>OY728145.1:1192095585-1202095585 GCA_963277665.1 Viscum album
TTTTTTAGATTAATTAATTGAACTATTAATTAATTGTAATGTGTACTTAGTTAATTGTTGCATTAACTAATAGTTTTGGAATATTTTACTAATCGATTGGATTGGTAAGGGAATAAAAAAAATGGTTGGTAAATTAATTATCATGTTTTTGGTTAAGGAATTAGGATAATTAAATGTTGAGTTAATTATATAGATGACTTGCTTATGGTTAAGAATTTAATTATTAATTGATTATTAACTATTGAGATGCTGAATGGTTAATTAATTATAGATTTATTTGATGGGAGTTTTATGTTGTTAATTAGTTGTTGAGTTAATTAAAAAATTTGATTAATTGATTTATGAATTAATTAATGGATGGTTTTGGGGTGTTAGACATGGCCTTCTACACCAATGATAAATATATATGTATGATTGATAAAAGTGTTATGAGATTGGGACTGATGCTCCAAATACTCACGGAGTTAAAGACATGGAGTTCTACACCCAACTTTCATGGAAATATTCTTTTATGGGACAGGTAAGGATGGTTCAAATACCTATGGGTTTTTAGAAAAGGACTGATGCTCTAAATACTCACAAGGGTGATAGACGTGACGTTCTACACCCATTAATTCAAATTGAATTGTGGGTCTAATTGGTAGTATATAACCTGAATTAAATGGTTAATGAAATCCAGTGTGATGTAATGATTTGTGATTTAATATGGAAAATGGTTTAGATTCCTAAATGACTGAGGTAGCTATTGAGATACGGATGTCCACGAGAACCCAGGGATTTATGTGGTTAAATAAATAATATCAATTAATGAGGCTTATATAATTTAATAAGTCTTATATAATTTAACAAGGTTTTAATGTTTGATAATTGAAAATGAATGTGTGATGACTGTTGTGTATGCATGAAAAATGTATAATGTAGGTTCAGACACCAGATGAAAGCTAAAGAAGATACTTGGGTATATAGTTACATTGTACTGCTTACTTTATATATGCATGCCTTCACACTGTTTAAATTATATATCGATTGTCTGGATTTGGGGTAGACATCAGTGGTCCCGGCCTACTGGGATTTATATCTCACGCCCAACTTAGGCTTCCACTGTACCGGGGTAACCGAGTAGATTCTATTTGGTTGCAGGATTATACTATTTATATATACTTGGGATATAGGAGTGGAGGATCAAGCCAAGGATCGGGATGCTCAGGGAGATCACCATCGGGGCTTGAGTCATAATTTATTTATTTCTTTATTGATATATATTGCATGATGTATTTCTCATTACTTTCATAGTTGTACCATCATAACATAAATGCACTGTATAAAATTAAAGTTGGCCATTTTGTTTTATACAATATTTATTAAATTATATCTTCCACTTCTTTATTGTTATTCACATTACTTTGGCCATTTACTGATATTGTCTACTTTTTTTACTCTGATAAGAGGGTATATTCTCCCCCACTAACTATCCTTATACCATTGCTGCTAGTCGGAAGCCCATAATGTATAGGTAGACGCACTTGAGGTCATGTGGTGACCAGTCTGGCCACCGGTTCAGGGGTGAGCCGGGTCGGGACGTTAAAAATTGTTATCAAATATAGGTAATTTTTCTTTTGTATTTTTGTTTTTAGATTGGTAGACAAGAGACTAGTAAAGTATCGTCTCTTGGTTTAATATTCATGATTGGGACTGATCACCCTATGTATGGGAAATGACCAAATGACCAGGGCTGGGAATTGATCTTCATTCTTTTTTATATTACAGTAGATATGATTTCACCTTGAGTGACTGGTGTATTTTCCACTACTTATTGATTATGAAAATTTTGAGAAATTTACCTTGGCCTGATATGGAAAGGAATTCATGTTATATGCATTATATTAAGAACTTAGAGATTAATATTCCATGCATATATTTCATGTCCTTTAGTTGCATAAGTAGGATACCTGCTAAAATGGATTTTGTGCCTTGAATATATGCCATGTCTTGTACTTATTTAGAATTCCTTTTTAGATAACATGGTTTAGTGATATAATTATCATGCTTGAGTGATAATATACAATGATTATGTGCCATGCTTCTATGTTATACCATGTTTTAGTGATTTCAGTATGTTGATCTGAGTTATTTACTTGTAGTGACATGTTAACTTGCTGATAAACGATTGGTTTCTTTGGATAAATTTATTTGGTTGTGATTATAACAGAACTAGTTTTTAGTTGTAAGGTATATGGGCACCTTATAACTGCAAAAAAGGGTAACACGTGTATTCAAACAATTCAAAATGGATGATAAAGTTAAAATGTTAAATGAAAATTAGATATCTTAAATTGGTTCAAAATGTCAGTGGCAAGGTGTATGGGCACCTTATCGACTGGTAAATGGACATCCATGGGACTGAACCGTATAACCATAGTATGATTGAAAATGGTTATGAATGTAAAACTATAGAGTTTTTATTTTAATAAAATATTGTGGGGTTTCTTTTTGAATAACCCAAATTGAATAAATGAGACTTTTGGAGTTTGCCTTTTTAGAAAATGGAATTTAGATGATAAATTTCCTGTTTATATTTGGATAACACTAAATGTGAGGTGTTTAAAGAGGATTTCTGTTATAGAATGTATGTTTTTCCTATAGATCATTGATTTAAAACCCAAGTGAATTGTTTTGAAAAATTACTTGTGTGTTTCTTGAAATTCATTCAAATGTTGAAAGGTTTAAATGAAATAATTACAATTGCTAAAATGAAAAGGGGGATTTTGAACCTTGTGATTTTGGTTTTGAGTGACCAAGAGAGAGTTAACTTTTAGGTTTTTTAAGGGGCTAATCCATGGTTGGTAGTACCCTTATATGGTTCTAGGTGTTAAGGTAAGTTCTTCTTACTACTTTGGGTGAATTTTTGGGACACGAGTGTCCTAACATGCCGATAGGTTTAAGTTACGGCTTTTATGATCAATGTTTGACGTATTGATAGTAGTTCGAGGAATGTTACATGAATGTGGTAAGGTGTTCTGAAATAGAACATTGGTGAGAAACTAATCTTTTATTTCCATGTCATGGACAATCCTAAGGTGGTTAGTGTCACAAAGATTTTGGTAAACATGTTTGTGGGTGATGCCAACCTTTTTGAACAGAGTCGTTTGGTAGTAGTTCAACTAATCTTTTTAGTGACCTTGGTTTTCTCTTAGTGCATTATTTTGAATGAGAGGAGCATATCCTCTGTCTAGACCTCATCATGGATACATTACGATATCATTGATATTACACCGTGATAAAGTTTTAAATGTTATTGGCCTTGATGAGTGGTTGTTAACTGGGTTGTACATGCGATGTGTGGTTTCTTTGGGTTATACCTTCATTTATGTTGGTTCATGTTAGTTTTTTTAATATCCTTGTAATTTCTTGACTTGGTATTATCATCAGAGGTCAAGTAAGGACTTCAATGTACATGTTTTTATTTATAGAATCATTTAAAAAGACAAGTTTCCAGTTTAAGGGTGAGTGTGGGTTTTGCAACCATAATGTCTTTCCAAGTTATCAAGCAAAACCAGTTTCTATTGGTCGATCAATATTCTACATTTTTCTTCAATGAGGTCTCTATAATGGACTTGGATGTAATCTATTTTTAGGTGAGCTTTGGCTCAGGTTTTAAAGAATTAAGTAGCTCGACTTATGTTTTGGTTAGTAGTATGTTTGGTGTTTAGAAACATAATTTCTTTGTTCAAACGAAACTTCTCAGACTTGGTGGGTCAGAAGATGTTATATTTTTCTATGATTTCTCAGGGAAATGTAGTTTTTAAAGTGGGAATATTGAAAAGTCCCATGTTTTTAAACGGGTTTCAATTATAATGGTTTTCAAAAAAACATGTATTGACAGTTTGGTTTTTAAACTGAGCTCGAGAACTTTATCCTAAGTGTTGGAACACTTAAAGGTATTGTTTTTTGACTTGGTTGAATACCCTATTATTTTCACGTGTGTCCTGATAAGTCTCGGGAGCATCGGATCCAGAAAAGTCCACTTTAATGGATCTTCATGGGCTACGCACGATTGCAGTCCAACCCGTGTAGCTTACCCAGTTTAATATTTTATTTATTTTAATTAAATAATATTAAATGGTAGAATTGTGTTTAAATAGAATAATGTGTCAATAATAATAATTTTAATATTATTATTATGGTTTTAAAAGTTATTTGGATGTTAAAATATTTTAGTTTCATGATTAATGGGGTGTAACATTTATGTAAAAAGAATTTAATTGCATGATTAATGGGGTGTAACATTTTTGAGAATTTAATGTGGTTTTTGGGTATCTTAAAGAAACGTTTAATTAAATGAGGATTAATAGTTATGTTAAATTAAATGAGGAATTTCAAATTTAATGAAGATGTCTTTAATTAAATAAAGAGTTTTAGAATTAATAAAGAAGCATTTTTATTTAATCAAGGTGTTGGGTTTTATCTAAGGTTGAATAATAATAATAATGTGATTGTTATTATTATTGTTTTATGTGTATAATAATTATTATTAATTATGGTTGTTATTATTATTATGAAGAATAATAATAATGGATTTAGGGGTTTTTTTAAATAAATCCAAGGAGAATGGGAATTTAATTAATTGTTGTGAAATAATGGCTTCGTTTAATTAAATTGAATTCATTGGAATTTAATTAAATTAAGTGTAGTGGGGATTGTTTTTGGGTTTTATCAAAGAAGTATTTTATTACAAGAAAATAATAATGATGGTTATTATTATGACAATTTCATTTATTTAATTTATGTTTGAATTGAATTTAATTAAATGAGTTGTTTGGGGTTTTCTTTAATTAAATTCAACATCAATAGGAACTTAATTTATCACTGTGAATTGTAGATTTTATTTAATTAATTCATGTTGATATAATTTATTAAAAAATGATGAGTTGGAGTTTTTAATTTAATTAAATTGGGTTGAGAGAATTTAATTGAATAACATGAATTAGGGAATTTATTTAATTAAGTTTTGGGGATGAATTTAATTAATTAATGTGTTAATGAGGAGTTAGTGGTTATCAATGAAGGGTAATATTAAAAAGACATGTAAATGAGGAGTTCGGTGTAATCGGGATGTGCACGGTTAGTCAAATTGTGTGGGTCAACTGCACGATTACCCAGTTTTTAAAATTTATTTTTATTTAATTTAAATAAAATAAATATTTAATAATAATAATGTTTTTATTAGTATTATAGTTTTTATTTAATTAAATAAATGTTACAGGAATTTAATTGGATGATTAATTGTGGATTTCAGAATTAATTATGAAACATTTATTTAAAGGCTAATTAATGCAGAAGCATTATATTATATGAGAATAATAAATGATATTATTATTATATTATATTTATTAAGTTATTAGGGTGTTAACTAGTTGATTTATAGAGAATAAAGAAGGAGGTACAATGCAGGAGCAACAATACACACCAGGGCCCCACCCCCTATGAGGCATGCTACACCCCCTTGTTTGATCCTCTTCGCATCCTATGATCCTTTTAGTGTCTTCATGAGTCTTGTTCACCTTGTTAAGGTGATTCCGTCTGTGTATTTTTCATGATTTACATTATCCATTTGACTCTTGTCTCTCCTTGTTTTCTCAGTAGAAACCCTAAGTTTTGGGATTAATTGGGGTTCCTTATTTCTTCGATTATAAGGTTGTGTAATAGGGTTCGCTGGACCCATTAGTCCGTGTTTCAGCAACCGTTGTTGAAGGTTAGGCTGTTCGAGATGATTCAGTCTGTTGACTTTGTTTCAAAAAAATGTGCATATATATATATAAAGGTGTGCATGTGTGCGGTTGCAGTCCATTTATTGATTGGTTGTTGTCATATGTTAAGTTGCTAAGTATTAAATTGGTTCCACCCCGAGGTAGGGTCCCTTTCTAAGTCCTCAATTTTATAAATGCATTAATAAATTTTTTACTTCACTTTTATTGGAAATTGAATCCATCCAGTGAAGTATATATATTGAATGCCTCTTAATGTGAATTTAGTATGTTTAATGATTTAAAATGCTAAATTTCATAAGTGATTTATATGATAAGTAATATCAAGATTTTGTAATAAAACCCCAATCAAAGTGTGTTGCCTTCAAACAAAAAAGTAGTTGTGGTGTTATATCATGCTTCCTTGTGGTTTGAGTTTTCCAAATATATTTCTATTAGTACTGATTTATGATAGGTTGATGCCATGAAATGGATATTTTATTGTTGAATTAATCATGGGATGATGAGGCTCTTTAAATGTGTTAATTAATTATTGAATTAATTAAGGGATTTTGACCTTGTTGAAACATGTTAATTAATTGTGAATTAATTCAATAGAAATGTTTTGATAAATTAATTTTTTTTTAAATAATTAATGTGATAAGTCATTTTTTATAAATTCATATAATTAATGGTGAATTAATTATGTGCTTTTGTAGTAATTTATTTAAATAATTAATTGTGAAAATTAATTATGGAGAGTTTATATTGAGATTGAGATAATTGATTTTTTGGAAATTTAATTATGGGATGTGATTTTTTTTATAGATTAATTAATTGATAGAATAATTAATGGTAATGTGTACTTATTTAATTGTTGTGTTAACTAATAGTTATGGTATATTTTAATAATCAATTAGATTAGTAAGGGAATAAGGATAATTCATTGGTAAATTAATTATCATGTTTTTGATTAAAGAATTGGGATGATTAAATGTTGAGTTAATTATTTGGTTGACTTGGTTATGGTTAAGAATAATTAATTGTTAATTAATTATTAACTATTGATATGTTTAATGCTTAATTAATTTTAGATTTATTTGATGGGAGTTTTATGTTGTTAATTATTTTTTGAATTAAATAATAGATTTGATTAATTAATTTATGAATTAATTAATGGGCAGTTTTGGGTTGTTAGACGTGACGTTATACACCAATGATAAATATATATGTATGATTGATAAATGGATTGTTAGATAGAGACTGATTCTCTAAATACTCACGGGGTGAAAGACATGGGGTTCTACACCCAGCTTGCATGAAAATATTCTTTTATGGTATAGGAACTAATGCTTCAAATACCCATGGGTTGTGAGACAAGAATTAATGCTCCAAATACTCAAGAGGGTGCTAGACATGAAGTTCTAAACCGATTAATTGACATTGGACTGTGGGGCCAATTGGTCATACATGAACTGAATTGAATGGTTAATGAAAGTTGGTGTGGTGTAATGATTTGTGATTGAATATAGAAAATGGTTTAGATTCGGGCACGGCTGAAGTAGCTATTGACATGTGGTTTTCTAGGGGAACCATGGGATTTATGAAGTTAAATAAAAATATCAATTAATGAGGCTTATATAATTTAATGACTCTTATATAATTTAATGAGGATTTAATATTTTATAATTGAAAATAAATGTGTTATGACTGTTGTGTATGTATGAAAAATGTATATTGCAAGCTCAGACACCATCTAAGGGCTGAAGCAGGTATTTGGGTATAAAGTTACATTGTACTGCATACTTTATTTATGCATTATTTCACATTATTTAAATTATTTATTGATTTTTAGGGTTTGGGGTAGATATCAATGGTCCCGACCTACTGAGATTTATATCTAACACCCTACTCAGACCGCCATTGCACTGGGGTACCCAAGTAGATTCTATTTGGTTGTAGGATTGTATAGTTTTCATATACATGGGAGATATGAGTAGAGGACCGAGCAGAATCTCAGTATGCTTGAGGAGATCTCCCTTGGGGATTGAGTTATAATTTATTTATTTCTTTATTGATATTTAAATCATTATGCTTTGTTTATCACTTTCATAGTTGTACCATCATAACATGCATGCATTGTATAATATTGACATTGGTCATTTTGTTTTATACAAGATTTATACAATTATATCCTTCACTGCTTTATCGTTATTCAACTACTTCCACCATTTTCTGATATTGTCCACTATTTTTACTCTGCAAAGAGGGTATAATCTCTACACTAACTATCCTTAGATCCTCGTTGCTAGTCGGCATCCTTCGATGAATGGGGAGCCGTACTTGAGGTCATGTGGCGACCAGTCCATCCACTGGTTTAGGGATGAACCGGGTTGGTACATTGTATTGCCACCGTTATGGTGGCACATCGAAACAATGGCCCACTAAATGGTGTCTCACCCTTTTCCAAATTTTGAATTTCCCCGGTTTTTCCTAATTTTACCCCTTTATGTTTTATTTTATGTAAACCGAGTGTAAAGTCTTGTTTGGGAATTTTTAGGGGAGCATCAAAGAATATTATGTATATATTTAATATCCAATCAATCCGAAGATTTTGAGATATTCAAACCGCATGATCTTGACCACAATCCAACTTTAATGACTTTTGAAATCGTTCTTACTTTAATATAGGATCTGTCTCTTCAAATTTGGGAGCTTCCCTTCTAAGTGTGTTTCAATTCCCTCTTGGTGTTCCTTGAGCCTTCTCTTCATGTGTAGTCTCATGTTGTGTTGTAGCCATCGATTGATATTTCCTTGGAGTTTTTCCTTGGAGTTTTCCTACAGCTCGTGAAACCCTCTATTTTGGGTCAAAGAGGAGTTTTGGTTGCCTGTTGTATCAGGTAGGGATTCTTCTTCCTCTCTTTATTTATGTATCATGCAGGGTAGGTTTACTAATTATTCTTTGTGAAGAAATATTGAATAATTTTCTTAAATTAGTAATAAATGAGGGGTAATATGATGATCAAAATATAATAGGGGTTAATGAAATAAGGGTAGATAAGTGATGATGTTACGTGTGTTGTTTTAATTATTAACCATCAACATTGTTTTGAATTATATGGGTTGTAAAGCCTTCTAAAAATTATGGTTATTGGTGGTATTTTCTTGCTCACTGGTGGGGCTCTGTTTTCTATTGTGATTCTTGATAAATGGTTATAACATGAAATTTTCTTAATTATGTATACTTGGTTAAATAAATGGATTCCCCATGATCAAACATAATCTGTGATCACCCCTATTATTTAAAGTGGAATTAAAGAACCCCTATTTCTAAATCTGAATATTCTTTGCTTAAAGGTGTGGTTGTTTGCTATGTTTGGTTGGGTTTCGAACTTTGTGGGGGTTGTGTGAAGTTGATATTGGTAACCTTGTTATAGTTACAGGGGTGGACATAGGGGATGACCTTGTGTTTGGGAGATGCCTTTTTTGTGCAGTGGGAAATCTTTTTGTGGTGTTTTACTATGGGATTTGTATATGGGGTGGTATAGGAGGTGCGACAGAATCTTAGGATGATATATTGATTGGTTGGGGAATAGATGGACTTTTTGTGTATTGGTACTACTTAAGAGTAGTGGTTGGGAAGTAGGGATGAAAGACTAGGTTGTGTCATGACTTCATTGTTATGGGTGTGCAAGGTGTGGTGTTGTAGTGCAGTAGGGCTGTCGGTTCTACTTGTGAGAGGATGTTTGATTAAGATAACTTTGATGAATAATAGTTGGTTATGGTTGAACAGTTGTCTAGGAATAAAAGGGTGTGTTCAGTGGGACTACAGGTTAGTTGTTCTCTGTGGTTTTTATGAATGGGTGATAAAATGGATTTCCTTACATTGGTCCCTACATCCTTGTTTTCCTTGGAAATGTTTACTGGCCTTTAGCCTTCTGATTGTTGCAGATGTTATTCTTGGTATTTTCCTTGAGTAGTGATGGAATATATTAAAGTAAACCCATAAATTAATGAATGGAAAGTGGTTAAATAAAAAGGGTTTAGGCTTGTGTTTTATTTTGGTTGTACATATAGGGGTATAAGCAATGTGGTTTTGTGTGGGCTGGTTGTTTTTTTGAAACTCGTAGGTTGGGATGAGAATTTTCTTACCTATATATATAAATTGTAGTTGCTTATAGTTTTTATAGGCACCCCACCCTTGTTGAGAACAATGTGTCAAACACCCCCATTTCATGGGGTAGGGTATCTTTCCCAATATCCTGGGGGAGGATGGATGTCTGGTTACAGACTTCCTTCCTCACACACTCTTTTGGGTTCTTACCACTTGATCATATCTTGGAAGGCTATAATGGATTGAGGTTTATTATATTCCATGATACTTCAGGTAGGTTATCTTTTGGGTGAGAGGTCTAGGTGTTTGTGGGCCAGTTATTTTTTCCCAACTGTCTTCAAGATGAGTCTAAGGTGTCTTCGGGTGAGAGGCATGGTTTTTGTGGCCTAGGTGTTTGCGGGCAAGATGTGTGGTGTAGTTCTGTCCTAGGTGTCTGCGAGTGGGGTTTGTGTGTAGTTTGAGTCCCATGAGTGTGTGGTAAGGTTGTGGTAGTGGTACTGAATTTTGGAAGAGTGGTAGTGTCAAGAAATTTGATGTAAGGAATGAGTAGCAAACCAGTGGGAAAGTGGTGTGGGGTACCCAAATGTTGCTATGCTTATACTATTACTTTACTTGAATTTTGTTATTTGGTGAGTGTGCCTTAGTGAGGCTGGTATGGTTATTGCTCCTTGGTAGGTGCTTTGAGGTTCTACTATTCTCTCATAAGGGCATTAGTAGGTTCCCCCACTTGTGCACTGGTGAATTTAGTTTTCCTATTGGGTATACTTGTAGCCACACCCTATGTCTGTAAAACTGTTTTTAGGTTTCCAGGAGGACTTTGAGGACCGTGCTGGACTTTACAAGCTTAGTCATTGGGATAGTTATTGTGCTACTCCTTATTCTTCTCTTTGGGTAATTGTTTTGGTGTTTTGGTTTTATTTTTGTTGTGTTTTACATTTAAATCATGCATGCTTTTGATTTTGGTTTCATTTATATAAATGTTTGGTGTTTCTTGGGATTTTTTCCATCTTATCTCTTGATCCTATTTTCATTAAAAAGGGTAATGTCTTTTATTTTTGGTAATATTATATACCCGTGGTGCTATTCTCCACCCTGGGGCCTATTGAAGGCGGGTCTCAGGGGTCATTATCTCTCCTTCATCTTGAAGAAGGAAGGGTGTAGCACTTTTTTGTCTCTTCCCTCATCAGGAAGATTTCAGGTCATTATAGAATGGTATCAGAGGTGATGACTGAGCTATATGACGGAGTTTTGAGTTAGGCACATTAAAGATTTCATGGGATGGTTGGGTAATGATGTTAGGTAATATTGGTGCGTGAAATATGTCAGGGAATACTGGCTATGACACTATATTTTAGGCCCCCATGATCCGATGAAAGGAATCTGGACATATCGAACGACCAAGTGAGGTTGCACTGATTGCAGAGTAGATACCCTAGGATAGGTACATTCATCATAATGGCTTGTGTTCTAGTGTGTCTTTGGAATTTTGGGAATTTAAAATAAATTAAGAGTTCTAATGAATTTAAAAGAAGAATTTACATACTACACGGGCTTAGGAGTTCCTTGTTTACCCTTTTCAGCTATGGCACCTGGACATCGCCCACGTGTGGTACGAGTAGTTGAGGCCCAATAGGCTGATCTGGTTGATCAGTGTAGGGCTGATCGAAGGGATGAATATGACCCATGGTAAAATACCCCTCGTGCTTTCCAGAAATAGACCCTGGGTAAGTAAAGAGGTATCGTTTGGACTTAGAGACAGAGGTTTGTCTTGAGAAGGTGACAATTACCTTTACCTTGATCTGTGATCCATGGGATTACTAGGTTCCTCTAGTAGTGATCTAGATATGAGGATTGGCACGTCAGTAGTGGATGATTTTCCTTGGGGAGAGGAAGGATAATGATGTCTTGTGTGATGAATTTGAGAAGGAGTTTCGAGAGGAGTTCCTTTCCTTGATGATGAAGTTTGAGAAGAGGCAGGAGCTGCTCTCCCTCTATTAGGGGAGTATGTCGGTGAGGGAACTAGGGATCAAGTTCATGTATCTCCTATAATTTTCTTCAGATCTCTTTCTAGATGAGGATTCATGGGAGAGATTCTTGGAGGAGGCACTCCAACCTTCTCTTCAGTATGTCATCACTCCCTTTACCCTACTGACATACTTAGAAGTTCATAAGAAGGTAGAAGTAGTATATAGGATTCACTCAATGGGAGGTGTGATGCAAGAGGGGATCTATCCAAGTTCATTGAAGGGGAAGGCAGTTAGTAGTAGGTCTCTGGAATCAAGGCCTTCTAGGTTTTGGACATCAGAAAGTAGGCCTTATCAGTTTCAGTTCTGATATCCTGGTCCTCTCACTTTCCCGATGGGATCGGGGCTGAGGTTCTTTGTTTTTGGAGGCCATGGAAATATTTAGGGATAGTCCCAGTTTGAGCTCAATATGGTAGGGGTTGGAAAGTTCAGCACGCACCTCAGTAGTAGCAGTTTCCAGTCAAACCTTTCCAACCGCAGGGGAAGTGCACTCTTGATCCAATGAGGGTAGATGGTGTTGGAGGAGGATAACCTCAGGGTTCTCCTTAGGAACCTCGACCAGGGTGTGGTTGGGGAGGTGTCTGATAGTAGAGAGGTAGAAGAGTTAGGTGTGGGTAGTTTCATGCCACCGAGGTAACAGTCCCAACAGGGTCATAGGTTTTTCGAGGTACGATCAGTATGTTTAGAACTCTTGCATGTAATTTTTTTGATTTTAGAGCTTTGCACTCCTTTGTTTCAACCAATCTAGCATGTGCCTTGGGACTGGACATAGAGATAATTTCTCTACCCCTAGTGTTGAGAAATCCATTTGAAGGTCATACCGGTCTGTTTGATGTTTTTTGAGGATGTAGACTGATGTTGGGGCCACATCAGTCCAGTGGGGATCTTATTCTTCTGCAGAAGCAGCCATATGATGTAATAATTGGCATCAATTGGTTGTTCTATATGCATGTCATTACCAAATTCATCTGTAAGAGAGTTGCGTTTTGAGATATGGATGGCTAATATGTTGATTTTTTGGAGAGTGTAGTCGTTAGGAGGGAATTTGGTGTGTAGAGCCTCTTATTTCTGTGTTATCTAAGTTGTCATATGGGTATATGGGTGCTAAGATAGGGGAGGTTATGGGAGTTTTCGAGGAATTATTGGATTTTTTTTGAAGAGGTTGTGACTTTACCCCTTCGATGTGACATTGAGTTCAGAATAGAATTAAAACCCAGTGCCCATTTGATTTTTATAGCTCCTTATCAGATGGTGCCATCTGAGTTGTGGGAGTTTCATATTCAATTTGATGACTTGGTGAAAAGGGGTTTTATCCAGCTGAGTTTTTCATCATGGGGTGCGCCAGTCTTTTTTGAGAATAAGGTAGATGGTGGCCTGAGGCTATGCATAGAATACTGGATACAGACTCAGGTAAGGGTCAAGAACCATTACCCTCTTCCGAGAATAGATGATCTTTTTTACTAGTTAAGGGGAGCAAGTTGGTTCTCCAAGACCGATCTAAGGTCTAGATATCACCATTTGACGGTGAACAATAGATACATCCATAAGACTACTTTCAGGTGTTGGTATGGGTACATCAAGTTCATGGTCATGCCCTTCGGTATTACGAATACACTCGTCGTGTTCATGGGGCTCAAGGACTCTGTCTTCAGCATGTTCTTGGACCGATTCATCATCGTGTTCATCGATGATATTATGATTTAATCAAAGTCAGAGGAGGAGCACGCTAAGTACCTTAGGACAGTCTTGGAGGTCCTCCAACACCACCAACTCAATGGGAAGTTGTCCAAGTGAAAGTTCTAGATACGAGAGGTGTACTTTCTTGGAAATGTGGTGTCGCATCAAGGGATAGAATTGGACCCATAAAATTTCAAGTCAGTTGTTTCTTTGGTATCACCCAAGAACGTTGTAGAGGTTCATAGATTCCTGTGTCTAGCAGGCTATTACCATAGGTTTGTACCCAACTTCTCTCAAGTTGTGGCTCTGTTGATAGCTTTGACTAGAAAAGACCATGCCATCATGTGGAGTGAGCAGTATCAGGAACCTTTCATCTAACTGAAGGGGAATCTGGTCAGTACTTCAGTGATTATGTTTTTAGAAGAAGGGGTGACATTTAATCACTTTTGTGATGATTTAGGTCTATTTTTGGGATGTGTGTTGATGCAGCAGTAGGGAGTGATCTCTTATGGGTCTTGGTAGTTATGTCCACATGCATGTATCTATTCCACCCATGATCTGAAGCTTGCAATGATTGTATTTGTGCTGAAGTTTTGATGACATTACCTCATCAGAGAGCACTTTGAGGTCTTCATGGATCACAAGAGCTTGAGGTATATCTTCTCCCAGTGATACTAGAACTTGCGATAGTAAAGGTGGATGGAGTTTCTCCAGGACTAAGACTTCGAGATCTCTTACACCTTAGGAGAGGGGGATGTGGTTGATGATTCCTCAAATATGAATTCATAGTAGGAAGTAGTTTGGGAATCCATGGATGCTTGTAAGGTAATGGAGGATTTGACCTCTTTGTGCTGGATTCTAGGGTGGACAGTGGCAGAGGATATCTGTTCCAGATGATAGTATAGTCTTCCTTGATGCGGTAGGTGTAGGAGTCTTAGTGGGGAAACATATATACTGAAGTGATGTGTGATCGTATTGTCCAGGGTGATACTCTATAAGGATAGTAGTAGGATAGTTAGAATCAGATGTTGTTCCATGGGAAGCTATTTATCCCAATGGAAATGTGTGAGGGAGTTCTCTGTGAGTTCTATATCTCACCCCTAGAGTGTATCCAAGAGTTTCTAAAATGTACTGAGGATTAAGGTAATATTTTTTGTGGTCCAGGGTGAAGTAGGCAGTGGTCGAGCTTTTCGAAAGGTCTTTAGTGTGTCAGCAGATGAAGGTTGAGAACGATGTTCCCGACAGTCTGTTCCATAGATTAAACATTCTCATGTGTAAGTGGGATGACATATTGATGGATTTTATCATAGGATTACCCATGAATCAGAGAGAATGTGATGCTATTTGGGTATTAGTGGATCACTTGATGAATTGGATCACTTCTTAGTAATCAAGGAGTCGAGCATAGTGGATTTCTTAGCATAAAGGTATGTGGATTAGGTGGTGTGGCTCCATGGAGTTCTAAGATCCATTATCTCGGATTAGGGTACACATTTTACATCACCAGTTTCGAGGGGATTGCAGCATGCCTTTGGCACTCAGTTACACCTCAGCACTGCTTTACACCCTCAGACAGATGGAAAAATAGAAAGGACTGTCCAGAAATTGGAGGACATGTTACAAGCATGTTTTCTGGACTTTATTGGATCATAAAGGTGACATTTTTGAATTTCCAAGTCATGATCCAAGTATCAATGAGAGGGGGAGGGGTTGAATCAGTGATATCTCTTTCTTTTAATGTTTCCTTGTTTTTGAAACAACCTTTGCCTTCTATTAAAGAGTTTCTTCCCTGCTGAACACACACACCCACATGAACACAAGATTTAAAAGTTTAACTACTCAACAAGAGTATCTACGTCCTTGGTATGGTACAGAAACAATCCAGTTCCACACAATCCACTAGAAAACAATCCTTTGATGTGGAATAAAATGAGTAGGATATACACTTACACTCGTGTAGCACTTGGAAAACAATCCTCAAATGTGTGTGCACCCTCTTAGCACAAATAGGGAATTACAGTATTTCAGTGCCTCTTTATAATTGAATAGGTGTATTCTATAAAGTACAACTCTTCACTTTCCTACCTAGAAGCTGGTAAGAACTCCCTTATGCACAACTGAATACATGTGAAGATACCAAATCTTTTATGCACCCTTTTAGGTGTCGTCTATGCAACTTTTATGCCATGAACACAATATTTGACTTTTATTGCAAAAGGCCTCTTGTGCATAACTCTCTTCTTGCACGCAACTCTCTTCTTCTTGCACACAACTATATTTCTTTCACACACTCTCCTTTTATTAATATTTTTCTGTGTCTCAGAGCTCGGGATTTATCTAATTGTAAAGAACACAAAGTGTGATGGGTTCACCTCTTATTTATATACCTCATTGACCCCTGCACACAAAAACCTTGATGTGTCTCGCAAGATTCTAACATGTCCTAAAAAACCCCATTTGACGTCGCATTGGGCATGTAAGTATCTTTTGTGCCAACCTCATCTTTGGTACACTTATTTGAATCTTTCTCACACTTCCTACCTTTTCCATTTTCAACGTTTGGACCTCAAATCATGCCTTGCGCCCAAGATTTCAAACTCCCTTCAATCTTGTGTGAAAAAACCAATCTTACATGAAAAAACAAATCTTTCATGCACGCCACTCCTTTTCCATATTTTGATGTTCAAATCATATCAATACACATTCACAAAACATACCAATCAATCTTCAAACTTGTGAACAACATCCTTTTCCAAAAACACATTTCTTCATCTCCTGATTTTCAGGCCCAAAATTTTTTCAAATGCTAGAAAATGGCGACACCTTAAAATATTCTTTTGTGCCACCTTCATATCATTCATTCCTTTGACATTTATCTCTTCACTGCATCCCAAAACCATTCTTTAGCATTCAACACAAAATACACTATCATGATATGTATCATTTTATCGAACAGCTTTAGCATCTTCAGATTTTCAACTCCTTTACAAAGTGAATTGATTTATCTTCTATGACAACAAAAGACAACACTTTGTAATAGATAGGACCATCTAGACATTGGAGGACATGTTACGGGAAAGTTTTTTAGACTTTAGTGGATATTTAATGTGACATTTTCCCTTGGTAGATTTTTCTTACAACAATATCTATCACTCCTCTATTGGTATGGCTCCATTCGAAGTTCTATATGGGAGGTTGTGGCATTCACCCTTGTTCTAGATAGAAATTGGGGAGGTATTTATTCTTAGTCTGAACATGGTGTAGAGTACGACAGAGAAGATGCAACTTGTTCATGATAGGATGAAGGAAACATTGGACCGAATGAAGTTGTATGCCGATCAAAGGAGGAGGCATTTGGAGTTTGAGCTTGGGGACCATGTATTCTTGAAGGTTTACCCTCGACGTGAGCAGTGGAGGTTTGGTAGAGGGAGTAATATTTCACTAATGTTAATCAGACCTTTCAAGGTGTTGGAACAATTTGGTGAGGTGGCATATCAGTTGGCTTTGCCCTCATGATTAGAGAGGATCCACAACATCTTCCATGTCTCTCATCTCCATTGGTATCTACACAATAACTCCCACGTCATTGACTAGGGAGATTTGGATATCAAGGACGATGCGACGTTCATGGAATGACCGGTAAGAATAGAGGATCATGAGGAGAAGGTGCTTGGTGGATATATCATTCTTTTGGTTCGTGTGTTATAGAGGCATGGTGGCCTCGAGGAGGGTACATGGGAGCGAGAGGCACTAATGCATTCCCAGTACCCAAAGTTGTTATGAGTTTTCTCTTGTGTTTTCCTTTGTGATTTTCTTATGATGTAATTCTTAACCTTATTTGTCATGAGATGATTTTATTCCTTGTTATCTGGATGTGTGTGAAAGTCTTGATAGTTGGTAGAGGAGGACTTGATCCCTAATCAAGATGCATTAATGTGGATTCGATTAAACTCGTGTGGGAAAGTTTGTACCGCCCAGAGTGGATAGTATCTTGACATTGAGGAAGGGATTCCCAAATCCATATGTCTGGGTAGTGGGGACTTAGTATTTGTACATTTTTTCAGGAGATGGATTTCAAGGAGGTGTTCTTGGATGTCAAGGTTTTCTCTCCATTTTTTGAACAACATAGTGTGGTTTTTCCGTAAGAGGTATCTAATGGGGTGTTTGTTCGGACCCCTCATTTTATGAGTTTTCTTTTAAATTCTTAGGGATGAGGTATAGTTTGAGAGGTATCTGATCTAATGACCAGGATTTTCTTGGGCCATTCCTTTGTGAAAATCCAATGCTTGTGGTGTTCTTGGGGGTCGTAGTGGTTTTCTTTGGGAGTTTATCAAAAATAAATTTTCCCCAAATGGTTTCACTAAAACTGTGGCACTGTGATGTTGGAACACCAATGAGGTGGCACTATAACCATGGTACCAAAATGGTGGCACTGAAATGATGGAACACTGAAACTGTGTCACACTGAAATGGTGGAACCATAATGATGGAACAAAAATAGTGGCACACCAAACCAGTGAAACTGTAATAGTGGCACCATGATGGTGGAACACCGAAATGGTGGTACACCAAATGGTGTCTCACCCTTTGCCAAATATCTAGTTTCCCCAGTTTTTCTAGATTCACCCCTCTTATATTTTATTTTCCAAAAACCGAGTATAAACCCTTGTTTGGGAGTTTTTAAGGGTGTTTAAAAGGATATTAAGTATATATTTAATATCCTAAAGCTCTAGGGACTTTGAGATATTCAAACCGCATTATCTTGGCCAAGATCTGACGTTAATGACTTTTGAAACTATTCTCCCATTAATATAAGATCTGGATCTTCAATGCAGGAATCTTCCATTCCATGTGTGTTTTTGTTCCCTCTTGGTGTTCCTAGATTCTTCCCTTCTCATTAAGTCACATGTTGTGTCATAGGCATCGACCGAGCTTTACTTATAGTATTTCCTTGGAGTTTTTTTCCTACTCGTGTGACCCTCTATTTTTGTGCAAAGAGGAGTTTTGGTCGCCTGTTGTTTCAAGTATGGATTTTTATACTTCTCTTTATTTTTGTATCATGTGGGGTGGGTTTACTAATGATTCTTTATGAATAAAGGGTGAATACTGTTCTCAAACGAGTAATAAAATGAGAGGGGATATGATAATCAAAAGATAATAGGGTTTAATGAAATAATGGTATGGAAGTGATGATGTTATGTTTGCTATTTTAATTATTATCCATGAACCTTGTTTTGAATTTTATGGGTTGTAAGTCCTTTTGAAAATTATGGTTGTTGGTGGTCTTCTCTTTCGCACCGGTGGTGATCTATTTTCTATTGTGATTCTTGATAAATGTTTGTAACATGAAATATACTTAATCATATATACATGGTTAAATAAATGGATTCCCTAGGATCAAACTTGTTATGTGATCACCCCTATTATTTAAAGTGGTATTAAAGAACCGCTCTTTTCAAATATGAATATGCTTGGATTAATGGTGTGGTTGTGTTCTGTGTTTGGCTGGGTTTTGTACTCCATGGGGGTTGTGTGAATTTTTTATTGGTAACCTAGTTACCGGTAAGGGTGGACAGAATGTATGACTTTGTATTGGGGGATGTCCTATTTGTGCAGTGGGGCTATTATTTAGTGGTGTTTGATGTGGGATTTCTGTATAGGGTGGAATAATAGGTGTGATGGAATCTAAGGTAGAGATATTAGTTGATTGTGGAATGGATATGCTTATTGTACAGTGGAACTACTTTTGATTAGTGGTTGGGAAGCGAGGTTGTAGTACTAGGTTGTGTAGTGACTTCATTATTTTGGGTGTGCTTGGTGTGATGTTATTTTATAGAGGGGATTTTGGTTATAGTTGTGAGAGGATGTTTTAGTAGGATAACATTGAAGAATGATAGTTGGTAGTGGTTGAATGGGTGTCTAGGAAGAAATGGGGGGGGTGCATTGGGACTGCATGTTGGTTTCTCTGTGTTGTTTTTATGACTGGGTGTTAAAATTGATTTCCTTACCTTGTTACCTACTTCCTTGTTTTCCTTAGAAATTTTTAGTCTCATTTATCCTTTTAAAAATAGTTTTATATTAAGTTCTTGGTAGTTGCCCCAGGTAGTGCTGGAATAAATTAAAGTGAACCCCTAATTTAATGAATTGAAAATTATTAAATAAAAAGGGGTTAGGCTTGTGTTTTATTGTGTTGATTTGTGTGGTTGTGCATATAGGGGTAGCAACAAATGTGGTTCTTTGTGGGATGGATGTTTTTTTTAAACCCATAGGTTGGGCTGAGTGTTTGCTTACCAATATGAATAAATTTTTTTTCCTTGTGATTTTTATACGCACCCAACCCTTGTTGAGCACCATGTTCCAAACACCCCCATTTCATGGGGGACAGTATCCTTACCAACATCCCAATGGGGGGTGGGGTGGATGGCTGGTTACTGAATTTATTCCTCACACCCTCTTCTGGGTTCCTACCGCTCTAGCGTATCCAGGAAGGCTATAATGGCTTGAGGTTTACTATAGACCATGATCTTTCAGGTAAGTTGTGGTGTTGGTGAAAGGCCTAGCTGTTTTTGGGCCAGGTTTGGTTTCCCATGTTTCTTCTAGATGAGGCTCAGGTGTCTTCAGGTGAGAGGCATGGTTGTTGTTTCCCAGGTGTCTGTGGGTGGTACGTGTGGTGTGTTTGTGGCCAAGGTGTTTGCTGGTGGGATTTTGGTGTGGTTTGAGGCCCTTGTGTGTGCGAGAAAGTTGTGTCAGTGGGACTAAATTTTGGAATATTGGTAGCATAAAGATGTTATCTATTGGGAATAAGTATCTAACCAGTGGGAAATTAGTGTGGGGTACCCAAATTTCGATGTTCTTATACTAATACTTCACTTGACATACGTTATTTGGTGAGTGTGACTTAGTGAGGCTGGGCTAGTTAGTACTCCTTGTTAGGTGATTTGAGGTTCTACTATTCTCTCACAATGGCATTAGTATGTTCCCCAACTTGTGCATGGGTGGATTTAGTTTTCTAACTAGTTATACTTGTATACTCACCCTACATTTGTAAAACTATTTTCAAGTTTCCAAGAGGATTTTGAGGACTGTTATGGACTTTACTAGCTTGGGTGTGAGGATAGTTTTTGTGCTACAACTTAGTATTTTTTTTGGTACTTTATTTGGTGTTTTGGTAAAACCTTTGTCACATTTTACATTTAAATCATGCTTGGATTGGATTTTGGTTTCCTTTATATAAATTTTTGGTGTTGCTTAGTATTTTTTCCATCCTATCTCCTGATCCTATTTTCATTTAAAAGGGTAATGTATTCCATTTTGTGTGAGATTTTATACCCTTGGTGCCAGTTTCCACCTTGGGGCCTATTGAAGATAGGGGTCTGGGGTCATTGTCTCTCCTTCATATTGAAGAATGAAGGGTGTGGCACTTTGTTGTCCCTTACCTCATCTCAAAAAAGGTGGGTCATGATAACTGCTCATCCATAAAAGAAGGGGGAGTTACAAGAGATACTCACACCACTCGTAGTACTTGATCACACCCTATCCAATCATCATAGAAGCCATCTAGCACACTTTATTATCTTATAGTGTTGTTTAAGGAACCTGTTAAATATAGACGGCCTTTATGTTCTCCACTATTTACATCTAATCCTCCTTTTCTTTCTTCCCTTATCCAATGATGGCTCCTACTCCCCATCCATATTATACTTTTCCATAGACATTTATGTTATCTTATTTTCCATCTACTTAGTTCTCACCAAACATCTATGTTCGTGATCCTTTAACTTTTACTCTAACATACTTTGAGCCTCACAAAAAGATATTGGACACCATTGATACTATACAGGTTGATGATCCTTCAAAGAATAGGGATCCAGTGTTGCCCAATGATTATCCTAGTTTGGGAATATTTATAGAACCCTAGTAATGTTTTTCTCCATAATTTATTTTTATTATAAGATGTATTGAAAAAATATTTGTTTTTCCCTTTCATAGTTGTATATTACAATAGGAAATGTGGGTGTACATTCATGTTTTAGATGTGGAACCATCACACAGATCATGTGGATGAGTACAACAAGGATAATAAAATGATTGGAAGATTAGGTCAAGAACGTAGGAGTTTAATGACGACACTTTCCAAATACTCTGACCTCATTGTCATCAAGTCACTCTCCTAATGACATCTTCTAAATAGAATAAATAATAATTATCGGATAAAAATAAGGTTAAAATAATTGATTATATTTTATGTTATATTACTTTAATATTTATATGAATTAATATTTTGGTTCCAGCTTTTCAATAATTTTCCCAATGTTGAGGCTTTGAGGGCTATAAGGGCCATTGAATTAGGTGAGATTTGGAAAGCATATAAGAATGAGTTGTATAATTTATAGGTTTCAAGAGTTGGAACAGATTTTGAGGCCTTTCCTATCATGAATTAATATCCAACATCACATTATTAGAAAATTATTCCTCATTGGAAGAGTATCGAGTTTAAGGTATCGATCGAATTTGAGGGTTTTGAATGAAAATTTTTATGATTTATATTAATAACCTATTTTTTATTATTGAAAATATTTTTTTAGGAAGCGTCAGAATGAAATAAAAAACAAGGATTCTATTCCACATTTTGGATCAAACTACGATGATGGAACATAAGAAGAAGAAGGTATTTTTCTTTGACACCTGTTTATACTTTTTCTATTTAAATAAAGTGAGAAAATAAAATTTCATCAATTATACATTATATAGATTCATTATAATTTTTTCATAACAAATATATTGATTTACATGTTAATTTATGAAATTTAAAATATATTGATGAGAAAAAATAGATTATAGAATTTTTTGAGTTCTAGAAGTAGGAATTTGGATTGATATTCAGTTCAATAATTATAATAAAGATCTATTCCATAGGCACTATTTAGCTAGTTGGGTTCATGAACATCTTAATTTTTAATTACATCATTGGTATTCTACTTGTAATGACCCTTTAATTATTTTAATCATCTTCACCAATATCCTTTAAATTGTGTTTATTTTCAATGAAATTCATGTCATTCAAATCCCTTAACAAATGTAGCATTTTACTATAGCACATGTATCCTATACAATTAGATAAGTGTCCAATAAGTATAGTTGTAACAAACACCTGTGATCGATTTATTTCAAACATAATATCTCAAAAATTGAATTCTCAATAGTATTTTTCAATCCATTATTCATTAGTAGTTTTCACTTAAGAATCATTTTCGTCAAATTTACATTAAATAAATCTTAAAAAAATAAATTTTATTATATAAATTGTATGTATTAAAAAATAATATATAATATATAAAATACCTTCATCATATTTAAAATTAAATTTATCATTTCTATCCTTAGTGTTGGAAATAAATAAATTACATATAAAAAACTATAAAATAACCAACCTCAAGTTTCTTTACTTTCTAAAAAATATTAGTAGATCCTATAGAGATTAGTTTTAATAGGAATTACATTTCATATACAACAATATCTTTATTGAGATTCAATATAAAATTATCATATAAATACATACCCATATAGAGTTATGCATTCCATTTGTGGAAGTATATTATTCCTACAATTCACTATTAATTTTTCTATTTGAATTCATAGGGCCTAAAATAAAATATGAATTTTAATTCATTCCACATATTATAAAAACTTATGTTAGGATATTTAATTCCTTGATTACTTGAAATTGAAATAATAATGTACACTTTCTCATTATGAAATAAATTGAAATAAATAGAAATTATAGATAGAGGTTAACTCTTCAAAGATATAAAATATTCCCATGTAAACCTTCTTTATCCATACATAATAACAAATACATTGTTATTTCCACTAAATATTGAATGTATGGGTATGTCAAATCAAATACCTATGAACAAACTATAGTTTCCATATATTTCTCACCTTCCTAATCAAGCTATTCAAGAACTAATATTTTATTCATTTAATGCTTATATAATAAAATGACAATTATTAGGTAATGTTTTACAAATTTATGTAATATTTAATTCATTAAATTATGTTGGATCATATTTTTGTTTACAATCCCAAAACTCATATTATGATTAATATTATTGTTTTAAATGAAATTTAAATTCATTTTCTGATTCACTATTAACTCTTCAAGGCTAATAGAGTTCTATTTTACGTAATAGTTAGAATAATATAACGAATAATCATCATTACTAATAATAAAATTATCATTAATAAATTCAATATATATGAAATTATAGTATAATTGGGAAATTATAAACATATTATGAAATAAAAAATCAATATTATAAACATTATTAAAAATATAATTCAATATCACAAACTAAACAGAACCGTTTGCCTTTTTGTTTGAATTAAGTCCAAATATGATTGTACCACCACCAAATATGTGTTATAAAATGGTGTTTTTTATGTCTCTCACCATATATATAGAGTTTCCATAATCTATAAATCATTAATCATTAATGATAATTTCAAGGAATCATTCCAAAAAAATAAAATAGATAATAGTTTTTGTACCCATATAATATTGTGTCCAAATTTATTTGTTAGATTATTCTTCATGACCCACAAAGAATTATTAAAAGTTTTAATAGTAACCCTATAATATAATGAATTATGGATTTATGATTTACTATTTTTCCATGTTATTGTAAATACAAGTGTTTATTTATGGGGATAAAATTCATGCACCCCACATATAAGACAAACTATAGTAATGATACAACCTTTTTTATTTTTATAAATATTTTCTTTCACATTTGTGCTATTTTCTAATCATACTCAAAAACAATTATGGTAATGTTTTTCATTAAAACCATATTCATAGAATATTTTCTTCCTTTATCAAATTTTTCTTGTAATTTCTTCTTATATTCAGTTTATTATACAATTTATCAATATCTTTTTTAATAACCTATAAATCATCCCAAACTAATGAATTCATGCATGATATAATTATTTTTGACATCTCATTATCTTGAAAAGAAGCATTAATTTTCTTAATAATTTTCTTATTACATAAATTTATTTCCTTATAGAATATAATTATCATAATAATATATCATTTTAATATTTAAATGTATTCATTCAACTAGTGAAGTTATTGCAATATTGATTCTTCTTGATTTTCTTCAACCACTAGAGTTAAAGGTTACTTCTTCCCATCGTGTGAGACACATAAAAAATTCTACTTCTTATTTCAAACAAAAATATTTTCAATACTTTCTGTAAATATTAATCACATTTTTTATTTTTCTATCACACATAACTCTAACAAAATTAATTCATGAATAACATTATATATCATGCACCAGTAGTAGAAAATATAATTTTAATTTCAAATTGAAATAAAAATTATAAAATAAAAATCATTTATTACTAAACATATTCTTCTCCTTAATACTTCTTATTATTCTTTTCAATCTATATTTCACATAAACTATTGTGTAGTATATTTTTTTATAGTTTGGATAATTGATTACACTGTAACTACTCCTATTTCATTCAAAGTAACTCATAAAAACCTCTAGATCATGAAATTTTTTAACTTGGATCCAAATTCAAAAATATATCAAAATACCTCAATATTTTATCCATAGTATTCAAAAAAATTATAATCATCTTCAAACACTCTATAAATTCTGGGACAAACATCATATAAAATGGATATAAAAATATCACTTCAGTTTGAACATGATTATTTGTTTCACAACAAAAGAAAACACAAGATCACAAGTATGTCAAACTTCTTAAAAACACCTTCTCTATATAATTTCATTGTTCTATAAGTCACTTATTACCACAAAAAAATCTCATTAAGAATCTAACTGAATTAAAACAACTAATAGTCTCAATAATCTGATCAAGAATTCAACTACTTCTAAACATCCCATAAAACAATTACAAGAAAAATAGGATTAACAAGATTAATAAAGACAACATATAGCTAAAGGTACCTTATAAAGCCAATATATTAAAATTAGGTTCATCTAGTTGATCATGGGGATCTTCCTAATGGGTGTATATAGCTCAAAATATTTTACATAATAATTCATAAAAATATGGAAAATTACCAGAAAGTATAAAATTATGAATGTTATTAGGACTTAATCAACATAGAGGCCTCTTAAGCCCTATCATACTAGACTAATGTCATACTAGAGACCTACCCATGAGAAATAATGATGGTGATAAATTGAATGATATCATTATACCATCAAAAATATGAACATACATGGCTCATTCCCTATTTCCAACAGCATCCATTAAAATATGGTAAATGAATATCACTTCAGCAATTCTATCCTTAATTTTACTAATATTGAAAGCTCGTATAGAGAGATGATAAACTTAGTAATATAAAAAAATATAAAATAAATAACTGTAAAATATATTTTATAATTTTAATAAATTAAAGAATATTGAAATTTTATATAAAAGGAGGCCCTGAATAAAACCATAGATCATGTTATAAGAAAATAATAGTTATGTAAATCATATAATGACATATTAATGAAAGGAAAACAAAAGGTAAGATCATGAAAACAATATAAAAATAATAAACATAAATAGAGGAAAAATTTATTATCCACTTCTATACCCTATACTAATTTATATATCTATTTTTGATTCCATCTATCACACTCACCAATAAATTATTCATCACACTAAGCTAAAAGTTAATATAAATTATATACACCCACCAAGTTGTAATTATATAGTGTCAATGTAATAGGAGGATGTTTATTTTCTATAAAACCTATCCCAACAATACTATTGATTGGAAAAAATCTAATTTAAACAAACCCATATCACAGAACTGACTAGCCATTCAACAGTTTATGGTCATTCAATTTACATCTAGAATAACATTAGATCCTATTATATGAAGCCATCATAAATATATAACAACCTAAATAACATTCACTTCCACCACCAGAATCAACTTCTTGAATTTTCACAAAATTAATATCTTAACATCTAATAATAGTCTTTTCTAAAACCTCTATAAATCTATAAAAACTCAAATTCCACATTATTATATATCTAAAATAATATAAATGGGGGTCCCATGTGTCTAGTAACTTTCCTCTTAGCCTTACCATTCACCATGTCTTTACATATCATCACACTTGTCCTTGTTAATAAATATAATTAATATTTCATCAAATTGAACACATAAATTCCCTATTTTAAATATTCTAACCTCTTGGCTTTTTAGGATAATAATATAATTAAACTTTCCCCATTTACAATAATTTATTAAAATTAATGTATAAATATATAGTGAATTCAACTCATTCATTATTTATAAATAAATTGAAATATTATTCTTGGACATATATTTCATTTAATTGTATTCTATATTCACATAGATTTTATTAGGCGTATATTTTCTTATATCTAATCCTATAAAATTTCAACTTTATTCATTGTATTTTCACACAATTAGGGTTAATAAAATACATTTTTGTGAAATTTAACTCCACAGTTTTTGTTATTAATTGTTAATTAAATATTGGTTACAATAACTTTATTTTGATAAAAAATAATGTATTATTGAATAATGGTTTTCTATATTAAATTTCATTGTAGATGGAGGTATTGAATATTAAAGGACATTTTCCTTGAGAAAATTTTTTTTTCTCAAATAAAAAGAAGGAAGCATGGTAAATGATTAGACACAACAACAAAATATAAGTTATAAATTATTGATTTCAAATGTTAATATCTATTTTTTAACTAAATTGTTCATTTATATTTTTAATAGTGTTCTTTTGAGGCCCTTGATGAGCAGAAAGCTGATAACTTTTTTCCAAACAATCATTTTCACCAGGCATTAGGAGATTATCACCATAGAAGAGTACATTGTCGACCAATGAAGGGTATTTTCCCAACTAGATATTGGTCCACTTCAAGTACCGCTTCTGGTATCATTGAGCTAGAAATATCTCATGAAGAGTTAGTGTTGGCTCATACTAAGATTTAAGAGTCCAAAAAATGGTCATACAGGAGCATGAATGTAACCGAAGTCAAATAATGAAGTTATGAAATTTATGATGTCCTTATGTCTGTAAATTCTACAGGATACCATTATGAATTGTGAAACATATATGTCAACAATTTTTTTATTATATGTTGCACCAGGTTATGGTCCAAGTGGTGGTCAGAATGGTGATGTTCCTAGAGATGGAAATGGTGAGGGTGATATTGAGGATGATGGGGGGTATGATGGGGAGGATGATGATGAGGATGATGATGATGATGATAATGGTGATGATGGTGGTGGTGGTGGTGGCGGTGATATTGATTGTGATTATGGATATATTGATCCATTATATTTTTGACTGGTATTTATGACACATGATATTTGGAAATTGGATATGAATGAATATATTTTATGTTTTAAATGTGTGTTATCACTGGTAGAATAAATTAACTAGTTTCTGAATTTTGAATATTCGCTGGAAGTGGTTTGGGTTTTTGTGTTTATATATGCATGTGTTTGATGATGTTTAGATTTTTTATGTCATGGTGGGTAGCCTCTAGTTTTTCTTGAATTATATATATTATGTTTTACTAAATTTCTAGGTGATGCATTAGTTTTCTTAATTTTTGTGTATGGTCTTGTAGTATTTTTGTAGGTGTTGCTTGTTTAGGGAGAGGTGGGGGTGCTTCTATCTAGGAAGGTAGGAGGACTATATAACAAAGGTTTGAAAACCAATGGAATAATTTAATTATATTTAACAAATAAAATTTAAGCAAACGTTTAGTATAGTGTTATTTCATGTTTCATATAACAACGATTTATAGAAAACTGTCGGTATATGTCTATACTCACAACCAAACTCCCAATGGTTTTGAGAACAATTGGTAGAGGCTATACCAATAGTTCTACACCCTATACCATTAGTTTAAAACCAATGGTGTATCCTCTCTTTACAAAAGGGTATTTCTATGAATTTTAAATATTTAAATAAAATATTATTTAATATAAGATATCATTAATGTCATTTTTTAAACTATTTATTTATTTTGACATTAATAGCATCAAGAATATAAACTAATTCAAATAAAACACATCCAATCCTCTCTAATATTCTATTTTTCAATAAAAACATGAAACATAATTATTTATTCAAATAATATAATTTTTTATAATTTTTTAAATAATGTATTTTATTTTCCCACTAATTGAATAATTATTGTATTAATGTTCGTTAAGATTTTAAAGTAAATATTTATTCTCTAAAAATTAAAAATTATTTAACAAGATCAAAAAATCATTTTAATTTTAAATGAATATTTATAATTAAAAATATCATATGTTTGTCCCTATATTAAAAATAATATATTTAGTAAAAGAAATATTGTGACATTTTTGGATTTATATTCACTTAAATATTATAAAGGTCAAAATCATGTATAAATGAAAATTAAAGGACATATATTATAATTTTGTATGATTATGGATGATAAATACTCATAAAAAATAATTAAGTCTAGTGTTAGGGTAATTTTTAGTCCTTATCATTTTATTCTTAACTTTATTGCCCAATTTTCCCTTTACTATGGTAATAGAAATTACTAAAGTTACTATACATAATGTCTAAAAATAAAAGAGACATATTTGTAAAATTTTTAACCCTTGATTAAAAATATGGAATCCATTTTTATAAATTCAAAACATAGAATTGGTAGAATATATTTTGAAACAATTCCCACAAAACGCAATGAAAAATAGTTTTTTAGAAAAGTAATTTTATAAGACCCAAAATATACTTATACCGAAATATAGTATAAAAATAATTAAAATGTAATTATTTATATAATATATAACTAAATATTGATTATTTTTATTTTATATCTAATTCCAATCATAAATAAATTTATTTAATGAAAGGAAAATATAATTTTTTAAAATTAGTATTTTTCACAATTCACTAAAAATAAATCTTTTCAGAAAATTGTCAAAATTTAAAACAAATCTAATTTTGATATGATGATTTAAAAAATATATAATTTTATAAAATAAAATTTCTAAGAGTTCAATAAATTAATTATTCTTAATTTCTCACAAATACCAATAAAACCTTTTTTGAAGAAAACATTTTGTTGAAGAATAAAGTGGTTTTAATAATAATTTAGTAATTATTTCAAATGAATTGATCAAAAAATATTTATTAAGAAATTTATATATATATATTTCATAAATTAATTCACCCTATTCATACCCTCTAATTGAACGATTATGTTTTATAGGTCATATTTAAGTAATAATGTTTTACGGTTCATTTAGGATCGGTGTTGCATGTCATATACTCTATCGAATAATGTTTTATTTTAAAATATTCTGATATTACATGAAGTGATTGTAATATCACTTGAATATTTATATAATGTACAATTATTAGTGAATTTAATAAAGTACATAACTATAAGGATCATATATGTTCAATATAAAGATCATCAACCTGTACTACATAAGTATCATTCATGCCCTATATAAGCATGAATCTAAGTTACATAAGGATTGTACCTTATCTATGTAAACATAAATAAAATCTTCATAAGAATAATTAATACTATATGTAAACATCATCAAATATTTCATAATAATCGATCTTCCTTTGAGTAAAAAACAGCTGGCTATGTAGTCATGAATCTTTATCTTCATATGGATCATCCATCTGTAAAAAAATCAAATGGTCACTTCCTAATGATCATGAATTTCTTTGTAAACATTATCATTTATCTTTATAAGAAACATCTTTATACGTATATAAATTTATAAATATGGTGTTTTATCTACATAATCATGATGTTTTTCTATATAAAAATCATGACTTAGTAAAATTTTAGATTTATATAGACTGAAATACGGATTTTCTTGGTGTTATGATTTGAAAAAAATATATATTGTGATGATTCCAAAGTTTTTCCCAAGTAATATAAAAATCAAAAACATATATATTGTTTTTTGATTCAAGAAATAAAATTATGGTACCTAATCTTCAGGCCTTAGAGAATAATATTAATGAATGAATGAGAATTTGAGTGGAATTTAAAAATTCAAAAAATATATATTTTATTATAATTTAAATTATAATGAAGATAAATCAAAAAATAATATATATATATATATATATATATATATATATATATTCAAGTTAAAAATATCATGATTGTGTTTATATCCATGATTCAAGAAAGAATTTTAGAATATCAAGTAGAAGAGATCCATAATAAAGAAAAAGAAACATCATACGTTTTCAAGAATAATGCATATGAAGTTCAGTTGATCCTCAAAATTTACTATAGTATTTAAATAATTATTATTATTGTTTGATAAGATTAGTTTGAAGTTATAATGCTAGATATTGTGCACAAATTTTACCTGAATCTTCAAATTTCCGCCCCTAGGTCGGTGGCCCAGTGGCACTTCAGCCTGTCCCGTTGGTCGATGGAGGCACACAAAAGGAAGTAATGCCATCGTGTGGTGGTGTGGGTCAGTATACCAGGTCTTCCCCTCCCTTTCTAGAATGGTGTGTTCCTAAAGTCTATAGGGGATATGTTGGGAGGCTTTCTGTGCTCGGATGAACGCACTCGTCGAGTTGAGGAGGTCCTGGTGGGGTGGATCTGGGTAGAGCTGGACCTCGCCCTCCCAATTCCGGAAATGATCTCTCTACAGGTGTCAGAGTTAGTGGTCTGGGACTAGGATTTCATGTACCCGGTGTTCCCCAGGTATTGCTCGTCTTGTTTACTACAGGGCCATTCGCTTCAGAACTGCCATCGGCGTCTACCCGGAGAGTGACATCGTGCTACCATCGGCTCAAAGCCACTCATGGTTTCTTCTTTTTCTCGGTGTGGATTAGCCTCACCATCGGGTTCGCTTGTGATCCCTCACCCCTCTGGATGCACCTCGGCTTCATCTCCTTCCTTTTTGCCAGTTTCTATGGCTGAGTACCTGTGCTCTTCAGAGAATTAGCAGATGGAAGGTGGGTTTATGGATTTCCTTCTGAGAGTTCCCAAGGGCCTGATCTCCCCTGCTTGGTGGCTCCTGGGTTTTTTTCAGGGGCACACACTCTAATGATGCCTCATGCTTCTGGGAGTTCGGACGCCCATGGGCATTCCCTTTAATGGTGGTCCACCTAGATGTCCCTTGGATGTTGTGCTGTGATACCCCTAGTGGGTGTGGGGACTCTATTGGAGTTCGTCTGCTATCAGAGGCCAGCTCCTTGGCTATTAGAGGAGGTTGTGTGATATCGAAGATTTTTGAGGTCTGTGGTGCTACGGGGGAGGTGTCTCTGGACAGGTCGTCCAAGGTGGCAAGTGGGACCTCCTTGAAGGCCCCTTTGTCTCCAACTTATCTTGATTCAGGTTTACTGTACTCGAGTCCAGGAGTGTGTACCATACAGATGAAGTAGAAACTTCAAGAGGGGGAGAGCTCCTCTGTTTTGACTGAATTGACCACAGGTCATGGGGCCAAAGCCAAGACAGGTTTGTTTTAATGTTTCCCCTAATCATCTGGAATGCCTGAGGGATTGGGGCGAGGGTGAAGTCTGATTTCTTATCATCGGAAGTGAGGATCCACAAGCCCAAGATGGTGGAGATTATTGAACACAAGAAAAATTGTATCAAGATCCAGAAGTTCTCTTATAAGATCAAAATGAATGCGCCCATGAATGAATCCCCGAAAAACAACCATATATGGTTGTTCTAGAAGAGGGAAGTCTCAGTGGAGTTGTTGTAGGCTGGGGATCAGCACATCATGACAAATGTGTCGAGTGGTGGAGAAGAGTTCTATCTTTCTGTGGTTTATGGAATTTGTGATGCCCAGAGGAGGGAGGTGTTGTGGTATGTGCTGAATAGGTTCGATCTAGGGTCCGAACCCTGGGTGGTGGGAGGGGACTTTAAAATCATTATGAAGCCACATGAGAGGAAGGGGAGTGGATATTTTTTGAGGCGGGCAAGAATTTCGTTTGTACAGTTTGTGGCAGGGAAGGGTTTAATGGACCTGGGATATTCTGGCAATTCTTTTACCTGGTGCAACAACCGTAGGGGTGGGAGTCGAAGTTGGAGCAGGTTGCACTGATGCATGGCCAATGTCCACGCCATTTTCAAATATCTGAATGTGAAGGTGAAGCACCTAACACGAAGTATATCAGATCATTCATTGCTCCTGGTGGCTCCTTGCAGGACGGAGGATGCATAGGATAACTTTAAGTTCACCAGCCATTGGGCATGCATTCCGGAGTACCACCAAGTGGTGAAGAGAAGCTGGAGTGAACCCCCCAGGGGATACGCATGGGTGGCCCTCCACCACAAGCTGAGACAACTAAATCAAGATCTATGGGTGTGGGAAAGGTCTCGCCCTCCCCTGGACCAAGAGCTGGAGGCGTTAAAATAGGAAATCCAAAGTCTGGAGGCTGGGCTACAGCAGAGTTGTGACGAAGGTAGCTATGGTATCCTTGTGGAGTTGAAGAGCTCTTTGGAGGTGTTGATGCTCTCTCAGGACGTCAGGCAAGGGATCAGTCTAGAGTAATGTGGCGGAAGGAAGGTGACAACAACACTGTGTATTTCCATTCATGCATTCAGGAGAGGAGGCGTGTTGTAACACCCAACCTCATGATGGAGGATGGATCATATTCGAATGATCTGGACGTGATTGGGGGCCTGGCTTGTGCATTCTTTAAATATCTTCTGGTGGGTAAAAATGTAAACATGCCTCATGGGTACCCTTCATGGGAGGTCGAGCTATGGGAAGGGATTTCGAACACTGTCTCGGTGCAAAAGAATGCCCTACTGGAAGGCATTCCGGAAGAAGGGGAAGTGCATGAGGCAGTGTGGAACTTGAACCTTGATAGCATGGCAGGCCCTGATGGTTTCCCAAGAGCGTTCTACTGGGACTCTTGGGAGGAGGTGAAAAGCTACCTTATCCTTGTTATCCATTATTTCTTCAGAGGGGGCGGCCTTCTATGGATATCATATACAACTATGCTGGTCCTCTGGCCAAAGGTTAAAGATCCTTCTTCCCTCTCCCACTATCGGCCTGTGAGCATCTGTAATTTCCTCTACAAGGTCCTAAATAGCATTCTCAGTTGGCGGATGGCCAGATTCCTTCCCCGGTGGGTTGTCTTAGAGCAGCATGGCTTTGTCAAAGGTAGATCGATCCCGGGAGTTGTGGTAATGGAGCAGGAGCCATTAAGAGATATGAATACTCCATCCTATGGCTCTAATGTTGCAATAAAGATTAACATGAATAAATCTTACGACAGGTTGGAGTGGGGCTTCATTAATAGAGTCCTCGCGAAGATGGGCGTCTCGATCTGGGATTGTAATCTTATTTTCAAGTCCATCTGTTCACCGTGGATGGCAGTGTCATTTATGGGGAGATCTCTAGGGTTCTTCAAAACCGTGCGTGGAATTCAACAAGGTGATCCGCTATCCCCAAGTTTATTTATTATTATGAAAAACACTCTGAGCAGGATGATTATCAAAGGCGTTCATGAAGGATCCATTAGGCCATATCGGAGGAAGTTCGGTCTCCCCCCAATGTCGCATTTGATGTTTTCAGATGATTCTATCGTGTTCATGAATGCCGGGTGGAGGTCCCTTCAGGCGCTGAATAAGATCCTCGCGGAATACTGCAAGTGGAGTGGACAACTCATTAACAGGGAGACGAGCAAGCTCTATGTTCCTACATCATGTAACCTGAGAAGGGTATCTAGGATGGAGAAAATGATGGGTATGGGGAGATGCACATTCCCCATGGAGTACCTTGGCATCCCTGTTTCGACAGGTCAGGTGCGAATCAGAGATTTCAACAAAGTGGTGAACAGAATTACGGACCACATCCTGAACTGGAAAAATCACTTTCTCTCCTTCGGAGGACGAATCACCCTAGTGAATAGTGTGCTACCAGCAATCCCGATGCATGCCCTGGCTTCCACGTGTGTGGGGAAGGGAGTCATAAGGTCTATCGATAGGATTCTTGCGTGATTCATTTGGGACGCGTCAGGTGAGAGAAAGAGACAGTGGGTGTTGTGCGGTAAGATGGCTCGGCCCATTTTTGAAGGGGGGATCAATGTCGGGAGTATGGAGGAGACAATACACTTCATGCATGTGAAGCTTACATGGGAGTCCATTGAAGCTCATACCTTGTTTGGGAAACAACAGTCTCAGAGATATAATGATGATTCGGTTTCTAGATCAGCGATGGGGTCATCACTCTGGTCCTCAGTGTTCAATATCATTCCGACTCTCCTGCCTCAATCTCGATGGATTGTTGGGGAAGGGAGTATCTTGTTCTGGCAACACAATTGGGGTAGGGAAGTTCTTGGATACCCGGACTGCTCAGCCCCCTTAATCTCCTTCAGGGAGGCAAGTTTGTATCCCCTATTCTATAGATCGGCCTTGAACGCCCCCCAACGAGAACTTTTCAACTTTGTGGTTATGAGCCCCGAGCAGGACAGGTGCGTCTTTACACCTTCCATCTTGGGGAGGTTCAATGTCAAAGATTTCCGCAGAACATTCTGTATATAGGGGCAAAGTGATAGGTGGAATAGCATGGCATAGTGCCACAAGATCCTGGTGAAACTCAATTTTCTTACCTGGAGGATATGTAACAAAGCTGTCCCCTCTGATGATCAAATAAAACACATTGGAGTCAGTTTTGAATCTTGTTTCCAATATTGTGATAACATGTGTTAAGAAACCATGGATCACATATTTTTTGAAGGAGAATGGGCTCGACATGTGTGGAGGTTGTTTGGTGTCCACTCAGGATACCAGGCTCTTGGGCGTAATGTGGAGTTGTTTATGGAGCGCTGGTTCCAGGAAGCAAGTCTGTCAGTGGAGGAGTCCAAGGTGCGAGCTGTAGTCTTCAATGCGGTATGATAGAGCTTATGGAAATCCAAAAACAGGGCTAAATATGAAGGGAGAATCACCTCTGGTCATTCTGTGGTGGCAAGTACCCGGTGCATACTGATTGACTTTATTGGCTCCGCGGGCATCAGGAGTGAGAGATCTCCCATGAGTGCACTACAGGATCCTCTGAGGAGTGTTGCTCAGAATAGCGGGGTGGAACAGGGTAGATGGATATGTTGGATCCCCCCTTCCAAAGGGCTCAAGCTAAATACTGATGGCTCATGTGTCTTGGGTGACATGAGGGGAGGTGGAGTTCTACGGGACCCCAAAGGGAGTCTGGTGCTGGCCTTATCAGCTCACTATGGTAGCGGATCAGCAATATAGGCAGAATCAATGGTAGCTCTGACAAGCATCTCTTTATGTAGACTCAAGGGTATTCTCATTACCCATGTGGAAACAGACTCTATGATAATCCACGACACACTTCTCGATAGAGGCACCACACCTTGGTCTATCATCTATACAATTAGATGGTGCAAGTCTCTCCTAAATGACAGAGTTAGCATTACACACACATGGCATGAGGGGAAAAAAGTGGTGGACCATATGACCTTTATTTCAGTTCCTAGTATGTGGGTGACGTGTCTTACTAGTGTGTCCAGTATGAAACCGGGGGGTGAACCTTGTACGGTGTGATGCCCTTGGGCTCCATTATTTCTGACCACCATGATACGGATTTTTTTGTTCGGTTGGTCCTTCATGGACCCCTTCCCCCTTTTCCCTTCATGAATAAAAATGTTAACATTCGATGGATGTATGTGTAATTGATAACAATAAAGGTGATTTGGATGGATTTTGTGTACAGTGCACACACGCACACATAAGAAGAAGAAGATGGTAGAGTTATTGAAAATTTTATATCCTAAAAAGGAAAAGAAGAAAATGATTAAGTACATAAATAGTGAGTATACTGAATACATTATTATAGTTTTAAATGTCTACATGGTGAATTAAGATAATAGAGCATCAATAAAGTTCAAAATACTCTATGAGTGGGGAGAATAAATTGAAGGATGGTCTATATAAGTAGAAAAACATGATATATATTTAGTGAATCATTAATTTTGTTGTGTGGTATTTATATCTTAATTATTTAAATATTTTCTTGTTTATAGGTAGTGATCCATTAATGTTAATATAGAGTGACCCATGGTGATAGTCAAACACACACAAAATTAATAGCAATAAGGAGGTATCCCTCAATTGTAACATAGATAGTCGATTAGTTGTTTATAAATTAAAATAATGGTTTTACCCTGTTCATTAAGTATACAATATTTGGAGAACTAAGGTGATCTCATGTCATATGTGATTTGGTTTACTGATTACATATTACACATATCATGAATTTGATAAATTACATTGAAAATATTAATTCATATAAGATAAGAATTTTTTCCCACCACTATGAGAACATGATTCATTTTATATGAGAGTTGATGTTTGAAATTGTAAATGTATTAATTAAAAATTTACCATTTTAAAAATATTAGGACCTTGGAATTTATTGTACCACCAAAAGTATCATTGAAGGATTTTAATTTTTATCAACTTTTCTTACATATTCATACCATGTATATAGTTCTATAAATTTATCTAAAATGAAAATTTTATTAATAAAGAACACTATAAATGGAATAATAATAATACTATTATATTAATTTTCTAGAATAATTCATGAATTTAATTAAAAATAAAAAACTATAAATATTATATAATATAATTAAGTCTTGTTTGTATGTTTTAAAACTCATATATTTACTACAAACCTTTGATCATTCAAATAATTCTTAGTGGAATTGAAAATGATAAAATACACCAAATGACCTAAATAGTGTATAATAGTGTTATTTCTAGGCCTAAAACATTAATTAAATATACTTAACCACAAATTAAAATACATTGACTAGAATAAATCTATAGATATTTTTTTTAAATTAAGTGATGAAAAAAAATCCTCTAAGTTTAAGGGACTTAACAGATCAAAAATCCAATAAAAACTTTAAAATATAATTTTTAATTATTTTAAATAATACACTAGATCAAATAATTCACATGAAAATTTTAAAAATTTTATTAAATCTAAAAAATAAGTACTAAAATAAAAATTGTTGATTTAGTAAAACTCAAGTTTATGGTATTCTATACAACTTCAAAATAATTTACACTCAAGAAGATACCAAATAAATGATGGTAAATATTAAATATAAATAAGTATCACTCTATGATATATTAAAAAATTAGGGAGTCTCCCCAATATTTTTAACTATAATATTAACTACTTTTCACAAAGTTCTGAATATACCCATGTTCATACACCTGGGTTATTGAACTAACATGAAATGCCTTCTCACATCGATCCTTGATATTAGATACTCTATAAATTTTCCATGATAAATTTTTCATGATAATTGACATAAAAATATCCTAAAATAATTTTATATTATTGATCATGCACATAATTAAAACGTTTATATACATTAAATATATTGTGTACAAACTCCTTTTAAGAGGGTAATGCTAAATGATACACCACCTCGCCAATGTAATAAAAAATCTAAAAGGACCCATAAGCCTTCGAGAAATATTTCTTCCTAGAACAAAACTATGTTAAATATGATGGGGTAAAACCATTAGAAAGATAATGACTCACACTTATACCTCTAGAAACCACCTCCCACATACATTGATGAGATTTATTATAACTCTATGAACTCTTCATTTTATTATAAATCATCTACACCAATTTAGTAGTATTTTAAACCTCCTTAAGGACCCAAACCATTATATCACCATCCTAAAACAAATAAAATAAGGATTTATTATGTCTCTAATACAACCCTTCCTAAGGATTCATGAAAATAGATGAAAGGAAGTCATTTTTATCAGAAAACATAGTAAATAGTGTATGATCAACCCACACTCTACCAAAATCTCACATGCATGTAGCATGTACTCCAATGTCTATATAATACACTCCATATAATCATCTATTTTTGAGTGAAGAAATATGCATATAAAAAATTATGTCATTTTAATTATATAAAACACTTTCCTTGGATAGGCACATAGTATTATAATTTCTTCATTTGAGTTCACATTATCCCTACTAAATTATTAATTTTTAAAGATCATGATAATAGGATCTTTATTTTTATATAGAAAACATTTCATATCCACTATAGATGGATTAGTGAATGAATCAATTTGGTTAAATCTTAATATTGGGACTTCACCTAATAATAAATGAAATATATCAAAATAAATACTAAAATACTTATTTTCATCAAAGGTAATGCAAAACTATACCTTAAATAATGATATATATTTATGAATCCTAGATGGGAAAATAAATAATATGAATTAATTTCTCATAAAATCACATATTGAAGGTCTACTCAAATACCACCAATTCATGAATTGAAATCTTGTGCTCTGCACATTTAGAGAAATTTTTAATGTTTTTTTAAAAATAAGTTGTTCCTAATATAATTTTAAAAATAACTACAAAATCTAACCATTTGTTAAATTATAAGAAAATAAACTGGAATTCCACTAATTTCAAATAAACATTAACTAGATACTCAATTATCTATAAATTTAAATTAATGACCTTCTTCATCATTTATCCCTCATGTTACAACTCTTGACCATTCTACTACTAGAAATTCAATACATATCCAATAAATATGACATTTTGTATTCTAGAAACCTAAAAAATCAAAAAACAAATATAAATATTTTTTCAATTTACATGAAAACTAAATCTTTTTTAATGACCCTACTTTTTATTACATGAATATTACATAATTATTAAGATAAGTAGCATAATAGTGTTACAAATACAGGATCCAAAGGTTTTGTGTCTTGGGTAAATTAGGCTCATACATCCCACGTATATAAAAACATAAATATTTATTTAAAATCTTATTATTTATCCTTCTAAAATAACATGTTGCCCTTAGTACATGTAACCACCTATGGATATACATCAAAGAAAAGAGTGAGCTAAAATCCCAGTAATATGATGAATAAGGGACATGAATCAATATAACAAGGGTGATCATAATCAACATAATTATATAATAAGTAAAATATCATCATCATAATAATGAGGTAAACATTAGATAAAGTCATGTAATGTTTCATATGCATAAAAATGAAACATCATATCATAGTGGTCAAATTCTACACATAGTAGTAAACAGATCTAACATCATGTTCACGCGAAACATATGTGCATAAGTCATGAGAGCATAATTATGAGTGAAGCTATATTTATGTTCACATGTATTGTGAATAATATAATGAGATACATCACATTACCCAATGAATTAGAGGGATATTTAATTCTGGTCCCACTAATCACATCATAATATTTACCTAATCATGAATTCTGCAGAGAACATATAAAAATCATAGTCGGAGATAACCCATGGAAAGAAATGGGTTTAATAAGGATTTCATAATGAATAGTTTTATGAATAAACTTGGGTTTCATGAATGAAAAAGGGAAGACATATTTTTCATGAGTGTCACCATTCTTGATAAAAGAAAAAATAACTCAATAGGGGTAAAATATGTGTTTTGGAAAGAAAACTATTTTTGGAAAATATTTGTATTTAGATTATAAATCTAGGTGGGAATATATATATCCTTTAAATAAAAAAGGAATAATAATGAAATGATTTTTAAGGAACATTAGAGTAATATCCATATCAAAAATTTCATGAAAGGGGGATAAACCAAATTTAAGGGAGTTGGGTTTTTGAATCCCCAAACATTAAGTCCCTCTTTTTATCCATATTTGACCTCATGCATAATAAACATGGGTTTATTAAAACATTTACCCAGAAGTGAATTATTTTATTTTATTTGAAATTTTTTTAATTATAACAACTAAATTATATTTCTTAATTTCCATTGTTGATGTTGAAGTATTTTGATATCATGTTTTCCTTAATAATTTCCCATTCTGCTTCACTTTTTCTATTTTGTTCAAATTAATTTATACATATGTATAATTAATTACAAAATATTAAAATAAATATATTTATAAATTAATATATAATAACTAATTTACTATATCCAGACATTGGGTTAGTGATATAAAATAATTTGCAGTGCCCTTGTTAGTGGTTAACTAACCTTTAACGGGACATTGTCAAAAGAGCTAGAAGAAGAGTAAGACAATTGAATATGTCATAAATATAATACTTCTATTATGTTAACACCATTAATATAATTTTTAACATACCACATAATTTTAGTTATAATATTGGGATTAAATTTGGTGGAGTAAATAAGAAAGAGGGGAGGAGAATGAGAGGGAGAACTGATGAGATCCCACCCTCTTCTCAATATTGCTTCTTCTCTACCATAATAAACTCCTTTAATTTATAAAGTTAGATGAATCCATAATTTTCATAGGTTTATAAGAGTCTTAAATGAGATTATTGTAGTAGAGGATTTTTTTCCGAGAGTGTGGGATGATTTATTTTCAATAGGAGGGAGAGGGGTTATTAATACTTGAGGAGAGGGGTATTTTTTGGATAAAATATTGAATAATATACTATATCAAAGGTAAAACATGTAACCATTAATTTTAAACAATAAAAATAATATATAAATAAAATATAACGGTTTTAGTATATTAAGAAAATTTATAATTATAATTATTTTTTTCTATCAAAAAGAAAAGTGGGAAAGTGTAAAATTTGTTATTTTATGGGAACACTTTTGACTTTAGACTTTGAAAAATGATTTTTTAGTACAAAAATTATTTTTATTCTATTAAATTAATAATTTATGAAATAAAATATTTTTTTAATCCTAAATATTATAAATGGTTGTGACATTATTATATCATGAATGATGTGATTTAAGATACACCGGTTATGAAAATAATTTATTATTCACCTAAAAATTGAAGTATTTCAGAAAACTACCAAAAACTTCGCCCTTGAATAATTTCAACTTAATGATTTTTAAAATGATATTAATTTTATCAAAACAATATTCTAAATTCGGTAATTTTAATTTTTTTTTATAAAAAATATGATTTTTATAAAATACTTTAAAATAGAGTTTATTAAAAATGTGATTATATTTTATTTGAGTTTTTAATCATGATATTTATTTTATAGAATAATTATATTTATATTTACTTAAATTATTCATTATAAATATCATTCACATTATATTTTATTATTTTTATGTGCAATTACTATCCCAATAGATTTGTTACTATTACCAAAGGTTAGGTTACTATTCTAATGATCACAGTACTATTTCAACAGTCACATTGCCTCCTATAAATACTAATTCATTCCTTTATTAATTATTCAACTAAATTACAATCAAGGCTATACATTTACATTTTCAATAATTTCGATTGGTTTACTAATATTTTGTTTCTTTTCCTAAGTGTTTTTTGTGGGAGGGATGATTCTAGCTAATCAAGGTGATCCAAATTTTCTAATTGTAGTTTTTCTGTTTTACAGTTTTTGACCCCTTGAAATATTTGGAATTTTAATGGGTTTAATTTATGAATAATGTAACTATTTTAATTAATGAGAAAAGATACTTGTTAGTTTCTTTTTTTCATGTGTATAATACTATATAATATTATATAATACTCATTTATTTCAAGAAAAAAATATCATTTAAAAACTCTTGGTTATTACATTATTCCCCCTTTAGAAATTTGATCCTAGAAATTTCAAATCATATTATTATTTAAGAATAGGTGTGGGTAATTCTATTTCATTTCTTCATTTGGTTCACATTCATCTTTTCATACTTATGGTTAATCTAAAATAATTTGACAAGGTGATGTCTTATTGAATAGAATATTGTATCTATGGTCCAAGATCTCCATAAAACGCTCCTCATTTGAGATTTTAGTCTCTAGTTGCACTACATCCAAATTTAGTACATGTGATTGGTTAAGTATTCACATCCTCGAGATAGATATGTCAAACTCATCATGAACATGATTCATTTTTGGTGGATATGAAAGATGAATATCCATTACTCTTATATGATCGAGGATCTAAAAGGGGAAAATGTACCCAGGTCTAAGATTCCCCTTCTATATAAACCACATGACTCTAATCCATAGTGATATTCATAGGAAAACATTGTCTACAACTTCAAATTCTATATCCTTTTGACGGTTATCAATACATCTCTTCTAATTACTCTGGGTAGATTTTATATGTTGTTGGATGTCTTGAACCTTCTCTATTATCTCTTATAAAAGATAAGATCCAAGTATCTTCCATTCACCAACTATATCCCAAAAATTTATAGTATAACATCTCTTCTAATATAGATCTTCATATGGATCCATTTGAATACATGATTGGAATATATAATTGTATGAGAACTTGACCAATAGGATTTTTCGATCCCATTCTCCTTTAAATTCCATTGAGCAGGCCCTCAGTATGTCCTTGAGAATTCGAATAATCCTTTTATATTGGCCATTATTTTGTGGGTAATATGCCATAATAAAATTTAATTTATTATTCAATTCGTATTGAATACTTCTCCAAAATATAGTGGTGATCCTTAGATCATGATCAGAGATGATCAAAAGTGGTAGCCCATATAGCCTCCCCACATCCTTTACATATAACATGGAATATTGTTCAGGAAATAAATGTTCATGAATAGAAAATAATAAGGTAGTCTTTTTTATTCAATCCACCACTACCCATGTTGTATTTTTTTCCTTTGGATGTATTTTATATACTAGTTACAAAGTCCATGGTGATGTTCTCCCATTTTCACATGGGTATAAGAAATGGTTGCATCATCCCCAAGGACTTTTATCTCTCTAATTTATCTTTCTAATAAACCAATAATCTTTAGATATACTCATCAAACTCATTCTTTATGTTGTCCAACCAAAAGTTTTCTTCAAGATCATAATCATCTGTGTACCTCAAGATGGATGGAGATAGATAAGTTATATTCATTATCTAATAGATCTTTCCTTATCTCAGGTGATGTATAAAGAAAAATTCTAGTTCAAAATTGAATGAAACCATCCCTATTGATGTGTAATTCATGTATCTTACCTTCCTTTATTGATTTCACCTTATTTTGGAGCTCCAGATCATCCGTTTGTGCCTCCTTGGTCTTCTCTTTTATATATGGTTGGGAAATCATTTGGTCAAGGTATTATTTATTCCCTTCTATTATGTTTTTCTAGTCTATACATTCTGTATCCTTGTATATGGTGTCTTTATCAACAAATATCATAGAAAAAGTAGCAAGTTATTTTCTTCTATGAGAACTAGATACCTTGTTTGTCTTTCCCAGATTTTAAGGAATAGATATGTTGTAGAACCTAATAATCTCAAACCATATTTTCTGAAATTTGTTAATCTCCTTCTATGTGAATATATTATTTAGACACTTATAATAAGTTTATATGTCACAATTCTCACTATATGGGTAGTTATACCAAATATACAAGCCATATATCATAGCTTCTAACTCTATATCATTTTTCATGTAATTTTTCTCATGGATATTCAATTTTCATGAGGCATAGTATTTCACATTATCATTATGCATGAGTACACAACCCAATCCTTTCTTTTAAGCATTGTTGTATATCAAAAAATATTCTCCACTTGTTGGTAGTGTGAGTATAGGTATAGTCATTAGACTCTTTATGATATCCTTAAATAATTTCTTATATTCTTATGTCCATACATACTTTACCCCTTTTCATGTTAACTTAGTTTTCAAGCTATACAATCATGAGAAATTTCTCAAAAAAGCCAATTTCCCCCACCTAAGTCATGAAAAATATGAATTTCCATGTAACATAAAGGTCTAATCCATCAATCAATTAAATTATTCTTTTAAGGGTCTACAAAAATTCTTACACTTGTGATCACATGCCCCATGAATGTGACATGATACATCCAAAAGTTACACTCACTAAACATGGCATGAATTCTCTCCTTATTTAATGTTGGTAGTACAATCCTTAGATGCTCTTCATTTCCCTTCATTCACTTGAAGTAAATGAGAATATCATCAATAATTACTACCACATATTTTTCTAGGTAGTCTCTCAAGACTCTATTAATCAAATCCATAAATATTTTAGGGTAATTAGGAAGTATTATGGGCATCACTATAAACACATAGTTCCCATACCTTCTGTAGAAGGACATCTTTTGAATATCTTCCTTCTTCACTATCAACTAATATATATAATGAATATCCACCTTTAAGAAGTACTAATATTCTCATAGTTTATCAAAAAATTCATCAGTCCTTAATAGGGGATAATTTACTTTATGGTGATCATATTACACTCCTAGTAACTGATACACAACTACATTGATCCATCCTTTTTTTATTAAGAGAATTGGTTCACCCCAAGGTGATGCACTATAGCATATTAGCCCTTTATCAAAATGTTTTTTATCTTCTTCTTTATCTCCTCTAGTAAAATAGGTTATATTCTATAGGGGGATTTTGATATAGGATTGATTCTAGGTATATGGCCTATTGAGTACTCTACCTCACAAACTAGGGGAAGTCAGGGTAACTCTTCAGTAAATACATCAATGTATTCCCTAAAAATGGCATTCCCTCTAGGTTGATTATTTTCTTTGATGAAACCATTTGGTCTAGGTATTCTTCTTCATATAGTTTCATTACCCACACCATTTAGGGATTTTCCAAATGAGATTCATGATCTTCCGTATATTTTTATAGGATCGTTGAATGGTTCAAAATATAGAAATAGATTTATTTTTATGAAATTTGATGTGTGGTATATATAATGAAAGTTAATCTTTGTCAAGTATAGATTTCAATTCCACAAGGGAAAGGATTATATGATTTTCAGGAAGAATATTCCCAAATAAACTTATAGGAGAATATTCCAACACTTGGGTTGCAGTGATCACAGCACAAGGTGTTTTTATAAATACCACTACATTAAGTTATCGAGGCTTCAATTAAATAGTTCTAGAAAACATAAAGGATGTAAAATAATTAATAGTACCAAATCAAACAAAAAAATTTCCATTCCTGATTGAATAGGAATTTTACCATATAACACTTCATTTTCATGCTCCACTTCAGCAGTAGTAATGGAATAAGATTTAACTTTCTCATTTGGCATTGGTAGTTGTTGTCACTAATTACCCAAAATGACAAGTGGTTTAGTGCACTATCTATCATAGTTCCCTTTCCCCATAAAATTATAGCATTGAACCATGGGTGGTGCATTAGGAGGTTCTTTTATTTTTTCCATTATGTTATCCAGTTTTTTTATGTATCTTCTACTTTCATGATCTTGGTGTGATTCTCCCATAAAATTGAAGCATTTCACCATCCCTTTGATGTAATTCCCAGGAAGATTATTCCCACATTTTGGACACATGGGTGGTTGGATCCTCTTTCCTCCATTTCCATTTGACCAGCCATCTTGAAACTCTATTATTCATTTCAAAGGTGTGGTTTTATTCAACTAAATAATATATCTATTTTTCTATGATTGTAGACAAAATAGAACAAGGAATGTCTTGAAACCCCTTTGATGTTTTCTTTACAAATCATTATAGTCACTTAATTTTTTTAGCTCCTAGAATTATTTCTATATCTTTACTCAAATTTTTTAAGGGAAATACTTATTAAGAAATATTTTCATAAAGTCTTACCACTCCATCTCTTCCTTTTTATCCTTCCCCTTGGTGTTATTTATAAATTCCCACCATTGATCATATTCTCCATATGAATGATATGTGGCCAGAGTCACCTTATCCTTCTCAAAATATTAGAGCATATAAAATTTATTTATTTTTTTTGAGTTGACTTGTTGTTCTATGATCAGTGGATTAAAAAGATCCACATAATGTTGATGGTCATTGTCGCATAAAATAATCGATATCTAGTTTCTCTATCTTTAATGATGGAGTACATTCAACATGGATAAGGTTATTATTAATATCTAAAGATAACTAGAAAATAACCACTATCAGGTTTTGAACTCTACCTCCCATGGAATTGGGGCTGTCATTCAAACAATCATTGCATTGTCCCTCACACGGGTTGTTAGCATATTTTGTCCTTATTCCAACAATTTTCTAAAATAAAAATGGTTAGTGTAAATAATAATTCAAAAAATAATGAATAAATAATTTATTATTTTTCAAAATTAACTCTAAAGTCATGTCTTAAGGGATCCCTATGTTTAGTAGTTTTCTAAAATTATTCTTCTAGGATGTTTTACATATATATAGGCTTATACTTTTTCTTTTCACTAAAATATTATAATACTAAATCCCAAATTGAATAAACCATCACTTTGATTCCAACTATAATGAACCTAATTTTTCTTACATGACTATTACATCATTTATTATAGAAACTACATAATAGTGTTACAAATACTTGATATAAAATTTTAGTGTCTTATGTAAATTAGGATCATATATCCTTATAAATAAAAATATAAACATTTATTTAAATACTTCTTCTTTAGCCTTCTAAAATATCACATTCTTCTTATTACATGTAATCACTTTAGGATTTATTTTAAATAAAGTGGTCATATAAATGCATAGTATGAGGATGAATAATGGATATGAATAAATATAACATGGGTTATAATAATAATCATCATCATATCATAAGTATAGTAATGTACTCATAATAATGAGGGAAACCTTTGATAATGTCATGGAATTTGTAATATAAATAAAAATGAAACATCATTTCATAGTGTTCAAATTCCACAAATAGTTGTGAACAAATCTAGAATCATCTTCACACATAGCATATGTGCATAAATCAAAACATCATCATTTTGAATACATATAGAATTAATTTTATTCATAGTGCACATAATCTAATGAGTTATATCACATTACCCAATTTATTGGAGGGCTATATAATTATAGTCCCACCCATTACATTATAATATCTACATAATCATGCATGGCACATAGATCGTATAACAATCATAGTCATGAAAACCCTAGAACACGAATTTTTATTATTAGGATTTTATAAAGATGGATTTCATGCATAAAATTTGGGTTCTAAAATGTAATGTTATACCATATTTGGTATAAACATCATTATTCTTGAGTATTGAAGAAACAACACAAAGAGAGTAAAAGATGCCTTTGGTAAGAAACTTATTTTTGGAAAATATTTTTATTTGGATTATAAATCAAGTTGGAAACACATATATCCAAAAAATAAAATTTAATAATAGTGTATTTATTCTTATAGAACAATATAAAAATATCAAAACTGAAGATGATGTTAAAGAGGGACAATCAAAAGAAAAAAAGTTTGGTTCAACAATCATCTTTCCTTAAATCCAGATTTATTTCATCTCTTTTACGCCAATTGGATAATAAAAATAGGGTTATTAAAACATTTAAATAGAAGTTAATTATATTATTTTTTGTTAATATTTATTTATTATAACAATTTTATTAAATTTCTTAATTTATATTATTGATATTGAAGCGTTTTTAATCATGATTTCCATAAAATGTTTACAATTTATTTGATTTTTCTCTTTTGTTCAAGTTCATTTATAAATAAGTATAATTAATTATAGAAGATTAAAATAAAAATACTTATATATTTATATATCTATAACCATCCATTGGGTTGGTGATAAAATAAGAACTATAATTTTCCTCATTGGTAGTTAACTGACATTAATGGGACGTTGTTAAAAGAGTGGAAATAAGAAGAATAAAAATTAAATATGTCGTAAAAATAATATTACTTGTAGGTTAAACAAATTAATGTTATGTTTACATACTACTTAATTATCCTTATAAGATTAGTTTTCAAAGGGTTTGAGGGAAAAATAAATCAAAGAGGATAATGAGAGGATGAATTGATGATAACATACCTTCTACTCAGTTTTGTTTCTTCTTTATGGCACTAAACTCCTTCGATTCTTGGAGTTAGATAGATATAGAAAATCCATAGGTATGATAAGAGTATTAATATAGATGATATGGATAGATGCCTGTATTTGGAAAGTGTGATATGAGTGATATTCCAAGGAAATGGAGAGATGTTATTTATACTTGAGGAGTATGGCATTATTGGAATACAGTATTAAAAAAATACTATGTCAAATCTAAAACTTATAACAGTGAATATTTCAAAATATAAATCATATATAAATATAATAGAACGTTTTTAGGACTTTAAACTCTTTTAAATTTCTAATTCACTTATTTTATTTAAAAGGAAACTGGAAAAATGGAAAATTTATTATTTTAAAGGAACACCTTTGACTTTAGGATTTGGAAAATGTTTTTTAGGTTTGAAAATTAAGATTATTGTAATTTAATAAATCATTTATGAAATTAAATATATTTTGATTGTGCATGAAGTTCTATAAATTATTATATCATTATTATATAATGAGTTCTGTGATTTAAGGCACACTAGTTATGAAAAACCTTTAATTTTATTATTCACTTAAATTTAAAGTTTTTCATAAAAATTTAAAATCAAAAATCATCCATGAATAATATTAATGTGGTTATTTCAAAATTTATATTCATTTATTAAAATAATTTTTGAATAGGTAATTTTAATTTTTAATATTAAATTTATAATTTTTAAAAAATTACTTAAAATATTATTTATTAAAAATGTGCTTATATTTTCTTTGATTTTTTAATGATAATTTTTTTTATGGAATTAAAATATTTAAATTATTCATGATAAATATTATTTATAATAAATTTTACTATTTTGATGTTAAATTATAATTTCAAATATCAGGTTACTATTCTTAATGGTTGGGTTACTATTCTCAATAGTCAATTTATTATTCCCAATAATTATGATATTATTCTGACGTTATCTTTACAATTCCAAAATTCACATTACCTCCTATAATTACTACTTAATTACTTAATTAATTATTCATATATATTCCTCTCTAGGTTCTATATCTCCATTTTCCATAATTTTGATTGTTTTACTAATATTTTGTTTATTTTCCATAGTATTGTTCATTAAAGGGATGATTCTACCCAATCAGGGTTATCTAAATTTTCCCATTATAGTTTTTTTATTTTTTATTTTTTTCCCCTTGTAATATTTTATAATATTAATGGATTTAATTTTTTACTAATGTAATGATTTTAATTAATAAAAACAAATACTTGTTGGTTTCTCTATGTGTTGTATGTGAATAATAATATATAATATAATATAATACATATTTATATCAAGAAACAAATACCATTTATAAACTATGGGTTGTTACACTATTGATATGTGGAAGTATGTTTTGGATAAATAATCTCTAATATAAGCTTCAAAGGTATGATTTTAAAGAAATATTTCCATATGTTAATTAAACATAACCAAGACACACACAATCATAATGGAAATATCTCTATGAAGGACAACACAGTATATATAATAAAATATTTTAAGGACCCCATGAAAACAACATCCAATATACAAATAGATTTTTCCTGTACACTCATTCTCTGGATACTATTAAATAGATTCATATGAATAATAAACAAAAAATACCTACAATGGGAAGAAAAAATTCATAAATCACAAATATCATGATTATAATATAGACAAATGTGATATCAAAATAAAATGAGTAAATATTAATTAATATATATATATATATAAGAAAACTATAGATATCTATCAATACATAATATTCAATGCCCCACTACTCCAATACTTAAATATTACTTAATTTTATAGTAATATTAACACATGAGCATCACTGATTCAATCATAATCATTATTCTCCCAATATAATATCTTCATGAGGGGGTCGAATTGATGTTTTTAAAAATATAACAATTTTTCTACTATAGGTAATCTATATTTCATATGTTATATGTTTTTAATTATAAAAGTACAATAGGTAATTAATGCATTGAAAATCAACAACTAGGATGTCAAAGACTATTCTAAGTAAAGAAACCTCATCTAAATAAAATCATAAACAATATTTATCCTTGATATTGTTTCATTATTTTAAGGAATCCCTTTAAAATTTTATAGAGTTCTAAAATATTTCACAAAAACTTCTTTAAAGTCTTTAGTAAAAGAAAATCTACGATGAAACAATGTAATCTGGTCTTAATGGTTCTTTTTACTAGGAGGACCTTCTATGTTGTAGTGAGCGCTTCTTTTGTTCTAGAGGTTTGGTCGGTTGAAGACTGTTTATTTTGTTTAAGTCCTAATGTCTTGATGGTTTTCCCCTCAACCCTTAAAAGTGGTTTTATTTCAATAAAAAATAATTTTCAGTGGAAAATAAAATCTACGATCTCAGAATATGGTAACATAATCAATTTCACTATGCGGGTATTAATTTTATTGATCTAATCCAATAGCAATTTGATTATGTTAAAATACCTCATACCATAAAATAAATCTAAAACATAAATGTCCTAAATCTTTACTATTCCCATATCTCATTTTCTCAATATAAATAAATAATTGATACATTAAAATACATTCCTCAATTTTGGATGTAAGTGAGCCATCTTATGAACCTTTTCTTTCACCTTGAACAATTTTTTAGTGTCTCCTAATTTTTAGAAAATTCATAAACTTCGAAAATCTTGTGTGATATAACCAAGGAATCACCTTGAAACCATAAACAAAATGCATCCTCAAATTTCTTCATGAACATGAAATAATCAAATCCTTGAATTGTAAACTTGGCCTTTTTTCATCTTTTAGTTCCTCAAAATAAATTAAAAAATAAAACTACCGTACAACTAAAATATATAACAAGTAAAATTTATAACATGCTAATGTAATCAAATCCCATCCTTGAAATTAAATAACTATGTTAAATTAGGATTATTTCATATAATACCAACTAAAAATTATCATCTCTTCATTCATTATTTTGCAATATGAAATATAACTAGAATATTCTAATATCAAATAGAAATTTAAAAAAATTACAAATATTTTATTCAAAAATAGAAATGATTTGAAAAAATGATGAAAAATAGGTTAGGGTTCAAATTTATATATATATACGACCATAATTCTTTATATCCATTAAACTCAAAGAAGTTGAACAGTTATATTTTCATCCCACCAAAAAATGTAAAGTGAAATATCACTAAAAGAATAAATATTGAATTTATTAAATGAATATATTTAGTTAACTATGAAATTTAGAATAAAAAGAAATAAAAATGAAAAATATAAAAAGTTACCAATTTTCCATCATTCCAAAATATAAGCATAAAATAAATAACCTTATAAAAGTTATATTCTAATATACACAAAATAATATTCCTCTGACAAAGATGGTTCAATAATATGTATTAAATGTATTTCTTATCATCCTTATAAAGCCCTGTAATAAATAAAATCTTTCAACATAATATTTAGACTAAAAACTCCCAATTTTTCAATGAATAAATCAAAGAATGAAACTAATATTAGTATGAATAAATATTAACAAATCTATTCATACACTTGATATTCAAATATAGATTTAATAAAATGAACACCACCAAGATTAATTAGATATAACTATGTACCATTTTTTTTAGTTCAACACAAAACATTACTTTCTAAATTGAAACATAAGAATTTGGTACCCAAACATGCTAGTTTTTGGAAATATTAGTAAGTAAGACTTTCAAAACCAACATATTCCCAACTCTTTTATATTTAATAGTTAATATTTATTAAGAAATAAAATAATTAAAATTTCCAAATAGTTTTAAATTATTTAAGGAATATCTATTCACCCGGTGTACTCCCTATTGACAGTTTATTAAAGTGATAATATTCTAGAAAAAAAATAGTTTGAGTGAAAATGTGACTTCCCATAAGATGAGTTCCCAATTATAGGTTAACCAGTTTATAGTTTAATTAAGTCGAGATGATTATCAAAATTATCCCTTATATAAGTAAAATTAGGTATAATATTCTTAATAATGTTAGTTTATATCTAAGTCTAATAACCTCATTATTATATTTAGGTAATAAATATGTAATATTTTTGCTTTTAATTTGGAATTAATCTTTGAGATTTAAAGATTATCTATAAAAATATCTACCTTAACCTCAATTTATTTATTAAAAAGATATTGATATGTATCGCCTATATCCATCACATAATCCTTCCTTTCCTTATTATATAGATAAATTTCTTTCTCATTATATAAATAATAAGGGTTGGTAGAATCTAAAGACAAATTCATCAAAGTTTCAATAGTTTTTTTCGACATAAAGAAATTTTAATTCTATGGAATTGAAGTAAAAAATGAAATGAACTTCCAACTGTTATCACATTAAAAATATATATTAGAGGAAAGTTATTTTTTGACAATCCAAGTATCCTTCTCCTTAAAAAAATTATTCCTTTATTTTTAGTGAACCATATAGACACATTTTTATTTTATATCAACCTTGGACAATCTGTTTTGATGTCTCCAGTCATAATAAATCACATCTATAGAATCATTTTTATCATCCCTTATATTGTGCATAGCATGCTTATATTTTCTATCATTTTAGTTACTATTTTTCAAACAAAATTCTTTCAAAAAAAATTTCTATCCAACAATTTATACTCTCCATAAGTAAGTTATTTATCAGTATCATTTATACAATGCTTAGAATACTTAAACTATTCACTTAAGGTCTATAAAAATTGTAAATTCTAAAATGAGTTATCTATCGAATCAAAAAAATACCATTAACAATTTTAAATAAAGAAATATAGTAATAGATATTCTAATTCATAGAACAAGGTAGTGTGTTTTGGAATTTATAATTCTCTTGCATTAGTGCAAAAATTATTTATCGCATCACCCTTTTAACATAAATTATTTAAAATTGATGTGAAAATTCATTTGTATTGATTTATCAAGTCAATTATTCCATAATCGGTGTGATAAATGAATTATCCCATTTTATCAGGTCATTTAATCTATAATTTATGTGATAAAGTGCATTTTTTAGTGGTTATAGAATAACCAACTTGATAAAAGAAAATCTCATTGCTTTATTATGTCGTTTATAAAATAACTAACATGGTAAATCAATTTATCACGTAGGTTATAATGAAATTGATGTGATAAAGATAATTAAAATTTATGTATCATGTCATTTATTATATAAATGACCTAATAAATCATTTAGAATTTTATGAATTCCCATTTTGAGTTAATGAAGTGTTTTTCAATCGGGAGAAGAAAGATTCTTTCTCTCTCATGATGAAACCCTAAAATCGCTTCTTCAATACTGTGGCCTTAAACCTCATTTTCCATCTTCATTCATTCTCTTTTTCATCGACACATTAGATCTAATCGACTCTTAACTCTCAAGTCACACACACCTCGCGTTCAGTCATTCAATTTTGTGGATTCCATAACTCTCTGTTTTTCGATTTATTTTACTAAAATGTCACATTAACATCTCGTTTAATCTCCCCATGTTAACTCATTGCATTTGTAACTAGCACATATAATTGTCTCCATACAACATCATCAGTTTTTCCTCCTACAAGTTTTAATAGTGTTCTATTGTACTTCTGAATATCCATGAATGTTCTTTGTTAATTTTTCATTAATGAAAAATAATGGGTTTTATATGTTTTACGATACAAGTCATCATTAACACATGATTTATAGTTTTAATTTTCATCATGAAATTCATTTTTAATAAATTTATTGGTCATATAATCTCAGGTTTCATTCTCAAGTTTCATAGGCTTTTCATTCAATTTCATGGGTTCTCTTATATTGGTTTATACATAAACCCAATATACTTCAACATGTTATATTATCATATTTCATTTACAACATAGTGTGTTATAAGCTAAAGTTATTTCCTGGTATATATTAATAAATACTTCAAAAAAATTATTTTATACATGTGGTGATATATTTAGATTATAGAATATGAACAAATTCATCATTTTTAATTTGTGTTTAATTGATTATTGTTCCTAACCCCATGATATCCACATCCATGACTAGTGTTATGATTAATTATATAAAATGATTTCAATGTGGATGGTGATTTAATGTTTTATAGTGGTTTTATATATTATTTCCCAAAAAAATATCATTAAAATTTGAGAGAATTATTATAAATAATTAGTTGAGTTAGGGAAATATCATTAAATGTATGTGAATTAGAATATATTTTTGATCCCCATGCCAATTTTATTTTCATTCTATATGGTTTCCTAATTGAATACATTATTGAAAAACAACTTATAACCTTTATTAATGTGCATATCTAATATCCCATTGAGTGTTCATATTAGATTCCAAAATTTAGTCTAACTATATTTAATTTTTTAAATTATTTCCATTCATATCTTTTTATGATTTACTATTTATATTTAAACTTATATTTCATTATTTTATATAATTTATAATTATATTTTTCAAATATGTGTATATTTGTCTTATATTTCAAAATTGTGTTACTTTCAAATTATTTCATATTTTATATAAATATAAAACTTTCTTATCTAACTATATTTTCTATTGTAAATTATTTCCATGAATATATTATAATTATTTACCATTTATATTTAAAATTATCTTCCATTATTGTATATAATTTATAATTATATTTTTCAAATACGCATATATTTGTTTTATATTTAAAAATTTTGTTACTTTCAAATTATGGAATATTTTATATAAATATAAAATTGGATTATCATAATAGGATATATATTTTTTATATTTGTTATAGGTAATAATGAGTCGAAGTTGGATTATGGAACTTCGAATGAGTGATGAATATGAGGAAGGTGTTGATTCTTTTTTGGAATTCTTTAAACAAAATATTCCTAACAAAAACACGTTTTTTTCATGTTTAAAGTTATTAAATGTGAAGAATTTAAAAATTATAGAGATAGAATATCATTTAATTTATTAGGTTTTAATCTAAATTACATCCCATGGATTTTTCATGGTGAAACTAGGAATAATTCTAAATCTATTGATGATGATACTTTGCAAGATGGTAACTCTGATAAAATTGAAGAAATGATTCAAGATATTAAAGAAGATAAAATTGAGAAAGAATCGATAATTAAGAATCTATATGGTGATTCTGAAAACCATTGTATCCTGGTTGTATAGAATTTACAGTTTCATTGTCATTGTTAAGATTTATTAACTTGAAGTTGAAACTTCGTTGGAGTAAAAACAATTAATCATTTGCTAAAATTGTTGAAAGATATTCTTCCTAAAGACAATTATCTTCTTTAATTTACATTATAAAGTAAATAAAATACTAGACCTGATGGGATTAGGGTACAAAAAAAATACATGTCTGTCCAAATGACTGTGTGCTATATTGTAAGGAATGTGAATTTCTATTAGAGTGTCCAAAATGTTGGACATCATGGCATAAGTTGAAAGAAAAGTCAAAGGATGATTTAGAGGTTACAGAGACCATTACTAAGGAATTTGGTATATTTATATAAGTCCTCTTTTGAAACTTTTAATTTCTAATTAACATGATGGAAAAAGGTTAAGATAGTATATTGATGAGAGGATATGTGATGGAAAAATACATCTTCTAGATGATTTTCTTTAGGGGAAGAAAATTGATCACTAGTTTTCTATATTTTGAAATGAAGTTAGAAATCTCAGACTTAGACTATGCCTAGATGGAATGAATTCATATTGAAGCTGTAGTGGAACACATAGTTCATGGCCTTTATTATTGGTAATTTACAACTTATCTTCTAAATTTTTTATGAAGCAAAAATGTGTCATGTTGATTTTAATGATCTCTGGACCAAAAAAACTCGAAAATGATATTGATTTTTTCTTTTCACTATTAATTGGTGATTTGAGACTCCTATGGGAGGATGGTATTAGGGTGTATGATTCTAATAAAACAGAATGTTTTCAACTACATGCAATGATTATGTTCACTATGAATGACTTTATAGAGTATGGAAATTTTTCTAGATATAGTGTTAAGGGGCATAAAAAATGTCCAATTTTTAAACAACAGACTTCATATTATCAACTTCATCATGGGAGAAAAATAGTATACATGGGTCATAAAAAGTTTTTGTCTATGGATCACTCTTATAGAAGATTAAAAAATGAATTCAACAGATCACAATAATTTGATATTTCTCTGAGACCTTTATCCATTGATCAGTATTTTGAGAGGGTGTAAAACCTTGATGTGACATTTTGAAAGACACATAAATCAGGTAATAATAGAAATATTTGGAAGAAATGGTCAATATTATTTGAGCTACCATATTAGAGATGTCATGAGGTTAAACATAACACTTATGTGATGTGCATGGAGAAGAATATCTATGAAATATTGATTAGAAAACTATTATATAATAAAAGAAACACTAAATATGGGTTGAATGCAAGATTGGAATTATTGTTAATTGGAAAAAATTTGGAGTTATCTCCCACTCCTGATGGAAGATTCATATTTATTCCCCCAACTTGTCATACATTATCCAATAGGGAAAAAATTAACTTTTGTCAGTGTATTCATGATATTAAAGTGTCATAGGGTTATTCTTAAAATGTAAAAAAATTGTCTTTAAAGGATTTGAAGTTGATAGGTATTAAATCTCATGATTTTTATGACATGATGCAATAACTTCTATCAGTTTCATTGTGTGGAATATTGTCTATCAGTTTCTGAAAAACTATCATCAAGGTGTTTTATTTATTCAATTTAATTTATAATAAGATGATTTATTTGAATGATTAGAAAGATTTTTAAAATGAATAAATTTCTATACTTTTTCAATTAGAAATGTATTCTACTCCATATTTTTTCAATTTAATGGTTTAATTAGTTTGAGAAATAAAGCTTTGAATACCAGTATATCTGCATTGGGCGTATCCTTTTAAAAGGTATATAAAGATATTGAAGGTGTATATTAAGAATCCATATCGACCTGAAGCCTCCATTTTTGAAAATTATATTTATGAGGAGGTTTCAGAGTTTTTTACAAGCTACTTTTATGAGGTGGAGCACATTGGTTTGCCTCCATCTTTCCATGAACAAGTTAATTATAGGGGAGAAGGGATTCATGGATTGAAAATAAAATCATTGTTTGTTGAAAAAATAATGAAGGTACAACAATACATCTTGAGTAATATATATGATGCTCAACCATATATAAAATTTTGTATTAATGTGTTGAAATAATTTCATACAAAGAATAAAGATATTTGGATTTTGAATGAGCATAACAAAAAACAATTCTATGGTTTAAAAAGATTGTTCTTGGTAGATCATATACACCAGAAACATTAAGATGGTTAGATGGTGGTCTATGTTTAAATGTGATAACATGGTCTGGGTATGACCTTAATGGATATACATTTCATATAAAGGATCAGAAAAACATAAGTAGATTTCAAAATAGTGGTGTATTGGTGTTCACAGAAGCAATGCATTTTTCAAGTTCAAAATATAAAAACCCACTTTAGGCATCAAGTGCATATTATGAATTCATTAAAGAAATATGGTAGGTCAATTATATTATATTTAAAGTTTGAATGTTTAATTTCAACTGGTTTATTGGTAACAACAGTGTCAAACATGATGAATTTGGAACGAAACTTGTTAATCTAAATAGATTGGAATACACAATTGATCCTTTTATAATGGAAACACATGAAAAACAAATATTCTATGTTCTTGATCAATCTGATATGAAGTGGTCTATTGTTTTATGAGGAAAAAATATATATTGGTGATAATCAACTTGAAGAAGATATTGATTCATGTGAGATCCCTACTTCAATGTAAAGATTAACAGATAATAATGATGAGCACATCATAGACATGGTTTATTCTCTAAGGAATGATCATGATGAAGAAATTTTGGAACATAATTTTTTAGTACATTACAAATATTTCAGGTAACATATGTTTATTTATCATTTACTTTTATAAATTTCATAAAATGTCTGATATATTAATTTTATTTTCTTTATTAAAAAATGTATTAAAACAAATAAGTTAAAATGTTTGTTTATATTAGTTTAGTTTTTTTTAGTTTACTATGTTTACCCTTACGTAACTTATTTATTTATTGATTTTGTTGAAATAATTTTTTTTTAAATATAATTTTTTAAATAAAAATAAAAATATTTTGTAAGAGTATATTGAAAAAAAATTCTGCAAAAAATGATTTCTTAGGTTGGACCATTTTTAATATTCCTACACCATTTTTTTATTTTTTATTCATTTATTTACATGACAATTCATATATCATTACTATTGTTAACATTTTATTTGACTATAAAAAATAACAATAATAATGTGTTAAGTTTTCTTTTACTTTTCTATTTCATAATTTTTCATTTTTTATTTACATTAATATTATAATTTTTGAATTTTTATATTTGTGTACTAATTTTTTTTCATTGATTTGTAGAATAATGACAGATCAATAAACTAATCAACAACATACTTCTGGAGATGTGCCTCCTCATACATCTGGGGAGGAATGTTCACATGCTCCTCTTGAGGATATATATCCTTCTTTACAAGAGTTATATACTCCCATATAGTCAAAGAAGAGTTAAATATTTGGTAAACAAAGAAGCAATGGTTTACCAAAATTATCAGCAGATCGTAGCTAGGATTAGAGGATACTGCAAGACTTTGATGATAATGAAATTCCAAGAGCTCCTAATATAAAACAGTTCAAGAGTTTTGTATCAGTTTAGGGTAAAATCAAAGTCAGTATTTTGATTAATGATTGGAGAAGTGTTGAAAAAGTAACATTATCTCAGTTTTAGGAGACCATTTTGGTAAGATCATTTGTTATTGTTTTACTAATATTGAAATTTTTATAGCAATATATGTTTTCAACCTTCATATAAGATTACATATGAAATACCTAACACTGGTGGAGTCAGGAAGAAATTTTTATCATTGGTTGTTAGGATATGCATGGATTTCAAATCCACCCTCACATATGATTTAATTTTGGGTATAGGACACAACAAAATCCATGTGATTTGTTTCCTTTTATAGATGAAGACACAAGGAAGAAATTTGATGAAATTAGAAGACAAGAAGCATTTTTGGTAAGTGTAATGAAATTTTTTTGAAGTTTTTTATATTAATGATCTGATTAATTATTTCTTATTCTTAATTTACAGCAATCGAGGAGATCTTATCAAGAGATCCAATCAAGAAATATAAACCCTCATACTTTATCTTGGGGATGGTATATGTTATTAGAAGAACAAATGATGGATCAAATTTTTCAAAAACTGAGAGCTAAGTTTTCAAGCTTTGGATAGGTTTTTCCTCCATCTCCCTAGCTAGACAAGAAAAATGGAACATGGCTTATACGGGTAAAATGGGAAAAAATCTTACAGAAGAGTTGAGGTTGTAGTTGAGAGGATTGTAAGATGTTTATTTTATTTATTTATTTAATTTAATTAAATTATTTATATATTTTTAATCATTACAAAAATTTTCAAATAATTCATACAAGATTCTCTTTAGGTGAAAAGAACATAGGGGGTCTTTTTACTGAGGGTAGGTAGGATATTTTTTCAACAAAATTGGGAAATATTGAACACCTGGGTCATGTAGCAGGATACCTATCAGGTGTACTGGTGAGAAAGGTGTTTCCACATTATGTATATTTTTCAATAAAGTGTTTTTATAAAAAAAAAATAGAATCTTTTCAGTCTAATGTTCAGAATATTTATGTGATGATGGAGAATAAGATCGAAGTGTCTATACAATCCATTTTTGTAGACATGAAAAAATATTTTTAGAGTGTAACTCTCACTCCTCCACCTCCACCAGTAGCTCCCTCTCCTCCACCTATATCTACAAACCCAACTCCTTATCCTACTTATACACACCCTCCTCCCCAGGTTCCAATTTACTATGAGTTATATGTTAATGGTCCTTAATATCATATTGTTTCATATGGGATGATATTTTATATTGGATATATCTTTCATCATCTGCATATTGAGATAGATCATTATTGGGTTAATGTACAAGATATTATTGATAAATCAGGTGGACTACTAGCACCTACAGATGAGGTGGCTAAAATTGTAAAAAGTATCGACCACTTTTTAGTTTGTTTATCTAGGATTATGTGACATATTACCATAGAGGTATGCGTATATTTTACCTTTTATTATTTTTTTATTAAATTTCTTTTAAATTTTTAAAGTTTATATATTTGTCTAGTTTTTTTACAAATATACTTTAAATGTAAATAAATTTTGTAAAGTCAACAAATAATATCAATATTTATGACTTCAGATATAGATTCTAGTAGTCTTCATAGATTTTTAAGATATTCACATTTTTTGTCGGGTGTTTATGATATTCCAATGGAAGTTGAAGTTTGTGGGCATGAAATGACTGTGGGGATTTCGAAAAATGATATCATGGATCTTATAATTGTATAAATGTTGGGAATCAACACAATATAAATTTTTTCCATGTAAGTCATAACATAAATGTTTCACTACATTTAATTTATTTAAATTTTATACTTATGTATGTACTTTATTAGTTATCCTTATAAAATGTGTAAGGAGAATGACAAAAAAATATTTTTATGAATTTATGGACCCATAGTTCATTTCACCTATAGTGAAGACAATGAATAAAGTGGAAAAAACTATTTATTTTTCTGAAATATTTCGAAAGAATAAAATTATTTAGTGTTGGATGTTTCCATATCTTCAAGAGTAAGAAACATTTATCTCACAAAGTGTTATATATTTTTTAACATAATAACCACTAACATTAAATTTTATTTTTTTTCAATTTCCATTGGATGTTAGGTGTTTTATGTCTAAAGGATAAGACACTTTACTAGTTCTGCTATATCCATGGTGAAGTGAGGAAAAAATTTAGAGATGTATTGGAAATGTGAGTTTGAATTCATTAATACTAGTTTATATTATAATTAATTTTAAATTTATTTCATTATAACTATTTTTTAATATGCGATTGAATTTATTTTGAAAGAACATAAAGAAAAAGAGCGCCAAGATCAAATATGTAAAATTAAAGGTGAATTTTTATTTATAAATAGTAAATTTTGGATATATTACATAAAAATGTTATTTTCAATTGAAAACTCATTTAAACAGTGTTTTACTAAATAGTAAGGTGTCAAAGAACAAAAATATTATGCATTAAGATTTATGTATAAATTAATTTCAACTCGTAGAGTTACAAAATTTAATCAGGTTAGATTTCTTTATAGACTATTCCTTAATATTTCATTTTTTTATTCATAATACATATTAAATGATTTCCTTTTAATTTGTAGATTTTTTATGATTCTCTACCTTATAGTGCATAAGATCTCACACACTTACAAGTGTAATGGGAAATCATTTTATAGGTTTGGATGGACTTTAGTATTTTTTACTAAATATTGTAACTTTCAATTTTTTAATTGTAAATGCATTGTTGGTTATTATGCTGCTTCTTTTGTATTACTTGATTTTATGTTGTTCCTGTTTGTTTTATTTTTTGGTCACTTGTGGATAGTAAGGTTGAAAAGGAGTATTTTTTTAAAAAATATTACATTAGTTATATAATAACCGATGTAAAAAACCATCTATATATGGTTTTCACATTGGTTATATAATAAATGATGTAAAACCCCATTTTTTATGTTGGTTATTATATAAACTATGTAAAAACCCATTTATCACATTGTTTTTTAGTGTTGGTTATCTAATAGATGATGTGAAAAAACAATTTTATTATCCAGTTACAATAACCATTTTTTAAGTGACATTAAATACATATTTAAAACTTCTCCTGCAATAACAGCGTCATTTAACTGACATAAAAATCAAAAAAATGATGTAATAAATTTTTTTCACTAGTGATGATATTTATCTCTTTATTTAAAAGTAAAATTAGGAGTTTCTTTCTCATAAATCGTATAATTTTCAACCATCATTTAAAAGTAATTAACTCTATTATTAATCATAAGATTCTTTATCATGTCTCCCCAGTACTCATAATTAGTACCATCAAAGATAAGTATTCAACTAGGATTAATATTTTTCAATATTTTGATAGGTGTACATTCAATGGAAAAAAGAAAATTTTCTATAAAAAAATAGAGTAAGGAAAAAATAAAGTTTCTCTGACACTAGAATTTAACTCAATATGATATATTTAAGATGGATTTAAATTGATATTTCCAAAATCAAATTAATTTCCCCACCCTATTTAATTTATAGTTTGAATGTTATGAGTTTCAAACTATAAAAGTACAATAATTAAAAAGTAAAGTGGAAATTAAATAATCTAGAAGATGAGACTTAACCAAATAAAAAAATTAAATTGAACAAGTAAATATTAAAAAATATATAATAAAACATTTAATTAAAATCTATATGAAAATCCATAATTTTTTTTAAATGATATTATTAAAGGATATTCAGTTTCAATCAAAATTGGATAAAAATTTGATATTTTTTATAAATAAATTAAATCAAATATATGGAAAACAAAAGAGGTGTTATGGTGGTAATAATTGTTACATTATGAGGGTATCACATTAGAAAATTATGTTATAATCAGAAGGTGGTGATATAATGTTGGCATAAATTATCATAACTTTCTTTGGATCCCCTTTGGAAGAAAGAAGATCTTCCACTTTATTTCCCTCACACCAAATGTGTAGGATCTTAACATGATGATTCAAAATCTCTTTGGAAGCTCCAATGATATAGGTGATTCTTCACTGACAAGGATATGGTCCAAAAAAATAGTAACTGCCATGTATGAGCCTGATTCTTTTGTACAGATTGATTTTATATGTGTTGAATAAATAAAGACTAGAATCTAAATCAAGTGCATCCTCTTAGAATGAGTTCCCCTCCCTAAAATAGGATGAGAAAATAATAATAAAATATACTGAAGATTCATAGATTATTCCACCACCATAAATTATATCATGGATACTAGACTTATATGTGTTTATCTTGAGGCCCTAATAAGGAGGGTTCTCCTTCACCCAATGTTAAGTTCCATAGTTGTTGTTAGAATTTTCAGTTATATGGATAGAATGCTAGCTTCATTGGAGATTTGGGGGAACTACCTCCTTAGTTAAGAAGTGGATACTAGAGATCGATATGAGGAACACGTACCTAATGAATATGAAATGGGGTTTAACTGGTTAGTGATGAGTAGTATTTTAATCCTACTATAAATCCTTGAAACCAGTTTCAATAATCACAATATGTACCAAGGTGTCTAGCATCCCAGCTACATGGATAGAATGATATGCATTAAGTAAGCGATTCGGGTAACTATACTAGTCATAAACTATGTCAAGGCTCATAATAACATTCTAGATGTGTGTTGTTGAATCACCTTTAGTGAAGAAATGAAACACTGATTCATATTTTCAATGAGCAAAAAACCAGTATCTGGAGTAAGGATGGAAGAATTTTTTTTGGACCTCATCATCTATGGATAGGGATTGGTTACTGATGTGCCAAACAAAAAAAATATTCTTCATTATAATAGACCTTATTCATAGATAAATAGGCCAATTTCAGGGATGTAATTCTCATGAATGAGTCCTTCCAAATCCACACTACTAATGTGGCCTATTGGGGAGGGTGTAAAAGCACAAAATCCTAATTCATTAACGAGTCATATTTTGTTGTATAGATTTTTATAGAGGTAATTGAGGGCCACCTACAAGAGAATAGGATAATTAAAAGACTATTTTAGGAAAATATCTTGGACTAGGAACCCTCTAAAGAATAGAGGGACTAAGCCCCATCATCATTCATGAAATTAATCTCCCCTTTATGAATAGTTTGTTAAGAACAGTCATACAAAATACTTATAGTGCTTTTCAAATTAATATAAAGATGAAAACTGTTATATCCCAAAAAAATAAGAGGTATTGGAGTCCCCATTTTTTATCTTTATGTACTTTTCCTATATGGGTTATCCTAAAATCAACCCCCAGGAAATCTTGGTTGTATACATTTGATGGATTCACAAATAATTATAAGGGTAACTCTTCCTTTTCCAATTAGTTTTTCTAATGTAGAATATCTAGACAAATCATTTCATCTTTCTAGGTATTAATCCCTGATGAAACAATTATGATTGTTTTAAACCTTCATGAGAAATACCTTCGGATCCTTCCACACAGATAACACATGAATTACAATTAAGGATATGACACTATTCACCAAACTAATCCTTTCTCTAAATGAGAGGAAACATCTTTTCCAATTGTGAACCCTTCATATAAACATGATAAAAATATCATCAAAGTGGTGGATAATAATCCTACCCAATGAAATAGGAGAACCCAGATAGTCCATGGGAAAGGATCCTCTAAAGATTCCTAGCCTCTCTATAATGAGTTTACAACTTATTATTAAAAAATTATTTGAGATTTATAGGATAATCTTTGAAACATTAATTATATAGAAACTTCTATATTATACTCTTTAAGTATATGTTTAAACTATTTAATAGAGTTTATCTGGTATTTTATGAATAAAAACATGAAATTTTGGAATAATATGTGAGATATGAAAATGAATCCATACCGCCCTCTAAAAGGATGGACCAGCCCATTATCAATGCCTTAATTTTTGTTTGTATAAAGGAAGTACTAAGAAATCATGTAGATTCTCATAAGTCAATTGAATCAAATTTCAAAAATTATATAACTTACTCAATCTAAAAGATAAAAAACATTAGTCCTTTCCCAATATATCATTGATATATTTTGGGAACTACAAATCCTTATCCATATAGATTATCTTCAATCAAGTGATTAGTATAAATTCCTTATCGCATAGAGTTATTCAATAATAGAATTTCAAAAAAAAAGTAGTTCCAATCCATGTAACTATTTGATAATTAAATATCAAAAGAATTTAATTAAAATAGAAAACATAGAGATTTTATAATTAAATTCCTCAAAATCGGATGATCTATGATAATAATGAAAACTAAAATAATCAGAAGCACTCAAGTCACTGAGGTAGTTAAACACTACTACAACAATATATTTTAGTGTGAGTTGGGATCTATTATTTGAATCCTATAACTCCAATTAATAGGTTATTAGTGTATAAAACTCATTATGAAAAATTTATATATATTTTTGTACAACATTCACTTGTATTAAACTCAAAATATTCAAAAGGGTCTTTCAATCGAAGTAGTTCAGGAGAATTCCCGATGCTCTAGAAGTTTATGGTTCATAATCTGGTCATCTAGAAAAAGGTGATTTAAAATATTAAACTACATAATAAATATTAAAAATAAATTCAATTCATCCCTTTTAAATTAGTAAGTGTATTGTGATATTCAAAATAAAGTATATGGGAAAAATCTTTTAGAAAATGACTCCAAAATCATTTCCCCTCAGTGATTTTTAACATTCTTTCCTATCAATATATAATCACCCCATGGTCTTTAGAGAGAAAAAATATTTCATTGTTGGCCTCCATTGTCACATTTTATATTAAATTATTTAAGAGATAAATGATTTTGTTATTTATTTTTTGGATTTTATTTTTTAATTGTATACTAAGACAACCTCTTAAACAAAGTGAACCCCACACCATTATAAAAAACTCTATTATAATTTGGTAAACCTGTAATAATGGTAATGTATAATTTTTTCAACCAATACCACCACATAAAAAGAGTAAATGGCTCTGGATACAACCTAATGATCATATAATCCTGCCTAAGACTGCAGTATATCACCTAACTCACCATGAAACTCAGATTACGAAATAAAAAATGTGAATAACTTCTATTATGGATTTTAAGACTTATATTTTTTCACCATTTGAATAACATACCAAATAATCCTTGAATACTATATTGGACTATCTCTTTTACCAAAAAAATAATTTTTAAATCAAAACATTTGAGGTATACACCTCAAATATGGCCCCAATATTAAAAAAATATTAGGAATGTTCAGTTGGAGGTTGAAGAAATGTAAATTATAAACATTATACTTATTTGAACATTATCATGGAATGAATTAACAACTTAATATGGTTTTATACAAGATAAATGAAGTCCATATCAATTAAAATATAGATATATGATGTATAATGACTTCATCCTGATATTTTTATCCCCATAGATAGCCATGTAATCACAAATAAAGAAAAATATATAAGAAGTAATGTCCATATATTATCCATATCCTAACCTAACTATTCCATTTACTCAATGTTCTAAATCACCAATTCAATAATAAAATAACTATTTTCCTTGCATAGTAATGTGTATTCTAACACACCCTTATCTATTTTCTTGATTATAAATAATGAACCAAAATTCCTCAAACATTATTTACAGAAACCAAAACAAATCCCAACTTATTCATACTGCAAACACATATCATAAAATATTAATTCCTCAATACCACTCTAGAAAAGTGTGAAACATATTTAAATGTATTTTATTTGTAAAAGATACACAAGGGTGATCTTTATATAAAATATATAATATTTCAAACTTTCATTAAAGGTAATACCCCTTATATAGGAGGCATTAACATAAAAAAATCTATAAAACATCAACATAATTATGAAAACCAATTAACTAGAGTCAAAAATTATAAATTTTATGATTAATAAATGTATTAAATAAAAACATAAATTCAATATTAATTCATATAATTTGTGGTAATTCTATCAAACATAAGAGAAACAAAATTAGTAATACATCAAATTTATAATAGAGTAGAGTCCCTAAGTAATATCTCAAGAGATATCTATTTATACATTATCTCTCGATCTTTTTTAGAATTATTTTATTGTTATGATATTATTTTTTATTGGTAAATTGTGATTATAGTAAATAAAAATATCAATTAATGGAGGTTTTTTCATCTATTTTACATTCCCCTAGTAATGTCATTAATAGTTCTATATATTAATTTTCTTTATCTTACTATAACTAAAAAATAGTTACCTGTTATGACCTATTAATAAATACATTATATAGTTATTGAAAGTTGACTATTATAATTCCAACAATAAATATGAACTAATTCAAATGATTTCATTATATACAAAAAAACGTCACTCTGCAAGTGTGAATTGATTTAACAAACCCTTATATCAAAATCCACTCCAAAAAAACTCTTCAAGTGTGAAAATTATGGTTCAAGTAGATCCAATATAAGGAATTATTCCCAGGACTTGTTTCCAATAAATAATAACTACTCAATCCATGATTTTATTTCACACGAAACATATTAGAATCAATTTATTAAAAGAAATATCATTAATTCTTATAAAAAATAATAAGGAAATATATAGATAAAGGTTATATAATTAAAATAAAAGTGATTGAGTATCAATTTTATAATTGGGATAAAAAAAATATGGGTGTATTAAAATCAATATAAAGTAAAACATCAATAAAAATATATATCAATACACATTATTCTTCCCCCATGGATCAAATATTATGAATTTAATTATTTATCAAGTGGAATTAAATATATAACATTAGGAAGAATTATACCAATCTGATTCTACTCTATACCAATATCTACTCTACCATTACTTATCTTACCCTTTCTTTTATTTTTAAAATACAACATTACATTTACAATCTCAATAATTTTAGAGATTGTTTTTTGTTCAAATCATTCCATGTTGAGATAAAATTATTACTTCAATATCAATAGGTTGGGATAATTATTATATTATACTCTTGGTGAATGATCTTTTCTATCTTCCATGTATACATTACGATGATTCCATGGGTCTCATGTTCCAATGATTCCCCATAAATGTACATGTTTTAATGGGAATTATTTCCTTTACTGTATTATAACACATGTACGTTTTTATTAATTTCATTATAAGGATTAAACATGGGAAAGTTTTTAAATAGAATTCATATCTAGGGTAATTCAAAATCACCATGTTACTATAATCAATTGATTTATTGATTTTTCAGTCAGTTAAATTCATATTCACTATTGACCATGTATCATCATGGTTAATTCACCGAAACTACTCAATACAGTTTCTTGGTTCAATTTCTATTATCTTTCTCAATAAGTTTGATTGATCTATTCTACTTAGCTGGATTTATAAGAGTACAATCACATCTAGTATTTTAAATAGTCAAACTTGAATGTGAACAGTGAACTGCATAATCAATTTGAGTTCTCTTCATGGAAAACATTATCATTTTATACAATTAAATTCTCAAAATACATCAATTAGAGTGAGAAATTGATAGTTCATGGTATTATAAAAGCATAAAAATATGGTTCAAATTACCAATTAAATCTAAGAAGATTATTTATTTCCATTATTTCTAAATTATATATCCAATATTTTATGGAAATTAGGCATAAAAAATGTTTAAAAAAATATAAATTCATAATATAATGAATAATAATGGAATAAATATTTTAACAAATGCATATGAAAATGATAAAAAATTTAGTTGTATCAAATATCCCAGTCCTATCATTTTCACCCTCAGGAATATTATCAATGAATTTAAGAAAGCATACCTTAATCAAATTTAAAAAAAAAGTTAAAGAGAAAATAAAGTCTATAATATTTCAAACTATTTAAATTTATAATGATTCTTAATTTTCATAATATTTTTGAAATGATATCTCATTTATCCACATATCTTTTGAATTTAAAATTTATATACATGCATCATTCGTAAACTACCTCACCAAAATTTCTTTTCCTATCACTGAGTAATTCATTTATAAAAAGTTTTATTGAATTTTTAATTAAATTCATGTTTCCGTATAATTGTTTTAGATCATAAACATTCACTTCTAGTGATAAAATATTTATTAATCTTGTTATCTTAACCAGTTTTTTTATTGTCAAAGGATGATTCGTAAAAATATGAAATAAAATAAAGTAAGTAAATGAGATAGGGTAGACACTTATGGTTTATTTAATGGTTATAATTCATACCAAATAAAAAATTATTTCACTCACCCCTTAAATAATTTTATCACCCACTAACATCTTTCTTATTTAGCTACTTCTATAATTCATCAATACAATAAAGATAATGATTAAATCCATCTTATTATTTTGAAAGTGATAAATATTTATATAAATATTAGAATTGAAATGACTTAAATGAGATAATTATTCTTCTTACTAATACAAATGATACCATTAATTCTTTATCATTCTCAATAACAACTATTATTTTCATTTAAATCTCATTGAATAAACACCATACAATTCAATTGGAAAAAATTATATAAATTACAAAGAAACATATAGGTATGGAAATATAAGTCTATAATATAGATTACCTAATATTATTCTTGATGTATTCAATGGGATTAAATGGATTAGAAAATTTAAAGGTGGCTCAGTGGGATAAAAATATAAAATCAAAAAAAAATTAATAATTTTAATGAAATTGTGAAATCCTTTATTATTGTAATAGATAAATATACTATTGATGATATGAGTATATGTCCCCAAATTCTATCAAGAAAATAGGTAGGTCCAATAATATATTAAAACGGTTTACAATACCTCTCAGGAATGGATAAATGCATTAGATAATCAAAAACATGAATGGAAGTCAATAATTAGTAAAAATCATATAGATGTTAGATAATTAAAATCATAAGAATGAAAACATATGAACTATCAATTAAACTCAAGATATAAAAAAAAATATTTCTCACATGTAACTAATTAATTAAAAAATAAGGGAAGCATTTGATTCTAGTTATCAAAATATAATGAATAGGAAAATAAAAACTACAATTTAATAAAAATCCATTTCCATACTAAGATGCAAATTTCTCCCTCACCCACAATTAAATTTATTATTTTCATTAATGTAATTTTTAAATATTATTATGGTGTTTGTAATAAAATAAGATTATATATAATAAATTATAGAGATAAAAACAAATGAATTAATTTGTATATAGTTGGGAGGAGAGTGAGATCATTCATTTATTACTATAGAAAATATTTTTTATGATTTTTTAGCCTCTATAAACTAATTATTCCGGATTTATTTATAGTTTATCTGGTTATTTACACTACACAAAAATAGAAAAAAAATATTTTAAATGAAATTTTAAATCCATTTGGATAGAATTTAACCTGCATTTATCTCAATCATGGGTGGTATAATATACATTTCTCTTCATTTTAAGATTCCTTCCTTAAAATGGTCTCTTAATGAAGAGATTTTTATTAATACTTATAAAATTTAGAGTCTTCATAAGCTTATAGGTGAATTTATTCTAAATCATGTTATAAAAACATTTTCATTTCTAGTTCTAGTCAATCTTTTTGAATATATTTACCAAATAATAAACCATGATATGTTAAAATTCATTATGAAATGTTTTGTGTTAAAATGTGGTTTGTTCCAATTCATGGTGTTTATCATAAAATACATGCGATACCTTTCATCCAATTTCCATTTAATGATTATCATTCCATTTGATATTTATAAAACATCATTATGTGATGTGTTTATGAATAGTTGAATATTAAATTAGTCTAATAATAAATTAATAAATAAAGAGTTCATTATAAATTTTAAAATATTTAAATATAAAATTCATTCATTTCATAACATTTGAAACACTTGAACATAAATTACATTTCTATATTAAATAAAGGGTTTCTATTTAATAGAGTTCTATAACCTCATTTTATAACATGATATTTTTCTCTCTCTTTAGAGATCTTTCTCCATCTCTCATTATCCTTTTATCCTTTACATATGTGTTAAGTTATCATATCAGTGGTGTTAAAATAATATCATTCCAAAGTATTCAATGATTCCATTTAGTTGATGGATACAAAAAAATTTGATTGTATCATTATATAAAATAAGAGGGAAGCACCAACCTCATAGATTATGAATAAATGAATATTAAAAGTGGGTTACACATAATAAATTTTTCATTTCATTTTTTCCATTTCCTACTTCAATCAATCATTTGGTGGTTTTTTTCTTATGGTTTATTTTGGATATAGGAATGTCCTGAAAAACCTCAAAGTGGTATCCTAATAAGTTTTGATATAAAGTGGTAAAGATGAAAATTGAAAATTGAATCTAGGTAGAATCTTATTGGACCATGAAATTGGGTATATAAAAATATCATTTTTTATATTAATTATTCATTAAAATTTAATGATTATAAAAAAATCATGGTTTCTTATTACTAAATAGAGAATGAAAAATAATGTTTTCTAAATAGTGGTTTTAATTGAAAATGGTTATGGTTCCTGGAAATTAGATTCCCATGTGAAACAAATGATATGGAAAAATAGAACCATTTTTTTGTGCATGGTCTTACTTTTTAAAAAATACCTATCAACAATGGCCTTTATAAATAAAACATGATGTTTTTCTGAAGAAAATATTCTTTATAATTGTCATTAACACACTATTGATGTTCCCATAACATATCTATGAGATAATATAATTTTCAAAAAATGATATAATTTTTCTTTTTAAAAAGTTATAATATCCCATGATAAAAAAAATATTATTAATTTATTTTTTAAAATTCTTTTTTAAAATTCTTTTATATAAAATGTTTATAATTTTAATATTGGTATGATTTTATTTAAAGTGTTTAAATTACAAGTTATAATTATCAGACAATATAATTAATATTTATATGATATGTACTAATATTTTTATTTATATTGAATATCACTTATTAAATATATAGTAATACATTTGTAACCACAAACCCAAGATCACCATGCTATGAAAAACTGAAATATGTATACAAAAAAATGAAGAACATGTACCTTTTACTGTAGTTGACTAAGCCTCCATATCTAATCTCAGATTCATGTTGAAGATCATAGAGGAGATACTAATAAGTTCCTCCCGATGTGGTGAATCCACTAGCTACCTAAATCACGAGACACTTGGGAAATACCCCCACCCCCTCCTAAAACCATATAATTCTAGTATATCATGCAATAAGGTATTGAGGAGGAGAGAGCTATGATAAAGAGAATTGATAGGAGTAGAATCCTATAAAATGATTGAACATCATACCCATTTTTAATACTAATTTATATAGACCATAGGGATACCCACTAAGTATCCATGAATTTACTCATATGTTATGAATTGTATGGTTAAAATGGTTGTAACCACTTAATTTAAATCAACTCCCTCAAACTTTTTATCATATGAAATTATGTAATTAATGGTAGATATTATTCAAAGATTATCAAAAATTAATTGTTATAGATTATGTCATTATAAATCTAAAACCCATATGAATCATATGTTATGATTATCACAGTTTTTATGATATTAATATTCCATAGAATATGATATGTGAAGGTAGTAGTGTTACAATATCATAATATCTTAAAGAATGATATATCATTACAGTGCATAAAAAATTACTTAGAGTCAAGTATTTCACATAGTGTGACACAATTCATATCATACACTATAATATATGAAAAAATAAATTATATGTAAATAATGATTTAGGGAACATCTCCTTCAATATACCACTTGCACTAAATCCACATTAACATAGTGTTATTTTTCCTTGTATCGTTTCACAAAAAATAACTTGTAAAACCATATATAAAATACCTTTTGGATATTTTGATAATACAATTGTCTATAGATCATGAATTTCACCTTTTATCACATCAAATACATTACCTTTTGAATATTTATTCGTATCTCATTTTGGATAAACACTGGAAAAATATTACAGATAAGCTCTCTGAGTTTTGTAAAACTTAATCCACATTAAATCAACCACAAAGTGTAATATAGAGGGACTTTATAACATTTATAATATATATAAATTCTCAAATTCATGAAATTAATTAAATGGTGACCGCAAGTAAATCATTTATTCTAATCAATCTACAAAGGGACCAAATGTGATCTCTACAAAACACATGTACCTCTATACATGTGTCAACTAGTTTTATCTTATAGAGGCATGAATTTTCATATCATACCTTTTTCTAATGAATTGAGTAACTTTAAAAACAAAATATGTCAATATTGTATAACTACCAAAATGTTTTCAATTATTCAAGTATAGACTATATAGGTAAATGAATATATCACATATCATTCACCCTTTAGATTCTTGCATCATATATCCCTCATCCAATAGAAAATAACATCACATGTCTTTGTAGATACAATAATAAACTTATTCATTATATCTTAACTATAAGATAAGGTGTTTTAATTATTATATGTCTAAAATAAAACCCATCTTGGTTATATATCAACTGATGACATGACCAAAAACAAACCCAGCTGCCTCTTAATTATTCAATCTTCAAGGCATTAAAAATAAAGGTATCAAAGTATAAAGGTTATCATTCTAGATATATTTCAAAAAATAGTTATGTAAAATCACAATATTTAACATGTTCCCATTGTATACCAAAGTAATAGTGAATAAAACTCTATAAGGTATACTTAGGGGGGGCATCCAGCATAAAAAAAATCCTATTGTTCCTCATGAGCATATTTTGTATCTTGATATGAAGTCCTACTCACACTAGGTATAACATTTAATTATAGCCTATAATACTCTATGATGAACATCAGTTATGGATAATTCAAATTCATACTTTAAGTGTTCAATTATCATTTCACTTCATGAGTATTTTCCTCTGAAATTATAGAACTACAAAGTAGATATTTCCTTTTTGTAAAACATGCTAAACTTAATATTATTAAAAAATATAAGAATATTAAAAAATCATGCATAAGTGAGGGTCATTATATAATTATCAAGAGGGGGTTCAATTGAGATTCCAATTAAAATATTTATATTTTCAAAATTTAAATACAAATTCCATCAATTTAAGAATGGCCTAGCTAACAAAAATATTAGGTATATATAATTTCATTCTTTAAAATAATTTATAAAAGGAAATAGTTAATACTTAGTTGAAATAAATTAAAATACTTTGAAGTTTGAAATTATTCAACACACAAAAAACAATATATATATATATATATATATCATTGATAAATGATAACTATTATATGTTTCTTTTACAAACATGGTTTGTAAAACACTGAGTGAAAAATTGAGTGGTGACAAAAAAGAATTAAATCACAAGGAAAAATTAAAAACAAGAGGTATAGTTACAAGATAGAACTTATTCTTATTCAATTCACAATAAAGGCACTAGGAAGAATATTTATTAAATACGATAAACCAATCAATGAGTGATATTAGTGACCTAATCCACAACCTGGTTCAAGTTACATGTAAACAACTTCACACAAGCAGCCCAGAATTACTACCAAGTCTCTCCAATATTTATTTGTGTGTGATAAAATAAAATTAATAAAATAAAGAGTTTAAAAAAAAATTTATAAAAAATATATTTTTATAAATAAATATATTTTTATAAATAAATATATTTAAAAAGAAAGAACAACTCGAATTTAAATAGAAATAATGATAGAAAGATAGATAGATAAGTATAAAGATAGATGTGATATAACTCTTCTATAATTGTATATAGTTTATTGGTAAGGTTTTTTCTCCTTTAATGTACATGAAATAGTCTAATAAAAGATGTATTATTAATTCAGGCTTCCTCTCAACTATTTTAATGAAGTTTTAAAAAAATATCATAATTGTGAGAAAAAAAATATTTTCATCAACTCTTAGCAATTATCATTAGATTTTTCCTTCATTGTGTGTGATATTTCCTCTAATTTTTGGATTACTCTTCTCCAATTAACCATTGAAAAATAATTATAAAGAATATCCTCACACTAAAAATCACCAACAGCTTGGTCACCTTCATCAAATTCTAAAAAAAATATTTTTGTTGGAATATAGCAATGATAACTTAACACTCACGATCAATAATGGATGGTGACTTTGGATTTTGGTAGGTTTATTTAGTCTTTTGTTTAGTCACTATCAAGGTAGGTCCTTAACATTTTTTGTCGGTTTTGTACTTTATAATGTGGTAGCTTCAAAATTTTGTTTAGTTGGAGTCGTCATGTGGTATCTTGGAATCAACGTGCAGTTGATCCAATACTTTGAAGAACAATTATTTTCATCCTTAGGATCGATTACATGTCACATGATATATTTCATGTAACATAAAATCAATCATCTGACTCGTTTTTATTTGAAATAATTCATATATTCAATTATACATGGTATCTTATTCAATATGGTTGATTAAAGACTTTGAAATTTTTTATTTGTTTCTGATATACTATAATGCATAGTTGATCTAGTACTAATAATATTTTCACCAAAAAAATTATTTTAGAAAACATAGAATTTATTAGAATAGTAAGAATATTTATTTAGGATCATTAAAAAATAAATTGTTAAACTAGGACAACAATATCCCCCTTTGGATGATAAAAACTCATATTTGGAAATATTTTCAAATGAAAAGATTAATTACACAATAATAAAAACTAATGACATGACATAATTAACTTACATATAGTTTCTCTCTATATTTTAGAATTATCCAAAAGATAGTAAAAAATATTAGGGATAATATATTGAAAAGAATTATTAGACTATGAAATAATTAATGAATCTACAAATGATAAAAAAAATTAATAGATTCATTGAAGATAAAAATTGAGAATACATTGATTTAGAATATTTCTTATAATTAAATGAATAAAAAAACTCTCTATCAAAAAATATAGTCAAAATTAGAATTGGATTCTATTATGGATTTGGTATTTGCATGTTCTTTGACTTTTCATTGAGAATGATCAAGAGTTAGAATCAGAAGATAAGATGATGGTTTACTAATAACTGTACTTTGAGATATAGTATTGAGGTGTTTTAGAGCCTAAGAAGGTATAGATTAAATCGGTGATGAGTTCGAAGTAGGAATATCAAAAGATGTGGGTTGAGTGTGAGGTTTTTCTAAAAAAATTAAGGTATAACCATTGATGTATTGGAAATATACAAATAGAGTTCTATCATCTTGATGAACTCACTCAAATCATATTAACCATGATTTATAGTTTCAAAAAACTATTCTATTCCATTATGGAGATATTTAATAGTGGTTCTAACAATTTCAATTGTTCATATCATGTTTTAAAGGCTTTTGTTACTAGAGGCATCTTAAGATCCCTATATAAAGAATTAAATAAGGACTTAAATTTTTCCTTATTAAAAATAATTGAAATACAATACTTAATAACATTTTTTCTGATTTATCAATACCATTAATCTATTTATAATTAATTCGTATGAAAACGATAATATTAGCATCTTGGGATTAAAATATTAAAGGAACCATCTATCTGTTTATAAAAATGAATTCAATAATAATTTTAACTCATCAGTTATAATCTACCTAATAAAACCATCATAAGAAGCTACAGCAGTAGGTATTGGTGCACTATATGTAAAATCTTTTGAAAACAAACATTTATCTATGTGATATTGAATCCTCATAAAATCTTGAAAATCATATTTAAGAACTTTAATTGGTTCATTTTTACATAAATTTATTTTTTCATGAGTTTAATCTTCTAGAATATCATGGGATGGATGTGATTCATAATTAATGAAATACCCACAGATATTCTTTTTCTTTATTAGATTGAAAATTTATTCAAAAATCTAGGAAAATAATTTTCATCATATCTAATAAATCAAATTTAAACTCATTCAAAATATCATTGGTAATATCAGAAGATATTGGATAGGTGATGGACAACCAAATTAGGAGGTGATTCATTAACAACCTCTTTAATATATTTTAATAAAGGGGTTGACACTTTCTGTATAGAAGAATCATACACTAGTCCATTAATTTATTGATAAAAAATTCTAATTATTATTAATTTATATTCTGGTACTTCAACTAGCTTCACAATAGTTCCCCTATAGAAGGAAATTCCCCTTCCTCATGTACTGGTGAAATATTCCCCCTCCTTAAATTCCCCTATTTTTTAGCTAAGGTAATAAATTTCTCATTAGACTCATCAGCATTAGATTTCAAAACTGGTGATTCAAGAGAATCTATCAAAGACTATTCAGATCATTTAATATCATCATCAAACTCTTTCTTATTAAAGGGTAGAGACACAGGGGTCTCGACTAATCAAAAAGATACACTTTTCTACTCATTAACTTGAGAAATAACTTGATCAAAAGAGAAAACTTTTTTATTTCTTAGATATTATCAATTATTCTTTATTTTGAGAATTCATTTATTCCTAAAACGAATACTCCAAGACCTTATCAGTTTTAACACTAGGGTTATATTTCTCATTAGGCCTCAAAGTATTTTTGACATGATTAATTTTTTTATATATATTCTTAGGTTCAAAAACCAATATCTTTTACCATGGGTTCTAGTTTAGATACATGCTTTTAAATATTTTCAAATGTAATAAACTTGTAATTAAATATTCTAACTTTTACTCCCATTGAGGAACAATATGATTACAACAACAAGGAAAAGATGAAATTAGGGTATAAAAGAGATTTTAACTTAGGGGAGGGATTACATAATTCCTCTATATGCCTCATTAGAAATCCTGGAAAACTAATATTTCTTACATTCTTCATCATATATAAAAAATAATAATTCTTTATTCCTTAATATACTAAAATATCATTTTTTAGGTAATATCAAGTACTAAATAAACTTAATCAATAGCCCAAATTCCCTATCTAGTTCTTTGTAAATTTATCTTGAAGGTTTTCTATTCTCAATTATCTACTCGGGATATTTCTCAATTTCAATGTTCTCATATAAAATTATATAAAAAAATTTGAAGCCCTATAATTTCCTTCATGTGGAACATATATACATATTTTTCATTTCATCAAAACAACACCAATATACATCACCATCTACCATGGATTGAATGAATTATTTCTTTTCTAAAGCCTCACATTCAATATACATATAAAAATTATTCTCTAACCTTATATAAAACAGACTCTTATTTTCACTTAACTAGTATATCCATCCTTCTTATTGAATATCTTTCCATACCAATGTCATTATAAATATTAACCACTCAAATTAAATTACATTATTATTCATTAATGTTTTACTTATAAGATAAGAGTTTTATATCTCAATAGATGCACTTGAGAAAGATTTTTCTTTCTTTTCATCAGGTTTCACATTTGGATAGAAAAAATACAATGCTCATTTTCTTTCCAACATAATTTAAAATATTCAATAATTTTGGGGATATATAGGTTTTTGAAAAAAAAAATATAGTTTATAAAAGGAGAGATAATAAATAGATAAGATCAAGCTTCATAGGGGTTTTAGAGAGAGACTATTTTTATTTGAGTGAATTAAATTAATTCTGGACACAAAATGGAAATTAAAATAAATTAGGAGAAACTAATTAAAAGAAAACTATGTGAATTTTAATATAGAAAGTCATGGAAGCTTGACTAACTATGTGACTTGTCTTATAGTCAGTCATGAGACTCACAGTAGCTTGACCTACTGCATGAAAAATCCTTATATGATTTTAATCCTTATGATAACTTCTATCCTCATTGAATGAAATTTAAAAAATTTAATTCAAAATAGAAAATATAATCCAAGGATAATTTAGCATTTCAAATTCAAGTTTGATATAACTTAATCTCTCAATATTTAATGAATTTTTAAAGATATTATATTGATATTTTTTAGTTCCAATGAACTCTAGAATAATATCACCATTATTAAAAAAATCTCTAAAAATGTGATGTCTTATATAAATATATTTTATCCTAGAATGTGATATAGGATTTTTGTAATTATTAATATCCCTTGTATCATCACAGTTTATAATGGAACGACTAAATTGATACCCATATTCTATTATAGTGTGTTTTATCCATAGAATATATGCACAGTTTCTTCCTACAACTATATATTCAACTTTAGTAGGGTACAATGAAACTTGATTTTTTTCTAAACTATGATACTAGTGATTTCCCCAAAAAAATGGAATGTTTTAGATGAGTTTTTTATGTTTATCTTACTATCACCATAATTCACATCAAAAAAACTAAATAACTAAAATGTATAGCCTCTTGAGTAAAACAAACCAAAATTAGTTTTATTATTTATGTATTTAAAACTATTTAAAAAAATTAAATGAGATTCCTGAGGGATTTATTGAAAATGAGAATGTAAACACACATTATACATAATATTCATACAAATAGAAGTTAAGTATAGTAAACTCTAAATCTCACCATTATAATAATTTTAGTCGACTAGGATTCCAGTTTCATCCTAATTTACTTTATAGGTAGTAATCATAGGTGTATCCCAAATTGTAGTGTCATTCCTACCAAAACATTAAAAGAATAATTATTTGTTTATTTTGTAAAATATAAAATCCATGAATTAATTTAAACTCTTTCCTTAATCTTATTTCAAATTCATTTTTCATAAGTTTATAAAATTCAATACAGAAATATTTTTTTGATGAACCAAATATAATACCATCAATATGGATTTATATAACTAGGGAATCTTATGAAATTATTTTTATAAATATTTAAGGATTAGCTATACCTTTTGAAAAAAAAATCAAATTAATAATGAACTGATCTAGTCATAAAAATCTCTAAGAGCCTATTGTAAACCATAATGATCTCTTAAAAGAATAAAAACATAAATTGGAAAATAGGTATTTTAAAAACTAGTGGGTGGTAAACAAAAACATCCTCAATAAAAAAGACTTCAAAAAATTTTCTATTGAAATCTATTTGATATAGTTTAAAATTTAATTGATCTTTACATGTTTGAAATCTTCAAATAGATTCAAGCCTAACTATAGGTAAAAATGTAACTTCAAAATAAATTCCTTATTCTTGACTATAACATTATGAAACCAATATAACTTTGTTTCCATTTATATTTCCTAACAAATTAACCTTGCCTATAAATACCAATTTAGTTCCCATAGTAAGGTAGTCTTTGAGTCTCTCAAAAAATTATCAAAATTTTCTTCATTCAAACTAATTTAAATCAACATGAATTTCCATTACCTAGTTTTCATTCCTAATTAATTTAGTAATTATTTTAGATTCTAGTTGAGACCATAAATATTAATGTTTAAACTTTTTTAAAAGAGATGCTCTATTTTGAGTACCTTTAACAAGATCTCCTATAAAAATATCCAAATGATGGTTCTTGTGGGTCCTAATAGTTCTAATAATTAGATTTCTTAGTTATTATAAGTCATATTAAAGGTTAGGATGGTATATTTGGTTTTTTTTATGTAAATAAATATTAAATTAAATGGTCTTAGAGGTACTATTGATATTAAAATTTGATATATTATCCTCAAGGTCTTCTAAAGAAACTCTATGTTCATGTGGATCTATATCATAAAATATTACATGACCAGATTCTTCTAAATTTTTTTAATTTTTATTGAAGAAATTATATGATTTTATAGTGTTTGAATAACTTAGAAAAATTAATTCAGTACCTTTTAGTGAAATTCATCCAAATTATATTTTGTATGAAAAATAAAGACTTTACAAGAAAAAACTATAAAGTAATTAACCTTTAGTTTCCAACCCATCCTTAATTACTAAGTATTATTATATAAAATAGGTATAATAAAAACCCTATTAATTACATAATATATTATGGTCACAACATCTTCCCAAAAATAAATAGGTAATTCATATTCACTAAGAATAGTTTTATAAATTTATTGGGGAGTTCTGTTTCCCCTTTCAACAAACCCATTTTGTTGAGTTGTTCAATTTGAAGATAAATTTTGTCCATTGACTTGTTATGAAGATAGAGTCTTAAAATATCGATCCTAAAATTCATGTCCATGATCACTTCTCAAATTCTTAATGGTAAGTTCGCTATGGTTCTCTGTGGATTTTTAATATTTTACAAAACATGAATCATATTCACTTTTTTGAGCTAAGAAAAATACCCGAATGATTCTTGATAAGTAATAAACAAGGACATAATCATAATTCCTTCCACCTAGTGTCTTACCTCGACCCGACACTTCATGGTTATTTTATTTATTTATGAGTTTCCATTAAATTTTATTCATTTTTTGAGTTTTAGTTTTTTTAAATTAAATCAATTGAATTAAAATTAAAATAGAATTAATTAAATAAAAAAATGAAAACCTAATCTTACCCATCCACCCAACCTTGCGGCCAACCCCCCCCCCCCCCCCTCCTTGCGATCCAGCCGAACCCCCCTCCCCCCCTTCACCAGTTTCATGATGCCGACCCCCCCACCCCCCCCGAACATCCAACCTCGCTCCCTCCTCCTAGTGAACCTCCCTATCTATGGCCTCTCCCTCTGGTGGCCTCCCCTACTTGCACGATCTCACCAACAACTCCTTCTACAGGTTTTTTTTTCTTCGGTTTTTTTCTCGATCGAACCTTAGGTCATGGATTGACCTGTTTTTAATAATTTTTTTCATTTTTAGGGTGTGTAGTGGGTCTCCTGGGTCTTACCCATGTAGGTTTTTGTGTCTTTCATCTAAGGTGAAGCACTTTGGACCATTGTGGTTCATCCTCTGTCATTTTAGGTTGATTTATTTTTCCCTCTAAATTTTTTAATTAATTTTAATGTGTTCTAAATTTTATTTGGGTAGTGAAAATTGTGAATTGGTAATTTTTTAACATGTTTATGGGTTATAAATGAGCTTTTCCCAAATAAATGGATATGTTTTGTGCATATTATATTGTAATGTTTTTTGAAAAGTATTTTATGCCTTATTTTCAAAGTGAAAATTATATTTTCAAAGGCACTTGTGGTGCGTATTTTTTTTTAAATGAGTTTTTATTGAATAATGCAGCAGTTTTGGCATATAGGCCTTGTCGTGTATTTTTACGTGTGAATTGTAGATGATTTTAAATGGTGAATGTCATTTTTTCAAAATGATCTTGGTTTATATAAATTTTTACAAAAGGGCTTGGCCCATGGAATTGGTTGGTTTCTTCAACCCATTTTTATTGTTTTAATTTTATTTAGAGCTTTTGGTAATCTTTGATTCTCTTTTGGGTTAATTAGATTGTTCAGTGGATTCTTTAAGGGTTGTACACACATACATAGGTACGTATACCTATATATATATATATATATATATATATATATAAATCCTCCTTTCACATATTACCACATGGTTTGGGTAATATGTGTATTGCATTAAGGGGTATATATATATAGGATTGTATGTGTTCGTAATTGTGGGGTGGTCTTCGTCAAAGGCATTGGGTGCTGAATTGTTCTTCTTGGTCTGCTCTCTTTTGAGGTAGGTTTCCCTGTGAATTTTCCTTTAAAATAAATAATTATCGATTTATTGCATTTCACACCTTTATATAGTGTTAGTTAGAAGTTTATGGTTTTTAGAATAATTTATTATTGCGAAATAAATTAATACCCTCTGTAAATTTGAATTTCATGAAACTGTTTTATTAAATGTGCTTATTAGTGTTTCTGAAAATTTCCCTTTGGCCGTTATAAATGTTCTTTAGATTTAAATTGGTGAATTGGTTTTCTTAAATGGGTTTCCAAGTGTATTCTTGGTTTCCCAAATAGTGTGCATGTGATTCGTTAATAAATGTTTTGGCATGAGCAAAATTGTGTGAGGTCGGGTTGGTACTTTTGTAAAGCTAGTTATCTCAATAAAACTCTCCTTGGATGCGGTCCTCTCTTTTTAGTTGAGTTTTCTATTATGGGGGTCCACTGTGTGAAACTCCCTAGTGATAAAATAGTATAAAGGTGAGGGACATATTCTTTGGGGTGACTTGGGTGATGCATGTTGTGTGTGTGTGTGTCTATGTGATTTGATGATCGGCTAGAATTGGTTGGCTCACCCTTTTATTATACATGTTGATATGGGAACTTGGCATAGTAAGTGAATTTTCTATAAATTATTGTTGAACTAGTTTAGATTATGCACTGTCTAGTGGCCTATACCAGATAGATGTTTTGTTATTATTATTTCTATGGGATTGGGCCCCTTGACAGGCTAGGTAGGGTGATGGTCTGGTATTAGGGTGTTATGACGTTATTGAGTAGGGAATGCCTTCGAGATGAGTCATGTGTATAGTTTGTTCTAGACTATTCATGAGCTCCTAGGTTTCACCCATGTCTATTTGAATGAATGTTTTGATGCATTGTTGGCTACATACTCTTGTGTGTTATTTCCCAATGCTTTTGTTGAATGACTGTTGAGATTTCTTTTTGAATAGTGTGGTTTATATCTAAAATGATAGTGTTTTGAAATAGTTATAGAAAAAGGTTTTGGAAATGTTTTATACTCTCTCACCCCATTATAATTAAATTTTCATCCCACTTTTAGAAAAATGCATATGTTTCCTTCTTGGGAAGGATTATGGTTTTGAATGGTAAAAGGGAATTGGGCCGTGATTTGATTTAAAGAAGAAAATGTGTGAAAAGCTTACTTTTATATATTGTAGTCCAAACATGAAATTAATGTTTATTAATTTAAAGGTAATGAATTGGGAATAGATTACTTGGGCACACCTACTGAGTTTTAATATTCACGCTTATACTTCATTATTTTTTTTAGTCTTAGGTGCAGGTTTTAGTTTGATCTTGATCTTCGTGGGTGATGTTGAGTCTTGGGATCGGAGAGTGACCCACAGGGTCACATGGAGTTTAGTGGTCATTAGGTCTGGTTAGTTTTTCTTTTCAGTTATTTCTTAGTTTTTCTATTCAGTTTATTTATTTTTTTTTTTGGCTGCTTTATTATTATTTTGCTGCTTCTATTTATTTATATTGGGCGAAATCATTCCAATCGTCACTCTGTTGATACCCTTGGTGCTTTTCACTAGCCCGAGAGGATTAGGAACACCTCTCAAGCCATGTCATGGGCTGAATCAGGTGACTGGTTCAGGGTTGACCCAGGTTGGTTTGTGAAACCTAGAATATAAACTATATATGGTCTAAACTGGTCTATCTAAACTAGTTCTATGTGTTGGTAGGTGGATATCTATTTCTTTGGTTTGAAATAAATTTTGGGTTTGTTTCACTTTTGACCGAGATTTCACACTTTTCCTTTTGGGAATTCAAGTTTGGGTAAATCCTTAAATAATCCTTTTTCAAATATAATCTTAAGCGATACCACATTATGATATCCTATACTCATATTCCATATGATGGCCTCTTAATGAAAATCACTTAAGTAAAAAAATTGATAAAATAAAGAATATAAATCTATAGAATATACATTATCATATCTCATAGTAGTGAAAACTAAATCATGGTTAGAATCATAAATTTTGTAAGTATTATTATCAAACATGAAATGGTAACCATCATCTGATAATTGAGAAATAAGAAAATTATGCATTAAATCATTATCATATAAATATTTAGAATTCATTTTTTCCAATTTGTATATGGCCAACTATTTTCTCATTATTATTATAACCAAATGTGGTATGTCCAACACTAATAGTCACTAGATTTTTACAACTCATGTAGTCACTAGTAATATTTTTAGAATATTCACTATTCATATACTAAATAATTTTAATATAACCCTCGATGACTTTTACCTATACATAATATCCCATAAATTATTTTTGTACCCACACTTTCTTGGTTCTAGAAAAGTTATAAAATAAACAATATGATATCTAAATTTGTTTCAAAAGTTTTTTAATATAAAAAATAAAATTATTAGTGAAGAAATACTCATTATTCCTTAAAAATATAAATTGTTTCCATATATAGAATTCCCATATCCATAATATCCTTTATCTTTATAAATTAAGTGCTTACTAAAAATTTTGATAGTAGGAACAAATTAATTTTTATAAAAAATCATTTACTATTCAAATTGAGATCACATAATAGTTTAAAATTTTGTTAGTTTTTGATTACCCAACCTCATCTCTAAATATTTATTTTATTTGTAAACTTTCTAGATCTTTTATAAGTTTTTCATCAGCAAATTTCAGCTAATTATTCTATTTTAAATTTTTATCAATATTTTTTTCCAATAATAAGATCACTTTTATTAATATAAAATAAAGAACGCAACTTCTTCAGGTTTTTATATTTATACTTATGTTCATTCATTGTTTATCAAGAATATAAAAATATTCCTATAATTCTTCATTGGTTATTTCAATATCATATTAGTTTTTAGAAAAATTAGAGGTAGTTATAATGACCCATACTTTACATACATTGTTATTACTTCAGAATTGAAGCACACTTATTACAACATATAACAAAACCATGAAAGGACCATATAGGTATACTGTCTTTAGAAACTTGGAAACATAAACTACTGGATCGTAAATCATCAACACTGTATCCCTTTTATTTTATCATATCTAGAGTCCCTTTTGGCATATCTTACATAATACCCTTCTTCCTGACATGCGTAAAAGAAAACATACAAAAGGGTGTGCTCAAGTTCTCAGTAAAGGTAAACAAAAGAAATATCAATCACATCATATTCATAATAACATAACATTTTGGAAATCTTAACCTGTAAAAGAGATCAAAATTTCATAACATGGGATAAATCATAGTAGTGAAATATAATCCACATAACAATAACTTAAAACATGAAACTTTGTTTCATACACACATAATCATAGATAATCATTTCTTAGTAGTCAAGACTCATTACCAAGACTATCTTAGCAGACAAAGTCCATTTCTGAATCGAGTTCACTCCTCATTTCAATCCTGTTTCACTGAACCGGATTAACCTGTCGTTCCAGCCATGTCTATCTCATGACATATAAATCTTTACCCAATGCATTGGAGGGAGATATAGGTCCCACCCATCTCATAATTAAATCATTCTTATGTGTGCCACAAAATCATAAATCATGCATCATATCATAACCCATGTAATAAAAATGGTATTTTTAAACATCGTGCCATCATAAAATAATCCATATAAGATAAAATTACTTCATAAAAATAATTCCATCATAACATAATCAAATCAATGTAAAAATAGGGATATAAACAGAGCCCTATATTATCTTATATGGAAACTAATTTTGATAAAATGATTGAACTCCATTCTCGAGGAAAATATCTGTTCTACTTCAAAAAAAAATTCCTTGTTTAAAATGTCATATAATTTTAAACAAAAAGAATTTGATTAAAAATAAACTTGAAAAATTGTAAAGGAAGCTTCATGGAAATAATTTTCTAAAAATCCATTCATGTCGTATAAGTTAAAGAAAAAATTCTTCACGTACTTTGGCTAGAAGAGTCAAAAAGTACCTCGTACGAAAAATGACAAAAGATTCCTTTCATATCTTTTACTAAAAACTCACCAAAGGGTAAAATTGGATTTAAAAAAATTATAGGAGGATAGAAATAATATTATGTATTGAGAAAACATGGATGAGGATGATAAATATGCCCCAGTAATTACCGAAGTATAAATAATCTCAGATAAAAATTGAGATTGTGAGATTTTCCCTTACCTTAGGTCTGATTTGCTTCATAAGTGTCTGAACCTCCTATATAAATATTTAAATAATGTTATTGAATTATTCCAGAATTTTACTCATTGTTATGATATAATATATGGTCATATTCTTAGCTTCTTATTAGTAATATTTCATTGTTACTTGTTATTCGAGTGTTTATTGCTTTTTGTTCTTATGCGTGTTTTGTCAAAAAAAATTCTTATTCTTCTTTTAGGTTATAGATACCTCATATCCAGAATGTTATTAGTGTGATATATATCATATTTATTCATTAAATTAATTTATATAATCATTATGCATTGAAGATCATGTAGAACGAGTTGCATCAGATCGTGGAGACGGTAGGCTGTACGTACGCACGAGCGATGATATCGTTCCCATGATCGTGTAATTGTATTGAAGTGTATGTATAATATTTCAGAATCAATATCACTTTACATTAATCGTATATGGTTATTATTTACACCATTATACCCATCCAATTAAGGTGGTGGTGGAAAACAGATTACACCACGGCGTGGAGACGGTATTCCGTACGTACGCATGCGCGGTGATTTTATTTTATGTAGGATGGATAGAAGGTGAAATAGGGTTGTTTCATATTTATAATAACATATCAGTATATTATTGATACTAATTTTATTACTTAATAATTAAACAACTAAAGAAGAAGAAGTAGAAGAAGATATAAATTTGGAAGAATCGGTAACGGATTTTACCTATTCTTCAACATGTCTCTTTGAAACCTCCTCTTAGGGCACTAAAATTGGTCTTTGAAGAAGAATAGTACCTCTAAGATGTTTATATGGAAGTTTAGAAGTGAAATTTGCAAGGTTTGGATGATATTTAAGGTTCAAACTGGTGTAAGGAGGAGAGGGAGGAGGTTCCCTTTTATAAGGGAGGAGAGGGGAACTTTAGGAATAACTTAAAATATTATTTTATAATAAAGTCATATTCGGTTTTTAATAGCTTCAAATTGATTTATTTCAAATATAAGGTGGGAATGGGTCAAAATACTCACAACCAATAGATTTTAGACAACTTTAGGTTACTATTTTAACCTTATCATTTAGATTTAACTCTAAGTTAAATAATTTAACTTTTACCGTGTCTTCTTGTTTTCTTACACTATAAGGTTAATAGACTTACTATAAAAAGGAAAAAGAACCCCAAGTTGTTAATTAATAATATATATAACCTTATCTAAGTCATTTGTCCTAACCTTAGATTTTTTTAAATAAAATAACAATTAATAATGTAATATTTGTTTTAAAAACTATTTTATGTCAATTTTGACACTATTTGGTAATTGATTTTTGTGAAAATCATAACAGAATTATTAGTTCTAAAAAAGTTAATTAAATAAATACTAACATGTCATATTAACCTAGAAAATTAGTTTAATTCATAAAAAGTGTAAAATTACAATTATTTGGGTATTTATAACATCAATTATGTTAATATTTCATTAATAAGGTAATTACTACATCATCATTGTGTCATAAATAAATTAAATTATTTAAAGTATAAAAATTATAAATAAAATACCATTATGTATGAAATCTTTTTATATTTCTAATTAGTATTTATTGTTGAATTTATCTTATTTATAACCTAGTATTCAAAATATTTTAGTTATTAAACTTTGATTTCAACTATTTTAACTCTTCTTTAAATAAAATAATATTAAATGTATTAATCTAATACAAGTGGACCTAAATGGTCATATTTTATTCCTAAGGTTGTTTATGGTCGAATTAAACTTATCCAATAGAATTAGGACATGTGTTAGGGTAATAATAATACCATTTTTACCCTTAATTACCCTATTTACTTTTAGTTGTGGTAAACAAAAGTAAAATGTTACTATTCTCCAAAAATTATTTTTATCTTATTGAACAAAATTTTACTCCATGATGTTAACAATGTCTCTCATATTTTTGAAATTCCACTCACAGAAGTGGTAAAATTAAGTTTTATGTAAATTTGCAAATTCTCCTAGGAGGTGGGTAAAAGACAGTGAGAAGTTCAATAACATTTTTATATATCTAAAATTATTATAAAATGACTCTAATGAATTATATTGAACTTATATAGGTATTATGTATCCATTTTTACATAAAATAAATTTAAATAAAATAAATAATTATTTAAATAAAAAGTTGGTTTTTAATAGTAACCTCGTGTTTTAACTATTCATCAAAAAATTAAAAGTTTTCAGAAAAATACCAAAATTTCACCCGAGGCTAATTTTGATATTCCGAATATAAAAATGAAGTCCATTTTGAAAAATAAAATTTATAAATTTTCAAAAGGTGGGTATTACTATTCATAATGACTAGTTTTAATAATATTTTAATAGCATATCGTTGGTTAGTGAAACTCGGTATTGCGTACAACGCAAGCTATCGAGGAAGGTCACGATTGCGTGTAAATAAAGCCAAGATAGTGTTGTGTGTAGTGAAAGATTCCTTTGATGATGTATATAACATAAAAACAAAATATTTCTCATAAAAATCTCGGGTTTTACATTCTACCCCCCTTAAAATGAATTTCTCCCTCGAAATTCACCACTTTGTAACAAACAGATGAGGATACCTCTCCCTCATCATATCCTGAAGCTCCAATGTAGCTTCTTCTAATTAGTGGTTCCTCCATAAAACTTTCACCAAGAGAGTGGTTGTGTTTCGTAGGACTTTTTCTCTACGATCCAGAATCTCTATCGGCTATTCTTCATAAGAAAGATCTTGCTCCAGCGGTACAACTTCTGAGATGAGTACATGTGAAGGATCGGGTATGTACTTTCTCAAGAGAGATACATGGAACACATCGTGAACTTGAGAGAGATTTTGTGGAAGCGCCAATCGATAAGCTACCTTCCCAACATGATCTAGTATTTCAAAAGGACTAATATACCTAGGGCTTAGCTTTCCCTTCTTTACAAATATCATTACTCTCTTCCAAGGAGATATTCGTAAGAACACTTTATCACCCACTTCAAACTCTAGGTCTTTTCTTCGGTTATCAGTATAACTTTTTTGTCGACTCTGAGCTGATATTATGTGTTGTTGAATAGATCGGACCTTTTCTGCCATCTCATCGACAAGATCAGGTCCTAATAGCTTTCTTTCCCCAACCTCATCCCGACAAGTTGGAGTTCGGCATTTCTTTCCATAGAGAGATTCATAAGGAGCCATCTAAATAATGGAGTGAAATCTATTATTGTAAGAAAATTCCACCAAAGTTAGGTGTTGATCCCAACCACCTTTTAAATCCATAGAGAAAGATCTTAACATATCTTCTAGAGTTTTAATTGTTCTCTCAGACTAACTGTCTGTCTAAGGATGATAAGCAGTGCTGAAACTCAACTCTGTATCTAGAGTATACTGAAGAATTCGCCAGAACTTTGAGGTAAACCTCAGATACCGATCAGATATAATGGAAAGTGGTACTCCATGCAATCTTACCACTTCCTTTACATATATCCTGGAAAGATGATCTAGATAGAAATCCTCTCTAATAGCAATGAAGTGTGCCGACTTTGTAAGGCGATCAACTATGACCCAGATAGCATTATTGCCTTTGGATGTTTTAGGAAGTCCGGTGACAAAGTCCATAGTGATGTTTTCCCATTTCCATTCAAGTATGGGTAATGGTTGTAACATCCCCTTAGACTTCTGTCTCTCATCTTTAACTTGTTGACAAACCAAGCATCGAGAGACATATTCAGAAACATCTCTTTTCATTCCATCCCACCAGAAGTACTCTTTCAAGTCCCTATACATCTTCATGCTTCTAGGATGAATAGAGAATGAAGAACTATGAGATTCATCCAATATTTCCTTCTTTAATTCTGGGATGGGAGGAACACAAACCTGATTCCTAAACATTATTATCCCATCACAATCAAGGTTGAATTCAAGAACATTTCTCACCTTATTTTGTAACTCTACATCTTCTTTTTGTGCCTCTTTAATCTTTGCATGTATAAATGGTTGAACATTCATTTGATAAAGATAAGATTTTTCCCCTTCCATTATAATTCCAAGATCCATCCTTTTTAAATCCATAAATATTGGATCTTTTTTTATCCTCATCATGGATAAGCTAGCATGGTCCTATGGACTTAATGCATCTGCCACCTTGTTTGCTTTCCCAAGGTGGTAATGAATTGAGCAGTCGTAAACCTTAATCAGCTCCAACCATCTTCTTTGGCGCATATTCATATACTTTTGTGTGAAAATATACTTTAAACTTTTATGATCAGTATAAATATCACACCTTTCACCATAAAGCTAATGACTCTATATTTTTAATGCAAATCTTACCGCAGCTAACTTCAAATCATGAGTTGGGTAATTTTTCTCATTTATTTTCAAATTTCGTGAGGCATAAGCTATCACCATATCATTTTGCATGAGAAAACACCCCAATCCCTTCTTGGATGCATCAATGTAGATCACAAACCTTTCTCCACTACAAGGTAGTGTGAGCACAGGTGCACTGGATAACCTTCTTTTCAACTCCTTGAAATTCTCTTCACATTCCTCCATCCACATGAACTTAACTCCTTTTCAAGTCAACCTGGTGAGTGGAATAGATAATCATGAAAAATATTTCACAAAACGTCGATAATATCCATCCAAACCAAGAATACTTCAGATCTCAGTTACTGTTGTTGGTCTCGACCATCTTTCGATAACCTCTGTTTTTGCTGGATCCACAGATATTCCCTCTTTTGAGATTATGTGACCCAAAAATGCAAATTTTTGAAGCCAAAATTCACACTTGGTAAATTTGGCATAAAGCTTCTCCTTTCTCAGGGTCTTTAATACAATTCTCAAGTGATCTTCATGTTCTTCCTTGCTCTTTGAATAGACAAGAATATCATCTATAAAGACTACCACAAACTGATCAAGATAGTTTCTAAAGACTCTATTCATTAGATCCATGAAGATAGCAGGGGAATTAGTAAGACCAAATGGCATCACTATAAATTCATAGTGTCCATACCTTGTACGAAAAGCCATATTTGGTATATCCTCCCTTTTGACCCTTAATTAATGATACCCTGAATGAAGATCAATCTTGGAAAAGTATTGAGCTCAGTGTATTTGGTCAAATAAGTCATCAATGCGGGGGAGAGGATATTTGTTCTTGATAGTGATCTTGTTATGTTCTCGATAATCAATGCAGAGTCTCATTTATTCATCTTTCTTCTTAACAAATAGAATAGGTTCTCACCAAGGTGATGCACTAGGGAGTATGAATCCCTTATCAAGATTCTCTTCGAGTTCCTTCTTCAATTCCTGCAACTCAATTGGGGCCATTCTATAAGGTGTCTTTAAAATAGGCAAAGCACCCGGTACGAGTTATATTGAAAACTAAACTTCACGATTTGGTGGAAGACCTGGTAATTCCTCTATAAATACATCATCAAACTCCTATATAATGGGTATATTCTTAATTGTGAGTTTCTCTCCACCCATTTGAGATAAATAACCTTCATTTAGTGGAATCAAGACCCATAAGATGGATGAAATTTCCACTGGAAAGTTATGTTCATCCTTGCATCATTAAACGGTCATAGATTGATCTAGAATATGAAATGTGACTTCCCTTGTATGGAAATTGATATGAGCTCCATATAAAGAAAGAAAATACATGCCAAGAATCACATAAAATTTCACTATAGGAAGGAACAAAAGATTTGCAGGATGCACTTTCCACAAACTTCAATCGGAGAAGAATTGTAAACTTTTGATGCGACTGTTGTGCCATTAGGGGTTGTCACAGATAACTCAATATCTAACTGCTGAGGTAATACGGCTATACCCTTAGAAAATTCTTCAGAAATAAAAGAGTGGGTGGGTCGAGAATCAAATAAAACATTTGCTACTTTAGAGTGGATGGTAAGTGTACCTTTCACCACTTCGTTATCATACTCCACATCACTGATAGAAATTGCAAGTGACTTTCCTTTGTATTTGGCCTTAAGAGTTTTTGACGTCGATCATCATCAAAAACCCTTGGATTAGGGAATTGATTGGAATAATTCCCCATTTCCTTACACTTGTAACATTGAAGTGTAGGAGGTGCACTCTGTGTAGCCTTTTCTTTGTTCGCATCACTAGACATCTTCTTCCCATCATTGCGGCATTCAAATGCCCGATGACCTTCTTTTCCACATTTGAAACATTTACTTGACCCTTTAAGAAAACTCCCTCCATGTTTCTTTCTACACTTTGAGCATAAGGGAAAACTTATCTTCTTTTCAGTGTGCTCTTTAGATTTCCCTTTTAATTTCATTTTCCTCTTCTTATCAAACCCATATGACAGATGGGTTACTCTAATCTCCATCTCAACCTTGAGAGCACATCGAACGATTTCCTCATAGCTATTGAATTCCCTTATGGACAACGCCCTTAGAAGACTTGGTTTTAAGTCGCTAAAGAATTGATCGATCTTACTCTCATGTTGGATAATAATCCCAGAAGCGTACCTTGTAAGCCTTGTAAAATTTTCTTCGTAGGTACCAACAGATTCATCATCCTTTTGCTTTAGTTCAAGAAACTCCTTCTCCATATTTTTTTGACGAATGAGAGGGAAGTACTTATTGAAAAATAAGTTCTTGAACTTGTCCCATTCCATGGATTCAATTTCATCCCTTTGCCACGTATTCTTGATAATATTCCACCATTGATCATCTTCACCCTCCAAGCGATATACTGCTAAGATGAATTTATCATGTTCAGAACATTGAAGAACTGAAAATATCTTTCCAGTGGTACTGATCCACTATTCGGCCACTAATGGATCAGTAGACCCGCTGAATGAGGGTGGACGCTGCATCATGAAGGATTCAACAGAATGTTGCTCCTTCCTTTGCTCGTTTGAAAGTCCTACATTATTCATATCTTGAGAAGGTTGTGTGAGCATGGCTACAAGATTTTTCATTCCATCTCCCATAACATTTGTTTACTCAGGGGGACAATCATTGCAATGCTCATCGCATTCCGCATTAACACGGTTCCTTCAGGTTCCATCCATTGACTAAAACCAAGCAGAATAGTGTCAGCAACACTAACTATAATAGGAAAACCACATAATCAAGAATAAAATTTCACACTTAAGGTCTTATCATAGGTTGTTCATGGCCATTTCTAAAACACTAAGATTGTGTTCTATGCTTATACTTAACCTTAGGGTTCTTACTAAGGCTTTCATATCCTAGTTTCCAAAGGTTGACTATACCTTTCCTCTGATACCAACTATAACGACCCATACTTTTCATACATTGTTATTACATCATAATTGAAGAACACTTATTACAACATATAACAAAACCATGAATGGACCGTATAGGTATAGTGTCATTAGAAACTGGGAAACATAAACAACTAGTTCATAAGTCATCTATAATGTCTCCCTTTTATTTTATCATATCTAGAGTCCCTTTTGGCATATCTTACTTAATACCCTTCTTCCTGACCTGGGTAAAAGAAAACATACTAAAGGGTGAGCTCAAATGCTTAGTAATGTTAAACAAAAGAAATATAAATCACATCATATTCATAATAACATAACATTTTGGAAATCTTAACCTGCAAGAGAGATCATAATTTCATAACATGGGATAAATCATAGTAGTGAAATGTAATCCACATAATCATAACTTAAAACATGAAACTTTGTGGCATACACACATAATCATAGAGAATCATTTTTTAGTAGTCAAGACTCATTTCCAAGACTATCTTAGCAGACAAATTCCATTTCTGAACCGAGTTCACTCCTTGTTTCAGTCATGTTTCACTGAACCGGATTAACCTACCGTTCCATCCATGTCTATCTCATGAGATATAAATCTTTACCCAATTCATTGGAGGTAGATATAGGTCCCACACATCTCATAATGAAACCATTCTTATGTGTGCCACAAAATCATAAATCATACATCATAGCATAACCCATGTAATAAAAATGGGATTCTTAAACATCGTGCCATCATAACATAATACATATAAGATAAAATGACTTCATAAAAATAATTCCATCATAACATAATCAAATAAATGTAAAAATAGGGATAGAAACAGAACCATATATTATCTTAGATGAAAAATAATTTTGATAAAACGCTTGAACTCCATTCTTGAGAAAAAATATCCCTTCTACTTCAAAAACATTTTCCTTGTTTAAAATGTCATATAATTTTAAACTAAAAGAAGTTTATTAAAGATAAACTTGAAAACTTGTAAAGTAAGCTTCATGGAAATATTTTTCTAAAAAACTATTCATGTCTTATAAGTTAAAGAAAACATTCTTCTCATACTTTGGCCAGAAAAGTCAAAAAGTACCTCGTACGAAAAACGACAAAAGATTCCTTTCATATCTTTTACTAAAAACTCACCTAAGGGTAAAATTGGATTTAAGAAATTGTAGGAGGATAGAAATAATATTAAATATTGACAAAACATGTATTTTTATGATAAATATTCCCCAGTAATTATCAAAGTATAAACAATCTCAGATAAAAATTGGGATTGCGAGATTTTCCCTTACCTTAGGTCCGATTTTCTTCGTATGTGTCTGAACCTCCTGTATAATGATTTAAATAATGTTATTGACTTATTATAGAATCTTAATCATTGTTATTATATCATATATGGTCATATTATTAGCTTCTTATTAGTAATATTTCATTATTACTTGTTATTCGGGTGTTTATTGCTTTTTGTTCTTATGCGTGTTTTATCGAATAAATTCTTATTCTTATTTTAGGTTATAGATACCTCATTTCCAGAATGTTATTAGTGTAATATATATTATATGTATTCATTCAATTCATTTATATATTCATTATGCATTTAAGATCATTTAGAATGAGTCGCATCACATCGTGGAGGTGGTAGGCCATAAGTACGCACGAGCGATGATATCGTTCCCATGATCGCGTAATTTTATTGAAGTGAATGTATAATATTTCATAATCAATATCACTTTAAATTAATCATATATGATTATTCTTTACATAATTATACCCATCCAATTAAGGTAGTGGTGGAAAACAGATTACACCATGGCGTGGAGACGGTATTACGTACGTACGCATGCGCGGTGAATTCATTTTCCGTAGGATGGATAGAAGGTGAAATAGGGTTGTTTCATATTTATAATAACATATCATTATATTAATTATACTGATGTTATTACTTCATAATAAAACAACTGAAGAAGAATAATTAGAAGAAGAAATAAATTTGGAAGAATCTATAACGGATTTTACCTCTTCTTCGACACGCCTCTTTGAAACCTTCACTTAGGGCACTAAAATTGGTCTTTGAAGAATACCAGTACCTCTAGGATGTTTCTAGGGAAGTTGAGAAGTGAAATGGGAAGGTTTTGGCCGATCTTGAAGGCTCAAAGTGGTGTGAGGAGGAGAGGGAGGAGGTGCCCTTTTATAAGGGAGGAGAGGGGCACTTTAGGAAAAACATAAAATATTATTTTATAATAAAGTCATATTCAGTTTTTAATATCTTCAAATTGATTTATTTCTAAGCTAAGGTGGGTATGGGTCTAAATCCTCTCAAACAATAGATTTTAGACAAGTTTAGGTTACTATTTTAACCTTATCATTTAGATTTAACTCTAAGTTAAATAATTTAACTTTTACCGTGTCTTCTTATTTTCTTACACTATAAGGTTAATAAACTTACTATAACAAGACAAAAGAACCCAAAGTTGTTAATTATTAATATATATAACCTTATCTAAGTCATTTATCCGAACCTTATATTTTTAGGAATAAAATAACAATTAATAATATAATATTTGTTTTAAAAACTATTTTTATGTCAATTTTGACACTATTTGGTAATTGATTTTTGTGAAAATCATAACAACATGATTAGTTCTAAAAAAGTTAATTAAATAAATAATAACATGTCATATTAACATATAAAATTAGTGGAATTCATAAAAAGTGTAAAATTGCATTTATTTGGGTATTTATAACATCAATTATGTTAATATTTTATTAATAAGGGAATTACTGTATCATCATTGTGTCATTAATAAATTAACTTATTTTAAGTCTAAAAATTATAAATAAAATACCATTATGTAGGAAATATTTTTAGATATATAATGAATATTTATAGTCTAATTTATATTATTTATAACCCAGTATTAAAAATGTTTTAGTTATTAAACTTTGATTTTAACTATTTTAACTCTTCTTTAAATAAAATAATATTAAATGTCCTAATCTAATCCAAGTGGACCTAAACTATCATATTTTATTCCTAAGGTTGTTTTTGGTCGAATTAAACTTATCCAATAGAATTATAACATGTGTTAGGGTAATTATAATACCATTTTTACCCTTAATTACCCTATTTACTTTTAACCGTGGTAAAAAAAGTAAAAAGTTACTATTCACAAAAAATTATTTTTATCTTATTGAACCGCATTTTAATCCTTGATGTTAACCGTGTCTCTCAGATTTTTGAAATTCCACTCATAGAAGTGGTAAAATTATGTTTTATGTAAATGTGCAAATTCTCTTAGGAGGTGGGTAAAAGACGGTGAAAAGTTCAATAACATTTTTATATATCTAAAATTATTATAAAATAACTCTAATGAATTATATTGGACTTATATAGGTATTATGTATCAATTTTGACATAAAATAAATTTAAATAAAATAAATAATTATTTAAATAAAAAGTCGGTTTTTAAATAGTAACCCAGTGTTTTCACTATTCATCAAAAATTGAAAGTTTTCAGAAAAAAACCAAAATTTCACCCTAGGATAATTTTGATATTCAGAATCCAAAAATGAAGTCCATTTTGAAAAATAAAATTTATAAAATTTCAAAAAGTGTATTATTATTCATAACAGCTAGTTTTAATAATATTTTAATAGCATATCGTTGTTTAGTGAAACTCAGTATTGCGTACAACGCAAGCTATCGAGGAAGGTCGTGATTGCGTGTAAAGCAAGCCAAGCTAGTGTTTTGTGTAGTGAAAGATTCCTTTGATGATGTATATAACATAAAAACAAAATATTTCTCATAAAAATCTTGGGTGTTACAGTAGTGGCTTATAACTCATATATAGTAACCATGAAACAAAGATTAGCTTGTTCAACTACATCATCCTTGCTAATATCTGGATCACTGGAGCTATCTTCATAAGTACTCTTGGTGGCCTTTATTTATTTCTTTGGTTTATTTTCTTTTTTCACCATATTTATTCAATTATTTCAGTTTATGATAGTCATTTATTATATATACCTTACTTTTATATTCATAACATGTATCTTCTCTAGATGTATCAAAAATCCTCCAATTTTCCCTCTTGTCGTATCTTCATTTCTTATTTGATTTTCAAAAAAACATTTTTTCTTATAAAACTTCCTAAATCTTCTTTCTAGTTGAGTTATATCCTCATGAATGTTAGAGTCATATTCAATTACACTTATATCATCCTTTAATACTTTGTTCTATTTTAATTATAAGTTTTTAATGTAATATATTTCATTTTGGGTTCACCATCCTCATTTATAGTTTCGAGTTATTCCATATACTTCATCAATTATCCAAAATGCCTATTACTTTCTGTATATTAATGTCATGGGATTCTTTAATGGATATAGTTGTTCTTCTTCAATTGATATGTAGATATCTTAAAATTATAAGCACCTTATTTTTCTTATCTATGGTCTATCAAGGTGAAATCATTTCTTTATGATCATAATGAACCTATAGTACATTTTCAAAATATATTCAATCAGTCTCATTTTAAAAATATCATATTTAGTAGTATATGTATTCAGAGAAAACTTCTTTATATTTTGAAGTGCCATCATGAGACACATCAAGAGTATCCTATAATTCAAAATTAGTATCACATTAATATACATAATTGAATTCATATTATGATAAAGCACAGTACAAGTTATTCATAACATTATAGTTATAATCATATATATCATTAGTAACATCACTCCATTATTTACTAGCTTCTTTGGTTTTTTCACATTTATCTTCTATTTTTTCCAAATCTCAAATCCCATACTCTTAATATATATTTTTATTTTTATTTTCCATTGAGCATAATTTTACCATTAAAATAAATAATTTTATTAGTTTTATATCTTTCAAGGATTGAAAAATACATAATGATGAAATATTAAATAAATAGAAATGAATATATTTCCCTTAATGATTGATTGATGTCAAAAGAAATAAATAGAGTAAAAAGGTAAATATTGAGAGATATACATAAAGAACTTTCTCCAATATAAAATGATGGTATTACAAAAATTCTCAAGAGGGGGTGAATTAAGTACCCAATTAAACTATTTAATTTTTTAAAATTAAAATTAAAATCCCTTCAATTTAAAATTGGCATAATCTTTAAAACAATTATCAAAGGCAACGATTAATTATTATTTAAAATAAAATTAATTCCTATATATTTTTAAATTATTCAAATCACACCAAATACTATATATATATCACTAAAAAATGGAAAAAATTATAGATTTATTTTGTAATCACTATTTTTAAGACACTTAGTGAAAAATAGAGCAGTTAAATCAAATAATTAAATAATATGATAGAATTAAAAACAACGGTTTTAGTTCCAAGTAAGAAATTAGTCATCTCTACATAGGATTAAACCTACTGCCAAGAATGTTTAATAAAAATAATAATAAAAATACAAAACTCAGATCAGGTAATCTAATCCATAACCTAGATCAAGTTATAATAAAACAACTACACTTGGGTACTCTCTGATAAATACCAAGCCTATTCAATGGTTATTCGTGGGAGAAAAAGTTGTGGATGAAAAGAATGAGTACCACAGTACTTCTATTTATAGTATAGAATATTGTTATAAATAAAAATATAAAAAATCAATATTAACTCAAATTTAAATAGAAATGTATAAAGAGAAAATTATGAAGAGATATGTGATGTAGCTCTTCTCAAATCATATTTGGTTGATCACTAAGGTTCCCTTATATTTGAATGAGCATCAAAAAATATAAAAGTAGATGCAGTATTTAGTTGGGATTCCTCTCAACTTTTGTAATAAATTGCAGAAAAATAGAGTATCAAAGAGGCAATAAAAAGTAATTTGATTTTCTCTTATATTTTGTGATTCACTCTTTTATTTTGTATGTGTGCTACTTTTTACTATTTATATAATACTCTTCTCTGAGAATCCATTATGATATATTCTTAATTAATATAATCACACTAAAAATCCTCAAATACATCAATAATATCATTAAATACTACAAAATAAAGTCATTTCAACTTAGACATGATAGTTAAACACTCACAGTTGATACTGGTATGTGACTTTGTCTTGCGGTGGGTTTCTTTGGTCTTGTGGTCAATTAATATCATGATAAGTATTTAAAACTAGTGATTTATGTAGTAATTCCTCAGGTTGTATCTTTAAATATGGGATCAGTTGGTGGAATCATGTAGTATCCTCGAATCAATTTGCAAATTATCCAAAACTTATAAAATTTCGGTGATCTTTATCTCGGTAAATTTCCTATCACATGGTTACATAAATATAGCATATATTTAGTCACAAGACTCATGGATAGTTAAAGTACTTTGTTCAATCTTCTATGGTTACTTTTCAAACATGGTTGATTTAATACTTTGAAAATTTTACTCTCTGGTAAATTTATTTCCCAAATAATCGATGCAATATAACTGTGGTTGATAAAATAAAATGTATAATTGATATAGTATTTAGCATATTTTCAATAAAAAAATATTTTCCCTTCATAAAACATAGAAATAATTAAAAAAAAAAAAATTGGGGTTATTAAAATTAGAAATTGTTAGACTAATCCAATAATAGTTCATGTATAGTTATCTCACATGTGATAGAAATCCAGAGAGCCCATATGTTTGAATTACTTTTGGGATTTTGGTAAAATAATTACATATCTATATAATTTATCCCAACGATTTATGTTACAATATGATAAACCCCTCACACTAAACTCTTTTAATATGTAATATCTATAAAAAAATTGTTTAAATAATAATGTGACACATGAATAATATTCCAAATGTTCATGTATTTGAACATAGTATTAAAAATCTTAAATTTAAAAAAAAAATTATAAGTTATTATGTTAACCTTTATTATATAATTATAACAATTTTTTATGTTCATTATTATCACTATTAATGGAAATTTTTCCATCAAAATTTTATGGATATCATTTTGATAACAATATTAAACTATTTAAGTTTTTCCCTACTAACACATCAAAAAATTTATTATGATGTAATGTGATATTCACTTCATTAAAATAACTAAATTAACTATTTACATTTCACTTCATAAAAACACCCTAAACACTTTTAGGATATTAAGTGAAATTAACATTAAGTTTTGGTAGGCATAATCTTTTATTATTTTATAATTTGAACTTGTTGATTTCTAAATATACTCCCATTAACCTCTTAAAACCTATATTTTATTCAAAATATCATGCTAAGTTACTGAAACTACTCTATGATTATAAAATGACACTTATTTCTTATTAGTGTTAATATTTATCAAATAAACCATTATATATAAATCTTATATGGTATTCTATGTATTTAGAACATTATTCAAAATATTCTTTTAAATGGTGGTCGGATTATAACCCTCTTATTTCAAAAACAAATTAGATAAACTATTTTATCTTGAATAAAAAAATCATTTCTATCTTCTTCTCGAGAATATTATAGAATCTGATGAATCATAAACCTTTGTTATTTATTTGAACAAAAACTAAAATATCCTTTATTATTTACCCTAATTTTAATATCCTATATAATTAAAATAATTTTATAATATATATTTAGAATCATATATCCTTAAAAATCAAATAATTGGTTTCTCTTACACTAATACGTAATGTTGAATTTCTAGTGTGTTTCACAAACCCCTTCAGGTAGACTAAAAAAATTGATCCTTTAGAAAAATTTCCCTTCCTTTCAGACACTTCCTTTAGGATTCAATAAACAAATCTAACTAGTGGATAAATCAATTATTCTCTTTCTAGATTAAACCTTTACTATTTTATATCATAAACACATCACAAGAACCATAACATAATATGCTTAGTTCCTCATTTATCAACACATTAAGAAAATGTTGTAAAATTTTATTGAACACATTCACAGTGTTAGACCATTTCTAATGATGATTTTTGAATTAGTTAAATTTCCAATCCAATCATTAGACATAATATATAGTCTCACAAAGCCATTCGTACACTTAATCACATTAACTATATGAGTGGAGAATAAAATCTTAGATCATTTTGTATCTTATGCCTTCAAAACCTTAGGTAGATTCATCTAAGATTTTTATAAGCATCTAGATGTGCTTGTTGAACAAATTTAAAATTTTGGTCACTCAGGAAGGTATTTCTCCAAGACATAGTATTCTCTTCTTACTTAATAATTATTATTAAGTATTTCCAATTTCAATGAAGTTTCTTTCATTAATATTCTCATTTTTTATTTTTGATATCAAAGTTATGTTTGATAATGATGATTCCATTTTATAAATAACTGAAGATTTTATCAAAAGAATATAATTTTTATATTTATTTAATAATAACTATTGTTAAAAAAATCTATTTAAAATTATGATCCCTTTGAAATTTCATCATATACATTACAAGTAAAAGATACATATTTCACTAAGAAATTAATATTATTTAGAATTACACTCACCTATTAGCTATTTTGGTAGGTCATCTTTCCAATCGTATCATATATTATTCCTAGATAGTTGAAGAGAAAACTTTTTTTACAAATTAATAATATGGATAAACTCAACATAATTTCATTATAATCCTTTCTAATGGTTTCTAATCTGAGTGAACCCAAATAAATTCCAAATATTAGACACCTAAATATTATACTCACTTCATTACTTTATTTCTTTACACAATATAATTTAGGGGAACCCTATTTTGGAAGATCCTACATAGTTGAATGATTGATGTGTTAATAAGTTTTCACTTTGGAAAGAATATGAAACATATCATTTTAATGGGGATTTAATCCCACTATCTTAACTCTTTTTATTAATTTCACTTGTATGTAATATATATATAATTATTTTATTTTTTAATCCGTATTTATTCAATATAATGAATATGTTCAAACCATATAATTGTGTAAATATTTATACAACTCATAGTTTTTTTACTAACAAAAACAAAAAACCAATTATATTTATACATATCTACACTGATCTCTTGAATAATGTATATAAAACCCTTCCATGTAATTTTTTTTAATCATATGAAATAAAAAATCTCACAAGATAAATCTTTTATTAAATAACACTTTACCCTCAATTTTCTAGACAATGTATAATCCTCATGGAAAATGAGTAGTTTGTCCCAAAGTAACTCTACCCAAGGTTACTTAAATAATGAAAATCTTTAAATACTTCACAATTATAATACCTAATATAAATAAACTATAATAAATATATAAATTCTATCTCATAATCCAATATAATAAAAAGTTAATTTAAAATAAAAAATAAATAAATTATTATGCCTGGAATATGACTCTAAATAAGCATGCATGTTGCAACTCAATACACCCTTAGAGGGGGGTGAATCAGGGTGAGAACAATTTTTTCTATGTTGGATATAATCTCTATGTTTATCATAACTTATTGAACCCATCATAGTTATTTATACATCCACCACAATTAGAAATACAAAAAATAAAATAAGGAAAAATAATTTTACTCAATTTTCCATTAAGGGATAATCCATGAACGATACACATATCATTCTTCTAATGTATAGGAATCCACTATGTTTCACTAGTTTTATAGATACAATTTTTAATCACAACTAGTTTGTTTCAACCTCACTGAATTTATAAATAATTTCAGGGAATAGTACATTTCTTTACTCATAACACTTCTATAGACTCATCCTTTATGCATTAATTTAGATGGATATCTTCTCAGTTTATCATAATGAATATTTCTTCCATATCTTTAAGTATGTATAGGGTGATTTTCATTAGGAAATCCAAAATATATTGCTCTAATATAATCCTATATCTTTAAAAAAATCACCAATAATAGTCATGTAAGTTCTTTGAGGAATATTATTCACCATATAAACCCTTTAATAAAATACTATCATTTTCACAACTCTTTTATGGCCTTCCCCTTCATGAACTTCTTCATGTTACTACACCAAGGGTATTATATTTGATGATATTCTTCATAGTACTATGATTCAAAACCTAATCTAAATTAAAATTGGTTTTACTTTATAAATGGTCCTATATTGAAAGTGAAACTTCTTTGTGGTACTATATGGTTTCACACAAAAAACTCTTCCTTAGAAATGGCTTAACTTTTCAAATGATTCTTCATCACAAAAAACTCTTGTTCAAGAATAACACTTATTCTTGAACAAATATGATTCATGAATGATTCATCCTTACATGTACTACTTTCATCCGCAAATGTCACCAAATATTCTATTTAATTTTTCATTAACTCTTACTAAGTCAATTAGGAGATATTTATAGCAAAGTACACTAAACATTTTATAATAAATATATTACATTTAATTACTTCACCTAGTGACACTTTGTGAATGATCTTATCATACATCATCTAAATAAGAATGTCAACACAGCCCTAAAAAGGACTTCCTCTATGGCTTTTCATTTCTCTATTATTAGATCTTTTCTTTTAAAAAAGAACCCTTCAAAATAATTTCTATGGATTCACATAAATTCTTACTTTATAGTTATCAAACCATTTCCATCACTTATTCATAAATGATATATCATTAAAGAATTATTCTTGGTCACACAAATCATTCATAAATTTTTTACCATATAACTCATACACGATCACATAAGTTCAATGTAAAAATTATTCCATTACATCAATTTTTTCTCAACCCAATTAAATTATCTAACCTTATGTTATACTTTTCCTTTTTTTATAATTATTGAAATATATTATAAATGTAGACACTAAAAAAAAATTCATTCCACATCTACATTTAATATTCTACCACTGTAATATTCTTCACAAATGAAACCTCTATGGAAGAAATTTTTCAGTCGACATGAATCCAAATTTAATAAGAAACTACAACCAAATAATGAATTGAAAAAAAAATATCAAACTCCATCTTAGATCACATGAGATCAAATATCCCCCTCTTTAGGTTTGTTAAAAATAAAAAGTGAAATTCAATTATTCACACATAATTTAATTATTCCATACAAAAATAGATAATCTCATCCATCACTATAAGTCAATGTAAGTACTAATTGATATAGAAAAAATAATAATTCAAGAGTGTATCACATATCCCATTTCATTCAACATCCTAGAACTCTAAAAATCTTCAATCTAGTTTTAATTGCATTCTCCAAGGATCATATATTCCCTTGACTCACATATCATTTGGTCCCCTTAGGGAAAGAATTCATCACAAAAACCACTAGTAAATAAAAACCTATGTCTATTGAATTCCCATAACATAATATTTCTCCCCATTTGACAATAAACCCAAATTTAAAAGACCTTCCCACACGAAAAAATCTATACAAATTATTAGATTCAAATATGGAGAGTTTTGACTCGAAAGTTTTACTCTTAACACTTTCTAACATTTGTTTTGAAAATCAAAAACACTTTCTTAAATACTTTTTTTCTAACATTATATACTTTTAATGATTTTATAATGTTTTTATAGAAAACATTTATTTTTTAACAAACATATCAGAATTTTTAAATTGGAAAATATTAACTAATTGGATAATACTTTATAATATTAAGATATTTATAATAAAATTAATCTTGATAATTCGTTTACTAATAGTATTGGGTGATCTTTATAGTCATAAAAAACATTATAATATATTGAACATGTACTTTGTACATTATATAAATGATTTTATTTTTCATCAAATAATGTTTTTATAATTTGTAAACTAGAAATAGTAACTAAATCTCATTGGAGAAAATTTAAATTTTTTAATTGAATAGATATTTATCAACAGAGGTAAACATATTCTCAAGAATAATTCATGTAAAAACTATCAAATGATGTTTTTTCTTCAAGTGGATGGTTAAATTTTTATCCTATCAGATAAACAAACTTTAATCTAACAGATAGAAAACTTTACTGCATCATGATGACGCCATCAAAATGACTATCAGACAAATTCTATATAGAACATGCTATGTTTTCAGGATGTAATTCACCCAGGGATGTTACAAACAACTCTAAGAATCAAAAAACATGATTATTGGAGAATCACCTATAAATAGTGATTAATTCAAGGATGGGGGAGTTTATAATTTTGACTCAATCACTCTGCAGATTCAATATAGATTTTTGTAATATGTTTTTTACTAGTACTCTATTTGTAATTATTTAAAGTTTTTTTAGTCTTATGGAATCTATGTGAGGATTATAAATTCCTTAAATCATTTTTTATTGTATTCCTTGTTTTTTATTAGGTTTGATCGAGGGATACTAGAAATAGGATAAAAAAATTATCTTGATCATTGTGATTGATAGATTTATTTATAAGGAAAATAATAAATTTACAATTTTTTTAAATTATGGATACCTTAAGTCAATTTATTTTACTTACTTTATAATTAAAGTTAAAGTGTTTATATTCTTTTATAAATATTCTGTATGTTTTTATTTAGAATGTTATATAGTTTTTATTTTCCTATTTATACAATATAATTTTATATTATTCATTTATGTAAGGAAATTTTTAATTTATGATAAACTTTTCTTATTAATCTTTTTATATAAATTGTATCAGAACAAAGTGCATGTGATTATAACTCTGAAAATATTGAACAAAGTTTCCATCTGATAAACCAAAATAAGGGTAAAGGTTATTTTTAGTTATAATTTTTAGAAACTATAATTCCCCCCACCCCCTTGTATACATTGTTATACTCTTGAATCCTACATTTGGTGTGATAGCCTAGTATGATAGATTACTTGGATTTTTTACAAAAAAAAATGTTAAGGGAGTTATGGATCCAACACTTTTTATTAAAAAAATTCTAAGAACACCATTATTGTTTAAATTTACATCAATGAAATAATATTTGGATCAACTAAAAAATATCTTATAGATTCCTTTTTTGATCCTACAAAATATGATTTTGAAATGTGCATTATGGGTGAAATTAATTATTTTATTGGTTTTCAAATTTCAAAAAAACTAGAACAAAAATTTATATATCAACATAAGTATATAAAATATCTTCATGAAAAGTTTGGATATGATAATACAAAAAATATTAGTACTCTTATCAGAAACGCAAATATTTTAGATATTGATGAATCTAGAAAACCAGTTGATCAAAATATTTTTATAGGAATGATTGGTAGTTTACTATACTTAATATTTAGTGGTCTAGAATAAATTATTTTTTACGATAATATGAAATATATCAAGAAAATAATAAATAATTATATCTAAAATAAGTAAAATTAATTTTTATTTATCTTAAGGGAACTATAGACCTTGTAATATTTTATTCTTCAAGAAATTATTTTAATCTAAAAAAAATTTAGATGCAGAATTTGGTGGATGTAAAATGTTTAACAAAGGGTAAATCTATAACTTTTCATTTATCAAGAGAAGATTTATATTCTTGGCCTTGTATAAAAGATAATTATGATGCACTTTCCACTACTAAAGAAAAATATATTGTAGTTGAAATCTGATGTTCTTAAGTGTTCCGGATGCAACACACGTTCACTAATTTGGGATTGAGTTTTTGTAAAACTCCAGTTTTTTGTAATAAAAAAGTTCCACATCATTATGTAAAAACCCATCATATCACTCATGATCTAAGAATGTAGATATAAGACACCATTTCCTTTAGTATCACATAAAAAAATAGATATATAACCTTAAAATTAATCATAATAAAAGATCTACATGATGATATAATTAAAAAATATCTAAATTCTGAACGATTTGAAAATATTGAACAGAATCTAAAAATAGCTGACATAAAATGATCATTCATGTCTGCATATTGTTTACTAATCACCTTAATTTGGTGAACTAATTTCCAATGTGTGGGAATATATTTCATTGGTATCCTAAAATTTTTTGTTTTCTAAACATTTTTAGTTATCAAAAAATATGTGTTTTCTAATAAAATTATTAAGAATTTTACCAGGAAGACTTTTCCTAAAATGTTTATTAGTATAACATTAGGTAATAAGTATATCAAACAAACTTTTCCTCAAAAGTATATCAGACATAATTTTACTAAAAAATTTATCAGAATAACTCTTCATAAAAAATTTATCGAATAATATTTTTTTTGAAAAATAAAAAAATGTATACCAGATGAACATTCCCATCAAAATTTCAAATTTTAGATGTAATTTCCTAATAATTAATCTTTAATTTAATTTTTTAATTTATATTTATGTTTTTATGCATTTTCTTAAGTTTTTAACTATAAATTTTCTAAAATTTAATCTTTTAAGTTTATTTTTTAGGTAAATATTTTATCTAAAGTTAATCTTCTTATTAAAAAAGTATTAAGTGTTCAAAAAATTCATTAAATAATTCAAAGAAACTTATCATCCATCTAATCAGGAATGGTTTTTATTTTGAGATGTTATATTTATGTTGGTTAAAGGTTCACCCCTTCAAGCTTATAAATATGAGTGTGGTTCACCACATCCCACATTACTCTAACTTTTTTACTCTTAACTCTCAACACCCATTTTTCCCTTATTTGATTATATGTTATTTCATCCAATCCAATTTCTCAACCCATTTCACAAAAATGAATTTTTTTAAATATTTATCAAACAAAGAAGTTGTTTAGAAAATATTTATTTAAAGCGAATGATTTTATAAAACCAATTTATTTCTTAAGGATATTATTATAGTCCAATGTCTATAAGAAATCTATACAGAAATGAAATATTTTTATCTACATTATCCATATCATGTTAGTGATTTTAACTCTTCAGTAGTCCTTGGTAAATAAAATATAATGAAATTTATTAATTTCTACCTTTTCTAACATTGTTATAAATTAAAATTTTAACAAGTTATTTATTTGGTTGGGGTTTTGTTGGAAGGATAAGTAAATATGGTTACCCATAAGATACAAGAAAAATTGGAATTTTTCAAGAAATATAAAGCACAAACATATCGTTTTCCTACATATTATAAAGTAAGGAATTTTTATCATTTATCTCTAGATAAAATATTTTTTTCTCTCTGGATGAAAAACTATCTTGTCCCAAAGAAAGGGGATTAAGAAACATCGAAAGTTAAAGATATCTACATTCTAGATTTTATCTGTAATTTGTGAAAATTCAATTTGTTAATGTTTTTTTATATATTGATTTAGTAAAGATGTGTACTATCAGGTTTAAGATTCTTATATTTCCTTGTTTCATAAATATAATTTTGGTTAAATTTATTAAACTCTAGAAGATAAAGAATAAAACTATAGTAATAAATTATAAGGGTTCATTCATTGGTGAGGAAAAAATTAATAAAATAAAGTTTTTTCATGTTACAAAGTTGAAAATATTTTCTGAAAAATTATAAAATGTTGTGTATGAAGTTTATGGTTAGAAATTAAAATAAAAAGTATAGTAAAAGATAAAATATACTGGTTATCCTTCTTGTTTGAATAAGAAAGTTAAGATAATGTATGATGAGGCTTACTAAGAGAATATGAAATATAAATATAAATGGAGTCTAGGTGATCCATGTTTTATTTTTGATAAAGAAGAGAATTTGAATTTGAAAGAACAAGATTATGAAGCCCAAAAGAAAGATTAAAAGAATAAAAGATAGAATTAGAGATCATTTTAAGTTAATCTTGTGGAAACTATTATGAAATGTTTAGTGAGAGTTCTTAAAAAAATTTGAATTTCTAAATAGGAAGGATCTTTATCCATTAAAACTTTATCACTTTTTTAATCAATACATCCTTTATAAGTTATATTACCAGTTTCTCTGTTAGTTTATCAATTATCTTTTCAATAAGTCTTGCCTTTTTCTGTTGCTTCTTATACCATTACATCATTATAATGACAAGTTAAAACTTATAAGGTTCCTCATTCAGAAAAGATAACTAAATAAAAAAAGTTTTGAAAAAAAATATTCATCTCATAATTCTGAATAAGAATGTTTTTTAAAAGTCTTAAAGAAGTCTGGAAAGGTAAATTTGAGATCAAATGAGTAGTTAGAGAAATATTTATAAGAATAAAAATAATAATAAAAATAATACAATTAATAAGAAATATCATCTAATATATCTTCATCGTCTATTTCTTATCAATCCTAAAATAATGATAATTTATAATTATCAAAAATATACGTAAAATATTATAATGAAGAATAAGATTATCAATCACATACAATTATTTCATGCAAATACATATTTAATAAAAATGTGGAAGTTGTGGAACTTTCTAATTCAAAAAAGTTAAATGAAAAGAAAAATTCAGAACTTCTAGACCTCAAATTTTTTATGTTTCATTAGATTCCCTAATTAAAGTAAAAGTTATCCAAATCAAAGTTTGGAGATGAGAATCAACAATTTTAATGAAGTGTTAAAGAATCTATAAGATTCATTTCAATATTTTCCAATTATTGAATCTCATTTCAAGTACATTCAATGTACATTTTATTTATAGAAAACCTGGATGATTTTAAACAATTTTCAAAAACTATTGTTCTAAATGATACAGAATTAAAATATTTTAGAGATGGTTCCAAGAAAAAAATAAGAATAATAAAATGATTAGTAATATGGATTAATAATAATAAATATAATATCAATATTTGTGATGAAAATATTTTATAGTATTCTTATTATTTTTCTGAAATAAAAAATGATGTATATGACGTCAAAAATATTACAAAGTATAGAGAAGAGGAGGTTTCCAAATAGAATAAGAAAATTTTGTATCTTCATGAATAAGTTCTGAAGTTGAAGGTGTAGAATTCCAATGTTCAGTTTCTTAAATAAGAGTTTCTCATATAGATGTAATAGAATATAAAGTTTAATGTTCTGGAATAGAGGATTGGAATAATAAAAACCTCAGAATCATATTCAAAGAAGTTTCAATATGACTTCAAGAATATGAAATTCATAGTGAAGAAGTTATAAAATAAGAAATGGTTTTTATTTATCTGAACTCATAATGAAATTTTTAATAATAAAAATTATTTTAGATGAAATTTACAATGAATATTTCTCTATATATATTTGATTTAATGGTTTATAATATTTATTGGATAAATTTTCATTATATATTTTTTATATTAATTCTTATTTATAATAATTTGTTTTGTAGAAATGTTTTTATATATCCTTTTGGTTACACTTTTTACCTCTAATTACATTTGAAAATAAAAAGGTGGAGAAATATAGAAAATAACCTATATTAATAATGTTAAGAAAACTTAATGTTCTACAAATTATTTTATAAAAAATATTTTTAAACAACGGGATAGATATAAATAAAGGGGGATAAAAGAAACAATGAATAAGTTTTATTCTAATAGGGAAGATAAAAGATTCAAGTTCATATATTTGTAAGTATAAAAATTTAATTTTTTTTTTCAAATTTATTTTTATCTTTAGTTTTCTATTTAAGGTTTGTGTTTTATGATTTTAAAAAAGGGGGATATTATTGAGTAGAAAGATCTAATTTCAACACCTTCTACCCTTTCTTTTGAAAATCACAATACACTTTATTAAATAATTTTTTTAATAAATTTATATACTTCCCAATGTTTTTAGAATGTTTTTGTTGAAACATATATGTTTTACCATACATAGAAAACTTTTTTAATCAGAAAATATTTTTTAATAGGATAATACATTATAATCAAATGATATTTATAATCAAATGAATATTTATAATTGGATGACCAATAGTGATGGGGGATCTTTATAATAATAAAACAATTTATAACTGTATTGATATATACATTGAAAATTAAATAAAAAATTTAATATTATATCAAATGAAGTTATTATAATGTTTGAGATAAAAAGAATAACTATGTATCACTGGACAAAATTTCACTTTGTTAATTAGACAGATATTCATGAAATAGAGTTAGACATGTTATATGGAAGAGTCCTTGTAAAAAATATCAGATGATGATTTTTTTCTATAAGATGATTATATTTTTATATTATCATATAAAAAAAGTTTAATATAATGGATGGAAAATATTTCAGCGTTATGATGATGCTTCCAAAATGACCACTGGATGAATTCTATAGAGAACATATAGAGCTATTGAGATAAAGTTTTCTCAATATTGATGCAACCAACTCTGAGAATAATAGAATATGTATATTGTAGCATCACTTATAAATAGATGTTTATTTTAGTATTAGGGATTTGATACTTGTTGACTCAATTGTAATTGATATTTATTATTTATTTTTTGTAACATCTTTTTACTAGTACACCCTTTGAAATATTTATAGAGTTTTCAGTTTTAAGGAATCCATGTGAAGATTTTAATTTGATTGAAACATTTTTTGTGGTTATATTAACAATGTATGATTGGGTTTGATCAAGGGATTCCAGGGATAGGAACACTATTGAGTCTAATATTTATAGTCAAGGGCTTCAATAGCAAGGAATATAGAAATATTTCAATCTTTGTGATCAAGTACTTTCTAATTGAATAAAGACAGAACATTTTAGTTTAGTTAAAATGAATACACATTAAGTAAAGGTTTTCTAATTCCTTTACATTAGTGGTTAAATTTTTCGTATTATTTTATAAACTTTTTGTATGTTTTACTTTAGAACTTTTTATTTTTTTACTTATCTTGTTTATGAAAGTTTATTTTCTACTATGAATTTATATATGATATGTTTTCCTATATAATAATATTTTCTTAAAACTCTATCTATAGAAATTTTATTGGAACGAAGTGAATCCAATTAAAAATATAAAAGTCTTGGAAAAATTTTCCATCTAATATACCAAAAAAGAGATAATGATTTTTGATAGATCTAATTTTTAGAAAATACAATTAACCCACCCATCCCCCCCCCCATTATATCCATTGTTATACACTTATATTCTAGATATAGGGGCTAAGATAAAACTCCAAAAGATAAGAAGATAAGGTAAGTGGTTGAATACAAATGTTATACTAATTTTACTAAAATTATTGAGTGTATAATGTTTTATTCATGATATATAAAACTTTATAATTAGTTTAAACATGCTCAATCTTAATCACTCTTTTATAGACTTTTTATTTGCTAAAGTAATATACGATCTCAATATGTTTGGTAAAATATTTTTTCACTATATTTTTTGTGAGATCTATGGAATTCTTGTAATCAAAAAATAACACTATAGGTTGTTTCACATCCTCTCAAGTATCCTCAAATTGTTTCTTCATCCATAATAGATCTATGAATGCTTTGGTTTTTTCTATTTATTCTGGTTCTATAGTACTCACCAAAGTGTTTTTTTTAATTTATATTCATTCATGTTATACATTTACTTTCTATGATGAATGTGTATCCACTTTTGGACATTTGGACCACCACATCATTAACCTGGTATGAATCATAAAATTATGAAAATTCATGATGTTTTCCTATATCAAATAACTATCTAAAATTTAGATTACCTTAGATTTACTTCATTGTATTTTTTACTAATAAAAGATTCTCCCCCTTTGTATAAATTTTTAAATAATCCACCAAATTTGTTAAAAAAATATCTGGATATATTTCTATCATATATAAAAAATGTAAAAGTATCATCTTATATAAAGAAAAATCCTTAGAATTATCTTCCATATACTTCCTAAGCATAGTTTATACCACAATCAGATTTTAGAAACTCTCTCTTATATTTATCTAGAGATATAATAGTGTATTTCTCTCTTTGAACATCATGCAACTCCATAATTTATGTGAGTCTACCATTCACAAACACTTGAAATTATTAACTAATACAATTAGAAAATTCCTCCACAATTTTTTTTCTATTTTCATAAAAAAGGATATCATCGACAAATATAGGCACCATGAATTATTTTTCATTTTCTTTATTCACAATTATATTGTGATCAACACCACAGATTTTGAATTAAATATTATTTAAGTATTAGTCATGTCGAGTATTCTATGCTCATGCTGCCTTTCTTAGAAAATAAAAGGCCTTATTTAATCTACGCACTTTGGTTTCATCATTTATAATTAAAAATCACATTGGTTTTTCAAAATAAACCTCCTATTTGAGTATTTCATTCAAGAGTTTTATTTCTAAATCAATTTGGTAAATTTTAAATCCTCTACATATTGTCATTTCCAAGAAGAGCCTGATCAACTCAATTCGATTCACTAAAATCAACACCTTCAACTTATGTATAGCCTTTACATAATAAATTATCATTATTTCATATCATAATTCCCTAATATTCAAATTTATTCGTGATGACCCACATTTTTCAGATCATAATATGATGTTTTCACTTCTTTACATGTTCATGGGTCAAATTATTTTCAATTTTATCTAATTCACCATTCATGGATCTAGCTTCTAAGTCATCTTTTCCTTATTCTTCAAATGTTGTTGGTTCCACTATTATCAGTATAGTATCATGATCTATATTCCCTATCCTTTTTTTGGAGTAGTACTATATATAATTATATTGGACAGATCAACATCAACTCTTATATTCCTCCTCTAAGATGCAGACTCACATTATTTAACAATTGTCACCTCCTTTGATTCATCCTTGAAATATTCATAATTTAAAGCATGTTAGAAAACCTCATAATTTATACCAAATTTATTCTATTATTTATATAATTCATTAAATGTTGAACATAGATACTTCTTTCAATATTTCTCTATAATGAATTTGACAGGTAATTTTATTCAACCTTTTTATAGAATTTGTTAGCATTAATATTTATTGAGTATCCTAAAAACACCTTCATTTTTTATATCACCATGAATACATTGATTTACCTCTTAATTTTAGATATGAAATATAATTCCAAAAACCCAAAAATGTTTCAGAGAGGGTTTCCTTCCATTATATATTTTATAGAGTTAATTTTATTCTCTAGGTCTTTGCTCTATCCTGATTCAAATAGACACTAAGAAATGTACTTCCTCCATCTAATAGTGATGATAAATTCATATTTTGATGATAATTTTAAAAAACTTTATTATTTTAATGTGATCATATTGAAGATACCATAATCTTAACGATGTGTTTTTCATTGTAATTTTTCACTTTAATAGACATGTATTATATTCTATTATCGTATCATAAGATTTGTATTAAATGTTTGGCCTCATTTTTTATCTCTCCTTTATACCCCTTTAGGTATTCAATGTATTCTTTCTTTTTATACATGAAACTAACATAGGAAAATTTTCTATAACTATTAATAAAAAAGTTAAAATTAACTTTATCTATTTTTTAAGGCGATTCATCAGATTGTGTAATTAGTGTAAACTAGATCAATAATATTGGTTTCCGTTTTCTTCTTTTACCAATAATGATTTTTAACCATCATTCCCTTTATACATGCATTAAATTTCTTTTCAATGTCTTACTTAAGATTTGGAATATCCACTGTAACATTTTTCTTGGATAGTTTATTTATATACTTCTAGTGAATATAGCCTAGCCATTAGTGTAGCATGTTATTCTCTTATTCAATAATTAGAAGATAGGTGTCTTATTTACTATCCACCTAGTTCATATTAACATTCATTTCTCCAATATTTCATGAGATATATCCTAGAATTTCATTCGATTAAGCACCCCTTTTTGTTAAATATAACCTCAAGTCTAGAATTGAAGAGTTGAATCACACTTCGTAAGTTGTGTTTCAATCCATAAACATGGATCACTTTTTATTCTTTAGATTATCATATACTAATCTATTATTTCCATTTCCATTGATATTCAATACTCTATAATTACCAAAACACACCATTACATCAACTCTACCCTTTATGTTTTTTAGGAGGTTCATATTTGAAATCATTTGGGATTAACATTCAATATAAACGATCAAGATACTACTATTATTTATTTCTTTAAAATAAATTTAAGCTAGTTTATCCTTATCTATATTAATATTTTCCCTCTATGAGATACCAAATACGTTAGTGGAAAAAGGATGGCCCATATATTTCTCTTCAACATAGGTTGTGTAATCATGGTCATATTCATCTTCAAGAAGAGCATATTCATTTCCCAACAGAATTGGATTTATGTACCTTATATTCATCCACCTTTGATTTCCTAGTGATTATCTCCATTTTTTATTTATCTAGAGTCAATAGGATTATGCCCAAAATTAAAAAAATGATTGAAATATCCATATAATCAAGTTTAAAGATGAAACTAAATATGATTTTAGTAAATTGATATTAACTCCAAAAACATCATACTTATACATCCATGTATACTTATATGTCACCATTTCAAAATTTAATGTATCAATATCATAGAAAAATAATTAATTACCTGTGTACCTAGACCTTTGAAATTTTATAATTTTCTATATTCCTTCTAAACTTCATTTAGAAAATTCCAATAATTATACACCTAAGTAGCTTCCAAATTATAAAATTTTTTAAAATTTTTTATTTAATTTATGATTCAAATTTATTTATCAAATTAACTATATATTATTAAATATATTATTCCATATTTTTTAACTCCATTACATGATAATTAAATCCATCAATCACCTTAAACTATTATTTAAATATTGGATTTATATTCACTAATTACTCTGAGTTCACCTAATTGGATGATTAATCGTATTGTTCTTTTTGGAATCGGATAATATTATATTTCATAATATCTATATATTCAGAAGTTTATATCAATATACCATTAATATTTTGATTTTTGTTTTATTGAACATCCTGAAATTTGAGATCCCCTTCAAGTTCCACCATGAGATCAACTATAGATTTTTTTTATTATCTTTCTCTATTTTCGATTATTAATTTTCAGATATATCCATTACATAATCTTATACATCAAAAATAAGAATTTTTTCTACTTAAAATAATCTTCATTATAATCTTCTTCTTTTCGCTCCAAGATCTTCATTTGAAAGTTCTTTCTGGGTGATCTTCCCAATTTGATGTCCTTTTTAAGAGAGAACTTAATCCATGAATTATACGTAATTTTTTATTACCCACCATCATTATCAAATATCTTTGGAAACCTTGCTTCAATGTTTTCAACTTTACAATTTCAAAAATATTCCAATGGTATCTTTCCTTATAATATAACCTTTTTCACTTTAATTTTCTTTCCATAAGAGATATGAATTTATCTCTTAGATCTTATTCATCATTTACACATTTTGTAATATTATTTTTTTAAATTTATTTAAAATCCATCTCCTTAGTTGAGTTACTTGATTTTATATTAAGTTTATAACACATATCTTTAAAAACCAGATTCCTTTTTAGATCATCTAATGAAACTTCTTCCAATTTTCTCTATTAAAGAGTTAATACTTCCATATTATAAAGAGGTTTAAGTCTTCACGTGATCTTCATTATGGTATCAATATCATTTATCTCTTCACCAATTCTCATAATATCCCTAACTACCTCAATGATTTGGTTGAACTATCCATCAAAAGTTTCATAATAGAATTTTTTTTATATAAAAAAAATAGCTTATCTTCTAGTGAAACTCATCACATTAAATATATATATAGTTTGAAAAAAATTCAAAAAACGATTATTTTGAAATTTGGAATCAATATCAAGAAGCATCGTGTTTGATTTGGTCCTATAAAGTTTTCAAATTTCAATTATATGTATCCTATGTATGATATTTGATAAAACTTATAGCCTAAGAGACCATAAATGTGATATCATCTGATTATTCTAGATTTGGTAATTATAGTCATCAAAAATAGGTACTCTATTAGGATTAATTATATTATCTATAATGATGGTATTCATATAATAGAATCAACTCCTATAACTGTAGGTATGATACAACTTTTTTAACCTAAGAAACTCAGATGGGGCATTATGGTGTGAATTTTTTCTTTCATTATATTGGATTTTGTTCCTGCATTTGTAGGGACTCCCTAAACATGAAACATTTAATTTTAAATCGACTATAATTACAAATAAATAAATTTAAATAAGGATCTATAATTTTTATTTTCTTTAAAACTAAGTAATAAACCAAGGAGCATAAAAAAATATACTATATTTCACTCTACTTTACTTGTTTGGTTTCTACAATTTTCAGTCATGATCACTATATTCCTAGATTAGTGCCTTTATAATTCATTTTAAGGAATATCATACTTACTCTTTTGAATCACTTATATCAAATATTTCTTTGTTAACTTCTTTGGATGTTCATCTTCTTAGTTTATCAAACCAAAGGTTGCTTCCATATCATTAGTCATGTGTGGGGTTATTTGTATCATGAATGTTAGAATATGCATCTCTAATAAAATCCTTGATCTTCAAAATAACTACAAGAAATGGGTGAAGACGTTACATATGGTATACTATTCACCATACAAATTCTTCACTAAAAACCTATTTTTCACACAATACCATCATGGTATACCCTTTTTTGAACTACTTCACAATACTAGCCTCTGTGGTGTTGTGCTTCATGAACTGCATCGTGATACTTTTCTTCATGGACTACTCTTCTTTACAATCGATTTTACTTTATGAATGATCCTACTTTGTGATTGATGATGCTTCATGGTACTATGATATGTGAGAAACTTCATGTGAATAATTTTTATTCTTTAAAGACTCTAATTCACAAATGATAATTATTCACAAATAACTCTACTTTTCTAATGGTTCTTCTTCATGAGAAACTCTTATTTGTAAATGATTCTTCCTTCTATGTACTTCTAATAACCACAAATGAAACCTAATATTTTCTTTAGTTTTTAATAAATTATTAATGAGAATATTAAAGGGATATGTATAGGTAATTCCCCCTAAAATACTAAAAAAATACAAATATTACAATTAATCCCTTTGCATAGTGATGCTTCACAAAAAATCTTATTATATGCGATCTGTCTAAGAAAAATGGAACTATTTCTCAAATGACCTACTTCAAAGCATCACATATATCCTTTACATGAGCTTTTCCTTTGAAACATTTCCTCAACTTAAATCATTCATGGCTTCATGTAAGGCATTTCTTCATGGTTTAAAAAATATTTTAGCCACTTATTCATAAATGGACTATCATGCATGACTCATTTATGTCCATGAAACTCCTTGATAGATAAACTATTTAATAACTCAAATGTGATCACATAATTTCTACATGAAAAGTATTCCTTTTCACACAAAAAAATCATTAAACTCTATCAAAGCCTCCATCCTTACACTAAACTTTTTCTTTTACTCTAAACACACAAATAAATTATGAAATTATAGTCCTATAAAAGATTATTCTTCTCATCACATCTATATGTATGATTCAACCACCAAAACCTTCATCACAAATGAAACTTCTTTGAAATCATACTTTTTTGTTTCACATATCCTCATTTAAGTGAAAATAATAACCATAAAATGAATTCATAACTAACACAAGATCAAACTCCAACCCAGATCACCTTGGTTCCAATAGTGTATGATAATATACAAGTACAGTTTAACACTTTAAAATAAATCAAACATCTATGCATAATTTAACAATTATATTCTTTAATAAAATTTGGAATAAACTAAATAAATAAACAATTTATATATTTAAATATCATGTTAATAACTTATAAAAAATTTATAAATGAAAATTTATAAATATTTATAATTTATCCATGTATTATATACATTCTATAATTAAAAATATATACACTCTATAATTATAGTTAATATGAATGTCTTAATATTAACCTTTATATAGAATTTTATTTTAAATACATTATTTTAAATGAATTATAAACACTTTATATTTCAATTATATAAAAACTTTACATAATATAAATTTTATATATTTAATATTATTTTAACCATGATCAAGTCAATTATCAAAACTTATTTGTTATGGTTTAAGTAATTTTAGAAATAAGGCCTTTAAAAATGAAAATTTTAGATTAATAATTATGAAAAAATCATAATTTAATATAAACTTCTTTATATATAGTATTATTTTTTAATTTATAAACACCTTATAAATTAAACATATAATTTTCATATAAACATTTAATATCTATATTATAATTCATTCCATATGATTTCAATAGTTTTCTAATATTAGTGACTAATATAATCGATGTTTAATTAATAAATTATCTATAGACTTTTAATAATTAACTATAAATAATTTATAAATACTTTATAAATTAAAATAATCTCCAAAAATACATTTTCAAAAATGTATAAAAAATTTCAAAAATTATTTAATTCAAAAAAAAATTAAAAAAATTATTCCTTGTATATCACATTTTAAAATATAAATTATATTATAATTTTTGGTATCCTCATTTTTTATCATGTTTTATGATAAATAATTATCGATATACGATATATCCTTCAGTGGTTAGGGAATCAAATTTTATGATAGGCCCGATCTCATCCCGATGACATGATACTCTTTTTTATAACATGAAATCAATGTTATTATCCCATAAAACGTTATATATTGTATTCTACGATATCTTAAAACTAAAGTATTTTGACTATGTTGTTCGATGAAATATCATATATCATATGTTATGATCATATTGTGGATTATGGCATATTATTTCTTAAAATTATCCATAGTAAAAAAGTTACATTATGTATTGAGATATCGTATATTGTATAGCAAGCCATAGTAAAAAAACCTATTTCATTTTTTATGATAGAAAATATGACCTTCATATGATATGTAATATTCTTAATTTTAAAACATGATTTCAAGAATCATGAAGAATGGAAAGGCTCTAATACCAATTATGGATTTCCTTGGATCATGTAACACATTTATAATATAGTAAGATACATTATAAACATCAAAACAGATATCATCATACTATAAAAAACCAAAGTCATGTATATATAGATTAATACCATGTACCATTCATTATAAATAGTCAAGCCTCTATCTTCAATCATATATTCTTGATGAAGATCTATAAGGTGTAACAAACTGGTTCCACCCTCCATAGTTTATGCATGTGATTCCTAAATCACCTAACACTTGGGTAGGTCCCTCTTTCCAACCAATATATACTAGTACCTTGGGCATAAAAGGATGGAGGAGTTGAGATATTTGGTAGGAAGAATTTATAATAGGAGAAAAAATTAACTCAAGAGAAAATAATCTCACTTGCTATGAACTATTAATATATCCCTTGAGTATACTCCCTAAGTATACATGTATTTACTTATATATTATAAAATTTCAGTTTAAATAGAATGCAGTAACAAGGTCTATAACCTATTTGGTGAGACAAATCTCCCAAATGTTTCATTGTATGAAAAATTTTAATTGCTGATAAATATTAATGAAATGTTATAAAATTTTAACATTACTTATATTTCTAATCATAAAACCCATGTAAAGTGTAAATTATGATTAAAAGGGTACTATTATTTCTATATATCATACAAGATGATATTTGAGGTAATTAGTGTTATGATATCACTAAATTATAATGAATTATATATCATTCCAAGGCATAAAATATGCATTGAATTAAAGTACGTCATACACTATAATATACATCATATCATACAATATGATATGTGGTCATGGAAAAAACCCCCAATAGGCAAATTTGGGTTGTGTTTGTTAAAAAAATTAGAAATTATGCGTACCAAAAAAAGAAGTAGTAGTTTAAACAATTTAGGATTTGGATTTTTGTCCGTCCTAGAGAAGTATACCTTCACCACAACATAGACCATAATGTGAGGATATCATCCAACATTTTTTGTAGTTTTTAATATATAGAATTAAGATTAGTTCAAGTGACTGCATCATTTCAATGGGATTTTTTTCTAGAATATCACTAATGTAAAACATCATTGCCCGAAATGGGTCTTGTGGAATAAGTGGAGCTTATGGTCAAGAGGATGAACTATAACAAAGATATAGATTATGACTTGTCCAAAAATTCCAACCAAAGTTCTTCATTTCATTTCAGTAGGTGTAGTATCCTAGAAGTCCACCTGAGAGAAATGGGGAGTCTTAGAATGGGCATAGAGCTCTCCATGAGAGTATTGCACTATATGAAATTCTAGAAGACAGATATTTCAGGGTGATAAATTGTTGAGTGTTTTGATAGTCATGGTGGACCTGTTCAATGATAGTTTGATGTTTATGTTCCCAAATGTGTTTGGTTTTATTTTTTGTTAATTACTATTTTTAATGTAATACATTCTAAGAAGTATTGGATGATGGACTAAGGTATCCACCCACCGGATAATAGAAGTTACAAACCAAAAACTGTGGGTAAAGATGACTGATAAATTAACTTCTTATAATACCTAGCTAGATAGATTCCTAATATCCCTATATATTATATGATTGAAGAGAAGAACTTCATGGAAACAAGAGCTCTTTTATAGTAAAAAACTATATGATTTGTTATAATATATGGTAAAATTTCTAGATGATTGGAGTTTGAAGACCCGCGATTTGGGAGAATTCCATCCACATTTATTGTCACATATAAATGATGAAGACTATGATGTAACACATTGATAAAGGATAAAGTATGGTACATGATATTTAAAGAACTAAAGAAGGTGATCTTTCATATGCTACAAAGTCCTTGGGAATCAATTTGAAGTGTTGGGTATGGTTCAAAAATTCACAAATGTATTTTGATGTGCTTTTTTTTTGTTTGAGATTGGGTAGAGTCAAAGTAAAGGATTCCTAGTTTGAAATGGAATGAAATATGAAAAAATAACTAAGCCCATATTCCTCATACATGAATTCCAGCATAGGTGAGTTCCTGGGTAGATGAACCCATATAGCTCAAGTCAACAGATTTGAAAATAATTAATTATGTGAAGATCCACCTACATCAATGTAGAAAGTTTTCTAAACTACCCATATATGAAAATCCATGTAGGAAAATTTTCCTTCATATCTATTCTCAGAAACCAAATATATAAATGAAGCATGATGTAGTATAATGAAGCAACATAACTGAATTCCTCACATAATGGATTTTTATGGTGTATATGAACATCATGTATCCAAATGTTATTGTGTACCCAAATTCGGTTCTACATATGTGAAATATGACTCATGAGGGATATTTAGAACATGAGCACCATGTATCCAAATTCTAATACATGATGCACCGTGTAAGAAAAGTTTTTATATAGATAAATCTGCTTAAGCGAAATGGTAATTTCATAGATGAATTCTCCTTACATTGTGGGTGAAAATTTTAGACTTCCATATTTAAAGAATCTAAAGAAGAAATTATTTTGGATGATGAAATAATTTTTAATTTGTTGTTTAAACATCTCAAAAACCAAAAAGTGTGTGTGATATAAGATTGAGAATAAAGAGGATTGAAAATTTATCCATCATAAAGGGAAGATCATTGTGAGATAAAAAAAATAGGTTTCAAGATTTTTTTGAGGAAATAAAATCATTTGATGTAGAATTTATGATTTCAAGTTTAAAATAGCATGAAGCCTAAATAATTTATGACCCTGATGTCTTTTGAGGGATATTTAATGTTTATTTACATTTCATATGTTCTTGATGTTTAAAATTAATGATTCCCTGTTTCAATAATAATGAAGATGATGTTTCATCAAACCTCAAACTATTTTTCATCAAAGCCTACATTAGTTTGAAACTATTATATTCGAGTGTTAGTGAATAATTTTTATTAATGTTTGGGAATTTTCCCATGACTTGATGATTGAGAATAATTATTTTTATTTTTACCAGTAGTGAATATGAGTTCCATGTGGCATCTATCTATTGTTTATTTTATATAGTTATGTAAATTTTATGTTCCTATTTTTAGTGGATATTTACTAAGGAATAAGAAGTTGATCCAACAATATAGGTTTATTTAAGACCTTATAGACCGAGTTTCAAAATGATAATCATTAACTAATAATATTTTGATAATACCATTTTAGTTGAAAAGTGTCATAAAAGAAAACATGGAAACCAAAAATTGGTATTCTATCATTGTTCTTTTAAGATAATTAATACTTTGTCCCATCGAATTACCATTTATAGGCATTAAAAATTAATGATTCATTTAATTTAGCCACACTTACACATGATAATATGTGAATATTCAGGATAATGAAATAGATAAAAAGAAGATGCAGTCATTATTGTAGTGTGTGTAAAGAAGAGTATAGTGAACCATACTTTTCATACATCTATATTACCTATTATTTGATAAATATTCATTACATAAAATTATAATCCATGTAAGAATCATAATGTTCTAGTATAGTTGTAAAATTGGATACATAAAAAAACTTATTCATAACTATACTACATTATCTTCCACTAAAATATTCATAACTAAAACCCTCCATAGATATATCATAGCTAATACCTTCTTTCATAATCTTGGGAAAATAAAACATAACAAAGGGTGATCTCAAATGCTGAGTAGGGGTAAAAAAGGGAGATATCAACATAACATGATCATAATGGTATGAGAACCTAATCACAACATTTAAAAAATAGTACCCTTTATATCATAGATCATAATATTGATTCATGTAATAAATCATCATGGTTCATAAGACATTAATCATATAGGAATCAGAGGACATTAGCTATAAGAGACTGACATTGGCATAAGACATAAGTTTGTGTCATACACATAAGCATAAAAAATATATTTTAAAATAATAAAGGATTGCTACCAAGACTATCGTAGTGGATTTGTTCCACTCCCAAAATCATCATAGTATTCAAGGTTCACTCCAAAAACTGTCATAGTGGATAGATTACTTTACTAAACTGGGTTCACTCACTATTCAAATCATATTTATCTCATGAGATATAAATCTTCACTAAATTAATTGTATTGAAACATAATTCTAGGAATACCTATAACATAATGAAAATAATAAATATGAGTACCATAAGATCATAAAAAATTCATTAAATCAAAAAAAATGAAAAGATTTGGATTTCATAAACATTTCATTATAGAATTACCCATGGAAAAGAAATGGGTCCCATAAACATTTCATCATTTCATCATAGAATAACTCATGGAAAGGGAATGGGTTTCATAAACATCTTATCATCATAAAAATAAACCATCCATAAAAAGAATAATGATATTATCCTTGGATCATTTCCCATATAAATCATAAGTGAAATAAAGATTCATTATCTTTTATGGATACAATTACCATTAAAATAACATTAAATCATTCTTGCGGAAAATACCCTTTTCACTTTGAAAATCACATTTCATAAACTATATTTCACAAAATATTTTAAAAATCAGTTTCATTGAAAATATCCTTAAAAAAATATAAATCAATTTTTACATTATTGAGTGGTCATGATGGTGAAAATTTTGATTCATTATATATAAGTTAAAACAAAACTTTCCATTCATGTTTTTATAAAAGGGAAAAATGTAATTTATTCAGAAAATGACCATTATATTACATTTAAACCATTTAATAATAAGTTAAAAATTGTAATATGAAATTAAATAATCATAATATAATATTAAAAACCTTTTTAAAATATTTTTATAAAATATTGATAAGGAAGAAAAAGGTTATTCAACTAAAAAGAGAAATAAAGTTGATTTTACTTAAAAACATTCTTTCGGTCTCCTGAGTACATAACCAGAGTAATTGAAATGAAAAATTAAAATATTAATAAATAACCATAGTATAATAAATTTAATGATATTCTTGATAGTTATACCATAAAAATCCCTCATCAGAAACTTAATCAAAAAAAATCGATAAAAATGAGATTGTAACATAAAACCCTTACCACTATGGTAACAGTTGAATCCTAAGAAAAATGAAAAAAAAATTAATTTATATGGATATGTAAATATCTATAAATTTAATAATAAAATTTATAAAATAATTTAATTGTAATTATATACAGCACATAAAATAAACAAGTTGTGAATATGGTATGTGTCTCATAGAAATAAAAGTGAGACGAAAATCCCTTACCTTAGGTCTCAATTCCTTTGTATGTGTTTGAACATCCTATATAATTGATATAGATTTATTATAATTTTATTATATAACAATTATAATATATATAGTTCCATATATGACTTAAATATTTCCTTTTATCACCCATTTAATACCAATTCATTATTGAAATCATTGTTTCGGGTGATATCGACTTCATTTTTCATATATGTTTTGGTTTGGATGTTTTGGTCCTTTTACTTTGATCATGGTTCCACAATCTCAAGAATGTTAATAATTATAAAAATATCATATATATATATATACATGTTATATCCATATATATATAATCATTCATAAAATTTAGCGATAGAAAACTGAATTGAACCGCTCATGGAGATCATAGGTCGTACATACACATGAATGTTGATTTCACTTTTTGACATATAGAATAAAATAAAGTTAAGTAATAATTAAACTTTTAAGAATAATTATTATATTAAATTAATAATTTTTATCGATTAAATATATCCTTATTAATATAAAGTTAAAAAATAAATGAAAAACAAATCACATCGCTTTGAGGAGGTAGTAGTCCACACGTACGCACTAACGACGTTATTATTTTCCAAAATATTGGAAGGTAAGAAGGTATATGTGATACTACAATTATAAAATTATAATTATTTCATAATTATCATATATAAAAATTAACCCCATCATAATAACCGTCTATTTAATATGGTGGTGAAAATGAATAGTATCTCTACTTGGAGAGGTAAGTTGTACGTACGCACGAGTGACACTTTCACTTATAATTTGATATAAAAGAGGGTTTATAATAGTTATTTAATAATAATAATAATAAAATTTTAGTATATTTAGGATTATTAATTTATTATTTTGTCATAAATGCAATAGATTTATATAATGTAAATAATAATTAAAAAAAGAAAGTGATTGGTTAAGGTGATTACCTCTTCTTTGAAAGAACTCCTTTAGATCTCCTCTTAAGGATCATAATGTTGGTATTTTGAGAATATGATAACATTGATAATGTGAATAAAAAATTATAGAAAGTATTTTTTCTTGGTATGTTTTAGTTATAAAGTGAAAAGTGGTGTGAAGAAGAGAAAGGATGGGTACCCTTTTATAATTGAGGGTAGGGGTACTCTTGGGATTTCGTAAAAGATTAAAATATAATAAAGTATACATTTATCAAAATTATTAAAAGTGGATAGGTATTATAATATAAGGTAGTATGGTTTTTAAATACCATGAAACAATAAAATTTAGATATGTTTTCTGATCATTTTAAACCTTATCTTTTTTATTATCCGCTTGGTTAACCAATTTTAACCTTAACTATGGTAACAAAATTTTTAAACTTAAAGGATTATAATTTTAATTATAAGGTAAAAATTGGTTCATAAAGGGATAAGGTAATAAATTTTAGACCATATATTAACCACCATTTCCTTTTTAAATATCTTTATTATTTTTAAATAATTTAATAAAATATTATTTTTTTAAATATCATTAATATTAATTTTGAAACTATTCATTTAAATTGACTTAAGATACATAAATACAATCTTGGAATTAAAATATAATCCATTTAAAAAATACTAATCATTATATTTATCTATAAAATTAATTTAATTCTATAACTAACACAAATTTTATTACTTTCAGTATTTTTAAAATCATTTACTATATTTTTCTATTAATTGATTAAATATTGTATTAGTGTTTCACAAGAATTTATGGTAATTATATAATCAATAAAAATTATAAATAAATTAACATAATTAATTTTATTTCTTTATTCACAAATATACATTTATATATGTTTATAACATTCTTTTGTACCTATGTAAATGCATAAGATATATTTTAAACTCAGATAGTGACATTTTGTAACTTTCTTTGCATTAAATATTATATTGGTCATTTTTAGGAACAAGTGTGCATTAAATAAATAAATTTCTAGCCTAAGGTAATAATTATATAATTAAAATACTCTAATAATAATTAGGATGAAAACCTATGGACTTACCACTATATTAACTTGATTTACCCTTTATCACATAGACAAATTTTACCATAGTTATTATTCATATTAACTGAAAATAAAAGTAGTCTATTTACCAAATTTTTACCTCCTCATTAAAAATATGGAAACCATTTTTCAAGATTCAACTTCTATAATTTTATGAGATTAATTTTAAATATAATCATGAAAATCAGATAAATACCTCATTTTAGAAAAATAAAATGTTTTTTGACATAGAACTTTGTTTATTATTATCCTAAGCTTAGAAAAATATTAAATGAATGTTAAACCATTAGATTAAATATATAATATATATTTCATAAAATTAATTAACCATTGGTGATTAATTTAATTTATAAATTTAAAAATAAATTTCACTAATAAAAATAGTTTTTCATAAAAACATATTTTTTATTTTCAGGTTATCTTAATTTTTATTTCCATTTAATTGGTAATGAATGAATTAATTTTATTCATATTTAACCATTCATTTTTCATAATTTATTTATTAATATTAATACCCTCCACTATAATTTCTAAGATATAAATTTCACATAATAATATATCTTGGTTCGTTTAAACTCAGTGTTGAATATTATACATGCTATCAAAGAAATTATATTTTTTAAAGAGAATTATTTTCTAAAATGATGAGGAGTTACATTAAATCCCCATAAAAATGATATTAAGCCTAAAAATTCATGACTCTAATATAAAAAAATGAGGATATATCTGTTTCATTACATCCTTGGGTTCCCTAGTAGCTTCTTCAAATTTCTAAATCCTCCAAATAACTTTAACCATGTGAGTAGTCTTGTTTCATAGAACTTTATCTCTATAATCCAAGATTTATAACAGTTGTTCCTAATATGAAAGATCATGATCCAATGTTACAACCTTTAAGTTCTATACATTTGAAGGAACAGTTATGTACTTCCTTGGGGGAGATACATAGAATACATCATGAACTTGAGTGAGTTTCATTGGAAGCACTAAGATATAAGCTATCATACCGACCCAATCAATAATCCTATTAGGTATAATATATGTAGGGATTTACTTTCACTTCTCTAAAAATATCATATCCTTCTTCCATATAGAAATTCAAAGAAAAAACTTCTCACTAAATTCAAATTTTAGATTATAACAATGATTTTTGGTATAAATTTTTTATAGATATTGAGCTGCCTTGATATACTGTTGAATGGATATGATTTTATCTTCTATTTATTCAACCATATCAAGTCCCAATATATTTATTTCTCCATCCTCATCCTATCATATTGGTGTTCTGTACTTCTTTCCATATAATTCTTCATAAGGATCCATATGAATGCTCAAGTGAAAGTTATTATTGTAAGATAACTCGACTATAGGAAGGTGTTGATTCCAATTACCTTTAAAATTAATAGAACAAGAATAAAACATATCCTCTAGGGTTTTAATGGTTCTCTATTATTTCCCATAAATCTAATTATAAATCACCATATAGAAATGTAACTATATATCTAGATCCTATTGGAGACTTCTCCAGAACTAATAAGTAAACTTCAGATCCTGGTCTGATACAATATAATGTGGTACTCACTAAAATATTTCTACTTCCTTAACATATTGTAGAGACCCAAAGCATAACGTACATGAAAATTAAATTAAGTTTTTGGAATTCTTAGTACATAACAAAAACACACAAACAAGGACCGTAATAGTTTAGTGTCTTTGGAAACTCGGAATATAATCTTCTAATCGTGGTGAAAGATCTTCAACATCTCCCATAAAGATCTTTCCTTGTTTTTTTCTTACCTAAAACATTTCTTTATATCCTAGGGAAAAGAAAAAATAAAAGGGTGAGCTCAAATGCTCAGTAAGGGTAAACAAAAGAAATATCAATCACATCATATTCATAAGAATATAATATTTTGAAAATCTTAACCTGCAAAAGAGATCATAATATCATAAAATGGGATAAATCATAGTAGTAAAATGTAATCCCAATAATCATAACGTAAAACATGAAACTTTGTGGCATACACACATAATCATAGAGAATCACTTCTTATTAGTCAAGACTCATTTCCAAGACTATCTTAGTGGACAAAGTCCAAATCTGAACCGAGTTCACTCCTCGTTTCAGTCCTGTTTCACTGAACCGGTTTAACCTGCCATTCCAGCCATCTCTGTCTCATGAGATATAAAATCTTTACACAATGCATTGGAGGGAGATATAGGTCTCACCCATCTCATAATGATACCATTCTTTTGTGTGCCACAAAATCATAAATCATATATCATAGCATAACCCATGTAATAAAAATGGGATTCTTAAACATCGTGACATCATAAAACAATTCATATAAGATAAAGGAATTCATAAAAATAATTCCATCACAACATAATCAAATAAATGTAATAATAGGGATAGAAATAGAACTGTATATTATCATAGATGGAAAATAATTTTGATAAAACACTTGAACTCCATTCTTGATGAAAATATCCTGTCTACTTCAAAAAAACTTTTCCTTTCTTAACATGTCATACAATTCTAAACTAAAAGAAGTTGATTAAAAATAAAATTTAAAACTTGTAAAGGAAGCTTCTTGGAAATAATGTTTTAAAAATCCATTCATGTAGTATAAGTTAAAAACACATTCTTCTCGTACTTTTGTCAGAAAAGTCAAAAAGTACCTCGTACGAAAAACGACAAAAGATTCCTTTCATATCTTTTACTAAAAACTCCCCGAAGGGTAAAATTGGATTTAAAAAATTGTAGGTGGAAGGAAATAATATTACATATTGATGAAACATGGATGTGGATGATAAAATACACCCCAGTAAATTCCAAAGTATAAACAATCTCGGATAAAAATGAGATTGTGATATTTCCCTTACCTTAGGTCTGATTTGCTTCGTAAGTGTCCGAACCTCTTGTATAATGATTTAAATAATGACATTGACTTATTCCAGAATCTTACTCATTGTTATGATATCATATATGGTTCACTTATGAATTTATATTGCCCGTTCTTTTGTAAATTCCATGTTAAAGAGCGTTTTGGGTAAAATCTTTTCATTTATGGTCCGTGATTTGACTTGTAATTATTCATATGATTACTTAGATCATGATTAATTAATTCCAGAATATAAAACATGATTTATATATAATATATATTCATAATATACATATATATAATAGATCAATAAATGGAAAGAAATACACTATTCATGGAGACGGTAGGCCGTACGTACGCTTGAACGCTGTTTTCGTTTCCTTATTGAGTATAATCGAATTAAGTAGATGAAATACATATATATATATATATATCCAGTAGCTTTATAGTGTCATATATTTCATTATTATAGCTTATATATACTTTATAATCATTCTTTAATGGTTAACATGGAAAATGAATCTCATCGCGTCGTGGAGACGGTAGTCCGTACGTACGCACGAGTGATGATATCGTTTCCATGATTATTGAATTGAATTGGAGTGGATGATAAAATATATCAGAATCAGTATGATGTTATAATAACTATGTATAGTTATTCTTTACACCATTTTACCCATCCAAGTAAGGTGGTTTTGGAAAAACATATTACACCACGGCGTGGAGACGGTATTCCGTACGTACGCACGCGCGGTGATTTCGTTTTCTGTAGGATGGATAGATGGTGAAATAGGGTTGTTTAATACTTATAATAACATATCATTATATGAGTGATACTGATGTTATTACTTCATAATTAAACAACCTAATAAGAAGAAGTGGAAGAACAAATTAAGTTGAAAGAATCGGTAACGGACATTACCTCTTCTTTGAAGTGCCTCTTTGATTCCTCCTCCTTGGGCACTAAAATGGGTCTTTGAAGAAGAAAAGGACCTCTAGGATGTTTCTAGGGAAGTGGAGAAGATAATTTTTCAGGTTTAGGCCGAGATTTAAGGCTCAAAGTGGTGTGAGGAAGAGAGGGAGGCGGTGCCCTTTTATAAGGGAGGAGAGGGGCACCTTTGGAATAACAAAAATTATTATTTTATTATAAAGTCATATTCGGTTTTTAATAGCTCCAAATTGAGTTATTTAGAATCTAAGGTGGGTATGGGTCGAAATACTCTCATCCAATAGAATTTGGACAAGTTTAGTTTACTATTTTAACGTTATCATTTAGTTTTAACTTTAAGTTAGATAATTCTACTTTTACCGTGTCTTTTTGTGTTCTTACACTATAAGGTTAATAAACTTACTATAACAAGACAAACGAACCCCAAGTTGTTTATTATTAATATATATAACCTTATCTAAGTCATTTGGACAAACCTTAGATTTTTAGGAATAAAATAACAATTAATAATATAATATTTGTTTTAAAAACTATTTTATGTCAATTTTGAAACTATTTAGTAATTGATTTTTGAGAAAATTATAGCATAATTATTATTTCGAAAAAAGTTACTTAAATCAATAATAACATGTCATATTAACCTATAAAATTAGTTTAATTCATAAAAAGTCTCAAATTACATTTATTTGGGTATTTATAACATCAATTATGTCAATATTTCATTAATAAGATAATTACTGCATCAATGTTGTGTCATAAATAAATTAAATTATTTAAAGTCTAAAAATTACAAATAAAATACCATTATGTAGGAAATATTTTAAACTTTCTAATGAATATTTATAGTCTAATTTATCTTATGTATATCCCTATATTAAAAATTATCTACTTATTAAACTTTGATTTTAACTATTTTAACCCTTCCTTAAATAAATTAATAATAAATGTCCTAATCTAATCCAAGTGGGCCTAAATGGTCATATTTTATTCCTAAGGTTTTTTTTTGTCTAATTAAACTTATCCAATAGAATTAGTACATGTGTTAGGGTAATAATAATATCATTGTTACCCTTAATTACCCTATTTACTTTTAACCGTGGTAAAAAAAAGTAAAAAGTTACTATTCACCAAAAATTATTTTCATCTCATTGAACCACATTTTACTTACTGAAATCAACCGTGTCTCTCAGATTTTTGAAATTCCATTCACAGAAGTGGTAAAATTATGTTTTATGTAAAATTGCAAATTCTCCTAGGAGGTGGGTAAAAGACAGTGAAAAGTTCAATAAAAATTTTATATATCTAAAATTATTATAAAATGACTCCAATGAATTAAATTGAACTTATATAGGTATTATGTATCAATTTTGACCTAAAATAAATTTCAATAAAATAAATAATTATTTAAATAAAAATTCGGTTTTTAAATAGTAACCCAGTGTCTTCACTATTCATCAAAAATTGAAAGATTTCAGAAAAATACCAAAATTTCACCCTAGGCTAATTTCGATATTCTGATTCCAAAAATGAAGTCCATTTTGAAAGATAAAATTTATAAAATTTCAAAAAGTTCATATTACTATTCATAATGGCTAGTTTTTATAACATATCGTTGTTTAGCGAAACTCGGTATTGCGTACAACACAAGCTATCGTGGAAGGTCGCGATTGCGTGTAGTGCAAGCCAAGTCAGGGATGCATTTTTTGAAATCTCTTTTTGGTGTAGCGTACAACAAAAGACATTAATGAAATTAAAAAGAATATTTTTCATAAAATCTCAGGGTGTTACATTCTACCCCCCTTAAAATGAATTTCGCCCTCAAAATTATTCGGGGTTATAAATGGTTTACTACTCGAAAGTTTCTTTAATATAAACTCACATCGTAAAAAGGAATACCAAAACCAATCTTTAAAAACAAATGTATGAAATGTAACGGTTACCCAAATAAACTAATCACTGGGTTTCCACATAGGTGAAAATATGGATATGGAAGAGAAATATAACCATCATGTTCTGATGGAGAGTGGTAGAGAACATGGCTATGGAAAATCCGGCAATCACAAATCCATAGATTTGTGATGATCTAAGGTACCATCTGATTCATCGGATATAAGGGCACTAGGACAACATTTTTGGTTTTCAATATCATTTCCCTAAAGTTGAAAATTTTGAATTAGAAGAAATACTTGCTTGATTTTGGTACAATCTCACTGTTGTTGGTGTTTTGAACAATTTCCACTTCATCTCTTAAAGAAATGAAGTTGAATTTTTCATTTATTAAGTGTTAGGAGATCATGTGATAGAATGATGAGTTATTCCATCTATTTCAAATAAAAGGTTATAAAAAGTTATCAAATATACATAAGTCCATCTACGGTGAGGTTAATCGTATACGATTCCAAAAATGAACTCATACTTCATATATCATACCGCGTAATAAAATAAAACTAGTTTCTACTAACCAGGGACTTCCTGTAGGCCAGTGGTAGGCGATAAAGGTCAGTCACACTTCGGTTGTGGGTTTGATTCCCACAGCTTTGTCCAACGCGATGCGCTGTCGCTCGTCCTGCAGGTTGTCCTTTTTCTAAAACTATATTACTATATCATCCCATCAATAATATTGAAAAAAGTATTATCCTTAAACAATACAAACTTATGTCCAACATAATCCATTCGAATCTTTTAGGGTTATCTAAAATACTTCGGTCCAAGCTCATAGTATAAAGAAAATGATTACTTGAAATGTCACATAACAATCACGTGAATGCCATCATTTATCCCCCATATATCATAAGATATATCTTGTTGGTCAAATTAAAAACATGTGAATACATTAATCATGTATTATCTTGAAGAATGAATACCCATTGAACCTTAGTGAAAACATGAATGCAGTTAAAAGTTAACACTTTCCACATACCAAAATCCTCAAAATTCTTTATACTCAAACCATGATATCACTTAGTCCTTATATAAATCATGAGCACATGAATACTATCAAACATCTCATTATCTTCTTATCCCTTCATTATACGCATACCATCTGCTTTCCAAAAATATCTCAATCACTTTACATGGTTACCGGTACCATAAAATTATTGAAAACCACAATAGACCAATACATAAATATTCCAATATCCACGATACTATATACAACATTATTTTGGAATCTCGTTACATAAACACTTAATCATTCCACCACATAGTTGTCATATTCAACATCGCCAATAGTGATCGCATGTGACTTCCCTTTGTCCTTTTCCTTAAGTGGTTGCTCATGTCGATCATCATTAACCCTTGGATTAGGGCATTGATTAGCATAATTCCCCATTTCATTGCACTTGAAGCATTGAAGTGTTGTTGGTGCGTTCTCTGTAGTCTTTTCTTTATTCACACCATTAGCAACCCTTTTTCCATTAATTCAACAATCAGCTGCTTGATGACCTTCTTTTACACACTTAAAACATTTTCTAGTCCCTTTAAGACAATCTCCACCATGCTTCTTTCCACACTTTGAGCATAAGGAAACATTCATCTTCTTTTCACCATTATTTTGAGATTTCTCCTTGAAATCCATCTTTTGTTTCTTGTCAAAACCATGAGATGGATATATAACACCAAATTCCATTTCTACCTTAATATCACAGCACACAATTTCTTCATATCTACTGAAGTCTCTTATAGCTAATTCCCTTCGAAGATTTGGTTTTAAGACACTGAAGAATCGATCAACTTTACTTTCAGGTTAGATGATAAATCCATATGCATACCTTGCAAGCCTTGTAAAATTCGCTTCATATATACCAACAGATTCATCATCCTTTTGCTTTAGTTTAAGAAACTCCTTCTCCATATTTTTTCTAAGAATGCGAGGGAAGTACTTATTAAAAAATAAGTTCATGAACTCGTCTCATTCCATGGACTCAATTTCATCTCTTGGCCTCGTATTCTTGATAATATTCCACCATTGATCAGCATCACCTTCCAAACGATACACTACTAAGAAGACTTTATCATGTTCAGAACATTGAAGAACTGAAAATATCTTTTCAGTAGTACTGATCCATTGTTCAGCAACAAGTGTATCAGAAGACCCACTGAAAGAAGGTGGGTGTTGCCTCATGAAGGACTCAAAATAATATTGTTCCCTTCTATGCTCATTTGGAAGTCCAGAGTGATTCATAGCTTGTGTAGGTATAGCAATAAGATTTTTCACTCCATCTCCCATAACATTTGTTTGTTCAGGAGGACAATCATTGAATTGTCCATTACATTGATCAACACGGTTCCTTCGGGTTCCATCCATCATCTAAAACCCAAAAAGAATAGTGTGAGAGGCAAAATCACGCTAGGGAAAACAACATAATAAAGGGGGAGGACCTTAAATATCTAACATCTTGGGTTAACGTAATTCTATTACTATAATCTATACTTATACTAAACCTTAGGGACATCCCTAGACATAGCTTAGAAATATCTCTAGGGATCTCACTAAATTTCTTGCATCCTAGTTTCCAAAGGTTGACTAAACCTTTCCCATGATACCAACTATAGAGACCCAAAGAATAACATACATGGACATTACATTACGTTTTTAGAATACTTAGTACATAACAAAAACACACACACAAGGACCTTAATAGTTTAGTGTCTTTGGAAACTCAGAATATAATCTTCTAATCGTGGTGAAAGATCTTCAACATCTCCCATAAAGATCTTCCATTTTTTTCTTACCTAAAACCTTACTTTATATCCTAGGGAAAAGAAAACATAAAAGGGTGAGCTCAAATGCTCAGTAAGGGTAAACAAAAGAAATATCAATCACATCATATTTATAAGAACATAACATTTTGGAAATCTTAACCTGTAAAAGAGATCATAATATCATAACATGGGATAAATCATAGTAGTAAAATGTAATCCCAATAATCATAAATTAAAACATGAAACTTTTTGGAATACACACATAATCATAGAGAATCATTTCTTATTAGTCCAGACTCATTGCCAAGACTATCTTAGTGGACAAAGTCCATTTCTGAACCGAGTTCACTTCTCGTTTCAGTCATGTTTCACTAAACCAGTTTAACCTGCCATTCCAGCCATGTCTATCTCATGAGATATAAAATATTTACCCAATGTATTGTAGGGATATATAGGTCCCACCCATCTCATAATGATACCATTCTTATGTGTTCCACAAAATCATAAATCATACATCATAGCATAACCCATGTAATAAAAATGGGATTCTTAAACATCGTGACATCATAAAATAATTCATAAAAGATAAAGGAATTCATAAAAATAATTCCATCACAACATAATCAAATCAATTTAATAATAGTGATAGAAACAGAACCCTATATTATCTTAGATGGAAAATAATTTTGATAAAACACTTGAACTCCATTCTTGAGGAAAATATCTTTCTACTTCAAAAACACTTTTCCTTTCTTAACATGTCATACAACTCTAAACTAAAATAAGTTGATTAAAAATAAACTTGAAAATGTGTAAAGGAAGTTTCTTGGAAATAATGTTTTAAAAATCCATTCATGCCATATAAGTTAAAAAAACATTCTTCTCTTACTTTTGTCAGAAAAGTCAAAAAGTACCTCGTACGAAAAATGACAACAGATTCCTTTCATATCTTTTACTAAAAACTCACTGAAGGGTAAAATTGGATTTAAACAATTGTAGGTGGATGGAAATAATATTACATATTGAGGAAACATGGATGTGGATGATAAAATATACCCCAATAAATTCCAAAGTATAAACAATCTCAGATAAAAATGAGATTGTGATATTTCCCTTACCTTAGGTCCGATTTGCTTCGTAAGTGTCAGAAACTCCTGTATAATGATTTAAATAATGTCATTGACTTATTCTAGAATCATAATCATTGTTATGATATCATATATGACTCACTTATGACTTTATATTACCCGTTCTTTTGTAAATTCCATGTTAAAGAGCGTTTTGGGTAAAATCGTTTCCTTTATGGTCCGTGATTTGACTTGTAATTATTCATATGATTACTTAGATCATGATTACTTAATTCCAAAATATAAAACATGATTTATATATAATATATATTCAGAATATACATACATATAATAGATCAATAAATGAAAATAAATATACCGTTCGTGGAGACGGTAGGCCGTACGTACGCATGAATGCTGTTTTCGTTTACTTATTGAGTATAATCGAATTAAGTAGATGACAGACATATATATATACATAAATACAGTAGCTTTATAATGTCATATATTTCATTATTATAGCTTATATATACTTTATAATCATTCTTTAATGGTTAACATGGAAAATGAATCTCATTGCGTCGTGGAGACGGTAGTCTGTACGTACGCACGAGCGATGATATTGTTTCAATAATTATTGAATTGAATTGGAGTGGATGATACAATATATCAGAATCAGTATGATGTTATAATAACTATGTATAGTTATTATTTACACCATTTACCCATCCAAGTAAGGTGGTATTGGAAAAACAGATTACACCACGGCGTGGAGACGGTATTCCGTACATACGCATGCGCGGTGATTTCGTTTTCCGTAGGATGAATAGATGGTGAAATAGGGTTATTTCATAATTATAATAACATATAAGTATATTATTGATACTTATGTTATTACTTCATAATTAAACAACCTAAGAAGAATAAGTGGAAGAAGAAATAAAGTTGAAAGAATCAGTAACAGACATTACCTCTTCTTTGAAGCGCCTCTTTGAGTCCTCCTCTTAGGGCACTAAATTGATCTTTGAAGAAGACCAGGACCTCTAGGATGTTTCTAGGGAAGTGGAGAAGATAATTTGGCAGGGTTGTTCTGAGATTTAAGGCTCAAAGTGGTGTGAGTAATAGAGGGAGGAGGTTCCCTTTTATAAGGGAGGAGAGGGGCACCTTTGGAATAACCAAAAATATTATTTTATTATAAATTTATATTTGGTTTTTAATAGCTCAAAATTGAGTTATTTCTAAGATAAGGTGTGGATGGGTCGAAATCCTCTCATCCAATATAATTTTTACAAGTTTAGTTTACTATTTTAACCTTGTCATTTAGTTTTAACTTTAAGTTAGATAATTTTACTTTTACCGTGTCTTTTTGTGTTCTTACACTATAAGGTCAATAAACTTACTATAAAAAGACAAACGAACCCCAAGTTGTTTATTATTAATATATATAACCTTATATAAGTCATTTTTTCTAACCTTATATTTTTAAGAATAAAATAACAATTAATAATATAATATTTGTTTTAAAAACTATTTTATGTCAATTTTGACACAATTTAGTAATTGATTTTTGTGAAAATCATAACAGAATTATTAGTTCAAAAAAATTTACTTAAATAAATAATAACATGTCCTATTAACCTATAAAATTATTTTAATTCATAAAAAGTCTCATATTACATTTATTTGGGTATTTATAACATCAATTATGTCAATATTTCATTAATAAGATAATTACTACATCATCGTTGTATCATAAATAAATTAAATTATTTAATGTCTAAAAATTAAAAATAAAATATCATTATGTAGGAAATATTTTTATCTTTCTAATGAATATTTATAGTCGAATTTATCTTATGTATAACCCTATATTAAAAATTATCTACTTATTAAACATTGATTTTAACTATTTTAACCCTTCTTTAAATAAATTAATAATAAATGTCCTAATCTAATCCAAGTAGGCCTAAATGGTCATGTTTTATTCCTAAGGTTGTTTTTGGTCGAATTAAACTTATCCAATAGAATTAGGACATGTGTTAGGGTAATAATAATATCATTTTTACCCTTAATTACCCTATTTACTTTTAACCGTGGTAAAAAAAGTAAAAAGTTACTATTCACCAAAAATTATTTTCATCTCATTAAAACAAATTTTACTTACTGACATCAACCATGTCTCTCAGATTTTTGAAATTCCATTCATAGAAGCTGTAAATTAAGTTTTTTGTAAATTTTCAAATTCTCCTAGGAGGTGGGTAAAAGACGGTGAAAAGTTCAATAAAATTTTTATATATCTAAAATTATTATAAAATGACTCCAATGAATTACATTGAACTAATATAGGTATTATGTATCAATTTTGACCTAAAATAAATTTAAATAAAATAAATAATTATTTAAATAAAAATTCTGTTTTTAAATAGTAACCCAGTGTTTTCACTATTCATCAAAAATTGAAAGTTTTCAGAAAAATACCAAAATTTCACCCTAGGATAATTTCAATATTCTGAATCCAAAAATGAAGTCCATTTTGAAAGATAAAATTTATAAAATTTCAAAAAGTGGGTATTACTATTCAAAATGGCTAGTTTTTATAACATATCGTTGTTTAGCGAAACTCGGTATTGCGTACAACACACGCTATCGTGGAAGGTCACGATTGCATGTAGTGCAAGCCATGTCAGGGATGCATGTTTTGAAAGCTCCTTTTGGTGTAGCGTACAACACAAGATATTAATGAAATTAAAAAGAATATTTTTCATAAAATCTTGGGGTGTTGCATCTATATTCTTAAAATATGATCTAGATAGAAATGATTTCTAATATAAATTAGGTTTGTTGACTTAGTAAACTAACTGACTAAACCTAAAAGGAATTATGACACTTAAATGTTTTGTGGATTCTGATGACAAAGTCCTTAGAGATGCATTCCAATTTTTATTCTAGTGTCAGTAATGGTTATAACATCCCCTTAGTCTTACGTCTCTCATACTTAACTTGTTTGCATACCAATAACCAAGATATATAATATAAAATAACTCTATTAACTTTATCCAATAATAAATACTCTTTTTAATCTCTATATATCTTTATACTTTCATGACGAATTGAGAATGATGAACTATGAGCCTCATCCAATAGCCCTTTCTTTAAATTTGGTATGGATGAAACATATACATAGTTCCTAAACCTTATCATTCCATCACAATCAATGTAAAATTTAGGAACATTTCTCATCTTCTTATATAGATCTACATATTCATTTTGTGCCTCTTTATTCTTCACTTGGATAGATGGTTGAACACTTATTTGATAAAGATAAGATTTCTCCCACTCCTTAAAAAAAATATATCTATCCTTTAAAAATCTAAAATATAAAATATTTTGTGATTCTCATCATAGATAATATTCCATGATCTATTGGGCTCATATCATCTTCCACCTTGTTATATTTTCCAAGGTATTAATGTATTATGAAGTCGTAATCTTTAATCATCGCCAACTATCTTATCTAGAGCATATTCAACTCTTTATTTATGAAAATATACTTTAAAATTTTATGATTAGTATATATATCAAACCATTCATCAAAAATATAATTCCTCTAATCTTTAGTGAAAGAATTATATAATCTAAATTCATTTAATTATTTGGGTAATTATAGAGACCAAATATTTTTATACATCGATATGACATCTTTGTAGATGAATATTCAATAAATTACACAAACACACACCTAAGGACCATAATAGTTTAGTGTCTTTGGAGACTAGGTACAAAATATTCTAAATTGGAGAAATGTCTTCAACATCTCCCATAAATATTTTCTTCTTTAGTACTCATTAAAAACATACAATACTTAAAACCGTTCTTTATATCTCGGGGAAAGGAAACATAAAAAAGGTTGAGCTCAAATTCTCAATAAGGGTAAATAAGGGAGATACATATGTATAACATGGATATATGGATATAAGAACATGAGAAAAACATATGAAAACCTTACCCTGAATATCAAAGATTATAATCTTGAGTCGGGGTATAAATCTTATCCGTTCATAAGATAAGAATCTTAATAAAATCAAAGAAAATGAACTATAAGAGAATAACATTTCCCTAATACATGGAATTGTGGAATACACATCATTTTATAACATTGTGAACATGTATAAATATAGATAGGTTCACTAATTAAGTTAACGACATGAAATAAATCCCTATAATAAACATATTTTCATGAAACCAGGTCCACACTTAACATTATAGACAAGAAATAAAGGTCCACAGATAATATTGTGAACATGTAATTAGGTTCACACATAACATTGTGAACATGTAATCAGGTTCACTCATAAAATCTTGAACATGTAATCAGGTTCACACAAAACATTGTGAACATGTAATTATGTTCACTAATAACATAATTACTCTTAAGTTATCTATATTTACAAAATTCATTGGAGGGAGATATAGGTACCACCCATCACATAATGAAAATCATATGTATATGAGCCATAAGACCATAAAACATTCATCGTATTATAACCTGTGAAATGAAATGGGTTTCATAAACAATTCATCATATCGTATCCTATGGAAAATATAAAGATTTCATAATCATTATAGCATTTCATCATATCATAACCTATAGAAAAAGAATAATGTTACATAATAATTTTATCACAGTATAACCCAATGAAGAGAAACGGTTTTCATAAAAAAAATTGTCATGATAAAAATTTAAAATAAAGAATAATAATGGTATCCTTGGTTCATATCCCAAAAATGAAATAATTTATGTCAATGGATTTCATCTTATATGGATAACGATTTCTAAATATCACTTGGAACATTTCTTGAGGAAAATTACATTCATTTGAAAATTAATTTTTAAAACTAATATTTCATAAAACATTTTGAAAATCCTTTTATTATATAATAACCTTGAAAATTAATAAAGTAATATTCAAATAAAATAATAGTTATGATAGAGGAAATTTTTTATCATTTTTACATGTTAAAATAAATATTCCTTTCATATTTTTGGTAATATCCAAATGGGCATTGTTTGGAAAATGACATGATGATCCCTTTCAAAACATTTAGTAAAAATTAAAACATGGGTAAAAATGTATATAATAAGTAATTTTAATGATTTAAAAAAAAAATTATAAAACAAGGTTTTTGAAGAAAATGGTTTTTCAACTGAAGAGACAAATAATTATGTTTTTTCCTAAATATATTCTTTTGAACTATTGAGTACTTAAAGAGAGGAAATAAAGGTAGTTGAGGGAAGAAACATTAAATGAAACCTAAAATATCATGATAATAAATAAATTCATCATATTACATGTTAATGTGGTTGTATATACTTTACATAATAGAATATAGGTGCATAACATAACATATATATCAATAAAGGCAAATTGAGACAAAAATCCCTTACAACTTTTGTAATGTATGAATCGTAGACCTCATGAAAGATATATAATTAAATGGATATGAAAATAAAAATAATTTTAAATATATGAATCGTAAAATAAATTCATGGGATGTATATATACCACATAATATAAATAGGTGGTGAACATGGCATGTATCACATAGAAGTAAAAAGTGAGACGAAAATCTCTTACCCCTTTAGTAATTGTTTGAATCGTAAGACCCAATAAATAATAACATAAGATGTAAAATTAAATATAATTAAATTTATTGTATTCGTGATATAAGTTTTCAACAGGGTAGTATATACATCACACAAAATAAATGAGTGGTTAATTTGTATATGTCTCCCAGAAATAAGAGACACAAGAAATCCCTTACCTTAAGTCTCAACTTCCTTTGGACACATTTAAACCACCTGTATAGTAAATATAATTTTATTATAAATATATTATATAATAATAATTTTATATATTACACCATGTATGATATAATTATTATCATTAATTACCCATTTATTACCAATTCCTTATTAAAATCACGTTTTGGGTAATAACTGCTTTGTTTTTCATATATGTTTTGATTTTTTATTTGTAGTAATATTACATTGATCATGGTTCCATAAAATATATAATAATAAACATGAAATAATTAAAATATTTAATCATGAATTTTAATTTTAATACCAATCATGAAATATGGTTTTGAGAAATAAAATATGTTGTGATCATGGAGATGGTAGGTCGTACATACACATGTGTAACGTTTCAATTTTCTTCCATAATTATGGAAAAGATTTAAGTAATATTTTATCTTTATAGAATTATTATAATATAATAAATAAAGTATTATTTATTTAAATATAGTTATACATATCATCCATGTGTTCTGGGGATGAAAAATGATAACTGCATCGCTTCAGGAAAGAGGTAGTCCACACATACACGAATGGCATTATCATCTTTCAGTGAGTGAAAATGTGAGAAATAAAATGATATATTAACGTTTCAGAATTATAAATATATCATAAATATGTCATGTATATAACATATATTAATTAACTATATCCTTATTATCTTCCATGTAAAGCATTAATGAAAAATGAATCACATCGCTTCGCAATGTGGTAGTCTGTCATACACACGGGTGATGTTATTGTATACCCTAAGGAATGGAAAGTAAAAAATGTATATATGATATATTCACTCAATATGTATAATTATATTATAAATATCATTTATATACTTTATATCCATCATCATACTAAACTATTAGGGGTGGTAATAGAAATACAAATTGCATCAGTTTGTGAGACAGTAGTCCTCCGTACACATGAATGATGATTTTGTAACCATTTTATAAATTTGGGGATTTTTTTGTCATTAAATTAACATTACATAATATTAGTATATTTAAGATAAATTATTTATTATATAATCATGTTTTAACAATAATTTATGGATTTGGAGGAAAAAAATAAAATAAAAACACTTATTGAAGAGCTTTGCCTCTTCTTCGGGTAACATCCTTTGGATTCCACCAAAACCCACCCTAGGTTAGATTTATTCCCAGAATAATCCTTCTATGGTGATATGGGGTATTTTGGTAAGTCATTTTTTTAGTTTTGGGCTAAAAAAGTTTTTAAGGTGTGAATAGAAGAGGAGATGGGTGACATTTTATTAGTGTGGTGTACGGTACACTTGAGATATTTTGAAAAGAGAAAGGTGTATCCATGTATTTATCAAGAAAAATGTATCAAAAAGGAATATTATAAATAAATATATATTATAGGGTCTAAATAGGTCCATAAAATATATTTTAAATAAATTTTTCGGTTATTTTAATCCTTATATTTTTAGTTTAACCCCCAGTAAACGTATTTTTACCTTTACTACAGTGATTAATTATTACTATTTTCACAATTTTTTGCCAAAAATTAAGTTGACCTTTTTAGAAAAAATAAATTACGATTATTAAAATTATTTAATAAATTTTTCAAAATTATATTCACTTATGTGGAAAATTTTAATTTAAAACTAATCTCTTAGATGTGATGAGAAAGCGGGGTTTTTAAAGAGAAAATGTTCAAAAGTATACAAAGTTTTTATATCAAAATTAATTATGAAAATGATTAAAATTGCCTAAATTAGACTAGTAGATATATAATTGAACTAATTTTAATTTAAAACCAATTTAAAATAAAATTTAACTTTATAAATAATTTTATAAAAAAGGAAGTTTTCAATTAAAATTTTGTATTTTTCAATATTCATCAAAAAATTAATCCTTTTAGAAAATTTTCAAAAAATCGCCTTAAGATAATTTTGTAAATATTATTCAAAAATTTTAATTTTATTTTTTAAAATTAATTTTCAAAAAATTTAAAAAATTAACTTTAAAATAATTTCACAAAAGGTGACAAAACGAATTTTTTAAAAAAATCAGTTTTTAAGTGTAAAATTGGATTTATTCATATCTCTTGTTTAGAAAACATATAATATGAATGTTAAATAGTTTATTGAATATATACTAAATAAATTTAATTAAAATCATTCACCAAAAGTGATTCTCTTATTTTATTGTGGTAAAACACTTTTTTTGCATAAAATATTTTTTTAGAAAAATATTTCCTTTATTTTCAAATAGTTTTTATTCTCATTTATAATTAATTTTTCACAAAATAATTCATTTTATATACTTGTGTAAACCATATATTTTCATAATTTAGTTAATATTATTCATTCTCATTATTATAACATCTTAGTGATAACTATCATAATAATATTTCAATAGTATATCATGTTTTGTTTAAACTCGGTGTTGTGTGTGATGTGAGCTAAACTCAATGTTTCATATAACACAAGCTAAACTCGGTGTTTTGTGTAATTAAAGACAAAATCAATGTTTCATGTAATGAAAAATATAAAAAGATCAAATATTTCAAATAATATCAGGGTGTTGCAGTAATTGTTTACATGAACCTTCAATTGGCATGAGGCATAAGATATCACCATATCATTCTACATGAGAACACATCCTAATCCCTTCATTAATGCATTACTATAGATTAAAAACCCTTCTCCACTATATGTTAAAGTAAGAACACATACACTAACTAAAATTATTTATAGATCCTTTTAATTTTATTCATACTCATCAATCCAAAGGAACTTATCACTCATTAGAGATAACTTGATGAGTAGATTAGATAGTCCTATGAAATTTTCCATAATGATTAAATAATATCCATCAAAACCAAGAGAACTATATATGTAAATACTCTTAAATTTCAAGGGAAACTTTTTCTTAATTTTCTTTGGAATTCTACGAGTACGCAGTTTCTGACGGCGCCTGATTCCGAAGCCCGGTGTGCCTGGAATAATTTTTCAAAGTTTAGCTCAGGTACGTTCAGTGAACGAATGAGCGGGTTTTCTAACTTTTGATCTGTTGCTCAGAATTGAAATCTGAGGGCACAAATGAAATCGCAGCACCGGTAATTGCTTAGGAAGACTTTTTTTGGATTTGTGTTTGCTCGGGATGAGATGTTAAAAATGTGAGGAATAAAAATATAGTTGTTTTACAATTATATTTTTATTACGCCTCTGGTGGTTTATGAGTCATGGGAAAGGAAGTTGTGAGGAAGTGGGGTGGGGCCCACATGAGCCCTCACCTCCTTAAAATCCCTAACACCCCATTAAACACCCTCTCCCTCTTTAATACATGTCAACCCCTCAAGTTTATGAGGAACCTTCCTCCCTCTCTTTAATTAAATGCCAACGTATTTAATTAATGAGCATCCTTCCTCTCCTTTTATGTTCCACCGCAGCGGATTAATTGAGTGGGGCCCTATGTCATTAATCCCCCATTTATGACTTGCGTGCCAATGACAAAGCCACCACTCCTATTTAAAGGAGGCCAGGGGGAGGAGTTCTGGACGGCTTCTCCAAGCGGCGGAACGCTAGCAGCAAAGCACGGCGCCCAGCACTTGGAGAGTTTTCCTCTTCCTCCAATGAAGAATGAAGAATGCCAATGCCACCCTCGGCATCATCCTTCCTGACGTTGACGGAACACCGCCCGTCAATTGCGACGCCGTCTACCGCGACACCGAAAAATTCCTTCTTCGGCGTAGGGGTTTTATTTTTATTTTGTGACTATTCTTTGCCGTCCAACGTCAAATTCTTTACCGCTTGATATCGAATTAACGGGAGGGTGTCGGACTGCACGAACACGGCCGACCCTCCTCCCCCTTTGTTGATGTACTCATTTCGGCTCGAACGAAGGCGGTGCGGTGCAACGGTAATGTTCGGGAATGAGGAGGAATGTGGCGAAGGAGTGTGGCGCCGTCGCGCCGCACCGTTGAGGCCAAAAGAAGCCGCAGCCGGAGTCGGGCCGCGGTAGAGGGGCACGAAGTCGTTGCACCGCACCGGTCAGACAAGGCTTCGGCCTAAGTTCACGGCTGTGTAGGAAGGGCCGGCCGGAACCGCCAGTGTATAGAAGGTGGGACCCACTGGGGTCCCGCAGTGGCTCACCGGCTGCCCAATTCAGCTGGCCGGTTTCGGAAATTTCGGGGGTTGTAACCCCCAGCTGGTAAGAGGCGGGCCCCCTGTGCGGGGGCCGTTTCTTCATTCGCGTGGGGAGGCAGGGCGCCTCCCCCATTTTTGTTTCCCACTCGGCCGAAACGGACGAGCTGACGGGCCACGAGGGCCGCGCCCGCGCCGGGTCAACCAGCCGCACCGGGCCTGACCGCCCGCATCGGGCCGGACCGCCAGTGCCGGGACGAACCGCCCACGCCGGGCCGGACCACCCGCACCAGGCCGGGCTGCCCACGCCGGACCGGACCCCCGCGCCGGGCTGGGACGCGCCCTAATGGGCCGGACCCGGAACCAGGTCGGGTCGAATCGGTTCGAGCCGACCCAGGGGATCTTGGGCTGGGTCGGTCTCGACCCAAAACCCCCTAAAAATAGACAGCTCTATTCAAAGGCCCATATCTTGGGCTACGTACCTCCGAATGATGCACCGTCAGTTGCGATGAGATCCTTAGATCAAGGTGGTCGTTTCAGTATAGTACACTCAAGGTTTTGGAGAACTTTGGGTATAGCCGGGTTGGTTCGAACACAAAACCAATCGGGCCCTCGGAGTGGAAACGCTTATAACTTGAGCTCCGGACGTCCGATTGATGTGTCGTCGACTTTGTTGGATTCCTCTTAGTGAGGTGGTTCTTTTGGATTACTCCGCTTGAACTTTGGATGTAGTTGGTGTATGGTCGGGTTGGTTTTGACTTAAAAACCAACCAGGGCCCTGGGACGAAAAAGCGAATAACTCTCAGACCGGGCGTCCGATTGACGTGTCGTCTGCCGCGTTGAGCTTCTATTGTTGAAACGGAACTTTGGGATACATCAAATCCGTACTACGTGTCAGTTTATGTATCGAACCCCTTGGCTCGTGGAGCGGACCCTCCCGGAATCGAGCATGTTGTGTGCGGGAACCCTAGAGCTGGTTGTGACTGTGACAGCGATGATGATTGTACTAGAATCCTCTATGGGTTCGACGAGGACGACTACCGTACTGAATCCTCTGTGGATTCGATGAGGACAACTACCGTACTGGATCCTCTGTGGGTTCGATGAAGAAGACTATCGTACTAGATCCTCTTTGGGTTCGATGAGGACGACTACCGTACTGGGATCCTCTATGGGTTCGACGAGGATGACTACTGTACTGGGATCCTCCGTGGGTTCGACTACTGTGCTGGGATCCTCCGTGGGTTTGACGAGGATGACTACTGTACTGGGATCCTTCGTGGGTTCAACTACCATATTGGGATCTTCCGTGGGTTTGACGACAATGACTACTATACTTGGATCCTCCGTGGGTTCGGTAGCAACGACTACTAAACTTGGATCCTACATGGGTTCGACAGAGGATATGATTCAGAGGCTACATCTAATCATCTCCACCCCTCTTCGTAAATGGATTCATGTGTGAGCTGAGTCTTGACTTTGAATCATTACCTTCGATGTGATTGACTTGATATCCTGTGTGGATTGGATTATTCTTTCCTGTGTGGATTGGGTCGTACATTCCGGTGTCGATTAAGTTATACTTCCCTGAGTGGACTGGGTCGTACCTGAGTTCATGAGATGGAGTTGTACTGGATTTGATGACTTAGGTATATGTATGGGAAAATACATAAGTAGTGTTGGATGATACTTCGTGATTGTTTCTTTTATTTGTGGTTTATCCTTTGTCGATTCAGGGAGACCTTCGGGGGTCTCAGGGTCCCTATTGAGTATCGTATATTCACCCCTGCACGGGCTTCGCCCACACTACATTGTGTTGGTTACAGACGACAGACATCACTAATCGTGGTTGAGGCTTGTAGAGCTAGACGGTACCCGGAGGTGGACGTGATGACGAGACGGTACCCAGAGGTGGACTTCATGACGAGACAGTACCCGGAGGTGGACTTGACAACAAGAGGGTACCCGGAGGTGGACTTCACGACGAGACAGTACCCAGAGGTGACAGACGGATGTGGAGAGCTGAGGTGACCATCTGTACCTACCCTTCAGGTAGGGACTCTGGAGGATGATCCAGGAGCATCTTGACACCTTCCTGTTGTTTTGTCTTTTTCTTGTACTTTACTGTTGGGCTTGTATTTCCGGTCCCCTTCGTACTTTCAGCACATTTGTTATACTGCTTTACTTAGTGTTTGCTTCCACTTGTACTCTGGTTGTGTGTGTGTTTAGGTTTCATAAAGGCAATGCCTTCCCAATTATAGGGTTTTATGCCTTTGGTGCTAGTTGCCAGCCCCTGGCCTATGGAAGGTGGGCTTGGGGTAGTTATGACACGGTCCCCGGGGGACGGGTTGTGACAAATTGGTATCAAAGGAGTTCGGTCCTACTGCAGAACTTAGGACTCTAATCTTTCTTCTATGTTAAGCAATAGTGTTAATGGTATTGAGTATGGTTATCAGTCCAGGGAGTCCAGTGTCGGTGCGGTGGCCGACGTATCCATACACCAGGACCCTGACTTCTGATTTCCGACTCGGTGCACAAAAACATTGATTGCATGTGTGTTTCAAAAGTTTTCTTTGTGATTACTTTGTGTCAGCTCACCAGGTATACTGTTTTGACCGTGGCGCACCTGTTCCTTTTCAGGATGGCCCCACGATGGAAGCCAGCTAGGGTTCCAAGTGTTGTACGAGATAGTAATCCACCGAGCGACGAGGCCTCTGTGTAGGGCCTCATTACAGCGGAGGCACTGACGGTACCTCTACCCACCGATCCACCGATGCCACTAGCCCCAGCCGTTGAGAGTGCACATCGCCTTAGTGCACTTCATGATTTTCATCATCAGAGATCGTCCAGGTTCTGCGGGGAGACGGACCCTCAGGTAGCCGAGGATTAGCTGGAGGCTAGTGTTCAAGTTTTCAAGTTAGTGGGGACACCAGCTGACCTCATGGTGATCCTTATAGCGAGTCTCCTATACGCGGCAGCAGGCAGATGGTAGAGCCAGATGCTTCAGGTGCACGACGAGGCATCTCTTCTTTGGACGGACTTTGAGAGCCTCTTCTGCTCGGAGTTCGTCCCAACCACCCTCCGTGCGGTGCGCATACAGGAGTTACTATAGCTGTGGTAGGGAATCATGACTGTGGCCCAGTACTTGGTGAGGTTTACTGATCTCTCATTCTACTCCACAAATATGGTACGGTACCCATTCTTCAAGGCCCGGACCTTCGATCAGGGACTAAGGCATGAGATCGGGACTTCGATGATCTCCCTCAACATTTCGACACAGGAAGGGGTGTTGGAGAGATCCCTTCTAGTGGAGAGTTTTCTCGCCGAGCAGTCACCAGTAGTGGGACCCTCTACAGGACGACCCGTAGCGGAGACTTCTACAGCTGGCAGTAGACAGATGATGCAGAGGTCCAATCGGGCCAGACCATCAGATGAGCAATCTCAGGATGGAGATTCGGTTGTGCGGGGAACGGGAAGGAGAGCCAGCCACACAAGGAGCAGGCAGTTCTACGCATGCGGCGGGTAGGGTCACATGGCTCGAGATTGCCCGACTCATCCTGCAGATGAGAAACAGGCAATAGAGGGACCTCCCAGGTAGAGGTTCGACCATGGAGATCCGCAGGGAGTAGGAGGATGAGGCAGAGGAGCTGGCCGAGCAGCCGGTGGTGGGTGATGCTTTGAGGCCCTACCACCACCACCACCAAGAAGACCACCCCTACCGTAGGTAACGGGTGGATAGGGGAGAGCTCAGCTTCAGGAAGCTGAGGCTTACGACCATAGAGCTCTGGGAGCTGATGGGCAGGAGTGGGGATAGCTCCGATCATGGAGACTTTTGTTCATGTTGCTTCTATCTTTGTTGATGTTTTGTGTCTTTGTACCTTGAGCTACAGTAATAAAAGACACTTGTTCTTATGATGTTTTGTTACCTGAACTTTTTATGTGGTTGATACTAAGAGGTTCTAGTTTAAACTGTTGACTTGACCCACACTTTTGATATTCCTACTAGAGGAGACCTAGTGACCACACACTGCTGCCGACAGTGTGACTTGACCCTTGGAGGTGAGAGTAATGGTTGGATATCTTGGTAGTAGCATTGATGCCTTACGGTGTCATCCATGGTGTGGATTAGTATCATTCATGTCAGAATTGACTGTATTAGGAAAATAATGTGGTTCATCCAGGGGATGAGACCAGATTTCTCTTATCGGAAAATAAGAAATCTTAGCAGCTCTTGTAGGACCAGAGAAGGTTCAGGTCATCCAGGAGGTGGAGACCACTAGAGTTTGAGGATGGTGACCACGTTTTCTTACGGGTCTCACCTTGACGTGGATTACATAGATTTGGCTGGGGCGGCAAGTTATCTCCTCGCTTCATCGGACCCTTCTAGGTCCTCAACAGGGTAGGCGAGGTGGTTTACCTCTTGACCCATCCACCTCAGTTGCACCAGGTGCATGATGACTTCCACGTATCTTAGCTGAGGAGATACGTTCATGACCCGACTCATATCTTTGACGATGGGGTGACTTTTGCGGACGTCCCGGTGGAGGTCGAGGATCGATAGGAGTAGTTCCTACATGGACGATTGATTCATTTAATGCGCCTCAAGTGGCAGCATGGAAACCTACAGGAGAGCACTTGGGAGCGAGAGGCTCAGATGTGTGCTCAGTACCCTCTTTTGTTTCCCTAGTTTGAGATTTATATTTATGGGGACATAAAGCCCTGAGGTGGGAGTAATGTAAAGACCCGTAAATTTCAATGGAAATTTTTTTCTTAATTTTCTTTGGAATTCTACGAGTATGCTGTTTCTAACGGTGCCTGATTCTGAGGCCCGGTGTGCCCGGAATAATTTTCCAAAGTTTAGCTCAGGTACATTCAGTGAACAAAAGAGTGGGTTTTCTAACTTTTGATCTGGTGCTTAGAATTGAAATCCAAGGGCACCGATGAAACCGCAGCACTGGTAATTGCTTAGGAAGACTTTATCTGGAGTTGCGTTTACTCGAGATGAGATGTTAAAAAGGTGAGGAATAAAAATATAGTTGTTTTACAATTATATTTTTATTCCGCCTCTGGTGGTTTATGAGTGATGGGAAAGGAAGTTGTGAGGAAGTGGGGTGGGTCCCACATGAGCCCTCGCCTTCTTAAAATCCCTAACACCCCATTAAACACCCTATCCCTCTTTAATACATGTCAACCCCTCAAGTTTATGAGGAACCTTCCTCCCTCTCTTTAATTAAATGCCAACGTATTTAATTAATGAGGATCCTTCCTCTCTTTTTATGTTCCACCGCAGTGGATTAATTGAGTGGGGCCATATGTCATTAATCCCCCATTTATGACTTGCATGCCAACGACAAACCCACCACTCCTATTTAAAAGAGGCCAGGGGAGGAGTTCTGGATGGCTTCTTCAAGCGGCGGAATGCTAGCAGTGAAGCTCGGTGCCCAGCACTTGGATAGTTTTCCTCTTCCTCCAACGAAGAAAGAAGAACGCCGACACCACCCTAGGCTTCATCCTTCCCGGCGTTGACGGAACACTGCCCATCAACCGCGACGCCGTCTATTGCGACACCAATGAACACCTTCTTCGACGTAGGGGTTTGGTTTTGTTTGTGAATATTCTTTTCTGTCCAACGTCAAATTCTTTAGCCGCTTGATATCAAATTAATGGGAGGGGGTCATACGGCACAAACACAGCCGACCCTCCTCCCCCTTTGTTGATGTACTCTTTGCGGCTCGAAAAAAGGCGGCGCGAGGCAACGACATTGTGCGGGAACGAGGAGGAACACGGTGAAGGAGCACAGCGCCGTCATGCCACGCTGTTGAGGCCGAAAGAAGCCACGGCCGGAGTCAGGCCGCGGCAGAGGGGCGTGGCACTGTCGCACCGCGTCAGACAAGGCCACGGCCAAAGGTCACAACGGTGCAGGGAGGGGCAGCTGGAACCGCCGGCCACCGATGCATGGAAGGCAGGACCCATGGAGGTCCCACAGTGGCTCACTGCCCGGCCAATTCGGCCGGCCGGTTTTGGAAATTCCAGGGGTCTAACCCCCGGGTGGCAAGAGGCGGTCCCCCATGCGGGGGCCGTTTATTCATTCACATGGGGGGGCAGCGCACCTCCCCCCTTTCTGTTTCCCGCTCGGCAGAAACGGCCGAGCTGACTGGCCACGCGGGCCGCGCCCGAGTCGGGCCGGGCCGTGCCCTAATGGGTCAGACCCGGACCCGGTTCGGGTTGACCCAGTTTGGGCCGACCCAGGGGGTCTTGTGCCGGGTCGGTCCGAGCCCAAAACCCCCTAAAAACGGATAGCTTTGTTCAAAGGCCCGTAACTTGGGCTACGGACCTCCGAATGATGTACCGTCAGTTGTGATGCGATCCTTGGATTGAGACATTAATTTATGTATATTACACTCAAGGTTTCGGAGAACTTTGGGTACGGGTGGGTTGGTTCGAACACGAAACCAACCAGGCCCTCGGAGCAGAAACGCTTATAACTTGAGCTCCGGACGTCCAATTGACGTGTCGTTGACTTTGTTTGATTCCTCTTAGTGAGACGGTTCTTTTGGCTTACTCCGCTCAAAGTTTGGACGTAGTTGGAGTATGGTCGGGTTGGTTTTGACTTAAAACCAACCAGGCCCTGGGACAAAAAGGCCAATAACTCTCAAACCGGGCATCCAATTGACGTGTCATCTGTCGCATTGAGTTCCTATTATCGAGATAGAACTTTGGGATATATCAACTCCATACTATGTGTCAGTTGATGTATCGACCCCTTTGGTTCGTGGAGCAGACCTTTCCGGATTCGATCATGCTGTGTGCGGGAACCCTAGAGCTGGCTGTGAGTGTGATGACGATGATGATTGTACTGGAATCCTCTATGGGTTCGACGAGGATGACTACCGTACTGAATCCTATGTGGGTTCGATGAGGATGACTACCGTATTGGATCCTCTGTGGTATCGATGAGGACGAATACCATACTGGATCCTCTGTGGGTTCGATGAGGACGACTACCGTACTGGGATCCTCTGTGGGTTCGACGAGGACGACTACTTTACTGGGATCCTCTGTGGGTTCGACTACCGTGTTGGGATCCTCCGTGGGTTCGACAAGGACGACTACTGTACTGGGATCCTCTGTGGGTTTGACTACCATGTTGGGTTTCTCCATGGGTTCGATCACGATGACAACTATACTTGGATCCTCTGGGGGTTCGGCAGCAACGACTACTAAACTTGGATCCTAAATGGGTTCGATAGAGGAGATGATTTAGAGGCTACATCTAATCATCTCCACCCCTCTTCATAAATGGATACCTGTGTGAGATGAGTCTTGACTTTCAATCATTACCTTTTATGTGATTGACTTGATATCCTTTGTGGATTAGATTATGCTTTTCTGTGTGGATTGGGTTGTACTTTATTGTGTGGATTAAGTTATACTTCCCTGAGTAGACTGGGTCGTACATGAGTTCGTGAGATAGAGCTATACTAGATTTGATGACTTAGGTATATGTATGGGCATATACCTAAGTAGTATTGGATGATACTTCTTGATTTTTTCTTTTCTTTGTGGTTTATACTTTGTGGATTCAGGGAGACCTTCGGGGGTCTTGGGGTCCCTACTGAGTATCGTATACTCACCCTTGCACGTGCTTCGCCCACACTACGTTGTGTTGGTTGCAGATGACGGACATCACTGATCGTGGTTGAGGCTTGTAGAGCTAGACTGTACCCAGAGGTGGACGTGATGATGAGAAGGTACCCAGAGGCGGACTTCACGAAGAGACGGTACCCGGAGGTGGACTTGACAATGAGAGGGTACCCAGAGGTGGAGTTCACGACGAGATGGTACCCAGAGTTGACCGACGGACGTGGAGAGCTGAGGTGGCCATCTGTACTTACCCTTCAGTTAGGGAACCTAGAGGACGATCCAAGAGTAGCTTGACACCTTCCTGTTGTTTTGTCTTTTTCTTGTACTTTACTGTTGGGCTTGTATTTCTGGCCCCCTTCGTACTTTGAGCACACTTGTTATATTGCTTTACTTAGTGTTTGCTTCCGCTTGTACTCTGGTTGTGTGTGATTTTACGTTTCATAATGGAAATACCTTCCCAGTTATAGGGTTTTATGCCTTTGGTGCTAGTCTCCAGCCTCTGGCCTATGGAAGGTGCGCTTGGGGTAGTTACGACACGGGCCTCGGGGGACGGATTGTGACAAATTATCTTAGTCATAGTAGTTGGTTTGGGGCCAATGTTTAAAAACTTTTATCATTTTGGGATCTACTAATATACACTCACTTGAGATTATATGGCCCAAGAATGAAACATTCAAAATCCAAAATTCATACATGGTTAATTTTTCATAAAGATTCTTCTTCCTCTGGGTATTTATTATAATCATCAATGAATATTCAGGCTCTTATTTTCTCTTTTAATAAAAAATAATATCATTGATAAAGACTACCAAAAACTAATCAAGGTAATATCTGAAGACTCTTTTCATTAAATCCATTAAGATAGATATGTAATTAGTAAGACCAAATGTCATCACAATAAACTCATAGTGCTTATACCTTATATGGAATGATATCTTAGGTGTATCCTCCTTCTTGACCCTCAATTGATGGTATCCAAAATGAAGTTCAATCTTTCCAAAGTATTGAGATCCACACAGTTGATCAAATAATTCATCAATACAGGGTAGAGGATACTTATTCATGATAGTGATCTTGTAAAGTTTTCCATAATCAATGTAGAGTCTTGTTGATCCATAATTATTATAAACCAAAAGTACATGTTCACCCCAAGTTAATTCACATGGATGAATAAATACCTTATCAATATTCTCTTGGATTTTATTTTTCAATTCATACCACTCAATCAGGTCTATTCTATATAGAGTCTTTGAAATATTTGTTGAATTATGTATGAGTTCTATTTATAAATCAACTTCATGGTTCATTGGAAGAGCAGTAAATTATTCTAAAAAGACATCAACAAACTCCCATATAATAAAAATATCTTTTATGTTGAGTTTATCCCTAACTATCAGAGATAAACAACCCTTTTTAATAGGAATAAATACTCATAAAATGGATGTGATTTAAATAAAACGATCTTATTTATTATCACAATTATACACAATCAAAGGATGTTTTAGAATATCAAATTTGGTTTACCTTTCTCGATAATTGATGAGGTATTTATGTAAATAAAGTCAATCTGTACCCAAAATAAAATCAAATTCAACCAGAGGGAGAATAATAAGATTTTTTGGAAGCACATTCCCACAAAATTAAATTATATAATATTAATATACTTGAGATACAATCATTGTTCCATTAGGGGTTTTCAAAGCTAATTTTGTATCTAATAATTGGTGTATCATTTTTATGCCCTTAAAAAAATCTTCAGATATAAAATATTGGTTAGAACCAAAGTCAAATAATACATTGACAATTATCAATTGGATGGTAAGTGTACCTTTCACCACTTTATTATCACACTCTATATCACTAATAGTGATTGTATGATATTCCTCTTTATCTTTGGGATTAATAGGATATTGACATCAATCATTGTCATTAACCTTTGTTTTTGAACACTAGTTATCATAATTACTATACTTATATAAAGATTTTTCTATATTCTCATCATTAGATAACTTCTTCCCATAACAACAATATTTTATTTCCTAATTACCTACCTTTCCACACATAAAACATTTATTAGTATCCTTAATAAAATTTCAACTATGTTCCCTTTAACACATTGATCATAAATAAAATTCCAGCTATTTCTCTACATGATTTTTAGAATTACCTTTTAATTCCATTTTTATTTTCTTATAAAAACTATGGGATGGATAAGTAAATCCAATATCCATTTCCTTATTGATAGAACATCAAATTATTTATTCATAGCTACTAATTTCTATTGTGCCTAACTCCATTTAGATAATAGGTTTTAAGAAAATTAAGAATTGATCAACATTACTTTCAGGTTTGATGAAAATACCAGAAGCATATTTTCACAAACCAGACCAGGATGCCATCCAACCCAACACCTGACCCAGTTTGTGGCATGGCCCAAAGTCTATTCCTGGTCCCAATGGGATGGAAACTAGTATCGATCATCAGATAAAATACAAGTAGGAATGGTTTCAGCCCGATAAACCATGATTCAATAAAAAAATCAACAAACTAAGCACGTAGCAATGACTGATAACTAAATCTCAAAAAAATATAATAAAATAATTGATTTACAATATACAACTGAACAAAAAAGAAACCAAAACAAATACCAAAATACTACAAACATAATCTACATGTGACCTCAATGTCACCACCATCCACAAGACCAAACCGATCCAACATCCAGATCAACCAGAAAACCTGAACAAGAAGATGAACCTGCAAAACAGATCAGGTCTACCGACACCAAGTGGTAAAATTAGGGTGTGATATAAACATCTTGGTAGGAATCCACCAAACAATACATATTTTTCATTTCCCAAAAACAATCCATTAAAACCAGTTTAAAAATACAATTACAAAAAACATAGCGTTTTCACATCTTAATAAAAAATCATATTTCCTCTTTTTAAAATATAACACAACACCCACTGTATTTTTAAAGAATCATTCATTTTAAAAACAAAATACCAAGACAAATGCCTAAGAAAAACAATATCAGGTTGTGATTAAAAAAGATAAGTAGTGCAAGATGAAAAGCAAAAGCAACAGAAAGTTAACAAGCACATATAAGTAGTACCCATGGGGATTTCCTAAACATCCCTAGATAGGTCCCCAGACGTACTTGGTTCTATTCGTGTACGGTGAATCTCCTTAGTCTATAACCAACTAGACGCCCTCATCTAACCAATCCAGTGGTACAAAAAACATGGCCTCTCAGCAAATCCAAGTGGTTCCGACCCATATAATCGGGTTTGATAAGAAACCATCACTCAATCCTCTAAAAGACACCTAGAAACCCATGGTAAAAGTATATTGTGTAAGTATGAGGCCTTTTCACACATGACTCACCTTACCTACTATCACCGCACTTGCCTACCCAAAACACGGACACCCCTATACAATAACTCATATGGAAAAATCCTTAATAGGTGTTCCCATCATACAATGAATCATTCATAACTTCTAATTGTGTTGTCACATCACATAGTTTTAAAAAACCTTTCACAAAAACATTTGAACATATCGATTGAGAATTTAAAATTTCAAAAACACATTCCATTTCCAAAACAAAAAAAACCCCAATTTTATGTTTGCAAAACCAAATGGGCTTTATGATTTCCAAACCCAATCATTTTTATGAAAACCCTTCCCAAACCTTGGTTAAATAATAAAACCCTATAAAATTTATCTAACGGAATTTTATACTAAACATTCACCCAAAAATAAGTCTCAATTTCCAAATGAGCATAACTTTGAACATTTCAGTTGAAACTAATTTATAAATCTCAAAAAGGAACAAGCACACTATTTAAAAACCGAGAAACCATTTGATAAAAAAAAGATTCAAGGAGAACATTATTTTATAGTGTCATCTTCATATGAGTTCACATCCATGTGTTCACCTTGTGCACTCATTTATGTGCTAAAATCCAATGGACCACCCTAAATTTCCATGAAAACATCCAAAACTAGTTTTAGAACCACCAATTTCTTATTAAATAAAACCCAACAATTTCAAAAAATTGCAAGGGAATAAATAATCCTTTTAATAAACCTTGTTATTCCTTTTAAAACATTTCACTACAACAATCAAGCTATAATAATTACTAAATCACAAAAATAATTCCAAATACACAACCCAACCATTTTAAATAAATATTTCTAGGGGCCAACACTACCTAAGTCACCCCATTTTTTAATCAAAACTCAATTGACTTTTTATCAAACACATTTGGTGTATATACACATAGGCATAAACAACAAATCACTTCGAAACCCATTTTTAAAAATGTCTTCCAACAATAAAATTCCATAATAATTTAATCATATGCATTATAAAGATTCTAATAATTTCTAAAAACTAATTTAAACATATAATCATCAAATAGATTTAATCAGAAAGGAAACAGATGGAAACAACTACCTCAAAGGAGTGAGAATAAATAGAACTCTCGGAAAAGGGAGATTATGGCCCCAAGTATGATCATCACACCCTAGATCCAAAGAAACACAACCCACACACAAATCCTATCCATTAGGGTTTTTCCAAGAGAGAAATAATTAAAGGAAAACAAAATAATCAAGATAGAGTAATGGAAAGGGAAGAAAATTGAACAATAAACCCTAAAAACTCACCTTGAAATCAAAGAGGGCATCCGTGGAGGAGGAAGAACCAAGGATGTGGGGAAAGGGATCCCTTTGTGAGTCAAAAAATGACCCAAGTGGAAGGGGTCTGATTTAGGGTAAATAGGGGGAGAGGGTCGAATAAAAATGTTAACATTTTAATGGCCAGGTCCAATCACATAGTTTTTCCACATGGTTTTCCAAACCGTGTGCTAAACATGTCATAGCCACTTTCCAAATAGGAACTGACAGCACGACCAACCTGCACGGTTTGTCCTACCATGCACAAACCATGTGGTAGATTCTACCTGCGATGGGGACCGACCGTAAGACCAAACCGCATGGTTTGACCAACCATGCTCAAACTATGTGGTAGCTTTTGTCCAACTCCAAGACCTACCGCATGGGTACTTAGGATGAACCACATAGTTTCCAATAACCGTGTGGTGCCCATGTACAGGCTAAAAATTCACCCAGACATCCAAAATTTAAAAAATTTACCCGTTACTCAACCCAAACCTCAATCATAAGGATCCAAAATAAAGAAAGGAATAAAAAAAGAAGTATCCAAGGTAAAGGTGTGATAATTCTCCCCACCATAGACACTTTCTACCACCATAAAGTCACTCATCCAAAATATAACCAAAACTCAAATCCATGCCCAATCAAACCCAAAAGAATTATAAACCTCGAGGTGACCTTTCACTCCACAATTCACACTTGAATGATCAAGAAGAAACCATATCATTAGAATGTGTGGAGAACATAAGGGGATTCTCTCTACCACAATAACTCAACTAGCTTGGAAAATTCAAACTCAAACAACACCACCAAGGATTAAACAGGGAAACCCACTACAGAGCATTCTGAAAAACCAATACCCTGGGAACTAGCTCAATTTCTTCAAACCAACCAAATATCACACTCACCACAACTAGAATCTAGGTAGCTCCCAACATGAGCTAATTTAATTTTCCTTGGCACGATCAAAATAACACTACCACCAGAACTAGAAATTTCCCACACAGGATGAACCCCCAACACTAGGGGAAACTCACAAAAAGAACTCAAACCAAAACTAGAAACATGAACCATTAATTCCACAAAACATAAACATCTCCAAATGAGAACAACTAAAACAGAAACTAACCCGCATAAGGTTCAAACACACTCAAAGGAAAAAAAATGATTCTAGAAGCCATTTTTCGATAAATAAAACCACTTATATAGTGAAAGGAAGAGTTTATCAAACTTATATAATAAAAATATGAAATTACAACAACAAAAAAACTAAAATAGGGAAACTTTAAACATTTCCATCCCAATATGGGAGACAAAACTCAGCCAAGGTTTTCCACATCCCCTGGAAACTCTTGATTGTGCACAAGCTTCACTATGAGGCTTATGGATAGAGCCCAGATGACTGAAGAAACTCTTAACTCACAGCCATGTACTAGAATCCTCTAATCACAACTCCTTTAGACAAATATACCTATATAACTTCTACAAATATCCTAGATGGCCACAATGATGGCAGGCCATCGGAGGGATTCAACAAGACGGTTTCAAACGCCTGAACCAGCCACATTGATGGCACATAAAAGAATGGTATAGAGAACTAGAATCCATAACTAATGAAGGATATTTATTAGGGATAGGTTTCTATGGAATGAACTCTTCACTGGATGGAGAACCTTCATAAACAACGAGAGACACTGGATTACCAACTGCCTGCACTTCGGAAACCAACTCAACTAGAAACACTTCATCCACCAGCTTCTCAAAATAAAGTACCTTAGAATAAAGGACCTTCTCCTTAATATATGGATGAAAACCCCCAAGGAAAAGATAAGACTTCATCAGATCCTTGAAACACTACCTCCAAATAAAAGGAAATTTTCTCCTTGAAGTGTTCAACATAGGCCTTTATTATCAATTATCCTTGTTGAATATGCATGAGATATTATCGTTTATTCATCTTCACCTCTTAATGTATAAACCATCATAAAAAGATGGACTTGAGAACTTACCATGTCCTCACAACTTTCATCGATGGTGGGGAAAACATCTCTCATTCGTCCAAAGTTTTATCCACAAATAGACCCAAAATAGCATTAACTCTAACTGCATCAGGAGTCCCCAACGATCTAAATAAACTTTCAAATTCCTCAATCCACTTCAACACCTCTAAAAAACCTCAATAACCATGAAATATGGGCAATAACAGAAAAGAAACAAGAATGAGGAATGACTCTATAGAAAATTTAGGGACCTTTTTAGGTGTCATATTCTGAGTAACACAAAAACACCATTTCAAAACCAACATCAACCCGAGACACAATTGGAAAGAACATCTCGATCCAAAACAACAGGTTCACATGTAAATCACATATAAACACAACCAAGAATTTCCTTTTTTTTAAAAAAATATCCTCTCCAATTTAAATTTTTCAAAACCATCTTATTTCAAGGCTACTTTCCTAACACAAAATCCACTTTTCACAAAACAAAACCCACATTATATAACAAAAAATAGTTTTTGAAATCATTTTCCTATTTAAAAATCAGTTTGGAAAAACATGGCCAAGCCTTTGATCTCAAATACACACCCACGAAATCCTATGATCTTTCGCATATGTGTTTATCCATATTCATCCATACATTCCAACACACACTTTCCACACATACCAACACACATGAGAATTTTCATAAGGAGTATGAAGGGTCGTGCCTACTATTTCATCTTCAAAACACAATATTTCATCAAATTCTCAATCACAAAACAAAGTTTTATTAAACCCCATTTTACAAATTTCAAAACCATTTGAAAGAAATCATTTTTCATTTTCATAAACCGGTTTCATTTTAAAATATTACTCACACCAACCAGAACCAAAATGAAACGTGACCCAAGCCAAATCACCTGAAGAAGGAACTAGTGTCTATTACTAACTCGGTGACATGGTAGTGGTCCATGTCCCCAGTAATCCATAACAGTAAGAGGACCTTGAACCATTCACTTGGACTTTACATGGCTCAATACTTCATGTCATGTCACATCATTACACCAACTCACCTCCATTGTCATCCCTAAATCTAAAACATACCAAGACAAGACAATGACTCAATTCTTGGACTTCCCCTGGTAACTCAAGGTTTAGAATGAGCAAGGGTTCATGAAATAATTCATATAACTACCTCTCGAGTCCCAATGGTCCAAATTAATAAGAACATAGTTTGATACCCAAATTAATAAGAACCTATTCTAATACCATTTTGTCATGAACCAAATCAGGATTCCATCCAACCTGATAGTCGACCCAGTCTACGGCATGGCTCGTAGGGCATTCCTTATCCCCACAGGTTCGAAACTAGTTTCGAGCATCAGATAAAATACAAGTGGTAAAGGTTTCAGCCTAATAAACTAAGATAGAATAAATAAAATAAATAAAAAAAGCATGTAAAAATAAATGACAACTAAATCTCAAACAAATATAATAAAATGATTCAGTTAAAAGATACAACTGAAAAAACAAATAACCAAAACAAAGACCAAAATGAAACCAAATCAATATTTATGTGACCTTAATTTCACCACCATACACAAGACCAAACCACTCCAATATCCATCTCAACTAGAAAACCTGAACAAGAAGCATATCCTAAAAAACAAATCGGGTCTACCAACAGCAAGTTGTACCAGTAGTGTGTGATCTAAACAGCTCAAAAGGAAACTTCCAAAGAATCCATACATTTCTTTTCCCGAAAATAATCCATTAACACTGGTTTGAAAATACAGTTAAAAAAATAGGGCTTTCACATCTTATTAAATAATCATATTTCCCATTTTTAAAATATAACACAATTCCCTTTTTATTTTCAAAGAATCCGTCATTTTAGAAACCAAATCCCAAGCCAAACATCCAAGTAAAACAATATCAGGTAGTTATGAAAATAGATAAGCAGTGCAAGCTAAAATCCAAATGTAACAGAAGGTAAACAAGAACATATAAGTAGTAACCATGGTAATTTACTAAACATCCCTAGAGATATCCCTAGATGTACTCGGTTTGAAACCACCTATTGGCATATGGTGAAGCTCCCTAGTTTATAACCAACTGGCCTATATAAACTAACCAATCCATTAGAACAACCAACCTGGCCTCTCATCAAATCCAGGGGTACCAACCTGTCTAATCAGGGATGATAAGTAACCATCACTCTATCCTCTAAAAGATGCACAGGAACCCATGGTAAAAGTATACTGTGTAAGTATGAGGCCCTCACAGGCATGACTCACTTTACCTTCCATCACTACACATGCAAACCCCAAACACAGACATTGCCTATATGATAACCCATATATGGAAATCTCCAATAGGTGTTCCCATCATATAATGAATCATTCACAAGTTTCTATTGGGCAGTCATGTCATATAGTTTTAAAAAAGATTTCTCAAAAACATTCAAAGATTTTGATCAATCATTTACATTTTCAAAACAACATTCCATTTCCAAAAAATAAAAACACAACTTTTATGTTTGCAAACCCAAATGTAACTTTAAGATTTCCAAACCAAATAATTTTTATGAAAACCCTTCCCAAATATTGGGAAAATCATGAAACCCTATAAAATATACCAAATGGGCTTTTATAATAAACATTCACCCAAAATACATCTCAATTTCCAAATGGTAATAACTTTTAATATTACAATTGAAACCGCTTTCAGAAATCACACAAAGGAACCAACACACCATTTAAAAACTGAGAAACCATTTGAGAAATAAATATTCAAGGAGAACATAATTTTAAAGTGTCATCTTCATATGAATTCCCATCCATGTGTGCACCTTATGCACTCATGTATGTGCCAATATCTATTGGCACGCCCTAAATTTCCATGAAAACACCCAAACCCATTTTTAGAACCATACATTATTTTTAAACCAAAATAAACAATTTTACATAATTACAAGGTCATAAATAATCATTTTAAAGAAACATGGTAATCCTTTCAAAAAAATTCACTATAACAATCAAGTTATAAGAATTACCAAATCACACAAATAATGCCAAATCCACAACCCAACTATTTTAAATAAATATTTCTAAGTTCCAAAACTACCTGAGTCACCCTATTTTTCAATAAAAACTTAATTGAAATTTTATCACACACATTTTTTATATATACACATAGTCATAAACAAAGAATAACTTAAAAATCCATTTTTAACAATTTCTTCTAATAAGAAAAAACCATAATAATCTAACCATGTGCATTATAAATATTCAAATCATGTTTAAAAACTAATTGAAACACCCAAGAATCAAATAGATTTCATCAAAAAGGAAATAAATGGAAACACCTACCTCAAAGGAGTGTTAATGCAAAAGAACTCTCAGAAAAGGGAGATTAGGGCCCCAAGGATGATCCATATACCCTGGATCCAAATAAACACAACCCACACACAAACCTTATCCATTAGAGTTCATCCAAGAGATAATTCCTCAAAGTAAAACCAAAGAACCAAGAGAGGAGAAGGGAAAGGGGAGAAAAATGACCAAGAAACCCTAAAAACTCACCTTAGAATCAAAGGGGGAGGACCCATGGAGGAGGATGAACCAGGGATATGGGTTAGCCCCTCCATTAGTGCGCCAAAAACAAACCAAGGGGAAGGGTTCTGATTTAGGGTAAATATGGGAGAGGGTAGAATAGGAATTTTAACATTTTAATAACCTTGGTTGATTATATGTTGTGGTCACACTATTTACCAAATTGTGCACCAATCATGCAGTAGTCGCTATCCAAGCAGGAACTGAATGCATGACCAGCCCACACTATTTGGCCTACCATGCGTAAACCATGTGACAGCTTCTTCCCATGAGGGGGACTGACCGCATGACCAAACTTCATGGTTTGACCGGTTGTGCTCAAACCATGCGATAACTTCTATCCACCTCCAGGACCCGTCGCATGGGTACCTGGTCTGAACCGCATGGTTTCCACTAACCGTGCAGTGCCCGTTCACAGGACAAAAATAAAACGAACTTCCAAAATTTGAAAATTTTACTCGAGACTCAACCTAAATCTCAACCGAAAGGATCCAAGATCAGGAAAAGAACAAAATAAATAATTATCCAAGGTATAGGTGTGACACATTCCCTACAAGTCTCATAAAATATTTCTTTTAGGTACCAAAAGATTTATCATCCTTCTTTTTTAGATTAAGAAATACCTTCTCCATTTTCTTATGAAGAATAAAAGGTATGTACTTTTTGAAATAATAATCTCTTAAACTCATCTCACTCCATGGAGTCAATTTCTTTATGTTGCATCATTTTTTTATAATATTTTACCATTTATCTACTTATCCTTCCAAATAATAGAATACAAAATGAACTTTTCAATTTCCTAACATTGGAGAATAGAAAATATATTTCTAATGGTATCAATCTATTTATTAAAAACTAGTGGATTATAATAGCCACTAAAATAAGGCATGTGATTCTTCATGAAGGACTTAGCATTAAATTTTTCTCTCCTTTTATCATTTGTAAGTTGATCATGATTCATATCATGGGAAAGTTTCATGAGAATAAGAATGATAATTTTCATTCTATCTCCCATTACATTTAGTTTATTAGGAGGATAATAATTGCATTATCAATCACATCCATCATTAACATGATTCCTTCTGGTTCCATTCATTGGCTAAAACCAAAAATATTAGTGTGAGAAACAATAGAGGAAAACCACATAATCATGAAAAAAAATTATAAGATGTCTAAATCAAGGAACCTTATTCAAAATCTACAACTTTTTAGTTTTAACCGCAGTAATCCAATATCATCACTAATTTAGAATATTATCCTATACAAAGACTTATACTTAGGGTTATCATAATATTTTCTCACCATAGTTTCCAAAGGATAACTGAACACTTCAATGATACAAACTATAGCAACTAATACTTTTTATACATAGATATTACTTGTTATTAGATGAATATAAATTATATAACATAAAAATCTATTCCAGAATCTTACAGGTCTAGTATATTTGGAAACTTAGATACATAAACAACTAGTTCATAAGTGTACTACATTATCTCCCACTAAAATATACATAATTAGAACCCTTATTATACATATTACACTTAATACCTTTCATAATTATCTAGGGAAAAGGAAACATAAGAAATGGTGAGCTCAAATTTCTCATTAAGGGTATACAATGTAGATATCAACATAACATGAGCATAAGGGTATGTTAATATGAGAATAATATTTGAAAATCCATACCCTGTATATCATATATAATAATATTGAGTCATTGAATAAATCTTTGTAGTTTGTAAGACATGTATTATTAATTAATCAAAAAACACGATTCATGAGAGCATCACATTGGCATAAGACATAATTCTTGGCATATGCATAAGTATAAAAAGTTATTTCCTTAGTATATGAGGCTCAATAATAAAAATATCATACTGTATTGGATTATATCCCCAAACCATCATGGTACTCAAGGTTTATTCACAATACTATCATAGTTGATAGAGTCCATTATTGAACTAGGTTTACTCTCTAATAAAGTCTTGTTTATCTCATGATATATGATTCTTTACCCAATGCATTATAGGGTTATATAATTCTGGTAAAACTGGTCACATAATAAAAATCATACATGTGTATGACAAAAGATAATAAAACATTCATCGTACCAAAAACCATGAAAATGTATGGTCTTTATAACCATTTCATTGTAGTATAACCTATGGAAAATAAATAGGTTTTATAAATATTTTATTATTTCATCATAGCATAACATGTGGATAGAAACAGCTTTTATAAATATATTATCATCATAATCATAAATCATCCTGTGAAAGAATAAATATTGTATCCTTAAATAATTTTCCCAAAAATTAATAAGTAGAATCAAGGTTTTATTTCTTTAACGAATTGAAATACCATTACAAGATCATTAAAACTTCCATTAAGAAATTTCCCTTTCCACTATGAAAATCAATTTCAATAAACTAAAAATTCACATAATATTGTGAAAATAATTTTATTTGAAAACATACTTTAAAATTTTTTAATGTAATATTTATATTATTTTGAGGTCATTATTTCTAGATGTTTTTTCCATGCCATATAAGTTAATATAAAACATTTCCTTGACATATTTGTAGAAAGTCAAAAGTACCTCATTCAGAAAATGAAAAGAAATTTTCTTTTAAAACATTTTTGTTAAAATTAAAACATGGGTGAAAATGAATCTAAAAAATCATAGGATAATATTAACAAAAACTCTTTAAATTATTTTTAGAAAAAATTGATATGGAAGAAAAAGTTTGTATATCCAAAGAAAGAAATAAAGTTGAATTTCCTTAAAAACATTTATTCAGTCACTTTAGTAATTAAATATATAAAAATGAATGTAAAACATGAAATTTAAATAAATAACCATAGGAGAATAAAATTCATGAAATTATTGAGATATATATAATAATAATTCATCATTGTAAACTTAATCACAAACAAATCTGATAAAAATGAGATTATAACATAAAACCCTTTTTGCTTGGTAACATTTGAATTATAAGACACATAAAAGAAATAAAATTATATGGATTACTAAATAAACATAAATTTAATTATATTAATCATAAAATAAATTTATTTTTATTATATAAACCAAATAAAGGAAATAATTGGTGAATATGGCATGTATCTTGTAGAAATAAAAGTGAGACAAAAATCCCTTACATTAGGAATGACTTCTTTCGTACGTGTTTGAATCTCTGTTATAATAAATACTAAATTATATTAAATATATTATATAATCATAATAATATGTATCATACCACATATTATTTACTTATGACCTTTTATCACCTTCTTATTAACAATTCATTATTAAAACCATTTTTTTGGGTGATATTTGTTTTATTTTTCATGTGTGTTTTGGTTCAGTAGTTTTGGTTCTTGCAAATTGATCATGGTTCCATAATCTCTAGAATTTTTAGCATGAAATAAATATAATATATATCCATTATAAAAAATTTATAATAATTCACAAAATATAATGATATGAAAAATAATTACACTATTCATAGAGATTGTATGTCATACATACACATGAACATTACTTTTACTTTTCAACAGATGAAACAAAATAAAGGTAATTAGTAATTAAATTTTATGAAATAATTATTATATCATATAAATAATTTATATTAAATAAATAAATACTTATTACAAACCAATTAAAATATAAATTAAAAACAAATCACATCACTTCGTGGAGGTGGTAGTTCACACGTATGCCTGAGCAACGTTATTGTTTTTCATGGGATTGGATGGTAGGAAGGTTGATGTGATATTGTAATTAAAAAATTATAATTATTTAATTATTGTCATATATAAATCTTAAACCCACCATAATAATAATATGTGAATTATATTTTTGGAAAATTAATTGTATCACTATGTGTTGATGGTAAGTCGTACATACACACGAGCGATACTTTCACTTACCATTTGATAGAAAAGAGGTTGGATAATAGTGATTTCATAATCATAAAAAAATTTAAGTATATTGAGTTACTAAATTTATTATATTGTTATAAATACCATATATTTATATGATATAAATAATAAGTAAAAAAAGGAAGTGATGGATTAATGTGATTACCAATTCTTTGAAAGGATCCCTTTAGATCTCCTCTTGAAGATCCTAAGGTTAGCCTTTTGGGAAGACCGGTAACTATAGAATGTAGATAAGAAATTTTAGATGGTATTTTTATAGGGTATGTTCAAGTTATAAGGAAAAATTTGGTGTGAATAAGAGAAAAGATGGGTACCCTTTTATAATTGAGGGGAGGGGTACTCTTGGGGTTTCTTACAAGATTAGAATATAATAAAGTCATTAACTAGAAAAAATCATCCAAATGTATATGGATTTTAAGATAAGGTTTTATGGTGTTTAAATCTCATAAAAAATAAAATTTGGATAGGTTTTAGTGTCATTTTAGAACTTATATTTTTTATTAACTGTTTGGTTAACCAATTTTAACCTTGACCATGGTAAAATATTTTTTAATATTAGAGGGTTATAATTTTACTTATAAAGTAAAAATTGATTCATAAATGGTCAATGTATAACATTATAGATCATATATTATCCATCTTGTTAAATTTAAATATTCTTATTATTTACAAATAATTTAATAAATTATTGTTTTGATAAAATATAATTAATATCAGTTTTGAAAATATTCATTTAATTTGACATAAGATATAAAGATAATATTTGAATTATAATATAATTCTTTTAAAAATAACTAGAACATTATATTTATCTAAAAGGTTTTTGGAGCACTATAAATTACTCAAATTATATTACTTGCTGTATTTTTAATATCATTTATTTTATTTTTCTATTTATTTAATAAATACTTTATTTGTGTTGCACAAGAATTTGAGGTAATTATTTAATCAGTAAAAAATATAAGTAAATTAATATAATTGATACAACTTAATTATGCACAAAATAAAAATTTATATTCATTCATAATTTTTTTTGTTCCTATGTGAACACAAAAGTGATATTTGAAACAAAGAGAATGAAATTTTTTAACTTTTGTTACATTAAATATTATATAGATAATTTAAATAGAAATTTTTACATTAAAAACATAAATTTATAGAATAAGGTTATAAGGGTAGAATTAACTTCATCCAATAAAAATTAGGATGAACAATTATAGATTTATCACTTAGTTTTAACCTAGATTAACCTCATTTACCTTTTACCGAAATGATAAGTTTTACCATGTTTACAATTCATATTGAACAAAAATAAAATAGTAATATTTACAAAATATTTACCTCCTAATTTCAAATATATAATTAATTTATCAAGATTCAATTTCTATAAGTATGAAAAATTAATTTTAAAAATAAATGTGCAAAACGCGACAAAGACCTCTTTTTAGAAAAAAATTTATTTTTAAACATAAAACTTTTTTTATTAATATTCCTTGATTATAAAAATATTAAATTAATGTTAAAATATTTTTATTTAATATAAAATAAATAAATTTCATAAAAATTATTCACTAATAGTGATTGATTTAATTAATTAAGATAAAAATACATTGCGAGTATAAAAAAAATTCCAGAAAAACATATTTTCAATTTTTAAATGTTTTTTAATTTTTTTAATTAATTAATAACCAATGAATTAATTTTATAAATATGTGACCATACATTTTTTACAATTTATTAAGTTAAATTCATAGCCTCCAATCCAAATACCATGTTATAATTATCACATAATAATATTTTAATAGTATATTGTTGTTTATTTAGACTTGGTGTTGTGTTTTATGTAAGCTATCGAAGAAATTAAATTATTTAAGGAGAAATATATTCTAAAATCATAGGATGTTACACTAAGTATCTGATAGAATATAAGACCTCTCAAAGAAGATGAAAATAATTTATTCCAAACGGTTGTAAAGAAAAAGAGGAAACCAATGCAGTTCATAAGCAGTGGATCTTTTTTGTATTAAAGGTATCCTTAGTGAAGAACTATGAGAATCCAATGGGAAGGTTTTTTAGAATATCTAAGAGATGATAAATATTTATAGATCAAGTTTCACATACTTATATTGAATAACTGTTTGGCAGTTTAAGGATCTGAGTTGAGAGAAGAAAATAAATATTTGATATAGATACATCACTAAGTAGACTTGTTAATCCACTTTCAAGGATACTCTTAGAAAAAATCACTTTAGTAAACATAGTTTTGTTTTTTGGGACGTGTTTGTCTTAGGGTATTCAAGGATAGTAACATATGACTTGGGTAATACTGTGTAAAGATGCTCAAGAAGTCTAGTGTGAGCTTTCAAGAGAAGTCTTGTGATATGCAAGAAAGTAGCTGGTGTAACTCTAGATGAGAAAAGATCAGTGAGACTCTAATCTAGTTATAATGTATAAGGAACCATCTACTTGTAATTCAAAGAGATTTATTATAGTTGTGAATCCTTGATTTGGGTGTATAACCCATAAATGTAAGGAGTATTTATTAGTACTTAATCTTTTAACAATCCTTATGTTCTTATGCCTTTACTTATTGAATTATCTAGGTAAGGATGTGTGACATAAAGAGTGGATCGAGACTAATTACACGATGTTGAATTCAAAAGGAAAGAAATTCATAAAAAAAATAGAGATAATTGAATCACCCCTCCCCTTTCAATGGTCCATAAGTCCCCTGTTCATTTCAAGTTGTATCAAGACATAGATTTCCTCTAAGAGACATGGATGAAGTGTGGATTTTAGTTGCTTGAAGAAGAGCATCAGATCAAGAATTATTCTTATACACCTACATTAGAAGAAATTGATATTTCATTAAATTTAGTGAAAAAAAAAGGCTGAATAAAGAGGTAAATAAGGAAAATAAAAATGAGAATATGGATAAGGACCAACTAATTTTAAATGTTGAACAGAGTGGTAAGTTATTATCTATTGAATATATTTACAAATATTTTTTTGATGATTTAAGTAGTTTTTGAAAGTATGAATATGTCAAAATAGTTAAAGACTTCTACCATCATGTAAGATTTTAACTGAATAACATTCCTAATGATGTTATTAAATATATTTTTGGTTTTTTTAATTAACTATTTGATGAAAAATCATAACTAGAAAAATATTTTGTTTCTATGGATAATTCATTGGCTAAGAAAGTTGGAATAATCAAAACCCTCATAGATCTAGTGAGTTTAAATAATGAAAATGTCTCACTTTTAAAATATAGATATTCTTAGTCCATTAAAAAGTTACAATGAATAGTTTACAAGAAGGTTTTGTTTGAGGTTTCCATTAAAAAAATAGTACATGTATTAGAGAAGTTACATAATGTTATAGTTAATGTCAAGGATATGCTGGTGGATGTAAAAGAAAAAAGAGTTAATAATATTGAAAATTCACTAAAAAAAATTTAAAGATGCATGATGATCAAAATTAGAAAATAAAGGATGATTTGGAAGGAAGAATGAGATCCTTGGTGGAAGATAAGTGCATCCTCGTCATGATGTTCCTTGATCTACAATTCAAGTTGAAGAATTTGGGAGAGCAAAAAATTGGATCTTCAAAACAAGATAAGAAAATATGTTATTAAACAAAAAAATGTAAGTGATTCATACATAAAAGAAGATTCACAATGGTGTCTCAAAGGTCTTAAAATCATATAGATAGGCATCTACTTATTGCTTATGGAAAAAGGTAACCCACAGTGATAAAAAAGTACCTTCTTATAATTCAAAAATTTCTAGAGGTGAAGAAGAAATAAATTTAAATTTTTAAAAAAAAGTGGGTAAAGAAAATTTCTTGAAATTATAATATCAAATCAAAAGATAAATCAGGTACATCCCAAAGAAAATATTCCCCAAAAGCAGCTCAAAATAAAAAAGTTCAAATATAAAAATAGTAATCATGTAATACTGGATAGCCTTCATATAAAATAAGAAGAACAAGATTGATTTGAATGTGTTTTTAATTTTATAGATTTAGTCATAGATACATTGATTTTTATAAAAATATTCCAATAGATACAAGTTGAATAAGGTCTGAACAAATGAGGATAAAGCTATAAAAAAGAAACAACCTAATTCTAGATTAGATAAGACCACATAGAAAGGGAATAAACTCTCTTTGAAAAATATTTTTTATAATATTGAAATATTTTAGTGAAATTTGAAATGTTGGTGGTCACAAATATGATGGATTTTGGTATAACCTTACCAAATACCATAGGTTTTCTGAGGAGAAAAGAGAAATTCCACAGTCTATGAAGTAGGTTAATAAAGAAAGTGTTTCCATCTTGGTTTCAAAATATATGAATTAAAATTCACACAATAATTTAATGATCAAATTAAACTAGAAGGTTCAACCCAAAAAAGAAGTTCTTATTTTGTGGTAAGATAGGATATATCATAGACTAATGAAAATGGTCTTGAATGATAAGAAAAAATGGATAAATCCAAATACAATAAAAGAATCCATCCAGGATATGGCTTTTGGGATTGGATTAATGGTTGAAACTCTTAGTGAAGAAGTGAATAATCTACCCAATAAGATAAAAGTTAATAATTTTAAGTGGTTTTTTCATGGTTCATAAATTTAGGCCATATTGTTTTTAGATTAATGACATGGCTTCATCAATAAGAAAATTTACTAAAAAATAAGGCCAAAGCACCGGTGAGCTTTATTTCAAAAAATATTAGTTCAAAAATGTATCCATGATCAATAATAAATTTTAATATGTAAATAATACCATTCTAACAAAATATAAACATACCTATAAAACCAAGAGTGAAATAATGAAGAAATTTATAGCCAAATTTCATGGCTTTAGAAATCAATCTCAACCCTCTTACTCATGTAAAAGAGTTTTTATGTGGTCGACCCTCACACTATATTTTTTTTATGGTATTTAAATGGTGGTAATATAAGGTGATGAAATATGGAGATTATTTCCATGAGAAATAGATCGAATAATAAATAAAGCTACCAGATTTTATCTATTAGCTTAAATCTATAAATCTAGATAGCCCCATCAAATCCGTAGGATGAGGTAAGATTTTCATTCTCTAAATTTTTTCAAATGTATATATTATATTTATTAATGGGTATTATTTATCTAAAAAATAGGTAATAATTGAAAATTTAAATATTTTTATGTATCTATTCACTATTCAGGTGAGTGAAGGTTCTTTAATTTTCTTAAAAATTAGTATCGGATGCCATCAATAAGTGAAAAAGAAAATTTGGAATCACATGTGAAAATGTGGATATTATTGTTGCCTAAACTTATGACTCTTATTTTATACTATGTTTTATCCCATGAATATTTAGATTTTATTTTTTAATGGAAATTTTATAAGATAAATTTTATTCCAAGTAATTTAAATGATGCTTTAGTGCTCTTGAATTCTTATAATCACAAGCACTAGAAAATAGTGACTCTAGCATAATTCATTCTCTCTTGGAATTATTATAGAAGGTAACTACCAATAAATGGGATTCCATATTAAGTCGTTCATAAATGTTTTCATTCTTTATAATCCTTAATTGGTATTGGGATTTATGTATTTCAATTGGAATCTTCAAATTCCACATTTTTCTAAAATTGAACAATTTAAGAGCTATAAGGAGAGAATATGTTTATGAATCCCTCCCATAGGTATCGTAAATTTTTCATGCATATATATTACATCATTTTTTATGAATATTCAATACATTTCATAAAAAACATTACATAGAAACGTACAGTTTTAGTGTATTTGGAGACTAGATACATAATCATCTAATTTCATAAAGGATATTCAACATAACCCACAAATATCTTCTCACATAATACACTTTTGAGACATATAATACTTAAAATATTTATTGATATCTAAGGTAAATGAAACATAATAATAGGTGATCTCAGATTCTCAATAATTTTAAACATAATAGATATTAATCATTGATTATAAGTGTCCATAAGATAAGTATAAATTTATGAGAACATGATAATATCTTACAATAATCATACCCAATCAGTCAAATACCATTAATTATAAATGATAGAATAATACCTTTTCATAAAAAAGACATAATATAAATGTTTTTGGAATTATAAATAATAAATTATGATCCTTTAGAATATATCATAAGCATAAAACATAAATTTTTGGCACACACATAAGTATAGAAAATAATTCCCTTAGTTAAGGATCCCTTACCGGGCTATCATAGTGGATTTCATTCACTTCCCATTACATCATTTCCTTTTTCAAGGTTTACTCTCAGGACTATCATTGTGGAAAGTGTCCCTTACTGAACTGGGTTCACCCTCACTCTAATCTTTATTATCACATGAGATATCCATCTTTACCCACTATATCGGAGGTTTATATAATTATAGTCCCACCCATCATATAATCAAAATAAAATATATGTATTCCCTAAGATTATAAAACAATCTTATATCATTACCCTTGTAAAGGAAACTAGTTTCACAAACATTTAATCATTTCATCATAGTATAACATATAGAAAAGAAATGGGTTTAGTAAATGTTTCATCATGAAATAATTAACACATGGGAAGAAATTGATTTCATATAATCATCTCTAATCATCATCAAAATAATTCATATAGATAAATAATGTGTATGGTATGATAATATCATATCCCCAGTGAAGAATAAAAATACTTAAAGAATGTTTACATAGATGAAAAATACCTTAAAATCACTAGAACATTTATTTCAAAAGATAAGAAAGTATCCTTTTCTTTTAATAAAATATCAACTAAAAATTCCTAGAATATTGAGAAAATATTTTTATTTGAAAATAAATAAGTAAAATTGTAAATTAATATTCAAATAAAATAATGGCCAATGTGGTGGAAAAATCCCATCATACCATATATGTTATATGATACCATTCTTTTCCCAATTTTTCAAAAAGTCAAAATTGACTTATTCAAAAAACATTTGTTTTAAAATTTTATTTTAAAAATAATTTAAATAAATTAAAGTGTAATTAAAATTTAATTTTTAAAACATTTACTGAATAGGTAAAAATTTCTATAAAAAAAATTGTGAAGAGCATGGATATAGAAGAAAATTTTCAACAACTGAAGAATAAATAAGGTTGAATTTTCATTAATAACATTTTCTTGATCATTTTATATACCAAATATATGATAATTAAAATATTATATAGAAATTCCAATAATAAATAGAGGTGGACAAAATATATGGGGTTTAAATTTTATGATCTTTATAAATTCCCTCAATAGAAATGTTTCTTATCTAATCTCAAAAAGGAATGACATTGTAACATAAACCTCTTACCTCAATTTCTGACTTCCTTCATGCATGTTAAAGCATCCCATAAATTAAATAATGGTTTATTATACATGTATTCAAAAAAATAATATATAATTTACTTTGCATCATTTCTTTATAATTTTTAATTATCCTTTTATTAACAACTTCTTTATTAATATGGATATTCGGGAGAACACCAGTTCATTTTCTATCAATGTTTCAATTCGATGGTTCTGGTAATTTCACCTTGGTCATGGTATCAAAATATTCATAATATTAATCAATATATAAGTATCATATTTATTAATCGTATAAAATTTTATAATTATTCATAAAAATTGGTGATGAAAAATGTATCATATCATTGCGTGGAGGTGGGTGTCCACACGTACGTATGAGCAACTTTATTGTTTTATAATGAATGGAAAGGTAAAATGATAGATAGTATATTATTTTTATGTAATCACAAAAATTTCATAAATATAAAATATAAATATTATATTCATCATAATAACTAACCATGAATGATGGTGATGGAAAATGAATCATATTTCTATGCGGAGGCGGTAGTCCACACCTAAAAATGAGCGATACTTTAATTTCCCATTTGATATAGTGGTGATATAAAATGGTTGATACATTATCAGAATAACATTTAAATATATTTAATACACTAACTAAAATATTTTGAAATAGATACCATATATCTATAGAAGGTAAAAGAATAAATAAAATTGAAAGTTCTCAGTTACGAGTTATACCTCTTCGTTGAGAAACATCCATTATCTTACAATATAATCCTTGAAAGGATGGTATTCTGATCAAACTAGGACCTATATAAAATTTTGATGTATTTTATGAATAGATTATAGTATTTATTGAATAATATATATGTCTCATGAAGTGTGAGTTAGATAGAAGAGGTGGTATCACTTTATAATGGAGGGAGAGGACACACTTGGAATTTTTCAAAATATTAAAATATAATAATGTATTACTCATGTAAAGTGGCTCTAAGATTTAAAATATAACAATATTGTAAGGATAAGGTTAAAATACCATCAACTAATCAATGTAATGAAAAATAAATTGTGATATTTTAACCCTTATTTCTTAGTTTAACCCCACCCGCTTGTAAAATTGTTTCAACCTTAACCATGGTAACACATTTTAATTGTTTTTATTATTCATTAGGTAAAAAAATTAAGTTTAACTTACTAAATTATATTAATTATTATGATTCCAAATATTTAATAAATTTTAAATGATTTTTTTCTATAATTTTAATAAATCCATTTGAAAATAATTGTGAAAAATGAAACAAAACCATTTTTAGATAAATGAATTTTTAAAAATAAAACTAAGTTTACTATCATTCCTTTAAAAGTAAGAACTATTAGTTAAATTTTAAAATATTTTATTCTATATAATATCTATAATTTCATTAAAATCATTCATAAATATGTATTAATTTAATTTATTAAGATAAAAACACATTTTCTGGAAAAAAATGTTATTCATAGAAAACATCTTTTTTACCTTAAAATGCTTTTATTTTAGTTTCTCACCAATTAAGAACTATAGAATTGATGTTATACATATCTAAAAAATAATTTTTTAAAATTGAGATCATCCTATTCATACCCCCCCAATCCAACATCTAGGCAAAAACTTTCACATTAAATAATAATATTTATATCACAATTTATTTAAAGTAGGTGTGAATATAAAGAAAACTATCAAAGAAATTAAAATTATTTAAAGAGAAATATATCATAAAATGTTGAGGGGTTAAATTATACCCCCTTATGAAAAATTATCTCTGAAAATTATATCACATTAATACAAAAAACTAGGTAATTTTCTTCCTCATCACATCTTTGGGTTCGTACATAGCTTCCTAAAATTTTTTGTTTCACCAAAAAACATTAACTAGGTGGGTGGTCTTATTCTGTAGCACTTTATCTCTCATATATAGAATCTACATTGATTTTTCCTCAAAAAATAGATCATTATCAAATGGTATGACCCCTGAGTTAATTATATATGAATTATTTGGTATGTACTTCCTCCGTAGAGATACTTTGATCACATAATAAACTAGGGAGAGATTCGGTGGAAGTTCTATGAAATAAGTAATCATACCTATATGATCTAGAATTTTTAGGGGACTAATATATATGTGGATTATTTTTTCACTTATTACTAGATATTATAACCTTCCTCCATAGATAAATTCATAGGAATACCTTGTCACCATCTTCGAACTCAAGATCCCCCAAATGAATATTATCATAACTTTTATATCGAAGATGATTTATATTGATGTGATGTTGAATAGATCTTAACTTATATACCATTTACTTAGATATATCATGTCTCAATAGATTTTTTTTCTCTAACTGTATCCCAAAAATTTGTATTTTAGTACTTATTTCCATAGAGGGATACAGAAGGATCCATTTGAATGCTTGATCAAAAGTTATTATTGTAAAAAAATTACAATATAAAGTTGTTGATCCCAAACACAATTAAAAGATTTATAATATTAACCCAATATATATTCAATGGTTTTAATGGTTCTCTTAGATGGGTCATATATATAATTATGATATATAGTACTAAACCTCTGCTCTATATCTAGAACCTGGTGAAGATTTCTCAAGAACATTGAGATAAAATACAGATCCTGATCGGATACAATTAAGAGTGGTACTTCATAAAATCTCACCACTTAATGTATATCATGGAATCATGATTAATAGATAAATATTATCTAAGGGAAATAAAATGTGCATACTTTATAAATCAATTAACTACAACCCAAATAGAATTATTCTCTTTTTATGTTTTGGGGTTTCTAACAACAAAATTCAAGGTAATGTTTTCCCATTTCAATTATACTATGGGTAATGGTTGTAACATCCCCTATACTTCTATATATTAGTTTTAATTGGATTATATACCAAAAATCAATGCACATACTCTTTTATATCCCTTATCATGTTATCCCACCATAAATACTCTTTTAGATCTCTACATATTCATACATTCAGGATGACTAGAGATTGATGAACTTTGAGCATCATCCAATAGATCCTTCAATTATAGTATTTAAAGTAAACTTACTTGGATTATGAAACTTATCATTCCAACACAATCATGGTTGAACACAGTAACATATTCTCAACTTCTTCTATAATTCTATATCCTCTTTCTACACCTCTTTAATCCTCACATGGATAGATGTTTGAACTTTACCTAAGAATGTTATGATATTTCTCATTTCCCTGTGATGTTAATATTCATATTTTCTAAATCCATAAATATTGGATCTCTTAAAATACTCATCATAGACAAACTAGAATGGTCTTTCCTACATAGAACATTAGCCACCTTGTTATTATTCCCAGGGAGGTAGTATATTGAGAAATCATAATATTTAATAAACTTCAACTTTCACCTTAGTGTATATTCAAAAATTTATGTGTGGATATATACTTTACATTATTATTATTAGTATATATATAACACCATTCACCATAAAGATAATTCCTCTATATTGTCAATGAAAAAAATGATGTTACTAACATGAAATCATGAGTCAGGTAATTTTTCTGAGGAATTTTCAAATGGTGTGGGGCATAGGCTATCATCATATCATTCTAAATAAATATTATTACCATTACCTTATTTGATGAATCACTAAATATTAAAAAGCCTTCCTACTATAGGGTAGTGTAAGTGCATGTTCATTTACCAACGTTCGTTTTAGCTCCATTAAATTTTTCTCATGATCATCTGTCTAAAGGAACTTTCCTCCTTTCTAAGTCAACGTGATTATTGGATTATATAGACATATTAAATTCCTCAAAATGAATATATAGTATCATAAAAACCCAATAAAACTAAGAAACATGATTATCATATTTTCTCTAGTCCATTTTTCAATAAATTTTATCTTTGAAGGACCCACCAATATACTCTCAATTGAGAAAATATGACACAGAAATGGTACTTTTATAGCCAAAATTCACACTTGAAATATTTATCATACAACTTATCCTTCATCAGGGACATCAGCACAATACTCAAATGATATTTATTATCTTCTTATAATTTGAATATATATGAACATCACCTATAATTACTAACACATACAAATCAAGATAATCTATAAAGAATCTATTCATTATATCTATGAATATAGTGGGGATATTGGTAAGTCAAAATGGAATCACTATAAATTCATACTAACCATAACTTGTGTGAAAGTATATCTTTGATATATCCACCATCTTAATACTTAATTAAGGATATCCAGAATAAAGGTAAATATTTTAAAAATATTTATCTCTACACAGTTGATCAAATAATTCATTAATACATGGTAGATGATACTTTTTCTTGACAGTAAAATTTTTATGTACTAGATAATCAATTCAAAGATGCATTGAACCATCTTTATTCATAACAAAAATAATATTTTTACCCCATGTTGATTCACTAGGATGTAATGCCTTACTAATATTCTCTAATAGTTTCTTCATCAATTCCTAACACTCAATTGTGTCCATTTTATTTATATTATTTGAAATATTTATAGCACTAGGTACGATTTCTATTAAAAAATCAACTTCATGATTCCTGGGTAGACTAGGAAAGTATTCAGGAAATACATCATAATATTCCTAAGAAATAGGCATATCTTCATTTTTTTGTCCCTAAAAATTCAAGATAAATATACCTCATGAATAGGTAGTAAGACTTGTACAATGAAATTAACTTCCATTGGATTTTGTATTCATACTCACACTGAAAGAAAATAATATGTTGATTCAGAATATAAAACATGACTTTCCTTCTATGTAAATTATATGGGCTCTATATAAATATATCCAATATATTTTTAAAATCACATAAAATTCAACTTCAACTAGAATAACTAGATTTATAGTAAGTATATTCCCACAAACTTCAATGGGGGATGAGAATTAAACTTGAGATATATTCATCATACCATTAGAATTTTTTATCTCTAACCCAAAATAAATCCATTAAGGTAGTGATGTGATAACCTAAAAAATCATATATAAAAGAGTGGGTTGAACCAAAATCAAATAATAAATTTTCAATCTTAGAGTGGATGGTATGTGTACCTTTCACCTCTTCATTCTCATGGCCTATTTCTATAGTTTTGATCAAATGAAATTTTCATTTTTCTCTGGGCTTAAGAGGTTATTGATGTTGATTGTTATCATGAACCATCTAATTCATTCACTAGTTGTGTAATTTTTATACTCCTTTTAATTGTAGCATTAGAGTGTGGTTGGAACATCTGGTTCTAGTTTTCCACTATTACATTCATTGATTAACATCTCTACATCACTTCAGTATTATTTTTATTTGTGTCCATATTCTCTATAGTTTAAAAAAATTTCTAGGACCTATAAGTAAATTTTCTCTACGGTTCCTTCCAAACTCCTGATATGAATTAAAATTAATTTATTTTCTCCATGGGTTTTATTATTATAATTTCCTCAAAATTCCATCTTTCATTTTTTTCCCCAAAATCATGAGAACACAAAGAGTCTCTAATTACTAATTCCAACTTGAGATAATATCGAATGATTTTCTCATAGCTATCAAAGTTCTTATATCCAATGACTTTCAGAGTCATAGTCTCAAGATAATAATGAATAATCCTACTTTTCTTTTAGGTTTGATGATAAAACTATAAACATACCTCGCAAGTCTATTGAAATTTTCCCCATAGGTACTAATAAATTAGTCATCCTTATAATTTAGTTCCAAAAATTCCTTTTCTGTTTTTGTGTGAAGAGTTTGAGGATAATACTTAATAAAAATTTACGTCTTAAAATATACTCATGTTATGGATTGGATTTCCTCTTTTTGCCTCATATTCTTCATAAGAGTCCACTATTGATCTTCTTCACATTAAAAATTATATAACCCCATGAAAAAATTGTCATGTTCTAAACAAGGGAGAATATTAAATATCTTTCTAGTGGTACTAATCCATTTCATAGAAATTATTCGATCAGAGGAACCACTGAAGGAAAATGGAAATCTCCAAATAAAAGATTCAATGGTGAGTCATTCCTTTCATTGTTCAATTGAAAGATCAACATGATTCATGTTACCATTCCTAGATTAAGAGATTTGGGTAAAAATAGCTAAAATATTTTACTTCCCATCTTCAATTTCATTTGGATTCCCATGAGGATGATTGTTTATTTATTATCATATTCGAAAAAAACAAAATTCATCTTGGGTCTATCAATTGACTAAGACAAAAAACTATATAATTAAAAATAATAATCATATTGATTGTTCATTTAATCATGAAAAATAATTCATTGTATTTATGAATCATTACACTTTATTTTTGATCTATGAAACCATAATTTTAACTCATATAATTAATGTTTATCATCTATTCAAATCCTTCATAAAATCTTGTAAAGAAAATTTGAATTTACCCAACCATATCTCCTATGAGTGTTTAGCCAGTTGTGCAGTCTTATGCCCACTCGTTGTGCATTGGTAACGATCAATATAATACCCAATATTCTCCTTTTAGAGTTATTACCTATGGGTGAATATGTATTATATCCGTATAAACTTTCCAGTGTCCATAAGAGGATGTATTTTCTATGAAAACCACACAATATCAAGTTTAACAAAGATTTGGAATGTTATCTTATTCTCTAATATATCCTACATGATTTTTGAAAAGGTTCTCTAATACTAATATCTAAATATTAACTAAACTTTACTCTGATACAAACTAAAGTAACCCAATAATTTCATGAATATATAGTATATAATTTTATATGAATATTCAATACATATCATAATAAAACATACCCTATATACATAAAGATTTAAAGTCTTTAGATACTAGATACCCAATAATCTTATTCAAGGAAAGATCTTCCACATATCCTATAAATTTCTTCCCACATAGTACACATCTTATACATACCCAACTTAAAACATTTCTTCATAACCTAGGGAAATGAAACATGTGAAAGGGTGATCTCATATTCTTAGTAAGGGTAAATATAAGAGATATTAATCTTTGATCATAAGTGATCATAGGATAATCATAAATTTATAATAATATGATAATTACTTACAATAGTCATACTTAATCATTAAAATATAATTATTCAAAAATCATGGTATAAATATTGGTCATAAAAAAGTACGCAAGTCATAAGTGTGATGAATCATTAAAAATCAATCATGATCCATGAGAACATATCACAAGAATAATTTAAAATTTTTTGGAATATAAAAACTATATAAAATCAATTCCTTAGTCAAGGATCACTTCAAAGTTTATCATAATGGATTGGGTTCACTCCCCATTTCATCATTTCCCAGTCAAGGTTTGCTACTAAAACTATCATAGTGCACATAGTCCCTTACTAAAATAGGTTTACTCCCCATTCTAGCCCTTATTATCTATTTAGATATCTATCTCTACCCAATGAATTAGAGGGCTATATAATTCCAGGACCACCCATCACATAATAAAAATCATAAATATGTGTAGCATAAGATCATAAAATATCCATCACATCATCGTATCATAACCCATGGAAAAAAATAATTTTTATAAATATTACATCATTTCATCATACCATAACCTGTGAAAAAGAAATGGGTTTCATAAAGGTTCATCATAACTTAATTAACCTGTGGTAAAGAAATTTGCTTCATAGAATCATCCTTAAATTATCATTATCATAATCCATCTAAAGAAATAATTTTGGTGGTATCAAAATATAATATCCCCAATGAAGTATAATAATCCTTGAGGGATTTTTTCATGGATGTAAAATACTTTTAAAATATCATTTGAACCTTTATTTTGAAATATGGTAAAATGTATGTTTATTTTGATAAAAGTATAACTAAAACTTCCTAAAATATTAAGAAACTAATTTTCATTGAAAATATCCATTAAAAATTTAAAATTAAGATTCAAAGAAAATAATGTCCATGGTGGTGGAAAAAATCTATTCATATCGCACACGTTAAAAGAGAACATTATTATCAAAAAAATTCAAAAAGTCAAAAATGACTTGTATGGAAGAAATTTATTTAAAAATATTCCTTTTAAAACTTTTTAAATAAATTAACATGTAATGAACATTAACTTTTTAAAAAATTTCATGTAATTGTGAAAACAACCATAAAACAAGTTTGAAGAGCATGGACATGGAAGAAAAAGTTCAATGACCAATGAGGAAATAAGGTCAAATTTCTATTAAAACAATTTATTAGTCATTTTAAATACTAAATAGAGTAAAATGGTACTGATACATAAAAAATAAAAATAATAAACAAAATATAAGATAATATGTTTTATTTCAAGTTTAATATCTCTATAATTTCCCTCAATATAAATTTATCATAGGTAATCCCAAGAAGAAATGAGATGGTAAAATAAACACCTTACCTCAAGTTTAATCTTGTTTCATACATGTTAAAATATCTTGTATAATGAATAATTATTTATTATAAATTTATTCCATAACCATATTAATAAATAAATTACTATTTATCATTCTGTTATAATTCTCAATTATACTTTTATAAAAAATTCTTCATTTAAATGAACATTCGATTGAAAACTAATCCATTTTCTATGCATGTTTCGGTTCGATGGTTATAGTACTTGATCCATGGTTGTGGTTTAATAATTTAAAAATTATTAATCATGAAATAGTTATCATATTTATTTACCCAATACACTTTTATAATTATTCATATAAAGTAGTGATGAAAAACTAATCACATCACTGCGTGGAGGTGGTAGTCCTTGTGTACGCATGAGCAACGTTATCGTTTTCCAACGAATGTAAATGTTAGAAGTTAGATAAGATATAATATTTATATAAGAATAATTATATCATAAATATAATATATAAACATTATATCCAACATAATAACCAATGATAAATTATGGTGATGGAAAATAAATCATATCGCAACGTGGAGGAGGTAGTACACACGTACGCATGAGTGATGATTTCATTTATCATTTTAGGGAAGGAAGGTGGAGAATAGTAGATCCATAATTATAAAAAAAATTAAATATATTTAAGATATTGATTTAATTATTTTATAATGGATACCAGATATTTAGATGAGGTATAATAAGAAATAAAATTGAATGTACTCAGTAAAGAGTTATACCACATTATTGAAAACCCTCCATTGTATTACAACTTAAACCATGAATGGATAGTATCATGATCAATATAGGACCTCTAGTATGTGTGGATAGTTCTTAAGAAGTTGTTATGGTATGTATTGTTTGAGATAGAAGTATCATGAAGTGTGAGGAAGAGAGAATAGGTGGTTTTCTTTTATAAGGGAGGGAGAGGATACACATAGAATTCTTCAAAGGATTAAAATATAATAATTTTTTACTCTAGTCAGGTGGATCCAAAATGAAAAAGATTAAAATATATAAAGTATAAGTTTGAAATACCATCAAAAAATAAAATTAAAACAAGTTTTTTGTGAGATTTTAAACCTTATCACTTAGGTTAACCCCAGGGTAAAATCATTTTGATCTTAACCGTGGTAACTCAATTTTAATGTTTTTAATATTAATTTTGACTAAAATTTAGGTTGGAAACATTAAATTAGGTAAATTATTTTTATACCAAATATGGAATTAATTTTATAATATTCAGTTTCTATAAGTGGTTGAAATTAATTTTAAAACATGTATGAAAAATGAAACAAAACCATTTTTAGGAAAACACATTTCTAAGCATAAAAATGAGTTTACCTTCATTACTTTCCATATAAAAAATATTAGATAAATATAAAAAAAAATTATGTAATATATTATCTATAAATTTCATTAAATTATTCATTAATAGCGATTAATTTAATTTATTAAAATAAAAATACACGGTTCACATACAAACTATTTTCTAAAAAAATCTCTTTTTACCATAAAATGATTTTATTTTAATTTATTAAAAATTAAAAAACTATTGTATTTATTTCATAAATATGTAAAAAATAATTTCTCATAATTTAGTTCATATAACATATACCTATCAACCCAATGTCTAGGAAATAACTGTCACATTAAACAATAATATTTATACCATGTTTCATCTAAATATAGTGATGTATGTATCAAAAGCTATAAAAGAAATAAAATTTATTTAAAGAGATATATCATTATATATTAAGGTGTTAAATAAATCACAAGTGATATCCAAAAATTAATGGTCAGAATATGTAGTTAAATCCTTCAGATAGAATTATTTAAGGGATTATAATTTGAAGAAGAGCTTACCCATGAGTTAAAACAAGTAGTATCAGTTAGAAACTCAACCGATATTTCAAATGGTATCATATTTCAATTGGTATTATATCTCATGTGGAATCAAAAATTATTTTTGGGAAGATGTTGAATATTAATGATATAATCCCATACATTCATGGTTGTAAACCAAGAGGGTAAGTGAGGTCCTTCTGAATATATAATCTATAAACAGCGAGCTTTACCATTTTTGGTTCACAAGAACATTATCATGCATTATTTATAGAGTATCCCAATGAGGATGAACAAAGTAAAATCATATGTGTTCTTTATTGCTTCTGATGCTCTTTAATATATTGTATGGGTGATATTTAAGTGTCCCTCAAGTTTAGATAATAAGATCAAGATCAAGGGTTTAAATTCAACTATACTATAATACCCTACCTATCATGGTATATTCTTTGAATAAGGAAAAGCATGAGCTAAATTAAATCATATGTAAATAAGGATTTAGATAACATCTCCTTCTAGTATAACAAAAGATTTAGTTTTTTTCAACTAAGCCTATGATTTTTTTATTTAATTATAAACTTATTTATAAATTTTGATTATTTTTATATATATTTTTTATTTTGAGTTTTTTCAGAATTAAGGTCTCTCTTGAAAATTAATTTATAGACAGTATGAATTTTTGTTAAACTTACCTGTAACACCCTAATTTTTTCATTTTGGTTATATCATATTATAATAATAAATTTGTGATGGAATTAATGAAAATGATAAATTTTCAAAACTTTTGATAGTTAGATGTTTAGTGAATGGTTTGGGGAACCAGGCATAGTAACCTCACACTCTTAGAATTGAACCTCAAACTCTTTTTTTTATCTTGGCCTACAAACAACCTTCATAGTCAAATTATAATATATTTAGTGATTTTTAGGAGTATTTATTATGAATATATTATTTAATAAATGAGTTTCAATTATTTTAGTTTATGTTATTATAAAATATAAGTTTTATGAAGTATCATATATTTTTTTGGATTTATTAAATTTTTTTTATTATAAAAGATTGGGTATTGTAAAACATGAAAGGTGAATTGAGTAAAAAGTTTGTGTTTTTATTGTTCTTATTATTATTATTACAATATTCTATATAATTATAACAACCCCTACCCCGGTAACCCAAATTTGATCGTCGTTTTATGAAAATGGTATAGATATAAGAGATCACATCACCAAAGATCATTCAGTTTAGTAGTCTTGAAGAACTAGAAACATGCATGGAACCCATTTTACATTGGGAGAATAAAATATAATACATAACAAAATCTAATAAACCACACCCTTGAAAACTCATTAAATGATCTCTTCTTCATAACCTAGGGATGAAAAACAAATAAAAGGGTGAGGTCAAATGGTCATTAAGGGTTAGGTATAGTGGAAGGTAACTATAATCAATAAGTTAATCAAAATGGAAAGGTAAATAACTAAAAAACACATTCCAATCAATAAACTGATAATGAAAATGAATCTATAGATTTTTTTACAGTGAAAATCCTCTTGATAATAATAATATATTATTCAATGAAGAAAATTCTTATTTATTTGACATCATGTATATAAAACATGAACCATTATACCATTATGAAGGTTTAGGTATGTGGGTAAAAACCTATTTGATTCTATTTGGAAACAAACACAAAGGGTTTGTCATCAACTATTTTTGTCCCATGAGACATGTTGATGCATTGAGGGGCTATAGCGAGCCCAACACGTCACTACAAGTCCAAATAATTCTTCATACATAGATTCAATTTATAAAAAATATGAATTATCAAAATATATTTATTGATTATAAGATTAAAAAAAGGATTTTTATGTTGATGAAGATACTTTTAAATGATGCCATTGAAAATTTCTTGAGTAAAATAATCTTTAAACATTCCAAAGAATCACATGCCACTTTAAAACATTTAAATCATAATCCCTATGAAGGAATAACATTAAAATAAACTTATAATATTATGAAAATAATAAGATTCATGGTATGATATATCAAGGATATTACATACACCACAGATAATGAATAAGTGGTAAACAAGGAATATATCTCACAAAAGTAAAAATGAGATGAGAAAACCCCTTTTTTACTTTGGAAAGAAGAGTTGTTTTGGAAAATAATTTCAATTTTTCATAAAATCATATTATAAATATGTATATCCTAGAAAAGAAAAGGTTAGGATGGTGAAATTATGTTTGAGTCATAAATGATGTCTAACATGTAAAAATATTTTTTAAGAAACTTTAGAATTGAGCCTCTTTAGTGTGTTTTTGAGGAAAATATTAAAGGGTAATTAAAATAGAAAAGGAATTATTGTTTATAAAAAAATAATAAATGAATAAAGAAAGGTTTTCATGATAAAATGATTGATTTTAGAAAAATATTTTTATATTAAAAAAATTATGGGTGTTACTTGAAAATGGGTAAGAAATTGGTAAGTTCCCTTTAGTCACGCTTGCTTATCAAGAGGAATAAAAAAGAAACATTATAAAACATGTATTTCCCCTGAAAAAAGAAAGATGAATTAATCTGGATTCATGGGTTTTGAACATATACACATAATATATAATAAGTATATAAAAATAATGAAGGCTTAAATTAGGGTAAAGAGAGAGAAATTGTAACCTGGATGAAAAATGGAAGTTCGGGGAGAATCTCTTACCACTTTGGAATCAATTGAATCATATGCCCCATAAAATTAATAATCAAAAAATGAAATATTGAATACCATGAAGATAAGGATATTCATGATATGATACATCAATGAGTAGTATACATACACCAAACATAAGAAGTAGTAGTGAATAATGCATATCTCACAGAAATAAAAATGAGATGAGAAAACTCTTACCTTATGTACGAATGTGTTATGCACTTGATCTTAATGTACAAGATAATAAGATTAAATCCATTAATTAATTAATTCAGAACCTTTTATACATGTATTCGATTTATTATTATTTTATTAAGTTCATTTATGGCCTTTTGATAAGTTATAAGATAAAATTTTATCGTTCGGGAGTGTTCGTTTCCTGGGTTTTCATGATCTATTTACTTGTATACATATATAGAAAATCATGTAAAATGAGAATTGTTGTCCAAAATTGAAATTATATGTTATTAATAAAATTCTATAATATTAAATGGTTATATATTTCATTTGGTTATATGGTATAAGGATGAATCATTAGATAAAACATTAGTGATAGTCGTTTATATTATTTTGGCATTTTTTCTATTAACACGAATTAGTTTTATTTTATTAATTAATATTGTGTATATATACTACTTCTAGAACTTCACTACTGAAAATTGCATTGATTGTGATGGGGAATTTGCGACGGCGTCCCATCACAAATGACTAATTGCAGAAAAAGGTATTGCAAATAGTTTTTTTAAGACGGACCATACCAAAAAAATATTTTCAATGGGATTATTTCTCATCAAAAATAGTTTCTTTGAGTTTTTAAAAAACCTGTTGCAATGGGCACATCACAAAAATATAAAAAAATAAACAAAATTAATATTAATAAAATTTAATAAAATAATATTAATAAAAAATAAAAAATTAATATTAAAAAATTAATATTAAAAAATAATAATAAAATAATAATATTAATAATATTAATAATAATATAAATAATATTAATATAATAATAATAATAAAATAATATTAATAATATAATAATTATTATTATTATTATTATTATTAAAATAATTTTAATAAATTAATAATAATACTAAAATTAATAACATAATAAAAACCTCAATAGTTGAAAAAATATAAAAAATATAATAATAATTTTAATTTTAATAAAAAATAAATATAAATAAATAAATAATAAATTAATAAAAAAATAAAAATGAATAAATAAATAATAAAATAATAAAAAACAAAACATTTGAAACAATATAAAAATACACTATATAGAAATGTAAATATATAATATTACAAAAAAAATACATTAAAATGATGTTTTATCATAAAAAGTAAATATGTCAATAAGGGAGATGGTCTTCTGGAGGAGTTGGAGGAGATAGTGTAGGGAACTCCATCCCTAAACCATGAGCCAGACATTGCATGTACTCCATCATCTTCCCGTGTTGTTGCTTCTACCATCAATGCATCTCCTCCTACTACTGCTATTGTCGAATGAACTCTTCCTGCTCCATATGCATACTCTCTATAAGCTCACCCTGAGCTTGCACTTATCCTGATACTCTGCAGAAGATGATTATTACCCCCCATGAGCTCCTCTCGAGCTGCATGTCGACATCACATCGGTACCATAATAACTCATAGGTGTCAATCGAGAGCTGATACCAACAACTCGGCCTTTCTCAAAGGCATACTGGATCTCCTACATCCATATTGCCTCATCAAATCTTGCTACACTGGTCTAATCCTCGGTCTCGACCAGAATCTCAGTCTGTTTCTAAGACATCACAACCTCATATGACTCCTTCAATTGAAATTTAAGAATAAAATAATTAAACTGTTATTTATAGTTAATTTTAAAACTCAAAAAAAATATACTAACCACAGTCTGACGCTGTCGATCACCTATAATCTCTCCAGTAAGGATCATTGTACATCCTCCTATAAATGTCGAACTCTGTAATATTGGGTTTTTTGACTTTCTATATGAATATAAAATAATAATTTTACATTATAGTTGTATAAATTAATTAAAAAAGGTACTTACCATATGTTACCTATGCGTACTGAATGTACGACTACCAGCTTGATGTTTCACCACCTATCTCACTAGGTTTTGTCAACCTACTAATGATCTCCTCTAAAAATGACCACCCATCTAGTGTGAACATAATCCATCCCAAACATGAGATTAAATGTAATCAGGTCGGTGGGCATGGCAAGACTGATCAAACTCTGTGACTCTTTCTTTTCTCATTGTTTTCCTTCTCAGATTGTGAAAAAACTAATGACAACGATTATGCATACAACCCTCCCATGTCTGTCAAATAGAGTCATGCATGCTCTCATCTATGGTATACCATAAACCCTACAAATAATCAATAATATCAAGATATTAATTAAATAATCTTAAAAATAAATAATATTTATTTATATACCAGCAAATGATCGAAAACACGGTGTTGAACATCAATGGGAATCTCATACCATGTAACCCATGCTCTAGAAAAATAATTTTGCAATATAGAACTCCCCTGTCCAATAGTTATATGTAAAAAATTATGAAAAAAGAACAAATAATAAAATAATTAGTATATAAATAAAATAATGATAATTAGCGAAAAAAACTAAAATACACAAGTAAACATACATATGAATGCGTGGATTGAATCCAATATGTGGACATCACTTGGGGATATGGTCAGGAATCATTAATCACACAAAACCACAACCCCTCTAAGTCATTACTAAACCTTCAGTATTATGAGGGTCAAATGATCCAATATCATGCTCATCATCAAGTAGATCAGCCTCCTGGAACTCACAAAACATATCTGAGTCCATTTGAAACATGAAATGACTATTTTTATCAAATAGTTTAAAATAACTATTATATATAGATATATATTATATATGATTATAACCATCATTTAACTATGTAAATCTTCATATTCATCTTTATATTTATATCTTATGGTGTCAATATCTTCACATTCCTCCTCAGTATCATCAATTTCCATAGGACTTTCAATTTTATCATCTCTTGTCATTTCAAATTCATTTGTTATATCAATAACATCATCATAATCATCGACCCTTAACTATGGGGTGTCATCATTTATATTTGTGTCTCTTCATGGAAAATATGGATTTGGATTAGTCTCTTGAAAAATTTCAATTCTTTACACTTCAGTGTAACCACATTCACTTTGAATAAACTGATTTTACTAAGATTTCATTTTTATTATGCTCCACCAATCACTCAACTCTCTTAAAGTAGCACAATAATTTTCATAATAAATTTTATGTGTCTAATGAGCCAATAAAAATGTTTCATTTACTATAAGAAGATTTTTGTATTTAATATCAATGATTCCAAGGAACAGATGAACCTACAAGCCTCTCTCAGTATCCAACGAATGAAATTTAAACATTGTTAAGTAATTCTTTCCAAGATAACACGGTTTAATTATTTCTTCCAGCATGTCGTAAAATTCAAATTCAATTTATCTATGATAATATCCTCTCAAAAAAACTTCATTATTCATTATTTTTTATTCTCTATATGCACGTGTATTAAATCTAAAACCATTCACCACATATACATTATTAGATTTAACGATTTTGGGTGGTGGGTTACTCAATACACACAATCAATTATCAGTTTTATCAGCATGTTGAGATACCTAAAAATTTGTAAAACAATTATCAATATAACATGTAATAAATTTATTTTATATGTTAAATGAAAAATAATTTATTTTACTATTTTTTGAAACTAGTAGAAAAATTTATTTTACTGATGCTCTTCAAGAGAAACTGTTTTAATTTGTAGAAATTTTTTCTTTATATGATTATCATATAAACTATAAATAAAATAATATTAATTTATTGTAATAAAGATTATAGAATAAGTGATAGGATCACTCACAGTACAAATGGTTTCATTTCTTCACAGTTGACGAGAACATATATGTGAGCTCAATGATGTTCATCATATGAAATCCATCATTCGTGAACTCCATCAAAGCCAAGTTCAATATGATTAAAAACTGATAATTGATTGTTCATTCCATCATTAGCATTTCCCTCATTATGTCCCATTTAGTTATGTTTTGAGTGATATTTAGATTGAAAATAATGAGAGCAAAAAAAAGAAATTTCCTCTTACAAATAAGCTTCTGCAATTTATTTTTCAATCGATAATTTGTTACGTACTTTTTCTTCAATTTCTTCATGCATCTCTCAAATAGATACATCCATAAAAATTGTATTAGACATTCACATTTCAATTCATGTAAAAAAATTAATACCAAATGTTACATTGAGTCAAAGAAAGTCGGTGAGAATATTTTTTCCAGTTTACATAAAATTAAAACATCATCTTCTTACAGTGTACTTAGTGCATCATAGTTTGTTGTCACCATATAAATGTCTCATAAAAAAATATGATATGTCTATTAGTGCATCTCAAATTATAGAATTCAACAAAACTCTTAATCTAATTGGTATAAGTCTTTCCATTATATCATGACATTCATGACTTTTTTATCCGATAATATGACCAAATCTAACGCATTTGGCCAAATTGGAAACATAAACATCTGAAAATCTCAAATCTAAAATCCACTGAAAAAATAATAACTAATGTTCTTTGGAAATTGTATAATATAATTTTGGCTTCATTAAATTCTAGGATCTGATATTTTCAAACAGTTTAAGTTCAGGTTGCCTATAAATTTGGGCAAGATCTAATCATGCCTTTACATTATCTTTGGTCTTACTTGGTGTATCCAAAACTGTATAAAATATATTATCAAAATAGTTCTTCTCAATATGCATGACATATAATATGTGACAGACTAAAAAATCAGACTAATATGGAATATCCCAAAAAATTCTCTGTTTTATCCAATTGTGTTATTTCCCAAATCCATCAAATTTTTGTTAGTTTATATATTGTCCAATTGTAATGGGAGGTAATAAAGAGACAAATGATCTTAACTCCATACTTGATATCATTTTTATAGGTCCATCTCTTTCAATTGTTCCTTTTTTTAAATGATAACTGTTTCTCCGAAAAGAATGATCGGTTAGAAGGAATCTACGATAACAGTCAACAAAACAAGGTTTTCTTTCATTGATGAGCATAAATGTTTTGTTGTCTCTCATAAAGTACGTACATGATTTTAGACCATGTTTACTCTATCTAGATAACATTACATGTGCAAATAAGTCACTAATTATCTATATAAATACAACTTTTAGTAGGAAATTTTGTTTCTCAACAACATCATATATACTAACACCAATACTCTATAATAAATTTAACTCATCAATCAATGGCTTAAAATAAAAATCAATATTATTTTTCAGATTTCATACAATTAATAAGGTCAAAAAGTTATATTTCTCATTCATTGACATCCAATGAGGTAAATTTTATGGAGTTATAAAGATACACCAATAAAAATATTGACTACCATAAGAACCAAATGGACAGAAACTGTCAGTTGAAAGACTCAATCACACGTTTCAGGATTCTGAAGCAAAAGAAGGATGTACTTAGTCAAAATTTTTCCATGAATCACCCTTAGAGGGATTATTTAATATTTTACCAGTTTAAATATTGGTTTTGTTCCATGACATCAATGACGCTATGTTCTAAGACATAAACAAATGTTGCATTTTGGGTGTAAGTAGGAAATCACTACTGGAAACCAAGGCTATCCCAAAAGTTTAAAACCGTTGGGATAGGCTTCCAAACTATTTTTATATGTTATACCAATGGTTTTCTAAACTATTGGGTGATAAAGTATAGGGATATCCTTATACCAATGGTTACAAGGAAACAGTTGGCTTAGACTAGTAAAATATCTAATTTCCCTATGTTTTTGGCCAGCCGTTGTAATACAGAAGTACCAACGGTTTGTAACTATTGGTAAACATAACTCTATAACCTATACCAATGGTTTAAAAACCATTGGTATGTATTATATGTATAACCTATATACCAATGGTTTTTGAACCATTGGTATAGTGTTTTACCAATGGTTCAACTAAAACCGTTGGTATAGAAGAATTTATTTAGCTTTATACCAAAAATTTATAAATCATTGGTATATAGTACTCTAGGATTACATAGAATCACACAGTAGCCTTCCCTCTTGCCTACCCTATATAGAATTACACAGCAAGCCTACCCTGTAACGAATTACATAGCAACCTACATCCCCTCTTGCCTCCCCTCTACAATATATAGAATTGAATACCTGATGATACAACAAAGAAAATATACAATGATTATAAAATGCCTAAAAATATAGAATTCAAGAAAACACTCATGACCACAATACAATGTACAAAATTCAAAAAACACTCATTGATGCAATTAGTGTATTTGGAATAAAGTTCTCAGGTTTTGACATCCTAGTATTTAATCATTATAATGTTGTCTATGTCAAAGAGGATAACATGTGTAATGGTAGAGGTCACTATTGTGATGATAACCCTAGTTGTTGTTGGTTGATATGTTGGGGGTTCAAAATAGAATCTTGTGTAAGAGAACAAGACCCACCTGGATGGTGGTCATAACCCATGCCTATGTTTCTAGGGGGTGGGTTAATTCCATCTCAAGTGGGTTGATATAGGTGTGTCTCATTCATTCATATAACATTTCATGGGATTTACCATGGGATCCCAAATGCGAGACACATGTATTTATATAGTATTTTCCTCTAATTAATCAATTGTTGGAATATTTTTTTCTCAAATCCACAAGTCATCCAACTAGCCTACACAAGCCTCATTGTGATGGCACACCCCACCATACCCTAGTTCCTAGAACGATTGTACTTCCACTAGTGTTAAGTGAACCCTCTAGAGAAATCTAAATATAGAACTCCTACTTAGTACCAAGTTTTCAATAACTAATAAAGAAGTGATGATGATGAATAAGTAAGCAAGTATTAACACCAAGACATAAGAAGTTACTCTCCCTCACTTGTAACACCTTCAAAACGAATAAGCACATATATCCTGACCATATATGGTGTAGAGAAGTATATTAGCACACTGGGTGGGAAACAAGCATCATGTAGTCCCAAAAAACCCACACAATGGGTAAACAACTCAATGGAATAATTATCATGTTATTTCACAACCAACCATTTAAAATAAATGTTCCAAATAGGTATTTAATTCTAAAATGTGGTTCATAATTCCAAGTGCTTTTACTTTTTATAAAATATGACTTGAAAACTCTTTATAAACTGATGTAAATCTCATCTAAAATTTAAAACATTTCAAAGCCGCTACAAAAAAACATGAATATTCATCTTTCAAATCATTAACCTTTCCCAATGAATTCATTTTCCATCAAACCAATTTTAAAATGTCAATTAATTCATTATATCAAGTAAAAAACCACACACTCATTTCAATCAAACATTTCAAATTAATTAGAAAAAAACTTTATAAAACATGTCAAGTTCAACACCTCACAACAAATCTATTTCCTATTTAAAAAATAGTTTTCATTCCATGAATAATGAAATCTGATCAAAATATATCACACACCATTAAATCCATTTTAAAAGGTCTCAATGGTATTTAATAAATTATTACAAACAAAAATATATAGTTTAAAACATGAAATTAAAAAGATAAACATTTATATGCTTTCAAATCATTGCATATATCCATACATTCAATAAAAATAAATATATAATGAAATAAAAAACTTTTAATTGAAAATGAAATAATTTCATTGAAACGCATACCTTAAAGAGGTGTAAATTTACTTAAAACCTTTCAAAACATTTCACCTTCAAGTTTGAGTACCCAAATGAGAGACTAGAATAAAGATTGTAGTGAAATAGAATGAAAAAAAACAAATGTAGGAAAAAGATATAACTTAGTTACCACTTACCAATTTGTAATGGTTGCACCATTACAGATAATCCCAAAGGAACATTTGGGGTGTCTGGGGGATAGGGGGTTGCATAGGGTTGGGGGTTGTAAGGGTGTGGTGGAGGTGGTGTGGTCTATCTAAGGAGGGGGTGGGTTATCCAGGGGGTAGGGGTGTAGGGGTGTGGGGGAGGGGGTGTGGGGTGTGGGGGTGTGGGTTATCCGGGGAGGGGGGCTGCCCAGGTGGGGTAGGGGTCTGTCCAGGTGGGCGGTGGGCTGTAGGGGTGTGGGGGAGGAGGGTTTGGGATTTCTATGGAGGGGGTGGGTTGTCTAGGTGGGGTGGTGGTTGGGTTGTGTGCGCTTTCTAGGGAGGGGGTTGTCCAGGTGGGGTGGGGGCTATCCAGAGGGTAGGGGTGGCTGTCTGGGGGGGCAGTGTCCAGGGTGTAGATTTTGAAATGATGATGAAACTACCTCATTTTTGTGAGGTTTTTCTTTTATATAGACCAAAATATTCTATGTTATATCATCCCTCTATATGACCTAAATATTATTCATTTTTATTGGGTAGAGGGGGTGGGGCTGTCCAAGGGGGGTGGTTCAGGGGGTGGGGGTGTCCGGGGGGTGGGGGCTGCCCAAGGGGGTGGGGTGGGGGTGTCCAGGAGGTGGGGTGGGGTGTCTAGGGGGTGGGGTGTCCAAGGGTGGGGTGGTGTTCCAGGGGGGATGTCCAGGGGTGGGGGCTGTCCAGGGGGTGGGGGTGCCTGGGGGTGGTGGTGTCCAAGGGGGTGAGGGTGGGGGCAGTCCAATGGGTTGGGGTGGGGGTGGGGTTGGTGGTGGGGTTGGGGTGCCCGGGGGTTGGGGGTGGGGCTGTCTGGGGGGTGGGGGTGTCCGGTGGTGGGGTTGGGGTTGGGGTTCCCGGGGATTGGGGGTGCCCAGGGGGTGGGGTTGTCTGGGGGGTGGGGGTGTCCGGGGGTGGGGTGTTTGGGGGGGCTATCCAGGGGGGTGGGGTGTCTAGGGGGACTGTCCAGGGGGGTGGGGGTGTCTGGGGGGGATTTCCAAGGAGTGGGGGTGGGGGTGGGTTGTCTATGAGGTGGGGGATATCTAGGGGTGGGGGTTGTCCAAGGGGGTGGGGTGTCCAGGGGTGGGGGTGGGGGCTGTCCAAGGGGGTGGAGGTGTCTATGGGGTGTTTAGGGGGTGTGGTGGTTGTCCATGGGGGTGGGGGTGTCCATAGTGTGGAGGCTGTCCAAGGGGGTGGGGGTTTCCAGGGGGTGGGGGGCTATCCAAGGGGGTGGCAGTGTCTAGGGGTGGGGGTGTCCAGGGGTGGGGTAGATGTCCAAGGGGGTGGGGTGTCCAGGTTTGGGGTGGATGTCCAAAGGGGTGGGGTGTCCAAGGGGTGGGGGTGTCTAGTGGTGGGGGTCTTCAGGGGTGGGGGTGTCCAAGGGGGTGGGGGTGTCCGGGGAGTTGTCTAAGGGGGTGGGGTGGGGGTTTCCAGGGGGTGGGGGTTGTCTAAGAGGGTGGGGGTGTCCAGGGGGTGAGGGTTGTCCAAGGGGGTGGGGGTGTTCAGGGGGTGTGGTGGATTTCCATGGGGGTGGGGGTGTCTAGGGGGTGGGGGCTGTCCAAGGGGGTGGGGGATATCCAGGTGTTGGGGTGTCCAAGGGGTGGGGGTTTCCAGGGGTGACGATGTCCAGGGGTGGGGGTGTCCAGTGGGTGGGGGGGTTGTCCATGGGGGGGGGGGCTTTCCAGAGGGTGGGGTGTCTATGGGGGTTGGGGCGTCTAGGGGGTAGGGGTGTTCAGGGGGTGGGGGTGTCCAGGGGTGGGTGGCTGTCTAAGGGGGTAGGGGTGTCCAGGGGGTGGGGTGTCTAGGGGGGTTATCCAATGGGGTGGGGCTATCCAGGGGGTGGGGGTGTCCAGGGGTGGGGGTTGTGTAAGGGGGTGGGGGTGTCCATGGGAGGGGTGAATCAGTCAAACATATATTTAGTCACAGAAAATCATCAAGTCAAGTTTTATTATTTATAGATAAATAAATAAAGATAATATGACCTACCTAATCACACATATATTCAGGCATAAAAAATCAGTAAACATCAAATGTTAGTAATATCAGTCAAAAATGTAATGTATTAATATGTCCCTCATCACCGTCACTATCATCACTATCATCATCTACCTCATCCCTACCCTCATTGTTGTCCCCATCATCATCCCCACCCTCCTCAACGCCCTCCTCCTCACCCTCCTCCTGGCCCTCCTCCTCCGCCTTGGACTCCTCCTCACCCTCCTCATCCACCTCATCCTCCTCCTCACCCTCCTCCTCTTCCTCTACCTCCTCCTCGACATCATCTCTACCACCACTAAAACTTCCACCTGGTGCACCATATATATAATGCATCGACGACATATATTCATCACAAGCTATGTTAGAATCTGGTGAAACTATTGGTTGTAAGACTTCCATCAGTTTCATAAATGTTGTGTTTTCCCTAGAAAACTATTATGCCATCTCTGTGGCCCTTTTTTCAGCTTGTTCTACCTATGCCTTAACCTGCTGAAAATCGGTGACACTAAAACTCATACCTGAGGAGGGCCGATACCTCATCAGTACTATACTCTTCCTAGGTCAGCAGCATACTCTTCCAGGGTGATCATCTCCCAACACCTGATGTAAGTGATCATTTGGCCCAAAATTGTAAGGTTCTTGGGAATTAAGGTCCTCTAAAGAATCCTGTTACAAATATAAATAGATTATTAAGTTGCAAAATATATATTAAAATGTGAAACCAATAAATTAAAACTTACAATCTACTACTGAGTCAGTTTGTTAACCGCACTTCCATCTTTCTTCCTTCTACTTAAGAAAAACAATTTTGCTTGAGGAACACGTCCTTCAATATTCAATGTTTGCCTCTATAATGACATTGAATGTAGGAAATCATAATTAAAAATATTTTACTAAAAATTAATTTCATAACTAAAATTATATGACAACTTTAAAAATCAATTAAATTATAGAGGAAATAATAGAAAGTGCAAGTCGTAAAGAAAAATTATAAACAACTATAATACCTTCTTCCTCTTATGAACTGACATCATAGTATGTCCCAATGTGTGGAGGTATCTTTTAGCATTAATGTTTTTTTATTTCTTCTAGATTATTCTTAAATAAAATTCAATTATACAAAATATAGTATTAATTAAAAACATGAAAATTTTCATTTAAATACCTCAAATGTGATTAATACCTTAAATTGGATAGTCGTCTAATGAGTAATCATATGTTGATACTATTATATTAGAAAATAATCTATGACAGGTACCACCTATAACTCTATTCCAACCCTAGCACACCATCTAATATACAACTCGTGCTTATAGGCTCTTCAAATCTCACCTAAATCCTTTAGACATGCTGGTTGTTCACCCTCACCATCGGGGAAATTAAACCAAAGATGACACCAAAATATTAATTCATTTAAATACAAAAAAAAATTCATTAAATACAATATATTTTTTTACTTATATCTCTGCCCAAGAATTATCCCTAACTTCATTTGTCAACTATCTCCATGAGAGTGGGCTGACAAGAATGATGTCGGAGTATTTGGAAATCATCACCAAAAAAAATCTGACATTGTTGTCTGGTTTTTTCAATCATTTGTTTATCTTCATTGTATTCCACCATCAAATGTGTGTGGCGGTTCCACACCACAAGCATGCATGTACTCCCCCTCCCCTGCCACATATCAGTACATGTATCTGTTATGAAAGAAAAATAAATATTTTATCAAGACATGTTATTATGAAAATAAATAATGGTATAAAAAATTTTAAGGTTCTATAAATATACCTATAGCAGTCTGATCAATGGGTGCTTCTGGATCTGCATAAACTAAAGGAACACCCTATACAGGTGGAGTGGGTCCCAATGAATGCTTCATAGGGGCAAGCTATGGCAGAGTAGTAGTCGAAGAAGATGGAATATAGAAGTTCAGAGAGAATTAAGTATAAGTAAAAGAAGATGACACGGATTTCTAGAAGAATATTGGATGGGGAGTGGGAATCATAATCAGATATGGTAAATACTGGTGAGGAGACTCATATGTAAAGGTTGGTGAAAACATGGGAGGCCTAAATATCTCATGTGTTCCTAATGACACACTGGGATCAGAATGTGGGATATATGGTATGTTAGTGGGAGGGGCAGGGTCTAATCAAGTACGCTGACCAAATCGCCAAGCTCTCATACCACCCCCTCGTACAAACACCCTGAGTATTGGGACCACTACTAGGTTTCTCATCAAATAATTTTCACCTAAGAGGTGGATCCTACAAAAATGTTTAAAACAAAATTAATCACATGACAATATATATTAGTTAAATATATATTTTTTAAATAAAATACTCACTGGAGATACTAGTGGTGGAATGCCCATCTCATACATGTGACAATTTTTGTCCATTATCTTTTTACATTATCTCTCTTCAATTGGTTTCATTTTCTGAATTTGAAAACAAATATGGAAGTAATTAGAAAAGTATGACTAATGTGTAACCCAAAAAACAGAATATATGAGAGAGAATAGGGGCATTCATGGATAATTTAACTATCCAATATTTTAGGTGAGCTTTAATGTATATATAATGAATTCAATAAATCATAAAATATGTAATAAAGAAGTTTAATTTTGAGTAGTATGGTTATTTACTAAGTGTCACCAGTCTATTAAAATAATAGAACATTGATTCTGAGGCTTTATTTAACTCAACAACCAAGAGAGAGAGAATACTGAATTATGCCTCTAGAAAATTCATCAAGGTATATATTATGAATGATTAAACCCTTAAGATAGTTGGAAATGATGATATAAACATATGAAAAAGGATAATATATCTATTAGATTCATAAGGGGTAAATCACTTGTTGAAATTAAGGAAAATTTTAATTTTTTTAGCCCAGGTAGATGACGCAGAAGAAGACAAACCATCATGTTCATTATCAGGTGAAATATTAAAGGGAGTTCTTAGAGTTATACTAATTTTATACATGGTTAATATAGCATTTGAATGTTCACCAAGTTAGAAATTCGGGTTTAATAGGTTTAAATACAGTTCAATTCTAAACTAGAAAAGGAAATTCAAATAAAATTGCAACCAATAAACATTGAAAAATCACATAATGGTCAAGTCGGATACAAAAAATTTATAATCAATATTAAATCAATTTAAATAGTACCAACCTTAAGAACCCAAGTCTAGATAAAACAAAAGAATTGAGAACATGGATGGATGATTCTATATATTTCCCACAACAACTTCAGGTTCACAGTCAACTTGGACAATTGAGCTATTGGAGTCATCAAAAGTAATAAATGGATCATTTCCAATGGCAGTAGGGATGGTGTCAATTCCATCATCACCATCATCAAAATATTTATTGGAATTACTTCAATAATGACACCATATTCAAGTCAAAGATGGTCTTTGACATAAAAAAATTATCCATTGTTGCCAATACATATGGTTCATTGGTAGGAAGAGTGTGAGTCATATCAATTACTTGAAATCTAAAATCATCAAAAAATGTTCCCTACCTCTTCATCAAATCAAACCACTAGCATTTTATCATCATGACTCATCCATGAGAGTAATAATCCAATATTATTATTTTTTCAATGACTCTATAATAACCTAAATTTTCAAATCACGGTCTACTGTCTGATGCACTGGCATAACAGTATGTTACGGTAGTAACCATAATACCATCATATTGTATTCTCATGTTCTTTTATCATTCAGTTAAAATAAATATATACCCATTTATAAAAATTGATTTACAGTCATGAACCAAGATATTAGAACCAAAATCCAAAGCTTTTATTTCCTCACTGACAGAGTCAGCAAGAAAACTCAATACCTGAAACATTATTGAATATTAAAATTAATTAAATATTGATTTAATTATTTCAAATAGTAATATTTTTTACCTTCAATTTTAACCAAGCAGAAAACTCTTTGCTATACAAAGTCTCCCTCCTTCTTAAAGATAAATAATGATGCTTTTTATTTATCATTGCTTTATATTCTTTGTAGATAAAAATAGGAATAGTTTAACAAATAGATATGTAATATATATATTCAATTTACTTACCTAATGTATTCATCGAACAAATCACAGTTTAATAGAACTGTGCGATGTGCCATCTCCCACTCTTCAAGTCTTAATGTCGTCAATGTATATGATCCAAGAAAACCTCCTATTTAAGGAAGTGATGGAAAACCGGGTTTGATATTCTCATACTATTCTAATTCATTTCTCATTGGTCCATTTATTCTTGTAGTAAGATTAGACAAGTATATAGAGTACAAATCTATAGATTCTTGAGACAAGTAACCATTCATGATAGAACCTTCGGGATGATTCCTATTTCAGACATAAGACTTTAATGTGTACATATTTCTTTCATTTGGATACATCCACCGAAAAGAAATAGGTCCTCTGATAATTATTTTAGTTAGAATATGGATATTCATATGCAGCATGCATGTGAAAAATGATGGAGGAAATATTTTCTCTAACTCACATAAAATAATGGAGAATATGACAACATTTTTTTTAAGAAAGGCTTGGAAAAATTCTTAGCACAAAGATCTCTAAACAAATGTCACAACTGAATAATATCCACCCTTACATTATTGGAAAGATGATGACGAATTTCTATTAGAATAAACTCATGCAGAAGCATGTGATATTCATGACTCTTCAAAGATTTTAGCTTCAACTCTCTTCTGTTGACCCATTTAGATATGTTTCTTGAATAGCCATCAGGAATTTTAATAGTCTCTAGTACTTATAGAAATTTCTTTTTTTATATAGGTTTCATCACATAATAATCACATGGAAATTTCCATTTATTTTCACTGATACACACAAGATGTAATTCTGGTATGATTCCCCAATCCACCAAGTCACGCCAAGACCATAAATCATATTTTGTATTTCCCTTAACATTTAGAATAATAAAAGGCAACATTTCACATATATTCTTTTCAAAGTGCATTACATATGAGAAATGACGTAACAAATTGTTTAACTATTAAGGAAAATCAAAGAAGATACTCATCTTCTTCCAATTGTAAAAGGTTTCAGTGGAAACATTTTTTCTCTTTCCAATTTTAATTTGACCCTTCCCTAATGAAAAAATGAAATATTTCAATTCATTAAGCACATTAGTTCTACACATACACTGAGGTGGATAATTGGTCTCCATGGTATTGTCAAATCTTCGACAATTATTTCTATATGGGTGGTCCATTGGAAAGAATTGTTGATGTCCCATAAAACTGAAACTACAGTGATGTTTCAATATTCTAGATCGTGTATTCTTCATAAAAATAGGATATGATAGTTTTCCCTTAGTGCTTCATCCATACATCATTGCATAAGCAGGGAAATCATTGATCATCCACATACTTGCAGCACACATCTGAAATATGTCTTTCAAACATGCATCGTATGTGCACACACCCACATCCCAAAGAAGTTTTAACTATTTTATTAATGGTTTCATGTATATGTCTATATCATTTATGGGATCAAAAGGGATAAATATGAGTATACTCATTAAAGTAAAAGTTTTTTCATACACAACCATGGGGGAAGGATATAAATGTGTATAAAAAATTTCTATGTGTTGTGCGAAGTAAGCATCCGCCCAAACGGATTAAAACTATCACATTAAAGACATAGCCTTACATTACACATGTCAATAGTAAAATCAGGATATCGAGCATCAAATCTATACCATGAAAATCCATCTACAGTGTGAAACAACTCATCATTATTCTTCTTTATCTTGGTATCATTACATCTCATTTTTATTGATATTTCATGAGATATAAAAATATTATAGAGTCTAAGGATCAATGGAAAGTGCCACATTACTTTTTGTGGCACACAGGATGGTGTTCCATCATCTTTTGGCTTCCATTGGGATGTTCCACATTTTATACAATCATTTCGTTCAGCAGTTTCAATCTAGAATAAACTATAATCTTTTGGGCAAGCATGAATTTTGTTTCTGGAAAATCCAAGTTCCTCAACTAACTTCCATGACATGTAGTGGTTTTAGGTAATATCTGTATCATATAGAAGTAAGTCCTTTAATAAGGTAAGAATGTATTTTATGGCAGTATTAGAAATCCCATACATAGTTTTCCCATGAAACAATCAAATTAAAAATTCCATCTTTTTCATTTTAATACACTGTCGATATACTAGATTCGTGGTAGTATCATTCAATTTGTTTACCCTGACAACATCATAATTTTCATTAAACGCATCATTTGTGCTCATATCAAAGTCTTATTGGGTTATAATCCTTTCTTTTTAATGATGAAGAATAAACAGAAACCGATCATATAACAAATTTTCCAAAATAGTCCTCTCATTTGGATCATCATCAATTTTAGATTTCATTTTCTCCTCATTCTGATACCACACATAGTAGTTTTCTTGAAAACCATATTTGGTTGTGTGGTATATGACTTCTTCATGACTCAAATAAGGTCTTCCAACACAATTGTAACATGGGTAGTGTATGTTACCACTATCTGAAGCATTGTGAAATGAAAAATCTAAAAATCTCTCCAAATTATTTTGAAAAATGATTGATATCTGATCAGTTTCATACATCCAACTTCTATCTATTCTATAAAAAAATTATTATAATTAATTTCATTAAAATCAATTCAATAAGATTTAAGTTTCACCAAAAATATATTTAAGAAAATGAGAATTGTTCACTTTATATGAAACCATAACTGACACACTACTCTATATGAGAATCATAATATAAAAGACAACAAAAAACTATATTTATAACAAAATATCTTTGAAGAATTGTACATGAGTATAAAAGATCATGTAAACTTGTAGAAGAGAATTATTTAGGATTTGAGTAAATTTTAGATTGAAGAAATTTTATATTTTAGTAGATTATTTGAGTGATATTCATAATATCTATTCTAAATAAATGAAAAATATAATCTAAAAATGATGGTAAAAAGTTCCTCAAGGATTAAAACATCATGCTCATACATGTGGATCATGATCCAAGAAAGATTAAATGGAACTAAGAAGAGTTTGATGTCATAAGATGAAGGTTCCATGGGGAAAAGAAGCATAATTCCATGTACATGGATATTTTTAATGATGAGATTGAAATTTATTTTCCAAATGGGATAATCTATCCCCATTTTTAAATATCCATAAAGGAAGGGGTTTCTAGTTGATGTAGTGAACTATTCCTAGGTTGATACCTTATTATTAAAACAATGTGAAGATATAATAATTCAGTTATGTGTGCCTAAATTTGAGGTGAAATGTGTTTTGTAATTTTTCATTTATCACATACAAGAGGACACCATGGACTTGATAGAACATTGTTCAAGATATTAAAAAGTGAAATATTTTCATCAAAGATGCATAATGTTTAAAGAGAGTTTTTTAAATAAGTTATAGATGTTAAAAAATGGAAATATTTTAAAATTTTAGGAGATTTCATAACACCCAATACGCAAAGTTGATGTATTCATTATGTGGGGGTGTCCAGGGGGTGGGGCGGTCTAAGGGGGTGGGGCTGTCCAGGGGGGTGATTTGAATGATTTGCATGATCTTTAAAATCCATAATGATGTATCATTTATTATTGATACACATGAACAATCAATGTATCCCTCAATACTACAATGTTATCATAAATTTAATAAGGTTACCTTCCATTTCACTGTGAATATATTCTAGATTCTATATTGATTGTTGGATATTCACCTAGATAGAAACACTATTCAATTAAATGGGGAAAGATTGATATTCTATAGATCCATTATTTTTATATGGATAGATATTGATGATTTATCCCGAATTAAGTATGTGGTTCCATAAAGAGTGCTATTAAATTTATTTTTTATCCACTCTATTCATATTATTAATGTATTGGACACCCCCCCCTATCCACCCAACTTGGACACCCCCCCCCCACCTCAACAACCCCCCCCCCCCACACCTGGACAGCCCTCCCCACCCATAGACATCCCACCCCACTAGGACATCCCACTCCCCCCCACCCCTAGATAGCCCCCCCCCCTCCTTGGACATACCACTCCCCCACCCTACCTGGATAACCCCCCCCCCCACCTAGACATCCCACGCCCCTCTCCCAACCTGCACAACCCTACCCCCCCCCCCCCCCACCCCACCTAGACAGCCCACCCCCCCCCCCTCCCTGCATAGCCCACCCCCCCCCCCCACCCACCTCTCCCTTGACAGCCCACTTGGACACCCCCCTACCACGACATCCCCCCCCCCCCCACCACCATGACATCCCAACCCCCCCCCCCCACCTTGCCCAGGACATCCCACCCCCCTCTTCATATAATCATGATTCCTAAATTAGTTCAAGTAATTTAAATTAAAAGGATAGAAATAATTATACATTTCTTCACTTTTACCATCACAAGGGTATTGAAATAATCAAGGTGAATCATTCCCATTATGAACCATCTTTTTATGATTAACTTTAATACTTTAAACAATTAAAGGTCCATAAAATTAATAAATGAATCCCCAAGTGTTAAAATACATCCATTACACCAATGGAATTTATTTATATCATCAGAGAACATCCCAAACTAGGGTCGTATAATCCAATCCCCATACAATTATATCATGACTTCAAGCCTATTATAGATGACCCATAAGACTGCTAGTGTAAACCATGAATATCATAAATATAAATCACAACACACCTAATTGTAAACACACCTCCAAATATCATACATGGATCGGATTTTATCTTCCACTATAAATATCAAACATGAATTCTAAGAAAACACACCTAATTGTAAACACACCTCCAAATTTTGAGCTAGGTATGTGTCTTATTGATTCCTTGAGAGGCTAGCTGAGAGCTAATTCCAAGTTTTTATACAAGGTGTAAATATAGTACTTTTTATGTTTACAAAATTTTGTGTGTGTTCCAAATATAATCCTACGTATGTTGTTTAGGCATATGATCCAAGTTTCGATGGGACACTAAACATGGGAGTATTATCATTGTTATATCATTAGGTGATATGGAGTTATACAAATGTTAAATTTGTATGAGATTAATATGGATATTGCATAAGAACCTGAGTGATATTTCTTTGCAGAGATCACTTCTTCTTGGAAGGGTAAGAGTGAGTGTTGGTATGGAATTTCAAGAAAAGTATTAACATTTGAAAGAAACTATAAATAATTTATATGTGATTCCTATTCTTTTATATAGTATCAGAGTGGACATCCCACCCCCTCCCTAGACAGCCGACACCCCCCCCCCCACACACACACACACACCTGCAACCCCTACCCCATGAAACCCCCCTGGATACCCCCCCCCCACCTGGATACCTCCCCACCCCACCTGGATAGCCCCCCCCCCCCCACCTCCCTGGACAACCCACACCCCCCTCCCCCACCTGGACAACCCACCCCCATCCCCTAGAATGCCCACCCCCTGGACAGCCCACACACCCTCCCCCACCTAGACAGCCCACCCCCACCCAACTGGACAGCCCACCTCCCTCCCTAGACAGCCCACACCCCCCTCCCCCACACCCCTGTAGCCCCCAACCCCCCACCCCCCACCTGGGCACCCCCCCCCCATCCCACCTAGATAGCCCCCCCCCCCACCCCCACCTGGACAGCTCACCCCCCACCTGGACAGACCACCCCCCCCACCTGGACACCCCCCCCCCTCCTGGAAATCCCCCCCCCCACCTAGACAGCCCACCCCCCCCCCCACCTCCCTGGATAGCCCACACCCCCCTCCTCCACCTGGACAGCCCACCACCACCCCCTAGACAACCCACCCCCTGGACATCCCACCCCCACTCCCCAACCTGTATAGCCCACCTTGACCCCCTCTGGATAGCCCACACCCCTCCTTAGATAGCCCACACCCCGACAGCCCCATACCCCCCCCCCCACCTACATCCCCCTACCCCCTCTGGACAACCCATACCCCCCCACCTGGACAGCCCCCCACCCACCTGTACATCCCCCCTACCCCCCACCCCCCCCCCCCACCCCCCCTTCATCCCCCCGCAGGGTAATTTTATTTAAAAAAATTTTATTCATTAAGAAAGGAAAACCATTATGCATTAGCCATTTCATTCAAAACAACTCATTCAATTTATCAAAACATGATAAATTCAATTTATAAGGCTCTATGGGTCACTTAGGAAATTTCATTGGGGAAAGGGGAAACCACCTACATGGTTAATTCCAATTTAAAAACTAGGCCAAGCACTTAGAAGGTGACTTGGGTAATTTAACACTTATATACAAAGTTGAAACATCATTTAAGAATAACATGAGAGACCATGAATAGCATGGCACTTATTTAACTCTAACATGAAGGCATAAAAAAACTCTAAGACATAAACCAAGCATGAGATAAATAACTAATCATTACTTTTTAGATTATAAGTCAACGCACCTCATTAAAGGGGTTTTATTGTAAAATCATGACATTATTTATAAAACAATTCATTTGTTCAATTAAACATCACATCCTATTATCACATCTTTATTCCATAGGCATGTATAAATTTATCAAAGGAAGTATTTATTCTAAATCATACCCCACTAATTAAAGTATAATGATTTTTCAAAAACTAATTAATTAATGCATTTTTAAATTTAAGGGTCCATGGACAGTGATACTACCCAGACATCCCACCCCCCTGGATAGTTCACCCCCTACCCCCAGATAGCCCCCCCCCCCCCCACTCCTCCTGGACAGCCAACCCCTCACCCTAAGAAATCAATATTTCAAAATCACTCCCTCCCCCATAAAATAAAAATATTATTAGTGGTGAAATAGTGAATAAAGTGGTGAAAATCATATATATGTAATCTGTGTGAGGAAATACTTCAAGTTCTACAAAATCATTTACTACACTCTATGTATCATGAAGGAACATGTTCAATGTAGTTTGGGATTTCAGGGATGAAAGTTTTTTAGCTGAGCTAATTACTACCCACCCTATAGTATGGCCAACACATCACCCATACAACAAATCCATGTGCCAATGGGCCATTTCCAGCACCCCATTTGGCCAAACATACCTTTCACCATAATGTATTGGCCATATATATTTGCATGGATATCCAAGTCGTGTACTATGTATACATTCCTAGGACCCTAGATTATCATTGACACCATGTGAATCCTTATACACACCATGTCAACCCTTATACCATGGCGTCATTATTATAACTATTAATAACAACTTATTAAATAACATCATTAGTCATAGATAATCAAAGTTTACATAAATCAATAATATTATTACTTCAATAGGTATAAAATCCCTCATATCAATATAATCCTACTTTTTAGTAATAATATTAATGAAATATTATTTGGACCATGAGTTAATAATGTTTAGAGACAAAACTCTCTAATAATATTTTTCAAGTCATCATGCACTATATCCATGTAGAAAATAAATGAATTGTTACTATAGCCATCAAAGACCCTAGGTGCATTCGAATTATAAATAGAAGATTGTATATTTGATCTCATCCTCTGATGGAATGTCAATAAAATCACAGTTCTGAGGATATAAAATTTATTAGGTTATATATTCTATCAATTATTGGTCGTTAGATTTTACCTTTTTGTTTTACATCCTTTGAAACTATTTAAAAACGGTATTTGAGTGGTTATTATGTAAAGTGATGATGCATACATTGATTAGTCTATGGAAGAATGACCATACAGACCTCTCATTTCGGCCAAATCAAAACATAAAACAAAAAAATAGCTGCAGAACAACGAAACTAAGGTACCAATTATAGATTTGAAGTATAGAATAAAAAATTGATTGATTAAATATGGATCGGTGGAAGAAGTTTTGCTATGGCAGATGGAGTTTGTATTTAGGGCAGTAATCGAGCAGAGGGGGAACTATAGGCCTGCTTGGGATTTAGGGGAAAATGTTCCCAACTATTTTAAAAAACCATTGGAATATATAGTGTATCCTAATAGTTTAAAAATTGTTAGGAAATCTAAAAAAATGGGAGACTATTCTAATGGTTCAAGGAAACCATTGGGATAGAGTTGACAATTTTTATACTATGCCAATGGTTATTCTAAACCAGTGGCATAGGGCCATTGTATCCCAATGGTTTTCAGAAACTGTTGGCAATACCAAATTTAGATAGCCTTTTCCAAACATTTTTTGAAAACTGTTAGGACAAGGGACTTATACCAATGGTTTTATAAAATCGTTGGGATAGAGGCATTGGTAGATGATAGAATTATAGTAGTGAATACATCAAATTTTTTATAGGAATCAATCCAGACTTCCCTAGTTGATCCTCTTTATACCTCGATTGTCTGCATGTAGGAAAACTATCCAATGCCTCGTTTTCACCATAATATAAGATGCAATCAGTTAAACATGCATGAATCTTCTGATAACCAAGACCTAGATTGCGAACCAGCCTCTTACTCTCATAGAAATTTTTAGGCAACACATTTACTTCAGGTAACAATGTTTGAACCAAAGACAATATCTGATCAAAATATCTATTTTACATTCCATTATCTGGTTTAATAGCCATAAATTTTTCAACCACTTGAAATTTTCTTATCTTGCAACCAGGATATAATGCATCCTTAGCAGACCTCAACAACACATAAAATTGAGATGGTTCTAACTCAATATTTAAATAAAAATCATCTTGAGATTAGGTTTTTTGAAAAGATGGACCTGCCACATCATGTACTAAACTATGATAGATCTGGAACCAAATCATTTGTATCTTATTTGGAACTGCATCCACCATGTTGATACCAAAAAACATAATATGTTTGAAACCCAAAATGAAATAGATGGCCCCTAACGTTGTCAAATGTGTCAAACATCCTCAGACCATATTTTTACATAGGCACTTAATTGTCCCTTCTGAAATAAATTTTGGTTTTAATGATTCAAATAATAATAAATTTTCAACACCCTCAATATATTTAGGATTTATACCAGAACTGTTTGGATTCCTGTGCTGATTTATCCAAGAGTGGTCATTTAATAATGACTATTATCAACTTCCTTATTCCATATTTTTCTAAAAAATATAAAATAATTATTTTTTTATAATTAATTTGATATAAGAAAAACATGATCCAAAAAAATAAAAAAAAATATTAATTATTCTTAAGTATTCCAAATTATTAGTAATTATTCCTAAATATTACTAATTATTGCTAATTATTAATAACTATTGCTAATTATTGCTAATTATTGCTAATTATTGCTAATTATTACTAATTATTACTAATTATTACTAATTATGACAATTTATTACTAATTATCACAATTTATTACTAATTATTACTATTCATTACTATTTATTACTAATTATGACTATTTATTACTAATTACCGCTATTTATTACTAATTATTATAAATTACCGCTATTTATTACTAATTATAACTAATTATTACTAATTATCACTAATTATTCCTATTTACCACTAATTACTGCTATTTATTACTAATTACCGCTATTTATTACTAATTGTTACTAATTAATACTAATAATTACTAATTAATACTAATTATTACTAATTAATCCTAATTATTACTAATTATTCCTAATTATTACTATTTATTACTATTTCTTACTAATTACTTCTATTTATTACTAATTGTCGTTATTTATTACTAATTACTACTAATTACCGCTATTTATTACTAATTATTACTAATTATCACTAATTATTACTAATTATTACAAATTATTACTAATTATCACTAATTATTCCTATTTACCACTATTTACCATTAATTATCGCTATTTATTTATATTTACCGCTATTTATTACTAATTATTACTAATTATTACTAATTATTACAAATTATCGCTAATTATTACAAATCTTTACTATTTATTACTAATTATTACAATTTATTACTAATTATTACTATTTATTACCAATTACTACTATTTATTACTATTTATTAATATTTATTACTATTTATTAATATTTATTACTATTTATTATTATTTACCGCTATTTATTACTATTTACCGTTATTTATTACTAATTATTACTAATTATTACTAATTATTACTAATTATTACTAATTATTACTTGTATTTGGGGTCTAGTTGAGTGGTAAAGCACCCCGTAATACTACACCGAGATTGGGAGTTCAAAACCCACAGGGCGTAGGTTACTATAGAAGCATTGTAGTGGTGCTATAACAAGACTGTAGCAGCGGCGAAACTATAGCACCGATGGCACTGTAGTGGTGGTGGGCACTATAATAGAAACTGTAACGGTGGTAGCACTATAACCAGAACTGTAGCATCCCATGTACTGTTGCAGCACTATTCACCAGAGGGATTTTGGGTTAAAAATTTAGGCCTTCATGGCCATGTAATGGGCTTTCATGCCCACTGGGCCTACGATCCATGTAATGGGTTTTATGCCCAATGGACCTACAAGCCAAGTACTGAATAAATAAAGGCTTGATGGGTGGGTCAACCCCTTGGGGGGGCTATGGGCTGCCTTTTTGACCTATGTGTGTGGTGTGTGAGTATTTTTAAATGTATTCTACCTCCAAGCACCTAATATTACTAATTATTACTAATTATTGTTATTTATTACTATTTATTAATAGTTATTACTATTTATTAATATTTATAACAAATTGTTGCAAATTATTACTAATTATTATTTATTACTATTTATTATTATTTATTACTATTTATTACTATTTATTACTATTTATTACTATTTATTACTAATTATCGCTAATTATTTCTAATTACCACAAATTATTACTAATTATTACTAATTATTACTCATTATTATTATTTATTTCTAATTATTACTATTTACCACTAATTATAACTATTTACCACTAATTATTGCTATTTACCACTAATTATTAATATTTACAGCTAATTATTACTATTTATTGCTAATTAATATTAATTATTACTAATTACTACTATTTATTAATAATTACTATTATTTATTACTATTTATTACTATTTATAACAATTTATTACTATTTATTACTAATTATTCCTAATTATTACTATTTATTACAATTTATTATTAATTATTACTATTTATCACTAATTATTACTATTTATTACTATTTAGTTCTATTTATTACTAATTACTTCTATTTATTACTAATTACTACTATCTATTACTAATTACAGCTAATTATTACTAATTACTGCTAATTATTACTAATTATTGCTAATTATTACTAATTACCGCTAATTATTACTAATTGCTGCTAATTACCACTAATTACTGCTAATTGTTACTAATTATTACTAATTTTTAGTATGTATTATTATTTAATACTATTTATAAATATTTATTATTATTTGTTACTAATTACCGCTGATTATTACTAATTATTACTAGTTACCACTAATTATTACTATTTATTACTATTTATTACTATTTAATACTATTTATTACTATTTATTACTATTTATTATTAATTACCACTAATTACCACTAGTTATTACTAATTATTGCTAATTACCATTAATTATAGCTAATTACCGCTAATTACTTCTAATTACTACTAATTACCACTAATTCCCTCTAATTATTGCTAACTATTACTAATTATTACTATGTATTACTATTTATCACTAATTATTACTATTTATTACTTATTATTATTATTTATAACTATTTATTACTAATTATTATTATTTACCAGTAATTATTATTATTTACGACTAATTATTACTATTTACCGCTGATTATTACTATTTACTGCTAATTGTTATTATTTACTGCTAATTATTATTAATTATTACTAATTATGGTTATTTATTATTATTTATTACTATTTTTACTAATTATTACTAATTATTGTTATTTATTATTATTTATTACTATTTATTACAAATTATTGCTATTTATTACTAATTGCTGCTATTTATTACTAATTACTGTTAATTATTACTAATTATTGGTAATTATTACTAATTATCGCTAATTATTACAAATTGCCGCTAATTACCGCTATTTATTACTAATTACTACTAATTATTACTAATTATTACTAATTATTACTAATTACCGCTAATTTTTACTAATTACTGCAAAATTTTACTAATTATTCTTAATTACCTCTAATTATAACTAATTAATGCTAATTATTACTAATTACCACTAATTATTACAATTTATTACTAATTATTACTAATTATTTCTAATTAATACTAATTAATAATAATTAATACTATTTACTACTAATTAATAGTAATTAATTCTAATTACACATAACAATTATTAATTAATGATAGTTGAACCAAATTATTACAAATTAATATTATTTACTTTTAAATAAAAAAATTAAATCTTAATGAAACAACATATTTGTAAAAATAAATAACACAAAATAAAACTATCTAATTCTAATTTAATTTAATTGTCGCTAATTAACAATAATTATAACTTATATAAAATAAAATGAATTAACTAAAAAAAGAAATAGATAAATACCTTAAAACAAAATCTGTCGTACGATGCAAGACTTGAAAATTGCTTTGATGTAAAATTTTAATCTTTGAAAAATTTTAAGTGAGAAATATGAGAGTAGAGGGGAGAGAGGAGTTGAGAGGGTTGTGAAATGGGACAAAATCAGATGGGGGTATATATAAGTTAAATTATTTGTGACGAGAGTATCTGTGAAAGGACCCATCGCAAATACCTACCTGCCGACATAGTATTTGCGATGGGTCTCATCGCAAATACTAACCACTTATTAATTAGAGGTGGTGGTTAAAAAGGAATTTATGACGAGAGATAAATCTCATCGCAAATACTAAAAACCACTGAAGGTTATTTGTGATGGGTGTAACCGTCCGTCGCAATTACCCTTCCGGCGGTTTGGCGCACACAGTGCACCAAACCTTTTGTGACGGGAACAGGGTCCCGTCGTAAATAGTTCCTCCCTACGGAGTATTTGCGATGAGACCCTTCCCCGTCATAAATAATGCTTTTTCCCGTAGTGCTTTAAATAAGGTATAATACATATATTATAATATGTTATAACCATAAAAATGTTTTTATGACTAGCTCTAAAGGCGGAATTGAAAAATGAAAACATGTCATTCACGAAGGTGGTTAATAAGTACCTCACGAATGATGTCTTCATTTTTAGAATAAAAGGAAGAGAAGAGGAGACTTGATGGTGGATTATTCCATTAACATAATAACATTCCAGTATATATAAGATGCTGGAGTTATCATGTATATTTGGATAGAGTAGGCGAGCGAAGTATAATAAAAAAATAAAAGGGAATGAAAATGAATGATTAAGGGTTTTACCTCTTGAATTCTTCTCCTTGAGAACCTCCTTAAAGAACATGGGTTTGATCTTTTATTGAGATGAAATGCTCCTAAGCATGGGGGAGAGACTTCGGAAGAGGATTGGGAACAAATTGGACAAGATTGAAGGCTTTGGTGGTGTGAAGAGAATAAGTGGTGAGGGGTGGTATTTATAGTGCAGGAGAGAGGTGTTTTGGATTATTTTATTCACTATTTTATTATTTTGGATCAAGATAAGAAATAGAGATTATTATTGTGACTAAATACAATATCTAGTGCATGTGAGTTTTAAACAATGGTGATTACATCATCCATACATCATCTATGACTTAATAATTATTGTATTTAGCTTATATCGTAAATCACCATATTTCACTATTCACCAAAACTTCGAATATTTTAGAAAAATATCAAAAATTCAACCTAACAATTTTTTGATGTGTATAATTCAAAAATTAACTCCATTTTATGAAAATGTTTTTCTAAATATTAGTAATTTAATTTTTAATTAAAATCATCGTTTACTCAAAAAATACTGATTTTAATATTATAACTTTTTTATGACACTTTGAGAAATTAATTAAGGTCTCATAAAATTATATTATAATCAAAATAAAAGAAAATATTAATTTATGAATCTATTTTATGAAAATAATTTTAATTTTAAATCATTATATTAATTATAAAATTGTAAATAAACATTAATATTTCACAAAAATACCAACACTTAATTTATCGTTTTTAAAACATTTATTGACTTATTCCATGATATAAATATACCATATTTTCATTTATAAGATACCTAAATTTTATTTACAATTTCATAGGTGATTCTACTATTCAAATCATAAATATATTATTAATATAATAAAAATGACATTTTTATAGAAATTGGGATTTTTCATTATTCACTGTAAAATAAATATTTTCATAAAAATATCTAAATTTCACCCTAAGCTAATTTTGATATTTTAATTTTAAAAATGAAGTTTATTTTGTTCAAATGAGTTTGTAAAAGTGTCAAAATTTAGTTTTAAAATAAGTTCACCATTAAAAGGCGGTAAAAATACCTTTAGAAAAGTAGTCTTTTAATGCATAACATTGGATTCATTCTTATCTTATTCCTATAAAATCATTTTGATGAATGTAAAAAAATTTGATCAAATATATAATATATAAATTTTATTAATACTATTCATTCACACCAATTTAATTGCTAGGATATAATGATGTTTAATTGCATATCATTGTTTGTTTAAGCATAGTATTGTGTGAAACCTATGTTGTTAAAGAAATTAAATTCAAAAAATACATACCATAAAATCTTGGGGTGTTACATTCTCCCCTACTTCAATAAATTATGTCCTCAAAATTTGAAATTGTACTTATAAAAATCAAAGGTTGGTACTTCAAAATTCTTTTGTGGGAAACACACATCGGAAATAGGGATAATGAATTATCTTCTTAATAAGAGGGAATGTAAAATGCGAAGTTCACCACAAAACTAGGATTTCAGATAGGAATTCATTTGTGGAAATATATAACATGGAAATGGAATAGAAATATAACTATCAAATACTGATGGAGAGTGATAGAGAACATGGTCGTTAGAAAGTTAACCATCATGAAACCATAAATCTTGTGATCAGTTAAAAGACTATTGATTTCTCAGAAAGAAAAGTAAATGGATAACATTTTTGTTCCAAAATATTTGTTATAGAGTTGAGGTATTCTTTTAATATTATGATAAGTACTTGAGAAAATAAACTTACTTCATTATTTTCCATTACATAAACATAATTTCATCTTTTGGTTGTTCTTCAATCTATTTTCACATCATCCCTTACACCTGGAAATGAATGTTCAATATGATTTTTTCTTTTCTGAAGTAATTTTAACTAATCATATGGTCTTTACTTCATTCCCTAAACCTTTAAATGTTTACTGAATCCAAGTAGTTTATCATATGTTATCAAAAAACAATAATTTCAAAAGTTTAACTTGATCTATTCCACAAGTAGTTGATCTTAAGACTCATCAAAAACATGTCTATCCACATACAACGACCAACAAATTAGAAGGAATTTCACTAAATTTCTAAAATCAACATAACATAATATTCCCAAATAATGTATTTTTTATTGTCACATACCAAATATATGAATAAGTTAATCTCCATTAAACCATTATAAAACATACATGCTTCCAACAGTAAAATATCTGGTTGTTGAATATAATTATTAAATCTACACATCTAATAATTCCAGCATAACATAAACCATCAGATCACTAACCACCTTCATGGTCACAAATACTATCCCATAAACATGTATTTATCATTATCTCAATAATTAAGAACATTTTTTGGGTTTTCTTTCCCAATACATGTGTTTTCAAAAATATCAACCTATAATAGAATCAATTTTCTTGATCAATGGTCCTATTCATCACATGCTTCCAATTCCTTTAAGAATAAGTATTGTAGTAAAATCCATATATATCTAATTAATCTTATAAATATATCATAATTGATAAAACACTCAAATAACATAATTCTTGAATCAAAACATGGTAATATTAATCATTCCAATTCATTTGAGGTAGTATCATAAGCTTGATCACAATCCCTTATCCTCTTTTGGGGTATACTACTTTGACGCTTAAGAAAATGATTTATGTAGTGTCTTATTTACTTGAAGTTGAAGCAATTAAAATTGGAAACCTTTTTATTACCCTTGAAATCATAGTAACGACGTCCTTTCTCTCCATGATTGTAGAAAACTCATTTTCCTCTTAAGAATATTCTAAGGTGTTTCCTTCTTCAATTATCAAATGTGGAAAAATACTCGTTTACCTTATTTCTATTATCTATATTTTTCCTAGAATTCCTCATCTTCTATTGCTTCCCTTAGAATCCATGAGACTTGAATAATTCTTTCCCTATCTTGTTACAACATGATATTATTTCCTCATATGATGAGAATATTTTGGAGACTATTTCCCTTCAAAAGACTCACTTAAACCCATCGAAGAAACAATCATTCTTACTCTTTGGATTATGTGCATTGATGTGTTTCTCATTACTTCTGCAAGTTTCCCTTTCTAAATAATATAATGAAACCTAATTTATAATCCCAAAACTAGAAAAAAAAACTTAACATAAATTTAAAAATTTATGAATAACTAATCTCATAATCATAAACATGTTTTCTTTGGGGAAATATTTACTGTTAAATTGTTTGTAATGGTTCGTAAAGAAAATATAAATTTTTCAAACCATATCCTATGGGGTGTGAAGTAAGGTCTGTTATCATGCACCAGGTTATGTCGAGTGAGGCCCAATTCACCTTTTCAGAGTTTTTACCCCTAAATACATTTGTTCCATAACCACATCAACTTGTAGTATCCATAAAGGGATGTATTTGTAGGAATACCCACATAATATCTACCTTATAAATTTAGGATGTTATTCTATGCTTATCCTAAAAGTATATCTTAGGTTTATGTTCTATAAACTATGTTTTCTAAATCTAGTTCCCAACGTTTCTACTAAACTTCCTCTAATACCCACTGTAACAACCTTGACCCCAGTAGCCCAAATTCGATGGTCATTTCATTATAATGGAATAGATACGGGAGATCACATCACTAATTATCGATCAGTTTAGTAGTCTTGAATAACTAGATACATACATGGAACCCATTTTACATTAGGAAAATAAAATAAAATATATAAAAAATCTAATAAATCACATCCTTTAAAACTCATTAAATGATCTCTTATTCATAACCTAGGGAAGGAAAATAAATAAAAGGGTGATCTTGAATACTCATTAAGGGTTAGGTATAGTTTAAGGTAACAATAATTAATAAGTATAATCAAAATTTCAAGGTAAATAACTAATAGGAACATGATAATTAATAAACTGAGAATGAAAATTCATCCATAGATTTTGTCATAGTGAAAATACTTTGGATAATAATAACAGATTATTGAATGAATAAAATGATTATTTATTAGACGTCTTATATCTGAAACATGAAAGCTTAAGTATGTGGGTAAAACCCCATCTGATTCTTGTTAGAAACAAACATGAAGGGTTTGTTTCCAACTGTTTTTTCTCATGAGACATGTCGATGTATCGAGGGGCTATAGCAGATCCCACCCATCACTGGAAGACCAAATCATTCTTCATATATAGATTCAATAAATGAAAAATATGATTTATGAAAATATATGTATTTAGTAGAAGATTCAAAAATGGATTTTGACATAGATAAAGAAACTTTTAAATGATACCATTGAAAAATCTTGAGAAAAAATAATTTTTAAACATTTCAAAGTGTCTCATACCACTTTGAAACATTTAAATCATAATACCTATGAAGGAATAACATTAAAATAAAATTATAATATCATGATAATAATAAGACTCATGATATGATATATCAAGGACAATACATACACCACACACAAGTAATAATTTCTAAACAAGGCATATATCTCACAGAAGTAAAAATAAGATGAGAAAATCCCTTTTTACTTTAGAAAAAAAAGAGTAATTTAGGAAAATAATTTCTATTTTTTATAAAATAATATTGTAAAAAATTATATCCTAGAAAATAAAATGGAAATAAAATGAAATTATGTTTGAGACATAAATTATGTCTAGTATGTAAAAAGAGTTTTTAAGAAACTTTAGAATTGATCATCTTTCGTGCGTTATAAGAAAAATATTAAAGAGTCTTTAAAATGGAAAATGGAATAATTGTTTTTATAAAATAAAAAATTATCAAAAAAATATTATGATAAATTGAGTGATTTTATATAAACATTGGTAGTTTAAAATAAATTATGGCTGGTACTTGAAAATGGGTAAGAAATTGGGAAGTTCCCTTTAATCGTGCTTTCTTTTGAGGAGAAATTAAAAGGAAAACCTTATCAAATATGAATTTCCCCAAAAAATAAAGATAAACTGATATGGATACATAGGTTTAAAATATATAAACATAATTTAGAATAATTATATGAAAATAATGAAGGATTACATTAGGGTAAATATAGATAAATCATAACCCAAATGAAAAATAGAAGTTCGGGGAGAATCTCGTACCACTTTGTAATCAATCGAACAGTATGCACCATAAAATTAATAATCATAAAATGAAACATTGAATACCATTAATATAAGGATATTAATTATATTATACATAAATTTGAATTATACATACACCATGCAAAATAAATAGTGGTGAATAAGGCATATCTCATAGAAATAAAAGTGAGATGATAAAACTCTTACCTTATGTTTGAATGTATTTTTCACTTGATATTAATGTAGTAGATAATATGATTAAATCAACTAATTAATTAATTTATAACCTTTTATATATTTATTTGATTTATTATAGTTTTATTAAGTTCATTTATGACATTTTTGATGAGTTATAAGATACAATTTTATCGTTTGGGAGTGTTCTTTTCCTTGGTTTTCATGATTGGTTTACTTGTATACATATATGGAAAATAATTTAAAATGAGAATTGTTGTTCAGAATTAAAATTATATGTTATTAATTAAATTAAATAATATTAAATGTTTATATATTTCATTTTTTTATATTATATGATGATGAATCATTAGATAAAACATTATTGATAATCATTTAGATTATTTTAGAATTTTTTTATCATCAAGAATTACTTTTTGTTTTATTAATTAATATTATGTATATATACTAGTTTTAGAACTTTAAATAAGTTTTTATAAATATATTATAATATGGTTTAACCATAAAAATGGTTTTATGATCATCCTTTAAGGTGGAATTTAAAAATGAAAACACATCATCCATGAAGGTCGTAAATCGGCACCTCACTAGTGATGTCTTCATTTTTAGAATAAAATGAAGAGGATAAGAGACATAATGGTGGATTATTACATTAACATAATAAAATTATAGTATATAAAATATAATTTATTTATCATGCATGTTTTTATAGATTAAGTGAGGGAAGAATGTTAGGTCTACAAGGCTGAATACCCTGATAGGGGGGTGAATTAGGGTATGAAAAATTTAAAATTAAAGCCCGTTATGATCTTGTTTCACTGTTAATAAAAACACTCTTCTCTCTCTTTCTTGTTGCACAATATAAACAGAAAGTAAGGCAAGCACAGGACACATCAATTTTTACTTGGTTCACCGCTAAGGGCTACGTCCATGGAGCATACACCGACAGGTTGTCAGTCGTACCAAATGTCACTAAACTTCACTAGATGTGGATTAAAAGGTTCGTGCACAGTCACTCTGTCCTAAGCTCACTGCCTTTAAAAGATTTAGGGTCAGCTCACTGCTTTCCCAAGGGGCACTCCATGTTTCTCTCTCTCTGGCTCACTGCTGGTGGATAGGATCACCTTCTTCCTCTTCCTTTTCTCACTTCTTCAGAGAGGATCCACTCACAGTTTATAGACTTGTAGGTCTCTTCATTATCTCTAATGAATTCATCCTCTGTTGTATGTAGATGCTCTGTTGAAGTACAACTTTCACCCATAGATGAATTTATCTTTTCATCAAAGGTATTGGGAAAACTTCCAGCTTCCACGCAGCCCGAAAATACTGTTGAGGAATGAACCTTACTTGGCACGTAGGTCTAACCCGGCGCGCAAGTCTCGGCACACAAGTCACAACTGGCGCACAAGTCCACCTCAGACACTTGCGCGACACAAGCTTCTTCAACTCCAAACTTGCTCGATGTACTTCCCTTTATTCCCAAACCAATATTGGTGCGCAAAAAACAACAATCGCCCTTCTTAAAATCTGGCGCGCAAGTCCTACTTGCGTGACCCACCACCACTTGCACGACCACCACACCTACGCGATGGGAGCTCTTATTTTTCTAAGTATTGAACTTCATTTAAAATGAGGAGGGGTGGTCCTGTATTTATAGGCATTTTTAACACCCTGTGCAATGATGCGCAAGTCTCCCTTCGGCGTACAGGTCTCGGCGCGCAGGTCTCTTCCCCTGCAAGTCACTTGCGCAACCCACTTCCAAACTTGCACGAACGTCTCTCCTTTACCATATTTTGAAGTTCTGATCTTGAAAAACAATAGGTGTGCAAGTTTCCAATCCTCCTAGGCACCAACGCGCAAGTCCTTTCTTGGCACGCAGGTCACCTGCGCGACCAACTCAATACTTGCATGACCCTTATTCCTTTACCATATTTTGAAGATCTGATCTTGAAAAACATATGGCACGCAAGTTTCCAAGCCTTCAAGTACACAGCGCGCAAGTCCCTTTGCCAAAAACCACTTCTTAATTTGTCGATTTTCAGGCCCAAAAATTTGGAAAACACTGGAAAACGGCGCCACCTTGTATATGTTCTTTTTGTACCACCTCCAGATCATCCATTCCTTTGCTGACATTCTTGAATCAAACATGGATCATTGACCACAGCTCTTGAACTCGACATGCCACCATGAAATCCCCTTTGTCAAAAAATTTGTATGTCATTGTTTTGCTTTGTCAGCAATCACCACACTAATGTCTACTTTGTCAATAAATACAATCACCTCAAAAATGCTTCAATGATACCTTGAGAGATTTTTTCCCAACAAAGAATAATAAAATAAAATAAAATAAAATTAATGGGAAGGATTGAGGGTTTTACCTCTTGAATTATTCTCCTTGAGAACCTCCTTAAGGGACTTTGGTTTGTTCTTTTATTAATAAAAAAGGATCCAAAACATGGGGGAGATACTTGGTAAGAGTATTGTTCATAAACTAGACAAGATTTGAGGCTTTTGTAGAGTGTGGAGAAGAGGTGATGAGGGGTGATATTTATAGTGGAGAGAAGAGAGGTGGTTTTTTATTGTTTTATACATTGTTTTATTATTTTAGCATAAGAAAAGAAATAATGATGATTCTTATGACTAAATACAGTAACTAGTTCATGTGATTTTGAACCAATGGTGCTTAAATCATCCATAAATCATATATGATTCAATAATTCTTATATTTTTCTTATACCGTAAATTGTCGTATTTCACTATTCACAAAAATTCAACTATTTTAAAAAAATCCCAAAAATTCACCCTAATATTTTTTCAACATGTAGAATTCAAAAATAAACTCCATTTTATTAAAATAATTTTCTGAATATGAGAAATTTAATTTTTAATTAAAAAACTTTTTACTCAAAAAATATCGATTTTAATATTATAACTTTTTTATGACACTTTGAAAAAATAATTAAGATCTCAAAAAACTATCTCATAATAATAAAAAAAATATTAATTTATGAATCTATTTTATGAAAATAAATTTTATTTTAAATAATTATGTTATTTATTAAATTTTAAATAAACATCTATATTTCACAAAAATACCAACACTTAATTTAACATTTTTTAAAAATTTATTTACTTATTCCATGATATAAACATACCTTGTTTTCATTTATAAGATTCCTAAATTTTATTTACAAATTCAAAGGTGTATATACTATTCAAATCAAAATAGACTATTAATACAAATAAAATTGAATTTTTATAGAAATCAGGATTTTTCACTACTAACTGTAAAATATATATTTTAAGAAAAATAAAAAAAAAACACCCTAAGATAATTTTGACATTTATATTTTAAAAATGAAGTTTATTTTTTTTTAAATTAATTTTTAAAAGTGTAAAAATTTAGTTTTAAAACAATTCTTCCATTAAAAGGCAATAAAATTGATTTTAGAAAAATATAGACTTTTAATGCGTAACATTGTATTCATTCCTATATTATGCCTATAAAATTATTTGGATAAATGTAAAAACATTTGATCAAATATATAATATAAAATTTTCATTAATACTATTCATTCTCTCCAATTTAATTTCTAGGTTATAATTATATTTAATTGTATATCATTGTTTGTTTAAGCTTAGTGTTGTATAAAACCTATACAGTTGAAGAAATTAAATTCAAAAGGATACATACCATAAAATCTTGAGGTGTTATAAGAAGTATTTATATTGTTATTATTATTATCATCATCATTCGATGTTGATTCTTGGTTTAATTATATATAGTTTTTTAAACTATTTTCTACTTTGATATGATGAATGTTTTCACTTATAATTTGGAGGAATTGATTAATGGGAATGGATCGGTTATTATAAATTTTGTTGTTTCTTAGAATAGTGTAGTGAAGAGATTATAAATCAAAGGATTTAGACAATTTTAAGATTAGTCATGTTTCTTTTAATGAGAAACTTTTTAGAGATGGATTATTTTCTAATCTTCATTAATATTCTTCATCCCTTATTAAAAAGATTACAAGGAACATATTGATTTCATTCATGGAAGAGAGCCTTAAAATTTTTAAAGATTCTATAGAGAAATGAAATTACTCAACACTTTCCTATTTTTTTCATAAAAATAATGATTAATGGAATCTTAAATATTTTAGGAGTCATTTTCTTCAATGTTAGGGCTTCAATGGATAGTCAATAGCATTAATAGTTAAGGGATTCAATCACATCATTTTCCCTTCAAATGAGATTAATCTTAAAGATTGAGGTTTCATCATAATCTATATAAATCTTGCCTTCCTTATATTGGGATATTGGTATCCCTATTTTTATCCCTTTTCAATCAGTAACCCAGTCACCAAAGTTTGGATTTGGATTAAGGGTCTGAATTGGTTCTTCTAGCACTCTCATATTCTCTAGGATGTTATATTTTTAGTAGGAAATCCAATTAAATTTGATAAGGATACTAATCATGGTCGGTATGGTAATTTTTCAATAGTATTGGTCAAGTTTGGAATTTTCTATACTCCTATTGAGACTATTATTTCGATCTCAATTGACTTTTAGTGGTTGCATGATTATTGTAATATTTTTTATTACATTGGGAACAATCTTGAATATTGTATCAAAAATTTGAAGTGTGATAATTTTAAGAGGTCTATACATATTATTGGTCACTATAAATTTAAGTTTTCAATTAGTGAAAAAAAATTTAGGGTCTGATTCCAATGTTAAGTAGGTTCATAAGGTATTTAAACCAACTCCTAAATGGGTGGATCAGGACTAACCTAATGGAGAAAAAATTGGAGATCATGTTGTTTCCCATGATTTTTACTATAGTGGGACTTCTAAGAGGAGTGATACATCATTTTTTTCTGTTGTAGCTAGGAATTTTATAGATAATCTAGGGTTATAGGCTATTATTAACCCTATAAATGATGGTAAATGTATTTATATTATTGAGAGATATTTTATATCATATATGGATAAGACATCAAATCATATGATTGTTATGATTTTGACAATAAATTTTTTTAGTTAAAGGAGCCTCTGTATTTAATAGCTAAGAGGTCTAAAGTAAAGGAGTTGTGGTCCCCAAATAGTGAGGCTAAGAGGGGCCTTATAGATCATTATTAAGATTAATTTCATAACTATGGTAGAAGTAAATGTAAGAAGGATTAAATTGGGATATCTCCAGTTTGTTTAGACAAAAAGTAAAATGGAACGAAGGATACTAATACCTCTCATAAACAGACTAATCAAGACTTACCTGCAAGTAAATATAATTCATTTGATATGAATCTAATGATGATCTCCCTTAATGTTTCATGGTTTGATGCCCCTAAGGAACATCTCATTCTAGATACTAATAAGATTTTTTCACCTGCTACTCTAAAGGAGTCTACTTTCATTATCAATACAAAGCCTCTTGTTTCTAGGGTATTAATGTTGACCAAGGTAAAAAAAATAATTTTCCAAACTTCTATCAAGATAATTTGAAGGTTATAAAACATACTATTTATGAGTAAGAATAATTTCTTGATCCCAAATTAGTGCGGATATCTACCAATAAACAATTACATATTTCATAGACCTTGAGTGTGGTTATTTTGGAGGCCTAAAAATAGTGACTACCATGACTATGCATAGTGATCTTGGAAATTTCTTAATACTTGTCTTATAGTGATTATGAGACCAAGTTTTTCCTGATTTTGTTAATGCAATGAATATTTCATAATCTAGGATCACTAGGAATTATGAGTCTATGTTTAAAAACTAAATACCTCAGTTAAATAAAATGAAACTTTTTATCCATGAATAATTGATATAGTGGCCTTTATTTTGGAACTTTAGATGTTAATAACCTCTAGAGGGTGATGTTATATAGCAACCACTATGGTAATGAAAAACCTTAATGAATTCAAGTAGGTCTTGAAGGAGCCACCAAAGCTACCTGAGAAACTTGAAGACACACAATGTCAAGATTCACTTCAGGTTTATGAATCAAAGTAGTATACAACTATTTTAATGAGTTGATAGTCTGGATATGGCATGCATTATGATTTTCATGAGTCATAACTCACTACTCCTAGTGTCACATATGTCGCTTCATCTAAAGCCAGGAACCCCAGTAATTGAACTATTCAAGAATGAGATTCTGAGATAACATCTCAAGGAATAAAGATTCATCAAACATGAATGAACAGACTACCCATTGTTAGGCTTCAAATAAATATAGGAGTATTTGAAACTCAGGAAATAAGGGTGGATCTTGAAGAATGGGAAGTATACATAAGAAAAGATTATTATTATTTTCCTCTTATTAGATATAGTGAGATGTTGGATGGATTTTTTGTGATGATTCCTTTTTACTAGGGATACATGATGCTATGATGTTTCATCTCTCTCCAATAAATGAATTTTTTTAATGTTTTAATGGATGGAATACTGGGTGTTTCCCTCATGTTTTCCCCTTCATTTTTCTTTACAATGTTCTTTACTTTTTTCCTTTTTCTTTTTGTGTAATTTTTGCGATGTACACTAACTTTCAACCCTTATATAATGTTTCTGAATTTTTTTTATAGTGAACTATACTTTTCATACATAAATATCACATTTTAATGGAATGATATTCATTTCATAACTTAATGATCCACTCCATAATCATATCGGTCTAGTTCCTTTAAAAACATGGACATATAAACAATTATTTCATAAAATATCTACATCATTTTCCATTAAGTTCTTCATAACAAACACCCTCTATAGACATATCATACATAATACATTTATTCCTAACATGGGGAAAAGAAACCTAATAATGGGTGAGCTTAGATTCTCAATAAGGCTAAACAAGGGTGATGTTAATGATCACTTGAGAATAACATGTCCATAAGGGTATGAGAACATGAGCATGACTGTAAAGGTTCAGACCTCTCTGGTCCATTCCATTGTGAGAATCTGGAGATTGAGGTGTTCTGGGTGATCAAGGTGGATCTTTCCAACACTTTTCAAAATTTCCCAGTTTTCCAATTTTTTCAGCAGTGCCTCGCCAATAGTGTCACCTAGTGGTGGTGTCACCCTAACGGTTGCTAGCTGGTGGTGGCACTCTTGTCGTCTCTCTTCTAATAGTGCCTTGGAAAGCGGTGCCTTGTCTGGCGGTACTTTATCTAGTTTTTCCTCTCTAGTGGTGCCTCATCTTGTGGAGCCTCTCTCGGCAGTTTCTCATGAACAATGTTTCCAGTTCTAGTTTTTCCCCTTTTTGACTTCTCCTTTGACATAAAATGACTTTAATTCTAGATTTGAAAGTTTTCTAGTCTGATTTAAAGACCATAAATCTTATCTTAAATTACTAAGTGTCCATGGGATTTTACTCGGTCAAAATCATTATCTTTACCAGATCCACCTTCAATGGAAAATCAAAAAATATATCTAAATTTATGCTCTATTTAGATATTTACTAGGCCGACATACCCTTTACCCTTGTTCTTCCTTATTTTTTTCCTTGGTATGATATTCCTAAAGGTATTCTTCCCATAGGAGTCTTTTGATTAGGCTATGGCTTCTAGATCATTTCCCCTCTAGATCTTTCCTCCTACATATGTGTTCCCATATCTTGGTGTAATCGGTAAGTGTATATCACATATTCTTCTAAGTAGGTTTTCCTTCATCTCTCTCAATTGTGTGTCATGTGAGGTGGGTGTATGAATTTCTTTCCCATGGTAAGATGGCTTAATACCAATTAATAAAGATAATTTAATCTTCTTAGGATTAATATATGAGGTTCTGGGGAAAAGTGATGTATGTTCTTATTGTTCATTGTTCCCTTTTGATATTTTGATCTGTATGGGATAACTACCCCCTAAAAATCATGGTCGTTGTGGATCTCATTTTGTGAACCTATGATGGATTTTGAATTCTTGTTGTTGGAAAACTATTTATATGAAATTGATTAACCATATATATTCATTTAATTAAATGGATTCCCCAGGATCTTATGGATTCTATATTCACACACTCAATTTAAGAAGTGGAATTTGAATAATATCCCCCTTGTTAAAACTAAATAAGTTGTGTTATAGTTTTGATTTGTGGTTTGTCATGGGTTTTGTGTGTGGGGAAGTGGATAGATGTGGTTGTGTGGTGGGTATTTTATGGGTGTGGTGTGGTTGTGCAGCAGGGCTACCAAAAATGGTTGTAGTGATATGTGTTATTGGGTGCAGCTGTGAGTTGGGGGTTTTTTATGTTGAGAGGAAAGATTGGGCAGTATGACTTTAAAGAATGATCATGGTAGTGGTTTTTATGGGTGCTTCTCCATTAATAACATGTACAAAGATTCACCCCATTGCTAGAATTTATGGTATGATGTGTCTTTAATGTGAAGTGGGATAATTTACCATGGTTCTTACTCTGTGTGACTTGTTGTATACCCTGTTGTGTTATGTGTTTCTTAGTCACCTAGGTAGTGATCGAATAAATGAATGCTTAATAATGTTGAGATGGAATGAGTTGGTTTGGTTAATGGGATGGATTTTGTCAATGAAAATTTAAATGATGGGTTATGAGGTTAACTATGGTTAAAGCTAAATAATGAAATGAATGGGTGTTAAGTGAAGGAGCTTTGTGAAGCCACTTTAATTTATCAACTTCTGAAGTAACTATTGTTGATACTAATAAATGAATATAGAGGTAGTAGTAAAGTTCAGTTTTTGTGATTTGGTTAGTTCTTATTGTAAATCTCATAGGTTAATCTTGAGTGCTTGATACTATAGAGACTTACATTGTATGTTCTTGTGATTTCTATACGCACCCCCACCCTAGTTGGGAACTATTTTCCAAACACCCCCATTATCATGGGGGAGGGTGTCTTTACCAAACATCACAATGGGAGGATGGTTGGCTTTCCACCCGGTCTTCCCTTCTCCCTCTTCCAGGTGGTGGTAGCCTAAGATTCTTTGGGAATGTTATGGTTTGTGAGGCTCAGGTGTGTGGGGAAATTTGTGTCTTCCTAGATCTATTTAGGATTATATGAGTTGTGTTTTCCTAGTTGTCTTTGATATAATATGAGTTGTTCTTTCCTAGGTGTCTTCAGGATGGTATGTCATGTGGTATGTGGCCCAAGTGTCTGCAGACAAGATGTGATGTGGTATGTAGCCCAGGTTCCTGCGAGTGGGATGTGATGCAGTATGTAGCCTAGGTGTTTGTATGTAGGATGTGGTTATGAGGCCTGAGTGTTTGCAGGATGGTTGTGATTTGGTATGTTTGAAAGAGGTGGGAGCACTAGGACATTTTTTGTTAGGGTGTGAGAGCGGCTAATCAGTGGGAAATTGGTGCGAGGTACCCTATCATTGATGTGCATTATATTACTTGTAGTTGACTTGTGTTATTTACTAAGCATGACTTGGTGAGGTTGGGATTGTTATTTCATCTTCTTAGGTGTTGTTTTGGATCTTCTGTTTTCTCATATGTGCATGTGTATGCTTCCTTCACATGTGCATGAGAGACTTTGGTTTTCCTACTAAGTATACTTTTATTATCACCCTACATATGTAAACTATTTTTAGGTTTCTAGGAGGATTATGCGGAACATACTAGACCCTACTTGATCAGATCTTGATAGTTTCTATGTCACTGATTATCTTTACTTTTGGTACTTTACTTTTGAAACTTTTTATATTTGTATCAGTTATATTTTAAACATGAATGTAGGATGGTTTTGGATTTCTTTATCTATATTTATTTGAGTTTTTTTGTGGATGATCCATCATATCTTCTTATTTCATTTCAAAAAAAAGGGTAATGCCTCTCATATTGTGAGATTTGTATACCCTTGGTGATAGTCTCCAAATCGGGGCCTACTGGAGGTGAGACTCAGGGGTCCTTATCTCCCTTTATTCATTACCAGCCCAGGAGGGGTATCTTTGGAGGGAGGGGGTCATGACAGAATGGTATTAAAGGTGATGGTTGAGAGATAGGATGGAGTCTGGAGTTAGGTGCAGTTAAGATTGTATGGGTTGGTAGGGAAAAATGTCAGGCGATCTTGGTGCGTGACATATGTCAGGGAAGACCATCTAGGACATGGAATTTTAGGGGGGCCTCGTGATATGATGCAAGGAATTCGAGCTTACTGAATGACAAAGTGAGGATACACTGATTGTAGGGTAGAGACCCTAGGAAAGGTACATGCATCATAATGAATTGGGTTCTTGTCTAAATTTGGTGTTTTAGTAAATTGGGAATGAATGAAAAGAAATGAGTTAAAATGAGTAAAAATGAATCTTAAGTAAAATCCCATCACTACATGGGAAACTAAGAAACACAGAGCATGACAAGAAGCACAACAAGTCACACAGAGGAAGAAGAGCCATGGTAAATTAAACCACTTCACATTAAAGACACATCATACCACAACCACCATCTACGGGGTAAATATTTCTGCATGTTATTAATGGTGAAGCACCCATACTAAACACTACAATCCTCATTCTACAAAGTCATCCTACCCAATCCTTCTTCTTAACTAAACAAACCCCCAAATCACAGCCGCACCCAACAACACATCTCACTACAACCATTTTTGGAAGCCCTGCTCCACAACACACCTCACCCATCACATACCCACTGCACAACCACATACATCCACTTCCCCACACACAAAACCCACAACAAACCACAAATCACAACTATAACACAACTTATTTAGTTTGGACAAGGGGGTTGTTATTCAAATTCCACTTCTTAAATTGTGGTTGCGGACATATAAGCCATAAGATCTTGGAGAATCCATTTAATTAATCAAATACATGTGGTTAATGTATTTCATATAAATATCCATCCAAAAGTAAGAATTCGCAGGCCATCACAGGTGCACAAACAGATACCCCCAACAGCCATGATTTTTGATGGGTAGTTATCCCATACTGATCAAAATATCAAAATGGAATAACGAACAGCAAGAACATGCATCACTTTTCCCCAACATCTCATATATTAATACTAAGAAGATTCGGTTTTATTTATTAATTTGTATTCAGCCACATTCCTAAGGGAAAAACATTCATACACCCACCCCACATGATACACAATTGAGAGAGATAAAGGAAGACCTACTTGGAAGAAGAGGCGATCTGCACTTCCTGATTGCACCAAGAAAGGGGTGCACATATGCAGTAGGAAAACTCCAGGGGGACACGATCTAAATTCCACAGCTCGATCATGTGATTCCTATGGGAATAAGAACATTGGGTGTCCCTTACCAATGAAAAACAAGAAAGAAGAACAAGTTAGAAGGGTATCTTGGCCTGGGAAAGATCTAAATAGAGCATTAGTTTAGATATGTTTTTGATTTTCCATTAAAGGTGGATCTTGTCATGATTACACATTTTGAATGAGTAAAATCCCTCGGACACTTAGGAATTTAAGATAAGATTTATGGGCTTTGAATCAACCTCAAAGACTTTCAAATATGGCATTAAAGTTTTTTTATGTCAAATGAGATGTCGAAAAGAGGCAAAACTAGAACTCAAAACACTTTTCACAAGACACCACTGGGTGAGGCATCACTCGAAGAGGCACTGTCAGACGATGTACCATTAGATAAGGCACTGCTGGATAAGTGACTTCCAGCGAGCCACCGTCAGCTAGCAACTACTAGGGTGGCACTGCCAGGGTAGCACCGCCAGGGTGGAAACACCGCCAGGGCGACACCGCCCGGGTGACACCACCCTAATGACACTGCCCAAGTGAAACTAAAATGGTGAAACCATGTCTACGTGACACTGTTGGTGAGGCACCATTGGAAAACATGTAAAACTGAGAAATTTTGAAAAAGTGTTGGAAAGAGCCACGTTGATCACCCATAACACCTCAATCACCAAATTCACACAAAAAAAATGGACCAGAGAGCTATGGGCCATTACATTATATACATTTCAAACTATTCTTGGCCTCAAGAATTCAAAACCAAGCCTAGAATAAATAGGGGTTAGAACAAATACCCCATTAGATACCTCTCAAACATATTTCTACACTTGAAACGCCACTAAAAACTAAACACATTAACTTCTGACGATAAACCACCATGTGTTGTTTGAAAGATGGAGTGGAAACCTCTACATACAAGAACACCTCCTCCTACATCTGCTAACCCAAACAACCACATGACACACCTCATAAGCACAAAAACCACACCATCCAAACACACAGACCAGGGAATTCCATCCTCCGTGTCAAGATATTATCTGCTCTAGGTGGCACTGACTCACCCACATGGGTTTAATCATATCTCAATTAATGCATCTTGATTAATAATCAGGTCCTACCCTTTCTGCACATCAGTACTTTATCACACAGTGCACCACACATAACACTACCAAGGAAAAACAACTCATCTCATATAAAACAAGGTTAAAGCATTATATTTCACAACAAAATATAACAATCCAAAATTCAAAACAACCTCGGGTACTGGGCATGCATCTGCACTTCTCGCTCCCAAGTACTCTCCTCCAAGACACCATGAATCCACAACACATGAACCAATGGAGTGGTCCTTCCATGCAACAGCTTCTCCCAATGATCCTGAATCTCCACTAGCTTCTCCATAAACATTGCATCATCCTCAATGTCCAACTCTACCTAGTCAAAGAAATGGGAGTTTTAATGTAGATATCAATGAAGCTGAGAGATTTGAAAGACTTCATGGATCCTCTATAGCTACGGTGGCAATGACAACTAGTATTACACCTCACCAACTCACTCTAATACCTCAAAGGACCCAACAAACATAGGAGAAATCTTATTTTCTCTGTCAAACCTCTGCTTACCATGTCAAGGGGAGACCTTCAAGAACACATGTTCCCCAACCTCAAAATCCAAGGGTCTCCTCCTACGGTTGATATAAGACTTATATCGATCATGTGTTGCTTCATCTATTCTATAACAAGATGTATCTTTTTAATCATGACTTACACCACATCTGCACCAAGAATAGCTGCCTCCCCAACCTTCATCCAGAACAATGTAGAATGGAATGGTCTTCTGTACAATGCCTCAAACAGGTTAATTCCAGTGGAAGATTGATAGATATTGTTATAAGTGAACTCCACCAAAGGCATATGTTGTACCCAAGATCCACCAAAGTCCAAGATGCATGCCTGCAACATATCCTCCAATATCTAGATAGTCTGCTATGTTTGTCCATCTGTCTGAGGGGGGAAAGTAGTGATGAGGTGAAACTCAGTGCCAAAAACATACTGAAATCCCCTTCAAAGTCATGAGGTAAACTACGTATCCCGATCTAAGAAAATGGAACTCATAAATCCATGCATCTGCACCACTTAATCCATGTACCTTTTAGACAAGGCATCCACTGCGCTTGACTCCTTAATCACTAAGAAGTTGGATGATTTTTTCAACTAGTCCACTATCACCAAGATAGAATCATAGCCTCTTTAAACTTTGGGTCACCCTATGACAAATTCCGTCAATATTTCATCCCAATTCCACTCAGGGACATCCAAGGGCTACAACAAACCACCAGAAGCATGGTGCTCAGCTTTTACCTACTGGAAAACTAGGCACTTCGCCACAAACTCCGCCACTGCCCATTTCATCTGGAGCCACCAAAACTGCATCCTCAATCCATGGTACATTTTATAAACTTATAGGTGCAATTATAAATGTTATCTATGAAACTCATGAAGGACCTCATCGCACACCGCTATTGGAAAAAACAACTTGTTGTGGAACAAGAACTGGTTTTGAACATCCTATGACCATCCCTCCAGAGCATCACCATGGAAAACATGATCATGCAACACCTATTCCTATAAGTCTCCCCACTAAGACTCCTACACCTACTTCATCAGATAGTATTGCACTGTCATCTGAAACAAACATACCCTACCACCTTCCACTCTTGCATCTAAGTGAAAGTCATCCAACTCCTCCATCACTTTCCAAGAATCTGCAGATTTTCAAACAACCTCCTTTTATAAATTCCCACTCAAATCATCAACCACAAAATTTCCTTTCCCTATAGTGTAGGAGATATCTAAATCATAGTCCTAAAGAAACTCTATCCACCTTCGATACTAAAAGTTCAAATCGCACTGGGAAAAGATATACCTCAAACTATTGTAATCTGTGAATACCACAAAGAACTCCCCAATAAGGTAATAATTCTAAAACTTCATCAAAAACATGACCGCTTCTAGATCCATGTCATGGGTGGCATAGTTACGCTTATGAGGGTGTAACTTCCTAGACCCATAATAGATCACTACTCACTATTAAATCAGTACGCATCCCAAACCAAGACGAGAATAATCAAAAAACACTTCAAACATCACCACTTCCTCTAGAAACTAGAGTACTAGAGCACTAACAAACTTACCCTTTAGATAGAAGAACATTTCATGGCACTGATCACTCTAAACAAAATATTGGTCCTTCCTAGTCAGAGATATCAATAGAGATACAACTTGATATAAATCGAGTACAAACCTCCTATAATATCCTATGAGACCAAGAAAACTATGAACTTCCACCACATTATTGGGTGATTCCCAAGAAAAAACTACTTAAACCTTCGACTGGTCCACTTCAATGCCCTACTATGACACCACATGTCTGACTAAATGAACCTATCGTGTCTAGAACATACACATGGAAAACTTTCTGTAGAGATGGTAAGTACTTACAATAGATTCATGAGATGCTTGGTATGCTCCCCTATAACTTCAAGTAGATAAATATTTCATCAATGAATAAAATGAAAAATTAGTTTAGGAACTCACAAAAAATGAAGTTTATAAGCTCCATAAACATGGCTAGTGCGTTCGTAACACTAAATGTCATGACTATGAACTCAAAGTTCCTATAACTCTATATGAAAGCAGACTTTGGGATATCTCCCTCCTTTACCCTCAATTGGTAATATCCATATCACAGATCGATCTTATAAAATCAACTTTTCCCTCTTAGATGGTCAAAAATATTATCTATCCATGAAAGGGGTAACAGTTCTTGATTGTCTCCTAATTCAACCTCTGGTGGTATATAAATAGCCTCAGACCACTATCTACATTCTTTTCAAACAACATTGGGTGGTTTATCATTGGATGTTGATGTGTTTAGTTGTTAGTGGTGTTTCAAGTCTAACAAGACATTTGAGAGGTATCTAAAGGTGTGGTTGTTCAGAACCCTCTTTCTTTTGGGCTTGGTTTTGAATTCTTGAGGGTTAGAATAGTTTGAGAGGTATTTGATGTAAAGTATCAGACCTCTCTGATCCATTCCTTTATGATAATCTAATGATTGAGGTATTCTGGGAGATCATGGTGGATCTTTCCAACACTTTTCAAAATTTCCTTGTTTTCCAAGTTTTCCAATGGTGCCTCACCAATTGTGTCACCTGGTGGTGATGTCACCCTTGCGGTGTCACCTTGTGGTGGTGTCACCCCAGAAATGTCACCCTGGCGATGTCACCCTGGCAGTCTCTAGCTAGTAGTGGATTGCTAGAGATTACTCATCTTGTGGTGCCTCATCCAATGGTTCCATGTCTAACGGTGCTTCGTTTGGCGATGCCTCGCTATCGGTGCCTCTTCAAGCATCACCTCACTCAGTGGTGTCTTGTGAACAATGTTTCCAATTCTAGTTTTTCCCTTTTTTAACATCTCCTTTGACGTAAAACAACCTTAATTACATATTTGAAATTATTTGAGGCTGATTCAAAGCCCATAAATCTTGTCTTTAATTCCTAAGTTTTTGGGAGATTTTAATTGGTCAAAATGAATTATATTGACCAGATACTCCTTTAATGGAAAATCAAAAAAATATCTAAATCGATTCTCTATTTAGATCTTCTTATGATGAGATACCTTTTACCCTTGTTCTTCCCTATTGTTTTCCCTTGGTACGGGATGCCCAGAGTTCTTCTTCCCATAGGATTCATGCGATTGGGTTTTGGATTCTAGATTGTGTCCCCCTAGAGTTTTCCTTCTGCATATGCATGCCCATGTCTTGGTGCAATTAGGAAGTACAGATCGCCTCTTCTTCCAAGTAGGTTTTCTTTTGTCTCTCTCAATTGTGCATCATGTGGGGTGGGTGTATGAATGTTTTTTCCTTAGGAATATGGTTGAATACCAATTAATAAAGATAATTGAATCTTCTTAAGATTAATATATGAGGGTTTGGGGAAAAGTGATTAATATTCTTGCATTTTTTCATTTTCTTTTGATATTTTGATCTGTATAGGCTAACTACCCACTAAAAATTATGGTCATTGGGGGTATCTATTTTTTCACATGTGATGTATTATGAATTCTTGTTGTTGGAAAAATATTTATATTAAATTTATTAACCAGGTATATTCGATTAATTAAATGAATTCCCCAGGATCTGATGGCTTATGTGATCACACCCTCAATTTAAGAAGTGGAATTTGAATAACTGCCCCCTTTTTGAAACTAAATAAGTTGTTTTATGGTTTTGATGTATAGTTTTCCATGGTTTTTATGTGTGGGAAAGTGGATGGATGTGGGTATTTAGTGGGGTTGTGATGGGTGTGGTGTTGTTGTGCAGTAGGGCTTCCAAAAATGGTTATAGTGAGATGTGTTGTTGAGTGTGGTTATGAGTTGGAGGTTTGTTCTATTAAGAGGAAGGATTTGGCAGGATGACTTTGAAGAATGATTATGGTAGTGGTTGGTATGTGTGATTCACCATTAATAACATGCATAAATCTTCACCCCATAGCTAGAGGCTATGGTATTATGTGTCTTTAATGTGAAGTGGGTTAATTTACCCTCGTTCTTCTTCCTCTGTGTGACTTTCTGTACTTCTTGTTGTGCTCTGTATTGCTTAGTTTCCCAAGTAGTGATGGAATAAATGAATGCTTAATAATGATGAGATGACATGAGTTGGTTTAGTTAATTGGATATATTTTTTCAATCAAAAGTTAAATGATGGGTTGTGCGATTAACTCTGGTTAAAGCTAAACAATGAAATGAATGGGTGTTAAGCAAAAGAGATTTTTTAAGCCACTTTAATTTATCAACTTTTTAAGTGACTGTTGCTGATACCAATAAATGCATATAGATATAGTTACAAATTTATGTTTTCATGAGTTGGATAGTTCTTGTTGTGAATACCATAGGTTAATATTTAGTGCTTGATACTATATATACATACACTGTATGTTCTTGTGATTTCTATACACACCCCACCCTAGTTGAGCACTATGGGATGAACACCCCCATTGTCAAGGGGGAGGGTGTATTTACCAAACATTCGGGTGTGAGGATAGATGGCTAGCCACTGGCTTTTCCATAATCCCTCTTCCAGGTGGTGGTAGCCCAAGATTATTTGGGTAGGTTATGGTTTGTGAGGCCCAGGTGTGTATGGGTGAGTTGTTTTTTCCTAGGTGTCTTTGGGATGAGATGAGTTGTGCTTTCCCATGTGTCTTCAGAATGAGATGATTTTTGCTTTCCTAGGTTTCTTTTAGATGGTATGTGATGTGGTATGTGGTTCAGGTGTCTTTGGGTGGGATGTGATGTGGTATGTGACCCAAGTGTCTGCAGGCGGGATGTGATGTGGTATGGGCCTAGGTGTTTGCAGGTGGGATGTGGTTGTGAGGATGACGTGTGTACCGTAAGGTTTTGATGTGGTGTGTTTAGAAGAGGTGGGAGGGAAAAGATGTTTGTCGTTAGGGTGTTATAGTAACTAATCAGTGGAAAATTGGTGTGTGGTACCCTATCATCTATGTGTATTATATTACTTTTAGTTGACTTATGTTATTTGGTGAGAATTCCTTGGTGAGGTTGGGGTGATTAGTTCATCTATTTAGATGCTTTTTTGGCTTCATTGTTTACTTAAAGGAGCATTAGTATGCTTCCTTTACATGTTCATGAGAGACTTTGGTTTTTCTACTGAGTATAATTGTATGCTTACCCTACATATATAAACTATTTTTAGGTTTCTAGGAGGATTATGAAAATAATGTTGGACCCTACTAGCTCGGATTGTGATAGTTTTTTTGTCGTGGCTTGGCTTTACTTTTGGTACACTACTTTGGATACTTTTGGTATTTGTATCAATTATATTTTAAACATGCATGTGGGATGGTTTTGGATTTCTTTATAAATATGTATTGGAGTTGTTCTGTGGACGATCCATCATATCATCTTGATTCTGTTTCAACAAAAAGGGTAATGCCTCCCATATTGTGAGATTTGTATAACCTTGGTTCTAGTCTCCAGCCTGGGGCCTACTAGAGGCGGGACTCATGGGTCATTATCTCCTTTTATTCATTTCCATCCCAAGAGGGGTATCTTTGGAGGGAGGGGTTTATGAAAATAACCTTTGAAAATCATAACCTACATATCATAAATCATAATATTGAGTCATGGAATAAATCTTGGTAGTTCAGAATACATGAACCATAAGGTAATTAAAAAACATGAGCCATGAGAGCATAAAATTGGTGTAAGAAATAAGTTTTTGGCATACACATGAGCATAAAAAATCATTTTCTTGGTAGTAAAGGATCATTTACAAGAGTATAATAGTGGAATGGTATCACTCCCCAAACCATCCTAGTAGTTAAGGTTCACTCCCAAGACTATCATAGTAAACAAATCCCCTTACTAAATCGGGTTCACACCCCATTCTGGTCCATTTATCTCATGATATATCAATAATTAACCAATTAATTGGAGGGAGATATTGGTCCCACCCATCAGATAATTAAAATCAAAAAAATGTGTGCCATAGGATCCTAAGTAATTCATCATATCAAACCCCATGAAAATAAATGGGTTTCAAAAACATTTCATCCTTTAATCACAGTATTACCCATGGAAAAGAAATGGGTTTTAGAAAAATATGACACCATATTCACAAAAAATCCTAATAAATTATAAGGATAGTGTCCTTATATCATATCACCAGTAAATCATAAGTAAAATAAAGGGTTATTTACTTTCATGAATATAAATACCACTCAAAGTTCGTTAAAATTTTCTTGAGGAAAAAACCTTTCCATTTTAAAATTACTTATTCAAAAAACTATGAAAATATAAAGAAAAAAAATTCTTAAAATAGCCATGTGAACATGTAAATGAATATTCAAATCAAAAATTAGAGATGATGGTGATAAAATCTATTCTAGCTACATAATTTAAAAAAATAGTCCTTTCATACTTTTGTCAGAAATGTCACAAGGTGCCTCATTTGGAAAACAAAATAAATATTCCTTTAAAACCATTTTGTAAAAAAAATTCAAACAATAGTAAAAATAAAATTAAAAAATCCTATAATAATAGTAAAAACCTTCTATAAAACATTTCTAGAAAATAATGGATATAGAATGGAAATTTGTTTTGGTCAAAGAGAGAAATAAAGTAGATTTTCCTTAAAACATATTTTCAATCTCTTGAGTACATGTGGTGGAGAAAATGAAATAAAAACAAGTATTTTTAAGAAATAAATAGTAGAGAATAAAATTCATGAGTATATTTAGAGTTTGATCATATGATTTTATCATCAAAACTTAATCATAAGTTATCCTGATAAATAATGAGATTGTAACATAAAACCTCTTATATTGAGTTCTCCTTTCTTCAAAAGCATTATAACCTCTTATAAAATAAATTTAAATTTATTATAATTATATAAAATATTAATTTTCATACTTATAATATTATATATTATCTCTTTATAATATTTCAACACTCCATTTTATCAATATTTCCTTATTTAAATCATTATTTATGGGTGTTAATTGTTTCATTTATCATGAGTATTTCAGTTCAGTACTACCAGTAAATTTAAATTTATCTTGGTTTAATTATCTCTATAATATTATCATGATATAAATATCATATATATTCATAATATACTTATTTATAGACATCGATTAAATTTATATATAAAAAAATGAATTACATCATTCATGGAGACGGTAGGTCATATATAAACATGAACGTTTTTTTCATTTTTTAATGGATGGAAAACATTATATATTAATTAACATTCATATGATAAATATTTTATTATATATATCATATATATTCATCAAATTATTTATCATTACCCACCAAATAAAATATAAATGAAAGATGAATCATATTTCTTCGTGGAGGTGGTAGTCCACATGTACACACGAATGACGTTATCATTTCCCAAAGGATTGGGTGGTACATAGTTTGACATGATATTATAATTTAAGAAGTATAATAATGTCATAATTATCATATATAGTCATTAAAACCATCATAATATGCATCCATAAAACATGGTTATGAAAAATTAATTGTATCACTATGTGGAGATGATAAGTCGTATGTACGCATGAGCGATACTTTCACTTATAATTTGATGGTAAGAAGGTGTATAACGGTTTTTTCATAATCATAATAACATTTAATAATATTTAAGATACTAGATACATTATTTTATTATAAATACCATATATTTAGTGGAGGTAAATAAGAGTATACAAGAAAGTGAGAGGTTAAGGTCATTGAAATGACTCCTTTAAAACTTCTCTAAATGGCTCTAGGGTTGGTCATTTGGGAAGAAAATAACCTCTATAGTGTTTATGTAAAGTTTTATAAGATAAATTGGTATTTTTTTGGTCAATATTGAAGGCTTAAAGATGCATAAATAATTGATAGAAGATTTTCCCTTTTATAATTGAGTTGAGGGGCACTTTTGGAATTTCAAAAAAGATTAAATTATAATAAATTCATTATTATGAAAATGCCTCCAAATGACTAAGGATTTGACTATAAGGTAGGATAGGATTATAATCCCGTCATCCAATAAAACTTATACATCTTTTTGTGTCATTTTAAACCTTATCACTTTGATTAACACTTAGTTAATCAATTTTAAGTTTAACAATGGTAACAAATTTTTCAAAATTAAAGGGTTTTATTTTTAATTATTAGGTAAAAATTGGCCCATAAATGGAAAATTTGTGATATTTTCAGCCATATAATATCAACACTATATTATTTGAAGATTTTATTATTTTTAAATAATTTATTAATATATTATTTTGATAAAATATCATTATTGCTGATTTAGAAATTATTTATTTAATTTATCTTAAAATAAATAAATAAATAATTTTAATTCGAATATAATATTTTAATACAATACTAATATTTCATATATAAATATAAAATTTTTATATCACTATAAATTACTCAAATTATATTGCTTTTAATATTTTCAAAATCATTTATTTTATTTTTTCATTAGTTGATTAAATATTATTTTGTCATTGTGTACAAATTTTTGGTAATTATATAATACTTAGAAATTATAAATAAATTTTTATCATGAATAAAATTTCATTATTCAAAAAATTATAATTATGATTCATTCATAAGGAGTTTTTTTAACTTTATGAACACATAAATGATATTTAAAACTAATGGAATGACATTTTCTAACTTATTTTGATTTAAATAATATATAAGTCATTTTCATGGAAAAGTTTCCATTAAACAAAACTATTTAGAGACTGAAATTAAGAGTCAAATTACATTCATCCAATAAGAATTATGATGAAAATTTATGTCCTTGTCACTTAGTTATAACCTATATTAACCTGATTTACCCTTTACTGAGGTGATACATTTTAACACGATTATTATTCATATTGGTCAAAAATAAAAAGGGACTATTTACCAAATTTGAACCTCATGATTCCAAGTATGGAATCCTTTTTATCAAATTAAACATATATAATTGTAAGAGATTAATTTTAAAATAATCACACAAAACACGATGAAAAACTCTTTTTATAAAAATATATTTTTAATAATAAAACTTAGTTTATTCTTATCCCATGCTTAGAAAATTATTAAATGAATGTTAAAACATTTAATTGAATATATATAATATATTAATTTCATTAAAATATTGCACCAATAGTGATTAATTTAATTTATTAATAAAAAAACACATTGCGCGTATAAAAAATAGATTTTTAGAAAACTGCCTTTTACATACGAATTTTTTTACACTAAATACAAACATAAATTAGATTATAATAAAATTAATTGGATTATTTAATAAATAAGAGATATAATTTTATATTAAATAATTTAAAAAATGTAACTTTTTACATTCTTGAAACAAAAATATTGTTTTCAATAAAAAATTATTTTTTCACTATTGATTGGAAAATTAATATTTTCATGAAGAATATCATAAATCCACCCAAAGATAGTTTTGATATGATGATTTAAAAATTAATTTATCTTTAAAAGATTTTAAAAGTTTAAAAAATTAAATATAATATTTTCTCACAAAAATAAATAAAAATAATTTTGATGGAAATCCATTTTTTAGCATAATATAACTTTTCTAAACATTGAATGCTTATTTATTAATAATTGATACATTTATATTTAGTAGGGTCCTTTTCTATATCTCATAAATTATTTAATCTTATCCATACCCTCAAATTGAATATCTAGATTATAATGGACCCATAATAATATTTTAATAATATATCATAGTTCGTTTAAACTTACTATTGAGTATAGCCAAAGATATCAAAGAAATAAAATTAATTAAAGAGAAATATTTTCCAAAATCTTGTGTTGTCACATTCTCACCCTTTAATAAACCGTATCCTTTCAATTTTATCTTGTGCTCATAAATCTAAGTTTTGACATTTTAAAATTCCTTTATTGAAAATCTTACATTGTAAAAGGGGTTAATAAAACATCCCTAAAAATTATAGGTAAAGGGAAGTATGAAGGTCATCATAAAACTATGTTCCCAAATATGAGAGCATTATTGAGAAGTAAAAACATGGACATGGAATCAAAAACTAACACCAAATGACTAATAGAGAGTGATGGAGAACATGATAAGGAGAAAGTTTGCACCCACAAAACCATGAATCAGTGATGGGTTAAAAGACCATCAATTCATTGAAATGGAAGGTTATAAGAAAACATTTTTGTATTATGATACTTTTCCTAGAGTTGAGGAATTCCTTTACCATCTATAATAAGGAAATATACTTACATGAAAAGTATAACTTCATCCTTTAATCAATTTCCACCTCATTCTAATTTTTTTCTCCAAATGATAAGTATTTGAGATTATTTTTTTTTCCTAAGGCACTAAAATCAACTTTTAATGGATCAAAAATGTATATAAATATATTCCTCGTATCTTTAGGAATTAACTAAAACCAAAATTGTTGAGTAAAAGGTCATTATAAAAATGAATAAACCACTATTTGAAAAAATACAACATTAATCTCAAAAAAATTAATTACCACATCAACCTCAATATTAAGCAATGTTATAATATTAGAGGCTATATCATATCCTTTATCTTACATCTTCAAAAAATATTAATTGAATTATTCCCAAATATTATTTTATGTTAAATTCCTTATTAGACCTATGGGTAACAATTACCTTAATCCAATGAAACACCTCCTAAATATTATTAATCATTAATGATAAATTACTATATAATATTTTAACATAATGAACTTCACCAAAATATAATGAATCCAATTTAGATACTGACCTTAAAGTTAATCCTAAACTTAAATGTAAATATCTCAAAGAATATCACCTTTTCAATAAATCACTTTTCAATCATGAATATTATATATATTCTACTAATTAGTAGTCTATAACTAACTTATCATAAAATCATATATCAAACCAAAGGGTATTTAAACCTCAATAAAGTATCAAAAACCCATCACTTAAAACATTAAAAAGGGGGTTTTGATGCCTTTTAACTTACAATAAACCTTAAAATTATAAACCCATGATGTTATCCATAACATTTTATTTAACCACATATAAAAACATATATTCTTATAAAATTAACACAATCCTTATTCCTTAAGAAATGTCACAACTATTGAATATTTTCCATAAATCCAAAAATGCAATAAACGTTATCAAAGATGACCTAAATAAATTTTTATAAATCACAAATCAATTTTATGGTTATCAATGATTCAATCATATCTTTATCTGATCTAAACATTATTAAATCAACATCAGATGCGTATTAAGGTTTATATTTACATTAATCATGTGTTTTCTGAAAGTTTCACCTTACCACTTCTATTACTTTTCTTGGTTATTAGTACCATTCAAAATATTTTTTAAAATACTTAAAGATAAACTAATGTGGAATAATACTTGGAAGTTTCATGATTTTATAAAATATAATTATTATAAAACTTATATAACATAATTCATGAATCCAATTTCATAAACACTTCAATCATACCACTTACTTATTAAACAATTAACTAGGCTTCATCATCTTACTCCCCAATACTTCTTTCCTACAATATGAAATATAAATCATGTATTAATAATAATTAACTTCAATTTAATAATTTTTATTACTTTTAACATGAGAAATATTATTAAAGGATCTCTTATATTTCATACATAATTTATAGTCTCTTCATCATCATCAGTAAAATCATTACTCGTATAACATTTTTGATTCTCTTCTAGATCTATCCCCATATGACATAAATTTATATAATTCCCAAAATTTATACATTTAGAACATTCAATAATTAAGGATACCTTAGGTATACCATTATTATTATCCATTATGTTAACCAAACATTTAATTTTCCCTTGGGAATTAATTGCTTTGTATCCTTCTTTTCTACACTCAAAACATCTCCTTATTCCTCTCAGACATTCATTTGAGTACTTCTTCCCACATTCTATAAATATTGGAAGCTAAATCATCTTTTTATGGTCTTTATAAAAATATACCTTTCTCTTATTAGGTCTATCAAGAAACTCACCAAAGTTGATATTTTTAATCATATAATGAGATATATGATTAGGAATAATCATAATATTTCACATTTCATCTCTTATTTCAATTGATTTATCATGAGGATAATCATTCCATTTATCATCACATTAAATATTACCTTGATTCCTTTGAGTTCCGTCCATTGGTTAAAAAACTAGTGTGAGAAACAATAATCATAATGGGAAACCAAAAAAACATGAAAAATCATCTAAATGATGTATAAATCATGAAACATTCTTTTGTGACACCTTAGGTTTAACCTAGGTCATTCATGATCATTACAAAAAACATTAGGATTTTATCCTTTACTTAAACTTATACCTAGGGTTATTACTAAATTTTTTTCATATTAGTTTTGAAATATTAACTAAACCATTCTATGATCCCTACTATAGTGACCCATACTTTTCAAACATAGATATCACATCTTAATATATGAATATTTATTGCATAACATAATGTTTCATGCCAGAATTGTATACTTCTAGTACCTTTGTAAACCTAGACATATAAACATTGGCTTCAAAAAAGATCTACATCATCTCCCACTATGTTCATCATAACTATCTCCCCTCTTAGACATATAATACTTATTACTATTCTTCATAACTTGGAGAAAATAAATATAAGAAAATCTTAGATCAGATGCTTAGTAAGGGTAAAAAAAAGAGATATAAATGACTACATGAGAATAACATGATCATAAGGGTATGTGAATATTATAATAACATTTGAAAATCATACCCTACATATCCCAACTAATAATCTTGAGTAATTTCATAAATCTTGGAAGTTCATAAGACATTAATCATAAAGAAAATAAATAACATACTCGATGTAGGCATAACATTATCATAAAACATGAGTTTTGGTATATACATAAGCATATAAAATTGTTTACATAGTATTCTATGCTCATTTACAAGACAAGAAGAGTATAATGAGTTCACATCCCAAACCATCATAGTAGTCAAGGTTCACTCCAAAGACTATTATAGTGAAGAAATTACCTTACTGAACCGGGTTTACTCCCCATTCCAGTCTTGTTTATCTCATGAGATATCAATCTTTATCCAATTAATTGGAGAGAGATATAGGTTACACCTATCACATAATGAAAATCATATGTATGTGGCTCATAAGATCATAGATCAATAGTTATATCAGAACCCTTGAAAATAAATGGGTTTTATAAAAATTTCATCATATAATTACCCATGAAAAATAAATGGGTTTCATAAATATTTTATCATTACATCAGTTTATAACCTATGTAAAATAAAAATGTTTCATAAAATTTGTTTCATTATATTCATAAAACAAAAAAATGATTAAATATGTTATCCATTGATCATATACCCATTAAATCATAATTTAAATCACTAGTTTCTATCTTTGATGGATAGAAATACCACTAAAAGATCATTATAACATTCTTGAGGAAAATAACCATTCCATTTTAAAATCACGTATTTAAAAAAACTGTGAAAGTATAAAGGAAGAAAATTTATCTAAAAAGAACCATGTAAAATTTTAAAAGAATATTCGAAGAAAAAATTAGTTATTATGGTAGTAAAAGTCATCTATATTATATAAGTTAAAAAATATTCCTTCCATACTTATGTTAGAAAATTCACAAAGTAACTTGTTTGGAAAAGAATAAAAAAATTCCTTTCAAACCGTTTTGTCAAAATTGAGAAATTATTAAAAATTAATTTAAAAATTCATAGGATAATAGTAAAAACATTATTTAAAACATTTTTAGAAAACATGAATATATAAGGAAAAGTTTTTTTCAACGAAGAGAGAAATGAAGTTGATTTTCTTTAAATACATATTTTTCACCTATTGAGTACATAAGGGGGGAAGATGAAAGGAAAACATGTATTTTTAAGAAATAATCAAAGAAGAATAAAATTTATGAGTATCTTGATATTTTTATAATAATATTTAATCATCATAACTTAATCATAAATAATCCTTATAAACAATGTTATTGTAACATAAAACCCCTTAACTTTAGTTTTCTTTGCTTTGAAAGTAATCCAACCTTGTGTATAATAAATTTAAATTTATTATAATTATATAAAAAATTCACGTTCATACTAATAATATCATATATGATCCCTTTAAAAAAATTCAACACTTCCTTTTATCTATAATTCCTTATTAAAATATTTATTTCTATGTGTTAGCTATTTCATTTATCATGATTATTTCAGTTTAGGAGTTATAGTTCTTATATATTTATCTTGGCTTGATCATCTAAAAAATATTAATAATGATATAAATATAATATATTTTCATTATATAACTATTTATAGTCATCCATAAAAGTTATAGAGATAAAAATTAATTATATTGTTCATGGAGATGGTAGGTCATATGTACGCATGAACAATATTTTTATTTTTCAATGGATAGAGAAAAATAAATTTAAATAATAATTTAAACAATAGGATAATTATAATACCATATATATCATATATATTAATAAAATTATTCATCATTACCATACAAGTAAAATATAAAATAAAAACAAATCATATCGCCTCATGGAGGTGTTAGTTCACACGTACGTACGAACGATGTTATCATTTCCCAAATATTTGGGTGGTAAGTAGCTAGATTTGATATTATAATTCCATAAGTATAATTATTTAATAAATTTCATATATAAATATTAAACCCATCATAATACCCATCCATAAAATATGCTGATGGAAAATCAATTGTATCGGTATGTGGAGATGATAAGTCAAACGTACGCACGAGCTATACTTTCATTTCTCATATGATAAGAAATAGGGTGTATAATGTTGTTTTCATAATTATAATAAAATTTAAGAATATTTATCATACTAAAGATTTTAAGTTATGATAAATACCATATATTTATAGTATTTAATGAAGATTTGAAAATAAATTTTCCAGTTGAGGAGATTACCACTTCTTTGAAATGACTCATTTAGATCACCTCTAAAGTTCTCTATGGATGGTATTTTGGGACGACCAGAACCTCTAGATTGTGTATAGGGAAGATGAAAAGATAAATTTTTAGAGTTTTTTATAGTATAAATCTCAATGTGGTTTAAATAAATTATGGTGTATGTTCTATTTTATAAATGAGGTGAGGAAATTTTTCAATTTATCAAAAAATTAAATTACAATAAATTCATTTTCATGCTAAATGCCTACAAATTAATAGGTATTTGAATAAATTATTTGATAGGGTTGTAATACCATAAACCATTAGAATTTATACATGTTTTGGTGTCATTTTAAATCTTATAATTTTAATTAACCCTAAGTTAATCAATTTTAATTTTAACTATGTTAAAAAAAATTAATAAAAAGGGGTTGTAAATTTTACATATAAGGTGAAATTGACCCATAAATGGCCAAAATATGACATTTTAGACCATGTAATATCCACCTTGAATTAAAATATAATCTTTTAACCCAATACTAATATTTTATATACAACCTATAGAATTTTTGGAGCTCTATAACATACTCATATTATACCACTTTAAATATTTAAAAAATCATTTATTTTCTTTTTCCATTAATTGAATAAATATTGTTTTGGTATTGTATAAGATTTTAAAGTAATTAGATAATGCCTAAAAAATATATATAAATTACCATCATGAATATAATTTCATTATGCACTAAATTACCTTTAAGATTCATTCAAAACTAGGTTTTTCCCTATATAAACACATAAATGATATTTAAAACTAAGAGAGTGGTGTTTTATAACTTTTTTTTATTTAAAAAACATATAATACATTTTCATGTAAAATTTTCCATTAAAAAATCAATTTCAAGCCTTAGTTGTTAAGGGTAGAGTTACCTTCATCACGTATGAATAAGGATGAAATATTATAGTTGTATCACTTAGTTTTAAACTAGACTAACCCAATTTTACCTATAATATGGTGATAATTTTTTCTAAGGTTACTACACATAATGGTCAAAAATATAAGGGGGATATTTAAAATAATTTAAAATACTAATTCAAATTATAGAATACAATTTATCAAATTCAACATATATAAGTGTTAGAAATTAATTTAAAAATAAGAATGCAAAATGTGATGAAAACCGATTTTTAGATAAATACATTTATAATCATAAAACATGGTTTATTATTATCCCATGCTTAAAAAATATTAAAGGAATGTTACAAAATTTTATTAAAAATATAATATATAAATTTAATAAAATATTTCATTAATAGTGATTAATTTAATTTATTAAGTCAAAGACAAATTATGCACATAAAAACATTTTTTCAAAAAAATCGAATTTATGTATAAAAATGCTTTTACACCAAATTAAAATATAAAATTTATTAAAATAAAATTAATTAGTTTTTTCAAAATATAATGGATATAATTTTACTTTGAAACCATTTTATAACAAAATTTATCAGTGTACACCCTTGAATAAAAATATAGTTTTCAATTAAAAAATAGTATTTTTCACTATTCATCAGGAAATCAAACTTTTCAGAAAAATACTAGAAATTCACCCTAATATAATTTTTATATGATGATTTCAAAATTTTAGTTAGTTTTATAATTTTTAAAATTAAAAAAATTTAAATATAATATTTTCTTGCAAAAAACATTAAAAATCATTTTGAAGGAAATCTATTTTTAAATCATAATATAATTTTTTTAAAAATAGAATGTTTATTTAATAAGAATTAAAAGATTTATATTGAGTGGAGTTTTTTTATATATCTCATAAATTAGTTAATCCTATCCATTCCTTCTAATTTAAAGGCTAGGTTATAATGGTAAAATTATAATATTTTAATAATATATCATAGTTTCTTTAAACTTAATGTTGTGTGTAACACAAGCTATTGAATAAATAAATAAAATTAAGATAAATAGTTTATAAAATATCAGGGTGTTACATTTTTTTATTAATAAATTTCTTGGGTCCGTAGTTTTGGGTCCCTAAAATAATGGTTCCATTTCATTTTTGGTCATTATCATAATCATCATCATCATTATCATGAAGATTTGTATATGAGAATGTGTGGACAAAAAAAGTCATCCTAAGGATTGGTAGAAAAGAAGAATCGCATGGTAGGGTATTCTATTTATATTGGCATAGGTATTTCATGAATCCAAACATATAGTTATATGGGGAGTTCAGTATATTGGTGGAGGGGACACGGGTGGTTAGCGTCATAGAGTTTCAAGACTCATGTTCAAAGGTAAGTCATCGATTGATGTGGTCACCCAACTTCCATAAAAATATAGGGAGATACATGGGAAAATAGGTTGGCTAAAAAGACATGGTAACGGTCATCTATAGAGTTCTATCATGAAATGATGAAAAATAGTTATGATGAAAAATCATGAGTGGGTTAAGAATGCAAATGAGCCTCAGCCCAATTTGTGAGGAATCCTTAAGTGCATCCAGGAGACCCAGGATCAAATCCAGGTGGAGGATAATTTCTGAGTATTGTAGCAGTACTGTTGCAGTACTATACCAGTATTGTAGTAGGTATTGTGCAGAGCTGTATCAGGAACTGTAGAAGGCACTGGTTAGCACTGTAGTAGTCGGAAATATTCCCCTGTTTGGGCCTTCGGGCCACCGATTTGGTCCCCTGGTCCTTTAAGGCCTTCGGGCCAACCAGGCCTTCAGGTCAGTCAGGCTTCCAGGCCACCTCAAGGCCCTCGGGCCACCTTAAGTGCATATTCAAACCAGACAACCTACAAGGAATAAGCTTCAGAAGGAGAATGAGCAAGGAGCATTCACCATAGAAGTAGTTAAACGGATTGCAAGAATGAGAGGGTATGGAACCTGCCATCAGGACAAGACTGTGCATGCATGGGAAAGCCTAGATGAACATCCATGTGAAGGTGGAGAACTGATTTCACGATGAAGATATTAGGGAGGAGCAGTTATAGTAGTTATTCTATGTTGTATGTAATGTTTGAAGCCTACGGACAATGAACTCCTCTAAGGCCTATGGGCCATGTAATACTTACGCCTGCTAGACTTGTAAGGGTTCCAACTCACCCCTTGAAAAGTGGATTATCAAAATCAATAAAAAAATGAAGGCCTTCGGGCCATTGGAGGGCAAGCATGTTGTTGACCATAGATGATATGTACACTTCTATTGGGATTCATGAATATTATGGGACCATGTGGACTTTAGTAACTAGGTATATCATATGCACACTTGCTTCTATTGTAGTTTGATTTTTTGGAGATTCATAGGATGGATGGGGGTAGGGCCTTAGATGTGGTTTAGGGATTCTAAGAAAAAGCAAGGGGTTTGGCCTAAAAAACATGGGGTCTTTTGGCCTTAAAACTATGGACTTTAGGATAGAAAAAAAAGAGTGCCTTTGAGTAAAAAAGAAGCCTTAAAACAATAAAAAATTAAGGGATTTGGAAAATGAAATATACTAAGAAAATTGGGGATTGATCAAAACTTGTGGGGAGGGTGTGGGATCTGACCCAACTATTCCTTAGGTGAATGTGTATTTGTAGATTTTTACCCCAATAAATAAACATAAATTATTATTATAATTATTATTATTATTATCATGATTTTTATTATTAAAATTATTATTATTATCATAATGATGATGATTATTATAATTATCATCATCATCATCATCGAAGGATTGTAATGTATCGAGACACACTCTCTCTTAGATCTCATATTGATTGGGGTTCTAGATCATGATGAATCAAAATTAGGACTTCTACTTTGATCGCTCAGATGTTTGTATTATTCCTACAAAGAAGGTTGATATTAATTTAGGTTTGGATGAGGATTGTTTAAACTAGATTGACATAGTGCTTCAAAATCAAGAGGTGATTTGTTTCTTTTCAGATATTTAGACAGAATTTGGTTTTCTTCAAAATCACATCACACATAATGGTTCTTTTTCATTTTTTAATATATCCATAATATACTAAAGGTTAATCTTAAGGAATGTAATTTTTAAATTATTTCTCATATGATTACACAAAAAGGAAATACCTGTAACTTAGAATATTAAAATAATAAGCTCCTCTAAATATGGGGATTCAATGGGTGGTGTATCACTTCAATCGGAGAGGGATTCTAGCACATATTTTTCCCCTCTAATGACCTTAAATATAAATATTGGGGCCTAATATTTTTTTATATTTAGTCATAAATATATAGGATTCATTATTTGGATCCACCTTTTGATCTATAAAAGGTAAATAGATTTATTTCATAGTTCAATATTTATATTTTTTTACATATCTGATTCTACTGGAACTCCCAAATATATTGGGATATTTCTTTTCTCATTGAAATTCATATTAAGCTTAATAATATGACTTGTTATTATCAAAATGGAAACTATAGAAGGATTTTATTTGAGGTACACCTATGGTTCTCCTTGATTAAAACTATCATATTTGATTATTCTAATTTTAGAATCATGCATTAAATTGAGTTTAAAAGGCCACCTAGTTTTTGTAACAATTATAGTTTCATTGGAAATTAAAATGAGAAATTTATTAGAAACTTGTTTTTTTTAACAATAATAATGTGGGTCAATTATTTGGTCATTGTAAATTTAAATTAGAAATGGATGGAAGTGGAATTAGTGCTAGTAAGGTAGGTAGTAGCTCATGTGAGGCCCAAACCAAAATAGTTGTTGGAACCTCAAGTGGAGTCTCCTTTAGTGATATTTTTAATGGTCAAAAGGTTGATAGGAAATATGATCAATCTATATTCTAGGATACAATTCAATATGTTAGGGTTATTTCCTCTTTTATAAGGAACCACGTGATCTAGCTAGATATAGGTAAAGATGTATATACTATGAAGGGAAAGGACAACAGGGATGGATTACATGGAAACTAGAAAAGTCATAAATTATTATATATATTTTCATCAAAGGGTTTTTATAAGGACCAAGCCTTAAAACATTACATAATCTTGAATTAAATTAATAATTCACATTGAGGATATTTTCACGTTTAGAGTTTTAGAGAATTAGGATATAACTATTACATCTCAAAGATTACAAAGTAGACACATCTACTCAGTTTCAATTTTTTCACAAAATAAAAACTCTTGAACAAAAGAGTCATGTCTAGTTCCTTGTTTTAGACAGCATGACATTTCCTTGATCCCATCCTTGACCCTATTTCACTTTATGTCCTGTGAAAAACATTTCAAAAAAACTTGGGATGAGCATAAAAATCTCAGTAAGGGTTATAACAATATGGAAAGAAAACATTATTCCATGTATACATAAGAATCAATGAAATCATACTTTACTCATACAACATAAGAAATTTAACATACCTGATGAAATCATAAGATTTATGCATAACTCAATAGAAATCATAAGACATAAAGGTAACTTGAGGCATTCATAACATTCTTATGTAGGGAGTAACCCTCATGGTTACGTTTGGAATACTCATCAAAGTATATTCCCTAAATCTCTTCAGAGAAACCTTAGAGTTTAACCCCTTTACGTTACCCAATGCATTGGATAGCTATCATGGGCTCACCCACCCTCAGTTTATCATGGAACCACCCGATTTCATAAACATTTTCCAAGAACCATAACATAATCATAACACTTAAAAAATGCATAAAAGAAACATAAAATTTCCACATTTCGATCACAAGATATCACATTATGATATTATCATAAAAACATCTAATAAAGTCATTAAAACTCTATAAGAGAAAAATCCCTTTATACTTTGAAAATATTAAAAGAAGACATTTAAAAGAGATTTTAGAATCAAAGTGTCCCATACCACTTCAAAACTTTTGAATGGGTTTTAAAACATTCATGTCTATATAAATAAATCCTTAAAACCATTTTTAAAACATGGACATGGATGATAAATGTTTAAAAGAATAAATCTTTAAAACCATTTAAAACAATGTTTTAATAAAAGAGTCCTTTTCCATTTTGAACATTTAAATTATATGCCACATGAAAGTAGACCATTTTCAAAACATTTAAATGACTTTAGTATAGACATAATATGAATATGGAAAGTCAAATGGGTTGTATATACACTTTATAAAAGAATAAAAGTGCATATCATTAAGAAATGTCTCAATGAGAAGAAATTGAGATGTAATCCCAATCAATGATCATGCCATTAGAGCAAGGATAAAGAAATGAAATAATTATGTGTGTTAAATATAAATACCCTAAATATAAGTGGATACTCAGTGTAAAACAATCATATGTCATTCACACATATTCATAGCATGACATAATCAAGAAGTAGAGGTTTAACCCAAATAATTGGAATTGGGTTAAGAAGTTCCCTTTCAAAAATTTGATAGCCTAACGGTGTCACATCAAATTTTAGAAAAAGAGTTGATGAGAGAGATAAAGGGTATATCATCACTTTGAAATAAAATTTACAGCAATAAGGGTATATAAGAACATATCTCAACATAAGAATATGTAATTTAAAAGACAAAAAAAAGAAGTCTTTTAAAAAATTGGAGGGTGAAAGGTTCCCTTACCGACTTGGGTAACTTTCGAAACGTACACCCCATGAAGGAAGGACTATACAACATTGATGTAAATACTCATAAAAGAATTTATATTACACAATGAGTAGAATAATGTGCAGTACATACACCACTCAAAGGAAATGGTGGAAAATGTAGCATAAATCTCACGGGAATAAAAGTGAGATGAAAAACCCCTTACGAAAACTCGACAGCCTAACGGAGCCACTTAAAACTTCCAAAAATGGATTTATGAGATAAAATAGGGTCTCTCATAATATTAATGGTATAGAATGAGTAATATAAAATAACATCCCCAAACATAAGAAAGATGAGCTTAAAAGAAATGACATAAAAGAGAGTACTTAAAAAGAAAGAGAGAGGTAGGATCCCTTACCTTGAGTTCGACTTGACTCGATCATTCTTTAATCTCCTGAATAATAAACTAGAGTTAATTTCTACTTTCTTAAGAACCTTTTTTAAGTTCATTATTCCTTTTATATCATTTATTACCATTTTATGAACATTATGTAATTATTTAAGTTAATAACGGTCGTTTTGTCGATCATTGGTCCTTGAGTCAAAAATAAACTTCTTATAATTACAAGTTGTTCATGTGGTAAAATATCCATTATATACAGAATTATATTCATGATGTATATATATATCATAAATATCCAGTATATAAATGCATTTATAATATTACATAACATTTATAGGTAAGAAATGAAATGCACCGTTCATGGAGACGGTAAGTCGTACGTACGCATGAACGCTACTTTCATTTCTATTTCGTATTAAATGGAATAAAATCATAATGATATAAAGGTATATTATAATTCCAATATAATATCATATATATATATATATAATATCATTAACCCCATCCTTTATACGTCCCACATATGGCATTAACGAATCAAATCACTTTGAGGGGGCGGTAGTCTGCAATTCCTAAAATGAAGATATCGCGTTTACCCATAATGGAAACCATAAAGGTATGCCATAAATGAAAAATACAGAAGCATAAGGAAAACATAAACATATTATATATCATATATAAATATAGTGACATCTTAGTGTCCACCTTTAAAGGTGTTAAAAGAATATTGAACAATCATCGTTTCGTGAGGCAGTAATTCGCCATCCACAGAAATAGTACATTCTTTAACCATTAGACGGAGGTGTGTGTAAGTGTATCTAGAATAATTATTATAAAAACATCCTAGTATATTGAAGATACTGGTTTTGTTACAAAATAAAGGAATAAAAAGAGTTTATGGGATTGAAGAATCAAAATAAAACAAAAGCACATAAGAGAAGACATTACCTTTAAATCGGGTAACTCCCTTTGGTTTGAACCAAAAGGGTTTCTTGAAGATATTTATACATAAGGTAAGGCTTCTATGATGAATAGAGGTATATGTAGAGATTAAATGATTAGATTTTAGCCGAGCCAATGGCTTGAGAGGTGTGGTTAAGGAGGTAGAGGTGGGGGCCTTTTATAAGAGGAAGGAGGGGCACTCTTGGAAAGTCAAGAAATGTTACTTTATATTAAAATGAGTTTCGGATTTTAAAGGTCCCACATTGATATATTTCGAGGATAAGGTGGTAAGGGTTTGAAATATACTCATCCAATAGGTTTCAGGCAAGTGTAAGTCTTAGATGTTACATTATCTTTTCATTTTATTTAAATTGTTCATTAATGAGATAATCACTGCATCATCATGGTGTCATAAATAAATTAATTTATTTAATGTTTAAAAATTATAAAAAAAATACGATGATGTAGTAAATATTTTTATATTTCCAATTACTATTTATATTCCAAAATATTATTTACACATACAAAACTAAAATTGTTTTACTTGGGTGATACATACTTTGGTTATACTTTCCTTTTAAAAACATAAAATTAAAAAGTGTCACTATCACCCCAAAAGTGATTCCATGGGGTCCCAAAGTTTGGCACAAGGAATCTCATGGTCGGCCATGACACAACCAGTAGAATTAGGATACATGTTGGGGTCATTTTTTATTATTATGATATTATTTTATTACCTTTAACTAACTGATTACTAATTAATCACGATAATTAAAGATAATTACCGTCGTTACTAATCATAATGTCCAAAAACAAGAGTCTTAATTAAATAATTTGGACCTTATGATTCCAAAAATGGAATCCATTCTCTGAAATTCAAAACACAGAAATTGTAGTAATTAATTTAATATAATTCCCGTTGTTAAAACCAAAGACTGGTTTTTAAGAAGTAAAATATATCAAAAGATTGATTTGTTTTTACATCCAATTTAAAAGTGAAATTACATCCAATGACCAAAATTGTATTAAATGATAAAAAAATAATTAAATTACACCTTAAAACCAAATAAAATTACAATCTAACTATATAAATAATTTGGACAAAAAAGCAGTTTTGAATTAAAATGCGGTATTTTTCACTATTCATTGAAAATGAACATTAGTCAGAAATATACCAAAAATTCACCCTAAGATATATTTGATATTACAAATTCAAAAATGATATCAATTTTACCAAATTCAAAACATAGAAGTTGCATTAATTAATTTTATAATCAATTCCCGCTGTCAAAACAAATAGCGTGTTTTTAAGAAACAATATCTATTAAAAGATTGATACTTGTTTATGTCCAATTTCAAACTGAAATTAATTAAAATGAACAAAATTGGATTAAATGGTAAAAATATATTTTTATTACACTTTAAAACCAATTAAAAATATAATCAAGACATATAAAAAAATTATACTAAAAGGAGGTTTTGAATTAAAATACAACATTTTACAATATTCATTAAAAAAATGAACTTTATCGGAAAAATACCAAAAATTTATACAAAGTAAATTTTGATGTCCCGATTCTAAAAAAGAATTTTATTTGGTCAAATATAACATATAAAATTTTCAAAAAGTGGATTTAAAAAGGGTTCGCCACCAAAAGGCGGTTAATCAACCTTTTAAAGAATATTAGAATATTTACGCTTAAAATTGGATTCATTTGCATTTTAAGCATCTAACATTTATTGAATAAATTTAAAAATATTTGACAAGCATATATAATCACTTTTTAGTTAGTTCTGTTCATTCCTGCAATTATATCGGCTAGGAGTTTACTACCATTTACAATAATATTATTATATTATTAGTGTACAACATATGATTTCAAAGAAACTCATTGTTGCGTATTAGGAACGCCATCGAACATAGCATCCCCTTTTAAGTAATATTAATATATATGAACATTTCATATTCATTATTTACCTGGGATGTTACATCCTTCCCCCTTTTGGGAATTGTGTCCTCACAATTTTAAAATTGGGCTTGGAAACATTATTGAAAGACCCACATCGGAAAAGGAGTCAATTAAACTGTCACTTTAAAAGAAAGAAAGGGAAGTACAAAGGTCACCTGAGTTAACCCATACTAGGATTCCATGTAGGAAAACATGGACATGGAAGAGAAAACAAAGGGTCATGTTCTGATGGAGAGTGATAGAAAACATGATTAGGAGAAAGTTAACCATAATAAAATCACAAAGTTGTGATGGGTTAAACAGTATTTGATTCCCTAATAGGAAAAGTTAACAGACAACATTTTTGTTTTAAGTTACTTTTCATTGAGAAATTTAATTATGAGCTTAACTAAATCCTAAGGAAACATACTTACTTGTCATGTAGACTTTCATCTCTTACTATATTTCTTACACAAACTCATAATACCTCCAAAAGACGAGTATTTAGGATGACTCGTTCACATTAAGAGCACTATAATCAACTTCTAGAGAATAACCTAATCCACAAATGAGAAATATATATTTCCCATGTCTTTAGAACAAAACAAAAACCAAAAATTGTTAGTATGAGATCATATAATACCCAAAAAGGATAATCCTTTATAAAAAGGAAAATCTATTCTTAATCTCCAAAATTTGTCCAACAAACCCCAAAGTTCAACAAAGACCATTCGATAAACAATTGTCCATAAAATTATTCAAATTAAACCACACTAAGATTGAAACCCAAATCTTTGAAGGATTTAATCACATAGTCTTCCAAGGTAAATATTAAAATTTATATCCAAATAACATCAGTTTCTCTTAAAGTCTCATATTGAAAAGTAATTAACCTAATCATATATCCTCCATGATAGTTCAATAATTTCCATATATAACCCAAAATCAACTTATTCCTGATTCATAAGATTATCTAACTAAAAAGAATTAGTCATACTAACCAGGGACTTCACGTAGTCCAGTGGTAGGTGATAAATACCAGTCGCACTTTGGTTGTGGGTTCGATTCCCGTAGCTTTGTCCAACGCGACGGGTTGTCACACAGTTTTCGTGTTGTCCTTTTTCTAAAACTATATTGTTTTCAACGCTTTCATCGGGGCACATCTGTTTGGGAGGAGGATGCACTGCTTGTTGCCCCGCATTCCCGCTTTCCAAAGGCGGGTGGCATCCGTTCCTTATTCAGGGACGTCTGCTCCTTGATCGAAACTAGGATAATGGGATGTCGGTTCTTCCTTCTGGGGATTCCTCCTCGGAACTCATCACCTAGTCCGGGTCTCCCTCATAGATTTAAGACGTGCTCTTGAATCTCATTCCCAGCACCATATCTGCTTGGACGCTAGTTAATTACGCCGCTTCCGTCGAGACACTCCAAGGGGTCTTGTCGGGGTAGAAACCTTCGTTGAGGAGAATGGTCACGTTGGGGTGTCATTGGCATGTCTTGACACTAGGGATTGGCATGTCTATCTTCTGTCCCTTATTACAGGGCTTCTCGAGGGCGCGGAAGCCCGAGGCATCCCACATCGAATGCGGGGATTGTATACCATCTGAGGTTTTCCTCAGCTTCCCATGTTTAACACGGGGTATGCTGCGAGTTTAACGTCTTGCGGAGATGGATCGGACTGATCGGAACACTGAGAGTGGATCAGATTGAAGGACCCCCTAGGGGGAACACCGATGTTGGGGTCAGTACGTGGGCGGATTCCCGAATACCATAGAGTGGGATGGGGTGGCATGATCTCATCGGGATGTGGCGGCCCGGGTAAGGATCAGGATGGATGATGGAGTGATGGGATTGAACCTCGTGGAGGCTTCCTACGTATCCCCATGGCAGGGAATCAAAGTCCGCATAGTTCGGTGGTACGGTGGGACACCTGAAGAGGCGACCCATGAGAATGAACGCATGGATTGGAACCTGGAGAAAGTAAGATCTTCGGGCTAGGGTATGAGCTTCCCAAGGCACGTGGGCTCGAGGGGGAAGTCAGGATGAGAGGTGGGTGTGAGACATGGGTCTTAAGCTCTGAGACGGCCCAAGGTGGGGAATACGGGGATTACACTCTGAGGCAGCCCGTAATGGTGCTAGTGAACTGACGCAAAGGGGTCGAAACAACTGAGCAATGGGCTTGAACCTCGTGGAGGCTTCCTACATACCATGTGTTAGCACGAATCAAAGTCCATGTAGTTTAGGGAATATAGTTTAACGTCATGCGGGACAAGGGCATACAGTTTAACGTCATGCGGGACGAGGGCATACAGTTTAACGTCATAAGGGGCGATGGCATTTGGGGCTTACGCTCTGAGGCGGCCCATAGGGGATATCGGGCTTACACTCTGAGGCGGCCCATGGTGGTCGAGGAACTGACGTGGAGAGGTCAGAATGACCGGGTGGTGGGCTTGAACCTCGTGGAGGCTTCCTACGTACCATGCGTTAGCACGGATCAAAGTCCACATAGTTCGCTGGGATGGGACTTACGCTATGAGGTGGCCCATGGTGGATGTCATGGTCGATGCGCGCTCTAAGACCACGTGATTCATGATCGGTGTGAGAAACAAGAGGCAGTAGGGACCAGACGATCACATCGCAAAGGGTGCGTCCGTGAGAAGCGGAAAGGGGCTTACGTGTTGGGCGGCCCAAAGAGGAAATAGAGGCTTACGCGTGGTTAGAAGCCCTTGGTGCTGGGGCTTACTCCAGGATGGAGGCCCGTGGTGCGACAAAGCATAGTGGGAAAGGGACTCCACTGGCCTCGGCAGGGGGGAAGTATGGAGGTGCATGGGTGAAACCTTCCGCAAAAGAGGCTAGGGGCTTACGCTCTGAGGCAGACCTTCTCCCGTGGACAAACACCACTCCGAAAAGGAGGATCTCATTCCATGTGAGGAAGATTTCATTCCCGTGGAGATGAGTGGGCGTAAAGAATGCCTGATCTGGGGGGACCCTGCGTGTGAGGCATGGGGTCGGACCACAGTTTAACGTCATGTGTTAAGGGTGAGGTGCTTAGCAGTTTAACGTCCTGCAGCTTGGACGAGGTGGGTTCACTCCACACCCCTAGGGCTTACATGCCCAATACCCTCTACCCCCTGTGGGAGGGAAGGCATCGGCATGGCTGTAGTGAAGGTGGGCCCCAGGGTGAACCATTGAGGGGTCCATGTTAGCATGGCTATGCGAAGAAGCAATAGCCGTTAGCGTGCCTATGCGGAGAATCATAAGGCAAAGCAACACAATGGGAAACACCGCCCAAGGGACCTTGAGGTTACTTCGTACGAGCCTGGAAGGCCGTATAGGAAAACAACGCATGGCGCGCATGCCAGTCAGGGAAGAAATCAGGTGCCAGCGCAGAAAGGCAGCCAAGGGGTGTTAAGGTAAAGGGTCCTGGGTGATTGCGCGCAAAGAGAAGGTTTGCGCTCAAAATACTGGGATGGCGCGCAATAGGTCTAGAGGATTGCGCAGAGAGGTAATTGTGCACAATAGTTCTAGAGGATTGCGCGGACAGGTGATTGCGCGCAAAGTATTGGGATTGCGTGCACAGAAGGGGATTGTGCGCACAGGGAAAGGATTGCGCACAAGGTAAGAGCCCGGAGGAGGGGGCAAATTCACTTAAGCCAGTGGAGTTACGCACAAAGGTGAGCCCCGGGGCAAGGTAGCATGAAAAGAGAAATTACCTAGAAGTAATCTTACACGCGGGGTACTCCGAATTGCACACACGGGAGCCATTCCAAATTATGCAACCCTAAACCATTTGGGGTCACCTTCTATTTATTGACATCGGCCGGCGCGGAATCCAGGCGGTGCGCGAAAGCTTCCGCACCGGGAACTGTCCGCGTGCAAAACTTCACCGTGAGGAACCGGGGCGCACAAAATTGCGTGCCTCACTGGCTCGATTCTGTGCATCCTATGGATGCTTCACGCGCACGACTTTATTTCACGCAAGTCCTCCTTTATTTCGCGCACCACCTCACGGGCCTCCGGACCGGGCCTCTGATTCCGAATATGACTTCGCTTTGTCATTTTGAAACTTTCTTTGGGAGTTACAGACTTTTTTCGATGTCTACAAATGCCCCCCCTTGGAATTGGATCGGTGAGAGGTCGCAACAATCGTATTTCGAGGGAAATTCCGAAATGTCGCATCAAGGCCACTTCTAGGCGCTTAGCACGCAAACAACCAACGCAGTGCGCAAAACGACGGATCTGCGCGGAGTTCTCTTTCCGTGCGGCGTAGATCCCTGGCATCACCTATAAAAAGGGGTTTCAGGCCCCAAATACATACTCAAGCTTTTCCATGCGATAGGCTTACCACTCTCGTGCGCGAAATTGCTTCCGCTACTGCGCGTAAAAACGCTCTGGCAGCGCGTGATTCCGTCCGAATTTTGGTCGTACTTGTGCACCTACTCGGGATATTCCACGCCTAGAATGCCGATTGCACACCGCCACTTCAGAATTCGTGCAACACTCTCTGAATCCGCACACTACATTCTGATTTTGTGCAACTCCCGAGATATTCGAGATGGCCGCAAACCGAGTTGATGAGGGGGAAGTTGCCGCTCATAGGACCGAAATGGCGGAAAACGAAAGGGTTTATGGAGCCAAGGTGATCGTCTCCAAAAACCTGACCTTGTTTAATCTGCTGACTCCAGCCTAGAAGATGTATCCCATGTCTGAAAACCTCCCACTCTGGAACTTTGGCATCCTGGAGGAGGTGCCCCTGCCGGGCTTCGAGGTGGACACACCACGGTCACGGGTGACCCGGGAGGACAAGCTTCCTCGCTACAACATCACCAACAATGGTCATCCTGCAAGGGAAACAAGACATATGGACGTATATGTCCTGAACCTGAGGACCAGGACCATTACCGGGGACGAGCCTATCGCAGAGAATTCTCCGGCCCTCTACGCGAGCACGTTCCGTCAGAGCTTCACGGATGACACGAAGGGATGGATGAAGGATTGGGACCTACAATCTGGGGTTAACTTCACCAGTGAGTGGGCCTGGGCATTCTGGGTTCGCCATACTTTTGACTATTTTGGGGATGAACTGCGGCATATTGGCCTTTTTGAGGCAGTATGGACGTCGCAGTTCCACTTCCACCATCAACCTAAGCTCGGGCCGGAGCTATTCACCCAGTGGTCTCCTGATACCAACACATTCCACCTTCACCATGGAAAAGTTGGCATCAGTCTCTGGGACGTTAACTGCATCGAAGGTATCCCACTAGAGGGCCACCAATACGATGAGTTCATTCCGCCAAAGAATACCTGGGAAGACAGGTCACGAATGCCCATGCTGACGTGGCACCTGTTGGAGCTGGCCAAAGAGAGGCTGGGGGTCAAGGACTTCCTGAAGTACATTGCCTACAAGGGCTGGTTCATATAGTTCCTTGAGAAGGATCCAGCCATCAAGATGCCAGGACGGGGTAAACGGTGCCCAACTGTGGTTCAGAGGAGCAGGGATGGGTCATACTAGAGGACCCTGGAGGCGGGGCAATACCAATCATGGGGATACCGCGTCATTGAGAGCCAAGACCCAAATGTCCGGTGCACCAGGTTCCTCACCGCCTTCCTGAGCGGGTGGATCCTTCCGGTGCGGGACGCGAGGATGGGCGTCCGTCCAGCAACACTAGTGATGGCAGGCACCATGGCCGCCAACAAACGGTTCAACTTGGGGGTCCCCATTCTGGCCAAGTTGTATACCATCCTAGGATGCATCTCACGAGGGTGTCGCCTCGGAGAGTATGTGGCCCCTTCCAGATCTTCCATGGATGGGTGGTGGCTCATCTCGGCAGGTACACTTTCCCAAACGCTATCCGTCCTCTGGGCAATAGCCTGCTACTGTCCCTGCTGAACATCGTCGGGGTGGCGCCGATGACGCTCAATGAGGAGGGCATGAGAGTCCGCATTGGTAACCATAGCAACTTCCACTTCAGCCCGTTCCCCACCCCGGTTGGCCAGATGGTGGACGATGGTCGAGCATCTCTGGAACAGCAGGAGTATTTCTAGAGCATTCGGGGTGGGGTGCTCGTGGCTCGGATCGACGAGAAGGTGATCTGTGAGCCTTACGCGCTATCCCGATTCGCCAGGCAATTAGGGTGCCTCCAACGAATGCCAAAGAAGGTAATCACAGCTTTCTGGAAAGAGAAGAATCCATGCGTTCTGCGCCAGATGTGGTTGATGTTTACCACTTTCGGCTCCGGCGACGTCATTACTTTTACTCCTACTAGGGTTGACGCTGGCCTAGCGACCGAGTATGCCATGCACTGGACCATCGCGTACCCTGAGGTACTTTTACGCAAGCGAGTCCGGCAACTCGAGGCTACTCGCGCGGAAACTGGGTGACGGGGGAGAAGACAAGGTGCTACTGGAAAGGGTAACTAGGGGTGCATCAGGTAGCGAGGCCCACGCAGGTCGGGACTTCAGCAGCGGGAACATCACACAGCACCGCTGCGACCTCTTTGCCCGTAAGGGGGTCACATGAGGCGGCCAGGGAGCTGCCCGGGAAGCAGATAAGATACCTGCTCGAACCTTCCTAAGATGCAATTCTCCTGGCACTGTGGTTGGCCTGGATGACGTTGTGGCAATCGCTAAGCGTTGAAACCATCTCGCAGAAGATAGTGCAAAACGGGATCCACCTGCCAGAGGTCGGGCTCATTCAAGTTACCAACCGGGTAAACTTCCATTAGTGGCATGCTTATTTGACGGCCATGGACACATACGCGCGCCAAAGGGGTCAGCGTACAGAGCCCCCTTTCCTAGTGAAAGTGATGCTCAGCCAAGAGCATGATCTGAAAGTGATGCCACCGGGAGAAGGCGACAGTGACGAGGAGTCGGAAGGGGAGGAGGAGATCGGAGAAGACAAAGGCGAAGGAGAAGATGAAGAAGAAGGAGAACCCGAAGGTGAGGGGTCGCAGGGGGTGACCTACCAAGGGAGTCTCTGAGAGAGCGGCAAGATTGTCAGCTCTGATCTCGACATAACTGAGATACTTGAGTTCTGTCTCTATCTTCATTCATTTTTCTTTTTCATCTATTCTCCATTTCAATTTCCAAACCATATCTCTACCTCACTCAAGAGCGTTTGAGTGCTGGTCGGGCATCCCCACTAGAGGAGGGAGGAGAGGAACCGGTAGGACAGGATGGGGATCTGACGCCCATCATTGAATTGACAAGCGCATAGGGGTCTCCTATCAAGGTGGCTCCTGCATCATCCGGAACACTGGAGGCTGATGCTCTGGGTTCCTGTAAGTCTCACGCTTCACTATTGGTGCTCGGTATCAAAAGATCCCAACTAATCGGCATACGCCTTGTGCAGTGATCTCAACATTGGAGGCTCGCCAGGTTGTGGAGCCTGGGCCATCCGTGAGAGGACTAATGGAGGACATACCACCTCATTCAGAACATGCTCCCTACACTGAGTCGGCCCCAGAAATTGGTGAGCAAGGGGCAGCGGACATCAGTGGTGATGTTCTTGAGGTGAGGCCAGAAGCTAATGGAGGCACCGTCGCTGCTAGGGCGAGAGAGGAAGGTCGCCCGGACGTCGAGGATCCCATTCCTCATAAAGATATCCCTAAGGCAGATCCTGCTATCGATCTGTTGGATGCCTTCCCTATGTACCAACACGCTGACCCTGAAGAGATAGATGACTCGGACTCAGAGGCAGCCGAGGAGAGCCGGATGACACAGCGCAAAGGGTGGAAGTGTATCCAGCGCTTTCTCAGACAGCCCCAGTCAGATTGGCTGAGGCAGATGGGATCACTCCAGACCTGGTTGTGCTTCTTGTGCGCCGGAGGGGCTGATGCTCAGCGTCTTCATCTGATGGTCCGTGATTACATGGATGATAAGATACGTGAGAGCAGTCAGTGCACCGACGTTGCCCAGTGTCAGGAAAGATCGGCGAGCGCCCGAGCATTGCTGAGGCCAGAGCAAGAGGTTCGGTACCTCGGAGGGTATGCAGCAGATAGGGAGGCCTTCATTGCAACATGCTCTGAGCTTGTGGAGCAACTGACGGCCCAGCTGGCTGATGCGCAGGAACAACTGATGGAGGTGAGTCACCAGATGACCGTACTTCAAACTGAGCGGGCGCAGGCACAAGCTAGGATTGGTGAGTTGTTCTCCACGACGGATGATGAGGAGAGAGTCTTCAAGGAGCGATAAGTGGTCCTAGAGGCTACCATCACTAGTGCAGAAAACATTTTTTACGTCGGTTATTTTTCATTATTTACGTCGGTTTTTAGGCGACGTTAATACGGACGACGTTATAAATAACGTTTTTTTACGTCGGTTATTTAAAACCCGACGTAATATCCCTAACATCACGGTGTTTATCACGTCGGTTCATTAATAACCAACGTGAAAAATGATGGGGAATGGGGATTTATAACGGCGGTTATGATATAACCACCGTGATAAACCGCGGGTGGGGGGTTTAGCACGTCGGTTATTATATAACCGACGTGCTAAACATGAGCGGGGGAGTTTATCACGTCGGTTATTTCTAAACCGACGTGATAAAATGCCTGGGATATCGTTTATCACGTCGGTTATGTCATAACCGACGTGATAAACCCTTCCCCGGGCCTATTATCACGTCGGTTTCTTAAATAACCGACGTGATAAAAAGGCCTGGGAACGTTTTAGCACGTCGGTTATCCAATAACCAACGTGGTAAATTGATTCCCAGGCCTTTTAGCACGTCGGTTATATTAAGAACCGACGTGCTAAAAGGCCCGGGAACGGTTTATCACGTCGGTTCTCAAAAAAACCGACGTGATAAACCCCTACCGATTTATTTACCACGTCGGTTATAAAATAACCGACGTGAAAGAGATATTTTTTTTTTAAAATAATTACACTGCTCTCACCAAAAAGCAACCAGAAACCAAACAACAAAAATAACCATGCCAGCCCTCCCCCAAGCCCCAACTGAACCCCACCCTCATCTATACCCACCTAACAACCTGGCCAGCCCTCCCCCACCACATTGGAGCCCCACCACAACCCTTGGACACCCCCCCCACCCCTTGGACACCCCCCCCCACCCTCATTTACACCCCCCACGACCCCTAGTACAGCCTCAAACACCCATTGGACACCCCTCCCATATCCCTTGGACACCCCCCACCCCTTGGACACCCCCCACCCCTTGGACAGCCCCCCCACCCTCATTTACACCCCCAAGACCCCTAGTACAGCCTCAAACACCCATTGGACACCCCCCCACACCTTGACAGCCCTCCCAGACCCCTTGGACACCCCCCCCCCCCCCCGACCCCTGGACACCCCCCCGAGCCCTTGGACAGCCCCAAACACCCCTTGGACACCCCTCCCATATCCCTTGGACACCCCCCCACCCCTTGGACAGCCCCCCCCCCCCACCCTCATTTACACCCAACCGGCCCCTTGGACAGAACTCCCAGACACCTTGGACACCCCTCCCATATCCCTTGGACACCCCCCCCCACCCCTTGGACACCCCCCACCCCTTCAACACCCCCCCCCCACCCTCATTTACACCCCCCGAACACTAGGACAGCCCCAAACACCCCTTGGACACCCCTCCCATATCCCTTGGACACCCCCCCACCCCTTGGACACCCCCCCCCCCACCCCTTGGACAGCCCCCCCACCCCCTGGACACCCCCCCCCCCCCCCCGACCCCTTGGAAACCCCCCCACCCCTTGGACAGCCCCCCCCCCCACCCTCATTTACACCCAACCGGCCCCTTGGACAGAACTCCCAGACACCTTGGACACCCCTCCCATATCCCTTGGACACCCCCCCCCCACCCCTTGGACACCCCCCCACCCCTTCGACAGGCCCCCCACCCTCATTTACACCCCCCGAACACTAGGACAGCCCCAAACACCCCTTGGACACCCCTCCCATATCCCTTGGACACCCCCCCACCCCTTGGACACCCCCCCACCCCTTGGACAGCCCCCCCCCCCCCCCCACCCCCTGGACACCCCCCTGACCCCTTGGAAACCCCCCCCCCCCCCCGACCCCTTGGAAACCCCTCATCCCCTTGGACAGCCCCAAACACCCCTTGGACACCCCTCCTATATCCCTTGGACACCCCCCCACCACTTGGACACCCCCCCACCCCTTGGACAGCCCCCCCCCCCCACCCTCATTTACACCCAACCGACCCCTTGGACAACCCCAAACACACCTTGGACACCCCTCCCATATCCCTTGGACACCCCCCACCCCTTGGACACCCCCCCACCCTCATTTACATCCCCCCCCCCGACCCCTAGGACAGCCCCAAACACACCTTGGACACCCCTCCCATATCCCTTGGATACCCCCCAAACACCCACCCACCCCCTTGGAACCTCTCCCCCCATACCAAAATCCAGACCAGAAAAACCATCAACAGTAGACCAAAACAAGAAGTAGAGAAAAATTAAACATTCACTTATATAACATTCAAAACTTACACTGTCAACTTCAAAAAAAACTAAATCCAACCTAAACGACTACGAAATACACAATTACATTGACAATATTCAAAATTACATTTTACATTACAAACAACTAAAAGTCAATCAAACCTGTAAAATAATTTGACCACTCCACTTGTAAGTGTTTGATATCTTTAGCAGTAAAGGGTTGAGGGTCATCAAAAAGCTACAAAGGAAAAGGATAGTAGTCAACGTGTATAATGAATAAATCAAATTGTAATATTATGAGAAAGAGGAAATCTTACCAGGTCAAAACTCAGAACTGTCCCAATTGTTATTATTTCATACATAAATCTTAACATGTAATATCCGCATTCGACGATGCCTTGTTGCTCATGACATTTCTATTTGAATGAGTGTAAATTCAATATATTATTTTTATGTAATAAATCAAAATGTACAAATTATAAATGGATATTTACCTTCGCATGTACATATTTGATCTTGTAATTCCTTTTCTTTGCGCTTTTTCGAAAGTGGACCCATGCCCTGTTAGAAAATGATATGAATGGGGTAAATTTAAAATTCATTATAATATATAAAACTATTGTGAAATTGAAACTTACGTTTCCAATATATTCTTAAAACTTTCTCGCACATCATCATGGAGAGAGAATATCCAATAAAGTGCTTTCTCCCTAGGGCAAAAAACCCCTAACATCCAATGATCCCTGATAAAAGGAAATTTAACGTTAGTGGTTTTTTATGTTAAAAGATAATTAACTCTTTGAGAGGGATGTGTTTCATACCTCTCACAAAAAGGCATCATCCAACACTGTGTGATTACATTCTTTTCAAATCTATCAGCAATATAAATCATTCTTTGTTCCTCATCCAATGCACATGCTTCAGGGGAAATCAATTGTGGGTCCAGGAATCCATATACATCTGTCAGCTCATTCCTCTCACAAATTTTATACAGATACCTAATACAAAGAAGACATAAGTATACATTTTTAATAAATATAATGCAAGGAAAAGGTGTTAAGACTTACATGATAAAAATTTGCACCACGTTGATACCCAACTTATCTCCAATGACAAACTCCATGATATCAGTTTTCATAATCCCCACAGTTAGTTCACGTCCACAGACATGAGCTTCCATTGTAAAGTCATAATGATCCGCCAACAAATTTGAATATCTTGACAATTTGTCAAGACTGCTAGTATCTGCATCTGATGTCATAGCTATCTGTCTTTGTTGTTGTCTATATAGTATTTCTTTACCTTTGAAGTATTCCTGTAAAAATAAATTGAAAAATATATTAGTTTTCAAATGATAAAACATTAATAAAAATATAAAATAAAAGATATAACATCCATACCTCTATGGTAATGAGTCGAAGAAGTCTAGATGGCCAAAGTAAAAAATGGCCGATACTATGTCCAACTGTCGTCACCTCATCTGTAGGTAATGGTATCCAAGCTGATCTATCTATAATATCCTGTACAGTGACCCTCTGATTCTCTACCTCTAACTGTTGATGATGAACTGTATCTCCTATACAATATACCATCCCATATGCAACTATATGATGTTGAGGATCATCAACATACAACTCACAATAAGTAGGTAGCTGCGGCGGAGGAGGAGGATCAAAAACGGGGTCCGCAGGCTGAGGTGGGGGAGTGGGAGCTACTGGGAGAGGTGGAGTGGGAGCTGCACCCTGAAATTGTCTTTGCAAGTCTGCAAACATGAACTGCACCGATGCTCTAATCTTGTCCTTCATTGTCGCATTAATATTATGGACTTCAGCCTCCAAGGATTCTATTTTTTTTTATAAACTCCCTCAACGTTAGAAGTTGAGGAACGTGGCAACACTTTTCTTACCGATACACCTCCCAGATATCCTCTTACACGGCCAGGATGTTCGGGCTTTCCCAATGCCACAGATAAAATATCTTCCCTCCCAGATGGTGTAAATGTCCCCTGTGAACTCTGCTCCTCAAGAGAGTCCTATAATAATTAATTGAATATTTCTATAATGATTGGAAATATATGACGAAAATAGTAAACTTAAATAAATAAAATAGATATCTTACAATCCTCTCAACTACGAGTCTCGATTCTTCCGAAAGATATTGTCCTTTTTTGCCCTTCCGAGCTCTTTTCCATTTCTCATGTCTAGATGGAGGGGATGGAGGGGCCACCTCTCCAGAGCTTGAAGACTCAGCTCTTAGTTGTTGAAATTTTTCTGCCATCATTTGTTCTTCCAATAATGCATACCCTCCCCGAGATAAACTATGAGGGTATACATTTTTAGATTGGATCTCTTGATGAGCTTTCCTTGTTTGCTGTAAATTAAGAATAAGTAATCATTAACAAAACAATAATAAGATCATTTATATAAGAAAGCTTATAAAAGTTTACATTGCCCTTACCAAAAATGATTCTTTTCTTCTACTTTCAAAAAATTGTCTCCATGTGTCTTCATCTATAAAAGGATATATACGACATGGATTCTCACGACTCCTATGACCATAAATGAAATCAGATGAGAGGGTTGATTTGAAATCCCTCCATCTCCTAGCAGCCAACGATAAGCATTTCTTCCTGACTCCTCCAGTGTCAGGAATATCAAATGTCATCTGATAAAAAAGAGGTTAAAAATATTATATATACTAGAAACATTTAAAGAACAGTCAAACAATAGCAAAAGATCTTACCAAAATGGTCTCCCACAGCTGAGAAATTATCGCCTTATCCACACTTCTCCAATCATCATAGAGAATGCTTACTTTGCTCTTAGCCTGAGTTGCTACAAAACCCTTAAAATCTTTAGCATTTGGAACTCTAGGAAGATCATCATCATCAAACTCCACGACTATCCTCTCCTCCTTCGTACGGGCAAGAGATAATTTTGGTAAACGTGTGCACCCACGCTTACCAACCTTTGAACTCTTTTTCGTAATAGGAGCATGTGAATGTTCCTCCCCAGATGTATGACCAATATGCTCATCTCCAGAATCATGTGGCTGATCAACTGATTGATCTGTCATTTTCCTTCAAATCAAAAAAACAAACATTAGTTCAAAAATATACAAATTCAAATATTGTAATACTACTTAATCAGAAAATAGAAAAGTGTACTAAATTACATAATAGTAAACATTGGTAATATGGTAAGCATGTTAAACAATGATAAACATGGTAAACACAGTCTGTTCTACCCCTCTCTCTTGGATTTTAATGATCACAATCACTCTTATTATGTTCTAACTTGTTTTCAAGTGTTTTTGTTGATAGGCAAAAGGTTGCCAAGGAGTTGGCCCAAGAAAGCTGAAAAGTGGACTCACTGAGTCCACCGGTCAGCCGGTGTGAGCTCATCGGCCAGCCGGAGGACCCAGGCAGTAGACTTGCCCACTGCCTGGTGTCACCGGCCGGCCGCTGGCTCACCACCGGCCGGCCGGTGGACCAGACAGAGAGCCTTCCTCTCTGTCTGGACCACCGCTCGGCCGCTGGATCACCACCGGCCGGCTGGTGGACCAGACAGAGAGCCTTCCTCTCAGTCTGGACCACCGGCCGGCCGCTGGATCACCACCGGCTGGCCGCTGGCTCACCATCGGCCGGCCGGTGGACCAGACAGAGAGCCTTCCTCTCTGTCTGGACCACCGGCCCCCCGATGATCCCCCACCGGCCCGCCGGTGCGCCCAGGACTTCTCCTCTTTACGGTTTTTATTGTTTTATCATTTTGGTTTGATACATGTTTTAATAAGTAAAAAATTTACAATATGTAACATTATATAAAAAAACTAAATGTAAACAAGAAATAAACATGTGTTACCTGTAATTTTAGGAATGTACAGTTGGATTGTTTTCCCAAATTCCTTCGTCGTGATCGTTCCTTATGGCACAAACCATGTCTTCAACATACTCATCATTATGTTCTGTTAATCTTTCCATGGAAGTAGGGATGTCACATGAATCAGCATCTTCATCAAATTCATCCTCACCAACATATTGTTTTTTCCCTTGTAAAACAACAGCCCACTGCATATCTGATTGATCTACTACATAGAAAATTTGTTTGGCATGTGTTGCCATTATAAAAGAATCAGCTGTGTCTTCCAATCTATTCAGATTAACAAGTGTCATTCCAAATTCATCGTGTCTGACACTGTTGTTACCGATAAACCATTTACAGTTAAAAACAGGAACTTTAATTTTAAAGTAATCAGCCTCCCATATGTCTTCAATCACTCCATAATATGCACTTGATGCCGAAATTGGGTTTCTTTCCTTAGCACTCGAAAAATGCATTGCTTCTGCAAACACCAATACACCACTATTCTGAACTGCACTTCTGTTGTCCTGAGCTTTCGTATGAAATGTATAGCCATTAATGTCATAAGCGGACCATGTTATCACATTTAAAGATGGACCACCCACTATCCATTTTAATGTCTCTGATACATCTGATCTACCAAGCAAGGTCTTTTTAAACCATGGCAAAAAAGTTTTGTTGTGCTCATTCAAAATCCACATTTCTTTCTTCTTTGGATGAAATTGTTTCAACTCATTAATATGCAATGTGATATATGGTTGAAAATCAGCTATGTTATTCAAGATGTATGATTCTAACTTCTTCATCTGTTCAGCTGACAGTGATTTGACTTTCAAGCCATGAATCCCCTTTCCCTCATTATTAACCCGTTCATGGCGAGATGGAGGCAAACCTATGTGTTGCGCCGTAGCCAAGTAGCTCGTACAAAACTCTGCTACCTCCTCAGAAATATACTTTTCAATAATGGAGGCTTCAGGTCGATATGGATTTTTAACATATCCCTTTAATATTTTCATATACCTTTCAAAAGGATACATCCAACGAAGATATACAGGTCCACAAAGCTTTATTTCTCGAACCAGATGAATCATTAAATGCACCATCATATCAAAAAAAGTTGGAGGAAAATACATTTCCAAATGACAAAGTATAAAAATTGCATCCTTTTCCAAAATGTTCAAAGCATTCACATCAATCTCCTTGTTACAAATTGAATTGAAAAAATAACACAACCTCATTATAGTCTTTCTGACACGGATGGGCAATATTCCACGCAGTGCAACTGGTAGAATTTGTTGCATCATGACGTGACAATCATGTGATTTCATACCTATCAACTTCAAGTCTTTCAATGAGACAAAATTTTTTACATTTGAAGAATAACCTTGAGGCACTTTGATATCATGAAGACACTGACAGAAGCTACTTTTCTCCCTCTTCGATAATGTATGACAAGCCGGGGGAAGAAATGTTTGTCTTCCTTTAGGAGTGGGAGCTAACTCCAAACGTATTCCCATTGATAGTAGGTCTAACCTTGCATTCAACCCATCTTTTGTCTTTCCTTTAATATCTAGCAATGTTCCGATCAAAGAATCACAGATATTCTTCTCCACGTGCATGACATCAATATTATATTTGACTTCATGATACCTCCAATATGGTAGCTCAAAAAATATTGACCTTTTCTTCCAAATATGTCTATCATTACCAGATTTCTGTGTCTTTCCCAATGTCACATCAAGGTTTTTCACCCTCTCAAAATACAAATCTGGGGATAAAGGTTTTGGAGCAGTATAAAATTCTTGTGAGCCATTGAATGCCTTTTTTAGTCTTCTATAAGGGTGATCCATAGGCAAAAACTTTCGATGACCCATGTACACTGTTTTCCTCCCATGATGCAATTGACAATATGATGTCTGTTGTTCGCAAATTGGACATGATTTATGCCCTTTAACACTATATCCAGACAAATTTCCATATGCTGGGAAGTCATTTATAGTGAATAGAAGCACTGCATGCAGTTGAAAATATTCCATTTTATAAGAATCATACACCCTAATACCATCAGCCCATAACAGTTTCAAATCATCAATCAGCGGTGACAAGTATACATCAATATCATTGTCGGGTTGCTTTGGACCAGAGATCATGATACTCAACATGACATATTTGTGCTTCATACAAACTTCAGGAGAGAGGTTGTAAATTACCAATAAAACAGGCCATGAACTATGTGTGCTACTGAGAGTTCGGTATGGATTCATTCCATCTGTGCACAAGCCTGGTCTCAGATTTCTAATTTCATTTCCAAATGTAGGGTACTGGGCATCAATTTTCTTCCATTGTGGACAATCAGCTGGATGACGTATTTTTCCATCACATACCCGCTCATCAGCATGCCATCTTAACCTTTTTGCATCATGTGAATTAGCAAATAAACGTTTGAAACGATGAATTATAGAAAGATACCAAAATACCTTTGAAGGGAGCTTTGTAATCTCTACATCAGCTTGTGATTTTTCTTTCACCTTATACCGTGATGTCCCACATTTAGGACACTCTTTCATAAATTCATATTCCTTCCTATATATAATGCAGTCATTCGGACAGGCATGTATTTTCCTGTATCCCAATCCCATCGGTCATAATATTTTTTTGGCCTTATAATGTGAATCTGGAAGATCATTATCTTTTGGAAGAATGTCTTTCATCAATTGTAGCAGCTCTGTAAAACTTCTGTCACTCCATCCATGTTTCGCCTTCAGGTTAATCAATCTTAACACCGCCGACAAAACCGTAAAATCTGTACAACCAGGATATAATGGTTTTTCAGCATCACCATATAGACGTGCAACTGTCGGTTCTATCTCAATTTGTTCTGCTACAATATCGTGAATCATTTCTTCAATTCCATCGGAGTTACCATCTTGCGATTCATTATCATCAGTGACATTCTGTCCAGTTTCTCCATGCCAAATCCAAGGGTTGTAACTCGGATTGAAACCATGACAAATCAGATGATCTTTTATCACTCTACTTTTCAACTTCTTCGTATTCAGACATTTCAGGCATGGACAGAAAAAAATGTCACTACTTGGAACATTTCGTTTAGCAAATTCCAAAAAGGCATCAACACCTTCCTCATATTCATTGCTCATTCGATGTGCCGTAATCCAACTTCGACTCATTATTACCTATAACAAATAGAAAAAATATATATATATTTTAGATAAGACAAATATATGTTTATATGAAAAAAATCATAATTTGAATGTAAACAATTTTGAAATATAAAACAAATCGATGTGTATTTAAAAAAATATGCTTGAATATTATTTTTTAAACAAAATATAGTAAGATATAACACCCCCCTGGACACCCCCCGACCCCTCTGGACAGCCCCCCGCCCCTCCTGGACACCACCCCCCACCCCCTACCCCCTTAGACACCCCCCTGGACATCCCCCAACCCTCTGGACAGCCCCCCCACCCACCCAGACAACCCCAAATACCCTCTGGAGAGGCCGCCACCCACTTGGACAACCCCCCACACCCATCCAACCCCTTGGACACCCCCCTGGACACCCCACCGACCCCTCTGGACAGGCCGCCACCCCCTTGGACAGCCCCCCACACCCACCCATCCCCTTGGACACCACCCTGGACACCCCCTGACCCCTCTGGACAGCCCCCGACCCCTCTAGAAAGCACCCCCACCCCTCCTGGACACAACTCCCCACCCCCGACCTGCTTGGACACCCCCCTGGACACCCCCCAACCCTCTGGACAGCCCCCCCACCCCTCCTAAACACCACCCCCCACCCCCTACCCCCTTGGACACCCCCCTGGACACCCCCCAACACCCACCCACACCCTTAGACAGCCCCCCACACCCACCCACCCCCTTGTAAACCCCCCTGGACACCCCCCGACCCCTCTGGACAGCCCCCCACCCCTCCTGGACACCACCCCCCACCCCCTACCCCCTTGGACACCCCCCTGGACATCCCCCAACCCTCTGGACAGCCCCCCCACACACCCGGACAACCCCAAATACCCTCTGGAGAGGCCGCCACCCACTTGGACAGCCCCCCACACCCATCCAACCCCTTGGACACCCCCCTGGACACCCCACCGACCCCTCTGGACAGGCCGCCACCCCCTTGGACAACCCCCCACACGCACCCATCCCCTTGGACACCACCCTGGACACCCCCTGACCCCTCTGGACAGCCCCCGACCCCTCTAGAAAGCACCCCCACCCCTCCTGGACACAACCCCCCACCCCCGACCTGCTTGGACACCCCCCTGGACACCCCCCAACCCTCTGGACAGCCCCCCCCCCCCCCCCCACCCCTCCTAAACACCACCCCCCACCCCCTACCCCCTTGGACACCCCCCTGGACACCCCCCAACACCCACCCACACCCTTGGACAGCCCCCCACACCCACCCACCCCCTTGTAAACCCCCCTGGACACCCCTCGACCCCTCCGGACAGCCCCCACCCCTCCTGGACACCACCCCCCACCCCCTACCCCCTTGGACACCCCCTGGACATCCCCCAACCCTCTGGACAGCCCCCCCACACACCCGGACAACCCCAAATACCCTCTGGAGAGGCCGCCACCCACTTGGACAGCCCCCCACACCCATCCAACCCCTTGGACACCCCCCTGGACACCCCACTGACCCCTCTGGACAGGCCGCCACCCCCTTGGACAACCCCCCACACCCACCCATCCCCTTGGACACCACCCTGGACACCCCCCGACCCCTCTGGACAGCCCCCAACCCCTCTAGAAAGCACCCCCACCCCTCCTGGACACAACCCCCCACCCCCGACCTGCTTGGACACCCCCTGGACACCCCCCAACCCTCTGGACAGCCCCCCCACCCCTCCTAAACACCACCCCCCACCCCCTACCCCCTTGGACACCCCCCTGGACACCCCCCAACACCCACCCACACCCTTGGACAGCCCCCCACACCCACCCACCCCCTTGTAAACCCCCCTGGACACCCCCCGACCCCTCCGGACAGCCCCCCACCCCTCCTGGACACCACCCCCCACCCCCTACCCCCTTGGACACCCCCCTGGACATCCCCCAACCCTATGGGCAGCCCCCCCCCCCCCCCACCCACCCGGACAACCCCAAATACCCTCTGGAGAGGCCGCCACCCACTTGGACAGCCCCCCACACCCATCCACCCCCTTGGACACCCCCCTGGACACCCCACCGACCCCTCTGGACAGGCCGCCACCCCCTTGGACAGCCCCCCACACCCACCCATCCCCTTGGACACCACCCTGGACACCCCCCGACCCCTCTGGGTAGCCCCCGACCCCTCTAGAAAGCACCCCCACCCCTCCTGGACACAACCCCCCACCCCCGACCTGCTTGGACACCCCCCTGGACACCCCCCAACCCTTTGGACAGCCCCCCCCCCCCCCCCCCACCCCTCCTAAACACCACCCCCACCCCCTACCCCCTTGGACACCCCCCTGGACACCCCCCAACACCCACCCACACCCTTGGACAGCCCCCCACACCCACCCACCCCCTTGTAAACCCCCCTGGACACCCCCCGACCCCTCCGGACAGCCCCCCACCCCTCCTGGACACCACCCCCCACCCCCTACCCCCTTGGACACCCCCCTGGACACCCCCCTGTAAAAGGGTAACCCATCCAAATGGACACGCCCCAACCCTCTCGGGGATTTATAGAAAACGATGAAAAATTAGTGAAATCATAAAATTAGTCAATATTGCAAGTCGAACTAATAGATCTAGGGATGATAAATAAGATTATGGTGCCAAAACGAGTTAAAAGGGTTCGCAATCGAAGAATCTTAGCTAGTTTCAACAAAAAAATCACAACACATATATATATACTATCCGCGAAAAAAAAACGAACGAGTGGGAGGATTACCTGAGTGCTGCGAGTTTAGATGATTGATCCGAGGAGATTAAATATGAGAAATGATGATCGCAAAACGAATCTAAACCAACGAAATGGATGAGCCGATTCGGGTTTACGCGCGAGAGAGACGAGTCGCGACTGTCGAAGGTAAACTCGCGAATGACAATCCACGGGTCTGGGTAAATTTTTAAATGAGTTATCACGTCGGTTATTCAATAACCGACGTTATAATATTTTTAAAAACATTTATAACGTCGGTTATTCAGTAACCGACGTAAAAACCTTCCTCCGATTCTTTTTTTACGTCGGTTATTTTATAACCGACGTTATAAAGGGCTCAAAATCCGCGTTTTTTTACGTCGGTTATTCCATAACCGACGTCAAAAACATCTGCGGATTCTTTTTTTACGTCGGTTATTTTATAACCGACGTAAAAAGGCCTTCAAAAACCGCGTTTTTTACGTTGGTTATTGAATAACCGACGTAATAACGCGAACATATGTCGATTTGTTACGTCGGTTATTCAATAACCGACGTAACAAACACCCCCCGCTTCTGTTTTTTATGGCGGTTAATGTATAACCGACGTAAAAAACGAAGCCGCGCGATTAATAACGTCGGTTATAAAAATAACCGACGTTAAAGGTGTACTAAACACAGGTTTTTACATCGGTTATTAAATAACCGACGTAAAACACCTCGTTTTACATATTATGACGTCGGTTTTATATAACCGACGTAAAAAATAGTGACGTAAAAAACGTTTTCTGCACTAGTGCATCCAAAGGGTTGCAGCACTGGAAAGATCGATTCAGCACGCTGATCCTTAAGGGCTTTGTTTTGGCCATCTCATGAACTTCTTGCTTATACTGCTTATCATCTCAATCCAATACATGGACAAATCCATTTATTTTTACCTTTGGTTTAACATGCTCAACCATAATTCCAAAATGAATAACAAATCACCCCTAAGATCTTGTGGGTCGCACCCAATGCGATAAGCAAAGGATACTCATGCTTTCATTTCGTCCAACTGTGGGGCATTGACCAAGCTTCAGGAACCCTAAATTGGGCCTGGATTTCTGAGGAGAAGACCTCAGACTAATTGATATATCACCTTCTCAATGTGCTCTGACACACGAGCGGGGTAATGTCGGGGGCATTGAAATCCATCTGAACATAGGGAGATTGAAAGGAAAGGTGAATCATGCTACCTGAATTCAGAACACTCTGGGGCGCGACGATGGAGGATAACTGTTAACCGTGATGGAAACGCAGCATCCATATCGTGTTGGACCAGAATGGGGATAATAAATGAGGGCTGACCGCTGACCATGTTTGCAACATGGGGCCTAACTCAAAATATCATCGATCAGTTTTCTGGAACGTTGGCCCAAGACAGAAGGCGGACTATAGGTCTATCATCCATATTGCTACAATAGGCGGACCAAAGGTCTATCATCCATATTGTGGTAGCAGGCGGACCAAAGTCTATCATCCATACTGTTAGGGGGTCCCGTCGAACATGAAAGAGAATGAGGATCCAAATAAAGGGGCATGCAAAGCGTGGAAAGTAGAGCGGTGGTTTGTTCAAACAGAGTTCAACACTATCGAAATTGTGCCACCATGGCGGAGGTGAATTAGGCGGACGTACCAACCTGATCACAGATCGTCCTAATTTTCAGGCAGGACCTCTCTGGTGAGAGAACTGCCGCTTCCCATTATTACTATGGGGCGTCTCAAACTTATTCGGGGTAGATGTCACGATTGCACCACTTACCAAGAAGTCAGGCCGAGAGGCCGACAATAAGGAGGTATGGGATTTGGTAATCCCTGGGGCTGGACCCAAGATAAAATGTTCGGGTGTTCCTACATATCTCATTAGGATGATAATCAAGCCACACGTAGTTCTCAAAGCACAGTTTAACATCATGTTGGACGAAATACAGTTTAACGTCGTGAGGGACGGTATCATCATAGTTTAAGGTCGTATGGCTTAGACCTGGCGGCACAGTTTAAGGTTGTATGGCTTGGACCTGGCGGCATAGTTTAAGGTCATATGTCTTGGAACTGGCGGAACAGTTTAAGGTCATATGGCTTGGACCTGGCAGCACAGTTTAAGGTCATATTTCTTAGACCTGGCGGAACATGCATGATGCGATAAAGCATACCTGATGTGGGTGAGAGCGTAATCCCATACCATCACCACGCGTGATCCCGAGAGAGGAGTCTCGGGCCACAGGGGCCTATGAGGGTTCAACAATCAGGGGGGTAGGAGATGCTAGCTCCCAACTATGTTGGGCCCGAAACGCAATGTCTGGGCGACTCCTCATTCCCCATGGGGATGAGGGTCAAGCTGCATGCAACCTGTAAAGAAGAAACCCAAGCACATACTCTAACGCTCAGATCACGGGAGCCCTGAGATACACCGTTACGCAGATTGGTCTATCTGATGTGTGGGGGTGTACTGAGGGTTAGTATAAGGATTGTCGAGATTCCACCTTGACATGGTGGGTCAGAACATACTGTGAATCATGCAACCAACATTCAGGGCTTGAGGAAGCCAGTGTGACGACTGAGGATTACTGCTGACCATGTTCACAACATAGAATCCTGTCAAGTTAGCCTAGAGGTGGGGGCAAACAAATGAGCATCAACCACTGACCACATTCACAACACGGGATTTGTATCAATTTGTTGCCCGAAACCCTCGGGGGCATTGGACCGTGACGGTAGGAGAGCCCTTAGGCGTTGTATCCAAGCTGTTCTTGGGGGTCCCTCTTGGTGTGAAAGATGGTGGGTCCTGAATGAAGGGGAACAAAAATCTTGACAAGTGGATTAAAACTTGTATAAGTCAAATCTGACACTCCAGGTCCTAGACCAGAGTAATCTGAACACATTAGCATACCACTGGAAAGGATCGAAGGGCTCAGCCTGAGAGCGGCCAAAATATGGCAGATTCCCGAGGGAAGGGCAGGCCAAAAGACTGAAGCAACCGGGAGATCGTGGGATCTCCTAAGAGATGGGGATGGACCTGAAATCTAAGTGTTCAGGTGGTCCTATGTATCCCATAAAGATGGAAATCAAGCCACACATAGTTCTTGAAGCATAGTTTAATGTCATGTTGGACGAAATAAGGATCTTGTTTTAGGTCTTAGAACTCGGACCAAGGTGCAGTTTAAGGTCATGCGGGACCGTACAGTTGAAGGTCATGCAGGACCGAGGAGCCCAGATGTTGGGTAAAATGTAGTTTAAGGACATACTAGACCATGTAAGGATCTTAGTTTTAGGTCTTAGAACTCGGACCGAGGTGCAGTTTAAGGTCATGCGGGACCGTACAGTTTAAGGTCATGTAGGACCGAGGAGCCCAGATGTAGGGAAAAATGTAGTTTAAGGTCATGCTGGACCGTGTAGTTTAAGGTCATGCAGGACCGTGTAAAGATCTTAGTTTTAGGTCTTAGAACTCGAACCGAGGTGCAGTTTAAGGTCATGAGGGACCATACAGTTTAAGGTCATGCAGGACCGAGGAGCCCAGATGTAGGGCAAAATGTAGTTTAAGGTCATGTAGGACCATGTAAGGATCTTAGTTTTAGGTCTTAGAACTCAGACTGAGGTGTAGTTTAAGGTCATGCGGGACCATATAGTTTAAGGTCATGCAGGACCGAGGAGCCCAGATGTAAGGCAAAATGTAATTTAAGGTCATGCTGGACCGTACAGCTTAAGGTCATGCAGGACCGTACAGTTTAAGGTCATGCAAGACTGTGTAAGGATCTTAGTTTTAGATCTTAGAACTTGGACCAAGGTGCAGTTTAAGGTCGTGTGGGACCATACAGTTTAAGGTCATGCAGGACCGAGGAGCCCAGATGTAGGGAAAAATGTATTTTAAGGTCATGTTGGACCGTACAGTTTAAGGTCATTCAGGACCGTGTAAGGATCTTAGTTTTAGGTCTTAGAACTCGGACTGAGGTGCATTTTAAGGTCATGCGGGGCCGTACAGTTTAAGTTCATGCAAGACTGAGGAGCCCAGATGTAGGGAAAAATGTATTTAAAGGTCATGTTGGACCATACAGTTTAAGGTCATGCAAGATCGTACAATTTAAGGTCATGCAGGACTGTGGATGCTTAGGCAAATTACTGCTTGAGGAACCTGGCATTGGTGGGAGGAGTTACGCACTCACCATCCATAGTCACCATAGAATATGCGCCATTGGGATAGACCTTATATACAATGAAAGGCCCCTCCCTTTTGGGCTCCAACTTGGGTGGTTTCCTGCTGGGAATCATTAGCGCTCTGAGAGCCAGCACCAGGTCACCTTACAGGAAGGAGCGGAGGCGAACCTTCTTATTGAAAGCTCAATACATCCTGCTCTAATGCCTTTCCAAGTTATGTAAAGCACGAAGCCTACTTTTGTCCAGCGCTTCCAATTTGGATAGATGGATTTCGGCAACTCTATCTGGTGCTTGCTGGTCGTAGACCGCCGTGCGCAATGAGGGAAACTGGATCTCGATGGGCAGGACAACCTTAGCTCCATATACCAGGGAATACGGAGTCACCTGGGTGGAGTTACGAGTTGTCTTCCTATAAGCCCAGAGGGTGTTGGGGATCTTTTCCAGCCAACTTTTCTTGTTCTGACCAACCATATTTTGCATAATGTTAGAGAGGGTTTTGTTAAACTCCTCGATTTGTCCATTTTCCTGCACATGATAGCGGGTGGTGTGGTTAGAGAGAATGTTGTACTTGGAATACAATTTCTTCAGCTCGGCTGCTCGGAAGTTGGTTCCGTTATCCATGAGGATAGCATGAGGTACTCCAAACCGATAGATGATATTGGAGCTCACGAAGTCAGCGATAGAATAGGCCTTGACTTCCCTGAGTGGGATTGCCTCTGCCCACTTCGAGAAGAAATCTGTAGCTGTCAAGATGAACCGGCACTGGAGGTCCATCACCAGTGGGTAAGGCCCTATGACATCCAACCCTCAGACTGCAAAGGGACAAGAATACTTGGTAGTATGGAGGGGCTCCGGTGGCCAATGCACAAAATTAGCATAAACTTGGCAGGCATGACACCTCTTGGCATACTCGATGCAGTCGTAGATCATGGAGGGCCAGAAGTATCCCAGCCTCTGAATATAGTGGGACAACTTTGACCCAGCCTGGTGGGCGCCACAGGAACCAGTGTGCACTTCTTGCATGACCCGTGGGATCTCGACTCCTTGAAGGCAACAGAGGAGAACACCATCAAATCCGCCCCTGTAAAGGAGCTGCTCAAGGCTGGGACCACTTCAAAGGGTGAACTGCGATGCGCAGCGTTGGATTCTCCCTCGCTCGGCTCGGTCTGGCGGAAGATTGCCATGCTAGAGATATTCAACCAAGGGCATCCTCCAATTAGGAACTGTCTCGATTACCGCACCTGAAGCCCCCGGGGATCCTGACGTAGGGGCACCAGTGGTGAGATGGTTCACTCACGGGCCACGATCGACCTCCAGAATAACAGGGGCAATGACTCTCCGGTGCGCCACGTGGATAATTAGGTAATCCTATTCGGGCTCCGCAAGTGATGCAGCCAGGCTGGCCAAAGCATATGCTCGACTGTTCTACGACCTGGGAATGTGAATGACCTCTAGCCGGGAAGGGAACTTAGCCATTAGACGGAGGGTGCACTCCAGCAATGGCACGAGTTATGGCTTTCTGATATCATAGTCACCATTGACCTGCTTGATGACTAGCTTGGAGTCATGTTTTACATATAGATGGGGTACGTCAATCTCGAGAGCCAACTCGAGGCCAGTGATGAGGGCATGATACTCTGCCTCATTGTTGGTGTAGCCTTCTAACAATAGGAATGAATATGGTAGAACGGCTTGCTCTGGGGTGATGAAAATGATACCTAGGCCCACTCTGTTGAGCCTAGGATCGTTGATCCTTCTACCAGTGGGGCTCCAGGAGGCACCGTCAAAGTGCATCTGCCAGCATGGGATGGCGTGATCTACTGAGAGGATTGCCTCATCAGGAAAGCCTTGATCCAGTGGTTGGTCCATGGAGGTTGGTTGGGCAGCTAAGAAGTCTGCCAATGCCTATCCTTTGACGGCCTTCTGAGGTACGAACCTGATGTCGAACTGCTGGAGGATCACTGCCCAGCGCGCCAATAGGTCGGTCAACATAGGTCAGTTCAGGATGTATTTCAACGGTTCTACCTGAGAGACCAGTTGTACCTCGTGGTGCTTCAAGTAGTATCGCAACTTCTGTACGGAAAATACGAGCACCAGGCAGCTCTTCTTGATGGGAGAATATCTAATTTCCGCATTGAGGAACATGCAGCTGAGGTAGTAGAGGCTATTCTATGTTCCCTCATTGTTCTTCTGGGTGAGAAGTACGTCGAGAAATTGCTCCAGGGCGGTCACGTAAAGGACCAGCGGCTTTCCAGAAATGGGTGGCATCAAGACTGTAGGTTAGAGAAGATACTACTTGATTTCCTCAAAAGCAATCTGACACTCTTCGTCCCATTCATAGGCGGCACCTTTCTTCATGAGCTGGGAAAAGGGCTTACACTTGCCGTCCAGATTCGCAATGAATAGGCGTATATAGGATAAGTGGCCTTGGAGGCCTCAAAGCTCCCAAATATTATTTGGGGGAGGCATCTGACTGATGGCCTTGATCTTCTCTGGGTTGATCACGATGCCTCGATACCTAATAATGGAGCCAAGAAACTTTCTGGAGGTGAACCCGAAGGCACACTTCAACGGGTTCATCTTCAAGTGGCGAGAATAGATGAAGTCGAACACTTTATCAAGGTCTTTGAGATGTTCCTAGTGCTGACGAGATTTAACCACCAGGTCGTCCATGTAGAACTCCACCAGCGTCCCGAGAATCGGCTTGAATATGCGGTGCATGGCCCGTTGATAGGTGGCACCCGCATTCTTCAGGCCGAAGGGCATAACCTGGTAGTAGAAAGTACCCTGGGGGCCCTTAAGGCAGTGAACTCTTCATCCTTAGGGGCCATCCGGATCTGGTTGTACCCGGAGTACCCATCCATGAAGGAGAGGGCTTGGAACTCAGCCGTGGCATCGATCAACAACTCTGTCACGGGAAGGGGAAAATCATCCTTCAGACAGTGGCGATTGAGATCGCGGAAGTCGATACAGACCCTAATCTGCCCGTTCTTCTTCCTGACTGGCATAATGTTGGCTATCCACCTGGGGTAATGGACTTCCTTGATGAAGTTGGCCTTGATGAGCTTATCAACTTCGGCCTCAACCATGACACCGTGAGAGGGGCGCATCTTTCTGGGAGGTTTCTTGAACCCGTGATGGTTTGCTAGAAGGCCAAGGCGGTGGACGGCTACCTGGGGATCTAGTCCTGGAATCTTGTCATAACTCCAGGCGAACACATACGGTGATGTCTGAGGAAGTCTACGTACTGTTGTCATTCCTCGGGGGGCATAGCGGTGCTGACCAATGTGGGTCTCAGGTCCTCCTTGCTACCGAGGTTCACCTGCACTAACTCGTCGACCATGGTGGGGAAGCCCTCCTCAAAGGCAGGAGGAGCATCTTCCATGTTCTCCTCTCCGATTATGGAGGGATCATCCATGGGGGGAGCCGTTTCGGGGCTGCCAGACCCTGATGGAAAGCTGGTGTCGGCTTGGGCGGTAGAGGTCATCACGTTAGGAGACTCATGCACTGCAGAGACCATGGCGACAAAGGAAGTTGATCCAATCCCATCTGGCCTTCGGCCTAAGGGGCCACACTTTATGACATCAAAGCAGTAGTGGCGTGTTGACTTAAGCGGGTCGATTCCAGCCCGGCGAAATAAACATGTATGATGTACTATCGTCGCTATGAGCCTAACGTCCCGATATCATATAGGGGTAGGAGGCTTGGGGATCACCTAAGCCTGGTTGGTGTAAGAGTACGAGGTGATATCCCGTCGTCACTTGGACCCAGAAATATGCCTTATTTTGGTACCCGAAACAACAAAGCATTGCCCCATGTTGGGGGTCGTGGCCTCCAACAGATGGATTGGGAAGCATATGCATCATCCAAACCTACCTAGGGATCACTCGTGATAGTGGCGGGCTCAACCTCACCTGCCAGGATCTGCTTGTCCTTGCTCTTGTAATAGTCAGCGTCCAGATAATAGGCTTCACAAGAGGCAAAATGAGATGCATCTCCTTGGAGCACGCCCACTCGACCCTTAAGGGAGTATTTGAGGCACTGGTGATACGATGAGGGGACCTCTGCGTGAAGGTGGAGCCACGGCCTGCCCATCAACGCGTTGTAGGCGGTGTCCTGAGAGACAACCATGAATTCATTATTGGCAATTAGGCCACTGAACTGGGTCTTCAAACAAATCTTGCAGAGTGGATTTTTCTCGGTCCTATCATACCCCTGGATCCTGAGGTCGGAGGGAGTTAGATCATCCTCAGATAGGCCCAGCTTTCATAGCATCCGAGTTGGGATCAGGTTAATCCTGGAACCCATGTCAACAAGACAGCGGTGGACTTCCATGCCATTGAACCGGATGGTGATGTACAGTGGGCGAATGTGCCCCTGTATGGGAAGGTCTTCATCTTCACCGGAAAACGAGATAACTGCATGACATTCGGCGTCCTCAATTTCCTTGGTGTGGACGGCTTTTGCAGTCGCCACCTCCGTCTCAAACTGGAGAGGGCTCCTTAGAGCCTCAGCGAGTGCCACACGCATTTCAGACGACAGGCGAAGGGCCTCAAGGATAGAAAGCCTTGCCGGAATGCCAGCCAGGTGCTTCATAACATCATACTTTTGAGCCAAACACAAGCTTCGGCTTATAGGAGGCCGCTCTGTGATTGGAGTCATGAAGGGCCTTGCCGGCGGGACTAGTGACTGACTGGTACTAGGCACATCTCATTTTTCACTAGTCGAAGCCCAGGAGGTGGCTGCCATGCTAGGATCGGAAGGCTGTATTCGGCCGGTGGCAGGGCAGGGCTGGTTGCGGCACGACCGTGGTGGTCCTGCCTGATCCAGAAACACAAACGGTGGTGGAGGCGAACCTGTCAACACCAGGTGAGGGAGCCTCATGTGCTGATCTCTATATCGGGCCTACTGCCTGGTCTCAGTAGCATGCACGGACTGACTGGAGGTAACGACTGTCGTGCCCCGGTGATTCACGTAGTCTCGGCTCCGCCGACATTGGCGACGGCTGGGGACATTGGGGAGGTCCACCTGGCGTTCCTCATCATCGGGAGTCAAAAAGGGATTTACCAACTCTACGGTGTTAACTGAAGCGTACCCGGGGCTTTCACTCGAGGAGTCATCCACTACCGGACGGAGTCTCGGATGGATCCCCAACTCTAGGGGCATAAAATCGCCAAGCGTGCGGGAAGATGACGGCACTGGCAGGGCGCGTTCTTTCTTCTTGCATCACTGCTTGCTCTTCTGGGAAGAGGTAGGTTGGGATGACGATGCCAAAGCGGCGCTCGCAGATTCTGAGGGCTCTGGCTGACCCAATCGGGCACGGATGATGCCATGGGCATGGGAAACCATCCTGTGGGCCATCCAGTCATTATACTTCCGAGACCCATGGTCAGAAACCTGTTCCCACTCATCCTCGTTGCCACTACTTCCATCTGATCTCACGAAGACACCTTCAACTTGTGTTGGTGTTGGGCCCAACCTAACTATGTTGTTGTTAATCTGGTCTTGGAGCCAGCCCTTGAACACATAGCATCGCTGGATGGTGTGCCCTAGGGTCCGTTGATAAGGGCAGTAGTTAGGATGATCAGTGAGACGCGCCTCTTCTGGCTTTCGGCACTCAGGCAGCCGCACGATCCTCTGATTCAAGGCACTACAGAAATAACCAGGGACCTGGACCTCGTCAAACGAGTAAGTCTGATTCCTTCTGTCTAGAAAGGGAGCTCTTGGAGTCTGACCATGAACAGGGGCCAAAGGAGAATTCCGAGGAGGCAGAGCCTGATTATCTCACCTGGGTGGTGACAGTGCATTACGCGGAGGCGCCTGCTGATTTTGAGGTGGTCGCTGCTGGGTCAGAGGCTGTGCCTGTGGGGGTAGACCCCTATGGGGATACTGAGCTGGCCTTACTGGTAGCAACTCTAGCTATTTGGGGGCCTCTATCTGGGCCACAGCAGCGGGATCGGCTCTGGCGGCTCTCCTTGCAGGGATTACAGGAGGTAGTGGACGTGCCTGACTGGCCTGTTGTAGGGCTTCTTCGAGGCGCTGAGCCTTGTATGAGAAGTCCCAGAACCCTTCAGGATAATTCTGAGTGATCAGAGAAGGAACCAGCTCTGCCTTGACGTTCCCTACACACATTTTCAGTAATTTATCCTGAGTTAGTGGCATGTCAAGGGAGTACGTGAGCCCCTTCCACCGGGCGATGAAGTCTGCGACCTGCTCATTGGGTGTTTTTTTGCACCTGAAGAGGTCTGCAATGTTTGTCTTCTGGGTTGTGTAACTGAACTGGTAGAGGAATTGTCGGCGAAGTTCCTCCTAGCTAGTCACAGATCCAACGGGGAGCTGGCTGTACCAGACGAATGTTGGTCCTTCCAGTGTCTGAACGAAGAAACAGAGCTTGGCGGCCTCCTGTTGTGCCGGAGTCCCTAACATAGGCCCACACCTCAAGTTGAAGTGGGCCAGGTGTTGTGATGGGTCTCTAGTCCCATTAAAGGGGGTGAAAGTGGGGTTCCCAAATCCCGGCGGGGCCGGCATATCATCCACCAACGCTGGGTATGGCTTTCCGTCCGGTGGGATTGCCACCTGCCGAGTTTCCAGGGCCTCTAAGCGGGCGATGAGTACTTCCATTAGATCATCTGGACATGGATTCTTGTACTGATGGGGGTCTCTAACTACAAGCGCATTTCCAGGATCTTCAATCCGGAAGTCAAGCAGAGAAGCTCGCGGGGCGGCTGGCGGAGTGACTCTCGGGGCAGCGGGAGGAAACTGAGAAGGGTCCCCAGGTGATTATGCCACTCAAGAGGCTTCGGCAAAACATATCGCGCTCTCTTTCCAAGGGCTCCAGCCTCTCCCCTGTCAGTGAACGCAACATGGACATGGTTGCCCGGGGGAATCTCGTCAAGGGGTAAGTGATCCTGCCCCTACTGTCCTAGCCTAGGGTTGCCGTAGTCAGGACGCTGCTCTGCAATGCGTTCGGCCAAAAGTTCCTCAACCAGCCTCTTTTGCTCAGCGAGCTATTGGCATAGTGTGTCCTTCTCAGGATCTTTCTCTGCCTTTTGTACCGAGGCAAATGGGTCGGTAAGCTTGATAGACCCGACGTTCTCTTTACCCTTTCCGATGTTTCGGCTCAGTGTAAGTGCCTCAGTGGGTGCAGGGAGACCTAGGAGGCTCCTCTGTTGGTGATTAATCCTCCCATATGGGTCTAGTAGCGGCTTTTCCTCAGGGGGCGAGTCCCCATCAAGGAGCTCCACACTATTTCCCTCATCTGAAATGTCATCCATGTTGACCGCCACTGCCCTTGATGACATTCCCTCAGGGCCACCCAGTGAATCGGGTTGTCGGCGGATCGCATAGAAAAGAAGGGCAGCATACTGCCCCCATCCGCGGATGTGCGCGTGGGGGGTGGCTTCCTCGATAACCTTGCAGAGTACTTGAAAACTATGGATGTATTGTTTCTGGAGGACCCCATGGTGGCCAAGTGACTCAGGGTGCCGAACCACGGGAAGCACAGCCAGGTCGACCCAATGGCACTGCTCACCAATATCCTCAAGATGTGCTTGACTCTCAGGATAAGGCGCTAGCTGATGGTGAAGACGGAAGTGAGTCACCCTAAGAGTCTGGCGGAAACATTCAAACTCTCCTAGGGTGAGTGACTCTGGAATATCAAAATCTGATCCTACGATCGGCCAAAACTTCTCGGGGAAGTGGCCCGCTGCGAGGATGGTTCAGAAGCTCCATGACTCTAGTTCGGGGTCCGGACCTTACTGCCCCTGCTCGTCAATTTTGAATGGCCAGGGAACTGGCAACAGTGTCGAGGCAGGCCACCGGGCCGGTGGGATGGCTGGTGGGGAATACGGCGAACATGCCGATTGTCCACCGATCCCTGAGTAGTCCTCCAAGGGTTTCAGTACCCTAGCCGCCACGTCGCGATAGGATGGGCCATCGGATGGGCCTCCTATCATAGCGTCGGTGCTCGCCAAGGGTGTTTCACGTTACGACTCTTCCGTCGGTCCCCAGAAAAGTTCCCCACCCTCCCTGGCTGAGGTGGAAGGTGCTTTTGGGGAGGCCAGTGGTAACTGCGGGTTTGACCCCTGGGGGTACGCCAAGTCCTCGTCCTCCTAGATATACCTTCGGAGGGAGGAGGGAATCATACGGATCTCACATTCAGGGAGTACGAGACTGACGCACCGCATTCCCATCCCTACCCTCAACTCAAAGGGTTGGGGGGAAGGTTCCATTGTCGAGTCGTACTCCGCCTCAGAGTCCGAGAAATGGACTGGTCTGATTTCTGTCCGGACTCCCCTGACATTCCTCTTACGGTGACGACGCCCCGCCTTCCTTCCCCTGGGTGGCTCCTCAGGGTAAGGATGATTTCCGTCAAGGAGTCCCCAGGCCGCAATAGCACTGGATCAAAGGGGGATGAAGGCTGAGGTGTGAGAAGCACTGAGACAGATGTAAAAAGGGACATGTGGAGGACTTCCACATGAGTGGGCGACCGGATACGCAACGGATCCATACTCGTGGCCAGCGGTAGGGGGAGTGACCTCATACCTAGTGCAGTGGGCACTGGAAAGAGTCACACCCGGAGCGTAGCTGTCGTGAAGAGGCCTTCGGATGTTCAGATCAGTGGCATGGAATGAGCCTTCATGGTGGGTGGCACTATCGCGGATTGGTCCGCGGTGGCCATTGCCTGTGCTCGCGGCCGGGAGAGTCAACCCAACCTGCCTGAAGGGCGGTTAAGGCCTCAATCCCAGTCGGGCATGTGACTGCCCCTGCTCAACATGTGTGGGGGTCTGGTAGCAGGAGTCAGCAGTGGCTCGGGCCACAGTGGTTGCTGATTTTAGTGCCCCAGGACGGGAATTCTCTTCCGCTCGCACCCGACGCTGACGTCGGGTCAAATGGGTTGGAGCAGGTGGTGCGGGCACGAAGATTTCCTGCTTCTCAGCCCGGGGAGTTGGGCAGTGATGTCGATGCAGCCAGGCGGGGGTTCTTTCCGTTAACCCCTGGGATGGGTCTCTGATCGGGCGGACTCAGACATCCCCCACCTCATCGGCGTAGGGGAGGGATGTGTCAAGGTGCTCCTGGGATAGGATCCCGAAGCGGTTGAACATCAGAGTGGGGAGCGGCGGCTCCTTAAGTGGACCTCGGGGGCGGTGATGATGGTGAGGCGCAGCCACCTCTAGATCCAAATGGGCCATGCCCCTGGTGGGGATGATCCCTTCCTCCTCGTACCTACGAACCAGGTCATTGATCACCCTTCACTGGATGATTTCTGATAGGGAGAGGGGCATGAGCGCCTGACAGTCATAGAAATCAGAGCTGGAGTGCCTGTGGAAAAGGTGGGACCGTGCGGGGTAGCCGCGTCGGTACTGCCCCTGCCCCTGTGCTGGTGGGCAGGTGGAGATCGAGCTCCAGATGCAGTGATCTGATTCCTAGAAGTAGGGAGATAAACCCATTAGTACTAACAGGAAAAGAAATCGACAACCAATAGCCTAGCGTCATCCTGTCTTCCGTGGTTGGCGAGAGGGATCCACGCTGACGACATCACAGAATGGAGTGATCAACATCCTGACTGCCTCAACCCCTGGCGGGTTTTACGTCCTGGTGATAGGTACCCGGACCTGGTGACATGCTAATCTTTAGACACCCCCGAACGCTACCCGTCTCCATATTGAGGAGAAGAGATTCACGTCAGGTTCACCATTTTCTATTTTCGACGCTTTCGCCGAGGTGCGCGCATCCGTCTGGGAGGAGGATGCGCTGCTTTTTGCCCTGCATTCCTACTTTCCAAAGGCATGTGGCATCTGCTCCTTATTCAGGGACGTCTACTCCTTGATCGAAACTGGGATGATGGGATGTCGTTTATTCCTTCCGGGGATTCCTCCTCGGAACTCATCACCTAGTTCGGGTCTCCCTCATAGATTTAAGATGTGCTCGTGAATCTCTTTCCCGGTGTCATATCTTCATGGACGCCAGTTAATTATGCTGCTTCCGTCGAGATGCTTCAAGGGGTCTTGTCAGGGTAGCAACCTTCGGTGAGGAGAATGGTCACGTTGGGGTGTCGTTGGCATGTCTTGACGTTGGGGATTGGCATGTCTATCTTTTGTCCCTTATCACAGGGCTTCTCAAGGGCGCGGAAGCCCAAGGAATCCCACATCGAATGAGGGGATTGTGTACCATCTGAGTTTTTCCTCATCTTACCATGTTTAACACGGGGTATGCCGCGAGTTTAACATCTTGCAGAGATGGATCGAACTGATTGGAACACTGAGAGTGGATCAGATTGAAGGACCCCCTAGGGGGAACACCGATGTTGGGGCCAGCATGTGGGCGGCTTCCTGGATACCATGGAGTGGGATGGGGTGGCATGATCTCACCGGGATGTGGTGGCCCGGGTAAGGATCAGGATGGATGATGGAGTGACGGGCTTGAACCTCGTGGAGGCTTCCTACATATCGCCATTGCAGGGAATCAAAGTCCGCGTAGTTCGGTGGTACGGTGGGACACCTGAAGAGGTGACCCGTGAGAATGAACACATGGATTGAATCCTGGAGGAAGTAAGATCTCTGGGCTAGGGCATGAGCTTCCCAAGGCATGTGGGCTCGAGGGGGAAGTCAGGATGAGAGGTGGGTGTGAGACATGGGGCTTACGCTCTGAGACGGCCCAATGGGGGGAATACGGGGCTTACGCTCTGAGGCAGCCCGTAATGGTGCTGGTGAACCGACGCGAAGGGGTCGGAACAACTAAGAAATGGGCTTGAACCTCATGGAGGCTTCCTACGTACCATGTGTTATCACGGATCAAAGTCCACGTAGTTTAGGGAATACAGTTTAACGTCATGCGTGACAAGGCCATACAGTTTAACGTCATGCGGGACGAGGGCATGCAGTTTAACGTCATGCGGGACGAGGGCATTTGGGGCTTATGCTCTGAGGCGGCCCATAGGGGATATGGGTCTTATGCTCTGAGGCGGCCCATGGTGGTCGGGGAACCAACGTGGAAAGGTCGGAACGACCGGGTGGTGGGCTTGACCCTTGTGGAGGATTCTTACGTACCATGTGTTAGCACGGATCAAAGTCCACGTAGTTCGATGGGATGGGGATTACGCTCTGAGGCGGCCCATGGTGGATTTCATGGTCAATGCGCGCTCTAAGTCCACGTGAGTCATGCTCGGTGTGAGAAACAAGAGGCAGCTGGGACCAGACGATCACGTCGCAAAGGGTGGATCTGTGAGAAGCAGAAAGGGGCTTATACATTGGGCGGCCCAAAGAAGAAACAGGGGCTTACATGTGGTTAGCAGCCCTTGGTATCAAGGCTTACTTCAGGATGGAGGCCCGCGGTGCGACAAAGCGCATTGGGAAAGGGAATACACTGGCCTCGGAAGGGGGGAAGTACGGAGGTGCATGGGTGAAACCTTCCGCAAGAGAGGCTAGGGGCTTACACTCTGAGGCAGCCCTTCCCCCTGTGGACAAACGCCACTCCAACAAGGAGGGTCTCATTCCATGCGAGGAAGATTCCATTCCCGTGGAGACGAGTGGGTGTAAAGAATTCCCGAGCTGGGGGGACCCTGCGTGTGAGGAACGAGGTCAGACCACAGTTTAACATCATGTGTTAAGGATGAGGTGATTATCAGTTTAACGTCCTACATCTTGGATGAGGTGGGTTCGCTCCACACCCCTAGGGCTTACATTCCCAATACCCTCTACCCCCTGTGGGAGGGAAGGCATCGGCAAGGCCGTAGTGAAGGGGGGTCGTAGGGCGAACCATTGAGGGGTCCACATTAGCGTGGCTATGCGAAGAAGCAATAGTCGTTAGCGTGCCTATGTGAAGAAGCATAAGGAAAAGCAACGTAATGGGAAACATCGCCCAAAGGACCTTGAGGTTACTTAGTACGATCCTGGAAGGCCGTACGGGAAAACAACGCATGGCGCGCATGCCCGGCAGGGAAGACATCAGGTTCCGGTGTAGAAAGGCAGCCAAGGGGCGTCAAGGTAAAGGGTCCTGGGTGATTGCGCGCAAAGAGAAGGTTTTCATGTAAAATACTGGGATGGCGCACAATAGGTCCAGAGGATTGCATGGAGAGATGATTGTGTGCAATAGGTCAAGAGGATTGTGCGGACAGGTGATTGCGCGCAAAGTATTAGGATTTCACGCACAGAAAGGGATTGAGTGCACAGGGCAAGGATTGCGTGCAAGGGAAGAGCCCAGAGGAGGGGAAAAATTCACTTAAGCCAGTGGAGTTGCGCGAAAAGGTGAACCCCGGGGCAAGGTGGCATGAAAAGAGCAATTACCTGGAAGTCATCTTGCACGCGGGGTACTCCGAATTGCGCACACAGGAGCCATTCTGAATTCCTTGGGGTCGCCTTCTATTTATAGGCATCGGCCAGTGCGGAATCTAGGCGACGCACAAAAGCTTCCGCACCGGGAACCGTCTGCACGCAAAACTTCACCGCGAGGAACCGGGGCGCGCAAAATTGCGCGCCTCACCGGCTCGATTCCGCGCATCCCGGGGATGCTTCGTGCGCATGACTTTATTTCATGCAAGTCCTCCTTTATTTCGCGCACCACCTCCCAAGCCTCCGAACTGGGCCTCTAATTCCGAATATGACTTCGCTTTGTCATTTCGAAACTTCCTCTGGGAGTTACGGACTTTTTTCAGCATCTACATATATAATTCTTAAAACATTCCCCAAAAAGATATAAAATCTTCAAAAATAACCATAACATAATTTAACCTCAATTTTACTTCATGAATTTCATTTTCCATCATATAGTAACCCATAATTACCTAAAAAGTAAGGATCATATAAACCCTAATGGTTACCATTATAATTATTACCTGAACTTCAACATCGAGTTGGTTCTCTCGTACATGATGCATTAGAGAACTCACCAAGGTTTAATTGGTTAATCATGACTCCTTGATAGTTGGTTTAGAATAACCATGAGATTCCTCATTGAATCCCCCATTTCATCCATTCTCTTAATCAGAGAACCACCACAGTTTCCTTCAAACCCATTATCACGTTGGTTCCTGATAGATCCATCCATTTACTAAAACCAAAAATGTCAGTGTGAGTATATCAACAAAATCATCATGTACTAATGAGGAAGATAAACACTAAGATATACTTACTCATTCACTTTATCTAAAAACTATGACTCTTTCTAAAATCCTATCCATTATGGTAATGTCACTTATGCTTAAAGAATACCCTAACCTCTAAAGTTATCTAAACTGACCTTTGATACCAACTATAAGCACCCAGCCTTAAACATTACATAATATTGAATTAAATGAATAATTCACATTGAAGATCTTTTCAGGTTTAGAGTTTTAGAGAATTAGGACATAACTATTACATCTCAAAGATTACAAAGTAGACACATCTACTCAGTTTCAATTTTCTTTCAAAAAATAAAAACTCTTGAACAAAAGAGTAATGTCTAGTTCCTTGTTTTAGATAGCATAACATTTCCTTGATCCCATCCTTGACCCTATTCCACTTTATGTCCTGTGAAAAATATTTCAAAAAAACTTGGGATGAGTATAAAAAACTCAGTAAGGGTTATAACAATACGGAAAGAGAACATTAGTCCATGTATACATAAGAATCAATGAAATCATACTTTACTCATACAACATAATCAATTTAACATACCTCATGAAATCATAAGATTTATTCATAACTCAATAGAAATCATAAGACATAAAGGTAACTTGAGGCATTCATAACATTCTTAAGTAGGGAGTAACCCTCATGGTTACATTTGGAATACCCATCATAGTATATTCCCTAAATCTCTTTAGAGAAACCTTAGTGTTTAACCCCTTCACATTACCCAATGCATTGGAGAGCTATCACGGGCTCACCTGCCCTTATTTTATCACAGAACAACCCGATTTCATAAATATTTCCCAAGAACCATAACATAATCATAACACTAAAAAAATGCTTAAAAGAAACATAAAATTTCCACATTTTAATCACAAGAGATCACATTATGATATTATCATAAAAACACCTAATAAAATCATTAAAACTCTATAAGAGAAAAATCCCTTTATACTTTGAAAATATTAAAAGAAGACATTTAAAAGAGATTTTAGAATCAAAGTGTCCCATACCACTTCTAAACTTTTGAAAGGGTTTTAAAACATTAATGTTCATATAAATAAATCCTTAAAACCATTTTTAAAACATGGACACAACTGATAAATGTTTAAAATAATAAATCTTTAAAACCATTTAAAATAATGTTTTAATAAAAGATTCCTTTTCCATTTTGAACATTTAAATTATAATCCACATGAAAGTAGACCATTTTAAAAACATTTAAATGAATTTAGTATAGACATAATATGAATATGGAAAGTCTAAGGGGCTGTATATACACTTTATAGAAGAATAAAAGTGCATATCATTAAGAAATGTCTCAATGAGAAGAAATTGAGATGTAATCCCAATCAAGGACCATGCCATTAGAGAAAGGATAAAGAAATGACATAATTATGTGTTACAAATATAAATAAACTAAATATAAGTGGATACTCAGTGTAAAACAATCATATTTCATCCACACGTATTCATAGCATGAAATAATCAAGAATTAGAGGTTTAACCCAAATAATTGGAATTGGGTTAAGAAGTTCCCTTGCAAAAATTTGATAGCCTAATAGCATCACATCAAATTTTATAAAAAGATTTGATGAGAGAGATAAAGGTTATCTCATCACTTGGACATAAAATTTACAACAATAGGGGTATATAAGAACATATCTCAACATAAGAATATGTAATTTAAAAGACAAAACAAAAATAATCCTTTTAAAAAATAGGAGGGTGAAAGGTTCCCTTACCGGCTTAGGTAACTTTCGAAACGTACTCCCCATGAAAGAAGGACTATACAACATTGATGTAAATACTCATAAATGAAATTATATTACACAAATAGTATAATAATGGGCAGTACATACACCACTCAAAGGAAATGGTGGAAAATGTAGCATAAATCTCATGAGAATGAAAGTGAGATGAAAAACCCCTTACGAAAACTCGGCAGCGTAACGGTGCCACTTAAAACTTCCAAAAATTGATTTATGAGATAAAATAGGGTCTCTCATAGTATGAACATAAAAATTACAGAATGAGGAATATAAAATAACATCCCCAAACATAAGAAAGATGAGCTTAAAAGAAATGACATAAAAGAGAGTACTTAAAAAGAAAGAGAGAGGTAGGATCCCTTACCTCGTGTCCGACTTGACTCGATCATTCTTTAATCTCCTAAATAATAAACTAGATCTAATTTATACTTTCTTAAGAACCTTTTTTAAGTTCATTATTCCTTTTATATCATTTATTACCATTTTATGAACATTACATAATTATTTAAGTTAATAACGGTCGTTTTGTCAATCATTGGTGCTTGAGTTAAAAATAAACTTCTTATAATTACAAGTTGTTCATGTGGTAAAATATCCATTATATCCAGATTATATTCATGATGTAGATATATATCATAAATATATAGTATATAAATGCATTTATAATATTACATAACATTTAGAGGTAATAAATGAAATGCACCATTCATGGAGACAGTAAGTCGTACGTACGCATGAATGCTACTTTCATTTCTATTTCATATTAAATGGAATGAAATCATAATAATATAAAGGTATATTATAATTCCAATATAATATAATATATTTATATAATATCATTACCTCCATCCTTTATACATCCCACATATTGCATTAACGATTCAAATCACTTTGAGGGGGCGGTAGTCTGCACTTCCTAAAATGAAGATATCGCGTTTACCCATAATGGAAACCATAAAGGTATGCCATAAATGAAAAATACAGAAGCATAAGGAAAAGATAAACATATTATATATCATATATAAATATAGTGACATCTTAATGGCCACCTTTAAAGGTGTTAAAAGAATATTGAACAATATCGTTTCGTGAGGCAGTAATTCACCATCCACAGAAATAGTACGTTCATTAACCATTAGATAGAGGTGTGTGTAAGTGTAGCTCGAATACTTCTTATAAAAATATCCTAGTATATTGAAGATACTGGTTTTGTTACAAAATAAAGGAATAAAAATATTTTAGGGGTTGTAGAATCAAAATAAAAAAAAGAACATAAGAGAAGACATTACCTTTAAATCGGGTAACTCCCTTTGGTTTGAACCAAAAGGGTTTCTTGAAGAGTTTTTTGCCTAAGGTAAGGATTATATGCTGAAGAGAGGTATGTGTAGAGATAAAATGAGTAGACTTTGGCTAAGCCAATGTCTTGAGAGTTGTGGGTAAGGAGGTAAAGGTGGGTTCCTTTTATAAGAGGGAGGAGGGCACTCTTGGAAAGTCAAGAAATGTTACTTTATATTAAAATGAGTTTCAGATTTTAAAGGTCCCACATTGATATATTTCTAGGATAAGTTGTTAAGGGTTCAAAATATACTCATAAAATATGTTTTCTGAAAGTTTAAGTCTTAGATTTTACATTATCTTTTCATTTTATTTAAATCGTTCATTAATGAGATAATCGTTGCATCATCATGGTGTCATAAATAAATTAATTTATTTAATGTCTAAAAATTATAAAAAAAATACTATGATGTAGGAAATCTTTTTATATTTCCAATGAATATTTATAGTCCAATATATCATTTACACAAACAAAACTAAAATTGTTTTACTTGGTTGATACATACTTTGGTTATACTTTCCTTTTAAAAACATAAAATTAAAAAGTGTCACTATCACCCCAAAAGTGATTCCATGGGGTCCCAAAGTTTGGCACAAGGCATCCCATGGTCGTACATGACACAACCAGTAGCATTAGGACACATTTTTGGGTCATTTTTTATTATTATGATATTATTTTATTAGCCTTTACTACCTGATTACTAATTAATCACAATAATTAAAGATAATTACCGTCGCTACTATTCATAATGTCGAAAAAAAAGAGTCTTAATTACATAATTTGGACCTTATGATTCCAAATATGGAATCAATTCTATCAAATTAAACACACAGAAATTGTAGTAATTAATTTAAAATAATTCCCATTGTCAAAACCAAAGACGGGTTTTTAAGAAGTAAAATCTATCAAAAGATTGATTTGTTTTTACATACAATTTAAAAGTGAAATTACATCCAATGAAAAAAATTGTATTAATTGATAAAAACATAATTAAATTACACCTTTAAACCAATTAAAATGAAAATATAACTATATAAATAATTTGGATGAAAAAGCAGTTTTGAATTAAAATGTAGTATTTTTCACTATTCATTGAAAATGAACATTTGTCAGAAATATACCAAAAATTCACCCTAAGATATATTTGATATTCCAAATTCAAAAATGATATCAATTTTACCAAATTAAAAACATATAAGTTTCATTAATTAATTTTATAATCAATTCCCGCTGTCAAAACAAATAGTGTGTTTTTAAGAAACAATATCTATTAAAAGATTGACACTTGTTTATGTCCAATTTAAAAGTGAAATTAATTCAAATGAACAAAATTGGATTAAATGGTAAAAATATATTTTTATTACACTTTAAAACCAATTAAAAATATAATCAAACCATATAAATAAATTATACTAAAAGGAGGTTTTGAATTAAAATACAGCATTTTACAATATTCATTAAAAAAATGAACTTTATCGGAAAAATACCAAAAATTTATACAAAGTAAATTTTGATGTCCTGATTCTAAAAAAGAATTTTATTTAGTCAAATATAACATATAAAATTGTCAAAAAGTGTATTTAAAAAGGGTTCACCACCAAAAGGCGGTTAATCGACCTTTTAAAGAATATTAGAATATTTACGCTTAAAATTGGATTCATTCGCATTTTAAGCATCTAACATTTATTGAATAAATTTAAAAATATTTGAAAAGCATATATAATCACTTTTTAGTTAGTTCTGTTCATTCCTGCAATTACATCGGCTAGGAGTTTACTACCATTTACAATAATATTATTATATTATTAGTGTGCAACATATGATTTCAAAGAAACTCGTTGTTACGTATTAGGTATGCCATTGAACATAGCATCCCATTTTAAGTAATATTAATATTTTATTCACAAATATTAATGTATATGAACATTTCATATTCATTATTTACCTGGGATGTTACAGTTTTTACTATAGATATATTGGAAATAAATTATCTTTAATGTTATATATATTGGAATGTAGGGGATAATCTCCCATGAAATGGGTTAGTCCTTATATTTGGTAGTGTGTAGGAGGACCAGCATTCTATGATGACTAATGTGAAAACTGGGAAGACTTGGGATATGAAGGGGCGAGATGAATTTTATAATTCTACTAATTTTAATGTTTATATAAGTTTGTATGAAATATACATGACATCTGTAAATTTCAATGGAAATAAATCTATTTCCTAAGTTGGATCATTCCCTATTCAGAAGACTAAATGGATATTTAGGGAGAAATCCTTGAACTACTCTTCTCTTTTGAATGGTAGGGGTCCATATAAAATTTATCCTTCTATTCCTAATACCTTATATGAAATAATGACTCATGTTCAAAAGGATTCAATGTTTTATAATGAATCTATATGTCAGTCAAAGATTGAAGCTCATGATCCTAATCAATCTGTGATATCTATGAGCACTAATACCATTCATGTGGTTGTTTCCACCCTAACTTTGAAATAAATAGTCGATGCTACTCCAGTTGCACCTTGTTTAGATATCCTGGAAAAGGTTGGGTTGGCCTCATTTGAGGGTTTTTCCCATTTCCCAACATTTCACCTACATTGGCGAGAAATAAAATGAGGGGTGAATATGGGTAAAAGGAATGTGTGTCATCTAATGCATATACTATAAGAATATTTAAGAATCTAATAGGCACATCCTGGGATAGTAAAGGGGCTTTCCCACCACATTATTTTAATTTTATGAAATATTTTTTTGATATATTTGGAAAATACATGAATTGGGGATGTGAGTTTGGAAAGAACAAGAACAAAAACTACAGTTTCTCCCCAAAGGAGAAGGCTAGGTAGGATAGGTTACCTCAAGGACTCAATTATTATTTCATGAATTATTTTAACTCACAAGTTTATTTTTTTTACATAATATAAGATAACCTATTGATATTCAATGATTACCTTTCATTCTAACATCTTTTATCCTCCAACATTGAAGATTACATTTGATCTAAGTCGGATATTGATATTAATGATTTATCATGGAAACTTGGAAATCAAATATCTCTAGATAGCTCTAATAAATTGTTTTATAAAGTGATTAAAACCTCTAAGGAGTAGGATCTTGAACCTTTAGTTTTTGATGATCTGACCAATCCATGGTGGGATCCTAAATAGTAGAAACAAGGTTATCATCCTCTTGGAAAGGGTTGGACCACAGAACATGGAATATAGGTAATCTATTTTGTAGGTTACTTATGTTTATTTTTTGATTGTTTTCTCTCTCTGATCATTTGGATCTTTGTTTAATATTTTATTTGTTTGTTTTTATATTACTCCTTTTAACATTTCAACCCCCTATACTTATTTTTATTTTTTCATAAATTCTTAGGAATGAGTATGATGGGTCCTCAATGATCAACATTCATAGGGATTTAATATTCATTACTTTAACATGAAATGTTATGGATGGAAACATGGGGGTGTTTAATTCCTTAAATTTTGAAAACGATCATTTTGTAATTAAATTCGGGCCTGTAATCCAAATCAAATTGAATCCTTTATTGATGATATCAAATTTTAGGTATTCATTTTCAAATTTTATCCTGAAACATGGGAGTATCATATATAAAGGATCAAAGGTGTATGTCTACATATATCAATATTAAATCAAATAAGTGATGATGTTTTGAAAATTATCCATCGTTGCTAAGATGATATTTTCAAAGGGAGAGGACCCATGGAAGCTACCAAACATGATCAAGTATATAATTGATGTTTGGGTCTTCTATGAATGGTGAATGATTTCCCTATGAAGAGGGTATTTCAAATTATATTTCCCTTTAATGAATTGAAGAATAAGGTTTGGGGTCATAGAGATATTAACCTAAAACCTAGAATTATAAAGATCTAGGAATGGGATGTCAATTTGGACCCTACTAATGTGTGAAACAATCATAAATAGTTTTAGATCAACATTAAGGTCATTAATTAGTTTTACTAGTAACCAATGATACTATATGACATTTATTTTTTTGTAGGAACCCTAATCAAACTAGAAAATGAAACTGTGAGGGATAGTTATGCACACTATTCTCTCATGCTCGTGGAGGTTTATTTTTCAACCACATTTATTGATGAGGTTATCCTAAAAAAATTAGGGGATTGAATCAACATAATTTTTTTCTATGAGGGGATACCCCCTTTTGTGTTGATTGTAATTTAAATGGTTTTGTATCCATTGAATATAGTATAACTATATTATCATGTAGTTTCTATAACATCAAGGGTTAATATAAGAAGGATTGTAGAAAAATTAAGGCCCAAACCAAGGATAAGGGTAAGGAGAGAATCACCTCTAGGGATATGGTTTATATCCCTAATAATATTGTAGGGTCTTCTATTATGGGACAATTATCCACTAATTCTATAGATTATGAACATGTTGTTGTTAATTCATCTAATGTATTAATGGTAATGATAGTCAATAAAAACGATATAGTGAAATTATAGATGCACCTACTTTGACACTGTAAATCTCTAATGATAAGGTCAGTCACCAAGAAATGGTTTTACTCTCTAATTTAGAAGGTGATGCTTACAAGAATTAATAGGCTCATTAAGTTGATCCTAATCTAGTATATGAGAACATATTAGACAATGTATATCCTATTTGGGATGCTCAGGATTCCCCTCGAATAACTTCTTCTGAGGGGACCCAAATGATGGAAGATAATCCCTTATCTAATGAAGATAAGGAACCTTTAATCAATGATCCCTCAAATTATATTTCTAGAAATAAATCCTTTAAAGTTTTACCTCTGGTGAAAGAGACTTCTAGAAATAAGTTTTCACCACTTAGTGGTAACTTTTGGGTTGATGATGTTGATGAAGAATCACAATACACAGTGAAGGATTTCTCTACTACGACTACCTTTCCTATGGATGAACCCTCTAAAGAAGGTTAAGAATGGAAAAGTTAAGGATAATAAGACATCATTGATTATGGAATAGAAAAGTGGGCCTTATACATGGGGTATGTCATCAAATAAATGAATTACATCTTTTAGAATTTTCATGTTCTGAAAAATATTCACATATTCTATTCCCTTAGGCATCTCTTTTCATAGAAAAAACCAATTATAATTTCATTTTTAGATCCCAAGGTCAGGGTAGAAAATTTTAAGATCATTTACTAGGGTAGGCTTGGCTATGAGTGGATGGCTCACAGTATCAAAACTTCATAAGTGTAAACCTTTTGGATTATCAGGGGGTAATCTTTAAGGTAATGTATCCCAATCCATATAGCAGTATTTCACTATTAAAAATAGTCTTAATAATTTTTTTACCTTGTATTATTTATTATTGCCTCTATTTCTATATCAAGAGAAGATATCTATGGGTGTAACTCTCTACCATCTGCTGTCAAGAAAGGGAATACTGGTTCCTTCTAGGAGACTTTAATTATGTCATAAATGCTGATGATAAGATTGGGAATAATTTTATAATGGTGGTATCTATATAATTTCATATATTTATTGATAATTTTTTATTATATAATTTAAAACTGATTGGGGGTGATTACACATGGTTTGGATACACTACTCAGGGAATTAAAGAGAGTAATATTGACATAGCCATTATCTCCCTCTCAAATGGAGACCCCATTCCATCCCTCTCCTATATAGCTCTACTAATATTCCATTTTTACCAATATCATATCTTTATATCTTTGATTTAATTTGAAAATAAATACCCATCTCCCTTTAGATTTTATAATGAATAGCCATCTTATAAAGACTGCAGGGAGGTTATTGCTTCTGAATTTTCAATGAGTGAGACTAGAGATGATTTTCAATAGTTTTATAAGAAAATTAAAAGGATCAAGATAACCTTTATAACCTGTAGTAAATCCAAGTTCTATTAAATTTATTTGAACATTAATAGGGTTGAGAGTGACCTTATGTATATCCAATCAAGTAACTCTAAAGAGTATTCCATATCTAATGTGGATATAATGTGTTCTCACACCCTTTATGCTCTCATAGAAAGGAGAGTTTATCTCCTTAAGTAAAAACTCATATTTTAGTGGCATTGATAATGGAAAAAACATAAAATAACTTCACCTTTCTCAAATAGAAAGGAAGGTTAAAAATTCTATATTTTCCATAAACATTAATGGATTCATACTTAACTATATTGATGATATAACTGATGTCTTGGATTCTCACTTTATGAAACTCTTCAATAATGGTATCCCATTCCCCTCTACTCCTCCTCTACATGATGTGATAAAATGTTCTTTAAATTACATGAAGAATTATTTTATTACGTATTCCCATTATGATGATGAGATCAAAACATCCCTCCCCTCTCATTATTGATAAAACTTCAGGGCCTACTAGATTTAAAAATAAATGATTTATTCAAATCTAGTACATATTTCAATAATATGTCACCCAATATGTTAAATAATTAATTAAAAATAGTTTTTCCCTCTATATCTTAATGATCAATTCATCTTCATGATTTTAAAGGTTGATCAAGCTATTGATGTGAAGGAATTTAGTCTTGTGGTCATTGGGAATAATCTTCCTATGATTATTAGGGAAATTATGAAAAAATGGATCAGAAATATTGATAATGGTATTTTTTTCTCCAAACTAATTCAATTTATACCTAGGAGGAAGATACTGGATTTCATGTACACTAAAGTAGATGGTTTAAAAATTATACATAGGAACGATAACCATGAGAAGATTTCTTTGAAGCATAACATTTCTATGGCCTTTGACAACCTGATATGGGATTCTATTATTATGTGTCCTTAGAATTTTGGATTCTCTAACAAATTTATTGGTTTTTTACACTCTCATTTATATATATTTGTGCTTTTATCCTTCTCAATGGATTCCACAAAAGTTTCTTTATCTACTCCATATGTTTCAGATAGGGTGACCCCTATCTCACCTATTTTTTTCTTGGTTGAGGACTACCTTATTTTATACCTCATTAAGGTTGTTGATAATAGGTAATTGAATCCAATTAAGGCTTCTAGAAATATCATGGTCCCTACACACCTATTTTACATAGATGATATCCTCCTATTCTCTGAAGATGGTGATGGTTCTCCCAATGCTATCAGGGATATCTTTTCTCGTTGTGGTGTCTGGAAAAGTAATCTAATATAATAAATCCATGGTGATATTTTGGAAAATATTTCCTGAGGGGAGGAAAAAACATGTTCTTAACACATTACATGTCAATCTATGTAGTTTCCCTTTAACTACTTATCTATACCCATATTCTCAAGAAGTCTTAAACTTAGATACCTAAAAGGAATAAAAAATAGGATCACCTCTCTGCTCTATAGATGGAAAGAGAGAAAATTATCATATGAGTGTATAATATTCTATGTGGATTTTGTTATAACCTCAATGTTTTTATACTCTTTTTATGTGTACAAGTGGAAAATGTATCTAATCAATGGGTTGGATGTACAAATTATAAATTTTTTGTGGTATGGATACACTCATTAAAGAATGATGGTTACAATGTCCTAGAATAAATTTTTCAAGCCAATGGATATGAGAATAGAAGGACTTAAAAATATCCATCTATTTAATCACTCATTAGTGGCCACATATACTTTACATCTTCTAAACTCAAAGTATACTTAATCTAAGTTTATCAAAACTAGAATCATTGATCATCATTAAAGGGAGAATCATTTCTTCCTTGTCTCTTCGTTATGGTCTTCTATCAATGATATATATGGGGAATTTATGAAAAAATATCAATGGATCCATGAAAATACATCGAATATGAAATTCTAGAAATCACTCTGGTTTAGAACTCCAATCTATGAAACCTTCCATACTCCTCAATATTTGGTTTATCTCAAGATATTTCTTCCTATGAACATGTATTAACCTCACATGCTCATGAAATCAAGTAATAAATAGCTTATTTACACGTCCATGACCATGATTCTCTTTTATAGAATCTTGATAGACTCAGGTACATCAACCCAAATCTATACTATTAACATCTATGTGGAAATGAGGATAGCCCACCATGGTGGATGAAAATCTTCTAGTGCCCCTTTATCCCACCTATAAAGAAGCTTCTGATATGGATACTTTGGAACAATAGGCTACCAATAGATGATTTTATATTGATAGATGAATGGTAGCTCCCCTACTATTGTATGTTATACATGTGTTGAAAAGAAACCTATTTTCACTTGTTCTTTGATATCCCATTTATCAAGAGATTTTGGAAAAATAGTGAGCACATCTTCCACTATATTTTCTCTAATAATATAATTATTGAAGATTTCATGGGTGGAATACATTTCTTGGATATTATAACATTTGTGATGAAACTTTTATGATATTTTCTTAGTGAAGTATTACATTATACTTGGATGGTGGGAAATGACACCCAGTTTAAATAATTAAACCCATATATCATGGACCTACTTTTATTTATTTTCAAAAAAATTATGCTTTCCTCAAGAATACAACATGGTTGTATAGAAAATACCTTAGAATAATTCATTTTCCTTAAATTTTTTGGAGTGAGCGGTGTACCTTGGAATCCTCACACTCAAAAATTTATCAGATGGATTCCACCTCTACTATCCTAGATCATGTTCAACATGGATGGGGATGCTCATGGAATTCTTGTTCTTGTGAGATATGGATCTATTTCATCCTCATAATCGATTATTTATTTAAAAATAAGGCAAGATTCAAAGTGTACATCGAGAGATAGTGACCTAGGGGGGGCAGAAGTAATGGAGACCGAGGGCATCTCCTCTAATAATGTTAACCCCCTCAGGATTCAAATGGTTAATGTTATAGAAGTAGGACGTACTTGGACCATGCACCAAAAGATTCACCATATGATCAACCAACTTGTTTCCCTCACAGTGTGTGTGACTCAACTGAATGTTGTTGAAGAGAAGAGAGTGAATCTTCCGGATGGGATACGTGATCGACCAGGGAACTTGGATGGTGCCCAGAAGTGCTTTGAAAAGAATCTAAGAGTCAGTTTCTGCTTATACTATATCAATGTCGCCTTGACTGGATAGAGTAAGGCCTGATTGAAAGTAAAGGGCCTCCATTTTAAGGGAAGATCCACTTCTAAAGTAAACCAATAATGAAAACACAAAGGTGCCTCTAGAGTTACAGATCACCCCACCTCCCTGCATAAAACCTATAATACAAGATCTGTTGGTACTCAGTTTTAGTCCTGAGTGAGACGGTTCCCATCTAATCCATTGGACGTGAGAAAAAGAGGGAGAAGCATTCACCTGGGTTGTCGTTTGCAAGAGCTGGAGGGAGCATCCCACCAATTGTGAATACACCTGGTCAGATCGAGCAGCAGACTTCAAGTATGGGTGATAATGGCTCTCCCAGTAGAAACAGTTCCCTCGAACCTCGCTCTGTTCTGTGCCTACCAGAGATTTGGGTAATTCTTCATGTAGTCAACGATGCCAAACACTTTAGTTGGAGTAATTTATGGATTGAAATATACTCATTGTTGGTGGTTAATGTTCTTGGAATCCTTTCTTCACAAGTTACTTGGAATCTTCTTAATGAGGGGTCAGCGTGCTTGTCATATTTAGAAACTATTTTTTTAGGTTACATACCCATATATATAAGTAGGTGAACATGGAGGATTATGCTCTCTGTAATCATGTGGTTAAATAGGGTAGATCATTCTTGTCTTTCTCTCTTAATGAATCTTATTTCACTTACATATTTCCAATTTTAAGGGTGACATGTACACCTAGTTTTAATTGTACTTTTGGATACACTTATTTTTTTAATAAAATTCTATTTTTGAATGGGTATTTGACCCATCTCTTAGACAATATTAGATTATTATTATTATTATTATTATTATCATAATTATTATTTTATTATTATTATCATCATAATTATTATTTTATTATTATTAATTTATTATTATTATTATTATTATTATTATTATCATTATCATTATAATTATTATCAATTTGATTTTGATCATTATGATTACGATTATGATGATTATGATTATGATTATGATTATGATTATGATTATGATTATGATTATGATTATGATTATGATTATGATTATGATTATGATTATGATTATGATTATGATTATGATTATGATTATGATTATGATTATGATTATGATTATGATTATGATTATGATTATGATTATGATTATGATTATGATTATGATTATGATTATGATTATGATTATGATTATGATTATGATTATGATTATGATTATGATTATGATTATGATTATGATTATGATTATGATTATGATTATGATTATGATTATGATTATGATTATGATTATGATTATGATTATGATTATGATTATGATTATGATTATGATTATGATGATGATGATGATTATTATTATTATGATGATGATTATAATGATGATTATGATGATTATGATTATGATTATGATTATGATTATGATTATGATTATGATTATGATTATTATTATGATTATGATTATGATTATGATTATGATTATGATTAGGATTAGGATTAGGATTAGGATTAGGATTAGGATTAGGATTAGGATTAGGATTATGATTAGGATTAGGATTATGATTATGATTATGATTATGATTATGATTATGATTATGATTATGATTATGATTATGATTATGATTATGATTATGATTATGATTATGATTATGATTATGATTATGATTATGATTATGATTATGATTATGATTATGATTATGATTATGATTATGATTATGATTATGATTATGATTATGATTATGATTATGATTATGATTATGATTATGATTATGATTATGATTATGATTATGATTATGATTATGATTATGATTATGATTATGATTATGATTATGATTATGATTATGATTATGATTATGATTATGATTATGATTATGATTATGATTATGATTATGATTATGATTATGATTATGATTATGATTATGATTATGATTATGATTATGATTATGATTATGATTATGATTATGATTATGATTATGATTATGATTATTATTATTATCATTATCATGATTATGATTATAATAATTTATACTAGGTATAGAGGATTGAAAACTGGAAAAAACTCACACACTCAGCCGCCCTAGTGGGTCAAGCCTCATCTATCCCCACAAGAAATGAAAATCACCCTACTAAACTAATTTTATTGTATTTTCAATGGAAAAAAGGACTTATGGATTGAAAAGATGATTTTTTTATCCTAAAGTCACATTTTCTAAATGACTATCTTGAATGTGGCCAATAGGCCCCTAAAGAAGATTACTTGAAGGCCCCACATTAGTAGTTTACATCATATCGTGACACAAGTATAAGGAAATGACCCCTCCACACCCCCACACCCCACCAGAGACATTGCACATATGTTACTAGTAATGGATGTTTTATCTCCCCCTACCAAGTCTATGTGTCATGCTATAATTGATGTATAGATATAGGGAACCTGTCTATCCCACATCGGTGTGTGGGAGAAGTCCAAATGATAAGTGCCAGTGCACCTATCTCTTTTTTGAACTACCAACCCAATGATACATGTGTGTAACCCCACTGCACCACTAACCTATTACTCTACATATATTAATATTATCATTATGAATAGAGTCACATGATAGTGTACCCATCCATCCAAGTATGGGTAGCTATTGATAGGAGTCATTACACCCTTCCCTACATCGATGTCGCCCACATAGTGGCACTTGTGTGTCATCATGCTAGTGTCGCCTACCATATATATTGATATATTTGACTAGACTTTCCATGTCACATATAGAAACATAGGGGTTTCTAAAGTAATTTTAACCATGCTTCAATTTTTACCACAAATATTTCAGTACATTAGTACCCATGGTTGTCTCCAATGAGAATTCCCTTAAAAATATTATGTTATGATTTTTTTTAACTTTATAAATTTTTTGGGGAAATTATTTGATGAAATAAGGATGATAAAATATCTAAATAATTAAATAGGAAATGATACTATATAATAATAATAGGGTTATGAGAACAAGACAATAGTAGTAGAAATAACAGAATGAGAACAGTGATCAAATTTTTTGATTCACATGGATCATTCTTTCTTCATTGCTTAAAGATATTTTCACATTAATAAATCTTCCAATTCACGATTAGTGATCTTGAAACATGAATTTCATCCATTTTAAAGGTTATAAATAAAAAAATAATATCATAGATACTTTATTTATTTCATTTGGTATCGATCAATTTACTCAATAATCATCGATCACAAATAAATAGATGACTCCTCACTATACTAACAATCCTAAATCGAGGATTGAGAAATTTAAATAGATAAAATAATCATCATGATTCTATAAATCTTATATTAATAGGACTTGTTCTATGATGAACAGAGTATTATTTGATCAGTATTGGTCATGTAATGGGAGAACAAGCATTGACTAAAAAATATAATAAATAAACACCAAACATCAATTGAAACTCAATGTTTATTAATTTGGAGAGAATTATAGTATGTAATTTAAGAAGTAATAACTCATAAAGAATTCACCATTTGATTACACAATATTTATCCACTGAGGAATTTAACCAATCATGAGCAAGGTGTAGAAGGATTCTCCATCCTTAATCTCCATTGAAGCGAGCATCAGCAAGAACTTCTCCCTTAAATCTCTAGAGAATCCCCTGGTCTCTGGATCACCCAGAATCTATTTTGTTCCATTTTTAAGTAAAATGTATTTTAATTTTTCATTCAATAATTCTTTTTCTCTGAATCACAATTATCTTTTATGAACTTATCTCTTAAGTCTCCATAAGGCGCACCTTCACTATTCATCCTCCCCTGAAATTGAATCAAGAAAAACTCTAATAACATAATACTGATGACCTCAAATGTGACTTTATTTAACATTCATAAGGTTTAATATGGTCTTTATCTTCTATATGATTCAGTATTCATCAAAAATATCCTATAAATTCTAGAATATTCATATCAACTCCTCAACTCAAGTGAGCCTATCCCCTATGTGTGAGCACAGGATCCAAAGGGATTGTTTATGTAAGTATACTTTGGGAAAGTTCCTAAGGTGATTTTGTTACATATACATTCCTGTATGTGATAATTTAGGAATGTGAACATTCAAAGTGATATTTTATTTTTGGTTAGATGAGTATTTTCTTAAATAGAAATTTGGTTATATAAATCTGCTTTGTGAAAATTCAGCAACGTGACTGAGAATCTTGGGAATTCACCTATGTAGCCACTTACAATTTTAAAATTCGGAAACATGAACAACCTCCATATTCAGATACATCTTCAATTAGGTGCATAGATTTTAGCTTTGAAGAAATTAGGATCTGTGGATTTTTCTATATAGAAACATCGGCTATGTCAATTTAGTAACATAGCAACATTGACTATGTGAATTTTTATATGTAGATATCCTTTATAAATTTTCCTACATCAACCAATCCAATATGATGCTTTCTAAAATTAAACAACATAGAAATTCAGCCATGGGGATTTGATCCTGTAAATATAATTAAAGAACAAAGTGAAATTAAATGATAAAAAATGAAAAACAACACTTCGAATAAAGTTTAAAAAAATCCATTTCAAATTAAATTCCAACAATTAATAAAAAATTAAAACCTTAGAATATGAAATAATTTGATACTAAAATAAGAAAAAATCAAAGTTAAAACACATTGAATTGTCATCTTTATAAAAAAATCAATGAATTTTATTTTTTTTTTAAACAATAAACATTCAAAAACCCCCCATTATATGTACAATTTATCCTTATAAAACCAATTAAATCAGAAAATAAAATTTGGAAACATTTATTGAATAGAGCCACATAAAATTTAACCATGATTATATTTTTTTTCTACTCAAACAATCAAGTATCAAATTTAGTGGAAGAAAAGTGATCCCAATACTAAAAATTTAAAATCCCATAAAAAATATATTTCAATAAATATTTCCCCCATTAACCCTATTAAGTTAAAAATTGAATGATCACAATAAATTAAATGGTTTCAATATAAAATTGTTTTCCAATATATAAAAATTAATAAAATTTAAAATTTTAAAGAGAATTTAACACACTTCTATTTTCATCTAACTGAAATTCCAAACATTACTTTACCTCTATAAGAACAGACTTGCATAATTTAAGAGATCATCATAAATAGACACAACTAATGGATAATTAAAATTTAATAAATATCTATACTACATAATTAACTCATCAAAAAGTAAAGGAAAAAATAATAAAGAAGAGGGAGTTCAACCTATATTAGGATTTTCATTACATAGTCATTTTGGATGAATATCTTATGAGTTAAATTCTAATTAAAATGTTCAAGGTCAAAGATGATTATATAACATTCTAATTTTTTTACCAAAAACATTTTTTTCTATGAGGGTAAGGAAAATAAAATTTTCAATTAAATTCAATGGGTAATAAATATTAACCTTCTCAAATTGGCTTCATATTATTCAATTTTGAGAATAATTATTACACACTACATATGCCTCAATGATTTCTAGAAACTAATGATTTTGAAAATTTATAAAAAAAAATTATGGATTCAATGTTGAAATTTATTTAAGCACATTTAAGACCCCTCACCCACACTTCAAACTCAACATTTTTTCCAATATTGAATTTAAGATGGAATAAACACTTAAAATATTTTTGTTCCAACAAATTTTCAACTCATAAGTTAAAAATCATTCTCAGGGGTCACTAGAAATTCAAATAGAATTTCCCAAACAAAATAGTGATTTTTAAACAATTTATTAAAGGTAAATTATTTCTTTTAATTAATGTTTGAACATGTCATAAAATAATATCATGTTAGGTGTAATGTTAAGTAGTGATTATATAATAAGGAAAAGTTTAAATCTAGTGATATTCTAAGGGTTAAATAGTATCAAATAGATTTTTTAAGAGAAATAAATGAGCATAATCAACACTAATAACTAAAATGATATAGAATATTTAGTTTAATTTGAATATACTCACATACTCTCCCAGTTGTATTTAGGTAACCCTCTATGGTTGGTCGGATTCAAGATCATAAAGATGAAAAAAATTAATATTAAATTTCTAAATTACCAATTCAAGAAAAATATTCCCAATATTTAAAAGTAAAGGTGGTTGATCCAAGTTTATTTAGTCTGGAGATTATTATGATCATTTTAGATCATAATACTTCTACTCCACAAGATTATTAAGTGGAGAATGTCCCTAGTAAATTCCTAATAGTTAATTAACACAATTATCAACCTTTCTTTGAATAAAATTTATTCCCTAAAAACTTACACAAAGAAACAAAAAAAGAAAACCCTAACACTACAAGTGTTTATCCCCCCTTCCCCATAATTATTCTATACAATTAAAAGAATCATGGGAATATACAACCTTAAAAACCATTTTTATTCATCTTATATCAGAAGAAATTATTCCCTAATAGGTTCTTTAATTTATTCTCTAAACAACCTAAGTATATTTATAATAACTATAAATGCTTTATTATTCTTTATATCTCTAATATTAACAACAATTAAAGGGAAGACATGAGTTATAATAAAATTATTATCCCACTTGGAATAAAATTTAAATGTAAAGAGATTAATATTGGAGTTGTACAATAGTACTTTATATCTAATATGGAATTAGTTTTTTAAAATAAATTTATCATGAACAACTGTTGTTTTCTCTTTAAAAGTCCTCGCATTTTCATAGGCATTATTCTGGTTTTTTCTGACTCTTGAAAACACAACTTCCTATCCTTTTTAGCTTCAAAAAGATTAATATTACATGATATAATATCCCAAAAATCACTATGTTCAAACTAAAAAAGAAGAATATAGGATTTGAAAAAGACTATAGAGTAAAGTTTCATCACTATAGGAGTCTTATAGGTTGTTCTATACACCCACCAAGTATCCAGAAGTCTTAAACTCTAGAATTTCCTATTTGGGTTTATTATTTTCTCAAGAGTTTGTTTTATCTCTCTATTTAAAACATCATACATCCCATTTGTTTGAGGATGATAAGGTGTATAAACTTTATGAATATCCCTAAATATTTTCAAAAAATCATACAATGTCCTATTATAGAAATGAGTGACTTGGTCTATAAGAATAAACCTTGGTATCCTAAATATACAAAATAAACTACTATTAAAAAATTTAGACACCACTCTAACATCATCAATCCTAATTTTCATAGATATAATCTACTTAGGAACATTTCATAAAGTAATAAATATTAATGAATATGAAAATGAATTGAGAAAATGGCCCATAAAATATATCCCCCAAATATCAAAGAAATCAAAAAATAACAAATGTTTTTATGGAGTCTCATTACTTTTAGAAATGTTCTATTTGAATTGATGTGCTTCAAAAATAATATAAAATTCATTTGAATCATCAAATATAGTGGGCTAAAATAACCTTAAATCCAATACCTTTATAGTTGTTCTTTATAGACCAAAGTGGCTTTCACAACTCAAATAGTGGAATAATTTTAGCACTGAAGAAATATCATAATTCAAGATACATAACCTAATAGTATGATTACTTCCCAAATGCCACAAGTAAGTATCATCCCAAAAATATTTCCTTCAATATATATTTATTGTTGTAACCTACTATTTTGATAACCAATGAGTAATAAAATCAGTAACTAAGGAATTCACTATGTCCAAATACTAGGGTCTCTTATCAATAGTAGTCGAATATAATATCTCCCTAGGGAAAACTCTCTAATGTGTTCAAAAAATTAATTTTATAGATATAACTCAGTAGGTATCCATCTAAAATGATCATCTGCATTGTTCTCAATTCCTTTATTATCTTGGATCTCTATGTCAAGTACTTGAAATGATAATATCCACCTAACCATCCTTAGTTTTGATTTTTTCTTCTTTATGAGTTGTCTAACAGTTAAAAGTGACAACCAATACCTTAGAGACAAAAATATAGAATCTAATTTCATCATGGATGGGAAAACTTAGTGGCTATAAATTATTTTTATATTGTTCTGTAATTAGATTTGGTAATATCAGAAGTCTTATAATAATAAGTAATGACATGTGATCTATTTTCCTCTATTTACCCAATAATATCCCCTAAGGAGAATTTTGAAGCATCAGTCATTAACATAAAAATTAATTCCAAATTAGGTTCTTGAAATTTTGGTGGGGACACAATCATACTTTTTATTTCATTAAAATCTTATTTATTCTTCATATCAAAGAAAAAGGAATATCTTTTTTATAAAACTTACAAAGGTAAAGAAATCTAGATGAAATACTTTTTGAACATTTTATATAATTAATTATGGATGAGGAAATATCAAATATCCTTCACAATATTTAGAAAAAAAATGGATAATTTTAACCTATGAATTATCCACTCGAATTATATTCCTAGAAACTTCATAACCAAGAGATAATCCACTCTCAACTGTAAAATAGCATTTCTCATAGCCCAAAAGAAGGTTCTTTTAAATGAAAAATCTAATCATAGTAGCTAAACTTCTCAAAAAACTTTAAAAATGTGGTTAGTACATTGTATAATCATCCATAAAATCCTCCAAAAATTTCTCTATAAATTCAGATTAAATGCTAAGTATGGATCTTCAGAAGTTAGTAGGGGAATTATATAGTTAAAAAGGCTTTTTCCTATTAGAATAATTGCCAAAAGGAATTATAAAATTTGTTTAGTCATAGTCTTTAGGAGTAATATGAATCTAGAAATAACTATAAAAACTATCCAAGAAGAAATAATGGGATTGACCAGCTAACCATTCAAGTATTTGATCAAGAAAAGGAAAAGGGAAAGTGTTCTACCCTAGTAACTATGTTCATCTTCCTATAAACAAAGAATACTCTCCACTTATTAGTAAACCCAGCAGACACTAATTATCAAAATTCATTCTTGAAAACTATGAACCCAGCCTTTTTAGGGAAAATATAGATAGGACTTACCTGTTGAATATCTGAAATGGGGTAAATTATACCTAAATCCAACAAAGTAGTTACCTCCTTTAAACCACTTCAAGAAGGGTAAGATTCAATCTCTTGTGTAATTTTATAAGGGTCTTGGAATTGATATCAAGAAGGATCCTATACATGCACACTGAAGTACTAATCCCTATAAATTTATCTAAATACCAGATTATGACCTTCATATTCTTCCTAGATACCTCTAAGAGTTAGTTCTCTTGATGAGATGATAGCCCAATGGAAACTATGATAGGGAATTTATGTTCATATACTAAGTAGGCATACTTTAAGTTCTTAGGTAAATATTTCAGTTCATGTGTAGGTAAGCTATCCTATATAGAAAATATTGGTTGTTAACACCAAAATACATGTGACATGGGAGAGGTCGAGGAAGGAACTGCCGATTCGGAAAGAATCTGAGCCAAAATGGCCCAAAAATGATCTTAAGGGATTGGATTCACAAATCTCACCACCATCATGAACAAGTTTATCTCATGAAGGTCTCAGACACATTAAGGGTTTACATTAACCACTGCTTAACATAAATCTTGATTCATGGAGCCCCTTTTCATGACCATGCAGAGGTTTGATGGTAACCTCTACACAATGTCATTTGGAATCATGGAGCTTGGCCCATTCACGAAGCACATAAAGCTTCATTAAAGGATCCAGTATTCAAGAAACTAACACTACTACCTCTATAGGTCCTATAAATACCCCCTTATTTCTAACATTTTAAGGTAAACAATCTTTCAAAATACTCTAAATTCTCTAAGTTTGAGATACTCCTCAACTCCGAGACTGAAGGTGAAAAGGGATCCCCTATGGTATCCATCCTTTGTAAGACATCCTACCATGGGTTTTTGAACACCTCAACCCAAAGTGGATATTTTTTTATAAATTCTCATTTCCTTTACAGAAGAATAAATTCCAATGTTTGACTTGGGGCTTCGTGAGGGACCTATCCTTCATGAATCCAACCCCATGGGAACCAAGATTTTACCTTGAGGCTGGGTCACTCTATTTTGCAAAGAAAATTATTTTGTGGGACCCCTAACCACCATGAGGCCCATGGGTTTTGTGAAACCCTCCTTTATGAATCCTCAACCTTCATTAATCACCTCCTCCAAGCCTCTCCATGGTTCCTCCTTTTAGCTGACAACCTTTCATGAAAGTCGAGTGCCTGGGGCCCCTATACCAAATTAGTACCAATACAGCCACACCTTAAGTCCATGTGTGGCTAGTACCACCTACTCTTGTGTCCACCCACTTCATTCCAAGTACGTATTGGGCCTCTATCTTATATTTTTATTCTAATAATAGGTACCCTAATTCCTATTTATTCTAGGAATATGAATCCTAACATCATCCCTCCTAATTTTTACTCCTCCATGTCAGTGCCAATGCCATGTCCCATCTATAGGAGAATCAAAATTGGTCATGTAAGCCCTATAGGTAGCATCTTCGAGGAAAACTATGAAAAATCCATGGTAGGAGGTCCTTATGCCAGATATTTCTCTCTCATTGACATGGTCCCCCTTAAGGAGTGACCCCATCCACATACAAGATTCATGACATGAAACTAACTAGATCAATGTCTTATTCTAATCACATTAAACTGTACGACAACATCCTTAACACGTGATGTAAAATCTGTAGCCTAACACTATGTGATGAACACGGGATTATTCATGTATGAATCATATGGGATGACCCCATACCTCCTAACCTAAGTGAAAAATGTAGGATTCCCCATGTACGATCATCATGGGATTCCACCATCTCCCCCACTATGGGATGAAACTCCACATTGGGAAGCTTCTGCATGTAGGCCCCACATCATCCTTTCCACCAGAGGATGAGACACCCACAAATGGAAGCTTCTACATGTAATACCCACACCATAAATATTTTATGATCCTACCATGACATGAGAGTCATTACCACATTATGTTAAACTACATGTATCGGTCCTTTTACACGAAATTAAACTATGGTGTTGAACTATGTGGGTTTTGATCCATGTCTCTAGAGAGGGGTAGGTAGGATGCCTTCTTGGGGTTCAATCCTAAAAACCTTCTCCCATGTGTGACATATTCCCTCCTAGGGACACACTTACCAACTTGATTTGTCTTAATAGTATTTTCTAATCCATATCTATGAGATATTAAACCTATGGGACACAACCCTTCACCTAAGTGTGACATATTCCCTCCTATGAACACACATGACCACTTGATATGTCTCAATAAAACATTCTAATCCATCTCCATGGTATGATAAACCTATAGGACACACCTGTTAACACAGTTGTGACATCTTCCCTCCTAGGGATACACTTAACCACCCAATCTGTCTCAATAGGACATTCTGATACGTCTCCATGAGATGTTAATCATGAGGGACACACCACTTCACCTAAGTGAAACATCTTCCCTCCTAGGTATACACTTAACCACTTGATCCATCTTGATAGAACATTCTAATTTGTCTCTATGAGATGTTAAACTTATGGGACATGACCCTTCACCTAAGTGTCACATCTTCCCTCCTAGGTACACACTAAAGCACTTGATCCATCTCAATAGGCATTTCTAATCCATCTATGTGAGATGTTAAACCTACAGGATTCACTCCTTCACATAGTTGTGATATCATCCCTCCTAGGGACACACTTAACTACTTTATCTATCTCAACATGATGTTCTGATCTATCTCCATGAGACTTTAAACTAGCAAGACATACCCCCTTCACCCAAGTGTGACATCTTCCCTCCTAAGGAAACACTTAACCAACTGTTTTTTCTAAATAGTACATTCTAATCCTTCTCCAAAAAAAATTAAAGCATTACTCAATCCTATCATGTCCATACATTAAACCTATGCCCAATATGTCCCCATAAGACATTAACCCTATGATTATCTCTGTAATATGTTAAAATCACACCCTGAACTAGAATACCTACCCCATGTAATAAAAATAGGATTCCTAAGATGAAAATCTTTAGAATCCTAGTGTTAATTACCTCATTATTGACATGGGATGACTTGGATTTTTCACCTAAGATGCCTCATATGAGATACCCTCCAAAAATGGAATAATTCCCAGGTTCCCAATATACCCAATATATAGACATACCCAAATGTTCCCAATGTAAATACTCACCCTGAATGAAGGATCATACCATATCAATATATAAGTAGTATAATTAACTAGAGTATGTATGCAGATGAAACTGGGAATGAGTTCCACGAACATGACTTAATCTATAAGGGATACTCAAACTGGGAAACGAGTTATAATAAGGAATCCATGGAAGGAGGAACCAAATTCCCACCATCCTATATCAATCAAGGAGTATACATTTTTTATAAAATTTATAAAATCTACCCACCTTTGGAAAGTGGGAATTCGGGGAAATAGAATCCATGCACAACACATTGGTGCCTAGGTGAACGTGTCGAAAAAAATGGTGAACCAAATGTGAAACTCTTCTCCTCAACCATGGGGACTAGTAGCATTGGGGAATCAGTAAATTTTCATGTCACTAGATAAAGATATTCAATTCCAAGTCCCACTAATAAAATGGTTGGCCTAGTATGAAACTCGCCTATGATTTCGAGAAGCTGGTGTTGGGAATCCTTGGTCTGTGAAATGGTTAGTATGGATCCTCCTCTATTTCCGAAAGATTGAAAGATGTTGGGGTAATTGGGAATCACTTTAACTGTACATGTAATGATGGTTGAATCCATATTCTTTAAATGACTCAAGCTATAGGAATTTAGTAACTCGGCACTGACAGGCTTTAAGTTAAGAGAAACCTTGACGTGGTGATCCCACACAACTATACTTATGCTATAGATTTCACTCCATATTTTTCTACTGGGAACCTATGCCCATTATCATCCTCTAAAATCATCCATAAGAGGTTGATTGATTCCCTTTTTCTCTGGTACAATCATGAATGGGTCATTCCAATAAGGGATATGGCCCATCAGGACCTAGAGGCATCGCTGCCTTGTTGGAACTTCCGCCCTTGAGGGTAGTGCAAAGGGAAACCACCACCATCCCCCCCCCCACACACCCATTATAATGATGATCCATTTCATCAAAGCACTCTGATGACTCACTCCCCTACGCTGAGGAGTTGGGGGATTTTCAAGTCACACATACAGCAACTACCGCATGGGAGCGATGTATGAGGGATCTCACTAGGCCTTTTCTGTTCTAGCACCAACTGATCCCATAGGCCAAAGATCATATAGAATTCACCCCCACTCTTATATCCCCTATACAGTTCCATTAATTCCAATTTTGTAGGTTATATCAGGATGTTACCTAACATGGAAAATATTCCATAGCTATTGTGGCCCCTTCCTTCATCAGTGTATCCCACTAGATACCTACAAAAGGTGAATAGGGATCAATATTTTCCCATATTGGATCGAGAACCCATCCACCTAAAAATCATTCTAGGTTAAATCTCTCAATTTCTAGAACCACTAATAGACATCATGGGCCATTATGTGATAAAGAGACTCAGTGTGGAGGTCTTTCCCATACTATTACCAACCAGAGTGGAGGCCCTCCCCACTCCTTCAACAATTAATACATAGGTCCTCCCTATATTCCCATCATTCAATATGAAGGTCCACCTCATTCCGCTATCAACTAGAGCATAGGTCCTCCCTACTCTATTATCAACAAACATGAAGATCCTCCCTGTGTCTCTACCAACCAACAGGGAATCCATACTTGTGCCCTCATCAATCAAAGTGGAGGTCATCCCCACACCACAACCAATCATCGTGGAGATCCTCCTCATGATAAATACATACCCTTCCCTAAATAAACATCATGAAAAGGAGGGAGAACACCCGTCGATAGAGGAGAAACCCCAAGAAGTTCCATGCCATTTTAGATCTCCTAGATTCTAGTGTGATAGATGACTCGATAATGGAACTTTCACCTCAACTAACAAAGTCTCAGGAAGAAGTATGTCAATTGAGATTCATAATCCCAAATGTTGATGTCCATAGAATCTCCATATCCCTATATAGGTACCTACATGTGGAGGATGTTATGGCCCCCTTCTAGGGGCTCACAGTGCATCAGTATCCATCACCACTGGTTTCCCTCCTATCTACCTCTACACAAGAAGTGGAAAAGATATCAAGGTCTGGGTTGGTGCCCTGGGATGATGGTGAGCACTCTTCCAAGCCACAAAAGGATATTTTCACCCGTTCACATGAGTTGGTGGTGAAAACTCTATCCTATAGAGATGTGATAATGAGATTGGCACCACCCCCAAGATATGTTCCAGCATGCAGCAAAAAAATGACTCATGTAGTGAGTCCTATCCCAGTAAACTAGTAGCTAAACCAGCATATATCAGTTTTGCCACCCTTATCTCATCTATCTCTAACCTATTCTTGGTCTAACCAAGTACAAGACCCTTCCTCTAAGAAATAGGGAATGTGAGGGGTTTTGGACACTGACTAGATGTAAATGGTGTTTTGGACACTTTCAACTCTATAAATTATCATCTTGGAGTCCCTCATAGAGGGCCAAGTAGTGTGTTTCTTCCAATTCATCTATGAAAAATATTACCACCTTTGTGATCGATGGTTTTCCTACTAAGGGAGTCAGTAACACCTCGACATCATCGAGCAGTAGTATAAGAGGGTCAAGACCCCGGTTCCCTAGTGGATCAGTACCCTGCTTCGTAAAATTAAGATAGACCCTTAAAAATACCTCTATCAAGAGACTCACAGTTCTCCATTATGTTTTGTAAGAAGTGTCTCCACATGTACAGATCAAAGGCTATGGATAGTAAACTACTCTCCATTTCATCCCTATCCTGTAGAAGTCTAGACTATGTGCTAATGATGAAAGTTTCCCTCAAGATATAATTACATTAAACATGGTCGTCCCCAACCTTCTATGGGACTAGAGTAATAGGGCCACTAATACAGGGCATGATAGGGAAGATCTACCTCAAGTGGTGATGAAGTATGAGGAATACGCTCTGGTAGATGTCCTCACTTGTCAGTAGGAGTCTCTTAAACTCAGAAGTCCCTCCAATGAGGCATTGCTACCTACTCATCAGTATCTAAAAATGGGAAGGGACATGATAAACCTTTTGAATCATTTGAGGTTGTGCCGAAAGCAGATACAGAACCCATGGTATCCACCTTCTGTCAGAATCTTGATTAATACAAAAGGTTGAATGCAAACCTCATTGTTAAGCGCCTCCTAGATTATGGCCATGAACCAAGTGTCCCCATATTTCCTCTAGTGGGGAAACCAATTCTCATTGGCTAGATGAACCAATTCAAACTTGGTTTCCCTATACACCCAGTTAGGGAAGAGGCTAGGGGATAGGGAAAATGACCAAGGTATGAGTCACTGATCCTTCCTGATAATGTGATTACCTTCCTTGAGATCATGGTCATGTTGCTCCATGAGTTTATGAGTCTATAAATGACTTGGTGGTCATAGAACCTAACTAAGTTTATTTTATAGCTACTCCATTACTCACCTCGATGCCCTGGAAACATGGTAAGTGGAAATCCTACCTAATGGAAAGTCATATCTAGTGTGGTTGGATACTGCCTGAGCACCCCCAAAGTTTGGAAATTCTAGATTCTCCCTGTTTAATGGGATGGATGACCCGCTGTAGCACCAAACCCATTTTACTTTATGGTTTGGACCTATTTTGGGGACCTAAGAATAGTGGGAGGCCACCAAGTTCCAATGTTTTATTCAGACACTAGAAGGAACCAAGTTCGTCGGGTATAACCAGCTTCCCATAGAGTCCATTTCCAGTTGGGAGGATCTTAGATGATAGTTATCCCATGATTTTAGTTCCACCACACACAAGATGAGTGTCACCAACTTATTTACATGGAAGCAGAGTTGTGATAAGTGATTCGTATATTTTTTTCTTGGTGTAAAGCCTTATGTATTCACTTGACGTGTCATTATCCTAAGAACAACTATTTATGATGTGTATAGGGAATATTAAGAGTAATTTAGCCATGACCCTAATCACCCTGAACCACCTAGATGGATTTAGGGATTACTTTGAAAAGGATCAACATCTGAATGAAGTGTTGTAGAAGACTAGACAATAGTCACATATGTTTCTCCTTCTAGATCCCATGAGAAGACCTATAAATGGAGTGACTACCACCAATGTGTATATCGAGGTTCTCAAGATAGTAAAGTTATTTTCCCCTTTTCTGGATGATCCATGCTGAGTTCAACCCTATCAGTGGAAGCCTCACCCTGCATAGCCCCATCAGGAACTAACTCACTTAGCATAGCCTCCTTGAAAAGAGAATGTGGATCCATCCCACCGTAAAGTCCAGACTCCCAAAGTTCCTTTCCCATAAAGAAGAAATCAAATCTATTCTTTTAGGGATTCACAATTTTCAGGCTACTTCATATGTTCCAAAAAGAAGGTAATTATGAAGCTTCTAGAGAGAAATAATCCCCCAATAGGTTTGACTCATTGGACATGTAGATCATTACCCTTATCACATGATCCTTAAACATACCTTAAAGTAATGATTCATGTTCAAATTTTGCCTCTAGGACTAAGTGGATCATGGACTAGTCAATTTGGGAGACATTCCATTGTAGGTGACACACGTCTCTATCAACACCGATAGTGTCAGTGATGGCTCTGGTGATTGGAAGTAGGATTTTATCCACGGGATGAAAAAATATGATGATTGATTGGTTCACAAGTTAGTCGTTAATGCTCATTGTATCATCTATTCTTGTTTGAGCAAGCTTGAACCTTATGTGGTTGTCATTCCCCCTCTATCCACTACCTCAACATATGTGTTGTTTCCTTCTAAGTCTTATAAGAAAAAATGATGATGGCATAAGGTAAATCACAGTCCTCTGTCGGTGTCAAATCCATCTCTCACTCCTGGCTACATCGTGCCACTTGAGTTAGGATATGTGCTAAGGTTTCTACCAACCCTATACTATCCCATAGAGGATGAGTATGAATACACCTCTATGATTTTAGCTGAGATGGTAGACTGCTTCACAACACCCAACATGGAGTAATTCCATAAAAACCCCTCTAGTGCCTCTAGCCAACATCATCAAAGGAAAGGATGAGGACACAAAAGCCATTAGAATTCTCATACTAACCAGTCCATTCATGATAATGAGACTAGGAAAAAAGATTTTCATGGATATCAGCAAGAAATATCCTCTCAATCCACTCCATCGGGTACACCTCCTCAACTGACTATGTTAGTTGACCAATCAACTCAGATGTGACTATATCATGTCCAGATGCATCCAGCCAAACCCGAACCCCATCCAACCAACATTCAACTGGAAGTTGTTCAGAGTAGGCTAGCTAGTCAGTAGTGAAATATTTCCATCACTTTATAGACCCAAATGGTTCATCTAGAAGCATCTGTTATGACTCCTTTCAAGGAGAGACCCTCCATATGAAAAAATATGTCCCTATTGTGGAAGTAAAATGTGTTGAAGCACCTCACTGGAATACCTATGAGGTATTTGATCTTTGAGTCCCTCCTATTGTAAAAATAATTGTGTGATTCCCTTCAATAAGAAAATCCCTCTCCAATACGAATCTAAGGCAGCTTTCACTAAAGCCTACTATGTAGAGGAGTCCAAGAAAGATGAATTCCAATCCAACATCTCGTTTTCTAGGGTAGATGAGGAATTCCTTGTTTAAGGGAACATAAACCCACAATATATAACAAGATAGTTTAATGGAATACAGATCCACTGCTACCTCATGGATACCAAATCCAAGATCAATCTCATCCTCACCCATAATATCTATAAGTTGGGACTAATAAAAGTAGATCTCACTCCCTACAACCTGACAATTGAGGGTTATGATAAGAGTGAGAAGAACTTGGATGGAAAGGTTCATCTGAAGACCCAATTTTTTGGCTTGATATCATGAACTAAATTAATGATAGTATCACAATACACCTCTTACAATGATCTTCTAGGTAGTTGCTAGCTTTATTTTTATGCAGTGGACCCTTCTTCATATCACTAATACCTCAAATAATTCCTTAATGGCTGAGTATGTAGGTCTCAGGTGCATCGAAAGCTTGTGGGTGGATGTGCCCACTTGACTTTTTGTAATTAGCAATGATCAATCCGGGATCAATATGACAATAAATGCCAGACTCCATGGATCGAATCATAGAAATAGACAAAGAAGAAGAATAGTCCTAGAACCACAAAGGAGGATCATCACAGGTTGACTATAATTAATTTAATTAATTGACAATAAGTACATTTTATGGCGTTCTTTCTTCATTGATATTTCTGATCATGTTTTGATGTGATTCATCATTGCATCGCAGAATCCAAGTGTAGACTTTCTCTAGTGATGATCCACATGTGCACCACACATCTCTGGACATCGCCAAAGGAATCTCTAGGTGCTAGCGTGGAGAAGCCTTTGTTTGCGTTGTCCGCCTTAGATCGCCTTGATCCGATGGAGGAGGATCTATCTTGGTCTTGAGAGCGTTCTTGGAGGAAGGAGTTCTTTCGGCCTTGAGATAATTCTATAGAATTGTTGTGCACAACGATTAGGGAGAATTGTTTGGGTTGTGAGTATATTTATAATCGGGTTTGAGGTTATAGAGTTATGACAATAAATAAATGCATTACGCATTTTATTTATTTCATTAACTCTTATTGAAAACCCTATGTCGAATCATTAATTCCTTACCATGCACCCACACTGATTATAATAAATATCATTTAATAAAACGATATTATTTCCTCAAAATCCCGACTGGAAAAACTACATGGCGTGTACTCATTTTTCATTTCCTTTCCAAAATGAAAACTACACGGCATGTACATTCAATGTACATGGCGTGTATGTCTTGTTTTCATTTTCGTTCCAAAATAAAAACTACACGGCGTGTACATTCAATGTACACAGTGTGTATATCTTGTTTTCATTTTATTCTTCCTCCAACATTAAAATTATTTAGGCTTCCTTGAATAATTATTAAACCACATATAGGAATAATCTTTATTCTACTTGAGATACTTGGATACACTTAGTGTGTGACCCTCTAGGCCTCTTTCTCATTGGCATTAAGCGGGCTTGCCTAAAGTCCAAGATTACTATCTAGAAACAGGTCAAGGCTGTTGTACATCTCGTTCCCCTCGTTGTTTGATTTTCATGATCACAATCACCTTATTATTTGTCTAACCTTGTTTTTAAGTGTTGTGGATGATAGGCAAAAGATTTCCAAGGAAATGGGCCATGAAGCACATCAAGTGGACTGAAATTCAGTCCACCGGCCAACCGGTGTGATAGCACCGGCCAGCCGGTGGACCTGGCAGAGGCATTGCCCACTGCCAGGTTCCACCGGTCAGCCGGTGTCTCTGTCACCGGCCAGCCGGTGGCACCCAGACTCAAGGGGTAGCTACTGCCTCCCCACCGGCCAACCGGTGGCCTCAGCACCGGCCAGCCGGTGGCACCCAGCAGAACAGTGGGAGCTACTGTCTCCACACCGGCCAACCGGTGGCCTCAGCACCGGCCAGCCGGTGTAGGCTGAGCCCGAATCCTATGCCTTTTTGCACACACCGGCCAACCGGTGGGACTGTACCGGCCAGCCGGTGGAGCCAGTCAAACTAGCCGTTGCAGTTTGACCAGGCTGGCCCACTTGGCTCCCAACGGCTCTTTAAGCCTCTCCAACGGCTCCGAAGGCCCCCAATGGGTTCCATGCCTATAAATAAAGGCTGAGGAAGCCCCGGACACCAACTGGATCATATACCAAGCGCTCGGACATATTGTTGAACATTTGGCGAACCTCCGGCGCTCCACCTTCAAGGATCCTCAAGTGCTCCAACCAATTTCCAATCCAAGGAGCACCTCAAGAAGCTTGGGAGAGCACGCTACATCAACTCCATCATACTTTGGCGCCCAAGTCTTCCTCAATCACAGTTTTTCTTGTTTTATATATTTTGAGCTTAAAATTGGGTTTGTGCCTACAAACCCCAACCTTTTCTCTATCCTCCCTTTCTTTTGGGTTTCACGTCACCATTAAGGTGTGAAAAGGTTGTCAAGCTTTCCTTTAAATAGCTTGAGACATAGGTGAGCTATCCTTCACCTGTAAGAAGGATAGTGGGTTCTTGCTAAACCATTAAAAGCAAGTGGGTTCTTGCCTAACCAATTCAAAAGCAAGCTGTAATAGGTCCTACTGCTACCTCAAAGCCTAGTGGGTTTCTTGCTAAAACCATTGAAAAGCAAGCGGTAGGAATCTCTCAACGGTTGAGTTGGGAGCGGAGACGTAGGCCGGGTTTTTGGCCGAACTCCGTTATCAATTTCTTGTGTGATTGCCTCTTTATTTCCGCTGCACTTTACTTTGATTTTTAATTTGTTAATCAATTTTTTAAAAGGCAATTCACCCCCCCCCCTCTTGCCATCACTCCCTTTTTCTCCGACCCAACAATTGGTATCAGAGGGGTAATTTGAGTAATACCTTAAAAGGTTTCAAATTCAAAGATCCATTGTGATGGCATCTACCTCTTTCGCCCCCGAGGGCTACTCATTGGGTCGGGCTCCATTTTTTGATGGAACCGACTATAATTATTGGAAAACCCGCATGACCACTTTTTTAAGAAGCATAGGTTATCCGATTTACAAAATTGTCATGCAAGGTTATTCTTTGTCTTCCCCCGACGAATCCAAATGGACCCCCGCCGATATTAAGAATTTTGAGCTTGATGGCAAAGCCATGAATGCTCTTCGTTGTGGGTTAGATAGAAATGAATTTAATCGTGTGTCTACTTGCTCTTCTTCACATGAAATCTGGAAACTTTTGGAGGTTACCCATGAGGGGACCAACAAAGTAAAGGATACTCGATTAGATATGTTTCGTCAAGATTTTGAATCATTCTCCATGCATCCAAATGAATCTATTTCTGAAATGTTTACACGCTTCACTGACGTTTGCAATGGTAGAAAATCTCTTGGTGATGATGTTTCAGCTGAAGCAATGGTCAAAAATATTCTATGGGTCCTTCCGAGCTCATGGGCACCTAAGGTGACGGCTATCCAAGAAGCTAAGGATGTAAAGAACATGTCGGTCGAAGAGCTCATCGGATCCCTAATGACGTACGAGATCACGATGAGGAGGCAAGCTCAAAAGGAGGGCACACCAATCAAGACACCAAAGAACATCGCCCTCAAGGTACAAAAAGAAGTAAGCTCCTCCTCATCCTCCTCCTCCTCATCTTCTTCATCTTCAAGCGGCGACTCGGAAATGGAGAATCTCGCCCGCCAAATGCACAATTTTATGAAGAAGCACAAGAAGAAGAAATCCCGCAAGGCGCGAAAGCAAGAACCCACCGCAAGATCCGAGCCCAAGGTAAAATGCTACGGGTGCGGCGAAAAGGGCCATTACAAGCCCGATTGCCCACTCAAAAAAAAACGGGCTAAGGAAAAAGGAAAGAAAAAGGTCCTCAAGGCGACATGGAGTGACACCTCCTCATCATCCTCCTCCTCCTCCTCCTCGAGCGACCAAGGTACAAAATGCCTAATGGAATTTCATGAGGTAACATCTTCCGACTCCTCCTCCTCTTGTTCTTCAAATTCAAATTCTTTAAATCATCTTTCTTATGAAGAACTATCACACGCTAAAGACCAACTAGAAAAAGGTTTTCATGTTTTATCGTCAAAATTTGTTGCTTTAAAAAATTCTTTCAAAAAACTCTCCTCCGAAAAAGAACAACTTCTCAAAGAGAAGGAGGAGATGTCCCTTAAAATCCAAAATTTTCCAAATGTTGATTCCATGGAATCAACCATCAAAGACCTAAGGGAGACCCTAGCTAAGTTCACCCAAGGGGAACAAAATTTGAACAATCTCCTAGGTTCCCAACGAATTTTTAGGACCACTCAAGGACTTGGCTATACCAACCAAGCCTCCTCCTCCCATGCACCCACTGTTTTTGTAAGGGGGAGCTCTAGTTATAAATTTTGCAATTATTGTAAAAAACCCGGGCACCTTATTTATGAATGTAATTGTAAAAACGCTCGGTACGGTCAACCCAAATCTTTTTACTTTTCGGACGAATTTTATAGGAGAAGACCCGCTATGAGACAAGTTTCGATTGAAAAATCCCTTCTTGCGAGTCTCTCCGGGCCAAAATTTATTTCCTTTCCCCGGTGATTTATTGTTTTTATTTAGGGGGAGTTAGGATCGTTTAAGCCCTTTTGATTTCAATTTCAAAATTTTCAATTCAAACTTTCTTTTTCAACTCTTGGTATCAAGTTTTTCATTTCAAAACTTTCAATTCAAACTGTTATTCAATTTTTCATTTCAATTTCAAAAATCTCAATTGATTTTCAAATCTCAATCTTGTTTTCCAAATCTTATCCCTCAATCAAGTTTTATGCCCCGTGCTATTTTGATAATCACAAAGGGGGAGAAATTTCTTGATTGATTGGGGGAGAATCCTTTTCATCATGCTTAGCATTTCCTTTCAATTTCAGTTTTTTTTACATTAATTGTTTTGGTGATTGTGATCATCAAAATAGGGGGAGATTGTTGTACATCTCGTTCCCCTCGTTGTTTGATTTTCATGATCACAATCACCTTATTATTTGTCTAACCTTGTTTTTAAGTGTTGTGGATGATAGGCAAAAGATTGCCAAGGAAATGGGCCATGAAGCACATCAAGTGGACTGAAATTCAGTCCACCGGCCAACCGGTGTGATAGCACCGGCCAGCCGGTGGACCTGGCAGAGGCATTGCCCACTGCCAGGTTCCACCGGTCAGCCGGTGTCTCTGTCACCGGCCAGCCGGTGGCACCCAGACTCAAGGGGTAGCTACTGCCTCCCCACCGGCCAACCGGTGGCCTCAGCACCGGCCAGCCGGTGGCACCCAGCAGAACAGTGGGAGCTACTGTCTCCACACCGGCCAACCGGTGGCCTCAGCACCGGCCAGCCGGTGTAGGCTGAGCCCGAATCCTATGCCTTTTTGCACACACCGGCCAACCGGTGGGACTGTACCGGCCAGCCGGTGGAGCCAGTCAAACTAGTCATTGCAGTTTGACCAGGCTGGCCCACTTGGCTCCCAACGGCTCTTTAAGCCTCTCCAACGGCTCCGAAGGCCCCCAATGGGTTCCATGCCTATAAATAAAGGCTGAGGAAGCCCCGGACACCAACCGGATCATATACCAAGCGCTCGGACATATTGTTGAACATTTGGCGAACCTCCGGCGCTCCACCTTCAAGGATCCTCAAGTGCTCCAACCAATTTCCAATCCAAGGAGCACCTCAAGAAGCTTGGGAGAGCACGCTACATCAACTCCATCATACTTTGGCGCCCAAGTCTTCCTCAATCACGGTTTTTCTTGTTTTATATATTTTGAGCTTAAAATTGGGTTTGTGCCTACAAACCCCAACCTTTTCTCTATCCTCCCTTTCTTTTGGGTTTCACATCACCATTAAGGTGTGAAAAGGTTGTCAAGCTTTCCTTTAAATAGCTTGAGACATAGGTGAGCTATCCTTCACCTGTAAGAAGGATAGTGGGTTCTTGCTAAACCATTAAAAGCAAGTGGGTTCTTGCCTAACCAATTCAAAAGCAAGCTGTAATAGGTCCTAGTGCTACCTCAAAGCCTAGTGGGTTTCTTGCTAAAACCATTGAAAAGCAAGCGGTAGGAATCTCTCAACGGTTGAGTTGGGAGCGGAGACGTAGGCCGGGTTTTTGGCCGAACTCCGTTATCAATTTCTTGTGTGATTGCCTCTTTATTTCCGCTGCACTTTACTTTGATTTTTAATTTGTTAATCAATTTTTTAAAAGGCAATTCACCCCCCCCCCTCTTGCCATCACTCCCTTTTTCTCCGACCCAACAAAGGCACCCAAGAGAAAGAAGTTGATGTCGCATTGACGTGTCAACTCATATGAACACTTACCATGTAATTTAATCCCTTTGTCTTAATATCTCATCAAGTAAGTTTCATGGAAGTGTCATAAACCTATATGCTTGATCTTTCATTCTTTAACTTCCAGAAATAAACTCGTCGTGACACCATGGCCATGGAATTTGGGTGATAGTTCTATTTCAATCAAAGGGACCGAGATATCTACTTCCATAAATATGGAAGGGAAAAATCCTTAATCGACTTATCCATTAATAACATGTCATCTGTGACACACCCAACATACCCTACTTCCCACCAACTGTCTTTGTGACGATTTTTGTCAGCAAATCTAAGTGTGTGAGTCATGAAATGAGTTAATGATAATCTTCCAGTCTAAGAACCATTACACATGCTCGTAGATAGAAATGTCTTATGACACCAAGACATGCGGAATTACTACTGGTGGGTATGTTCTCATAATCTCCCATCTTGAAGATTACCAAGTGTGAACTCCATGAGAGAGAGTCTCGTCTTCTTACGAGTACTCACACCTGATGGTCTGTATACTATGTTTCCTATCATATTATTTCATCCAACCATAGAACTTTATTTAAGAATATTGTTATAGCATTGCAAGGTTCTCATCATAGCAGGGATCTGCCATAACCTTTTTAATGCAACAAATATTCCAGGACATTATTATATTATAGTCATGCAGAACAATGAACAATATATAATAAGTGTACATTCATGTAATCAAAGTAAAAACAGTTGGTTCTTAGGAAACCAACTCTAACAAACTCCCACTTGGACTAGATCCAACTGCCTACAACTTTTAGTCTACTAGACCTCACATGATGATCATGTTTCTATTGATTCAAAGCTTTAGTCAAGGGGTCTACCATGTTTTCTTTCGTGAAAATACTGCTCACTAAAACTTCACCTCTCTGAGAAAAATCTCTCAAGAGATGATACTTCCGAAGTATGTGCTTTGTCTGCTGATGTGACCTTCGCTCTTTTGTAAGTGCCACCGCTACAATATTATCACAATAGAGTGTGATAGGATCTTTACTGCTAGGTACTACATCCAGCTCTTGGACGAATCTTTGCATCCATACTTCTTCTTTAGTTGCCTCAGAAGCTGCGATATACTCAGACTCTGCTGTAGAATATGCAACCACACCTTGCTTTGAGCTCTTCCAGCTCACTGCACCTCCATTCAAACTGAAGATGTATCCAGTCTGCGACTTCATGTCATCTTGATCAGTTAGGAAACTAGCATATGCATTTCCTCTGATGACTAGTTTCTCATCTCCTCCATAAACCAGGAACATATCCTTGGTATGCCTCAGATACTTAATTATAGTATTGAATTCCATCCAATGGCGGTCTCCTGGATCAACTTGATATTTTCCTACCGCACTTAATGCGTAAGAAACATCTATCCTTGTACATAGAATAGCATACATGACTGACCCAATCACGGATGCGTAAGGGATCCTTGCCATTTTCTTTCTTTCCTCATGTGTTTGAGGAAACATTTTCTTGGAAAGATGAATGCATGTGATAATGCAAAACTACACATAAAGGATTGAAATCTCTCAAATACCATATTAAGTCAGACCAAGCCTTCTGTTACTTGATTAAGGGAAAGACTCAATAAAACTACGTGTTTGAACAAACCTTGTTGGTACACTTAATTTTATAAAGGAAGCTCTTATGAAAGTTTCGGGTTGAATTAAACATTTTACATCAAGAGGAGTAGCCTTTTCTAGACTTGTTGTAAAATGGAGGCAAGTGTTGAGGAAATCCAAGTTAGGATTTCAGGATTGGGGAGTCCACTCAACAGATCAAGGAACTGTAAGCTCACAATTGGTAAAGACCTGCCTACCTAAATACCTTTAAATAGCTTGACCAACCCTTGTTGGGGTTATGCAAAGGGGAATATGGATCCTTTCCACTAGAATGTCATAGAAACTAGGCATTCCATGTTCAATGGTGGGGGTCATTGGGACATGATAAAATAGCTGTAGAATTAATAAATTCATTTATTATTTTTCATAAAATGTAATCAAAAGGCACTGATAAATCTTCTCTTTTAACTTTTAGAATCAATATGACAAACTCATCAACCACATTTTCTCTACGATCAATTCTGGATAAATACAATATCCTCACTGATAGTAACTTTCAGGAATGGTTTAGGTGCCTTCGGGTTATCCTGCGCCATGAATGAAGGTTTTACGTGCTGAAGTCCTCACTTCCTATTCACCTTCCCAAGGGGCGAGTGATGAAGATTTCCTGGTCTATGATCAACATTTGAACGATGCACTCGACATTCAATGTTTGATGTTGTCATAAATGTCTAGTGAGCTCATGAAGTCTCATGAAGACATGTATGCCTATAGCATGCTCGAGCACCTCTGTTGTCTATACCAAGAGAGAGAAAGATATGAAAGGTTTGACAAGAAGTAACTTTTATGACGTTCTTTCTTCATTGATATTTCTGATCACGTTTCGATGTGATTCATCATTACGTCGCAGAAGCCAAGTGTAGACTTCCTCTAGTGGTGATCCACATGTGCACCATGTATCTCTGAACGTTGCCAAAGGAATATCTGGGTGCTAGTGTGGAGAATCATTTGCTTGCATTGTCCGCCTTAGATCACCTTGATCTGATGGAGGAGGATCTCTCTCGGTCTTGAGAGCATTCTTGGAGGAAGGAGTTCTTTCGGCCTTGAGAGAATTCTTCAGAATTGTTGTGCACAACAATTAGGGAAAAGTTTTGGGGTTGTGAGGATATTTATAATTGGTTTTGAGGTTATAGAGTTATGAAAATAAATAAATGTGTTACGCATTTTATTTATTTCATTAACTCTTATTGAAAACCCCATGTCGAATAATTAATTCCTTGACATGCGCCCACACTAATTATAATAAATATCATTTAATAAAATGATATTATTTCCTCAAAATCCTGACTAGAAAAACTACACGGCGTGTAATCATTAATACATAGCGTGTAGTCATTTTTCATTTCCTTTCCAAAATGAAAACTACACGGTGTGTACATTCAATGTATACGGAGTGTATATCTTGTTTTCATTTTCTTTCCAAAATGAAAACTACACGGTGTGTACATTCATTGTACATGGTGTGTATATATTGTTTTTATTTTATTCTTCCTCTAACATTAAAACGATTTAGGCTTCCTTGAATAATTATTAAACCGCATACAGGAATAATCTTTATTATACTTGAGATACTTGGATACACTTACTGTGTGACCCTCTAGGCCTCTTTCTCATTGGCATTAAGCGGGTTTGCCTAAAGTCCAAGATTATTGTCTAGCAACGGGTCAAGGCACCCAAGTGAAAGAAGTTGACTCTGCATTGACGTGTCACCTCATATGAATGCTTACTGTGTAATTTAATCCCTTTGTCTCAATATATCATCAAGTAGGCTTCATGGCAGTTTCATAAACCTATATGTTTGATCCGTCATTCTTTGACTTCTTAAAATAAACTCGTCATGACATCATGGCCATGGAATTTGGGCGACAGTTCTATTTCAATCAAAGGGCCCGAGATATCTACTTCCATAAATATGAAAGGGACAAATCCTTCCTCGACTTATCCATTAACAACATGTCATTTGTGATGCACCCAACATACCATACTTCCCGCCAACTGTCTTTGTGACAGTTTTAGTCAGAAAATCTAAGTGTGTGAGTCATGACATGAGTTAATGATAATATTCCAGTCTAAGGAACATTACACACACTCGTAGATAGCAATTTCTGATGACACCAAGACATGCATAATTACTACTGGAGGGTCTGTTCTCATAATATCCCATCTCAGAGATTACCAAGTGTGAACTCTATGAGAGCGAGTCTCGTCTTCTTACAAGTACTCACACATGACGATCTGTATACTATATGTCCTATCATAGTATGTCATCCAACCATAGAACTTTATTTAAAAATATTGTTATAGCATTTTAAGGTTCTCATCATAGTGGGGATCTACCATGACCTTATTAATGCAAAAAATATTCCAGGACATTATTATATTATAGTCATTCAGAACAATGAACAATATATAATAAGTGTACATTCATGTAATCAAAGTAAAAACAGTTTGTTCTCAGGACACCAACTCTAACAGAGTAGGGGTGCTTCAGGGTGATGTGTCCCCATTTAACTATTGTGAAGCCTGTAATATAGATGTCAGCTACTATGAGAAATAGGGTAAGTAGTTTTAGATCGATGGGGTTGTGCACATAAATGATACAAATGATTTTATGACCACTACAGTCAATCAATGGGAAATCTTGGATAACAGCTTCATTATTATAATTCATCATTTAGAGGCCACAACTTCAAACTTAGGGTGATGTTTTTTTTTTGTTTCTAAATAAAGGATTTATGTGGCTCTAATAAAAATGAATGTTCATGGATTACCTTTTACTATTACACTGGACAAGATCGGCTAATACCAGAAGCCCCTACTCCTTTGAAGTACCACGAATTTTACCCTATTTCCACCAATTTATGGTATTACCACATCTTCTACAAAGCTTGGATGACCCAGCAAAATTCAAATCATCTTCATTACTCAAAATTGAACCTCTTGGTTGAATATTGGATAGAATTAGTGTGACAACTTCTATGACCACAGTTTTAGAAGAACAGGAACCCCTCATTTAGGATTTTATGTCCTCTAGAGTGTACAATAGTGCCTCCCCTAGATCAAATAGCCTAAAATAGATACATTCTTCCTCTGGTTATCCTATTTATAATTATAAAGATGACCTAGGAGGTATCCCTCCTACATTTGAAGAGGGTGAATCCACCACCATTGATTAGTTAACCCAAGTGAACCTTGTTACCAAGGATGATCTAAGGACAATGCTGATCATTGCAGCCATGTCTCCAAAGGATAAGTAGTAGTATGTTTCCTTTCTAAAATAGAATCAAGATTTGTTTTCTTGAATCCTTAATGATATTCTATGACTAGACCCTTAGGTTGTTGTTCACCACCTTGGCCTCTCAGTAGGTCATCACGGGTTTAAACAGCCTCCCAATAAGATACACCCCTCTTATGGTGCTATGGTCAAGGCCAAAGATAAAAATATTATCAAATCCAACATCATTAGAGATTTCTAATATCCCATATGGCTAGAAAACACCATCCCTATTATGAAAAATAATGGGTAGATCAGAGTTTGTATCAACTTCTAAGATCTAAACCACCACTGTCCGAAGGGTGATTTTCCCCTTCCAGTGATAGAGCTCTTGATATATTCTATTATAGAGTTATAGGACCTCTACTTCATGGATGCATATTTTGGGTACAATCATATTTGAATGGACCCCAAGGATAAGGACTCAAACACCTTCAGGGCACCAATGGGACATTATACCATCAGGTTATGCCTTTCAATTTAAAAAATGAAAGGCTCGCTTATCCTTGGGCTATGCACCGCATCTTAAAGATAGTTCCTAGGAAATTAAAGGAATGATAAATGGATGATCTGGTGGTCAAATATTTCCAGTGTTAGGGCCACATCAAGGACCTTCAGAAAGACTTCGGCTTCCTCTATGCCCGATACTTGAAGTTGAACCCATTGATTTTTTCATTTGGGGTTACCTATGGGAAATTTATCAACTTCATCATAAGATACAGAGGCATCAAGATTGACTCAAATAAGATCAATTCCATCATCTAAATGCCTCCCCTAAGAAATCTCTGGGAGATGTGTGGCCTCTAAGTCCACTTATCCTACATACACTGATTTATTAAGAATTTGTCCAAAAAGTGTAATCCCTTCTCAAGGATCATGAAGAAATTCATTGTTTACCAAATTGATTAAGAATGATAGATCATGTTTGAGGATATCAAGTAGTATCTTCTACATTTTCAGGTTTTGATGCCACATGCCTTAGGAAAACCCTTGGTCCTTTGTGTGATTGCCCTGGAATTGTCCCTCGGTTCCCTCTTAGTCCAAAAAAAATAATCATGGAGAGCATTTTATACTATCTCAGTTGCATGCTCCTCTAAATAGAGACCAATAATCCCAAATAGATAAGAGTTTACTCATGCTAGTTTTCATAGTATAGTGGTTACAAAATTACCTGCAGCATCATGAGATATGTATGGTGTCTCGAGTGTACCTTCTAAAGTATATCCTTAATTACCCCATATTGATGCGGTGATTGGAATATTGGAAAGTGATTCTATTGTAGTTTAACATCAGGTTCATTCTGTAGAATTTCATCAAAGGATAACCACTAGAAAATTTATTGGTCGCCCATCCATCCCTTGAGAAGATGCCCCTATATGTTTATTTCCCAGATGATGTTTTCCTCTCAATGGATTAGGTTATTTCATGTTGGAAGATGCATTTATATGGTACCTCCCATATCACAAATAGTATAAGGCTCAATTATCCCAATATTAACAGGGTAGTCTTGGGGGTCATCATAATCACTCTGGCCCAAGCCATATTTCTATACTTGTTTTTGTTGTTAGAATGTTGCACCAATAATGAGGAAGAGTATCAAGATCTCATTACTGGTCTCAAACTATCCCTACATATTGATATCAACCATTTATGAATAAAGGGATAATTTGAACTAGTCATAAAATAGTTCAAGGGTGACTATGTTATTAGAAATTAAGAGCTTATGCCCCTGCTGGAATGTAATCATCAACCGATGGCTCGGTTCCCTTCTCAGCCGGAGAGGACTTGTGTTCCTTGGTCGTATAATGTTCAAGATAATGCCTTGGAATGTTTACTTGAGTATCTTGTAGAACCCGAACAAGATGATTTGGTCATTCATGTGGCACACCGGAGGGTCATCATCCATGCCACTTCAGATGATGTTGACCAGTAGGTAAAAAAACTGACTACTGGTACTTATGCACCAGGACCCTCGGGTCCCCCTATGGTAGAAGAAACACTCAATTGTACAACTACCTTCATAGATTATATCCATCATGGAATTATCCCATCAGATCGAGCTGATTGTGAGTGAATATAATGGAATGAAGCTCTGTTTATCTTCTAGAGTGGGACTAACATTGAGAAAAGCCTTTATAGATATGGGTTCGATGGGATTCTTCTTCATTGCATCCAAGGTGAGAAGATCTCTCATGTTATGTAGAAGGTCCATGTTGGGTCATGTGGTGCCCATCTAGCAGGATTGAAGATCTCCCACCAGATTCAGAGGTTGGGATACTTTTGGCCCACTATGGTCCATGACTGCATTGAGTTCACTAAGAGGTTTCATGAGTGTCAAATACTTTCCAAATTTGTGCATTGACCACCAGATCTCCTCCAAACCACCAAGTATTCTTGTTTCTTTTTAGTATGGGGACTCAATGTTGTAGGGCTATTCCCTCCACTAAAATCTCACCATTGTAGGTTCATTATGACCACAATGGAGTTCTTCTCTAAGTGGGAAGAAGTAGTCCCCCTCAAGGAATCCATATCCTAGTTTGTTATCAAGTTCATGAAATCCCACATCATCCATCGATTTGGAATTCCTCATGCAATTCTCATAGAAAATTACACCAAATTTTGGGCTTATAATTTGAAAATTTTATATGTCAAGTACAACATCTGATCCAACCATACTACTCGCTAGAATACATAGAAAAATGGGAAGATTAAGGTGCTTAGTAAGGCCCTCTCTAACATCCTAAAAATGATGGTGGGATAGAAAAAAATATATTTTTTTCCTAAAAAACTATCCAAAGACCTATGGGCCTATCAATTGACAACTCAAAATTCTACACAGGTGACACCATACTCCCTGGTATATAGAACAGAGGTAGTTCTACCCATTGAGGTTCAGTTTCCATCACTACAAACAACTTTATATGAATAGAAGACACCATAAAATGGAATAATTCTATCTAGATGAGTTGTAATCCCTAAAATAGAAAAGGTTCTAGATCTTACACAATATATAGAGTCACTAAAATAGGGTAGTGAGAGCATTCAACAAGAAGGTTCACCTCTGAACCTTCCTTCAGGGTGATATGGTACTGGCTCTCAGAACACCGATGATACTCGGAAGAAAGATACCAAAGATGGCACCCAAATGGGAAGGACCTTACATCATCTATAAGTTCTATTTTAATGGAGCATAATCTTGGATCACTGTAGATGGAGATCATATCACACCTCTCACAAATGCCTAGTTTCTCAAGTAGTACTTCATGTAAGGATTCATCATCCTAAAAGTATAACCTTAAACTATTTGTAATGGGTCCAAGCAGTATGGCCTTAAATTGTTTGCAATAGTTCTAAGAATTATGACCTTAAACTAATAGTAGCCTTATGGTCCAACAAGTATTCCCTTAAAATATTTTCAATTGGTCAAATCTATGCAACCTTAAATGGTACTAACATTGGTCCAAAATCTATGAACTTAAACTAGGAGTCACGATCCAATCATTATGAATTAAAACTATTGTATCCCCCATAGTATGAACTTTATGAATTTTAAATAATAGCAAATATAGTTCAAGTTATATGACTTTAAACTATAGAGCATGGAATCCTCAATGTATGACGTTAAATAATGACTGTCCCCTATATAAAACTGGGATGCCACATATGATAAGTATGGGATGATTATAAAATTCCTACCCTGAATAGATTTGTGATGCCTCATATGGTAAGTATGAGATAGTTATAAACCTTACCCCATCTGAAATTGAGATGCATCATATAATATGAGATTAACAAAAACAAACATCCCCAGCACATGATGCTAAATTGTAGTCATGCCCTATATCATGGACATGGGATGCCCTCATCAGATAGGATTTCCCCCACTTATGACATTGGTCTCATACCACGCCAGGTTCCAAAACTATGTGTGGATTAACTCCAATTCCCATGGGATACATAGTGATGCCTAGACCTCCCATATATGGGCCTAGCTATAATTTTTTCAACCCTTCGCCCATTAGACCCATTTATAGTCCCATCATTATAACCTTAAACTATGTGCAATTCATCTCAAGGTGTGCATGTGGTATGAAAGACTTACTGGCTCCTTCATGTTAGGTTTCACCTCTTCTGTTCTACATAGATACCCTTAAGATAAACATCTCCCCAGTCCAAGCATCATGACTTTAAACTGTTTTTCTCTTTTTCCATGTTCTAAGCATTAAAACCTTACACAATGTACTGTTTTTTTTTTTGAATTATTTGTGTGGTACATGGGCCTACATGCCCTTATTTCATTTCGGTTTCTTCCACTTCCATGTCATGAAAATTCCCTCAAAATGAATGTTTCCCTGGTTTGAGCATCATAACATTAAACTGTTCACCAAGATTCCAAGCATCGTGACTTTAAATTGTTTTCCATGGTCTAAGAATCATGACCTTAAACTTTGGAAACTAGATTTGGGATCTCTTCATGTGGTGCATGGCATACCTAACTCCTTCCACATCAGGTTTAATTATTTTTCACCACATGAACATCCTCAAATCCCCCACCCATAGTCCAAGTATTATGACCTTAAACTATTTTCAATTGGTCCAAGCTCTATGGCCTTAAAATAGGAGCCCTAATCTAATCATTATAACCCTGGACTAAGTGGATTCATCCTTCATTCTCATGGTTTGTCTTATCCCTAGTTTTTCATCAAGCTCATACCTCCTCTACTCTCCAAAACCACATGTGGATTGATTCCCATCTTCATGGGATACGTAGTGATGCCTAGAATTTCTATCTCTCAAACCAATCATAGATTCACTGCAAAACCATCTGTTACCTATGGTGTTATCACACCAAAATTTCCCATGGGCCTCCTTTTTAGGTCTAAGCCCCATTCATTTTCCTTGACCCTTTAGCAAGTCGAGATTACCTCATAACCCAACATGAGAAAGAAAAGAATGGGAATCTCTATGTGAAAGCCCTGCCAACATCCTTAGCATATGGCATTAAACTATAACTCTACCTCGTATAAAACTAGGATGCCTATTAATGTGATATGATTCACCCCATATAAAACGGGTATGCCCCATATGGAAAATATGGGGTGAACAAACACCAACATATTTAGCACATGATGTTAAATTGTAGGATTATCCCATATGAATGGGATGCCTCATATCCTAATATGTGATGATTCATTGTCCTTGTTTAAGAGGGAATCCCCTTATGACATTGGTCTCCTACCACAACATGTTCCAGAACTATGTGTGGATTGATTCTCATTCTCATGGGATACGTAGTGACACCTAGATATTTTATCTCAGGCTCATCCCTCTTCATCAACTCATTGCAGGGTCCTCTCTTTCCCAAAAGCATAGGGTCGACCTGGGGTTTGGTTTTTCAAGTCTTTTTATGACTGAGGGTTCCTTAGTCCCTCCTTTCTCTTTGGGTTGTTACTCATTCACGCCATGGAATCCAGTTTTTGGAAACCCATTACCCCCTTTGGTCAAGCTATGTTACCTTAAATCAGCAACTACCCCTACAACCTAATATTTATGAATTAAAAATAGTAGCATTCCTAGTTCAAGTTGTATGACTTTAAGATTCCAAGCCCAATGTCCCCAGTGTATGAAAATAAACTACAACCATACCCTATGAAATGATCAGAGGATGCCTCATACAATAAGTATGTGATGATGAAAAAAAATATTATTCCATATGGAACTAGGATTCCCCATATGATGAATATGGGATGAACCAGAAACAAATGTCCCCAACCCATGATATTAAACTAAAAAATTACCCTGTATAAAACTGGGATGCCTCTTAATGTGAGAAGATTTACCCTGTACAAAACCAAGATGCCTCATATGGTAAGTATGAGATGAACCACACATTACCCCATATAAAATATGGATTCCACCTAATATGAGATGATTTGATATCCTCACCAGATAGGAAGTCACCCCAATGATGTAGATCTCCCACCATACCGCATCCTATAACTATGTGTGTCTTGATTCCAATTCTCATTAGATATGTAGTGATGCCTGTATATTTCATCTCGGGCCCAGCCCTTCTGTCGATTCACTTTGGGGTATTCCCCCACTGGGCTAGGTTTGAATCTCTCCTACCTGCACAGTCTTCTATCTCATTTGATCACATATCAGAATAGCTCCCAGGGCACCTAATTTTCCCTCTGGGACATTCCACACTTCTATTTTTTTATTTGTGATTTTTATGATTTGGATAATCATTATCTTCCCAATTTGAATAGGGTCCCTAATATAATGGTCTCATTCCACACTAACTCAGATACCATCCTAGGATCATGCCTTGATGGAACTTTTGCAACAAATAGCAAATCATAGGTTTGGAACTCATTCGATGGTCGATCCTGCATTTGTTCACTCCATCCTAAACCGATGAGGGTATAGAACCTATGTTTTGAATGTGTTCAACAGTTGTTCCTCAGTAGTTTTTCACTCCCCTTTCACTATACATGTCTTAGAATTCACGATCACCCTCATGGGGTTTTTTTGTCACTTTTGACCTTCGTTATGTCCTCCCTTTCAAGCAACAGGAACTCCATAATTCTCCTTATTTCTCACACTGATCATGGCTCACATGGGCTTAGGGGTTGGGATAAAATCCTCCACAACTAAGGTTGAGGCATGTGAGCACCCTTGTTCTGACCTCTATGACCTAAAACTAGGCTATTGATTCCAAGAATCATGACACTAAATTGTGTTCAAGTTATCCTAAGAATGTGGTTGTGTGGTGTTGGGCCTCCTTATCCCTCAATTCATGTCAGGTTTTTCACTCCTACACACTACACATGTTCGTTTAAGATATGAAACCCTAAGGTCCATGCTCTATGACCTTAAAAAAATATCCATACCCCAATAATCATAACCATAAAATGTGTGCAAGTTGTCTTAGGGGTTTTTTATACAACATTGGGTAGCCCCCAAGGCTCCTCCTTTCACGTCGGATAACGTTTTCAATTCCGTGAACATTCCTTCAAGATACAAGGCCCCATTGTCCAAGTATTATGACCATAAACTATTTTCAACAAGTTTGAACTCTATAACCATAAACTAAAAGCCCAGGTCCTTCCATCACAACCTTAAACTATTTACAGTCTTCCCCTTATGTTTTACATGGCACAAGTTCCCCTTGACCCTCTCTTCATGTCTGGTTACTACACTTTCATGTCATTCCAAACACTTTAGGGTGCCCATGGTCCAAATCTATGACCTTAAAGTGAGAGCCCATGGTCTAAATTCTATGACCTTAAACTAGGATCCCATGTCCAAGAATCATGACTCTTAATTATGCACAAGTCTCTTAGGGAATTTGTTGTGTGGCGTCAGGTCTTCTTGGCCCTCAGTTCACTTTGGGTTGTAACTATGTCACGCTATACATACACTTTTGGGATGCTCTCCCTAAGTTCGAAGCTCTATGACCTTAAATAAAGATTTATAATCCAAGAATCATAATTTTAAGCTATGAATGACTTGCCCCAAATTCTTTTTCTTGGAATAGGGTCTTCTATGCTCCCTTTTCCTTATAGTCCCCTCTAGGGAATACCCCCGTTATGCTACCCTCCACCCTCTGCAATCGTGGCTATGTGGGTTTTACACACGTTAGTTCACACATCATGGTTACAAGGTGCTAAACTATGCTACCATCATCCTCATTGTATGACGTTAAACTACGTTTCCATCATCCTCACCATATGATGTTAAATTGTGTGTCCATGATCATCACTATATGATGTTAAACTATGTGTTTATTGTCCTTACCATATGACATTAAACTGCATCTACACCTTCCTTGCCATATGATTTTAAATTGCATGTCCATCATCCTCACCGTATGATGTTAAACTGCATGTCCAATTCTCTCACCGTATGATTTTAAACTGTGTATCTATCATATCCATTTCATGACATAAAACTACAATGCATCTTAGGCCCTTTCTTGAGAATCACTTTCCTCTTGTGTTAGTCATCTACTGCATCGTTCATGTTCTTTTACCATTGCTCGGCATCCAAGATGACCCCCCCCCCCCCGAAAGATGAGTTTGACCTTTGTTTAGACTGATACACCTACCCAATGTGATCAAATACACAATAGAGTAATTCCAGGAGTGTTGAAATCCATTTGAACATTCTATAACTTCATATCCACTATTCACATGTCCCTTTATTTGGATCCTCATCCTCCTCCACATCCGAATGACCGCCCCTCAATGACATGGTCTCATGCCACACTAGCACCTACCATCCTGGGCACATGCCCCAGAATACTTCAGATGACATTTTGAGATAGGTCGCTTGTTTTGAACATGTTCAGTGGTCGACCCCCATTTTTCTTTCTCCATACTTGGAAAAATTCCAATGGATACTATGTTTTTAACACGGTCAGCAGTCATCCTCCCTCGACGCGCCATTAACCTTGTGTTACAAATCTTTGGTGTCGCGATTCATTCTCCTCAATCCCTTTGTTTGGGTAGAATTAAACGCCCCTGGAGTTACCCCATTCATGCACTAGCGCACATTGGAAAAGAAATTTAGCTATTTAGAGAACCTTGTTCTCCAGCCATAGCCCCTCTAGGCCTAAAAACTCCCAATGGTCAGTTGAAAAATATGGACCTCGAGTGTTTGATGATTATATGACACTTATATAAATGAGAAATCACATGGTCATCCCTTGTTTCTCACACCAATCATGTCTCACGTGAGCTTAGGGATTGGTTGTTGGTTGTCTCGTGAGTATGGTTGAAATGCAATAATATAACATGTTCAAGATTTTAGGAATTTAAAATAGATCAACCAAAGTTATGGAGGTTCATCCACAAATTAAAGCCTATCCTTTACATGACTTCCCATAAGGATCTAACCCAGTGATCAAATGTTGAAGCTCAGTTAGCACCTACTAAGTATCCTCTAGAGTCTACTACCAATCCTACAGTTCAGTCACCTCTTCCATGGCTTTAGGACGGACTTCCTCGGTCATGATTTGTATCTCATACTACTCAGCCCGGCATTCCGAAACTAGGGATTTTTCCTATGCCTCCTTAGCCATAGATAATACCAACTGGGTCCTTGGATGGTTGACAGTCTCAGCTTGAGTAGCAATGATGGTTGCATGCTCCTAAGTTATCCCTTCTAACTGAGCAATCTATCATTCATATCCCTGGAGCATCTTGGAGCCCTCAGCCTTATGCTTCATCTAGGAGATATCAAACACCTGCCACCTGGAACACACCCACTCGATAAGAAATTCTTGAGCCAGTGTGAATGCCATTGGAGTCCACCCCATCGGTCCCTAGGCTAACTAGCCAATGGTGGAGATATCCCACCCGGTGTGTCAGGTCATCCATTGAGGTGTGGGTGATAAAGTTCTGCACGTACCTCCATGCCTTGCAAAAAATGATCTGGTTATCCTCAGCAGCATCCAAGCTAGAATCCTTGAAGTATTTAGGTGGAATAGGATACTACCAAAATTTCAGTGCTTAGGTCATCCACAAGCATGTCCTCATGTGGGTTGAAATCTATTCCTGGAGAAAATGAATACTCGTCGACCCCCTCGCCTACAGCGGAAGTTTCAACTGCCTCTTGAGGAACCTCTAAGGTAAGCTCATTCATTGCATCCTCCTCAATTACTTTCATTGATGGCATGCTTTTTCCACCTCTGTTGAGGCCTCAACTCCCATAACTACTGCTAATGGAAATTCAGAGGTAGGAACATCCAACACAGCCTCCCCAGTCGTTCCAGCTGCTGACATAATTTTTGTATTCTCCATTGAGGCCTCATCTCCCACAGCCACCACTAATGGAAAAGTACAATAAGAGTTAGATAACACTCTCAGGGGTTTGGTAGCTTCCAATGAATGCAAGATTAGAGTATTTACCTTGTCAATGGAAGCCCCCCTTCCATGGGAGAGTCCTAGTAAGTGTCGCTCCTCCATAGATCATCCAAATGTCCCTACAAAGGCATGCGAGAAACTCACACACTAGAAGAGAGATATAAAGAGGAGGCCATCCTCTATAACACCTTCACTTGAGTGGTCAGCGAATGCACAATTCCTTGATATTGGACCAAATCCCCCATCTCCCTTATGTATTGCACCACATCATTACGGGGCATGTGGAAGCCAGCCTAAGCATGACCCAACCCGGCGAGGAATATTCCCTCTGTTGAGATGCCACCACATTTCATGGAGGGTGTTGATCAGTCTAAATAGACTCAAGCTCTCCCAAGTGTGTGAAATACCACTTCACTAGGGATATCCATATGGAGCAGCAACTTCCTCAAACCTTAGACAAACATCCTTGGGACCGCCTCGGAGGGTTCGCCTTCCTCCCACGACTTCTTTCCCATGAGTGTTGAGCCTGATGCTGCTCCTCTCTCTGTGGCTTCCACTCTTCCCACTAGGCCAACTATGCCCCATGGCATGCTCCAACCACCACTCATCCTTAGCCCCACATTTTTGGGATATCTCCTTTGTTGGCCCGCTTGGTTCTATGCCTCAATATCTCCCTGTGATACGTTCTCTCCCAACTTAGTGCATAATCGCAGGTGATCCCATATACAGTGGTAGGCGGTTACAATTCCTTCTGCATGTTTCCATCCTTGTGCGTGAACATATACTAGATTTTCCTCAGGATCGATGGTGGGTGATAGTAGTGCACATCTGTGTACACCTTCGGGGGCAACTGTTATAGGCAACATAACTATTTCGTGAACCGATGTGGGTTGTACGACTCACAGATCACTTGGTAGTCAACCCTCGCCACTAATACCCTACCTCAGAATGCTAGGAGGTACAACCACTGGTGGATTGTCCCTGTTCCATTGTTGTTCGCTGTTTTTCCATGGGAAGGGGGAACAGTAAGAATATGAAATGATCCACTAACCCAGCCATTTCCAGTGCGTCCACAGGGCCCGGTTTGATTGGACAACTCCTAAAAATATTCTTAATCGCTAGCCAAAATTTTGTATTGGAAGGGGAGATGGAGTTCGGGTATTTGTATCGCCCATGTACGCGGTGACCCAACTGTACAAAAAGTAGAGGGTCCCACACACATGGATCAGATTCAACCCTTGGTTGATGTGGCAGAGCACCTTATACACCTTTTGCAATACTAGGATAGCCAGGTTGATGTGTATCATCATTGTTAGTTGCTGTTGTATAAACTATCAAGAATATATTTATAATTCTCTTAATATAGCATATTGTCTAACCTAAGGGTAGGTCTCAAGAAGGCACCGTGTCTATTCTAGTGATACTTATTCTTTTTTTTTTTTTTTTGTGATTTTATCATTATCAAAGCAGTAAATAAAAAATTAAACAACTTTGATGGAGTGGAAGAGGGAATGAAAACGGTAGAATGAAAGAAATAAAGGAAAGAGATAAAGTAAAGTCAGCAAGAACAAACCAATTCCAGGTTGGATCACTCTAATGCATGTCATTGATCTAAAAAATTAAAATGTCAACGCTCAACCTCACGCAGCGCACGCTCGATGCACCTCCCACTCTTCGAAAAATGAATGTACACATGCAAATTGCCTCCCAGACATTAGTGCTCTCCTAAACTTTAAAAAGATCTCCTAGGTCGAATCAATTTCCCATAGAATCTATCCCCATCAAAAAAGTGATTATCGTTATGTCAAAAAATCGCACAGCTTCTCCTAAAAAACTCAGTTGAGTAGACAAGAAAAGAAGAGGATAAACAAATAAAAGTTTGAGAGTAGCAAATCGTTCCTGCAAGAAAGTGTGCTCTCGCATCATCTCTATTCACGATCATAACTTGCCAAGAGTGAATAAGACGTCGGCAATCGAACTAGATTTTTGATCTCCAAGCAGCAATGAACGTCACCTCTAAGAACTAGGTATGCAAATTAGCTCTCCATGTCTGGAGGTAGAAGATCAAAAAATGGAGAGCAAAGACGGAACAAACGGTTTTTATTTACAAAGAACAGAGTCACAGAAGAGAGAGAACAAGAAGATGAAGAGAGAGAGAGCACAGAATCATTGGGGGAAAACAGATCAATCGTCACAAGAGCAGTAGTTCAGTGGTCAATATAAGAGTTGCAGCACAGATCCGAAAGCTTCGGATGATTCAGATCAAGCTTTGGCATACAGTGTCGGAAATGGTTCAAACTCAATCGGCCTCCATGATAGATCTTCTTCACATGAGCTCAAGACCTAAGTTCATCAACACATGTCAATCGGGTTCGTCTCCTTCAAATCCGAGCTCAGAAAGGGACTGATTTCCCCCTTCATACTCGGTCAGCTTCGCTTAGATAAAGCCTTCAAAACCTGGCTCGTCGTCTTCATCTCTTCGAAAACATGACTCGATTTCTGTTCGAATATTCTTCAGCGATCTCGGATCCGAGGATCTTCTTCATTTAACGTTCTTGGCTCGACGTTGTCTTCTTCAAGCTCGGTACCAGATGCTGACTTGCATTCGAGTTCATCACTGCTCGACTTCTTCACCGGAAACCGATGGTTCAGAAGCGGATTTATTCTTCAAGCTTAAGTCGTAACCTTAGATCTGCCTTCGGCCTCATTCAAATCCAAATTCGAGAACCTGTTTATGACACTGATCCAAGATCAGCTTAGGTTATTCCTTCTTCTTCACGAAGCTTGGTCGAACAGATTTGATTCGGTTCCCATCTTTGACTCGACTGGATTTAGTTGTTGGTTTCAATCGGAACTGTAACTCAGACAGTAGCGGACATCTGGCTTCGTTGATCTTCAACTGGCTCGGCCAGATCTGAGTATTTCTTCCTAGAATTGCCAGTCTGCAGGGCGTCGAAACCCAAAAACCATCATCCTTCGCTTCAAAAATCTTACGGATTCACTGATTCTCCTAAGGACAAGAATTATTTATCTGATGCCCAAATGAAATTTATTTCGTGCTGAAATTATCTTACCCCTCAAATTAAATTTATTCAATTCAAAATCCGTTACTGTTTTACAAAAATTATTTAAATTGAAAATTTTAAAGAGAATAAAAAAATTGGGTACAACCGCAAAAGTGGCACACACGCAAAAAAGAAAATTTTAAAGAGAATATAACAAACATCAATTTGCATTCAAATGAAATTCCAAGCTTATCTTTACCTCAGGGTGAGGCGACACACACAATTAAAAATCATAATAATTAGATACTCTGCTTGAATGAGTACGATTAATAATTACAAGTATGATATATAACTCATCCAACGGTTTAAAGAATAATAGATGAAAGAATAGAGAATTTGAGGCTCAACCCTGATTAAGATTTTCATTTCATAATCCATTCGGATGCATATCTCACGAGTTAAACTCAAATTGAAAAGTACAAAGTAAATAATGTTCGTAAGACATTTTCCCAAGATTTTACCGAACCCATTTTTTTAAAATGGTTAAGAGAAAAGATTTACTAAAATAAATCCAAAAGGTATTAAAGATTAATCTTCTCAAGGTGGAATTACAACCTTCAATTGTAAAGAAAATTTTTCATCCAGTGAAAATTCATAAGTGATGCTTAAAAACAAATAAATTCCAAAAAAATTAAAGGTTTTTGATGGGCGCTCAATGAATTACAGTTCAACCACAATTAAAGACTTATCGCCCACACTTAAAACCCAGCAATGTCTCCATTGTTGAATTCAATGTGGAAGAACAATTATGACAATTTAAGTTCAAAAATATTTGAAAATTAAGTAGTGAATGATTAATGTTTTAGGGTGATATAGAAGTTCAATAAATATTTTTCCACATCAAATTAAACAAGAACCACATGCACAAAAGGTTCCAACTGGTTACTACATTAATAAATTCAGAACGAATTCATGGTTTTCAAAGTAGATGCATACTAACATTTAAAGTTCAATAATGATTTTCAGCAAAGTGTAAAGCATGGACACCAAATTTTCAGCATAAAAATGTATTAAAAAATGTAACAACAACCATCAGATTAAAACTAAGTATTTCAGTATGCATAAGCACTTAAATAACAGGTCTACAATCAATTAGAACACCCACATAGCAAGCAGTAGAATTTTGAAACAATAGAAAAATAAAAGTAGTAGAATTTGAATTTTTACTCCCATGGTTTGAAGCTTTAACACTTAAGTCTCAACAAAAGCGACATCCCTTTTTAACCTTGAATAAGTCACCCCGTTATGCAAATTTCTCACTCCTAAAATTTGAAAAATACAAGCATTAAATTCCAGAGTTTAAAGTTCAAAACAAGAAAAAACCAGAGTTAAAAATTTTAGGGGGTTTGAATCATTTTTCTTCAACTTACTGTTTCTTTTGATCTTTGAAAAACATTAACTTTTTGCTTAAATAGGATAAAAAAAATTCTAACAACCACAATTACAAAATAGACATAAAAGTTTATAAGCATTAAATCTTTTAGTACATCACAAAATATTTTCAATAAAATTCAATATTATAACATGTTTTACATTTATTTCAGCAACCAAAAATACCCATAGACCCGAAAAGCGGAGAAACATTGAATTTGGAGTGTACCCCTCCCCCACACTTGAATTACAACATGTAATAAGAAAGTAAATTCTTTGAAAAGTAAAGGGTGGAAGGATACAACCTGGGAGATTAAGGGTGGGAAAGATGTTGTCCGAGATGAATTGCTGCACGAAGGATAGTACTACATATTATTTTACTACAAAAGAAACCCCAAGTATTTATGAAGGAAAGACATAACAAAACTAAGACTAAAAACAAGGTAATAAGATAATCTTGGGTTTAACACCCCCCCCCCCCCCCAAGGGGTGATATATTTAGGCAGTCTACCGCTAGACAACCTTTGCTTCATCCCCAGTCACTTGGTGGGAGTGGTTTCTTGCTTAGGAACCACCACATCAACCTCTTTGAAGGGTGTTTCCTTAACCACTAATTCATAGAACCAGAAATGAAAACTTCATTCTCGAAGCCCTCTTTATCAATGTAGAAATATGTCACCACCTCCTCTTTTGAATGAATTACATTAATGAAGTGCAAAGAAGGTGAGAGTAAAAATTGAGGAACTTCGACCTTAAACAAACAATTACAATCAGACTGAACATTTAAATCAACTTCACTCATTTCCAAATTTAATCGAACAATTAAAAACAAGGGAAAAGGAGAATAAAAACAAGTGGGCTAGAGCACTTCCTTTTTAAAATCATCCACCTCAATTGTGGCCAGAAAAACATCAACTTTAATAGCCCCAAGTTCAGATTTTCAATGAGTTCCAGGAGCTTCAGAAATTCCTCAAGTGGTGAAGGTTTAATTTTTTCTTGATCCTCCATGTCACGACCCGTCCTCGGGGCCCGTGCAGTGACTACCCCAAGCCCGCCTTCCATAAGCCAGGGGCTGGCGACTAGCACCAATGCGTAAATCCCGGTAAACAGGGAAGGCATTGCCTTTATAAAGTAAACAAACACCACGGAGTAAGCAAGCAGTAGAAGTAAATACTAAGTAAAAACTGGGTACAACAGTAAGTGCGGAAAAGTAAGTGGGCCAGAATATAAACCCAAACTGAAAGTAAAGTACAACTCGAAAGGGAAAACAACAACTGAAAGTAAAGCTGCAACGTCGAGCCATCCACTGGAAGTCCCACCTAAAGGGTGGGTACAGATAGCCTCCACAGCTCCTTGGATCCAACCGTCCGCTCCGAGTACGTCCTGCATAGTGGTCCACCTCCAGGTACCGTCCTGCTCCGCAAGTCTCAACCACGATCAGCGTTGTCCGTCGTCTGCAACCAACACAACGTAGTGCGGGCATAGCCCGTGCAGGGGTGAGTATAAGCTACTCAGTAGGGACCCCAAGACCCCCGAAGGTCTCCCAGAATTAACAGAGGATAATCCACAAAGGAAAGTTACAATCACGAAGTAACATCCGACACTTCTTAGGTATATGCCCATACATATACCTAAGTCATCAATTCCAGTACGCTCCAACCTCTGAGCCCAAGTACAACTCAGTCCACACAGGAAAGCAAAACGTAAATCCACACAGGAAAGCAAAACGGGATTCAGCTCACACAGGTTCGATCATGAAAATGAACCATAGCTATTGGGAAAACCCTTCTCTATCAAGTACAATGGACATGCCGCTACAACCAAGCGCTTCCCACTTACCTTGGACTGTTGTAGTACTCCACCTATCGAGTACTGTGGGCCTGCTGCTACAACCAAGCGCTTCCCACCATGGGTCTGCCGCTACAACCAAGCGCTCCCCCTCATAGCCCCAAGTGGTACTCCTTCTGTTGAGTACCACGAGTCTGCCGCTACAACCAAGCGGTCCTCCACCGTGGGTCTGCCGCTACAACCAAGCGCTCCCCCGTGCCGCTACAACCAAACACACCTCCGTCGTGGGTCTGCCGCTACAACCAAGCACTCCCCTGTGCCGCTACAACCAAGTACTCCCCCTCATAGCCTCCAGAGGTACTCCTTCTGTTGAGTACCGCGGGTCTGCCGCTACAACCAAGCGCTCCTCCGCCGTGGGTCTGCCGCTACAACCAAGCGCTCCCCCTCATAGCCTCCAGAGGTACTCCTTCTATTGAGTATCGCGGGTCTACCACTACAACCAAGCGCTCCTCCACCCTGGGTCTGCCGCAACAACCAAGCGCTCCCCACTGGGCTATCCATAACACACCGAGTCATTCGATCAGCAGACGTCAAGTCTCAACCGGCTCTAGGATTTTCGCACACAGCATGCTCGTTCCAGGAGGGTCCACTCCACGAGCTAAGAGGTCGATGCATCAACTGACATGTAGTACGGAGTTGATGTATCCCAAGATGTACCGTAGTGGTCACTGCCGAATCCACGGAGGATTCCCGTACTGTTTCCATCATCGTCGCAGTCGCAGCCAGCTCTAGGGTTCCCGCACACAACAAGCTCGTTCGGGAGGGTCTGCTCCACGAGCCGAGAGGCTGATACATCAACTAACACATAGTCCAGAGTTGATGTATCCAAAAGTTCCGTATCGTCAACAGGAACTCAACGTCGCAGACGGCGCGTCAATCGGACGCCCGGTCTAAGAGTTATTGGCTTTTTCGTCCCAGGAGCCCGGTTGGTTTTTAAGTCAAAACCAACCTGACCGTACTCCACCTGCGTCCAAACCTCGGGAGGAGTAATCCAAAAGATCCATCTCACTTAGAGGATTCCATCAAAGTCAACGACACATCAATCGGACGTCCGGAGCTCAAGTTATGAGCGTTCCCGCTCCGAGGGCCCGGTTGGTTTCGTGTACGAACCAACCTGGCCGAACCCAAAGTACTCCGAAACCTTGATTGCGATATACAGAAACGACCATCTCGATCCAAGGATCGCATCGCCGCTGACGGTGCGTCGATCGGAGGCCCTCAGCTCAAGTTATGAGCAAAAGACCGAAAAGGTCCGAAAACAGGGGGTCTGGGCCCGGACCGACCCGGCCCAACCCCCCCGGGTCGACCCGACCCGGGTCCGGGTCCGACCCGGCCGGCGTAGCCCGGCCCGGCCTGGGGGGCCCGGCCCGGCCTGGGCGCGACCCGGCCCGGCCGGCGGGTCGGCTCGGCCGGTTACTGCCGAGCGGAGCGGGGGGCGTGCTGCCCCCACGTGAGAGAACCGCAGCCCCGCGTGGGGCCGCCCTTGCCAGCGGACGCGGCCGGGCCACCGCGTCCCGTGCTCCTCCGGTCCCGCGCGGTCGCGGGACCGCGCTGCTGCCGCCGCGGCTTCAGCCACGGCAATTCTCCACGGCGGCGCGCAGGGCGCCGCCGCATCCCACCGCCGGCACCGTCGTGCCGGCGTGGCGCGCCGTCGGGTCGCTCCGCGGACCACCGGACAAGTTCCGGTGGTCGGAAATTCACGCCGTCTTCGCCAAAGGTCCTCCCGGGGTTCGTCCTTCACTGCAAGGACCACGCGTCGCCCGTGCGGCCTACTTTGTCGACGTCCGCCATTTCGCACACCAAGAATGAAAAGGGGCGGTGGGTTCGGACTTGTTCGTTAGTCTGTACCCACCGCATTAACGGTTTTAAAAGTCTCACAACAAAAATAGTTTAATCAAACGCCGCAGGTATAAATCACAAAGATTTAAATAAAACAAACCCCTACCTCGTCGTTGTCGTCGGACGAGAGTTCTTCGCGGAAATGACCGTCGCGAAAGAAGAGGATCGTCGTATCGCGGAAGGGGGCATCGCGTCGTCGCGGTACACGGCGTCACGTCGACGATTCTCCCAGGGTTAAAGAAAACACACAGGTTTAATTGCACATTTAAACCCATGTTGAGGATAAAATCCACAAGGAATTAGAGAATTGTAATCCCCTACCTCAAACAGTTGATGATCGGAGATTGTTGCGGGGAAGAAACGTCGCGGAAGAAGCGTCACGGAAGGAGAATCGTCGGCGTCGCGGAACACGGCGTCGCGTCGTCGATCTCCGAGGGTTCGGCGTTCTTCGTGTTCTTCGCGTTCTTCGCGAAGGAGGATGAAGACCTCAAGCCTTAGAGTCTTCTCCAAATCCTCTCAACGAGCAATCCCCAAGAAAGACATGTGTTGGTCTTATTTCATTTACATGCCAACAATTTGAAAAACAAGTTAAGAAACGAACCATTAATTTGGTGAATTAATGGTAACGTCTTAACTGTCCAATTAATAAGAGCGTTAAGAGTTTAGAAAACGCACCAGTTGACCTTCATTTAAAAGAGGTTTTCGCGGGTGCATTACTTAGAGGGGAAGAAACGGTGGGGCTCGTGCGGGCCCCACCTCAAAAATATCCTACCAAGTGGGTAGGATATTCCGGGTTCCACCCTATCCGCTTAACTTAGCTTAAGTGGCTTTAAGTGATTTTAAGTGGCTTTTAAGTGAAATAAAAATAAAGTTGTCGCACCACTTTATTTTATTTCTTAACTTAACCCCAAAAATTAAAAACCACACCCGAGCAAACACAACTCCAGAAAAAGCGTTTCTAGACAAATACCGGCGCTGCGATTCCATCGATGCCCTCGGAATTTGATTCCGAGCACTGGTTCAAAAGTTAGAAAAACTCGCTCGTTCGTCCACTGAACGTACCCGAGCCAAACTTCGGAAAATGATTCCGGGCACACCGGGCCTCTGAATCAGGTGCCATCAGAATCTACGTTCTTGAAAAATTCCAATGAAAATTAAGAAAAAAAATTTCCCTTGAATTTTACGGGTCTTTACATTACTCCCACCTCAGGGCTTTACGTCATCGTAAAGCTTTAACACAAACTAGGGTCACAAAAACAGTACTAAGCATGCATCTGAGCCTTCTGCTCCCATGTGCTTGCCTGGAGGTTCTCGTACTGCTAGTGGAACCTCCACTCCTATCGTTCCTCGATTCCCACTGGAACCTCTGCGAGGGTCACCCCATCGCCCAAGTCCAGCTCCTCATGGTCGATGAACTGCGAAGGGTCGAGCTCGTATCCCCCCAGTTGAGATACATGGATGTCGTCACGCACCTGGTGAAACTGAGGTGGGTGGGTCAAGCGGTAAACCACCTCGCCTACCCTGCTGAGGACCTAGAAAGGTCCGTTGAACCTCGGTGATAACTTACCGCCTCGGCCACATCCCCGTAACTCACGTCGAGGTGTGACCCGTAGGAAAACATGGTCGCCATCCTCAAACTCTAGTGGTCTCTGCCTCCTGACAGCACAAGACTTTTTCCAGGACTGAGTTGTCCTCACCGCTCTTGGATGACTTGGACCCTTCTGGTCCTACAAGAGCTGCTGAGATTTCTTCTTTTCCGATAATAGAAATCCGGTCTCATCCCCTAGATGAACCACGTTCTTCACCTAATACAGTCACTCCTGTCATGGATGATACTAACCCATAGCAAGGATGACGTCGTAAGGCCTCGACGCTACTACCAAGAGATCCAACCATTACTCTCGCCTCCAAGGGTTGAGTCACACTGTCGGCATCAGTGTGTGGTCACTGGGTCTCCTCTAGTAGGTATCTCAAAGTGAGGGTCAAGTCAACGGTTTTTAAACCAGAACCTCTTAGTAATAACAAAAAGAGAGGGCAGGAAGGTAAAAGCCAAAAGAAATGTGTCTTTTATCACTACAGCTCAAAGCACAAAGACACAATTCATCTACAAAGCTAGAAGCAGCATAAACAAAAGTCTCCAGGTTTGGAGCTAGTCCCGCTCCTGTCCTTCTGCTCCCGGAGCTCCATGATCGTAGGCCTCAACTGCTTGAAGCTGAGCTCTCCCATGTCCACCAGTTCCCTGCGGTCGGGGTGGACCTCCTGGTGGTGGTGGTGGTAACACCTCGAAGCGCCGTCCACCTCCAGCTGCACCGCCAGCTCCCCTGCCACGGTCTCCTGCTCCACACGGTCCGCCTCGATCAAACCTCTGCCTCTGCCTGGGAGGTCCCTCATTCATCTGCTGGTCATCCGTAAGGCGGGTCGGACAGTCACGAGCCATGTGTCCAACCCCGCCGCAGGAGTAACACTGTCCGCTCAAGGTAAGTCGTTGTCCACCCCGGGTGCCTCGCACAAACGATCCTGTGTCATGCGGTCGACCACCTGTAGGTCTAGTCCTCTTAGACCCCTGTGTCATCTGTCTACTGCCCGCTGTAGAAGACTCTGCCGCATGCCAGCTAGAGGTGGGTCCTGCTACTGGAGACTGCTCAGCAAGGAAACTCTCTACTAAGAGGGTTCGCTCCAGCACCCATTTCTATGTCGGAATGCTGTGAGAAACAACTAAAGCTCTGATCTCTCGCCTGAGCCCCTGCTCGAATGTTCGGGCCCTGAAGAATGGGTCTCGTACCATGTCTGTGGAATAGCGTGAGATATCGGTAAATCTCACCGCGTACTGGGCTACTGTCATGCTGCCCTGCCGTAGCTGTAGTATCTCCTGGATGTGCACCGCACGGAGGGTGGCTGGGATGAACTCCGAGCAAAAGAGGCTCTCAAAGTCCGTCCAGAGGAGAGATGCCTCATCGTGCACCTGGAGAATCAAGCTCCACCATCTGCCTGTCGCCGCGTGCAGTAGGCTCGCTGCGAGGATCACCATGAGGTCCGCTGGTGTCCTCACTAACCTAAAAACTCGTACCACTACCTCCAGCCAATCCTCGGCTTCCTGGGGGTCCGTCTCCCCGTGGAACCTCGGTGGTTGTTGGCACTGAAACTCGTGCAGGCGCTAAGGTGACGTGCATCGTCAGAGGCTGGGGCTGGTAGCATCAATGGCTCGGAGGGTAGCAGTACCGCTGGTGCCTCTGCTGTCAAAGGGCCCTGCACTGAGGCCTCGTCGCTCGGTGGGCTATTGTCGCGCATAGCTCTCGGAACCATAGCTGCTGCTGTTGTGGGGCCATCCTGAAAAGAAACAGGTGTGCCACAGTCAAATAGTATACCTGGTGAGTTGACACAAAGTAATCATAAAGAAAACTTGAAACACACATGCAATCAATGTTTTCGTGCATTAAGTCGGAAATCAGAAGTCTGGGTTCTGGTGTACGGATACGTCGGCCTCCGCACTAACACTGAACTCCCTGGACTGATAACCATACCCAATACTCTTAACACTATTGCTTCACTTAGAAAAAGATCAGAGTCCTGAGTTCTGCAGTAGAACCGAACTCCTCTGATACCAATTTGTCATGACCTGTCCTCGGGGCCCGTGCCGTGACTACCCCAAGCCCGCCTTCCATAGGCCAGGGGCTGGCGACTAGCACCAAGGCGTAAATCCCGGTAAACAGGGAAGGCATTGCCTTTGTAAAGTAAACAAACACCACATAGCAAGCAAGCAGTAGAAGTAAATACTAAGTAAAAACTGGGTACAACAGTAAGTACAGAAAAGTAAGTGGGCCAGAATACAAACCCAAACTGAAAGTAAAGTACAACTCGAAAGGGAAAACAACAACTGAAAGTAAAGCCGCAACGTCGAGCCGTCCACTGGAAGTCCCACCTGAAGGGTGGGTATAGATAGCCTCCACAGCTCCTCAGATCCAATCGTCCGCTCCGAGTACGTCCTGCCTAGTGGTCCACCTCCAGGTACCGTCCTACTCCGCAAGACTCAACCACGATCAGTGTTGTCCGTCGTCTGCAACCAACACAATGTAGTGCGGGCATAGCCCGTGCAGGGGTGAGTATAAGTTACTCAGTAGGGACCCCAAGACCCCCGAAGGTCTCCCAGAATCCACAAAGGATAATCCACAAAGGAAAGTTACAATCACGAAGTAACATCCAACACTGCTTAGGTATATGCCCATACATATACCTAAGTCATCAATTCCAGTACGTTACAACCTCCGAGCCCAAGTACAACCCAGTCCACACAGGAAAACAAAATGTAAATCCACATAGGAAAGCAAAACGGGATTCATCTCACACAGGTTCGATCATGAAAATGAACCATAGCTATTGGGAAAACCCTTCTCGATCAAGTACAATGGGCATGCCGCTACAACCAAGCGCTTCCCACTTACCTTGGACTGTTGTAGTACTCCACCTATCGAGTACTGTGGGCCTGCTGCTACAACCAAGCGCTTCCCACCATGGGTCTGCCGCTACAACCAAGCGCTCCCCCTCATAGCCCCTAGTGGTACTCATTCTGTTGAGTACCATGGGTCTGCCGCTACAACCAAGCGCTCCTCCGTCGTGGGTTTGCCGCTCCAACCAAGCACTCCCCCGTGCCGCTACAACCAAACACTCCTCCGTCGTGGGTCTGCCGCTACAACCAAGCACTCCCCCGTGCCGCTACAACCAAGCGCTCCTCCGCCGTGGGTCTGCCGCTACAACCAAGCGCTCCCCCTCATAGCCTCCAGAGGTACTCCTTCAGTTGAGTACCGCGGGTCTGCCGCTACAACCAAGCGCTCCTCCACCGTGGGTCTGCCGCTACAACCAAGCGCTCCCCACTAGGCTATCCGTAACACACCAAGTCATTCGATCAGCAGACATCAAGTCTCAACCGGCTCTAGGATTTCCACACACAGCATGCTCGTTCCGGGAGGGTCCACTCCACGAGCTAAGAGGTCGATGCATCAACTGACATGTAGTCTGGAGTTGATGTATCCCAAGATGTACCGTAGTGGTCACTGCTGAATCCATGGAGGATTCCCGTACTGTTTCCATCATCGTCGCAGTCGCAGCCGCAGCCAGCTCTAGGGTTCCCTCACACAGTAAGCTCGTTCTGGAGGGTCCGCTCCACGAGCCGAGAGGCTGATACATCAACTGACACATAGACCAGAGTTGATGTATCCAAAAGTTCCGTATCGTCAACAGGAACTCAACTTCGCAGACGGTGCGTCAATCGGACGTCCGGTCTGAGAGTTATTGGCTTTTTCGTCCCAAGGGCCCGGTTGGTTTTTAAGTCAAAACCAACCCGACCGTATTCCACCTGCATCCAAACCTCGGGCGGAGTAAGAAAAAAGATCAGTCTCACTTATAGGATTCCATCAAAGTTGACGGCACGTCAATCGGACGTCCGAAGCTCAAGTTATGAGCGTTCCCGCTCCGAGGGCCCGGTTAGTTTCGTGTACGAACCAACCTGGCCGAATACAAAGTACTCCGAAACCTTGAGTGCGATATACTGAAACGACCGTCTCGATCCAAGTATCGCATCGCCGCTGACGGTGCATCGATCAGAGGCCCTCAGCTCAAGTTATGAGCAAAATACCGAAAAGGTCCGAAACGGGGGGTCTGGGCCCGGGCCGACCCGACCCAACCCCCCCTGGGTCGGCCCGAACCGGGTCGAATCGACCCGGGTCCGGGTCTGACCCGGCCGGCACGGCCCGGCCCGACCTGGGCGCGACCCGGCCCGGCCTGGGCGCGACCCGACCCGACCGAAGGGTCGGCTCGGCCGGTTACGGCCGAGCGGAGCGGGGGGCGTGCTGCCCCCGCGTGAGAGAACCGCGGCCCCGCGTGGGGCCTGGCCGCGTCCCATGTTCCTCCGGTCTTGCGTGGTCGTGGGACCGCGCTGCTGCCACCGCGGCTTCAGCCGCGGCGGTTCTCCACGGCGGCGCGCCGGGCGCCGCCGCCTTTCACCGCCGGCGCCGCCGTGCCATTGTGGCGCGCCGGCAGGTCGCTCCGCGGACCACCAGACGAGTTCCGGTGGTTGGAAATTCATGGCGTCTCGCCAAAGGTCCTCCCGGGGTCCGTCCTTCACTGCGAGGACCACGCGTCGCCCATGCGGCATACTTTGTCGACGTCCGCCGTTTCGCACACCAAGAATGAAAAGGGGCGGTGGGTTCGGACTTGTTCGTTAGTCCGCACCCACCGCGATAGCGGTTTTAAAAGTCTCACAAAAAAAATATTTTAATCAAACACTGCAGGTATAAATCACAAAGATTTAAATAAAACAAACCCCTACCTCGTCGTTGTCATCGGACGAGAGTTCTTCGCGGAAATGACCGTCGCGGAAGAAGAGGATCGTCGCGTCGCAGAAGGGCACTACTAGAAAATCTGGTTTTGGAGGCGGGGCACCTATAGCGGCCGCCATTTGGCGGCCGCTGCAATTTTTCCTAAAAAAAAACCCCGTATTTTCCCCTCCCTCCCCTCCCCGACCCCGCGACCCCCCCTTCCCCGACCCCGCGACCCCGACCCCGACCCCCGGTGACCCTCCCCGACCCTGACCCCCGGCGACCCTCCCCGACCCCCGGCGACCCCTCCCCGACCCCCGGCGACCCCGACCCCGCCGGCGACCCCGACCCACGGCGACCCCGACCCCCGGCGATCCCCACCCCCTTGCCTCCGTGTTCCGCTACCGGCAACCCCGAAAACCCCCACTGCCTTGCCTCCATGCTGCGCCCCCATGACCCCGACACCCCCTGCCCGCGCTGCACCCCGGCGACCCCCACCGCCTTGCCTCCGCGCTGCGCCCCCGTGACCCCGACACCCCCGCGACCCGGCAACCCCCACCCCTGCCCGCGCTGCACCTTTGGACATCCCCACCGCCGCCATCCCCTCGCGGCCCCGTTGCATCCCTCCGACAATTCCTCCTGCCTCTGTTGGACCCTTCCGGTCCATTGTGCCCCGCCGTGTAGAACCCTCCACGCTTCGTCCAACGGTTCCGCTCCTTTCGAGTCTGGCCCTCGAACCTCTATCGTCAAGTCACTGCGCCTTCATGGATCCGCAATCGAGTCATACCCCATTACCCACGGTCGAGTCCTCCGCAGGTAATGTTTTTTATCCTAATTTGGTTTTTAAATTTTAATGATATGTGTTTTTTTAGAATTTAAATAAGATATTTCACTTTTGACTTCTATTAAATACAGATATCGATAAGAGTTGGATTGATATGCAAGATAGATTTTCAGCTAAATATTATGAGGGGATTAAGCGATTTATGGATTTCACCAACAAATTTCCAAATGATATGATTAGTTTTCCATGCAGAAAATGTGCAAATAGATATCTCTTCAAACGAGATAGTGTTAGAGAACATTTGTTTTTGAATGGGTTTTTGAAAAACTATAAGACATGGACACACCATGGAGAAGATTCTGTTTCATGTCATCGCTTAGAAAATATTCTTATGAATGTTGATTCGAGAACAGTTGATCCGATAAACATAATGCTGAATGATATGATGTGTCAGTTTCAATATGAAGACAGTAATGTCGTAAATGACGACGTTGGATTGAGTAATCCTCGTTCTTCTGCAGATGGAGAAGCATTGAAATTCTTTGAAATTCTTGACGATGCACGTACTGAATTATATCCTGGATGCACTAAATTTAGTAAACTGTCGTTCATCGTTGAATTGTTACACCTGAAGGCCTTGAACCAGTGGTCAGACACCTCATTCGACATGTTGTTGGTATTATTGAAGAAGGTACTCCCTGCTGGAGTGAAGATTTCGGAGTCATTCTATCAAGCTCGCAAGTTAATCGATGATCTTGGTTTTACATATGATACAATTGATGCATGTCGCAATAATTGTATGTTGTTCAGAAAAGAGAATGCGCAATTAAATAATTGTACTGTTTTCTATACATCTAGGTGGAAGACCAATGATATTAATCAAGGTAGTCAGATTCTTCCTGGGAGAGTCTTGAATCAAGGGAAACAAGTTTCCACTAAACAGATGCGTTATTTCCCACTGAAACCGAGACTGAAGAGATTCTTCTTGTCAACTAAATTTGCTAAATTGATGACTTGGCATTCAGAGATAAAGAAAGAGGTTGATAAATTAACTCACCCGACAGATTCTTTGGCATGGAAAGAGTTTGATCAGAGACACCCAGACTTTTCCTGAGATGATCGTAATATTCGACTGGGTTTGGCAGCAGATGGTTTTAACCCATTTAGGTCCATGGTTGGTGCGACACATAGTACATGGCCAGTGGTGTTGGTTCCATACAACATTCCCCCATGGGTATGTATGAAGAAACCTTTTTTGTTACTGTCAATTCTAATTGATGGACCGAGAGGACCTGGTGATAAAATCGATGTTTATATGCAACCTTTGATTGATGAGCTGCAAGAATTTTGGGCCAATGGTGTAATGACTTTTGACTCGGCAGAAAATGAAATGTTTAGACTTCAGGCCGCTTTGTTATGTACAATTAATGATTTCCCAGCGTATGCTAACTTATCATGTTGGAGTTTAAAAGGAGAATTTGCTTGCCCTTGTTGTAATAAGAGTAAGAAATCTATATGGATTAAGCACTGTAAAAAGTGGGCATATCTTGGTCACAGACGCTTTCTTCCTCCATTGCACAGGTTCATAAAAGACCGTGTATCGTTTGATGGGAATAGAGAGTTTGACCCATCACCACAAATACTATCTGGGGTTGAAATTTGTGCACAACTTGATGAAGAAAACATCCGTACAATGTATGATTTTCAAGATTTATTGGTTCCTGCATTGCCTTCTATTCCTGCTGCAAATAGACAGCGAAGTCATAATTGGAAGAAATGAAGTATTTTTTTTGAATTGCCTTATTGGAAATATAATATTTTAAGGCATAATTTAGATGTGATGCACATTGAAAAAAAATGTATGTGATAATATTTTGTGCACCATTTTAGGCATCAAGGGGAAATCAAAGGACAGTGCTAATGCTCGACGTGATTTGCAAGAAATGGGATTGAGAAAACCTTTACATTTACAACTGGGTGAAGGTAATCGGGCATACATGCCTGCTGCACAGTACACAATGAGTAAAAAAGAGAAACAAACATTTCTATCAATTTTGAAGACTGTTAAGGTTCCAAATGGTTATTTCTCTAATATTTCAAAGCGCGTGAATATGAAGAGCATGGCATTAAAGGGTTTGAAAAGTCACGATAATCATATTCTATTTCAACAGTTAATTCCTATAGCAATTCGTGATTTCTTACCTTCCCAGGTTGTTGAGCCGTTGATTGGAGTTTCTAATTTTTTCAGACAGCTCTGTTCTAGGAATCATCGCATGAGTGATTTAAAAAAGTTACAGGATAAGATTGTACTTGCACTATGTCACCTATAAAAACTCTTTCCGCCGTCTTTTTTTGATGTCCTGGTTCACTTGACCGTGCATTTAACTGGTGAAGTCATTGCTGGCGGTCCCGTGCAATTCAGGTGGATGTATCCAATAGAGCGATACTTAAATACATTGAAATGCTATGTGCGCAACAAAGCTCATCCAGAAGCATCAATTGCCAAGGGATATTTAATGGATGAGTGTACTAATTTCTGTGCTTCATATATTGATGAGGTTGAAACAAAGATAGATAAATTGTCCCATACTGATGAGGGTCCAATTGGAGAAGGAATAACATTTGATATGCGGAACGACGAGTGGGTTCAAGCTCATTGATATGTGTTGTTCAACACTCCATCAGTTATGCCATTGATACAGTAAGTTTCATAGTTGATGTGTATTTTGTTTCTATATTTATTTTATTGCTTACCTTCTATTCTGTTGTGATTTAGGATGCATATCGCTGAGTTGAAACGTGAAAGGCCCCGGGCAACTGAGTATCAAATCCAAAAATATCATTTCAACACATTTCATGAGTGGTTCAAGACTCATGTACATATAATTGATTTAATATTTTTATAGTGCAACATAGTTGTATTTTCACAATCCTTTATCCATTAAACTATATATGTGAAATTTGCAGATTCAAAAGTTACGTGATTTAACCTAGCATGTAAGCGAAGAACTCAACCAACTAGCTGATGGTCCATTTATTACAGCTCGTCGCTACAAGTCTTTGGATGCTAATGGATTCTGATTTCATATTAGCGATGTTGACATGAACCGAGCCACAAAAAATAGTGGCGTTGGTTGTTCTTTTGTTGGTGCGGGTTATTATTATGGATTGCTGAGAGATATTATTGAGGTTATTTATGATCATGGCTTAAAAACACATATTGTTAAGGTGTGATTGGGTCGATCCAGTTCGTGGAACGAAAGTTGATAACTTCCAATTTACATTAGTAAACTTTAACAATATGCTATATAAAGATGACTGGGTTAGCAATGAGCCCTTCATACTGACATCGCAGGCAGAACAAGTTTACTTTGTCGGCATTGATTCTGATCGGAAAGTTGTGGTGAAAATGTCTAGAAGAGGGGTTTTTCTGATTGACCAAGAGGAACCTGAAGTTGTCGCATTTCCTGATCAAACACTTGACCAAACAACAGTAGCTGTATGAGATGAAGATATACAATGGACCAGAGAGACAGTTGAAGGAGATACGATAGACTTGCATGATTAGTGGAAATTGTAATTATATTCCTAGTTATTATTTGTAAAAATATTTATGAGTTATATATGTATAAAAATTGCTTGATTTAACTATAATTTCTTTTAATGTAGGTATGTCACAGGGTGGTCACAGTGGTTCACCTGATGTTGTTGGTATGTATGTTTTCATTTTTCTAAATTAATTGATTGCAATTTTCTGTTTATATTTACCTAACTGTTTCTAATCATTAATTTAAATTGTAATTGAATTATGAATTTATGTTTATCAGGATCTACTTCTTCTTCCAGCAGACGCAGGGGTCCTGGTAGAGGGGTTCGATCCTGGAACTCTGGAGCCTGATTAGATGTGTTATTTGACGACACATTTCATCCAGTTGGAGATGGTGCTACTGCATTGAGTCGTCAGTTTGGGCATATGATACGAGACTCACACAGATTCCCTCTGACGATTTGTGACTGGAGTTCTTTCCCTCAGGATACGATGGATATATTATGGAGGGAGGTTCAGGTAAATTCAATGTTTAATTTTTCATGATATTGTTATTATTATTGTCCCATTTACTGACAATATTTTTAACAGGATAATTTGACATCCTGTCCAGATGAGTTTCGGGCTGTTTGTATGTCCAAATGCCAAAAATTATGGAAGGATTACAAGTCAAGGGTGAAGAGAGATCACTGGAAACCATTTGCGGGTGTGCCAGACATTCTACAGCGAGTCCCTCCGGGCATTCTTCCTGTGCAGTGGCAGGATTTGGTTGCGTTTTGGTCGAGTGAGGTAGTGATGGTAAGATTTATTACTTTTAATCTATAAATGACTAATTTTTCAAATGTCTATTAACTAAATATGTCGAATGTAGACTGAGTCTGTTCGTCATTCACATAATCGGGCGATGCAGGCCACGCCTTCCAGACTTGGCACTCGACATGTGTCACAGCTCAGACATGAAGTAAGTTCAAAATTCACCATTTAATTCATATTTTAAAAATATTGTAGTATAACATGGTGAACCCCTTTATTATAGTTACACCAACGTGGCGAGCCAATCGATCATATGTCCATATGGATGAGGACTCGTAGGGCGGGTGATCCCGATGTTGCCGGTGTTATAGTAAGAAAACTATTTACTAATTAATAAAGGTATTTTTTATTTTATATAAATTATTCATATTTTTTCATTGATTCATTATATGCTACAGGCTCAGTTAGCAGAGTTTCCAGAGAAGCAACGTCGTAGTATTGTGCGTAGAGATGAAATATTTCACCGTGTCGTGGGGTGTGACGGTCATGGTTATTCTTTGACTTATGGCGGTGGTGTCCCACGACGTGCAGTTGTTAGAGCAGATGTGATGGCTGCATGCAGAGAGTCAGAGATGCGCACACAGGCTGAGATAGATGCTTCCATGCAGGATATGCAGTGCAATTTTGATTCACAGTTTCAGCAGTTACGTGCAGAGTATGTGGAGAGGTTGTCACAGATGTCATCACGTATCGATGAAATGATGACGCAACAAGTGGCGCCACAGGTAAACAATAAAACAAACCATACTCATATTGAATTTTATTGATATGTTTAAGATACATAATATTGATATATATTATAGGCTCCGAATACATCTGGTGGACATCACAGTGATATTGGTGATCCAGATGAGAATGAACCCCATGCATGAGGTAATTTCATTTATCTTGATGAATTCTTTAGAATTTTTTATATCCTTGATGAATATAATTTTCCTTTTTTACCTAGATTAGTTTGTTTTAATATTTGTGGGTGACATCTTCGTGCACTCCAAGAGTGATTATGATCATACCCAACATCTTGACATCATACAGATTACACTTATTGACTATACGTCAAGTTATATATATGTCAGTTTTGTATTGATTATATAGGTATAGTTATTGGGTCAAATAATTTCAGAGGAAGGTGTGTCAGTGGATGGAGAGAAACTCCAGACAGTTGTTTCTTGGGAGAAGCCCAAGAACTCTTTCAATATTTGTATCTTTTTAGGGTGAGTTAATTGTGACATGCACGCGCAGACGGCACGTCAATCGGGCGTGCGGTGTGCGCGGTAGGGCTCATTATGCGTTCTTTAAGTGTTGCGTGTGCTTGATAAACGCGCGTGGGGGGTCCAAACGGGCCGAACGAAGTCTGAATGGCCTGAAATCGGACGACATCAAAGGGTTAGTGAATTGTGATGTGGTCGAGCAGAAGGCACGTCAATCGAACGTGTCGTGTGCCCGCGGTGACCGGGAACGCCGTTCTGGTGTCATAAACGGCCAAAACGGGCGTCTAATGGTCAAAATCATAGCGGACGACATTGGATTAACCTTAAATCCCAGGACAACAATCCAATTATTATTCACGACGTGCACGCGCAGACTTCACATCAATCAGACGTGCGGTCTGCGCGGTAGGGCTCATTATGCGTTCTTTAAGTGTTGCGTGCTCTTGATAATTTGCGTGGGGGGGGGGGTCCAAATGGGCCGAACGAAGTCCGAATGGCCTAAAATCAGACAAAATAAAAGGGTGAGTGAATTGTGATGTGGTCGAGTAGACGGCACGTCAATCAGACATGCCGTGTGCCCGCGGTGACCGGGAACGTCGTTCTGGTGTCATAAACGGCCAAAACGGGCGTCTAACGGTCAAACTCATAGCGGACGACATCGGATTGACATGAAATCACAGTAAAACAATCCAATTATTATTCTCGATGTGCACGCATAGATGGAACGTCAATCGAACGTGCGGTTTGCGCGGTAGGGCTCATTATGCGTTCTTTAAGTGTTGTGCGCACTCGATAAACGTGCGTAGGGGGGTCCAAACAGGCCGAATGAAGTCCGAATGGCCTGAAATCAGACTACATCAATGGGTGAGTGAATTGTGATTTAGTTGAGCAGACGTCACGTCAATCGTACGTGTCGTGTTCCCGCGGTGACCGGGAACGCCGTTCTGGTGTCATAAACGGCCAAAACGGGCGTCTAACGGTCAAACTCATAGCGGACGACATCGGATTGACCTGAAATCACAGGGCAAAAATCCAATTATTATTTTCGACGTGCACGCGCAGACATCACGTCAATCGGACATGCGGTCTGCGCGGTAGGGCTCATTATGTGTTCTTTAAGTGTTGCGCGCGCTTGATAAACGCGCGTGGGGGGGGGGGGTCCAAACGGGCCGAACGAAGTCCGAATGTCCTGAAATCGAATGAAATCAATGGGTGAGTGAATGTGATGTGGTCGAGCAGACAGAACGTCAATCGGACGTGCCGTGTGCCCGCGGTGACCGGGAACGCCGTTCTGGTGTCATAAACGGCCAAAACGGGCGTCTAACGGTCAAACTCATAGCGGACGGCATCGGATTGACCTGAAATCATAGGACAAAAATCCAATTATTATTCAAGATGTGCACGCATAGACGACATGTCAATCGAACGTGCGGTCTACGCGGTAGGGCTCATTATGCGTTCTTTAAGTGTTGCGCGCGCTTGATAAACGCGCGTGGGGGGTCCAAACAGGCCGAACGAAGTCCGAATGGCCTGAAATCGGACGACATAAATGAGTGAGTGAATTGTGATGTGGTCGAGTAGACGGAACGTCAATTGGATGTGCTGTGTGCCCGCGGTGACTGGAAACACCGTTCTGGTGTCATAAACGGCCAAAACGGGCGTCTAATGGTCAAACTCATAGCGGACGACATCAGATTGACCTAAAATCATAGGAAAACAATCCAATTATTATTCGCGACGTGCACGCGTAGACGGCACATCAATAGGACGTGTGGTCTGTGCCGTAGGGCTCATTATGCGTTCTTTAAGTGTTGCTCGCGCTTGATAAACGCGTGTGGGGGGGTCCAAACGGACTGAACAAAGTCCGAATGGCCTGAAATCGGACGACATCAATGGGTGAGTGAATTGTGATGTGGTCGAGCAGAAGGAACATCAATCGGATGTGCCGTGTGCCCGCGGTGACCGGGAACGCCGTTCTGGTGTCATAAACGGCCAAAACGGGCGTCTAACGGTCAAACTCATAGCGGGCGACATCGGATTGACCTGAAATCACAGGAAAACAATCCAATTATTATTCGCGACATGTACGCACAGACGGAACGTCAATCGGGCATGCGGTCTGCGCCGTAGGGATCATTATGCATTCTTTAAGTGTTGTGCGCGCTTGATAAACGCGCGTGGGGGGGTCCAAATGGGCCGAACGAAGTCCGAATGGCCTGAAATCAGATGAAATCAATGGGTGAGTGAATTTTTATGTGGTCGAGCAGACGGCACATCAATCGGATGTGCCGTGTGCCCACGGTGACCAGGAACGCCGTTCTGGTGTCATAAACGACCAAAACGGGCATCTAACGGAAAAACTCATAGCGGACGACATCGGATTGACCTGAAATCACAGGACAACAATCCAATTATTATTCACAACGTGCACGTGTAGACGACATGTCAATCGGACATGCGATCTGCGCCGTAGGGCTCATTATGCGTTCTTTAAGTGTTGCACGCACTTGATAAACGCGCGTGGGGGGTTCAAATGGGCCGAACGAAGTCTGAATGGCCTAAAATCGGACGACATCAATGGGAGAGTGAGTTGTGATGTGGTCCAGTAGACGGAACGTCAATTGGACGTGCCGTATGCCCGCAGTGACCAGGAACGCCGTTCTGGTGTCATAAACGGCCAAAACGGGCGTCTAACTGTCAAAATCATAGCAGACGACATCGGATTGACTTGAAATCTCAGGAAAACAATCCAATTATTATTCGTGACGTGCACGCGTAGACGGCACATCAATCAGACGTGTGATCTGCGCGGTAGGGCTCATTATGCGTTCTTTAAGTGTTGCGCGCGCTTGATAAACGCGCGTGGGGGGTCCAAACGGGCCGAACGAAGTCCAAATGGCCTAAAATCTAATGAAATCAATGGGTGAGTGAATTTTGATGTGGTCGAGCAGACGGAACGTCAATCGGACGTGCCGTGTGCCCGCGGTGACCGGGAACGCCGTTCTGGTGTCATAAACGGTCAAAACGGGCGTCTAACGGTCAAACTCATAGCGGACAACATCATATTGACCTGAAATCATAGGAAAACAATCCAATTATTATTTACGACATGCACGCGTAGACATCATGTCAATCGGACATGCGGTCTGCACCATAGGGCTCATTATGCATTCTTTAAGTGTTGCGCGCGCTTGATAAACGCTCGTGAGGGGGGGGGGGTCCAAATGGGACGAACGAAGTCCGAATGGCCTGAGATCAGACGACATCAATGGGTGAGTGAATTGTAATGTGGTCGAGTAGACGACACATCAATCGGACGTGCCGTGTGTTCGCGGTGACCGGGAACGCCGTTCTGGTGTCATAAACGGCCAAAACGGGCGTCTAACGGTCAAACTCATAGCGGACGACATCGGATTGACATGAAATCACAGGAAAACAATCCAATTATTATTCGTGACGTGCACGTGTAGACGGCACGTCAATCAGACGTGCGGTCTGCAGGGTAGGGCTCATTATGCATTCTTTAAGTGTTGCGCGCGCTTGATAAACGCGCGTGGGGGGGTCCAAACAGGCCGAACGAAGTCCGAATGGCCCGAAATCGGACGACATCAATGGGTGAGTGAATTGTGATGTGGTAGAGCAGACGGCACGTCAATCAGTCGTGCTGTGTGCCCGCGGTGACTGGGAACGCCGTTCTGGTGTCATAAACGGCCAAAACGGGCGTCTAACGGTCAAACTCATAGCGGACGACCTCGGATTGACCTGAAATCACAGGACAACAATCCAATTATTATTCGCGACGTGCATGCGCAGACGGAACATCAATCGGACGTGCGGTCTGCGCGGTAAGGCTCATTAAGCGTTCTTTAAATGTTGCGCGCGCTTGATAAACGCGCGTGGGGGGTCCAAACGGGCCGAACGAAGTCCAAATGGCCTGAAATCGGACTACATCAATGGGTGAGTGAATTGTGATGTGGTCGAGCAGACGTCATGTCAATCGGACGTGCCGTGTGCCCGCGGTGACTAGGAACGCTGTTCTGGTGTCATAAACGGCCAAAACGGGCGTCTAACGGTTAAACTCATAGAAAACGACATCAGATTGGCCTAAAATCATTGGAAAACAATCCAATTATTATTCGCGACATGCACGCGCAGACAGCACATCAATCGGACGTGCGGTCTGCGCGGTAGGTCTCATTATGCGTTCTTTAAGTGTTGCGTGCGCTTGATAAACGCGCGTAGGGGGTCCAAACGGGCCGAACGAAGTCCGAATGGCCTGAAATTGGATGACATAAATAGGTGAGTGAATTATGATGTGGTCGAGCAGACGGCACGTCAATCAGACGTGCCGTGTGCCCGCGGTGACCGGGAACGCCGTTCTGGTGTCATAAACGGCCAAAACGGGCGTCTAACGGTCAAACTCACAGCGGACGACATCGGATTGACCTTAAATCCCAATAAAACAATCCAATTATTATTCTCAACATGAACGCATAGACGACACATCAATCGGACATGCGGTCCGTGCCGTAGGTCTCATTATGCGTTCTTTAAGTGTTGCGTGCGCTTGATAAACGCGCGTGGGGGGGTCCAAATGGGCCGAACGAAGTCCGAATGGCCTGAAATCAGACTACATTAATGGGTGAGTGAATTTTGATGTGGTCAAGCAGACGACACATCAATCGGACGTGCCGTGTGCCCGCGGTGACCGGGAACGCCGTTCTAGTGTCATAAACGGCCAAAACGGGCATCTAACGGTCAAACTCATAGAGGACGACATCGGATTGACCTGAAATCACAGGAAAACAATCCAATTATTATTCGCGACATGCATGCATAGACGGCACGTCAATCGGACGTGCGGTCTGCACCGTAGGGCTCATTATGCGTTCTTTAAGTGTTGCACGCGCTTGATAAATGCGCGTGGGGGGGTCCAAATGGGCCGAACGAAGTCTGAATGGCCTGGAATTGGACAACATCAAAGGGTGAGTGAATTGTGATGTGTTCGAGAAGACGGCACATCAATCGGACGTTTCGTGTGCCCGTGGTGACTGGGAACGCCATTCTAGTGTCAAAAACGACCAAAACGGGCATCTAACAGTCAAACTCATAGCGGACGACATCGGATTGACCTGAAATCACAGGAAAACAATCAAATTAGAACAATAGAATTAATGATTTTAAAATTTTAAAACGGTAATAAAAATTATGAATATTATTTTGAAAATCAAATACTTTAGATCTGTTACAGTAAGTTTGAAGTTAAATATTTGTTTTCTAGGTTTTATTTGGTACTAAGTTTGTTATTAAATTTTGTTATTAAATTTTGTTATGTAGTTATATGTGATGATGGATGTGGAGCTTGGTAGATGACAGTCGGGATTTATTTGGGTATATTAATGTATAATTGATTTTTTTTTAAAAAAATTAAAATTTAATAGCGGCCGCTAAATCCCATTCCGTCTTTCCTACAGCGTCCGCCAACTGGCGGTCACTGATAGTAACAGTGACGGGGAAAAAGCGGCCGCCGTTTGGCGGCCGCTATAGGCCTTTAGTGACGGATTTTGGCGGCCGCTAAAGGTCATTCTTGTACTTGTGGGGGGCGTTGCGTCATCGCAGTACACGGCATCACGTCGACAATTCTCCGAGGGTTAAAGAAAACACACAGTTTTAATTGCACGTTTAAACCCATGTTAAGGATAAAATCCACAAGGAATTAGAGAACTGTAATCCCCTACCTCAAGCAGTTGATGATCGGAGCTTGTTGCGGGGAAGAAACGTCGCGGAAGAAGCGTCGCGGAAGGAGAATTGTCGGCGTCGCGGAACACGGCGTCGCGTCGTCGATCTCCGAGGGTTTGGCGTTCTTCGCGTTCTTCGTGTTCTTCGCGTTTTTCATGAAGGAGGATGAAGACCTCAATCCTTAGAGTCTTCTCCAAATCCTCTCAACGAGCAATCCTCAAGAAAGACATGCGTTGGTCTTATTTCATTTACATGCCAACAATTTGAAAAACAAGTTAAGAAACGAACCATTAATTCGGTGAATTAATGGTAACATCTTAACTGTCCAATTAATAGGAGCGTTAAGAGTTTAGAAAACGCACCAGTTGACCTTCATTTAAAAGAGGCTTTCGCGGGTGCATTACTTAGAGGGGAAGAGACAGTGGGGCTTGTGCGGGCCCCACCTCAAAAATATCCTACCAAGTGGGTAGGATATTCCGGGTTCCACCCTATCCGCTTAACTTAGCTTAAGTGGCTTTAAGTGGTTTTACTTGGATTTTAAGTGAAATAAAAATAAAGTTGTCGCACCACTTTATTTTATTTCTTAACTTAACCCCAAAAATTAAAAACCACACCCTAGCAAATGCAACTCTGGAAAAGGCGTTTCTAGGGAAATATCGGTGCTGTGATTCCATCGGTGCCCTCAGAATTCGATTCCGAGCACCGGTTCAAAAGTTAGAAAAACCCGCTCATTCGTCCACTAAACGTACCCGATCCAAACTTCGGAAAATGATTCCGGGCACACCGGGCCTCGGAATCAGGTGTCGTCAGAATCTGCGTTCTTGTAAAATTCCAATGAAAATTAAGAAAAAAATTTCCCTTGAATTTTATGGGTCTTTACACTCCAGGAGATCAAAATCTTCATCTATGTGTTCAACATCTATAAAGGAAAAAAGTAAAAACAAGATCAGGTTCAAAATAATCAATATCACAAATGAACTTAGCTTCTTCAAAAAAAATTTAACTCCCTGAATGTGCACAACTTGTTGTTTGATTTGTTCAAAAAATGCTTTGGGTGTTGGAGTTAGTGCCCTAAAACCAACTTCATTATACTTTATGGTAACATGTATTCATTATTTTGAATATTAAAAAACTACTTATCACATCATGATTATTCTTTTGTGTGACATAATATGTGATAATATCCTAAGAGTAGTTGTCGCACTAAAAGTTCATACAAGTTCCCTACTATGATGAGAATCCAGAAGTGCTGTGACATTATTCTTGAATATATGTTCTATAGCCTGATGATATCATTTGAGTGATACAAATGATGCAGGCTATCAGGGGTGGAGATTCGTAGGACTTTGAGTCACCTTCTCATGGTATACGCCATTGGTAATATCCAGTATGGATATTACGATAATGAGACCCGCCAGTAGGAAATCCACATTTATATGTGTCATTGGATGTTCCTATCTACGGACATGTGTATTAGTCCTTAGACTTTAATATTATTATTAACGAGTATTATGAGTCACGAACTAAGTTGTGTTGAAGAAAACCTTGATGATAGATGTTCACAGTGAGGTATGATACGTTGGGTGCGCTATGAGTAATATTGCATTAATGAATAATGCGAGGAAGGATTTATCCCTTTTTTTCATTAATGAAAGTTAATATCTCTGGCCCTTTGATGGAAATGATATATCCTAAATAAATCCATAGTCATGATGTTCTATAGGCAAGTTCTATTTCCAAAAAATAAAATAAAGAGATATCGAGCATATAGGTTGATGGCACTAGCATTCAACCCGCTCGATTAAAGATATTGTGATAAAGAGATTATATTACACAGTATGTGTTCATATGAGGTGACACATCATTATGTTATTAACTTCTTTCTCTATGGGTGTCTGAATGTTTCTAGATGCTAACCTTGAACTTTAAGTTGTTTCACCTAATGCCACTGAGAAAGATGCCTAGACGGTCACACACTAAGTGTATCCAGAAGCTCAGCTAAATAATATATATTATTATTTATTATTTAATAGGTTGAATAAATATTATTCCCGTATGTGGTTTAATAATTATTCATGTATGCTTGATCACATATAAATATTTATTTATTGTTAAGTAAATATAATATTTATTTATTTATTGTCGAATAATGAAGTGATATTTAAAAAATAAATAAAAATTATTATTCAAGATTCGATAAATATTATAGAGGAATGGTTGTAACAAACCAACCCTTATTTCCCTCAAACTCAACACCTGAACCATTTCATTACACACCCAAAGGGCGTTCTCGATCCCCATGGGCTGGCGAAAAACACCCAATTATCGAACAACACAACAAAGGGAACGATTTCATCCAACCTGATCAAACACATGGTATATTTGAACTAAACAAAAAGGAATAGTGAAAGAAGAACAAGATATACATTCCATTACTGTAAGAAAATAGTGGAAATAGACAACAAAAAAAGTAGCTAAAAACTTTAATGGATAGGTCCAACTGCAAAGGACACAAACCAAATAGCTACTTCAAATGATGATGGCATGGACAAACTCCCACCATCTCACCACCAGCTACCCAATCAACTAACATGAACCTCACTGCCTCACTGTGGCACCTTGGCTTTCCCTACACTGGAAGAAAAATAAAGATCTATGCACCACTGAAGAGGTGTTCAGGGTATGAGCTAATAGGCTCAGTAGGATCCCACCCAAGTGGTCCATAATAAGCCTCTGTATAACAATTCATGTATGCTCATTTAAGTAAAAACACGGCATGATAAGCAACAAATCAATTTTATAGAAAACATGATAAACATTTCTTTTCTTCATATTTCTAAACAAAAGTGGGTATATTAATTTCAAAGAGCATTTTACATATCATTTTCCACAAGCAAAAACATTCATATCAAGGATAACTCAGAAAGCCAAGAAATAAAAAAACAGAAGCACAGGTATCACCACACCAAGAAATACTACGGGTCTACACCGCAGACTACTCGTACCACAATAATCAGGTGGAAAAATTATGATCATAGAACAATGGGCCTAGGAAGAAGAGGAATACCCCATAAGTAAACCCCCCACCCCCAATGTCAATATCAGTCCCCTAGAACAACAAGCCGAGGAAACAGAGGAAAGACCCAAGATAAACCTCCTTGATAATCACAAAATAATGGATGATAACCCCAATCCAAACTGTCCACCTAAGTACCCAAGGTAACCCATGTGCTCTTTTTCATAATTCATTTCAATACTTTGAAAAACATTTCAAAACCATTTCACAAATTCAATTTCAATGCTTTGAAAATACCAATTTTCTTTCCATTTTCCAATAACTAGGGAAAACCCATTTATCTTGAAAACTCTTTTCAATACACACAAAACAATCATCCCATTTCCATTTATAAATCAATTTATAAAGCAAGAACAATCAAGCATATCGAAATAGGCTAGAGATGAAACCACCTACCTAAAAACTCGAGTCGCACACACCTGCAACGGAATCCAAAATCAACGAAACCCAACTGCATCAATGAAGACACTAGAATCAAATCCACATCAAAATTAATTCAATTTAAAAGACAACGGGTCAGTGGAAGAGAGGAAAACTACATACCTCAAAGATTAATTCTTTACACACCACGACCAATGAAGAAAAAAGCCTCTGGAATGAGATTGCACAATCGATCTAGAAGAAGACAAGAAGGAACATCCAACTTAGATCAACAGATCTGATAACGTAATGCTAGGGCACCACTACGATCACTTGCAATGAAGAATTAGAAAGATCACTTACCTGGAGAGTCACACTACAACTGCAATGGTGATCCAATGCTAAATGGATTGATCTAAGAGGAGTGGTGTCTCCGAAAATTACCTGGGATGAGTTTTGGTTTAAGAGTTAAGAGGTTTGGAGAAGGATCCATGACAAAACATTCACTCACCCATTTTAAAATCTGGATACAGGTTCACGATGTGTAATATAGTTACATGCTGTGAAATCCTCGGTGTAAAAATACGCTAAAAAATCCTTTTCCTCAGATTAAAAATACATTATTTAAAGAAGTCACGACATGAAACCACCATTAATGACGTGCAATCTTTCACATCATGATCAGTATCACAACTTGTACTCGTCAAAAATTGCACGGTGTGAAATCATTCTACAGCATGCAAAAATGGCTGGTCCTTAGTGAAATTCCAACAAATCACTGACTTCACCATTATAGGTATCTTTCCAATATCAAGGGAGGGGAAAACCACGATAAGGTTAAGGTAATACTTGATAAAAATGTAATCAGATGTTATAAACACCCCACCATAAAGACTTTTCATCCCTAAGAAGACATGTAGAAGATGTAATACTCAGAAAGAGATGAGGCCATTACTCCCTCATCAACGATTCACGCTCCTAAGCCTCATGAGAATATGATTCTTATTGTCATAGAAATCTGACCAACAAAATCGACTTCCCACGCAAGACTTTCTCTTGATATTCAAAGATCTCAAAAGGTTTCTCCAGAATAGAAACATCTAGTTATAACTCAATTTTTTCCCAACTCCGAATGTGAGCAGGGTCAGGGTGATATTTCTTGAGCTAAGATATATGGAAAGCATCATGAAAACCTATCAACTGAATTAGAAATGCTAATTGATAAGCAATCTTTCTGAGTTTCTTAGTGACCTTAAATGGTCTAACATATCTCGAATCCAACTTTCCCTGCTTTCCAAGTTGATGGTGACCCAAGAAAGAAGAATCTTTCAAGAAAACTAAATCACATACAGAAAACTCCAAAGGTCTATACTACCGATCCTCATACGATTTATTTCAACTCTGGACTATAACCAGACGTTGATGTATATCCTGAATCTTCATAGACGTTTCTTGAACCAAACTTGGTCCAACTAAAGATACTTCTCCCACCTCATCCCAACAAATATGTGATCTACACGTGCATCTATACAATGACTCAAAGGGATCCATTATTATCGATGACTGATAACTGTTGTTGTAAAAAACTCAACCAGTCCCAGATGGCTATCCCATGATCCTTTAAAATATAAGACGCAAGCACGGATCATATCCTATAGAATATGCATCACATGCTCTGTCTGACCATCTTTCTATGGATGGTAAGTTATGCTTAACTTGAACTGAGTTCCCATAGCCTCTTAGAGACTCTTCCAGAACCTCAAGGTAAACCTAGGATCCCTATATGAAACAATGGAAGAAGGAATACAATGTAACCTCACAATCTCATACCCATACAACTTACCTAGATCTTCAACCTTAGTGGTGTCTTTGATCGTAATGAAATGTGAAAACTTCATTAACCAATCAACAATGACCTAGATATAATTCCACCCTCAGGGAGTCTGTGGTAATACAACAACAAAATCCATGGATACCTCTTCCCATTTCCAAATCGGCATAGAAAGAGGCAGAATAAAACCAAAAGGTTTCAAGTGCTCTACCTTTGTTTGTTGGTAGGTGTAATAGTGAGACACAAACTCTGCGATGTCACGCTTTATACCCAACCACTAGAATCACCACCTCATGTCCTAATAAATCTTCATAGTGCCTAGATGTAAGGTCCATGAAGAGCTGTGATAACCAAACAAGACTAAAATCATCACAGATATTGGGACAACAATCCTTTTCCCGAAGTGAAGCATACCATATGAAGAGAGATACCAACTCAAAACAGTCTCCCCACCATAAAGGCTTTATCGAGTCTTCTGAAACTCATCATCATACTGCTGAATCTACAAAATAGACTCTGGGAGAGATGATGATAAATGAACACTGGTCAGAACCATACCCAAAACATCCTTCTGAACATCCAGATGTAACTGAGCAAAAATCCCCATAAGGTTCCACTCTTCCTTCGATTCCATAATAGCATGTGATGGTACTTTCCTAATAAAATCATCTGCAACAATGTTTCCCTTCCCTGGGGTGTAGGTGATAGCGAATTCAAACATCTAAAGGTATTATACCCATCAAATTTGCCTGAGATTCAAGTCCTTTTGGGAAAATATACAACTCATACTCTTATGATCATAGAAGACCATGAATCATTTCCAAAAAATATAGTGTTGCCAACACTTAAGAACATGCATGACTATAACAAGCTCTAAATCATGAGTGGGGTAATTCTTTTTATGTGGTCAAAGCTGACGAGAGACATAAGCTACCACATGGTCATCCTATATAAGCACACATCTCAAACCAACACTAGAGGCATCAAAAAACACCACATATCTCTTACCGGGCTTAAGTAAGATCAGAATAGGAGCTGATGTTATAAGACTTTTCATTTCATCAAAAGAAGTCTGACACTTTGCATCCCAGGTAAATTTTACCACTTTCCTGGTAAGAGCAGTCAAAGGTGACGCCATCTTAGAGAAGTCCTTGACAAACCTTCGATAGTATCTAGAAAGACCAAGGAAGATTCATATCACAAAGACATCCTGTGGTTCCTTCCAGGAAAAAATAACCTTTAACTTCTATGGATTAACTAATAAGCCATGCTCAGAAATTTTATTCCCCAATAACTTTACTTTTTGAATCCAAAAACTACATTTCGAAATATTTTCATACAAATGGTGACTTCTCAAAATTTCTAGAACCAAACTCAGATGGTGCTCGTGCTCACTCTCGGATTTTGAATAAACCAGAATATCATCCATGAACACTACCATAAAAGTGTCAAGATATTGAAGTAATATATAATTCATCAAATCCATAAAAACTATAGGAGTTTTAGTTATACCAAAAGGCATCACAAGATATTCATAACAACCATATCTGCTCCTAAAGGTTTTCTTCAATATATCAAACTTCTGAACTCTGAGATAATGTTAACCTGACCAAAGATCTATCTTTGAAAATCACTTTTCCCCATTTAATTGATCAAATAGATCATCCACACAAGGCAAATAGGTTTTTTTCTTAACCATTACCCGGTTCAAATTCTGATAGTCCACACATAAACAAAGTGAACTGTCTGCTTTCTTGGAAAATAGAATAGGGGCTGCCCAAGGTAAAATGCTAGGGAAAACAAAACCTTTTTCCAATAGGTCTTCCAACTGAATCTTGAGATCTTTCAACTCTTCTGGTGCCATACCATAAGAAGGTATCAATATTGGTTGCATCCCTGGCACCAGATCAATCATAAACTCTACCTCTCTCTCTCTCTCGAGGAAGACCAGAGAAATCATCTGGAAAAATTTTAGGAAAGTATTGAACAATAATGGGAAGATCATCAATAAAAGAAACATCATTAGGATCAAATGTAGTAGTAACCAACAAACTCTTGAGATCTGGGTGGGAAGGTCCTGCATGACCTAACCTCAGGTCCCACTCTCCATGAAACACACAAGATCTCCCATATACAGTAATAAATGAAACACGCCAATGATAACAATTAACCTCATCTCAATGAGAGAAAAGTCAATTCATACTGATGATGACGTTAAACAGATCTAGATCAAGAATGAGAAAATCACAGACCAACTCTGTATCAACTATCATTAACAAACAAGGACACCCGAACCCCTGCTCTTTCCTCATACCAAGAGGTGTTTCCAACTCTATTTTAAAGGACATAAGTTATGTTGGAAGTTTAAGAACATCAACAAAATGTGTAGATATAAATGAGTGGGAGGAACTAGTATCAGATAAAGTAATTGCTACTGAAGATGCAATAAGGATAATACTTCTCACTGTTTCTGGACCTGTATCAACTTCTACTGAAAATTTATCTACTACGTGAAAATGATTCACTCTTGAGGCTTATGGATAGAGCCCTATAGACTTTTAATCTTATGACTACACCTTAGTAGCCTTTGGAGCTGATGAACCCTGATCATAACGAGGCAGTCATATCCTGACAGAAGCATTGTAAGTGACCAATGCATCCACAATTATTCCATGTCTTAATAGGCATAGGACAAAAATGTCTGGTGTGTCCTCAATTTCCACACTAATAGCAAGTCAGAGGCACATTACCCTTTGTAACAGACGGTGTAGAGGAGGCTCACTGTTGAGACCCACCTACACTACTCCTACGATGATCTTTCCACTTCCTCTTCTTCCCATGCACGCCACTAAAGTTTCCACCCGATGGAAGAGAAGAGGTGTAAAATACAAACTTGCCTTCCATATTCATTTATATCATCATATCTATGTCTATCGTCTCTGCATAGGTATAAATCTTCAGTATAAACACCAACGATCTCATATCTGGTCGCAAACCCTGTAAGTACTTCTGAGCCTTCAGTTGGTCATTCCTCACTATGTCCGGAGCAAAGCAGACAAGCTCTACAAAACAATTGGTGTATTCCATCACCGAACACTCTCCCTCTTATAAAGATAGGAACTCTATAGACTTTTCCAGCATCAACGAATCTAGAAAAAATTGCTGAAAGAATAGGGTTTTGAAACCCTTCCAATACAATTCCATGTGTCTGTCTACCTAGACCATAAAATCCCACCATCGCTTTCCAGACCCCTTGAGTCTGAATGCTATTCACTTTACCCTAATATTCTTAGGTGTCTCCAGAAAGTCAAGGATTTGATCAATCCTATCCATCCATTCCTCCACCTCTTGAGTTTCAGTCGTCTCTTTAATGGATAGTGGCTTATCGCACAAGAATTCATGTGATCTCTCTCTCTCTCTCTCCTCTAGCTCCTAGTTGTACCTCAACAATAATATTTTGAACTCGTGGTACATCCTGATCGACAACATGAATTTCCGGTATGATAGTATCGATGATATTATAATTTATAGGTAGATTCCTTTGATGAGCATCAGCTACACCTTCTTGAGGAACTCATGGAAGATGTCTCATAGGCATACTACTGCACACTAAAACATAAGAATTATCAGACAACAAAACAAATATTAGCTAAAAATAGAAAACCCATAATCAAAAGCTGAGATTTTTAAAACAAAAACCAATACTAAAGACACACATCCCAACATCCTATGGAAACATGAGGCTCGTTATGACAAGAGATGGCCAAGCACTTATCACGACATACCTCTCAAGTCTCAAAAATCTTATCTCCAGTCTAATAAATGTTCCAAGACATGGACTCTTGAAGAAATACCCCCTTTGATACCAAATTGTAATGAACCGACCCAGGTTTCCTTTAAACCCGGCACCCGACCCGTTCTGTTACATAACCAAAGGGCATTCCCGATCCCCACGGGCTAACAACAAGCACCCGAGAATCGAACAACACAACAGAGGGAACAATTTCGCCCAACCTGATCAAACACATGACATATATGTGATAAAAAAGGAATAGTGTAAGATGAACAAGATATATATATTCCATAACTATAAGAAAATAGTGGAAATAGAAAACAACAAAAGTAGATAAAAACTCCAAAGGACAAGTCCAACAGTAAAGGACCCAAACCAAATAGCTAATCCAAATAATGGCATGAAAAAACTCCCACCATCTCACCATCAGCTACCCAACTAGCTGGCACAAACCTTGCCACCTTACTGTGGTGCTTTTCCTTTCCCTATATTATAATACAAACAAAGATCTACGCACCACTGAAGAGGTGTACAGGGTGTGTTCTAATTGCCTTAGTAGGATCCCACCTAAGTGTTCCATAATAAGCCTATGTATGACAATTCTTTTATCATCATTTTAAGTAAAAACATGTCCTGATATGCAGTAAATTAGTTTTATAGAAAACATGATAAACATTTCCCTTTTTCCACAGTTCTAAACAAAAGAAGGTATATCAATTTCAAAACATGTTTTCCATATCATTTTCCACAAGCATAAACATGCATATCAAGGCTAACACAAAAATACGAGCAATAAAAAATAGAATCATAGTTATCACAACACCAATGAATACTACAGGTCCAGGCCGCAAACTAATCATACCATAATAATCAAGTGCACAAATTATGATCCTATAATAATAGGTCTAGGATGTAGAGGAATTCCCCATGAATAACCCCCCCCCCCAAATGTCAATATTGGTCCCCTAGAACAATGGGGCTAGGAAGCAAAGAAAATACCCAAGACAAACCTCCTTGATAATCACAAAATAATGGATGATAGACCCAAGCTAAACCATCCACCTAAGTACCCAAGGTAACCCATGTGCTCTTTTTCACAGTTCATTTCAATGCTTTGAAACCCATTTCAATACAATTTCACAAATTCCATTTCAATTCTTTGAAAATACCCATTTTCTTTCTATTTGAAAATAACCAGGGAAAAAACATTTCTCTTGAAAATTCTTTTCAACACACACAAAACAATCATGCCAATTTCATTTATAATGCAATTTATAAAGCAAGAACAATCAAGCTTATCGACACATGCTAGAGACGGAACCACCGACCTCAAAACTCGGGTCACACATGCCCACAACGGAATCCAAAATCAATGAAACCCAAAAACATCAATGAAGTCTCTATAATAAAATTCGCATCTATATTGATTCAATTTAGAAGAAAAGAAGCCAACAGAAGAGAGGAAACCTACATACCTCAAAGATGAACGTCTGCCACACCATAACCATTGAAGAAAAAGGCCTCTGGAACAAGATCACACAACGGATCTAGAAGAAGACAAGAAGGAATATCCAACATAGATCAACAGATCTGATACCGTAATTCTAGGATGCCACCGCGATCACTTTCAATGAAGAAGCAGAAATATCACTTACCCAGAGAGATGTACCTCAACCGCAAAGGAGATCCAGCGCCAAACAGATCGATCTAGGTGGAGCGGTGTCTTCAAAAATCACATGGGATGAGTTTCAATTAGAGATCCAAGAGGTTTGGAGAAGGATCCAGGACAAAACAGCTGCTCACCCATTTTAAAATATAGACACGAGCCGTTTCACGACATGTAATATAGTTACAGGCTGTGAAATCCAAGGTGTAAAAATACATCGAAAAATACATCTCATTGGATTAAAAACCCATTATTTAATGAATTCATGACACGAAACCACCATTCAAGACATGTAATTTTTCACAGTGTGATCCCTCTCACAAGTTGTACCTAGAAACAGTTACACGGTGTGTAACCCAGTTACACTGCATGAAATCATTATGTAGCCTACAAAAATGACTGGTTCTTAGTGAAAGTCCAAAAAATATATGACTTCACCATTATAGGTATCCTCCTAATCTCAAATGAGGGGAAAACCATGACAAGGTTAAGGGTATACCTGATAAAATGGTAACGGGATGTTACAATGGATGATCGAGTTTTTAGGTCCGGTGGTAAATAATAAATATTGAATATTATTCGATTAAATAATATTTAATTAAAATTAACAAGTTAAGCGCAGGTCGAGAAATAATGATATTATTATTATTTTACATGGGGTTTCACTAGGATTAAATAAATAATTAAGGGTATTTGTTCAATTATTTTTTTAACCCTAGCAATATATAAACTCAGTTATGTTATTTTCTCAATTAAGGGTCAATTCATTTTTTGGTTGAGCACAAAAATATTAGAGAATCCTCTCAAGCCTAGAGATATCCCTTATTCAATAACACTCCTAAGATCGGTGAGCAAATCCCCTCCAGCGGATCAATGAGAACGCTTTGGAAGCGATTCTTAAGGTGATCAAGACAGATGATGCAAACACAAGGATCTTTTGTGCTAGCACCCAAAGACTCCTTCAATGATGTTTAGAGATTCCTAGTGTAACACCTCGAGATTTTATGAGATAGATTATTTGATATATTGTGTTTTAAACTACACCAAGATTAACTTGCTCTATACACAACACTGTATTAGCTTGCAGTATACACAACACTATTCTTGTCTTGTGTTGTACATAATTTTAAGTTCTTTTGATAGAATTCATTTCACGCAACACTGAGTATAGATTTTGTTCAATGTATAAATGAACCAAGTTTGGATTATGTTATACACAACACTGATGGATTCTTGAAATACACACAACACTGACTTGACTTGTGTTACAGGCAAGAGAGACCTTCCTCTATAGCTTGTGTTGTACGCGATACCGAGTTTCACTAAACAACGATATATTATTAAAATATTATTATTTAATGGGATATAAACTAGCTGTTATTAATAATATTAACCATGTTTTCAATTTTATATAACATTAGAATTCATCTTACAAATTTTATAGAACATGGTATAATAACAAAAATCAATTTTTCAGATAAAAAAGAATTTTTCAAAAAATGCAGTTTTACCACCTTTTAATGGAACACCCATTTTAAATCAAGTTTTGACACTTTCATAAGTTAAATTTAACAAAATAAACTTATTATTTGGAATCAGGACATAAAAGTTTACTTTTTTTTATTTTTTGGCATTTTTATGATAAAATTCAAATTTTAATGAATAGTAAAAAATACTGCATTTTAATTCAAAATTGTCTTTTTATCTAATTTATTTATATAGTTATATTATCTTTTTAATCTATTTTAAATTATAATTGGATTATATTTTTATCATTTAATACAATTTTGGTCATTGGAAGTAATTTCACTTTCAAATTTTATATAAACAAATGTCAATCTTTTGATAGTTATTACTTCTTAAAAACCCGCTTTTTGGTTTTGACAATGGGAATTAATTTTAAATTAATTATTGCAACTTCTGTGTTCTGAATTTGGAAAAAAAGATTCCATATTTGGAATTAGGAGGTCCAAATTATGTAAATAGGTACCTTTTATTTTTAGACATTATGAATAGTAACTTCAGTAATTATTTTATTTACCATGGTTAAAGGGTAAATCTGGTAAATAAGGATAACAAAATAATATTATAATAATATTAAAATACCCTAAAACATGTTAAAATCCTATTGGATGAGATATCTCCAACCATGGTCATCCTTGTGTTTATTTTGGGACCCCATGGATTTACTTGGATGTGAAAATGACATTTAATAAGAATTAATTTTAAGTAAAGATAATTATAACCTAAACATATATCTTTTACTAAATCGATTTTAATATAGGTTTATATAACTGATATATATGTCTATAAATAGTCATTATAAATATAAAATGATTTTCTACATCATGGTATTTTATTTATAATATTTATACATTAGATAAATATATTTATTTATGACACAATTATGATATTGTGATTATCTCATTAATGAAAGATTCAAATAAATGAATTTATAAATATTAAAACAAATGTAATTTGGTTATTTTGAGGTCATAAACAAATTTTATGGATGATATTTACATATTATTATTGATTTAATTCCTTATTTTTTAAGGAATCAGGTTGTTATGAATTTTAAAAAAAAATCAAGTATGAATAGTGTCCAAAATTGACACAATTCATAACTTAAAACATAAAATAGTTTATTAAATGATATTAAATTCATAAAAATTTAAGATTCATCCAAATGGTTAATATAAGTCCAAATATGTCATAAATAACTTTTGTGGGTCGTTTTACATGATATGGTAATTACATTAACCCACAATGTGTAAATAACATGATATCACAGTAAGATTAAAAAGGAAAAAATAAGGGTAAAACCAAAAAGATAAGGATAAAAAAAATATTCAAAACTTGTCAAAAAAATTATTGGATGATGGGTATTCGAAAAAAATAATCCTATATTAGAATTAAATAAGTTTTTAACCATTTTAAGTTGAAATTTAATGAATAATAAATTAATATTTTGGAACTTTCTTAAAGTGCCCATCTCTTCTCTTATAAAAGGGAACCTAATCCCTCTCCTCTTCACTCCATTTTGAGCCTTCAAGATCAGCCAAAACCTACCGATTTCTCTTCTAAAATTCCCTAGTTACATTCTAGTGGTGCTGGTCTTCTCAAAATACCAACTCTAGTGCCCTAAGAGGAAATTTAAGGGAGGCACGTCGAGGAAGAGGTAATCTCTTCTACCGATTATTTCAAATTTATTTCTTCTTCTACTTCATCTTCTTTAGTTGTTTCATTATAAAGTAATAACATCAGTATCACTCATATAATTATATTTTATTATAAATATTAAACAACCCTATTTCACCTTCTATCTATCCTACAAAAAATGAAATCACCGTGCGTGCGTACGTACAGATTACCGTCTCCACGCCGTGGTGTAATCTGTTTTTCAACACCACCTTACTTGGATGGGTATAATAGTGGAAATAATAACTATATATGATTATTATAACATGATACTAATTTTGAGATATCATACACCATCTACTTCAATACTGTTCAATGATTATGGGAATGATATCATCGCTCGTGCGTACGTACGGCTTACCGTCTCCACGGCGCGATGAGATTCATTCTCCATGTTAACCATTAAAGAATGATTATAAATTATATTTAATAAATAATAATGAAATATATGAAATAATAATTCTATTGTATTTATATATATATGTATGTCATTTACTTACTTTCATTCAATTTAATAAGGAAACAAAAACAGCGTTCATGCGTATGTACGACCTACCATCTCCATGAACGGTGTATTCCATTCCATTTATCTATCTATTATATATATTTATATACTGAATATATATTATATATAAATCATGTTTTATATTCTATAAGTAATTAAATCATGATTTATGTAATATTATCTAGAATAACAAGTCTAAACACGTACGATAAATAAAACGATTATTACCCAAAACGTTTCTTTAACATGGAATTGATAAATGAACGGGTAATATAAATTCGTACATGAATCATATATGATATAATAAATATTATTATGGATCTGTTATAAGTTAATAATATATTTAAACCAACTATATAAGAGTTTCAGACACATCGGAAGAAATCATACCTATGGTAAGGGATAATTTTGCAATCTCATTTTTATCTGAGATTGTTTATACATAAGTATCTACTGGGGTTATATTTATCATCCATGTACATGTTTTATAAAAATGTTTTCATAAAATGTTTACTATTTTTCTAGGTATGTTTAAAGTCATTTTTACCCCTTTTTTACTTTTACTACATGGTATGAAAGGAATCTTTATTTTTTTTACCATATGAGGTACTTTTTTTTACTTTTCTGGAAAAAGTACGAGGAGAATGTTTTTGTTTAACTTATATGACATGAATGAATTTTTATGGTTTTACAATGCCTTATTTCCATGAAGCTTCCTCTACACTATTTCAAGTTTATTTTCAACTAAATTCTTTTTTTAAAAAAACTGTGCAGCATTTTGAGAAAAAAAATGTTTTCAAAGAAGAAAGGATATTTTCTTCAAGAACTAAGTTCAAGTGTTTTACCAAAATTATTTTCCATCTAAGATGACACTCTTAAAATAGGGTTATGTTTATATACCTATTATTACTATGATTTTATTGCATTGATGATGGAATTATCTTTTTATTGATTATGTTATGATGGAATGATATGTAAGAAACCCATTTTATTTATTGGGTTATGCTATGATGAATGATTTATATTTTGTGGCACATGTAAGAATAATTTCATTATGAGATGGGTGGGACTTATATCTCCCTCTAATGGATTGGGTAAAGATTTATATCTCATGAGATATACATGGCTATAACAGCAAGTAAATATGGTTCAGTAATACATGCTTGGAATGAAAAGTGAATCTGATTCAGTAATACATGGCTGGAACGACAAGTAAACCCGGTTCAGTAATGGACTTTGTCCACTATGATGGTAATGGAAGTGATGCCCTAGCTACTATAGAAATAATTTTATGTTATTAATTGTTTGAAACAATTACATGTTTTATTCCAATGATATTCTATCATGGTTAATGTTCTTTTAAGATCCAAGCCTTATATACTACCAAGATTTATGTCATTGCTCAAGATTTTGATGTTTAAACTTTATGTTCATGTTTTTATGTTCAAATGTTTATGGTTTGTTTTATGTTCTCCATGTTTACCCTTACTAAGAATTTGAGCTCACTCTTTCTATGTTTTCTTTTCCCTAGGATTTAAATAATGGTTTTAGTTAGGAAAACAAAAGGGGAAGATCTTTATGGGAGATGTTGAAGATCTTTCACCATGATTAGAATATTATGTTATGAGTTTCCAAAGACACTAAACTAATATAGTCTTTGGGCATCTGTTTTTGTCATGTATTAATTATTCTTCAAAAGTAATGTAATTTCTATGTACGTCAAGCTTGGTTCTCTATAGTTCGTATCAGAGAAAAGGTTTAGTCAACCTTTGGAAACTAGGATGCAAAAAAACTTTAGTGATATCCCTAGAGATATTTCTAAGGTATGTCTAGGGATATCCCTAAGGTTAAGTATAAGTATAGTTTATATCCCTAGAATTATGATAACAATCATGAATAACCTAATATTAAACCTAATATGTTAGAGATTGAAAGTACTCCCCCTTGATTACATTGTTTTCCTAGTATGATTTTTGCCACTCACACTATTCTTTTTGGGTTTTAGAAATTTGATGGAACCTGAAAGAATTGTGTTAATGATCAATGCATTGGTAAATGCAATGATTGTCCTCCTAAACAACCAAATGTTATGTGAGATGGAGTGAAAAATCTTATTTCTTTACTTACACAAGCTATGAATCATTCTGGACTTCCAAATGAGTAGAGAAGGGAACAATATTCTATTGATTCCTTCATGATGAAACATCCACATTCTTCTAGTAGGTCTTCTGATCCACTTGTTTCTGAAAAATGGGTCAGTACCATTGAAAAGATATTTTCCATACTTTGTTTTTTGGAACATGAAAAAGTCATTTTGGTTATTTACCGTTTATATGGTGAAGCATACCAGTAGTGGACTCTAATTAATAATATAAGGCCCCAATATGAAATTGAATCCATGGAATGGGATGAGTTCAAGAACTTATTTTTCAATAAGCAATGTCCTCGTATTCTTCGAACAAAGATGGAAAAGAAGTTCCATGAGCTTAAGAAAAAGGATGATGAATCTGTTGGTACATACAAGACAAATTTTACAAGGCTTGCAAGGTATGATTCTAGATTTATCATCTAACCTGAAAGTAAAGTTGATCGATTCTTCAGTGGCTTAAAACCAAGTCTTCAAAGGGCATTAGATATAAGAGACTTTAGTAGCTATGAATAGATTGTGCGTTGTGCTATCAAGGTAGAACTATAAGTTGGTGTTACATATACATCTCATAGTTTTGATAAGAAACAAAAGATGGAGTTAAAGGGAAAATCTCAAAACAATGGTGAAAAGAAGATGAATGTTTCCTTATGCTCAAAGTGTGTAAAGAAGCATGGTGGAGATTGTATCAAATGGACTAGCAAATGTTTAAAGTGTGGAAAAGAAGGTCATCAAGTATTTGAGTGCCAAAGTAATGGGAAAAAGGTTTCTAATTATGTGAATAGAGAAAAGACTATAGAGAATGCACCACCAAGACTTCAATGCCACAAGTGCAAGGAAATGGGGATTATGCTAACTAATACCCTAATCTAAGGGTTAATGATGATCGATGTTAGCAACCTCTTAAGGAAAAAGAAAAAGGGAATTCACATGCAATTACTATTAGTGATTTTGAGTATGGCAACAAAGTGGTGGAATGATTAAGTATTTATGTAATGGGATTCCAAAATAGTGTTGTGGAATCTCATTTATAGTATTATGGAATATTGGAATATCTATGTATTGGTTTATTGTGGGTTTTAATAAATATATGGTACTGGTAACCATGAAAAGTGATTGAAATATTTTTGGAAAGTACATGATATGAACATAATGAAGGGATAAGGAGATAATGAGATGTTTGATAGTATTAATGAGCTCATGACTGATAAAAGGACAAAGTGATATCATGGTTTGAGTATATAGAATTTTTGGTATTTTTTGTGTGTGTAAAGAGTTAATTTTGATAGAATGAATGTTTTCATTGAGGTTCAATGGTAATTCATGTTATTATAATTGGTTAAAGAGAATACGTGATTAAGGTATTAAGATGTTTGGATTGTGACAACCAAGAACTGCCAAATGAGATATGAGAGACGAATGTTATGTTGATTTAGTTCACCTCTTTCTAAATTTTTTTAGTTTTTGAAAGGATTGTAATGTTATCCATTTATGGATAGTATAATTTATTTTCTATTTTAAGTTTGTTAGATTAATGTATTATCTCACTATAGGTGGACTTATGCATATTTGATTATCTATTCTAACCTTTTTATTGAGATAGATGGAATGACCTATCATTCTATCGCATGATCTGCTAAAACTTTACAAATGACAAATTCAACTTCATTTCTTTAAATTAGAGATGAAGTGGAAATTGTTCAAGGCACGACCAATGATGATATTGTACTTAAATCACATATTTCTTCTCATGTTCTTCATCTTTAGGAAAAGGATCTTGAAAACAAAAAAAATGACATCATAGTACTTTCTTATTCGATGAATCAGATAGTCCCTTAAATCATTACAGATTTATGGCTTTATGGTAGTTAACTTTCTCTAAACCTTATTTTCTATCACTATCCATCAAAACTTGATGGTTAGATTTATCTTCCATATCCATGTTTTCACTTCCCACCTGTGTTCTCCTATGTGGAAATCCAGTGATGAGTTACTTTGGGTAACAATTATGTTTCTAACATTCCTTTTTAAAATTAAGTTTTATTATTCCTTTTTACGATGTGGGTTTCTATGAAAGAAACTTTCATGTAGAAAACCATTTATAACCACGATGAATTTCGATGGTGAAATTCATTTTAAGGGGGTAGAATGTAACACCCTGAGATTTTATGAGATAGATTATTTGATGTATTGTGTTTTACACTACACCAAGATTAGCTTGTTCTATACGCAACACCATATTAGCTTATAATATATGCAACACTATTCTTGTCATGTGTTGCACATAATTTTAAGTTATTTTGATAGAATTCATTTCACGCAACACTGAGTATAGATTTTGTTCAATGTATAAATGAACCAAGTTTGGATTATGTTATATGAAACACCAATGGAAGTTTTCACTACACGCAACACTGACTTGGCTCGCGTTACACACAAGAGCGGCCTTCCTCAATAGCTTGCGTTGTACGCGATGCTGAGTTTCACTAAACAACGATATATTATTAAAATATTATTATTTAATGGGATATAAACTAGCCTTTATGAATAGTATTAACCAAATTTTGAATTTTATATAACATTAGAATTAATCTTACACATTTTCTAGAACATGGTATGAGAACACAAATCAATTTTTCGGATAAAAGAAGTATTTTTTTAAAAATGCATTTTTACCACTTTTTAACGGCACACCCATTTTAAATATAGTTTTTGACACATTTATTAGTTAATTTTTAAAAAATAAACTTCTTATTTTTAATAGAGACATAAAAGTTTACTTTTGTTGAATTTTTTGTATTTTTCTAATAAAATTCAAATTTTAATGAATAGTAAAAAATACTGCATTTTAATTCAAAACAGTCTTTTCATCTAATTTATTTATATAGTTAGATTATATTTTTAATCAGTTTTAAAGTATCATTGGATTATATTTTTATAATTTAATCCAATTTTTCTAATTGGAAGTAATTTCACTTTCAAATTTGACATAAACAAATGTCAATTTTGTGATAGTTATTACTTCTTAAAAATTCACTTTTTGTTTTTGACAACGAGAATTAATTTTAAATTAATTACTGCAACTTCTATGTTTTGAATTTGGAAAAATTGATTCCATATTTGTAATCAGAAGTTTCAAATTGTGTAAATAGATACCTTTTATTTTTAGACATTATGAATAGTAACTTCAATAATTATTTTATTTACCATAGTCAAAGGGTAAATCTGGTAAATAAGGATAACAAAATAATATTATAATAATATTAAACTACCCTAACATATGTAATAATCCTATTGGATGAGATATATCTGACCATGTTCATCCTTGGGTCGATTTTGGGACCCCATGGATTCACTTGGATGTGAAAATAAATTTTTATAAGAATTAATTTAAAGTAAAGATAATTATAACTTAAACATATATATTTTACTAAATAGATTTTAATATAGGGTTATATAAATTATATCTATGTTTATAAATAGTCATCATAAATCTAATAATATTTCCTACATCATGGTATTTTATTTATAAATTTTATACATTAGATAAATATATTTATTTATGATACAATTATGATGTAGTGATTACCTCATTAATGAAATATTCAAATAAATGAATTTATAAATATTAAAACAAATATAATTTGGTTATTTTGATATCATCCATGAATTTTCTGGATTATATTGACACATTATCTTTGATTTAATTCCTTATTTTTTAAGTAATCAAGTTATGAATTTAAAAAAAAATCTAGTATGAATAGTGTCCAAAATTGACACAATTCATAACTTAAAACATAAAATAGTTTATTAAATGATATCAAATTCCTAAAAATCTAAGATTTAGTCAAATGGTTAATATAAGTCCAAATATGTCATAAATAACTTTTTTGGGTCGTTTGATATAATATGGTAATTACATTAACCCATAATGTGTAAATAACATGATATCACGGTAAGATTAAAAAAGGTAAAATAAGAGTAAAACAAAAAAGATAAGGATAAAAAAAATTTAAAACATGTAAAAAAATTATTGGATGATGTTTATTTGAACTAAAATCATCCTATATTATAATTAAATAAGTTTTTGACCATTTTAAATCAAAATTTATTTTATAATAAATTAATATTTTTGAACTTTCCTAAAGTGCCCCTCTCCTCTCTTATAAAAGGTCACATTCTCCCTCTCCTCTTTACTCCATTTTGAGCCTTCAAGATCGGCCAAACCCTAACCATTTCTCTTATCAAATTCCCTAGTTACATTCTATAGGTTCTGGTATTCTCAAAAGACCAACTCTGGTGCCCTAAGAGGAAATTTAAAGGAGGCACGTCGAGGAAGAGGTAATCTCTTCTACCGATTCTTTCAAATTTATTTATTCTTATACTTCATCTTCTTTAGTTTTTTCATTATAAATTAATAACATCATCATCAATAATATACTTATATGTTATTTCAAATATTAAACAACCCTATTTCACCTTTTATCCATCCTATGAAAAATGAAATCACCGCGTGTGCGTACGTACGGATTACCATCTCCACGCCGTGGTGTAATATGTTTTTCACCACCACCTTAATTGGATGGGTATAATGATGGAAATAATAACTATATATTAATATTATAACATGATACTAATTCTGATATATTATACACTATCCACTTCAATATTGTTCAACAACTATGGGAACAATATTGCCGCACGTGCGTACGTACGACTTACCGTCTCCACGACGCGATGAGATTAATTCTCTATGTTAACCATTCAAGAATGATTATAAAGTATATATAATAAATAATAATGAAATATATGACAGAATAATTCTATTTTATTTATGTATATATATATGTCGTTTACTTTAATTCAATTTAATAAGGAAATGAAAACAGTGTTCATGCGTACGTACGACCTACCGTCTCCATGAACGGTGTATTCCATTCCATTTATCCATCTATTATATATATTTATATACTTAATATATATGATATATAAATCATGTATTACATTATGGAATTAATTAAATCATGATCTATGTAATAATATCAAGAATAACAAGTCCAAATATGTATGATAAATAAAACGATTATTACCCAAAATGTTTCTTTAACTTGGAATTTATAAATGAACGGGTAATATAAATTCGTACGTGAATCATATATGATATCATAAATATTATTATGGTTATGTTATAAGTTAATAATATGTTTAAACCAACTATATAGGAGTTTTATACACATATGAAAGAAATCAGACCTATGGTAAGGGATAATTTTGCAATCTCATTTTTATCCGAGATTATTTATACGTAAGTATCTACTGAGGTTATATTTATCATCCATGTACATGTTTTATAAAAATGTTTTCATAAAATTTTTATTATTCTTATACATATTTTTAAATTCATTTTTACCCCTTTTATACTTTTACTAGATGGTATGGAAGGAATATTTCTTTTGTTTACCATACGAGGTACTTTTTTTACTTTTCTGGAAGAAGTATGAGGAAACTGTTTTTGTTTAACTTATACAGCATGAATTGTTTTTTACAGTTTCATAAAATCTTATTTCCATGAGTCTTCCTCTACACTATTTCATGTTTATTTTCAAATAAATTCCTTTCTTTTAAAATTGTGCAGCATTTTGAGAAAATAAAACGTTTTTGAAGAAGAAAGGATATTTTCCTCAAGAACTAAGTTCATGTGTTTTACCAAAATTATTTTACATCTAAGATGACACTATTAAAATATGGTTATGTTTCTATACCTATTATTACTATGATTTGATTTTGTTAATGATGGAATGATCTTTTTATGGATTATTTTATGATGGAATGATATGTAAGAAACCCATTTTATTTCTTAGGTTATGCTATGATGAATGATTTATGCTTTTGTGGCACATGTAAGAATGATTTAATTATGAGATGGGTGGGACCTATATCTCCCTCAAATGCATTGGGTAAAGATTTATATCTCATGAGATATACATGGATAGAATATCAAGTAAATCAAGTTCAGTAATACAGGGCTGGAACGACAACTGAATCTGGTTCAGTAATACATGGCTGAAACGAAAAGTAAACCTGATTCAGTAATGGACTTTATCCACTATGATGGTCATGACGGAAATGTCTTAGCTAATATGGAAATCATTTTATGTGCTTAATTGTTTTCCAAAATTACATGTTTTATACCAATGCTATTCTATCATGGTTAATGTTCCTTTATGATCCATGCCTTATGTACTGCCAAGATTTATGCCATTGGTCAATATTTTGATGTTTAAACTTTATGTTCATGTTTTTACGTTCAAATGTTTATGGTTTGTTTTATGTTCTACATGTTTACTCATATTGAGCATTTGAGCTCACACTTTCTATGTTTTCTTTTCCCTAGGATATAAAGAAAGGTTTTAGGTCGGAAAACATAATGGGGATATCTTTATGGGAGATGTTGAAGATCTTTCACCATGATTAGAAGATTATGTTACAAGTTTCCAAAGACACTAAACAAATACGGTATTTGGGAATCTGTTTTTTTTCATGTATTAAGTATTCTAAAAAAGTAATGTAATGTACATGTATGTTAAGCTTGGGTCTCTACACCTAGAACACGTGTGGATCACCGCTAGAGGAAATATACACTTGGTTTCTACAATGAAACGAGGGTACACTGCAGATCTGTCACCAGATTCATCAACAAAGAAAGAATTCCTTAGAGGCAATTCTTTATTGAATTCAATTAATTGTAAACAATATGTTTTGATACCCTCTCTCTTGGTTATGATGTTTTTATCCATTGCCTATTTCTTTTATTCAATTCAGTGGATCATGACATTTTTCATTGTATAGATCTTGGATTAATCATCGATTATGGAAAAAATCAAAGTTGGGCACTACCCAACACACACTTATGTTGTGCCCAGAACCTACAAGTGGTATCTGAGTGGGCACATAATGTTTTATAATAATTTACAAATCATTGGTGATATGCGCATTTATAATTTAGTTTATCAATTCAATTTTAATCGTTATCTTAATTTGAATTGAGAGATCTATTTCCTCCTCCTTCATTTCTCATAGATCTAATCGATATGATTAATTTTATGATTAAAATAAAATCTAGGAACTCAGTGGGAGGTTCCAAGGTTTCTGGTCGAACAACACCAGACTACACGCTGTGTAATCGGAGTTACACGCCATGTAATAATGTTCAACGCATTAAGATTTGATTCGGAAATCAATTCGATATTTTTTATTGATTATTTCATTAATTATACCATTTAATGCATCACGTGTTGACTATAATTAAATAGAACATGGTCATCCAGACTATATGTCGGGTAGCCCATATACACAATGTGTAGTTCCTTTAGATCAGAGATGAGTTGTGTATTATATACATGGCCAACCTGACTGGTGACCATGTAACAGAGTCAACACGGCATGTGGCCCATTGGACACGTCGTGTACTCCAACTTTTTCAAGGTAGAAATTACATGTTGAGTCCCTAGACGCGTGTCTCGGATAGATGGTGAGAGGTGTACATGCCATGTAGATTGGATCTACACACCATTTACTTTTACCAAATTATGCAAATTCAAAATTTATTTCTTTACTATGTAAACCTTGAGACATTTACTTTCATGTGGTTGTAAAGATAGGACATGCCATGTGATAGGTTTTAATATACATAAATTTTTGAATTTTTAATTAATATATGCGTAATGTTCAAGATCTGCATTTCATGTATGAGTCATATTACAAGTTGTTACTCTACGTGTATTTAATCATAACACATGACCTAAAAATAATGTAATTTGTGTAATCATCTGTGAAGCACACATTGTGAAAGTACGTGATAATTCGTGTATGCCATATGTCACAAGAGTAAAATAGTATCTGAGTATAATACATGTTGGGAAGAATCAGATGGGTATTCACCGTGTTGCCTCCAATGTACATTTATGTACAAAGTTAATTTTGAATGAATTTATTTAATTTGTTTAAAATTATAATGAATGATAATCTCAAGGAAATTTGGATAATAATTAAGATAAAAGGATTGATTAATTAAAGATAATAATTAATCAATTCGAATATGATTTATCTTAAATAAGAAAGATTAATAATTTAATGCTAGTTTTATTAAATGCATAATTTTTTGCATTCATGTGGATGATCATGATCTAGACCAGACCTTTTTTATTTGACTGGTTTCATTTAATTTATTATTAAATTAAATTGTTGGTTGACTTCTTTCCTTTCATTATATAGGGTCTACATGCCCTTGGTTTCTTTTATGTAAACCCCATTTTCCCCTCACCTTTGTGTGAGTAAAAGACATATGTAAAGGATGGAGCTCCCAAGCTATTTGAGACAGTTCAAGTTCGGATTTGAGGTGAAACCAATCTAAGGAGATACAAAGGTGGATAGGTGGAAATTTGTAAACACGAACCTTAATCATTTCAAGGTGTTTTCCCCTAGGTCAATGGTTAGTTTATCAACTTCTAGATAAACTAACCACTAGTAAGAGATCATGATCACACTGCTTATTTATTTTAGTTTTTTCAAGTTTAATGGTTATTTCATTATAGATGTTTTGTTGTGATCACATAATTAATGAATTAACAAGCATGCAAGATGGAATTAAAATAAACGATCTTATGCGTAAATATTATCTAAGGCATGGTTAATCACTTAAGTAATCTCACTTAATATTAACAAGCATGTGATAAAGATAATAATTATAAATTTACATATAAAAGGAGAAAATACCTCAATAAAATATTAAGTCGGTATAACCTTCTATTACTTTGGTTAGAATCAAACCATAGTTCAAAGTTCTTGACCGGCCAAAGTTGGTGTGCTTTCAATTATAGGGGAATTCTAAAATGAGGTTTTGGGTTGACTTAACTTGGTTTACATCAAGGGTTGACTACCAAAGTAGGACTTCGTATAACTGAGATAAAAAGGTTGAGGAAATCTAAATTAATGATTTCAGAATTGGGGTGTCCACTCAGCTGATCAAAGAAATGTGAGTTAATGCAGTTTTCATTTGGAATGCTTACCTAAAACCATTCGAGTTGCTTAAGCAACCAAAGTTAGGGTAATGAGAAGGGAATATCCTTACTACTAGAATGTCCAATAAATAGGATATTCCAAATCCAATGGTGAGGGATATTGGGTTTCGATAAAATAGCAGAAGAATAATAAATATAATATTTATTTATTTTTCAAAATTTATCAGATAATGTACTAAAATTCTGATCATCTTATTTTTTAGAAACAATAATAAAATGACATCAAACATATCATTGTGATCCATACTTGAGAAGGAAAACCTTATCACCAGCATGAATTTCCAAGAGTGGAAAAGGCTCATGTGTGTCATCCTTCGCCATGAAAGGAAATTGTATATGCTAAAAGAACCTTTACCAGTTGCACCTGGAAAATGAGGAAAGTGTTGAAGAACTATCTCTATATGAGAAACATCTGAATGATGCTACAAATATTCAATGTTTCATGTTATCATCCATGTCCAATGAGATTTTGAAGTAACATGAGGATATGGATACCTATAACATGATGTATCACCTTCAGGATCTCTATCAAGAGAAGGTGAGACAAGAGAGGTACGAGATCACCAATACTTTGTTCACAACTAAGCTTAGAGAGTCTATGCCAAATGGGCCTCATGCAGTCAAGTTTTTCGGCTACATTGAACACCTGGACATCTTAGGGATTAAATTCCCAGATGATTTCCATACAGATCTAATTCTTTCATCACTACCTAAGACCTTCTCTAGTTTTATTGTTAATTATAATATGAGAAATAATGATAAGAGTATTTCAGAACTTCTTACAATAAGTTTCCAAGTGGATAAGTACATGGGGCGTGACAAAACCGAAGTCCTTACGGTGAATAAAAAAAGGAAGGACAAGGAAAAGGGGGTCGAGACTTATAAATAGTCTAAAGCACCCAAGAACCGTCTGACCAAGAAGAAGAAGATCCAGAGGTAGGGTAAGGAAAAGGAGGCACTATGTTTTTCATGTGGAAATTCAGGCCACAGGAAGAGTAATTGCACCCATAAGAAAGGGGGGAGTTAAAGGTGCATTTGTTATCGAGTGAAATCTTTCTATTTCTACACATTGGGTATTAGATACAGATTGTGGTGCTCACATTTGTATCCAAATGTAGGAACCAAGTATATTTTGAAAGATTTACAGAGGAGAGGAGGATGTGAGAGCTGTTGATGGAGTGAGGCTAACTGCCCTAGCCATTGGTGACTACCACCTTTCATTGCTAATGAGAATAATTTTGGTTTTAAAAAATTGTTATTATGTACCAATAGTAACCAAGAACATATTTTTTGTGTCATGTTTAGATACAGATGGATTTATTTTCAAATTTGGAAATAAAAATTGTTTCTTTTATAAGGATAACATATGTTATGGTATGACACATTTAAATAATGGTCTTTATGAATTAAATTATGAAAATAAAGTGTTATAAATTGATAACAAATCATGTTCACACAACTCATATAACACCCAGTTATGGCATCACCATCTTGGCCCTATAAACAAGAAGCGTTTGACAAAGATCTATCAAGATAGTTATTTAGAATATTCAGAGATAAAATCACTTGATATATGTCATGCTTATTTACAAGGAAAAATGACCAAACCACCATTCAGTGGATAGAGTGAAAAGAAAACAGAACTTCTAGGATTAGTACACACTGATGTGTGTGGACCATTTCCAGTAGAAGCTAGAGGTGAATATTATTACTTCATAACTTTTACTTATGACTTGATTAGATATTGATATATTTACTTGATGAGGTATAAGTCCAAGTCCTTTGATAAATTCAAGGAATTCTAGAATGAAGTAGAGAATCATCTTGGTAAGAAGATAAAGAAGCTTCGATCGGATCGAGGTGGTGAATATCCTAACCAAGAGTTCATTAATTTTCTATAGAAGTTTGAGATTCTATCTCAACTCACTCCACCTTACACACTATAGTGGAATGGTGTTAGTGAAAGGGGGAATTATACCCTATTAGATATGGTAAGGTCGATGATGAGTCATATAGATATTCCATTATCCTTTTGGGGATATACATTATAAACTACAACATAAACATTAAACCGAGTACCAACTAAATCTGAAAATGGAATTCCCTTCGAGTTATAGTGTGGAAAGAAACCCATTTTATCGCATACATGTATATGGGGTTGTGAGATGTCTGTCAAGGCCTTTTTAGGCAACAAACTAGCACCCTGGGGCACAAGGTGTATCTTTATAGGGTATCCTAAGGAAATAAAGATATACTACCTATATATCCTCTCAGACAAGAAAGTGAATTTCACCAAACAAGTATTTCTTGAGAGGGAGAACATCCTCAAAAAGGATTGTGGGAGCAAGATTGACTTCGATGAATTTGATGCTCAAGATACACAAGAGTTGGTATAAGAACATATTCCATATATCTCCATGAAAGAAGTAGTTCCTAAATCACAAGTACTATATATGAGTGAAAGAGAGGTAATAGAACCAAAGAGATATGGTTTTCTAGCCACCAAATATGATGATTCATTATTGGTTGATAATGATGAAACTATCTCCTACAAGGAAGTAGTAGAGAGCTCAGAAGCTGTAATATGGCAAGAATCCATGAATTCTGAAATTGATTCCATGTATCATAACCAAGTTTGGGTTCTGGCCGATGTGTCAATTGATATAAAACCTATTGGATGCAAATGAGTATTCAAGAGGAAACTAGATATGGAAGGTAAAGTAAGTACCTATAAAGCAAGGCCAGTGTCTAAAGGATTTAAACAGCGTCAATGAATTGACTACGATGAAGCCTTTTTTCCTTTTTCCATATTTAAATCCATTAGAATTATACTTTCTATAGCAGCTTACCATGACTATGAGATTTGGCAGATGGATGTCAAAACTGCATTCCTTAATGGAAACCTTCATAAAGATGTCTATAAGACACAACTAGAAGGATTTGTGACTCCAGGTGATGCCAAGAGGATATGTAAGTTGCAGAGATCTATTTATGGATTGAAGAAAGCATCCAAGTCATAGAACATTCAATTTGATGAATCCATAAAATAATTTGGTTTCATTAACAACTAATGTGAGCCATGTGTTTATAGGAGGTTTAGTGGGAATGAAATCATTATCTTAGTAGTATATATTGATGACATATTACTTATTGGAAACAACATACTAGTCTTACAATCTGTTATGGACTGGTTAAACAAGTGTTTCTCTATGAAGGAATTAGGTGAAATAGTCTATATTCTAGGGATCAATATCATTCGTGATATATCTAAGAGGTTTCTTGGACTAAGTCAAAGTACATATATTGACCAGATACTAAAGAGATTTAGTATGGAATAATACAAGAGGGGATTGGTTCCAGTGTCACATGGTTTACATCTTTCTAAAAAAATGTGTCCTTGAACACAACATGATAAAGAGAGAATGAGTAAGATCTCATATGATTCTGTGATAGGATCAATCATATATGTCATGTTATGTACTAGAATTGATGTTGTCTATGCACTGAGCATGGAAGGAAGATATCAAGCAGATCTAGATGAACAATATTGGACTATTGTTATGACTATCCTTAAGTATCTGAGAATAACTAAGGATATGTTCCTGGTCTATGGAGGAGACGAGGAGATGGTCATCAGGGGTTATAATGATATTGGATTTTAGATAGATCAGAATGATATAAAGTTGAAATTAGGATATGTTTTCTATCTCAACAAAGGATCTGTGAGCTGGAAGAGTTCAAAACAGCAAGTTGTCGTTGATTCTACAACGAAGTCCGAGTATATAGCGGTTTCTGATGCAACCAAGAAAGTCGTTTGGATTTAAAACTTTTTCTAGGAGCTTGATGTGGTGACTAGACCCTATCACATTATATTGTGATAATACTACAGCAGTGACTCTTGTAAAAGAGGCAAGGTCACACCAATGGAAAAAGCATATACTCTAGAAGTATCATCTCTTAATGGATTTATATCATAGGGGTGAATTTGCAGTGAGCAGAGTACCCATAGAAGAGAATATGGAAGACACCTTAACTAAAGGTCTATCTCAACATAAGTATGAATGTCATCTGAGAGCTAGCATACTGAAGGTTGTTAGTAGTTGGTTCTAGTGCAAGTGGGAGTCTGTTAAAGTTGCTGCCCTAGAACTAACTTCATTGTACTTTATGATAACAAGTATTAATTGTTTTGAGTATTAATAAATTACTTATCACATCATGATTATTCTTCTGCATAACATAATATATGATAATGTCCTAGGAGTAGATGTCGCACTAAAAGGTCATAGTAGTTCCCCACTATGTTGAGAACTTGGAAGTGTTATGACATTGTTCTTGAATATATGTTCTATATTCAGATGATATCATTTTAGGGATACAAATGATACATGCTATCAAGGGTGAAGACTCGTAAGACTTTGAGGCACCTTCTCATGGTGTACGCCCTTGGTAATATCCAGTATGAATATTATGAGAATGAGACCCACCAGCAGAAAATCCAAATTTTTATGTGTCATTGGATGTTCCTATCCGTGTATGTGTGTATTGGTCCTTAGACTTTAAGATTATTATTAATGAGTATTGTGAGTCATGCACTTTGTAGGACCTCGGGACACCCTAAGAGGGGAGGGGTGAATCAGGGTGACAAATTTTTCTTATTAAAGTTGTGGATCTTGTTCCCACGTTGGTAGGAACAAATTAAATCTATATGAAGGATATGATCAGCAATGAAACATTCACATGTAGAGAGATGACACAGATATTTTTACTTGGTTCACCACTAAGGGCTACGTCCAAGGAGCATACGCCGACAGGTTGTCGGTCGTACCTAAATCCACTATGCTTCACTAGCTGTAGATTACAAAGGTTCGGGTATAGTCACTCTGTCCCAGGCTCACTGTCTTTACAAAGGTTCAGGGAAAGCTCACTGCATCCCTCGGGTCACTCCCGTTGACTCCCCCTGGCTCACTGTCGTTGGTGAAGTCACACTCAGTTTATAGACATGAAGGTCTCTTCATCATTGCATAAGAATGCATCCTCTGTTGTATGTAGATGCTCTATTAAAGTCCAATTCTCACCAGAAGATGAATATCAATTTGTGCTAAGGGTACCAGGCAATCTTCCTGCTTTTGTGCAGCTTCAAGAGGATAGATGTACTTTAACAACACCGGCGTTCTTCTCCAAGCCCGGCGTGCAAGTTTCAATCCCGGTGCTTAAGTGACACAAAACAACTTGCGCAACACTGCCTCTTTCAACTCCGAACTTGCACGATGTTGTGCCTTTATCTCCCCAACCGCCTTGGTCGCGCAACCAACAATCGGCGCACAGCCTCAACTTGTGCGACCCAACTACCACTTGCGCAGCTCAACCACCTGCGCGACGAGAGCTCGAAAAATCTCTAAGTCTTGAACTCCATTCCAAATGAGGAGGGGTGGTCCAGTATTTATAGGCAAACTGGACCCCCTGCGCGGAGGTGCGCAAGTCCCTCAATGGTGCGCAAGTCTCATCTCCCGTAACCTCTGTCGCGCAACTCACTTGCACGACCCTCTTTCCTTAGCCAAATTTTGAAGTTCTGTTCTTGGAAAACAATAGGTGTACGAGACCAAATCCTTCTAGGTACCAGCGCACAAGTTCTTTCACGGCGCGCAAGTACACTTGCGCGGCCTAACCAACACTTGCACGACCCTTATCCCTTTGCCATATTTTGATGTTCTGATTCTCAAAAACATATGGCGCGCAAGTTTCCTATCCTCTAAGACTTTGGCGCACAAGTCCCTTTTCCAAAAACATTTTTCTTTATTTGTCAATTTTCAGGCCCAAAAATTGGGCAAACACTAGGAAACGGCACCACCTTCACTACTGTTTCTGCTTGAACGGTATGATCTCTTTGCTGGTACATATTCTGAACTTCCACTGAGGATTGACAACAAACACAAACCATACACCAAATAATTCTTAGAAGACCCTGGTTCCAACAATCTCCCCCTTTGGGTTTGTTGGCAATCAAAAAATAAATTCACTAGATCTCCATCCGTGTGGAATTAAAAAATGCAAGAATCAACTCAAAAACGCAAGAATCAACTCAGCCAACACTCTAAGTATATGTGAGAAATGCTTGGTGTAGAAAACAAGAGAGGAATCTTGAATTGGGTTCCAGTGTTTTTGGAATTCTCCATGACGCCCGATGTTTTCCTTCTTATACTTCTCATCACAGAAGCATTTCTTGCCTTGAATTTATTCCTTTCTCCCCCATTGATAATAAATCCAAAGACCGATAAGTTTCTCAACGTTCAGCTCAAACCATACTCCCCCTGGATAGTATCTCCCCCATAAACCTGCATCATAGCCATAAGCAGATAAAAACAGTTATAACAAACGGGGAGAGGGGATTTTTGGAGCCTCCTTATGCAGTAGGAGGTGGTTGAACACCGAGGTTCAACCGATGCTTCTCAAACACAGCCGTGGACAATGGATTGATCAGGATATTAGCCACTTGCTTATCAGTTCCAACATGATCCATTCTAATCACGCCCTATTCAACCTTTTCTTTGATAAAATGATACCGTATTTCAATATGTTTTGTATGAGAATACTGAACTGGATTCTTCATAAGATCAATTGAGCTTTTGTTATCATAGTAAATCACCATTGGTTGCTACACCTTATCACCAATATCTGTTAGTTACTGCTTCATCCAAAGCAGTTGAGTGCATGCCTTTGTGGCAGAGATATACTCAGCTTCAATAGTACTAAGAGAAGTACTTTCTTGTTTCTTGCTCAACCAGCCAACACATTTCTGCCCAATATAGAAAGCTCCACCACTAGTGGACTTTCTGTCTACCACATCACCAGCCCAGTCAGCATCAGAAAATGCGGATAATTCACTGTCCCTGCCTGCAGCAAAAAATAACCCGAAGTTATGTGTACCTTGAATGTACCTCATGATTCTTTTTACTACCGCCATATGTTCCTCTTTTGGATTACTCTGAAAGCGGGCCGCAAGGCATGTGGCAAAGAAAATATATGGCCTTGTCGTTGTTTGGTACAGTAGGCTTCCAATGATCCTCCTGTACATGGTGGGATCAACAGAGTCCCCATCCTCATGCTTCCAAGTTTAGTTCCAACTGCAATCGGAGTTGACATTGGTTTGGAGTCTTTCATATTGAACTTTTTTAGCAGCTCTCTTGCATATTTTTCCTGAGAAATGAAAGTGTATTCCTTATTTTGAATCACCTGCATCCCCAAGAAATATGTGAGCTCCCCAATCATAGACATTTCAAATTCTGATTTCATGTGGTTGGAAAATTCATCCACTGATTTCTGCCTGCTGCCACAAAATACGATATCATCAACATAGACTAGAACCATGAATTGATATTTTAGAGAATTCTTCACATAGAGATTGTGATCAACTCCTCCTCTTTTGAATTCCAACTTCTTGAGATAAGAATCCATCCATGAGTACCACGCCCGTGGTGCCTGCATCAAACCATAAAGAGATTTCTTCAGTTTGAAAATCTTTATTTCATCAGTATCCAAAACAAAGCCCACTGGTTGTTCAATGTAGACTTCCTCTTCGAGTACACCATTCAAGAATGTTGTATTGACATCCATTTGATATAATTTATATCCTCTTTGGAGTGCCATGGCAAGAAAAAGCCTGATTGACTCCAGTCTAGCCACTGGAGAAAAGGTTTCTTCAACATCAATTCCTTCAATCTGGGATTATCCTTTATATACCAGTCGTGCCTTGTTTCTGATGACACTTCCATGATCATCAAACTTATTTTTGAAGATACATTTGGTACCAATCACATTGTGACCTTCGGGTCTCTGGACAAGATCCCATGTCTGATTCTTGTCAATCTGATCTAACTCTCCATTCATGGCTTTTACCCAGGATTCATCCTTTGCAGCTTCTTCAAATGAGGATGGCTCCACAACTGAAAGAAATGCAGATGGTGTGTTATTCCTCATCCTCCTTGTCTGTGTAGGTGCATTCCTATCTCCAATTATGTTAGATGGATCAATTTATGCTCTTTGATTTGTCTTATGAGGTTCAGTCACATTCTCGCCATCCAAGATTTCTACTTCAAATTCTTTGTCTGATTCAACATCATGATGTGACCCCTGAGTGTTTTGTACACCTTCCTCTATTTCCGTATTTGTATTTATTCCATGTTCACATTCATTCTCATTTTCTATCTCATCAGCATAGGTACAATTTGAAGTATTTGGAGTTTTTCCTTCAATGATCTTAACATTATTACTTTCCACAATCCTCCACAAGCGTCTATTGAAACACTTGTAAGCTTTGTTGTTCATTGGATACCCAAGAAAAATTCCTTCATCAGCATTGTCACCATACTTTCCTTGGTTTCCTTCTTTATTCCGGATGAAACATTTGCTTCTGAAAACACGAAAGTATTTCAATGAAGGCTTCCTTCCATGCCACAATTTGTATGGTGTCTTCATTTCTCCCATATAAAGCCCTATTCGATTCTGAATGTGCACTATAGCCTCAACATCTTCCTTCCAATAATGGAGAGAGATACCACTCTCAATCAGCATAGTCCTAGCCATATTGTTGACCTGTCAATTCTGGAGCTCAACAACTCCATTTTGTTTCGGAATTCTCATAGCAGCTACCTCATGCTGTATTCCATGTTTTTATAAGTAATTTTCAAACTCGATGGACGTGTATTCACCTCCATTGTCAAATTTCAGGACTTTTATTGTCCGTCCAGTATCGTTCTCGACAATCCGTCGATAAGTTTTCATACAATCAAGCACTTGTCGCTTCCTGTGGATCACCATTACACAAGCCATTCTGCTATAATCATCAATGAAAAGGACAAAGTACCTTTCTCCATAGGTTCCAACAACATTTATTGGGCCACATACATCTGTATGAATGAGATCAAGAAGATGCGATGCCCGTTTCTTCTTTGGGCGATATGAACTACAAACCAGTTTCCCATGAATACAAGCATCAAAAGACTTTTCCCGTTCACGTTTTAGAATGGGAATATCCATGAATATCTTCAACTTAGATATCTTTTCCATGTCTTGTTGGTTAATGTTCCCCAGCCTTCGATTCCATAAATTTTTTTCTTCTTCAATAGACAAATAGAAAGAGTTCACTTTGCTGTCAACCTGATATAAGTTTCCATCTGTTCTACAGCCTTTCATAAGAGAATTTCCTGTTTTCCCTTTTATGGTGCAGCCTTTTTGATTGAAGGTTACTATGAGCCCTGAGTCACAGAGTTGACTTACACTAAGGAGATTGTGGCGTAGACCGTCCACATAAAGAACCTCAGTCTTCTTCAGCTCCCCGTTGGCGAGAGCAGTATTCCCACTACCTTTAATCTTCAAAGCACCATCATTACCAAACTGTACTGTTCCATCAACCTTCTTTTCAATGTTCATCAAAAGGTCACCATTTCCCGTCATATGGGAAGAGCATCCACTATCAAGGATCCAGGTGCTGCTGCTCTTTGTAGTTTTGAGTGCTACTTCTGCAAGATTGGATTTCTCGATCTTCTTCTTCTCTTTCCATGAGATATTGGATTGAGCATAGGATACTGGTGGCCTTTTAATACATTCTTCCACATAATTTGATTCTTCATACCCATAATCTTCTTCCATAGGGGAAAAACTATTTGTGAGAACAACATCATCAGGAGGATGAACACTGTCCCGTCTTTGAGTGTTGTATGAATTTCTCCTGTCGTACCACTGCCTGCAAAACATAGATTTATGGCCAAAGTTAGAACAATTAAAACAGTAACCATAGAAGTTATTTCTTCTATAAGATGGAGGATATGAAATTAGTCTCCTTTGTTGACTTCCCAGATCTTCTCCATTCAAGTAGCTCCTCACCTCTTCGCAATATGACATGGTATAGCCCAGATAGCCACAGAACTGACACTTCATGTGAGGGAATGTCTTCTCACCTGAATTTCTCCTCATACCTTCATCCTTGTGAGAATAGTTGAACTGCCTATCATTTCTGAATATTTGAGGATAATTGTCAGTTCTCCTTCTAGTTTGGATTGAGGGTTCCTTTTTCAGCACTTCAGGCAATGTTTCAACATGTTCAACCTTCGTTTTGTCTTTCTTTTGGCTCTCTTTATTTCCAGTAGTTGATGTCTCAGCTTCACAGCCAATTCCACTATTTCCCATGCAGGCGGGTCTTTGAACGCTCAAGATTTTTTCAACCCCATCTGAACCACATTTGGCTCTTTCCAGTAATTCTGCATCTGAGAATCTTCTAAGCGGTATTTTCTTCTTTGATTATTTTGAAAATGATTAAGTCTCAAATTTACTCTTAAGAGTAACAAATTCCTCCTCAAGACCCTCAGCAGTCTTGGACTTTTCTTCCAGTCTTGACGTGAGGTCATTGATGACCTTTCTCTGCTCTTCAATTCTCAGCTTTAGATCCACTACATCATCATTGCTTTCAAGGATTTTAGACTGAAATTTCAAAAATTCTTCCAGACATTCATTTTCAGCTTCAAGTTCATCAACATATTCTAATGATTCTTTGACCATTTCCTTCCACTTATTACATCTCTTACATTTACTCTCAAGTTTGGAGAAAGCATCCTTAATTTGAATCTTTGGATTACCAATAGCAGTAGTCTGATTATCTCTGCCTTTATTGATTGAGGATTCTGATATTTCAGTGGTAGCCATCATGGAAGCATGGTTTTCGGTTTTAAATTCTGGTTCTTCTTCCTCACAAAATTCAATATCATCATCTTCTTATTCACAGAAAAAACTCTTCCTCTACATTTTCTTTCTAGATTTGAAGTCACCCTTTTTGAAAAACCTTTTCCGAGGCTTCTCAATGTCTTCAGCTTCACTCTCATCACCATCTAACTTTCTTTGGCACTGAGAGGCAATGTGCCCAACTCTTCCACAACAGAAACATGCAAGAGGTATCTTACCTCTAAATTTACCTTTTACCTTTTTCAACTTCTTGGCGATGAGGGAAAGAATTTCTTTTTCTTCGTCATATTCACCACCACTGTCTTCTGAAATTTTTAGTTTGTCCATGGATTTGAATGCCATTTCCTTGCTCACGCGAGTCATGGAATCTTTGGGTTTGACTCTCATCTCATATGCCACTAAACTACTTAACAAATCATCCATAGATAGTTTAGATAGATATCTTTCTTCGAGTACTAACACCTTTGCATTGTACATGGGATGAAGTCTTCTCAAGATTTTCTTTACGATATCAATGTCTTTGATTTCTTCTCCAAGACCTCGAATTGCTCCCACTACTTCAGTAATTCGATTAAAAAATGAATCTGCATTTTCATTGGGATGCATCTTTAGGTCATCAAACCTGTTGTGTAAAACCTGAAGTTTTGCCTCCTTTACCTTTCTATCTCCTTCATAAATGTTTTTAAGTTTATCCCACATAAACTTTGCTGAAGTTCAACTCATCATTTTTAGATAGATCTGATCAGAAAGAACTGCGGTGAGTGAATTTTGTTCTTTAGCATCTGCATCAAGAATTTTCATGTCTGTGTCAGTTATAGCCAGGCCTGTTGGATAAGTGACTTGTATTCCTTGCATAGTAGAAAACAAAACTTCCATTCCAAGAGATCTTAGATGATATCTCATCCTATTATTCCAGATCTGAAAATGGTTTCCATCAAAGAGAGGGACTCCCTTAACATTGACTGAATTCTCCATGGTGACAAAGGACAGATTCAAAGCCAACAACCTATACCCTCTGATACCACTTGTAGGACCCCGGGACACCCTGAGAGGGGAGGGGTGAATCAGGGTGACAAATTTTTCTTATTAAAGTTGTGGATCTTGTTCCCACATTGGTAGGAACAACTTAAATCTGTATGAAGGATATGATCAGCAATGAAACATTCACATGTAGAGAGATGACACAACTATTTTTACTTGGTTCACCACTAAGGGCTACATCTAAGGAGCATACGCCGACACATTTTCGGTCGTACCTAAATCCACTATGCTTCACTAGCTATAGATTACAAAGGTTCGGGTACAGTCACTCTGTCCCAGGCTCACTGCCTTTACAAAGGTTCAGGGAAAGCTCACTACTTCCCTCGGGTCACTCCCGTTGACTCCCCCTGGCTCACTGCCGTTGGTGAAGTCACACTCAGTTTATAGACGTGAAGGTCTCTTCATCATTGCATAAGAATGCATCCTCTATTGTATGTAGATACTCTATTAAAGTCCAATTCTCACCAGAAGATGAATATCAATTTGTGCTGAGGGTACCAGGCAATATTCCTGCTTTTGTGCAGCTTCAAGAGGACAGATGTACTTTAACAACACTGGCGTGCTTCTCCAAGACCGGCGCGCAAGTTTCAATCCCGGCGCGCAAGTGAAACAAAACAACTTGCGCGACACTACCTCTTTCAACTCCGAACTTGCGTGATGTTGCGCCTTTATCTCCCCAACCGCCTTGGTCGCGCAACCAACAATCAGCGCACAACCTCAACTTGCACGAACCAACTACCACTTCCGCGGATCAACCACCTGCGCGATGAGAGCTTGAAAAATCTCTAAGTCTTGAACTCTGTTCCAAATGAGGAGGGGTGGTCCAGTATTTATAGGCAAACTGGACCCCCTGCGTGGAGGCACGCAAGTCCCTCATTGGCGTGCAAGTCCCTCAATGGCGCGCAAGTCTCATCTCCTGTAAACTCTGTCGTGCAACTCACTTGCGTGACCCTCTTTCCTTAGCCAAATTTTGAAGTTTTATTCTTGGAAAAAAAATAGGCGCACAAGACCGAATCCTTCTAGGTACCAGCGCGCAAGTTCTTTCACAGCGCGCAAGTACACTTGCACGGCCTAACCAACACTTGCGCGACCCTTATCCCTTTTCCATATTTTGATGTTCTTATTCTCAAAAAAATATGGCGCGCAAGTTTCCTATCCTCCAAGACCTCGGCGCGCAAGTCCCTTTGCCAAAAACATTTTTCTTTATTTGTCAATTTTCAGGCCTAAAAATTGGGCAAACACTGGGAAACGACATCACCTTCACTACTGTTGTCTGCTTGAACGGTATGATCTCTTTTCTGGTACACATTCTGAACTTCCACTGAGGATTGAAAACAAACACAAACCATACGCCAAATCATTCTTAGAAGACCCTGGTTCCAACACACTTAAATGTATTAACAAAAATTGTGATGACAGATGTTCGTAGAGAGGTAGGATATGTTGGGTGCATCACGAGTAATATTGCATTAATGAATAACGAGAGAAAGGATTTATCCTTTATGTTCACTGACACAAGTTAATATCTCAGGAAATTTTATGGAAATGATATAGCCTAAACAAATTCATGGTCATGGTGTTCTATAGGTAAGTTCTATTTCTAGAAAATCAAAGAAAGAGATGTCGAGCGTATAGGTTGATGGCACTAGAATGCAACCTTCTTGATTAGAGATATTGTAATAAATGGATTGTATTAGACAATATGTGTTCATATGAGGTGACATGTCATTGTGGCATTAACTTCTTTCTCTATGGGTGTCTTGACGTGTTGTTAGACGCTAACCTTAGACTTTAGACTGCTTCGCCTAATGCCACTGAGAAAGAGGCAGAGAGGGTCACACACTCAGTGTATCCAAAATCTTGGTTAAATAATATAAGATATTATTTATTATTTAACAGGTTGAATAAATATTATTCTCGCATGTGGTTTAATAATTATTCATGTATGCTTGATCACATATAAATATTTATTTTCTGCTTAGTAAATATAATATTTATTTATTTATTGGCGAATAATGTAGTGATATTTATTTAATAAATAAATAATAATTATTCAAGGTATGATAAATATTATGGAGGAATGGTGGACTGAGTTTTTAGGTATGGTGAGAAATAATAAATATTGAATATTATTTGATTAACTATTACTTAATTATAATTCGCAAGTTAAGCGCATGTCGAGAAATAATGATATTATTATTATTATTTGAGATGGGGTTTCACTAGGATTAAATAAATAATTAAGGGAACTTGTGAAATTATTTTATTTTAACCTTAACGATATATAAACCCAGTTATGTTGTTTTCTCAATTAGGGTCCAACTCATGTTGTTGGTTGTGCACAAAAATCTTGGAGAATCCTTTCAAGCCTAGAGAGCTCCATTTTCCAAGAACGCTCCTAAGAATGATAAAAAATCCTCCTCCACCAGATTAAGGATAATTCTTTGGAAGTGATTCTCGAGCTGATCAAGACGGAAGACACAAGTGCAAGGATCTTCCGTGCTAGCACCTAGAGACTCCTTCAGCGGCATCTAGAGATTCTCGGAACACATGTGGATCACCACTAGAGGAAATCTATACTTGGTTTCTACAACGCAATGATGATGCACCATAGATCTGCCTCTAGATTCATCAATGAAGAAAGAATTCCTTAGAGGTAATTCTTTATATAATTAAATTAATTATAAACAATATGAATCGATCTCCTCTCTCTCAATTCTAGCATTATTATCCACTGTCTATTTATTTGATTCAATTCTTTGGATCACGACGTTCATCGTCATATATATCTCATATTGATCATCGATTATGGAAAAAATCAAAGTTGGCCACCGCCCAACGCATGTTTCTACTGCACCTGGAACATGCACTTGGAAGTGGTTTTGGTTAAGAAGTAAGGTAGTTAGTCTCCTCCAATCTCTCTTAAAAAATAAACACCTCATATTTGGTGTCATCCAAGGAATAAGAGATGGTATTTTGAGTTGGTATGACCTGTTCTATATTAGAAAAATCAATAATAGGCCAGTGGAGTAAAAATCATTCGTATGAAAATCAGAAAATAAATTTTTCTCGAAAAGTTGTCCAGCTTACATATTTTCAGCATCTCCCATCTCTTGTTATCTTATTAAACAACCCTCAACATAGAGATCTTGATTCTTTAGTAGAACATTAACCTACTCGATCTCCCACCAACTGACGGTAGGATTTTCAATTTTTTATGAAATTATTCTGGATAATACTCAGGAAAAACATGTGAGAATTTTTTAAGTTCTTTGGATAAGGTTTCCACAGTAGGTTGCCTAAACTCTTTATAATCTTCAATAAGTTCAAGAAAATATTATTCACTTAAAATTTGATATTGTTCCCTAACTTTGTATGCAAGAAATTCTACAAAGTCTTTTGACTGTAGTGGAGGTTTCATTTTTTTTTTATTTTTTTTTTATTTTAAATGAAATTGAAAACAAAGATTCACTAAAACAAACTTGCCTCCCTGAAAATTGTGTCAATTCCTGATAGCATGTAATATGAAATATTAAGAATAAATTTATAATTCCTTAGATAATACACAGTGGCTAACCTAGGGATCAGTGTCAAGGAGGCGGTGGGTCTATTCTAGTGATACTTCTAAAATCTTTTTATGATTTTATCATTATCAAAGAAGTAAATAAAACATGAAACAACATTGATGAATTTGAAGAGGGAATGAAAACAAAAGAAATAAAATAAATAAATAAAGGGAATAGAGAAAGTAAAGTGGACAAGAACAAACCAATTTCAGGTTGGATCACTCTGCTTTCTATCATTGATCTAAAAAGATTAAACTGTCAATGCTCAACCTCACGCAACACACGCTCAATCTCTAAAAGCACACACCTCTCACTTGTCGAAAAATGAACAAAAACATACAAGATCGCCATTTGAACATGAGTACTCTACTAAACTGTGAAAAGATATCCTAGGTCAAATCAATTTCCCAGAGGATATCTCCTCGTGAAAAAGTGATTGTCGCTAGGTTGACAAATCACACAACTACTCCTGAAAAACTCAATTGAGTAGACAAGAGAAGAAGAGGATAAAAAGATAAAAGGTTGAGAGTAACAAACCATTCCTGCGAGAAAGTGTTCTCTCACATAACCTTTATTCATGATCACAACTTGCCAATAGTGAAGAATATGTTGGCAATCAAACTATATTTTTTATCTATAAGTAGCAATATGCGTCACCTCTTGGTACTAGGTACATAAATTAGTCATCCATGTCTGAAGTTAGAATCTCACAAAATAGAGAGCGAAGACCAAACATAAAATTTTTATTTACAAAGAATAGAGTTACAGAAGAGAGAAAACAAGAAGAGAGAGAGAAATGAGAGAAAATGAAATTTTCAAAAATGACGGGGGGGGTCTCCCATATCTAAACATGATATCCTAATTGAATACATAAAAGAATAAATCAATTACGATATGATTTTAAAATAAAATTCTTCCACGTGCTAGCTTTCACTCACCATCTCCTTCACATGACACCATCAAAACTTCTCTACAAAACTTAATGCTCCCATGTACTATGGTGCAAGTGCCTGTAAGAAATTCCAACCTTTAATGACCACGTGTCAATCAAAGCTCAAAACACTGACAAAAACTCTGATGGCTCATGACCCTAACACATAGCCCTTTTGCAACAACTCTCAAAAGACAAATTCTTGAACACCTGGTGTGAATTCCTCAATGGCCTTTGAAAACACAAAACTTAGAAATGTTGAAATTCTATGCCACTGTTTTCAACCCGCAAAAAGACAGAAAAAACAAGCAACTAAAAAATACGACTCCCAATCTGTCATTTTCAATACGGATTGAATGACATCTGCCATGGGTGAAGGTGAAACTCGAATGCATCCTTGAATCAACTTCAACAAGGGTTCGGAAAGGATCTGCAATTTTAGAGATCGTGACTTGTCTCATCCACAGATTCAGATTTGTCTGGTTTGAAAACTAATATCCTTCCAGTCGGATCCCAAATCGGCTCGAGAGGACAGAATCATCAGGGAAACTAGATCAATCATCACAAGAGCAGTAGTTCGGAGGTCGGCATAAGAGTTGCAACACAGATCCGAATGCTTCAGATGATTCAGATCAAGCTTCAACAGACAGTGTCAGAATAGTTCAAACTCAATCGGCCTCCATAATAGATCTTCTTTGCATGAGCTCAATCCATAAGTGTTTTTTGAGTCTTGTTTGCAAATCTTTGCTCATGAAGGATGGGTTTGCAAAGATCAGTTTTTGAAGTTCATGTTCGCCAAGGTCCTATCATGAAGGACAAGTGCACAAAGCACTATTCACAAAAATCGATTTGCAATGGTGGTGATATTCATGAGCGATGAGGATTGAAATCACAAAGTACTCACGAAGGATGTGAGAATCGCGAATAGAGAGCTCTGTATTTTCTTTTTGTGAAATGATCATGGTCCTTCTATAGGGACCTTCCACTATTTATAGGTGTACGACACCTAGGGTACGTAAATGAGATTCACAAACAAGAGAAAATTACCAATTTTCAGTAGTTTTCCCTCAGAATACGACCCTCTTTTCTCCGCAAAGTCCAACTATGAGGGGGGAATTTGTTGGTGCTCAAATAAGTGTGTCACAGGAGAGGTCAGAGAAGGAATGGATGATTAGAAAATAATCTAGGCCACAACTGCCAAAAAATGCACTTAAGGGATTGGATTCGCAAAGCTTACCACCACCACGAATAGGCTAGGCTTTCAATGGTCTCAAAAGTGTGGAGGGTTGATGGAAACCTCTGTATATTATCAATCCCAAGGTTCAGAGCCCCTGTTCGCGACTACGTGGAGGATCGACGGTAACCTCAGCACAATGTCATTCAGACTCATGGAGACCTATCCATTCGTGAAGCTCATAAATATTTGTGAAAGTCTCTAGAATTCAAAAAACCCACAATACCACCTCTATAGTGCCTATAAATACCTCTTTATGTCTGAACTTTTAGGGGACATGACCTTTCAACTTCCACCAAATGCTTTGAGTTCGAGATACTCCATATCTTTGTGAGTGAAAGAAAAAATGGACCCCCAAGGTATTTATCCTTCTTGAACCAACCTCCAATGGGTTTTTGAACACCTTAACCCAAAGTGGAGAATCCATTCATGAAGGCTCGTGCCCTTTACAGAAGAAGAAATCCCAATGTGGCTCTTAGAGCTTCACGAGGCACCTATCCTTCACAAAACCAACCCCATGGAACCTAGACTTTACACTGAGGTAGAGTCACTCTCTATCATGAAGAATACTCCTTCGTGTGACCCTTGAAATCTGTGAGGAGCCTGGGAATCACAAAGCCCTCCTCTACGAGGACCCTGAGCTTTGCAAAACACTCCTCCATGAAGCCCCGACCTTTGTAAATTACCTCTTCAGGGACTCTCCGTGGTTCCTCCTTTCAGTTGACACCCATCCATAAAAGTTAACTGCTTGGGCCCCCATACCAAATCAGAACCAGCTCAGCTGCAACCTAAGTCCCTGTGTGACCGATTCCACCTACTCATGTGTCTTCCCTTGCTCCACGTGCAGCCTGGGCCTCTATCATACCTATTTCTTATACCAAATTGTAATGAACCGACCCAGGTTTCCCTTAAACCCAGTACCCAACCTGTTTCGTTACATACCCAAGGGCATTCATGATCCCAACGGGCTGACAACAAGCACCCAAGTATCAAAAAACACAATAGAGGGAACGATTTCTCCCAACCTGATCAAACACATGACATATATGTACTAAAAAAGGAATGGTGTAAGATGAACAATATATATATATATATTCCATAACTATAAGAAAACAATGGAAATAGACAACAATAAAAGTAGCTAAAAACTCTAAAGGACAAGTCTAACTGCAAAGGACCCAAACCAAACAGCTAATCCAAATAATGACATGAAAAAACTCCCACCATCTCACCACCAGCTACCCAACCAGCTGGCACGAACCTTGGCACCTCACCATAGTGCCTTGCATTTCCCTGTATTAGAAGACAAACAAATATCTATGCACCATCGAAGAGGTGTACAGGGTGTGTGATAATTGGCTCAGTAGGATCCCACCAAAGTGTTCCATAATAGGCCTCTATATGACAATTCTTGTATGCTCATTTTAAGTAAAAACATGACCTGATATGCACTAAAGCAGTTTTATAGAAAACATGGTAAACATTTCCCTTTTTCCCCAGTTCAAAATAAAATAAGTTATATCAATTTCAAAACACATTTTCCATATCATTTTCCAAAAGCATAAACATGCACATCAAGGCTAACACAAAAAGACAAGCAATACAAAATAGAATCATAGGCATCACAACACTAATGAATACTGCAGGTCCAGGCTGAAAACTACTCGTACCATAATAATCAAGTGCACAAATTACGATCCTAGAATAATGGTTCTAGGAAGTAGAGTAATTCCCCATGACTAACCCCCCCCCCCCAAATGCCAATATCAATCCCCTATAAAAATGGTCCTAAGAAACAAAGGAAATACCCAAGATAAACCTCCTTGATAATCACAAAACAATAGATGATGGCCCCAAGCTAAACCTTCCACCTAAGTACCCAAGGTAACCCATGTCTTATTTTTCATAGTTCATTTCAATGCTTTGAAACCCATTTCAATACCATTTCACAAATTCCATTTAAATTCTTTGAAAATACCCATTTTCTTTCTATTTGACAATAACCAGGGAAAAACCATTGCTCTTGAAAACTATTTTCAACAAACACAAAATAATCATGCCAATTTTATTTATAATTCAATTTATAAAGCAACAACAATCAATCTTATCGACACGAGCTAGAGACGGAACCACCTACCTCAAAACTCGAACAACACACATCCACAATGGAATCCAAAATCAATGAAACCCAAAAACATTAATGAAGTCCCTATAATCAAATCTACATCTATATTGATTCAATTTAGAAGATAAGGGATCAATGGAAGAGAGGAAACCTACATACCTCAAAGATGAACATCTGCCACACCATGACCATTGAAGAAAAAGGCCTCTAGAACAAGATCACACAATGGATCTAGAAGAAGACAAGAATTAATATCCAACTTAGATCAACAGATCTGATACCGTAATTCTAAGGCACCACTATGATCACTTTCAATGAAGAAACAGAAATATCACTTACCTAGAGAGATGCACCTCAGCCGTAATGGAGATCCAACACTAAACGGATCGATCTAGGTGGAGTGGTGTCTCCGAAAATTACCTGGGATGAGTTTCAATTCGATATCCAAGAGGTTTGGAGAAGGATCTAGGACAAAATAGCCGCTCACCCATTTTAAAATCTGGACACGAGCCATTTCATGACATATAATATAGTTACACGCCGTGAAATCCAAGGTGTAAAAATACATCAAAAAATGCATCCCCTTGGATTAAAAAACAATTTTTTAAATAATTCATGATGTGAAACCACCATTCACGACATGTAATTTTTCACAGCGTGATCCCTCTCACAACTTGTACCCAGCAATAGTTACATGGTGTGTAACCCAGTTACACGACATGAAATCATTATATAGCCTGCAAAAATGACCGGTTCTTATTGAAAGCCCAACAAATCTATGACTTCAACATTATAGGTATCCTCCCAATATCAAGGGAGGGGAAACCCATGACAAGGTTAAGGGTATACATGATAAAATGGTAACGGGATGTTACAATAGTAAACTGAGTTTTTAGGTCTGGTGAGAAATAATAAATATTAAATATTATTCGATTAAATAATATTTAATTATAATTTACAAGTTAAGCGCATGCCGAGAAATAATGATATTATTATTATTTTACATGGGGTTTCACTAGGATTAAATAAATAATCAATGGTACTTGTGCAATTATTTTATTTTAACCCTAGCAATATATAAACTCAGTTATGTTATTTTCTCAATTAAGGGTCAATTCATTTTGTTGGTTGTGCACAACAATCTTAGAGAATTCTCTAAAGCCTAGAGATATCCCTTATTCAAGAACTATCCTAAGAACGGTGAGCAATCCCCCTCCACCGGATCAATTAGAATGCTTTGGAAGCGATTCTTGTGGTGATCAAGACGGATGATGCAAGCGCAAGGATCTTCCGTGCTAGCACCCAAAGACTCCTTCAATGATGTTCGGAGATTCCAAGTGTAATAACCTGATATTTTATAAGATAGATTACTTAATGTCTTGTGTTTTATGCTACACCAAGATTATATTGTTCTATACGCAACATTGTATTAGCGTACAGTATACGCAACACTATTCTTATCTTGTGTTCACATAATTTTAAGTTCTTTTGATAGAATTCATTTCACGCAACACTGAGTATAGATTTTTTTCAATATATAAATGAAACAAGTTTGGATTATGTTATAAAAAACACCAATGGAAGATTTCACTACACGCAACACTGACTTGGATTGCATTACACGCAAGAGAGACCTTCCTCGATAGTTTGCATTGTACTCAATACGGAGTTTCACTAAACAATGATATATTATTAAAATATTATTATTTAATGGGGTATAAACTAGATGTTATGAATATTATTAACCACATTTTGGATTTTATATAACATTAGAATTCATCTTACACAATTTCTAGAACATGGAATAATAACAAAAATCAATTTTTTCAGATAAAAAAAGTATTTTTCAAAAAATATAGTTTTACCGCCTTTTAATGGTGCACCCATTTTAAATATATTTTTGACACTTTTATAAGTTAAATTTAACAAAATAAACTTCTTATTTATAATTGGGACATAAAATTTTACTTTTGTTGATTTTTTGGTATTTTTCTAATAAAATTCAAATTTTAATGAATAGTAAAAAATACTACATTTTAATTCAAAACTGCCTTTTCATCTAATTTATTTATATAGTTATATTATATTTTTAATTGGTTTTAAAGCATAATTGGATTATATTTTTATCATTTAATACAATTTTGGTCATTGGAAGTAATTTCACTTTCAAATTGTATATAAACAGATTTCAATCTTTTGATAGTTATTACTTCTTAAAAATCCACTTTTTGGTTTTGACAATGGGAATTAATTTTAAAATAATTACTGAAACTTTTGTGTTTTGAATTTGGAAAAATGGATTCTATATTTAGAATCAGGAGGTCCAAATTGTGTAAATAGGTACCTTTTAGTTTGAGACATTATGAATAGTAACTTCAGCAATTATTTTATTTACCATGGTTAAAGGGTAAATCTGGTAAATAAGGATAAAAAAATAATATTATAGTAATATTAAACTACTCTAAAACATGTTATAATCCTACTGGATAGGATATCTCCAACCATGGGCATCCTTGGGTCAATTTTGGAACCCCATGAATTCACTTGGATGTGAAAATGACATTTTATAAGAATTAATTTAAAGTAAATATAATTATAATCTAAACATATATCTTTTACTAAATAAATTTTAATATAGGGTTATATAACTGATATCTATGTATATAAATAGCCATTATAAAGCTAAAATTATTTCCTACATCATGTTATTTTATTTATAATTTTTATACATTAGATAAATATATTTATTTATGACACTATTATGATGTTGTGTTTACCTAATTAATGAAAGATTCAAATAAATGAATTTATAAATATTAAAAAAAATGTAATTTGGTTATTTTGATGTCATCCATGAATTTTATGGATTATATTGACATATTATCTTTGATTTAATTCCTTATTTTTGAAGGAATCAGGTTATGAATTTTTAAAAAAGTCAAGTATGAATAGTGTCCAAAATTGACACAATTCATAACTTAAAACATAAAATAGTTTATTAAATGATATTAAATTCCTAAAAATATAAGATTTATCCAAATGATTAATATAATTCCAAATATGTCATAAATAAATTTTTTGGGTTGTTTGACATGATATGGTAATTACATTAACCCATAATGTGTAAATAATATGATATCACTGTAAGATTAAAAAGGGTAAAATAAGGGTAAAACCAAAAATATAAGGATAAAAAAATTCAAAACTTGTCAAAAAAATTATTGGATGATGGGTATTCGAAAAAAATCATCCTATCTTATAATTAAATAAGTTTTGGACCATTTTAAATTTAAATTGAATTAATAATAAATTAATATTTTGGAACTTTCCTAAAGTTCCCCTCTCCTCTCTTATAAAAGGGCACCTCCTCCCTCTCCTATTCACTCCATTTTGAGCCTTCAAGATCGGCCAAAACCTTCCCATTTATCTTATAAAATTCTGTAGTCACATTCTAGAGGTGCTGGTCTTCTCAAAATACCAACTCTAGTGCCCTAAGAGGAAATTTAAAGGAGGCAGATCGAGGAAGAGGTAATATCTTCTACCGATTCTTTCAAATTTATTTCTTCTTCTACTTCCTCTTCTTTAGTTGTTTCATTATGAAGTAATAACATCAGTATCACTCATATACCGATATGTTATTATAAATATAAAACAACCTTATTTCACCTTCTATACATCCTACAAAAAATGAAATCACCGCGTGATTCATGCTCAAATTTACCCAGGAGAAGAAGGTAGAACGGTCCTTGTAGTCTAGTTTGGGTTGTCAAATCCTCAGAGACCTAAGAAGTAACCTACATACACGTACATTCTATGAAATATTTTTGGCTATGAAGTGGCCAACTTGGGTTGATTTAAGATGGTTTTAAATGAACTCTAAGATACTTAAGTGAATTCAATTTAAAAGAGTGAGTTGATCCTAGGTTATCACTTGGGGTGGATTGGACGTATTTTCTTTTCAATGATTTCAATTTATTATATTTGAGATGGGTTCATTTAAGAAGATCAAACAACATCTTCACTTATTGGTTTAATACCTACACCCTTTAATACTAATCACCTATACACTTGAAGGATCAAAGTTTTGATCACTTCAAGGTAAAGGTTTGTATTAGCACTTGAAGTGTGTGGCCTTAAACTCAACAAAAATGATGGAGTTTAAAAATCATCAAATAAAAATCTCAATTAAAATAAGTGATTAGACATTAATTAGTTGAAAACTAATATCCAATACAACCCCTTTATACTCCCTTGGATCAACCCATAAGTGGTATATCTCTCCATTGATTCTATGGTTTCAATGGAAGCGAAAAGTAGACTCATGAGGGAGGAAATGGAGAAGTAAAAAAAAACAATGAAATAACGATCACTCCACCGTTGTGTGATAATTTCACAAGGTTTGGTGTGAATAAATTCACACCTTAAACCAAAGGTATTAAATTGATATTAAGAATAAAAAAATAAGAGGAAAATAATAACTTTTTTTAAGAAACTAAAGTGAATTGAACAACTTACATGTGAAAGACAAACTTGAGACAACAAAATCACAGCATAACATTATAATTGAACAAAGCACTAAAGATGATAAAAACCTCCACACCACTGCCTTAAATAGGCATTTTGGGAGCCTTGGGTCGAGCCTCCAACAGTACAAATCATCTCACTTGATTATGGTAGGCCTAGGGTGGTGGAAATCTTGTGGAACTTGGACTTTTCCACTCTTTACCCGAGGTGGCAGTCAGCTTACAACCACTGAATAGACGCGTCTAAATTACCTTCTAGATGGCCGAATTAGAGTGGACCATAGAAGAAGAAAATGGACCTCCGAATGTCTCCTAACCTCCAGTAAACCTTGGGCCCATTTGGAGTTTTGAATTGGGAGTTATGTTTGATTTATTGGGATAATATTCTGGGCCGAAGATTATGGCCCAGATTTTGATATTCTATTTGGGCCGCCTTAATTGCCCTCATGGAGGCCGAATTAGCAATGTCTAATGAATAATTATTTTTTCATATATATATCTTCTATAATACCACAAAATTTGGGCTTCATTGATTTTTTATTGTGGGTCGCACATTCTCATCAGTGGGATGGTGTCCAATCTGCCTTCTCCAGAATTCTTTCCTTTCATCGCCAAATATCTCCATCATCCTTTATGAATCCTCCATTGATCCCTGAATGAAAAATTTTCATATTTAAGTTTATATACAGTTCCCAAAATATCAAATTAAAATATGGATAATTACAATCCTTAAAATCCGATGAATCATTGGCCCTAAATTGGTGTACATTAGTCATGAAGTGCACAAATGATAAGAATGGATGTTCAAAATTAAAATCCACTAACTTCGACCCATAAGATAAAAAATGAACATTTAATACCATTAAAATGTAATTAAAATATTTATTTTTATTGTCTAATCACCACGCATGCATACGTACAGATTACCGTCTCCACGTCGTGGTGTAATCTGTTTTTCACCACCACCTTACTTAGATGGGTATAATGGTGGAAATAATAACTATATATAATTATTATAACATTGTACTAATTCTGAGATATTATACACCATCTAATTCAATACCCTTAAATGATTATGGGAATGATATTATCACTCGTGCGTACGTACGGCTTACCATCTCCACGACGCAATCAGATTCATTATCCATGTTAACCATTCAAGAATGATTATAAAGTATATATAATAAATAATAATTAAATATATGACATAATAATTCTACTATATTTATACATATATATATATATATTTAATTTACTTACTTTCATTCAATTTAATAAGGAAACGAAAACAACGTTCATGCGTACGTACGACCTACCGTCTCTATGAACAGTGTATTCCATTCCATTTATCTATCTATTATATATATTTATATAATGAATATATATGATATATAAATCATGTTTTAAATTATAGAAGTAATTAAATCATGATCTATTTAATAATATCAAGAATAACAAGACCAAACACATACGATAAATAAAACGATTATTACCCAAAATGTTTCTTTAACATGGAATTGATAAATGAACGGGTAATATAAATTCATACGTGAATCATATATGATTTCATAAATATTATTATGGTTCTGTTACAAGTTAATAATATATTTAAACCCAATATACAAAAGTTTTAGACACATATAGAAGAAATCATACCTATGGTAAGGGATAATTTGGCAATCTCATTTTTATCCGAGATTGTTTATACATAAGTATATACTGGGGTTATATTTATCATCCATGTCCATGTTTTATAAAAATGATTTCATAAAATATTTAATATTTTTCTAAGTATGTTTAAAGTCATTTTTACCCCTTTTTTACTTTTACTACATGGTATAGAAGGAATATTTATTTTATTTACCATACGAGGTACTTTTTTTACTTTTCTAGAAAAAGTACGAGGAGAATGTTTTTGTTTAAATTATACAAAATGAATGAATTTTTATGGTTTCACAATACCTTATTTCCATGAATCTTTCTCTAAACTATTTCAAGTTTATTTTCAACTAAATTCTTTTTTTAAAAAAATTGCGCAGCATTTTGAGAAGAGAAAACGTTTTTGTAGAAGAAAGGATATTTTCCTTAAGAACTAAGTTCAAGTGTTTTACCAAAATTATTTTTTATCTAAGATGACACTCTTAAAATAGGGTTATGTTTCTATAACTATTATTACTATTATTTGATTGCATTAATGATGGAATTATCTTTTTATGGATTATGTTATGATGGAATGATATGTAAGAAAACCATTTTATATCTTGGGCTATGCTATGATGAATGATTTATGTTTTTGTGGAAAATGTAAGAATAATTTAATTATGAGATGGGTGGGACTTATATCTACCTCCAATTGATTGGTAAATATTTATATCTCATGAGATATACATGGCTAGAACGACAAGTAAATTTGGTTTAGTAATACATGGCTGGAATGACAAGTGAATCTGGTTCAGTAATACATGGCTGGAACAACAAGTAAACCTGGTTCAATAATGGACTTTTTCCACTATGATGGTAATGGAAGCGATGCCTTGGATACTATAAAAATAATTTTATGTGCTTAATTGTTTGAAACAATTACATGTTTTATGCCAATGCTATTCTATCATAGTTAATCTTCCTTTATGATCCATGTCATAAGTACTGCCAAGGTTTATGTCATTGCTCAAGATTTTGATGTTTAAACTTTATGTTCATGTTTTTATATTCAAATGTTTATGGTTTGTTTTATGTTCTCCATGTTTACCCTTACTGGTCATTTGAGCTCGCTCTTTCTATGTTTTATTTTCCCAAGGATATAAAGAACAGTTTTAGGTAGGAAAACAAACGGGGGAGATCTTTATGGGAGATGTTGAAGATCTTTCACCATGACTAGAAGATTATATTTCGAGTTTCCAAAGACACTAAACTAATACAGTATTTGGGTGTCTATTTTTTTCATGTATTAAGTATTCCACAAAATTAATGTAATGTCCATATATGTCAAGATTGGGTATCTATAGTTGGTATCAGAATGAAGGTTTAGTCAACCTTTGGAAACTAGGATGCAAAAAAATTTAGTGAGATCCCTATAGATATTTCTAAGTTATGTATAGGTATATCCCTAAGGTTAAGTATAATTATAGGTTATAGTCCTAGAATTATGATAATGATCATGAATAACCTAATATTAAACATAATATGTTAGAGATTGAAAGTACTCCCCCTTGATTGCATTGTTTTCCTAGTATGATTTTTACCTCTCACACTATTCTTTTTGGGTTTTAGACAATGGATGGAACCTAAAAGAGTTGTGTTAATGATCAATGCAGTGAGAAATGCAATGATTTTCCTCCTAAAAAACCAAATGTTATGGGATATAGAGTGAAAAATCTTATTTCTATACTTACACAAGCTATGAATCAGTCTGGAATTCCAAATGAGTAGAGTAGGGAACAATATTCTATTGAGTCCTTCATGAGGCAACATCCACATTCCTTCGGTGGGTCTTCTGATCCACTTGTTTCTAAACAATGGGTTAGTACCATTGAAAATATATTTTCCATACATTGTTGTTTAGAACATGAAAAAATCATTTTGGTTGTTTACCATTTAGAAGGTGAAGCAGACCAGTGGTGGACTCTAATTAAGAATACAAGGCCCCAAGATGAAATTGAATCCATGGAATGGGATGAGTTCAAGAACTTATTTTTTAATAAGTACTTTCCTCATATTCTTTGAACAAAGATAGAAAAAGAGTTCCATGAGCTTAAGAAAAAGGATGATGAATCTATTGGTATATACGAGATGAATTTTACAAGGCTTGCAAGGTATGCTTTTGGATTTATCATCCAAACTGAAAGTAAAGTTGATCGATTCTTCAGTGGCTTAAAACCAAGTCTTATAAGGGCATTAGCTATAAGAGACTTGAGTAGCTATGAATAGATTGTGCATTGTGATATCAAGGTAGAACTAGAAGTTGGTGTTACATATACATCTCATGGTTTTGACAAGAAATTAAAGATGGAGTTCAAGGGAAAATCTCAAAACAATGGTGAAAAGAAGATGAATATTTTCTTATGCTCAAAGTGTGGAAAGAAGCATGGTGGATATTGTATTAAAGGGACTAACAAATGTTTCAAGTGTGGAAAAGAAGTTCATCGAGCAGTTGAGTGATGAAGTAATGGGAAAAAGGTTTCTAATTATGTGAATAGAGAAGGGACTACAGAGAATGCACCACCAACACTTTAATGCTACAAGTGCAAGTAAATGGGGAATTATTATACCAATGCCCTAATCCAAGGGTTAAGGATGATCGATATTAGAAACCTCTTAAAGAAAAAGACAAAGGGAATTCACATGAAATCACTATTGGTGATTTTTGATTATGACAACGAAGTGGTGGAATGATTAAGTATTTATGTAATGGGATTCCAAAATAGTGTTGTGGAATCTCATTTATAGTATTATGGAATATTGGAATATCTATGTATTGGTTTATTGTGGTTTTCAAAAATTATATGGTACCAGTAACCATGAAAAGTGATTGAAATATTTTTGGAAATCATGTTATATGAACATAATGAAGGGATAAGAAGATAATGAGATGTTTTATAGTATTAATGAGCTCATGACTGATAAAAGGACAAAGTGATATCATGGTTTGAGTATACAGAATTTTTGGTATTTTTGGTGTGTGGAAAGAGTTAATTTTGAAAGAATGCATGTTTTCACTGAGGTTCTATGGTAATTCATATTATTATCATTGGTTAAATAGAATACATGATTAAGGTATTCAAATTATTGGAATGTGACAACCAAAAACTACCAAATGAGGTATGGGAGACAAATGTTATGTTGATTTAGTTCACCTCTTTATAAAGTTTTTTTAGTTTTTGAAAGGATTGTAATGTTATCCATTTATGTATAGTATAAGTTATTTTCTATTTTAAATTTTTTAGATTAATGTATTATCTCACTATAGGTGGAATTATGCATATTTGATTACCTATGCTAACCTTTTTATTGAGACGGATGGAACGACCTATCATTCAATCACATGATCTTCTAACACTTTACAAATGACAAATTCAACTTCATTTATTTAAATTAGAGATGAAGTATAAATTGTTCAAGGCACTACCTATGATGATATTGTACTGAAATCAAGTAATCATTTCTTCTCATGTTCTTCATATTTAGGAAAAGGATCCTTAAAACAAAAAAAATGCCATCATAGTACTTTCTTATTCGATGAATCAGATGGTCCCTTAAATCATCACAGATTTATGGCTTTCTGGTAGTTAACTTTCTCCAAACCTTATTCTCTATCACTATCCATCATAACTTGATGGTTAGATTTATCTTCTATATCCATGTTTTCACTTCCCACTTATGTTCTCCTATGTGGAAACCCGGTGATGAGTTACTTTGGGTAACCATTATGTTTCTAACATTCCTTTTTAAAATTAAGTTTTAGTATTATTTTTTACAATGTGAATTTCTATGAAAGAAACTTTCATGTAGAAAACCATTTATAACCATGATGAATTTCGAGGGTGAAATTCATTTTAAGGGGGTTATAATATAACACTTCGAGATTTCATGAGATTGATTATTTGATGTCTTGTGTTTTACGCTACACCAAGATTAGCTTGCGCTATACGCAACATCGTATTAGATTGAAATATACAAAACACTATTCTTTTCTTGTGTTGCACATAATTTTAAGTTCTTTTGATATAATTCATTTCATGAAACACTGAGTATAGATTTTTTTAAATGTATAAATGAACCATGTTTGGATTATGTTATATGAAAAACCAATGAAATTTTTCACTACACGCAACACTGACTTGGCTTTCATTACACGCAAGAGCGACCTTCCTTGATAGCTTGTGTTGTACGCGATACCGAGTTTCACTAAAAAACGATATATTATTAAAATATTATTATTTAATGGGATATAAACTAGATGTTATGAATATTATTAACCACATTTTGAATTTTATATAACATTATAATTCATCTTACACATTTTATAGAACATGGTATGAGAACAAAAATCATTTTTTTGGATAAAAGAAGCATTTTTTAAAAAATGCAGTTTTACCACCTTTTAATGGTGCATCCGTTTTAAATATAGTTTTGACACTTTTATAAGTTAAATTTAACAAAATAAACTTCTTATTTAGAATCGGGACATAAAATTTTACTTTTCTTTAATTTTTGGTATTTTTCTAATAAAATTTAAATTTTAATGAATAGAAAAAATACTGCATTTTAATTCAAAACTGTCTTTTCATGTAATTTATTTATATAGTTAGATTATCTTTTTAATTGGTTTTAAAGTATAATTGAATTATATTTTTTTCATTTAATCCAATGTTGGTCATTGGAAGTAATTTCACTTTCAAATTGGACATAAACAGATGTCAATTTTGTGATAATTATTACTTCTTAAAAACCTCCTTTTTTGGTTTTGACAATGGTAATTAATTTTAAATTAATTACTGAAACTTATATGTTTTTAATTTGGAAAAATGGATTCCATATTTGGAATCAATAGGTTCAAATTTTGTAAATAGGTACCTTTTATTTTTAGACATTATGAATAATAAATTCAGTAATTATTTTATTTACCAAGGTTAAAGGGTAAATCTCATAAATAAGGATAACTAAATAATATTATAATAATATTAAACTACCCTAACACATGTCCTAATACTATTGGATGAGATATCTCTGACCATGGTCATCCTTAGGTCGATTTTGGAACCCCATGGATTCACTTGGATGTGAAAATGAAATTTTATGAGAATTAATTTAAAGTAAAGATAATTATAACTTAAACATGTATCTTTTACTAAATCGATTTTAATATAGGGTTATATAACTGACATATATGTCTATAAATAGTAATTATAAAGCTAAAAATATTTCATACATCATGGTATTTTATTTATAAATTTTATACATTAGATAAATATATTTATTTATGATACAATTATGATGTAGTGATTACCTCATTAATGAAATATTCAAATAAATGAATTTATAAATATTAAAACAAATATAATTTGGTTATTTTGATGTCATCCATGAATTTTCTGGATGATATTGACATATTATCTTTGTTTTAATGCCTTAGTTTTTAAGTAATCAAGTTTTTATGAATTTAAAAAAAATCAAGTATGAATAGTTCCCAAAATTGACACAATTCATAACTTAAAACATAAAATAGTTTATTAAATGATATTAAATTCCTAAAAATCTAAGATTCAGTAAAATGGTTAATATAAGTCCAAATATGTCATAAATAATTTTTTTGGGTCGTTTGACATGGTATGGTAATTACATTAACCCAAAATGTGTAAATAACATGATATCAGGGTAAGATTAAAAAAGGTAAAATAAGAGTGAAACCAAAAAGATAAAGATAAAAAAATTCAAAACTTGTAAAAAAATTATTTGATGATGGGTATTCGAACCAAAATCATCCTATATTATAATTAAATAAGTTTTGGAATTTTTTTAATTAAAATTCAATTTATAATAAATTAATATTTTTGAACTTTCCTAAAGTGCCCCTCTCCTCTCTTATAAAAGGACATTTTATCCCTCTCATATTCACTCCATTTTGAGCCTTAAAGATTGTCCAAACCCTTAACATTTCTCTTATCAAATTACCTAGTTATATTATAGAGATTTTGATATTCTCAAAAGACCAACTCTAGTTCCCTAAGAGAAAATTTAAAGGAGGCACGTCGAGAAAGAGGTAATCTCTTCTACCGATTCTTTCAAATTTATTTCTTCTTCTACTTACTCATATTTAGTTATTTCATTATAAATTAATAACATAAGTATCACTCATATAATTATATGTTATTATAAATATGAAACAACCCTATTTCACCTTCTATCCATCCTATGAAAAATGAAATCACCGTGCGTGCATACGTATGGATTACCGTCTCCACGCCGTGGTGTAATCTGTTTTTCACCACCACCTTACATGGATGGGTATAATGGTAGAAATAATAACTATATATGAATATTATAACATGATACTAATTCTGAGATATTATACAACATCCACTTCAATACTGTTCGACAACTATGAGAACACTATCGTCGCTCGTGCGTACTTACGACTTACAGTATCTACAATGCGATGAGATTCATTATCCATGTTAACCATTCAAGAATGATTATAAAGTAAATATAATAAATAATCATGAAATATATGACATAATAATTATATTTTATTTATGTATATATATATATATATTTCATTTACTTACTTCCATTCAATTTAATAAGGAAACGAAAACAACGTTCATGCGTACGTACGACCTACCGTCTCCATGAACGGTGTATTCCATTCCATTTATCCATATATTATATATATATATTTATATACTGAATTTATATGATATATAAATCATGTTTTGAATTATGGAATTAAGTAAGTCATGATCTATGTAATAATATCAAGAATAACAAGCCCAAACACGTACGATAAATAAAACGATTATTACCCAAAACGTTTCTTTAACATGGAATTGATAAATGAATGACTAATATAAAATCGTACGTGAATCATATATGATATCATAAATATTATTATGGTTTTTTTATAAGTTAATAATTTGTTTAAACCAACTATATATGAGTTTCAGACACATATGGAAGAAATCATACCTATGGTAAGGGATAATTTTGTAATCTCATTTTTATCTGAGATTGTTTATACGCAAGTATCTACTGGGGTTATATTTATCATCCATGTCCATATTTTCTAAAAGTATTTTCATAAAATATTTACTATTCTTCTACGTATGTTTAAATTTATTTTTACCCCTTTATACTTTTACTAGATGGTGTGGAAGAAATCTTTATTTTGTTTACCATACGAGGTACTTTTTTTGACTTTTCTAGTAAAAGTATGAGGAAAATGTTTTTATTTAAGTTATACAGCATGAATGATTTTTTACAGTTTCATAATTTCTTATTTCCATGAAGCTTCCTCTACACTTTTTCAAGTTTATTTTCAACTAAATTCTTTTCTTTTAAAATTGCTCGGTATTTTGAGAAAAGAAAACGTTTTTGAACAAGAAAGGATATTTTCCTTAAGAACCATGTTCAAGTGTTTTACCAAAATTATTTTCCATCTAAGATGACAGTCTTAAAATAGGGTTATGTTTTTATACCTATTATTACTATTATTTGATTGTGTTAATGATGTAATGATATCTTTATGGATTATGTTATGATGGAATGATATGTAAGAAACCCATTTTATTTCTTGGGTTATGCTATGATGAATGATTTATGTTTTTATGGCACATGTAAGAATGATTTCATTAGATGGATGGGACCTATATCTCCATTCAATGCATTGGGAAAATATTTTTATCTCATGAGATATACATGGATAGAATAGAAATTAAATCAAGTTCAGTAATATTGGGTCGTAATGACAAGTGAATCTAGTTCAGTAATACATGGTTGAAAGGACAAGTAAACCTGGTTCAGTAATGGACTTTGTCCACTATGATGGTCATGGAAGCAATGCCTTGGCTACTATGAAAATCATTTTATGTGCTTAATTGTTTTCCACAATTACATGTTTTATGCCAATGCTATTCTATCATGGTTAATGTTCCTTTACGATCAATGCCTTACGTACTACCAAGATTTATGTCATTGCTCAATATTTTGATGTTTAAACGCTATGTTCATGTTTTTACATTCAAATGTTTATGTTTTTTTATGTTCTACATGTTTACCCATACTGAGAATTTGAGCTCACCCTTTCTATTTTTTCTTTTCCCCAGGATATAAAGAAATGTTTTAGGTTGGAAAACAAAATGGTGAGATATTTATGGGAGATGTTGAAGATCTTTCACTATGATTAGAAGATTATGTTCTTAGTTTCCAAAGACACTAAACTAATATGGTATTTAGGCGTATATTTTTGTCATGTATTAATTATTCCGCAAAAGTAATGTTATTTCTATGTACATCAAACTTGGGTCTCTACACCTAGAACACGTGTGGATCACCGCTAGAGGAAATCTACCCTTGGTTTCTACAACGCAACGATGGTACACTGCAGATCTGTCACCGGATTCATCAATGAAGAAAGAATTCCTTAGAGTTAATTCTTTATCTAATTAAATTAATTATAAACAATATGTCTTGATATCCTCTCCCTTGGTTATGATGTTGTTATCCATTGTCCATTTCTTGGATTCAATTTAGTGGATCACGATGTTCTTCATCATATAGATCTTGGATTAATCATCGATTATGGAAAAAAATAAAAGTTGGGCACCGCCCAACACATGCTTCCACTGTGCCCGGAACCTACAAGTGGTATCTTAGGGGCACATAATGTTTTATAATAATTTACAAATCATTGGTGATTTACGCATTTATAATTTAGTTCATCAATTCAATTTTAACCGTTCTCTTAATCTGAATTGTGAGATCTGTTTCTTCCTCCTTCATTTCTCGCAGATCTAATCGAAACAATTAATTTTATGATTAAAATAAAATTAAGGAACTCATCTGAAGGTGCCAAGGTTTCTGGTCAGACAACACCAGACTACACGCTGTCTAACTAGATTTACACACCATGTAATAATGTTCAACGCATCAAGATTTGATTCAGAAATCAATTTGATATTTTTTTATTGATTATTTCATTAATTAGACTATTTAATGCATCACATTTTAACTGGAATTAAATGGAACATGTTCATACAGACTATACGCCATGTATCCCATGTACACGATGTGTAGTCCCTTTGGATCAGAGACGAGTTGTGTATTCTATACACGGCCAACCTGACTGGTGACTATGTAACAGAGTCAACACAGCATGTGGCCCATTGGACATGTCGTGTACTCCAACTTTTTCAAGGAAAAAATTACACGCTGAGTCCCTAGACGCGTGTCTCGGATAAATGGTGAGAGGTGTACATGCCATGTAGATTAGATCTACACACCATGTACTTTTACCAAATTACGCAAATTTAAAATTTATTTCTTTACTCTGTAAACCTTGAGACATGTACTTGCATGTGGTCGTAAAGATAGAACATTCCATGTGATAGGTTTTAATATACATAAATTTTTAAATTTTTAATTAATATATGTGTAATGTTCAAGATCTGCATTTCATGTATGAGTCGTATTACAAGTTGTTACTCTATGTGTATTTAATCATAACATGTGACCTAAAAATCATGTAATTCATGTAATCATCTGTGAAGCACACATTGTGAAAGTACGTGATAAGTCGTTTATGCCATATGTAACAAGAGTAAAATAGTATCTAAGTATAATAAATGTTGGGAAGAATCGGATGGGTATTCACCGTGTTGCCTCCAATGTACATTTATGTACAAATTTAATTTTGAATGAATTTATTTAATTTATTTAAAATTATAATGAATGAGAATCTCAAGGAAATTTGGATAAGAATTAAGATAAAAGGATTTATTAATTAAAGATAATAATTAATTGATTCGAGTGCAATTTATCTTAAATAATAACAATTAATAATTTAATGCTAGTTTTATTAAATACATAATTTTTTGCATTCATGTGGATGATCATGATCTAGATCAGACCTTTTGTATGTGATTGGTTTCATTTAATTTATTATAAAATTAAATTGTTGGGCGACTTATCTCCTTTAACTATATAGGGTATGTGTTCCCATGGTTTCTTTTATGTAAACCCCCTTTTCCCCTCACCTATGTGTGAGTAAAAGGCATATGCAAAGGATGGAGCTCCCAAACTAGTGGAGACAGTTCAAGTTTGGAGTTGAGGTGAAACCAATCCAAGGAGATACAAAGGTGGATAGGTGGAAAGTTGTAAACATGAACCTTTATCATTTCAAGGTGTTTTCCCCCTAGGTCAATGGTTAGTTTATCAACTTCACTACCACAAAATGGGGCAAAGGAAGCAATACCCCTATATCAGTGCTTTTTTTAGTAGCACTAATAAAGTGGGGTTTTATCAGCGCGCATTTTCCTAGCGCTGATAAATGTGTATATTTCCAAAAAAAACATAAAAAATAATATATTTATATATAAGTATATTTATATTGATATAAATATAATATATATTTTTTAAAATATGTTTTATATCGATTTGATATGTCGTAGACCCAAAATGGATACCCCAGAGCAGAAATTATAGTTTTTTGTAGGGATTAAGGACCTTTTTGTACCTTGAATAATATGAGAAGGTGTTAAAATGGTCACCGTAGTGTAGGTCTAGTCGTAAGATTTGATTTGATATGTGGTTGAGGCAAAACAGACACCCAGAGCAGAAGTTATGGCAAAACGGACCCTCGGAGCCAAACTTGTGACTGTTTAGAGGGTTTTTGGTCTTTTTTGAACCTCAAAGATTGTGATAAGGGGTTTTGGTGATCACCAGAGTATGTAAATTTTTACAATATTCGATTTGATAAGTGTCAGAGCCAAAATGGACACTTAGATCAAAAGTTATTGTCGTTTGAAATTTTGCAACTCTCGTATCTTCTAAAAACCTAAGAAACCAACAACTCATTAAAATGGGCATAACTTCTGCTCCAGTCGTCCGTTTGAGCGCCGCGACCAGTAAAATCGAAGCTCACAAAATGAGTGACGACCATGTACATTCTAAACCGTTATAAGATCAGAGGAACGAAAGATATATCAATTATAGCACTCCCAAAAAAAGTCCAACTTCAAACGGCCATAACTTTCGCTTCGGGTGTCCGTTTAGGCTCTACCACATATCAAATCAAAGGCAGCGAAGAGATATACGCAGAAGGTTGACTTAGACATAGTTTTAGTCATGTATGAAACTTGAAAATCCCAAAAAACCACTAGAAGGCCTCCAAAACTCAGTTTTTGTGTCTGGACCCCTGTCAAATTTTTATTAAAATGGTCATAACTTCTGATCCGTGTGTCTGTTCGGCCTCTGACACCTGTGTTATCATATTTAATTCCATGAGATTTAGTTTGACAATTCACAGAGCTGAAACAGACACCCTGAGAAGAAGTTATGTCTTTTTCAGTGACTCTGTGCTTTGTTAGGTTTTTCGAGACCCCATTTCTAGCACTTTTGTATATACATATTAATATATAATATTTGTAAATATATATAAATATGTATAATTATACCTATAGATATATATAATATATCTCTCTGTGTGTGTGTTGTATATATGTATGTATGTATGTATTTATTTATTTATAAAAACACACATAAGAAAACATATTTTATAAATATATTTAAAACTAATCTTATAAATATATATTAATATACAAATAAATATACGGATAAAAAATTATAACTAAATATATATATATATATATATATTAATATAATTAACTATATGTATATATTAATATGACTAAATATATGTATATATATATTTATATTTATATAAATATATATATATTAATATACGGATATATATACATATATATACATATAATTAAATATATGTATATATTAATATGACTAAATATATATATGAATAAATAGATATATTAATAAATGAAAAGAAAAACAATATGGTGGAGTGGTAAAAGCTTAGGTGTGCAAGCAAGAGGTCTCGAGTTCGAATCCTGGGGCGTGCGTGGGGGTTACCATGGCAGTGAGCACTGTTAAAGGGGGGCTTTAAGCGCTGTTGAAGCCCCCCAAAATTGCAAAAATATTTTTTTATTTTTTTAATATTTTTTCAACTTTTATCAGCGCTAAAAAAAGCGTTGATAAAAGGGGCATTTATCAGTGCTTTTTGGAGCGCTAATAAAAGGGACCCCCCTTTATCCTCGCATCGATTAACAACGTTTTTTAGTACTGTTAATTGACTTTTCTAGTGCTGATAAAGACCATATTTGTAGTAGTGTAACCACTAGTAAGAGCTCATGATCACACCGCTTCTTTATTTTATTTTTTTTCAAGTTTCATGGTTATTTCATTATAGATGTTTTGTCATGATCACATAATTAATGAATTAACAAGCATGCAAGATGAAATTAAAATAAACGATCTTATGCGTAAATATTATCTAAGGTATGGTTAATCACTTAAGTAATCCCACTTAATATTAACAAGCATGTGATAAAGATAATAATTGTAAATTTACGTATAAACAAAGAAAATACCTCAATAAAATATTAAGTCAGTATAGCCTTCTATTACTTTGGTTAGAATAGAACCATAGTTCAAATTTCTTGACCAGCCAAAGTTAGCGTGCTTTCAATTATAAGGGAATTCTAAAATGAGGTTTTGGGTTGACTTAACTTGGTTCACATCAAGGGTTGACTGCCAAAGCAGGACTTGGTGTAACTCATAGAAAAAGGTTGAGAAAATCTAAATTAATGATTTCAGGATTGAGGAGTTCACTCAGCTGATCAAGGAAATGTGAGTTAATGCAGTTTGCATTTGGAATGCTTACCTAAAACCATTTGAGTTGCTTGACCAACCAAAGTTGGGGTAATGAGAAGGGTAATATGGATCCTTACTACTAGAATGTCCAAGCAACAGGATATTCCAAATCCAATAGTGAGGGATATTGGGTTTCGATAAAATAGCTGGAGACTAATAAATATAATATTTATTTTTCTAAATTTATCAGATAATGTACTAAAATTATGCTCATCATATTTTTTATAAACAATAATAAAATGACATCAAACATATCATTGTGATCCATACTTGAGAAGGAAAACCTTATCACCGGCACGAATTTCCAAAAGTGGAAAAGGCTCATGTGTGTCATCCTTCACCATGAAAGGAAATTGTATGTGCTGAAAGAACCTTTACCAGTTTCACCTGAAAATGAGAAAAGTGTTGAAGAACTATATCTCTATGAGAAACATTTGAATGATGCTATAGATGTTCAGTGTTTCATGTTATCATCTATGTTCAATGATCTTTTGAAGAAACATGAGGATATGGATGCCTATAGCATGATTTATCACCTTTGGGATCTCTATCAAGAGAAGGTGATACAAGAGAGGTACGAGATCACCAATGCTTTGTTCATAACTAAGCTTAGAGAGTCTGTGCCAACTGGGCCTCATGTAGTCAAGCTTTTCAACTACATTGAATGCCTGAACATCTTAGGGATTAAATTCCCAGATGAATTGCATATAGATCTAATTCTTCCATCACTACCTAAGACCTTCTCTAGTTTTATTGTTAATTATAATATGAGAAATAATGAGAAGAATCTTTCAGAACTTCTTACATTAATTTTCCAAGTGGATAAGTACATGAGGCGTGACAAAACCGCAGTCCTTGTGGTGAATAAGAAAAGGAAGGACAAGGAAAAGGGGGTCGAGACTTATAAATAATTTAAAGCACCCAAGAACCATCCTACCAAGAAGAATAAGATCCATAGGTAGGGTAAGGAAAAGGAGGCACTATGTTTTTCACGTGGAAAGTCAAGCCACTAGAAGAGGAATTGCACCCATAAGCAAGGGGGAAGTTAAAGGTGCATTTGTTATCAAGTGCAATCTTTCTATTTCTACACATTAGGTATTAGATACACCTCATGGTTCTCACATTTGTATCCGAATATAGGAAACAAGTAGATTTCGAAAGTTTTACAGAGGAGAGGAGGATGTGAGAGTTGTTGATGGAGTGAGGATAACTACCCTAGCCATTGGTGACTACCACCTTTCATTACTAATGAGAATGATTTTGGTTTTAAAAATTTGTTATTATGTACCAATAGTAACCAAGAACATAATTTCTGTGTCGTGTTTAGATACAGATGGGTTTATTTTCAAATTTGGAAATAAAAATTGTTTCTTTTATAAGGACAACATATGTTATGGTATGACACATTTAAATAATGGTCTTTATGAATTAAATTATGAAAATAAAGTATTGTAAATTGATAACGAATCATGTTCACACAACTCATATAACACCCAGTTGTGGAACCCACCGTCTTAACCATGTAAACGAGAAGCGTTTGACAAAGATCTATCAAGATAGTTATTTACACTCTTCTGAGCTAAAATCACTTGATATATGTCATGCTTATTTACAAGAAAAAATGACCAAACCACCATTTGGTGGACAGGGCGAAAGGGCCACAGAACTTCTAGGATTAGTACACACTGATGTGTGTGGACCATTTCTAGTAGAAGCTAGAGGTGAATATTATTACTTCATAACTTTTTCTTATGACTTGAGTAGATATGGATATATTTAATTGATGAGGTATAAGTCCAAGTCCTTTGAGAAATTCAAGTAATTCATGAATGAAGTAGAGAATCAGCTTGGTAAGAAGATAAAGAAGCTTCGATCGGATCGAAGTGGTGAATATTTTAACCAAGATTTCATTAATTTTCTACAGGAGTTTGAGATTCTATCTCAAGTCACTCCACCTTACACACTATAGTGGAATGTTGTTAGTGAAAGGGGGAATTGTGCCCTGTTAGATATGGTAATCTTGATGAGGAGTCATGTAGATCTTTCGTTATCCTTTTGGGGATATTCATTACAAACTACGACATACACATTAAACCGAGTAACAACTAAAGCGAAAAATGGAATTCCCTTCGAGTTATGGAGTGGAAAGAAACACATTTTATCATATACATGTGTATGGGGTTGTGAGGCATCTGTTAAGGCCTTTTTTGGCAACAAACTATCACCCCAAGGCATGAGGTATATCTTTATAGGGTATCCTAAGGAAATAAAGAGATACTACATATACATCCCCTTAGACAAGAAAGTGAATTTCACCAAACAAGTAATTCTTGAGAGGGAGAACATCCTCAAAAAGGATAGTGGGAGCAAGATTGTATTCAATGAATTTGATGCTCAAGATACACAAGATTTGGTGCAAGAACATATTACACATATCCCCATGGAAGAAGTAGTTCCTGAAGCACAAGTACTACATATGAGTGTAAGAGAGGTAAGAGAACCAAAGAGATATGGTTTTCTAGACACCGAATATGGTGATTCATTATTGGTTGACAATGATGAACCTATCTCCTACAAGGAGGTAGTAGAGATCTCAGAAGCTGCAAGATGGAAAGAAGCCATGAATTCTGAAATTGATTCCATGTATCATAACCAAGTTTGGGTTCTAGTTGATGTGTCAATTGATGTAAATCCTGTTAGATGCAAATGGGTATTCAAGAGGAAACTGGACATGGAAGGTAAAGTAAGTACCTATAAAGAAAGGCTAGTGTCTAAAGGGTTTAAACAGCGTCAAGGAATTGACTACGATGAAACATTTTTTTCCAATTTCCATGTTTAAATAAATTAGAATTATAATTTCTATAGAAGCTTACCATGACTATGAGATTTGGCAGATGGATGTCAAAACTGCATTCCTTAATGGGAACCTTCAGAAAGATGTCTATAAGACACAACCAAAAGGGTTTGTGACTCCAGGTGATGTCAAGAGGATATGTAAGTTGTAGAGATCCATTTATGGATTGAAGCAAGCATCCAAGTCATGGAACATTCAATTTGATGGATCCATAAAAGAATTTGGTTTCATTAACAATGAATGTGAGCCATGTGTTTACAGGAGGTTTAGTGGGAATGTATTCGTTATCTTAGTAGTATATGATGATGACATATTACTTATTAGAAACAACATACCAGACTTACAATCTATTAAGGACTGGTTAAACAAGTGTTTCTCCATGAAGGACTTAGGTGAAATAGTCTATATTATAGGGATCAAGATCATTCATGATATATCTAAAAGGTTTCTTGGACTAAGTCAAAGTATATATATTGACCAGATACTAAAGAGATTTAGTATGGAACAATCCAAGAGGGGTTGGTTCTAGTGTCACATGGTTTACATCTTTCTAAGAAAATGTGTCCTTGAACACAACATGATAAAGAGAGAATGAGTAAGATCTCATATGATTTTGTGATAGGATCAATTATGTATGTCATATTATGTACTAGACTTAATGTTGCCTATGCACCGAGCATGGTAGGCAGATATCAAGAAGATCTAGAAGAACAATATTGGACTATTGTTATGACTATCCTTAAGTATCTGAGAAGAACTAAGGTTATGTTCCTGGTCTGTGGAGGAGATGAGGAGATGGTCATCAGGGGTTATAATGATACTGGTTTTTAGATAGATCAAAATTATATAAAGTCGCAATCAGGATATGTTTTCTGTCTCAAGGAAGGAGCTGTGAGCTGGAAGAGTTCAAAACAACCAGTTGTTGTTGATTCTATAGTAGAGTCCAAGTATATAGCGTCTTATGATGCAGCCAAGGAAGTCGTTTGGATTTAGAACTTTTTCTAGGAGCTTGATGTGATGCCTAGCAGTAAAGACCCTATCACATTGTATTGTGATAATACTATAGCAGTGTCTCTTGCAAAAGAGCCAAGGTCACACCAACGGACAAAGCATATACTCCAGAAGTATCATCTCTTAAGGTATTTCTATCATAAGGGTGAATTTGTAGTGAGAAGAGTACCCATAAAAGAGAACATGGAAGACACCTTAACTAAAGGTCTATCTCAACAGAAGTATGAGTATCATGTGAGAGCTAGCGGACTGAAGGTTGTTAGTAGTTGGTTCTAGTGCAAGTGGGAGTCTATTGCAGTTGGTGCCCTAGAACTAACTTCATTGTACTTTATAATAACATGTATTCATTGTTTTGAGTATTAATAAATTACTTATCACATCATGATTATTCTTCTACATGACATAGTATATGATAATGTCCTAGGAGTAGATGTCGCACTAAAAGGTCATAACAGTTCCCCACTATGTTGAGAACTTGGAAGTGTTATGACATTATTCTTGAATATATGTTCAATAGTCGGATGATATCATTTGAGGGATACAAATGATACAAGCTATCAGGAGTGGAGACTCGTAAGACTTTGAGGCACCTTCTTATGGTGTACGCCCTTGGTAATATCCAATATAGATATTATGAGAACAAGACCCACCAGCAGGAAATCCAAATTTTTATGTGTCATTGGATGTTCCTATCCATGGACGTGTGTATTGGTCCTTAGACTTTAAGATTATTATTAATGGGTATTATGAGTCATGCACTTAGTTGTATTGACAAAAACCGTGATGCCAGATGATCGCAGCGAGGTAGGATATGTTGGGTGCATCGCGAGTAATATTGCATTAATGAATAATGAGAGAAAGGATTTATCCTTTATGTTCATTGACGCAAGTTAATATCTCAGACACTTTGATGGAAATGATATAGGCTAAACAAATTCATGGTCATGGTGTTCTATAGGCAAGTTCTATTTCCAGAAAATCAAAGAAAGAGATATCGAGCATATAGATTGATGGCACTAGCATACAACCTTCTCGATTAGAGATATTGTAATAAATGGATTGTATTACATAGTATGCATTCGTATGAGGTGACATGTCATTGCGGCATTAACTTCTTTCTCTATGGGTGTCTTGGCGTGTTTCTAGACGCTAAGCTTGGACTTTAGACTGCTTCGCCTAATGCCACTGAGAAAGAGGCCTAGAGGGTCACACACTCAGTGTATCCAAAATCTCGGTTAAATAATATACATTATTATTTATTATTTAATAGGTTGAATAAATATTATTCCCGCACATGGTTTAATAATTATTCATGTATGCTTGATCGCATATAAATATTTATTTTCTGTTTAATAAATATAATATTTATTTATTTATTGGTGAATAATGCAGTGATATTTATTTAATAAATAAATAGTCATTATTCAAGGTTTGATAAATATTATGGAGGAATGGTGGACCAAGTTTTTAGGTCTGGTGAGAATTAATAAATATTGAATATTATTTGACTAAATAATATTTAATTATAATTCGCAAGTTAAGTGCATGTCGAGAAATAATGATATTATTATCATTTGAGATGAGGTTTCACTAGGATTAAATAAATAATTAAGGGCACTTGTGCAATTATTTTATTTTAACCCTAGCGATATATAAACTCAGTTATGTTGTTTTCTCAATTAGGGGTCAATTCATGTTGTTGGTTGTGCACAACAATCTTGGAGAATCCTTTCAAGCCTAGAGAGCTCTCTTTTCCAAGAACACTCCTAAGAATGGCGAGCAATCCTCCTTCACCAAATCAAGGAGAATTATTTGGAAGCGATTCTCGAGGTGATCAAGACGGATGACATAAGTGCAAGGATCTTCCGTGCTAGCACCCAGAGACTCCTTCAGCGGCGTATGGAGATTCTCAGAACACATGTGGATCACCGTTAGAGGAAATCTATACTTGGTTTCTACAACGCAATGATGATGCACCACAGATCTGTCTCTAGATTCATCAACGAAGAAAGAATTCCTTAGAGGTAATTCTTTATCTAATTAAATTAATTATAAACAATATGCGTTGATCTCCTATCTCTCAATTCTAGCATTATTATCCACTGTCTATTTCTTTGATTCAATTCTATGGATCATGACGTTCATCGTTGTATAGATCTCATATTGATCATCAATTATGGCAAAAATCAAAATTGGGCATCGCCCAACGCATGCTTCTGTTGTGCCTGGAACATACACTTGGAAGTGGTTTTGGGTAAGAAGTAAGGTAGTTAGTCTCCTCCAACCTCTCTTAAAAAATAAACACATCATATTTGGTGTCATCCAAGGAATAAGAGATGGTATTTTGAACTGGTATGACTTGTTCTATCTTATAAAAAATCATTAATAGGTCAGTGGAGTAAAAATCGTTCGTATGAAAATCAGAAAATGAATTTTTCTCGAAAAGTTGTCCAGCTTCCATATTTTCAGCATCTCCCATCTCTTGCCAGCTTATTAAACAACCCTCAACATAGGGATCTTGCTTTTTTAGTAGAACATCAACCTACTCGATCTCCTCATCAACTGACAGTAGGATTTTCAATTTTTGATGAACTTCTTCTGGATAATACTCAGGGAAAACATGTGAGAATTTTTTAAGTTCTTTGGATAAGATTTCCACTGTAGGTTGCCTAAACTCCTTATAATCTTCAATAAGTTCAAGAAAATATTCTTCACTTAAAATTTGATATTGTTCCCTAACTTTGTATGCAAGAAATCCTACAAAGTCTTCTAACTGTAGTGGAGGTTTCTTTTTTTTATTTTTTGTTTTTTGTTTTTTTAAATGAAATTGAAAACAAAGATTCACTAAAACAAACTTGCCTCCCTGAAAATCATGTCAATTTCCGATAGCATGTCATATAAACTATTAAGAATACATTTATAATTCCCTAGATAATACACAGTGGTTAACCCAAGGATCAGTCTCAAGGAGGTAAGTGGGTCTATTCTAGTGATACTTCTAAAATCTTTTTGTGATTTTATCATTATCAAAGAAGTAAATTAAACATGAAACAACATTGATGAATTGGAAGAGGGAATGAAAACAGAAGAAACAAAAAAAAAAAGAAATAAAGGGAAGAGAGAAAGGAAAGCCGACAAGAACAAACCAATTTCAGGTTGGATCACTCTACTTTCTATCATTGATCTAAAAAGATTAAACTGTCAACGTTCAACCTCACACAACACACGCTCGATCTCTAAAAGCACACACCTCTCACTTGTCGAAAAATGAACAAAAACATGCAAGATCGCCTTCTAAACATGAGTACTCTACTAAACTGTGAAAAGATCTCCTAGGTCGCATCAATTTCCCACAGGATCTCTCCTCATGAAAAAGTGATTGTTGTTGGGTCGACAAATCACATAACTACTCCTGAAAAACTCAATTGAGTAGACAAGAGAAGAAAATGATAAAAAGATAAAAGGTTAAGAGTAGCAAACCATTCTTGCGAGAAAGTGTTCTCTCACGTAACTTCTATTCACGATCACAACTTGCCAACAGTGAAGAATACGTTGGAAATCAAACTATATTTTTGATCTACAAGCACCAATAGGCGTCACCTCTTGGTACTAGGTATGTAAATTAGTCCTCCATGTCCGAAGTTAGAATCTCACAAAATGGAGAGCGAAGACCGAACATAAAATTTTTATTTACAAAGAACAGAGTTACATAAAAGAGAAAACAAGAAGAGAAAGAAAGAAATGAGAGAAAATGAAATTTTCAAAAATGACGAGGGGTCTCCCATCTCTAAACATGATATCCTAATTGAATGCATAAAAAAAGAAATCAATTACGAAATGACGGTCGAATAAAATTCTTCCACGTGTCACCCTTCACTCACCATCTCCTTCACATGACACCATCAAAACTTCTCCAGAAAACTTAATGCTCCCATGTACTATGGTGCAAGTGCCTGCAAGAAATTCCAACCTTTAATGACCACATGTCAATCACAACTCAAAACAATGACAAAAACTCTGATGGCTCAGGACCTGACACATAGCCCTTTTGCAACAACTTTTAAAAGACAAATTGTTGAACACCTGGTGTGCATTCCTCAATGGCCTTTGAAAACACAAAATTTAGAAATATCATCTCCTTCACATGACACCATCAAAACTTCTCCAGAAAACTTAATGCTCCCATGTACTATGCAAGAAATTTCAACCTTTAATGACCACGTGTCAATCAAAGCTCAAAACAATGACAAAAACTCTGATGGCTCATGACCCAGACACATAGCCTTTTTGCAACAACTCTCAAAAGACAAATTGTTGAACACCTGGTGTGCATTCCTCAATGGCCTTTGAAAACACAAAACTTAGAAATATCGAAATTCTATGCCACTGTTCTCAACCCGCAAAAAGACTGACAAAACGAGCGACTACAAAATACGACTCCCAATCTGTCATTTTCAATACGGATTGAATGGCATCGGCCATGGGTGAAGGTGAAACTCGAATGCAGCCTTGAAGCAACTTCAACAGGGGTTCGGCAAGGATCTGCAATTTCAGAGATCGTGACTTGTCTCATCCACAGATTCGGATTTGTCTGGTTCGAAAACTAACATCCTTCCAGTCGGATCCAAAATCGGCTCAAGAGGACAGAGTCATCAGGGAAACTAGATCAATCATCACAAGAGCAGTAGTTCGGCGGTCGGCATAAGAGTTGCAGCACAGATCCGAATGCTTCGGATGATTCAGATCAAGCTTCAACAGACAGTGTCGGAAATAGTTCAAACTCAATCGGCCTCCATGATAGATCTTCTTCGCATGAGCTCAATCCATAAGTTTATCAAGACATACCAATCGGGTTCGTCTCCTTCAAATCCGAGCTCAGAAAGGGACTGATTTCCTCCATACTCGGTCGTCTTCGCTCAGATAAACCCTCGTCTTCATCGCTTCGAAAACATGGCTCGATTTCTGGTCGAATCTTCTTCAGTGAGCTCAGATCTGGGGTTGTTCTTCATTTAACGCGCTCGGCTCGACGTTGTCTTCTTCAAGATCGGTACCAGATGCTGACTTGCATTCGAACTTCTTCACCGGAAACCGATGGTTCGGAAGCGGATTTCGTCCTAACCTTAGATCTGCCTTCAGCCTCATTCAAATCCAAATCCGAGAACCTTTTTACAACCTTAATCCGAGCTCGGCTTAGGTTATTCCTTCTTCACGAAGCTTGGTCGGATTGATTTGATTCGGTTCCCATCTTCGACTCGACTGGATTTAGGTGTTGGTTTCAATTGAAACTGCAACTAAGATAGTACCAGACGTCCGACTTCATCAATCTTCAACTGGCTCGGCCAGATCTGAGTATGTCTCCCTAGAATTGCCCGTCTGCGTGGCGTCGGAACCCGAAAAACCTCATCCTTCACTTCAGTTGTAAAAAAATATCCAAAATATGCTTGGTTTCATCACTGCGGGAATTTTAGTACACGGAACATAAAATTAGATAATTACTAACGAATTAATCAAAGACAACAATTAAACAATTAAACAATTAATGATTCAAACAAACAATATTAAATAATACAAAAAAAGTTCAATTGAAAGATTAAACAATAAAAAGGACATTATTATTATAAAAAACCATTAATTCATCAAAGCCACTTTAAAGTAGCCAAAAAGTTATAATTAACTAATTTATTGACATTTATGCATTAAATACATAACAAATCCCCTAAAAGGATGTGACAAAATACAACAATTTAAATCTACGTCACTCACATTGGCCCAATGATAAAGAAGATCGACCACATCCCCACACGCACATCCTAATTGGATGCATCCATCCACAAATCAGGGCAGCAATAAACCCAACCAGCCTGACTACAGGAGCCTCAGGTATTACGCTATAATCTCATAGCTTCCACTAGCTCGTCTCCAAAATCCTCTAGTAGGAGTGCTCCTTACCCCGCTGGAATTCCCTAGGACATGTGCACGACCCCCTGACAGCCTTTCTACTGGCTCATTCAAGAACTAAAACACTGCTTGAATGGGATTTCCTTCATCCTTCTTGTGTTCGTCTGTTCCTTGCACCAAACACAACAATGCCCTTCAAAGGGTTGGAAGATACTCCTAGTCCTCCCACATTTTCTCCGTAGGGAGGAATCTGAAGGTTCCGAGCGCAGCGAAAGCGCGTGGGTGGATGTGCCCACTTGGCCTTTTGTCATTAGCAATGATCAATCCGGGATCAATACGACGATAAACGTCAGTCTCCACGGATTGAATCACAGAAAAAGACAAAGAAGAAGGTTTGTCCCGGAACCACAAACAAGGATTGTTACAGGTTGATTATAATTGATTTAATTAATTATAAAGAAATACCTTTTGGGTGTTATTTCTTCGTTGATGTTCTTGATCACGTTGTCGATGTGATCCGTCGTTGCGTCGCAGAAGCCAAGTGTAGACTCCCTCTAGCGGTGATCCACACGTGTACCTCGTATCTCTGGACGTCGCCAAAGGATTCTCCGGGTGCTAGCGTGGAGAAGCCTTTGCTTGCGTTGTCCGCCTTAGATCGTCTTGATCCGATGGAAGATGATCTCTCTCGGTCTTGAGAGCGTTCTTGGATAAAGAGGTTCTTTCGGCCTTGAAAGAATTTTCCAGAGATGTTGTGCACAACGATTCTCTTGTGTGTAGGAAAAGAGTTGGGGTTGTGAGGATATTTATAATCAGGTGTGTGGGGTTATAGAGTTATGACAATAAATAAACGCGTTACGCGTTTTATTTATTTCATCGACTCTTTATTTAAAACCCCCATGTCGAATAAATAATTCCTTGACATGCGCCCACGCTGATTATAATAAATACCATTTAAAACAATATTATATCCTCATAATCCTGACTGAAAAAAAAACTACACGACATGTATTAATAAATACACGACGTGTACTTGTTTTTCATTGAAAACTACACGGCGTGTACATTAAATGTATACGGCGTATATATCTTGTTTTCATTTATTCATTTCATTTCCAAAATAAAACTACACGGCGTGTACATTTTATAATACACGACGTGTACTTGTTTTATTTTATTTTTCCTCCATCATTTAAAACAACTTAGGCTTCCTTGAATAATTATTAAACCACGTACGAGAATAATCTTTACTCAACTTGAGATACTTGGATACACTTAGTGTGTGACCCTCTAGGCCTCTTTCTCATTGGCATTAGGTGGGCTTGCCTAAAGTCCAAGATTACTGTCTAGCAACGGGTCAAGGCACCCAAGAGAAAGAAGTTGACGCCGCATTGACGTATCACCTCATACGAACGCTTACTGTGTAATTTAATCCCTTTGTCTCGATATCTCATCAAGCAGGTTTCATGGCAGTGTCATAAACCTATATGCTTGATCCGTCGTTCTTTGACTACCTGAAATAAACTCGTCATTTACACCATGACCATGGAATTTAATGCGACAGTTCTATTTCAATCAAAGGGCTGAGATATCAACTTCCATAAATGGAAGGGACAAATCCTTCCCCGACTTATCCATTAACAACATGTCACTCGTGACGCACCCAACGTACATTACTTCCCGCCAATTGTCTGCGTGACGGTTTTCGTCAGTAAATCTAAGTGCGCGAGTCATGACATGAGTTAATGATAATCTTCCAGTCTAAGGACCATTACACACGCTCGCAGATAGCAATATCCGATGATACCAAGACATGCGGAATTACTACTGGCGGGTCTGTTCTCATAATCTCCCATCTTGGAGATTACCAAGTGCGAACTCCCTGAGAGAGAGTCTCGTCTTCTTACGAGTACTCGCACATGACGGTCTGTATACTATGTGTCCTATCATAGTATGTCATCCAACTGCAGAACTTTATTTAAGAATATTGTTATAGCATTTCAAGGTTCTCATCATAGCGGGGATCTGCTATGACCTTATTAATGCAACAAATATTCCAGGACATTATTATATTATAGTCACGTAGAATAATGAACAATATATAATAAGTGAACATTTATGTAATCAAAGTACAAAACAGTTGGTTCTGAGGACACCAACCCTAACAAACTCCCACTTGGACTAGATCCAACTGCCTACGACTTTTAGTCCGCTAGACCTCACATGATGATCATGTTTCTGTTGAGTCAAGGCTTTAGTCAATGGGTCCGCCACATTGTCTTCCGTGGAAATACTGCTCACTGCAACTTCACCTCTCTGAGAAAAATCCCTCAAGAGATGATATTTCCGAAGTATGTGCTTTGTCCGCTGATGTGACCTTGGCTCTTTTGTAAGTGCCACCGCTGCAGTATTATCACAATAGAGTGTGATAGGATCTTTACTGCTCGGTACAACATCTAGATCTTGGACGAAGCTTCGCATCCATACTGCTTCTTTAGCTGCCTCAGAAGCTGCGATATACTTGGACTCCGCTGTAGAATCTGCCACCACACTTTGTTTTGAGCTCTTCCAGCTCACTGCACCTCCATTCAAACTGAAGATGTATCCAGTCTACGACTTCATGTCATCTTGATCAGTCTGGAAACTAGCATCTACATGTCCTCTGATGACTAGTTTCTCATCTCCTCCATAAACCAGGAACATATCCTTAGTACGCCTCAGATACTTAAGGATAGTCTTGACTGCCATCCAATGGCGGTCTCCTGGATCAGCTTGATATCTGCCTACCACACTTAATGTGTAAGCAACATCTAGCCTCGTACATAGCATAGCATACATGACTGACCCAATCGCGGATGCGTAAGGGATCCTTGCCATCATTTTTCTTTCCTCATGTGTCTGAGGACACATTTTCTTGGAAAGATGAATGCCATGTGACACTGGCAACAATCCTCTCTTGGACTGTTCCATACTGAATCTCTTCATTATCTTGTCAATGTATGTACTTTGACTCATGCCCAACATTCTCTTGAATCTATCACGATGGATCTTGATCCCAAGAATATATGCCGCCTCGCCCAAGTTTTTCATGGAGAAGCATTTATGCAACCATGCCTTAACTGACTGTAAGACAGGTACTTCGTTTCCAATTAGCAATATGTCATCAACATATACTATTAGGAAAACGACTGCACTTCCACTAAACCTTTTGTAGACACAAGGCTCTCATTCATTCTTAACAAAGCCAAATTCCGTAACAGCTTCATCAAAATGAATGTTCCATGACCTTGATGCTTGCTTTAATCCATAAATGGATTTCTGCAACTTTCATACCTTGTTGGCATCCTTTGGAGTCACAAACCCTTCAGGTTGTGTCATGTATACATCCTCCTAGAGGTTCCCATTAAGGAAAACTGTTTTGACATCCATTTGCCAAATTTCATAGTCATGGTAAGTAGCAATGGCCAATAGGATTCTGATGGACTTCAGCATTGCAACTGGTGAAAAGGTTTCATCATAGTCAATTCCTTGACATTGTCTAAAACCTTTTGCAACCAGTCGTGCCTTGTAGGTGCTGACTTGCCCCTCCATGTCCAGTTTCTTCTTGAATACCCATTTATTACCAATAGGCTTTACATTAACTGGAGGATCTACCAAAATCTAGACTTGGTTTTGGTACATGGAATCCATTTCAGAATTCATGGCTTCTTGCCACTTGGCAACATCTGTGCCTTCAACTGCTTCCTTGTAGGTAAGAGGATCATCATTGTTAACCAATAATGAGTCACCATCCTCGGTGACAAGAAAACCATATCGTTCTGGTTCTCTTACTTCTCTCATGCTCCTACGCAGTTCTTGTGTCTCTGGAACAGATTGTTCTTCCACGGGGCTCTGTGGAATCTGTTATTGTACCAACTCATGTGTATCTTGAGCCTCGACTTCATCGAAGTCTATCTCGCTCCCACTATCTCTTTTGGAGATGTGCTCCCTCTTAAGGAATATGGCGTGTCTTGCCACTGTAACCTTTTTGTCTGAGGGGTTATATAGGTAATATCCCCTTGTTTCCTTGGGATATCCTATAAAGATACACTTTGTGCCTCAGGGTGCAAGTTTGTTACCTGAAGAGGCCTTAACAAATGCTTCGCTACCCCACGCATGTAAATTCGATAACATGGCTTTGCGTCCACTACATAATTCGTATGGAATACGATTTATCGATTTAGTTGGTACCTGGTTTAGTATGTGCGCTGCTATTTGTAATGCATATCCCCAAAAGGATAATGGAAGACTCGCATGACTCATCATTAATCTCACCATGTCCAACAGGGTGCGGTTCCTCCTTTCACTCACACCATTCCACTGCGGTGTGTAAGGAGGAGTGAGTTGAGATAGAATCCCAAACTCCTGTAAGAAATCAATGAAGTCCTGATTAAGATATTCTCCTCCTCTGTCTGAGCGGAGTTTCTTAATCTTCTTTCCAAGCTGGTTCTCAACTTCATTATTGTATTCTTTGAACCGATCAAAATAATCTGACTTATACCTCATTAAGTATACATATCCATATCTACTAAAATCATCAGTAAAAGTTATGAAGTACGAGAACCCACCCCTTGATTCAACTGGAAATGGTCCACACACATCTGTGTGAACTAATTCTAGAATCTCTTTAGCTCTTTCACCTTTCCCACTAAATGGGGCTTTGGTCATTTTGCCTTGTAGACACGCATGACATACACCAAGTGGTTTTAGTTCGAAAGAATCTAAATACCCATCTTGATGTAATTTTGTCAAACATTTCTCATTGACATGACCTAGCCGGTGAGGCCAAAGTTGGGTGTGGTATGAGTCATGTGAATTAACTTTGTTATCGATTGCCATTACTTGGTTTGTGTAGTCTAACACATAAAGGCCGTTATATACATGTGCCCTCCCAAAACAAATGCTATCTTTATAAAAGTAGCAACATTCATTTCCAAATTTGAATATGAATCCATCAGTATCTAATCTGGATACTGAAATAATGTTTTTAATAACAGAAGGCACATAATAACAACCCTTTAACACCAAGATCATTCTAGTTGGCAATGTGAGGTGGTAGTCCCCGATAGCTACAACAGCAAGTCTGGCTCCATTGGCTGCTTGTAGATCTACCTCCCCTCGATCAATCTTCCTGAATCTACTTGGTTTCTGTATTTGGATACAGATGTGAACACCACAAGCAGTATCTAATACCCAATTAGTAGAAACAAATAGATTGCATTCGATAACAAACGCACCTGAAGCTTCCCCTTGCTTCCTTGGCTGGGTGCAGTTTTTCTTCCAGTGGCCCTTCTTGCCACAGGCGAAACAAACAACATCCTGTTCCTTTGCCTCCCCTTTTATCTTCCTTTTCTTGGAAGGCCTTGAAGAAGCTTTGGGATTAAAGCTCTTCGCCTCCCCTTTCCTTTTATTCACCATGAGGACATAAGGCTTTTCACGCTTCATGTCAGTTCCCACTTGGAGAATAAGGATAATAAGATCAGACAGAGACTTCTCAATGTTTTTCATATTGAAGTTCACAACAAAGTTTGAGAAGCTCTGGGGGAGTGATGCAAGAATGAGATCGGTACCCAGTTCTTCGGGGAGTTTAAACCCTAGTACCTCCAAGTGCTCAATGTAGCCAATGAGCTTGACTACATGAGGCCCAGCTGAGGCACCCTCTCCAAGCTTGCTCTAAAATAGAGCCTTGGAGATCTCAAACCTTTCCTGTCTTGCTCTCTCCTGGTATAGACCACGGAGGTACTCGAGCATGCTGTAGGCATCCATGTCTTCATGAGACTTCATGAGCTCACTAGACATAGATGACAGCATCAAACATTGAATGTCGAGAGCATCGTTCAAATGTTGATCATAGAATAGGAAATCTTCATCACTCGCCCTGGGGCAGGGGAATCAGGAAGTGAGGACTCCAGCACGTAAAACTTTCGTTCATGGCGCAGGACAACCCGAAGGCGCCTAAACCATTCCTGAAAGTTACTGTTGGTGAGGATGTTGTCTTTATCCAGAATTGATCGTAGATAAAAAGTGGTTGATGAGTTTGTCATCTTGATTCTACAATTTAAAAGAGAAGATTTATTAGTACTTTCTTGATTACATTTTTATGAGAAATAATAAATTAATTAATTCTCCCACTATTTTATCAAGTCCCAATGGCCCTCACCATTGAACTCAGAATGTCCAGTTTATTTGACATTCTAGTGGCAAGGATCCATATTTCCCTTCGCATAACCCCAACAAGGGTTGGTCAAGCTATTTGAAGGTATTTAGGTAGGCAGGTCTTTGCCAACTGTGAGCTTACAGTTCCTTGATCTGTTGAGTAGACTCCCCAATCCTGAAATCTTGACTTGGATTTTCTCAACTCTTGCCTCCAATATTACATCAAGTCTAGCAAGGGATATTTCTATTGATGTAATATGGTTAAGTCAACCCGAAACCTTTCATAAGGGCTTTCTTTATAAAAGTAAGTTTCCCAACAAGGGTTGGTCAAACACATATTTTTATTGAGTCTTACCCTTAATCAAGTAACAGAAGGCTTGGTCTGACTTAATATGGTATTTGAGGGATTTTATTCTTTATGCATAGTTTTTCATTATCACATGCTTGTTAATATTAAGTGATACTTGCTTAAGTGATTAACCATGTTCTGATAATGTTTACGCATAGTCCAGTTTTTATTTTATTCTATCTTTGCATGCTTGTTCATTTTATTAATTATTTGATCATGACAACACATACATAATAAATAAACCATGCAATCATATAGAAATAAAATAAGATGACATGATCATGAGCTTCTATTTGGTTAGCTTATCTAGCGGTTTTGATAAGATAACCCTGACCTTGGGAAAACACCTTGAACCTGATGGTTCATGTTTTGCAGCTCCCACCTGTCCACCTTTGTATCTTCTTGTGTCGGTTTCGCCTCGGCTTCGGGTATTTGAACTGTCTCCTATTGCTTGGGAGATCCTCCATTACATGGGTTTACATTAAAGAAACCATGAGCACTCAGGCCCTACATTTTATTGGAAGAAGGCTCGCAGGCCAACAAATTTAAATTAAATAAATTTAAATGAAACCATACACATACAAAGGGTCTTTGGTATAGCTCATGATCATCCATAGTATGCAACGACATTTACGCATATTTAGAATTCAAATTATTTTAATCGTTCTTTTATTTAAGATAAGACGCGCTCGAATTCAATTAATTATGATCTTATAATTAATCAATTCTTTATCTTAAATTCCTTTCTGAATTTCCTTGAGATTATTCTCATCCATATTCCTTGTACGGGTCTTTGTACATTGGAGGAAACCTGGTGAAATTCCATTTCTGGAAAGTACACGGCGTGTAGTTTATAATTACACGGCGTGTATTTTTCTTTTCACCCTTTATCCAAAGTACACGCCGGGGCTTTGGCGTGTTTTCTGTACTTTGGAAATTTTAGAGTACACGACGTGTAGATGAATCATACATGGCGTGTACTTCCTTGTTACGCGGTAACCGGCCTGGCGATCCCGTGTACGCGGTACGTGACTTATCTTTGTACACGGTTTCACCTGGGTCGAAACGGACTACACGGTGTGTTGCTCCAACATACACGCCGTGTATTCCGGTTTCCATGCGCCATTCAATTCTGGTTAACACGGTGTGATTAAAACTTAGGCATAATCAATTCACACAGCGTGGTTTGGCGGACCAGTTCCAGTTCGTTGAACCTAAGTACATGGCGTGTAGTTTTAATTACACTCCGTGTAATCCCGTGTTGTACAGACAGAAAGAGCGGATCCTCCGGATGAGTTCCCTGTTTTTATTTTAATCAAAATCAAAATTAAAAGGTCGTTTCTGTGATATGAATTTAGAAACGAAGGAGGAAGAATAGATCTCGTTAATTCAAATTTATAGAATGATTTATTTAGAATTGAATCAAATATGAATGCGTAAATTATCAACGAAAATTAAATAACTATAATCAACATTGTAACCTCGCTTTGATACCATTTGAAGGTTTCGGGCGCAGCAGAAGCGTGTGAGTGGATGTGCCCACTTGACCTTTTTTTATTATCAATGATCAATCCGGGATCAATACGACGATAAACGCCAGTCTCCACGGATTGAATCACAGAAAAAGACAAAGAAGAAGGTTTGTCCCGGAACCACAAACAAGGATCGTTACAGGTTGATTATAATTAATTTAATTAATTATAAAGAAATACCTTTTGGGTGTTCTTTATTCGTTGATGTTCTTGACCACGTTGTCACTGTGATCCATCATTGCGTCACAGAAGCCAAGTGTAGACTCCCTCTAGCGGTGATCCACACGTGTACCTCGTATCTCTGGACATCGCCAAAGGATTCTCTGAGTGCTAGCGTGGAGAAGCCTTTTCTTGTGTTGTCCGCCTTAGACCGTCTTGATCCGATGGAAGAGGATCTCTCTTAGTCTTGAGAGTGTTCTTGGATGAAGAGGTTCTTTTGGCCTTGAAAGAATTTTCCAGAGATGTTGTGCACAACGATTCTCTTGTGTGTAGGAAAAGAGTTGGGGTTGTGAGGATATTTATAATCAGGTGTGTGGGGTTATAGAGTTATGACAATAAATAAACGCGTTACACGTTTTATTTATTTCATTGACTCTTTATTTAAAACCCCCATGTCGAATAAATAATTCCTTGACATGCGCCCACGCTGATTATAATAAATACCATTTAAAACAATATTATATCCTCATAATCCTGACTGAAAAAAAACTACACGGCGTGTATTAATAAATACACGGCGTGTACATGTTTTTAATTGAAAACTACACGGCGTGTACATTAAATTTATACGGCGTGTATATCTTGTTTTTATTTATTCATTTCCTTTCCAAAATAAATTTACACGGCGTGTACATTTAATAATACACGGCGTGTAATTGTTTTATTTTATTTTTCCTCCATCATTTAAAACAACTTAGGCTTCCTTGAATAATTATTAAACCACATACGGAAATAATATTTACTCAACTTGAGATACTTGGATACACTTAGTGTGTGACCCTCTAAGCCTCTTTCTCATTGGCATTAGGCAGGCCTGCCTAAAGTCCAAGATTACTGTCTAGCAACGGGTCAAGGCACCCAAGAGAAAGAAGTTGACGCCGCATTGACGTATCACCTCATACGAACGCTTACTGTGTAATTTAATCCCTTTGTCTCAATATCTCATCAAGCAGGTTTCATGGCAGTGTCATAAACCTATATGCTTGATCCGTCGTTCTTTGACTACCTGAAATAAACTCATCGTTTACACCATGGCCATGGAATTTAATGCGACAGTTCTATTTCAATCAAAGGGCTGAGATATCAACTTCCATAAATGGAAGGGACAAATCCTTCCTCGACTTATCCATTAACAACATGTCACTCATGACGCACCCAACGTACCCTACTTCCTGCCAACTGTCTGCGTGACGGTTTTCGTCAGTAAATATAAGTGCACGAGTTATGACATGAGTTAATGATAATCTTCCAGTCTAAGGACCATTACACACGCTCACAGATAGCAATATCCGATGAAACCAAGAAATGCAGAATTACTACTGGCGGGTCTGTTCTCATAATCTCCCATCTTGGAGATTACCAAGTGCGAACTCCATGAGAGAGAGTCACGTCTTCTTATGAGTACTCGCACATGACGGTCTGTATACTATGTGTCCTATCATAGTATGTCATCCAACCGCAGAACTTTATTTAAGAATATTGTTATAGCATTTCAAGGTTCTCATCATAGTGGGGATATTCTATGACCTTATTAATGAAACAAATATTCCAGGACATTATTATATTATAGTCATGCAGAACAATAAACAATATATAATAAGTGAACATTTATGTAATCAAAGTACAAAACAGTTGGTTCTGAGGACACCAACCCTAACAGAATCCATCATACCTCACTCCTTGGATGGGGTTCCCAGTGACAGGGTGAAGATCCCACAAGCTGATGTCAACCTCCCCATGATGCAGATAGAAAGTATTGGTCCTTGATGACAACCTACTCAACAGCTCTGGTGTGATATCCAGGTGATGGTAAACATGTAATTGTAAGACCCATGCCGCATCATAAAGCACAACCTACTTCAACTCACCTCAAACTCATGACATGAATCACATATCCAATAAGCCAAGACCCATTCATCTTTGAATTTGTCACCCTTGAAAAAATCCCAACTGTCTGTCCATCCCTTGAGTGGGTCCCCTAAATCCGTCTTGAGAATCGTCTCATACTGCGGCGGGGGGGGGGGGGGTATCTCTACCTCCAACTTCTCTCTGTTGATGTTTTTGACATGGTTCCAAAGAGTGTGTCATGATAGATTCACGATCCTTTAGAATGTGTCCTCCAACTGCCACATGCCACCAGAATATTTTGGGTGAGCTCCTGAACCGATAGGCGGGCTCATCTCTATTCACATCAAGGATGAATACTTAATCCCTTAGACCAAAGCTACAAAGAGGATGCCCAATTCAAAGTGTCTATTCCTACTGATATTCCTTTAGTAGTTCAATTAGTGATTTTTGGTCCAATTCACTCCGAACACTCTCCCTGATCATCATGTTCCCGACCATTTCTTCCCGACGAGTGGAAGCGATGTTGGAACCTTAAGTAGCCATTTTGTTCAAGACTTAAAGTGTTTTTTGAGTCTTTTTCGCAAATATTTGATCATAAAGGATGGGTTTTCAAAGCTTAGTTTTTTGAAGGTCATGTTCACCAAGGTCCTATCACGAAGGACAGGTGCACAAAGCACTATTCACAAAAATCGATTTGCAATGGTGGTGATGTTCACGAGCGATGAGGATTGAAATCACAAAGTACTCACGAAGGATGTGAGATTCGTGAATAGAGAGCTCTGTATTTTCTTTTTGTGAAATGATCATGGTCCTTCTATAGGGCCCCTCCACTATTTATAGGTGTACGACCACCCGGGGTACGCGAATGAGATTCACGAACAAGAGAAAATTACCAATTTTCGGTAGTTTTCCCTCATAATACGACCCTCTTTTCTCCGCCAAGTCCAATTATGAGGGGGGAATTTTTTGGCGCTGAAATACGTGTGTCACAGGTGAGGTCAAAGAAGGCATGGATGATTCGAAAAGAATCTGGGCCACAACTGCCAAAAAATGCACTTAAGGGATCAGATTCGCAAAGCTTACCACCATCGCGAATAGGTTAGGCTTGAAATGGTCTCAAAAGTGTAGAGGGTTGATAAAAACCTCCACATAGTATCAATCCCAAGTTGTAGAGCCCCTGTTCGCAACTACATAGAGGATCGACGGTAACCTCAGCACAATTTCATTCAGACTCATGGAGACCTATCCATTCGTAAAGCTCATAAAGATTTGTGAAAGTCTCTAGAATTCAAGAAACCCACAATACCACCTCTATAGTGCCTATAAATACCTCTTTATGTCTGAACTTTTAGGGGACACGACCTTTCAACTTCCACCAAATGCTTTGAGTTCGAGATACTCTATATCTTTGTGAGTGAAAGAAAAAATGGACCCCCAAGGTATTTATCCTTCTTGAACCAGCCTCCAATGGGTTTTTGAACACCTCAACCCAAAGTGTAGAATCCATTCATGAAGGCTCGTGCCCTTTACAGAAGAAGAAATCCCAATGTGGCTCTTGGATCTTCACGAGGCACCTATCCTTCACAAAACCAACCCCATGGAACCTAGACTTTACACTAAGGTAGAGTCACTCTCTATCATGAAGAATACTCCTTCGTGAGACCCTTGAAATCTGTGAGGATCCTGGGCATCAAAAAACCCTCCTCTACAAGGACCCTGAGCTTTGCAAAACACTCCTCCATGAATCCCCGACCTTTTTAAAGTACCTCTTCCGGGACTCTCCATGGTGCCTCCTTTCAGTTGACACCCTTCCATAAAAGTTGAGTGCCTGGGCCCCCCATAACAAATCAGAACCAGCTCAGCTGCAACCTGAGTCCCTGTGTGACCGATTCCACCTACTCCTATGTCCGCCCTTGCTCCACGTGCAGCCTGGGCCTCCATCCTACCTATTTCTTATAAGAATTAACCTAATAACTAATAATTCTATGCATAGGGAGTCTAACATCGAGCCTCCTTATGGATACTCCTCCATGGCAGTGCCAACTCCCTATCCCACCCAGAGGTGCATGAGCATTGGTCATGTAATCATTATAGGTGGAATATTTGAGGGAAATTGCACACCCTTATTGGTAGGAGGTCCTTATGCTGGATCTTCCACTCAAATTGACAAGATCCCCCTTAAGGAGTGACCCCATCCACGTCTGAGCTACATGATGTAATGCTGACTAGCTCCACAACCTAGTCTTATAATGTTAAACTACATGAAAACATCCTCAACACATGACATAAAAACTATATCCTTACTTTATGTGATGAACATAGGATGCCCCGTGTATGACTTACATGGGATAACCCCATACCTCATACCCTATTTGATAAGCATATGATTCCCTATGTATGATCATCATGTGATTCCATCATCTCCCCCACCGTGTGATGAAACTCCACACTTGGGAAGCTTCTACATAAACCCTACACCATACTTCCTCACCAGGGGATGAGACACTCACAAAAGGTAGCTTCTACATATAATCCCCACACCATCCCTCGTATATGCTCCTTCTACAACACAAACATCCTTACCATATGACTTTAAACTGCATGGATCAGTCCTATCACATGACCTAAAAATGCAGCATCGAACTACATGGGTTTTGATCCCTATCTCTAAAGTAGGCTATGTAGGATACCCCCTAAGGTTCATTCCAACAATCATCACCCAATTGTGACATATTCATTCCTAGGGACAAACTTAACCACTTGATCAGTCTTAATATGATGTTCTAATCTATCTCAATGAGACGTTAAACTAGAAGGACACACCCCTTCACCAAGTGTAACATATTCCCTCATAGGGGCACACTTAACCTCTGGGTCCATCTCAATAGTACGTTCTAATCCATCTCTATGAGATGTTAAATTTGTGAGGCACACCCCTTAACCCAACTATGACATATTCCCTCTTAGGGACACACTTAACTACCCGATTAGTCTCAATAGGACATTATGATCCATCTTTGTGAGACGTTAAAACTACATGACACACCCCTTCACCTAAGTGTGACATCTTCCCTTCTAGGAGCACACTTAACCACTTGATTTGTCTCAATAGGGCATTCTGATCCATCTTTATGAGACGTTAAACCTATAAGACACACCCCTTCACCTAAGTGTGACATCTTCCCTCCTAGGGACACACTTAATAACTCGATCCATCTCAATAGAATTTTCTGATCCGTCTCCATGAGGAGTCAAAACTATGTGACACACCCCTTCACCTAAGTATGAAATATTCCATCCTAGGAACACACTTAACCACTTGATCCATCTCAATAAGATGTTTAAATCCATCTCTACAAGATGTTAAACCCGTGGGACATGCCCCCGTACCTAAGTGTGACATCTTCCCTCTTAGGGATGCACTTAACCACTTGATCTATCTCAATAGGGTGTTCTAATCTATATCTGTGAGACATTAAACCCATGGGACACAAACCTTCACCTAAGTGTGGCATCTTTCATCCTAGGGACACAATTAACAACCCAATCCATCTCAATAGGATTTTACGATCCATCTCTATGAGACGTTAAACCTTCGAGACACACCCCTTCACCCAAGTATGAAATATTCAATCTGAGGGACACACTTAACCAATTGATCCTTATTAATAGGATGCTATAATATATCTACAAAAGGATTAAAATTTGTGCCTTGATCTTATCCCTTATAAAAATTAAATCCATGCCCAATTTGTGCCCACAAGACATTAACCATGTTCCCATCTCTGTAAGTCATTAAACTCACTCCCCATCCTAAAATACCTACCCCATGTAATAGACATGGGATTCCTGAGGTAATACTCACAAGAATTATTCCCCAGGAATTAATTACCTCATGATTGACATGGGATACCTTGGGTTTCATGCCTAAGATGCCACATATGAGATTCCATCCAAAAGAGTATGAATTAATAGGTTCCCAATTTACCCAATGTTCATACATGCCTGAAATTGACCAATGTGACTACTCACCATGACCAAAGGTTTCAGAACTATCGAGATAAAAGTGGTGTAACTAATTAGCATCCACCTAGATATAGAATCAGGAATGAGTTCCATGAACATGATCTAATCTATAAGGGAGAACTAGACTAGGCAATGGCCACCAAGGAATAATCCATGGAAGGAGGAATTGATATCCCATTATCCTGTTCTGATCAAGGAGTAGACACCATATATGAAAGTGATGAAAGTCATATGCCTTTATAAAGTGGGAATGTGAGGTACTAGAAGAAGAGCATAATGTATTGGGGACCTGAAAAAAGTTTAAAAAACACGGTTTTTATAGGTTCTTTGATTTATTTTTAGCCTATAAATCATTCTCCAAGATAACATAATTACAAAGAACTATACTAATAGAGAAACAATTCTCAGATAGTGAATATGTTTCAACCTCAAATGTGATATCATATTATCAAGAACAAAACATGAGGTGATCCTTTAACATCATAATGGATTATTTTCAAGTTTAAAAAAATAAATTCACACAGAACATTAAATGTTTTAGACTCTGTTTTATATGTAAATTTTATATAAAATTTCATTTCCTATGAAAATACTATAAGTGTAGAATATTTTATTTTTTTGGATAATTAAGATTCATATTTGCACACAATTTTAGAAACATCAACAAAAAAATATGTTTCAAAAGCTTCAGGAAAGTACTTATCAATTTCTAAATAACTTTCAACAAAATTATTAGAAACATATCCGTTTCCATCTTTAGAAATAAAAAAATAGTATACAAATATTTCAAAAATAAATTTGGTTTCAAAATCATTATAGTAGGTTTCAAGATTTTTAGTTCTATCAAATTCATCATCAGGTAAGAATTTATTTATAAAAGAATTCAGAGGTTAGTTATTTTGAATAAAACTGGGAAAAAACTCTATAGAAAACTAATCAATAATATTAACTTGTTGTATAAAATGATCTTCTATAGGGTATTTCATTGATTTAAAGATAAAAAAATTAACTATTTTTCCTCAAAAATCTGGTGATAATGTACCTCCATAAACATTAATTATAACTTTATCTATTTTAAAAAATGGTCTACGAAGTATTAAATATGAATGTGTGCTCAATATTTTATATTCTATATCTAACACATAAAAGTCATTAGGGAAAATAAGATCTTTTACCCTTACTAAAACATCTTCAATAAATCTGGTTGTCTTAAATAAACTTATATTAGACATCAGGAAAACAATTATAGTCTTATTAATCTCTCCAACCCGCATTAAAGAAAATAAAAAATAAGGCATAACATTTATGGAAGATCCTAGATCTAATATAAAATCCTCAAATTGATAGTCTCATAAAACACATGGAATGGAAAAATTTCCTAGATCCTTTAATTTAATAGGTAAATAATGTTGGATCATAGAGGACACATTCCTCCCTATGTTGACTTTCTCACCTCCCTTGTTATTTATTTTGTGAAGAAATATTTCCTTGAGAAATTTGGCACATCTAAGGATTAATTTAATAGTATCTAATAAGGTAATTTTAAACTATACATTCCTAAAAGTTTCAATAACTTCCTTAATTATTTTAGTTTCAATATTTTTCTTAACAAGGGGGTTACCTAAAAAAAGGGTAATGGATCTGTATACATTTTTAGGTGATCATTAACTTTTTTATCCCCTTTATAAGAACCCATGATATTCCTAAAATCTCTATAAGTTCATCTAAGAATCAATTCTTTATTTTTATTGTTTTCCTTACTCTGTAGACTTATGGAAATAAAGTTCATGTACATGTTTAGTAGGTTCTTTTGTAACTTCTTCAGGTTTTTTTATTCATGAGTGGAGCTATCCTTATTAGGTTCTGGTTCATTAAATTCACCTTTGGGGTTTTGAATTTTAGTTTTGATTCTTAAAATCATGACACTAACTTTTTATCTTCCTCTTGGATTCACTTCATCTTGTGATGGTAGACTACCACTACCTTGATTCTTCAAACTACTGAATTCAGTTTCCATTTGGAACATTGGAGTTAACATGTTTTATAATAGCAGTTATTATTACTAAGATATGACTTATTATTTCTTAACATTTCCATAAAGGTGTGAATCATAATTTTGATTATTATTTTTTGTTTTTATTATCCTAATTATGAAAGGATGTGAAATTACTTCCTTATTGATTAAAAAATTATTACTAATTATACCTAGGATGTTGATCATTTATTTGGGGTTAGAAATACCTATGTGGTTGATCATGATTTTTGAACCTATTATTATATTCATAATTCCATCCTTGGTTAAATTCTTGGTTCGGTTGAAAGGCCCTAAGTTGTCTATTTTGGTGGGAAAATTGAGTATTTTAATTATTTTGAAAAGTATTATTATGAAATATAATATTATCAGATTTAAGATTTTCTTATAATTGAGGACACTGATCATTAAAATGATCATGATAAAAACATATTCCACAATTCATCTAGATTGAAAAAACTTGTTCAGGTTGAGTTTGTAAAGGGATAAAGTTAGATAACATACATCTTATCATATTGGTGACATCACTCAACTGAATCTAAATTCGGTAATTCTCTGAATTGGAAGTAGATACTTCCATGGTAAGTTTGACATGAATTAATCTCTATAACCAAACTATTGTGATTTTTTCCATGTTTTCTTTGAGATTTCTAGAATCAATAGGATTCTTATCCACTAAATCTCATCTCGTAGCATCATCTATCATACTATTATCCATAAAATAAAAAATCATAGAAATATTGAATTAGGATATGATCATAAATTTAGTAATGAGTAGTTTTAGAACATAATTTCTTAAATCTATGTCAATACTCATGTAAACACTTCCCTTGAAATTTCCTAATACCAAAATTTTTTCTATGTGAGGTAGTTATAGAGTTTGGGAAAAAATTCTATGAAAATTTTCTTAAATTGATGCTAATTCCCTATTAAAGAAGATTGGGGGTAGTAAAACCCCTCATTAGCTACCCCATATAATAAATAAGTGAATTCTCTTATCTTAATTTTCTCTTCACTAACCCATTGTATATTTATTGTAATGAACACCATATAAAATTAATATAAGTTATTATTAGGGTCTTAACCTGGTAGTCTATGAAATTTAGGTAAGTGATGAATAAGTTCTGACCTAAGCTTTAAAGTATGAGCTATTTTAGGATAACTTCATTAATTTTATTGGTTTTAAAAATTAGGAGTAACTAAATATAGTTACCCTCACTTAACATACATGGATATTACATCATTAAATATAAATGTTCATCATATTACAAAAGTACATTCCCTAGGACCATAATAGTTTAGTGCCTTTGAAAACTTGGAACATAATCTTTTATTCTGGTGAAAGATCTTCAATGTTTACCACAAAGAACTTCCCATTTATTACTCCTACTTAAAAATGTTCTTCATATCATGGGGAACAGAAATATAATAAAGGGTGACCTCATATACTCAATAAGGGTAAATAGAGGGGAAATGTGAGTATAACATGATAATAAGGGTATGATAACATGATAATAACATTCTAAGACTATACCCTACCTATCAAATATCATATAGATGAGTCATGACATAAAGATTTATAGTTCATAAGAAATGAATCATAATTGAATCAAGAGTATAATCCATGAAAGCATAACATAGGAATATGAAATAGAATTATGGAATATACATAAAGATATAAAATAATTACCTATAAGTCAAGTATCATTTCCAAAACTTAATAGGGAACTTCATCGGGGATACACCTTCTGGGAGGGGCACACCAACATCCCCAATTACATCCCTTTCCTTGTAGTGGAATGAGTTCACTCCCCAAACCATATTTGTAGTCAAGGTTAACTCTCAAGACTATCTTAGTAGTTAAGGTTCACTCCAAAGACCATATTAGTAGTTAAGGATGACTCCTGAGACCATATTAGTAGTTATAGGTCACTAAAAAGACCATCTTAGCAGATAAAGTCCATTACTGAACTAATTTCACTACCTATTCCAGCCATGTCTATATCATGAAATATAAATATTTATCCAATTCATTGGAGGGAGATATAGGTCCCACCTATCTTGTAATCTATAATGAGATCAGTAGATGATATCTGGGCCACCCCATTATATAAGCTATAATGGGCATACCTAGTGGTATCTGGGCCACCCCATCATATAAACCCTGTCCATGAACCACAACATGAATAAAGTACAAATATGTTTCATAAAAACTTATAAAACAATTATTCTTTCATATCTTGATTAACCCATAGAAAATAAATGAGTTTCATGTCAATATATTTGAAATGTGATTAGACCATGGAAATCAAATAGGTTTCATAATAATCTCTTTTAAACATGATTTACTCATGGAAAAGAAACAAGTTCCATAAACATCATGCTATCAAAATATAAAACATTCAAAGAAAGAATATGAATGGTATCCTTGGATTATATCCCTAGTAAATCATAAAATACATCAAATGATTTCATCTTAAATGGAGAAGGAATTTAAAATATCATTTGGATCATTTCTTAAGGTAAATAACCTTTCTTTAAAAATCAATTTTTTTAGACATAAAACATTTTCAAAATCCTTTTCTTTGAAAAAAACTTTGAAAACTTATGAAATAAGACTTAAAAATAATTTAAAACATTTATTGAGAAAAAAAATATCCTTTACGCTTTGAAAAATAATTTTTCAACCATAAAACATTTTGAAAAACTATTCCTTTGAAAATGACCTTTAAAACTTATAAAAGAATATTGAAAACTTTTTGAACACCTTTTCTTTGAAAATATATTTATAAACTTATAAAGGAAGATTGAAAACCAGTTTAAACACATTTTGAACCATAAAAAAAATTTCCTTGAAAATGAGCTTAAAATATCATTTAATGTTTTTTTAATTTTTTTAGAAAACATGTTTTTTGAATAAAATAGAATTCCAACCGAAGAGAGTGATAAAGTCATATTTTCTTAAAAACATTATCTTAATTATCTTAAGTACCCAATAGTAGAAAATGGTAACAATATATAAATATATCATGAATAACCATAGGAGAATAAATTTCATGAGAATTATTGAGATATATATTATAATATTTCATTAAGAGAAGCATAATCATAAATAATCCTGATAAATGATGAGATTCTAGCAATAAATTGTTACCACTTTGGTAACTTTGAATCATAATCCCTATGAGATAAAAAAATTACATGAAGATTAAAATATCATGAAAATAAGTATATTCATTATAAAAAATTTCAAAGGTCATTATATAGAACTCATAAAATAATATAGGTGTATAACATAATACATGTATTAAAAAAGGAAAATTGAGACTAAATTACTTTACCAATTTGGTAACTTTTGAACCATAAACCCCATGAAAGAGAGATCATAAAATGGATATTTAAATACCCATAAATTTAAGTATAAGAATAATATAATACATTCATGGGAAGTATATACACCACACAAAATCAAAAAGTGGTTAATAAGGCATAAGTCTTGTAGAAATAAAAGTGAGACTATAAATCCCCTTACTACTTGAGTAAATTTTTAATCATGAGATATATGAAAGAATAACATCAATTGAAACTTTTAATAACATTAAATAAATTAAATTCATGGTATAACATTTAATAGTTCATTATATACACCACACAATAAGAATAAGTAGTGGATATATCATATATCTCACATAAATAAAAGTGAGATGAGAAAACCCTTACCTTAATTCTTGGTACTATTCATACACATTAATACCTCCTATATAATAAATATAAGTTTATTATAAATATACCATAGAAACATATTCTTATATATCATACCATATATAATTTTATTGTGGATTTATTTTACCATTTTTTTAACAATTTCATGTTAAAGTTATATTTCAAGTAATAACCACTTTGTTTTTTTGTATATATTTTGACTTTTTATTCTTGTTCCTCTTACTTAGATCATTATTTACCTATTTAAAGAATGTAAAATAAGATTTAAATATCATATATATTAAGTATAGAATTATTTATTATAATTAATAAAAGATAGAAATATTAAATGGAATACACCGTTCATGCAACGGTAGGTTGTACGTATGCATGAACGTTGTTTCCATTTTCTCATCATATTGAAAGAAAGAAAGTAAATGACATATATATATTATCATTAAATTATAATTATTATTTCATATATATCATATGATTTTACTAAACCCATCCTTAATTCATTCCATGAAAACTGTGAATGAATCACATTGCTTTGAGGAGGCAGTAGTCCATACGTCCACAAATGAAGTTATCATATTCCCAAAAAATAGAAAGAATGAAGGTATATGTTATTTGATAATTATAGATGCATAAATACATAATTAATATCATATATATCATATAAAAAAATTAATTCCATCATTATTACCAACCTTGAAAGTTGGTAATGTAAGAATGAATGACATCAGTTTGTGAGGTAGTAGTCCACCGTACACACGAACGATGATTGTGTATCCCATTTGATGGAAGTGTATGTAGGTGTAGGTAAAACCTAAAACATAAAACATCCCAGTATATTTAGTATAATTATTTTATTATATAATCATGAAATAATAATAATTTATGGGTGTTTAGAAATAAATAAAACAAAAGTGCGTGTTGAAGGATGTTACCTCTTCTTTGGGTAATTCTTTTTGGTTTTCACCAAAGGACCAACTTGGTATAATTTATGCCTAAGGTAATACTTATAGGATGATATTGGGGAATTTGGGAGATTATTTTTTCTAGTTTTTTATGATCCAAATGTCTTTATATGTGTGAATAAGTGTGGGGGGTGAGTGCCCTTTTATAGTGGAGGAGGAGTGACATTCTTAAAAATATAAAAAGGTAAACAATATTGAGAGGTCTTCCTTACATCATGTGCCTCCAATAATGGTCCATATTTTAGAAAATATAGTATTTGATATTAATAAGGATATAAAATGAATTTTGGATATGTTTCTAGGTTATTTGGACCCTTAAGTTAAAATTTAACCACTAAGTAAACTCATATTTACCTTAATTGCTTTAATTGTTTTTAATTACTTTCATTAATATTTTTGGTAAAAAAATAAGTTAAACATAATAGAAATTATAAATTATTATTATTATAAATATTTAATCCATTTCTTAAAATTATAATCATATAGAAATTAATTTAAATTAATCCCACAGATGGGACAAGATAATGATTTTTGAAGTGAAAATGTCTAAAAGTTTTAAATGTTTTATATCCAATTTCAATGTCAAATTGATTCCAATGACATAAATTGTATTAATATATGTAAAATTTATGTAAATATACTACAAAATAAATTTGAAATTTAATTTAAATATATAAATAAATTAGATGAAAATGTTGTTTTCAATTAAAATTCTGTGTTTTTCACTATTCATAAAAAATGAAACTTTACATAAAAACATAAAAACTTCACCCAAAGTATATTTTTATATTCTAATTTCAAAATAGGAATTTTATTTTTCCAAATAAAATTTATAAAATTTTAAAAAATTATATCTAAAATGGTGCGCCATTAAAAAGCGGTAAAATTGCCTTTTAGAGAAAATATATATCCGTATGCATAAAATTGGATTTATTTTTATCTCTTGTCTAGAAAACACATAAGATTGTTGTTGATGAATGAATAATATATATATATATATATATATCATTAAAATCATTTATCAAAAGTGTTTTGATTAATTTATTGAGGTAAAATGCGTTTTATTGTATAAATATAGTTTTCCAGCAAAGGATTTCCTATATTTTCAAAAGAGTTTTATTTCCATTTCTAGCTAATTGGACACAAAATAATTCTTATTATATATGTGCGTAAATAATATTTTCATAATTTATTTAATCTATTTCATAACCTCCATTCCAATGGCTAGGTGAAAATTATAATACTATTTTAATAATATTATTAATAGGTTATTGTAGTTTGGTAAAACTAGGTCTTGCATGTCACACATGTTATTGAAGGAACTCAGTATTGTGTGTAACACAAGAAAAACATAGTATTGCGTGTAACTCAAGCTAATTTAAGTGTTGAGTGTAGCATAATATTTACTTGGTGTTTTTTACAAAGAAATAATAACTTGGTTCTTTCATATAACACAATCTATATTCAGTGTTGCATGAAATGAAAAATATCAAAAAAATTAAGTTAAATTGAAAAAAATAATTCATAAAAACTCAGAGTGTTACATTCTACACCCCTTAAAATGATTTTCTCCCTCAAAATTCTTTTGGGTTATCTAAGTTTTAATACATGAAGGTTTCTTTCATAGAAACACACATCGTAAAAATGAATACTAATACTTATTTTAAAAAAGGAATATTGGAAACATAATTATTACCCAAATTAAATCATAACTAGGTTTATATATAGGAGAACATAGGTGAGAAGTTAAAACATGGACATTGAATAAAACTATAACTATCAAGTTCTGATGGAGAGTGATAGAGAACATGGTTAGGAGAAAGTTACTGATCACAAAACCATGACCCAAAGAGGCTTGGAAAATGTCATTGATATCATAAAAAATAATGATAATGAGAGAAAATTTTATTTCAAGAACCTTTTCTTAAAGTTTAATAACTTTCATAATAAAATATACTTTATTTCATCACAATCTCACCCTTTTTTGCGCCTTGATCAATTTCCACTTCATCTATTATTCTAAGAAATTAAGGTGGTTTTTTCATTACTTAAGCATTAAGAGATCATGAGATCCATAAATATAATGACAGGTCATTCCATCTTTATTTATCACAAAAAAAGTTTAGTGAATTTTATCCAATATGCATAAATTCTCCTATGGAGAGATAATACTTTAATCTCTAAAACCACACCTAAAGTTTAACAGAAACTATTCCATAAATGGTTAACCTTATAACCCTTCCAAAAGATGAAAGTCCAACACTTTAGAAAGAAGGTCACTAAATCATCTTAACATCGATCCCCCAAATATCATAAAGTTTATCTTGGTTGTCACATTCTAAACATGTGAATAAATTCATTATATATTCTCTTGAAACATAGTGATAACCTAAATTACCATACATCCTTATTAAAAACATGCATGCTTTATTATTCCAAAGATCATTGGATATATTACTTAAATCCAAAAAAGTTGTAATATCCATCCATGATAGCACAATCCACTTTATAAACAAATAATTTATTAGTTCTGAGGTCATACGTACTATCCAATTTAATTTATCCATATCAATATTCTCTTTATATATACTAAACATAAATTTCTCAGCATTCAGAACATGTTAAGGGGTACTTCTTATAATCATTTGTTTTCCAGAAAATATATCCTTTCAATTAAATCACTTTTCTAGGTCATCAGTACCATTCATTTTTTTTGAAAATCCTTAATGGAAAACATATACTTCATGATTCATATAACACAATTCTTGAATTCCAATACATATACACTTCAATCATCCAACATTATTTTTAAACCACTAATTAGGATTCATCATCTTATTCCTTAATACCCTTTTCTAGAATATGAAATATGAATCATGTTTTAAGGTTCCTCAAACACAATCTAATCATGATTCTTATATTTAATGTTAAAAATACTGTTAGAATATCTCATAACTTTCACATGCCGTTTATAGTCTCTTTATCTTTATTTGTATAACCAATAATCGTACAACATTCCCGATTCTCTTCATGAGATTTCCACTTAGGACACTGATTTGTATAATGAATGTATTTCCAACATCTGAAACATTAAATGTTAACTAAGTTCTTTCTAGTTCCTAAAATTTAATAAGACCAGAAAGCATAGTGTGAGCAGCAATTATCATAGCATAAAACCATATAATCATGAAATATTACTTATAGGATTCCTAAATTATGACACCTACTTTTAAATCCACGACACCTTTTGCTTATAATTATATACATTCCTAGACATATCCTTATAAATATCCCTGAGGACCTCACTAATGTTTTCTCATCCTAGTTTCCAAAGGTTGAATAAACCATTACTTTGATACCAACTATAGAAACCCTCTCTCAACATACATAGATATTACATCATTTTAAATAAATATTAAGAATATTAAAAAGTTACATGACCAAGGACCATAACAGTTTAGTGTCTTTGGAAACATGTAATACAATATTCTAGTATGATGAAATATCTTCAATGTTTTCCACAAAGATCTTCCCATTTAATACTACTACTTAAAACATCTCTTCATAACTTAGGGAAAGGAAATATAAGAAAGGGTGACATTAGATGATCAATAAGGGTAAATAAAGGAGATAAGTTAGAATAACATGATAATAAGTGTATGAGAACATGAGAATAACATTTGAAGATCATACCCTGCCTATCAAAGACCATATACATGAGTTATGGAATAATTATTTACAGTTCATAAGACATGAATCATAATGGAATCAAGAGTATGAGACATGTAAGAATAACATAGGAATAAAACATGGAACTATGAAAGACACTTATTCATATAAAATAATTCATTATAAGTCAAGGCACATTGCTAAAACTTAACAAGGCACTTCATGGAGGCTACATCTACTGGGCAGGACACACCTCCATCCCCAGTCACATCTTTTTCCTTGTAGTGGTATGGGTTCACTCCCAAAACCATATTAGTAGTCAAGGTTTAATCCAAAGACCATCTTAGTAGTCAAGGTTCACTCCCATAACTATATTAGTAGTCAAGGTTCACTCCCAATACCATCTTAGTAGTTAAAGTTTACTCTCAAGACTATCTTAGCAGACAAAGTCCTTTACTAAGCCGATTTCGCTTCCATTACAGACATGTAAATCTCACGAGATATAAATATTTAACCAATTAATTGGAGGGATATATAGATCCCACCCATCATGCAATCCATAATGGACTCACTCGACACTATTTAGGCCAACCCATTGTATATGAAATTTCCATGAACTACAACATAAATAAAGTATAAATATATTTCATAAAAAATTATAAAAGAAATTATTATTTAATAGCTTTATTAAACCATTGAAAAGAAATGTGATTCACTCTAATCTCTTTAAAACATGATTAGGCTGTGGAAAATAAATGAGTTTCATAACAATATCTTTGAAACATGATATACTTATAGAAAAGAAATGGGTTCATAAACATCATTTCATCAAAATATAAACCATTTAGATAAATAACATGAATGGTATCCATGGATAATATCAATAATAAAGCATAATATATATTAAAGGATGTCATCTCATAAGGAGGAATTTGAAATATCAATTGGATCATTTCTTTAGGTGAATAAAATTTCTTTAAAAATCATTTTTTATACATAAAACATTTTCAAAATCCTTTTCTTTGAAAAAAACTTTGAAAAATTATGAAGTAAGATTTAAAAATTATTTAAAACATTTCTTGAGAAAAATATTCTTTCTAATATAAAAAATTATTTTATAACATAAAACATTTTTGAAAACTTTTCCTTTCAAAATAACAGTTAAAACTTATAAAGGAATCTTAAAAACATTTTGAAATAATTTTATTTGAAAATATATTTGAAAACTTATAAAGGAATATTGAAAACCATTTTAAACCCATTTTAAAACATAAAACTTTTTTAAAAACCTTTTTCCTTTAAAATGAGGTTAAAATATCATTTAAAAAATTTTTGAAATTTTTTTTAGAAAACATGGTTTTTGAATAAAAAATAATTCTGACTAAAGAGAGACATAAGGTCAGATGTTTTTAAAAACATTTTCTTAATTATCTTAAGTAACAAAGAGTTAGAAAATGGTAAAAATACATGAAGATATCATCAATAATAATAGTATAATAAAAATTATTATAATTATTGATATATGGATCATAATATTTCATCAATGTATTCATAATCATAAATAATCTCGATAAATGATGAGATTGTAGCAATAAACTGTTACCACTTTGGTAAATTGGAACCACAACCAACATGAGAGAAAAACATTACATGGAGGTTAAAATATCATTAAAATAAGGATATTCATGATAAAAAATTTCAAATTTCACTATATACACCTCATAATAAAATATAGGTGTATAACATAACATGTGTCTTAAAAAGAAAAATTGAGACAAAATTACTTTACTGATTTGGTAAATTTTAAACTGTAAACCTCATGAAAGAGAGATAATAAAATGGATATATAAATAAACATAGATATAAATATAATAATCATATAATAAATTAATATTTAGTATATACATCACAAAAAATAAGCGAGCGGTGAATATGACATAAGTCTCTCAGAAATAAAAGTGAGAATAAAAATCCCCTTACCACTTAAGTAGATTTTGAATCGTGAGATCCATGAAAGAATAACATAAATTTAAACTATTAATATCATTAAATAAATTAAATTCAGGATATTAAATTTCATAGGAAATTATATACACCAAAAAACAAGAATAAGTGGTGAATATAGCATATATCTCATAGAAATAAATGTGAGATGAAAAAACCCTTACCTTAAGTCTTTAATTTATACATACACATTCAAACCTCCTATATAATAAATATAAGTTTATTATAAATCTACCAAAAAACCATATTATTATATATCATAACATATATTATTTTATTGTGAATTTATATTATATGTTTATAAACAATTTCAAGTTAAAGTTACGTTTTGGGTAATAATCGCTTTGTTTTTTTGTATATGTTTTTACTTATAATTATCGATCCTCTTACATAGATCATGATTTAATTATTTAAATAATGTAAAACATGATATAAATATAATTTATATTTAGTATATAAGTATTTATAATAATATATAAAATATATAAATATTAAATGAAATACATCATTCATGGAGACGGTAGGTCATACGTATGCATGAATGCTGTTTCCATTTTCTTATCATATCGAAAGAAAGAAAGCAAATGAAATATATATATACATACATACATATATATATATTATCATTATAATATAATTATTATGGCATGGATATCATATATATTTACTAATACAATCCTTAATTCATTCCATGTAAAGTATGAATGAATCACATCGCTTTGAGGAGGCAGTAGTCCCCACATCCACAAACAATTTATCATATTCCCAAAAAATGGAAAACATGAAGGTATGTTTTATATAATAATTAAATAAGAATAAATAAATCATAAATTTCATATATACCATATAAAAACATTAATTAAATCATTTTTTCCAACCATGAAAGGTGGTAATGGAATAATGAACGATATCGGTTCGTGAGATGATAGTCCTCCGTACACATGAACAATGATTGTGTATACCATTTGATGGAAGTGTGTTTAGGTGTAGGTATAACCATTAAAATAAAAATATATCAGTATATTTAGTATAATTATTTTATTATATAATAATTTAATAAGAATAATTTAGGGTGGTGGAGAAATAAATAAAACAAAAGTACTTGTTGAAGGATATTACCTCATCTTTGGGTAATTTCTTTTGGTTTACACCAAAGGACTAACTTAGTTTTCTTTCTGAACAAAGTAAGAATTCTAGGATGAGAGTAGAGAATTTTAGAGTTATTTTTTAGGGTTTGGAAGATCCAAATGTCTTGAGAGGTGTAAATAAGTGGGAGGGGGGTGAGCTCCCTTTTATACCGAAGGAGTGACATTCTTGTAAATATAAAAATGTAAACATTATTGAGATGTATAACTTACATAATGTGCCTCCAATAATAGTAATTTTTTGATAAAATGGAGGATATGGTGGAAATATATCTATCCAGTAGCTTTTGGACCTATTTCTAGGTTATTTTTCCCCTTACGTTAAAGTTATACCACTAAGTAAACTAGTTTTTACCTTAATCGCTGTAATTAATTTTAATTACTTTCACTAATATTTTTGATCGAAAAATAAGTTGAACATAATATAAATTATAAATTATTTTGATTCAAAATATATAATCCATTTTTCTAAATTCAAATCACATAATTTTTAGAAATTAATTTAAAATTAATCCCGTTGTTGGGATGAGACAACGAGTTTTTAAAGTGAAAATGTTCAAAAGTTTTAAATGATATTATATCCAATTTAAATGTCAAATTAATTTAAATGACCTAAATTGTATTAATAGATGTATAATTTATCTAAATACGATTAAAAAAAATTAAAATATAATTTAACTATATAAATAAATTAGAATAAAATGCGATTTTCAATTAAAATTTAATGTTTTTCACTATTCCTTAAAAAACAAAACTTCATAGAAAAATACAAAAAATTCAACAAAAGTAAATTTTAATATTCCAATTTTCAAAATTATTATTTTTAAATAAAATTTATAAAATTTTAAAATATTAGATTTAAAATAGGCACACCTTTAAAAGGAGGTACAATTACCTTTTAGAGAAAATATATATTATTATGCATAAAATTGGATTTATTATTATCTTTTGTCTAGAAAACACATAAGATGAATGAATAATATATATATATATATATATATCATTAAAATCATTAATAAAAAATGGTTTAATAAATTTATTGAGGTAAAACATGTTTGTTTCATAAATATAGTTTTTCAGCAAAAGATTTCCTATATTTTAAAAAGGATTTTATTTTTATTTCTAGTTAATTGGTCACAAAATAATAATTATTTTTTATATGTGTAAACCATATTTTCATAATTTAACCAATCTTTTTCATTACGAAAATTCCAAATTTTAGGTGACAAATATAATATTATTTTAATAATAATATTAATAATACATTGTAGTTTGGTAAAACTAGGTCATGCATGTCACACAAGTTCTTGAAGGAACTCAGAATTGTGCATAACATAAGACAACATAGTGTTGTATGTACTGAAACATAATAAATGTGTTGCATATAGCATAACCTTGAATTGGTGTTGCATACAAAGATGGAATAACTTGGTGCTTTCATATAACACAATCTATATTTAGTGTTTCCTGAAATGAAAAATATAAAAAAGATAAAATTAAATAAAAAAAAATAATTCATAAAAACTTGGAGTGTCACATTATTGACCCCTTAAAAATTTTTTCCATCCAATTTTTTTGGGTTATAAAAAGATTAATACTTGAAAGTTCCTTTCATAGAAACCCGCATTGTAAAAATAAATACTAAAAAATTTATTAGAAAAGGAAAGTTGTAAACATAACGGTTACCCTAAGTAACTCATAAATAGGTTTCTATATAGAAGAACATATATGGAAAGTGAAAATTTGGACATATAAGAGAAATCTAATTATCAAGTTCTCATGGATAGTTATAGAGAACACAGTTAGGAAAAAGTTACAGATCACAAAGCCAAAAAACCAAATAGGCTTAAAAAAGGTCATTGATATTATAAAAAATAATGACAATGAGACCAATTTTAATTTCAAGACCATTTTCATGAGGTTGAATAATTTTCATGATAAGATATACTTACTTGATTTCAGCACAATCTCCTCCTTTCTTATTCCTTGATCAATTTCTACATCATCACTTATTCCATGAAATAAAGGTGAATTTTTCATTCATGAAGAATTAACAGGTCATGAGATCCATAAATAGAATGATAGGTCATTCCATCTATCTTTATCACAACAAAAAGGTTAGAATAAGTTATCCAATATGCATAAATCCTCATATTGAGAGATAAATAATTTAATCTCTAAAACCTCATCCGAATTTTAACATGAACCATTCCATAAATGATTTACCTTATAAACCTTCTGAAATATGAAAGTAAAAAACTTTATAAATAAGGTTACTAAAAAATATTAACATTGATCCCCCATATATCATAGAGTGTATCTTATTTTTCACATTCTAAACATGTGAATAAATTCATCAAGTATTCTCTTGAAACATGGTAATACCCGAATTACCATACATCCTTATTGAAAACATGCATGAATTTTTATTCTAAAGATCATTTGATATATTCCTTAAATATAAAACTTCCATAATATACATCCATTATAGAAAAAACCACTTTAAAAAAAAATCCTTTATCAGTTTTGAGGTCACCGATACTATACAATTTATTTTATCCGCATTAATATCCTCTTTATCCATACTAAACATCAATTTCTCAACATTCAGAACATATTAAGGGGTACCTTCCCGTAATCATTTGTTTTACATAAAAGATAAACTTTCTATTAAATCAATTTTCTAGGTCATTGGTACCATTCGATATATTTTTTGGAAATCATTAATGGAAAACATATAATTTGTGATTCATATAACATAATTCTTGAATTCCAATACATATACACTTCAACTATCAAAAATTATTCTTAAACCATTACTCAGTCTTTATAATCCTTTTCCTTAATACCCCTTTCTTAGAATATGTAATATGAATCATGTATTAAGGTTCCTCAACCTAAATCTAATAATTATTTTTACGTTTAATGTAAACAATATTGTTAGAATATCCAATACCTTTCACATGTCATTTTTGGTATCTTTATCTTCAGCGGTATAATCAATACCTGTACCTCCTTCTAGATTCTATTCATGAGATTTCCACTAAGGACATTTATTTTTATAATTCCCATACTTCTAACATCTAAAACATTCAATTTTAACCCACTTCCTTCTAGTTCCTGCTATTGACTAAGATCAAAAAGAAAATGCGAGCAACAATTATCATAGTAAAAAACCACATATTCACGAAATATTACTTATATGATGCCTAAATCATGACACATTATTTTAAATATATGACATATTAGGCTTATCCTTAGCGACATGCCTATAAATATCCTTAGAAATATCCTTAGGGATCTCACTAAAGTTTTCTCATCCTATTTTCCAAATGTCGACTAAACCTTTCCTTTGATACCAACTATAGTGACCCTCACTTAACATACATGGATATTACATCATTTTAGATGAATATTCAGTATATTACAAAATTATATTCCCAAGTACCATAATAGTTCAATGTCTTTGGAAACTTGGAACACAATATTCTAGTCTAGTGAAATATCTTCAATGTTTTCTACAAAGATATTCCCATTTAGTACTCTTACATAAAACCTTTCTTCATAGCCTGGGGAAAGGAAATATAAGAAAAGTTGATATCATATGATTATTAAGGGTAAATAAAAAATATATGTGAGCATAACATGATAATAAGTGTATGAGAACATGAAAATTACTTTTGAAAATCATACCCTGCCTATCAATGATCATATACATGAGTCATGGCATAAAGATTTACAGTTCATAAGACATGAATCATAATGTAATCAAGAGTATAAGACATGAAATCATTACATATGAATAAGACATGAAATTTTGGTAGACACATAAGCATATAAAATCATTCTCTATAAGTCAAGGCTCATTTCCAAAACATAAAAGGGCACTTCATGGTGGATACACCTAATGGGCGGGACACACCACCATACCCAATCACAACCCTTTCCTTGTAGTGGAATGGGTTCACTCCCCAAACCATATTATTAGTCAATATTCACTCCCAAGACCATATTAGTGGTAAAGGTTCACTTATAAGACCATATTAGTAATCGAGTTTCACTCCCAAGACCATCTTAGTAGTTAGGTTCACTCCCAAGGCCATCTTAGCGAATAAAGTCCTTTATTGAACTGGGTTCACTCCTCATTCCATGAATGTATATCCCAAGAGAGATAAATATTTACCCAATTAATTGGAGGTAGGTATAGTCTCCACCTATCATGTAAGCTATAACAGGCTCACCTGGCGCTATCTGGGCTACCCCATTGTATAAGTTGTAACGGGCTAACCCAATGCTATCTAGGCCACCCCATCGTATAAGAAAAATACATGAACCACAAAATAAATAAAGTATTAATATCTTTCATAAAAAAATATAAAACAATTATTCTTTCATATCCTAATTAACCTAGGGAAAATAAATAGGTTTAATTCCAATCTCTTTGAAACATGATACACCCATGGAAAAGAAACAGGTTTCATAACAATATATTTGAAACATGATTTAATCTTTGAAACATGATTTACTCATATAAATGAAACAGTTTCCATAAAAATCATTCCATAAAATCATAAACCATTTAGAGAAAGAATATTAATGGTATCCTTGGATCATATCCCTAGTAAAGCATATGCTATATCAAAGTATGCCATATTATATGGAGAAGGACTTTGAAAGATCAGTTGGAGAATTTCTTAAGATAAATAACCTTTCTCTAAAAATAATTTTTAGACAAAAAACATTTTCAAAATCCTTTTATTTTATTTTTTTTGAAAACATATGAATTAATATTTAAAAATAATTTAAAACATTTTTTATTTTTTTAGAAAACATGGTTTTTGAATAAAATAGAATTTTGACTGAAGTGAGAGATAAGGTCATATTTTCTTAAAAACATTTTCTTAATTTTATAAAGTACCAATGAGTGTGAAAATGGTACCAATACATTAATATATCATGAAAAACCAGGGTAAAATAAACTTCATGAGAATTATTGAGAGATAGATCATAATATTTCATCAATTGAAGCATAATCATAAACATTCCTAATAAATGATGAGATTGTATCAATAAACTGTTATATCATTGGAAACTTTGAATCATAATCCCCATGAGATAAAAATATTGCATGAATCTTAAAATATCATGAAAATAAGTACATTAATGATAAAATAAGTCAAAGGATAGTATATATACCTTGTAAAATAATATAGGTGTATAACATAACATGTGTCTCAAATAAGGTAAGTTGAGACAAAATTACTTTATCGATTTGGTAAATTTTAAACCACATATCCCATGAAATAGAGATCATAAAATGAATATATAAATACCCATAAATTTAATTATAAGAATAATATAATAAATTCATGGGAATTATATACACCACACAAAATAAATGAGTCATGAATAATGTATAAGTCTCATAGAAATAAAAGTGAGACTAAAAATCCCCTTACTACCTGAGTAAAATTTGAATCGTGAGTTTCGTTAAAGAATAACATAAATTGAATATTTTAATATCATGAATTAAATTAAATTAATGATATAACATTTAATAGGTTATTATATACACCACAAAATAAGAATAAGTGGGGAATATAACATATATCTCATAGAAATAAAAGTGAGATGAGAAAACCCTTACCTTAAGTCTTGAATTTCTTCATACACATTCAATACTCTTGTTTAATAAATATAATTTTATTATAAATCTACCAGAAAAAAATATTATTATATATCATACCATATATTATTTTATTTTGACTTTATATTTCCTGTTTATTGACAATTTCATGTTAATGGTACGTTTTGTGTTATAACCGATTTGTTTTTTTGTATATGTTTTGACTTATTATTCTTGATCCTATTAATCAGACTATGATTTTATTATTTAAAGAATGTAAAAAATGATGTAAATATAAAATAAATTTAGTATATAATTATTTATAATAATCTATAAAATATATAAATATTAAATTAATTACAGTGTTCATAGAGATGGTAGGCCGTACGTACGCATGAATGCTGTTTCCGTTTTCTTATCATGTTGAAAGAAAGAAAGTAAATGGAATATATGTGTATATATATATTATCATTAAAGAATAATTATTATTTCATATATATCATATATTTTTACTAAACCCATCCATAATACATTCCATGTAAAGTATGAATGAATCACATCGCTTTGAGTAGGAGGTAGTCAACACATCCACAAACAAAGTTATCGTATTCCCACAAAATGGAAAGCATGAAGGTTTGTGTTATATAATAATTACATAAGAAAAAATACATCATAAATATAATATATAACATATAAAAATAATATTTCAATCAGTATTCCAAACCTTGAAATGTGGTAATGGAAGAACAAATGATATCAGTTCACGTGGTGGTAGTCTGCCATACACACAAACAATGATTGCATATCCCATGTTATGGAAGTGTGTGTAAGTGTAGGTATAAACCTTAACATAAAAAAATCTCAGTATACTTAGGATATTGAGTTTATTATATAATTATTTAATAATTATAATTTAGGGGGATGTAGAAAGAAATAAAACAATAGTGCTTGTTGATGGATGTTATCTCTTCTTTGGGTAATTCCTTTTGGTTTGCACCAAAGGACTAACTTGGTTTGATTTATTCCAAAATTTAGTCTTATATGATAAGATTATGGAAGTTGGGAGATTATTTGGGAATGGTTTTTATGAGACAAATGACTTGAGATGTGTGAATAAGTGAGGGGCATGAGTTCCCTTTTATAGTGGAGGAGGAGTGACATTCTTGTAAATATAAAAAGGTAAACAATATTGAGAGGTCTTACTTACATCATGTGCCTCCAATAATGGAAAATTTTAAATAAAATAGAGGATATGGTATAAATATATCCTGTAAATATATTTTGGACATGTGTATAGGTTATTTTTCCCATTAAGTTAAATTTTAACCACTAAGTAAACTCATTTTTTACCTTAATCATTGTAATTATTATTAATTACTTTCACTAAAATTTTTAGTAAAAAAGTAAGTTGAACATACTAGACATTATAAATTATGATTATTAAAAAAATGGAATCCATTTTTCAAAATTATAATCTCATAATTGGTATAAATTAATTTAAAATTAATCCTGTCGATGAGACGAGACAATGAGTTTTTAAAGTGAAAATATTCAAAAGTTTTAAATGTTTTTATATACAATTTCAATGTGAAATTGATTCCAATGACCTAAATTATATTAATATATGAATAATTGATCTAAATATACTTTAAAACAAATTTAAAATATAATTTAACTATATAAATAAATTAGAAGAAAATGCAGTTCTCAATTAAAATTTAGTTTTTTTACAACTCTTCAAAAAATGAAAATTCACAGAAAGATAACAAAAATTCAGCCAAAGTATATTTTGAAATTCCAATTTCAAAAATGAAATTTATTTTATCTAATAAAAGTTATAAAAGTGACAAAAAATATATTTAAAATAAGTACACCATTAAAAGGTGATAAAATTACCTTTTAGAGAAAATATATATCTTTATGCATAAAATTGGATTTATTCTAATCTTTTATCTAGAAAACACATAATATGAATGTTAAATATTTTAATGAATAATATATATATATATATAATTAAAATAATTTATCAAAAGTGTTTTATGTAATGATCCAAACTTTTATCAATGAAATTTCTCCCTTATTATAGTAATTTCATACAGTCACATAAAATCACATTAGTAAACACAATGACAAATAATGCTTAAATGAACTACTAAATTCTATGTGACCTTTAAACATAATTTTTCCAATTTTGTGATTTGAATTTCAAAAATCTGACATACACAGTTACGATCTGTAAGATGTTTGGAGTCCGATATGACAAACTTAATTTTTGATGAATAATAACATACCATTATAAATAGTAATGTTACCCTTATGAATAGTAATATGACCCTTATGAATAATAAACCAGTAAAGTGAATAGGAACCTTACCAATGATAGTATAAATAAAATTTATCCATCCTATAAGTGACAATATGATATAATTATATTATAGTGTTGGTATTTTTGTATGTCATAAATATTTAATGATTAATTTAATAATTTAAAAGAAAAATTATTTTCATAAAATGTATTAATAAACTATTATTTTGATGTCTTATGATTATATGATAATTTTATGAGACCTTAATTAATTTTTTAAAGTGTTAGAAAAGTAGTTTTAATTTTAAAATTTGTATTTTTCAAGTAAATTATGATTTTAATTAAAAATTAAATTACTCAAATTTTTAAAATTAATTTTATAAAATGTAGTTAATTTTTGAATTCCACACATAAAAAAATTACTAGGGGGAATTTTTTATATTTTTATGAAATACTTGAATTTTTTGGTGAATAGTAAAATATGGTAATTTATAGTATTAATACATTATAAGTTAAATCCACTATTCTTGACATCATGAGTGATGTAAGCACTAAAATCTAGAACTAACATGAAATTATTACTTTATTTAGTCATGTAATCATTAATATTTCTCATCTTGAGGGACATTAATAAACTAATAAATTAAATATTGAGAAAACACCCCTCCCCTCCATTATAAATACCACCCCTCACAACCTCATTTCCTTAAACCTCTCAAGACTTGTTCCTACTCAAAATTATACTAAAATATATTCCCAAGATCCTCCCCCACATCCATCATCCCTTGGTGTCATAAAAAGACCAAAACCTCTCCCCTAAAGAGGCTCTCAAGGAAGATATATTCAAGATGTAATTTTTCTCTCTCATTTCCTTCAATTTCCTTTCAAATTTTATTTCATTTCTTATCTTATACTCATATTATCTTATCAAAATGTTATGATAAATCTCTTATGATTGATATAATGGTATTATATCATTTTAATGTAATATTATTCATTAAACTCATCCCTCTATATTATTTTTAGAAATGAAATCATTGCCCGTGATGTGTTAATTTTCCATCATCGCAGGCAACACACCTTAATTTTACTTAAAAACCTTAAAGGATATCAATAAAACCATTAAATGGTTGAAAAAATATTGTAATATTTATGTTATAACCCCTTTTATTTTTTGTAATCAACTTTTATACATAATACTAAATGATAAAACAAAACATGTTCATTGTGATAAAAAACCCAACCAAATTAACCTAAAATGATTATCGTTAAATTTTATCTAATGATTCATCCTCATGGTATATAACAAAATTAATTATAAGATCATTTGAACTCCTGTAATATCATTAATAACTTGTAATAGAAATTCTGTATGTCTATCCATGTTCTACATAAACTTCCATTCTCGTGTACAAGTGAACTGTTAATGAAAACTAAAAAAAAGAACACTCCCAAACAATGAATTTAAACTCTATAACTCATCTAAAGAACCATTAAATAACTTAATAAAACCATAATGAATCAATTACATGTATAAAAGTTTTTTAATTGTTAATTAATGAATTTAATTCATTATACATGAAATTAAAGTGAAGAAAGCATTTGGATACAAGGTAAGGGGAATTCTCAAACCTAACTTTGTTTCTTTGGGTTGTACCTATTTCACTCCATTTTTAGCTTGGTTATTCCTTAAAAATAATTTTTTAATCATTATTTTACCTTTATTTTGGATATACATGTTTTCCATTGGAGTTTATTTCAACCATAATGTTTTCCAAAAGAACTCTTCTTTCAAAAAACACACCTTTTACTTCCCACTCAAGGTTGATGGTGCTTGTATCAAGTATGTTATTACCTCTTTCATTTGGGAACCCACAGTTTATAAATTTATGCTTTATTAAGTGAAACCCATTACTTTCCATGGGTTTCTCTTATGTTCATTATTGATATTTGTTCCATGTGGCATGCATGATAATGTAAATGTTATGATGTAATAGGTGCTCCTGGAATTATATAGCGCTCCAATGAATTGGGTAATGTGAAGAACCTCACGAGTAAAGTTAAATATGCATGAAAATGATATTAATTTTTTTCAAAACTATGTGTGGTAGTCAACCACTAAGACATAAGGTTTCATTATTATTCATTTCCACATTCCATGCTATTATCTAATGCTTCCTCTCATCATGATGATGATGATGTTATGACTATGCTCACCCCATGTTATATTATTTCATGTTATTATTTATCCTCTTACTAAAATTTTAGCTCACCACTTTTTGATGTATATCCTTAGGTGACTACATACACTAAGGAGTACACAAGGGTTAATAGGAAGCTAGAGAAGAAGGAATTAAATAAATGTTTATGCTTTATGTTGTAAATGTTATGTATGTTCCTAGTTTTCTCAATAAACTAAACCTTTGGATCCTCATTGTGTAATTATTTTATGTTTTCTATCATAAAAATTATGAAAAAATAATGTAATAAAAAAAAGGGTCACTATAGTTTGTATCAGAGGCACAATTTAGTTAATTTGGGAATTAAGATTAGAGAACCTTAGTGAAAACCCCAGTATGAGACTAAGTATATGTAAACACACAAGAATATTTTCTAAACATAGGGACACCATAAGATATATTTTTAGTGTTGATTTCATAAAGGAATAAATTATTTATTCATGACTTGTTGACTTATGTTTTATTCTAAACGTTTCTAATTTAGAAAATGGTGGGAACTAGGAGAAACCAAGCCAACAACCCATGCAAGGGACAATGTAGCGATTGCCCGAATGACATCCCAAATGCTTTGGGAGGTAGTGTTCAAAAATTCATGGAAATGATTACCCATTTATCTTAGGTTATGAATAGTAACTTGAATAATGTGGAATGTCCTCCTTAACCTAAGAGGGAGCAACTGTCTATTGAGTGTTTTATGTAGCAACGACAATAGACGTTTTTTGGATCTTCTGATCCACTTGTTGTGGAATAGTGGGTCAACTAAATGGAGAAGATATTTTATGTGATTCACTATTCTGAGACAGAGAAGCTGACTCTAGTCATTTAACATCTCGATGGTAAGGTCGACCAATAGTAGGATTTGATTAAGAACACCAAGTAGAGGGAAAAAATTGAAGAGATGGAGTGGGAAGACTTTAAGATAATGTTTCTTATCAAGTATTTCCCATGAAATCTTCATATGAATATGGAGAGAGAATTCATAGAGATCAAGAAAAAGTAAGGAGAATCTATAACTACCTATGAAGCAAATTTCACAAGTATTTCAAGTTATGCTTTGGGTTTTGTTATAAAAAATGATAGCAAAAATGATAGATTCTTTAGTGGATTAAAACCACAACTTTTAAAGGATCTTGAAATTCAAGACTTTGGGAGTTATGAAGAAGTTGTTCAATGTGAACTCAAAGTGAAGATGGAGTTTGGAGAATGGTCCCATGGATATGGTGATAAGAAAAGGAAGATGAAGTTTCATGCCAGAGAATCTAATGAGAAGTGTGGAAAGAAAACTTAACCACCCACATGTCAAAAATGTGGGAAGAAGCATCATGGGAATTTACTCAACGGGAAGGGGAAATGATTAAAGTGTGGGAGAGAAGGCTACAAATCTTAAGAGTTTTAAAAATACATGAGAAGTAAGGAGAATGTGGTGGAGGAAAGGAGAGCACCACCCATGGTCTAATGCTACAATTGTAGAGAGCAAGGGAACTATACAAGCCAGTGAACTAAACCTTGAGTCCTTGAGGGTAATCATAATCAACAACCAAAAAATCCAAATGAACAAGGTAAGGCTTATGCCATCACTACAATATAAGTGGAACAAGAAAATTAAGTCATATAAGGTATAATTACTATTCACTTAAGAAAGGAAAAATTATTATTTGATTCTGGTTCTATGCCCGAATGGCCTAAAGGCCTTAATTTTTATTGATTTTTGATAACCCCCATTTCAAGGGATAAGGGGGAACCCTTACAAGGCCCGTAGGCTCAGAGATTACATGGCCTATAGGCTTAGGAGATTACATGACCCGAAGGTCTTAAGGAATTCAACCAGACTATCTACAAGGAATTGCCCCTCCCCAGCATCTGTATCATGATAGTAGCTCTCCACATTCTCATGACCGTCTGGCTAGGCTTCTTGTGAAATCACAGGCTAGTCCCGATGGCATAACCATACCATCTCATTCTGACAAATCCATTTGGCTCTACTTTGGTGAGTGCACTTGCTCTGAATCCTCTTCTGGGGCTACTCCTTTTTTGTAGAGTCTGTCTGGGGCAACTGCATGTGGCCCGAAGGCCTTGAGGTGGCCAAAAGGCCTTAAAGGTGTCCCAAAAGACCTACTGACCTGAAGGCCTTAGTGGTCTGAAAGCCTTAAGGATTCCAAGCCCAAATCGGTGGCCTAAGGTGAATAGTTCTAGCTGCTATAGTACCAAATAATACCTGCTATAGTAACTGCTACAGTGCCTGCTATAGTACCACATAGTGTACACCTTTGCTACAGTACCTGCATAGTGCACAATCTGCTATAGTTGCACAATGTACAGTCTGCTACAGTTCCTACTATAGTACCTGCTATAGCCCCAGAAATATACCTCTACCTGGTTTTGAACCTAGGTCTTGTGGATGCACTTAAGGATACCTCACCAAATGGGCTGAGGCTCACATGCTTCTGGTTCTATGCATTTCTTTATATCCCTCAAGTTTTCTAGAACTATTGAATCGAAGCCCCGAAACATTGAAGTAGAAATATCTCTAAAAACACATAGTGGTTCAATCATTACAACCCAATTGTTGGACTCTTCTCCTATTGGTGTATGTGGGACTATTATTCTAGAAAATATCATAATACTTTCCTTGGTGGAATTCGATGCTATAATGGTAATGGATTGACTCTCGTTATATATATCACAGATCAACTATTGGGAAAAGGAAATATCTTTTCATATTCCAAACCATTCCATGCTCCTTTGTAAATGCAATGAAGATCATGAATCTCCTTTGAAGAAATCCTTCTATGATGTGGATGTTGATTCTCTGTGAAGAAACATACCTTTCTTAAATGGTTGAGTCAAAGGAAGGTATCAACCTAGCAGAAATGCCCATCATTAGGGAATATAATAATGTATTTTCTGAAGAGTTACCCAAACTTCCACCAGATCATGAGGTAGAGTTCTCAATAGAACTCATACTAGGAGCTACTCCTTTCTCAAAGTGTCCCTATAGGATGGCTCTTATCGAACTAGAGGATTTAAAGAAGTAGCTGTAAGAGAATTTGGAAAAAGGGATCATACTCCCTAGTGAATCACATTGGGGTGCACTAGTATTCTTTGTGAAGAAGAAGGATGGATCAATACAGATGTGTATCAATTATCGGAAACTCAAAAAGATCACCATAAAGAACAAGTATCATCTCCCAAGGATTGAAGACTTGTTAAATTATCTATGAGGAGATCAATACTTCTCAAAGGTGGATCTTCATTCTGGATATCATCAGTTAAAGGTAAAGAAGTAAGATATTCATAAGACTGCCTTCCGTTCAAGGTATGGGCACTATAAGTTTTCGGTGATGCCCTTTAGACTTACTAATTACCCTGTAATGTTCTTGGATTTTATGAATAGATACTTTATACATTACCTCAAAAAAAATGGTAGTGTTTATCGATGATATTATCATCTACTCCAAGAGTAAGGAGGAACATGAAGAACATCTAAGGCTTGTGTTTATGATATTGAGAAAGGAGAAGTTGTACACCAAGTACAACAAGTGTGAATTTTGGATGAAGAAAGTCACATTCTTGGGACATGTGATCACAAGTGAGGGAATTTCTATAGAACCTTCAAAAAAAAAAGGTGATTGAGGAATGACCCATACCCTCTAGTGTCACATAAATCCATAGTTTTCTTAGATTAGCTAGGTACTACTGATATTTTGTGATAAATTTCTCATGATTGTCAAGCCCTCTAACTAAGTTAACAAATAAAGGGTTAAAGTATGTCTGGATGGAAGAATGCAAGGAAAGTTTCAAGGAGCTAAAGAGAAGGTTGATCACTGCACTTGTACTCACAATATTGAAAAGTGGAGAAAGTTATGTGATATACAATGATACTTCAAAGAAATAATTGGGTTGTATACTCATGAAAAATGATAATGTGATAACCTATGCCTCATGATATTTGAAGATCCATAAGAACTACCCAACACATGATTTGGAGCTAGAAGCTATGTTTTTTACCTTGAAAATATGGTGACACTACCTCTATGGTGAGAAGTGTGACATATATACCAATCACAAGAGCCTAAAGTATATATCCACATAAAAAGATCTCAACATGCGTAAAAGGAGATGGTTGGATCTAATCAAATACTATGATTTCTCTATTCACTATCATCCTGGCAAGGAAAACAAGGTAGCTGATGCTCTAAGCCAAAAAGAACCTACTACTCTATCTATGTTTCAGATTGAGAAAGACCCTATCTTCATGGATATGAAAAGGATGGATTTGAAAATCATAATGACAAGGAATACATCCTACCTTTCCCAAATTATTTCCCAACCATCTATCCAAGATAAGGTTAAGGAGGCACAAAGGGATGATCTGGAGTTACAAAAAAGGTGAATGCAATAAATGAAGGGAATCTATAAGAGTTACATATCGATGATGATGGTTTGATTCAGTTTAGAATGCAGATTTGTGTGCCTTTATCACCTGGGTTAAAGAAGGAGCTATTTGATAATGCACATATCTCACCTTTCTCTATCCATCCTAATAGCACCAAGATATACCGTGATCTATGAGAACACTTCTGGTGGGACAACATGAAGAAGGATATTACTGAGTATATATCAAGGTGATTGATATGTTAACAAGTTAAAGAAGAGAATCATAATTCCAAAGGGATGATGCAACCATTACCTATACACATTTGGAAATGGGATAATATCACTATGGAATTTTTCACGGGTCTCTTAAAGACATCCAAAGGAAATAATGTGATATGAGTTTTGGTGGACCGACTCACCAAGATTGCCCACTTTATCGCTATTTGGGGATATCTATCACTTGAAAAACTTGAAAATATATATGTTAAGGAAGTGGTGAGACTACATGGGGTTCAAATCTCGATTGTCTCTGATTGTTATCCAAGGTTCACATCTAAATTCTAGAGGGGTATTTAATATGACTTGAGTATTGAATTGAATTTCAGCATGACCTATCAACCCCAAACTGATGGACAATCTAAAATGACTATTTAGATGCTCAAAGATATGGTAAGATCCTACTCACTATAATTCAAGGGTGGAGGGGATAAAAAACCCCCATTGGTTGAGTTATCATACAAAAATAGCTTCCACTCGAGTATTCAGATGGCTCCATATGAAGCTCTGTATAAAAAGAGATGTAGAACTCCATCCTGTTGGGATGAAGCTAGATAAAGAAAGCTACTTGGACATGATCTTGTACAAGAGATGATTGAGACGGTTCAATCCATCCAACAACATATCATAGCTGCTCAGAGTCAACAAAAGAGATATTCTTACAATCGTCGAAGTGACTTAGAGTTCAACGTTGGAGATAAATTCTTCCTTCAAATATCACCATAGAAGAGAGTCATGCGGTTTAGAAATAAAAGGAAGCTAAGCCAAGGTACATTGGACCCTTTGTGGTTCCTGACCATATAGGATCCATGGACTATCATCTTGAACTTGCACCAAATATGGCTTAAGTTCATGATGTGTTTCACGTATCACTCCTAAGGAAGTACATACCAGATCCCTCACATGTACTAAACTCAGAGGTGGTATAACTAGAAGATGATATCTCTTATGAGGAGAAACCAATAACGATTATATATCAGAGAGATAAGGTTCTATGCAAAAATATAACTCACCTTTTCAAAGTTTTGTGGAGGAACCATAAGTATAAATAAGCAACTTGGGAACTGGAGGATGAGATAAAGGAGAATTATCCTCACCTATTTAGGTAAAATGAAATTTCAAGGGTGAAATTTCAAAAGGGGGGAAGAATAAAATGACCCAAAATTTTATCAATGAAATTTCTCCCTTCTTATAGTAATGTCATATAGTCACATAAAATCACATTAGGAAACAAAATTCCACATCATGATTAAATGAAATACTAAATTCTATGTGACCTTTAAACATAATTTTTCTCCTTCTGTTATTTGAATTTTGAAAATTCGACATACTCATTTGTAATCAGTAAGATGTTTGGAGTCCGATAAGACAAAATTAATTTTTGGTGAATAGTAACATAACCTTATAAATAGTAATGTTACCCTTATGAATAGATAATGACACTTATGAATAATAAATCAGCCAAGTGAATAAGAACCATACTAATGATAGTATAAATAAAATTTATCCATCCTATAAGTGACAATATGATATAATTATATTACAGTTTTGGAATTTTTATAAGTTATGAATATTTAATGATTAATTTAATAATTTAAAAGAAAATTTATTTTCATAAAAATTATTCATAAAACATTATTTTTATATCTTATGATTACATGGTAATTTTATGAGACCTTAATTAATTCTTCAAAGTGTTAGAAAAACAGTTTTAATTTTAAAATTTGTATTTTTCAAGTAAATTATGATTTTAATTAAAAATTAAATCACTAATATATATAAAATTATTTTTATAAAATGGAGTTTATTTTTTAATTCTACACATCAAAAAATGGTTAGGGATTTTTTTTGAGATTTTTCTGAAATACTTGAATTTTTGGGGAATAAAAATACGATAATTTACATTATTAATAAATTATAAGTTAAATCCTCTATTCCTGACATCATAAGTAATGTAAGAACTGAAATATTGAACTCACATTCCATACTTACTATATTTATTCATGTAATCATCACTATTTTTTGTTTTGAGGGAACTTAATAAACTAATTAATTAAATATTGAGAAAACACCTCTCCCCTACACTATAAATACCACCCCTCACAACCTCATTTAATCACACCTCTTAAGACTTATACCCAGTCCAAATTCTACTCAAATATCTTCCCAAGATACCCCCAAGTATATAATACCTTTTTCTCATAAAAGGACTAAAACCTATCCCCTAAATAGGATCTTAAGGAAGATATATTCAAGAGGTAATTTCTTTCTCCCTCTTTTCTTTCAATTTCCTTTTAAATTTCATTTATTGTCTTCTCTTATCCTCATATTATTTTATCCAAATGTCATGAAAAATATAGTATGATTGATATACTGTTATTATATCATATTAATGGAATATTATTCATTAAACTTCTCACTCTCCCCCTTTTATTTTTAAAAATGAAATTATTACCCGTGATGTGTTAATTTACCATCATCGTGGGCGATGCACCTTCATTTTCCTTCAATGATTTCAAGGCCATCAATAAAACCATTAAATGGTTAAAAAAATATTTTAATATTAATTTTTAACCCCTTTTATGTTCTATAATCAAATTCTATACATAATACTAAATTATAAAACAAAACATGTTAGTTGTGATCCAAAAAACTACCCAAATTAACCTAAAATGATCATCATTAAATTTTATATAATGATTAATAATCATGGTATATAAAAAAATTAATTATAAAATAATTTAAACTCTTGTAATATCATTAATAGAATGTAATAACAATTATTTATGTTTATCCATGTTCTACACAAACTTCCATTCACATGTATAAGTGAACCGTTCATGAAAACTAAGAAAAAGAACACTTACAAACAATGAATTTAAACTCTATAACTCATCCAAAGGCCAATAAAAAAAATTAATAAAACCATAAATAATAAATTAAATGTATTAAAGGTTATTTAATTTTTAATTAATGAATCTAATGTCATTATACAGGAAATTAAAGTGAAGAAAACGTTCAGATACAAGGTAAGGGGAATTCTCGAACCCAACTTTCTTTCTCCGGGTTTTCCCTATTTAACTCCATTTTCAGTATGTTTATTCATTAAAAATTATTTATTCAACATTATATTACCTTTTATGGGATATAAATTTTTTCCCTTGGAGTTTATTTCAACCATAATGTTTTCTAAAATAACTCTTCTTTCAGAAACACACCTTTTACTTCCCACTCATGGTTAATGGTGCTTGTATCAAGTATGGTATTCCCTATTTCATTTGGGAACCCAAAGTTTATGAATGTATGATTTATAAAGTGAAACCCATTCCTTTACATGGGTTTTTTTGTTCAATATTTATAGATTTTCCATGTTTAATGCATGATAATGTAAATGTTATGATGTAACGGGTGTGCCTAGAATTATATAGCGCAATGAAAATGTTATGATGTGACGAGTGTGCCTGGAATTATATAGAATTACAATGCATTGGGTAATGTAAATAACCTCATGAGTAAAGTAAAATATGCATGATCATGATGATAGATTTGTTTAAAACTATGTGTGACAGTTAACCACTAAGACATAAGGTTTCATTTTTATGCATTTCCACATTCCATGCTATTATTTAATGTTTCCTCTCATGATTATGATGATGATGTTATGACTATTATCACACCATGTTATATTGTTTCATATTATTATATATCATATTATAGGGTTTTATCTCACCCCTTTTTTATGTATATCCTCAGGTGACTAAATGTACTAAGGAGTACACAAGGGCCAATAAAAATCTAGAGAAGAAGGAATTAAATAAATGTTTATGATTTATGTTGTAAATGTTTTGTATGGTCCTAGTTTTACCAAGATAATAAACCTTTGTATCCTCATTGTGTAATGTTTTTATGTTGTTTATAATTACAATTATTTAAAATTAATGTAAGAAAAGCAGGGTTTATATAATTTAATTAATTTATTGAGGTAAAATGTGTTTGATTGTATAAATATAGTTTTCTAGAAAAAGATTTATTATATTTTTAAAAGGGTTTATTTTCATTTCTAGTTAATTGGTCACCAAATAATTATTCTTTTATATATGTTTAAATCATACTTTCATAATTTATTTAATCTTTTTCATTACCTCTGTTATAAATTCTAGGTGACAAATATCATATTATTTTAATAATAACATTAATAGTACATTGTATTTTGGTAAAACTAGGTATTGTGCGTTGCCTATTTTATTTAAGGAACTTGAAATTTTGTATAACACAATCCAAACATAGTTTTTCATGTATCACAAGCTAATCTATGTGCTGCATGTAGCATAAGACTGACTTGGTGTTATATACAAAGCAAGAATAACTTGGTGATTTCATATAACACAATCGATATTCAATGTTGCATGAAGTGAAAAATATCAAAAATATTAAATTAAATCAAAAAATATAATTCATAAAAACTTAGGGTCTTACAAGAACTCCTTCAATTTTCTTTTATTCAACCATTTTTTTTAATTTTCTTTAATTTTTCTATTATTAATAAAAAAATTATAGTGATTTTTTTGGCATTTCAGATTTTCTACATTTAAAATTCCAATAAATTATTTATTTTTATATTTTAAATAGTTCTTGACCTAAAATTTTATGAATTTTCTACTTTAATATTTTCAAGGTTATTGTCTGGTATATAAGAAAATTTTTTATTATTCAAATTTTCTAAATTTTTTAACTTATTTTAAAACTTTTGGGAATATTTCCTGAAAAAAGTTCCAATTTAAGGATAGAGGTTTATCTAGTTGTTTTAACCATGTTTCAATTTTACCCATAAATATTTTAGTACAACAGTACCCAAGGTTTTCAATAATGATACTGTCCTTAAAGAGTATTTTTTCGTCATGATTTAAAAAAAAACATTATTATTTTTTTGTGGAAATGATATGATGAAACAAAGATAATATGATATATAAATAATAAAAATAGAAATAAAACATTATAATGATATTAGAGGCATGAGAATAAAATAATATTAGCAGAATCAGCGGAATAAGTATAGTGGTAAAATTCAGTGATTCTCCTAGATCATTATTTCTTCATTGCTTAAAGTGATTTTTTCACTACCAAATCTCTCAATACATGATTCATGATCATGAAGAATATATCTAATCTAGTTTAAATAGTTTAAATGAATAACTAATATATTATATAATTATTTCCTTTCAAAAGGATTTGATTAACATACTCAACAATTATCGAGCACAAATACATAGATGGCCACTCATTATGATCACAACCATTGATCAGAAATTGAAAAATTTAATCAGAGAGAATCATCATAAAACTACTACTTGATATAGATTAATAGTTCTAATTCTATTATCAAAACAATCTGATTGGATAAATATTTGTCATAGAATGTAAGAACAATGATTGATGGAAAGATAGACTAAACAAACACTAAACATCAATCTAAATTCAATGTTAATTAATATAAAGTAAATTAAAGTATGAAATTGATGAAATGAAAATCTCAAATAGAATTAAACATTCAATTACAATAGACTCAACCATTCATGAATTTATCTGGTCATGATCAAAGTTTAGAAGGAATATTTAGCCTTCATCTCTATCAAAGCGAGCAACAATAAGAATTTATCCCTAGAATCTTGAGAGAATCTCCTTGTATCTCACTCCTATGAAATATATTGGATGTATTTTAGAAGTAAAATCCTTTATAATTTATCTTAAAATAATTCACTATCTCTATATCATAGTTATATTGTTTGAACTCATCTCTTGAGTCCCCATATTGTAAACCTTCATTATTCATCCTCCCCTCAATGTGAATCAAGAAAAACTCCTATAAAATAATGATGATGACCTCACATGTTCCTTGAAATGGAATTAAATAAGGGGAATATATTCATGGTATCTAATATGATACAGTCTTTATAATCATTCTTCATTAAATTCTAGAAGGTTCTTAATAACTCCTCAACTCGGGTGACCACTATCCCCAATGCGTGAGCTTGGGATCCATAAGATTAAGCTACAAAATTATAATTTGGAAAAACTCCAAGGAAATTTGGTTACATAGACATTATTATAGCAACCCAGGCTTAACATACATGGATATTAAATCATTTTATATGAATATTCATCATATTACAAAACTACATGACTGAGTACTATAATAGTTTAGCGTATTTAGAAACATGGAACAAAATATTCTAACTCGGTGAAAGATCTTCAATGCTCACCAAAAAGATATTTACCTTTAGTAATTCTATTTAAAAACTTTATTAATACCCAGGGGGATAGAAACATAAGAAAGGGATGATCTCAGATGCTCAGTAAGTGTAATCAAAGGAGATACATAAACATAACATAAACACATGGGCATGAGAACATGAGAATAACATTTAAAGATCATACCCTGCATATCAATGATCATATACATGAGTCATGGAATAAATATTGGTAGTTCATAAGACATGAATCATATGGGAATAGATAGAATAAGGCATTAAATCATAACATAGGAATTAGACATATAATTCATTATAGACACATTAGCATATAGAAATGATTCCCATAATAGTCAAGGCATTTATGCTAAAGACATATTATTAGTATGGGTTCACTCCCAATACCATCTTGGGAGTTATGGTTTACTCCCATTACAATCTTATTAGTCAAGGTTCACTCCCAAGACCATTTTAGCAAGCAAATTCCTTTGATGAACCAAGTTCACTCCCCATTCCAGCCATATATATCTCATGAGATATAAATATTTACCCAATGCATTGGAGGGAGATATAGGTCTCACCCATATCATAATGAAATGATACATACATGCACTAAAAAATCATAAACAATAATATCATTACCCATTAAATGAAATGGGTATCATAAACATGTAATCATATCATAACCTATGAAAAAAGAGACAAGTTTCATAATTATTTCATCAAACCATAACCCAGAAAAGGAAGTGGGTTTCATAAGCATATAAAATATTAAAGAGAAATAGTTCTCATAAGGATATAACCAATGAAATAGAAATTAGTTTCATAAACATCATTCCATGAAAACATAAACCATTCAGAAAATGAAAATGAATGGAACCTTTGGATCATTTTCCCAGAAAGGCATGAGTAACACCAGTGAACGTCATCTTAGATGGAAAATAATTTGGAAAGATCCTTTAAAACCATTTTCTTGAGGAAAATATTCTTTCTTCTGTGAAAAATTCTTTTTAAAATATAAATCCTTTTGAAAACTGTATTCTTTGAAAATATATTAAGGAATCTTGAAAATAAGTTAAAAACCTTTTTATTTAGAAATTTCTTTAAAAATATATAAAATAAGATTTAAATAAAATTTCAAACCCCCTTTCCTTGAAAATTTATAAAAGAAGTTTGAACAAATTTTGAAAAATATTTTTCTTGAAAACTTATAAAAGAAGTTTGAAAAAATTTTGAATACCACTTTCCTTGAAAACATATAATAGAAGCTTGAAAACATTTTGAAAATATTTTATTTAAAAATACTCTGAAACTTATAAATAAATACTGAAAAAAAATTTAAAACCCCTTTTCATTGATAATTATTTAAACATTTATAAAATAATCTATTAAATAATTGAAACCCTCTTATTTGAAAATAACATTTCAAAAACATATAAAGGGATCATTTAAATCATTTAAAACAATTTTTAAATATAATTTTTTTAAAACCTTTTTTCTTTGAAAACTGTTTTAAAATAAAAAAATTGAAATATTAGGGAAAAAAATTTATCTAAAAAAATAACCTTGTAAAATTATAAATTAATCAAAAAGTAAATGATGGTCATGATTTTTAGTTAGTCCATACATTCCAAATATTCCCTTTGCACCTTAAAAGTTTTGAAAAGTGCCTTGATCAGAAAATGAAAAGAATATTAATTTTAATTTTTTTTTTGTAAAAAGGTAATACATGGATAAAAAATATCCTTTAAACATCATATTATAATGTTAAATCATTTTTGAAAACATTTTTAGAAAATATGATTTTTAAAGAACACATATTTCCGACCGAAATGGTAAATAATGTCAGATTTTCATAAAAACATTTTCTTAATTATAATATGTACCAAAGAGTGGAAAAATGGTACCATTACCTGGATATAAAATTAATAACCAAAGGGTAATAAATTTAATGATAATTCTTGAGAGATGTATAATAATATTTCATCAATGGAATTATAATCATAAACAATCTCGATAAAGGATGAGATTGTAGCAATAAACCGTTACCACTTTGGTAACATTAAAGCATAAAAAAATGGAAAGAATAACATTACATGAAGATTAAAATATCATGTAAATAAGTATATTAATGATATAAAATTTCAAAGGTACATAAAAATAGAGGTTCATACCATGGAATGTGTCTCAAAGAAGGAAAATTGAGACAAAACTACTTTACCAATTTGGTAACTTTTGAAACATAAAGCCCATGAAATAAAGATCATAAAATGGATATGTAAATACATATAAATTTAATTATAATAATAATAGAATATATAAATGGTTAGTATACACACTACATATAATAAATAGGAGGTGAACATGGACTATGTCTCATGGAAAATAAAATTGAGTTGAGAAAACCCTTACTTTAAGTCTTGATTTTCTTTGTACAAATTCAAACCTACTATATAATAAATATAAGTTTATTATAAATCTATAATAGAACCATATTACTATATATAATACCATATATTATTCACTTATTACTTTATATTACCCATTTATTAATAATTCAATGTTAAAGCAATATTTCGGGTAATAACTGCTTTATTTATCGCACGTGTTTTGACTTGTTATTCTTGATCCTCTTACTCGGAACATGATTTAATTATTTAAAGAATGTAAAACATTATTTATATATCACATATATTCATTATATGAATATTTATAATTATCTATAAAATATAGGTATATGAAATGGAATACACCGTTCATCAAGACGGTTGGCCATACATACGCATGAACGTTGTTTCAGTTTTCTTATCGTATTAATGGAAAAGTAAATTAAATAAATATATATATATTGATATATAATATCATTATAGTATAATTATTATGTCACATATATTATATAATTATAATAAATCCATCCTTAATACATTCAATGTAAAGTGTGAATGAATCACATCGCTTTAAGGAGGTGGTAGTTCACACTTCCACAAATGAAGTTATCGTATTTACCAAAAATGTAAAAAATGAAGGTATGTGTTTTATAATAATTAAAAATGAATAAGTACATTATAAATATTATATATATCATATAAAAACATAGTTTCCATCATAATTACTAACCCTGATAGGCGGTAATGGAAAATGAACAACATCGTTTCATGAGGAGGTAATTCACCGTACACAAGAAAGGTAAGTTCGTTACCAATTAGATGGAAGTGTGTATAATCGTAGGTTGAAACATTATAATAAAAAAATATAATTATATTTATTATATTGATTTTATTACATATTCATGTAATAATAAGAGTTTGGGGGGTGGATAATAAAAATAAAACAAAGGATCTTGAGGAAGGATGTTGCCTCTTCTTTGAGTAACTCCTCTTTGTTTGCACCAAAGGGTTTCTTTGGTTGGATTTATGCCTAAAGTGAGACTTATAAAATGAATATAGGTATTTTATGATATTAATAGAGAATATTTTGTGCAATACAAATGGATTTATAGGTGTGAATAATTGGGAGGTGTGAGTGTCTTTTTATAGTGGATGAGGAGTGGCATTCTTGTAAATTTTTGAAAAGGGAATTCCACCCACGTTTTTTCTATGTAAAGCGGCTCAAATATTTTTCAAAATCTGAGGAAAGGGATTATAGGGTCTAAATATGAACATTATATGTTTTTTTAAAAGTTTATAGGTCATTTTGAGCCTTAAGTTTAAGGTTTAGTCCTTTATTAAGTTAATTTGTTTCTTAATTGCTGCAATTAATTTTAATTAGTTTCACTAATATTTTTTTGTAAAAAAAATAAATTGAATTTATTATAAATTATAAAATATGATGATTCCAAATATGGAATCCTTTTCTAAAAATGAAAATCTTATAAGTGGTAGAAATTAATTTAAAATTAATCCAATAAACATGTCACGACAATGGGTTTTTAAGTGAAAATACTTAAAAGTTTAAAATGTTTTTATATGAAATTTCAATTTGAAATTGGTTACAATGACATAAATTGAATTATTTTATATAAAATTGATCTAATTATACTTTAAAGACAAATTAATACTTAATTTAACTATATAAATAAATTAGATGAAAAAAAAGTTTTGAATTAAAATCACATGTTTTTCACTATTCATCAAAAAATGAAATTTCTTAGAAAAATACCAAAAAGTAAATAAAAGTAAATATTGATATTAAAATTTCAAAAAATAAGTTTAATTTTTTAAATAATAATTATAAAATTGTCAAAAATCATATTTAAAATGGGTTCACCGTTAAAAGACGGTAAAATTACCTTTTGGAAAAAATATCTTTTTATTCATAAAAATGGATTTATTCTTATTTTATACCTGTTAAATCTATTGGATGAGTATAAAAAATATTTATTGAATATATAATAGATAAATTTTATTGAAAACATTAATCAAAAGTGGTTTGTTTAATTTATTGAGATAAAATTGTGTTTGTACATAAAAAATAGTTTTCTTAGAAAAGTAATTTCTTTATTTTCAAATAGTTATTTCATTCACTTATACTAATTGATAACCAAAGGATTCATTTTATATACATGTGTAAATCATAATTTCATAATTTAGTTAATATTATTCATAACTTCTATTCCAATGTCTAGGTGGTAGCTATAATAATATTTTAATAATCATATTAATATTATTTTGTAGTTCTTTAAAACCCAAACTTGTGTGTAATAGAATACATCAAAGGGATTTGGTATTGTGTGTAATACAAGACAAACATAGCATTGATGTACCTCAAAATAATCTAAGTGTTGTGTGTAGTGCAATCTTGACTGGGTTTTGTATATAATACAAGCCACACTTAGTTATTTTGTATAATGAAAGATATATTCATTATTACGTGAAATGAAAAATATCAAAAAGATTAAATCTATTCAAAAAATAATAATTTAAAAAATCTTGGGGTATTACATTCTACCCCCTTAAAATGAAGTTCACCCTCAAAATTCATCTGGGTTATTAAAAGTTTGATACTTGAAATTTATTTTCATAGAAACCCACATCATAATAATGAATACTAAAACTTACTTTAGAAAGGGAATGTTAGAAACATAATAGTTACCCATAGTAACACACATAAGAGAAAATATATGGGAATTTAAAATATAGACATGGAAGAAAAGTGTAAATAATCAAAGAGATTGATAAATATCACTGATCACAAGAAAGTTGGTGATCCAAAGAAAGTTAAAAATCACAAATCCATAAACTGAAGAAGCATGAAAGAGGTCATTAATATCATAAAAAATGATGACAATAGGACATAATTTTATTTCAAGACCCCTTTACTATAGTTGAATAACTTTTTTACAAGAAGATATACTTACTCGATTTCATTCCCTTTCATAAGAAAAAACTCACCCTTTGGTCGTGTCTTGACCAATTTCTACTTCACCTCTTTCTCCAAAAAAGGTTAATTTTCCATTCTTGAGACACTAATAGATCATGAGATCCATGATAAGTCATACCATTTATCTTTAGTTATTATCAACATAAAGGATCTAGAACGGGCTATCAAATATGTGAAAATCCTTATATGATGAGATAATATTTTAATCTCACAAAATTCATATAAAATTTAAATTAATCTTTCCATAAATGTTTAACCTTATAAACCTTATGAAATATGAATATTCAAAACTTTAGAAATAAGTTTACTAAATCTTCTTAACATTGACCCCTCATATATCACAAAGTAGCTCTTTATTGTCACATTCCAAAAATGTGAATACCCTAATCGTATATTCTCTTAAAACATGGTAATAACCTGAGTTACCATAAATAATTTTAAAAAACATGCATGCTTCCTAATTTCAAAGATTAATGAATGTATTACTTAAATCTAAGAAGTTGTAACCTTCATCCATGATAAGATAGAACACTTTTTCAATAAATCCTTTATCATTTCTGATGTTATAAATACTATCCAATTTACTTTATCCATATCATCATCTCTTTATCCATATAAAATATCATTTTATCATCCCCATGAACATGTTAAGGGTTACCTTCCATTAAAGTAACATTTTTATTAAATCAAAATATTTTTATAAAAACTTATATAAAAAATCCTTATATACTTCATGATTCATATAAAATAATATATACACTTCAATCACCTAACTTTATTCTCAAACCATTACTCAGGATTCATCAAATTATTCCATAATACTTATTTCCTAGAATATGAAATATGAATCATGTATTAATGTTCATCAATTTCAATCTAATCATGATCCTTACATTTAATCTAAACAATACAGGAATAACATCCCATACCTTTCATATGTCATATACGGTATCCTTATCTTCAATAGTATATCCAATACTTATACCAACTTCTTGATTCTCTTCATGAGATTTCCACTCAGGATGTTAATTTGTATAATGATTATACTTTACACATATGAAACATTTATTTTTAACTGAGTTCCTTCTAGATCTCACTATTTTCTAAAACCAGAAATCATAATGTGAGAAACACATATCATAATGAAAAACCACATAATCATGAGAAATCACTTATAGAATGTATAAATCATGACACATACTTTTTAATTGATGAAACCTTAGGTTTATCCTAGGATATTCATAGTTTTTTTCTACTCAAATCATTCATGATAGTTTGTAAATAGTTTTTGAATTTCAAAGAATACCCCCCAGGACTGTCAAATAAGGTGTGCTATAAGGAAAATTTCCTAGTACCTGGTTACAATCGAGTTTGGATGACACACATTTTTAGAGTTTTCACCCATAGGCACATATTTTCCAAAGCCAAATCTACTTGTAATATTTATATAGGGATGTACAGCTGGGAAACCACTCAATCTATCCTTTACTAAAATTCCAGGACATTTCCCTATACTTTTCTTTATCCTTATACTTATCCTTAGAGACATCCCTAGACATATACTTAGGAATATCCTTAGGGATCTCACTAAACATTTCACATCATAGTTTCTAAAGGTTGACTAAAACTTTCCTTTTATACCAACTATAGCGACCTAGAATTAACATACATGGATATTACATCATTTTATATTAATATTTACCACATTACAAAACTACATGCTTGAGGACCGTAATATTTTAGTATATTTGGAAACCTGAAAAAAAATCCAACTTAGTGAAAGATATTCAATACTTCCCAAAAATATCTTATCCTTTAGTAATTCTATTTAAAACCTTTTTTCATAACCTAGGGAAAGGAAACATAAGAAAGAGGTGATCTCATATGCTCAGTAGGGTAAACAAAAGAGATACATCAGAATAATATAATCATATGCTTATGATAACATGATAATAACATTTGGAGATCATAACCTTCATATTAAAGATCATATACATGAGTCATGTCATAAATATTGGCAGTTCATAAGACATGATTCATAATGGAATCAAGATCATACGACATGAAATCATAATATAGGAGTAAGACATAAAATTTGTGGTAGACAAATAAGAATATAAAAATGATTTCCATAATAGTCAAGGAATCACTTCCAAGTCCATATTAGTAGTATGGGTTCACTCCTTGTACCATCTTGGTAGTCGTGGTTCACTCCCATGTCCATCTTAGTAGTCAAGGTTCACCCCAAGATCATATTAGCAGACAAAGTCCTTTATTAAATAGAGTTTTATCCCCATTACAACTATGTCTATATCATGAGATATAATCAATTCATTGGAGGTATATATAGGTCCCACCTATCTTATAATGAAATATTACATACATGTGACACAAAATAATAAAGAATCATATCATAACCCATGAAATGAAATGGGTATCATAAACATGTAATCATATAATAACCTATGGAGAAAGAGACATGTTTAATAATCATTTCATCAAAGCATAACCTGTGAAGGGAAGAAAGTTTCATAAGCAAAAAACAAGTCTCGTAACAATATAACCCATTAAAGAAAAACTAGTTTTATAAACATCATGATATAAAAACATAAACCATTCAGATAGTGAATATGAATGGAACCTTTGGATCATTTTCCTAGAAAGGCATGAGTAACACCAAAGAATGTCATCTTATATGGAAAATAATTTTTAAATATCCTTTAAAACCATTTCTTGATAAAAATATCCTTTCTTATTTGAAAATTTATTTTTAAAACATAAAGCCTTTTGAAAATCTTTTTCTATGAAAATATATTAAAGAAGCTTCAAAACATGTTAAAAGCCTTTTTCTTTGAAAATCTCTTTGAAAACTTATAAAAAACCTTTGAAAACATTTTTAAAACCTTTTTCCTTGAAAAACTATAAAAGATTCTTGATTTTTTTTAAAACCACTTTCTTTTAAAACATATAAAAGAATTTTGAAATTTTTTTGAAATTTTTTTCCTTGAAAACTTATAAAAAAAGCTTAAAAACATTTTGAAAATATTTTCTTTGAAAATAATCTAAAACTTATAAATTAAGATTTAATTTTTTTGGATTTTTTAAATTTAGAATACTTTAAAAACTTATAAAATAATATTTTAAATCATTGATATCCTTTTATTTGAAAATAACCTTTTGAAAACATATAAAGGGAGCTTTGAAAAACATTTAAAACGCTTTTTAAAAATAAATTTTTTTTGAAGAACCCCTTTCTTTGAAAACCATTTTAAAATCAATAAATTTCATGAATATTAGGAAAATTATTTTCATTAGAAAAATAAAATTTTAAAATTATAAAGGAATCATCAAGGAAATTATGGTCATGATGGTGGGTAAGTCTACACACACCGAACATTCCTTTTACACCTTAAATATTTAGAAAAGTGCATTGTTCAGAAAAAGAAAAGAATATTCCATTTAATTTTTTTTAAAAAGGTAATACATAGGTAAAAATTTCCATTAAATATAATAGTATAATAGTAAAAAAAAAATTAAAATGACTTTAGAAAACATAGTTTTGAAAGAACACATATTTCCAACTGAAAGGAGAAATAAAATTAAATTTTCATAAAAATAATTTTTAAATTATCTTAAGTACCAAAGAGTGTAAAAATGGTACCATTACTTGTATATAACATGAATAAAAAGAGTTTAATAAAATACATGATATTTATTGATATCTGGATAATAATATATCATCAATGAAAACATAATAAAAAACAATCTTAATAAATGATGAGATTGTATCAATAAACCATTACCACTTTAGTAACATTAAATCATAAAAAAATAAAAATAATAACATTAAATGAAGCTTAAAATATCTTAAAAATAAATATATTCATGATATAACATTCAAAAGGTAGTATATACACCTCATAGAAAAATAGAGCTGCATAACATGGCTTGTGTCTCAAAGAAGATAAATTGAGACAAAATTACTATATCAATTTGGTAAATTTTGAAACATAAAACCCATGAAAGAAATATCATAAAATGGATATATAAATATCCATAAATTTAATTATAAGAATAATAAAATACATCCATATGAATTATAAACACCACATATAAGAAATAGGAGGTGGGCATGTCTTGTGTCTCATGGAACGTAAAAGTGAGACGAAAAACCCTTACCTTAAGTCTTGAATTTATTTATACACATTAAAAATTCCTATATAGTAAATATAAGTTTATTATAAATATATAAAATAAATATATTAATATATATAATACCATATATGATTCAATTATGACTTTATAATACCCTTTTATTAACAAGTCCATGTTAAAGCAACATTTCAGGTAATAACTGCTTTGTTTATCATAAGTGTTTTGACTTGTTATTCTTGATAATCTTACATAGATAACTATTTAATTATTTCAAGAATGTAAAAAATGATTTATATATTATATATATTCATTATATAAATATATATAATAACCTATAAAAGATAGATATATGAAATGGAATACACTGTTCATGGAGATAGTAGGCCATACACAAACATGAATGTAGTTTCAGTTTTCTTATTGTATTGAAGTAAAAATAAATGACACACATATATATTTAATATAATTAAATTAGAAATATTATGTGATATATATCATATAATTCCACTAAACCCATCCTAAATACATTCCATGTAAAGTGTGAACGAATCATATCTCTTTGAGGAGGTGGTAGTCCACACTTCCACAAACTAAGTTATTGTATTTACACAAAATAGAAATCATGAAGGTATGTGTTTTATAATAATTAAAGAAGAATAAATAAATAATATATATAATATATATAATATAAAAACATAGTTTCCATCATAATTCCAAACAATGAGTGGTGGTAAAGGGAAAACGAACAACATCATTTTGTGTGGCGGTAGTTCACCGTAAAAAAGAACGATAAGTTAATTACCCATTATATGGAAGTATGTGTAAGTGTATGCATATATAATATAATAAAAACATATAAGTATATTTATTATACTGAATATATTATATAATAATGGAATAATAATAGTTTAGGGTGTGAATAATGAAAATAAAACAAATGAGCTTGAGGAAGGACGTTACCTCTTCTTTGGGTAACTCTTCTTGGTTTGCACCAAAAGGATTACTTGGTTAAATTTTTTTTAATAAATGGAGGATAATAAGATGAATGGAGGTATTCTGGTATATTATTTAAGCAGATATTTTTAAATAAAAATGGCTTTATAGGTGTGAATAAGTGGGAGGGATGAGTGCCTTTTTATAGTGGGGGAGGAGTGACATTCTTGTAAATGTTTGAAAAGGGAATTACACCCATATGTTTCTTATGTAAAGTAGCCCCAATAATGGTCCAAATACAATAAAAGTTATTATAGGGTTTCAATATGAACACACAATGGATTTTTGACTAGTTTATAGGTTATTTTTGGCCTTAATTTTAAGGTTTATCCCTTTGTTAAGATAATTTTTCTCTTGATCATTGTAATTAATTTTAAACACTTTCAATAATAATTTAGGTAAAAAACTAAGTTGAACTTATTAGAAATTAGAAATTATTATGATTAAAAATAAGTAATACATTTTAACAAATTAAAATTACATAAGTGGCATTAATTAATTTAAAATTAATCCCGCATATGTGTCACCACAATGAGTTTTTAAGAGAAAATATTTAAAAGTTTAAAATATTTTTATATAAAATTTCAATGTGAAATTGGTTCCAAAGAGCTAAATTGGTTTATTTGATGTATAATTTATATAATTAAACTTTTAAAACAAATTATAATACAATTTAACTATATAAATAATTTATATGAAAAAATATTTTTGAATTAAAATATTGTGTTTTCACTATTCATCAAAAAATGAATCTTCTCAAAAAAATACAAAAAATTCAGCCAAAGTAAATTTTGATATTATGATTTTAAAAAAATGTTTACTTTATCAAATAAAATATATAAAAGTTTAAAAAATAATATTTAAAATGGGTTCACCACTAAAAGGTTGTAAAATTACCTTTTAGAAAAATACATATTTTTATTCATAAAATTGGATTTATTCTTATCTTATACCTATCAAATATATTAGATTAGTATAAAAAATATTAATTGAATATATAAAATAAAAATCTTATTTAGAACATTAATCAAAAGTGTTTTTTATTTTATTTATATAAAATTATGTTTGTTCATATAAAAATAGTTTTTTTAGAAAAGTAATTTCTTTATTTTAAAATAGTTATTTCATTCACTTATTCTAATTGATAACCAAAGGATTCATTTTATATACTTGTGTAAATAATATTTTCATAATTTAGTTAATCTTATTCATAACTTATATTCCATCAGCTAGGTTGTGGCTATAATAATATTTTAATAATCATATTAATATTATCTTGTAGTTTGGTAAAACTCAACCTTGCGTGCAACACAAGTTAGAGAAGGGATTCAGTATTGTGTTTAATATAAGAAAAAAACAGTTTTTCATGTACCAAAATATAATATAATTGTTTAATGTAGCATAAAATTGAATTGGTGTTTTGTATTATGCAAGACACACTTAGTGATTTCATATAACAAAAGCTATATTCAATGTTGCATGAAATGAAAAATATCAGAAAGATAAAATTAATTCAAAAAACAATAATTCACAAAATCTTGGGGTGTTATAATTATTGTATGTGATTATTTGGGAACATAATAATTAATTTTTAGTTTAAAATTTTATTGTGTAACTCTTTTCTTACATAGAAATTTAGTGACATAAATTTGTTACGTGAAAATTTGGCTATGAGACTATGCATCATAGGAAATCGCCTATGTAACCACTTATAATTTGAAAATTCATCTATCTAACCATCCTACACATTAAGATATGTCTCTAATTGAGTATGTATATTTCAAATACATGGAAGTTTGTCTTTATGGATTTGTATATGTAGCAACATTGGATGCGTGAATTTGGAAATATAGAAACACCTGCTATATGAATTTGGCTACGTAGCAGTCCTTTATAAATTCAACTACATAAACCATTATAATATGAGACTTTTTGAAATTTACCTAAATTTTAAGTAATCTATATGGATCTACACCTATAAAAAAATTTAGGAACAAATTTAAATCAAATGATTGAAAATGAATAACAACACTTCAAACAGAGTTTAATAAAAAAATTCAATTTAAACATTTTTTCCAAAAAATTAATAATAATTTAAAAACATGAATATGAAATATTTTGATATTAAAATAAGAACACCTCATATTTTAAACACATTAAATCATCAAATTTGTAAAAATATTCAATATTTTTTTTAACAATAAAATAATAAAAATTAAAAAATCCTCTATTATATATACATTTCATCCTTAGAAAACCAATTAAATCAACAAATAATTTATACAAACATTTAATTAAATAAATCTACATCACTTTTATGCCTTTTTTTGATGAATTAGAAGCCCTACATGAATGGAATAGAGGTAAAGTTGCTAGAATACCTAAGAAAAAGCTTTAAATACCACATATAAATCACATGGTGGACAATCTTGAAAGAGGGATGGGTGTGTTGGCTCCTATTAAATTTCCATATGACCCTACATATTTTCAATGTGATATATATAGTAACCCTTCCACATGAAAATAAATATTATGGGAATAGTGAGATAGTGTGACGCAAAAGGAAGGTGATGCAGTGGGGCACCATGCAAGTATCATTGGATGGGAAACTCAATAGAGAGATGGGTGTGCTAGCAGCTATCATATAGACCACTTCCCACATAGATCTTTGATGTAGGAAGGATGGGTTCCCTATCACAATGCATAATAATCTAACATGATTAAATGATTCTTTATGGGGGTAATACCATTTTCAAGCTCCTAACATGGCGTGATGACTATTGATAGGGGTGAGGCATAAGATGGGAAATATAGTATGAAGCATAATATAAATTCATGGGAAAAAATGAATTCAGCCTTCAGACTACCCATGTTTTAAGGCCTCTAGGACTCTAGGCATCTGGGACATGTATTTAAATAAAATAGGTTCAGTGGGTGATTTCCATTCCTTTTTGGGAGGGATGAAGCTTGACCCCCTAGGGTGTCTGGGCATGTGTGTTGTTTGGTTGCTTGTAATCACATCTATCAATAATAGTAATAATAATAATAATATTATTTATATTGTAATCCCATTAACCCCATATTATTATATATTGTTGTTGTTGTTGTTGTTGTTTTTATTATTTTTGTTATTGTTATTATAGTGGTTGTGATTGTGATTATTATTATTTTTTTGTTGTTTTTGTATTTTTTGTGATTTTAAATTATGAATGATTACATGTAATGATGTTAAAGGAAGCACTACCAATTGATCATTGGAGGAACCCTACCAGTGATCACTCCTTCATGGATATTGTCTTTAGTAGATCATTGATGCCTTTTGAATCACCTATTAATCCAGATTTCAACCTCAAGTCAAAAAAATATCAACTTAGGGGTTACTCATTTATTTCATTTTTAACAAAAGAATCATATCAACTTTATTCAAACATTCATTTTTTTTCTTATTATAAAATTTATTAAGAATACGCCTTCATTTAATTTATTAAGAATGGTCCATGAAGTAATCAATTTCATTATGACTCATATCATTCTTCTAAAATCTTAAAAATACATTTTTTAGTTTTCATATAAGAATGGTTTTTATATATTTTGGATGAGAAGACTAGGTGTTTTTGGTGGATGTACTGTTAAATTCTTGAAATTGATTTTGAATTTCAGTCCTAAATCTAACCCACCTATTGTCCCTATTGGTCAGGCTTTGTTTTTTTATTGTTTCATTTGTTTAATAATTTTTCCCTATTCTTTATTGCTAGTATTATTGGGAAACCAATCAAGATTGATTTTGTAACTAAAAAATCTTATAATTCCCTCAGTAGCTAGGATTTTTGAGGAACTTGATGTTGTTCAACACATATCATCTCTCATCTAGATCCATAATGATGATAAAGGTTTTTAGGAGGTTAATTATAAAAATTTATTAGTATTTTGTAATAGATTATGTAAGATTAGGCACTCTATATATAGTTTTGGTGGAAAGGATTCATCTTCTCATTTTTTTTAAATTGGAAAAAATCAATTTGTATTTATAAGGATAATTAGATAATCAATTCCATATTAAATAAGGTGTATGATGCTATACCCATTTGAATTAGAGATCATCCTACCACTCTTTATATTGGAGGATTTATTTAGTTTTTCAAAATTTTTAACTATTCATTTCATGATCCACCTTTTATTTATTGTGGTCTCAATTCCCCTATAACTTAGGTTTGCTCTAGGAAGCAAGGGGAAAATCCAATCCAATTGAGGAACTGGTTATTAATTCTTATATAATTACTATTACCTTAGGTTTCTCTCCCTCCACTCAGAAGGAAGAAGAATAGATTCACTCTAACTTTGCTGAATCCAAAAAATATACACATAAATAGGAATACCAAATTGTGGAGGATTTATTACACTCAAGTACTAAAAAGGGTAATAATACAATTGTTGAATCAGATGAATTTATTACTCTACACCCTCAAAAAACCCAGAAACATATTGATTAATCTAAATTATAGAGAACCATTTTCACTAGATCCTTAGGGATAAGATTATAGAAAATAAAGATCACTCCCCCATCAAAGGTTAATGAGGATCCTCCTCATCCCATGATAAATAGGATCTAGAAGATATTTATACACTCAAGAGCCACACTCATGTTAATATAGACGTATTTAAGAGATAATATAGCTCTGGGTTAAGGAGGTAAAATTCATAGTTTTGATAGATATATTAATGGGGTGATATTTGTATAAGATTTCCTAGATATTAGATAGTGTATGTATGATAGAGTTGAATTTGAACATGAATAGAATCCTGATTTTAATTGTCTCCAAATCCCTTGGGAATAACTAATATAAGTATTGATGGAAAATTACATGTTCAAGATGCACTATGGTGATCAACAGGTGGTGAATGGGTATTATGGCCCTCGGCATATGTGCTTGGCTCAGTGCATGCTCACTCATCTTGATATTCTTGAAACTCCACCTGGTGGATCATTGGAAGAGGAGATGTTGATTTTTGAAAGATGAATTGGGCAGGTGAGAAACTTGGGTACCCAGGTTTCCCGCATCCAAAGATATCTTTTAAAGAGGTGTCTACCCATTAAGGTTTCATTCAATAGGCTCTTAACTCTGATCAGGAAAAGTTATTTGTTGATATCAACATGATTGAAAAGCCGAAAAAATTCTTCTTCATGGGTATGTCTTCAGGTAAGTTTGACACCAAGGAATACATGAAACTTTATTATACGGAGGCTTATCATGATGAGTAGTCATCCAAAATCTGGTTTATAGAGATCCCTATGAAAATTAACTTCCTCATTTAGAGAATCAGGAACAAGGTTATGCCAATAGATGAGAACATACAAAGAAAGGGGATCCCCATGGTGTCTCAGTGCTTTTATTGTGAGAACCCACAAGTGGAATCCACCTTTCATCTCTTTTTTCAGAGCTCCCGGGTGCATTTACTCTGGTCCTTCTTCTCACCTCAACCTCATTTTGACAATGTGCAACCTTCAATACACTGATTTATGACCTCTTGGTTTCACAGAGTGAATGGAAGGACCTAATAAAGTGAGATACATGCTGTTATTCTATCCACCATATGATGGATTATTTGGGAGGTGTGAAACTAGGTTCGACTGGGTGCCAAGAGATCACTCTTGTTCTTAAAGATGAGTCTAAAGCCTCTGATCCTCGAACTCAGTCCACTTATTAAGGGAATCCAACACTTGGGTTTGTTATGCAGTATTATTAACAGACCTTGTGCACCCAACAAGAAGAAGGGTCAGTGGATTAGGTGGATACCACCTCTCAGAGTCTTGAAGATGAATGTGGATGGCTCCCTAATTGGGGGGGGGGGTGATGAGAGGTGGAGGGGTGCTTCGAGATTCCTAGGGCTCGATCATCATGGGTTTCAGTTCCTTCTATTGGCTTGGAACCTCCTTAGGTGTGGAGGTTCATGCTATCCATACATGCACAGAGATATGCAGAAGGTGTGACTTCCAGGTGGTGGAGTTCTAATCAGACTTAGAAATTCTAGTGAGGTCTATTTAGGAGAGACACTAGGTTCTATGGAGCTTGAAGTACTTAATTCAAAAATTTACTATAGAGTATAATCTAAGACATAATGTGCACTATGTTTGGAGAGAGGCCAACTTTTTAGCAGAATCATTTTCTTGTATGGGAAGTATGAGTGAGGAACTTGTTATTTTTGATACCTTGGGTTCACTTCCTCTATAATGTAAGGATGCAATTCAAGGGTACTACCTTAGCTTGCACCACTATCTCCCCCTTAGATGTCTTACCTGGAGCTATTCTTCAAGTTTTCTCATGGTTAATAAAAAAATCAATTTTCCATCCACTCAATATATAATTCCTATTGCAACTATATGGATTTAAATAGGGTGATGGGAAATACCAATTATTTTTTAGTTTTATAATACAAGATACTTAGTGATTCTAATACAGTTGTTGTTACTAGTTAAAATATGTATATGATGCATATTTATACTTCTTCTTTTAGGATGATATCTAGAAGCTTGGTGAAAAGTCTTGGATGATAGAAAAATACAACCATGGAAAAGGATGAATGTAGTTAAACAAAATCAATAATGAAATTACCACAATTACTAGTTGGTTCTACTTTCAAGTTAGGAAAAAATTCTTAATTTTTTACTCCATTGATATGCTAAATAAAATCATGGGTATTGATCACATTTTAATAAAGGATAACAACATGACGTATTCTATTGTTAAGGATGTTTTAGTATGATTTCTCATGGTATAAAATAATCAACTATCCTTATAAAGTTTCCTTAATGTACTCATTAAATTATATACTGGTGAATGTATGTTTCTCCTCATGTAAAAATATTATTCTATGTGTTTTATTTAATAAACTTTGGGGAGTGTGAGTTAGTTTTACAAATTACATTCTGAGACATTTCTTTCTATTTTTATCATGACATGGATAATGGTTGAGTGGTACTTTCTATATCCTCCACATCAAAGAGACCAAGGTTCGATTCTTAGTAGCCCATTAGGGGATTTGAATGTTAATTCAGGAAAGGTGATACATGAAAGGGATGAAAACCCAACTCCAAACTGATTCAACATAGTGCCTTAGGGGCTTGTATTAGGATTCTAATAACACTGTGCCTTTAGGCCAAATTGCAAAGGGTTATATAGGTTGGGGGCCTATCCTCAAGGGTTAGGGGGGGTCTTAGTCTTTCTAGCCTACCATGTGTGTGTGTGTGTTTCCTTTTCTCATAACCCCCAATACCTTAAATAAATTATTATTATTATTATTATAATCATCATCATTTTGATTATTATTATTGTTTTTATTGTTATTGTTATTATTATTATCATAATTATGGTTTTCATCATGATTGTTGCTGTTATATTTATTATTTTATTATTTTTATTTATGTTGTTATTACTATTGTTGTAGTTGTTTTAATTTTTAATATTATCATTACTATTGTTTTCTTTTTACTTTTTGTTGTTGTTATATATATATTTTTTATTATAGTCATGATTATGATTTTTATTATTATTATTGTTGTTGTTATTATTATTGTTATTATTATGGACTTTGTAGATCCTTCAAGGTAGTAACTGGGGGATGCTGCATCAAAACAGGTTTCAACATGAGTCAAATTTACTGAGAAGTCATCAAGACCTACTCAGGAAAAGACAATTAGTTCTTTATATGATCAAGTCCCCAAGAATGATCACAAGTCAAGCACTAATTTCTTCTTTATGCTGGAATCAATTAATACCCTTAAGTTTGATATTCTATATCTTGAGATACGAAGAAGGTTTTCTACAACAATATAAAGAGTACTTCTCCCCTTATGAATTCATCTTGATTTTATAACAAACCTCCTAGAATAGGATTATCTAGTTCTAAGGTTGGTTTTCATCAGCCAAATTTATACATAATGTAAGGGTTTTTCATGGAATTGGTAGTAAGGATGTAAGTATTATGGTTTTCACATCTCTATCCATATATGGAAGTATAAATAATGAGTCTGCAAAGGGGATGAATTGGGTGTGAATGACCCTCCATGGTTAAATGAGAATGACGTAAATTTACACTATAAAGAGGATAAAAATCCCTAGTTGATGATACTAATTTCTCAAAATAGGATTTTTTTCACATTAATATTTAGATATATACGAGATGAATATAGAGTCCTTACAAGTGATAAGGAAGATAAATTGGACATTGATGAATAAACCACCTCACAAAAGACTTCCTAATAGTGAAGAGGTTGACAACCAACAAGTCAGGGTAGATATTGGAGCTAGGGAAGTCAGTATAAAAAATATGAATGATTATTTTAAACACTTTTCCAGTGTAGAAGTCACTAGATTTTTCATTATGGTTTCTTGCATTTCTTGATGGAAAACCTATGAATGATATTGATTTGTGAAACTGTGTGGTGGTTAACACTTTGAAATCTTTAAATGTATCGGTATATTGTTTTTGGGTGGAATTATTAGACCATGTTTCTTAAGAATGAAAATCCATGTACTCTTATATGTGTGTGTGGTTTCCATTAATAATTTTTTAGGGCTATGGATTGGGAGTTTCCAAAACTACAGTTTCACTCTTCCATCATTATTGTTATTCTTAATATTTTTTTTTAATTTTATTGTTATTGTTATTTTTATTGTTATTGTCATTATTATCATTATTATTTTGGAATATATGGATTCTATGGGATATTTACTCTATAATATGTGTACCTATTAAATTCTATAAAGAAAAATAGAGAGTGAGGCCTGGGAATTTTTCAGAAGTGTTAGTTGAGGTTGATATTCATTTTTTTCTCACAAACATAGTGTTTTTTATTTATAGTGACCACAAAATTTAAATTTATATTGAATTTTATAAGTGAACTATTTTAAAAAAAATGATAATATTAGAAAATAATATAACGAATTTCATAAAGTATTTTTATGAGTTAATTTTAAGAAGCATGGAGACTTATTAGAGTAATGCAGATTCAAGAAACTATTTACAAAAACTCTTGGGGATATGTATGTGGGGACATCTATGATTGAATCCAAGAGCACTGAATTGAGGAATACTATTGGGGGGAAACTCTAATTTGTCTACATTGTAGCCTTTTATCTGAAATCTTCCCATAACTTTGATAATAATGGAAAAGGGGAAATGGATGTGGTCTTTTTAAGGATTCCAAAATTCTATTAGGGGATGTATCTCAACCTAGTTTTAAGAATAAGGTAATTTTTTAGGAGACCAAAAAAATTGTATAAATAAAGACATATCTAGGAGTCTCAATTTTTTTAGGGCACATATCAAATCTGCTGAAAATGAGTGTACCCTTATTGATAAAGAATTTTCTAGTGATAAGAATAATTTAATTGCACAGGACAATCATCAGTCTATTTTTGCTACTAGGAAGACAATTGATCATTTAAAGAAGAATAAAATAACCAATGAGAATATGGTTGATGTTGGAAACTCTAATGTGTCACCATGGGTGGTTATTAACATAGTGGGGTTGTAGGTGTGTGATGATGGGATACCTTTATATAATCAAATAGATCCAGGAAATGATAAATATGCTTCTCAAAAAATTGGGGATACCTCTTCTAGTCTAACAAATAAGGTCTCAAAGGACAATGATGCTTTAAATTCACAACATAAATTAGAAGATACAACCCAAAAGGGGGATGAATATGAGATTAATAGGGTGTCTATTTAAAAAATTATTCAAGTTTTCATTATAAAAGACAGTGATACTACTAAAGTTATGAAATATATATTTGACATAAGGCTTACTGATGATTTTAATCAGGTCTAAAAGTCAGATTTTGATTCTCAAACTGAAGGAGATGGAAAATTTTCTAACTCAGACTGGCTAGTTATTTCCCTGGATAAAGATGGTAATGCAAATAGGTCTCCATGATAGATATCTTAGAACATTGTGGAAAGAAGGAATGATTTCTTCTCCATGATTTAATTTCTTAATGCTGATAATTTTGTTGATGTGTATGTGTAGAGTATAAAATAAGAATGAAATAAATCTATAGTAGATATCAAGATAAAAGATAAGGATGATAGGGAAATATATCTCTTATATGTGTCTTGAATAATAGTATTAAAGGTGAATCACCTAAGAATATTATATTAGTACCAGGTAACACAAGTTTCATCAAATACTATTTCAAGGATAAAATAGAAAAACCTCTTGATGATGAGATAATTTATTCCAAATCATAGTAAAATGAGTAAAAAAATGTCTTGGACATAGGTGATTGAATTATATCATGGATAACTCCCAAATAAGAAAGTTAGAGACACCCTAAGGGTAGGGTTACTCACCAAAATTATGAAAATGGGTCAAATGAAAGATCATTGCCTAACTATTTTGGGTCGTTTTTTATTGTCTCTCATAGGATGTTGATGATGAAATATTTACATGATAGACAAGTGACCCAAGTACAATCTTATGGATACTTGATGATGGCTTGTGTATGACTCTTATAAGAGTGTGGAATATGTTATTTTGATACCCCCTTAATGAAATATATTTTTATATCGAGGATACAACATTGTGATCCCTTCTTTTATCCTAAAAAGGTTTGGAACACCATTACCCATACATGTATCCACATGTAGGGTATCAATTGGTTTTTTCCACCCTAAAATTATATAGGATATTCATTTTGTGGTGGTTATTCCCATAAATAGTGATATATAAATTATTTGTTCAAGTTATGGTCATTTTTCCAATGATTTAGTTGAGACTGATATTTTTTCCTCACTCTTTGAAAGTGTTATCCATTTTTCTGCTGATAATCAAGAGAAACTATCTATAATTTTTGAGAAAATTCATGTCTAATATAAGAGATTTTGTTGCATTAATCACTTAATTGATGAATCTCATTGGAACCTGGGGTGTGATTTTTGTTATAAATTTGGTCAACCACATACACATTGTAAATTTAAGGAGATAGTGAAAGTAACTCTTATAAGGCATGGACGGTAAGAATGTGTATACCCCAAAGTAGATTATTTCCTCTTCTTCTTTGGGTGTTGTGTGCATAAAGGGAAAGGTTGAGGGGATTTTTATAGATTATCACATCAATAATAACCATATGAAAGCTGTAGTAAAGGATGATGTTCCTTATTTTAATATTAATTATCATATTATAGAACCTTCTACATCTTAAAATAGGGGGTTTATGGGTTCCTCATTTATTGAAGTGGTTTTTGGTACTCAGAATATGCATGATACTTATGTTATTCAATTGGTGTCAAGACAATAGGTTATTCATTCTAGAGATAATATTATTACTCATTATGATGGCAGGGTCCCACATTATGGGGCACTAAATGAAAAATGAGTACATAAAGTCATGGGGAAGTAAAATTGAGTTGGATAAGGATGATCTATATTAAGAATCCTTTATGAAATCTAGTCATAGTGAAGATAAATGTTCAAATAATCCTTTAAAAATGATGGTAGGTTATCAAGGTGTGACCAATGGAAAAGATACTAGTAATGAAACACCAACATATTATTAAAATAGTCATGGGAAGCCTTTGGTATGTATTTTTATTAAAACTTCAAATGATAAAAATTTTGGAAATAAAATCAAGGGGACTAATACTCATTTATCGTAGGTATAAGTTACAACTGTGGAATCAAGGATAAATGCTAATGTTCCATCCAGAGGTTAAAATATTTTTACTACTCATTTCCTTCAGAAACATCCATTAAGATAGATTTAAAATTTTAATATAAGGAAACATGAAAGGGTACCAGTAATTATATTATTCTTAAGGATAGAGGACTCTGAAAGTTTCAATAGTTCCCTACCCTGAAGTAAGATCTAATGTGTGATCAAACCTAGTTACAATTGTTGATTCAAATCAAACAAAGGATTCAATTCACTCCAAATCTCCTAGGAATGATGCTTTGAATCATACTCAATAGATCTCAACTAAAGTGTCTATGGTTAGAGAAAAATTTACTATTATTAATATTTTAAAGGACTCTTTTAATTTATTCCCAACCAAGGAAATACCTACTATGAATAGATTAAGTATCGATGTCATATTAGAGAGAAACACACAACCTATGGAGGCATTGGAAATCACTACTTCTAGAAATATGGATATAATAGGGCCATGTATCTAGGTTCAATCTCAATAGGTCCTACTTAGGGAATCTTCCCTAAATGAAAAAGTTATAATCTATCCTTTTCACAGCGGTAGTGAGAAGTCTTATCCTACTTAAAAAACCAGATTATTTAGGAATGTTTCTACTAAAAAAATATGATTTAGGTTCTAGTGAAAGGTTTTCCTCTACAAACATCTTTTTTATTCATGATTATATTAATACACCTAATTTTGGTCATTTTTATAGTGAGAAAACCAAAAGAGATTGAATCAAAAACTAGATGTGCACATATGAGAATAAGAATTCTATTTAAGTAGTAAAGGGTGAGCCTATTAAGAACCCTATATAGGAGGATGATACAATTGAAGATGAGGGTTCTCTAGAGAATGTCAGTAATGTCAATGATACTATGGAGATTTTAGAGAATCTGGCTCCTTGGGAAGAATCTAGAGTAGTTTTAGGTGAGATAGAAGAGTTCTTGGACATGGATGAACAAACTAATTTATTAAAGCATCCTAATAAATAGATGAAAGGTCAACACCCAACATACTAAGATGGTTCTGGTGATAAGGGAAGTCTATATTAAAAAAATATGACTTGGAAGCACTTCAATAGAACTCTGATGATGATGTGTGGTGGATTGTAGAGGTAATTATGTTGTGTGGTTAAATCCTGTGTAATTTTTTTGTTTCTATCATTTTTTTAATCTGGTGGTGATTTTGTTAGATTCTTTAACCTGGAAACCCATATATCATGTGTGTTTATTTTTATTTTATAAATTTCTTATCCCCATGGGTTTCAAACCCATGGTTCAAGTCATTTATCATCACCATCTTCATCATCATCATTATTATCATTATAGAACTATGGAATACATTAATGGTAGAGATTAGTTCATGAAGAGACCTAAAATTCATTTTGTTTGGGTAATTTTTGTGGACACTCAAGCAATGGACTATATCAAACTTTAGGCTGGTGATATGAATGTAGACCTAGTTTGATAGTCTACCTAGGATTTACATATGGTGAGAATGGAGTAAAATGAGTCATCTGAGAATGATGATGTTCTAAATTTTGATGATTTGATTGGTGGTGAATTTTTAAAATACAAAAACAATAAGTATAAGAATTTATCACCCCTTTTATAGGAGAAGATATAGAAAAATAATTCATTTAGAGGCTTTTATAAGGCGTTATATTTGAATTAGAGTTATAAAATAAACAATTACTGCCTATAAGGATTTCACGAGGACTTCTATGGGTTTTTATACTTCCCTTTGAATAAAGGAACCACAAGTTTCTATATAAAACCATGTTTCCCCTTATAGAGGTTCCATTTATAATTCTATAAACACACTTGTGCATATGGATCCATCTTCTAAACATCAGAAAAATAGGTTGGACTATATTAATATCTTCATCTCAGATGCATCAGTTCATGGAAAAATTATCAATCAGGCTTCTAATTTGGTTCAATCTCTAGATACTTGGAACATGGATAATGGCATTTCACTATTCAATATGGAATTAAGAATTATTTTTCCTCTAGTCAACCACTCAAAACCGACTAGTCATAATGAAATTGGGAATAAAATTATTGATTAGGATAGAGACAAAGAGACTACCTATATAGAAAGGTAATCTGGTAATGTGTCATCATCATGGTATGGCATGCCGATTGTTACCCATACTATTCCAGGGGAATATTTGTGAAAACTTGCTGATTAATTATATACAAAGATTGAGAGTTTCACCTCCCCAGCATTTTACCCATGATTAAATCTTTTAATAATCATGAGTTTGATAGGATCTACCTTTATATATGTGGGAGGGATGGTTCCAAAAATAGGAAGATTAAATCTCACCTAATTAATTATGATTTCATGACTCTAGAAGAATTGGGTGATGCCCTATCACTAGAGAAATGTTATGAGGATACTATTAAATACTCTATAGAGGATGACATTGAGACTATCACTATGCAGTCTTCAGCCACTTCATCATCATAATTGTATGGTTAGGCATCAAATGAGGATATTTATAAGGTTTTGGTCTTGAATTATACTCTTAGTGATAAGGAAAAATTAGGGGATTCTCTATAAAAACAACCCATAGATGGAGATAAAGACCATACTAATTATGGTAGAACTTTTATTATTATAAATGAGGAATATGAAGTAGCTCTGGGTAATAAGTAAGTGTCTTTAAACGATCAAAACACTTCATATAAAACTCATAAATATAGGAGAGGTTGACACCCTTTAATTCAGGGTAGATCTCGCAGCAGGGGCAGGTGACGTAAAAGAAGATGATTATTATTTTTCATTGCCTTGTGGTGAGAATGATGTAAGAATTAATTTCTATTTTTTCCCTTTAGTTATTAAGAATTATTATTATTTTGATTTTGATTTTTATTATTTTCATTATTATTATTATTATGGTATAGAATGGGAAATTTCATTCCCAAAGGACATTGAACTTGATCTTCAATTTGGTGGTTCTCCCACAGGTTCGACTGATCATCATGGAGCCTCCTCCAGAGTTAGAGACTCTATCTTGTAGTAGGATATTGAGAGTATTTACTAAAATGGTATTCATAGAAGTAATTTATCCTCTTCCAATAATAGAAAACTAGACCAAATTATCAAAAGAGGTAACACTCCTTATATCATTTCTAATAAGAATGTTATTTTGAGAGATTTGGAATCTATAAATATTGAGTGATTTCTAAAATTGTCTTATCTATGGGATTGAGGTCATGGATAGTGGTTGATCTTGAGAATTTAATTTCTAATATATGGGGATTTCAAAATTGAAAATAAATTCCTATGGTTTTGGGATTTTATTATTTATTATTTTCATCTAATGAGATAAAAATAATGTCTTGGGGTTTTAGGTAGATATCTCTAAATCCTAGTATAATTTTTATCCAGGTCTGGGATCCATGATTCGACCCTTTTTCATTAAAAAATAGATTTCAAGTGTGGGTTTGGTCCTTTGGGTTATATTAGATACTATGGAATCCAAAGATTAAATTTGTATATAGATTTGGCTATTGAATTTCTTATAGAACTTTATAGGGACACTGAGAAAGAAAGGTTTGGATATTTTTTCTAGATTCTTTGTTGAAGTGGATTTAATCACACCTCCTATTGAAAAGTCAGTCCTTTCTACTTAAAATAATTATCTAAATTTATAAATTATTTATGAGATAATAAATATTTTATATTTAAACTATCGAATTTTGGGACACTCCTAAGATAAATGTGTAAGATAAATTTCAAGTACGTTATGATCTTTCAAAGGGAAGGTTGAAGAAAATTTAAGGAAAAAAGAAAAAAAGTATAAAAAATTATAATTTTTTTTACCTATATAAGAGACAATTGAGCATGTTCACCAATTTGATGAAGGTTGTAGGGATCTGAAAAATCAGGACCTGACTGTGGTGGAGAGTGAATTAGTTTCATATGAATATGTCTTTATAGATATTATGATTTCTCATATAGGGAAGACTGATTATGATACTAGGATTGAACCTGATCAAATATAGGATTTTTTTTATAGGGTCATCTTCTAGTAGGTTTGGAGTCTTAAAAGCAGGCTGAGGCTCTAAATGAGTTGAATCTTTCTACTCTTAAAATAAAATAATGACTTCTTATGAGTAATAGATTTGAAATTCCATTGGTTGATGTCATAGAGGAAGGTATTTCCTCTAAGTATTATCTTGTTAATATAATTAACATAAGGTATGAAACTAATCATGAAGATTTTGATAGTGTTTTTTATACTCAAACTAAGGCTGGTAAATAATTTATGTAGGAGAAAAACTTTCAAAAAGGAAAGAAAATTTTTAATGTTAATTCCATTTTGATCCATTGATATGAAAAAGGATTTGGGAAGTATAGGGGGACTGTATAAATCCATAACATGGGGTCTCTAGCTGCCATTATTCATATAAATATAACCTATTTTGATAATAGAGGAAATACAATGTTTATAGATGAAACTTCAAAGGGGAATCCAAGTGCACAAGCCACTGATGTTCTTATGGTTGGTCCTATGATGTTAGGTCCTATTTTCATGAATAGTTTGAATGATTTTCATATTTTAAAAATAGGTGGGAATAGATATATGGAAGAATATTTCACCACATTATGTGATAATTTATCGATCTCCCCACTAGAAGTGGGAAATTATAGAGATTTTGGAAACTCTAGGAGATCAAAGGGGGAGAATTCTCAAACGGTGAGATCTTTTAGGCACCATGATAATGGTCATGTATCCTCTCAGAAAGAATCTATGGTTACTCATTTTTCATTAATTGTGAAAGATACCTATAACATTACCATCAAGGTTAACACCTCTCATATCAATAAGAAGAGGGATGTGTCCAAGGAATAAGATGTTGTAACATATTTCCCAAAGTCTATGCCAATCAAGAGTACTATGGAGAAGAAAAAAATGGTGCTATAGATAGTTACAAGGATTATAAATATTTTCTAGGTCCAAATACTATGAATTATTCCTCTAATAGGTTCACTAAGGTGTCCACTTCCAATTAATTTTCCATGATGCCTGAACCTTTTGATCAGGAAGGTGGTCATTAGGATAGGGTTTATGGCACAAAGAATAGCTTTGAGTAGCCTGGAGAAAATATCCAAAAAATTTGGGTTAGGGAAATACTTTTCACAAATGATTACATTACTATGTATTTCAAGGTTTTCAATCCCTAGGCCCCTCATAGTCCTTCCCCTCTTGAAAGTATTGATTCCTAATCTAATGAGGAACTTTTCCAACAACCTATAATGTGGATGAGAGGTCGATATCCACATGGTATAGGTAACCCCCATGATTGGGGTGGATGATCCTATCATATAAAAGTATGATCTTGAGTTTTTTTATTTTCCTTTATAGTGATGGTTATTGTTTTCTCTAACATGGTGTGATTTTTTTGGGTTTCTTGATGAGGGAAGTTTTTTCATATACAACCCCTTCTTTTTCTTCGTTTTCTACAATATTTTCATTTTTTCTAATAAATGGGTTAGGTAATTTGGTTCCTATCCTTAGAATATTCTAAATTACTATTATAAGAATTACTACTATTATTATTATTATTTTAGTTAGGGGATTACCCGAGTGGTAAAGTCACCCTGTAATTCTAAATATGACCAAGGTTAAAGTCCTAGAAAACACATTGTAGAGAGTTTTTTTGGATATTTATGGACAATGATGCAGTTAGGTGATGTAGATAGGGGTGCAGACATAGGTATATGCTGACACGACATAGGACGTACGTAGGGTCCATTTTTGGCATGAAATAATGGATTTTATGCCACATAGACTTTGGTACATCTAATAGTAATGGGTTAGTAATTGTGGGGCCAAACCTTGGAAGGGGGAGTGGCTTGTCCTTAATAGCTCAGGTGTGTGTCATTTCCTTTCCTTGTAACCTCTAATACCTTAAATAAATTAATATAGAATGGAGACTAGTGAGTTGATTCCATGGACCCAATTATCAAATATTCTTTTATATTAAGGATATATTCATTGGTCATACATTGAAGATAGATTTTTTGGATACATCAGTAAAGGTGTCTCTAAATTGTGATTTGATTAATTCATATTTGGTTTGGGGAAATAGTGTCACGATGGGTCACATTGATCCTATCAAAGGAAATCATTACTCTTTTATTAATTCGGCAACAAGATGAATATTTACTAATATAATATTTGAATATACTAAAATCACTAAAAATAGATCCCTATACTTTATTTAAGTATATTAAAATCCAATTGATGAAAATATTAAAGAATGTAATCATTTTATTTTGGCTCTTTTGACATTCTATGGAAATCATAATCCCTAGAAGTTGAAGGACCTAGAGAAGCATTTTCATCAAATTTAGCGATTTAGAGGATGGAAAATGACCTCAATAAGTAAAAGTATTTTTCATATTTTCTTCTCTTATGATGATCTGAAATCCATAGTACGAGGTTCTGGATATATTTCTGTTGAACATGGAATCCTGTATATACAAGACTGAGACCCCTTCATTATATATTTGATCCATAATTTCATTACCTAGTAATGGATAAAAATCCACAGCCTTAATTGGTTCTTTTGTCACCCTTAATTGCTTTGGTATATTTATTCTACCATGGAGGACCCAATTTAATTTTATATTGAAATTAATATTCTACAATATGGGCATTATCCAAGAGTCATTGTGGAAATAAATCTTTGTTAAAATCTCATTGAATCCTTTATTATAGTATTGACTGAAAAGAGGATAAAGCTATCTATTGAGTTTGATAATTGGCCTAAATTTTATAAAAAGTGTAATTATGTTGGGCTCTTGAAAACTAGCTACTGAAGAAACATTATCTATTCTAATTGTAGGAATAATGGAAACCCTACAGAGCACTATAAATTAAAAATAATTATGGATAATGAGTTGAATCATAAAGGGAAAGTTATCTCTCTATGGATTTATATTGTGATAGAAGGTTCATGGAGTGTTTTTGTTAGAATTAAGATTCAACCATAGGGAAAGGGCGAATCATTACTACATAGAGAAGGAACTTCCTATATGGATATAATTTAGGGTTTAAGGCATTATTTGGAACTAGTTAATTATTAAAATGTGGAATCACCTAGTAGGTAAGTTTCCTTTTTTTCTTGTTAGGGAAAGAATAAGTATGGTTTTCAGGGTAATGCGTCAGCACACATACAAGGAAAAATAGATTTTAAATATATGACAAATCTAATGGGTTATAATGCATCAAATCTTAATGGTCCTTCTACTCAGCCTTTGAATAAGGATCCTAATAATATGGGAACATGTCAATTGGAAATGGTCTATTTGAAGACTGATATTTTCATCCAAGGTGTGAAATCTTCTCTAGAATATCTTGAGGATATGAGAAAGAAACTCAACCAGTGTTCTTCTATATATGAAGATGATTTTGAATCAATTTATATTCACGAGAAAATTTATCTAGGTATGGTAACAGTAGGGTAAATAAACCTATCATTATTGTGGATTCTCATCCTAATAACTTAAAACAAAAGTTGGGGGTGGATCCTAATATTAACGAAATGAATCCAGCTTATACTTCCATGATTGCTAATTTTATTTTAAAAGTTATTGAACTCTCTTATCCTACTTTCATATGAGATCATAATAGGGATACTTGTAAGGAAGTGGACTTCAGTGTTCCAAATCCTATGAAGGATGTTCTACAAGGGTATACTTTGGTTTTTTCCCAACATGAGGTCCTTCCCTAATAGACTAAACTTGGGTCTTAAAGGGGCTGTTTTACAATAATCTACTCCTTTTTCCAAGGATGGATATTAGACTTCTATTCAAGATTTTAGTCACAATATCGATATTTACATATGAAACTAACCTTACTTTAAACGAATCCATATCTATAAATATAGTTTATTTAGCTCTTTTAAATGATTATAATGAAATCAAAATTTAATGTCGTGTTTCAATGAAAATCATGTGGGATATAAGGTAAGTTTTTATGAGTGACCAAAAGGTTGTTGTTCCTATACCCAATATTTCCTAGACTGCTCAAAACTATGGGGTTATGGAAATGGGAAATCAAGATACCCATGGGGGTGTCTTCTCCCCCTACTTATTCTCCATAGTGGAATTAATTAATACCCTAGAGATTGATATACTACATATTTATATCTTTGAGAATGATGTCTATAAAAATAGGAGGATCATTTCATCCCTTGTGACAACATCTGAAAGCGGGAAACCTCTTAAATTAGTAATTGAACTTGAATAAAAGAATAAAAGATACAATAAAGGTTATTAATGTGAAATATGATCTTAAGGCTATCTCTACATATCCAAAAAATCCTTTGAACTATGATTTAAACCTATATTTTTATGGGGATTCATCCAAGGTGGAAATAAAAAATAATTTTAACTTAGAGGCCCAAAAGTTCTCATTTGGAGATGCTTCCCCAACACAAGGAATAACTAGATATAAATACATTGAAGAAGGATTTCAAGAGCCTCTATCTATAGATAAAACTATACATGAAGAATTTTTAATTGTTCCAAGTGATAAGTAAGATTCATCATACTTTGATGGTCAAACTAATTCATGGAAGGATCCTAAATAATGGGGTAGAGTTGAATACTTGGCACATTATGGTGGTTACTAGAATAGAATAATTAGACATAAAAAGTAATAAATGTTATTGGTTTTTGTCTTTTATTGGTGTTGTTGTGCCACATTTCTTGAACTTGAAACTTCATGTACCATTATGTTTGTGTGTGTATTTTTATTAAAAAAATTAGGTCCAAGGGTTGGGGGTTTCCAAATACATGGTTTGAGCTATCTTTGATCATTGTTATCATCATCTTCATCATTATTATGTGTCCAATGTATTGGTTGTGTGGTATTCATTCATGGATATTGATGAGGGGGTACCTTAATACAATGTCTTTCTCAAGGCCCCTTGAGAACGCGCCACATGAGCCACCTCTTTTTCAAAAAAATTCAACCATTGTGGCCTCCTCGGCCTGCTTGACACCATCTACCACAAATCCTCCCTCCTTTGTTTCTAGCTCCTACGCCCCTTCATCATTAGATCCTTCTCCTACTGTGGCTCTCTCTCCCTCCCCTATTAGCATCCCTACCCAAGACCAGCTTTCTTTTCACGATGCTCTCTGTGGCCCTTCCTCATCGGACGACCATCCTTGTTTCCCAGTGGTCTCCCTGGGGCAGTCTCATTTGTCATGAGATGCCTCTTGGATATGTCCGGAAGTCCCTACTTCGGAATTTTTAGAAGCTTCGACATGTTTTCATCTCACCCCAGTTTCATGCTTTGGCATCGATAAACCTTCGCTCGTAGCCTTTCAGGGCTTCGTGGCCACTTGGGGCCTTCGATTTACGATGCATATCTATACTCTCCATCATCATTCCTTCTACATTGTTCTCACATCACAAGAGGAATTCTTATAGGCATGGTGTAAGGCCCCTTGATCCTAGGGTTTATGGAGTTTTAGTTTGTCCATATGGTCGATGGATGCGCATAGGGAGAAGGAAAGCTCTCATGTTGAGGTGTGGATAAATCTCCTAGGGCTTCCGCTTCCCTTTTAGAATGGAGGTTTTCTTAAAGCTATCAGTGACTTCTTGGGTGGATTCCTATGCTCGGATCCCTAGACCAGCTACTGCATGGAGGCCTCTATCTCTCGTATTTGTGTCAAACTTGACCTATCCCTTTCCGTGCCAGAAAATATTGACCTCAGGGTGAAGGACTCATTTTATTGGGCTCAAGATATTTCCTATTTGGTGTTCCCATGATTTTGTTCTCATTTCCTTATTCAGGGGAACTCCATGAAGATGTACCATCACCTTTATCAGGATAGGCGACATCACCCGTTTTCTCCACCAAAGATCAGAGGTGATTGCCCGACTACATAAAATGGCGATATTCTAGGGGTGAATTCAGAGGTAGCCCCAACCCCTAGATTGGATATGGTGCCTCTTCTAGTTTACAAGGCCTCTTTGAATCCTCCCAGCTCATTTTCAGAGGCTGGAAGAGATGCATGTTGGGACTTAGTTTCTTTTGTTCTGTAGTTCATACCCTAGTTTCAAGCTGAATCCCATATTTCCTCTCTTGTTCTTCCCCTAGGCCTACCTCTCCTTTCCCCTTTGGCTTTAGCTCTGTCTCGTGGTGGTCCTGGTGAGGAGGAGTGATCTTTGACGATAGTTCCTATGGGTTTTTGTTTCAAATGTTCTACTCCTCTCAATGCATTGAGTTCCACCCTGGCTCACAGCATGAAAGTTTCACAGTGGGAGGCTGAGGGACTAGAGAGGGAGTTACATTCTCTCCCAGGAAATAGGGGGAAACCCCAAGGCCCTCTCCAAGATGTTAACTCTCCATCCATCCTCTCTCTGCCTAATGGTATTGGTGTTCACACAAGATCCTAGTCTAGTAAACTCAATGGTTGTACATCCTTACACTTTACACAGGTCATGCATTCTAGGTCCAATCCCAGATCCCTCAGTTTCTAATGATTTATATGCTCGTCTGGAATGCCCAAGGTATCAAAGTTCCTATTAAAATGGACTTCCTATCTTCGGAGCTCCCCAAACATAGGGTCTTAGTGGAATCCATCCTTGAGAACAAGAAACAATCAATCAAGATAATTGAGTTCTCCAAAAAACTTAAACTGCATGGCTACATGCAGGAAGAACCAACAAACAAACACATATGGATCTTATGGAACCAAATTTTCTTAGTGAATTTAACCCAGGAGGGGGACCAGTTCATCACTGTTAAAGTTTCTCAAGACCCCCACTCCTTCATCTCTTTTATTTATGGAAGTTGTGAATCCAATCTTCAGGAGTCCTTGTGGAGTGATATCAACTCTTTCGACCTTAGTATTCTTCCTTGAATTATAGGGGGTATTTAAATGTCATTACTGATCCAGAGGAATGAAGGGGAAGAGGTCCATTTAACATAAAATCTAGTCCATCCTTTTCTCAATTAATGTCTGGTAAAGTTCTCATGGACCTCAGATTCTCCAAGGACCGCTTTACGTGGTGTAACAACCAACGGGGTCCCTGTAGGTCTTGAAGACACTTGGATAGATGCCTTGCCAACATGTCTTCATTATCTTCTTATGAAACTACTTGAGTTACACACTTGGAATGAGGTATATCAGATCACTCCCCACTCCTTATCTCATTACCTTCTGGTCAAGATCATCACACTTGACTTCATTTTTATCAACACTAGACAAGCATTTCAGGATATAGGGATCTGGTTTTTGACTCTTGGGATGCCTTTGTTGAGGTCTATACGTGGTGTTCCCTCCACAAAAAATTAATATGGCTTAAGTAGAGGCTTCCGTGTTGGTCAAAGGATTTTACATCATCAGACAGAGACCTAGAAGGGTGCGCTTCCCCTCTAGTGGCGTGATCCTTCCCTTCCTCAGAAGGGTGCGCTTCCCCTCTGTGTCTCACCTTATGTTTGCAGATGACTCCATCATTTTCATCAATGTGTCCGGTTGGTCTATGAACGGTCTGAACAGAGCATTGGAGGTGTATTGTCTTTGGAGCTGTCATATCATCAACAAGAGTAAGAGAAATTTATATATCTCTAACACATTATCTGATAGGTGTATCCTTAATGTGAGTCTTATTCTGGGCATGCACAAAGGTAATCTTCCCATTTTGTATCTGGGAGCCCCTATCTCATTGAGGCCTTTACGAATTATCAATTTCGATTCTATAGTTTGTAGAATCATGGAGAGGGTTCTTAACTAGAAGAGTCATTACTTATCCTTTGGAGGAAGAATTGCCTTGGTTAACAACATTCTTCTGGCTACCCCGATTCACGCTCTGTCTGCTATTAAGGTCCCTAAGGGGGTTATTCGCAACATGGACAAGATATTTTTTGGTTTCATTTGGGACCCCATAAACGAGGGCATAAGGCATTGGGTTTCTTAGCGTAAGATGGTGAGTTCTGTCAGTGAAGGTGGTATCAACGTCCAAAATCTTAGTGATTACCTTACCTAAATACATGCGAAAATGGTCTGGGAAGTGCTGGAGAAGAAAAGATTATGGGGATTGACCATGCATGCATGTTATGTTGGGAATGGGGTTGTTAGGGATGGGAATGCTTCCCCCCTTTGGTGTGAGATCAGTTCTCTGGTGAACTCGCTCAGACCTCACGTTTGTTGGATCATCGGAATAGGGGAGGCCTCTTTCTAGCATGAAAACTGGTGTGGGGAGGCCATTGGTTACCCAAGTTTCCATGTCACCAATATTTCATTCAAGGAGGATAGAAATAATCTTCTTTTCATCAATGATATTATTGATATGAACCAGAAGGATATGTTCCACCTCATTGAGCTGACTACGACATCCAATCATTGCATGTTCACCCTGTCTTCTTCAGGCTTCTTCACATCCAAAGTTTTCTATCATGTTTCTATCATGAAAGCAGCTATGGATGTATGGAGTGAAGTTATGTGGGATAGGTACATCCCCACAATGTTTAACTTCCTCACTTGGATAATCCTTCATAGAGCAATTCCTACATATGAGAATATCAAGCGGTGCAGTGTGAGCATGGCCTCCAAATGCATTTGTTGTATGGGGCACAAGGAGAAAACCTCAGATCATTTTTTCTTTGAGAGAGATTGGGAGAAAGAGGTTTGGATGTTTTTTGGTGGTTTCACTGGATTTTATATTACATCCATGGTGGAAAAATCCATCTATGTCTGCTGGTTCCATGGCTCGGGCGCTGAGGGCCCAGAGAGAAGAGCGTGCTCTTTGGTGTTTCCTACAGGGTGATGGTACCTATGGCGAGCACATAATGGGCATATTCATGAAGGGGTGGCCTCATTTGAATGCATGATAATTATTCAAACTAAAATTCTACTCCTTTATATGGTCCGGGTCTTAGCACTTGGAGGGATACTCCTACCCTTTAGTGGCTTCTTCCTACCTTGCATAACCCCCCTCCTTTCACCAGCTCTTCCATTGGTAAATGGGTTCGATGGAACCCCCCTTCACAGATTCAAACTCAACACCGAAAGTTCTTGTGTTGCGGGCATCATGCATAGAGGGGGTCTCATTCATGGTTGTAACGGCTCAGTAATCCTAGCCTTTTCTACCCGATTGGGTCATGGTACCTCACTCCTCGCAGAGGCGAAGACCATGTTGGAAGGTCTCTATGTGTGCATACAAAGGGGATTAGATCCTGTGGAGGTGGAAACCGATTCCGTGCTCATTTATAATGATCTTCAGGGCTGTGGAATTGTTCCTTGGTCTATTGAGTATGTCATTTGAAAGTTTCGTGGTATCCTTGGCATCAACATGAAAGTGTCCCATACCTAGAGAGAGGGTAATAAAGCTGCATATTATCTAGCCTCAGTAGATAGTTATGGACCAGAGGTCCTTATTTTTTACACCTCCAAAATCTAAAACCAATGGGAATCAATATTCTTAGAGGGGATTCCCTTGATCTCAACCATTTTAGACCCCTGTAGTCATGTTTCCCTTAGCCTGCTTTTGTGGCCCCTTGTATGTTCCATTTATTCTCTTTGAATTAAAATTTGTATGATAATGGTACTCATTCATGGTAGAACATATGGTAGATCTTGATATCAAATCCCAACCTTTCACATATTTATCCCACATTTGGTCATGGTTTACTCATGGAGGAATGATTTTTGGGTTTGTATGTGTGGTAGTGTATTGACTTGGGGGTATTTTTATGGCGATTTGTATCGTCCCACCCTAAGTAGCACTCATCAGTGACCTGAGATGATTGGACACATGACCTCAAATGCATCTCCCCAAATTCCAGAGGATTCTGAATAGCAATGAGGGCCCAGGGTGTGTCCATGGAGGGACTACGCCCTCACAAATCAAGTATTCACAGTGGTAAAATATAGGTAAAAAATAGTAGGAGCACAATAAAGAATATATATATTTGAAAAAGATAAAGTAAAATACCATTCAATAAGACTAAATAACTAGAGGAAGCTGAATAACCAATATTATATACAAAATTATGATATTCATGATGCTATACAAAAAGAGGATTATAAGGGGAACATGTATATAGACATATACTACATGCTGTAAAAATATAAAAATAGAAAAAAACTACTACTAAAAGCATCTAAAGCATAGTCTTGATACTCTTCCCTTAATCTCTATCCTAAAGATGCAAATCAATTAAGCATCAGATGTTTCACACTTCCATTTGTCCATACCTTTGATCATAAATTCTACCCTGGTACCAAATGGTGTCTGAGCAGGGTGTGAGATATAAATATCAGTAGGCTAGCACCCATGGTGTTTATTCTGATCCATTTTATGCAATAAATAACAAGCAGTGTTCCAAAATAATAAATGTCAAGAAATATATAAATAAAAAGTAACCACCTTAGTCCAGGTTCCTAAAAGGACACTCGACCCATACCACCTACTTTGGCCTAATTCGAATGTCTAAAAAGAAGAACATGTTCAAGGCATAATATGTATACAAGGTCCAAAGTAAACAAGGAAATCCAAAAAGGCATACCCCCATGGTTGTGCTTTGACTTGGGGTCTAATTTACATGTCATCACACAATGATCATAATAATGATAATTAAAAAATATGCATCACATATGAAATGATAAAATATAATAATCCATCAATTCCCATTGTGGAGTCTGATCCCATCTAAGGAGATCTAAACAGAATCCCAAGGGTTGGTACAGAAAATCCAATATATCCTATGTCATTGAGTCTATCCAAGGATCTTATACACTATCCCTTGTATCACTAAAGATAGGGTGACTCTAAATCCATACCAAGTATCTCACATAGGGGATCGGGTATCACCCATGGCATGGCATAGCCATCTTTCTAATGGATCCATCCTCAGTTGCTCCCCTAGGGAACCAATGTCACTCACAAGTATAAGTAAATATTCCCAGTGAGTCTATACCTAGAAAGAAAAAGTATCATTCCAAGCATGTAAAGAGTATCCAACCAAGTATGGTAAGTCCTTACATGCAATCCTTAACTTGAGACCCATGTTCACTCTTGACTTGTAGCAATTGAGCATATCAGTCCAAGCACATATAACAAGGAAAATCATTTATAATTTCATGGAAGTAAATAAACATCTCAAGCCAAAAGCTAAAAGGATATCCATGTATCATAATTCGAACCATAAAAAGGCATGAGGAACTAACACATTCATAAGATCAAGCTATAAGGCATAACTACTAGGAAACCTACGATAAGCATAAGAAAATGATTACAAGAATAGGTACATGGAATTAACTTACCTATAATCACATATTGTTAATGAAATTTAAATAATCTAAGCTATGGGATTGACTAATCAAGACACTCAATTCAATCCATCCACTTATAGAACAAAGAAATAAGCATAAAGTGTGACATAGGGTAAAAGGCACATGTCATAGCATAAAAGGAATCAATGGTTTATGGAATGAGATATAAGAATTTAATTAACTTGAATAAACAGTTAAATATAGGTCATGTGGTATCTAAAGTAACACACCAAGCATAAGAATTTATTTATAAATCTAGAGGCATGGAGTTCAACACCAACCATTTATTTCAATCAATTTCTTAAGTTTAAGGAATCAACCAAGGAAACACAGGCACCCTAAGGTAATTTCCATATTAAAACATGGGAAAAGGGCCATATAAGGTAGGCACACCCAAAGGGGTGTCTAAATACATTGAGAATACCCTATGAATGGGTTTTGTCATAATCTAAGGTCACTACAGACATGAAAACCCACTTTAAATAATTTATTTCAGATAATAAAAGCCTCTTCGTAATATTATGGAAAGAGGAATAATGAAACGACATCTAAAATGAGACTAAATGAAATAAATGAGAAAATACCCCTACCTTGATGTTGTAGAACTCCACTCATTCGATATCGGGCCTTGATTCAACCTAAAAAAGAATAAATTAGATGAATTAACAAAAAACTAACAATAAAGAAAAACATGTCGCACCAAAATAACACAATGAATAGGAGAGGAAACTAGAAATAGAAGCATGTGGGGTGAAGAACATACTGAGGGATTTTTGTGGCTTTCTACAGTGAAGGAATCAGACCATAGAAAAAGGAGGAAGCTTGAAACCTAGAAGAGGGGAAGAATGAGATCCATGTGCAAGGAGGGAGAAAAATCCCACTAGAATAGGATAGGGGAGGGAGAAAATTAGATTAAAACATTCATTAATGAAAAAATGGGTATTTCAACCTAAAAATACACTGTGCATGGTTTGGCTACACTATTTGGCCAAACTATGTGCCAATCAAGCACCATTCACTTCTATAAGAGGGCATACTGCATGGTTAGGTTCACGGTTTAATTAATCATGTTAAAATAATGTGAAAACTATCTTTCCAAAAATTGAAAAAGGCCACACGACCATGCAGCCTGGGTCACATGATTAAAGATAAACTGTGTGTCCCCCAGGTTCCTAATGTCTGTAGCCACATGGTTTAGGGAACCCATATGGGATGGGCTGTACGATTTTTTCTAACCATGTGACCCATCCTACCTCTTACCATTTTAGGGCTTCAAGATTCAAATGATCCCCAAATGCACCTAGGACTTCCCTTATTGGTTTAGGCATTGATATTCGGGCCTTTTAAAGGAATATAAACCAAAAATTAAATGGTCTATACCTTTTGATAAATCCAGAATGTTACAAAATCCCATCCTTAAAATATCTCATCCCTGAGTTTACCTTCTGAGGGTGGTATAACGTATTTTGAGAAAAGTTTCAGCCACTACACAAGTACATCGACCTCCCACTCCCAGATCTCATCCTATACATATCTGTGCTACCATAACACCCATACCAAAGTAACCGACCTACCTCAGATAACCTTCATGCTATGATCAAAAATATTAATTGGATGCTCCTCAAAGGACACATCTACCTCTAGCTCAATATCCTCAGGATCAACTGAGTGATATGGGTTTGGATGATACTGTTGAATTTTGAGATATATGGAATACATCATTTATATAATGGTGCCTCTGAGGTAACAACAATCAATATAATACCAGCCCAAATCTCTCCACTATCTCAAAAGGCATGACATATCGTGGTGATAACTTTCCCTATCTCCTAATTTATTTATGAACCAATCTAGGTGATATATGAAGAAAGTCCTCATGTCCCACCTTGAACTCCAAAGTTCTATGGAGATGATCAATATATGACTTCTTCATTGATTGAGATGTATCCACACACTTCTGAATAAGTTGGATTTTCTTTGAAGTCTCTTGAACAAGACGAGAACCCAAAATAGCTGCCTCACCTACCTCAAGACATCACTGAGGTGAATGGAATGGTATACTATAGAGGGAATCATACATAGCCATCTGAATTGTTACCTAAAATACTTTATTATAGTAAGTATCAACCAAAGGAATATTCTTCTCCCAAGATACATAAAAACCAAGGATACAAGCTTGCAGAATATCCTCTAACGCCTGTTTGGTCTGCTCGGACTGCCTGTTAGTCTGAGGGTGATATGCAGTACTCAAGAGCACCTGTGAACCCAATTCCTTCTTTAACCCTTTCTAGAACTATGATATTAACCAAGAATCTCAGTTCAAAATGATAGAATGGGGTACTCCATGAAGTCACACTATCTCCTAGATGTAGATCCTTCATAGCTCATCGATAGAGAGGGTCTCCCAGATTGGTAAGAATTGAGTGAATTTGGTCATCCTATCTATAACCACCCATAGTGCATCACTACCTTGAGGATATCTCAAAAATCCTATAATTAAATACATTGTCATGTTGTTCCATTTCCACTTAGGAATATAGAGAGGATGTACAAGTAAACTAGGTTGCTAGTGCTCTACCTTCACCTACTGATAGGTGGAGCACTGAGTAGTGAAACATTCTATCTGCCTCTTCATACCTAGACAATAGTACTGATGATTTATATCTTGATACAGCTTAGTGATCTCAAGATGAAATTTAAAAATATAGGAATGTAATTTCCCCATCAAATCTTCTCATTCATCATAAGGAATCCATACACGTCCACAGAAAAGTAGAGTTTCAATGCCATCAATAACCCAACATGGAGGTGGTTTCTCTCCTGTGATGCTCTCCCTTAGAATGAGGACCTCTTAATATGATAACTGACGCATCCGAACCCATTCTAGAAGAGGGTACATCTATTTTATAGCTACTAATACTAGTTTCCCATAATTTTCCTGAACCTCTAGATGTAACTGAAAAAACATAGCCATCATCTACCACTCATTGTTGTCCATATTGATGGCTTGCATCTTCATTTTTCAACTCAAGGCATCAGCTATATAATTACCCTTTCCAAGTCTATACGAAAGCTCAAAGTTGAAGGACTATAAATATTCCACCCACCTACGCTACCTTGAATTCATGTTCCACTGAGTAGAGATATATTTAATACTTTTATAGATTATGTAAACAATGAACCGCTCACCCGAAAGGTAGTTACTCTAATAGTGCAGAGCATGAACCACAACTGTTAGATTGTGGTCATGCATAGGATAGATCCTATTATGATGTCTCAATTTGAGAGACCCGTACACTATGACTCGATCATCTTATATCAGAACTACACCCAGCTGGATCCATGAAGCATCATAGTAGACCATATAACTTCTTCTTGGCTTAGGCAGAATAAGGATTATTGTCGAGGTGAGTCTTACCTTTAACTCCTGAATAGATTTCTCACAGGATTCAGACTATAGGAATTGTACACCCTTCTTAGTCAGGCCCATAAGAGGCACTGTTAAGTGGGAGAAGTCCTGGATGAATCAACTGTAATAGCCAATTATCCCTAAGAAGTTATGTATGTCAAACACATTCTTGGGATCCTAGGAAATCATGATGATCACCTTCTCTGGGCCAGCAGATACACCTTCCTCTGATATAATATGGCCTAATAAGTGAACCCTACTGATCTAAAAGTGGGATTTATTAATATTTGTATATAGATGATTCACTCTTAGTGTACTCATCACGATCTCAAGATGGATTTCATAGTCATGTATAGTACACGAGTACACTAAGATGTCATCTACAAAGACCACCATGAAGGAATCAAGATATAGGTGGAAAACCCTATCCATCAAATCCATGAAGAACACCAACATATTCTTCAGAACAAATGACATAACCAAATACTCATACAAGACATACCTACCCTGGAACATTGTACGTGGTATATCCATTAGCCTCACACGAACTTGATGACAGTTTGACCTCAAATCGATCTTATAGAAAATAGTTTTTCCTCAGAGCTGGTCGAAGAGGTCATCAATACATGGAAATGGATAACAGTTCTTTACCATAATCTAGTTTAATAGTTTGTAATTCATACAGAATCAGAGGTTACCATCCGACTTCTTGGTGAAATTAACGGGTGAACACCATGACGATGCGTTGGGTCTGATAAAACCCTTATCCTTGAGATATTCAAGCCGCTTCTTGAGTTCCTAGAGTTAGGTATGTTCGATCTTATATAGAATAATGGACACTCTTTCTTCATATGGCACTATATCTATAGTGAACTCGAACTCTCTCACAAGAGGTAATCCAGATAAATCATCAGGGAAGACGTTATTGAAACAATCCACAACCAGAGGGAAATCTACTAAGCACATTCCCTAATTTTGTATAAAGAGACTCACCAAATGAGTTTTCACTATTCCAAGTCCCTCTTTCTTAGGTTAATCTCAATATACCTAGATATCCCACTATCCCTTATGTATATATGTTCTTCCCTTAGGAGATGTGAAAGATACTTTATAGAGATATCAATCCACTTGGGCATGATAAGACACAACCCAGTCCATACTGATAATGATGTTAAAGCCAATCATCTCAAGGATTAAGAAACTATAGAAGAAAATACAACCACCTATATCAAGGGGGAACTACTAAAATTGGTGTATTACCTCTATTCTGACCCCTAACGGAGTGTTGAGATACATGAATCCACAAAAGTACTTGATAGAAAAGAAAAGACTTTCTACAATAAAAATAGATATGAAAGAGTAAAAAGAACCTATATCAAAATGGGAAGAAAATAAAGTATAGGATACCATAATATTACCTCATATAGTAGATAGACCTGGACTCTTCTCCTCAGATGCTGGATGCATCCTATATATATGGCATGAACCTTATCCATGAGATGCTGCTTAACTATCTTGAGAAGATCCAATCTACTATCGTTGAAGCTCTGGGGACTGACTACCTCAGTTGTGACCATTAATTACTCATTCTAATTAGCCATTATATTACCAAATCCCGGCCTTATTGGACTTTGAGATCCTATACATGATAGAGGCGCTGGTACAGATCCCCTTCCACTAGATGCTGGAGTAAAAGAATGGAAGAATATTTGAAGGTGACCCATCCTTCCGCAAGCTCGACATTCAACCGGGTTCCTCATGCATTGTGGATCCTTATGGCCTAGCCTTCCACACCGATAACATACTATAGAATCATTATGTGTCACCATGATAGCACTTCCCCCATGTTTACCCTCTAATTAGTGTTTCTTACTGCCTGAATAACCATCACCCTGTCTTGGAACTGAATTGACTTGGCTCACAGAACCAACTTCTCTGAGATTTTATTCCATAATTAGAGCCTACTTTACTATATCTGTAATGGTCTTCAATTGAAATAATTTCACTTGCAAGTAGATATCATTCCCAAGATCATCCTTAAAATTCCTCATAGTTGTCAACTCATCATCGGTTAGAGAAGTAGGAAAAAAACATCCCACCAATGCTTGGAGGAGTCATGTAGCATGTAGGTAGAGAGACTTACCCTCCACTTTAAAGGTGTCTCAAGATGTTCTATGATTGAAACTATAACCCCTAAGCATGACTCTATTGCATCAGGTCCACCATCCCCTAAGAAGGTGGGAGGATGTGACTATTGAAAGTCCCGTGTCAAGTCTGTAATAGTCAGGGAAGGCTGGGGAACACCCCAAACTAACTGCATAAAACAGAGGAAACTATCATGAAACTAAGAATAAACACTCAGTGAAAGAGAATAAATATGAGGTTCCCTAGGAGGCACTACAAGTGGTATAATGGGTGGCTCATGGCCCACCATCTTCGGAGTGTGCTCATTGATACTCTCTTGGTGTAACATATGTGGACGTCACAGTGGAATAGATCTACAATTCCAAGCACATGCCTTAGGTAAGATTTATAATAGATAGATAAATCATATAATAAAAAATAAAATAAAATAAGGGAAGGTAAAAGGCCTCCTTGAATCACAAAATAATCGAGAACCTTCTCCTAGATCCATTCTTAGATAAGAAGGAGAAGGTCATAAAAAAAATCAAGAGGAATGGCCTACAACCCATTGCTAAGGTAGGGTTAAGGTCAAAGTATCACATTTATATATAAGGTGTATATTTCATTTGAGGGTGGCATTAATTTTAATTTTATTTAAGGATTTAATCCCCTTTTCAATTTGGATGAATTGAGTGGATCACCATTCCAATTCATAAGGTCCTAACACCTCATGAGTTGAAATTGGTGTCCAATTAAACCAAACCATAAAATATACCTAAAATATGGATTGGAACACTTCTATAAATAAAGAAAAATAAGCACTACAAGGCTCAACATAACAAGGCACAACGACAGTCACATGAAAACATGCAATGCATGCTGAAAAGTAGGGGTGTCTAGACCCGAACCAACCCGACGAACCCAACCCGACCTGATCGGGTTGGGTCGGGTTAAAAAAATAATACCATGGGTTGGGTCGGGTTGTATTGTAATGTGTTTGGGTCGGGTCGGGTCACAGGTTGGGAAAAAATTGACCCAACCCGACCCAACAACCTGACTTATCCTACCTTCCCATCATTGTTGCCGCCTCTCCCTCCCACCTATCGATCCAATGCCCTCACCCTCACCCTCACCCATGCCATTGTCTTCCCCCTTTTACCTCTACCATTTCCATCACCCTCGTCGGTGTATTTTTCCTCCACTGTCTACACCGCACCTCACATATATCTACCCTCTTCACCTTTGACACCACCTTCATCTCTACCACGGCTGTTGCCCTAAATCTTATGGAATCAGAGGAGAATTAAAGCAGATCTGATTTGACACCGCATTCGTCTCTGTCTCTTTTTCAACCACCTCCAACCTTGGCTACTACCTACAGGTGATTGGCATTTTTTTGTATTGATTCATCACAGGGAGGCGACTGTGGGCATCGATTCATCACAAGGTGATGGCTGTGGGTGTCAGCATTGATTTATCAAAAGTCAATGGTTGTGAGTGTCGATTCACCGTAGGGCAGTGGTTTTGGGATTTCGATTTATCTTAGTGCAATGACTGTTGGTGTCAATTCATCAGAGTGGTAGTTGCGGGTGTGTGGTGACTATGGGCATGGATTCATCACAGGGCGGCGAGCTATGGGTGTTCGATTCATCGCATGGCTCTTGGCATGGCAAGGAAGATGAACCGGCCGACAGAGGAAGACATAACCCGATCGTAGGGTGGGATCCCAAATAAGCTTGCAACCCGTGAGGTTTTTTTTCCATAACCCGATCAACCCGCTGGACAAGATCCCAAATAAGCGATGTGATTTTTTTAAGCCATAACCCAATCAACCCAACCCGAACCAACCCGAACTGAGATGGGTTGGGTCGGGTCAGGTCAGAGTTGAAAAACATCCCTGACCCGACCCAACCTGACCCGACCTCTTTTGCTTGGGTCGGGTCCAAAACCCCCCCAACCCGACCCAACCCGACCCATGGACACCCCTACTGAAAAGTAAACGTGGTAAGAAATAATGCATAACATTTCAATTCCTATAGTGCCTAGTATGATGAATGTAATGCAAAACCCTCAATTAATTAGGATAAATTAATTGAAAGCATCATTCCAATCACATCAATATAATAACACTATAAGGAAATCATGTCACCCAACAGTGAAGTTGTATCAATTGTAAATGACATAATCAATAACGATAATTTTCCCAACCCATGTAATTTGGGTTTCCCCTGTACATGGGTTAGCTACATCCAAGAATAGGAAAAGGTCCAAATTCTAATATCTTAGTCTCCTATATAATTCCCAAATAGTATGATAAAAAAGGAAAATAAGATCTGATACCACTTTGTAGCATCCCGTCTCGATGCACTATTGAGTGGCACCCAAGGTAGGAAGCTATATGCTTTATACTGGGACATGGAATCATGTGTGACTTATAGAATGGAATTTTTATGATTCACATGTATAAAAAAAGTTGAGGTAGTTGTAGCTAAGGTATTTTGAGGTTACATGAACCATATAAAAAAATATGATGGTATATCATAAAAAAACGATGAAAGTTTTGGTCAAGGTGGTTGAAAATACATGGAAATATAGTTTTATTCAGAAGCTCATGTAAAGGTCATCCACTACAGCTATCTTTGATAAAATCAATCACAAAAAGTAATATGGGCATGCAAGTCATGTGGGTCTTAAGGAAGTAATAATGGATGAAGGGGATATGTGTGGTCATCAATGATGAACTCGAGTATAGAAAGAACCTCAAGTTATAATCTGGAGCTAAGAAGGGTTTTGGGTTAATAGAGGTATGAAGAGGCATGTGAAAAGGGAATAGGTAGGGGTTGTTTTTTAGCTATGGTATGGATGTGACTTTAATATGGGAGGAACATAGGTGGGTCTCACGATAGAATGGTTAGGTATAATCTTCCACTTGATATTTAGGGGATGCATGCAAGACTATTGATGTAGGGTGGAAAAGGTGATGTGAGTGGTCAGACTCAAGCTCATTGATGTGGGGATCATTATGAAGGGAAAGGATGAAGAATCCAAAAAAATGTTGGGAGATTGGTCCAATTGATGCTGGGATGTAGATAATATACATAACCATGTATAATATTGGGGTATTACCCAATATATATATATATATATATATATATAAGGATTTATCATGGGACCCAACCCTTATTGAGGATATTAGGTTGCTCTGATCAGATGTAGTGTTGTGTTCATGATCATCATGTAATTATGCATATAAATAGGGTTTAAACCTTGTAAGCCTCCCTTATAGGGGGATTTGTGATCCATTTATGTATAATAATATAGGAAGTGATATAAAAAGTGGTACAGAACCAGGTATGCACTGGAAAAACATAGGACGTCAGTAAGGAGCCTTTGGGCTAGGATGAAGGGGCCTTTAGGCCATCAAACAGTGGGCATCCATACTTAAAAATTATAATGGGTCATATTTATAGTGTTTCAATACTTAGAGGGGGTGTCATGTCCTTACTGGCCCATGGGTGTGTGTGGTTTCATCTTGTGACCTCCAAGACCTTAAATATAATTTTTGTTGTTGTTGCTGTTATTATTATTGTTGTTTTTGTTCATGTTGTTATTCTTGTCATCATATTTATTATATAGTTGGGGGATTTTATGAGTGGTAAATTCACCCTATAATTCTATATTTTACTAGGCTAATATCCCTATAAACATCAATTAGGGGGATTTATAGTCCATTTATAGACAATGATGTGGGTGGTGACACATGAAGGGATGCAGATGATGGCACATGAAGTGGTATAGACCTAGGTACATGATAGTGTAGTTAAGGAAATAATTAGGGACCATTTGGAAATGATTAAAGGGCCTTCGAAATATAATTTTTGGGGAATTAAGGCTATAAAAATTGTAATGGTTTAGCTATGGAGTTGGCCATCCCTTGGAGGGTGGTTCAACATGTACTTATCAACCAATGGGTGTGTGAGTTGTTTCATTTTATTGTAACCTCCAAGACCTTAATAATTTCATCATCATCATCATCATTATAATATTAATCCTCATCATCGCGATAATGATAATGATTAATAATATTATTATTGTGTCATAATACATAGTAGAGTGGAACTCACCATGACCTCCATATCCAAGAGATCAAGGTTTGATTCCCGGTAGCCCCTTGAGGGATTTTTGGGTATTTATGTTTGAAATGATATAAGAAGGAGGTGAAAATGGGTGATTCTAGAAGGTTGATGTAGGAATGGGGTATAGAATCAGTTCTATAATGATGTATTATAGGGCCTTATGACCATGTAATGGGATTTCAAGATGACTGGGGTTTGGGCCAAATTATAATGGGTTATCTTAGATGTGCACCTATCCTCTGGGGGGATGAGTTCTAATCTTTTATAGACCCTAATTTGGGGGTCTTTCTATATAAAACCATGAATCAAGGGTAGTTACTAGATTGTGTGGTAGCCACTATAGATCATGAGTTCTAGCCACAACATGGTGATGGGTGTAGGGTTTTTGGGCCTTCAAGAATGTAATTAAGGTAATTGGGACTCTAGGAATTCAGGTTATGTAACTGTTCCCTATTAAAATAGTTTAAAAGATATTTCCATTCTTTATTAAAATGGGATTAGACATAGGATTATCTTGATCTTCTTCTTCTTCATCATCATCATCATCATTGCTATCATCATCATTATTATTATGGTTTGAACCAATATTGAGTGGCACTCACTATTAATATATATGACCAAGTTACTAGGGTTTTATTCCTAGAAGAACTTTGGGGGATCTATGGGTGATAAAACATGCACATGATGACACATGCAGTGATGCAAGATGATGGTGAAACAGGCTGATGCTGGCATAATAAAATATATTGGATGATCCAGAAAAAGGGGAAAACCCAGTTCCACATTGAAATAATATAATATATTTTGGCCATGTAATGGGATTTCATTCCTATCAGGCCTTTAGTACACTCTTTACGATAGTTTCTTGTTAGATGGGTTACCCGAGGGAAGACCATGACCTATCCTTCTAGTCTATGTGTGTGTTTTTTATATTGTACCCTACAATCTACCAATTATTGTTGTTGTTGTTTGCTGTTGTTGTTGTTATTACTGTTTTTTTTGTTGTTTCTATTATTATTATTACTAATAATACTACTAATTTTAGTATTAGTATTAGTATTATATTAATAATTATATTTATTATTCATACTATCATTATTATTATTTCTTAATTGGTAAAGTCACAACGTAATTCTCTATATAACCATGATCTAAATCTCAGCATTCCTCCTTGAAGGAATTTTTGGGCCATTTTTTACCGACGACATAGCTGCTAATGCTGGTGATTATGTAAGTTGGGATACAGAAATAGGTACATGTTGGAATATCGTAGGACACCAGTAGGGGGATTTCGGGCCATGTAATAACTTTTAAGCCATTAGGCCTTCAGGAAATCAAATTGTGATGGGTCAACTATGGAGTGGGTCTACCATTGGAGGGGGGGGGGGTGTTCTTTCATTATTGGATCAAGGGTGTGAGTTATTTCCTTTTCTTATAACCTCTATGATCTTAACAAATTATTATTATTATAAAATGGGGGGGGGGATTAATGTCTTAAGGATCTCTCTAACTCTAAAATTCCATGGAGATTAAGGTTTCTCTTTAGGATGACTATTGATCTGGATTATTTCTTCAATATGAAGGATGTGTATATTATACCTTAGAGGAAGGATAATTGTGTTGAGAAAGACACTTATAATTTGGAATCTCATGTTGAACAGAGGAAGGATCCCTCCACTATACATGAGATTGTGGGAAATCATCATCTTTTTTTCTCATCATATGGATGAAACTTATCTTCCTCAAAGTTATATTATGTGCAATGGATCTCTATATTTTATGGATTAAAATCTAAAGTTTATTGAGGAATACCTTTAAGAATTTAAATTTTATATTCTTCCTCATTTGATTCTTATATATATGGATAATTTATAGAATCATGATGCAACATGGAATCATCTACATCATATTTGGGTCCTTGGTGGTAGGAGGATTTCTCCAATCGATAAGGGTTTTGTTAATATTTTCATCCCTTCAAACAAGATCAAGAACAAAACTTGGGGTTTAAGGTTTTCGACTATTAAACCAGGGATCTTAATAATTGAATATTTGGACCCTCTTTTGGCCTAGAGTTAGTTCACAATTCTATTACCTAAACATGGGATTGGATTCATGGCTTAAGATAGTTTTTTTGGTGCCCCAAAATTCTTTGGGATATAACCTCAATCATAAGTATACCTATCAAGTTTGATAGAGAGACTGATAGGTATTGTTATAGGAAACATTCAAGGATATTAGTTGAGTTTAATATATGATATAATTTGATATAGATGATGATTTTGTTCATAGGTAAATTTATAATAGATCATTCTATTGTGTATGAAAAAATCTTTGAATTTTATATAATAATTGAAAATGCATTGGGCATTTGGCTAGGTTATCTTGTAATAATTTACTCTATGTTAACTGCAACAAAATTGGCCACTTTATTAATAAGTATATGTTTAAATTGAAGGTTTATGGTGGTGATACTCCTATTAAATCCTAAATAAATGTATATGTGGTGGCCAAAAAAATAGGGAATGTGGTGGAACCTCTTATGATACTATTGTAGCTGGTCCACATAAAGGGAAGATAACTGATCGGGCTATTATCTATATGGAATTAGACTAGGTTTTTTTCCCTTTAAGAGTTAGTGTTTGACTAGGATGGGGTTCTAGGAGTACTTTTGTTGGTACTTAGAAAGGAGTAATAGTTATAGGGGTGGATTACCTTTGCTCTCAAACAATTTATTCTCCAAAGTTATTTATCACAATGGTTATGGAGAAATAATATTTGAATATATTTTCAAATCATCTTAATGGACCTTTGAAGATTGATACTATTATAACCCAAGGTACACAACTTGATTAGGAATACCATGAGTAAAATAGTTCTTAAAGAGATCTGTGATCATCTAGGTGTGAGGGTGACCTTGAATCAGTCTATCTATATGAAGAAATTCATATGAATTATGAAAATATAAAGGTTAAGAAATTCCCTCATGTTGTGGGCTCTCTTCTTGTCCCCTTAAAAAAACAAATGTTGAGGGTTGTTCCTCAACATTTTACAATTATTCAGGGATCAAGCAAGGAGTATACTCTTGTACCTTGAATCTTAATACCTTTATAAATAAAAATATCTTAGATGATTTAGAATATATTACTTATATTTCCATGAGATATTTGGTTGCTAAAAAATATCATGAAAATTATTCCCCTAGAAGGGATGTTTCTTATTAAGGACCGAGTATTGTTTTACTAACCACATTAGGGACTCCTCAGCTGAGCAGACACATGGTGTTGATCCTAATATAGAATTGGAATCTAATATCTAGAGTATTATTGAGATAAATTATATCATGAAAGGTAATAATAACTGAGAATTACAATCACACCATCTCATATGTTGGGGAAGGCGTCTAAAGGGGTGAAGGACTACTTTAAAGGAAGCGGCGATAGTCATAGTTAACAGAGATAGAGGTTCTGAGCATAAAGGTACTTCATCTTGTATTTTTTTATTATGATTGACCAGAAGAGTGCCACTTATAACATAAAACATTTCTATTAGAAATCCAATAAGGCTTGAATATAATTATATTTCCCATTATAAGTCATTATTTATGGTCTCTTCTAATGTTTCCCCTAATTAGTTACCTCATCTACCTACTGGAATGTAGGGGGATGCTTCATTTGACGATACTGATATCAAGATTACTATATTAGAGGAAAGAAAATATGAGGGAAATAAAGGTTCTGGGCACAACAGAAGCATGCAATGGATTGTGACCAAATTTTCTTTTTTTTCATGATCTATGATCAATCTGAGAACTACATGATGATAAAGGCCATGATCAACATAATTGAATAAAATAAAATATAAAATATATAAAATTTCATAACCATAGAGAGTATTATCACATATTATTTATAATTAATTTAATTAATTAAATAATTACCTTGTGTCAATTCTTTCTTAATTGACAGATCTGACAACAGATCTATGTTTTAAGGTTATTGCATTGTAGGAATCAAGAGCATATTACCTCTAGTGGTGATCCACATGTGTTACACAAATATCCAAACATTTTCATAGGAATATCTCAGTGCAAGTATGATGAATCCTATTACTTTCTTCATCTACCATTGATTGCCTTGAGAATCACTTCCAAAGCATTCTCCTTTATCTCTCTAGACTCGAGAGTGGGAGGTGGAGGAAGATCACTCTCCATTATTAGGAGTGTTCTTGGAGAGGGTGCTTTCTAGGGTTTGATAGAATTCTCTCTAAACTTCATTTTAAACAACACAAAATTGAATTGGATCTCTTAAAAAAATATTTGGGTTTAAGTACAACTAGGGTTTAGAAATAAATATTTTTTCACAAGTGTACTTTAATATTTATTTAATCTCCCGCGAAAACCCATGTCAAAAATAATAATAATAATAATAATATTTCATCAACATGCACTTAAGTAGAAAATTAAATTAAATATAATTTAATCAAATAATATTCAATATATATTATTTCTCACATGACCTAAAATCTCATTTCACCATTCCACCATAATCTTTATCAGACCTTGAATAATGACTATTTATTTAATAAATAAATATCACTACATTATTTTCCAATAAATAAATAAATATTATATTCAATAAATAAAAAATAAATATTTATTAAATTTTATTCTCACATTATATTTTCTAGAATAAATGGTGATGGAAAATATGAGATCAAGGAAACATGAATAATTATTAAACCACATGTGGGAAAAATATTTATTCAAAATGTTAAATAATAAATAATAATATATTATTTAATTAGGATTCTGGATACACCTAGTGTGTGACCCTCTAGGCCTATTTCTCGGTGGAATTAGGAAAAAAAACCTAATGTTAAAGGTTAGCATCTAGAAACATGACAAGGAAACCATAAAGAAATAAGTTTTGGTTATAATGACATAATACCTTGTATGAACACTTACTGTGTAATATAATACCTTTATCATGATATATCTAATCAAATAGGTTATATGTTGGATCCATCAACCTATTTTATTGATATCTTCATCTTTGAATTTCCAAAAATTGAACTTGTCTATAGAACACCATGTCCATGGATTTACTTAGGCTATATAATTTCCATCGAAGGGCCTAATATATCAACTTCTATTAAAGAACAAAAGAAAAAAAATCCTTTCTTACATTACTCATTAATGCAATATTACTCACGACACACCCAACATATCCTGACTCGTTGTGAACATATGTTGTCATGATTATAATCAATAGATTAAAGTAAGCAACTTATAATATTCATTAATAATAATCCTAAAGTATAAGGACCAATACACACATCTGTAAATAGGAACTTTCAATGAAATATATGAATGTGGATTTCCTATTGATAGGTCTTGTTCTCATAATATCCTACACTAGATATTACCAAGCACGTGCTCCTTGAGAAGGTTACTCAAAGTACTATAAGTCTCCAACCCTGTTAGCCTATATAATTTGTCTCCCTCAAATGATATCATCCACCTATAGAACATTTGTTTAAAAATAGTTTCGTAGAACTTTCAGGTTCACATCACAATGGGGATCTTATATGACCATTTAGTGTGATGGATACTCTTAAGACATTATCACATACTATTTTACACATGAGAAAAATCATTATGTGATAAAGAGTTTATTAATATTAAAAAATATGAATATAGGTTATCATAAAGTATAAAAAACTTGGTTATAGGGAACTGACTCCAATAGACTCCCACTTTCACTAGTTCTAATTGCTAACAACCATAAATTTTCTAGCTCTCACATGATACTCATGCTTCTGATGAGATACAAATTTAGTCAAGGGGTCAACTATATTCTCTTCCATGGGTACTCTTCTTATTGAAACTTCACCTGTTTGATAAAAATCCCCCAAGAGGTGATACTTCTAGAGTATATGATTTGTCTGTTGGTGTGACCTTGGATATTTATAAACATCCACCACTATAGTATTATCACAATACAATGTGATAGGGCATTTAATACTAGGTACCACATCAAGCACCTAGAGAAAGTTTCATATCCAAAAAACTTCCTTGGCCACATCATATTTTGCTATATACTTAGTATCTGTTACAGAACCAATGAAAATTGGCTTCTTTGAACTCTTATAGCTGACATCTCCTTAGTTAATACAGAAAACATATCCTGACTATAACTTCAGATCATTCTGATCTACTTGAAAACTAACATCAGTATAACTTTTGATTACCAGCTTCTTATATCCTCCTTACATCTATAACATATCCTTAGTTCTTCTTAGATACTTGAGGATAGCCTTAACAGTAGACCAATATTGGTCTCCTAGATATTCTTGATATCTTATTACTATAACACCCCAAGCTTCCATGGTACGCTTCTCTTTCAATAATGCAATAGCTTGCATTTTACGCAAGTTCGAGATTCTATCACACCGCGACCAATCAAAGTAGCCATTATGAATATTAATACCCACTTTTTGAAATTATATAAATTTTATATTTTAGAATGGACTTCATTTTTGGATTTTGAATATCTAAATTAGCCTATGTTGAAATTTTGGTATTTTTCTGAGAACTTCCAATTTTCGATGAATAGTAAAAAATACTTAAAAAAACCTTTTTAATCAAAATTATTTATAGTGATAAATTATAATATTGAGTGGTTTTAAAGTATAATTAGAATATAATTTTACCATTTTATCCAATGGTGGTCATTAGAATTAATTTCACTTTGAAATTGGACATAAACAATTGTCAATCTTTTGATATATATTATTTCTTAAAAACAAGCTATTTGTTGTGACATCGGGAATTAATTATTAAATTAATTAATTCAACTTATATGTTTTTAATTTTGTAAAATAAACATCATTTTTTTATTAGGAATATCAAATATATCTTAGGGTGAATTTTTGGTATTTTTCTGAAAAACTTCAATTTTTTGATGAATAGTGAAACCAATAAGTGGTAGTTAATGAACTAATTTTTCATTTAAATGAAACTTTACCACTTAATTGAATTGAATTTAAAAAATCCGACATACATGGTTGTCATTAGTAAGTAAAATTTGGTTCAATGGGATGAAAATAATTTTTGGTGAATAGTAACTTTTAAGTTTTATTAATCACGATTAAAGGTAATTAGTGTAATTTAAGGTAAATATAATGATATAATAATATGAAATTACCTTTACACTTGTCCTACACCTATTGGATGAGTCATGGCCGACCAATAAAATCCATGGGTCAACTTGGGGACCCCATGGAGCCACTTGGGTAAGAAAATGACATTAATAACTTTTTATTTAAAGTAAAAATGAAATTGTCACAAACATGTGTTTTTTTACTAAAACAATTATTACATGGGGTTATATAAGTTAAATTTTTGACTATAAATATTCATTGGAAATCTAAAAATATTTCCTACATCATGGTAATTTTTTTATAATTTTTATACATTAAATAAATTAAAATTTTTATGACACCATGATGATGCAGCGATTTCCTCATTAATTAACGATTTAAATAAAATGAAAAGATAATGTAAAATATAAGACTTAGACTTGTCAAAAACCTATTGGATGAGTATATTTCAAACCCTTATCACCTTATCCTAGAAATATATCATTGTGGTACCTTTAAAATCCGAAACTCATTATATAATAAAGTAACATTTCTTGACTTTCCAAGAGTGCCCCTCCTCTCCTCTTATAAAAGGCCCCCACCTCTACCACCTTATTAACACCTTCAAGCCATTTGGATCTACCAAAATCTATCCAAATAATCTCTCAAATTCCCTCTCTTACTCCTAGAAGCCTCACTTTGGGCATAAGTCTCCCCAAGGAATCCTTTGGCTCAAATCAAAAAGAGATACCCGATTTTAAGGTAATGTCTTCTCTTGTGTTATTTTGTTTTATTTTGATTCTCCAACCCCCTATACTCTTTTATTCCTTTATTTTGTAATAAAAAAAGTATCTTAAATATACTAGGATGTTGTTATAAGAAGTATTTTATTTACACTTACACACACCTTCGTCTAATGGTTAAAGAACATACTGTTTCTGTGGGTGGGGAATTACTGCCTCACGAAATGATGATTGTTCAATCTTCTTTTAACACCTCTCATGGTGGAAATTATGATGGAAATATATTTATTTATGATATATATTATATTTATTTCCTCTCTATGCTTCTGTATTTTACATTTAAAGCATACCTTTATGCTTTTAATGTTGTGAAAATGCGATAATTTCATTTGAGGAAGTGTGGACTACCGCCCCCTCAACTGATGTGACTCGTTCATGCAATACATGGAATTTATAAAGAATGAAATTAATGAACTTATGTGACCTATATGACATATATATTATAATATAATTATAATATATATATATATATATATCTCATTTTGTTTTAATTCCATTAATTATGAAATAGAAATGAAAGTTGCGTTCATGCGTTTGTACGGCTTACCGTCTCCATGAACGGTGCATTTCATTTCTTACCTCTAAATGTTATGTAATATTATAAAGGCAAGTATATACTGAATTTATATGATATATATGATATCTACATCATGAATATAATTCTGGATATAAAGGATATTTTACCACATGAACAACTTGTAATTATAAGATGTTTATTTTTGACTCAAGTACCAAAGATCGACAAAACGACCGTTATTAACAAAAATAATTACATAATGTTAATAAGATGGTAATAAGTGACAAAAAATGAATAATTAACTTGAAAAAGGTTCTTAGGCAATTAGAAATTATCTCTAGTTTATTATTCATGAGGTTAAAGAACGGTCGAGTCAAGTCAGACACGAGGTAAGGGAACTTCTTAACCCGATTTCCGTTCTTTGGGTTAATCTCCTAATTTCAAATTATGTCATGATATTATTATGTACTATCTTTTATTTGTAATTTCTTTATGTTTACTTATAGTTAATACACATAATAGATCTATTTTATTTAAAAAATTATCTTGGTAAGGTACTTCGTCTCAATCTTCTTTCATTTAGGCATAATTTTTTTTAATACAAGACTTTCTTTATACAGTGTATAAACCCCTTTGACTTTTATATCTATTCAAAAGGAATATTTTTTATACGAAGAGTTTTACTAAACAAAAAAAGGGAATGTTTTTTTGTCGTACGTATGCGGCAACAATGACTTCTCCACCGCCGTGACCATTATTTGAGTTTTGGATTCCTCTACAAGCCATAACTTTTTTTAAATGAAAAATAAAAACCAAGTTTTAATTTTCTTTTATTTTGGTATTGAAAATGGTTTTAATAATGTTTTTATTATATCAATGTGTTGTATTGATATCTTTTTATTGAAATGTAGAAATATTATGTTTCCTTTATGCATTTTTTATGTGATATGATTATGTTATGGTTTATGATATGTTTAAACCTGTTCATATGAGGAATGCATTGGACTTAATAAGTGATGGGTGGAGCCCGCTATAGCTCCTCGATGCATCGGTAGGTCTCATGAGACAAACTAGTGTCTTGGCATGAGGCCTTGACAAAATATTATTTGTAGTCTTGGCACGAGGCCTTGGATACGTGGTTATGATAGTCTGGCATTATGCATTCCATCATTATGAAAATGGTTATTGATATTGCATGTGATTATTAGACTAGTAGAATATCCATGTGAATAAGTAAATGACATTATTTCATTTTATCTTTTCCATATTATGTTGATGTTCAAGTTTAAAATGATTTTGTTTTAGTTATACATTGCCTTAAATGTTTATGTTTATTTATGAAAGCTTCTGCTATATTGTTATCCTTACTGAGCATCTGAGCTCACCCCTTTCTATGTTTTATTTTTCCCAGGATGTGAAGAAATATTTTATGACTGACCTACAGGTATAGTCTGAAGGGGATATGAGTGTGGACTATGGAGACTATGTTATTTTATTTTTTCACTTTATGATGTAATGTAACATTTATGAATGTATCTAGTGTTTCCAAGGCTACTAAACTAACCGGTCTTTCAAGACTTGACCTTTTGTGATCATGTCAATGTTACGTAATAACGTACCGACTCTGTGTAACTAGGGTCAGGGCGTTACAGTTGGTATCAGAGGCAGTTTAGTACTAACCTTGGAAGCTAGATTTAGATAAACTCTGATTAGAGCACATAGCCCTAAGAAAGACTTTGAGGATTAGTATAGAAGAACTTACTAGAATTTTGGTATTATAGAGATTTTGTGAGTTTTCCGAGAAATACATCCCTGTCTGGATACGAGCAGGTAGACGAGGCTCTGGCACAGATGTACCTAGGGGTAAAACCTGAAAATACCGCTTTGAGCTAGACTCGAATGGGAACTGGTGCACGACAACGGGCCTTGCTGCACTCTTGGTTATGATACTCTCGGGGGATATGCTTAGGATTTTTCTCATTTTCTTTACAAACCATTATGAAGTGTTTATGAGTATATACTTCATCAAAGAAAACATTTTTATGATTATGGATTATATCCATAAACTGTTCAATTTATGTTATGTGTTTTAAAAGTATGGAATTATGTATTTTGATTCATAAACTAATCTAGTTTATGCCATTGTTTAGAAATGGTGCCTAGTGTAAGGAATGGAAACCGTATCAATGCACGCAATCCATATAGGGATTGCCCTCCTACTCAAGATAATTATAGTGGAGCTGGTGATACAACTGGTGCTGATCAACTTATCACCATACTGGGAAAACTCACTCAGGTTATGAATAATAACATTACTCGTATGGATCACCCTGATACGCAACATGGAGGATCAATGTTAGATCATTTCATGAGGCAAAAACTGCCAAAATTTAATGGGGGTACAAATCCATTAGTAGCTGAGCAATGGATAAACTCCTTAGAGAAAATATTCCATTCCTTTGGGAGTAAAAAAATGGGGAAAGTTGTCATGGCAGTTTACCGCCTCACTAGAGATGCCGATCAATGGTGGTCACTGATTCAAAACACAAAGGAAGATGAAGAAGTATCAAGTATGGAATTGAGGGAGTTTAAGGAAATTTTCTTAGAAAAATACTTTCCACATGACCATCGATCAGATATGGAAAGACAATTTCTGAGTCTGAGGCAGAAAGAGGATGAGAACGTTGCAAAGTATGAGTCTAACTTTACAAGGTTAGTGAGGCATGTTGCAGATTATATACGTAACCCAAGAGGTAATATTGATAGTTTCTGTGGTGGGTTAAAATAATTTCTCCATCAAGAATTAGTATCACAATCTTTCTCAACGTACGAAGATATTTTCTCGTGTTCTATCAAGACAGAAAAGGAATTCTCTAAATCTTATGACAATAAAGTAAAGCAAGAGAAGAAGATAATGGTGGAAAAAGAGACAGATAAATGGAAAAAGGGAAAGAAGGATTTTCCATTATGTGATAATTGTGGAAAGAATCACCCCGGTACTTTCCTAAAAGGAATGAGAGTTTGTTATAAATGTTGAGAAAAAGGTCACTAGGCTCGTGATTGCAAGGGAAAGAAAGAGGGTATCAATTTTGAGTGCTACAATTGTAGGGAAATGGGGAATTATGCAAATGAATGTCCTAAGAGTTAGGGAAACTTACCTCAGAAAAGGCCAAGGGATCAAGGCCAATCTTATGCTGTTACTACAGTTGAAGTGGAATAATTAATGTATTGGTGATTTTGGACTCAAGGATTATATTCTGGTTATAAGAATAATGTGATATATATAAGGATTGTACTATAGTACTTGTTGTTTTCATTAAGGTTTTAATAAGATGAAGGTAATCATATTTTTAGTATGTGACAATAAGAGAAAATTTAATTTGTTTGGGGAATATGATGTTACAATTGATTTTAGAATTTAGAGACCTTTTAGAGAAAGTCTAGACAGATGTATTTTGGATAACTATAAAGTTTGGAATAGATTAAGTTGAACTTTGTATAATATTTTTTTTAAGGTTAAACTATTTATGAAGATTATTTTTGGAATATTATAATACTATAGTTTTAGGAAAAGGACAACCTGCAGGTTGGGGGATAACCCATCACGTCAGACAAAGCTGTAGGAATCGAACCCACAACCATAGTGCGACAGGACTTTATTACCTACCACTAGCCTACAGGAAGTCCCTGGTTATTACAAAATAGTTTTCCTAATCTTAATGGTATGTGTTAATATTTAGAACCTTATACAATTAGGATAAATATAATATTTTTGAGTCATATTACCTTTTGGAGTGAACGATGGGTTTGTGCTAAAAATTTATTAAAGAATGGAAGTCTACATGACAAGTAAGTATATTTCATTACATTCTTAGTAAATCTCTTAAATAAATTCCTCAAATTTATGAAAGGTAACTTAAAATAAAAACGTTGTCGGTTAACTTTTCCAACTGGGGATTCAATGATTGTTTAACCAATCACAAGTTTGTGATTTTCTTGTAGTTAACTTTCTCCTAATTCTGTTTTCTACAAATCTCCATAAGACCTTAATGGTTTGTTTTTCTTCCATATCCATATTTTCATATAACCCTAGTATGGGCTATCATGAGTGACCTTTGTACTTCTCTTTCTTTCTTTTAAAGTTATATTTTTATTAACCCTATTTCCGATATGGGTTTTCCACAAAGGTATTTTGTACTTTGAATGATTTATTTTAGATAAACAATTTCAAATTGTGAGGACACAATTTATTGAAGGAGGGGATAATGTAACACCCCAAGCTTCCATAGTACGCTTTTCTTTCAATAATGCAATAGCTTGCATTGTACGCAAGTTCGAGATTCTATCACACCGCCACCAATCAAAGCAGTCGTTATGAATATTAATACCCACTTTTTAAAATTATATAAATTTTATATTTCAGAATGGACTTCATTTCTGGATTCGTAATATCAAAATTAGCCTATGTTGAAATTTTGGTATTTTTCTGAGAACTTCCAATTCTCGATGAATAGTAAAACATACTTAAAAACAACTTTTTTAATCAAAATTATTTATAGTGATAAATTATAATATTGAGTGGATTTAAATTATAATTAGAATATAATTTTACCATTTTATCCAATGGTGGTCATTTGAATTAATTTCACTTTGAAATTGGGCATAAACAATTGTCAATATTTTGATATATATTGTTTCTTAAAAACACGCTATTTGTTGTGACACTGGGAATTAATTATTAAATTAATTAATTCAATTTATATGTTTTGAATTTTGTAAAATTGACATCATTTTTGTATTAGGAATATCAAATATAGCTTAGGGTGAATTTTTGGTATTTTTTTAAAAACTTCAATTTTTGATGAATAGTGAAACCACTAAGTGGTAGTTAATGAACTAATTTTTCGTTTAAATGGAACTTTACCATTTATGTGAATTGAATTTTAAAAATCAGACATACATGGTTGTCAATATTAAGTAAAATATGGTTCAATGGGATGAAACTAATTTTTGGTGAATAGTAACTTTTAAGTTTTATTAATCGTAATTAAAGGTAATTAGTGTAATTAAAGTTAAATATAATGATATAATAATATGAAATTACCTTCACACTTGTCCTACACCTATTGGATGAGTCATGACCGACCAAGACAATCCATGGGTCAACTTGGGGACCCCATGAAGCCACTTGAGTAAGAAAATGACATTAATAACTTTTTATTTAAAGTAAAAATGAAATTGTCACAAACATGTGTTGTTTTACTAAAAAAATTATTACATGGGGTTATATAAGTTAACATTTAGAATATAAATAATAATTGGGAAGATAAAAAGATTTCCTACATCATGGTAATCTTTTATAATTTTTAGACATTAAATAAATTAAAATTTTTACGACACAATGATGATGCAGCGATTTCCTTGTTAATTAATGATTTAAATAAAATGAAAAGATAATGTAAAATATAGGACTTACACTTGTCAAAAACCTATTGGATGAGTATATTTAGAACCCTTATCACCTTATCCTCAAAATATATCATTGTGGGACCTTTAAAATCTGAAAATCATTATATAATAAAGTAACATTTCTTGACTTTCCAAGAGTGCCCCTCCTTTCCTCTTATAAAAGGCCCCCACCTCTACCACCTTATTCACACCATCAAGACATTTGGCTCTACCAAACTCTGCCCAAATACTCTATAAAATTCCCTATATTACTCCTAGAAGCCTCACTTTGGGCAGAAGTCTTCCCAAGGAAGCCTTTAGCTCAAATCAAAAAGAGTTACCCGATTTTAAGGTAATGTCTTCTCTTGTATTCTTTTGTTTTATTTTGCTTCTACAACCCCTATACTCTTTTATTCTTTTATTTTTTAACAACACCAGTATCTTAAATATACTATGATGTTGTTATGAGAAGGATTTGATTTACACTTACACACACCTTCGTCTAATGGTTAAAGAACATACTGTTTTTGTGGGTGGCGAATTACTGCCTCACGAAACGATGATTGTTCAATATTCTTTTAACACCTCTCATGGTGGCCATTATGATGTAACTATATTTATTTATGATATATATTATATTTATTTACTCTCTATTCTTCTGTATTTTACATTTAAATTATACCTTTATGCTTTGAATGTTGTCCAAATGCGATAATTTCATTTGAAGAAGTGTGGACTACCACCCCCTCAACTGATGTGACTCGTTCATGAAATACATGGAATGTATAAAGAATGAAATTAATGAACTTATGTGACCTATATGACATATATATTATACTATAATTATAATATATATATATATATATCTCATTTTTTTTAATTCCATTAATTACGATATAGAAATGAAATGTCATGACCCGTCCTCGGGGCCCGTGCCGTGACTACCCCAAGCCCGCCTTCCAGAGGCCAGGGGCTGGTGACTAGCACCAAGGCGTAAATCCCGGTAAAAAGGAAAGGAATTGCCTTTGTAAAGTAAACAAGCACCTCAGAGTAAACAAGCAGAAAAGTAAACACTAAGTAAAAAGCTGGTACAACAGTAAGTGCGGAAAAGAAAATGGGCCAGTATACAAACCCAAACTGAAAGTAAAGTACAACTCGAAAGGGAAAACAACAACTGAAAAGTAAAAGATGCTACGCCGAGCTGTCCACTGGAAATCCCACCTGAAGGGTGGGTACAAATAGCTCCACTGCTCCTCGGGTCCCACCGTCCGCTCCGAGTACGTCCCGCCTAGTGGTCCACCTCCAGGTACCGTCCTGCTCTGCAAGCCACAACCACGATCAACGCTGTCCGTCGTCTGCAACCAACACAACGTAGTGCGGGCATAGCCCGTGTATGGGTGAGTATAAGCTACTCAGTAGGGAACCCGAGACCCCCGAAGGTCTCCCAAAATTTACAAAGGATAAACCACAAAGGAACGATAAAATCACGAAGTAACAACCGACACTGCTTAGGTATATGCCCATACATATACCTAAGTCATCAATTCCAATATGCTCCAACCACCGAGCCCAAGTACAACTCAGTCCACACAGGAAAGTATACGTATTCCACACAGGAAAGTAAAACATAATCCACACAGGATAGCACAACACAATCCACACAGGAAAGCAAACATGATTCAGCTCACACAGGTATACATCATCGAAAAGGTGAAAGAGATGATCAGACATAGATACTGAATCATCTAAGCTGGGACCCACATAGGATACAAGACCAGCCGTCTTCATTGTTTCATTTATGCTGGGACCCACATAGGATACAAGACCAGCACTGAATCATCAAAGCTGGGACCCACATAGGATACAAGACCAGCACAGCTAGGACCCACATAGGATACAAGACCAACTGTCTTCATTGATTCATCTATACTGGGATCCACATAGGATTCAAGACCAGTATTGAATCATCTAAGCTGGGACCCACATAGGATACAAGACCAGCATAGCTAGGACCCACATAGGATACAAGACCAGCTGTCTTCATTGATTCATCTATACTGGGACCCACATAGGATACAAGACCAGCATTGAATCATCTAAGCTGGGACCCACATAGGATACAAGACCAGCACATCTAGGACCCACATAGGATACAAGACCAGCTGTCTTCATCGTCGTAGTCCACTGAGGATCTCTGCACAATCGTCGTCGTCGAAGTCGCAGCCAGCACTAGGGTTCCCACACACAGCAAGCTCCTTCGGGAGGGTCCGCTCCACGAGCCAAGAGTCTGATACATCAACTATCCCATAGTCCGAAGTTGATGTATCCAAAAGTTCCGTATCATCAACAGGAACTCTACGCAACAGACGGCGCGTCAATCGGATGCCCGGTCTGAGAGTTATTGGCTTTTTCGTCCTAGGGGCCCGGTTGGTTTTTAAGGCAAAACCAACCCGACCATACTCCACCTGCATCCAAACCTCGGGCGGAGTGAGCCAAAATATCTGTCTCGCTTCGGGGAATTCAACAAAGTCGACGGCAGGTCAATCAGACGTCCGGAGCTCAAGATATGAGCGTTTTCGCTCCGAGGGCCCGGTTGGTTTCGTGTACGAACCAACCCAGCCGAACACAAAGTATTCCGAAAGCTTGAGTGCGATATACTTAAACGACCGTCTCGATCCAAGGATCGCATTTCCGCTGACAGCGCGTCGTTCGGAGGCACATAGCTCAAGTTATGGGCAAAAGACCGAAAGCAGTCCGAAGACGGGGGGTCTGGGCCCGGGCCGACACGGCTGGACCCGGTCCGGCCCGGCCGGCCCAGCTCGGCTTGGCCGAGTGGCCGAGCGTGGCAGCCGCGGGGCGCCGCCCCCGCGGGATGAGGATGCCGTGGCCCTCGAAGGGCCGCGCTGGACATCAGCGGACGCGACTTCTGCCGCGTCCCGTGCGGGCGAGCCGGACCCGTGCGGCCGCGGGTCTACTGGCCGCCGCCGCCGCGGCTTCTGCCGCGTCCCGTGCGGGCGAGCCGGACCCGTGCGGCCACGGGTCTGCTGGCTGCCGTCGCCGGCGACCCGCGCCGCCGAAGACTTCCGCGGGCCACCGGAGTTGCTCCGGTGGTCCGTTTTCCTTCCCGTGTGCACCGTTGTTCCTCCCTGGTTCTGTTCTTCACTGCGGGATCATCAAAACGCCCTTGCATCATGTTTTGTCGTCGCCCGCCGAATCCACACAACAACGAAGAACGATGGAGGGTTGTCGGGCCATGTTTGTTTGGCCCGCACCCTCCGCGTTAGATAATAACAGACGGGAGAATTTTTCAACACATGAAACAAAAATTTTAATAAATTAAAATTTTTCTTATGAAACCAGTTCTTTAATTTAAAAGAAACGTTCACGGGAATATAAAATATTTCACAACAACCCTTACAACCTCATAAATAAAAAGAATCATAACAATAATCCTAATTCACAAATTAATCTTCGTGGATCAACAAAATATTTAGTTGATCTACGTTCTTAGATTTAGAAGGGAGTAAACGAGGGTTTACCAACAATCACAATTAAAATTCCCTACCTCGGTTCAGGAACGGTGCACGTCAATCGAGCCGTGGAAGACGAGCGTCGCGGAAGTCGGGCGTCGCAGAAAACGGACGTCGATTCCGTTGTCGTCAAGGTGCGTTCGAAGGGAAAACTTCGATGGAAGAAGACGTCGCGTTCTTCGACGGAGATGTTCCTCGTTGATGAACGTTGTTCTTCGCGTTCTTCGTCGAGGTTCAAGAAGTAGAAGGATTTCTCAAACTTTGCCTTTCTCTCTCCCAAGTTTCCACCACAAGAACAACCAACCCCCAAAATAAAATAATCCTCCCATTATTTTATTAACCCAACATAGGTTTTGAATTTCAAGAGTTTGAAAATTCCAAACCCACATTTAACTCACTTGAGTTATTAACATAAGATGTTATGATATTAAAGAGGTGATAAGTTATCAAAACTTAAATGGGGGGTTTAGTGGGGTTAGGGAGTTTAAGGAATTTGAAAAGGTGGGGGGTTCGTGTGGGCCCCACCCCATCAATTATCCACACATGGGAAGTTGGGTGAATGTGGTCCCCACCACCAACTTCCCATGGGAGAAATAAACCACCTTGAAAAGAAATAAAATTGATTCAACAATTTTATTTACCTTTTTAATTAAACCCCATAAATTAACTTTTTCACCCGCACAAACGCAACTACGGTAAAGGTTCCCTTAAGAGATTACCGGCGTTGCGAGTTCATCGGTGCCCTCGGAATTCGATTCCAAGCACTGGTTCAAAAGTTAGAAATTCCCACTCGTTCGTTCACTGAACGTACCCGATCCAAACTTCGGAAATTGATTCTGGGCACTCCGGGCCTTGGAATCAGGCGCCGTCAGAAACTGCGTTCTTGTAAAATTCCAAAGAAAATTAAGAAAAAAAAATTTTCCTTGAAATTTCCGGGTCTTTACATTACTCCCACCATAGGGCTTTACGTCCCCGTAAAGCTTCAACACAAACTAGGGATACAAAGGCGGTAGAGCTAGGCGGTAAGCCACCTCGCCAATCCTGCTGAGGACCTGGATGGGTCCGATAAAGCATGGAGACAACTTGCCACCTTGGCCAAATCTCCGTAATCCACGTCGAGGTGAGACCCACATGAAGACGTGGTCGCCATCCTCAACTCTAGTGGCCTCCGCCTCCTGTCAGCGAAAGACTTCTGTCGGCTCTGTGCTATCTTCATCCACTCTTGGATGACCTAGACCTTCTCTATCGTGGCCTGGACCACCTCTGGTCCCACAAGAGCTGCTATGATTTCTTCTTTTCCGATAAGAGATATCTGGTCTCATCCCTTGGATGAACCACATTCTTTGCCTAATACAGTCAATCCCGACATGGATGATACTAATCCATACCAAGGATGACGTCGTAAGGCCTCGACGCTACTACCAAGAGATCCAACCGTTACTCTCGCCTCCAAGGGTTGAGTCACACTGTCAGCATCAGTGTGTGGTAACTGGGTCTCCTCTAGTAGATGTCTCACAAGTGAGGGTCAAGTCAACAGTCAAAACTGGAACCTCTTAGTAACAACACAAAAGAGGACAGGAATGAAAACATCACAAAGGTATGCGTCTTTTATTATTGCAGCTCATAATACAAAGACTCTACACAATAGCAACAAGGAACTAGAAGTAAAAAAGACGTATCCACTAGTTCCGCTCCTGTCCATTTTCTCCCAGAGCTCCATGATCGAAGGCCTTAGCTGCCTGAAGCTGAGCTCTCGCATGTCCATCAACTCCCTGCGGTCGGGGCGGACCTCCTGGTGGTGGTGGTGGCAACACCTCAAAGTGTCGCCCACCATCTGCTACTTGGCCAGCTCCTCTTCCTCGTCCGCCTACACCCTGCGGACCACCGTGGCCGAACCTCTATTTGGGAGGTCCCTCTACCACCTGTTGATCATCTGTAAGATGAGTCGGGCAGTCTCGAGCCATGTGACCTTTCCCGCCGCATGCGTAGCAATGCCTTCCCCTCGTGTAGCTGGCTCTCCTTCGTGTGCCCCGCACAACCAAATCTTTATCCAGTGACTGCCCATCTGATCATATGGCCCGTTTGGACCTCTGCGTCACCTGTCTACTGCCAACTGCCGAAGACCCTGCTACGGGCCGTCCTGCGGAGGGCCCTGTCACTAGAGCCTGGTCGGCGAGAAAAATCTCCACCTGAAGGGCTCTCTCCAACACCTCTGCCTGTGTCGGAATATTGAGGGAGATCATCGAAGCCCTGATCTCATGCCTCAGTCCCTACTCGAAGGTCTGGGCCCGGAAGAACGGGTCCCGTACCATATCTGTGGAGTAGCGCGAGAGATCAGTAAATCTCGCTGAGTATTGGGACATTGTCAAGCTGCCCTGCCGCAGCTGAAGAAGCTCCTGAATGCGCACCGTACGGAGGGTGGCTGGGACGAACTCAGAGCGGAAGATGCTCTCAAAGTCCGTCCAGAGAAGAGATGTCTCGTCGTGCACCTGGAGCATCAAGATCCACCATCGGCCCGCTGCTGCGTGCAGTAGGCTCGCTGCGAGGATCACCATGAGGTCGGCTGGTGTCCTCACTAGCCTGAAAACTCGTACGACTGCCTCCAGCCAGTCCTCGGCTGCCTGGGGGTCCGTCTCCCCACGGAACCTGGGTGGTCGCTGGCGCTGGAATTTGTGCAGTGCACTGAGGCGACGTGCATCGTCAGTGGCTGGTGCTGGAAGAATCGGTGGCTCGGCGGGTAGAGCTACCGCCGGTGCCACTGCTGACAAAGGGCCCTGTACCGAGGCCTCATCGCTCGGTGGGCTGTCGTCACACTCAACTCTCGGAACCCCAGCTGACTGCCATCGTTGGGCCATCTGAAAAGAAAACAGGTGCGCCACGGTCAAACAGTATACCTGGTGAGCTGACACAAGTAATCACAAAGAAAACTTGAAACATACACACAATCAATGTTTTCGTGCATTAAGTCGGAAATCAGAAGTCAGGGTCCTGGTGTACGGATACGTCGGCCGCCACACCAACACTGGACTCCCTGGACAGATAACCACACCCAATATGCCAAACAATATTGCTTCACATAGAAGAAAGATCAGAGTCTGCGGTAGAACTGACCACCTTTGATACCAATTTGTCACGACCCGTCCTCGGGGCCCGTGCCATGACTACCCCAAGCCCACCTTCCAGAGGCCAGGGGCTGGTGACTAGCACCAAGGCGTAAATCCCGGTAAAAAGGTAAGGCATTGCCTTTGTAAATTAAACAAGCACCTCAGAGTAAACAAGCAGAAAATTAAACACTAAGTAAAAATCTGGTACAACAGTAAGTGCGGAAAAGAAAATGGGCAAGTATACAAACCCAAACTGAAAGTAAAGTACAACTCGAAAGGGAAAACATCAACTGAAAAGTAAAAGCTGCTATGCCGAGATGTCCACTGGAAATCCCACCTGAAGGGTGGGTACAAATAGCTCCACTGCTCCTCGGGTCCCTCCGTCCGCTCCGAGTACGTCCCGCCCAGTGGTCCACCTCCAGGTACCGTCCTGCTCTGCAAGCCTCAACCACGATCAACGCTGTCCGTCATCTGCAACCAATACAACGTAGTGCGGGCATAGCCCGTGCAGGGGTGAGTATAAGCTACTCAGTAGGGACCCCGAGACCCCCGAAGGTCTCCCAAAATCCACAAAGGATAAACCACAAAGGAATGATAAAATCACGAAGTAACAACCGACACTACTTAGGTATATGCCCATACATATACCTAAGTCATCAATTCTAATATGCTCCAACCTATGAGCCCAAGTACAACTCAGTCCACATAGGAAAGTATAAGTATTCCACATAGGAAAGCAAAACGTAATCCACACAGGATAGCACAACACAATCCACACAGGAAAGCAAACAGGATTCAGCTCACACAGGTATACATCATCGAAAAGGTGAAAGAGATGATCAGACATAGATACTGAATCATCTAAGCTGAGACCCACATAGGATACAAGACCAGCCGTCTTCATTGTTTCATTTATGCTGGGACCCACATAGGATACAAGACCTGCACTGAATCATCAAAGCTGGGACCCATATAGGATACAAGACCAGCACAGCTAGGACCCACATAGGATACAAGACCAACTGTCTTCATTGATTCATCTATAATGGGACCCACATAGGATTCAAGACCAGTATTGAATCATCTAAGTTGGGACCCACATAGGATACAAGACCAGCACAGCTAGGACCCACATAGGATACAAGACCAGCTGTCTTCATTAATTCATCTATACTGGGACCCACATAGGATACAAGAATAGCATTGAATCATCTAAGTTGGGACCCACATAGGATACAAGACCAGCACAGCTAGGACCCACATAGGATACAAGACCATCTGTCTTCATCGTCGCAGTCCACTGAGGATCTCTGCACAATCGTTGTCGTCGAAGTCGCAACCATCACTAGGGTTCCCGCACACAGCAAGCTCGTTCGGGAGGGTCTGCTCCACGAGCCGAGAGGCTGATACATCAATTGTCCCATAGTCCGAAGTTGATGTATCCAAAAGTTCCGTATCGTCAATAGGAACTCTACGCAACAGACGGCGCGTCAATCGGACGCCCGGTCCCAGGGGCCCGGTTGGTTTTTAAGGCAAAACCAATTCGACCGTACTCCACCTGCGTCCAAACCTCGGGCGGAGTGAGCCAAAAGATCCATCTCGCTTCGAGGAATTCAACAAAGTTGACGGAACGCCAATCGGACGTTCGGAGCTCAAGATATGAGCATTTCTGCTCCGAGGGCCCGATTGGTTTCGTGTACGAACCAACCCGGCCGAACCCAAAGTATTCCGAAACCTTGAGTGCGATATACCAAAACGACCGTCTCGATCCAAGGATCGTGTTTCCGTTGACGGCGCATCGTTCGGAGGCCCGTATCTCAAGTTATGGGCAAAAGACCGAAAGTGGTTCGAAGGCGGGGGGTCTTGGCCCGGCCCGGCCCCCCTGGGTCGGCCGAACCGGGTCGACCCGACCCGGTCCGACCCGGATGGACCCGGTCCGGTCCGTCCGGGGCGCGGACCGGCTCGGCTCGGCTGAGCAGCCGAGCGTGGCAGCTGCGGGGCACCGCCCCCGCGGGATGAGGATGTCGCGACCCTCGAAGGGCCGCACTGGACATCAGCGGACGCAGCTTCTGCCGCGTCCCGTGCGGGTGAGCCGGACCCGCGTGGCCGCCGCCTCCGCGACTTTAGCCGTGGCGACCCTGTCCGGCGGCACGCCGGGGCGCTGCCGCCTCCGGCCGCCGGCGCTGCCCTGCCAGCGACCCGCGCCGCCGGAGACTTCCGCAGGCCACCGGAGTTGCTTCGGTGGTCCGTTGTCCTTCCTGTCTGCGCCGCTGTTCCTCCCGGGTTCCATTCTTCACTGCGGGATCATCAAAACGCCCTTGCGTCATGTTTTGTTGTCGCCCGATGAATCCGCACAACAACGAAAAACAGCGGAGGGTTGTCATGCCGTGTTCATTTGGCCCGCACCCTCCGCGTTAGATAATAACAGACGGGAGAATTTTTCAACACATGAAACCACAATTTTAATAAATTAAAATTGTTCTTATGAAACCAGTTCTTTAATTTAAAAGAAACTTTCACGGGAATATAAAATATTTCACAACAACCCCTACAACCTCATAAATAAAATGATTCATAACAATAATCCCAATACGTAAATTAATCTTCGCAGATCCACAAAATATTTAGTTGATCCGCGTTCTTAGATTTAGAAGGGAGTAAACGAGGGTTTACCAAAAATCACAATTAAAATTCTCTACCTCGGTTCAGGAATGGTGCACGTCAATCGAGCCGCGGAAGACGAGCGTCGCGGAAGTCGGGCGTCGCGGAAAACGGACGTCGATTCCATTGTTGTCGAGGTGCGTTCGAAGGGAAAATGTCGATGGAAGAAGACGTCGCGATCTTCGGCGGAGATGTTCCTTGTTGATGAACGGTGTTCTTCGCGTTCTTCGTTGAGGTTGAAGAAGTAGAAGGCTTTCTCAAACTTAGCCTTTTTCTCTCCCAAGTTTCCACCACAAGAACAACCAACCCCCAAAATAAAATAATCCTCCCATTATTTTATTAACCCAACATAGGTTTTGAATTTCAAGAGTTTGAAAATTCAAAACCCACATTTAACTCACTTGAGTTATTAACATAAGATGTTATGATATTAAAGAGGTGATAAGTTATCAAAACTTAAATGGGGGGTTTAGTGGGGTTAGGGAGTTTAAGGAATTTGAAAAGGTGGGGGGTTCATGTGGGCCCCACCCCTTCAATTATCCACACATGGGAAGTTGGGTGAATGTGGTCCCCACCACCAACTTCCCATGGGAGAAATAAACCACCTTGAAAAGAAATAAAATTGATTCAACAATTTTATTTACCTTTTTAATTAAACCCCATAAATTAACTTCTTCACCCGCAAAAACGCAACTACGGTAAAGGTTCCCTTAAGCGATTACTGGCGTTGCGAGTTCATTGGTGCCCTCAGAATTCGATTCCGAGCACCGGTTCAAAAGTTAGAAGTTCTCGCTCGTTCGTTCACTGAACGTACCCGAGCCAAACTTCGGAAATTGATTCTGGGAACTCTGGTCCTTAGAATCAGGCGCCATCAGAAACTGAGTTCTTGTAAAATTCCAAAGAAAATTAAGAAAAAAAAATTTTCCTTGAAATTTCCAGGTCTTTACATGAAAGTAGCGTTCATGCGTTTATACGGCTTACCGTCTCCATGAACGGTGCATTTTATTTCTTACCTCTAAATGTTATGTAATATTATAAAGGCAAGTATATACTGGATGTATATGATATATATGATATATACATCATGAATATAATTCTGGATATAAAGGATATTTTACCACATGAACAACTTGTAATTATAAGATGTTTATTTTTGAATCAAGTACCAAAGATCGACAAAATGACCGTTATTAACATAAATAATTACATAATGTTCATAACATGGTAATAAGTGATAAAAAAAGAATAATGAACTTGAAAAAGGTTCTTAAGCAATTAGAAATTAACTCTAGTTTATTATTCAGGAGGTCAAAGAAATGTCGAGTCAAGTTGGACACGAGTTAAGGGAACTTCTTAACCCGATTTCCATTCTTTGGGTTAATCTCTTACTTTCAAATTATGTCATGATATTATTATGTCCTATCTTGTATTTTTACTTTCTTTATGTTTACTTATATTGAATACACATAATAGATCTATTTTATTTAAAAAATGATCTTTGTAAGGGACTTCGTCTCAATCTTCTTTCATTGAGGCATAATTTGTTTTAATACAAGACTTTTTTGTATAAACCCCTTTGACTTTTACATTTATTCAAAAGGAATATTTTTTATATGAAGCGTTTTACTAAATGACAAAAGGGAATGTTTTTTTGTCATACGTATGCGGAAACAACGACTTCTCCGCCGCTGTGACCATTATTTGAGTTTCGGCTTCCTCTACAAGCCATTTTTTTAAATGAAAAATAAAAACCAAGTTTTAATTTTCTTTTATTTTGGTATTGAAAATGGTTTTTATAATATTTTTATTATATCAATGTGTTTTATTGATATCTTGTGATTGAAATGTGGAAATGTTATGTTTCCTTTATGCATTTTTTATGTGATACGATTATGTTATGGTTTATGATATGTTTAAACCTGTTCATATAAGGAATGCATTGGACTTAATAAGTAACGGGTGGAGCCCGCTATAGCTCCTCGATACATCGGTGGGTCTCATGAGACAAACTAGTTTCTTGGCACGAGGCCTTGACAAAATCTTATTTGTAGTCTTGGCATGAGGCCTTGGCTACGTGGTTATGATAGTCTGACATTATGCATTCCATCATTATGAAAGTGGTTATTGATATTGCATGTGATTATTCGACTAGTAGAATATCCATGTGAATAAGTAAATGGCATTATTTCATTTTATCTTTTCCATATTATGTTGAAGTTAAAGTTTAAAAGGCTTTTGTTTTAGTTATACATTGCCTTAAATGTTTATGTTTATTTATGAAATCTTCCGCTATATTGTTATCCTTACTGAGCATCTGAGCTCACCCATTTCTATGTTTTATTTTTTCCCAGGATGTGAAGAAATATTTTATGACTGACCTATAGGGATAGTCTGAAGGGGATATGAGTGTGGACTATGGATACTATGTTATTGTAGTTTTTCACTTTATGATGTAATGTAACATTTATGAATGTATCTAGTGTTTCCAAGGCTACTAAACTAATCGTTCTTTCGAGACTTGATCTTTTGTGATCATGCCAATGTTATGTAATAACACACCGACTCTACCATGATCAATGTATAGGAAACATAAAATATAGTACACAACATGGAATACATGATTGATCTTATCATTAAATGATATGGGATCTTATTCATTCTCTCTTTCTCCTGTTGTGTATGAGGATGCATTTTCTTAGAAATCTATAAACCATGTGACATTGGAACCAATCCCCTCTTTAATTTTTCCAAACAAAATATCTTTAGTATCTGGTCAATGTATATACTTTTAATCAGTTCACGAAGCCTCTTTGATCTATTAAGAATTATCTTGATCCCTAGAATATAGGTTGATTCACCTAGGTCCTTCATGGAGAAACACTTGTTTTACTAGTCCTTAAAAAATTATAAGACTGATATGTCATTTCTAATAAGTAATATGTCATAAACATATTCTACTAGGATAATGACTACCTTATCACTAAATCTCTTGTAAATAAATGGCTCAAATTCATTTTAATGAAACCAAATTATTTTATAGCTTCATCGAATAGAATGTTCCATGACCTAGATGATATCTTTAATCCATAAATGGATCTATGCAACTTGAAAATCATTTTGAAATCACTTGGAGTCATAAAATATTCTGGTTGTGTCATATAGACATCTTCCTAGAATGTAGTTTTGATATCCATCTTCCAAATTTCATAGTTATGGTAAATTTCTATTTCAAGTAGAATTTTGATGGATTTAAACATTGATACAAGTGAATAGTTTTCATCATAGTAAATTCCATGATTCTGTTTAAAACCATTATCCACTAGACTTTCTTTATAGGTATTTACTTTACCTTCCATGTCCATTTTTCTCTTTAATAACCATTTTCACCCTACGAGCTTCACATCAATTGACACATCGACCATAAAACAAAATTAGTTATGATACATGGAATAAATTTTAAAATTCATGGATTCTTTCCATCTTGCATCTTTTAATATCTCTACTACCTCTTTATAGGAAATATTTTCATCATTGTCATCCAATAATGAGTCACCATCCTTGGTGAATAGAAAACTATATCTCTCTAGCTCTCTTAATTCTCTTGTTCCCCAATGCAGTACTTATGTTTAATGAACTAATTATTTCATGAGGAAGTTTGAAATATGTTCCTATACCAAATATTGTGTATCTTGAGCATCAAAATCATCAAAATCAATCTTTATCCCACTATCCCTTTTGAGGATGTGCTCCCTCTCAATAAATATGGCTTGTCTGGCGACAATCACTTTCTTGCCTGGGGGGTTGTATAAGTTGTATTAATTTGATTCCTTGGGATACCCTATAAAGATACACTTTGTGCCTTGGGGTGATAGTTTTATTCCTGATAATGCCTTAAAAAATTCCTCACAACCCCATACACATGTATGAGACAAAACAGGTTCTTTTGAATCCATAACTTAAAGGGGATTCTATTTCCTACTTTAGTTAGTACATAGTTTAGTGTGTATTCCGTAGTTTTTAATACATATACCCAAAAGGATAATGAAAGATCTTCATGAATCATCATTGATCTTACCATGTCTAAAAATGTACAGTTCCTAATTTCACTAACACCATTCCATTGGAGTGTATAAGTTGGATTGATTAGAGATAGAATCCCAAACTCCCATTGAAAGTTGGTAAAATATTATTTAAGATATTCATCACCTTAATCTGATTAAAGCCTCATTATCTTCTTTCCAAGTTGATTCTGTATTTCATTTTTGAATTCCTTGAATTTCTCAAAGGTCTCAGACTTATACCACATCAAGTAGACATAACCATATCTACTCAAGTCCTGAGTTAATGTTATTAATTAAGAATACACACCTATATCTTCTACTCAAAATGGTTCACATACATTAATGTACCAATCCTAGAAGCTTTGTGTCCCTTTCACTCAGTACACCAAATGGAGGTTTGGTCATTTTTTCTTACAAACAAGCATGACATCTTTTAAGTGGTTTTAGTTCCGAAGAGTATAAAAAACCATCATGATAGATCTTTTTCAAATGATTCTCATTTACATGACCAAGATAGCGATTCCATACCTGGGTGTTATATAAATCATGTGAATATGATTCTTTATAAATTTCCAATACTTGGTTTTCATAATTTAATAAATAAATATAAATATTTAAATGTTCTATACCATAACATATGTTGTCTTTATAAAAGAATAAAATTTTATTTCGAAACATAAAAATAAACCCATTTGTATATAGGAATGATACAGATATTATGTTCTTAGTAAAAATTGGTACATAATAATAGTCATTTAAAACCAATATCATTCCCATTGGAAATGAAAGGTGGTAGTCATCAATGGCTAGAGCAACCAGCATTGCGCCATTAATAGCTCTAAAATATGCCTATCCTCTAGAAATATTTTAAAATATATTTGGTTCCTAAATTTGGATATACATTTGAGCACCACAAGTTTTATCTAATACCAAATGTGTAGATATTGAAAGATTACATTCGAGGGTAGATGGAACCGAATTCGCCTGGCCTCTCTTGTTCTCGGCAGCTCCTCCCCTAAGGTTTCTAAGCCCCTCTCGGTAGTGATGGATCTTCCCCCTACCCTCTTATGGCCTTTTCCCCTGTTTTTCTTCATCCTTTTCGTTATTTGGTGTACTGTGGAAGCCCTTGGCCTCCCTACCCTACTTTGGTCTTACGATTCTTAGCGCCTATCCAAGTCAGCGATGGAGCAGAGGTTTCTAATAGGCTTTGGGTTCCATGGTTCAGCAGAAGAGGGGTTTTCAGGCGCTACTGGAGTTAGTTTCCTATTTCTTGGATAACTTTTGGTCTTATGACTCTTCAAAATTTCTGGATTTCGGTCTCCTATGGAGATAATAGCCCTCCTCTGACCTCAGGTTCCTCTGCAACTCTCCCAGTCGGAGCTGGCGTGGGGGTAATTTTGACTTTTTGGGATGTGCAGCTCAGCGGCCTTTAGTGCCCCATACGCATGATGATTTTTCTGATAAAGATGGTTTTTGGTTTTTCAAATCTTGTTGGTTATTCTTCCTCAATGTTTTCAACAATGGTTTGTGGTATTTTTCTTCAAGTGGTTGTTCTATTTAACGTTAGCTTGGTGGTTAAGTCGATTTGGTATCTGGTTTTGGTGATTTTCTTTTCCTCGGTGTTGTTTATCAACATAGACGGTGATGTTGAAGGTAAAGGGAAGATGGTGTCTATATTGGGTATGAATCCATGGTGTGATGTTGTCATTTTTAGGTTTCCTGTGATGGTGTCGTCTGTGTTGGATTTCCTCAGCGTTGATGGTTACAAGTTTCTAGCCATCATCTCCTGAAAAAGCCCGATCTTCTCTCTACTATGGATCCAGATTCTATCAGTCTCTCTGAGGTGGAGCTTCATGGTGGTCTGCAAGGTTATTTGGGATGTGAGTCTGATCGGGCGGCGTATGGAGGTGGACGGTGACAATGTTTTGACCGTCGACGATGTGGCTTTGTTCGGCTCCACTGAGAAGATGACAGTGGGTGGTGATGATGACTAATGCTGGTGATGTGGTGATGGCAGTGAGGATATCGAGGGTTGGTCTCTTGGGTAGCGCAGTAGCACGTGATCCGGTTCTGTTTGATGACTTTTTGGTATTTGTGAACTTTTGAACTTTTGAAAATCTTCCAGGTGTGGTTTTTGAATTTGAATGTGGGAAGTGTAGTTTAACTCACTTAATGGGTCAAAAATGGTGGGATTTTGTGAGGTTTCACACTTTACACATAAAATTATGACTTGAAAATAATAAAAAATATGGATTATGGTGAAAGATTACATTTGATAGAGATTGAACCTTTAGTTTCCCCTTTCTTTTGGGTGCAGTTCTTATTCAAGTGGCCTTGTTTTTCACATTAAAAATATACTTCCTCTTTTTCCTTTCCCTGACTTTGGATCTTCCTCTTCTTGGAAGTAAGGTGATTAGGATCTTTAGACTTGTAGTGGGTCTTGGGCCCCTTTTCCTTATTCTTCCTTTTCTTATTCACTATAAGGACTGAGGGATTTTCACACCTCATGTCCTTATCCACATGGTGGATAAAATTAAGAAGTTCTGAAAGACTATTATCAATATTTCTCATATTGTAATTGATAATAAAAATAAAGAAGGTATTGAGAAGTGATGAAAATATGAGATCTGTGTGAAACTCATTTGGGAATTTAATCCATACTATGTATAAGTGTTCAATGTATCTAATAAGCTTGACTACATGTGGCCTAGATGGTGCAGACTCTCCAAGCTTAGTTGTAAACAAAAAATTGGAGATCTTATATATATCTTGTATCACCTTATCTTGAAAGAGATTCCAAAGGTGATACATCATGTTATATTCATCCATGTCCTCATGTTACTTAAAAAACTCATTGGTTCAGGATGATAGCATGAAACACTGAACATCTATAGCATAATTCACATATTTCTTAGAGAGATAACTCTTCATCACTAGCCTCATTACCAGGCACTTTAGTAATTGGTTCTTATAGAACATAAAATTTCCTTTCATGGCGAAGGATAACATATAAGCACCTTTTCCACTCTTGAAAATTTGTGCCAGTGAGAATGTTATCCTTCTAAAGTATGTATCACAATGATATGTTTGATGTCATTTTTATTTCTGTTTATACAAGTAATATGAGCATAGATTTAGTACTTTATCAAATAAAATTTCGACAAATAAATATTATATTTATTAATCTACCACTATTTTATTGAAACCTAATATCCCACACCAATGGATTTGGAATATCCTATTTCTTGGACATTCTAGTGGAAAGGATCCATATACTCCTTATCATTACCCAAACTTTGGTAGGTCAAGAAACTTAAATGGTTTTAGGTAGGAATTCCAAATTTCAACATCATTAACTCACAATTCCTTGATTTGTTGAGTGGAATCCCCAATCTTGAAATCCTTAAATTGGATTTCCTCAACCCTTTCCTCTTATTTACACCAAGTACTACTTTAGAAGTCATCCCTTAATGTGAACTAAGTTATGTCAAACAAAAAATTCAATTTAGAATTCCCCGATAATTGAAATCACCCCAACTTTAGCTGGTCAGGCACTTTGAATTGTGGTTTTATTTTAAATGATGTAGTAGAAGGACATGCCGACTTAATATATATAATTTAAGGACTATATTTGATGCATAAATTTAAAATTATTATCTTTATTACATGATTGTTAATATTAAGTGGATTTAATTAAGTGATTAACCATGTCTTAGATAATATTTACACCTAAGATAATTTATTTTAGTTCTATATTGAAGGCTTGTTAATTAATTAATTCATGTGATCATGACAAATCATCCATAATGAAATAACCATGTAACTTGATAGAAATAAAATAATATATTGGTGTGATCAAGATATTTTACTACTGGTTAGTTTATCTAGTAGTTTATAAACTAACTGTTAACCTAGGGAAAAACACCTTGAACCAATTATGGTTTGTGTTACAACTTTCCACATATTCACCAATGTATCTCTCTTAGATTGGTTTTGCTTCAACTCAAAACTTGAGCCATCTCCACTATCATGGGAGCTCCAACCATTACATATGTTTTTACTCAAACATAGGTGAGGGAAAGGGGGTTTACATAAAAGAAACCATGGTAATGTAGGCTCGTACATAATGAGATGACAGATGACACAGAATCCACCAATTTAATTTAACAATAAATTAAATGAAACCAATAACATAAAAAGGTCTGGTCAATGCTTATGATCATTCACAAGCATGCAATGAATTACACATTTAAACTAAAACTATAATTCAAATCTTAATCATTATTATTTAAGATAAATCATGCTCAAACTAATTAGTTATCTTTTTTAATTAGTCAATTATTTTATCTTAATTCTCATCTGAATTACCTTGAAATTTTTATCTATCATAATTTTAAACAAATTAAATAAATTTATTTAAAATTAATTATGCACATAAATGTAACTTAGATGAATCATGGTGAATACCCATCTAAATCTACCCAACATGTATTGTAATCATTTACTATTTACTCTTGTGACATATGGCATACATGAATTATCACATACTTTCATGATATTTACTATCAACTTAATGATCGCAGGAATTACATGATTTTTCTATAATGTGTTATACTTAAATTCACATAGAGTAATATCTATCATAATATTAACACATGATTTGAATATCTGAAAATTATGTAGATATTAATTGAATATATATATATATATATATATTAAAACCCATCACATGGAATGTCCAATCAACTTAATGACCACATGAAAGAACATGTAAATAAGGTTTACACACTATATTATATTAATTTTAATTATGGATAATTTAGTATATGTACATAGTGTGTATAAATATTTCCCCATCTATCTGAGGCACAGGTCCAGGAACTTGGTGTTTAAACCGTTACTTGGAAAAATTAGAGTACATGGCATGTGGTCTTCGAGTTACATAGTCACCAATCAGGTAGGTCATGTATAAAAATACACAGCCCTTCTATGACTTAAAGGACTACACACTGTCTAGATAGGCTACTCGGCATGTAATCTAGATGATCATGCACTAGGATGGCCTGGTTTACATGTCGTGTAAGAAATTAAATTCACCATGTATGTTCAATGAACACAGTTTGAATTAATTATGAATTAATTGTTGGTGCATTAAACGCTAATACACAGTGTGTAACTTCAGTTACACTACAAAAAAGGTCAATAATGGTAGTTTTTTCAGGGACTTGATGTGACCTAAACTTCAGCTAAATAATATAGTGGCGTTTATTAAAACTGCAACATAATGAACGATCATTATTCATTTAGCAGCGGTTTCTTTAATTTCACAATGGTTTTGTTATATATCACTTTTTGAGCATTTAGATGTGATTTATTGTTTATTTAGAAGCAATTTTTTAAAAAAAAATATTCAGGGAGAATATAAATAAAATGAAACAAACTATCACTGAACATATGAGAAGTGGTTTGTTTTAGCAGTAATTAAGCGTAACCACCACTAAACATATTTTAATTAATGTATTTAGTGGAGGTTAATAAAAACCACTTATAAATTATATTTTTTTAAAATATTTAATAAAAAACTATAAGTATAAAAAAAACACATAATAAACTAAAACATAAATGTATGATAAACCTATCATACATACATCATCCATCCACATTCATGTATATAAACATCCATGGTCTTCATAACCTCAGTCTTAGTCAACTCATACATCTAACAATAAATACCTCAATCATAAATATATACATATAAAATATGTCCAATAATAACCCATTCCCAATATACATCCACATCATAACCTCCACTTCATCTGTCCACCTCCATATCATCTCATTAAATGAAACCGACCACGTCATCTCATCAACTGTAACAAAAAAGAAAACAAAAATTAAAACTAAACATAATAATTTGGAATTACAGTAGAATAAATGATAAAATTTTAACATACCACAAAAACTAGAAACCATCATGAATGTCTTCTTAAGAATTTCATAGATCAGAATGATCAACCTCCTACCTACTATCAGTATTTACCACCTACAATAAAAACCAAAACATTTAATAAAAGAAATGTGAAATAGAAAAGTCACATAATATATTCAGAATGCTGCAAATAAAATTTATTATTTTGTTAATAAAACAGAAGAAATTTTAACATAAAACAAATAATATATAATGATTTTTTTGAAAGCATAAACTTACCTATTTAAGATATGATTCAACACTTGAAACTAAAAAAGAATAAGTAAATATTCAAATTCATTTTTAATTCGATGTGCGGTGTTCTTGAGATTTACTTAATCAAAAAATTTTAAAGATTTTGATATCACAATATGTCCTATATTTTAAAAAAAATTCAACAATTACCCATGATTCCAAGTCAATCTGAGGTTTTTTTCTATGGTTTTGACCATTACACGCATGTTTTAGTGTTTTAAAACACTAAAAATTCCTTTACAATCTTCTAGGTAAAATATAAAATTAGAATTATGTTTTGTTGGTTCCTACATTTCAAAATTCAATATATGGTCATTGTCTCCTGATTTCATGGAAATCTAACATTGTGTGCTTGATTTTGACCCCCCGAAACTTGTTTTTAAATTATATTGTACCTTTAAGAAGTGTTTACCTAGTAATTCTGACCACACCACACATTAGATTTATGTGTTTCCTATGTGTATGTAATGTCCCGACCTGACTTACCATCCAACTCGGTAGCCGAACCGGTTGCCACATGGCCTCAAGAGCATCTCCCCAAATTCCAGAGGCTGCCGACTAGCAGCGAGGGCCCAGGTGAGTCCATGGGGAGACTATGCCCTCATTAACAAAGTATCATAGCGGAAGTACAACATACAACAACGGAAGAAGGTAACCAGTAGACAATAGATAGACAATAGATAAAGATAACAAAGAAGGAAGATCTCATATATATATAATGATTCAAGTCAATACAATCCACTACAAGTATACAAAATACCAAAAAGAAACCAAAATGTATTCCCTATCGTATTGCAAGCCTCAGCTTAGTCCCGTGTGCTCCTGCTCCGAGCAGCAAGTCAAGTACTTGTACTAGGGCCTTTCCCCTTCTCATTAACTGCAATCATATAATCTTCTTGGGTCCAAAAACATGACCCAAACAGGGTGTGAGACTAAATCCCAGTAGGCAACCACCAAAGATCCGTGCTAATCTGTCAGTGAATATATAAACAGGCAGTGTAATATGGAAAGCAGTAAACAAGGGAAACAAGCAAGACCGACCCAATCTTGTGCTTTGGCTTGGCTTCGCGTCAAGTATCCATTTCATTAATTAACCATTTCATTCAAGTGTTTAAACCATTCCTTGATCCTGTTCCTGGAATACTCAATTGAAAACCGGGCATCACTCAGGGAGAAAATCCATCTACACCCTACAAGCCCGTTCCGGTGAACCTCTAGGACCCCTACATCGCTCTACGAGCCCGTTTCGATGAACCTCCTAGGTACTCAGCCTCACTCTAGGTGTAGTATAGTCTGTCATCTGAGCCCATCCCCGAGATCCTATAAATAAGATCCGGGTATCACCCATGATATGTCATGCCCTGTTGAGTCCGTCCATTGAATCTCATACTGGATCCATGATTCACTCATCATTTCAATAACAAGTCTTGTATGAGTCCATCCATGGCAACTCACATTTGATCCATGGTTCACCCATGACTTTGTTTCACATTTAAGTAGCTTAAAAGCATTTAACTCACGTGGGCTAGCAATTCAAGAATTAGCATACAAGGGTCAAGGGGAAACACTCCATCCCATACCCGAAACCATTCCAATTACAATTCCATCATATTGTAATTTCATTCATGATCAAATTCCATTTTTTTAACAACCCGCAAGGGAAAGGAAAGGCATTCCCCAAGGGCATCTTGGGTCAAAACCATTAAAAGAGCCATTCAAGGCAACGCACCCAAGGGGTGGTTCCGGTCAAAGGTATAAAACCTAACCCAAGAACATACAACCCTATTCAGATTACCTATAACATTCTAGGTGATTCTCACTCAAATTTACCCAAGAGAAGAAGGTAGAACGGTCCTTGTAGTTTAGCTTGGGTTATCGAATCCTCAGAGACCTAAGAAGTAACATATAGACACGTACATTCTATGGACTGTTTTTGTCTATGAAGTGGCCAAATTGGGTTGATTTTAGATGGGTTTAAAGGAACTCTAAGAGACTTAAGTGAATTAAATTTAAAAGAATGAGTTGATCCTAGGTTATCACTTGGGGTGGATTGGACGTATTTTCTTTTTAATGATTTCAATTTCTTATATTTGAGATGGGTTCATTTAAGGAGATAAAATAATATCATCACTTACTAGTTTAGTGCCTACACACTTTAATAATAATCACCTATACACTTGAAGGATCAAAGTTTTGGGCACTTTAAGGTAAATGTTCGTATTAGTACTTGAAGTGTGTGGCCTTAAATTCAACATGGACGATGGAGTTTAAAAATCATCAAATAAAAATCCAAATTAAAGAAGTGATTATACATTAATGAGGTGATAAATAACATCCAATCCATCCCCTTGATACTCCCTTGGATCAACCCATAAGTGGGTTAGCCCTCCATTGATCCCATGGTTTCAATAGAAGCGGAAAGTAGACTCATGAGGGAGGAAATGGTGAAGTAAAGAGAATAACAAAAATAAAATGATCACTCCACCGTTATGTGAATAATTTCACAAGGTTTGGTGTGAATAAATTCACACCTTTATCAAACAGTATCAAAGTGATATGAATAACAATAGAATAAGAGTAGAAGAATAACTTTTTTTTAAGAAACTAAAGTGAATTGAACAACTTACAAGTGAAAGACAAATTTGAGACAACAAAATCGCAGCATAACATTACAATTGAACCAAGCAACAAAGATCCCCAAATCCTCCAACACCACTGCCTTAAATAGGAATTTTTGATCCCTTGGGTTGAGCCTCCAACATTCCAAGTCTTCTCAATTAATTGTGGTAGGCCATAGGTGGGTGGAAAGTTTGTGGAAAGAAGACTTTCCATCCTTGACCCGAAAAGGCATCCAGCTTGCATCCACCAAATAGAGGCGCATGAAACACCTTCTAGATGGCCTAATTTGGGTGGGACATAGAAAACTTAAATTAATCTCCGGATGTCTCCTAACAGACTGTAAAATCTCAGACCAAAAAGAGTTATGGTTTTTGAGATATGGTTTAATTGGTTGGATGTTTTTCTGGGCCGCAGAATCTGGCCTAGAATTTTATCTCTAACTTGGGCCACCTAAATGGACACCATCAAGGCCTACTTTTCATTGGATCCTAAAGAGGTATTTGTTCCAATACATGTCTTATAGCATGAAACTAAATTTGGGATTCATTGGGCCTGTATGTTGTGACCCACCGTCTCATCAGTGGGCTGGTGTCCAATCTGCCTTCTCTAGAATTGCTTCCTTTCATAAAAAAATATCCCCATCTTCTTCCATGAATTCTTCATTGATCCCTGAATGAAAAATGTTTATATTGGAGTGTAGATAAATTTAAAAAAATATCAAATTAAAATATGTATAATCAGATGAATCATTGGGTACTTCAAGTGATGTTAAAAAATGTACCGCATAATAGTGCATTTTAAGAAGGTATTACAATCATAATGTGAAATGATGTTCAAAGTGTAAAATGCACTAAAATGGTGTTTATGAATAATAAATCACATGAATATTATATAAATTAACAATTAATATTATCCTCATTTAGTGGCTAATCACACCCCCCAACTTGAGTTTTGCTAGTTCCGAGCAAAATATATCTCAACAATATGAAATTTGAATTCCCTTTTCCAAAAACATTAAAATACACAATGATCACCAGAAACCCTTATACCAAAAAATCATGAAACCCATCAAAATATTTTAATACAATATAGTTTCATAAGCAGATCCCAATCCCAAGCCCATTCCTTTGTTCAAATTCCTTGCCATATTTCATCCAATATCAATTAAGTATGAGGATGTGTTGTGCATCACAATAGACATGGTGGTTCATCTTTATTCAAGGGGGAAATGATGGAAGCGCTAGGTGGAATCACATTTCAATATTAAGATGAGTATTCAAAATTTTTTTTGTATCATATATTTTTTTTTGTTTTTTTTGCAATTTTGTCATGGTAATTGAAATTGCACTCAAAAGAGTCAACCCCTGTAGTGAGACTTTTCTGATGACTCCCAGGCTCAAAGACCTTAGGGCACCAAGTGAAGCCTACATACTCGGGCATCATCTCAAGTTAACTCAGTCAAAAACAAATTCAAATTACCCAAAATAGAGATAAAATTACTAACTCTGGGCCAGACAACTATGGAGTCACGATCCCCAAGTGCTGAAATCCACGCATTAGGTCATTTCATTGCTCTACGTGCAATTTTTTTTAATTTTTTTTGATTACTCATATTAAACTAAAATGATCACCAAACCTATGATATTTATTTAGGGGACCCCATGAACTCAAACTAATACCCCACTATCCAAAGGACGTGCATTGTGATCTTTTTTTTATTTGGATGAAAACATAAATGATGAAATATCACATTGGACAACCACACTTTCCAAAATCTATGCTCATGAAATTATACAAGGATTAAAATCAGAATCAGGGCATGCTAAATTATTTGATATTCAGTTTAAAAGTGTGCAATTTGTATTACCATGTTCAAAGTTAAAGGAATTTTTCCTTCCATTTACACATTTTTTTTTCAAATCATTCATTTTTTTTGACACAAAAGCATTTTTTATTTTATCTCCCCCCCAACTTAAAATAACACTATCTCCAGTGTTTAAAGAAAAGAAAATTTAGAAGGGGGTAGAGGTAGAGTATGAAAGTTAAAAAAAGAAATTGAAAAGGAGGGTCATGGAATGAAGTCACATGGTGGTTGAAGTTGAAATTCTTGTTGCTTCCTTTCAATCCTTTGATATCCATGTCACATGTAGAGTTCCCTAGTAGAAAAAGGAAAAACAAAACAAAAAAAACCAAAAAACAATATATATATATATATATATATATATATATTTATATAATAAAGGAAGTAAAATATAAGTATATATATAAAAATAAAATATAATGATGATACATTGTCTTCTTTTTAAATTTCTGGGTAAGGTATTACTCAAGGATCACACCATGTGACACAGATGAATATGGTGCTCCCCTTTCATACCCATACATACTCATAATAGAAGTACAGGTCAACAGTAATTTTTTTTATTTTTAAATATCAAAATGATTCATTAATCCTATTTAAAATATAAAGTTTATTGCAACAACAAAATTATTGGAAACTTGAAAACCATGGGTTACATCCCATGCAATGCTTTGTTTAATGTTGTTAGCTCGACATGAACCCCCCAACTTATCCAATACCAACTTTAAAAATTTTAAGGACCACATGTTTCACCAATTCAACTAGGTTTAGATTGATTACATGTTTATAATTTGTTTCATTAACAAACCTATGTTCTAAAATGAGTTGGTAAATCCAAGGAATATCAGAAATGGTGGATCTAGTTGCTTCTCTAGTCTTGCCTAATACATCAAGGGTCATTCCAATTTTATTTATATCAAGAGAAGAAACAATGAAAACATGATGGTTTTGGATATCCTCAATGAATGAAAACTTGAGGATGGATGGAAATGACACATGTTCGAGTTCAGGAAGACTAACATTTTTAGACATAGGTTGGGAATTTAGATCGATCTCAATTTTATTTTCAAAATTTATCAATAGAATTGGTTCCTTTGGAATAGAAGATTCAACCACAAAATTGGAAAATCAGTGTTAGAAATGGGTATGGACTCAAAGTTTGTGATTTCTCTTAATGGTTCAATGATTGGTGTTTTTTGAAAAATCATCAACAGATTTATATTCATGAGACTCAATCCATGATGTCAAATTATCCTCTTTTGAATCCAAAAATTCAATTTCCTCTTGATTTAAAGACCCATCAACAATTCCTTGATCCTCTTCATCTTCCCCATATCCAAAGGTTTTCTCTTCATTAAATTCATGAGAGGTTTGTGGGAAACTAGACACTTCACATAAGGTTATGTAAGTAATAGTTTGTGTAGGGATGGGTTCCTCACAATTTTTAATGCTTTGTAGTTCTAACCTCAATGATGAAACCTCAAAATTCATTATCTCCATTTGTTGACATAGTTTTTCAAGTAATGGATGTGGATTAGGATGGATAAGGGGTTGGAATTGCATAAGAGGATGTTCAAATTGGCTTTGTGGGGATTGAAAATCATTATATTTTGGAATGTTTTGTGAAGAATAGGAGTTAAAACATTGTGTCTCAATTTGTTGTTGGTTATCCCACCAGTAGAAACTAGGATGGTCATTGTACATCACACTTGGTGTGGGGTGATCAATGTAGGGAGAGGTTCCCCATGTTTGGGCTTGTTCAAAATTGATTTCCATAGGAGTGAGGGGGTGAGAATAGAGAAGAGGGATGAAAAAAAGGATGATAGTGTCTGAGATAACTTACTTAGGTCCCCAGAAACGGTGCCAAAATTTGATTCTCACTCAAATTTACCCAAGAGAAGAAGGTAGAACGGTCCTTGTAGTTTAGCTTGGGTTATCGAATCCTCAGAGACCTAAGAAGTAACCTATAGACACGTACATTCTATGGACTATTTTTGGCTATGAAGTAGCCAAATTGTGTTGATTTTAGATGGGTTTAAAGGAAATCTAAGAGACTTAAGTGAATTCAATTTAAAATAATGAGTTGATCCTAGGTTATCGCTCGGGGTGGATTGGACGTATTTTCTTTTTAATGATTTCAATTTCTTATATTTGAGATGGGTTCATTTAAGGAGATAAAACAACATCATCACTTACTTGTTTAATGGCTACACCCTTTAATACTAATCACCTATACACTTTAAGGATCAAAGTTTTGATCACTTTAAGGTAAAGGTTCGTATTAGTACTTGAAGTGTGTGACCTTAAATTCAACATGGATGATGGAGTTTAAAAATCATCAAATAAAAATCCAAATTAAAGAAGTGATTATACATTAATGAGGTGATAAATAACATCCAATCCAGCCCCTTGATACTCCCTTGGATCAACCCATAAGTGGGTTAACCCTCCATTGATCCCATGGTTTCAATGGAAGCGGAATGTAGACTCATGAGGGAGGAAATGGTGAAGTAAAGAGAACAACAAAAATAAAATGATCACTCTACCGTTGTGTGAATAATTTAACAAGGTTTGGTGTGAATAAATTCACACCTTGATTCAATGGTATCAAAGTGATATGAAGAACAACAGAATAAGAGTATAAGAAGAACTTTTGTTAAGAAACTAAAGTGAATTTAACAACTTACAAGTGAAAGACAAATTTGAGACAACAAAATCGCAGCATAACATTACAATTGAACCAAGCACCAAAGATCCCCAAATCCTCCAATACCACTGCCTTAAATAGGAATTTTTGAGCCCTTGGGTCGAGCCTCAAACAGTCCAAGTCTTCTAAATTAATTGTGGTAGGCCATAGGTGGGTGGAAAGTTTGTGGAAATAAGACTTTCCATCCTTGACCTGAAAAGGAATCCAGCTTGCATCCACCAAATAGAGGCGCATGAAACACCTTCTATATGGCCGAATTTTGGTAGGCCATATAAGACTTAAATTAAGCTACCGATGTCTCCTAACATCCTATAAAATATCAGACCAAAAAGAGTTATGGTTCTCGAGATATGGTTTAATTGGTGGGCTGTTTTTCTGGGCCGCAGAATCTGGCCCAGAATTTTATCTTAAACTTGGGACGCCTAAATGGATACCATGGTGGCCGAATTTGCATTGGATCCTGAAGAGTTATTTTTTCCAATACATGTATTATAGCATACCACGAAATTTTGGATTCATTGGGCCTGTAGTTTTCGCCCCACCGTCTCATCAGTGGGCTGGTGTCCAATCTGCCTTCTCTAGAATTGCTTCCTTTCATCAAAAAATATCCCCATCTTCTTCCATGAATTATCCATTGATCCCTGAATGAAAAATGTTCATATTGTAGTTTAGATCAATTTAAAAAAATATAAAATTAAAATATGTATAATCAGATGAATCATTTGGTACTTCAAATGATGTTAAAAAATGTACCACATAATAGTGCATTTTAAGAAGGTATTACAATCATAATGTGAAATGATATTCAAAGTGTAAAATGCACTAAAACGATGTTTATGAATAATAAATCACATGAATATTATATAAATTAACAATTAATATTATCCTCATTTTGTGGTTAATCACTAGGTAATAACAAGTTTGAAATTCATGATGAAGTGACACCCCAAAAGTGGGCGCGCGACACTCCAGTATATATAAACAGCTTTACAATCAGCGAAAAGAACGAGACCACCTACCTTAGGATCGTACTAGATAACTCATCCATTATTAGGCTCTGATTCATCCTGGTTTGGAAGAAATATAAAGAACAGACGAAGAATGAGAAATTAGGGCATATGAGCTTTAATCCAATCTGCATTCGTTGTAATCAAAAGAACCGAGAAGGATTAAAAAGGAATTGGAGACTTACCATTGCTGATCTAACGAGACGAACATTGATCGAAATGGAGTTCAGATGGAGAATCTATCTCCAATTCTCTCTTAGGATCCTTGAGAGCTCTCCCACTACTGTTTGGTGGAATAGAATAGGTTAGGTTTAGGTTTTATAAAATTTCAATTAATTTAATTAAAAATTAATTAAATTAAAAAAACACAGCAGGTTGCACAGTTTACCCGCACGGCCTAACAAACCATGAGGAGACCGTGTAGACCTCACTGGAAGGCAAGGGGTAGCCGCACGACCACCCCACACGGTTTCCCCAAACCGTGCACAGGCCGTGCTCTTGCCTCTGCCAAGCCTGCACAAGGCGCACGGTTTAGCCAGGCCATGCGAAGGCCGTGTGCAAACCATGTGCTAGGAAATTTTCAGCCTCCAACTTGGTTCTGGGCTATGAACAAGCCCCAGACACCTCCGTAACTCCCTTGGTCAAGTTAGACATCCACAATAGGCCTCAACATAATAGTTAAACTGAAAAGAAAAGGATCCGTAACTCATATGGAAACCTGGGTTCTTACAATCTTCCCCCCTTATAGCAATTCGTCCTTGAATTTCTCTCTGAAGGGTGGTCAAGATTCATCTACAAAAAACTCTGGCCACTGAGCACGTACGTCGGCCTCCTGCTCCTAGGTCTCATCATGTAAACGGCCGTGCTGCCATAGCACCCGTACTAGAGGAACTGACCGGCCTCGGAGAACCTTTGTGATCCTGTCAACGATACGAATCAGATTCTCCTGAAATGATGAATCTATCTAAACCTAGAATTCCTTAGGCTGGAAGGTATGAGACGGGTCTGAATGGTATCACCATAACTGAGAAACATGGAACACGTCATGCATGGATTGGTACCTCTGAGGTAACTGAAACCGATAGGCTACCGGCCCAACCCCCTCCAGAATCTCAAAAGGCCCAACATATCTCAGCAATAGCTTACCCTGTCTCCTAATAAGCCTGTGTCCCATCCTCAGGGAAACACGCAAGAAAACATGATCCCTGACCTCAAAAATCTAGGGGTCGTCTACGACGATCAGCATATGACTTCTGATGAGACTGTGAAGTATCCATCCACTTCTATATCAACTGGACCTGCTCAGAAGTCTCCTAAACAAGACGCGGTCCTAGTAAAGCTGCCTCACCTACCTCTAACCAGTACAGGGGTGATCGAAACGACCTACCATATAAAGCCTCGTACGGTGACATTTGTATAGTCTCCTGATAACTGTTGTTATAGGAAAACTCAACTATGGGAATATGCCTCTACCAAGAGCCCCCAAAATGCAGGACGCATGGTCATAGCTTGTCCTCCAGCACTTGGATCGTACGCTCTGACTGGCCATCAGTTTGAGGGTGGTATGCTGTGCTCAGGTGCACCTGTGTACCGAGCACCCTCTGAAAACTCTTATAGAAACATGACGTAAAACGAGCATCCCTGTCTGAAATAATGGTGCGCGGGACCCTACGGAGTCATACTATCTCCCGGATATACAACCTTCCCAGCTCATCCACACTGAAGGTCTCCTTGATTTGTAATAAATGTAAAACCTTCATGAGCCTACCAAACACAACCCACACAGCATCGTTACCTCGAGGTGAACTCGGAAAACCAGTAACGAAATCCATCGCAACATCATCCCATTTACACTCTGGGATAGGTAGCTGCTGTAAAGGCCCAACTGGCCACTAGTGTTCCGCCTTCACCTGTTGACATATGGAATATCTCGCGATAAAAATAGCCACTTACCTCTTTATACCCAACCACTAGTACTGTCGGCGTAAGTCACGATACATATTTGTGACTCTGGGATGAACTTCCCAAACTGAAGCATGAAACTCCCGCATCAGATCCTCTTTAATATCCACTGGAACCCATACACGTCCATGGATACGAAGAACTTCATCCTCACCTATCGTCCAACCAGGAGGAGGGTCCTCACCTGACACACCTTCCCGTAGGACTAGGCCTTCCGAATCTGATAGTTGTCTCATCCTTACTCTGTCCAGGAGGGTAGAAGTCACAGCTAAAGATGATAGAAAAGACTGCCCTTGTCTATTCTGCACATCAAGATGCATCTCAGAGAACAAGGAAATAAGCTTCCATTCGTTTCTAGCATATTGCAATGCCTGTATTTGAGTCCTCCTGCTCAATGCATCGGCCACAACATTTCCCTTACTAGGCGTATAAGCAAGCTCGAAATCAAAGGACTGTAGGTACTCCACCCACCGTCGCTGCTTAAGATTCAGATCACGCTGAGTAAAGATATATTTGAGGATCTTGTGGTCTATGTACACCACAAAACTCTCTACCAATAAATAGTGTCTCCAACAACGCATCACATGTACAACTGCTACTAGCTCAAGATCGTGAATCAGATAATTCCTCTCGTGAGGCCTCGGCTGCTAAGATCTGTACACCATGACTCTGTCTCCCTGTATCAACACTACACCCATAACAACGCCTGATGCGTTACAATAGACCGTGTAACTCTTGCCCTGTTCTGGAAGTATCAGGATTGGTGCTGATGTCAACCTTCCTTTCAGCTCCTGAAAGGATGCTTCATAAGCATCCGTCCATACAAATTTCATGCCTTTCTTAGTCAGGCCTGTCAATGGCACTGCTAAGCTTGAGAAATATTGTTTGAAACGATGATAATAACTAGAAAGCCCCAAGAAACTCCGTATGTCAAAGACATTCTTGGGTTGTTTCCAAGAAATCACAGCTCTAACCTTTTCTGGGTCCATAGACATTCCTGTCTCAGAGATAACATGACCCAAGAATTGAATCTGATCCATCCAAAAGTGGCACTTAGTAAGCTTTATGTATAACTGATGCTCTCTTAGTGTATTCAGGACGATCTCAAGATGGTTGGCATGGTCATTCCGATTTCGAGAATACACCAAAATATTGTCCACGAAAACCACGACGAAGGAGTCCAAGTAATGATGGAACATGCGATTAATCAAATCCATGAAAACCACTGGTGCGTTCATGAGACTGAACGACATAACCAGGTACTCATATAAACCATACATGCTACGAAAAGTTGTACGAGGTATGTCTGTAGGTCGAACACGCAATTGGTGATAACCTAATATCAAATCAATTTTTGAGAAAACCCTAGCTCCTCAAAGCATGTCAAACAGGTAATCTATATGTGGCAAGGGATATCGGTTTTTAACCATCAGTTGGTTTAGCTTCTGATAGTCCACCCATAGCCTACGAGTTTCGTCTTCCTTTTTTGCAAAAAGGACCAGCGAACCCCATGAAGAAGTACTGGGTTGAATAAACCCCTTTGCCTCCAAATCTTCGAGCTGTTTCTTGAGCTCTTGCAACTCAGTCGTTGCCATCCTGTAAAGAGGAATGGATACTGGTGCAGCTCCTATCACTAGCTCAATGGAGAATTCCACCTCTCTCTCAGGAGGTAAACCTGAAAAGTCGTCAGTAAAAACATCCCTGAAGCGCTAAAATACCAGAGGAAGGTCCGTCTGACTCACTCCCTGATCATCCAGAAACAAACTATTGATCTGGGATGTCATCCCGCACAGTCCGCGACACTCTAGCCCATCTCGGCTTACCTGGATATCCCACTCACCCTTAAGAGTAAACACTGCACCCTCTGGTGATGTGAAAATCACCCTCAGGCGGTAACAATCAACATAGTCTCAGTAAGCTACTAGATAGTCCATACCGAGGATGACATCAAAACCTGTCATCTCAAGAACATAAAGATCCCAGACAAAGTGACACCCTCCTACCTCAAGGGGGCACTTTCTGCACTTACGTACAACCTATGCCCTAACTCCTAGTGGTGTGTCTAGCGTCAAAACTCCATCAGAAGAAAACACAACTAGCCCAAGGCTTTTTACTATAGGTGCAGATATAAAACTGTGTGATGCACCTGTATCAAAGAGGGAAGATGAAATAACAGATGCTACTAATATTGTACCTATCACCGTAGATGGTCCCGCTCCATGATCCTCGGAAGTAGGCTACACTGAATACATCTGGCATGAACCACGACCCTGTGATACAACCTCACTACCTGAAACTGGTCCACTCCGACGTCTTGGTGTACCCTGTGCCTGGCTACCTCTTCCACGACCACTACCTTGGCCTGATCGGCCAGTCACACCCCAACTTCCTATCTAATGAGAAGCTGTCGACCCTGCTCCCGCATATGGAGTCGGTGTGGACCCTCTATCGCTGGCTACTGGTGGAAGCATTCTGCAGAAACATTGAAGATGACCCATCTTTCCATATGATCGGCACTCGAATGGGTCCCACGAACACTGTGGCTTCATGTGTCCCAGCCTACTGCACTGGTAGCACCTCAGTTTGCTAACCAAAGATAGGTTTTGAATGCTAGAATCACCATGTGGAAGCTCCAGATGACGCTTCCTACTAACAGTCGCTACAGTACCTGATCTCGATGCCGAAACGCTCTGGCTCGCACCTCCAGACTCTCTCAGGTTAAGTTCTGTGATCAACGTCTGGTTCACAATTCCAGAAACGGTAGTCAACATGAAGATATTTACCTAAGATCAGATGTCATATCTCAGACCATCCTCAAAGCGCCTGGCCCCTGACAGCTCATCACCCATTAGGATAGGTGCGAAGTGCTGAAGCTTAGTAAAATAGACTGAGTATTCCATCACTGATAACGCGCCTTGCTCCAGATGCAAGAACTCTTAGGCTCGATCGGACCTCAAAGTCTTAGGATAAAAGAAATCGTAGAAGGCCATATGAAACTCTATCCAAGCCATCTCCCAATGACGATCTGACTGGGTGATAACGTCCCACCATCTCTTGGTGGAATCACACAGCATATACATAGAGAGCTTGAACCTCCTCTCCAGAGGCATCTCCAGATGCTCAAAGATAGCTAGTATCGCCTCTAGCCAGGAATCTGTAGCTTGTGGTCCACCGTCCCCTGAAAACGTAGGCATATGATACTACTGAAACCTATGCATCAACTTTTCCATAGTCAGGGTAGGTCACGACGCTCCCTGAACGGTCTGCATAAAACGCAACAAGCTCTTACGAAACTGTGCCTCAGCACCTGTGTCCGGCAGAACTGCTGGTGCCACAGCTGGCACAATTGGAGTTTCCCCTAGTAGCCCATGGCCTACCATCTCCGTAACATGTTCGTCACCACTATCCCAATGTATGACCATAGGTCATTGTGGTGGCATGACTCAGAAATGCCAAACACACACCTCAGTTCAAGATTTTTAACGAGATTCGAAACTCACGAGCACAAGAACTAGGATAGGACAGGTCAAGACCTTCCTAAAAGCCACATCAACCCACAACCTTCTTCTAAAGCCAGGACTGCATAAGGAATAGTCACCGAACCACTAAAGTCACTACCTCTTGCCCACTCAGAAGCCGGGTCTAGGTCAGGCTCTATTTTCAACATTCACCCCTTTAATATACCTTTGTTCAAAAGCTTTTACCAATTTTACACCAAGTTCTAATCCCTGAGGGCCCATAACACCTCATGAATCAAAATTTGATGCCCATATAACCATTCAATTCAATATCATTTAGCATGAAATTTAATTTAATTTAGCATTTACATCCCATTGGCACGTCATTTCCCAATCCATAAGGGCCCATACTCCTTATGAATTGAAAGATGACGCCACTCTTCATTCATTGCACCCAATCTAACACAACAGTAAGAACACCTATCAATCAACTATCAAAACAGTTTTCAATAGCTATCACAACACCTATCATAACAACATGCAATATCTAATGCATCCCAAATAGCATGGCATAATGAATGACCTGTGATTCCTAACAAGGTGCATATATAATTCATGAGATGGAAAACCATCATCTCATCAGGTTGAAATGTAATAGAACCCACAATAATATCAATAGTAACAAAAAAACCATCTGTGTCACCCAACGTTGAAATAAACACAGCTGTAATAATCAAAAATAGAAAACACAATTCCATACAAGGCAACTTAGATTTTCCCTATACACGGGTTTGCAACTTCTAGGCATAGTTGATTAACAACGTCCCTTACCTTCCTACTCCTGTCTATAGTATCCAAACATGAAGTCAAATCAGAAAGAGAAATCCCTTTGATACCACTTTGTAACGTCCCGACCCGACTTACCATCCAACCCGGTAGCCGGACCAGTCGCTACATGGCCTCAAGCGCATCTCCCCAAACGAAAGAGGCTTCCAACTAGTAGTGAGGGCCTAGGTGAGTTCGTGGGGAGACTATGCCCTCATTACCAAAGTATCACAATGGAATTACAACGTACAACAGCGGAAGAAGGTAACCAGTAGACAACAGATAGACATCAGATAAATATAAAAAAGCAAGAAGATATCATATATATATAATGATGCAGGTCAATACAATCCAGTACAAGTATATACAAAATACCAAAAAGAAACCAAAATGTATCCCCTATCGCATCGCAAGCCTCAGCTTGGTCCCGTGCGCTCCTGCTCCAAGTAGCAAGTTAAGTACCTGTACTAAGGCTTTCCCCTTCTCATTACCTGCAATCATATAATCTATTTGGGTCCCAAAACATTACCCAAACAGGGTGTGAGACTAAATCCCAGTAGGTAACCACCAAAGATCCGTGCTAATCTACCTGTGAATATATAAACAGACAATGTAATATGGAAAGAAATAAACAAGGGAAACAAGCAAGATCGACCCAATTTTGTGCTTTGTCTTGGCATCGCGTCAGGTATCCATTTGGTTCATTAACCATTTCATTCAAGTGTTCAAACCATTCCTTGAGCCCATTCTTGGAATAATCAATCGGAAACCAGGCATCACTCAGGAAGAAAATCCACCCACACCCTACAATCCCGTTTCGGTGAACCTCTAGGACCCCGAAATCGCTCTATGAGCCCGTTCTGGTGAACCTCCTAGGTACCCAGCCTCGCACTAGGTGTGGTATAGTCCATCATCTGAGCCCGTCCCCAGGATCCTATAAATAAGATCCGGGTATCGCCCATGACATGTCATGCCCTGCTGAGTCCGTCCATGGAATCTCATACTGGATCTATAATTCACTCGGCATTTGAATAACAAGTCTCATATGAGTCCATCCATGGCAACTCACATTGGTTCCATGGTTCACCCATGACTTTGTTTCACATTTAAGTAGATCAAAATAATTTAACTCATGTGGGATATCAATTCAATAATTAATATAAAAGGGTCAAGTGGAAACACTCCATCCCATACTCGAAACCATTCCAATTACAATTTCATCATATTGCAATTCCATTCATGATCAAATTCCATTTTTTTAACAACCCGCAAGGGAAAGGAAAGGCATTCCCCAAGGGAATCCTGGGTCAAAACCATTAAAAGAGCCATTCAAGGCAACGCACCCAAGGGGTGGTTCCGGTCCAAGGTATACAACCTAACCCAAGCACATAGAACCCTATTCAGATTACCTATAACATGATAGGTAATAATAGGTTTGAAATTCATGATCAAGCGACAACCCAAAAGTGGGCGCGCGACACTCCGACATATATAAATAGCTTGACAATCAACGAAAAGCACGAGACCACCTACCTTAGGCTCGTACTAGATAACTCGCTCAGTATCAGGCTTTGATTTATCCTGGTTTGGAAGAAATATGAAGAACAGACGAAGAATGATAAATTAGGGCATATGAGCCTTAATCCAATATGCATTCGTTGTAACCAGAAGAATCAAGAAGGATTAAAAAGGAATTAGAGACTTACCGTTGTGGATCCAATGAGATGAACGACGATTTAAACGGAGTTTGGACGAAGAAGCTAGCTCCAATTCTCCCTTAGGCTCCTTGAGAGCTCTCCCACTACTGTCCGGTGGAATAGAATATGTTAGGTTTAGGTTTTATAAGATTTCAATTAATTTAATTAAAAATTAATTAAATTAACAAAACATAGCAGGTCATACGGTTTACCCGCATAGCCTAAAAAACCATGCAGAGACCATGCAGACCTCACTGGAAGGCAATGGACAGCGCACGACCACCCTGCATGGTTTCCCCAAACCGTGCGTAGTCCGTGATCTTGCCTCTGCCAAGCCTACACAAGGCACACGGTTTAGCTAGGCCATGCACAGTCTGTGTAAAAACTATGTGCCAGGCCATTTTCAGCCTCCAACTTGGTTCCGGGCTCCGAACATGCCCCAGACACCTCTGTAACTCCCTTGGTCAAGTTATACATCCACAATAGGCCTCAAAAGAGTAATTAAACTGAAAATAAAAGGATCCGTACCTCGTACAAAAACCTAGGTTCTTATAGTGTATACATAAAAAATAACCCAGAGATGATTGTCCCATGAATTTAGATCAATATGAGCCCATTATCTATGCTTTTGACTAATCCACGCGTGTTTTACTTTTTTAAAGAAATAAAAACGCATTTACTACCATCCTAGGAAAACCATTATTTAGAATGATGTTCTATTATCCCCTATATTTCGTAATTCAATATAAAATCATTTTCCTCTTATTTTAAGGAAATTTGATGTAGTTTTCTTGGTTTTGACCCCATGACACATGATTTTAATGGTTTTTGTACCTTTACTAAGTGTTTACCAAGTCATTCCGACCAAGCTAAATTTTGTATTGATGTGATGTCTATGTGTACATGTCAAAAATAACTCAGTGGTAGTTTTCCATTGATTTCACATAAATTTGAAGTCATTTTCTAGCTTTTTGACTGTTCCATTCACTTTTTAGTGTTTTAAAACACTAAAAACCAACTTACAACCATCTTGAAAAAACTGTAATTTGGAATCAAATTTTTTCAGTTACTATTTTTCAAAATTCAATATACAGTAATTTTCAATTGATTTTAAGTTAATCCAACATATTTTTCTTTGTTTTGACCCCCTAACACATGTTTTTTATGGATTTTGTTCCTTTAAGATGTGTTTATAGAGTTATTATGACCACACTGGACTTCATATTGATGTGTTGTTTGTTCCTACACATAAAAAATAACACAAAAGTGATTTTCTAGTTATTTAACATCAATATGAGGTATTTTTCTATCATTTTACCATTCCATGCACGTTTTAGTGTTTTAAAACACTAAAAACACATTTACATCCATCCTAAAAAAATGTAATTTAGAATGATGTATCATCGATTCCTATATTTCACAATTCAACCTACAATCATTTTCATCTGATTTATGGAAAATTGGATGCCGTTTTCCTAGTTTTGACCCCCTGGCACTTTTTTAAAGGATTTTATACCTTTAAAAAGTGTTAATCAAGTCATTATGACCACACTTCATGTTAGATTGATGTGTTGTCTGCACGTACACATGAAAAATAACTCAATAGTGGTTATATCATGATTCCACATCAATATGAGGTCTTTTTCTATTGTTTTGACTATTTCACACATGTTTTAGTGTTTTAAAAGACTAAAAATGTGTTTACCACCATATTGAGAAAAACATAATATTGAATGTCATGTCGTTGCTTCCTAGATTTAAAAATTCAATCTACAGTCATATCCCTCTGATTTCAAGGAAATAATACATCATTTTTTTAATTTTGACCCCCTAACACATGTTTTTAAAAGATTTTATACCATTAAGAAGTGGTTTCCAAGTCATTCTGACCACACCACATGTTATATTGACATGTTGCCAACACATATAGGTCAAAAATAACTCAGCGGTGTTTGTACCATGATTTCACTTCAATATGAGGTTATTTTATACTATTTTAACCTTTTCACACATATTTTAGTGTTTTAAAACATAAAAAGTGCATTTAGAGCCATCTTGGGAAAACCCTAATTCAGAATGATACATCATTAGTTTTTACATTTCACAGTTAAATCTATGGTATTTTTCCCTTTATTTTAGGGCAATCTGGCATTGTTTTCCACATTTTGACCTTGATACATGTTTTTAAAGGCTTTTGTACCTTTAAGAAGTTGTTACCAAGTCATTATGACCACACCACACATTGTATTGATGTGTTGTCTATGTGTACACATAAAAAACTCAATGGTGGTTTTCTAATTATTTCACATCAATCTGAGGGTTTTTTCTATCATTTTGACCATTCCACACATGTTTTAGTGTTTTAAAACACTAAAAACACATTCACAATTATCTCAGGAAGACCATAATTTTGAATCCTGTTTCTTCAATTCCTAGATTTCAAAATTCAATCAATGTTTATTGTCCCCTAATTTTAGGGAAACCTAACATCGTTTTCCTAGTTTTGACCCCTTAATAGTTATTTTAAAAGGCTTTTGTACCTTTAAGAAATTTTTACCGAGTCTTTCCGACCACAACACACATCGGATAGAAATGTTTTCTATGAGTACACAACAGAAATAACTCATCTATGATTTTACTATGATTCTATGTCAATATGAGGTCTATTTATATGGTTTTTACTATTCCCCACACATTTTAGTGTTTTAAAACACTAAAAACATGTTTACGAACATCCTTGTAAAACCATAATTTGGAATGACATGTCTTCACTTCCTACTTTTAACAATTCAATCTATAGTCATTTTCCTATGATTTAAAGGCAATACGACGTCATTTTTTTAGTTTTGATCCCCATAACACATGTTTTTAAAGTCTTTTATACCTTTATGAAGTGGTTACTAAGCCATTCTAACCACACCACATGTTGGATTGAAGTGTTGTCTACACATACACCTCAAAAATACCTAATCAGTGGTTTTTACATGATTTAACATCTATAAGAGGTCAATTTCTATGATTTTTCCATTCCACGAACTTTTTAGTGTTTTAAAATACTAAAAATGTGTTTACGACCGTCTTGGGAAAATCTTTATTCGTAATTACATATTATCAGTTTCTATATTTCAAAATTCAATCTATAGTCATTTTCGCATGATTTTAGGGAAATACTACATTGTTTTACTAGTTTTGACACCCTAACACATGTTTTTAAAGGCTTTTGTACCATTAAGAACTGTTTATTGAGTAATTATGAACACACCACACATCTTATTGATGTATTTACTATGTGTATGCATAAAAAATAACTCAGAGGTGGTTTTCCCATGATTTCACATCAATATAGGGTCTTTTTCTATGGTTTTGACCATTACATGCTTGTTTTAGAGTTTTAAAACACTAAAAACTCATTTATAGTCATCTAGGGAAAACTGTAATTTGGAATTATGTGTTGTAAGTTCCTATATTTCATAGTTAAATCTATGGTTTTCCCCTTGATTTAGGGAAATCTACATGTTTTTCCTAGTTTTAACCCTATAAAACTTGTTTTTAAAGGCTTTCATACCTTTAAGAAGTGTTTAACAAGTCAAAACCAAGTAAACATGATTAGATTGTTTTCAAACTTATGAATAATGATCTATAATTAATTTTTGACTTTTTGGAATCAACCGCACACCAATATGGCATAATATGTGGTTGTTATGACTCAAAATTCAATTTTTTATATAAAAGTGTCATTTTAGTTTTATTTATGGATGTTGTATGTGTTCTTTTCTAATGTGTGAATGATCTATAGAATTTAGAATTTACCTCAGTGGGATGAGATATAAGTCTAGAAATTTCCTTAGGGATCATGTCAGTTATCCACTAAAATACAAAAACTAAAGCATTTTCTATTTGCAACCGCCATTGATATTGTGTTTTACTAAAATAGTCTTTTTCTTTCACTATTTCTTTCAATATTTCAATTTCTTCGTGATTCTCAATCAACGAAACTACTCAAACCCCCATCTAGTGTATCAGTAGCAGATGATGATGCCCTACCAAAGATAATGGATGGAGTAGGCCCAAAACCCATCCCCCATACACATCTAGGATACTCCTTCCCTAAAACAATTCCAACTGCATCGTTCTGGGAAACCTATGATGATTATGAAGGGTTCACATCCCAAACTTCTGGAATTTTATCTTGTTAATAAAAATATTAACAATTTTTTAAAACATCTTAACTTCATAATATTATCTAATTAATAAATTTTTTATTACTATATATTTTTATTTCATTACTATAAAAACATAATGATGAAAATTATATTATAATAACAAACAAGCCTTAAACCTAATTAATTAGTGATGGATAGATTCTTAAAACAATGCCAAATTAGCATCATTTGATCCATGTAGCTGACCTTATTTAATTATGTTTAATGATTTTTAGTTTTTATAATATATTTTTCATTATTATGTTTTTATAGTAATGAAATAATATGAAATGGTAATGAAATGTACTTACTCCACCATCTTTGGTAGGGTCATTTACAAAAATGTCATCGGGTTTTCTATTCACTTTAAACCACATCTTTATTTTACCAACAGAGTGACATAATTCATTATCCTTCATAAAAAATATAAACAATTTAGAAAAAAACTTTAGGTATAAAAAACGATACAAATAAAAATAAATAAAATACAAACCAAAATTGTTCTTTTTCTCGAAAAACTTTGAGACACAACAATGCGAGTAATGAATTTATTCTCATGATAACCATTATTTTTTTAGATAATTCCTAAAAAAAATAATTACATTAATAAAAAATTATAATAGTATTGTGTTTAAGTTATTAAGATATTGTAAAATATGTAATTACCTTATGAGATTCATCTCTTTTAATATAGACAAAGAGCTTCCGTTACTCACAAAAAATGCCTTCAAGAACTTAAGTGTACAACATCACTACAACCTTCATGTATTTAATCATCCACATAATAAACCATCTTCTCTTGTGAATCCAAGATAAATGGATCATGATCTACATGATCACTGGTATCCATCAAGTGATAGAAGTTGTCAAAAGTAAAATGTAATGAATTTTTCATTATACCCCTATCAATGTTGACCCACTTGAATTTCAATAAGACAATTGAAAACTGGATATGATCATTTAATTCAATTATATCATTAAACTTCCCATAGTATCCCACCTCTAAAATTGTAAATTCACCACTATTTTGAGTTCTCAAGTCTTTTTCATGATAAATTATATGAAACCTGAAGCCATGAATTCTGTAGGCATTGAATATCTTAGCCTATCTTAGAGGACCTTGAGCTAAAAACATGAAATCATTAGATATTTCATCTTAATTATCAATAGTAATTATCTAGAAAAAATATATATAAGGTTTTACTTTTAACATAGAAAAAACAATTACACATCAATAATATGAATATGTGTATATACTTACACAGCAAGTGACCAATTCGACAATCTCCTTATTAATAGATTTTGTTAATTCTAACTCATTTTGATCCCAAACCCTTATTCACCTCTTTGTTTGTAGTTTCAATTCTTTAATAAATGGACCTACAATAACACTATTGAGTAGAAAATATCTATGTGCTTGTAGTAACTCCAATTCAGTTAGTGTAAAATTTGACATCTTTCCAATTGGTCGTCCAATAGTTGGAAATGCTAATAACTGATTTTTAGAATGATAATTAGTAAAGGTATCATTAGCACATCTCGAATGATTTATTATAGTCTCAATCCCATCCAAATACCTAGAATGAAAGTTCAATCACTATTCATCTATGTAACCTTCATCAATAGAGCCTTCTTGTGGAGACTTATTCCTCATATATGATTTAAAATGACCTAAGTACATGATGGAAAAAAATAAACATATATTTTTTTTTGAAATGATTTGATAAAATTGAAATCACTAATGAAATTAAAAATAATATCAACTTACCTCTCAATTGGATACATCCATCGATAGTGTACTGGCCCACCAAGTTTAGCTTCTTCAACCAAATGAATAATAAAATTAATAATGACTGTGAAGAATGAAGGGGGAAATAACATCACCAAATGACAGTGTCAAAACAATTAATTCTTGAAGTTTATCAAGATCAGTTTGATTTAGAGTTCTTCCACAAAGCCCTCTAAAAAAGTTACAAAACTCAATTAGAACCATAGTTACTTTTTTAGTTAACACATTACATAATTCCAATGACAACAACTGCTCCATCAAAATATGCGAGTCGTGACTTTTCAATGCATGTAACTTTTGATGTTTTAAGTCAAAACACCTTGATATTTTATTGACCATATAACACTTTTATATTATTTAAATTTAAAAGGAAAACATATTTCTCATAATTTTTCATTTCAAACATAGTTGAAGGATAGTTTATATTTTCATTTTACTACAAAATATGATTTATATTCCTTGACACTAAATCCTTATGAGCATTAAGGTGATCCTTCAATTTACCATGATCATTAAGCAATGTTAAAATTACATTGTCACAGATGTTATTATCAATATTCATTATGTAATGATTATTATGTATCAAATTAAAATTCCAATAAGGAAGTTTAAAAAATATTCTCTTTTTATTCCATTTTTGTGTTCCAACTACTTCAGATACTGTACCTCATACCTTTTCCCCCATTCTTTAAACTAATGATATTTTCCAAATTCTTCAGTGACATTCATTATTTATCCTAATATTTATGAACCAGATAACACATTTAGTGACTTTATCATTCCAATATCTCTATTGAATCATGTATTATTAAAACTAAATCAATGATAAGCATCAAGAAATCATCAATGACACATAAAACACTATTTTCTTCTATGAGGTAATTGTTGAGGTTTAAAATAAAATTTAAAAACTAGAGAATCAAAAATAGTATGAGTGTTACAACCATATAAATTTTATATTCTAGGAATTTCAAGAATTTTCCACATTAAATCATCATGCATTTTTAATAGTTTCATCATTGAAGCATCATATGTTTCCACACCATCATCCCATAATTCTTACAATTCTTTGATTAGAGGTTGAAGGTATACATCAATGTAATTTCTAGGAATTTTCTTTCCAGAAATAATCATCAAAATAATGAAAGAAGTCTTCTTCATACACATCCATAGAGGTAGATTATAGGGGATCAAACAACTAACCAAATTATATAATCAGTACCTAAAGTATCAAAAGGGTTAAAAACATCATAATCCAATCTAAAACATACATTCCTAGGATCCAAATAAGAATCTAGATATATTTAATCAAACATCTTCCATGATGTTTAATCTTTTGTATGTCTCATCAAGCCATCATTATTATCCTGAGCATGACACTTCATGTCACATGCAGTCTTAGACGACATGAATAATATTTTCAATTCAGGTTTCGGAGGAAAGTAAAACAATACCTTTACAGGATTGTCCTCAAAATTTTCTTCATATGATTTCATTGATTTAGTCTCTCATTGTTTTCCGTTGACTTCCTTATGCTTATGTGACATATTATGCATTCTTATTTATCAAAACATTCTCTCAAGTAAAACATGAAATCATTAGGGCATGCATGTATCTTTGTATAATCAAGTCTAAGTTTTTGATGAATTTCTTCATCTCATAGAATTATGTAGGGATCTTAGCTTCACTAAATTCATCATGAAGCAACTCTAAAATCACAGACATTTATTTTTTAGTAATTCTACAAAGAAACTTGATAAGATACAACTTATGAAGAAAATTCAAATTTGAATACTTGGCACACCATTCATACAGTTCTTGTTTTTAGTTTTCAATTAATTAATAAAAATATTTTTTTTGGTCATTGAATTTCTGATAAATATTAACCTGCTCAAGAACTGAATGTTTTGTTGATCTATTAAAATATTTTACATTGTATTCTGTAAAACCAAATGCATCATTTAATAAATTCCAAATTGGATTCTCCTCTACCGGGTCACTTTGTGCTTCATTGATAGTATTTTCATTGTTTTGACTTTACAAAACATTTTATTGACCATGAAAAATCCAACATACATATCGAGAAGGAAACTATTTAAATATTTAACACTTATATACATCATTTCTATTCGACCATCCCTTGAATTTAAAATCAATACGCATACATTTTATTCTACTATACACTGATCAGTTTTTAATTTCATATTCTAAAATAACTTCTAAACCCTTGGAATACTGAGGTGTGTTTTGAGTTAAATTAATCCAAATTTTATCCATAGGTATTGGATTGTCCTTGTTATCCCTATACCTTCATATATAAAGATACAAATGGTTAATCAAACAAGTATAATCAAAATTAAACAGCACCCAAATTATTCATTGACCAAGGTAGGGTTTTGATTTGATATAACACAAATTCAACATCAAAATGATTTAATTAAAAATCAGATCTCATACTTTTTTACTTTTCATATTATCATTTTTTATTTTATATTATAGAAACATGATTGTCTCTATAGCTAGATCTTTCTTTGATAATTAAGGAAATCAAGATTTGTTGTATCTCAAAACTATAACTTGACACTATGATCTCTTGTAACGTAGTCTCTTTTATTCTAGCTTATAAATTATTGCATCGATCAAATTTAAAATATATTCATGGTAAATTTATATTCATTTATAAATAAAGGATAAAATAAAAATAGTCACAAAATGACCAACATTCTATTGATAAATAAAATCAAGGATAAACCCCAAAACATCTCACCAATAAATAACCACCAAATAAAATTCATCTACTCTAGGACCAGAAATAATAAGACCTAAAACCGATAACCATCACTATTTTAAAATGGAACTACACATATATGGAAAAAGGAACCATCCTATGGACTATTATAAAGTAATTACTTTCACCCTTTTCCTCAAGAACTTTCTATGGAGAAAAATCAAAATATCATGAAAGACAGTCTCAAAGAATCAATACTCCACAACTCGAATCAAATGAATCCAAATTAAACCAATACACATGACTAAAAATAGAACCCACCACATTTAAAATAGAATTAAAATTTTCTTATTTCCTATTAAAAGAAAAAAACTTTAAATAAAGGTCTCAAAACATATTTCATAAATGTAAATATACCATAAAAATGTTTTCCCCTTTTTAAACATAAATTATTTTTGTCTCATTTAGAAAACCAGACAAAATTCATTTCTAAAACTCCAATTCCTCTTTAAAATACCACCATAATTTCATTATTAAATCATCTATGGTTATTTAAAAATATTTTCAAATATCATTCACATGAGAAACATTTTTAAATTCCTATTTTCAACCTAAGAAGAAACCACCTTTGATACTTAAAACACCAATCTTTAAAACCATTAATGTTTTAAAATGATTTAGGGAAATCAAACTGGATTCATTATAAAAATGACCAATTTTTTAAAACATTTAACATAACACCAAATAAATGTAATAAAATAATCTGAGTCCTAACCAAAGTTTTTCTCAAAACTAAAATTCCTTTCAGATCTATCACATACAAAATAACACTAAAAACACTATTAATTAAAAAAAAAGTTTTATTACTAATTAATTATTATAAAATATTTTATTCCATATTTACAAATTATAAAATAAAATATATAATTAAATATTAAATATTCAACTTATTGATATTCTTAATAATTATAAAAATATATGAATAATCTTAATAATCAAACATGCAACTTAATAATATTATTAACTACAAAAAATTATCATAATTATTAAACATTAAATTTTGTTATACATATAATTTAATATTACTAAATAATATTAAACATGTAATTTATTAATATTCTATATAATTAAACATGAAATTTATTGATATTTCTAATAATTACACCTACAACATAAATAATAAATCAAATCAAAACCCTCTAGGAAACAAAATCTCAAAAATATGGAAAATTTACCAAAATGCATGATTTAACAGGTGTGATGATGACTCGTATAGTAGTACTAAGGGCTCATTCAAGAGTGGATACAAGGGGGAAGTGAGTGGCAGTGAGCATTTCAAGGTAAAAAGGGAGAGTTTGGGTGTGGGGACTAAGAGTAGTGCCAATGAGGAAAGGGGTGTGGTAGTGAAGTCTAGAGGGAGAGGGGGTGATTAAGGGAGAAGGGGGAGAATCCAGTGGAGAGAGGGTAGTGGTGAGGAGAGAGAAGTGATTGATCAAGGGAGATGGGGTTCTCTAGGGAGAAAGGGGGAGGGACTGGTGATGGGGGAGTGACTAGGGGTGAGGGGGCAGTGAGGGTAGAGGTGGAGGGGAGAGACGATGGGGGAGCGACGGTAGTAAGTAGTGAGGAGGAGAAGGGGGAGGGTCACTGTGATGGATAATGGAGGGTGAGGGGTCTTAGGGAGAGGGTGGATAAGGAGAAGGGGGAGGGGGTCGAAATTAGGTTTTTTGAAAACATTTAGTGTAACATCTCAGGTAAATAAAGAATAAGACATTTTCATATTTATTAATATTTATGAATTAAATATTAATTTTACTTTAAGAGGGATTATATGTTCGATGGCGTACTCGATATGTAACAACGGGTTTCTTTGAAATCTTACATTGCACACAATGTTGAGTTATATCGAAAAATAATATAATTATATTATTATTTTAAATGGTAGTTAACGCATAGCCGTTGTATTGGTAGGAATAAAAAAAACTAACTAAAATATAATTATACATGTTTTTTAAATGTTTTTACATTTATCCAATAAAATTTAGAAGATTAAAGTATGAATTAATCCAATTTTAAGCATAAACACTCTAATATTCTTCAAAAGGTCGATTTACCACCTTTTGATAGAAAACCCATTTTAAATATAGTTTTTGATACTTTTATATGTTACATTTGAACAAATAAAATTCTTTTTTATAATTGGGAAATCAAAATTTACTTTGGTTAATTTTTTTGTATTTTTCTGATAAAGTTCATTTTTTGTGAATAGTGAAAAATACTTCATTTTAATTCAAAACTGCCTTTTAATATAATTATTTATATTGTTATATTTTTATTTTTATTGATTTTAAAGTTTAATTGGATTAAATTTTTGCCATTTAATATAATTTTGGTCATTGGAAGTAATTTTACTTTGAAATTGAACATAAACAAGTGTCAACCTTTTGATAGTTATTATTTCTTTAAAACACGCTTTTTTTGTTTTGACAACGAGAATTAATTTAAAATTAATTTCTTCAACTTCTATATTTTGAATTTGGAAAAATGGATTCCATATTAGGAATCATGAGGTCTAAATTGTGTAAATAGGTAACTTTTATTTTTAGACATTATGAATATTTACTCCAGTAAATATTTTATTTACCATGGTTAAAGGGTAAATCTGGTAAATAAGGGTGAAAAATAATATTATAATAATATAAAATTACCCTTACACTTGTTGTAACCCTATTGGATGAGATATTTAAGACCAAGGGAATTTTTGGGTTGATTTTGGGATCCCATGGAGCCACTTGGGAGTGATAATGACATTTTATATTAATTAATTTAAAGTAAAGACAAAAGTAACATAAACATATATCTTTTAGTAATTTTTTTATATGGGGTTATATAATTGATCTCTTTGACTATAAATAATTCTTTGAAAGATAAAAATATTTCCTACATCGTGGTATTTTATTTAAAATTTTTAGACATTAAATATATAAATTTAATTATGACACAATGGTGATGCAGTAATTGCTTCATTAATAAAAGATTCAAATAAATGATATTATAAATATTAAAATAAATCTATTTTGAAACTTTTTATGACATAGAAGAATTTTAGGGATAAAAATTAATTTTTATATTTTAATTAATAAATATTTTTTGAAACAATCAACTTTTTATAGATTTTTGTAAAAGTCTTGATATGAATAATTTATAAATTGGCATAAATGAGTTTTTAAAACAGTTAATATTTTATTAAATGATAAAATAGTCCTAAAATTCTAAAATTCATCCAAATGAATTATATGATGTTAAAAATGTCATTAATGATCTATTTTGGGTATCTTTGCATTTTATAGTAAATATATTAACAATATAGTATGAATATATAAGAGGACGTGGTAAAAGTTAAATAAGTTAATAAAGGGTTAAAAAAATGTAAGGATTAAAAAATATCCACAACCTATCCAGTTATTATTGAATGATTTTATGTAGACTTATATGTACATTATCTTCTAATTAAATAAGTTTTGGACCTTTTTAAACCAGAAATATTTTTATAATAAAATAATACTTTTAAACTTTCCTAAAGAGACCATCCTCCCTTTTATAAAAAACCACCACCTATAACCCATTAATCACACCTCTAAAGCCCCTTGTATCATCCAAAATATTCTCCAATAAGCTCCCAACATCCCTCTCTTCCACCTAGAAGCCTTACCTTAGGGAGAAGGCACTTCAAGTAATCCTTTTGATTCAAACCAATGGGAGTTACCTGATTTAAAGGTAACGCCTTTCCTCAAGTTATCTTATTTTATTTTACTTCTTAACTACCTATTATCTTCTTATTATTTGCTTAAATAAAAATAACAGTATACTCAATATAATATGTTGTTTTTATGAGAAGTATTCGAACTAAACTTCCAAACACATCTTTTTAATGGATACAAACATACTGTTTCTGTGGATGACGAACTACTGTCTCACGAAATGATGATTGTTTAATATTCTCTTACCACATATTATGGTAGCCATTATGATGGAACTATATTTATATGTGATATATATTATATTTATATTATCTCTATACTTTTTTATTTTTCATTTATATCATACCTTTATGATTTCCATAATGGATAAACGTGATAATTTCTTTTGAGGAAGTGCGGACTACCGCCCCCTCAAAGTGATATGACTCGTTCATGCCATACATAGAATGTATAAAAGATGGAGTTAATGAAAATATATATGATATTATACTGGTATTATAATATACCTATGTATCATTAAGTTTTCATTCCATTAAATATGAAATATAAATGAAAGTAGCATTCATGCGTATGTACGACTTACCCTCTCCATGAACGGTGAATTTAATTTATTATCTCCAAATAGTATGTACTATTATAAATAAATATATATATATAAACAGGATATATATGGTATATATGATATCTAATTCATGAATATCATTATGGAGATAATGGAATTTTTACCACATGGATAACTTATAATTATAAGAAGTTCATTTGTGATTCAAGTACCAAATATCAAAAAAACGACCATTATTAAATTAAATGATTATGTAATGTTTATGGATGGAGACTTATAGTTGGTATTAGAGGTCAGTTTAGAAAACTTTAGGAGTTAGGGTGTTATTAAATTAATATCTATAAATTAATTTATGGTAAGATTTAAATAATATATCATTTACAGATTACCATGTTGCTTCGCCTAAGATATTTCTGTGTTCAGAATGGTTTTTCATAGAGGAAACAAGGAATATATACTGGGAAGGCATATAGAGGGAAATGAACTTCTAAATCCTACCCCTTAGATGGTCAGAATCAGAATTGAATAGTTTGTTGTAGTGGTGGATCAGTTAACTTAGGTGATAGTTGGTGGTTGTGTTTATAGATGATATTTTGGTTTATTCCAAAAGTAAAGAGGAACATGAAAGTAATCTAAGGGTTGTATTGCAAACCTTAAAAGAAAAGAAACTGTATGAGAAATTTAGAAAGTATAAGTTTTAGTTACTACAAATTTCATTCCTTGGTCACATTGTTTCAAAAAATGGCATAACTGTTGATCTTACTAAAACAAAAGTTGTTGAAGAATGGCCAAGACCCACAAATATAATTGAGATCCATAGTTTTCTTGGTTTAGTAGGTTATTACCAGAGGTTTGTTGAAAATTTTTCATGGTTATCTATCCCAATGATTATGTTAACTTGAAAAGGTGTTAAGTTCTTTTGGAAAAAATAATGTGATGATTGTTTTCAGGAATTGAACAGAGGATTGGTGAATTCTCTAGTTTTGGAACTGCCTTCAAGAAATGGTGAGTTTTTTTATCTATAATGATTCTTCATTAAAAGGAATTGGTTGTGTCTTAATGCAGAATAATAAGGTAATTGCTTATTCTTCACTTCAATTGAAACCTCATGAGTTAAATTACTCTACACATGATTTATAATTAGCTGTTTTTTTTTCTTTGAAAATTTAGAGGTATCATATATAAGGAGAAGAATGTGAAATATATACTGACAAAAAAAGTTTAAAGTATATATTTATTCATAAATAATTGAACATGAGACAAATGAGATGGATGTAATTAATCAAGGATTATGATTGCACGATTCATTACCATCCAGGAAAAGAAAATAAACTGGCTGATGCTTTGAGTCAGAAAAGTAATGCTACATTAACCATGTTACATTTAAAAAAAGATCCTTTGATTAATGATTTGATGAAATTTGGAATAGAAGTTGTTGGTGCAGGAAACTCATTTGTTTTGTTTTAGGTGTCAGTGAAATCTTCTCTATCAGAAAGAATTAAGCAAGTGCAGAAAGAAGATAGTGAGTTGAAAAAAATGTAGAGTTGGTTCATAAGGGTAAGTTAATTGAATTTAAAATTGATAGAGATTGTGTTTTGAGATTTGGGAAGATATTATGTGTGCCTTGTGATTCACAGTTGAAGAATGAGTTGTTATGTGAAGCTCATAGTTCTCCATTTTCAGTTTATCTCTGTAGTACTAAGACGTACATAGATCTTTGGGAGTATTACTAGTGGGATGGAATGAAAAGAGATATTGCTGGCTTTACTATGAAGTATTTGAGTTATCAATAGGTTATAGTAGAGTAGAAGTTACCGAAAGGGATGCTTCAGCCTAAAATGGTGCCAGAGTGGAAATGGGAAAATGTGTCCATGGATTTTGTTTTGGGATTATCGAAGACTTCTTGAGTTAATAATGCAATTTGGGTAATTGTTGATCGATTGAATAAATCTGCTCATTTCCTCCCTATTCGAGATACTTTGTCTCTAGATTAACTTTCTCGATTGTATGTTAAAGAGATATTCAGGTTGCATGGAGTTCCCCTCTCAATTGTATTTGATTCTGATCCCAGGTTTACTTTTAACTTTTGGAAAGGGCTTCAAAAGTCATTGGGTACTGAGTTAAATGTTAATACAACTTTTCATCCTCAATCAGATGGGTAGTTAGAAAAAACAATTTAGACTTTGGAAGATATGCTACGTGCTTGCTCAATGAATTACTAGGGAATTTGGGAAAAACATCTTTCTTTGGTTAAATTTTCCTATAATAACAATTTTAATTATAGTATACAGATGGCTCCATTTGAGGCATTATATGGAAAGCAGTGTCAAAATATAGCTTTTTGTGATGAAGTATGTGAAAGGAAGTTGATGGGACCAGAATTGGTAGAAGAGATGACAGAAAATGTTCAATTGATTTAGAAGCACATGAGAACAACTCCGAGCAGGTAGAAATGTTATGCGAATAACTAGAGAAAAGATATTTCATTTGAGGTAGGTGATCATGTCTTTCTCAAAATTTCTCCATGGAAAAGTGTGATTCATTTTGGAAAGAAGGGAAATATGAGTCTAAGGTTCATTGGATCCTATGAAATCCTGGAGAAAGTTGGATTAGTTGCATACATAGTTTCTTTACCTATAAATTTATCCTAGGTACATAATGTTTTTCATGTTTCAATGTTGAGAAAGTATATGCTGGATCCATATCATGTTTTGAGTCCAGAGGTAGTTCAGTTGGAATACAATCCTTCTTACGAGGAACAATCAGTCTAGGTTCTTGACCGCATAGAGAAAATGTTGTGAAATAATGTAATTCTTCAGGTAAAGGTTTTATGAAAAAACAATATGGTTGAAGAGGCAATGTGGGAATATGAGAATGTCATGAGGGATAAATACCCCCATTTATTTGATTAGTGAATAAAATTACGAGAACGCAATTTCCAAAAGGGGGGAAGGATGTAACATACCAGGTTAATAAAGAATATGACATTTTCATATTTATTAATATTTGTGAATTAAATATTAATTTTACTTTAAAGAGGATTCTATATTCGATGGTGTACTCGATACGCAACAATGGGTTTCTTTGAAATCTTATGTTGCACATAATGTTGAGTTATACTGAAAAATAATATAATATTATTATTATTTTAAATGGTAGTTAACACATAGCCATTGTATTGGCGGGAATGAACAAAACTAACTACAATATGATTATACATGATTGTTAATTTTTTACATTTATCCAATAAAAGTTAGAATCTTAAAATGTGAATGAATCTAATTTTAATCATAAACACTCTAGTATTATTTAAAAGGTCGATTTACTGCCTTTTAATGGAGAACCTATTTTAAATATAGTTTTTATTATTTTTATATATTCCATTTGACAAAATAAACTTCTTATTTATAAAAGGGACATCAAAATTTACTTTGGGTAAATTTTTGGTATTTTTCTGATAAAGTTCAATTTTTTATGAATAGTGGAAAATACAGCATTTTAATTCAAAACTTCCTTTTAATATAATGCATTTATATAGTTATATTGTTCTTTTTATTGGTTTTAAAGTTTAATTGGATTATATTTTTACCATTTAATCCAATGTTGGTCATTATAAGTAATTTCACTTTGAAATTGAACATAAACAAGTGTCAATCCTTTGATAGTTATTATTTATTAAAAACATGCTTTTCTTTGTTTTGACAATGGAAATTAATTTTAAATTAATTTATGCAACTTCTGTGTTTTGAATTTGGGAAAATGGATTCTATATTTGGAATCAGGAGGTCCAAATTTTGTAAATAGGTAACTTTTATTTTTAGACATTATGAATATTTACTCCAGTAAATATTTTATTTACCATGGTTAAAGAGTAAATCTGGTAAATAAGGGTGAAAAATAATATTATAATAATATTAAATTACCCTTACACTTGTTTTAAACCTATTGGATGAGATATTTACGACCAAGGACATTTTTGGGTTTAATTTGGTACCCCATGGAGCCACTTGGGAGTGATAATGACATTTTATATTAATTAATTTAAAGTAAAGACAAAAGTAACATAAACATATATCTTTTAATAATTTTTTTATATGGGGTTATATAAGTGATCTATTCTACTATAAATATTCATTTGAAAGATAAAAATATTTCCTACATCATGGTATTTTATTTATAATTTTTATACATTAAATATATAAATTTAATTATGACACAATAGTGATGCAGTAATTGGTTCATTAATAAAAGATTCAAATAAATGATATTATAAATATTAAAATAAATTTATTTTGAAACTTTTTATGACATAGAAGAATTTTGGGGATAAAAATAACTAGTTATATTTTAATTAATTAAGGTTTTTTGAAATAATCATGTTGTTATAGAGTTTTTTAAAAGTCTTGATATGAATAATTTATAAATTGACATAAATGAGTTTTTAAAACAATTAATATTTTATTAAATGATAAAATAGTCATTAAAATCTAAAATTCATCCAAATTACTTATATGATGTTAAAAATGTCATTAATTATCCTTTTTTGGTAAATTTATATTTTATAGTAAATATATTAACAATATAGTATGAATATATAAGAGGAAATAGTAAAAGTTAAATAAGTTAACAAAGGGTTAAACAAGAAAGATAAGGATTAAAAAATATCCAAAACTTGTCCAATTATTATTGGATAATTTTATTTAGACTTATATGTACCTTATATTCTAATTAAATAAGTTTTTGACCTTTTTAAACCAAAAATATTTTTATAATAAAATAATACTTTCAAACATTCCTAAAGAGACCATCCTCTCTCTTATAAAAAGAACCACCTATAACCCATTACTCACACCTCTCCATCCCCTTGGATCATCAAAAATCTACTCTAATAAGCTCCCAAAATCTCCCTCTTCCACTTATAATCCTTACCTTAGGCAGAATGCACTTCAATAAAGCCTTTTGGTTTAAACTAATGGGAGTTACTCGATTTAAAGGCAACGCCTTTCCTAAAGTTCTCTTATTTTATTTTACTTCTTCACTTACTATGATCTTATTATTTTTAGTTTACATAAAAAAATAGAATCATAAATATAATATGTTGTTTTTATGAAAATTATTTGAATTAAACTTCCACACACCTCCATTTAATGGATATGAACATACTGTTTCTGTGGACGACGAACTACTACCTCACGAAATGATGATTGTTCAATATTCTCCTACCACATATTATGGTATCCATTATGATGTAACTATATTTATATGTGATATATATTATATTTATATTGTCTCTATACTTCTGTATTTTTCATTTATATCATACCTTTATGGTTTCCATTATGGGTAAACATGATAATTTCATTTGAGGAAGTGCGGACTACCTCCCCCTCAAAGTGATATGACTCCTTCATGCCATATGTAGAACATATAAAGGATGGAGTTAATGATATTATATATGATATTATACTGGGATTATAATATTACTATGCATCATTAAGTTTTCATTCCATTAAATATGAAATATAAATGAAAGTAGCGTTCATGTGTACGTACGACTTACCATCTCCATGAACGGTGAATTTCATTTCTTATCTCGAAATGTTATGTACTATTATAAATACATATATATACTGGATATATATGATATATATTATATCTAAATCTTGAATTTAATTATGGAGATAATGAATTTTTGACCACATGGACAACTTGTAATTATAAAAAGTTCATTTTTGACTCAAGTACCAAATATCGACAAAATGACCGTTATTAACTTAAATGATTATATAATATTTATAACATGGTAATAAGTGATATAAAAAGAATAATAAACCTGAATTTTTTTTGAATCAAGTATAAATTAACTTTAGTTTATTATTCAGGAGATTAAAGAACGAACGAGTCAAGTCGGACATGAGGTAAGGGAACTTCTTAACCCAATTTCCATTATTTGGTTTAAAGTTCTACTTCTTGATTATGTGGTGATATGAATATGTGTGAATGACCTATGATTGATTTACACTTAATATCCACTTATATTGGGTGTATTTATGTTTTTTACACATAATTATGTCATTAATTTATCCTTAATGTAATGAGATGATCTTTGTAAGGGACTTCGTCTCAATATCCTTTCATTGAGGAATCCTTTGATTTATACATGACTTTATTATATTCGGTGTATAAACCCCTTTGAGTTTTAATTTCATTCAAAAGGAATCTTTTTTCTACATAACGTTTTACTAAATGACAAAGGGAATGTTTATTTTTAACATACGCGGTGACACCGACGTTTCCACCGCCATAGGAATTTTGATATTTGGATTTCTTAACAAATTGTAATGTTTTTAAAAGGAAAATAAATACCATAAACTCTTTTTACATATTTTAGTATTAAAAATGGTTTTGAGAATGGATTGATTATTTCAATATATTTAAATGATATATTGTGATTGAAATTCAGAAATGTTATCTTTCTTTTAGGTTTGTTTTATGTGTTATGAATATGTTATAGTTCCTAGGAATTGTTTACATATATGGGTGGTTCCATGATAAACCTAGGGAAGGTGAGCCCGAGATAGCTCTCCAATTCATTGGGTATTGTGATAGAGGCAAACGTTGATATTTCTCTTAAGAGATTTAGGGGATATACTATGATGGGTATTCCAAACGTAACTCCCTATGTAGCTGTGAAAGCTACAATGTAAGTATGTTATGGATGCCACAAGTTACCTTTATGATTTATGATTTTCATGTGTTATTCATAAATATTATGATTTTGTGTGGTATGTTAAAGATTGAAAAGTATTATTTCATTAATTTGTATGTATTGATGGACTAATGTTTTCTTTCCTTGTTTTATAACACTTACTGAGCTTTTTATGCTCATCCCAAATTTTTAAAATGTTTTTCACATGGTATAAGGATGGGTAAGAGAAAGGAGTAATTCAAGAAGATTTATATCAAGAAAATAACTCTTGTTTTATTTAAGGAGTTTTATTTTTTGTGAAAAAGTTGGATAGAGTAGAAGTGTCTACTTTGTTATTTTTGAGATGCAATGTAATAGTTACGACCTAATTCTCTAAAACTCTAAACCTGAAAAGATCCTCAATGTGAATTATTAACTTATTTCACGATTATGTAATGTTTATTGTTGGGGACTTATATTTAGTGATAGTTTTGATAAAACTATCACTAAATGTTAAAATAAAAGAATATAGAAGTGGTTTACTATAATCGCCACTATCTTATAATTTTTTTAAATGTGATTTATTTAGTGGAAGTTATTAAAACCACCACTATATTATAAATTTTTTAAATGTGATTTATTTAGCAGCAGTTATTAAAACTGTCAGGAATAAACTGCCACTAAAGACTGTTTTTTTGTAGTGTTACATGGTATTTACTCTTGTGTTGTCTAGAAAAAATCCTCAGCACCTCCAGTTGAGTTCTTGAATTTTATTTTGTTTATAAAATTAATCAATTTTATTAGATCTATGATAAAAGAAATCAGAAGAAAAATATATTACAATTTGGTTTAAAGAATGATTAAACTTGAATTTAAAACTAAATAAAAAATGTGTAAATCAATCAACGGTATTTAAATAATTATAAACAATTATGAGATTTCTCTGATACCACTTAAAGGTTTTGAGCCCAGCAGAAGCGTGTGATGAGTCATACCCAAGTTTTCTTTTATCACAACCGATGATCAATATAAGATCTATGTGATGATAAAAGTCGTGATCAATGGAATTGAAATAAATAAAATAGAAAAAGGATAAAACACTAGAGCCAGAGAGAGGGTCATCACATAATATTTATAATTAATTTAATCAATAAAATAATTACCTTGAATGAATTCTTTCTTCATTGATAGATCTAACAACAGATCTATGTTGTACAATCATTGTGTTTTAGGAATCAATAGTAGATATCCTCAAGCGGTGATCGAAACATGTTCCACAAATCTTCAAACGTCATCGTAGGAATCTCTGATTGATATAATTGTAGATCCCATTGCTTTCATTGTATTCCTTTGATTGTCTTGAAAATAACCTCCAAAGAATTATCCATGATCTCTCTAGACTTAAGAGTGGGAGGTGGAGGAAGATCTCTCTTTATTCTTGGTATCATTCTTGGAGAGGGATCCCTCTAAGGCTTGAGAGGATTGTATCTAACCGTCATTGTTCACAAAAAAATGAATTTGATCTCTTGAAAAATAATATAATTATTTTTAAATACTACTAGGTTTTAGAAATAAATATTTTAAAAAGTGTCTTTACTATTTATTTAATCCCTTATAGAACCCCATGTCCAAAAAATTATATTTTTATTATTTTCTCAACATGTTCTTAACTTGTGAATTAAATTAAATATTATTTAATCAAATAATTTTCAATATATATTATTTCTCACTAGACCGAAAAACTCTATATTCCATTCCTACATAATTTTTATCCAACTTTGAATAAAACTATTTATTTAATAAATAAATAACACTGAATTATTTTCTAATAAATAAATAAATATTATATTTTCAAAATAGAAAATAAATATTTATTAAATATTATGATCACATTATATTCTCTCTAATAATTGGTGATGAAATATATGCAATCATTAAGACATGAATAATTATTACACTACATGTAACGATAATATTTATTTAACTTGTTAAATAATAAATAATAATAATATATTATTTAACTAAGATTCTGGATAAACTTAGTGTGTGACCACTCAAGGCCTCTTTCTTAGTGGCATTATGGGAAGAATCCCAAAGTCCAAGTTTAACATCTTGAAACATGAAAAGACACCCATAGAAATATAATTTAATCCATAAATGACATAAAACCTCATACAAATGCTTATTGTGTAATATAACATCTTAATCATGATATCTCTAATCAAGAAGGTTGCACGTAGATACCATCAACCTATGTTCTTTATGTCTCTTTCTTTGACTTTTTGGATATCAAAGATACCTATAGAACACCATGGATATGGATTTATTTAAGCTATATCACTTACATCAAAGGGCTTGACATATCAACATCTGGTAAAGAATATAAGAGACAAACTGTTTCTCGTATTATTCATTGATGCAATATTACTCATGACACACCAAACATATCCTACCATGCCATGAACATATTTCATCATGGTTTTCATTAATACATCAATGTATGTGACTTATAATATTCATTAACAAAAATCTCAAAGTCTAAGGATCAATACACATACTTGTAGATAGGAAACTTTAATGACACATATAAATGTGGATTTCCTACCAACGAGTCTTATTATCATAATATCCTACACTAGATATTACCAAGGGCATGCACCATGAGAATATTCCTCAAAGTCCTATGAGCCTCCTCCCCTGATAGACTATATCTTTTGTGTCCCTTAAATAATATCATCCAACTATAGAACATATATTTAAGAATAGTGTCATAGTATTTCCATGTTCTCATCATAGTGGTGAACTACTATGACATTTTAGCATGAAAACTACTCATAAGATAGTATCACATACTATGTTATGCAAAATAATAATCCTGATGTGATAATAAGTTCATTAATATTCAAAACTATGAATATATGTTATCATAAAGTATAAAAAATTTGGTTCTAGGGAACCAAATCCAATAGTAACCTACTAATGTTCACACTTATGTTATTTTAACTAATATATTGAAGGAGGTTTTCAATATATTCAACAGACTACTTATGCAGGTACTTTTGTTTCTATATATAAGGTCAACAATGCTATCAGGGGAGATATACACAAGGAAATTAGGATATTTCCATGTGATAATGATGAATCATTATATGAAAAAACCAATACAAGGTAAAATCCTAAGCAATTGAGGAGTGGTTGAAAGAAAGAAAATCAAGGTGTCTCTTAGAATAGGGGAAACATGCACAAAAAAACATGAATACCATTATGCATGATTAGAGTGAACTTGTGTAGTTTTTGATGTGATAATAGATTTAACCAGATGTCTCAATTTGACAGTATTTACATTTTTTGTATTTTTTGGTTACTCTTTCATCACTTTGGTTGACTTTCAACCCCTTACAATCATTTTTGTATGTGTGTGTGTTCTCTTAATATATTTTATGGGTCTATGAGTTTGGGTGTTTTCAAACTCATGGATTGTGTCACACTAGATCACAATCATCAACATAACCATCATAGTCATCATCATCATCATCATCATCATCATTATTATTACCTCACTATTGGTGTTGAGGTGGTTTGGGTTTGGGGGTGAGGGGTATGTCAGCAGGTCAAGTCCCTGAGCCTACATATTTTCTATAGTTTCTTTATTTGTATTGTGTTCCATGGTGGAGGACATACTTTTCCTTATATGATGATGATGATGACAAGAATGATTATTATAATCATCATCATTATTATTTTATTGTTGTTTTTATTGTTATTATATATTTTATGTAGGATGGAGAGAATGCTAAGATTGGTGATCCATGATTCAAATGATAAATGGATTTTATTATCGAGGGGTTTTAGTTTTGATGGCTTTTATGGATACTCATGAATATGTTAAAGATCTAAATTTTGGAAACCCACAAGGATATAGGTATCATTATGGTCTTTTTTCCATGGTTTTGGGAGATAAGATAATTATTATGAATGTGGATTTTTTGGATTTTGTGAATTTTGAATCTGGTTAGGTTGATCATGAAAATTGAGATTCTTATATTCTAGACCAAGAAGGTGCTTCTGGATCGACCCCACCTTAGTTATGTCATACTATAGTGGTAAAATATAATCCCTCTTCAGATTTACAGATTTTAAGAGATCCGCCTCTTTTTTAGAATATCATAAATTTTCATGTCTTTCAAAGGGAAACTGAGCATTCATTCCAAAAAATCATGAATAAGGATGAAACATAATTTATTAAAGACATTAATGGTACAATATCTGATATATTTAAATAATGGATAATTAGACAATTGATCATTTATCTTTGAACTTTGAATTGAATAAATGGATTTTCTTTGATCTTAAAGAAGAAACTACTTAATATTTGGGGATTTTATGGCTAGAGACTCACATCCTCAGGTAAAGTACACTTTCATGTTTCCTTACTTAATACCACTTTAAAATCTAGAAAATGGTGTTTTTGGTTTGAAAACCGGAAACCTGGTATTTTATGAATACAATACTAGGATCCCTTGTTTATTCTATTGAATGTGAAAAATTCTATTACTAAAATTTGGGTAAGAATTAAAGGACTAAGATGGTTTTATTGGAATCCTCAAATCCTATGGGAGATCACATCATTTATTGGTGTTTCTATAAATATATAGAAATAAATATAATGGTAAAGATATGGGAATTTCATAATGGTTTTATTGTAGGCGTACATTAGTTCTCAATTGATTAAAAGTACCATTTTAAATTTTCATGAATTTCATTTTTATATTTTGATTAATACGAAAAGTTCCTTGATTTTTATAAGGAGTAAAATAATTTAATACATTATCTGTAAAATTGATGAAAAGTGACAATTTTTGGAAATTATGGGAAGAGGGCTCATTCTATTAACATTTGTAGGAAGTAGCAGAATCTTAAAGTCCCTAAAGTGAACACCTCTAATCTAAATATTCATGTGTTAATGGAAATTGATGATTACCTCACACATGGTCATGTGGAAGGTGAGACTAATGTTTAAAACAATGAAAATTATATTTTGGAATAGAAAATTATGGGGATTCAATTAGATATGGGATCTTCCCCCGTTATTCCTAAACAATATTTTTATCTATACTTACGACCTGAAAGTGGTGAATCATATAATTTTTATTCTAAGCATGATCATATAAATAATTATCTACATTAATCCATTAGTAAAGAGCAAAGTCACTTGAGTTTATTTCCCTTTATTATACCCAACATAATGAATATAATCCTTACAAAGATAATATGAGGTTGGATGAATTAGGTGCTGACTAGTAGAAGTTGATTGAGGTTGCATCTTTAACTGATCCTACCACTACTATTGAATAAAATATATTGGACTATAAAAAGTTCCCAATGAAATCCAAACAACCTTATCTAAAATAGGGGGATAGTGAGCATCTAACATCAATGATAAAACATGTGAATGTGACCAAAATTCTGGTTAAAGATGTATCTAGTGAAATGGGTGATAATTCCATTAATATAATACCAATTACTACTGCTAAGAAGGTTGGTCCCATGAAATTGGATGAACCTATCATAATTGAAAGTGATAGTATAACTAATAAAATTGCTAAGGATGCTAAGATGAAATTAGTTACTATTTATACTCTTGATAAATTTACTTGATCTAATTTGAGGACCACTATTACTTATAGTAAATATATCAAAAAGGGTGATGTATCTCTTTAAATTGTTGTTTCACCTGGTCGACATCATTTTAATGAGAAGGGAAGGTGTAATGTGATGAATAATGATTGGGAAAAGGCATATAATACCTCCTATGAAGTTGAAACATCTTTTAAAGGTGGTGATATCAAGGTGGAATCTTGTGGTGCTTCTCTATGTAAAATATCCGAGGAACGTTATTCTTAGAACTTTGCTGAATCTAAGGCTAGTTATGTGGAACAAATTGGTTCTGAATTTTTTTTAGTATGACTGATAATATTAATAGATCTTGTGGTATGAAATCATTCCTAGATGAATATGATAGGGTTCTTGAAACCATGTGGGTTGAGACCTTAATAACTAATGTAATAAAGTATCTCAATTCAAATAATAATACATTCAATGAAAATTTTGATTCTCAAATTGATGAATGTAAGACAGAAGTTCAAAACAAAGAAAAATCTATATTTGAGTAGCTAATTATAGGGATTAAATTTGAGATGGTCTCTTCCCCCTCCATCTATAAATATGATTTTGATCTAGACCTACAACCTAAAGGTGGAATATCCTCTTATTTTGATTATAAACTTGTTCATGTAGATCATTATCGAAATTCATCCATTAAGAATGATAAAAGTCACTTTAGGTCATTTCTCTTTCCTTTACCCAATGTAATTACTCTAAGTATTACAGATGTAATAAGAGTATAGATGACTCAGGTGCTAACTAGTAGAAGTTGACTGAGGTTTCATCTTCAACTAATCCAACCAATACTATTAAATAAAGAAGATTGGTCAGTAAAAAGTTACATAATCATTCTAAACTACCTTTTATAAAATAGGGGGATGATAATCATATAACATTAGTGGGAAAACATGTTAATGGGACCAAAATTCTTGTTAGATATGTATCCAGTGAAATGGGTGCTAACACAAATGATACAATACTATTTACTACTACTAATATAGTTAATCCCATGAAAGTGGATGAACCTATTATACTTGAAAGTGGCTGTGTAGCTGATAAAAGTGATAAGGTTACCAATATTAAAGTGGGAACTATTTTTCTTGATGATAAAATCACTTGATCTAATTTAGGGACCACTATTACCTATAGTAAATATATCAAAAAGGGTGATGTATCTATTGAAATTGTTGTTTCACATGGTCAACAACATTTGTATGGGAAGGGGAGGTGTAATATGACGAATAATGATAGAGAAAAATCATATAATACCTCATAGGAAGTTAAAACATCTTGTAATGGTAATCATCCCAAGGTAGAATCTTGTGAAGTTTCTCCATGTAAAACATCCAAGGAACATCATTATTAGAGAATTTTTGATTCTAAGGCTAGTTATATAGAACACACTTGTTATAGAAAAATCAATATTTTTAGCCTTATTGAAAATATTAAAAGATCTAGTAGTAGGGAATTATTCATAGATTATAGTGATAAGGTTCATGAAACCATGTGTGATGAGACCTAAAGAACTACTGTGGTTAAAGATATCAATTAAAATAATAATACTTTCAGTGAAAAGGTTGGTTCTTAAAATGACCTCAATCAGTAAAAATATTTTTTATATTTTCTTCCCTTCAGATGATCTCAAATCCACAGTATGTTTTTTAGAATACATTTCTCTTAAACTTAGAATTCTGTATATACAAGAACAAAACCCCCTTATTCTAGATTTTACTAATAATTTCATTACCCAGTCATGGATCCAAATCCATGGCCCTAATTGGTTATTTTGAACCCTCAATTTCTTTGGGATATTTCCTCTACCATGGGGGACCCATTAAATTTGATATAGAAACTAATATTTCTCGATATGGAAATTAAGCATTATACGTTGTGGAAATAGATCTTTATCAAATATCATTAAATCCTTTATTCTACTATTGACTAAAAATAGGATAAAACTATATATTTATTTTGATAAGTGACTTGAATTTTGTAAAATGTGTAATTATATTGGGCACCTGGAAACTAGATATCGAAGAAAGGTTATCTGCTCCAATTTATGAAATAATTGAAACTATATAGATTACTATAAATTAAAAATATCTATGTATAATGAGTTTAATCATGAAGGGAGATTTAACTCTCTATGGATTTTTGTTTTGAAAAATGATTCCTGGGGTGTTTTTGTTAGAAGTAAGATTCAACCATAGGGAAAGTGTGTATCATTACTACATAGTGAAGGAACTTACTACATGGATATAATTGAATATTTAAGGTATTAATTGGGACTAGTTCTTTATTCTAAAGTGGAATTACCTGGTATAGAAGCTAGCTTTGTTGCTTGGTAGGGAATAGAATGGTCTTAAGGGTGATGCCTCATTACACATACAAGGAAAAAGGGATTATAAAGCTATGTATGATCTAATGGGTAATAATAAATCAAATGTTTCTGGTACTTCTTCTCAACCTTTGACTAAGGCCCCTATTGACGTGGGTACATTTCAATAAGAAATGGAATCTTTGAAGACTAATATTTTCATCTACAGTGTGAAACCTTCTCAATAATATCTTGAGGATATAAGAAAGAAATTCAACCAATGGTATTCTAGATATGAAAATGATTTTGACTCAATTTATATTCAAGATAACATCTATATAGGTTTTGGGAATAGTATAAAAATAAAAACTCTCATTTTTTTGAATTACAATCCTAATAACTTAAAACAAAAGATGAGGATGGATTATGAGATTAATGGAAAGAATATAGCTTCTACTTCCATGATGACTGATAAGCTTGTATATCCCATTGAACTCTCTACTCTTACTATCATAGGAGCTCAAAACATGGATACTTGTAAGGAAGTAGAATCCAATGGTCCAAAACCTATGAAGGATGTTGTGCAAGGTTCATCATTTTTTGTGTTTCCAACACCGGGTCCTTCCCTAGTTGTATTGAACTTGGGTCTTGGAGGGGCTATTTCTTAAGAATCTAATCCTTTTTCCTAGGATTAAGATTACACCATCATTAAATATTATGGGCAGAATTGAGATAGTTACATATGTAACTAAGTTTACTGTCAATGAATGCATATCTATAATGATAGTTGATACTACTCTGGGAACTAATTATAATGAAAAAATAATTAAATTTTGTGTTTTGATACAAATCATGGGGGCTCCAAGGTGGGTTTCTAGGAGCGACTATGAGGTTTTTCTTCTTACCCCAAATATTTTCCAAACGACACAAAGATCTTGGGTTAGGGAAATGGGAAAGAAAGATACCTATAGGGGTGTCTTCTATCCTTGCTTATTCTCCATATTAGACTCCATTAATATGCTAGTTCTTGATATACTATATCTTGAGATATTTTTCATTGATGGATATAAAAATATGAGGAGAATTTTATCACTTATGACAACATTTCAAATTTAAAAACCTCTTAGATTATTTGGTGAACTTGACATAAAAGAAAAAATGTATGATATAGGTTATTAAGGTGAAAGATGTTCTCAAGTCTATCTCTACACAATCTAAAAATCCTTTGAACTCTAATGTAAATCCATATTTTTATGGGGATTTTTCTAAGGTGAAAATAAAAAATAATTTTGACATGGAGGCCCAATAGGACTAATTTTGGGATTCTTCCTCAAAATAAGGAATGACTAGAGATAAATAAATTAAAAAAGGATTTCAAGTGAATCTTTGTATGCATAAAACTATACATGAGGGATTTAGAACTATTCAAAGTGATCAGGATGATTCATCTGACTTGGATGGTCAAACTACTTCACAGAAGGTCCCAAACAATGGGGGAGAGTTCAATACCCAACACATCATGGTGGTTCCTAGAATAGGGTTACATAGACCAAAAAGAGATAAATATTTTTGGTTTTTGTCTTTTGGTGGTGTTATTTGCACCACATTTATTGAATTTGAAACTTTAAGTACCATTATGTGTGTTTTTTTCATTAAAAGAATTGGATCTAAGGGTTTGGGGATTACAAATCCATGGTTTGAGATATATTTGATCATCATCATCACTATTATGTGGCCATTGTCATATTTGTGTGGTACTCATTTGTGGCAATAGATCTTGTAGATCCTAGGATCAAATCCCAAACATGAACATATTTATCTTGTATGAGGGATTGGTTTTCTCATGGAGGAATGATTTTTGGGGTTGTATGTGTGGTAGTTAATTGACATGGGGGATTTTTTCTTGGTGCTTTATGTTGGGACATGGAATCATGTGTGACTTATATAATGGAATTGTTTTGATTCACATGTTGAAAAAGGTGTTACGATCATAAATGAGGGATTGTGATGTTACATGGAACATATAAAAAAATAGGATTTTTTTCATGATAAAATGATGAAAATTAGTGATCAAGTTAGTCGAAACTACATGGAAATGTTGGTTTATTTTCCATCTCAAGTAATGGTCATCTACTATAGCTATCTTCGATAACCTCAAACACATCAAGGACCATGGGCATGTGAGGTATGTGTTCTTTAGGAAATAATGATGGATAAAGGGGATAGGTGTGGTCATCTTTGATAAACTCAAGTAATTAAAGGATATAATATTATATTCTTGAACTAAGAAGGTTATTGGGTTAATAGAGGGCTGAAGAGGCACTTGTAAGGGGAACACGTAGGGTATGGCTTGTTAGCTACTGTGTCGATGCGACTTTATTATGGGAGGGGCATATATAGGCCTCATGATAAATTGGTCTGGAGGAATAAACCAATTGATATGAGGGGAATGTATATAGTCCTATTGATGTAGGAAAGAAAAGGTGATGTGGGTGGTCATACTCAAGCTCATTGATGCAAGGCTCATTATGAAGAGAAAGGACAAAACATCCAAAAAAATGTTGGGTGATTGATACTGTTGATGCAGGTATGTAGATAAGATACATCACCATATAAAAAATTGGGGTATGATCCAATAAATAAATATGAATATAAAATAATATAAATAATAATTTGATCAAGGGACCTAACCCTTAATGGGGATATTGGGTTTCTATGTTCATCTCTAGTGTTGTCTGTGTGATCAACCCATAATTCTGCATATGCCTAGGGTTTTAACCCTAGATGACTCCCTTGGGGGGTATTTATGATCCATTTATGTCTAATAATGTAGGGGTCACATAGGAAATGGTGCAGACACAAGTATGCAATAACACAACATAGTATGTAGGCATTAGGCCTTTGTTCTAGGATGAAGGGGTCGGCAGGCCATCAAATGGTGGGCCTCCTCCATACATTAAAATTTTAATGGGTTAAATTTATAGTGGGTAAATACTTAGAGGGGGTGATATGTCCTTATTGGCCTATGGGTGTGGGTTGTTTCATTTATTGTGATCTCTATGACCTTAAATATATATTTTTGTTATTATTGTTGTTATTGTTGTTATTGTTGTTGTTTTTGTTCATGTTTTTGTTGTTTTCACCATCTTTATTATACAGTTGGGAACTTTATTGATTGGTAAATTCACCCTATAATTCTATATTTTACCAAGGTTACTGCCCTAGAAACCTTAATTGGGAGGATTTCTATTCCATTTATAGATGATGACATGGGTGGTGACACATGCAAGGATGCATGTGATGACACATGTAGTGGGGTAGACCTAGGTACATGCTAGCATAGTGAAGGACATAATTAGTTTCCTTTAGGAAATGATGAAAGGTCCTTCATACTATCATGTTTGGGGATTTTAGGCTATAAATATTGTAATGGGTTAGCTATGGAGTGGTTCATCCCTTGGAGGGTAGTGTAAAATTTACTTTTTGGCCTAGAGGTGTGTGAGTTGTTTCCTTTTCTTGTAACTTTAAATACCTTAATAATATCATCATCATAATCATCACAATGATGATGATGATGATGATGATGATTATTGTTCCCTAAGCTATAGATGAGTTTCACTCACCATGAACTCCACATCCAAGAGACCAATGTTAAATTATTAGTATCCCATTGATGGATTTCTAGGTAGTGATGTAGTAAGATAGTGACATTCAGTGATTTAGTAAGGATGGTGTAAGAATGGGGTACATACCCAATTCTATAATGATTTAGTGTAGGTCCTTAAGACTATGTAATGGGATTCCAAGACCATTGGTCTTCATGCCAAATTCTAATGGGTTAGCTTGGATGTGGGCCTATCCTCGGGGGGGGGGGGGGGGTGAGTTCTGATTCTTCATATCCCCCAATTTGGGTATCTTTCTAGATTACATCATGAATCAAGGGTAGCAACCAGAGTGCAAGGAAAACACTATGAAACATTAGTGATAACCATAACATGGTGATGGGTGTAGGGTTGTTGGGACTTTGAGCATGTATATAAGAACTTTGGGCCTCTCAGAATTCTAGTCATGTAACGGTTCCCTATCAACCTAATTTAAAAGTCGTTTCTGTTATATATTAAAAGGGTCCTAACCACAGGCTTTTATCGATCATCATCATCATCTTAATCATCAATGTTCTTATTATGGATTGAGCCAAGATTTATTGGTAATAATTATTGGACTATACATCCATGTGACCAAGGTTTGATTCCTAGAACCTGGGGGGATTTATGGGTGACGACACATGCAAGCGGTGACACATGTAGTGATGTAAGATGATGGTGACACAGGTTGATGTGTGAACACTAATGTAGTTTGGCTGTTGAAAGAAAGGGTGTAGGACCACTTCCAAAATGGCATAACATAAGGCCTTTTGGACATGTAATGGGATTTCATTCCCATCGAGCATTTAGGAAACTCTTTATAATAGTGTATTGTTAGATGGGTTACCCCTGGGGGGGTCCATGACCTATCCTTCTAGACTGTGGGTGTGTTTGCGTTCTTTTATATTATACCCCAATAATCTACCTATTGTTGTTGTTATTGTTGGCATCATCATCATTGTTGTTGGTGGTGGTGATGGTGATGGTGATGTTGTTGCTACTGTTTTTGTTATTCTTATTGTTTTTGTTTCTATTATTATTATTAGTAATATTATTACTACTCTTAGTAGTAGTATTAGTATTATAATTATATTAATAATAATAATATTAATAATAATTATTGCCTGAGTGGTAAAGTCATAGTGTAATTATGTATATAACAAGTATTAAAAGCCTAGAAGTCACCCATATGGGGATTTGTAGGCCATTTAGGCTGATGATTTATCCAATAATGCAGGAAATGGAGCTTTAGGGTATAGACATAGGTACATACTATCACATCATAGGACACTATCAAGGGGATTTCAAGCCATGGAATGAGTTTCAAGTCATAGGGATTTCAGACAATAAAATTGCAATGGTTCAACTATGGAGTGGGTATACCATTGGAGGTGGGTGTGGTATGTCTTTGATGGATCGAGGGTATAGGTTTTTTCCTTTTGTTGTAACCTCTACGACCTTAATAAATTATTTTTATATAATGGGTGGTTTTAATGTCATAGGGATATCTCTCACTCTATAATTTCATGTTGATTATTGTTTCTCTTTAGGATGACTATCTATCTGAACTATTTCTTTGAATCAAAGGATGTTTTTACTGTACCTTTAAGTAAGGATGATTGTACTAAGAGAGTAACTTCTAATTCGGTGCCTCATATTTAATATAATAAATATCTCTCCACTATGCATGAGATTGTGGGAAATCATCATTTTTTTCTCATCATAGGGTTGGACCTTATCTTCCTTATAACTGTATTATATGGAATGGATATATTTATTTTATTACGGAATATCTTTTGGTTCTTGATGAATTCCTTGAATAATGTAATTTTTTTATTCTTGATCATCTGATTCTTCCATAGAAGGATAATTTATAGATTCATGATGCCTTAAAAAATCATCTACTTCATATTTGAGTCCTCGGTGGTAAGAGGATTGCTTCCATCAATAAGTTTTTTTTTCATATTTTCATCCCCTCAAAAAAGATAAAGACAAAAGATTAGGGTTTAATGTTTTTCACTATTAAACCATGAATCATGATAGTTGAATATTTAAACACTCTTTTTATCCCAGAGTTTGTTTATAATTCTAGTACCCAAACATGTGCTTGGATTTATAGATTAATATAGTTCTTTTGGAACCAACAAATTCTTTTTCATATATCATATGTCATAGGTATACCTATCAAGTTTGATAGAGAGACTAAGAGGTATTGTTATGGTAACTTTTCAAGGACATTAGTTGAGGTTAATCTAAAATATTCTCTGATAAGGCCATGATTTTGGCTACGAATAAATTTAGAATGGAGAATTCTATTAGTATGAATAAATACTTGAATTTTATAAAATAATTAAAAATGCATTGGGAATTTGAAAGGAAAATGTTGTAGGAATTTACTCTATGTTAACTACAAAAATACTATCCACTTCATTGATAGGTATATGCTTAAATTTAAGGTGTATAGTTGTAATGATCCTATTAAATATTGAAGAAATGTATATGTGGTATCCAAACAGAATAAGTAAGGTGGTGGAACTTCCTATGATACTATTTTATATGGTCCATAGGAAGGGAAAATAACTGACCGAGATAGTCTCTATAAGGAATTATACTAGGTTGGTATCCCTTTAAGAGTTAGTGATTGGGTATGATGGGGTTCTAGGAATACTTTTGATGGTACTTAGAAAAATGAAACAATTGTTGGGGAGAATTCCATTTCCTCTCACACAATCTCTTCTACATAAATAGTTATCATAGCGGGTATGGATAAATAACATTTGAATATATTCTAAAATCATCTTAATGAGACTTTGAAGATTGATACTATTATAACCTACGGTACACAACCTTCTTAGGAATCCTTGAGAAAAATCAGGATAAAACTAATGAGTGATCATCTAGGTGTAAGGGTGACCTTGACTCAGATGATATACATGAATAAATTCATATGTGTTATGAAAATAAAAAGGGTAATAAAATTACTCATTTTGTGTCCTATCTTATTTTTACCATAAAAAAAAAGTTTAGGGCTGTTCTTCAAAATGTTTCAATGATTCAGGGTACAAGAAATAAGTATAATTTAGTTCCCCTAAATCATGATACCTCTATAAATAGAAATATCTTGTATTATTTATAATATATTAATTAAGTTTCCATGATAGATGTGGTCACTAATAAAGCATGAAAAAATGATTCACCTAGAAAGAATGTTTCTTATTAAGTATCTAGTATAGTTTTGATGACCGCATTAGGGACTCCTCGAGTTGAGAAGAAACTAGGTGTTGATCCTAAGATAGAATTGGAATCTAATAGCTATAGTATTCTTATGCTAAATTCTATCCTAGGGAGTTATAATCACTAATAATTACAATCACACCATCTTCTATACTGGAGAAGGAATCTGAAGGGGGCCAAAAGACTACTTTAAAAGTAGTAAAGAAAATCATAGTTGACTGAGATAGAGATTCTGAGCATAAAGGTCCTTATATTGTTTTTTTATGATCAGACACCTAAGTGCCACCTATAACACAAAATATTTCCATTTGGAAGCCAAAAAGACTTAGTTATAATTCTATTTTTTTATAATTCATTAATTATGGTCAATTTTGATTTTTTCCCAGATCAGTAGCCTCATCCACCTACTAGAAAGCAGGGAGAATATTCATTGGATGATAATGCTATCAAGATTACTATATTAGAAGGAAAAACTATAATGGAACCTTCTTATGTTCATATTAATTTTTCAATAAACATATTGAAGAAGGATTTAAATAAAATCAACACACTACTTATGCAAGCACTTAAGTTGATATATCTAAAGTTGGTGGTGCTAGTAGGAGAACTACACACAAGAAACTTGGGATAGGTCCATGTGAGAATGAATAATCATCAGATAAAAAAATAAATGTAAGGTAAAATCATAAGCGATGGAGGATAGGCTGGTACACAGACTCTTGGAATATGAGAAACATTCACACACACAAAAATATGGATACCATCATGCATGAATAGAGTGAACTTATTTAGTTTTAGATGTCATAATGGATTTAACTAGATGCTTGGATTTTACATTATTTTCATTTTTTTATTTTTTGGTGACTCTTGTCAATTTGGTTTATTTTCAACCACTTGAAATCATTTTTGTATGTGTGTGTGTGTTCTCATAATAATTTTTTTAGGGCCATGGGTTTTGGTGTTTCCAAATTCATGGTTTGTGTTAGCATAGATTATTATCATTATAATCATAATCATCATCATCATAAGCATCATCATCATTAATAATAATAATAATAATATTATTATTATTACATCACCATTGGTGGTGGGGTGGTTTGGGTTTTTTGGGTGAGGGTCTGGTAACAAACTTAAGTCCCCAAGCCTATGTGTTTATTGTAGTTTCTTTCCTTGAATTATATTCTAGAATGGAGCATGTAATCAAACTTATATTATTATTATTATTGTTTTTGTTGTTTTTTTATTGTTTTTGTTATTATTATTATTATTATTATTGTTGTTGTTGTTCTTATTATTATTATATATTTGATGGAGGATAGAGAGCTCAATAAGAGTGGTGATTGGTGATTCCAATGATAAATGGATATGATTATTAGGGGTTTTATATGGCTTATATAGACACTCCTAAATAGGTTAAAGATCTAAAGGTTGTTGACCCACAATACTATAGGGATCATTATGATCTAGTTTTCATGGTTTTAGGAGATAAAATAATTTTAAAGAAAGGGTATTTTGTGGATTTTGGGAATTTTGAATCTGATAAGGATGCTCATGAGAATTGATATTCTTATACTCTAGACCTAGAAATTGATTCTTGATTTACTTTACCTAATTCATATCACACTAGAGTTTTTATAGAGAATCCATATGATGATCTAGGGATTTAAAGAGATCCACCTCTTCTTCAGAATACCATAATTTTTTATGTCTTCTGAAGGAAAATCAAGCCTTTATCCTAATAGATCATAAATAAGGATAAAAAATACTTTATTGAAGCTAGCAACAATCCACTATTTTATACACATAAAGAATTTAAGAATTCGATAATTTATCATTTATATTTGAAGTTTGAAGTGAATAAATAGAGTTTCATTGAGCTTAAAGAAGTAACTAATTGATATTTGGGGATTTGATGGATAATGAATCACATCATTACATAAAGGATACTTTCATGTTTTCTTACTTAATGCCACTTTCAAATATAGAGCATGGGGTTTTGGGTTTCAAATCCTGGAACCTGGTATTTTATGAATACAATACTAGGATCACTTGTTTATATAATAAAATGTGAAAAATTATTTTACTAAATTAGGGTAATAATTCATGGACTGAGATGGTTTTATTAGAATCCTAAAATCCTATGGGATATTTCATATTATATTAGTGTTCCTATGAAGATAGATAAAGAAATATAATGTGAAATATATGGGCATTTCACAATGGTTTTAGTGGAGGAATATGTTAGTTCTTCATTTATTAGAAGTATCATTTTAAATTTTCATGACTTTTGTCTTTATCTTTTGGATAAATATGAAAAGTTCCTTGATTTGTATAAGGGGTGAAATAATTTTGCGCATTCTCTAGAAAAATGATTTCGAGGGTTATTTTTTTGGAAATTATGTGAAGAGGGGTCATTATATTAACCATTTTAGGAAGTAGTAGGATATTGAAATCCTTGAAGTGAGTACCTACAATATAGAGGTTTGTTTTTCAATGGAAAATAGAGATTGCCTCACCCAAGGTCATGTGAAATTTGAAAATGAAGTTTAAAACAAAGAAAAATCTATATTGAATGAGATAATTATGGGGATTCAATTAGATATGAGATCTTCCCCAACTAGTCCTTAATAGGATATTGATATAGACTTACAACATAATAGTGGTGAATTTTTAGATTTTATTCTAGTACAGATCATGTAGATCATTAACTATATTCATTTATTAGAAAAGATAAAATTCACTTGAAGTCAATTCCATTTCCTGTACCCAATGTAATGAATATAATCCTTAAAAATGTAATATGAGGTTGGATGACTCAGGTACTGACTAGTAGAAGTTTATTGAGGTTTCATCTTCAACTAATCCTGCCATTACTATTGAATAAATTATATTGGTCATTATGAAGTTCTTTATGTAAGCCAAACAACCTTCTCTAAAATAGGTGGATGGTGAGCATCTAACATCATTTAGAAAACAAGTGAATGGGGCTAATATCTGGTTAAATATATATCTAGTGAAGTGGATGTTGATACCATTGATACATTACCAGTTACTACTACTGATAAGGCTAGTGGAGGGGAAGTGGGTGAACCTTTCATACCTAATAGTGGTAGTGTAGTAGATAAAAGTGCTAAGGATCCCAAGATTAGAGCAGGAAATATTTATCCTGATGATGAATTCACTTGATCTAATTCAAGGACCACTATTTCCTATATTAAATATATCAAAAAAGGGTGATGTATCTCTAGAAATTTTTGTTTCACATGGTTAGTATCATTTTTATGGGAAGGGAAGGTGTAATGCGATGAATAATGATAGATAGAAAGCATCTAATACCCTCTCAGAAGTTAAAACATCTTGTAAAGGTGATGATCTCAAGCTAGAAGCTTGTGATTCTTATCCATATAAAATATCTAAGGAACATAATTCTTATAACTTTATTGAATCTAATTCTAGTTATGTGGAACAAACTAGTTCTATAAAAAAGAATATTTTTAGAATGATTAATGATATGAATAAATCCAGTGGTAGGGAATCACTCTTAGATGGCTGTGAAAAGGTTTTTTGAACCATGTGGGTTGAGACCCCAAGAATTGATGTGGTAAAAGATCTCAATTCAAATAATAATACTTTCAATGAAAAGTTTGGTTCTAAAATTTATGATTGTAAGAACCCAAATTTTCTTCATGGTATGGAACCTTTAGTTTTAAGTTTAATTTTTCCCTTTATTTTAATGGAAATTTCTAATGAGGTTACATAGGAAATGACTGTTTCTGGGGAATTCTTGGATCCTAGAACCCTAGATTTTGGAGAAAATAGATGGTCTCCATGGTAAGTAAAAACTTTGTGGCACAATTTGGATGGTTAGAAAAAACCATGTGTGGTATTTTAGTACATAGTAGAGGGCTTCACGGTTCGACATAACAATGCATCTTAGGTCATATGACCATGTGAGAGTTTTAGGTTCTTTTTCAAATGTTTTTTTTTCATGGGATATTCATGGTTATTCAAACCATGTATCTCACCCATGAAAGGGGTGTCTTAGGATAGACTTGGGTGCACGGTTGGCACACTATTTCACCAACCGTCTTTCCAAACCTTGTAACTATTTAATTTTTTTTATAAAAAAGTTCATTTTCCACCTCCCCATTTATAACTCACCACTCTATTTCTTTTATCTTCCATGCATAGATGGAACTCATTCTATAGAATTCCTCCTCCATTTTCCATAGGCCTTAGGAGATATTTTCTATCCAACCTCTAAATCAAGATATGTTCATCTCATTGGATTCCTAACGGTGAGTTCTTCATTCCTTTGGTTCCTTTCGTTGTTTGTGTTTCAATAAAATATGTTATTTTCATGTGAGATAATATGCCTTATTTTCATGTTTTTCATATAATATTCCATTTTATTTTGATTCAGAACAAACCAAGGGTTGATACCAGATGAGGCATCTACTACAAGAATAAGATAGGTCGTCTATGACTTTTCCCTCAAAGTCTCTACATTTATAAATTTTCTTCATTATACGTATATCGGTTTGACCAGGTATTTTTCCTAAAATTATTCTAATTTAAATTAAATCATCTAAATTAAAAAATATTACCATAGTGATACCTTTTAATATCATTATATGTTGAGACCTCAATACCGACCAGCCAAATAAGGATGCGTTCATTGATATTCCTTTAGTGAACAATATTGTGATTACCTAAGACATTATTTGGGTGTTCTTGACTTGAACTTTGGAAAGGTAAGTTTTCCAACATAATAAATGAATCCTTAAATAATTTAATAGAAAGTATATATATTTAATTATATTGATATTTCTTGGCCTTGATCAAATGTAATTGAATTGGGAATGGGTGCATGTCGTTTTTAACCTTTTCACCTAGGATGAAAGTTAACTGAATGAACCTAATGATTTATTAATTGGAATTATTATTACATGGATAATGATGGTTTATTAAAATATATAAACATGATTATATAGTTCCTATCACATATGGACCTTTTTTTCTTTATAGGAATAATTATACTTGAGCTTGTCTTGGATTCCTAAGGGAATTCCTTAAGCTCTTAGAGGACCCCATTCAGATTCATTGATTCGGTTTCCAAGGGTGATACCCTTACAAATTATTCCTTTTCTATTAGAGGATTCCCAACATGATTCCACAAGATCCATATCCTATAATGGAAAATTATAATGCCTTTGATGAACTCTATATATTCAGCATGATGTATTTGGACATGCGACACCATGGATTATTCTTTTTGGCCTATAGTCATGCTTATCCTAATATTTACCTTGGAATTGATCCATGTAGATGATTATACATATTTACAGTGGACATGGATTATTAATAAGGGAATTAAGAATGAAATCTTCTAAGAATAACACTCTTAACACACCTCAATTTAAAAATTTTCATAATGTTATGGCAGAATCAGGTTTACCGGAGCTCTTGGATCCACTTGATCGACCATCTTTCGTGGCTTCAAATGATCCCGAGGAAGTTCTGTCTTCTTCCTAGGAGGCTGGACCGGGCTTAAAACTTGAAGATCTTCTCCCCAGGTCATCTATGAAGGATTTTATTCTCAAAGGGCCTCTGGTTAAGTGTGATCTACTATTTTTATTCCCAACAGTTTCATTGGGTTCATCCTATGCGAGTTTGAAGGATGAAACTCCTATTCTGACTTCTCTAGTGGAGGCATTCAATGATGGTTATTTGCTTCTCAGATGAACCTTAGACTCCTGATTTGGCACTGATAATCCTACTTTGGGGTTTTTTCATAAATTTTTTCATTTGTGGGATTTAGAGAGGCCGACTTGCATTTTGGAACTGAAGTGAAAATCCTTCTGCATAGTTCTTTCTTCATGGGAGAAATTTATCAAAATCTTGGACCAAAAGTCATTTTATGGTGAACTGATGGCATTTCCAGCTCTCCCGCTAGTCTATGGTATCCCATCAGTGAAGGGACTATCCTTTAGAATCTATTTGTATTAATCTTCTAGGGTTTCCTCTCCCCTTTCAGAATGATTCTTTTTTGAAGAGAATTGGGAATATACTGGGTGAGTTTTTATGTGTGGATGATCTCAAGTTACATCTCCAAGAGTCCTCCATGGGTTAGATACTCATTTTTATGTACCCCTCCTCCACTCCTCCAACAAAGATGATTCTTTGAGTGGAATATTGTTTGGATACTACTCCATTAGAAATAGATGTGTCTAAACATTCCCCATTTCTTCTCCTCATTCTAAGGGGAGTAAATTTGTGATCTCACATCCAAAGACACCTCATACTTCTAGAAGTTTGTCCCAGGACTCTAGTTTCCATGATTCTATGATTGGTGGGGTGTGCACAAGATCCTTGTCCAACAAAAAAGATATACTTTTTATTTGAGTGGTATCTTTGAGCCTAGTAGTTCCTGGGGCCAAATCCAAGAAACTCCAATTCAAATGAATCCAATTTTGGTTTAGAACGCTCATGGTATTGGTGCTAGGGTGGAAACTAATTTCTTGTTTATGAAGGGTGTCATTATAATGTTTTGGTTTTAACTACTCTAGATCCCAAGTATCCTTATGTTAAGATTCAAGACTTAGATCATCAAATTGGTTTTTCAGGTTATATGCAAGGTGATCCAGTAAATAATCACATTTGGATTTTATGAGAGGCCATATATTAGGTGGAGTATCTTGATAAATCTGACCCACATATTTATTCAAAAATTAGCATTGGTATCCTATACTTTTATTTTTATTTTGTGTATGGAAAGTGTGATGTTTTTTCTAGGGAGTCCCTATGGTTGTTTTTAATGTGATTAATATATTAATATACCCCTGGATCATGGGGGGGATTTTAATGCTATCATAGATCCAATAGAGAAGAAAGGGGGTGGTCCAGCTTCTTGGAAGAGCTGAAGTGATTTCACTTCCTTCACTACCCGTAATGGTCTCATGGATCTGGGGTATCCTAGGGATCGATTTACCTAGTGAAATAACCAGGAGGGAAGGAAGAGAACATGATATAGTATTGATAGGTGTCTATCCAATCTTCAGGTGATTTCTTCATTTCTAGGCGTGATGAATTTTTATTTGGTAAGATTCTTATCTGATCACTCTCTCATTATCATTATTCTTGATTCCAGATCAAACAAGAGCATAGAATTTTTCTTCTCTAAATGGTAGATATCAGATCCCACCTTTGAGGGTTTGTTTAATATTTCCTTGAGAAAATCCACACAGGATACTTTATAGGTGGTATTTCATAACAAATTGTAGCATCTTAAAGCAAATATTATTAGCTGGAGTATGAGTCGACAACCACTATCCATGGGCTTGGAGTCTATGAAATGGGAGATTGAATAGGTTGAGATAAGGTTAGAGGAAGAATGGGAAGGGAGGATTTTTGGTGACCTCATTAGCATGAATTATAGGTTCCCATATTTGATTTTGGAGGAAGAGAGGGTGTCTCATGAACATTATAAAACATTATGGCTCAAGGAGGGTGGCTGTAACACATGATTTTTCCATACTTGTATTAGGGAAAAAAAGAGATAAATCTCCCATACCCTTAAAATGGATGATGGAACCTACATTAATGATCCGAATTTAGTTAGAGATATGTTTGGTTCTCACTTCAAAACTCTACTTGGTGATTCTAATTCTCACATACAAGTTGAATATCCGATGAGGAATTATCCTCTCTTTGATAACATATCAAGGTTGGTGCCTAAGTCAGTGAATTTTGATATTGGTAGCATTCCCAATGAGGAGGAAGTTTGTATAGTGGTTAAATCTATGAATACTGAAAGTGCTCCAAGACCTAATGGATTCCACAAATCATTCTATGTGGAAATATGAAGCATCATTAAGATAGAGTTGATTGGAATTACTCCGGATTTATTTAGGGGGTGGTCTTCTAAGGGTGGCTTGTGAAACAACAATGATCCTTTTACTGAAGATCAAGGACCCTTCATCCATCATTCATTTTATGCCCATTTTCATGTGGAACTTATATTATAAGGTGTTGGACAATATTATAAATAGGAGGTTAGACCCACATTTTCCTAGATTTGTTTTGGAGGAACAATATGGTATTATTCAAGGTAGATCTATTTAGGGCGCTTTTGGTCTAGCACAAGAGATGATTGGGGACCTAAAAATCAAAAAAATGGGCTTTAATATTTTAATTAAAGTGGATATAGAAAAAGTGTATGAGAGAATGGAATAAAGATTCATTATTAAGGCAATGTCAAGAATGGGTTTTTTCCGAGTGGGTTATTGATCTTATTTTTAGATGATGTAGTTTAAAATGGTTTTTGATCACTCTCATGGGGAGAAAATGTGGATTTTTTAAATCAGTTCAAGGTATATGGAAAGGGTATCTGTTATCTCCCAGAATTTTCATTATTTCTCAGGAATCTATCATTAGATACATCACAAAGAACATTATCGATTGCTTCATTATACCATAATGTTGTAGGCCCAATATCATTGGTATCTCTCAGTTAATATTTGATGATGATATACTTGCCTTTATTAATGGAAGAATAACTTCTATCTAATATGTCAAAAAGTTCTGGGAAGAGTATAGAAAATGGAGTGTTCAACATATCAAAAAACATAAGAGCAATGTTTTAATTTCTAGATATTGTTTGGAAAGTATAAGTATAAGGATTAAGTCATATATTGATATATAAAGGAAGAATTTTCCATTGGAGTATCTGGGAACCCCTATTTCTCTAGGTTGAGTTCTTATTCACCATTTTCATGGGCTTCTGGATAGAATTTCCAAGCTGATCAATAATTTGAAGAATCAATTTCTTTTCTTTGGGGGTGAATTACCTTAGTTAATAGTTTTATTTCTTCAATTTCCATGCATATTTCATCCTCTCTTTGTATTCCCGAAAATGGTTTTTAGGAGAATAGAGATCTTATTTGTGATGTTTTTGTGGGATGCAAATGATGATGGGAAATGTCATTGGGAATTGTGGGAGAGGCTAGCTAAGGAGGTAGAGTCCAGGGGAATTAATGCGAGGAACATGGAGGATTCTATGCACTGCTTGGAAGAAAAGATTTCTTGGGATGTTCTTGCAGGAAAATCTATGTAGGGAAGTTAATTTTGAGTAAGTATAAGTCGGTTCTTGATGTGAAGAATGATTGGGCTACTGGGATGTGGAAAAGACTTTGAGTCCATGCTAGGGAACTTCATCATCATTCGTGATGGTTTTTTGGGTGCAAGGAGATCATTTTTTGGAACCAGAATTGGGAAGGTATAACATTGGGTTTCCCAGTATTCCCCACACCAAATATTTCCTTCAAGAATTCTAGTAATTATCCACTGCTCATACAAGCTACTCTTACTCCACATCAGTGTGATTTGTATGATAATATCATACTAGAATATAGACTGGTGTTCAAATGATCTCCATCATGTATTCTAACTCCAAATCATATCATTATTTTCATTGTTGCCCTAATTCTAGTGATGAATGGGGAGATTCTCTGGTGTCGAAATATTATAGAAAAATTAAACTTTTTGGTTTGGTGCATTAGACATCATTATGTTTACACTGATACTAAGATACAGTGGATATACATCTCTCTTTTTTCTAAATGCCCCTATTTCTCAAGGACAAGTAAATAATCAACACTTTATCTTTTTCATCATGGGGAGTGGGTGCTAGCTACTTGGAGGAGGTTGGGAGAGTTCTTTGGCTTTGGAGTTCATCATGACTCAATTGATGATTTCCTACAAAACTGGTTTAATAGTACTAGAAATAATAAAAGGGAACATAAGGCATGAGTAATTTTGATTACTACAGGGTGTTGGATGATTTTGTAGGCTCGAAAAAAACTTAAATATTAGGGAATCCAAAGCTGCCATATCACACTACTAGTGAGATCATATGACATGGATATGTGGAATGGGTATTTATTAGGTATTTGAGAGAAGGAACCATCATTGAGGATACTGTGTCAATATAGATATCCCATCTATGTGCCTCTGTGGGTGACCTCATAGGGCATATAGGTGAAATAGAACTCTGTTAATGTCAGATTAAAGCTAAAAAATGACAGTTCATGCTTGAATGTGATTTCATGGGGTGGTGGTGTGGTCTGTGATGACATGGGATCTATAATGCATGACTTTTCTTCTGATTATGGTCCTGCAGACTCTCTAATGGTGGAGAACATGGAAATTCTTAGTGGCATGGAGATATTTAAAGTAAGAAATCTGAATCTAGAGGTGGTGGAGATAGACTCATTAATCATCTTCAAATCCCTTCACAAAAAAGTGGTTACCCCATGGATTATTAGATATATCATCTGGATCATTAATTATCTCTTGAGGGGTTAGGTTCATATTAGCCTTGCATGTCATGAAGGAAATAAGGTAGTAGACTTCCTTACATCTAGGAATATTCAGAATGTGTAAATCACTGTATTTACTGGTATGAGATTACTCCCCCCTGAATGTGTGAATATTGTAAGAGGTGATGCACTCGGTCTCCACTTTTACCGTCCACCCTAATGTATTTGTATTTTATTTTTGCTTTTATATTAATAAAAATATCACTACCATTAGAAGTGGAATACCTTCAGTATACCCCATGGATTACACTTAGAGAATTTTCTAGGATGTATGGTTGTGTACCATGAGCTATCCTGAACTTCTAAGGTCAAGGATTCCATGCTTCCTCTTGGATTATTTATATTATCATAATCTTTACTTCCCATGGTCATTAATATTATTTTCCTTAATCCCTTGAATAAATTATTTAATGAGAACATGCTCAAAGACATCCAACATAGGCTAAATAGGTATGGTCATCCAGGTGCCCCATGAGGAACCTGAGCTTGACATAGGTTATATTTATTTCCTATATTACATTTATCTACATGTACACAATTATATTTTATATTCATAGACTGGACTTTCATAGACACCAATGGTGGTGACCTACTGAGTTTATCTCTCGCCCCATTCGGGAAGCCGATAGTACCCAGGAAGATTGTGTGATTGCAGGTGTACATAAATGGAAGTATTCAGTTATGGATGTGTGGATTCTTGTTTTAGGATGGGAGCATGGTAGAAGATGATTGGGCCATTTCTTGGTATTATTTCATATTTTTTGGTCTTTTTAAAATATTTTGTATCTACCTACTTCCATTTATGCTTATTATTTTCTAGATACATGACTTCATTATTGTGTATGGTACTATTCCAACTTGTGAGTTGATTATTTATGTCTCATATTTTTATACGTGTTATTATTCCTTATTAATTATTATTATATATTTTATTCATTATTTACTTATAAATTGTTTACCTCTAGATTCCATTCTAATTTTGAGGGTATAATATCCCCATCATACCAACTTAGAACTTCACTACTAGTAAGAAAACCTTGGCATATGGGGAGGGGTGATTGTGGCCAAATGGCCCACCAGTTCAGTTACTATTATCAGTTGAGCTAGGTCAGGATGTCACAAAGTTTCATCAGAACATTATTTTTCCTTGTATTACAATTTTGGTTGGAATACATGAGACTAGTATGTTTTAGAATTTGGTAATGATCATGTTCCTAGGAGTAGCTAATCCATGTATGGGGAAAATACGAAATTGTCTGGGATGGTATTTGATGTTCTGGATTATTCCTTTTATAGTTTCACCAATTTCACCATTAGGTGATAAAAATGATGTGTGGTGTTGATTATGTTATTATTGGTCCTGCTTGATACTTTTCTTGGTATGGCATGGAATCATTGATCATACACCATTATAGGAAATTTATAGAATAAAATGTCCCACATTATGCCATACCATGTAGGTTTCATTATTTGACTGCATGATATCTGTTTTATGTGCCTTGAGTGATAGATCTTTTATTTGAGTAACATTTTTACAAGAAAAGGGTGATTGAATAATTGGTTATTAAAGTTTCTGCATTAACCTAAATAGTTTTTCCCATATAGTTTGATGATTCCACCTTAATTAACCAATTATCACTTGTTTGAAATATGTCACTAATGTTTACATAAAATAAAACATTAGTTTATTTTGAATACATGAATGTAATTTTTATTATAAAGAGTGCACATACCTATATAAATTAGGAATGATTATTCATGTTGTCAAATCATCTTATACTATTAGTTACATTATTCTATTGAATATAAAGGTCCAGACACTGTTAAATTAACTACCAATTGTAATTTATACAGAAATTAATTATATAAATTGGGAATGGTACTTTATTTAAGTGAACTTAATAGGAATTCAAGAATTAATAAATCCTAAATCAAAATGTGGTTTCTGTTAAATGGAAATTCCAATTTCAACATAATGGGAATTTTTTTCTATAAATTGCACTTGAAAGTCCATATACTGGGGCCCTTATAATGAAATTGAGAGATTGTCCTAGACCTGAACTTAGTATTGTTAAGTAGGTAGTGTCTCTTATAGTTCTTTATAATCTAAAATTCTGACCATACCTAGATTTTAGAGAAGGAAAATGGGTTTCACTTACTTATAGGAAATCTTGTACCTGTCCTAATTTTATACCTACAGTCATCCATTATCAAATTCTATTAAGGTATGTGAGTGGAATTTTTAGAGATATGCTGCCATGAAATCATCAAGTTATGCACTAGGAGGGTGGATATTACCATGATCCATAGGTGGTGGGCCCTAATCCACCAGTGATACTTCTAGTAGTGCCACCAATAACAACTCCTATTATTCCCAATGCAGGTGATGATTCCTAATTTCAAGAGGGATTCCTACATCATATGCAGATTATACAGGGTGCTCTGTGACCTTCCTCTTCTATGGAAGAATTGACCCAAGAGTTTAGTTATAGAATCTTCCCATGTTCTCATGGGATAATGGTACTTAGGCTGCAGAGTCATGGCTAGAGGCCATGATATTGATTTTCAACCACCTTAACACACCTTCCAAGAGGATAGTGAATCTCGCTACTTATATGATTCAATATTCCACCAATAGTTGGTGGGAAGTTATAATCAGGATGATCAACATATAGGTATGAATTAAAGGGATTTAAAGTCAATTTTTATTTATTTATTCTTCTCCCTAAAGTCATTGAGAGATTATCAGGCCATAGAGTTCATGCACCTAGAGTAGGGAACTATATCCATTATTGACTATTCAGCTCACTTTACTGAGATTCAACATTTTTCACTGATCCTAGTAGGAGATGATTCATATATGGAATGATGATTTGTGGAGGGGATTAGATACCCTATATCATTTTAGATAAATTTCTTCATGTTAGATACCATATTAGATATTATAAATCAAGACCTTATCACTAAATTTAAACTAAGGGAATCCGACAATACAAGGCATAGTGTCTTAGTGCCTAAATAGAGTAGTGATTCCTCCTATGAATAGAAATGTCATCATTATAAATCTTAGAAGGAAAGTGGTAGCTAGATCATCCTCACTGATAGTTCAATAGTGTTCCATTAATGTGCGAGGTAAGGCCACTTTAAACCTTAGTGTATAAAGAACCTAAGAGACTGTAGATCTAGTGGCCAAATGGTTTATCTTTAGATATTCTGTTATACGATATTATCTATTTCCAATGGGAGATATTCTACATCATATCCACTTTACAGAGTAGGATCAATAATTCTATGTTAGGTAGATATATAGAGTGTGGACAACCAATTAGGACAAGGAGGATTTCAAGGCCATGGCAGCCATACTTCTTATTTTCAGCATCAATAGAGTAGACCTTCTCTGGGTAGTCCATCTATATATTAGGTCCACATATCAAACCAATTGAATGCACTACATTCAGTACCCAAGGAGTAGATTATAGTTTCATCTAGAGAGTGAGGTACTATTTTAGTGGCCACTACTATCAAATCTTCTTTGTTCAACAATGTTTCTTCACAATCCTTTATTTATGTATCGATCATGGAAATTATTGGGATTGAAATTCAGTACTTATGTTTTATAATGAAACTTGATAATCCATTGGGAATTCAATCAGAGAGTGTACTCCAGTGTAAGAAATACCCCCTTTATTTTGGTAGTTATCATTTCTTATTGGACTTCTTTTCCTCGAGATGATGAGCTTTAGTTTCATTATCGAGATGGACTAGTTGGTCTCCTATCATGCTTATGCGGACCACCACCACTAAAAAGTATCATTCATGTCACCATAGGAAGGTATATATCTTCACAAGGCTGAATGTAATTTCCAAGAAAGTAGAGCTGGAAAATAGCATAATGGGATGGGTGGAGTGAAAACTTAGATGGCTGATCTTTATATGGAGAATGAAGGAATAAGTTAGGTTGATTATTCTTCTATACTAGATCATTTTATGGATTTATTCCCTATTATTTTCCTAGGTCACCTCCCAATAGATAGGTGGATTTATCTATCAAGATAGTTCCAGGAGCAACATTGATATCCATTCCTCCTTACAGGATGAATACTACTAAGTTTCATGAGCTTAAGAGGTAGCTATAGGACTTGGAATCATAGATTTTATCCAACCCATCACTACACCTTGAGGTTCAACCATTATTTTTTCTAGGAAGGAAGTTGGTACCATTAGGCTATGCATGGATTATTGATGATTGAACCATCCTGTAGTTAAAAAATGACATTTTTTCCTCATATAGAAGATATTTTGACTAGCTCTGAGGAGCTAGAGTATTCTCGAAGATCGATTTGAGTTCAGGCTATCATCATGTACGCGTTAGACCTTTAGACATACCTCATACAATGTTTCATAGTAGGTATGGTCTTTACAAGTATTTGGTTATGTATTTAAATCTTACGAATTCACCCACCATTTTCATGACATTGATGAATTAGTTTTTCCACCCATACCTGGAGTCCTTCATTATAGTGTTCATGGATGACATCTTGGTGCACTTGCATACTTGACTATATCATTCCAAACACCTTAATATCATTATGAGTACACTGATAGAGCATAGATTGTATTCCCAAATCCCTAAATTCCACATATTTAATGATACGTTTCACTTATTAGTTCATATTATATTAAAATCAGAAGTATTCGTTAACCCATAAAAGGTAATGATCATAGTTTCTTGGGAGTATACCAAGACCATATTTGATATACTAAGTATCTTGGGGATGTATAGATATTACAAGAGTTTTATATATGATTTCTCCCATCCGGTATAAATAATTTTATGCATGACCAAGAATGTTTTTATGTTTATCTGGTCTAAAGTGTGTGAGAAATATTTCCAAGGGTTGAAGGGAATACTTCACTCAGTGACAATTCTGATTTAACCTTAGCCTAGAAGAGGCTATATAGTTTTTTGGTATACCACAATAATTGTTATAGTTTCAATTATGTTGAATTAATATCGATTTGTTATATATTGATCTTGGAATTTGAGTCCTCAAGAGCATAAATACCCATCACATGATCTCGATCTAGTAGTAGTCATCCATTCCTTATGTTTCTAGAGACACAATTTACTGGGAGAATGCTTTGTGGTGTATACAGACCATAAATTCCTCAAGTATATCTTCACATAAAATGACTTGATTTGTGAACTTACATTTCATTACATAACTGTTACATTATTTTTAAGATAACCAACATAATATAGATACAAATCTGATATCAAAATGTTGAGTGTATTGGGAAAATTAAGTTCATATACAACTTATACATAATAAAACATAAAAAAAATATTTAAATCATTTTTCTTTATCCTTCTAAAATATTTCATTATCCTCATTAGATGCAGTCACCTTAGGATATACATCAAAGAAAAGGGTGAACTAAAAGCCCAATAAGAGGATGAATAAAGGACATGAATAAATATAACATGGGTGAGCATTATCACCATCTTCATTTCATAAGCATGGGATAATCATCAATATCACAAGGGAAACAAGTTATAAACTCATGGAATGTGGAAATGCATATAAATGAAACATCATGTCATAGTGGTCAAATACCACACATTGTTGCGAACAAAGTTAGAATCATGTTCACACATAACATATGTTCATAATCATAATATCATCATTTTGAACATATATAGCATCATGTTGACGTATATTACACATTATCTCATGAGATAAATCAAATTACCTAATTCATTTGAGGGATATATAATTTCAATCCCACCTGTCACATCATAATATTTACATTACCATGAATGCCACATAGAATGTATAACAACCACATGAAATAACCCATGGAAATTAATGGTTTTCATAAGGATTTAATAAATCATATATTCATGAATAAAATTTTGGGTTCCCAAATAAAAAGTCAAAAAGAATATTTGGTATAAGAATCATTATTCTTAAGGGAAGAATAAATAACTAAAGAGGAGTCAAAGATGTGTTTTGTAAATAAAAGTTCATTTAGAAAATCTTTTTATTTGACATAAAATCAAGTAGGATAAATGTATATCAAAAAAATGAAAAGGTAATAATACTAAAATTATATTTAATGAACATTAAAGAAATATCCTTACTGAAATTTTTGTGAAAGAGAGAAAACCCAAATAAAGGGAGTTGGCTTCAAGAATCCCCTTACCTTAATTATCACTTTATTTCGTTGTTTTTTCACCTACAAAATAATAAAAATAAATTTATTAAAAATTTATCAAGAATTGAATTATTTTAATATTTAATTTATTTATCAATTATATTACTTTTATTATATTTCTTAATTTTCTTGTTTATTGGGTGGTCATTGTGATATCATCTTTTACTTTATTTTTTTTTCGTTTTTCCTAACTTAGCTATTTTTTAAACATAAATTATACATAAGAATAATTAATTCCATAATATTATAATACAAATAATTAAATTTTTATATGTTATATATAATTCTTAATATCCATCCAAGATGATGGTTTTATGTCTTGACATGAAAATTCCTCTATAGGTGGTTAACCGACCTTTAAAGGGACATTATATAGAGAGAAAGAATAAGGAAGTTTAAAATTTATATATATTGAAATATGATACTTATAGTAGGTTAATATAATTAATTATTTTATAAATTTAAACCCCCTTTATAATTTAAATTAATTAGTTTGTTAAAAATTAAAATTGAAAAAAAGATAATTTTTTATTTTAAGGATTCACTTTTGACTTTAGGTTTTGGAAAGTGTTTTTAGGTATGGAAATTAAGTTTATTATATTTTAATGAATCATTTAAAAAAATATAAATCATGGAAAAAAATCAAGTATTAGAATGTATTAGGTCATTATTTAATCATTAGTGATGTAATTTAAGATACATCAGTTACGGGAAAAACTGTATTTTTACTATTCACCTAAAAATTGAATTACTATAAAAAATTACCATAGAATCAACCACGTAAAATTTGAATGTTCTGATTTAAAAAATTATTTTCATTTTGTCAAAATAAATTTGTAACATTGGTAATTTAGATTTTTATATAAAAATTATGATTCTTTAGAAATAATTAAAAATATAGTTTATTAAAAATGTGCTTATATTTTTTTTAGATTTTTTATCATGATATTTATTATTTTTTCAAGAATTATAATATTTATAATTACTTAAATTAATCAAGATAAATTTTATTTATATCTTAATTTATTATTTTGATATAAAATTACTATTCCAACGACAACATTACCGCCTATAAATACCTCTACTTTCCTTCATTCATTATTCAACTCAATTTCTATCAAGGATTTATAATTCAATTTTATTTAATGTTTATTGGTTTTCTAATATTTATTTTCTTTTATATAGTTTTAGTAGTGATGTGATGATTCTAGTATATTTGGGTGATCCATATTTTCTCATTTTATTTTTTCTATTTTATATTTTTTGTCCAGTTGTAATGTTTAAAAATTTAATTAGTTTCATTGATGATTAATGTAAAAATATTTTTTAATGAAATAAATTATTGTCTGTTTATTTATGTGTATAATAATATATATTATATTATAAAACATATTAATTTAAAAACAAAAAAATCATTTATAATATATGGGTTGTTACATTTCCCCTATAGAAATTTCATCCCAGAAATCTCAACTCATATTCTTGGTTGAGAATAGGTGATGGTACTTCTATTTCATTGTTTCTTCTCATACTCATGCTGAATCTTCAAACTAATGGTCCCTCCATAACAGTTTTACAAGGTGAGTTTTCATTTTGTGTAGAAATTTGTCTCTACGTTTTAAGATCTTCACTATTTCTCTTCATATGAGAGGTCATTCTCTAATTGCGCCACCTCTAGATTTAGTAAATATGAGGGATCAAGTATTTACTTCCTTATGAGTGATATGTGGAACACATCATGAACATGATCCATTATTGGTGGAAGTTTAATATGATAGGCCACTTCTCCTATATGATCAAGGATATCAAAAGTTCCAATGTACCTTGGGTTAAGCTTCCCTTTCTTTCCAAACTGTATAACTTTCTTCTATGGTGATATTTGAAGGAATTTTTTTTCTCCAACTTCAAAATCTATGTCCTTTAAACAGTTATCAACATATATATTTTTATGACTTTTAGCATATTCTATAGGTTGTTGGATGGCTTGAACCTTCTCTATCATATCTTATACAATATCAGGTCCAAGTAGCTTTTGTTTTGAAACTTCATTCCTACATGTTGGAGTTCTACATTGCTTCCCATAAAAATATTCATATGTGGCCATTTTAATGCTCAAGTAGAAGCTGTTGTTATATGAGAATTAGACCAATGGGATATGTTTATCCCATCCACCTTTGAATTCCATTAAGTAGGATCTTATTATGTCTTCGATCATCTGAATAGTTTTTTCAAATTGGCTATCAGTTTGAAGGTGATAGGTCATGATAAAATTTAATTAAGTACTAAAATATTGTTTAATAATTCTCTAGAATTTAGATTTGAACCAAGGATCATGATTAGAGATAATAAAAAGTGGAACCCCGTGTTACCTCACCACTTCACATATATATTGGAAAGTTGTTCAAAAAATAAATCCTTCTAAATAACAATTAAGTGGAAGTTATTGGTGAGTCAATCCACCACAACCCATATCATATTGTTTCCTTTGGATGTATTTAGGAGATCAATGATAAAGTTAATAGTTAAATTCTCTCATTTCCATGTGGGTATATGATGGAATTCCTCTCATAAGGAATGAAAAAAGCACATTTATTTTCTTAATACAACATAGAGACTGACCTGGGTTGTCTCACTTGAGGATATTTCTTAGTTGTTGACCTACTTAATCTAATTCACTTAAATTAATTATTTTTTGTTTTTTTATTTAATCTAGAAAAGAAATGTAATTTAAATGAAATAAATTATTAAACTAACATACAATGAAAAATTATGGTTAAAAAAGAAAGAACTTGACATTTCTGGTCTGGTTTATGGGTTCCATCACTCTCCTTATTAGTGTTTAAGTTTAGTTTCATAGTTTAATCATAGAATATCAGTCTTAATCTTCAATTATTTTATTTAGTAGTGTGAAATAATAAATTCCTTTAGTAATCTCAATTACACCTCCTCCTGTAATCATGGTTGATGAAACACCTCAATTGAGAATTTGCAACCATATAAGACCTGACTCAATCATATGTCATTTAATCTACTAAATAGATCAACTTAATCACATGAATAGCTTAAGTTTAGTGTAAGGGAGGGAAAATATTTAAAAAAAATAATAGGAATGAGTTTGAGTTTAGTGATGTAGTTGAAAATCACCACACTTTTTCGTTTCACTATTTCTCACCACAAAAGTAAATAAAACTTAAGAATTTACATATAGAATGAAATAGAAGAAACACTTACCACCCTCAAGAAAAGCCTTGGGTTAGCCCCTCATTTTTTAGGGTAAGATTTCATGGTGGTAAGATGAGAAAGAAGAGAAAAATATAAAGGAATAAAATAAAAGAGAAGGAGATGAGATAGAGAAAGAAGAGAATAAAATAAAATAAGAAAATAAAATATGAGAAATTTAAATATAATATATAAAGATAATTTTAAAATAAGAAAAGAAAGAAATAAAAACAATAATAATAATAATAGGTAGAATATAAGAATAATGGTGGATGAAACTTGAATTAAAATTCATGGATTTTATCAATAATTTAAAATTACATTTAGAAAAATAAAACTAAAGAAAATAAAAAGAAAATAAAATAAGAATAAAAAAAATGAAAATAGGATGAAGTAGTATGGTAGGCCATAGGATTCTCTCCTCCGAGTCAGTTGAACTCTCTTGGGAAGTGGACAAGTCCCTCCCTTTATATTTAGTGAGGAGTATTGGCCTTTCTTTAAATCTTCATATTAACATCAATTAATATTTCTCTAGAGAGACCCATGTAAAAATATTGGAAATACCTAATAAAATCTGGTGTTTGAATATGTTGTAGAGTGTGGAACATATCCTTATAGGAATAAGATCTGGAAAATGTGCCTACTTCTTTTTAGCATGGAATGGAGATGTGGAAGCATAGAAGTGGCAAGGAGGTATGGGCAGTAGCAGCGGTGGTTGGTTCTCCCGGAACTCCTCTGACCTTTACAATGGTAGAAGGATGTTTGAATTGTTCTTTATGGGGGTTATCTGAGGCTCTGAAGGTGATTAGTGGTGGTGTAATTCCTTGTAAGAGAAGGATGGATCGAGTTTGAGCATCAATGGTGTAGAAAAGGAAGATCTTAGCCTATTTTAATGGGTGGATAGCAACATCGAGTGTCAAAGCATGGAGGGGGATGGTGGCACATTATAACCAAGCATGGGGAACATAGAATTGGGAAGGATGAAATCCTCCCAATAAAAATATGAACATTAACTTGAAAAAATGGGATCCCACATAGAATTTAACAACAGGATTGCACTGGCTTATAAGCCAAAGCAAAGAAGCACCACCCAAAACTGATTTTTACATGGATGGGATCCCATAAGACACTACACCCACTGACATGTGAGATACACCACATATGGACCATACAATCCTTTGTACCTCCTATATTCCCTTATATGCTTGACTCCCATAGCCCACTCTTATACAGGATTTGATCCCTCGTGGGATGTGGTCGACTCTATTAAGCCCTCTGGGTGGTGGTCTAGCCGACCAACCCTTGTTTACTGGCTATATGCTGGTATGCCACCTGGTTGAGGGATTTCTTGGATGTCACTTCATTTTTACCTTAATTTCATAAGAATGGAATATGAAAATACTTATAAAATTTCATAAACACTTGAAAAGATATTAATTTACTTTTCATAACACTTAAAAAACCATCATCCAACATTCATAAAATAAATTTTAAATCATTGAAAACCTAATATTCAACTTATTTCAATAATTTATTCATTTTAAACCATTTTATTATCATAATAATATTTTCCCATAATTTTATATGGCACTTGAATACATGGGTGTTTAGATAAAAAATTAATTTAAAACCATGGAAATATGTTAAAAATTATGAATGAAATATGACTCTATCAAATAACCCCAAACTTAAACCATGCTTTTCCTCAAGTATAAAATCTCAAAATAAAAAATTAGAGTAGGCCAATGTTATCAATATTTTAATTTTAAAATTAATAAAATCATATGGGTATCAATGTTAAATCAAACTTTAAATCCACATAAAATATCGATAAAATTTCTCAATTTTCAAATAAAGAATCAATTATAGAATTTTACTTTTTCCCATTTGAAAAATGATATAAATTCTCTTCTCATTCATTCAATTCCATTAATTTACTATTATTAAACATGCCTATTAATGATCTACCTCTCTTGAATATTTTATCTCATCTATCATGATATTAATTCAAGTAGAGTTTTGCTCATATAATGAATATGTGATCCTTATCCATATGCTTGTAGATGAACTATTTTCTCCACATTGTAAATACAAAAGGCACATAAAATCATAAATACTTGCAATAAAGGTTCAAACAAATATGAGTCTTAATGTTGGTGGGAATTGATGTTTAAAAATTAAGGCTCAAGGAGGAGTCTTATCTCTTAAATTATAAAGAATGATATCAGAAGTAAAAGTGTAATGAGATTCTATCTTTCAAATTTTAACAACTCCAACCTCCCCTAAGTCTCAAATTAATGTTCATGATAAAATAAATAAAAATGAAAGATTTGGGAACCCACATGATTTTTTTCTAATTTTATACTTTTTTCAAAGAAAATTTTCATTTTTTTATTTTATGAAAGTTATACTTATAATAAAAATCACATACACCACCTAGACACATATTATAAAAAACCATCAGTCTAGTAATGATGATTTTTTATTCTTCTAAGTCACAACCCATTATTTTCATTTTTTCCTTTTTTAATAGGGTCAAAATAATAGAGTATAATGATTAATTCAAAAAACTTTCTCATTACCCAAATTATAACCCCCACACTTCTTCATTATAATGTAATTTATCCCTTTCTTACAAAATCCCTTAACCCCAACACTTTAACTTAAAAATATCATTAAAATACGAAGAGGAGGATAGTAATGAATATAAATGACTTAAAACAAGGATCATTCCTAACAAGTTCATTCATGGTCTCTATGGGATAAAAAAGTATTTATGTAAAGGTAGTGTTTTATATATCATGGATTTTTAAAATATTCCTGAATCATTTTAATTGTGTTTTCGTATAGTCATAGCTTTGAAAATTTCCAATAAAAGTTATGGTAGGTGACATGTCCCATGAACACTAAATAAATATTCTCAAGAATAAATTGGAAGTTCTTACTATATAAATCCTCTCTAAAATGGGAAATATTATATTAGATAATCACTTAAGGCATGAATAATAATAAAAAATAAATTCACATGAATTTCTGAAATTAAAAGCATGATTTTTTTTGGAAATTTCATTTACATAAATCAACTAATTCCCTCCAACCACGAGTCCTCATTTTAATATCCTTTTTACACTTCAATCATACAATTATAAATTTTAATGATTTAATATAATTAACATTTAATTATAACACATGGAATCATGAAATTCCTAAGAAACTCATATCTCTTATATAAATTAAGTAAATTAATAATTAAATTGTGAGCATGCAATTTTCTAGTTTCAATCTCAAAACAGGTTCAAGAAAAAAATGTTGAGTGTTGAAAGGATATAAAAAAAGGTGAACTCCCTTTCACATGAAGCTTAATCCTCTTTCCTCCTTGACTATTTGGGGATGCCTTGTTCCATCATGGTCTTAAAAAAGTAAATTAATCAATTAATCATAAGGATCATGTCATCAAAGTTAAAAAATTATAGAGGGAGTGGGGTTGTATTCTAGAATAATTCTAAAAATTTAAATTTAAATATCTAGAAATAAATTAAAGGGCTAAGTCTTGGTATGATCCCACCAGTGGGTCCTAAATTTTTACTACCTCTATAGGGTAGTACCAACTATTATCCAAAGTCTTAGGGTGGATGAAACTTCTTTGATTTTAACTAATACATGTGGATTCTATCTGCTCACACCTCTTCTTTGTTGGTGAGAAATGATTCATAGATATAATATACCATATCCCCACCATTCAAAATTAATTACAGGTTTCATGGAATAGGTAGGATGAAGTATAATCCATCCTCTTCCTTGGTTACTATTTGTGAAACCTCTTTTTTCTTGTCTAGTGATGGCTCAACATGGGCTGCATGAATTGAAATTTTAAAAAGTAGGGTTGAAATTTATTTTTAATTTGATATAATTTAAAAATGAAGGATGTAAAGAAAAATACACTCTTTCAGTATGAGAGATATATATCTCATTTTCCTTGTGCTCAGTTACTTGTACTTCTTCATGGGTTTCCTAAAAAATATGTTCATCAAAGTTAGGGATCTCTATGTTTTCCTCAACAAGTGCATGTTCAATTTCTACATCCTCTTCTAAGGGAAAGAAAGGGTTGAAAAAATCTCAAAATTAAAAACAATAAATAGTGTTACTTAAATAATATTGAATAAATTCAAATTAAATAGAGTTTGAGATAAGATAAACTCCCTAAATTGGTTCAGTTTCAATCTCCCCTTCAGTAGTGAGTGCCTCTTGGAGTTGGATGGTGGTAAGAGGAGGTAGGTGGTCAGGATCCTCCATAGTTTCTTCAAATTCCTCCACATGGGTGGTGTATTATTATTCTAGGTCTAGAAATATGAATTGAAGTTCAGATTCTTCAATCTTGTAGATGGGAAGATATCATTTCATTTCATCTTCTACCCAATTTCTCCAAAACTGATCTTAATCTTTTCACATATTCTTATCAGCACACGATTCTTTATCTTTACTCTCTAGATCTTCATGTTACTCTTGAATCTAGTTCCTAAAATGGTTGGGATTTTGATATTCCTCAATTTTGGCCTCAACTTATTAGATGTATTTAGTGAAATTGGAGAAAACCAATAATATTTCCTTCTTTCCCTTGAGTGTTTTCTAGATAGTTTGGAGTTCATCAACCATGTTAATAAAATCTTGAGGTGAGATTAATATCTCTATGCCTCTTTTCCTCTGCTTGAAAATTATCATAAGATTATCCACTCTTCATTTAAGGGCCACCTTAGTATATTTTGTTTCTTATTTTTTCACCTTTGAGTAATTATTCAATGAATTGGAAAGTAATCATTTGAAAACATCATGGAAAAATAATTTTTTATAGGTTTTATTTTTTAAGGCAATAAAAACTATCTACAATGTGAAAAATAAAAAATAATAAAATATTGATTGGATTCCCAAAAATGAAGATAGTTTTTGTGACATACATATCGTAGGGTGTGGAAAAAGAAAATTTATTTTCCTAGTGATGAACAAAGGCCGACCAGGTTTGTCTCACTTGAGGATCTTTCTAAGTTGTTCACCTATTTAACCTAATTCAACTGAACTACTTATATTTGTTTGTTTATTTAATTTAGAAAATAAATGGGGTTTAAATGAAAAAAATTGAAGTAACATGAAATGACATAATGTGGATAACAAAGAAATAACATGGCCTTTGGGGCTTGGTTTATGGGTTCCATCACTCTCCTTATTGGTGTTTAAATTTTGTTTAATAGTTTAATCCTAAAATATAACTCTTAAACTAATATTATTTTATTTATTGGTGTAAAATATTGAATTAATTTATCAATATCAATTCCACCTCCTCTTGTAATCAATATTTATGGAACACATCAATCGATAATATGACATCTTCCAGGACTTGACTCTATTGTATGCTATTTCATCCAATAAACGGATTAACTTCATTTCATGAAGAGATAATTTTTATTGAAAGGGAGGGAAAATATTTAAATAGATAATAAAAACTATTTTTAGTCCAGTGTTGTAGTGGAAAATCTCTACACTCGTGAACTTCACTCCTAATCATCAAAAACAAAAATAAAACTTAATAATTTACATGTAGAATGAAATAGGAAGACCACATACCTCCCTCATGCGAAGCCTTGGGTTATCCCATCATTTTTGAGGGTTAGAGGTCACAATGGTAAGATGAGGAAGAAGTGAAGAGGAGAAAAGAATAAAATAAAAATAGAAGAAGATGAGAGAGAGAAGAGAATAAAATAAAATATGAATATAAAATTATTTAAATTAAAATATATTATATAAATAAAATTTTAAAAGATCAAAATAAAGAAATAAAAAGAAAAAGAAAAATAAGAGGTATGAGAGAAAGAGAATGGTGGATTCCACTTGAATCAAAATACATTAATTTTATTATGAAATTAAAATTACACTTAGAAAAAAAGGAAAAAATGAAAACAAAATAATAATAAAAAAATGAAAACAGGATGAAGCATCATGGAAAGCCTTGGTAGACTCTCTTCCCAGTCAGTTAAAATCCCTTGGGTAGTGGACAAGACCCTCCCTTTATAGGAATATAGGATCATCCAACTTTATTCAAATCTTCATATTATCATCAATTAAGATTTTCCTCAAGAGACCCACATCAGAAGAATTAAAACACCTAATAAAATTGGGTGTTTGAATATCTTTCATCATAGAAGAGATCCTGGTGGGCATCAAATGTGGATACCAGGTCTCCTTTTTCATGCATAGCAAGGAGATGTGGTAGTAAGGAAGTGTCTAGGTGGTAAGGGAAGTGTAAGTAGTGGTTGGTGCTCCCTCAACACCTACAACATTAACTGTGGCTTGAAGAAGTTTGAATTGATCTTCATGGGGGCCATCTAAGACTTTAGAGGCGATCATTGGTGGTGGAATGCCTCGACAGTGAAGGATGGATTGAGTTTGAGCTTCAGTGGCATGAAAATGGAGGATAATATCATTTTGTAGTGGGGAACCAACAATGTTGAGCTGTGAAGCATGACGAAGGATGGTGGAACCTTGTAACCGAGTACGGGGCATACAAATCTTGGAGGAAGGACGACATATCAATAAAAACATGAATATTAACTTGAAGAAACATGCCCCCCCACATCGAATCAAACAATGAGAGTTCCCTGGATTATAATCCAAAGTGTGGGATCACCATCCCAAACTAATTTCTATGAGGATGGGCTCCCACAGGACACCACACCCACTGATATGCAAGCCACACTACATATGGCCCATTCAGGCCTTTTCCCCCTATACACCCTCATAGTCCTAACACTCTAAGTTCCACTCCTACAATGGATTTTATCCCTTGTACTATGTCACTAGATCTATAAATCCTTCCTGGGTGGCGGTATGACCTGACTATCTAACGGGATGCCAAATGGTTGATGGATTTCTTGGTTGGACCTTAAGTTTTACCAGAAATTAATAATAAATTAATATGAAAATACTTAGAAAATTTTATAGACACATGAAAATAAATTAATTTAAGTTTCATAAAACTTGAAAAACTATCATCCAACATTCATAAAATAAATTATATATCATTTAAAAAACAATACTCAACTTCTTTAAATAATTTATTCATCTTAAATTTTTTATTACCATAATGAAATTTTCCCAAAATTTGATAAACAGTGGAATACATGAGTGTTTAGATAAAAAATTCATTTAAATATATTGAAATATGATAAAAAGTTTTCATGAAAAATGACTATATCAGTGTAGGCAATGGTTGCATCATCTCTTTGGAATTCTCTCACTCTGCTTTAACTTACTGAAATACCAAACACCATGAGTTATACTCTGAAATATTCTTATTCATGTTATCCCACCATAATTTCTCTCTAAGATCACAATACATCTTGGAACTTCCAAGACAGGTAGAGAAAGATGAGCTATGTGCATTATCCAATACCTCCTTCTTTATCTCTAGTGATAAAGGAACAAAAATTCTAGTTCCAAATTGAATGTCACCATCCTCATTAATGTGAAACCCATGTAGATTACCTTTCTTTACTACTTTCAAATTCTTTTCTAGATCTAGATCATCCCTTTGTGCCTTATTGATATTCTCTTTGATTGATGCTTGGGAAGTCATTTGAGAAAGGTAGGATGTATTCCCTTTTGTTGTGATTTCAAGATCCATCCTTTGCATATCCATAAAGATAGGGTCTTTCTTAATCTGCATAATATATATATTAGAAGGTTATTTTTTACTAAGATAATCAGATACCTTGTTCTTCTTTCCCAGATGTTAGTGAATAAATAAATTGTAGTCCTTAATTTTCTTTAATCATCATTTTTTATGCATGTTGAACAAATTCTGTTTGAATATCTAATTTAGAATCTTATGGTTGGTATATATGTTAAACTTCTTACCATAGAGACAGTTCCTCCAAATATTTTATGAAAAGATCACAACTACTAACTCTAGATCATGCGTTGGGTAGTTATGCCCACATATATTTAAATATTATGAGGCATAGGCTATGAATTCATCATTCTATATGAGTACTCAACCAAAGTTTTTCTTTGGAGCATAAATATATATCATAAAACCTTATCCACTTGTTTTTAGTGTGAGTATAGGGGTAGTGATTAGCCTATTATTAAGATCCTTAAATATTTCATCCCATTATTCCATCTTGATATACTTTACCCATTTTCATGTTAAATTTGTTAGCAGGATAGACAATTGTGATAAATTTCTCACAAAATGTTGGTAGTACCATACTAAGGCAAGAAAACTATGGTTTTCCATGACACTAGTGGGTTTGTTCAATTCCCCAATTTCTTTTTATTTTGAAAAATCTATATATATTCCCTCACTTTTGATTACATTCCCCAGGAACACAACTTTCTATATCCAAAAGTCACACTTTCTGGACTTTGCATACATTTTATCCTTCTTTAACGTCTCTAACACAATCCTTAGATTCTCTTCATATTCCTCCTTTATCATGGATTAAATGAGAATATCACCGATAAATACTACCACAAATTTTTTGAGGTAGTCTTTAAAGACCCTATTCATCAAATCCATAAATATTTTAGGGGCATTAGTAATTCTGAAGGGCATCACTTTGAACTTATAGTCCCCATACCTTGTATGAAAAGTAGTATTCTAAAAATATTTATTCTTTAACTTTAATTGATGATATCCAAAATCAAGATCCACCTTTTAGAAGTTCTATGCTCCTCGTAGTTGATTAAATAAGTCATTAATCCATCATAGAAGATACTTATTCTTTATGGTGATCTTGTTGAGTGCCTAGTAATCGATACACAACCACATTGATCTATTTTTTTTCTTTACAAATAGCATTGGTGAACCCTAAGTCAACGCACTAGGGATTATGAACCCTTTTCTTAAATTCTCTTGTAGCTAATTCTTTAAATCCTCTAGTTTTATTGGGTCCATCCTATAAGGGAATTTTTATATAGGATTATCTCTGAGTATGGGATCTATTGAGAACTCTACCTCACAATTTGGGGAATTCAGGGTAACTATTTGGGAAATACATCAGTGTATTCTATAAAAATGGGAATTTTGTACTGGTTGATACCTTACTTGGAATTAAACATTTGTAAAATGTATGCTTCTTCATAGGTTATGAACACCCACTCCATTGATGGATTTTTCAAAGGAGATTCATGATATTCATTGAATTTTTAGAGGATCATGAGATGGTTTAGAACATGAAAAGAGATTTCCTTTTCCTGATAGTTTATGTGTGATATATATAATGAGAGTCAATCAATGCCTAGTGTATCATAAAATTCCTCCAAGGAAAGTATTACATGATTCATTGGAAGAATATTCTCATGGATTCTTATAGGAAAAGGTTCCAACATTTGGGTTTCAATGATTGCATCATTATATATTTTTATAGATATACCTACTTCAAGGTATCTGGTCTTCAATTCAATTTTTCTAGAAAACTTACAGGATATAAAGAAATGTGTACAACTAGAATAAAATAAAAAGTTTTCCATGCTTGAGTGAATAGGATGAGTTCCTTATATAACTTCATTTTCACGCTCTACTTCAATAGTGGGGATGGGATACGCTTTCCATTTCTCCTTTGGTTTTGGTGGTTGCTAAAACTAATTACCCGAAAAGACACATCATTTAGTGCACAAGATTGCATAGTGACCTTACTCCCTATAGTTGAAGCCTTGAAACTTGGGTGGTGAATTTGGAAGTTCCTTCCAAACCTCCATAATGCTGACCATATTCTTCATATCTCGTTGAAATTCATGAGCTCTATAGTCTTCTCTCCCACACTTGAAGCATTTTACCATCCATTTGAGGAAATTCCCATGATATTTCTTTCCACATTTTTGGAATGTGAGTAGTTGGATCCTCTTTCCTCCTTTTTCATTTAACCCACCATATTTAAACTCAATTTTTATATTATTATATCCATAACCATGGGAGCATTCTCCAAACTCCATCTATACTTTGAGAGCACATCAAAATACTTATTCATAACTCCCAAAGTCCTAGATATCTAGAGCCTTTTGAAGGTTTAGTTTTAAACCACTAAAGAATCTATCTATTTTATTATCATTACTGATAACAAAACTTGATATGTATCGTGTAATCCTTGTGAAGTTTTCTTCATAAGACATGATAGATTCACATTTATTTTTCTTCAACTATGTGAATTCTCTCTTCATTGTTGTTCAAAGAGATTGATGGAAATACTTATAAATATTTTTTTTCTTAAATTATTCCCACTCCATTTATTCATTTTCATACTTAGGAATTTTTTTTATCAACTCCCACCATTGACCATATTCTCCATCTAGAAAATAAATGTGAAGAGTCACCTTCTCCTTCTCAGGATAGTGGAGCACAAAAAATATCATCTTCATTGAGTTAACCCACTGTTTCATGACAAGTCGATCAAAAGATCCATCAAATTTTAGTAGTCATTACTGCATAAAAGAGTCAATGGCCAGTTGATCCTTCTTGGGTTAAGGTTTATGTTCTACATGGTTGAGGTTATTATTCATAGATTGAGACAACTAGGTAATAGTTTCCCTAAAATTTTGAACTCCACTTACCATGGCATTGGGGATGTCATTCAGAAAATCATTGCATTGTCCCTCACACAGGTTGTTGGAATGGTTTCTCCTAGTTCCAACCATTTTCTAAAATAGAAAAGGTTTGAAAAATATGCAAGTTAACAAATCAAGAATAAATAATTTATTCTTTTTCACAATAAACTTTACAGACAAATCTTATAGGTTCTCTATATTTATCCTTTTTCTTAAAATATTCTTCTAGGATGTTTTACCTATACATTGGTTTATAATTTTTGTTTTCATTCTTTTTTTATAATCCTAATTCTAAAATTGACTAAAATATTCTCTAAAACTAACTATAGAAACCCTAATTTTCATTACATGTCTATCACATCATTTTTAGGACAGATAACAAAATAGAGATACAAATCTAAGATCAACAGGATTAGTGTCTTAGGGGAATTAGGCTGATACACAACTTGTACATAATAAAACGTAAATATTTATTTAAATCCTTCTTATTTATCCTTATAAAATATCACATTATCCTTAGTACATGTAATCACCTAAGGATATACATCAAATAAAGGTGTGATCTAAAATCCCAGTAAGAGGATGAATAAGGGACATGAGTCAATATATCATAAGTGTGAATAATAATAATCATATTATCAAAATTATGGGATCATAATCAACATAATTCATGAAACATGTGATAAAGGCCTAGAATGCGGCAATGTATAAAAATGAAACATCATGTCATAGTGTTCAAATACCACCTATTGTTGTGAATAAATCCAATATCATGTTCACGCATAACATATGTGCATAATCATAACATCACCATTGTGAAAAAATATAGAGTCATGTTCAAACAAATTTCAGATTATCTCATTAGATAAAATGCATTAACCAGTGCATTGTAGTGTCATATAATTCCTGGACCACCCTTCGCATCATAACATTTACAAAATCTTTCATAAAACATAGAATACATAAAAATCATAGTCATAAAATAACCCATGGAAAGGAATGGTTTTCATAAGGTTTCATAAAGCATACATTTATGAATAGAATTTGGAGTTACCAAATAAAAAAGGAAAAATATATTTGTTATAATAATCATCATTCTCTAGTGAAGAATAAACAACTCAAGAGGAGTCAAATATGTGTTTTTGAAAGAAGAGTTCTTTTGTAAAATATTTTTACTTGTCATAAAATCATGTAGGAAATATTTATATCATAGAAAATAAAAGTTAATAATAATTAAATGATATTTAAGGAACATTGATTGAATATCCATAATGAAATTAGTGTAAAATATGGAAAAAAATAAAGGGAGTTGGGTTCGAGAATCCTCATACAATAATACCGACTTTATTTCCTTGATTTTTCACCTACTAAATAATACATATAAATATATTAAAACATTGATACATGAGTGAATTATTGTAATTTTTACCAATTATAGTCATTTGATTATATTTATTAATTTCCCTGTTTATAGGGTAGTCATTATGATAACATGTTTTAATTTAAAATTTCTAAATTTTCCTCAATTTATCTATTTTGTTGAATATAAATTATACATTAGTATAATTAATTCTAGAAGCTTATAATAAATATAATTACATTTTTATATTTTATATATAATTCATAATATTTATCCATGATGATGGTTATAAATTTTCACATTGAAATGTCTTTATAGGCGGTTAATGACCTTTGATAAGACATTATTAGGAGTGCAGGAAAAAGGAAGTTTGAAATTATATATATATATATATATATATATTAATATGATACTTAAAGTAGGTTATAATCATTAATATAATGTTAAATTACCACCTAATTAATTGTAATAATGTTTTTTTGTGAAAGGGGTAGTTAAAAAATAAATATAAGAGGAAGACGAAATAAAAAACTGGAGTTGATTGGAACTTACTTAATCCTTAGTATAGATTCTCTTGTACAACAATAAAACTCCCTTGATGATTGGAATTATATTACTCTATAATGTCCCTAAGGATTCAAAGGGGATTATTATGATGAAATATTTGTATAGTTTAGGCTTCGCTGAGTGGTGGATGAGTGGTTTTCTAATGTGAGGGAGTGGGGTTATTTATACTTGAGGGGGGGGGGGATTTTTAGAATAAAATATTAAATACAATAATTTATCAAAGCTAAAACATTTAATAGTGAATTATTGACAATATTAATTATATATAAATATAATAGAATGGATTTAAGTCTTTAATCCCCCTTTATAATTCGAATTAATTACTTTATTAAAAAGGAAAATGGAAACAAATGGAAAAATTGTGATTTTAAGGAATCACTTTTGGATTAAGATTTTGGAAGGTGTTTTTTAGATTTATAAATTATGTTTAATGTATTTTAATAAATATTATATGAAGTAAAATATATCATATATGAAACTCAAGATATATTAAGGGTTAGGTTTTTATTACATATTGAATGATGTAATTTAAGATACACTGGTTATGGGAAAAACTATATTTTTATTATTCACCTAAAAAATGAAACATTTTTTAAAATTATCAAAAAATCACCCTTAGAAAATTTCATGGTTTTAATTTCAAAAATTGTGTTCATTTTATTAAAATAAATTTATAACATAGATAATTTTAATTTTTAATATAAAAATTATTATTTTTATAAAATACTTTAATATAAAGTTTATTAAAAATGTTCTTATATTTTATTTGATTTTTTTAAACATAATATTAATTTTTTTTCATTATAGAATGTATATTTACTTAAATTAATCTTGACCAATATTATTTATATCATAATTTATTATTTTTAGAAAAAATTATTATTCCAACGGTCACATTACCTCCTATAATTATCTATACTTTCCTTTATTCGTTATTCAAATCAAACTCTCTCAAGATTATATATTTTCATATTCTATAATGTTGATTCATTTTATGATATTTTGTTTCTTTTATATATTTTTTGGAAATAGGGGTGATAATTCTTATAGATTAGGGTGATCCATATTTCCTCATTTTAGATATTCTATTTTATATTTTTTATCTAGATGTAATGTTTAAAATTTTAATTAGTTTAATTACTAATTAATGTAATAATATTTATTAATGAAATAAATTATTACTGGTTTATTTATTTTTATAATATTATATAATATTTTATAACACAAATTTATTTTAAAAAATTGTTTATAGACTTTACGTTTTTACAACTTGAACCTTACACAACAAAGATGGGTCAAATACCTTTAATCCTTCGATTTTAAACTTGCCTATATGCCTAGTAAAGGTAATGAAATTATCGATTCTCTAAGACTGAGTACTTGAATTCAAGATGTTCAGGAATCCAGTGATGAGTAGAGGTTGATTGATATTCTTTCTAAGATGCATGAGGAGGTTTAGGAAATTTACCAGTGGCCTTTTCTTATAGCCCCAATGATATCCTGATAAGCCTAATTCATATATATATATATATATATTAATGTTAGTTATCCATTTCTTTTATTAAAATATTCTTTAATGCACATGGTATGTGTCTAATTTTGTAGGAAAAAGAGCTTGACAGGTTTCCAAGGAAGAAGGATAGAAAAGGAAAAAAACGACCAAGTAAACATCATGATGCCTCAATTCACATCTTGTACCTGTGGATCACATCCTAACCTAATTCATGAAGCTAAGCTGTGACCATCCAACAAATTTATAAAAAAAGCTTCTACAATTCATGTACATCCCAGAAAAATCATTATTCCAGTCAAACCAGACAGCGAGAAAGTCATGAGGATTCCATGAAAAAGCCAGCTGGACAAGGAGTACACATCGCATCCAACCAACACATGTCATGTACCTAGTCAAACTTCTTAAAATCACGAGAGACCCACATGCCATGATAGAGATCCAAAAATATATGGAGAATGATGTGGATCGAGGCTAAACAATGTAGAGACCCGAAGCTTGACGTACATTGACATTACATTACATTTGCGGAATACTTAGTACATAACAAAAACACACACACAAGGATCGTAATAGTTTAGTGTCTTTGGAAACTCGGAATATAATCTTCTAATCCTGGTGAAAGATCTTCAACATCTCCCGTAAAGATCTTCCTTTTTTTACCTAAAACCTTTCTTTATATCCTGGGGAAAAGAAAACCTAAAAGGGTGAGCTAAAATGCTCAGTAAGGGTAAACAAAAGAAATACCAATCACATTATATACATAAGCACATAACTTTTGGAAATCTTAACCTGAAAAAGAGATCATAATTTCATAACATGGGGTAAATCATGGAAGTGAAATGTAATCACAATAATCATAAATTAAAACATGAAACTTTTTGGCATTCACACATAATCATAGAGAATCATTTCTTGTTAGTCAAGACTCATTGCCAAGACTATCTTAGTGGACAAAGTCCCTTTCTGAACCGAGTCACCCTCATTTCAGTCCTGTTTCACTGAACCGATATAACCTACCGTTCCAGCCATGTCTATCTCATGAGATATAAAATCTTTACCCAATTCATTGGAGGGAGATATAGGTCCCACCCATCTCATAATGATACCATTCTTATGTGTGCCACAAAATTATAAATCATACATCATTGCATAACCCATGTAATACAAATGGGAATCTTAAACATCATGACATCATAAAACAATTCATACAAGAAAAAGGAATTCATAAAAATAATTCCATCACAACATGATCAAATCAATGTAATAATAGGGATAAAAATAGAACCCTTTATTATCTTCGATGGAAAATAATTTTGATAAAACACTTAAACTCCATTCTTGAGGAAAATATCCTTTCTTCTTCAAAAACATTTTTCCTTTCTTAACATGTCATAAAACTTTAAACTAAAAGAAGTTTATTAAAAATAAACTTGAAAACTTGTAAAGGAAGATTCTTGGAAATAATGTTTTAAAAATCCATTCACACCGTATAAGTTAAAAAAAACATTCTTCGTACTTTTGTCGGAAAAGTCAAAAAGTACCTCGTACGAAAATGACAAAAGATTCCTTTAATATCCTTTAATAAAAACTCACCGAAGGGTAAAATTGGATTTAAACAATTTTAGGTGGATGGAAATAACATTAAATATTGAGGAAACATGGATGTGGATGATAAAATACACCCCAGTAAATACTTACGAATAAACAATCTCGGATAAAAATGAGATTGTGATATTTCCCTTACCTTAGGTCCGACTTGCTTTGTAAGTGTCCGAACCTCCTGTATAATGATTTAAATAATGTTATTGACTTATTCCAGAATAATACTTATTTTTATGATATCATATATGGTCATATTCTTAGCTTCTTAGTAGTAATATTTCATTGCTACTTGTTATTCGGGTGTTTATAAATTTTTGTTCTTATGCGTGTTTTGTCGAATAAATTCTTATTCTTTTCTTTAGGTTATAGATACCTCATTTCCAGAATGGTATTAGTGTAATATATATCATATTCATTCATTCAATTCATTTATATAATCATTATGAAATGAAGATCATGTAGAACGAGTCGCATCACATTGTGGAGACGGTATTCCGTACGTACGCACGAGTGATGATATCATTCCTATGATCGTGGAATTGTATTGGAGTATATGTATACTATTTCAGAATCAATATCACTTTATAATAGTCATATATAGTCATTATTTACACCATTATACCCATCCAAGTAAGGTGGTGGTGGAAAATAGATTACACCACAGCATGGAGACGGTATTCCGTACGTACGCACGCGCAGTGATTTCTTTTTCCGTAGGATGGATAGATGGTGAAATAGGGTTGTTTCATACTTATAATAACATATCAGTATATGAGTGATACTGATGTTATTAATTCATAATGAAACACCTAAATAAGAAGAAGTGGAAGAAGAAATAAAGATGAAAGAATCGGTAACGGACATTACCTCTTCTTTGAAGTGCTTCTTTGAGACCTTCTTTTAGGGCACTAAAATTGGTCTTTGAGGAAGACCAGAACCTCTAGGATGTTTCTAGGGAAGTGGAGAGGAGAATTTGGCATGGGTTGGCCGAGATTGAAGACTCAAGGTTGTGTGAGGAAGAGAGGGAGGAGGTGTCCTTTTATAAGGGAGGAGAGGGCCACCTTTGGAATAACTAAAACTATTATTTTATTATAAATTCACGTTCGGTTTTAAATAGCTCCAAATTGATATATTTAGACGCTAAGGTGGGGATGGGTCGAAATCCTCTCATACAATAGAATTTAGACAAGTTTAGGTTCCTATTTTAACCTTATCATTTAGATTTAACATTAAGTTAAATAAGTTTACTTTTACCATGTCTTCTTGTGTTCTTATACTATAAGGTTAATAAACTTACTCTAAGCAGCCAAATGAACCCCAATTTGTTTATTATTAATATATATAACCTTATCTAAGTCATTTGGCCGAACATTAGATTTTTAGGAATAAAATAACAATTACTAATATAATATTTTTTTAAAAAACTATTTTATGTCAATTTTGACACTATTTAGTAATTGATTTTTGAGAAAATCATAACAGAATTATTAGTTCGAACCAAGTTAATTAAATCAATACTAACATGTAATATTAACCTAGAAAATTAGTGTAATTCATAAAAAGTATCAAATTTCATTTATTTTGGTGTTTATAACATCAATTATCTCAATATTTCATTAATAAAATAGTTACTGCATCATCGTTTTGTCATAAATAAATTAAATTATTTAATGTCTAAAAATTACAAATAAAATACCATTATGTAGAAAATATTTTTATCTTTCTAATGAATATTTATAGTCAAATTTATCTTATTGATAACCGCATATTAAAAATGTTTTAGTAAATAAATTTTGATTTTAACTCTTTTAACCCTTCTTTAAATAAATTAATAATAAATGTCCTAATCTAATCCATGTAGGCTTAAATGGTCATATTTTATTCCTAAGGTTGTTTGTGGTCGAATTACACTTATCCAATAGAATTAGGACATGTGTTAGGGTAATAATAATATCATTTTACCCTTAATTACCCTATTTACTTTTAACCGTGGTAAAAAAAAGTCAAAAGCTACTATTCATCAAAAATTATTTTCATCTCATTGAACCACATTTTAGTCCTTGATATTAATCGTGTCTCTCGGATTTTTGAAATTCCATTCATAGAAGCGGTAAAATTAATATTTATGAAAAAATTAATTTTTTTAACTACCACTTTGTAGTTTCACTATTCATCAAAATTGATGTTTTTCAGAAAAATGCCAAAATTTCACCCTAAGCTATAATTGATATTCCGAATTCAAAAATGATTTCTATTTTACAAAATTCCCAACATATAAGTAGCATTAATTAATTTTATAATTAATTTCCACTGTCACAACAAATAGCGTGTTTTTAAGAGATAATAACTATCAAAAGATTAACACTTGTTTATATCTGGTGTAAATGTGAAATTACATTCAATGACCAAAATTATATTGAACTGTAAAAATATATTCTAAATATACTTTAAAACCACTCAAATTAATAATTTATCACTATTAATTATTTTGATTAAAAAAGTTGTTTTTAATTAAAATTTAGTAATTTTCACTATTCATCAAAATATGAAAGTTATCCGAAAAGTACCAAAATTTCACCCTAAGCTAATTTCGATATTACGAATCCAAAAATAAAGTCCATTTTGAAAAATAAAATTTTCAAAATTTCAAAAAGTGGTTATTACTATTCATAACGGCTAGTTTTAATAATATTTTAATAGCATATTGCTGTTTAGTGAAACTCGTTATTGTATACTACACACGCTATCGAGGAAGGTCACGATTACGTGTAATGAAAGGCAAGTCAAGGATGCGTGTTGTGCAAGCTCCTTTTGGTGTAGTGTACAACACAAGACATTAGTGAAATTAAAAAGAATATTTTTCATAAAATCTTGGGCTGTTACATTCTACCCCCCTTAAAATGAATTTCGCCCTCGAAATTCTTCGGGGTTATAAATGGTTTACTATTAAAAAGTTTCTTTAATAGAAACCCACATCATAAAAAGGAATACCAAAACCAATCTTTAAAAACAAAAGTATGAAACGTAACGGTTACCCAAATAAACTAATCACTGAGTTTCCACATAGGTGAAAATATGGATATGGAAGAGAAATCTAACCATCATGTTCTGATGGAGAGTGGTAGAGAACATGGCTATGGAAAAGCCAGCAATCACAAAGCCATAAATTTTTGACGATCTAGGGTACCATCTGATTCATCGGATATAAGGGCACTAGGAAAACATTTATGGTTTTCAAGATCATTTCCCTAAAGTTGAAAATTTGAATTAGAATAAATACTTACTTTATTTTGGTACAATCTCACTGTTGTTCGTGCCTTGAACAATTTCCACTTCATCTCTTAAATAAATAAATTTGAATTTGTTATTCATGAAGTGTTAGCAGATCATGTGATAGAATGATGGGTCATTCCATCTCTTTCAAACAAAAGGTTAGAAAAAGTTATAAGTCCATCTTATGGTTAATCGTATATGGTTCCAAAAATGAACTTATACTTCATATATCATACCGCTTAATAAAATAAAAATAGTTTCTACTAACCAGGGACTACCTGTAGGCCAGTGGTAGGTGATAAAGGCCAGTCGCACTTCGGTTGTGGGTTCGATTCCCACAGCCTTGTCCGACGCGATGGGTTGTCGCCCGTCCTGCAGGTTATCCTTTTTCTAAAGCTATATTACTATAACAACCCATCAATAATATCGAAAAACGTTTTATCCTAACTTATGTCCAACATAATCCATTCTAATCTTTAGGCTTATCTAAAATATTTCGGTCCAAGCTCATAGTATAAAGAAAATGATTACTTGAAATGTCACAGAACAATCACATGAATGCCATCATTTATCCCCCATATATCATAAGATATATCTTGTTGGTCAAATTACAAACATGTTAATACCTTAATCATGTATTCTCTTGAAGAATGAATACCCATTGAACCTTAGTGAAAACATGAATGCAGTTAAAAGTTAACACTTTCCACATACCAAAATCCTCAAAATTCTATATACTCAAACCATGATATCACTTAGTCCTTATATCAATCATGAGCTCATGAATACTGTTAAATATCTCAATCACTTTGAATACCACATTAGACCAACACATAAATATTCCAATACTTTATGATACAACATTATTTTGGAATCCCATTACATAAACACTTAATCATTCCACCACATCGTTGTCATATTCAACATCTCCAACAGTGATCGCATGTGACTTCCCTTTGTCCTTTGCCTTAAGTGGTTGCTCATGTTGATCATCACTAACCCTTGGATTAGGGCATTTATTAGCATAATGCCCCATTTCCTTGCACTTGAAGCATTTAAGTGTTGGTGGTGCGTTCTCTGCAGTGTTTGCTTTATTCACATCATTAGAAACCCTTTTTCCATTACTTCGACACTCAACTGCTCGATGACCTTCTTTTCCACACTTAAAACATTTTCTAGTCCCTTTAAGTCAATCTCCACCATGCTTCTTTCCACACTTTGAGCATAAGGAAACATTCATCTTCTTTTCACAATTATTCTGAGATTTCTCCTTGAACTCCATCTTTCATTTCTTTTCAAAACCATGAGATGGATATGTAACACGAACTTCCATTTCTACCTTCATAGCACAACGCACAATTTCTTCATAGCTACTGAAGTCTCTTATAGCTAATGCCCTTCGAAGACTTGGTTTTAAGCCACTGAAAAATCAATCAACTTTACTTTCAAGTTGGATGATAATGCCAAATGCATACCTTGCAAGTCTTGTAAAATTTGCTTCGTATATACCAACAGATTCATCATCCTTCTGCTTCAGCTCAAGAAACTCCTTTTCCATCTTCGTTCGAAGAATACGAGGGAAGTACTTACTGAAAAACAAGTTCTTGAACTCGCCTCATTCCATGGACTCAATTTCATCTCTTGGCCTTGTATTCTTGATAAGATTCCACCATTGATCAGCATCACCTTCCAAACGATACACTGCTAAGATGAATTTATCATGTTCAGAATATTAAAGAACTGAAAATATCTTTTCAGTGGTACTGATCCATTGTTCAGCAACAAGTGGATCGGAAGTCCCACTGAAAGAAGTTGGACATTGCCTCATGAAGGACTCAATAGAATATTGTTCCCTTCTCTGCTCATTTGGAAGTCCAGAATGATTCATAGCTTGTGTAAGTATAGCAATAAGATTTTCAACTCCATCTACCATAACATTTGTTTGTTCAGGAGGACAATCATTGGATTGTCCATTGCATTGATCAACACGGTTCCTTCGGGTTCCAGCCATCATCTAAAACCCAAAAAGAATAGTGTGAGAGGCAAAAATCATGCTAGGGAAAACAACATTATAAAGGGGGAGTATCCTCAATATCTAACTTCTTAGGTTAAATTCTATGATCGTTACCATAGTTCTAGGACTGTATCTTATACGTATACTTATCCTTAGGGACATCTCTAGACATACCTTAGAAATATCTCTAGGGATCTCACTAATGCTTTCGCATCCTAGTTTCTAAAGGTTGACTAAACCTTTCCTCTGATACCAACTGTAGAGACCTGAAGCTTGACGTACATTGACATTACATTACATTTGCTGAATACTTAGTACATAACAAAAACACGCACACAAGGATCGTAATAGTTTAGTGTCTTTGGAAACTCGGAATATAATCTTCTAATCCTGGTGAAAGATCTTCAACATCTCCCATAAAGATCTTCCTTTTTTTACCTAAAACCTTTCTTTATATCCTGGGGAAAAGAAAACATAAAAGGGTGAGCTCAAATGCTCAGTAAGGTTAAACAAAAGAAATATCAATCACATCATATACATAAGCACATAACTTTTGGAAATCTTAACCTGCAAAAGAGATCATAATTTCATAACATGCGGTAAATCATGGCAGTAAAATGTAATCACAATAATCATAACTTAAAACATGAAACTTTGTGGCATTCACACATAATCATAGAGAATCATTTCTTGTTAGTCAAGACTCATTGCCAAGACTATCTTAGTGGACAAAGTCCCTTTCTGAACCGAGTCACCCTCGTTTCAGTCCTGTTTCACTGAACCGATATAACCTACTGTTCCAGCCATGTCTATCTCATGAGATATAAAATCTTTACCCAATGCATTGGAGGGATATATAGGTCCCACCCATCTCATAATGATTCCATTCTTATGTGTGCCACAAAATTATAAATCGTACATCATTGCATAACCCATGTAATACAAATGGGAATCTTAAACATCATGACATCATAAAACAATTCATACAAGATAAAGGAATTCATAAAAATAATTCCATCACAACATGATCAAATCAATGTAATAATAGGGATAAAAATAGAACCCTTTATTATCTTAGATGGAAAATAATTTTGATAAAACACTTGAACTCCATTCTTGAGGAAAATATCCTTTCTTCTTCAAAAACATTTTTCCTTTCTTAACATGTCATACAACTTTAAACTAAAAGAAGTTGATTAAAAATAAACTTGAAAACTTGTAAAGGAAGCTTCTTGGAAATAATGTTTTAGAAATCCATTCATGCCGTATAAGTTAAAAAAACATTCTTCGTACTTTTGTCGGAAAAGTCAAAAAGTACCTCATACGAAAATGACAAAAGATTCCTTTCATATCCTTTAATAAAAACTCACCGAAGGGTAAAATTGGATTTAAAAAATTTTAGGTGGATGGAAATAACATTACATATTGAGGAAACATGGATGTGGATGATAAAATACACCCCAGTAAATACTTACGAATAAACAATCTCGGATAAAAATGAGATTGTGATATTTCCCTTACCTTAGATCCGACTTGCTTTGTAAGTGTCCGAACCTCCTGTATAATGATTTAAATAATGTTATTGACTTATTCCAGAATCATACTTATTTTTATTATATCATATATGGTCATATTCTTAGCTTCTTAGTAGTAATATTTCATTGCTACTTGTTATTCGGGTGTTTATAAATTTTTGTTCTTATGTGTGTTTTGTCGAATAAATTCTTATTCTTTTCTTTAGGTTATAGATACCTCATTTACAGAATGTTATTAGTGTAATATATATCATATTCATTCATTCAATTCATTTATTTAATCATTATGAAATGAAGATCATGTAGAACGAGTCGCATCACATCGTGGAGACGGTATTCCGTACGTACGCACGAGTGATGATATCATTCCTATGATCGTGGAATTGTATTGGAGTATATGTATACTATTTCAGAATCAATATCACTTTATAATAGTCATATATAGTCATTATTTACACCATTATACCTATCCAAGTAAGGTGGTGGTGGAAAATAGATTACACCACAGCATGGAGACGGTATTCCGTACGTACGCACGCACAGTGATTTCTTTTTCCGTAGGATGGATAGATGGTGAAATAGGGTTGTTTCATACTTATAATAACATATCAGTATATGAGTGATACTTATGTTATTACTTTATAATGAAACAACTAAAGAAGAAGAAGTGGAAGAAGAAATAAAGATGAAAGAATCGGTAACGGACATTATCTCTTCTTTGAAGTGCTTCTTTGAGACCTTCTTTTAGGGCACTAAAATTGGTCTTTGAGGAAGACCAGAACCTCTAGGATGTTTCTAGGGAAGTGGAGAGGAGAATTTGGAAGGGGTTGGCCGAGCTTGAAGACTCAAGGTTGTGTGAGGAAGAGAGGGAGGAGGTGTCCTTTTATAAGGGAGGAGAGGGGCACCTTTGGAATAACTAAAACTATTATTTTATTATAAAGTGAAGTTCGGTTTTAAATAGCTCCAAATTGATATATTTCGAAGCTAAGGTGGGTATGGGTCGAAATACTCTCATCAAATAGAATTTAGACAAGTTTAGGTTCCTATTTTAACCTTATCATTTAGATTTAACATTAAGTTAAATAAGTTTACTTTTACCATGTCTTCTTGTGTTCTTATACTATAAGGTTAATAAACTTACTATAACCAGCTAAACGAACCCCAATTTGTTTATTATTAATATATATAACCTTATCTAAGTCATTTGGCCAAACCTTAGATTTTTAGGAATAAAATTACAATTACTAATATAATATTTGTTTTAAAAACTATTTTATGTCAATTTTGACACTATTTAGTAATTGATTTTTGTGAAAATCATAACAGAATTATTAGGTAGAACCAAGTTAATTAAATAAATAATAACATGTAATATTAACCTACAAAATTAGTTTAATTCATAAAAAGTCTCAAATTGCATTTATTTTGGTGTTTATAACATCAATTATGTCAATATTTCATTAATAAAATAATTACTACATCATCGTTTTTTCATAAATAAATTAAATTATTTAATGTCTAAAAATTACAAATAAAATACCATTATGTAGGAAATCTGTTTAGCTTTCTAATGAATATTTATAGTCGAATTTATCTTATGTATAACCCCATATTAAAAATGTTTTAGTAAATATATTTTGATTTTAACTCTTTTAACCCTTCTTTAAATAAATTAATAATAAATGTCCTAATCTAATCCATGTGGGCTTAAATGGTCATATTTTATTCCTAAGGTTGTTTGTGGTCGAATTAAACTTATCCAATAGAATTAGGACATGTGTTAGGGTAATAATAATATCATTTTTACCCTTAATTATCCTATTTACTTTTAACCGTGGTAAAAAAAAGTCAAAAGTTACTATTCACCAACAATTATTTTCATCTCATTGAACCACATTTTAGTCCTTGATATTAACCGTGTCTCTCGGATTTTTGAAATTCCATTCACAGAAGCGGTAAAATTAAGATTTATGGAAAAATTAATTTTTTTAACTACCACTTAGTAGTTTCACTATTCATCAAAAATTGATGTTTTTCAGAAAAATGCCAAAATTTCACCCTAAGCTATAATTGATATTCCGAATTCAAAAATGATTTCTATTTTACAAAATTCCCAACATATCAGTTGCATTAATTAATTTTATAATTAATTTCCACTGTCACAACAAATAGCGTGTTTTTAAGAGATAATAACTATCAAAAGATTAACACTTGTTTATATCTGGTGTAAATGTGAAATTACATTCAATGACCAAAATTATATTGAACTGTAAAAATATATTCTAAATATACTTTAAAACCACTCAAATTAATAATTTATCACTATTAATTATTTTGATTAAAAAAGTTGTTTTTAATTAAAATTTAGTAATTTTCACTATTCATCAAAATATGAAAGTTATCCGAAAAGTACCAAAATTTCACCCTAAGCTAATTTCGATATTACGAATCCAAAAATAAAGTCCATTTTGAAATATAAAATTTACAAAATTTCAAAAAGTTGTTATTACTATTCATAATGGCTAGTTTTAATAATATTTTAATAGCATATTGCTGTTTAGTGAAACTCGTTATTGCGTACTACACACGCTATCGAGGAAGGTCGCGATTGCGTGTAATGCAAGGCAAGTCAAGGATGCGTGTTGTGCAATCTCCTTTTGGTGTAGCGTACAACACAAGACATTCGTGAAATTAAAAAGAATATTTTTCATAAAATCTTGGGCTGTTACAAACATCATGATGAAAAATGCATATATAAGGAGAGCAGCGACAAAGGATTTCAGGGACTTCCAGGAGATATAGACCCAATATATATATATATATGTGTGTGTGTGTGTGTGTGTGTGTGTAAAGTGTTATTATAAATGAAACATTGGAATTGTTAGGTGAGTGACCTTGAATAAGGGATGGGTGAACTTGAACTTTCATCTAGTAACCTGTACCAATGTATTTTTAATGTAGAATAGAAGGGTGACCTTCAATGTGACTATCAAAACCATGGGAATAGTCAGATGGTGCACCGTAATAGGAAGGTGATGCAATAGGGGGGCATGCATGCATCCTCAGGTGGGAAACTCGAAAGAGATATGGGTGCCCAAGCACCTATCATTTTTTCCATTCCAACATAAATATCTAATGTGGAATAGAGGGGTTCCCTTCCATGGTACGTCGAACCATCATGATGCAACGATTCTTAGTATGTGTGTGTGTGTGTGGGGGGGGGGGTGACGTAGATTTCATATTGGTAGCAAATTTTTATTACTACTGATAGGGGTGGAAAGGATTAAGATCAGAGAAAATACATGAAGCAAGTTTCTCATTCAAGGTAAACAATGTGTTCATACTTTAGGTTGTTAGGCCTCTGATCGAACCATGTTCTAAGACAACATTTGAACTAGGCCTTTGGTCCATGTATTGTAATAAAATAATTCTAGTTGATGCTTAACATTACTTGTGGGTAGGGATGAGGATTGACCCAATGGGATTCTTGGGTTTATTTATTTTTTGGTTTCTTGTAATCCCCTCTACCATTAATAATAATAATAATTATAAATACTTTTCTAATGATAATGTCTCAGGTTATGGAAAAAATTATACTTTCTCAATATCTTCACCGTTCTTGATTCTATCAATACCCCCTAATTTTGATCATTTCTACAATGATGTCATCGATAGGGACCAAACATCAAGCTCTATGAATAGGAAGATCACTTCAATTGTTCGTGCTGCAAGTAATTCTACATTTCTAGTGGGTTTTTTCACACATGAAAAAACCAAAAACTGATGAAGATTCTATTAAGACCCCCCTGTATAGGAGGATCCTCAGACTATGATGGATTCCTCATCCATGTAATCTAAGGCTCCCAGAATTGACGATAGAAAAGTATATAATCTATTTGACACTCCCTCTTGTAAGGTAGGCATAAGAGATACTTCATTTTTTATTCTTAACCCAACTGTGCAAATTGAAGGTGAAGCTAAAGAAGATGTGTCTACAAAGGAATCCACTGATGTTAGAGATGCTATTGAAAGTTATGGGAATTATAATCCTTTGGATAAATATGGGTAAGCCCCATGTGAGAGGGACGAGTCTTCAAACATTGAAAAATAAACTACTTCATGCATCCTCCTATGCAATGGAAGATTGGTTAAAATATGGAAAGTTAGGATGGTTCTTAGAATATATGAATTATGAATAAAAAATATACTTATTATCTTATTGAAATTTTTTCATATGTTATATTTTGGTGGAATTATTTATACAACACTTCTTGAACTTATAACCCCCATGATCTCTTATACATGTGTTAGTGTCTTTTAATAAAATTTCCTAGACCATGTGTTTGGATTTAAAAATATTTGGTTCTAGTTATTTCTGATTATTATTATTATTACCAAAATTGTTGTTTTTGTTGTTGTTGTTATCTAAAATTTAATTTATAATCAACATGGTGGAAAGGAATACAAACTTCAAATTTCAAGATAGTGAACATCATGATGATAGAAGCTGAATTAAGGTTTTTAACCTATAAAAATAATTAAAGATAAACAAGAGATGATTTTGTCCATTGAGTTTCATGATTCACACTGATATTGGTTATGATTATTGGATATTCTTGACTAAATCTATTATATAACTTGATGTGATGAATCTTATTATTAAATACCTAATATTTATGATATTCATGACTGGTCTAAATAATATTGAATCATTCCAAAAAGTTGGATAAATTATTTAAATCTTTGGAGTTGATGAGGAGCCCCTGTGTTGATGCAGATGTCATTAGATGTGTTATTTTATGATATTTTTGTAGAGAATAAACAATGATTATTCCACTAGTGATGGATACCAAAGTTGATGCTAAACTATAGAATTGGTTATACTGATATTTAGGTTCATAAATACTTGGATTCATGGGTTTTATCCTATGTATATGAAATTAAATTCATGGATTTTGTTGAAGAGGGTCTGATATCGATGATAATTTTTTTCTACTGAATACTCATGGATTTTCTATGTAAAATATTTCCTATTTTTTATCTCAAACTATCATAAAGATGATAAGTTGAAGTTGGAACTATGATTCTTACTTTAAATTAAGTACCATTGGTTGTGAATGCATTTTTTATTTAAATTATTATTTCTTTAGGGTTTATTTAGGCTGTTGAAAAAATCAGTTATGAACTTAAACTAGATGTGGGACCTTTTTTCATGTGTGAATGATGGAATATTTGTTTTTTCTTTCTTTCAATTTCTATATGGTGTTAACTCCTTAAACCTCATTTATCCACTAACACATACTATTTAATTACTACATTTTGATGGATATGGGTGGGGAGGCAAACTCATATCTCAAATCTTTTTTGATAATAATAATAATAATAGTTATTATTATTATTATTATTATTATTTTAGACTGGTAAAATAGTATAATGACTACTAACAGGGGAAAAAATATGTAATATATTGACATGAAATGATGTAGGTTCCTCCTCAGAAACTTCAGACCATATCCTTTAGGGGATTTAGGCCACATTCGGTTGGGCCATTAGGTTACTAAGGCTTTAAGCCACTCAAATGTAATAAAATAGGCTAGGTAGGATATCCCCATTATTTTTGGTAGGAATGCGGCTTGACACACATTGGTGATGGTATAGAGAGGGTTTAAGACCCAAACAAAGGCTGGTGTAGGTGGTGACACAATGTAAGATATAGGCAAGGGACCTTTGGGTCAATGAAGGGGTGTTCAGGCCATCAAATGGTGGGAATTTGAGTTATAAAAATTATAATAGGCTAGCTATGGAGTGTGTCAACCCTTATATTGGGTGTGTTTTTCTGTTTCTATCCCAATGTGTGTGTGTGTTGTATCGTTTATGGTAACTGTCAATACCTTAAATATATTATAATTATTATTACAATAATAATAATAATAATTACTATAATAATAATAATAATAATTATTATCACAAAAATTATTATTATTATTATTTTAAAGGTGCAATCTTATCCATAGAAAATTCCAATAAAATAGATAAAAATAAAAGTTTATAAGAGTCTGAAGTGGGGAGTTTTACAGGATTCACTTTTAGAGAAGTTTAATAAGTCTGAAGGAAGGCTATCTAACCAGATAAAGCTACCACTATTTACACCCTTTTTTTCTAGGAAATTCGCTACCATGTAAACTTTCTTATATGTATGAGTGGTGATATAGTCAATCAAATGAACGTCTTGATTTTAACAGCTGCCATGGGTGGCCCACCCATAAATATGGCCACCTAGTTCACATCCCACTTCAATGTCCTGACACAGAAGAGCATGAAATATTTATGGGTGGATCCTTCATCACCCACCTAGCCAAGTTCCTAGGAGGATTTGATACATCTCATCCCCTCACCTCTATTTGACCCATCGAGATGATTGATCTTGTATTCTTCACAAGATGAGTATGCTCATGAGAGAGGATGACATTTATTTCTGGGCACCGAGCATCTCAGAGGTTACACCTCATAAGCATCCATATAGATCAGTAGTAGTAGACCCACCCCAATCTCATTATAGAACCAAACCTACTCTATCCATAACCACCACCACCTCAACCCCCACCCCATCGACCATACCACCACCATCCTTTCACACCCTCACTGAGCTCTAGGACAATATCCAGTGTATTTTGGAGAATCTACGCCAAATATCTAACCACATCCATCTCCCATTCATTGAGCGTACTAATTTTACCCCTTCACTATCTCACACCCCAGCTGGCCCTTCATCCTCTAACATTCCCCCACACCCTTCCGACTAGCCGAAGCTCCCTCCCGATCTCACCAACCCTACCGCCCAGTAGAAGTTTCTGGAGGAGAAGGCCCGGAGGGGCAAGGGAGTTGCCACTAATCCCATCTATGAGGTACCATTCATAGATCCAAATACAAAACCCATGACCCCAGTACAGATCGATACTTTCCCACCAGCCACCCCAACCCATATCCCTTCCTCCACTAGCACACCATCCACTACAGCCACCCATCCATCCTTTACTGCTATTGCTACTGATGCTGATGCAGCCAACCAGCTGGTTAAGACACCGAGCAGTGGGATGATTCTAAAGGATATTTTTAGGGTGTTAATATCCTCAGAATCATCTTCATCCTAGATGGTCTAATCCTACTAGTGGCCTTATAATAAAGGGTACTCGAGCAAGTCATAGACATTTCCTGACAACTTCACAAGCTTTCACTTGAAATTCACCAGTAGCAACGACAACCGTGACCAATAATTCCATTATTACCACAACTCATACATGATCACACGACTGCACATGAAGTGATTAGACCACTTAAAAGACCATGTGAGCTTGAGGAAACAACCTTTAGTAGCTATAAGAGGCGAAGGAGTAACAAAGCCGATGGAACTTCTAACAACAACCTCTGTCCACCCACCTGGATGATGACATTTAGTTAGTAGTTTATGGGAGGAAACCCATAGTTCATCTAATGATTATTTGAGTCATCATTGCAGTGTATGTTTCATTTCCTTTTAATTTTTCATTTTGCGTATTTTAAGGAGTTACATTGTAAACCTGTCATAATTTGAATAAAATGAATATCTCACTTTCTCACTCTGTGTGACTTTCCTTTTATCTACTGTTCTAAATGTTTATACCTGGGAAGTAATGTTTGTTATTGAATATAGGATTTTCATTTCTAACAATTTTTTCAGGTATATTGTATTTTCATGCTGTGACAGCTCAAACACCCCCATGAGATCCCACTTTTATCAGGGAGTTCTCGATTCCCTCTTATTTTAATTTTTCCTAATATGAAATTTCAAATTCTTAAAAAAAATCACTGCCATACCACTCCCACAATAATTTCATTAATAGTGTGGGGACTGTCTCTTAGTAAGTGTAATTGTGTGTGTGTGTGGGGGGGGGGTCTTCTTTCACTAGTGATACACTTGAATTTTTGATTGTTCTCACTTGTCCAGAAGACATTTTTGAAAATAATAAGAATGATTTAAACCTAAAAATCATTATTCCCTTATAATTGAAGAAAAATTTAAGTGGAGAAGTGTTAAAGACCTTGTTTCACTCATGTTTAGACTCTTTTATAATGATTACTGAGTTTAAAAAATTAATTCAAATTCAAAAACTTTGAAATTATGATTAATTGTCCTATTAATTTGGATTTATGCCCTTTTTGATTACTAGTATTTATTTTATTCTCACTACCTGATAGGAATCTAAGCCTTAAATTTAATACTCTTATCTGGGCATATTTTTTGAGAGATACTTGGGGCATGTAAACTGACTAGAACTTGCACCGAGGTCTTATCAAAATGATGAATGAAAAATTATAGATTTAAAATGATTGAGTAACCCTTTAATATAATTTTCCCTGATACCTTCCTAACATCTATCCTTCATTTATCCCATATCTTCCATGAATTAAATATTATAATGAATATATTTCAAGCCTATTTCCCCTCCTACCTTAGTCCTTGTGCAATGATCAAGGTTACTTTTGAACAAGTGTGGGGGAGGCATTCAGAAAACATGAGATGCTTCCACTTTTAGATATGTACGATTCCCACACCTGACTAATATCTTGTGATCTATATACTATATGTTTCATTTCATTTGTATTCTATTCCTTTGAAAAATAAAAAAATAAAAGAAAGAAAAATTGATATGGGTTTTGTACTAAGAAAGTAAAAAATCATCATTTTCCATACCGATGAACCCCTCTAAGGATCATATGTGGTTAGGTGATGGATGTGAGATCTATCCTAAGCCTGACTTTTTAAAAATAAAAAAGCAATATAAAAATAAAAATAAAAGGAAAAGAATCATTTCTTTGTTTACATACGTGCTATACATATGGATCCAACCCAAGCTGATGGAGTACAGAATTGACTGCCTAGAAGGAGGAACATCATCACACTTGTTCTTATAATTTTTTTCATTGTAATGTAGAGCTTACCCTCCTATTTTAGTTGGATTTTTTACATTTTACCTACCTACTCACATCTACAAAGTCATCAGAACCAGATTTCTTAATCCCTCAAGATTAATTTTGTACTTTTCTTTACATAGTAGAGATGATAAAACCAGTGCAAGATTATGGTTAGGAAAATGTACTTGGGGTATGAGAATACCTCTAATTACATATTCTATCCTGAATGGTGAGAGAAAATAATGGTGAGGTAAATTAAAATTGGGAATATAACATAAGGAAGAGTTAAAAGGTTGTAATTAGAATAATATAATTTGTTTTGAAAAGCTATACTATGAGGCATGACTAAATTTTTATGTAGGGATAATTCTGGAACTTGACCCTTTTTTCTTACACCTAAATTGAATTTCATGGACATAATGAATATTTATTGCTTTGAAAATTTCTTAACCTTTGTGAAATTGTTGTTGATACAAATTTCTTGAGGAAAAGAAACTATTCAAGTGTGGGGGGATTTGATAAGCCTAATTCACATATATATTTTTTCTACCATTTATCCATTTTTTTCATTAAAATATTTGATAATGCATGTGGTATGTGTATAATTTTTCAAGAATAAGAGCTTAATAGGTTTACAAGGAAGAAGGGAAGACAAAGGGAAAAAACGACCAAGTACACGTCATGATTCCTTAGTTCATGTCATGCACCTAAGAATCATAGCCTAACCCAAGTATTTAATCCAAGCCATGACCATCCCAGAAGCCATAAGGAAAAAGCCTCTACACATTGTGTAAATCCTAGAAATATTGTGATTACAATCAAACTAGACAATGAGAAAGCCATAAGGATTCCACAGAAAAGACGGCTGGATAAGGAGTACACGTCACATACAACCAATACACATCGTGTACCTGGTCAAACTTCTTAAATTCATGAGATACCCACATGACACACTGGAGATCCATAATCTATGGAGAATATCCTGGATCGAGGGTGCAATTCATGTATCTATAGTACACGTCGTGACAAAAAACACCAATATAAGTAGAGCAACCACATATCATTTTAGAAACTTCCAGACAATTTTTCTTTTCCCTCTTGATCCCCTATGAAATATTTCTCCCTTTTTTCTATCTAAACACAAATTTCTTCGTGTTTTCACATTTTTATCAATTCAAGAATCGTGGAGCCTCATTTCTTCAGCACCTTACTTTTCTATTCTTCATTTAAATTCCAGTCCAATTTTTATCTCAAGTATGTAATTTAATTTAAGCCATAACTCTCTTGTGCATGTTTTTTCTTTGTCACCCCAAACCCCCTTGAATGAGTATAATTCTATCAATACTAATCAATATGTCAAGCATGCTCTATTTTGTTTATTTAGTTTCTTGCTATCCCTAATGAGTAGCTAAACTTCTTAGGGGTAGGGATAAAGTGATGAATCAGCATAATTAAATACACCTTTAAGTATATAATTGGAAAGTTTAATTGAATTAGTAATTGGGATATAAAACAATGGTCTATCCCATTTATGAGAACATCCCTAACTATAAAAAGATCAAGAAAATGATCCTATCTTAATTGGATTAGACTAAGATACGACCACTAGATTAAGAAACCTCCCACCCTAAAGAATCCAAACTTAATGTTCCAAGGATGTTTCTATCTCTCGACCACAAAATAGCTACTTCCTAGGTAGGACTAAGAGGCTAAGACAAAAGTCAACTAGTGACCCCTATTTACTTCATAGAATAATACATAGGTCCTCCCCTGGGGTAGAAATAAAGGTTATCCTTTACCCAAATACTTGACTTGATCCCAACCCCTAATTTATCATTTAAAGTCATCCCAAAATATAACTTAGATCAAACTCCCAAATAGAGACTTCTATAAAGTACTCCCTTATAGGTTTAGGAACTAGATTTCCCAAAAATCAAATGACAGTCTCCCTGTGGATTCGACCCCATACTCCCATTACACTAGTCTTTTATTGTTAGATAATGCTTGAGACAAATTATAAATTATAAATTTGACCTGACTCCTCGAGAAATTAACAATGCCTTTTGGGGTCCCATCATAACCTCATCACTTCTAGATAGAGTTAATGGGAGGAAGTTCTTAAATCCTGAAGGCTTAGTCCTGAGGGAGAATATTTTAGGTGTAGACCCACCTCCCAGTTGGTCAATTGATAGAAATGGCATCTTGGTTATACATGGGCATATTTGGGTACCTATAGATATGTGAGAGGAATTTATACAAGAATAGAATGCTTTATAATGGGTAGTGCACCTAGGGATTTCCAAGATGTATCTTAACATGCACTGTCAGTATTGGTGGCCTGGGATGAAACATCAGATATTCGATTTTATCATTAGGTGTTCAACCTTTCAATAGGTGAATGCATAGCACCATCGACCCGATGTCTTGTTACAATTATTACCCATCCTAGAATATTAATGGGATTATTTTATAATGTATTTTTTTAATATTTTATTGAGGTCACCTCAACAGAGTGATGTGGTCTGGGTAGCCATGGACAAGATAATGAAGGTATCCCAATTCCTTCCTATTTAGGAGACCTTCTTAGTGTATGATTTGGGGAGACTGTATGTTCATGATACTCTTATAAGGGGTCCCTTACACTATTTTTACTTATAGGGATGCTTGTTTGATGTTGATTTTTTATAAGGGGTTGAATAAAGCACTATGTGTACCGGTACTTCTGAGCACATCTTTCCATCCTCAGACCGACGACTAGTAAGAGTGGATGATATATGTTTTAAAGGAAATTCTTCAAGCATGTTTCCTTGATTTCAATGGGTTTTTAGAGATTAATATACATATTTTCAAGTTCATGTAAAAAATAATCTACTAGGAGACTATCCAGATTGATCCTTTTGAGGCCTTATATGGTAAATCATGTTGATCACCTATTCACTTGCTAGATGCAGGAGAGGAAATTCTATTAGGACCTCATCTCATCTAGGAGTATTAAAAGAAGGTGTATCTTATTAGGAAGTGTGTGATTACTTATTAGTCTATATAGAAATATTATGTCGATCACTATTGATGGCCTCTAGAGTTTGATGTCAGGGATTTTGTTTTCTTGTTTATTTACCCTAGATTGGGTAATAGACAAATACCGAGGCAAGGGAAGCTAACTCCTAGGTTAACTGGACCCTTAAAGATTTTGAAGAGAGAAATATGGAATCTTATTGGTTATAGTTGCCTCATTGGTACCAAAACATAATTGAATTATTCCATATATCAAAGATCTACTGATATCATGCTGAACCATCTCATATTTTTGTTCCTGAGGATATTGAATTGAAGGTTGATTCTTATTTTGAGGAGTATACTATTTAAATCATTGATAGAAGAATGAAATCTCTCAAAGGCTAGTCTATCCCTTCAGTCTGGGTGTCATGGAAGTAATTCTGTGTACATGATGAGACCTTATAGAGAGAGGCCAATATACGTGCTTAGTGGATGGAGTTATTCTTAGACAAATATTTATAACCCTTGGTAGGGAAACTTATGTATGGGTTTATTTAAGGGGGGGACACTGTTAGAACCCAAGTTTTCTTTGAGGTGAAAAAAATTTAATTTAAAATTTAATTACTTATCTTTATATTAAGGAAATTCTTAATCGTGTTACAAAGGAAATGAGGGTGTCGATGGCTTGTTCGGAGACTGAAGTCTAGCCTTGTGAGAAAAAATTTGGGTCGTACAGTTAGTAGAAACCATCTAGAACAATCTTCATGGTTTGAACAAACCATGTAGGGTATTTTAGTGAACTGAATAGGGCCACACATTTGAATTAACCATGTGTCCCATGTCTTATGGTCATTTGAGTGCTAGAGGTCCTGTTACAATGGAATTTTTCATGAGTTGTGTACAATTCGTCTAACCATGCCCCTAGCTTTTGAAAGGGGTGTCTTGGGATAGATCTAGCCACACAGTTGGTAATCCAATTGTGATTCAAAACCATGAGACTCTTTAATTTTTGGGTAAAAGAACATTTTTATCCTCTCTATTTATAAACTACCCCTCCCATTCTTTTTTCTTTCACACACAAAAGACCCTCCTTCTGCGGAGTTCATCCTCACTTATCCCTAGTCCTTGGGAGATATTATTCATTCAACCTATGAATATAGATCTTTTCATCTCATTGGATTCTTACTGGTAAGTTATTAATTCCTTCAGTTCCTTTAGTTGTTTTTCATTCCATCGACGATAATATTTTTATGCGAGCTAATATGCCCAATTTTCAGGGTTTTCATCTTCTCTTCTATTTTATTATGATCTAAGACAAAATAAGGGCCAATAATAAAAAAGTAATCTATTAAAAGAATAAGTTTTGTGTTCTATGAATTTTCCATCGATGTATCATCATTTATAAATTTTCATCATTGTGCGCACACTGGTTTCACCAGGCATTGTTCTAAAAATTTATCTTATTTAAATTAATTCATCTAAATTGTAAACTAAGGCCCTAATGAGACCTTTTGACATATCTAGAAGTTAATACCTCAACACCAACCACCCAAATTAGTTTCTGTTTCCTAATATATCATTAGTGACCAATTTTTTGATTACCTGAGACACCGTTCGGGTGCACTTGACTTGACCTTTCGAAAATTAAGTGTTCCAAAATTATAAATGAATCCTTAAAGAATTAAATGGTATATATATATATATATATATCACTTTTCCTTTATCAAATGTAATTGAATTGGGAATGGGTGCATGTCCTTTATAAACATGTCACCTAGGATGAAAGGTAGTGGAACAAACCTAATGAATTATTAATTTTCATGAGTATTACATGGAATATAATGACTTATGAGAATATATAAACATGTGTATATAGTTCCTATAACATATGAACCTTTTTAACTTTATAGGGATTTTTAGAATTGATCCAACCTTAGATTCATAAGGTAATTCTTTGAGCACTCAAAGAATTACATTAAAATTCATTGAGATGGTTTTCAAGGGAGATAAACAACATGAAACTCAATACTGGTCTATTATAGGATACTCATAATGGATGTATAGGATCCCTATACTCCTCTATAAAATTAGAATGTCTTGGATGTACTCTTTGGATTTAGTTTAATGACTTAGGACATGTGATGCATTGGATTATTCTCCTTGGGCTCCAGTCATTCCTATCCCAATACTTACATTGGAATTGATCCATGGACTTTCTTCGAAATATTTATAGAGGAATTAATTGGGTATACCAATTGTATTACACTTATCCTCTTTTTCAAGAATGCATAGTTGTGTACAGTGAGCTAGACTGACCTTCTAAGGTCAAGGATTCCTTATTTCATATTATATTATTTTTAGAACCATTATATTACTTACCATAGTAACTAGTATTAAATCCCATAATCCATTGACTAAATGATAAAATTAACACATGATCTAAGAAATCCGTCATAGGTAGAAGTAGGTATGGTTGACCAGGTGTCCCATGAGGAACCTCAACTAAAATTGAGTTATATTTATTTCCTATTTTACATTTATATACCTACACATTTTTATATTTTATATTCAAGGATTTTATTTTTATAAAAACCATTAGTGATAGACTACTAAGTTTATCTCACAACCTATCTGGGTTGTCGATGGTACTCGGTAAGATTACATGATTGCAAGTGTGAATAAAGGGAAGCATCTAGTTATAGATGTGTGACTTCTTGTATTAGGATGGGATCTTGGTTACAAATGATTGGGATAGTGCTCAATATGAATGGATAGGTTTTGGTCCTTTTGACTCTTTTTTACCTTGCTACTACCATGTATGCTTGTTCTTTTATAGAGGCATGACATCATTATTTTATATGGTACTGTTCCAACTTGTGAGTTGATTATTTATGCCTTAGATGTTTATATATGTTCCACTGCCTTATTCATTATTATTGAATATGTTATTCGTTATTTATTTCTATATTTTTTTCTGATGCGTTCTACTCTAATCATGAGGGTATAGTCTCCCCACCATACCACCTTATACCATCATTTCTAATTAGTATTCTATAGAGTATGTGGAGGTGTGATCATGTTCATATGGAAAATTGGTTTGGTCACTATTACTAGGTGACTTATTCAGGATGTGGAAATGATTTTTAAAATGGAAAAATTCTAAATATTGGATGATAGGTCATCACTAGAGAGTTTATAGTCATGATAAATGATGCTTATTTTAGAAAATATTAGCTGGATTTGAGAGGTTTACTCCATGTTTTTTCCTTGAGGTTAAATTTTTTACTTTCTTCTTATGGCAGTGATTTTTTCACCATTATTCACATATCATATCCCATTGTAATAATTTTATTTTAATTCAACAATTAATAAATGGGTTTGGGTCTCCAAACTCGTGGCCTCAGGTCATTTATGATGATGATAATAATAATTATTATTATTATTAGGAGGAGGAGGAGGATGATGAGGGTGGACTAGGAATCTCAAGAGCCTCTATCTCTATATTTTAATTGAATATATGGTTTTTAAGATATAGATGGAATATTAGTTTGATCTAAAGGTATAGTTTGGTGCTCATCTAAACTCTAATGACGATGCTATTTCTTAAGCTAAGGTGATTTCTAATCATCACTTAAAAAACCTAATCTCTCAATGTCTCTAGATGTTCTAGTGACTCATGATGGGAAATATTCAGGATATTTGAGGAATCAAAGAGTGTTAAGTTTTTTTTAAATCTTCAGGTGATGATATTGATCCAAATTCCATATTATTATATGATTATTATGATGATTCCTTATCACTTTATAACAGAATTACAACAAATAGTTCCCTAGTGTTCATGGAGGTAAACTCCAAGATTATCGAGTATTCAATCAAGGATCACATGAATTCAATCATATATAGATTTATGAACCCATTAAACAATATGAATATGGAATATCATTAGGATCATCTTATCAAGATTTTGGGTTTTTATGGTTGGAATTTAACCTCATTATGTATGGATTTTATTCATATCTTGTTTCCCTTGAGTGAGAATAAAATAAAGGCATGGGGAAATGGTTTTTTCCTCATCAAGTAGGATATTATATGAATATTGGATTGGGATCCTTATTTTTATCTAAATTAACAAATAATTCTATCACTTAAGTATAGATTAGTGTTATGGGTCTGGATTGGTTCTTTTGGTAGCCAAAAAATCCTCTGTGATATTTCCTATACAGTGGGCTTACCCATTAAAGTTTATTAAGAGACTGATATTGTAGTTATTGGAATTTTCTATAATTTTATTTGAGGTTTCCCATAAGGATTCCCTTGTTGAGACTGTGGTTCTTTTGGTAAAATATTTTATGCTTGAGAATTCTATTGATTATGAAATACCGCCTGATTGTTTTTGATAATTGAAATTATATTAGGAAATACTTTTAAAAGTTTCAAAGGAACCTTGAATACTATAACTGTAACAATTATGCTCAATTAATTGGACAATTTAAGTTCAATTTTCTCTGAACAATCCATTTTGGAATGCTAGGAAGGCCTCTATTTCTAGAGTTGGTAGAGCCAAGGTCAATTAAGAGAATAAATCTATTGATGTTTCTAGTAGACTCACTATTGGGTATCCAAAATCAATGGATAGGGATAGATTTTTTTGATAATAATAGAAGAGATAAATATCCTATGAATAAGGGAAGTGATTCATTTAATGAAATTGTACATGCTTCTTCACCCATGGAGTCACATGGAAAGAGGGAACCCCCATCCACTCTGGGTGGTTACTAAGGAATTAATAAATCTTTAAGTAAAAAAGGTAACTATTTGGGGAAAAATAAAGTTGACATGGAATAGAATATCTCAAAAGTGAGAAAAATTAATATTGTTAATATCTTGGAAATGGTTTCTGAGTGTTAGGTGCATGGAACATCTAAAACTACTCAATTGGTCCCTGCACTTTTATATTTAGGTGCAGCATAAATTTCAGTTGTTGTCTTGGGCTTTCATTACAATAGTGGAATTCTCAACTTCATGGAACTAGTAGGATATAGTGTCCATGATGTTGTATTTTGATTTGACCCTAATACATAGGTTTTTTTCTATTGATAGTTAAATTGTAATAGATTATTTACACTTATATGAATATCATTATATAAAATTAAGTTCTCAAAATAAGAGAGTGTTTGTTTTTCTAAGATCTTCCCAAATACTGGGAAATAATACTTCACCAGTGAATAATTCATGCTCTTCTCATACAACCACTATCACTACTAGGATATAAGTCTCAGCAAATTTACTTTGTAGTAGTGTAAGGAATTATCCCTCTACAAAGATTGATGATTTAGTGAAAGGTTTTGATCATCCTAATAAGTCATCAGCCACTACAGAGACTAGGATAAATTATTTAAGTACAAATTTCCAAATGATGTGAAATCATAAAATGGTGTTAATCTTATAGTATTAGATAATCCTATTCATGAACATATTCCCAACCATGCATCATATTTAGATCAAACTTTAAATATTGTGATCATGTCTAGTGTAAGGATGCAATATGGAAATGGGGAAGACTACTCACAACTTGTTAGAAATAGTTATAAACCTACAGGTTAGTTTAGGGACATTGATATAGGAAACAACCTAATGGGAAAGACTATAATTTCCCATGTTATAGGGGATTATAATTATAATATGGCTCACAAAGGTAATTATGGAAAGATGGTGATTGTTTCCATTCCAAAATGTATCTTCATTATTGAATCCATAAAAAATAATGAGAATGATATAATTTATCTTGAGGGACTTGAGAAGAATGGTTTCAAAAATGGGAAGAGACATTATACCCTTGTATTGGACACTAGAATTGGTGTTGTTACATCTAAGGCATCAGGAGAACCTCACTCACTGAAGAATGTTTATGTGAAACCTAATAAATCCCCAACACAAGAAGTACCTAAATTTGTGCCTATAATGTTTTTGGATCTCACCTCATCGTCATTGTATGGGTAGGAATCAATGAAGGATACCCCTATTAAGTTGGACTTATAGGGAGATAATGAAAAAAAATTAGAGGAATCTCTTGTGAATTCAAGTCCTAAGGAAGATTCATTGGATTAGAAACCTACCTCAAGGTAGCCACATTCTTAGAGGAGAGAGAAACACCCAAAAAGTTTATTTATAACATAGAGTATTGTAAGTTTTCATAAAATTATGAATTTATTCTTGGAATGCCTAATATGGATGTTTTTATGCCAATTTTTTCTTAGTGGAATTATTTTTTCCACACATTAATTCTTCCATCTCAATGTAATTTTTGTGGGTGCGTGTTTATTTTTAATTAAATTTATCTGGTACAATGGATTTGGGGATACCAAATCCACAATTTGATCTATTTTTGATTATTATTATTATTATTTTCATTATGTTTCCTGAGTCATGGTTTAGTGGTACTCACTGTGAATTCTACATACAAGTTACCATGGTTCGATTCCTAGTAGACTCTTGGGGGAGTTTATGTGTGGTGATGCAGATTACCAGTGATGTTAGGTGATGATGGAATGATGATGTAGGAGTGTTCATACACGTAAGGATTCCATACCTAGTTTCAAGCTAATGTTTCAAAGGGCCGTAGAGACATGTAGTGGGATTCCAATCCCATTGGGCCTTTATGCCAAATTTTAATGGGATAGCTTGGTTGTGGGTCTATCCTCTAGGGGTGAGGTATAAACCTTGCTATCCCTCCATACATGTGTGTGTGTGTTTATTTTTCTTATAAATTCCAAGAACACATTTTTGTTATTATTATTATTTTTATTTTAAAGGGTGTGGTCATTCCATTTTTAATAAAAATGAAACAAATTGCATGAATGGTTATGGGGCGAAACATGTAAAAGAGCCCTCATCTTGAAAATAGATAAATAAATAATTACAAGTAATGAGGTATTCCATGATTATCTATAAACTCTCACTTCTCTCTAAGTCTCATATTTTGACATCCCCTTCATCATCTACCCTAACCATGAGGACTACCTCTACCATGTGGATGAAAACCCCTCCTCCAGGTCTTGGGTTATTTTCATTGATTAGTATAGTTATCAAAATCCCCCTCTATGGTGTATTTTTCAATGCTATAATTCACAACCATAATATTAGAAGTACCTTATTTACTAACCCAATTATTTGGATGATTTATAAAAGATTTTTAAGATTTAAGATAAATTTATTGAATTTAATTCATTGATTTATTCTCAGAAACATTTGGAGGGGATATTTGGTCAAGAGACACATAAATATGTTTAATAATGGAAAAGTATTTTGATTAAAGAACCTAGATCTTAACCATAATACTTATTGGTGGGATCTGAATAGATGAATCACCTTTAATAAAACTCTTAGGAACTGCATCTATGGAAGTAATAGTTTATTTCACTATATATTGATCATTTTGCAACTAACATGTCAAGATACTTCCCTGAGTCTTTCTAATTGTATAAATAAATATTATCTCATTATTGGTTCATTTTATAGACTTAATGTCATATCCCTCAGATATAAAGTTTTTATATGCATATATAATAGTAAGACATGAATCCTTGTGATTATATAATCCCAAAATCCATCAGATATAGAAGAGACTTCCACTATGTTCCTAGTTCAAGATTTCTTTATATTACCATCCATATTTAACGGAGAAAAAATATTCTTTAAGATAGAACTAGGCTCATACTAATTTCTTTATTCATAACCTACATCACCAATTTGAACAATATTAGAAACAAATAAAGGATATCCCTTCTTTGAAGAGGCAGAAACTATTTTCATTTTTCAATAGTTTTTGTTTTTGTTCTTTTTATTATTTTTATTATTGTTTTTTTGTTTTTAATTTTTTTTGTTGTTATATTTTTTCGGTTCTACCCATGTGGGTAATGAGTTATGATCCATGTTAGCCCATGGGGGTGTCCTTTTTGTTTCACTTATTGTAACCCCCGAGAACTGAAATAAATTATTTTTATTATTAGATGGATACAATGTTTTGAGCCTCTCTGTCTAGGTTTAGATGGTGATTAGGGTTTTTAATTGAGATAAAGTATAATCCTTACTAGTATTTAGATCAAAAATATATGTTTATAGGATTCACAAAAATGGTTGATAGTGGCTATAACTTGGGTGATGTGGAATTTATTGTTGGTGGATTTTATTTGGGTGTTTCTAGTTTGAAATTATACTCTCAGAAGTCCCATGAAAGATTATATTTTCATGGTGATTTGAATAAGGAATCCATAATTTCATTTATAGATATTTGTGTGAATGAAATATTTTTCAATACCGGTGTATATTAATATCCTAGAAATGTCATCACTAAGAATGGATCATTGGCCTTTGTTGAAGAAATTTCAATGACCATCACAAAACATCTAGAAGAATTTACATTCTCCGTTATTTCCTGATTCATTTATCAGAAAGGTTCCTTTTAGATGATTGATGAGATCCAACATCATTTGCATCAGTTTTGGGATTTCATATATAGTGGATTAAATCACTCAGTAAAGGAATCATCTATTTTGGCTTCCCTTTGAGTGATTTTAGACCGAGGGATTGGGGGTTTGAGTTCATTTCCCTTATGTGGGGAGTTATGGTAATCTAGGATTGGGATCCATATTTTAATCCTTATTTAATAAGTAATTTGGTTACATAATCATATATTTTTATATATGGTCTAAATTGGGTCTTTTGGAGTTCCATATCATTCAGGGTGTTGCTTCTATAATTGGGGTTCTAATTAACTTTAAAAAGATACTGAAAGAGATAATTTTATTTAATTTACTAGAGTATAGGTGGAGATTGATATTTTTTTCACACCTCTAGAGCCAATAATTTTTTTGTTACTAAAAAATAGGTTAAAATTTATGTTGAATGTGAAAAAAAACCTTATTTTTTCAAAAAATATTATTTCATCAGCCATTCCATCAATAAATGTAATAAAAAGTTTATTTATGTTAACTGAAAAAAATCAGGTCATTTTATTGATTCTTTTAAATTTAGGTTTTCTATATATGGGTCTTTTATTATCAAGAAGATATACTCACATGTGACTTCAATAGACCAAGATAAGCCTCAGAAGATCTATACTCCAAAAAAATATAAGAAGATTTCTCAAAACTCTATTTATGAGGCCACTGATAGAATGTTTGGTTCTTTATTGGGTGATGCTAGGGAATATATAATTCTCAGTGATTAAAACTTTAAGATATGCAAGATTTTTTTTAATAACACTACTAATTGATTTGTTATTGTCCCTCATGTACATGTTAAGATATAGCTTCCAGCTGGCCATAATACTTGTAGAAGACCTCATACCCAAGCCTCTATTTTGAAGGAAACAAATAATTCTAACCATTGGACATATGGAAGTGATGATGACTTTGAAATGACTAAGTTACAAGATGATATTATTATGAAATATTATAGTATCAAGTGGAAGAAAACTCTTGTATTACCACTCCCCATTAATATTATGAAGAAAAAGTAGGATATGAGGGGACCTTCTTTATACAAGGATAATGTAGTGACTCTATCTTTTACTCCAACTACTAAGGATAATAAGGTAACCTATAAGAATTATAATAATCATTTGACTATGGATTCTAACAAGGAGGTGAGGAAACATGTTCTTGCTATAGTTTAGGAGATAAATCTTGATGGGAGTTATTCTAATCAGAAAAGAAATACTATAAATACTATTATATCAAATGTTTTATATGAATCTAACATAAATAGAACTAAGAGAAAATTAAGAGATCTATAAAATGTCTTTGATCTTAATCCCACCCTTCTTATTATTTTTGTAGTGGACACAGAAGGATAAAATCCATTTCAATATGTGAGTTTGGATGAAACACATGGTAAAATTTCTCAAAAGGAGTTATTTCCACATAGATCATCAATATCTCATAGTCTACACTCTCAGAGTAAAGACCAGACATATGAAATTCACTTAAAGGGGATATCCCCTAACCCCTATAAGGATACAAGGCTAGGAACTCCTATATCAATAATTATGGAATTTTATACTAACCTACCTCACTCTAGGGACAATAATGATTCTCTGCATGCTTCATCACGATCGCATCATGAGACTATTCTGGCTTCCATAATGAATGTTTCAAATTTAACCAGTGGTAGTGATGATTATGAAAAGGAATCCCCCATGAAGGTTTTTATTAAATTTTTCAATATGCTTGATTCCCAAACTTAGAGTAGGGAACCATACTTTAAGGCATGTGATAATGCTTTTAGAGTAATCTAGGTTAAGCTAAATAACTAGACCATCCACACCGACTCAATGAACATAAATTATAAAGGTACTAGGAATGAGGTTATTGATAACTCTTTGAAGGCTTATACACATAAGAGATATCTCCCTACCACTAATCTCTTAATTAAAGGTAGGGATGATGGATCATATTCTAAGGAAATCATGTTGGGATCAACATATGAAACTCAAATTACTTCAATATAGGGTCCTTCAGTTGTTGCTGAGAAGTCTTTGACTCTATATTATGATCCTTTAAAAAAATGAATATGGTTTATCTAAAAAGAGAAATTATAATATTAAAACATACATGAGTAACAAGGTGGTAATTTAAGACAAGTCTACTAATTTGGCATCACTCAAGGATAATACATAGAAATAGAGAATGAGTAGAGGTGAATATATAGAATAATACTATCAAGAGCATTATCATAGTAATTATGAGGCTATATCTATTACTTCATCTAAATCTAGAATATATGATAAAGAAATTATACAATAATAACACTACCTGGCTATTCTTAGTGATAAGGAAGAGTCATTGAGCATAGATGAACAAATTAATTTGAGAAATCATCATGAAAAAAGGAGGATAGGTTGACACCTAAAAGGTAGGGGTGGTTCTTGAAATAGTATAATAATACATAAAAAAAGATTATTATTTTTTGGTTGACAATTTTTCTTATTAAAATGTATCTATTCATCTTGAATTGAATTTCTAGCTAAAATGGGGCTATTGGGAAGTGGGACTTGGAGACATTTATAAATAAAAAGAATTCGAGTCATTGAGCCTATGGAACTTCATCAATGTGAAACATGTAACATGGTGGGATTAGAAAAATTGCCTGGTTCAATAAGAAAATAGCACATCCTAGTGACTGACATGCCTGCTCAGAATCATTGGTTCTGCACAGGTGTGGTCAAATTTGAAATTTATAAAAACAAACTAGAACTACTATATAGAAACATTTGAAAGTGGAAACCTGGGGTCAAACCCATAGTGAAGAGTTGGCAAGGTAGGTGACCTAGAAATTGGAACCTATTAGGTGGATTCCTCACATGATTATTGAAGTTTGGGTAAAGCTAATTATATTGTTTTTAAATTTATATGATAATGGAGGGACCAAGATCAATTTCAAAGAGCTCACATCAAGTGTTTTCATAAATCTAACATGGGGTGGTCCAATTTATTAAGTAGGAAAGTAGAGTGGAATCCACAAATTTATTTTGGTTCGACTAATTTGATTTACCTAGATTGGAAACAAATATTTTTCTCGAGATACTTAGTAATCGAGGTGCATAAATATTAGCTTCATAGGTAGAAAGAGTTGTAGGTTATTTGTCCTAGTCTTCTTAACTAAAATTAGGCCATGTTCCTTCCATTGAAAATCCCTAGATATAGATTATGTAGAAGTGAAAGTTTAATATGAGTTCTTAATCTAATTCCTGGCCCAAGGCTTACCCATGTTCTGATTTAAGAATTCAATAGGTATATTCTACACTTACTCTCATCCCCTAACCCTAAGAGGGCCGTTCATGTATGTAAATAATAATATTAAATGAATAAAAAATGGAAACAAGATCCTTATGTTCAATAAAAAACTCTTTGTGGAAGAAATTCACAACAAAATAAATTAAACTCTTCAAATTTACTTACTTAGAATAAAGATACTGAAGATTATGGTAATTGGTATTTCAAGAAGCAAGGTTAGGAACAATGGAGAATCAATCAACAATTCCTTTAAATGGTGTGAAAAAAAGTATGAATAAAAATCATAGAATAAAATAGGATAAACTCAGTTTAAAAAATATTGAGAAGAAAGATTAAAATAAAATAAAGAATTCCCAATCATCGGTCCAGTGTTGGAGGTGCTAGAATATAAATAGGCCCAGTAAGCTTACGATGTGAAATGATTTCACATTGTGAGTTTTTTAAATTAATTATTCCTCAAAATGTTCATGATGTGTAATTGTAATTCATTTCATGTAATCATATCTCAAATATATTCAATAATTATATATCTTAAGAATTTTATGGCATGAATTTAAAATATCAAGTGTCACTTTAAGGATTTCACGTCATGTAACTAATTCATATCCTGTATTTCTTCATCTAGGATAGTCACAACTTGTAATGGTATTATGGGTTAGCCTTTGTTTTATAGGAGGATATATCTAAAGATTATACATTATGATTCAGATTCATGATGTGATTTTTTTTGAAATTACTGAAATTACAGCAGAACCACTTTTGAAGATTGAACTCCTATTTCATGAAAAAACCTTCCAAAATATCAATAATTATATTATAAAACATGAATAAATCCTATAGAAATGGATCCAAATTATATATATTAATTTATCTTATCAAATTTACCCACACTTGAACAATTTCTTTTGCTTAAGAAAAATCCATATCTATAAGTATTTTAAACAAAAAAATAGGAAACTTCCATTACAACTAAGAAAGTAAAATAATGTTTTAGTGGAAAAAGATAGTCCTCCAAAATCACTCATGTAGAGAAAATTATGTATGCATCATAATAATGTTCTTTAATGAAATTCCATCCTCCAATTACACTTTTCAAATATTCCATAAAAGCTATACCCATGTTTCAATTTACCTCACCATGAATTTTCTCTCATCACTCAAGGTTAAATGGAAATTTATTTATGATCATACCATGAATACATGTTCCTAACCACAATCTTTAATTAGTTTTAACATATCAACTTTATAAAGAAAAATACATAATTAATCATTAGGGCTTTAATAATATGGTTCAAATGGTATTTAAGATGAAGATAGGTGGGTATATGATAAAAATAAAGTTCAAAAGGGAAGTTAATATCTCGAGTAAAATGCATGATAATCTTTAATAGTGTAAGAAATAACCACCCCTAGAAATTAGCATCTCTACACTCCCAAAATATTAGGACAAGTCCATGAATGTGCTATGAATATGTAATGAAAGTATCCCATCTCTATTTTCTCAAAATTCACATCTAGGAATGGTCTCATATCCACCACCTAACCACATATGATCTTACATTATATTCATAGGTCTGTTAATAGTAATATTTGACCTTCCTAATACAAAAAATCTTTTTCAGGAGTAGGGTAATCATGAATTATATAAAAATTAACCATAAACCACATCCTACAAATCACGTGGAAAAAGTCACTACACATCACCTCGATTAAAAACATCCCATGTCCACCAGTAATAATTAGTACCCCACATTTATTCATGTGATAATCATAAAATCATCTCAAGAGTATGGTATCAAGGGATAAAATGGTCTTGTAACTCATCTCAATCATAATAAGGTCATTTATAGCTTCTACATGATAAATAATGACAAATGCACTGGTCTATCTCCGGAAAATGTCTTAAAAAAATGCCCCAATCATTTAAATAGTGTATTTGTTCAATCATAGCCTTGATAATATTATTATATAAGTTCTAATAGGTTTACATGTCCCAAGTATCTCTCAAGACATATGCTCAAATAAAAATAGGAAATATTAGGTCCCATATCCTCTTGAGAATGTGAATAAAAATAAAAGGGAATTCCATCAAAGCATAGTAACCAGTAATAAGTCAACAAAAAGAAATTGCATGAATTTAGAATCAATGATAAATTACTCAACTTGGAAATCATGATAAAATTATAAGCAAGAATAAATAACTGATTATAATATTTTCCATCTAAACATTTTTATTTTATTTATATTGGTGCAAGGATATTTCAAGTTAAATCTTGTTTCAAATGAAAAATTTCTCCTAGAATAATGAGAACAAGCAATAATACACTTTAAAATTAAATAAATCTCAATAATTCCCCCTAATTAAAATGAAATAGTGTCCACACTATTTTGAGAAGTAATGTGGGAGAGATTACAATGTCAGAAAAATATTTTTTAAATAGAAGGTATGAAAGTACTATAGGGAATCCAGAGCTCCCTATAAAAAAATTCCTTACATGGGGAAATTGATGTATATTGTTGTGAAATAAGGCTACCAAAAATAATTTTAGAACAAAATATACCTATGCTAGAAAATTAATTAGTTCACGAGATATATCCAATATGAAAAATTATAAATGGGACGGTGCATATAATAGATATAAATGGATATAAACTCAGATATATTCACATGGAGCATAATACAATATAATTTTTTAAAAATTACCTAAAGGGGAACCTAGAAAAATAAAATAAAATACCTAATAATCTCAAAAAAAGCTCAAAAGATCATAAATATGGGTTTCCTTCTATAAAGTACTAGTAATGACATTGCCATCAAAATTTTTGGAAAAAAAATCAATCAGTGCAGCCCTTCAACATAGTTGTCCTCTTCCTTTTGTAAGAATTATAAGTGGTGTCTACAAGCTCTAAAGGTTTCTTGGTGGGGTTTCCCACCTCATAAAAGGTATGACCAAACACCTCATGTGGTAGCTGGACTATCCATTTTATCCATAGATAAAAATACTAAAGGTGTACCTATATGTAAACAATATGAGTAAATACCTCATGGGGTAGAACATAAGGAATCTTAGTAGGTGTGTTGATTGTCATAGTAAAGACAAAATAGCAATACATAATGAAAAAAAATCAAAAAATATGAATAAGATAGTGAGAGAATCATTTTCAATCAAAAATCATATCCCTTCATTAAATTATATAAAAAATATAATCAAGGATTTGGTATACAGTTAATATATTAAAATAATTAGAAAAATATTAAAATAGGGGAGGGGTACAATGAGGAAAAACTAATATGAGTGGGATGAATCTCCACTAGAACTATCAGTTCTTCAATCCCAAACAATGGGTGGATGAAGATACCTGGACATGTAAGTAGATATAATAGAGGTGTAGAAAGGTAGATCAATCGACATAAAAGGTGTTGTGGTGATGTAAGTGTGATTGTTCACCACTAGTGTTTGTGGGTGGGAGGCAGTGAGATGTGAGGTGTCTATTTGGACAATAACCATCTATATAGTAGTGGGATTGATAAATGGAACCTCTCATGGATCCAGTAATGAAAGTTACTAACCCCTTAAAAAATTCTCCGCCAAAAACTCATCATGGGAAGCAGGGTCAGTAAGCTCTAGAGGAAGCTCAATCGGGGTGGTCAACAGTGGTAATATGGTAGGGTAAGTGTGGAGCCTAATGCTACTCCACTGAAAGTAGTTGGTGTGTGGTTGGAATGGGTGGGTATGGTATAATATGGGGTAGTGGTAGTGAACCAAGATGGATCTATATATGGAATACTAAAATGAAGATAGATCCACATATAGTTTTCCAGAATACACTGGATAACACCTTCATTTTGGTAGATCACTTATCAGATATTTGATGAAATGGGTGGGGTAGGATCATATTGGATAGGTGGTGGTGTCTCAGATGGGGTAGAAGTTATGGTAGATGTGGGAGTTGGTACAGTAGATATGGGGAGTGGTGTGGTTCTAGTATCAACATTAGGCAGAGGTGCAAAGGATATGTCTGGTGCAACAGAAGCTGGGGAAGGAGGGGATGACACCTCAGGGGCCTCCTTAGTATACTTTTATGTTGACCCATATCTCTTCCCTCTATTCTGAATAAGACTCATCTTATGGAGTAAAAAAATATTGACTGACTACATAGGCCTTAAAGATGAAAGTGGATGATCTGAGTTAAAGATGCCCAAATGTTGTTGTAGGTGGTTGATAAAGTTACTAATAAATGTACATGTTTCCTCCTTACCTAAGCCTCATAGTAGAGGAAAGAATATTTCCCCATGTCGAAGGAAGGTCCTCCCATGAAAAAATCTAAAATAAGGCCGCCAATTTAACTGATCATCCCATGGGAATATCCTTGCATGATCTATGCCTAGGCTGAGGCTTGATGAACAATACCAAACACAACACCGCATGGATGGGTTCTCTTCATCATACGCAGGTCATGAAAGTACTTCAGGTCGTGGGATATCAGTTCCCAACTCCTCAGAGTGTCTTTCTTATTCAGTTCAATCCACAAGGAAGAATAAATATGCAAATAAATGAAGATGGGAGTGTAAATACCTAGTACAACACTAAAATCAACCAGGGTGAGATCTCATAGCCTCTTTCCTAGATATAAGGAAACAATAATGACATGAAACTCAAGATTAGTCATGAAATCAAGGAATAGATCCTAGTATGTCTATTCATATTCCTCAATGATGCTATAATGATGCTTGTGGTTTATGAGATCCATGAATTCCTTGTCCATAATGATCTTCTTGATCATGAAAAAGTTCGAGTGACTTGCTTTTTTAGATGGCATAGGACAAAATATGGACTAGGTTGACCTAATTGTCATGGTAAAAAAAATACAGGAATGGATGGAACTATATGGGCTGGGAAACACCCTCTGACTGGTAGGTGGAAGAATCAGAATAGTGGGAAGTGGAATGGGAATGGAGGTAATGAGATGGATATGTAGAACCCAATGATAAGGGTTTTAGGGAAGTTTTTTTGGTTATAGTGGGTGATCCAGTGTTGTGTTCTTAGGTGCAGGATAATCATTGTGTTGGGATACACATTTGAAATAAAAAACATTGGTTGTATTTATATGGTCGATGGTGGAGAGGATAGAAGGAGATAACAGGGAATGGAAGGGAAGTTCAGCTGGAGACGTGATAGGTAGAGGATGAGGGGGGGGGGGGGGTGGGTGAAAAATTAGGGTAAGTAGGAGAAGAGGGAGTCAAGTGGCTGGAGGAGGAAAAATGAGTGTTGTCCGTGAACCTTAGGTTCATATTTAATAATAGTGGCCTGAATTTTTTAAATAGTGTATTACATTCACAACATGAAAATTTCATGAAAATATTTTTCCTAACCCCACAAAAATCATGTCATGAAAGATATAAACAATGTGAATTAATCCACTTTTATAACTTTTGGTCATGACTCTCTAACCCACTACTAGTGTTACCAAACCATCATAAACTCAAAATATCTACTCTATCTTATGGAACCAAAACTATGTTGCCTCTTGTTGAAAATTTATTTTAATGTTTATACCTTGAAAAATCATGAATCAATTGAATTTTAAATAAATAAAAAACCCTTATTGAAGTGGTTCTTGATAGATTTTCAATAACTGACTATTGAACTTAAAGTTTGTTCCCTCACCTCTTAAAATTTTGATTATTTATTAAGGGAAAACCATAACAACATAGAAAGGTCCCAACCATTGGGTTTTAAGTTTTATTGGGAACTGATTCATGTGGGAATTAAATAACAACAATTTGTAACCTGGTGTGATTATATATCTCATGATGCATCAACCATGCCATTTTATTGTTCTCAAATAATAAATTTTGGAATTTTCATAAGCGTCACTATATATATCTTTCGGATCAATCATTTGTAGTATTATGTTTTTCATATTTTTAGGAATTGATGTTTAGTTTTTTTTATTTCCCAATATGCTCAATGTTCTATCTCCACTGGTAGATTATAGGGTTTTCTAAAAACAATTCTGAAAGGAGTATCATCGATTGGTGTTTTATATGTTGTGTGATACACCCAAAATACATCAATGAAGTTTGAGGCTACACTCTATTGTACTCATATTGAATATTTTTTCCAATTTTTTTCAACTCATGATTGGATAATCCCACTTGCTCACTAGTCTGCGGGTGATTGGGAGCTCTACTGTTTTGTTTAATACCTTATCATTTCAAAAGCCCTTGTATGGAGGCATTTTTTGAAGTGTATTCCCCAACCAGTAATTTGTAATTGGATAAATCCAATTTGGAAAAAGGATGTTTTTCCATAAAAATTACATGACTATATTAGTTGTATCCTGATTGGTGGATTATGATTTGACCCATTTTCAAACACGGTCAACACCAAACAAGATATCAAAGTTTCCATAGGGATTGGGAAATGGACCCATAAAATCAATCCCTCAAATTTTGAAGATATCTACTTCTAAGATGGGATTTTGGGGCATCTCATTAAATTTTTTGAATGGTTCCTATCCACTAGAACCAATAATAGATTTATAAAAAGACTCCCACATATTAATGGAGTGTATTCTAGAATAGTACACTTTATAGGATCTTACCCATAGTTTGTTTATGCCCATGATGTATACCAGTCGATGACATATGAAATTACTCTAACAAAATTTTAATTTCATCCTCTAGGATACAACATCACATTAAACCATTATCACAACACATGAATAATAGTTGTTCATCCCATTAATATCATGAAAAATCAATAAATAACTTATTACTTTTTTGATAGAAAAAGTGTGGGTATAGGGATACCATGAAAGATAGTTTGTGATATCAGTAAACCATGGTCTTTCCTATACATCCATATTGAAAAGTGACTCGTTAGAAAAACCATCTCCAATATTCATCTCTTATTTATCCTCAACATCGAGATGTGAAAGTCTTGATAGATGGTAAGAAATGAAATTTTTAGTTTTTTTGCCTATTTGATTACTATATCAAATTATTACAATAGAAGGATCCACCGTATCAGCTGCAGTTTATAATCCTCTATATTAAAAAGGCACTTCAATGCTACATGATCAGTGTAGACTATGACTCTAGAGAGCATGTGATATAATTTAAATTTATCAAATGTGAAGACTACTGACAATATATCTTTTTCTTTTGTTGTATAATTTACTTGAGAGTATCTTTTAGAGTATGGATTGCATAATAACTATGTCAGAATATGTGTCCAACCTGTTTTCCTAAAAATATACCTGAAATTAAGTCACTAGCATCACACATCATTTCAAATTATTTATTCTAGTTGAGAAAGACATTGACAGTAGAACCTACCCGGATATTTTTCAAAGTATAAAAATCCCCCAAACATTCTTCACTGAATTAAAAATTAATTTCCTTTGATAGAATACCTGTTAATGGTTGATGATCTTTGCAAAATATTTAATGAAGCATTGATAGAATCTTCAGGGCCTATAAAACTTTATATTCCTTTCACCGTTGTGGGCTCAATAAAGTACTTGATTAATTTAATTATTTCTAGGTTGACTTCTATTTCATGATTTGGATTGTTATTTCTAAGGATGATTTCTCCTTAGACTATGAAATAAAAGTTTTCCCAATTTAGCAGTAGGAATTTCTCTTTATAGTGTTGAAGGAATATTTCAAAATTTCAGAGGAAAACTTCAAAGGATCATCCATAAATGGAGAATTTATCCACAAATATTTTAAGAAATTCCTCAACCTTGTCATGAAATATATGTTTCATGAAACTTTGTAAAATATTCTATGCATTAAACATGCCAAATGAAATTTTTTGATAGGAAAAGGTTTTTAAAGTACATGTGAAATTTGTTTTTGAAAAATAATCTAGGTAATTTGGGATTTTATTGTATCCATAATATCCATATATAAAATAATATAATTCATGTCCAGATAATTTCTCAAGCATCTAATCTATGAATTGGTCATAAAATGTTATTTTCGAGATGTTGTATTGAAATTTTTATAGTTAACACATACCCACCATCCAATAATGGTTGGATTTTTGATTAATTCATTTTAATTATTTTTAATCATAATCATGATTCTTTTATTTGGGATGAATTTTAGTGGGATCACCCACTACATTTTATAGGTGGAAAATATTATTCAATCTTTGAGAAGATTCAAAACATCCTTTTAAATGTCTTCTTTCATTGGTGGGGTGACTCACTACTATGGTTGGACTTTTGGATTATCACATTCTCCAATCAAATCTTGTAGGTGATAATCATGGGACTGATCCCATTAATATTATCCAAACACCAAGCTATTTAATTTTTATGCCTTTTTAGTAGTTCAATTATTTTATATTCTTATGCTTGATTAAACACCCACATTATGATAACTGATAGTTCATATTTAGATTCTAGGAACTATTACTTTAATGTGCTTAGTAGAGGATTTAACTTTAAAGTTTCTAGACAATTGACTAAGGGTATCAAATGTGGAATTTTTTATCTCATAAGAGTTTTTATATAACTTACCTCATTTTATTAATCACAATCATATTCATAAGGATACATGGTCTCTTTCTCATCCTGAACAGCCATGAAATAATCATTTTCATCAGTGAGAAAGATGGTTTAACAATCAAACAGGTCTCTACTTTGCTTGAAGTATTTTAATAAATCAAACACTACTTTTTGTTCACCAACTTTGAAGATAATTCTAATTCATTTCACATCAACCAACACCTATTAGTGGTTAGAAATATTAATCGTATAATTATGGGGTCGTCTCTGTATTCCTTCATATCTAGGATAAATATATAACCCAGGAATATGTACTTTACAACTTTGACTAAGACATCATCAAGAAGTCCACTAGCATAATTTATTGACTAATAATCTAGATAAAGTTACAATCTTATATATTTCAAGTATTCAAGTCCTAATTTTTGGAAGACACTCATTGGAATTATATTTATACATTCATCAATATCACACAAGTCTTTTCCAAAATAGCATGTTTTTATGTTGTAGGGGATCAAGAAACTACTGGGGTCTATTGTTTTTTGTAAAATTTTCCTCAAAAAAATTGAAAAGTATTCTCCATTCAAGGATATAACTCCTAATTCTTTCATTTTTATTTTTTAGAGAGAAAATGCTTTAATTTTTTTTCCATACACTGACATTTGAGCAATGGCTTTGATGAAATGAATATTTATGTGGATTTTCATGAAATTTATTTAATGTTATTATAATTAACGTCTATAATTCCTTATCTCATTATTTCTAGGAATGTAAGGGGGTATCTATATATAGGTGGTTCCATATAGAATTATTCTTTGAAGATTTACTCCAGTACTTGAACCTTTTCATTTTTCATAGATTTTATATTTTTTTCTTCAATGGCTACAAGTGTGTTTTCATCAGAAACCTTTCTAATGATGGTTACACATTATTCAAAATTTTCCATCTTATTTTCCTTTAATATGCATGGATATTAAAAATTAAACTCTTTTACAACATGAAGAACCATAACATTAGTCTCCTCTCTCATGTGCATCTCAATATTATCGAGTAGTGTACCTAGTAATCAATCTAAAGGTTTCTTAAATATTATCACTACTTGTTTATCAAGGTTAAAAAGAGAAACCATTTGATTTTTATCTTTGTATTTTGAGTATACTTTCTTTGGTTCACTTTTTGAATGAAAATAATTAGCATATTTGTAATATTTTAATATTGAGGTAGGGCATAGTGTGGTCAACTCAGTGGATGTTCCTAAAACTGTTGATGATGAGATGGTTGGAATTACTGAGCTCTATAGGGAATGTGTTATTGTGGAAAAAGTTGTCGAGGTTTGGGAGATAGATTCTAAGGTGGGTACCCAAGTATTCCATGATTTCAAGGTGGATTACTCTATTAATAATGACCTTGATTTTATTATTTCCATTGTCGAATGGGCCATTATTTTCAATATGGTTGATAGTACTATCGTAGTTGTTGAAACTATTGGTTTTATTGATTTTAGTTTAAATAATTACAATCATAGCATTGAGTATATTCTTTCCTATATCCACAGTCTTGGTATGAATCTGTGCCTCCACTCATCTCACAATATTGTATTTATATAATAGGGGTAAGTAGTGGTGATGGGGGGTTGAGTCATCTAGAAATTGTATAGTTACTTTGTTATAGATTCCACTTGTACTATAAAGTGGGTGTTCTCATCAACTTGGTGAAGTCTAGATCAAGGTGGTACTCGATATCTCTAACAAAGACTAGAATTATGGGAAATTTTATCTAGAAGGGTTTGAAAAACTTTTGGTGTCTTGAGCATTAGTCATCCACTAGTGGCGATATCCACCACTGTGAGTGTAGCTATTTGTAGGCCCTGATAAAATGTTTGGAGTTGTAGGCACACATTGAGTGTATGATGTGGGAACTTTTGAGTCAATTCTTTGAATTGATCACAAGACTCCCAGAAGAAATCACCATATTAATGGGTAAGAGTTTAGATTTCATTATGAAGCTTCCCTGTATATATGCATAGAAAATATTTGACAATTTTTTTTGCTAGGTCATCCTATGTGGTAATGGACTTAGGAGATTTAATTTTAAGAAAATCCTTGGATCTATTGTGTATTGATAATGGGAAGAACCTAATACTGATAGAATCATAATATATACCTTGATTTATAAAGGTATCTCATACTTCAAGAAAGTTTAAAAATATTATTGTGGGGATCTTCTCTCTAAAGTCCATTAAATGTTCCCATGTTCCAGTTCATAATAAAGAGTCTAGGTTTGATTCCAAAATTATTCACCTAGATTGGAGGGAAAATGTGTCTGGGTTCATCACTACTGATAGTCATCAAACTATAGTATATAATGGTGGGATCTGATGAAAAATATCTCTCTTCCAACTATTCAGGTGACACATATTGGGTATTACAGAGTATGAGACACACATGATTATTGTGATCAATTATATTATAATATTAGTGTGAATAGATTTATCATTTGATTATAGGGTGAAAAAAGATTGATCATCATGTTTCTAGGCTCCTTGAAAGAGTTAAAGGGGCCTGATTCATGCAATATTCTAAGGAGAATAGATAGAAAATCTAATCCATGCCTGAAAATTATAAAAATAAAATAATGGGAGGGTGAGTGAGGAAATCCCATGTTTTCTCCAAAGATTATTATACCAAAGAAATAATTTTATCCTTGGTAACAACACCAGGATTTTCCCAGCCAGTGCAATTTTGTTGGCTCTTCATGGGTGTGATCTAATTATAAATTTATAAAAAAGTATTAAAATACTATGTAGAAATGTGGGAAAGTGGAAGTCTGGGTTCAAACATATAGGGAAAGGATATCAAGACATGTGACCTGGAAATTGGAACCTAGAAAGTGTATTCCTAACATGATTCTCAACGATTGAGTTTTTAAATCTATACAGCTTGGTTTTAAACTTATATGTTAAAGGAGGGATTACGATTAATTTTAGGGAGATCATGCAAAGGGTATTCTTAAATATATCTTGGTATGGTCCTATGGATTAGTCTATTAAGTACTATGGAAGTAACCAATTGATTTTAGTCAAACCAATTGGATCTACCAATATTGGAAACTACTTTTAGTCTAGAGTTTGTCATCAACCCAGGTGCATATATATTATATTCAAATTTATAAATCTTCACAGGATATTGGTCCTACTTATCTCAAACTAATATTTGGTTAGGGTATATCTATTTCAATTTCCCTGATCATGGTTGTGCAATATAATGATGTTAACATGTGTTCTTAACCTAATTCCTAGACAAAGGGTTACACAAGTTTTAATTTAAGAATTCATTAGTTTTATGAAACACTTACTATCAACCCATAACCCAAATAGGGTTAGTTGTTCATAGAAATAATAGTATTAAATGGATGATAAAACAACAATAAGATCAGAATGTTCAATAATTAGTTCAAAAATATAAAAAAATCACAATAAATTAAACTAAAGTCAACCAATTTACTTAATTGGAATGAATAAATAAAAAATGTATGGAATTTTGTATTACAATTAGAAAGTTTTAGAATAATGGAAAAGAAATCAACAAAGGATTTAAAGGATTTGAAACTTCAAAGGATAAATAAAAATAAGAGGATATGAGAGAAAATATGTTTAAAACATATGGATAATAAATCTTAAAGGAAAACAAATAAGTCTTATTCACCCATCTAGTGTTGGAGGTGATGGAATATAAAGCAACCCGATCATCTCATGACGTGTAATTATTTTACATCTTGAGTTCTATTTAAAACACTTTCTCCTAAAAAAATTCACGATATGTAATTATAATTCACTTTGTGTAATTAGATCTTCAATATATTTGATAATTACATATCTTTCAGATTTTATGGGTTGAATTTTGAATCTCAAGTGTCACATCATGGATTTCACATCATGCAACTATTTCACATCATCTATTTATTCATATGATATTTTCATTATTTGTAATGGTTTCATGGCCCAAAATTTATTATGGGTGATGTTCAAGTGAAGGAGACATATTCTAGAGTAGGAACCCTTAATGCTGAATCAGGGGCTCACCACCTTCAAAAAGTATTTTCTTCTTCTGTTAATAATTAAAGACTTTGTTCTAAAAATAATTAGGGGAAGAGTCATGAATACCCTTCTCTAAGTAAAGATAATATGGATGTAGGGGTTATTTATAAAGATAATTTTCTAAATTATAGATATCATAAAGGTAAAAAGTCCTAAAATTCAGTTTATTTTCACTCTCTTCCTCATTTGAATCAAAAAAATCACCCATTTTTTTCTTAGTTGACAAGCGCAAGGCACCACTCCTATGTCAAAAGGAGAAGTTGTTCCCTATGAAACTTCTATAAAAGTACCAGTGGTGCAATAGAATCAAGTGGTTATTTACACTTATGAAGTAGAAGAGACATGTGAAAATGAAGCTATTCCATATTCCATTGTTTATCCTCATGAGGATTTTTTATGACATCCTATAAATGTGGAATACTGTGCTCGATAGCTTGCTTAATATGAAACAATGATATTTAAGAAAACCAGGATATAATTGTAAAATATTATTATTTAATGTAATATTTATCACATGGCCATTGAATTTATGATAATGAATAGGGTTAAACAAATTATGAACGATATGTATAAAAGTTTTATATAAATTTATTTATTAATAATAAATTAGTACCCAATTTTTTAAAAATTTATTTCCTTCAAACACATTTTTATGGAATTTTATTTGTGAAAATTATAATTAATTAATTCCACTTTTAGAAATTATATTTATAAAATTAAAATAATTTTTTAAAGCATCATAGCACAAATAACTTATGGTAAAATATTGGGATTTTTCCAAAATGATCAATTTTTCTATGAATAGTAAACAATACAAATTATTTAAATACTTCTTTTCATTAAATAATGTAATTTAAAAGTAATATTTTAGTTTTAATTTGATCCTATATTTGCATATGATAAATGTGAACTTGAATAATATAATTAATTTTATTTTAATCAGCAATATTATTGATAATCATATAAGTTGATTTTTATGTTTAAAAATACATTTTTCTAAAATACTATTTTTATTGCATTTTACATATTTGTATTGAAATTTAAATCTTCTAATTATTGGAATTTAATTTTATTAAATTGATTTTAATTTTTTATTCAATAATTTAAACATAACCTAGTATTATTTTTTGATATTTTTGGAATAAATTAAATTTTTAGCAAAAAATAAAAAATGCAGTTTTTATGAAATTTGATATATTTTATGATATCATAAAGATGTAAATATGATATAGAAATTTATTAAACTTATTTAATGAATATTTTATGACAATTTATACAATATCATTCAAGAATCATTCAAAACATATATATTATAATTTATTTCATGATAATTATGAAACCCATTTTCAGTGTCAAAGTAGTGTTTGCGTGATGTAGGGAAAGTAAACTTTAGTGTCCTAAAGATATTATTTTAGAGGGATAAATTGTTCATTTATTTATTTTGAAATATGAATTATTATTTATTATTTTTATGTATATATAGAAATTTTTGATTTATATTATGAATAAATTATCCAAATTCTTGTACAATGCTTATTTAAAGATAGATATTTCCAAATAACATATTGAATAATTTATCAAGACATATTTATTAGTAAATAAATAATTTTCATGAATAAATTTTTTTATTTTAAACATAATTAATATATTTTTATTATGGTAAATTATATGTAATCTTTATTGATGATTTAATTATTTTAAACTCTTAAGCAATGTTGACACAATGCCTGTGAAAGCTGTAGAAATATCAAGTAAATAATTTTAAAAACTCTATTTTTTTTGAGTGATCCATAGTATTATGAAAATTTTGTGGATAAATATAACATGTTAATGATTCATTAAATTTTTATTTTATAATTCCTTTTCTATCATGTTGATTTCAATGTAAAATTAAATGAATAGTCCCCAAAAATGGTATTTATAATATTTTATAATAAATAATATTTTATTAAAAGATTTAAAATTTATAAAAATAAAATCTTTAGCTAATTTTTTATGATATGGTTTAAAGATATCAATAATGTTTAATTTGTATTTCATTTTTTCCTTTTATGGTAACATTCTTAACCCTAAAGGGTAGAAAACTGTAATATTGTAGAAATTATCAAAATTGTTAATAGGGGGTTAAAACTAAAATATAATGGTGAATACATAATGAAAACTTGTCCAAATTTTATTGTATGAGATCATTTAAACCCATGAAAATATTATTTTCAAATTATATAAATTTTTATCCCTTTATATATTATAATTAATTTATATTAATTTAATACTTTATGAAATCCCAAGAATTCCACTCGCTTCACATATAAAAGGACACATCTTCTCTATTTTCTTGATAACACATTGATCAAACTAGGGTGACAAAACCATATAAAATTCCCCAAAAAATTTCCATATCAATGAATTATAGGTGATTATATTCTTAAAATACCATTCCAAGCATCCATAACGAGGGAACTAAAGGAAGTATATCCAAGAAGAGGTAATTGTATTTACCAACTCTTTCAAGTTTATTAATTATTAAACTTTCTATTGATAACCATCATAAATTAATAACAACAATATAAAAAATAAAAAAATATGTTATTATGATTATGGTACAACCATATTCCATCTTTCTTCAATCCTATGAAAAGTGGAACATCGCTAATCCTTATATAAGGCTTATCATTTCCACATAGAGTTGTAATTTGTTTTCTATGACCACATTACTTAGATGGTTATAAATATGAATCTAATAAATTTATATGATATTTATGATATAATTATGTTTCTAAAATTTTAATATCATATCTATATTCTTACCTTTCAATCTATTGAAAAATGATAATATCGCTCGTGCATATGTATGGACTACCATCTCCAAAAAGCAACGTGATCCGTTTTCTATTTATAATTTATATTGATGGTAATATGTATAGATTTAATAAATACATAAGATATATATGATATAAAAATTATTATGTAAATATGAATTAATTTTTAACATTATTTCACTCCATCCATCGAAAAGTGAAAACAACATTCATATGTACATATGGACTACCGTCTCCATGAATGGTGTAATTGATTTTTGTATCTCTATGTTTTATAGAAGAATATAAGTATCTATATATTGAATATATATGATATAATTATAATTATTTTAATTTTAGAGATGTTGTTTCCTTAATTAAGGCACAAGGAATGGAACTACCAGACCAAAATGTGCATGAAAAAAAAGTAAATAACACATGAAACAACGATAATAATAGAATATTATTAACAAATGGGTGATAAAATATTATAAATCAATCATATATTACATTATAGGTATTCATATGATTCTGTTATATAAGTATAATAAATCTAATTTTATTATATAGGAGGTTAAAAGTACTTACGAAGCAAGTCGAATGCGAGGTAATAGATTTCTTAACCCAATTTCTATTCATTGGGTTATACTTCTACTTCATTGACTATGTTATGCCAGGATTATTTGTAAAATGAACTATAACTGTATTATGTTTTATTTTCATTTGTTTCTTTAATTTTCATTTTCACACATAATCCCTTCATTAATTAATTCTCACTTCAATGATACAATCTTTGTACGAGATTATATCTCAATTTCCACTATATCAAGACAAATTTGGTATTGTGTACCTATTTTATTTTATGTGGTGTATATACTTTCTATTTGATTTATTTAACATGAATATATATTTATTCATTGTAATTCCATTTTAAATTAAATTTTAATCATTCTTTGGTTTATAATATAAAAACTACTAGAGGTAATAATTTATTTTACAATCTCAATTTTTTGGATTTTTTTCCATTGAATGAATATTATAATATATTCTTCATAAACTCCATATATTTAATTATCCAATGTATACTTAATGAGTTTATTTATTTTCTTCCAAACTTTTCTATATTTGGAACTTGAACTAGTCAATGTAAAATTCAATGGAAAATTTAATCTTAGTTTTCTTTTTTGATGAGGTATATATTTCTTCTATATACATATTATTCAAAATTGTTCTAAAAAAGTACTTTTTATTTTCTAAAATGATTTGTGAAGGACGTTTCAAGTTATCAATGAAATTTTACACTATTTGAAATTAATATTTTTAGTTTTCTCTAAAAGGTTCATATTCAAATTTCTTTTCAAAAAGTCAAAAGTAATGTTTTATTTTTAGCATATACAACATTAACAAAATTTCCTGCAACACTAACTATTTTTTATATTTAGTTTCTTCTATAAGTTTTCATTAAAAAAAAACAAAATTAATTTATATAAACTTATTTTATATATTTTTGTATCATTTTATTCTATTCTTTAAAATACTTAATTTCACTACAAAATCTACTTTCCTAAGGATTTTATGTCCATCTCCCATATCTTTATAAATTTTATAGTCATTAACTTTCTCTTAAAACATTCACTTTATTGGGATCATTTTTCATTAGACATTACATTTTTAATATCAATATTATTTGTTACATGGATATGATTATTTCCTAAACCATATACCATTTCTAGATATGATGTTTTTTTATAAAATATTTCTGATTGACTTGGGAAATATTGATATTTTTTATTTACTTAATACTGATATTTTTTGAAAAGAAACATTGTTCATGATCTAATTTGAAAATTTAATATATGAGGAATTCATTGGGAATACAATGATGGGTAAGGCCTGGAATTTTATAGCCCCTCAATGCATCAATAAGTATCATAAGACAAATAGTTTGATAACCTTACTAAATGGGTTTCTGGTGTACACCTACCCATCAATTAAACTATATTAGTGCATGGTCTTTGTTGTATAAATATCATGATGTATGAGATTTTGACATCAAACATTAATAAATTCCTTTATTGATAATTCAATTATTATTGTCCATGAGATTTCTATATTGATATTATCTGTGGATGCATTTGTTTCTCAAGTTATTGATTAAATGACATGTGTTTTTAGTTATTTTCATTGTCACATTGATTATATGTTATTTACTCATTATGTATTTAACAATATATAACCCTTAATTAGTATCTAATTTGACCTTTTTTTCTTTTTCTTTAGGATATGAAGAAGTAATCCTTGAATTGGTTTAGGTATGTATAATATTTACTTTAATTGTGTTTTATATTTTATTTCCAATGTAAAGTGGGAAGAATATATGTATCGAGTTTTCTAAGAGTACTAAAATATTAGGAAGTTTTTATGAAATTTCTTATATCTAGTGATAATGTAATAAAGAATACACTGGCTCTGGGCTACTGGAGTTCTGGTTTCAATAGTTGGTATTAGAACCAGATTAGTGTAAACTATGGGAACTTGATTTATAAAAGCAAATATTATGGAAAAACCCCTATAAAAACTATAAGGATATCTCTAATACTAGGATAATATCACAAGATTTTTTTAAGGTATAGATTAAGTGGATTTCCTTGCAATAAATCCATGTTTAGATACTACATGTAAATGTTTTTTTTGGCACAAATTCTTCTTGGGGTAATAACCTCAAAAAGAGTTGGTTGAGTATATCTTGACCCTCATTTTGTTGAATGGTGAATGTTCCTTTATTTCACACCAATTTTAAAACTCTTAGGGGATCTATTTGGTTTAAATAATATATTATTTAGGAACCATTATAAATTATTTGAATAGATGATGACTATGAATGAACTAGTTTAAATGAAGGTGTATTAGACTGAAAAGAATATATCAAGATTTAGATATCCTATGAATTATTTTCAGGATTATTTTTCTTAACACTAGGATTATTTTTATCATAATATGATTTTTGGTTTTAGTAAATGGATAGAACAAGAGGGGACTATGATAACATTGAATGTGATGGAAAATGTGGTGGTTATGAGAAACCAAATAGGATGATGGATGGAGTAAAAGTTATTATGGTTAGGAATAATAATTTATCACAATATATGATTAGAAGCATTCACCTTAACCAACACTCATATGTAACAAAGAAGAGAAGGATACATTTCACTAAGAGATTATATGGTGGATACCAGAGAAGAAATAATTCTCAATTTCCTTCATGTCAAAAATGTGGAAAGAGACACCCCAAAGAATGTCTCAAATGAATTAGAAATTTTTTTATGTTGGGAAAATAAAGGAATAAATTAATTAATTATTTGGGAAAAATAAACAGTATGATGGAAGTAAATAAATTTCATCCTATATAACCATTTATAGTTAATTATCTTATGTGTGGGGAATATGGGAATTATCCAAGACAATTCCCTAATATAAGTGTTAACTCCTAGACCAAGGAAGGACTTATGAAATTTTAGTCATAAAATTTTAAGGATTTAATTGTTTATGTATTGGGATTTTATAATTATATTATAGAGGTGTTATATCAATTATATTTTGGTTATAAGAATCATAAAACATCTTAGGATTTATCTACAGTAGTTTTTTTAATGATTTAAAAGCTTATATTGTGTGGTACCGAAAACCAAAAAAATAAATTTAGTGGTAAGGTGATTCTTTGTGAATAAAAAACGACTAAGGTAAAGATAATTCTTAATATATGTGTTTTGTTGAGTTAATAATGTTTAGTTGGTATAAATAGATGACCAACATTAATAAATTAAATTAGATTTTATTGATGACTTTGGAATTGATTAGTGATTTGATGGAAAAGTGGTTTACTATATTCTTTGATTTATTTAATATATTCAATATTATGTAATTTTATTTGAGTAATAATGATTTTTTTAATTTTATTAAGGAATATATGTTTTCATTGATGTTTTATGGTGATTCAAGCTATTAGTATGTTTTAATAGAATATATGATTAATGTATTCAAATTTTTTTATGTGAAATTATGATCCACTTTATGTTTTCTAAGGATATATGTTTGATGATGTTTTTTGGTTTTGAATTTGGTGAGAGATATTTTTTAGAAGTGTTAAGGTTAATTATTTATAGAATGTATTTAGTTCAACCTTATAAGTTATTTTTGAGGTTTTAAAGATAAATTTATTATATTTCTCCACATTAGATAACTTGTGATAACAATTTTGGTTTTTTTAATATTTTTAGAAATAAGGGATGAATTTTCATAATTTTATGGATCTTATGATCTATTAAAAGTTAAATTTAGTGCTTCAGGAAATAAAAATTAATCTTGATTATTTATTTCAAATAATAAGAGATGAAATTTAAATTCATCATATCACAACTATTGGATGAAGTTTTTCTTATTAAATATAAATAAATTAAGTAATTATATTTTCTCATGTTATAAATATTGAAAATAAATGAATCCATTAACAATTGGAAAAGGTTATAGAAATAAAAATGTTATATTTCACCTGAATTTTCAATGAATTGACAGTCTCTTCACCCCTCATTGATTTATGGTTTTGTGGTTGTTAACTTTTTCATAAACTTGTTCTCTATCACTCTCTATTGATACTTGGTTGTTAGTTTTCTCCTCCAAGTCTATAATTTAACTTCTGACCAATTTTATCCTTATCTAGGAATTCAATTATTAGTTATCTCAGGTCACCTTTTTGTTTCCCACTTTACCATCTTAAAGGAAGTTTTCTTTTTTCTAATTTCGATGTGGGTTTTGAAAAAAAAGTAATTCTTAAATATTGGATATTTTATTATTGATAGAAAATTTTGATGGAATAATTTATTTAAGAGGGTAGAATGTAACACCCTAGGAATTTAGAATACTATTCTTGAAGGCTTGCTTAACATACAACACTAAGATTTAAGAAAACCATGACATACTATTAAATATTATTATTTAATGTAACAGTTATCACCCTACTATTATATTAGAGAGAAATAATAGGGTTAAACACATTATTCAAAATATTTTTAAAGGTTTTATATAATATATTTATTAATATTGAATAATAACTCCATTTTACAGAAATTAATTTTTTTAGAAAATTATTTTAATGCATTTTGTGCAAGGAAATTATAATTAGACTATTTCCATTTTAGAAATTATATTTTATAAAATTAATATAATTTTTGAAATCATCATATCAAAATTAACTTATGGTGAAATCTTTGCGTTTTTCTAATATTAATGATTTTTTAGTGAATAAAGAAAAATGTAAAATTTTTAAATACTCTAATTTATTTTAATTAAATAAATTAATTTTAAATCTCCATTATATTTTTTATTTAATTTTTAAGTTAAATATGATCCATGTAAATTTTGAATTTATTCCATGACAAATATGAAAATCATTTTCAGTGTGGATGTTGTGCTTGTCCAGTACAAAGAAAGTCAAATTTGGTGTCCTAAAGATAGTATTTGAGAGAGTGATGGAATTTTTTAACCTTTTTATTAAATATCATTTATTTTTATGATTTTTATCAATATATATGATTTTTTTAGTTATATAAAAAGTAACTATCCAAATTCTTGTGTAAGGCTAGAAAAGTAAAAATAACATATTTAATAATTTATCATGACATTAATATGAGTAAAAATATTATTTAAATGAATATAAAAGTTTATTTTGAAATTGAATAATTTTTTTATGATGGTAATTTATTTTTAATTTTTAGTGATCAAATAATTTCCTTAAATTCTAACACAACGCTAACACAGTGCCTATGCAGGCAGTTGAAAATTCAAGTAAATTATTTTAAAAAATCTAAATTTTTATTATTATGTTGTAGTTTTAAAAGAATTTTATAGATATATATAAAATATTATGGATGTAATAAAGTTTTAAATTTAAATTACTTTGATTTCATGTCATTTTCAAAGTCAAATTATATGAATAGTTCCAAAAATGGAATTAATAATATTTTTTAATAAATAATATTTTATTAAATGATTAAAAATTTATAAAAATATAATAATAATACAATTGAATTTAATATGGTTTAAAATATCAACCATGATCTATTTATATTTATTTTTTCATTTATGGTATCACTATTTACCCTTAAATGGTAGAAAACTCTAATATTGTCATAACTGTCAATAAGGTTATCGGGGGTTAAAACTAAAACATAAGGTTGAAAAATAACCAAAACTTATAAAATTTTATTGGATTATATTAATTCATATCATACTAATATTATCCTTGAATTAAATCTATTTTGGGACTTTTGGATTTGAAAAAAAATTATATTAATTTAATACTTTAAGAAATTCAATAAATTCCCCTCCCTTTAATTATTAAAGGGTGCACCTTATCTCTTTTTTACACCACTTTGAGAAATGTAGATAAAAAACCCTTACTATGGCTTTGCGTCTCCACGCAATAGTATGGCTTTTCGTCTCCACGCAATAGTATAAATTTGCTTTTCATCTCCACTCTACTTGGATTGTTATAAATATATAACTAATGAATATATGAGATATTTATGACATAATTATTCTTCTGAAATTTTAATATCATGTATACCTTCTTACATTCCTATTTTTTGGAAAATGATAATGTCGCTCATGCGTACATGTGGACTACAACCTCCATGAAGCGATGTGAACTGTTTTTCATAACCTCTTTTTATAGATAGTAATAAGGATTTATTTAATGAATATATAATATATATATGACATAATAACAATCTTATAAATTTCAATTACTATTTACCTTTTTCCATCTGTTTAAAATTGAAAACAATATTCATGCATACGTACTACCTACCATCTCCACAAATGGTGTAATTCATTTTTTTGTCTCTCTGTTTTATAGATAAATATATATATATATATGTATATATATATTGAATATATATAATATTTATATCATGATAATTTTTTTAATATTATATAACCATAGTCAAAGTACAAGGGATGCAACTACCAAACTAAAATTCTAATAAAAAATGAAGCAATTAACACAAAACAATGATAATAATAGAAGATTGTTGACAAAGGGGTGATAACATATTATAAATGGAATATATAAGATATTATAGATATGTATATTGTTATTTTATGTAATTATTATAAATCTAAATTTATTATACATGAGGATAAAATCACTTATGATGTATGTTTAACATGAGGTAAGGGTTACTTAACTCAATTTCCATTCATTGGGATATACTTCTACTTCACTGGCTATATTATGTCATGATTATTTGTGAAATGAAGTATGATTATATTATATTTTATATATAATTACTTTATGTGGATTTAAATTTTTTATAGAAAACCACTTTATTGATTAATTCTCACTTCAATTAGATGATCTTTATAAGGGATTTTGTATCAATTCCAACTCTATTGAGACAAATTTGGTATTTTGAACCTATTTTATTTTTTGAGGTATATATACTACCCCTTTAATTTATTTAACATGAGTATCTATTATTTAATTTTAACTAAATTTTCATTTCAATTTTACTCATTCATGGGGTTATAATTTACATGTTACCAAAAAGGTAAGAATTTATTTTAGAATCTCATTTTTTGGGATTTTATTTATTTCATTTAAGGAATCTTATAGTATTTCCTTCATAAAAAAGTATCTATTATATTATCCTCTAGATATTTAAGTATTTTCCATATTTTATTTTTACTTTTTCTATCATTTTCACTTGATCAAAGTAAAGTAATATTTAAAATAAAAGGTGATATTATTTCTCTTTTTGATAAGGTATATTTTTTTCCATGTCCATATTTTTCAAAATTGTATTAAAAATGTCCCTTTTATTTTATTAAATTATTTGTTAAGAACATTTTAAGTTATCCTTGGATTTTTACAATTTTTGACACGAATATTTTTAATGTTATCCAAAAGGTTCATTCTCGATATTCTTTTCAAAAAGTGTAAAGGTGTTTTTTTCTTTTTGACATATATGACGTTGAAAGATTTTTCCACCGCTATATCCATTTTACACTATTTATCTCCATCTACAAGTTTTAAATGGTTTTAAAAATAAAACTATTTTATGAAAAATTATTTTAAATGTTTTTCTTCTATTTTATTCTATTCTTTAAATTACAATATTTTACTATGAAACTTACTTGCTTGATTAATTGATGGTCATATATCATATCTTGATAAATTTTATGGTCACTAAATTTCACTTGAAACATTTGCTTTCTTATGATCATTTTTAATTGGACATTATATTTATCTCAAATATCCATATTGTAATGACCCAAAGATTCATTAATAGAAATCCCTCTTGATATATTTAAATGTCTCTTTATGTAAAATTTTTATATAAAATATCAACTTCTTTGTTTTTATGTTAAGAATTGTGACCATTTCTTTTATAGCCATTGAATAGTGATCACATGATTAGTATAAATATAGGGCTTTAACAAATCCAATTTACTCAGACAAAGGAAGCCATGGCCTCATCCAGTAGAATTGCTCTATACGAAACCCAATTATCAGAGCTCAAAAAATAGGTGGCGTCTTTGGGCTTCGCTCTTGACCAAGCCCAAGATGAGCTTCATCATGTCAAGCTCGAATGAGACCATGTACGAGAAAAGTGGAAGTTGATAGAGATTACCACTCGAGCAATGTTATCTGAGCCACCCCAAGAGTCTATCACCATCGCACACCTTACCCTTAGGTCTTATTCGACTGTTTTAAGGGGTTATGTAACAAATTTCTAGTACTATGTTTATGTATATTATTTTTGTATATAATAATGAATATAATTTCTTGTCATTATTGATACATTTTAAATAGTTTTTGAAATACAAGTAGTGCTTTTAGTTATTATTTAATTAAGAAATCTATTTTATTAAATTAAAAGATTTTTGAATTAAATAATATTTTAATAAAATATTATTATTATTATTAAATTAATTTTATTATATATAAATGATCATATAATTTTATGAATGCAATTATAATTTTTTGTTAAGGTTTGAAAGCCATTTCTGTCAAAACCTGTGAATTTTCGATAAATGTCAGTTTTTATTTTAAAAAGTAAAAATTAACATATTTATAAAATCATTTAAATAAAATAAATTATATTTCTAGAATCAGGGGGTCAAAATTATCCAACGGTGAATGTTTCATAATTTTTTGAGACAGTCAAATTTTTGGGTAAAAATTAAATACTGTTTAAATATATAATGTATTTTATGACATCATAATGATCCAATAGTGATGTAATAAAATACTATAAGCTTTACGTTAGGCCAATATATGTTTTACCATTAAAATAATGTGATTTTGGGTTTGTTTGACTTACTTTTCAAAGCATTAATAGACCCCTAAAGACTTATTAAACATCTTGTCTTTTTAAATTATTTTCCATGGGAGTGTGACTCACCTTCACATAAGCAACATAATTATTTTAAGAAGTTAGGACTTTTCCCTTATAAAATATTGTTTTTTTCTTCCCTTTTCCAAAAACCATGGGCAAAAACCATGAGCTGATTTGTGGATTGGATTAGTTTAATGTAAGGGGTCCCAAACCTAAATAACAAAGAATTCAATCACCTTTTCTATATAAGACCACCCAAGATCCCACTTCCTCCTCACTCAAAGCCTTTGGAGTTCTTCCAAACTCTGCCCTACTCTCTCTATAATCCTTACAAGGTGCCCCAAGCTCCCAATAACCCTCTCTCAAGCCTCTCTCAATCCTTAGAAGCACACTTCCAAGTAAGGGTTTTTTCTTCCTTTCCCATTTTTGTCAAATTTTCTTAATATTGTTATGCCCTTTTAATTTAAATTAAAAGTTATGGGGTATGGTTTCAAAACTCCTCCATACCACCCTTTTATTTTTTGAATAATGGGATACCCCTTTCTCTCTCATTAAATGCCTCCCATGTACACCCGTTACTATGCTGAAATTCCGAAAGGAACTTCTCTCTCCTCATTTACATTCAAGCAATACTTTTTTATCATGAATCTAAATTCTTTTACAATTGTTGGGAAATGTATCTATATGACCCACTTACTATCCATTTCATGTAAATATGATGATAAAACCCTTTCTCTCTCATCAACCATTTTTATGAATTCTTATGTCACACCGTTACACTGCTGAAATCGCACCGATTTTCTAAGCCAATGCTTTTGTTTAGTGAATACCATGCCCATTTCTCCATCAAGGGTATTCACCTTTATACACATTTACTTATTGATTATAAAGTTTCATGTATTAATTCCACAATCCTTTATCATGGAATAAATGATTATGTCTTATGAATCCATGTTTTATGATCCATGTGGCACACTTATTCATGAAATGAAATGTTTAAGAAGGTTGCGCCCTTATTGCTCTCCAATGCATTGGTTAAAGTATAGTATCATGATACGTCATGTGGAATGGGTGTTGACTCATGCTAATTTAAGTGCAATGTGGGTTTACTCGTGCTTCATGTTCAATGAGAACTTACTCAATCTCCATGTGCAATGAGCCTTAGATCATGCTAATTCCATGTTAAGTGTTGTTGCCACATTTCCAAGTTATGATTATCATGCTTTATCATGACTTTATGTTCATATTTCTCTTGTGCTCTATTGATATTCCTATTATATAACATGTATTTTACTCTTCTTGTATTCCATGTTTATTCCCTTACTGGGCTTTATAGCTCACCCCTTTTCTTATGCATGTCCTGAGGTTATCCCATGCAATGCTAAGTACGAGGGAATATAATGGTAATGTAAAGGAAGTTTTCAATAAAGATATTGTATTTCATATTTTAAGTTGTTATGTAATGATCATAAGCCCTAAAGACACTATACTTCTCGATCTTCCATGTTGTATCGAGTGAATAGTTTATGTAATAAATTATGTTTAAGTTTGTATTAAAAGTAGGGTTGTCATAAAAATTATTTTTTATCTTGGATATGATTATTTCCTAAACCATATTCCCTCTCTATATACAGGTTTTTCTATGAATTTTATCTAATTAATTGTGGAAATATTGATATTCTATATTCTTTTCTCAATATAGTAATTTATTGATAAGGAATATTATTCATGAATTAAATTGATCATTTATTATATGAGGAATGAATTATATATTTAATGATAGATGGGGCTTGAAATTACATATCCCCTCAATGCATCGACAAGTACCACAAGACAACTAGTTGGATAGCCTTAATAAATGGGTTTCTATTGTGTACCTACCCATTGATTAAACTATATTGGAAATGGTCTTGATGGTATGGATATCATGATGTCCAAAATTAATCATTTCCTTTATTGATAATTCTATTATTATTATTCATGATATTAATACATTAATATTATCCATAGATTTATTTTTTGATCAAGTTATTAATGAAATAGAACGTGTTTTTAATTATTTACCTTTCCATATTGATTTTGACTTGTTTACTAATGATAGATTTCATTTCACATATCCCTTAATGAGAATCTGAGCTCAAAATTTGTTTTTTTCCTTTCCCCTTGTTATGAAGAATGAATCTTTAAATTATTTCAAAGAAGTAGAATATTTAATTTCACTATGGTTTATATATTATTTCTAATGTAAAAATAGAAGAATTTATATATCAATTGTACCATAATTACTAAACTATTCAGTCCTTTGGGATGTCATCACTTGTATCTAGTTTCAATATAATAAATAAGACACCAAATCTAGGCTACTAGAGCTTGTGTTGCTACAGTTTTTATAGGGGATATTCTTTATGGAAAAAATTACTAACATAAAAGGTTCTCAAGATCCTATTAAGAAATAGAATCATGTTATAAAAGGGTAGGTTGAATTTGATCTTGAAATTAAGTAGAATTATCCTCTAAAAAATCATGATTAGAATGATAAAATTTTTATAAAACAAATAGGATATGTGAATGGTTATGATTATAAGGATCCTAACAAGTCCCCCCAACCAACCACCTATGATGGTAAATTTGAAACTATTTATATGAAGGTATAAAATATTATGGACCATAATGAATATTTTTTTCCTTATTATACTAATCCATGGAAGTATACATATACTTAATTTACTTCCCCCAATTAACTTATTATTGCTGGTGATGATGACCCTAGGAAAAAGATATGAGACTAGCTATTTTCCTAATATTCTTCAACTCTTGATAATGATTAATCATGTAAAAATCATAAATCTTGGAGAAAAGGCCACTACTATAGGGATTAAGGATGATCTAAAAGTATAGAAAGTATATAATAGGGATTCTTGCTTTCTATTAGAAGGGATTTATTTCTTTTTATTCTACTTTTTGGTGTCTTTTACTTTCGTGGACTTTTATAGAAGTGTGTTTTTAAATGTTTTCACATGTCATGTTCTAATGTAATGTTTTATTTCATTTCAATTAAGAATATATTGGATTATAAATCCAAAACTCATGGATTCTGGTCATATATGATGACGATGATGGTGATGATTGTTATTATCATTTCCATAAGGAGCACAACCTAGTGGTTTCATATTTATAGTGTCTCAGGGAGGTCTCAGGGTTGAGTCTCCCAAAATACATTATAAGAACTGATATATTTTATTTATAATTTGAAACTCCCCCTCCCCAACTATTTGTAATTATTATTACTATTATTATTATTTTTGTTGTTATCATTATAATTATTATAATTATTATTATTTATTGTATTATGATTATTGGTTCATGTGTTTACATTTCCCCTTGGTTGAGGGAACACTCATTTTTCAGTCATCATCCATCCCACTAATTTGTGTTTTTTCTTTTCTTAATAAAGGGGTTGAGGTTATTTCATCCCAGTATCTTTCTCAAATAAGTTATATTATTTTTATTATTATTAATATCAAACTCAAGGACTCAGTTTTTTATTTTATTTTCATTATTATTATTATTATTATTATTATTATTATTATTATCATCATCAAAACAGTCAAAGGATAGAGCATGAGGAACTTAATTTTTTTTAAAAGAGGTGAAAATACATAGAAAATAAGAAGTTGGGGATATATATAGAAATATTTCCCTCATCAAACAGTTTTACAATGATAGAGACACCAATAGCAAGCACTACATGGGAAAATCAACACCTCAGTATTGACCTCTATTGTGATGTAATTGTCCATACCGCACATGGGGTTTACCTCTTCCATGTGGGTGTCAGCCTCTTCTATGCAAATTGAGTTATATCGAAGGATCTATGTTGTATGACACATCTTTTTTTTCCAAACGATTAGGAATTTAGAGTCCCATTGATTGAAAACCTCAACTTGTATTTTTTTGGCATCCTTTATAGTAGATAATTCCTTGTCCACAACCTAATAATTCTCGTATTCTCCAAGGACTTAAATATAATTCATAAATGGTTGTATACCAATATATTATTCTATGTTAGAGTTCATGTTAGAGCTCATTTACTTAGAATGATCTATTTGATCAATTAAGGTAGTATGTAAATGCTCTTTCGGATCCATTGAATTCACCATATTTGTTTGATCAGAGATTGAAATAGGATGTGTACAACTTGAGTTATCCTACTTGTTCATGGAAGTGGTTATATTTCTTTCCATTTCTACCAGGTCAGCTATAGGTGTTTGGGATTTAACCATTATATATGGCAAACCTACAACACTGCTAATAACATTAATCAATTTAGAACCACCTACACTTGATTTAGGAAATTTAACTTTAGAAAAAATTGAATAACTTTTTTGTTCCAAAAGAATGAGTTGTATTCCCAATGTCTCCTCCATAATGTTCATCTATATCTTCACCAACATGAACATCCAATAACTCATATGTGATATAGTTAGAACTTCTACTTAAATTAGAATTCCCAAATGACGTATTGTGACTAGAAAAATTTCTAGGTTCTCCATGTGTATCCTTAATCTTGAATGTACCCTTTGAGATATCACTAGTAGGCTCTCCATAACTAGTTTTACCTAAAAAATAAGTATCCCCAGTTATGCACCTAGATCCTTCTAAAAAAGGATTATACTTTATTGAATATTTTCCTTTGAAATACCCATTCTTTAATTAAGAATGGTTTATTTTAAGGGTTCTCTATAGGACTACCTTTGTAGGTTTTCTTACATCTTCAACCACTATAAAACTACGACTTCCGAATATCATGGAAGTGTATTTAACTACTCTATTTTATTTCCTCAATTTTAATAGATGATTAAGAGAATCCTGTAAGTATTTCTTACCCTTAATTCCACCATAATACAAGTATATTTATTCCAAAAGTTTAAATTGGACCAAATCATGCTCAATTTTAGGTGAATTAGAGATAAATAAATCATCATCCCAATTTATAGTCAAGGTGGGAAATTTATTTCCATCTTTAGTGTTCAAATTAACATCAAATTTTAATTATCACCTCTCCTTTTCATCTTTATTCTTCTTGGAATTCTTCAAATCACTCACTTCCTAATTTGACATAAGTGAATCCAAAATAAGACCATCTTGTGGGGAATAATTCAGAATACCATATGGCCTATATTTATCATGTTTTATTACACATAAAGGGATTTATTGGTCATTCCTTTTCCTATAATTATTTATGGAACAAACCTTCATCCCACAAAAATTACAAGCCATAATCATAAGAAATTTATCACAGGAGTTCCCAATATTGTTATAAACCTTATAAATTTTTGGGTATTTATCATAAGTAATAATCAAATAAAACTTATGGTTATAGATAGCTAGAACAACATTTTTGATGGTGGTTTTTAGGATTATTGTGGTCCAATTTTTTATTACATGACTATATTTTTTAAGATAAATAACATAATAGTAATAAATTCAAGGATTAAAAGTTTTAATATATTAGGAAAATTAGGTTCATATATCATTTGTACATAATAAAACAAAATAATTATTTAAATACTTTCTCACAATCCTTCAAAAATTTATATTTTTCTCATTAGTACTTGTATTCACCTGAGGATGGACGTCAAATAAAGGGCTAAGATAAAATCCATATAAGGGGATAGATAACAAATAAGGAATAAGAGGCATTAATCAATATTACATGGGTGATCATAATCATAATAAATCTATCATAATAATGGTATAATAATAATAATAATGATTTAATAATTTGAAATTTTTTAGGGAATATGGAATATGTATAATAATGAAGCATCATAACATATTGGTCAAATACCACACATAGTTGTGAATAAATATAGTATCATGATCGTGGATAACATATATGCATAAATCATAACATCATAATATTGAACAAAGATAACATCATTTTCACACAATATATGGATAATCATATGAGATATATCACATTAATCAATGTATTGGTGGGATATATAATTTTAGACTAACCCAACACCTCATAAAATTCTTATAATCATGAATGAAACATAGAAAGAGAATATATAACAATCATAGTCCCGAAAAAAACATAATGAAAAGAACTCATTTTATAAAAATTTCATGTATCATACTTTATAGAATCACCTTTAGCATTCCCAAATTAATAATTAAAATTCTATTTTGGCATAAAATATCATTTTTATGTGTATAAGAAACATCCCTAGAGGAGTCTAAGGTTTTTTTTAAAAAATAAATCCTTTTTTGAAAAATTAATGTAACTAAAAAAGAATTTTTTTTAATAAAGTATAAATATGTACATTACTGTTAATAAAAGGGAAATAATTGCGAATATTCATTTTAAATATAATACAAGACATTCCATACAAAAATAAAATGAATGTGGATATAACCCAAAACTAAGGATTTGGGTTCGAGATTCCCCTTATCTTAAATCCCATTGTGCTTCATCTAATTAAAACCTCATATATAATAAAGTTATTCTTATTAACAAATGAAAAAATAAGTGAATTATCTCAATTTTTTCAATATTGACCAATTTTAATCATTTTATTTTATTCCTTAATTTTATTTGTTAAAGGTGAAACGTTTTGATATCATTTTTTTCTTAAAATATGTCACATTGCTTCGATTTTATGATCTTGATTTTTTAATACTTATAAGAAATAAGATTAAATATAGAATATTTGAAATAAATATATTTATACATTCATATATTATATATATAGTTTATTATAATCATCCATAATGGTTGTGATAAGTAGATAATTTGCAATGTCTTTGTAGTCGATTAACTGGCCGTTGACAGGGCATTGTCAAAAGAGAAAGAAGAGAAGTATGACATACAATATGTCATATATATAATTATTATAGTATTTAAAAATCATTAATGTAATTTTGAAATACTAATTAATTAATTTTATAAGTTTTTTTTGAAATTAATAGAGTAAAATAATAAGAAAAGAGGAAATTTTGAGAAAAGTTGGTGAAATCTTACCCTCTCCTAGGTGTTGCTTCTTTACTATGACACTAAAATCCTTAAATGCTTGGAGTTGAGTTACTATAGAATATACCTAAGTATTATAAGTTTATTAATATATGGTAATTGGGTCTAAATTTCTTTGGGTAAGTTTAAGTGAAGTGGTTTTCCAAGGGGAGGTAAAGGGGGAAGTTATACTTAAGGAGATATGCGTTTTAGGGTAAAATATTTAATAATATACAGTTTCCAATGTAAAATTTGTAATAGTTAGATTTATTAACATACTAATAATATTTTATTAAAAATATTTTTAAGACATTAAATCCCTTTATAAACTAAATTCAATAGTTTATTAAAAAGGGGGAGTGGAGAAAAAGAAAAATTGGGTTTTTAATGGAATACTATAAACATTAGACTTTGGAAAATAATTTTTTTGGATAAAAAACTGAATTTAATGAATAATTTAACTTATTAAACATGTTTTAGTAAAGAATAAAATTCTATTATTGATTATTAAATTATTAAATATTTAATGATGTAATAAGATAAACCAGTTATATAAAAATGTTATTTTTACTATTTATTTAAAATTGAAGTATTTAAAAAAATTACTAAAAAAGTGTACCTTAGAAAATTTTGATGTTCTTATTATAATAATGATATTAATTTCAATAAAATAATTTTATAACATGGGTAGTTTTAACAATTAATGTAAAAATTATAATTTTTATGAAATATATTAAAATATAGTTTATTAAAAACATTCAAATAGTTTATTTGAGTTTTTAATCTTAATATTTATTTCATATAATTATAATAGTTATATCTTCTTAAATTACATATGATATATATTATTTATATGAACTTTTACTTTTTTGAGGTCAATTTATTATTCAAACATGCATGTTACTATTCCTAATAGTCAGGTTACTATTCAAAACGGTTATGTTACTATTCCAATGGTCATATCACTTTTTGATAGTCATATTGCTTCCTATAAATACCTATCAATTCCTTCATTCAAAATTCACCTCAAATACTCTCAAGTTTCTATATTTTTCATTTCTAAAATTTTGATTGGATTACTAATGTTTTTTACTTTTTACACCATTTTTCATCGATGTGATGATTCTATGGGTGAAAATAATCTCAATTTTTTTATTATTGTAATTTTTTTTATATTTTTATTTTACCATTATGTGATGTCCCTAGGATAGGTCAACTAGAAGATTTTTTTGTTTGAAATGTCAGGAAGACATCCTATGACATTCCAAGTAGACAAAAAAGGCACGTTGAGCATCCAACCAATGCATATTAGGCATGAAAGTATTCCAGATCAAGAATGGAATCCAATGGCTTGATAACCTTGTCTGTACTTGGTGTGTGAGACACAATAAATAGGGAAACACCAGTGTGTAATCCCCAAACAGGGGAAATATGATGAATTTGATTACTACCATAACCAGTATATGTAGGACTCCTCTCTGAGGACTGAGCTCTATATTAGCCTTCAAAGGGTTCTCCCAATACATAAGTCTCACATCCATAGGCAATGAGAATGATCTTTCATACCTTATTTCCCACACTGATCATAGATCTCATGGGCTTAGGGAGTTTCAATAATCATATCATTTTCATCATAAGCCTCTATAAAGGCAGGGGAAAAGTCATTATGTAGGCCCTAACCAATGAACTAAGAGGACATCGATGCCTACCACAACCAAGATATGTCAGGTTCCTTCCTAAGGCCTGAGACCAAACTCAAATGGGAAGCCATCTTAGTGTAAGTTACACCATGCCTATCACATTTAAACCATCATGACCCTATTTTTCTCATTGAATGATCTGTCTACCTCATCCCTCAACAGACAAAGAAATCTGCTGAACTAAAATGAATATGATTCCTTCCATAACCAGGATATATAGGATGCATCCTCAAGGCATGAGATCCATATAAATAATCCCAAGGTATGGCCCAGTTCATAAGTACCACATTAATAATTAGTGATACTAATTAATTGTTATCCTTTGTTTCTCACACCGAGCATGGCTCACATGAGCTTAGGGAGTCGTAATAATCATGTTATTCATATGATGAACCTACACCATCCTGGGTAATGTCAATGTGTAATCCCCAATGAGTGGAATTATATATTTCCATCTATATAAGGGAATATATCTTAGGTACAGTCCTAAGGTCATTACTGATCTATGAGAACACCAATTCCTGAAAAAAAAAACTAGGATATATAGGATTCCTTTCGAAGTCCCAATCTGAAATAAGAATTCTCTTCAGTATAATTCCACCAATGTCTCCAAAATTTCAACCATTGAGACCCAATATTTCCCATGGGATGATCTTTCTACCTCATCCATTAGTGGAATGTGAAAATAAATGAACTAAAATAGCTCTTCTTCTTTCCATAATTAGGATACAAAGGATGTCTCCTTGAGACTAAAGCTTGGATACCTGGTGCCTAAGTTCCCACTAATATTTTATTTCTCTATGAATTTAAACTATATGGATTTAACAAACTACATCGGTTTTGATCCCTACAATAACCATGATATGTATCACACCTCATAGTGTCTCAATCCCCTCCTCAAAATATTAACTACCTCCTTATATGTCAGAAAATTCCAAATTACCTAGTTATAAAACTTCAATAGATAAGCAGATACCCATTACTTGTAATTGATTAAGAACCTCATATACATAAAGATAGATTCACTAATCAAATCTTTTTATTCCTCCTATAAATTGGGTTTAACCTATAGTCATTTTGTTTGGGTAACTGGTCCCATATTCACGTTATGAAGATATTCTCAAATATGTCTTAAATCTATAAGAGAGTCACGGAGTAGGTAACAATATTCTCAAAAAAAGGGTGTGATGAGCTTGACGTACCATCTGCTTGGCCAATGTAAGTCCCTAAAAGTCATTGGGTCCAAAACCCCAATTGACCACCTACCTTTGGAGCAGGTCCATTACCGGTCATGGATGTGGGAACCATTAGAATTTTTTATTAACAATAAAAATGGTTACCAAATGTTTTTAGTTATGCAAGAACCAGACCCCTCACAACCAACCATCGAGCCAGACCAAATCCACTATGATGGGGGTTCCAGGTTGTTTCTTTGCTGAAAAAACAATAATGGTGAGCCCAATATGAATCCCTCAATTACAAAATGAATGGATTATTATCCATCATGCCATTTTGTTTTCACACTATATACAAATAATAAATGGTGAACCCAATTTTAATATATCAAATAAAAGAATGACTGGTTAATCATGTGTTATCCCATTTTACTTTGCATACTCTACATAGAAAATGATCCCAACATAAAACACTCAAATAGTGATATAGTTGGTTTACCATATGTTAGGAAACATTGTTGGAATATTAAAAAACTGATAATCCTTACATAAATACTACATATAATTCTATATAACCGAAGTTTTAAAGAGAAAATTCCACTCTCACATTGATAACTCCACATGAGTAGAATTGTCGAATCGGGAATAAAAGAAAAACTGTGTTAACCATGCATATCTGATTGAGCATGTCATGCCTAAGGTATTTTACTAATTGGTTACCTTGTTCTCTAGTATCTTAGTGACTATATATACTTCTATTATCAATAGAATCCTGATCTAAGATATATTTTTCATTATCCAGAAATTGTTCAGGCAAATCACCTATGACTGAAACGCCTATGGGTTTTAAAATAATGTCACGCACCTGATAACTTCAATGACATGTGGTGAACATAATGGTATGAGAGTACAAATGATGTGGTAAAATACCAACCCTAAAATCAGCCCTTGAGGGTCTCCAAGATTGAAAATTGATGATTCCATTCGCCTAGGGAAAGTTGAAGCTAATCCAGTGGCCTTCATCACTATAACCAACTGCTTCGGGATCCTATCCTTGGGGTATGACAACCACCACCTTCATTATTTGATGAATTTGGATGAAGATGTTAAATATGGATCCCTTCTTGTTTAGGTTCCACTAATGGGGCACATACCAACCACCTTCGCCAGCACCATCCCACTAGTACCCATCAATCACCTATTGAGGGTACCACCTGATACACTTCCACCTCTAACACCCAAGAACATTCAGCAAGGAAGACACATTGGGAACAGAAGGTTATGGATAACTGTAAGTGGTCTCATATACCCTCTCCCATTGAATAATTATATCGACATATTCAGGTAGTAACTAGTTAGAAGGCTCATATCTCTGCTCACTCAGAACAATTCTAAGGGCATATTCCCACAACTGGTATAGGGGAGGCACATATCTCTACCCCATGAATAAATCCCAAAAGAATATTCCAATGGATCAAGAAGGATAGAAGTGGGTTCATATGCATGATTTAATAGAATATTTCAGCTAGAATATAGTGGAGACAAAAAATGTGTAGTCTTATATCCCCACACACACTTTGTTAAAATTCCCATACATCTTAGAAATAACTGAAGAAATCCACCAAAATATTATGGAAATGATACAAATATAGGGATATTTGTATATTGATATCCCTAGATATAGGGTAGCTAAACACTTTGATCATTATGAAAAACCAGTTGCACTAGAGAAAACACACATTCTTTCTCCTATCAAGGATGATTATTAGGATATTCCAGTAAAGGATGGGGCATCATACATGGCTTATATTCCTTTTACAACTCGGGCTCAATAGGTGAGAATAGAACATGCCTCAGGAAATGGGGACATTCCTATTTAAAAGGTATGTTGGCATATTCCAAAGGCTCAAGATTAGGCTCATACCCTTATTCTAGTCAGGGCTCACCAAGTGAGAGGGAAACATAACATAAGACATGCTCATATTCCTATCAAAGAAGTCCAGAGGCATACTAAAAAGGCATTGGATCAAGCTTATATCCACTTTCTGGATGAGGATAGCCAAATAAGAATCACACATGCCTCTGGATAAACTCGTATTCCTATTAGTGAATTTTCCTAGCATATTCTAGAAGATCACAGAAGCTAATTGCATATTCCTACTTCCACTGATGAATGAATACACTAGTATCATTATGATGAAATACATGAAGGGGATTATATCAATTATACCATTATAAAGGTCCATCGATATATTTCAATAAGGAATGAATATAAATAACAAGATCATATTCCTATTCCAACTAGGGCTCTCCTAGTGAGAGAGACACATGACTTAGGGAAGGCTCATACTTTTTCCAAGAAAGACCAATGAAATATTCCAAAGGCTCATGATAAAGCTTATTACTATCCTAAAGGAGGATCACCAAGTGATAATGGGACATACCATAAGACATGATTAGATTCCTGTCAATAATAATACATCTTGTTGGCACATTTCAGTAGCTTCTCAACAACATGATCAAATTCCTACATCAGCAACCGATTATAAGAAAGTTCCAAAAAACTGTTATATAGAAGGATCATATCCCTAAACACCTCAAAAAGTAAGGTAATCATATTCCAGCCACAATGAAGCATTTGACCCAAATTCCTAATGTGCTAAATGTAAGTGTCCTTGATTTTATTAGAGACACATTATCAAAACCCCAACGGTCCATCAACTCTTCATCCAAAGTATATGATGATCATTGATGTGATAGTCCTCCTTATAGTATTGTGGAGATGGATCACATGGACTCCACTCCTAAAATCCATTGTGGCAAAACTCTGGACGATAATATCTCCCATGAATAGGAAAATCCTCCCCTTTCCTATATACCTCATTATAGATAGGTGTTTGAAACTCTAATGTATTCATATGGAGAGTTTTTAGAAACATCCGGGTCAACGGAATATAGTTCCTTATCAACTTCTAGCAGTACTCCAGTCAGTAGGAGGCTCTCAGAAGCACCTTCTATGGTCTGAATAGATTGATCCATGTAGGTTTGATGAAGAGTATTCAACATTGACATATAGAGAGAGTTATTTAGAAACAACCTCCCCATCATGTTTTGGCCCATCTCCACTTCCCACTATGAGGTCCCATATGATATAGATAAGGAGTTAATGCTTTATCTACACCAAAGTATGTGGTAAACTCATCAACTAATGAAGAATAGACATCTACCCTATACAAGATATGCATATCACATTTAGCACATCAATACAATATGTTCTTAGCTAGATATGGACACCTTTTCTATGGCCCAATACCCAATATTTGAAGACCATGAAAAGCACCTATGAAGTTTTTGTCATTGCACTATGACAACCCTCTACTTTTTGATTTCCTGAGCATCGCCAGATGTACGTATCCAAGGATGGGTCAAATATTGACCATTACAATTCACTATATACCCAGAATAGAATAATCCTTCATATATGGAATCCTACAATGTTATAGCCTCTGGATAATTCAAAGGACCGGGTTACATGGGAGCTAGTTGGTCAGTACAAAAAAATGACCCACTTTAACGATGCCTAGACATTATGAATAGAGAGATATAATAGCCAAAAAGCCCTTGAATTGGACCCCTTGAAGGAACATGAATGAATTTCATACATGGAATCCATGGTTGCAATAAACCTAAAGGAATCCTATAAAAACAGACTCCCATCATGGGATGCCATCACAACCATATTCTATGTGAGAATAACTGCACTGCATCAAATAATCTATAATAGCTGCTTCTAGAACATCCATCTCGAAGAAGACCCAACTCATTGGTCCGAGGCAATATCTATCATGACCTCCACCTCTCAGATCTTAAATTCCTGGGAGGATTCAAGGCATATTGGTGGTAGTTGAAAAAAACACATCCCATTAGGATGTGGGAATTTATATCTCAATCACCATTATAAGGATCATCATCCCCAGAGAGGATCCTAGAAAAATAGATAGTGATTCCAGATCAACCCCATATTACTTGGATAGGGGAATTCATATCTCAATGCGCGTCCCAAGAAACATAAAATCCCTAACTAGAATCATTAGTTCCTCAACAATAGGATCAGTCAATTCCAATTGTGGCCCCGAATATTCCCTAGCCTACATGGCTGGGGGAGTTTTCATCATCATCATCATCACATAGAGAATCAGTCTTCTCCAGATTAGTATGTAAATATCAACATTCAGAACCCCATCCGTTCCTTTCACCATAAGATAAATCTCTATTATTTGGGGCCCATTTGAAAATCACAACTAGAAACTCCCTCAAGGCAACTATTCATAAACCAAGATAAGAGTAATGTATAGAAAAGGAAATTAGACCCCTTTGGGATCACAAGACAAAATGGCTCAATATAGACAAGGGTTCGAAGAATGACCCTGATGAAGGCAATGAGGATTCATCTTATTGTGTCAAAAGTATTGGAATAACTACTATTGACTAATATGACTCTATGAATTCCGTAATCGTCAATATGAAAAAAAAAATTCGGATCAAGACACACATAGAGTGATGAAAGATAGAAAAACTACCCAAAGAGTTGGGTGATCTAGAAGCACTAGTTGAGGTTGCACACACCCCAACCTAGAGAAGGCTCCAAAATCTGGCACATCTGAATATTGTTTCTTCACCTCTCTAGTGAAAAAATACTAAATAAAAAGGAAAAGGTGTGGCTATATCCCAATCAACATCTATAATATTTTATGTTCCTCCCATGGAGGAACTATTTTCACAATACGAGAGTGAGATAAAGACTCTCAGGCAACTTAACAAGGAGATACTTAGGATAAATATTCCCATTGGGTTTCATCTTTAGGTGGAGATGAATATTCTTCCTCCCATGTCCAATCTTATAGAAAGAGTATAATTTGAGTTTTATACTATCTTCAGATCTAGGAATACATTCTATATATATGAGGCAGTGAAAAATGATTATGACTTCCCACTATTGCGAAAATAACCTCTCCCTCACCAGGGAGATCATTCAATCATAGTAAGAATCGAGAATTAGAAAGAGATAAAGGTGGGTCCACCTCATAGAACCCAAAACATTCCCTGTCGATGGGAGGTGGCTTAAACTATAGTACCCTTGGAGCTTCTTAATATCATCAAGTCTATGAATACTTGAATGATAGCCATGGAAGGGAGACACACACCTATGAAGCCTGAGAGGAAGCCATATCCCGAGTGGGTGAATGCCACTATGCCTCCACCCAATTATGGAAATACTACCTTATCTACCTTTGATAGTGTAGAATCCCTGAAAAACATCTCACACACCTCATATCCTGATGTGGACTGATAATGGTCCCTCAAGATAAATAAGATTCAACCAAGATGATGTGCATTTTGAAAACTCTGATAGGGACCACATTTATTTGGTGTATCAATTTTCTAGCATGATCCATTATAGTATAGTAAGACCTTCATCATCAGTTACTTTATCAGTTCTTCTTCAAGCTAAGGAAAAAAATTCAACCTAAGGAACTGCAAGTAACATAAAAATGAGTGGGTGTATGACTTTACATATAGATGGAAAGGTTTAACCTATTTACTCAGCATAAATCTCCTATAGAAGAAACTACTAGAAATCTGGGATGAGAATACACAGGATGAGTTGCAGACACTTCTGATCCTAATAAAGTATCTAGGCGGGTTCAACAATTTCACTGAAATGTAAAAAAATCTTCAGTACTCCATTTAGAAAACCTGATGCAAGTCTTGAATCATGCCTTTAGCATAAGGGAAAAGTCTTAGAAAATAAGAATGTACAGCAGCACTCTTAATAAAGAAGCGGTTCCCATCCAAGCACCTAGGTAGGTCCTGAATCACTTAACACCTCCTATCGAGTGATGAAAACCACATAATCTCCCTTGGAAAGAAGCATATATAAATCAAAGCAGCCTATGATTTTAGGGTTAGATGAATAAACATACTCCTTTCAAAATGAATAAGTCCCCAGTTATTTCATATAATCCATGGATGAAAACCTACTCAAGCTTCAACATCCCAGAAATCCCAATGAGGTTAATCTCATTGACTGTCTCGACTACTACCCTTTCCGTAGAAGGCTGAGTCATAATATCCAAGATTGCTTTATTTTCAAATAACTTTTTCAAGGAATGGTCAATTTTGGATAGGTAGCTCTAGATAACTCCTCAGAGTAGGTGGACTGTTTAACCATTTCGAATTCTGAAGAAGAGGGTGGTTGGAAGAAAGTTCCTACCATGTATGAGTAAAAGTTAAATAGCTTGATAAATAAAAATATAATTGATTAATATCATGCCACCCTAAGAGAACATATTTTAATTCCCACAATTACTCCAACACCCAGGTATGTCACATCAGATATTCCTCCCAAATGTGGGAATGACCACTAGAAGTAAGAAGAAATAAAATAGGAGGAGTTGTATTCTACTCTAATGAAAGATCTGTCTCTTATAGATTTCTTCCTTGTAACATATGATGAAAGGGAACTGCCCCACAAAATGGAACCCTCATCAAATGAAGAGTTCATATTAGTTTCTATAAACATGATACACTTGGAATACCCCTTCTCCAATGATGAATATGACTCAGTATATTAGTTTCATACACTTAACCAGGGAATGGGAAGCCTCATGTTTAAGAACCGAGGATACAGGGGAAAACATGAGCATGTTCAAACCCAATATTCTGGTCACATCCCCACTGAGGACATATATAAAGTTGAGACCCATGGTAAAGCATTACATTATTCCCAAAAGAGGCATAAAGGTGTCCCAAAACCCTTCTGCAGTTTCTTATGACCAGTTATCTTACATTACCACATAGTATAGATTCAATAGTCTAGTCATCCTAGACAATGGTGAAGGATAGAATAACCCATTCCACTGGAAGAAGATTCTCTCCTGACCAATACACAAGCACCAAGACCATCCACCTCAAATACCTTGGCTCTCAATTTACATGTTAAGGAGCAACCCCCCCTCGAGATGTGTCCAAATCTTCCATAATAGTATGAAATTATGAAACAATTGGTGGTTTCCCTAGCCAATATCTCAATCTTGGATGTCTCTATCTTTCAAAAGAGCATAGGGAGGCACTTTTTGAATCCCTACAAAGTCTATAGGTGTTTAAGATAGTAGTCATTGCAGCTGAGGTTTATTGAGTGAAGACTATGTTAGACGAATGTCATGTTGCCATCTCATTCACAGATCATGACCATGAAGAGGTCATCTAAAGAAATATCAGCCCCTATATGTTTTAGGAATAATCAATAATGTTAATGCCTAAGGATCTCAGATGGATAATGGATCTAGGATCAACCTCATCCCAGTTCTAACTCTTCAATATTTGGGACATAGCGAAGGGGACTTACCTCCCACAAGGATAACCATTCAAGGGTATGATAAAAATGATAAAAGAAATATCAAAAAGATCAAACTCAAATCATAGTTTGGGGATCTCACATCTGGAGCTAAGTTTATGTTTATCCAGAAAGAATCTGCATATAATTTCATTCTCAGAATTTCCTGGTTTCATAACCATTTGACAGTAGCTTCAACATTCCATCAATGTATGAAATACCCCATCAATGGAAAGGTCATCATACTTTATAGTGATAACAGACCCTTTGATACTTGTGATTTCATATATTCTAAATAATGATTATATAAAATGGGAGGAAAATAACCAATTCTGGATGACGATATAAAGGTTGCGGCCCCCAATGGTTTGTGGACCACCCTTGAAAATCCCTAAATTATGTTTGACAGCAACAATGTGCTCCCCATAAATCTAGTTGAGGTAATAAGCCTGGTCTCAAATATCCATGCTCCTACTATCCCCAGAGACAATGTAAAAAAAGTAGCTCTGACATCTCTTTGCAATGACTCAAGAAGTAAGATATGATAATGCCTCTTCTCATGGACTCTCTCACATTGATAGTGATAGAGAATTCCTTGGATTTCCAGCTTCATCTGAAAGTGTTTCCAGAGTCTCAGAAGTGTAAGGAGGTGAGATAACCTTAGGAACACCCCTCCCACATTCAAGGAAGTCTTCTCCACAACCATTTAGGATCTCAAATTGATAAATCTGGGATCAGAAGAAGACCCACAACCTACAATGATTAGTGACACCATTCCCCTCAAAGATAAATAGATACACATCAGATTTCTCAAGAAACATCAATATGTGTTCACTTGGTACTATACATAAATTCCAATACTGAATCCATATGTGTCTATACACCATCTTGACTTACCCAATTAGCATGAAGGCTTCATGTAGGAAAATATGAGGATGCATCCCTCTTATTTCACCAATGTAGAGGTGGAAGTTGACAAATTCATCAAAGATAACTTTTTTTGAGAAGTGAAATACCCAAGATGGCTCACCAACATCATCTCTGTTAAAAAAAGAATGGGAAAATTTGGGTCTTCATTGATTTCAAAGACCTTAATTGACACTTCCCAAAGGATGAATTCCCATTGTCGATCACAGAACTCCTGATCGATAAAACTATTGGCTTATATGCTCTTTCCTTTATGGATGAGTATTCAGGGTACAATAAAATTAAGATGGACCTTGAAGATGAAGAAGGAACTTCCTTTAGAGCACCCTAGGGGATATTTTTCTATCAGGTCATGCTCTTTGGGATACATAATATTGGTGTTATATATCAAGACACCATGCATCATATCTTTAAGATGTTCTTAGAAAAAATAGTTGAATACTATGTTGATGACCTGGCAGTCATATCTCAATTGTGATGTAATCAATTCAAGGACCTTAAATCAGTCTTCAAAAGGCTTCGAAAACATAAATTAAAGATGAATCCCCTTAAATTCACCTTCAGGGTAACATCAGGTAACTTCCTTTGCTTTATGGTATGCTACCACAACATTAAGGTCTACCCCGAAAATACTAGTTCTCCTTTAGCAATGTCACCCCCATAATTCTCAAAGAGATGAGGGGGATCTAAGAGAAACTCACATAAATTTGGTGATCCATCGACAACTTGGTCAGAAAATCTCCCCCCTTCACATAGATAATGAAGAAGAGAATCACCTATCAATGGGATGATGACTGCCAAGAATCCTTCAAAAGTTTTAAGCAATATCTACTGCACTCAACAATTCTGATGCCTCTGGTTGAAGGGAGGACACTCATCTTGTGTGTGGCTATCATGGAACACTCATTGGGCACCATTATCACATAAAAAATATGTGAGGACCAATAACAGTCTCTATTAACTCATCTAAATGATGTTAGGTACTAATACCAAATACTCTGATGTTGAAATGAACTATCCTACACTTATATACTCAATGAAAAAGATGAGGCATTACTTGTAGTACCATGAATTCCATCAAGTATCTCATATTGATTCACACAATTAAATACTTGTCTATCCTATGTTGACTGGGTGATTGGCTTGATGGGTGGTCATTTTGCAACAATATGATATCCAATTCATGTCTTTGAAGTTAGTAAAAGGTTAAAAATTGGATGATTTCCTAGCATCACATTATGTCTCAGATAATACACTAGTGGTTACCGAGATTTCAAATGAAGAGTTTTTCGATTCCCATAACACTCCTCTTGCATGGGAGATGTATTTTGATGAAGCCTCCCAAATTCCTATCATCAAAATGATAGAAAACAAGAAGCTCAATCTGTTTGGTTTATGGATTTTTTTTTCTCCCCAAATAAATTAGTTTACCCTAATCATTCTCACTATCCGAAGGCTACATGAATAATGAGTAAGAACACAAAGCCCTCATCACTGGATTGGAACTACCCCATATAGCTGCATATATCCTACTTGAATATCAAATGGGATTCAGAACTAGTGATAAAAAAGATCGATGGAGAATATTATAACAAAAATTAATAACTATCCCTTATCACACACTATGTTAGGGGTATGATGGTATGGTTCCATTTTAAACCCATGTTATATCATGTTCCTCAATCACAGAACACTCACATCAACATATTAGGTAATGCAACCACCATCCTGGCCAACCCTGGTCAAGAGGAAGCAATATTCAGCATCACACATTGAAGAATGGTCTCTTCAATCATCCTATGTGATATATAAAAAATAAATCAGTCAATACCACCCTAGTGCATGATTAACGTTTGACCAACCCTAGATGGATGGATCCCATAATCAGTTTTCTCCAAAAAGGAGGTCTCCTAATAGACTGTGACAAGAGGGAACAAATTTGACGTCATGCATCAAAATTTACCCTATAAGATGGTACAAATAAGACAAAATCACTCTATAAGTGAGGATTTTATAGAATCATCCTCAGATGAATAACAAAAAGTGTGATTCCTGCCACCATTCAAGAAGTCCATGTAGGATCCTATGATGATCATCAATCTAGGACCATGCTCTATCACCAAATCAGAAGCTTGGGTTAATACTGCAAAACCATGATATAGGACTATGTAAAATTCACTAGGAAATGAAATGTTTTTCATATCCATTCAAACTTAATCCATCGACCCTCAAAATTACTACATACACAACAATATTCTTGGCAATTTTCCATTTGGGGGATAGATGTTGTGGGGCCATATCCCCAAGCCATAGTGAAGTGGTTAAATTATATCCTTACTTATACTAACTTATTTTCAAAATGGGATAAGGTAATACCTCTAAAAGAAGATAGGATGAATAATATCATCAACTTTGTAAAGTCCCATATCATCACCAGGTTCAGGGTCCCTAAAAAATATTGATGGACAATGACACAAACTTCTATTTCATGGAGTTGAAGAAACTATACCAGGAATATAATATTGCGTCTAATCACTCATCTTGCTATCATTAATTAGTCAATGGATAGATTGAGGACTTCAATAAGACCCTCTAAAATATAATCCATAATATGGTGAAAAAGGGTAAGAAGTCATGGATGGACGAGCTCCTCTATGCTTTATTGGTATACCGTATCACCACATGTACTACTACACAAACAACACCATATTCATTGGTGTACGATACCAAGGTAGTGTTACCCATATAAGTCAAGTTGCCTTCACTCCAAATAGCCTTTTGTGGATAGCTCTCATATGATGATAAATTGTAAAAGTGGATGGATGAATTGTATCAGATCAATAAGAATAGGTTGTGTACATTACAAAAACTTGAAAAGCATTAAAATCAAGTCTTACAAGATTTTAATAATTTTTTTCTACATTCATTCCTCCATGTAGAAATGGCATTGTCTCTCAAAACTATAATGATACCATGGAATAAGCCTCTAAAGTTGGAACTCAAATGGGAAGGGTTATACATCATACATAAGGCCTATCATAATGGAACCTACTCATCAAACACAATGGACATGGAGTGCGTCACCCCCTACCAGCATAAACCAATGTGAGATTTTCCCAGAAATAATTTTTCTTAGAAATCATCAAGCTTGTCTTATCCTAATTTCATGATGTTAAACTACACAATATCATCCTGGTATCAAGATTGATAAACTATACAACACATCAAGTCCTAACAACAAGAATTTAAACTATAGTGCATCTCACATCATGATCACATAATGTTAAACAATATGGAGTTATCCTGATTGCATGATGTTAAACTGCTTAAGTTATTCGTAATTACATGGATTTAAATTGAAAAAGTTCATCTCAGAAATAATATTATAAATCGTGAAACACCTCAAGTCCTAATAGAAATACTTTAAATAGAATAGTGTGTCACATCCTGACCACATAACATTAAAATGTATGGATTCATCCTGATTGCATGATGTTAAACTTCACATGTTAATCATAATCACATGATGATAAACTATACAAAACTCATCATGGAAGAAAGACATTAAACTACAAAACATCTCTCATCCAAACCACATGATGTTAAAATGTACAGATATTTCTTGACCACATGATGATAAACTGTACAGATTATTCCTTACCACATGACCTTAAACTATACATTTTATTTACTTACCGCATGACATTAAATTTCATAGGTTTCTAAAATTATGTATGGATTAATTCTCATTTTCAATGAGATGTGTAGGGACAGATTAATCTTATATCCTATTCTAAGCACCACATAATACAAAATATCCCTATATTATCCTTAACTTACTCTATATGGTGAGAGGAACCCTTTCCATTCCTTGTTTCTCACACTGACGATAGATCACGTGAGCTTAAGAATTTTAGTAAGGGTTTCCCCACAAAAACAAGGCATAAAAACTCATGATAGGTTCATCATAGTCCTAAGGTAATGGACATAAAATACATACCATGAGTCCTCTCCACATGATGTTAAACTGCATAGTTTATATCCTTTTTATGACATAAAAATACACATTTCTATGGACATTTCCCAAGAGGACTGCTATTGTTGGTGATTGGTATCCTACCACACCTCCATTCAAGAACTAACAGAGACGTGATTACTAATATCATAGTATATATAGTGATGATAGAATACTCAATCCTAGGTTTATTCATAATAAATATAAAAATCACCCCTCTATGGGTATAGTCCATACTTTCACAAGAAGGTCCTCCTGTAAGAACTATGTATGGCTTGACACCCAGATTTCTATCCTCGTGTCCAGCTACCATACCCCTTTTCACAGCATGAGACACATGTCCTTACTTCATGATGTTAAACTACAATGTTCCTCAAGAACTATATGTGTCTTGATTCCAATCATCATAGGATATCTAGTGATGCCTGGATCTCCAATCATAATCCCAGTTACAGTAATCCACATAAAAAATGCCCACCTCATTGCATGGGCTAAACCTATAGAGTGTTTCCCATTAAAGAAATATGTGTGTCTTGATTACTATACTCACAAGATATGTAGTGACACATAGATATCAAATCCTTGGTCCAACTATAATTACCGACAAAACAAATTCACCTCAACTACAGAGGGGCTGATCCATACAAGATAATTTTGCCTATGTATGAGTCAGATCTATGAATGATTTCTTGTTCATGTAATAGGCCTTGAAAAAAAATCATGTTGGTTCCCACCTTCTTACTGCATGATGTTAAACTGCAAGGTGAACATCCTACTTGCATGATATTAAAACTATGTAATAAAAATGTCCTTACTACATGATAATAAACTACTTGGAACAAATCCTTACCACATGACATTAAAAAGAATGAAAGAAATTACATCCCCACTATATGAAAATAAATTGTTCATACTATCTCCCATGTTTCATATTTGATCAAAGGACCAAGAGAGACTTACCCTGATCAGCCAGTGTTCGTGGTGATTCTGTCATCTTTTAAGCACCTCAATCCATAAATCATAATTAACTCCTCATGTACTTCAGGAATCTGCAAATCTTCTATGGACCTTAGAAAGGATTCCTATCTTCAAGGGACCCTTTGTTGACTATGAATGTATGTTTATGGCTCCTTCATATGAACCAATGTCCATCAACCAAATGAATCACTCTAAAAAAGGTCTTTTTGATCTTTATGAGCACTAACATCATCACAATAGAGCCCAACACCTCAGTTTGTTTTGGGCCATTACTAGTATGACTATCTCAGACTATCTTCATGACTCAAGAACCTCAATCAATGGTTTAAAAAATTCTCATTTCTTTCTTAGAAAGATGTTGGGGTACTCTTGACCATGTTTTTCCTAATTAGGATCTTGTATAACATCCCCCACATTAGGTCCATGTGCATCACGACCTTGAACTACCTACACTTTGGTATGATGTAAGACCTTAAAATCTAGATGAAAAGGGTCCAAATCACAAGACCATAAATTGAAAGAGAAGGAGGCACAATACTTGTCAGGTTGGAAACCCACAAAGGGAGGCCTGAGAAAAATTCAAGTCTTTGCTCACTAAACTCTTCATCCCCAGAGTTTAGGAAAAAATTTGGGCATAAATAAATAAATCAATAATCTCATAGGATATACTCTATAGAACTATTAAAATCCAATATACGCTCATTAGAAACCCTTATTTTGGAAAAGTTAGACTAATTATTTTTCGTATCTCATTTCTTTGAGAATATATTCTCTAGGTGGTGAAATGGATTTTAGGGTGTTCAAACCCTACTTGGATATTATAATTCCCAAAAACTATAGTTTGTGATTTGGATGCCTTGGATCATTACCATATTCCATGCCCCCTTGAAAAAGATACATGATTTCAAGACACCTTTTTCTTGACTATGCATGTATTCTTATGGATTCTACATATTCTCCTGTGGTCATAAACCAAATGTGTTTCTCTACAAAAAGGGATTTATAATATTTATAAGCCCTAACATCACTACAAAAAAAATCATCACTCCAGTGTGTTATGGGTTATTCCTAGTATGATTATACCATATCATCCTCCTAAAATAATTAATTTGGATCCTGATTTATAACTTCCATAACGAACTATCTAAGAGGATTCGACATCCTTGACATTATATCACTGTGTTTATTATCACTTTTCAAAGTAAGAATGTGAAACTATGTTCCTGAACATTTGATGGCCCAAACCTCTTGATTTGAAACCACAGGGTGAAGGGCTCAACCATCACAATCTAAAAGATGAACATCCCTAGAGTTTGAAAACCAATTCTAGATAACTCTCCTCCATACCCAACCTCATTATCTAGACATTTTAGTCCTCACAAATCTTACATGGACCTCAAAAAGTAGTGGATATCATCTTTTCTTGGCCATGCTATCGACGCATAAGGGATCTAACCTACTAACTAAATTCATATCCTTCTTTCCAAAAAGGATATTCATTCCTTGTGAGCCCTAGAAATACCATAGTAGAACCTATCACCTTAGGATGTTACAGGTCATCCCAAAAATGTCTTCCCCATCCCATTGTAATAGATTAATGTTTTTGGGTTATGACTTAAATCACCCATATTATAAAAATCCAGGCATACCTAGAATCCCTAATATTTCACCATCAATTGATATTACCCCCATAAACCTTCCATGGACCATGGAAAAGAGTGGAGGTTCCTCTTTTTGGAAATGTTACTGATGCATAAGGGATTTAACCTACCAACTAGAGGCATCTCACCCCTATAGGAATAGAGCTCTAATCATCATGAGCCTTGTTAACACCACAGTAGAACCCATCACCTCAGTATGTTTTGGGACACTCCTAGCATGTCTGCACCATATCCCATGAACATCAATCATGTACAAGCTAAAGGACTCTAAACTACAGGGATAGAAGGTCTGAGCTAAAAGACCCTAAATTATAGTGATAGAAGATTTGAGGTAAAAAACCGTAAACTAAAGTGATATAAGGACTGAGATAAAAGACCATAAACTAAAGTTATAGAAGTCCTGATCTAAAAGACCCTAAACTATATAGATAGAAGGTCCAAGATAAAATACCATAAACTAAAGTGACATAAGGTCAGAGCTAAAATCCCTAAACTAAAGTGATAGAATGTCCGAGCTAAAAGACCCTAAACTACCTTGATATAAGGTCCGAGCTAAAAGACCCTAAAACTACAGTGATAGAAGGTCCAATCTAAAATAACCTAAAATAAAGTGACATAAGGTCAATGTTAAAAGAACCTAAACTAAAGAGATATAAGGTATGAGCTAAAATACCCTAGACTACAATGATAGAAAGTATGAGCTAAAAGACCCTAAACTAAAATGATATGAGGTACGAGCTAAAATTCCCTAAACTAAAGTGATAGGAGGTTTGATCTAAAATACCTAAAACTACAGTGATAGATGGTCTGAGTTAAATATCATAAACTAAATCGATAGAAGGTTTGAGCTAAAAGACATTTAACTAATGTTATAGAATGTCTCAACTAAATGACCCTTAACTAAAGAAATAGAAGGTCCAAGATAAAAATCGATAAAACTACAATACAGATCTGAGCTAAAGTACTATAAACTACCTCACAATAGTAAGTTAGTTTGCAAGAATATAAAATCTTATAAGGAACACCATATTGTCTTAGTGAAAATAACACCACACTAACCAGGCCTATCAACTTAGGAAAAATAAAGAGTGCTCTCCCAACAGGACATATATTCCAAGAAATTGTCCTTTTTCAAAATAAGTGATCTCAAGATATTTGGAATAGGCACATCAATGAAATATCTCATGTTGGTGGGTATTTATGAGAATTTATACATTCAATTCTAGGCATTTATGTTTACTTGATATTATACAACGGTATTGGCATCATCAGTGATTCATATAATATTAGAGAATCGAAGTGTCATGCACATCATGAATAAAATAATACTATACAAAATTATATAAAGTTTAGTATATCTATTCATTGATACCATGAAAATAGGAATAATCTACCCATATCAAAGTCTTTCATATGAACATATTATTCAAAGAAAGATTGAAAAATTATGATTCCATCACAACTTATGCTTAGATGAATCCTTGAGTTATGCGAGTCTTTGATCCAGGGAGTTCTAGATTGGAATAGTTGATTAGCAGATTTAGTTTATGCCTCCATGCCCTACTATAACTCCTCTTCCCTAACAACATTATCAAGAATGGATTTATCCACTATGTCAATAATCCCCTACTACTTCGACATGGTCTTCACCAATATCTAAAGTGTATATTGAAATTGGGATAGTTATACTTGAATAAGGCTAATTTCAAACTAAAGATGGTCGATTTCAGACTAAAGATGGTCAGTTTCAACTTTCCCAGCATTAACTACATCTCAGTGAATAGCCACCTCCACCACACGTGAAGAAGCTTCATTTACGGCTTCTCCCCAATTCTGTTTTTCTAAAGAGGAGTCCTTAGTAGCTAAAAACCCTAATTCGTGGGCCCTGTTTTGTTCCATCATAGAGATCACCTCCTACACCAAGGAATAAAGGTAGGAATAGTAAAAACCCTCATTATATAGGCTAGGAAACATATATCGAAGATGACCCAATCAATGCTTTAGCTCACCCAACATGATTTCTGATATGAAATTCTATATCTCCCTCCACATTTTTCATCACATTGACTGGTAAAGATATTTTGACCTATGACCTTCATCTAGGTTTATCCCATAGATAGGATTATATTCTAGGACCAGGTCACTAAGAGAAAGAGTCGTGATCACAATATTTTTTATGAGGGAAGCGAGAAAGCTTCCACATTGGTTGATCCAGTCAGAAGAACCCCCATAAGAGTAGAGACCAAAGCCTCTAAACTATGGTGTGAAGACACTATAGTAAGGGGAAAAAGGGTTTGTCAGTCACAGGATAAACAATACAAAATCAATAGATAATTATTTGATATGACTGATGTTAGGAACATACCTTTCTCAGTTGCATTACTAGAGACACCCACTGCCTTCCCCAATCCTGGGGTGAAGAGGCAATGCCTTCCTATGATGAAAGGATTCATAGTAACTCCAATGATTTTCTTCAATACATTCTTCATTAACCACTCTTGAGGACTACAAGGAAAAAAAATATAATATGTAGTAATATGAAACAAGTAAACAAAGTTTCCAGTCGTGAAGAACAATTCACCTTCTCCAAAAATCGATTCTATCAAGGATAACATGGTGGAAGAATAGATACCTTGGTCAGTATCCTCCAAAAGTGTGTCCAGATATGCCATATCATGTAGTGTGATCACTAGGATGTCTAAAATAGGTGATGGACATGATTAGGTCAGCACCTCAGTCTTCTCCACTTCTTGATGATCTAGGTCTGACAGTGAAGGGTTTTCTAAAGAAACCAGACTCTCACCCATATCCCTAGGATTGGGTACATTCTCTTACAAGTGATCTTGGTGGGGACCGCACATTTTTGAAAAATCATAATGTGTTTCCAAAATAATACAAAATAAGAGAAGAGTGAAATACCACACTTACATGATGATTTTGGAGGAGAAGACCCTGACAATGAAGAGTGATTCCTTTTCCCTTTACCTTTTAGGGAAGGATATCAAAATGGTGTTGAAGACAAAAATACCAATCCAGAGGCAGTAATCATCACCTTCATCTGAGCCTGCTGAACTGATGAACCTTTATCATTGGTCACCCAATAACTATCAAATTCCTCTCCCACATCTGTACTATGGGGAGAATATTTTGGGGATGAAATAAATTGATGATCATCAGTAGTCTCCCACTGTATCAACATATAAAGGATTTTGATATAGATTTAGTGGAACCATTAACCTTTAAAAATATCAGTGATCCCAGACATACCACTTCCTCAGTGAAAAGATAACCTTGTTCATATATATTAATTTGTAGCATACTTCAGATAACCATTTGTTAGACCAAAGTAGAATAAAATATCTATCCCATAATGCTCATCAAAGCTATGTTAAGGTATTAAAGAAGTTCCTTGACCACCCTAGGTCAATCTTTGAAAATAGTACCTATAAGGGTGGTTATATATAAGGAACCTTCCAAAAGAACCTATACTTTTTGTAATATAACTCATAGCACATCCTCTGAGTTTTCACCCTCCAAGATGTCCATTTTTAAGATTTGACAGGAAATGATAACTCTAGAAAGGCCTCTCCCTCTGAAACTACACTCATCGCAGCCGCTTTAGTTGACACTTCTGTTAGAAATGAAGATGAAAACAGGTGTCTTACCTACTTATGAGGTTATAATAGAGTTTTTGGATATCTAGAAACCACTTTCAAGTTGGGTCTAGTGTTATTCTCAAAAACATAGAAGGCCTTACTTACTAATCTTGAAAAATTCCCACTAGGATATGAATGAGTCCAGACCTTAGAAAAGCCACAAGATAAAACAATTGAAACATTGTGGGGGAGGATAGTTTATCATAGCCTTGGCCTCCTCCCCAATGAACATTATCCAAAAATGGTGAGCCACTATTATATTCTCTTCATATCTGACATAAACCAAGAAGGGGCATCCAGATTGAATGCATAGAAAATTGAATCTAAACTGACAGGGAGCATACTATTCATAGATAATGTATCTTTCAATACAAGTGGAAAGGATTCCCTCACAAAGTGATGTCATATAAGACCATACTTCAAGACTGGCCTCAACAGTATCGCCAATATCACCCATCGACACTAGTCTGTACGGTCTAAAAGAGAAACAATCCTAATGAATCAAATAATCCATGGCATCCCGATATGATAGTGTAAAAGGTCTTACCCCACTAATAAATTGTAGATAAGGTACAAAGAAAGCATTGGGGATACCTTGGATGTTCAGATATTCATAGCCTCTCAAATAAGCTCATATCCAACCCCACAATACTTATAAGGGTCCCATAATCCTATAAAAAGATTTTCCATTGTAAACATGGTGTATAAAATGATAAATAATAGCCAGTATAGGGATGGATATCCTGATATTCCCCCATACCGTATAGGTTTCCATCATAAAGGCTGAAACCCTAACTCCACCTTTTTCCTTCATTTAATGAAAGTACACACTCTGGTATATGGTGAGGAATCTATCTAGTTGGACATCCTCTTCAACATAAGGGACAACTTTCTACTACAATTATTTAAATTTACCATCTTCTTCCATGGGATATTAAGAACTAAGTTTAGTACAAGTGTCCTTTGTAATCTTGGCCTTAGGATTCTTAACATCCAACTCAGAGTAGGTCTTATTGATAAAGTATCTGGCCCATGTCTTGAATGGGATATCCGTTCCAAGAAGTGGCTCCTTCGGGATGGCCTATTCGGCCAACCTAGTCAGTTCATGGGTGAGAGGAGGAGTCCTTGTTTTTTTCATCCCAATTAGATCTTGTGGGTAAAAACTCATCATACATCCCACCTAATATAGGTGAACCACATATTTTTACCACATCCTAGAGGATGATACCCACCTAGCCATGAATGAGGTGGAAAGTGTCTGTGTCCAAAATCCAATGATTGAACAATTTCATCATCATGAATTTATTATAGTAAGAAGAAAAATGTGATATCTTGATGGAATAAAATATCCCAATGTTCCTCAACTACTCAATGAATTGAGAAGCAATGTATTATACCCAAAAGGGCTAACCCTACTCCATCTCACAAGTACCTCTTGATCGGAATTCCTCGTGGGGAACCCATCCAATCTTCTGGTTATTAGAAGAATTCGGTATTATCGATCGGTACTTGGGAACATCTGAATTGGTTTCATGATCATTCATGTCCAAGTATGTAGGCATGTATGTCCATATATTTCCATCTTCATGATCTCTAGGGGGAAAAAGTTCCCCCACGAGAGATGTTCAACTAAAAATTGTTATGGGTTTTCGAATCTAGGAGGGTATGAATGATGATTACGGTGGAGGAATGGGATTATTTTTAGTAAGAAAAACCACATAAAGAAGAAGATAGTCTGAAAAAGGATATTCCCTGAGTTTTAATCCCATTAACTTTATCATGATTGACTATAATGACCTAGGTTAATGAAAAGAAGTAAGATCCATGCTCACCACAACAACATCATGATGGGCTATCACTTCCTTTTCCTCCCTCTTGGAAGGCTTGAAAGAATATTGAAAATAACTAGAATATATATTAATAGAAGTAAGTGGAATATGTTAGATAGATAAATTATTTTTTTTCAAAAGAAAGACATAATAAATTGACAACATCACATGCATCTCATGAACTAGTAAGGGATTCAGAAATTGCCTAATGAATTCACAAATTGCTCTCCCCAAGGTCTCATGATCTGTATAAACCCACAGATCATCACAAATCCATATATCCCCTCAATGAATCGTGATATCATGACCTTGACATGGTCATGTGAGCCACATGATAGCCAATGCATCGTATGATCATTCATGGGGATCCCTCAGAACCCTCAAGATAATCACATCCCCAAAACCAACATTCAAGCAATTTCAGAAAGAAAGTTTGTGATTGGTTCGAGTGGGATCCTGGGAAAAAGGAATCTCGCGAATCAGTTCTTAGGGAAAGATCTAGTCATCAAGTCTCACAATCAGGTCTTGTGGCATGGTTTACCAACAAGGGTTTGAATATAAGTTAGGTGAAAGCGCTATGAAGAAATAGGAAGCTATAGAATGAATCACACTTCACCAGTATTTATAGATCATCCTATGAAATAAAAAAAATCACCTAGAAGACTAAGGTTCATCCAAGAAACTGATTAGATATAGCACTAAAGACTCATGTGTACATTTAATTTCCTCATAACTGATATCTTAACCCCCTTGAAAATTTCTCTCAAGGGGGAATTTTTTTGACTCCTGCCAAATGAGTATTAAAAAATCCAAAAAGGATGAAATACCTAAATATGGGTATTATTTTCCACACAAAAGAAACGGAAGGAGAAGGTGGATGAGGCTTGTCGATCAAATAATACTATAATAGATACATGATAATGTGACTATCATAAGGTCATTTGAAGGTACCATGTGCAGTGCATATCATGTAGTATATCATGTGAACCCCCTTGACAAGTCCTTATTCTCTAGTGAAGGTACCCCAAATAACCACTTGTCATGCAAGGATAGTCAGACAATCTCCCCAAGGTCAAGAGGGTTTCCAAATGATGGATGCCTAGAATAACCATCTAAAACTCTTTAAAAAATATGAGAAAAATATCTAAAAGTCAGAATTCCCTTTTTATTGGAAAATCTACATGACACATCAGTGATGGGGAGAATGATTATCCGTGACAATATTCAAGAAAACTCATGAGATCTCGATCCTTTTCAAAATGAGAAAAGGAAACAAAAAAGGGGAGGTGGTAGGATCCTCTCATGGTTGTAAGGGTCACATGATGCACCCTTGGAAATCCATAAGTCACCATGAGGCCTTGGTGACATATCCACCTCATCTCAAAAAATCCCTCCAATAAGTCAACCTCATCGTGTGAAGATTCTTGGGTATGTCCAAACAACCTTGCACTTCCCATTTGGATCCCTAAGAAAAAATGGATGGAATTTCCCATAAAATTCTTGTACATCTCTAGAATAACTTGTATTGGTCACATGGTGAATCACCAAGAAGTAGAGTGATTTTATTTAGTAACACTCATAAAACCTCATGAAATCTATAATCTTTGTAAAATAATCCAAGAAAATAAAAAGGTGAGGAGGTGGGAGCCACTCATGGTCATAAAAGTTGCACAACGTGCCTAGGATATCCATAACATGGTCTCACAAGACCCCTTTAGAATATAGTTTGGTTTCATGGAAGTACCTTTACAAGCCATTATTATCTTATGGAATATCCTGAAATAGGATTAAAGTATCACGAGAATACCGCTCAGCAGACGCTCTGATCTTGCGAAGGCACTTGTAGGTGTCATCCAGGCAATATGAAAGTCCCTTAGCTTGTCTCCATAATTCCAAAAAACTCATTAATCGTAAATAATCAAATAAAATAGATGTTGATGGTATGGTATTGTGGTTTCTGAAAGACATGAGACATCCTCTGAGTGATCGATGATGGGACCTTGTGAAGATGCACGACACCAAATCCCTCCATCAACTCCAGCATGGATTTACGCGAAACGCTATGTGCAAAGCATAGATTTTTTGGGTGGTGAGGCCTATAAATACCCCACCCTAGCATGAAAAATTCATTGGGAGACCATTCATGTGCAAATAACCATTTCCTTATAACCTCACCCTGACAATAGAGTAGATTTTTTAGAGCAGATGATCTCACAACTGAATTTTGGTTCATTAGGTAAGATCCAGTGAATAGCTGGAGTGATCATGACACTTGTATAAATAACTTCACATAATAACTCATACATCTCATGAAGGAAGTCTAGTAGGACATGTGAAAAAACTTAACAAACATCATTTAGATCATGTGAGACTTAAAATAATCTGACACTTAACAAATCCAAGTCATTCACAATAAAAGTCTAGAAAAAAGACTAAAGGGTGAGAGGCTTAAGAAAAAAAATATATTATGATACTCATTTTCTTCACGTGAACCATTTGAGACGTGACAACACTAGGACATGTCATCCTAATCTCCTGAAACTACTTTTATATACATTTAGGATTATACAATGTCCCCAAGACATGTCAACTCAAGTCACATGGTGCCCCCTAGGAATGCCACCCTGGTCTTGTGAAGCCCTCCACAATCTCAATCCAAGTATCATGTTGTTCTTAAAAAATGTTTATGATATCATATGGTGGCACTGGTATGTTTTATCTAAGTCTCATGGTAACACCCAAGTATCTTTACTAACTCTCACAATGCCCGTAGGGTACACAAAATAGGTCTCACGATGTCCTCCAGACATGTTAGAATGGATCACACATCACCCTCTATACATGTCACATTGACTCTTGTGATGACCCTTTATTTTTTCATACAACATTAATGATGAAACTACAGTGATTCAAATAGATCACGCAAATCCTATGATCATGTCAATCAAGATCATGCAATGGATTCTAGGGTAATTCAAACCAGTCTCACAACATCCTCCGAACAATATCTCCTTGATCATTCAATGATCCTTGGACATAGCATCTATATTATGTGATACACACCTAGAAAGGTAAATTTGATCATGTTTTTTCCCTTGGACATTTCAGGAAGACATCCATCGATATTCCAGGCAGGGAATCCGGGTATTTTGAGCATCCAATCAAATCTTATAAAGAAAAAAAGCAGGCTCGTTCAAGTAGGGAATCCTAGGATTTTATAAGCTTGTCCATCCTCAGTATGTAATCCCTGATCAATTGGAAAACATTAGTGTATAAGCCCCAATCAAGGGAACTATAATGAATATGTTTTCCTTCTTAACCAGGATGCATAAGATGACTCTGTAAGGCCTGATATCTCTATTAACCTCTAAAGGGGTGTCTTAGTACATAATTACCACATCCATAAGAAATGAGAATGATCATTTTCAATTCCTTACTTCTCGTACCGAACATAGATCACATGGGATTAGAGATTTTCAATACTAATATCATTTTCATCATAAGCCTCTGTAAAGTAAATAGTAATGTCAGTGTGTAGGCCCCAGCCAATGAACTATGAGGAATCCGATTCTTTCCATAACCAGGAAATAGGGGATATCTTCCCAAGGCCTCAGACTAAACAAAAATGTACATCCAACTCAGTGTAAGTCCCACCATTATTTTGAAATTTAATCCATTAGGACCAAATTATTCCCATGGGATTATCACTATACCTCATCCCTCAGCAGACTAAGAAATCAACTAAACTATGATGACTCTAATTCCTTCCATAACTAGGATACGTAGGATGCCTCCCTAAGGCCCAATATATACATAAACCATCAAAAGGGATATCCTAATGCATAATCACCAAATACATTTGTAGTGAGACTGATTTCATTTTATCCCTTGTTTCTCCCATTGACAATGGCTCACATGAGCTTAGGGTGTCACAACAGTCATATCATTCATATCATGAACCTACAATAGCTAGGGAAATGTAATTTTGTAATCCCAAATGAGTGGAATGATATATTTTCCTCCATATAAGGGTATATACATTAGGGTCAGTCCTAATGGAATTATTGACCTATGAGAACTCTTATTACTACAATAACAAGGATACATAGGGTGCCTTTCTAAGTCTTGGGATAAAATAAGCATTAATTTTGGTATAAGTCCCCCAATGTCATCGATGTCTGAACCATCGAGACCTAGTAATTCCCATGGGCTGATCATTCTACCTCTTCTGTCTGTGGACTAAGAAAATAAATGGACTACAATAACTCTAATTCTTACCATATTCAAGATATGTAGGATGTCTCCTTGAGATGCAAGTTTGGATACCTGGTGCTTATGTTCCCACATATATGTCATTTTTGTATGATTTTAAACTATACAAGTTTAATAAACTACATGGGTTTTGATTCCTATAATAACTAAGATATGTAAGAAACCTCAAAATGGATCAATCCCCTCCTCAAAATTTAAAATTATTCCTAGAATGGTATAAAATTATGATGTACCTGGTTATACAGATTTATCATATAAGTAGCTACCCATTACTTGGAACAGATGAAGAACCTCAGATACATGCAGATGGATTCTCTAATAATATCTCATTTTTCTTCCCATAAAATTGATTTAACCTGTAGTCATTTTTCTAGGGTAACTTGTCCCATATCGGGATTAGGAATAGATTCTTGAACATGTATTAAATCTATAAGAGGGTTCTAAAGTAGGAAATTATTCCCTCTAAAAAAGGGTGCGATGAGCCTGACCTCCCATCCTCTCAACCAATGTGAGTCCCCAAGAATCACTGGGTCTAAAACCCAAATTGACCACCTTCCCTTGGAAACAAGTTTGTACCCATTTATGGATAAGGGAACTATTGGTAGTTACCATTAATAATGACAATAGTGACCCGATGTTTTTAGTTTTGCAAGAACTAAATTCCTCACAACTATCCATTGATCCAAACCAAATCCACCTCGATCGAGGTTACAATTTATCTGTTTCCTAATGAAAACCCTTCCATGTGACGATGAGAATTGTGGAACAAGACATGTGGCATGGAGTGACTTGGAAGGTAGTGTAGTTATGTTCTATGAAGGTATGATATAGTGGGAATGTCCAAAGAGATACGGGTGTGTTAACACCTATTAACCTTCTCTCCTCCACATGGATACTCAATGTGGGATGGTGGGGTGACCATCCATCATATCATAAAACGTCATGACCTTAATACTGGTGATATAGTGAGATAATTTAATATAGGGGGTAGAGTGGTGGAAGACTAGTGACTTGGAATAATACAAGATACTCTCATATGCTACAATTAGTTGGGAATTCAGGATAATGAAATGTTGGACCATAATTTGTTTTTAAATAGTCTCAATGGGTTTATTACACTCTATGTGGGGAAGAATGAGGCTTGACCCACTAGGGTGTTTGGGTGTGTATTATTTGGTTTCATGTAATCCCATCTACCAAATATAAATTATTAATATTTTTTTGTAGTTATTATTGTTTTTAGAATAAATTATTTTAAGATAGTTGATAATAGTTTACATTTTTACATTATATTTTTAGTAGAGGTTTATCCTTTGAAGGAAAAGATATATATTGATTTAATTGATATTAGAAATGGAGAAAAAGATAGAAAATTAGAGGTTTCATATTTTTAGACCATTGATAGTGGATCAGAGAAAGTATTTGAAATGAAATTAGGTTGAAATTAAAGTGAATCTGATGAAAATGATAAAAAAACTCTTATTATCATGCTAAAACTTGTATAAGTGATCAATATATACACATTCATGGTGCTTAAGTACCTTAATATAGAGGTAGTTTTAGACATTGGAACAATCGATCTTGAGAAGTTGATATTTATTTTTATTTTTTGTTACTCAGTTTCCTTAACACAGTGTTTTTATTTCCTTTTTTTTTTCCGAATGAGGGTAGTTTTTGTCATGAATTTCCCCATTTTCCCAAAATTTTACCTACTTATTTCTTTAATAAATAAGATGTTCCTTGAACAAGAACCCTATTTCTTATGTTAGAGAACTTTTTTTCATGTATTTTTTATCATAATTAATATTTCTTAATACTTAAGTGGACTTTGAGTCTACATGAGTGGTAGTACCTAGGATGAATCAAGGTATTTTGCAAGCTGATACCCATATTATCGAATATATAACCTTTGAAATATTTTAGAATGAGTCAATTACTCACAGGATTATGAAGAAAGGGAGAAATAGTTTTTTAAAGTAATCCATGGTACACTTTTGGATAGTATGAATCACTATAATCATTATATTATAGCCCATTTATCCCTATAAGATACAGAGATAGAGATGAGTCTCTTTTACCTTTGGAACCAACTTATTGATTATTGGGGCCTAGGTTTTTCTAAAATCATATCTATTGTAAAGGGGTTCTTTTATATTGATTTCCCATATGCAACAATAAAATCCAAATCCTGGGGATATTTCATTGATAATTTAAATCTTGACATTATTAGGATCAAAGATTGGGATTATATTTTTAATCTTTTCATATGAAAAACTTTGTAACCTGAATTTTTATTAGAATTTAGGGGATGTGTTGGTTATTTTTTCATCTATGAATTTTATGGGAGGTTTCTTGGGTAATAAAGGTCCCCATGAAGATGGATAAAGAGGCAGAAAATTCAAGGCATGATTATTTTTCTCATTTTCTAGTGTGCGTGGATCCTAACACCCCTATTATAAAAATGGTAGTTTTAACTACTAATGAACTTAAATTTGACTTAATTATCAACTATGTAAACATTCCTGAGTTTTTAAGGGATAATATAATATATAAAACTCCTATGATAACTACTGTGGGAAGTTAGACTATAACTCTTATAGATTGAAGGAGAAATATACTTATAATTATAGATAGAGAACCTACCTAGATGAAGTGACACATAATAAATAAATAGATCCTAGAACATAGGATCATACAGGAGGCTCATGATAGAATTGTGGACCTTAAGAGAAATCTATTAATATATATCTATGATTATTAGATAATTTTAGTGGTGATCATCAAGATCATAGGATAAAAAGGATTAAAAACTAAAGAACCAAATGAGGGGTTAGATTGAAATTTACTCTTATCAATCTAATACAAAAACTAACACTAATGAGACTAGTAACTTTTTAATCCTATATAATGATTCTTTTGGTGAGAATAACTCAAATGATTCATGGAATTTCAAGAGTGAAAATGATCTAGATGCGGACTGCATTTAATAAGAAATATAATTTAAATATAGAGACAACAAGGGTAATAAAACTAGTAAAGTGAACTCTCCTATACAATCATGGAGGGTGAGAATGTATATGGTAGGTGTAAAGTCCTATAGAAATTCAATACTAATGCAGTATTCCTCTAAAACTAAGGAAGTAGAAGGTAAGGATCCATCAGCTGATGATCTACATATTTAAAGATCTTTGGATGGCCTAATTTTAATGCATATCCGAGTTTCTAAAAAAATGGTCAGGTTACTAGTTTAACTACATAATACATGCGATACATCTCTCTTGGGAATAATACTGATCATTATAATCAGTTATATATTACTCAATATTGCTCAATTTTCAAAATAAACCATATTTTGAGGAATTAATTCAAAATTTGTTCTACTAAAAGGGAATTTTTATGTTGGGTCTGATCCTCATGACGTGGTTAAGTATATAGTCTGTAAGGGTGGCGGGATCATATAAGATAATTCTACTATTAGTGTTATTGGTTCACCTATTTTGATGGTGAATACCCCTAAAATTATTAAAATTTTCCCAGTTTTGGATTACTAAGATACTACTACAAGAATGAAATGGATCCTAAAAGAAATTGAAAGGGATAAAGGACTTATAAGAAGTCCAAATGAAGCTAATAAAATACTAGTTGGTATCTATGAACCTATAAAAACTAGAGTTCCCAACTTATCTTTGGTCGATCACAAAGATAAGTATAATTTTCCTACTATTAATCTGAAATGGATGATTATGCATGGTGAACAATCATCTTACCTTAAATTTTCCTTCAAGGCTATCCACGATGCAGGGAGACTAGGTCTCCCTCGAATGGGACATCAGGATCAGGAAGCTAATGTAGGGGAACCTATGAATTCATTTCTTATACTTGATCATTTAAATTCCTTGAGGATTAGAGAATAATATTTTGGGGAAAATATATAGGCTAAGTAGATCTTTAAAATGTTAAAAACTGATGTCTTGATGGGGAAAACTATAGGAGAAACTCCTAATATCAATGAATATGGGATGGATGAAAATTAATCACACACTAAACAAATAGTAGTATCAATAAGGGATCCCTCCCTAGGGAAAGATACAGGTTATCACTTGAGGGAGAGGTTTTCCCAAGACTGGGTGGATGTTACAATGATAATGGATTTTTCAAAAAGCCACCGATTAATCCTGATTTGAGGAGTGGTCACCACCCTCACGGGGATGTGTGGGGTTAAAAAAATATGATAATGTTTATGTTTGAAAAATATTTGGTAGAAAAACCTATATTTTAAAAATATTTCACCGATAGTTTCTTTGATTTATTTGGGTACACAAACCTTATTAATCTCTATATCTATACTATGTTTTTTATTTAATAAATTTTTGAGACCATGGGTTTGGATCAACAAAATAATAGTTCATGTTGTTTTTGAATAGTTGTTGTTATTGTTTTTTTTTGTTTCTACTGCTGATGCTACTATTTTTGCGGCTATTTTTTTTGTTCTTATACAAATGGGTGCTAGTTAGAGTGGAACAGGAACTGAACACTACATATGAAATCAAGTATTCAAACCCATTTTATTTTACTCCCCAATTATATTTAGGATAGGGATCACAAACAGTGTTGGATCCAAATGTTCTTTTCTATTTGTTGTAGCCCCCAAAACATTTGGGGAAGTTTCTTTTGTGGTCTCCCTATACACATGTACATAAGGAAAGTAGTTTCTATGTTCCATGGTAGTGGAAAAAAGGTAGATGGTTGGGTATGTCTATATACAGAGGGTGTATAGGGATCAACTAAGAAACATGATGGTGAAAGGTCGTAGAAAAGTGTTTATGATTTGTGTGGCTAGAGAAAGGAACTCTTCTTGATTGTGAGGATGGAAATAGGATCAGGGTTGGCCGCTGATGTCATCAGTGGACAGTGATGGGATAGCCCATGTGAACAAATAGATAATTATTGGGTGATATTATTCCCCTGTTATAGAAGTACTAAAAAAAGTAGGTTTTAATTTGGTCATTTGGGTATGTTTCAGTGGGTTCATTAGACTACCATAGGGAATTTAGGATATTTTAAATTATAATAAGGCATCCTCATGGGTTTTTTACAATATTAGTTGGGTGGTATGAGGCTAAATCTGCTAGTGATATAGGAGTGCATGTTTTTTTGTATGTATTCCCTCTATCCGATAATAAATCATCATCATCATCAACATCATAATCATCATTATCATCATCATCATAATCATTATCATTATGGTTGAATCATATCACCCAATATCATTGTCTTGAGTGGTGGTGAGAATGCTACTATCCATAGGTGACATCTCTATACCACCAAAGGCTGGAAATAACTTCCAATAGAATAGAATACAATTAGGGGATAATTTTACCTTAAAGGTAAAACAACATATCAATACTAAAAAATAATCCTGAAACCACTATATGATGAATGAATGAAATAAAACATACCAATTTAAACCAAGATAACAAAAAAAATCAGATTGACACTAAAAATTAGATATAATAACCCAAAAGAAAACAAGACTCAAAGACATCAAGTCATAATCCTCAGTACTGCCCAAACAATCTCCAAGATCCAACACCACCCGCCAAGCCCATGGTATCAAGATGAATCACTAGAGAAATATGATATATTTACCTTCCCTATATCTCTACTTAAAAATCTATAAATACACCAATGTGACCAAGTAATAGGTGAGTATAAACTTAATAGGCCTTCCTTGAAGACTTCCCAACACATGCTACTAGGGCATAATAAGTTAACATAGTTTATATAAAGCCATTGAAAAAAAAAGTGATAAAATCATAGAAAATATTCTTTCCATACCTTATATTTGGAATAAACATTCCAGGGTTCACACACACACATTTACACAACACACTCAATCTTGGTGATACTATTGATCGTGGTACTCCATGACTGTATCCCATCTAATGTTGAAGGTGTAACTTCTAACCAAACCCATCCACTTGAAAACTTCTAACCCAATCATTCCAAACTATTTTCCACAAAACAAAATTACTTTGAAAACATTTGACCAAACATGTTTCTTGTATAAAAACTATTTAATGACCTAAAAATAATCATTTTTAAATAATAGTAAAAGATATATTTTCCAAAAGAATAAAATTTTTCTAGGTTTCCAACACACAAACCAAATAGGTTTCCATCATTAAATCATAAATAAATAATATAAAAAAATTCAAGAAAAACATTATTATCTAACTAAGAATCCTAGTTTTAGAATTGTGGAGAGAGAGATAGAGAATCCTCCTACCTTGATTTTTTTTTGAAAAAGGGGCCCATGATGATTCTCATAATTCCAATTATACCATCCAATAATCAAAGAAAACTTAAGGAGATATCATTAGAATTTATCTAAATCCAATTGATATTGTATCAAAATTGATATATGGTTCTATTCAAGAAAAAACATGAATATTCATGTTAATAATGAAGAATGAGACACAAGACATGACTCCCACAGTCACATGCTCGAAGATCCATTGGAAACATATTTTAGATATTAAAGGTATTCGGAAATCATGTATGATGTAATGACCCAAAACCAAGTAGATAGAAGCCATTGTCTACATAATTTCATTATAATAAGATGTAAGGCATCATATACAAAATATTTTATAGTTTAGTAGTCTTGGTAAACTAGATACATATATAATTTCTATATTACATTTGAATACACAAATTGTAACATAATGTATTTTCAAGAATATCTTTATTCATTTTAAAACATCCTTGTATATCATTAATAGTACACTTCGTGGATTCCTAATAAAGAAAGAAAATAAGGTCGATATCAAATTCTAATTAATATTTTCATACATTGAAAGTTATATTGAGAAAATGGAGAATAATCAATTAGGAATAATCAATATGGAAAGGTAAATATCTAAACACACATTATATTTAATCAATAACTTTAATATCATGATTAGATAAGGAATATTCAATACTTCAAGGTAAATAACTAAACACACATTCCATTTAAATAACTTGAGTATCATGAATAGACAATTAATATTTAGTATGATAAGGTAAATAACAAAAAAATATCCACCTAATCAATAAATTGAGCATGATAACTCTACTGTTAAGACCTTTCATAAGAGAGTTTAAACCTGATGGGCCAGTATAAAATAGAAACCCATTTAACTAAGGCTTGGAAACTAATTTGTATTGTGAGACTATTGATGCATCTAAGGGATATCTATAAATGGTTTCCACTCATACCTTCATGTCCAAATCATTCATCATATATTAAATTCTTAGTTTAATTCTTGAATAATATTCCTTGTAAACAAATTTCTATATCGAGTAAGGGATACAGATTAAAAAAACTTTCCCCAGTCAATCACATACCTTTCAAAGTAAAATATTATATAGACAAATGATATATAGTTTAGTTAATAATTATATCTATGATAACTAACATGGATATTTATGGGAAATGTAATATCTAGTCATAAAAAGAAAATGAATATTTCAAGGTAAAGTAAATTATTACAAAAATTAATCAAGAAAGATAATTTCAATACATTCCTTGGTCAAAATAATTATAAACTATAAAAATAAATAATATAGATAGTATTGATAAAACATATATATATATATATTTTATCATATGTATAATAAATTATTGATGTTGTTGATTAATATAAATACCATAAAACTTTTATTAAAATTTTTTTTAAGGAAAATAAAAATTTCATATTGAAAATAAATTTTTAAAACTAAAAGATAAAGTAATATTTTGAAAATAATTTTCTTCAAACATAACCTTTGGAACTTATAAAGTAATATTTTAAAAATTGAGTGACCATGATAGTAAGAAATTACATACATGTAATGCATGATAAAATAAATATTCTTTTCGTATTTTTTGTAAAATTTGAATGAGCCTTGTTTTAAAAATTACATAAAGATTCCTCTCAAAGAATTTTTTTAAAATAAAAATGGTTAAAAATTTATTTAATAAATAAATTGAAAAAATTTAAAAAAATTATTGTAACCATTTTTAGAAAACATAGATTTTGATGAAAAAGTATTTTCAACCAAAGAGATAAATAAAGTAAGATTTTTATAAAAACATTTTATCAATCATTTTAAGTACAAAAGAGAGAAAAATAAAAATATTAATTGAAAAAATAATGAATAAATACAGTAGAATAAAATAAAATGGTTTTATTATATAATGATAAATTAATTTCAATCAATGGAAATTCAATTATAAGTAATCCTAATAAAAATAAGATTGTGAAATAAACCCTCTCAATGATCATAAAATTGAGGTGAGAATTAATAAATGAATATATTATGTGTATCAAATGTAAATTATAATAAAACAAGTGGAAGGAAAACATAATATATGAAAATTATTTATAGATGTAATCTCTGAATGTTAAAGACAATGAATAAGTAATATTACACAATGAAAACAAATTGAGTTATGAAATAATTTACGACTTGGTAATTTTATAATAAAATCCCCTTAGATAAAATAATTCTAATTAAAAATTAAAATACCAGTAAGTATGATGTTTTCATGATATTAAATGAAAAAATGGGTAGTATATACACCATATAAAATAAATTAGCTACATAACATTACAATATGGCTCAATAAAAGAAAATTGAGATGAAGTCCCTTACATCACGCTTCCTTTTCGTTTAACATGCTCTAAAATCCTTTATAATGGATATAATAATTTCATAAAATTATTTAATAACTATATTTATATTTTTAATATCATATATGATCCCATTATAACATTTTACCCTCCATTTTCTAATAATATTTCCTTATTTTCATTATTTTGGGTGTTAATTGCCTTGTTTTCTCATGCATGTCTTTTCATGAAAGTTATGATTCTTGTGCATATTATATAGTTATATCATATACATAATGAAATTAATTTTATAAATATCATTTTTTATTTAGATACATTTTTAAAATAATTATTGAAATAATCATGATAATGGATCACATCTCTTTTTGGAGACGGTAGGTCGTATGTATGCACAAGCGATGTAATCATTTATTAATGGGTGAAAGGGTAAGGAATTGGGTGATATATTTATTTTAATGAAAATTATAATTTAATTTATATCACATATACTCCTTAAATTTATCATTATGACCTTTATGTAAATCCTATGTGAACAATGAATCACAATGCTTAGTGAGGCGATAGTCTACTGTAAACACAAGTGACATTGTCATATTTTAAAAGACTTATAAAATAAGAATTTATATGTAGTTTTATAATTCCATAGGTATAATATATATATATATATATTAAATTTATAATTATATACAATTTTGAGATGTGTTGATGGAAAACGAGTTACACCAGTTCGCGGTGTGGTAATCCATCATACATACTATTGATGATTTTTTCTTCCATTTTGTCGAAGAGGATATGGATATGGGCCATAAAATTGAAAAATTAACATCTCAATATATGGAATACACTGAGGTAATATTATAACAATGTTTTAATGATATTTAAAGGAGGTGTAAGAAGAAAGAAAATAAAAAACCTTGTTTAAGAAGGTTACCTCTTCGTCAGACAGCATTTTAAGGATTGCTAAAAAATCCTTCATAGGATGAATTAATGATTAAACAAATGGATCTATATTGTTGTTTGGGGATTAAGGAATTAATTAAATAAGTTATTGGCCAAACTAAATGGATTTGGGTGGAGTAAATGGGGTGGACTTTTATAAGTGGGGGAGAGGACATGCATGGAATATTTTAAAAGAATAAATTACACACACATTTTCCACATAAGAAAATACTTTAATATGTTTATTTAATTAATATTATAGGAGATACTATTTAAATATATCAATGAAATGTGTATTGAAAAATTTTGTAGGTCGTTTTAAACCTTATATTTTTAGTTTAACATCCAAGTAAATCTATTTTACCTTATCAAAAGTTATTAATTTTTACTCTTTATTATTCATAATAGTCCTAAAATTATGTTGAAAAAATTAGATAAAATTAATTATTATGACTAAAAATATGGAATAATTTTTTTAAAATTCAGTTAATATTATTGTAAGAATTAAATTTAAAATTGTACAAGCATACACGATGAGAAAGCAGGTTTCCAAAGAGAAAATTCTCATATAAAAATTAAATATAAAATTAATTAAAATGACCTAAATTAGTTATATTTAAATATAATTTAATAAAAATTTCTTTAAAAGAAATTTAAATTATAATTTAACCATTTTAATTATTTAAATAAAAATAAATGTTTCAATAAAAATCAATATATTTCACTATTCATCAAAAAACGAAACATTTAAAAAAACCAAAAAAATCTGAATAATATAATTTTGATGTGATTATTTAAAAAATGAAGTTAATTTTATGAAATATATGTTCTAAAAGTGGTAAAAAGTAATTTCAGAATATGTTCCCAAAGTGTGACTATATCGTTTTCTAGAAAAATACTATTTTTCAGAAAATATTCATTTTTATTTTAAAAGATTCATAATTTATTTATCATAAATAGATAACCATAATTTTAATAATTTATTTAGTAATATTAATTATTTATAATTTAAAGGCTAGGTTATAATGGTATACTATATTACGGTTCATTTAGACTCGGGATTTCATGTTTAACAAACTATCTAATTGTTCATTTAAAAAAAAAAGAAATATATCATAAAGTCTCGAAGTGTTACATTCTCATATGAGCTCAGTGTTGAGTGTCATATATGATATTTAAACCATGTTTCCTTTTTTAATATCTTAGGGTGTTATGTATGGAAGACTAAGAAGTCGAGAGGAATTAACTACCATATAAGAGGAATTATAACCATGAGCTACACTGAAACTAGCTGGGCCCAGATCCATTTATGACATAAATTAGGAATTTACATTTAGAATTCAACTAGGGTCACTTGAAATTGAACAAACTAAAATCTTGGTTTTTTTAATACCCACTTTTATGATGTAAATTTAATTTACATTATAAATGTATCAACTAAAGACTTAGAAAAACATACTTACACCTTGAAAACAATTATAGAATTCACCCTGGTAAATTTAAATTGTAAAATTAACATTTATGAAATAAATTTTCCCTATATAAAATTCCAATAGCTAGGATCTGGCCTCTATTATAGTTAACCTCCAAACACTTATAATACTCTTATCAGAGACTTCAAATGAGGATTTAAAATCATAAAACAATAACTTACCTGAAACTGGTGGTGCAAAATTCTACCCTCATTAGTCTTTATAGCCGTAGAAATTAGAAAAATGAAATTTCGTCCAAATATATTGGGCCATTAATCATGAATTTACATTTGACACTCCCATGTTTCTTCCTAAATTTGTCCATACTTCTAAAAAACCCATACCAAACTGATGTTTTTCTCATGAAAGATCTTCACTTGCCTATAAAAAGTTCACAATGGAATCTAAATCAACATATCATATAATTTAAGGTCAACATGGTCCCATAAGATCATATGGTTATGATCATGCTATTACTTATTCAATTGAGATACATGAAACAAATTATGAATCGAACTAAACCTTATAAGCAAATCCAAATGATAATCCACTTCACCCACTCGTTCAAGTATCTCAAAATGGGGAATATACTGAAGAGAGAACTTAAGTTTCTTAACAAAATGATGTTTACATAGTCTTGGTAATATTCTCAAGAAAAAAATGATTATACACCTCAAACAATAATGGTCGTTGATGATTATAAACATTAGATTTATAATGAATCTAAGATATCACCATTATCTTCCTGATTATTTAAATCATCTTAGATTTCTCATGAACTAAGATAATTATAATATTTTCATTCTCATATATTTATATAATAAAATGTGAAGAAAAAAAGGAATACCATAAAATGATTCGAAATGAACAATATATATCAAGTCTAGATAACTACTATTGTATGAGAACTCCACTAACGGTACATGCTCTTCCATGAGCCTCCCAAATCCATCACACAAACTCTTAGAATGTATTTCAACATTTAGATAATCCATTAATATTTTCCAACATTTTATGTATGATAAGTTGTGATAAACTTCAATTGTGTTCCCGATTATTAATATAATGATTTCCAAAACCATGATGTAAACCTGGGGTCCCGATCAGTTACAATCGAGATGGGAACATTATGAATATATATAAATTCTTGAGTGTAGATTTTGGAAAAGCACTCTACTATATTAGATTCATGAATAGGGATGAAGTGGGTCAAATTTATGATATAGTCCACAATAACCCTTTTGGAATTGTGTTTCCTAACCATTCTTGGTTGGCCAGTGACAAAATCAATGGCTATCTTGTCCCATTTCTATATGGGAATCAGTAAGTAATACAACATATCAGCTAGTCATTAGTGTTCTACATTGACATATTGATAGGTGAGGTGCCTTCAATCAAACTATTACACACTCCTATTCATTATAGCCCACCTAAATTATGATCTCAATGGTTTATACATCTTCTAGATCCTAGATTAACTTACCATCTCAAATAGTGGTAGGAAATATGTAGTTGATCTGGATAAGCCAAAGGCACGACGATCTAATCTAAAAAATATAGCACTAAACTCTTATCTAGATTTCATAATCAATGGCCATTTCATCATTAATTTTTAACCTCATAGGTAAATATTTTGATTCATATGTTTGAGTAACTCTAACCTATGAAACCAAACCCAGAACAACAAAAACCAGAAAGAAAACTACAACATCACCTTGCTCTACACAGTCCAGATGCATATTAGTTATAACCAACATTAGTAATCATTGTTTTCAAGTCTCTTTATCCAAATGATTATATAACTTCCTACTTAATGTGTATTCCACAAAATTCCCTTTTATTAATGTATACATAAATTCAAATTCAAACATCTAAAGTTATTTTATCCTTCTTTGTGGCCTTATATTCAAATCCCTTTATGAGAAAATGTGTTTCAAGTGATTATATTATTGGAACATTGTAAAATTTTCACCAAAAATATTATAAAACAATTTATTTTTAATCATGAACTACAAGAACCAATTATAAATCATTCATTGTGTATTTATTCTCATGCACCAGTAACTATCGATATCCATATGCAACAACAAGATCTACCTGTAAGAGAACACAACCCAAAATAGTTCCCAATGCATAAAAATTGACTATATAACCATTTATTGACCCTAGAAATGTTATGATATGTTATGATATAATGAGAAACTCTTTATCCTGTTTGAATTTTTGGTACTCATCATTCCATTGGAAAGGAATACATTTTCTTGTAAAATCTATCACTGGTGCGACAAGATGTGAAAAATCATGATTAATGCCTCAGTAATATCCTAATTATAACGACCCATACTTTACATACATTGTTAATACTTAAAAATTGAAGCACACTTATTACAACATATGACAAAACCACAAAGGACCGTATATGTATAGTGTCTTTAGAAACTGGGAAACAAAAACAACTGGTTTATAAATCTTCTACAGTGTCTCCCATTTATTTCATCATATCTAGGGTCCCTTTTAGAATATTCTACTTAATATCCATCTTCCTGACCTGGGGAAAAGAAAACATAAAAGGGTGAGCTCAAATGCTCAGCAAGGGAAAATAAAGGAAATAAAAATCATATCATATCTTTTTGAAAATCATAACCTGAAAAAGAGATCATAATATCTTAACATGGAAAAAATCATAGAAGTGAAAATGAGATCCCCATAATCATAACATGAAACTTGAAACTTTGTGGAATGCACACATAATCATGGAAAATCATTTCTTGTTAGTCATGAATCATTGCCAAGACTATCTTAGTGGACAAAGTCCCTTTCTGAACCAAGTCACCCTCGTTCCAGTCCTGTTTCACTGAACCGGTATAACCTACCGTTCCAGCCATGTCTATCTCATGAGATATAAAATATTTACCCAATGCATTGGAGGGAGATATAGGTTCCACCCATCTTATAATGAATCCTTTCTTATGTGTGCCACATAATCATAAACCATACATCATAGCGTAACCCATGTAATAAAAATGGGATTCTTAAACAACATGACATCATAAAACAATTCATATAAGATAAAGAAAAAAAATATTTCCATCACAACATAATCAAATCCATGTAATAATAGGGATAAAAACAGAACCCTTTTTATTATCTTAGATGGAAAATAATTTTGATAAAATACTTGAACTCCATTCTTGAGGAAAATATCCTTTCTACTTCAAAAACACTTTTCCTTTCTTAACATGTCATACAATTTTAAACTAAAATAAGTTGATTAAAAATAAACTTGAATACTTGTAAAGGAAACTTCTTGGAAATAATGTTTTAGAAATCCATTCATGCCGTATAAGTTAAAAAAAACATTCTTCATACTTTTGTCGGAAAAGTCAAAAAGTACCTCGTACGAAAAACGACAAAAGATTTCTTTCATTTCTTTTACTAAAAACTCACCGAAGGGTAAAAATGGATTTAAATAATTGTAGGTGGATGGAAATAATATTAAATATTTATGAAACATGGATGTGGATGATAAAATACACCCCAGTAAATACTTACGAATAAACAATCTCGGATAAAAATGAGATTGTGATATTTCCCTTACCTTAGGTCCGATTTGCTTTGTACGTGTCTGAAGCTCCTGTATAATGGTTTAAATAATGTTATTGACTTATTCCAGAATCATACATATTGATATGATATCATATATGGACATATTCTTATCTTCTTGTTAGTAATATTTCATTGTTACTTGTTACTCGGGTCTTTATTGCCTTTTGTTCTTATGCGTGTTTTGCTGAATAAATTCTTATTCTTCTTTTAAGGTTATAGATACCTTATATCCAGAATGGTATTAGTGTAACATATATCATATTTATTCATTCAATTCATTTATATAACTACTATGTAATGATGATCATGTAGAACGAGTCGCTTCACATCGTGGAGACGGTATTCCGTACGTACGCACGAGTAATGATATCGTTCCTATGATCGTGGAATTGTATTGGAGTATATATATATTATTTCAGTATCAATATTACTTTATAATAATCATAAATAGTTACTCATTACACCATTATACCCATCCTTGTAAGGTGATGGTGGAAAATAGATTACACCACGGCGTGGAGACGGTATTCCGTACGTACGCACGCGCGGTGATTTCATTTTTCCGTAGGATGGATTGAAGGTGAATTAGGGTTGTTTCATATTTATAATAACATATCAGTATGTAAGTAATACTTATGTTATTAATTTATCATGAAACAACTAAAGAAGAAGAAGTTGAAGAAGAAATAAATTGAAAAGATCGGTAATGGATATTACCTCTTCTTTAGAACGCTTCTTTGAATCCTCCACTTATGGAACTAAGATTGGTCTTTGAAGAATACCAGGACCTCTATGATTATTCTAGGAAAGTGGAGAGGAGAAAATGGCAGGGTTTTTCCGATCTTGAGTGCTCAAATTGGTGTGAGGAGGAGGGGGAGGAGGTGCCCTTTTATAAGGGAGGAGAGGGGCACCTTAGGAATATCTCAAAATATTATTTTATATTAAAGTCAAAATCGGTTTATAATGGTTCCAAAGGGTCTTATTTCAAAGATAAAGTGGGGATGGGTCGAAATCCTATCAACCAATAGGATTTAGACAAGTTTAGGTTATTATTTTAACCTTATCAATTAGATTTAACTCTAAGTTAAATAATTTAACTTTTACCGTGTCTTTTTGTTTTCTTTCACTATATGGTTAATACAATTACTATAATATGCCAAACGAACCCCAAATTATTTATTATTAATATATATATCCTTATATAAGTAATTTTTCCGAACCTTAGATTTTTAGGAATAAAATAACAATTAATAATATAATATTTGATTTAAAAACTATTTTATGTCAATTTTGACACTATTTGATATATGATTTTTGTGAAAGTCATAACAGAATTATATGTTCGAACCAAGTTGATTAAATCAACACTAATATATCATAGTAACCTTGAAAATTAGTGGAATTCATAAAAAGTCTCAAATTACATTTATTTTGGTGTTTATAACATCAATTATGTCAATATTTCATAAATAAGATAATTACTGCATCATAATTGTGTCATAAATAAATTAAATTATTTAATGTCTAAAAATTATAAATAAACTACCATTATGTAGGAAATCTTTTTATCTTTCTAATTAATATTTATAGTCGAATTTATCTCATGTATAACCCCATATTAAAAATGATTTACTTATTAAACTTTGATTTTAACTATTTTAACCCTTCTTTAAATAAATTAATAATAAATGTCCTAATCTAACCCAAGTGGGCCTAAATGGTTATATTTTATTCATAAGGTTGTTTTTGGTCGAATTACACTTATCCAATAGAATTAGGACATGTGTTAGGGTAATAGTAATATCATATTTACCCCTATTTACTATTAACCGCGGTAAAAAAGTAAAAAGTTACTATTCACCAAAAAATTATTTTTATCTCATTGAACCACATTTTTCTTACTAATATCAACCGTGTCTGTCGGATTTTCTAAATTCCATTCACAGAAGCGGTAAAATTATGTTTTATTCAAAATTCAGTTTTTAACCTACCACTTAGTGGTTTCACTATTCATCAAAAATTGAAAGTTTTCAGAAAAATACCAAAATTTCACCCTAGGCTAATTTCGGTATTCCGAATCCAAAAATGAAGTCCATTTTGAAAAATAAAATTTATAAAATTTCAAAAAGTGGTTATTACTATTCATAACGGCTAGTTTTAATAATATTTTAATAGCATAACGTTGTTTAGTGAAACTCGGTATTGCGTACGACGCAAGCTATCGAGGAAGGTCGCGATTGCGTGTAAAGTAAGCCAAGCTAGTATATAGTGAAAGATTCCATTGATGATATATAAAAACAAATTATTACTCATAAAAATCTCGGGTGTTACATTCTACCCCCCTTAAAATGAATATCGCCCTCAAAATTCGTCACTTTGTAACAAACAAATGAGGATACTTTTCCCTCATCATATCCTCAAGCTCCCATGTAGCTTCTTCAAGTTGGTGGTTCCTCCATAAAACTTTCACCAATCGAGTGGTCTTGTTTCATAGGACTTTTTCGCTACGATCCAGAATATCTATCGGTTGTTCTTCATAAGAAAGATCTTGCTCCAGCGGTATAACTTCTGAGCTAAGTACATGTGAAGGATCAGGTATGTACTTTCCCAGGAGAGATACATGGAAAACATCGTGAACTTGAGAGAGATTTGGTGGAAGCGCCAATCGGTAAGCTACCTTTCCAACACGATCCATTATTTCGAAAGGACCGATATATCTAGGGCTCAACTTCCCCTTCTTTCCAAATCTCATAACCCTCTTCCAGGGAGATATTCGTAAGAACACTTTATCACCCACTTCAAACTCTAGGTCTTTTCTTCGGTTGTTAGCATAAATTTTCTGTCGACTCTGAGCTGCTCTTATGTGTTGTTGAATAGATCTGACCTTTTCTGCCATTTCATCAACGAGATCAGGTCCTAATAGCTTTCTTTCCCCAACTTCATCCCAGCAAGTTGGAGTCCTGCATTTCTTTCCATAGAGAGCTTCATAAGGAGCCATCTGAATACTGGAGTGAAATCTATTATTATAAGAAAATTCCACCAAAGGTAGGTGTTGATCCCAACCTCCTTTGAAATCCATAGAGCAAGCTCTCAACACATCTTCTAGGGTTTGAATTGTTCTCTCAGACTGACCGTCTGTCTGGGGATGATAAGCAGTGCTGAAACTAAACTCTGTATCCAGAGTATGCTGAAGACTTCGCCAGAACTTTGAGGTAAATCTCGGATCCCGATCAGATATAATAGAAAGTGGTACTCCATGCAATCTTACCACTTCCTTTACATATATCCTGGCAAGATGATCTAGAGAAAAATACTCTCTAATAGAAATGAAGTGTGCAGACTTTGTAAGACGATCAACTATGACCCAGATAGCATTATTGCCTTTGGATGTTTTAGGAAGTCCTGTGACAAAGTCCACAGTGATGTTTTCCCATTTCCATTTGGGTATGGGTAATGGTTGTAACATCCCCTTAGACTTCTGTCTCTCAGCTTTAACTTGTTGACAAACCAAGCATCGAGAGACATATTCAGCAACATATCTTTTCATGCCATCCCACCAGAAGTACTCTTTTAGGTCCCTATACATCTTCGTGCTTCTAGGATGAATAGAGAATGAAGAACTATGAGCCTCATCCAGCAGCTCCTTCTTTAATTCAGGGATGGGAGGAACACAAACCCGATTCCTGAACTTTATTATCCCATCACAATCAAGGTTGAATTCAGGAACATTTCTCACCATCTTTTGTAACTCTACATCTTCTTTCTGTGCCTCTTTAATATTCACATGTATAGATGGTTGAACATTAATTTGAGAAAGATAATATTTTTCCCCATCCATTATAATTCCAAGATCCATCCTTTGTAAATTCATAAATATTGGATCTTTTGTGATCCTCATCATGGATAAACTAGCATGTTCTTGTCGACTTAATGCATCTGCCACCTTGTTTGCTTTCCCAGGGTGGTAATGGATTGAGCAGTCATAATCCTTAATCAGCTCCAACCATCTTATTTGACGCATATTCAACTCCTTTTGTGTGAAAATATACTTTAAACTTTTATGATCAGTATAAATATCACACCTTTCACCATAAAGGTAATGCCTCCAAATCTTTAATGCAAAGATTACTGCAGCCAACTCCAAATCATGTGTTGGGTAATTTTGCTCATGGATTTTCAATTATCGTGAGGCATAAGCTATCACCATATCATTTTGCATAAGAACACACCCCAATCCCTTCTTGGATGCATCACTGTAGATCACAAACCTTTCTCCACTACAAGGCAGTGTGATCACAGGTGGACTGGATAACCTTCTTTTCAACTCCTTGAAATTCTCTTCACATTCCTCTATCCAAACAAACTTAACTCCCTTCCGAGTCAACTTGGTGAGTGGATTAGATAATCGTGAAAAATCTTTTACAAAACGTCGATAATATCCAGCCAAACCAAGAAAACTTCGGATCTCAGTTACTGTTGTTGGTCTCGACCATCTTTCAATAACCTCTGTTTTTGCTGGATCCACAGATATCCCCTCTTTTGAGATTATGTGACCCAAAAATGCAACTTTTTGAAGCCAAAATTCACACTTGGTAAATTTGGAATAAAGCTTCTCCTTTCTCAGGGTCTTCAATATAATTCTCAAGTGATCTTCATGATCTTCCTTGCTCTTTGAATAGACATGAATATCGTCTATAAAGACTACCACAAATTTATCAAGATAGTCTCTAAAGACTCTATTCATTAGATCCATGAAGATAGCAGGGGCATTAGTAAGACCAAATGGCATCACTATAAATTCATAGTGTCCATAACTTGTACGGAAAGCCGTCTTTGGTGTATCCTCCCTTTTGACCCTTAATTGATGATACCCTGAACGAAGATCAATCTTGGAAAAGTATTGAGCTCCACGTAGTTGGTCAAATAAGTCATCAATGCATGGGAGAGGATATTTGTTCTTGATAGTGATCTTGTTATGTTCTCGATAATCAATGCAGAGTCTCATTGATCCATCTTTCTTCTTAACAAATAGAACAGGTGCTCCCCAACGTGACGCACTAGGGCGTATGAATACCTTATCAAGATTCTCTTGGAGTTGCTTCTTCAATTCCTGCAACTCAATTGGGGCCATTCTATAAGGTGTCTTTGAAATAGGCAAAGCACCCGGTACGAGTTCTATTGAAAACTTAACTTCATGATTTGGTGGAAGACCCGGTAATTCCTCCGGAAAGACATCATAAAACTCCCATACGATGGGAATATTCTTAATCGTAAGTTTCTCACCAACCATTTGAGATAAATAACCTTCATTTAGTGGAATCGAGACCCATAAGATGGAAGGAACTTCCACTAGAAGGTTATATTCATCCTTGCATCGATAGACGATCGTAGATTGATCTGGAATATGAAATGTGACTTCCCTTATTTGGAAATTGATATGAGATCCATGTAGAGAAAGCCAATCCATGCCAAGAATCACATCAAATTCCACTAAAGGAAGGATCATAAGATTTGCAGGAAGCACTTTCCCACAAACTTCGATCGGAGAAGAATTATAAACTTTTGATGTGACTGTTGTGCCATTAGGTGTTGTCACAGCTAACTCAACATCTAATTGTTGAGGTAATATGGTCATACCCTTAGAAAATTCTTTAGAAATAAAAGAGTGGGTGGATCCAGAATCAAATAAAACATTTGCTACTTTAGAGTGGATGGTAAGTGTACCTTTCACCACTTCGTTATCGTACTCCACATCGCTGATAGAAATTGCATGTGTCTTTCCTTTGTCTTTAGCCTTAAGATTTTGTTGACGTCGACCATCATCATCAACCCTTGGATTTGGGCATTGATTGGCATAATTCCCCATCTCCTTGCACTTGAAACATTGAAGTGTAGTAGGTTCATTCTGTGTATCCCTTCCTTTGTTTGCATCATTAGACATCTTCTTCCCATTATCGCGGAATTCCAATGCCCGATAACCTTCCTTTCCACATTTGAAACATTTACTTGTCCCTTTAAGACAACTCCCTCCATGTTTCTTTCCACACTTTGAGCATAAGGGAAAGCTCATCTTCTTTTCAGTGTGCTCTTTAGATTTTCCTTTGAATTCCATCTTCCTCTTCTTATCAAACCCATGTGACTGATGGGTTACTCCAATCTCTATCTCGACTTTGAGAGCACATCGAATGATTTCCTCATAGCTATTGAAGTCCCTTATGGCTAACGCCCTTCGAAGACTTGGTTTTAAGCCACTAAAGAATCGATCGATCTTACTCTCAGGTTGGATAATAATACCAGAAGAGTACCTTGCAAGTCTTGTAAAATTTGCTTCATAGGTACCAACAGATTCATCATCCCTCTGCTTCAGTTCAAGAAACTCTTTCTCCATCTTTGTTCGGATAATACGAGGGAAGTACTTATTGAAAAATAAGTTCTTGAACTCATCCCATTCCATAGACTAAATTTCATCTCTTTGCCTCGTATTCTTAATAAGATTCCACCATTGATCAGCATCTCCTTCCAAACGATACACTGCTAGGATGACTTTATCATGTTCAGAACATTGAAGAACTGAAAATATCTTTTCAGTAGTACCAATCCATTGTTCAGCAACTAATGGATCAGTAGACCCGCTGAAAGAAGGTGGACGCTGCCTCATGAAGGATTCAACAGAATGTTGCTCCTTCCTTTGCTCGTTTGGAAGTCCTGCATGATTCATAGCTTGAGAAAGTTGTGTGAGCATGGCTACAAGATTTTTCATTCCAGCTCCCATATCGTTTGGTTGCTCAGGGGGACAATCATTGCATTGCCCATCGCATTCCGCATTAACACGGTTCCTTCAGGTTCTAGCCATTGACTAAAACCAAGAAGAATAGTGTGAGCGACACTAATTATAATAGGAAAACCACATAATCAAGAATAAAATTTCACACTTAAGGTCTTATCCTAGGGTATTCATGGCCATTTCTAAAACACTAAGATTGTGTTCTATGCTTAGACTTATCCTTAGGGTTCTTACTAAGGCTTTCACATCATAGTTTCCAATGGTTGACTATACCTTTCCTCTGATACCAACTATAACGACCCATACTTTACATACATTGTTAATACTTCAAAATTGAATCACACTTATTACAACATATGACAAAACCACAAAGGACCGTATAGGTATAGTGTCTTTAGAAACTGGGAAACATAAACAACTGGTTCATAAATCTTCTACAGTGTCTCCCATTTATTTCATCATATCTAGGGTCCCTTTTAGCATATTCTACTTAATATCCATCTTCCTGACCTGGGGAAAAGAAAACATAAAAGGGTGATCTCAAATGCTCAGCAAGGGAAATAAAGGAAATAAAAATCAAATCATATCTTTTTGAAAATCATAACCTGCAAAAGAGATCCTAATATCTTAACATGGAAAAAATCATAGAAGTGAAAATGAGATCCCCATAATCATAACATGAAACTTGAAACTTTGTGGCATGCACACATAATCATGGAAAATCATTTCTTGTTAGTCATGACTCATTGCCAAGACTATCTTAGTGGCCAAAGTCCCTTTCTGAACCAAGTCACCCTCGTTCCAGTCCTGTTTCACTGAACCGATATAACCTACCGTTCCAGCCATGTCTATCTCATGAGTTATAAAATATTTACCCAATGCATTGGAGGGAGATATAGGTCCCACCCATCTTATAATGAATCCTTTCTTATGTGTGCCACATAATCATAAACCATACATCATAGCGCAACCCATGTAATAAAAATGGGATTCTTAAACAAAATGACATCATAAAACAATTCATATAAGATAAAGAAAAAAAATATTTCCATCACAACATAATCAAATCCATGTAATAATAGGGATAAAAACAGAACCCTTTTTATTATCTTAGATGGAAAATAATTTTGATAAAATACTTGAACTCCATTCTTGAGGAAAATATCCTTTCTACTTCAAAAACACTTTTCCTTTCTTAACATGTGATACAATTTTAAACTAAAATAAGTTGATTAAAAATAAACTTGAATACTTGTAAAGGAAACTTCTTGGAAATAATGTTTTAGAAATCCATTCATGCTGTATAAGTTAAAAAAACATTCTTCGTACTTTTGTCGGAAAAGTCAAAAAGTACCTCGTACGAAAAACGACAAAAGATTCCTTTCATTTCTTTTACTAAAAACTCACCAAAGGGTAAAAATGGATTTAAAAAATTGTAGGTGGATGGAAATAATATTACATATTTATGAAACATGGATGTGGATGATAAAATACACCCCAGTAAATACTTATGAATAAACAATCTCGGATAAAAATGAGATTGTGATATTTCCCTTACCTTAGGTCCGATTTGCTTTGTACGTGTCCGAATCTCCTGTATAATGGTTTAAATAATGTTATTGACTTATTCCAGAATCATACATATTGATATGATATCATATATGGTCATATTCTTAGCTTCTTGTTAGTAATATTTCATTGTTACTTGTTACTCGGGTCTTTATTGCCTTTTGTTCTTATGCGTGTTTTGCCAAATAAATTCTTATTCTTCTTTTAAGGTTATAGATACCTTATATCCATAATAGTATTAGTGTAACATATATCATATTTATTCATTCAATTCATTTATATAATTACTATGTAATGATGATCATGTAGAACGAGTCGCTTCACATCGTTGAGACGATATTCCGTACGTACGCACGGGTGATGATATCGTTCCTATGATCGTGGAATTGTATTGGAGTATATATATATTATTTCAGTATCAATATTACTTTATAATAATCATAAATAGTTACTCATTACACCATTATACCCATCCTTGTAAGGTGATGGTGGAAAATAGATTACACCACGGCGTGGAGACGGTATTCCGTACGTACGCACGCGCGGTGATTTCATTTTTCCGTAGGATGGATAGAAGGTGAATTAGGGTTGTTTCATATTTATAATAACATATCAGTATGTAAGTAATACTGATGTTATTACTTTATCATGAAACAACTAAATAAGAAGATGTTGAAGAAGAAAGAAATTGAAAAGATCGGTAATGGATATTACCTCTTCTTTGGAACGCTTCTTTGAATCCTCCACTTAGGGAACTAAGATTGGTCTTTGAAGAAGAACAGGACCTCTAGAATTATTCTAGGGAAGTGTAGAGGAGAAAATGTCAGGGGTTTTCCGAGCTTTAGTGCTCAAATTGGTGTGAGGAGGAGGGGGATGAGGTGCCCTTTTATAAGGGAGGAGAGGGGCACCTTAGGAATATCTCAAAATATTATTTTATATTAAAGTCAAAATCGGTTTATAATGGTTCCAAAGGGTCTTATTTCAAAGATAAAGTGGGTATGGGTCTAAATCCTATCAACCAATAGGATTTAGACAAGTTTAGGTTATTATTTTAACCTTATCAATTAGATTTGACTCTAAGTTAAATAATTTAACTTTTACCGTGTCTTTTTGTTTTCTTTCACTATATGGTTAATACACTTACTATAATATGCCAAACAAACCCCAAATTATTTATTATTAATATATATATCCTTATATAAGTCATTTGGCCGAACCTTAGATTTTTAGGAATAAAATAACAATTAATAATATAATATTTCATTTAAAAACTATTTTGTGTCAATTTTGACACTATTTGATATATGATTTTTGCTAAAGTCATAACAGAATTATATGTTCTAAACAAGTTGATTAAATCAACACTAATATATCATAGTAACCTAGAAAATTAGTGTAATTCATAAAAAGTCTGAAATTACATTTATTTTGGTGTTTATAACATCAATTATGTCAATATTTCATAAATAAGATAATTACTGCATCATAATTGTGTCATAAATAAATTAAATTATTTAATGTCTAAAAATTATAAATAAAAGAAAATTATGTAGGAAATCCTTTTATATTTCTAATGAATATTTATAGTCGAATTTATCTTATGTATAACCTTATATTAAAAATGATTTACTTATTAAACTTTGATTTTAACTATTTTAACCCTTCTTTAAATAAATTAATAATAAATGTCCTAATCTAACCCAAGTGGGCCTAAATGGTCATATTTTATTCATAAGGTTGTTTTTGGTCGAATTACACTTATCCAATAGAATTATGACATGTGTTAGGGTAATAGTAATATCATATTTACCCCTATTTACTATTAACCGCGGTAAAAAAAGTAAAAAGTTACTATTCATCACAAAATTATTTTTATCTCATTGAACCACATTTTACTTACTGATATCAACCGTGTCTATCGGATTTTCAAATTTCCATTCACAGAAGCGGTAAAATTAAGTTTTATGCAAAATTTAGTTTTTAACCTACCACTTAGTGGTTTCACTATTCATCAAAAATTGAAAGTTTTCAGAAAAATACCAAAATTTCACCCTAGGCTAATTTCGGTATTCCAAATCCAAAAATGAAGTCCATTTTGAAAAATAAAATTTATAAAATTTCAAAAAGTTGTTATTACTATTCATAACGGCTAGTTTTAATAATATTTTAATAGCATAACGTTGTTTAGTGAAACTCGGTATTGCGTACGACGCAAGCTATCGAGGAAGGTCGCGATTGCGTGTAAAGTAAGCCAAGCTAGTATGTAGTGAAAGATTCCTTTGATGATATATAAAAACAAAATATTACTCATAAAAATCTCGGGTGTTACACTAATAATCCAAGGAAAATTCATATCTTAGAAACATTCTTTAGTTGTTTCTAATAGATAAAAACTTATATCTTTTCAGAATCTATATAAATGCCCCTTATAAAAATGACATGACAAAGGAAACTTACCTACTAAATACAAATATAACACTTTGAAAGATTATCATAAAGTTGATGTTATTAAAATATTGTCAACACTATAGCCATGTTTTTCTCTTTATCAGATTCTATAACACCCTGAGATTTAAAAAAACAATTCTTTAAAATAAATTTATTTTCTTCAATAGCTTACATTATACGTAACACCGAGTTATAACAAACCAAAACATATTATGAAAAATATTATAATAACATAGATGTTAAATTTTATGGTATGAGTCAGATTTGTTTTAAAAAAATTAAGTATGAAGGTTTTATATATAAATAATATGCTGCTAAAAAATAATTATTTTTTTACTAAATTCTTTTAATGCTTTAGAAATAACTTTTTTCTCAAAAAATGTTTTTATTTATTTTTGGGAAAAAATAATACAATTTTTTTTTCAACTTTTAGAAAATTTATTTGAAACAAAAGAAATTATTATTTCTTGTAATAAACGTGTCAAAATTATTTTAGGATGAAATTTTGACAATTTTCTGAAAATATTAATTTTTTAATGAATAATGAAAAGAGTGATTCTTAATAAATAAATTCCTTTTTAAAGAATTTACAAAGTTCTAGTTCATTAATGGTTTTAAAAGTAACATTAAATAAATTATATTATTATTAATCCAGTTTAGTTTATTTTAATCTATTTTTTAAATTTTGATATAAAAGCATTGTATACTTGAGAAAACTTTTTCTTTGGAAAACCTCTTTTTCATCTCTATTGTGAATTTAACTTTAAATTAAATTCCAAAAATTATATGAACTGAATTTAGTAAAATGTATTAAACATTTTTAATAAACATAATTAATATTATTTAATAATTTAAACTTACTTTTTGGTTAAAATTAATAGAAAAAATATTAAAAATTAATTACCATAGTTAAGGTTAAAACAAGATTTTGCATGTTACATTCTGTTGTGTTAAAATTAATTTTCTATAAATATAGGTTTTTTATTGATAGATATGATTTAATATTTTTAATAAATGGTTCCAAATTATCTAACAATGCTAATTTTAATTCTAGGATTAAAGGATAAATTACTTAGGTAAAAATACTACTTACCGTGGTGAAAACTAAAATGGTAAAAGTAAGAAAACTTAGTGGTTAAGGGAAAAAATGTTTAAAACATGTGTTGTTTTAGGTGTGGCTCGACTATATCTTCCCTTCAATCTAATATTTGTCAATTTTGGATACACATGGATGGATAAGGGCTTCTCATTATTGAATAGTTTGGGGTAATTACAAAAATGTCACTCCCCAATTATAAAAGGGCACCCTCCCTTAAAATTATCACATATTTTAAGCCACTTGGTACAACCAAACCCAGAAAATAGTATCTCTAAAAAATACTTATCTATTTTCTATGTATACTATTTTTCTCAAAATATCAACCCTAGGGTCCTTAATAAGATATCAAAATAAGGTTTTTCTAAGCGAAGGTAGTTGTATTCAATATGATTATTCTGTTTTTACTTCATATATTACCACCTTTATTCTTGTATTAATAATTAAAATATAATAACACAAGTATATAAAATATAATTTCATTTTTTATATTTATTTCATAACATATATCCATATCATCTTCTATCAAATGGTAAATGAATCCATCGATCGTGTGTATGGTGAACTGTCGCATCACAAACCAATGTAATTAATTTTCCGTCACCACTTCTTAGAGATGGATATAATGATGTATTTAATGTATATATATTGTATCTATTACATAATTATACTTATATAATCCTAATATCAGATCTACCATATTACTTTCCAATCCTTTAGAAAATGATATCATCGCTCGTACGTACGTGTGGACAACCACCTCCATGAAGAGATGTGAATTTTGTTTATTTATGTTTTAAAATGGATGTGAATAAGGATTTATTTTCTGAATATATATAATAACTATGATAGAAAAATTATTCTATAAATGGGAATTAATATTTACCTTTCTTTAATTCCATCAATCGAGAAATGGAAACTTCCTTCATCCATACGTACGACATACCAACTCCTTGAATGATGTAATTCAATTATAAATATATATATTTCATGGATAAGTATAAATATGTATATAATGAATATATATGATATTATATGATGATTAAAATTATGTATATTACGGAACCATAATCAATTTATAAGGACAAAAAATATCATACAAAACATATATGAAAAACAAAGCAGTTATCACCTGAAAATGTGATTTTAACAAAGAATTGTTAATATGTGGATGATAAAATGTTATAACTAAATAATTTATGTTATTATATATAATAATATGGTTTTGGAGTATATTTATAACATTCATATATTTACTATACAGGGGGTTTAATGTGTAATAAAAAAGCTACGACTTGAGGTAAGGGATTTTCATCTCACTATTATTTCTATAAAACTTTCCATATTCACCAATTATTTATTCGTTGTGGTTAATAATATATATATGAATATATTTTATGATTATTATCATGGAAATTAGGGTGATATAAATAACCATATAAGGTTCCTACCTTACAGGATTTTATGATTCAAAAGTTACCAAAATGGTAGGGATTTTATAATACAATCTCAATGTTTATTGGGATTATATATGATTATGATTTTGATGATGAAATAATATGATATATATCTCAAGAAATTCAAGAATTTTCTTCTACAATATTTATTTATAGAAATTACATATTTACCTTTCATTTTCCCCTCTGTACGTGCACAAGATTCCAAAACATTGTTTTTTTAGAAAATCAACTTTATTACTCTCTTCCATCAAAAATAATTTTTATTTTAAAGAATGTATTAATATTCACCAATGGTTGTTTAATTTTTTTTTTAGCTTTTTTTTTACTTTTAAAAAAATGGTTTAAAAGGAATGTTCGAAATAAGGTACATTTTACTTCAATAGAAAATGTGAAAGGAATATTTATTTTAACATGTGCAACATGAATGGTATTATCAACCATAACAACCTCTAAATTATTTAAATATTATATTACATGTTTTTGAGTTTATTTTCAATGAAAATAATTTCTTTAATATTTGGTAAATTTTTATATTTTAAAGACGTGATTTCAAAATGGAAGTCATATTTTCCTCACGAATATTTTAATGATTTTTTATGGAATTTCTATTCATCAAAGACAAAAAAATTTGTTCTTGCTTATGGTTTACTAGAGATATTATCCAATGGTACCATACTTATTCTTTCTATATACAGGTAATTATTATGATGATAAGAATTGTATGAAACCCATTTATTTTCCATGGGGTTTTTTCCATGAATGAGTGATGAAATGTTTACGTAACAATATTTCTTTCATGTGTTATGATATAATGATATGATAAATGTTTAATTATTTCATAGAACTCATTTGCATGGTTTCCATTATGTTATGGGTGGGCTTGTAATTATATATCCTTCCAATTAATTGGATAAAGTTTTGTATCTCATGAGATAATAATGGGAAACAAGTCGATGTGATTATTCCACAATGGAGAACAAGTTGATGTGCTTTATCCGTTATGGGAAAAAAGTTGATGTGATTGATCCACTATAAAATATAGTTTCTGATCTCTGATCCATTATGATTTTATGGTTTTTGTAGTTAACCTTGACATATGATATGATATTTATACTTATGATAGGGCCACACTTATAAAACATGAACTTATTATTCATGAATGATTTATGATGATTTATCACTCTTATGATTCATTTTTTTTGAAATTATAATTTTTTATATCCCAAATCATGTTTATGGTCCATGATAAGTTTGTTATAAACTTTTTAAGTTATATTCATGATAACATACCCTTATTTTTATCGTATGATTTCATATGATTATCGATTGATATCTCTCATGTATATCCTTACTAATAATATGATCTCACCCTTTTAAGTATTTCCTTTACACAGATCATGAAGACATATTTTATATAGGGTATGTCTATAAAGAGTACTAAATAGGAATATCTTTATAAGAGATGTTGAAGATATTTCATGAAATACGAATATTGTGCATCTAGTCTCCAAAGACACTAAACCTTTACTGTCCTCAGGTGAGAATTTGTGAAATGTATTAAATATTCATCTAAAAATATATAATATTTATATATGAAAAGAATGGTTCATTATAGTTGGTATTAAATCACGTTTAATTAAATATTTGGAGATTATTGTTAGAAAAATTTGGTAAAAATCCCATGGATTAGTTTATGTATATGAAAAAATCCTAACATTTTTCTAAGAAAGAGATTTCATGGTTTTCCTGGAAATGCATCCTTATATAGATAGTATAAGTGGATGTAGATCTGGAATATTTTTACCCAGGGGTAATAAATATAAAAACGGCGCATTTGGATTTGAATCTATTATCACCTGGTGCACGATAATGAGCCTTTCCACACACCTGGTTTGATACTCCCAGAGGGTATTCTTGAATAAATCACATTTTGTTTATAAACCATTATAATGGATTTTAATAGACGATGAAGATGAATATCCTAGGATAAACCTATGGTGTCATAGATTTAAAATAAGGTGTCATGATTTAGATATCCTACGATTGGTTGATCACTTTTATCAATTATGCGTGGTGATCATGTTGGACATTTTGGTTTTACTAAGGTATTTAAGATAGAACATCGAAGTTAGTGTTGTGAAAATTATGCTTAAATATTGATGTATCTTATTTGAGATTATTTTTATAAATTACTTTATATCATGAAAAGTTTCAAATAATGTCAATTCCTATCCCCAATGATTATATATTGAATTAGCAGTGAAAATCCATAATGTTACAATGATCGCATCTCAAGTTTATGATTATTCTCCGGTTAAAGTTTGTGGGAAAGTGATTAATATAAATGTTGTGATTATACCATTAGTTGAATTTTATATGATTATAGACCTGGATTGGATTTCATTATGTGGATCCCATATGAATTGTAAAGGGAGGAAATCCATATTCTATATTCCAAATGAACCCGTGCTCTATTATCAGTACAATGATGAATAAAAAATTCAAATGGAAATTTTATCCATTTTATGAGTCTTTATTCCAATTCAAAGTGGGGTTTTATCCTCGATGTTTGGAGAGAAACTCAACATTAAATATATTCCTATTGTGTGGGAGATTTTTTATGTATTTTTAGAAGATTTTCCTAGTATTACATCAAATCATGGAGTTGATTTGTAAATAGAACTCATACCTGGTGATGCACCTATTTCAAGTACTCCCTATAGAATGTCCCTGATTGGGTTATATGAATTTAAGATGAAACTCGTAGAGAATTTTGAAAAGAGATTTATTTTCCCATGTGTTTCACCTTGAGATATACCTATTCTTTTTGTTAAGGATAAATATGAATCAATGTGACACTTCATTTATCAACAAGAAATAAACAAAATCATATCCAAGAACAAGTATTATCTACCCCATATTGAGAGCTTATTTTATCAATTACATGGAGCTCAATAATTTTACAAGATTGACCTTTATTCTGGATATCATTAATTGAGGGTCAAAAAAGAGGATATACCTAGGACAACATTTTATAAAAGGTATGGACACTATGAATATATATTTATTATATTTGGTCTTGTTAATGTCCCAAATATCTTTATGTATTTAATGAATAGAGTATTTAGAGAATACCTTGATCAGTTTTTGGTAGTCTATATAGATGATATTCTTATATATTTAATGATAAAGAAATAACCTTAAGATCGCATGATAAATGTATTAAAGACCCTGAAGAAGGATAAGTTGTATGAAAAATTCATCAAGTGTGAATTTTTGGCTACAAAAGGTTTCATTTTTGGGTTTTATAATCTCAAGATAGGGTATATATGTGGATCCATCAAAGGATTAAGTTATTGAATGTTGGCCCATACCAACCATTTTGACCAAGATATAAATATTTCTTCATATTTATATATATCATAGATAGTTTTTCAAGAATTTATCAGGACTATCTAATCCAATCATCAAGTTAACACAAGAGGGAACCATGTTCTTTCAGACAAATGAATGAGAATAAAATTCCAAGGAACCAAAGAGAAAGTTAGTCAGCACACCTATTCTTACATTACCCTACAATGAATTATGGTTTGTAATCTATAGTGATGCATAGAAAAAGGGATTGAGATGAATTATAATACCCAGAATGATGGAATCAGAAGTATTAATGGATTTGAATGTGCTACAAACACCTCAATTTTTTCAAAATTATTTGACTGTAACATCTCTCCTTCTCACTACAGATGTGGCAGATGATATATTAGTGGTGGTTTTATATTTTCCCTTACCCTCATTAGAAAACCCACTATACTCTAGTTCCCTTCCACTCTCCATCCTTGTTTAGGGCATGGTATTCCTATGGATCCCTCTCTCAAGGAGGTGCCTCTCCAGGCTCTTTCTCCATTGTTCACTTCATTATCACCCCTGTGAGAGATCCATATACGTCAGTTATACTCAATCATGGATGAGGGATACCTGGATCTCATATTTGTGGACAATATTTCTAGATAGCTTCTTACTTTCTCGAGTGGACCTTAGTGGCATGATTCAGACAAGATCATCCCCTCATCCCATGTGATTTTGGAATATGGTGACCTCTTGGGGATTTTCCTCTCCAGTGATGGTTTCATTTATCAACCGCAAAAGCCTTATACATAATTATCTCATATTTGGATGATTTCATGAAATATAAGTCACAAATCCCCTAATAACTTGGAGAATGGTGGTTTAATCTATTCATATAGTCTTTCTATGTTCACTCTGAGTGAGACTCTTAATAGGCAGCGGTGCGGCTCAACCTTCCAGAGATCCCCTCCCTTTCCACAATGTTTCTTTTTTCTAAGCTATAAGATATGTGGTGTTATTTTTTCTATGTGAGGATGAACACTCTTCCTGGTGGCTTGAAATTTCCATGGCCCAAATCTGTATTGAATTGGACTTATCCTATCCTCTCCCATATCACATTCTTTTATGAGCGGTTGAGTCTTTCTATTGGTGGATTAAAATGTTTACACCTCCTTGGATCGTTTATGCCCTAATTTCTATATTCAAAGTCATTCAACTATATATTGTAGAAATTACATGTATGATCTCCTAGATCCCCAACATGCAACCCCTTATGGGCTATCTACCACTCCCCCAACATAGAGGCATGACCCATATTTTCTACACCCCCTTCTGTTATCACTCCTCTTAACTTGTACCCTCGTACAAATGAGAAGACTACTCTTAATTTCCCCTCTTATTCATGCCCTATTTCATCTTATAACCCTACTGTTATTCCCACCCCATATCCCTCTCTTCCTCCCCTATATTACCCCTTGATGAGTTGGGATCTAGTGATCTATCAAGAACTGAACTTATCAAGGTTTTTTTACTCCAACATACTTGTTCCTTAAAAAAATCCAATTTGAACTATTCTTCATCCCTATAGAATATCTCTAATTCCTTTAATCATCGATCTATCCCCCTCCCCCAATTCGTTCTCTGCCATAGAATCACCCTCTTATTCCACTATAAAACCATACATCCCAGCGTTAACAAATTTCATGCCTTCTTTCCATCCCTATGGTGTATGTACCGGGTCACAAAAGAAATCCTCTCAAGCCTCCTTGACATTAAACCCAACAGTATCCTCGTCAACATGCACTAAATCCAAAAAACCCATTCTCTCATGATCTCTTTATTCCTATGGAATGCCGATGGCCTAGGTGAATGGGTTAAAACTGACTACACGTTCAATAAGTTCTTTCCCTCCAATACCTATTTAGTAGTATTTTTGGATCCAAATCATTAGTCCTCTAAAATTGTATAATTTCTACAAAAAATATGTGTTTGTGAGTTCATGCATACAGGTTCTCAAAACCAACACATATGGGTTTTTTGGAAACCCAACATCACATTAGAACTGCTGGTAGCTTTAGAATTGTTTATCACTACTAGGATCAATAAAACAATGCATATTATTATTTTCAAATTCGTTTTTTCCATATGTGAGGTAAAATAGAGGGAGTTAATGTGGCATTCCCTAGGTTTCTTTAACCTAGGGAACCTACCTTGGCTATTTAAAAGATATTATAATGTTAGTATAGATGACATAGAAAATATGGGTTGTTGTTTTTATTCTCAGAAGGAAATCCATGACTTTATTTCATTATTGTCTCGCAATAGTGTCTTGGGCCTGGGATACTCATGTGACTTCTTCACCTGGTTTAATAATCTGATTTGGATCCACCATATGGGATTTTTCCTAGATCATTTTCTATAAAACATAAATGGTATCACTTTTTTCCTAGATTCCAAGGATTTCCACCTGGTTAGAGATATTTACAATCACACTCCCATTGTTGGGGTTCTATACACTAGAGTTGATAGAGGAGGACTCTTACTTTTCTCACAGCACTAGACCTCCAATATGTATTATCATAAATTGGTTAGTTTTTATGTGGACCAAGCTTATGTAGTGATGTAGTTGGACTGGCCTTTACAAGAATCTTTGACATCTCAAAGGTGACCTTGCTTCCTAGGTCCTAAAAATCCCCTTGAAGTTTTAGGCCTTGAAAATAATCAAAGCATACATCAAACATATGAAACACATACTAGAAAATAGATATAATTAGGTTACCTTCAATGAACGTTTTTTAAATAATATCATCTTGGAAGATATTTTACTCAAATAGGAATGGACAGAGCGCACACTTTCCATGATAAAGTGGCTAAAGAAAGTAGATAATAACATAGAGTTTTTCCTAGATTGTTTTAAATAAAAAATATGGATTTTTAGGCCAAATATTTTCTAGGAGGATGGAACCATCACTAATGACCATGAAGTGGTGGAATTTATAACTGAACTTCACCTCCACTATCTTCTTATAGGTCCAAATCATCATATGGAAGGAGGTTATTCTAGGGGTAGTACAAATATTTTTGAAGCTATAACATGTAAGGTGTCTCCATGTGACAATTTCCTCTTTGAATCTATAATGGATGGGTAGGAAATCTATGATGCAATGAATCACCTAAACACTAATAGTTTGGTATGTCCCAATGGCTTCCTAGGATCTAACTATGTGTCTTCTTGGAATTTGGTCAGCAGTAACTTGGTTGGTGTGGTGCATGATTTTTTATTGGTGGTTATCATCCTCATGTGGAAAGTACCACCAATATGGTGCTTACTCTAATGATTAAGGATTTGTCCTCACTAAAATAGTACCATCCAATAATTATGTGTAATTTTAATTATAACATCTTTGATAGTGTTATTAACATATTGTTATAGATGTAACTACTTAGCTTGGTTTCAGATGAGCAACATGTATTCATGAGAGGCAGATCAATTCAAGGTGCTATCAGGTTGGAATATGAAATGATAAGAGAAATTAATCAAATAATATTGGCTCCAATGTGTCTATTAATTTGAATATGGATAAATAATATGACATCATCAAATAAAATATCTTTTTAAAGTTTCTTACCTATATGGGATTTTCATCTTGGACTTTTGAACATTTGTATAGGTGCTTCAGTTCCACTTGGAACACAATCTATTTTATAAGAAGGAACTTTGGATTATTCAAATTGGCTCAGGGGATCAGTCAAGGAGATAATTTTTCTCTTATCTTATTCATCCTCATACAAGACACACTAAGTCATCTCATTAATAAGAGTCTCCTTTTTGGAATAATTCTTCCATATAGGTGTTGTCAAAATATTGGATGTGTTTCTCACATCATGCATGTTGATGATATAATATTTTTTCTTAATGAATTATGATTTATATTTTTAGTATCAATAAGAATATTGAGTTTTTATTTTACAAGTAGTGGGAAAATAGTTAATCGTGAGGGGATTATTATTTACATTTCAACTTGGTACATAGAAAGGACAGTGAGTTCTTTGGAAAGGTAGATTGGTATTTGCATGTAGATATTCCTGATGGATTATTGAGGTGCTCCATTATCTTCAAGAAGGATTCATATCCCCCACTTTCACAGGGTAGTGGTCAAGATCATAATTTATATTTGTAATTGTAATAACAAGTTCATATCATTCAGTTTCTATATAATTCTAGTTAATAAAATACTCACAAAAATTCCCATGCATATTTTATTGGCTCTCAAATTTCCAAAGTAATCCATCATTAGCATTGATAATATTATATATTCCTTCATTTGGGTCACCCACTTAGATGTTAAACATCATTGGGCATCATGTATGAGGATGGAGTGGCCTGTGAAATTTGGTGGCATCAATGTTAAGAGTGTTTTGGGAGAGATGCTTAGCTTGCATGTGAATCTGGCATGGGATGTGATCGAGGTCCGAAAATTGTTGGAGTAATATACTTACTAAAAAATATGGTCCTAATATGCATTATTTGAGAATAAAATCTTATTCCTTATAGATCTCAATACACCCTTACATCTCGGTTCTTCATCGTTACTCTCAATAGATCATCGGTTGGGGTAACATTAACTTCTGGAACCTAAATTAGGCTAGCTCATATTTGGGTTTCCTAGGGTGACCAATGTCATACATATCATTCTAGAAAGTGAAATGTTTTCCTGGATTCACTAGTGACATATTGGATGAGGAGAAACACATTCTCTTCAAGATCAGTGAGTTGTCTCTTGACCCTGATAAATTTGTTTTCAGATTATTATCATTGGATTTTTTTATGGTAAGGATTATTATAGGTTATAGATGAATCCTAGTATCCAGGTAGATGGGGTGACATTATATAGTTCAAGGAAATCCCTACAAAATTCCACTTCCTTTTTTGGGGTATCTTTAAAAAGTGTTATCCCCAAACAATCATAACAATCATGCTAGAATTATTCTTTTGTTGAGGTGTATCTATTATAGTAACCCTAGGTAAGCATCCTCAGGCAACTTGTTTTTTTGAAAGAAACTAGGTTTGTGTGGTGTGCACATATTTTTGGAGAGTTCACTGGTCTGTCTACATAGGTTAATATGATTTCTTGGTTTATAAATCCCCAATTCGAAGGTGCAAAGAGAAACCAACCTGAGAGGAAGGGAAGACCAATTATTCTTATAGAAGGTTGATGGTGTATCTAGTAGGATAGGAGTATAGCTCAGTTTGAGGGCATCACTAGATCAAGGATAGCTCTGGTTGTCTGAACTGAGATATTGATGATCGAAATGTCCCATCTCATTAAAAGATGGATGAACTCCCCCTCCCTAAAGTTCCTATTAAACAATGGATCTTCCAAATCTACCTTCCCTAGTGGCCCCTTGGGGTAGTGGATATGATTTCATCCCCTTAGGAATGTCCAAAAACTGAATATGGATGGCTCATGAAACATGTGGATGACGCGAGGTGGAGGTTTTGTTCAATCTACTAGGGAATCAATTATTTTAACTACAAATTCCTTCTTTGGGAATGGTGACTCACTTCAGGAAAAAGGTAAGGCACTGCTTACAGGTATTGAACTTTGTATTTAGAAAAATATCACCCTATTTTTAGTTGACATGGACTCCAAAATCATATATAAATCCCTTATTGGTCTTTGTGGCTCCCCATGTACGATATCCTATTATATTTGTAATTGAAAGGGGCTCATTAACAATAGCACAAAAGTTCATCATATTTGGAAGGAGGGTAATAAAATGGTGGATTATCTAGATGACATGGCTTCTCAATTTGTGTTAGATAACTATTTATTTTGTTCACGTTCCATCCCCTATGATGGTGGGGAATTATTCTAGGGGGTTCACTTATTATTCATTATTTTAAGTCCCCATAGTTTCGCTTCTGGTTTTGTACCCCATATTCTATCATTTTTATTTTAATAAAAAATTGACGATGAAGGATTCATTATCATGTTCAATGACATTGTTGTATCTGATTCCTCAGGATAATAAAAGGTTCATGAGAAAAATTACCCAAATCATGATTTGGAATTAGTTTTGGTAATTTTTGAAATTATGATATAAAGGCATTATATTTACAGAGAAAGATGTGATATATATATATATACTAATAAAAAAAATTTAAAGTATAAATTCACATAGAAAGAGTCTAATATATGCTAGAGAATATTTTTGGAACTGATTAAAGATTATGAATCCTCAATACATTACCACCCAAGGAAATTAGATAAGGTGGATGATGGTTTGAGTCAAAAGGATCACTTTTTTTTATCTATGATGGGGATAAAAAAAGATATAATATTTTTGGATTTTCAAAGGATTGATCTAAAAATCTCAAAGGAAGGGGAGAAATATTATCTTCCTCAAATTATTATTCAACCATATATCCATGTCAATATTAAAGAGGCATATAAGGAAGATATAGAGCAATAATATAAGATTATAAATGTATCATAGTTTATTCCTTATTATGATTGAATGTTAAGGTCTAGGAACTATGTATGCATTATTTATATACCATATTTTAAGAATGATTTGTCAGAGGAAACTCATAGTTCTTCATTTTCTATTTATCCTAGAAGTACAAAGATATATAGAGATTTGAAATATTATTTTCGGTGGGATGGAATGATGAGAGTTATTGCTGTGTTTGTATCTCCATGCTTGGTATATCATCATTTCAGGGTTGAGAGAAAAAATTATAAGGGGTTATTACAAGCACTACTCATGCTAGAATGTAAATGAGAAAACATCACCATGGATTTTTTCATCAGACTCCCCAAAACATTTAAACACCATAATTCTATTTGGGTGGTAGTCCATCTACTTAAGAATTAATTACACTTCATTGATATTAGACAAGACTTATCTCTTGGTAAGATTTCTAGGATATACATTAAGGAAATGATAAGGTTTCATATAGTACCACATTATATTGTATTTGACATGGATCCAAGGTTTACCTTGTAGTTCTGGTAAAGTCTCCAGCAACACCTTGATATATTGTTGAGTTTTAAAACAACATAACATCATCATAAATATATTCAGTCTGAGAGAGCCATTCAAATCCTAGAGGATATCCTGATATCTTGTTACATGGATTTCAAAGGTGGTTGTTATCAACACCTTCCTATAGTTGAGTTTTCGTAAAATAATATCTTTCACTTAGTCATTCAAATGGATACTTATGAATCTCCCTATGGAAAGAAGTATAGAACTCTAGTGTTCTGAGATAAAGTTAGAGAAATAAAGTTATTAAGACTTAAGGTACCTAAATCTTGTTTTGATTATGTTTTACTCAGGGTATGATCCAATGGAACCATCCTTATTCGTTCTCTGGATAGTTTTTGATTATTATGATAATATATTTCTAAAGACCATTTATTTTACATTGGTTATTCTTTGATGAAGTTATGAAATTTTTATGAAACTTAATTTCCTGAATGAGATATGGTATAATGATATGATGAATGTTTAATTATTTTATGGCTCACATATGTATAGTTTTCATTATGTGATGTGTGGGACTAGAATTATTTATCCCTAAAATGCATTGGGTAAAGTTTTATATATCATGAGATAATTATGTGAAATAATTTGATGTGATTGATCCTATATGATAAAAAATTCTATGTTCTAGATCTTCTATGGTAAAAATTTGATGTTCTTAATCTATTATGGGAAACAAGTTTATAAACTTGATCTACTATAGTAAATAGGTATAGGTGCCTTATATTTTATTATTTTATGGCATTTTTAGTTAAAATTCACATATGAAATGATTTATATACTTATATTAGTTCCATAGTAAAATTAAATCATATTATTTTTCATGGTTTATTTATGATGATTTCCCCCTATTATGATTCCTGTATTTTGAAATGACAATGTTTTAGGGCATGAATCATGTTTATGGTCCATGATAGACTGGGTGTGTAATTTGTAAGTTATACCCATAATCTTGTACCCTTATTCTTATCTTATGCTTTCATATGATTATAGATTGAAATCTCTCATGCTTACCCTTACTGAGAATCTAATATCACCATTTCTTATATTTCCTTTCCCTAGATTATGAAGAAAGTTTATAAGTAGGGTATGTCTAGGAAGAGTACTAAAAGGAAAGGTATTTGTGGGTGATATTAAAGAACTTTCATGAAATAAATGAATTTTTTATCTATTATCATAAGACAGTAAAACTTTTTGGTTCTTGGGTGATTATTTCTGAAAATTATTAAATATTCATGTAAAAAGATTTAATATTTATGTATGAAAATCTAGGGTTGTTATAAATTTGGAACTAGAGTATAGAAAAATATCTTGAATGAACACTACTAAAAAGGAATCAAGATACATCTAAAATATCCAATTCCTCAATTCAAAAAAAAATCTATTTCATTAATTATACCAAAGGGAATAACCACATATTTATAATGACCATAAGAAATTCGAAAATAGGTTCTCGGAATATCCTCCTTTAGGACCCAAAATTGGTGATATCCTAAGCTTAAATCGACATTATAAAATCATACTTCTGCCCATCAATTGATAAAATAAATCATAAATTAATGTAATAAGATACTTATTATTTATTTTAACTTAGTTAAACTTATGATAATATACACAAAGACTAAGATTCCCATCCTCCTTAAAAAAAAGAATTGTTGATGCACACAAAGATGTTCTCAGTGAAATGAACTCTTTTCTTCCCAACTCTTCTAGTTGGACTTCCAATTCCATCAATTCCATTGGTGAAATCATATAAGAAGTAAGTGAAAAAGGAACAATCCCTAGTATAAGATCAATCATAAATTACACTTCTCTTTCAGGTGGAAATCTCGAGAAAGTTTCTAGAAAGACATTATGAAATTGGTTAATGATGGGTGGAAATTATCTATTCCTTATTCCTTCCACACATAATAACATAATTGTTTCCAAATAATAAAATATATTCCCAATTAGAGGTACCAAAGGTCATTTTATACTCATATTCACATTATAATCTCCTTTAAAAATATTCATAACATGAAGATGTGAATATGATTTTCCTAGCATAATAGTTGATTTTGGCCTTAAATCATGTCAACAAATCCATTCCAAAAATAAAGTCATAGAAATACATCTCCTAAACTGAGAAATAAATAATCAAATATTCCCCATTGATAATTATTGAACACACATCACACCTAATGTTTGATACTCCCATTATCCCATAGGTGTTTACAATTTCATAATAGAATGAATCATCTCAATTTGTAACCACATTTGATCAACCACATGATATATAATAAAAGAGTGGGATACACAATTATAAAAAATTTTATATAAGGGTTTAATTCAAAAGAATCATATCTTGAACCATCAAAGGTCTGTATTGATCATCCAAGATTATAAATTAAGCACTATAAACCTGATTACTCACTCCTCCTTGATACTTACTTCCCTGAAGAGATTTTATAACATATGGAGTTGTGGTGTTCCTAGAATCACCTTGTCTTGCTCGATTCGGTTGAAGAGAATTATTTTGGAGAGATCGTCACATTAAGCATATGATGTCTGAGAAATTTGAGATGGATCACCAGCACTAAAATTTGGATCATTATGATAATATCACTAATGGTGTCCCATCTAGTTACTGTATTGAAAAGATCTAGGCGGTTTTTTACAATCCAGCTTTATTATGAGAATATGAACGACATTAGAAAAAACCAGGATTTAAATTACATCTTGGAGGAAAATTAACTAATCCCATAATTTGATTCTAAGATACTACACAATCCTAGAAGTAGGTGTCCCTCTTCTGTTTATTCCCAACATTTGAGTTTGCACCTGTCCCTATGGTAATAAACAGGTTTCATCCATTAGAATTTCTAGAAATATCCCTTTCCACTACCATCACACTATTTTCCATTTCTGTATAGTATATTATAAAAATAATGGATATATTATCTAAATTATTTGGTCATCATCCATGCCAAAATATGGGTGATTTCAAGGATACACTAATGGTGACATATGAACCAAATAAGACTACGTTCATAAACATATCAATATATTCTTTTACAGATAGATTATTTTACTTTGAGTGGAAAAGTTTAGTTTTTCTTGATATCATGATTGTGTGTGGGTAGAATTATTTGTTAACAAATTCTTGAAACTCTTCTCACAACAATACTTGTTTAGCTTTATCTTGGAAAACTAAATTTCACCACTTCCATGTAAGATCTTACACCATATATGATTCTAAATTTACCTTTATCTCTACTGGTGTACTAATAAAATAAAAAATTATATTCATTTAGTGGAGCCACACTTAGGCTTTTTAGGATCAAAGACCCATCTAAAAATAGGTGTATTTTGTTTCTAAAACTATACTATATGATCTAATTACCTTGTATTAGAATTTTAATTTCATTTATTAATGGCTTTAAAACATTATACTATACATTGTACTAGTTTTTGTTCTATCTATTGCTCAAGTTTAACCACATTATTTACACCCTCTTCATACTAATTTCTACAACATATAGCCAGTTCAATTTTCTTTATAAAAAACCTCAATTAGTTCACTCTCTTTGGATAACTGAATTCTTTGAAAAATTGTGAATTACCATTAGCAACCAGAAGTATCCATTCATTCCAAAATAAACTATTTTAAAATTTTCAAATATCATTTGAATAGAATATGGATAGTGTAATCATTTTGGGAAGTCTCAGTATAATACATGGGTTGAAAAACACATTGGCTAAACCCACAATGATGAGATGGAAAAACCTCTATAATATCCTAATAATTTGTGTACTCAGACAACTTAGTAAATTAAATTTTATCCTAAAATGTTAGATATTTATTTTTAAGAAATGAATTTCATGTTTTGACTTTTTATCTCTTTTTTACTATCCCGAGAGACAGAAGGACCGACCAATATTGATACCATTTTTAATATCCCACCCCATATCATTAGGTTGGGAGGATGTTAGAATGATACTATCCTTAGGTGACATACCCAAGAAAATAAAGTCCAATAATAAATTCCTAGGGAATAAAAGACAATTTGGGGATCATTTTCCCTTAAAGAGGTCTTTGCTTTCAAATAATAAATTGAGGCTTCGGCCCCAACCTTTAAAAATAAATAAACATCCAACCACTATATAGTGAATGGATTGAATAATACAAATTTAATTTATACCAACAAAACAATAATATCATAGTGATAATATAAATGGGATATATTAATGAAAAATTCAACAAGACACAAATACATCAAGGTATAATCCCAAGTACAACCTAAAGAAGCTCCAACACCACCCTCCAAGCCTATGATATCAAGATACATCACTAGAATAATATGATAATTTACCCTTCCTTGTATTTGGGAATACAACCTCTATAAATTCAAAGAAGTTACCAAGTAAGGGTTGAGTATAATTTTTTTTATGAATTCCCCCAAAGACTTCTTAACATGCTATATTAGATCATATTAAATAAATATTTTATATAAAATATTTGGGACATAAATAAATAGATTATAAAAATACAGTAAATAAAACCGAGTGATAAAATCATAGAAAAAATTATTTATACCATAAAATTTTCAAAATCAATACAGGTTTCATGAACACACACGCACACATTTAAACAACACACTCAAGCATGGTGATACCATTGAGGGTTATGCTACCTGACCACAACCCATCCAACCTTGACAACGTCACTTCTGACCAAACCTATCCACTTGACACATGTCAACCCAATCATGCCAAAATCTATGATAAACCATTTTATATAAAGAAAAATTTCATTAAGAACATTTTTACATACATATTTATTTCATAAAAACAATTTTATAACATAAAATCATCATTTTTAAATTATAATCAAAGATGGATTTTCTAAAATCCATGCTATTTTCTAGTTTTCCAAAATAGAAACCAAATAAGTTTACTTACTGAAATCACATAAAAATACAATATAGAATTCAAGTAAAACATTTTTATCGAACTAATCCTTCCATATCAAGAACTATAGAGATACAGAATCTACATACCTCATTTTTTTTAATTTGGGACAAGGAGTCTATAAAGATTCTCACAATGCCAATTCATCCTTTAACTCATCAATGAAAACCTATGGAGATGTCAAATGTTTTTTCCAAATCCCAAAAATATATTGTAAACACTAATATATGGTTCTATTTGATGAAAAAATTTCAGATACAAGTCGATAGTAATGAATCAGACGCAAACATTGACTCCCACAATCGTACGCTTGAAGATCCACTAAAAATAGAGTTCCAAAATCAATGGTCTTTGAAAATAATCTATGGGATCCCTAGAAATCTAGAGGAATGAACAATTACATAAGACGAATTACAACAATTGGACACACTAAAATTGACTTGGATTGAACCAATTTATGACATAAATTGGGAATTTATGTCATAAATTCATTGAGGGTTATTTGAAACAAAGAAACAAGATTCCTTATTTTTAGGGGAAAAATTTGATGTTTTAAATATCATTTTGATAGTAAATGTCTCACCGAAAGACCAAAATAAACGCATTGACCAATTGAAAAAAGTACGAACTTCACCCCAATAAATGTACATCCTAAAAACGATATTTATGATGTAAAGTTTCCCTATAGAAAGTTCCAGAAGATGTATTATAATCGATTTTTCAATTTATCCTTCGAAAAATTTTATAACACTTACCAGTGAAGTCAAATAAGGGATGAAAATCGTAAAAAATTTGTGTAACTAAAATCGAGGGTGCTACAATGGTCACCGCCACCACCATCAACATATTCATCATTATCAATATTATCATCATGTTTTAAATTATGAAAAACACCTTCTATGGGATAGACGATAGATCGAGAGTGACTCCATGTTTGTGTTAAACCATCACATGTGTAGTTTTGTATGGAATATATTTAATGAAGGGAAATATCTTTTTGGAAAATTTGATGAAAATATATTTCATTGCCTTTTACATCTATAGGGAGGTTAATATGGTGGTGATGCCTTATAAAATCATGTAGTGGAGGATGTAGACTCTTTCTTGTTCTTCTCTTTTAATTATAAATTTATTAATATTCACTAGTCTAATATTAGGGGTGATGCATACATATTTATAATTCCTCCTTAATTTATCCTTAACTCTATTTTCATAAATTTGATGGGAATATGAATTTTTTCTCCATCACATAGAATATATTTGATTATTATTGTTATTAGTATTAGTATTATTATTATTATTATATGGAAGGATGTGGTTTGAGGGAGATCACTCTTGTGTCAATGATGGAAATTTTATTTTCCATGATATCATGGCTCTGACTCACTATTTTTGATTTGATCTATAATCTTGAAGAAATAATTTGATTTCTATTTCTATGGGTTTGTCATTGATGAAGTTGGATTCTCCTCCCATGGGTGATTCTTTGAAGAAATCGATGGAGGTGACTCCCTATATTCATAACTCCATTTCTTCATATGTAGATATCAATAATAATTATTTTGTATCATTGAATGATTCGTTTTTAAAGTGAGTCATTCAAATAAGAATCATATTTGAATTAGGAATAAATAAAGAGTAAATTACAGATCAATAAATTTTTAATCCTTTATCATCTTGTTTTGCCTATTGTAAAAAAATCATGAAGCATAGATGATCCAAGGCATCATCTATCTACCATATGGGGCTCTTGAAAATTGGCGGTGTTTCCCTATTGGTAGTGTTATTTCTATATTTTTTCCCTAATAAGGAATAAAAACACCTTAATTGGGGTTTGGTCTGATCATACTCAATCTTACCATGCTAGAAATACAGGATTAGGATTTTAACATTAATTACTTTGGAATTTATATTAAGTGGGATTAATTATGAATTCAAATTATTAGCATTAAATGGATTTTTGATATCTTAAATTCTTATTTTATATATATTCATTGATAATAATTGCAATTAAAATGGATAAATCAATATATATTGCTTTTATGGTTATTTTTCTGGAGTTATGGTTGAATTAGAACTTAGTGGTTCACTGATTGATAAGGCTGTGCTTTCTACCATGAATAAGTATATAGATCATAAAATTAAATATGATAAAAATCTATTATTATTTGTAACATTGCACTCTATTAGATATTTTCAAGATAACGTCTATAGAAATATTGTTTTCTCATTATTCTCTTTGAAGGGGTGTGAGGAGTAGACTTGCATAAAGTATAATTTTATGGGTTCTAAGGAACATAATCTTATGATAATCCCTACAGATAAACCTCCCATGGTTAAGGGTGTTGCAGTTAATGGAAGGATGAAATCTTGAGGGGACCCTTCATCCTCAAGGTATGTCTTGAAAGATCCTTTAGTTTAGGTTTTATTTAATTCCAAAACTCTTAGACCTTATATTATTGTTAAGGATTAGTTGGATATTAGCAATTTATTTGAGAGATTGGAAGGCTCTTGTATTGATCTTGAAGATGAGGTAAAAATTTATTTTATAATAGGATCCTTTAGGGATTTTCTTGATCGGATTATTGAGGGTGAGATAAATAATAATAGATTTATAAAAAACCCATTTATTAATATAAGAAAAGGAAAACAAATGAGAGGAATAGGTCAAAAAAGAAAAACTACCCTCAATCCAAGAAAATTGGAAAGGTAAACAATAAAACTATAACAATCACATCAAAATGACCTTCCTAGAGAAAAGTTCATCCATCTATATCTGAGTGAACACTAATTATTTCTATATACTATTCCGGAGATCGTATACTCATATTGTAATAATCCATCAACACCCCCCATTCACATGGACATTGTCCACATCTCCATATTTTATATTTTTTCCATGAATTCCAATTCTACATAGACTCAACCTCCATAAATGCCACAATATCAAAGAAATTATCCTCAACCTAATTATCTTTGATATCACTCACTGATTGTATACCCCCTCTATGGAGGTGTTTTCAAAGATAATCAAATCTAAGGAGTTATGAATGCGAAACTTTCTACTCACATGAGAAGTTGAGACCCTTCATACCATTTCAATTATTATAGTAGATTATGTAGGGTAATAATCTACTACCTTAACCCTCATTAGATTCATCTAGAATGGGAGAAAAAATACCTCGGTCTATTGGAACCATATTAGTATAAGGATACTCAACCACCAATATTGATGCCTTCAAACATGTAGGGGGGTCAATAGGCTTCATAGCTTTAGCCATTTTCTCATTTTATATGTCATAATTCTATTCATCCTATCCAAAAAATCTAAATTAAATATCTTTTCACTACTCTGGAGAAAAAATTCTAGCCTTATGTCTCATTAGAGCTTTAGAATATTGTTTTTGATTGCATTTTTGATATATTGATGTTATCATATTCTCTTATCATAGATTCTGGTCAACAAGATCTCATGAAATAATTCCACTAATGGATTGATATTCCACTATCTCCACACCATGATCAACATTAGAACCATTAACATATCCCAACTAATCAAATTCGAAGGGAATTACATACTTATGTTGATTAACCACTAAGTATTGATCCTCTGAATGATCTAAACTTTTAATAATATATTTAAGACCAGAACTTCCAACCTTATTAGAATAACCATTATTTTTAATAGCATCAGATATATTGTTTGGATAATTTTTATTGTATATCTTTAAACATTTATACTTAGAGTAGATAAAGCCTCCATCGAGGATAAAGATCCATTTCCATACCACTATGAGCTAGTACCACCATAAGTAGAGGCTAAAAGAATATATCCACTCCGATAGTCTGGTTTCATATCTAAGGGAGTTGAAACTCTTAACTAAATCACAACCTCTTTAGAAGATCCTTGTTTAATTCTCATAGAACCTACAACTTTAGATGCATTGATTTCATACTTATCTGAGAAATAATAAGGATAATCCTCTGTACTACTGGTCAAAGACCCTAAGCTAGCTAAAGCATATATACCATATTGAAAAGAATTAGGTTTATTTCCAATCATACCATTAAACACCTAAGGGAAAATTTGACCGACCTATTTGATACTATAAGAGCCTCAACTTTCCCCTACCAAAACCCAGTGTCATCAACATATCCCACCAATTTAGTATCATATATAGGTCTTTTATATTCTCTCCTACTCATGTAATGAGAGGCATCATGCCCTTTCAAGGTCTAAAGATAAAACTTGATATCCTTTTGATAATTTTCCTTCAAATTACTAATTATCCAAAAAATTATAATAAGAAGGTAACCACATAAATTAGCACTAAAATCAAGTTAATTATCTAAATTTGAAATACCAACCTTTTCTTTCAGGGTTGATTTTAGATCCACCTCCATAACAATTTAATCTGATTTTCTAAAGTGACCCTCCATTGTGGAATTTTAAATATTAATTTGATTTCCAATTTCCATGAAAATATGTTATAAAATACTCAAGTTCTAGATTATATAATTAAATAAAACATTTTAATCCCACACTTGATCTTTTGAGTCTTGGATATTTAAAGTATTGAAATTATGGTCTCAATATTGAATACATAGAGTACCTAGTTTGAGTGAGACTAATCCATGACCCCAAGAAGTTATCTTAAGTTAATCATAGAAGGAAAGAGTATGAAAAAAACCTCAACCTAGAGGAATAAACTTATAATATTTAAATCCTAAAACATCAAAAAGATAAAAATAAAGATCATAAACCTTCTATATAATTTTACCTAAAAGTATAAAAATCTATAGAATAAAGGAAAATTTACAAAGATTAAACATGTCAATAATAACTTCCTCTTTGAAAATAAACTAAGAAGTATTACCCTTTTTGAAAATTTGATCTAGGCCCCCCTTAATTATAGAAAACAAATTTATTATTGAAACTATAAATATTCATAACCTTACCTGAGGGCGTTGAAGCTTCCACCACAGATGCTTATAGAAAACTACCCTTCACCAGGATACCAATTATGTAATGAACCTAACCCCAATATCATATAGTTGGTGTCCAATTTATAATATTTCAATAATATAAAAGGAATCACATCCTAGAGGACTGTATAACTTAATTTTCTTAGTAATGTAGATAAATACATGATTCCCATATTACATTTTAGTACAAAAATTAAAACATCATTTTTTTTCAAGAATATCATTATTCTCTCTAGAATATCCTTGAATATAATTCATAGTAAACATCCTATATTCTTGTGAAAGGAAAAAAAATAATGGTGATCTCAAATTCTTATTAAGATTTATGTAAAGAAGAAACTATCATGAGTACATGAATAATAATCAATAGGCAAGGTAAATATCTAAACACATATGAAATATAATCAATAACTTAACTATCAGGATTATATGAGGAATAATCAATTTGTAAATATAAATAACTAAACAAAAATTCCATTTAAATAACTTGACTATCATGAATAGATAAGGAATAATCAATATGGAATGGTATATAATTTAAAACACATTCCATTTAATCAATAAACCGAGAATGAAATGTATCCAGATATAAAATCATTTTGAAAATATCATGGATAATGATAAGTTAATTATTGATTAAGAGAATTCTTAATCATTGTATATCATGATCTCATGCATCATGATACCTCTACTATCAATACCTCTCACAATACATTTTAAAACTAATGGGTATGTATACATCAAAACCTATTTAACTAAGGATATCTAACTAATTCATCTCATGAGACTACCAATGCATTGTGGGGATGTCTATAATCAGTACCCACCTATATCTTTATGTCCAAACCATTCTTCATATATATAATAATCAATTTGATTCATCAATATATTCCTTATCAATAAATATTCGTATCGAGTAAGGGATATAAATTAACAACAATTTCCATTGTCAATCATATAACTTTAAAAGTAAAATACCATTTTTAATGATATACAGTTTATGTAATAATTCTAACCATTATAAATAATAAGTATATTTAGGGGAAAGGTAATGTTTAATGATAATATTGAAATAAATATTTTAAGGGAAATGTAATTATTACAAAAATTAATGGTTAAAAATTTATTTAATAAATAATTTGAAAAATTTCCAAAAACATTCTTGAAAACATTATTATAAAACATGAATTTTGATGAAAAATTATTTTCAATCGTAGAGGGAAATAAAGTTGTATTTTCATAAAATAAATTTTTCAATAAAGTTAATTACTAAAGAGAGAAAAATGGTACTGTTACTTGAAAAAATAATGAATAGCCAAATAATAATAAAATTAAAGGGGTTTGTTAGATAATGATAAAATGATTTTCTTTAATGGAAATTAATGTGTAAACAATATCGATAAAAATTAGATTGTGAGATAAAACCTTAAAAAAATAACAACATTGAAGTGAGAATAATCAATGAATAAATTATTTTTATAAAATGTAAATACAAATAAAACAAGTGTAAATACTATAAATTATTTTCAAAATTCATTACACACATAATCTTATAATTTCAAATACAATGAGAAAGTAATATGTCCCTATGAAAATAAATTAAGTTATGAAATTATTTACCACTTGGTAATTTTCATGTTAAATTCCATTAGATGAAATAATTAAAATTAAAACATAAAATTCCATTATTTATGAGATTTTCATGATATTATATAAAAAATGGTTAGTATATACAACATATAAAATAAATTATGTTCATAAAATTATAATATACCTCAATCAAGGGAAATTGAGATGACGTCCCTTACATCATGCTTACATTTGGTTGAACATGATTTAACCTCATGTATACTAGTTTTAATCATGTTATTAATTTATATAATAACAAATTTCATATTTATAATAACATATATGATTATATTATAACATTTTACCACCGATTTGTTTAATAATATTTTATTATTTTCATTTTTTCGGGGGTTAGTTGCCTTATTTTCTCATGCGAGTTTTTACATGAATATTACAGTTCTTGTGAATATTATATAGTTCCAAAATATCCATAATTAAATTAATGTTATAAATATCATTTTTTAATTTGATAAATTTTTATAATCATTATTTTAATTTCGACTTGAGAATAGATCACATCCCTTCATGAATGCGATAGGTCGTACACCCACACAAGTGATGTTATCATTTCCTTAATAGTTGAAAGGGAAAGAAAGTGGGCAATATATTAATTTTAAATAACAAATATAATTTCATATTTATCAAATATATTCATTAAATTTATCCTTATTACCTTACTTATAAACCGTAAGTGAAAAATGAATCACATTGCTTCACAAGGCTGTAGTCCTCCGTACCCATGAGTGATGTTGTTGTATTTTAAACAGCCTAGAAAGTAAGAAGGTGTATGTGAAATTATAGCTCCATAGGTCAAATAATATAATAAATATTATATATATATACATTAAATCCATAATTATATAAAATATTGACATGCGTTGATGGAAAATGAGTTCCATCAGATCATGAGGCTATAGTTTATCGTACACATGATCGATGATTTTACATCCAATTTGATAAAGGAAGAGATGGATATAGGTTATTTACTTAAAATAATGAAATATAATTATATTTAATTTCAATATTTTATCGTATAATCATTTTTTAATAATATTTTAAAGAGGAGGAAGAAACAAATTTTAAACTCTCGTTGAAGAACATTACCTCTTCTTCAAAGGACATCTTTTGGTTTGCAACATTATCCTTACTAGGATGAAATTATTATAAAATAAAGGGATAAAATATGTTTTTATTGGATAAAGGAAGTTATTTGGAAGATCTTTTCCAAATCAAATAGATTTGGGAGTATAAATATAGGAAGGGAGTGTGTTTCCTTTTATAAGCAGGGGAGAGGACACACATGGATGTTTTGAAAAGAATCCATTATACCCATATTTTTTTTATTAAAAAGCCTTAAAACAGGTTATTATAAACCATTAGACGTGATATGATATATATATTCCATGATAATGGTATTTTGAAAAGTTTTTATTTCATTTTAACCCTTATCTTTTAATTTTAACCCCCAATAAATCAATTTTTACCTTAGCAGTGGTAATTAATTTTTACTTTTTTACTATTCATATTGGTAAAAAATTAATTTGACATTATTAGATAATATTATATATTATAATTACTATTATGGAATCAATTTTGAAAAATTTACTTGACATAAGTTAAAAAATTAAATTTAAAATTATAACCGTGGATGCGATGATAGAACAGGTCTCAAATGAGAAAATTCTCATAAATATAGAAGGTTTTAATATCCAAATTCATTATGAAATTTATTAAAATGACATAAATTAATTTAATTTTAATATAATTGATATAATTTTACTTTAAAACTAATTTAAATTTAAATTTAACCTTTTAATTATTTAAATGAAAAGGTTGTGTTCAAGATAAAACAATATTTTTCATTATTCATTGAAATATGCATATTTTCATAAAAATAAAAAAAACTCAAAAAAAAAAGATAATTTTTATTTGAAGTGTTTATAAATTAAGTCCATTTAATAAAATAAATTTTATAAATTTGTTAAAAATTAATTTTAAATTTTTTGTGGATAACCCGACTAAACATTTTTTTTGAAAATATGTAGTTTTTTAGAAAACATTTATTTTTTATTTCAGTGATTCACATTTTATTTCTAATCAATAGATAACAAAAATTTTAATAATTTAGTTATTAGTTTTCATACCATCAAATATAATTTCTAGTTTATAATGGTATATTATATTATTTTTCATTTAACCTCAGGGTTGCGTGTTCCGCAAGCTATCAAATTTATTTAAAAATAAATATATCATAATGTCTCAGGGTGTTACATTATCATCTAATATATGTATGTTTTTTCATATACACTATTGAATATAAATTTGTTATTTTAAAATATCATTGTGTTTTATTTCCCCACCTTTTATAAATTTTATCCTCTTAATTCAAACTTGGTCTCAGTTATCATGGGTTTGACATTTAGAAATACCATTTTTGAAAGTCCCATATCATAAAAGGGTTAATAAAACTTTTATTAATAAGTGGTAAAGAAAAATAAAAAATTCATCTAGAACAACACATAACTAGTTTTCCAAGTATGAAAACATAGGTAGGAGATAAATATTTTGACATGGAATAAAAATATAAATAATTATGGAGAGAGATAAATATAGTTGACCATAAGGAAGTGAATGATCAATGGAAGGTTAAAGACCTAAAAAATTTAAATCTAGGTTGATTTAAAATAAGAGTGTTTAATAAAATATAAAGGTAGTAGGATAAATGTTTTTTTTCAAGATCCTTTTCCTAAAGTTTAGGAATTATTATACAATATAATAATATATTGAAATATACTTACTTCATATGTTTCTATTTTATAGGCACAATTTCATCATTTTTCTTATGCTTTGATAAATTTACACTTCATGAATATCAAAAATGAATTTTAATTACCAAACCACTAAAATTTAATTTTAATAGATTATACGATACATAAAAGAGTGATGACTCTTTCCACATATTTCTAAATATTTTCTGAAACTAATATGGTTAGCATAAGTTATTAATCTCTAAACCTCAACAGTAACACCACTGGTTCATCATTAACAATTATTCAACAAATCATCTAACTAAAAACAATGGGATATTAACTAGAAAATCATGTAGTACAATGAAAGGTTCTAAAAACATAGTTTTCTTCAGTTGTGGGTTAAATCCTCATGACCTGTTTTGGATGCAATGAGTTGTCACCAAGTATGCAGATTTTCCTTTTTCTAAAACCATATTAATCTAATTCCTATAACTTTCCCAAATTATAATGACCCTTAATTACCTCACAATAAAATACTAGAAAAATATTAATGGTTTCCAATAACTTTAATCATTATTAAAAAAAATCAAATTCATTCTTCCTTAAATAACTCCTTTATACACCAATCCAATGTGTTATATTCCCAAAAATATTTTCCAAAAATGTATTTAATCATGTTATATTCCTACTACAAAAAATTCCAAAAGGGTTTTTAAAACATTGAACTTATGGTCAACCTTAAACTCATAACCCATGATGGAATCCATAACTCATAAGTTAATGAAGAAATGTATCCTTCTAAAATTTAACACAATCCTTTGTTGTTTCTTAATTCTTATAACCAAAATACCACTGATAAAAAAACTTCTAAAATTTAATTCTTGAGTCCCAATATATAAATACTTCATCCATTTTACTTCAAAATAGGTCCTTCTTTGGTCTAGGGGGAAACATTTAGAATATATCATTGACTATGATTATTACAAGTTTCCCCATATTTAATACAATGAACTATAAATAGATCCCTAGGAAGAAATTTATTTCCTGGTATCATACTCTTAATGTTTCCTCATAAATTCATTTCTTTATTCCTTTATTTTCCACACATTCAATTTTTTTCCATTCCATTGAGTAACCTTCCTGGGTGTCTCTTTCCACAGTAAAAACATGAAGGGAATTCAGGTTTTATTCTTCCATGGTCTCCACCACTCTAGATCATAGTAAAATCCATCCTTCTCTTATTGGGTGAGTCTGATAATTGGTCAAGTTATAAGTTTCTAATAATATTTTGGGATAACTGATTAGTCATAATGATGATATCTTTCACTCCTTTAATCTTCCCATTTGGTTTCTCATAGTCACCACATTTTTCTTAATATTCACTATTTACATAATTCTTTCAACTTCTATCAATTTACTAAACCCAACAAGAATAGTGTGAGAAACAATAATCAAAGTGGTAAAACCATATAATCTTTTATATGATATATAAATCTTGATAATTTAATTTCAATCTAACACACGTTATTTTTAACCTAGTTCATTCATTAATATCATCAATTTGAATAATTCATTATATTTTTTAAATAAAATGTGAAATATCTAAAGCATATACACCAGGAGTGTAAAACCAAGTCCACGGTAAGGATCATTGTAAAGTTACATATAATTCTTGAGTCAAGCTTGTCATTTATTTTTCAAAGTTATTACCCCTAGGCACATCTACTCCAAAACCACATCCCATTTTATTGTCAAAATATTGATGCATTTCCATAAAAGACCACATAATCTCTAGCTTACCAAAGCATCAATATGTTCTTTTATAATTATCCTCAACGTCTATCATATGTTTATGTTCCATAATCTATATTTTTACAAATATAGTTCTCAAGGTTTATACTAAACTTCCCATTATACCAATTGTAATGACCCTGACCCTTGTAGTCCTAATCCAATGTATGCTTTATTATATTGGTATAAGATACAAGGGATCACATCCTAAAAGACTGTATAGTGTATTAGTCTTTCTAAACTAGATACATACATGATTTACATAGTAAATTTGAATACAAAAATTCCAACATGGTGTTTTAAAATATCATTATTCCCTCTTGAATATCCTTTGAATATCGTTTGTAGTACACTTCACGAATTCCTAATAAAAGAAAAAAATAAGGGTGAGCTTAAATGCTCAGTAAGATTTATGTAAATCTGAATTTATCACTAGTAAATGAATAATAATAAATAATACATAATCTATATGGTAAGGTAAATATATGAAAAAACATGAAATTTAATGAATAACTTGACTATCATGATTAGAAAATGAATAATAAATATGGAAATGTAAATAAATAAACACACATTACAATTAAATATCTTGAATATCATGAATATCAAAGTCATAATCATTATGGATATGTAAATAAATGAAAACACATGAAATTTAATCAATAAACGGAGAATTAAATTCATGCACAGATAATATCATTCTAAAAATATCATGGACAATAATAACTAAATTCTTGATTAATGGAATTCTTAATTATTGGATTTCATGTTCTTAGGCATCATGATACCACTATTTTTAGGACCTTCCAAAAGAAAATTTTTAACTGATGGGTAGGTATACAACAGAAACCCATTTAACTATGGCTAGAAAATTGATTCATCTCATGAGACTAATGATGCATCGAGTTGATATCTATAACTGGGATCGACTCATATTTTCATGTTGAAATAATTCTTCATATATAGATTTATTGATTTAATTCATAAAAAATATGTCTTATTAATAAATTTCCTTATTGAGTAAGGGATACAAATTAAAAAAAAATTCCCCAGTCAATCATATAACTTTCAAAGTAAAAACCCATATGTAAAAATTAAATAAAATTTAAGCAATAAATATATCCATGATAAATAATATTTATATTTATGGGGAATTTAATGTTAATTGATAAAAAGAAAATGAGTATTCTAAGGGAAAGTTAATGATTAGAAAAAATAATCCAGGGTAATATCAATAATTTACCAAATCAAACTAATTGTTAACCATCTAGAGAAATAATAAGATGGTATAAATACAATATATACCCATTAGATCATAATTACAATAAAGTTTTGATGTATTTTATGGATAGAAATACAGTAAAAATGTTGTTAAGAACATTTTTAAAGAAGATAAACTTTTTTACTTTAAAAATATATTTTAAATATAAAAGTTTAAAAAATGTTTTGAAAATAATTTTCTTCGAAAATAATCTTTGGAACTTATAATGTAATATTTAAAACATTGATTATTCATTATGGTGGAAAATTTCATACATGTTGTACATGTTAAAATACTGATACTTTTTATATTTCTAGTAAAAGAAAATGGTGCCTTATTTTGAAAACAATATAGAGATTCATTTAAAAAAATTAAAAAAGGGTTAAATGTTAATTAACAAATAATTTTAAAATTTTTAAGAAAATTATTTAAAACATTTTTATAAAACATGTATTTTAATGAAAATTTATATTCAGTCAAAGAGATAAATAAAGTTGAATATTTATAATTTTTTTCAATAATTGTAATTACCGAAGAGAATAAAATGGAACGATTACATAAAAAACAAAGAATGAACATAGTAGAATTAAATGAATGTGTTTTATTAGAAAATTATCAAATAATTTCCTTCAATGTAATTTCAAGTATAAAAAATCACAATTAAAACAAGATACTAAAATAAACCCTTACAAGGATCATAACATTGAAGTGAGAATTAATCAATAAATTGATTATGAGTATCAAATGTAAAACCACATTAAAAAAGTGGAAATATAACATAATATACTCAAAAGTATTTATAAACATAACCTTAGAATGTTAATGATAATAAATAAGTAATATAACCAAATGAAAATAAATTTAGTTATAAAATTCATTACCACTTTGTAATTTTCAATTCAAATACCCTTATATGAAATAACTATAAATAAAACTTTAAACACCATAAATTATGAAGCTTTTATGATATTACAAGAATAATGGGAATTAAATACACATTATGAAATAAATTAGGTTTATAGAATTACAATATGAATCAATAAAGGGAAATTGAGGTGAAGTCTCTTTAAGAGTGGGTGAACTAGAACCAATTGGTTGTACATTGATTACATGGATATTTAATGTATTTTAATATTAAAAATCTTATTACAAATTTATCATTGTTCTGCATGACTATGATTTTATAATGTTTTAGAGTATTTGTTGCATAGATAAGGTCATGGAAGTTCCCCATTATGATGAGTACCTTGAAATACTATAACAATATTCTTAAATACAGTTCTATGGTTGGATGACATACTATAAAGGTACATATTGCATGAAGACCATCAGGTGCGAGTACTCTCAAGTATATGAGACTTCCTCTCATGAAGTTCTCACTTGGTAATCTCCAAGACAGGAGATTATGATAATATACCCGCCAATAGGAATTCCGCATGTTTTCGTGTCATCATATATTTTAATTCACAAGCATTTGTAATGAACCTTAGACATTAAGATTATCATTAATATATGTCATGACTCACACACTTTTATTTACTGATGAACACCATCACACAAATAGTTGCCGGGTAGCATTGTACGTTGGGTGCGTCACGAGTGACATGATATTAAGGGATAAGATGAGGAAGGATTTCCCTTCCATTTATGGAAGTTGATATCTCATCCCTTTAATTTAAATAGAACCATCATGCAAAATTCCATGGCCATGGTGTAATGATGAGTTTATTTCAGGTAGTCAGGGAACGATGTATCAAGTATAAAGGTTTATAGCACTATTATGAAACCTTCTTGATGAGATATTGAGACAAAGAGATTATATTACACAGTGATAATTTGTATGTGGATGTCGTTGTTGTGACTTTATGTTCTTTCTTTTGAGTGCCTTGACCCATTGCTAGACAGTACCCTTGGAGTTAAGGTAAGCCCGCCTAATTCCAACGAGAAAAAATTCTAAAGGGTCACACACTAAGTGTTTTTAGTGGCCTCAATTAAATTCTATTTGAATTTAATCAATGAAATAAATATTATTCTCATGACCGTGGAATAATTTTATTAAATTTAAGAGGAATTCATAAATTAAATTAAATATATTTATTTATTTTATTAAAAATTTAATAAATATTTATTTACTAGTCTCTAAATAAAATATTTATTTACGAGAATAATTTATTTATTTATTTATTCGGGTGTTCAATAAATGTAAGTGGAGTTTGAGCAGACCAAGGCCAGTCCGGTAGTAAAATAATTATTTTCAAGTTGGTAAATAATTATTAGTTTCCACCAGTTAAAATAATAATGATGCTGTTTTTCTTTTGTGATGTAGAATTTTATTCATAATTCCATTTTTTGAATGTTAGCAAACCATAAATAATGACATGATATTATTATTATGGGCATTGGTTTTTTCTAAGTTCATGAATTTATTTAATTGCTTTTATGTAATTAAATATTGTAACTGAATTTCCATGCATATAAATAGAAAAGTACGTCTATTGTACCATAGTGAACACACCACACGCTTGGTGAATTGAGAATTGTTGAGCTAAACAATTTCTCTCTCAAATTATCTTCCATCCCTCTCAAGAACGAGATACATTCTTCAAGGCCAAAGAACAATTAATTAATATCAACAATCAAAAGATACTCTCTTCACCACACTAGCACCCAGAAAATGAGTGGTGTTGATCAGATGCGATTGGAGAACATATGGATCACTGCTATAGGGATTCTAGTTTGGATCTTCGTAAGCTCAATAAGATAATCTGGAAGGTTCATTCTGAATGATAAACATCATCAATGATGAAAATACTAAAGATCTGGGAATTATTTTCTTTGTGAAATTAATTAAATTAATTATAAAAATGATGTGCAAGATCCTCTCTAAAGGTTTAAGGCCTCTTACTTCTTTATCTAAATCTTTGATTCTATTCCATGGAGTCTGGCATTCATCATTGTATTGATCCTAGAATAATAATTGATCATGGTAAAAATTAATTTTGGGTGCCGGGCCAACCACACATCCACTGCATCGAGAACCTTCAAGTTGTATCAGATCAGTTACATCATAGTTTATAATTATTTAAATATTTCATTGATGATTTATGCATTTAAAAATCTAGTTGTTTCAATTCTAGTTAATCATTCTGCAAATCTGAATCTCAAGATCTGTTCCTCCTCTTTCATTTCTCGTTCACCTTACAGAAACAATATTTTCTTTTAATTTTGATTAAAATAAAATAGAGGATCTCATCATGAGATTCCAAAGCTTCCAGACCATACAACACCAGACCACACGACGTTTATTTGGTATTACATGTTGTGTAGTCAAGATTTAATTCATCAGACTATTTCGCCAACCTATGTCGTATGTTGGAGTCTTTCTATGTCTTAAATGACTCAATGTGTTGACCAGGAATAAGTGGAACATAGTTTTTGTATTAAACGCTATGTTGTCCACTGGACCTGGCGTGTAGTCCCTTCGGGTTAGGGTTAGACCGTGTACCCAATACACATATTTTCTGACTGGAAACCATGTGACTCAGATACTACACGGTGTGTAGCCCACTAAACATGCCATGTACTCCTTAGATTTCTGAAGTACATCTACACGCTATGTCCCCAAGAGTGTACATCAGATTGATGGTGAATGATAGTAGATGCCGCATAGTCTGAATTACACATCATGTACTCATCCAAATAACGCAGATTTATTAAATTTTTTTATTATATTATACAAACCCTTGATACATCTACCATAGTACGAGCATAAAATGAGGCACAACACGTGATAGGTGTTTTATATATATGTGTTTAATTTGACTTCTGTGTATTGTTCATTTCTACTCATTGGGTAGTTATGAATGTAAATTCACCAGGTTTACTCCACGGTACAAGTTACCCACAAATATAATTTTAAATGAATTTATTTGTTTAAAATTATGATATATTATAATCTCAAGTAAATTTAGAAAAGGTTTTAAGATAAAAGGATTGATTAATCAAAGATGATATTTAATTGATTCGATAGTAATTTATCTTAAACAAGAATGATTAAAGAATTGAATGCAATTTTTATTTATGTGTAAATATTGTTGTATATATGGATGATCATGAGCTAGACCAAGACCATTGTATGTGGATGATTTAATTTAATTTATTTATTTAAATTAAATTTTTTGGCCTATGATCCTTCTCCTCATTAATATATAGGGCCTACATGCCCAAGGTTTCATTTATATAAAACCCCTTTTTTACCCCTCACCTACATGTGAGTTTAAAAAAAGACATATATAATGGATGAAACTCCCATGCTAGTGAAGGCTGATCAAGATGAAGCTGAGACGAAACCAATCCCAAGAGATACAGAGGTGGACAGGTAGAAATCTATAAACACAAAACCAAAAGGTTCTATATGTTTATCCCCTAGGTTTGGGTTAGTTTATCAACCCCTAGATAAACTAACAGTTAGATAAGCTCAAGATCACACCCTTTATTTTATTTCTGTTAGTTGCATGGTTTATCATTATGGATGTGTTGTCACGATCACATAATTAATGAATTAAACAAGCATGCAAGATGGAACTAAATTAAACTAGACTTATGCATAAATATTATCAAGACATGGTTAATCACTTAAGTAAGTTCCACTTAATATTAACACACATGTGATAATGATAATAAAATATTCACACATAAGTGATAAAAATACCTCAAATAAAATATTAAGGCAGGCGAAGACTTCCGTTACTTTATTAAGGAAAGAACTCAATAAAACTATGTGTTTGACCAACCTTTGTTTGGACACTTAGTTTTATTCATGAAACCCTTATAAAAGGTTTCAGGTTGAATTAACCATATTACATATAGAGAAGTATCCCTTGATAGAGTTGTTGAAATATTGGAGGCAAGAGTTGAGGAAATCCAAAAGTCATGATTATGAGATTGGGGTGTCCACTCAAGAGATCAAGGAGCTGCAAGCCCACATTTTGGAAAAGACCTACCTACCTAAATATCTTTTAAGAGCTTGACCAACCCTTTTTGGGGTTTTGTGAAGGGGAATATGGATCCTTTCCACTAGAATGTCAAGGAAATTGGAGATTCTGAGTTCAATAGTGAGGACTATTGGGACATGATAAAATAGTGGAGACTTAATAATTTTTTTTATTTCTCCTAAAATGTAATCAAGAAATTACTAATGATCTGCTCTTTTAATTGTAGAATATAAATGAAAAGCACATCAACCACACTATTCCTACGATCAATTATAGATAAAGACAACATCATCACCATTAGTAACTTCCAGAAATGGTTTGGACACCTTCAGGTTATCCTACGCTATGAATGGAAGTCTTACGTGCTGGAGTCAGCATTACCCGATCAGCCTACAAAAGAGGAGAGTGATGAGGATTTCCTAGTCTATGAGAAACATATGAACAATGCGGTCAACATTCAATGTTTTATGATACCATTAATGTCTAGTGATCTATTGAGTTCTCATGAAAACATGGATGCTTATAGCATGACCGAGCACCTCCGTGGTCTTTACCAGGAGAGAGAAAGACATGAACACATTGAGATCTCTAAGGCACTCTTTCTGAGTAATCTTAGAGAAGGTTCCCCAGCTGGGCCTCATGTAGTCAATCTCATTGGCTACATTGAGCGCTTATAGGTTCTAGGGTTTAAACTCTTTGAAGAACATTGCACCGATCTCATTCTCACATCACTCCCTCAGAGATTCTCTAACTTTGTTGTCAATTTCAATATGAACAACATTGAGAAGTCTCTATCTGATATTCTTATCCTCATTATCCAAGTGGAAAATGATATGAAGTGTGAAAATCTTTTTGTACTTATGGTGAATAAGAGGAATGATAAGGTGAAGAGATTTAAGCCCAAAGCTTCTTCACAGCCTTCAAAGTAAATGAAGATCAAAGAAGAGGCAAAGGAATAAGAGGCTGTTTGTTTTTCATGTGGAAGGAAGGGCCACTGGAAGAAGAACTACACCTAGCCTAAGAAGCAAGGGGAAGATTTAGGTGCATTTTTTATCGACTGAAATCTATATGTTTCTACATATTGGGTATTAGATACAACTTTTGGTGCTCACATATGTATCCAAATATAGGAACCAAGTAGATTCAGGAAGATTTACCAAGGGGCGGTAGATCTACAAGTAGCCAATAAATCCAGACTTTCTATTATAGCTGTTGAGGAATACCACCTCACATTGCCAACTGGGATGATCTTGGTGTTAAAGGGTTGTTATTATGTGCCTTTTTTTACTAAAAAAATTATCTCTATATCTAGAATAGAGGCAGATGTATTTTTTTCCAATTTTGGAAATGAATGTTTCTTTTTTTTCAAAGATTTCATTTGTTTTAGTAGGGTACATTTATACAATCATCTTTATGTGTTGGATTACACAAACCATGTAATGGAAATTGATAATAAATATAATTCACATGACTCATACCACACACAACTTTGGCATCACCGACTAGGTCATGTAAATGATAAATGATTGAAAAAGTTACATCAAGATGGATATTTAGATTCTTTCGATCTAAAACCACTTGTTGTATGTATTGCGTGTTTATAAGGAAAAATGACCAAAGCCCCATTTAGTGGGAAAGGTTAAAGGGCTATAGAACTTCTTGAATTGGTTGATACCGATGTATATGGGCCATTTACAGTTGAATAAAGGGGAGGGTACTCTTAATTCATAACTTATACTGATGATTTTAGTAGATATGGATATATCTACTTAATGAGGTATAAGTCAGATTCTTTTGATATGTTCAAAGAATACATGAAAGAAGTTGAGAATTGGATTTGTAAGAAGATTAAGAAACTATAATCAGATCGAGGTGGAGGATATCTTAATCAAGACTTCATTGATTACTTACAGGAGTTGGGATACTATCCCAACTCACTTCTCCATAAACGCCCCAGTCGAATGGTGTGAGAAAAAGGAGGAACCTAACCCTGTTAGACAAGGTGAGATCAACGATGATTCATGTGAGTCTTCCATTATCCATTTAGGGATATGAATTACAAACAATTACACACATACTAAACCAAGTATGAAGTAAATCGATAAATGGCATTCCATACAAGTTTTGTATTGGAAGAAAATCCATGTTATCGAATTTACATGTGTGGGGGTAGCAAAGCATTTGTTAAGGCATATTCAAGTAACAAACTCGCACACTGAGGCACAAATTGTACCTTTATAGGATAACCTATGGAAACAAGGGGACATTACCTATACAAACCCTAAAAAAAGGTTATAGTGGCAATACATGCCATATTCCTTGAGGGGGAGCACAGTTACAAAAGAGATAGTGGGAGAGAGATAGACTTCGATGAAGTCAAGGCTTAAGGTACACAAGAGTTGGTATAAGAAAAAATTCCACAAAGCCCCGTGGAAGAAAAATCTGTTCTAGAGACACAAGTTATGCGTAGGAGTAAAAGAGAGGTTAGGGTACCAAAACTATATGGTTTTCTAGTTACTGAAGACGATGACTCAATATTAGTTAAAAATAGTGATCTTCTAACCTAAAATAAAGCAGTAAGTGGCACAGACATTGCCAAGTGGAAAGAATACATGAATTATAAATTGGATTCCATGTATCAAAACAAAGTTTAGATTTTGGTAGATACTCTAGTTTATGTAATGAATGTTGGTGGAAAATGGTTATTCAATAAGAAACTGGACATGGAAGGACAAGTCAGTATCTATAAGGCATGACTGGTTGAAAAAGGGTTTAAACAATGTCAATGAATTGACTACACTGAAACCTTTTCACCAATTCCAATTCTAAAATCCATTTGAATTTAACTTTCCATTACGGCTTACCATGACTATGAGATTTTTCAAATGGATTTCTAAACAGACTTACTTAACGGTAACCTTAAGAAAGATTTCTACACAACACAACCTGAAGGGTTTGTGACTCCAAATAATTCCAATAAGGTATGCAAGTTGAAAAAATCCATTTATGGATTAAAGAAATAATCCAGGTCATCGTACATTCATTTTGATGAAGCCATACTAGAATTTGGTTTTATCAAGAATGAATGTGAGCCTTGTGTCTATAAAAGTTTTAGTGGGAGTGCAGTCATTTTTCTAATAGCTTATATTGATGACATATTACTTATTGGAAACAAGATTCCATTCTTACAGCCTGCTAAGGAAAGGTGGAATCAATGATTCTCCATGAAGGACTTGTGTGAGGGAACATATATTCTTGGGATCAAGATTCATTTTGATAGATCTAGGAGATTGTTGGGCCTAATTCAAAGTACTTACTTTGATAATATACTAAAGAGATTTAGTATGGAACAATCCAAGAGGGGATTCCTTCCAGCATCACATGGCATTTATATTTCCAAGAAAATGTGTCCTCAGACACATGCTGAAAAAATGATAATGGCAATGAATCTATATGTATTAGCGATTGGGTCAATCATGTATGTCATGCTATGTACTAGGATGGATTTCCCTTACACATCAAGTGTGGTAGGCAGATATCAAGCTGACCTAGGTGACCACCTTTGGATAGCCTTAAAGACTATCCTAAAGTATCTGAGGCATACTAAGGATATGTTCTTGGTTTATGGAGGAGATGGGGAGATATTTATCAGAGGATATGATAAATTCTAGTTTCTAAACTGATCAAGATGACATGAAGTTGAAAATGAGATATATCATCACTTTGAATGGAGGTGCAGTGAGTGGGAAGTTCTCAAAGAAGATTGTGGTCACAGATTCAATAGTAGATTCCGAGTATATCGCAAATTCTAGGGTAGCTAAATAAAAAGTTTGGATGTGAATATTTGCCTAGGAACAGAATGAGATACCTAGTAGTAAATGTCCCATCACACCATACTATGATAATACTGCAATGGTGGCTCTCAGAAAAGATCCAAGGTCACATCAGCAGATGAAGCACATTTTTCAGAAGTATCATCTCTTGGGGTATTTTTATCAGAGTGGTGAAGTTTCTGTGAGAAGTATTTCCATGGAAGACAATGTGGCAGACCCCTTGAAAAAAGCCATGACTCAACAGAAACATGATCATAATGTGAGGTGTAGAAGACTGAAAGTCATAGACAGTTGGATCTAGTCCATGTGGGAGTTTATAAGAGTTTGTATTGTAGAACCAACTGGTTGTAATTTGATTACATGGTTATTTAATTTATTTAAATATTAAAAATCTTATTACATATTGTTTATTGTTCTGCACGAATATGATGTAATAATGTCCTATAGTATTTGTTGCATTGATAAGGTCATGGAAGATCCCCACTATGATGATAAAATTGAAATGAAAAAACAATATTCTTAAATAAAGTTCTATGGTTGGATGACATACTATGAAGGGACACATAGCATGCAGATCGTCAGGTGTGAGTACTCGCAAGAAGATGTGGCTTCCTCTCACGAAGTTCTCAATTGGTAATATTAAAGACAGAAGATTATGAGAACAAAACCGCTAGTAGAAATTCACCATGTTTTGGTGTCATCGAATATTTCTATCTGCAAGCAAGTGTAATGATCCTTAGACTTTAATATTATCATTAATATGTGTCATGACTCGTGCACTTTGATTTACTGAAAAAAACTGTCACACATATAGTTGGCGGGAAGTAGGGTCTGTTGGGTTCATTACAAGTGACATGATATTAATGGATAAGTTGAGGAAGGATATGTCCCTTCTATTTATGAAAGTTGATATCTCGACTCTTTTATTGAAATAGATCCATCACACAAAATTTCATGGCCATGTTGTAACAACGAGTTTATTTCATGTAGTCAAAGAATGATGTATCAAGTATAAAGTTTGATGAAATTATCATAGAACCTTCTTGATGAGATATTAAGACAAAGGGATTATATTACACAGTGAGCATTTGTATGTGGATATCATTTTTGTGACTCTATGTTTTCTTTCTTGGGTTCCTTGACCCTTTTCTAGATAATACTCCTGTAATTTAAGAAAACCTGCCTAATTCCAATGAGAAAAATTCTAGAGGGTCACACAATAAGTGTTTTTGGTGGTATTGGTTAAATTCTATTTGAATTTATTTAATGATATAAATATTACTCTCAAGACCATGGAATAATTTTACTCAGGTTAATATGATCTCATAAATTAAATAAAATATATTTATTTATTTTATTGAAAATTTAACAAATATTTATTTACTAGTTTATAAATAAAATTTTTATTTAAGAGAATAAATTATTTATTCATTTATTTGGGTGCTCAATAAATGGAAGTGAAGTTCAAGCGGACCATGTCGAGTTTGATGGTAAAATAATTATTTTCAGGACATTAAATAATTATTAGTTGTAACAAGCTAAAATAATAACGATGACGCGATTATTTTGTGATGAAAAATTTTATTCATAATTCCATTTAGCGCAAGTTGGTGCACCATAAATAATTATGTAGAATTATTATTTTGAGGAATGTTTTTCTCTATGTTCAAGAATGTATTTAGTTACTATTATGCAATTAAATATTGTAACTAAAGTTCCATGCATATAAATAGACAAGTACGCCTATTGTGCTATAAGGAACACACCGTACACTTGTTGAATTGAGAATTGTTGAGCTAGATAATTTTTCTCTTGAATTCCATTCCCACCCCTCTCAATAATAAGAGACGTTCTTCAAGGATGAAGAACAAGCGATCAAGAAGGACCGACATAAGACACTCGCTTCACCATGCTAGCACCCAGAGAACGAGTTGTGTCGATTGGAGGCCATCAGAGCACCTGTGGATCACCGCCAGAGGGATTGTGGTTAGGATCCTCAAAAGCGCAATGAGACAATCCAGAAGGGTCATTCCAAATGATCAACATCATAAATGAATAAAATACCAAAGATCTAGGTATTCTTTTCTTTATGAAATTAATTAAATTAATTCTACACATGATGTGTAAGATCCTCTCTAATGTTTTAATCCTCTACCTTCTTTATCAAAATCTTTGATTCTATTCCATGGAGACTGGCTTTGATCACTGTATTGATATCGGAATAATCATTGATCATGGTAAAAATTAAAGTTGGGTACCGGCCCAAACGCGCTTCCACTAAACTTAGAACCTACAATCTCTTACCTCACGCTTCTTTTTTGGTTGAATGTGATTTAACCACTTTTATAATGGTTCTTATCATGTTTTTAATTTGAAAAAAAATATATTTATATCTATAATATCATATATGATCCTCTTATGAAATTTTACCACCCGTTTGTTAAAAGTTTTTCATTGTTTTCACTATTTTTTCTATAAATTTCCTTTTTCCCCTCATGCATGTTTTTCATGAATTCTCTAGTTCTTACAAAAATAATATATCTCCATAATGTCTAGAATAATATTAATTATATAAATAAAATTAATTTTTAATAGGTAAATTTTTATAATCATTATTGAAATTTGATTATGTTAATGGGTCAGATCGCTTTGCAGAGACTGTAGAATGCGTGCATGGACAAACAATGTTATCATTTACTAAATGGGTGAAAGGGTAAAGAAGTGGAAGATATATTAATTTTTTAGAACCAATATAATTTAATATATATCTCTTATATTTATAAAATATATAATTATTACATTCAATGTAAATTTTACATGAAAAGTGAATCACATCACTTCACATGATGGTAATCCATTGTACACAAGAGAGATATTATCAGATTTTAAATAGAATGGAAATTAAGAAGGGATATGTTAAATTATAATTAATTAAGTATTATAATATTATAATATTATATATATATATATTAAATTCAAAATTTTATACAATTTTGAGATGTTTTGATGGAAATTAGTTACATCTGTTCGTGAGTTGGTAGTTCGTCAAACACATGATCAATGATTTTGTTTCCAATTTGATAGAAGAGTAGATGGATATAGGTCATCACCATAACATAGAAAAACTAAATATATGTGATATAATTATGTTATTATATAAGTATGGTTTAATAATATTTGAACGTGGTGGAAGAAGAAACAAAATAAAAATGCTCGTTTAAGAATATTACCTCTTCTTTGGACGACCTCTATAGGTTGGCACCAAAGGAATTCCTAGGATGATTTTTTATATAATAAATGGATATATGTTGTTTTTATTGGATTAATAAATTGATTTGGGTATGGAGTTTCTGATAAAATAACTTTTGCAACGTGAATAGGGGAGGATAAGGGGTGGCATTTTCTAAGTGGGGGAGAGGACACACATGTAATTTTTTAAAAAGAGTCACATACACCCTCATTTTTTTCCTTAAAAAAGACTCCAAAATGGGTCATTATAAAATATTTTAGGTTATACAGTCAAGATAATTTTATCCATTGGGTGTTAGACCAGTTGGTAGGCCATTTTAACCATTATCGTGTTAGTTTATCCCCTAGTAAATCAGTTTTTATCTTAACCATAATAATTAATTTTTTACTTATATTACTATTTATAGTAGTAAAAAAAGAATTGGGAGTCACTAGATAATATAGAAAATTTTTATTCATAATATATAATCCATTTTTTCAAATTAAATTCACAAAAGTGGCAAAATACAATTTAAAATTATACATGCAGACGTGTTAAGAATGATGGCCTCCAAAGAAAACATTCTCATACATATATGTGGTTTTAATATCAAAATTAAATATGAAATTGATTAAGATGATATAAAATAGTTAAATTGTAAAATAATTAAATTAATTTTACCATAAATTAAATTTTAATTATAATTTTTCCTTTTAAATTATTTAAATGAAAATGTATTTTTCAATAAAAATCAGTATTTCTCACTATTCATCCAAAAATGAAACATCTTAGAGAAATACCAAAAAATAAACCTAATATCATTATGATACGATAATTTAGAAAATAAATTTTTTATCTAATAAATTTCTAAAAGTGGTAATAATTAATTTTAAATTACTTAATCAAAGCATGACTAAACTATTTTTTATAAAAATATAGGTTTTCATAAAACATTTATTTTTCTTTAAATGATTATTATTTTATTTATCTTTAATAGATAATAATAATTTTCATAATTTATTATGTACTATTCATATCCTCTAATTTAATGTCTAGTTTATAATGGTATACTATATTATGGTTCATTTAAATTTGGGGTTGCATGTTTTGTAAGCCATCAAAGAGATCAAATTAATTTAAAAAGAAATATATCATCAAGTATTTGGGTGTCACATTCTAATATAAACTCATTTTTTCATGTCATATACTCTATATAATCCAACTTTATTATTTTAAAACCTTATGGTGTTACAAATGAGTTCCCTAGACTGATGGATATTTGGTTTCTTAGGAGGATGTTAATCATCTCCTTTGGAAAGAGCATAAAATGGTTATATCAAAAGTTCATAAATAAAAGAAAAGTTAGGGATTGTTTTTTTAATTATAACAAAGTCAAAGATTTTTAATTATACTCCAGTGAAGTCTATCTATAATTATTTTATCACTAATCAGGGTAGAACTCTTAAGAGTACTCTAGCTATCTTAACAAAAAAATATTAATAAGAAGATTTTTCCAACTTTTGAGAAGGAATATTCCAACTCTAGGTTGGGAAATGATGATGAAAAATGGGTACTATATATCCATTACAAGTATAATACAACATCAAAATAATATGTTTCAAACTAATTGAATGATTGGACATACGTGAAGTCAATCCATGACACTTTAAATATGGAATCCCTCCTTTTTTTACATAAATTTTCATTACATGGTACAAATAAAAGATATTTTAATGTTTATTTTCATGGAAATAAGGTACATAATACAAGAAAAATTAAAAAAAGTGTTTTTAAACAACTTTAAATACATCTTAATGGGTTCACACTAGGTTACTTTTATTTAATCTCATATCCTAGGGACATACATCAAAAGAAAGGGGTGACCATGAATCTGAGTAAGAGAATAAGAATGAGAGATATATATCATGTGATCCTAGGACATATCAATAAGAACATGAGGAATAAGTATAAGGAATTCAAAAGAGTTGTATAATAATAAAAAAATGAATCCTAACCTAGAAATATGGATATAACTTTCAAATGATACATTATTAAACACATCACCAAGGTTTATCACCAAGGTGTAATAAATAAAAATTACCCAGTTTATTAACAAAATTATCACAAAACATGTTATCCACATAGATCATAACAAATCATTTCCTTAATAACTTGGGGATAATAAGGAACAGGTTTGTTATCAAAATTATAGGCATACAAAAGAGCTTAAAGACATGATCATTACATCATTTTTAACCCACTGAAAGGCAATATTGGTTTCATGTATGTAAATACATGAATCAATTAGTCATGTTGACATCTAGTTGAATACCCATTTAATTTGATAGAGGTTTTGGTATTCAACTAAAAAGGAAAAGAGAATTTATAATGTAAAAAATATAAATTCAAGAAATACATTTGACAACATGATGAGTATAAAAATTGGTTTCATAAAAGGGTAAAACGAAAGGGGATAGAGGTATACCATTGATAAAAAATATATTTTTAGTATGGTTATGATCAAAAGCATAGTAAAATAGAGTAACCATAATATTTATAAGACATATTCAAAAAGATATTCTCTAATTGAAGAGAATGGAAGAATAATTACCTTACTTTAAAGATTTACTCCTAGATCGTAAGGAATGAAACCTTGGGGGATTGAGGAAACATTAGGGGGAGATAATTGGGAGGAAAAACCACCATAACTTCAAGAATAATGGATTGGGAGTGAAATTAAATGAATAAATAAGTGGGTATTTATAGGAAAAGTGGAGGAATTGTTTAATAATTTCTAAATATAGGTCTTGGAAAATTAGGTTATGGAAAATGAAATTCCATTGGATTAAAAATGGGGGTTTTCATGGTTTTGGACATTTGATAACATTTTAAGTTATTTTAACCCACCTGAACCAATAATTATTTCTTATCACTTCTCTTAGCATGGAAAATTAAACTTTCTACAAAGTAATGTTTTTAATGTTAAGGTTTCTACTTTATACATTTGAAAGTCACTCAAAGGTTTTGGTAATTAATTAAAATATATTAAAATATATAATATAATAAAATAAAATATTTTAGGTCTTTGATTGTATTTAATTAATTATTAAATCCTTATAGAATATATATGAAGTTATTAAACATGCCAAAAACCAAAACTCTATTTTTACTATTCATGGAAAAATTAAAGTATATTAGAAAATTATAATAAGTTCCCCCTAACCTATTTAGACTTGATGATTTCAAATATGATGTTTATTTTATCAAAAAAATCCTATAAAAATGAGAATTTGTATCTTTAAAATAAAAAATACTTATTTATTTAAAAAAAATTAGTTTTTAAGGAACAATCAAATTTCTGAGAGTTATAAAAATTTTTTGAAGCCCATTATGAAATTTTTTATCATATATATTTTGATAAGTGTGTTTTATAATAATATTTGATTAAAAAATACTATTCTGAATTTATATGTTTATTAAAAATGTTTTATATTTTATGTAAAAATACAATTATGTTTTATTTTCATTCAAAAATGAAATTATAAAATTAATCTCAATTAAAAATTTATTTTATTAAGAAAAATAATTATTAAGATGAATTTAGGGAATAAAAAATTTATTTATATGAATGATTTTATACTTGATGTAAAAAAGGTCTAGAAAATAACCCCTTGTTACACCCACATACGCCCTATGGGTATGGTGTGTGTTTATGGTAATTTCATCAGGTGGTCCAGCTAACATTGATTGATTGGTAATCTCCACTAATTTAAACTTCTACCATAAGTGATTTTGTTCAAGATTAACTTGTTGAACCTAATCTTGGGATTTTTCAAGAGTGAACCCCCATTGACGATACCTCCCTCCCAAGTTCACACAAATGGGATTAAAAAAGCACAACTCTACTAGTTGAGACCATCAATTCTACTTTCTATATAAATTATAATTTTTCATTACTAATTACAAATGCTAATTATAATGGTAAAATTATAAAACATGGTTATATTTTCTAATATTCAAATTGACCAACAATCATATTTGACCAATGGTCATATAATAGTCGAATCTCAATAGTCACATTTCTTTATATACCCTATAAATACCACTTCATTATTTCACTCAAAATTCCCCACAAAATTCACCCTAAGGTAATATTTTAATTTCCTAAAATGTTGATTGGTTTATTAAAATTTTGTTACATTTATACAACATTTATTGTGTGGGTGATGATTCTAGTAGACTAGGGCCATCCAAATTTTCTCATTTTATTTATTCGATTTTATATTTTTTGTCTGGTTGTAATATTTGGAATTTTAATTGGTTTTATAGCCAAATAATGTAATGATAATTGTTAGTGAGATATATTTTTTGGATTATATTTATTTTTTATGTGTATAATATTATATAATATGAAATAAACATTTATTTAGGAAACAAATTTAAAAAAAAGGTATGGGTCATTACATTCATCCCCCTTAAGAAATTTCATCCTTGAAATTTCAACTCATTATATAAGTTAAGAAAAGGTGAGGGTAATTCTGTCTCATTGACTCGTATGGTTCCCACATCACTTCTTAATATTTTTGGCTCCTCCACAACACTTGTACAAGGTGGTTAGTTTTTTTGCATAAAAACATGCCTCTAAGGTCCAAGATCTCTACCGGATGCTCCTCATAAGAAAGGATCTAATTGTACAACCTCCAAATTTAGTATATATAAAGGATTAGTTATATAATTACAAATGAGAGATACATGGAATAAATCATGATCTTGAGCTCTATTTGGTTAACGTTCTTGCTGATAGGCCACTACTCCTATGTGATCAAGGATTTAAAAGAGGCCAATGTACTTATGTCTAAGGTTCCCTTTATTTCCAAATCTCATGAATCACTTCCATTGTTATATCCAAAGAAATACTTTGTCCCCAAAATCAAACTCCAAGTCTATTTGATTATTTTCATCATAGCTCTTTTTTTGACTCAGAGCAGCCTTTATATGTTGTTAGATGGCACAAACCTTTTCTATCATCTCTTTCACAAGATTAAGAGAAAGAAATTTTCTCTCAGTAACTTCATCCCAAAAAGTAAGAGTTCTACATAACTTCCTATATACAGAATCTTATAGTGTCATTTGAATACTCAAGTGGAAGCTACTATTGTATGAGAAATTAAATAATTAAATGTATTGATCTCATCCACATTTATATTCCATTGAGAATGTTCCCAGTATTTCATAAAGTGTCTTAATAGTCCTTTCATATTGGGCATCAGTTTGGGAGTTATAGGTTGTACTAAAATTAAATTTATATTTAGATTATGTTAAAGAATTCATTGGAATATATATGTGACCCTTGGTTTATGATCAGAAATGATAGAAAGTGGCACCCAATGTAACTTCATCACTTCCATTACGTAAATCAGGGAAAGCTGGTCAAAAGGTAAATCTTCCTAAATAGACATAAAATGGGAAGTCATGGAAAGTCAATCCACTATAACCCATATTGAATTATTTCCTTTGGATGTTCCTGAAAGACCAGTGATGAAGTCCATAGTGATATTATCCCACTTTCATGTTGGTATGGGTAGTGGTTGCAATAACCCTTTATGAAATTGTCTCTCTGCCTTCACCTGTTGATATACTAATCACGTTACAGTGTAGTCAACAATATCTCTTTTCATATTATCCCACTAATAATGATCACAAAGGTGCTTACAAATTTTAGTGGTTTTATGATGTATAGATAATATATATCTATGAGCTACATACATCAGCTCGTTTTTATCTTTGGAATAGATGGGACACATATCCTTGGATAAAATCTCAATACACCTTCTCGATCAACATTGAACTAAAAAAATGACCCATTTTTTATAGCCTCTATCTTCTATTGTAATAATGAATCTTCTCTTTGATCTTTCCTGTTCTTATATAGTAATTATGGTTTGGGAATCATTTGGGATATGTTTGACAATGTATCTTACCTTATGATTCACAAGTACAATTTTTTTAATTCCTTGATCAATGGATCTCCTTGAAACCTCAAAATTTTTAGAATAATTGGATGTTTCATACTTAATGAATCAGAGACTTTGTTTTCTCTTCTGTAGTGACAATGAATTTGAACAATCATAGTCTTTAATAAGTTCCCACCATCTCCTTTGCATCATGTTCAATTAATTTTGTGTGAAAATATAGCTCAAACTTTTTTACACTGTGTATGTATCAAATTTCTCTTAATAAATATAGTGCCCCATATATTAAGTGAGGAAATAACCATAGCTAGGTCAAGCTCATGAGTAGGATAATTTTTCCCATGAGGCTTTAACCGCTAAGATGCATAAGAAATCAACATTTCATTTTTCATGAGGACACACCTAATACCTTTAAAATATGCATCACTAAAAATAATGAATCCTTATATGAAAAAGGGTAGAGTTAACATAGGTGAAATAACAAATATCTTATTCAGTTCTTGGAAACATTATTCACACTCTTTTTTCAAGAGGATCTTAGTCCCTTTTTAAGTAAGATTGGTCAGTGGATTATATATTCATTTAATTTTTTTCACTATAATCTTATAATATCCTTCTAAACCAAACAAACTAAGAAGCTTAATTAATGTTATAGGATGAGTCCACTCCTCTACAACCTTTGTCTTCATAGGGTCAAATAAGATTCCTTAATTTGTTAGAATGTTCCCCAAGAATGAAACTTGTTGAAAACAGAATTCACATTTGATAAAATTTTCAAATATATTATCCTTCCTCAGAGTTCTAAATATAACCCTTATATGATCCTATTTCTCCATGAAACTATTGGATTATATCATAATTTCATAAATAAAAACTTCCACAAATTTATCAAGGTATTCTTTAAAGACTCTACCCATCAAATTCGTAAATATAGTTGGGGAATTAGTCTATATGAAGGGAACTAAAACACACTCATAATTCCCATATCTTATTTAGAAGGAAGACTTTGTAACATACTCTTTCTTCACCCTCAATTGATGAAACCCATTTTTGAGGTCAATCTTGGATATGAATTGATCCCCATGAAGTTGGAATTTTTTTTCATCAATCCTTGGGAGAGACTACATTTTCTTCACTGTGATCCCATTAAGTTATCTATAATCAATTTATTGCTACATTGACCTATCCTTTTTATTTAAAAAGAGAAAAAGTTCTCCCCAAGGATACAAACTTGTTCAGATAAATACCTTCTACAAAATATCTTGAAGTTGTTTTTTAATTCCTTTAACTCCATATTTTCAATTCTATATAGGGTCTTTGATATCGTCTTAGTTCCTGGTATGAGTTCAATGGAGAACTTTACCTCTCTTTCTAGAGGAGGTCCATGTAACTCTTTAATAAATACATCGATTTATTGTTTAAGGATGATGACATTCTTTATCTTTGTACTTTAATTTTCTTAACCCTCTTCTCCGATCATATCCATAAAGAAGGCTATGGGAGGTTCTTTTAGACAAAGATCAGGTTGAGATATATATCCTTTGAAAATATTTGTATGTTTTCCATTTATTTCTACTAAAATTTCCTTGATTATGTAGTTGATATTAGAATCGTATATTGAGATCTAGTTCGTACCTAGTATAGTGTAAAATTTTACCATGGGAATGGATATAATATTTGAGATTAGATTGCAATCACCAAAGTTAATACTAGATTTACTATACATTGATGATGCTAGGATAATCCCTCTAAGATTCTTAACTTATAACTCTACTTCTAGTAGTTAATGTATTGATTCTATATTCTTTGAAAACATGGATGAAATAAAGTAATGTGTTGAACTAGAACCAAACAAGGTGATTTCTAGCTTTTAGAGCACAATGAGTGCACATGCCACAACATCATTTGGAGCCTTTACTTCAGGTATTGTGATAGAAAATGATTAACCTTACTGTATTTTACTACATTGAGGATTATGGTGGTTTCCATTCATTATCCTATAATTTGTACATTGATTGGAAAAGTTCCGAAGATATCCACAATGGAATATTTGAACTTCTAGTTGGGCCTACACTATCTTCCCTTTGTTGTTAGTATAAGGAATTTCTGCCTCCACCTCACCATGATAGTTTAAAGCTATATAGTCATCTCTTCTACACTTGCACCACTTTCCACTACCAAGAAAGTATTTCCCAAAATGCTTCTTCCCACATTCTTTGCACGTGGGAAGTTGAAATTTCATTCCTCCCCTTCCATGATCGAAATTCCTCCATGAGTTTTGCTCAGTTACTCTCTTATTTTTATTTTATTTATGTGGCCACTTTATCTCTCCAAAATACACTTGAAAATTTATTAAACTTCACACTATATCCTTATATATTTCATAGTCTAAATTTTCTATATTCCTCTATAGATGGGGTCTCATTCCGTAAAAGAATATATCAACCTTTACCATAATATCTATAACAAAGCTTGAGGTGTATCGAGAAAGCCATGTAAAGTTTATCTTATAGCTTTCCACCAGTTAATTTTCCTTCTGATTTAGCTCTAGGAATTAATTATCCATTTTTTTACATCTAATGGGGAAAATATTTATTGAAAAAGTTTCTATTGAACTCTACCCACTCAATATAATTAATCTCCATTCCTAGCTTTATGTTTTTAATTAGTGTCCACCAATAATCATTTTAACCTGCTAAGAGGTCTACTGAAAGGGTGACATTATATATTTTTGAGTAATAGAATATAGAAAAGATATTTTATATAGAGATTATCCATTATTTAAAAATCAAGGGGTCGGTAGATCCACTAAATGAAGGAGGTCATTGACACATGATGGAATCAACAGAAAGTTGTTCCCTTTGATATGAATCTAGTCTCTCGACATGATTCAAGTTATTGTTCATAACTATAGTCAGTTTATTAATCATCCTCATGAATTTTTCCATTCTATATTCTATTAGAACTCCAATATTCCATCATCCTTTGCACTCATCATTTACAAAGTTCCTCCTATTTCTCTATATTTTTATAAAAGAAAAAACCCTTATTAAGAAATCTGTTACTCTTACAAATATTATAACTCTAAATGTATTTTATGTGATAAAACATCTTACTTAAATATGTTATTAATATCCTATAATAACAATTAAATTTTATATTAATCCTTCACAAAGGTTCATAAAAATATTTTTATTAACCAAACAAATCCCCTAGGAGTGTCAAACCAGGTGTACAGTAAGGCTTGTTTTCATGCACCAATTTATGTTCAAGTTTAGCTCAAAGTGGTGTTTTTGGGTGTTACTTTTAGGTACAACTTTTCATGATCCACATCCACCTGTACCATCCATACATAAATGTATTTGTTTGGAAATAACTTATTTAATAATTACCACAATACTAGGATGTTTTCCTATATCTAGACCTGTCATTGGGGTTCATAATATAGTTTTAATTCCTAATTTCCAAAATTAACTAAATGTTTCTTTGATACCAACTCTGAAATATCTCATTTTTATTACATAAATATTCATTACATGTTACAAATATAGGATCTTTTAAATTTATTTTCATGTAAATAATGTATATAATACATGAAAACATAAATGTTCTTCTAAATAAACTATAAACTCATCTTTATGGGTTAAATATCGATTAATTTTACTACATATCTTATACTGGGGGTATACATAAAAAGAAATAGGTGATCATAATTCATAGTAAGGAAATAAAGAGAGAGATATATAACATGTGATCTTGGGACATATCAATAAAAACATGAGAAATAACTATAAGTCTTTAGAAATAGAAATATTATAATAATAAGAACATGAATCATAACATTGAAATGTGGGTATGAAATTTAGATGTGAAATTCATAATAATATCACCATGGTTTATCATCATGGTGTCATAAAGAAAAATAACAAGGTTATTCACCAAGCTATCTTAAAACATGTCATCTCTAGAGATTAAATTATTTACCCAATGCATTGGAGCGCTATTAGGGTGTACCATTCATATGTATTAATTTAATTTAATAAACATATATAATAATAAATCATTTCATTAATAACTCATAGCGAATAGATAATGAGTTTCTTATAAAAAATCATTGCATAAAAAATATCTTAAAGAAATGATCATTACATCAATTTTAATCCATGGAATGGGAATTCAAATTTCATGTATGTAAATAACAAAATCAATTAGTCAAGTTTAAATTTATTTGAATTCCCATTTAATAAGAAAGAGGTCTGGGTTTTCAAATAAAAAGGAAAATAGAATTCCTCATGAAAAAGAGAGAAATAAATTCGGCAACATGACTGGAATAAAATGTGGTTTTCAAAAATGGAAAATAAAAGGGAAAATGGGACTACCATTGATAAATAATAATTTGGAAGTGGTGGTATGATAAATTTTTTAATAAAATAGAGTAACCATAACATTTAAAAGATATATAGAAGAAGTGGTTGTTGAATTGAAGAGAAATGAAGAATAATTACCTTACTATGAAGAGTTACTCCTATATCTTGAGGAATAGAGCCTTGGGGGACCGAGGACACCTTAGGGGGAACTCCTTGGAAGGAAAAACCCTAGAAATTCGTGAATTATGGATTGGGAGTGAATGTAAATGGATAAATGGGGGAGTATTTATAGGAAATGTGGTAGATTTTATTAATTATATCCCAATATAGGTCTTGGAAAACTAGGTTACAGAAAATGAAAAACCATTGGATTACCCAAGGTTTTTGATCATGGTTTTGGATATTTGCATAAAATTTTAAGCTATTTTATCCTAGAAAAAACGATCATCATTTTTCTTACTTATTTTTAGCATGGAAAAGCAATGTTTCCATAAAGTAATTTTTAATGTCGAAGATTTAATTTTAGAATTTGGAAAGTCACTTATAGGTTTTCGAAATTGATTAAAATATATTAAAATAATTAATATTAATAAAATAATGTATTTTAGGTTGTTTATTTTTATTAATTAATTATTAAATCATTATGACATATATATGAAGTCATTAAACTTATCCAAAACCAAAAACTATATTTTACTATTCACAAAAAATAAATTATTTTAGAAAATTATCAGAAATTTACCCTAACCTAATTTTGATGTGATTATTTCAAATATTATTGTTATTTTATCATAAAAATTATCTAAATATGAGAATTTTAAGTTTTAAATATAATTTTTTTATTTAATTAAAAATATCAATTTTTAAGGCATAGTCAAATTTATGACACTTATAAAAAATTTCCTAGGCCATTATAAAATTATTTTATCATTTATATTTTAATAACTGTGTTTTAAAATAATATTTGATTAAAAAATATTATTAAATATTCTTGAGTTTATTATAAAAGTGTATATATTTTATAGAAAAATACAATTATGTTTTATTTTTATACAAAAATCAAATGATCAAATTCATCTCGATTAAAAATTTATTTTATTAAGAAATAAAATTATTAAGATGAATTAATGGAATAAAAATTATATTTATATTAATGAATTTACATATTATGTAACTAAGGCCTAGATATGTAACCCCTTATTACACTTACATATGCCCTAAGGGTAAGGTGTGCATTGGTGGTAGTGTCATGGAGTTGGATGACTAACATCAAATGAGTGGTAATCTACACTAATTATGACTTCTTCCATAGGTGATTACATCCAAGATTCACTTTTTGAAGCTTATCTTGGGCTTTTTCAAGGGAAAACCCTAGTGATAATACCTCCCTCCAAAGTTTGGACAGATGGGCTTCAAATGACATGACTCTTCTGGTGAAGGTAATTGATTCTCCTTTCATTATGAATTATAATTTATTCTTACTACTTATAAATAATAATTATATTGGTAAAATTATCAAACAAGGGTATAGTTTTTGATAGTCATTTTGACCAACAGTCATATTGACCAACAGTCATATTGAACAACAGTCATATTGACCAACAATCATATTTTACTATTGGTTATATAATAGTTGAGTCCTAAAGGTCACATTTCTCTTTATACACTATAAATACAACTTCATTATTTCAATCAAAATTCCCCAAAAATTTCTCCATATGGTTATATTTTCATTTCTTCATATTTTTATTAGTTTAATTTTTTTTCACTTCTTTATCATTTGATGTGGGGAGACGATTATAGTGGGCTCGAGTGATCTATACTTTCCCATTTTAGCTATTTCTTTTATATTTTTTTGTCCATTTGTAATGTTTGAAATTTTAATTGTTTTCATATCTAAATAATGTAATGATCAATTTTAATGAGAAACAAATTGGGTTATCTTTATTTTTTATGTGTATAATATTATATAATATGTAACAAAGATTTATTTAGGAAACAAATATCATTTAAAAAAGTGTGTGTATTTACATTTATAGGGTATCAATACACTATTAAACCTTCTAATAGTATGGGGGAAAGGTGTGGAGTAGGTCCTACTCGTATTTTATATGCTATTTTTATAGATATATATAGGGGATGTATGTAATACAACTTCTGCTCTCAAATCTGTAAAATTAGGAAAGAATCCATCATCATGGGTTAGTAGTAAGGTTCTCACACATAACTCCTTTGAATTTCTCACATTCAAATGTATTCGTGAGGATGACAAAATAAGTTCTAATTTATTTGAAATAGAAGATTTGAAATATAATTTTAAGGAGATTCTTTAGATGATGGAGGTGAACCACGACAATAGGCTGTGACATAGAGGAGGGGACCACATCCTCATGGTTGGGGTGTAAGAGCTTTCATCACAGCTTGATTACTCATCCTCAGGTTATTTGAATTATTTTGGTCTTTATTTGTTTGTGTTTTTGGTAGGAACATTTTATTAATTATGTCCCTCTCATGAGAGACTGTTTTATTTTTCTTTTGTTTACTTTTAGTTTATAGAATGATGGTGGAAACATTATATCTAACCCCATATTTTTTCATGTTTCCATTTTTGTTTTTAATAATAGATATTTGGACAAAACATATTTAAAAAATTATTATTATTATTAGTACTAATAATAATAATAATAATAATGATATTATTATATGATTCATATAGGGGATGTGAGCTTGGGTGAATTCCAATGATAATGATACTAAATAGGGATTTTTCATGACCTTGGAACTTCCACAATTCTAATGGTTCGATATATTATCAAGGGGTCCTTTCCAGGTGTGATATTGTCTTAAGGATGCTTCGATTGGGAACCCAAGATCCTTAGGTAGCTCTAGTGTCATTTATAAGGGATTTTAATAAAAAAACTCTAATGAAATTTAGAAATTCCCTTTCTCTAAATATAAAGATGAAGATACCGGTAGGATTCTAAAAAATGAAATATTTCCCATGTGTATTCCAAAGTTGAATCCATTTTTTTAATGAAATGAGTTAGGTAAGAATTATCCTATTTCTCACTTGATTATTTTTCAATATTAAAATACATTTATGATTTCTTAACTGTTAAATTAACTTTATTTTATTTGGGGTTGTAAATGTTAGAGATGTGTTTTGAGGGGTCATGGATACTTTAATATATTATTTCCATCATAGGAATTGAACTCAACTACTTGGGGATTTATCTCTATAACCTACCATCCTAGTTTTCTAAATTTATAGGAATAAAACATGAATTTTAACCCTCTAGATGATATTAATTATTTTGTACTTGAATAGATCATATTTTTTTGTCTTAATTGGATTATTTGGCATCCAAGAATTCAGTATTATATTTATTTATCTATTAGTATTAATATAAAGATATATAAGGATGATTATAATTTTAGATTTAGTTGTTATACTCATATACTGGTAGAAGTAGATGTTTCATCCACTCTAGTTGACAAGGTTTTAATTTCATCACTTAAGGATGAATTTTATTTTGAGAATTATATATGAAATTTTTTTAGATTTTTTCTTGGATTTCATGACTATTAGTCACAATAATTTGAATTATATAATGGATATCTCTTACTTGTTATGTACTATGAGATTTTTTGAAGAAAAGCTTCTAGATTTTTACTTTCAAAACAGACTCATGGTCTTCAACTCCATGATATTCAAGGTATTACACCAAATCTAAACTATTTTAAAAATTCCTAGGATGACATTTAAAATAAGGAGGAGGTTGAGGGATAGTATTTTTATATAGATAACTTGTATAGAGGTTCACTCTATAAGGGAGTTATAGTTAAGATGGAACCCATTGAATCCAATGACGGTCAATCTAAAAAATAAGTCTCTTCATAGACTGTAGTGGATTTGGAGTTGTGATAGGAGAAGATTTTAGCTACCACTAATGGTAAATGAAAAACTAAATTAATGGCTACTCCCTTTGGGAAATTTTATTAGGATTTTATCACCAATTTTGATCAACCTATAAGAATCCTATTAAATTATGGACCTACATATAAATAGGTCTCCCCATTAGTGTAGATTAATATAATGGATATTGAGGCTTCTAGACTTGTGATGGGTCTTATTCACCCTAGTTTTGAGTCTCCCATAATTCTATTATCTACTAAAAATAATATCTATACACATGTCCATATTTTTTTGTGACCCTAGAAATGGATGAACCTACTGTAATGGGCAATTAAATTGAATTTATTGAGGAAATTCAAGGTAAGTATGATGAAACCACCAATAAAAAAGACAATAATATGACCCCTTAGATAACTATAATGGTTTATGTTTCTTCTAAAAATAATTTAGTGGTCACAACATCTGGTGTTGTGACTACATCCTATTCCCCTATGGGTGGTGCCCCTTGGGTTTCACAGTAAGAAATCTCAATAGAAACAATTTATACTAGTTTCAATTCCAAGGAGGATAATAATTGATTGGATTTGATAACAGAAAAGTATTATAAGGTTATATAATTTAAACATGATTCTGATATAGTTATTTATCCTAATGAAGTATGCAATACATTAGATGTTGAAAATTATAGTAAAGAAAGCAAGTTATCATCCTCACAAGTGAATGGTAAGGCTCATATAGAAAACTATTTGATATTTTTTACCTCTAAAAATAGTGATAAGGATAGATAACGTGTTATTATTATTTATGAAGTGAAATATGTGAAGGTTATATTTTTCATGAGTCTGATGATGATCTAGGTAGGTCATGGCAGTGATCTGATACATGGAATATGGGTTGGTATCCTCACAGTCAAGGTGGATGATCCCATAAAAACAGTATAAGTACTCGATCTCTCATTGTTTGACATGTTTTGTTAGTTTTTTAAATTTTTTTAATTTTGGATTTTAAAATGGGGGTTGTAATTCTATGTATGACCTCATCATTTTTCATATATCCTCCTTTTGTTATTTAATAAAGGGGCTCTAACTGCAACTTGTTGTTTTTTGTTGTTTTTGTTTTTGTTCTTATTATTATTATTGTTGTTTTTGTTTTTGTTGATATTGTTATATTTCTTCTAGGGACATATCTAGTAATCAAATAGCTTATGTAAATCTATGAATAGTGAACCATTCTACTATTAAAGATAATTCTAAGATAAATAGATACTTATCTAACTTTAAAAGCCCATCTAATAGGATTATGAAGAATCGATCATTAGATTTTATTGAGGTAGATCAATTAATTATGAAGATATTACTTCATGAGTTAATTATTTCACATATTTGTCTCAAGAAAATTGATAGACCCAGGAGAATTAAGGAATAAAAAAATCCTCTCACGTATTTGGGATTTAGAGATAGACCACGATTTTTATATGTTAGGGTTTTTATCATCATTTTTCTCTATGATAGAATTGAAATATATTTCTTGGGGATGCTTCTTTAGTTATATCAATTTGAGAACTATTAGGATTCAAGATTAGGATCCTCTATTTAACCCCTTAATGATTGAAATTTTTATAACCCAATTGTGGATACAAATTCATAGAATCAACTGGTTCTTTTAGCATACCCGAATTATCTGGGACATTACCTTGGTAGTGGGTATAAGTAATAAATTTGATAGATAAATAGAGAAAGTAAGGTTTGGTAATTTCACTAGAGTATTGGGCATGGTTTTCCTTTTTCATCCTATTACAAAAATCGCTATTTTGATTAGCATTGTCATATAATTAAAATATTTATTGGATCGGAGAAATCACCATTATTTTTCACTAAATGTAATATGATTTGTAACTTTTCTATTGTTATTCATAAAGGATTGTTTTTTTAATTAAAATAGGTCTATCCATATACCATGGTATTGAAAATTCAAGAAACCTATTATAGTGGCTGGTCAGTTTGTGCATGGGGATCCCACGGGGCTTATTGAGGAAGGTTATCTAATTAAATAGTGAGAACTACCACTATGGGGTGATCTAATTTCAATGAATTGAAAACAACTCTTAATAAAGGGGTAGTGGATGACTCTCTATTAAAAAATTCCAATAATCCAAAATGTGATGACTCTAAACTATCTTTGAAGGATAAAAACTTGTCTATAAAGGCCTAGAAAAGTTTCTTTTCAAATGTGGTCACCAACTCTACATCTATATATAAATATAAGTAGAGGTTGGTGAATAATAATTATAATTATTATGGTGTAAATATTTAGGGGTTTGGAAATATATATCACCTATTTGAACATGAAGGCATAGAATTTTTTGTAATTATAATAAGGATACCTTTTTTAATATTAGGAATAACACTCAATTGGATAAGAATATAAATTATTATAAAGAGGATATTGGTTATGTTTCTTGAAAACATGTTTCACCTATGGATAAATCCTAAATTTATAAGGAATTGGGACCTATAAATATAAAAATTTATGATGTTTCTATTAGGGAAAATAAAGAGAAAACGAGGGGTAAAGGGTTTCATAGAGTGATAATAATTAATCAAACACAAGATCTTGGGATTAAAGTTGTCTTATATATTAGTGACACTCTTAAATAACTTTCACCTAATCAGTTTTTCTAGCAGAGTAGGTGGAATATATATATTATGATGTTTCATACCATTCCCAAAACACTACGTAGAAGTGCTATTAATGATAGTTCTAATGAATATTATTTAGGATCTAGAAAAATTAGGGACTCACCTATTACTTTAATAGACTCTGGTGATAACTATAAGGGGTTAGAATTTTTCTTAATTGAATTAAAGAAATCACATAGATTCTAATCAGTACTACATTAATCTCTACACCATATCCCATACTGGATAATACAACTAGGGGGGGATACTACTCTAAGATCAGTGGAGACTATCTAATTTGATCTAGTTAGAGATTTTGGGAATAATGATGCTTCATCATGTTAATTGTTTCCCATGCATTACCACATAAGTTCCACTAAAAGTTGGAAATATTTCATTGAGGAATTCAAGAAGGAAAAAGATAGTTATATTGTTAGTTATAATTCAAATATTGTGGTATTTTTTGATTTTTCCTCTAAGCAGTTTCCTTATAGACCTACTAGAAAGGTTACTATACTAGGATAATCCTTTTGGATGAGGACTATGTAAGGATTGACAACTTAAAGGACACAACTAGGTGGTAATTTTTCAATAATAATAATAATGTTATTTCTAAAAATCATATTGAAGTTGGTTATCAAGAGCATTAACACACTTCTTATTAGGGAACTTATGTTTATTTATATAAAATTGGTGGTTCTGATATAGGAACTATATAATATGGACTTGGGATAGTTACAAGTGATAATGAATCATCAAATGAAGAAACCATTATATGGAAAGATAATAAGAAATATAAGAGTGTTCAAAATATAAAATGTTTATGTGACTCAAAATAATGGGTGAATACATTAAAAAATGAATGTGATTAATCATGGTGGGATATGACCTATGAAGTCATTGATGTTATGGTGTTGATTGAATATTTGACTATGACATAATATTTTTTTAGTTTTTATAGTGACTCTTTAATCACTTTATTTGACTTGAAACCCCTTTAAGTTGTGTTTTTTGTGTTTAATTTTAATAAATTCACTACGACCATGATTTTGTGGTTTTCCAGACTGATAGTTCAAGTCATTTTTGATCATCATCATCATGTTTGATCATCATCATCATCATCATCATTATTGTTATCATTATTATTTTCATCAATATTATTATTACTAATAATACTAGTACTACTACTTGTATTATTATTGTTATTATTATAATAAAGGTTATTATTAATGGGGTAACAATGGTTGGTAACTTCCCTCTCTATAATAAATGGTGATTAGGGTTTTGATTCTATGTCTTTCAATTATGATTGTTATTTTGATCTGAGAGATGTTTTCATTGGCCCTTCCATGGCCGACAAGGATAATTCTTCAATCATGGATTCAAATATCTTAAATTATATTCATATTTCATCCAGTTTGAGAAAGACCATGAGGAATGTGGTTGGGATATCATCATATTTAGATGGTGGAATCCCATCCTCAGTGACCCCTATTGGTTTGAATTATTTCAATGGCCTAAAGAGGAATGAACATATAATTTATATAAAAATTGGTAATATAAGATTATTTTTATATTTTAGTGGTGGTTATAATATTTCATATAATTATATTATGAAAAATGGATCCCTCTAATACATTTAGGATAATTAGTATATTCTTAGGGAGTGTATGAAGGAATTTAAATTCTCTATCATTGATATTTTGATAGTTTAGTGAAGGAATAACCCCTTGAGAGTACAATATTTGAATTGTTTTATCCTCTAGATTAAGTTATTTGATATATGTTACAATAATATTTTGGGTGAGGGATTTTTTTATATAATATTTTTTTGGAACTTAATACAAATACTTGAAGAATGGGATTCATATCACTCAAATCATGTTTCCTAAGGATTTAGGATTAAGATCTCTACTTAAATACTGGCGTAGTCCATAATTCAATCTTGTAATCTTGGTTTCAGATTAAGGGGATTAGTTTATTAATATATAACTATAAAATTCTCTAAGATATTTGTTTTATAGCTGGTGCGCCTCTAAAATTTGATAAGGAGATAGAGTGGGATAGATATTAGAATATAGCTCATATATTTGTTGAAATTGACTTATCCTATTTGATAGTTGATACTATAATATTTATTATTGGTGAAAAACAATTAGAATTATTTATTATATTTTAAAATTTACCAGTCATTTGAATGCCAGGAAATTACATTAGGCACTCTATTGAAGAGTTTCATTAGAATTTTATATGTTTAAATTGAAGGAAACATGGAAATTCTTTTGATTACAATAAATTTAATGTACCAACTTTTGAGAAAACTATGATACTACTAGTATGGATGGTTTTTAGGGTAATTTTATAGGTGGTGAGGAAAAATCACAAGAATGTTATGTCTCATATATGATCAAGCTGGTTTTATCCAAGAACATTGTACAAGATACACCATCAAACTATATAAGGGAGGATAATAAGCATGGGATTATAACAGCTTCATGTCCTAGAATTTATATTCAAGGGAAATTTAAGGATCACAACTTCAGGGATATTAGAATTGCCTCACTATCTTGTAGTGGAAACTAGGATGATGAAGTTGTTGGTTTATTGGTTGGTTTCAATGATGATAAATCAGTTAAAAAGACTTTCCATTTAAACAGTATGGACAAAATAGAGGATGTATGGTCCTTAGATATTGATGATGATATGTAGTTATCCTATCGTTATGAAGACAATTTTCTAAAATATGATTATAGTAAGGGAAAAAAGATCCATGTGGGGATTTCTTTAGCTTATTTGAAAATCACTCATGATATGAGAAAGGTGGAAACTACTACCTCAGACCATAAGAAGCTTAAGAAGGAGATGATATCCAAGAAAGGATCTAGAATGAAATATTAAGAGTCTTCCATTGTTGATCTAGGTGTTATCATTGCTATATTTATAGAAAAAGGAAGTAATAATATTCATCAATGACTCACTGGTGTTTATCCAAAATCTATACAGAATTAAAGATCTAATCAAAATGACGCATTAGTTTAGAAAAAATATTTGATAAATATTTTGTATTTTGAAACACCTCATAATTCTATATAAAGTGAGGTTTGGATTGGTCCAAATAATGTCAATCCTATTTCTTATTAGGATACCCATTTCCATTAACCTATTGGAAATGTTAAGAATTATGTTTTTTCTCTAATGGTAGTGGATATAGAAAAGGACAACATAAAAGTCCAACAATCTATTTTGAACTTAGGGAATATTATCCTGGTTGAGTTACACACAAAAGATAATGTTCATAGTGTCAATGATGACGTTTCAACAATAATGGATGGAAAATAAATGATGAATTAAAATGAGGATGAGGATTATAGCTTAACTCATTTTGTTTTTTATTCAAAATTGAATGTTTGTATGCTCCTATAATTTTTGAGAACATTTTTCTTCATCCACAAACCCAGATAGGGATGGGTGGTCTAATATGGGTCTATTATTCATGGTATTCCTATGATAAATGGTAATATTTTAGTATTATATTCTACTACTTCTGTGTCTCAAAAGGATATAATGATCGGTAAAAAAGTGGGTGATGTAAATATTTCTATCAATGATTACACATAAGATGCTGTGAAAACATATAATAATACTTCTTCTAAAAAATGGATGCTAATCCTGAATTTTTTTTAATATTTTATGTTATCAATACACCTAAATTTTGAAACCTACAAAATTAATGTAATGTGAAGGTATATAACATATACAATACACTTAACCCTTTGGATATAAAGACAAACTCATTTGTGCTGTATGTGGCTGCTATTAAAACCCCAAAGTTGGAGTCTTTTTCTAGTATTTAATATGTTATAGACATGGATGGGGATCATTATAAGGGTAATAATAATTCTATTATATCCTATAAGGACTAATACTACCCACAATATCTTAGAAATACAAATAACACCTCTGTAGTAAGGGTTATTGTTGATAACACTAATCAGAGTACTATAATATTGGAGGCACCTAAGGGTGCTTATTAGGAGCTAGAACCTTTAACTACAACTATCAATGAAGTTATTTTCAATACCATAGGTAAGGAATATACATTGAATTTTACTATCAATGAAGTTATTTCGAATAGCGTATGTAAGGAAGATCCATTAAACATGGCTGATCAGGATACTCTCTGGAAGCCTCCAAAGCAATAGAATAGGGCTTGACACTAGGGAAGTTGAGGTAGTTCCCAAAGAAAATGACGTGGCAATAAAAAACGATAAATGGTTTTCACTCTTAATATCTATAGTGTAGATGGTGAAAGATGGTTGTTCTGAGATGATGTTGTCTTTGGTATCCATTATAGCCCACTCTTTAACTTGTTTCTCTTTTTTATTTTGGTGTAAGTGGGAAACATTTTTACCTTGTACCCCTAAAATTTATGTTTTTGTGTTTTTTAATAAATTTCATCAATTCCATGGTTTTGGGACTCCAAATCCACATATTATACCATTTATTATTAGTATTTTTATTATTATTTGTAATGTTTTATTTTTGTAAACTTCACTATATCCAATGAATCATACCATAGAGAAGCTAAGTTGGATAGACATATTCCTAGAAGGAAAAAAAGTGTTACTCCACTGGTGGGTTTTATATCTTAGGCTGGTGTTGTAAAAATTTCAATGGATATTGAGAATCCCTTGGCAGCTGAAAAAATTACTCAGCCTCTTGAATCTAAATAGACTTGTAAGGATAACCATAAAGATGGGATACAAAGGTTTTCTATAATATAAACTTTGTCTTATAAAGCTATTGTAGAGAAAGTGAATAATTCTAGGAATGCATGATATATTTTGGCGGACTATAAATCTATCTAGAGGTTAGAATACATGGATGTTCAAACCCATATAAAAATATAAAATGGAAAATGTTTTGAATCCCTCGATGTATAGGTACACCTCTGAACATGGTAAATAGATGAGTTTTCTTTAATTCTTGCTACCTCTGGTAGTTTTCTTTTGATCTTGTGGGGATTATGGGTTAGAGATTTCAACTTTGGGTCTTTATGGTTAAGTATATTATAGACAATGGTTTTCTATTTTTTCTTTTAAATAGGCTTATTTTTTATCCTTGACTCATATCGATGGCCTACATAAGAGGGGATTACTTCTTTGTATAAAATAATAGGATAATAAGGGATCAATGTGATCAGTTCTAGTTTGGGGATTATGTTGATGATTTCTATTTCAGTCTCCACCTTGGAGGGTATAACTCCTCTAAATAACCTTGTTTGATGGTTATTTTCCCTTAGAATCATGTACACTACTTTGATCTATTTGGTAATTTTTTCTTATAACTCTTCATCTTGGTACTGTGTGTGTAGGTTTTCTTTCAATAAATTTTTAACACCTTGGTAGATACTCCCATGGTTAGGATGTTTATTATTATTATTATTATTGTTGTTATTATTATTTATATTGTTGCTACTATTATTATTATTACTACTATTACCATTATAATAATTATTACTATTACTATTATTATTACTAATAATAATATTATTATATAGTTGGGGGATTTCTTGAGAGGAAAACTCACCATGTAATTCATCAAATAATTAGGGTTCAAACCCTGATATCCTCCTTTGAGGGAGTAATTTCTAGGATATTTATGGATGATGACGTAGACAAGGATGAAGGAAGGGGTGCATATCTAAGTACATGTTGGTGTGGTGTAAGACCTAACCATGGGAATTTGTGCCATGATGAAGGGGATTTTGGCCTATAAATTTATGATGGGTCACTTATAGAGGGAGTCAACCCTTGGAGGGAGTTTTTTTCCTTATTGGACCATGGGTGTTTGAGTTGTTTCCTTTTTTTTAACTTCAAATCCATTAATATATTATTATAGTTATTATTATTATTATTATCATCATTATATGGAATAGTGAAAATTTTAGATGCCTATATATTGGAATTTTGTGGGATTTGGTCCTAATGATATAAAATGAAATATGTCTTACAAATATATTCCAAAATTGGATTACGGTTGACCCTCTATTAGTATTAATAATTGGTATCAAGGTAGGAACTATCCTTTTAATGGAAATGGAATTGTACTTATTCAGTATATAGTAAGGATGTTCTACCAAGGTATTTCTCAAGCTTCCACTATAGGAGATATGAATCTCATTAATTATGGAAGTGACATGGTACTTGGTGTTTATATGAATTCCACTATGTTTTCAAATAACATGGTACTTTAGCATAATCAAAGACTGGTGAACCCTGTTGAGGGGTCCCTCAAGACTAAGAGTGAGAATATTATTGGGGTTCCTCTTCTTATTTCTATTGGGGGTTATATCTTGTCAAAAACAATAAAGGACAGTGTAACTCATGTGAAAAATAAACATGAACATGAAAAACCATTTATTTAGGAGATTAAGGATAGTTTAGCTAATGGTGATGTTGATGTGGATATTAAAAACCTTTATAAAGAGCAATTTATGACCTCTAGTGCTAGAAAAGGGAAGAGGTCACTAGATAGAGGAACCTTTTTTCCTATCCATATTATGTGTAGCCTAATTACAATACAACCCAACCATTTGGATGTGGGTATCTTAGTTGAAAATGATATTAATATTGGATCTACTAATATTGAATATAGATATTATAAGGATAAAGTCCCTCATGATTAATTGAAAAATATTTATTGTTGGGACTCAACCCAGGTATCTAATTTGAAAATTAATGATGAAACTATGGTACTTGATTCCCAAGAGAAATATAATGTTTCCAAGGCTAATTCTAATGAAGATTCATTTAATAAAATATTTAACAATTCATCATAATAGGATTTCATAGAAATTTATTCTCATGCTACTACAAATGATAGAATTTATATGATAGAAAAATTTAGTATGAAAGGAAAGGAGTAGAACAACCCCTTATAGAGACTCTTCAGATCATAAGTTATGTTGTGAAATTGTGCCTGCATATAACCCTATTGAAAAAGATAGTGATGGGGTATAGTATAAGGTGACTTTGAATGTGGGATTTTATCGGTGGTTGCTTCTAAATTGTTTTATAGTTCTAGGAAAAGATTTATCCCTCTTAAATTATTTAACATGTTTGATTCCATTAACAAACCTACTTTTGGGTGTTTTGATTAGTAATGTAATGTGAAAGACTGAGGTGCCAAGAACCCTGATTTACCACCTATAGAGAATTCTATAATTTCTATCAACATCATTAATAAAGGGCCTAATAATATTGATTTTGGGAATCCCCACATGAGTTTTATGGTATCTTTAATAGAGAAGCTTCTCACCTAGAGGATATAGAACTAATGGCTACCTCATTATCCTTAGTTGTGTAGAATATTGCAGAAAAATATAACTATAGTACCCATTGTGAGGAGAATGCCTCACTTGGTTATGTTTCACCCAATAAAAACACTGATGGAGTAAATGACACAAAATAAGTTCCTCAAGATCCCCACTACACTAATTTTTGTGGCACTTATTTTTCTCTATATGAATTTGGAAACATTAATATAAAAACTATGTTTATTGAATATAGAGAAATTCTAGGTGAGGAGAGTTATTTGATCCCCTTCCATCTAGAGAGATAAAGTTACTATTGGAAGATAACATGAAAGTTGAACATTGTAGGGATGAGATAAAACCTAATGGAATGATTGGGTTAGATATATTTAAAATACCTTGATACATTTGGAGGAATTTAGGGAATGAATAATATTAGACCACTTCTGATCATGTGATTTTGGTTTCAAATTTTGGAGAGGATGATCTTCTTCAGTCTAGGAAGAAGGTTTTGGTGGACTCTGATATAGAATATTCAATATTATTGATCATTATTAATATTTTCATTAATATTATTTGGTTCAGGGATGACATCATAGGTAGTCAGGTTTAAAATTCTGATATATTTTGGTGTGTTTATTTCTCCAGAAGCTAGTGAACTCACTTCTATTGATGGTGGTGATATTAGAAAAAATACTTGTAAATAGATTTTTTATCTCTTCCCCTTCAATTTTTAATGATTGTAAATCCTGAAAAAATCCCAAATCTTAGAGGGGAATCCATTACCCAAGGGGTCAAGGAACTCCTAAAACTATTGGAAGTTAAGATCGATGATGTTTTCTTACATTTTACATTGAATTATGATTTTTTATAGTTTTATTGGGGTTTTTTTATTTTTTACTCCTTTTAAATAGTTATTTTTTAACTATTCTCACTTTAAATAATACCCTATAATAATTTCATTTATTTCAAAAAATAATATATGGATTTGGTATCCCCAGAAATGTGGTCTCACATCATTTTTAGTCTAATTTCTTATGATCTTGTAAATCAAAAGGGTTCAAGTGCCTTCTGCTACTGACTATAGGGGTCTATTATTCTATTTAATAAATTACAATAAACAAGAATAACCAAATAGTGTTTTCTACTATCAATTCTTCAGATAATGCTAAAAAATATAATGGAGTGAACTCCAATGTCTATCTAGTTTGAATAGATCCAGTATTAGGGAATAATGATTAAAGGAATTTTACAAGTCTCATAGAGTTATGTATGCTAATTTATAGGCCTCATGAATTCATACTGTCAAACTAAAATTAGTTAAAGAGGAAATCCAGACTCTAGGGAGTACCTTTGAATTGAAGAAAATGTTAAAGGAATTTTGGTTCATCTACATAATAGGATCCTTAGGACTCTGTGGATCCCATACAATAATATGACATGGTTTAATATCAAATTGATGTTGAAAAATCATAAAAAAATCCCAAATCATGGAGAAGATGTCATTAGATGAGAAGTTAGGGCACTTTTGGTGGCAAATCTCATTTTGGTATATGGATATTACCTTATATCTTAGAAAGATATCTTCTTGTACTTTAATGGTAGTGGTTTGTCTCTATTTCCCACATGTATTAATTTTCATCATCATCATCATCATCATCATCATCATCATCATCATCATCATCATCATCATCATCATCATCATATTCTTTATTATTTTGAAGTGATTAGGTATCAAATACCAGCACTCACTCCAAAAATTATCTATTTAAAAATCTATAATTTTGGGATATCTTAGGGTGGAATGTGTATGGTCTTTATTTTGTGTGGGGGTACAAAGTGGTGTGTAGTGAGGAAACCTTGATAAAAACAATGAATAAGGGATGTATGTTTATGGGGAAACCTCATAATGGCACTAAAGTCCTCAATACCTATATGTGGATTCTCAAGAAGTACACAGTGCTGTCAGAGAGGTGTAGACGATGTCGACCATGGGTGATGTCAAATCTTGCATACATAAGCCTAATTAAGGGTATATTATTGGGTTATATAAGGTGAAATAAATAAAACTATTTGTTTCCTCAAAGGAATAGGTATTATGACTGGTGATGGAAATAGAAGTAGTGATGGTGGGTGTGGATGTTGGCTAGCCGATGAGCTGACATTGATGGAAAATATGCATTATAGGGTTTCAAAAAAGCCTGGTCTTATTACTAATTAAAAATTATGGGTTCATAAGAACCAATTTTTTTTAAAAATTAAATGGATTAATAAAATATAGGATAACTCATCTTGTGACATATGACCTAGGTTATCATGGCTATTCAGGTGGTGTGTGTGTGTTTATTGAAATTGTACCTTGAGGACCTAATATATTTTTGTTGTTGTTGTTGGATTTTGTTATTATTATTATTATTATTATTTTATTTAATTCTATGTATTCTGGGAGAAATATTTATGGGGTTAATTCAATATGTGTTTATGAGGTTGTTTTAGGTCCTTCTTCAATTTTTATTTACTTGAAATTGGGTGTTGATTCTAATTCAAAAGAATCATTTTATATAACTTTGAAATAATTCAATATAAAAAAATGTGGGAGCTCATTTTCTTATTCTAAGACTCTTTTTGGACCTCTGTTGTCACCAGATCTGGATAAATATCAGGAAAAAGTAAATATGATTTTGGTTGCTGGAACCCCAAAGAGGTGATTCAAGTTTTAAATAGTTAGACCTTTATTGTTTGTGAAAACATGATCAAGACCTTAATTTAGATAATGAGTTAGAATAGGGGATATATACTTTTTTTTATGGAAAATCAAGCCCTTCAATCCAAATAGATAAGAAATTATAATCACTAAAGTATTTTTCATTTATCATTATGTGTAATGGAATATAGATTTAATATGTTTGACCTTAGAAAATGTCTAATATATTTATAATGTTTTGATGCGTGGAAAATGAAATCATTGGGTAGAGGCATTTTCCATATCATTTTTTCATCCTCATACCTTAAATCCAAATCAATAAGAATCATATTTAAGAATATAAGTCCATATATTTATGATTCCAGGACTTTAATCCTTAATTAAATCCAATCAATGTGAATAATTAAACCTCATATATTTGGATTATAATTTAAGGACTACGTTGTGTTTTTTAGAATCTCTAAATTCAATAGAAAATAGAATTTATAGTTAGTATCATGATTAAAATAGACAATGAAACTAACAGTGATAGATATGGACACTTTTCATGTGTTCTAGTTGAATTAGACCTTTATAATCCTTTGATCAAAATAGTTATACATAATATTGATGAGTTTAAATTTTATTTTCCTATGGAATTTGAAAATTCTCATGGCTTTTGTCTTGGATTTAAGAATTTTAGGCATGATTATGATAAATTTCACAAGGCATTGAGATACAGAAAATATGGGATGAGAAAAGAATATGATAAAACTTGTAAATGAATCCATAAATAATGTCAAGTTCCTCCCACTAGGGTGGTGGAAACTATTAATGGTAGCACTATTCTAACCACTAACATGGAAGGTTACCTAAAACTAGGCACTAGACCTTAACATAGACCTATCAATAGATGAAAGGGCTTTAAAATATACCCTCATGAAAATATGAATCTTTAATAGTAGTATTGGTAAGTAGGTAACCCAAATGGTAACACCCTAATGGCTATAGAGATTTAAAGGACTCAAAAGGGTGATTAGGATGGAAAGAGCCCCAGTTTATAGCTTTACATACATATCAAAAAAAACCTTCACGCGGGTTTAAATCTAGATTTACCTAATGTAATAAATGAATTCAATGAATTTTATATAAAATAATATAAGGTAGACAATTATATTTTTTTAATTGATATAAAATATAAGAAGTCCTTAGAGATGGTTTCTCTTTCATATGCTCATCTTAAGTTGAGCACTAAGGTGAGTTCAAAGAAGATGAATCAATCCAATATGACCTATAATTATTTGTCCATGGTGAAGCTTGAGGAACATGATATGGATATCAATGTTAAGGATAATATCATTTATGCTATAATACCAGATGGTTTTTTTATTGTTCCATCTATTTTATAAGAAACACAATAATTGGTGAGTTAGAGAAGCCTGATTTATCTAAATCTTATCCCATAGGAACACCGCCTCACCAGTTATCTATAATGTATACACCTAGTGTGAAACTTTTAAAACTATATTAATAGAGTAATTTTTATATATCATGATGTCAGAAATTATTAGATGGTATGTGAAAATTGGGTAGGTTTTCCCTATGCCTACTTTCGATATATCTCAGGAACCTCATTAACTGGATACACTTAATTATACTTACAACATGGGGTAAAAAAGAGTAGGGAAATCTCCCAATTATACTATTTTTATTGGTACTTATATTCTTAATTAAGTATTTTTTATTTATAATGATGGATATATTAATCCCATTTTATCTCTAAAGATAAATTTGTCTATAGATACTGACATAAAGGAAGAACATGATAATTATGAGCTAAAACCCAAGGGAATGGTTGAGCTAGCTGAATTTAAAATCTGTTGGTAATATGTGATAAATTTAGACCATATAAAATATTTAACAACCTATGATTAGGTGGTTTATATTTAAATTGGGGGGGGGGGGTAGTCCAAACATCTTTCATTTAGTAAGAAGGCACTTGGAGACTCTACTATGAAGACATTCCGTATTATTAATCCTGATGAATCTCTTATTTCTCATTATATTAATTTAGGGATGAATTTTTATGTGAATATGTTTAAAATCCTAGGATATTTTGATGTGTTTATTTCTCCAATAATTAGTTCAATCAATACTATTGATGATCATGATATTGGGAAAAATAATTGTGGATGAATTTTCCACCTTCCCCTTCAACCATAAATGATGATAAATCATGTAAAAGGCCAAAATCCTAAAATAGAGTTCATTACCCAAGGGGTTGATGTTGTTTCAAAAATATTATAAGATGATATTGGGGATATTTTTTCTCTTTTGGTAGAGTATTATGGTTTTGTCCTTGTTTTTGGGGCCATGTTCTTGTTTTTACCTTTATTATGGTAGTGAGTTTTTCACTATTTTATCTTTCCATTTTCCACTTTAAATCTATATTTTATTTTGATAAAAGATTTATGGGTCTATAAACCCAAAAAAATTGTCCTAGAATATTTTTTATTATTATAATTATTATTTATTTATTTATTATAGGTGAAGGGGATTACAAAAAATTAAACACAGACACACACACACCCAATCAGTCAAGCCTCATCCCTCCCCATAAGGAATGGAAGGAACCCACTAAACCTATTTTATTACAATACATAGACTGAAGTCTTATAGGTATAGAGGAATTAGAACATGGGTGGCCCAAAGGTCTAGAGGTAAAAATTCTAAATACATCGTTTTACCCCATTTATGATATGACATATCACCTTTTTATTACCTAAACTTTTCATTACATGGAAAAAACACATGATATTTTAAATTTTAGTTTCTTGGAAATTACAAACATAATAAAAGAAAACCTAAAAAATTATTCTAATCCATGTAAAGGTATTATTCATGGGTTTTTCAAAAGTTACTTTTACTATATCTCATATCTTGGGGATATAAATCAAAGGAAATGGGGTGAGCATGAGCTTAGTAGAGGAATAAGTAAGGGAGACATTTATCATGTGATCATGAGAAATATTAATAAGAACATGCGTTATAAAAATAGAACATGATAAAGGGAAGATGAGGAATATAATAAAAAAAGAGCATAAATCATAGCATAGAAATGTATCTCCATAATTTAAATGAATCATTTATAAGCATATCACCAATGTTTATCACCATGGTGTCGTAAATAAAAATTACCATGATTATTCTCCAAGGTATTGCAAAACTTGCCATATCTAGAGATTAAATTATTTACCAAATGAATTAGATAGATACTAGGGAACTCAATTCATTTTTCTTAATTTACCTAAGCTACATAGATCACAATAAATCATTTCATTAATAACCTATGGAGAATAAGGAATAGGTTTCTTATCAAAATCATAGCATACAAAAGTGTTTAAAGACATGGTCATCACATCATTATTAAACCATGAAAAGAGAATATGGATTTCTTATTTGTTAATAAAAAATTAAACAAATAATTTTTACATCTACTTTAAAACCCATGGAAAAGGAATATGTTTGGGTATTCATAAAAATAAAATTAATGAAAATTTATCAAGTAAAAGTGAGAAAACAATTCTGCAACATGACCATTAAAAACACATATTAAAGAAAGGGAAAATGGAAGGGAACAATATTATCCCATTGGTATAATAATATTATTATATTAATTGGAAAATTTAAATTGGAGAAAAATAAATTAGTTTATCAATTAGAAGACATTATGCAAAAATGATACTTGAATGGAAAATAAAAGTGCAGATTTCTCTTATCTTGACGAGTTACTCCAAAATCTTGAGGATTGGAACCTTGGGGGAGTGAATAATCCGTTTTGGGAGTACTTATGAATAAAAATTACCATAAATACATGTATTATGGATTGGGATTGAATGGGAAGGGGAAATGGGTGGATATTTAAAGAAAAAATTGAAAAACTATTTCATAATTTCCAAATATAGGTCTTGGAAATGCAGGTTGTGAAAAACAAAAAACCATTAGCTTACCATGGGTTTCTCTCATGGTTTTTGAAATTTGAGTCAAATTTTCTGATATTTTTAATCTATTAGAACCAAAAAAAATTCAAACTTTTTTAGGCATGTAAAAGTAGATTTTTGGAAATAATAATGTTTTTAAAACAAACATTTTCATTTTAAAATCTGGGAAGTCACATATAGATTTTGAAATTGATTAAAAGATATTAAAATACATAATATTAATAAAATAACATATTTTACTCCATGAATTTTGGTTAAATAATTATTACATCATTATGAATTAAATATGAAGTCATAAATCATATCAAAAACAGAAAAATGTATATTTACTATTTGTAAAAAAATAAAGTATTTTAGATAATTCTTAAAAAAACACCCAAACCTAATTTCAATGTGATTATTTCAAAAATAATATTTATTTTATCAAAATAATTTCTAAATATGATAATTTTAACTTTTAAATATAAAAATTCTTATTTATTGTAAAATAATAGTTTTTAATACACAATTAGCTTTTTTAACCTTTTAAAATTTTTCTATGACATTATAAAATTATTTAATCAATTTTATTTAAATATGAGTGATTTAAAAAACTATTTAATTAAAAAAATATTATTTTTATTTTACTATAAAATTATATATATTTTTGGAAGATAAAAATATGTTTTATTTTTGTTCAATAATCATTTTATAAAATTATTCTTACTTAAACTTATATTTTATTAAACAAATTTATTCTCAAAATGGGATTTATGGAATAACCATTTTATTTATAAAAAGGAAACTTATTTTTTAAGTAATTATGTCCTAGAAATGTAATCCCTTATTACACCCGCATACACCCTTAGGGTAAGGTGTGTGATCGTGGTTGTTTTTATGGGGTTCCATGGCCAATGTTGACCAAGTTGTAATATTCAATAACTTGAATTTATCCCATAGTTGATTTCTTTCAAGCTTCACATATTGAAGATCATATTTTTCTTTGACATGGGAGAACCCTAGTGACATTACCTCTCTCCAATGTTCTGAAAAATGAGCTAAAAATGGCTTGGTTTTATTGGTTTAGGCCATTATTTCTCTTTTATGAATCAATCATGATTTGTCATTACAATATATAAACAATAATTGTAATGGTAATTTTTTTACCAATGGATATATTTCCCAATGGAAAAATAGAGAAAAAATTATATTAACCAATTGTCATATTACTATTTTAGTGATCACAATGCTCTATATAAATACCACTTCATTATTTCACTCAAAATTCACTACAATTCCTCCTAAGTTAATATTTTCGTTTTCTAATATTTTTATTAGTATACTAATTTTCTGTTTCATTTTTTAAGTATTTTTTGTTGGGGTGGTGATTCTATTAGATTAGGGTGTCCATATTTTCCCATTTTATCATTTCTATTATACATTTTTATCTAAATGTAATGTTTTGAATTTTAATTGGTTTCATAAATGACTAATATAATTCTCAATATTAATTAGATAAGGTTTTTTTGGATCCTATATATTTTTTATATGTATAATATTATATAATATAACATACATTATCTTAGAAAAAATATATAATTTTAAAATCCTGAGTTGTTACATTCTTCCCCCTTTAGAAATTTCATCCCTATAATTTCAACTCATATTCTCGGTTGTGAATATGTGAGGACACTTCTATTTCTATATTTTCTCTAGTTCCCATGTCACATATTCAAACTTATGTTTCATCAACAACACTTTGACAAGGTTAGTTTTCTTATTAAATAATAATTTGTCTCTACATTTCATGATATCCACCGACTACTCCTCATAACATTGGTCATGTTCAAGTTGTACCTCCTACTAATTTAGTACATGTGATGGACCAGGTATGTACTTCCTCAAGAGAGATACATGGACTATATCATGAACTTGAGAAATATGTGGTTGAAGTGCTAGCTGGTATGCCACTTCTCCTATCTGATCAATGATTTAAAAGTGGTCAATTTACCTAGGGATAATATTACCTTTCTTCCTATACTATATGAATTTTTTAAATTATTATATCCAAATAAAAATGTTGTCTCTATCATCGTACTCCATGTCCTGGATATGGTTGTCAGAATAGCTCTTCTTCCTACTATGATCAATTTTTATATGTTGTTGGAAGGAATAAACCTCTACTACTATATATTGCACATGATCAAGACCAAGCATTTTCTCTCACCCACTTCATCCCAATAAGTAGGAGTCCTAAATCGATTCCGAAATAGAGCTTTATAGTGAGGCATTTAAATAAGTGATTTGAAGCCGTTGTTGTTTGAAAACTCAACTAATGGGAGGTGTTGATCCCATCCAACTTTAAATTCCGCTGAGCATGTTCTTAGTATGCACTGAAGTGTCTTAATAGTCCATTTATATTAGACATCAATTAAGGAGTGATAGAATGTGCTGAGATTTAATTCAGTATTCAAAGAATGTTGAATAATTCTCTAGAATTTAGATGTGAACCATGGATTATTATTAAAAATAATTTAAAGTGGATCCCCATGTAGTCTAACTGATTATATTAAATATATAATCGAAATTTATTCAAGAGATAAATATTCTTAAATAGGGATTAAATGTTCAGTCTTGGTGAGTCGACCCAATATAACCCATATCAAGTTGTTTCTTTTGGATGTTCTTTGGAGAACAAGGATGAAGGACATAGTTATATTTCCCCCCTTCCATGTTGTTATTGTTAGGGGTTTCAATACCCCCTTTAGGAATTTGTCACACCACCTTCACTTATTGACACGCCAATCACATTTTAGTGTAGTTAGCAATACCCCTTTTTATATTACCCCACCAAGAATGATCATGAAGTTCCCTATATGTTTTAGTTCTTCTAGGATTTATAGAGAATATAGAGGTATGAGATTCATCCACGAGATCCTTATTTATATTTTGGGTATATGGACCCATATCCTTGTATAAAATTTTAGTACATCTTATTGGTCAATATTTATCTTAGGAAACTTCCCATTCTTTGTAACCACTATCTTCTTTTCTATTAAAGGATCTTCTCTTTGATCTCTCTTGAACTTCTCTCGTAATGGTGGTTGATAAATAATTTGGGATAGGATTGATGATTTAAATTCCATTATGATTCCCACGTCTAACCTTATCGGGTCCTTGATCAATGAATCTTCTTTAAAATTTATCATTTCTTGTATGATAGGGTTTTTCTACCTTAATGTATCAGTGACTTTGTTTTCTCTTTCGAGGTGATAATGAATTGAATAATGATAGTCTTTAAGAATATACAACCATCTTCTTTGTCGCATGATCAATTAATTTTGTGTGAATATATACTTCAAACTCTAGTGGTATATGTATATAACACCTTTCTTCCCATAAATGAAGTGCCACCATACATTCAAAGAAATAATTACTCCAGCTAAATCCATTTCATGTGTAAGATAATTATGTTCATGATGATTTTACCATTGAGATGCATAGGAAATCACCTTCTTATTTTTCATGAGGAGGAACCCAATCCATTTAAAAGATGTATAATTATAAATAATAGATCCTTCTTTAATAGAATATGGAGTTAACACAGGTGAAATAACCAATATCTTCTTCAGTTCTTAAAAACATTATTCACAATAATTTTTCCAGATGAACATAAATCTTTTCAAGTTAACTTGGTTAGTGGATTAGAATATACTTATTTTTTTTCCAAAACCCCCTATAATATCCTACCAAACCAAGGAAGATGTGAATCTATATTACTATTATAGGATGAGGCCACTCCTCTACAGTCATTTTCTTGTCAGGGTCAATGAAGATTCATTAATTAATCATAATGTTCCCTTAGAATGAATCTTGTTGTAACTAGAATTCAAATTTGCTGAATTTGAAAAATAGCTTCTACTTCATTAGAGTTATCAATATAATGCTTATATGATCATAATTCTCCTCATGACTATTTTAATATATCATAATATCTTCAATAAAAACTACCACGAATTTATCAAGGTATTATTTAAATACTCTATTCAAAAAATCCTTAAATATAGTAGGATCATTAGTCAAACCGAAGGTCATAGCAATAAAATCATAATTCCCATAACTTTTATAGAAGTAACTCTTTAGAATATCTTCATTATTCACCCTTAAATGATGATACCGTGATCGGTGGTCAATCTTGTAGAATAATTGAGCCCGTGAAGTTGGTCAAATAAATATTCAATCTTTGAGAGAGGATATTTTTCTTTATTAAATTCCTATTATGTTCTCTATAATAAATGAATATATACATTGATCCATCCTTATTATTTACAAAGACAATAGGTTCTCCACATGGAGACACGCTTGGTTAGATTAATCCCTTCTCCAAAAGATCTTGAATTTGTTTCCTTAGTTCCTCTAACTACACATTTTTCATTCTATACAGGGTCATTGATATTAGATTGCATCCAAGTATGAGTTCAATAGAGGACTCTACCTCTCATCCTAGGGGAGGTCCAAGTAACTATTTAGGAAATAAGTCGATGTATTCTTGAATAAAGGTGATAATTTTTATTCTTACACTTTCATTTTTTTACACCTCTTCCCAGATCATCTCCATAAATAAGGCTGTGGGAGGTTCTTCTAGGAAAATATTAGTCTAGTATATCTCTCCCTTGAAAATAAATATAGGTTTTCCATTCAAGAATATTTATATTTCCTTACTCATATATTTTATCTTAGAATTATAATTTTAGATTCATTCCATACCTAGTATAGTTTCAAATTCCACAAAGGAAATGACTACTTGATTTTTGATGAGATTATTCTTTCCAAAGTTAATAATAGAGTTTGTAAACACTATTGATTCTAGGATAATTCCTCCTAGTGTCTTGAATAATAACTAAACTTCTATAATCTTCGAGATTTATTCTATATTCTTTGAAAACATTGATGAAATAAAGAAATGTGTAGAACCAAAATCAAACATAGTACATTCAAGATATGTGATCATAATGAGTGTGCCTTCCACCACACCATTTGGAGTCTTTACTTCATCTATAATGATAAAAAAATGATAAACCACTCTCTTGTTTCCTATACCGAGATTGATGGTGGTTTCCCTCCATTACCTTCTGATTTTAACATTGATTGGAAATGTTCCCAAGTTTTCACCACTTGAAGCATTGAACTTTAGGTTGGGCCTTCACTATCTTCCCTTTGATTTTAGTATTGATAAGATGAGGCTTCACCTCTCCATGATAGTTCTAAGAAATATAACCATATCTTATAAACTTTTTTTACTTTACACTCCCAATAAATTATTTCATAGAATGTTTATTCCCACATTTGTTTTATATGAGAAGTTTCACATTCTTTTCTCTTATTCCAAGTTCAAATTTATTCCCATAGTTTGGATCTATTTCTACCTTATTTTCATACAAAATATGTGACTTATACGTCTCTCCAAACTCCAATTCAACCTTTATATAACTACACACTTTCTCCCCAAAGATTTTATAATCTCAATTATCTAAGTTACTCCACATATGGCATCTCAGTATATTGAAGAATCTATTAACCTTTCCTTTAAGATCCATAATAATGCTTTAGGTTTATCAATAAAGTCTTGTATAGTTTATTTCATAGCTTTCCATTGATTCATTTTTCCTTATGCTTTAAATATAGGAATTCCCTCTCTATTTTGTTCACATCAAACAAGGAAAATATTTATTAAAAAGATTCCCCTAAAATCTTCCCACTCCATAGCATCAATATCCCTTATTGGATTCAAGTTTTTAATCATTTTCTACCACTAATAATATTCTTCTTATAAGAGGTATACCTCCAGGGTGAATTTCTCTAGCTCTGAATAGAGGAGTACAAAAAAGATATTTTCTATAGAGGTAATCTATTTTTCAACAATGAATAGGACAACGGATCCTCTAAATGAATGTGGTCATTAACGTGTGAAGGACTCAATAGAAAGTTGTTCCCTTAGATGTGAATATATTTCTTTCCATTTGATTCAAGTTATTATTCATAACTCAATATTGTTGATTCATCATCCTCATGATTTTTTTCTATTCCAAATTATATTTTAAGGCTGTCGGTGCATCATCTGTCACACTCATCATTTATGTGGTTCTTCCTATTTCCCATAATTTTTATAATAGAAAAAAATGTAGTGATAAACATGTCTAATTTAGGTATATTATAATTCTAAATGGTGTTTAATTATTAAAACATCATTCTTATATGTGTTATTTATTATTCTCCTCCAATAATACTTACATTTTCTATATATCCATCATAATGGTTTATAAAAATCTTGTTATTAACCAAACATATCCCCTACTAGTGTCAAACTAGGTGTATAGTAAGTATTGTTTCATTTCACCAGTTCTTGATTGATTCTAGATAAATATGGTGTTTTTAGGGTTGTTACCATGATGTATAATTGTTCCACACGCACATCCACTTATAGTATCCAGACATGGATTTTATTTCTTATAAAACATTCAATTAATACTTCACCAAAATTATAGGTTGTTTTCTTGAATTTATAATTATTAATAGGGTTATTAATATATTTTTCATGTGTTAATTCCCATAAATAACTAAATTGTGTTGTGATACCAACTCTGGTATCCTGCCTTGTTATTACATAAACTTTTCTTTAAATGGAACAAAATATAAGATATTTTAATGTTTAGTTTCTTGGAAATTTGTAACATAATACAAGAAAACATAAAATGTTATTATAATCAGTGTGAAATTATTTTTCATGGGTTCAACCTAATGTACTTTTACTATATCTCATATCCTAGGGAATACATCAAAGAAAAAGGGGTGAGAATGAGTCCAATATGGGAATAAACAAGGTAGATATTTAGCATGTGATCATGATGAATATAAATAATAACATCAATTATAAAAATATAAAATGATCAAGAAAACATGAGTAATGTCAAAATAAAAATAACATGAATTGTAACATGGAAATGTGAATACAAAATTTAAATTATACATTCATAAGCATATAACCAAGTTGTCATAAATGAAAATTAACAATGTTTCAAAAACATGTCATCTATAGATATTAACTTTTTTACCCAATTCATTGAATTATTATCAGGGTGTTACTTAATATTAGTTATTAATTTTATCCACATATATAATAATAAATCATTTCATTAATAAATCATGGATAATAATGAATGGATTTATTATCAAAATCACGATGTACAAATGATCATTACACCATTCCTTACACATGAAAAAGTAATTTGGGTTTTATAATTGTAAATACAAAAATTAATATATATTTTTTATATATAGTTGAATACCCATGGAAAATAAAGAGGTTTGGGTATTCAATAAGAATAAAATAAATGAAAATTTCTCAAGTAAAATAGAGAAATAAATTCAACAACATGATGCATATAAAACATGGATTAAGAAAAGGGAAAATGAGTGGGAACAAGGGTATCCCATTGTTAAGATAATATTATTACAGTAATGGGATAATGTAAAGTGGATAAAAATAAATTAGTTTTTTAATTAGAATATATACCCAAAAAAAGTGAACTTGAAAGGAAAACCAAAGTGGATATTTCCCTTACCTGGAAAATTTGCTCCTAAATCTTGATGATTGGAACATAGGGGGCTTCAAGACTCCTTGGAGGATCCTTGGGGGGGGGGGGTATGGCCAAAAAATTTGTAGAGTATGGATTGAGAGTGAAATATAAGGGTGAAAAGGATGGGTATTTTATGTAAAATCGATGAATTGTTTCATAATTTCCAAAAATATTCTTGCAAATCTAGGTTGTGGAAAATTAAAAAACCATCATCTTAACCGTGATTTTCTTCTCATAGTTTTTGATATTTGAGTAAAATTTAATAATATTTTAATACATTGAAACTAAAACCTATTTTTAATACTTCTTTGGGCATGGAAAAGTAAATTTTCCAAAACATAATGCTTTTAAATCAAATTTTACATTTTGGCCTTTGGAAAGTCACTTATTGGTTTTTTAAGTGATTAAAAGTTTTTAAAATAAAAAATATAAATAAAATAAAAATATTTTAGGTCTTAAATCTTGGTTAATTAATTATTACATAATTATGAAATATATATAAATTTAAAAATCATACCAAAACCCCCAAACTGTATTTTTATTATTCACTGAAAAATAAATTATTTTAGAGAATTCCAAAGAATTCACCCTAACCTAATTTTGACCTGATTATTTCATATATAATACTTATTTTATCAAAATAATTTTCTAAATATGATAATTTTATCTTTTAAATACAAAAACCCTTATTTATTGAAAAAAAGTCATTTTTAAGACAGTCAAATTTCTGACACTTCTAAGAACTTCCTAGGACATTATAAAATTATTTTATCATTTATATTTAAATAAGAGTGTTTTAAAAGGCCATTAAATTAAAAAACATTATTCAGAGTACCTGATTTCAAAGTAAACGTGTATATATTTTGTAAAAATAAAATTATGCTTTAATTTCAACCAACAATAATTTTATCTAATTGGTCTTACATAAACATATATTTTATTAAACAAAATTATTCTCAAAATTGGTTTGATGGAATAAAAATATTATTTATAAAAATAAAATTATGTTTTAATTAAATAATTTTTTGACCTAGAACCCCTTAATACACTCACATATGTCCTAAGGGTAAGGTGTGTGATGGTGGTAGTTTCATGGGGTGGCTCGGTTGATATTTACCGAGTGGAAATCTCTACTAATTTGAACTTCACACATGGGTGATTTTTTTAAATATTTACTTATTGAAGATTTTCCAGGTATTGGTCAAGGGTAAACCATAGTGACTCTCCCACCCACCTAAGTGTTGACAAATGGGCTCTAAATTACATGACTCTACTGGTTGATTCTATCATTTCTTATATCTAGATAAATTATTCCTTTTCATTACTACTATTAATCAATAATTATAATGATAAAATTATTACTAATGGGTATAATTCTCAACGTTCAAATAGACCAATGGTCATATTTGACCAATTCTCATATTACTATTACAATGGTTACATTTCTCCCTATAAATACCACTACATTCTTTCTCTTAAAATTTACTATAGTTACCCTTAAATTTTTATTTTCATTTCATTCAATGTTTATTGGTTTAATAATATTTTGTTTAATTTCTATAGTGTTTTATATAATGATGATGATTCTAAAATATTGGGGCAATCCATATTTTCCCATATTTTCCTTTACATTTTATATATTTTTTCCAATTGTAATGTTTGACATTTCAATTGGTTTTGTAAGTAACTAATGTAATGATCATAATTAATGCGTTATTTTTTTTTTCAGATCCTCTAAATGTTTATGCGTATAATATAATATAATATAATATAATATAACACAAATTTTCTTAAGAAACAATTATCATTTAAAAAACTTAGGTTGATACACATAATAATTTTGTTATATATCATTATTCTAGTCATTAGCCATGCAACCCATACCATAGTCAATACACATATGGTACTCTTCATTAGTGTTTTGTTTCCACCCTTATCAAATTAAATGAATTTTACTACAATAAAGAGTTATAAAAAATGTGATTCTTTTAATAAGATGTATTTGGGTATTTATTATTATAATGGTTTGAAGTCTCACACTTATTCGAATAGGGAGACTCGATTATTGTATAATGAAACTGTGAAACATATATTCTTTACTTATTTTAGGTGTGTGTTAAACTTTATAGCTAATCATATTATAAAGAATGGATCACTGAAATTCATCTAGGTATATGATAAAATAATTCAAAAGTGCATTGAATAGCGAATACATTAATTTATCACTTGAGTTCTGCTCTGACAAAATGACCCTTTTTGGAAGGCTAATGATTTACATAGTTGTATTATTTATATTTCGGGATCTGATGGCTAGAAGATAAATTCACTTGGTAAAGAATTTTTCTATATTGTTTTTCTTTCAAGTTATATCAATGTGAAGTTCAAGGGTTCTAGTATAATTTTCATAAAACCATGAATCTTATAGATGGAAGATAATATTACCTTCTTCGATATTATGATGGTTAGAAACTTCATCACCAAAACATGGATTTGTATCCGGGGTCTTAGTTGGTTTTTTTGTTATCCCAAATCATTTTGGGATGTTTCTTCAACAATTTTGATTCATATAAATATTTATAGGGAAACCAAACTTATGAGGTATATACTTTTTCTCATGTCTTGTTTGAGATTAACCTTTTCACCCACTTATTGAAACTATTATAATTTTTTTTGTGGAAAACCAAGTTTAATTGGAAATTAATTCTAATATAAATATTTTTTAGTAAAATAACTATTATTGTTTTATAATCTCGTCATATTATTGTTTATATAATTTTAATTGTGATTTAAAAAAATTGAATTTCTAATTGTAAAATTAAGGAGGTGACATATACTTCCCCTACGGTCCAAGAAGACAATAAATTTTATACCCCTAGGAATTCTAGAAAATTTCATAATTCTTAGGGTGTTAACACTACTATAAGTATAAAGGAAAAATATTATGGTGTTTCTATGAATGAATACATTAATAAAAATCATTTTTATATAGTGTAAATTGTTAAATCAACTCCGACTATTAATTTTAAACCCTCTAATGGATATGTATTCTTCTATGAAAACATGGATATTTTTTTTGGTATTAATTATATTCTTTAGCATCAAATAATTATGTCTGATATTTCTTTACCAATCTATGTTCCAATAAATAAGGATAAGGAAACTGAGAAACATATATTTGGTTACCCTGCTCATATGGTTGGGGAAGTAAATCTTTCTACCAATTTAGATAACAAGGATTTCTTTTCAACACCAATGGGTGAATTTAATTTTCTAATAATATATAAAAATATTTTGAACCTTTTCTAAGATTTCAATACTACTGCTCAGAAGTATTTAAATTATTGAATTAATTTCTATTGTTAATTTGGTACTCTAATATCTCATGTGGAAAATAAATTTTACAAGATGGAAAATAATTTCACAAAATAATAGGTGGTTCTCTTTCTTGAAGGTGTTATTGGTTCACATAGTGACTCTTAGCTTCCTAGGAAGGCCCCATCCTATTTCCCTGACACTTCAATGCAAACTCATGGTCCTCATGTTCATGGTATTCAAAGTAATCTACCATATAAGAATACGTCTGCATGATCTTAAGCTATATTTATAATACAATAGGAGGATGAGAGGTAGTTTTTGAATTCATGTGCCTTTTTATGGATGAAGTCTATAAGGGAATTGAGGTAGAGATGGAAAATGTTGAATATATTGATGATTAATATGAAAATGTGGTTGTTTTATAGGCTAAAGTGGATTTGGAGTTGTTGTGGGTTTATATTTTAAAATTTTTTCAATGGTAAGGGAAAAGATAAATTAGTGGTTACTTCATTAAATAAAATTAATATAGTTTCTATGACCAATTATGATCAAACTATAGGATACTTAAGAAATTATAGAACTCCTTATCCTTATGTCTCCACATCAATAAAGGGTGATGGTAAAGAACCTAGGGATTCTAGGATTGTGGAGGATATTATTCACCCTTCTGCTAAGGATCTCATAATTATAGTGAATGTTTTGTAAACTATCTCTGTACATTGAAGGATTATGTATGTCACATAGGCAGTTGATGAACCCGATTCTACTAGAAATTCAAGTTTAGTTTCAAAGGACACTTGATGAAATTTTGATGTTACTACCATTCGATTGGATATTAGTTTGATCTATTAGATGATTGTAATGGCTAATTATACTTCAAAAACGATGTGGAAATTTTAAATCCTAGTGATGTGGATACCTCCAATGCATTGTGTGTGGTCCACCTTGGGTCTCACACTAGCGGAGCTGAGTGGTAACAGTTTCTACTAGTGTCACTTTTAAGGAGACTAATTGTCCATTGGTAATAATGAAAGGATGTTTTTCTCATATTTTAGAAATTTCACATGTTGTTTATATAGGGATCTCACCTAAGTAATTACATAATTAATTTTATTCCAAAAATCTATAAAATATGACATTTTATAGGCCCCACAAGTGAGTATTAAGTCTCACACACATAAACCTTTTGAGTTTATTGACTCTAAAAATATTGATCATGATGGAAAACTAATTTTTGTTGTTTTTAAAGAAAAATATGTGAATGATGTAATTTCATTATGATTCTTTTGATGATGAAGGTTTAGAATGGTGGGAAACTAAGATGTGGAGGTGGGTATACATCATCACAGTTTAGGTGGATGAGACACTCATCACTGCATGAGTACTCGATATTGCATTGTTTAACTTGTTCTTTCAATTGTTTTATTTTTTATTATTTTACTTTTGGCTTTATAATTGGGGAAATAATGATATGTTTTACCCCATAATTCTCATGTATCCTGTATTGTTTTATTTAATAAAGAGGTTTCAGCCCCAAAATATTATTTATTATTATTATTATTAATATAACCATTTTCATCATTATCATTATCATTATCGTCATTATTATTTGCCCTAATTGGGAGGATATATGGTCCATTTATGGTCGGTGACATGAATGATGATGCAGATAGGGGTGAAGACCCAGGTATATACTAACACAGTTTAGGCAGAGGTAGAGACCCTTTGGGCTAAGAAAATGGGATTTCATTCCATAGGGCCTTTGGTATATCAATTGTAATGGTCCAGGTATGGAGATAGTTGACCCTTGGAAGAGGGCGTGGTATGTTTTTTCTAGCCCATGGGTGTGTGTGTGTTGTTTAGTTTCTTATAACATCCAAGACCTTAAATTAATAAATAATTTTTAGTTCTTTTTTTATTGTTGTTCTTATTATTGTTAATTTTTTGGGGGTGGTGGTTGTGGATTGTTGTTATGAATAATAATAATAATATTATTATTATAAATATATATTAATATTAATATTAATAATATTATTTTTTTTATCTATGGTTGAGTTGTACTCACTATAGCCTCCACATCAAAGAGACCGGAGTTCAATTCTTGGTTGCTGACTTAGGGGGGGGGGGGGGTTGGGTGGTGATGCTGGCAGGAAGTGACATAAGATAATGTGTGAATAATAACTCTGGTAGGGGTATAGACCTAGTTTTACATTTATCCAGCATAGGTAATTCGATATAAAAAATGTTTCATAGCTCCATGTAATGGGATTTCAGTCCCACTAGTCTAGTGGGCCAATTTTTTAATGGTTTATCTTGTTTGTGGTCATGTCTATGGGTGGGTATGAGGTTTGAGACTTACTTGCCCACCATGTGTGTGTGAGTGGTTATTTTTATTATAACCCCCAATACCTTAAATTTATTATTATTATTATTATTATTATTATTATTATAGGTTTATTATAATTCTTATATTATGGTGATTAGGAGTTGAAATCCCTAGTGATTTTCATTTATATTGTAATGTGATTTATGGGTTCCTGGATTTTATGGCTTCGAAGGCTACCAATTTTCTCATAGAAAAAGAGAACCCTGATAATGATGGTATTGGAGATACAAATTAAATCCCTAATTTTTTTTATTTAAATGTATTTAGGGGATGTCAAAATTTTGAACAATATTAGTGTCAAATATTAGGCTTCAATTTAATCCTAGAAGTTTATTAATGTTTTCTACACTCAGGATATAGTTGGGGTTCCCAATTTGAAGCTAACAGAGTCATCTAAGGTTAGGGATACAAATGATCTTATAGTGACCCACAACCCTAATCATGGAGTTATGAATGATGTGGCTCTGGAACTAAGAAAAAATAATTTTTATAGAATCAAATATGATCTAAACTATTTATCAAAGAAGATTATGAAGAAGGGGGAAATAAATTTTGTTGGAGAAAATTGTGATATTTTTCTAATAGTATGACTAAATGTAATCATTCTATAATTACACATATTTAATTTCATGATATATAATCTTCATATAATTTTTAGTGCTCATGAAAAATCTCCTTGAATTTTGTGGATTTCAAGGATGGAGATTTACTTATTTAGATAGAGACTACTTTTATATTGTATTCCCTTCAGTTTCTTTGAAATTCAAATCATGGGGAATTGTCTTCATAAACTTAAATCCATGTATCCTCAAGATTTATGACTGAAATATACATTTAAATCCTTTGAAAATAAGAAAATAAATCACTTATAATAATTTTATTTGTATTAGATGATTGAGATGATTATTTTATCACCCCAAAATTTAATGAGAGATTTATTATATGGTTGGAGTTCCTATCAAAATAGACAAAGAAACAAGAAAAGATAGATTTAGAATCTTTATAAAGATACTTATATAAATTTATCTTAGTTCTCCCATGATTAAAAATATTTTATTAATAGTTGATGTGCATATTTTTGATTTTATTGTCAACATTAAAAACTATTTGGATTTTTTGAAGGATGTTATAATATGAGACACAACTATTATAAGGGTTTCAGTTGAATGGTCTACAGTTATTATGGGGTTAAATTTTATTCAATTTACATTTTTAGAAATAAAGTGAGTAGAAATAGTGATCATATTATGGAACATGATGTTGTAGAACATGATGACACTCTGCAGCCTGTAGTTCAGCTAGTTGAGGGGTGATGTGACATGATAGATTGGACTAAAGGAACCATGGTGTTAGAGATATGAAGGGTGGGATAAAGTATTCCACTATTAATAAACCCTTTATAGAGGAAATAAAATTTTAGGGACATGAAGTAGTGGGTCTAGGAGTCCATATATAATAAGATTTTAATGTAGAACATATCCAAAATGCATATGATTTGGGTTCCCCACATGTTAGTGTAAAAATACGAAGTATGCGAAATGCCCAACATGAATCATATTTTTAATGTTTTTCTTCCTTTGATTCTGATTACTTGGAATGTATAGATGATAACCATTATAACTTGGTTTCTATAGAAGGTAATAAACCAATTAATGTTAACTATATATCTTCATCTCAACTCAAGAATCCTAAACCAATGCTAAAGTGGAGTCTATCAACCAATTTCACCAATAATGTGGTGCTGGTTAATATTATATCTAATAAAATTTATGGAACTGAATTTTTTAGGTAAGATGAAGAAGGCTGATATTCTATGTATCACAAGGGATCTTAAGATAATGTTGTGTCATATAGAGAAGTGAAAAGGAGAACCACCTTACAAGGGGATGAAAAATCTCCAATGAAATCATTGGTAATTCTATAAAATACAAAATCTAATGAGATGTGTTCAAGAATACTTGATACAATCCATTTTAAAGTTGTGATGGTGGTGATAATTTCCAATAATTAGGTCTATTAATAACCGACTAAATATTATTAGCATGGTCCAATTAAGGAATCTATCTTAGGTTGTGCTACTAATATAGTTTCTTCTAATCCAGGAAATGCAGGGATTAAGGTTCCCACTATAACTGACCATATGGGGAATGATGCTTTATTTCAATAATGAAAAAAAAACATTACCAATAATTGTTTATTATAGGAAAAAATTCCAATAGGTGAAAGGAATTATATGGTGTAAACATAAATTTCAAGTAATATATTGAAAGAAAGAGTATATTTTATATTCTTGATAGTCTGAATATATCCAGTAGTAGTGAAAAATTAATTAAGGAATGTTCCCAGGATAAAAAAGTTATTAATTATAATGTAAAGACCTCAAACATGGAGTTTATTAATCTATAAGTCTGGAAAGAGGAAATATTTATTCTATGGAGTGACTTTTAAATAAAGGTTATGTTATATGATTTAGGTTCATCTAGGGAACATGATCTCTTTAGCTCTATGGATCCCATCCCACTAGATGATAAGGATTAATCTCAAATGTATAATGAATAATCATGGGAAATTTCCAAATAATGGATAATATGCTATTACCCAATAGGTGATGGAACTTATAGTGTAAAATATCATTCTAATATATGATTATTTTCTTGTATCTTGGGATGTTGTATGGTTTCCTTTTCATAGTATTGATTTTCACTATTTTTTATATGTCATCTCCCTTTGTATTGTTTTTATTTTATTTTAATAAAGGATCTATGGTTTTGTATTTCCAAACTCATGGTCTTAGATGGTTATTATTATTATTATTAATAATAATATTATTGTAATTATAATATTATTATTACAATTGGGAAATGGATAAGTGATAGAGTCCCTCTATAATTCTATATATGACCAGGTTTCAAATATTGGAACACTCATTTGGGAGATTTCAATTCCATTTATGTCCAATGATTCAGTAGGAGATGCCTGAAAGTGATAAAGGAAATGACACAGGCAGGGGTGCAGACCCAGGTATACATATTACAAAGTACGTTATATAGGTAGGGTCCATTTGGGTTTGGAATAATGGATTTCATGCCATGGATATTTTGGTACATGAAATTATAATAGGCCATCTATGGAGTGGTTCAACCTTTGGAGGGGGTGGATAATTTTCTTTTTTACCATGGGTGTGTGTTTTTTCCTTTTCTTGTAACCTCTACAAATTTAAATAACAATAAAAATAATAATATTTTTATCGTCATCATTATCATCATCATTATAATCATCATTATCATCATAGTCATCCTTTTTAGATGGATATCAGGGAAGTTAGAGAGGTTATTTTTGTCGAACACAATGGATAATAGGTTTCAATAGTATTCCCTCTTCATATTATGACTGAGTTTTTGGATGGGGTACTTCTTCAGTTGATTAGGTTGAGACAATGGTTTCAAAATTGGATGCTTCAAAATCCATCCAGGAATGTGTCTTGTGAATAATTTTTTTCTATAGTATTTATTTCCAGATTATATACTCTAAAAAGGAAATACTGCACATATTATAACAAATCAAGATGCGGTCCTAGATTGGATTAAATTTTGTAAGAATTCAATCATTTCCTTGATGGGTTTTCTAATTAAAGGAAAGCCATGGAAGACCATGGATCTAGTTTATCATCTCTTCGAGATATGGGGATTTATGTATTAGATATGTATCTCCAGGGAAAGAGGTTATTTTTATATCATTATTTCCTCATAGTATATCAGGTGATAAAAATGGTCTTTAGGATTGATTACTTTGAAATCAAGTACCCTTTTATTCAAAATTGGGACTATTATTTCAATCTATTTGATATTGGGACTACATGAGTCCAATATAAGATCCTTATCTGGACCCTATTAGTATTATTTATAATCCTTGAAATCTTTATGATATTTCATCATCTCTTGTTGAACTGGTTAGGTTGTACAGTGTAATAGAAGAGGTCATATTGAGCCTTTATGCCTGAATCATGGTTGATGCTAACCTTAATTCCACATTGGTTGATAAAGTGAATCACTCTTTCATTGATAATGAAATTATTCTATGTTTTATTTATGAGAGGCATCCATCTTTATATGAATCATGTCAAACTATTGGCTACAATAAGGATGATTGTTGTAATGAATCTATTTTCTATCATTGTTTGGTGTGTTTTCATGATTCTTGATGATTAAACAAGGCACAAAAGTGGAATGATCACGATTATGGTATTACTATTAATGAAGGTGAACACAGATGATAAAAAATCTCAACAAAGGTGAACTGCCCCTAATTAAAACATTTAAATATAGGGATCAAAAAAATATTTTAAAGAATATTATATTAAGTAAGTATTTAAAACAAACCATAAGGTAAAAAATTAAAATAAAAGATATTTTAGTAAATATAATCCTAAAAATTAATTTTATTTTCTTAAACAAACTAATCATATTTATAAATAAGCTATATAAAGAAAATATAAAATAGAAAGAGTAATAAATAGGGGTAATATAAATAATAACAATAAATCATCTCCACGTTAGTAAAATAATTTGTGTTCATTAAATAAAATTAAAACTAAAAATAAAAAGCAAACGATTTTGATCTTTATAGATCATCCTATTTGGATACAATAAAAAAATTATATTTTATTTATCCAATTTAGAATTGGGAATATACCATATGATATGACAATAAAAAACAAAGGCGTAGTCGTGAAAAATATCAATTGCAAATGTATCTTGGTACCCCTGTAAACTTGTGTCTAGTGATATTAGCTAAAAAGTATTTAGGTCTACCATATATTTCATTTTTATTATTTCACTCATAAATAAGATGCCAAAATTTTTATAATAATTACAAAAAAATTTGGTAACATCCATATAAAAAAGTGTTTTTTAGAAAAAATATTTGAATTTAAATAATTAATTTTGTATTTACCTTTAGAATAACATTGTGAAGAAAAAATCATTTTAACATATTGATCAATATGAATGTATTTTTTTGTGAGAATTTTTAAGATATTAAATTTTGTTTTCTAAATTCTCAACAATGGATTGATACTTTAATTTCAAATACAAATCTTCATTTTATTTAGAGATTGGATCCTTTATATTAAAAAGATGGTATTTTTAATTGAGAAATTGTTTTAATTTTTTATTTATTTATTTGAATTTATAAATGAGTTCTTCAAATAAATTTTATAGTTTTTTAGTTTAATGTAAGATAATGAAGAATATGATGAATTATAAAAGAGGAGGAATGAGAATAAGAGTGAAAGAAGAACAAGAAACCTGAGAACTAACCTCATCACCTTCCTCAAGATGTTTTAAGAGTGATTTATAACTTTAGTGTCTTAAGGAGGTCAAGTAAGTGGACTTGAGGGAGCCATCACTAGCATACCAAGTCAAATATTTAAGATGATTCTTACCTTTTTTTCCTTTTTTACCCTTTTTTAAAATGGGGCACTCCAACCTAGTACAACCGTTTTTCTTTTATTCATAGCATGTGAATACCAGTTATCCATTTTCATATTCCTTTTTGACATGAAATAAGGATTTATTATTCCTTTTTTATATATTAAATTTCTAATTCAAGTATTCAATCCCGATATCATCATTGAATAGTCTATCATCATAAATTTCCTAAAAAGTAATTATTATTTTGGATTCCTTCGCTTCTTTAGAATATTTTTCAAATTGATGCTTCATGGTTATCTCATAGGTCATGAGATATTTGATAATATTCTCAGGTGGCATATTTTTTATGTCCTTAATTGCTTGTATAGTCATCAACTTTGGTTCCCAAGAGATAGGAAAGGACTAAAGATGCTTTTCCATTAAAGTTTCTATAAAAACCTTATCACCAAAATATTTTCTTCCATTGAAAATTTCAATAAAAAATATAAGTATTTCAGTAATATATTCATTTGGATTCATACTAAAGCGTTAAAAATCTAGTTTAAACATTCAAAACCCAGCATCTCTAGCTTTACTCATTCCTTCATGGGTTATTTGTAGAAATTTCTAAATTTTATGAACAGTTTTAAAAGTAGAAATTTGATTAAACTCATTATGATATAAACCATAACACAAATATTCATATTTTCTTTATTAAGTTAAATATTAGTTATTTCAATAGGAGTATATTATTTATTTGATTATTTATTTGGTGTAAATCCATGCATAAAAGTGTTCCAAACAAGAGATCTTATACTACGAAAAAATAGAAAATGTTATTTTTCCAATTACTGTAGTCCAGACAATTTAAAAAAGGTGTCTGACCCATAGATTTCTCTTCAAGACCACCATGAGTGTTTAAAAAATATTCCATATTTTTAAAGGGACCAAACATTGAAATAGTTTAATATTTTGAAAACTAAAGTTTGTTTTTGAGAATAACAATATTTTAAGAAAAAAATTTATCACTTGATACCAAATATTGGTTGGAGATAATATAGATATATTGGGGTGAATTTCAATTAAAAAATAAAAAATTAAAGTGTGATGGGAATCACAAATTAAAACAAAAAAAACATTAATGTAAAAAATGTTTGTAGAGTTTTTATAATATTAAATAATGATAAAGTGATGAAAGAATTTAATTTACAAATGCACTTAATAATTAATTTTATATTTTTATGAGAATGAGTTCATGATTATCAATTAAATAGATTTAAAAATATATTTGATCATGATAATTTTGATATGAATAAAAACGATAATTTAAAATTTAATTAAGAAAGAAGTATATTCGAATAAGGTGTATCAAAATTATCAAATTATTCAAGTCAATATGAATATTAAATGTGAAAATAAATAAAGGAGAGATATATATATAGAGAGATCAATTTGATAAATTATTTTGTAAATAGCTTGGTGTGATCCCTTACATAACCTCCCCTCTAGATGGGAGGTCTATATAATACACCCTTGATTTTAAAGGAGATAAAAAATGAAGCTCCCTTAATTTATAGAAGAAATTACATGAAACCAAGATCCCTATCTTTTCAAGTTGTGAGCAACCATCCCTCACATTGTGGTTGTGAGAAACCTTTCTTGAAGTGGTGGTGAGAAGAGAGATATTTTCTAGGAGAAAATCCATGAAAAATCCACTCCCTTATCTCTTAATAAGAATATGAAAAATTGAGATGAAAGATATATAGGTAAAGGTGTAAGAGATTATAAGATATTGAGAATTGATATTGGTTCTTAAAATTCCTATTTTGAATTGTTGATAATTTTTGAGCATTACATTATTTTATTTGATCATTGATTGTCTTGTCAGAATAATAAGTGTTGTTAAAATTCCAAGCCAGAAAGAAGACCTATTTGTAAAAATAATTCATAAATTTATATTATGAATATTTCTTGGGATCATTGAATTCATAGAAGGCAAAATTAAATATATTTTTGTAATAAATAATGAAGGGGTTGACTAATTTCTCAACCTTTTTAGTGGCATGAACTGACATGTCATGCAGTGAACATCATTATTCAAGAAACTATGAAATCCTACTCAACTAATTCAGGTCATGAAATAAAATTTATGATGTTCCACCATATATCTATTATTATTTCAAGTCATGAAGAGTTATTCATGGTATGAATAAGGGTTAAAAGACAATAAATTTATCACTTGTCCCTATGAAAACCATTTACAATGTGTACTAAATTTCTCAATAAACCTTCACAATGTGAATAAAGTTTCATGGAAAGAATAATGATTTTATATTCTCGAAAAAACTTCCAAAATTATTTAAAATCATCAATTCCCTTTGTATTTGGTCACTCGGTATGTAATTATCATAAATGGGAATCACATAAATAATACTATTAGATAAAAATTTGAGTTTCTATGTTTATAAAAAAATTATGCGAGGGAGAGGTATAATAGTTTGTGGTATCAGGTATCATAGGAGATAACTATCATGATTGATCTGGGTATTATGATATATTTTGGTAGGATGATCTCAGGTGTTTCTATTGTGGGTCATCTAGATAGATTTTTATGATGAATATCCTATTAACTTTAGTTTATGAGTGAATGGATTGAATCAATATGTAAGGATACTATGATATAAAAAAGTTTCTAGTTTAGATGAAATGGGATGTGAATGAGATTTAACACCATGATGGAAAATCTGAGAAGAGGGGCCACTACTCAAGAGGTCAATGTGGCGGTTGATCTAGATGATTATTATTTTTTAGTTATCTAGGGATACTTCTACTTTAAGCTTATTTTCCTTTTAGTTATTTTTTATTGACTTCTTTATGCAGTGAACTTTTCATTGTTTTCAAATTTAATCTCCCTTGGTAATTATTTTCTTTTAATTCAATAAGGATACATGGTTTTGGGTATTCAAACACATAGTCTCAGGCCAACTCTGATTATTATTATTATTATTTAAGGGGGGGATAATTCCATAAAATCTAGAAGTTCATAGGATATTATTTTGAAATAGAAATATGGAGAGATTTTATATCTATATCTTGATGGTTTGTGGATTTTATAAAAGTACTATTAAAAAAATTAAAAGGGGTATAATGTTACAACATGGAGGTTTTATATTGATTTTTTGACAATCACTTGATGATGATGAATGATAATAACTGATAGTGTTAAAAATCACTAAATTTTGATGGTAGAGGATGAAAATAATTGAAATTTGATGATGATAGATGTTTTATGAAGATTGTTTTGTTTCTTGAGAGTTATAAAAATGGATTTTAGCGCTCTTGAAGTATTTTATGGTATTTATGAGACAAATGTTTGATTATGGCTATGTGTTTCTCAAAATTTATAGAAATGGGGTTTAAAGATATGTATTTTAGTTCCAGAAGTTAGAATTAGAAGGTAAAAATTTATGATATTCTAGTGATTTCCAATAATTTTAAATGTTTTAATATTTAAGTTTGGAAGTCATTGAATATTTAGAAGTTTTAATATTAAAAATATAGAATTTGATGTTATTCGGGTTGAATCGTAAATTTGGATAACAATTTATATTCACTATATATGAAAAAATATTTTGGTTATATGTTGATATGAAGTGATGGAAAAGTACCTATATACATAAAGGTCACCAAAATCATCTATTTCTTGTTTAAAGGTGCTCAAAAGGTCATGAATGAAGATCATCGATTATATATGTAAGGGTCTGGAGACTAAGCTTGAAATAATTCAAAGGGATAAAGATAGTTTACCTATATACATAATAGTAAAACTGGTGCATATGTAAGAGTAACTATATTAGAGAATATAATATGTAAGAATATTTTTCTTTGGAATTTTTCAAAAATAACACTATGTAAAGGACGTTGTTTCATGATATTTCAAACATAAAAATAATTCACACTATTGGAAGAATGGTTACACTATGAATGCATGATGCTCATTAGTCACCTGGTTCATATGTAGATGAAACGAAATGTTTTTTACTTATCCAAATACCTAAATAACTATTTACACACCATGAAATGTATGAAACATTTTGGGAATTTTTGGGTTCATTTTAGTTATTTTAGTTATTTTCAGACACCCACAATGTGGAAGTGAGTCATTCCACAACATGTTTAGAGATAGAGAATATTTTTATATTATCATGCCTTTATATAGATAATATCATGGTAGTTAAAATAATCAAATTTATTTTATAAAAATTATCTCATATGGTTTATAATATTAATTTATAATTTGGATAATATTTCCAATGTATAAACTCCCGTTTGGTTTGAAATAGAGCATCTTTTTGGTTAATAAAGGTGGTTTTCCATGTAACTTAGGATTTGTTTATAAAATCTAATTTTTGGGCACATAAGTAGTTTAAATATTTTCTTTAAGTTTTATAATAATTCAAAATAATTTTATAAAAGGATTATAAAATTGTTGTATGATGATTTTTCAAGAGTGGAATAGTGTTTATCAAATTGAAATTGTCTAATAAATGATGTCCCCTTTTATGTGATATCCCATTTTTGTTATAAATTGCATTTATGTAACATTTTATTATCAATGGATGTTGAATAGTTTTAAAATAGGATTTTTATATTCTTTTTTTCAAAATTATTTTTTTACTTTAATTGTGAAAACATTACGGGAATACCTTAGGTTCTTTGATGTCTTTTTAGGATAAGTGTTGAGTTTGGTTACAAGGAAACTCTCCTTGGACTTCACATTGATGATTTAACATCACACTCTAACTAGAATTTATTCACACTTGTGTAGGATGACACTCTGGCAAGTAGCCTACATGCAGTTCGATGTGATTGTGAATATGATGATGATTATGGTTATTATGATAGATTATATTATTTATGAGGAACCTTAGGTTATCAAACTTAGACCCATAGGTACTCTCCCATGATGATAATTATTAGTTTTGACCATGGATTTATTCTCTATTATATTTACAACCATATAATTATACATTTTTTTATTTATTAATAATTTTTTTATAAATCTAATAATACACCTTTTAAAAAAAGATATAAAGTTTTCTTCCCCATTTTACTTGTATTATGTAATTATACATGATATTGTTACTTGATTTTCATGACAGCTAAAAAGTATTTTTCTTTTTTTTTAAATTTAAAACTATAATGTGTATATTTTTAATGAAAGGTAAAGTGCATAATATTTGGTGGTATCCTACCAAACATCCTCTCACATCCTATATACACACCTTGGTGCGCATGTATCCATGTGTTCCCTTGGTATCTCTTATAGGTGTGATCAATGTTCTCTTTCTTTAGGAGTAGACCATGGATTGTGTGAGAGACTATAGAGGTGATGATATTTTAATTATTTTACATGTCACATGGAGGTTTTTAGATTTATCATTTATTTTTTTCATGTTTATATTACAATATCTCCCCCTTTGTATGTTTATATTTATTATATTTAATTTATCATGTATAGTACCATGTATGTTATGTTTATGGTTTTGTTTTGTTTAGTCTCATTTATTCTTTATATATTGTAATGGAAAAATAATTCCTATTATTACATAAGATACCCTTCACAGTTTTTTTAAACCTATGGTGATAAAAAACGTGTTTTGGGATTTACGACATGCTAGTTTAGGTATAATGGCCTAGTATTCAGGTTGGTATGTTACATTTTCACTGTCCTAGGACCTTAGGATTTTTTATAGAATGGATGGGGTTGTCTACCTATCACATCATACATTATCTTGAGTATATTTTGCCTTCATATGATTTTAAAACATTAAATGAAATGGTTTAATCTACCATACACATTATATACAGTTGTACATAGGTAGATTAAATTATCTTTAATTTTTGATAAGTAACCCAAATCATCTGTTTTATAAACTACTATTCATTGATATTTTTGTAATGTATTAATTTGGTTAAAATAATCAGATATAAATATAAATCATTATTTTCTTAAATATATATAGTCATTATAAGATATGGAAATATATACATTGTTTGAATATATAAATTGTAAGACAAAGAAAAATATCATCAATTCATTCAAAAATGAACACATATCAAGACCACAATAATTAAAATGGGTAATCTCAGCCAAAGATGGGTACTATGGGATTATTTTATGTAATTCATGATAGTTTTGGGAGACCCTAGTGTGGTTTTACATTCATATTAAATTATAATCATTGGGTTATATTTGGTTAACCCTAATAAAATTATGTTTCTAGTGGAATGGAGTTAGGATAATTTATATGATGAATTGGGTAAAGTGTTTTCAACATAACTATCCATGTTTTATATGTGATATGATAGATATTATTTCCTACCTAAATTGATAAAAATTGTAAGAAACACCAAAGTGACATAATATTTGGTGAAATATGGATCTTGGACCACAAATAGGCATGATTCACGGGGTCATCATTTTAGTTGGAGAACTCTCAATAAAATTTCTTATCAAATTAATATAGTACAAGATACTCCAAAAATAAATATGTTTTGTTGACGAATATGGCTTGTTTCATGATCATAATTTTGAGATGTGATATAGGTTGTCTTTAGTTTTTAGTATATTCACATCTATGTTTGATAAGTCTTTTCAAGGACAATCCTTCTTTGCATAAAGATATGAATATTTTAGAAATAAATTTCTCTAATTTTAACTTATGTCTATTTAATATTAGTTATGAATCACACACTTTTTTTAATTGAAATGAAGAAAATATTGGAAAAAATTGATGATAGGAAAAGTAGATCTATGTGTTGTAAATTGGGAAAGAGTTGCTGCATTAGAGTTAAGAACATGTGATATTGCTATATATAGTTGATTAATTACGGATTTTGAGAATTTTTTACAATATTTCACCAATAAATATAATTTTTTATTTTATATATAATAATGTATTTTTATTCATTACTTGGGAACATATTTTTTCTATATAGAAGAATGTATTTTTTTGAAGAATTTAGAATATTTTGAATGGTTTCTACATTCTATACATTAATAATTTAGTCTATAATATTCAAGATAAGAAGTAAAATTAGTTGATTATATAGACACATATATTTTTCATTGTTTCCATTGGTATATAGTGAGAAACACATTAAAATAATCTTTATAGGCATATATTTGAAATTATTCTATTAGGTTTCATTTTAGAAATTTGAATCATATTTATATGTAAAAATAAAAAAAGAACCGTTTATTGAAAAATATGAGAGGGATAATGAATTATTTTTCCTAATACATAATGTTTTGTGGAGAATATTGACTATATTAGAATTTAATGGGTATAGGAATTGAATTTACCTTGTGTTGATTATTGTATTTTTTATCACGAGGTTTTTTTTGTTAGGGTCAATGTAATTTTGAAAACACGAAGATAAGTGTGATGGATTGAAGTATCCTCTAAATTTGGGAAGAAGGTATTTACCATTATTTTTGGGTAATTGAATTAGATTTTATGTTTCTTAAAGTCATAATATATATAAATTTAATAGGATGAATATAAATCAAAAGATTTAAAGAGATGATATTCACTGAATAAGAACCGACTTGTACTCATGAAGGTGATATTGTAATTTCTATAATAGTTTAGAGTATAATAGAAATACTAGACACAAATCACAGATTAAAAATGTGTTATAATCGGTGAAATATAGATAATTTATTAGAGGTTGAAGACTAAAGGAATTAGGATGAATCCATCCTAGTGTTCAGTTTAAATTAGTGTGGAAAAAAACCTGAATGGAGATTTTTTAAGGATGGAGTTTATATAAAATGATGTTCTCGGAGACAATTGAGGTGTTTCGGATTAACTAGAGAACGTTTTAAGAATACATGATCTGAAATAAGTATGTTTATAACCTAGAATTTAATGTATATAATTTGGATAAGTTTGGAACTTTATATTCGATCCACTATCCTTGGGGTTAATTTATGCAGTTGATTAACTAACTATGTAGTAAATTGGTTATGTGGTAAATCCACTATGTCTTTTAGTTGATCGACTAACTCATGTTCAATTGTATTTTATACATGTGATCAATCCATGAGACTCACAACTGATCTCTATGGTATGTACATTGAACATGTGATTGACTGATATCCTTATGGCCGATCAACATATTAACTTGGTTAGTCATGAGTAAGTCAACATAAGCAAGATTGATAGGAACAATCAATTATATCATCATGTGTTTGATCCAAGTACTTCATGTGGTAGATCGGTTAGTTTTATAGTTTGTCATTTTTGCATGTGGTTGATACATGTTCTTCATGCAGTTGATAGGTTTTTCATGTGTTTGATATTCCCATGGTCTCTTTTCAGCCTTAATGTGTGGTTGATCTAGAACTAAGAGAAAAATTTAAAAATATATATATAATGAAAAATAATGATAATTCTAAGTTGAATATTTGAACATGAAATAGAATGAGATGCTGCTTGGGTTGTTTTTTAGTAATTAAACAAGAAGTGAAAATTTTTATGCTTTAATTATTCTAACATATCCTAAACATCATGATGTATAGCTAGGATACAAGAGAACAATGAGGAAACTAAGATAAATGTCTTTTCCTCATTATTAACTGAAGAGTAATGTTCAATATAATAATTTTTTTATTTAATAATAAAAGCTATATAGAGTGAGTCTTATCCATGGATCTGAATGATGTAATCATAATACATTAGATTTTTTTTGATATTTTTGGAAGATAAAATTAAAGGAAAATAATGATGAGAAGAGATGAATATAGATGAGCTCGAGCATTCAATGTAATACATTGATATATAAAATAATTTTTTCTTAAATATTAGTCATGTACCATAGAAGGAGAACTACATATATATGTGTTGAAGTAATTGAACTCTCAAGAAGACGACAAGGTACTGATAAGGATTATTGTGTTTTACCAACACTTAAGAAAAGGAAAATCCACATCACTATTTATTTTATAATTTATCTTCAATAATGTTAAATGATTAATGATTTGTATTTCAATGAGTTTTTAGAAGAATTTGAGTATGTATTGAGGCTATCCAGAATAAGTTAGATGATTCTAGAATATTGGTTTTTTTTCTAAAAGATAAATGATAAATAAAAGGAAAATAAAAAATCAATGTAACTCTTACAATTATATATGATACAATGGTTGTGAAAAAAATTAATATTGGGATCATATGGGAATCACATGTATGGTAATATGTAGGGAATTAATTTCATGATCATGGAACCATAATTAGTCTGGATTATTTAGTATTATGATATGGATGACCTAATTTTAGGTGACTTACTTATAAATTCAAAAATATTATTAGATAATAATGTGTTTATGACTAGAGAAATTGAGGGTTTTTGTGATTTGAAAATATTAAATAAATTTCTTAAAGAATAGGAAGAATAATATAAGACTGTATTGATGTTGAAGATCTTATAGGTATCAAAGATAAAGGAATATGAATTTATTCTTATGACATCCATTTTTTCCAATGTTTGGGAAGAAGAAAAATAGATCAAGGATAAAATACTACATATATTTTCATTTATTGGTGTTAAAGAACTTGAAGAATGATTAGGAGAAACTGGGTTTAACAAAATAGAAGCTTAGTGAGTGGAATCTAGTGAAGCTGAGTATCATGTAATGAATAAGTTGAAGACTATTCATGGATTATTTCAAGAATTTTAGGAAATTGTTATCTAGTTAAAGTAGATATATTATATTAGTGTATAGGAAACTAGTGAAGATCTATTAAGATACTTATAAGGATAAATTAAAAGTAAAACTTGTGTATATATGGAGGAAATCCATAAAACATGTGCGACTCATGATATGCTGGGAGACCGCAACTTGAATTTTTTAATATAGATATAATATTTTGAAGGAAGTAATATATGAAATATACATTTGTCACTCTAGTGAGACTCTAAAATTATTTATGTGGGAAAAAAACACATTGTATTCTCCTTGACTATTGCTGAGAATCCTTGATTGGGGGAAAACAACCAATCATGTTAAGGAGTAGGTATTCATATCGAACAATGTAAAACTACTATATGTCTCTTAATTTATTTAACTTCATTAAATGTAGTTTATGATTGGTCAGTTAACATAAAATAGTTCAATATTTTATAACTGACAATAGAGGTTAAATATTAAATGGGTTTCATGATATTTTGGAATTTGGTAAAAAGTAGTCAACACCCAATTCACCTCCCACCCTCAGGTGTCTATAAAGATCCTATTAGAAATTTCAATTAGTATCATAGGGAATTTACCATATGGTTGGGCCTATTTTTATGACCCAAAATTTTTTATTTTTATTAATGAAGTTCATATTTCAAGTGTTGTTTGATGTTAAGATGCCTTAGAAGGATATGTTTGGTTCTACTTATACAGATTCAGTATCTTAAGTCTCTTCCAATACTCTAAAAATATAATTAAAAAAGGTAAATAATGAATGAAAAATGAGAAGAATCAAAGGGATTAACCACTAATGGAATAAGACAAATTCATAATTTATCTTCTTATAGATTCATTTATAAAAATTATTTTGATAAATCTAGTTCATGCAACAAAGAGAATAAAGAGATCAAAATAGTGAAAGACTCTTACTCTTATGTCAAAGGCTATTTAAAGGCAGTTGATAATGTAGTAACTATATATATATATATAATTGTTTTTATCAAGGATCTATTAGAAAAAAATAACATATAGAGGAATAATATTGTGTTAAGAATAATTAATTGGATTAGAATGTTAGAAGGTGTAGAGCCTTCTCATAATTGGTAAAATCCAAGACTGAAGAAACCACTATTTTAAATGAAAAAATTTATTTGATTGATGAAAATATACAATGGATATTTTTTTAGAAGGAATTTTTCAATGCTATTTTGATTGAGGTATTCCATGCATTAGAGAGGCTATACAAGGTAACTATGAATACCAAGGATGTATATTTGAATGTTAAAAATAATAAAATTCAAGAGCTTGATAGTTTCCTTCAAGAGGTAAGTACCATGAATGATAAAAAATATGATAATTTGAATTGTGACTAAGAAGTAAATATGAGAATAATGTAATATAAAAATTCCACCCTCTGGCTAAAGTTTATTGAACATAACATTAAACTAAAAAATATGGAATTGGTTCATGTTGGACCTTCTTAAAGATCTGAAAAGAATAATTAGTCAAATCAAGTTTCATAAAATAACATCCCTTTAATATGAACCCATTTTTGTGGTAAATATTACATTAGTACCATTGAATAATCTTCCACATCAAGCACATGGAAGAAGATCACCAATGGTCCTAAAAAAGATACATGCACTAAATATTTCTTATCAAATAGATCATGATAAAATGTGTTTTTTGGTAAATATACAAGTATTTAAAAATCATGAAAATATATCCACATCATGATGGGTATATGTGGTATATTGTATGAATAGATGTTATATAAAATGGGACCAAAAGAGTTGTAAAATAACTAAAAAATACCAAGGTGGTCAAGTATAAAAATCAAGAATTATTTCCATAAAAGGGATGATAAAGTTTTTTTTTGGATATTTTTGGTGTTTCTAAAGGGTATAGAATATAAAAAAATAGTTTTAGCACAACAATTCAATATATTCAATTCAGATAATTTTAACATGCAAGGGGAATAAAACTAAAAGTTATAAAAAACACTTATTGTACAAAAGAAAAGGTCTCACATAACAAGAATACTATATCATTTAAAAACAAATTTGAAAGGATAAAGAGATTATTTGATTCATGAAATATATATATATATATATATATATATATATTTCATCACATATAATGAATACTAGTATTTATCATTTATATGAAACTCTTATACTAATGTGAAGAAGAGGCCACAACAGTAGATGGGGATGAAAAATAAAAACAAAGGAAGAATGACTTTAGGAGAAGTCGAGTAAAGAAATCCAATAATAGTGATACTCCCATAAATAAAGAAAATACGTCTTTCTAGTATGTAAAATATATAGTAATAATGTTATTATGTTGTGGTAAAAGGGGTTACAGCATGGAATTTTGTAATAAATATAGGTAAATGAAATCAAATAATAGTAATATAAATGTAATAGAAATCCAATTAAAGAGATTTATAAAAATATTGTCATGTTGGAAGACATATATGATGCATAATATGATAATATACTCAATAATGGTAGTTCAAAGAAGAAAAAAATCATGTGTGGGAGGTGAAAATTTCTTAAACACACTACCAAAAAATCTATGAAACTCAAATCCGGTCAAAAGCAGTTGAAAAGTGACAAAGAGAAAGAACCAATGATTCCCATTTGTAAATATATTTCTATAAAGAAAATTTCCACATCAAAGAATAAGGGGGTGCATGTGCCTAATGATATGTTGATCATAAGGCCTAGTCAGCTAGAATAAGTAAGGAGTATGGTGCAAGAATAAAAAATTAGAACTATTATGCTAGCTCATGGAAAGAAAGTTTTTCCATTTAAGAAGAATGTTATTTATTAAAATTAATCCTTTCCACTTTATAGTATTCATATTTTGAATCCTAAGGAGAAATATTTCATGGGGAAGGATAGAAAATTCAGTGTAAAAAACAAAAAATATTCTAGGTTGATAATGAAGTCTTAAACCCAATGATACAAATAAGGAGGTGATGAAGTACAAATTATTCCCACATTTTGATGATTATTATTTAAAGGTGGATTTGATGGTGAAACTAAAATAAAGTTAAACCACCATGAAATGGAATTTTAGTTGGAATTTATTTTGAATTCTTATCATCTTTTAAACTGGTATCATGATTTTATGGAACTTATTTTTGAATAAAGTATCCATAGTGATAAATTATGGAGTGCACCATTTGAAATGGATAAAATGAATAAGTGAAGGCATCTAGATATTTTATATGTTCTTAAAATATAGAAACTGGATAGCCCTAGTATATACTAATGTTTGATTTGTAATACTCACTCTCTTTATCCATTTCTGATATGTAATTATTATAATCATCAAGGGAGGTGTTAGTTTTATAGAAATGGGAAGTAATTTACATTCACATAAAATCTCTGATCTATTTTTTGAAAATGATTGTAGGTTTTTAGAGCCTTCTTGAAAATATTTTGGATCCACCCCTATTTAAGGAAATGATTCTATGATTTGATATCACATAATGGTTTTATTATATAGGGATATTTATATAAAAAAATTTATAATTCTTTCAACATCAGGTTTCCTTTAATTTACTTTGATTTGGTTAATTGATGACAAACTTCTAATGAACATATTATGCCCTATGAATTCAGTCAATGCTGATGTTGAACTTCATTTTAAAGGTCCCTTGAAACTAATGAGGAGTGATATAAGAATAATTCCCTCTCTCATGGAGTTGGTGGACATTTCTGAGAGTTAGGGAAGGGTATATCTTGTTATTTCATAATTATTATATTCATATATGTTATTAGGATTTATAAATTTCAATTGGAATCTATAAAATTACACCCTTATCTTAAGTGGAATGTTTAAGGATTCATATAGAGAGAATATGTTTATCACTTTTTGATGACTTAGTTTGAGGTTATACCATAAATCAATAATGGGTATACTAGTTTATCACCTCTTTCGATTCATTTTCAATTTAGGGGAGTTGAATAACATTGACTATTGACATAAATGTGGAATTGAAAAAAAATCAAGTGGTGAGATTGAAGTGACCTAGTACTGATGGCTGTATTTCTGATCACAATTTTTTATTATTCCTTTAATTTTAATTACATAAAGTTAAATATATGGGTGATGGGTTTAAGTATCCAACCAATGCATAAAGAAGGTACTTCCCATACTTGTTGGGTAATAGATATGAAGTTCATGTTTCTTAAATACCTGAGTTGATAGCTTTGAGTAGTATCCTATAAGTCATAATATTAAAAGATATGATCTTAATTGAAGAATAATAGAATTATAATGATGGAGGTGACCTAGTAATTTTCAAAAAAATTTATAGTATAGTGGAAATGTAAGATGCAAAGTACAACATGAAGAGTTGTTATAATTAGTGAAATATGGATAGCTAATTAGAGTTTAAATATCCAAATAATAGGGAGATGCCTATTCAAGTGTGTTATTGAAATTAGTGTGGATAAACACTTTTATGACGTTTCAATGAGGTAGGAGTTAACATGCATTGATGTTTTTGAAGACAATTGACCTATCTTGGAGTGACTAAAAGAAGTTTGAAGAAGACATAAGCTCAAATAAAGAAGTTGAGGATTTAGAATTTCAAGTACAAAATTTCTCTATATATAGAACTATATTTTCAATCCACTAACCATGGGGTTATGTCATACGGTCAATCAACTAAACACATAGTCAATTAGTCATGTGGTCAATCCACTAATTCATGTGATTGATCTGCGGGATCACATTCAGTTGAAGTTTGTATGTGTGGTTGATCTACTAGCCTCATGGTTGATTTCCATAGTAAGTAATTTAAAAGTTTTATCAATAAACATCCTCATTGGTGATTGAAATGGTAAGTTAGTTAGTCCATTGGTCAATAAATATATGGATAGTATTTGGTAATGATCAATAATTTCACCATGTGGTCAATCCAATTACTTAATGTGGTCAATATATTGGTCATGTGGATAGTCATTTGGTCATGCGATCAATCCAAGTGCTTTAGACAATCAATAGGTTCGTCATGTGTTTGACACACACATGGTTTTTTTTACCTGAACGTGAGGTTAATAGGACACTTAGTAAAATTTTTGAAAAATATAAAAAATAAAAAATAATGATAATTTCAAAATGTATGTCTGAAGATGAAATTGAATGAGACAATTTTTTTTATTTTTTAAATGATTAAACAATTAAAAAATATGTGTGATTTAATATTTTATTTGTAAGGTGATGTTATTAAAGGATGATAGAAGATGGTAAAATTTTGAGATAAATACTATAATTATATTAAATATTTAAAAAATGAAATTCCATAATTAAGGAGGAAGGGAAATATATTGAGGCTTTAATTATTCTAAAATATCCAAAACATTGTGATGTTGTTAATAACTACGAGTCAAGATAAGAATGAGGATACCTAGATTATTTTGAGATGATGTTTATTAATTTTAGATTAATGTTGAATATGTATAGTTCTTTATTGAAGCACTTAATGTACAAGGATTGAGTCTTATCCATAGATCTTTAATTTTTAATCTTAATGTATTAGAAAAAAGTGTGATTTTTTTGGAATATATAAGAAGGGGAAAAAGATATTGAGAAGAGATGAAGAAATACCATCTCAATCCTACTATAGAAGGCATTGATATATAGAATAATTTGTTCTTGAATATTAGTAAATAATAATCAAGGGATAACTACATCAATAAGGTTTTGAAGAAACCTAACTCTTAAGAAGAGGCCGGTGTGCTGAGAAGAACCATTGTGTGTTAAGATCATTGAAGAAAAGTTAAAGTCACATCATAGTTTGTTGTATAATTTATCTACAATAATGATAAGTGATTAAAGCTTTATATTTTAGTGATTTCATGAGAAGAAGGTGAGGAAGTCTTAAGGATAACTAGAAAAGACTATAGAATTCATCTTTTGGATGACTAATAAATGATAATAGAAAATAAAAGAAAAAAAATAAAGGTCACTCCTATAATTATAGAAAAGAAAAAAAATTAGTAAAATAAATATTAGGATCATGGGGTAATCCCATGTATGGTAAAATATAGGTAATTAAATTTGATACTATGGGCATATAATTTGTTGGGAATATTTTATATTCCAAAATGATTGACCTAATTCTAAATGACCTATATATAAAAGAAAAAATATTATGAGAAAATAATATGTTAAAGACTAGAGAGACTCAAAGACATTATGACATGTAAATTATTGAATAAATCTCTCAAAGAATAAGAAGAATTATTTCTCCTCTATTGAAGTTGAAGATCTTCTAAGTATCAAAGATAAAATAAGAAGAGATTCTGGCGGTAACGTTTTTTGTATAAGTTTGATATGAAGAAGAATAGAGAAAGGATGGTCTATTGTATAGAGATTGGAATTGAATCAATTGAATAATTATGAATATCTACTAGGCTGGAAGAACAAAGAATCTTGGTGAGTAAGGAATATAGTTAACATAAGTTTCAAATAGTGATTGATTTATATAGTATTCTAGAAAATCTTCTAGAATTTTAAGAAGATAATATTTAGTTGGAGTAAATCTATTATATTAGTGTAGAGGCATCCTGTGCAGATCTATTGATTTTATTCCTAGGATAACTTCAAAGGAAAACATGTGAATATATTTTTTGACTCCAAAGAACCTGTATGAGTTAAGGTATATACAGATATCACAATGTGAGTATATGAATGTAGTGACAAGCTATTTAAGGAATCCCTATGTAAAAAATGAATTTGTATGTCTAGTGATACCATAGAAATATTGGTGTGGTAAACACTGAACCCATTAAAGTCACCTTAATTATGGTGGATAATCCTTGACCGGGGTAAACAGCCAATCAAAGAAAGGGGTAAGTACTTGTTCCATACCTTGTAGAAATACTATGTGTCTCTTTTTTTTACTTTTATAGAACACAATTTATTATTTCAAGTTTAAAGGTAAAATTAATCTATATGCATGGACCAACGACACAGGTTAGATTCCAAAGTATTTTTAGGATATTTTGGAATTTAGTAAAAATTAGTCAACACCTAATCCCCACCCCCTCAAGTGTTTGCATAGATGATGTTGGAAATTTTAGGTACTTCATAAAGTTTCTAGATAATTCAATGGATATGGTTATGTTTTTTATGAGGTAAGAGTTTTAAACCTTTTAAAAGATCAAATAGTTTGAAATCAAAGTAAAAAAATCAACTAGGAAAAGAAATTATAATGATTCAATTAAATCAGGATGTTTGATACTTAATCTAATAATTTAATAATAATCTAATAGATTGTGTAATTGTTTTACAATTAGCATCTCCTAGAATGGAATAATGGATTTGTTTGTATAACCGGAGGAATTATTGTTGGATCTGAATCTACAGATTATACACAAGAGGGGGGGTGAATTGTGTCTTTTCAAATTTTTACAATCTCTTCAATTTAGACAAATTCTGTCCACTATGCTTTTTCATGATTAAATATGCAGCGGAAAAAGTAAAAGCATGAACACACGGATGTATAGTGGTTCGGGGAACAGAAGGCCCCTAGTCCACTCCACCAACGCTCAAATCCACGAGCTTGGAGATTTTCACTATCTGGTCCTCGTTTCCACAGACCCGTCCACAACTGAGTACAGGCAGTTGACACCTTTACAAGATTCAGGCAAACACAGCCTTCCTAGTTCAAACACGAACCCACACAGCTTAGAACGAGAAGCTGATCACTCAAAAATAAAAGGGTTTCGATAAAGAAACACTTCTCCAGTTGTTCTTCACAATTGCAACAGAATGCAATTGACAGTAGATAGATCGTCGTCTTCAGAAAATAAAGATCTGTAATTAAAACAGTTCTGAGTCGATCCAGTTGCAATAGATATTACCAGAAACTTCACAACTTCAGCAGCAGTAGATTCACAACAGATAGTCGATGTAGAACACGTGAATTTGCTATCAAGATCTTCCTTCAGTAATAAAGGTCTTACGCTTCTTCTCGATCACCAGAAAAGAACGCTTTCACACAGTCTCTGTTTCTTGCTCGTCAAAAGATCAATCTCTGTATCACACACTTTCCTGTGCATATATATATCTCCGAAGTTTCCAAGATAGAACATATATTCAAATATGAGAAAATCTTTCGCATAAATAGATCCATGAAAATCTCCTTTAGATTCGCGATATTAAATGAAATAACAGAGCCGTTGTAATTCCCCTGAAAAATCGGCATAAAAAGCTCCGTTTAAATCAATCATTAATCCGTTGTAAATCGTCTTTGATTCAGTCAAAGTCGTATTTAAGAATCAGCTCGAAATCCGCCTAATAATCCGCTTGATTGACTAATTCAAAAGGAAATATCGTCTGTCAAAAATATCCCGACACCAAACGTAGGGTTGATGACGTGGCTTCCAAACGTAGGGTTCACAAACGTAAGGTTCAGAACGTAAGGTTCAGAACGTAGGGTTGAACATACATACTTTCTCTTCAGCATTCAAACGTAGGGTTGATCATCCATACTTTGTCTTGCTTCAACTCTCCAAAGAACGTACGGTTGATTATAAAAGTAAGGTTGATGATCCATACTTTTGAGAAACAAACTCAACACTGAAAACTAACGTACGGTTTCTCTTCCATACTTGTCCAACAACGAAAACGTAAGGTTCCTTCCAAACGTAATGTTCTTCTTCCATACTTTTCAACAACGTAAGGTTCATTAACTATACGTTTCAAAATAACATAAAAAGTAAACTTTTCATCCATACGTTACGTTCATCAACGTAGGGTATGAACAGTGATTCCAGTACGCGCTAAAAATTGATCTCGCGCTACAGTGATTCCAGAATACGCTAAAAATGATCTCGCGCTACAGTGATTCCAGAATACGCTAAAAATTGATCTCGGAATAAATGAAGTATAAAATCTCGTTATATAAAATAAATTCCTGCAAAATACTCAACGAAATAATTAGTAAATAATTAAGGGTATTTGTGAGCATCAAAATCATCATAAAGAGACAGAGTATTATTTAAAATAATCTCCCCCTTTAAAAAACATTATTTTGATTTGTTTAAATACATTGCTCAACAATCTCCCCCTTTTTGATGATCACAAAACCCATAAAATAATAGAACTAATTTAATTGCAATCTTTATTGAAAAATTAGTTTTATAAAATTTTAGAATTTTGAAAGGATTAAAACAATATTTAACTGTAAAATTTCTCCCCCATAACTCCCCCATAAAAAAATAAATTTTCAGCTAAAAATAGATAAAAGATAAATGTCGTATATATCCAAATGCTCCCATATATCCAAATTTCTTCATAGGAAACGAATGAATTTAAATGTTGTGTTTATCCAAATTCTCCCCCTTTTTGTGATATCAAAAAGAATGAAAAATTACGGATTTGAACACATTCAATATTGCACTGAACTATAAATAAATGCTATAATTAACTGTGTATGAATAAGTGAATTTCATATACTGGCTAACTTAATCATAAATCAATAAATAACAAAACAAAAAAAAAAGATAAGAAAAGAATTTTCATTCACAGGCTATTGTATAAAAACGACAGTGATATACAGAGGAATCAAGGTTTAGGGATAAGACAGGGAAAAAGGTGTCTATCTCCTTTGGATTGCGGTCTTGATCTCTGTAAACTGGTCTCGAAGTCTCTTCATCATCCCATCTCCTAACTTGATGATAAGATCTCTGTTCTCCTGAGTCATATGAATATCTTCAATCAAATTAACTCTGAAAAACTCATGCATTCTTTCTTCTTTTTCAACAAAAAGAGCCAGCTTTTCTGATAACTGATTCAAAAGAATCCTAATCGGTTGCTCTCCAGATGTCAACTGATCTACCAAAAATTTCTGATTATCTAGCAAAACTGACAAAGGGGCACTATTGCACTGAAGATCGTGTAATCTGTCACTCATATTGCTCAGTGCTCCAGTAATTGCTTGAAATCTTCGAATCAAATCAGGTGAAGAACCTGATCCACTCACAGCACTATTTGCAACAGATTCAAATTTATTCTCCATGTAAATCTTCATCTCAGACAAATCATCTTTCGTTACCATCTCTGATTTCAACTGATCAACAGCATTCAACATATCAGTCTTAAACAAATCTACTTCCTGTCTTGAAACAGTAGATTCTTTCAGCTTCTGAAACTTTAATTGCTCTAAGTTCAGATAATTTCTGAGACTTACATTCTCAGATTCTAACTGAGAAATACTCTTGTATAACTCAACAACTTCTTCTTTTCTTGAATCAGGGGCACCCTGTGCTTGATTCTCATGTCCAAAATCAGATTGACGAAGCAGGACAAGGGGTAAAGAATCTGCATCTGACTGTTCTTTGTCCTGAAAAGGTTGATCCACTGAACTATCCTTTGAAGCCTGAAACTCTTCCACTGAAAAATCTTCCTGAAGTACCTCTGTATTAACTTCAGAAGTATGTTCATCACGAACAGTAGTCTCTCTGACTTCTACTGAATGATCAAGAACAATATTTTCATGAAATTCTTGAGGTCGGGCCACTTCTTCACCAGGCACTGCCTCCATAAGTTGTTCTTGTGGAATTGCTTCTTCAACAGCCACAGCAGCAGTTTGAGGTTCTAGCTGAATTTCCGGTTGAGCTACTGGTTCCTCTATCGGTGCAGTCCTCTCCACAACAGCTTCTCTCACAAATGAATAAGAAATAACCGGTTCAGAAGATTTCAAGACAGGAGAGATAATTTCTTCATCAATTGACCTCTTCCTTCTAGATTGAAGTCCTTCTTGACTTCTCTCTTCCTCAACTTCCTCCATCTCAAGGCGAATTCTTCTTGCCACTGTACTAACTCTTGATTCTGCTTGTCCCTCCTTGGACTTAGCCGGTTGAGCCTGAGCACTCTCCGAGTCTTCCTCAGCTCCAACAGGTAAGAGTTTTCCTTTAATTGTGCTCCAGAAATATCCCACTTTCCTCAAAGTTCCAGCATTAAAAACATTACTGTGGTGACATTTCACCCCAGCACTTACCAATCTGATCATTCCTCTTTTATATAAAAACAAAGAAATGAACCTTCCATATGGGAAAAAGGTCATTCTTGCTTCACTCTGACAGCAGTATCTCAGATATCTTATCATAAATCGAGGAAAATTAAACTTAATATCACTCATCAGAAGATACATTATATACATGTCAGGGTATAGAATTTTCTCCATCTCAGCCATCCTTGGTGCTAAACCAGTCTGAACAAACTTTACTAAGATTTTCTGATCGGGCTCCAAATCTTTAATAAACATCTTCTTTATCACTTTGGTTCCAAACAGAAAAGACATAATGTCTTCAGACTTATGTACAGAATCTCCAATATTCCGTAAATCAAAATGAAAAACTCCTTCATGAGGGCAGTTAAGAATTTGACTTATCTCTACAGATGATATGGAAAAGTCCTTATCCTCTATTTGAGCCAATAAACTATCCTCCGTATCCCCAAGGCTAAACTGAATAGTTCTAAAGAAATGTCTCATTTCTGCCTCATATAGAAACTCAGAGTTTTCACTATTAAAAGCTTGCTCAAGGCCTTGAAACGACAACGCTTGCTTCAACAGCAAATTAGTTTCAAACAGCCATTCTAAATCGATGACTTTACCTTGCAGTATTTTCCGACCAACTACTTTAGATTTCTTTGCAGCACTGCTCTCAGCTTCATCTGGACGCTTAGTCTTTTCCATTTCAACAACGATTTCTGAAGGTTCGTAAGTTTAGGGTTTGAAGATTCAGAAAAGGGTTTTGGAGCAGATGTGCGGTTTTAGGTTTTCGAAAGGGTTTCCGAAAAAGGTGAAAACAGTTTAGAAGGTGAAACGGTTCTGACAGCCTTGATTCCCGTGTAATCACTAATCATTACTTTTATTTAAAACAAAATAAAATAACTTATAGCGGGAAACAGAAATTAAGTAGAATTCGAAAACAGAATAAGATTAAAAAGAAACTATTTAAAATTAAATAAACCTAACTCCCCCTTAATAAATTCAAACCTTGCCGTGGGAAGTGGTTTAGTAAAAATATCTGCTAATTGATTTTCTGTATTTACAAATTCTAAAAATATATCCTTTTTTAACACATGATCTCTTAAAAAGTGATGTCTTATATCAATGTGCTTAGTTCTAGAATGACTAATAGGATTTTTTGAAATATTAATTGCACTAGTATTATCACATAAAATAGGTGTATTATTGAAATTTAATCCAAAGTCCATAAGAGTGTTTTTCATCCACAACACCTGTGCACAGCAACTACCTGCAGACACATATTCTGCCTCGGCTGTTGACAGGGCAACTGAGTGTTGTTTCTTACTAGACCATGATACTAAAGACTTTCCTAAAAAGTGACAGGTTCCTGAAGTACTCTTCCTATCTAATCTACAGCTTCCAAAGTCTGCATCTGAATATGAAATTAAATTAAAATCAGAGATTTTTGGATAAAGCAGAGATTGATAAATAGTACCTTTTAAATATCTAAAAATTCTTTTAACAGCAGTTAAATGGGATTCTTTGGGATTTGATTGAAATCGAGCACAAAGACATACTGAATACATTATATCTGGTCTACTAGCAGTAAGATATAATAAACTACCAATCATACCTCTATATAACTTGTTGTCCACTGATTTTCCAGTTTCATCCAAATCAAGTTTTATATTAGTACACATAGGAGTTGTAAATGTCTTGCTGTTTTCAAGTCCAAATTTCTTAAGTAAATCAGTAATGTATTTGCATTGATTTAAAATATTTCCAAAATCTTTTTGAAATATTTGAAGACCCAAAAAGAAATTTAATTCTCCCATCATACTCATTTCAAATTCTTTTTGCATTAATTCTGAAAATTCATGACAAAGAATTTTATTGGTTGATCCAAAAATTACATCATCAACATAAATTTGAACCAACAAAACATTATTTTTCACAGTTTTCTTAAAGAGTGTTGGATCTGCTAGTCCAACAGTAAAATCATTTTTCAAAAGAAAAGAACTTAGTCTATCATACCAAGCTCTAGGTGCTTGTTTAAGGCCATAAAGAGCTTTAGTAAGTTTGAAAACAGAATCTGGTTTTTGAGAATTTTCAAAACCAGGAGGTTGCTCAACATAAACTTCCTCCATTAAATAACCATTTAAAAAGGCAGATTTAACATCCATCTGAAATAATTTAAAATTCATATAAGATGCATAGGCTAAAAGGATTCTAATAGCTTCTAACCTGGCTACAGGTGCAAAGGTCTCATCATAATCTATTCCTTCTTCTTGATTGTATCCTTTAGCTACTAATCTTGCTTTATTTCTAGTTATTATCCCTTGATCATCCTGTTTATTCCTAAAGACCCATTTAGTTCCTATTACTGGATAATCATGTGGTCTTTCAACTAATTCCCAAACCTTATTTCTCTTGAACTGGTTCAATTCATCCTGCATTGCTATTACCCAGCTCTCATCATCTAAGGATTCTTCTATGGTCTTAGGTTCTTGTTGGGATAGGAAAGCAGAGAATTCAACTATGTTTCCAAAGTTTCTTCTAGTTTGAATACCAGTATCTAAGTCACCTATCACAGATTCTAAAGGGTGATTCTTTAAGGTTCTAGACTGTCTAGGCATTACATTCAAAGGCTCTTCAGTATCATGTTCTTCTGAACTGGACTGAATTTCTTTTATATCATTTTCAAAATCATTCTTTAAATTCTCAGGTCTCATGTTTTCATTAGAATCAGGTTCATCTATTTGTTCTATCCTTTTCTCAAAAGGATCAGATTCATCAAATTTCACATGAACTGATTCTTCAACAATCCTTGACTTTTTATTATAGACTCTATAAGCTTTGGAGGTTGCATAATATCCTAAGAAAATACCTTTATCAGATTTTGGATCAAATTTACCAAGATTATCTTTGGTATTCAAGATGTAAACCTTGCATCCAAAAACTTTAAAGTAATTTACTTTAGGTTTTCTGTTATTCCATAGTTCATAGGGTGTCTTTTTCAAAATAGGTCTTATTAAAATTCTATTCATTATATAACAAGCTGTATTAACAGCTTCTGCCCAGAAATATATAGGTAGGCTATATTCATTTAACATAGTTCTAGCCATTTCTTGAATAGTTCTATTTCTTCTTTCTACAATCCCATTCTGTTGAGGTGTTCTTGGAGCAGAGAAGGTGTGTTTAATACCCATGTTTGAGCAAAAGGAATTAAATTCCTGGTTCTCAAATTCTCCACCATGATCACTTCTCAATGAGATTATATTAAAACCTTTTTCATTTTGAATAGATTTACAAAAACCTTCAAATAAACTAAAAGCTTCACTTTTAAATTTCAAAAAGAAAATCCAAGTAAATCTAGAGTAATCATCAACTAATACATAAACATATAATTTACCAGCTAAACTTGCTACTCTTGAAGGTCCAAACAAATCCATATGGATAAGTTCTAGAGGTTTAGTTGTAGCAACTTTATTAACAGATTTGAATGATGATTTGTGTTGCTTGCCAAGCTGACATGCATCACAGAATCTGTCATTTTCAAATTTGAGACTAGGCAAATCAGAAACTAAATGTTTATTAGATAATTTATGTAAAGAATATATATTGCAATGACCAAGTCTTCTATGCCAGATCCAGGATTCACTTATATTAGCAGTTAAGCAGTTTACTTGTTGTTTACACAAGGAATATAAATCCAAAGTATAAACATTATCAGTTCTGGGTGCTCTAAACTTAAACAGTTTATCTTTAGAAACAGTACAACTATTGTTAGTAAAATCAACAGTGTATCCATCATCACAGAGTTGAGAGATACTTATCAGATTGTGTTTTAACCCTTGTACATAAAGTACTTTGTTGATTGAGACTGTCTCTGGATCTCCAACTGTTCCAATACCAATAATCTTTCCTTTGGCATTGTCACCAAAGGTGACAAGTCCTCCTTCCTTTCGAGTAAGAGAAGAGAAATTAGCTGAAGTTCCACTCATGTGTCTTGAGCAGCCACTGTCCATATACCATATTTCTTTCTTTCTTTGGTGACCTACTACCTGCAAAGATATTCAAACAAATTGCTTTGGTACCCATATTTTGTTGGGTCCAGGAGTGTTAGCAAGCAGTGATCTGGGTATCCAGATTTGCTTTGTTTTCTTAAAATTGATTGAATCATATAGATCGTTGGAAATATAAGCTTTCTTAATTCTACATATCTGAGGTTGTCTTAGAAAACAGTTTTTAGCTATATGACCTCTTGTTCCACAGAAGTTACAAATAACCTGTTTAGAGCTAGGAACAAAATAATTTTTGTATAACTTAGGTTTTTCTCCTTTACTTCCAATTCCAAACCTTTCCTTTTTAATTACAGTTTTTCCAAGTACCTCATTTAAGGTGTTTTCTCCTTTTGTAAAAACTAATGCAGCCGTTTTATAAGATTCTACTTCATCCTGTAGAGTTTTTATTTTTGATTCAAAATTAATTTTATTTGAGTCAGCAGAATTGTATTTGTCAATTAATTCCTCATGTTGTTTTAGCAAAGTATTTCTCTCATCTGAAATAGCTTTGTACAAGTTCTTTATAGATTTATATTTATTAAATAATGAGTCATACCTTTCTTCAAGCATATTGCAGTAAGCTGCAAGTTTTCTATTTGAGAGGCTTGTTTCAGAGTTTGATTCATTATTTGAGTCAGAGGAATAGTATGAGTGTACCTCATCAGTTTCAGCCATGAAACACATATTTGCTTTTAAATTGGCTTCCTCCTTCTCTGAGCATGATTCAGAAGAATTACTTGAGTCTTCAGAAACACTCCAAGTAGCTTTCATAGCTTTCTTGTCTTTCTGCTCATAATCATCTCTTTTGAAGAATTTCTTCTTCTTTGCATCTCTCAATTTTGGGCAATCCGGTCTGATATGTCCCATCTTTTTGCATTCATAACATCTCACTTCCTTGCTATCCTTTTTAAAGGATTTCTTGAAGTCTTTCTTCTTACTATAGAACTTTCTGAATTTTCTGGCTAGCTGTGCCAGTTCTTCATCCGAATTTGAAGAATCAGAGCTTTCTGATTTAGCACTCACTTCTCTGTTCTTCATCTTTCTATCCTTTTGTTGAGAAGTCACTTTCAAAGCAGTATTTTCCCTTTTTATGTAGACTTTATGCTCATTTACCTCATCTTGCATTTCAGCTTCGTACATCATCAGTGTACCAATCAGTTCTCTCATAGTTAGATCTTTAACAGAAGTTGATTGTCTGATTGCTGCAGAGATTCCATTCCATCGAGTAGGAAGTACTCTCAGTACCTTCAACGCTTGATCAGCTTGCTTGATTGGTTCTCCTAGAGCTGTTATATTATTGACAATTTCTGTCAATCTTCCATTCATCTGAGTGATGCTCTCTCCTTCAATCATTCTGAAAGTATCGAATTTTAACTTAGCAGTTGCATATCTCATCTGTCTTACATTATCTGTTCCTTCATAAGCAACAGCTATTGTTTGCCACATTTCATATGCAGTCGGGCATTGAGATACTCTGTTAAATTCATCTGGTCCTAGACCACAGATGATTGCATTCATAGCTTTTGAATTTATGTCATACTCAGCTTCTGTAGCAGCACTCCATGTATCGGGATTTTCAGGAATTTCATAGGGAGTCAGAATCTTTGAATAGACTTTGTAACCAAGATTTTTCAAATAAATAATCATACGTGATTTCCAGCAGCCATAATTATCTCCATTAAAGTAAGGTGCTCTGACCATTGACATTCCCTCTCTCATATCAGCCATGATACACTATGTATAATCTTTAAATACTTCTAGGCTTGATAAGACTTTAGAAATAAGAAGCTCCTCCTCTGATACCAATTGTTGGATCTGAATCTACGGATTATACACAAGAGGGGGGGTGAATTGTGTCTTTTCAAATTTTTACAATCTCTTCAATTTAGACAAATTCTGTCCACTATGCTTTTGCACGATTAAATATGCAGCGGAAAAAATAAAAGCATGAACACACGGATGTATAGTGGTTCGGGGAACAGAAGGCCCCTAGTCCACTCCACCAATGCTCAAATCCACGAGTTTGGCGATTTTCACTATCTGGTCCTCGTTTCCACAGACCCGTCCACAACTGAGTACAGGCAGTTGACACCTTTACAAGATTCAGGCAAACACAGCCTTCCTGGTTCAAACACGAACCCACACAGCTTAGAACGAGAAGCTGATCACTCAAAAATAAAAGGGTTTCGATAAAGAAACACTTCTCCAGTTGTTCTTCACAATTGCAATAGAATGCAATTGACAGTAGATAGATCGTCGTCTTCAGAAAATAAAGATCTGTAATCAAAACAGTTCTGAGTCGATCCAGTTGCAATAGATATTACCAGAAACTTCACAACTTCAGCAGCAGTAGATTCACAACAGATAGTCGATGTAGAACACGTGAATCTGCTATCAAGATCTTCCTTCAGTAATAAAGGTCTTATGCTTCTTCTCGATCACCAGAAAAGAACGCTTTCACACAGTCTCTGTTTCTTGCTCGTCAAAAGATCAATCTCTGTATCACACACTTTCCTGTGCATATATATATCTCCGAAGTTTCCAAGATAGAACATATATTCAAATATGAGAAAATCTTTCGCATAAATAGATCCATGAAAATCTCCTTTAGATTCGCGATATTAAATGAAATAACAGAGCCGTTGTAATTCCCCTGAAAAATCGGCATAAAAAGCTCCGTTTAAATCAATCATTAATCCGTTGTAAATCGTCTTTGATTCAGTCAAAGTCGTATTTAAGAATCAGCTCGAAATCCGCCTAATAATCCGCTTGATTGACTAATTCAAAAGGAAATATCGTCTGTCAAAAATATCCCGACGCCAAACGTAGGGTTGATGACGTGGCTTCCAAACGTAGGGTTCACAAACGTAAGGTTCAGAACGTAAGGTTCAGAACGTAGGGTTGAACATACATACATTCTCTTCAGCATTCAAACGTAGGGTTGATCATCCATACTTTGTCTTGCTTCAACTCTCCAAAGAACGTACGATTGATTATAAAAGTAAGGTTGATGATCCATACTTTTGAGAAACAAACTCAACACTGAAAACTAACATACGGTTTCTCTTCCATACTTGTCCAACAACGAAAACGTAAGGTTCCTTCCAAACGTAATGTTCTTCTTCCATACTTTTCAACAACGTAAGGTTCATTAACCATACGTTTCAAAATAACATAAAAAGTAAACTTTTCATCCATACGTTACGTTCATCAACGTAGGGTATGAACAGTGATTCCAGTACGCGCTAAAAATTGATCTCGCGCTACAGTGATTCCAGAATACGCTAAAAATGATCTCGCGCTACAGTGATTCCAGAATACGCTAAAAATTGATCTCGGAATAAATGAAGTATAAAATCTCGTTATATAAAATAAATTCCTGAAAAATACTCAACAAAATAATTAGTAAATAATTAAGGGTATTTGTGAGCATCAAAATCATCATAAAGAGACAGAGTATTATTTAAAATAATCTCCCCCTTTAAAAAACATTATTTTGATTTGTTTAAATACATTGCTCAACAATTATGCCTTGTTTCATATAGTTATATCAATGATGAGTTGGTGTAAACCTACTATATAATTATAGAGATATGATATAGAAAACACTTCATTTGTTCTTAACTAAATTTCATGTAAATAAATTAGAAAGACACCAAATGGGATATGGAGTGGGAGGTGTCTTAGTTTATCTTTTATGAGAATTTGGTTGTGTTAATCATATATATAATGTTTATTTTTAGATAATATTATCCCTAAATTTTAAAAATTATTATTTGTTGGTCATCCCAAGGAAACTAAGAGATATTATTTCTATAATCCTTCTAAACAAAAACTGTTTACGTATGTTGATCGTATTATCCTTAAAAATGAATATATCACTAGAGGGTCAGTGGGAGGAAAATTGATCTTGGGGGGGGGGTGTGATTTTACCTTCTAAGTTAACCTTCCTTATAGACAAAATAAAGTGACAAAAACCGTGGTGTGAATCTCTGTATGCTTGAGGATACCATCTATCAGTGAGAGTCTATAGGTGATCATGGGGAGACTATACACTTATGAATATCTATAAAAAAAAGAATCGACAATAATAAAAAACAATCATTAAAATATAACATTAAGAGAACAACTGAAGACATATCACATTATTTATAAAATGAGTAATAATGATATCATACAATTCATCCAAAAATAACCAAGATCACCTATAGTTGATTATATACAACATGACCAAAATAAATAAATAAAAAATCCAATTTAGTATCGAGTTTCCAACAGGTCTATATAAAAATAACTAAGAAAATCCTACCTATACACCCATTTCATATTTCAATCATTAGAACCAGTTACATGAACATTTTCCTCTCCCAAGTCAAGTGATATAAAGTCTACACAAGCACTGGGGTTCTAATATAGGGTTTAAATATAAAATCATTATACCACAAAAAATGGTTTCCCAAGATAATATCCAAAAGTATATGAGTATATGAAAAATTAACATATAATGACTAATATGACAAATAAACTTTGCTCTAATCTGTACTGAAAATCTATGGATTAATATCCCATCTTCTTCAACTAGTTCTATAATGTGATGATATCCAGTAATCTAAACACACCCAAAGAGATATGAAACCATCACCCTCATTACATAAACTAGTGGAAGAATTATTACCTTACCCAAATATTACCAATGAATGATGCGTCATAACATAGTTAACTCAGTGGAAATATACCCACATAACAAGTGCAACACCTCTAAATATTTATAATAATCAAATTATAGAACATATATGCACCATCAATGGTATATACCTCTATATATTATATAATACAAATCATCACCCTAATTCACTCATCTATAGATGATCCCTATAATAATTTGGTGGTCAATTCCACCCCCTACCAAAGGGAACATGATCCGATGGCCATATCCCCAATAGTGTGTGGTGACACTAATATCCTATAGATAAAAAACTGATGAGCATTCATCACACCATTATCAGTGAATGATATATCACTATCATACCTTATCAATGAATCACATCACCACCTAGATATAAGAATTATTGTAAAAAATTAACCATATATAAAACTTTCCAACCAATTCTTTAGTCTAGAAATCCCCACACAACATAACCTTGGCGTAGTTCAACCCATATTCACACCTCACTACACTAGACTACTCTTACGAATCCTTCCTTTAATATTTAAGAACATAGTAATTCCCATTACTATTCACTCGCATAACCCTTCCCATGTATTCAAATAACATATTAAAATAACCCATATAAATAATTAAAATATCAAGGAACCATTGGTAAATCTAGTAATCATAGGTCATAAATTGAATTATTTATATTCCTACGTAAAACTAGTATAGTTTTAGGAAGGTTTTATTGACAAGGAAGGACTGCAATTATGATTTAGTTATGAGGAAACATAAATTGAAAACAAAGAAAATAATGAAAAAAGTGTGAGAAAGAAATGATGAAAAATATTGAGAAAAAAGATGAGTGATTAAAGATGATGTGCATAAGAATAAATAGTTCAGTATTGAATAGATCAAGAAAATGAGTTGTGGTCAACAATGAAATATCAAGATGAATTTTTATTGACTAATACGCATAAATATCCTTAATCATGTGAAAATTATTGAAATAATATCCAGTGAAATATTTCCAACTCAATTTTTCAAGGAGAATAAAAGTACAAGTTATGATCTATGGATTTTCAGTTTAGAACCCCAACACTAAAATAATAAATGAGTGGATTAAATTACCTATGTTAAACATTCTCTAAAAGTTGGTGTGGCTTCATTCTTTTGATTTTTAAATTTCTTATCAAAAGGTTTTAAAATAGAACTTCTCTAATAGTTTTGATAATTGTGATAATGACCAACTGTTATTGATTCATGACAATTGAAAATATTACTTCTAGGAAATATGATAAGAAGAAAGCCTCTATAGCAATAAATGATTCCATGATTTAAGATAATTAAGAGAAAAATAACATTCCCACTCCCCATGCACATTTTTTGTGATAATAATTCTAGAAAAAAATAATTTTCAATAATGAATTCTTTCAAGAATAAGTAAAAGAATTAGATTGAATAATTCAAATAAGAAGAGGTTCTAGGATAGAAGTTAAATCTCTACTATATAGTCGATTATTATCCTCTTCAGGCTCATTTGTCACACCTAAGATCCTCCTGGTTCAAATATTGTGACTAAAAATCCTCTAGTATCTATGGTTATGTATTAATAAACTATTTACAGATTTATCCCATATATATCATTATGATTTAATAATTAAACAAAAGTCATGTGGTAACTCTAGCCTTCATATCACTATTAGCATCCTCACACACATCTCTTAAATTTAAATGTAGTGTTACCATCATTGCTCATCATCCACTTCACATGAATCAAGTAGTAACCTAAAATGAATGCTCCCCTCCATACATGGGACCACAGTTCTTGTAGAATGTTCAAACTATTTTTCTAATCCAATAAACTTCATAAGATTCTCTAACATTAATTTAGTTTTTTCCAACCAAAATCCCCCATTTCCTTTGATTTTCCATTTTTTTGATATTTTATTTAAATTTTAAATATTATATAACTATGATAAAATTAACCATGAAAAGTGTGTTAGACCAATTACCTATGCCATTATTTAAAAATGAGATCCTTGATAAGAATTGTATGGATTCCCAAAATCTAGAAATTAATATTAGAAATTTCTATAGTAAAAAGCGAGCAAAATAAAGGTTAAGAGGAAATTCATTAAACTTTTTTAATAAATGTATCTCCATCTAGCCCATGAAAATAATTTGAGACTCTTCTCTTAAAGATTAGAGGAAGTATTAAACTGTCTATACAGATAACTAACTATGGTGGTTGTGTGGTAGTTCAATCGACTGTAAGTGTGTTAGTGACCAAAAGAAGAGAAGTTCGATCTACTATAAGAACATCCCAAATACCTATAAAAAAAGAACACATGTTGAACCAACTAACCACACCACAAAAAATCACAAAGTCTCAAACTAACCGCAAAAAAGTAGAAATTGACCATATTAAGAAAAACTAATTGACCATGGGCTCGTAACATAAGTAAATTAACTTCTAGATGAAGATAAATTAATGACAAAACCTAGGGACTAGTCATGGGGATCTTGAAATAGGTCAATAGACTACAATAATATTCACGTGATGGAATTAAAAAAATGGATTGACTATATGTGGCAATAAGAAAATGTGTCTGAGTTAATTTGATTCCACAGTGAAAATCAAAAAAAGGACTAGAGTGTCCATAAGAAGGAATATAAATTAGTTATAGGGGAAAAGTGGTTGTACATGAGAAAATTAAACCATGGGCTAGATCAACCATTTGAGGGAAAGTGACCATGAGAAGGAAACTTATCCCAAATAGAGAACCATAAGAAGGATTATTTCTACGAAACAAAAGAAGTGAAATAAATGAAACATGGGTAAGATACCATAAATCATTGAGATTATTGTATTTTTTTAAACTCAAAGAAATATTAAGAATTAAGGATTACAATAACAACAAAACCCTTTAGCCTCCCCTAAAATTAATGTTTGATACTTTTTCTGTTAACCAGAGAAGGTATATTCTCCTCATATATTAATTTTATATCTCCATTAATCAAAACTGTTAAAATGGTAAAACCTTTAAAACACATTGATTTCATCTTCCTAAGGAATATTTTAGGCCTTGAATTAAAAATCCTCACTTTCTATCCAACTAAAGAGATTCTATTCTAAATAATGGTATCATAGAAAGCCTTTGTTTTCTCTTTTTAGATTCTAGAATTTTTATAAGATTCCCTATTTATCTCTCCTATCTCACTAGACTTAGGTTGTCACATCTCAACATTAATATTAGAATCCAAATTCAAATCTTACACATATAATTTTTTTGATGATTCTCCATAGGAAAATGAAATTTTCCCTAAAAATATTATAGGGAGACATTCCTATAGAAGTTTTGAATACAGTTTTATTGGACCAAAAGTCCTCATCCATCTTCAATGACCAATATATCCTTAAGATACAAATAGTTTTATCTAGAAATTTTTAAATATCCCTACTTGTGGACTGATATTTTCCAAATGAATTTTGGTGATAATTTTTTCCAGTTTTATAAAAATAACCCTATTTTTCCATTAAAAAATTAAACATAATTTTATTAGAATAGGTTATATAATCAGTTATTAAATATCTAGGAACTGAAAATCCAGAATTCTTTTCCTTTTTATGGATTTTAAAACACTGGTAACTTGGTTATTTGAAAGCATCATTGCCTTGACCCATTTAGACATGTAGTTTATGGCTACCCAAATTTACTCATTCCCAAGAGAGGATGAAAGTGTTCCCCAGAAGTCTAATCCCTATACATTAAGAATTTAAACCTATAAAATTAATTTTTTTGGTAGTTACTACTTCCTATAGAAAATATCTAGTCTCTATCACTTATCATAACCAACTACCATACTTCTAGTATTGTTTAATAATATAAGACAATTGAAACCTTCCGGAAGCATTATCTGGGTATTCCTCTCTCCCCCATGGTGTTCACCCCATAGTAAAGAGTGAAAAATCTTGATAATATGTAAAAATTCTTCCTCAGTGACACATATCCTTATAAATCCATATAGACATATCCTAAATTGGAAAGAACTATCCCAAAAATATTATTTAAACTAGTAGATAAATTTGTTTCTTTATTTTTGTAAAATATCCTCAAGAATGACTCCTACATATAGAAATTTAGTGAAGTCAAAAAACCAAAAATCTTAAATAGATTTCACTAGTAGAAATTTTTTATTAGGGAAAGAAAAATTGATCACATTTAATAATCATTTTTTGGACTATAAAACTTGTAAAAGTTGTCAAAACCCTCATTTTGGTACAAATATTTTCCCTAATTTCAAGATATAATTATTTTAGGAGGATTATATATATAATAATTATTTTATTAGAGTCCTTCTTAACATGTAAATACATAAGGGATGAATGATCAATGAAGAAAGTCACCTTTCAATAAATTTGGTACTTACTAAATTTATTTAGAGTAAAAACAATAGTTAGTAATTTATTTTCCGTATTAAGGTAATCAGTTTTATCAACATCCAATAATCTATTAGAATAGTTCCCCAAATGCTGCTTATTTTATTTCATTTTACCTAATATTTCCCCCACACCCAGATCACTAGCATTACATATAAATTCAATGGGAAACTTTCAATCAAAGGAAATAATTATGGCATAATAAGTATGTTAATCTTTAAGAAGATTTAATTATTATAAGAACTTATCATTAGAAGAAAAAGGTGCATATTTAGACAAAAGATAACAAAAATGCCTTTTTTTGTTTTTGAAAATTCCATTATAAACCAAGGGTGGAAACTGGAATGCCCCAAGAATCTTAAAATTCCTTTAAAATTTTTAAGATATTATAGTATTTCAATACACTCAATTTTATCATTATTATCCTCAATTACTATATTAGTGAATTTATGACCAATAATCATAGCTTATGTGATCAAAATCTGACATTTTTCCTAATTAAGAATAATGTTAGTCACCAAACATCTTCCCAAATATAATTTAATATTATTTAAATAGTTATCAAATGTGTTTACAGTAATGAAGAAATAATCAATAAATATCTCTATGATCCTATCAATAATTTCGATGAAAATATTGATCTTTCAACTTTAAAATGTGATTAGGGCACCACACAATCCAATGAGTTTTCTCATATAAAAAATATCCCAAATAGACAAGTGAAGGTGGCCTTTTTATAGTCTTTAAGAGCTACTAGATTCTAGTTCAAACCAGAATATCCATCAAAAAAATATAAAATTTTATTATCTTCCAGCCTCTCAATAATTCTATCATGGAATTTAATTGGAGAATGGTTCTTCCTAGTTAATAAGTTATGTTTTTTTTTTGCTTTTAAATACTCTCCCTTAAGTGATTTTCTTGGACTAAGTTTGTCTATATTTCTCATTTTCTATAACAAGAACACCTCTTATCTTGGTAACAAAATGAACAGGGATATCCAATGTGCTGTATGAAATAGTAAATATGATTTTAGTATCTAATAATTTGATTAATTCCTCCCTAAATATGTATTTCATGTTAAGAATTAACCTTTTTACCTCCACTCAAGGTTTTTCTTTTGGATATATAAGTATCTTATGCATACAATAAGAAGGGATGATTCATTTTATATTTTAAATAGACCAACCTAAAGAATATTTTAACATTTTTAACATAAAAAATAACTTTTCCTATTGACTCACATGAAGTTCACCAGAAATGATTACAAGTAGTTTAGAAATTTTCCCCAAATTGAATAATTTAAATGATTTTGAAGTGTCTTAAACTTCATATGCGGTGCTTATTTATTTGAATAGAGTCTCTTTGGACTAGGTAACCAAGGTATTAAATTTTTCTTTTAATTAAACAATGAGAGTTTTTTAACACTTGTTCCTCACCACTACCCAAAGTGGATAGCTCACATCACTCAGAATTTAAGTCTGAATTAAATATTTTTTTCTAAAAAAATAATCTAAATTATTAATAAATTCCCCTTTATAATTATAAAATAGTATTACACTTCATCTACATCAATCTCAAAAAAATATTTTGCTAAGAGATTACATTATATATTTTCCATGACATCTATAAATTCCTCCTCTGACTCATCAAATGGGTCCACATTTTCCAAAATTTCAACTCTATAGAAGTTATCCTCAAGTAAAGGTTCCTTTTGATTTCTAAAAATATTTAATTCCTTAGTTTATTTTCCCAGAATTGAAAATTAACTTTCCCATAGAAACATTTATCACAACTCTTCCTATGGAAAAGAAGGGCCTACCAATGATGATAAAGACTTCATTGTCACACTTTGTGTCCAAGAAGAGAAAATGAATAGGTAAAAATAACTTTCCAAAACCAATAAGAATATCATACACCATAAATTTAGGGTGTGTTATGGAATGGTAATCAAGTAATAGAAAAAAAGTGCTAGGATAAATAACCCCCAATCTCAATTGTTGAAAATGTAAGAAATCTGATTTATACTTACACCGAGGTCACATAAATAATTGAGTAGAACACTATTATCTAATTTAATAGAGGTGAAAAATATTCCTAGATCCTTAAGCTATAGTGGGATTTTATTTTTAAGGAATTACTATATTTTTTAGTGTGGCTGTATGTAATAAAGTCCTTAAGTGATGTCTTGTTTGAATTAATTTTTTTTAGAGATTTTAGATATGAATGAATCTAGATTAAATTTTGAATGAATGTAATTTTTAATTAGATACTATAGAAAATCCCAAGGAACTTAAGAAGTTTAGTTTTCTTACTTTTTTATATCATTTTTTTGATTTAAAGGGTTGGTGGAGTTAATTCTAAAAAAATAGTGGTAATTCACTTAATTTCTACTTAAATCTTTTCCTTCCCTTTATTTGATTTTTATTTTAGAATATTTTTCCTCATATGTTTCAGATAGAATATGTGGATTTGTTTGAATTTTATAGCTACTTTACACAATTATATATTCTATAAATTATATATTTTGGAGGCTGTAGTCTTGTATATTTACATTTAGACCTATTCTGGGGTCTCTTTTAGGTTCTTCCTGAGTTTTGAAACCACTATTTGTAGTCGCTTACATAAAATTGTCCCTTATATTAGATTATATAGTACTTGGTAGCTTTCTTTTCTCCCTTCATATTAATTTTACATCCATGTGATTTATTTGAATTTACATATTTTTGTGTCATTTTTAAAGAAGTTCTTTGAGATTTCATATCTAATTTATGTATTACTTCTTAATCATCCATCTTATTTAGCACTTTTTGTATGAGACCTTTTAAATTGGTTTTTTAATTGGACGATTCATCCATATTTTGGTTTTGGAATTTTTTTGGTATATTATTGAAAACAAAGTGTGGTAGTTTGTATAAATAGTCTCTTATCACATTAAGAGATGTTTTGATGATTTATATATCATTGTTTATAAGTGTTTGAGAAGGAATAATCCCTAGAGTACATCGTAATTCCATTCCTAAAAAAATAGCTTTTTTTGTACTTGTTAAGGTATGTCAAAGTTGTTACAATAAGATTTTGAATAACCAAACATAAAAAAGTGGTGGAATTTATCCCTAAGTAAATTCTCATTATAAATCCTAGAAACCCATGGATAGGTTTCTTTAGTAGAATTTTTGTCTCTTAGGTAAATTGTTCTCCTTTTAGAACATTGTGTTTTTTGAATTTTGATGTAGTTTATTGAAAATTTCTTTTAGTTCTTTAGAAGTATTATTAGAAAAATATCATATAGATATTTGATTAATAACAGTATGATTATAAGGGGTGATACCATTGTAAAAAGTTTCCATGAGAAAATATTAAGAAAATTGGGATTCATGGAATACATAACACTTATCATTCATAAAACCGGTGATCTTATTTATAATTTCATATTTTTTTCCTCTTGGGGTAGAATTGTATGACAAATTAGTTAAAGACCTAGTCATATGTATCAAAAATATCTGCATCTAACTGTTATATCTTGGATATAACATTAACTTTGAGAAAAAATTGAAATACTCTTTATTTAAAACCTTTCTCACTAATCTACCTTAGTGGTGTCGGTTGTACCACACTTTAGAAGTCCATAATGAGCTCTAAAGAGCCATCATTAGGAAATACATTGAAATATGGAAGCATGGATAATAGGGATTGTTTAATCTCATAGTTTATAGTATAAGGTATCACCCTAATTCATGAAGGGTTACTCAAGACCACAACCTACTAAAATTCAATAATCATATGGCTCTCAACTATATGTTATCTTGGATAAGGAGGAATAACATTTTATTTATGATCTATAATCTCCCTATTAAATTAAATTTTCATTTTCTTCTTTAACGCACTCAAATCATTTTTATATTTCAAGAATTAATGTCTCTAAATTCTAATATTTTGTTTTTGAAATATTTTCGAATTGTTAACTCAAAGTATAATCAATGGCTTTTGTTTTTGAAAAATAGATTTGTTGATTTCCCTATGTATTATTTCTATAAAAATTTTTCCCTTGGTTGTTCACGCTGTCCTGGAAAATGGTTCTTATAATTTTGTGAAACTAGTAATTAAACCTCAAAAATTTAATTATTTATACTCATACATGAAAAAATATAGTGTTTGGATGGTTTAATCCAGAGGGAAGGACACACAACATATTTGAGTGACTAAGAGAAAGGAATTTAAAACAATATAAACAACCAGAAAAAGTGAGAGAAAACAATAATAGATAAATATTGAGAAAAATATGTGAGTGAGTAATGATGATGGGAATAGGAAAAAATAGTTCAACAGTGAATAAATATCGGAAATTAGTTGTGATGAATAGTTAAAAAAGGGTAATTTTGATTTACTAGGAAACATATATGGGTTCTAAACCTTATAACATCATATTTAACAAATATTAACTTTATAATATTAGATTATTTTCTACGTATCACCTTGTTATCTTTTTGGGATTCCTTGATCCTCTCAAGAATGGATAGTCGAGAAGTTATTTGAGGAAGGTAGGATGAAGATTCATTCTTTATTCTCATATCCATCATTTTTTTCCAAGATAGTTGGATCTATTTTAATAATCAACATGGATAGGGAGGCAAGATCCTTTCTACTCAGACCATATAACTCTTTTTTGACCATCATATGATGGTAATGGATTGAAAAATTATAATCCTTGATTAGCATTAACCACCTTTTTGACACATATTCAGTTCATTTTATGTAATTATTTACTTGAGGATTTTACAATATATATATATATATATATGTCACAATTATCCCAATAGAGATGATGTAACCAAATATTCAATGCGAAGATCACTACATACAATTATATATTATGTGTTGGGGAGTTTTTCTCATTGGTCTTTAATTAGTTGGAGGCATAGTCTATTGCATTTTCATCTTTCATGATTACAAAACCCAATCCCTTCTGAGATGCATCATTGTAGATCACAAATACTTCCCCATTAGTGGGTAATATAACCATAGGTGTAGTAAATATCTTATTATTTAACTCTTTATTCCTCTCCTCACAATCATAAATCTTGAAAAAGATCAATCCCTTTTGATTCAGCTTAGTTATTGGGTATGAAAATCATGATAAGTTTCTCACAAATCGACAATAGTAACCAGCTAATCTAAAGAAACTATATATGCTCATCACATATTTTGGTATGGTACATCCTTAAATTACCTCCATCTTTAAAGGAACCATATCTATCCCTTTATTTATGAAAACATTCCATGGGAATGTAACTTGATACATCCAAAATATGCATTTATTATACATAAACTATAACATTTCCTTTCTCAAGGTCTTAAGTACATCATTCAAATGCTCCTCATGTTTCTAATTGACTTTAGAGTAGATAAGAATATTTTATTTAAATACTACAAAAAAAATATTATGTTAATCCCTGAATAATCTATTCATTATTTCTATAGATATTGAAGAAGAATTAGTGAGTCTAAATGTCATCACTATGAATTTATACTGCATGTACCTTGTACAGAAATCAGTCTTGGTGATACACTCCTTCCACTTTACATGATATAATCAAAATTTAATGTATACCTAAGAGAATTTATATGATACAAATATTTGAGAAAATAATTCATCAATCTTTGCTAGGTTATACTTTTTATTTATAATGATTTTGATGAGCTCGTGATAATCAATGCAGAGTTTCATTGAACCATCCATCTTCTAGACAAAAAGGATTAGCTCACCCCATAGTGAAGCACGTGGGAGTATAAACCCTTTATCCATATTATTCTACATTTTCTTATTCATCTCCTCAATTTATATAGTGGTTATTATATATATATATATATTCTTGGATATTAGAAAATATTGGGGTATAAGTTTGATATAGAACTCAACCTCTCAAGTAAGGTTAAAATTAGATAATTCTTTAGGAAAAACTTTTGTGTATTCCCTAACAATAGGAATTTCATCAAAGATGATATTTTCCATAGTCTAAATCATTTAAGCTAGATATTATTTCTCATATGTAAATAATATTCATTCCTTATATAATTATTTTAAAGTAGATTTATCCTCCTCCTTACACATGTATAATATTAGAGATAAATTTGTGATATGGAGTGTGATTTATTTCTCCTAAAGATTTATGTTAAAACATTGCAAGGAAAGCCAATACATAACCCAAATTACATTAAGTTCCACTAAGTAGAGAATCATAAGGCTCATTGGTAAGTCCATCATGCAAATATGTATAGGGTAGAAGTTATATATATGGGATGAAATAATTTCCACAATTTTTGTTTTCACTGATAGCTCCACATCCATATTTTTAGGTGATGTATGAATAGTTATACAAATCTTATGTGATTTGGAATAATGTTTAGAACCATAATAATATATTATATATAAATATCAGGAATATAAGATAATTCAATCTTTTACTATTTAATTTTGGTTCTAATCATTTAATTCAAACAAAATATACTCAAGGAAGATAATTTTCAAACTATGCATAAATGGAAAACTATGAACATTGAAGAGAAAATAATTAAAGACATAAATTTCATAGCCCATAAATTTATAAGTTTAAATCTTAGTTATCCATTGACTATTTACTAAAATAAAATTTTATGGTTATTTTTATTCCCTTCATAATGGTTCGTAAAGAGCTTGTGAATTTACCAAATCATATACCCAATGAGTGATAAACTAGGTTTGTACTAAAGCATCTTTGTCATGCATAGGGTGAAGAAAGAGTTAATACCAAATTCAACCATTCTGGGTTATTAACCTTAGGTATAATTGTTCTATATCCACATGCACTTGTAGTATCTAGATAGATATTTTTTTTGGAAACCACTTACTCTATACTTTACCAAAAAATTAGGGATGTTTTCCTATGTTTAATAATATCCTCAAGGCTTTCACTAGGGTTTTATAATCCTACTCCATAAAAATAACTATATTATGCACTAATAATAACTATGAAAATCCATATCTTTAATAACCTTATTTCATTATTTATTACATAAATATACAGATAAGATAATCTGCAAATATTGCAAAACCAAGTTTCTTTGGGAAAATTGATACATAGTATGATAAATTTAAACAATAATACAATGAAATTATTTGAAGATTCATAACATGGCCTTAGAATACATTTATATTATAATACTTTAAGGTATAATATAGATATCTACTTAAGAAAGTGGGTGAGAATCCTAAACATGAACATCAAAGCATGATATATGATGATAACATCAAGGTAACAAAGGAATGTTGAAACAAAAAAAAACATGAAATCATAAGAATAAGTCAATCCTGATTACCGAGACATCATAACCTATTGGGATTAGGATAAACTCCAATTAATCAAACATCGTATATCATGAGATAAAAATATTACTCAATGCATTGGAGGGATATATAATTCCAGTCTCACACATCACATTCATATCATGTGTATGCATTTGTGCGGGCACATTGATCATAAAACATAAGAACTCATTTCATCAATTTTAGTTCAAAGATTTAGGAGTTTGAGTTACATACAAGTAATTAGATATTAAATTAAGGATACATCCATATATGTTAATAACCTCGATTGTAAATGGGTATTGGTATTCACAATATAAAATTTTGATATGAAAAAACATGGGATAATTTCTGCAACATAACCGGTGTAAGGAAATGTTCACAGAAGGGATTAATGAGTGTGAAAGGTGTTATATAATTACATGGTAATCATAATTACCATAAAATGGATTTTTTAAAAACACAATACATTATGAGAAATTATAAATCAAAATTTCAAAGTACAAATATAGTAGTTGAAATAAAGGAAGAGGAGAGAGTTCCTTTCCTAGAGAGGGATTTTATAAAAGCTTAGTAAGAGCATATAGAGATATTAGAAACAACTTGGGAGGTTTTTATAGAAGTATATGGAGAGTAAATTCACGTTAAATATTTTTTTAGTGTATAGGAGTGGGAGGTTGGGTAGGTATTTATAGAAAAAAAGAGGGGAGATCTTTATTAATTTCTAAACGTAGGTTTCAAACTCTATATGATAAAATGATCAAAAACAAAAAACATTCCATGGATTTTTCTAATGGTTTCTACTATAGAAGAGTTTTTTTAAATATTTTATAAGTCCATGAATCTAGTATATTAAAGTAATATCATTGGTGATGTGTAAGTGAGTTATGTTAAAAAAGAATTAATTTTAAAGCCGTAAAATATAATATATATTTTAGAGGATTCATTAAGGTTTTATAAAATTAATAAAATAACCTAAAATGATAATTTGAAATAATAAACATATATTTAGTAAGTTATTCCTTTTATAGTATTTTTTACATCACTTTTGGCTATTATGATGTCATAATACAGTATGTATATTTATACCATATTTAATTTTTACCCAAAAAAATTGAATGTCTATGAAAATTATGAAAAAATAACCATCAGATAATTTTGAAGTGTTTATTTATAAAATATATTTAATTTATCAAAATAATTATTGAAATATAAATATTTACACTTTTAGATAAAAATCATTATATACTAGAAAATACATGTGTTTTTATGACAATAACATTTTTTTGACCCTTATAAAGATTATATTAGACTTCATTAATTACATTATCATTTTTATATAAGTAAATATTATCTAATAATGTTATTACATGAAAGTAATATTTATTTAAAATTATTTTATTTATCAAAATGAGTTTTAAAGACCTATATTTTATAAAAATGCAAGTTTGGTTTCATTGAATCAAAATCTAATTTTCATCAACTCGTATATAATTATATATATCAAATAATAATAAAAATAGATAAAAATAATTATTATTATATTAAAATGAAAACATCAAAAATTAATACAACTTGGGTTTAGTTACCTAACTGCTTATTACAACAGTGTACGCTCTAAGGGTAAGGTGTGTGATGGTTGTAATTTCTTAGGGTGGTTCGATGAACATGGCTTGGGCCATGATTTTGATAAGATTGAACTTATCTCATAAATAGTTACTCTTGGGACTTATTTTTTGAATCTTGGATTGGGATTTTTCAAGGGTAAAGCCTGAAAATGTTATCTCTCTCAAAATCTCCAATAAATGGGCTTCATAATGAATGATCCCACTTGTCTAGGCCATCAATTATTCTATCTGTGTAAATTATAACTTAAAATACCGCTTAATATATACTAATATTTATAGTCATTATAAAATGGATATATTATCAATGGTTTTGATACTTAATGGTATATGAAATCTGACTGGATATATTTTATAACAGTCTACAATAACCAAAGTAATGAAATTATATCTATAATTATATTACCTAATAAGGCATTTATTCACCTAAAAGTGGAATTTCATTTATGAAGGTTTGGTTCATTACATAGAGTCATTATGAATTCCTTATAAGAGGTATTTTATATCCATCATCCTAAAGAATATCATAGTATATCCATATAACCTATCATTTGGAGAAAAATATATTGTGGTTTAGCTGACAAGAATTACACCAAAAATTTATATAACAAAACACCATAGATATTGTGGTCGAGACTTTAAAAAACTGAACTATTTCACCAGCAATACTAATCACACACATATCAATGAAATTCATGTGAATATTATATTCCAAATATGACTAATGTCTATATCCTCCTGTAAAGTGTCCAAGAGATAAAAACCTATATAAATGATAAATCCAAAAATCAAGTACATAATGCTAAGAGAAATCATACAGCCGTAAAATCAAAACCATGAAAACCAATATCATTTCATTTATAACCTATTATTACTATTGGGAAGGGTGTTTTGATAGACTAGTTTGATATCTATCACAATCTTTGTCACATCCCTATATCATCAATCTAACGTCTCCCTGAATAGTAAAAAAAACTCTAATATATTCTGTGATATCGGCCACATGAATGCTCTGATACCAATTTGCAGTTTCATTCCCTAATCATTATCCACTGTGTGGTTCCTAGACTAGAGAAGTTTCTATCAGACCTTATTCATGCCTCCTTGTATGTCAAAGTTTTGTGACTAGCAGTGGTTGTATTGGGTGGTTCCATAGGGATCCTATACCCCCTTACCAAAGTGTGAAATAATAGAAAAAATTATGAAACATAATCTAAAATAATAAAAATCATAATAATCATAAATAAATTAATAAAAAACAATGTTATATCCATTTTAATGTGGAAGTAAATTATATGGACTAATGGTCATGCCAATACACAACAACACTGATTTCCTATCAAGCCAATCATATATGCAATATGCATAAAATAATAAAGGTCATTGAGGCTTTATGATCATCCCTAATACTCACCTGAACCATATATTCAATTACATATGATTTATCCCTCTCAATAATTCTACTTTAGGCCTTTACCCAACCTGAACCTACGATCTTTAAAGGCTACTCATGTACCCAAGTGTTATGGTCGTTCGAGTTGGGTGTGAGTAAAAATCAGTAGAGAACTACCTATGTGGTCTAATACATAACCAGTAAAATGTAGCATATACATGTGATATGCTTGGATGAAAAAATAAATATATTTTGGAATCATAAATAAATAACATCATCTAACTTCTAGTTTTAACACAACACCTGAGATCAACTATACCTACTTTGGCCAATTATAGAGTATCTCTAATCACATGACAATGATCATGACAACTAGCACCAGGCCCATTTCCATATATATATATATATATATATATATATGCTTAAATTTTGAATCCTTGAAAATAACCAAAGGCATGCTGATTGCGACTGACATAAATCAAATCCATGGGATGTAATCCTAGGAGATCAAGAATATCAAGCACTATCACCAACCACTGGGAGGCAATCCTAAGTAGTACATTTTCCCCATGCGACATCATTTATCCATAATAAGTGATACTAGATAATCTAATAATATATGGACATAATCATTGATTTGTAGGGTATAACCCTAGAAAATATACAATCATGAAGTGTCATCATCGTTTCCTAGGAGGGTATCCCTACAGAATCCAATAACATCATGCTTTGTGGCTGATTCCTAGAGAGATGACCCTACACAATAAAACACCATCAAGATCCATATCTAATACATAGGGGATGACACTAGGAAATCCAATAATATCAGTTTTCGTCTTTAATTAATAAGTTGTGACCCTCAGAAATATAATAATATCATGCATTATTGTTGACCCCTATGAGGTAATCCTAGGATACACCATAATCCTCAGGCTTTAAGATGCTCCCAAAAAGGCATTCTTAGGCAATTTAATAGTTATCCGGCATCATCACTAATTTATAGAAGGTGATCCTTGGCTCTCCATGTCATTATGCATGAAGGCGATATCCAAGGATAATTACTAAGACATCCCATGTATCCCAAACATCTAAGTGGTTAGTTCACCCCACCCAAACCATATCATGTTACAGTCACCACAACCTCTATAGGATGACATCATCTATGTAGTGACCTTGTATTATCATACTTAGATATTAAATCATTTTTAATGAACATTATTTTCATTACACAAACTTACATATGAGTATCATTAAGGTATAGTGCCTTTAGAAACATGGAATCACAAACAACTGGTTCATAGGTAAACTACATCATCTCCTACTACATTATTCATTACCAGAATACTTCTTAGAGATATCATATCTAAAACATTTATTCATAACATGTGGAAAGTAAACATAATAAAGGATGATCTTAGATTTTATTAAGGGTAAACAAGGGAGATATGTAATCATAACACAAACACAAGGGTATGAGAATATGAGCATAACATTTGAAAACCATGACCTTCATATTAAAGATCATAATATGGAGTCATAGTATAAAGATTGAATGTTCCTAAGACATGAACTATAATAGAATAAAATAACAAGATCTATTAGATCGTAACATTGGAGTAAGTAAGATTTTTAGAAAATCATAATCATATAAAATCATTTCCAAGGTAGTTAAGGATTATTTACATGGTTATCATTGTGGAATTTTTTCAATCCCCAAACCATCAGTGTTGTAAAGGTTCACTTTTAAGACTATCATAATTGAAAAAGTCCCTTACTGAACTAGTTTCACTCCCTATTCTAGTCTTTTCTATCTCATGATAGATAATTCATTACCCAAGGCATTGGAGGTAGATATTGGTCCCACCCATCACATAATGAAAATAAGAAATATGTCTACCATAACATCATAAAACATTCATCATATAATAACCCATGAAATTAAATGGGCTTTATTACATTTGATCATTTCATAACAGGTGGATAAGTGATAGGTTTCATAATCATTTAATCATTTATTCATTGCATAACTTGGGGATAAAAAAGAAGGGTTTATAAGAATTTAATCATTGTACAACCCATGTAAGTGAAATTGGTTTCATAAATAATTTTTCATCATAAAAAATTCAAATAAAGAATAATAATGATATCCTAGGTTCATATCCATAGAAAATCATAAATTACATCAAGTTATTTCATATTAGACGAAGAATGATTTAGAAAGACAAATCACTTGGAACGTTAGTTGAAGAAGATAACTTTTCTTTGAAAATCACTTTTTAAAAATAAAAAATCATAAAATATTTTGGAAATAATATTATTTTAAAATAAAAATAAAAAATAGAAATGAAAATTAAAATCAAATAATGTTCATGATGGCGGAAAATTCCATTCATGTTGTACATTTTAAAAATAATGATTCCTTTCACATTTTCATTAAAATCCAAAAGAGCATTGTTTAGAAAAAAATGAACATTCATTTCCATAATTTTTGTAAAAAGTAAATTATGGATAAAAATGACTTTGAATAATAATTTGAATAATGTTAAAAACATTTTTGAAAACATTTTTATATAAAATGATTTTAGAATAAAAACATGTTTTTGAACGAAGAAAGGAATAAAGACAATTTTTCTTAAAAACATTATTTTGAAACATTGAGTACATAAAGAGAGGAAAGTAAAGGGAAACATATATTATAATGACATAGTAATATGATAATAAAATTCATTATTTTATTTAGATAATTATCATAATATTACCACATTGAAAATACAATCATTAATAATCATAATAAATAATTAAATTGTAACATAAAATATTTATTACCTTATTAACTTTGATTTAAAAGAACAATGAAGAGATAACATTAAATAAAACAAAAAATATTATAATAATAAATAAATTCATTATATTAATGGTAAAATGGTCTGTATATACACCTAATAAAAGAAGATAGGTGTATAATATGACATATATCTCAAGGAAATAAAATTGAGAAGAAATACCTTATCTTAAGTCACACCTTACTTTGTCCATTTTTGATATTCATGTATAATAAATATAGTTTTATTATAAATATATTATATAACCATAATAATATACAAAATATATTAATTTATTAAGACCTTATATTATCATTTTATTAATAATTCCATGTTAAAGTCACATTCCGCGCTATAACTACTCTGTTTTCTATGTGTGTTTAGATTTGTTATTTCTAGTCCTATCACTTTGATCATGGTTATAGCATCTCTAGAATGATAAAAATGATATATATATATATATATATATATATGTATATATATATATATATCATATATATATATTCAGTATATATGTATTTATAGTGATCCATAAATTTTAATGATATAAAATGAAATAAACAGTTCATGGAGATGATAGGTCGTACGTATTCATCAATGTAGTTTTCATTTTCTCAAAGGATGGAAAGAAAGAAAGAAAAATATTATATCACCATTAAAGAATCATTTTCATGCCTTATATATCACATATGTTCATTAAAATCATCCTTATTATCTTCCATGTAAAGTGTGAATGAATCACATCGCTTTGCGGGGTGGTAGTCCGTCGTACACACAAGTGACATTATTGTATTTCCACTGAATGGAAATTATGAAGGTATATGTGATATAATAATTATATAAGTATAATAATATATTAAATATCATATATAAACATTTAATTTATCATTATAACCATAAGATAAATGTTATAGTGGAAAAAATGACATCAGTTTGCAGGACGATAGTTTGTCGTACACACGAATAATGATTTATTAACCCATTTAAATGCAGGGAAGATGGTTGTAGGTTGTGAAATTAAAATAAAAAAATATAAATATATGTATTATACATAGGTTATTATATCATTATGTATTAATAATAATTGAATTAGTTGAAATAAGAAATAAAGTAAAAAATGATTGACGAAGAACGTTACCTCATCCTCGGGTAACCTCCTCAGGTTTGCACAAAAATCATTCCAAGGTTGTATTTATGACCAAAATAAGGATTATAGGATGAGGGGATGGAATTTTTGAATTTATCTGTGTATTTATTATCATAAAAATGGTTTAAATGTGTGAAGAATTAAGGATAAGGGTGACCTTTTATAAGTGAGGTGGGTAACATTCTTGTAATTGTTTCAAAAGAAAAAGATGTATAGACATTTTTGTCATTAGAATTGGATAAAAATGGAGTATTTTAGAGAATTATACATTTACAGGGTCAAAATATGGCTATAAAATAGATTTTATACAAGTTTTTAGGTCCTTTTAACCCTTACATTTTTAGTTTAACCCCCCAAGTAAATCCATTTTTACCTTAAACGTGGTAATACATTTTTATTATTTTCACTTTTAATTTTTTTAGAAAATTAATTTGAACTTATAATATAATTAAAATTATAATAATTAAAAATACAGAATCCATTTTTCCAAATAGAATTTATAGGAGGATAAAATTTTAATTTAAGATTAATCCTGTAGATGAAATGGGAAAGTGGGTTTTCAAAAAAAAGTTCAAATGTTTATAATGTTTTTAGATAAAAATTAAATATGAAAATGATCCTAATGACCATAATTGGATTAATATGTATATATATATTTGGACTAAATTTAATTTAAAACTAATTTAAAATTTAATTTAACTTATAAATAATTTAAACTAAAAGACATTTTTTAATTTAAATTCAGTATTCTTCATTATTCAAAAAAAAAACAACCTTTCATAAAATTATCAAAAATTCACCCTAAGATAATTTTGATATAACTATTTAAAAATAATGTTTATTATATCAAATAAATTTTAGAAAAGTTTCAAAAATTAAATATATTGTTTTTATAAAAATAAATAATAAAAAATAGAAAATAGTATTTTTGGAACACATAAACTTTATTAAAAAAATTATATAATTTTGTATCAATATGTTTTATTTATATAAAAACAATATTATTAATATTTAAAAAATATTTATTACCATTCATTTCATTATGTTTAACAAATAGGTTATAATAGTCATGATTGAATAATATTAAAAATATTTCTCAGTTTTCTTAAAACCTTGTGCCATGTGTAACACAAGATATACCTAATGTTATGTGTAATGCTACATTAACTTGGGGTTTATTCTAATGAATTCTATCAAAGAAATTTAATTTATTAAAAAAATCATAAAAACTCATGGTGTTACTAATACTCCCTTAAAATTATTTTCTCCTTAAAAATTTGTCACTCTGCTACAAAAAAATGAGCAATTGGTTGCCTAATCCTTTTTTATATTCCTGTGTAGCTTCCCTAAATTGGGGGTTTCACTACAAAACATTGACCAGGTGAGTGGTATTTTTTCATATAAATTTCATTGTATGGTCTAGAATCTCCATTAGTTTTTTCTCATGATATAGATCTTGCACTAATGGCATAACCTATATTTTAAGTACATGTGATGAGTCAGGTGTGTACTTCCTCAGGTGAGATACATGAAACACATCATGGACCTGATAGATGATTGGTGGAAGTGCCAATTGATAGGTTGTCCTCCTAATTTGATCAAAAATTTCAAAAGGAATTATATAAATAGGTATTAGTTTCCCTTTATTCTCGAACCTCATAACCTTATTCCATGGAGAAATTCATAGAAACTCTTCATCACCAATTACAATTTCTAGATCATGTTAGTGATTTTCAACGTACAATTTTCATCCAAATCTGAGTTGCCTTGATGTGTTATTGAATGGATATAACTTTTTATGCCATTTCTTCTACTATCTCATGTCCAAATATATTTCTATTATCAACATCATTTCTTTATGTTGGAGTTATATATTTATTTCAATAAAGGTATTCATAAGTATCCATCGAAATTCTTGACTGAATTCTATTATTATAAGAAAACTCATCTAGAATAAGGTCTTGATCCCATCCACCTTTAAAGTCTAAAGAACAATATCTCAACATATCCTCTTGGGATTTAATTTTTCTCTCAGATTGACCATCTTTTTTAGGATGATATTTAGTTCTAAAACTCAAAACCATATAAAGGGCTTGCTGAAGAATTTTCCAAAACTTCAGTGTAAAACTAAGATCTAATTCAGAAAAAATGGAATTTGGTACTCCATGTAACCTTAACACATCCTTAATTTATATCCTAGAAAGCCAACCCAGTGAGAAATTATGACAACTCTACTCTTTATTTCACATTAATACATGATTTATTATATAGTATTTTAGTTAATAAAAACTAGATGATAAAGAAGTCTAGTTTACTGGGGAATTAGGTAAATTACATAATAATTTAAATTGGGAAAACAACATCTTTATTGAAAACAACCATAACATTGTTGCATTTAAATTTCATGAGATAACCTGGGGATATATATAAGAAAGGGGTGAGCTATAAATCCCAGTAAGGGAATAAAAATGGAATAACATGAATAAATTAATAAATGTTATACAATAGGAATATCGATGGGGAATAAAAGGATTGAAAATCATAAACATGAATATTAAGAAATCATATAGCATGATAACATAAAGGAATCTTGAGAAATGTGGCAATAACTTAAAACATTGCATTGTAAGCATAGGTCAAGGCTAATTCCAAATACATCCTGATGAAAAAAGTACCATAATGAAATCAGGTTTACTCTCTATCCCAACATAACAACTCAAAAGACTAAATATTACCCAATTTATTAGAGTGCTCTATAATTATGGGTGCACTCATCACTTTCATTTCATTCTCATGCTTAAGTGTGCCACATAGATCATAAAACATGGATTCATTCATTATTTTATTTTATTCTATGATTAAAAAGTGTGTATTATATACATGTATGTCCCAAGTAAAATAATTATAAGTGTATAAAGGTGAATATCCTTGAATGTAAATGGTTATGGTATTCACTACACAATAGTTTTGGCATGGAAAATCATTGGGAAATTCCCTGCAGCCTAACGACATCACATATAAATTCATAAAATGGGGTGATGGGAACAAAAGGGGTCTCTCACAATTTGGACAAAAAATTGGAATTAAGAGGGGCATAAGAATTCATATACCAATATTATGAATTATAAATATAAGGCATAATATAATAAATGAACTTGAATAAAGAAGATAATGTGAGGATCTCTTACTAAATTTTGGCATAGTAACAGGTGTACATAAATGTTCATGGGAGGTATTAATGATAGTGAATGTGGTATCTCATCTCGATGAAATAAATAATATAGTAATAGGGGTTCAGAAAAAAATTCCCAAAATAAGAAAAAACAAGAATTAATATGTATAATATAAATGAGGTTCTTTAATATAAAGGAGAGTGGAAGATCTATTACAAAATTTCAGTATGGTAACGAGTGTACATAAAGGTTCATGGGAGGGATTAATGAGAGTTAAAAGGGTATCTAATCATTTATCCATAAAATGTATAATAATGTGGATATGTAAGAACATAAACCAACATGAACAAATGGAAATTAAGAGGCAATACATAAAAGATGTGCTTGAATGGAAATGAGAAGAGAGAAATCCATTACAATAATGCCTAACTCTAAATGCTTGGGAGGGGATTCTGGAGATCTTGGGGGTACCTTGGGAAGAATCTATAAAAGGTAGGGCATAGTAGTGAAATGTTACAAGTATTTTAAGTGATGATAAAAGGGATCTTGGTGGTATTATATAGAAAATTAGAGGGGATTCATTTAATATTTCTCAAAATTATGTTTTAGACTCTATATAATATAATAACCAAAATCACAAACCTTTCCATGTTTTCCCATTGTTTTTAGAAATGTGAATTTTTTCAACTATTTTATAAGTTCAAGGGTCTAAATTAGTAAAATAATACCATTTTTATGCGGAGGTGAGTCATACTCTTAAATAAAAGAATTTAAAACCTTAAAATCTATTAAGGGTTTTGGAGGACTCATAATGGATATATAAAATTAATAAAATAAATATATAATAAAATTATTTTAAATTTAAAGCATATATTTAATAATATATACCCTTTATAGAATTTATTACATAATTATATGGTTTTTATGATGTCATAATAAATAGTTTATATTTATATGGTATTTAATTTTTACCCAAAAATTCGATTTTCTCATGAAATTAAGAAAATTCACCCTTGGATGATTTCGATTTACCGATTAAAAAAATAAAATTAATTTTTTCAAATTAATTTTCAATATATGAGCATTTTTAAATTTAAAATAAGATTCAACATTTATTGAGAAACGTTGGGTTTTTTTTACAATAACACTTTTTGAACCCTTAAGAAATTTACATTTAACTTCATCAAAATTATATGATCATTTATATTTCCTAAAAACTAAATAATAATTATATTTTATTAAAATATTATTTATTTTAAAAATACATCAATTCATCAAAATAAACTCCTTAATGGAATTTGAATATTACCAAAAATACTATTTGTGTTTTATTATATCAAAAATAAAAGTAATTTATATAGTAACAATAATAGAATGAAAATATATTAATTATTCTATAAAAAATAATGTACATACTCATATTTCTAGGGTTTTATACATATATCTTTAATACACGAACATATTCCCTAAGGGTAAGGTGCGCGATGGTGATACTTTCATAGGGTGGTTTGGCAAACACTGTTTGGGTCGTGATGAGCGTGAGAATCTCCCATAAATGACCTTACTAATGATTAAGTTGTTGGATCTCATATTGGTCTTAATCAAGGGAAAACACTCGTGATTCTATCTACCTTAGAAGCTCTAATAAATGGTCTTCATATGGTACTATCCTAGTGGTTGAAGCCGCCACTTTCTTTTTCTATGTCAATTGGATTTGTTAAAACCCATTATTATTAATAATTATTTGATCATTATTAAATAGTTATATTATTAATGATAATGATTCTTAACATTATTTTAAATGGGATATAATAAAACCAAAGGAGTGCATGGGTTTTCTATAACCATAATACATAATATGATATTTTATTTAAAATGAAAAGGGGATTTTATTTATAACAGTTGAGCTCATTACAAAAATATTCCCTAATAGTGATGATGTGTGCTGACATTGTATGGAGATCAACTACTAAAAATATAGAATTATTCCATTTAGATGTTTTTGGGAGTCTAATGAAAAAATCCATGGAGATGTTTTCCCATTTCCATTCTTTTATGGGTAAATTATGTAACATCCCCTTAGAATTTTTTATCTCAGCCTTAACATATAAATATAACAAGCATCGAGATAAAACCTCTCTAATATATCTATTCATGCTATCCCACTAGAAGTATTCTTTCCAATATCTATACATCTATGTACATCCATGATGAATGGAGAATGACTAACTATAAGCATCCTATAACAACTCCTTCTTAAAATATGGTATATACAAAAAACATATATAGTTCCTAAACCTTTTCATTCTATCCTGATCAAGGTTAAACATAAGAAAATTTCTAACCTTAATTTTTAACTCAACATCTTGTTTCTGTGCCTATTTAATCTTCACATGGAAAGATGGTTGAAAATTCAACTGAGCATGATAAAATTTTTCCCCTTGATTCATGATTTTCATATTTATCCTTCTTAAATATAGAAATATTGGATCATTTGTGATCCTTTTCATGTATAACCTAGCATGATCCTTTTGACTCAAGGCATCAGCCTCCTTGTTCACTTTCCCATAGTGGCGATATATTGAGATATCATAATCTTTAATTAGCTATAATCATTCTCTCTAGAACATATTTTAATCCTAATTTTTGAATATATACTTTAAAATTTTCTGATAAGTATATATGTCACACTTCTCTCCATAGAGATAATTCTTCTATATCTTTAATGAAAAAAATACCATAGTTAACTTTAAATGAGGAGTTTCTTAATTTAGCTGATGAACCTTTCATTATCATGATGCATAAGGTTTAACCATGTCATTCTGCCTGATAACACATACCAATCCCTTATTGGATTCATCATTATAGATTTTGAACTATTCTCCACTATTGATCAATGTAGTCATAGGTGTACTGACTAATATTCTCTTCAGTTCCTTGAAATTTTCCTCGTATTCATCTACCCATAAGAACCTGGCTCTCTTTCGAGTTAAATTTTTGTGTATATTAGATAGTCATGAGAAATATTCCACATGTCATCGATAATATCCATCTAAACCAGGAAAAATATGGATCTTAGTCACTGTGTTCGGTATAGGACAACATTCAATAGCCTCAATCTTTTATGGCTCAACCGATACACCCGCTCTTGAGATTATATGACCATAAAATTAAACCTTTTGCAGCCAAAATTCAAATTTAGAAAACAATTTATATAGTTTTTTCCTTGGTATCTTTAGTACAATTTTAAAGTGATTTTCATGCTCTTCCTTTCCCTTTGATTAGATAATGATATAATCTATAAATATAACCTCAAACTGATCAAGGTAATCTCTAGAGATTCTATTAATTAAATCTCTGAAGATGGTGGTGAAATTAGTAAGACTGAATGGAATCACTATATATTCATAGTGTTCATACCCTATATGAAACGATATATTGGGTATATCCTTCTTCTTGGACCTCGATTGATGATATACAAAATGATGGTCAATCTTGGAAATGTATTGAGTTATGCACAATTGATTGAATAGGTCATCAATAAGGGGTAGAGTATAATTATTCTTTATCATGATCTTGTTTATATCTTAGTAATCAATGTAGAGTAGAATCACACCATCTTTATTTAAAAAAGAACAAGTTCACCCCAATATGACATTATTGGTTGAATGATTCCCTTTTAAAGGTTTTAAGGAGTTTCTTATTCAATTCCTAAAAGTCAATCAGGTCCATTATATTGGGAGTCTTTGAAGTTGGTGTGGAACCAGGTATGACTTCTATTGAGAACTCAACTTCACATTTTGAGGGAAGGCTAGGTAACTATTCTAAAAATACCTCAAAATGATCCCACGCCATAGGTGTATAATCTACGTTGAGTTTTTCCTCAACCATCTGATATAAACACCCCTCTTAAAAGGAACCAAAAACCCTACAATTGATGTGATTCATATCAGAAGATTATATTTATCATTTCACTTGTAGACAATGATAGTTTGGTTAGGCATATTAAATGTTACTACCCTTCCTTAGTAATTAGTGTGGGATTTGTGTATAGAAATCAAATCCATGCCAAAGATAACATCAAATTCAACCAGAGGAATAATGAAAATATTTTTAGAAAGAACATCCACTAACATAAATTAAATAGGAATCATATTCCTGAGATGTGATCATCATTCCATTAGGGGGTTTCACTTCTAATTATTAATCTAATAATTTTTGTGGAATCTTTATACCATTAGAAAATTATTAAAATATTAAAAAATTGGTATATTCAAATTTAAATAATACATTATAAGTTCTAGATTGATGGTAAGTGTACGTTTCACCATTTCATTATCATACCTCTCATTAAAAACAATGATCACATGATATTTCCATTAGACTATTGGCTTAAGAGGTTGCTGACATCCATCAATGTTATTAATCATTGGATTTGGGAACTGGTTTTTAACGCCCTGACCCTATTTACCCAGAGTCGGTGCATTATTACATAACATTAGAATGATCACAAAATTTCAAGTCTCGAAAGACTGATTAGTCAAGTAGCCTTGGAAATACTAGATACATTCATAAGTTTTACATTGCATTATAAAATGAAAGACTAAAAAAACACAGTCTCCATAGGTCACAATCATATCCCTTTGACTATCCCTACAAGTGAGTCATAATAAAATTCTTCGCATCCTGGGAAAAATAAAATGTAGAATGGGGTGAGCTCAGATGCTCAGTAAGGATAACAATATAGCAGAAACTTTCATAAATAATAATAAACATTTAAGGAAATGTAAGACTAAAACAAAATCCTTTTAAACTTGAACTTAAGCATAATATGGAAAAGATAAAATCAAATAATTCCATTTACGTATTCGCATGGATATTCTACTAGTCGAATAATCACATGCAATACCAATAGCCACTTTCATAATGATGTAATGCATAATGCCAGACTTCATAACCACATAGTCAAAGCCTTGGCCAAGACTACGAATAAGATTTTGTTAAGGCCTTTTACCAAGACACTAGTTTTTATAATGAAACATATCGATGCATAGAGGAGCTATAACGGGCTCCCCCTATCACTTATTAAGTCCAATGCATTCCTCATATGAAAAGGTTTAAACATAACAAAAATATTCGTAATAAAACTAGAATACCAAATGTCAATACTTTATCTATAAAACATGAATGGAATAAAAATAACACATCCATAGTCAAACATATCAAAAAACCTTCAATATAATATGGAATATTTGTATCATAACAAATTAACTTCAAAAAATTTTAAAATCCATCAATGGATGTTCATATAGTTGAAAATGATTTGTAAAAATATTTGAGAGAAATATCCCTTTTTCATAAACACATTTAAAAGCCACACAATTTATAAAGGAATACATTTAAAGATATTTTTGAATCAAATTTTTCCATACCACTTTGAAACTTTTTATAGGAATTAATGTTTTACAAAAATTCATGTCTATATAAACAAATCCTTAAAACCCATTTTAAAAACATGTATATTAATGAGAATGATTTAGAAGAATAAATATATAAAACATTTAAAATAATGTTTTAGTAAAAACGTCCCTTAAAAATAATCCATTTGAAAACTCTTATGAAATATGGACATTGATAATAAATATTCCCCAGTAGATACTTACATATAAACAATCTCGGATAATAATGATATTGAGGAATTAACCCCTACCTTGCACTTTACTTTAGTCGAGGGTATGTTTATCCTCCTGTATAAAGACCATTGTATGTTGTTAAATTATAATGAAAACATATTAATATTTATGATATCATACATGATTCATTTATGAATTCATACTAACCATTTAATAATAATTTCCATGTTAAATTAACATTTCGGGTAATAATTGTTTTCTTTATTTTATGTGTTTTAACTTGTTACTCTTGATTGTATCATGTAGATCATGATTTAAATACATCCAGAATATAAAACATGATTTATATATCATATATAGTTAGAATATAAATATGTATAATAGATATATATATGAAATTGAAAACACCGTTTATGGAGTCGGTAGGCCGTACGTATGGATAAATGTTGTTTCTATTTTCATATCGTATTGAACATAACTAAGTAAATAAGATATATGTAAGTACATATATATATATATATATATATATATATATATATATATGTATCCTGTACCATTATTATGTCATATATTACATACTTATTAATGATATATATTTTATAATCCTCATTGAGTGGTTAACGTAGAAATGAATCTCATCACGTCGTGGAGACGGTAATCCGTACGTACGCACGAGTGACAATATCATTATATTGATGGTAAAATCATTGTAATTGGATATAATATCATATATATAGAATCATTAAAATTTTATATTTATTATTCACATCATTTATATTCATTTTTATATCCATCTAAATAATGATGTGTTTGAAGAACAAACTACACCACGGCATGGAGACGATAATCTGTATGTATGCATGTATGGTAACTTTTTCATTTATAGGATGGATAGAATAATGAATATGATGGTACCATTTTTATAATAAAATCACAGTATATAAAATATATCAGAGTTATTATTTTATAATGTAAACAAAAAATAAAGATGAAGTGGAAGAAGAAAAGAACTTGAAAGAGGTGATGAAATATTTTCCTCTTCTCTGGGTTCTTCCTTTTGATTTGATCGAAAGGGCTCCTTAGGTTGGCTTTCTGACTAAAGGAAGGCCTATAGGATTAAGGGAGGAATGTTGGGAGGATATTTGGGTAGGTTTTGGTAGATTCAAAAGGCTTTGGACGTGTGAAATTAAGAGAAGGGGAAGTTCCCTTTTATAAGAGAGGCGAGGGTCACTTTAGGAAAATATTGAAATATTATTTTATAATGAAATAATTTTCGGTTTCTAATGGCTGCAAAATGAATTATATAAAAACTATGGTGATTATAATTCAAAAATATCTTAACTAATATGTTTTAGATAGGTTTATATCATCATATTATCCTTATCTTTTAGATTTAACTCTTAGTTAAATAGTATGACATTTACCATGTCTCTTTGTATTTTTATATTATATGGTTAATACACTTACTATAAACTTTCAAGATAACCCCAACAGGTTCATTAATGATGTGTATAATATTATTAAGGCCCTTTGGTGGAACCATAGATTTTCAGAAATATTATATCAACCAATAATATAGTCTTTGTTTTTAAACCTCAATTATGTCCATTTGGACACTATTTAATAAATTATTTTTGTTATAGTCCTAACAACTGTATTACTTCGAAATAAATTCATATGTTCAATCTTAACATGTCATAGTAACCTATAAAGTTAGTGGAATTCATTAGAAGACTCAAATTACATTTATTTGGATATTTATAATATCAATTATTTTAATATTTTATTATTAAGGTATTTACTACGTCATCATTATGTCATAAATAAATTAAATTATTTAATTTCTAAAAATCATAAATAAAATATATTTTTTTATGAAATATTTTTATCTTTTTAATGAATATTTATAGTCGAATTTATATTTTTTATAACCCTATATTAAAAATGGTTTAGTTATTAAACTTTGAATTTAACTCTTTTAACTCTTCTTTAAATAAAATAATAATAAATGTCCTAATCTATTCCAAGTGGATCAAAGAAGATCATATTTTATTCCAAAGGTTGTTTTTGGTCGAATTATACTTTTCTAATAGAATTAGGACATGTGTTAGGGTAATTATGATATCATTTTTACCCTTAATTACCCTATTTACTTTTAACCGTGGTAAATAAAAGTCAAAAGTTACTATTCATGAAAAATTATTTTCATCAAATTGAACCACATTTTACTTTTTGATATTAACCATGTCTCTTGGATTTTTGAAATTCACATCATAGAAGCGGTAAAATTAATTTTTATACAAATTTGCAAATGCACCTAGGAGGTGGGCAAAAGATGGTAAAAAGTTCAATAAATTTTTATATATCTAAACTTATTATAAAATGACTCTAATGAATTAAATAGAAATTATATATGAATTGTGTATCTACTTTGACCTAAAATAAATTTAAATAAAATAAATAATTATTTAAATAAAAAGTTGGTTTTAAACAATAACAGAGTCTTTTTCACTATTCATCAAAAATTGAATGTTTTTAGAAAAATACCAAAACTTTAACCTAATCTAATTTTGATATTCCAAATATTGACATGAAGTCTATTTTGTTGAATTAAAAACATAGAAGTTTCATTTATTAATTTTAAATTAATTCCTGTTGTCAAAACCAAAAAGCGGGGTTTTAAAAACTAAAAACTATCAAATGATTGACATGTGTTTATGTCAAATTTAAATGTAAAATTACATATAATGACCTAAAATGTATTAAATGATAGTAATTTTATATAATTATACTTCTAAACCATTCAAATTCATAATTTATCACAATAAATTTTTTCGATTAAAAAAATTTGTTTTCAATTAAAGCATAGTATTTTTCAGTAATCAACAAAATATAAAAGTTATCAGAAAAGTACCAAAAATTTATCTAAACTAATTTTTTATGTCCTGATTCTAAAGAAAAATGTAATTTCATTAAATTGAATATATAAAAGTGTCAAATATTGGTTTTAAAGAGGGTTCTCTATTAAAAGGTGGTAAAATTTCATTTTTTGAAAAATACTTATTTTATCTGAAAAAATGAATTTGTTCTTATATTATGTCTAATAAACACATAATATGAATGTTAAAATTATATAGAGTATAATATTCAATATGCATTTAATACTATTCATAACTGCTTTTTGAATGGTTAGTGTGGTTGGTTGTGGTGCGCTCAAACTTAGTATTGCGTGTAGCACAATCTATTGAATTACTTTAATGAGAAAACGTACTTTGAAATATTGGGGTGTTACATTATCCCCTTTTTCAATAAATTATGTCCTCACAGTTTGAAATTGTTTTTCGAAAATAAATGGTTTAAAAAAAATTACCTTTTTGGAAAACCTGCATCGAAAAATGGGTTAATAAAATTTATTCTTGATAAGAGTGAAAGGGAAATGAAAAAGACACCACCAAATTATGATCTTGATTAGGAGAACATTTTTGGAAATTAGAGACACAAAATTGGAGGAAAAATGTAAATATTTATAGGGAGTGATTGAGGTCATCAATCATAAAAAAACATAAAATTGAGGGCCTCAAAGTGATCAATCTACGATGATGTAAAATATCATTGGTTGAAAAAACATAAGGTGTTAGGATAACACATTTTTTTTAAGACCCATTCCCTAAAGATTAAGAATTCATTTATTCATTTAATAAGAGGAGACTTACCATATTCATATCTTAGTCCCACTAAACCTAGCAAGTGTCGTTCGTCCTGCTGTGGGTGGTGGTGATAGCCGCTCCGGCCGCCCTCGCTTCTCCAAGGAGGGGGTAGACTCCTCCTTCATTTTCTCCCTTTACTAACCCTGTATTTCTCCCTAATTTTCCCGGCATCCAACTTGGCCCGATGGTCCCCTCGCTTTACCTCAGGGCCCCCACACTTTCTATTTCCATCTGAAAATTCTCTGAGGCATCATCCCTCTTTGGCCTCTCCCTGGTTGCTCATTTCGGTCAGAGACAGCCCCCACTGGACAGCTTCGACAGATTCGTTAACGACTCATCATATCTGAAGGAGAGATTCAATGTCGGGCTGCTGGATCCTCTACACTTTCTTCTTCATTTTGCTAATGAGGATGACCTCACCGAGGCTTGGTCTAAGGGAAAGTTGGTATACGAGGGATCTCACTTCTACATGTTCAGATGTGGATACGAATTTTATTGGAATTGGTATCCTCTGACCATCGTGCTTTGGGTATGTTTCCTGAGGTTACCATTCCCCTTTCAAAACCCTTTTATCCTCCGAATGTTAGGCAATCTCGTCAGACGTTTTATAGCTTTTGATAATTGTTCGGGTTCTTTTTTCCACCCCATTACTCCTTGCATCTATGTGGAAATTGATGTTTTTAAACCTCCTATGGATTCTTTCTGGATTGAGGTGGAAGAAGAACTCACCATTCATCGGGTAGTGGTGTTTGAGGCCTGGTGTAACTACTTCTCGTTGTGTTTTCGTTTGGGACACTCACCGAATGATTGTCATTCCAGGAAGGAGTTGGCTCATCCTGAATCTAAGGTGAACAAGGCCCTGAGTGTTTCATCTGATGTTTATGGAAAGAGCATGGATATGAATGGTGATAGGTCAGTCGATGGTAGGGAGAAATATGTTCGAGATCCTGGTAAGAATGCTGGTACTGTATGTTTGGTTGATGGAGTGAAGAAAAATCAAGTTAAGGTATTACCTCCTGAGCCGAGTGTAGTTGGGATTTTTAGCAGGTTGAGAAGAGACCCAGAAAGTCCTCTAGGCATCAACATGATTGTAGGGGAATATCATCTTAGTGCAATGGAAGATTTTAATCTTGATAGGCTCAAGGATAAAGTACCAGATCTAGTGGAATCTGTTGGAGCTAAGGTTTTAACTTCTATGGGCGATGTGTTCCCAAATTCCAGAACCTATGCTATTGTTGTGTGTTCAGGAAGTTCTAACAACCCTGGAAAGGTGATCCATCCATTAAGCAGTGGCATCTATATGGATGTTTAGGAGTTGTAGGTACCTTCACTAGGAGTAAGCAGGCAGTTGTGCCCCAAACAGGGACCCAAACCATGGAAGACTCTAGCCTATATCAATTTGAGAAACCGATTTGAGTGTTTGAAGTCCAATGGAGGGGTTGATTGCAACTCCTCCTATCCCCCAGAAGTCGAGCTTGATGGAGAAGGACAAACCTCAGATTACAATGTTATAGGAGAGATCAATTAAGGCATGCACAATCTAAGGAGGATGAAGGTTAGTAAAGAGAACATGGATCCGGGGGGATGCATTGTATCCAAAAAGTAGAAACCAAAGGTTCGCAAAGACTACTCCCATATTCCTAGGCCAATGGAGACATGATTAGTCACGAAAGGTGGAAAATCCAAAGAACATGAGATTCAGAAAGTTGAAGGTGAGGAGGTCCATCACATAGAATCCAGGTCTCCAGATTGTGGCATGAGGGTTTCAAAGGCAGAGGAAAGCATGGACATTTTGGCGAACCCTTTGGGGGATGCAGATGAGAGGTTGTAGGTTCGGTTTGGGGAGACACCATTTATTTTCGAGGACATGGAGCTGGTGAAGGAGGCCACATAACCTCCTGGACAGCAGCATGAATAGGATCTATGGGAACTTATTGTCCATTCTGAAGAAGAAATTCTGTAGAAATTGATTCTATTCAATGCCTCGAAAGAGGATGGTGATAAGATGTCTGATATATCACTTCATGTGGCCACTACCCAAGTGCAGACGGAGTGGACCGACAATCAAGATCGTATCATGGAAAGAGGATTTAATACAGGGATGTTAAACATGGAGGAATTCATATAGATGTGGGACAAGTTTTCATTTTGGTTTGAGGACCTTATCAAAGATGATCCAGATTTCGAGGTCAACAGACTTCTCTGGAAGCTTTTTAGGAATAATGCGTCTAATAGACTTAAACTTGATTTCAATGGTTCTTCTATCTCTTTTTCTATTTAAGGCTCTATATTTTTTTACCAAATTGGGTTCTCACTTCCCTTTAAAATTGTTTTATAATAAAAAATTAATTTTTAGGTTCATTGAATAAGAGGAAAAAATGTAATTGACAAGTAGAGTTTCATCCTTCAACTAATTCCTACCACAAACTCATCTTTCACTCCAAAAGATAATATAATTCATAAGTATTCTATTTATCCTAATCGTATAGGGTTCCAAAATAATTAATTTATAATTAATTTTTCAAATATTTAAAAAAACTATATTATACAGTCTAGGACATCACGTAGGCTAGTTATAGGTGATGCGCCCTTGTCCCCCTTCAGTTGCAGGTTCGAGTCTCGCGGCCTTGATAGATGTCACGAGTTGTCGCCCGACCTCCATGTTATCCTCTTTAGGACAATCCAAAAATAATCTAAAAAAATGATTTAACCTTAACAATAGTATTCAATGTCAAAATTAATCAATTCCAACCTTTATACTTATCCAAAATACTTCTATCCAAACTCACAGTCTAAAATTTATAAGGAAGGTAAACTCAATGAAGATCCTTTTTTCCATGTAATAACATGTGAATACCTTCATCATGTATTATTTTAGAACACGGAAACACCTTGAATTATCATATAACCATATTAATTACATTCATGCTCCCTTATTCTTTATATAATACCAGATAAACTCATTATATCCAAAAATGTTGTAAACTCCAACAATGATGGAATAAAAAAACCATTAATCAGTTCCAAGGATGTAAATAATATCTTATATAATTTATCCAAATCAATCATCTCTTATTCCAAGATCAATACCTCAGTATCAAGACCATATAAAAGTTTTGTCTTTCCTTCGACCATGAATTTTCCAAGAATTTTAACTTTCCATTGATTCACTTTTCTTTGTTCTACTAATCTCAAGTCCTTAATGAAATAGTGCTACAGTACAATCCTTATATACTCTATAATTCTTATAACATGTACATCATTTATACAATACTAAAATGACACAATACTTTAATAACATCATAAGAACCCTTAATCATTACTCTTTATCATTGGTAGTATCATAACTTGATTATTATCCAATAGTAGTATTTGGGGTATACTCTAATGATTTGGAAATTTATTCGCATAGTGTCCCAACTTCTTATAGATGAAACATTATACATTTGTAACCTTTTTCTTACCCTTTCAATCATGTACTAGGTTTCCTTTTTCTCCACACTTATAATAAACTCTTATTCCCCTCAAGAATTTGTCATGGTGATTCTTTCCACAGTTATCAAATATGAGAAAATCCTTCTTTCTCCTCTTCCTGTTATCTGCCTTTCTCTATTCCATCCTTTCGTCTCTTTCATACCTTCAAAGCCATGGGACTTAGAAAATTATTTACTTATCTTATTAACACATGATACTATTTCCTCAAATTATGAGAATACATGGGAGACTATTTCGATTTTAAATGTTGTTTTAATACCATGAAAGATACGATCCTTCTTAATCTTTCAATCATGTGTATTGTTGGAATTCACATTCCTTATAAAAGGCTCCATTTCTAAACAATGGGATACACTAGGTTAGTTTATGAATCACAATGTATAATTCTAAACATGTAAAATATGTAACGTAAATTGAAAAAATTATGAATATAATCTATAATAATAAAATGTTTTCGTTGAGGAAGTATTTACTCATAATTCCTTCATAATGGCTTATAATGAAAATGTGAATTATCCTAGGAATATCCCCTAGGAGTGTCATAACCAAGAGTGCTGTAAGGACTTTTGTCATGCACTAGTTCCCATTTAAGTGTAGCTCAAAGCAGTGTTTTCAGGTTTTACCTCTAGATACATCTGTACCAGAGACGCCTCTACCTGCTTGTATCTAAATAGGGATGCATTGGTTGGAAAATTCAAAAACTATCTACATTATCAAAATTCTAGGATGTTCATTTATACTAATCCTCAAATTCTATCATCAGGTAATGTTATCTAACAAGAGTTTTTCTAAATCTAGCTTCCATGGTTTGTACAAAAATTTCTCTGATACCAACTGCAACACCCCGACCCTAGTTACCCAGTATCGGTGCATTATTATATAAAATTGGAAAGATCACAAAAGATCAAGTCTCAAAAGACCAATTATATTAGTAGCCTTGGAAATAATAGATAAATTCATTAGTTTTACATTACATTATAAAATACAAAACTACAACAACATAGTATCCAAAGGCCACATTCATTTCCCTTAGACTATCCCTGAAGGTCAGTCATAATATACTTCTTCACATCCTGGGAAAAATAAAACATAGAAAGTGGTGATCTCGGATGCTCAGTAAGGATAACAATATAGAAGAAACATTAATAAATAAGAATAAACATTTAAGGCAATGTAAGAATAAAACAAAGGCCTTTTAGACTTAAACTTCAGCATAATATGGAAAAGATAAAATCAAATAATGCAATTTAATTATTCAGTTGGATATTCTACCAGTAGAATAATCACATGCAATATCAATAGCCACAGTCATAATGATGGAATGAATAATTCCAGACTTCATAACCACATAGTCAAGGCCTTGTTCCAAGACTAAAAATAATATTTTGTTAAGGCCTTGCATCAAGAAACTAGTTTGTCTCATAAGACCTACCGAGGCATCAAGGAGCTATAGCAGGCTCCACCCATCACTTAATAAGTCCACCTTATTCCTCACATGAAAATGTTTAAACATAACATAAACATTCATATTAAAACTAGCGTATAAATTTTCAATACTTTATCAATAAACCATGAATGGTATAAAAATAACGCATTCAACATCAAACATATCACAAAACCTTCAATACAATATGGAAGATTTGTATCATAATAAATAAACTTCAAACAAGTTTAAAATCCATTAAGGGATATTGATATAGATGAAAATGATTTGTAAATATCTTTGAGATAAATACCCCTTTTTCATGAAAACATTTTAAAGTCACACAATTTATAAATAAATACATTTAAAGTCATTTTTTATTCAAATAATCCCATACCACTTTGAAACTTTTTGAAGCAATTAACTTTTTAAAAACATTCATGTCCAAATAAATAAATCCTTAAAAAACTTTTTAAAAATATTGACTTGAATGAGAATGATTTAGAAGAAGAAATATTTAAAACATTTAAAATTATGTTTTAGTAAAAATGACCATTAAAAAGAATCCCTTTGAAAACTATTTTATGAAACATGGACATGGATAAAAAATAATATCTCAGTAGATACTTACACATAAATAATCTCAGATAATAATGAGATTCAGGAATTGACCCTTACCTTGCAGTTTCCTTTAGTCGAGGGAACGTTTAACCTCTTGTATAAATACCATATTATGTTATTAAATTATATAAGAACCATATTAATATTTATGATGTCATACATGATTCATTTATGACTTTATACTACCCATTTAATAATAATTTCCTTGTGAAATTAACATTTTGGGTAATAATCGCTTTCTTTATCGTAGGTGTTTTAACATCTTACTCTTGATTGTATCACTTAGATAATGATTTAAATAATTCCAGAATATAAAAAATGATTTATATATCATATATATTTAGAATATAAATATGTATAATAGACATATATATGAAATGGGAAACACCGTTTTTGGAGACAGTATGTCGTACGTATGCATAAACACTATTTCAGTTTTCATATCGCATTGAATAGAACTAAGTGAAAAAGATATATGTAAGTACATAAATAAATAAATAAATATATATATAGTATACTTATTATTTCATATAATACAAACATATTAATGATATATATTTTATAATCATCATTGAATGGTGAACGTGGAAATGAATCTCATCGCTTTGTGGAGACGGTAATCCATATGTACGCAGGAGAGACAACATCATTATATTTATGGTGAAATCGTATGTAATTGGATGGTATATCATATATAAAGAATAATTAAAATGTTATATTTATTATTAAATCAGTTATATTCATTATTATACCCATCCAAATAATGAAGTGTTTGAATAATAAACTACACCACGACGTGGAGACGGTAATCTGTACGTACGCACGTATGGTAACTTTGTCATTTATAGGATGGATAGAATAATGAATATGGTTATACCATTTTTATAATAACATCACAGTATATATAAGATACTTAAGTTATTATTTTAGAATGGAAACAATAAAAAAGAGGAAGTTTAAGAAGAAAAGAACTTTGAAGAGGTGATGAAATATTTACCTATTCTCCGGGTTCTTCCTTTTGATTTGAACAAATGGGATCCTTAGGTTGGATTTCTGACAAAAGTAAGGCCTCTATGATTAATGGAGGAATGTTTTTAGGATATTTAGGCAGGTTTTGGATGAACCAAAATGCTTTGGAGGTGTGAAATTAAGAGAAGGGGAAGTTCCCTTTTATAAGAGATGCGAGGGTCACTTTAGGAAAAACATAAAATTTTATTTTATAATAAAATCATTTTGTAACGACCCAATTTTTTTCAATTTAAATTCCCTTCTTATATCTATGTCATAAAAACACAAAATAATGAACTACTAAGTGATAAGTGATCTTTAATCATAATTTTGTCACCACTATGTTTGGAATTTTAAAAATCCAACATGCACGGTTGTGTTCAGGATAGTTTTGGAGTCTAATGAAACAAAAATAATTTTTGGTGAATAGTAACCTGCCCTTATGAATAGTAACCTACCCTTATGAATAGTAAATAAGAGTAACATTACCTCTGAATAATAAAATAAAATTTAGACATCTTAGAAAGTGATAATTTGACCTTAGTAAACGTTTTTGGTATTTTGTAAGTCATAAATAATTAATTATAATTAATTAATTAATTTAAAAGAATATTTATTTTCCTGAAATATATTCATAAATTATTGAATAAATGTCTAATAGTTTTTAGATAATTTTATAAGACCCTAAGTAATTTTTGAAAGAACTGCAAAATCAGTTTTAATTTTAAAAACTGTTTTTTTAAGTAAATTATGATTTTAATTAAATATTAAATTAATAATATTTATAAAATAATTTTTGAAAAATGGACTTCATTTTTGGATTCTACTCGTCGAAAAATAGTTGGGGTAAAATTTTGGGATTTTTCTAAGATACTTGAATTTTTGATGAATAGTAGAATACATTAATTTATCATATAAATACATTTTAATTAAAACCCTCTATTCCTGACATCACAAGTGATTTAAGCACCCAAATCCCGAATTCAAAAGTCAAATTTACTATTCTTAGCCATCCAAGACTCACTATTCCTTTTCTTAGGTGAAATTAATAAACTAATCAATTTTATATTAAGGAAACCCCTCTCCCCTCCACTATAAAAGCCACCCTTCACTCCCTCTTTTCCTCACACCTCTCAAGCTCCAAGCCTTCTCTAAATTCTGCCCAAACGCCTTCCCTAGCTCATCCCCCACGTCCAAAAGCTTCTGGTCTCATCAAAAGACCCGGCCTAGCTTCCTTAAAGAGGATCTCAAGAGAAGGATTCTAAAGGTAATTTCTCTCTCTTCTCCTTTAATTTCCTTTCAAGTTCAAGTTCTTTTATTGATCTCTCTCTATCTATCTTCATCCAAATTGTTCTTTAAATCCAGTATTATATATATAATTTAATATTATGATTCTAATTATATCACCCCACACCCTTTACCCCTTCCTTTTATTTTATTAAAGAGAACGTTTTTCATGTGTTGATAATTTATCACCTTCAAAAACAACATGCTCTCTTCTTCCATTTATACCTTAAATCTGGTCATGAAACCATTTTTAGGGTTGAACCAGAATTTTTTATATGTATTATGTTCTATTTTAAGTTCTTTAAATAACCTATGGCCATACTACTAAGTAAAAAGTTAAAATGAGTTGGTTGTGATCCAAAAACCGCTCAAATTGGCCCAAATAATATTCATTTAATTATTATCTAATGATTCGGCCACATGGATCTAATATAACTCTTTATAAAATCATTCAAGCTTCTGTAATATCATTAATTATATGTAACATCAGTTCTGAATTTTTACCCATGATCTACCCAAACATCAAATTAAGAATACAAGTGGACCGCTCAAGAAAATCATGAAAACGAACTTCCCCGATCAATGTTTTTAAACTCTATAAGTCAACCAAAGGAACATAATATGAAATAATGAAACCATAATGAACCCTATTAATTTATAAAAGGTTCTGGAATTTATAATTAATGAATATAATGTCATTATACAGGACATTAAAGAGAATAAGGCATTCGAGTACAAGGTAAGGGGAAATCTCGAACCCAATTTTCTTCCTTCGGGTTCTCCCTCTTTCACTCCATTTTTGATATGGTTACTCCTCAAATGTCTTTTGTTCATCATTTTCTTTACTTTTCTGGGATATACATGTTTGTCACTGGTTTTTATGTCCATCAAAATGTTTTCCAAAATAACTCCTTTTTTCAAGATCTCAACTTTTACATCTCATTCAAGGTTGATGGTTCTTATATCAAGTATGTTGTTCCCTCTTTCTTTTGGGAACCCAAAGCTTATGAATGTGTTATTATGAGATGAAACCCATTCCTTTCCATGGGTTATTTATGTACATGTTTGATATGTGTTCTATGTGGCAATCATGATAATGATAATGTTATGATGTGACGGGTGCGCCCGGAATTATATAGCGCAATATGAATGTTTAAATGTGACGGGTGCGCCCAAAATTATATAGCACTCCAATGCATTGGGTAAAGTGATGAATCTCATGAGTAAATGTGAAATGATGCGTGAACATGATGCTAGCTTTGTTCACAATTATGTGTGGTAGTTAACCACTAAGACATGATGTTTCATTTTTATGCTTTGCCACATTTCAAGTTTATTGTTTATGCTCCTCTCATGTTCAAGATCTTCTTCCTATGTCATGATTATGATCACCCCATGCTATATTGTTCTTATCTATCCTCATACTGGGCTTTTAGATCACCCCTTTTTGATGTATATCCTCAGGCGGCTACATGTACTAAGGAGAGGACAAGTGCTACTAAGAAGCTATAGAAGAAGAGATTAAATTAATTTTTTATGCTTGATGTTGTACTTGTTATGTGTAGTCCTAGTTTTCCCAAGACACTAAACCTCTGGATCCTCCATGTGTAATACTATTATGTTTTTTATCTTTGAAATGATGAAATAGTAATGTAAGAAAAGGCCGGGTCACTATAGTTGGTATCAAAGGAAAGGTTTAGTTAATTTGGGAATTAGGATTAATGAACCCTAAAGAAAACCTCTAGCATGAGACTAAGTACAAATATGCACACAAGTATATTTACCTTGGGATCCCATATGTTATGTTTATGGTATAATTGTTTAAAAGGATAAGTTATTAATGACTTGTTTACTTATGTTTTGTTCTAACCTTTTCTATTTTAGAAAATGGTGGGAACCAGGAGAAATCAGGCCAACAACTCTTGCGAAGGCCAATGCAACGATTGCGCGAACGACATCCCCAATGATTTTGGAGGTGGAGTTCAAAACTTCATGGCGATGCTTACCCAATTATCCCGGGTTATGAATAATAACCATAATAATGGGGAATGTCCTCCTTCACCAAAGAGGGAGCAGCTAGCTATCGAATGTTTTATGCGGCAATGACCACCGACGTTTTGTGGATCTTCTGATCCACTAGTTGCGGAACAGTGGGTCAACTCCATGGAGAAGATCTTTTCTGTTCTTCACTGTTCCGAGACGGAGAAGGTGACTCTAGCCGTTTATCGTCTAGATGGAGAAGCTGATCAATGGTGGGCTTTGATTAAGAACACCAAGCCAAGGGATGAAATTGAAGAGATGGAATGGGAAGACTTTAAGATAATGTTTCTTAATAAGTACTTCCCACGAACTCTTCGCACGAAGATGGAGAGAGAATTCATAGAGCTCAAGAAAAAAGAAGGATAATCTGTCACAACCTATGAATCAAATTTCACAAGGCTCGCAAGGTATGCTTCGGGTTTTGTTATCAACAATGATAGAAAAATTGATAGATTCTTTAGTGGATTAAAACTACATCTTCGAAAAGCTCTTGCAATTCGAGTCTTTGGGAGTTATGAAGAAGTTGTTCGGTGTGCTCTCAAAGTGGAGATGGAGTTTGGAAAATAGTCCCATGGATATGGTGATAAGAAAAGAAAGATGGAGTTTCAAGCTGGTGGATCTAGTGATAAAGATGGGAAGAAAACACAATGACCCACTTGCCAAAAATGTGGGAAGTTGCACAATGGGATCTGCCTCAAAGGGACGGGGAAAAGCTTCAAGTGTGGGAAAGAAGGACACCTAGCTCACGAGTGTCGAAGAGACATGAAAAGGAAGGATAATTTAGCCGATGAAAGGAGAGAACCACTCGTGGTTCAATGCTACAACTGTAAGGAGCTAGGGAACTATTCAAACTAGTGCACTAAACCTCGAGCTTTCGAGGGTAATCAGCGCCAACAACCACCAAAGAAAAAGGAACAAGGGAAGGCTTATGCCATCACTACTGCGGAGGTGGAACATGATAATGAAGTCGTATAAGGTACACTTCCTATTCACTCAAGAATGGCAAAAGTCTTATTTGATTCTGGTTCTACGCATTCCTTTATATCTTGCAAGTTTTCTAGAACTATAGAATCGAAGCCCCGAAACCTTGAAGTAGAGATATCTGTAAAAACACCAAGTGGTGCAATCATTGCAACCCAAGTGTTTGATTCTTCTCCTATTGACGTATGTGGGAAGATTCTTCTGGCAAATCTCGTAATACTTCCCTTGGTGGAATTCGACGCTATAATGGGAATGGATTGGCTCTCGTTATATAGCGCACATATCAATTGTCGGGAAAAGGAAATATATTTTCATATTCCAAACCATCCCATGCTCCTCTACAAATGCAAGGAAGATCATGAATCTCCTTTGAGAAATACTTCAATGGTGTGGGTGATGATTCCCTATGAAGAATCATACCTCACCCAAATGTTTGAGTCGAAGGAAAGTTCCAACCTTGAGGAAATGCCCATCGTAAGGGAATACGATGATGTATTTCCCGAAGAGTTACCCGGAATTCCCCCGTATCGTGAGGTAGAGTTCTCAATTGAACTCATACCCGGAGCTACTCCAATCTCGAAGTGCCCCTATAGGATGGCTCCTATCGAACTGGAGGAGTTAAGGAAGCATCTACAAGAGCATCTGGACAAAGGGTTCATACGCCCTAGTGCATCACCTTGGGGTGCACCAGTGCTCTTTGTGAAGAAGAAGGATGGTACCATGCGGCTGTGTATCGATTATCGGGAACTCAACAAGATCACCGTAAAGAACAAGTATCCTCTCCCAAGGATTGATGACTTGTTCGACCAGTTAAGAGGAGCTCAATAATTCTCAAAGGTGGATCTTCGTTCAGGATATCATCAAGTAAAGGTGAAGGAGGAAGATATTCAGAAGACTGCCTTCCGTACAAGGTATGGGCACTATGAGTTTTTGGTGATGCCCTTCAGACTTACTAATGCCCCTGCAATCTTCATGGATTTGATGAATAGAGTCTTTAGACATTACCTCGACAAATTTGTGGTAGTGTTTATCGATGATATTCTCATCTACTCCAAGAGCAAGGAGGAACATGAAGAACATCTAAGACTTGTGTTGGCGACATTGAGAAAGGAGAAGTTGTACGCCAAGTTCAGCAAGTGTGACATTTGGATGAATCAAGTCATATTCTTGGGACATGTGATCACAAGCGAGGGAATTTCTGTGGACCCTTCAAAGACAAAGGCAATTGAAGAATGGCCCAGGCCCTCTAGTGTCACAGAAATCCGTAGTTTTCTTGGATTAGCTGGGTACTACCGACATTTTGTGAGAAACTTCTCACGATTGTCAAGCCCGCTAACTAAGTTAACAAGGAAAGGGGTAAAGTATGTATGGACGAAAGAATGTGAGGGAAGCTTCAAGGAGCTAAAGAGAAGGCTAATCCCTTCACCTGTACTCACACTACCAAAAAGTGGATAATGTTTTGTGATATACAGTGATGCTTCAAAGAAAGGCTTGGGTTGTGTACTCATGCAAAATGATAATGTGATAGCCTACACCTCACGACAGTTGAAGATCCATGAGCGTAACTACCCGATGCATGATCTAGAGCTGGCAGCCGTGATTTTTGCCTTGAAAATCTGGCGGCACTACCTTTACGGTGAGAAGTGTGACATATACACCGACCAAAAGAGCCTAGAGTATATATTCACACAAAAGGAGCTCAACATGCGTCAAAGGAGATGGTTAGAGCTAATCAAGGATTACGATTGCTCTATTCACTATCATCCTGGATTGGCGAACAAGGTAGCTGATGCTCTAAGCAGGAAAGAACCTGCTACTCTATCCATGTTGAGGATTGAGAAAGACCCTATCTTCTTGGATATGCAAAGGATGGATTTGGGAATCGTAAGGGCAGGGGATACATCCTACCTTGCCCAAATGATTGCACAACCATCCGTCCAGAAGAATATTAAGGAAGCACAAAGGGATGATGTAGAGATACAAAAGAGGTTGAATGCAGTAAAGGAAGGGAAGCTGCAAGAGTTCCATATCGATGATGATGGTGTGATTCGTTTTGGAACGCAGCTTTGTGTGCCTTCATCACCCGGAATAAAGAAGGAGCTATTAGATAATGCACATAGCTCAACTTTCTCTATTCATCCTAGAAGTACCAAGATATATCGTGATCTCCGAGAACACTTATGGTGGGATAACATGAAGAAGGAGATTGCAGAATATATATCAAGGTGCTTGGTATGCCAGCAAGTTAACGCTGAGCGGCAAAAGTCCAAAGGTATGATGCAGCCATTGCCTATACCCATGTGGAAATGAGAAAATGTTACTATGGACTTTGTCATGGGTCTTCCGAAAACGTCAAGAGGAAATAATGCGATATGGGTTGCGGTTGACCGACTCACCAATGCTGCCCATTTTATCGCTATTAAGGAAGACCTCTCACTTGAAAAACATGCAAGGATATATGTGAAGGAAGTAGTGAGATTGCACGGTGTTCTGCTCTCGATTGTCTCTGACCGTGATCTAAGGTTCACTTCTAAATTCTGGAGGAGCCTTCAACATGCTTTGAGTACTGAATTAAATTTCAGCACGGCCTATAACCCCCAAACTGACGGCCATTCTGAAAGGACTATTCAGAAACTTGAAGATATGCTAAGATCATGCTCTCTTGAATTCAAAGGTGGTTGGGATCAGCATCTTCCATTGGTTGAGTTCTCATTCAACAATAGCTTCCACTCAAGTATTCAGATGGCTCTGTATGAAGCTCTTTATGGGAAGCGATGTAGAACTCCAACCTGTTAGGATGAAGTTGGAGAACGAAGACTACTTGGTCCCGATCTTGTTCAAGAGATGACAGAGAAGGTTCAAGTCATCTAGAAACATATCAAAGCTGCTCAAAGTCAGAAAAAGAGCTATGCTGACAATCGTCGAAGGGACTTGGAGTTCGACGTTGGAGATAAAGTCTTCCTTCGAATATCTCCATGGAAGAGAGTCATGCGATTCGGGAAGAAAGGGAAGCTAAGTCCAAGGTACATTGGCCTCTTTGAGATCCTTGATCGTATAGGAGCCGTGGCCTATCGACTGGCACTTCCACCGAATATGGCTCAAGTTCATGATGTGTTTCACGTATCACTACTGAGGAAGTACATTCCAGACCCCTCACATGTACTAAACTCAGAGGTGGTACAGATGGAAGATGATATCTCATATGAGGAGCAGCCGGTAAAAATTCTGGACCGAAGTGATAAGGTTCTACGCAACAAGACAACCCACCTTGTCAAAGTGTTGTGGAGGAACCAAAAGTTTGAGGAATAAACTTGGGAACCGGAAGAGGCAATGAAGGATAAGTACCCTCACCTATTTGTGTAAAGTGAAATTTCGGGGGCGAATTTTCTTAAGGGGGGAAGAATGTAACGACCCAAAGTTTTTCAATGGAAAATTCCCTTCTTATATCTATGTCATAAAAACACAAAATAATGAACTACTAAGTGACAAGTGACCTTTAAAAATAATTTTGTCACCCCAATGTTTGTAATTTTAAAAATCCAACATACACGGTTGTGTTCAAGATAGTTTTTGGAGTCTAATGAAAAAAAAATAATTTTTGGTGAATAGTAACCTATCCTTATGAATAGTAACCTACCCTTATGAATAGTAAATAAGAGTAACATTACCTCTGAATAATAAAATAAAATTTAGACATCTTAGAAAGTGATAATTTGACCTTAGTAAACGTTTTTGGTATTTTATAAGTCATAAATAAATAATTATAATTAATTAATTAATTTAAAAGAATATTTATTTTCCTGAAATATATTCATAAATTATTGAATCAATGTCTAATAGTTTTTAGATAATTTTATAAGACCCTAAGTAATTTTTCAAAGAACTGCAAAATCAGTTTTAATTTTAAAAACTGTTTTTTAAGTAAATTATGATTTTAATTAAATACTAAATTAATAATATTTAGAAAATTATTTTTGAAAAATGGACTTCATTTTTGGATTCTACACATCGAAAAATTGTTGGGGTAAAATTTTGGGATTTTTCTAAGATACTTGAATTTTTGATGAATAGTAGAATACATTAATTTATCATATAAATACATTTTAATTAAAACCCACTATTCCTGACATCACAAGTGATGTAAGCACCCAAATCCCGAATTCAAAAGTCAAATTTACTATTCTTAGTCATCAGAGACTCACTATTCCTTGTCTTAGGTGAAATTAATAAACTAATCAATTTTATATTAAGGAAACCCCTCTCCCCTCCACTATAAAAGCCACCCTTCACTCCCTCTTTTCCTCACACCTCTCAAGCTCCAAGCCTTCTCTAAATTCTGCCCAAACACCTTCCCTAGCTCATCCCCCACGTCCAAAAGCTTCTGGTCTCATCAAAAGACCAGGCCTAGCTTCCTTAAAGAGGATCTCAAGAGAAGGATTCTAAAGGTAATTTCTCTCTCTTCTCCTTTAATTTCCTTTCAAGTTCAAGTTCCTTTCTTGATCTCTCTCTATCTATCTTCATCCAAATTGTTCTGTAAATCTAGTATTATATATATAATTTAATATTATGATTCTAATTATATCACCCCACACCCTTTCCCCCTTCCTTTTATTTTATTAAAGAGAACGTTGTTCATGTGGTGATAATTTATCACCTTCAAAAACAACATGCTCCCTTCTTCCATTTATACCTTAAATCTGGTCATGAAACCATTTTTATGGTTGAACCCGAATGTTTTATATGTATTATGTTCTATTTTATGTTCTATAAATAACCTATGGCCATACTACTAAGTGAAAAGTTAAAATGAGTTGGTCGTGATCCAGAAACCGCTCAAATTGGCCCAAATAATCTTCATTTAATTATTATCTAATGATTCGGCCACATGGATCTAATATAACTATTTATAAAATCATTCAAGGTTTTGTAATATCATTAATTATATGTAACATCAGTTTTGGATGTTTACCCATGATCTACCCAAACATCAAATTAAGAATACAAGTGGACCGCTCAAGAAAACCATGAAAACGAACATCCCCGATCAATGTTTTTAAACTCTATAAGTCAACCAAAGGAACATAATATGAAATAATGAAACCATAATGAACCCTATTAATGTATAAAAGGTTCTGGAATTTATAATTAATGAATATAATGTCATTATATAGGACATTAAAGAGAAGGAGGCATTCGAGTACAAGGTAAGGGGAAATCTTGAACCCAATTTTCTTCCTTCGGGTTCTCCCTCTTTCACTCCATTTTTGATATGGTTACTCCTCAAAGGTCTTTTGTTCTTCATTTCCTTTACTTTTCTGGGATATACATGTTTGTCACTGGTTTTTATGTCCATCAAAATGTTTTCCAAAAGAACTCTTCTTTCAAGATCTCACCTTTTACCTCTCATTCAAGGTTGATAGTTCTTATATCAAGTATGTTGTTCCCTCTTTCTTTTGGGAACCCAAAGCTTATGAATGTGTTATTATGAGATGAAACCCATTCATTTACATGGGTTATTTATGTACATGTTTGATATGTGTTCTATGTGGCAAGAATGATAATGATAATGTTATGATGTGACGCGTGCGCCCGAAATTATATAGCCCAATATGAATGTTTAAATGTGACGGGTGCGCCCGGAATTATATAGCGCTCCAATGCATTGGGTAAAGTGATGAATCTCCTGAGTAAATGTGAAATGATGAATGAACATGATGCTATATTTTTTCACAATTATGTGTGGTAGTTAACCACTAAGACATGATGTTTCATTTTTATGCTTTGCCACATTTCAAGTTTATTGTTTATGCTCCTCTCATGTTCAAGATCATCTTCCTATGTCATGATTATGATCACCCCATGCTATATTGTTCTTATCTATCCTATTACTGGGCTTTTAGCTCACCCCTTTTTGATTTATATCCTCAGGCAGCTACATGTACTAAGGAGAGGACAAGTGCTACTAAGAAGCTATAGAAGAAGAGATTAAATGAATTTTTTATGCTTGATGTTGTACTTGTTATGTGTAGTCCTAGTTTGCCCAAGACACTAAACCTCTGGATCCTCCATGTGTAATACTATTATGTTGTTTATCTTTGAAATGATGTAATAGTAATGTAAGAAAAGGCCGGGTCACTATACATTTTCAGTTTCTAATGGATACAAAATGAGTTATTTAAAGGATAAGGTCAGTATGGGTCGAAAAAATCTCAAAAAATAGGTTTTATACCAGTTTAGGTCATCATATTAACCTTATCTTTTATATTTAACTCTTAGTTAAATAGTTTGACATTTAACATGTCTATTTTTATTTTTTTATTATATGGTTAATAAACTCACTATAAACTTCCAAGAGAAACCCAATAGGTTAATTAATGACATAGATAATATTATTAAGGCCCTTTGTCTGAACCTTATATTTTTAGGAATATTATATCAATAAATAATATAATATTACTTTTAGAAACTCAATTATTTAAATTTTTACATTATTTAATAAATGATTTTTCTTATAGTCCTAACAACTTTATTAATTCAAACTAAATTCACATGTTAAGTAATAACATGTCATATAAACTTATAAAATTAGTGGAATTCATCCAAAGTCTCAAATTAATTTTATTTGGATATTTATAATATAAATTAGTTTAATATTTAATTATTAAGGTAATTACTGCATCCTCATTGTGTCATAAATAATTTATCTTATGTAATGTATAAAAATTATAAATAAAATATCATTATTTAGGAAATATGTTAATATTTATAATGAATATTTATATTCGAATTTATATTATGTATAACCTTATATTATAAATGTTTTATTTATTAAAATTTGAATTTAACTATTTGAACTCTTCTTTAAATAAAAAAATAATAAATGTCTTAATCTAATCCAAGTGGAACAAAGAGGATCATATTCTATTTCTAAGGTTGTTTTTGGTATAATTATACTTATCCAATTGAATTAGTACAAGTCTTAGGGTAATTATGTTATCATTTTTATCCTTAATTATCCTATTTACTTTTATGTGGTAAATAAAAGCCAAAAGTTACTATTCACCAAAAATTATTTTCATCATATTGAACCATATTTTAGATAATGATATTAAACTAGTTTCTTATATTTTTGAAATTCAGCACACAGAATGGGTAAAGTTAAGTTTTATTCAAATTTGCAAATGCTTTTAGGAAGTGGGTAAAAGATGGTAAAAAGTTTAATAAAATTTTTATATATCTAAAGTTATTATAAAATGAATCCAATGAATTACATTGAAATCATATAGGTATTATGTATTTATTTTGAACTCAAATAAATTGAAATAAAATAAATAATTTTTTAAATAAAAAGTTGGTTTTAACCAATAACGCAGTGTTTTTCACTATTTATAAAAAATTAAATGTTTTCATAAAAAAAATTTACCCTAAGATAATTTTGATATTCCAATTTAAAAAATAAATCTTATTTTACCAAACTCAAAACATAGAAGTTTTATTTTTTAATTTTAAATTAATTCCCGTTGTCAAAACCAATAAGTGGGTTTTTAAAAAGTAAAAGCTATCAAAATATTGACATGTGTTTGTGTCAAATTTAAATGTGAAATTACGTATAATGACCTAAATTTTATTAATTGATAAAAATATATTCTAATTATACTTCCAAACCCATAAAATGCATAATTTATCACTATAAATTAATTCCCTTAAAAAAGTTGTTTTCAATTAAATCATAGTATTTTTTACTATTCATCAAAATATGAAAGTTATCAGAAAAGTACCAAAAATTTATCTAAACTAAATTTATATGTCCCGATTCTAATGAAAATTTTAATTTTTTTAAAATGAATAGATAAAAGTGTCAAATATTGGTTTTAAAAAGGGTTCTCCATTAAAAGGTGGTAAAATTTTATTTTTTGAAAAATACTTCTTTTATCTGAAAAAATGAATTTGTTCTTATATTATGTATTAGGAACACATAATATGGATTTTATAATTATATTTATTATATAAGATTCAAAATGATTTTAATACTATTCATAACCGTTTTTTGAACGTTTAGTGTGGTATGTTGTGGTGCGCTTGAACTCGATGTTTCATGTAAAGTAAGCTATTGAATTACTTTAATGAGATAACATACTATGAATTATTGGGGTGTTACAGGTTAGCATAATTTCTATAATCCATTAATTTGAAACATTGGAGTGTGGGTGGTATATTCCCTGTAGATTTCTACATATTTTCATCATTTTCTAAATCATTCCCATCACGTAGAAAAATAATTACTCGATGACCTTCCCTTCTACACTTAAAACATTTACTAATCCACTTAAAATAATCTCCTCCATTTTTATTCCCAAACTTTCAGCATAAAATAAATATATTCTTATTTTATCCATGGTTTTTATATTTTCCTTTGAATTCCATTTTTATATTCTTATCAAAACGATGAGACTGTTATATAACTCCAACATCCATTTTTACCTTGATAACATATCAAACAATCTATTCATATCTACTAAAGTCTATAAATGATAAATCCAATAAAATACTTGGTTTTAAGATACATAACAATTGATTTACATTACCTTCAGGTTAAATGAAAACACCAGAAACATATCTTGAAAGAAATATAAAATTTTCCTTATAGGTTCTAACAGATTCATCATCCTTTTAATTTATATCAAGGAACTCATTCTCAATATTTGTAAAAATAATTTCCGGAAAGTAATTATTGAAAAATAAGTTCTTTAACTCATACAAAACTATAAAGTCAATTTCATCCTACTACCTCATATTCTTGATAAGAATCCTCCATTGATCTACTTAAAATTTTAAATATTAGATAGCCAAAATGAATTTTTCATGTACCAAACACCGGATAATGGAAAATATATTTTTAGTTGTATAGATCCAATGTTCAATAACTAGTGGATTAAAATACCCACTGAAAAGAAGGTTTAAATTGTGTCATGGAGGAATAAATTGAATTTTGTTCCCTTTTTTGTTTATTTGGATGTCCAACATGATTCATAGTTTGAGAAAGTTATGAGTTCATAGTAATTCTCCCATAAGGTTTGGATTATTAGGAAGAAAATCGTTGTATTGTACATCACACATAGAATTAACATAGTTCCATCAAGTTCCATCCGTTAACTAAAACAAAAAAATATATTGTAATAAAAAATAATCAAATTGGGGAATCTCATAATCTTAAAATATTACTAAAAGGATGTATAAATCATGAAACCTTATATTTAATCTATGACACACTAGGTTTATCCAAGGTCATTAATGGTCATTATTAATATCCATCATGATGGTTCATAAAAAGTTTGTGAATTTTCAAATCATATCCCATGGGAGTGTCAAACCAAGTGCACAGTAAGGCCTATTTTCAAGCACCATGTGATATTTGAGCCTAGATCCATGTTCCATTTTTTATGTCATTACCTCTAGTTACCTCTATACTATAGACACATCCACTTTTAGTATCTAGATAGAGATGTAATTTCTTGGAAACCGCTCTGTCCATCGTTTTCCATAGTTATAGGACATTTTCCTATACACTGAATCACCCTTAGACTAATAATTTTATATATCCCTAGAAATATCCTTAGAAATATACCTATGGATCTCACAAATTTTTTATCATCCATGTTTCTTAGGGTTAACTAAACCTATCCTCTAATAAAAACTGTTGTAACCCTGCATTATCATACATAGATATTACATCCTTTTTTATGAACATTTATAAAATTATACAAACACAATCCTAAGTATCATAAAGGTATATTTTTTTTGGAAAATTATAATCACAATCCTTTGGTTCATTGGTAAACTAAATTATCTCCCACTAAGATTTTCTTAACTAGAAGCCTTCTTAAAAATATCTATGCAATTTATTTCTTCATAACATGGGGAAAGGAAACATAAGAAATGGTGAGATAAGATTCTCATTAAAGATAAACAAGGTAAATACAAAAGCATAACATGAATATAAGGGTATCATAACAAGATCATAACATTTTAAAAGCATACCCTGCGTATCAAAGATCATTATATTGAGTCTTGGAATAAGGATTGAAATTTCATAAGACATGATAAATAATAGAATAAAAAAATGTGATCCATAAGAACATATCATTTGTATAAGGCATGGATTGTTAGTATACAGAAAATCATAGAGAATCAATTTTAAAGTAGTCAAGGATCACTACTATGGATATCTTAGTTGAATGGGTTCACTCCCGAAACCATAATTGTAGTCGATGTTCACTCCCTGGAACATCATAATGTCCAAAGTCACTTACTGAATTAAGTTTACTCCCCATTACATTCCTATCTATATCATGAGATATGAATCATTACTCAATGCATTGGAAGGAGATATAAGCCCCACCTATCACATAATGAAAATTAGACATATGTGTACCACAATATCATAATCATTAATTATATCATAACCCATGAAATGAAAAGGGATTCCTAAAAATTTCATCATATTATAACCTGTAGAAAGGGGATATGATTCATAATAATTTCATCATTTTACAGTTGCACATCCTGTGGAGAAAGAAGTAGTTTTCATAATAATTTTATCATGGTATAACCCATGGAAGAGAAATAAGACTAATAAAAATACTATTATTATAAACCAATAAAATAAATAATAATAATGGTATCATTGGTTCATATCCTTATAAAATCATAAATTACATCGAGGAATGTCATCTTATATATATAATGATTTTGAAATATAAATCACTAGGAATTTTTATTAATGTAGATAAGATTTCTTTGAAAATTTTTATTTAAAAATAACATTTCATATTTTTTTAAATAATTTTATTTGGAAAAAACTATAAAACTTATAAAAGATGCTTCAATGTAAATAATTGTCATGATAGCATAAAATTTCCTTAATTTAGTACATGTTAAAAATAAGGATTCCTATTACATTTTTGGAAAAAGAAAAATGAGATTTATTTGGAAAATAAAATGAAGAATACTTTCAAAAACATTTGTAAAAATTCAAACGTGGGTAAAAATATATTTAATAAATAATTTTTATAACATTAAAAATTATGATTTTTTTTTAAAAACAAGGTTTTGGAAGAAAAACTAGTTTCCAATCGATGAAAAAAAGATAATTTTTCTCAATAACTTAATTTTTGAACACTTGAGTAAATAAAGGGAGGTAAATAAAGAAAAAATTTATATTCTCATGACATGAAAATATTATAATAAAATTCATGAGTTTATTTATAAATTTATCATAATATTTCATCATAAAAAACATAATCATAAATAATCCCAATAAACAATGATATTATAATATATAATATTTATCACTTTAGTAATTTTGAATTTTAAGATAGAAGATGGAATAAAATTAAATGAAACATAAAATATCAAAAAATCATGGTATTAAATTTCCAAGGGTCTGTATATACACCTCTTAAAAGTAGATATGTTCATAACATAACATATGACTCAAGGAAAGAAAATGGACACCAAATTCCATTACCTTAAGTTTTGAATTCCTTTAGACATGTCCAATACATATATATATTACATATAATTTTATTATATAAATACTACATAACTATATTCATATATAAGATATGTGACTTTATTATGACCTTCTACTACCTATTTATAAAAATTCCATGTTAAAGTCATGTTTCAGGCAATAACTGCTTTTTTCTTGTTTGTTTTTATTTTTTTATTTTTGGACCTCTTAATTTGATCATGGTTAGATAATATCCATAATGATAAACGTGATATAATTATCATATAAATTCATTATACGTTTTATTATAGTAATCTATAAAAATTATAGATAGAAAATGAAAAACACCATTCATAGAGACGGTAGGTCATATGTACACATGAATGTTGTTTCCAGTTTCTTGGTGGATTGAAATAAAGGAAGGTAAAAAATTAATTAAAATTACAGAATAATTTCATGTCATATATATCTCATATTTAAATTAAACCCATCTTTATTTCCTTCCATGTAATGTGTGAAGGAGTCACATCGCTTTGTGAGGCTGTAGTCCACCAAACACACAAACGACGTTATCATATTACCATATAATGTACAGTATGAAGGTATCTATGATATAATAATTCAATAAGTATAATAATATCATTAATATCATATTTTAATATTTAATCCATCATTATAATTAGTATTGATTGATGACAATGAAAAAAAGAATGGCATCAATATGCAAGGAAGTAGTTTGTTGTACACGCGAATGATGATTTCATAACCCATTTAATGGAAGTGGATATAGTTTTTTGTCATTAAATTAAAATAAAAATATAAAAATATATAAAATATTTTATGTTTATTATATCATCAAGTTTTAATAATAATTTAAGGAGGTGGAGGAAGAAATAAAATAAAGATGTTCGATGAAGAACGTTACCTCTTCGTCAGGTAACCTCTTTATGTTTGCACCAAAATATTTACAAGGTTGGATATCTAAAAAAAGGACTCTAGAATGATATTATGGAATTATTCAAGTTATTTGGGTTAGGATTGTTTGAAAAAATATGTTTTAAGTTGTGAATAATTGAGGAGAGGGAATGACCTTTTATATGTGAGGAGAGTGGCACACCTGTAATTTTTTTTAAAACGGTGTACCTATGTTTTTCTCATACCAAAAGGCTCTAAAATACATTAATATTGATCACTACACATTATAAGGTCTAAATGTTTCCATAAAATATATTTTATATAATTCTTTAGGTCATTTTAACCTTTATCTTTTTAGTTCAACCCCAGAGTATATTCATTTTTACCTTAATCAGAGTAAATAAGTTTTACTCTTTTCAATACTCATTTTTATAAATAAATATGTTGATATTATTAGATAGTATAAATTATTATGATTAAAAATATGTAATGAAATATTCCAAATTCAATTCACATAATTCAAATGTTTTAAGATAAAATTACCCCCGTAGACGCGATGAGAAAGCAGGTTTTCACAGAGAAATAGTCTTAAAGTTTATGAGGATTTCATATCAAAATTTTATATGAAAATGATTCAAATGAAATAATTTAGATTAATATATATATATATAATTGGACTAATTTTACATTAATATAAAATTAAAATATAATTTAACTTTGTAAATAATTTAAACAAAAATGAAAGTTTTAATTAAAAATCAGTATTCTTTACAATTCATCAAAAAATTAATCCTTTTAGAAAATAATCAAAAATTCACCCCAAGATAAATTTAGAATTATGATTTTAAAAAATAATTTTTTTATAAACTATATTTTATAATAGTTTAAAAATTTTATTTTATCATTTTTCATAAAAATACACAATAAAAACATTTTTTTTAGAAAATAGTATTTTCAAAGCATATAAAAGATTTATTAAAAAATTAAGTAATATTTTATCAATATATTTTCTTTATACACAACCGTTATAATTAATATTTAAAATTATTTATTACTATTATTATATGTAATTTTAATAGCTAGGTTATAATGTCCGTATTTGAATAATATTAATAATATATTGCAGTTTTGATAAACCTTAGTGTTGTGTGTAACACAAGATAAACCTGGTGTTACATGTAATAAAATATTAACACAGTGTTTAATGAAAAACAATATATTAAATAATTTAATTTATTCAAAAAAATCATAAAAACTCATGGTGTTACAATCGGTATGATTTTGAAGGTGGTGTCTAAGATCATTACTACATATTCCCATATACACTCTCTTGTTAGGGTCAACATATCACCATATCATCCCCTAGGGTTCTTTAGGTATCATCAATAATAAAAAACCTTCATGTATTACCTTATCACAAATTCCCATCTTGGTTCAACACCATGCACTCAGAGGGAATCAGGTCCCTTTGCATAATCTTAATCATCCCAAGGCCTCAATAGGCTCCGAAGCAAGCCATATAAACATTGGTTCTCTCACCCAACCTAACTATAGTTTTCATAGGGATTACCCATCAAGGTAATAACATGTCATTATGGATAGAACAAACTTATATAGTCATCTCAATTATTCGAATGTATTTAAGGAATCTTAGGTTCTCATATAGTAGATACTTTGTCCAACCACCTCAATTCATTACTCACCTATAATTGGTGGTTATTAAAGGCACCTAATATTAGGGTCATTGAATCTTATTCACTTACTTTCATTTAATTAACATTCATCTGGGTCAATGTGTCACTAGTGATAAATTCATAATCAAGGCCTTGGTCATAAACACCAGAGACAATCAGTCTTGTGCACAAGGGACCATCATGTCCCATGAAACTTTGTTCAACTAAAGTATAAGCATTCAATTTTAATTAAAAAATTTATATAACTTAATAAGGTTATCAGTGGAGAAAATAAAAATATCACATTATTATAAAAAATACATAATACCAAAGGGGTATGTACAACAGACCACCTAAATCAAATGAATCCTTTCTATTTTTAATCACAACCTAAAAATCACTGAAGAGGATCTACCAAGTCTCAAATCCTCTCCAGAGCACTAGTCTCAAGTCGCAGCACTGAATAATTAATTATAACCCACTTATTATTAATTATTAAATTTAATTGTAATAATTTAATGTTTACTTCAATTTAATTTAAATAATCATAAATTTCTAAAAGTCAATGTGCCATAACCGACCAGTAAAACCTTAAGAAACAAGGTGTGGCCCTTCCTAATACAAACATGGACATAATACACGGAAAATCCCTAATTTAATTACCTGATTCAATGGTCAATTTCTTCCAATTCTACCAAAAACCTGAGATAAATTAATATGGATATGTACCATGATCAAAACAGTGTACAAAAATATGCATATGTCATATCCAGATATCCTCTAGGTATCCCATGTGAAATCCCCATCAAAATCAACTGATTCCACAATGATCTGGTGGAATCTATGCCAAAACCTAAACTAAAATGAAAATGAAATCAATGGTGATGAATGGAACCCAATATAAATGAAATAGGAAGGATAAAAATACCTCAATAGATGCAAAACACCAAGAAAAAACTCTAGATCATGGAGTAAATGAGATATAGAGAGAGGTGGGATGACCGATAGAAAAAAACATACCCCACATGGTTGTTTGACCAAAAATAAAGGAGGGGTGACAATGAAATTATGAGTCTACCCCCTTACAAAAAAATCCGACCAACATCATTAACAAAATGAACACGAGGTTCATGCCATAAAATACTTGGGCAGAGGGCTCCCACCATTAGTCAAACTCCACTAATAGAATAAACCATGGTTCACAGCATGAAACCCTCAAGGCAGAAAGCCACACCTATTATCCTTCCCCATTAATGGTGTGAACCCCATAGATCATAATGTGAATGGGTGTAAAAAATGAAATTTTACCTCTCAAGCCACCTGACCCATCTCTGATGCTCACATGCGCACCTGTACCACTAACCAGGTCTCTAACACCATCTAAAAGACACATATTAAGATATTATAACACTAAAAATTTAGATTCACAACTTAATTCTCAAAATTACACTTTGTAAAACTAAAAATTAAAATCCCTACTAAATTTCATTACCCATCTAGGAGAAAAGTTTTATACATGGTGTGTATCCCAAGTACACACTATATAACCCATTGTACCATATTTAATTAATTTATCCCAAATAATAAAAAATTATTGATATAATTAAACCAAAACAAAATGTTTCTATATATAATTTATTAATATCTCACTCTATGTGATTGGATTATTAATTATATATTAAATTAGATGTTGTGTTAAATTATAAACTACAACTTGTGTATCAACTTTTCTTGTAGTTTACTCAACATACATTAATAGAATTTCATGTGCTGTGAGTTACATTTTTATGTGTGTAATTTAATGAAAGTTCATTCCTTATAATTATGAGTCAGACCATGTATGATAGATATCATGTTAGTGAACTATACAAAAGACCATAACTGGTACTTTATACTGGCGCATGTTGTTTCCTTCAAGTACACATGTGAACTTTATGAATTTTAAATAAAATTAATTGATTTAATTTTTTTTAGAATTGTGGATGTTGGAAATTTGAAGATGATTTGGACATAATTTAGATAAATTTAACTAATTTATTAATTAGATGATTAATTAGATTAATTCAAGGTGTTTTTTATTAATTAAATAACAAATTAAAGTGATTACTAGATTTTTTGAAAATGTATATTCATTTAATGTTTTTGGATGATAATAATCTAAGACCATATCTAATTATGTGATTGGTTTCCCTTTTAATTTATTAATATTAATATTAAATTAAATTTATAGTCTGCATGTCATCCCCTCCTCTCATTATGTAAGGTCATGTGTGCCCATGATTTTTGTTATGTAAACCTCTTAAACAAATCATTTGAATTCCTACACCTATGTATGTGTAAATATTATATAATTTATTGATATTTCAAATGGGTGGAGGTGGTTCATGTTCATAGTTGAGGAAAAAACAATCAAGGAGATACACAGTCAGATTGGTGGAATTCTGTAGCACGAACAAAGTTTCTATTCGAGGTGTTTTCCTATAGGGTTTATGGTCAATTTATCATATGCTAGATAAATTATCCATTATAAATCATATAATAAAAACCATTATTTTATTTTTCCTTACACGTTACATGGTATATTCCTTTATGGATGCTTATTAGAAACCACATAAATCAATTAATTAACATGCATGTATGATAGAAGTAAAATAAATTGGACTATTTTTAAAATTTATATGACTCATGGTAAATCACTTTAATAAAATAGTCTTAATATTAGTAAGGATGTAATATGATAAAATGGAAATTTTACACTTAAATATGAAAATCTATAAAATTAAAAAATTAAGTTAGTATATCCTTCCCCCACTAAATTTAGAATGGAGCTAATAGATCATAGTGTTTAATCAAGCCATTTTGGGGACGCTTCCATTTAATGGGGAGTTATAAAAAATTTATTGGGTTGAATTAATGAATTTTATATCAAGAGGATTATCCTTGTCTAGACTTGTTGAAAATTCGAAGGTAAATTGTTGAGGAAATCCAAACATGCAACTTTAGGAGTGGGGATTCCACTCAAAGGAACATGGATCTCTGAGTTAATGTAGTTAGAAGAGGTTTGTATACCTAAATATATTTGAGTAATTGATTAGGACCCTTCCTGGGTAATGTACAGAGCAAAAAGATCCTTTCTACTAATGTCATATTCTGAAATCAATGACGAGGAATATTTTTTTCAATTAAAAAATGGGAGATTAATAAATTTAAAATTTTATTATCTAATTTTTTAGTCTAGATAAAGTATTAAAAATATGATCTTATATATTATATAAAATTAAAATCCCATTACTTTGACTAAAAATTCTTGAACCACACTAGAGAGGGATAACCTTCTCTTATGCTCTAATTTCTCTGAATTTTAAAAGATTTTGAGCACTATATTATGCCATGAAAAGAAATTATACATTTTTGAAACCCTGGTTACCAAGTCTCTTGCACAAGGGGCTAGTGAGGAAGAATTATCTCTCTACCTTAATATTTTTGATGATGCCATAGATTTCCAATGTTTAATGGAATCATAAATGTATAGTTATCTCATGAAGAACAATGAAGATATGGATCCATATATCATGATGTCTCACCTTCATTATTTTTATCAAGAATATTTGAGACAAAATGGATATGAGATCTCCAATGAACTATTCACATAAAATCATAAAGAGTTGGTTTTAGATGAGCCTCATGTAGTTAAGATGATTTTATACATAGAGTGCTTCAACTTCTTGGCCTTTAATTTCTCTGATGAATTGCGTACAAATCTAATCCAATCCACACTACCCAAAAAGATTGTCCAGTTTCATTACAAATTATAACATTAGTAATAATGAGAATACTATTTCAGAACATCTTACATTAATTTTGCAACATTATGAAGAAATAAGGAATGAAAATCCTATATTCCGTAGATTGAATAATAAAAGGAAGAAATAAAAAAATCTCTTCAAAAGTCCTTCTATGTTTAAGGATCTTGAGCACTATCCTACCAAGAAGAAGAAGATCAAAAAACGAGTAAAAGAACAAAACATGGTATGTTTTTCATGTGGAAAGATAGGCCACTAGAAAAAGTACTACACCTGATTTAAGTAGCAAGGTAATGATTTGGGTGTGTTCATTATCGATTAAAACCTTTACATATATGTATATTAGGTATTATATACATGTTTTGGTTCTTATATCTATATCCAAATTTAAAAACTATGTATATTATGGAATATTTCTAGAGGAAAGGTTGATCTTTGAGTAACAAATAGATAATGACATTATTATTTGGCTATAGGAAACTACCATCTTTCATTGCCAACCTGAATGATTTTAGTTTCAAAAGATTATTATTATGTACCAACTATTACCGAGAATATAATTTTTTTTATCTTGTCTATATACAAATGGTTTTACTTTTATGTTTATAGATAAACAATTTTTCTTTTAAAAATATGTAATATTTTAGGATATGGTTCATTTAAATAGTGGTCTCTATGTATTAAATTCTAAAAACCAGGTTTTGCGAATTGATTAAAAATCAAATTCACATGACTCATTCCACATCCAATTGTGGCATCACCATCTTGGTCATGTAAATGAGAATCATCTGACAAAGCTCTATTAAGATGGTTGTTTAGACTCCTTTGAAATGAAACAACTTGATAGATATCATTATTATTTAAATGGAAAAATGATTGAACCATAATTTAGTGGATAGGGTGAAAGAGCCATAGAGATTCTTCAATTGGTACACACTCATTCATGCATACCTTTTTAACTAGATGCTATAGGTGTGTATTCTTACATCAAAAATTTTACTGGTGACTTGAGTAGATATGGTTATGTCTACATGATGACGTATAAGTATGAATCATTTTATAAATTCAATGAATTTAAGAATAAATCAGTAAATCAACTTAGTGATAAGATAAATAATATCTCATTTAATCGAGTGGATGAGTATCTTAACCAATAGTTTATAAAATTTCTAGGGGAGTATGATATTCAATATCAAATCACTTCACCTTACACAGTATATTGGAATGATTCCAATAAAAGGAGAAGCCATACCATTTTTGAGATGGTAATGTTGATGATGAGGAATGAATATATTCTATAATACTCCTGTGGATATTCATTACATGTTACACCATACACACTAATCTAGGTTCCAACTAAAGTAGAAAATAGAATTAAAAAGGGTTAATGTATGGAAGGAAATTTTTGTTGCCAAACTTATGTGTATGGGGATGTGAGGTGGTTGTAAAGTCCATCTTAAGGAAAAAACTATAACCCTAGTGTATGATGTATATAATTATATGGAATACCTAGAAAATAAAAGGATACTATATATATAACCCCTTAGACTAAAAGGTAATTGTTACAAGATATTTTATATTTCTTGAGAGGGAGAACACACTAAATAAGGATAGTTAGATAAATATTTACTTCAATGAAATTAATAATAAATATACATAAGTGTTGGTATGAGGAAAGGTTCCATATGTCCCCATGGATGAAGTGGTTCATGAAACACAAGTACCGTATAGGAGAACCAGAGAGGTTAAAGAACAATAAATATTTGTTTTTCTAGTCATTGTGGTTGGTGACTCATTATTGTTTGAAAAAAATGATCCACTTTCCTATAATGAGGTAGTAGATGTCGGTCCGATTAATATGGATACACAATTATAAAGGTTGGTTAAATATACATTTTTAGATCTTTTTGAAAAATTAAAAAACAACTCCTTTCAAAATGAAAATAAATACCATAACATATTATTATCAAATGCATATTAGTGTAGTGTAATTGTGTTCAATATATATAATAAAATGAAAATAAAAGATAGAAACAAATAATTTTTATTGTTGTTTGATTCATGGTGAAACAATATATAATCTTAAATCTTATTTACTCCATGATAATAATGTTACTCATTAAGAACCACACTTTTGAAAGGTGTTATATCCTTTTATAGGACCTTCCTTTTACTTATCTCGAGATGAAACTAGAAACATACTTTACTATGGTAAAAATAATAACCAAAAACCTGATTTTATTTTGGATTCAAGAACCCAGGACCTACCTTTTGGTTAAGAGGTATAACTAATTATATTTTTAAAGAAAAAGGTTAAACAGAAAATCAAATAAAAAATTATAAAGAGATAAAATAATGAAAACAAAAAAATATAAATAATAGAAAATAAAATCATTTAAGATGACGCAACTCAATATAGTTTCAATTACTCCACTATCAAAGGACCAATTATTGAAATTCCTTCATGATCTTAACAATGTAACAGATTTCTTATAAGTAGTTTCACATATAAGTTATTTTTCTCCTGTATTCTCTCTCTTGAATAATCTAGAATTTTATTATATACCCCCAACATATTTCTAATGATATGTGTTCATATTCTTAATAATATTTGCATGATCAAATTATCAATGAGAATCTATTAATTAACTCTCATTATCTTTTTGAGTGTGAGGGAGTGTCTAAGGAACCGATCACATGCATTTATGGGGTAGAAATAATAATATCAATGAAATCTGGTTTGAATATTATTTAAATTGTCATGTTATTTTATTCCTATATGAAACATCTTAAAACCACTTCCAATACTCTCATTTAAAATTATATAAATTTTATAAATAAATAATACAAATATAACACTTCATACAATCTTGATATAATTTGAAATATCAAAATAATATCAAAATAGATTTTCACAAGCCTGCTGAATAACATAAAACTTGAAATATATTCAAAAAAATTATTATAATAGTTTATGATATTTATTATGAAGATGTTTATGTCATATTGGATTTCTTATTGATGTTTTGAGTCAATATTCTAATAAAATTCATTACTCATGTGGGGGTTTCTTAGAAAAGGTGTGAAACAAAAATTCTTAAAAACACACAAGCACATAATGGTTTACTTATAACTCCACTTAAAGGAAAATAGATATTTTCATTAGTTACATAAAGGTAGAAATAAATTTTCATAATGGATATATAAAAGGTAACAAAAATTTTATACATAATGGTAATCATATTTGTGTGAAGGTGTGGTCACAAAGGGCTAAAACTTAAAACTTGTAAGATATGTAAAGTAGTTTTCATTTTATTCAAGTTACATAAAGGTGGACCAAAGTTTCCATTATTTTCATAAAGGTATGTTAGAGTTCCTATGTAAAGCAAAAAAAATTACTTGAGTAATGGTAAGTAGATAGTTTTGATATCAGTATAAGTGCGAGACAATTTTAAAAACACGAAAAGGTAAACATCATTTCTATATAAAGGTAGAATTCAAACTCCAAAGACTATGTAAAAGTAAGATATATTTTTGTAAAGTTAAACAATCATTTATTCATTCTTACATAAAGTTACACTAAATCTATGAAAATGTAATACATTTAATTCTATAGAATAATAGACACAATCATACGATCGACTGTATAATGAAATATCATGTGACCATGTGAAGAAATTTTAAGACATCACATAATGAAATTTCAAGGAACTTTATGAATAAATATCATGTGATTTCATGAAAAATAATAGTGACTGTGCAAAGAAATTTTAAGTGACTGCATGAAAGAAAATGAAATGACTTCATGAAAAACTAAAAAATATTAAAATGATCAATTCATAGGTGAAATAAATATGAGGTTAATTAATTAAAAACATATAAACAAATAATTAATAAACTAACCATTTGGTCAATTTCAAAAATTAAAAAACTTCCCAAGTACAAATTCTTACAATATTCCACTCTTTTAAATTACAAAACCAAACCTTTGGTGACTAGATATATTTAAAACATTTAGTAATTAGAATTTTATCTCCCCCTTTCTAAAATTTATAAAAAAGTGAAAAAATTCTTCAGTTTATTTTAATTCTCCCCCTGTATGATGAAAAACAAACTTACAATGCTAAAATAACTTGGGTATATTTAAGAATCATAGTCAGGCTTAATTATGTATACAAAATATTAAGGCACCCCCAAAATTAAATTTATATAATACTTTGAGAATCATTAAATAAAATATAAAATGAATTTGATTTCTATAGTCAATTATTGAAGAGATGTTTCTAAAATGAGTATAGAAAAATGATTAATAGTGGAATAATTATGCACTCAAACAAATAATACACATGTACAAATATAAAACTATGATATCAACTCACATTATCAATATTAAATAAAAGCATTAATTTATATTATATCAAATACATTTTTGAAACTATATTCAAAAAAAATTGTGTCAAATATTTTTTAGCACTTTTAACATAGTATTAACCATTTAATAATCTCAAAATTTAAGTTAAATTTCCATAATAATGAACTGAAACTTTATTTCCTATAACTTTGTTGAATATAATGGTTTAGTACAAATATCTGCAAGTTGGGGTTTTATTGAAAAAACTCTAAACAAATGTCTCCTATATTTGCATGATCTCTTAAAAAGTCAAGTCCAATGACACAATGTTTTTTCATAAATTCAATAATGGATGTTTAAATATTGAAATGGTAGATGCATTGTCACATTAAATAGGATTTTTATCAAAATAAATATTGAAATCAGATAGTGTTTTTTATGCAACAACTAGAAATATTAATATACTCAGCCTTGATTCTAGATAAAGCAACTGATAGTTATTTTGTATAACAACATGAAATTAAACTCCTTCCAATTAGATGAAACATACCTGAAGTTATCTTTTTTCAATTATGAAACCTCTAAAATTAGAAACGAAATAGGATAAAGTGTTCAAATAGTTATAATTAGAGTAAAATAAACTAGTATTAACAGTTCCTTTAATATATATGATTATTATATTAATATACCTGTGGTAAATTTCATTTGTATTAGACTAAAACCATGCACACATGAAAATTGAAAACATAATATATTCCCATGATGTAGTCAAATAAAAAAAAATACCTATCATGTCTCTATATTGATTAATGTGAACAAATTCTCTGGATTCATCTATATCTAGTTTAGAATTAGTATTTCTTATCTTTCATATTTATATTTGTTTAAAAATATACCTTATTTTTTATAAATTATTTTCAATCCAATAAAAAAATTTATTTCACCCTATAAACTCATTTGTTATCAAATTTGAAAAATCATTACTAAGAAAATAATTCACATAACCAAATTCAATGTCATCAATAAATATTTTAACAATAAAATATATTTAATAAATTTATTTATAAATTAATTTGAATATAATTTTCCCATATTAATATTATTTTTGAAATAAAAATATAGTTAGTCAGTCGTAAAAACATCTTGGATATTTTTTAGATCATACAAATCTTTTGGTAGAATAAAAAAATGATTTATAAATCTTTCATTTTCAAATCTGGGAGGTTGATTCACAAAAACAAATTTAGAAATTAAACTATTCATAAATTTACTTTTCACAACTATTTGAAGTAGTTTAAAATTTTGAATAAAATAAAAATCTAATAAAATTTAGATTACATATATTCTACAAACAAGAGAAAAAGAAAATTAAAAACCATCACCTTCTTATTAAAGATATCCTTAAGAAAATAACATAGCCTTAGTTTTATTTATATTACCATATTCATTCAATTTATTTTAAAAATCCATTTAGTTCCAATAATTCATTTATATTTAGAAAAATCATCGAAATTCGAAACTTATTTCCTTCAAATTTATTAAGTTTATCATGCATAAAATCGGTCATATTAAAATCATTCAATTATTAAACAACATTAACAGGAAAAAATGTGCTGAAAAAGTAGTATTTGTATAGAAATTTAAAACATATTTTTTATTTCTAATACCATATTCAAAATTTCCAATTACTTATTCCAGTGAATAATCTTTAAGTGTTTTATATAAGATTAGTTTGAGAGTGGATATTCTCGCCAACAATTGATGAACTATCATTTTCATTTTTATCTTCACCAAAGTTGAACTCTTTAATGTCTTCATCTAGATTATTTAGATCTGAAAACTATTTGCTAATATTTTTATTAAAAATTACATGCAAAACTTCTTCGAAAAACATAGTTCTTTTATTTTATACTATATGAGCTTTAATATTATTTTATTATCCTAGAAAAATACCTTCATGTCATTTAGCATCAAACTTTTCTAAGTTAGCCATATTATTTAAAATAAACAACTTAAACCCAAAAACACTAAAATGACCAATTTTGGGTTTCTTTTCCTGAAGCAGTTCATAATTTATTTTATTTAGAAATGGTCTAATAAAATGTCTATTTAAATTGTAAGAGACTATATTAACAAATTCCAACCAAAAATATTTTCGAACATTAAATTCATTAAGCATGGTTCTTATAATTTCTAGGATATTTCTATTTTTCCTCTATATAATACCATTTTTATGGTGTTCAACGAGTAGAAAAATTACATAAGAGGAGTTCACGCCTTTTATTAGTTTTTAGAGAAGATATTTACACTCTAAACACTATTTAAGATGTATATTTTACATGAAAAAAGGAGATTCGTGTCATGTATGTCATTTATGAAGTAAGTTCATCTAGATATCATATTTTAATATTGTAGCCACACCATTGATGTCGAAAATTTCATTTATAAAGTATGTTTTTCAGGAAAAAGGATTTAAATACTAGATCTAAAAAATTTATGTATTGGATTATGCATTCAAATTATAAACCTAAAGTCAAAAAAAATTTTGATGATGCTGAAATTTCATATTTTAAATAACTAACACCTATTTTACTCATAAAATTCATGTGTGCTTGGGAGGCATTTTTAAGGAGGTGTAAGGAATAAACCACTAGAAGCAGGTACTACAATTCTAATCTGGGGATCATTCTTCATAGTTAGTTTTTTCATTTTTATTTTCTATTTTCTATTTTTCTATGAACATAGGATGATTTGTTATATAATTTAATTCTTTTTTCTTTAATCATTCTATTTTATTCACTTCTTTAAGGAATTTGGTGTATTAATTATTAGTTATCACATGATAATGATTGGATAAACTCATAGGAGAGAGAGAAATCAGTCAAAGTGGATGTGTTCCAAATTATTTCATTTATTTATTCACTTTCAGGATGGTTTTATTCAATTTGTATTGTGTTGTGATTCATATTTATCAAATTTTTTCATAAATCAATGAACTAGTGTGTTTAATAGGAAATGAAACCCAACATGATAAAGGTAATTAATTCACGAACAATAAATTGGACAATTATTCTCCAATTGAAATATAATATGAATGAATATTAGTTATTTTAATTTTTTAGACATGATTAATTGATATTGTACAGTAGTTTAATGGGGATTTTATATTTTTCATATCGATAAAATTGATTGACTATGCAGCTAATGGGTGTTATTTTTTTTGCAAGTGTAGTCAAAATTTCTCTTAGGAACACCTCCCACGGATTCTGATTTCTCTCCCTTATTATTTTAAATTTTAAATTTTTTATTTAATTTTCAACATTAATTTAGTTAAAATAATTTAATTAAAAATGGGATGACCCACTCTTTGGTTGAGAGTTTCCTTTGTGTTCCCTAATTTTGGTTGAATGGACCACACACATCAGTTATGTTACACCTTTAGAGATAGTGTGGTTCAGGAAAAATATAAATTTCTAGGGTTGTTTTATAGGGATTAACAATTTCTCATATCAATAAAATTCATTGCTTGCACAACTTATAAATGTTATAGTTTTATAAAAGTATTCAGAATTTATTTTTTGCAAAACTTCTGAAGGAAACTAAATTATCTCTCTTCTTATTTTCAATTTGAATTTATTTATTTATTTTGAAGTATTAATTTAGTTTAAATAATTTTAATAAAATTAGGGTGACCTAACTTTTGGTCAAGAGTTATCACTACATCAATCGTTATCTGTGGAATCGACCCCACACTTCTGTTGTGTTACATCTTTATAGATAGTGTGGTTTGTGAACAATAAAAATTTATAACATGGTTTCTTGAGTGGAATTAAGGATGAAACATAGGAATGTCAAATTTGGGGGCCACTAATGGGGAGAAATAGAACATATAAAATGACTCAAGACTAATTTATTACGTCAAATAGTTTTCTTTCCCCATTTCTGTTTAGTGATTTTAATTTTTTTTAGTTTTTTTATTTTTCTATTTTAGGCGGCTGGTAGTTTTTGGTGTTGTGTAGTACAAAATACACATTATATCAGTCTTATATCTCACCACCATCAGAAAAAAATCAAATATTAGGTGTATCCAACCACATGGGAAGCACAATATACAGAAGGGTGATAACATCAATAAATGAGGTAGAATTATTCTTATTCTTATTAATATGATGAATTCCAACATCAAAAGTGAAGTGATTCATATTATCAATCCTATAGAGGATACCACATTTGAAACACTACCAAGGTGGATCATGGGATAATCTGTACAACCATAAAGACTCCTACATCCAAAAACATCAAGAGAAACACTCTAAAGACTGACTCACTGGATTACTCTCAAAATACTTCAAAGTAATGGATAATAGGATGGATGATCACAATGAATAGCTGAATGAACATGGATAATTGACAACACTCCTTTCTAAAATTATTTTCAACTTAAAATCTATTAATTGTACCACACCAATAATTTCAAATGTAGGGATAGGTTGGTCTGAAGAAAATAAAGATCAAGAAGTGGAGGAAGTCAAAGATGTTGAAACAAAAAAGGAACAAAATATAGAGGGTGATATCAAATAATATTGTTTTAAGCATGATAAATTTTCTCAAAGTAGTGAACCTCCATCTTATGAAGAATAAGAAAAACCTAATGAATCGCTTATATTATTTTAATAAAACATATAAAAATAATAAGAATACCTTTTGTGATTAAAAAACGAAGAAAACAATCAATGATAAATAAGAGAAGGAGGTTGAAGCAGTAAAAGTCATATAATAAAAATAATTAGAAAAAAGTAAAGAAAGAGGATAATAAGAATACATGCATTGTCCTTACTAACATTTTGAAGGTTTAAGAACATTGATAATACCTCCAAAAATTTCAAGAAAAATAGAATAGAATGTTGGCTCCAATTCAAGAATCTATTCTAGAAGATAAAACTAATGGGAATAGTGAATAAGTGGTGCTGTATGAGAGCAAAAAAATCTAGTCAGATTTTGATTTCTTTTTATTCCCCTTAAATATTTCCTCAATTTTCATTGAACCACAAGTAGTATTCCAAAAGTCCTAATAAAGAAAGAATATAATATTTACATAGGATGAACCAAATTTATGGTAAATTTTACAGTCAGACCGATTGACATTGTACAACTCTATGATCAAATAAAAAAGGTAAAAGGTAAAACAACAAACTTTTAAGCAACTATAACAGGAGGTTTCCAATATTTTAAAATTGACTTATAGGACCTATATTTATTTTATTGTATTATTTTAATAACTATCCCTATGTTTTATCACATTATCTTTTTGATATAAATATTTTTAATACAGTACTTTCATGTGATTTTTTTTAATTTTTCTAGATTAAGGAAAGAATCTAAATTGAAGAAGAACAAAAAAAGAAAGAAAAATATTCAAACTTTATCTAATGAGAGTATTGTTTTTGACTTTCTTTATTTTTACATCCCTAGTTTGTTGTCACATATTTTTAATAATACACTAAATTATTTCATCAACATAATGAATTAGATTCTCCAATAAATAGTATAATTCATTGTCTTATTTTTAATATATTAGATATACTTAGGAGAAATATTTTGGCATGTTAAAAAATTTGATTTATCATTTCCATAAATGAAGAAGATACAAATGGACATTTTGAATGTCACACTCTTACTTCAAATTTGATTTTCTTAAAAATTATTTCTTATATGATTGGATTACTTGATGTTGATTTATAAAAGATTACAATTAGTAATCTTATTATTAATGTTCATGTCATGAATTAATTGACCATTTTATGTTCCCATTCCCAAGAGGATTACAGAACAAATATGTCCTATTTTTCTGTGCATATTTATTGACTGATACATGGGTAATGTCAACCTAATAGAACAATATTTGATATCTTGTCAAAGCAATGATTGAGAAAATTCACTTTAGAAATGATTGAGAAATTTTATTGGGAATACATTTATCCTTGATACCCACCTATATATTTATAATTTTTAATCCACTATAATTCATGGATAACCTTTTTAGTACATATCCATGTTACTAGCCTATTTTATACTTTCACATCCATCTCTTTGTATTTTACATGATTATAAATTGAATGAGTGTGGATGAGGTATTTTCCATGGTAAACAAGGGTGTTGAATTTTTAAAGGATAATTAAGGTTATTATTATGGGATTTTGGGTTGAGGTTCGTGATAATATTTATTTTATTTCAATTTTTGTCACTCTTGTTGTTATAAAAAAAGAAAGTAAAGAAAAAATTGAAAAATTTGGTTATTTATCGAGTAGGCCAAAAATCACTATTGTCAAACCAATGATCTCAATATCATATATGGTTATATGGTGGATGTTAAATTTTTTCCAATAATATATTTTGGTAAAAAAATAAATAAAACTAAAATGAAAAAAGAAGAAGAGAGATTCAATTTTCATTATGCTTACATTATTCAGGATCCTTTACTTTTCACTTTGGGGTGGTGTGCGATATGACATTCTATTTTGGATAAGAGAATTTCATTGAGATTTTCCAATGAATATCAGGTTTTTTACTTTATATTTTATCCTCCTCTTTTTACCTTACATGATTTTTAAAATCAATACCTTATTACCTTCAACTATAGAATCAGTAGATCCTAATTGAAAAGTCGTCACAATTAATTGTGATATTTGGTTTTATGGGGCGGAGAAAGTAGATTTAATGATAGATTATATTTAGGATCTAGTACTTTATATATGAAGAAAAATCCATTAAATATTTACCTTGAGTGGGAATGGAAAAATTCATATTGAGGTAAATCATAAATGGCATAAGTGTTGATAAGAGGATTAAATGTGTAAGTGAAAAAGGGTAAATCTATCTAATTCAAATATATAAAGAAAGAATTATTTATGAAATATTTCTTGTATATGAATTTTTTTCAAATATTTAGTTATAGACTGTTTTTATGAGTATCATAATTTGAAAATTATTCTATTAATGTATATATCCTTACTGTTTAGATGTCTAGATATTTCATGAGGATGAGAGATGGTTTGATTGTGGGGATATTTGATATCTATAAATGGAAAACATATTTCCATTTTTTTATAATGTTTTTCCACTGAATATTTATTTATTAAATAATTAATTAATTCCTGATGCTATGAGATTTACATTTTTTAAGATCCTTCATTGCGGTGATATCAAGAATTTCATAAATGAAAACATGGAATTATTTAAAGATGATTCACAACATGACGTGACACTGGGAAAATTACGGTAATGGACTATGACTTACCATTCCTTTATATTGTTGATATTTTAGTTATGGAGTGTTTAGACGAGTCTAGAGGATGTTCAATGGAATTTGGGGTTGTATTTGCGTAGTAGAAGGAGGTTTATGGCTTAAAAGGGGACTTTATGTTGTAAAGAGATGTTTTATGGCTTTTGAGGTCATGAGTATTATATATTGTATGTAGTGAATGGCTGGTCATAACATGAGTTTATGCTGTAAAAGTGGTATTTATGGCGTAAGATGATTCTGCAACATGGTGCCATGAATTTTAGCTAGTTTTGGAGTTTTCGTTGTAATGTGTTTTTATGACGTATGTTTTTAGAGCCTATGGGTTCTATGTTGAAAAATTGGGATTTATGATGTCATAGGGCAGTTTTTTGTATTTTAAATAGGTTTTGTTTGACCAATTTTCCAGCCATTTGTTTTCCACCTCTTCCTCTCATTTTTTGGTGAAACCTCAGTGATTTTTGGGAGGCTTTCCCACTCATCTTCCCTTGCCTCGATCCTCGGGGTTTGGTGATGGTGTTTCAATAATCCCTTGTAATCCCTTCTCGCTTTTATAGGTTTTTTCTATCATTATTATCACAAATATCTATATTGGAATTGTGGTTTTGGTTCAATTTTTTTGTGGTTTTTATGATCTATTGATATGGTGTATGCTGATATGTCATTTCCTTGTGTGCTTATGGTTTTCGGGTTGTTTCGTCTCCACCCTGCGGTGTGTAGGGAGATACAAAAGCTTCTTCGAGGTAGGAAATCCTTCATTTCTCATTATTTTTTATCATATGGTAGGATTATGCTCATTTTTATCTTTGGAAAATGGCTTGAATATTCTTTAATAAATGTAATTAAATGGAAATTGAAATTTAAGGAGGGGGAGGGGTTTTATTCACTAGTTTTTAAATTTTGATATTATATTGATGTTGTGTTTGTAAATGCTAAATATCCCACTAAAAGTTGTAGTTGTTGTTTTTTTGTGTATTTGGTTGATAAATCGTAAAACCCTATTTATTGGGTAATTTTTTAGAATCCACCTAAAATGAAAATTGGATAAGAACATATATTTAGTTAATAAAATGGTTTCCCTAAGATTATGATTAGAGTGAGATTACCCTAAAAAAAGAAATAGAATTGAGGAAAATACCCTTGATAAATCTATAAGAAATATTTTTCTATGTTGATGTGAAAATTATTTTTGGTTTTTTATTGTGTAACCATGTTGTGGGGCGGTGAGGTGTGATTTTACTACAGGGTAGTGAGGTGTGATCGAGTTGTGGGGTGGTGGGGTGTGACTGTGTTGTGGGGCAGTGAGGTGTGATCAGGATATGAGTTGGTGAGGCATGATTATTCTATGGTGTGGTAAGGTGTGACCATGCTCTGGGGTAGTGAGGTGTGACTTTGGTGTGGGTCAGTGACGTGTGACCATGTTATGGAGAAGTGAGGTGTGATTGAGTTACGAGGAGGTGTTTTTTTGTTGTGTGCTAGTTTCTTGGGGTAATAACATAATTGGTAAATAATGGTTTGAAATGGCATGGGTTATTTTGGTAAATGAAATGAAATGGAAAAATAATAATTTAAATGGATTAAGGATTTAATTGGATGGTAATTTAAAATTTGGGAATTGTATTAATTCTGTGAAGGAAGATAAAACATGGTTTGTGACTTGTGGTTTATTATGTGTATTGGTGCATTTGGTGGTGGTAGAAAAAGTGTCTGTTTTTTGAGGTTGGTTGGTGATGTCTTAAGTTGGTTAGTGCTTTGTTTTGAATTTATATGATAATATTGTGAGTAGTTATATATATATATATATATGTATGTATGTAAGTATGTATGTTCCGTGTGATTTTCAATACACACTTCACATACATCGAACTCTATGTTCTGACACCCATATATCTATATGGGGGTGTTTTCCCAACTTCCTAGTAGTGAGGATATATGACTTTATACCCATTATTTCCCACAAATTCTAGGATATATTGACATGTATTGGATGTTATGCCCAGAATTCAAAAGTGCACTATCAATATATGATGTGTTGTGATGAACTTGGTTTTTGCAGGCAATATGTGGTGTGATGGCCCTGATGTGGGGTGAAAATATGTGATAAGATGGATTTTTGTGGTGATTGTGCATTGTATAAGAATGTCATGAGGTTTATTTCCTTCATGTTCACAATACCCTACTCCCCTAGTAATCTATGTGATGTGATAGACCAAGTGTCTTCAAGTGATATATGATGTGATAGTCATGTTTTGGGGAGTCGGGATATGATATTTTATACAGAGGAGGTGGGAGTTCTACAATGTATGACATTGGGGTGTGAGGACATAAAATCAGTGTGAAAGTGGTGTGAGATACCCTTTTTCAATATTATTCAAGTTATCTTATTGTACATGGGTGTGTTATTTGGTGAGAGAGACTTTGTGTGGATGGTATTAGTTAGTTATCCTGTTTAGGCAATTTTGGTTCTATTATTTTATCATCAGTTCATAAGTATGATTCTTTAACATGTGCACAAGAGACTTCAGTTAACCTACTGAGTATACTTGTATTCTCACCCTATATATTTAAATCAATTTTTAATTTTTCAAGAGGACTATGAGAACCATGTTGGACATTACTAGCTCAATCCTTTGGACTTTTCTTACATCACTGTTTTAGATTTAGATTTGGGTATTTACTTTAGAGACATTATTTGGTATCATGTTGTATTTATATATGAATTTTGGGATAGTTTTGGTTATTTATTTTATATTATGTCATGGATTTGATTAATTGTAGAACTTTTATCTCCCGATACTGTTACTATATATGTAAATGCCTCCCGTTTGTGAGATGTTTATATACCCTTGGTACTAGTCTCCAACCCGAGGCCTACTGAAGGTGGGACTCGGGGGGGGGGGGTGTCATTATCTATCTTCATTCATTGTAGTGTTTTTAGATTAAGGGGCCCTGATAGAGTGGTATCAAAGTGCATGGTTAAGAGATGGGATGGTTTTTGGGGTTATTCATATTGAGGATTTCATGGGTTGGTAGGGAAACTATGTCAATTGATCTTTGTGCATGAAATAATTCTAGGAGACTGGTTATGATTCAGGATTTTAGGCCCCTCCTTGATTTTATGCATGAACTCTGAGCTTGTGAAATGATCAATTGTGGTGTACCTATTTGTAGGATAGATACCTATAAGAGGTAAATTCATTATGATTGACATTTATTCCTTTTTGAATTGGGTTTTTTTGGGAATTTTAAAAGGAATTAAAATGAATTAAATGTATCTTGATAAAATTCCATACTACTGGTGCTTAAGAAACATCTATTTCTCTTTTTGTTTTGGATTGTGGTCATCATCTATGTTTAGTTCAGGTAGAATATATTATACAAGATAATTTTGTTGATCATCATAGGGTTGATTCAGTTGGGGAGGATAATGAGCAGCAAAGAGGATCACATGATTTTCAGTGACAGAATTTGGTAAAGTATAAGGAAATTGTTTCCAATGTAGAAATAGAGTACTGGTTGGAGGATCTTGATATCATCATCATCTTGATCATGGATCTAGTAGAGTATTGGGTCCCTTTGGTAGTTTTTTAGATTCTAGGAGTTGTGTTTCATTGGTTTATAAAGTATTTTGGAGAGGGGAAGAAAGAAGATGTTTCATGGGTCGATTTTCAGTGAGTGTTACATGAATAGTTCCTTTTGTTGACCATGAATATAGTGAAGAGGTAGGAGTTTATCTCTCTTTAGAAGGGGATCATGTCTATGTGAGATATTGGTATCAAGTAGAAGGATATTATGCATTTTTTTCAAATTATTTTTCCTGATGATGAGTCTTATGTGAGACATCTTGATGATGAAATCCATACTTCGATCCAGTATACAATTACTCCTTTTACATTTTCAATATAGATAGAGGTTTAGAATAAAGAAAAGGTGATAGATCATATGTGATCACGAGGAGGATTTTTTTGGGAGGGGAACCAATATGGTTCCTTGAGGGGTATAGTTGTTAGTGGTAGGTCTTAGGTGCTAAGATGTTCAAGGTTTTGATTAGCATAGAGTAAAACTCATTAGCATTATTTGTAAAATTTGGCATCTAGTATTTTGTGTACCTTTTTTAGGGGATATAGGCCTATCTCCTTCATTTGTGGGGTTTTAGGCCATTGTCAAAATCAGTTCCCAGTAGTTATTTGGGATAATTTTGGTAAAGGAAGATAGTTACAATGTCACCCTTAGCAATAATTTCTAATAAGTCCCATTTAGAAGTAGGGGAAGCAAGATTAAGTTACAGCAGGAGTAGATAATGCAGGTAGGGTCCAACCTTAGGATGTTACTCGTGTTCAGGGACCTCTACCTGAGTATGGTCATAGTGATGGTTATCTATAGAGATGTAGAGAAGCCATACATAATTAGTTGCAGAAATTAGAGGTAGTGGTGCCAATGGGGCCAAATAACATTCATGGTATGCTCTACTTTTCGTATAACCTTGATTGTGCCTAATTTGATTTAGGATCTTTGCACTCCTTTGTTTCACTCAATCCAGTCATGATCAGGGACTAGACATAGAGAGGATTTCCTTGCACTTGGTGTTGACTAAAACCGTTAGAGGCTAGACTGTCTTGTTTGATGTGTCGATGTGGGGTGTGCCAATGTTGTACTCCAAGAATATGTATGGTAGTATTAAGTTATTCAAAACCTACTAGAGGTTCAATTAGGTGATGATCAAGAATCTTTACCATCTTCAAAGGATGGAAAATTTTTCTGACTAGTTGATTTGGGGCATTTGGTTTTTTAAGGTTAATCTATTGTTTCAATATCACTAGTTGAGTATGATGAAAGGAGATATCCCAAAGACAACCTTTAGATGAAGGTATGGGAACTTTGAGTTTGTGTTTGGGTCATTCAGTGTCACGAATACAACATCTGTGTTCATGGGGATCATGAACTATGTGTTTTGTGAATTCTTAGACTAGTTCATAGTCATGTTCATTAGTGAAATATTTATCTACTTAAAGTCAGAGGAGGGACATATTGATTATCTAAGATTCATCTTGTATGTTCTGCACTGCCACCAGATCTATAGAAAGCTTTCGAAATGTGAGTTCTTGACATGATAGGAACACTTCCCTAGGAAGTTGGTGTTCTAGAAGGGTGTGGAGGCGGACCCATTGATGGTTGATGTAATTATTTATTGGGAGGGACCCACAAATGTGGAAGAGGAATATATCTTCCTTGGTCTCATGGGAAATTATCGTTGGTTTGTGCCTAATTTCTCTCAAGTTGCATCCCCATTGAAAAAAATGACTAGGAAGGACCAGGACTTTTTTTGAACTGGTCAGTTCTAGACAAAATTTACATACCTAATTGGGATTTTTTCAGTGTAGTAGTGCTTCAGTTTCTAGAGGAGGGAGTGATGTTTGAGGTGTTTTTGGTTGATTTCCATATGGAATGGGTATTTTTTGATGTATTATAAATAGTTGATCTTTTATGGGTTTATGGATTTATTCCCCCATAAGAATAACTATGTCACCCATGTTCTTGAGACATTATTGTTTGTGTTTATGTGGATGTTGTGGCGGTATTACCTCACTAGGGAGTGATTTGTGGTCTTCATAGAACACAAGAGTTTGAGGTATATCTTTTCTCAACGTGATCTGAATCTGCGCTAGTGGAAGTGGATAGAGCTTCTTCAAGATTATTATTTTGACAACTCTTATAGCTCAAGAAAGGGGAATGTTGTTGCCTATACTTTGAACTAGATGACCCCAAAGTATATTGATCAAGAATCTGGATCTATTTAGAAAATAATGGAGGATTTGGAATCCCTATACTAAGATATGGGGGTGGATGATGGTAGAGGTTTCCTATTTCAGATGACAATGAATTATTCTCTTATACAGTGAGTGGAGGAGTCTTGGTAGGGATACTAGGAGGTATTGTTGATGCCTGATCATGTTTCCATGGTGATTCTCTTGACGTGTGGTAATAGGATGGTTAGAACTGAATTTTGGTTTATGGGTGGATAATTTTTTAGTGACACTCAAGGGAGTCCTTTGTAAGTATCATAGCTAAACATTGGTGACACAACTAAGAGTTTTGAAGATGTATCATAGCTTGAGGACATAGTTTTGGTGGCCTGAGATGAAATAGGTAGTGGTAGATTTTGTCAAAAGGTGTTTTATTATCCAGCTAGTAAAGGTTGAGAATTATGTTCCTAGTGGTTTTTTGCAGCCCTTGTTGGTTTCTTAGTGGAAATGGGATGACATCTCAATAGATTTATTCACAGGGTTTGCTTGATCTCAGGGAGGTTGTGATGTTATATGGGAGATCAATGATTGATTAATGAAATCAGATCACTTCCTAATAATTATGAAATTAATGTGGTGATCGTCGGGACGTCGAAGGTGTCGTCAGATCTCTGCACTAGCATCCAGAATTTGATGATCGACGCTCCATCATATTTTTAAAGCATGTGTGGAACATCTAGAGGGTTACTGCTATGGATCCTTTGAGAAGTGATCACTATCAACAAGTTGAAGTCAAGTGCAACTTCATATCTAAATATGTATTTTTTAGATTTATTTTACATGCTCCTTTAATTTATGTTAGATCTTTAGACCAAATTTTGGCTTGGATCATCAGTGAAGACAAATTCTATCATCCCATCAATGAAACTTTTTAAATCCCCAGCCCATAGGCTTCCACTATGGGCCCCTATTACATCAAAAAGATGAAAATTCTGAGTGGAAAATAAAAGACTATCTTTGGTGGTTTCCTATACTTGGCAATCATGACCGCTTATGCTGGCCGAAAAACCTAAAAACAATTGACCCATAAAATTATCTTGCCTCACTTTCCCACCTATTTTTCCTCTTATACGCTTTTATTATTACAGTGCTACCTATTCCCCTATTGGATTCCTCTTCCAACATCATTAACCTTGAGCCTGTTGTCACACGCCTCGAAGCTACGACCACCCACCTCTTTCATTGTCAATTCCCTCTACCATTGTTTCCCACATCAAGCCCACAATCACTGAACTTTTCATCACCTTCCACCTCAAGACCATCGTTGCCCACCTTTCTTATCATCGCTCATCGCAACCCTCCACCATCGTCGTCACTTCCTGTCACTGCCGTTATTTCCCACCTTGTTATCGCCCACCTCTCTCATCATTGCTCCCCTTGCCCATCATCTCTCGTCTTGTTGTCATCACCTGCCTCTGCTATCACCGCCCTCTTCCAGCCTATCACCGCTTGCCTATTCTATTATCGCCGCTACCTTATTGGTGGCTCACCCTTGTCCACCTATTCTATCATCGTCACCAGCCTCAAGCCTCCCCATCTCCGGCCTCTTCTTCCTTGTCATCACCTTACTGTCATCATCGTCTCCATTGAACACAACTACGATGTATTTTTTTAAAAAATATAAATTACAAGGAAACCACCTTAATTGGACATGGAAGTGGTATTATAGACCTCATCAACTAAGTTCCTCAAAATTAGCCATGGAGCGGTCACCCATGATGTGAAAACCCCTTTCGCAGATTCCTATGGCGGCCACAGATAGCTATTTCACTACTAGTAGCTATATGATGTGACATTAATTTCTTTATTTATGAGTGTCTTGAAATGTTTTTAAACATTGACCTTAGCCTTTGGACGATTATGTCTAATATCACTATGAAAGATGCCTAAAGGGCCACACTCTAAGTGTATCTGAAATCTCATTTGAATTCTATTTAATATTTAACAAATCAAAATAAATATTAATCTTTATTCGTGGTTTAATAATTATGTGTGGTTGGTTAATCAGAAAGCTTTAATCATGAGTTATTCGGACAAATAAAAATGTGACCTAAATTATAATAAATATTCATTTGTAGGATTTAGTAAATATAATATTTATAATATTTATCGACGAAAAATGGAGTAATATTTATTTATTAAACAAATAGTCATTATACAAGGTTAGATAAATACTGATGAGGATAGATGGACTGAGTTTGATGAGCCATCTAGAAATGATATGTTAATTATCATTCCAATAAATAGTTTTTTATTTGTTTAACGAATGTTATTTATTTATCCTCATTTGTTGTGCTTGTAAAGTGAATAATAATAATAATATATTTATTATAAGACATGGGGTTTTCTAAGGAATAGAGAATAGGCTAAGGGCCTTTTTGTAATTACCAACTTGAGCATAGTTCTATAAATACCCGGTTGTATCACATTTTAGGGTTAGTCACTTGTTGTACAAAACAAACCTAGAGAGAAACCACTCAATAACATGCTCAAGAAAAAGAGTGTCGATCATCGTCCACCCTTTCATGATTTTCAGATAACATAAAGAATATTTTGTTTACAAAAAGATTCTTGTTGAAATCAACAATGAATGGAACGATCTATCAAATTCAACTACGCTAGCACCTGAAGTTTCTACGATATAAAGAGATTTTAGAGCACATGTGGATCACCACTAGAGGGATTTTACCCTTGGACCATGTGTCCCAAATATGATACGATGAGAGTGGTCTACTAATTCATCAATAAATTTAGAGTTACTAGACAATGTGATACTCCAACCACCTACAACGTAATTATAAATTTTATGTGATGATCCTACCTTCATGGTTTAGACATAATAAGTCAACTAATATTCAATTGATTCTATTTGTCAAGACATTTTACATTTTGTACATCTCAAATTATTCATCGATTATGACACAATGTTGAGTTGTCTATGCCCAATATGTGCTTCCACTGCGCCTGAAACCTTCACCGGTCACCTTCAACCTAATCTTCCATATTAATGTTCTCTACAACCGAAAAAAATATAAAGATAACTCAAAGAGGAAAATATATTAAGGCACCCTAACCCTAGGGATCACTCACATGAGGAGGTATTTTGTAAAGTTTAAAATTTTCTCTTCATTTTATGATATTTAAAAAAAATTAAATGCGGTTGTAATTTTTAATATTATTAATGTAGAACAAATCACGGTTTGGGTTTGGCTTACTAGTAAGCACCCTGTATGCCTGCATGAAAGAATGAGGTTCAAATATGGGTGGGGAGGATTTTTGAATTATTGTAGCAGGTGCTGTAATAGTATTGTAGTTGTGGTAATATTCACCTAAATTGGGATTTCAAGCCACAAGGCCCCCTATGTTATGAAGAAAAGAAAGTTCAGCCTATTGGAGAAACCTTGAGATGATAGATCAGAGTAGTAGTAGTTGATAGGCAGAGAAAATCGGACTAGGGACTAAAGGAGGGGTAAGATTCCGATCATCAACCCCTACAGCTCTCTATAAGGGCACTACAAATAGTTACCAACTTCAAGTGGTGTGTTGATACAAACATGAAGAGGTGTTGGAGAGGGGCTATTCCAGTGTAATCGGCTCATAAAGATGTAAGGTATTATACCTCTAGGATTCTAGGCCATATACTCTAGGATTTATGTCTCTGGACCTTCATGGCATGTAAGGGTTCTATCTCAACCTAATTAAAAAAGAGAAACTATCAGATAATAAAAAAATATGAAATTGTTAGCAAAGTAGAAGAAATCAAATAGAATGGCGATGATCATGAAAATTAAATAAAAAATGCAAAGAAGGTAAAAAAGGATAAGAATGCAGTGATGTGATGGAAGTTGGTAGGAGAAAATCGAGATCAAAGGAGTGTTACTGAAAGCACAGTTTATCATAGTTTTAAATTGGTGATTGATCATAAAGAAGATCATCCCACTGATTGAGATATTCCTCACATCACTTGACTTACTTTATTCTTTTAAATTATGTCAACTCCTTACTGGAAGTTATTCTGGTTTGAGGTAGACTCTTCCAATAAGTGTTGTAAAGACATCCTGATGTCCTGGAGAAACTCCACCACACCTTCATTTAGAAATCAGCTTAGTCAGGATGAACCCTAAATGAGGAGAAGATAAAAATACAATGAAAAAAGTCTTTATTAATGTGGATTCTTTGGTTTTAGCTTAATGATATAAACTATTACTAATAATATTGTTTTGGAAGCAGATCGGTGCTAGGATAATTATTCAATTGCAATTAAAGAATTGTGAGAATCACCAATGTAAATAAAATGAAAAACCAAATTGAAAAAAGATTAAATGAGGACATGGAAATTTAACGTGAAAAAACTCTCCTCAATGCGGAGGATTAAAAACCCATGGGGAAACTCTAAGAAAATGCATTATGAATCAAAGAGTATAAAAATCCACATAAAACCTAAGACTTAAATTAAAAATAATTAGTATAAAAACTGATGTAAAAATCTAAACCCAATATTCCTATGTCACCTCTCTAATAATAGTTTGGTGATAAGATGTCACCATTTGGAGATCAAAACTGAACACATGGTTTCATTGCATCACCTCATTTCACAATCCGATTTTGCCGCGGCTCGTTGCTTCCCATGCCCTAAAAAAGTGGTTTTCTAACCTACCCACCACATCGTTGCATTCCCCTTCCTATAATCTGATCATGTATATCTTCATGCCCCTTGCTACGCCCCTTTCCATTCATTAATAGGCACTCAAGTGAATCTCAACCCATTAAAAAAGTCAGAAATATTGATATATCTTTTATCTCCCACAGTTCCCATATCTTATGTCCCACAAATTTCAATTAGAAAAACTGAAATCTTCTAAAAAATAAAAAAAACCACGAACGACATGAGTTTATCTCCATAAATCTTCCCCTTTGACCCAACAAAGAAAGAGATTAAATCTAATGAACTCAAATAGAGAGAAAATCGGTTGGTATCGCACCAACAGTCAACCTCTCTAGAAAAATATGAATCCCATATTTTACATCTCTAATGAAAACCCAAAAACTTTTGATGCAAAAGATATCCAAATGCCAAAATCTTTATCATGCCTATGTTAGCTCTTCCAAATCCAAAATCAACAATATCTGGCTCCCCTATAATTTTGATCTCTGCATAATGCGGAGCACCTATAAGAATTAATTTCTTCCTCTGGTCAACATCCTATGAGCAGTATGAAACTCTTAGTGTATCACCTAGATCTTTGATTTTAATTCTTTATTCACTAGTGAAACTCTTGGAAGAAAAAGAATCAGGTTTGGGACCTAAAACACCTAATATGAAATGCTTTGGATTCCAAACATTCTTTATTCTATTCGATGGTTTTCAACTCACGCGTGATGATCATATATGCCACAAATCTGACAATTTTCGCTTCGCAACTACATTCATCACATCACCGCACACCTTTACATCAATCCTATAAAACTTTTAATCCATTATTCCTCTCACATAAACCATAAATCCTCTACACAATGTCCATATTCCATTTCCAAAAGAACTCCTGAATAAAAAATTACCAATAGTACAAGAAATTAACAAATTATGGTATATACCTGACACATGTCATGCATACCTTAGAGTCAGCATTCAACCTATATTCACAATGATATAAATATCACCAACCTCAATTAAATCATAAGAATATTTTTTGCCCATCTTCAATATACCAAAGTCATCATCATCATATAAAGAAAATAATCCCCTCTTTGGTGAAATATGGAATGATGCTGCTGAATCAACCAATCATTCGGTGTACAAATCTGATATGTGATAATCAATGCCAACTATAAGTAAATCCCTATGACCCTGAATGACACTTACACTGGTATCATCAAAATAGATGCGCATGCCTTCTTTTTTTCCTTAAGCTTTTTCAATTCATAATAGTTTTTTTTATATGATCCTCCTTCTCGCAAAAGCACTTAACCTTTATTTCTATCTTCAACTGACCTCTCTGATTACTATGTCTATCTATCATAGATAGAATATCTCTATTACTAGTTGATTCACAATCATTGGTCTATTGTCAAATTTAATTCATAAATAAAGATGAAATCACATCATATATCTTCAGCCTGTCTTTCCCAAACAGAAATGAGGTGATAAGATTATAATATGAATCAGAAAATGGTCCCGAGGGAAGAAAAGTCTTGCCTTCTACCATTTTAACAGGCATCATTGAACCTTTATCATCTATCTTGACCGCCACTGAAGACATGTCTACCAGAAGTTTGGTAAACTCATCTAGATGGTTACCTAAATCTCTATTCTCTATAAGATTCATTACTTCATAGTATTTTCATCTAAATACATCTAAATCATACTTGTTTTCAACTCTCTCATATCATGTCAATCACCAATGCTCATCATCTCTGATTTATCAAGTTTTTTCTTCAATGCATTTATTGTCTTTTCACAAAATACAATATTTTTAACTTGTTGTTTCCATAGAGTAAAATAATTTTTCCCATTGAATGGTTTGATGTGCACAAAAATCACATGGTATGAATCACCCATATACATTCAGAAAGAGACACTAATAAATTTATTTGATACTAGTTGTTCGGTCAGAAGCATATCAGTCCCAAGATAATTTTTCAATTACTACAAAATAATTGTGAGAATATCGAATGTAAACGATATGAAAAACTAAATAGTAGAAAAATAAATCGGGATACTGAAATTTAATGTTGAAAATCCCTATTCAATGCAGAGGATTAAAAAATTGTGATACAACTTTGAGAAAATCCACTATGAATTAGGGAGTACAAAAATCCAAGTAAACCCCGAGACATGAATTTCAAATACAACACTGGAAAGCTTATGTGAAAATCCACTCTAATACGTCTCTTTTTCCCTTATGACAATAATCTCATGGAATGATGTCGCCCTTCAGAGATCAAAACCAAACATGGGGCGTCTTTGTAGTACCTTATTACACAACATGATTTTGCATCTTTTTTCTACTCCGCACACCCTAAAAACGTATTTTTTCAACCTTCCCACCACGTCACTGCACACTCCTTATTACGCTCTGATCGTGTATATATTCATGCCCATTGTTACGCCCCTTTCTTTTCATTTATAGGCCCTCAGGTGAATCTCATATCATTCAGAAAATGAGATATAAAGGTATATGCCATATCTCCCATATATATTGTATCTGAAGTGCCAAAAATTTGAATTTGAAAAACCAAAATCCTCAAAAAATAAAAAACCCACAAACTACATGAGTTAAACCCCATCTGTGAATTAAGGTTTGTTTAATTTAGTTTTTCATATTAAATTCGGTTCAATATTTTCTTTCATTTATGTTTTACACCCATTCTATTATGTCTCAAATTATTTTATTACCCTTTGGATATTTATACGGAATTAGACTTATTTAATGGCTCAGCTATTTTTTATGGCTTTGATTGTTGCCCCGCATGGTATGTTCTATAATGGGACTCTGTTCTATCTATCACATTGAACATCTGGCCCTTCATCCTTGATACCTCCCTTTTACTCTATGTCGTCTATATATTCTCATTTTAGTAATGTGATTTAGCATTTTTTTTGAAATATGTCATGGCATGGTGTGATTGAGATGTATTATTAGGTCTTTAAGGCTCACCAAAGTGTTTGATCTCCTCTGTGGATGAATTTATTTGAAGACATAGATTCAACACTCACTCTTCTTGCATGCAAGTGTGTACCAGTATCCGATTTGTAGATCTCAACCAAGTGGTGTCTCGATCTAGGTTTCAAGGGATTTTCATCGTCAATGGAGGACTGAACATGATGGCTTACCGACCTCCATTCTCACCGCTGTAGTGAGATCGATGGTGGAGATCTTCGGTGCCCTTCACCACTGAAGACATGCATCCATTCCTTGAATTGAAACCTCTAGATCTGATTTGATTCTTCTTCGCTAAGCTGACCAGAAGAACCTACATCGACATCACATCAATATTGAAGCGATCTAGACATCCAGATCTTTATTCCCGACACTATATGTTCATTCCACTTTGGATATGAGTTTCATGCATGTGGCTCCTATGTTTTCCTAGATATTTCCTGTTTTTCTTCATTAGTCAGTATTTATGTTGATTCGGTTTGCTGTAAAATGTAATCTATTTCATTTTCACTGAGAATTTAATAAAACAGTGGGGGGGGGTGTTGCTAGAGTGAAGTAGGTCTCAAAGGGATCTAAGCACGTAAATTCTTGTGTTCATTTAATGCTTTTATTACTTTCTTAAAATTTGTACTCAGTTCTAGTTTTCCATTCTCCAAATTTAAGGTTCCATATTTGGTCCCCATTTAGTGTGGTTGCTTGGCTATATCAGTAATACCTATCAAACACAACATGTGGTATTAGAGCCTCTCTGTCCTACTATGTTTTTTGTTTTGATAATCTGGTTTGTTACATTTTATTTAATAGTTTCTATAAATCAGGTTTAATGTGTTCAACATCATGTTTCACTGATTTTGGTTTATTTCATCCTATTTAAAATTTCTTGCAGTCTGTTTACAGTCTCATTAATTCGGGTTTCTTACTTTTATATTCATCATTATTTCTCTATTTAATTCCATATAGTTTACTAATTATTGTTTGATAATTGAAACCATTATATTCATTGAATGTATCTGTATTTCATATCTCATGGTGCATGTTTACCCTATGAGATTGGTTAGTTCTTGGGGGTGTACGCCTAACATAGTCCCCAACCACTCAGCATCCACTCATCTAGATAAACCTGTCTACAATGTGATATGAAATCAATGAATTTGATAGAGATAATGATTTCAATTTATGGCCAATTAAAATGACGACCATGTTTGTTCAGCAAGGTTTAATTGACACCCTTTGTCGGCCTAAGAAACCCATTAGAACTGTTAATGAAACTGGTCAAATCATTATATAATACTAACTAGTTCCCTCTAACATACTTGTTAAGGCCCATAATTCCCTTTTACTTTCCTTTGGTGATAAGTTCCTTAGAAAAGTGTCTTATGAGTCTACCACTTTAGGAATATAGATTAAACATGAAAAAATAAACATAATTTCCTCCCTAGTAGGAAGGAATTGCAAAAACAACCCTATGATAAATTTTAAAATGAGATATGGTACTTTTATAAAATCCCATTTAGATGAATTTAATAAAGTCATGCTAGATTTATCCAATATAAATATATCTGTAGAAGATGAGGATCAGGAGATAAATGCCTTGATCTCTCTTGACCACAGCTATAACATACTTATTGAGACTATAATGTACGATAGAGACTTACTGACCCTAGAAGATGTTAAGTCAACTATTCTTTCAAAAGAATTGCAGACTAAAAATGGATTAGGATTAGAGGGAGTGGAATCAATATCATGGGTAGAGAAAATAACATGGGTCAAGGAAAAAACAATGATAAGGGTAAAATGAAAAGTACGAGTCAGTTTAAGACATTGATGTGCTATTAGTGTGGCAAACCAAGTCACTTTAAAGGGGATTCTCCAGAAATAAATGGTTCAAAGGGTAATGGGGATCAATCCAATGAAGTGGAGCCTAGTTTCCATGATATTGATATTTTTTTAGTTTTTCTAGTGTGCTGTATGGGGCAGAGTTGTGGGTTTAACACTAGGTTTTCTTACTTCGTGTCCTAGGAGGGTTGTTCTTCTTAGGAGGTTACTAGGTTTGAGGTTAGTAAGGTCTTAGTAAGTGGTTAGAGAAGCAGGTTTATAGGTAGATATTTGGATGATCATGAAACATCATGATGGTGCTGGTGATATAACTTTGATGACATTGGATGGGTACCTAGGAATTAGATATTTGATGTCATTAGTGGGTTAGATTTAAGCAGCAGTTTTATACGTTGGTAGCCAGCTGCTCTTGCTTGGTGGGTTTGTTTCCTCATGGTTACAAGTTGTCCTTTAGAACCAGGGTTGTACGGGTTATACAACAGTCTAGGTTAGGATGTGGCTTTCCCCTACTACATGGTTCTAGGAAACTTCTTCCCCTTATACAGGTTTTATGGGCCTATCTTAGATTCAGGTGGAGTAAGTCTCTCCCTTGCTCTAAACCTTTTGATTTTTGTTTTCTTGTTTGTTAACATTTTCATGGGCTATTTTATTTACTGCTATTGTGTGCATGTGAAAATTTTTGTTGAGTTTATGTTCATACCTTCTATTGTTGTTATTCTTTGAGGATGGGTGTTTCTTGGTTTATTGGTGTTCTGCAGGCAGTAGAGCTGTCCCAGAAACCTCTAGTAGGCATGTGACCACCATCAAGTTGATGTACGTGAAATGGGAATCCCAGGTATGTGAAGGTAATTTCGTTTTATATAGTTATTTTTAGAAGTTTTAATTCTAATCATGTTGATGTATTAGATTAGATATATTCGATGAGGGAATATATGATTTACATTGATACACATTTTAGACATAAGTAGGGTATAGTTTGACTATAACTGTTTAATTTTGGCTTTATTATGAATTGGTTATTTAGCACAATTTTATGATTCAATTGATAGGTTAGGTGTAAGAACATCCACAAATTTAATTGAAAATGGTGGAGATTTTTGAATTAACGTTTTTTAATTCGGTTTTTCATATTAAATTCAGTTCAATATCTTCTGAAATTTATGTTTTACACCCATTATTTTATGTGGTCAAATTATTTTATAACCCGCTGGATCATTATGCTGTATTGGGACTATATATTGGCCTGATAGTTTTTTTATGGCTTTCATTGATGCCCTGCATGGTATGTTCCACAATGGAAATCCGTTCTATATATTGGTTGTACATCTGGCCCTTCATCCTTGCTACCTCCCTTTTACTCTATGATTTCCATCTATTCTCTTTTTAGTTATCTGATTCAATAATTGTTGTTTTGGAAAGTTGTTAGGCCAGGGTGTGATTGGATGTATTGTTAGGCCATTCAGGCTGGATAGAGGGTTTCATCTCCTCTATGGGTGGATTTTTTTCAAACACATAGATTCAGAAATCTCTCTTCTTGCCTGCGGGTCTGCACAAGCACCTCTTGATCTCGATCAGGTGGTGTATCGATCCCGATCCTAGGGGCTTTTCATCCTCAATGGAGGATCAAACACAATGTCTTCATGACCTCCCTTCTTGCTACTACTACTCTATCCAGAGTGGATCTCATCAACGCTCTTCCCCGCTAATGATCTGCTTCCATTATTAGTATTTACACATCCAGATCTGATCAAATTCTTCTTCTCCAAATAGATTCGAAGCACTTATGCCGAAAACACATCAAGATTAAACCTATACAGACAACCGAACCTATGTGGCCAAAATTTTAAGTTCATTCCAGTATGGATCTATGTTTCTTGCATGCAGTTCCTATGTTTTCCTAGTTATTGCTTTTTTTTGCTTCATTAGTTTGTATTTCTGCTAATTTAAACTGGGGTACATTTTAATATGTTTCATTTTCTTTGATAATCTAATATAATATTTTACATGGGGATGGTGTTCTTACTATACAGTAGATCCCAAGGGGACCGAAGCACATAAATCACCATGTTCATTTACTGCTTTTTTTACTTTCTTAAAATTTATACTCAGATCTAGTTTTGTATTATCAAAATTCAAAATTCTGGATTCGGTCCTCATTCTTTATTGTTTCTTGGTTATGTCTGTACTTCCCATCAACCACAACACCATCAAATATCTCAAAACAATATAGTGAGAGAAGCAATAAAACATTATGTATTTCAAACACAAAATGATAATTCCATAATGATACCACTTTATGAAGATGGGTTTAACCATCCATTAATGGAGGTTCATGGTCACATAACCAAAAGTAAATAATTGCACACAAACATAATAAGGAAATTGAAGGAAGATGATGAATTACACACAAAACGAAGGCATCCCACAACACAATAGAAACACTACACTAAAACACAAACCAACATGAAAAACCACAAATAGAATTAAAGGGTGGGAAGGAGTAAACAACATACTAATAGGGTGTAGAAAACACAATTCATAGTACTAATTTCATGTAAAAAATTAAGTAAAAGTGTACAGTTTGAGGGAAAAGAGAAGACTCAACACAACAATAATTAGCACAGTGTTGACATAGAGAAAGAATTAGAAAATTATAAGGAAGAGGAAATAGAAAATATAAGCATAATCATTCATTATTAAATAGAAAATATAATGTATTCCCCGAGCATTCCCATCCATCTAAGAATAGATAATTAATTCCCCTTAAATAATAGCCCCATCCCTTCAAATTTAGAATATTCAGAAAATTAAATACATACCTAGATTATGCTTCTACCTTACATATCCCTCCACATGGATGCTGAAAAAGATTTCTATATTTTTCTTCAATTAAATATGTTAGAGGAGAACTGGTTCTCTACTTAGTGGCTTCTTAAAACCTGGTATAAACATGGATTTTTGAAATCAAAGATATTCTACAAATGCGGGCTTTGCTCAACTTAGGAACTAGGGTTGGGATTCAAAAGTATGGGCTCAGTAAACTAAATAGGGCTAGTCTTTTTCACATTACTGTGAATGACTAGAACAAACTCGATACTCCTATATTTATATGGGAAAATGATAAAAAACACACATATAATGTTGGTTTGGGATAAATACATGAAAAAATATCTATAAATGTTACGCCACGGACCCAGCTGCCCCTCAACCTGAGCCCTGAGTCTGGTTGGCCACATGACCCCTGACTCGTCTCCCTATAGGCCAGGGGCTGCTAACTAGCAGCAAGGGTGTAATGGTATGTTAGTGGGAAGAATTTACCCCCATGTTAGAGTACACAACTGAATAGCAGCAAAGTAATAGATAGCAGAAGTACAATTGTAGAGACCCGAAGCATGACGTACATGGAAATTACATTACTTTTTCGGAATACTTAGTACATAAAAAAACACACACACAAGGATAGTAATAGTTTAGTGTCTTTGGAAACTCGGAATATAATCTTCTAATTGTGGTGAAAGATCTTCAACATCTCCCATAATGATCTTCCTTTTTTTACCTAAAACCTTTCTTTATATCCTGGTGAAAAGAAAACATAAAAGGGTGAGCTCAAATGCTCAGTAAGGGTAAACAAAAGAAATATCAATCACATCATTTTCATAAGAACATAACATTTTGGAAATCTTAACCTGCAAAAGAGAGCATAATTTCATAACATGGGATAAATCATAGTAGTGAAATGAAATCCCAATAATCATAACTTAAAACATGAAACTTTGTGGCATACACACATAATCATAGATAATCATATCTTATTAGTCAAGACTCATTGCCAAGACTATCTTAGTGGAAAAAGTCCATTTCTGAACTGAGTCACCCTCATTTCAGTCCTGTTTCACTGAACCGGTATAACCTACCGTTCCAGCCATGTCTATCTCATGAGATATAAAATCTTTATCCAATGCATTGGAGGGAGATATAGGTCCCACCCATCTCATAATTAAACCATTCTTATGTGTGCCACAAAAATCCTAAATCATACATCATTGCATAACCCATGTAATAAAAATGGAATTCTTAAACATCGTGACATCATAAAACAATTCATATAAGATAAATGAATTCATAAAAATAATTCCATCACCACATAATCAAATCAGTGTAATAATAGGGATATAAACAGAACCCTATATTATCTTAGATGGAAAATAATTTTGATAAAACACTTGAACTCCATTCTTAAGGAAAACATCCTTTCTACTTCAAAAACATTTTCCTTTCTTAACATGTCATACAAATTTAAACTAAAAGAAGTTGATTAAAAATAAACGTGAAAACTTGTAAAGTAAGATTATTGGAAATAATGTTTTAAAAATCCATTCATTCCGTATAAGTTAAAAAAAACATTCTTCTCATACTTTTGTCGGAAAAGTCAAAAAGTTCCTCGTATGAAAAACGAAAAAAGATTCCTTTCATATCTTTTACTAAAAACTCAATGAAGTTTAAAATTGGATATAAACTATTGTATAAGGATATAAATATTACATATTGAGGAAACATGGATGTGGATGATAAAATACACCCCAGTAAATACCCAAGTATAAACAATCTCAGATAAAAATGAGATTGTGATATTTCCCTTACCTTAGGTCCGACTTGCTTTGTAAGTGTCCGAACCTCCTGTATAATGATGTAAATAATGTTATTGACTTATTAAAGAATCATATTCATTGTTATGATATCATATATGGTTCACTTATGACTTTATATTACCCGTTCTTTTGTAAATTCCATGTTAAAGAAGCGTTTTGGTTAAAATCGTTTCATTTATCGTAGGTGTTTGGACTTGTTGTTTTTGACATTATTATTACTTATATCATGATTTACTTACTTCCCGAATATAAAATATGATTTATATATCATATATATTCATTATATATATATATAATATATAGATAAATGAAATGAAACACACCGTTCATGGAGACGGTAGTCCGTACGTACGCATGAACGCTGTTTTCATTTCATTATTGTCTTGAATGGAAGTAAGTAGATGAAATATATATATACATAAATCCAGTAGATTTAACATTTCATATATTTCATTATTATTCATTATATATACTTTATAATCATTCTGGAATGGTTAACATGGATAATGAATCTCATCGCGTCGTGGAGACGGTAGTCCGTACATACGCACGAGCGATGATATCGTTCCCATGGTCGTGGAATTGTGATGAAGTGTATGTATACTATTTCAGTATCAATATCACTTTATAATAATAATAATATATAGTTACTCATTACACCATTATACCCATCCAATTAAGGTGGTGGCGGAAAATAGATTACACCACGGCGTGGAGACGGTATTCCGTACGTACGCACGCGCGGTGATTTCCTTTTTCTGTAGGATGGATAGAAGGTTAATTAGAGTTGTTTCATATTTATAATAACATATCAGTATATAAGAAATACTGATGTTATTAATTTATCATGAAACAAATAAATAAGAAGAAGTTGAAGAATAAAGAAATTGAAAAAGATCGGTAATGGATATTACCTCTTTTTGACACGCCTTCACTTAACCTCCACTTAAAGAACTAAGAATGGTCTTTGAAGAATACCAGGGCCTATAAAATGATACTAGGGAAGTTGATAAGAGATTTTGGAAGGGTTTTTCCGAGCTTGAATGCTCAAATTGGTGTGATGAGGAGAAAAAGGAGGTGCCCTTTTATAAGGGAGGAGAGGGGCACCTTAGGAAAATCTCAAAATATTATTTTATATTAAGGTCAAATTCAGTTTATAATGGTTCCAAAGGGTCTTATTTCGAAGATAAAGTGGGGATGGGTCGAAATCATCTCATCCAATAGGATTTAGACAAGTTTAGGTTATTATTTTAACCTTATCAATTAGATTTAACTCTATGTTAAATAATTTAACTTTTACCGTGTCTTTTTGTTTTCTTACACTATATGGTTAATAAACATACCATAACAAGACAAAAGAACCCCAAGTTGTCTATAATTAATATATATCCTTATCTAAGTCATTTTTCCGAACCTTAGATTTTTAGGAATTAAATAACAATTAATAATATAATATGTGTTTTAAAAACTAATTTATGTCAATTTTGACACTATTTGGTACATGATTTTTATGAAATTCATAACAGAATGATAAGTTCGAACCAAGTTACTTATATCAACAAACACATGTCATATTGACCTATAAAATTAATGTAAGTCATAAAAAGTCTCAAATTACATTTATTTGGGCATTTATAACATCAATTATGTCAATATTTCATTAATAAGACAATTACTGCATCATCTTTGTGTCATAATAAATGATAATTATTTAATCCCTAAAAATTATAAATAAATTTCTACGATGTAGATACTTGTATTAGATTTCTGGAGACTATTCATGTTCGAAGTTTCATGAAGTTTATCACGAAATTAAAATTATTATACTTATAAGATTTAAGAAAGTGACATGTTGTCACATTCTTTAGTTTTAATAATAATTAAATTATTTTCATGAAAAAAAGTCCATAAAATGAATCTAATACGACCCTTAGGTTATATGGGTCTAATTTTAGCCATCCAATAGTATTTTTCCATGTTTTAGGGTAATTTTATAATCTTATATTTACCCTTAATTACCCGATTTACCTTTAACTATAGTAAATAAAATTTACCGTAGTTACTATTCACAATGCCCAAAAATAAAAAGAATCTTATTAACATAATTTGGACCCACTGATTACAAATATGGAATCCATTTTTCCAAATTCAATACACAAAATATGCAGAAATTAAATTAAAATTAATCCTGTTGTCGAAAGAAAACAGGTTTTTCTTTAAAACATTGCAAAAGATTGAATTGATTTAACCTATGAATGCAAGGTAAAATCAATTCTAATAACATAAATTATATTAAATGATAAAAATATATTCTATTTATACATTAAAACCATTAAATATTATAATTTAACCACAGAAGATATTACGATGAAAAAAGTTGTTTTTAATTAAAATATAGCGTGTTTTTACTATTCATTAAAATATGAATGTTATTGGAAAAATATCAAAACTTTATCTAATGTAAATGTTTATATCCTGATTCAAAATAAGAATTTTATTTTGTCAAATTGAACTTATAAACATGTCAAAAACTTGATTTTAAGTGGGTGCGCCATCAAAAGGCGGCAACACTGCATTTTTTGAAAAAAAATATTTATTTTACCCGAAAAAATTATTTTGTTCTTATACCTTGTTCTAGAAATGTGTAAGATGAATAATAATTTTATAAAATTCAAAATTTAGTTAAAAATATTCATAAAGGCTAGTTCATAATAATATTATAATAATATATCGTTGTTTAGTAAAACCCGGTATTGTGTACAACACACACTATCGAGGAAGGTCGTGATTGCGTGTAATGCAAGCCAAGTCAGGGTTGCGTGTAGCGCACAACTCCTTTGTTGTTGCGTATAACAGAATCCAACCATATTTTATTTATACATTGAATATATATATATATATATACACTAAATGTTGCATAGAATAACTTCTATCAAACGAACTTGAAATTGTGTGTAACAAGAGCCAAGAAAAGTGTTGCGTATACTAAAAGCTAATATAGTGTTGTGTATAGCGCAAGATAATCTTGGTGTGTCGTACAATATAAGATATGAATGAAATTAAAAAGAATGTATCTTATAAAATCTCGGGTTGTTACATTCTACCCCCCTTAAAATGAATTTCGCCCTCAAAATTTGTCGGGGTTATAAATGGTTTACTACTCGAAAGTTTCTTTAATAGAAACCCACATCGTAAAAAGGAATACCAAAACTTGGCTATAAAAACTAAAGTATGAAATATAACGGTTACCCAAATGAACTCATCACTGGATTTCCATATAGGAGAAAATATGGACATGGAAGAGAAAACTAACCGTCATGTTCTGATGGAGAGTGGTAGAGAACATGGCTATGAAAAAGCCAACAATCACATAGCCATAAATTTGTGACGATCTAAGGTACCATCTGATTCATTAGATATAAGAGCACTAGGACAACATTTTTTGGTTTTCAAGATCATTTCCCTAAAGTTGATGAAATTTTTATTAGAAGAAATAATTTCGTGATTTTGGTATAGTCTCACCGTTTGTCGTTCTTTGGACAATTTCCACTTCATCTCTTAATGGAATGAATTTGAATTTGTCATTCGTGATGTGTTAGCAGATCATGGGATAGAATAATGGGTCATTCCATCTGTCTCAAACAAAAGGTTAGAAAAGTTATCAAAAAATACATAAGTCCATCTATAGTGAAATTAATCATATATGGTTCCTAAAATGGACTTATTCTTCATATATCATACTACTTAATATAATAAAACTAGTTTCCACTAAACATGGACTTCTTGTAGGCCAGTGGTAGGCGATAAAGGCTAGTCTCACTTCGGTTGTGGGTTCGATTCCCATAGCCTTGTACGACGCGATGGGCTGTCGCCCGTCCTGCAGGTTGTCCTTTTTCTAAAGCTATATTACCATAACATCCCATCAGTAATATCAAAAAAAGTTTTATCCTAACTTATGTCCAACATAATCCATTCCAATCTTTAGGCTTATCTAAAATACTTCGGTCTAAGCTCATAGTATAAAGAAAATGATTACTTGAAATGTCACATAACAATCACGTGAATGCCGTCATTTATCCCCCATATATCATAAGATATATCTTGTTGGTCAAATTACAAACATGTGAATACCTTAATCATGTATTCTCTTGAAGAATGAATATCCATTGAACCTTAGTGAAAACATGAATGCAGTTAAAAGTTAACACTTTCCACATACCAAAATCATCAAAATTCTATATACTCAAACCATGATATAACTTAGTCCTTATATCAATCATGAGCTCATGAATACTATTAAACATTTCATTTTCTTGTTTTCCCTTCATTATGCGCATAATATCTTTTTTCCAAAAATATCTCAATCACTTTGAATACCACATTAGAACAGTACATAAATATTCCAACACTCCATGATACAACATTATTTTCGAATCCCATTACATAAACACTTAATCATTCCACCACATCGTTGTCATATTCAACATCACCAATAGTGATCGCATGTGACTTCCCTTTGTCCTTTTCCTTAAGCGGTTGCTCATGTTGATCATCATTAACCCTTGGATTAGGTCATTTATTAGCATAATGCCCCATTTCCTTGCACTTGAAGAATTGAAGTGTTGGTGGTGCGTTCTCTGCAGTCTTTGCTTTATTCACATCATTAGAAACCCTTTTTCCATTACTTCGACACTCAGCTACTCGATGACCTTCTTTTCCACACTTAAAACATTTTCTAGTCCCTTTAAGAAAATATCTACCATGCTTCTTTCCACACTTTGTGCATAAGGAAACATTCATCTTCTTTTCACCATTATTCTGAGATTTTTCCTTGAACTCCATCTTTAGTTTCTTGTCAAAACCATGAGATGGATATGTAACACCAACTTCCATTTCTACCTTGATAGCGCAACGCACAATTTCTTCATAGCTACTGAAGTCTCTTATAGCTAATTCCCTTCGAAGACTTGGTTTTAAGCCAATGAAAAATCGAAAAACTTTACTTTCAGGTTGGATGATAATGCCAGATGCATACCTTGCATGTCTTGTAAAATTCGCTTCGTATATACCAATAGATTCATCATCCTTCTACTTCAGCTCAAGAAACTCCTTTTCCATCTTTTTTCTAAGAATACGAGGGAAGTACTTATTGAAAAATAATTTCTTGAACTCATCCCATTCCATGGACTCAATTTCATCTCTTTGCCTCGTATTCTTGATAAGATTCCACCATTGATCAGCTTCACCTTCCAAACGATATATTGCTAAGATGACTTTTTCATGTTCAGAACATTGAAGAACTGAAAATGTCTTTTCAGTAGTACTGATCCATTGTTCAGCAACAAGTGGATCAGAAGACCCACTGAAAGAAGGTGGACGTTGCTCATGAAGGACTCAATAGAATATTGTTCCCTTCTCTGCTCATTTGGAAGTCCAGAATGATTCATATCTTGTGTAAGTATAGAAATAAGATTTTTCACTCTATCTCCCATAACATTTTTTTTAGGAGGACAATCATTGCATTGTCCATTACATTGATCAACACGGTTCCTTCGAGTTCCAGCCATCGTCTAAAACCCAAAAAGAATAGTGTGAGAGGTAAAAATAATGCTAGGGAAAACAACATAGTAAAGGGGGAGTACCCTTAATATCTAACATCTTAGGTTAAATTCTAAGATCGTTACCATAGTTCTAGGACTATATCCTATACGTATACTTATCCTTAGGGACATCCCTAGACATACCTTAGAAATATCTCTAGGGATCTCACTAAAGTTCTCGCATCCTAGTTTCCAAAGGTTGACTAAACCTTTCCTCTGATACCAACTGTAGAGACCTGAATATTGACATACATGGACATTACATTACATTTGTAGAATACATAGTACATAACAAAAACACACACACAAGGATCGTAATAGTTTAGTGTCTTTGGAAACTCGGAATATAATCTTCTAATCGTGGTGAAAGATCTTCAACATCTCCCATAAAGATCTTCCTTTTTTTACCTAAAACCTTTATTTATATCCTGGGGAAAAGAAAACATAAAAGGGTGATCTCAAATGCTCAGTAAGGGTAAACAAAAGAAATATCAATCACATCATTTTCATAAGAACATAACATTTTGGAAATCTTAACCTGCAAAAGAGAGCAAAATTTCATAACATGGGATAAATCATAGTAGTGAAATGAAATCCCAATAATCATAAATTAAAACATAAAACTTTGTAGCATACACACATAATCATAGAGAATCATATCTTATTAGTCAAGACTCATTGCCAAGACTATCTTAGTAGACAAAGTCCATTTCTGAACCGAGTCACCCTCGTTTCAGTCCTGTTTCACTGAACCGGTATAACCTACCATTCCAGCCATGTCTATATCATGAGATATAAAATATTTACCCAATTCATTGGAGGGAGATATAGGTCCCACCTATCTCATAATGAAACCATTCTTATGTGTGCCACAAAAATCATAAATCATACATAATTGCATAACCCATGTAATAAAAATGGAATTCTTAAACAACGTGACATCATAAAAAAATTCATATAAGATAAATGAATTCATAAAAATAATTCCATCACAACATAATCAAATCAATGTCATAATAGGGATATAAATAGAACCCTATATTATCTTAGATGGAAAATAATTTTGATAAAACACTTGAACTCCATTATTGAGGAAAATATCCTTTCTACTTCAAAAACATTTTCCTTTCTTAACATGTCATAAAATTTTAAACTAAAAGAAGTTGATTAAAAATAAACTTGAAAACTTGTAAAGTAAGATTCTTGGAAATAATGTTTTAAAAATACATTCATTCCGTATAAGTTAAAAAAACATTCTTCTAGTACTTTTGTCGGAAAAGTCAAAAAGTTCCTCGTATGAAAAACGACAAAAGATTCATTTCCTATGTTTTACTAAAAACTCAACGAAGTGTAAAATTGGATATAAACTATTGTATACAGATATAAATATTACATATTTCAGAATAATGAATGTGGATGATAAAATACACCCTAGTAAATACCAAAGTATAAACAATCTCGGATAAAAATGAGATTGTGATATTTCCCCTACCTTAGGTTCGACTTGCTTTGTAAGTGTCCGAACCTCCTGTATAATGATTTAAATAATGTTATTGAATTATTACAGAATCATATTCATTGTTATGATATCATATATGGTTCACCTATGCCTTTATATTACCCGTTCTTTTGTAAATTCCATGTTAAAGAAGCGTTTTGGGTAAAATCGTTTCATTTATCGTAGGTGTTTGGACTTGTTGTTCTTGACATTATTATTACTTATATCATGATTTACTTACTTCTAGAATATAAAATATGATTTTTATATCATATATATTCATTATATATATATATATATATATATATATAATAGATAGATAAATGAAATGAAACACACCATTCATGGAGACGGTAGTCCGTACGTACGCATGAACGCTGTTTTCCTTTCCTTATTGTCTTGAATGGAAGTAAGTAGATGATATATATATATACATAAATACAGTAGATTTAACATGTCATATATTTCAATATTATTCATTATATATACTTTATAATCATTCTGGAATGGTTAACATGGATAATGAATCTCATCGCGTCGTGGAGAGGGTAGTCCGTACATACGCACGAGCGATGATATCGTTCCCATGGTCGTAGAGTTGTGTTGAAGTGTATTTATACTATTTCAGTATCAATATCACTTTATAATAATCATATATAGTTACTCATTACACCATTATACCCATCCAATTAAGGTGGTGGAGGAAAATAGATTACACCACGGCGTGGAGACGGTATTCTGTACGTACGCACGCACGGTGATTTCCTTTTTCCGTATGATGGATAGAAGGTTAATTAGAGTTGTTTCATATTTATAATAACATTTCAGTATATAAGAAATACTGATGTTATTACTTTATCATGAAACAACTAAATAATAAGAACTTGAAGAATAAAGAAATTGAAAAAGATCGGTAATGGATATTACCTCTTTTTGACGCGCCTTCACTTAACCTCCACTTAAAGAACTAAGGATGGTCTTTGAAGAAGACCAGGACCTCTAGGATGATACTAGGGAAGTGGAGAAGAGATGTTTTCAGGGGTTTTCCGATCTTGAATGCTCAAATTGGTGTGATGAGGAGAGGGAGGAGGTGCCCTTTTATAAGGGAGGAGAGGGGCACCTTAGGAAAATCTCAAAATATTATTTTATATTAAGTTCAAATTCGGTTTATAATGGTACAAAAGGGTCTTATTTCGAAGATAAAGTGGGGATGGGTCTAAATACTCTCATACAATAGGATTTAGACAAGTTTAGGTTATTATTTTAACCTTATGAATTAGATTTAACTCTAAGTTAAATAATTTAACTTTTACCGTGTCTTTTTGTTTTTCTACACTATATGGTTAATAAACTTACCATAACCAAGAAAACGAACCCCAAGTTGTTTATTATTAATATATCTATCCTTATATAAGTCATTTGGCTGAACCTTAGTTTTTTATGAATTAAATAACAATTAATAATATAATATTTGTTTTAAAAACTAATTTATGTCAATTTTGACACTATTTGGTTCAGGATTTTTATGAAATTCATAACAGAATGATAAGTTCGAACCAAGTTACTTATATCAACAATAACATATCATATGAACCTAGAAAATCAATTTAAGTCATAAAAAGTCGCAAATTACATTTATTTGGGCATTTATAACATCAATTATGTCAATATTTCATTAAAAGGACAATTACTGCATCATCTTTGTGTCATAATAAATTATAATGATTTAATCCCTAAAAATTATAAATAAATTCCTATGATGTAGATAATTCTATTATAGTTGTGGATAATATTCATGTTCGAAGTTTCATGAAGTTTATCACTAAATTAAAATTATTATACATATAAGATTTAAGAAAGTGACATGTTGTCACATTCTTTGGTTTTAATAATAATTAAATTATTTTCATGGAAAAAAGTATATAAATTGAATCTAATCCGTCCCTTAGGTTATATGGGTCTACTTTAAGCCATCCAATCAGATTTTTCCAAGTGTTATGGTAATTTTATAATCTTATATTGACCCTTAATTACCCGATTTACCTTTAACTATAGTAAATAAAATTTACCGTAGTTACTATTCACAATACCCAAAAATAAAAAGAAGCTTATTAACATAATTTTGAACCACTGATTACAAATATGGAATCCATTTTTCCAAATTAAATACACAAAAGATGATGAAATTAAATTAAAATTAATCCCGTTGTCGAAAGAAAACGGGTTTTTCTTTAAAACATTGCAAAAGATTGAATTGATTTAACCTACGAATTCAAGGTAAAATCAATGATAATAACATACATTATATTAAATGGTAAAAATATATTATATTTATAATTTAAAACCATTCAATATTATAATTTAACCACATAAGATATTACGATGAAAAAAGTTGTTTTTAATTAAAATATAACGTGTTTTTACTATTCATTAAAATATGAAAGTTATCGGAAAAATATCAAAACATTATCTAATGTAAATTTTTATATCCTGATTCAAAAGAAGAATTTTATTTTGTAAAATTGAACTTATAAATATGTCAAAAACTAGATTTAATTTGGGTGCGCCATCAAAAGGCGGCAAAACTGCATTTTTTGAAAAAAATAATTATTTTACCCGAAAAATTTATTTTGTTCTTATACCATGTTCTAGAAATGTGTAAGATGAATAATAATTTTATAAAATTAAAAATTTATTTAACACTATTCATAAAGGCTAGTTCATAACAATATTATAATAATATATCGTTCTTTAGTAAAACCCGATATTGCGTACAACACATGCTATCGAGGAAGGTCGCAATTGCGTGTAATGCAAGCCAAGTCAGGGTTGCGTGTAGCGCACAACTCCTTTGTTGTTGCGTATAACAGAATCCAACCATATTTTATTTATACATTGAATATATATATATATATATATATATATATATATATACACACTCAATGTTGCGTAGAATAACTTCTATCAAACGAACTTGAAATTGTGTTTAACAAGAGCCAAGAAAAGTGTTGCGTATACTGCAAGCTAATATAGTGTTGTGTATAGCGTAAGATAATCTTGGTGTGTCATACAATAGAAGATATTAATGAAATTAAAAAGAATTTATCTTATAAAATCTCGGGTTGTTACAACAACCAATGGAATAATAGGAGAAAAGGGGAAACATACAAACCACACAACAGAAGTAAGGAAACCCTGATAAATATACAAAAGCCTCATAGGTAGTGTCTGATACAAAATGGATGCATGGCATGCTGATATAATGGAGATAGAAGACAAGAATTCTATGCAGTAATAAAAAAAGAAAAAAAATTGGTCCATGAGCATCTCTAGCCAAGCTCGATCCTCTGCCCTGGATCTCCAGCTAGAACATACATGTATCAACAACCTGATGCAGGACCCTTGCCCCTACTAGTACCTGCAGGAGTAAAGTCTACACAGGTGCCCAAGAGGCCACCCAGGTAGGGTGTGAGACAACTCTCAATAGTCCACCACCAATGATTTCTACGTGTATTCCAAATGGGTGTTCGCAGACAAAGTGAGTAATAGACTGCAAGTAATTAAAGAAAAGTAAATAAACAACCCTCCCGCTCAGGTTCCGGAAGGACACCTGGTGGGTCTACCTGCTTCAGCTCCTGGCTTGTAAACTGAACGATCAAAAAAGGTACAAGTACATAGATATAGGTTATCACTAGCATGAGGTAAGCATGCCTCTCATCCATGCTTCTCACATACATACAAGTATTGCTGGCCTGAGGTATGAATGCCTCTCGTGTATAAGTATTGTAACCGGCATGGGGTAGAAATGCCTCCCACTGGGAATGTTATATAGGCATGAGGTATAAATGCCTCTCGTCCTCAATCACTATAGCTGGCATGGGGTAGAAATACCACCCACCTGTAGAGGTTATATGGGCACGAGGTATAAATGTATCTGGTCCTCAATCACTGAGATTTATCTAACACGGGGTAAGAATGCCTCCCGCCCAACACACGGGATACGACAAGCATATCAACACAACAAAGGATAACCATTCACATCACATTATATAAGGAAAACCATCTTATATCATATCACATTAGCAATGCAAGGCATATCTTTCTTATAATATCACATAAGAAAAGCATGGAATAAATAAATTTCAATTAGTTAAAGGGGTCCATGCTCTCTCATCCTATCCAACCTCTAACCAAGTCATTTCATTTGCCTAACAATTAAAATGCCTTTTCAATACATTTCATTGAGGTTTATAGTTAAAAAGGGCCAATTCTCAAGGCATAACAACTATTATTGACCACTCCCAGTCCATAAATAATCCAAATACCCTAACAAGGTTGGATTTATCACTCTTATACCACACTGGTAATTTAGATACGAAGTAGTCATTATAAACACGGGGTTTGGTGAAAGAAAAACCATGGAATGAGGATTTATACTCAAAATGGCGAAAACCCAAAAGGAGAACCCATGACCACCTACCTTAGAGATGTAGGCCTAGACTCTCTTGATATCAACCTCAAATTATTAGTAGATTGGAAGAGATTTGAGTTCTACTCCAATGCCCTGGAAATAGGGCATATGGGCCTGTATCAAAATAACAAGATGGAAGGAAAGATTTTCCGAGGAGAAAGGGGTGCGCGAGGTAAGCCTTACCTTGGCCCTTCCAATGCTTCTGTCAGATCAAGGAATGGACACCGGGGGAAGAAACCAAAAGGGATTGAGTGAGAACAGGGTTTGGGAGCTCAAATAGGATTCTCCTCTAGTTCTTTCTATAGGAGGAAGAAAGAAAATAGATTTTACGCCTAAATAGAACTTAAGGGAAAATGGTAAATTTACCCAGATTTGGGTCGCATGGTTTAGGCACACAGTTTACCAAACTTTGCACAAATCGTGCGCATCCCACTACCTCCAGAAATAGGGTCGCATAGTTTAGGCGCATGGTTGACCCAAACCGTGTGCAAACCATGCGCAGATCCCTACATACAGACCAAAGGCCGCACGGTTTACCCAAACCATGTGCAAGCCATGCACAGGCTGTGTGCCCTTGTCTGCAAGCCCATTTCTCAAACTCCCGGGCTTTGAACAAGCCTCAGACACTCCCCAAACCTTCCTTAGGATGTTACACACATTAAGAATGCTTAAAGGAATGATTTGAAAGAAATAATGAAGATATGTACCTTTACCAAAGAGTTGGGTCTTTACAACCACCCCTCCTTAAAGCAACTCATCCTCGATTTACCCTTCCAAGGGTAAAGAGGTGTCACCAGCAAAACGCTCTGGCCATTGAGAATGTATATCAGCCTCTCATTCCCAGGTCTCGTCCTGTACCCGGTCGTGCTTCCATAGCACCCATACAAAAGGAATGAACCTACCACGGAGTGTCTTCACACTCCGGTCAACAATTCTCATCGGATACTCCATGATGGAAGCATCCATATCCAGTTCAACCTTATCAAGCTAAAAAACATGAGTTGGATCTAAAAAGTACCAGTGTAGCTGAGATACATGAAAAATATCATGCATGGCTTGATATCACTGTGGAAGTGCAAGCTGGTAAGCTACTGGCCCGATTCACTTCACCACATCAAAGGGTCCCATGAATCTCGGTCAAAACTTACCCTACTTCCGTATACATCTCTTCCCCGACCTAGGTGAGACCTTCAAGAAAACCCAGTCCGAAACCTCAATCTCTAGAGGTCACTAGTGCTTGTTAGCATAGGACTGCTGTCTAGACTGAGCTGTCTGCATACGCTTCTTGATAAGTTGTATCTGCTCTGTAGTCTCCTGCACAAGACGTAGTCCTAGAACATCTGCCTCCCCTACTTCAAGCCATCACAAAGGTGAGTGTCAAGGCCTACCATATAAGGCTTCATAGGGATCCATCTCAATGGTCTCCTGGAAGCTATTGTTATAACAGAACCCAACAAGAGGAATGTGTTTCTACCATGAACCTCAAAAATCATGAACACATGCACATAACATATCCTCTAGTACCTGTATAGTCCGCTCAATCTGTCCATTAGTCTGTGGGTGATAGGCGGTACTCAAAAGTACCTGAGTACCTAAAGCCTTATGTAAACCCTGGCAGAACCGATATGTAAAATGAGGATCTCTGTCTGAAACAACAGAACGAGGTGATCCATGAATGCGTAATATTTCCTTAACATACAACCTTCACAAGTCATCAACTATGAAGGTCTCCCACACTGGTAAGAAATGCACAACCTTTTCCAGATGGTCGATGATAAACCATACTGCATCGTTGCCATGAGGTGACCTGGGTAATGCAGTTAAAAAGTCCATAGAAACATCATCCCATTTCCACTCTGTAATGGACAACGGCTACAAAATACCAGCCAAACACTGATGTTCTGCCTTCACCTGCTGACAGGTAGAACAACGCATGATGAAACGGGCTATCTCCTGCTTCATGCTAGGACACCAGTACTATCATCGCAAATCACAATACATTTTGGTGATTCCAAGGTGAACTGCCCAAGATGAGGCATGGAAATCCCTCATCAGCTCCTCACTGATGTCTGCTGGGACCCATACATGCCCATGTAACAACAAAGTATCACCCTCATCCACGGTCCAATCAGTAAATGCATCATCAGCGACACTTTCCTGTAGGAAAAGTCCTTCTGGATCTGATAAATATCTTGCCCTGACCCGTTCCAAAAGAGTAGATGTTACCGCTAAAGCTAAGAGAACGGTCTGACTGTGACCCACCTGAACCTCAACATGCATCTCTAAAAATAGGGCCATCATCATCCACTCCTCGTTAGATTCCCTAACCACTTGTGACTGAGTTTTCCAACTCAGAGCGTCGGCTACTGAATTCCCTTTCCTAGGAATGTAGGCCAATTTGAAATCAAAAAATTGTAGGTACTCAACCCACATGACCTGCCTAAGATTCAGATCCCACTAAGTGAAGATATACTTCAGGCTTCTGTGATTAGTGAATACCACAAAATACTCTCCCTACAAATAGTCTCTCCAACAGCGTAAGGTATGAACAACCGCTGTGAGCTCGAGGTCGTGCGTCAGATAATTCCATTCACAAGGATTTAACTAACGAGAACCATACGCAACGACTCGCTCGTCCTGCATCAAGATAGCTCCAAGCCTGATACCTAACATGTCACAATAGACCGTATAAGACCTTCCCGGCTTCGGCAAGATCAGTATCAGTGCCGAAGTCAGTCTGCCCTTCAGTTCCTAAAAAGCTGTTTCACAGTGTTTTGACCACTCAAATCTCACCCCCATTTTTGTCAAAGATGTGAGCAGTGATGCTAGGCGTGAAAATTCCTGAATGAACCACCTATAATATCCAGAAAGCCCCAAGAACTCTTGATATCGAATACATTCTTAGATTTCTCCCAAGAGACTACATCACTCACCTTCTCAGGGTCAACTGAAACTCTAGACTCAGAAATAATGTGACCCAGGAAGTGAAACTTTTTTATCCAAAAGTGGCATTTACTGAGCTTAGCATAAAGCTGATACTCACTTAGTGTATTAGGCACGATCTCAAGATGAGTTGCATGGTTTTGTCTCAAGCATGAATAGACTAAGATATCATAGACAAAAGAATCAAGGTATGGGTGAAAAATCCAGTTCATAAGAGACATAAACATTGTATGTGCATTTGTAAGCCCAAACGGCATGACTAGGTCCTCATAGAGACCATACATGCTCCTAAAATCCATATGAGGAATTTTTGAAGTCCTGACATTCACCTGGTGATATTCCTACCTCAAATCTATCTCAGAAAACACCTTCGCTCCTCAAAGCTGATCGAAGAGGTCATCAATTCTAGGCAAAGGATACTGATTCTTAATCGTTAGCTGATTTAATTTACGGTAATCCACGCAGAGACGAAGGGTACCATATACCTTCTTATAAAAGAGAACTAATGGTCCCCAAGGAGAATTGATGGGATGTATAAATCTTTTTTCTTCTAGGTCCTCCAACTGACTCTTGAGCTCTAGAAGCTCTTTAGGTGATATTCTATAAGGAGGAATGGTCATTGGTGCTACTCATGGTATAATCTCAATGGTAAACTCCACCTCTCGCACTGGAGGTCGACCAGAGAAGTCATTAGGAAAGACATCTCTAAATCTCTCCACTACAGGTGGATAAGCAGTGGGTTGTAACCCTTGGTCATCGAGATAATGACTGGAAACCTGTGATGTGACACCACCCAACTTCTGTTGTTCAGGTCTTTCTCCTGTCACACTAAGATCCCATTCTCCCTTATGCACATGTGTGTCTCCCTCTGGTGATGTAAACGTCACCCTCCAATGATAGCAGTCAATACGTGCTCTATTGGGAACTAACCAGTCCATCAAAACTATTACGTCAAAACTTGCCATCTCCAGAACATACAATTTCCAAACAAACAGGTAACCACCCACCTCGAAGGGGACAATTCTGACAATGATGAACACCCTCTGAATGGATGCCCAATGGGGTATCTAACGTGATCATTCCATTATATGACTCAACGTCGAGGCCCAAACTTCCGATAATTGCCTCCGATATAAAAGAGTGAGAAATTCCTGTGTCAAACAAAGAAGATACTAACGTAGAGGCAACTAGAATCGTACCTCGTACAATAGATGGTCTGGCGTGCTGCTCCTGTGTCATAGGATCGACTGCATACAACTGGCTAGTACCACGACCCTATGTCATAGCCTGGATACCCTGAGAAGACCTGCCTTGCTGGTGCTGAGAGTCATACACCTGGTTACCTCTACCTCGACTGCCGCCACAGCCTGATCGGCCAGCGGTATTCCAGCCGCTTGACTGACATGATCGTGTCGATCCAGTGCCAGATTGTGGAGTAGGTAAAGATCCCAGCTCACTGGACCCTGGGGGAAAATTCCTTCAGGAGTGATGGAGATGACCCAACCTACCACAACCTCTGCACTCCACTAGATTTCATGTACACTGTGTCTTCATATGTCCTGGCACCCCACATTGGTGACAGATAGGAGTACCACCTGAGACAAGGGACTGACCGCCACAAGCACCGCGAGAGTCCTCAAAACGCCGCTTCTTCCTAGAGGTAGATCCAATAGAACCCTTCGGTGCTGAACTGCCCTAGTTCAGACTATCAACTTATCTTAAGTTCCTCTCTGTGATCAACGACTAATTAATGATTTCTGAAACAGCCATCACCCTGAAAATGTTAACCTGCGACCGGATGGTGTAACACAACCCATCCTCAAAATGCCTAGCGGTTGTGAGATCATCAGCTACTAGTGTAGGAGAAAAACACTATAAATAAGTGAAAAGTGACGAATACTCCATGACTGTCATGTACCCTTGTTGCAGATTCATAAACTCCCTAGCTCTATCAGCCCTCAAAGTCTGAGGAAAGAAATAATCATATAAGACAGTCTGAAAATTAGCCCAGATCATCTCTCTCTGCTGTCCCAACTGGGTGATGACATCCCACCACCTCCTGGCTGAATCACATAGCATATAAGCTGTGAGCTTGAACCTCTACACTGGAGGCGTCTCAAGGTGCTCAAAGATGGTTAGAATAGCTTCCAACTAGGACTCCATAGAAAGTGGTCCGCCATCTCCCGTAAAATTAGGAGGATGTTGAGACTGAAACTCGCAGGTCAACTCTGCCATAGTTGGGTTAGGTCACACTCCACCTTGCATACTCTGCATCATACTCAAGAATTTCACATGAAACTGGAAATCAGTTCCCATCTCATGAATAGAAAGAGGATCCACAGATGGCTCAACAGGAAGATCAACTGGTGGCTCTGGGCCCACCAACTCAGGAACGTGATCATCAACACCTTCATCACGCGTGACTCGAGGACGTCTTGGAGGCATAGTGCTACAATGCGAAACGAACATTTCAAAATAAGTAACCAACAAAATTAAAGTTTGAACTCTAGAATCTAGGACATGTACTAAGCCTTCCTACCCCTAAGATCACTAATCCACACCCATATGAAAAACTTAGTAAGGCCTACAACTTTTCCAATTTAACTCAGTCTGGTGATATGGCATTTCCCAACCCATAAGGGCCCATACTCCTCATGAACTGAAGGATGACACACATATGGATGTCATTTCTCATTTACTTTCACAAATCAAGGATTCAAAATTTCTTTAAATCAAAAGATTTGTTTAGTTGGAATGTCATTTTTCGATCCATAAGGACCCCTACACCTTATGAACCAAAGAGTGACACCCACTAAAACCACATCATTATACAATTTACAATAAGCATGAAGGGCTATCACAAAGGCACACATATAAACAAGGCATTTCAATAAACAATAGGCAATGCTCACTCAAAATTCAAACGTGACATGGCAAGATGCATGACCTAATCATATTGTGCCTATCGTGATGCATGTTCTATTGAATAACCCTCATTTCATCAGTTCGAACCATGAAATCCAAATCCAACCATTGCAAATCTCAATAACAACACAGAACAGGTGAATCACCCAACAGTGAAATGATATCAACAGTAAAAAGCAGAATCAACAACAATATAAAATAGGCAACTTGGTCTTTTCCCCATAAATGGGTTCGTGATGCCCAAGCACGGCTCATGGCTAAGTCCATAAGAGTTCCCATTCTCTAAGTATATTGTCACCAAACAGTAAAGCAAGAAAGAAATAAAATCCTCTGATACCACTTTGTGACGTCCCAGACCCGGCTTCCCCTCAACCTGAGCCCCGAGCCCGGTTGGCCACATGACCCCTAGCTCATCTCCCCATAGGCCAGGGGCTTCCGACTAGCTGAGGGGGTGTAATGGTAAGTCAGTGGGTATACTGTAGCCCCATGTCAGAGTACACAGCAGAATAGCAGCAATGTAATGGATAGCGGAAGCCCAACCAATGGAATAACAGGAGAAAAGGGGAAACATACAAACCAAACAATAGAAGTAAGGAAACCCTGATAAATATACCAAAGTCTCATTAGCAGTGTCTGATAAAAAATGGATGCATGGCATGCTAATACAATGTAGATAGAAGATAGGAATTCTATGCAGTAATACAAAAAGAAAAAAAAGTGTTCCATGAGCATCTCTAGCCAAGCTCGATCCTCTGCTCTGGATCTCCAGTTAGAACATACCTGTATCAACAACCTGAAGCAGGGCCCTTGCCCCTACTAGTACCTGCAGCAGTAAAGTCTACACGAGTGCACAAGAGGCCGCTCAGGTAGGGTGTGAGACAAGTCTCAGTAGTCCACCACCAACAACTTCTACGTGTAATCCAAATTGGTGTTCACACGAAAAGTTAGTAATAGATTGCAAGTAAGTAAAGAAAAGTAAATAAACAACCCTCCTGCTCAGGTTTCAAAAGGACACCTGGTGGGTCTACCCACTTCAGATCATGGTTGGTAAACTGAACAATCACCAAAGGTATAATTACATAGATATAGGTTATCACTGGCATGAGGTAAGCATTCCTCTCATCCATGCTTCTCACATACGTACAGGTATCACTGGCCTGAGGTATGAATGCCTCTCGTCCACAAGCATTATAACCGGCGTGGGGTAGAAATGCCTCCCACCCGTAAGGTTATATATTCACAAGGTATAAATGCCTCTCGTCCTCAATCGCTATAGCTGGAATGGGGTATAAATTCCTCCCACCCATATAGGTTATATGGGAATGAGGTATAAATGCCTCTCGTCCTCAATCACTGAGATTTATCTGGCAGGGGGTAAGAATGCCTCTCGCCCAACACACGGGTTACCACAAGCATATCAACACAACAAAGGATAACAATAAATATCACATTATACAAGGCAAACCATCTTATATCATATCACATTAGCAATGCAAGGCATATCCATCTTATAATATCACATAAGCAAAGCATGGAATACATACATTTCAATTCGTTGAAGGGGTCTATGCTCTCTCATCCATGATAACCTCTAACCAAGTCATTTCATTTGCCTAACATGGAAAATGCCCTTTCAAGACATTTCATTGAGGTTCATAGGTAAAAAGGGCCAATTCTCAAGGCATAACACCAATGATTGTCCACTCCCGATCCATAAAAAATCAAAACACCCTAACAAGGTTGGATTCATCACTCTTATAACACACGTGTCATTTAGATATGAAGTAATCATTATAAAAATGGGGTTTGGTGAAAGAAAAACCATGGAATGAGGATTTATACTCAAAATGGCGAAAATCCAAAAGGAGAACACATGACCACCTACCTTAGAGCTGTAGTCGTAGGGTCACTTGATATCAACCTCAGATTCATAGTAGATTGGAAGAGATCTGTGTTTCATTCCAATTCCATGGAAATTTGGAATATGATCCTACATCAAAATAACATGAAGGATGGTAAGATTTTTTGAGGAGAAAGGGGTGTGTGAGGTAAGCCATACCTTGGCCCTTCCAATGCTTCTGTTGGATCAAGGAATGAACATCGGGGGAAGAAACCATAAGAGATTGAGTGAGAAGAGGGATTGGGAGCTCAAAGAGGCTTCTATTCTTGTTCTGTTTGCAGGAGGAAGAAAGAAAACAGATTTTAGGCTTAATTAGAACTTAAGGGCAAAATGGTAAATTTGCTCAGATCTGGGTCGCATGGTTTAGTCGCACAGTTTACCAAACCATGCAAAAAACATGCGCATCCCACTGCCTCCAGAAATAGGGTCACACGGTTTAGGTGTATGGTTCACCCAAACTGTGTCCAAACCGTGCACACCTCCCTGCCTCTAGACCAAAGGCCGCATGGTTTACCCAAACTGTGCGCAAGCCATGCGCAGGCCGTGCACCCTTGTCTGCAAGTCCATTTCTCAAACTCTCAGGCTCCGAACAAGCCCTGGACACTCCCCGAACCGTCCATAGGATGTTACACACATTAAGAAAGCTTAAAGAAAATATTTGAAAGCAATACTAACGATCCGTACCTTTTCCAAAGAGTCAGGTCGTTAAAATAAAAGACCAAAAAACTTATGATTTTTTCAATAAATTGAGATTCCACCATACTCTAAAGTATGGGAGAACATTGGTTGTCATTTCCCCTCTTTATTTTGTTCTTCTTTCTTCTCACCTTACTTATGCTTCTTGAAGACCATAATTTCATCTATCTGCAACAGATGAAGATCCATCTATCTTAAAATTACACTTCTACATTTCTTACACATTATCATTATTTAGAATTTCAACAGCATCTAAAATAAAAATACTAGGCATCTCTACACAAATAACTCCCTCCCATAATCATAGAAACACATTGGGCCTCATTAAAACAAGCTAAGAATTTGACCTACACCCCAATTTGAACTCTGATTCTTCAGTCAATCGATGCCTGAATTCCCTGAAATCTTCACTTGACCACTTGTTATGTGGCTCCATAGAGAGGACAATGGAATTCATCCATTACCCAACAGATCACAGAGTTGTGGAAACTTCATGTTTAGAAACCATGCTATAGAATAGTATCGAACAATTTGTGCACGTGCCAATTAACATTTGAATTTAACCCAATTGTACTCACAGATCCTCACAGGCAAAGGATCTAACATATTGCGGGCACAAAAATTCATCCTATGTATAACTAAAACATCCCAAAATGAATATAGACCTGTAAAAAAAATAAAAAACCAGTGATTAAAATCTTCAAAAATCTTAATATTCAACTATAATATATATTATCTCCTTAAAGTTTGATTCCTCATCATCGTTCTTAACTATGATCATCATCCTAACACCCGTAGTCAAAGCTCCAAACATTGTCAACTCCACCATTGTATTCAATCATGTTCGAATAACATCTCGACCAGCCTGTGTAATTCCTAGAAAATATACTCATTTTTTGTTATACATCAATTGGAAACTATGATCTTCTTCAAAACTCAGTCCCAGAAGATTCCCATTCGTCAAGCCATCAGTGGTTCTTATAAAAAACTCAACCAATGGATGAAACATTCAATTTTCATAGGACAAAAAAAAATAAAATACTCAACCAAATTTATAAAAAATAAATAGATGTCCAAGTTTTACATTAGAATGTATATTTTTTAATAATATAAATAAATAAAATAAATTCCAAGTGAATCATTTTATTTTCACGTGAATTTTTAGAGTTTTAGAACAAAAACATCATTATAATGAAATCCAATCAATTGAATTTGTTTTTCTAAAGAGAAACTAAAAAAATAAAGGAAAATTTATTTATTTAAAAAATAAGAACTTAAAATGTGAAAATTAATGAAAATATGGTCTATCCAATATTTAATTTGAGTCAAGGAGAGTAATTTCAAAAAACATCAAATAAAAATTTCATCACATGTCATCATACTCTTATATTTAAAAACAATTTTTTATAATTAATCATAAATATACCATAGAAAACTATCATTTAATGAGCAAATATTCTCCCTTGGCTACTATAATTTCCTATATGTGTTAATAGTTTCCCATTTCTCCCTTTTATCCATCCAAAATATTGTCCCTCTCTCTCCGCTATAAGTTTGTGTTCATGTTTTTTATAAAACATGCTGATGTTTTTATTGAGAATTCGATCAACATCCTTATGTTTTACTAGAAGCAGTTAATCCAGAATTAATTAAGAGAAAAAGATATTTTGGAATGTATCTTTTTAACTTTAGTGCTCTAGAACATGGAATAAATGTATTCAACCAAAAATCGTACTAAGTGAAAACAGTTTCAGCCATGTCCACTTCAACTAACACAAGACATTGAAAAAATAAAAGTAAATTAAAGAGAGAAAGAATACTTTGGTTTTATGTAGTTTGTACTGAATTTAGTATATCCATGGGAGAAATACTGCATCATTCCATTTCTCCGAAAGAAAATATTACATGTTATGACTATTGAGGAACATGGATTACTAAAAAAAGTAATGGAAAATCTTTACCATTTTCACACACATATCAAAGGTGGACCTACCCATCATATATATATAGAATGTCAGCTGGTCACCTGGTTGACCACATCATATGGTAAATAAACAACCTCTCAATGATATACCCAACATCTGCCATCTTCTGGAAGTTCTAGCCATAATTTCAGAACAAAACCACCAGGCTGTGATAAAATAGGAATAAGCCCCTTCCAAACCAACATCTTTCCAGAAATGATAAAAGGAAAAAAATCATTGTCTTCCCAACATCAGTGAATTGAATATCTTTTGGAACCACTCACTACACTAAATTCATACTTTAGATGTGGTTTAGTAAACCTCCACTACAAAAATTGTGTGGATTTAGCAGCCATTTTTTAAAATTGGATGCTAAATATTAATAATTTATTAAAAAATGACACTTTATCCCCACCCAACCCCAAAATTCTCCCTCAACTCCCCATCATTCTCCTTGATCACCCCTACCCCGAATCCTTTCCACCACCCCTCGCCAGCAGTCTAGTATCCCCCCTTCACGTCAGTGATCATCTTTCCATCGATCCCCCTCACAATCTTGAGAGTCACTGGCCCTCACCCTTGACAACACTCAAGCATCACGCCCTCTTCAATGCTCGAGTCCCCTGAACCCTTACCCTCACTAGTGCACAAGCCCCACTGGCCCTCACCCTTGCCTAGATATAAGGTTTTTCCTTACCCTCCTCACCCTCATCCTTACTCTCTCAACCTGCAATTAATTTTTCTCCGTGTAGTGTAATTTTTTCTATTTTACACTATACATTTTTACTATTACTGCAAGATGATGTTCTGGTTGGATTGTGATGTTCTTGACCATGAGGTCTTGGTGATTTTCATATGTTTTTCTTATTTTTTTTGTTTTCATTATCATTATCATGTTCTTGATTTCAATGGTGGATCCTCTAGAATAGAATTTATTGAATGTTTTACAATCTAAATTTTATAAAAGCAAGTGTGTAATTTAATAATTTCATGAATATAATTTAGAATTCATATTATTATTTTCTCTAATTAATTCATTTCATATAGGTGAGGAAATTAATGACATATTGGATTTTGATGATGTGTTAAGTAAATAATATTATTTGATATAAAAATTAAGATATGTATTTGAACAAGAACCATTGATTAATAAAATATAAAGGATTCATAAATTATTAATTTTTGAGATTGATTTTATTTCATTGATTGGAATTAATATAGTATAATTATATTAAATAACATGGTTTATGATTCAATGTAAATTTGGAAATTCAACTTGAATAATCTTATTGCCAAATTTATTAGTTATTTTTTAAAACATTTTATTTTTTCTACTTATATATTTAATATTATCAAACAATTTCACATAGATAAATTTCCATGGGTTCATGGAAGAGTGCTAAAACAATATGATAATGTGCTAAAACGATGATGGTTATGTGAAACATTCTGTAAAATTTGACTAGAAAATTCTCAAAAATTATGTGGGATCATACATAGTGTAGTGAAAAATTGCCTTAGGATCATGCAAAATAAGCATAATGATGTGCCAAAATTCTAACACTCTTCACCGTTATCAATTTTTATATGGGGTAGTTCCCAATTAGAAAAGGATTTTTTTCATCTATTTTCAATAGAGATAATCTATATTAAATGGTATTAAATGCAAGATGAATGAGGTTTATTTATGATGATATGTGATAATAATGACGGGAATAAAGTTTTAATATTATTTAATGTTATATAACATAATGATTTTGTGAAAGGAATGTGGTCACATGAATATCAAAATTATAGAGATGATGTAATGATGAAAATTTGATGATGATGAAGAATTTTGAGTAGAAGTGAATATTCATGGGTGTTCTAAAATGGGACCAATTAATGCTAATGGATGGTGGTTTAAGTATAATTTCTGGTAATTAATGATCATACTTATGGTTAATTTTCAATGGTGCTTCTTGTTTAATATCAGTAATGTTTCCCAGTAGAAAACAACAATTGACGTTATAAATTTAAATTTATTTTTCAGTTAATTTATCTTAACTTTGGACAAAAAATGAGGTGATTATTTCATGAGATTAGCTACCCAGGACATTGGATAAGTGTTTGGATAATAGGTAAGTGTAATGCTTAGATTTATTCCCCCTTGATGTTTCTTGATGTTGTTTAATATTTTTTGAGGTATTAATATTTTTGTGGACTTTTTATTTTTCTTGTGTTTTCATACTAATAATATTGATGCAATTTTAGCTGAGTAATATATTTATGGTTTATGTGAATAAAATGACTTGTAATAAAAGTTTTTTAATGGAATTTTTAGTGGGTGATGTGATATTGTTGTTTTCTTATGGGAAATGGATCAATTGGTTTTGATATATCTTGTATTGATCATTTCTAATTTATTTGTTCATACATATTATCCAATGATGCTTAATAGTTGTTTTTTATTCTTTGATTGATTTTTCTCACATTGTAAAGTAGAGGAACATTGTAATATATAGGGATAAATGTTTTATCACATTACCGAGGAACACATCTCAGCATTGTAAGGGTTTTGAGTATTTTTTAGATTTTTCAATTTTCAATCGATCCGTTGATGGGACAATAAGATGTCTATGTATTAAATGTAAATTTAGAAGATGGTTGAAGAGAGATAAAGTTTATGAACACTTTATATTGAATAAATTTTATGCTCAATATTTGTGTTAGATTTGGCATGGACAATTGAACATTATAAAAAGTTTGAGCACTGATTTCAATCAACAAAATAAGCTCCCAACTTCATCAACAATGGATAGTGAAATGAAAAAATTTATAAACGATGATATCAGAATTTTAAGAGAACAACATCAATATCAAAACATATTAGAACAAACAGTTGAGGGTGCTACAAATAGTAATTTGACAAGTGACGTTTTTGGGACTATATGTCAGCCTGATCAAGATCGTAACATATCATTGGATCCCCATATTGATTTTGTAGAGAGTAATGTAAGAGAGAACTTCACTGAGTAGAGAAATATGTTTCCTAATTTAGTTGGTGATGGAAATCAAGAGTTATATGGTGGATTTATGACTTATTCAAAACTTTCTTTTCTGATAAAATTGTATCGTATCAAAAGACTATGTGAAATTATAAATAAGGTGATGTACATGATATTAGAATTGTTGCGTGATGCATTTCATGAAGCTAAGATCCCTGTGTTTTTTTATGATTTGAAAATTTTGTTAACAATCTTGGTATGAATTATACAAAAATACATACTTTTCCCAATGATTCCATGCTTTATTATAGAGAGGATTCAAGCAGATAGAGTTGAAAAAATTGTTATTCTTCTATAAGGAATTGAATGGATGGTGTTAGAAGTCTAAATGGATATACTACTATGAATAAGATGAAAAAGAACACACTTGAAAAGGTTTTTCATTATATCCCTTTAAATCCTCGATTATAAAGATTATTTGTGTCCTTGAAAACCATTTAGCACATGTTGTGGCGTTCTGTAGATAATAAAAATGATGGGTTAATGTGAAATCCAAGAGATTCTCAGTCATGTAATAATTTTGATTCATTACATAAAGATTTCTCATCTGATCCTAGGAATGTGCTATTGGGATTGGCTGTCGATGGGTTCAACCCATTTGAGACATTCAGCACCAGCTATAGCATTTGGACGATTATTTTAATCCCTTACAATCTGCCTCTATGGATGTGTATTCAAAAAAAATATTATATAATTTTTATGATTATTCCTAAAAAACAAATGCCTAGAAATGATATGGTTATATACTTGAAGACTCTAATTGAAGAATTACAAGAGTTATAGAGAAATGGTGTCGAGACATATGACGCATCTTCTAGAAAAATGTTCAAAATGCACACTACTCTAATGTGGTCCATTAGTGACTTACCTAGACTTGGGATCTTATTTGGTTCGAACGCTTAGAAGGGTTTGGATTTACTTGTTTGTAACTTTGATTTTGATACCAAATGGATAACTTATAGTAAAAAATGACGCATCTTGTGTTATTGAATATTTATCAATGCATCTCATAGATTTCGGTTGAACAAGTTAAAATTAAATGGTTCTATTGATCAGAGACCACCTATAAAGTTATTGAAAGGTTATGAAATATTGACACAACTAGGAAATGATGAAAAAAAATTTGGGAAGGTGTATTATTTGAATGATAGAAGGAAACGAGTTCGAAGTGCACCATCAAGTGAAATCAGAATACAACAATGGAAGAAAAAAGTATATTCTTCAAACTTTTTTATTAGAAATTTAATTTTTGGGGGCGTAATATTGATGTTATGCATATTGAAAAGAATTTTTGTGATAATTTGATCATTAAATTTCTTAAGGAGCATAAAAAATTTAAGGACCATACTTTTTTAGGACTTACAAAGAGTGAACATAAAGCGTTATCTCTGGACAAATGAGCATGGAAAGTTTTCTCCAATAATATTTGCAATGAAATATAGGGATAAAGATACATTCCTTCAAATTTTTAGACATTTTAAGGTATATTATGGGTATTAAAGTAACATCGTATGGTGTGTTGACTTAATGAATCATAGGATACATGGATTAAAAAATCATGATTCACATATTTTGTTAAAAAAATTACTACCATTGGCATTGCATACAGTATTAAATGAATATGTTACTGCTATTGTACTTTGATTTTTCACATTCTTCAAACAACAATGTGTGAAAAATCTACAACCATACGATCTTAACAACCTTTAGGAGAGATTTTTATTGACACTTTGTGCATTGGATATGATCTTTCCTATGTTGTTTTTTACTATCATGATGCATTTAACACTATAGTTGGTCGAGGAAACTAGATTAGGAGGCCCCATACATTATCGATGGATGTATCCAATTGGACGGTACATTATTTATATATCTTAAATCTTAAGTAAACAATTCTTGGAACTTTATTATATATATATTTTTTATTTTATTTCACAGATATATTAGTCATTTGAAATCATACGTGAGAAATAAATATCAACTAGAAGGCTCTATTCCTGAAGGCTATTCAGAAGAGGAGTGTCTTAACATTGGTTATAAATACTTGGATGATAGTTAGATAAGATTAAATAGAGTTGGATGTGTGGAAAACACACATATATATATATGTGATGATGAATAGTGATTACAAATATGGAATCCATTTTTCCAAATTAAATACACAAAAGATGAAGAAATTAAATTAAAATTAATCTCGTTGTCGAAAGAAAACGGGTTTTTTCTTTAAAACATTGCAAAAGATTGAATTGATTTAACCTACGAATTCAAGGTAAAATCAATGATAAAAACATACATTATATTAAATGGTAAAAATATATTCTATTTATAATTTAAAACCATTCAATATTATAATTTAACCACATAAGATATTACGATGAAAAAGTTGTTTTTAATTAAAATATAGCGTGTTTTTACTATTCATTAAAATATGAAAGTTATCGGAAAAATATCAAAACATTATCTAATGTAAATTTTTATATCCTGATTCAAAAGAAGAATTTTATTTTGTCAAATTGAACTTATAAACATGTCAAAAACTAGATTTAATTTGGGTGCGCCATCAAAAGGCGGCAAAACTGCATTTTTTGAAAAAAATACTTATTTTACCCGAAAAATTTATTTTGTTCTTATACCATGTTCTAGAAATGTGTAAGATGAATAATAATGTTATAAAATTCAAAATTTAGTTAACACTATTCATAAAGGCTAGTTCATAACAATATTATAATAATATATTGTTCTTTAGTAAAACCCGATATTGCGTACAACACATGCTATCGAGGAAGGTCGCAATTGCGTGTAATGCAAGCCAAGTCAGGGTTGCGTGTAGCGCACAACTCCTTTGTTGTTGCGTATAACAAAATCCAACCATATTTTATTTATACATTGAATATATATATATATATATATATACACTCAATGTTGCGTAGAATAACTTCTATCAAATGAACTTGAAATTGTGTGTAACAAGAGCCAAGAAAAGTGTTGCGTATACTGCAAGCTAATATAGTGTTGTGTATAGCACAAGATAATATTGGTGTGTCATACAATAGAAGATATTAATGAAATTAAAAAGAATGTATCTTATAAAATCTCGGGTTGTTACAACAACCAATGGAATAATAGGAGAAAAGGGGAAACATACAAACCACACAACAGAAGTAAGGAAACCCTGATAAATATACAAAAGCCTCATAGGTAGTGTCTGATACAAAATGGATGCATGGCATGCTGATATAATGGAGATAGAAGACAAGAATGCTATGCAGTAATAAAAAAAGAAACAAAATTGGTCCATGAGCATCTCTAGCCAAGCTCGATCCTCTGCCCTGGATCTCCAGCTAGAACATACATGTATCAACAACCTGATGCAGGACCCTTGCCCCTACTAGTACCTGCAGGAGTAAAGTCTACACAGGTGCCCAAGAGGCCGCCCAGGTAGGGTGTGAGACAACTCTCAGTAGTCCACCACCAATGATGTCTACGTGTAATCCAAATGGGTGTTCGCAGGCAAAGTGAGTAATAGACTGCAAGTAAGTAAAGAAAAGTAAATAAACAACTTTCCCACTCAGGTTCCGGAAGGACACCTGGTGGGTCTACCTGCTTCAGCTCCTGGCTTGTAAACTGAACGATCAAAAAAGGTACAAGTACATAGATATAGGTTATCACTAGCATGAGGTAAGCATGCCTCTCGTCCATGCTTCTCACATACATACAAGTATTGCTGGCCTGAGGTATGAATGCCTCTCGTCCCTAAGTATTGTAACCGGCATGGGGTAGAAATGCCTCCCACTGGGAATGTTATATAGGCATGAGGTATAAATGCCTCTCGTCCTCAATCACTATAGCTGGCATGGGGTAGAAATACCACCCACCCGTAGAGGTTATATGGGCACGAGGTATAAATGTCTCTGGTCCTTAATCACTGAGATTTCTCTAACACGGGGTAAGAATGCCTCCCGCCCGACACACGGGATACGACAAGCATATCAACACAACAAAGGATAACCATTCACATCACATTATATAAGGAAAACAATCTTATATCATATCACATTAGCAATGCAAGGCATATCTTTCTTATAATATCACATAAGAAAAGCATGGAATAAATAAATTTCAATTAGTTAAAGGGGTCCATGCTCTCTCATCCTATCCAACCTCTAACCAAGTCATTTCATTTTCCTAACAATGAAAATGCCCTTTCAATACATTTCATTGAGGTTTATAGTTAAAAAGGGAAAATTCTCAAGGCATAACAACTATTATTGACCACTCCCAGTCCATAAATAATCCAAATACCCTAACAAGGTTGGATTTATCACTCTTATACCACACTGGTAATTTAGATACGAAGTAGTCATTATAAACAAGGGGTTTGGTGAAAGAAAAACCATGGCATGAGTATTTATACTCAAAATGGCGAAAACCCAAAAGGAGAACCCATGACCACATACCTTAGAGATGTAGGCCTAGGATATCTTGATATCAACCTCAGATTCTTAGTAGATTGGAAGAGATTTGAGTTCTACTCCAATGCCCTGGAAATAGGGCATATGAGCCTGTATCAAAATAACAAGATGGAAGGAAATATTTTCTGAGGAGAAAGGGGTGCACGAGGTAAGCCTTACCTTGGCCCTTCCAATGCTTCTGTCAGATCAAGGAATGGACACCGGGGGAAGAAACCAAAAGAGATTGAGTGAGAACAGGGTTTGGGAGCTCAAATAGGATTCTCCTCTAATTATTTCTACAGGAGGAAGAAATAAAATAGATTTTAGGCCTAAATAGAACTTAAGGGAAAATGGTAAATTTACCCAGATCTGGGTCGCACGGTTTAGGCACACAGTTTACCAAACTTTGCACAAATCGTGTGCATCCCACTGCCTCTAGAAATAGGGTCGCATGGTTTAGGCGCATGGTTGACCAAAACCGTGTGCAAACCATGCGCAGATCCCTACATACAGACCAAAGGCCGCACGGTTTACCCAAACCATGTGCAAGCCATGCACAGGCCGTGTGCCCTTGTCTGCAAGTCCATTTCTCAAACTCTCAGGCTTTGAACAAGCCTTAGACACTCCCCAAACCTTCCTTAGGATGTTACACACATTAAGAATGCTTAAAGGAATGATTTGAAAGAAATAATGAAGATATGTACCTTTACCAAAGAGTTGGGTCTTTACAACCACCCCTCCTTAAAGCAACTCATCCTCGAGTTACCCTTCCAAGGGTAAAGAGGTGTCACCAGCAAAACGATCTGGCCATTGAGAATGTATATCAGCCTCTCATTCCCAGGTGTCGTCCTGTACCCGGTCGTGCTGCCATATCACCCATACAAAAGGAACGAACCTACCATGGAGTGTCTTCACACTCCGGTCAACAATTCTCTTCGGATACTCCTTGATGGAAGCATCCATATCCAGTTCAACCATATCAAGCTAAAAAACATGAGTTGGATCTAAAAAGTACCAGTGTAGTTGAGATACATGAAAAATATCATGCATGGCCTGATATCACTGTGGAAGTGCAAGCTGGTAAGCTACTGGCCCGATTCACTTCACCACATCAAAGGGTCCCATGAATCTCGGTGAAAGCTTACCCTACTTCCGTATAAATCTCTTCCCCGACCTAGGTGAGACCTTCAAGAAAACCCAGTCCCAAACCTCAATCTCTAGAGGTCACTGGTGCTTGTTAGCATAGGACTGCTGTCTAGACTGAGCTGTCTGCATACGCTTCTTGATAAGTTGTATCTGCTCTGTAGTCTCCTGCACAAGACGTAGTCCTAGAACAGCTGCCTCCCCTACTTCAAGCCATCACAAAGGTGAGCGGCAAGGCCTACCATATAAGGCTTCATAGGGATCCATCTCAATGGTCTCCTGGAAGCTATTGTTATAACAGAACCCGACAAGAGGAATGTGTTTCTACCATGAACCTCCAAAATCAAGAACACATGCACATAACATATCCTCTAGTACCTGTATAGTCCGCTCAATCTGTCCATTAGTCTGTGGGTGATAGGCGGTACTCAAAAGTACCTGAGTACCTAAAGCCTTATGTAAACCCTGGCAGAACCGATATGTAAAATGAGGATCTCTGTCTGAAACAACAGAACGAGGTGATCCATGAATGCGTAATATTTCCTTAACATACAACCTTCACAAGTCATTAACTATGAAGGTCTCCCACACTGGTAAGAAATGCACAACCTTTTCCAGATGGTCGATGATAACCCATACTGCATCGTTGCCATGAGGTGACCTGGGTAATGCAGTTAAAAAGTCCATAGAAACATCATCCCATTTCCACTCTGTAATGGACAATGGATACAAAATCCCAGCCAAACACTGATGTTCTGCCTTCACCTACTGACAGGTAGAACAACGCATGATGAAACGGGCTATCTCCTGCTTCATGCTAGGACACCAGTACTGTCGTCGCAAATCACGATACATTTTGGTGATTCCAAGGTGAACTGCCCAAGATGAGGCATGGAAATCCCTCATCAGCTCCTCACTGATGTCTGCTGGGACCCATACATGCCCATGTAACAACAACGTATCACCCTCATCCACGGTCCAATCAGTAAATGAATCATCAGTGACACTTTCCTGTAGGAAAAGTCCTTCTGGATCTGATTACTATCTTGCCCTGACCCGTTCCAAAAGAGTAGATGTTACCGCTAAAGCTAAGAGAACGGTCTGACTGTGACCCACCTGAACCTCAACATGCATCTCTAAAAATAGGGCCATCATCATCCACTCCTCGTTGGATTCCCTAACCACTTGTGACTGAGTTTTCCAACTCAGAGCGTCGGCTACTGAATTCCCTTTCCTAGGAATGTAGGCCAATTTGAAATCAAAAGATTGTAGGTACTCAACCCACATGCACTGCCTAAGATTCAGATCCCACTAAGTGAAGATATACTTCAGGCTTCTGTGATCAGTGAATACCACAAAACACTCTCCCTACAAATAGTCTCTCCAACAGCGTAAGGTATGAACAACCACTGTGAGCTCGAGTTTGTGCGTCGGATAATTCCATTCACAAGGATTTAACTAACGAGAACCATACGCAACGACTCGCTCGTCCTGCATCAAGATAGCTCCAAGCCTGATACCTAACATGTCACAATAGACCATATAAGACCTTCCCGGCTCCGGCAAGATCAGTATCAGTGCCGAAGTCAGTCTGCCCTTCAGTTCCTAAAAAGTTGTTTCCCAGTGTTTTGACCACTCGAATCTCACCCCCATTTTTGTCAAAGATGTGAGCAGTGATGCTAGGCGTGAAAATTCCTGAATGAACCACCTATAATATCCAGAAATCCCCAAGAACTCTTGATATCGAATACATTCTTAGATTTCTCCCAAGAGACTACATCACTCACCTTCTCAGGGTCAACTGAAACTCTAGACTCAGAAATAATGTGACCCAGGAAGTGATCCTTTTTTATCCAAAAGTGGCATTTAATGAGCTTAGCATAAAGCTGATGCTCACTTAGTGTATTAGGCACGATCTCAAGATGAGTTGCATGGTTGTGTCTCAAGCATGAATAGACTAAGATATCATAGACAAAAGAATCAAGGTATGGGTGAAAAATCCAGTTCATAAGAGGCATAAACACTGTAGGTGCATTCGTAAGCCCAAACGGCATGACTAGGTCCTCATAGAGACCATACATGCTCCTGAAATCCATATGAGGAATGTTTGAAGTCCTGACATGCACCTGGTGATATTCCTACCTCAAATATATCTCAGAAAACACCTTCACTCCTCAGAGCTGATCGAAGAGGTCATCAATTCTAGGCAAATGATACTGATTCTTAATCGTTAGCTGATTTAATTTACGGTAATCCACGCAGAGACGAAGGGTACCATATACCTTCTTATAAAAGAGAACTAACGGTCCCCAAGGAGAATTGATGGGATGTATAAATCTTTTTTCTTCTAGGTCCTCCAACTGACTCTTGAGCTCCAGAAGCTCTTTAGGTGATATTCTATAAGGAGGAATGGTCATTGGTGCTACTCATGGTATAATCTCAATGGTAAACTCCACCTCTCGCACTGGAGGTCGACCAGAGAAGTCATTAGGAAAGACATCTCTAAAGCTCTCCACTACAGGTGGATAAGTAGTGGGTTGTAACCCTTGGTCATCGAGATAATGACTGGAAACCTGTGATGTGACACCACCCAACTTCTGTTGTTCAGGTCTTTCTCCTGTCACACTAAGATCCCATTCTCCCTTATGCACATGTGTGTCTCCCTCTGGTGATGTAAACGTCACCCTCAAATGATAGCAGTCAATACGTGCTCTATTGGGAACTAACCAGTCCATCACAACTATTACGTAAAAACTTGCCATCTCCAGAACATACAATTTCCAAACAAACAGGTAACCACCCACCTCGAAGGGGACAATTTTGACAATGATGAACACCCTCTGAATGGATAACCAATGGGGTATCTAATGTGATCATTCCATTATATGACTCAACGTCGAGGCCCAAACTTCCGATAATTGCCTCCGATATAAAAGAGTGAGAAATTCCTGTGTCAAACAAAGAAGATACTAACGTAGAGGCAACTAGAATCGTACCTCGTACAATAGATGGTCTGGCGTGCTGCTCCTGTGGCATAGGCTCGACTGCATACAACTGGCTAGTACCACGACCCTAAGTCATAGCCTGGATACCCTGAGAAGACCGCCTTGCTGGTGCTGAGAGTCATACACCTGGTTACCTCTACCTCGACTGCCGCCACAGCCTGATCGGCCAGCTGTATTCCAGCCGCCTGACTGACATGATCGTGTCGATCCAGTGCCAGATTGTGGAGTAGGTAAAGATCCCAGCTCACTGGACCCTGGGGGAAAATTCCTTCAGGAGTTATGGAGATGACCCAACCTACCACAACCTCTGCACTCTACTAGATTTCATGTACACTGCGTCTTCATATGTCATGGCACCCCACATTGGTGACAGATAGGAGTACCACATGAGACAAGGGACTGACCGCCACAAGCACCGTGAGAGTCCTCAAAACACCACTTCTTCCCAGAGGTAGATCCACTAGAACCCTTCGGTGCTGAACTGCCCTAGTTTAGACTATCAGCTTCCCTTAAGTTCCTCTCTTTGATCAACGACTGATTAATGATTTCTGAAACAGCCATCAACCTGAAAATGTTAACCTGCGACCGGATGGTGTAACACAACCCATCCTCAAAATGCCTAGCAGTTGTGAGATCATCAGCTACTAGTGTAGGAGAAAAACACTATAACTCAGTGAAAAGTGACGAATACTCCATGACTGTCATGTACCCTTGTTGCAGATTCATAAACTCCCTAGCTCTATCAGCCCTCAAAGTCTGAGGAAAGAAATAATCATATAAGACAGTCTGGAAATTAGCCCAGATCATCTCTCTCTGCTGTCCCAACTGGGTGATGACATCCCACCACCTCCTGGCTGAATCACATAGCATATAAGCTGTGAGCTTGAACCTCTACACTGGAGGCGTCTCAAGGTGCTCAAAGATGGTTAGAATAGCTTCCAACTAGGACTCCATAGAAAGTGGTCTGCCATCTCCCATAAAATTAGGAGGATGTTGCGACTGAAACTCGCAGGTCAAATCTGCCATAGTTGGGGTAGGTCACACTCCACCTTGCATACTCTACATCATACTTAAGAATTTCACATGAAACTGGAAATCAGTGCCCATCTCATGAATAGAAAGAGGATCCACATATGGCTCAACAGGAAGATCAACTGGCGGCTCCGGGCCCACCAACTCAGGAACGTGATCATCACCGCCTTCATCACGCGTGACTTGAGGACGTCTTGGAGGCATAGTGCTATAATGCGAAACGAACATCTCAAAATAAGTAACCAACAAAATTAATGGCTGAACTCTAGAATCTAGGACATGTACTAAGCCTTCCTACCCCTAAGATCACTAATCCACACCCATATGAAAAACTTAGTAAGGCCTACAACTTTTCCAATTTAACTCAGTCTGGTGATATGGCATTTCCCAACCCCTAAGGGCCCATACTCCTCATGAACTGAAGGATGACACACATATGGATGTCATTTCTCATTTACTTTCACTAATCAAGGATTCAAAATTTCTTTAAATCAAAAGATTGGTTTAGTTGGAATGTCATTTTCGATCCATAAGGACCCCTACACCTTATGAATCAAAGAGTGACACCCACTAAAACCACATCATTATTCAATTTACAATAAGCATGAAGGGCTATCACAAAGGCACACATATAAAAAAGGCATTTCAATAAACAATAGGCAATGCTCACTCAAAATTCAAACGTGACATGGCAAGATGCATGACATAATCATATTGTGCCTATCGTGATGCATGTTCTATTGAATAACCCTCATTTCATCAGTTCGAACCATGAAATCCAAATCCAAACATTGCAAATCTCAATAACAACACAGAACAGGTGAATCACCCAACGGTGAAATGATATCAACAGTAAAAAGCAGAATCAACAACAACATAAAATAGGAAACTTGGTCTTTTACCCATAAATGGGTTCGTGATGCCCAAGCACGACTCATGGCTAAGTCCATAAGAGTTCCCATTCTCTATGTATATTGTCACCAAACAGTAAAGAAAGCAAGAAATAAAATCCTCTGATACCACTTTGTGAGGTCCCAGACCCGGCTTCCCCTCAACCTGAGCCCCGAGCCCGGTTGGCCACATGACCCCTGGCTCATCTCCCCATAGGCCAGGGGCTGACGACTAGCTGAGGGGGTGTAGTGGTAAGTCAGTGGGTATACTGTAGCCCCATGTCAGAGTACACAACAGAATAGCAGCAATGTAATAGATAGCGGAAGCCCAACCAATTGAATAACAGGAGAAAATGGGAATCATACAAACCAAACAATAGAAGTAAGGAAACCCTGATAAATATACCAAAGTCTCATTGGCAGTGTCTGATAAAAAATGGATGCATGGCATGCTAATACAATGTAGATAGAAGATAGGAATTCTATGCAGTAATACAAAAAGAAAAAAAAGTGTTCCATGAGCATCTCTAGCCAAGCTCGATCCTCTTCTCTGGATCTCCAGCTAGAACATACCTGTATCAACAACCTAAAGCAGGGCCCTTTCCCCTACTAGTACCTGCAGCAGTAAAGTCTACACGAGTGCACAAGAGGCCGCTCAGGTAGGGTGTGAGACAAGTCTCAGTAGGCCACCACCAACAACGTCTACGTGTAATCCAAATTGGTGTTCACACAAAAAGTGAGTAATAGACTGCAAGTAAGTAAAGAAAAGTAAATAAACAACCCTCCTGCTCAGGTTTCAGAAGGACACCTGGTGGGTCTACCCACTTCAGCTCATGGTTGGTAAACTGAACAATCACCAAAGGTATAATTACATAGATATAGGTTATCACTGGCATGAGGTAAGCATTCCTCTCATCCATGCTTCTCACATACGTACAGGTATCACTGGCCTGAGGTATGAATGCCTCTCGTCCACAAGCATTATAACCGGCATGGGGTAGAAATGCCTCCCACCTGTAAGGTTATATATGCACAAGGTATAAATGCCTCTCGTCCTCAATCACTATAGATGGCATGGGATATAAATTCCTCCCACCCGTATAGGTTATATGGGAATGAGGTATAAATGCCTCTCATCCTCAATCACTGAGATTTATCTGGCAGGGGGTAAGAATGCCTCTCGCCCAACACACGGGTTACCACAAGCATATCAACAAAACAAAGGATAACAATAAATATCACATTATACAAGGCAAACCATCTTATATCATATCACATTAGCAATGCAAGGCATATCCATCTTATAATATCACATAAGCAAAGCATGGAATACATACATTTCAATTCGTTGAAGGGGTCTATGCTCTCTCATCCATGATAACCTCTAACCAAGTCATTTCATTTGCCTAACATGGAAAATGCCCTTTCAAGACATTTCATTGAGGTTCATAGGTAAAAAGGGCCAATTCTCAAGGCATAACACCAATGATTGTCCACTCCCGATCCATAAAAAATCAAAACACCCTAACAAGGTTGGATTCATCACTATTATAACACACGTGTCATTTAGATATGAAGTAATCATTATAAAAATGGGGTTTGGTGAAAGAAAAACCATGGAATGAGGATTTATACTCAAAATGGCGAAAATCCAAAAGGATAACACATGACCACCTACCTTAGAGCTGTAGTCGTATGGTCACTTGATATCAACCTCAGATTCATAGTAGATTGGAAGAGATCTGAGTTTCATTCCAATTCCCTGGAAATTTGGCATATGATCCTACATCAAAATAACATGACGGATGGTAAGATTTTTTGAGGAGAAAGGGGTGTGTGAGGTAAGCCATACCTTGGCCCTTCCAATGCTTCTGTTGGATCAAGGAATGAACATCGGGGGAAGAAACCATAAGAGATTGAGTGAGAAGAGGGATTGGGAGCTCAAAGAGGCTTCTCTTCTTGTTCTGTTTGCAGGAGGAAGAAAGAAAATAGATTTTAGGCTTAATTAGAACTTAAGGGAAAAATGGTAAATTTGCTCAGATCTGGGTCGCATGGTTTAGTCGCACAGTTTACCAAACCATGCACAAAACATGCGCATCCCACTGCCTCCAGAAATAGGGTCACACGGTTTAGGCGTATGGTTCACCCAAACTGTGTCCAAACCGTGCACACCTCCCTGCCTCCAGACCAAAGGCCGCATGGTTTACCCAAACTGTGCGCAAGCCATACGCAGGTCGTGCGCCCTTGTCTGCAAGTCCATTTCTCAAACTCTCAGGCTCCGAACAAGCCCTGGACACTCCCCGAACCTTCCATAGGATGTTACACACATTTAGAAAGCTTAAAGGAAATATTTGAAAGCAATACTAACGATCCGTACCTTTGCCAAAGAGTCAGGTAGTTAAAATAAAAGAACAAAAAAATTATGAATTTTTCATTAAATTGAGATTCCACCATACTCTAAAGTATGGGAGAACATTGGTTGTCATTTCCCCTCTTTATTTTGTTCTTCTTTCTTCTCACCTTACTTATGCTTCTTGAAGACAATAATTTCATCTATCTGCAACAGATGAAGGTCCATCTATATTAAAATTACACTTCTACATTTCTTACACATTATCATTATTTAGAATTTCAACAGCATCTAAAATAAAAATACTAGGCATCTATACACAAATAACTCCCTCCCATAATCATAGAAACACATTGGACCTCATTAAAACAAGCTAATAATTTGACCTACACCCCAATTTGAACTCTGATTCTTCAGTCAATCGATGCCTGAATTCCATGAAATCTTCACTTGACCACTTGTTATGTGGCTCCATAGAGAGGACAATGGAATTCATCCATTACCCAATAGATCACAGAGTTGTGGCAACTTCATGTTTAGAAACCATACTATAGAATAGTATCGAACAATTTGTGCATGTGCCAATTAACATTTGAATTTAACCCAATTGTACTCGCAGATCCTCACAGGCAAAGGATCTAACATATTGCGGGCACAAAAACTCATCCTATGTATAACTAAAACATCCCAAAATGAATATAGACCTGTAAAAAAAATAAAAAACCAGTGATTAAAATCTTCACAAATCTTAATATTCAACTATAATATATATTATCTCCTTAAAGTTTGATTCCTCATCATCGTTATTAACTACGATCATCATCCTAACACCCGTAGTCAAAGCTCCAAACATTGTCAACTCCACCATTGTATTCAATCATGTTCGAATAACATCTCGACCAGCCTTTGTAATTCCTAGAAAATACACTCATTTTTTGTTATACATCAACTGGAAACTATGATCTTCTTCAAAACTCAGTCCCAGAAGATTCCCATTAGTCAAGCCATCAGTGGTTCTTATAAAAAACTCAACCAATGGATGAAACATTCAATTTTCATAGAAAAATAAAATAAAATACTCAACCAAATTTATAAAAAATAAATAGATGTCCAAGTTTTACATTAGAATGTATATTTTTTAATAATATAAATAAATAAAATAAATTCCAAGTGAATCATTTTATTTTCACGTGCATTTTTAGAGTTTTAGAACAAAAACATCATTATAATGAAATCCAATCAATTGAATTTGTTTTTCTAAAGAGAAACTAAAAAAATAAAGGAAAATTTATTTATTTAAAAAATAAGAACTTAAAATGTGAAAATTAATGAAAATATGGTCTATCCAATATTTAATTTGAGTCAAGGAGAGTAATTTCAAAAAACATCAAATAAAAATTTCATCACATGTCATCATACTCTTATATTTAAAAACAATTTTTATAATTAATCATAAATATACCATGGAAAACTATCATTTAATGAGCAAATATTCTCCCTTGGCTACTATAATTTCCTATATGTGTTAATAGTTTCCCATTTCAACCTTTGATCCATCCAAAATATTGTCCCTCTCTCTCCGCTATAAGTTTGTGTTCATGTTTTTTATAAAACATGTTGATGTTTTTATTGAGAATTCGCTCAACATACTTATGTTTTACTAGAAGAAGTTAATCCAGAATTAATTAAGAGAAAAAGATATTTTGGAATCTATCTTTTTAACTTTAGTGCTCTAGAACATGGAATAAATGTATTCAACCAAATATCGTACTAAGTGAAAACAGTTTCAGCCATGTCCACTTCAACTAACACAAGACATTGAAAAAATAAAAGTAAATTAAAGAGAGAAAGAATACTTTGGTTTTATGTAGTTTGTACTGAATTTAGTATATCCATGGGAGAAATACTGCATCATTCCATTTCTCCGAAAGAAAATATTACATGTTATGACTATTGAGGAACATGGATTACTAAAAAAAGTAATGGAAAATCATTACCATTTTCACACACATATCAAAGGTGGACCTACCCATCATATATATATAGAATGTCAGCTTGTCATCTGGTTGACCACATCATATGGTAAATAAACAACCTCTCAATGATATACCCAACATCTGCCATCTTCTGGAAGTTCTAGCCATAATTTCATAACAAAACCACCAGGCTGTGATAAAATAGGAATAAGCCCCTTCCAAACCAACATCTTTCCATAAATGATAAAAGGAAAAAAATCATTGTCTTCCCAACATCAGTGAATTGAATATCTTTTGGAACCACTCACTACACTAAATTCATACTTTAGATGTGGTTTAGTAAACCTCCACTAAAACAATTGTGTGGATTTAGCAGCCGTTTTTTAAAATTGGATGCTAAATATTAATAATTTATTAAAAAATGACACTTTATCCCCACCCAACCCCAAAATTCTCCCTCAACTCCCCATCATTCTCCTTGATCACCCCCTACCCCGAATCCTTTCCACCACCCCTCGCCAGCGGTCTAGTATCCCCCCTTCACGTCAGTGCTCATCTTTCCATCGATCCCCCTCAAAATCTTGAGAGTCACTAGCCCTCACCCTTGCCAACACTCAAGCATCACGCCCTCTCCAATGCTCGAGTCCCCTGAACCCTTACCCTCACTAGTGCTCAAGCCCCACTGGCCCTCACCCTTGCCTAGATATAAGGTTTTTCCTTACCCTCCTCACCCTCATCCTTACTCTCTCAACCTGCAAGTAATTTTTCTCCGTGTAGTGTAATTTTTTCTACTTTACACTATACATTTTTACTATTACTGCAAGATGATGTTCTGGTTGGATTGTGATGTTCTTGACCATGAGGTCTTGGTGATTTTCATATGTTTTTCTTATTTTTTTATTTTCATTATCATTATCATGTTCTTGATTTGAATGGTGGATCCTCTAGAATAGAAATTATTGAATGTTTTACAATCTAAATTTTCTAAAAGCAAGTTTGTAATTTAATAATTTCATGAATATAATTCAGAATTCATATTATTATTTTATCTAATTAATTCATTTCATATAGGTGAGGAAATTAATGAAATATTGGATTTTGATGACGTGTTAAGTAAATAATATTATTTGATATAAAAATTAAGATATGTATTTGAACAAGAACCATTGATTAATAAAATATAAAGGATTCATAAATTATTAATTTTTGAGATTGATTTTATTTCATTGATTGGAATTAATATAGTATAATTATATTAAATAACATGGTTTATGGTTCAATGTAAATTTAGAAATTCAACTTGAATAATCTTATTGCCAAATTTATTAGTTATTTTTTAAAACATTTTATTTTTTCTACTTATATATTTAATATTATCAAACAATTTCACATAGATACATTTTCATGGGTTCATGGAAGAGTGCTAAAACAATATGATAATGTGCTAAAACGATGATGGTTATGTGAAAAATTCAGTAAAATTTGACTAGAAAATTCTCAAAAATTACGTGGGATCATACATAGTGTAGTGAAAAATTGCCTTAGGATCATGGAAAATAAGCATAATGATCTGCCAAAATTCTAACACTCTTCACCGTTATCAATTTTTATGTGGGGTAGTTCCCAATTAGAAAAGGATTTTTTTCATCTATTTTCAATAGAGATAATCTATATTAAATGGTATTAAATGCAAGATGAATGAGGTTTATTTATGATGATATGTGATAATAATGATGGGAATAAAGATTTAATATTATTTAATTTTATATAACATAATGATTTTGTGAAAGGAATGTGGTCACATGAATATCAAAATTATAGAGATGATGTAATGATGAAAATTTGATGATGATGATGGATTTTGAGTGGAAGTGAATATTCATGGGTGTTCTAAAATGGGAACAATTAATGCTAATGGATGATGGTTTAAGTATAATTTCTGGTAATTAATGATCATACTTATGGTTAATTTTGAATGGTGCTTCTTGTTTAATATCAATAATGTTTCCCAGTAGAAAACAACAATTGACGTTTTAAATTTAAATTTATTTTTCAGTTAATTTATCTTAACTTTGGACAAAAAATGAGGTGATTCTTTCATGAGATTAGCTACCCAGGACATTGGATAAGTGTTTGGATAATAGGTAAGTGTAATGCTTAGATTTATTCCCCCTTGATGTTTCTTGATGTTGTTTAATATTTTTTGAGGTATTAATATTTTTGTTGACTTTTTATTTTTCTTGTGTTGTCATACTAATAATATTGATGCAATTTTAGCTGAGTAATATATTTATGGTTTATGTGAATAAAATGACTTGTAATAAAAGTTTTTTAATGGAATTTTTAGTGGGTGATGTGATATTGTTGTTTTCTTATGGGAAATGGATCAATTGGTTTTGATATATCTTGTATTGATCATTTCTAATTTATTTGTTCATACATATTATCCAATGATGCTTAATAGTTGTTTTTTATTCTTTGATTGATTTTTCTCACATTGTAAAGTAGAGGCACATTGTAATATATAGGGATAAATGTTTTATCACATTACCGAGGAACACATCTCATCATTGTAAGGGTTTTGAGTATTTTTTAGATTTTTCAATTTTCAATCGATCCGTTGATGGGACAATAAGATGTCTATGTATTAAATGTAAATTTAGAAGATGGTTGAAGAGAGATAAAGTTTATGAACACTTTATATTGAATAAATTTTATGCTCAATATTTGTGTTAGATTTGGCATGGACAATTGAACATTATAAAAAGTTTGAGCACTGATTTCAATAAACAAAATAAGCTCCCAACTTCATCAACAATGGATAGTGAAATGAAAAAATTTATAAACGATGCTATCAGAATTTTAAGAGAACAACATCAATATCAAAACATATTAGAACAAACAGTTGAGGGTGCTACAAATAGTAATTTGACAAGTGACGTTTTTGGGACTATATGTCAACCTGATCAAGATCTTAACATATCATTGGATCCCGCTATTGATTTTGTAGAGAATAATGTAAGAGATAACTTCACTGAGTAGAGAAATATGTTTCCTAATTTAGTTGGTGATGGAAATCAAGAGTTATATGGTGGATTTATGACTTATTCAAAACTTTCTTTTCTGATAAAATTGTATCGTATCAAAAGACTATGTGAAATTATAAATAAGGTGATGTACATGATATTAGAATTGTTGCGTGATGCATTTCATGAAGCTAAGATCCCTGTGTTTTTTTATGATTTGAAAATTTTGTTAACAATCTTGGTATGAATTATACAAAAATACATACTTTTCCCAATGATTCCATGCTTTATTTGAGAGAGGATTCAAGAAGATAGAGTTGAAAAAATGTTATTCTTCTATAAGGAATTGAATGGATGGTGTTAGAAGTCTAAATGGATATACTACTATGAAGAAGATGAAAAAGAACACACTTGAAAAGGTGATTCATTATATCCCTTTAAATCCTCGATTATAAAGATTATTTGTGTCCTTGAACACCATTTAGCACATGTTGTGGCATTCTGTAGATAATAAAAATGATGGGTTAATGTGAAATCCAAGAGATTCTCAGTAATGTAATAATTTTGATTCATTACATAAAGATTTCTCATCTGATCCTAGGAATGTGCTATTGGGATTGGCTGTCGATGGGTTCAACCCATTTGAGACATTCAGCACCAGCTATAGCATTTGGACGATTATTTTAATCCCTTACAATCTGCCTCTATGGATGTGTATTCAAAAAAAATATTATATAATTTTTATGATTATTCCTAGAAAACAAATGCCTAGAAATGATATGGTTATATACTTGAAGATTCTAATTGAAGAATTACAAGAGTTATAGAGAAATGGTGTCGAGACATGTGACGCATCTTCTAGAAAAATGTTCAAAATGCACACTACTCTAATGTGGTCCATTAGTGACTTACCTAGACTTGGGATCTTATTTGGTTTGAACGCTTAGAAGGGTTTGGATTATCTTGTTTGTAACTTTGATTTTGATACCAAATGGATAACTTATAGTAAAAAATGACGCATTTTGTGTTATTGAATATTTATCAATGCATCTCATAGATTTCGGTTGAACAAGTTAAAATTAAATGGTTCTATTGATCAGAGACCACCTATAAAGTTATTGAAAGGTTATGAAATATTGACACAACTAGGAAATGATGAAAAAAAATCTGGGAAGGTGTATTATTTGAATGATAGAAGGAAACGAGTTCGAAGTGCACCATCAAGTGAAATCAGAATACAACAATGGAAGAAAAAAGTATATTCTTCAAACTTTTTTATTAGAAATTTAATTTTTGGGGGCGTAATATTGATGTTATGCATATTGAATAGAATTTTTGTGATAATTTGATCATTAAATTTCTTAAAGAGCATCAAAAATTTAAGGACCATATTTTTTTAGAAGGACTTACAAAGAGTGAACATAAAGCGTTATCTCTAGACAAATGAGCATGGAAAGTTTTCTCCAATGATATTTGTAATGAAATATTGGGATAAAGATACATTCCTTCAAATTTTTAGACATTTTAAGGTATATTATGGGTATTAAAGTAACATCGTATGGTGTGTTGACTTAATGAATCATAGGATACATGGATTAAAAAATCATGATTCACATATTTTGTTAAAAAAATTACTACCATTGGCATTGCATACAGTATTAAATGAATATGTTACTGCTATTGTACTTTGATTTTTCACATTCTTCAGACAACAATGTGTGAAAAATCTACAACCATACGATCTTAACAACCTTTAGGAGAGATTTTTATTGACACTTTGTGCATTGGATATGATCTTTCCTATGTTGTTTTTTACTATCATGATGCATTTAACACTATAGTTGGTCGAGGAAACTACATTAGGAGGCCCCATACATTATCGATGGATGTATCCAATTGGACGGTACATTATTTATATAACTTAAATCTTAAGTAAAAAATTCTTGGAACTTTATTATATATATATTATTTATTTTATTTCACAGATATATTAGTCATTTGAAATCATACGTGAGAAATAAATATCAACTAGAAGGCTCTATTCCTGAAGGCTATTTAGAAGAGGAGTGTCTTAACATTGGTTATAAATACTTGGATGATAGTTAGATAAGATTAAATAGAGTTGGATGTGTGGAAAACACATATATATATGTGATGATGAATAGTGAAATTATAGATCCATTTATTGAAGAGCTCAGGATAAAAATAAAGAGACAAATGAGAGTCTGAACATGAAATGAGAAATATATAATAAAATTAGTTAATAAAGATATTATAGAATAGGTTTCACATAGTGTAAGTTCATAAATATCTTAATAAATACAGATATTAGGTTAGAACATATATTTTTTAAATCTGATAAATTATATTAATTTCTGTAGATCATGAATACTGATTCACATGCTGATTTTCAGAAGATTTGATGTTTCTTGGTTGAGGTCCTCTAAAATGGTCTATAAAGTATGATGCTTACAATGTGAATGGATTTGAATTTTGTAAATAAGATCAGGAAGAGGGTTTGAAAACATAGAATAGTGGTATATTTATGGTTTTTAGATTGGGATACTATGGAATGTTGAATGATATTATGGAATTAAACTACAACAAATTTTTTTAGTTTTTTAATTTAAATGAAAGTGGGTTGATATTACCAGGGGTATTAAAAGATATTCCTTTAAATTTACTTTTATGTACTTCTATCTCTTGATGGATGTTGGTGACTATAAATTACAAGATCTGTATTACTTATCATCACAAGGGAAAATGATTTATTAGGTAGAAGATTTTTTGGATGAAGGAGGGAGTGTATTTGTTCACGTAAAACCAAGAAAATTTTATGATATGGGTGATGAAGTGGAAGATTTGAGATTTGAAATTGAATTCCATCAACAATAAAAAGAAAAATTATTTTTCGAACATGATATTGAAAATATTAGTCTTAAAAGGGAAGATGAAGTAGATGAAATATTGATGGAGTAGAACAACGACATGATTAATGGAATAAATGATTGTATGTGTAGTCATCCATTAATTTATCAACCACTTATGTTATATGTCCATGAATAAATTATCATAGCTATGGTTATTTTTTTTGGTTGTACTGTGCATATGTTATAATGTATATTTTTTCCTGCATGATTTTTTGGGAATATATGTTCTGAAGATAATTTTATTTGATTAAATAGAATAAATGTCAAGGAGGAAGCATTTCACTGATCCCGGTCGACTCTCAACAACTGAGATAGGGCCTCCCCATTCAACAGTAAGGGAGAAGGTCTATTTCTTCTCAAGGATATTGTAGGGTGATAATTATTGGTACAAATTTTAATGTGAATACATTTATTACACTTTTTTATACAACTATCTGTTTTTTCAAAAAATATGAAAACAATATTACTATGAATAGAAATATGAATTGTTCATATGTCTGAAATTTAAAAAAATTGAAGATAGTTGCCCCATTTTTCTATTATGAGGTTCCTACAGATGATACTATAGGATTATTTAGACATATCCTAGGCTAGCTAGTGGTGGAGCCGGTTACCCTGTTAATTACCTATGCTGATTAGTGTCCTGTGCGTCAATACTAAAAAAACGAAGTCCTTGATTCACAGATAAAGGTAATTTTAATACATAATGATTTATTTTAATGTCATTATTTTATGAAATTATAATATTTAAAATATGAATCTCTTTTTACAATTTTTTTTCCACTTTACCATAGTATAGATGGATTTTGTTACAATGCGTAGATGAATTAGAGATTAGGGTCTCAAATAAAGATGAAATATGCAATGGTCATCACTCTATAGAATGATTTGATTGAATTATATCAGAAGATGAATGGGTTTTTCCCGAGTGATATTTTATTGATGGATGGTCATGATTAGGTAAATCACACAACCTCAAAATAATTAAGTACAAATTTTTTTATTGGTTTTAATTTTAAATTTAAATATACAACACTATTTAATTTTCAACATAATTTTAATGAATGTGTCGGTAGTAGGAAGTGGAGACAGATATGGAGAGGGTGTCGAGTAGATTTCTTTGGGATGGTACATAGAGTATTGAATGTAGAACACCAATCAATGCGAATTTTGATTGTTTCATATACATTATAAGGTGTGGGAGTGATTTATTTGGGTATTTTTCACAGGATTGTCTGAAATTATTTGGATACTTAATGTTATCAATATGGTTCATTAGAAACTCATCGGGTTGGTGTATTTAACAAAAATTAAATATGGGGATGATGTATGTATAAACTCCAGTGATTATTTATATCCTGATGTGCTATAGTTGGACATCTGTTTTTGTTTGGTTGTTCTGGGTCTGTGGATTCTGAATTTATTTTTTAAAATCAATATATAGTGAAGGTTCAAACTAAAACCATATATGCCAAATTATAGTTTAGCAGAAATTTAAACCACATTTAGTGTCATTTTTTTGGTTTTAGCGGCAGTTTCACCTCCAAAAAAATGACTATGAGATAGTGTCGATTCAAACCACTAATATCCTTTAGAGCTTTATTAGAAGGATAAACTACCATCAAAACATAAAAAAACTACCACTAAACAAATGTTATGTGATGGTTCCTAGAAACCGCCACTAAATGGATGGAATCGTTGTGACTTGAAGACTGATACCAACTTTATCGGTGGTTTTTGGAAACCATCATAGAATCATATGGCTGTGGTTTGAACTACCTACAAATCAAAAAATAATCATTGCCATATGTAAATTTTGATATAGTGACTCTTTCCAATCGACTGAATTTAATCAACTAAAGTAGATTTTAAACAATCCCAACAATCTCCCAATTGAATACCACTTTAAAAGAAAAAAACAAAATCACCATTATCTTTGAAAAAATCCTCTAACTGTCACTATATACAATGCTTCTCCACCTTCTTCCGTTATCCCAATAACAACCGATGATTTATATTACCTCAATATTTATGGACCCAAAATCTTAGGTAACTTTCTATCTATATTAATTTTTCCATCCATCATTAATAACTCCAACTTTTCATCTTATAGTATCTTCCAGATATAATGGTACTTCAGATCAATGTGTTTTGTTCTCTAATAAAACACTAGATTTTTAGCCAAATGGATTTCACTCTAATTATAAAAGTAGTGCAATCATTTCCCCTAACTGCATATGAGTTATTTTTCTAAACACATCAACCAAACCGTATCCATTACAACATTTATCACAACCATATACTCTACTTTTGTTATAGAATGTACAATCCCCTATTGTAACCTGGACATCCAACTGATCACATTTCCACCAAATGTAAACACATAACCAATTGCGCTCTTTTAGGAATTGTAATCACCCTTAAAGTCTACATCTACAAACCTGAGTAATGAATCATCATATATAAAACAATGTTTTTTATCATTTGTTCGTTTAAAATACCAAATAATCCATTTTAAATCTTCCTAATGATTTTTATAAGTAATTTCCAAAAATATGGATGACCACTCCCAGTATAAGAGAAATATCCAAAAACGTTAACAACACAATATGCATCAAACATTACACTACTTAAGAATAAAAAACATTTCTACATGTATATCATTTCTTCTTCTGTTCATGGTTTTTATTCTTTGTAAATTTTGAAGTGAGAAATGAGAGGAGTTCAAACCGGTTTACATATGGTTATCCTAGATCTATCAATGATTTTTTAGATGTAATATATCTATGATAAAACCAATATTTCAGTTCTTCTATTAGGTTAAATTCCCATTCTTGAGATCTGCATCACTTCACTAAGATATTTCATCTCAAACTTTCTAAACATGTCCTCCTTTAACTTCTGAATTACCTGAACATTTATACTCACCAGCCACATATCATTCACATAAAAGAGTAAGATAATGAAGGAATTTCTTCTGAAACCCTTTCAAAAACAAAAATTATTTGAATTAATTTTCATGAAACCTTTCTCCTCCATGAAGGAATTAAATTTCTTGTTCTAACATCTTGGTTTTTGTTTCAAACTATAATAAATCCTTTTATGTTTTCACAAAAAGTCCTAATTCTATATATTCATGAAACCAATTGGATGATTTGTATTAATTTTTTCCTCCAAGTCCATGTTACACTACTGAAAAAAATGGTTATCCCCACACATCTATAACTGTGGTTTAGAGAAGCTGTGTGTATAAAGGTCTGGAAAAAATTTATACACACAGTTTTAAGAAACCGTTGGTATAGTTTAAGATATACCAATGCCTTTTCAAGAACTATGGGTATATCTACTTAACATATCAAGCTCCCCCTCCCATACTAATCATGAGACCTAATCTCCCCTCCCCTCTTATGAGCCTCGAACTCCCCTCCTATGAGCCTCGACCTCCCCCTGCCCTCCTCAAGCGACACTGCCCCCACCAGTTAGCTCTTCTTCCTCCATTTATGGAATTTTTTTATTATGCTCTTTAAGATGTAAGATTTACTTACCTCCTCTTATTTCATCTCCCTCAACCGAGCGATAGATGTTTTTATTATCCATTATTCTTCCCTGATTCAAGTATTTTTTTGATTTCGATCTTCTTTGTCATCATATGAGAGAGTTTCAAATCCTTTTTCTCTTCTGCTGGATGTTAGTTTCATTTTTATCTATAAATGTATTTCTATTAGTGAATGTTAGAATCACTTATATCACCATTTTTTTATATTTATTGTCCAATAGATATCAAATATAGTCTATTAAATTTCTCTAAGTATTGTTTTAATTTTAATTTATTCATTTTGAAAACTATCTGTGGGATTCTTATGAATTCTACTTAAATTTGACATTATTTTGGTGGATCATTTTAGGGATATAGATATTTTTAGTGTTGTGAATCATATTTATATTAACTACATGGGTTAATGTTTGTTTTTATTATCCTTGAGTTATGGGATTTAATTATTGATATTTAATTTCTTATATCATGAAACAAGGTTAAACTATTTATTGGATTTTTTAACCTAAAAAGAAATAATTTTAAGATGATGTACATGATTATATTATTATAAGTAAATCTGAAATATTTCATTATCATTAAAGGTTGGTTATTTAGGAATTCACTATTTTGTTTATAATAGTTTTCAATCATGTTTTCTAGAATTCACAATTATGATTTATACATGAATTAATGATAAAATATTCTTTAAAATAAATAAATATTTAAATTTTAAATGTATATAAATTTTAAAACCTTTATTTTGTACAAATATTTGTTGAAACCTTTGGTAAATGTGATGAAATAATTATATAAGTTAGACTGGAAATATTTTTCGATCGTAATAATTTTATGAAACATGGGTTCCATTAAATAAATTTACATAAGAATTTAGTTCATTAAGAAAACATTAATGGTATAAACTTTAGTTTCACCTATTTTGGTTAACTAATGAGTATAACATAGTCATTTGTTAAGAATGCTTCCTTAGTTTATTTATCATGTATAAAATATTTATTTACACTAACAATAAATGAATTAAAAACTATCTAACCACACATTACCACAATTAATAGGATTCATTAGTGGTTAATTAATGGATGAGTTTCATAAATTGTGATGGAATGGATTAATTATATTGTCTTTATGAATCATCACCAAATTAAATAATTATTAAATTGAAATACAAAATCATTTAAGGAATATTTTACTTATATTTGAATAATCTAAGAAATGATAATGTTAAATAAAATCCTTTCAGGACTAAATGTTATCCTCTGTTATGATTTTAAATGAGAAGAACTCTCTGGATAAGAAATACCCATTTTCCTACCAGTATTACATAGTTTTTATATACTCCAATATATGCCCCCGTTTTGGTATTTTATGAGTGTGTCTTGGTTTTTTATTGCGATATAACTAATTATTTATTTGAATTGATAATAGTATTTTATAATGGTCACTTTCATAAATCATTTTATTCAATTTGGTATCCTATTAGTTTTTTTAATTTCCTATGTACTATAATTTTAATTTGGATATCATTATACAATTATAGTCAGTTTAGTAAACATTTTCATGTTTATTTACCTATTATTAAGAATTTAAAATGGGATATATTTATGGGATAGATCCCCTGATATGGTATAGTAGCCAGTGGAAAATAGGTTTTCAAAGAAGTTATTGGTTTTTGGATACACTGACTCTATATGGGATATGATCATGGTGCTCTCACTCTGTCCAATTTCCCCTTTCCTAATATGATGGGATTTAAGGTGTTTTAAATACATATATACTTTCCTATTTCATATATCATACAACTTTGGGATTCCATCTCTTTTATTACATTTTGGATATATTTTTTTATTTTAAAAAAATTAATTTCTACGACATTAGGATTTGATAATTATTTATATTTATATCAATTATGGTAGAATTTCCATGATATTATTATACCATATTTTAATGGTTTTTATGTTGAGTGACACATTGTTGTTATTCATTATTAAATGTTTTCCATCATAAACACAAGTGTATTTAATTGGATTAAGGTCATATTCAAAAGATGAAAGATTTAAGAACAATTTCTTCATAAAGAAATATGTATTTAATTATATTATGTAATAGTTTTTTCTCATTCCATGTCTTATACATTGCCTAATTTGTAATTTATAGGCATCAATTATAGCATGTGTTGTTTGATTATTCTTTTTTTTGTTAGATGCTAGCATGATTTGATTAATTTCATATTAAAACTGGTTGTAATGAATTTTGTAATTATGGTTTACATTTTTTATTAGAATATAAATTTTTTTCCCTGTAATTAAAGGGATAGAAAATAGATTTACCATATCGATCCTATTTCAATTGAGATTCAAAAGTTTTTTTTTCATATTTATTATTTAACAATGCCTCAAATGGAGGTTGTATATAATGTACATGTTATAATTGTTTTGGAAGACCAGGGTTATATCGGGAAAAAAGTAGATACCATATAAAGAAAATCTGAATTTCAAACAAACTATTATGTTTGGTATCATAATAGAGAGAAGAAAAAATTTTCTACTGTTCGTTATCAGAATGAAAAAGTGGAATGGAGAATTTAATATTTGATTTGTTTCCATTTTTGAATCATCATGAGAAAGATATTATTACTGTTTAAAAAGAAAATGATATTAATAAACATGAGAAAAATAATGAATGTGATGATTATGAGAGAGGGAAATAACTAATGGATGATGCTAGAACCCTTATATATTAGGAATGTAACAAATGAAAAAGTTAGAATTTTTAATGTGGTTGTATCATAGAAAAACCATGTATAGATATTTTAATACCACCATTGATAATATTATTACCATTTGGAATGAATTACTTCTTAATGGTGTATATATTCTCTCAAATCATTATAAATCATATTAGTTAATTAGAAGCTCAAATTTTCTACTAATAAAGTTCACGATTTTCCAAAACATTATTGTTTATTTTGGGAGGAAATAACTGACATTAATGACTGTATAAAATATGGTACAATTCAATGAATGTAAAATGCTGATGGCACATAATCTATTTTTCCACAGAAATTCATGTGACACTTTTCATTGATTCACAAGATTAAAAATATATTCACTTCTACAGAAATCCCAACCAACATGTGATGGAGTGTTGCTGGGGGAATTAAAGATAAAAAATATTTTGTTCTTCCTACATATTTTTTCATAATGGAAGTCATTTAATGCACAAAAACCTAATTTTTTTAGCTACGATGTGTAATTTTAGGCTGGGTATATCTTATGAATGTTTTAATATATTTGATCAGTTGCTTACTTCTCACAACACATAGCTATTTTTTATTCATGTCTATAATATTCCTCTATGGAATGTATAAAAATACCTTTAACTCTCTTAAGTATAATAATATATGATCCTTATTATCATAGAAATGATATAAATGTTTAGTTTCAACCTTTAATAATATAGTTTATGAAGCTTTGGGATATGGGTGTGCACACATTCAAGGCTTCTTCAAAAAATATATTTCTGATGTGTGATACCCTTATATGGACTATAAATGATTTATCTACATATGAAATGATGTCTGGTTGGAGAACGAATGGAAATCTATCATGTCCTATCTGTATAAAGAATACATGATCAAGAAGACTAAAATATAATTTTAGTTTTAATATTAAGGGTGTTAAAGATTATTGCCAATGGATCATTAACATAGAAATAATAACCATAGGTTTGATAATACTATTGACACAAAATAACTACCTCTACAAATTTCTGGAACTAATGTTCTGAATTAATTTAAATATTTCATTTTTTCATAAGGGAAAGGTTAGATTAAATCTAAAAAGAGGAAGAATGCTAACCCAAAATCCACTTAGAAATGGAAAAAGAGAAGTATCTTTTTTGAGTTGGCATATTAGTTTACCAATTTGTTACGTCATTGTTTAAACATAATGAACATTGAAAGAATATATGTTAAATGTTTCTTTCAATTATTCCAAATATCAATGGGAAGACCAAAGAGGTCTTATGACCTCACTGAGACTTAATGGTTGGAGTTTTCGGTTATAACTATATCCTGTGTGTATCGATGTAAAAAGATTGAATGTTCCATGGGCTTCTTATGTGATGACACCTTTAGATAAAAATATATTTCTAGATGTATTGTATAGTATCAATGTTCCCAATAGATATTCCAGCAACATATCTAAATGAGTTAATATATGTGATTTGAAACTGAAATCCATATGAACTCATGATTATCACATCCTTCTTCAAAAATTAATTCAAATAGTAATATAAAATTTACTATCCAATAATGTAAGGGTGATGATTATTCTCTCATGCTATTTTTTAGAGACCTTTGTGCTAAATGGTTATCCAAGTATTTCTTTATAAAAATGATGAAAGAGGTTCTATTAATTTTGAGTGAGTTGGAATTTTTTTCCTTCATCATTTTCACTTGCATGTTGCATTTAACACTTCATATTCTAACTGAAACACTTCTTGGGGGATGTTATTATTTTCTATGGATGTATCCTAGTGAAATAAATATGTCACAATGAAATATTATGTTTGAATTAAGAATCACCCTAAAGGTTCCATAGTGAGAGGTTATCTGGCTAAAGAATATATGTATTTTTGTTCAATTTATTTTTCTGATGGGATAACAATACATAACTGACCATTGAGAAATGAAGATGAGTAGTATGGGGAAATTTATCCCTCATTTCCTTTTCTTCCCTAAAAGGAGTAATTCATGGGTTATATACACTGGCTACATTGAGCCTTGAAGAGTGGGTTATAGAACATCTCATAGTCTTCTTTAACTGTGGTTTGTTCGATGACTATATAAATAAGTAATTTGAATATTTATATGTTATATCATACTATTTAATTTCACAAATTCCTTAAACATTTTTTATCATTTTTTTGGGAACATAAAAAAATTATAATAGATTTCATCGATATTTTCCTTTTAATAGAGGATTTTCATAGCAATGAGTTTCTTTCTTGGTTGAATTACAAGGTATGGCCATTAAATTAATTAATATAAATTTTTTATATTCATTTAATTTTATTATTCATATATATATATTTAGGCATTGATTTTACCTATTGACTTTGTCTCACAAGAGTAAAGAGAATTGAATTTTCATTCCAATTATTTGGTTCATGAATGAAAATATTTAATAATAAAAGTGTATAAATTTATTATAACTGATCAAGTGGTGAAAATGAGAACACCACATTATTGATTTATGTTAATTAAAAAACAGGCTGTTATGCTAGTGCACCAAATAGTAGGTCTCGATAAGAAAATGTGTCTTTTTATAGACTTTCTGATAAAATATTTTTATTGGATTAGCACTCTCATTGTCGAGTCACTATGATGAACTGTAAATGGTTTGATTCAATGATGTGACATGGTAGATTTATTTTTGACTATAGATTCATAGTTTTTGACATGACTAGGTTCCATGCCAATAATGAACCATATATTTTAGAATAAATAGAAAAACATTTGTTTTATATGAAAGAGAATTTGAGACTTGATTACAGTATCATTATTGAAGTAATCCAAAGGAATTTTTTTTCATGACGGTGGGGATAAAATTGACACCATTGATGACCCCATTGCTATAGACCAAAATATTGTACTTGAAAACTCAAAATTTCCCATTGTGAGAATTTACGTTGAACTTGAAGTAGCAGTGGGTAATATATAGAAGCAACCATATATGTTCGTAGTTCATTTAGTTTACCTTGATGTGGGTTTCTCAGGTTGGTATTAATATAATTACTTTAATTTTGTTATAGTTTTGAATGATATGTTTGTTTTAGTATTTTTTTGTTTCCATTTCATTTAATTAGATATATTTCAATTCATAAAACCATGTTTAATACTAGTTTTGGAAAAAACTATATAACATGGCATTATATTATAGTTTTCTAAAAAATGTTATTACTATGTTTATGAAATCGTTAAATTCTAAGTTGTATGTATAATTTTTTAAAACTATTTCTAAAAAATGTACTTTTTATTATTATTCAGATTATAAAAGATATTGAATAAGTTCAAAGGAAGTGATTATATGACAGTGATCAATAGATGTGTGAGCTTGGGTTTCCTCTTATAGTTCCATTTCTTAGTATAATAATTGTAATATTTTTCATTAGCATAAAATTTAACGTAATGTTCTTATTATTTATCATTTTTCTAGGGAAATTAATCTCAACCAGAGTATACTTATCATTAGCCTACTAGTATGGGTCCAAATGAGGCTTCTTCTAGAGTTACATAGAGCACCCATCATACCCACTCACACCCTAGCCCACCAACGTACACCCCATCCAACACAACTTTCCATCCCACACATGATCTTACATGGATGATCCCACCCATGCCTCCATCATTATGTAATTTAGGCTCTTCTTCTCAAAACATGACTACACAACCTCTAGGGTTGTTCCCACATTTACCATATCTATATCATGTAATGTATTCTTAGATCTTCTCTCTTATCCTAAAATGGCAACACCGCCTCAATTTTCTACTATCCATCCAGGATATGATGATTCTATTCCTTTAGCTTCCACTCTAGTTCATGAAGATCACCTAGTTCATGCATTGGAATAGGTATATCCATTAGAGGATATCGATTCAAGACAACCCATGGATCCATCAGAGCCTAAAAAATAACCTACATATGATTTTATTATTATATGTGCGTCAAATTATATCATATCATTTTTTTCAATTGTACAGTGACTTAATTCTTCTTTTTTCCTTTTATCTTGTTCAGTGTCGTCTTCTAATATGCGACATGGGTCCACCCATATGCGTAAAAACAAGAATCACCAAACAAAAATAACAGAGGATTATAATGATTTCAATCAAATAATAGGTAAAAATCTTAGGTAGTGGAGAAGTTTTATGGGAACATTATCCAGGTATAATGATACCATCATGGTGAAACTAGTCTCACGGAGGAAAACAAGTAATGAATTCAAGGAAAACGTATGGGAAGTGATATGGATAAGAATTTTTTTAATTGATATCTATATTATTATTATATTTATATGACTTAACATGTTAATTGTTGAGTCAAATTATCTTTATGGATAGTGAAGATGCTAAGGTTTTATGATTGATGGATCATGGGGAGTTCTAGAGATCATATAATCATGAGTCATATGTTTGTTAGAAGAGTAGATTTGGTTCTGATTAAGAGGGTGCACCAACATTACCTAATTTCCCAACAACAAAATATTAATAAATAACCACATATTGGAAGATTAGTGAGTTTATTTTATTCCTAATATTTAATTGCTATCATTGAAATTTTAATTTTTATTAATTGTATTGATTTTGTTTATTTTTAGGATGAATTGAAAAAAATAGAATAAAGATTCTACGACATATTTTCATACTTCTGGGCGCACTACAATGCCTGATCATGAGAGGTTCCAAGTACATTAATATGAATAGAAATCATATCTATATTTATATTGTTATTGAAGTATAAGGGATTTATTTGATGCAGCTAAAATTTGGGTGGACCTCCCTGTTAGATAAGATTCAAATGATCAAATGAGAAAATGAAAAAAATGAAAAAAATGACCAAATGAAGAAATAAAAAATATCCAAATGGCCAAATGGGAAAATGAAAAACTTGCTAATGTCCTAATGTAAAATTATACAAATATCCAAATGGTCAAATAGAAAAATGACTAATTGGATAATTGGCCAATTTCCCAAATGGAAAAAGGTCCAAAGGGGAAAATGGAAGAAGGGCCAAATTTTTAAATGAAAAAAATGTTAAAATGTCTAAATGACCAATTGTCCCAATTACCAATTGACCAAGTTCCCAATTTGCCAAATGCCCAATTGAAAAAATTGTGAAATGGAAAAATGACCAAATGGCCAAAATTTCCAATTGTCCAATTAGATAAATTTCCAAATCCCCAAATTCCCAAATTCCCAAATGGTCAAATGGTCCAATGGCCAAATTTTTAAATTTCCAAATAGACAAATGGCCAAATGACAAAATGATAAGAAAAACTAGCTAAGAAATGAATCTAATGATCAAATGATCAAAATTACCATGTGACAAGATAACTAAATAATGTAACACAAATATAATTGGCCATATGGATAAAATTTCCAAATAACCAAAATGGCCAAATGAATAAATAGAATTATCCAAATATCCAAATGAAAAAATTGCCAAAAGTCCAAAGGGCTAAATGACCAAATTACTAAACAACCTAACCAAAAATGAAACTCATAAAAAAATGATCAAAATTAATAAGTGTCTATATAACCAAATAACATAAAACAAATATAATCAGACCAAAATGATCATACAAGAAGAATCCATATCATAACCTTGTTTATCATGCTAGTTAGTATGTATTGATTATTTTATACCACTAGTTTCAAATTTCTAATTAAATGCATATTTAGAAGATTATTCATTTTATAGATTTATTCAATAGTTAAAATTTTAATTCATTCTTGGTTTATCAATTTTATATTATTTAATGATGTACTATTATAGTAATCAATGTCATTTTCAGCAAGAAACATTGGGCATTGAAGGCAGTATGCCTCGAGAAAAATTATTTTCCTTGAGTAGGAAGAAAAAAGATGGAAGTTCTATAAAAGTGCAAACATAATAAAATATTGAATGTATTTTTATTGATATTTCAAATTTTGACACATAATTTATAATTAAATTTCTTGTTTATATTTTCAATCATGGGCCATGGAGTCCCTAGATGAGAAATAAGATGAAAAATTCAGGCCAAATGATCATTTAAAGTAGGTATTAGGTGAGGAACACCAAGGGAGAGTTTGACAACAAACCAAGAAAAAAATAATCCCCACTAGGGATTGACCCACATCAAGTTCCTTTTAAACCTATCACACAACCGAGCTATAAAAAATTTATAAAAAATCAACTAACGATAATAAAAAAAGCTGTGTATGAGTTTCAAATATGTAAAATGGTCACCGAACACTTCCAGAAAGGAATGTTAGTTATATTTCCATCCCTTCAATCAGAGGATGATACAATTTTTTATTCATGTATGGAATCAATTCACTCTTTATATGAAACTTCGAGTGATGTCCATGACGGTCTTAGTGGTGGTCGAACTGATGGTACTAGCAGTGGTTGTGGTGGATGTGTTAGTGGTGGTGGTGGTGGTGATGATAATGACGATGATGATATTGATGATGATGTTGGTCATAAAAACCTTGACGATGGTGATTATTATGATGGCACTGGTTGTGATGAGGGAGATATTGATCCCCTCCATTTTTATCTTTTGAAAAGAGACATGTGTAGATGACTAAAACTAATTGATTATGTGGATTTCATATGTATTCTACATCATTTTAAATGTTTTGAAAACTATTTATAACTTGATGGTTAAATTCTAAATATATAAGAAGTGTATTGCATTAAATGTGTACCATGATTTGTAATTTATTTTTTGGTTCTGTGAGAGGTTCTACATGGTTATGCTATTGTCCAATGTGGTTGGGTCTCTATACCCATGGTCTATAGAACCGTGGGTATATATGAAATATGTACACCCCTCTATACCCATGGTTTCAAGAACTGTGGTTATAGACATATTCACATTGGTTCAAGTGTAAAGTGGGTATTAAGAAATTCTCATAGGCTATACCCATAGTTTCTATAGAAACCATGGGTATATCTCTATACTAATGGCATGAGCACCCAAAGTTCATAGAACCTTGGGTATAGTCCATAAACATGGTTTTATGGGCTTTACCCATGGTTATAAACCATGGGTGTAGGGTAAGACTCCCATAGCATGAATATAAAACATCTTCAAATCCCTTTGATCAAGTTAAAAATTCCCAAAAGTAATAAAGATTAAAATATTTTAGATGGTAGTATAATTAACTACCAAAGAAAATATTTTATAGAAACCAATTCCTTTTGTTGAAAACCATTCATAACCACCATTTCCTTATACATATTTCTTTTTTTCATCTTTTTTTTCAATCGAAATACCCACTTGTTCTCAACTGCTTTCTTTTTTTATAATAATTTTGTTAGCACCCAGGTGTTATCCTCTAATAACGAATCCAACTACTTATAAATTTTTAACTCCGACTTTTCAATATCACCCTAAGTATCCACTTCTTTTAAACTTTCTTGTTCCCTCACATCCGTTAAATGTAGAAAACTAAGATCAACTCCATACCTCTAAAATGGTCTTCTAATCCTTAAATATCTTTTAAAGTTAACATATGATTCAGATTATTCTAGAAATAAAAATTCCAAACCTTCAACTTGTGGAAATTTAGATCATGATTCATCGGTTCCTAAAATTTTAGGTATGTCTTTTATAGATTGAACTGTTTAACTTCCTTAAAATCTCTATGAACATTATGGAACATGTGTTCTTTCGATGGATGCAGATACATTTTAAATTTTTAGAATTTGTGGTCTTTGGGAGCCCCAACCCAAATGAACATGAATTGAATTTTAATTACTATTCACACCAACTTTACTATTCAAGTTTAAATATTTAAATAAGATCTTTTCATTAAAGAACATATTCCGAATTCTGAAAAATTTCATCTTTTCATTATCCCAAAGATGAAATCTATAGTCTTCATCTCCATAGCCTATGAAAACGAATTCCCATGTTTTTTATTAAAGATTATCTCTTTATCTTTCACCCACATTTATATAGTCTAAACTTATAAAAACATTGAGGTGAGAAACTTCACATATTTTTACGAATCACGATTCTTTTGGTAATTGTTGTCACACTAGCACTGACATACTTATGTTGATTATATATATTAGTCTTCCTATTAATTACACCCAAAAATCATTAGGCATACCAGGAAATTGCAAACTACCTTTTTATCTCCATAAATATCTTATTCATTCTCTTAGCTACACCATTTTGTTTAGGTTTTTTTTGAAACATTCTTCTCACATCAGATCCCTACGTGCCTATAATAATTCTAGAAACTCCTTCCAGTAAACTCACCACAATTTGATGAACTCAAAATTTTTATTTTACTTATATTTTCAATTTACACCACACCCTTCCAATGATAAATGATTCCAAACACTTCACTTTTATATTTATAAAAGTATACCCATACAATTCTTTCAGAATCATCAATGAAGGCAACAAAGTACTTTTCCCATCCATGAGGATTAATTAGGGAAGGTCCCAAAACATATGTATATACTAACTCTAAATTCTGGAATTTTGGTGTTATTTATGACATATTGAAAGACACCTTACACTACTTACCATGTATAAAACTCTCACATCTTCCTATGTTGGAATTATTCGGCTTCAATATTCCTATATTTGTAATAATATTAATACTTTTCTCACTAAGGTGTAGAAACCAATTATGAAAACCTTCTAAAATGATAGAAGACTATGTTCCAGAAAGTGTAGCTCCCATTTCCCATCTAGTTAGATACAAATACCTATATTTTACTACTATTTCTATGATAAGATATCCCAAATTAATTTTCCATACTCCAAAATTGGTTTGGAAACCTACTTAATCCAATTGACCAACCCAAATAGGGTTCTTATAGAGACCTGAAACATGTTTTACTTCCTTAAGTATAAGGGAACCTCCATTATTCATATGAAATTTTACTTTTCCCATCCCCATAATATCAATAGTTTCATCTTCATAAAGATATAATCTACTAAAATTTTCATATACATAATTTGATATGCTTCATTTTTCTCCCATGGAATGGAAAGAAGAACATGAATCTAAGATCAAAGATTTTTTTCTATAGAAAAATCAAAATTAGATTTAAACTAATATATGATTCTACACTTAGTTCTCTAGATATAATCTTTGTGATGTTTTATTTCTATATGGATAATCTTTATTGAGGTGACCTATATTTCTATAATGTTAATAAACATGAATAGTTTCAGAATATTCTCTTATAATCTTATCTCTTGATTTTTACTATGATTTCTTCTAATTATTCTAATGAGGTGGGAAAATTCTTCCATTTGTATTAAATACATAACTATAAGAAGTAAAATCTATAACCTTTGGTGATTCTCATTGAGAATCAAGTTCCAAACATCAGTGAACACCAATTCATTCTTTTCACTTAAACTATTCACAACTCATACTGTGGTATCCCTTGTTTTTAGTAAGAATGATAACAAAACAATCACTACCAAAAAATGAACATATTAGAGGGGTTTATAATACCTTGTAAACACATCAGTGACAAATGTGAGTAACCACTGCTAATGTGGTCACCATAAATTTTAATAGGTGGTTTTTGTCAACCGTTTCTAAACTATCTTGAATTTAGTGGCAGTTAAATTAGAGGGGGTTTAACCCCCCCCCCCTCTAATTTCATCTTAAGTTTTCTATTAATAGATCATTTATTGGAGGATCCAGTCTCCCCTAAATAATTACCATTTTGGGGGTGGTTGTAAACCACTTTTAATTGAGAGTTTAGGGAATCATTAGAGGAGTTTTTTCAACTAACTCTAATTGTGGAAATTTTTATGGGAGGATCCTCAAATGACCTTAATGTTTCTTTTTTTATTTCCATCTATCCTATCCTGTTCAACGGGTAACCCCCTACTTCAACTACCACAACCTCCACTATTTTCTTAAAAAAACAAATTCCATATATATATTGTCCCTCTAAAATCCAACCACATATATTGATCCTTTAATAGAATATATAGTGCCACTAATTATTAAATTAGAAATGGTTCTGGAATAATATCCTTTAAAATCCAACCAAATACTAAAAAATAATGATAAAGAAATTAGAGGTATTTGTGAACCCCCTCTAAATTCGATGATTAGAAGGGGTTGTGCAGAACCCCATCTAATTTATAATGAAAATGAATTTATATGGGGTTGTGCATAAAACCCTTTAAAAACCTCCACTAATTAGTTGTTTTTTAAAGGAAATCACACAAAAATCATCTTTGAATTTAACCTCTATATACTCCAACTAACACCAAATTAAGTTAAAATCATTCCAAATATCTGATGCACACCTTCCCTCAAAAAATCTCATGCTGAATAATATCTACATCAAGAACACATTATTCAGTGTTGTAGGTTTCTCATACATATCTACAAGGTATGTCATCAACTACATTTTGGAATTATTATCTCGAATGATAAAAGATAAATTCCAAATTAATTATATTCATATCACACCAAATTCCTTCTAATAAATCATTTCCCATTCAACTTTATCCATTACATCCTGTTTAAATCTCTTCAATAGAATCTCTATACCTTTGTGAATGAGACAGTCTTCCATATTAATTATCTAAAAACTAAAGTTTGTTCCAATGAATCCGTCAATCCAAACCATTACATATTTTGATTCCATACTTCCAAAAAAAAATTACCTACTAAAATTAAAAAATAATAATAACAAGAGAATGTTACCTAAAATAATAAGAAAACTTTTGAGACTCCTATTAACCAACCTTTGATAACAGTTATTGAGAATTACCATACTATCCTTCCATTCAGTTGGAATGAGTTAATCTGAAATAACTTCGGTGGAATTTTGTTTTGGAATTGAATTCTATGAGCATCAGTGCTCTGAAACATGGAAGAAATATATTAAATCAAATCACTCCACTAAGTCCAAATAGATTCAACCCTGTTCACTCCAAAACACAATTTACATTTATGAAATAAAACTAAATGAAATAAATAATGAGAAATTTGGGTTTACATGGTTTGTAATGAATGTCCAACATCCAAAAGAGAATCATTATATCATTCCATTTCATTATAAGAAAAGATTACAACTTTTGACTAATGAGACACATAGACTGTAAAGACACAAATTTTCATTGAGGTATGGATCCTTTTATCTTTAGTTAAATTTATTAATTTTATCTTTATAAACATGCCTAATTTGGTTACAATGTAAGAGAGGGTTCTTGAGACTTGTTGAGATCCCAAAGCCTTGATTTTTGAAAGAAACAACTAGGATGCATGGTTAGTAGAAAATATATTTTCCAGTCTACACAGTTAGAGAAAACTGTGTGGGGACCCTCGAGGAATATCAGAGGGCCACATAGTTTTAATAAAATTGTAGAAGGGAGGAACAGTTCATGTGGGGATGAGGAAGAGGGTGTGTATGAGATGAACACAGTTTGTCTAACTATGTACTGCAGGCCCTGTGAGGTGTGCTCCTTGGATGGTGGGGTGTGCATGGTTGGCACATGGTTTGGACAACCGTGTGGCTAAATAATGAGAAATTTAATTCTTCTGTGAAGTGAAAATTTTCCCTCCTTTGTTTTAAAGGGATAACTGCCTTTTTCTTGTTTCACTTCTATTAGACAATAACCCCTCCTGCTCCCATGGAAAATCTCTTTCTAGACTAACCTAGGATTTGCTTCCATTCCTCCATATAGACTCTGAATCATGATCTGTCTATCATGTTAGGTCACTACCAGTATTATTTCAAATCCATTTTCTCCTTTCATCATTATATTCCTCTTGATGATATTATTTTGGTGGGATATATTATTCCCTATTTTTAGGGAGTCTGTATATTTTTTCATTTTCTTATGATCTGGACCTAGCCAATGGTTGATAATGAATGATTACACCTCTACCTTCATAAGTTAGGTTGTCTATACCTTTTCCCTATGGTTTTTTGGTCTATTAAACTATTTATTTCATTTTTCACATTAGAATTTCTATTTCCTACATATTAATTAAATGGTAAACCTTAAATTAATTATTTCACCTAATTTGGGAAACCCTTGTAGCATCTAATCATGTATGGAGGTAGTCAACCTCTACCCCATCCACCCATGTGGTATTTTTCCTATCCTGGCCTATGTTAAACCCCCAATTGGGTTGTGTTAGCTCACTTCCCTTGTAGTGGGATCCTCTATTAATTGAATGAGTTAGTTGGAGTGGTCAATGACTCATTTTACATGTTATTAATGGATATTAAAATAATTAAGTGGTTGATTAAATGATAATTATAAATGGGTGTGGACACTAAAATAATCCTCACCTCTTATTTTATTACTTTCATAAGTTTACATCTCAGCATGGAACAAAATTATTATAAAGTTATGGAACCTATTACTTATTAGTATGGAACTGACCTGTGATTATTAAGGTATAACACCTATGATTATTATAGGCATGACACTGATTGATTGACCGTGTGACACTGAATATTATTAAAGGTGTGAAACCTATGATTTTGAAGGCATGCAAGCTTTGATTATCTCAGTTTGGCACTAGATAGGGTATTGAGGTATGGCACCGAAGAAACCCTAAATATTATCATCTTTGGCATAGAACCATTGATAAGGACAGAGGCATAGAACCTAAACATTTCGTTTACATTTACACCTCTAAATATAGGTTTCCTTGGTTATACGTCTTGGGACCTAGACCATGTAGGTCTGTTACTATATCACATGTGGAATACGATGAGCTGGTTATTACTTGATGTTTATACTTTATATATATGGATGATCATATAACATAGGCTACTTCTTCTACATCTTGTTCCATGGATTTATTATATTTTTTTGATATTATTTCATACCATTTATACCTACACATGGTTATAGTTTATTTTCACTGGATGAATTTGTTATAGACACCATTGGTGGTTTCCAAATGAGTTTATCTCCTACCCTATCTGACCAGTTGATGGTACCCATATAGATTACATGGATACAGGTAGGGAAAGGGGCAAGAACCTAGTTACTAAAGTTTGATTTATTATAGCATGAGAGTTAGGGAGAACTGGAATAATCTATTGCTCATTATACTATCTTGAGATACTTTATTTGTTCTTTTGATTTACATGTATTTTACTAGATGTCTACTTCCCTGTTTCATGTTCCTTATTATTTAGAGACATGAAATTAAATTATTTCATTTATGGTATTGAATACTACCATTGATGGATTGTTTATTATTATCATCCAGATGATTTACCTTCAACTGCTAGTTTATATCAGGATTTTACTAGTTATTCACTCATTACACCATTTTGTTACTCAAATTATGAGGGTATAATTTCCATACTATACCACAATAGACCCTTACTATTAGTTGGAATCCACTGGTGTACAGGGAGGCACACTTGATGCCTTGTGACTAACCAGCTCAGGGAACCACGTAGTGGTTACCGATACAGGATGTTAAAAATTTTTATCAGTGGCTTCTTTTCTCTTCCATACTCTTTTGTGATGGTAAAAATTAGACTAGGTTGTGTTATTTTGGTTAATGCTTATTATAATTGATTTGAAATTTTGGTTTATGTCTGTTATAATTGATTTGATTCCACTATTGTGTGACACACATGATATGTGATGTTATTATTGTTATGATGTTGAATTGCATTTTATCCTTGGCTCGATATGACAAGGAATCATTCATCATGAATAATTTAAATCACCTTATAGGATTAATATGTCATGAATTATTCCATGCCATGTAGGTGTCATTTTCTAACTACATGATACTTGTTGTATGTGCCTTGATTGATATTCATATTACTCAACTAATGTTTCTGTAGGAAAACAGGGGATTGAATAATTGGTTTTTTAAGTTTCTTTGTCAACATAAATGGTTTTTACCATATAGGATGACGACGTCACCATAACTAATAAATTATAAATTTTTTTAGTTATGTGACTAAGGTTACATAAAATTAATTGTGATTTGATTTAGAAGACATGAATTTCATCTGTAATCAAAAGAGTGCACATACCTCTATAGAATGGGAATACTGATTCAATTAGTCAAATAATATTATACTACATGATATATTATCCCATTGAATGTAAACGTCTGAATAAAGATAAATTAACCACCATTTAAATTTATAATGCATGTACTTATATAAATTTATAAGGATAATTCAGTTAACTTGTCTATTATTTAAACATAATAACTGATAATATTTTTAAGGTAAAATTGAGACATGAGTTGGTCACCCAACTCATACCTTAGAAAAACTTATTAAAAAAATTATAATGAAAACATGAGGTTTAAAGAGATAACACCATCAAGAAAATGAAGATAATTAAATTAAAATTACTAACATATGCCCAAACATAGTGAGCAAAAATTTCACTCTAAGAAATCCTTCATTAATCCAAAATATTTCCATAAGAATGATACTTCTCACTCAATTATTTGGAATGAACAAAAGCAGTAAAACCACATTAAATAACCCAAAGGTAGTCAAAATGTGCTAAAAAACTATAAAAAAGAGACTAATAAAGGATACATGTAGAATCCAGAAAGCAACACAACACTATTAGTAGCCAAAAGACTATAAAATCTTTGAAAATATGTGTCACCCCAAAAAACCAAGCTCAAAAAACACATGTGAATAAAAAATTCATCCATAGATAACAAGACAACAAAAAAGAAAACACCAAAAGGATACTATAAATAAGCAAACTCTCAAATGAATGGAACGAAAACAAACACTCAAACAGATGAAATCATGTCCAACAATCATGAAATGATCATTGGAAACAACATGGTAAAAGTACCATAATAGGAGAACAACTAAATATTACAAAGATACCAAGGATTCCATATTAAAAAAAGGAGTAAGAGAAAGAGTCATTTCTATGGAATTTATTTGAAGTTAAAATACAGATTTTTCTAAAATTCCTCCACCAATTTCATGATCATTATTTTTTGATTAGAAGATTAGATATGGCATAAATTTCAAAATTTTTATATTTTAGTAATGAAATTGTATTTTTTTGACCTTCCTAGAATCAAGTTCCTCTGAAATTGACAATTTCTCGTCAATCGGATAAGCATCCCTCACAATAGGGACATCATTACTATCATTGTTGTTTCCTTATAAATAATTTCCATCAAAGGATGAATTCAATTGTTCAACAACCCAAGTCCATAGGGTAATAAAAATTGTTTTGGTTCATAGAGGCCTCTAAGGATCTTGTGATAATATTTCTCTAATGGATAGAGTAATTTCAATGCTTTCAGTTCTTAATGGTGCTCGATGTGATGAAACTATCAAAATAAACCATTAGTTTTAACCCTTTTTAACTAGATTTCATGAAATAATTCTCAATATGATGATATTTTTCATGAACATCATGTGAAGACTCAAAAGAAGCAGATTGGTCACTCTTGTCCTCCCCTTATGAGGGTTGAACCCCTTTTGTGGTCTAAATATCAGATGGCTCAGACTTTTTAAAAATATTTTATTCCTCATGATAAGACTAAGCATTATTCACTACATCCAATAATCCCAAGAGATCAATGGTAGAGGTTAGATAAAAAGTAGTATTAGAAACATTCAAGATAATACCCTAATCAACATGATCCCCCTGATGACCCTAGCAATAAAAAACTACCACCTTTTCCACTCATTTTTTAACCCAAATTGATTTAAAATATGTAAGGGGCCATGAATTATTGATCCCATTATCAAATTCACTTGTTTTATATCCAAATTTAAGACATTTTTAGTATTAAGCTATAACATTTTAAAAGAATAATTTCTATATAAATCCATACTCCCCATTTTGAATTCGAATACAGGATAGAAATTTTTTGATATATCCACTTCTGCACAAATCCTAGTAATTGAGGTTCAGGAAATATTCTTACTTGCATAATCTAATTTTGGGGTTTTCCCAATTTGACTAGTAACCATGAGAATGACATCTTTTTTAAAAAAGTTCAACATAAATCAAGGGAATCCAATCTAAATGTGGAGAAAAGGGGACTAGAATCAGTGAAAAATTCTTGAGACCATTTCAATACCTTCATGAAACATCCAACGAAAGACCATGATCCTCTCGTCATAGGCCTATAGTAATCATTTTTAGAGGAAAAATGTAATACCACATACGAAGATTTTAATAGACTGACATTAAAATTCATGTATCCAATATTTTTTATTTTCCTTATGAAGAAAATTAGTGAGGTTCTCCATTTGAAAAACTTTTCAACAAGAAGAAAACTAAGATCAGAAGAGATTAATTGTACCTCTTCCTTTGAAAATGAGATTGTTAATAGACCCTTGTGGTAGAATTTCTTCGAATAAATGCACTTTGAGGTCTTTGATTTACCATGATCATGTAGCCGATCATGTCCAAAGACAATATCAATGAAATATCTAAGCTCAATGTTAGGGTTTCTTTTTTATTTTCCCATGGGTGCGTTCTACAGTGTGGTTTCGATCATCTATATAAATTATTCATCAATTGGTAACAGAAAATTATAATATAGACACTGTTAAATAGGGATTTTGATTAAAATAAAAGGGTGTTTTCCTCTATAACCTATAATAGAATGTCTATATATTGAGATTATTATGGTGAGACAGAGTGATTGAACCAGATCCAACCTTATTAGTAGTCAGTAGGAAATGTCTCTAGTGAAATTTATGATTGTTCCCATCACCGATACCTATATTTAAGAGTAGGAATAGGGGTGTGATTTTTATATAGCAGGGATTTTACATATCCTAATATTATATATGTGATTTTAACATTGTTAAATCCTATATGAGTCATGTGTTTTGAATTTTTAAATCTATGACCCTTGGACTTCCTCAAGTCGTGCTCTAAAAGGGTGGCAATGACCATGCTCCAGAGGTGGGGGGCCCTGAACCACCTGTGTTTTAACCATAGTGAAACCTGTAACATCCCAGGTAAATAATGAATAAAACATTTTTTTATTTATTAATATTTATGAATAAAATATTAATTTTACATTAAAGGGGTTTCCATGTTCGATAGCGTAACCGATACGCAACGATGAGTTCCTTTGAAAACTTACGTTGCACACTTGTAATATAATTATATTATTTTAAATGGTAGTAAACATGTAGCCGTTGTATTGGAGGGAATGGATAGAAATAACTAAAATATGATTATATATGTTTTTTAAATGTTTTTACATTTATCCAATAAAAGATAAAGTCTTAAAATACGGAAAGAATTCAATTTTAGGCATTTATACCCTAATTTTCACTAAAGGTTCACTTATCACCTTTTGATGACGAACCGTCATTAAATATAGTTTTGATCACTCGTATACATTCTATTGGACCAAATATAACTCTTCTGTAGAATCGGGACATCAAAATTTACTTTGTATAAATTTTTGGTATCTTTCCGATAAAGTTCATTTTTTAATGAATAGTGTAAAATGTTGTATTTTAATTCAAAACCTCTTTTTAATCTAATTTATTTATATGATTAGATTATCATTTGAATTGGTTTTAAAGTGAAATTAGAAAATATTTTTACCATTAAATCCACCAGTGGTCGTTGGAATTAATTTCACTTTGAAATCGGACTTAAACTAGTGTCAATCTTTTGATAGTTATTGTTTCATAAAAACACGCTATTTGTCATGACAGCGGGAATTAATTATTAAATTAATTAATGTGACTTATATGTTTTGAATTTTTTAAAATAGACTTCATTTTTTAATTCGGAATATCAAATATAGATTAGGGTGAATTTTTGGTATTTTTCTGAAAAACTTCAATTTTTGATGAATAGTGAAACCACTAAGTGGTACTTATAAAAACTGATTTTTCTTTTAAATGAAATATTACCACTTCTGTGTTTTTAATTTAAAAAATACGACATACATGGTTGTCATTATGAAGTAAAATGTGGTTAAATGAGATTAAAATAATTTTTTGGTGAATAGTAACTCTTAAGTTCTTAATCACGATTAGAGGTAATGAGTGCAGTTTAAGGTAAAGATAATGTTTTAATAATCTGAGATGAGCTTGAAACATGTCCTACCCTCATTGGATGTGTCATGGCCGACCAAGAAAATCTATGGGTCAACTTGGGGACCCCATGGAGCCACTTTGGTTGGGAAATGACATAAATAAATTTTTATTAAATGTTGAAGTAAAAATGACACTAACATGAGATGTTTTACTAAAACAATTTTTACATAGGCCTATACAAGTCATTTTTTTGACTATAAATATTCATTAGAAATATAAAACAATTTAATACATCATGATATATTTTTTTTATAATTTTTAGAAATTAAATAAAATAAATTATTTATGACATCATGATGATGCAACAATTACCTCATTATTTAACGATTTAAATAAAATGGAAAGATAATGTAAAATCTAAGACCTAAATATGGCCAAAACCTATTGGATGAGTGGATTTAGAACCCGTATCACCTTATAATCGAATTAAATCAATGTGGGACCTTTAAAATCTGAAACTCTTTTGAAAATAAAGTAACATTTTGTAACTTTACAAGAGTGCCCCTCCTCTCCTCTTATAAAAGGTCCCCACCTCTACCTCCTTACCCACACTCCCAAAGTCTTTTTCTCGGCCAACCTCTGCCCATTTTGTCTCTCCACTTCCCTATTTTACTCCTTTAAGCCTCACTTTGGGCAGACTTCCTCCCAAGGAAGCCTTTGAGCTCAAACCAAAGGGAGTTACCCGATTTTGAGGTAATGTCTTCTTTTGAGTCCTTTTTTTTATTTTGCTTCTCCAACCCCCTAAAATATTTTTATTATTTTCTTCTGTAACAAATCTAGTATCCTAAATATACTAGGATGTTTTAATAAGAAGGATTCGAGCTACACTTACACACACCTATATCTAATGGTTAAAGAACATACTGTTTCCGTGGATGACGAATTTCTGCCTCCCGAAACGATGATTGTTCAACATTCTTTTAACACCTTAAAAGGTGGCCATTAAGATGACAATATATTTATATATGATATATAATATGTTTATGTTTTCCTTAAGATTCTGTATTTTTTATTTTGTGCATACCTTTTATGGTTTTCATTATGGGTAAACGCGATATCTTCATTTAAGGAAGTGCGGACTACCGCCCCCTCAAAGTGATTTGATTCGTTAATGCCATATGTGGGACGTATAAAGGATGGGTTTAAAGTTATTATATATGATGTTATACTGTAATTATAATATACATCTATATAATTATTATTTCTTTCCATTAAAGTATGAGATAGAAATGAAAGTAGCGTTCATGCGTACGTACGGCTTACCGTCTCCATGAACGGTGCATTTCATTTTTTTCCCAAATGTAATATACTATTATAGGTACATGTATATAATGGATAGATATGATAAATGATACATCTAAATTATTAATATAATTCTGGAATTAAAATATACATTCCTCTCATTTAGTTTTAATTCCTTCAATATGGAAAAGAAATGAAAGTAGCGTTCATGCGTACGTACGGCTTACCGTCTCCATGAACGGTGCATTTCATTTCTTACCTCTAAATGATTATGTAATATTATAAATACATGTATATGCTGGATATATATGATATATATGATATCGAAATAAGGAATGTCATTATGGATATAAAGAACCTTTGACCACACGAATAACATGTAATTGTATGAAGTCCACTTTCGACTTAAGAACCAAATATCGACAAAAAAACATTATTAACTTAAATGGTTAAAAAATGTTTATAACATGGAAATAAGTGATATAAAAGGAATAATGAACTTGAAAAAGATTCTTAAGAAAATAGAAATTAACTCAAGTTTATTATTCAGGACGTTAAAGAACGATCGAGTCAAGTCGGACCCGAGGTAAGGGACTTCGTCTCAATCTCCTTTCATTGAGGCATATTTCGTTGTATACACAACTTTCTTTTATACGGTGTATAAACCACTTTGACTTTTAATTTTATACAAAAGGAATCTTTTTCTATGAAGTGTTTTACTAAACGACAAAAAGGAATGTTTTTATAACGTACTCGGTGACAATGACCTTTTCTGCCGCCGTGAGTATTATTTGGTCTTTGGATTCCTCAACAAGCCGTAATGTTTTTAAAATAAAATAAATACCATATAATCTTTTTTGTATTTTGGTATTGAAAATGGTTTTGATAAAGGATTATATTATGTCAATATATTTAAATTATATATTGTGATTGAAATGTGGAAATGTTATCATTCCCTTATATTGGTTTTATGTTTTATGATTTTATATTGGTACTTGGAAATTTGATGGGTGGTTTTGTGATAAACCATATGACGGGTGGTGCCGTGAATACCAGGATGGGTGGTTACATTATAACCTCCAATGCATTGGGTATGGAAGTCGGCCGTATGGTTATTCCATTATGTATGTATAGAAATTGGCCGTATGGATATTCCATTAAGTGATGTGTGTGGAAGTCGACTGTATGGTTATTCCACACAAGTATGTTTATGTCCCAAGTTACCTTTATATGTTATGTATTCTTTATATGGGTTTTATGGTAATCCTTTGGTTAAAAAAGGGTAAGTAATGATATTTTATTCAGTGAAGAGTTTTTACTACTTCGTGAAGGAGAAGGTATTACTTTGATAAAGTATACATGGTTTACGTGATGTTTGAAAAACTAATAGTTTTTATTATTTGTGTATCCCTTACTGAGCTTTTTATGCTCACCCCAAGTTTTTTTTGAAATTTTTTTCACAGGACTTAATGTTGAATAGGGTCAAGGATGGGATCGAGGGAAAGTCATGCTATATAAAACATGGAACTACACATGTCTCTTTTTAAGAGTTTTTTTTTATTTTATGGAAACATAGTAGAAGTGTCTACTTTGTAATCTTTTGACATGTAATAGTTACGTCCTAATTCTCTAAAACTCTAAACCTGAAAAGATCCTCAATGTGAATTATTCATTAATTCAATATTAAGTAAGGTTTAAGGCCATAGCCTTATAGTTGGTATCAAAGGTTGATTTAGACAACTTTAGGAGTTAGAAAATTGTTAAATTATAAGTTAATTTATGGTATGATTGAAATTATATAGCATTTGATGATTACCATGTTGCTTCACCTAAGATATTTCAGTGTTAAGAATGGTTTTTCATATAGGAAACAGAACAAATTTTCTGGGAAGGCATACAGAGGGAAATGACCTTTCAAATCAGTATCCTGAGATTGTCAGAATCAGAACTAAACAGTTTGTTGCAGTGATGGATCAGTTGACTCAGGAGTTGAAAAGAAGATTAGTGAATGCTCCAGTTTTGGCACTTCCATCCAGGAATGGTGAGTTTGTTATCTACAGTGATGCTTCATTGAAAGGAAATGGTTGTGTCCTTATGCAGAACAATCAGGTAATTGCATATGCTTCACGTCAGTTGAAAACTCATGAGGTAAATTACCCTACACATGATTTGGAATTAGCCGCTGTAGTTTTTGCTTAAAAAATTTGGGGGCATCATTTGTATGGTGTAAAGTGTGAAATATATACTGATCACAAAAGTTTAAAGTATATATTCAATCAGAAATCATTGAACATGAGACAGAGGAGATGACTAGAATTAATCAAGGATTATGATTGTACAATTCACTACCATTCGGGAAAAGCAAATAATGTGGCTGATGCTTTGAGTCGAAAAAGTAATGTTTCATTAACCATGCTACATTTGGAATGAGATCCATTGGTTTTTTATTTGATGAACTTTGGCATAGATGTTGTCGGTGCAGGATGTCCTTCTGTTCTGTTTCAGGTATCAGTGAGATCTTCTCTATCAGACAGAATCAAGCAAGCACAAAAGCAAGATAGTGAGTTGAAGAAAAAGGTAGAGCTGGTTCAGAAATGTAAGTTGCCTGAATTCAACATTGATAGTGATTGTGTTTTGAGGTTTGTGAAGAGATTATGTGTGCCATGTGATTCATAGTTGAATAATGAGTTGTTATGTGAGGCTCATAGTTCCCCATTTTCAGTTCATCCTAGCAGTACTAATATGTACAGAGATCTGCGGGAGTATTACTGGTGGGATGGAATGAAAAGAGATATTGCTGATTTTACTATGAAGTGTTTGACTTGTCAGCAGGTTAAAGCAGAGCGACAGTTACCTAAAGGGATGATTCAGCCTCTACCAGTGCCATTGTGGAAATGGGAGAATATATCCATGGACTTTGTTGTGGGATTACCGAAGACATCTCGAGGTAATAATGCAATCTGGGTTATTGTTGATCACTTGACTAAATCTGCTCATTTCCTTCCTATACGAGATAATTTTTTCCTAGATCAAAATTCCCATTTGTATCTTAAGTAGATAGTCAGGTTACTTGGATTTAATCTCTCCATTGTATCTGACCATGATCCTAGGTTTACTTCTAACTTTTGGAAAGGCCTTCAGAAGTCGTTGGGTACTGAATTAAATTTTAGTACAGCTTTTCATCCTCAATCAGATGGTTAGTCAGAACGAACAATTTAGACCTTGGAGGATATGCTACGAGCTTGTTCGATGGATTATCAGGGATGTTGGGACCAACATCTTACTTTGGTTGAGTTTTCATATAATAACAGTTTTCATTCCAGTATACATATGGCACCATTTGAGGCATTATATGTGAAGCGGTGTCGAACTCCAACATTTTGGGATGAAGTGGGTGAAAGGAAACTAATGGGACCAGAATTGGTAGAAGAGATGGCAGAAAAAGTTCAGTTGATTCAGAATCACATGAGAATAGATCAGAGCAGGCAGAAGAGTTATGCAGATAACCAGAGGAAGGATCTATCTTTCGAGGTAGGTGATCATTTTTTTCTCATGGTTTCTCCATGGAAAAGTGTGATGCGATTTGGTAAGAAAGGAAAGCTGAGTCCAAGGTTCATTGGGCCATATGAAATTCTGGAGAGCATTGGATCAGTTGCATACAGAGTGGCTTTACCTCCGAGTTTATCTCAGGTACACAATGTTTTTCATGTTTTGATGCTGAGAATGTATATGCCAGATCCATCTCATGTTTTGAGTCCAGAGGTAGTTCAGCTGGAGGAGAACCTATCTTATGAAGAACAACCAGTCCAGATTCTTGACCGAAGAGAGCAAGTGTTGAAAAATAAGGTAACTCACCAGGTAAAGGTTTTGTGGAAAAACCATATTGTTGAAGAGGCAACATGGGAATCTGAAAATTCTATGAGGGATAAATACCCCCACTTATTTTGATAAGTGAATAAAATTGCGGGGACACAATTCCAAAAAGGGGAGAAGGATGTAACATCCCAGGTAAATAATGAATAAAACATTTTCTTATTTATTAATATTTATGAATTAAATATTAATTTTACTTTAAAGGGGTTGCTATGTTCGATAGCATACCCGATATGCAATGATGAGTTCCTTTGAAAACTTACGTTGCACACTAGTAATATAATAATATTATTTTAAATGGTAGTTAATATGTAGCCTTTGTATTGGCGGGAATGGATAGAAATAACTAAAATATGATTATATATGTTTTTAAATGTTTTTACATTTATCCAATAAAAGATAAAGGCTTAAAATATGGAAGGAATTCAATTTTAGGTATTTTTACCCAAATTTTCACTAAAGGTTCACTTATCACCTTTTGATGGAGAACCGTCATTAAATATAGTTTTGATCACTCTTATACATTCTATTGGAAAAAATATAACTCTTCTTTATAATTGGGACATCAAAATTTACTTTTTGTAAATTTTTAGTATCTTTCTGATAAAGTTCATTTTTTAATGAATCGTATAAAATGTTGTATTTTAATTCAAAAACTCTTTTTAATCTAATTTATTTATATGATTAGATTATCATTTTAATTGGTTTTAAAGTTAAATAAGAAAATATTTTTACCATTAAATCCAATAGTGGTCGTTGGAATTAATTTCACTTTGAAATCGGACTTAAACTAGTGTCAATCTTTTGATACTTATTGTTTCATAAAAACACACTATTTGTCATGACATCGGGAATTAATTATTAAATTAATTAATGTTACTTATATGTTTTTAATTTTGTAAAATAGACTTCATTTTTTAATTCGGAATATCAAATATAGCTTAGGGTGAATTTTTGGTATTTTTCTAAAAAACTTCAATTTTTGATGAATAGTGAAACCACTAAGTGGTACTTATAAAAACTGATTTTTCTTTTAAATGAAAATTTACCACTTCTGTGTTTTGAATTTAAAAAATCCGACATACATGGTTGTCATTAAGAAGTAAAATGTGGTTCAATGAGATTAAAATAATTTTTTGGTGAATAGAACTCTTAAGTTCTTAATCGCGATTAGAGGTAATTAGTGCAGTTTAAGGTAAAAATAATGTTTTAATAATATGAGATGAGCTTCACACATGTCCTAACCTCATTGGATGTGTCATGGGAGACCAAGAAAATCTATGGGTCAACTTGGGGACCCCATGGAGGCACTTTGGTTGGGAAATGACATAAATAAATTTTTATTAAATGTTAAAGTAAAAATGACACAAACATGAAATGTTTTACTAAAACAATTTTTACATGGGGTTATACAAGTCATAATTTTGTCTATAAATATTAATTAGAAATATAAAAAGAATTCCTACATCATGATATTTTTTTTATAATTTTTAGACATTAAATAAAATAAATTATTTATGACATCATGATGATGCAGCAATTACCTCATTATTTAACGATTTAAATAAAATGGAAAGATAATGTAAAATATAAGACCTACACATGGATAAAACCTATTGGATGGGTGGATTGCGAACCCTTATCACCTTATCCTAGAATTACATCAATGTGGGACCTTTATAATGCGAAACTCTTTTGAAAATAAAGTAACATTTTGTAACTTTACAAGAGTGCCCCTCCTCTCCTCTTATAAAAGGCCCCAACCTCTACCTCCTTACCCACACTCCCAAAGTCTATTTCTCAGCCAACCTCTTCCCATTTTGCCTCTCCATTTCCCTATTTTACTCCTTGAAGCCTCACTTTGGGCAGAAGTCTTCCCAAGGAAGCCTTTGATCTCAAACCAAAGGGAGTTACCCGATTTTGAGGTAATGTCTTCTTTTGAGTCCTTTTGTTTTATTTTGCTTCTCCAACCCCCTAAACTCTTTTTTATTATTTTCTTTTGTAACAACTCCAGTATCCTCAATATACTAGGATTTTGTTATAAGAAGTATTCGAGCTACACTTACACACACCTACATCTAATGGTTAAAGAACATACTGTTTCCGTGGATGGCGAATTTCTGCCTCCCGAAACGATGATTGTTCAACATTATTTTAACACATTCAAAGGTGGCCATTAAGATGAAACTATATTTATATATGATATATAATGTGTTTATGTTTTCTTTAAGCTTCTGTATTTTTCAATTTGTGCATACGTTTTTTGGTTTCTATTATGGGTAAACGCGATATCTTCATTTAAGGAAGTGCGGACTACCGCCCCTCAAAGTGATTTGATTCGTTAATGACATATGTGGGATGTATAAAGGATGGGTTTAAAGTTATTATAGATGATGTTGTAATGGAATTATAATATAACTCTATATCATTATTATTTCTTTCCATTAAAGTATGAGATAGAAATGAAAGTAGCATTCATGCGTACGTACGGCTTACCGTCTGCATTTCATTTCTTATCCCCAAATGTAATATACTAGTATAAGTACATGTATATAATGGATATATATGATGAATGATACATCTAAATGATGAATATAATTCTGGAATTAAAATATACATACCTCGCATTTAGTTTTAATTCCATTAATATGGGAAAGAAATGAAAGTAGCGTTCATGCGTACGTACGGCTTACCGTCTCCATGAACGGTGCATTTAAATTCTTACCTCTAAATGATTATGTAATATTATAAATACATGTATATGCTGTATATATATGATATATATGATATCCAAATAAGTAATGTCATTATGGATATAATGAACCTTTGACCACACGAACAACATGTAATTGTAAGAAGTCCACTTTCGACATAAGAACCAAATATCGACAAAACAAACTTTATTAACTTAAATGGTTACATAATGTTTATAACATAAAAATAAGTGATATAAAAGGAATAATGAACTTGAAAAAGGTTCTTAAGAAAATAGAAATTAACTCAAGTTTATTATTCAGGACGTTAAAGAACGATCGAGTCAAGTCGGACCTGAGGTAAGAGACTTCGTCTCAATATCCTTTCATTGAGGCATATTTCGTTTTATACACAAATTTCTTTTATACGGTGTATAAACCACTTTGACTTTTACTTTTATACAAAAGGAATCTTTTTCTACGAATCGTTTTACTAAATGACAAAAATGAATGTTTTTTTAACGTACGCGGTGACAATAACCTTTTCCGCCGCCACGAGTATTATTTGGTCCTTGGCTTCCTCAACAAGCCGTAATGTTTTTATAATAAATAAATACCATATACTATTTTATGTATTTTGGTATTGAAAATGGTTTTGATAAAGGATTCTATAATGTCAATATATTTAAATTATATATTGTGATTGAAATGTGGAAATGTTATCATTCCTTTATATTGGTTTTATGTTTTATGATTTTATATTGGTACTTGGACATTTGATGGGTGGTTACGTAATAAACCATATGATGGGTGGTGCTGTGAATACCAGGACGGGTGGTTACGTTATAACCTCCAATGCATTGGGTATGGAAGTCAGCCATATGGCTATTCCATTAAGTATGTATGGAAATTGGCCGTATGGCTATTCCATTATGTGATGTATGTGGAAATAGACCGTATGGTTATTCCACATAAGTATGTTTATGTCACAAGTTACCTTTATATGTTATGTGTTCTTTATATGGGTTTTATGGTAATCCTTTGGTTACAAAAGGGTAAGTAATGATATTTTATTCAGTGAAGAGTTTTTACTACTTCGTGAAGGTGAAGGTATTACTTTGACAAAGTATACATGGTTTACGTGATGTTTGAAAAACTAACAGTTTTCATTATTTGTGTATCCCTTACTGATGCTCACCCCAAGTTTTTTTGAAATGTTTTTCACAGGAATTAATGTGGAATAGGTTCAAGGACGGGATCAAGGTAAAGTCATGCTATATAAAACATGGAACTAGACATGTCTCTTTTTAAGAGTTTTTTTATTTTATGGAAACATAGTAGAATTGTCTACTTTGTAATCTTTTGAGATGTAATAGTTATGTCCTAATTCTCTAAAACTCTAAACCTGAAAAGATCCTCAATGTGAATTATTCATTTAATTCAATATTAAGTAAGGTTTAAGGCCGGGGCCTTATAGTTGGTATCAAAGGTCGGTTTAGACAACTTTAGGAGTTAGAAAATTGTTAAATTATAAGTTAATTTATGGTATGATTGAAATGATATAGAATTTGAAGATTACCATGTTGCTTCACCTAAGATATTTCAGTGTTAAGAATAGTTTTTCATAGAGGAAACAAAAAAACTTTTCTGGGAAGGCATACAGAGGGAAATGACCTTTCAAATCAATATCCTAAGATGGTCAGAATCAGAACTAAATAGTTTGTTGCAGTGATGGATCAGTTGACTCAGGAGTTGAAAAGAAGATTGGTGAATGCTCTAGTTTTAGCATTTCATTCCAGGAATGGTGAGTTTGTTATCTACAGTTATGCTTCACTGAAAGGACATGGTTGTGTCATTATTCAGAATAATCAGGTAATTGCATATGCTTCACGTCAGTTGAAAACTCATGAGGTAAATTACCCAACACATGATTTGGAATTAGCTGATGTTGTTTTTGCTTTAAAAATTTGGAGGCATCATTTGTATGGAGTAAAGTGTGAAATATATACTGATCAAAAAAGTTTAAAGTATATATTCAATCAGAAAGAATTGAACATGAGACAGAGGAGATGGTTGGAATTAATCAAGGATTATGATTGTACAATTCACTACCATCCGGGAAAAGAAAATAAAGTGGCTGATGCTTTGAGTCGAAAAAGTAATGCTTCATTAACCATGCTAAGTTTGGAACGAGATCCTTTGGTTTTTGATTTGATGAAATTTGGAATAGAAGTTGTTGGTGCATGATGTACTTCTGTTTTGTTTCAGGTATCAGTGAGATCTTCTCTATCAGACAGAATCAAGCATGCACAGAAGCAAGACAGTGAGTTGCAAAAAAAGGTAGAGCTGGTTCAGAAATGTAAGTTGCCTGAATTCAACATTGATAGTGATTGTGTTTTGAGGTTTGGGAAGAGATTATGTGTGCCATTTGATTCACAGTTGAAGAATGAGTTGTTATGTGAGTCTCATAGTTCCCCGTTTTCAGTTCATCCTGGCAGTACTAAGATGTACAGAGATCTGCGGGAGTATTACTGGTGGGATGGAATGAAAAGATATATTGCTGATTTTACTGTAAAGTGTTTGACTTTTCAGCAGGTTAAAGCAGAGTGGTAGTTACCGAAAGGGATGATTCAGCCTCTACTAGTGCCAGAGTATAAATGGAAGAATATATCCATGGACATTGTTGTGGGATTATCGAATACATCTTGAAGTAATAATGCAATCTAAGTTATTTTTGATCGCTTGACTAAATATGCTCCTTTCCTTCCTTTACGAGATAATTTTTCCCTAGATCAACATTATTGTTTGTATCATAAGAAGATAGTCTAGTTACATGGATTTCCTCTCTCCATTGTATCTGACCGTGATCCTAGGTTTACTTATAACTTTTGGAAAGGCCTTCAGAATTCATTGGGTACTGAATTAAATTTTAGTATAGCTTTTCATCCTCAATCAGATGGGTAGTCAGAACGAACAATTCAGACCTTGGAGGATATGCTACGAGCTTGTTCGATGGATTATCAGGGATGTTGGGACCAACATCTTTCTTTGGTTGAGTTTTCATATAATAATCGTTTTCATTCCAGTATACAGATGGCACCATTTGAGGCGTTATATCGGAAGCGGTGTCGAACTTCAGCATTTTGGGATGAAGTGGGTGAAAGGAAACTGATGGGACCAGAATTGGTAGAAGAGATGGCAGAAAAAGTTCAGTTTATTCAGAAACACATGAGAACAGCTCATAGGAGGCTGAAGAGTTATGTGGATAACCAGAGGAAGGATCTATCTTTCGAGGTAGGTGATCATATTTTTCTCAAGGTTTCTCCATGGAAAAGTGTGATGCGATTTGGTAAGAAAGGAAAGCTGAGTCCAAGGTTCATTGGGCCATATGAAATTCTAGAAAGAGTTGGATCAGTTGCATACAGAGTGGCTTTACCTCCGAGTTTATCTCAGGTACACAATGTTTTTCATGTTTCGATGCTGAGAAACTATATGCCAGATCCATCTCATGTTTTGAGTCCAGAGGTAGTTCAGCTGGAGGAGAACCTATCTTATGAAGAACAACCAGTCCAGATTCTTGACTGAAGAGAGAAAGTGTTGCGAAATAAGGTAATTCACTAGGTAAAGGTTTTGTGGAAAAACCATATTGTTGAAGAGGCAACGTGGGAATCTGAAAATGCTATGAGGGATAAATACCCCCACTTATTTTGATAAGTGAATAAAATTGCAAGGATGCAATTCCCAAAAGGGGAGAAATATGTAACATACCAGGTAAATAATGAATAAAACATTTTCGTATTTATTAATATTTACAAATTAAATATTAATTTTACTTTAAAGGGGTTGCTATTTTCGAGAGCGTACCCGATACACAACGATGATTTCCTTTGAAAACTTACATTGCACACTAGTAATATAATAATATTATTTTAAATGGTAGTTAACATGTAGCCGTTTTATTGGCGGGAGTGGATAGAAATAACTAAAATATGATTGTATATGTTTTTTAAATGTTTTTACATTTATCAAATAAAAGATAAAGGCTTAAAATACGGAAAGAATTCAATTTTAGGCATTTATACCCTAATTTTCACTAAAGGTTCACTTATCACCTTTGGATGGAAAACCGTCATTAAATATAGTTTTGATCACTATTATACATTCTATTGGACCAAATATAACTCTTCTTTAGAATCGGGACATCAAAATTTACTTTGTGTAAATTTTTGGTATCTTTCCGATAAAGTTCATTTTTTAATGAATAATGTAAAATGTTGTATTTTAATTCAAAACCTCTTTTTAATCTAATTTATTTATATGATTATATTATCAATTTAATTGGTTTTAAAGTAAAATTAGAAAATATTTTTACCATTAAATCCAATAGTGGTCGTTGCAATTAATTTCACTTTGAAATCGGACTTAAACTAGTGTCAATCTTTTGATACTTATTGTTTCATAAAAACACGTTATTTGTCATGACAGCGAGAATTAATTATTAAATTAATTAATGTGACTTATGTGTTTTGAATTTTGTAAAATAGACTTCATTTTTGAATTCAGAATATCAAATATAGCTTAGGGTGAATGTTTGGTATTTTTCTGAAAAACTTCAATTTTTGATGAATAGTGAAACCACTAAGTGGTACTTATAAAAACTGATTTTTCGTTTAAATGAAATTTTACCACTTTTGTGTTTTGAATTTAAAAAATCCAACATAAATGGTTGTCATTAAGAATTAAAATGTGGTTCAATGAGATTAAAATAATTTTTTGGTGAATAGTAACTCTTAAGTTCTTAATCGCGATTAGAGGTAATTAGTGTAGTTTAAGGTAAAAATAATGTTTTAATAATATGAGATGAGCTTGAAACATGTCCTACCCTCATTGGTTGTGTCATGGCCGACCAAGAAAATCTATGGGTCAACTTGGGGACCCCATGGAGCCACTTTGGTTGGGAAATGACATAAATAACTTTTTATTAAATGTTAAAGTAAAAATGACACAAACATGAGATGTTTTACTAAAACACTTTTTACATGGGGTTATAAAAGTCATATTTTTTACTATAAATATTCATTAGAAAGCTAAAAATATTTTCTACATAATTATATTTTTTTATAATTTTTAGACATTAAATAAAATAAATTATGTATGACATCATGATGATGCAACAATTACCTCATTATTTAACGGTTTAAATAAAATGGAATGATAATGTAAAATATAAGACCTACACATGGCCAAAACCTATTGGATGGGTGGATTTAGAACCCTTATAACCTTAAACTCGAATTACATCAATGTGGGACCTTTAAAATCCGAAAATCCTTTGAAAATAAAGTAACATTTTGTAACTTTACAAGGGTGCCCCTCCTCTCCTCTTATAAAAGTCCCCCACCTCTACCTCCTTACCCACACTCCCATATTCTTTTTCTCGGCCAAAATCTGCCCATTTTGTCTCTCCACTTCCCTCTTTTACTCCTTGAAGCCTCAATTTGGGAAGAAGTCTTCCCAAGGAAGCCTTTGAGCTCAATCCAAAGGGAGTTACCCGATTTTGAGGTAATGTATTCTTTTGAGTCCTTTTGTTTTATTTTGCTTCTCCAACCCCCTAAACTCTTTTTATTATTTTCTTTTGTAACAAATCCAGTATCCTAAATATACTAGGATGTTGTTATAATAAGGATTCGAGCTACACTTACACACACCTACATCTAATGGTTAAAGAACATACTGTTTCTGTGGATGGAGAATTTCTGCCTCCCGAAACGATTATTGTTCAACATTCTTGTAACACCTTCAAAGGTGTCCATTAAGATGAAACTATATTTATATATGATATATAATATGTTTATGTTTTCCTTAAGCTTCTGTATTTTTCAATTTGTTCATACCTTTTATGGTTTCCATTATGGGTAAACGAGATATCTTCATTTAAGGAAGTGCGGACTACGGCCCCCTCAAAGTGATTTGATTCGTTAATGCCATATGTGGGACGTATAAAGGATGGGTTTAAAGTTATTATATATGATTTTATACTTGAATTATAATATACCTCTATATCATTATTATTTCTTTCCATTAAAGTATGAGATATAAATGAAAGTAGCAGTCATGCATACGTATGGCTTACCGTCTCCATGAACGGTGCATTTCATTTCTTATCCCCAAATGTAATAAAATATTATAGGTACATGTATATAATGGATATATATGATGAATGATACATCTAAATGATGAATATAATTCTGGAATTAAAATATACATACCTCTCATTTAGTTTTAATTCCGTTAATATGGAAAAGAAATGAAAGTAGCGTTCATGAGTACGTACGGCTTACCGTCTCCATGAATGGTGCATTTCATTTCTTACCTCTAAATGATGATGTAATATTATATATACATTTATATTATGGATATATATGATATATATGATATCCAAATAATGAATGTCATTATGGATATAAAGAACCTTTGACCACACGAACAACATGTAATTGTAAGAAGTCCACTTTCAACTTAAGAACCAAATATCGACAAAACAAACATTATTAACTTAAATGGTTACATAATGTTTATAACATGGAAATAAGTGATATAAAAGGAATAATTAACTTGAAAAAGGTTCTTAAGAAAATAGAAATTAACTCAAGTTTATTATTCAGGACGTTGAAGAATGATCGAGTCAAGTCGGACCCGAGGCAAGGGACTTCGTCTCAATCTCCTTTCATTGAGGCATATTTCGTTTTATACACAACTTTCTTTTATACGGTGTATAAACCCCTTTTACTTTTACTTTTATACAAAAGGAATCTTTTTCTACGAAGCTATTTACTAAACGACAAAAAGGAATGTTTTTTTAACCTACGCGGTGACACCGACCTTTTCCACCGCCGCGAGTATTATTTGGTCTTTGGATTTCTCAAAAAGCCGTAATGTTTTTAAAGTAAAATAAATACCATATAATTTTTCATGTATTTTGGTATTGAAAATGGATTTGATAAAGGATTCTATTATGTCAATATATTTAAATTATATATTGTGATTGAAATGTGGAAATGTTATCATTCCTTTATATTGGTTTTATGCTTTATGATTTCAAATTGGTACATGGACATTTGACGGGTGGTTACGTCATAGACCATATGACGGTTGGTGCCGTGAATACCAGGATGGGTGGTTACATTATAACCTCCAATGCATTGGGTATTTAAGTTAGTCGTATGGATATTCCATTAAGTATGTATGGAAATTGGGCGTATGGCTATTCCATTAAGTGATGTGTGTGGAAGTCGACCGTATGGTTATTCCACATAAGTATGTTTATGTCCCAAGTTACCATTATATGTTATGTGTTCTTTATATGGGTTTTATGGTAATCCTTTGGTTACAAAATGGTATGTAATGATATTTTATTTAGTGAAGAGTTTTTACTGCTTCGTGAAGGAGAAGGTATTACTTTGACAAAGTATACATGGTTTACGTGATGTTTGAAAAACTAACAGTTTTCATTCTTTGTGTATCCCTTACTTAGCTTTTTATGCTCACCCCAAGTTTTTTTTGAAATGTTTTTCATAGGACTTAATGTGGAATAGGGTCAACGATGGGATCAAGGGAAAGTCATGCTATATAAAACATGGAAATAGACATGTCTCTTTTTAAGAGTTTTTTTTATTTTATGGAAACACAGTAGAATTGTCTACTTTATAATCTTTTGAGATGTAATAGTTATGTCCTAATTCTCTAAAACTATAAACCTGAAAGGATCCTCAATGTGAATTATTCATTTAATTCAATATTAAGTAAGGTTTAATGCTGGGGCCTTATAAAACCTATGGAACCTTCTTATTTCCTTGATGTGGGCGATGATGACTTGTTTTGAAGAGAGTTTCTATATCTTGTGAAGACTATGCTGGGAGATCTATGTCCTGCCCCTTTAATGGGAGAGTTGACATGGGAGTTTTAGTAGCAACACCCAGCAACTTTTTTAGGGGATTGTGACCCCCAGGATGTAGAGTTATGGATTGTGAATATATAATATATATTTCATCACCGTGTGAAACCTTATAATAAAAGAGTAAATCTCACTACTTATATTTTTCCTGGATCTAAAAAACTTTGGTTAGATATTATGGACTAGGCATGTCAGCATCGAGAAGTGATGTTAAGGGATTTCCAATCTAGATTTTATGAGTAATTTTACCTGAGAATATAAATGCTGATCATGACAGGGAGTTCATTATCCTTCATTAGGTTTATATTTTGGTTATGGATTATTCATATCATTTTGAAAAGATTCAATATTATTAGACTATCTATATTTTTGATGAGCTAGAAAAAGTGAGACGTTTTCAGGATGAGATCATGTATCCTATTCATTATCATGTGAATGTTTTCCATATAAACACTATATCTGATATAGTAAATAATAATTTTATTACCGAACATAACCTAAGGGAAAGTGGAGGTAACAATTATAGTGGATCATCATATTGACCCAGTAGTGAAGTATCTGATGGAAGGATGTGTTTATTTGATACCTCTCTTGAGGGTAGTACAAGTTGGAGTGCATGTACTATTGGTTTAGTAGTCTTTCATCATTAAAAAAATAGGGGTACATGAAACTTCAGTGTGAAAGGGCCCCATTTGAGTTCTGATCCTATGGAAGGATGGTCCATTTAGAGTGGTTTTGAAAAATATTCCCTCCAATGGCCAGTGAGAGTGGATCAACATCAGTTCTGGATCCCAGAGCAGGATCAATAGCTTCCTGTCAGGTTGTGAGCTGGCATGATATTGGCTAATTAGGATGAGGAGGTGGTCATGGTTGTGGGAGTGAGACACCAGTTGCATAGTATTATTAGAGTGGGCCTACTCAAGGCCATCATGTTATTTCTCAAGGCCATAGAATAGGCTAGGTTTATTTAGTGAAACATGTACCGGGGGAGCAACATTGAAGACCTTATATAGTTAAAGGTAAATTTTGAGTTGCATTTCCCTTAGTATCTGATTTTTTTGACAAAAGAGCTTCAAATTCTATTATCTCTATATCTATTGTAGAGAGAATCATTCTGAATATTCTGTACTCATGTGGGGTGATGATCTTTGAAACCCCTTTGGTTATAATTTCTGATAGTATACACTAATGTGCATAGTACCCCTTGAAAGGGATACTATTGTTTTCTATGGGATTTATTCATCCTTGAGATATTTCATTTCAACGTTATTTTTATGATGGATTGGTTAGTTCCTTGTAATGCCTACATAGATTACTATCATCAGAGGATGTCATTTACATCAATATAGGGTGGTACTTACATTCATAATGGTGAGTGGGATTTCTAGGAAGGTAGTTCTAGATCAAATCATCAGAGGATGAGTGGAATGAAAACATATATTGTTATCCTTTATATGGATGATTATCGATTACATCAGGTCATATTAATTCCATTATTAGATTGTTTTAGTGGTGTTTTACTTGATTTTCTTTTGTTTTACCTCATGGGCAAGAGGTGGAGTTCTTTATTGAGTTGTTTCTAGGAGCTACATAGGTTTCTATTACTCCTTAGATAATGCACTCTACCGAGTTACAGGATCTCAAGAGAAATATAGAGGACTTATAAGCTAATGTTTTTATGTGGTCTAATACTTTTCCCTACGGTCCACTGATCATTTTCTCCATGAAATCGGTTAGAACAATAAATATTTATTTATATTAACAAAAATCAAAGCAGTTTAGGATGAATAAATGATATCATTTCCCTCAAATAGATTACCTATTTTAAGAGATTTGAGGAGCTCGTGTATTATCCATGATTGATTTGAGGTAAATATATCACTAGGTACTTGTTGAACCTTTAGATATACCTTGTATAATGATCCATAGTAGGTATGGTCTTTATGAGTATCTGGTTATGCCATTCTGTCTCACAAATATACTGGACATTTTCATGGCTCTGATGAGTTAGTTTTTCCTCCCATTTTTGGATTCATTTGTAGTAGTCTTAATTGATGACATCTTGGTGTATTCTCATACCCGACACAACTATTCAAAAAATCTTGATATCATTATGAGTACACTAAGAGAGCACTGAATGTATTCTAAGATCACTAAATTCCAATTTTGGATTGATAAATTCCACTTCCTAGGTTTTATTATTTCAGAGGAAGGAGTATCAGTTTACCCGGAGATGGTGAGAGTTGTAGTTACCCAGGAGAATCACAAGTACATCTTTGACAGATAGAGTTTCTGGGGGATATAAGGTTATTATAGGTTCTTTATAAATGTTTTTTTACACCTAAATAAAAAAATTAGTGGCTTAAATAAGAATGTTGTGATGTTTATATGGTCATAACCATGTGAGACAACCTTTCATGAGTTCAAAGGGAGACCAAATCCAACACTAATATTGATTCATCTAGAGATAGGTAGAATCTAAATAGTTTATTATGATGCATTAGGTATTGAGTTAGGAGTTGTTTTTATGTAGTAAGACTGAGTCATGGATTACATGTCTCATCGATTCAGGACACATGAGAGTGATTACCCAACACACGATCTTGAGTTGGAATATGTGGTTCATGATTTTCATTATTTGAGGAATACCTACTGGGAGAGATTTTTCTACTGTATATGGATGATAAAAGCCTTAGGTATGTTATCAAGAATAAAGACATGAATCTTAAAAAAAAGGAGGGTTGAATACCTACTGTATTTTAACATTGATCCTACCTATACACCTTAGAAAGGTAGAGATGTAGTGGATTCTTTATGTTGGAGGATTTAGACACATGTATTTCTAGAGGCTAGTAGTGAGTGGCAGTTTATGCCCCCATTTTATGAGATAAACTTAGTGGTTCAAGATCATCATCGGAATTCTATAATTTCATTGTTATCGGTGACCTATTTATTTACAGAGAGAGTGAAGATGATGTAGTTATCAGTTCCCAAGGGATTTTTCCTAAAGAAGAGAGTTTTAGGTGAGGACCTACCATTGGGATGGATCATTAATGGGGATGAGATTTTATGAATAGATAGACACATTTGGGTCCCTACAGACATCGATGAAGAGTTAATGAAAGAGTCTCATGCTTCTACTTGGTTAGTACAACTTGGTCTAATATATATGTATCATGATCTATATCTCCAATGTTGTTGGTCTAGTATGAAAAGGGAGATAGATGGTTTTGGTACTCAATGTCCCTCCTATTAGTAGGTGATGTAAGAATACTAGTGAATAATAGGTATTTTTAAACCATTTCTAATTCCCATGTTGAAATGAGATGATTTAATTATGGATTTTGCGACTAGTTTACTAATATCTCTTCAAGGCAATGATGCAGTATGGTTGATCGTCGATAGGCCCACAAAGGTTTCTCACGTATTACCTATCAGAGTAAACTTCTTAGTGGATGATATTGGGATACTATATGTTCCTGAGATTTCATTACCACACAGGGTCCATCATACTATCATTTTTTATAGGGATTCTCATTTAACATTATGGTTCTTGAAGGGGTTATAGAGATCTTTGGGTATACTAGTACTTTTGAGCACAACTTTTCACCCTCAGATCAAAAACCAGTTAGAATAGTTTATATTGGTTTTAGAGGACATGATCTAAGAATTCATATTTGATTTTAGAGGTTCTTGGGTGAAAAATATACCTCTTTTCCATTTTTCCAAAAATAACAACATTTAGGCCATGATACAGATGGATTCCTATGGGGCCTTATATGGTTGGATATAAATATCACCTCTATATTGGTTAGAGGTAGGTGAGGAAGCCTTACTTGGACCTTGAATCATTCAGAATATTTTAGAGTAGGTTTATTTTATTAGGAAGAATATTGATACAGCTCAGTTTAGAAAAAATTCTTACACCAATCATCACCATCAAACACTAGAGTTTGGGGGATAGGATTAGGTATTCTTTCATGTGTCAACTATACTAGGAAATCAATGATTTATGTATTAGGGGAAGCTTTAACCTAGGTTCATTAGACCTTTTTAAGGTTTTGTAGAGTATCAGGCTGGTAGCCTATCGTTTGTAGTTACCTCAGAGGTACCAGACTATGAATGATATCTTCCATGTTTCAAAGCTTTGACTATAGTATTTAGACGTGTCTCAAATCCGTCATCTTAAAGAGGTTATGTTAGAGGAAGATGTTTCTTTTTAGAATCATCCTATCTATATCATGGAATAAATAATGAAGGCTCTCCAAGGTAGGTCAGTTCTTATTGTATGGTTGTTATGGAATAATGACAATGTAGAGGATGAGACTCGGGAGGAAGATGTAAAGACCCGTAAATTTCAAGGGAAATTTTTTCTTAATTTTCTTTAGAATTTTACAAGAGTGCGGTTTCTGACGGCACCTGATTCCGAGGCCCGGAGTGCCCAGAATCATTTTCTGAAGTTTGGCTCGGGTACGTTCAGTGAACGAACGAGCGGGAATTCCTAACTTTTGATCCGGTGCTCGGAATTGAAATCCGAGAGCACCGATGAACTCGCAGCACCGATATTCGCTTAAAGAGACCTTTTCGGAAGTTGCGTTTGTTGCGGGTTGAAAGTTAGTTTTTGGGTTTTTAGATTAAGTTAAATAAAAATTTGTGAAGAACAAATTTTATTTTAACTTGATAAATCCTACCAAAGGGGGTTGGAAGTGGGACCCACATCCACTTAACCTCCCTTGGGAGGATTAAGTGTGGTGGGGCCCACACGAAGCTCCCAACCTTTCATCTTCTCCCAACTCCCTTAACCCCTCTTTAATGACTTGAGTTATTTAATTTTGGAGTTAATCTTTTTGAAATTCAAACCTTTGAAATTCTTTTGTTAGGTTTGTAAATAAAATAAGCTCTTATTTTATTTTGTTGGGTTAGAACACTTTGGCCATCTTGAGAGCTTTTGGGAGTTTTTCTTCTTCTTCTTCAACTCTGACGAAGAACACAAAGAACCTTCGAACTTGACGAAGAACGCTCAACTTGACGAAGAACGCTCAAGTTCTGACGAAGAACGCCGCTCCGCTCTTCTTCGTCTTCCGTGTCAACGAGAGGGAACACCGCTTCCTCCTCGGATTCCCATCGTCGACATAAGAAGTTTCGCCAACGACGTATCACATCAGACGCATCTCTTCGTCAACGGATTTGACGAACGACGACCGCGACGCCCGACCTCCGCGACGTTGTCTTCCGCGGACGTTGACGAATCCTCGAACTTATACCCAAGGTAGGGGTTGTTGATTATTGTTTAATTATTTTATTCTTGATCGTGGATCTCGCATGTCTAACGTGAGGCTTTTGAATATTTTTTAAGATGTGTATTTATTTAACGTGAGGGGGCCGGACCGCATGAACACGGCCGAACCCCCTCCATCGTTCTTGTTGAATTGCTTTGCAGGTGGAAACAAGGTGGCGTGGTGCCGTCGCACCACGCGGTTAATCGTGCGTTATTTTACGCAACGCCGTCGCTCGCGCACCATGGAAGAAACATCAAGAACGCGACGCCGTCGCGCCGCGTTGAAAGAAATCGAAGTGCGGCGGAGGGGCGCGGTGCCGTCGCACCGCGCCGGATGAAGAATACCGCGGCCGGTTCCGGGCCGCGGCGAATCGAGGAGACCGGCGGCCGGGCCGCCGGCGTCGGAAGCCGAAGAGGGGACCGGATTTTTCCGGTCCCGTTGGAGAAAACCGGCCGGCCAGCTGGCCGGCCGGATGGAATTAAACCGGGGGAAATTATTCCCCCGGCCAGCGCACAAAACCCCCCTCTTTATGAGGGGGGCGGTTTCCATGAAGGGGGGGGGGGGGGGGGGGGGGCAGCAGCCCCCCGGTTTTTCTCCAAGCCGGCCCCCACATGGGGGCCGTTTTTTCTGCAAAGGGAACGACAATTAGCCGCGCCGCCGCCTCCAAGAAAGCGGGGGCTTAGCCCCCCGCATGCCGCCTCCGTGCGCGCCGCCGGGCCACCGCCGGGCCGCCGCCGGGCCGCCGCGCCGCCGGCCGGCCGGACCGGGTTCAACGGACCGGGTCGGTCCGACCCGGTTCGGTTCGGACCCGGTTCGGGTCAGGCCAAAGGGGGGGGGGGGGGGGTCGGGCCGGGTCGGCCCGGACCCGGACCCCCCATTTTTTTCGTATTAGTTTCGGTCTTTTGGCCATAACTTGAGCCACGGACCTCCGATCGACGAACCGTCTGCGGAAACGCGATCCTTAGATCGAGGCGGTCGTTTCGGTATATCGCACTCAAGGTTTCGGTTTACTTTGAGTTCAGCCGGGTTGGTTCGTTCACGAAACCAACCGGGCCTTCGGAGCGGAAACGCTCATATCTTGAGCTACGGACGTCCGATTGACGTGCCGTCAGTTGTGTTGTGTTCCTCTTAGTGTGGCGGATCTTTTGGCATACTCCGCCCGAGGTTTGGACGTAGGTGGAGTATGGTCGGGTTGGTTTTGCCTTAAAAACCAACCGGGCCCCGAGGACGAAAATGCCAATAACTCTCAGACCGGGCGTCCGATCGATGCGCCGTCTGTTGCGTTGAGTTCCTGTTGACGATACAGAACTTTTGGATACATCAACTCTGGTCTTTATGACAGTTGATGTATCAGCCTCTCGGCTCGTGGAGCGGACCCTCCGAACGAGCTTGCTGTGTGCGGGAACCCTAGTGCTGGCTGCGACTGTTACTGTGACTACTACTGCTACTGTGACTGCGACGACGACAGTACATAGATCCTGTGTGGATTCGACGACGACGACTACAGCACTCAGCGATCCTACGTGGATCAGTGCTACAGGTCCTGTGTGGGCCCGATCCTGTGTGGGTCCGATCCTGTGTGGGTCCTTGCGCTCAGTGGTCCTGTGTGAACCAGTGCCTACAGGTCCTGTGTGGGCCCGATCCTGTGTGGGTCTTTGCGGGGGTTAGTTACCTATTGATCCTTCGTGGGTCCGACGACTTAGATGGATCAGTGATCATCTTATCGTCCTTTGAAGAAGTATACCTGTGTGAGCTGAATCTGTTGCTTTCCTGTGTGGATTGTGTAGTGAAATCCTGTGTGGATTACGTTTTGCTTTCCTGTGTGGAATACGTTTTCTTTCCTGTGTGGACTGAGTTGTACTTGGGCTCTGAGGTTGGAGCGTATTTGAATTGATGACTTAGGTATATGTATGGTCATATACCTAAGCAGTGTTGGTTGTTACTTCGTGATTGTACCTTTATTCGTGGTTTATCCTTTATGGATTTTGAGAGACCTTAAGGGGTCTCGGGGTCCCTACTGAGTAGCTTATACTCACCCCTGCACGGGCTTTGCCCGCACTACGTTGTGTTGGTTGCAGACGACGGACAACGTTGACCTTAGCTGAGGCTTGCAGAGCGGGATGGTACCCGGAGGTGGACCACTGGGCGGGACGTGCTCGGAGCGGACGGCGGGACCCGTGGAGCAGAGGAGCTATCTGTACCCACCCTTCAGGTGGGATTTCCAGTGGACAGCTCGGTGTAGCGGCTTTTACTTTTCAGTTGCTGTTTTCCCTTTCGAGTTGTACTTTACTGTCAGTTTGGGTTTGTATACTGGCCCATTTACTTTTCCGCACTTTAAGTTGTACTCTGCTTTTGTTTAGTGTTTACTTTCTGCTTGCTTACTCTGTGGTGTTTGTTTACTTTTCAAAGGCAATGCCTTCCCTTTTTACCGGGATTTACGCCTTGGTGCTAGTCGCCAGCCCCTAGCCTATGGAAGGCGGGCTTGGGGTAGTCACAGCACAGAGCCCAAGGGCGGGTCGTGACAAATTGGTATAAGAGGAGTTCAGTTCTACCGCGAACTCTGATCTTTTCTATGTGAAGCAATAATGTTTAGCGTATTGAGTGTGGTTATCAGTCCAGGGAGTCCAGTGTTGGTGCGGCGGCCGACGTATCCGTACACCAGGACCCTGAATTCTGATTTCCGACTTAATGCACGAAAACATTGATTGCGTGTGTGTTTCAAAGTTTTCTTTGTGATTACTTATATCAGCTCACCAGGTATACTGTTCTGACCGTGGCACACCTGTTTCCTTTTTTGGATGGCCCCACGATGGCAGCCAGCTCGGGTTCCGAGAGTCGAGCGTGACGACAGCCCACTGAGCGACGAGGCTTCGGTGCAGGGCCCTTTGTCAGCAGTGGCACCGGAGGTAGTACTACCCGCCGAGCCCCCGATGCTTCCAGCAGCAGCCGCTGACGATGCACGTCGCCTCAGCGCACTGCATGAGTTTCAGCGCCAGCGACCGCCCAGGTTTCGCGGGGAGACGGATCCCAAGGCAGCAGAGGACTGGCTGGAGGCAGTGGTTCGAGTGTTTAGGCTAGTGAGGACACCAGCAGACCTCATGGTGATCCTCGCTGCGAGCCTACTACACGCAGCAGCAAGACGATGGTGGAGCTTGATGCTCCAGGTGCACGATGAGGCATCTCTTCTTTGGACGGACTTTGAGAGCCTCTTCCGCTCGGAGTTCCTCCCAGCCACCCTTCGTGCGGTGCGTATCCAGGAGCTTCTTCAGCTGCGGCAGGGCAGCATGACAGTCGCTCAGTACTCGGCGAGATTTACCGATCTCTCGCGCTACTCGACCGACATGGTACGGGACCCATTCTTCCAGGCCCGGACCTTCGAGCAGGGTTTGAGACACGAGATCAGGGCATCACTGATCTCCCTCAGCATACCGACTCAGACAGGAGTACTGGAGCGGGCCCTTCTGATCGAGAGCTTCCTTGCTGAGTCTACACCAGCACAGAGACCCACCGCAGGGCGGCACGTGGCAGAGTCATCTGCAGCAGGCAGTCGACGGATGACTCAGGGGTCCAGACAGACCAGACCTTCGGGCAGGCGATCTCAGGGCACTGGCTCAGCAGTGCGGGGCACATAGCGAGGAGCCAGTCATTCGAGAGCCAGACAATGCTACTCGTGCGGCGGGCAGGGCCACATGGCTCGTGACTGCCCGACCCGCCGTGCCGAGGAGCAGCAGTCAGTTGATGGACCACCAAGGCAGAGGCAGAGGGTCGACCGTGGCGGTCCGCAGGGAGGAGGCGGACGAAGCAGAGGAGCTGGACAAGCAGCCGGTGGTGGGCGACGCTTTGAGGCTCTGCCACCACCACCACCAGGAGGTCCACCCCGACCACAGGGAGCTGGCGGGCAGCGACAGGCACAGCTCCAGGCAGCAGAGGCCTACGACCACGGCGCACCCGAGATGATTCGAGGTACTATCTGTGTCTATTCCACCCTTGCTGTAGTTCTTATAGACACAGGAGCGGGTCACTCTTTCATAGCCGCTGCCCTTGTTCGGAGCTCGGAGATTCCGACAGAGCCGTTGGCTCGATCCTTACGGCTAGAGACTCCTATGGGAGCAGACTCGACGATTACGCACTGGTGCCGGCAGTGTGAGCTTACTCTATGAGGCGAGAGCTTCGGCTGGGATCTTCTTGTAGCAGCGTCGAGGCCTTACGACGTCATCTTGGGCATGGATTGGCTATCTACGGTCCATGCACAGATTGACTGTTTTAGGCGCAAGGTGCGATGTGTACGCACCGACGGGAGCAGGTTCACCTTCACCGACGAGAAGGGAGCCTTAGCAGCACAAGATGGACTTCCGCGGAGGAGAGGACAACCCATCACTCATCAGTTGGCTAGCCTCATCCTTGGAGCAGTTGACGTGCGGAGTCCTGGTTTTCCTGTAGTGGTGGATCAGTTTACGGACGTTTTTCCCGACGACGTACCAGGGCTACCTCCTCGTAGAGAGGTAGACTTTTATATTGACTTGTACCCCGGGACATCCCCGATATCCACTCCAGCATATCGGATGGCCCCCGCCGAGCTTCGAGAGCTACGGGTACAGTTGGAGGACTTGCAGGGCAAGGGGTTCATCCGACCCAGTGTTTCACCCTGGGCTTCCCCGATTTTGTTCGCCAAGAAGGCGGACGGGAGCTTGCGACTTTGTGTTGACTATCGTCGCCTGAACCAGGTGACAGTGAGGAACAAGTATCCGCTACCGAGGATTGATGAACTCTTTGATCAGCTCAAGGGAGCACGGTGGTTCTCGAAGATAGACCTCAGGTCAGGCTATCATCAGCTCAGAGTCAGAGACGAGGATGTGCAGAAGACAGCCTTCAGATGTCGGTATGGCCACTTTGAGTTCTTGGTTATGCCATTCGGTGTAACCAATGCTCCAGCAGTGTTCATGGCTCTCATGAACAGGATCTTTCAGCCATACCTCGATCGGTTTTTCGTGGTCTTCATCGACGACATTCTGATTTACTCTACGACAGAGGAGGAGCACGCCTATCACTTGCGAGTTGTACTTGACACACTCCGAGAGCACCAGCTTTATGGTAAGCTCTCGAAGTGCCAGTTCTGGATACGTGAGGTCCACTTCTTGGGACACGTTATCTCTGAGGCGGGAGTTGCAGTGGATCCCGCGAAGATCGAGGCTGTGTTAGCATGGGAGCCACCCAGGAACGTGACTGAGGTTCGGAGTTTCTTGGGACTAGCTGGATACTATCGGAGATTCGTGCCAGACTTCTCTAGAGTTGCGGCATCACTCACAGCTTTGACGAAGAAGGGGAAACCCTTCATATGGTCAGACAGGTGTCAGTAGAGCTTCCAGGAGCTGAGACAGAGATTGACCTGCGCACCTATCTTGAGGTTACCTGAGGAGGGAGTAGGGTACGTAGTCTACTGCGATGCATCAGGGACCGGACTCGGATGTGTTCTGATGCAGGAGCGGGTAGTGATCGCCTATGGATCACGTCAGTTGAGGCCGCATGAGCAGAACTACGCTACCCATGACCTGGAGTTAGCAGCAGTGGTCTTCGCTCTGAAGACATGGCGACACTATCTGATGGGCGAGCGCTTTTACAGTCTTTTCTGATCATCAGAGTCTCAGGTATATCTTCTCTCAGAAGGATCTGAACTTGAGACAGTGGCGATGGCTCGAGTTCCTCCAGGACTATGACTTTGAGATAGTCTATACTCCTGGGAAGGGGAACGTAGTAGCGGATGCCCTTAGCAGGAGGACGGGTATTCAGCTACTTGAGGAGGCGACGGAGTAGCTAGCCTCTTTGCAGATACCCTTCGTGGATAGATATGGAGCAGCCTTCCTTCAGTCTCTCACAGTCACCCCTCCACTACTGCAGCGGGTCAGGGAGGCACAGCGTGAGGACGCTGACAGTGATACACGGTGTGCACAGATATCCTCGGGACAGGCACCTGATGGTTTCTCCCTTGGAGCAGAGCACGACATCCTTTTCAAAGGACGTACCTTGGTACCAGTCGCTTTGCGAGAGGAAGTGCTGAGAGAGTTTCACACTTCTCCTTTGGCGGTACATCCTGGAGTGGCGAAGATGTACCAGGACCTCAGACGACAGCACTGGTGGCCGGGCATGAAGAAGGCAGTAGCAGAGTTCATTTCTCGATGCCTCACCTGCCAGCAGGTGAAGGCAGAGCATCAGGTACCAGCAGGCTTGGTACAGCCCTTGGAGGTTCCAGAGTGGAAGTGGGACGACATATCTATGGACTTCGTGACTGGACTTCCACGTACTTCCAGAGGTCACGACTCCATCTGGGTGATTTTTGACCGACTCACCAAGTCGGCACACTTCTTACCCATCAGAGAGCAGGGCTCAGTAGAGAGATTGGGACGTATCTACGTTCAGGAGATTGTGCGGCTCCACGGCGTGCCATCATCTATCGTCTCCGATCGAGATGCTCGCTTTACTTCCCGGCTTTGGAAGGGGTTACAGGAGGCGTTCGGGATGCAGCTACGACTGAGCACAGCCTTTCACCCTCAGACGGATGGTCAGACGGAGAGGACCATTCAGACTCTCAAGGACATGCTCCGCGCATGTGTCCTCGACTTTGGTCGTAGCTGGGAGGACCACCTACCCTTGGTGGAGTTTGCGTACAACAACAGCTATCACTCCACCATCGGGATGGCACCGTACGAGGCATTGTACGGCTGACCTTGTAGATCCCCTTTGTGCTGGACAGACCCTGGTGAGTCAGAACTGGTGGGACCGGAGATGGTCCAGGCCACGACAGAGAAGGTCCAGGTCATCCAGGAGCGGATGATGACAGCTCAGAGCCGGCAGAAGTCATACGCTGACAGGAGGCGGAGGCCACTGGAGTTCGAGGATGGCGACCACGTCTTCTTGCGGGTCTCACCTCGACGTGGTATTCGGAGATTTGGCCGAGGCGGCAAGTTATCTCCGCGCTTCATCGGACCCTTCCAGATTCTCAGCAGGATTGGTGAGGTGGCTTATCGCCTGGCTCTACCACCTCAGTTGCACCGGGTGCACGACGTCTTCCACACGTCTCAGCTGAGGAGATACGTGCACGACCCGACACACATCATTGACCATGGGGAGCTTGACGTTGACGATGGGGCGACTTTTACGGAGGTCCCGGTGGAGATAGAGGATCGACAGGAGCGGGTCCTGCGTGGGAGATCGATTCCTCTTGTGCGCATCAGATGGCAGCACGAGAATCTCCAGGAGAGCACATGGGAGCGGGAGGCTCAGATGCGTGCTCAGTACCCTCATTTGTTTCCCTAGTTTTTGATGTATCTTTACGGGGACGTAAAGCCCTGAGGTGGGAGTAATGTAAAGACCCGTAAATTTCAAGGGAAATTTTTTCTTAATTTTCTTTAGAATTTTACAAGAGTGCGGTTTCTGACGGCACCTGATTCCGAGGCCCGGAGTGCCCGGAATCATTTTCCGAAGTTTGGCTCGGGTACGTTCAGTGAACGAACGAGCGGGAATTCCTAACTTTTGATCCGGTGCTCGGAATTGAAATCCGAGAGCACCGATGAACTCGCAGCACCGATATTCGCTTAAAGAGACCTTTTCGGAAGTTGCGTTTGTTGCGGGTTGAAAGTTAGTTTTTGGGTTTTTAGATTAAGTTAAATAAAAATTTGTGAAGAACAGATTTTATTTTAACTTGATAAATCCTACCAAAGGGGGTTGGAAGTGGGACCCACATCCACTTAACCTCCCTTGGGAGGATTAAGTGTGGTGGGGCCCACACGATGCTCCCAACCTTTCATCTTCTCCCAACTCCCTTAACCCCTCTTTAATGACTTGAGTTATTTAATTTTGGAGTTAATATTTTTGAAATTCAAACCTTTGAAATTCTTTTGTTAGGTTTGTAAATAAAATAAGCTCTTATTTTATTTTGTTGGGTTAGAACACTTTGGCCATCTTGAGAGCTTTTGGGAGTTTTTCTTCTTCTTCTTCAACTCTGACAAAGAACACGAAGAACCTTCGAACTTGATGAAGAACGCTCAACTTGACAAAGAACGCTCAAGTTCTGACGAAGAACGCCGCTCCGCTCTTCTTCGTCTTCCGTGTCAACGAGAGGGAACGCCGCTTCCTCCTCGGATTCCCTTCGTCGACATAAGAAGTTTCGCCAACGACGTATCACATCGGACGCATCTCTTCGTCAACGGATTTGACGAACGACGACCGCGACGCCCGACCTCTGCGACGTTGTCTTCCGCGGACGTTGACGAATCCTCGAACTTATACCCAAGGTAGGTCTTGTTGATTATTGTTTAATTATTTTATTCTTGATCGTGGATCTCGCATGTCTAACGTGAGGCTTTTGAATATTTTTTAAGATGTGTATTTATTTAACGTGAGGGGGCCGGACGGCATGAACACGGCCGAACCCCCTCCATCGTTCTTGTTGAATTGCTTTGCGGGTGGAAACAAGGTGGCGTGGTGCCGTCGCACCACGCGGTTAATCGTGCGTTATTTTACGCAACGCCGTCGCGCGCGCACCATGGAAGAAACATCAAGAACGCGACACCGGCGCGCCGCGTTGAAAGAAATCGAAGTGCGGCGGAGGGGCGCGGTGCCGTCGCACCGCGCCGGATGACGAATACCGCGGCCGGTTCCGGGTCGCGGCAAATAGAGGAGACCGGCGGCCGGGCCGCCGGCGTCGGAAGCCGAAGAGGGGACCGGATTTTTCCGGTCCCGTTGGAGAAAACCGGCCGGCCAGCTGGCCGGCCGGAAGGAATTAAACCGGGGGAAATTATTCCCCCGGCCAGCGCACAAAACCCCCCTCTTTATGAGGGGGGCGGTTTCCATGAAGGGGGGGGGGGGCAGCAGCCCCCCGGTTTTTCTCCAAGCCGGCCCCCACATGGGGGCCGTTTTTTCTGCAAAGGGCGCGGCAATTAGCCGCGCCGCCGCCTCCAAGAAAGCGGGGGCTTAGCCCCCCGCATGCCGCCTCCGTGCGCGCCGCCGGGCCGCCGCGCCACCGCCGGGACGCCGCGCCACCGCCGGGCCGCCGCGCCGCCGGCCGGCCGGACCGGGTTCAACGGACCGGGTCGGTCCGACCCGGTTCGGTTCGGACCCGGTTCGGGTCAGGCCAAAGGGGGGGGGGGGGTCGGGCCGGGTCGGCCCGGACCCGGACCCCCCATTTTTTTCGTATCAGTTTCGGTCTTTTGGCCATAACTTGAGCCACGGACCTCTGATCGACGAACCGTCTGCGGCAACGCGATCCTTAGATCGAGACGGTCGTTTCGGTATATCTCACTCAAGGTCTCGGTTTACTTTGAGTTCGGCCGGGTTGGTTCGTTCACGAAACCAACCGGGCCTTCGGAGAGGAAACGCTCATATCTTGAGCTACGGACGTCCGATTGACGTGCCGTCAGTTGTGTTGTGTTCCTCTTAGTGTGACGGATCTTTTGGCATACTCTGCCCGAGGTTTGGACGTAGGTGGAGTACGGTCGGGTTGGTTTTGCCTTAAAAACCAACCGGGCCCCGGGGACGAAAATGCCAATAACTCTCAGACCGGGCGTCCGATCGACGCGCCGTCTGTTGCGTTGAGTTCCTGTTGACGATACGGAACTTTTGGATACATCAACTCTGGTCTTTGTGACAGTTGATGTATCAGCCTCTCGGCTCGTGGAGCGGACCCTCTGAACGAGCTTGCTGTGTGCGGGAACCCTAGTGCTGGCTGCGACTGTTACTGTGACTACTACTGCTACTGTGACTGCGACGACGACAGTACAGAGATCCTGTGTGGATTCGACGACGACGACTACAGCACTCAGCGATCCTACATGGATCAGTGCTACAGGTCCTGTGTGGGCCCGATCCTGTGTGGGTCCGATCCTGTGTGGGTCCTTGCGCTCAGTGGTCCTGTGTGAACCAGCGCCTACAGGTCCTGTGTGGGCCCGATCCTGTGTGGGTCTTTGCGGGGGTTAGTTACCTATTGATCCTTCGTGGGTCCGACGACTTAGATGGATCAGTGATCATCTTATCGTCCTTTGAAGAAGTATACCTGTGTGAGCTGAATCTGTGGCTTTCCTGTGTGGATTGTGTAGTGCAATCCTGTGTGGATTACGTTTTGCTTTCCTGTGTGGAATACGTTTTCTTTCCTGTGTGGACTGAGTTGTACTTGGGCTCGGAGGTTGGAGCGTATTTGAATTGATGACTTAGGTATATGTATGGGCATATACCTAATCAGTGTTGGTTGTTACTTCGTGATTGTACCTTTCTTCATGGTTTATCCTTTATGGATTTTGATAGACCTTCAGGGGTCTCGGGGTCCCTACTGAGTAGCTTATACTCACCCCTACACGGGCTTTGCCCGCACTACGTTGTGTTGGTTGCAGACGACGGACAACGTTGACCTTAGCTGAGGCTTGCAGAGCGGGACGGTACCCAGAGGTGGACCACTGGGCGGGACGTGCTCGGAGCGGACGGCGGGACCCGTGGAGCAGAGGAGCTATCTGTACCCACCCTTCAGGTGGGATTTCCAGTGGACAGCTCGGTGTAGCGGCTTTTACTTTTCAGTTGCTGTTTTTCCTTTCGAGTTGTACTTTACTGTCAGTTTGGGTTTGTATACTGGACCATTTACTTTTCCGCACTTTCAGTTGTACTCTGCTTTTGTTTAGTGTTTACATTCCGCTTGCTTACTCTGTGGTGTTTGTTTACTTTTCAAAGGCAACGCCTTCCCTTTTTACCGGGATTTACGCCTTGGTGCTAGTCGCCAGCCCCTGGCCTATGGAAGGCGGGCTTGGGGTAGTCACGGCACGGACCCCGAGGGCGGGTCGTGACAGAAGAGGTCGATGTACATTCTCCTTGGTAGGAGTTATACTAAAATGTGGTTTTACTAACCTTATAAGGGAAACATGGGGTCAAGTTACTTTAATGGGGAAGACTGTAAAGACATATACTTACAAGAGGTATGTAACCTTTTATCATCAGTTAAATTTCTTAATTTATCCATGAAAATGTTCCTAATGAGGTTATGGGAGAAGTGAGGGTGTCGAAAGCTTGTTTAGAGCCTCAAACTATGAATTTCAGAAGAAACAATAGGGAATCACAGTTATAAAAACCATGAATCCTAGTTCAAATGGTTAGAGAAAACTATTTGAGGAATTTTAGGGAACATGAAATGGCCACATGGTTTGACTCAAACTGTGGGAGGGAAGCTTGGGCCATTCAGTGCTGAGATAGAGGGTGTGCATGGGCTAAGCATGGTTTTTCTAACCGCGCACTACATGGCATATGATGTTCGATCCTTGGGTAGTGGGGTGAACACAATTAACGTGTGGTTTAGACAAACGTGAGACCAAACCATGTGACTTTTAAAATTTTAATATAAATGACATTTTCTCCCTCATTTTTTAAAAGAACTTATCCTCTATCTTCACTTCTAGAATACAAAAACCCTTCCTTCTCCCATGGAATCTCTCCCTCAAGACTAATATAGGATTTACATCCGTTCCTCCATCTAGATTCTATGTCAATATTTTTATGTCACATTGGGTCACAATTGGTAAGATCTATAGTACTTTGGTTCCTTTTATCACTCGTCTTCCTCTCAAAGAAGTTATTTTGGTGCTAGCTCATATGGCCTATTTTCAGTATATCTATCTATTATTCCATTTTCGTCTAATATGGACCATTTGAAAGGCTGATACTAGACAATTACTCCTCTCTCTCCATAAGGTAGGTGGTCGGTACCTTTTACCAAAGAGTTTTTTTTATATATATTATTACTTCTAATGTGCCGCACACCAAGAATTTTGGTTGTTTCTTATAAATTAAATGGTAACCGTTAAATTGATTATTTAACCTAATTTAGGTTTCTCTTGTAGCATATAATCATGGTTGGTGATTTTCAACCTCAAACTAAGCCACTAATATGGTTTATTCCTTATCTTGACCTATGTTAAACCACCCCTTGAGGTGTGTCATCTCAACACCCTTGTAGTGGGGGCCTCTATAAATTGAATAAGTTTTTTTGGAGAGGATTATGTCTCCTTTTTCATATTATTAAAGGATATTAAAATAATTAAATGGTTTATTAAATAATAATTGTAAATGTTTATGGACACTAGCATATACCTGTACACTTCTTGTATTACATTCATGATGTTACATCTCAGTATGGAACCAAATTATTATAAAGGTATGGCACCTGGTACTTATCGGTATGGCAAAGAACTATGATTATTAAGGTATTGCACCTATCATTATTAGTGGTATGATGCATATTGATTGATGTTATGAAATCAACAATTATTAAAGGTATGAAACCTATGAATATGAAGGTATGAAACCTATTATTATTTAATTGTGGAACTGGACATGGTATCGAGGTATGGAACCTGTGACACCCTAGATATGATCATTTATGGTATGAAACCATTGAAGAGAATCAAGGTATGGCACAAACATCTTTTTTGTACATCTACATCTCAGGATATAGGTCTCCCAGGTTATATGCATTGGGACCTGGACCATTTAGTTATATTAATCTTTCACATGTGGCTTATCTCAAGCTGGTTATTACTCATTGTTAATACTGTATATACATTGATGCTAATCTGTCACAACATACTTCTTCAACAGCTTATTCCATGGATTGGTTATATTTTTATGATATTACTGAAAACTTTTTATACTTCCACATGGTTATCGTTTACTTTTATATGATGTATTTTTTATAGACACCATTGGTGGTCACCTACTGAGTTTATATCACACCATATCTGAACCACCAACTTTACCCTAGAAGATTATATGTATGTAGGATGGTACAAGGGAAATAACTCAATTTCCAATGTTTGATTGATTATAGAATGATAGGTAGGGTGCACAAGGCCAAGCGATGTCTTGGGATTCTATTTGGAGATAGTTTTTTTGGCTTCTTGGTTCTTTTGATATACATGTATTGTACTAGATGTCTTCTCCCATGCTTCTTGTTCCGTCTTGTTTATAGACATAACATTACATCATATATTTTATGGTACTGGATACTATCATTGATGGAATGATTATTATTTTCATTTAGATGATTTAACTTACACTTTTAGTTGGTATCATGGTTTCAAAAATTATTCATTTATTACGCCGCTGTGTTACTCTGATTATGAGGGTATAATATCCACACTATACCACCTTATACCCTCACTGTTAGTCTACATCTTCTAGAGTATGGGGAGGAATTCTTGAGGCCTTATGGACAACTGGATTAGGTACCCATTATTGGCTCTGGGGTCGGGATGTTATAGGGATTACTACAAAAATTAATAAAAAACATTTACCATTTTGACAAACATAGAAAGTGTGGAACCACTCTCTTCTATATAAAGAGTGTTTACCAGTCATCTGGATTCTTCAATCTATGATAAATATGTGTATCTATACATTCCTATAATAACTATAACCCCAGAATCCCATAGACAATATTTTATTTATTACATTGACACTCGATATAAGTGATTTCATCCTAAAGGACACAAAGTTTAGTCATCTTGTTAAACTAGATACATACAAGATTATCATATTACATTTTAATATTTATATATATTACAATTTTTTTATATTATCATTATTCCATCTAGAATATCCTTACATATCATTATTATTACACTTCCTATATTCTTGGGAAATGAGAAAAATAAGGGTGAGATCAAATTCTTAGTAAGGGTTAAGTGTAAAGGAAGTTATCATGAATCAATAAGCATAATCAAACTAGAAAGGTAAATAAGGAAACATACATTCAATGTAAATAGTTTGAATATCATGACTAGATAATGAATAATCAACATGAAAATGTAAATAACTAAACAAACATGCCATTTAATCAGTAACTTGACTATTAGGAATATATAAGGCATAATTAATATGGAAAGGTAAATAAATGAACACAAATTACACTTAATCAAAAACTTTACTATCATGAAAAGATAAGGAATAGTCAATATGGAAGGGTAAATAATTGATAACTCATACCATTTAATCAATAAATAAGAATGAAATGCATATATAGATAATATCATTGCAAAACTTTCATGGATTATAATAAATTAATACTAAATTAAGGAAATTATTAATTATTAGATTTCATGATCTCAAGCATCATGATACCTCTACTATAAAGACCCTTCACAAGACAATATAAACTATGGTTAAAAACCTATTTAATTCTATCTTATTGATTCAGCTCACGAGAATACTGATGCATCAAGAGGTTATATAATTTTGGGCCCCACCCTTCACTGCATGTCTAAATAATTTCTTATATATCAAATAATCAATTTACTTTATGAGTAATATTATTTATCATTAAATATATGTTTTGAGTAAAGAATTAAAATTTATCAGCATTTTATCAAATAAACAAATAACTTTAAATGTAGAATACAACATGTATAAATGATATATGGTTTAGGGAGTATACATATCCAAGATAAATAATACATATATTTTGGTGAAATTTAATGTCTCATGATCATAGGAAAGTTAATATTAAAAGGGAAATTTAATGACTACATAAATAAGTCATGAAAGTGAATGTTAATACTTTCCTTAGTAGAAAATGATCATAAAACATCCATATAAAGATTAATGACGGTATAAATACAATATATCCCTAGTGTATTATAAGTAAAATAAAAGATTGTTGTCATTGATAAATAGAAATACCATAAAAATGCCATTAAATACATTCTTAAGGAAAATATCCTTTTTTCACTTTGAACATGTTTTTAAAACCAAATGTTCCCTAAATATTTTGAAAATAATTTTAATTTAAAATAAAATTTGAAACTTATAATGTAAGATTTAAAATATTTGAGTTGTCATGATGATAGGATATTCTTTACATGTTGTACATATTAAAACAAATATTCCTTTCACATTTTTGGTAAAATTAAAATGGTCCTCATTTGGAAAATGACATGAAGATTCATTTAAATTTTTTTAAAAAGTAAAACATGGGTAAAAATTTATTTGATAAACCATTTAAAAATGATAAGAATACTTTTGAATTTTTTTTATAAACATGGTTTTGGAAGAAGAATAATTTTATACCACTTATAGAAATGAAGTCAGATTTTACTAAAAATATTTTTACAATTATTTTAAATACTAAAGTGTAAAAAATGTAACTATTAATTGGAAACATAATAAATAAAGATATGATAATAAAATTAAACGGTTTTATTATCCAATTAACCAATAATTTTTTTAATGAAAATCATTTCATAAATAATCTCGAATAAAGTGAAACTATGAAATAAATCATTACAAAGATCATAATTTCGATGTGAGGATTAACCTATTAATTGATTATGTAGATCAAATATAAATCCACATAAAACTCATTGATATAAAACTAAATATATTAAAAAGTAAATACAAAAATAATAATAGAATATCAAATACAACAAAGAAGTAATATAACCTAATGAAAAGAAATTGAGTTATGAAATTCATTTTCACATTGTAATTTTCATGTAAAACCCCCTTTGATGAAATAATTAAATTGAAATTTAAAATATCATGAATTGTTAAGGAATCATGATATTTCATGTCAAAGTGATAGTATATACACTATATAAAAGATATTAGGTATATAATTTTTCATTATTACTCAATGAAGGGATATTGAGATGAAGTCCCTTACCTTATGCTTCATTTTGGTTGAACATGATTTTACCTACTGTGTAATTGTTTTAAGAATTTAATTAATCAATAAAATAACCATATTCATAAAATATCATATATGATCTTCTTATAATATCTTTTAGCCTGTTCATTAATTATTTTTCACTATTTTCTTTGTTTTGGGTGTTAATTTTCTTGTTATCTGATGCATTTTTGTCATGAAAGTTATTTTTAATACTTATATTAAAATATTTAATCATATATATAATGATATACATATTATAATTTTATATTTTAATTACATACATTTTCCGAATCATTATTTAATTTTTAACATGGATAATGGATCACATCGCTTCGTAGAGACGGTAGACCGTACTTACGTATGAGTGAAGTTATCATTTTATTAATGGGTGAAAAGGTAAGGATGTGGGTGATATATTAATTTATATGATAAATATAATTTTATATATATCACATATATTCAATAAATTTATCCTTTCTACCTTACATGAAAATCAAAAATGAAAAATGAATCACATCGCTTCACGAGGTGATAGTCCATTGTACACATGAGAGACATTATTGTTTTTAAAAGGAATGGAAAATAATAAGGTATATGTGATATTAAAATTAAATAAATATAATAATATAATAAATATCATATAAATGTTTTAAATACATCATTATATCCAGCCTGGAAAGTTCGTGATCGAAAATGAATTACATCAGTTTGTGAAGCTGTAGTTTGTCATAAAAAGATCCATTGTTTTGTTTCCAATTTAAGGGAATGTGAGATTGATATAGGTAATGAACTTAATATAAAATAATATTTGCAGAAGGAAGATAATGAGGTTATTATATAATCATGGTTTAATTATTTTATAAGTATGTGGAAGAAGAAACAAAAAAAAATTCTCATTTAAGAATGTAACCTCTTCTTCGGAAAACTTCTTTATGTTTTCATAAAAATCATTCCTATGATGGTTTTATGATTAAAAAGGGATCTAGGATACTGTTATTGAAATAAATAATTTACATGTATAGGTATTGGATGAAACAAATGAATTTTTAAGGGTGAATTGAAGAGGAGTGTCCTTTAATAAGTGGTGAAGTAGACACACATGTAATTTGTGAAAAGATTGAATTACATGCACGTTTTTATCTTGATAAAAGCCTCCAAAATTGTTAATTACAGAACATTACAGGTTATAAGGTTTACCTATAGCCATAAAATTGGTTTTGTACATGTTTTAGGTCATTTTTAATGCTTATTATCTTAGTTTAACCTTTTGGTAAACCCATTTTTACCTTAACCAGGATAATTAATTTTTACTGTTTCTACTATTAATTAAGGTAAAAAAATTAAGTTAAATATATTATATAAAATAAATTATGATGATTCAAAATATGTAATACATGTTTTCAAATTCAATTCACATAAGTGTAAAAATTCAATTTAAAATTATACCTGCAGACACGATGAAAAAGTGGGTTCTCAATGCGAAATTCTTATAAGTATAGAAGGTTTTAATAAAAACATTTAATATGAAATTGATTTAAATGACCTACATTAATTAAATTTTAAAATAATTGAAATAATTTACATTTAACCTAATTTAAATATAATTTACCCTTGTAAATTGTTTAATATAAATGGTAGTTTTAAATAAATATCAGTATTTTTAATTATTCATCAAAAAATGATAATTTTTAGGAAAATCTAAAAAATTCACCCTAAGATAATATTGATATGATTATTTTAAATTTAATTTAATTTTTAAAATAAATTTTCTTAAACTGGTAAAACTTAATTTTAAATTATTTGTGTAAAGCGTGAATAAACCGTTTTTTACAAAAAATCAGTATTTTAGAAAGTATTTGGTTTTATTTTAAATGATTATTATTTTATTTCTAATCTATAGATAGCCATAATTTTCATAATTTAGTATGTACTATCTATACACTCTAATTTAGAAGCTTGATTCTAATGGTTTACTATATTATGGAACATTTAGGCTCGAGTTTTTGTGTTCTACATGATATTGAAGAGATTAAATTTAAATAAATAATTTTCGGTGTTTTGTAAGCTATGTATTACATGTAACATAAAATATAAAATATAATGTTCTTATTTTAGAATTTTATATTGTAAATTCTCCTCACCTTAAATAAATTTTATCTTCACAATTTGATCTTGAGCTCCGAAATCAAGGGTTTGATATTTGAAAAACCTAATCATAAAAAGAGTTAATAAAACATCCTCTTAATAGGGTAGAAATGGAAGTAAAAAGTTCATATGGAATAACACATAACTTGGTTTCTAATTAGGAGAAAATTAGTGTAAAGTTAATATGTGGACATGGAAGAAAAACATAAATAATTATAGAGAGTGATAGAGACCATTGATCACAAAAAAGTGAATGATCAATGGAAATTTAAGGATCTCATAAATATAAATCTTTGATGATTTAAAAGAATATTTTGTTCATTGGATATTAATATAAAAGTATAGATTTTTTTTTTCAATAATCGTTTCCTAAAGCCAATGAATTTATATACTATTTAAGAGTATAAAGAAATATTTTTTCTTAATATGTTTATATTTCATAGGCCCAATTTCTTCTTTTGGTTCTGCATCGATCAATTTCCAATTCATCACCTACTCTATGAAATGAATATCCAAAAATTATTTTTTGTGCCTAAATCAATAAATTTAAATTTTAATAGGTTATATGAACTATAACATAATGTCAAGTCTTTCGATCAATATTTAAATATTTTCTAAAACCGATATGGTTTGAAGAAGTTATCCAATAAAATATAATAGTCTCTAAACATCAATAGTGACACCACTAGTTTATCAATAATATTTATTAATAAAATCATTTAATAAAAGTAATGAAATATTAACTAAAATATCACATAGGATAGTGGTAGTTGTTAAAACTTATCTCCCTTCAGTTATGGGTTCAATCCCCATGGACTTAATAGATGCGATGGGTTGTCACCTAGAATGGATTTTGACCTTTTTCTAAAACAATACTAATATAATTCTTATAACATTCCAAAAGTGTAATATACCATAATTAACTAAATATAAAATAAATTATTACCCCTAAAGTTTACCAATACCTTTAAAATTATTCCTTAAATAGTAATCATATTCTTCCTTGAATACATTTTTCACTAAAACATATACTAAACCAATGGGTTGTATTACCATAAATGTCTCCCAAAATATATTTAATATTTGTAGACTCCCATCACATAAAACATAAAAAGGGATGCTTAATATTTTGAACTTATGATCATTATTAAACTCATAAAACTATAATGGTATCCATAAGTGTTAAGTTAAAGAAGACATATATGCCTCTAATATTTAACACATTCCTTAGATGTTTATGATTCTTATAAAAAATATCATTGGAAAATAACTTCTATAATTTTATTCTTTAATCCTAGAACATAAATAATTCATCAGTTTTATTTCCACATTGTTCTTTCCTTGTTCTAGGTGTTAACCATTAAGCGAGGTAATTGAATTGGATAATTCCTAGGTTCCCACCATTTAAGACAATGAACTATAAATGGATCCATATGATGACATTTATTTCTTTACATCATACTCTTCATTTTTCCCTAGAAATTCATCACTTTATACCTTCCTTTTCTATACATAAAACATTTTTATGTTCTTTTGAAGCACTATCCTAGGTGTCTCTTTCTACATTTATGACCAAAAGGAAATCAAACCATATTTCATCCATGGTCTCCACCACTTGAGCTCTTAGATACCTACATCTTTCTATTCTTTGGTGAGTCTGATAGTTATTTAAGGTATAGGGTTTTAATCATATTTTAGGGTAACTGATTAGAAATAATTATTATATCTTTCACTCCTATCATCACCCAATTTTTTCACATAGTCACCACATTTTTCTTTCATATTTAATATTAACAAAATTTCTCTAGGTTTTAACCATTTACTAAAACAAAAAAGTATAGTGTGACCAACAATAATCATAGTGGAATAACCATAAAATCATTAATAGGATATCTAAATCATAAAACCTTATTTTCAATCTATCACACCTTAGGTTTAACATAGTTCATTAATTTTAAACATATGTTCAAATCCATCACAATGTTTTGTAAATAAAATATTAATTTTCAAAACATATCCCCTAGTTGTGTTAAATCAAGTATGTAGTAAGACACATTTTCTTGTACCAGATAACACTCGAGTCAATCCCAACAAGTCTATTTGAAATTTATTACCCATAGGTACTTATGTTCTAGAACTATTTCCACTTTCAGTAGTCGTAAATGTATGTATTTCTTGGAAGAACCACATAACATATACCTCACTGGAACTTTAGGATATTCTTTTACACAGATAATTAATGTTCTTCATAGGGTTATGTTCCCTAGTCTTTGTTTTCATTAATCTATTTACCAATTTTTCTACAAATATTCTTCAGATTCCAACTGTAAAAATCCTGAACCCAGTGGATTAGAGACAATGTTGTCTTTATTAAATTTGAACTATATACAAGTGATAACATCCTAATGGACTAAAAAGTTTATTAGTATTAGTGAAATAAACACATACATGATTCACATTATAAATTTGGATACAAAATACGGGTGATCTAAAATGATCTGTAAGGGTTAAGTAAAATGGATGCTATCATGAACCAATAAGAAAAATAAACATGGAAAGGTAAATAAATTAACACACATTCCATTTCAAAAGTTTAACTTCTATTATTAGATAAGGAATAATCAATATGGAAAGGTAAATAAATGAACACACATTCTATTTAATAAATAACTTGACTTTAATGAATAGATACAGAATAATCAATATGGTAAGGTAAATAACTGAACACACATTAAATTTAATCATTAACTTGATTATCATGAATATAAAATCCATAATCCATATGGAAATATAAATAACTAAAAACAAATTCCATTTAATCAATAACTGATAATGAAATGCATCCAGATATAATATCATTGTGAAAGTCTCATGGATAATAATAAATAAATTCTTAATGAAGTAAATTCTTAACTATGAGACATAATTGAAAAGACAATGAATTAGTATAATATTAATTGTTAATATATATAATATACATTCTATTACTTATTCATAAACACCATTTTAGTGAATTTTACACACTAAACTTAATTTCACATTAGGATTACGAGTCCTTCTAAAAATGCACTATGTAATAGTGTATTTTTGAACACCATATAAAATACCCAAAGATCATGATTTTACTTTAATATTTAATTTTCTGGTTTTAAATTACATTATAACAATTCATAATTTTTGTGTACTTGATGATTCACATCCGAAGACCACTAAAGTGGGCCTTAAACTAACAACATTCTTGGCAAAATAGACTGGACAACATCCCAATGAAACTATTGTAGAAGCCAGTATCCCAGAAATATAATTATGAAAATTAAAATTAACATATAGTAAATCAAGGTAAACATTTAATAAAATAGTTAAAATAGATAATTCTAAATTTTTAATAGAGTTTTAGGTGGCCCACGTTGAAGATAAAATTCAGGGCTAGATTCCGAGTCCTAGAAAAACAGACCAATATTCCAATCATATATTGCAAAAAACAAAATATTTTAGGCTGAAATTTTACATAAAGTTAGGATAAATCAAGGGATCCATTTTATTATTATATAGAACAATCTAATTAGTAAATATATATGGTCATTTAGACACCTTTGTTTGGTTGATACAAGATGGCTTCCACTTCGAGTCAAGGGTGGAAAAGTCCACTCTCCCTCAACTATCAACCCAAGTTGGACTACCATCATTAATCGATGAGACATGGACTATTATTGGATATAAAAAAGGAATCCTAAATTCCTATTTAAAGTAGTGGTGGGGGATTATTTGATCATATTTTGTGCTTTGTCTAATTCTAATGTTATGTTACAATTTTTTTCCTCAAGTTTGTCTTTATCATTTAAGTTATTCAATTCACCTTTGTTTTTTAATAAAATTCCTTATTCTCATTTTATTATATTATTCTTCATATAATTATGATAAAATTGGCTCATGGTGTGAATTTATTCACACCAAACCTTGTAAAATGATCACACAATGGGGGAGTGATCGTTATTTCATGGTCTTTTTTTAACTTCTTTAATTCCTCCCTCATGTGTCTACTTCTTGCTTCCATTGAAACCATAACATCAATAGAGGGATAAACCACTTATGGGTTGATCCAAGGGAGTATAAAGGGTTTTTATTTGATGTTATTTCTCACTCCATTAATTTCTAATAACTTCTTCTAATTGAGAATTTTGTTTGATGATCTTTAAACTGCTCTATTCTTATTGAATTTAAGGCCACACACTTGAAGTGCTAATACAAAACTTTACCTTGGACTTCTCAAAATATTGATCCTATAAGTGTATAGGTGATTAGTATTAGTGTGTATAAGGATTTTAAAACCCAAGATAAACTTCAAGAGACCGCTTAACCCTAAAAATTTGGGTGAATTTGGGAGAGACCATTCATGATCCTAGACATTATGGTAACTATAATGTCATGTAATTTAACAAGAATGTTTAAAAATATGGTTATAACACTATTTAATTCTTGCTTACAAATTCACCTCATGATACTATAGATTCATTAAGGGGATACATAATTTTAGGGCCCACCCATCACTACAGGTCCAAATCATTCCTTATATATTGAATAATCAATCTAATTCATGAATAATGTGACTTATAATAAAATATACATATTAATTGAAGAATAATGATTTATCAATATTTACATAGATAAAAAAATAACTTTCAATGTAAATCACTATAATATAGGAATTATATAATATTTAATCAATAAACAAACCAATGATAAATATTGTGAATATTTAGGGTAAATTTAATTTAAAATGATCACAAGAATGTGAATATTTTAAGGAAAAGTTAATGACTACAAAAATGTATCAACAAAGTAAATTTTAACAGTTATCTTGGTCAAAATGATCATAATCCATCCATATAAAGAATAAGGATGACATCTATAACAACCCTACTATTTATTACACATTGATACATGTTTTAGTACATAAAAGAACACTTAATGAAACCCAAAAGATTGATAAGTCTTGTTTCTTTGAGAATTAGGTACAAAACATAACATATTGAACATGGGATACAATAAAATTATTAAAAACCTACAGAACATACTTTATTAAAATCTCCTTTGACATGATCAAAATACTCCTTCAAACTTAAAACAATATGGGATATCATGGGGAAAACCATAACCACGAGGTGAGATATAAAGACCAGTAATGAAATAAAAACAACATAACATGACGACGAGAATACATGTTTGAATATAGTCATATAAATGGAGTATAAAAGGAACATTAATAATAAGTCATGATATAACATGATAATCATAACATGGGAAAAGTGGAAACAATATACAACCTAACATAATCACGAGTCAAGGCTCATTGAACATGGAGGAGCATAAGTGAAGGCTCATTGCACATGGAGGAGCATGAGTCAAGACTCATTTAACATTTAGGAGAATAATTCAAGGCTATCTTACAAAACCGTTGCACATGATGTATCATGATAATAAATATTACCCAATGTATTAGATCTTTATATGGGCCCACACAACATAATGGTTTCATTCTCATGCTTAGGTGTGCCACATAGATCATAAAAATGGATTCATTCACCACAATAACTTATTAAATGATAAACTAATGTGGAAAACATACATGAAATTCCCCAATCAAAATGTATATGTGGATAAAGGTGGATACACTTGATAGAAAAATGGGTATGGTATTCACTATATAATATTTGTTCCATGGAAATTGTAGTGAAAGTTCAAAATCATAAAAAATTACATAAAAATTCATAAAAAATGTTTTGTGAAAGAGAAAAGGGCAGCCTTTAAGGCCTTTGGGCCACATGATCAATGCTGTTTCCCCAGATAGACTCTACAGAAAGGAGTGGCCGCAAAGGAGTATTCAGAGCAAGGTGCACTCACCAGAGGAGAACCAACGAATTTGGAAGAATGAGATGGTATAAAAATTCCATCAGGACTAGCCTATGCTTTCATGGGAATATTAGTCGAATGGCCATGTGAAGATGGAGAGCTACTATCACGATATAGATGCTGGGGAGGGGTAGTTCTTTGTAATTATTGTTTGGTTAAATTCCCTAAGACCTTCAGGTCATGTAATGTCTCTTAAGCCTAAGATCCATGTAATATATAAGCCTACGGGCCTTACAAGGGTTCCCCTAATACCTTGAAAGGGGGGTTATTAGAAATCAATAAAAATGAAAGCCATAAAGAATCATGAATAAAGAGAAGAAGGTCTGGATACGTTTGGGAATTTTGGCATAGTAATGGATGTACACAAAGTTTAATAGGATAGATAAATGAAAGTAAAATGGGATATCATAATTTATACATAAAATGGAATGCTAGGGGTATATGGAATAACATATCCCAACATAAGAAAATGAAAATCTAAAATACATAACATAAAAGGAGTGCTCAATAAAAGAGGAGAGTGGAAGATGAGTTCCCCCCCTACTTGAGTGTGTGACTAAAATGAATTGGGAAGGGATTTATAAAATCTTTGGGAACCTTTTGAGGACTATAGGGAGTATAGGTTGGAGTGTTGGGCTGCTCCAAGAAGTTCGAGTGGAGAGAAATGAGAGTTTGAGTGGGTTTATATTAGAAAGGATGGAGATTTATTTATTATTTTGGTTTTCAGAACTACATAATATTATACTCAAAACCAGAAACCATTCCATGGTTTTTGAAAAATGGGAGAGATTTAATTATTTTATAGAGACAAGGGATGAAGATAACAAAAATAATTCCATTTCATATGTGGTGGTGAGTCACACTCTCAAATAAATGATTTTAAAATAATAAAATATATTATAAGTATATGATGATTAATTTAGGATTTATAAAATAAATAAAATAAAAATAAAATTACATTATTTTAAAGGTAAAATGCATATATTTATGTGGACACCATTTATATTATTTATTAAATCATTGATTGTCAATTATTAAGTCATAAAACACAGCATATATTTATACGATATTTAATTTTTACCAAAAAATTCAAAGGCTCCAAAATTTTGAAAAATTCACCATTAGATAATTTGAAGATATAGATTAAAAAGATAATATTATTTTTATCTAATTTTATTTATAAATATGTTAATTTTCAATTTTAAAATAAAAACCTAACATTTATTGAAAATGATGGGTTTTTGGCAATAACAGTTTTTGAACCCTAATCAAAATTAAAATTGAAATTATAACAATTATATGTTCATTTATATTTAATAATATTTATATAATAATAATATTTTATTTAAATATAATTTATTTCTAAATCATTAAAATAGATTCTTAATTGAATTTTAATATTAACCAAAAATATTAATTGTGCTTTAAGAATCATTTATAAATTAGCAATAATAGGATGAATATATATTCATTATTTTATAAAAAATAATATACATAATCCAATTTCTAGGGTCTTGATGCATATCCATTTAATACACCAGCATATACCCTAAGAGTAATGCGTGTGGTGGTGGGGATTATATGGGGTTGTTCGGTGAATATGGTTTGGGCCGTGATCTCCATAAGCTTGAACTTCTCTTGTAAACAGTTTCGCTCAGGCTTAAGTTTTTGGAACATGGCTTGGGATTGGTCTAAAGAAAATCTCAGGAATTATATCTCCCTTAGAAGCTCTGATAAATGGGCTTCATAGGGTACAATCCTACTAGTTAAGGCCATCGCATCATTTATCTGTGTCAAATGGGTTTTCTAAAACCCTATATTTATACTATTCATGTGATCACTATTCATAGGCTATGTTATCAATGGTAATGATACTTAATGGTCATTAAAATACGATTGGATATAATGAAACAAAATAAGTGCATGTGTTTTATATTACAACATAACTTAATAATAAATTTAATTAAATAAAAAATGAAATTTTATTCATAAAAGTTTGGATGATTAAAATCTTCCCCTTATGAAAATTAACTTTCTAAATTTTCTTTTACCGAGACTAAAATAGATGAGGGTAACTCTGTTTCATCACCTCATCTGATTCCCATGTTGCATCTTCAAACATGTGGTTTCTCCACAACACTTTGACAAGGGGAATTATCTTATTTTGTAGAATTTTTTCTCTAAGATCTAAGATCTTCAGCAACCGCTCTTCATAGGAAATATCGTTCTCCAATGGTACCACATCTAGATTTTGTACATGTAATTGGTCTTGTATGCACTTTATCAAGAGGGATACGTGGAATATAATATCTAATTGAGAGAGGTTCATTGGGAGTGTTATTCGATAGACCACTACTTCGATATGACCAAGGATCTTGAAAAGGCCGATATACCTTGGACTAAGCATTCACTTATCCCAAATTTCATCACTTCCTTCCATGGAGATATGTGGAGCAATACCATGTCTCCAATATCAAACTTTAGGTGTTGTCAAAAATCATCCCTATAGCACTTCTGTCCACTCTGAGTAGCTTTGATGTGATGCTAAATGGTCTTAAACTTCTCAATTATTTACTCAATTAGTTCCCTAATTTCATCCCCACATGCCACTATTCTGAACCTCTTCCCACAAATGGCTTCATAGTGATCCATTTGGATGCTCAACTGGAAACTTTTTTTGTAAGAGAACTCGACCAAAGGAAGACATTAGACATATCCACCTTTGATGTCTATTGAGAAATCAATCAATATATCCTTACGAGTTTGGATATTCCACTCAGATTGGCCATCAATTTAAGGGTGATAAGCCATACTAGAGTTCAACTCAGTGTTTAGAGCATGATGGAGAGTTTACCAAAATTTTGAGGTGAATCTTGGATCTCGATGAGACATAATCGATAGTGGTATTCCATGAAGCCTTACCACTTCTATGATTTATATCCGTGAAATTTCATCCTATGAGAAATCCTATTGATTTCAAATAAAGTGTATAGTATCTGTTAGAGGATCCACAACAACCTAGATAACATTGTTTATCTTAGATTTCCTTGTATATTCAGTGAGAAAGTCCATGGTAATATTTTCCCATATCCATGTTGGTATGGGTAATGGTTTCATAATCTCCTTAGACGTCTACCTTTTAGTCTTACTTGTTGACATACCAGTAACATAGATGTGTATTCAGTGATCTCCTTATTTATGTTGTCCCACCAATAGTGATCATGGATATTTTAATACATATTTGTGTTTCCTGGGTGAATGGAGAAATTCAAACTATGTGAATTATCCAAGAGTACCTTATTTAACTCAGGATTTGATGAAACATGTAGTCTTGACCCAAATATCACAATAAATTCTTCATTAACAGTAAAATATTAGGATTTACCTTTCCTTTTAGTTTCCACATTCTTCTAAATTCTCACATAATTTCTTTGAGCATCCTTTAACAGTTCCAAAATATATAGTTCAACATTAATTTTTTAAAGGATTGATGTTGTTAATTTCATTATGGTTCCCATATGCATAATTTTCATGTCCAAGAAGATCAGATCCTTCTTAATTCTCTTTAATGATTGGATTATTGGGTCCATTATACTTATAGAATCAACTAAATTATTTACTTTACCAGGATGGTGGTGGATTGTGTAGTCATAATCCTTGATGAGCTCTAACCATCATCACTTTCACAAATTAGTCTCTTTCTCTGTGAATATATATTTGGGGCTCTTGTGGTGAGTATATATCTCACACTTCTCCCCATAGAGATAATGCTGCAAAATTTTCAATGGAAAGATCATAACTTCCAACTCTAGATCATGTTTTAGATAGTTTTTCTGATTAATTTTCAACTTCCTTAAACCATCTGCTACTACTTTTTCATTCTTCATTAACACAAAACTAAATCTCTTCTTCAAGGAATCAATAAATATTATGAAAAAGTTCCCCACTTGTGGGTTGTGTTAGAACATAGGCAATGATAAGCCTCTTTTTTGACTCTATGAAACATTATTCACATTAATCATTCTTATAAAACATGAGTCCCTTCTGAGTTTTCTTGGTGAGAGGGTTGGAGAATCTTGAGAAATTTCTCACAAATCAGCAATAATATCAAGATAACCCATGGAAGCAATGTATATGAATCATGGATGTTGTCCTCAGCCATCCTTCAATTTCATTTGTCTTAGAAGGATCCACATATATCCAATTACTTGTGATGATATGACCCAAGAATGAGGCTTCATTCAACCATATTTCACACTTGCTATACTTTTCATAGAGCATCTCCTTTCAAAATTTCTTCAGCATAGTGTTCTATTTCTCCTCATGATCCTCCTTAGTTTTGAAGTATATTAGAATATAATATATAAAGACTACAATTTTTTTGAGATAATCTCTACAGACACTATTCATCAAGTCCATGAAGATTTATAGAGAATTAGTGAGTAAAAATGGAAATAATATGAAATCATAATGCGCATACCTTTTATGAAATGAAATATTGGGGATATCCCCCTTGTACACCCTAACATGGTAATATCCCAACCAATGAACTACATTGGAGAAGTATTGTGCTCCACGTAGCTTATTGAAAAAATCATCAATCCCAGTAAATGGATAATTGTTCTTTATCGTGATCTTGTTGAGTTCACGATAATCAATGCAAAGTCGTATTGACCCAACTTTCTTCTTGATGAAGAGGACTGGTGAACCCCATGGTGAAGCACTTGGGAATATAAACCGTTTATCCAAATTATTTTCTAGTTGTTTCTTTATCTCCTCAAGATCCACAACATCCATCTTATATTGAGTCTTGGATATAGGCAATTTCACAAGTATAAGATCTATTGATAATTCCACCTCCATGTTAGGAGGAAGACTAGACAATTCATCACGAAAGACATCAGAGAGTTCCCTCATAACAAGAATGTCTTTAATGATGATCCTTTCCTTAAAATCAACCATTTAACCTTGATATGCTTTCTCATAGGGATATAATACCCATTATTGAGATTATTGTTCTAAAGAAGATTCATCCTTCCCCTTGCACTTGTAGTGAATCAGTGGTTGATTCTTCAAATGAAGCATGATTTCCTTCTCATGGAAATTTATTTTGGATCTATATAGGGAAATCTAATCAATTCCTAGAATTTCATAAAATTACACCAAAGGGAGTATGAAAAGTTTGGCCAGGTTGTTCAGGCCACAAATTATGAGAGGGGAGGAGTTATATACTCGGGATGAAATAATTTCCTTATTTACCATTTTCACTGACATCTCTATCTCCATGCTTTATAGTGGTGATTGTATAGTTATACTAAAATTTTGTGATATGAAGGAACACATAGATCTATGTACAATAAACCTACCTTTCAATTTTTTATTTTTGTTCTAATTTATCAAATATAGACTTAGGGATGAGTGATTTTAAACTATTAAACACTTAAAGGGGAATCCAATAATATTAAAAGGATAACTTTTAAATTAAATTTATTTCTAAACATAATATTTTCTAGGCTTCAAACTATGTTATCAAAGATTTATTTCTTAACATATAATCCTATGGAAATTTTTTCAAAATAATGGTTTGTATTGAGATTATTAATTTACCAAAAATTATTCCACGAGAGTGTCAAACCAGGTGCATAGTAAGACTTATTTGCATGTATCATATTTCCCAAAGATAGGCGAAAAACATATTATCAGAGTTGTTACTCTGAGTTAAATTTATACCAAGACAAAATCCACTTGTATTATCCATACATTCGTGTATTTTCTTGATAAACCACTAACACTATACTAACAAAAATTTAGGGATGTTTTCTTAACACCACCACAATCCTTTTTTAAATTTATTAAAAGCCACTTTTTGGAAAAGTGGGAACCAGACAAAAGAGCCATAGGATACCCATAGTCCATGAAGAAGATCCATCCACATGACACAACTGGTTTGAAATGCAAGATAAAACATTCAAATTTCAAAACCAAAATTCTGAAATACCGCCAAAATCAATATCAAACCACCAGTAACCCACCTCGATCCACGCCACAGGGAGACCTTGAACCAGACCACACGACCATCAACATATCACCGACCTGACATCGCATCACCAGAAACGTGGTTTTCATTTAAGTACCCCTCTTTACCCGTATGGTGGGTCCGCCATCCCAGATAGATACACGTTCCCCAGCTAATCAATGGCGTTGAATAGCCCTTTTCATAATATGAATAGTTTCTGAGTCAGGCGGGACTCAATCCTATGCCAGTTCCCCCATACAGAAAAATGGACCAACTGGTGAACCCCTCGACTGACGCCCTGGGGGCTCAAAACGTGGTTTTCATTTAAGTCCCCCTCTTTACCCGTATGGTGTGTCCGCCAACCTAGGGAGATATACGTTCCCCAGCTAAGAAATGGCGTTGAATAGCCCTGTTCATAATATGAACAGCTTCCAATCCTAGCAGGACTCAAGCCTGTGCCAGTTCCCCTAGACAGTGAAATGGCCCAACTGGTGAACCACTCGACTAACGCCCTAGGGGCTCTAAAAATGTGGTTGTTATTTAAGACCCCCTCTTTACCCGTATGGTGGGTCCTCCAACCAAGGGATAACAAGTTCCACAACTATGAAACGGTGTTGAATAGCCCTGTTCATAATATGAACAGTGTCTGAGCCTGGCGGGACTCGAGCCTGTGCCAATTCCCCCAGACAGCGAAATGGCCCAACTGGTAAACCACTCGACTAACGCCTTGGGGGAAAACATGGTTGTCATTTAAGTCCCCCTCATTACCCATATGGTGGGTCTGCCAACCCAGGGAGATACACGTTCCACAGCTAAGCAATGGCATTGAATAGCCCTGTTCATAATATGAACAGTGTCCGAGCCTAGCGGGACTCGAGCCTATGCCAGTTCCCCCAGACAGCGAAATGGCCCAACTGGTGAACCACTCGACTAACTCCCTGGGGGATAAAACATGGTTGTCATTTGAGTCCCCCTCTTTACCCGTATGGTGGGTCTGCCAACCCAAGGAGATACATGTTCCACAACTAAGCAATGGCGTTGAATATCCCTATTCATAATATAAACAGTGTCTAAGCCTGGCGGGACTCGAGCCTTTGCCAGTTCCCCCAGACAGTGAAATGGCCCAACTGGTGAACCACTTGACTAACATTCTGGGGGCTCAGGGATGTTTTCTTATACTTAGTCTTATCCAAAAGTCTTCATATATCATTTTCTAATCCTAATCAGAAAAAGTACTAAACTCTTACTCTAATACCAATTATAACAACCCTGATCTTTATTATAATTTAATACATGTTTTATTACATAAAAGTAAACTTAATACAACCCAAAATATCAATAAGTGTAGTTTATTTGATAATTAGGTAAAATAATAATATCTAAGACATGGGATACAAGAACATTATTATAAAAATCTTCAACATTATTTATTTATAACTTCTGTAACATGCTCAAAGTACTCCTCTGAACATAAAACTGTTTGGGATATCCTAGGGACAAACTTATGAAAGGGTGAGATATAAATACTTGTAAGGGAATAAACAAGTCATACCATTAGGAATATAATTCATGTTAGACAATAGGAATATCACTGGAGCATAAAATAATCCTGAATAATAAGGCATGATATAGCATGATAACCATAACATGGTAAATATGGAAACAATATACAACATGACATAAGCATCAGTCAAGGCTCGTTGCATATGGAGGATCATGAGTGAAGGATCATTGTACATGGAGTGGTACGAGTCGATGATCATTACACATGATGGATCATGATTTAAGGCTATCTTAAAAGACCATTATACATGATGTATCATGATACTAAACATTACCAAATGCATTGGAGTGCTATCTGGGCAAACCCATCATAATCATTTCATTCTCATGCATATGTGTGCCCCATAGATCATAAAACATGGATTTATTCATAATAATAACTTATTAAATGATAAAGGAATATAGAATACATACATGGAAGTACCAAATCAATATGTATATGTGCATACAGGTGAATAACCTTGATATAAAAATTGGGTATGATATTCACTACACAATAGTTTTGGCCTGGAAAGTCATGATGATATTTTGACAGCATAATGGAGTTACATTAAAATACATAAATATTTTTGATGAGAGCGGAAGGGGTCTCTCATAATTTGGACATAAAATGGTAAGTAATAGGTACATGTAAAGATATGTACCAATATTAAAAAATGAAAATAGAATGCTTAAGTTCGTAAATAATCTTCAATAAAGAGGATAAGGGGATGATCCCTTATGAAATTTCACCATAGTAACAGGTGTACATAAAGGATCATAGTATGGATAAATGAAAGTAAAATGGGATCTCATAATTTATAAATAAAATGGATATTAATGGGGATATGGAAGAATATATCCCATGATAGGAAACTGAAAATTTAAAATACATAACATAAAATGAGTGCTTTATAGAAGAGGAGAGTAGAAGATGAGATTCCCTTACATGAGTGTGTGAATCTAAAAGACTGGGATGGGATTATTGAAAGATTGGGGGAACCTTGGGACGACTCTAGGGAGTATAGGGTAGAGTTTTTTTCTTCTCAAAGGAGTTTTAGTGAGGAGAAAATATAGATTCAATGAGTTTATATAGGAAAGGATAGAGATTTCTTTATTATTTAGTTTTTGGACCCTAGATAATAAAATATTCAAAACCACAAACTATACCATGGTTTTGACCATTGTTTCTACCAAATGGGTGTGGTTTAAATTTTTTTTATAATTACAAGGGCCGAAGATAATAAAATAACACCCCTGCTTATGGGGAGGTTAGTCAGACTCTCAAAGAATTAATATTAAAATCTTAAAATACATTATAAGTCTTGGGGGATTCATTAAAGATTTATAAAATAAATCAAATAAACATAAAATTAAATTATTTTAAAGGGAAAAAATATTTTTTTCTGAGGATAACTTTTATAGTATTTATTACAACACTATTGGGACATTATGATGCCATGAAAGGAACCATATATTTATATAGTATTTATTTTTTACCCGAAAATTTGATTGTATCAAAATATTATGAAAATTTTAACATTAAATAATCTTGACTTATAGATTCGAAAATATTATTCATTTTCTCTAAAGAATTTTCTAAATATATGAATTTTCACTTTTAAAATAAAAACTGCATTTATTGAAAATAGACGGTTTTTGACAATAATAATTTTTGAGCCTTAATAAAAATTACATTTTACTTCATAAAAATTCAATGATTTTTTATATTTAATAAAATTTATGTATAAAAAATATTTTATTAAAATATTATTGATTTTTATAAATCCAATAATTCATCAAAACATATTTCTTAATTGAATTTTAATATTAACCAAATATACAATTTGTGCTTTAAAAATAATAACAAGATTAATATATATTAATTATTTTATAAAAAATAATAAATATAATCATATTTCTATGGTCTTGATACATATAAATTTAATACACCAGTATACACCCTATGATTATGGTGCGTGATGGCGGGGCTTTTACGGGGTTGTTTGGTGAATATGGTTTGGCTTGTGATCCTGATGTGCTTGAACATTTCCCATAAACGGTTTTTCTAATGCTTAATTTGTGGGATATAATATTTGAATTGGACTAAGGAAAGTCCATAAAATTCTATCTATCTCAGAAGCACTGATAAATGGGCTTCATAGGGTACGATCAGACTGGTTGAGCCCATCACTTCATTTGTTTGTTTTAAATTGGATTGTTAAAACAATATATTTATACTAGTCATGTGATCATTGTTCTATGGAAATTAAAGAATAACTTTTTTTAATTAAAATTGTGTTTTTAAATAAACACTTAGGAAGATTATAACATTGAAGTGAGACTTAACCATTGAATAGATTATGTGTATCAAATTTAAATCCACATGAAAAAAGTTGATATAATTCAAAATATATTTAAAAGAAAATACACAAAAAAACATAGAATATCGATGTTAATGATGAAGTAATGTATCCAAAAAAAATAAATTGTTACACCTCAAGATTTTGTGACTTTGTTTGAATTAATTTAATCTTTTTGATATTTATCATTTCGCACTACACTGAAAATAGTTTTTTATATTAAAGATTTAAGTTTGGATTTATTTATAAAAAAACCATGATAATTATTTAATAAAAGAAACAAAAATGTTAGATTTCTCTATATGGAAAACAAAGGTTAGATTATGTTTCACGAAGTAATGACTTTCCCCAATGGCTTGTGTAACAAGAAATACTATGTTTTACTAAACAATAATATATTATAAAAATTATTATTATTTAATATAATAGGATATAACCTTGTAGTTAAATTGGATGTTGTGAATAAGATTTAATTACTTATGAAAATACATTAGTGAATACATTGGTTAATAATTAATTAGAAATAAATATTAAAACTAGCCGAATATAAAGGGAATGACTTAATAAAAACTAATTTTATGATCATAAATTAATATCATCCTAATAAAGTAAATTAACTACTTTTGACGAATAATATTAGTTAAATATATATATTATATATTCAATTAAATATTTTTTTACATTCATATAATATATTTCATATACATAATATAGGAACAAACCCAATTTTAACCATAATAACCTATACTTTTATAATAGTAGCTTTATCGCCTTTTAATGACAAACCTATTTTAAATATAAAATTTGAAAATTTTATAAATTTTATAAGTTAAATTAAACTTCATTTTTTAAATTTAAACATAAAAATTAGGTTAGGGTGAATTATTGGTATATTTGTTTTAAAGTTTCATTTGTCGGTCAATATTGAAAAATATTCAATTTTAATTCAAAACTGCTTTTTCATCTAATTTATTTACAAGGATAAATTATATTTATAATTTTTTAAATTATAATTATATCAATTATAAATAAATTAATCCAATTTAGTTCATTAGGATCTATTTTACTTTGAAATTAGATATAAAAACTTAGTATACATTTTGAGCATTTTTACTTTAAAAACTAGCATTGTCATCCTGTCTGTGGGATTAAATTTCAATTAATTTTTTCCTCTTATGTGATTTGAATTTGGTGAAATGGATTTAATATTTTCATTCAACAAAAATTATAATTTCTAATAAATTTAAATTAGTTTTTTACCAAAATATTAGTGACTTTAATTAAAATTAATTACAATGATTAAGAGGAAAATTAACTTAACAAGGGACAAAATCTTAAAATTAAGTGACAATATGACCAATAAACATTCAAAAAATCCATTGTATTTTCATATTTCAATTAAATAATCAATTGTATCTAATTGGGACCATTATTGGAACCTCAGTACATTAGAAAAATGTGGCCGGAATACCCTTTTCCAAAATTTACAAGAATGCCACTCCTCATCCACTATAAAAAGAAACATACATATCCCCCTTATTCACACCTAAAAATTCATTCATATCACAAAATATCAGCTCATATATTATCCCAAAATAACTCCCTTTATCCTACAGTACTCATGTTTGGATGAAATAGATCCAAGGAAGTCCATTGGTGAAAACCAAACAGAGTTACCCAAAAATGAGGTAACCTTCTTCAATGATCACTTTAGTATTATTTATTTCTCAACTACATAAATTATCTTTATTACATTATTATATGATAACACTAGTATAATCAATATACATAGAATGTTTTACTCTAAGGTTTTAACCTACAATTACACACCCTTTCATCTAATGGGTAATGAACATTCCATTCTTGTTTACAACAAATTGCCGCCTCATGAAACAATGTTGTTCGTTTTTCCTTTACCACCACTCATGGTTGGAAATTATGATGGGAAATCTATTTTTATATGATATATATGATATTAATTATGTATTTATACTTATTTAATTATTATATAAAGTATAACTTTTTTCTTTCTATTTGGTTTAATTATGATAACTTTGTTTGTGGAAGTGTAGACTACCATCTCCTCAAAGCGATGTGATTTGTTCAAAATTTACATAGAATTTATTAAGGACGACTTTAGTAAAATTATATGATATATTTGACATAATAATTATACTAGAATTTTAATATACACACACACTCAAAAAAATACATATATTTCATTTACATTCTTTTTTTAATATGGCAATAAAAAAGAAACAACATTCAAGCGTACTTACGACCTACTGTCTTTATGAATAGTTCATTCTATTTCATACTTATATATTTTATAGATTATTATAAATATTTTTATAATGAATATGAATGATATTCATATAATGTTTTAAATTATGTAAATAAGTAAATCATGATCTAATTAATAGGATCATTAATAATAAGTCAAAAATAATACGAAAAACAATGCAGATATTACCGGAAACATAACACTAACATTAAATTGTTAATAAATGGATAATATATAGTTATAATAAAATAATATATATTATTAATTATAATAATATGTTTATTTGGTAGATTTAAAATATAATTATATTCATTATTCATTTTTTTTTGAACGTGTAAAAAGAAATTAAAGACTTTAGGTAATGTAATTTCATCTCACTTTTTATTTCCGTGAGATACATGCCATATTCCCCACTATATTCTTTTATGTCGTGTATATAATTCCTTTAAAAATTTCATATCATTAATTTAATTTATTTAATGATTTTATAACCATTAATTAAGGTAATTATTTCATAGAGATCATTATTCTAGAGTTACTCAAGCAGTAAGGGTTTTCCTGCCTCACTTTTAATTTCCATGAAGAAAAAGCCATGTTCACCTCATATTTCTTATTTGTGGTGTGTATACTAACCATGGATGTATTATATTATTCTAGTACTTAAATATATGGTTGAATACATATCCATTTTATGATATTGATTTCATGGACTTTATGTTTCAAAAGTTACCAAATCGGTAAACTAATTTTGTCTGAATTTACCTTCCTTGAGACAAATGTTTTGTTACGCACCTATAATATTTTATGAGCTGTATATAATTCCATTGAAAATGTTATATTAGGAATATAATTATTTTAATTATTTTTTAATCTTAATTTAATTTCATTTTCTTACATGGGGGGTATGATTCCAAGTAACCAAGTGGTAAGATTTTTTAAAAACAATCTCATCGTTTATCGAGATTGTTTGTGATTATGATTCTATTGATGAAATATTATGATTAATTTCTCAAGATCACCCATTAATTTAATCCTTATATAGTTATTCAGATTATACAAATGTAATGGCACCATTAACCACTATTTGTAAATGAATATAATTAAGAAAATGATTTTATGAAAATCTAACTTTATTTCTCCATTTAGTTGGAAATATTTTTCTCTTAATTATTTTTTATAAAATGGTTTTAAAAAATATTATATGTTTAAAAAATATTTCAATATTTTATCAATCTTATTTAATTAGTTTTCATGGAAAATTGTTTTCCAAATAATTTAAATATACGTTTATATTTTTTCAAGGAAAATAGTTTTCAATGTTTTCAAAATTATTTTATATGTTTTCAAGGAAAAATGTTTTCAAAATGTTTTTAATATTTATTTGTAAATTTTCAATGTATTTTTAAAGAATTAGTTTTTCAAAATGTTTTCAATATTAATTTGTAATATTTTAATTTTATTTTTAAATAAAATGGTTATCAAATTTTTTTATGTTTTAGTTTTTTTTGTTAAATAGGAATGTATATTTTATTCAAGAAATATTTTAAATGAAACTAAAAAAAATTATTTATATAAAAATTGTTTTGAAATTATTTTATAAAAATGTATTTTTAGATTAAGGCTTTTTTCCTTAAGATTTGTTTCATGCGATCTTTCAAAATCCTTTTCCATCTATGATGACATAATTTGTTATAGTTTAATCTTTACATGAGATATGATGCAAGAATATAATTCATATAATTTATTTAATGGTTTATGTTTTTATGGAATGATTTTTATGACACCTATTTTCTTTCCACAGGTTATAGGCTTTTGAAACGTGCTTCATTTCATGGGTTATCGTTTTTATGAAAGGATTATGTGACCAATATCTTTCCCATAGGTAATTATATTATGAAATTTCTATGATACCCATTTAATTTCATTGGTTATGATATGATGTTTATGAAGCTCATTTTTTTATGGGTAATGATATAATGCAGGTTTTTTTATCTTTTGAAATATATATGCATGATTTTATTATGTGATGGGTAAAAACTATTTATTCCTCCAATGCATTGGGTAAAGAATTATATCTCATGAGATAATGATGAGATTAATGTTGATGGGATTAATCAACTATAGGAATATGTGGAAACCCAATACACTATAGGAAGATGTGGAAACCCAATTCATTATGGGAAGTTGGGGAAAATGAATCCCTTATAAGGAAAGGACTAAGACTAGGGATAATGGTGTGTCCTACCCAGTATGTTTAGTCCCCATTAAGTTCCTTGATATTTTATAGCAAATAATATTGAATTATAAGTAATGATATTACCTATTTATGTGTATGTCACAATTCCATGTCTTATTCATATGTTATGATTTCATGGATTATCATCTTGTTAACCTTATGATTAATGTCTTATGAAATTATAATATTTATAAAGTTATTCTTTTTTATGATCTTTGATATGAAATTTATTATCTTATAAGGTTATGATCATATTATAATACCCTAGTGCTCAAATTTATGCTTAAATATCTCCCTTGTTTACCCATAATGAGCATCTGAGCCCACTCCTTTTATTGTTTCCTTTCCCATGTTATGAAGATATATTTCATGTATGATATGTATACGAGTGGTGATAGTATTTGAAAAGAAAGTGGGAGATAATGTATCTCACTCATGTTCTAGCGTTTACGGTTCCATGTTTCCAAAACTCACTTAACTAATGTGGTCTTTGGGTGTCTCTTGTGTAGTGTATTACATATTACACAAAAAATGACAACATTTCAATATATGTTAGGTTTGTTTATTTGTAGTTGTTATCAGAGATATGGTTTATTAAAACATTGAAAACTTGGATGTTAAGAAATTAATGAGATACCTAGGGATATTTATAAGGATATTTCTTGGGATGTCTCTAAGGTTAAATATAAGGATGAGTTATAGTGTATGAAAATTTCTTAGAATTTTGGTATTGGATATAGAGAGTGGTTTCCAAGATTTATATCCCTATTGGATGCTATAAGTCGATATGAATCTAGCATAAATGTACCTAGGGGTACAAACTCTAAAAAGGTGCATCGATCCTGACTCAAGAAAAACTTGGTACATGATAATGGGCCTTACTGAACACTTGGATTAAAACTCCTAGGGGATTTGATTTGGGAATTCAAAAAATCATTACAAAATATTACAAAGGATTTAAGTAGAATATGGCTATGAATAACCTAGGATAAACCTTTTGTTTCATATATTAATGAAGTATGAGACATTATTTTGACATCCTATAAGGGAATTTTCTCATGATTATGTGGTTTTCCATTATGAATAGTGTTTCTCACACTATGATTTCTGGTTTTTTGTCAATAGTGGGAACTAGAAGAAACATTGTTAATATTGAATGTTATAGAGGAGGAAAGTGTGTGAATTTTAAAAATTGATTTCCTATATAGAAATATCATGAATAGAATCAGGAAGGTGGTTTGAGTTTTGGTTATACTGCTAAAGATAAAAATTCTATGAGTAACATGTGAGAGGTATGAGATGTTCTTCATGTATTTTTTACATTAAATATAAGAATAATGATTATATAAAGTTTTATGAACCTTATTAAATTATTATCATTTCATATTCTAGGAAATATATATTAAGGAATTAGATGATGATGCCTGAGTAAAGGTTTAAGAATAAATTTGGATGAATGAAGTAGTTATGTTTTGGAATTTAAAGATTCTGTTACATGAATTATGAAATAAATAATCATTTTCAATATATGTTTTTCATTAAGGATTGAAAAAGATATTTTTAATTGTAATGAAGACATATAAAAGTGATATAATATAAAGGTGATATTTTGATTAAGGGGAGGTAGCCCATATTGTGTTCAAGATATAGAGAAAATAGTTTCTTGATTGGATAAAGAGATGATTGGTTTGGATAAAGTGAATTGGATAGTATCGATGACCTTCTAAATGATTAATTATTTGTTGATAAAGTGGTCTATGTTATCATGGATGACGTTTAAAACTTCTTCAACTTGTGTAATATATTCAGTAATATTTTGAATAATGAATCATCCATGTTTTCAAAAATGATTTATGTTAATTTAGGTTATTATCATGTTTCAAGAGAATATACGACGAGGGTATTCAAATTTTTGGAATGCGATAACCATGATATAATTTATTATAGAAAGTGGATCAATGTTAATATAATTTTTGATAAATTTAGTAACCTTTTTTCTAAAATTTTTGACTTCTAAATTTCTAAAGGGTTATAAGGTTAACCATATATGGAATGGGATATGTTAAACATCAGATGAGGTTTTATAGATTAAATTATTATCCTTCTATATGTGGATTTATTCAAATTAGATAACCTATGATCACCATTTTTGTGTGAAAAAAATTACATATGTAATGACTTGTTATTCTATTTATGGATCCCATGATCTGTTAGTTCATTAGGAATGACCAATTCACCATCATTCCCTAGAGTAAGAGATGATGTGGTATTTTATCAAGGCACAAAAAAGGGTGATATTGTGTTTATAGAATATAATTAAATCAATTAAGTATATATTCTTAATAAATTTCTTCAAATTTAAGAAAAATGACCTTGAAATCAAAAAAATTATCCAAGTGTATTAGTTTCTGATAAATCAAATGGCCCCTTAGATCATCACAAATTTACAACTTTGTGACTGTTAAATTTATCCTAACCATGTTTTCTATCACTATCCATAAAAAAATTATCGTTATATTTCTCTTTCATGTACATGTTTTCACTTTCAACCTATGTTATCCTATGTGGAAAAAAATTCATGATTTACTTTGGGCAACTCTTATGGTTTTTACATTCCTTTTTAAAGGAAGTTTTTGTCTTATTTTTTACAGTGTTGGTTTTTTTAAAGGTGGAGGTAGTGCCTCTAAAATTAAAAAGAAACCAAAAGAGAGTATCCAAAAAGATAATAGGAAACATGGAAATCCCAAGGGGAAAAACTATCTACCTATCTTTTTCATTAATCTGGTAGTTAGCTTTCTTTCTTCTTCTTGAATGGCATGCCATTATGCCCTTCCATGACCCTGACCCTGACCTCTTGATATTACTATACTAGAAGGAAGTTCTTGAAGCCTCTCTAAAAGTGTATCAGCATCAGTACTGTCAGAATCCGAGATGTCTCCATGCTCTTTGTGTTTTCCAGGAGAAGCAACCCCCTCAACTGAAGTAGTCTGGATGAGGGACCCATGAGTCTCATCAGGAGAGCCTTAAGTGGTATCATGCATCTTAGAATCATCCTCAATATGTTTATCAAAGGAATGGGTACCTGTAGTCAATACAGCTAATTAATTTTCCTTATTTTAAGAAATGAGTTGAAAGCCTTCACTTTCCATAGGGGGTTTTGAAGAAGCATGACGAGGATTAGAAACAACAGGAGTGTCAGTTTCTAATATTTTCTTATACTTTCGGATATCTAAAGAAATCATCGCATCATTTGAAGGTGGATGTTGAGATTCTTTTTGAGTGACATATTTAGTCTCTTTTGAATCTTTAAAGTTATCAACATGTCCTAACAATTGGTGAGGTGAAGAAATTTTAGTTTGCTACAAATTAGCACATTTTTCTTGATATTGAGTATCAACATATTTCAAATTTGCCTCTTTAGAAAAGATGACAACTCAATATTTTGACTTGTTCTCAGAAGTAAAGGCTTATATGTGGCCTTTCTCATCAACTATAGGATGTAAAATATCCTCAAGAACAACTCCTTGCACTTTTTTATTATCAACAAGAATGGTAGGTCCATCACCACTTTTACAATCGGGCTTCTAGACATGTGTACTTTGAGCCTTTTTAGGACAATTGCCCATTTCATTTCCACACAAATATTTACAATGTTTGTTTATATGAAAGTATATTTAAATTATTAAAAATTTTATAACCCAAATTATTTTTAAGTGAGAAATTCATTTTAAGGGGGTATAATGTAACACCCCTATATTTTGAAAATTATTATTTTTGAATTAATATAATCTTTTTTCTATTTAGCATTTCACACAACACTGAAAATAGTTTCTTTATATTAACGAACTATGTTTAGATAGTATTATATGAAACGCCAAGTTAACTATTAACTATACACAAAACAAAGTTTAGCTTGATCTATATGGGACACCGAGGATAGCTTATGTTACACATAAGACTGACTTTCCTCGATGACTTCTGTAACATGCAAGACCGAGTTTTACGAACAATAATATATCATTATTAATATTATTTAATATAATAAGATATAAACTATCTTTTAAGTTGGAGGTTATGAATAGGATTAACTAAATTCTAAAAATAAATTATTGAATTCATTGGTCAGTGATTAATTTGAATTGAATATAATAACCAGTTGAATATAAATGTAATATTTTTATAAAAACCACTTCTATTTTAAAAATAATAATTTTATCCTAATAAATAAAATTAATTTTTATTTTTTTAATGATACTAAAGAATTAAATATTTTATATATTTAAATTCTTTTTTTACATTCATCTAATATTTTTTATAGGAATAATATAGGAAAAACCCTAATATTACACATAAAAAGCAATTTAACCACCTTTTAATGGAGAACCTATTATAAATATAAATTTTAGAAATTTATAAAAACTTATATGTCAAAATTAACATTATTTTTGAAATTTAAACATAAAAAATATGTTAGTTTTAATTTTTGTATTTTTCTAAGAATTTTCATTAATGATGAACAATGTAAAATACCGAATTTTAATTCAAAAATATTTTTTGTCTAATTTATTAATATATTTAAGTTATATTTATAATTGGTTTTAAATTATAATTATATCAATTATATATAAATTACTCTGATTTAAGTCATTGGAATCAATTTCAATTTGAAATTATATATAAAATCTTAATAATTTTTTAAACATTTGTACTTTAAAAACTTTTATTATCATCTCATCAACATGATTAATTTTAAATTAATTTTCGCCGATTCTGTTATTTTAATTTAAAGAAATTAATTCCTTATTTATAATAATAACAATTTATAATGTCTAATAAGTTCAACATATTTTTGGACCAAACAAATAATAGATTGTAATGAAAATTAATTGTAACAATTAAGAGGAAAAATAACTTACTAAGGGACTAAAACTAAAACTTATGGGAACAAATGACCTCAAAACTTGTCCAAAATCCATTATATGTTCATATTTATACCATATAATACATTATATATAGTTTTATCTATTATTGGATCCGCATGACATGTGAAAAAAATGGGTGGAATTCCCTTTTTGAAAATTTATAAGAATGTAACTCCTCCTCCACTATGAAAAGGCACTCAACCCTCCCCCTTATTAACACATATGAAACCCCTTTTCTCACCCAAAATCTTATCAAATATTCTGAAAACATACATAACTTAATCATATAAGACTCATGTTGGTCGTAACGGTTTATATAGAAATTATTTGTCAAAAACCAAAAGGAGTTACCCGAATTAGAGGTAAGCTTGTTCAACAATCACTTTAGTATTATTTCTTTCTCAACTCCTTAAATTATCTTTATTCCATAATTATATAATAAAAAAATTTTCCTAAATATAATTATATTTTTTGTCATTGTGTTATACCTGAACTTACACACACATTAACCTAATGGGTAATGAACTTACCGTTCTTGTGTGTGGAAAACTACCACCTCACAAAACAATGTTGTTCATTTTTCCTTTCCCACCTCTCATAGTTTGGTATTATGATGGAAACAATATTTTTATATTATATATATTTTATTTATTATATATTTATGCATTTTTGATTATGATATAAAACTAATATTAATTCTTTACATTCAGTTTAAATATGGTAACCTTGTTTGTGGAAGTGTTCACTATCACCTCCTCTAAGCGATTTGATTCATTGACAAATTACATAGAATGTATCTAGGATGAGTTTAGTAAAATAATATGATATTTATAAAATAATAATGGTACTGGAATGATATTATATATATGTATACATATATTTCATTTACATTCTTTCTTTCAATACAACGACAAAATGGAAACAATGTTTGTGTGTACATACGACCTACCATGTCCATGAATGGTGTATTCCATTTCATACTTCTATCCTTAATATATTGTTATAAATATTCATATAATGATTATATATGATATTTATATCATTTTTTACATTCTTTAAATTAGTAAATCATGATCTAAGTAAGAGTATCAAGAATAACAAGTCAAAATGAATACGAAAAACAAAGTGGATATTACTCAAAATATAACATTAACGTGGAATTGTTAATAAATGGGTAATATAAAGTAATAATCATAATAATATATGTTATTAATTATAATAATACAGTTATATGTTATATGTATAAAAAAAATTATAATTATTATACAGGATGCTTTAATGTGTACAAAGAAAGTCAATACCTAGGGTAATGAAATTTCATCTCACATTATATTTTCATGAGATACATTCCATATTCATGACATGATTATTTTGTGTGGTGTATATACTTTCCTATGAATTTTTATGTCACTAATTTCATTTATTTAAAGATATTAAAATATTTAATTGATGTTATTCTTTCATTTAGATCACAATTATAAAGTCACTCAAGTTGTAAGGATTTTCTCATCTAACTTTTAATTTCCGCGAGGAACAAACCATGTACTCCTACTATGTTTTATATGTGTCGTATATAATTACAATTTTCTTGTCTCACTTTTTTTTTCTTCTCACTTTGAAGTTATTCTTTCAAGTATATCACAATTACGTTACTCAAGTTGTAAGGATTTCCAGGCATTGATTTCCTTATTTTATCATGCGTGCTTTGTCATGAAAGATCTATTTATTACATGTATAATACATTTATATCATATAAATAATTACATTAATATTATAAATATCATTTTTTTCATTATATACACTTTATAATCATTATTGAAATTGGGACATGTATTGGATCACATCGGTTTGTGGAGACGGAAGGTCGTATGTACAGAAAAGTGAAGTTATATTATCCTTAATGGTTGAAAGGACAAGGAGTTGGATGATGTATTGATTTTTTGGAATCAATATAATTTCATATTTATCATATATATTCACTAAATGTATCCTTATTACCTTCCATGTAAAGTGTATATTAAAAATGAATAACACAGCTTCATGAGGAGGTAGTCCTCCATACACACGAGCAATGTTATCGTATTTTAAAAGGAATTGAACATAAGAATGTATTTGTGATATTAAAATTTCATAATTATAAAAATATAATATATAAAATATATATGTGTTAAATACATAATTATTTCTAGCCTTGAATAATGGTGATGAAAAATGAATTAAATCGATTCGTGAGGTGGTAATCTGCAGTGCACATGATCGATAGTTTCATTTCCCATTTGATGGATGTGAAGATGGATATAGGTAATTAAATTAAAATAATAACATATAAGTTTATGTAATACACTTTTATTATTATATAATAATAGTTTAATAATATTTTAAATAGGTGGAAGAAGAAAAAAATCTAAAAACTCTTTTTAATAACGTTACCTCATTTTTGGAAAACTTCTTTAGGTTTGGACCAAAAGACTTCCCAGGATGGATTTATGATAAAAAATGGATCCAGGAAGATTTTATTGGATTAATAAAGTTATTTGGGTTGTTATTTTCTGAAAAGATAGCTTTTTTAGCGTGAGGAGGAGAGGAGAGGGGGTGGCCTTTTATAAGTGGGGGAGAAGACACATGGAATTTTTGAAAATGTTCAAATGCGACCACTTTTTCATCATGTAAAATCCTCTAAAATGTGTAATTATACACCATTATTGGTTATACGGTAGAACTATGTCCATAAAATGGGTGTGGGATAAGTTTTACATCATTTTTAAACCTTATCTTCTTTGTTTAACCCTTGATAAACCTGTTTCTACGACAATCGAAGCAATTATTTTTTATTGTTTTCACAACTGATTATGACCAAAAATTAGGTTTAAATTATTAGATAATATAAATTATTATGGTTGAAATTATGGAATCCATTTTCTTAAATTAAATTTGTATAAGTGGTAGAAACAGATCTAAAAATGTACCCATAGAGAAGATGAAAAAGTAGGTTTCCTAAGAGAAAATTATCAAAAGTATAGAGTGTTTTAATGTCAAATTTTATTACAAAATTGATTAAAATGATCTAAATTCATTAAATTTTAATATAATTGAACTAATTTTACTTTAAAACTTATTTTAAATATAATTTAATCTTGTAAATTATTTAAATTAAATGATAGTTTTCAATAAATATCAGAATTTTTCATTATTCATCAAAAAATGAGATTTTTAGAAAAATAAAAAAATCACCCAAAGATAATTTTTATATTATTATTAAAATATTATGTAATTTTTTTAATAAATTTTATAATATTGGTAAAAATAAATTTGAAATTATGTGGAAAATGTACGACTAAACAATTTTTTAGAAAAATACAGTTTTTCAGAAAGAATTTATTTTTATTTTAAATTATTCATATTTTAATTAAAAAAATAGATAAACATAATATTAATAATTTAGTTAAAATTATTCATACCCTATATATTAATATCTTTGTTATAATGGTGTAATATATTGCTGTTAATTTAGGCTCTGGGTTTCGTGTTCCACAAGCTATCGAAGAGATTACGGTTAAAAAAAATTCATTGGTTGTTTAAGCTTGGTGTTGCATGTCTAATATTCTATTGAATACAATTTTATTCTTTTATAATTTTTGGGTCTAACAATTCCACTATTTCTAGTACTGATATTAGATAGAAATCCTCAATGTGACCATGATATCTGATAAATCAAAAACCTCCTAACAATAAAAAGAAAATTTTCTATCTTTTAGATGTATCAAATGATCTTCTAAAAAACCCCGTAGGATCTAAGAATTTTGGAATAAGACCCTTCCAAACCAACATCCTTTCAAAACCACTATAGGTTAATACTAAAGAGAAAAAAATATCACTACCACAACTTCAATGAACTGTAGATATTATGAAACCACTTCTTTTAGCTAAATGGATTCAATAAATTCATGTAGACTTCACACAATCCAAACAGTTATACTACTAATATTTTTATAGGGAAAATAAAAGTAAATATTATATTATTAATACAGCTTCACTTAAGTTTCTCATATTAAACCAATAAGGCATATAATATTTAGTCCCTCTCACCATGGATCTAACATGCCAACTAAATGTCTTTTGGCATGATTATCACACACTTTTCATGAATGAAATAATGATTTTTATATTTTAAAACACTAAAAAGGTATTACTTTTCATCCTACTAAAACAAAAATACAAAATTTCTCTTGAAACACAAATTTTTCATGAGGCATTTATAAATTTCATAAACATCCTTTAGAATATATGTTTTCTTATTAAAATTATTAGTATTATTTTGGTACTTATGAAATTCATGAGGAGTCATGGTCCCAAGATGGTGTCTCTGGGGATTATCCCATTGATGGTAGGGGTAGACATATGAGTAACCTCAATAGTGAGTTTCGTCTCTAAGGACATTCCACTAGTAAAAGTTTACATAGTTTTCATCATAGGATCCATTTTTAAGACCATTGTAATAATAGGGAAAATGATGAAAATTCCAAGGGGTAAGCTAGTATACATAGTTTCAATTTAAATTTCATTTTTATTCATGATAAAATGTACTATGGTCCATGACCAATCAATATCTCTCAACTTCTTTAATTTAGAAAATTGACCTCAATAATTTCCAAGTCAATCATGCCATCCTAAAATTTCCCAATTAATTTCCATAAATTAGTATTTCATATCTTGTTATAAACTTTTCCACTAATATTGATGAATGAAAACATCATATAATATATAAATAAAAAAATGTAATCACATATTCCATATTAATACCACTTTAAATAAATTGATTACATGATGTAAAATTTTAAATAAACTTATAATATGTCTATTGTAAATCTCCCAAACATATAAATTTCATCCCATAAAAGTATTTGAGTAACTTCATCAGTAAAAAGTTCTGGGAACTCTTTCCACTTTGGACCTTCCCTTCCCCTTGCTTCCACTTGATTGTCCTCTTGTTACTATGAAACTCTAACTAAAATAATATTCTATTTTCAATGATTATTCTTTAATTTATCCATAATATGAATTGTTCTTTACATATTTGATGAATTAGCTATTAAATCAAACTTATCCCAATTCAAAACATGGGTTTCACCAGCTAAATAATTATTCAATTAAGAAATAGGGAAAATATTGTGAATTGTTCTTTCACTATTCTAATACAAATTGGTAAGACACTATAATAATATGATTTATAATTTCCATAGGGCCAACAAACCATGGAATTATATTTTCTTTCTTTCTGAACTTTTGGTGCCCCAAACATAGTGATGATTTAAAAAATATAGAACCCCAAATATAAAATTACAAAATTCAATGACTTATACTAACATTAAATAAAATCATACGTTTCTAAATTAATATAACTCAATTAATCATCTCTTTCAACAAAATATGTCCTATAAGAGTCTCTTCTCTGGTCTTAATCAATCATAATGGTGATCAATATGGTTATATATATAATGCTTTAAATATCACCATATGTATTGAAGATTGATCACTATTTTTTAAAACAACTCTACCAATGTTAATTATTCTTCCCATTACTTTCTAATGTCAAGAACACATTTCTAGCGAGTTTACTCTAGAATCTCAGTAAATCATTTTATATATCCTTAAATTTGATGATGGTAATATATACTCATCCTCAAATATATCTTTATAGTATTATGGAGTCCCATATAAAATTTTGATGAAAATTAGAGATCTATATCTAATATAATAGAATTCAAAAATCTAGGAAGTCTAATAAATTTTCTTATATAAATCATACCAAAGCCATAAATTAGAAAAATTTCTTAAATAGTAAACAAATTCATTGATTTTTTCAATCGATCTAAAACTAATCATATACCATAATTATTTCAAAATTATTTTAGGGAATCTAATCAAAAAATCTAAAGAAGTATTTTATAACATCCATGTCGAAATAGGTAATAGATTCAACAAGTATACCTATAACTGATGCACTGCCTTTACCTTTTTATAACACAATCACTGATAAAGAAATTTGTAAACATCTTGTTTAATTTCTAAGCACCAAAATTGGTATATATTGTCATGAAATATATTGGTAGATCTGGGATTCACCACAAAACTCAATTGGTTAAATTTATTCAAAACTTCTATCTTTATATCTATAAGAACCACCATATACTCTCTAAAGTAATGAAAACAATCTATTAAAAAAATTCATCCTTGGGAAGTCATCCCACAATAAAAGGCATCCCTTATCTACCTATATTAATCATTTAAAAATATATTCTATTTTACTCAATATATACAAAATGATGTCACATTAAGCCATGAAAGGAACATATTTTTCACCAGTTTCTTTTCCTCAAAGTGGAAGTTTAGAAAAAACACCATTAATAACCACTAATCTATAGATTCCATTAATAATTGAGTGGTAGTCTTTCTACTAAAATAATTTTTTATCTCATTTCCTTTCCAGGATGTATACATAATCAAAAAATAAAAGTTTTGAAGATACTTTATTTAGTTGAATTATCTCAGGTTGATATAACATTTTAAGTAAATATACTTCAAACTCTATTGATATATATATATATAATAATAATATCATAATAAAATAATAACACTTTTAACTCTTGAAATAAATAACCACAACAAATAACTCTATATCATGTGTAATGTAATTTTTCTCATGAGGTCTCCATTGTCTATACCCATATACTAATGTCGTAAATCCTTATATCAAAATGATTCCTAATCCAAAACCAAATTAATTACAATAATCCTAGCAACTAACTATTAATTTAAGATGAATTGCCAAAAAATATCATCCCTGAAATACTTCTACTCATGTCACAATCTAATCAAATAGGGATCCTTTCTAGGTCATGGTTTTCATGGTAGAATTTATTTTTTGAAAAATATAAAATGTGCATACAATAATATCTTTCCAGACATAAAAACATTTAAATCTCAAATAAGATTGGGTTCATTCCTAATACATCACCACTTTTACCTTCCCAGGAATAATACAAATTCCATTATTAGATAAATTTTTTTCATGATATTAAACTTCTTATATCCCAAAGTTGAATTTCAATAACAAATTATAAAACTTATACTCATATAATGTTTCCAAAAATATTTCTAGGTGATTCCCATGATCCACAGTTATTCTTAAATAAATTAAGATATCATCCAAAATACTAGAAAAATTTTATCCAAAAAATTATATAATATTTGGTTCATTAACTACATAAATATTTCAATTCCAATAATTTCAATTGGTAACTCAAACAGTTTTGACCTAAAATTACATTTTCTACATTGACATAAACAAGAAACTTTTTGAACACCCGTTTACATTACCCTTTTGAGTGATATCCAGACTGAAGCTCAATCTTGGGAAAAATCACTACCCTTAAATTATTTAAATATGTTAGAAATTTAGGGAAAGGGGTGTTTGTTATTTTTTCATAACATGATTTAGTTTCAAATAGTATGTTCATAGACAAAATCTACCATTATATTTCATGGAAATTAGAATTAGTGCATGTCTAAGAGAAACAAATTTTCAAATGAATCCCTTTTTCCCAATCACATTTAGTTGCACTTTCAAATTTTATAATTGCTTTATTCCCATGTAATGAAAAGGTAGTGAAACACTACTATAAAATTGGTATATAAGTACGGGCTATGATTTTCCCTATAACCTAATTGACCATGGTTATAGGTTATATCCACGGTCAAGCTGCTCATTTGAACTATCATTATTGTTTTATCCTTTTTTGGGGACTATATAGTCACATTGTGTAATTGGATCCAAATAGCATCAACTACCATGGGTAGACCATGGAAATAAGAATCTATGAGCACAGTTCATGATTATGTCTATATCCATTGAAATATTAAACACAATGGTGAGATTGGATCCCAATACATCTTATATAATTTATCTAATACATTAGCATGAAGCCAAGGTGAACTATATATATAATTCTACCCACACACATGTATATATAATTATATATAATTGAAATTATTATATATTTATTAAATGAATATGGTGATAGATCGTACAACCTTCAACAGAAATCCACATAAACTATGTATATAGGTGTTACAAGAAAGGACTATGACCATGATCTACATTAACCATGGTCGTAGGACTTTCCCACACCCTTCCTATGAAAATAATTCCTTTTTTGGTTTGTGAAGGCTAAGATATAACTGCAAGAAAATATTCTTGTGGGTATATCTCCCCTATAACTATGCCCATTTTTTACCATGACTATAGGTGGCACATATTCATGGTATAACACAATCATTGGTATAGGTCCATGGATATAACCATTTTTTATGGTAATGAAAAAGGGGTTCTTCTACGAATTAGGTCAATAATAATTTACATATTTCTACTTTATGGTAGAATATCTTTATAAAATAATATCTAGATACCATTCCACTACCCACAGAACACTACTGCAAATATGACCTTTAACGGCATTAAAAATTGGCTATATTAGCACTAAAAAGTGATGTTTACTAGATAAATGTTAAAATCTAAACTTTATAAGTGCTAAAGAAAATCCCAAATAAAGGGAGTCTTTATCAACACTATTTTATCATTGATATAAGATGGATTTAAGAGCACTAATAAAAGTTATAACAAAGGCACCCTCTATCAGCACTTTTTTTAGAGTTGTTAAAAAATTTGAAAAAAATAAATTTTTTTTCATGCAATAAAAGAGACCCTTTCATAGTGATCATGACCCTCTTTATCATTACTTTACACTCCCTAACCCACCAAAACACATCCTGAACCACTGATAGGCACTCGCGAACACCCCCCACCCTTCCTCTGTGCTTGAATGGCTCCCGCAAAAACCTGCTGGCATAAGGAATTGATCCCATGACCTCCCTTCTACACTCTAATGCCCTTTACCACTCTTCCAAACATGATCTGTTTTATATTTTATAATTGTTATATTTATTTATATACATATATAATAGTGTGACACACACACACACTTATATTTATTTAAATATATTTTATAATAATATTCACTTACATATAATAGAATATATATATATATATATATGTGTGTGTGTGTGTGTGTGTTTATTAACACACACACATATGTATATATAAAAATTTTATATAAATTTTTATAATTATATATATATATATATATATATATTCATATATGTTTATAATGAAAAAATGTTTAGATATTGTTTTGAATAAAATGGATAATAATTCATTTTATATGACATACAAAATTATTTTTAAATGAAAATTTAAAATATGTCTATATATTGAGATATAAACCTTATACCTAACTTATATATTTATATGTCTATATATTTACATTAATATATTAATACATATTCACATGCAACTAAGTATTTAGATATATTTTTTTTATAATTTATTTATCAATATTTACTATAAATACATTTAGATGCTAGATTTATTGATAATGATATATCTAGAAAAATATAATTATATATGATGCATATATATAATATTGATAGACTTATACATAAAAAATATTTAAACACACATATACACAATTAAATTCATCACATACACATAAAAATATTTACATATATATGTATTTATTTACATACATTTGAATATGTATATAAATATATATATTTATTTATTAACACATGCATGTTTATATATAAATATTACTTATGTTTATATATATATACATATTAATGCATTTTTATAAGGAAAATAAAAGGGATAATTTTTTCCTTTAAAATAAATGAATAATAAATATTTATTTCCATTTAGTTTATATAATTTGAAATAAACTTTTATGTAAATATGTTTTAATATGTACTTAAAAAATTGATTTATTATAAGTAAATATATGAAAACATTCATATATTTAATTATAAATAAAACTAAAATATGAGAAACAATAATATTTCAAAACCATTATAAACATATGAATATAACCCCTGAGAATAAATTCACTCCCACTAAAAATAGGCTAGAAGAATCTATTAAACAAAGAAAAAAGACTAATAAAAATTAAAATAATAGGCTATCCCAATAAAAATATCAATTTTAGAGGATTTTTGGGCATTTCTAGGCCAAAAAGTTGACTATGGTTTTCATGGGACACCATGTAATAGATATCTTTTCAATATTTAAATTGATATATGGTTGATCAAAAACAGACACCTAGTTTAAAAGTTATAGCCATTTCAAGTCCAAGTCATGTTTTCCACTTATATTAGACCATTCATTCATTCGCTTAGGGTTTCCCTTCCCCGAGCGCGATTCTCCTTCGCATCAAATCTTTTTTTCTGCCATTTTCTTCTCTTCATCCACTCATCTCGTTCACTTTCCACATCAGGTTCTTCCAAGACTCTCCCTTCCACCTTGACTATTGGTCTCGTTTCTTGGTGGTCTTCTCCTTGTCTTTGTTGTAGTTTGATGGTATGGTGGTCCTTTAGACTCCACTTGTTTTAGATCTACCCAGATCTGACTCCTCCGGCACGATTCGAAGGTTGCAGGTTTTTCCTAGGATTTGGAAAGTTAGGTGATGGAGTGGGCTGCTGATGATGCTTCACTGGAACTCTTCTTCCCCGGTTCTCTTTATCCGGACCCCCTAGTCAACTCGACGTTTTTGTGAGGATTATGATCTGTACATGATGAAGATCTGGTTTCAGGCGGAGGCCATTAAATGTAATTTTTGCTCGTTGTTTTCTCTGAATGGACAAGTTAGGGTTTCTAGCGGTTTCGGGGAATCTTCTGTGGCAGTGGCTAAATATCATTGTGTGGTTGTGAGACACATTGGTGCTCATTTGGATCTTCTACAGTTGGATATTGAATGACCTTGGTTGCTCTACATCGTCTTCACTGGCGATCTGGTTTTGGTTGACGGACGACGATATTGTTTGTGGATGATTTGAGTTATGTTTGGTATATGTTTGTTCTTTTCTATTTCAATAAATTGTTGTATGTATTCTTGGTTGGATGATAGGTTTTTGAAGTCTTTTGGGGATTGAAATCTGTTTTTATCACATTTGGTGCAATACAGTTTCTTGTATTTTCTGGGTGGGAGGCCTCCTTCAAGGTATGGGTGTGTTGACACCCATCATCCAGCCATCTATCTTCTTGGAAGGATGGATTCCTTGATTTGATTTTGCTCAGTGATTTGTCTTGTGTTGTGTTTCATCAGGTTGACTTGCTGTGATTTTATCACAATCATTGTAGGGTGGGAGACTCTTTTGAGGGATAGATGTGCTGGCATCTATCGTCCAGTCCTCCCTCTATATATTTATGTGTGTGGGAGGAATGATCTACCTCGTTGTGCTTCCATGATGGTGAAACTGCTTGGTAGGGGGGAAACACTTTCATTTTGACAATCTCACTGTTGCATTCTCTCTGGGGGGGGGGGCAATGAAACTCTTTTCTTTCCCTTTGACTTTTGGTCCTCATTGATCACTTGGGTTTTCCTTCATCCCTTTGGGTTGTTTCTTATGGGTTTGTTGTCATTGGGTCTGTAATGGGTTTCTCCTTCTTCCCTTCAAAAGGAGTTTATTGCTTGTTCAATAAACGGGGGCTTGTCCCCTTTACCTTTAAAAAAAGTTTAAATGTGTTCTTAGCCTTATCTAAGTAGTATTTTAAAAAATATATTATATTTATATCAATATAAATATATAAATATATTATTTTTAATAAAATATATTTTAGATAACCTTTATTAGCATTAAAAAAAATCACTCATAAATTGTTGCCTTTATGAGTGCTAGTAAAAATGTACTGATAAAGGCCCCATTTTTTAGTAACCTTTTTAGTAGTGTAGATAAAAGGCCCCCTTTATCAAAGCTTTTTAGTAACATAGATAATGGGTTCCCCTTTATCAATTATTATTTAGAAATGATAAAGGTTCCCCTTTATCAGTGTTTTTTAGTATCAATGATAAAGGGACCCCTTTGTCAGTATTTTTTATTAGCTCCGATAAAGGGGGACTTTATCAATTTTTTTATCTAGAACTGATAAAGACCCCAATTTATCACCAATAAAATATCCCTGAGAAAGGCCCCCTTTATCAATACATTTTCTAGAACTTATAGGGGGCTTTATCAGTACTTTTATCTGGCGCTGATAAAGCCTAGTGCTTGATAAACCCAGATTGGAGGTAGTGGAAGTAGAGTTTGATCGTTTCACCATTGATCAATGTGATGACCCTATCAACATAAAATATATCAATTCAACACAACTTATCAAAAAAACTCAACATTAAGGAATATCCCACTTTAATTTCAATATATGTATAATCCCATGTAGTTCCATAAAGAGAAATATTTGACTATAAATATTGATTTGATCCTTGAATTTACTCAACCAATCCATTTTAATAATCAAGTCATATATTTTCATCATTAGAAGTAATAATTCTTATGAAATTTCCAGGTTAATGAAAATGATCAAGAAGGATGTACACTTAAATGACAACTTGATATTTTCTCCCAATAAAGTATGATTTTCTTAATATAATATAAACTCCACTTGTTACTCCAACTGACCAAATTAACATATAAATATGAATAAATATGATTCTATAATATCAACAAATATATAAATATTCATTGGATATAAAAAAAAAAGAACCTCATTACATATAATTTCCTATAACAGTCTCTACCTTAAATGATGCTTTTTTATATGAAAAGTGTTTTTCTATGACTCTTATGAGGTGATGATCTCCCCTCCGGATGAGGCATACCCACTCTTCTATGAGTACCTAACTCAGTATTCTTTGATCCTTAAATCGATAATCTCAATCCCTACATATGGTTAGATTCTCCAATTCCAACCATACATGAGAATACCCTATAATACTTGTTCAAATAACCCACCATACCATACTAGAAGCATTGACAAGGTAGAATAATATATATTGATTCTAAATTCCCTTATCCACAACACTAGAAACACATTATTGGAATCTCCCCTGGGATAATTGAGAATATAAATCTATAGTTTTTCCATAAAAAACCTTTTTCTTCCTCTTATTTCTACTGAAGATATTTATCCATTTACCTAACTAAGGATGAAAGGTGTTCACACACCATGTGTTTATTATATCTACCTCCATTATGTCTATATAAATAATAATAATTATGTAAGTACGTATCATCAGTAATGTAATACTAGACTGAATATTTTGTCACAACTTCATCTCAAAACTTCAATCTTTGAGGTTATAATTTTACATTATCATTTTTACATACTACACAAGCTCAATAAATTTCTATGTATACCCTATCATTGTCATATTACCATGCTAAAATGGCAGAAATTCTTGATCCATTTCTAACTTCAAATCCTTAGGAAAGTAATAATAATTAAATACTTTCTAGAAACCCTTTGAGTTATGATACTCTTGATGTACATCTTATGTATAAATAAAAACTACTTTTAAAGGTGTTTTGATGGATTCACCATAAGTTATGGAGTTTATCACAAATTACTTATGGGATTTTAGAACAACTGTGATGTTTTTTGATGAACACTAAAAGATACATGTATATGATGAATTTACATATATAATTGATTCTTGTGATGTATAAAGTATGATAATATACAGTATGTGATACTTTATATAAACGAGAATAAAATGAATAAATAATATATGTATATAATACATGTATATGATCATGCATATGATGCATATATATAGTCTATTGCAAGCATATGATGCATATATACAATCTATTGCATGCATATGATACCGAAATAGTAACAACACCTTTCAAATATGGTTCCTTTTATTTTATTCCATTGATAATGGATTGATATATTTGTATTTAGATTGTTTAACTCCTTCATAAATGAGTCACATATCAAAACAATAAATGTAGTAAATTGTGGTGGGTTTTTAGTAGAGGTTTTATAAACCATCACTAAACAAAAAACTATATTCCATGACCCTTTTTAATGATGTTTTTTTGTAAATTATCAGTATTTAGTAATGGTTTTGTTTAAAACATCCACAAAAAACAACAATGCCTGACCCCTCCCCTTATTACTCTCTTTCTACCTCCCTAACCACTCCTCAATTCCATCCAAGCCTCATGGCCTCAACCTCACCCTTTCCACTACTCGATACCATACCCCACTTGCCCATCCCGTCTATGTTTCTCGACACGAGACCCCTATCGACCTTCCCCTTAGTGGTGTTTGACACTGGAACCCCACTTGGACCCCCCCCCCCCCTCGAGGTCGCTCAATGCCATACTGACTACTCTCTCTACATCAACACCAGACCCCCCTCTCTACACTACTGGAAATCTGACTTTTCCCAACGCTTCTATACCAAAGGTTCATAAAAACCGTTGGTATAGGTTCCCTTTACCAACGGTTTGGACAAACCGTTGGAAAATCCCACTTTGAGGCCACCTTTCCCAACGGTTTGGGGAAACCGTTGGGAAAGCCCACATTGTAGGGACCTTTCCCAACAGTTTTGGCAAACCGTTGGGAAAGGTATACCCTTTCCCAACGGTTTTGGCCAAACCGTTGGGAAAACCCACATTGTGGGGACCTTTCCCAACGGTTTTGGCAAACCGTTGGGAAAGGTATACCCTTTCCCAATGGTTTTGGCCAAACCGTTGGGGAAGGTCCACTTTGTGGACATCTTTCCCAACGGTTTGGCCAAAACCGTTGGGAAAGGTCCCCCATAGATCAACCTTCACCCAGAATGAAATCCAGGCTCAAAATCTATTCCAACGGTTGTCAAAACCGTTGGTATAGACCTATACCAACGGTTTTGACAACCGTTGGTATAGATCCTTTGATTTTTTATCATTTCTTCTTACCCAGAACATTATATAAATCAAAATTTAATATAATTATGAGAATACATATATATATTTATGTAATTATATACATAAAAGTCATGTTAGGTTAGTGGTTAAGTCGTTCAATAATAAACTAGGGGTGCTGGGATCAAATCCCAGCGAATGTTTTTTTTTTGAAATACATATACCAACGGTTCCACAACCGTTGGTAAAGATTTTCATATTAATTATACCAACGGTTTCCAAAACCGTTGGGATAGGTCTATACCAACGGTTTTGGGAAAACCGTTGGTATAGACCTATCCCAACGGCTTACTTCGCCACGGTTCTCCAAACCGTTGGTATAGGATATACCAACGGTTTGGAGGCATATACCAACAGTTCCAAACCGTTGGTATATGTTAGTTTTCCAGTAGTGCTAATTCTCTCTCCACCTCTATGCCACTGGACCCTCGCCATGATTTGGGGAAATATTTCTCAGATTTATTTCCTTATAATCACATGTAGTTGAATTTGAGATCTATTTTAGTGAATAATTGGGAAATATATCCTAGTTTAGTAATGTACCTATTCTAATTATCATTCATTGATTGTGTAAAGTAGATTTATGAATTATTTATGTTTTAGGGTTAGTTTCAGATCAATTTATTGCATTGATTATTTATCTAGTTTGACATAGGTAACCAATTTAACTCTATAATATTTATTTTGATGATTTTATACAAAATATGAACTGCTATTATGTTTTAATTTTTATTGCGAACTTAATGATTTGAGAATTGATTTCAATTGATTTTGAATGATTTTACCAGAATTTATAAGTGATGAAAATTATATATAAAACTTTTTAAAGGTAAGGTAAGTAAAATTACATGTATAAAATATGTTTAATTGGACTAATGGTGATATAATTTAAAATTTTTATGTAACAATTATTAGAAATATAAATAATAAATTCACGAGTGATTGAATTACTCTCCTATTTCTATTTCGTTATGTTATAGTGTGGTGTATTAATATAAATGACAAAATAAATCATGAAATGAGTGTTTTGGTTTAAATTATGTATTTGGATTCTAAAAAAATATTTATTTTCTGTTTTCATGGTTATATATTATGTTAATATAAATTTATAAATAAAATATCATGTGAATGACTAAATTATGTCTCTTAATATGTTAATCCTAATTTAAAAAATTATTTTTTCCCTTTTGAAATTTAATATATTTTATTTTTATATATAATAATATAATAATATTTTATATTTAACAATGATTGAAGTCAAGTAAATATGGATAAAAGTTATATTACATTAACTGTGAACACATTTCATTATATTATTTCTTTGAACATGTTTTTGGACTTTCATTTGAAAATCGATCCATGGATAAAAAATCAAATATACATGTCTGAATGAAAATTTTAAATGATGGTTTAAGTTATATAATTTATTTTTATAGTGACCCTAACCTTTTATTACATTACTATTATATCATTTTAAAGATAAACAACATAATATTATTACACATAGAGGATACAAAGGTTTATTGTCATGGAAAAACTAGGACCATACACAACAATTACAACATCAAGCATAAAAATTTATTTAATTTCTTCTTCTCTAGATTCTCATTGGAACTTATCCTATCCTTAGTACATGTAGCCACCTGAGGATATACATCAAAAGGGGTGAGCTAAAATCCCATTTAGATGATAGATAAGAATAATATATCATGTGGTGAGCAAAATCATGACATAGGAAAAAGATCATGAACATGAGAGGAGCATAAATAAAAGACATGAAATGTGGTAATGCATAAAAATGAAACATCATGTCTTATTGGTTAACTACCACACATTCATGTGAACCAAGATATAATCTTGTTCACACATCATTTCTCATTTAATCATGATATTCATCACTTTACCCAATGAATTGGAGTGTTGTATAATTCTTGGTGCACCTGTCACATTTATAAATTCATATTGCGCTATATAATTCCAGGTGCACCTCTCACATAATAACATTATCATTTATCATGCATGCCACAATGAATATATAACATAAATTAACATAACTAACCCATGAAAAGGAATGAGTTTCGTCTCATAAGAACATATTCATAAACTTTGGGTTCCCAAAAGAAAGAGTGAATAACATAATTGATATAAGAACCATAAATCTTGAATGAGAAGTAAAAGGTGTGTTCTTAAAAGAAGAGTTCTTTTGGAAAACTTTTTTTGACATAAATAATAGTGGTAAACATTTATATCCCAGAAATTGAAATAAAATTATGAACAAATGATTTCTTAGGAGTAACCTTATCTAAAATGGAGTGAAAGAGGGGGAACCTGAAGGAAGAAATTTGGGTTCAAGAATTTCCTCTTACCTTGTATCTGAATGCATACTTCTATTTAATGTCCTTTATAATGACATTATATTCATTAATTAGAAATACAAATCCTTTTTTACATTAATATGGTTCATTATGGTTTTATTATGTGGTTTTATGTTCCTTTGGATGAGTTATAGGGTTTTAAAACATTTTCCAGGAATGTTTGTTTTTATGGTTTTCTTGAGTGATTCACTTGTATTCTCAAATTGATGTTCGGGTAGAACATGAGTAAACATAGAGAACTGATATTACATGTTATTAATGGTATTATAAGAGTTTTAATGATCTAATAATGAATTATATTATATCCATGTGGTTGAATCATTAGATAATAATTAAATCATGATTCATTGGGTTAATTTGAGCGATTTTTCGATCATAATGAACTCGTTTTATTTTATTACTAGAAATATAGTCATAAGTTAGTTCCAGAACATTAAATAGAATATAATACATATAAAATGTTCTGTTTCAACCAAAAAAATGGTTTCATGACCAGATCATAAGGTAGAAATGGAATAAGAAAACTCGTCGTTCTTGAAGGTGATAAATTAACACCTCACGAACAACGTTCTCTTTAATTAAATAAAAGTAAGAGGAAAAGGCGGTTGGATGATATAATATCCCATTATCATCATAAAATTCCAGTACATGTATAATACTAGAGCTATAATACCATTTTTATGATGATAGGTGGGTAGAGATCAAGAAATGAACTTGAACTTGAAAAGAAATTAAAAGAGAAGAGGGGGAGAAATTACCTCTTAAATCTTCTTCTTGAGATCCTCCTTAAGGAAGCTAGGCTTGGTATTTTTATGAGACCATACACTCTTGAACGTGGGATAGGGGATAAGGAGGATGATTGGGTAGAGTTTAGAGATGGCTTGGAACTTGAGAGGTGTGAGGAAATGAGGGTGTGGAGAGTGGTATTTATAGTGGAAGGGAGAGGGGTTTCCTTAATATAAAATTTATTAGTTTATTAATTTCCCCTAAAACAATGAATATTGAGTCTTCAATGACAAATAATACTAGTTTTATCATGTGATCCTGAACTAAGTTGGCTTACATCATCTGAACATCATGCATGACTCTTTAATTAGCATATTTAGCATATTTTGTAAATTATGGTATTTCACTTTTCATAAAAAAATCAAGTATCTCAGAAAAATCCCAAAAATTTACCCCAACCATTTTTCGACATGTAGAATAAAAAAATAATTCTATTTTCCAGAAGTAATTTTCAAAATTTTATTAATTTAATATTTAATTAAAATCATAATTTACTTAAAAACAATTTTTAAAATTAAAACTGATTTTATAGTGCTTTCAAAAATTACGTAGGGTCTTATAAAATTATCTAAAAACAATAATACATTGATTTGTTAATTTATGATCAAAATATAAAAAAATAAAATTTCTTTTAAATTAATTAATTAATTATAATTATTTATTTATGACTTACAAAATATCAAAACCTTTACTAAGGTCAAATTGTCACTTTCTATGATGTCTAAATTTTATTTAATTATTCATGGGTAAGGTTAATCTTTTGTTAGTTTATTTACTTTTCATAAGGGTCATATTACTATTCATAAGGGTATGTTACTATTCATAAGGGTTGGTTACTATTCACTAAAAATTATTTTTGATTTATTAGACTCCAAAAATCATCTTGAACACAACCGTGTATGTCAGATTCTCAAAATTCCCAATACAAAAGTGAAAAACTTATGTTTAAAGGTCAATTAGCACATAGTAGTTCATTATGTTGTATTTTCATGTGATTTTATTACATAATTATAAGAAGGGAATTTCCATTGAAAAACATTGGGTCGTTACATTCTTCCCCCCTTAAGAAATCTCACCCCCGAAATTTCACTTTACTCAAACTAGTGTGGGTACTTTTCCTTGATCACATCCTCTAGTTCCCATGTAGATTCTTCAAACTTTTGGTTCCTCCACAAAACACTGACAAAGTGGGTTGACTTGTTGTGTAGTACCTTATATCTCCTATCTAGAATCTCTACTAGCTGTTCCTCACAAGATAGATCATCTTCCAGCTGTACCAACTCTATGTTTAGTACATGTGATTGGTCTGGTATGTACTTCCTCAGGAGGGACACATGAAAGACATCATGAACTTGAGCCATATTCAGTGGAAATTCAAGTCGATAGGACACGACTCTTATACAGTCAATGATCTTAAAGGGGCCAATGTACCTTGGGATTAGCTTCCCTTTATTCCCAAATTGCATGACTCTCTTCCATGGAGAAATTTGTAGGAAGACTTTATCTCTAATGTCAAACTATAAGTCCCTTCAACGGTAGTTTGCATAGATCTTTTTCAAAAAATGAGCAGGATTGATGTGTTTCTAGATGACTTGAACCTTCTCTGTCATCTCATGAACAAGATCAGGTCCATGTATCTTTCCTTCTCCAACTTCATCCCAACAGGTTGGAGTCCTACATTGATTTCCATAAAAAGCTTCATATAGAGCCATCTGAATACTCGAGTGAAAGCTATTGTTGTATGAGAACTAAACCAATGGGAGATTATGATCCCATCCACCTTTGAATTCTAGAGAGCAGGCTCTTAGAATATCTTCAAGTGTCTCAGTAGTCCTTTCAGACTGGCCATCAATTTGGGTGTGATAGGTTGTGCTGAAATTTAATTCAGTACTCAAAGCATGTTGAAGATTCCTCCCGAATTTAGATGTCAACCTTGGATCATGGTTAGAGACAGTCGAGAGTGGATCTCTATGTAGTCTCACCACTTCCTTCACATATATCTTTGCAAGTTGTTCAAGTGAGAGATCTTCCCGAATAGCGATAAAAAGGGCAGTCTTGGTGGGTCGGTCAACCACAACCAATATCGCATTATTTCCCTTTGACATCTTCAGGAGACCCATGACAAAGTCTATAGTAATATTTTCCCATTTCCATATGGTATAGGCAATGGCTTCATTATACCATTGTAGTTTTTTAGCCCATCTTTAACTTTCTGACATACTGAACACCTTGATATATATTCTGCAATCTTCTTCTTCATGTAATCCCACCAGATGTGTTCTTGGAGATCACGATACATCTTGGTACTCCCAATATGGATAGAGAATGTTGAGCTATGTGCATTATCAAATAGCTTCTTCTTTATCCCAGGTGATGAAGGAACACAAAGCCACATTCCAAACTGAATCACACCATCATTGTCGATATGGAACTCTTGCAGATTCCCTTACTTTTCTGCATTCACACTCTTTTGTATATCCACATCATCATTTTGTGATTCCTTAATCTTCTCTTGAATGGATTGTTACACAATCATTTGGGAAAGGTAGGATGTATCCCCTGACCTTATGATATCAAAATCCATCCTCTGCATATCTAAGAGGATAAAGTTTTTCTCAATCAGTACCATAGACAGAGTAGTGGGTTCTTTTATGCTTAGTGAATCAGCTACCCTGTTCGCCTTTCCAGGGCAATCATAATCCTTGATTAGCTATAACCATCTCATTTGATGCATGTTGGGATCCTTTTGTGTGAATATATACTTTAGGATCTTGTGGTCGGTGTATATGTCACAATTATCGACATAAAGGCAGTGCCGCCAAATTTTTGAGGAAAAAATCATGGATTCCAGCTCTAGATCATGCGTTGGGTAGTTCTGCTCATGGACCATCAATTGTCGTGAGGCACAGGCTATCACATTATCATTTTTCAGGAGTACGCAACCCAAACCCTGTTTTGAAGCATCACTATATATCACAAAACATTCTCCACTTTTTCATAGTGTGAGTATAAGTGCACTGATTAGCCTTCTATTTATCTCCTTGAAGCTTCCCTCACATTCTTCAATCCAGACATAATTTACCCCTCTCCTTGTTAACTTAGTTAGCAGGCTTGAAAATTGTGAGATGTTTCTCACAAAACATCGGTAGTACCCAGCTAATCAAAGAAAACTACATATTTCTGTGACACTAGAGGGTCTGGGCCATTCCTTAATTGCCTTTGTTTTTTAAGGATCCACAGAAATTCCATCACTTGTGATCACATGTCCCAAGAATGTGACTTGTTTCATCCAAAAGTCACACTTTCTGAACTTGGTGTACAACTTCTCCTTTTTCAATGTCTCCAACACAAGTCCTAGATGTTCTTCATGTTCCTACTTACTCTTAGAGTAGATGAGAATATAATCAATAAAAACTACCACAAATTTGTTGAGGTAATTTCTAAAGACTATATTCATAAAATCCATGAAGATTTCAGGGGCATTAGTAACTCCAAAGGGAATCACCAAAAACTCATAGTGCACATACCTTGTACGGAAGGCAGTCTTCTGAATATCTTTCTTCTTCACCTTTACCTGATGATAACCAGAATGAAGATCTACCTTTGAGAAGTATTGAGGTCCTCTTAACTGATCGAAGAATTCATTAATCCTAGGGAGAGGAGACTTGTTCTTTATGGTGATCTTATTGAGTTCCTGATAATCGATACACCGCCGCATTGTTCCATCCTTCTTCTTCACAAAGAGCACTGGCGCACCCCAAGGTGATGCACTAGAGCCTGTGAACCCTTTGTAAAAATTATCCTGAAGAGGATTGTTTAACTCCTTGAGTTCAATAGGAGCCATCTTATAGGGACACATTGTGATAGGAGTAGATCCAGGTATGAGTTCAATTGATAACTCTACCTCAGGATCTGGGGGAATTCTGGCAACCCTTTGAGAAATACATCATCGTATTCCCTCACGATGGGAATTTCTTAAGGGTTGGAACTTTCCTTTGACTCAACCATTTGGGAGATGTATGATTCTTCATAGGGAATCAACACCCAAACCATTGAATGAATTTTCGAAGGAGATTCATGATCTTCCTTGTATTTGTAGAGGATCATTGGATGGTTTGGAATATGAAAAAATATTTTCTTTTTCCCAATAGTTGATATCTTCTCTATATAATGAGCACCAATAGATTCCCATTATAGCGTCAAAATCTACCAAGGAATGTATTACGAGATTTTCCAGAAGAGTATGCCCACATACGCCAATAAGAGAATATTCACACACTTGGGATGCAATGATTGCACCACTTGGTGTTTTTACAGATATCTCTACTTTATGGTTTCAAGTCTTTGATTATATAGTTCTAGAAAACTTGCAAGATATAATGGAATGCGTAGAACCAGGAACAAATAATACTTTTCCATTATTGAGTGAATAGGAAGTTTACCTTGTATGACTTCATTATCTTGCTCCACTTCTGTAGCAGTGATGGCATAAGCCTTCCCTTGTTCTATTGGCTTTGGTGGCTGCTGATGCTGATTACCCTCTAGAACTCGAGGTTTAGTACACTGGGTTGCATAGTGCCCTAGTTCCCTACAGTTGTAGCATTGAACCATGAGTGGTTCTCACCTTTCATCAGCTATATTCTCGTTACTTTTAGTGTCTTTTTGACACTCTTGAGCATGGTGTCCTTCTTTACCACAGTTGAATCATTTCCCCATCCCTTTGAGGCAGTTCCCATGGTGTAACATCCCACATTTTTGGCATGTGGGTCTTTTAGTTTTCTTCCCACCTTTATCATTAAATCCACCAACTTGAAACTCCATCTTTCTTTTCTTATCACCCTAGCCGTGGGGCCATTCTCCAAACTCCATCTCCAATTTGAGAGCACACCGATCAACTTCTTCATAACTCCCAATGTCTCGAATTGAGAGAGCCTTTTGAAGGTGTGGTTTTAATCCACAAAAGAATCTATCAATTTTTCTATCATTGTTGATAACAAAACCCAAAGCGTACTTTGCAAGACTTGTGAAATTCACTTCGTAAGTTGTGATAGATTCTCTTTCTTTTTTCTTGAGCTCTATGAATTGTCTCTCCATCTTTGTGTGAATAGTTCTTGGGAAATAATTGTTAAGAAACATAATCTTAAATTCTTCCCAATCCATCTCTTCAGTTTACTCCCTTGACATGGTGTTCTTAATCAAAGCCCACCATTGACCAACCTCTCTATCTAGACGAAAGACGGCTAGATTCACCTTTTCTGTCTCAGAAAAGTGAAGCACAAAAAAGATCTTCTCCATGTAGTTGACCCACTATTCAGCAACTAGAGGATCAGAAGATCCACTAAACGTCGGTGGTCGTTTACACATAAAACATATGATAACTAGTTGATCCCTCTTATATGAAGGAGGATGTTCCCAATTATTATGGTTATTTTTCATAACCTGAGATAATTGGGTAAGCATCGCCATAAAGTTCTGAAATCCACATCCCAAATCATTGGGGATGCCATTCTGGAAATCGTTTCATTGCCCATTGCACCGGTTTTTGGACCGATTTCTCCTGGTTCTCACCATTTTCTAAAATAGAAAATGTTAGAAAAAAACATAAGTAAAAAATAATGAATAAATTACCTATTTATTTGCACAATTTGTACTAAAATCATAATATATGGGATCCCTATGTAGAGATTCTTGTGTGCATATTTGTACATAGTCTCATGCTAGAGGTTTTCTCTAGGGTTCACTAATCCTAATTCCCAAATTAACTAAACCTTGCCTCTGATACCAACTATAGAGTCCCTAACTTTTTCCAACATTACTATTACATCATTTTAAAGATAAAATACATAATAGTAACACACATAGATGATCCAAAGGTTTAGTGTCTTGGGAAAACTAGGACCGTACAGAACAATTACAACATCAAGCATAAACATTTATTTAATTTCTTCTTCTATAGCTTCTCATTGGAACTCATCCTCTCCTTAGTACATGTAGCCACCTGAGGATATACATCAAAAGGGGTGAGCTAAAAGCCCAGTAAGAGGATAGGTAAGAACAATATAGCATCGGGTTAGCATAATCATGATATAGGAAAAATATCATGATCATGAGAGGAGCATAAATAAAAGACTTGAAATGTGGCAATGTATAAAAATAAAACATCATGTTTTAGTGGTTAAATACCACACATAATTGTGAACCAAGCTATAATATTGTTAACACATCATTTCAAATTTACTCATGTGATTCATCCCATTACCCAATGCATTGGAGCACTATATAATTCTGGGCGCACCCATCATATTTAAACATTCATATTGCGCTATATAATTCCGGGCGCACCTATCACATCATAACATTATAATTTATCATGCATGGAACAATGAACATATCAAATAAATAAACATAACTAACCCATGAAATGGAATGGGTTTCATCTCATAATAACACATTCATAAAATTTGGGTTCCCAAAAGGAAGAAGGAATAATATACTTGTTACAAGAACTGTAAATCTTGAATGAGAAGTAAAAGGTGTGTTCTTGAAAGAAGAGTTATTTTGGAAAACATTTTTTTTGACATAAACAATAGTGGTAAACATTTATATCCCATAAAGGAAATAAAATGATGAATAAAAGATTTTTTAGGAGTAACCATATCAGAAAAGGAGTTAAAATAGGGAGAACCTGAATGACGAAATTTGGGTTCGAGAATTTCCCCATACCTTGTATTCAAATTATTCCTTCTATTTAATGTCATATATAATGAAATTATATTCATTAATTAGAAATAAAGAACCTTTTTTAAATTAATATGGTTCATTATGGTTATAATAAGTGATTTTATGTGCCTTTGGATGAGTTATAGGGTTTAAAAACATTGTTCGAGAATGTTTGTGTTTATGGTTTTCTTGAGTGATTCACTTGAATTCTTAAATTGATGTTCAGGTAGAACATGCGTAAACATACAGAATTCATATTTAATATTATTAATGATATTAAATGATTTTGAATGATCTTATAATGAATTATATTATATCCATGTGGATGAATCATTAGATAAGAATTAAATGATTATTTATTGGGTTAATTTGAGAGATTTTTTCGATCATAATGAGCTTATTTTATTTTATCACTAGCAATATAGTCATAAGTTAGTTCCAGAACATTAAATATAAGATAATAAAAATAAAATTTTCTGGTTTATCCATAAAAATGGTTTCATTACTAGATCTAAAGGTAGAAATTGAAGAAGAAAACTCATCATTTATGATGGTGATAAATTAACACCTCACAAACAACGTTCTCCTTAATAAAATAAAAGGAAGAGGAAAGGGGGTTGGATGATATAATATCCCATTAGTATCATAAAATTACATTAAGTTTGTAATAAATGATCTAAAATAACAGTTGGATGATGATAGGTGGGGAGATATCAAGAAATTAACTTGATCTTGAATTGAAATTAAAGGAGAAGAGGGAGAGAAATTACCTCTTAAATCTTCCTCTTAAGATCATCCTTAAGGAAGCTATTCTTGGTCTTTTTATGAGACCATAAGCTCTTGAACGTGGGAGAGGGGATAGGGAGGATATTAGGGTAGAGTTTAGAGAAGGCTTGGAGCTTGATAGGTGTGAGTAAATGAGGGTGTGAAGAGTGGTATTTATAGTGGAGGAGAGAGGGGTTTCCTTACTATAAAATTCATTAGTTTATTAATTTCCCCTAAAACAAGGAATAGTGATTCTTAAATGACCAATAATAGAGGTTTTATCATTTTATCCAAAACCAAGTGGGATTACATAATCAAAACATCACACATGAATCTATAATTAGCTTATTTAACTTAGTAAATTATGGTATTTCACTATTCATAAAAAATTCATGTATCTCAGAAAAATACCAAACATTTACCCCAATACTTTTTTAGTGTGTAGAATACAAAAATAAATTCCATTTCCCAAAAATAATTTTCTAAATATTTTTATTTTAATATTTAATTAAATTAATAATTTACTTAAAAAACGGTATTTAAAATTAAAACTCCTTTTATAGCGCTTTCAAAAATTATGTAGTGTCTTATAAAATTATCTAAAAACTATAATAAATTAATTTGATAATTTATGAAAAAATTTTAAGAAAATAAATTTTCTTTTAAATTAATTATTTAATTATAATTATCTATTTATGAATTACTAAATACCAAATCATTTACTAAGGTCAAATTGTCACTTTCTAAGATGTCTAGATTTTATTTAATTATTCATGGGTAAGGTTAATAATATGTTGGATGATTTAATATTCATAAGGGTCATATTACTATTCATAAGGGTATGTTACTATTCATAGGGGTAGGTTACTATTCAACTAAAATTAGTTTTGTTTTCTTAGACTCCAAAAATCATCTTGAACACAACTGTGTATGTCAGATTCTCAAAATTCCCAATACAGAAGTGACAAAATTATGGTTCGAGGTCACTTAGCACTTATTTGTTCATTATGTTGTGTTTTTATGTGATTTAATGAAATGATTATAAGAAGGTAATTTCCATTGAAAAACTTTGGGTTGTTACAATTTTATCACAAGATATTGAAACAATTTCCTCCTCATTATGAGTGTACTATTTTTTATGGATAATCAAATAATAATAAAAAATTTAAGATGTTTTTTATATATTAAAAATGATCAAGTGAATGCTTCGATAGTGCACAATGAAATTAAAAAATTGATCAATTATTCTTTCAACACTATAGGGAAACACCATCAATAATGTAACACATAAGTTGATTTGGTTGCTAATGGTTTAGATATTAATGATGGTTTAAAAAATATAGGACTACCTGATCAAGATTATAACATATTGATGGATTATGATAGGGAAATTAATATAAGGGAAAATTCAAATGAGCAGACAACTAAGTTTTATAAATTAGTTGAAGATGGAAATCAATAATTTTATAATATATGTGTCAAATATTCAAAATGGTATATTATTTGGAAGTTTTACCACATAAAATTATTATATTGAATTTCAAATAAATAAATTTCCATGAAATTGGGATTATTATGTGATGAATTTTCTAAATATAATATCCATGTATCATTTTATGATATAAAGAATATTATTAACAATATATGAATCAATTATATGAAGATACATGCATGTCCTAATCATTTTATGATTTATTTGAGATAATATTTGAATATAGAAAAGTGAAAAAGATATTGTACTTATAGATGGTATTGAAAAAATAATGATGTAAGTTTGAATCTATATACTACTATAAAGAAATAGAAAAAAGAAAATTACTATGAAGTTTTTACATTACATTTTGTTTAAAGAATAATAGAAAAGATTATTTATGTCATCTAAAACCACTGAAAAATTGAAGTTGAATTATTTTCATAAAAATAAAGACGAGTTTATGAGACATCAATGAGATTAAAAAGAATAGAATACCTTTGATTCATTAAATAAAAATTTCTATTATGATCCATGAAATGTACATTTAGGATTTAAATGTGATTGATTCAATCCTTTTGAGACTTTAAGAAACTATTACAACATTTGGAAGTTTGTTTTGATCCCTTATAATCTACCTTCCTGGATGTGTATACAATATACATCATTCATCATATCGATGATCATTATGAGAAATCAAATGTCTAGATATGACATTGAAGTTTACCTTCAGCCTCTTATTCCAGAATTATATGAGTAAAGGAATGATAGTGTAGAAACATACGATTCATCTACCACACACATGTTAAATATGAATCTTCCCTTATGTGGATCATTAGTGACATTCCTAGAATAGTAAATTTTTCTAGTTGGAATATACACACTGTTATGGATTGTACATTTTATAACTTGTATTATATGTCTCAATGGGTACCTTATAATAGAAAGTAGTTTTTAATGTGTCATCATTACTTCCTTGGTATATCTCATTGATTTCAGTTTTAAAAGTCACATTTTAATTGAAAAAATGATTTGAGGCTTCTACCAAAATTATTATCGAAATCAAGGATCTTGGAATATTTATCAAATGTTGCTATAGATTTTAGAAAATAGTTTTAGCTGAATAAAAGTGGAAAAAGAGTTAAAACACAATCAGTTACAGTTGGATCACAATAATGGTAGAAAAAGAAATCATTTTTTGATCTTTTATATTTGGAATTTAATATATTACACCATAATATTGAAATTATGTACATTAAGAAGAATTTGTATGATAATGTCCTATTTACATTTCTTAATGAGGAGGGAAAATAAAAGGATCATTTAAATAATCATAAAGACTTAGAAATAAGAAATATAAAACATGATCTATGGTTAAATGAGAATGGGAAGAATCCAAAAACTATTTTAGAAATAAAAAACTATCACAAAGATATTTTCCTACAAATATTAAAAAATTTAAAAGTGCATGAGGGATATTATAGTAATATTCCAAGATGTTTTGATTTAAATCATTATAAGATACATGGATTGAAAATTCATGAATTACATGTGTTTATGGAGTAGATGTTACCATTGGAAATTCATTATTTACTACCTGAAAAAATAACCTCAAATATAATCAACTTTCCTACATTATTTATAAAATCTTGTGAGAATAAATTAACCCCCGTTGAATTGTGTAAACTTGAAGAAATAATTGTACGAATGAAATTTCATTTGGAGATGTTTTCCCCCATAATTTCCACTATAAGGATACATCTGACAATGCATTTTTCTAAAGAAGCTAAAATTGGTGGGCCCATACATTATTGATGTATATATCTCCTAGAGAGAAATTTTATTGTAATATTGTTTTCAATAAAAGAAATACAATTTTCATAGTCAATATTTAACAACCCTATTTATTAATTGATTAATTTTTATAATTATAAATCTTAGTCATTTTTAGTCTTATATGAAAAATAAAGCTCATCCATTAGGTTCTTTTATATAAGGTTACCTAGAAGCAGATGTTTTAACATTTTTTAAGGTATTTTGATTCTATAGAGACAATAGTCAGTTGATTTTATGTATTGATGATAATTGAAGTCAATTACGGACCCATAACGAGTCATCAATGTTTCCCACTAGAGGTCAAGAATTCCAAAAAATCTATACATTTTCATTGACATATAATTTTTTAATAAAACCACCCAAATAAGTGATACTAAATAATAAAATATGTGATCCACATGTTATATCATTAATGAAAGAAACAAAACTAAACCTTAGGATATAAAATCAAGATGATATGTTGATAACAAAAGTTGTTACAAAATAAATTATTGAATAGTTTTCATGCTGTGTATGTTTGTAATCTTATATGTATTTTGAATATGTTGACATTTATATAAATTGTATAATTTGTTTTATATAAACTCATATAGGTAATGAATAATAATAATTGAGCTCGACTATTTGAATATTTTATTTTTTTAGAATAAGGTTATTTGAAAATTGTTAGGCAATTAAATTTCTACTGTATTGGTGGTTTTAAGTTTCATACTGTTAATCGTGAGGAAGGTTTGAAAACAAAAAACAATGATATATTCACATTTTCAGATCAATGATACTATGGAAAGTTGGTTGAATTTACCAAGTTAAATTAATATGGTAAATTTGCAGTTGTGTTATTTAAATAGAACTTGGTCAATATTAAATTGGGTGTAAATAAATACTCATTATAATTTGCTTATATCAATTTCTCTCATTTGATAAATTCCTGAGAGAGAATAAGAACACAATCTAAATATTATAGATTTTTAAGAATAAATGTTATATTATGTTGATAATATTGTGGATAATGGGTGGTTATTATTTTCCACATGAAAATTAGAGTCATGTATGGTATTGGTGATGAAGGTGAAGAAACTTGTAATAGTTAACATCATCAACAACAACATGTTTAATTATCTATACCTGATGATATTGAATATTTCAGTCTTATGAGTGATATTCATGAGTAAGAAGAACTAACAAAAGAATAATAAAAAATGCTAAGATTAGAACCTGATAAAATATGACCAACCAAGAATATATTTTGTAATTATTTTATTAATAAACATAGTTAATGATTTTTTATTAATAAATCCAAGGAATATTTTCTTATATATTAATAAATGAAAGGAATGTTTTTGGTAGGTATTCCACCCCACAAGATGTTTAATGTTAGTACCTACTCTATGTCATATGGTTCACAATATCCTTCTATTATCCAAGGTATAGTTAATGAAATAACATGCACAATTTTTTAATACCATTTCATATTATACTAATATTCTTTCATCCATAGGTTTTAATTCTACTGGTGATGTAGATAAACTAGACTGGACATTGAATGATCGGTAAATTTCATAAATTTACCCTTATATTCTTCAATTTAGAAGTTATTTTTTTTGTTCAATAAATATTCAAAGTCAAAAAACTTTAAATATTTCTTTAGTACCTCTCTTAAAAACAATTCTTTAAACTCATTGAATAATCCACATATTAATCTTGTGATAATTATTTAAATTCTAGAGTATAAATCCAGGTTGTGATCAAAACAACTGGTACATGAGCTAGTGATTCCAAAAAAACAATATCTAGAAAATTTCATATGTTATTTGTAGTCTGATGAATTTTTTAATTTTTTTACCTTCTCATTGATATTAAAATTTCTTATTAGGATAATTTTTATAGGATATAAAATTATAATAATCTTATTAAATGAATTATACATTTGAATTCCATTACTGTGTTTATGTTTACACTTTCAATTATATATATGAAAATGATTGCAATGAATAAGATGTTTATAATGTGGAGTTTGTTTAGTCTTAATATAATAAATGAATGTTGGTCATTGAACATTTAGATTAATTAAATTATAATCAAATCCTATTTTGACAATGTAAATGTCATGTTTGTGAATGGAGTCTGATCATTGATCTAATTATCATAATGTGTATAATTATTTGTTTAAATGGTTACTATAATTTGTAGATGATTTAGAAAGGTTGAGTTAGTGTTTGAAGATAGTTGAGATCTAATCTTAAATGAAGATATTATATTTAATTTATTCTAGATGTTTACAAAAACTATATAGTACCAAATTTAGAGGATGTCTAACTTGACTGAGGCTATCACATGCTATGATGATAAAATACTGGACTTCCATACCATAACATATCATGCATCATTAAACTCAATTGAAGCTATCATATATTTGGAAAATTATTAGAATGTTCATGGATAAAAAATATTCCTTTCATTATTGAGTCGTTACATAAATTTAATTTAGATCAAATCATATATATTTTGAAATTTTATTGAATTTTTTATTCATTTAATATTCTCATTGGAGATTTATGGTTAACTAATTTGAATTTAGGCACCATAGGTAGGATGTTGGGAAGGAGGTTATGGATAACAACATGACCGAGTAATAGAGGGTGAGGGGCATGAATCTAAATCGAGTAGCCATAAATCTTGTTTATGTTGAAATTTTATTAAACATGTCATTTTATAAACAATTATGTAATTCAATGTTTTTGTATTATATGTATTGAAATGATTTTTGATGTATAGAAGTAACTATTTTTTATACTATATAGATTGCCCATTTTTTATATATAATTTTGTGCGTGCTGTTTTTGGTGGATTAGGTGGATTTTTTTATTGTTTTTGAAAATGAAAAACTACTAGCTATTTTGACTACCACTATATATTTACTAGTGGTTTTAACCTTCATGAATAAAATAGAAGAAAATTTAAATACAAAAAATAAGGTTTATTTATATATTTAACGGAATTTAAAACTTCTCCTAAAGATTATCTCTTGGGAAAACTGCCACAAATTAAAACAACTATAGCTAAATATTTTTATCCAAAAAAATACCTCTAAAATTTATACTAATAAAAAATGCAACAAAAAAATAATTTTAGTTGAAAAAAATGAAATCCTCGTGAAAAAAGAAAAATAAAATTAAATATTTTACATCTGACTATTTTATGGTGGTTAATAAAAATCATAGTGAAATAGATTATAGGTGGTTAAAACCATCATGAAACCAAAAGAAACTGCCTCTATCTAATGTTTTTCCAATAGTGTATCATAGATATTTTATGATAATACATCTGTGATGAACCAACCCATAATTCCATTTAAAATGATATCCAAGTGAATTAAAAACTAACCTAAAGTGCATTCCCTATCCCCATGGGTTGGAAAAAAGTACCTAGGGATTCAGAAATAACCTTTGGGAATGATTTCGCCCAAAATAGAAAATAATAATCAAAGTACACTGTGGAAAAAAATTCATAAAAAATCAATACATACATTTTAGAGTACAAAGAGATTTTATAAAACCTTAAAAAACATGACAACAAAACCCCATCTCCTAGTGGTCCATGACCACCAACCATGTCCCATGTCACCCACCCTTGTTCACCCTAGAACAAACCCATAAAAAATGATGAGAGCTCAATAACCTACAATAAAATCATAATGGATGAAAACACCTAATGGTATAGGCAGGGTGTGTGTTATAAATCCCAATAAGATTCCACCAAATATTCTATGTAGTTACCTCTTAGAGTATTTAAAATATTCTAAAATTATAGTACAAAAAAGATATGAATATTAGTTCAAAAATAGAGTTTTAAACATTTCAAATTCATTTATTAAACAAAACATGTAAAACATGTCATCTCAATAATTAAAAAACTAAAAATTTTCTTGAAATGATTTGAAAACCAATTCACAAGCTTGGGTCATATCATACAAGAAATGTAAGAACATGCACTGAATATCAATAGTTGTTCAAGAGTTAATATAATAGAGTAAAGGTGTAACATATCAATAAATAGATTAATCAAGCAAGGAAAATCAAGTACCAAGTAGTGATAATAAATGATGTCATGTATCAAGTATCATATATGTGGATATCATGGGTACAATCTAGATATGATAGTGAGTCAAGAATAAGGAATCTAATAAAAATACATCACGACTAGTCGCTAGGCTTACATCTAGACTCACAAGTCTCATGAAAACTAGTTCCATGCCAAACCACTTTCCTGGACACATAACTATCGCCTGAACCATTCATATTCTCTACGGATCTACTAGATAGGGTGAGAGTCTTCTAGTAAAACATATATCTTGGTCATGTCATCTAACTACCAAGGTTTCCATGACTAGTCAAAAGAGTTAGGTGAGATAATAAAGTTATTAGGATCATAATGGGGATCTATATCAATATCATGCATGGGTTCATGAACTCAACTTTTCAATATTGGGAACATACCCTCAAATCACATCTCACTCTCACTCCCAATCTCCCTCTAAGTATATAATCCATTTTTAAAACCGATCATTGCATAGTACAAGAATAAATCAAATTATAATAAGGTATTATAATTAGAGAGGTTCATCATAAAGGGAAACCATTTCGGAAATATCAACAATTCAATTCAAAACCATTTCTTTAATCCAAACATAAAAAAGGGTATCTATACCAACTTTCATTCACAAACCATCATGGTAATTACAAACATGCATTATAAAATAATAATTTCTTTCAAAACATCCCAAAGCCATTAAAGGAAGTTTACCATTATGAAAAGTCCTAAGATCAATTAAAAACATGGGTTTACACCCTATTCCTATGTGAATAAATCACTCATTTAAAATTACCCAAGAAAGAACATCACACAACAAGGGAAACAAAATTTAAATATGGTTCTCAGTTATTTCATAAATTCAAGCATTTGGAACTATTTAGACCATATCAAATAGTTTAACTCATTTCATTCAAATCAATGAATGTAATTTTAGGAATAAAAACCAAGGATAAAGACATCAATTTCACCAAATAGTCCTTTTAAATTTCATTGAAAATAAATCAAAATAATTATATAATTAATGAATTCACAAAAAAGTGGTGGAGATCAAGATCATAACCCTTCAATTCATGCTATAATCAATTCGAAGCGATGAGGGTCAAATTGGTTTTATAAGGAATTTTAGTGAAAAAATTCATAAAACATATGTTATAAATTATATAACACATATTTATGAATAATTAAGAAACAATGAATTAAAAATGAAGAAAAAGAAAAAAAATACATACATGGAATTCTCAAATCCAACCCCAATGAATCTAAGATGTGTCACCTCTGACTATGATCACCGGATCTAGGAAGATAGATCTCAATAGAAGAGAGAAGAGATCATAGATCCAAAATTCCACATCAACCATCCATGATCCAAGGGAAAAAGTGCCATAATAAAAAATAAAAAAAGAATCAAAATAAGAAGAGACATCTAAGGCCGAGAATATAAGAACTCATTAGAAGATGATCACAACTTTTGTTGTCAATTAAATCTACGAAGAGATGAGGTTATGAGACCCAAAACACCTCTAGAAGGCTCCCAAAATCCACAGTATAAAATTAGGTTTAAGGGGGAGTATTTTACTATTAATTAATTATGGTTTAGTATTTTAAAAAAAAATTATGTGGTATTAAAACCCATATATAGGATTTCTTGGGTTAGGTCACATGTTTAGTAAAAATTGTTCGCTTAACTGTGTGACTGACCAATCACCCTAAATAGATCCACTGGAAGAGTGGCATTGTTAAAATGTACAATTTTTTAACCATGCTAAAATCATACAACCCATTTTGTCCAGGTTACACGATTTCGATATATGGTTTCTCTTATAATACATAAATCACATGGCCCTACATGGGATATTGGAAAGGTTTCATGGTTTTGATCTATGGTTTTCCAAACCATACTCAATTTATGCACAAGACCAAAAATCTGAAAAGAACTAAAAAAACACAACCCCCCCTAAAAATATCTTATCCAAGGATGATTAAATCAATGCGTCAAAATACCTAAATTCAAGTAACAGGATGTCACATTCTACCCACCAAAAAACTTTATGTCCCCATAATTCTTCTAGTAAAAAGGACAGAATATAATAATACAAGATGAACTTTTTCACTGATCAGGTAAGGTTGATGGTTTGCAGTCTAAAAGAGAGACTCGCCCGAAAGCTCACAACGGAAACCCAAATCGAACGTCCACACCCCAATATCATTACTCGTATCCAAAATAGAGAAGGAATGTATACATTTCATCGGTATCCCCACAATTTAATGATTTATCAAAATGTTTTAACCTTAGAAAGGAACATCTAAACAAATCATAATTTCCATAAGAAACAACATTACCATGGTCCATCTACAATCAAACCTCTACATTCTAGGAAAATAACTAACATAAATTTCTTTCCCAGGTATGTACTTGATGTTCACCTAGAATTTTCAAAACAAAACTTCTCCCTATAAGGAGATCATCAAATCACACTACCACACCTCTAGTTTCCTAGTCCATCAGAAATACACATTATTCTAGTTACTTGTATAAATTCCCAAGGTCTATTCAAGTCTAACTAGAAAGCGCTCAATATCTAGGTTAGTTGACAACAATGCACTACACTCTCATAAGGGAGATTATCCAATATATCAAAATTAAGTTGTAACCATAATAGAAAAATAAGATAATAGTAAGGAACTATAATCATTCCAAAATAAAGGTTAAGCATTCAAGAGTGCACATTTATAAGGAACTATTATATAGGTCCCATGAAAATGAAAACATCCACATGATAAAAACCATGGTCAAAAGAGATCACTGAAAAAGATTAGAAAAATTAACCACCATGATCTATAAAATAAATGGTTTCCAAAAATAGACAATCCACAACATGGAGAAACTTAAGAAGTTTACATTTTGATGTTGGAAACAACAAACTCGTTAACATCAACCACCACCGACAACCCCCTCACTATATGAAAATCATCACTCCAAGGTATATAGTTGGAGCCTTATTATCAGGAAGTATTTTCTATCCCACAGTCAGGATTAGATGATTCCCACTCAAAAATACCTTCATGGGATCCCAAATAACAGAACCTCTTATTGTGACCTAATCATCCACACCATTTACAAAATCATGGATCTTTTGAACACAACCTCTTAGGATCACTAGGTTCTACAGAATGGAAGAAAATTACATTAATATTATCCCCCAATAATATTTCCCTTCATCAACCATGAACGAGTAATTCTTCCCTTCATGTCATTTTCTTGCTTCACATCAACTGAAAAGGACGATTTGAGAATCTCCTGATAAGAAATCATCAAGGTAGTAGGCTTGGTGTTTAAAAGGTATAGATGGTGACATTTTTTAAAATATATTACCTTACTAAAGATATTGCCAACAATATCAGGTATTAATAAAACCAATCTTTATAATTTCTTAGCATACTCCATAACTGATATCCCAGAATGACCGAAACCTAAGAACTCGATGACATTCCCATTATTCACTTCCTTAAGATAATTATACTAAATTAATACTAAACTGAAGAATTTAGAATACATTGTTTCAAAAATATGAGAGGAAATAATAACATCCCACCACTCCGAGATAGGTCTATCAAATGAATAATTGACTGACTTAACTATTAGAGAAACATGAGTCTCGAGAGAATCAAAGATCCCACCAACTTCTTTAATCAACTTTACAACCTCAATAGAACCTCATTCACCTTTAAAAGAAGGTTGATGAAAATCTATGAATTCAATGATGTGGTTTGAAGGCTGGATGATATTTGGATCCACCACTTGATATGAAGTCTTGTTAGATTCATTGACAAGAGATTCTACATATAGAAAACAAGAAAGAGCGCTCCAAAAACTGGACTAAAGAATAAACATTCTATTTTTCATGGAAAGGTTCTTGGGGTACATTTCTATTCATCATCCAACATAGGCGTATCAACTCAAGCATCAAAGAACACTCAAAGAGAGCACAAAATCATTTAAACAATGACAGAACCCACTTTTATCATAGCACTATAGATTTCAATGCACATAAGATTTCACCATTTATGAAACATTACTCTTTCTTTTCAAGATGTGAAATCGTATTTTAAATCCCTAACATTTTTCAAAAATCATTTACCGTCATATGTAAATTCTTACATTGTTTCAAAAACATTAATCCAATTTTCACAATTTCCAAATCCATTATAATTTTAAATCCATTACAAACCAAAATTTATTCTTAAAACATTCATTATATTATCACACAATAGTCTTTGAATAATTTTTTTTCCAAACTAAACATATCATAAGAGCATACCTTTTTGAAATTAAAAATATTTCTCAAATAACTCAATCAAAACTTTTTTAGGAAAACATCAGATTTTAGAAAGTGATTTAAAATCATGAAAAAGGATTCAAATATGAAACAACCAAAAGAGATTTTGAAACTAACCACATCCATATCCCTCCAAATGACCTAACAGAAGTGATGTCACTTTGGAAACAAAATAACTAGGTGCCATGTTTGGGTTAGAGTAGAACAACACATGGATTGGTCGCATAGTTTAGCAAACCACACATATCCTCACAACAGTTCATGAATTAACTTCTAGATTAGTCACACTAATTCCTCCCAATTTACCAGAATGTGAAGACATAGTGTGATAATGGTAATATTTCCATTCCAACACGAAACTCATAATATATTCTTAAAATAAAATATAATCTCATTGTAAATCTAAATCTCATTCACCATTAGTAAACCAATTACTCAAAATAAAGACTCAAGTTCCCCACTTCGCTGGTAACTCAGGTCTCATCTTGAATAGGTGGTTATCAAACACATATTCATAAACTACCTCTTGAGTCCCAAATCATTATTAATATCATCCCTACCATGACTCACCCTAAATGACATAAGGGATTCCAAGGAGATACACTTTCTTTTAAGGAAAGACATCCCATGATTCCATTTGTGATGAACAAACCCATAATTCCTTTTAAACTAACATTCAATTCAATTCTATACTAACTTAAAGAGAATTACCAATATACATGGGAAAGTGATAAGAACCTTCGCATCTATAATTAAACTTTGGGAATAATTTCTCCCATAAGAGAAAGTAATAATAAAATTACACTGTGGAAAAAAGTCAAAAATAAATATATCCATACATATTAGAGTATAAAAAGACACTATAAAAACTAAAAGATGGAAATAACAACCAAAAACCATATTCTGGTTTTCCACAACCACCAACCATATCTCAAGTCACCCACCATTGTCCATCCCAGCATAGAACCACAATAGAATATGAGATAAAATCACATACTATAAGTTTATAGAGGATGTAAACACCACACAATATAAGAAGAGTGTGAGTTATAGAGGCCAATAGGATCCCACCAATGATTCTACGTAGTCCATACATAAGTTATTTAAAATATTTTAAAAGATTAATACATAAAATAGAGTATTAATATTTGTTTCAAAATTTATTTTTAAACATTTCAAAATCATTAATCAAACCAAACCTATAAAATATGCCATTTGACCAAATAAAAAACTAAACATTTTCTTGAAAATCATTGTAAACAGTTCAATAAGCTAGCTTCCTATTATATGAGAAATTGAAGAACATGAATATGATATCAATATTTGTACTAGTGTTACTACAATATAGTCAAGGAGCATAATATCAACAAACAAATACATAAATTAATGATACTCTGGGGCCAAGTAGTGAAAATGAATGCTGTCATGTATTGAGTATCATTTATGTAACACCCGAGATTTTTATGAGTAATATTTTGTTTTTATATATCATCAAAGGAATATTTCAATACACACTATCTTGGCTTACTTTACACGCAATCACGACCTTCCTCGATAGCTTGTGTTGTACGCAATACCGAGTTTCACTAAACGACGATATGCTATTAAAATATTATTAAAACTAGTCGTTATGAATAGTAATAACCACTTTTTGAAATTTTATAAATTTTATTTTTCAAAATGGACTTCATTTTTGGATTCGGAGTATCGAAATTATCCTACGGTGAAATTTTGGTATTTTTCTGAAAACTTTCAATTTTTGATGAATAGTGAAACCACTAAGTGGTAGTTAAAAAACTGAATTTTTCATAAAACTTAATTTTACCACTTCTGTGAATGGAATTTAGAAAAATCTGAGAGACACGGTTAATATCAAGGTCTAAAATGTGGTTCAATGAGATGAAAATAATTTTTGGTGAATAGTAACTTTTTACTTTTTTTACCACGGTAAAAAGTAAATAGGGTAAGTAAGGGTAAAGATGATATTATTATTACCCTAAGACATGTCCTAATTCTATTGGATAAGTGTAATTCTACCAAAAACAAAATTAGGAATAAAATATGACTATTTAGCCCCACTTGGATTAGATTAAGACATTTGTTATTAATTTATTTAAAGAAGGGTTAAAATAGTTAAAATCAAAGTTTAATAAGTAAATAATTTTTAATATGGGGTTATACATAAGATAAATTCGACTATAAATATTCATTAGAAAGATAAAAATATTTCATACATAATGGTATTTTATTTGTAATTTTTAGACCTTAAATAATTTAATTTATTTTTGACACAATGATGATGCAGTAATTATCTTATTAATGAAATATTAACATAATTGATGTTATAAATGCCCAAATAAATGTAATTTGAGACTTTTTATGAATTAAACTAATTTTCTAGGTTACTATGATATATTATTGTTGATTTAATAAACTTGGTTCGAACATATAATTCTGTTATGACTTTCACAAAAATCATATATCAAATAGTGTCAAAATTGACACAAAATAGTTTTTAAATAAAATATTATATTATTAATTGTTATTTTATTCCTAAAAATCTAAGGTTCGGCCAAATGACTTAGATAATGATATATATATTAATAATAAATAATTTGGGGTTCGTTTGGCATATTATAGTAAGTGTATTAACCATATAGTGAAAGAAAAAAAAAGACACGGTAAAAGTTAAATTATTTAACTTAGAGTTAAATCTAATTGATAATGTTAAAATAATAACCTAAACTTGTATAAATCCTATTGTTTGATAGTATTTAGACCCATCCACACTTTATCTTCGAAATAAGACCCTTTGGAACCATTATAAACCGATTTTGACTTTAATATAAAATAATATTTTGAGATATTCCTAAGGTGCCCCTCTCCTCCCTTATAAAAGGGAACCTCCTCCCCCTCCTCCTCACACCAATTTGAGCACTAAAGCTCGGAAAACCCCTTCCATTTTCTCCTCTCCACTTCCCTAGAATAATCCTATAGGTCCTGGTCTTCTTCAAAGACCAATCTTAGTTCCCTAAGTGGAGGATTCAAAGAAGCGTTCCAAAGAAGAGGTAATATCTATTACCGATCTTTTCAATTTCTTTCTTCTTCAACTTCTTCTTCTTTAGTTGTTTCATGATAAAGTAATAACATAAGTATTAATTACATACTGATATGTTATTATAAATATGAAACAACCCTAATTCACCTTCTATATATCCTACGGAAAAATGAAATCACCGCGCGTGCGTACGTACGGAATACCGTCTCCACGCCGTGGTGTAATCTATTTTCCACCATCACCTTACAAGGATGGGTATAATGGTGTAATGAGTAACTATTTATGATTATTATAAAGTAATATTGATACTGAAATAATATATATATACTTCAATACAATTCCACGATCATAGGAACGATATCATCACTCGTGCGTACGTACGGAATACCGTCTCCACGATGTGAAGCGACTCGTTCTACATGATCATCATTACATAGTAATTATATAAATTAATTGAATGAATAAATATGATATATGTTACACTAATACCATTATGGATATAAGGTATCTATATCCTTAAAATAAGAATAAGAATTTATTCGGCAAAACACGCATAAGAACAAAAGGAAATAAAGACCCGAGTAACAAGTAACAATGAAATATTACTAACAAGAAGCTAAGAATATGACCATATATGATATCATATCAATATGTATGATTCTGGAATAAGTCAATAACATTATTTAAACCATTATACAGGAGCTTCGGACACGTACAAAGCAAATCAGACCTAAGGTAAGGGAAATATCACAATCTCATTTTTATCCGAGATTGTTTATTCGTAAGTATTTACTGGGGTGTATTTTATCATCCACATCCATGTTTCATTAATATGTAATATTATTTCCATCCACCTACAATTGTTTAAATACATTTTTACCCTTCGGTGAGTTTTTAGTAAAATAAATGAAAGGAATCTTTTGTCGTTTTTCGTACGAGGTACTTTTTGACTTTTCCGACAAAAGTACGAAGAAAGTTTTTTTTAACTTATACGGCATGAATGGATTTCTAAAACATTATTTCCAAGAAGTTTCCTTTACAAGTATTCAAGTTTATTTTTAATCAACTTCTTTTAGTTTAAAATTGTATGACATGTTAAGAAAGGAAAAGTGTTTTTGAAGTAGAAAGGATATTTTCCTCAAGAATGGAGTTCAAGTATTTTATCAAAATTATTTTCCATCTAAGATAATAAAAAGGGTTCTATTTTTATCCCTATTATTACATGGATTTGATTATGTTGTGATGGAAATATTTTTTTTCTTTATCTTATATGAATTGTTTTATGATGTCATGTTGTTTAAGAATCCCATTTTTATTACATGGGTTACGCTATGATGTATGGTTTATGATTATGTGGCACACATAAGAAAGGATTCATTATAAGATGGGTGGGACCTATATCTCCCTCCAATGCATTGGGTAAAGATTTTATATCTCATGAGATAGACATGGCTGGAACGGTAGGTTATACCGGTTCAGTGAAACAGTACTGGAATGAGGGTGACTTGGTTCAGAAAGGGACTTTGTCCACTAAGATAGTCTTGGCAATGATTCATGACTAACAAGAAATGATTTTCCATGATTATGTGTGCATGCCACAAAGTTTCAAGTTTCATGTTATGATTATGGGGATCTCATTTTCACTTCTATGATTTGTTCCATGTTAAGATATTAGGATCTCTTTTGCAGGTTATGATTTTCAAAAAGATATGATTTGATTTTTATTTCCTTTATTTCCCTTGCTGAGCATTTGAGCTCACCCTTTTATGTTTTCTTTTCCCCAGGTCAGGAAGATGGATATTAAGTAGAATATGCTAAAAGGGACCCTAGATATGATGAAATAAATGGGAGACACTGTAGAAGATTTATGAACCAGTTGTTTATGTTTCCCAGTTTCTAAAGACACTATACCTATACGGTCCTTTGTGGTTTTTTCATATGTTGTAATAAGTGTGCTTCAATTTTGAAGTATTAACAATGTATGTAAAGTATGGGTCGTTATAGTTGGTATCAGAGGAAAGGTATAGTCAACCATTGGAAACTAGGATGTGAAAGCCTTAGTAAGAACCCTAAGGATAAGTCTAAGCATAGAACACAATCTTAGTGTTTTAGAAATGGCCATGAATACCCTAGGATAAGACGTTAAGTGTGAAATTTTATCCTTGATTAAGTGGTTTTCCTATTATGATTAGTGTTGCTCACACTATTCTTCTTGGTTTTAGTCAATGGCTGGAACCCGAATGAACCGTGTTAATGCGGAATGCGATGGGCAATGCAATGATTGTCCCCCTGAGCAACCAAACGATATGAGAGATGGAATGAAAAATCTTGTAGCCATGCTCACACAACTTTCTCAAGATATGAATCATGCAGGACTTCCAAACGAGCAAAGGAAGGAGCAAAAGTCTGTTGAATCCTTCATGAGGCAGCGTCCACCTTCTTTCAGCGGGTCTACTGATCCATTAGTTGCTGAACAATGGATTAGTACCACTGAAAAGATATTTTCAGTTCTTCAATGTTCTGAACATGATAAAGTCATCCTAGCAGTGTATCGTTTGGAAGGAGATGCTGATCAATGGTGGAATCTTATTAAGAATACGAGGCAAAGGGATGAAATTGAGTCTATGGAATGAGACGAGTTCAAGAACTTATTTTTCAATAAGTACTTCCCTCGTATTCTCCTAACAAAGATGGAGAAAGAGTTTCTCGAACTGAAGCAAAGGGATGATGAATCTGTTGGTACCTATGAAGCAAATTTTACAAGACTTGCAAGGTACGCTTCTGGTATTACTATCCAACCTGAGAGTAAGATCGATCGATTCTTTAGTGGCTTAAAACCAAGTCTTCGAAGGGCGTTAGCCATAAGGGACTTCAATAGCTACGAGGAAATCGTTTGATGTGCTCTCAAAGTCGAGATGGAGATTGGAGTAACCCATCAGTCACATGGGTTTGATAAGAAGAGGAAGATGGAATTCAAAGGAAAATCTAAAGAGCACACTGAAAAGAAGATGAGCTTTCCCTTATTCTCAAAGTGTGGAAAGAAACATGGAGGGAGTTGTCTTAAAGGGACAAGTAAATGTTTCAAATGTGGAAAGGAATGTCATCGGGCATTTGAATGCCGCGATAATGGGAAGAAGATGTCTAATGATGCAAACAAAGGAAGTGGTGAAAGGTACACTTACCATCCACTCTAAAGTAGAAAATGTTTTATTTGATTCTGAATCCACCCACTCTTTTATTTCTAAAGAATTTTCTAAGGGTATCACCGTATTACCTCAACAATTAGATGTTGAGTTAGCTGTGACAACACCTAATGGCACAACAGTCACATCAAAAGTATATAATTCTTCTCCGATCGAAGTTTGTGGTAAAGTGCTTCCTACAAATCTTGTAATCCTTCCTTTAGTGGAATTTGATGTGATTCTTGGCATGGATTGGCTTTCTCTACATGGAGCTCATATCAATTGCCAAAGAAGTGAAGTCACATTTCATATTCCAGATCAACCTACGATCATCTATCGATGCAAGGATGAATATAACATTCCAGTGGAAATTTCTTCCATCTTATGGGTCTTGATTCCACTAAATGAAGGTTATTTATCTCAAATGGTTGGTGAGAAACTTACGATTAAGAATATGCCCATCGTACGAGAGTTTGATGATGTCTTTCTGGAGGAATTACCGGGTCTTCCACCAAATCGCGAAGTTGAGTTTTCAATATAACTCGTACCGGGTGCTTTGCCTATTTCAAATACACCTTATAGAATGGCCCCAATTGAGTTGAAGGAATTGAAGAAGCAACTCCAAGAGAATCTTGATAAGGGATTCATACGCCCTAGTGCGTCACCTTGGGGAGCACCTGTTCTATTTGTTAAGAAGAAAGATGGATCAATGAGACTCTGCAATGATTATCAAGAACTTAACAAGATCACTATCAAGAACAAATATCCTCTCCCATGCATTGATGACTTATTTGACCAACTACGCGGAGCTCAATACTTTTCCAAGATTGATCTTCGTTCAGAGTATCATCAATTAAGGGTCAAAAGGGAGGATATACCAAAGACGGCTTTCCGTACAAGGTATAGACACTATGAATTTATAGTGATGCCATTTGGTCTTACTAATGCCTCTGCTATCTTCATGGATCTAATGAATAGAGTCTTTAGAGACTATCTTGATCAATTTGTGGTAGTCTTTATAGACGATATTCATGTCTATTCAAAGAGAAAGGAAGAGCATGAAGATCACTTGAGAATTATATTGAAGACCCTGAGAAAGGAGAAGCTTTATGCCAAATTTACCAAGTGTGAATTTTGGCTTCAAAAAGTTGCATTTTTGGGTCACATAATCTCAAAAGAGGGGATATCTGTGGATCCAGCAAAAACAGAGGTTATCGAAAGATGGTCGAGACCAACAATATTAACTGAGATCCGATGTTTTCTTGGTTTGGCTGGATATTATCGACGTTTTGTGAAAGATTTTTCATGATTATCTAATCCACTCACCAAGTTGACTCGGAAAGGAGTTAAGTTTGTCTGGACGGAAGAATGTGAAGAGAATTTCAAGGAGTTGAAAAGAAGGTTATCCAGTGCACCTGTGCTCACACTGCCTTGTAGTGGAGAAAGGTTTGTGATCTATATTGATGCATCCAATAAGGGATTAGGGTGTGTTCTTATGAAAAATGATATGGTGATAGCTTATGCCTCACGACAGTTGAAAATCCATGAGAAAAATTACCCAACACATGATTTGGAGTTAGCTGCGGTAATCTTTGCATTAAAGATTTGGAGGCATTACCTTTATGGTGAAAGGTGTGATATTTATACTGATCATAAAAGTTTAAAGTATATTTTCACACAAAAGGAGTTGAATATGCATCAAAGAAGATGGTTAGAGCTGATTATGGATTATGACTGCTCAATCCATTACCACCCTGGGAAAGCAAACAAGGTGGCAGATGCATTAAGTCGACAATAACATGCTAGTTTATCCATTATGAGGATCACAAAAGATCCAATATTTATGGATTTACAAAGGATGGATCTTGGAATTATAATGGAAGGGGAAAAATCTTATCTTTCTCAAATGAATGTTCAACCATCTATACATGTGAAGATTAAAGAGGCACATAAAGAAGATGTAGAGTTACAAAATAAGGTGAGAAATGTTCCTGAATTCAACCTTGATTGTGATGGGATAATAAAGTTCAGGAATCGAGTTTGTGTTCCTCCCATCCCCGAATTAAAGAAGGAGCTGCTGGATGAGGCTCATAGTTCTTCATTCTCTATTCATCCTGGAAGCACGAAGATGTATAGGGACCTAAAAGAGTACTTCTGGTGGGATGGCATGAAAAGAGATGTTGCTGAATATGTCTCTCGATGCTTGGTTTGTCAACAAGTTAAAGCTGAGAGACAGAAGTCTAAGGGGATGTTACAACCATTACCCATACCCGAATGGAAATGGGAAAACATCACTATAGACTTTGTCACAGGGCTTCCTAAAACACCCAAAGGCAATAATGCTATCTGGGTCATAGTTGACCGTCTTACAAAGTCTGCACACTTCATTGATATTAGAGAGGATTTCTCTCTAGATCAGCTTGCCAGGATATATGTAAAGGAAGTGGTAAGATTTCATGGAGTACCAATTTCTATTACATCTGATCGGGATCCGAGATTTACCTCGAAGTTCTAGCGAAGTCTTCAGCATACTCTGGATACAGAGTTAAGTTTCAGCACTGCTTATCATCCTCAAACAGACGGTCAGTCTGAGAGAACAATTCAAACCCTAGAAGATATGTTGAGATCTTGCTCTATGGATTCCAAAGGAGGTTGGGATCAACACCTACCTTTGGTGGAATTTTCTTATAATAATAGCTTTCACTCCAGTATTCAGATGGCTCCTTATGAAGCTCTCTATGGAAAGAAATGCAGGACTCCAACTTGCTGGGATGAAGTTGGGGAAAGAAAGCTATTAGGACCTGATCTCGTTGATGAAATGGCAGAAAAGGTCAGATCTATTCAACGACACATAAGAGCAGCTCAGAGTCGACAGAAAAGTTATGCCGACAAACGAAGAAAAGACCTAGAGTTTGAAGTGGGTGATAAAGTGTTCTTAAGAATATCTCCCTAGAAGAGGGTTATGAGATTTGGAAAGAAGGGGAAGTTGAGCCCTAGATATATCGGTCCTTTCAAAATACTGGATCGTGTTGGAAAGGTAGCTTACCGATTGGCGCTTCCACCGAATCTCTCTCAAGTTCATGATGTGTTCCATGTATCTCTCCTGAGAAAGTACATACCTGATCCTTCACATGTACTTAGCTCAGAAGTTGTACCGCTGGAGCAAGATCTTTCTTATGAAGAACAACCGATAGAGATTCTGGATCGTAGAGAAAAAGTCCTACGAAACAAGACCACTCGATTGGTGAAAGTTTTATGGAGGAACCACCAATTAGAAGAAGCTACATGGGAGCTTGAGGATATGATGAGGGAGAAGTATCCTCATCTGTTTATTACAAAGTGACGAATTTCGAGGGCGAAATTCTTTTTAAGGGGGGTAGAATGTAACACCTGAGATTTTTATGAGTAATATTTTGTTTTTATATATCATCAAAGGAATCTTTTACTACACACTAGCTTGGCTTACTTTACATGAAATCATGACCTTCCTCGATAGCTTGCGTTGTACGCAATACCGAGATTCACTAAACGACGATATGCTATTAAAATATTATTAAAACTAGCCGTTATGAATTCTAATAACCACTTTTTGAAATTTTATAAATTTTATTTTTCAAAATGGACTTCATTTTTGGATTCGGAGTATCGAAATTAGCCTACGGTGAAATTTTGGTATTTTTCTGAAATCTTTCAATTTTTGATGAATAATGAAACCACTAAGTGGTAGTTAAAAAACTGAATTTTTAATAAAACTTAATTTTACCGCTTCTGTGAATGAAATTTCGAAAATCCGAGAGACACAGTTAATATCAAGGACTAAAATGTGGTTTAATGAGATGAAAATAATTTTTGGTGAATAGTAACTTTTTACTTTTTTTTTACCACGGTAAAAAGTAAATAGGGTAAGTAAGGGTAAAGATGATATTATTATTACCCTAACAGATGTCCTAATTCTATTGGATAAGTGTAATTCGACCAAAAACAAACTTAGGAATAAAATATGACCATTTAGCCCCACTTGGATTAGATTAAGACATTTATTATTAATTTATTTAAAGAAGGGTTAAAATAGTTAAAATCAAAATTTAATAAGTAAATAATTTTTAATATGGGGTTATACAAAAGAACAATTCGACTATAAATATTGATTAGAAAGATAAAACGATTTCCTACGTAATGGTATTTTATTTGTAATTTTTAGACATTACATAATTTAATTTAGTTATGACACAATGATGATGCAGTAATTATCTTATTAATGAAATATTAACATAATTAATTTTATAAATGCCCAAATAAATGTAATTTGAGACTTTTTATGAATTCCACTAATTTTCTAGGTTACTATGATATATTAGTGTTGATTAAATCAACTTGGTTCGAACATAAAATTCTGTTATGACTTTCACAAAATTCATATATCAAATAGTGTCAAAATTGACACAAAATAGTTTTTAAATCAAATATTATATTATTAATTGTTATTTTATTCCTAAAAATCTAAGGTTCGGAAAAATGACTTAGATAAGGATATATATATTAATAATAAATAATTTGGGGTTCGTTTGGAATATTATAGTAAGTGTATTAACCATATAGTGAAAGAAAACAAAAAGACACGGTAAAAGTTAAATTATTTAACTTAGAGTTAAATCTAATTGATAAGGTTAAAATAATAACCTAAACTTGTCTAAATCCTATTGGTTGATAGGATGTCGACCCATCCCCACTTTAGCTTCGAAATAAGACCCTTTGGAACCATTATAAACTGATTTTGACTTTAATATAAAATAATATTTTGAGATATTCCTAAGGTGCCCCTCTCCTCCCTTATAAAAGGGCACCTCCTCCCCCTCCTCCTCACACCAATTTGAGCACTCAATCTCGGAAAAACCCTGCCATTTTCTCCTCTCCATTTCCCTAGAATAATCCTAGAGGTCCTGGTCTTCTTCAAAGACCAATATTAGTTCCCTAAGTGGAGGATTCAAAGAAGCGTTCCAAAGAAGAGGTAATATCCATTACCGATCTTTTCAATTTATTTCTTCTTCAACTTCTTCTTCTTTAGTTGTTTCATGATAAAGTAATCACATCAGTATTAATTACATACTGATATGTTATTATAAATATGAAACAACCCTAATTCACCTTCTATCCATCCTACGGAAAAATGGAATCACCGCGCGTGCGTACGTACGGAATACCGTCTCCACACCGTGGTGTAATCTATTTTCCACCATCACCTTACAAGGATGGGTATAATGGTGTAATGAGTAACTATTTATGATTATTATAAAGTAATATTGATACTGAAATAATATATATATACTCCAATACAATTACACGATCATAGGAATGATATCATCACTCGTGCGTACGTACGGAATACCATCTCCACAATGTGAAGCGATTCGTTCTACATGATCATCATTACATAGTAATTATATAAATGAATTGAATGAATAAATATGATATATGTTACACTAATACCATTCTGGATATAAGGTATCTATAACCTTAAAAGAAGAATAAGAATTTATTCGGCAAAACACGCATAAGAACAAAAGGCAATAAAGACCCGAGTAACAAGTAACAATGAAATATTACTAACAAGAAGCTAAGAATATGACCATATATGATATCATATCAATATGTATGATTCTGGAATAAGTCAATAACATTATTTAAACCATTATACAGGAGCTTCGGACACGTACAAAGCAAATCAGACCTAAGGTAAGGGAAATATCACCATCTCATTTTTATCCGAGATTGTTTATTCGCAAGTATTTACTGGGGTGTATTTTATCATCCACATCCATGTTTCATAAATATGTAATATTATTTCCATCCACCTACAATTGTTTAAATCCATTTTTACCCTTCAGTGAGTTTTTAGTAAAAGAAATGAAAGGAATCTTTTGTCATTTTTCGTACGAGGTACTTTTTGACTTTTCCGACAAAAGTACGAAGAATGTTTTTTTAACTTATACGGCATGAATGTATTTCTAAAACATTATTTCCAAGAAGTTTCCTTTACAAGTATTCAAGTTTATTTTTAATCAACTTCTTTTAGTTTAAAATTGTATGACATGTTAATAAAGGAAAAGTGTTTTTGAAGTAGAAAGGATATTTTCCTCAAGAATGGAGTTCAAGTATTTTATCAAAATTATTTTCCATCTAAGATAATAAAAAGGGTTCTGTTTTTATCCCTATTATTACATGGATTTGATTATGTTGTGATGGAAATATTTTTTTTTCTTTATCTTATATGAATTGTTTTATGATGTCATGTTGTTTAAGAATCCCATTTTTATTATATGGGTTACGCTATGATGTATGGTTTATGATTATGTAGAACTCATAAGAAAGGATTCATTATAAGATGGGTGGGACCTATATATCCCTCCAATGCATTGGGTAAAGATTTTATATCTCATTAGATAGACATGGCTGGAACGGTAGGTTATACCGGTTCAGTGAAACAGGACTGGAACGAGGGTGACTTGGTTCAGAAAGGGACTTTGTCCACTAAGATAGTCTTGGCAATGAGTCATGACTAACAAGAAATGATTTTCCATGATTATGTGTGCATGCCACAAAGTTTCAAGTTTCATGTTATGATTATGGGGATCTCATTTTCACTTCTATGATTTGTTCCATGTTAAGATATTATGATCTCTTTTGCAGGTTATGATTTTCAAAAAGATATGATATGATTTTTATTTCCTTTATTTTCCCTTGCTGAGCATTTGAGCTCACCCTTTTATGTTTGCTTTTCCCCAGGTCAGGAAGATGGATATTAAGTAGAATATGCTAAAAGGTACCCTAGATATGATGAAATAAATGGGAGACACTGTAGAATATTTATGAACCAGTTGTTTATGTTTCCCAGTTTCTAAAGACACTATACCTATAGGGTCCTTTGTTGTTTTGTCATATGTTGTAATAAGTGTGCTTCAATTTTGAAGTATTAACAATGTATGTAAAGTATGGGTCGTTATAATTTATGTGGATGTCATGGGTAAACCAATATATTATAGTGAGTCCACCATAGTCAATATAGTCAAAATACAACATGACAAATAACTGGGATTACATCTAGTCTCACTAGTCTTAATCAAACTAGTTCCAAACACACCCACTTTCTTGGTCGCATGTTCATAGCTTGAACATTTCAATTTCTCTATAGGTCCACCAATAGGGTGTGAGTCCACTAGAAAAGCATATATCTTGGTCATCTCATCTAATTATCAATGTTCCAATGACTAGTAAAAATATTTTAGTGGTATAATAAATTTATGAGGATCATAATGAGGGTCTTTATTAATATCAATCATGGGATCATGCCCTCAATATTTCAATCATGGGGACATACCCTAAAATCAAATATCACTCTCACCCTTGATATCCCTTGAAGTAAATAATCTCATTTTCAACACCCATAAATTGGAAGTACAAGAATAAATCAAATTAAAATAAGGAATTATTAAAACTTAGGGTCATCATAAAGTTACAAATGGGCCATTAAACATTAACAATTCAATTCAAAACCTTTTCATTAATATATATTTTAGAAAGGGTGTCCATACGAACTTCCATTTACAAATCATAATGGTAATACCAAATAGGCATTTAAAACAACCATTTATTTCAAAAATAGTCCAAATAATTAAATGAAATTTTACAATTAAGAATGTTTTAATATCAATTCAAAACATAGGTTTACAACCACTTTCGATGAGAATAAATAACTCATTTCAAATTACCCCAGAATGTACATTTTAAAACAATAGAAAAATCATTCAAATAGAGTTCTTGGTCATTTCAAAAATTGAAAAATTGAAACATATTTATAAAACAACAAATAGTTTGACAGTTTTTATTCAAATTAATGTATTTTTTTTTATGAATAAAAAGCCAAGCCAAAGCCCTCACTTTCACCAAAGAATCCTTTAAAATTTCATTGAAAATAAATCCAAAAAATAATGTAATTCAATAATATACAAAAGGTGATAGATATCATGATCATATTTATTCAATTAATTCCATTTTCAATTCACAGAGAAGTGGGGAAAAGAAGATTTCACAAGGAATATCATGTGCAACTTTCATAGAATATGTGTTAGAAATTAAGAAACATATATCTTTGAATTATCAATAACCAATGAATTATAAGATGAAGTAAAATCATTAAAACCCCAACTTGGAAATATATAATCCGAGCACAATGAATTTTAGATGCATCATATTCAATGGCAGACACCATATCTAGGAAGAAAAATGTCGATAGATGAGAGAAGAGGTCCTATATCCCAAATTCCAGATCATCCATTCACGATCTAATGAAAAAATGGTCATTGCAACATCTAGGAAGAAAAATAAAAATATAAAGAGATATTTAAGGTTGATAAGAAGATAAATCACTAAAAGATGGTATCCACTTCGATCAGCCCTTTGATCTTCCAAGAGAGAGGTTGGGAGTGCCCAAACGCCTCTATGGGACTCCCAAAAGCCAAAAGAGCAAATTATATTTGATTGGTAGGAGTTTCGGGTTAATTAATGGGTTTTGAGATTTTAATTAAAATTTTTGTGGCATTAAAACCCATTTGTATGGTTTCTTGGGTTAGGTTTCATGGTTAGTACTAACCATTCACTTAACCATGCACCCTAAATAGTGATACTATAAGATATTCATGGTTAGGTTATACATTTTTTTAACCATGAGAAAAACATGCGCCCCATTTGGTTTAGGCTACATGGTTTGGTTGCATGGTTTTTCTAACCATGTGCCAACCATGCACTGCTAACAGGGCTACTATAAAGGAAGAAAAGTTTTGCTGAATGGTTTGTTAGGCATGCACCAACCATGCATAGGCTTAGAAACCTTATAAAAAACTCTAAAAAATACCGAAAGCAACCCAAGAATAGGCCCAATGCAAGGATGATCAAATCAATAGCTCAAAAAATTTAAAATAAGGTAATGGGATGTTACAACTCTAGTTACTACATATGTATTTTAATGTCTTATATATCACCTATAAAAGGATAAGAGTTTCTCCCAGTTTTTGTGCAGCCTGAATGCATTTTCTATATAGTTATTGTGATCACCGATTTTTTGAAAAGTTTATAAAGTACCTTTTCCTTCATGAGTACCATTTATAACTCCCGTGAAGGCACTATCACACCTTTTATATATAGGGTATCCTATGATAGTGATTTGGATCTAGTGTTCAGTGTTCCACCCTCGGATGAAGGAGATCCTTGTCTGTTGATTTAGTGATCTTCTTCAAGGGTTCTCTCCAAATAATGTAAGAGGAAATAAAGTAAAAACTAGAACCAGGTATGCTCTATCTTTTTTATATTTTATTGATGATGCATGTTACTTTTATAAGAATACATTTCATGCTTTTTTGGGTATTATTCTACTGCCAAAGGATCATACAATGATCCATGATCCACCAAAAGTGGTATCATAGAAAACTTCAATTAGAGTTGTTTCCCTAGGAACAACTATTTATGCTTTGATTACATGTATATTTGATTATTTTAATATAAATAAATTATATTTTTTGATATTTTTCATTATACTAAATGAATTTACTGTAATGATATCATAGAGTATATTTCTCATTGATATGGCCATAAATATTCTACACTATAAAGAGAAACATAAAGTGTTATGAAGATATTCTTAAATATAGTTATATAGTTGGATATAACTCTTTGATGGGGTACATTGAATGTGACTATTAGGTGTGAGTACTCATTTTCATATGAAACATTCTCTCATGAAGTTATCACTTGGTAATCTTTAATATGAGAGATTATGAGAAGAGACCTACATGTATGATTTCAACATGTTTTGGTGCCATAAGATATCCCCTATAAAAACTTGTGTAATGTTTCTTATAATTTAATAATATTATTAGTAAATTCTACAACTAATGGACTTGGATGCATTTCATAAACTATGATAATAAAATATCATGGAAAAGTTGGATATATTTGGTGCGTTATGAGTGATGTGTTATTAATGAATATGTCAAGGAAGTATGTTTTACATTCCATATATAGGGAACCTTAAATATAATCAATTTAATTGGAATAGAATCATTATATTAACATGTACATGGTGAAATAACTTGTGTATTTTAGATAGAAAAATAAAGATGTATCCAGAATATGGGTTGGTGGCATAGATGTGTAACCTTCTTGATGAGATATTGAGACAAGGGTATTATATTACACAATGAGTATTTCCATGTGGTTGTCGGTGTTATTAAAATAAATTATTTATCTCGGGTTCCCTAATCCATTACTAGATAGTAATCCTGAAATTTAGGTGATCCCACCTAATGCCAATTAGAATGAATCATAGAGGGTCACTCACTAAGTGTTTCCAATGATCTCGATTAAATTATATTGGAATTTAATTTATAAGATAACTATTATTCTCAAGACCAAGGAATAATTGTATTCATGCTTTATAGATCATAAATATTTATTTGTGAATGGAATATTTTATTAAATATTTATTAGGGTATTCAATAAATGATGAGGAGTTCGAACAGACAAAGACCGTGTCTGGTGATAAAATTTAATTTATATACTGGTAAAATAATATGTATGATTTCACAAGTTAGCACACACACCATAAAATAATAATAATAATAATTTTTTAATTATTATTTTTTCTTGGGGTTTATTAAATATTATTATATTATTTAATGTTTGATGCACAATTATATAATATTTTAATCTAAACCCTAGATTTATAAATAGATGTTTATGTTTATTTTATATGGTTAATAAAAAATTGAGAATAGAGAGTCATTGTGGAAAAAATAATTCTCTATCACTCTCTCTTGAGTTACTTATTGTCTCCTCTCAAGAACAATAAGAGATCCTTCAATCCTGAAGGATCTTGGAGTGATCTTGACGAACAATGCAATATAATCAATTCACTATTCTAACACTCGAAAATCAATTTACATTGCTTGGATATCAAAGGATCATATGTGAATCACCACTATAGGGTTCCTATACTAGAATCCTTACATCAAAATGAAGGTAATCTGAAAGGGTATTTCAGAAGATCAACATCATCATAGAATAAAGGATACAAAGAAAAGATAGTCATTTATTCTAGATATACATAAATTAATTATTAATTTGATATGAAAGATCCTCTCTCAGGGTTTCAAGAAACTATAAATTAAAATAAATTTTAATTTAACATCCCCCAAATGGGCATTCATTATTCCCATTACCTTGATGTGGTATTAGAGGGGCCACATTTAAATTTACAATTATTAATTTGATTTTTGGTCTATATGAACAATCAGTGTTGAATATATAATTTCATATTATTCATTACTTAATCAAATTTGAATTAAAATGTATTCCATATATTAATCATAATTTTTCAGTTTTTAATTTTCTTAAATGAATAAGAACTGATGAAGAAAGACCATTGATACCATCAGGAAGTGTTGAGAAATCTATCCTGATAGCATGGGACTACAAAATGTGTACCTGAAATACATTCCCTTTACCCAAGTTCTCTAAACCTCGATGTGTTATTGGAAACATGACACACTAAGTAGTAATTACATGTGATTCATTTATTTCACACCCCGTGAAAACCAAGACAACTTGGCACAAAACATATCAGATTATATGGCATGTAGCTAGTAAACATACTTTGTAGTCTACATGGGTTAGAGGTAAAATTCACACAATTTATATGCTCATTATGCATGACCAAAACTGCATAAGATTGAAATCCTGTTGCTTTAATGGATTACACAATGTGTAGTCGGATTACATGGTTTTTAACTCATTGATTCCCACATCTCAAATAAACACTAAGTTATTCATTGAGACAAGAAAACACACAACATTCAATATACATGGCACACAGTAGGCTTGTACAAATCATGATGTATCGTGTCTGAAAAACATGATAAACCCTTTGGTGGGTTTTGTGGACACTCAACATAGAAATCACATGGTGTGGAGTTAGATTATCTATGTGGTGTAATCTTGCAAGATACACATCAAAAATCCAAGTTTGTATCACAGACACACGTAAAGCTAATCACATAGAATATAGTTGGTTTTACATGCTATGTAGTCTGACCTATTTACATGTTGAAGCCCTAGGTGTGTAACATGGGTACAAGACCACTAAGATAAACTACATCTAACATGTTGGTACACATCATGTAGCATACCAATTAATGATAGAACTAAATTTCATTAAATTTATAATTCTAGCATTAAAAAAATTATTTTATTGATTGGAACCATTTGTGTTAGATAATTTAATAATGGTTTTAAATTATTTTAAAATGATCAACTAATTTGTTGTAATAATTTGTGTCTCTAATTTTTTCCCATGAATTCTAATATGAAGAATATCTCTAAATGAATCTGGATGGTCATTAATATGAAAGGGAATTAATTAATTAATTAAAGAAAGCATTTTCATCTTAATAATATTGAAAAAAATAATAAATGAATGTCAAACAGTTTTAATTTTATGTATTTGTTTCATTTATGACCATTTATGAGCTTGACCAAGACCTATGTATGTGTTGAATGTTTTAATTTAATTTACTTCCAAGTTTTGACATTATATAATAGTAAATTAAATTTCATGGACTTCATTTTATCCCTCCCCCTTATTATTGAGGACCTTCAAGTCTATAGTTATTTATGTAATCCCAATTAACTAATTCTTTGGTTCCCCTCACCTTTACGTGAGTTATAAATACTTATATCTAATAGTTTACCCCATGGAAAATGGTTTCTGTTCAAGAAGGAATCCATATGATTCCAACCTAGGTGATACACATACATATAGGTGGATTGTTGTAACTTGTTCCAAGACCAGAACAAGGATTTTCACCCTCAGTAAAAGGTTGATTTATTGTCTACTCAATAAATAAACCATTAGATAACACATGATCAGTTCATTTATAATATAATTATTTAATTCTATAGTATGAATTATTTATTATATGGATGCAAGGCCGATAACACATAAATAAATGAATTAATGTGAAAATATGGAATTTAAATAAATTGATTATGCTTAATTGTTTTATCAAACATTTTTAATTAATTAAGTAAAATCCTATTAATATTAATAAGTTATGTAAAGTATAAAACAAGATAAAATTTATGACTAATAAATTAAAATCCCTCAACTAAATATTAAATTAGACTAACTATAGAACTAAGTGTTTATATAGAAACGTTCAGACACTTTATTTTATTAGGGAGTTTACATGAGAGTTTTAGGTTATCTTAAGTGAACTTTTATTGAATTTAATAGAAAAAATATATTTAATACAAATTTAGAGGCAAGTGTTGAAGAAATCCAATTTAGGATTTCTATATTAGGGAGTGTACTCAATGGATCAAGGAGCTACAATCCTTCTATTAGGAAGACCACCAACCTAAATACCTTCTAATACATTTCATTGACAAAGTATGGATCCTAAATAAGAGGGATATTGTTCTTTTCCACTTGAATGTCTAAGAGACTAAACATTTTGAGTTTATTGTTGAGGGATATGGGGACTTGATAAAATAGTGGTAGATTTAATAAACCTAATTTTATTATTTCTCACATAATTTTTAATCATAAAGAGTAATAATAATATACTCAAAGAATTTTAGAAAAATGGAATGTTTACTATCCAAACTATCCATGCAATCCATAAAAGATAAATACTATATCCCCAGTAGCATAATCTTCTGGAAGTGGTTCAAACAACTTTGGGTTCTGCTGTGGCATGAACAGAAATCTTACATGGTAGCATCCTCAATGCCTGATCCACCCATAAAGGAGGAAAGTGATGAATAGATCCATTTCTATAAAAAACATATGAACATTGAGCTCAACGATCATTATTTTTTTCTATCATCTATGTATAGTGAACTCATAAAGTCTCATGAAAACATTTATGCTTATATCATGATCAAGAATCTCTATGTTTATTGTCAATAAATAGAAATATAAAGACAATTTGAGATTTCCAATGCACGATTTTAGATAAATATTGTGGAGGGTGTGTTTTTTGGTCCCTACATAGTCAAGATCATTCATTTAAATGACAACTTATAGCTTCTAGGATTTAAAATCCCCGATGTACTATGCACTGATCTCATTCTTTCATAAATTTCTGAGAGATTATCTAGTTTTGTTTTTAATGTTAATATGAACAAAATTGAGAAGTCTCTCCTAGATCATCTTACCCTTCTTTTTCAAGTAGATTAGGAGATGAATTGGGAAAATATTTATATCCTTAGAGTGAAAAAATAGAATGGCCAAGTGAAGAGCCCCTAGGAAAAGTATTCTTCACAACACCCTTCCAAGAAGAGGAAGATCAGGTCAAAAGAAATGGAACATGATGAAATCTATTTTTCATGTTGTAAGAAGGGCCACTAGAAGAAATAATACACCCAATATAAAAATAAAGGGGAAGCTTTAGGTGAATTTTTTATCAAGTAAATTTTATCTATTTGTAAAAATTATTTATTAGATACATCTTGTGGTTCTCACATATGTATTCAAATACATAAACCATGTACATTAAAAAATGTTGAATGAGGGGTTGTAGATCTAAAATTATACAATGATGATAAACTTTATAATATATCTATCAGATACTACTACCTCACATTGAAAATTAGAATGTTCTTGGTTTTAAAAGGTTATTATTATGTTCCATCCATTATCAAAAACATTATTTATGTATCCAAGTTAGATATAGATGGATTTATTTTCATTTTTTGGAATAAATGTTTCTTTTTTTATGAATATATTTTTTTTATTGTAAGTAAAATTTAAATAATGATATTTATGTTTTGGATTACACAAACCAAGTAATGGAAATCTATAATGAAATTACATCACAGTAGTCATACCACACCTAGCTTTGGAATCACTAACTAGGTCATGTAAATGAAAAGTGTTTGAAAAAATTAAACAAGTATTAATATTTATATTCTTTTGATCTAAAACTTTCTGGTGTTTGTCACAAACGTTTACAAGGAAATTTGACCAAATACCCATTTAGTGGAAAGGGTGAAGGGGCTAATGAAATTATTTAAATTTTTCATACCGATGTGTGTAGACAGTTACCTATTAAATAAAGGGATGGGTAATCAAAATTCATAATTTTTACGAATTATTTTTGTATATATGGATATTTCTAATTGATGAGGGATAATTCAGATTCTTTTGATAAATTTACAGATCACAAAAATTATGTTGAGAACCATCTTGGTAAGAAGATCAAGAAACTCCACTCAAACCATGGGGGAGAATATCATAGTCAATATTTTATTGATAATTTTTTGGAGTTTGGGATTCTATCCCAACTCACTCTACCTTATACACCTTAATGTAATGGTGGATGTGAAACGATAAACCACACCTTTTTGAATATGGTGAGATCAATGATGAGTCATGTGAGTCTTCCATTATCTTTATGGAGATATGTGTTATAAATAATAGAATATATACTAAATTGAGTTCCAATAAAAGTGGAATATGGTATTTTATACCAATTGTGGAACGAAAAGAAACCGGTGTTGTTGTACTATCACGTGTGGTGATGTAATGAACTTTTAAGGCCTCTCTACGTAAAAAGCATTCACCATGAGTCACAAATTGTATCTTTATAGGATATCCTTAGGAAATAAAGGGATAATTCCTATACAAACCATTAGATAATAGGTTAGTGGTTAATAGGAATCCCAAATTCCTTGAGAAGGATCATATCCCCAAAATAGATAGTGGGAGAGAGATAAAATTTGATAAAGTCCAGTCTCAATATACACAAGAGTTAGTAGAGGATAAAATTCAAAAAATTCACATAGAAGAAGATGTTTTTGAGATAAAAGTACTATGTAGGTTTACAATAGATCATAGTGAATTTGAACTGTATGATTTTCTAGTCACTATTAATGGTTACTAATTATTAGTTCAAAATAATGATCCTCTAACCTACAAGAAAAAAATAAGTGGAATATATGATTCTAGGTGTAAAGAATCTATGAATTTTGAAATGGGTTCTCTATAGATTTTTGTAGATCCAGCAATCGATGCAAATCCTTTTGTTTGTAAAATGGAATTAAAGAATAAAATAGACATTGAAGGAAAAGGTAATACCTATAATGGGTGAATAGTTGAAAAATTATTTAAACATGGTTAAGGAATTGACTATAATGAAAAGTTTTCACCATATAAAATTTTGAAATCCATTAGAATTATACATTCCATTATGGTTTTTTATGAACATGACATTTGAAAAATGTATGTTAAAACAACCTTCGATCACTATAAACTTCAAGAAAATTTCTATATGACACAAAATGAAGGTTTTGTGACACTAATGTATTCGAGTAAGATAAAAAAATTCAAAAAAACTCATTTATCAATTACAGAAATCAGCTACGTTAGGGAATATTCATTTTGATAAAGCCATAAAAAAATTTTGTTTTACAAAGAACGAATGTGTGCAGTGTGTTTATAAATGGTTTCATGGGAGTTCATTATTTTTTTAATAGTACATGTCGATGACATATTACTTTTTAGAAATGCAATAAAAATATTATAGTATGTTAAGAAGTGGTTGAATAAATGATTCTCAATAATGGACTTAGGAAAGGTGGCATATATTCCTAATATTAAGATCCATTGTGATAGATCCAATAGACTACTCATCCTAAATCAAGGTACATATATTGAAAAGATACTAAAGAGTTTCAACATAGAAAAAATCAAATAGGGGATTGTTACCAATGTCACATGGCATTCATATTTCCAAGAAAATGTGTCCTTATACACATGAGGAAAGACAAATAATGGCAATGATTCTATACACGTCAGCAATTGGGTCAGTCATGTAAGCTATGAAATATAAAAGGATGGATGTAACCTTTACATTGAGTGTATTATAAAGATATCATGCGGACCTAGGTGACCACCATTAGATGGAATAAAATACTATCCATAAGTATTTGATGAATACTAAGGATATGTTCCTAATCGATATATAATATGAAGAACATCACATCATAAGATGTACAAATGTAAGTTTCCAAATAGATCAAGAATATATTATATCTCAAACGGGATACATATTCACTTTGAATGGGGGTGTTGTAAGCTAGAAGAGCTGAATGTAGGTTTTCATCAAAGATTCTACAGTAGATTCTGATTATATTGTAGCATCTGAGGCTGATAATGAAGTATTTTGGATATCAAACTTTTTCCAAGATCATTATTTTGTACCTAGTAGTAAATATTTTATCACATTCTATAGTTATAATATTGCAATGGTTACTCTCACAAAGGAGTTAAAGTTACATCAAAAGATGAATCATATACTTTGGAAGTATCATATCTTAAGGAATTTTTCTTATAGAGGTGAGGCTATAATGAGATTTATTCCCTGGAAGAAAACATGAGGCACCAATTCATTAAAATCATGACTTAGTAGAAACAACATAATCATTTGAGGCCTAGCAGACTGGAAGTTATAAGTAGTTAGATCTTATCAAAGTGGGATTTTATTGGATTTTGTTCCCTAGGACCAAATATTTATAATTTAATTACATGTATATTTTATTATTTGAATAAAACATCTTTTTCTATATTGTTCATTGGTCCGTATGACTTTAATATAAATATTTCCTATAGTATTTTTTTTCATTGATAAGGTCATTGTAGTTCCCCACTATATTTAGAACCTTGAAGTGCTATGACGATATTATGAAATATAGTTATATGGCAAGATAAAATTATATGATGGGTCACATATAATGTGACTATTCAGTGATATTACTTGTAAGTATATGAGAGTACTTATAATGAAGTTTTCAAATGATAATTATCAAGATGAGAGACTATGAGAACATACCCGTAAGAAGGAATTCATCATATTTTGGAGTCATTAGATATTACTATATTGGAATGTGTGTAATGTTCCTTAGTATTCAATATTATAATTAATACATGTTATAACTCACAGACTTAGATTTATTTTATAAACCATGATGATAATATTTTATGGGGAATTTGGACATGTGGTGTGCGTCATGAGTGAATAATTATTAATGTATAAGATGAGGAAGGATTTGTTTCCATCCATATATATGGAATCTTATATATCAACCCTTTGATTGGAAAAGATACATATTACCAAATTGCATGTCCATGGGGTAATGAAGACTTTATTTCATATAGTCAATAAAAAATGTATTGAGTATATAGGTTGGTGACACAAATATGAAACCTACAAGATGAGATATTAAAACAAATAGATTATATTACATTGGGCGTGTTCATATATGGTTTCCAATGTTGGTATATTAAGTTATTTATCTTTGATCCCATGACCCATTTTTAGATAGAAATCTTGGACTTTAGGTGATCCTTCCTAATTCTAATTATAAATAATCCTAGATGGTCACATACTAAGTGTTTCAATTGATATTAATTAAATTATGTTTTTATTTAATTAATAGAATAAATATTATTCTCTAGACTGAGTAATAATTCTATTCATGTTATATTTATTATAAATATTTATTGATAAATGAAATAATTTAATAAATATTTATTCGGATATTCAATAAATATTGAGGATTTCGAACAGACCAAAACTAAATCCAGTGATAAATATTACTTTACTAGCTAGTAAAATAAAATTTATTATTGTAAAAGTTAACCCACATGACATAAAATAATAATATAATTATTTTGGCATGGGGTTTATTAATGGTTATTATATTATTTATAAGACGATACACAATTAAATTATATTTTAAACTAAAACCTAGATCTATAAATAGATGGTTATGTTTATTGTTAAGGTTAATAAAAAATTGGGTGTAGAGATTCATTATGCAGAACTAAATTCTCTCTTTCTCTCTCTCTTTAATCCCTCATCTCTTCCTCTAAAAAATGAGAAGAACTCCTTCAAGACTGTAGCCAGTGATCTAAATGAAAAATAAAAGATAATTGAATCACTATGATAACACCTTAAAATCAATAAGAACTTCTCTAAGATTTAAGGAGCACATATGGATCCACGCTAGAGAATTTGTACACATGAATCCTTATAGTGAAATGAAGGTAATCTAAAAGGGTCTTTCAAAATATCAACACCATCACCAAAGAAAGGATCCTAAGATGAGCTAATCATTTCTTCTAGATATAAATAAAATAATTATAAATTAAACAATGTATAACCTCTCTTGGGGTTTTCAGACTCTCTAAATTAAAATAAATTTTAATTTATCACCCATAAAATGTGCTTCTGTTATTCACAGAACCTTCAGATTCCATAAGAGATCAATATTAAATATTCTTTCATTATGAAAAACACATGAGATGAAATGCTACTGGTTTTTATTTGGTCAATTTTTTATAGGATATATATATATATATATATTAAATTCATAAATTTTTTAAAGTTAATCTGTTAACGTGATTGGGAGAACCATATTCTTCATGATTTGGTCATGATTAAACACTAGTCTTTTAAACTATAACACGTGTTACAGAAATAATAGAGCTATATAAATGTATATATTTATGTATAAAGTAATGTAAAGGTAAAAAGGTTTTACAATCCATTATGTAAAGGTAAACCAATCCCATTTAAAGGTAATCATGTTTTACCTTTATGCCAATGAATTGTTGAGATTTTACCATTACAAAAATTGTTTGTGTTATGGTAAAAACTATCTACCTTTATATAGTTTGGCATTGTGTAAGGTTACTGGCCTTTTACCCTTATGTAGAATTTTTAATAAGGGTCAATGATGATTACTATTACATAAATTATATGTGTAAGAGTAATGGGAAACTACCCTTTTTCAGAATAATGGATTATATGCAAGGGAAGATGAAAATTTAATAAACCAAATTAGGTTTTGATAAATTTTATTATGATTTATAATATGTTTATAATTCGTAGAAAATTGTATTTTGGGTATATTTTAGTTTATTAATGGATTATGAATTAATTATATATAATTTATTTATAATTAATTATTTAATGTTTGTGAATCATTTATCAACAAAATATTCTAAATAATAAATGTTAAAAATTAATATAGCTTTGTAATAAATTTTATTGTATGCCTTTTGAAAAAGAAAATTATTTTGAGATCATAAGGGTTAATTTATGAAGGGTTATAAATTATAAAATAAGGCCAAAATCTAAAGAAGTTTATATTTAAATTAAAATTGATCACAAATAATTAATATTTATTTGTTCAAATTAAAAGGAGCCATATTTTAAGAAAATATAAATATCATAAATAAAAAAACTATTTATTTATAAAGAGAATTTGATCAAGAATTGAATTATATTATTTCTTAAATTGCTTATAAATTAAAAAAATATTTTTTAGATTGTTTATTAAATTATTAAAAGGGTTTTTATGAATTAAATAACTGTGAAATGATTATGATTAATGGATTAAGTATTTTTTAAACCATTATTGAAATTATTAATTTAATATTAAAGAGTTATTATTAATAATATCCTTTTAAAATTAATATGATTTATTGAAGATATAAACTGTAATAAACAATATAAAAACGTTTTACCTAAAATTATATGGAAAATTTATAACCTTTAAATAAATTGTTTATTTACATAATATAAAACTAATTTACAAAAGAATTTATAAATGTCTGAAATAAGGAAATGATATAATTTTTTTATATTTATAATTATAAATTTTCCATAATTAGTTAATTTGAAGTAGTTAAAATTAAAAGGGACCTTATTTAAAGATTTTAATTAAACCACATTAAAAGTGGTTTTGATTATTAATGTGATTAAAAGATTAAATAATAAATTAAAATTTCATATAATAAATAATATAAAAGGGTTTATATTATATTGAGTATTAAATAGTTTATATTCAAATTCATGGAAATTCAATGACATTAGCTAATTTTTAAAGGAGTTTATAATTAGTTTCTATTTATGAATTTTTCATAAATTGTCATATCATGATTAAATATTTGAATTATTCGTTTATTTAAAGGTCATTCCCTAATTTATTCATAGTTATAAATTTTTTATATTATGAATGTGTATGATTTTGTTTAACTATCAAACTACTTCTCGGAGATAGATCCACACATTTCAAGCTAGGAAAAAATCTATAAAATTTAGTTTTCATATACCTTGACATAAATATGTAATTGAAGTTATTATCTGTAATTTAGTTGGTGGGAATTGTTTTTTTATGCTATGTAACACCCCAAGAATCCATGGTACGCTTCTCTTTGAATAATACAGTAGAGTGTGTTGTACGCAACTTCGAGTTCTAACACACCACAACCAATCAAACTAGCAGTTATGAATAGTAATACCCACTTTTTATAATTTTATAAATTTTTTCATTTAAATTTGACTTCATTTTAGGATTCAGAATATATAAATTAGCTTATGGTGAATTGTTTTTATTTTTCTGAAAACTTTCAATTTTTGAAGAATAGTGAAAAACACTCAGTTATAGTTTAAAACTGAATTTCTATTAAAATAATTATTTATTTTATTTTATTTTATTTTATGTCAAAATAGATACATTGTACCTATATAATTTCAATTTAATTCATTGGAGTCAGTTTATAATAATTTTAGATATATAAAAATTTTATTGAACTTTTTATCGTCTTTTACCCACCTCCAAAGAGCATTTGAAAATTTACATAAAACTTACTTTTACCACTTTTGTGAGTTGAATTTCAAAAATACATGATAGATAGTTGATATTAGTAAGTAAAATTTGGTTTAATAAGATGAAAATAACTTTTGGTGAATAGTAACTTATTACTTTAATTTACCACAATTAAAAGTAAATAGGGTAATTAAGGGTAAAAATGATATTATTATTACTCTAACACATGTCCTAATTCTGTTGGATAAGTGTAATTCAACAAAAAATAACCTTATGAAAAAAATTGGATCCTTTATGTTCCCTTGGATTATATTACGACATTTATTATTATTTAATTCAAAGAAATGTTAAAAGTGTTAAATTCAAAGTTTAATAACTAAACAATTTTTAATATAGGTTTACACAGAAGTTAAGTTCGACTATAAATATTCCTTAGAAAGATAAAATTATTTCCTACATAATGGTATTTTATTTATAATTTTTAAACATTAAATAATTAAATTTATTTATGACATAATGATGATTCAGTAATTACCAAATTAATGAAATATTAAAATAATTGATATTTTAAATATACAAATAAATGTAATTTGAGACTTTTTATGAATTTAAATAATTTTATAGGTTAATATGACATGTTTGGGTTGGTTATATAAAGTTTTTTCGAAGTAATATTTCTGTTATGAATTTAGCAAAAACAAAATACCAAATAGTGTTAAAATTAACAATAAAGAGTTTTTAAAACAAATATTATATTATTAATTGATATTATATTCCTAAAAATATAAGGCTCAGAAAAAAGACTTATATAATGATAGGTGTATCCTTAATGAACCACATGGGGTTCTCTTGGATGTTTATAGTAATTTTATTAACCATATAATATAAATATAAAAAGAGACATGGTAAATGTCATACTATTTAACTAAGAGTTAAATCTAAAAGATAAAGTTAATATAGTGACCCAAACCTGTATGAACTTAATGGATGAGTGATTTTCGACCCATCTACACCTTATACTTTAAATAATTCATTTTGGATCCATTAGAAAGCAAAAATTGTTATATTAAAAAAAATATTTATAGCTTTTCCTGAGGTTCCCCTCACCCCTCTTATAAAAGGGAGCTCCCCCTTCTCTCTAATTAACACCTTTAAATCCATTTGTCTCAACCAAAGACTAACCAAGTACCCACTAAGCTATTGTAACTTCATCTTAGAGGCCTTACTTTATTTATAAATCCAACGTAATGAGCCCTTTTGATCAAACCAAAAGGAAGAATTCGAAGAAGAGGTAAATATTTCATCACCTCTTTCAAGTTCCTTTCTTCTTCCACTTACACTTTCTTTGTTGTTTCCATTATAAAATAATAACTCTACTATATTATATATAATTTAATGTTATTATAATTATTGTACAACTATATTCATTATTCTATCCATCCTTTGAATGACATGTCACTATACGTGCATACGTATGACTTACAGTCTCCATGTCATGGTGTAATTATTATTCAATAAATTATTATTTGGATGGGTATAATAATGATATGTAATGGATGTAAATAATAAATATAACATGATAAGGATTATTTATATGTGATATAACATCCAATTATATATTATTTTAATATCAAAATAATAATATTGTCACTCTTGTGTACGTACAGATTTCTGTGTCCATGAACGCGATGAGATTCATTCCCCATCGTATCCATTCAAGACTAATTTTAATTAGATGATTAAAAATAATTTTTAAAGACTTAATATCATTCTTAATATGAATAAGATACATCCTATCCTTAACAAACATTACTTATGTAACAAAACATATAAAGGAAAATGAATCAGTTAACACTCGAAACGACGATAATACTAAGATATTATTAACAAATCAATGTTAAAAGATCATATATGATATCATATTAATGTATATGATTCTTGTATAATTTAATAATAATTATTTCACAATTATACAGGAGGTTAACATAACCTCGACCAAGTAAAAGTACAAGGTAATGGTTAATTTCACAATCTTTTCATTATCTGAGGTTGTTTATATGTAATTATCTACAGGGACCTCTTTATCATCCACATCCATGTTTCTTAAAAATGTATTTCAAAACATTCTTACTACTTTATAAACTTTGGGTTAATGTCATTTATTCACTTGTTTGACTTTTATAAGATGATTATAAAGGAATCTTTTCATCATTTTCCAAACAAGGTACTTTATGACCTTTTCGACAAAATTAAGGTAAGAATGTTTTTTTGACTTATCCGGTGGGTGCGTCTGTTCCCCACTGTTATAAAATCGTCGAAGCTTCCCATACAATATTATAAGAATATTTTCAAATATAAATTTTTTCTTTTATAATTACGTGACATTTAAATTATTTCAAAATAAAAGAGATATTTCTCTAAAAAGGTTTTGATTTAATCTATGTCAACATCCTTTGATGGATTTTAAGTTTGCTTGATGTTGATTTATTATGATACACAAATTACATATTGTATTGAAGGTTTTGTCATATGTTTGACTGTAGATGTGTTATTTCATACCATTCATGGATTATGGATATATTATTGACATTTCATATGCTAGTTTTAATATGAATGTTTATGTTATGTTTAAACCTTTTAATGTGAGGAATGAATTGGACTTAATATGTGACAGGTGGAGCCCGATATAGATCCTTAATGCATCGGTAGGTCTCATGAGACAAACTAGTGTCTTGGAACAATGCATTGACAAAATATTATTTGTAGTCTTGGCACAAGGCCTTGACTATAGGGTTATGAAACTCTAGCATTATGCATTCCGTCATTATGAAAGTGGATCTTGATATTTCACGTGATTATTCGACTAGTAGAATATCCATGTGAGTAAATAAATAGAATTATTTTGTTCTATATTTTCCATATTATGATGATGTTTATGTTTAAAATGATTTGGTTTTATTTCTATACATTTCCTTAAATGTTTATGCTTATTTATGAAAGTTTCCACTATATTGTTGACCTTACTAAGCATCTGAGCTCACCCCAGTCTATGTTTTACTTTTTCCAGGATGCAAAGAAGTATATTATGACTGACATGCAGGGATAGTCTATGGGATCTCAGTGTTGTCTAGGGAAACAATGTTGTTGTAATTTTCTATTTTATGATGTATTGTAAACCTTATGAATGTATCTAGTACTTCCAAGGCTACTAAACTAATCTGTCTTTCGAGACTTGATCTTTTTGTGATCATGACAATTTTATATAATAATGCACCGACTTTGGGCTTCTGGGGGTAGGGCATTATATTTGGTATCAAAGGGAGGTTTAGTACAAACCTTGGAAACTAGATTTATATAAACTTTTATAGAGAACATAGCTCAAAGATTGATTTTGAAGATTAGTAAAGAAAAACTTCCTCGAATTTTGGTATTATAGTTATTTTCGAGTTTTCTAAGCAATAAATCCCTGTCTGGATACAAGAAGGTAGAGGAGGATCTAGCATAAATGTACCTAGCAGTAAAACCCAAAAACCCCGCTTTGAGCTAGACTCGAACAAGAAATGGTGCACGACAACATGCTTTGCTGCACTCTTGGTTACAACACTCCCGAGGGATGTGCTTACGATAATTATCCTTTTCTTTACAGACCATTATGATGGGTTTCTGAGTATATAAATTCTCAATGAATTTTTTTTTATGATTATGGATTATATCCATAAACTGTTCAATTTATGTTAAGTTTTTACAAGTTTGGAATTATGTATTTCGATTGATAAACTAATCTAGTTTAGGAAATTGTTAAGAAATGGAGCCTAGTGGAAGGAATGGAAACTGTATCAATGCACGCACTCCATGTAGAGATTACCCTCCTACTCAAGTTAATTATAGTGGAGATAGTGATGCAACCGGTGCTGATTAACTAATAACCATACAGGGAAAAATCACTCAATTTATGAATAATAACCTTACCCGTATAGTGCAACCGGATCCACATCATGGAAGATCAATGTTAGATCGCTTCATGAGGCAACAACCATGTTTCCTATCGAAAATGGGTATGACCTTGTTTGATTATGGTTCAAACATTCCAATCATTTTCTAATGGGTTTGTTCGTAGAACCAGAAATATCCAATGATTCTATATCCATTAGGAACTACTTTCCAAAGGTAGGTGCTCATTAGTTGTGGACCAATGAGGCTTAAGAACATATATTGGTCGAGAGGATGGGAGGTCAGACTCATCACACCTTTTTGGGGGGAATTATTGTCTACTCCAGGACTCTCTTTATAGATTTAAGTTATGTTTGTGAATCCTTATTACACTAACAATTATGAAAATTAGCTTTCCTTAAGATTTGACAATCAATAATTATTATGTATGAGATTTAGAAAATCTTTTTATATTTATTTGAGGCTCTTTATTGATAGATAATCATCTGTATGTGTTAGCGATTCTTAGTCAATGGTATACTTCAGCACATTATATAAATATCTCTTGGTCATTATGATAACTATACCGGTTTTAAATCCACTCAACGAGGTACTTGAAGTTTATTGTCGTTCTGAAAAGCATGGAGTATTTCAGAGTTGGTATCGTACTCGCAAATGGGATACCTACGTATCCTTATTAGAAAAAGAATCAGAACCCACGTAGTTTGGGAATTAAGATATAGTTTAATGTCATATGGGACAGATGAGAATTAATGGATGATGGGGTTGAACCTCAGAAAGGCTTCCTACATACTCCACTTTTAAGGTAGAGATCAATGTCCATGTAGTTAGGTTAAGAATTGCGGGGCTTACGTATGATTAATGGCCCAAAGAGATGTGTCATGGTTACTCTTACACTCTAAGCTCAAGTGATTCATGCTCGGTGTGAGAAACAAGAGATATCAGTAAAACCTGACAATTTGTTCCCTAAAATATATGGTCACAAGGAATGAGATAGGGATTATGTATGATTCCCCAAGGAGATAATGTTCAGGACTTATTTCAAAGAAGATATCCAAGAACAGGGTCCATAAAGGTATATGTGCTTTATGGAGATTTGGATACTCTATCTTCAGGCTTACTCCTGAGAAGGAGGCCCAAATTAGGAGGGGACTTGTGATTTGGTTTTATTATTAAGAAGGATGCCCAAATCAAAAGAAGTTAAGACTGGTTAAGAGAAATTACGACTGAGGTTATTCCTGAGAAGGAGGCCCAAGTTAAACGGACTTGAGAACTAGGGCTTACTCCTGAGAAGGAGGCCCAGGTTAAGGGAATTTGGGATTTGGGGCGTACTCCTAAGGAGGATGCCCATATTTGGGAACTTGGGGCTTACTCCGGAAGAGGGTGCCCAAAATTAAGGGAACTTGAAGACTGGGGCATACTCGTGAAAAGGAAGCCCAGGTTAGGGGACTTCTGGCTTACTCCTGAGAAGGATGCCTCTATTTGGGAATTTGAGATTGGGACTTGCTCCCGAGAAAGAATCCCATTTATTAAGGAGACTTGAGACTTAGGACTTATTCCTGAGAAGGAGGCCTAAGTTAATGGAATTTATGAGTTGGGCTTACTCCTAAGGAAGATACCCAAATTAGAGAAATTATGACTAGGGATTATTCCTGAAAAGGAGGCCCAAAATTAGGGAACTTCTCATCTTAAAGTATGAGGTTTAATGAATGAAATATCTCACCTTAGTGACATGAAGATATTTAGATCACTAGGTTTTGAGAGATACTCTATAGAATTTCTTTCAGATAAGGAAACCAACAAAAAAACCATGTTATAAATGGTGATGATGATGGTTCTAAAGGTTAAATCTTCAAGAGGAGAGGTGGATTTGAAGAATGCAAGTGAATAGGTAGGAGGGGAACCCAAAAAGAGAGAGGTGTGCAAGTTCTGTGTGGGCGTGCAAGTCCTATCCGGGCAAGTATACTTGCGCGCCACATGGGTACTTGCATGACAATCAACCCTTAGGGTAATACTTGAGTGAGGCTTGGATCAATCCCTTAGTATTATCCCTAAATACTTTTAAATGAGTGGTGCATAGGTTCTGTTGAATAGATAAGGAATCACATAAGTGTGACCATTTCCCTTAAGGGATATCCACTTAGGCGCATAGGTGTTGATGAATTTCAACACTTAGGCCTTATTCCCCCTCTTTAGATATTACTTTCTAGGTAAGAAATTACCTTAGAAGTGTTCGGAAGGGTTTGAGAAGAGACTAGGGTGCTAGGAACTCAAATCTGACTTTCTGGATTTTTCCGTCCTCGGAAAGGGGGGCCCACAAGGGGTATTTATAACTGGAGACCCTGGGTGAAAATTACATTGGGCACGCAGGTCACCTGTGTGCCCAATATGTGGCATGTAGGTATACTGGTGCGACCATGTAGAAACTTGCACGGACCATTCTTAACCAAATCCTTCTTCATGACTTTGTCAATTTTTGTTGTTTCTTCAAAGGATGAATCATTTTGGACTGAGGTATGTCCCTTTTTGAGTCGTTAGACTCTGTGATGGAAAGGAGCGTCAAAAAATGTCCCCCCTCAAAGTTGGATCTAAAAGGAAGGAGGATTTGACTCTGAGGTAAAGGAGAAAACCAAGGAAGGGAACACACAGGTTTTGAGTGTGTAGATAAGGGCGTGCAAGTGAGAGGCACTTACATAAGGGCGCACAGTGGTGTGGCCTGGCCTATAAATATGCGGCCATTCTCATGCAAAGGTACCCGACATTGAACAGATCAAGCTCTTTCCTTGCAGGTTGCTTATTTTTCGCGGTTTCATTACTTATGTTCGTGTTTCACTGCTACAGTGGTATTTTGACCTACGCGGAGATACCTGCGCGCCAAAACCTGGTTGACATAGTTACACATGCACGCCAACTTTGGAATTTTGCGCCTTAATGCCTTAGCCATTTTTTCAAATTTATTCACAAATTTTATGAAAAATCAACTCACATAAGAGTTAATTATTCAACCTTTGTGCAGATTAAATGTCTCCTAGAAGAATTGGAATGACTGATGAACTGGCCAGCAAACGAATTGATGACATGATGAACACTGTTGGCCATGATTACTATGATATCTGCAACATCACTCTTCCAGATTTGGCCAAGTTCTTTAAGAAGTATCATCATAATTTTCCATAGAGCATCTAATTGCCTCTGTATAGCCATGGTCATCTGCAAGAAGTCGACATTCCAGATGCAAAGAGTTATATGTCTGAGATGCAGCCTCACTGCTACTCCTCTATTTCGGTTGTGCATGGGCTGATATGTTTTCTGCTACCAGTTGATGGATAGAAGACTATCACGACATTATAAACAATATCTGAAAAGATTACTCTCTTCAAATGGCTCATTATTTCCAATGCTCCATTCTCAAATTCATGTATCCATCTTCCAAGTCTCTTGGACAGAAACATAATCACGGTTTGATCAGTAGCAAATTTTCTCAAACCACACTCAAGAAAATTATTTTATAATTGTTCCAAGAAGAGCTGGTATCACTGCATCTCATATTGTATTCAGTTGAATGAATGAATTCCAGGTGGCTGCTGATGAAGCTCGTGAAGCCGTAAATCAAATGAAGAGTTATGTTGAAAGCCTCTTGTAATTTTTGGAAAAGAGAAGAGACTCCAATATATTGATGTCCTTCTAACTCTTTTGCATCATGGAAAAACACTTTCATCTTCAAAAATTTGTGCATGCATTCTTTTTCTACCTGCTTTAAATTTTACCTAAGCCAATGGGCCTAGTAAGCATAGTTTGATTTTTGATAGGATTATTATGAATAACCCTTCAAACATTGAATCTTTTTATTTGCTAAATATTACCTAAATCATACAAAGTATATGTTTGGTGAGCTGAGACTTTGACTTTTTTTTCAGAGTTCCCTAGCCTTTTGTGGGCAGTTTAATGTCATGCACGTTGGACATAAAAAGGATAATGTTTAATTTTGCAATATCTTTGACCGAATGGATTAAAATTCACTCAATTCCTTGATAATTTATCTGAAAAAATATTACCATATTCAATTATGGAGGAAAACATGTAAACTATGACTTAAGAAATTTTTAATCTGATGAATGATGTGAAGCAAAGGACTAAGAGGCATTAGAAGAAGTACATCCCAAGAATGAAGTTACCACTATTTAAAAAACCCATTAGGGGGTTGAATTATGCAGGGCTACCTAAGGGAATTGGCTGCATAGTCAAATAATAGCATCTTTTGGCTGACAGGTCCATTATGTAGACTAATTATGCAAGGTCTCCAAAGGTCACGTGCTGCATAGTTAGGCAAAAGAACTCTCAGAAACTTTGCTTTTCTATTGCTAAAAATCCAGTGGAAGTTTATGGAGATTCAAAATTTTCCAAATCACAGAGTCTGCTGTATGGAGAGAGGTAATTGAATATGGAGAAGATATTTCCAATCAAGATTGTATAAGGATTGGATGAATGTTACTCCTGTGAAGTCTGACCAAAACGTAGGGAAGGGAAATATAATCCATAGACTTGAATACTTTAAAATCATGAAAAATATCATGGGACAAATATGGTAAGGGTGGCTATTTTTGCGGATACATACATATTTTCATTAAGAAGAATAAGGACGAAAGTGGTTTTCTTCCCAATAATGAAGTTAAAACTATTTGAAAAACCCGTTAGGGTGTTGAATTATGCAGGGATGCCTAAAGGAATTGGATGTATAGTCAAATAATAGAATCTTATGTCTGACAAGTCTATTATGTAGACTGTTTATGCAAGGCCGCTTAATGGCACGTGCTGCATAGTTAGGAAAAAGTACTCTCAGACATCAGACATTTTGTGACCAGAAGTCAAGAAAAGGGTTATGGAGATCTGGAAGTATCTAAGGTTATGATTATAACACATGAAAAATGGGCATTGATCAAAGCATGAAGGAGATACATGGACTGATTTTAATCATAATCCTGTTGTGGTTGGGTCCTGAATTGAGGTGTTGGACTTCACTACATATCTCATTAGAATGAGAGTCAATCCAAATGTAGTTCTTGAAATATAGTTTAACGTCATGTGGGACAAACTATAGGATATCTTAGTTTAGGTTCATATATCTCGTACCATAATGAGGAACACACATTGTGTGTTTTATAAACCTGATGTGAATGAATAACATGGTTTTCATACCACATTCATGTTTTCACGGGGCACTTTTCAGCTAAAGGACTGAATGTGGAATTTGGGGTTAGGCCCAAAGACTTGTGGCTAGATTTGAGGGATTATCAAATGTTCTTATGTATCCCATAAGGATGGGAATCAAGCCGCACGTAGTTCTTGAAATACCCTCTTTACAGATTTGGTTCATACAAGTGAAGGTTGAAAGGGGACATTAGTGCAATGATAGTTTGACCCAAGATAAAAGGTTAGGGCACTGCCATATATGCATGTAATCTTTAGAATAAAACATGATTGGTTATAAATGTAAATAATGATTCCCTCTCAGGTGAGGGTGTCAAAGAAAGTTGTAGTTTATTGTGGTACATGACAGAATTGTGAACAATTTAATATCATATAGCAAGGACGATGGTGAACCAATGTAAAAAAATATTGGTTCTGGGGTCGGTTTCACGAATCATCATCGTATGAGATGACAATGAACCGATGTGAAGAGATTTATTTTGGGCTTGATTTCCTACATACCCAGCCTAGAAGGCAAGGATTAAAGTCTACATAGTTCAATTTAAGAATTAATTGGTAATCAAGTTGTTCTTAAGGACAACCCAAAGATGGTGTTGGGACTTACACATGATTAGAGGCCTAGAGAGGGTGTTATGGTGGAATTTTACTCTAATCTCACATGATTTATACTCGGTGTGAGAAACAATAGGTGGCAACAACCTTAACGTTGCACAATTTAATGTCATGTAGGATATATGAAGGGACTATGCAGTTTAAAGTATTGCACTGAGGACTATTGGTGCTGCACAGTTTATTGTCATGTAGGAGGGACAAAATACAGTTTAACATCATGTAGGAAAAATATAGATACACAATTTAATGTCATTTTGGATGATAATGGAATTTTTTTATGGTTTAACGTCATGTTGGATGATGGCATTGTTTAATGTCATGTTGGACAATAAGGGTGTTGTACAGTTTACCGTCCTGTAGCTAAGACGATAGGGACAATACAGTTTAACATCATGTTGGTTGAAAGAGGGAAAGTGTAGTTTGATGTCATGTAGTAAGGACAAAAGAGGACAGAGTTTAACATCATGTTAGAGGATGGTAAGAAGAGTTTAAGGTCATATTCATGGACCGACGATTATGCAGTTTAATGTCTTGAAGGACGTAAGGGACTTCTGTACAGTTTAGCGTCATTTAGCAAGGACGTCATAGTTTAGCATCATGTTGGATGTAAAGGACAATGCAGTTTAAAGTCTTGCAGTAAGGAAAACACAGTTTAATGTCATGTTGGACGTTTTATGTAGTTTAATATCTAGCTGGATGTATTAGTATTTGTGTTACCCAAAATACTTCTTCATAAATATGGCATTTGTTGGAGTCGTGATGAGTTCTTCATCCATTGATATTAAAGAATAAGGTCCATTAGAGTAATCCTTATGTATTGAATAAGGTCCTTCCCATTTTGGCTCCATATTGGGAGGTTTCTTTCCTTATATCATTGGAGTTTTGAGAACCAATAACAATTCTCCTTGAATAAATGAATGAAGAAAAATGTTTTTGTTGAATGCTTGTGCTATTCGATTCTGATATTCTTCCAAGTGGTGAAAGGTGCAAAATCATTTCTCGTCTAATCATTCCAATTCATCCAATCGCTTTTGAGATTGTTCATCTGTAGATCATTGATCACAAATGGATACCCTACGTTTGGGTAATTGAACCTCAATAGGCGAGACTGCTTCTATTCTATATACCAATGAATATGGAGTTGACCGTATTATAGTGCGGGTGGGGGTTCGATAAGCCCATAAAGAATGAAAAATTTTATCAAATTATGACTTCTTATCTTTATCCACAATCTTTTGTAGTATGTTTAAAAGGGTCTTGTTGAAGGCTTCTATTTGGCCATTGGTCACTGCATGATACCGAGAGGGATGGTTGGATTTGATTTTGTATTCTCGATACAACTTCCTTACCTCAGATGAACAGAAGTTTGTGCTATTGTCTGTCAATATGGTATGAGGGACACGAAATCTGGTAATGATGTTAGACCTGATGAAGCTAACAATGATTTTAGAACTAACTTCTTTGAGAGGTATTGCCTCTGACCATTTGGAGAAGAAGTCAGTAGTAGTAAGAATTTACTTAAACTGCTTGGTTGTAGCTAAAGGATAATTTTCTACTACATCCATTCCCCATGTGGCAAATGGCCATGATTATTTAGCTGTATGAAGCAACTCTTGGGGTTGATGAATGAAATTGTAATTTACTTGGAAAGAATGACACATCTTTGTGAAATCAACACAATCTTGTATCATTGAATGCCAAAAGTATCCAAGCCTTTGAATTTGATCAGATAGTCTATGTCCAGACTGATGGGCACCACAAACTCATGCATGCACTTCTTTCATGACAGCCATTGTCTCTTCACCGTCAATGCATCTGAAGAGAATTCCATCAAAACCTCTTTTGTATAGAATTTTCTCTAGGTTATCTGGGCTATCATAAAAAGTGAAATTGACCACACATCGTCAAATTTGTTCTTTCTCAGCTCTATCAGGTGGATGTGTTCCTTTTTGAAGGTATTCCCTGATAGGTGTCATCCATCCTGTAGTATGACTATATGGTTTAGAAATGGGACTAATTTCATTGATTTACTATGTTCTGGTTTGAACATAAGGTGAAATTTTATGACGGTGGGCAGTACTGATGATTGTCTCATCCCGATTTGGATCTGCCAGAGCTGTGGCTATATTAGCAAGTGCATCAGCTTGGGCATTTTGTGATCGTGGGACATGAGAAAATGTCAGTTCCGAAGGAAACTCCACCATTAACTCTCTGATTAATCATACAAAAGGATTAACTCTTCTTTTCTGATTGCATAATACCCATTGACCTGTTTGATTACCAGGTCTGAATCACCTTTCACTTTTATGTGATTCAATTGTTCCTGAAGCGCTAACTCCAGTCCTGTGATGAGATATTGGTATTCTACTTCATTATTTGTACCACCTCCAAACAATGAAAAATAATTGGGTAGCACGTCCTTTTCGAGAGAAATGAGCACAATTCCTAACCCAATTTTGATGAATTTAGAATCATCCATTTTCTTCCCTGTTGGACTTGTGGAAGCACCATCAAAGTACATTTCCCATGTTTTAAGACTATATTGAATAAATAAGACTTCGTCATCATGAAGTTCAATATCTGAAGTTGTATCTTCTACTGAAGGGTGTTCAATAAAGAAATCAGCTAGAGCTTTTCCCTTTATTTCCTTTTAAGACACATAATGAATATAAAATTGCTATAAAATAACTACCCACCTTGCAAGACATCCTATAAGAATTATACAACTAAGGGTGAATTTTAGTGGGTTATTGAAAGATACTAAGTGGACCTCATGATGTTGCAGGTAGTGTCTCAACTTTTGAACTACAAAGATTAATGCTAACCAGTACTTTTCAAAACATGAATATCAGGTTTCTACTTCAAGCATAGTCTGACTGAGATAGTAAAGGTTGTCTTGATTCCCAGCATCATTCTTTTTGGAAAGGAAGGCTCCCAATGACTGCTCTAAGGCTGTCACATAAAGAATAAGTGGTCTTCCTTAAACAGGTGGCATTAATACCAGTGGACTCAAGAAATACTTCTTGAGGATATCAAATGCTTCTTGGAAATACTTTGTCCACTGGTAAGTGACTCCTTTCTTCATTAATTTGGTGGAGGGTAAACTTTTTCCTGCCAAATTGGAGATGAAATGCAGAATATAGGCCAAGTTTCCTTGAATTCCTCTAAATTCTTTCAAATTTTGAGGAGGTGACACACCAAGGATTGACTTTGTCTTCTCAGGATCGTCATCGATACCACGATGGAGTACAACAAAGCCGAGGAATTTTCCTGAGGTTACCCCCAAAGCACATCTTAAGGGGTTCATCTTCAAATTATGTTGCTGAAGTTTGTGGAATATGACTTCAAAATAAGACAAGTGATTAATACATTGTCTGGATTTAACCAAGAAATCATCCATATAACATTCAACAAATTTCCCTAAAAAGGGTTTGAAGATACGGTGCATGGAACACTGATATGTTGCGCCTACATTCTTGAGGCCGAAGGGAATTACCCTATAGAAAAACACACCCTAATGGGCTATGAAATCTATAGATTATTCATATTATGGATCCATTTGGATTTTATTATATCCATAATATCCCTCCATGAAGTAAAGTTCTTCATAGCCAGCTGTTGCATCAATCAAGAGCTCTGTAATCGGAGTTGGAAAATCATCCATAGGACGATTTCGATTAAGATCTATGAAATAAATAAAAAATCTAATTTGTCCATTATTTTTTTCACAGGGAAAATATTAGCCAACCATTTGGGATATTGAACTTCTCTGATGAATTTATCTTTGATAAGCTTATCCACTTCAACTTCAATTTTAAAAGCATAAGTTGGGTTTGTTCTTCTTGTAGCCTGCTTGAATCCTCGATGTTCTTCTGAAAAAACCCAAAAGATGAGTAGCAACATCGGGGTCAAGCCCTGAAATTTCTGTAAAGTTCCAAGAAAATATATATTGATTTTTCTTTAAAAATGAAATATACATTTCTTGTTCTTAAAGATTCATGACCGCACAAATTAAAGTGGGGCGTGGATCTTCTTTTGTACCTAGATTTATTTCTCTGAGTTCATCCACAGCGGTAGATATACCCTCTTCAAATGCTGGAGGAGCATCCCTGATATCTTCCTCTTCTTCTTCAACATGTGTTACATCTTTTGTTTCTACTTTCATAGTAGATGATGCTGTAGAATTTCCATGATCAGGAGAGATGTTAAAATTTGAATATCTTGAAGAAGAAGCTTCCATTTCTAACCCTATTGATGATGAAGGGTCTTCGTTGGGTAATGAAGAAGAGATGATGGATTGAGAATCAATGTCATCGTTCACCTCTGAAATTTCTATAACTTCTTATGGCCTGGTTGGCGAAGTATAGACTTTCTGGATTTTAGCGGATGAAATGGAGACACCTCTATTTGAGAATTCATCATTGCTTGGTGAATCACCACTTTCTCCCATGATGTCTGGCTTGATTGCCATAATTTAAATTATGGAAGTTTTTATAAGAGCACTTGGATTTGGTTATATCCTGTCAATTTGACCGATATCCAACACATAATATGTACTCACATGTGTGAATGGGTTTACTGGAATCTTTTCTAAACCATATGGATCATTAACTTTGGTAACCTCCATTTTTATGGATTTCTCCTTTACCTTCATGTGATAGTATTCCGACTAAATGTATTGATATTCACAAGTCTTGAAAGGGGCCTTATCACCATACAATGTCCCAATTTTTCCATCGAAACAATATTTGAGGCATTGATGGTATAATGATGGGATAGCTGCTTGTTGATGTTACCAAGGTATTCCAATAAAAACATTGAAAGCTGTATCATGATCAACGACTATGAAATCTAAATTGGATACAAGATCTCCAAACTGAGTTCTGAGTGTAATATTTCTCAATGGTTCTTGTTCATTTTTATCATATCCTTGTAACATCAAAGTGGAAGGAGATAAATCAGATTCTGTGAGGCCCAATCGACGAAGTATATGAATGAGGATGAGGTTGACTCCTGAACCATTATCAATGAATGCTCTTCATATGTCCACACCATTGACCTTGCCAGATAAGTACAATGGTCTAATATGTCCATGAAAAAAATCATCTTCATCTTCATCTGCAAAAGATATCACTACATGGAATTATACATGACCATTCTCAACATGGTAGACTTCGGCCACAACAATTTCAGTTTCAAAGTCCTATGGACTTGACAAAGCCTCGATGTGTGCCTCCCGAAGATTCTTTGACAAGTTCATGGCATCCATAATTGATAACATGGATGGTACTTGGGCCAAATGTTTCAATACATCATATTTTTGATCCAAAGGTCTGTGTTTTCCAACAGGAACATGTGGTATTGCAGGTGCCTTAGAAGTTGATGCTTTGGATGTAGATGCCTCTTGAATCGGGGTAGGAGTTGGAAATACTTCTGGCATTGGAAAATTAAACCAATTAGGTCATTTTTTTTGTTGAGAGGAAGAAGGTGGAACCTTTAACTGATCCTCTAGAATAATTGTACCAGGACTGAATCTACTATTGGTGGAAGAACTTTCCTGATCTTGTTGAGCTCGCTAAAGGGCTCTGCCACGAGTTTCTGCTGCATACATAGTTCTAGTAGGGGTATGATTGGAATAGTGGCTTCTGGGATATCCACGTCTTCCTCTATATCCCAGCCCCTTGAAAATCCCTCTAATTCCTCTGTTTGATATAGGGAACTCAGGCTCATCATGATCGAAGATGTGGCTGGCATATGGATCTGTTAAGTGAATCATGTTTACAATAACAAAGATCAATTCCTCTTCTGAGGAAGACTCCGCCTGATTAGCCAATTTAGGATGTGCCGTTTTGTGGGACGGTGCCCGTGGCTTTGAAGTAGATGGAAAAAAATCTGCCAGAGTAAAAGACAACTTTGGATTTGACATGATCTCATCTTCTTCTGATTGTTCTTCTTTCTTTGAATTATGCCGTTTAATTGAGTATTTTCCCTTTGATGAAGAGGGTTTTTTCCTTGGCATTCGTAGCAGAAGACACAATTTGTTTCTTCAATTGTGTTCACAATATGGCATGATTTCAGTTGATCGTTTTTATAACAATCCAGTCATCATATTTCTGCACATTTTTTATTTTGACTTCTTGTTGCTCACCTTCTTCCTCTGGATTTGTAGCAGTAACACATGCTACCTGAGTTGAAGAACCTTTCAATTTGACTTGTCCCGAGTCCACCATTTTTTGTAGGAGGTCTTTAAAGATAAAAAACTCTTGAATGGGATGCACCAACATCTGATTAAATGGGCAATAGTTGGGATGGTCTTCATCTCTTTCCTTATTTGGACTTTTGGGCCTTGGCAATTGAACCAAATTATTTTCTAGAGCCAAAATGAAGTAACCATGAACTTTTTCATTTCGGAAAGAATAAAATTTTCTCTTCAGATCCTCAGATTTTTTCTGTCATTGATCTCTTTGATCATCTTGACAGAACGGCCTTTATTGTTGATGCTCAGGAGGTGGAGCCCTTTGCTAAGAAGAAGGTTTTGAAGTAGAAATAGGTATAGGTTCCGGTTTAAGCGCAACTATAGTAGTCTCTACTTTACCCATTCTCCAACCTAGAGCTGATGGAATTACACAAGCTTTATCCTTAGTCTTCCTAAGAGAATCTTCAATCTGTTGAGTGATTGAAGTAAGTTCTCGAAGCCCTCCTATGTATTTCACAGGGATCAATGGTGTGCGTAATTCATCACACAAATTTTTCACACAGATTGGAAACAACTCTTCTTGAGCGAGTGCTATGCTCAAGGAATATGTTAATCCCTTCCAGTGATCAATGAAATCTAAAACACTTTCACTCCCCCTTTTCTTATAATTTATAAGATCAAAAAGTATTGTCTTTGGCATAGTTGAGCTGAATTGAAGAAGGAATCTTTGACAGAGATCCTCCCACCCAGTAATTGACTGAGATTTAAAGCTTGTATACCAGATGAAAGTAGAATCTTGTAATGACTATACAAAACACCTGAGCTTAACTGCTTCTTTTTGCTAAGGGGTTCCCATCATAGGATCTCAACGAGAAAGAAAATGTGTTAAGTGATGCTCTGGGTCTCCCGAACCATTAAATATTGGGAATGTATTACTTGTAAAATTTAATGGGGGAGGAATTTCATCAACCCATTCAGGGTAATCTCTCTTTTCCAGTTGAATTTGAGCTCGTTTTCCCTCTATATCTTCCAACCGAGATGTTAATGACTCAATAGTAGTTATTAACTTTTGAGAAACATCTGATTGAGCTTGGACATAAGTAGGTGCACCCACTAGAGCATGGACTGGTGTGGTGGCTAGTACTACAACTGATGGTTTCACCATCGATTTTTGTTATGCATGACCCATAGGACTAGACCTATGAGGGTGTACTAGTAAAGGAGGATAATCTTGATCTATATCAGTAGATACAACAAATTCCTTTGGCTGAATAACACCATCATTCTTAAGAGAAAGACTAACTTGAAGTAGTTCTGCATTCAACCTCATTAATTCCTTCATTTACTCATCCTGTTGTGAAAATCTTTGCTCTAATGAGAGTGATTGGCCTTCTCTAGAGGAAGCATGGGATGTAACCTGATTCTTTACTTTCCCCTGTTTAGACACCTTTTGAAGAGGGGAAGTTGATTATTTGAAAGAATACCCAGATTATGGGTAAGCCATTGGTTTCTTGTATGCACACCTTCTTCATTGGCTTCCGTGTGCATAGCCACTTGAGTAGGAGCTTCCTCATCGATTCCCCTGAGTGAGTCTCATCTGGGGGATCATCAAAAATGACATTGATGACATTAATTGATGCATAACGCATTGCATCCCTTTTATCAGCATTTATGCGATATTTTATTCTTCCATGTCCTTGTTGAGACATTGCCTTTTGTTGATTTGTTCCCTCAGGAACTTCTTGAAGAACCGTAATTTGGAGGGAATCTCCTGATAATTCATCTCTTTGTTCCTCTTGTGGCTTCATCCCTAATCGAGAGAAGACCGACTTTCTCTAAGAAAGAGATTGAGGATTTTAAAAATTCCCCATTCATATGGACTGGGGATGTTACTTCTGTTCCTACACAACTCCTCGAATCCTATTTGTTGATTCCGATGGTTGGGCTAAAAGAGTCCCCAATCTGGAAAGTTGGGGTGGCTCTTGAGCTGCTACATCTGATAATTTCTTAAAATCTCTCCTGATCTTGTGGGCTTTAGTCCGAAAGTTGGCAGGATGCATTAATCGACATCCACTCAAATCAACAGGTTCAAATGAACGTTAGATGATTTCTTACACTTCTGTCACTTGATGATGTGCATGCTCTAAATGAGAAGCCTGTTTGATATTCTCGTTTTCCTGATTTAAGAGTAATTCTAAAACTTATTCTTTGTATGCCTGATTTTGCGAAGAACTAGTTGAGGCTTGTTCTTGAGTGAGCCTTTAATTACAAACAAAGCCAATTGGCTGTGGCCAGCCATGTGAAATAACATTTCATGACACCATTTTTTGCGGGATTTTTTGGCTAGAGAGTACAGTGAAATGTAGTGCTCCATGAACACCCCGTCCCCTGATATGAATACCAGATTGGGCATTGGCAATTAATTGGCGTAATCTTATTAATGCACCATGGCATGAATGTTGAAGGGTTCTCTGCTGATTTTCAGCCTTCAAATATCGAGAAACTGGGAGAGATGCCAAATCAATTTTTCATTGCAACCCTTCTATTATCTTGACATGATTTTCGTATTCATTATAAGATAATATTTTCTTTTTCAATTGACAAATAATTTTACACCTGTTGAGACGAATATCATGAATATATTCTTCCATCAACATATCTCGAATGTTATACTAAGAGTAGGACAAAGGCCAAAACATGACTAGCACTTAACCTTTCACTAGTTGTTTTCTCATATTCAGTACTTCCTCTTTATCATTCAATGAAGATTCATCTACCTGATTTCACCAGAGTTGGTACTTCCTTATTGCTTCATCAGATTCAACAAGATCAGTAGAGAACTCACTTATCAAACTAGAAGATAAATGACCCAGGGGAGGTTTGGAGAATGACCTACACCCCGGGCTATCTTCTTATCGAGAAATTATTTCACCTGATAGCGGTAAATCATCAGAAATTATTGGCCTCACATTTGCATGTTCCTCAAGATAAGTGGGCTTTCTCTTTGCTGCATTGTTTATTGAATAATTTTCCAAGAAATATGAATTAATAATGTAGAGAGGACTTTCATAGCTAAATTTATCATCAGGGGAAGGACCACCATGGTGGGTTATAACAAAAGATGAAACCTCTTGCTCCTTAGTCTTCTGGCCCCACAAAGGTTTGTCGTGTCTCTCATATAAAGATGATACTTCAAGATTGACTGAATTTTCATGAATAAATCCTTCATCAGGAAGTGTCTGATACAGACCTTCGGAATTAATGTTCCCATTATTGGGAGCTGAGAGAGTAAAATCATGAGTTGCAATAGAGAATTGTCTGAGTGCATCAAGAACCCCAGCATCATGAAAGGCCTTATTACAAATTGGAATTTGATTTCTTGACTGTGATGAATGGGTCTTCTTCTTAAACGCCTACTAACCCACATTAGGAACCACTTGTTGAAGAAATTGGTTATTATGGGAAGGTTTATGTGCCTACTCAGGAGAAAGGATCAAGTTAGGCTGATTATCTCCACTCAAATCAGGTGTATGTGCCTGTCTTGGTTGTCCGTATGACATGGGGGAGTATTCCCCACAACCCTATTAGACTGGAACAAAGGTGTGTGTCTATTTAGGAGTGAGCTGTTGTTGCGTCACTCCACTGGTAGGGATAGATTTGCATTTCTTTCCATGTGATGCTGCTAAAGTTGTTATAATATCCTAGCAGGAATCAAAAATATGATCAGGTATTTTCTTCTACTCCTTCACCATTGACAGAATATTTTTAGTGACTTTAGCTGCCGGAACAGGAATATACATCCATTCCGTGCTTGGAGTAGGTGTGTATTCCTTCTCCTGTCCTCCTTTTCTTGTCAGTGAATTATGACAGTACTCATGTGTGGGGGCAGAGAGTTGAGTCTGCCTCTTGTTTGTCATTTGGGATTTCCAATTGACTTCTTTGGGTGCTACAAAATGAGACTGTTGGTAGGCTTGATCAATACTAGCAGGTGTATGTGGCTTCTAATTTCACTCCACCTAAAATGGTTGATAAACTTCCTTCAATACTGGCAGACGAGACTACTAGAAGGATTGATGAGTGTAAGAAGGTGTATGTGCCTATTTACCAGTTGTCAACACATTAGGTTGGAGGGCTTCATCGTATGTAGTCAAACGAGCCTGTTGACTAGATGATTATTTATAAACAGGTGTATGTTCATGTCTATAGTACTCCATCATAATTTCCTGGAGGGAATGGAGTGTTGCTTCCAGACGAGTCAGCTGGACAACAGAATTAAAATGGACGGGTGTGTGTGCCTGCTCATTACTTTCCACAAAGTTAGGTTGGTGGAATTCTCTAGGAATGACAGAGATAAGAACCTACTCACTGTTGACCGGTCGTCACCTCTGGTGGATCGTATTTCCTGCTCGGGTTCGAGGAACCAGAGATGAACACCCGGAGATGACACCCTCATCATGTTGAGGGTGCACTGCCACACGAGTCTGGTGGCGATTTTTGGTGGGATCCCTTGGGAAGGACTCCCATTTACTTGAATTAAGGCCTTGAGTGACCTTCTCCTTCACCTCCCCAGAATATGGGAGGGATCAGTGATTTTTTCCAGGGAAAACGACCCAAATCGGTTGGAAACGGTGGTTGGAACTACCTGCTTCTTGATCACTGGTCATCGCTCTCTAGACAACCAGGGTGAATTATTGACATGGATGGCTTATAAAGCATCCTCCAGAATTAGAATGGTACTGTGTCGATGGTATTCATTAACCAATGCATTTGATACCCAACGTTGAAGATGCTGAGTAGGTGATGCCATCCTCAAAGCAGACGATGATCCAGTAGGAGTAGCAGTAGAGGTATTCACAGTAGAGGCATTCACATGTGTGAATTTTAGAGAAGCCATTTCTGTAATGTAGAAGATCTTTGAATAGAGTTCCTTTTTGATATAACAGACATAATCAAGATAAGTTTGGACACTACATCTTTTTGATGAGAACATTTGTTATTTATTGTTTAGTTGGCCCTCTCATTGAGTTAAAATAGGTTCCTAACAAATAAGTAAAACATCATTTTAACTTGGTTAAGGATTCATGTCCGGTTCAACACTTCTTGATTCCTATGGAAATGGGGATGACCTTTTTTGATTAAGGTTCAAAAATTCCAATTGGTTTCTCACAGGTTTGTTCGTAGAACCAGAAACATCCAATGATTCTATGTCTATTTGGACCTACTTTCCATAGGTAAGTGCTCATTAGTTGTGGACCAATGAGTCTTAAGAACTTTCATTGGTTGACAGGATGGGAGGTCAGACTCATCACACCTTTTTGGGGGGAATTATTGTCTTCTCTGGGACTCTCTTTATAGATTTAAGTTATGATCGCGAATCCTTATTACACTACCAAGTATGAAAATGAGCTTTCCTTAAGACATGACAATCAATAATAAATATTTATGAGATTTAGTGAATCTTTTATATATATTTGAAGTTCTTCATTGATATAGAATTATCTGTATTTTATAGATATTCTTAGTCAATAGTATTCTTCAACACATTATATAAATATATCTTGGTCATTATGATAACCATACTAGTTTTAAAACCACTCAGCGAGGCAGTTGAAGTCTATTGTCGTTTAGAAGGACATGGAGTATTTCATAATTGGGATCATACCCAAAGATGGGCTACCTACATATACTTGTTAGAAAAGGAATAAGAACCCATGTAGTTTGGAAATTAAGATATAGTTTAATGTCATATGGGACAAATGAGAATTAATGGGAGATGGGCTTGATCCTTAGAAAGGATTCCTATGTACTCCACTTTTAAGGTAGAGATCAAAGTCCGCGTAGTTCAGTTAAGAATTGTGGGGCTTACATATGATTAAGGGCCCAAAGAGACGTGTCGTCGTTACTTTTACACTCTAAGATCATTAGTTTCATGCTCGATGTGAGAAAGAATAGGTATCAGTAAAACATGAAAATTTGTGCCATGAAAGATATGGTCACAAGTAATGATATGGGGCTTATGTATGATTGCCCAAGGAGATAAAGATCAGGACTTATTTCAGAGATTAAGTGTGGGAGCAGGGTCCATAAAGGTATATGTGCTTTATGGAGATTTGGATGCTCTAACTTGAGGATTACTCATGAGAAGGAGGCCCAAATTAGAAGGGGACTTCTGATTGGGTTTTATTCCTGAGAAGGAAGCCCAAATCAAAAGAAGTTAAGATTGGTTAAGAGAAATTATGACTGGGGATTATTCCTGAGAAGGATGCCCTGGTTAAAGGGACTTGAGAATTTGGGATTACTCTGGAGAAGGAGGCCTATGTTAAGGGAATTTGGGATTTGGGGCTTACTCCTAAAGAGGATACCCATATTTGGGAACTTGGGGCTTACTCTGGAAGAGGATGCCCCAAATTAAGAGAACTTGAAGACCAGGGCTTACTCCTGAAAAGGAAGACCAGGTTAGGGGACTTGGGGCTTAATCCTGAGAAGGATGCCCCTATTTGGGAATTTGAGGTTGGGACTTACTCCTCATAAAGAAGCCCATTTATTAAGGAGACTTGAGACTTAGTACTTATTCCTGAGAAGGAGCCCTAAGTTAATGGAATTTATGAGTGGGGGATTACTACCAATGAAGATTCCCAAATTAGAGAAATTATGACAGGGGATTATTCCTAAAAAGGAGGCCCAAAATTAAGGATCTTCTCATCTTAAAGGATGAGGTTGAATGAATGAAATCTCTTGCCTTAGTGACATGAATATATTCAGATCACTAGGTTTTGAGAGATGTTCCACAGAATTCATTTTAGATAAGGAATCCAACAAAGGAACCATGCTATAAATTTTTTTGAAAATGGTTCTGAAGGATAAATCTTGAAGAGGAGAGGTGGATTTGAAGAAAGCAAGTGAATAGGCAGAAGGGGCACCCAAAAAGAGAGTGGCGCATAAGTCCTGTGTGGGTGCGCAAGTCCTGGTCACGCAAGTATACTTGCGCGACACATGGGTACATGCACGAAGGTCATCCCTTAGGGTAATACATTTGAGAATCTTGGCGCAATCCCTTAGTATTATCCATAAATACTTTTAAATGAGTGGCTTGCAGGTTCTGTTGAATGGATAAGGTGGCGCACAAGTGTGGCCATTTCCCTTAAGGGATGACCACTTAGGCGTGTAGGTGTTGATGAATTTCAACACTTAGGCCTTGTTCCAACTCTTTAGATCTTCTTTTCTAGGAATGAAATTACCTTATAAGTGTTTGAAGGGTTTGAGAAGAGACTAGGGCACTGGGAACTCAAATATGACTTTATGGATTTTTCCGTCCTCGAAATGGGGGGTCCAAAAGGGGTATTTATAGGCTGCTGAAGACCCTGGGTGAAAATTACATAGGGTGCACAGGTCACCTGTGTGCCCAATATGTGGTGCGCAGGTATACTTGTGCCACCATGATGAAACTTGCACGACCCATTCTTAACGAAATCCTTCTTCATGCCTTTGTCCATTTTTTACGTTTCTTCAAAGGATGAATCACTTTGGGCTGAGGTATTTCCCTTTTTTAGTCATTGGACTCTGTGATGGAAAGGAGCATCAACAAACCACCAACATTCAATTGGGGTAAAAATCCACTAGTAACTGAGTAATGGATAAATTCTTTAGATAAAATATTCCATGCCTTGGGGAGTAGTGAAATGGAAAAAGTTGTCATGGAAGTTTACCGCCTCACTGAAAATACTGATCAATGGTGGTCATTGATTCAAAACACAAAAGAAGATGATGAAGTATCACACATGTAATTTAGGGAGTTTAAATAAATTTTCTTATAAACATACTTTCCTCATGACCATCGAGCATAAATGGAAAGGCAATTTCTAAGTCTGAGGCAAAAGGAGGATGAGAATGTCGCAAATATGAAGCTAAAAGTACAAGGTTATCAAGGCATGATATAGATTATATACATAACCCAAGAAGTAATATTGATCGTTACATTGATGGCTTAAAACCATTTCTCCTTCGAGCATTAGTCTCACAATCCTACTCATCATACGAAGATATTGTCTCACGTACTATCAGGATAGAAAAAGAATTATCTAAGTTTTATGACTTTATGGAAAAGCAAGAGAAGAAGACATATACAAAATACTCTGGAAATGGAAATAAGGGGAAGAAGATAAAAGTTGAATATCCATCCTACAGTAAATGAGGGAGGAAACACACTAGTACATTCCTGAAGGGAATGAGAGTCTGTTAAAAGTATGGTGAAAAATGCCACCAAGATCGTGATTGCAAGTGGAAAAAGAGGCTGTCAATGTTTAATGCTACAATTGTAGATAAAAGGGGAATTATTCAAATGAATTTCCTAAGAGTTAAGGGAAATACCTCAGAAAATGCCAAGGGATCAAGTCCAAGCTTATGCTATCACTACTACTGAGGTGGAAGCTTCTAAAGACATAGTGGCAGGTAATTTAATGGTTTCCTCATGTTTAGACAATGCTTTATTTGATTCTGGATCATCGCATTGTTTTATATCTTCTTAGTTTTCTATGAAAATTAGATGTTTCAAATATGATTTAACAGGGGAGTTGTCAGTAAAAAGTAATAAGGTATGTATCATTGCAACAAAGTTTTGTGAATTAGTCCCCATTAGGGTATATAAATATTCTTTATCTGTTGATATCATCGTCATCCCATGATTGAATTTGATATAATCATCGGTATGGATTGGATTTCAGACCATGATACAAAAAATTTTAGTAAGAAGAATGAGGTTACTATATTTGATGATGATGATAAAGAACCCCTTATCTTTAAAGAAGAATCCTCACCACCTAATTCTTATCTAGATTTACCCCCAGTAGATCAACTAAATTCAATTATTGGGTAGGACGAGAATAAAATAACTGTGGTTGAGGAAAGGAATGTTCAAATAGAGGATATGCCTATTATGAAAGAATATATTGATGTGTTTTCAGAAGATTTACCTGGACATCCTCCAGAATGAGAAATTGAGTTTTCCATTGATTTAATTCCTGGGTAAAGGCCCATATCGAAGACTCATTATAGAATGGCCACTGCGGAATTAGTGGAAGTAATGAAACAACTAGTGGAATTGAGTAATAAGGGATTTATTCTCCCTAGTGTTTCTCTATGGGGAGCACCTGTACTTTTTGTTAAGAAGAAAGATGGATCTATGAGGTTGTTCATTGACTACATGGAGATCAATTCTATAACAATAACGAACAAGTATCCTCTACCTTACATTGTTGATTTATTTGACCAACTTTATGGAGCTCAGTACTTTTCAAAGATTGACCTTTGATCTGGATATCATCAGTTGTGTGTGAAGAAGGAAGACATTCCAAAAACAGCATTTCGAACCAGGTATGGGAATTACATGTTTACAGTAAATCCTTTTAGATTGACTAATGAACCCTATGTCGTCATGGGTATATTGAATAGATTTTTCAAAAAATATCTTGATGAATTTGTAGTAGTATTTATTGATGATATCTTGGTACACTCCAAAAGCTACAAAGATAATGAAAATCACTAAAGTATTATTATAAAGGCTCTTAGAAGACACAAATTATATCGGAAGTTTAGAAAGTGGGAATTTGGGGTTCAAGAGATTTATTTTCTTGGACATATTGTCTCTAAGTATGGAATCTCTATTGATCCTTCTATGAATAGGGCAATCCAAGAATGGCCAGCACCGTTGAGTATAACTGAGGTACGCAGTTTTATTGGTTTATCAGGTGATTATCGATATTTCATTCATAATTTTTCCTGGTTTCCTAACACATTAACAAAGCACACATGAAAAGGGGTTAAATTTGATTTGACAAAATAGTGTGAAGAATGTTTTGAAGAATTGAAGAGAAGATTAGTCGATGCTCTAATCTTGACTCAACCATCGAAGAATGATGGGTTTTTTATTTATATTGATTCTTCAAATAAAGGGTTTGGTTGTGTCCTTATGCAAAATGATAGGGTTATTTCCTATGAATCACGACAACTAAAGATTCATGAGCAAAACTATCCTACTCATGATCTTGAGTTAGCAGCTGTAATCTTTGCTTTGAAGATTTGAAAACACTATCTCTATGGTGAAAAATGTGAGATATATACTGATCTGATGAGTTTGAAGTATATTTTCTCACAGAAATAACTCAACATGAGGAAAAGGAGATGACTTGAACTACTCAAAGATTATGATTTCACTATACAATACCACCCAGGGAAGGCAAATAAGGTGGAAAATGATTTGAGTAGAAAAGATCATGGAGTTTTGAACAAGATGAGAGTTGAAAAGGATCCTTTATACAAGGATATATTAAATATGGATATGGGAATCACCATGGAAGGTTAAACATCAATAATATTTCAAATGGTTTCCAAACCATCCTTACTAAAAAGGATAAAGAGTTCTCAGACCAGTGATAAAGAGTTTCAAAAGAAGATTAAAGCTATGAATGATGGGAGATTGGGTGACATTGTTTATGAAGATGTAATTTTAAAATTTAGGAGGATCATTTGTGTTCCTGATATACCTGATCTAAAAAGGGAATTGTTGGATGATGCTCATAGTTCAAATTTCTCTATACACCATGGGATCACCAAAATGTATAGACTTGAAGGAACATTTTTGGTGGGACAACATAAAGAGGGAGATTTCTGATTTTGTGTCAGGATGTATGGTTTTTCAGCAAGTGAGAGATGGAAGGAAACAACCTGGAGGAGTCATGCAACATCTTCCCATACCTGAATGGAAATGAGATGATATCATGATGGACTTTGTCATGGGGCTACCAAAGAATTGTATAAGGAATGATGAAATATGGGTCATTGTTGATTGTCTTATCAAGTAATCACATTTTCTTTCTATAAGGGAAGATTTACCTCTTGAACGTTTTGAAAGACTATATATTAATGAAGTTGTAAGACTTCATTGAGTACCACTATCGATAGATTCTGATCATGATCCCCATTTGACATCAAGATTCTTGAGTTGTCTTTAAAATTCCCTGGATACTAAACTTTTTTTGTGAACTTCCTACAACCCCAAAACTGATGGACAATCAGAACGGACTATTCAAACCTTAGAAGACATGTTGAGATCATGATCCCATGTCTTTAAAGGTATGTGGGATCAATATTTACCTCTGGAATACTTTTCCTATAACAATAGCTTCAATTTATGTATTTAGATGGCACCATATGAAGCGTTATAAGGAAAAAGATGTCGCACACCAACCTGTTAGGATGATGTTGGTGAAAGAAAACTCGTAGGCCCAGAACTTGTGGAGGAAATGATGGAAAAGGTGAAGGTAATACAAAACCACATCAAAGCATCTCAAAGTAGGAAGAAGAGCTATGCTGAAGAGAAAATTGAGTCCCAGGTACATGAGACCTTTCAAAATTCTGGAATGAATTGGGGCTGTATCTTACCGTTTGGAAATTCCGCCAAGTCTCTATAAAGTTCACGATGTGTTCCACGTATCACTGCTGAGAAACTACATGCCTAACCCAATGTATGTACTCACCTATGAGGAATTAGAAATGGAACCCGATCTAGCTTATTGTGAAGAGACTGTCAGGGTTCATGATACAAGAGAACAAGTGTTGAGAAATCAGACGAGTTGTCTAGTAAAAGTTTTGTGGAGAAACCATAAGATGGAAGAGGCAACATGGGGAACTGAGGAACTTATGATGAAGAACCACCTGAGTCTTTTTACATAGTAATTATCTAGAAATTTCATGGACAAAATTATTAGAAGGAGGGGAGAATGTAACACACCAAGCTCTTGTGGTATGCTTCTCTTTAAATAATACAATAGTGCGAGTTGTACGCAACTTTGAGTTCTAACACACCACAACCAATCAAACTAGCCGTTATGAATAGTAATACCCACTTTTCAAAAGTTTATAAATTTATCTTTCAAAATGGACTTCATTTTTGGAATCAGAATATCTAAATTATCTTAAGGTGTACTTTTTGTATTTTTCTGAAAACATTCAATTTTTGATGAATAGTGAAACCACTGAGTTATAATTTAAAACCAACTTTTTATTTAAATAATTATATGTTTTATTTAGATTTATTTTAAGTCAAAATAGAAACATAATACCTATATCAGTTAAATGTAATTCATTGGATTCAGATTATAATAATTTTAGATATATAAATATTTTATTGAGCTTTTTATCGTCTTTTACCCACCTCCTAGGAGTATTTTCAAATTTACATGAAACTTAATTTTATAGCTTCTATGAGTTAAATTTGAAAAACCCAAGATAAACGGTTGATATTAGTAAGTAAAATGTTGTTCAATAAGATGAAAATAATTTTTGGTGAATAGTAATTTTTACTTTTATTTACCACAGTTAAAAGTAAATAGGGTAATTAAGGGTAAAAATGATATTATTATAACCCTAACACATGACCTAATTATATTGGATAAGTTTAATTAGACCAAAAATAGCCTTATGAAGAAAATATGATCCTCTAGGTTCACTTGGATTAGATTAGGACATTTATTATTATTTAATTCAAAGAAGAGTTAAAAGTGTTAAATTCAAAGTTCAATAACTAAACCATTTTTAATATAGGGTTACAAATAAGATAGGTTCGACTATAAATATTCATTAGAAATCTAAAAATATTTCCTACATAATGGTATTTTATATCTAATTTTTATACATTAAATAATTAAATTTATTTATGACACAATGATGATGCAGTAATTACCTAATAAATGAAATATTAAAATAATTGATATTATAAATATCCAACTAAATATAATTTGAGACTTTTTATGAATTCCACTAATTTTATAGGTTAATATGACATGATATAGTTGTTTAGATTAATTTTTTTCAAAGTAATAATTCAGTTATGAATTTAGCAAAAACAAAATACCAAATAGTGTCAAAATTGACATAAAGGAGTTTTAAAAAAATATTAAAATACTAATTGATATTATATTAATAAAAATATATGGTTTTTTCAAAAGACTTATATAATGATAGGTGTATCATTATTTAACCACTGGGGGTTCTCTTGGAAGTTTTTAGTTAGTTTATTTACCATATAATATAAAAATACAAAGCGACATGGTAAATGTCAAACTATTTAACTAAGTGTTAAATCTAAAAGATAAAGTTAATATAGTGACCCAAAAATGTCTAAAACCTATTGGTTGAGTGGTATGAGACCCATAACAACCTTATCTTATAAATAATTCATTTTATAGCCATTAGAAATAGAAAATTATTTTATTACAATATAATATTTCTAGATTTTCCTAAGGTGGCCCTCACACCTCTTATAAAAGGGCACCCCCCCCCTTCTCTCCAATTTACACCTTCAAAGCCATTTGGATCTGCCAAAAAATTCCCAACTACCCTCTCAAATGTCCTAAATTAATCATAGTGGCCTTAATTAGTTATAAATCCAACCTATGGATCCCTTTTGATCAAATTAAAAGGAAGAACCCGAAGAAGAGGTAAATATTTCATCACCTCTTTCAAGTTCCTTTCTTCTAACAATTACTGTTTCATTGTTGTTTAGATTATAAAATAATAAATTTAGTATCTTCTATATACTATGATTCTATTATAAATATGGTACAAAAATATTCATTATTCTATCTATCCTTTGAATGACATGTCCCCATACGTGCGTATGTATAGCTTATTGTCTCCACGTCGTGGTGTAATTGTTATTCAATACATTATTATTTGGATGGGTATAATAATGACGCATAATTGATGTAATTAATAAATATAACATGATAATTATTCTATATATATGATATACCATCCAATTAAATATTATTTTAATATTAAAAGAATGATATTGTCGCTCGTGTGTACGTATGAATTTCCATCCCCACGAACGCGATGAGACTCATTCCCCATCATATCGATTCAAGAGTAATTTTCATTAGATGATTAAAAATAATGTTTAAATACTTAATATAATTATGAATATGTATAATATACATCCTATCCATAACAAACATTACTTACGTAATAAATCATATAAAGGAAAATGATTCAGTTAACATCCGAAACAACGATAATATTAAGATATTATTAACAAAGAAATGTTAAAAGATCATATATGATATCATATTAATGTATATGATTCTTGTATAATTTAATAACAATTATTTCACCACTATACAATAGGTTAACCTACCCTCAACCAAGGAAAAGTAAAAGGTAAGGGTTAATTTCACAATCTCTTCATTATCTGAGGTTCTTTATATGTAATTATCTACTGGGACCTAATTGTCATCCACATCCATGTTTCCTAAAAATGTATTTCAAAACAATCATAATATTTTAAAGACTATAGGTTAAAGTCTTTTATACCAATGTTTTACTTTTATAATATGATTATAAAGAAATCTTTCTGTCGTTTTCCAAACATGGTACTTTATGTCATTTTCGACAAAATTAAGGTAAGAATGTTTTTTAACTTATACGGCGGGTGAATCTATTTTTCACCTTTATAAAATTGTCAAATCATCCCTTAAATGATTTTAAGAATATATTAAAATATAAATGTTTTCTTTTATAAATACATGACTTTAAATTATTTAAAAATAGAAAGAGATATTTCTCTAAAAACGTTTTGATTTCATCTATGTCAACATCCTTTGATGGATTTTAAGTTTGTTTGAACTTGATTTATTATGATAAAAAACTTCTATATTTTATTGAATGTTTTGTGATATGTTTGATTTTGGATGTGTTATTTCACACCTTTCATGGTTTATGGATAAATTATTGACATTTTTTATGCTAGTTTTAATAAGAATGTTTTATTTATATTAAAAACTTTTCATATGAGGAATTAATTGGACTTAGTATGTGATAGGTCGAGCCCGATATAACTACTAGATGCATCGGTTGGTCTCATGAGACAAACTAGTGTCTTGGGACAAGGCATTGACAAAATATTATTTGTAGTCTTGGCACAAGACCTTGACTATGTGGTTATGAAAGGCTGGAATTATGCATTTCATCATTATGAAAGTGGCTATTGATATTGTATGTGATTATTCGAATAGTATAATATCCTTGTGAGTAATTAAATGGAATTATTTTGATTTATATTTTCCTTATTATGATAATGTTTATGTTGAAAAGACTTTTTTTTAGTTCTATACATTTCATTAATTTTTTATGCTTATTTATGAAAGTTTCGACTATATTGTTATCCTTACTAAGCATCTGAGATCACCCCTTTCTATGTTTAATTTTTCTGAGGATGTGAAGAAGTATATTATGAATGACCTGTAGGGATAGTCTATAGGATCTCTATGTTGTACATGGAAATAATGTTGTTGTAGTTTTCCATTTTTTGATGTAATGTATACCTTATGAAAGTATCTAGTACTTCCAAGGCTACTAATCTAATAGGTCTTTCGAGAACTGATCCTCTGTGATCATGCCAATGTTATTTAATAATGCACTAAATCTGGGCTTCTGGGGTTGGTGTGTTACATGTTAGGTGTCATAGATGTTATGAATTATATTCTCTCTTGGGTATTGTCTACTTGAGTAGAGGGACATGGGATCATACCATGTACTGCCTTGAGGAATATCCATTGTTCTAGAATGGTGAATGAGGTTGGTTATTTATCACTACTGGATTACTCCTCTGGAGATTATCAATCTCATATAACTATATACCTTTTAATGAATAGTGAAGGTATTAGGGTGCACAGAGGATGCCCGTGGGCCAAAGAATTTATATTTTTTTCACTAGAGTGAAAAAACTTGTCATATCTAGCAATTTGAGACCCAGAACTGTCCAAGGATCTCATATGAATTCAACAGATATTGAAAAAATACATATATCATGTACCTCATTTCGAATCAAAGTGTGCATGACTAAATCTCATTGAAAGGTGACCATTTATTGAAGGATCCAAAGTGAAAATCCTCTATATTACCAAAAAATGCTTCATGAATCTATGAACTTTCCATTTGTTGAGTTCAGAGTGCTAGTATGGAGCTCTGATGAATCCTTCAGCATTACATCGATCACTACAACCGTACACCATCGACCTATCGAAGGCACCCTGGATTAATTGATTAGATTGAAAATCTCTCCCTCCAACTAGAAAGTGGTAGGATATAGAGGCTCTCAATTCTAAATGCATGAATATTCCATGGAACGGGCATCTCCACCTACTTATATAGTGGGGAGTGCTGATACTGAAAAAGGTTCCCCAACCCCCAGATATAAAACACCCACTAAATAGGCAATAAATAAATTCTTATGATGAAATAAACTACATCATAAATATTATTTATTTTTTATGAAATACCTGTAATATATTTTAAATATATTACATTATAAAATCAACTCATTTTACTAGAATCATAATTTCAACTAATAATAAATGAACCTCGAATATTAAAATAATATTCATTCATATAATATTATTTCTTGTATTTAATTAAACACTTGTATATATATTTAACAAATAAATTAAACCAAATTATTCCTTTAATAATAATACATTTATTTATTTATCATTAATCAATAAATTGGACAATTTTTAGGCCTCGTGATGGGTCCCACCATGTCCTATATATCTATTCACCATGACAGGGTAGATTCATAAATACGCTATTCAGTGTGACATTATAGGCCCTTATCTCGATAGAAATAAATAGTATTCAGTGAACAAAATCAGAATATATAAACCCATCAAGGCCCCTAAAGAAGTAAGGAATATTCATAGTAATGATAACTAACCAATGAACATGCACATTGTAATAAAATCTCTTTGTATTTTGATATCTCATAAAATAGGATGCACACTTGCATCATCAAGCTTTCCTGATATTTTATTTATTGATATATCTGGATGGATTTATCTCTGAATACCATGGATAAGGATTTATAATGGTACTACCATCTTGCTCAACCAGTATTGAGATATTACTTACTCAAATCAGAAGTGACCAATTCAATACTAACCATTCAACCATTGTTATACCACCAATGACAAACCCAACACAAGAAACCTCATCACGATATCATTATCATGGTTTTTTTCTTTCATAAAAGTACGTTATATAATGAAACAAATTGATAATAATCTTATGTTAGGATACCAATACACATATTCATAGATAAGAACAACCAATGACCCCTAAAACATGTGTTGTTCATATTGGCTGGTCTGTCATCATGCTCTCACCTTCCAGAGATCACCAAGTGGGAACTTCACAAGAAGAATCCTCAATGCTTATGAGCCCCAACACCTGATAATCATACCAAAATTGTGTCCAGTCAGTATGATGTATCTAGAACATAAGACATATATTTACAATTAATGTCATAGTATCTCATGATTTTCATTATAGACTAGGATTCACTTTAACCTTTTGATATGAAAAATAATCTATAGAAATTACTACCAAATTTTTTATGCATACATGTTTACACTATAATGGTAAGTTTATATCATTAATATCTCAATGTATACATTAAATAGTTATAGAAAAGTATCATTTATTTGGACCTAGGTAACCCACTATTACAACACACCCACTTTCACTAGATCTAATATTCTAAACATCCTTATAATCTCTCACATGATTAAGATCATGTTTCTTATATGTCATTTCATTAGTTAATATGTCATCCATATCTTTGTTGTGTGGATATTATGCTATTTGTGACCTTATCTCCATGAGTAAAACATATAATAGATGAAAACCCCAAGTAGATAACCTTTTTTACACTATCAAAACATTACATCATGGCTAGTAAGAGTATCATAGTTTACATTATGGTAATACTTTAATTACTAGGAGAGATTCCATGAACCATAAAAAATGATGCATATTTTATAATACTTCATAGCTACCTCAGAAGCCATGATGCACTCAGTATTTATAGATATGTCTACCATTATCTTATACAAGATTGTGTCACTAATCATATTATCCTTATTGCAATATTAAATCACATTGATCCAAGGAAGACTAGTGTGTGTACCATCTAAAATTGTATCCCTTCCTCTCCACACGCCTGATAAATTTCCTTTAAACTTCTTCAATTAAATATGTATGGTTCAGATTTTTTCCCTTTAATTTCTCCAAGGCATAATTGATATTTTTCTACTATAATGTTTATGTTGGAAATGTCATTTATTTTACATATATTGGAATACATGATTGATCCATCACAAAAGTGTATGGAACTAAACTATCCACTTTATCTCCTTCTATGTCTATTCATGTCATATTTGAGAGTTATATTCCATGTAGTATTGGTACCAATTCTCACTTGAACTATTCCAACTTGTATTTTTCAATAATATGTCAGTATATGTACGATTGACTTGGTCTAAGAAACCGTTAGTTCTACCTCAATATATCCTATTCCCTAGAACTAATGTTACAACTTTAAGTCAGTCATTAGGTAATTATTTTCATCATGATCTTAAATAACTATAATACCAATAGTTTTCTTCCATATACTACCAAACATATTTTACATGGAAAACATTAGCACTCCCACTAACCTCTGGAAGACACATAACAAAGATTCATTCCAAATGAATGTTCTATGATATTGTTTCTTACTTTAATACAAAACTTGATTTGAGTAATTATAACCCTTATTTTCATTAGGTGATGTCACCATTCCATTTTTGCTGAATCATATAGACACATTCCAAGATTGGTTATCTTAACATCAAATGCTCATTAATATGATCATAAAAAAAACTAGCTATGAAAAGTTAATTTCTAATGGATTTCAGATTAGTGACTAGATACAAGAAATCAAAAATTATTATCACCATGCTTGTACAATCCATGTATTATCACTTGATTACCCACTATATCATTTATGATAAAATCCCCATTTACTTTAATACATGGAATCCACTATTGAGTTTTAATTGATCTGGTCAATTTTAGCTGGTTTCCATATACTACCTACTGGTAAGAATTATTATTCTTAAAGAATAATTAATCACTAGATGCAATGAATATAAAAACCATCACTAGGTTTCTATCTTTCTTATGCAATACATGTCTCTAGAATTGTCTATTTCCACACCTCTTGTGAAACTCGTTCTTATGCCAACCATTTGTGTATCTCTGACATTAACTAAACCGAACTCAATATTTCTCCCAATATCTCATATAGATATGTTAAACATTTTATATAAATGTGGTCTATATATAGACTATCTCTTTTTCATCTTAGGTATTTCTGAAATATCCTTAGAAATTTTTAAGATAATTACTATAGGTGCTCATTTTGTTTTTCCTTAATGTAAGTTTGTTTATATCTTCAACAAAATATTTTCATCTAACACATGTTCTTTTGACATAATGGATTTCCATCATAAAATAACCCATATGAAATCTATTTTTCATGTTATATTTCATATGGTTATGGGATAAAATAGTTATTTGTGATGAATAATGTAAGTATATTCAATGTATATAAATCTCAACATTGATGTCCCATTTACATACATCTTGAATCTGATGTGTATAAGGAAAAGTGCATTTAGGAATTGGTCCACGATACATTTTTTCAATAAATTGTAATAGGTAATACGCATTGTAAATACTCCTTATTAGCATCATATCTCTATTTTGGATACTATAATGTGTGTCCAAGAATTACTCAATGCCATATTATAATTGTTGATCAATGGATGGTCAGGTTTTCTCTTGTAGACCACCCCAAATTAACTCATATATTCTGGCTATGTTAATACCATACTTCACCATCAAATTTCTTAATTAAATAATACAATTTAATGAAGTTTGTTTACAACTAGACTACCCTTGTAATAGTTCATGCACTCTTACTGAACTGATTCTAAAATCATTGTGTCTTTCCTTTATTTCTATAGGTTTCTTTATCCAAAATAAATAAATTTATATGTTTAAAATACATATGGTTTTTATAAATTGAGTATAAAATACCTACTAAGTATATAATTGATGTAAAATTTTAGATTTACATTAAAAAATTATCTTTCCACTACTGGGTATATTGGTTTTACATTTTATATTCATAGAGTATTACCTATGATTCATGTACCACTGAATTATTGGTTGATCATGAAATAAAAAAGACAAAATTCATTCCTAAACTAGAATAATGAATCCTAATTTCCAAATAAAATGTGTGGTAAATGTTTTTTATAATCAATAAAACAATAACTAGAATAATTTATTTATCAATCAGATGTTGTGTGCTTCTCACTGATGACTTTGGAACCACCCTTTATCAGATACATGGAGAACACACCTTTCTTATTGAATCATTTCTATACATACATTTTTACTATATATTAAATACACAAATTTTATAGGAAAAGTTTATTTAATAACCATGAATTATAACCTAAACATTACATTATATATTTATGAAAATACCTGAAGAAGAATAGAATACTTAATTTTGTGACTCATTTCATTTCATTTAACTTCTTAAGATTTATTTCTTGATATGTGAAGAAAATAACCTCATGTTTAATATCTAACCTCATTTCATTTAAGGATGTTGTGAATTTTACTTTGGTATTGCTCTTTCTATTGGTCATTTCACATTGTATTTCAACTTGTTTTTCATGATATCTTTAGATTAAATTTTCTTTAATGTTATTATTTTTTGGAGAACTTTACAAAATAGTTAATGAAGAAATTTCTCCATACTGTTCATTTGTAATCTTACATGAAACTGTAATAAATGGGTGAAAATGATATAATAAAATGATCCATTTAATAATCATGAACCATCTTTAAATTTACATTTATCCATTGAAATTATCACTAAATCATATCTCATATCACTTTCTCCTCGGAAGCTTTTCGGTGATGAGACTATATGTTGAATAAAATATGTCCTGATGTTTTATCCACAACTCACATAAAAAATCAATGATATCATTATGAAATAACTATCATATGCATCATACATGAGTCTCCTATAAGTATTTTTTACCCTCTTGTCCAGATATGGTTAAAAAGGTATTAGAGACTCCAACACATTGAATTTTCGATGTAGTATTTTGTGCAAGAACTTGTAAAACCTGTTAGAAACTCATGCTAGATGAGGAGATTGACTTAGTACATTAACTATCACAGTGTACTCGTGATATTAATTCACATTTTCTAGAAAAATAAAACTAGTAGATTGTACTATTATCTTGATTACAAATTTATCAATTAGTGATTAATTAATTAAATCATTAAATATCTCACACTAATTTATCAAATTCTAGGAACCCACTATATTATAATTGATATACTCTGTCACTTGAGTATTATAGTGACAAGGATCCTTTAACCTCACCTCATGGTCTATAATATATGGTTATGACACTACTCGGAGAGTTCAAGGTAGGTTTTTGACGGTTAAATGCATTAACCCGCGACTTATGGATCTGTTGAGTGAAGTCCTGGATTCTAAAATCATAAATATGATTTAATCAATTCTTAAATATCAAGTTGAAACAAAATATATATAACTACTCCTTTACTACCAAATTCAGTTAATTCAAATCATCCTTCTCATAAGAACTCCCTAGGAGTTGGAGGCACCCTCAACTATAGTTGACCAAGCACCCCAAAAACTTGGTTTTGTTCAAATTCATATGATAGAATTTGTTTTGAGACATAATATTTCTTCAAGTGTTTTAATATTTATCTTGATGAATGTAATCAATTTATATTAATCTATTTTTTCTATGTTGTTTTTATCACAACCTAACTATAATAGAAAAAAATCATCATATATTTATTTATTTTAATATTTATTATTTTACGTGTTTTCATATATCATGAAAATGCACAAAATAATAGATAAATGAATAATAGAAATAAACTACTCGACTAGTATTGAGAATATAATATTGGTTGATCTATTAAAACATAATGGATTACCTATAAACTTTGGGAATCATATTGTAGTTCTGACTTAACTCATGATGCAACTTGTTCCCATCCATTCTCCACTTCTCATGTAGGTTTCTCATTTACTTGGTGTGGTATTTGACTTACTACATCCTCATCACAGAAAACAAATATTGGCACACAAACGAGGGGGTATGAAGAGTATAAAATATAAATAGATAAATTAGATGCACATACCCTTAAACATATAAACCCAAAATAAGATGAAACACTAACCATTTTAAAACTAATTATTTATTTACAATCATCACACATTGATAGATAAATTATTAAATAAATAATAGTAGACATACCAATATTTGGTCGGTTCCCAAGACTAGTCAATGGGTTAAGTAAAAGCCCGTTAAAAATTAAATTTCAATAAATTCAAAGTATGAGGGTATATAAATATATTAAATTAATTATATAAATTTCAAAAATTTATTTTACTTTATAGATAATATTGTTTTTTATTTTATATTTCAATTTTTAATTAATTAAATAATTTAGTTTTAGATAAAAAATTAAATTTCTAATTCAGAAAATTAAATGATTAATTTTTTTAAACCAAAATTAATTTTTAATGAATTTAATTTAAAACTAAAATTTAATTAATTTATCTAATTAATTTTATTTTAATAAAATATACCCGATTCCTTCAAACCCCTACCCTGGCTCTCAGTGGGTCAAGCCAGCCTCACACAGGCCTGTTTCGTGCTGTAAACAGCCAGTGTAGGGCTGTTTTGGTGTAGGTGGGCTTGGCCAAACCCATTCCAGGTCTGACAGACCCACCCAGACTCACTATAGGGTGGTTCAATTCATATATTTTCCATGAAAATCTTACAGGTTGATCAAAAAATATTGGGGAACCTAATAGGCATCAGAGGGGAGGCTATATTTTATGGAGGGTAGAGGGGATTTTCAGAGTAGCATAACTCAGTGACCCAGGTGGAGGAGGTAGTTGATAATGGTGTTGCTGGTGGCGGTGGAGGGTGTCCATGTTGGGGAACAAGAAATGAAAATGGGCTTGGTGGGTGTACGAGATGGGGAGATTACTATAACATCTGAGGGATTCAATGGTAGGAAGATGGGCCAACGGTGGAGTCATCAGTCACGGTAAAGCTGGTGGTCCTAGAGTGTTGTGGGTTGCAGGATCTGGTGTAGTGACAACAAGATATGATTCAACAGTAACGCATGAAAATGACAAGACTGGTTAGAGGATGTGGATCTGCCAGTGAGCGAGCCAAAACCAGGCAGAGTAGAAGTGGACCTTCTAGATGACACTTGGATCTCACACTGACCGGTGGCTCGTGGCATGGCTTAATGGAAATGTGGGACACAACCAGGCTAGTTGATGGAATGGTTTGGTCTAGTAGTGCAGCTACGCCTGACACATGACTTGTCATGGTGGGGAAGGACTACATTGGAAGCCGGTAGGGGCAGGGAACATATCAAAGAGGTGGCTCACAATATAGATAAGGGGAAATTTCTCCTTTGGTTATATTTGTTAACTTTTGATTGAGTCTCCCTATTTATTTTTAATAAACAACCACCTTCCTTTTTAATTTTTTGGTTGTATACAATTTCTAACACCCAATGGGCCCTTTCAAAATTTTACTAAATGATCTTGAATTAGACACTTTTTTTAAAGAAAATAATAACTATTTCAAGTAAAAAAGAAATATTATCAATGGAATATTTCCTAGTTTGATGAAATGTTTTGGGGAATTGTTTTTCATAGTCTAGGAAGGATTTAGGAAATTAATGAATATTTAAACATGATAACAAATAATATAAAATAACACATATAAAATATATTCTTTCAATTTTAATACATTAAATCAAACCACATACAACCCATAATTTTTTTTTCGAATGAACATAACTCGGTCGTCTATGATTGGGTCAAAGTATGGTCACATCCATTGGAACCAATTTAATACAACCTTCTAAATTTTAGGGAAAATTGATTTTTCTTGCCTCAAAAAATTAATGTGGTCCCTATGATACCAATTGAAGGTACCGAGGTTTGTAGTATAATCTGATGGAATGGGGAATTAAAAATTTTATCATTAGAGTGATATAACATTTCATCTCTAGTGATTCAAGCCCTAGTACAATCTAAGGATCTTCTATGAATTAAAAATATGATATAATAATAAAAAGAAAATTTTCCTCATTCTAAATCAAAGCGTGCATGATCATAGCTCATCGCTAGTGACCGTTTCTTAATGGATTCAAATCCAAACCCCTCTAGATCATCTACACATACTTCAAGAATCAGTGTACTCATTGTTCATCAAATTCATGGTGTTATCATGGAGCTTTGATGAATCCTTAAGTGTTGTGTCGATCACTTTAATCTCACAACATAGCTCCATCGAAGGCATCTTTGATCAATCACTTCATGAGATAATTTCTCTCTATAATGTATGAGAAAAGACATACTCTCATTCTAATTGAATTAATAGTTCATGGAATGATCCTCTCCACTTGTTTATATAGAGGGTGGTGCTGATAACCAAAATGGGTTCCCTGACCCGTAGAAATAAAATTTCCAATAAATAGGAAATACATATATAATTATGACAAAATAAACTATATCATAAATATTATTTATATACTATCACATAATTGTAATATATATTAAATATATTATGTGATAAAACCGATCCATTTAACTAGACTCGTAATTCCCGCTAATATTAAACGAACCTAGAATATTAAAATAATATTCATTTATATAATATTTTTTTAATATTTTTAAATAAACACTTGTAAATAGTTTTAATAAATAAATTCAACCCAATTATTCATTAATTTAGTACTAATGAATTTATTTATTTATAGTATATTGATAATTTTGACAACTCTAGAACCCTATGGTTGGGCATGACATTTTCTATATACGTATTCACCATAATAGAGAAGATTATGGAATTTTATATTGTGTGTGACTCTATAGGACCATATCTTAGTTTTTTTTAATAGTATTCAAATACTAAGGGTGTAGTCTAGCAAACCATCAAGTCCCCTAATGAGATAAATAATAGTCATAACAATGTAAATCAACCTAAGAACACGAACATGGTATTATAATCTCTTTGCATTTTGATATCTCATAAAGTAGGGTGTACACATGTATTGTAATCCTTGATTTATTTACTATTTATTGATCTGTCTAAATGAATTTACCTCTAACTACCTTGGGCAATGATTTATGAAGGTTCTACCATCCTGATCAACCATGCCCATGACATTACTTCCTTAACTTAAAAGAAAAAAATTCTATCTTGACCATTCAACCAATGTCATATAGCCAATGACCCACCCAAAACAAGCTACCTCACCATGATTTCGTTATCATGGTGTTTTCTTTAAATAAAAGTACACTATCATATGGAACATATAGATAATGATATCAATTCAGTATGCCAATACGTATGTTCATTTATAGGAAAAACTAATGACTCCTGAAACATGTAGTATTCGTATTGGTCTGTCTATCCTAATGATCTCACCTACTAAAGATAACCATGTTCTTACTTCATTAGAATAAGTCTCAATTCATATGATACCCCATCATAGGATAATGAGACACCAACAATGTCCAGTTAGTATTATGTATCTAGACTATGTGAAAAATACTTAAAATTAATGTCATGGTATCTTCAGGTTGTCATTATAGCATGGGATCCGCTATAACCTTTTGATACAAAAACTAATATATGGACATTACTAATAAATAGAATATGTAGAAATTTCTACACTATAATTGTAAGTGTGCATCTTTTATATCTCACTGTATACATGAAATAGAAATAGAAAAGTAATATTTAGTTGGGTCAAGAGAACTCACAATTAAAAAGAGTTTATATACCTTATGTACATGATGAATTTGGATATGTATAAATGAATGAAATCAATTTTGGTGTAATTAACTCATAATATGGGTTGTGTAAATGGTTACATATTAATTTGGTGTGAAAAAATTAATTTAGTGGATAGAATAGGGATTTCGAAAACTAAATCGTTAAAAGCATGGATATACAAAAGGAAGTAAAATATTAGAAGATAATTATATATAATATGTAATAATTATAATTTAATATGTGTGTGATGTAAATTAAATTTGTGATACCTCAAGTACAAAGTGTGATATTCCTTCCAAAGCAAAACTTGGAATAACCTCTATCATCCAACAGAGCAGTTTCACACTAAATAAAGGTGCTTCTAGATTTTCTTATGCAATGAAATGAAGTGATAGCTAACATTATAAAATTCTTGGCAAGTTTCACACCAAATTAGGGTTACCCAGTATTAACTATTGTAAAGAAAACATGTGATAAGTAACTATAGAACATCCTTGGTAGTTTCATGCTAAAGTGGGGCAACCTTAATTTTCAGTTGTTATATTTTTTTGGGAATTTTTTGGTCACACATAACTAGGAAACACTAAGGTTTGAGATAAAAAACTCATATTGGTGTGTATTTTCATATAATGGAGTTGGATAAAGGGCTGTCAAAACCACTATTTAATGGCCACATATGTTGTGATTGAGATGAATCCCTACAAAAATAACTAAAGTAAAGAGTTTCAATCCAAAGCAGAGTTATTGGTTATTGGAATATATATATTGTATCACTAAATTGATATGATGTTATGGGTCATTAATTTTGGTGGGAGAACTATCATTAAAACTCTTCAATGAAAATATATAAGACATGATATTAATTTGATATAATTTATTATTGTATTTAAATAACACCATAATATACAAGAACAACATTGTGATTATTCCTTTAATGGAGATTATTGAAAGTAAAAAAAATCCTAATAATGTAAACTTAAGAGAAGTTATTAAAGAAATATTATATGTGGTAATTCAGTTCCTTCCTATGTTATGGAGTTTTAAATTGTTCGATAAGTGAATATTTATGATTATAGAATAATAGAATGATTAAAATTAATATTTAAAGAAATTATTTAAAAATTGACCTATGGAACATTAGTCTCTACACATATAATCTATATCATTGAGTATACCAATGAATTTGTTAGACTAGAAGATTCCATAAGGATTATTCTAGTTAAACAATTTATTCTGTTAATGTTAATTGAAATGTTTGTCAATGTGAATGATTTTGGAAAAATTTCGCCCAATATTTTTAGAATTCTAAGAATAAATGAACTATATATATGATGTTTAGATTATTGTATTGTGTTGATAATGTAAATTCATAAAAGTTTAAACCATTAGTAAAAAATTTGGAATGTCTAACAATGTTTCTTTAAGTATCCAGACAATGTCCTAGAAATAATATTTCACTAGAAAGAAGGAGTAATAATACCATATGATGATATTATCTAGAATATCTGATGAAGTTTTATGAATCTCCATAGAATATTAATTTTGTTAATTAATGTTTTAGAAATAGATTCTTTTAATTTGAAGGGTATGTGATTCCAAAATATACATTTTAAAAGTGTGTTAAGAATATAGTAGTACAAAATCAAGGGAATAATTGATATAGATGGAAAAACTTCTCTACATCAATGATTTAAATGTTAAGTAGTGTGACAATATCAGATGAATCTAATTATATTATGTGGATATTCATATCATTTCTCTTATATGATAAGACATGCATTTCATTATCAAATAGTTTCCATACACAAACTGAGATGATTAATTGTATACAAATGGTTTATGATTCATTGGATTTTATAACATGTTTCGAGAAGAATATATAGATCAAAGTGTTTTATCATGGATAATGTCTTTAACTAGATATTTGTTAAAATATAATGGAATGTGTTTCCCACCCAGTAATGATGTATTTTAATAAATAAAATGTACTTGTTTTTAATAAAATAATCTAAAAACATAGAATGCCATATGTGATATAGAATCAATAGTTTATTTGTTAGATATTCATACCAAAAAGAAATAAGTTTTATTTACAAAAACAAATATTTATTATTTTTTTAGTCTTAGTAAGATATTATGATAAACCTATAGTGTCAAATAGTCTATTGGAAGTATGTTTTAGGTTTGGAAGATCAAATTTATGAAATACAATATTTTTTCCTTTAAAGTTTAAGGGATTATTTACTTTACATCATATGGAGTTAGTGATTATAAATAAAAATATAAATAGATACATTTAGTTATCATGAAAAAGTGAATATAATTACTATTCCAACCTAGTTACAAAGTTAAATTCACTTGATGTCTTGGAAGATTTTATAACATGATGGTAATGAAAAATGTAACTGGTTACATGTGTTTATCCTAATGAAGTGAATATAACTTTGTCCTAAAATATTTGAGGATATACTGGATAATAAAAATGAAAATAGTTACATTTTTTTAGAAAACGTTTCATCGAATACTTTCCAATGGATGAAGATGATGATGTTAAAATGTAGTCCTATGTAGACCAAAATTTGACTTTGTAATTTTTGATGTTGTGAAGTAAAAGAGTTTGAATTTATGTTCAATGAATTTAATATAAAGAACATGATTCTTATGTATCACCATTATTCAAATTAGATTACTTCATAAATTTTACTCAATATGTGGTTAGTGGGAATATGTTTTCAGATATTCTCATAGGGATATGATAAGAATTATATATGGATGTAATGTTTAAACACCATTACTACAAAAACAACTTGAAATTAATATAGAATATCTAGATATTAAACACGTAAGATATTACTTGTAATGGTTTATATGATTTATTATAATAAAGTAAATATCCATTTATCATTTATTCATGTGTGCTCTAATTTATATTACATTAATTGTAAAATGATAATATCTCCTCTAAGTAAAAATATTGAGGTTTCCTTAATCAATGATCATATGTGATGATATGTTAATATTATCTTTAATATATTCTAGTACTCATTACAAATGGTTGTATATGATATAATAATAATAGGTTCATGAGGTCATAAATAAAGAATTATTACTTTTATTGAATCACAAAAGTGTATCTCATGGAATATAATACATGTTGGGTTAAAAGACATCTTCATATAGTTATTTTTCAAATCACAATACATATCTTTATCAACAACTATAATTTTTAATACTTTTTTTCTATACACTATTTTATTACAATTTTTTTGTTATTATTTGATGTTTCTTAAGGATTTATTCAAAATTACAATTCCTTAATCATAATATTTTTTACTAAGAGTGTGTATATAAGAAGGATAGTGTAAGAAAGATTTTTTTACTGTCCTTTACACAAATGATCCAGAAGGTGTTTTTATACTTTTTTTGTAGAAAGATAACTATAGTTATGCTAAATAAACTTCATATATAGAAGTAGTACAAGTTTAGATACATTGAAATCATAGTTTATGATACCGACATAGTTATAACTAAACCTGAGAAATGCATAATCTAAACATTGGAGCTATTAAAACTTTCATATATAAATAGTAGCCTGAACTTGGTGATAATAAGTACAATATTGTGAATTAGTTTGATGTCATACAAATTTTGATTCTTGAAAAGACATATTGTTGAGAGTCCTTCCATCTATTCCTATTTAGAGATATTTTCTAAGAGTATTATAGTTTGAGGGTTTACTTGACAATAATTTTAGTTTTTACTTTGAATTTTTTGTTTTGATTGTGTTGATTTAGGGATCCATAGGCATATGAGATATATGTTTTTTAGATTGATTTGATCAATTTATTTTAAAAGGATAATGGAAGGATGTTATGTTGTGTATGACCAAGGGTTTCCAGAATTAAGGTAGTTTTTATTACAATAAGATTGATGTAGGTATTCCATAGTTTTGAAAGACAGACCTTCCAAAATATTTTTAAACAGGGTACCTAAATTCAGGTTTATTTACTTCCTTTCTACTTTGGGTGAAAGAGAATACCTCACCCAATTGAGTTATTGTATTTTTTTTCTTATTATATATTTTTTAAAAAGTGTGTTGTATATTTTTATTAAAATTTATCTCATTACAAAATTCCAATTATATTGTTTTCATTCCACTTCAAAATATAAATTAGATTTATATTTTTTTGTTCCATCTTGATGTTACTCTGATTCTATTAAGTTAATAATAAATAATTCTTCCAATAACTTCGATATATTATGATTCATTTTAAATACTGCATAATTTGTATCAATTATGTTTATCCGAACAAAATCCTTCAGATTAATCTAAAACATAAGATATTAAATAAATTATATGTTTTGGTTAATACTAAAATTCACCCCCTTTTTAGTATATCTATTATAAATTACTTGGAAATATTATTTTAAATGATATACTTAGGTGTGTATACTTATTATAAATCCTTCTCACCCATGTCTGGTGAGATACCTAACTCGAGAATCTTCATACATTGATAACCTACTAATATAATCCAAAATATGAACTTATCTAATTAGGTATTGGTTTTTTATTTTTTTGATTATGTCATCAGTTTGAGTGCAACTATGATAGAATGTTTCCACTTATTTGACAAGAAAATAAATTCCCCCCCTATTGAATTAGATTGAGAAATAGTATGTCCATACTATGTAGAGTCACATATGATTTGTTCAATTATTTGTATTAGGTGAAGGTGATATGATTATCTAAAAGAATAATTCCATGTGATTTATTCATAAACATGGTTTGTCTTTTTTATATAATCAAGATAATATGATATTATTAAACTAGGCTTACATATTCCATGACTATTGGTGAGTCAATGTTAGGGAAAAAATTAATGTATGGGTCTATATATAATGTATGTGATATATCATGTGGTAGACCTTTTCATATAGGGATATTAGTATGTTTGATAGAGATTAAACCAGACTCCTTAGTAGTTTGAGTAGCACTAATACTTTAATAGATGATGCTCTTTTAAATTTATGAAAAAGGGATCCCATACTTGTTGTCAATGCTAATAAGGCCTGTAGAGTCACATAGTTAATCCTTTTAGTGAGAATGAAATTTTAGAGAATGACCTTTTCAAAAAATGAAGAGAGATAAATAGAACCATTTCCAAATGATTTTGGAAGGATTCATTGAGGCATATGAAGTTTCGCAAAAAATTATTACATGATTTTAGTGTATGTGGGATATTATTAGATGTGAACTAAAATATAAATGTATATGATTCATGTATATATAGAACACATGAATGTGATTCATGAATTATTCTAATATGATGTATGATATATTGTATATAAATGAGGCATAAAAATCACATATAATACATTTATATGATGCATGTATATGATCATGCATATGATGTATATATAAAGTCTTTTTCATGTATATGATGAACGAATAGTAATAATTCATTTTCCACATGGTTTCCTATTACTCTAATACATTGAGGATGGATTAAGATAATTTAATTTATATTTTTTAACTCCTTCTTAAATAAGGTATATATCATGGATATTATATGATATTATGCAAGTTATTAAAACACATTTAATGAATTTGTAATTTTCTATAAAAGTAGAATAGGTTCTACTAATTTGTGTGCGACTTGAATTCATTCATTCAATTGTTATTGTGTTCATTGGTTTCATGCAATGTTTCTAAAGATATTTCATCTTTCTAAGAATCATTTATTACTATTATGAAGGCACTATCACCCCTTCAGTATATTGGGTATCCCTCGATAGATATTGGGATCCAATAACCATTTTCACCCCCTCAGAGGTAGAATATCACTATGTACTTATTTAGTGAAATTCTTCAAGAGTTATCCTATTATCAAGGATGAATAAAGTTAGTGAAAATAAGAACCATGTGTGCTCTAGTTTTCATATATTTAATTTATGATACATGTTTCATCTTTATGTGGATACTTATTTCTTGTTTGGGTATTCTTCCACTACCAAAGGATCAATCAATGATCCATGAACCCCCAAAAATTTCATAGATTACCAGCACTTATGATTTATTCCTTAAAACAAATAATATGATAAATTCTCCTTTGAGGTCTTTGAAAACCATAAAATGTAGATTAAATCATCAATCATTTCCATTTATTCTTCATCCAGCAATGGTCCATTTCCACCTATAACTTATTGTGGCCTCTACTTCAAATACTCTAAGTCCTAATACATTTCCTATATAATATTAAAATAATATTTTATATTAAATCCTTAGATATCCTATAAAATCATTATCACCAGCTGATGATCTATAAAATCAACTTAAACTACTCTTCATCCTCATCCAATAGGAAATACTATTGGTTGGATAATTCTATAACACATAAAATAATTAAATTAAAATCCTAAAAATTATAAATGTACTATCATACAAGAATTATATATTTACGTATATCAAGTTAGATCAATATCTTTTCCAGTTGGATAATTCTATTTCAAAACAACCTATCTCAAAAATTCATATAATTCGTTACAACTTTATTTTAAATAACTTTTAAAAAATTATAATCAGTAAGTGATTGGAAATATAATTTTAATTTAATAAAATATCTTTTTCATAACCATATTATTTTTATAAAATTAATTAATATTTTTATAATTCATGATATCTTTCTAGTTCTAACCCATCATGGGTTATTTTAGAAAAAATATTTTAGTGTTATAAGTTTATAATTAACTATTAATTTATATAAAAATTATAATAGATAAAAAATTTATATAAAGAGAATGTATATAATCTATTATGTCTATATTCAAATTTCCAATTATCATATTCTATATAACTATCATGCTTCCCATGAATCAACTAAAAAACAATTCTCTCATGCTATTTTTGTAACACCCTGACCCGAGGACCCAAATCATGAGACCCGGATTAAAGTACCAAAAGGCCCCAATCATGATATATAATCACCAAAATCTTGAAAATAGTTTTAGGTATATAAATAAACTAAATAGATAATCAGTTTCTCTAAAATTAAAAACTTGAAAATAATTAAAGATTCATGTGCAAGTAAAAATTGTTATTTAGAAAGCATTAAATTTGTAAAAAAAGTTAATTTTTTAAAAAAAAATTCTAAATTAATAATTAGGACACCATGTTGCAATATATAAATAAATGTAGCTCAATAATAATCCACTAATCCCACCAACCTTCTCCCCAACAGTGATTTACAAATCACCACTTATGAAGTACAAAACCTTTTATTACATGGAATTGTGTCCAGTCATATCTACTTGTCCACTGAAGTAAACATGTAATTGGTGGATATAAACTCATTTAGATATCTATAATTATTCTAGTCAATATCTATATATGAATAATTCTAATAAATACAATTCTATTCAATAATGATAAATCAAATATAGTTTTATCTAAAAACATCGATTTATAAAAATTACTTTTAAAATCATGATAAAACCATGTATATTATTTTTATAATAAAAAATAAAATTTTATATAAAAAATAATTCTAAATTATTTCTTTTAAATCAATTGGTAAAACCATCTTTCTCCCTAAAACATCCTTTTTTAAAACCCATTGTTTTCCCATGTTCTAAAGGGAAAATCCATGTTCAAAAGACTTCCCATCTTCCTAGTTCCAATCGGTATCTACCCATTTCCTAAAAATACACATGGAATTGGAAAATATAGAACATAATACAATTCAACTAAATTTTTTAAAACTAACCACTATGACTCATCACTCACCTGATTGGAATAAAATCATCATTCAACTAATCCTATTGTATAAACCAATTCATCACTCATTGAAAACTCAAATCCCAAACCATCATCTTTATCATGATAATGAGTGATGAGTTTAAATTAATCATTGATCTTCCAAATAGTCACTCATCTTAATGAATTCCCTAGTCTCCAAATTTCCACGGATGGAGCTTATATATTTGAAAACATTTCTCACTAAAAACCCATTTCTCACACATGCACACCATGAAAAAAATAAATAGATAAAATCAAAAACAAAAAATAAAAATCCAACCCATCATAAGGTATTTTTTATATAATAAAATTTCTTAAAAATTCCAAACATAATAAAGACTTTTATTTCCCTAAAAACTAGAAATTAAATAATTTCTTATCATAATCAATCAACATTAAATAATGTATTATTCAATCACATAAAAATTATTGAAGATAACTACCTAGAGGTTCTTTGATGAAATCTCTAGAAATTTGAATATTGATTATAATTTTAAGGTAAAATATTGATTCCTATTATGAAAACCCTCAAAAATCCTAATTTATAAATTGACGAACCTAACCCTTCATTTAATGAAATCTGGAAGGTCTTGTGTAAAGTTTTCATAGCCCCATTCCATTATGGAATGACCACATGAAACTCATTGTGCACAAGTGAATGATCTATAGTAGGTTAAATGAGCCCCATTGAAATTTTCATATTCTCTAGGAAACTAAAAAAATTTTAAGTATAGAAGAAAATATATATAAGATATCAATTTTTAGTAAGTGGAAGAGACAACATGCTAGCTAGAAAAAACACTTTCCACATGCCACAAAACACAATTTTAATTCCTTGAATTATGATGAAAATAAAATTACAGTCTTGGAACATCACTAGTCAATATATATAATTCAAATAAAATATATAAAATATAAAAAACAATATATTCTATATACCATAATATTGAAAATAATATTAATCCTTTGATCACTATAAAAATAATTCTATATCCAAAGTCCCACTAACACCAAATGAAAATTTAGAGTGAAATTAAAGAAGATAATATGTCATATAACTCCTTTATTAATGCACCATTCCCTCTAATTCATCATAAATTCATCATGTAAATTTTCTATTTAATGATTCAATATTATCCAATCAAATCCTCTAATTTTTTATTGTTTTATTAATTTCCCACACCAAAATTTCCTTTTCTAAAATCCCTCCAAAATATAATCTATATATCACTCATCTATAAATCCACGATAAAGTCTCTATTTTAATTTCGATTTACTTCATCGAAAAATATATGGTTGACCACTGCTAGTAAATATCTCTATACTCATTTAATTCATTAAAACTAATTATAATTATTTTCTATTTATTCATGAAAACCAAAAATCATTGAATTAATTTGAAAAAATTAATTATCAAAGTATTGTTAATATAAAATATCCCATCAATCTTCGGTGAAAAAATAAAATCTCATAATAAATTATTTAAGTTAATCACATATAAATTTCAATAATACTACTTTAAATAAACTAAAGTCATCATCAAAATTATTAAATAATATTTAAACATAGTGTTTAAACCAGAAATATATATTGCTAACATCATGTGAGTGACATGTATCAGATGGTGAATCATCATAATAAAAATAAAAAATTAATTCTTCTATTAAAATTTTATTATATCAACACCATTCAATTCATGGTTATAATAGAAACAAAAAAATAATAATTGTTATCCTGAAAAATAGATGTAGTGGTAAATAAATAAATTATAATAACATTAAAATAATTTTCTTACTTAAGTAATCAATTATAATTATATGTAGATTATTAATTTTAAAAATTATAATTGGTAAAAATAAAATGTTCTTTTAGAGGATATTTTATCCACTATGAAATGTTAAAATTAATAGTAACATCTCCAAATTTCATTATAAATATTCATTCATATATATTGATTATGTTTTAGTAATTTTTCAAAATTATTTTTTAGAATTATTAGAGAATAAGAATATTTATAATAATATTACATTTTTAAAAAAATGGAGGAAAAATAAAATCTTTTAACCTGAATTGAACATCCTCTAAAAAATTTATAAATATTTTATAGATATTTTATATAGTTTCATTACCACTCATCAAATCATAAATCTAAAAATATTTAAAAAGTAATTTATGAAATAAGTAATGACATCTATCAAATGTCTAAAATCACACAAAGAATCAAAATTTTTTAACTCCCCAATAATTCATGGAATGGTGAATATTTTGGGATCCTTCCACTTGTTTGGAATATATAATGTGATGAGTGATAATATATTTCATTGCAAACTTATTCTATAATTTTCACAGATTTATATTTTTTTTATACACATCACCATTACAAATTTCTCATTGGTAATTTTTTGATTACTTAAATATATATAATGTTAATAATACTTTATTTAAAATGTTTGTATTTTCTATTTTGGTGCTTCTTCATATATATTATCGGTTTGTGGTATACAAAATGTAACTGGTAATGGACTTATAGGTACATCAACCATATTTTTCAAACTTTTTTTTACCCTTTATAGTGGATCCATTGATTTGTTTGACATAATTTACCCCTTTGCTGGTGTTTAATTAGAGGCCCTATTCGACTATTTTTTGGGATATCTCTCTAGTCTCCTCAGCCTTGTTTCCATTTTTTAAATTTATTGCACTAACTTTTTTCTTTAGGCTATGGGTGAGTTGGGAAGGTAACTTCATTTATCCATTAATTCGAATCTCATGTATATGTAATGATATATTCCCCATCCTTGTTTTTATTCCCTTTAAATCATTTATAAGATTCTTAATTTCTTATTTTTTATTGACAATAATATGTTTAATAATTCATTAATGAGTGATTCTACCTTATCTTATGCTTTTCTTTGAGACTGGTACTTGTTTTTGGTTGATTATCAAATATTACTTTCTAAAAGGGGGTGGTTGATAAATCTATTGAAATAGTTTTATCTATCTGTAACAACCTAGCTAGATTAAATAATCATTTTAATACCTTATTAGTATTTATGAACGAGATATTTATACTCATTTTAATAGTATTAAGTAATTTTTAAATAAAATATAAATATTTATATTGTTATTAAAATACTTTAATAATATGATTTCATTTAAAAAATTATTTTTTTATTTTTAAAATTTGAATTTTAAAAACTGAAATTAATATTTGAAATCATCATATCAAAATTTTCTTAGGGGTGAAATTCCGTATTTTTTCTAAATGTATTAATTTTCGGTGAAAATAAAAATATTTATAAAACCTTTATTTAGTTAAATTAAATAAAATAATTACTAGGTCACATTTGATATTAAATAAAAATAAGTTTCCTTTAATTAGAAAGAGTCTAATTAATTTCATAGGAGTCATCTTTATACCTGATTTTTTTATAGGTATATTTTGGCTTAAAAACACATTATTCAAAAACCTATTTTTCATTGAATTTTCGATTTAATTATAAAATTAATTTATAAAAATTATTGAAATTTAATCTAGAAAAATGGATTCTGTATTTGGAATAAATATGTTTTATTTTATAAAATATTTCCCTTTTATTTTGTTTTCAACATGAATTGTAACCGTAGTAAATATTTTTCACATCGGTAAGGGTAAATTAGATAATTTATGTTGAAAATTATATTATAAGAAAAAATTATTAATCATAAAACTTGAATTTAATATATATTATGAATGGGGTTATAATTTAATAATCCAATATTCTAATTTTTTATTTATTTTCCATTTTTCTTGGAGAATGACCTATATATTATTTTAAGTTAATATAAAGTAAAAAATGTCACTCTCTTAATTTTAATATCTGTAAAATTTTCTTACAGAGATTAAAAAACCTATATTTTCTTCCAAATTCCCATTTTAAATATAAATTATTATTTATCCTATTATTTTGTATTTAATTTTTATTGATGAAATAGTTATCTTAAAAGCTTACACAGTGCCGAAAGAGTGTTTGTGCATGCAGTAGAAAAGTCATGTAAATTGTTTTTAAAACACATAAAGTAATATTGTTTGGGTGATTTATAGTGTCCCATGAGTTATATATATATAACATAATATATTTTTAATTAATTACATTATAACTCCATAAATGTCATTTTATTTTGAAATTAAAATTAAATGAATAGTTCCAAAAAGGGTATCACTGATATTTTATGATAAATATGATTTATTAAATGATTTAAAATTCTTAAAATTTTTATACTAGAAAAAATGAATGGGATATAGTTTATAATATCTACCATGCTGCATTTATGGTCCAATTATCTATTTATATTGACTTTTTTTACCAATTTAGTGTAAAAAACCTTGATACCTTGGTAATCGAGATAAGGGTTAAGGACGTGTTAAAACAATGAAAAAAGGGTGAAAACATCACCTAAAATTATCCAAAATTTATTGGGTGAAAATATTTTGAACCATCCTAATCATATATTATAATTATATAAATTTGGATCAAATTTTCCATGAAAATTAATTTATATTTATTTATTATTTTAAGTAATTCCAAGAGTTCTCCACCCCTCACTTATAAAAGGGAACCTCCTATACACCTTTCCTCACACATTTTTATCTCCTTAGGTTGAAAAATCACTACCCAAGTCTCTCCCCAAATTCAATAACCATGTACTATAATTGTTTTTTTTGTTATAAAACCATCCTTGGAAAGATTTTTGTGTAAAACTAAAGATATTTCTCAAAGAAGAGGTATAGTTCCTAACCAAGAGTTTTCATTTATTTATTCATTTACATAAAAAAATAATCTTAAAACACACTAAAATAATAACAAAAATATATTACATATAATTATATATTTTTATGTTAATTCAGTAACCTATATCTCTCTCATCTTCTATCAAATTAGAAATAAAACTGTCATTCGTGTGTATAGAGGACAACCGCCTTACGAACTGATATAATTTATTTTCTATTACAGCCTCTAATAACTAGCTATAATGATGAATTTAATGTATATATATGATATTAAAGGAATAATTATCATTATTTAAAAGTAATATATCATCTTTTTATAGTATTATATTCATTAAAAAGTGATATGTCATTCATACATACATGTGGAATACCACCTCTAAAAAGTGATGTGATTCATTTTTCGTCACCACATCACATGGGTGATATATATATATATATATATATTTAAAGATATAATATTTTGATTATGATATAATAATTATGTTTTAAATATAAAATAATAATTTCCTTTTTCAATCATGATCATTGAAAAATGAAAATGTTACTAATGCGTATGTACGACTTACTGTCTCCATGTTTGTAACATAATTAATTTTTAATAACCATATTTTATGGATAGTATTAAATTTATAATTTATGTATATAAATTATTGTTATTAAATTATAATTATAATTTATAAAATCTAATAATTACCTCTTTGTACACTTGTAACCAACTAATGTCAGTTTTTACCTATGAGTTGATTATCATCAAAACATGTGATGTAAACTTAATTGATTAAGTAATAAAATATATAATGGTAATAAATACAATAAAATGAATTATAAAAATTAAAATATTTATTAATTATGTACATAATTAACAAAAAAATTATTGAGTAAGATAAATAATGTATGCGATGAGTCAGACTCATGATAAGGGACACAATACCGTAAAAACCACATTTTAAATATTTTAAAGAATTATTTTATAATGTTTTTATTCCAAAGTCATAAATTTATGTTATGGATACATTTATATGGGAATTATTTAATTATAAATGAAATTTTATTTTTATTTTTATTTTATTTTAATGGATTTCAAAAGTAATCATTTTGTGTATTTGATACAAATGTTTGACCATATCTTATAAAAGGTAAAAGGAATGTACTATTTTATAATATATGGTGACAATATATTTCTCACCAATGTAACCATTATTTTATTCTTGTATTTCTTAACAATATTCCATGTTTTATTCAAAAAAAATGTTTCCCTTTTGTTCTAGGTATTTTAATTTTGAAAATGGGTTTTGAAGATGAAAAGGTATTTCAATATCCTAAAGTGATTTGCATATGGGTTTAAAAGATATTATCATTGGTTTTATAATGAGAAGATGAAATCAAAAAATGGTTTTTCATCATATCATACATGATAATTATATATAAATATTGGTGATACTAATAAAACATGTATTATGGGTGAGCTCGATACAGATTATACAATGGGTGAGGTCGATATAGCTTTCCAATGCAGTGGGTAATATTACTTATCTTTAAAGGAAAGAAGGAGGGAGTTATTCACAAAGTTTTATCCTATGGACTTAATTGAAATATAGTTGATTCTAACATGATTTTAAAATTATTGATGAATATAATTCTCTATGTTTCTAAAAAGTGTATGTATTTTATTTCTATGGGTTTTAATGGTTTTATTTGACCAAGAAGTCTGTGATTTCATGAATTTTTGAATTTTTTATATTTAATGTATATTGTGATAAAGTTAAATATTTTTTCAGATTTTCATGTTTTTTACTAGAATAACATATTTCTTACATTTTTCCCTTACTATGGTTTTTATGATAATTTATAATTTTTAAATATTTTCATAGTGTTTAAGGATGAGTAAGAATAAATAAGTCAAGTTAAAAGTCATGGGGATTTTTCATGAAAGGAAAACATGTTTCTTTTTAAATGATTTATTTTGTGGAAAAAATGGCTACTGAGTAGAAGTGAAGTCTTTGTAATATATGGGTTTATTATGTAAGAGTCATAACCTCATTCTCTAAAACTATAACCCAAAAATATATTTTTGAACAAAATAAAGAAAATTATAGTCTAAAAGCACTAGATTCTATAATTTTTTAGGTTGGATCCTTATATTTGATATCATAAGAATGTTTCAAATGTTTATATTACTTTATGGGATATGATATTATTAATCGAATTAACATGAGATAATATTTATCAAATATATGTCTATCTAGATTGGATTTTCATAGAAGAAAAAACTATGTTGAAGTATAAATGTATCAAGAGGAAAATATCCTTCTAAATCAGCATAACAAAATGGTTGGAAATAGCAATAAAAAATTTATTGCAGTGATGGATAAATTTACCCGCTCTATAAATTGTGGTGGAATCTAGGTTAGAGAGAATATAGATTTACCATAGAGGAACATGTATATAGTTCATAATTTTATGAAACATAACCCTCTAAATTTGAGTGGAAATTTAGATCTAGTGGTTTTGAAATGATGAATCAATGCACTCGAAAAGATATTTTTAGTCATATGATATTCAGTATGTTAAAAGTTAACTCTTTTCATTTACCATTTAAAAATGTGAAATAGATTGACATTCATTTTTGCTTAAGACTTCTAGAGAAAGGGAAGGGATTGATACCATGGAGTCAGACACATTTAATAATATTTTTCCAGATAAATATTTCTCTAAGGATGTTCAACATAGGATGGAGAGAAACACAAATTCAAATTAAAGAAAGAAATATTAATATTTAGAAGCCATGTATAAAATAAATTTCACAGTATTGGACATGTATCTATTAAATTTTATTTGGGACCTTGATAGTAAAATCAATATTTTTTAATCAAGATTGAAACCATGTTTACAATTATAATTGAAATGAGGTGAATTTAAAAGTTATGATATTTTTTTTTCATTAACATGAGAAAGTTGAGATGGAATTTTTTGATATTTATGTGCCTCATGCTGATAAGATAATGAATAGGTCGAGGTGAAAATTAATGGAGAAAAATTCCACTAAGAAATTTGGAGATAATCCCCTAAATTCTTCTAAGTGTGGTAAAAGAAACTTCAAGGAATTTGTTTCAAGATATGGGAAGTGTTACCAGTGTGGTAAGTTTGGTCATAGGCTTCATTACTGCAAAGAAAAGAGTCTTGAACAATCCAAGAATGGTGTAGGTGATAACCATCCTATGGTCATATTTTTTAACTGTAATGAGTTTTGATGCTATGATAACATTTGTTTGAAGTTAGTTACTATAGGTGAAAATCATCAATATTGAAATAAGGAAGGTCTGTAAAATTCATTTTCTACTATGATGGTTTCTGTTGTGCTATCTAAGAAACTATTTACATGAACATTAATAATTTTTAAAGTTATTATGATACCTTGTTTTACTTTGGATCTTTAAATTAATTAATTTTTAAAAATTATAATATCACCTCTTGAAAAGAGGAAAATACTTTTAGTGAAATCTCTGGGTGGTAGTATTAATGTAACAAATATTTATAATAATATTCCTTTTATTGTTAATGGGATAGTGTTTCTTAGAAATATTGTTGAATTACACTTACTAAAATTTGATAACATTATTGTTATGGATTGGAATTAAATTTTTCTCGTGAAGATCGATTTTAGAGATAATAATATTATACTCAATGAATTAATACCTTTGATAACATATCAAGAAGCCAAGAAATTTATTAGAGATTGTGTTGAATATTACCCATCTCATGTTATTAAAAATAAAGTAATTGTTTAGATCAGTGATGTTTTAGTATTGAATGAATATATAGATGTTTCTACTAATGAATTTCCTCATGTTATTACTTATTAGGAGGTTGAGTTAACTATTGAAATAAGGATTTATAGTAAAAAATTTCAAAACCCTTTTATTAAATGGATTATTTAGAACATTTTCAATTGAGATATCAGTTACGAGGGTTATTGGATAAAGGTGTCATTCATCCTAGAACCTCACCTTTGGATTCTACTGGTATATTTTTTGAAAATTAATATGGTTCAAGGTGACTTTTGATTGGTTATAAAGCCTTGAATAACATCAATATTAAGAGCATGTGTTATTTTCTTCATATTAATGATTTTTTCATCAACTCCAAGGAGTGTAGTATTTTTCAGAGATTGATCATAGGTTTGGATACCATCAATTGAAGTAAAAGGAGGAAGATATTCTGAATAAAATGTTTCAAACTAGACATAGACATTTTGAGATTGTAGTTATGCCCTTTGGCTTCACAAATGCACCAGTTGTATTCATGAATCTTATAAACATCATTTCACATGACTATTAAAGTATGCATTTTTCTATGTTTGTTAATGATATATTGGTATATTCTAAAAGTCACAAGGACTATGATAGTCCCCTAAGTATTATTTTTAAAACCTTAAAATAAAATAAGATATATGGTTAATTTATTAAATGTGAATTTTGATTGTAATAAATTTCTTTCCTTGAGCATATTGTTTCTAAATATGAAATAACTATTGACCCTAGTTAAAATAATGTTGTTAAGGAATTATATAACCCCAAAAATTTCACAAATATTAATAATTTTCTTGAATTAGTGGGTTGCTACCAATATGTTTTTAAAAACCTTTCTCATTTATCGGTACCACTAACTATGTTAGCTCAAAAAAGTATTCAAATTCATCTAGACAAAATAGTGTGATGATTTTTCTAAGAAATAAAAATAAGATTAGTAAATGCTCTAGTTTTGGATCTTCCCTCTAGAAATGTTGAATTTTTCATTTATATCAATGCTTCATAGAAGGAGTTTGGTTGTGTTATGATGTATAATGATTATGTATTTTCATATTATTCACATCAACTGAAACTAAGAGAGTTAAATTTTCCTACAAATGATATGGAATTAAATTCTATTTTTTTAAAAGAAAATTTAGAGGTATCATTTGTATGGATTAAAGTGTGAAATATACATTAATCCAAAAGGTTTTAATTATATTTTCACTCATAACTATTTGAACATGATACAATGTAGATGAATTGTATTAATTAAAGATTATGATAGTATAATTCATTACCATCCTGTAAAATCAAAAAATTAATTGATGCTTTGATTCAAAAAGATATTGCAACATCAACCATGTTATTATTGTAAAATAACCACTGGTTTAATGATTTGTTGAATTTTAGCCTATAAATTGTGCATGAAATAATTTCCTCTATTTTGTTTTAGGTGTTAGTGAAATCATCTTCTTTAGAAATAGTTAATAAATATCAGAAAAGGAATCACATTTTATAATAAGGGAAATAATATATTAAAAAGGGTAAGTATCTAGAGTTTAATATTGATGAAGAAGGTGTTGTCTAATTTTTAACAATATTATGTATGACTTGTAATTCCCATTTTAATATAGAATTGTTGAGTGAATCTCATAGTTCTTAATTTTTCCTTCATCCTTGAAGTGGTAAGATATACATATACCTTTGAGAGTATTACTATTGGGATGAAATGAAAAGGGATATTACTATCTTTACCATGAAATGTTTGACTTTTCAATAGAATAATGAAAAACAAAACTAACCAAAAGGTATGTTTCATCATTTCCCACTGCCATACTGGAAAGGGAAAAATATATCTATGGAATTCATAGTGGGATTACTAAATAAATCTTGAGGTAATAATGTGAGTTGAGTTTTTATTGATTGGAGAAATTAATCTACACATTTCCCTCCCATTTGAGATATTATATCTTTAGATTAGGTTTCTTAACTATAACACAAGGAGATAATAACATTACATGTATTTACTCTATCCGTTGTATCTAACCGTTTTCCCATTTTTACTTCTACTTTTTTGATAGAACATTATAAGTCATTGGGTTCTTAATTAAATTTAAGTAAAATTTTTCATCGTAAATCTGATTGATAGTCTGACCAAATGACTCAGACCTTGGAATACATTCATCAAGAATGTTAAATGGATTACCAAGGAAGATGTGATGATCATCCTTCATTAATTGAGTTTTCTTATAATAATGGTTTTTATTCCAATATACAGATATTAACTTTTGAGCCATTATATGAAAATCAGTTTCTAAATCTTTCTGACAGGGTGAACATTACTGGGCATATCATCACATGATGGCAACTATTTTTCCCCACATTCAAACATTCCAAAGGCAGGTGAAATTCATCAGTTCTTTAGATATTTCTACTCCTTGATTGAAATAGGATGATGGGATGTCGGTCCCTACTTCTATGGATTCCTCCTCAAAAATTAATCTCATATTCTTCGTCTCCCATATAGATTAAGATGTTGTTCAAGAAAGTATTTCTTTGTGCCATCTCTTTATGGATAAAGGTTAATTACACTACTTATGTCAGGACATTCCAATCGTTCAAGTTTGAGGAGTAACCTTCGATTAGGGAAGTAGTCACACTGGGAATTAGTGACATGTCTAGATGATGGACCATTGGTCATCTGTATTCTTCTACATTAAAGGAATTCTCAAGGGTGTGGTAACCTGAGGGTCCCACATCAACCGTGGGATATCTTCTTCCAGAGGCATTTATTTTGAGGTTTCCCTCATTCTTACAATGTTTAATATGGGGTATATCATTAGTTTAACATATTTTGAAGGAATATGGTTGGGGGTTTAACACCTTATGTAGACAGAATGGGATGATTAGAACACTTTTAAATGTGGATAAGATAGGTAAATCCCTAAGATGGGTCACTTGGAAGGTATACATGATGGATGGATGGATCAGAACGCCCATTGAGGACAGACGTAAGAATGGTGTGTCCCATAAAAAGAAGGTTTGTAACCGTTAAGGCTAATCTAAACACCACTAAGGATGGATTAAGTAAGGTAGACCCCAATGAGGGAGAAACCAAGGATTACAATTGGATGGGATTGAACCTTATGGACGATTCCTACATACCATGTTTAGAAGATAGAGATCAGACCCCACATAGTTTATTAGATATTTCCGGGTATACACACTGAGGTTTCCCATCGCAAGGGGATCACTATTTGTTGGATTGTGTGGGGATTATACACTGAGACTACCTATATGCTTCAAGTATCAGTGATGATGTGAATGAATGGGGATTACACACTAGGATGGACTAGATAGATGATGTGAATTTATGGGGCTTACACTCTAAAACAACCTAGATGGAAGATGAAAATGACTGTGGATTACACATTAAGATGGCACAGATGGATGAAATAAGTCTATCAGGATGTGGTGACTCAGGTAAAATCATGATGGAAATGAGTGAAGTGGGTTGAATGGATGGAATGAATGAGTTTTTGAGTATGTTGGGATTCAACTTTGGGGATGATTTCTACTTATCCAAGATGTTTGGGAATAAATTTATATATAGTTTGGGTATCTCATTTAGTTTAATGTTATACGGTAAGGATTAGAGTGAATTGACGTAAAAATGGTGGTGTAGGGATTGAACCTCATAGAGGATTTGTACATATCCCAGTTGGTTAGGAATGAAAGTCCACCTAGTTTCAGTAGCAGCGTTGGGGCTTACGCACTGATACAACCCAAGTAAGTGGGGTGGGTCTTATGCATTAAATCTTCTTAGGTGGACTTGAATGATATGTGACCTCTGGGTGGGGAATGACCCTCCCAAGATATAGTGGTTCAAGGGAAATATCAGAATGGGAATGGATCATGGTGGAGACTGGGATCCAGGAGGTTCACCCCAAGAAAAGGGAACCAATGCATACCAATGGCCAGGATTGAACCTTGTGGAGGCTTCCTAGAAACCTAGTTTAAAAGATAGTGATCAAAACCCTTGTAGTTAATTTTTCTCCGGCTTATACATGGTTAGCATCCCATGAAGATGGAATTTTCATCTTACTCTAGGTTGGATTCCCATAAGAAGGATGTCATGGTCACTACTAATCTCTATGCCCATGTGAGTCATGCTTGGTGTGAGAATAAAGAGGGAGCATTTGACTAGATGGTTTCAATAGGAAAGAGTCATATGTGAGGGAAGGAGTAGGGCTTATGCATAGAATTTTCCCACGGAGAAAAAGCTTAAAGAGATAAGTATTGGTTATTGAGAGTTCCCTGAGCCCATATTACCTTGGGTATTTTCATTTGGAGGAGGCAAAGAGAGGCAAGGGTGATACCTCCTTCATAAAAGGATAGGTTCTTACATGAGGATGGGTTCCCTTAACTACATGAAGATGGCATCCCATGTAGGGAAGATCTCATTCCATGTGAGGAATATCCCACTTCCATGGAGATTACTGGGCATAGAAAATTCCCAAGACTGGGTACCCTATGTGCATTACAGGAGGTGAGACTATAGTTTAATGTCATGTGCTAAGGAAAAATGCCACTTTGCAGTTTACCATCTTGTAGCTCGGATGTGGTGGACACAGTCCTCACCACATGGACATACATAACTGATACCCACCCACACTTTGGGAAGGGAAGGAATCAAAAATACCCAACAGGAGTGAGGTGGAGGAGTTTCCACTCAAGGGGTCCGTGTTAGTGTAGCTATGCGAAGAAGAAATATCTATTACCGTAATTATGTAAAGATGAATTTGGTAGAGCAACGAAACATGAGACACAACATGGGGGACCGTGAAAGCATGGCGTACTATCCTAGAGGGTTGTACAGGAGATGGTCTCCCAAATAGGGGGCATCATGGAGAGGCACATCACAAATTGTAGGTGCTTAATGAAGGAAAGGGTTTATCAACAGAAAGGGCCTCATTAAGCATGTGACCCCTAACTTAGCATGGATTCCTGGTTTATTAAAAGAGTGATTTGTAAAGGATTAATTCTTCATGGAGCCATGAGAAAACCGAAGGGGTTTCCTCCTTCATGAATAGAGAATACCTTCTCTAAAGGAATCCCTACTATAGGTAGACTCTATGAGGATCAATGTAAAGAATGGATTGCAATGATAAAGTACATTTTTTGATTAGTTTTTGGGTTGGGCTCATGGTGCTTTGGACGTACACGATATGAGAGGATAGAAGTAAAAAGGTCAGGGTAATGATGCATTGAAGGTATGGGAGAGACACATATTTATAGGATATGAGGATCATGATGATCACAGGGCACACTAGAAAGGGAAAAGGTGCATAAAGGGATCGGGCTTCATAGGACTCACAAAGGTACCATCAAAGGAATTCTCCATATCATGGGATTTTTCGGACTCATGAAGGTACCTCCAAATATTCTCATCTGGTCATAGAGATTTTTCAAACTCGTAGAGGTGTCATCAGACACCTTCCTGTGTGCATTTCTGAGGAGTCTCCATGAAGGAGATTCATGTGGTAGACTCCTTGGATGATTTTTGGGGCTGTTTGAGGATCATTCATCTTGAACAAACCATGAAATTCCCCATTTCTCCAATAAAATGTATTTTGGCACCAATAGACCCCCCTAGAATGAGAGCTAAAGGGAATGGATGGTAGGATTCTGAAGATCAATCACCAAAGATCAGGTATGGTCATGAGGCTGGATCTCATTAACGGGTCACAAAGCATGCATTTGTGAGTTTTCTGTAATGATCGGGAGTACCAAGGCTCCCACGATGCTCAATCGACCATCGACTATAAATAGGGCATAAGTGCCCCATTTTTCAAACTAGATCTTCATGAGCAGTAGTGCCAAAAATCCCTTTTCATAAAGCCTTCCACCCTCTGACACATCTCAGTGAACCAAGGTTCTTAGTCCTTTGCCTTTAAAATTCACATTTAGTGAATTAGGTAATCACAATCCAATACTAATTTGTGTCTCTCATAGAGGCTGAGGTTGCTTCTTGATCCACATCTTCACGATTGACCTTGCTTAGAAACCTTCAAAAATAGTTCCAGAAAATTTACTAATTCTCAAATCAGATGGATGCTCAAGATGGTGCCAAAGAGGTTCATGCATATGATACTCGATGTGAAGAAATGACAAACAAAATAATGATTGGGGAGTATGTTAGGATCCATTCAGGCCATGAATCCATGCTTTAGATGCTTTTGGACACTAATAAAAACTAATATTTTGGTAAGGGATACCATTATATAGACATTTCTTGTGGGATGATTTATTCATACCATAGGAAAGCAAGGACGAACCAATCTATTGGTTTAGGGGAACACCAAGGCAAACATCGGGGGTACAGGGCTGCTGATAGCCATATCGGGATGGACCATAAAACCATTACTACTGACTACCACTACAAAAACCTCCACAACATTGATGTGAATCTATTGGAGAAAGAATTTTATCCATCCCAAAAAGAAACAACCGTAAAGGTGGGGTTTGGTAACCCAAATAAGGGACATATTGATGGTTGGGATATGTGCCAGGGTGGCAACTTTACAAACGAGTGGGCCTGGACTTATTGGGTGTGCATATCTTGTACAGAGTTCAGGATGGTGATGAGTTGAGTGGGGTTGTATGAAGAGAAATTGTCTTCCTAATTACACTTCTCTCAACTAAAGGACATCATGCATGAAATATTGAGATGATGGTCACAAAAAACTAACTCATTTCATATTCACCATGGGGAGGTTGGCATCAGCCTATGGGATCTCCACCAGATATATAGAATCCCAATTCTGAGGGACATGTACAATGAATTTTAACCTAATGAATGTTCTTGGAAGGATGAATATTAGATTCCATGTCTAGTGAAGGTGTGACTAGATCTGGTGTTGGGCACGAACAATGACCGCATGAAGACAAGGGGCATCGATTTTATTAAAGGGATTATTTATTTTATAAACTTTCTAGCGAGGGTGCTGGGAGAAGGTTGGGAGTGACCTTAGATGATGACAACAAGGACTCATACCTGTCTGAGAGGTCCCAACTGAGGAAAAGGATGCCCTTACTGGCTGATTATAGAAGATATCTAGTTGTAATTGTGGGGGTACAACATCAAGGATGACCAGTAACCAATAGTTAGGCAAGTCAAATTTATCTCGACACTCATTTGCAGGTAGATGCTACTGGTGAGAGATGCACATATGGGATATTGAACAAGTATGTTTATCATGGATGAGATGTTTCCCATTAAGAAGCACATCAATTTCAGTATCCCATTGTCGGAAAAGTTGTACAAGGTACTCCAGAATATCAGTGAGGGAAAGAATCAACTATATGTGTGTGAGTCATTTCCCATTTTTTATATACGGATAGTGGTGCACTATGGAGGTTATGAGTATCTAAATTCCATCAGCACCCCCCTTATACAAACATTCTCCCAAAAATTTGAACATTTTGGGGAGTTTTCCACTCAAGCTAGGCCCAGTGGCAATGTTGAGTAAAAATGTGTAAGAAAATCAGTTCAACATTCACCGGTTCCCTCAACTGATGTGGGTTATAACTGATGATAGAACAATAATTGTAGAGGGGTGGTCATATATTATATACTTTCAAGGTGAAGTGATGGTGGAACGAGTGCATTGCAAGCTGATACACGAACCTTACACCCTGCACTGATTTACGGGACAGTTTAGGGGTCTATAGAGGCTAACACCAAGGTTGTACTTGGGATTATTCCATGAAGTCCACCTGTGCGTGATGAAGTAGCTTTGGATTGTGTTAATATTTATATATGAAATGATGCAGAATGATCTTCTTCCCTACACTACTTCATTCAGTCTAGTCCCTGAATATCCACAAAGGTGGGGAACTGCCTATCCCAGAGAAATGATGAATCATCAAAAAATATGGTCCAGTGAAGGAGTGGACCCTCCATCTTGAGGCTGGGGTCATGTAGAATCAAGGGGAAATATTAGTGGAAGTGCTAACTCACATCATGATGATAAGAATATAGTACTAAGATCCGTGGTCCATGGACCAGCACCGACCAAAGATGAAGAGAGAGGAGCAGAAGTACCAGATATTATGGTCCCAACTGAGTGGACTTGGGAGAAAGGGGATATATCAAGGGTGTTTTAAAGGATGTCCACTCAGGATCATGGGAAGAAATTATGCGAAGTAGAACTTCCTTGTGATGATATCTATTCCGAGACATGGAAAACCTGGGATACCTGTAGTCATTTTCTCAATACCAATAACCTATGGGATCATCTAAATCGGTATTTGATATAGATGGAAGGGATTTACTTTGATAAGGGTGGATTCAATGTGTCCCAGTTAGAGGGGAATAAATTCATTATAGAATTAGTTGAAATAGTTCATTCCTAAGGCACTTCATGTCCAACGAAAAATTGACTGCACGTTCCACTAGACATGACTTCTACCCCACTGCTATCAATGTCTCAGCTTGAATAATTCTTCCCTTTGTCAAAAAACTCGGATGGATTATGGAGGAAGAAGTCAATGAGTAAAAAATTCATGAGGATGATGAGGAAATATCACTGATAGAAGCATCTTTTAAGGATGGTGAGATAGTAGCCTTGGAGGACACTTCCATGGAAAGGTTTACTGAGACCCTTGAAGTAAGTGTTAACACACTTCCTTATACTTTCATCTCTCTCACACATTATCTAGTTTCTCAACTAAAATTAGTTACTCATAGGATAATTTTATACTGGTGACCCCCTCTCATGGGGATGAGTATGAAACCAATACATAGGGGCAAGTCAAAGTGTTTTTTCCCAAAGAAGGGGGAGCTTGTATGTCGACCAGAGATGAAGAGGATGAAACTTCTGACCCAGAGTCCTCAGAGCCCTCTATCATATATGGGGGACCATGAACTAGTATCCCAATGATTAAACCCCAAGGGAAAAAGCAACCATCACTTGACCTTTGTATGTTTCCCACTTCACAGAGTCATACACGTCGCTTATTTGACTAGATTAACCGATATGATCTTTTTCTGAATAGTCATAGGGATAATGGGTTCTCTACTTGTATGAATGGTTGTAGGACCTAGTTTTACCTTCCTGATAAGTGTTCCAGACCATATAGGGCTAGGTATATGATTTAATGAGGATATTTTTTCTAATCATCAATTAATTGTGATCACTGGCGACGACACTGATAGAACGAAACCTAGAATGGATAGGGAAAACATCATCAAAATAGGTTCAGGTGATGAGGATCAACATGAAAATATAGAGCCAAAAAAAGGACATGATGCCATAGGAGGATCCCATTGCTGTACATCTGACCCCATTTTTAGAGTATGAACCTGTAGATCTAGTGGAGTTTGATGAGTTTGATTATGATGCGGTCAAGGATAGTTGGGAAAACCAATGCCAAGTTTTTATGTTAATAAAACACTACATAAAAATCTCCAGAGTCAGTGTGGATAGACCAAATGGGATAAATTTTCCATTGGATGTGCAATCTGTGCACTGAAGAGGATGATGTGTGAGGTTTTCATATGCTGATCTGGGACTAACTCTTTAAGAAAATGTGGGAAAGCAGTCACCATCAGGATGTCACCTTGCATCAAGATAATTATTTCCACTATTTAAATATTCAAACAGCTGAATAGAATATTTAGTGCCTAAAGGATTAGGAGTAAAGGTGTTTCTCCTTCAGTTATACTCAAAAATAGCTCATCATGAAACCAAGGGATCAACTAGCAGAAACTGAGGAACTGATGAGGCAAGCATCACACCACGTGGCTGATCTCCGGATTGAGCGTGACAAGGCACAAATTAGGTTGGATGAGATTCCTTATATGGAAATTAATTATGGAAGGTAACTTAGAAGATGATGGCAGGCCTTGGAGGCAACATTCAAGAAGGTGGAATAGTTGAAGCCCTCTATCAATGGGGTAGGTCCACAAGGGCCATGTTTTTTCAAACATATGAAACATACATTATTTCTTGTTTTTTATGGATTGTATGCATGATTTTTTTGTTTGTTTCAATTATCCCACTTCAACATGTCTATGAAGAAACCAATGGATAACCCCTAAGCTCATGTGGGTCATGCCCAATGTGAGAAATAAGGGATGACCAAATAACCATTACCATTATATTAGAGTGTTGGATAATCATCAAATGCTCAGGGGTCTAGTACTGTTGACTGACCACCCAGAGTACCTAGGCTAAGAGAGGCTATAACTAGAGAATGGAGCTCTTGAGACATGAAGCTTCACTTCCCCAACATGAGCTAGTGAATGAGCGGGATAACACCAAGGGTGTTGGAATCAATCTGAACAAAGGGAAATGAAAAGTGTGAATCACAATAACTAGAATTCATAACACAATTAGAATGGGAAGCCAGTATGGGATAACAAAAAACCAAGATTGAAATATAGTATCCATACCGCATGTCTAAAATGAAAAAAAAAATAAATGAGGCTCGACTTTTGGCCATGTTCGAAACACAGTGACCTGTCTCAAAATGTAATCCAATGTCTTCTTGGAATGTTTCCTAGAATGGTAGGTGAGCCATGTAGCTAGGCACCATACCATTAGGGGGTCCCTTCAGACATAGAAGAGGATGAGGATCCAAATATAGTGGCATGTGGAGCAAGGAGAAAAGTTATTAAATGTTTGAAAAGATTCATACACACTTGAAGTTATGCCACCACGACTGAGAGATTGCTTGTGTGAGCATAGCAGTCTGAACAAAGATCAAACCAATCTTCCAGGAAGGAACTCTTTAGCCAGGGCCTAAGATGCCTTGTAGTTTCATGTCATGCAGGTGAGGAAGATACTTGACACAATTTATCATCATGTGATCAGGACATGTCCTATAGTTTAACATCATGTGACAAGGACACTACACATAGTTTAAAGTCATATTGCTTGGACCATAGTAAACAATTTAGATTCGTGTTTCATGGACTTCAAAAATGTCCATCCCAAGAATATTATCATGGAATGGAGTAAATCAAACATACATGGACAAGACAATGGAGGAATGCACAATATTCATGTATTTTTTAATAGATGATTAAAATGCACATGTGATGCAGAAAGAGGAAAAATAACAATGATGTTTTTAGTCTATGGTCAGAAATTTGAGACCATGAAGAAGACTGAGGGGATAGAAGACTAAATATCCCATGGATGGGCTCGAATAAAATATTTTTTCAGAATCACAATGTATACCATAATGATGGGAATCAAGCCATACATAGTTCATTGAACATAGTGTAGTTGGAGAGCAACACTGGTGGGAGCAATACGTCCTAGCAAGGAAGATGAAACATCCCATGACTATCATGGGACATCTATAACCAATTCAAGGTAGAATCACAATTTAATGTCATGTGGAATACATCATATCTTAGTTTATGGTAATAGAGTTTGGACAGAAGAGGGAAGATCAATTGGATGTGTAGTGCGACGCTACTGAAATCTGATGTGAATGAGGACCACAGATTCCCTACACCACATCACAAATTCTTAATAAGGGCTAGTACATAGTTTAATTTCATAATTCTTGGACTATTGGGTTCTTCTCTAATAGATATATAGTTGATATACATAGCATGGTGGCGTGACAAACCCGACACGAATGAGGACCAAGGAATCTCATTGCCATACCACATATTCCAATGGAGACATGCATACAGTTTGGAGTCATGATGCTTGGACTTGAAACACTAGTTTAAAGTCATTGTGTCTGAGCCATATGAGGTTCCAAAAGGAAAAAAGGTTTTAGAACATGGGGCTAGACCTAAAGGCAATGTATCTGAGCATCACTACATATCCCATGCGGATGAGAATTATGGAATTCATTATTCTTGAAGATGGCATGGTAAGGGTCCAATGCCAGGGGTGATGAAATCATAGCACCGTGTAGATTATCATCATACAACTAGGATGATAATTCTATTGGTTCATGTCAAATGACAGGACCAATTTGTGAATTTTAATGTCATGCGTTAAAGAAATTGAAGGAGGAATTTAAAAAGTGATGTGCTTGGCATGACTGATGGATACATGACATGAATGAGGGTAAAAGGATCCCAAAAACACAATACACATTCCAGAGAAAACTGAGAAAATGATCCTAGTTTAAGGTTGTAGAGTTTGGACTATTGGGTTTTGCAGCTTCTCTATGTGGGTATAACCCTACCAAGACCACTAATACCATGTGATCCATGTTTGGTGTGGGATATAAGAGCGATTTTAGGCATTCCCCATCATATGGGATCACACAACAATGGAAAGTAAATATTGGGTGGGAAATTTTAAACCATACTAACATTCCCACTCAACGTATATGAATACACAGCGGGAAAACACCATGAGAATTAGAAATCCACCATTATATAAGGAGGGGGAAGGTGAAAATTGTTGTACATGATATATGGAACATAATGAGGGTGGCATGATGATTGAGGATAGCTGCTGGCCCTATTCAAAACACAATAATCATATCCTATTACCAGGGATTGGAACATAAAAATAAGGGTTAGTCACAAAACATGTTCTAAATGTTGAACCTATCTTAAAATTTCATCCAATGTCTTCTAGCGAATTGGCCCAGAATGGTAGGTGATACCTGCATCCAGACACTATACTATTAGGGGGTCCCTTTAGACATGAAATAGGATGAGGATTCAGGTAAAGGGGTGCATGAATTGTGGATATGGATTGGGGTAATGTCCCTGTGGGACCCAAAAATTAAGGTATACAACCAGAAAATTGAACATACTAATGTGGAACATTTGTATGTGGGATCAGATCTATTCTCCAAGATCAGGTTCCCAAGGGGGAAAAAGGCCAAGATAGAATTCAGGGTAATGGTCCCCGATGTATTGAATAATTTAAGGTCATTTTTCTTGTACAAAAAGAGTTTTACATGTTAGAGTTATATATTTTGGACCATAGGTTCCCATTTTAACAACATGTACCTAGGACATGCCTGTTCCATTTAATGTCATGTGGTAAGGGTGAAAATTTCATGCAATTTGTCATCATGTGATGAGGAAACTATGTGATAGAGAGATGCAACCTAAAGGATAAGTGCTTGGTGCGGAATGTAACCCGATGTGAATGAGTGGCAGAAGAGGTCCACACCATGCCACAGACCCTCAAAGGGAAACCCATGCCAAAGTGCCAAAAAAGATAATTTATGGTTCTGCAACTGGGCTGAGGGAATAAATGCACATGCATCACTACATATCCTGTAAGGGAAGGAATCAATCCAAACATAGTTCTTGAAGAAGGAATTGAAAATGGATAGTTCCAAAAGTGGTGATATCATATCAAATGAGAAATCGTGGTTATTATGCAGTTCACTGTTATGCAAACTAGGGTAATGAAAATCTTAGTTTAAGTTTGTAGGGTTCAAACTGTAGAGAGATAAGATGTGCATTGTCTCACTATGAGGAAACCTGACATGAATGGGGGGAAAATATGTCAACATTTCCTGGCACACTCCAAAATGATACTCACAAGAAGGGGCCAAAAATATTAAATTCGGACTAAGCCCAAAGACAAAATGCCTGGGTGTTCCTACATATCCCATAAGTATGGTAACCAAGTGATATGTAGTTTTCCAATTACATTTAATTTAGTGTCATGCGGTAAGGATGAAGGTCAAGAGAAGTATTCGTGGGGGAGGTGCATGATCTAGCTGTTATAACCTGACTTGAATGAGGACCATGGAAGTCCATAACACACCATGAACTCCCAGGATAAACTTAGAACAAGAATTTGAAGGAATTTGTGGCTAGACCATAGATTAAATTCCTAGGTGTCCATATGTATCCCATAAGGATGAGAATCATTCCATATGTAGTTCTAAAATTCTGTGATGTTTAACATCATGTGGTAAGGATGGGGGAGGTAATGACTTAATGTCATGAAGGATGGAGTAGTTTAGCATCATGAAAGAAAAAAGGGGCACTTTACTTTAAATGTCATGCATAGAGGACTATAAATTCTAGGTAGTTTAAAATCTTTCATGTAGTATGATAATGTTTAACATCATTTAGGATACTACTGCATAAATTTTAACGGTCATTCTCCCTAGACTAGAGAGACTAGTTTAACATTGTATTCCTTAGACAGAAAATCCTAGTTTAAGGTCATAGAGTTTTGGCCCTGTGACAATTTAACATCATGTAGGATGAGAAACACACTTATTAAAACCAATGTTTGAGTAACTTATAGTTGTTGGGGGGAGTGATTCTATCACTATTTCTGGTGACCAAAGAGCATTCAACATTAGGATATTCCTCGTGGATGATGTAGGGTCCCTCTCATCTGGTTCCAACTTTAGTGCCTTCTTGATGTGTATCATTGGTGGTTGGAGGGCCAAAACTATATAACCATGAAGGAATGATCCAAGATGAAATTTACTGTTGAAGGCTCTGGATAAATTATTTTAGTTCCTCTCTAGATTATGCAAGGATCATAGATTATTATAGTTGTGTTATTAATATTCATTTAGATAAAACTATGTAACTTAGTATGATGTCTGCTGATCATAGACATCTATATGGAGCGATGGAAACTGAATCTCGATGGGTAGGACCAGATTTTTTCTATACAGTAGAGAATATGGGGTAACCTGGGTGGAATTATGAATTGCTTCCCAATAATCCCATAGTGCATTGGGGAGCTTGTACGACTAAATTTTATTGTAAGGAACAAAAATCTTTTGGAAAATTATGGATAGGGTCTTGTTTAATGCCTTAAGCATTCCATTTTCTTATCCATGGTAGTGAAAAGTGTGGTTGGAATAGATTCTATATTTGGCGTACAGTTTCTTCAGTTTAGATACTCATAAATTGGTGTTGTTATCAGTGAGAAGATTGTGAGGGGGTTTGAATTGATGGATAATGTTAGAGATCTCAAAATATATAATATAATAGGCATAGAACTCCTAGATTTCAATTACGTCCACCCACTTGGAGAAGTAATCAATTTCATTTAGAATAAACCTTCATTGGCGAGCTGTTGTTGGTGGATAAGGTCCCATAAGACCAAGTCCCCAAACCACAAAGGTCCAAGAGTAATTGGTAGTCCGAATGGGATCTAGTGGTCAACGAATGAATGTCACTTGGATCTGACATGTGTGGAACCTCATGGAAAACTTGATAAAGTCTTGGACCATGGTGGGCCAAAAGTAGCCCAACCTTTGAATCTGTTGACAGTTTTTCAACCCTACATGATTTGCAATAGAAGAACTGGGACGAACTTCTTTCATAACCTAGGTAATATCACCTCCTTTATTTCAATATAGTATAATTCCATAAAACCCACACTTGTAGGAAATATTCTCAAGGATGGGACTGTTCTGGATGGAAAACTATATTGTAGGATGACAAATTCTCTCATATATGACTTTATTTGTCCTGAGATTTCCTTGCTGTAGATACTTGATGAAAAAATTTGTCCAATTGGTGGTAACATTATCCATGGTTGGGTAATATAGAGGTCTTGATGTGGAAGTAGATGTGGTATGATGGATTACCTATTGATTGGGATCATTGTCATATGTGACGGGATCAATGACCCTTCGATGTGCCAAATGAATGAATAGGTTGTCTTGGTTATGATCCATGAGAGATGAGGCTAGACTATTCGGGGTATCGGATCAACCATTCTATGACTAAGGAACATGAGTCACCTCTAACTGAGAAGGTAACCGAGCCATCATATTTGATGCAAGATTGAGCAAGGTTACAGTCTCAGGCTTCTGGATGATAAAATTACGATTGATCTGTTTGATAATTAGATAGAAGTCTTCATTTACAAGTAGGTGGGGAATATAAATCTTGAGATCCAGATCAAGACCATTTATGAGAGACAAATACTCTAACTCATTGTTAGTGTAGCCTTCTAACAACAATAATGAATAGGGGAATACAACATGTGTAGGAGTGATGAAAATAATTCACATGCCTACTCTGTTGAGTCTGGGATCATTGGGCCTTCTACAAGTTAGATGTTTTGTGGAACCATTAAAATGTATCTACCAACATGATGTTGCCTATTACATTGAGAGTATGGCCTCATATGGAAAATCAAGATCCAAGTACTTCTCTACGAGGGGTGAATGAACAGAAAGAAAGTCTACCAGTACCTTACCCTTGACTACCTTCTGTGGGATGAACCTAATGTAAATCTATTTAATTTTTACTACCCAATGAGCTATATAAAATATCAACATAGAGTAGCTCATATTATAATTTAGGGGATCCAAATGGGACACCATATGTATCTCATGATGCTACAGATAATGCCGCAACATCTACACTGCAAAAACCTGTGTGCGACATCTCTTTTTGATAGGGGAATATTTGGACTCTGTGTCGAGGAGCATGGAGCTAAGATATCATAAATTATTCACTATATATTCATTGTTATTATAGGAAAATAAGGTAACTGAGGGATTTTACTAGGGTGGTCACATAGAGGACCAAAATCATTTTAAAGATGGGTGACATAAGAATTGGCAGCTGTAGTAGATACTTATTGATCTCCTCAAATGTTATTTGGAATCCTTTATACCATTGATAGATGAAATATTTCTACATGAGTAAAGATAAGGGATATCAATTGCTAGTAATATTTGAGAGGAATAAACATATATTGGCTAAGTGGACTTGAAATACTTAATAATCCCAGAGGATGATTGAAGGAGGCATCTGTCTGATGGACTTGATCTTCTTCGGGCCAATCTCAATGTCTCTGTATTTGAAGATAAAATCGAGAAACTTCCCAGAGGTAATCCTGAAAACCCACATCAAGGGTTTCATTTTCAAATGCTGGGAGCAGAGGAATCTAAAACTTTTTCATGATATTTTAGGTGGTTCTGAAGCATGTGGGATTTTACCACTAAATCATCCACGTATAATTCTAATAGAGGCTCGAGGATCAGTTTGAATATGCATTGCATGACACACTGATAGGTAGATCTTTCATTCTTCAAACCAAATGACATTACTTGATATAAAAAGATACCTTATGGAACCCTAAAGGTAGTGTAATATTCATCTTCAAGGGACATAATGATTTTATTATACTCAGATTACCAATCCATGAAAGATAGTTCCTAGAACAAAGCAATGATTTTGATCAATAGCTCTATCACAAGAAAGGAAAAATAATCTTTTGGAGAGTAACGATTGAGATCCCAGAAGACAATACATACACTAATATGTCTATTCTACTTCCTGATGGTGATGATATTGGCTAACCATCCTGGGTAATGGACTTTCCTGATGATTTAGGATTTAATGAGCTTCTCAACTTCATCCTCGATCATGGAATAATGATAGGGGTGCATATTTTTGGGAGGCTGTATGAATCTGTGATGACTCACTGGGAGGCCAACGCAATTGACGGTGAGCTGAGGGTATAGTCCTGAATTCTCTTCATAACCCCAGGAAAATATGTCATTGTGTTGCTTCAAGAAATCCACATAATACTTTGATCCTTTAGCATACATAATGAAGTTGATTAGTATTTTCCTTAGGTCTATCTCGATGCCATGATTCACCTATAACAACTAATCGATAGTGGTGGAGACACCTCTTCAAATGTGGGAGGATAATCCTCCAGGTAATCGTCTCCATCTTAGATAGAGGAATCAATGGGAGGATATAATTTTTTCTAAGTGAATAGATCTAGGGGGTCATTTATTTTTACTTGGGTTGATGTGGAATCTTCACTGGGATAATTCTGAATTGTTGAAACCATAGAAACAAAGGTCTTCGTCCTAGTTCCATCAGACCTTTCACAGAGGGGAAAGAACTCTATATTATCAACTAAGTGGTTGTGGGTTATATTATCCTCATTCAAACCATATTGGTGGAACAAGAATGTTTGGTGAGAATTTGTGTCCATAGGGAGAACATCTTAAAACCTAATAGGGGTAGGGGGTTTTCGTATCTCCTAAGCCTAACAAATATTAAAGTATGAGGTGATCTTCTAGTGCTCCTTGTACCTAGGGATGTGTCTTCCCATTAACTCTGAAATAAAAAAGCAGTGTCCAAAGTATGGATTTGTGGCCTCCAACTGATGAATCAGTAGGATGAAGGCATTATCCAAGTCAACCCATGAGTCATAAACAACTATAGTGTCCTCAACCTCATTAGTTTGAACCTTCTTGTCCTTTCTATTTCAATAGTCAAAATCATGTTAGTGTGATTCACAAGGGGAAAATGGTGAGGCATCACCATAAAGAAATCCGAATCGACCACAGAGGGAGTACTTATTGAATTGGTTATATTAAGAAGGAACTACTGCATGCAGATGGTGCCATGGTCTACCCATCAATGCATTATAGGCAGTGTCTTACGAGACAACCATGAATTCAATACTTTTGATCTAGCCACTAAACTAGTTCTTATTGAAAATTTTTCCACACACCCTCTTCTCGGTCCTATCATAACCCTGAATCTTCATGTTAGAAGGACTCAGATCTTGTTCAAAAATTCATATCTTTCAGATCATATAGGTCTAGATAAGATTGATCCCAGAACATAGATCGATGAGATAGTGACATAATTCTATTCCATTGAACTGGATAGTGATGTTAAATAGTAAGATATGTACTTGTACAGGTGAGCCTTCATCTTCTCCTGATAGTGAGATTATTGATTGTCTTTTTTCTCCCGTTACATACTCATCATGGAATGAATCTACATCAGCTACATCCATTTTAAAATGGGGTGGGGGGGGGGGGGGCTTATTAAGGCCTTTGTGAGGGATTTACACATATCTCCTTACAGGAGGAAGGCCTCAAGGATTGAGGGCTTCGTAGGAATGTTGTCAAGATGGTTAATCACATCATACTTTCATGCTAGATGCATATTTCTTGCAGCTGGATGTGTGATCTATGTTGCTAGTAAAACTGTCAGATTCTATATAGGGATGTCCTATTGATCAATAGCTAAATCATGCAAAATTACTAACAACTAACTATTTGATGAATGAGGGTTGGACATAGATGGACGTGATTGATCATGACACGACTCCGACAGATCTTCCTTCTCAAGTAGAATGAATGATATTGGTAGTGAATTTGATGTGATGAGATGAGAGGACTACACATGATGATCTCTACGCTGAACCTATTGTCTGATCCGGGTTGTGTTCTAGTCTTGGATGGAAGCATTGACCTGATCATTATAATGATTTACATATTCATATCTTTATTGATGATGTCAACAATCAATAACATTAGTAGGATCTTCTTAATGCACCTCATCACTGGGAAACATGTAAGGGTCAAACAGATCAATGGTATTCACTAAGGTGTACTCCCTGTCATCATCTAAGGAATCATCCAGTACTAGGTGAATTATGGGGGATAATCCCATTTCTAGGGGTATGTAGTTGTTGAAATTGTGAGATGGTTTTGACACTGGTGGGGGGATTTACTTTCCCTTGTGATATTGACGCCTAATCTTATGAGAAGGAGAAGGTTGAGATATGGATTTAGAAGCAACAGCTGAAGGAGGTGTGGTAACCTCAGGACATCTAGGACAATTCAAATGGGAATTAATAATACCATGGGTGTAAATGAATTCTCAATGGGATAACCAATCATTACACTTCAGAGACCTATGGCTGGAGACCTGCTTCTATTCACTTTCGCTGTCAATATTGGGATTTGTAGAATGAAAACCACATATGTCATGGTGGGACCCAATCTAACAACATTTTTATCAACCTAGTCCTGGAGATAGTCCTTGAACATATATCATTGATTGATGGTATGTGCAGGGATTTAGAGTAAGGTTATTAGTCAGAGATATAAGTGAGATTATCCTCTAGGGGTTTACTACATTCTAGAAACTTCAAAATCCCTTGGTCCAATGAACATTATAAATAACTGGTAACCTAGGATTCATCGAATAAGTAGGTCCAATTTCTCCTATAAGGAAAAATAACTCTAGTATTCGATCCCCAACAAGGGTCCAGAGCCTGAAGAGGATATAGATATTAATTATCTCTCCTATGTGGCATTACTTGATGGGGTGGTGCCTGAAAATTGTTTAATGGAAGATACTAAGATGGAGGCGGGGCCTGAGGCCATTTTCCTTGATGAGGCTATGGATGAGGATCTTTTAGTAATATTTATAGCATCATGAAGCCTTTAATATATGAGAAAATAGTTTTCTCAACAATTAAATATATTCTTATAGTGATTTAGGAGGAAAAGAGCATGCTTGTTTAGATTTATCCAAGGATTACTCTTGGCAATGAGCCTTGTTAGAGAAATCATGAAATTTACTGGGGAATTTCTAAGTGATGAGGGAAGGAACCAATTCATCCTTCAAATTCCCCACACACATCTTCCGCAACTATTATTCAATCAGTGAAATGTTGAGTGAATACGTGATGCCCTTACACTTGGAGACAATGTCTAGGACTCACTTGTATGTCTATTTCATTTTTACTTGAAGTGGTTATAAATATTGGTAATATGCATGGTGTCACTAAATTGATAATGAAACTATATGTGAAGATCTTCCCAAATATAAATGGACATGGTGGTTAACTTGATATACAAGATGAATGATGCCCCTTCTAATGTTAGTATGAAACACCAGAGCTTGGAAGATTCCTGTTGTGCTAGAGTTCCCAACATGAGTCCACACCTTGAAATAAAATGGGTTAGATGATTTTGGGGGTCACCCATCCTGTTCAAGGGGGAGAAAGTAGGATTTATAAAATCTAAGTGTTCTTATATATCTCCCCACCTATGCCGGATACGACTTTCCATTAGGTGGGATCTCCACCTATCGTGTTTCTAGGTCTTCAAGGTGAGTAATGAGATTGGACATTATGTCTTCCTAGTGAGGATTCCAATCTTGTTGAAGATTCTTGACCACCAGTTCATTAGTAGGATCTTCAATATGATAGGAATGATCAATAGATTGTGGAGAAGCTAAAAAAACAAACATTGGAGCTACTAGAGGAATGACTTGTGGAGCCACTAGAGGAACAACTTAAGATGAATCTCAAGGAGGATTCTCATGTATCTCGGGAGGATTTGGTGATTAGTACCATGGTACATTTCCATAGGCTTTGATCTCTAGCCTATCGGTATGCATAGGATTGTCGAGATAAATAAGAGGGAACTCACAAAGAAGGACTTCCAATTGTCCCTACTACCCCAGTGGAGCAGGGACAAGATCATATCGACGATCACTATAGTCAGGACACTGTTCTACAAGATAGTTGGTAAGAATATCTTCAATGACATTTTTTATTCTGCAAGATGCTATAGAAAAGTTGTCTTAGTGGGATCAACTTCCATATTTTTCATTTAACCAGACGAGTTAGAGGGCTTAAAGGACCCAATATGTCCTTTAACCTTATTGGGGTCCCAATAAAAATGCAATGACTCAGATGGTTCTGAAAGGCCAAGTATATGCCTTTGCTAATGGGTGATGATGCCTGTATGAGTGTCTACATGGCACTGTGCTTCCCCAGGAGGTGATTCCACTTCTTTAAGCCCTGCCTCTATATCCTTTTACTTGAGAGGATTAAGGTCATCCATATTAACCATGACTACACCCCGACATTATATCCTTAATATAACCAGACAAGTCGAGTTGGAAAAGGATGAGATTGGAGGGAAGAGCATCATACTTCCTTCATCCATGGATTTCAACATGGGATGATTCCTTCTAAATAATTCTACAGAGACTAAGAAAGATTTGAATTCATCAATGATGAAGGGTCTGATGCAAGCTAGGTGATGTGGGTGCTGAGGCACGGGAAGCATTACTAGCTCAACCATGTGACACTACTAGCCAATGTCTTTGTAGTGATATCAACTTTCCAAGTAATTCATATGTAAATTAAGGTTTTGAAAATAAATTTCACAAATGATTTGAAAGAAGCACATAACCGTGTCCTGGGTGAGGGACTCTGGGATAGCTAATTATGGAGTAGCTATTGGCCAAAATATCTCAGACAAGTGATCCGTAGAAAGGGTGTCTGACAAGATTATCCATTCAAAATCAAGATCCGTCTCTTGGATACCCAATTATATGATTCGATATAGCTGAAGAACTAACGAAGGCACTGATATAGACCACTGTGGTGGTGGAATGGCCAGTGGAGAAAATTCTGTGTGAGATGATTGGATGCCACTCACTAGGTCATCTCCCAGGGGAGGTTCCAACTATATCACCATGTCTATTTAGGATGGAGTATTTATTACTGATTCATTCATGAAGATACTAGCTATTGGTGGTGAGTAAGGTGGGTACTCGTCTTATACCATGCCTCAGAATAACTGTCTATGATCTTGTTGCAATGTAGAGAATGAAATATATGACGATAGAGAGGGATGCATAACAAGACACTGAAATGGATCCAAATCTTCCTCTGACTACATGTACCTAAAGAGAGAGTAATAGATATAGTACATTTCATATATCAAGATGATGAATCTCCCATATCGGGTTCCTTCCCTAGAATCTGATGCAGACAATTAGGGAGAAAGTTCCATTATTGATTACAATTCTATTTTAGAATATGAGAAATGGACTAGATTGAAAATGTTTTGGTGCTTCTCAATTTTCTTCCATTGGTGATGACAACTCACCATTACACCCTGGGAAATATCCTTAGGGAATGATAATTCTTTAGAATGAAGAGGTCCTCTGAATGGATTAGTTATAGAGTGGGGAGGAACTCTACATGACCTGGCTAGGATATGGGTAGGGCCTCATCAAATTTTGTTTTTAGAGCAAGGAGGACCTCCTCTATATTGAGATAAGGTACAAGGAGAACATGGGAATATATCCAATGGGACATGGGTAGGAACTATATGTTGGATACTAGATGTGTGGGGAGGACCTATGTGGTTGGGAGTGCTGGAGTTGGGTGGACCTCTATGTGAAGTTGGTGAGAATATGGGGAGGACCTCTATGTTGGCGGGTAACGGAGCGAGGGGGACCCTCACTCGAGTTGATGATACTACCTGGAGGACCTCCACTTGAGCTAAAAAAGGTATAAGGAGGACCTTGATGTTGATGATCTAAGACATGGGGAGTGCCTTTGTATCTGGAATCATTGGCACAGTGAAGAACTTCACGCTGGATGTCAACGGGATGAGGAGGACCTCCACTAGGGTTGATGCTGGTAAAATGGGGAGGACATCCATGCTGGGTGAGAGAGTGGGGAGGACCTCCACTATGGATGATGGTGGTATGAGGAGGACATATGTACTGGATATCTTCATCATAGGTTGGCCCGATATGGTTAATGATCATACCAACAATTAGAAGAGTCAACCCAGCCAGCCTGTGGGGCGTGTGAGGTCTCAATTCCGATTTTCCATTGGTGGATCCTTGTTCTGTGGTAGTAGGGACCTGGTAGAATGTGTTGGGGGTAACATAAATCACTAAACCTATAGAATATGATTCTATATAATTTGAATCTTCCTAAAATTGTGCCTTATATCGGTGTCGTTTCATCCGGATCAGGGTTGATAGATAAGGGGTGTAGATTGCATGTTCTTTGGCCTGAGAGATCAATATTTGGTGGTGTTGACATGGCCTAGTGGGAGACATAATTGGATGCTACTAGGTGGTATTCATATACAGGATGACTCATATTTCCCTTAACTCATTTACATAAAGGAGTGAGTCATAGAAACGTTCAAGGGAGAGGCTCCTGAACCATTTGAAAGTCAGAATGGGGAGTGGTGGCTCCCTTCACAACCATTGGGGGCAGTGGTGATAGCGAGGTGCATAAGAATCCAGGTCCTAGAGGTCTATATCACTCATGGGAATAACCCCATTTTGATTGTATCATTATATGATGACATCAATCACTATCCTTTGAATGAGTTTTGATGGTGAGACAAGGTGTGGGAACCCTGTAGCCGTGGATGTGGATGAAGTTATAGTAGAGGTGAAATTATGAGAGGCTGTCATATTAGAATTCCTACTACCCCATTTTATTTTAGAAGGGGGAGATTTATTTCCCGTGTCTTGGTTCATTCAATGTAAAATGATTCGTCCATCAGTATAGATAATAAGGAAGTAATGCCCATTTCCCCTGCATAATTCATTATTCCATGGTTGGAGAGCGAGATCCACATTGACGATGCCATATACTAGAATTCCAAATGATCAACTGACCCAATTTATGGTTAGTTCAACTATGGGACCACTATTTTTATGGAGGAACCTGGATCTAGATATCTGGATCTGGTGACATAATTATCTATCGATGTATCGAATGCTAGTAATCACATGTTGAGGAGAAGAGTTCATGTATTCTTTACCCTTTCTATTTATGATTCTTTCTGCGGGGGCATGCCTACATGGGCATGTTTTAACATGATAACGTCACATTTATTTCCCTGTATTCTCACTTTCAAAATGTGGCAAACATTCATGACTTCATTAGATGTTTCTACTCCTTGATCAAAACATGATGATGAGGTTTCAATCTATTTTTCCGTGGATTATTCTTCAGAATTCATCGCCTAGTCTGGGTCTCCCTTAATGATTATGTTTTTTGTGAAAATATTTCTTGGTGCCATCTATTTTTGGATGCTGGTTAATTGCATTGCTTCTATAAGAAAATTACAAAAGGTCAAATCTAGGAAGAAACGTTTGGTTAGGGAAGTAGTCACACGAGGCATTAGTGGTATGTATGGATTCTAGAAAATTTGTCACCTGTATTCTTCCACATTATAGTAAATCTCAAGGTCATGTAAATTTGAGTCTTCCCACATTGATCATGGGATATCTTATTCTAGAGGTATGTATTTCGAGGTTTTACTTAGGATTACTATGTTTAACATGGGGTATTCTGTGAGTTTAGCGTAATATGAGGATATAGGGTTGACAGTTTAACATTTTGCAGAGGTGTAATGGGATGATTAGAACACCTGTGAAGGTGGATAAGATAGGTACATCTATATAAGGGAGTACCTGGATGGTTTATCAGATGTATGGTTGATAATTACCAATGAGGACGGACCTGAGAGAGGTGTGTCCCACAAAGAAAAGGTTTCATACCATGAAGGCTGATATGGACACCACTGAGTATGGATCAAGGAAGGAAGACCCCAATGAGGGGTACACCAATGTTTACCATTGGCTAGGATTGAACCTCATGGAGGATTTATAGATACCCTATTTAGAAGATAGAGATCAAAACCCATTTAGTTCTTTAGATGGAGAAAGGATTACGCACTAAGGATGCCAATCATAAGAGGATATATCTTGGTTGGATTATGAGGGTATTACACACTAAGACATATCATATGTTTCTTAGAGCATTGATGATGTTTATGAATGGGGATTAAAAATTGATATGACTGATATGGATGATGTTAATGGATGAGTCTTATGCACTTAGACAACCCATATGGATGATATGAGTTAATGGGTCTTATGAATTGAGATGGCCTAGTTGGATGATGGGTGTGAACATAGATTATGCTCTAAGATGACCCATATGAATGACATGAGTCTACTCAGATATGGCGGCCAGTGTAAAACCAGGTTGGACATGAATGAAGTAGGATGAATGGTTTTAATGGATGGGTTTTTTAAGGATGTTGGGATTGAACCTTGTTGAGGATTCCTATGTATCCCAATTTTTTTGGGAATCAAAGTCAGCATATCTTGGGTATCCCATGTAGTTTAACATCAAATGGAAATGATAAGAGTGAAACGATGTGAATATGATAGTTTCGGGCATGAAACATGGGGTGGTTTCCAATGTATCCTTGTTGGCTGGGCATTAAATGCCATATAGTTCGAATTGGGGCATTGGGACTTACGCACTAAGACTGACTAAGTTTGTGGAGTGGGAGTTACGCATTAAATCTACCTTTGTGGGCCTGAGGGAGATGTATCTTTTGTGTTGGGTAGGACCCTCCAATGATATATTGGTTCTTGGGAAATATTTGGATGGGAATGGATGGGGTGGATACTAAGATCCAGGAGGTGCACCCCTTGGAGGAGGGAATGAAGACATACCAATGGTTGTGACTGAACATTGTAAAGGATTCATAAATACCCTGTTTATTTGAAAGGTATCAAAACCAATTTACTTCATTGGTCTGAGGTTTACGGATAGTTAGAGGCCCATGATTGTAGAATACAGGGCTTACATTTAGATGGATTCCTGGAATAAATTTTTCATTGTCACTACTAACCACTATGTACACATGATTCATGATTGATGTGAGAATAATGAGGGATAATTAGACAAACAGTTGCATCATAAAAGATGTGTCAATGTGGGATGTATCGAGGCTTACACATAAGAGTGGCCCATTGTGTCAAAGATCAAAGGGAGATGTATAGGGTACTAAGAGATTCATATCCCTATATCACCTCCCATATTTTCATCCGGAGGAGGAAAGGAGGATTAAGGGTGTTACCTCATGAAATAAAGTCTAGGGCTTACACCAAGATGGTTTCCCATCCCTATAGGCAAATTTCATTCCATGCAAGGAGGATCTCATTCCATATATGGATGATCTCACTCTATAAGGCCCTAGACTTAAACCATACTTAATCTTGAGTTATTACAAGATTACACATTGAGGATCTTTTCAGGTTTAGAGTTTTAGAGAATTAGATCATAAAACTTTCATTACATTCCACATTTACAAAAAGTGGTTACATAAAAGATAGTATTCATTTTTTTCCATCAACGGAAATATATTTAAAAATAAAGCATGGATTCTTTATTGACACTTCCCTGAAACTATCATCATATCATGTACCTTTTCCTTGACCTGTGAAAAACATTTCAAAAAAACTTAGGATGAGCATAAAAAGCTTAGTAAGGGTTATAAAAATATGGAAAGGAAATATGAGTTCGTATACACATAAGAATGAAATCATACTTTACCTATAAAACATAGGCACTTTAACACATCACATCAAATCATGAATAAATCATAGAAATCATAATACATAAAAGGTAACTTGAGGCATTCATAACATTCTTAGGTAGGGAGTAACCCTCTTGGTTATGATTGGAATACCCACCATAGTATATTTCCTAAATCTCTTCGGAGAAACCTTAACGTTTCACCCCTTCACGTTACCCAATGCATTGGAGAGCTATATCGGGCTCACCCGCCCTTAGTTTATCACGGAACCACCCATCTTCATAACAATGCCCAAGGACCTTAACATAATCTTATTACATAAAACATGCATAAAGTAAACGTAATATTTCCACCTCTCAATAACAAGATATCAATTCAACATATTGATATAAAAACATTATGAAAAACATTTTCAATACCAAAATAAAAGAAAAGTAAAACATGGTATTTATTTTTCTTTTGAAAAGATGGTATGGCTTGTAGAGGAAGCTAAAATTCAAATAATGGTCACGGCGACGGAGAAGTCGTTGTCGCCGCATACATATGAAAAAAACATTCCCTTTTGTCATTTAGTAAATGCTTCATATAAAAAAGAATCCTTTTGAATAAACATAAAAGTCAAAGGGGTTTATACACCGTATAAAAGAAAGTTGTGTATAAAACAAAATATACCTCAATAAAAGGATATTGAGACGAAGTCCCATACAAAGACGATATCCTTGGATTAAGGATAAATCAGTTACATAATTATGTGTGACAAATGAATACATGAAATATAAGTCAGTATTAAGTGTATAAAAATCCTAGGACATTCACACATAATCATAGAATGACATATTCAAGGTGTATAAGTTTATCCCAAAGAATCAAAATTGGGATAAGAAGTTCCGTTGCAAAAAATTCGACAGCCCAACGACGTCACTTCAAAATTCAGAAAAAGAGTTGATGAGAGATAAAAAGGGTATCTCATCACTTGTTCATAAAATTTACATTAATAAGGATATATAAGAATATATCCCAACATAATAGTATGTGAATTAAAATACATAACAAAATAAGTCTTTTAAAAAGAGGAGGGTGAAAGGTTCCCTTACCGACTTGGGTAACTTTCAAAACGTACACACCACTGAAGAAGGGTCATACAATGAATATGTAAATACCCATAAATGAAATTATATTACACAAATAGTATAATAATTGGAATTAAATACACCACTCAAAGGAAATGGTGGAAAATGTAGCATAAATCTCACGGGACTAAAAGTGAGTTGAAAAATCCCTTCCAAAAACTCGGCAGCCTAACGGCGCCACTTAAAACTTCCAAAATGGATTGATGAGAGAAAATAGGGTCTCTCATCATATGAACATAAAATTTATAGTAGGAGTAATATAAAAGAACATCCCAATCATAAGAAATATGGGCATTAAAATGGAATTACATAAAAGAGTGTACTTAAAAAGAAAGAGAGGAGTAGGATCCCTTACCTCGGGTCCGACTTGACTCGATCGTTCTTTAATCTCCTGAATAATAAACTTGAGTTAATTTATAATTCATTAATAACCTTTTTCAAGTTCATTATTCCTTTTATATCACATATTACCATGTCATGAACACTATGTTATTATTTATGTTAATAACGGTCGTTTTAATGATCATTGGTACTTGAGAAAAAAATAAACTCTTTATAATTACAAGTTGTTATTGTGGTAAAATATCCATTATATCCAGAATTTTATACATGATTTAGATATCATATATATCATATATATCCAGTATATTCATTCATTTATAATATTACATAACATTTAGAGTTATGAAATGAAATGCACCGTTCATGGAGACGGTAAGTCGTACGTACGCCTGAACGCTACTTCCATTTCTATTTCATATTTAATGGAATTAAAACATAATGATAAATCATAGTATTTTAATTCCATTATGGTATCATATATAATATCATTAAATATATCCTTTATACGTACCACATATGGTATTAACGAATCCAATCACTTTGAGGGGGCGGTAGTCCGCACTCCCTAAAATGAAGATATCATGTATACCAATAATGGAAGACATAAAGGTATGCCATAAATGAAAAATACAGAAGATTAAGGAAAACATAGAAATATTATATATCATATATAAATGTAGTGAAATCAAAATGGCCACCATGAAAGGTGTTAAAATAATATTGAACAATCATCGTTTCGTGAGGCAGAAAATCGCCAACCACAGAAATAGTATGTTCTTTAACAATTAGAAAAAGGTGTGTGAAAGTGTAGCTCGAATCCTTCTTATAAAAACATTCTAGTATATTTAAGATACTGGATTTATTACAACAGAAATGAATTAAAATAGTTTATGGGGTTGGAGAAGCAAAATAAAACAAAAGGACTCAAGTGAAGACATTACCTTAAAATCGGGTAACTCCCTTTGGTTTGAGCTCAAAGGGTTCCTTGGGAAGACTTCTGACCAAAGTGAGGCTTCTAAGAGTTAGAGAGGGATGTGGAGAGGCAAAATGGGAAGGGTTGGCCGAGCCAAATGATTTTTAAGTGTGGGTAAGGAGGTAGAGGTGGGGGCCTTTTATAAGAGTAGGGGAGGGGCACTCTTGGAAAGTAAGGAATTGTTACTTTATTTATGAATGAGTTTCGGATTTTAATGGTCCCACATTGATGTTTTTCGAGGATAAGGTGATAAGGGTTCTAAATCCACCCATCCAATAGTTTTTTTACATGTTTAGGTCTTAGATTTTACATTACCTTTCCATTTTATTTAAATCGTTAAATAATGAGGTCATCGTTGCATCATCATGATGTCATATATAATTTAATTTATTTAATGTCTAAAAATTATAAAACAAATACTATGATATAGGAAATATTTTTATATTTCTAATGAATTTTTATAGTCAAAACTCTAACATGTATAACCCCATGGAAAAATTGTTTTAGTAAAACATCTCATGTTTATGTCATTTTTACTTTAACATTAAATAAAAAGTTATTTATGTCATTTCCCAACCAAAGTAGCTCCATGGGGTCCCCAAGTTGACCCATGGATTTTCTTGGTTGGCCATGACACATCCGATGAGGGTAGTACATGTGTCAAGCTCATCTCATATTATTAAAACATTATTTTTACCTTAAACTACACTAATTACCTCTAATCACGATTAAAAACATAAAAGTTACTATTCACCAAAAAAATTATTTTAATCCCACAGAAACACATTTTAATTCTTAATTATAACAATTTATGTTGGATTTTTGAAATTCAGAACACAAAGGTGGAAAAAGTTCATTTAAATGGAAAATCAGTTTTTATGAGTACCACTTAGTGGTTTCACTATTCATAAAAAATTGAAGTTTTTCTGAAAATTACCAAAAATTAACCCTAAGCTATATTTGATATTCAAAATTAAAAAATTATTTCTATTTTAAAAAATTAAAAAAATATAAGTTGAATTAATTAATTTAATAATTAATTCCCGCTGTCAAAACAAATAGCGTGTTTTTATGAAACAAAATGTATCAAAAGATTAGCACTTGTTTAAGTCCGATTTCAAAGTGAAATTAATTACAACAACCACTATTAGATTGAATGGTAAAAATATATTCTAATTTTACTTTAAAACCAATTAAAATGATAATATAATCATATAAATAAATTAGATTAAAAAGTGTTTTTGAATTAAAATGCAACATTTTTCACTATTCATTAAAAAATCATCTTTATCGGAAAAATACCAAAAATTTACATAGAGTAAATTTTGATGTCCTGATTCTAAAGAATAATTTTATTTTGTCAAATATAACATATAAAATTTTCAAAAAGTGGATTTAATAGAGGTTCACCATCAAAAGGCGGTTAATCGACCCTTTAAAGAGTATTAGAATATTTACGCTTAAAATTGGATTCATTCACATTTTTAATCCTCTAACATTTATTGTAAAAATTAAAAATATTTGACAAACATATATAATCATTTTGTAGTTAGTTCTATTAATTCTCGCCATCACAACAGCTAGGCGTTAACTACCATTTAAAATAATATTATTTTATTATTAGAGTGCAACGTAAGATTCCCAAGAAACTCGTTGTTGCGTGTTGGGTACGCCATCGAGCATAGTGTCCCATTTAAAGTAATATTAATATTTTATTAAAAAATATAGATAAATGTGAAAATGTCATATTCTTTATTTACCTGGGGTGTTACATCCTTCCACCCTTTTGGGAATTGCGTCCTCGTAATTTTGAAATTGTTCTTGGAATCTTCACTGAAAATCACACATTGTAACAAGAGTCAGTAAAACAATCACTTAAAAATAAAGAAAGAGAAGTACAGAGGTCACCCGAGTTAACACGTACTAGGATTCCATGTAGGAAAACATAGACATGGAGGAGAAAACATAGGGTCATGTTCTGATGGAGAGTGATAGAAAACATGTTTAGGAGAAAGTTAACCACAAGAAAATCACAAACTTGTGATGGGTTAAACGGTATTCAATTCCCCAGTAGGAAAATTTAATAGAAAACATTTTCGTTTTATGTTACTTTTTATTGAGGAATTTATTCATAAGGAAACATAATTACTTATCATGTTGACTTTCAACTTGTATTAGATTCCTTAATCAAACTCATATTTTCTCCAAAAGACGAGTTTTTAGGAAGTCTTGTTCGCATTAATAGTACTATAATCAACATCTATAGAATCACCTAATCCACAAAAGAGAACTATATACTTCCCATGTATTTAGACTCTAACCAAAACCAAAACCAAAAACACAAGTTAGTACAAGATCAGATAATCCTGAAAAGTATAATCCTTTATAAAAAGAAAACCTATTCTTAATCTCCAAAATTTGTCCCAAAAAAAACCCAAAGTTCAATGAAGACCATTTGATAAACAATTTGTCCATAAAATTCTTCAAAGTAAACCAATCTAAGATTGAAACCCAAATATTTGAAGGATTTAGTCACATAGTCTTCCAAGTTAAATCGTAACATTTATCTCCAAACAACATCAGTTTCTCTTAAAGTCTCGTATTGAAAAGTAATTAACCTAATCACATATCCTCCATGATTGGTTAATATATTTCAATAGATAAACCAAAATAAACTTACTCTTAATTCATAAAATCATTTAACTAAAAAGAATCATCCAAACTAACCAGGGACTTCACGTAGTCCAGTGGTAGGCGATAAATACTAGTTGCACTTTTGTTGTGGGTTCGATTCCCGCAGCTTTGTCCGACGCGATGGGTTGTCACAGGGTCAGCATGTTTTCCTTTTTCTAAAACTATATAATTCTCAAATCACTCCCCAGAAAGAGATAAAATCATCAAAAGTAACCATAACATAATTTAACCTCAATTTTATCTCATTCCTTTCACTTCCATCATAACATATAGTAACCCATAATTACCTCAAAAGTAAGGATCGTATAAACCCAAATGGTTCTTTATAACTATGTCCACAAAAGAACAGATAACTATTCCTTGAATAAAATTTTCATATATTAAACGTTATGGTTACACATACTATTAAAAGTTTTCTAATGTAACCCCATCATCAAAAGAGACTTAATACTCTTAAAAATTTCACCATAACTCTTGAATCCCTTATATGTTGACTTCTTACTCATTCAGCATTCTTCATGATCCATTAACCGTTCCTTTCCAACTTATTCTTAAATACTTCTTTCCTACAAACAAAATCCTGAATCATATCCTAAGAGTCCAAAATAGAAAAACAAAATTTATGAAATAATCCATACCTTTGATTGGTCATTGTCAGTTTCTTCATCCTTAATCACTATGGCATTAAGTATTGGTAAATGAATATTTGTACGATCTTGGTGATCCCATTCATGGAACTTCTTCATAGGACATGTGTTTGCATAATTACTATGCACACCACATTTAAAACATTCAATTGATCCCTCAGAAAGAACTTCTTTCCCTTTCCTCGAGTCAACTGGATGATTCCTTTTTTCCATGGCAGGTTCTTGCTTTATGACCTTCATTTCCACATCTATAGCATATTAATCTCCCTTTGAAACATTTTCCTAGGTGTTTCTTTCCACATCTTTGACACATAGGTTTCTGAACATACTTACCTTTATGATTATTACCCGTAGTTCTGTAGGGATTTTTTTCTCACATATATGATGCCTTATAGAAATCAACAAGGTTTAGGTGGTCAATCATGACTCCAAATAGTTGGTTGACGATAACCATAAGAGTTCTCATTGCAGCTCCCATATCATTCAGTTGCTTGCTCAAAAAAACTGTCACAGTTTCCTTCACATCCACTATTACTTTGGTGCCTGCTAGATCCATCCTTTTACTAAAACCAAAAAGGTCAGTGTGAGTATATCAACAAAACCATCATGTACTAATGTGGATGATAAACACTAAGATATACTTACTCATTCACTTTATCTAAAACTAGGACTCTTTCTGAAATACTAACCATTATGGTAATGTCACTTATGCTTAAAGAATACCCTAACCTCTAAAGTAATCTAAACCAACCTTTGATACCAACTATAAGGCCCCACCCTTAATCCTTACTTAATATTGAGTTATTAAAAGATTACACATTGAGGATCTTTTCAGGTTTAGAGTTTTAGAGAATTAGATCATAAAACTTGCATTACATTCCACATTTACACAAAGTGGTTACATAAAATATAGTATTCATTTTTTTTCATCAATGGATATATATTTAAAAATAAAGCATGGATTATTTCTTGAAACTTCCTTGACACTATCATCATATCATGTACCTTTCCCTTGACCTGTGAAGGAAATTTGAAAAATACTTGGGATGAGCATAAAAAGCTCAGTAAGGGTTATAAAAATATGGAAAGGAAACATGAGTTCATATACACATAAGAATGAAATCATACTTTTCCTATAAAACATAGGCACTTTAACACATCACATCAAATCATGAATAAATCATAGAAATCATAAGACATAAAAGGTAACTTGAGGCATTCATAACATTCTTACGTAGGGAGTAACCCTCTTGGTTACGTTTGGAATACCCACCATAGTATATTACCTAAATCTATTCGGAGAAACCTTAATGTTTCACTCCTTCGCGTTACCCAAGGCATTGGAGAGCTATATCGGGCTCACCCGCCCTTATTTTATCACGGAACCACCCGTCTTCATAACAATTCCCAAGGACCTTAACATAATCTAATCACATAAAACATGCATAAAGGAAACATAATATTTCCACCTTTTAGTAACAAGATTTCAATATAACACATTGATATAAAAACATTATGAAAACCATTTTCAATACCAAAATAAAAGAAAAGTAAAACATGGTATTTATTTTTCTTTTTAAAAGATGGTATGGCTTATAGAGGAAGTTGAAATTCAAATAATGGTCACGGCGGTGGAGAAGTCATTGTCACCACATACATATGACAAAAACATTCCCTTTTGTCATTTAGTAAATGCTTCATATAAAAAAGATTCCTTTTGAATAAACGTAAAAGTCAAAGGGGTTTATACACCGTATAAAAGGAAGTTGTGTATAAAACAAAATATGCCTCAATGAAAGGAGATTGAGATGAAGTCCCATACAAAGACAGTATCCTTGGATTAAGGATAAATCCGTTACATAATTATGTGTGACAAATGAATACAAGAAATATAAGTGGGTATTAAGTGTATAACAATCAGAGGGAATTCAAACATAATCATATAACGATATATTCAAGGTGTACAAGTTTATCCCAAAGAATCAAAATTGGGTTAAGAAGTTCCCTTGCAAAACTTCAACAGCCCAACGACGTCACTTCAAAATTCAGAAAAAGAGTTGATGAGAGATAAAAAGGGTATATCATCACTTGTTCATAAAATTTACGTAAATAAGGATATATAAGAAAATATCCCAACATAATAGTATGTGAATTAAAATACATAACAAAATAATTCTTTTAAAAAGAGGAGGGTGAAAGGTTCCATTACCGACTTGGGTAACTTTCGAAACGTACACCCCATTGAAGAAGGGTTATACAATGAATATATAAATACCCATAAATGAAATTATATTACACAAATAGTATAATAATGGGAATTAAATACACCACTCAAAGGAAATGGTGGCAAATGTAGCATAAATCTCACGGGACTAAAAGTGAGATGAAAAATCCCTTCTGAAAACTCGGCAACCTAACAACGCCAATTAAAACTTCCAAAATGGATTGATGATAGAAAATAGTGTCTCTCATAATATTAACATAAAAAGTAAAGTAGTAATAATATAAAATAACATCCCAATCATAAGAAAGATGATCTTTAAAATGGAATTACATAAAAGAGTGTACTTAAAAAGAAAGAGAGGAGTAGGATCCCTTACCTCGGGTCCGACTTGACTCGATCGTTCTTTAATCTCCTGAATAATAAACATGAGTTAATTTCTAATTCATTAAGAACCTTTTTCAAGTTCATTATTCCTTTTATATCACTTATTACCATGTCATGAACACTATGTTATTATTTAAGTTAATAACGGTCGTTTTAACGATCATTTTTACTTGAGAAAAAATAAACTCTTTATAATTACAAGTTGTTCCTGTGGTAAAATATCCATTATATCCAGAATTTTATTCATGATTTAGATATAATATATATAATATATATCCAGTATATTCTTTCATTTATAATATTAAAAAACATTTAGATTTATGAAATGAAATGCACCGTTCATGGAGACGGTAAGCCGTACGTACGCATGAACGCTACTTCCATTTCTATTTCATATTTAATGGAATTAAAACATAATGATACATAATAGTATTTTAATTCCAGTATGGTATCATATATAATATAATTAAATATATCCTTTATACGTAACACATATGGTATTAATGAATCAAATCACTTTGAGGGGGCAGTTGTCCGCACTCCCTAAAATGAAGATATCACGTATACCCATAATGGAAGCCATAAAGGTATGCCATAAATGAAAAATACAGAAGATTAAGGAAAAAATAAACATATTATATATCATATATAAATGTAGTGACATCATAATGGCCACCATTAATGGTGTTAAAAGAATATTTAACAATTATCGTTTCGTGAGGCAGAAAATCGGCAACCATAGAAACAGTATGTTCTTTAACCATTAGACAAAGGTATGTGTAAGTGTAGCTCGAATACTTCTTATAAAAACATCCTAGTATATTTATGATACTGTAGTTGTTACAAAATAAATGAATGAAAATAGTTTAGGGGGTTGGAGAAGCAAAATAAAACAAAAGGACTCAAGTGAAGACATTACCTTAAAATCGGGTAACTCCCTTTGGTTTAAGCTCAAAGGCTTCCTTGGGAAGACTTCTGACCAAAGTGAGGCTTCTAAGAGTTATAGAGGGATGTGGAGAGGCAAAATGGGAAGGGTTGGACGATCCAAATGCTTTGTAAGTGTGGGTAAGGAGGTAGAGGTGGGGGCCTTTTATAAGAGGAGGGGAGGGGCAATCTTGGAAAGTAAGGAAATGTTACTTTATTTTAGAATGAGTTTCAGATTTTAATGGTCCCACATTGATTTTTTTTAGGATAAGGTGATAAGGGTTATAAATTCACACATCCAATAGGTTTTGGACATGTGTAGGTCTTATATTTTACATTATCTTTCCGTTTTATTTAAATCGTTAAATAACGAGGTCATCGCTGCATCATCATGATGTCATATATAATTTAATTTATTTAATGTCTAAAAATTATAAAAAATACTACGATGTAGGAAATATTTTTAGATTTATAATGAATTTTTATAGTCAAAACTCTGACTTGTATAAACCCATGGAAAAATTGTTTTAGTAAAACATCTCAGGTTTGTGTGATTTTTACTTTAACATTAAATAAAAAGTTATTTATGTCATTTCCCAACCAAAGTTGCTCCATGGGGTCCCCATGTTGACCCATGGATTTTCTTGGTCGGCCATGACACATCCAATTAGGGTAGGACATGTGTCAAGCTCATCTTGTAACGCCCCGACCCCAGCTACCCAGAGTCGGTGCATTACTTCATAACATTGGCATGATCACAAGAAAGATCAAATCTCGAAAGACCGATTGGTTTAGTAGCCTTGGAAACACTAGATATATTCATAAGTTTTACATTACATCATAAAATGAAAAACTACAACAACAACATAATGTTCCAAAATCCACACTATAATCCCCTCATAATATCCCTGCAGGTCATTCATAACTTACATCTTCACTTCCTGGGAAAAATAAAACATAGAAAAGGGGTGAGCTCAAATGCCCAGTAAGGATATCAATATAGCGGAAACTTTCATAAATAAGAATAAACATTTAAGGCAATGTATAACTAAAACAAAAGCCTTTTAAACTTGAACTTTCAACATGGTATGGCATAAATAAAATGAAATAATGCCATTTACATATTCACATGGATATTCTACTAATCGAATGATGACATGCAAAAATCAATAACCACTTTCATAATTATGGAATGCATAATGTCAAACGTTAATTTCATTGTCTAGGCCTCATCCCAAGACCTAGGGGTTACTTCTAACCGGAACCCAACCCGGAGTGCCTCTAATAACCGGACACCAACCCGGAGTGCCTCTAATAACCGGACACCAACCCGGAGTCCCTCTAATAACCGGAGACCAAACCGGAGGGCTTACTTTTACCAGTCCCTAACCTGGAGGGCTTACTTTAACCAGTCCCCAACCTGGAGGGCTTACTTTTACCGGTCCCCAACCCGGAACATACTTGTCTAGCACATTCATCTGAAGAAAAGTTTGAAATATAACATAAACATTCGGATTAAAACTAGCATACGAAATGTCAATAGTTTCACCATAAACTATGAATGGTATAAAATAGCACATCCACAGTCAAACATATCACAAAACCTTCAATACAATATAGAAGTTTTGTATTATAATAAATCAACTTCAAATACGCGTAAAATCCATTAAAGGATGTTGACATAGATGAAATCAAAACACTTTTTAGAGAAATATCTCTTTTTATTTTGAAATCATTTAAGATCCATATAAAATAAAACATTTTCTTTGAAAATATTCTTATAAGCTTGTACGGAAAGCTTCGACGATTTTATAACGGCGGAAAATAACCGCACCCGCCGTATAAGTTAAAACATTCTTACCTCAATTCTGTCGAAAAGGTTAAAAAGGACCTTGTTTTGAAAACGACGGAAAGATTCCTTTATAAACCTCTTATAAAAAGTCAAACAAGGGTATAAATGACTTTAACCCATATTCTTGTAAATAGTAAAAATGTTTTGAAATACATTTCGAAGAAACATGGATGTGGATGATAAAGAGATCCCAGTAGATTATTACGTATAATACAACCTCGGATAGTGAAGAGATTGTGAAATAACCCTTACCTTGTACTTTTCCTTGGTTGGGGTAGGTTAACCTCCTGTATAATGGTGAAATAATTGTTATTAAATTATACAAGAATCATATATATTAATATGATATCATATATGATCTTTTAACATTGATTTGTTAATAATATCTTAGAATTATCGTCGTTTCGGGTGTTAACTTACTCATTTTATTTTATATGTTTTGTTACATAAGTCATGTTTTTTGTATCTTATTCATATCCAGAATGATATCAAGTCCTTAAACATCATTTTTAATTCATTAAATGATAATTATACTTGGATGGATACGATGGGGAATGAATCTCATCGCGTTCGTGGAGACGGTAGTCCGTACGTACGCACGAGCGACAATATCATTATTTTGATATTAAAATAATATATAATTGGATAGTATTTCATATATACAGAATCATTATCATGTTATATTTATTATTTATATGAGTTGCACATCATTATTATACCCATCCAAATAATAATATACTGAATAACAATTACACCACGACGTGGAGACGGTAAGCCGTACGTACGCACGTATGGTGACATGTTATTCAAAGGGTGGATAGAATACTGAATATGGTTCTACCATATTTATAATAACATCACAGTATATGTGATATACTGGAGTTATTATTTTAGAATGGTAAGAACAAAGAAAGGAGAAGTGGAAGAAGAAATGAACTTGAAAAGGGGTGGTGAAAACATTACCTCTTCTTCGGGTTCTTCCTTTTGATTTGATCAAAAGGGCTCCTTAGGTTGGCTTTCTGATCGAACTAAGGCCTCTAGGTTGTAGTGAGGGATGTTGGGAGAGTATATGGGCAGAGTTTGGCCGAGCCAAGTGGCTTGAGAGGTGTGAGGAATGAGTAGAAGTGGTCTCCTTTTATAAGGGAGAGGAGGGGCTCTTTAGGAAAGAGTGAAAGTATTACTTTATAATATAATTAAATTCGGTTTGTAATGGTCCAAAAATAATTGAGGTCGAAGATAAGATGACTAATTTTCTAAATAACATCAACCAATAAGAATTGGACAGGTTTTAGATAATATTTTAATCATTATAATCTTATTTATTTAAATGATTTATTAATGAGGTAAACATTGAATCATTATTGTGTCATTAATAATTTAACTTATTTGATGTCTAAAAATTATAAATAAAATATCATCATGTAGGAAATCTTTTTAGCTTTCTAATGAATATTTATAATCGAAAATCCAACATGTATAACCCTATGTAAAAATTGTTCTTCTAAAAGATGTAAGCTTATGCCATTTTTATTTTTATTTTAACTTTATTAATATAATGTGTCCCTACCACATACAAGTGGCTCCAAGGGGTCCCCAAATTGACCCAAGGATGCCCATGGTCGGGTATGTGTCCACCAATAAGGTTAGGACACGTTTTAGGGTAATTTTGTATTATTATAATATTATTTTTTAACCCTTATTTACCGGATTTACCCTTTAACCATGGTAAATAAAATATTTACCACAGTAACTATTCAAAATGTCTAAAAATAAAAGTTACCTATTTACACAATTTGAACATCCTGATTCCAAATATGGAATCCATTTTCCTAAATTCAAAACACAGAAGTGGCAGAAATTAATTTAAAATTAATTCCCGCTGTCAAAACAAAAAGCGTGTTTTTAAGAGATAATAACTATAAAAAGATTGACACTTGTTTATGTTCGGTTTAATTGTAAAATTATGTCCAATGACCAAAATTATATTAAATGGTAAAAATATATTCTAAATATACTTTAAAACCACTCAAATTCACAATTTATCACTATTAATTATTTTGATTAAAAAAGTTGCTTTTAATTAAAATTTAGTAATTTTCACTATTCATCAAAATATGAAAGTTATCCGAAATGTACCAAAATTTCACCCTAGGCTAATTTTGATATTCCGAATCCAAAAATGAAGTCCATTTTGAAATATAAAATATATATAATTTCAAAAAGTAGGTATTACTATTCACAACGGCTAGTTTGTGGTGTGTGTTAGAACTCGAGGTTGCGTACAACACACGCTATCGCATTATTCGAAGGGAAGCGTACCGTAGAAGCTTGGGGTGTTACATTCTACCCTCCTTCAAATAATTGCGTCCTCGCAATTTCTAGGGTATTACTGCATAAAAAGACTCGGGTGGTTCTTCATCATAAGTTCCTCGGGTTCCCACGTTGCCTCTTCCATCTTATGGTTTCTCCACAAAACTTTTACCAGACGCGTCGTCCGGTTTCTCAGTACTTGTTCTCTCGTATCAAGAATCTTGACGGGCTCTTCGCAATAAGACAGATCGGGTTCCAGTTCTAATTCCTCATAGGTGAGTACATGCGTCGGATCAGGCATGTATTTCCTCAATAGAGATACGTGGAACACATCGTGAACTTTGAAGAGACTTGGCGGCATTGCCAATCGGTAAGCTACAACCCCAATTCGTTCTAGAATTTCGAAAGGTCCGATGTACCTGGGACTCAATTTACCTTTCTTACCAAAACGTATGACTCCCTTCCACGGAGATACCTTCAGAAAAACATGATCACCGACTTGAAATTCCAAATCCTTCCTTCGATTATCGGCATAGCTCTTCTGCCTACTTTGAGCTGCTTGGATGTGATTTTGGATTACTTTCACCTTTTCCACCGTTTCCTCCACCAGTTCTGGGCCTACAAGTTTTCTTTCACCAACGTCATCCCAACAGGTTGGTGTACGACATCTCTTTCCGTATAACGCTTCATATGGTGCCATCTGAATACTCGAATGGAAGCTATTGTTATAGGAAAATTCTACTAGTGGTAAATATTGATCCCACATACCCTGAAAGTCAAGGGAGCAAGATCTCAACATGTCTTCTAAGGTCTGAATGGTCCGTTCTGATTGTCCATCTGTCTGAGGGTGGTAAGCAGTGCTCAAATGAAGTTCAGTATCCAGGGATTTCTGAAGACTTTTCCAGAATCTTGAAGTAAAACGGGGATCACGATCAGAAACAATCGATAGGGGTACTCCATGAAGTCTCACAACTTCATTAATATATAGTCTTGCTTGACGTTCCAGGGGTAGATCTTCTCTTATAGCAAGAAAATGTGCTGACTTGGTAAGACGATCAACAATAACCCATATTGCATCGTTCCTTCTAGGAGTCTTTGGTAGCCCCATGACAAAGTCCATCGTAATATTGTCCCATTTCCACTCCGGTATGGGAAGAGGTTGCATGACTCCTCCAGGCTGTTGCCTTCCAGCTTTCACTTGTTGACAAACCATACATCTTGACACAAAATCAGCAATCTCCCTCTTCATGTTGTCCCACCAAAAATGTTCCTTCAAATCTCTATACATTTTGGTGCTCCCAGGGTGTATAGAGAAATTGGAACTATGAGCATCATCCAGCAATTCCCTTTTTAGATCAGGTATATTGGGAACACAAAGTCTCTTCCCGAATTTCAAAATTCCATCTTCATACACAAAGTCTCTTAATCTCCCATCACTCACAGCTTTAATCTTCTTTTGGAATTTTTCATCATTGGCCTGAGAACTCTTAATCCTTTCTAGTAAAGATGGTTTGGCAACCATTTGAAAAAGCATTGATGTTTCACCTTCCCTGGTTATTCCCATGTCCATCTTCACTAGATCCATGAAAATTGGATCCCTTTCAATTCTCATATTGTTCAAAACTCCATGGTCTTTTCTACTCAAAGCATCTGCCACCTTGTTTGCCTTCCCCGGGTGGTAGTGTATCGTACAATCATAATCCTTGAGTAATTCAAGCCATCTCCTTTGCCTCATGTTGAGTTCTTTTTGTGAGAAAATATACTTCAAACTCTTGTGATCAGTATAAATCTCACATTTTTCACCATAGAGTTAGTGTCTCCATATCTTCAAAGCAAATATCACAGCTGCTAACTCGAGATCATGAGTAGGATAGTTTTGTTCATGAATTTTCAACTGTCGTGATGCATAGGCAATAACTCTATCATTCTGCATAAGGACACAGCCAAGTCCTTTCTTCGATGCATCACTATAAATAACAAACCCATCATTCCCCGATGGTAGAGTCAATATAGGAGCATTTACTAATCTTCTTTTCAGTTCTTCGAAACATTCTTCACACTCTTTTGTCCAAACAAATTTAACCCCTTTATGTGTGAGCTTCGTTAATGGGTTAGCCAATCGGGAAAAATTCTGGACGAAACGTCGATAATAACCTGCCAAACCAATAAAACTACGTACCTCAGTTATACTCGTAGGTGCTGGCCATTCTTGGATTGCCTTGGTCTTAGAAGGATCAACAGAGATTCCATCTTCAGAGACAATATGGCCAAGAAAAGAAATCTCCTGAAGCCAGAATTCACACTTGCTAAACTTCCCATATAATTCATGCCTCCTCAGAGTCTTCAAGATAATGCGCAAGTGATTTTCATGATCTTCATAGGTTTTGGAGTATACCAAGATATCATCAATAAATACCACCACAAATTCATCGAGATACTCCTTGAAAACTCTATTCATTAGATCCATGAATACAGAGGGTGCATTAGTCAATCCAAACGGCATTACAGTAAACTCCTAATGCCCGTACCTGGTTCGAAATGCTATTTTCGGAATGTCTTCCTTCTTCACACACAACTGATGGTATCCAGATCGAAGGTCAATCTTTGAAAAGTATTGAGCTCCATGCATTTGGTCAAATAAATCATCAATACGAGGTAGGGGATACTTGTTCTTTATCGTTATAGCATTGATCTCCCTGTAGTCGATACATAACCTCATAGATCCATATTTCTTTTTAACAAAAAGAACAGGGGCTCCCCATGGAGAAACACTAGGGCGAATAAATCCTTTATTACTCAATTCCTCTAGTTGTTTCTTTAGTTCGACTAACTCTACAGTGGCCATTCTATAAGGGGTCTTCGATATAGGCCTTGATCCAGGAATCAAATCAATGGAAAACTCAACTTCTCGTTCTGGAGGATGTCCAGGTAAATCTTCTGGAAATACGTCTACAAATTCTTTCACAATAGGTACATCCTCTATTTGAACATTCCTTTCCTCACCGACAGTTATTTCATTCTCTTCCTCCCCAATAATTGAATTATGTTGAGCTACTGGGGGTGGATCTAAATAAGAATTAGGTGGTGACGATTCTGCTCTAAAAATAAGGTGTTCCTTATCATTATCATCAAGAATCGTAACCTCTTTATTCTTACAATAAATCTTCGCATCATAGTCCGAAAGCCAGTCCATACCGAGGATTATATCAAACTCAATCATAGGTATGACGATGAGATCAGCAGATAAAGAAAATTTATGTGCTCTAATGGGGACTGATTCACAAAACTTTGTTGCAACGATACTTCCCTTAGGAGTTTTAACTGACAACTCCCTTATTAAATCAAATTGGAAATATCTAATTTTCTTAGCAAACTGGGAAGATATGAAACAATGCGATGATCCAGAATCAAATAATGCATTTGCTAAACTTGAGGAAACCATTAAATTACCTGCCACCACGTCTTTTGGAGCTTCTACCTCTGCAGTAGTGATAGCATAAGCCTGGCCTTGATCCCTTGGCCTTTTCTGAGGTAAGTTCTCCTGACGCTTAGGACATGCATTTGCATAATGCCCCATCTCCCTGCAATTGTAGCACTGAACGTTGGTAGCTTCCTTCTTCCCCTTGCAATCATGAGCTTGGTGGCCTTTTTCACCACACTTGTAACAGACTCCCATTCCCTTCAAGCAAGTACCAGGATGTTTCTTCCCGCATTTACCACAAGATGGATATTCAACCTTTCCCTTCTTCCCCTTATTTCCATTCCCAGATTGATCAGCAGGTCTCTTCTTCTCTTGCTTTGCTTTAAAGTCATAAGACTTAGAGAATTCCTTTTCGGTCTTGATAGCACATGAGACAATGTCTTCGTACGATGAAAAGGATTGTGAGACTAACGCTCGGCGGAGAAATGGTTTTAACCCATCAAAGAAACGATCAATCTTACTTCTTGGGTTACGAATATAATCACCAGCGTACCTCGCTAACCTTGTAAAGTTAGCCTCATACTTTGTGACATTCTCATCCTCCTTTTGTCTCAGACTCAGAAATTGCCTTTCCATATCTGCTCGATGGTCGCGAGGGAAGTATTTTTCTAAAAACAGATCTTTGAACTCCCTCCATTCCATATTTGATACTTCATCATCTTCCTTCGTATTTTGAATCAATGATCACCATTGATCAGCATCTCCAGTGAGGCGGTAAACTGCAATGATAACTTTTTCCCTTTCACTGCTCCCCAAAGCCTGAAATATTTTCTCTAGGGAATTTATCCATTGCTCAGCTACTAAGGGATTTGTACTCCCATTGAACGTTGGTGGTTGTTGCCTCATGAATCAATCTAACATTGATCCTCCACGCTGCGGATCAGGGTGATCCATACGGGTAAGGTTATTATTCATAACCTGAGTAAGTTGTCCCAGTATGGTGATTAGCTGATCGGCACCAGTTGCATCACCAGCCCTACTATAATTATCTTGAGCAGGAGGGCAATCCCTACATGGAGTGCGTGCATTGATACGGTTTCCATTTCTTCCACTAGGCGCCATTTCTAAACAATGGCATAAACTAGATCAGTTTATGAATCAAAATACATAATCCCATACTTATAAAACACTTAACATAAATTGAACTATTTATGGATTTAATCCATAATCATAAGAATGTTTTCTTTGAGGATGTATATACTCATAATCCCTTCAAAATGATTTGTAAAGAAAATGAGAGTTATCCTAAGCATATCCCCCGGGAGTGTCGTAACCAAGAGTGCAGCAAGGCCCATTGTCGTGCACCAGTTCCCGTTCGAGTCTAGCTCAAAGCGGTGTTTTCGGGTTTTACCCCTAGGTACATCTGTGCCAGAGCCGCCTCTACCTGCTCGTATCCAGACAGGGATGTATTGCTTTGAAAACTCACAAAATCTCTACAATACCAAAATTCTAGGAAGTTCTTCTATACTAATCCTCAAAGTTCATCTTAGGTCTACGTGCTCTAATCAGAGTTTATCTAAATCTAGCTTCCAAGGTTTGTACTAAACTTCCTCTGATACCAACTGTAACGCCCCGACCCCAGCTACCCAGATTCGGTGCATTACTTCGTAACATTGGCATGATCACAAGAAAGATCAAATCTCGAAAGACCGATTGGTTTAGTAGCCTTGGAAACACTAGATATATTCATAAGTTTTACATTACATCATAAAATGAAAAACTACAACAACAACATAATGTTCCAAAATCCACACTATAATCCCCTCATAATATCCCTGCAGGTCATTCATAACTTACATCTTCACTTCCTGGGAAAAATAAAACATAGAAAAGGGGTGAGCTCAAATGCCCAGTAAGGATATCAATATAGCGGAAACTTTCATAAATAAGAATAAACATTTAAGGCAATGTATAACTAAAACAAAAGCCTTTTAAACTTGAACTTTCAACATGGTATGGCATAAATAAAATGAAATAATGCCATTTACATATTCACATGGATATTCTACTAATCGAATGATGACATGCAAAAATCAATAACCACTTTCATAATTATGGAATGCATAATGTCAAACGTTAATTTCATTGTCTAGGCCTCATCCCAAGACCTAGGGGTTACTTCTAACCGGATCCCAACCCGGAGTGCCTCTAATAACCGGACACCAACCCGGAGTGCCTCTAATAACCGGACACCAACCCGGAGTCCCTCTAATAACCGGAGACCAAACCGGAGGGCTTACTTTTACCAGTCCCTAACCTGGAGGGCTTACTTTAACCAGTCCCCAACCTGGAGGGCTTACTTTTACCGGTCCCCAACCCGGAACATACTTGTCTAGCACATTCATCTGAAGAAAAGTTTGAAATATAACATAAACATTCGGATTAAAACTAGCATACGAAATGTCAATAGTTTCACCATAAACTATGAATGGTATAAAATAGCACATCCACAGTCAAACATATCACAAAACCTTCAATACAATATAGAAGTTTTGTATTATAATAAATCAACTTCAAATACGCGTAAAATCCATTAAAGGATGTTGACATAGATGAAATCAAAACACTTTTTAGAGAAATATCTCTTTTTATTTTGAAATCATTTAAGATCCATATAAAATAAAACATTTTCTTTGAAAATATTCTTATAAGCTTGTACGGAAAGCTTCGACGATTTTATAATGGCGGAAAATAACCGCACCCGCCGTATAAGTTAAAACATTCTTACCTCAATTCTATCGAAAAGGTTAAAAAGGACCTTGTTTTGAAAACGACGGAAAGATTCCTTTATAAACCTCTTATAAAAAGTCAAACAAGGGTATAAATGACTTTAACCCATATTCTTGTAAATAGTAAAAATGTTTTGAAATACATTTCTAAGAAACATGGATGTGGATGATAAAGAGATCCCAGTAGATTATTACGTATAATACAACCTCGGATAGTGAAGAGATTGTGAAATAACCCTTACCTTGTACTTTTCCTTGGTTGGGGTAGGTTAACCTCCTGTATAATGGTGAAATAATTGTTATTAAATTATACAAGAATCATATATATTAATATGATATCATATATGATCTTTTAACATTGATTTGTTAATAATATCTTAGAATTATCGTCGTTTCGGGTGTTAACTTACTCATTTTCTTTTATATGTTTTGTTACATAAGTCATGTTTGTTGTATCTTATTCATATCCAGAATGATATCAAGTCCTTAAACATCATTTTTAAATCATTAAATGATAATTATACTTGGATGGATACGATGGGGAATGAATCTCATCGCGTTCGTGGAGACGGTAGTCCGTACGTACGCACGAGCGACAATATCATTATTTTGATATTAAAATAATATATAATTGGATAGTATATCATATATACAGAATCATTATCATGTTATATTTATTATTTATATGAGTTGCACATCATTATTATACCCATCCAAATAATAATATACTGAATAACAATTACACCACGACGTGGAGACGGTAAGCCGTACGTACGCACGTATGGTGACATGTTATTCAAAGGGTGGATAGAATAATGAATATGGTTCTACCATATTTATAATAACATCACAGTATATGTGAGATACTGGAGTTATTATTTTAGAATGGTAAGAACAAAGAAAGGAGAAGTGGAAGAAGAAATGAACTTGAAAAGGGGTGGTGAAAACATTACCTCTTCTTCGGGTTCTTCCTTTTGATTTGATCAAAAGGGCTCCTTAGGATGGCTTTCTGATCGAACTAAGGCCTCTAGGTTGTAGTGAGGGATGTTGGGAGAGTATGTGGGTAGAGTTTGGCCGAGCCAAGTGGCTTGAGAGGTGTGAGGAATGAGTAGAAGTGGTCTCCTTTTATAAGGGAGAGGAGGGGCTCTTTAGGAAAGAGTGAAAGTATTACTTTATAATATAATTAAATTCGGTTTGTAATGGTCCAAAAATAATTGAGGTCTAAGATAAGATGACTCATTTTCTAAATAACATCAACCAATAAGAATTGGACAGGTTTTAGATAATATTTTAATCATTATAATCTTATTTATTTAAATGATTTATTAATGAGGTAAACATTGCATCATTATTGTGTCATTAATAATTTAACTTATTTAATGTCTAAAAATTATAAATAAAATATCATCATGTAGGAAATCCTTTTAGCTTTCTAATGAATATTTATAATCGAAAATCCAACATGTATAACCCTATGTAAAAATTGTTCTTCTAAAAGATGTAAGCTTATGCCATTTTTATTTTTATTTTAACTTTATTAATATAATGTGTCCCTACCACATACAAGTGGCTCCAAGGGGTCCCCAAATTGACCCAAGGATGCCCATGGTCGGGTATGTGTCCACCAATAAGGTTAGGACACGTTTTAGGGTAATTTTGTATTATTATAATATTATTTTTTAACCCTTATTTACCGGATTTACCCTTTAACCATGGTAAATAAAATATTTACCACAGTAACTATTCAAAATGTCTAAAAATAAAAGTTACCTATTTACACAATTTGAACATCCTGATTCCAAATATGGAATCCATTTTCCTAAATTCAAAACACAGAAGTGGCAGAAATTAATTTAAAATTAATTCCCGCTGTCAAAACAAAAAGCGTGTTTTTAAGAGATAATAACTATAAAAAGATTGACACTTGTTTATGTTCGGTTTAATTGTAAAATTATGTCCAATGACCAAAATTATATTAAATGGTAAAAATATATTCTAAATATACTTTAAAACCACTCAAATTCACAATTTATCACTATTAATTATTTTGATTAAAAAAGTTGTTTTTAATTAAAATTTAGTAATTTTCACTTTTCATCAAAATATGAAAGTTATCCGAAATGTACCAAAATTTCACCCTAGGCTAATTTTGATATTCCGAATCCAAAAATGAAGTCCATTTTGAAATATAAAATATATATAATTTCAAAAAGTAGGTATTACTATTCACAACGGCTAGTTTGTGGTGTGTGTTAGAACTCGAGGTTGCGTACAACACACGCTATCGCATTATTCGAAGGGAAGCGTACCATAGAAGCTTGGGGTGTTACACATCTCATATTATTAAAACATTATTTTTACCTTAAACTACACTAATTACCTCTAATCGCGATTAAAAACATAAAAGTTACTATGCACCAAAAAATTATTTTAATCCCACTGAACCACATTTTACTTCTTAATGGAAACCATTTATGTTGGATTTTTGAAATTCAAAACACAAAGGAGGAAAAATTTCATTTAAATGGAAAATCAGTTTTTATGAGTACCACTTAGTGGTTTCACTATTCATCAAAAATTGAAGTTTTTCAGAAAATTACCAAAAATTCACTCTAAGCTATATTTGATATTCAAAATTAAAAAATGATGTCTATTTTAAAAAATTCAAAAAATATAAGTTGCATTAATTAATTTAATAATTAATTCCCGCTATCAAAATAAATAGTGTGTTTTTATGAAACAAAATGTATCAAAAGATTGACACTAGTTTATGTCCTATTTCAAAGTGAAATTAATTAAAATCACCACTATTGGATTAAATGGTAAAAATATATTCTAATTTCACTTTAAAAATAATTCAAAAGATAATTTAATCATATAAATAAATTATATTAAAAAGTGTTTTTGAATTAAAATACAACATTTTTCACTATTCATTAAAAATGAACTTTATCAGAAAAATACCAAAAATTTACAGAAAGTAAATTTTGATGTCCCGATTCTAAATAAGAATTTTATTTTGTCAAATATAACACATAAAATTGTCAAAAAGTTGATTTAAAAGAGGTTCTCCATCAAATGGCGGTTAATCGACCCTTTAAAGAATATTAGAATGTTTACGTTTAAAATTGGATTCATTCACATTTTTAATCTTCTAACATTTATTGTAAAAAGTAAAAATATTTGACAAACATATATAATAATTTTTTAGTTAGATCTATTAATTCCCGCCATCACAATAGCTAGGCGTTAACTACCATTTAGAATAATATTATTTTATTATTAGAGTGAACATAAGATTCCCAAAAAACTCGTTGTTGCGTGTCGGGTACGCCATCGAGCATAGCATCCCATTTAAAGTAATATTAATATTTTATTCAAAAATATGGATAAATGTGAAAATGTCATATTCTTTATTTACCTGGGGTGTTACACACTCCCATAGAGACCAATGATCATTTAAAATGCCCAAGGCGGGGCACCCCATGTGCATTGCACGTGGTGGAACTAAAACATAATATCATGTGTTGAGGATTAATGGTGCTTGGAAGTTTAATGTCCTATAGCTCAAACATGGATGACTCACTCGTCACACCATGTACTTTCATAACTAATACCAAACCACACTTAGGGAAGTGAAGCCATCAACAATACGGGATATGAGAGATGTTGAGGAGTGGTCACTCCAGAGGATTTCATTCGCATATATATGTAAATAAGCAATAAATTTTAGTGTAACTATGCGAACAAGCATTAGCTACAGAAACACAACATGAGACACCACATGAGGGAACATGAAATCACTACGTACTAGCCTGGAGGGCCATACAGGAGAAGGTGTTGTTAAGTAGGGGACCTGAGGAAGACATATTCATAAATCTTATATGCTTCACAAAGGAAAGGGGTTTCATAAAGGAAAGGGCCTCACAAAGCATGGGACATTTTTTTAACATAGAGTCTTATCTTTTTAAAAGTGTGGTCCATGAAAGATTAATGCTTTGTGAATCCTCTAAAAAACCGTAGGGGATCCCTCATTCATAATGGGTGTAGACATTCGTGAATGGAACCCCTAAAATAGCTAGAGGGTATGAGGAATAATGGAAAGAATGGATATTGATGCTCATGTACCTTGGGCGATCCATTTTTTGGTTTAGGCTCGTGGTGCTTGAGAGTTATGCGAAATGGGAGACAAGAAGTCAAATGGTTAGTGTAATAATGATTTGGAGGTGGGCGAGAGATGTATAATTATAGGCTAAGAGGCTCACAATGCTTTCAGGGAATTCCATTATGGGAAAAGGTTACATAAAGGGGTGGGGATACATCAGAATCATGGAGGTACCGTCAAAGATGTGTGTGCTATCGTGGGGTTTGTTGGACTCAAAGTGGTAACATCAAAGACACTCTTGCGGTCAGGGATCTTTGTTGGACTCATGGAGGTAATTTCATCCAACTTTACACATGCAGTGCTGAGGGTTCTCTGTAAAGTAAGTTCACAAGGTAGAATCCTTGGATGAATTTTGGGGCATTTTGAGTGTCAATTGGCTTTGAACTGGCCACGAATTTTTCCATTTCTCCAATATCATGTATTTCATCACCAACAACACTTTATCTGACTTATTGGGATGAATAAGGTGAAGGAATTTCTTTTGGAACACTGATATAGTAGAAGAAAAAACTAATTATGTTAATATGATTAAACAATATATGTGAATGGCTCAGATCATGTATAAAAGTTATACATATAACCATAGGAAATATCTTTTTTTTTCAAGGTAGGTGATCATATTTTCCTTAATGTATCTCCAATGAAAAGTGTTATACATTTTGGTAAAAGGGGAAAGTTATGTTCATGGTTCTTTAACCCATATGAAATACTAGATAAATTTTGATCATTAGCCTACTGAGTAGCCTTTCGTCTATGTTTATCTTAGGGACATGTTGTATTTCATGTTTCATTATTATGAAAATATGTGCCGGATGCATCTCATGTTTTGAGCCCTAATATAGTTTATTTTTGGAAAAACCTATCTTATAAGGAACATTTATTGAAAATTCATAACTATAGAGAGAAGGTATTTTGGAATAGGGTAATTCATAATGTTAAGGTTTTGTGAAAAAACTATATAGTTAAATAAGAAACATTGGAATTTTATAAGGATATGAGGGAAAGATATCCCCACTTATTTAAGAAATGCATAAAATCAAAAGGATTAAATTTTATAAATTGGGGAAGAATGTAATAACCCAATTAAATTTAATAATTATTTTCATTTCTTATTATTATTCATGAATTATAGAGTTGCATTCATTATAACAATATTAAGTATTTTTTAAAACAAAAATGAAATAGATTTATTCTTATTAAAATAATTTGATTATAAGTTTTTATTTAAATGTTTAATTTATAAATTTTAGAATTTTAGTTGGAAAAAAAATTAATTTTTAAATAATCATATCAAAATTATCTTAGGGTAAATTTTTTGAATTTTTTAGGAATGATTGATTTTTAATGAATAGTGAAATATCAATTTTGGTAAAACTATTGTTTCAGTTCATTAGATAAATTTTTTTATATACCATTTGATATAAATTTATTGTAAGTAACTTTTATTTATAAATAATCTAATTAACTACATAGAAATTATATTTATAACTGATTTTTTGTAAGTATATTTTTGGGATGAAAAACACCTTTCTTTAAAAAATGATTTTTTACATTTTAAATTTAATTATAAAATAAATTTTATCCACTACTATAAAATGAATATTAAGAAATGGATTTCATATTTGGAATCCTGAAGTCTAGATTTTTTATGTAGATACCTTTTATTTTTGGTTAATATGAATAGTAATTGTAGTAAATATTTTTTCACCTCTATAATTGAAAATTGAGTAATTCAGGTTAAAAATAATATGATATGAAAGTTAAAAACACCTAGAATTTGTACTTAATATATTGGATGAGTGGGGTTTGGCCATCCTCATAAAAAAATTATAATTTTGGTAATTTTGTTCCATTTATATTTGAAAATGACTTATAAATGATTTAAATAAATATAATATCAGAAAATTAACTCTCTTTCTCAAAATATCTAAACAATATTTTCATAGGGGTAAAAACAAAATAAATTTTATTATAAATGCTTATCGAAAGATAAATGAATTTTTTATCATGGTAATTGTTGTTTAAATTTTAGTGATGAAAAAATGTTTATAAACAGTTACACAACATCAACATTGTTCTGGTACAAGCAGTAGAAAAATCAGGTAAATAATTTTAATTAGACTAAATGTAATATTATTTGGGTTTGTTATAGTGTTTCACAAATTCATAGATATATCTAACATATTAGAGACGTTTTAATGTATTATATTATAATTTCATTACTGTCATGATATTTTTATCATCAAATTAAATAAATAGTTCAAAAACTGATATTAATGATATTTTATAATAAATAATATTTCATTAAATGATTTAAATTTCTTAAAACTCTTATATCTAGAAAACTAAATAATATATGGTTGATAATATCAAACAAGGTCCATTAATGGGCCCATTTTCCTTTTATATTAATTTTATTAACCACATTAGTGTAAAAAACCTTGACACAATAACTTTCCACAAAAATGTTAATAAGGGGTTAAAACAAAGTTATAAGTGTGAAAACATCACCAAAACATGTCAAACTTTTATTTTATGAGAGGATTTATACAAAAACTAATATTATATTCTAATTATATAAATTTTTATACATTTTGCTTGAAAATAAATTTATATTAATTTAATACTTTAAGTAATTCGAAGTGTTCCCGTCCCTTTACTTATAAAAGGGAACCTCATCTCTTATCTTCCTTATTGATTTTGAGAACTTTAGTTTGATCAATACCTATTGAAAAATCTTCCAAATTTCACTACTGACATCCTAAAATCCTCTGTTTGGTTATAAAACCATCTTCAAAATTATTTTAGTATATAACTCAATAGGTTTTCAGAAGAATTGTTATAGTTGGTAATCAATAATTTTCATTTTATTTCTTCCTCTAATTCCTTTAAATATTATTAAAACTTGTTGAAATAATAAAACTAGTATATTCTATATAATAATATTTTTTAATGTAATAACCTATATCCATATCCTCTTCCATAAAATGGTAAATAAAATCTTCATTCATGTGTATGAAAAACTTCCACCTTGCGAACCAATGCCATTCATTTTCCATAACTGCCTATTAAAGATGGTTCTAATATGGGATTTAATGTATATATATGATATTAATTACATAATTATCATTATGGAAAATTAATATATCATATATTTTATTAATTTTCCATTAATTAAAAAATGATAACATCATTCATGATTACATGTGGAATACCATCTCTATAAAGCGATGTGATTCATTTTTAATCACCACATCACATAGATGATATTGAAGTTCCTTAGGATAATGATAATAAATAAGAGGGGGGGGGCTTTAATTATTGGAAATATTTTTAAAATTCAATATTCCATGAAATAAACCCCTATAAATTGTTAAGTTTTTTATCCATATCAAATTTTTTAATAAACTCACAAGAATGAAATGATAAGTATGTAAACAAGGAACAAATGATTTACAAGGTTCAACCTCAGTATGATAATATACATCCTTAATATAGAGACTCCTATCAGTTAATAAATAAAACTATTAGGAAAAAGTGAATACAACATGAGCCATCTCCTATTGGACTCCTTCTATCTCCCAATAATAATTATTATTCTGAATCCTATCAATTTAGAGAATTCATTCATAAAAAATTATGCCAAGACAAAATATTTTAAACTTTATAAAATATATTGAATAATGTTCTCCTAAAAATATCCGCATGATTTCTTCCATGTTTTAATGTTTATGTGGTGTGCTCTTCTACTATCTTTTGAAACCATATCTTATGCATCTCACTGAAACTGCCTGATATTACTAATCCTATCTAATAAACAAAACAATTACTCCTTAAACTCTTCTTGGATCCTATATCATTTTTACTCTATTTAGTTACTCTAAACAGATTATTTTTCCAATTATTATTCATTAATATTCCATCCAGTATCTTATTAAAAACCCATTGTCCTATGATTCTTATAAGAAAATCTATCCGACAAAACATCTTCAACCAGAAATTAATTTTTAGTTCGAAACTCAATATTCTGAAAACTCTATTGAGATTCATTATTTTTTCATTTTTAATTGTACTACATATTTTTTATTATTATTTATCCATATTTATAGGTTATCCCATAGTTAAAAAATGTGGGAAATCACTTTTTTCCATCTCAACTAAATTTTTCTAGATGCTTATCAAACATTCAAGAGTCTTCCAGGAGCTTCATGGATTCTCTAGCATCCATAACCTTGTTCTAACTTTCCTTAACCTCAAAAATTAAGGAACCCATTAAAACTTCCATAAACATGGATAAATATCAAAACCTTTAATGAATAACACACCACAATCATTCTTGAGGTATTTAAAGTGATTTATGTAAAGATTCTCAAAATCTCCTTCTGATGGAATGTTTTTCTAGTAACATCATTAATAAATCCTCCATACAATAATATTCTTTCACTTCACATTAACCAAATGACTATATCTTGTCATCTTGCCTCAAATAAAAATTCTTCTTAAAATGAAATTCTTTGATTTATATTTCCAATGGATCTTTATCCAATGGAATCAATCTATGGGACTTTCTTTAGTATCTTACTTCATAACCTATAACCATCAAACTTCATATGGAATGAAACATAATCATTTTTCTAATTGAATAAACATAAAAACTATCTATATAAAAATTCTCTCTTATATCTCTATATATTTCTATTGATCCATTGAAGATAGTAAACTATTTTTTTGATACATCTAGATACTCTTATTACATGAAACATATATATATGGTTCCCTAATCAATTTCATAAACTCATTGGTGGGGGAAATATATTCATCTTCCACTGTTCTCAAAGTAACAAAACTTTGTTTCCTAATATTCAATATCATACAACATTCTCCTAATAAATCATTTCCTCTTGATATTGATTTTATATCATTTAAATATATATCCCAATAAAATTCAGTTTATCTAATAATTTTTATTTTATAACTTATTTAATGAAACTATAATATAAAATATATTTATTTAATATATAAGATACTTATTTTTTCTTAAAAAACATGTGATTTCTTATCACTATGATAACGTTTTCTCAAATTAACAGCATATATAAAGTTTAGACTTGAGGATGTAAGATTGAGCATACATTCAATCAGTTTCAAAAAATAATTTTGATTCACACCTTTCCCAGCTTTATATTTACTCATCTTTATGCCAACAAAAATAGTAGTATAAAATTATTTAAAATATTCCATGAATTTGTTTTGTAGAAACTTCATGAATTACATTTATTATGAAGGATTGAAATATCTTTTCCTATATTTCACTTTTAGTCACAAAAATTAAGTTAATTCTCTATGTATTGATATTTCAATGTTTTCTTCATTTATTTAGAAAAATATTTACAAGAATTATCTTCACCCCCTATAAAAATTATGCCATTAACATATAAAATAAAAATTAGGGTACCTAATTAATATGCTTTACATATAGGTTTTTTTAACATTACCTTAAAAAAATTCAACTTATTCATGAAACATTCATGTTTTGATTTCTTAGAACATGGAGGTTGTTTTAACCCATACAAATATTTCATAAACTTAGACACCTTGGTTTCATATTTTTCATGTAAAAACCTACTAGGTTTCTTGATGTGAATTTGTTCTTCAATTTTTACATATAAGAATGCTAAATTGATATCTATATGATAAAATTTGTAATTATTATGTGAAGAAACATCCAAGAACATTCTTATAGATTCTAAACTCACAATGGGGAAAATGTTTCTTCAATATCTAAACCTTACACCTATGAGTAAACTTTCTAAACAAGTTGGGCTTTATTTATTGAAATTTATGCGTGTCCATTCAACATTTTTTTATACAACCACTTTTTCCCAATAACATTTTTTCCCTATGGTAATTGAAAAGCATATTACGTTTCATCCTTCTCAATATGATATAACTCTTCATACATATCATAAACCCATTGGCAATGTTCATCTACCTCTGAAACTGATTCGTGTTCAACATGTGAGATAAGTGATGTTTTATTTTCTTACCTCAAACAAGTGTTTTATGATTTCCAATGATGTTTTTAGATTCAACAGGTTTCTATATGGTATAAAATTTTATAGAATTTATTCTTGTTTCACATTACACATCACACAATTTTTATAAATAATAATTTAACTACTTTGGATAACATTTATCATCACTTTTTTATTTTCATTATAAGTCTTCAGTTTATCTTCTGCAAAAATTTTAGCAACTTTTTTAAGGAAGTTAGACTTTCATAAACGTTCACATCAATTTAATCTACTTAATGGTTTAAATGTTTATTCCATCATTTATAACTTCTTATATTGGATGAATATCCCATGAAAGTTACTTCATCGTCTTTTTATCAAAATTTCCAAGATCACCATTTTTTATCTTTATTAACTAGGGACTTCCAAAAACCATGAAATATTTAAATAAATATTTTGTCTTATACCACTTCTCATTATATGTCATCTTGGATTTTGCCTATAAAAACATCAATTTTGTACATGTACAACAGTACTAATAGCATCACACTATAAAAAATTAGATTTTTAAAATTTTTCCCGCATACTTATTCCCATTTCCTCCAATGATTTTCCTTTATTCCACTCCATTTTTTCAATGAGTGTATGAAGCTCTATATTGGTGTTTAATTCCATGTTTCATCAAATATATTTCAAAATAATTTCATGTGTACTTCTTTCCATTGTTTATTTTTAGATTCATTACAAAAGTTCCCATATATCTTTCAAATTTATTTTTTACCAAATAATGGATAACTAAAAACTAATGTGGGGGGAGAAATAAGTTCTTAAAAATATGTCATTACATTATAGCACCCTCTGTGGGGTATACGGGTTCAAATCCTTTAATTGGAAAAATTTTACAATGGAAATATAAAAACATAGTGGAAAGAGACTGAACATAATATATTTATATTGGTTTGGTGAAACAATTTCCCTAGTCGACTCGAAAAACACCCTACTCCATGATTTTGGAGATTTTCACTTTGAAAACCCTTTTTGTAGGGAATCGTAGTTAATTACAAGAAAATGTTACTTATTACAAAAGAGTAAGATAATTCAACTGGGCTCTCTATATACAAGACATATCCATGGCCTAAATTCACTCAATAATAATGAGTATAGAAAAATATATATGAATTAACACTGATGAACTATTAAAGTACAAAACTGTGCTAAAAAATTGACAATAGATAAAGATACATCCTATGAAGATGGTTATCTTCAAGACATAGCTCTGGATGATCTTTGAATGAATATGGTAGACTTGAAAATGAAGAAAAAATGTATTGGATATGGTCTTTTCTATGTTTATCAATTATTTGTTACTATTATCAGAGTATTCATATGTACATGTGTTCCTGCACTTATATGTCTCTATATTTTTTGCTTGTATATGAAAAGACTAACTCCTTCAATTTATATTTCCTCTTTGATTATAAACTTAATCAAATGGGATAACCACAATGGTAGGGATGAAAATCCATGAAACATTTGATAAGACATGCAATTAATTTCATGCATCCAACCCTTCAAAATATAAAATAATATTTCATAGTTGCAATGTCATAAATCTTTACATTCTTTAGATATTTACTTTCCAAAAAACACTATACAACTCAATATTTACTTAAATAGAAAAATCATTTCCTAATATGATTGAAATCATGAAGAAACTTATGAAGATATTATGGTAGAAATCAAGGCATTTTTGATAATATCTAGTTTTTATAATGCATAGTTCTTCATAAGATATCAATAAGGAACAACTATTCTCTTAATATAAACATCTGTGAGAATTTGTTAGATAAAACATATCTTTTTCATATATTGTGTGTAAGATAAACTGAATTAAACTTTTGTAGAATAATTTTCTTGATAAGATAAATATGTTACTTATATTTTAATGCTAATTCTATAATTTTAAGATAATATTTTACAAATATATTTATTATAAGAAAAATATTTTTTATGACAATACTCTGATAGAAATATTTGACTTTGAAGATGTGGTGGGTCAATTATTCTCTTCATAAGTTAAATTCTTACATAATAAGATAAATTTTCAACGTAGAGTTTTTTAATTCTAGTTATTCAAATTATAATCTTTCAAAAAAATTATTCTCATAAGATAAACAAATTTAATGTGGATTGAAAATTTTACATGGTTTAAGATAATCACTTATAGTTAGTGTAAGATAAATTTATTTTAAATTTAATATTATATAAAAATCTTAAGAAAAACACATTAAAATAAAAATAGGTATTTTTGAATAATCAAAAAACATAACAAAAGATATTTTGGAACAGCATAAGTCTGTCCAATAACACTCTTTTTTTAATGATCATAAATCCCATTGAATAGAAAACAAAAATTTGGAAACTAATCTTCAAAAAAACATTGAATTTTTGTAATCTATTTAGTCTCTTTTTTCTTTTACATGTTTCCATTTTCTTCTTCTAGTTTCTGTAATATCACAAATATGTATAATAAATAAATAAAAATTAATCAATTTTAAATTTGAATGAGTATAAATAGTTAATGATGGGAAATGTGAATTGAACGTGGCATGAGGTTGTATTAACAAAAATAATGAGCATTGGAAACCATTAAATAAATAAATAAACTAAATAACAAAATAATAATACAGAAAAAATGATTATAATATTGTAGAAACATAATGAAAATACGGATAAAAACATTCACAAATAAAATTATAATATGACCAAAGAAAATAAATAAAATAAATATATGTAATATAAGTATACATGCATTAATTTTTTTTGAAACATGATTCAGATATTTTAGTAACATTCATTCAACTAAAATAATAACATGTAAAAGTAAGACAATAATGAGAAGTGAAACAAATTTTTATAGGGGTATTTTTTGAATGATAGCAACCAACCAGAAGTTTGAGATGATGTAGGCAAATGAGCATCAGTTGTCTCTCCAACAACATCTCCCAACATCAATAAAGATGCTCCATATCCTAAATGAACTATTTTAGATATCTTTACAAAGGTGTATTTAATGTTGATAGATGATTAATAAGCACTCAGCATATCAAATTTATCTATATTATAAAAGGAAATCTTATAAGATGGTTTAGGTAAAGGTAATGTGACGTATTCTACAAATCATCAATTTTACCTTATGTAAACTTCAGTAGGGTCAAATATAACTATGAGTATTTTAAAGGTAGAGTCATGACGATCAAAAATAAGAGCTCCAAAGATATTTTTCCCTTGAAATTAAAAACTTTTTCTAAAAAATAATCAATTCACCTCACCTTATCATTTTTATTGTAATCTTGGAGTTTTGTGAATCAATTCTATACAGGCATAGAAACATTTATGAATAAATTTTGTATATATCTTTTATTGGCGTATATAATGACCCAATTCTTCAAATCATTGAACCTAGTTTCTAATAAACTAACTAAAAAGTCAATAGAAACTATTTCCTTTCCTTTTAAAAACATGTTTTTCCTTTTTTTAACAATCACCTCAGCATATTCTTCTTCTTCTTCATAGGATTCTATCTTTAAAATGATTATAACCAACAGATGAAAATATTAAAAATTATTTTCTAAATATTTGAAATTATTTTATATGGTCCCAACTATTATTTTTAGTCTAGTAATAATAAATATTACATCTTTTTTTATTTGATCTAAACTATTATTAATTTTTAGTACCTTTTATTTTATTAAGGAGTTGAATTCTATGTCAGATTGATCAATGAAAACAATAGAATTCTTTACAAAGGTAAGAAACATTCTATATTTGGATATCACATATATTTTATTATCTTGAACCATTTTCCTATAGATAATATCAAATTTATTTGAAGAATATGTAGAAGTCATTATTTATATTTCCAGAGACACTCCTTATAATATTGATTAAATGTCTACTAGATTTGTGGCCTCTTTATTAGAATATGTTGAACACTTTTCCCACACTAATTGAACTAACAAATTCACTTCATTAACATCATCTTTAGAGACTTAATGATCATGGAGAGTCCCCAACTCACTTATGGACTCGATCAGCTAAAATTTCAATTATTTTACCTCTGACATCAATTTAGCATATCTTTCTCAATCTCTTTAATCAGTAGTATCCAATTCTCTTGTAGGGATTTATGTACTTCTTTGTCATGAATGATTATAAGAGGATGTTTCTTGATGAACTTATGTACGTAAAATGTGATCATCCTATTGAGTTCCATCAACATTAGGTCTCTAATCTCATTAATAAGGATATGAAGATTCTGATCATGCTTTTCTTTTTGAAACCAGTTAGGTTACATCCTCTAGATCTTCTTTCCCTTATCTAGAATTATAATTTTGACTGAAAAAACACAATAGATTCTATTCTAATTATTTTAATCAACTTTTAAAATTAAGATATTTCAACAAGAGGAATCTCAACTGACACTATTTATATTTTCCTTACTTGACCCAAATTCACTATCCTTAAAATGACTAAGGCCAATTCTTCTCTAACAAAAGAAGTACCTATAACATCACTTTGAACTATAATAGTTGAAGGAGGTGAACTAAAATAGGGATTAGTTAATTATCTAGATAGAAAAAAGGCCTTAATCTTTATCTCCTTTAATAAATAGTTTTTTATCAAGAACATTCCACATATCAACCCTTTTTACTAGTCTTTCTAATGAAGTCGGTACAGCTACATGAGTATAAACAACATCAAACCTAGAAATTTCTATTTAAGACCGCTCTCCCTGATTCAATATAGAATCTAACTCAATATATTATTTAGATATTAAATGAAACAACATATTTAATGATTAATTCCTATTAAAAAAATTATGTTTGAAGACATTTTTACTTAGCACAGTCTGTACATGACAATGAGTTGCCATATTTTCATCCAGAAAAACATCAAAATTACAAAAAATTAAATTTAAAATCCTTAAAAATTGATAAAATTTGGATAACTTATCTTTAACATGGAACATATATCTAGTAATATAAAATTATATATTTATTGTCCTGAACTGAAATTTAAATTTTTATTCCAAATCACTTTTGAGGAAAAAGTGGGAAACCCGCACATGTCTACCCAAAGGTGTTAACCACAAAATTAGTCCACAATGTTATTAGATCGATACATAAGATATTCATTTCAACCACCCTATAATGATTCTAATATAGAGTGTTTACCGGGATATTCAGATAATTATGGAGAAGATCTTCAAAATAATCTTCCATCATGTCCTAGGCATCGATAAATTCTTCCATGTTGGTCTTCCTTTAATTGAATCTCTATTCCAGGATGTGGTACTTTTTGTTTAAACACTAATTTTGTTATTCATTAGTTTTAACACTTAGTGATATCTCATAAATTCTATGAATAACCTCTTTCGAGGCATTGATTTGAAAGGTTTCTTCTAACATATTCTCCTCAGAGTGTAAGAAAATATTCAGGTATTCCCCATTACCCACTTCCACATTGTCTACCAATATGCTTTCAGTACTATTCTGTATTGGGTCAATGGTTGGTATCATGATTTCACTATTACGGGCCTTGATTTCATTATATAGAACTTGATCTCCCAACTCTCCAGACATCTTCTTGTCACTGTCAACAGTTACTGGGACCCCCAATCATTCCTCTATTCCATTTTGTCTAAACATTCCTGAAGATATAGTAACAATTTTCTTTGGTTTGTTCGATTAGACTTTTCAAGGCCTTGACTTTTTCCCTCCCTTATGTACAGGGAAATTACCATAGATAAGGTTTTCTTGATTTCCCATTCTCGTGCCAGGCCCAACCATCAGGAGACCTTGAGGGTCTTTCTTATAATTTGTTGGCATCAAGGAGTCTGCATCTTTTTCACTTAGTTCAGTATCTTTGGAAGTCCTTGGCGTGACCTGTTTTCATTTCCACATTAGAATGTTAATTTTCCATCCTTTTAGGTCAGAATTTTCCATACCATTAGCACTCAAACATGTGAAATGATTGCGGGTTGTAGTAGCCCTTAGAGGTTCATGTTGATCGATAGGTGAAAAACTTAGAGAAGGAACTGAGTTCAAACCTGGGACAACATGAAAATCAGTTAGAATAATATTCAGACCTGAAGAAGAATGTACCTTGGAAAACCCCCTTGCATCTTTAAAAGAAACATCAGACTTCTGCTGTCTATTTTCCAGACCCCCAGACATAAAATTATCAGCATACAAAGGTCCAACCTTATACAGGACTTGATTTACATTGTTACCACCATCCAGTTCACTCCTCAGCTTGAAAAATGTAACGACCCAATCTTTTTGAGTAGTATATTAACTTAATCTTAATGATTTAATAAGATGTTAATGGTTAATGCAGAAAGAGGAGGCGATGGCTTCATCCAGTAGACTTGAACCTTATGAATCCCACTTATCAGAGCTTGGTAAGGAGGTAGCATCTATGGGCTTCGCTTTGGACCAAGCCCAAGCCGAACTCCAGCGTGTCAAGCTTGAATGGAAATGCCTACGGGAGAAGTTCAAGTTAGTAGAGATTACTACTAGGGCAATGTTATCTGATCCTCCCTCAGATTCTCTCACCATAGCACACCTTACACTTAGTTCATATGCCGGTGTTATAAGGGGCTATGTGACGAGACCCTAGCTTCTTTGTGTAATCCTTTGGGATGAATGAATTGATATTTCTTCCTTTAGTGATGTTTGTGAAATTTCAAATGTCCGGATAATTTTAGAATGTATTTTATTGATGAATTTCGAAAAAAGGATATTTTAAAATATTTATGTAAACCCTAAATAACTAATGATGTGTAATGATTTTCAAAAAATGGTCTTCTACAAAAGTGTTCAGTAAGGAATTTGGAGTCTAATAAGATCAACTTAATTTTTGATGAATAGTAAATTATGAATAGTGATTTTGCGCATAGGATTAGTAATGTGACCAAATGGATTAGTAATTTCAGTCAAAGAAAGTTTTAATATAATTTAGACACCTAGATTAAGTAATGTGATTCAATAAAATGGGTAAATAACGGTTTCATAAATTATTATTCAAGTATTAGTTTTTTCGGATGAATAGTGTTTTTTAATTAAAAATTTAATTAAAAATAATTAGAAAATTATTTTTATAAAAATGACTTTATTTTTGAACTGAGAGCATCGATATTATGTTATGGTAATTTTTGGGGTTTTTTCTGAAAAAAATGAATTTTCGATGAATAGTGTTTTTATTTAAAAATTAAATTAAAAATATTTAGAAAATTATTTTTATAAAATGGATTTCATTTTTAAAATTAGAGCATTGATATTTGTTTAAGGTGAAATTTTGGGATTTTTCTGGGAAAGTTGATTTTTCAGTGAATAGTAAAAATACAGTTTTAGGGTTTCGGTATGTTTAATGACATCATAACTGTGTCATGATGATGTCATGAGATCTTTTAAGGGTTGGCCGGCCAAGGGTGATGAATTATTGTTTTGGGGCCCCATGTGGCCTAACTCCTTGATAAATGCCAAGGGAGAGAACATGGGTTTGAGAAAAGCACATGTGAGGTGTCCCTTGGCCATTATTGCTTTGTCCCCTCACTTTCCCTATAAATACCCACCCTTTCCTCCTTTAGTTTTCACTCCCAACTCTCCCCCAACGAAGTTCTGGTCTTCTTACCTTCCAAGGAGTCCTCCCAAGGTTCCCCAAGCCCTCAAGGTCCAAAACATTGAGTTTCAAGAGTCACGTTTTAAGGTAAGGGATCCGACCTCTCTATTTCTTTTCATGTAATCACTTTTATGTCATTCCTTTTATGCTACATGTTCTTATGTGAGAGGATGTTCTTTTATATTCCTCTTACTTCCCTTTTCATGTTTATATGATGAGAGATCCCCTCTTACTCTCATAATTTCATTTTATGAAAGTTTAAGTGACGCCGTTAGGCTGCCGAATTTTTAAGGGATCCTTTCACCCTTCTCATTTTTCAAGTTCGATTTTCATATCAAGTCTTTCAAGTTACTTTTTTATTATGTTGGGGTATGATCTCTATATCTATCATACTGATCTATTATGATCATATGATGAGAGACCCTATTTGATCTTGTCAATTCATTTTTATTGAAGTTTAAGTGACGTCGTTAGGCTGCCGAATTTTCATAAGAGAAATCTAATTTTTGTCTTCCTTCCATGTTTTTCATTTAAAATGGTATGTCCTTGAAATTTAATTACCATGTCCATATATCCTTCTTATTCCGTCCCCCTACTGTTTTATGGATCATTTATGAGTGGGTGACCCATGTCCCCTCTCTTTTCAATGTTTTCTAAAACCCCGAAACATAGCCGTTATACTGCAGAATTTTTTGTCTCAAAATGCCTCTCTCTTTTCTCAAAATTATTTTATGTTATAAAGTGAATACTCAAAGCTCTTATTTATACAAGGGTATTCACATATATATCAAAATGTTCTATTTTAAATTCTGGGATTTACATACATGAGACCCGCTTTCCCTTCCCGTGGGTTTAAAGTGACGTAAGGATCATGTCTTTAAAGCAGTTTTTTAAACGTTATGATTATGAAATGAAACCAATTTATTTTATGATATGGGTTATTTATGAAATGTTTGATGATGATATATGTGTCTCACATGATAATAAAGGAAAATTTAAGGGTGCACCCTGATAGCGCTCCAATGCATTGGGTAATGATGTAACCACTAGAGATTACAATTTTCACGATACCTTGGTGAATAACCTCGGTAATTTTAAAATGACACCTTGGGGATGGACCTTGGTGATATGTTCATGATTTTCTATGTTAAATGATGTAGCCACATCTTCAAGTTATGAAAAATGTTATTTTTATTATGAAATGCCTCATGATTTCTTTCTCATGCCTTAAAGTTCTTTTCATGTCCTTATTGAAGTATATCAAGTTCACATGTAAAATGTTCCTCTTGTTTCCCTTACTGGGCCTTCTGCTCACCCTTTCTTTTGATGTATGTCCCCAGGTTATGAGATGCAGTAATGAACCTAGGATGAACTTAAGGAGAATCCTTTCAAGTGTTTAAGAAGAATGATTTATGTTGCTTTCATGTATTTTGTTCCTGGTTTCCAAGACACTAGACCTTAAAGATCCTCAGTTTTGTGTAATGTAATGAATGTTTATGTTATAAAAAAGGCGGGATTCTATAGTTGGTATCAAAGGATGGTTTAGTTATTTGTGGAAATTAGGATATAAAAACTTTAGGAAGAACCCCATAGAAAAGTTTAAATATAGGAAAACTTCCTGGTATTTTGGTAAGTATTGAGTAAGTGGTTTATCAAACAAATACATCCCTGTCTGGATACGAGCAGGTAGAGGCGGCTCTGGCACAGATGTACATAGGGGTAAAACCCGAAAACACCGCTTTGAGCTAGACTCGAACGGGAACTGGTGCACGATAATGGGCCTTGCTGCACTCTGGGTTACGACACTCCAGGGGGATATGTTTGCTTAATCACAAGCTTTTTATGAATCATTATGAAGGAATTATAGAAAAGTGTAATTGTCTAAGCATGAAGTCTTAGTTAAAAGATCCATAATGAAATAAGTTTCTTACTAAGGTTTTATTCTTTTAAAAAATGGCGGGAAATAGGAGGAATCGTGCCGATGGTGACAGCAATGCACCATGTGCTGACGACCCTCCGATGGAAGCCGGAATGGAAACATTCATGCGAATGATGAACCAACTGACTCAAGTTATGAGTAATAACTTGATTCAAGCTGAGAGGCCGACCTCACCGCGAAGGGAACAACTTTCTGTTGAGTCCTTCATGCGTCAACGACCACCAACATTCAGTGGATCTACTAACCCATTGGTTGCGGAACAATGGATAAGCTCCATTGAAAAGATCTTTTCTGTACTTCATTTTTCGGAACAAGAAAAAGTCACCCTTGCTGTTTACCGCCTAGAGGGAGAAGCTGATCAGTGGTGGTCACTGATCAAAAACAAGAAGCCACGAGGAGAGATGGAAGCTATGGAGTGGGAAGAATTTCGGGGAATTTTCTTTAACAAGTATTTCCCTCGTTCCATGAGAACGAAAATGGAGAAAGAGTTTCTCGAGATGAAGCAGAAGGAGAACGAATCTGTTGGAACCTATGAGATGAACTTCACAAAGCTTTCCCGTTATACCTCAAGCTTTGTCATGGACCCTAATGGTAAGGTTGATAGATTCTTTGGCGGACTACGACCTCATATGCGGAAGAATCTAGCCAACAGGGACTACGATAGCTATGAAGAAATAGTTCGAAGTGCTATGAAAGTTGAACTAGAGTTTGGGGAGACACAGTGGTCTCACAAATCTAATGAGAAGAAGAGAACTCTAGAACCAAGCCTGGGAAGAAGTTTTGATCAGGAAAGAGGTGGAAAGCATATGCAACATCCCACATGCAATAAATGTGGAAAGAAGAATTCAGGGAACTGCTTGATCGGAAGTGGTAAGTGCTATAGGTGTGGAAAAGAAGGCCATATTTCTCGGAATTGTCGTAGTGATGTGAAGCCTCAACTTCCCAACACTAACGACAGAGGAAAGATGGTTCTGGCCCTACCCGAAGTCACATGCTTCAAGTGTGGACATCTTGGGCACTTTTCTAATCAATGTCCAAATCCGAGGGTGGTGGAGGGGAATCACCATCAACCTCACCAGAGGCCAAGGGAGCAAGGTCGTGCTTTCTCTATCACAACACTTGAAGTTGAAGTCCCAAATGATGTGGTAGCAGGTAATCTTGTTGTCCTCTCAAAACTATCAAGTACTTTATTTGATTCTGGTTCTACGCATTCCTTTATTTCCTCCAAGTTTGCAAGGAATATAGAATGAATCCCTGAACTTCTAGAGGTAGAGTTGTCAGTCAAGACTCTAAGTGGGATTATCCTTGCATCAAAAGTATTTAGAGACTCTAGTGTTTACTTTGGTGAGCACAATCTTATCGCAAATCTAGTAGTCATTCCCATGATGGAATTCGACATTATACTAGGGATGGACTGGCTCTGAAAGTATAATGCTAAGATCAAATGCAGAAGTAAGGAAATCTCAGTAGTCTTGAATGAACGACCTACAGTTATCTTCCGAGGAGAGATATCCCGTACTGATCCCTATCTAGAAGCACCTCCTATAGATTTCTTTATGGAGTTAATCGGTGATGAGGAAGAAGGGAAAGGGAGCATACAAATTGAAGATGTTCCGATTGTTCAAGAATACATGGATGTATTTCCTGAGGAGTTACCTGGACCTCCCCCAGAAAGAGACGAATAGTTCTCCATTGAACTCGTACCTGGGTCTCAACCGATATCAAAGACTCCGTATAGAATGCCAAATGTGGAGCTAGAAGAGCTAAAGAAACAACTCCAAGACTTGTTGGAGAAGGGGTTTATCCGACCGAGTGTGTCTCCTTGGGGAGCACCAGTTCTCTTTGTGAAGAAGAAGGATGGATCAATGCGGCTATGCATTGATTATAGAGAACTGAACGGGATCATAGTGAAGAACAGATATCCTCTTCCAAGAATTGATGATTTATTTGACCAACTTCGTGGGGCTCAATTCTTCTCTAAGATTGACCTTCGATCTGGTTATCATCAACTGAGGGTGAAGAAGGAAGATATTCCAAAGACTGCCTTCCGATCAAGATATGGGCATTATGAGTTTACTGTTATTCCCTTCGGCTTGACTAATGCTCCTGCTATTTTCATGGATTTGATTAGTAGAGTCTTTAAGGACAACCTTGATAACTTTGTGGTAGTTTTTATTGATGATATTTTGATATATTCAAAAAGTCGTGAGGAACATGAAGATCGTCTGAGGGTTATTTTGAAAACTCTACGGAAGGAGAGACTCTTTGGGAAGTTCAGCAAGTGTGAGTTTTGGTTACAACAAGTGGCTTTCTTGGGGCACATCGTAACCAATAAAGGAATCTCGGTTGACCCTACAAAGACAATGGTTGTGGAGGAGTGGCCTCAACCCAGAACAGTAACTGAGATTCGTAGTTTCCTTGGTTTAGCGGGATATTATAGGAGGTTTGTGAAAAACTTTTCACGACTTTCTAATCCACTAACCAAGTTGACTCGAAAAGGGGTTATGTTCATCTGGACAAAGGAATATGAGGAAAGTTTCCAAGAGCTGAAGAAGAGATTGGTTACCGCACCTGTATTATCACTACCCTCTATCGGAGAAGGATTCGTTTTTTTTAGCGATGCATCTCTGAAAGGGATTGGGTGCGTCCTCATGAAAAATGACAAAGTAATTGCTTATGCATCTCAACAGTCGAAGATTCATGAGCAGAATTATCCTACGCATGATCTAGAGCTGGCAGCAGTTTTTTTTGCTCTAAAGATATGGAGGCACTATCATTATGGGGAGAAATGTGATATATACACTGACCACCAAAGTCTAAAGTATATTTTCACTCAGAAAGAATTGAACATGAGACAAAGAAGATGGTTGGATCTTATTAAAGACTATGATTGTTCAATCCATTATCACCCTGGAAGAGCAAACAAATTCGCGGATGCGTTAAGCAGGAAAGATCCTATTGTTCTGGAAACAATGAGGATCCTGGGAGATCCCTTGATTAAAGATCTAGTAAAACTGGACATGGGAATTATAAGGAAAGGGACATCATCAACCCTATCCCAAATGATTTCTCAACCTTAATTAATAGAGATGATCAAGAAGGCTCAAAAAGAAGATCCTTTGCTGCAGGAGAAGTTGGAGGCTGTAAAAGATGGGAAGTTACCTGATTTCAATATTGATCAAGAAGGTGTATTGAAATTTCATACAAGACTATGTGTCCCATCTATTCTGGAGATAAAGAAAGAACTGATGGATGAAGCTCATAGATCTACTTTCTCTATACATCCGGGAAGCACTAAGATGTATAGAGACCTTCGTGATCATTATTGGTGGGATAACATGAAGTGAGAGATTGCCGATTACACTACAAGGTGCCTGGTGTGTCAGCAAGTAAAGGCAGAACGAAAACTTTCTATGTGGGTATTACAACCGCTACCCATACCAGTATGGAAGTGGGATAATACCACTATGGACTTTGTAACTGGTCTCCCGAAAACATCCAAAGGAAACAATGCGATATGGGTTATTGTGGACCGTCCCACCAAGACAGCCCATTTTATCTCTATTTGGGAATATTTCTCTCTAGATCAGCTTGCCATGATATATGTGAAGGAAGTGGTAAGGATGCATGGGGTACCACTATCCATCGTATCTGATCGTGACCCAAGATTCACATTAAAATTCTGGAGAAGTCTTCAGCATGCTCTGAATACTGAATTGAATTTTATTACGGCCTATCATCCTCAAACTGATGGCCAATATGAAAGGACTATTCAGACACTCGAAGACATGTTGAGATTATGCTCAATGGAATTTAAAGGTGGATGGGATCAACACCTCCCATTAGTGGAGTTCTCCTATAACAACAGCTTCCATGCGAGTATTAAGATGGCACCCTATGAAGCTCTGTATGGAAAGCGGTGTAGAACTCCTACTTGTTGGGATGAAACTGGTGAGAGGAAGCTTCTTGGGCCTGATCTCGTGCAAGAGATGACGGAACAGGTTCATGCCATCCAACAACACATAAAGGCTGCTCAGAGTCGGCAGAAGAGCTATACTGACAATCGTCGAAGGGACTTGGAGTTTGGTGTTGGTGACAAAGTCTTCCTTTGAATTTCTCCATGGAAGAGAGTCATGCATTTTGGGAAGAAAGGGAAGCTCAGCCCTAGGTACATTGGCCCCTATGAAATCCTTGATCGCATAGGAGCAGTGGCCTATCGTCTAGCACTTCCACCGAACCTAGCTCAAGTTCATGATGTCTTCCATGTATCTCTCTTGAGGAAGTACATACCCGACCCTTCGCATGTACTGAACCCAGAGGTGGTACAACTTGAACATGACCTCTCTTATGAGGAGCAGCCAGTGGAGATCTTGGACTGTAGAGACAAGGTTCTACGAAACAAGACTACCCACCTTGTGAAAGTGTTGTGGAGGAATCATAAGTATGAAGAAGCGACTTGGGAGCCTGAGGAAACGATGAAGAAAAAGTACCCTCACCTTTTCGACTAGGCCTCAAGTATAAATTTCGGGGACAAAATTTCTTAAGGGGGGAAGAATGTAACGACCCAATCTTTTTGAGTAGTACATTAACTTACTCTTAATGATTTAATAAGATGTTAGTGGTTAATGCAGAAAGAGGAGGCGATGGCTTCATCCAGTAGACTTGAACCTTATGAAGCCCACTTATCAGAGCTTGGGAAGGAGGTAGCATCTGTGGGCTTCGCTTTGGACCAAGCCCAAGCCGAACTCCAGCGTGTCAAGCATGAACGGAAACGCCTACAGGAGAAGTTCAAGTTAGTAGAGATTACTACTAGGGAAATGTTATCTGAACCTCCCTCAGATTCTCTCACCATAGCACACCTTACACTTAGGTCATATGCCGGTGTTATAAGGGGATATGTGACGAGACCCTAGCTTCTTTGTGTAATCCTTTGGGACGAATGAATTGAGATTTCTTCCTTTAGTGATGTTTGTGAAATTTCAAATGTCCGGATAATTTTAGAATGTATTTTATTGATGAATTTCGAAAAAAGGATATTTTAAAATATTTATGTAAACCCTAAATAACTAATGATGTGTAATGATTTTCAAAAAATGGTCTTCTACAAAAGTGTTCAGTAAGGAATTTGGAGTCTAATAAGATCAACTTAATTTTTGATGAATAGTAAATTATGAATAGTGATTTTACGCTTAGGATTAGTAATGTGACCAAGTGGATTACTAATTTCACTCAAAGAAAGTTCTAATATAATTTAGACACCTAGATTAAGTAATGTGATTCAATAAAATGGGTAAATAACGGTTTCATAAATTATTATTCAAGTATTAGTTTTTCAGATGAATACTGTTTTTTAATTAAAAATTTAATTAAAAATAATGAGAAAATTATTTTTATAAAAATGACTTTATTTTTGAACTCAGAGCATCGATATTATGTTATGGTAATTTTTGGGGTTTTTTCTGAAAAAAATGAATTTTCGATGAATAGTGTTTTTATTTAAAAATTAAATTAAAAATATTTAGAAAATTATTTTTATAAAATGGATTTCATTTTTGAAATCAGAGCATTGATATTTGGTTAAGGTGAAATTTTGGGATTTTTCTGGGAAAGTTGAATTTTCAGTGAATAGTAAAAATACAGTTTTAGGGTTTCGGTATGTTTAATGACATCATAATTGTGTCATGATGATGTCATGAGATCTTTTAAGGGTTGGCCGGCCAAGGGTGATGAATTATTGTTTTGGGGGCCCCATGTGGCCTAACTTCTTGATAAATGCCCATGGAGACCACATGGGTTTGAGAAAAGCACATGTGAGGTGTCCCTTGCCCATTATTGCCTTGTCCCCTCACTTTCCCTATAAATACCCACCCTTTCCTCCTTTAGTTTTCACTCCCAACTCTCCCCCAACGAAGATCTGGTCTTCTTACCTTCCAAGGAGTCCTCCCAAGGTTCCCCAAGCCCTAAAGGTCCAAAACTTTGAGTTTCAAGAGTCACGTTTTAAGGTAAGGGATCCGACCTCTCTCTTTCTTTTCATGTAATCTCTTTTATGTCATTCCTTTTATTCTACATGTTCTTATGTGATAGGATGTTCTTTTATATTCCTCTTACTGCCCTTTTCATGTTTATATGATGAGAGATCCCCTCTTACTCTCATCATTTCATTTTATGAAAGTTTAAGTGACGCCGTTAGGCTGCCGAATTTTTAAGGGATCCTTTCACCCTTCTCATTTTTCAAGTTCGATTTTCATATCAAGTCTTTCAAGTTCCTTTTTTATTATGTTGGGGTATGATCTCTATATCTATCCTACTGATCTCTTATTATCATATGATGAGAGACCCTATTTGATCTTGTCAATTCATTTTTATTGAAGTTTAAGTGACGCCGTTAGGCTGCCGAATTTTGATAAGAGAAATCTAATTTTTGTCTTCCGTCCATGTTTTTCATTTAAAATGGTATGTCCTCCAAATTTCATTACCATGTCCATATATCCTTCTTATTCCGTCCCCCTACTGTTTTATGGATCATTTATGAGTGGGTGACCCATGTCCCCTCTCTTTTCAATGTTTTCTAAAACCCCGAAACATAGCCGTTATGCTGCAGAATTTTTGGTCTCAAAATGCCTCTCTCTTTTCTCAAAATTATTTTATGTTATAAAGTGAATACTCAAAGATATTATTTCTATAAGGGTATTCACATATATATCAAAATGTTCTATTTTAAATTCTGGGATTTACATACATGAGACCCGCTTTCCCTTTCCGTGGGTTTAAAGTGACGTAAGGATCATGTCTTTAAAGCAGTTTTTTTAAACGTTATGATTATGAAATGAAACCCATTTATTTTATGATATGGGTTATTTATGAAATGTTTTATGATGATATATGTGGCTCAGATGATAATAAAGGCAAATTTAAGGGTGCGCCCTGATAGCGCTCCAATGCATTGGGTAATGATGTAACCACTAGAGATTACAATTTTCACGATACCTTGGTGAATAACAATGGTAATTTTCAAATGACACCTTGGGGATGGACCTTGGTGATATGTTCGTGATTTTATATGTTAAATGATGTAGCCACATCTTCAAGTTTTGGAAAATGTTATTTTTATTATGAAATGCCTCATGATTTCTTTCTCATGCCTTAAAGTTCTTTTCATGTCCTTATTGAAGTATATCAAGTTCACATGTAAAATGTTCCTCTTGTTTCCCTTACTGGGCCTTCTGCTCACCCTTTCTTTTGATGTATATCCCTAGGTTATGAGATGCAGTAATGAACCTAGGATGAACTTAAGGAGAAGCCTTTCAAGTGTTTAATAAAAATGATTTATGTTGCTTTCATGTATTTTGTTCCTGGTTTCCAAGACAGTAGACCTTAAAGATCCTCAGTTTTGTGTAATGTAATGAAAGTTTATGTTATAAAAAATGCGGGATGCTATAAAAAAAATATCCACAACTCGTGGGCATGGGATCATGTTTCACGGTTTAATGATATAAATGTCAAGATTGAGATCAACCTCACGAACCTGGAGATCGGCATAGGTTTCTGCACTAGAGAAATCATATTTTTTGGAGGAATAATATTTTTTAGTGGAGTAACTTTATCTACAGTGACTAAAGGGGTACTAATGTCTGTACTTCCTTTTTGAGGACATTAAATGCTTCAGCCATTATGAGAGATGTCATAATTGTTTTTGTTTTGATTTACATTAGCTATAATTAGATCCTAATTATCACCAAAATGAAATACCGAGGTCTCATAGAACTCATAAACTTATTTCTAAAAAAAGTCTATTCATTTTTCATAAAAGAAAAATTCCTAGCCTTGAAATTTTATGAACATATTGATTAGAATATTTTTACAGTGTATCCAAATAAAATTTATCACTCTTCTACTAAAAACATTCATTTTCCTCCTTTGATATTTGATCCTTCTTGAGGAATTTCTAATGGTTCTCTTGGATTTTTCTATTATTGAAAGATTTTCAAAGATTAGAGAGTTAGTGAAGAGAGGTTTAGATAATATAAAGGTAAGGGTTTAAATGTTTTTTAGGGGATCATAAGTAGAACTATCATACTCTCTTTTTAAATTTAGTAATAGAAAGGTCACATAGTGTGACGTGTCAAGTGATAATAGAAAAAAGTTGTTTAAGTGTTACCCTTTTATGTGAATATCATATAATATAATAATTCCAAATCCAAAAAAAGTAAATAAAATATTTATTCAAATAAAAAAATCATGTTACTAAGTAAAATTGAAATAATATCAAGTAAAATAATATAATTTTGATTCTGATTTGACAAAATTAAATCTTATAGTAGGCAATGGTTTGGTAAAAATTTCTGCTAACTGATTTTTCGTATAATAAAATTCTTTATAGATATCACATTTTGTTTATGAACACTTAAGAAATGATTCCTCATATCAAGGTGCTTTGTTCGAGATTGGTTAATCGGATTTTCTTAAATGTTTATATAATTTTTGTTATCACATTCAATTAGAACGTTGTTAAAATTGAATCTAAAATCCATTATAGTGTTTTTCATCTACAGCACTTGTGCACATAAACTACATAATGAAATATATTTTACTTTAGTAACTGATAATTCTAAAAAAATTTTATTTCTTACCCAACCAGTATACTATATATTTACCAAGAAAATGGATGTTTCCTAATGTGTTTTTCCTATCTAGTCTACATCCTAAAAAATAAGTTTCTCCATATGAAGTTACATTGAAATCATATGATTTTCGAAAAAATTATAGAAAGAGATAAAAATAATTATTAATATATTAAAATTATTTTTACATCATTTGAATTAGATTATTTAGGATTATATTTAAATATTTCACAAAGACATACAAAAAATATAATATTTGGTTTAATTTGAGTAAGATGGAGTAAACATTCAATGATTCCTCTATACAAATTTTTTTCAACAAGATTTCCAATTTCTTCTATATCATGTTTAATATTTGAAATAATAGGAGTTGAATATATCTTATTATTTTCAAGTCCAAACTTTTTAAGTAAATCAAGTCTGTATTTTCTTTATTTGAATACATTTAAAAAAATATCTTTGATAAATTTTAAATCATGGAAAATATTTTGACTCACACATCATACTCGTTTAAAATTCCTTTTAATTTATTTTTAAAAAATAATTAAAGATATATTGATTTATTAAACTGAAAATAACATCAACAACATATATTTGTACCAAAATGATATTTGATGATGAATATTTCTTAAACTATGTACGATCATTCATTCCTACTATAAAATAAATTGATAAAATAAAAGAGTTTAATCATTCATACCATTCTATTAGGGTTATTTAAGAAAGTATATAGATTAGGTATGTTTAAAAATAGAAATTCCAAAATTATGGTCTTAAAAACAAAGAGGTTGTTCAATATAAACTTCATCCATTAAAAGCCCATTTAAAGAATTTGATTCAACATCTTTAAAATATAATTTAATATTCATATAAGATAAATATTTTAAAAAATTATTATTTCTTATAATCAAGATACTAGGGGAAAAGGCATCTTCATAGTATATCCCTTATTATTTATTGAAAACTTTTGCAACTAATATAGTTTTATTTCAAGTGATCTCACCATGATCATATTTCTTATTTAAGAATGGAAATTTTGTTCTAATAATAGGATAGTTAGAGTATCAATCAAATAATTATCATACTTTGTTCCTCTGGAACATATTTAACTAATATTTCAAAGCTAAAAACAATCTTTCATCAGATAAATATTTTTCTATAATTTTGGGTTTTAATGAGATAAAAAAGGCAAACAATTCTATGGAACTTCCTATTATTTTCTAGTTCTAACTCCTTCGTGTAAGATTCTTAAAACATTTTATAGAGGATAGTCTATAATATTTCTATATAATATTTGAAACACACATTCTAGTTCACTAGAATCAAATCTTACATGATTTTGATCAAAAAAATAAAGTTCCAAACCATTCTTATTCTTGTTGTTAAAGATAGGTTTAAGTCTAATTTCCTTAAGAGAATCACCCAGTTTATTAGTTTGTGTCATTTTTTGATCAAAAAGATCAACATCATCAAACTTCACATGGGTTGATTCTTCAAAAGTCCTTGAATTGTTTTTGAAAACTATATAAGCTTTGGCAGTAGTATAAAAAACTAGGAAGATACCTACATTTTCTTATGGATCAAACATAACAAGATTGTCCTTGTTGTTGAAGAAGTAAACCATGCATCCAAATACATTAAAGTATACTACCTTTGGTTTTTTATTATTCCATTACTCATAGGGTGTTTTCTTTAAGATATTCCTTATTAAAATCTTTTTAATGAAATAACATGTTGTTTCAACAGCTTCAACCTAGAAATGAGTGGGAATATTATATTCATATAACATTATTCTAGAAATTTGTCACAAGTTTATATTCCTCCTTTTAATAACACTATTACTTTGAGGGGTCCTATGGGTAGAAAACGTATTTTTAATACCTTTTTTGATCAATATGAATTAAATTCATGATTTTTATATTCAAATCCTTGATCAATTCTCAAAGACATAATTTTTTCGTATTTTTTCATTTTTCACATGTTTATAGAAATAAATAATTAATTAATAAGACTTACTCTAAAGTATAAAAAAGTAACACCATGTGAATGTTGAAAAAATCGTCAACCAACACATAAAAAAATGATTTACCAATAGGACTTTTAGTTTTAGTAGTTCCAAATAGATCCTTATAAATATGATCTAGAGGTATAGACGTGGAAACCTATGTAATATTTTTAAAGATGAATTATGTTACTTACCCATTTGTCATGCATCACATAGTTTCTTTTTATCAAATTAAAGCTAGGAAATACAGAAATTTAATGTTTCCTAGAAATGTTTTTGAAGGAGTGAACATTAAATTAACAAATACTTGTATGTAAAATCAATTATTCATTAATTCTGTATTCAAAAAAATTACATTTTTATACACCAAGAATAGAGAAATAATGTATCGAAATTATCAGCTCTAGGTGACTTGAACTTGAGAGATTTATATTTGAAAAATGAACATGCCTATTTAGAAAAAAAAATTTAGTAAACATCATCAAAAGTTGTATAAATACTCATTATGTTGTTCTTTAATCCTTCAACATAGAGAACATTGTTGATGAGAATAAATTAAAGATTTCCAACTGATACAATGCCAACAATTTTAATTTTTTTCATTATCTACAAATGTGATGTATCATACATCAATCTCAGATAGTGAGTAAACATTTCAGAAATATCCACTCATATATATTGAAAAACCCTATCTATAAACCACATTCACTACTGTTTGTGTAGTTTGTTCGTTACAATGAAAAATTAGAAAAAATTATTTTTTGGTACTCATATACTCTTAGGTATGGAAATGTTTGCTACACCATACATGGGGACCTAAATCTATCTGTGATTTCTATACAAATTAGATATATGTTTTAAGAAACTATTTTTTAAAAAATAATTTTTGTTACCAAAAAAATGATGATTTTTCAAATTATAGATATCAGCTTAATGCCATATATTTCCATGGTGAAAAAAGACAACCTTGGAGAAGATTTTATTTTCAGAACTAGTCACAAAAATTATTTTTATAAAATTTGTGTCTCTCACCCAAAAGTCATATTCAAAATTTTTTCCATTTTGAGTTGTGTTTTACCAAGAATATTTCTTAGGAAAGCTCCCCCTTTATTAAAAATACTCAAGTCATATTTGAAGTTTGATCATCCTTCTATTATTTCTCAATTGTTTTTACCTGTTTTGTACATGAGGTGGCATACTTTTCCAATTGATATTTCAAATAAAAAATTAGATTATTTTAATCCTCATCTTCATTAATAATTTTATTATAATAGTTTGTGAGTGTTATGTTTTGATTTTTAAAAATTTTATATTTAGTTTATAACATGTAAAATATTCGTTTAATTCTTCATATGAGAAATTATAATTTATTATTAATACTCATTATTAGAATAATAGTAAGGATTTTCCTTATCTGAATGTCCTATAAAACATATTTTTTCCCTTTGAATAAAATATTCAAATTCCAATTCTATGTATTCACATTCATTAAAATATTTAAAAGCACTCCAAGTGGACTTCATATATTTCATTTATTTATTCTGTTACCTAGTATTCTTGAAGAAATTTGTTTCCTAAGTTTTATTTTCAAGGGATTATAGGAAGTCTTCCCTGATATGTAATAGATTTGTTTACTCATATCATCTTACTTATTTAGATTTGTCACCATGTTTCCGGTTCTTATTGAAGGTTCTTTGGAAACCACTTCTCTAGTTATATAACTTTATGATATTTTGATAAAACATCACAAGATTATCATTTGATCTAGAATATCTTAAAGAGTCTTATTATTCATATTTTTATGATATTTATATACAATTATTGTTCATTTCATTTTTAGAATTTGAAACCTTCTTATAAAAATTTTCATTCTTGGTCATTTTATATTTTCTAGGTTAAACTTCCATTTCAACTTCAAACATCATAAGAGTTCCAATGAGATCATTTATTTTTAAATTCTTAACATTTGTATATTTTCTAATGTCATTTGATATTCCACTTCACCTGGGTGATAAAAATATTATAACTTTCAATGATTTCTCAGGATTAGTAATTGGTGTTCCTAGAATAATAACATTATTCATGATCTGAGTGAGTCCCCCATTAAAATAATTAGTGCTTTATAGTTCAACAATCTTGAATGTATCAAAATTCAGTTTGGAAGTATCATATATAAGGTCCTTCACATTATCTATACCTTCATTCAAAAATTCTATTGTAGTCCACAACTCATGAGATGTTTGACACTGCGAAACTTGATTAAACTCATCTAGACATATTTCACATATTATAGCACATTCAACTGTAGATTTCAGATCATATCTTGCTTTAGTATCAGTATGTCATATTTATAGTCATGTTTTGGAATTTGATAGGGCATCACTACTATAAGATAAATCTTTAACCCTAGGTTCTTCAAATAGATTTTTATATGACCCTTTCAATAACCCTAATTTTTTTATTAAAGTAAGGAGCTCTAATAATTGACATACCTTATTGGTTTTCATCTATAGCACCCATTTGAATATAGATCAATGGAACTCAACCTTTGAAAACTGTGAAAAAAATATTTATATGCTCTGATACCAATTATTGTCCCAAATAATGGATAACTAATACTCAAGAGGGCAGGTAAATTGAGATCCTAAAAAATTTCTATTCCTTAAACCATTCTCTTTGAGGTATGCAAGTTCAAATCCTTACCTTGATAAAAGTATGTTGTTGAAATATAAAAACATATTAGAAACAGATTTTACATAAGTGATTTATATTGGTTCAGGGAATATAATTTCCCTAGTCCACTCCACCAATACTCTACTCTTTGTGTTTGGTGATTTACACTATGACAACCATTTTTTTGGTGAATCACAACTAAGTACAAGCAGTTGTTACTTACTAAAAATGTTGAAGAGATTTCAACTAGAGTCTACCTTTACAAGACCTATCCATGGCCTTAAAAAACTCACTTAGAAAGAGTTTAAATAAAAATAGTTATGAATGAAATTTAATAAACTATTGTAGTATGCAATTTCAAGAAGAAACTAATAGTAGATGAAGATACATCTTGAGAATATAATGATATTAAAAACAAAGCTCTAGATGATCTTTTATTTCAACTGATATACTTGAAGGTGAAGCACAAAAGAATTTTAAATGGTTTTTTCTATGTACATGCATTATTTATTACCAATATTGTCACATACATGAAATATTTAGAAGTATTTTTCATTTAATTTACATCCTTGATTTGTTTTGTTGGTTTTTCATGCATTTTTAAAGGAAATAGTGGGTTTCCAAAATTTGGGCCAACCTAAGAGCCCATTTCCAGTTTTGAAAGTATATTTTGTTTCTTTAATAACTCCTTCGTTTTTCAACATTTTTCAACCATTCAAATTCCAAAATGTCCTTAATTTAAATATTAAAACGACAAAACAATTTTGGGCCCCTTAAAAATTAATTAGAATCATGGATTTGGGTGATAAAATTAGGTATTGGGCCAACCCGAAAGCCCATTTCCAGTTTTAAAATAGTTTTGTAATTCTTTCATAAAATATTTATTTTTTATCCTTTTTCGGTGATTCCATCTATCACACATTCCCCTAGAACCCAGACACACCCCCATCTTCGTTTCCACCTCTTTGGAGCTCATATTGATTGCGATTTAGGGCCGAACTTCTGAAGATCCAAAAAACGTCCATATTTCTCAAGTAAGTTGTTTCTCTTCCTTATTCCTCCCTTCTTCTTAGGGTTTCTTCCTTTTTTATTGAATCCCCAAATGTCCAGAAGATGGGGTTTCGTACCTAGGGTTTTAGTTTTGAGTTTCTTGGTCCAATCCACTGGTTTTAGGTTCAATATTACTCCTTTGTGGTGCGGCGGAGGTGCGGTTGAAGTGACGCACAAGGATTTGAGGGTTTTGACTCTTTTGGTAGGTGATTTCATATGTAGGTATTGTATAATGAGTTGGATTGCTGTATTTAGGTTTCCATTATGTTCATCATTCAGTATTTGTATTTCAAAAATTGATTTGGGTAGCATTTTAAAAGTGGTAGATTTTTAAGTGCCAATCTTGTGTGAAAATGGGTGTTTTACATGTGTAACTCATATTGTGCCTCTTGGTGTTGTTTTATAATTCAGGGATTGGATTTATAAAAATGTTTTGATGCTGAAATTTATGTTTTGGTATAATATTGGTCTCCATTTGGTTTTAAATATGGGATTTTAGATGAATTTAATGTGAAAAATTTGATTAATTTTCTTGAAATTGTTTTATGGAAATTATAAATGGTTTATTGAGTTATGCAAAAGGTGAAAAGAAGGTGTAGATACTGTTTTGAATGTGTGTGACTAGAACTGATATTTATATGTGAATATTGATTTTGGTAGCATGTGGTGACTATTTGAGCACAATACGGGAAACCTGGGTATCTAGGTGGGCTAACGTGTACTAGTACGCTAGTGAACGGAGGGGTTTTGACCATGGTTTACTTAGCAAGTATGACATGGATAACACTAAAAAAATATAATAGAGATGATTGGAGACCACTAGGTTATGGGTATGCTCCCTACTAGTGGCTCTTGCACGAGAACGAATTTCGTTATGGTTACTTTCACCGAGGTACGAGGTACTTGGGGCTCACAACAAACTAGTACCTAGGTGGGTTCCTACGCTTGGTGCTCATGGCCTTTTTGGCATTTAAACTTTCTTTATGGTATTTTGGGATGTGAAAACCAGCAGATGGAATGTTTTATTCAATTTCACTGATTCTTTATAGTTATCCCCATTGAAAGTTATTTTCTTTTCAAAGTTGCACTTTTAGAAATAAATGCCACTATTATCTATTTATAACTCTTGCAAGCCTTTTTATTTTACAATGCCTATCACTTGAAATCCTTGGGTGATATCCTATTGGGCTTAGTCTCACACCCTACTTACACCTTTGGGTGTAAGTAGACTTGATCATGTTTGACACAGGCAAAGGAAAAGCCTTGGGCGATGGCAGTTCGGGTTGCTAGTTTCTCTCGATGGTGCGGTGTTGTGGAGACGGCTTGTGGGTGATGACCCCTTGTCGTGTGGAGTCTCATGGGCTGTTTGCTGCTACTTTTATGTACCTTTGGACCTCTTGTGTCTTGTTTAAACTCATATACTATGTTCTGAATTTTTATTAATTCTTTTTTGGCATAATTTTTCAGATTTGGTTTATAGTTTGTTTTTTGTTATCTTATGAACCCAAACTCGGGTAAATCGTTCCCAAATGAATTTTTATGATACCCGGGCACTTGTGCCAGCCCGTGGGGATGGGGAACGCCCTTCGGGTCTTGCCATGAGCCGGGTTTGGTGCTAGTTTGATGGCGACCAGATTCGGTTCGTGACAAAATGGTATCAGAGGAGGTTAATGTTTTTGGGTTATATTGTTATTTTGGGATGAGTCAGGATAGACATGAGCTAGGACTGTCGGGGCTCGGGGTTTTGGTTGTGAGTAGGGTGTCTGGCCCACACCTCTCATGGCATACCCTGAGTCACCAGGGGATGTTGGAATTTGAAGATTGACTTCACTTCCAGGTGAGACGTGTGGGCTGCAGACCACATGTGGACATCATGCAGATGTGTTGTAGTTGTTTATTTTATTACTGAAATGTGTTTTGATTATCTATATTTGAGGTATTTGATTAAAATTTTCAGAATTGTGGTATTGATTATTATTTTGTGACTGTTACATTTTGTAGAAACATGCCTCCCCTGAAAGCTCTCACGCACCCACGGGAGGAAGCCGGAGAGAGTTCTCCCAAACCAATTGATCAGAGGCTAGTCGAGGTCGTGGTCCGGGCTGTCCAGGCTCTAGGATATGGACCCGCTCCAGTTCCAGCTCCTATTAGAGAGGATGAGACTGGTCCTAGAAATGACATGGCCCAGGAGTTCTTGAAAAATAAGCCTCCAACCTTCCAAGGCAGCTCAGAACCCCAAGAAGCAGAGGAATGGCTCGAGAAGATCGAGCGTATGTTTGAGTTCCTGGAAACACCCGAGGAGCTCAGGGTGAAGTGTGCCTCCTTTCTGTTGGAGGGTCCCAGCCGTAAATGGCGGGAGTCAGTGCTTCAGGCTGGAAATAATGAGCAGATGCGCTGGGGAGATTTCAAGGCTGTCTTCAATGAACAGTACTGCCCTGAGGTGTTGGCTTATGCCAGGTCTAGAGAGTTCATGGAACTTGTTTAGGGAAATCTATCTGTGATGGAGTATGCCAACCGTTTTGCTGAGTTGGTTCGGTATGCTCCAGAAATTGTCTCTAATGAGCAAGCAAAGGCCCAGAGGTTTGAGAAAGGCTTGAGACCAGAGATATACTCCCAGGTGTTCTTGTTTAAGCTGAGGACCTATGCTGAGGTCGTTGATCGGGTGTGCATGGTGGAGATTGATAGAAAAGGAAGGGCTGGTTTCTATGGTTCTGTATCAGCAATGGGAAGTGGAAGCTCCTCAGAGAAGAAAAGGAAGTGGGAGGATCATGTGAAGAAAGGAGGAGGCAGTTCAGGGAACTCTTCTAGGCAGTTGTCATCAGCGGCTTCTGATGCGAGATCGGTCGTGTGCCACCAGTGTGGGAAGCCCGGGCACATCCGTCTAGCATGCCCTCATCCTCCGAAGACCTGTTTCCAATGTGGAGGTATGGGACACGTGCAACGCTTTTGCAGGATAGCGCGTCCACTTCAAAGTGCGGCAGGATCCATGGCTCCCAGAGGAGTGCCAGCACAGTCTGAGCCGTCGAGGACTGGGGGATCTCGATTTGGCAGCCGTGGTGGTAGGGCTGGGTCATCTTCTGGGCAGAGCCAGTTCAGGGCACAACCACAGACTATCGGTCGTCTTCAGGCAGAGACTAGACATCTCCATGCGGTGGATGATGCACCACCAGGATCAGAGGCGGGACCGTCGACTGTTCGAGGTACCATTTTGATTTCATCTTCTATAGCTGCTGCTCTTTTTGATACTGGTGCCTCTGTTTCATTCATTTCTGCCCGTTTTGTGGACATTCTGAATCTGCCAACTGATTTGATGTCATTCTCAAGGGAGTTGGTGACACCGCTGGGAAAGAAGAAGGAGCAGGGTCTCAGGTGCCCATCATGTGCACTTTCTGTGTCAGGGGTTGAGATGGAGTAGGACCTCTTGGTCTTAGATATGATCCTTTTTGATTTCATACTCGGGATGGATTGGATAGTAAACTTCCAGGCACACATCGATTGCTATAGACGGCGTGTGATTTTCACGGAACCTGATGGGAGTCGTCAGGTTTTTCATGGAGAATGGGATCCTCGGTCAGGTCGCGCAGGGCCTCCACTCCCAGAGTTGGGAAGTGTTATCTTCCAGTTATCTTCTCTTATGCTAGATGATGGTCTTTCCCCTAAAGGTGCACTACCTCATGTAGTGAATGAGTTTCTGGAGGTATTCCCAGATGATTTTTTAGGCATTCCCCCAGAGCGGGATGTGGACTTTTCAATTGATCTGGCGCCGGGAACAGAGCCGATATCTCTTCCCTCTTATCGCATGGCCCCCACCGAGTTGAGGGAATTAAAGATACAGCTGGACGACTTATAATCCAAAGGATTCATTCGCCCGAGCGTCTCTCCTTGGGCCTCTCCTGTGTTGTTTGCAAAAAAGGCTGATGGATCCCTCCGGTTGTGCATTGACTACCGAAAGCTGAATAAGGTAACAATTAAAAACAAATACCCTTTACCCAGAATAGATGATTTGTTTGATCAGTTGAAGGGGGAAAAGTGGTTCTCAAAGATAGACCTGCGTTCAGGGTATCATCAACTCAGGGTGAAGGAGTCAGATATCCCAAAGACAGCCTTCCGAAGCAGGTACGGCCACTTTGAGTATTTGGTCATGCCCTTTGGATTAACAAATGCTTCAGTAGTCTTTATGGAACTTATGAATAGGGTTTTACATCAATATCTCGATTCCTTTGTTGTGGTGTTCGTGGACGACATTCTGGTATACTCTAGCTCTGAGGAGGAACACGAACATCATTTGAGGGTCGTTTTGGGTACATTACGGGATCACCGCCTCTATGCAAAGTTGTCAAAGTGCAGTTTCTGGATCAGGGAGGTGAGATTTCTCGGGCATGTGATCTCAGAGAATAGAGTTTTAGTGGACCCTGATAAGATTAGTGCGGTTATGTCATGGGAGCAGCCAAAGAATGTGTTCGAGATTAGGAGTTTCCTTGGCCTGGCTGGTTATTATAGGCGATTCGTTCGGGATTTCTCTCGGCTTGCTTCACCGATGACTACCCTCACCCGGAAAGGGGTGAAGTTTGTATGGGGTCCAGAATGTCAGGAATCATTCGAGGAGCTGAAGAGGTGATTGACTACTGCCCCCGTGCTGATTTTACCAGAGGCTGGAAAGGGATATGTGGTTTATTGTGATGCCTCAGGTATGGGTCTTGGGTGCGTTCTTATGCAGGATGATCACGTGGTGGCGTATGGCTCCCGCCAACTCCGACCACACGAAAAGAACTACCCAACCCATGACTTGGAGTTGGCAGTAGTGATGCATGCTTTGAAGATTTGGCGTCACTACCTCTTTGGGGAGAAGTTTGTGGTCCATTCTGATCACAAAAGCTTGGCTTATATCTTCTCACAAAAGGACTTCAACATGAGGCAGCGTCGCTGGATCGAGTACTTGCAGGGGTTTGATTTTGACATTGTCTATACCCCAGGTAAGGGTAATGTAGTGGCCGACGCCTTGAGCAGAAGGGTTCCAGTGCAGGCTTTGAGGAAGTTCACTGATGAGTGGACATTGATGGGGATCTTTTCTCAGATGCATGTGGAGACCAAGGAACATAGTGGAGGGGCATTCTTGGCAAGCATCCAGTTGAATCCTTCTCTGTTGGAGTTGATTCAGCAGGAACAACCTAGTGATGAGCTTTGTCTGCGATCGAAGCAGTTTCTTCATGGTGGGGAGACATCCTCTGATTGGTCGTCGTCTCCCGAGGGCATCTTGTGCTTCAAGGGTCGTTCGGTAGTGCCGTTATCTCTACAGAAGGTGGTGATGCAGGATAGCCACCAGTCTTAGTGGGCTGTCCATCCGGGTGCCACTAAGATGTATTATGATGTCTGTCGGCAGTTTTGGTGGCCTGGTATGAGACGGGACATAGCGGACTTTGTGTCGAGATGCTACACATGCCAGTAGGTGAAAGCAGAGCACCAAAGGCCCTCCGGTATGCTCCAACCACTACCCATTCCTACCTGGAAGTGGGACGAGGTTGCCATGGACTTCATTGTTGGATTACCTCGTACACCTCGAGCTAAGAATGCCATTTGGGTGGTGATTGATCGTCTAACCAAATCAGCCCACTTCATTCCAATCAGAGATACATCTAAAGTGGATGAGTTGGGACGTTTGTATCTTCAGGAGGTGGTGAGACTCCATGGTGTGCCATCAGCAGTTGTCTCAGATAGAGACCCTCATTTCACATCTCGATTCTAGGAAGGCCTTCAGAAGGCCTTGGGGTCCTAGATTAAGATGAGCACAGCATACCATCCGCAGACGGATGGTTAGACAGAGCGGGAGAATCAGATATTGGAGGACATGCTTCGTGCATGTGTCCTAGAATTTGGAGGTTCTTGGGATACCCATTTGGGATTGGTTGAGTTTGCTTATAATAACAGTTACCAATCCTCGATTCGAATGGCTCCTTTTGAGGTGCTCTATGGTCGGCCTTGTCGGTCCCCCCTCTGTTGGGCTGAGGTAGGTGAGACCTCACTACTGGGGCCGAGTATGGTGAAGGAGACATCTGAGAAGGTAAAATTAATCAGGCAACGTTTCTTGACAGCTCAGAGTCATCATAAATCATATGCTGACCGGAGGCGTCGAGACCTAGAGTTTTCTGTGGGTGACAGAGTATTCTTGAAGGTGGCCCCTCGTTTAGGCCATCGTCGATTGGGGAAGCAAGGTAAGCTGACTCCGCGGTACGTCGGGCCATTTGAGATCATCGAACGTATTGGAAAGGTGGCATACAGGTTGGCCTTAACTTCTCAATTGACGTCCATCCATGATGTCTTCCATGTTTCTCAGTTGAAGAAATACTACCCGGATCCGTCCCATGTGTTGAGTTGGGAAGAACTGGAGATAGATCCTGACTTGTCTATTATTGAGAGGCCAGTGAAAATAGTGGACTCCCAAGAGAAGATACTCCGAGGGAATTCTATTCCATTAGTCCGGGTTCTATGACAGCATGGAAATGATACACATGAGACATGGGAGCGAAAGTCGTGGGTCGAGGAAGAGTACCCGTTCTTTTTTTCCAATCAAGCCTCATGTTGACTTTCCGGGGCGGAAAGTCCTTCATGGGGGGGAGAATTGTCACATAAATGAAATATTTAGAGGTATTTTTCATTTAATTTACATCCTTGATTTGTTTTGGTGGTTTTTCATGCATTTTTAAAGGAAATAGTGGGTTTCCAAAATTTGGGCCAACCTAAGAGCCCATTTCCAGTTTTGAAAGTATATTTTGTTTCTTTAATAAATCCTTCGTTTTTCAACATTTTTAAACCATTAAACTTCCAAAATGAACTTAATTTAAATATTAAAACCACAAAATAATTTTGGGCCCCTTAAAAATTCATTAGAATCATGGATTTGGGTGATAAAATTAGGTATTGGGCCAACCCGAAAGCCCATTTCCAGTTTTAAAATTGTTTTGTAATTCTTTCATAAAATATTTATTTTTTATCCTTTTTCAGTGATTCCACCTCTCACACATTCCCATCGAACCCAGACACACCCCCATCTTCGTTTTCGCCTCTTTGGAGCTCATAGTGATTGCAATTTAGGGTCGAACTTCTGAAGCTCAAAAAACGTCCAGATTTCTCAAGTAAGTTGTTTCTCTTCCTTATTCCTCCCTTCTTCTTAGGGTTTATTCCTTTTTTATTGAATCCCCAAATGTCCAGAAGATGGGGTTTCGTAACTAGGGTTTTATTTTTGAGTTTCTTGGTCCAATACACTGGTTTTAGGTTCAATCTTACTCCTTTGTGGTGCGGCGGAGGTGCGGTTGAAGTGACACACAAGGATTTGGGGGTTTTGACTCTTTTGGTAGGTGATTTCATATGTAGGTATTGTATAATGAGTTGTCTTTCTGTATTTAGGTTTCCATTATGTTCATCATTCAGTATTTTTATTTCAAAAATTTATTTGGGTAGTATTTTAAAAGTGGTAGATTTTTAAGTGCCAATCTTGTGTGAAAATGGGTGTTTTACATGTGTAACTCATATTGTACCTCTTGGTGTTGTTTTATAATTCAGGGATTGGATTTATAAAAATGTTTTGTTTCTGAAATTTTTGTTTTGGTATAATATTGGTCTCCATTTGGTTTTAAATATGGGATTTTAGATGAATTTAATGTGCAACATTTGATTAATTTTCTTGAAATTATTTTATGGAAATTATAAATGGTTTATTGAGTTATGCAAAAGGTGAAAAGAAGGTGTAGATACTGTTTTGAATGTGTGTGACCAGAACTGATATTTATATGTGAATATTGATTTTGGTAGCATATGGTGACTATTTGAGCACAATACGGGAAACCCGGGTATCTAGGTGGGCTAACGTGTACTAGTACGCTAGTGAACGGAGGGGTTTTGACCATGGTTCACTTAGCAAGTTTGACATGGATAACACTAAAAAAAATATAATGGAGATGATTGTAGACCACTAGGTTATGGGTATTCTCCCTACTAGTGGCTCGTGCACGAGAACAAATTTCGTTATGGTTACTTTCACCGAGGTACGAGGTACTTGGGGGTCACAACAAACTAGTACCTTGGGGGGGGGGGGGGGTTCCTACGCTTGGTGCTTGTGGCCTTTTTGGCATTTAAACTTTCTTTATGGTATTTTGGGATGTGAAAACCAGCAGCTTGAATGTTTTATTCAATTTCACTGATTCTTTATAGTTATCCCCATTGAAAGTTATTTTCTTTTCAAATTTGCACTTTTAGAAATAAATGCCACTATTATCTATTTATAACTCTTGCAAGCCTTTTTATTTTACAATTCCTATCACTTGAAATACTTGGGTGATATCCTATTGGGCTTAGTCTCACACCCTACTTACACCTTTGGGTGTAAGTAGACTTGATCATGTTTGACACAGGCAAAGGAAAAGCCTTGGGCGATGGCGGTTCGGGTTGTTAGTTTCTCTCGATGGTGCGGTGTTGTGGAGACGGCTTGTGGGTGATGACCCCTTGTCGTGTGGAGTCTCATGGGCTGTTTGCTGCTACTTTTATGTACCTTTGGACCTCTTGTGTCTTGTTTAAACTCATATACTATGTTCTGAATTTTTATTAATTCTTGTTTGGCATAATTTTTCAGATTTGGTTTGTAGTTTGTTTTTGGTTATCTTATGAACCCAAACTCGGGTAAATCGTTCCCAAATGAATTTTTATGATACCCGGGCACTTGTTCCAGCCCGTGGGGATGGGGAACGCCCTTCGGTTCTTGCCATGAGCCGGGTTTGGTGCTGGTTTGATGGCGACCAGATTCGGTTTGTGACAAATATTATATTATTCTTATGTATATGATTTATTTTGCATATATGTATTTATATTTCTTTCTTGTCCATGTAGTTAATAACTCCTTATATTAATATATACTGTTTGATTTTTAACTTATGAAATTGTGATAACCACATCAGTTGAGTTGATAATTTATTGAAATTTTGATAATGCAAGCTATTAATTTCTTACATCCACTAATTATAAATATAGAATAATCTTTCACATCATAAATTTTAGAAATATCATTATTCTTTGGATCCTTCCATTCTTGAAAAAATGTCACTTTATAAAAATCAATTTTTCCTTAAATAAAAAAAATCTTTTTCTGATATGCTTCAAAGCATAAAGTGAGTTATAAATGTATTATGAGAGTAATCATGAAATTATGCATAACATCATGTTTTTCTAACCACTATTTCTTCATAAGATATTCAACAGGTAGCACTGTTCTCAAAAGAAATTCTAAGATACATCATAAGATAAAGTAGATCTTTTCCATTTAATGTGTGTAATATAAAATTAATTAAATTTTCATGGAATAATTTTCTTTGTATGAAAAATATATTACATAAAGATTGATACATATATTTCACATCTTCTTTTAGATTTTGTATGATAATATTTTATAAATATTCTATTCATAAGATAACTATTTTAAATATTAATACTATGAGTAAAACATCTTACTTTGAAGATTTAGTATCTCAATAATTTTATTCATAAGATAATGTATTACATAGTAATATAAACATTCAAAACAGAGTCTACTTATTGTAATTTGTTGAATGATAATATTTCAATAATTTTATTCTCAAAAGTGGATCCAATTTTTTACATACTAAACAATTTACATAGTGTAATATAATCACTTATCAATGGTTTAAGATAAAATTATTTTACATTTAATATAACCTAATACACATAAGAAAAAATCATAAGAATAAAAATAGGGATTTTATGAATCATTAAAACACACAAAAACTAAGATATGTTGAAATAATATAAGCCTATCTAATACTTCAATTCTAATAAATCTCAACATCTCTACAACCTCAGATTTATGCTTCATAAACATTATGTTGTCCATCTGAGTGAAGTTAACAATAAAAGCGATAAGTTAAAATTTCTATTTTTTATTTATGTCTCATTAATAAAAAAATATCTGAGCGTATAATCTGACGTGGTCAAGAGAATTTAATTTTAACTTTAATACGTATTTCTATAACAATATTCCCTTTTTGATATGTTGAAAAAAATAACATCATATTTCTTTTTTAGTTTTGTAAATTTTCTAACAAAATTTTATTTATAATGCATGGTAATAATTCGATATCAAATATTCCCAAGAATTTGATACCACAAATTATTTACATTCTCATAAATTAAGTAACATGGGTGACGACGATCTCCAATATATAAAAGATTTACACTTGTTATTTATCCCTTGGAAAGAATTTTCCCATTTTCTAAAATTCTTATGATTCAAGACTAATTTTAAAAGATAAATTCTTTACCATTATCAGAAATATGGATAACTCTTAGTATGTTGGGTTTGAGACCATAAATATAAAAAACTTATTTTCATTTTATTTTTTGTGATTCAATCTTAGCAATTCATAATACTCTAATTTTTATGGAACTATAACTTACAAAATTAACTATTTATCTTTCACATTCTTCAATATATTTAAAGATATTTTTATCACCTTTAATGTGTGATGAACATCCAATATAAATAATCCATGGGTTTTTCTATTAGGTTTTGTTTTTTTATTAATCTCAAATAGAAAATCTATTTCCTCAACTTTCTTCTTTCTTGATTGTTTATAATTCTTAGTATAAGAAATTTTGTTGGAATTATTTTCAAAATTTATTCTAAAAAGTTACATGGTTGGTCACATCTTCCGAAAAATTCTTCAGAATTATAAAATCCATTTCTCATTAGGAACTTTATCACATCCAATAACTTTATATTTATTTAACCCCACAGCATAGGTAAGTTTACCACTTTTATTATACTATTTCTCCCCCAAAATTCATGCCTACTTATGGAGAGAAAATGATATACCAAAAATTCTATTCTTTTTTCCATATATGAAAAAAATAAAAAAATACACTAAATCTTGGTCTTCTATATAAATATGATCTTTTATTATAATTGGTTTGTTGAGTTTCAACATATCATTTTATTTAAGAATCTCCCTAACTTTGGAAATATTTCTTTCAGATATTATTTCCCACATTAATTTGTGTGGTATATTGTTTACATTATTTATCAACATAATTTTTCCTAATATTTTTTCCAATTACTACATGGTGGGAATAATCAGATAATCATTTATGTTTGGTGGATATAGATTTCATGCAACTATAGTGATGAGATTTCATAGCAGATTAAGATGATCTTAATTTTTTCTCTATAGATTTGTTGAAATTTTTTCCACCTTCTTTAAGGTAATTTCAATCTCAATATATATTTATTAAGTTTTAAAAACCTCATATTCTGTATAAGTAATTTTCTAACTGAGATATTCCACTATATTTCCTTATTTAGATACATTTAACTTGAGGTTTTTGATCTCCTTGATATACTTATCTTCCTATTTAAGAACATCATTACTAAATTCACTATTATTTCCACTTTAATTATTTTAAATTTTGATATATTTCTTGGTTTTTATTTTTTTATCAAGATAAAAAATGATTTCTGATCCATGTCGATACTACTTGTAAATTTCTTCACCTTATTCCTTTTCTCTACTAAAAGTATCTTACTTATTTTTAACATTAGAAAAATCATTAATAAAATTATTTGGATTCTTATCTTCTATTTAACTATTATAATTATGGTGACATTCTAAATTATTACTTAGAATACTTCTTATGTTCTTCAAGATAATCCTTTTCTCAATTATGGCGTATTTTTCACATTTTTTTAATGTATTTATATACATCTTCCGTTGAGAATTTTATTCAAAATCATTTAAATATTCTAAAATTTTATTCCTAGATAAATTCATAGAATAAATCCCAATTCCTACAAAATATGAAAATTTAAGTGGATGTTTCCCTCCATATTTTCCTCTACTTATCTGATAGTTTTTAGAGATAAGATAAATGACATTTTCATTCATTTAATCATCTTCCTTATCTTCTGATTCACTTAAGTCAACATTATTATAATAAAAATCTTATATTATTAGATTTATCATATCATCAAAATCAATTTTTTCCTTGAACATTTTTATGAATGCTGGATCTTTTATCATATCGTAATCAAAAAGAAATTTTTGTAATTTATAAAGAGAAAATTAATATTTATCTTATAATGTAGATATTTTTGGATCTATAATTCTAGGGAATCTTTTCATTAGATTCATAGAAATTTTAGACTATTCCATGAAATATTTGAATCTTTTAATTTGAATTTTTTATTAACTTTGGTGGAGTTTTCACCAACAGTTTTTTCGTCATTCATTCTAATATATTTGCTCTAACTTCACCAGATTTGTAAATTTTATTTCGTCAACTTATAGTTTCTCTTAAAGAGACTTTCAATTTGTTCCCATGTTTCTCTGGTTTTTTTAGACCCATCACCTATATAAAAAAATTTCTAATAAGGTCATAAGTATAAAAATTATAAATTTTCCATTAACTAAAATATTAATTTTGTCTACAAACATCATGGGAGAATTTTTCTCAATGGGTGGAAACCCAATTATATCTAAACCAATTACTTCTAGTAAAAGTGAAAAAATATAATGTATCATAATGTTTTTCATACCATGATGATTTTTTCCATTGAAGGTAGGAATACCTATGTTTTTCACTATATCACGATTTTCCATGATAATGATCAACCTGAGGAACCTTGTATCTGATACCACTTAATGTTCATCAAGATCATGAGAACCATTATTGGGGGAATGGTTTGAATAATTGATTTTATTTTTACATTTTTAGATTCTATGAAATGAAACTCGATAACTTGTTAGAGTTATTATCCTTACTAAATTTTGTAACAAACTCATAAGTATGTGATGATAATAATGTAAACAAGGAACATAATCTTTAAAAGGTTCATCCTTAGTGTGATAACCAAAAACATCTCCATTGAAACTCTCATTGATCCATAGAAATTAACTACTTGTAATAAGTGAATAAAACTTGAGGAAACTACCATTATAATCCTTCTGTCTCTATTGGAATGATTATGTCAACTCCTTTCTATTTGATTTTTTTTTTCAAAACTGATCCAACACAAAAGAGGTGAAACATTATAAAATAAATCCCACAATGTTTGTTAATAAATTTCATTCTGATTCTCTCCATATGGTAATATTTATGAAGTGTAATCTTTCTTCATATAGTGAAACTATGTCCAATGTGCCTCACTGAAACTGCACATGATATTCTATGTTCTATAGAGTAAAAAAATCATTGTACCTTTAACACTATTCAAATACTCTATCAAGTATTATCTATCAAGTTTCTCTAATTGGATACTATATCTGATTCTTGTTCACTACAACTTTATTTGGTATATGAGTATCAACTCTCTATCTCATGATTATAATAGGAAACTCTATATGCTAATACTTCTTTTACCAAAAAGTAACATTCAGTTGGAAACTCACTTTGATATAAAATCATAGGAGTTTTAGAATTTTTTCCTTGTGAATGGTACTAAAATTTTTTATTGTACTTTCACCCTATTTATAGGTTCTCTTAATATGTAAAATTTTGAGAAAATTTTTTTTTTTCAACTCAAATAAGTTTTTGGGTGATTTTCCAACATTCTACAGCCTTCTTGAAGCTTCCTGAATTCTATAGCATCCACAACATTATACAAACATTCATTAAGCTTATTCATTAAGGAATACATTCAAACATCGTTAATCATGAATAAATATAATTACATTGATTAATAAACACATAATTTTAATCCATAAGAGAATTACAATGAATATATTTAAATCTAATTGAAATATTTTTCTACTGAAATTTTTTCAGTGACCTCTTTCGGAACTCCTTTGTTTGATAAAACATTTTCACTTCACATTATCTGATTGACACTGTCCATTCACCCCGCCTCATCTAAAAATTATATATAAAATTAATTTCGAAAAATTAAATTCCTGATTGATGATTTTCTAATATATATTTTTATAATACACTCAATATGTTGGCCTTTCATTAGTAGTGAACTTCAATACTTATCAATGTTAAACTTTATACAGACAATAACATAAATCATCACCACTAGAATAAACATAAAAAATGCTTATTAGAAACATCAAATAGTTATCCTTGTTCATTACATTCGAATCATTGAAGATGGTTTAATATATTTCTTCAACTTCTAGAGACTCCTGTTATACAAAAAATCTATTTCTCGTTACCTGATTGGAATTATCACCCATAAGGTCTTCAAAAATAAAATATTGGATTTTGATTTCTCATTTTTGGACTTCATATATAAGTACAAACTCAGTAACATCACCTTAAACATTATACAACTTGTTAAACATTGAATTTTTATAAACTATTTATCTAAAGAATCAACTATGTTTCATATAATATCTCTATTTTTTTCAGCATATGATAAAATTATGAAAAATCTCTATATAATCACATCCATATAGTAAACCTCATCTGGTGATCTGTGGTTGGTAGCTTATATCTTAAATTTTTTTTACTTCTCTCTACATGGAATTAAAACTACTGTGTCTCTATTTTATAACCTTAAGTAAGATAAAGAATGTCTTTTTTTCAATTCGTAAAATTGCATATAAAACCTATAAAGACCCATACTTTACATACATTGTTAATACTTCAAAATTGAATCACACTTATTACAACATATGACAAAACCACAAAGGATCGTATAGGTATAGTGTCTTTAGAAACTGGGAAACATAAACAACTGGTTCATAAATCTTCTACAGTGTCTCCCATTTATTTCATCATATCTAGGGTCCCTTTTATCATATTCTACTTAATATCCATCTTCCTGACCTGGGGAAAAGAAAACATAAAAGGGTGAGCTCAAATGCTCAGCAAGGGAAAATAAAGGAAATAAAAATCATATCATATCTTTTTGAAAATCATAACCTGCAAAGGAGATCATAATATCTTAACATGGAACAAATCATAGAAGTGAAAATGAGATCCCAATAATCATAACATGAAACTTGAAACTTTGTGTCATGCACACATAATCATGGAAAATCATTTCTTGTTAGTCATGACTCATTGCCAAGACTATCTAAGTGGACAAAGTCCCTTTCTGAACCAAGTCACACTCGTTCCAGTCCTGTTTCACTGAACCGGTATAACCTACCATTCTGGCCATGTCTATCTCATGAGATATAAAATCTTTACCAAATGAATTGGAGGGAGATATAGGTCCCACCCATCTTATAATGAATCCTTTCTTATGTGTGCCACATAATCATAAATCATACATCATCGCATAACACATGTAAAAAAATGGGATTCTTGAAATATCATGACATCATCAAACAAATAATATAAGGTAAATGACTTCATAAAAAATAATTCCCTCACAACATAATCAAATCAATGTAATAATAGGGATAAAACATAACCCTTTATTATCTTAGATGGAAAATAATTTTGATAAAACACTTGAACTCCATTCTTGAGGAAAATATCCTTTCTTCTTCAAAAACACTTTTCTTTTCTTAACATGTCATATAATTATAAACTAAAAGAAGTTGATTAAAAATAAACTTGAAAACTTATAAAGGAATATTCTTGGAAATAATGTTTTAAAAATCCATTCTTGCCGTATAAGTTAAATAAAACATTCTTCGTACTTTTGTCGGAAAAGTCAGAAAGTACCTCGTACAAAAAACGACAAAAGATTCCTTTCATATCTTTTACAAAAAAACTTACTGAAGGGTAAAATTGGATATAAACTATTGTAGAAGGATGGAAATAATATTACATATTGATGGAACATGGATGTGGATGATAAAATACACCCCAGTAATTACCAAAGTAAAAACAATCTCGGATAAAAGTGAGATTGTGATATTTTCCCTTACCTTAGGTCCGATTTGCTTTGTACGTGTTTGAAGCTCCTGTATAATGGTTTAAATAATGTTATTGACTTATTACAGAATCATACATATTGATATGATATCATATATGGTAATATTCTTAGCTTCTTATTAGTAATATTTCATTGTTACTTGTTACTCGGGTCTTTATTGCCTTTTGTTCTTATGCGTGTTTTGCCGAATAAATTCATATTATTCTTTTAAGGTTATAGATACCTTATATCCAGAATGGTATTAGTGTAACATATATCATATTTATTCATTCAATTCATTTATATAATTACTATGTAATGATGATCATGTAGAACGAGTCGCATCACATTGTGGAGACGGTATTCCGTACGTACGCACGAGCGATGATATTGTTCCCATGATCGTGGAATTGTATTTAAGTGTATTTATACTATTTCAGTATCAATATCACTTTATAATAATCATATATAGTTACTCATTACACCATTATACCCATCCTTGTAAGGTGATGATGGAAAATAGATTACACCACGGCGTGGAGACGGTATTCCGTACGTACGCACGCGCGGTGATTTCATTTTTCCGTAGGATGGATAGAAGGTGAATTAGGGTTGTTTCATATTTATAATAACATATCAGTATGTAAGTAATACTGACGTTATTACTTTATCATGAAATAACTAAAGAAGAAGAAGTTGAAGAATAAAGAAATTGAAAAGATCGGTAATGGATATTACCTCTTCTTTGGAACGCTTCTTTGAATCCTCCACTTAGGGAACTAAGATTGGTCTTTGAAGAAGACCAGGACCTCTAGGATTATTCTAGGGAAGTGGAGAGGAGAAAATGGCAGGGGTTTTCCGAGCTTGAGTGCTCAAATTGGTGTGAGGAGGAGGGGGAGGAGGTGCCCTTTTATAAGGGAGGAGAGGGGCACCTTAGGAATATCTCAAAATATTATTTTATATTAAAGTCAAAATCAGTTTATAATGGTTCCAAAGGGTCTTATTTCGAAGATAAAGTGGGTATGGGTCGAAATCCTATCAACCAATAGGAGTTAGACAAGTTTAGGTTATTATTTTAACCTTATCAATTAGATTTAACTCTAAGTTAAATAATTTAACTTTTACCGTGTCTTTTTTTTTCTTTCACTATATGGTTAATACACTTACTATAACATGCCAAACGAACCCCAAATTGTTTATTATTAATATATATATATCCTTATCTATGTCATTTGGCCGAACCTTAGATTTTTAGGAATAAAATAACAATTAATAATATAATATTTGATTTAAAAACAATTTTCTGTCAATTTTGACACTATTTGATATATGATTTTTTTGAAAGTCATAACAGAGTTATATGTTCGAACCAAGTTGATTAAATCAACAATAATATATCATAGTAACCTAGAAAATTAGTGGGATTCATAAAAAGTCTCAAATTACATTTATTTGGGCATTTATAACATCAATTATGTTAATATTTCATTAATAAGATAATTACGGCATCATCATTGTGTCAAAAATAAATTAAATTATTTAATGTCTAAAAATTACAAATAAAATACCATTATGTAGGAAATATTTTTATCTTTCTGAGAAATATTTATAGTAGAATTTATCTTATGTATAACCCCATATTAAAAATTATTTACTTATTAAACTTTGATTTTAACTATTTCAACCCTTCTTTAAATAAATTAATAATAAATGTCTTAATCTAATCCAAGTGGATCTAAATGGTCATATTTTATTCCTAAGTTTGTTTTTGGTAGAATTACACTTATCCAATATAATTAGGACATGTGTTAGGGTAATAATAATATCATCTTTAGCCTTACTTACCCTATTTACTTTTTACCGTGGTAAAAAAAAGTAAAAAGTTACTATTCACAAAAATTATTTTCATCTCATTGAACCACATTTTAGTCCTTGATATTAACCGTGTCTCTCGGATTTTCGAAATTTCATTCACAGAAGCGGTAAAATTATGTTTTATGAAAAATTCAGTTTTTTAACTACCACTTAGTGGTTTCACTATTCATCAAAAATTGAAAGTTTTCAGAAAAATACCAAAATTTTACCGTAGGCTAATTTCGATACTCTGAATCCAAAAATGAAGTCCATTTTGAAAAATAAAATTTATAAAATTTCAAAAAGTGGTTATTACTATTCATAACAGCTAGTTTTAATAATATTTTAATAGCATATCGTCGTTTAGTGAAACTCGGTATTGCGTACAAAGCAAGCTATCGAGGAAGGTTGCGATTGAGTGTAAAGTAAGCCAAGCTAGTGTGTAGTGAAAGATTTCTTTGATGATATATGAAAACAAAATATTACTCATAAAAATCTCGGGTGTTACATTCTACACCCCTTAAAAAGAATTTCGCCCTCGAAATTCGTCACTTTGTAACAAACAGATGAGGATACTTCTCCCTCATCATATCCTCAAGCTCCCATGTAGCTTTTTCTAATTGGTGGTTCCTCCATAAAACTTTCACCAATCGAGTGGTCTTGTTTCGTAGGACTTTTTCGCTACGATCCAGAATCTCTATCAGTTGTTCTTCATAAGAAAGATCTTGCTCCAGCGGTACAACTTCTGAGCTAAGTACATGTGAAGGATCAGGTATGTACTTTCTCAGGCGAGATACATGGAACACATCGTGAACTTGAGAGAGATTCGGTGGAAGCGCCAATCGGTAAGCTACCTTTCCAACACAATCCAGTATTTCGAAAGGACCGATATATCTAGGACTCAACTTCCCATTCTTTCCAAATCTCATAACCCTCTTCCAGGGAGATATTCGTAAGAACACTTTATCACCCACTTCAAACTCTAGGTCTTTCTTCAGTTGTCGGCATAACTTTTCTGTCGACTCTGAGCTGCTCTTATGTGTTGTTGAATAGATCTGACCTTTTCTGCCATTTCATCAACGAGATCAGGTCCTAATAGCTTTCTTTCCCCAACTTCTTCCCAGCAAGTTGGAGTCCTACATTTCTTTCCATAGAGAGCTTCATAAGGAGCCATCTGAATACTGGAGTGAAAACTATTATTATAAGAAAATTCCACCAAAGGTAGGTGTTGATCCCAACCTCCTTTGAAATCCATAGAGTAAGATCTCAACATATCTTCTAGGGTTTGAATTTTTCTCTCAGACTGATCGTCTGTCTGGGGATGATAAGAAGTGCTGAAACTCAACTCTACATCCAGAGTATGATAAAGACTTTTCCAGAACTTCGAGGTAAATCTCGGATCCTGAGCAGATATAATAGAAAGTGGTACTCCATGCAATCTTACCACTTCCTTTACATATATCCTGGCAAGCTGATCTAGAGAGAAATCCTATCTAATAGCAATGAAGTGTGCAGACTTTGTAAGACGATCAACTATGACCTAGATAGCATTATTGCCTTTGGATGTTTTAGGAAGTCCTCTGACAAAGTCCATAGTGATGTTTTCCCATTTCCATTCGGGTATGGGTAATGGTTGTAACATCCCCTTAGACTTCTGTCTCTCAGCTTTAACTTGTTGACAAACCAAGCATCGAGAGACATATTCAGCAACATCTCTTTTCATGCCATCCCACCAAAAGTACTCTTTTAGGTCCCTATACATTTTCGTGCTTCCAGGATGAATAGAGAATGAAGAACTATGAGCCTCATCCAGCAGCTCCTTCTTTAATTCGGGTATGGGAGGAACACAAACCGGATTCCTGAACTTTATTATCCCATCACAATAAAGGTTGAATTCAGGAACATTTCTCACCTTCTTTTGTAACTCTACATCTTCTTTCTGTGCCTCTTTAATCTTCACATGTATAGATTGTTGAACATTCATTTGAGAAAGATAAGATTTTTCCCCTTCCATTATAATTCCAAGATTCATCCTTTGTAAATCCATAAATATTGGATGTTTTGTGATCTTCATCATGGATAAACTAGCATGTTCTTGTCAACTTAATGCATCTGCCACCTTGTTTTCTTTCCCAGGGTGGTAATGGATTGAGCAGTCATAATCCATAATCAGCTCCAACCATCTTCTTTGACGCATATTCAACTCCTTTTGTGTGAAAATATACTTTAAACTTTTATGATCAGTATAAATATCACACCTTTCACCATAAAGGTAATGCCTCCAAATCTTAAATGCAAAGATTACCACAGCTAACTCCAAATCACGTGTTGGGTAATTTTGCTCATGGACTTTCAACTGTCGTGAGGCATAAGCTATCACCATATCATTTTGCATAAGAACACACCCTAATCCCTTCTTGGATGCATCACTGTAGATCACAAACCTTTCTCCACTACAAGGCAGTGTGAGCACAGGTGCACTGGATAACCTTCTTTTCAACTCCTTGAAATTCTCTTCACATTCCTCTGTCCAAACAAACTTAACTCCTTTCCGAGTCAACTTGGTGAGTGGATTAGATAATCATGAAAAATCTTTTACAAAACGTCGATAATATCCAGCCAAACCAAGAAAACTTCGGATCTCAGTTACTGTTGTTCGTCTCGGCCATCTTTCGATAACCTCTGTTTTTGCTGGATCCACAGATATCCCCTCTTTTGAGATTATGTGACCCAAAAATGCAACTTTTTGAAGCCAAAATTCACACTTGGTAAATTTGGCATAAAGCTTCTCCTTTCTCAGGGTCTTCAATATAATTCTCAAGTGATCTTCATGCTCTTCCTTGCTCTTTGAATAGACAAGAATATCGTCTATAAAGACTACCACAAATTGATCAAGATAGACTCTAAAGACTCTATTAATTAGATCCATGAAGATAGTAGGGGCATTAGTAAGACCAAATGGCATCACTATAAATTCATAGTGTCCATACCTTGTACAGAAATCCGTCTTTGGTATATCCTCCCTTTTGACCCTTAATTGATGATACCCTGAATGAAGATCAATCTTGGAAAAGTATTGAGCTCTGCGTAGTTGGTCAAATAAGTCATCAATGCATGGGAGATGATATTTGTTCTTGATAGTGATCTTGTTAAGTTCTCAATAATCAATGTAGAGTCTCATTGATCCATCTTTCTTCTTAACAAATAGAACAGGTGCTCCCCAAGGTGATGCACTAGGGTGTATGAATCCCTTATCAAGATTCTCTTGGAGTTGCTTCTTCAATTCCTGCAACTCAATTGGGGTCATTCTATAAGGTGTCTTTGAAATGGGCAAAGCACCTGGTACGAGTTCTATTGAAAACTCAACTTCACGATTTGGTGGAAGACCCGGAAATTCCTCCGGAAAGACATCATCAAACTCCCGTACGATGGGAATATTCTTAATCGTAAGTTTCTCACCAACCATTTGAGATAAATAACCTTCATTTAGTGGAATCAAGACCCATAAGATGGAAGAAATTTCCACTGGAAGGTTATATTCATCCTTGCATCGATAGACGATCGTAGATTGATCTGGAATATGAAATGTGACTTCCCTTCTTTGGAAATTGATATGAGCTCTATGTAGAGAAAGCCAATTCATGCCAAGAATCACATCGAATTCCACTAAAGGAAGGATCACAAGATTTCCAGGAAGCACTTTCCCACAAACGTCAATTGGAGAAGAATTATAAACTTTTGATGCGACTGTTGTGCCATTAGGTGTTGTCACAGCTAACTCAACATCTAATTGTTGAGGTAATACGGTGATACCCTTAGAAAAGTTTTCAGAAATAAAAGAGTGGGTGGATCCAGAATCAAATAAAACATTTGCTACTTTAGAGTGGATGGTAAGTGTACCTTTCACCACTTCGTTATCGTAATCCACATCGCTGATAGAAATTGCATGTGACTTTCCTTTGTCTTTAGCCTTATGATTTTGTTGACGTCGGCCATCATCATCAACCCTTGGATTTGGGCATTGATTGGCATAATTCCCCATCTCCTTGCACTTGAAACATTGAATTGTAGTAGGTTCATTCTGTGTATCCCTTCCTTTGTTTGCATCATTAGACATCTTCTTCCCATTATCGCGGCATTCAAATGCCCGATGACCTTCCTTTCCACATTTGAAACATTTACTTGTCCCTTTAAGACAACTCCCTCCATGTTTCTTTACACACTTTGAGCACAAGGGAAAGCTCATCTTCTTTTCAGTGTGCTCTTTAGATTTTCCTTTGAATTCCATCTTCCTCTTCTTATCAAACCCATGTGACTGATGGGTTACTCCAATCTCCATCTTGACTTTGAGAGCACATTGAACGATTTCCTTGTAGCTATTGAAGTCCCTTATGGCTAACGCCCTTCGAAGACTTGGTTTTAAGCCACTAAAGAATCGATCGATATTACTCTCCGGTTGGATAATAATACCATAAGCGTACCTTGCAAGTCTTGTAAAATTTGCTTCATAGGTACCAACAGATTCATAATCCCTTTGATTCAGTTCAAGAAACTCTTTCTCCATCTTTTTTCGGAGAATACGAGGGAAGTACTTATTGAAAAATAAGTTCTTGAACTCGTCCCATTCCATAGACTCAATTTCATCCCTTTGCCTCGTAATCTTAATAAGATTCCACCATTGATCAGCATCTCCTTCCAAACGATACACTGCTAGGATGACTTTATCATGTTCAGAACATTGAAGAACTGAAAATAACTTTTCAGTAGTACTAATCCATTATTCAGAAAATAATGGATCAGTAGACCCGCTGAAAGAAGGTGGACGCTGCCTCATGAAGGATTCAACAGAATGTTGCTCCTTCCTTTGCTCGTTTGGAAGTCCTGCATGATTCATAGCTTGAGAAAGTTGTGTGATCATGGCTACAAGATTTTTCATTCCAGCTCCCATATCGTTTGGTTGCTCAGGGGGACAATCATTGCATTGCCCATCGCATTCCGCATTAACACGGTTCCTTTGGGTTCCAGCCATTGACTAAAACCAAGAAGAATAGTGTGAGAAACACTAATTATAATAGGAAAACCACATAATCAAGGATAAAATTTCACACTTATGGTCTTATCCTAGGGTATTCATGGACATTTCTAAAACACTAAGACTGTGTTCTATGCTTAGACTTATCCTTAGGGTTCTTACTAAGGCTTTCACATCCTAGTTTTCAAAGGTTGACTATAACTTTCCTCTGATACCAACTATAAAGACCCATAATTTACATACATTGTTAATACTTCAAAATTCAAGCACACTTATTACAACATATGACAAAACCACAATGGACCGTATAGGTATAGTGTCTTTATAAATTGGGAAACATAAACAACTGGTTCATAAATCTTCTACAGTGTCTCCCATTTATTTCATCATATCTAGGGTCCCTTTTAGCATATTCTACTTAATATCCATCTTCCTGACCCGGGGAAAAGAAAACATAAAAGGGTGAGCTCAAATTCTCGGCAAGGGCAAATAAAGGAAATAAAAATAATATCATATTTTTTTGAAAATCATAACCTGAAAAAGAGATCATAATATCTTAACATGGAACAAATCATAGAAGTGAAAATGAGATCCCCATAATCATAACATGAAACTTGAAACTTTGTGTCATGCACACATAATCATGGAAAATCATTTCTTGTTAGTCATGACTCATTGCCAAGACTATCTTAGTGGACAAAGTCCCTTTCTAAACCAAGTCACCCTCGTTCCAGTCCTGTTTCACTGAACCGGTATAACCTACCGTTCCAGCCATGTCTATTTCATGAGATATAAAATCTTTACCAAATGCATTGGAGGGAGATATAGGTCCCACCCATCTTATAATGAATCCTTTCTTATGTGTGCCACATAATCATAAATCATACATCATCGCATAACACATGTAACAAAAATGGGATTCTTGAAACATCATGACATCATAAAACAAATCATATAAGGTAAATGACTTCATAAAAAATAATTCCCTCACAAAATAATCAAATCAATGTAATAATAGGGATAAAACAGAACCCTTTATTATCTCAGATGGAAAATAATTTTGATAAAACACTTGAACTCCATTCTTGAGGAAAATATCCTTTCTTCTTCAAAAACAATTTTCTTTTCTTAACATGTCATATAATTATAAACTAAAATAAGTTGATTAAAAATAAACTTGAAAACTTATAAAGGAAGATTCTTGGAAATAATGTTTTAAAAATCCATTCTTGCCGTATAAGTTAAATAAAACATTCTTCGTACTTTTGTCAGAAAAGTAAAAAGTACCTAGTATGAAAAACGACAAAATATTCCTTTCATATATTTTACAAAAAAACATACCGAAGGGTAAAATTGGATATAAAATATTGTAGAAGGATGGAAATAATATTACATATTGAGGGAACATGGATGTGGATGATAAAATACACCCCAGTAATTACCAAAGTAAAAACAATCTCGGATAAAAGTGAGATTGTGATATTTTCCCTTACCTTAGGTCCGATTTGCTTTGTATGTGTCCGAAGCTCCTGTATAATGGTTTAAATAATGTTATTGACTAATTTCAGAATCATACATATTGATATGATATCATATATGGTCATATTCTTAGCTTCTTATTAGTAATATTTCATTGTTACTTGTTACTCGGGTCTTTATTGCCTTTTGTTCTTATGCATATTTTGCCAAATAAATTCTTATTCTTCGTTTAAGGTTATAGATACCTTATATCCAGAATGGTATTAGTGTAACATATATCATATTTATTCATTCAATTCATTTATATACTTACTATGTAATGATGATCATGTATAACGAGTCACATCACATCGTGGAGACGGTATTCTGTACGTACGCACGAGCGATGATATTGTTCCCATGATCGTGGAATTGTATTTAAGTGTATTTATACGATTTCAGTATCAATATCACTTTATAATAATCATATATAGTTACTCATTACACCATTATACCCATCCTTGTAAGGTGATGGTTGAAAATAGTTTACCTCACGGCGTGGAGACGGTATTCCGTACGTACGCACGCGCGGTGATTTCATTTTTCCGTAGGATGGATAGAAGGTGAATTAGGGTTTTTTCATATTTATAATAACACATCAGTATTTAAGTAATACTTATGTTATTAATTTATCATGAAACAACTAAATAAGAATAAGTTGAAGAAGAAAGAAATTGAAAAGATCGGTAATGGATATTACCTCTTCTTTGGAACGCTTCTTTGAATCCTCCACTTAGGGAACTAAGATTGGTCTTTGAAGAAGACCAGGACCTCTAGGATTATTCTAGGGAAGTGGAGAGGAGAAAATGGCAGGGGTTTGCCGAGATTTAGTGCTCAAATTGGTGTGAGGAGGAGGGGGAGGAGGTGCCCTTTTATAAGGGAGGAGAGGGGCACCTTAGGAATATCTCAAAATATTATTTTATATTAAAGTCAAAATCGGTTTATAATGGTTCCAAAGGGTCTTATTTAGAAGATAAAGTGGGGATGGGTCGAAATCCTATCAACCAATAGGATTTAGACAAGTTTATGTTATTATTTTAACCTTATCAATTAGATTTAACTCTAAGTTAAATAATTTAACTTTTACCGTGTCTTTTTGTTTTCTTTCACTATATGGTTAATACACTTACTATAACATGCCAAACGAACCCCAAATTGTTTATTATTAATATATATATTCTTATCTAAGTCATTTGGCCTAACCTTAAATTTTTAGGAATAAAATAACAATTAATAATATTATATTTGATTTAAAAACTATTTTGTGTCAATTTTGACACTATTTGATATATGAGTTTTGTGAAAGTCATAACAGAGTTATATGTTCGAACAAAGTTGATTAAATCAACAATAATATATCATAGTAACCTAGAAAATTAGTGGGATTCATAAAAAGTCTCAAATTACATTTATTTGGGCATTTATAACATCAATTGTGTTAATATTTCATTAATAATATAATTATTACATCATCATTGTGTCAAAAATAAATTAAATTATTTAATGTCTAAAAATTACAAATAAAATACCATTATGTAGGAAATAGTTTTAGCTTTCTAATGAATATTTATAGTCGAATTTACCTTATGTATAACCCCATATTAAAAATTATTTACTTATTAAACTTTGATTTTAACTATTTTAACCCTTCTTTAAATAAATTAATAATAAATGTCTTAATCTAATCCAAGTGGGGATAAATGGTCATATTTTATTCCTAAGTTTGTTTTTGGTCGAATTACACTTATCCAATAGAATTAGGACATGTGTTAGGGTAATAAAAATATTATCTTTACCCTTACTTACCCTATTTACTTTTTACCGTGGTATAAAAAAGTAAAAAGTTACTATTCACCAAAAATTATTTTCATCTCATTGAACCACATTTTAGTCCTTGATATTAACCGTGTCTCTCGGATTTTCTAAATTCCATTCACAGAAGCGGTAAAATTAAGTTTTATGAAAAATTCAGTTTTTTAACTACCACTTAGTGGTTTCACTATTCATCAAAAATTGAAAGTTTTCAGAAAAATACCAAAATTTCACCGTAGGCTAATTTCGATACTCCGAATCCAAAAAAGAAGTCCATTTTGAAAAATAAAATTTATAGAATTTCAAAAAGTGGTTATTACTATTCATAACAGCTAGTTTTAATAATATTTTAATAGCATATCGTCGTTTAGTGAAACTCGGTATTGCATACAACGCAAGCTATCGAGGAAGGTCGCGATTGCGTGTAAAGTAAGCCAAGCTAGTGTGTAGTGAAAGATTCCTTTGATGATATATAAAAACAAAATATTACTCATAAAAATCTCGGGTGTTACAAAACCCTTTTTATAGAAACAATTATATGGATAATTGTGTATATAAATCTACATTTGGTGATATTTATTTGGAAAAGTGTGTCTAGTAATATTTATACTACTCTCCCTTTGTATAAGATGATTAGATCATGATAATTTTTAAACTATTGGAAAATTTGGAGAACAACTTAGGAAAATCTAACTTATTGTGAAATTTTCTTAAAAAAGTTAAGGAATCCTCTTAACTTCCTCCAAAAACCTCATTACAGGAATTTTATAACTTCTTAAAACTTCTTTCTGACACGTTTAACAAAATTATGCATAATAAAATATTTTGACAAACAACATAGTACATTGTTATAAAAATATCTCAAATGATCTTCAATTGAAATATATATAGGTATATTAAAATATATATTAAGACATATATGTTATAATAATGATTTTATAAAGGTAAAAAAACACTGGACATCTTTTCATCACGATCATTGAAAAATGGAAACATTACTCATGTGTAGGTATGACTTACTATCTCCATGATTGTAATGTAGTTCATTTCACAAAACTATATTTCATGGTTGTTCTTAAAATTAGAATTAATGAATATTTGTAATTATGTTAGGATTATTATTCTAGATATTATTTAATAATGTCCTCTTTTAATATATTCAACCAACTAAATTTATTTTGTACATATGAGATGAATATCCTCAAAATGTCTGTTGTGAACATAATTGATTATGTAAAAGGATATAAAATTGTAATAATTAAAATTAAATGAATAATAAAGGTGAAAAATGTTCTTAAGAAAGTAAATAATTATCATAAGTTTATTATTCAGGAAGTCAAAGAACATACATGATGAGTTAGACTCTAGGTATGCCACAATTTAACTTAAAAATCCCATTTTAGTTATTTTAATCAGTAATTTTCTAAATAGTTTTCCTAAATTCTCTTAAAATTATTTTATTGATGTATTTATATGGTAATAAATCAATTATAAAGATATTTTTTATATTTTTTTCTTTTATTTATTTTTTTTTGAAAATATTACTTTTTTTTGTATTTGATATTGAACTTTTGATTGTCTTTATAAAAGGATAAAACATTGTTTTATATTAATGTATATAATGAAAATAGCTTTTCTCCTTTCCATAAAAATTATTTTATGTTTGTATTCTTTGACAATATTTCATGTTTTTTTCAAATAAAAACCTATTTTTCCTTTTGTTTTGGGTATTTCAGTTTTAATTTTTTTAAAAGCAAAGGGTATTTTGATATCCAAAAGTTATTTTCATTTGGGTTTAAAAAGTGTTTTTCCTGGGTTTTATAATGACAAGATGAAATCATAAACTTTTTAATTTATGATATGGTACATGATAATTATAGATAAATACAAGTGATTCTGATACAACTTATATGATGGGTGATCCAGATATAGCTCTCCAATGCATTAGTAATGTTTAATATCATCAAAGGTAAGATGGAGGGAGTTTACTAGAATGGTTTCTTCTATGGAATTAACTAGAATCTGGTTATTTCTAAAATTATTTTAATAGAGGTTATTAATATAATGCTCTTTGTTTCCTAAAAGTGTTTATATTTTCATACAATGGGTTCTTAAGGTTTTGATTGAGAAAAATGTTTGTGTTTTTCATAATATTTGGATTTATTTCACATGCTCAATGAATATTGCGATAAAGGTAAATATTTTATGGGTTTTTATGTTTGTTACCAGGCTAAGATATTTATTCCTTTTATGTCCCTTGTTGAGATTTGTGTACTAATATAGTGTTTTTAAATGTTTTTCACCAGGTTTAAGGATGATCAAGAACAAATAAGAAGTCAATTTGAAATTTATGATGTTTTTTCATGAAAAGAAAACATGCTTAATTTTAAAAGATTTATTTTATTAAAAAAATAGATACTATGTAGAAGTTTCTTCTTCATGATATATGGGTTTATTATGTATCACTTATGGATTAATTACCTAAAATTATAAACCAAAAAGATCTTGGTTAATAAAAGATATTTAATTATAGTAAAAAGGCACTATATTATATAATGTTTAAGGTTGTTTCCTTATAATATTTGTTTTTTATAGAATAATAAATATCTATAATTGAAATTATCCTTCAATATTCATTTAAATTCATGTTGTTTTTTGTTTTATATTCACTTAAAAAATTTCAATTTAGATCTTTGAGTCCTGCAGTTGAGGAAAACAATCCATATAATGCTCATGTAAAGTACTGATTCAAAAAAATTTAGATAGGACAAGTTGTTTTAAAATTTTATTTAGTATTTTTTTTTTCACCATGGTTATTAAATTATATAAAATAATATAAATAATTTGATTATTTAGAGATTTAACCAATTGTAAAATACATGTCACAATACTTCTTATACTAAATTGTTGATAATTTAGATATATTGTTTTCAATCTATTCTCTTGATCCACTTAGTGATTTAATAAAGATTACACATGATGAAAAAATGCATGTTTTTTTCATTATCAACCAATAATTATAAAAAATAAATATGAAATGTTGGTACTCTATTTTATGTTGTGATAAAATTATACACATCTTCTAGAATATCTCATAATAATCATAGATAGTTTCTACATTAGCTAATCTAATTATATAAATATTCATACCAATGAAGGTTTTATATAGGTCAAGAAAGAATATATAAAGAAAAATACTTTTTATTTTATTAAATCTTATAGTTTCTCCTAGTTTTAGAGTATGAATTTACTGTTTTTCATCTTTTTCTAATGAAAAATGGAGTTCTCACTATTTAACATTATCATTAGGGATACACCTGGCCTCCACTATAGAACATATAATACTAAAATTGTTTATATTATTACTAGGATATTAATTTTTAAGACTATAAAACCATGGTAGTGATTGTATTATTCCATGCATAAGTTAAAATGAACTTTTAAATTGGGATATGAAACTTTTTTAGGTAGATAAAGATAATGATATGCTGTAATATCTTAAACTGTTTATTATAAATTTTGAGGGTTTATATCTATCATGTTAATATATGGTTTATTGGAAATTTTACTATTATTAGTTATAGAAATATCAATAAAAAGTTTATATTGGATATTATCCATAGTATTATATTACACAACCCAAGTCTTGTTCATTTTATTTTTTATAAGATTAAATTTTTTCAACAATATATGAATATCTCATAAGAAACATTATTCCAAAAAATAAACAAAATAACTCTATTAAAAAATAGTTAATATATAAAACTAAGTAATATTAAAAATGCCCCCTTAAAATAGCAACAAATATTTTGCTCAGGTGTTTTAAATTTTTTTAAAAATATTATATAACTAAGGATTTGAGATATAAAAGAGGACCAAGGCCATCAGTTAAGAAGGAACCATTTATACTTGATGTTTATTTTTATTTTTGAGGTGAATTTTATAGTTAATATATTTTATTATAGATAAATCCTGATTATAGAATATTAAAACATCAATTTATGAAGTGACTTGATCTATTAGAGATTATTTAGGTTTTTTAAATAGTTCAGGGCTAAGACACATTTTTATCAGGGAAAGAAAACACTCTTTTTAACTTGTTTGATAGGGAACCCTTATATGAACTAAAGAATGAGTGGACTGTAGGCCAATTAAAATATGATATCCCAATTTCCTTATGGCTTAAAATCCATTTTCAAGGACCAAACACAATTTTTGGCCTAAAGTTCCCATTGAAGATTCCTTAGGTGATTTCCTTGCAATTTAAACATAATAATTGAATTTATATTATCTTAACTCATAAAATGTTACATATTAATCCTAAAAAATATATTACTTGTATTATAACATGTAATTTAGCATCTTAACACATAAATAAAATATGATCTAATTCTCATGAGTCTACTTTATACTAATATTGTCACTTCAACAAGACTGAAGTGATTTAATGACTCCCTAAATAAAAATCCACTCCATTTAAATCCACAAGAATAATATGGCTCAAAAATATATAATTATAAGGATAATCCTTAACAAACATGGACTACGAATGGAAAGAAATTTCTCTTTAATTTTTTCAACTCTAAGTAGAAAATAAATAAATCAAGATATTGAAATATCATTAAAACATATACAATATAAAAAACTATATTGAGGTTTTTTAATTAAAATTAAATGACCAAGTAATAACTTCTAATTAAGATCACATAAATTTTGGATTTTTAGCATCTAGATAAAGTAAATTACAAAATAAATAATGAAAATACTCTAAAAATACAATCATTGTTTCTCCCTTAGATCAACCACTATTTTTTCTGATCTCCATCAAGTATAGTGATGAAAATATTTAAGGGAAATAATAAAAAGTTAATTCTATTTCAATTTGGAACCCCATGAATATTTTATTATATTTCTATTTTTTGGATACTTAATTTCCATATACAAGGATATTTTAAAATTCTAGAGAAGCTCTTGGTTGTTTAGATCATTCTAAACTGAGACCATATTATTCCAACAGTTATAATTGACTAATATTGTGGATATATCTGAACATAGTGCATAATACTTCCATGAAAGCTATAGGATAATGAAACATGTCATAAGATACAAATATTCTCTATTAATTACAATATTACAATGGTAATTGTTTCCAACTTTAGATTGGGACATGAGCCATATGTTATTAAATTCAACACATGTCTTATACATGGGAAAGTGTTTTAAATAGTATCAGTTTCCTAGGTGATTTACAGTCATACTATTAATAGGATCATTCAATAAGTGATTTTCTCAGTTAGTAAGGTTCTTCATCACAATTGACCATGGAATATCATGATAACTCCATCTTAGCTACTTAATTGAATTTCTCAGTTTATACTCACTTCTCTTCTACTTATTTAACAAAATTCTTCTCTTTGGTTAACTTTAGTGTCCCATGATCACTTAAAATATTCTACATAAAGTAACATTACTTAGGATTTTTAAGTGAATAATCATCTTGAATAATATTTTTTATTATCTTTATTCTTATATTATATAAAATCATAACCCTATATCCATTATAATGAGAAAATAAGAGTTCACAGCATTATAAAATAGAAAAATATTGTTTTAGATTTCAATTAAATATTGGAATATTATTTATTTCCATTAACTCCCTAAAATAAGTTGATTATTGTAATGAAATAAAATCATAACCAAAATTATAGAACATGATAAAAAAATATCATAATGAATAATGAGGTAGAAAATATTTTATTAAAAATAGTGAAAATGAGGAATAATTTATTTGTATCACAAATAAAAATAAAATAAAATATGAACTCAGCATAAATATACATGAAATAAAAAATAAAACATAATTACTAATAATTTAAAAATGAAACCAAAATCAATCCTCACTTAAAAACCTGAATATTTAATTTTTGATGAAACTTTGGGTCCACACCATCACCAAGATTTTTTTGTACCTCACTCTCTTAGATGTGTTTTAATGAACACAAATATCTTTTGGTGTTCTAACTATTTAAATTAAGTATATTTTTAGTATTTAGTCTTGATCATGCTGTTATGTAAAAGACATACCAAAATAAGGCCTCAAAGTGGATGAAGAAGACCAAGTGAGATTCTTTCTTAGTCCTCCACCATTAGCTACCTAGTGAAATTTCATAGGTTAGACAATGGATTTGGATAGAACACCTTACCTACTAGAATTCCACCAACTACCTGATGAAATTTAACCAAGTAACTAGTAGTAATATAAAAATACATTAGATCTGTATGTAGATCACTGACTACCTGGTGTTATCCAGTGGCTACCCATTAGAGGTTTCCACTATGGGGTGGTATAAAAAATATCATATGCTAGCTAGTGGAAGTAGGAAACTATCCAATGGAATTGATTTAATACGTAAAAGTGTGTATTTATGCCGATCTTTAATGGATTCATTGACCTAGAAACTCTTTAAACTCTAACCATAAACCCTATGTGACAATAAATACCACTATTGAGAGGCTTGTAAAAAAACAATAATGATTAATTGTCTACATCATTGATCAATAGAGGATGATAACAAACTTTGGATCCAAAATTGCTATATCCTGAGATCTCTTTGTATTCCTACCTCTATCACTTTGATCTCTATATTTTCTTTCTCCCATTGTATTTATTCTGACTTCTCTATCAATCAAGATTATTAAAATCTTTTAATCAAATAATTTTCAAGAAAATATACATTTATATATTTTTTGGGTTCTTGTTAAGCTGACGAAACCAGTGGATCATTCTCTTTTTGTTCTTGGAAAAAGTTTAAAACCAAGGCATAATTCTTCTAGGGTTCTTGGAAAACTGCTAAAACCAAGGTTTGTGTTCTATATTTCTTGAATACAAATACAATCAAGAATTGGTTTTGTTTTTATGTTTCTTGGATACTATAAGTGCCAAGGTCTATATATTAACAAATCCTCATTATAATACGGTGGGAGAGATAGAAGATATTATAAAGCTATTTATGTACTTACATAAAAAATGTTACCTATTTACTTTTTACATATTTTATTTATTAATCACTATCATTAAATTAATCTATCAAATATTTAATCCATTAATCAGTTAATCTCTTTTAAACCAGTCTCTCACTTATTCATTATTTTATTTCTTCAATGTGTTTTGTTTTGAATTTTAAAAATAATTTTCCATTATATTTCACTCACTTTGTTTATTTTATTTTATTAATAAATTTATTTTTTCATCAATTATTTAATTTTAGTTTTTTGAAAGGAAATTCACCCCCACTTATTCCATTTTACTCTGACCAACAACTGGTATCATAGGAGATCTTTATTTCAAAATCTTTTGGATCTTCTTTGGAATTTATTTTATATATCGTTTTTATTTTGTGAAATCTCAATCTATAACATCCTACCTCTCCTCATTGTCTTGAGTCAAGGTTGGATTTCTACATGGGATTAAGCTACATCCCTAAGGATCCATAGGCTAGTAATAAATTCCAAGGGATTCAATACAATTAGGGGATGATTTTACCATTGATAAATTAAACAACCAAACCAAACATACCATAGAAAAAAACCACAACATGATGCATGCTAAAAATGCACACAACTCAAATCATAACAAATGATTTTCTAACCCAACTATAATTATAGTACCAGAGTGGAAGACCAAAAAAACCAAAGTAAAAAAGTGGAAGACAAAATTCAAAAAACTCAGAGATCTGAAGACATCAGTCCATATCTTCCAACTTTCTCCATGCCCCAAATTCACAATAAATCCCAAGTAGCATAAAGCACCACTATAGGCATGTGATACCTTTCTTTTACCTATATCATGATATATAATATACATAAAACAAACAATTTTCCAAATCCATGGGTGTGTAATGAAACTTAGTATTTTTTCCTCAAACGACATCCCTAATAACTCCACTAAGATTGAACTTGTTGGAAAATTTATATTAAAAAATTTATATAAAACCATTTGGATAAAACAATTTTAACACATTAATAATTTTTATCTATACAAGAAGTTCCATATAAAAATGGTTTTCTAACCAAAATAGTTTCAAATGAAAAAATAAACCAATGCATTAAACCATTTTACAGTCCTTTTTTGTATACCCATTCCATGATTAACACCCCCTACACACATAAATGATTTAGTGATAGTTCCATACCCATTAGTGGTTTCTCATCCATCCACTATGTTGTCATAAAATGTCCAATCTCCTTGTTTACCAATGAAACATGCCCCTTCACCAAGGTCACCTCCATTTGTACCATAATGATACAGTACCCTTATTCAGGGTTACATCGAAAGTAGGAACTCACAACAACTCATGTATAGAAAAAACATTTCCAAACAACCATTTTAATCAATTTCAATATAAAACATTTTGTTTGAAAACCATTCCATAAATTTTTTTTCCACGAATCAAAACCATTCTATATTTTAAATAACCATTTTAAAATAACAAAACCACGTACTTTTCCCAACAACCAATTTTAAAAAATCCATAAACCATCACTAAAGTGGTTTTTCCATTATCTTCACATAAATTTCAAAATCAATTTTATGAAATTAAAATAATTTGAAACAAATCAATCAGGTTCTTGTAAGATATGTTGAGTGTAAAGCCACCTACCTCAATAATTATAGAAGACATAAAGAATGACACAAATTCTTCAACAAAATCGGGATAAATCTCTAAAACACCACCTTAGATCTCTTGCCATAATAAAAATACAACCATATATCATCTTGATTGGCATTAACCATCATAGATCTGTCCCCAACGGACTAGATCTATGATTTCAAGAGAAGGAAGAAAAATAGTTCTAAGAAAAAATACCAAAAAAGAAAACATTCCAAGGGAATCGAGGTTCAACACACCAAGAATTTTTATATGATCAGTTCCAGTTATATGGGGAGAGTCTCAACAACATTTTGGAGGAAGAAAAACTAGCATAGGGAAAAATAGTAAAAAAAAAGAGTTTTAGAGGTGAAAATGACTAAGATCTATCTTTTTAGGATCTCATTTTTAAGGCATACATGCTTAGTCACATGGTTATGAAAACCATGTGCTAACACTATGCCAACCTCTTACTTAATAAGAACCTCACACATTTGGCCTAAAAGTTCATAAAAACTGTGTGATAACCATGAAAAAAACATTTATCCCACTTTTCATGGTTTCTCCTTGGTGGCTACATGGTCTTTCCAATCTGTGTGCCTAACCGTGAACCAAACTAGGAGACCATGATCCACCATGTACAATTTCCTATAAGAGTTTCTTGGTTTCCACTAACTATGCTCAAACTATTCACCTTTATTAAATCCCAAAAACAATCCAAAAGTAATCCAAACCCTCCCAAACATCACATAATCACTTTACGTACTTAAACGTTATATGGAAAAGGTTACTTAATTGAAATTGAGTAGGGGGGGGGGGGAGTTCTAAATTCTCCTGAACATTATTCTTTTCAACATCAAAATTTAGAAAAATAGAATTAGAAAGAAATATTTCTGGCCATTTCATGACCAGTTCTTTCTCTAGTTCCCAAGATTCTTATTAAATCGAATCATATTTCCACAAAACTCTTACTAGACCAATGATTTTTCCATACCTGACATTCCCTTTCATGTTTTTAATCCAAACCGACATTTAAACCAAGAAACCGTCTACCTCTTAGCCAACATGATCCAATCAAATAACATGGTAAAAATCAGGTTGATACTTTTTTATTTAAGACATGTGAAATATACTATGCACAATACTGAATCGTGGTGGAAACTCCAACAAATATTCCACCTTTCAAACCCATTAGATTTCCCCAAAAGGGCCTATGTATAAAGGAGATAACTTTCCATTATTCTCAAAATGATAATTTCCAATCCTTGGATAGATCCTCAAGGACACATTATTACTCACCTTGAATAAAAATTACCATATATGATGATTTGCATATGAGTTTTGATGATTCTATTCTATATCCATCCTTTTCCTGACAAAATAAATCTTATACATTATTTTTGGGACAAGGTTTAGTTCAACTAGTGAAGTCTCACAAATTTCCTCCCACCAAAGTAGATAATAACAAGTACACCTATACAATGCTTCAAAATGATCCATAAGTATTAGGGAATAATAAATATTATTATATAAGAACTCAAATAATGGTATTTTCTCCTCCCATGAGCCACATAAATCCATTACATGAGCTGATACATGTCTTACAACATTTATATTTTTCATTCATATTGTCCATCCATGTGGGGATGATACATCGTACTAATAATTAATTGAGTCCCAATTGTTTTCTATAAGTACTTACAAAAACAATATGTAAACCCTAGATCTCTATTTGGTTCTATTGGAACTGGTACTCCATGCATCTTTACATCTTCTTAGATATAGATTTTTGAAAAGTTCTCCACCTTATGAGATTCACAAATAGGGATGAAATGTACGAATTTTATGAGAAAATCCATTATCACCCATATGGCATCATTTTTCTAAACCGTTCTTAGGATACCTCTTACAAAATACAAGGATATATGTCCCCATTCCCAAACATGAAGAGATAAATAGTATAACAAACCTTTTGGTCACTAATGTTCTCCCTTAATATTTTAACAATATAAGCATCTATGAAAAACAAATCTATTGTTGTTTTCATGATGAGGCTCCCAAAATATGATTTCAATGACTTATGCATCTTATGTATTCTAGGATGAATAGCCCATATAAAATTTTGGTAAGCATGATATGTTTCTTTAGAAAATAAATAAGTACAACCATCTAATTTGAAACCACAAAACTGATCTCCCACCCAGTTTCCATCCCTCAATGGTCACCCCAACATTGAGTTTTGTGCTCAAAGAAACTCATTCAGAAATATAAATATTTTCCAATTTAACTATCTCTACCAAATCAAGAATGAATGAAAGTGGAAAGAAATCTGAAACTTCACCGTAGTGATCACATTCCAACTGCATGTTGGCTAGGACTGACATCAATTAAAACTATTTTGAAACCTCTTTTTCCAAATGACTATATGAATTTCTTGTTAATGGATCTTCCACTGTATTTACTTTACCGGATGTTAACATCAATTCAAAGTCAAACATTTGGGGAAACTCCATCAATCATATTTGTCTCAAGTTCAAATCCATTTCTGTGAAAATGTGTTTCAAGCTCTTATAATCTGTAAACACCTTCAATTTATCAAAAAATAGGTAATAATGCCAAGTATTTAAAGCATGGACTACCATAACTAAATCCCAATCCAGTGTTGAGTACTTTTTATCATGAAATCAAAACTACCTTAAGCCATAAGCAATAACATGATCACCCTGATTGAGAACACATACAAACCCTAATCCTGAAGCATCACAATATACCACATACCCTTTTCAGTATTATAGAAAAAATCATTATTGGTAATGATGTAAGTTGAACTTTAAGCACATGAAAAGATTTATGAAATTCCTAATTCAATTGTAATTGAACATTTTTCCTCATCAAATCTATTATAGGTGAGTATATTCATGATAAATCACAAAATGTAAGTAATAACCATTTATACAAAAGAAAATACGTATCTTAAAGACATTATTTGGTGGATTAAAAAAGATAACAACTTCTTTCTTTTTTGGATCCACATTATCACCTCTTTCATATTTTACATGGCCAAGGAAATTTGACTCTTGTTTCCAAAAATCACACTTTGATAATTTGGCATACAAATGATGATCATGAAAAATTACCATCACTTTCACCAAGTTTTTCTAATGATCTTCTCTTTTCCTTGAATACACCAATATATCATCCAAACACACAACTAAAAAATATTCTAGATACCTTTTAAATATCTAATTCATAAATTCCCTAATGACATATAGTGATTTCGTAAGACCAAGAGGCATAACCATGTACTTATAATGGACATATCTACTCATGAAAGTTATCTTTGGAATAACTCTTTCGAAAACCGCAATTGGTGATATCCTAAATGAAGGTCATGTTTTCAGAACCACTAAGATCCCATAAATTAATTGAATAGATCATCAATGTGTGAAAGTGGATACTAATTCATTATCATAGCCTGGTTAAACTTATGATAATAAACACATAGTTGGAGAGTTCCATCCGCCTTTTTGATAAACAAGACTTGTGATACCCATAGAGATGTGCTAGGCCAAATGAACCCTTTAATTTCTAGATCTTACAACAAATTTTTAATTCCATTAATTTTTTTGGTTCCATCCAGTAAGATGGATGTTAAATATGAATGGTCCATAGAAGGAGATCAATCGAAAAAAAACCACTTCTCTTATGGGTGGAAACCCTGAGAGATGTTCATAAAAACATCCATAAAATAATCAAAAACCACTGAAAAAATACTATTAAAGATCACATTCATCTATGATAATGAAAAAACTACTAACTAGTCATAAATTCTTTACAACTTTTAGTTCCAATAAACCCATCACATTTTCCTTTACCTTGTGATCTCATATAAAGAGATGCTCGATGCCATCATCAAATGTAAAACTAACCCTTCATGTATAAAAGTTGATGTGATCCCTGAACATATTCAACTAATCCATACCCAAGATCATTTAATAGCCATACATCTTAAGGATTGATAAATCCCATAACAACGCATCTCCATCAAAAGTTATAGAACATTCTCAACACCTAAAGGCTAGATATTCCCTTTGACTGAGAGGAGTTTGAAGTTTCAACACAGAAGGCACATATCAACATTTAAACTCATAAAATCAATGGAATAATAAGAAATAATGGGATGGGATGCACACATATAAAAAAAGAATGTATTAGGGTATGATTCTAAAGAATCATACCTTTAATAATCGATTTTCTAGATTAATAATCCAAAATAACTTTCTCACCTCTATATAATTTCTTACTCATTACACCTTGTTCTTTATTTCCTTATTGATATTTTCCTTTTCGATGAGGAATTGTTTTCCTATAGTCACCATTTCTATCCCAGTTCTTCTGATGAGTAGTATTTTATAGCCCTCATCCCATCAAAGCATACAACTTCTACAAAATATGAGAAGTTTCCCGAACACCTGACCTCACAACACTATAACAATTGAAATGAACATACCCCATTTCATTTCAATTATGGAATTCTCTTGGTGGTTCTATAAATTATTGCTTCATGCGGTTAAATGAGAAACATTAGAAATATCCAGCTTTACTCTTGGGTCTTGGGGGAAGATTCACTAATCCGACCATCTAATTTTGAGCCATCCCACTACATTGGAAATAGGTGTCCATATTTTACTTGTTACTAGAATTAGAGTTCCCTTTATTCCCCCTGGGTATCAATATGCACCCATAACCTATAGATCTTGATATTCCCCTTTAATCTACCATCACTTGATTGACCATTTAATTATAATCTGTTATACAAAGAAAGAAAATCCTCAAATGGATCTCCTACTTTAGCCTTGATTCAAAAATGTGTTCTTTTAAAGATTAACTAGAAGAAACATTGGGCACGAAGTGGAATAAATTCATAAATTTATCCACATAATCTATCACCAAGTGGTTTTACTACTTCAAGATGAAAAGGCCTATCGTTCTTGAAATCTTGAATGTGAGAGGATATAATTTCTTGTTGAAAAATTCTTCATAATATTCCCACAAAATGCCTTGGTATAATTTAGCCTAAACTTTTAAATCCCACAACTAGTGTGAAATATCTTCCAGTATATTTGTTAAAAAGTTTACATTCATCTCTTCTACTATGCCTATGAAATCAAGGATTTGATTCATCTTATTCACTGACACATCTTCCTTATATGGTTCCAAATCATGCTAAAAAATTCATAAATTCTACTTCTATTACTGAAAAAAGTGATCCATTTTCTTAGTTCATCCCTTCCATTCCCTCTATCTACAACATAAAATTCCAGAGATATAGTTTAAACCATATTTTGGTTCACCTGTTTCATAGGTAAAACCACATTACCTATAGCTTCTTCTAGTTGGTCTCTACAACACCACTAGGGTTCCATTTTAGTAAACACAAAAAACACAAGTTTTACACTCTAGAAATTGAAGGATTTACAATTTTAAATTCTACCACATCATATATCACAACATTGATTTCCCAAAATTGGACAATTTTTATATTCAACCATTTATTTAAAAAATACAACATGGTTTTGAAAATATAATCATTTTCAAAATATCCATGTTACACCTTTTAAAAACATCACATTTGAAGGATATTTTAAATTAAAAATAAATAAATACATTTACACCAAATTGAAAATCATTACTCAAAAAAGAAATATTCAATCCTAGTATGAAGAAATTTTAAAAATGTATTTAATGCTCATATCATTGGAAAATTCCATGAAAATGATATTAAAAACCCTATATGTTTCTTAAAAACATATAATTACTCAAATCCCTGATATATTGATGTTATAATTTAAAAAGGAAAGTTACATATTTTTATTCTATACATTTAAAGTCCCAAAGATCCTAATAATTTCTACCATCCCAACTCAAGGACTAACCAGAATTATTGGAAACTCCAAGACCAAAAAACTCTCACACTTTTTCCCAAAATATATTAGTACCAATCAAGATTAATTCTAATTGTAAGTAAAGGACTGAAAAAGTTGATACCACTTGTGAAATATCACCCCTCCTAATTTTCATGATTTAATAAAGAATTGCTAATTGGACTAAAGAAACATCCCCAAGGTTTAAAATAATGGAAATAAATTCCAAGGGCTTCAATACAATTAGGGTATGATTTTCAGTTTGGGAAGTAAGAAAACCCAACCAAACATACCATAACAAATTAACCACTACATGATGTATGATAAAAACTATACAAATCATAGAATAATAAATTAATATCAAGCCCAACTATAATTAGAGTACCTCAATTGTATAATACTAACATAAAATTAAAAGAATGAAGATGAAACCAACAAAAATCCAAGACTCCAAGGTATAACTCCACAGATCCCAAAATTCTCAATCCTCTAACAACACAATACAAACCATGTTTCGTATAGAACCACTAAAGAAATTTGATACTTTCCTTTACCTATATCTCGATTGACAGTATCTATAAAATCACCAATATTCCAAAGAAGGGGGGGAGTAATGAAACTCAATTGTTTTCCCCAAATTACATCCCTACTAACACCAATTGGATAGAAGATGTTAACAAATTATTATAAAATAATTTATATAAAACAATTTAGATAAAAAAGTTTATACACATTAATAATTTATATCAAGCCAAGCACTTCCATATCAAAATATTTTTCTAACCATAATAGTTTCCAAGGAAAATATTAATCAACAAATTAAACCATTTCACATTCTTTTTTGGAATACCAAATCCATGATTCACACCCACACACACACATTAATGCTTTAGTGATAATTCCATACTTGTGTGTGTATTATCTTCTATCCACTGATTCATTACAAAGTGGCCAATCTTCTTGTTCCCCAATGACACATGCCCCTTAACCAGGGTCACATCCCTTTGTACCCTAATGGTAAATTCTCCTTAATTAGGGTCACGTTGAAAGAATGAACTCAATCCAACTCATGTATGCAAAAAAAATATCAAAAACAATATTTAAATCTATTTTAATATAAAATTATTTTTATTAAAAAACATTCCACAAAACCTTTTTACATGAATTGAATCCTTGCCATATTTTAAAGAATTATTTTAAAATGACAAAACCAACCACTTTATAAAAAAATTCCACAAATCTAGATACTATCCCTAAAGTGGTTTCTACCATTCTTTGTACATCTATTTGACAAACAATTTCCTGAAATTCAAACAAGATGAAACAAAACCTTAAAATTATAATAAGATGAGTCAATAGTGAAGCCACATACCTTGAGAAGTTTGGTGAACACTATGAACAACACAAAATATTCAACAAAAATAGGTTGAATCTCTGAAAACCCCCTTGATATCTTCCCTTAACAAAACCACAACCACATATCATCATGATTGAAATCAACCATCATAAATATATCCCCAACGGACTAAATATTAGATTTTGAGAAAGGGAAGGAATGAATATTTGAGATAAAATTAAAAAAATGAATACATAACAAGTGAATAAGACCTCAGTACAATAATAATTACCTTTGAATCACTTAGGATATTACCGGGAGAGAGTCTATATCATATTTGATGAATAAAACCTGTCTTAAGGATGAAAATAGTGAAAAATGTGAGGTTTATAGGTGAACATGAGTGAGATCCACTTTTTAGGACCTCACTTTGAAACTGTGCACAATTAGTCACATAGTTAGGAAAACTGTGCAATAACTATATGTTATCCTCTGCCTCAAGTATCACCTCACAAGGTTGGCCCCCATGGTCAGGCCAAACCATGCACGAACCAGAAGCCCATGTTTCAATGTTCATGATTTCCTATAGGAGTTTGATGGTTTCCAATAACCATTATTAAATTGTAAAAATTTATAAAATCTCCACAAACATTAGAAAAGTAATCCAAACCCTCCCAAACTACACCCAAAAACTTTACATACATAAAAAATCACAAGTAAATGATTACTTACTTGAAAATGGGGGTTCTACATAATCAATTTTATTAAATGATCTTTCTAAAATTGCATCAAATTCTAACTTCTATGGTGCCCCATAGGAAACTCAATGGGCCATGAACCTTTCTTTGATGGAACCAACTATTATTATTAGAAAACTGACAATATACCTTTTTAGGAATCATAAGTTACTCTGTTTAGAAAATATTTATACATGGTTAAACACCCACTAAATAATCAGATCAAAAATGGACTCTCAATGACATTATCACTTCTGATATTGATAAGAAAGACAAAAAATTTATTCATTATGGTTCAGATAGAAATTATTTTAGTCATGTTTATAAATGAAACAATTCATATGAAATATTGAAATTATTTTAAATTTATTATAATAGGACTGATAAAGTTAAGTATATCAAACTTGATAAGTATAAAGAAGATTGTTCAAGTTTTCATATATATTTCAATGAAACAATTTGTAAAATGTTTACTAATTATACATATATATACAATGGAATAAAATATATTGTTGATGATATTTTAAAATAGAATATTATGAAGAAGACACTTTGAGTTTTTCAAAGTTCATGGGAACCCAAGGTAATGACTATTCAAGATGAAAATGTCATTAAGAAAATGTTTGTTAAATAACTCATTGGTCATCTCGTGACCTATTAAATCACCATGAAGTGAAAGGAAAAAAATGAATCTAAGTATGTCAAGGAAAAGAAAAAAAATTATTTTAACTCAATTTATGATGACACTTCTAGATGTAAGTCTGATATAAAACATCAACCAAAAAAATCAAACAAATATATGATTAAGAATAAATCCTTTCGCGATGCGAAAAAGTAAAATCAATTGAAAGGATCTAAGGTAAATTTTTATAATTACAAAAAAAGAGACACATAAAGATAGAGTTACCTTAATTATTAAAAGAATAAAATTAATAAATCCCTCAGAGTTTCTGCTTGTATTGTAGGTGATGATTTCATATACTATTCTAAATGAAGTGATGATAGTATTAAATTTTTCATGTTTAAACTTGAGATCACAGATAAAGTTAATTCCATTAATTATTCTGGTTCTAATTATTCTACCTCTTCTTTCTCTCAAGAAAATTACATTGTAAATAATTAGTGAATAGTTCTTTTGATTTTACCATAAAATTCAATGAACTAAAAAATAATTATAATAAATTGGTTTTTAAGAAGAATAATTTTTTAAAGAAAATTAATATTTATCTTTTAAATTAATAGAACAACAGAATGTTGAGAAACTTGAATCAAATATTAAGAATATCAATAATTCACTAAATAAATTCATCCAAGGTATAAAACATTTATATAAAATTCTCAGTTCTGAAAATCATGAAAAAATATTATTGGTTTTATTTTTTCAAGTCATGTATGCTCTTAAAAATTAATTCTAATTTTAAAAAATGGTGCTCACATGATAAAATTTCCTATTATTATAGAAAAAATATCAATCTTTTTTATGAATACGTCTATAAAAATACTTGTTATGGTAGGTATTTGTATATTTATATATATTCAAATATATTGTTTAAAAAATATTATAAAAAATAATATTCAATACAATCATTTATTCTAATTTTTTTTGTATAACATTAGTGGAACCAAATTTTGGGTACCAAAATTTTTTAGTTTATTAATGTTTTTTATGAAAATGTATCATGATAAAAACCAAAGGAGCTACATGGTACTCATATAGAGGCTACTCAAGAAAAATATTCAGTGACTTCTCTAAATTCAATCATATTTACTAGAATGATGGAGTCCACAACACTTTTGAAAATGATAATATGTGTAAGACAATCTGTATATGTACAAATAATTTTTCAATTTTTTATTAATAATGATGTTTTATATGTTAATGTTTTACAACATAGTTGGCCAATAATTTTTTAATTATGTGATAATGGTTTTAAAGACTCTTTTAAAAAATATTTTTATAATGTTTTTGATTCCCAAATAAAGAATTTTATTTTTAGCTTCGTATTTTTAAAATTTTAATATTAGTTATTTAAAATATATTTCTAGTCAAAAATTTAAGTGTTTAAATGAAATAGATAGTGATTTATATATTTCTCATAAACTCCTTGGTCATTAAATCACATAAAAACTTAGAAAAATCATTTGAAATCATCTAGTATGACATTAACCAATATTGAATTACAAAAATAACATTGTTTATGAACCTTTACAACTCAATATGAAACAAAAAACATCCTTTAAATATAAAAAGGATGATTCCACAACTAAGGACCTTGTACTTATTCATCTTGATATTTTTAGACTAACCCATGTTTCTAGTATAGTAGGTATATCATAAAATTGTGTAATTATCATTGATTATGATGGATTTATACTATTCTCTTTCATATCCCATAAAAATGAGTCATTTAAAAACTTTTCTAAATATTCTAAAAAGTATGACAATTAAAATGGCTATAAGATCATTTTAAATCTATGTGTTGAAATGGGAGAGTTTGATAATAAACATATTGAATAACTTAATAATTTAAAAGGTTATAATCATTGATTTTGGGCTCCAAGGTGTCCAAAAAATGAGATTATTGAGAGATGAAATTGAACTCTTAATGAAATTACTAGAAATTTCTTAAATTAATTTAATATTATTTAATATTTTTTGGGATGAGGTAGTAAAATTGCTTATCATACTTTAAATCGTGCTTTTATATGACCCTTCCTTCAAAATACCCCTATAAACTTTGGAAAAATCCTTAAAATTAGATTTTTAAATTTTTTGTATATAAATTATATATTCTTAACACCAAAGATGATATAAGAAATGTTGACCCCAAATACGATGATGGTATTTATTTTGGGCACTCTAACTCAATTAAATTAAAATAATTTTTTAATAAATTGAAAAATACCTTAGGATAATTAATTCACATAAAATTTAATGATAATTTTCCTAAACCTCACATCTAAGTTGATAAAGTTCTGGTTGAGCTAGAAAATTTAACTTTAATATTCCACCCATGTATACAGAAATTAAATTTTTGTAATAAAGACCATCTATCCCTTTACCCAAGTCATGGATAAAATTTAAAGGCCACATCTTAGGAAAATTTTATTTGTTATTTGTATGCCAGTACTCACATTAGATGGTAAGATTTTAATGTGTTTTAACATCCTGATTTTATATCCCAAATAGAACCCATAAAATTGATGATTCTATTAATTATGAAAGTTGGATACTTGTAATTAAAGAGGAATTAAACGAATTACAAAGGATTAATGTTTGGAATCTTATCGAAATACCCTATGATCATCATATTATTGGAAAAAAACAAATTTTTTTAGAAAATAATTAGATGATAAAAGTAACATAACTCATAAAAAATATGTACTCATAGCCAAAGGCTATAATAAAGAAAAATATTTATATATAGTGAGACCTTTTCATCTTTCACTTGGATTGATTCCATTAGAAAATTATTATTATTAAACAGTGATTTAATATTTTATATTTTTCAAATGGATGTGAAAAGTTACTTTTTGAATAGTTTTATTTTCAAAAAAAAATTTGTTTAACAACCTCTCGAATTTCAAAATTCCAAATTTATAAAATAATGTTTTTAAGTTAGTCAAATCACTTTATGGTAAAAAAACAATCCCGTTAGTCTTGTAATTAATGGTTTAATAAATTTAGTTTAGATAATTATTTCAACATAGGAAAAACTAATTCAAATTTGTTTTCGAAATATATTTGAAATGATTTATTAATTGATAAAATTTATGTCAGTGACATCATTTTCAGTTCTATTAAAGGATATCATTGTAAATATTTCTCCAATTAATGAATTAGAATTTTAAATTAGGTTTATGGGTGAACGTAAAATTTTTCATGGTTTTCAAATATCAAAAAAATAATGATGGAAACATTCTAAGTAAAAAAATACACTAATATTGTTTTAAATAATTTTTTGATAGATAAAGTAAAGAAAATAAAGAAAATAATGGGTAATTGTTTTATGCTATCATTGGATAAATCCATTAAGCTGGATGAAGAAAAACATTATTGAGGTATTATTGGGTGCATTCTTTAGCATACTGTGCCCCAACCAGACATCATGTTTATTGAATTAATTTGTTCTAATTTTTAATAAAATTAAAAGTAGTTGTATTTTAATGACCTAAAAATATTTTTAAGGTATTTAATAGGTTCTAAAAATCATTACTTTTTATTCAAAAATACACTTATTTTGAATTTATAACTTTTTTAGATGTTGATTTTGGTGGATTTTGACAAGATTGGAAAAGTAAAAGTGGGATATCTCACCTAATTATAAAATTCATTGTCTATTAGAGTATTAATAAGTATAAATTTCTTTCTATTGTTGTAGTCGAAGTGGAATATATATCTGTTGAGGGTTATTGTAACCAAATTATTTAGATGAAACATGATCTCTTAGATTATAGTCTATATTACAATTATGTCTTAATTAATTATGAAAACTCTAGTACAATTAGTATTTCTAGAAATTATATTTAAAACTATCACACTTATCACATTGATATGAGAGACTACGTTTGGAGGGATAATTTCCAAAAAGGTGATATCATGCTTGAGTTCATTAGAACCAATATTAAATTGTCTACTATCATTAACAATCCCCTTAATTTGGATTGTTATGACTTTATTAATGGCATGTAAGGAATTGTATGATTGTGATACTTAGTCATTAATTTTTGGTAATCTGGATTTGTTTGAAATGTTTTCAATATTTTAATCACAGTAAAAATTTCTTTTTTAAAATAAAAATATTTTCAAACTTTATTAATAATTTTTTTTAAATTTAACTGAGTATGTTATCCTCAATAAGTAAATTCATATATTGATAAAACCATGTGAATGTGGTTCTAGTGTAGATGCACCTAGATTTTTTTTACCTCAATAAGGATTGGTTTTATTTTTAATATAATTTTCACCCTCACCATGAGTAGTAGGCCTTTACTACACATCTAGTCTAAAAATCCTGGAGAATACTCTTTGGATAATTAAAAAATCTTTAAAAATCATAATAATGGATTATAAAATATTTCATGATCATAAAATTTTTTATGACACATTGATATCTTGAATTTAATTATTTTTCAATATATAGTATATATATTGAATTAATTGAGGGGATCCTATCTTGTTAGTACTAAAATGTTCCTAGAAGAGACACCCATTTTTAAAAAAACATAAGCTCCTGGAAAAACAGTTTTGCAGTGTTTTATTTCAATATTAAACTTATTTTTAATTTTTGGTTCATTTAAATCATGATACTATTTTTAATTTTTTTGTTTCATTTCAATATTTACTATATTTAAAATATATTTAAAATATATTTTTTGATACTTCGAGAATTTACATAGTTTTTCTATTTTTAGAAAATTGAAAACTTTTATTTTTTCAAAAATCTATTAAATTTTTTAAAAAATTTATTTTTTTCTTCTCTTGAAGAATTATTAATAATGAGTAACATGATTTATTTATTATTTTGAATGACCACATTTTTATGGTCTTTCTTGATAATCATGAAGGGGAGAAATTAATTATTTTTAATATCTTTTAAATTGATGGTATTATTATATTATTAATTATTATAATCTATTTTTATTAGGAGGAGAATTGGAGAAACGTTAGTTAATGGTACTTTATTGATTATAGTTATATTTATTTTAAATATAATTTATTTTAAACTTTTCTTGTGCTGAATATTTTTTTTAATCGTATTGGTTTAATCTTAATCTTTTTAAAATCAAATTATTTTAACCTCTAGATTGTTGATTTTTTGAATTTCATTATGAAATATTCAAATTCCATTTTAAAATTTTATTTCATATATTCAACATGTTTATGATCTCGATAAAGGGGGATATTGTTGTACACTACTCACTTAGATGTGTATTAATGGTCGGAAACACCTTTTGGTGTTTTTAATTATTCAATTGGGTGTATTTTTCATATTTATTTTTATCTTGAGGTTAGGTTGAAAATAGGCCAAAAAAGGCATCATGGTGGATATATAATAAAAAGGGGGTTCTTTATTAGTCATTAACCACAGACTACTTAGTTAAATGTCACTGGTTATTTGTTTGATTTGGGCCAAATACCCTACCTACTGGAAGTCCACCGACTACCTGATGGAATTTCACCAACCAGTCAATGGCAGTGAACATATCCACTATATATATAGTAGCTCCCTAGCTACCATGTGGTATCCAATAGATACCTGCTGGAGGAAAAAAACAACAATGAGGTCTACAAAATTGTCATTGGTTAGCCGGTGGCAACATAAGGATAACTGGTTGTTCCAATTCAACAAAGAAAAGTCCAAATTTATGGTGTATATCAATGGATCCCTTGACATCATTACTCCTACAACCCAACACTTGGACCATCATTGGATATAAATACCCCCCTTTAAAGGATTAGTAAATAACTACAACGATCAATTTTAAACATCTATAACAAGCTATTATTCCAAAATTGAATCCTCTCGAGATATCCTTGTAATTCCTAATTCAATAACTTTAATATCCATATTTTTCATATATAATTATCTTAAATTAAACTTCTATATATTTCAACAAAATTGAGATATTTTCTTCAAAGAATTTTTTATTATAAAAATATCACATTTTCTCTTTTTTAGGTTCTCAGTAAATCAATAAAACCAATGTATCTTTCTCTTTGGTTCTTGGTAAATCACTATAACCATGGGATATTTCTCTATAGGTTCATAGAAACCCACTAAAACCGAGGTTATTATTTCATTTTTCTTGACTATCACAAAATTAATTTTTTTTCCTTTTCAGGTTTCTTGGAAACCACTAAATTCATGATGTATAAAATTATAAATCATTAAGCCATCATTGTTGTAGATATAAGGGATCTTAATGATAAATTTCTAAACATACATAAAAAATTATGTTCCTTATTTAATTTTTACTTGTTTTATTTATTAATCACTTCGATTCAATTAATCATTCATTCATTTAATCCAACAATTGTTTAATGTCTTGTAAATAAATCTCTTACTGATTCATTATTTGGTCTCCACTATGTATTTTGATTTCAATTTAAAAAATGATTTTCATTTCTGCTAACATTAATTTGTTTGTTTTAATTTATTTCTCAATTTATCTTTTGGCATCATTTCTTTCATTTTAATTTTTAAAACGATATTCACCCCGCCCCTCAACCCTCTTTCTATTTTTCTCCGTGCAAAAGATATTGATATCTAATTCCATTACCCAAAAAATCATCAGCATGATCACAAGAATATATTCAAAAAAATTCTTATATAGGGGTGAGTATTATTTCTTAGTATGGGTTTTTCATCAACTAGAACAAATTATTTATATAGAATAGTATATGTTTTTGAACCCTTAAGATTTTTTATTTTATTTGTTGACAATATAGGTTTATGTTGGATTTGTGGGAAATATAATTTGATGGTGGCCCAAGGGGGCTTGTTAATGATAGATATTGTAGTTGTATGAAGAGATTGTAGAAGTATTATTATATATTCCTTATTATAGGATTCACACATATGAAATATGATGATAATATTGAATTAGTTCACAAATGGAGTACATTGTTATTGTGAATCTGTTTATCGACAAACTAATGGAGAATAGAGAAAGAAAATATATAGTTGTATAGTAAAAATATACATGTACCACTCTTAATTGATTTATATTTCATGATTATTTAGATTAAATCCATGATTCATGCACATATATAAGATATATAAGTATCCCAGTGCTTTCTGTATTGGGGGAGGGGTGTGGAATTTGGGGTCCACCGAATAATATGGTTATAATTTATGTGAAAAATTCTAAAGAGAATCTACATATAGGAATAAAACTATTCCACAACACTTATGGTTGTGTCATATGATGCATTGAGATAACCTTCATAAATGTAAACATAGTTGAACCATGCAAAAATATAATGCGTTTCACAATAAGGTGTACTTGGATGATCTATATAAAGGTAACTAGGGTTCTCTATATGGGTTAGTGGTAGAATACAAAATTTATCTAAAGGTAAATCTAAAATAAGGAATTAGTATGAAGTTAATCCATATTTTGTATAATGTTATGTTCATTTAAAAATAGAGTTTTAAACTTTAGCGTAGACATTATGTTGTAGTATGAAAAATAAATTCCACATAGCACAAGAGACTATATGGTAAGAGTGATGATTTGACTTTTGGAATAACAATAACTTTTATGGTGTTTATGCCAAAGAGAAATAGGCTATGTCACAATCTTGTTACTGAGGTAAAATTCATGCTGTAGATATTTCATACAACATGAATGATTTGATTTTTAGAAGACTAGATGATTTTTTCCTCTCTAATGCAATAAGATATTATGTTGTGGTGGAAAAGGCTACACCACAACCAATTTGGTAAGTGGAAGGTGTTTGAGGTGATCATGTTGTGATTTTGGGAGTGTAATAAGGATGTTAAAGGGTATGAGATTTATAGATTTGATCAATAGGAGGGTATGCTATAGGGATGATATCTATGATGTAATTTTATATTGATATATCTATTTATGTAATTGTAGAAAGTTCTATTCTATAATATTGTGATGAAATAAGATGACTATTTCATTGATTCAAAGATCTTACTGTCTTAATGTAGTTTCCAAGAAATATTTGAAAATCAAAAAGGAAGTTATATGTCATGATTTTATCATTTTAACTTAGATTTTACATCACAAAATGGAAGCACAAAATATATAGTATACCTTGAAAAATATAATGGAGATAAGTGGAAGTTTAATTAATATAAATTTCTAGATTATGGGATCCATTCTTATTAAACTTATTATAGAAGTTCTGGAAAATAATGAGAATCTAAATAGAGGGGTATTAGAGTTATAAATTTTATAGGATAGAATAGGTAGATAAGAAGGATAAATCTTGTCTCTAATTGAATAATTTTTCAAAGAATAATAAGAAGATAATAGTTGTAAGTACTTCAATGTAAAGTAGAGGAAGAGATTCCAAGTCTGTTATGTAAGGTGGAAAAAGGTGGTTATATGACCTCTTATAAAATATAGATACTGATCATGGTGATATTCATAGTAGAATTTGAAGAATAAATATGATTTCAAAGGCTCATATATATACTTGGTTCAAATTATAAACAATAAGTGATATTTTTATTCTCCTGTAATACAAATTTGTTTTACCATTTTAAGTAGTGAGAAAAAGAGGGATATAGTGTACCTAATTTTTCTTACATAACTATTACCTCATTTTTAAGATAAACAACACAATAGAGATACAAATATACTATTAAAAGGTTTATTGAATAGGGAAAATGTGGCTCATACATAACATTACATCGTAAAACATAATCATAATTTAATTCATAGTTTTCTATCTTCTCAGTGTCCCTGACAATCTACTTAGTTCAAGTAATAACCTGAATATATATATATATATCAATGAAATGGGTGAGCTAAAAGATCAATAAAAGGATGATAAAAGGATATGAACCAATAAAACATGGGTGAAAATAAACATCATCATGTCATAAGCATTGAATTATCATTAACATCATGATGGAAACATGTGATAATGACATGGAATGTGGAAACACATAAAAATTAAACATCATTTCATAGTCGTCAAATACAACACATTATTTTGAACAAAAGAATAATTTTCATGCATGTCATATGTGAATAATCATAGAAACATTATTATGAATAAATCACGAATCATGTTCACAAATATTACAAATTATGTCATGAGATACATCAAGTTGGCCATTGGAAGAAACATTATGATGAATTGGTTTTAATAATGTGTTTGTATTTTTTGACAACTAAACTTTTTGTATAAGAATGGTTTTTGTCATGATTATACCATGTCCATAATAATGAGGTTTTTTATGAAATTTGAAATTTTCTAAATTCACGAAACCAAACATGATGGGGGAGAAAATTTTTGTTTTTGTGAAAGGTTTTTTTATGGATACAAGTGTCTAGACAAAGAAGATTAGAATAAGAGGCAATAGACATAGAATGTCTGAATGAGTATCACCAGTCATATGAGTCATCATAAAGATGGATTAGTTGATCAAATTCAAAATTTGTCTCAGATCAATCATAATGAAGTTCAGATTAATTGGACTTAGCATTTGGCAGAATGTTTGAAGTTATAGAGTGAGGAATTCAAAATGACGATGAATAGATTTTTTTAAGAAAGTAAAGTCATGTGATAGAAAGTTCTCAAACATTCTAATCAAAACTAGATGACGCTTTACCAATCATGAAGTTATCAAAATTCATGAAACCTATCATGATGAAATATTTGGAAGAATTGGAGGAATCATTAAGAGTGTATGGTTTCCAAAAACCCAAAAATAGAAGTTCAGATCCAAAATTATCAACCACAGAAGTGTTTCATAAGTCTGATTGTGTAAAGATGATGAAGTTTGACTATTTACAAAGTTTCAGAGTAGAGATTCCATCATAATGCAAATTCCATCATAGTGGGAATTCTATCATTATAAGAAATCCATCATAATGGGAATTACCACTTTATGAGGATTCCATTAGACTGACTCTGAGAAGGAAAGTCAATCCGAATGCATCTAAGGATTAATTTCAATTGGGCTAACTCTGATTAGTAAATTCAATTGGACTGACTCTATGGTGGAAATAAAATCAGGTTGTCTATTATAAGGAAAGTATGTTCATCATAATTAAAAGATGAATAAAAGTCAAATAATAATGAGTAGTGGAAGAAAATCAAATCTTAATTAGTATAAGAAGATAGTGAGATCATAATTAATTGAGGAAGAAAGTCAAATCTTAAGGAAAAGAGTAATACATTTAGATCATAATTAGTAGAGGAAGAAATTTGGATCTTAGTGATTTGATTATGTTAATAAAAATTAAGATGAGGATTTTACATCATATTGAAGAAAATTTAGTATGTTTGAGATGGTTTCACATTGTAAAAATTTACATTTAAATGAAAATGTTTTTATAGTTTTGAATTTTGAGTACGTGGGAAAATTTTTCCAGTTTATTGACTTTGCTATTCCAAGTCACCTATAAATAGATGATGTGTTCATTAATAATTTCAATTCATTTTGACATGTGAAAAAGTCATATCACTGCAAATTTATTATAAAATATTGATTTCTAGAATGATACCACATTAAAAGGTCAGACTTTTGAATGTTTTTTTAATAGACTAAGAATATTACACTGGTAAGTTGAGAAGATTTTGAGAAGTTCGGTTTAAGAAAATTGGTTATCGCAATGAGTCTATCATAACGAGATAATCAGATCAAGGATAAGAACCACAATTATCATACTAAGGTTCTTAATAGAGTTTTGTTGAGAATTTTGTTGATATTTTTTTGAACCAATTATTTATAAGAAGACTTTGTAAACTCATTGGAGTTAGTATAGTCATTCCAATTGGGAGATATAATCTATCTAATGGGAGTTGAAACACTATTTATTAACTTCTTTATTATAGTGAATTTAAATAGACCATTAGGAGTAGATATGTATATGATTTAAGTTCTCACATTGAGGTAAAAAATTGTAAATCTAGTCTATATTACTTGCATTCCTACATTCTTATGCATGGATCTTTACTAAAAGATTATTATTATATGATCTTTAATAGGATATATGGGGTAAGTTATAAAAGTTTTTTAACATAAAAAAGGTGAGAAACTGATTTATCCCCCCCCCCCCTTATTAGTTGTTATTCGATCATCTGAAACATCAATAGTTATCAAAGCCAGGTGTACCTTGTGGAATCATTATCTTGGATAATCTCAATTCTATCAATAGTAGATTAATTCCTACATTTTATGGAAAAAATTATTATGGATTGAAAAATAAGATAATTTCTTATCTCATATATCTTTTCCTAGAATTTGTTGATGTTGCATCTATTGTTTTTACACCTATTGAGAAAGACTCTCCCGTGATTTATTTTTGATAAGATATGTATAAAAGGCTATGGAAATACTAGAAGTTATTTATTTATGACCTTATCATAAAATTTTTATATAAATGTGATGTCTCTCAAAACATAAAATAGTATGTAAGTATTTTTGAATGGAATACTAAAGTGAAGGAAGAGAAACCTAAAATCTGGAATAGTAAGTATGAAGACATAAAGATGAAAGATGAAGAATCTATTGTAAAATACTTTACCGAAGTAAATGAAATTGTTTGAAACATCATTGGATTTAGTTATGTATTAGAAGATTCTATAATTGTGAAGAAACTAATGAAAAACTTTCCAGATAGGATTGATTCTAAAATTTTATCTTTATATGATAAAAATGATTTATCTCTTGATGAATTGAATAAATTTTTTATAGATTATGAAATAAGGAGTTATCTAATGTAAAAAAAGAAGATAAAACATGAAATGGATTTTGGAGAAATGATAGAAATAAAAATATATGATTCTAAACATATTGATATTTATGACTCCAAAGATAAAGAGGATGTTGAGTTGAATGAAAAAATCATTTCTCTTATATCCAAGAACTATTGAATAAGAAGATGTATGTATGGAGGTAAAATTACTCTGATTTTTTTGAGTTTGGTGGAATCAGAGACTTTTCAATGAATTGTCTCAATAAGAATGTTGTATAATATAAAGATTATTATAATGAAAAACATCTATAGAAGAAGTGGAAAAACGTTCTAAATAAGAAAATTCATCCAAGAAATATAAGTAAAAGTTTAATAAATAAAAAATAATCAAAATAATTAAGAAAGATAAAAAAACTAAACTGATAAAAATTATTTATAAGATGAAAGTACATAAAAATTTAGAACCTTGATTTAAAAAGTTTAGAAAAAAAAATATTCCTCATACAGTGAAGAAGGTGGTGATGAATTATATAGATTTTCAACTCAGAAAAGAAATTGTTTCCTATCTTGAGTAAAACAAAACTCTCAATAAATAAATTAGAGCTATGAAGAATGATTATGTATAAGTTTTTGAACGAATAAAATATTTAATCAGCCAAGAGGAAGAATAAATTCAAGAGATATTAAGTTATAGACATAAAATTGCTGAATAGGGAAAGTTGATTGAAGATATTAGTAAGAAGATAGTTGATAAGAAAGAAGAAGTTAAAAAAGTTTCAATAAATACTTCTTGTGTCCCGAAGTACCTGGAAGAAGATGATTAAAAACTTCAACATGGATCTAGAAATAAAATATGAGACTTCTAATGTTGCCGAGAAGGCTCAAAACAAGAATAAGGTTAAATCCACACTCACCAAAAAAAAATTACCTCATTCTTCAAACATTTTCAGTTTTGGAAAAAGTATTGAGAAATTGTGGTTTAAAAATGGTCTGAGAAGCATATTTCATCCAAAAAAGATGAAAACTCACTCAAGAGTAAATATAGTCAACATATAGATATTGTTGAAGTAGAAAGAACTCATCAACCTCAACAAAGTTTCTAAAGAGAAAGATCACACGTCAATAGAAAAACATGATTTAAGGGTTATTATTGGTGGTGTGAAATATTTGGGGACAAGTCTTATAATTTCTTTTATAAGTTGTAACTTCTTGGAATTTTTTTTGAAAAAAAGTGAAATAATTGTGGGTGGAAGATAAGTTACATTCCTCGCCCATAGAAAGCTTGAAATGAAAAATATAACGATGTTAGAAACTTTACAACAAAACATAAATTGGAATGTCTATAAGATGTTTTTGGAAGATGTGACACGGTCAGCCATCATACTTAAATATTTAGAACAATACTTCTAGAACAAGTTTCTTATATCAAAAAAGAAAAGGAATATGGAAATAAAAAATTTGAGAAAATAGATTTTGTTATCCAGATATATTTGAAAGCAAGTAAAATGAATAAACCATGGATTCATGATAGTGTATATTATTAACATGTCATAGGTGATATAAAAATATTGATTTTTAAAAAAATTAATGATGGAGTAGCAGTTATTTTTGTTAATGATAGTTCCTCAAAAATTAGAGGAATTGGAATGGTTGAGATTTAATAAGAAAAAAGAAAACCTAAGGAAGTTTTATTTGTTGATGTGAAAAAATGTAACTTACATACTATGAGTCAACATTGTGATGATGGAAAAGAATAAATGTTTAGAAAAGATTATTTTGTTATAAAAAGTTTTAAATAGAAAAAATTTATTACAAAAGGAGAAAGAACTGGTGTGAATATATTTTATATTAGAAAACATAACAACTCATGTTATATATGTACTAAAGATGAGAATAATTTTTTGCACTAGAGACTTAGACACATTGGGAAGAAAAACATTAGAAAAATTTCTAAAGATGATGCTACCCATTATTTTCCATAATTAAAAAGAATGTATTAAGATGTTTGTATTACTTTTTAGAAAGGGAATATGACTTAAAAGAGGCATAAGAGAGTTGAGATTCAGTTCACCAAAGCTATCTATCTTATTCATTTAAATTTTTGTGGGTTGATGAGACATCAATCAAAAAAATAGATTCTTTAATTTATGGATTTTATTGATGATTTCACTTGGATGAAAAACATCATATTTATGAAACAAAAATTAGATGTTGTGCAAATGTTCCATTTTTTTGAAAAGAATTTGAAAATAATGGGGGCTTATATGATGAATTGTTTAACAGATATTGGTACCAAATTCACAAGAAATAATTTTGAAAAATATTTAATAAATCATGATATCAAACATTAGTATAGATATCAATAAACTCTACAAAACAATGGAGTAGATGAATGAATGAATAGAATTTTTGTATAAATGGGAAGAAGTATGTTATTAGACTACAAACATTCAATGTTATACCAGAGTGAAACTATTAGTGCTGATATACATATTCATAATAGATTTTTTTCATACCAGACTTCAATATGACTTCTTATGAAATTTGGTATAACAAAAAACCTTCATTGAGGTACTTGAATGCTTTTATAAATCCATGTTTACTTAATATAAAAAATCTAGATCTGGGAATGTATAATGGGAAAGATGATGAAGGAAATTTTATGGGTTGTTCACCCAATGGAAGAAATTAAAAATGATGAAAAAATATTAAATGTGTTGGTGGTCTAATATGATGTGAAAGTAATTAAAAATCAAAATTCCTTGACAAATGTAGTTTATAATTATAAGGATAATAAAATATATATTCCAAATGATAGTGAATATAATTCAAATAATAGTTACCATGATTCTGGAAAATCATGTTATGAGGTAAGTTCAATTGGAAAAGAAATTTTGAAATTTACTACGTTACAAAATCATGTTGGTTTGGAAAACATTATTGGAAATCACAAAGATCTAGTTAAGACTATAAGAATGCTGATATTAGAAAATTAGAGTTCACTTATCTCAAAAGTTGAAGAAGAATAAATTTCAGAATATATTCAACACAAATAATGGGTGGATTATATGGGTGAAGAGTTTGATGAGATTGAGAAAAATGAAATATGAAAAATTGTTCCATGGACATAAAACAAAAATTGTTATTGGAACAAAGTGGGTTTACATAAACAATTTGAATGAACATAAATAAGTTTCAAGTAACAAATCCTAGCTTTTTTTAAAGGTTATGAAAAGGTAGAAGGTGTGGATTTCAATGAAATATTTCCACCATTTCAAGGTTAAAAATAATCATAATGTTTCTAGTAGTGGTTGACCATTGGAATTTCTAAATATATCAGAGGGATGTAAATTCATCATTTTTCAATAGAGAAATTGTATAAGAGGATTATATTGAACAAACTTGTCGGTTTTTACTTAATAGGGATGAAAATAAATTATTTAAATTGAATATATCTTTTTATGGGATGAAATAAGATCTACATGCATGGTATTCTAAACATGAAAATGGTTTGATAATATTGGGAAAAGTTGATAGAAACTTATATGTGAAAGATATTAACTCTAAGACTCTAATTATAATTGTTGATGTGGTTGATATAATTTTTTTAATGGATAGAGAAGTTGTTTTTAAAACATATAATGAATAAATAAAGAAGAATTTTGAAATTTCAATATTTATAGAATTAATTTTTTTCCATGGATTATAAGTTTAACAAAAATAAATATAAAATTTCTTATCTTAAGAAAAGAATACTGAGGAATTGTTAAAAAAAATTTCATGATAGAATCCAAATTAGTTTATATTCCTATCTATATGAGCACAAATGTGCGTAAATACGAGTATGATAAAAGTCTTATTCAGAAAGGCTTTTATAAGCTGATAGGATGTCTACATACCATACATCCTCAAGGATTTATATATTTTATGTTGTGACTTTGTGTGCTGGGTATCAAGGTAATCCAAAAGAATCACATATGTTGGTGGAAAAAATAATTCTGTGATATGTCAAAGGAAAAAATTCACATGGGTTTTTATAAAAAAATAAATAGTGAGATAAAGTTTCAGGGTTATAAAAATGTCAATTAGGTTAGAGATTTTAATGATTTAAAATTTACCGTAGGAGGAACATTTTTCTTGGGTGAATGTTGTGTGAGTTGACATAGTAAGAAACAATGTTCAGTAAATTTAAGTACAACTGAATTTGAATATGTTTTAGCTACTCAGTATTTTTATTAAATGTTTCGGGTGAAAGTTCAACCAGAAGACATGAATGTAAAATTTTATAAACCACTAAAGATACTTTGTGGTAATCAGAGTGAAATTTTGTTGTCTAAAAATACTATCCAAAATCCAAGATCAAAATAGATTGATATAAAGTTTCAATTTATAAAAGAGAAAGTTTTTGATGGATATTTTTTGCTGGAATATCTCATTGAAGTATCAAATTGATGATATATTCACGAAGGAAAATCCTAATGAAATATTTATTTAGTTGAGGCTAAAACATCATGTTCATCCTCCTCTAATGACTTTCTAATCCTCCTGAGGAAAACCACTATCGTTCTTTGGATTATATTGAAAGTTAAGAAGAGAAAGTAAAAAAATATTTTACTTTGAAATAATTTTTTACATGTGTTTATTATATGAATATAATGTTTTTTGTTAACATAAAATGCGGGAGATAAAAAGAAATTTGAGCGAAAAATAAAAAAGAATCTTTCTTCACTCAATTTGAAGCTATGGTTTTCATAAAATAGTGGAGAGAAAAATAAAACTGATAGAAAAAAAACTAAAAGGTGAGCAAAGCTTATCTTAACTTGGCTGAAAAAGTGTCTTGTCACCGCAGGATGAAATTAGTTCACAAACATTACTTTATCCAATAGTGTAGTGTTAAGAAAACCTCTTTTAAGAAAGGTTATGTTTTCTTAAAATTCAAAAAACATGATTTTCCTACCAAAATTTGAGTTGTGAAAAAATTATAATAGTTTAGAATGTTGTTAATGAGTGTTTCCAACAAATCCAAATGAGGAGATTGAAGATCCATGGTGATGTTTTTATTTTTTATTTTTTTTTTATTTTTTGACCACTAAAATTGTTGTATAAGAATGGTTTTGTTTGTTAGAATTAAACTAAGTCCATAGTAATGAGGTTTTGTAATAAATATTATAGTTACTAAATATTTGTACCCAGACATAAAGGGGAGAAGTTTTTTTGTCGTTTTGAAAGTTTTTTTAGACACATGTTTCTCGAAACAGAAGATCATACTAAGAAGATCCATACTCAGAATTTCTGAATGAGAAGAACCGATTGTAAGAGTCACTAAAAATATAAATTAGTTAGTCAAATAAAACATCAGTCATAGATCTATCGGTATGAAGTTCACATTCATCAGACAAGACAATTGTTAAAAAATCAAAAGTTGTATACTGAGGAAGATAAAATAATGATGAATAGGATTGTTAATGAAAGCGAATTAAGATGTTAGAAAGACCTCAAAATTTCCAATCTAAATCATAATATACATTACTAACCACGAAAGTATCACAAATTATGAAACCTATATTGATAAATGATTTTGAAAAAATAGAGGAATTAAAAAGAGTGTATCGGTTCCTGAAACATAGGCATAGAGGATTTCATATAGATGTATCAGACACCTAAATTTTTTCAAAAATCTAAATGTTTAAATATGGTGATGTTTTAGGATTATAAAAGTTTTAGAGCTACATTTCCATCTTAATGATAATTCCATTATAATAGTGATTACATAATTATGATAAATCTATTGTAATAAGAATTCTACCATTTTTAGGGTTTTATCAGACTAAATATGGGAGAAAAAGATAATCGAACTGACTATGAGGAGGAAAGCCAGTATGACTGAATTAAAGGTGTAAAGTCAATCAGAATGACTCTAAGGAGGAAGTCCAATCAGAGTGACTCTGATAAGGAATGTAATTTCATTGTATTGGGTAGGTAAAGATAGTCAAATCATAATGAGTATAAGAATATAGACATATCATAATGATCAGAGGAAGAAAGTTATATCATAATGGAAAGAGGAAGAAAGTCATATTTTAGTGAGATGAAAATGTTTGTTTTAATGAAGATAAATAAGTTACATTGAACTGAAGAAAAATTAGTATGTTTTAGAAGGTTTGAATTAGTAAATGTTTAAGTTTAAATGTAGTGTTCTTTAGAGTTTTAAAATTTGAGTTAGTTGGGGGTGTTTTTTAGTTTCTTGCCATTTCTATTCTGATTTGATTATAAATAGAGGTAAAGTTTACACTTACATTAAAATTTTTAGTACATGAAAAAAAGGCATAGAACTACATATTTCTTGTAAAAGTATTATTTCCTGACTGAGACCACATTATATGGTCATACTTTTAAATTTTTGGTTTACAAAATTGACAATATTATTCTATAAAGATTAGACATATTAGTTGATAAGAGTTTTAAAAGTGAAGTTTGAGAAAAGGGGTCACCCTAATGATAAAATATGACTTTGGATCTAACCTAGTGTCATTAGACTAAGGTTCTGGAAAGTTTTTGTGCAGTGAAAATGTTTTTCATGATATTTTCTTTTGAGGAAAAATTTTTCGTATGAAAACTTTGTCAAATGACAAGAGTTAGTATAATAATTTATATTAGTTAATAGAATTCATATAAAAAAAGTTGGAATATGTTGTTTTCCCTTATTCATTATAGTGAATTTCTGTAGACCCACGGTAGTGTCTATGGCAAGTATGTAGGTTCTTACACTAAGGATGAACCTTGTAATTCTTATGCGCTTTACTTTCTATCCTACTTTTATATGCATGCGTATTTACTAAAAGAACATAAGTATATGGACTTTAATATGTTCCAAGGGTTATGTTATAAAAGTTTTAAAACATAATAAAATATGAACAACTAATTCAATCCCTATTCTAATTTTTTATTCCATACATTGGAAGTTAACCAAATTATTAGAGGGATATATAATTAAAGTCCTATATATCACATCATAATATTTTCATAATCATAAATTCCACCTAGAATATTTAACAATAATAGTCATGAAATAAAAAAGGAAGAGAATGGATTTTATATATCATATTTTCACAAATAAACTTTTTTAGTTCCCAAATGAATAAGGTAAATCATACTAGGACATAAAAAATAATTATTATTTAGTGGGAATGGATCATTTCAAGTGGATTAAAATTGGATGATTTCAAAATTGAAGTCACTTTGAAACAAGAGGATTTTCTTAGAAATTGTTTGACAAGGAAGAAACATGTATTTCCCTAAATGAAAATGTAAAAAACATTTAAATGAAATAATATGAACATTCATACTATATAAGAGAGTATAAAACAAATAATGTATTTGGGTTCAAGAATCCTCTTACCTTTATTCACCCTTTATTTCCTCGCTTTTGTGCCTCCTGAATAATAAACATAGATTTAATAAAAAACTGATCTAGAAGTTAATTTTTATTATTTTTACCAGAATTTATCAATTATATTTATTTGATTATATTGATTTATTTCCTTGTTTTTGGGGTAGTAATTTTGATATGAATTTTTACCTAAAAATTTCCCATTTGACCTCGATTTCTCTACTTTATTTAATGTAATTTATAAATTAGTATAACAAATTACGGAAGATAAAATACATAAAATTAAGTTTTTATATATTATATATAATTTAAAATATCAATATATGATTATGGATATTTTTTTATTGGGAAATGTCCCTATAGTTGGTTAACTGACCTTTGATGGGATATTGTTGGGGGAGTACTAAAGGGAGGTTTGAAATTTATATATATAGTAAATATAACACTTACTGTAGGTTAAAATCATTAATATAATTTTAAATTAATTTCCAATTAATATTATTTGGCTTGTTTGTGAAAGGGGTGGTGAAAAAAATAAATATAAGAAGAATAAAAAATAAAAAGAATATTTGTTCAAAACATACCTAATCATTAGTGTGACTACTCTTTTATGACACTATAACTCCCTTGATGTTCATAGTTTGATTACTATAAAATGCCCCTAATTATTCTAAGGGTATGGGGAGGAAGTATATTTTAATTTCTTTTCTTTGTAATGTTGGAAATGATTAGTTTTCAAAGGGAGGGAGAGGGGTTATTTATACTTGAAGAGAGGGGTATTTTGAGAATAAAACATTGAATAAAATAATATATCAAAGGTAAAACATGTAATAGTGAATTTTTTAAAATATAAATCATCTATAAATATAATATAATGGGTTTTTAAGTTAAAATAAATTTTATAATTTTAATTCCTTAATTTATTAAAAATTTATGTTGAAAGAAATAAAAATTATTATTTTAAGGAATTAATTTTGTCTTTAGGTTTTGGAAATTAATTTTTAGGTTTGAAAATTAAGTTTATTATATTTTACTTTACCATTTATAATATAAAATATATAATGATGTAAAATTAGGTTCTGGGAAGAATTATTTAATTACTACCTCATGAATGATATAATTTAAAATACACCAATTATATGAAAAACTATTTTTACAATTCAGATGGTAGATGATGTATTTCAGAAAATTACGAAAAAATCACACTTAGGAAATTCTGATATGATGACTTAAAAAATGATATTAATTGGATAAAAATAAATTTCTAAAATAGGTAATTTGAAATTTTATTATTAGAATTATGACTTTTATGAAATACTTTCAAATATTGTATATTAAAAAATATTCTTTTATTTTCCTTCAGTTTTTTAATCATGATAATTATTTTAAGGAATTATAATATTTATTATTACATAAAATAATCATGATAAATGTTTTTATATTAAAATTTATTATTTTTATGTAAAATTACTATTTCATGGGGCATATTACTATTCACAGTAATCAGGTATCATATCCCAATGGACATGTTACTATTATAATAGTTACATTACTATTCAAATAATCACATTACTTCCTATAAATACATTTACTTTAATTACTTCATTATTCATATAAATTTCTCTTAAGGTTTTATATTTCCATTTTCTATAATGTAGATTGTTTTACTAACATTTTGTTTCTTTTCCATAGTGTTGACAGTTCTGGAGATGATTCTCATGGATTGGGGAAATCTATATGTTCCCATTTTATCTTTTCTATTTTATTTATTTTATCTAATTGTATTTTTTGAAATTTTAATCGATTTCATTACAAAATAATATAATTTTATTTGTTAATTAATATAAAATTCTACCAATTTCATTATGTGTATAATACTATATAGTATATTAGAACCCTTATTTATTTCAAGAGAAAAATACCATTTTTATACATTGGGTTGTTACATCATTCCCCACTTTAGAAATATCATCCATAAAATTTCAACTCATATTCTCTGTTGATAATTGAAGATGGTACTTCTATTTCATTGTTTCCTATGGTTACCATGTCACCTATTCATACTTGTAATTCCTCCACAACACTTTGACAAGGTGATTTATCTTATTGAGTATAACTTTATCTCCAGGGTCTATGATCTTCACTAGTTTGTCTTCATATGAGAGGTCATTATCCATTTGTACCACCCCTATATTCCATATATGTTAGGATTTGGGTATGTACTTTCTTAGGAGTGGAACATGGAACACGTCAAGAACATGATCCATACTTGGTGGAAGTTCACGATAAAAGGCCACCGCTCCTATGTGATCAAGGATCTAAAAGGGGATAATATACATTGGGCCAAGATTACCTTTATTTCCAAACCACATGACTATCTTTACTTCTAATATTTTAAGGAAATATATTTATACAAATTCAAACACTAAGCCCCTTTGACGATTGTTATCAGATCTCTTTTATTAATCTAAGAATCTTTTATATGTTATTTGGTGGATTGAACCCTCTCTGTCATATATTTCAAAAGATTAGGTAAAATTAGTTTTCTTTTTCATTCACTAAACTCATCTCAACAAGTTGGTGTTGTACATATCTTCCCATATAGGGCTTCATATGGATCCATTTTAATAATTTAGTGGAAGTTGTTATTGTATTAGAACTCAAATAATATGAGATACCGATCCCATCTTCCTTTAAATTCCATTGAGAAGGCTCGTAGCATGTTATCAAGCATATGAATTGTCCTTTCAGATTATTCATCAACTTGGGGGTGTTTTGTCATACTAAAATTCAATTAATTAATCAAATTACATTAAATATTTCTCTAAAATTTAGAGGTGAACCTTGGATTAGGATATGTGATGATCGAAAGTGTAACCCCATATAGCCTCACTACTTCTTTAACATATATCTTGGTATGTTTTTCAGTTGATAATTCTTATTGAATAGAGATAAAGTGGTAATGATTAGTGATTTGATCCACCATAACCAATATCATATTATTTCATTCAGATTTATTTAGGAGATGCCGTACAAAGTACATAGTGAAATTCTCTCATTTCCTTGTGGGTATAAAAAATGGTTTCATCAAACCTTTGGAATTATTTTACTATTATTAAATTTGATGAAATACCAAACACTACAAGATACACTACACAATCTCTTTCTTCATGTTTTCCCACCAAAAGTTTTATCAAAGGACATAATATATCTCGGTACTTCTAGGATGGATAGAGAAAAGATAGCAATGTGAATTAACATAAAGATCATTCATTATCCCAAGTGATGAGGGAATAGAAATACTCATTACAAAAAGAATCACACCATCATCATTGAAGTGTAACTCCTGTAGATTCCATTAATTTACAGAATTCACTGTCTTTTGTAGCTCCTGATCATCTCTTTATTCTTCCTTGATCTTATCTTAGAGATATGGTTGGAAATTTTTTTGGGAATGGTATTATGTATTCATTTCGATTATTATTTCCAAATCCATCCATTGAATATCCATGGAGACAATTTTTTACTCAATCCATAACATGGATAGAGTAGCAAGTTCTTTTCTGCTAAGAGCATCAGCTACCATATTCACCTTTCCTTGATGCTAATGGATAAGGAAATCATAGTCCTTGATTATCTCTGAAAATTTTCTTTGAAACGTTTTAAGATCATTATATATGAATATATACTTTAGAATCCTGCAATTAGTATTTATATCACAATTTTCACAAAAGAGTTAGTACCACCAATTATTCCGAGTGGGGACCACAGCTACTAACTACAAATATGGAATCAGGTAGTTCTGGTCATGAATCTTTAACTATCCCAAGTTATAATCTATCACTTTATCATTATGCATGAGTTCACTACCAAATCCTTTATTTGAATGATCAAATATATCAAAAAAACCTTCTCCACTTATTGGTGGTGTGATTACATGAACAGTGATTAGCCTCTTGTTGACCTCCTTAAAGATTTCTTCACATTCTAATTTCCATACATACTTTACCCTTTCAACATTAATGTTGTTAGTTCTATATAAAATTATGAGAAATTCCTCACATAAGGTTAGTTGTATGTAGATAATCCTATAAAACTACTTATTTCCATAACACTAGTTAGTTTGGTCTATTCATTAAATTCCTAAAACATTGAAGGGTCCATACAAACTCCCTCACTTGTGATCACATTCCCCAAGAATGTGACATTCTACATCCAAAAGTCACACTTACTGTACTTAGCATACATTTTTTTCTTCATTAATGTCTCGAAAAAAATACTTATATGTTCTTTATATTTCTAATTTCACTTGTATTGGATGAGAATATCGTTGATAAGCACTACTACAAATTTTTCAAGGTAGTCTCTAAAACACTTTTCAGTAAATCCATGAATATTTTAGGGGATTTAGTAAGTCTGAAGGGTATCACTGTGATCTCATAGTTCCCATACCGTATACTAAAAGTAGTCTTCTGAATATCTTACTCCTTCACATTCAATTGATGATATCCAAAATGAATATCCAAATTTGAGAAGTACTATGATCCTCATAGTTGATTGAAAAATTAATAAATCCTTGGAAGATACCACTTGTTCTTTATGGTGATGTTTTTAAGCTCCTGGTAATTGGTACATAGCTTCATTGATCGTTAATTTTTGATTACAAAGTCCACTGGAACACCCCCAAGGTAATGCACTAGGTAATATTAACCCTTTGTCCAAATTTTTTTACAAGTGCTTCATTAATTCCTCCAGATTGATCAGGGCTATCTTGATGGGGAATTTTGAGATAGAAATAGCTCCGAGTATGAGCTCTATTAAGAACTCTACCTCAGGATATATGGAAGTATGGGTAATTATTTAGAAAATACATCAGTATATTCATTGAATATGTGAATTCCTTTCATTTTTATACCTTCCGTTTACTCAACTATTTGGGGAATGTATACTTCTTCACCGGGTATCAACACCCACAAAACTTTAGGATCTTCCAATGTACATTCATGGTTTTCCTAACATTTGAAGAGGAGAATGGTATAGTTTAGAATATGAAAATATTTTTCATTTTCCTAGAAGTTTATGTATTCCTTATATAATGAGTTCTAATCCATGACCAGTATAGAATCAAATTACACCAAGGGAAGGATTATGAGATTCACTAGAAAAATCTACCCACATATGCTAATAGGTGAGGACTCAAACACATGGGTTTCAAAGATTGAACCACTAAGTGTTTTTATAGATATATCTAATTCAAGGTATCAGGGCTTCAATTCAATAGTTATAAAATAATTTTAGGATATAAATGAATTCATATAATAAGAATGAAATAAAACATTTTCAATTATTTATTGAATAAGAAGTGCACCTTGTTTGACTTCATTTTCACACTCCACTTTAGTAGTAGTGATGGAATAAGAATTCACATTATCCTTTTTATTGTTGTTCATAATTATTATTTTACTCAAATACCCATGGTTTAATTCACTAGCTTTCATAGTGCCATATATTCCTAGAGTTGAAGCATTGAACAAATGGTGGTGCATTAGGAGGTGATTTCCTTTAATCCAAAATGTTTATCTGCTTCTTCAGGACTCTTCGCAATTCATGATCTTTGTGGCCTCTTATCCCTCACTTGAAGCTTTTCCCCATACCATTGATACAATTTCAATGATATTTTTTCCTACATATTTGAAATTTGGGTACCTGGATCCCCTTTCTTCATTTTTCATTTTAAACAGCATCTTGAAACATTATTCTTATCTTATTATCTCTATAACCATGGGTTCATTATCTAAACTCTATTTACACTTTGAAATAAAATTGAAATACATATTCATAACTCACAAAATCTCAGATACCATGATCCTTTCAAAGGTTTGGTTTTAAAACACTAAATAATCTATCAATTTTTATATCATTGATGATAACAAAACCTGAGGCATATCTATAAATCCTTTATAAAATTTCTTCCCATTATGTAATTGATTCACCTTCCTTTTGATTAATCTCAACGAACTTTATTTAGATATTTGTTTGAAGAATTTGAGGTAAATACTTAGTAAGAACTATTTTCTTAAAGTTTTCCCACTCTATCTCTTCCACTTCATCCTTCACCAAGATGTTTTTATCAATTACCACCATTGATCAATTTCTACATCTAATTGATAAATTTCTATAGTAATATTTACCTTCTCAAAATAGTGGATCAGTGAAAATATCTTCTCTATTGATTTAATCCACAATTCTATGACAAATGCACTGATGCCAAAATGTGGTAATGAGAAGAAGACACAGAACCGATGGTTGCCTCGAGAAGCCCATTCACAGAGAAACAACCACACCATGTCGCCGCAGAGCAAGGAGGCAGTAATGCTCCATGACCCCCCTCGACGTTCTCAACCCATTATGAAGTGAGGAGGTGGTAACGTTCTGTGCCCCCCTTGACGTTCGTGACCCACTGTGAAGTGAGGAGGCGGTAACGCTCTATGACCCCCCTTGACATTCACGACCCTTCGCGAAGCAAGGAGGAAGTAATGCTCTGTGATCACACTTGACGTTCGCGACATGCCGCAGAGAAAATGACTTCCTCTTAGCACTGAGAGAGCACTGCTTCATGGTGCCTCTTACCTATAAATACCTTCCCCCACCATGTTCATGGGTTAGACAGTCTGACCTTTTGACTTCCCAGCTCCCAAATCACAAAGCACCTTTCTGCTCTGCGATCCATGAGTTGGGTGAGGTACTTATGCACTATGAAGTTCCACCCCTTTGTATCATTTTGATCCCCTCTTCCGAGAGGGATTCATTTCACGGAGCCTAAGGTCCTTCGTGAAGGAAGGGGATCCCCAAGGGGACCTGGGTCGTCACGGAGTATTTATTCTTCGTGAAACACCCTTCATGTACACATGATCCCCATGCTAAGGCAGGTCCACTATACTTTGCAAAGAATATTGCTTCACGACACCTTGATTCACGTGGAACCTTTGCTCTGAGAGGTAGTGCTCCGCTAATACCTTTCCACATTGCGAAGAACCCCTCATATGAACCTCTTCCCTATTCTTAGGTGGATGCACCCCACATCGTGAAGCGCACCCCTTGGAAAGTGTCCTCCTCCACGCAGAGCAATAGAGCTTCACAAGGCCCCTGCCTATGAACCCCTCTTCTTTTCAAATCCTTTTCCTGGGTGAACATCTAGATTTTCATGATGCGATTTCAATGTCCCTTGGACAATACTGCCCATTGTGTTACTTCGCCTCATGATTCTTCACATAGTCACACTAATGGATATTTCTTCTTCACATAGCCATGCTAACGTGGACCCCCTGATGGTTCGCTCTATGACACCCCCTCACCATGACATTGCATATCCCTTCTATGCACCAAGGAGCATATGGTACCGGTTATGTAAGACCCAGGGGTGCAGAGAAAACCCACCTCGTCTGAGCAGTGGGACGTTAAACATCCAAGCACCTTCTTCATCATCACATGACGTTAAACTGTGATTACGCCCCATGCCTTGCACATGGGATACCCCCACCTTGGACATTCTCCATGCCTGCTGGTCTCCACAGGGGATGATATCCTCCTTATGGGAGTGGCGTTTGTCCGTGGGGAATGGGAAACCATCTTGGTGTAACCCCCTAACTTTCTTATGGGGGGGGGGGGCGCATCCCTGCTCCTCATCTCTTCTTCGGTCCCTAGGTCTATCAAAGTGCATGATGGGGAACGGTTCTTCTCCTTTCGTCGGTCCCAAATCCCTCTCCCGCTGCACTTTGTCACCCACGGGCCTCCATCATAGAGTAAGTCCCAACCACTTCAGGCTGCTAACCATGCATGAGACCTCGTTTCCTCTTTGTCCTGCTAATAATGTGTTAGACCCACTCCACCTCCCACAGACGCACCTTTCACGAATTGATCATCAAGTCCCTGTTATCTCTTGTTTCTTAGACCGAGAATGATTCACATGGGCTTAGGGTGAGCACCAACCATGAAATCCACCATGGGAAGCCCAAAGTGTAAGCACCACACCCAAACCCTACATGAACTATGAGATATTTGATCCTTTCTTAATAAAGGTATGTAGGAAGCCTACCTGAGTTTCAAGCCTAACACCCAGTCATTCCGACCGTCTTCACGTCGGTTCACCAACACCCTAGGGAACCTAGAGTGTAAGCCCCATGCCTCTTATCTGAACTACGAGGACCTTGATCCTTTCCATGGAAATGTATGTAGAAAGCATCCCCGAGGCTTAGGCCAACCCCCCATCGGACCCCAGGTCCACCTTCACACCAACACTTTGGGCCGCCTTAGAGTGTAAGCCCTAAAAATCACCATCCGAACTACGGGGACTTCGATCCTTGCCAAGTCATGGTATGCAGGAAGCCTCCACAGGGTTCAAGCCCAATAACCGTTGGACCGCAGGTCCACCTTCACATAGGTTCACCCAAAACCATCTGAAGTACGTGGAATTTGATCCTTTCCAAGGTAGGGTATGTAGGAAGCCTCCCTGAGGTCCAAGCCCAACACCCAATCATTCTAACCATCTTCACGTCAGTTCACCAACCCCATGGGATGCCTCAGAGTGTAAGCCCCAATTTCCACCACCTTCACTACAAGGTCATTCATCCTTGCTAAGGGTACGTAGGAAGCCTTTTTAAGGTTCAAGCCTGACACCCAGCAATTCTAACCCCTTCATGTTAGTCTTCCCCTGTCCTGCATGACGTTAAGCTATTTTACTTAGTCATCGATAAGCCGTTGTGACCTTATCATGTGGTAAACCATTGCGACCCCATCCAGCGGTAAGACATTACGACCCCATCCAGTGGTAAGTTGTTGTGTCCCCATCCAACAGTAAGCCATTGTGACCTTATCCAGTTGTAATATAAGGCCCCAGCAATAAACCTTACTTAATATTGAATTAAATTAATAATTCACATTGAGGATCTTTTCAGGTTTAGAGTTTTAGAGAATTAGGACATAACTATTACATCTCAAAAGATTACAAAGTAGACACATCTACTATGTTTCCATAAAATAAAAAAAACTCTTAAAAAGAGACATGTCTCGTTCCATGTTTTATATAGCATGACTTTCCCTTGATCCCGTCCTTGACCCTATTCTACATTAATTCCTGTGAGAAAAATTTCAAAAAACACTTGGGGTGAGCATAAAAATCTCAGTAAGGGATACACAAAGAATGAAAACTGTTATTTTTTCAAACATCACGTAAACCATGTATACTTTTATCAATGTAATACCTTCACCTTCACGAAGCAGTAAAAACTCTTCACTGAATAAAATATCATTACTTACCCTTTTGTAAGCAAAGGATTACCATAAAACCCATATAAAGAACACATAACATATAAAGGTAACTTGGGACATAAACATACTTATGTGTAATAACCATACAATCGACTTCCACACACATCACTTAATGGAATAGCTATACGGCCAATTTCTATACATACTTAATAGAGTAGCCATACAGCCGACTTCCATACCCAATGAATTGGAGGTTATAACATAACCACCCATCCTGGTATCATGGCACCACCCGTGATATGGTTTATCACGTAACCACCCAAGAAATGTCCAAGTACCAATATAAAATCATAAAACATAAAACCAATATAATGGAATGATAACATTTCCACATTTCAATCACAATATATAATTTAAATATATTGACATAATAGAATCCTTTATCAAAACCATTTTCAATACCAAAATACATAAAAGAGTATATGGTATTTATATTATTTTAAAAACATTACGGCTTGTTGAGGAAGCAAAAGACCAAATAATACTTGCGGCGGCGGAAAAGGTCGTTTTCACCGCGTATTTTAAAAAAACATTCCTTTTTGTCATTTAGTAAAACGCTTCGTAGAAAAATATTCCTTTTTTATTAAAGTAAAAGTCAAATGGGTTTATACACCATATAAAAGAAAGTTGTGTATAAAACGAAATATGCCTCAATGAAAGGAGATTGAGACGAAGTCCCTTACATCGGGTCCAACTTGACTCGATCATTCTTTAACGTCATGAATAATAAACTTGAGTTAATTTATATTTTCTTAAGAACCTTTTTCAAGTTCCTTATTCCTTTTATATCACTTATTGCCATTTTATAAACATTATGTAACCATTTAAGTTAATAATGTTTGTTTTGTCCATATTTGGTTCTTAAGTCGAAAGTGGACTTCTTACAATTACATGTTGTTCGTGTGGTCAAAGTTTCTTTATATCCATAATGACATTCCTGATTTGGATATCATATATATCATATATATCCAGCATATACATGTATTTATAATATTACATAATCATTTAGAGGTAATAAATGAAATGCACCGTTCATGGAGACGGTAAGTCGTACGTAAGCATGAACGCTACTTTCATTTCTTTGTCATATTAATGGAATTAAAACTAAATGAGAGGTATGTATATTTTAATTCTAGAATTATATTCATCGTTTATATGTGAAATTCATCATATATATCCATTATATACATGTAATTATAATAGTACATTACATTTGGGGATAAGAAATGAAATGCACCGTTCATGGAGACGGTAAGTCGTACGTACGCATGAACGCTACTTTCATTTCTATCTCATACTTTAATGGAATGAAATAATAATGATATAGAGGTATATTATAATTCAAGTATAACATCATATATAATAACTTTAAATCCATCCTTTATACATCCCACATATGGCATTAACGAATCAAATCACTTTGAGGGGGCGGTAGTCCGCACTTCCTTAAATGAAGATATCGCATTTACCCATAATGGAAACCATAAAGGTACACCCAAAATGAAAAATACAGAAGATTAAGGAAAACATAAACATATTATATATCATATATAAATATAGTGTCATATTAATGGCCACCTTTGAAGGTGTTAAAAGAATGTTGAACAATCATCGTTTCAGGAGGCAGAAATTCGCAATCCACGGAAACAGTATGTTCTTTAACCATTAGATGTAGGTGTGTATATGTGTAGCTAGAATAATTCTTATAAAAACATCCTAGTATACTGAGGATACTGGAGTTGTTACAAAAGAAAATAATAAAAAGAGTTTAGGGGGTTGGAGAAGCAAAATAAAACAAAAGGACTCAAAAGAGGACATTACCTAAAAATCGGGTAACTCCCTTTGGTTTGAGCTCAAAGGCTTCCTTGGGAAGACTTATGCCCAAAGTGAGGCTTCAAAGAGTAAGAGATGAAAGTGTAGAGACACAATGGGCAGAGTTTGGCAGAGAAAAAGGCTTTGGGAGTGTGGGTAAGGTGGTAGAGGTGGGGGGCTTTTATAAGAGGAGAGGAGGGGCACTCTTGTAAAGTTACAAAATGTTACTTTATCTTCAAAAGAGTTTCGGATTTTAAAGGTCCCACATTGATGTATTTAGAGGATAAGGTGATGAGGGTTCTAAATCCACTCATCCAATAGGTTTTGGACATGTGTAGGTCTTAGATATTACATTATCTTTCCATTTTATTAAAATCATTAAATAATGAGGTCATCACTGCATCATCATGATGTCATATATTATTTAATTTATTTAATGTATAAAAATTATATAAAAAATACTATGATGTATTAAATCTTTTTATCTTTCCAATGAATATTTATAGTCAAAAATCTGACTTGTATAACCCCATGCTAAAATTGTTTTAGTAAAACATTTCATGTTTGTGTCATTTTTACTTTAACATTTAATAAAAAGTTATTTATGTCATTTCCCAACCAAAGTGGCTCCATGGGGTCCCCTAGTTGACCCATAGATTGTCTTGGTCGGCCATGACACATCCAATGAGGGTAGGACATGTGTCAATCTCATATCATATTATTAAAATATTATTTTTACCTTAAACTACACTAATTACCTCTAATCGCAATTAAGAACTTAAGAGTTACTATTCACCAAAAAATTATTTTAATCTCATTGAACCACATTTTACATCTTAATGAAATCCATGTATGGTGGATTTTTTAAATTCAAAACACAGAAGTGGTAAATTTTCATTTAAACGAAAAATCAGTTTTTATAAGTACCACTTAGTGGTTTCAATATTCATCAAAAATTGATGTTTTTCAGAAAAATACCAAAAATTCACCCTAAGCTATATTTGTTATTCCGAATTCAAAAATGAAGTCTATTTTAAAAAATTCAAAACATATAAGTCACATTAATTAATTTAATAATTAATTCCCGCTGTCATGACAAATAACGTGTTTTTATGAAACAATAAGTATCAAAAGATTGACACTAGTTTAAGTCCGATTTCAAAGTGATATTTATTCCAACGACCACTATTTGATTTAATGGTAAAAATATTTTCTAATTTCACTTTAAAACCAATTCAAATGATAATCTAATCATATAAATAAATTAGATTAAAAAGAGGTTTTGAATTAAAATACAACATTTTACACTATTCATTAAAAAATGAACTTTATCGGAAAGATACCAAAAATTTACACAAAGTAAATTTTGATGTCCCGATTATAAAGAAGAGTTATATTTGGTCCAATAGAATTTATAAGAGTGATCAGAACTATATTTAATTATGGTTCGCCATCAAAAGGTGATAAGTGAACCTTTAGTGAAAATTAGGGTATAAATGCCTAAAATTGAATTCTTTCCGTATTTTAAGCCTTTATCTTTTATTGGATAAATGTAAAAACATTTAAAAAACATATATAATAATATTTTAGTTATTTCTATCCATTCACGCCAATACAACGCCTACATGTTAACTACCATTTAAAATAATATTATTATATTACAAGTGTGCAATTTAAGTTTTCAAAGGAACTCATCATTGCATATCGGGTACACTATCGAACATAGAAACCCCTTTGAAGTAAAATTAATATTTAATTCATAAATATTAATAAATACAAAAATGTTTTATTCATTATTTACCTGGGATGTTATAGGTAACCAGTTGTGACCTTTTCAAATAGTAATCCATTTTAACGTTATCCTGCGGTAAGCCGTTGCGACCCCATCCAGTGGTAATCTGTTGCTACCCTATCTAGAAATAAGTCATTGCGACCACATCCAGCGGCAAGCCATTGAACCCCAATCCATAGTAAGTCTTCTTCAGATGAACTATATGGACTTTGATTCTCTACCACATGGATACGTAGGAAGCCACTTCGAGGATCAAGACAAAAACCATTGTCATCCTCATGAAGGTTCCATACCATTCGACATCCCCTTCACAGAACCTTCCATCATGCATCCTGATCCTTACCTAGGACACCACATGCTATTGGGATCATGACACCCCATTCCCCTCTTCATTTAATAGCATTTGAAAAACCACTCACATGTTGGCCCTAATATCGGTGTTCCCTCTAGAGGGTTCCTCCATCTGATCCACTGTAGTCAGTGTTCTGATCAGCCCAATCCATCTCCATTGGATGTTAAAGTTGTAGCATACCCTGTTTTAAACATGGGAAGCTGAGGAAAACCTCACATACATTACCATGGAATATGATTCCCCGCATTCAATGTGGGATTCCTTGGGCTTCCATTCCCTCGAGAAGCCCTATAATAAGGGACTGAAGGTAGACACACTAATCCCCCAGCGTCCAGACATGCCAGTTATTCCCAACATGACTACTCCCCTAAACGAAGGTTTCTCCCCTGACCGAACCCCTTAGAATGTCCTAACAAAATCAGTGCAATTAATTGGTGTCCATAAAGATATGGTGCCAGGAAGAGTTCCACGAACAGCGTCTTAAGTCTATGAGGGAGACCTGGACAAGGTAACGAGTTCCGAGGAGGAATCCATGGAAGGAAGATCCGAAATCCTGTCATCCCATTTCGATCAAGGAGAATACATCCCTTAATAAGGAGTGGATGCCTCCCGCCTTTGGAATACAGGAATGTTAAGAAACAAAAACCATGCCTCTTGTCCCCAAATAAGACGGATGCACATGCCCTGGTGAAAGCTTCGGATACAGAAATGGTGAATGGGAAGTGAATATCTTCTCCTCAATATGGAGATTAGTAGCTCTTGGGGCATCAATGGACTGACATGTCACTAGATCTAGTTATCTGGCGACGGGTCCTACCATGCAAATATCAGGTCAGGTGTGAAACTCTCCAAATGTTGGGGAAGTAGAACATTGGAAATCCCATTCCATGACATTGTCAGCGTGGATCCCTCTTACCGATCACAGAAGACATGATGGAATTGGGGAATTGGTCATCGATTAATTTTTCTTTCATCACTAATGAGTTCATCTCACTACTTTTCATGAATCAGGTTTCTGCCTTAAGGACACGATCACCACCTGCCCATCTACGCAGGGGCAAGGGTATCGCTAGCACTGCCACTCTGTGTGGATTTACCTCTTCCACGACAGCCTCTGCATCCACGACTATGGGGAGCCCACGCCCCATCTCCCCATTTGAAATTATCCAATGAAGGGTAATTAAGGACCTCACAGGTCATTAAAAAGAGAAATTCATCATTCCTACATGAGATATGGCCCACCTAGACCTGTAGGCGTCAGTTCCTCTTCATCAACGCCGCCCCCAAGGGTTGCGTTGGGATCTGTTGCTCCCCACCCCGACATACAACCACTTCAGGAGCCTTTCCCCAAATCACTTTGAGAAATCCCTACCTTATGTTGGCGAGGTAGGTGATGTTCATCGAAGCTTGGTTAGAGTCCCATTTTAGGGGCTCCCAGTGAGGGCTCCCACCCGGCCGCCTTAGCGCCGCCGCCCAGTCTTATTGGAGGAGGAGCAGGTAAGTTATGTACCTGTGCCACCGGTCCCAATTCGTCTGACCCGACGCCAGCATTGGGCGCAAGCTGAGGAGGACGCCCACCAAGGGGTGTCAATGTTGATGGATACTATGGCCCGAGCCACCACCGATGCATATCATTAGTTCCCTTCATACACTAACTATAGGAACTTATACGCCCGACTGGGATCGAGGTCCCAACAGCCCCACTCGTAGGTTGGGTCGACTCTCTTGGTCGCTATCACGAGTAGTATTCGCCACAAACTAACCTACAGGGATGCCACCCTATACGGAGGTCCACCCCATACCACTACCACAGAAATCACGGGCCTTCTCTGCTTCGAGGCTTTGTATGGAGGTCCACCATGTGCGTCACCCAATTTGAATGACGGCCTACCCCGCAGCAGTGATACTCAACACATAAGCCCCTCATGTGCCCATTACACTGGGTATGGAGTCCTCCCTCCTACCCCAGACCGCTGATGTTGTAACAGGGCCCATCTGGTCTCTCTCCAATGTGGGAATCCTCCCTACATCCTTTCTGCAGCTGGTGATGGTCTTCCTCATCCCGAAAACCAGAGGGGTGAAGGCCAGCGTCGCTCCACCCGCACCAATCATGAACGTCCTCCCTATGCTCCTGTCGGTCCCAGAAGATTTTCTTTGATCTAGTTCTATCCATGGAGGACCTCCCCTTGTACCCAATGACATTTTTCCAGGTTCTCCTCACACCCTGACCTTCTCAGGTGGAAACCCTCTCCGCCCCAGCCCTAGTGTGGTTGAAGGACCCTGTGTCCGGAATCATCCCTATCCCGAGGAGCCACCCATTGGCAAGAAGGCGGTTCGTCACCACCAAAAGAAGAGTCTTTGGAATGTCCGGATGGAGATCAAACCAGTCTGCTTCTCAGACTCTGAAGTAGAGTATGACTCAGCTCGGGAACCCTCCCCTCGCTCATGTGAGTCATGGGCTAGTGCAGGGATGAGGTGTATCTTCTTGGTGCTCCCAGAATGCGAGGTTCATATGATTCCTGCCTCCCTCCATAGGTATATCCTAGAGGATGAAAATCTAGAGACCCCATAGGTTACTGTCATGAAATCACCACCATCATCGCTGGAAGCACTCTCTACATCCACAAGAGACACATAGAGCTATTCTGGGGACCAATAGTGGCTGAGCAGCATTGAGGACTATCATCAGCAGCCCTAGCCCCTATGATAGGAATGGAGCCTATCAACCCCTCTTATCACGATGTAGCGGCTAGGTCACTACACTCTTTGGAATACATCCCAAGATTTAGCGGCCAGTCAACCCGTTCGTTGTATTCTCCACCATCCGACATGTTGTCCCAACAGTCTGCCTCAGTACCGCTACTAGTTCCTTAGCCACCACCAGTTAACGGGTGGGTCAATCAAGGGCTAGACACTGAATATGAGCTGAGGAGCTTCTAGAAAATCCTCATAGTGGACCAATTCCCCAAGAAGATCTGGCCTGTGGCAGTACAAAATTTATGTATACTGGAATCCCTCACCCCAGAGGAAGTTGATTGTTTCCACTACACCCTCTGGGAGACACATTTCAATCATCGTCATCAGCGCGTGGTTTACACCAGGAGCCAAGCACATTCTGAAGACATCAGTGAGCAGTGTCGTTCAGTCGATCTGGCTGCACTCCCTACGGCCTAACCCCCCGAGTCATCGGGTCTCCATGAGGCCCTCCAGCAACAATGTGTTCAGAGTATCAAGGTAATCTGCAAAATTATTAGGGAGGATACCCCACACGTGAAAATCCATTTCTGGGGGTAGTATGATTCCCTCCTCTTCCGTCCTATTCAGCGGTAACACAACTCATTATTCGATATTGAGGACATGCCCCTAGTAAGGGTCACTGTCAACAAGGCTGATATAATGGATGAGGAGGACAAGTTTGAGCTTCTAGATGGAAACTTACCCCCAGAGTGTGTTCCACCGCTGTTGGATACATTGGGTAGGATTACTCATCAGTAGAGGTACCTCCTCGGTCTCCCTGCGCCCACCGAGGCATTGGTACTCTTCCAGAATTCCGGTAAGGGGAAAGAGCGCGTTGGAGCTATCAAGAACTCTGACCGGTCCGCTTTACTTCAGAAGATGGAGGAGGGACCAGAGAAGGCTAGGTTGCATCAACATATTTCTGATGATAAGAAGTTGGTTGATGAACTCTTGTATAAACACACTGTAGAGTGACGACCCAACTATGGAGATCCAAGGCCAGGGCTGCTGGGGCATGAACAACTACTCCTTGGTGAGCTTCCCCCCGGCAACCCTGATCATGTCATTCCTACAGACAGGGTGGAAGCTAGAGCTCACAGAAAGAGGGCACAGTATGTCTCTCCAAACCCTCTTGAACGGCGCGACAATCTAAGGAATCCCACTTGGGCTCCCCCAGCCACCCCAAGGGTCACTCCACCAGCCACTCCATGAGTAGCTGAGCCTATCTACTGTGTTGAAGAATCCAGAATCATGCTCGTGGTTAGGGATCCCCATCAAGATAGGGACCCCACCCCGATGATCCTATGACAACACTCATAGCCCCCCTTGAGGCATTGGAAACGCGAAAGGTGGAAATCCCACCAGATGTCAAGCCATACCCGGCATGGGCAGATGATATGTCGGCGCATTCAGGTTTTTTTAATCCCACCTTCTCACCCTTTAACGGGACGGGGGAACCGTCGCAGCACCTGGCCCACTTCAACTCAAGGTGTGATCCCATGTTAGGAACTCCTGTGAAGCAGGAGGCTGCCAAGATCCCTTAATTTGTTCAATTATTGGAGGGGATGAAATTTGTATGGTACAACCATCTCACTGTCGGATCTGTAACCTACTGGGAGGACCTTCATAGAAAATTCCTCTAACAGTTCAGCTCTACCACCCAGAAAAAAAGAATCGATGACCTCTTCAAGTGATATCGAAGGCCTGATGAAATACTCGTAGACTTTATCACCTGATGGAAGAGGCTCACATGCTCCCTTCACATGCCATTGACTTAGGAGAAAATACGAACAATGTGTGTAGGAAATGTCAAGATGGAACTGGTTACTTCTCTAATCACACAGAAATACCCTAGAGGATTGCTATACTTCTTCGATAAGGCCCATTTCCTGGAGGAAGCCCTGCAACAGGCCAGCCATGCAAGTCTGTTTCCCCCTATAGTCCTAGTGAGGAGGGCTGCCAAAGACGAGCCCACCACAGTGGCCCAAATAGAATCCCTTAGTAAAAAAGAATTACTACTAGTGGAACCAGCACCATATCCTCATAGAGGCCCTCCACCTCAGCCGCAGCCTCCGGCTCAGCAATATCCACCTCAGAATAGGAAAGCACCCCCGTAGAATGTGCTGCCACTGCCTAGGCAGGAAAATCAGGGTCCGACTCATTGACAAGATCCTCCAGCCCCTCGTTGGGGTCAGGCTCCGAGGCCCCCCTTCCCAAACAGAAGAAATCATACCTACTCATTCATCGAGAATCAGGTCCTCGACTATTTCAGAAGCGCCATAGAGCAGGGGAATGTATGCTTTCCTGAGTGAAGAAGGCTAGAAGAGGAGAATCACACTGATCACCCCAATTACTACCCATATCATCGGATTCTGGGGCACACCCTCATGAGGTTCTATGTGCTCAAAGACTGGCTCTATGTCCAGGTTGAAAATAACATAGTCAGGCTGGGGTCGGCCCTAGCACTACTGACGGGTGTCTTTGTAATGCCAGACACCAGTAGTGACAGAAAAGGTGAGTGGCATCATGTTTTCAACTGTGGGTCCCAGAAGTATGATGACTGGATAGATCACAAAATGGTTTCTTGTGCCCATGGCATCATTTGGGCATTTCTGAATCAGCCAAAGCCTCGAGAAGCCACAATCTCCACTTATGCATCATCATCTTAGCCGACCTCTTCCCAAGAGACCAAGCAACAATGGTGCAAGAAAAAACAATGTGCCCCGCCAATGTCATCGTCATCCCACACTCTCAGGGACTTTATGCACTAGAAGATGGGGATCCCTCCCAGAATCCGCCCAGTAGTGAATGAATATTCAAGTGATAGTAAAGGGTATGCTTCGTTTAATTCCATGGAGTCGTTAAATCCCTATATTACTCCTAATTACAGGGAGTGCCAGGAGAACCTCCCCAACGTCCCTAGCCGATGCCAACAGCGATGGAGCCGTGACCATATGGGTCATACAGGAACATCAATTAGCACATCCAGCCATGCCGTGCATGCCACTAGGACTAGACAACAGGCCCAACATAGAGCTCAGCATGCGTAGCCTCTTCATCTGGTGTCATCAGGCCCGCCTCTGCTACCATTTGTGCTATTAGATCAGGCAGAACCACTTCAGCCATGCTGCAACCAGTCTCACCCAGCTACATGATGATCTTAGTCATCTGATACTCATCTATAAGATACTCTCCGATCTTCAACTCATGAGCAGTGGGATATACCCAGCACCAGTCTGCCGTCAGTCCATCCAGCAGGTCTCGCCAAGCCTCCTATTACCGAGCGACTTCCTGCAAGAAGAAGTTCAAGCCTGGAACGGATGTATGATTTTCTCAATCCCCTCACCAGCATACCAGTGAGTATTTCCGTCGTTAAATCACTTCTATCGTCACCAGATATGTGTGAGGCCCTCCCTGAGTCTTTGAGAATCCCCCTCTAGTTTTATATGGAGGTATAAGATACAGAAGCCTTTCATCCTGAAGCGGTCGAGAACGCTGAATACCAGGACATCATTTTGTTCTCTGGAGAGGATGAAGGATCTCCCATAAAAGAGAACATCCGCCCAATGTACATCACTGGACAATTTAGTGGCGTAGAGGTTCGCCACTATCGCATGGACACTGGCTCTAGGATTAACCTTATCCCGACGCGGGCGTTGTGAAATCTAGGGTTATTCGAAGATGACTTCACTCCCGCCGAGTTAAAAATCCTTGGATACAACAGTACCAGGAAGACCCTGGTTGGAAAGATACATTTGAAGACCTAGTTTGGTGGCCTAGTTGGCAGTACTGAGTTCATGGTTGTCTCCAAGGACATCGCATACAATGCATTGATAGGTAGACCATGGCTCCACCTGCCTGTGACGGTCCCCTCATAATATCACTAGTGCCTCAAGTACACCATCAATAGTCGAGTAGGTGTGATCTAATGAGATGTGTCTCCTTTTTCCTATTTTGAATCCCACTATCTAGATGCTTAATATTAAAAGAGAAATGATAAGAATATTCGGTCAAGTAAGGTTGAGCGCATCACGGTCGCAACTGACCCTTGGGCAGGTCTAGGTGATGCCTATGTCTTCACGATCCATCGATTGGAGGCCATGACCCCCAACATGGTTCAATGTTTTTTTCCTCTGGTACAAGATGAAATCATGTTCCCAAGTTCAAGAGACGATGGAAAATAACCTCATACTCCTACAAAAACTAGGCTCAGGTGATCCCAAAGCCTCCTACCCCTATGCGGTATCGGGATGTCTGCCCCGTGACAATAGTAGTAAGTCATACGTGTCTGTTTAGCAGGGCTGGGACTAACCATCTCAAGATGATGCACCACTATTGATTTGATATAATCAAGCATGGCCCCTTGGGACGAAGAACAGATGAGATTGGATCAACTACCTTCATTGCTATGGTCTTAGTAGCACGTGAATCCCCTGATATGATGTCCACTGTTGTCCAGGCTGGTACCAGCTTTCTGTCAGGATATTCAAACCTAGAGGAAACTCCTTCTGCTGTGGATCCCTCTAAAACTGATTAAGAGGATTTGGAGGACCCTCCCTCACCTTTGAAGAAGGCATCCCCACCATAGTCAATGAACTGGTACAAGCAAATCTTTTTAGTGAGGCAGATCCGAGACCCACATTGATCAGTGCCGCCATGTCCCTCGAGGAGCAGTAGTGGTACATAGATTTCATAAAGAAGCACCATGATGTGTTTTCCTGGAGTTACGATGAGATTTCAGGACTAGATCCTCAGGTATATTTCCCCCACCTCAGTCTCCTGACAAATCATTGCAAGTTCAAGAAGCCTCCTAGAAAGATTCACCCTTCTCACGGTGCCATGGTCGAGGTCGAAGTTGACAATCTCATAAAATCCAACTTAATCAAGGACGTCCAGTACCCCAAGTGGCTAGCCAACATTGTGCTGGTCAGGAAGAAGAACAAATAGTTCAGGGACTGCATCAACTTCCGAGATCTCAATCATCACTATTCGAAGGATTATTTTCCCCTTCTAGTGATAGAATTGTTGGTTGACGCTATGGATGGTTTCCAAGCCCTCTCCTTCATAAATGGCTACTCTGGATATAATCAGATTTGGATGGACCCGGAGTATGAAGAGTCCACCACTTTTAGGGAACCCCAATGTACTTTATGTTACTAGGTTATACACTTAGGCATGATGAATGCAGGTGCCACCTATCAGTGGTCCATACACCGCATATTCAAACCAATCCTCAGGACATTGGTGGAATGCTATGTAGACAATCTAGTGGTCAAATATCACCAGTGTCAGGACCATCTTAAAAACATTGAGAAAGTGTTTGACTTCCTCTGTTCTCGCCATCTAAAGATGAACCCGCTAAAATGTGCCATCGGGGTTAAATCCGGGAAGTTTCTTGGATTTATTGTCAGGTACCAAGGCATCGAGATCAACCCTGAGAAGATCAAGGCCATCATCTGGATGCCTCCCCCGAGCAATATTCGGGAGCATAGAGGATTCCAAGGACACTTAGCCTACACACACCGATTCATTGTGAATCTGGCCAGCAAGTGTAATCCATTTTCCCAGCTCATGAGAAAAGGCTCCGCCTATGAATGGGACGAAGAGTGGCAGACTGCATTCGAGGAAATCAAGCAGTATCTGCTCCAACCTCCAATCCTGATGCCACCCATCTCTGGAATACTGCTTATCATGTACATGACTTCCCTGAAATGATCTCTCAGCGCCCTTCTCGCCCAGAAGAACAATGAGGGGACAGAAAATAGCCTCTACCATCTCAGTCATATTCTTATCGATACGGAGACCAGATACTCCATCATCGAAAAGAAGCTTGCTTTCACTCATATTTGCTATGGATAAGTTGAAAAATTACCTACAGCACCACGAGGTACAACTGGAGTCTCGGGTAGACCCGCTGAATTACATCCTGAACCACCCCATGCGACCATCCTTATAGCATGATGGGCAGTAATCCTCCAGCATTTTGATATCAGGTACGTGTCTCATAAAGCTATCAAGGGATAAGCATTGAGATATTTTCATGATGCCCATCCAACCCCCGTGGACCAGTCCCTAGTCCTAGATTTTCTCGATGACGTAATCCTCTCGATAGATCATGCCATACCTTGTTGGCAGATGCACTTTGATAGTGCCTCCCAGATCCCCACCGGAAGGAAGCTCAATGACCCTAAACTCAATAGAGTAGGCTTGGGTATTGTCTTTATTACCTCGGTGCATGCCATTCTATAGTATTCATTCCTATTGTCAAAAGGCTGCACCAACAACGAGGCAGAGTATCAGGCTCTTATCATTGGCCTTATGCTGGCCCTCGAGATCGATATGCCCCATTTTCATGTGAAATGGGATTTTGAACTAGTCATTAAAAAGTCAATGGTGGATATGTAGTCAGATATCTAGAGCTTGTACCATTGTTGGAGCGCACCCTCCAGCTAATGGCCCAGTTTCTATCCCTGCAGGATGTTACTCATGTCCCTCGATCTCAGAATGGTCGAGCTGATGCCCTAGCCGGCCTAGATGCATCACTTACAGAACCCAAGCAAGATGATCTAATTATACACGTGGCACATCAGAGAGTCATTTCTCCCTTCACCTCAAATGATGACGATGGCCTGCGAGTACGCCATCTTACCACTGGATCCTCCACTTCAAGGACCCCAGGTTCTCTAGATGTAGTGGTTGAAGCGACCCCTGACTGGAGATTCCCCTTTGCCGAGTATCTTCAAAATGGTTACCTCTTGGATGATCGAGCTGAGCACGAGCAAATCTGATGCTGAGTGTTGTAGTTTACCCTCTAGAGCAGTCCCAGTCTTGAGCATATCCTCTTTAAGCACAAGTTCGATGGTGTTCTCCTCCTTTGCATCCAAGGAGTCAAGATTTCTCCGGTCATGCAGGAGGTTCATGATGGTTCTTGTGGTGCCCACTGGGCTGGGCTGAAGCTATCCCTTCAGATCTAGAGACTAGGGTACTTTTTGCCCTCCGTGATCGATGATTGTATCGAGTTCTCCAAGGGATGTCACGCATGCCAAATTCATGCTAACTTCATGCATCAGCCACCAGAACCTCTCCACTCCACCAAGTACTCTTGGTCATTTTTAGTATGGGGACTCGATGTCGTGGGACCAAATCCACTGGCAATATCTCGCTAGTGGAGGTTCATCCTGACGGCCACAAATTTCTTTTCTAAGTGGACAGAAGCAGTTCCGCTCAAGGAGGTCATGGCCCGTTCTATCATTGACTTCATGAGCTCCAACATCATCCACTGGTTTAGAGTCCCAAACTTTGTCCTCACCGATAACGACGCCAACTTCTTAGCAGCTGCATTGAAGATATTATACACCAAGTACAACATCTATTTGATCAATACCAATCACTACCACGAGTAGGAGAATGGATAGATCGAGGCGTTAAAAAAACTCTCTTACATTTTGCAGAAAATGGTGTTCAGAACAAGAAGAGTTGGCCAGAAAAGCTACCCAATGCCCTCTGGGATTATCAGATGATGAATCATAATTCCACCTACGTGACCCCATATTCCCTGGTGTATGGAGCTGAGGCCATCGTTCCCATCAAGATATAGCTGCCTTTGTTACGCACAGTGGTCTATGGGTAGCATGTGCCAGATAAGGTAGCCGAAAATCATCTGGTTGAATTGGAAGCACTTGACGAGAATAGGTTCCATGCCATGCACAATATAGAAAGGAATTAGAATAAGATAGCTAGAGCCTTAAACAAGATGTTTTGCCTCTGGTATTTTCTGCAAGTCGACTTGGTATTGGCCCTCCGAGAGCCAATGATCCCCAGAAGGAAACCACCCAATTAGGATCTCAAATTGGAAGGACCTTACATAGTTCACAGGGTTTACACCAATGGAGAATACACCCTGGTGACCACAGATGGATAGTGTATAACTCCGCTGACCAATACCATGTACCTCAAGAAATAACTTTCTTGAGCTTACTGGTCCTACACGACCTTAAACTTGATGGTCCGTCATGACCATAAACTACATGAAGGTCCATCATGACCATAAACATTCTGGTCCTACAAGACTTTAAACTCTGCATCATCCTGTAAGATGATAAAATGTGCCCTTAGAACTAAGTATGGATTTATTCCCATCCGTAGGGGATATTTAGGAATGCTTAATCATTTCATCTTGAGCCTAGCCCCTAAATTCTGCTCTTTGACTATTTCCCCTAGGTATAGTTCTCTCAGGGGATATTTGCATGATATGGTGTAGACTTCCTTAGCCCCACTCATACCAAGATTATAATGGTTTCACCATGTGCCCAGTCCCCATTCTTCTATCCACCCACGTCTTCACCGCATGACGTTAAACTGCATGCCCTTGAAGAACTATGTATGGCTTGATTCCCATCCTTATGGGATACGTAGGAATGCCCGGACATTTTATCTGTTGGCCCAGCCCAAATGCCAGATTTTCTCCTCGGGTCAAGACATATGGTTGGGGTGCAAAATTTTTCCCCAATTCATGTCGAGCTAACCTAGATCTGCCCATATGTCCTGTTCCCTAGAGACGTTCGCCTCTTTCATATATGGGTACAACTATGCAACAACCACTCCTTTGATTGAGATTCCATCATATTCCCCATCTAGAAGGTCCCCCAAATAGTATGGATGCTAGACCTAAGGGCACTCCTACCACTTTGGGCAAATTCCCTCACGGATTTTGAGGAATAAGCAGAAACAAGTCTCGTGTTGTGGATATGGTTAGTGGTCGATGCTGAATTGTAATTCCCATTTCAGCTCACTATAGGAACGATGTGTTTCTAACATGGTCAAAAGTTGTCTTGTGACATTGGAACCACACCAAGATATCCTAAACATTGAGTTTAGTGGTTCATTATACCTTGTTGTATCTCCAAGCAACGAAATCTATTCAGACAAAACCAGGTTTTAGCCCCCCATATGACGGGGAGAGCTGAGACCGGCTCCTTGTTTCCCACACCGAACAATTCTCAAGTGGGCATAAGAGATTTGATGAGGTAGTAACCATACAAGAGGACGCATGACCTTCCATCTGAGGCCCAACCTCAGGCCCCTTGACCTTTTCGGTTCCTCGGCCTAGGTTCTCTCTTATGGGAGTGTATAGTCTGGTATAAGATTATGCCCTCATTCAGGTCTGGTAACTCGTCATGATGTAAACCACCCTTGTGTGGGGTATCTTAATCCTCTCTTCATACTCCCTACAAGAAGTTAAACTGAAAATTAGTCAGGCTTTTCTGACCAAGGCCCAGCCTCAGCCCCCTTGGTGTTTTCGGGCCCCTAGCCAAAGTTCCTATTTAGGAGTGTATGGTGGGGTATGAGATTATTTCCTCATTCACGTCGGGTTACTCACCATTCCGTACACCTCTCTTTGTGGGGGGTATCTTAATCCTCTTTCCTTCATCATTGCAAGACGTTAAACTGCAAACTTGTTGGACCTTTCCGACCGACGCCTTGCCTCATGCCCCTTGGCCTTTTCGGGCCCCTGGCCCAAGTTCCTATTTAGGGTTATACGGTGTGATATGAGATTATTTCCTCATTCATGTCAGCATACTCGTCATTCCGTACACCTCCCTTGTGTGGGGTATCTTACTTCTCTCTTCGTCCCCACTATAAGACCTTAAACTACAAACTGGTCGGGCCTTCCCCACCGAGGCCCAACCTTAGGCCCCTTGGCCTTCTCGGGTCCATGCCCAATTTCTTACCCAAAGTGTATGATGTTGTATGGTATTATAACCTCATTCAGTCAGGTTACTCGTCATGCTGTACACATCCCTGGATGAGATACCTTATCTTATCTTTTTCCTCACTGAAAGAAGTTAAACTGCAAACTGGTCGGGCCATTCCAACTGAGGCCCAGCCTCAGGCCAATTGGCCTTTTCGGGCCCTCGGCCCAAGTTCCTATTTATGAGTGTATTATAAGGCCCCAGCCTTAAACATTACTTAATCTTGATATATTTCAAGAATACACATTGAGGATCTTTTTAGTTTTATAGTTTTAGAGAATTAGATCTTAAATCATGAATTACATTCCACATTTAAATAAAGTGGTTACATAAAAGATAGTATTCAATTTTTCCCATAAATAGAAAAATATTTAAAATAAAACATGGATTATTTCTTAACACTTCCTTGAAACTATCATCATATAATGTATCTTTCCCTTGACCTTTGAAAAATATTTCAAAAACTTGGGATGAGCATAAAAAAAAGTATGGGATATAAAAGTACGAAATGAAAACATTAGTCCATGTATAAAATCATACTTTACCCATAAAACATAAGCATTTTATCATGCCTCATCAAATCATGAATAAATCATAGGAATCATAAGACATTAAGGTATCTTGAGGCATTCATAACATTCTTATGTAGGGAGTAACCCTCATGGTTCCATTTGGAATACCCATCACAGTATATTCCCTAAATCTCTTCGGAAAACCTTAAAATTTAACTCCATCGCATTACCCAATGCATTGGAGAGATATATCAGGAACACCCACCCTTAGTTTAAAACGGAACCACCTGTCTTCATAAACAATGCCCAAGAACCATAACATAAATCATATCACATAAAACATGCATAAAGGAAACATAACATTTTCACATTTCAATCACAAGATATCAATAACACATTGATATAATAAAAACATTATCAACACCATTTTCAATACCAAAACAAAAGAAAAGTAAAACATGGTATTTATTTTTCCTTTTAAAAAAAGTTAGGTTATGGCTTGTAGAGGAAGCCAAAACTCAAATAATGGTCACGACGGCGGAGAAGTCATTATCGCCGCATACGTACGACAAAAAAACATTCCCTTTTGTCATTTAGTAAATTCTTCATATAAAAAATATTACTTTTGAATAAACTTAAAAGTCAAAGGGTTTTATACACCGTATAAAATAAATTTGTGTATAAAACAAAATATGCCTCAATGAAAGGAGATTGAGAGAATTCCCATACGTCGGGTCCGACTTGACTCAATCGTTCTTTATCCTCCTGAATAATATACTTGAGTTAATTTCTACTTGCTTAAAAACCCTTTTCAAGTTCATTATTCCTTTTATATCACTTATTACCATTCCATGAACACTATGTAATTACTTAAGTTAATAATGGTCATTTTGTTGATCATTGGTACTTGAGTAAAAAATAAACTCTTTATAATTACAAGTTGTTCATGTGGTAAAATATCCATTATATCCAAGATTATATTCATGATGTGGATATCATATATATAATATATATCCAGTATATGCGTGCATTTATCATATTACATAACATTTACAGGTAAGAAATGAAATTCACCATTCATGGAGACGGTAAGCCGTATGTACGCATGAACGCTACTTTCATTTCTATTTCATATTTTATGGAATGGAATCATAATGATATAAAGGTATATTATAATTCCATTATAATATCATATATAATGTCATTAACTCTATCCTTTATACATCCCACATATGGTATTAACGAATCAAATCACTTTGAGGTGGCGGTAGTATGCACTTCCTAAAATGAAGATATCGCGTTTACCCATAATGGAATCCATAAAGGTATGATATAAATGAAAAATACCAAAGTTTAAGGAAAACATAAACATATTATATATCATATAAAAATATAGTGTCATCTTAATGGCCACCTTTTAAGGTGTTAGAAGAATGTCGAACAATCATCGTTTTGTGAGGCAGAAAATCACCATCCACGGAAACAGTATGCTTTTTAACCATTAGATGAAGGTGTGCATAAGTGTAGCTCGAATCCATATTATAAAAACATACTAGTATATGGAAGATACTGGAGTTTTTACAAAATAAATGAATAAAAATAGTTTAGGGGGTTGGAGAAGCAAAATAAAACAAAAGAGCATTAGATAAGACTTTTCCTTTTAATCGGGTAACTCTCTTGGGTTTGAACCAAAATAGTTTCTTGAAGATCTTCCTACCTAAGGTAAGGCTTCTAGGATGAGGAGAGGGATGTGTAGAGAAACAATGATCAGAGCTTGACCGAACCAATGTCTTGAGAAGTGTGGGAAGAAGGTAGAGGTGGGGGCATTTTATAAGAGGAGAGGAGGGGTACTCTTGAAAAGGTATAAAATGTTACTTTATTTTCAAATGAGTTTCGGATTTTAAACGTCCCACATTGATGTATTTCAAGGATATGGTGATAAGGGTTAAAAATATACTCATAAAATAGGTCTTTGAAAAGTGTATGTCTTAGATTTTACATTATCTTTTCATTTTATTTTAATCATTCTTTAATGAGGTAATCGCTGCATCATCATGATGTCATAAATAATTTTATTTATTTAATGTCTAAAAATAAAAAAAACTACTATGATGTAGGAAATCGTTTTATATTTCCAATGAATATTTATAGTCCAATAGATAATTTATGTAGACAAAATTAAAAATGTTTTACTCAGGTGATACATTCTTTGTTATATTTTACATTCTTTAAAAATAAAAAGATAAAAAGTCACTTTTACACAAAAGTGATTCCCTGGGGTCCCCAAGTTTGGCACAAGGCATACCATGGTCATCCATGAGAAAACCAGTAGAATTAGGACACATGTTGTGGTCATTTGTTATTATTATGATATTATTTTATTATCCTTAACTACCCGATTACTCATTAATCAAGATAATTAAAGATAATTACCGTCGTTACTATTCATAATGTCAAAAAACAAAAGAGTCTTAATTACATAATTTGGACCTTCTGATTCTTAATATGGAATCAATATTACCAAATTAAAAACATAGAAATTGAAAAAAAATAATTTAAATATAATTCCCATTGTCAAAACAAATAGCGGGGTTTTTTTTGAACCAATATCTATGAAAAGTTTGGCACCTGTTTATGCCCAATTAAAAAAGTGAAATTAATCCCAATTACCATCATTGGATTAAATTGAAAAAATATACTTTAAATCCAATTAAAAATATAATCTAACCATATAATTAAATTTGATGAAAATGCAGTTTTGATGTAAAATGCAGTATTTTTCACTATTCATTACAAAATGAACATTGTCAGAAAAATACCAAAAATTTATCAAACGTAAATTTCAATGTCCCAATAATAAAGAATAAGATTATTTTGAATAATATAGCTTATATAATTTTCAAATGTTCGATTTAAAAATGGTTTGCCATCAAAAGGCAGTAAAAATATTAGTGTATTCCATGCTTAAGATTAAATTTATTCTCATTTTAAGCCTCTAAAACACTATAAAATTCATAAATAGACATATATAAGAATATCTATTATTCATTACTTACTTGGGATGTTACATCCTTCCCCCGTTTAGAAAATTGCGTCCCCTCAATTTATTTACTTATCGAATAAGTGGGGGTATTTATCCCTCATTGCATTTTCAGATTCCCATGTTGCCTCTTCAATCATGTGGTTTTCCCACAAAACATTTACCTGATGAATCACTTTATTCCGTAACACTTGCTCCCTGTGGTAAAAAATCTGGGCTGATTGTTGCTCATAAGATAGGTTCTCTTCCAGCTGAACTACCTCTGGACTCAAAACATGAGATGGATCTGGCATGTACTTCCTTAACATTAAAACATGAAAAACATTGTGTACTTGAGATAAACATGGAGGTAAAGCCACTCGGTATACAACTGATCCAACACTATCCAAAATTTCATATGGTCCATTGAACCTTGGTCTCAGCTTTCCTTTCTTACCAAATTGCATCACACATTTCCATGGTGAAACTTTGAGAAAAACATGATCACCTACCTCAAAAGAGAGATCCTTCCTCCTGTTGTCCGCATAACTTTTATGCCTGCTCTGAGATGTTCTCATGTGTTTCTGTATCAGCTGAACTTTTTTTTCCAACTCTTCTACCAAATCTGGTCCCATCAACTTCCTTTCACCCACTTCATCCCAGAATGCTGGAGTTCAACACCGCTTCCCATATAATGCCTCAAATGGTGCCATCTGTATACTAGAATGAAAACTATTATTATAAGAAAACTCAACCAAAGAAAGATGTTTGTCCCAACCTCCCTTATAATCCATCGAACAAGAACATATCATATCCTCCAAAGTCTGAATCGTTCTTTCTGACTGCCTATCTGATTGAGGATGAAAAGCTTTACTAGTATTTAATTCAGAACCCAACGACATATGATGGCCATTCCAAAAGTTAGAAGTGAAATTGGGATCACGGTCAGATACTATGGAGAGAGGAACTCCATGTAACATGACTATCTCTTTAAGATACAAACGAGAATGTTGATCTAGGGAAAAAGTATCTCATATAGCAAGGAAATGATCAGATTTAGTCAAGCGATCAACAATGACCCAGATTGCATTTTTACCTCGAGGTGTCTTTGTAAATCTCACAACGAAGTCCATGGATATATTTTCCCATTTTAACTCTGGCACTGGTAAAGGATGAAGCTTCCCTTTTGGTAACTTCCACTCTACTTTAACCTGTTGACAAGTCAAACACTTCATAGTAAAATCAGCAATATCACTTTTTATTCAGTTTCACCAGTAATACTCTTGAAGATCACTATACATCTTAGTACTGCCAAGATGAACTGAAAATGGAGAACTATGAGCTTCACATAACAACTCTCTCTTCAACTTTAAATCACACGGCACACACAATCTCTTCCCAAATCTCAAAACACAATCATTATCAACGTTGAATTCAGGCAACATACTCTTCTAAAGCAGCTCTACCTTTTTCTGGAACTCGCTATCTTGCTTCTGTGCTTTATTAATTCTGTCTGATAGATAAGATTTCACTAATACCTGAAACAAAACAGAAGTAAATCATGCACCAACAACTTCTATTCCAAAGTTCATCAAATCAATAACCAAAGGATCACGTTCCAAACGTAGCATTTTTAATGAAGCATTACTTTTTCTACTCAAAGCATCAGCCACTTTATTTGCTTTTCCCGTATGGTAGTGAATTGTACAATCATAATCCTTGATTAATTCTAGCCATCTCATTTGTCTCATGTTCAATTATTTCTGAGTGATTATATACATTAAACATTTTTGATCGGTATATATTTCACATTTTACTCCACACAAATGATGCCTCCAAATTTTTAAAGCGAAAACAATAACAGCTAATCCAAATCATGTGTAGGGTAATTTACTTCATGTGTTTTCGACTGATGTGAACATAAGCAATTACCTGATCATTCTGCATTAGTACGCAACCAAGTCCTTTCAATGAAGCATCACTATAGATAAAAAACTCCCATTCCTGGAAGGTAGTGCGAAAACTGGAGCATTCACCAATCTTCTTTTCAATTCCTGAAAAAAATCATCACATTCTTTTTTCCAGATAAACTTAACACCCTTCTGAGTTAGCTTAGTCATTGGACTAGATAACCGTGAAAAATTTCTAACAAACCTTCGATAATAGCCTTCCAAACCAAGAAAACTACGAATCCAGGTTACATTTGTGGGTCTTGGCCATTCTTCCACAACCTTTATTTTTGCAGGATCAACAGTTATTCCATCTTTAGAAACAATATGTCCAAGGAAAGAAATTTGTTGCAACCAAAACTAACACTTGCTTAATTACCCATACAATTTATTTTCTTTTAAAGTTTGAAAAATAACCCTTAAAAGCCTTTCATTCTCCTCTTTACTTTTAGAAAATACCAAAATATCGTAAATAAAAACAACCAAAAACTTATCCAAAAACTCATGGAATATTTTATTCATAAGGTCCATGAATACAGCAGGTGCATTGGTTATCCCAAAAGAAATAACTACGAATTTCTAATGGCCATATCTTGTATAAAACGTGGTCTTCGGAACATCTACTTCCTTTACCTTCAACTGATGGTACCCCGATCTCAGGTCAAACTTTGAAAAATACTGAGCTCCCTAGAGCTCATCAATCAAATCATCGATATGAGGCAAATGATATTTGTTCTTAATAGTGATGTTATTCAAGTCTCTATAATCAATGCAAAGTCTCATTGAACCATCTTTCTTTTTAACAAATAAAATAGAAGCACCCCATGGTGATGTTCTAGGTCAAATGATACATTTCTCTAATAAATCTTGAAATTGCTCCTTCAACTCCAAAAGTTCAATTTCGGCCATTCGATAAGGGGGTTTTGATATTGGCTTAGCATCAGAAACTAAGTCAACAGTAAACTCAACTTCCCTGTCTGGTATTATTCAAGGGAACTCATCAAGAAAAACATCAGGATACTCATTTATCACTGTAACATCATTAATCTGAAGAGTTCCCTTGATTTCAACAATATGTGCAAGGTAACATTCATTTCCCTCTTTTACAAGTTTCTTGGCCACTTGATATGTTATCAATAGTAAGGGTTCATTCTTGTACAAAAAATGAAAGTCTTTTTGAAAAGAAACTTCTTTAGCTCTACAGTCAATCTTAGCATGGTAAATAGAGAGCCAATCCATACCCAGGATAACACCAAACTCAACTAGAGGTAAAACAATAAGGTTTTCAAGTAGGTTATTTCCACAAACAAGAAAAGGGAGATTCTTATGAATTCTTTTTTCCTCAACATTTCCCCTAGGTGTTTTTACCACAAGTTCAGGAGTCATTTATTGAGATGGTGTTCTGATTTTACTAGAAACGTTTTTAGAGATGAAAGAATGTGTAGACCCTGAATCAAACAACACACTGGCATAATCTGAAAAAACAAACAAAGTACCTGATACCACTTCATTTGATGGCCCAACATCTGCTGAAGTAGTTGCAAAGGATTTCAATGCACCTTTCTGCTTGTAGTCTAGCTACTTCCCATCACTCGATCTCTTTTTCAGACACTCGTTTTCATAGTAACCCATCTCATTGAACTTAAAACATTTCACTAACTGTAAATCAAATTTGGACTTACCACCACCTTGATATTTTCCAGTGCAATCACAAGCCTTATGTCCCATCTTACCACATCAGTAGCACTTTCCAGAATTTAGAAGACATTCGCCAGCATGCCTTTTTCTACATTTATCACAAACTGGAAACTTAGTTTTCTTACCATTCGACCTTTTTGAAGAATTATTCTCTTTCTCCTACCACCTTGGTCTATTCTTCTACTGGTTGTTATAGAACACTTGATCATCAGCAAACTCCATTTCCACCTTCTCAGCACATCAAACAAGCTTTTAATAACTTTTAAACTCACAAGAAGCCAAATCCCTTTGATATTTTGTCTTTAATCCTCAGTAAAAACGATTGATTTTATTATCAAGGTCTTGGATAAAATTTAGAGCATACCTTGACAATAGAGTGAACCTCTCTTCATAAGCAGCCACTAAGTCGTCCTCTTACCTCAATTCCAAGAATTGTTTTTCCATCCTAAGTCGAATAGCCTTAGGAATATATTTCTCAAGAAACATACCTTTGAATTCATCCTACTCGATAGCATCAATCTCATCAGTGTCCCTGATATTTTTAACCATCGAACACCACTAATCTGCTTCACCCTCCAAACGGTAAATAGAATGACTAACCTTTTAATTGTCTGAACACCCCATGAAATCGAAAATCTTCTCCAGTGATTTAATCCACTCTTCAGCTAGCACAGGGTCAGATGATCCTATAAATGATTAGGGATGTTGCCTCATGAAATGTTCCACCACTGACATGTTCCTCTGCAGTTGATCTGGTTGGTCTCATGCATGGATAACACCGCCATTTATCGTTTGATTCAACTGCGTCATTACTGCAACGAACTGTTCAGTTCCAATTCTGACCATCTCAGGATATTGATTCGAAAGGTCATTTCCTCTTGTATGCCTTCCTAGCACTGCTTCTCTGTTTCCTCTGTGAAAAACCATTCTGAACAAACATGTCTTAGATGAAGCAACATGGTAATCTTCAAATGCTATATCATTAAAATTTGACCAAAAAAAATATTTTGGGATAATCATTTAATAGAATTATAACTCCTAAATTTATCTAAACTGACCTCTGATACCAACTATAAGGCCCCAAAATTAAACATTACTTAATCTTGAGATATTTCAAGAATACAGGTTGAGGACTTTTCAGGTTTAGAGTTTTAGAGAATTAGATCATAAACCATGAATTACATTCCACATTTAAATAAAGTGGTTACATAAAAGATAATATTAATTTTTTCCCATAATAAAAACATATTTAAAATAAAATATGGATTGTTTCTTGACACTTCCTTGACACTATCTTCATATCATGTACCTTTCCCTTGACCTATGAAATTTTTTTTCAAAAACTTTGGATGAGCATAAAAACTCAGTAAGGGATATAAAAGTATGAAATGAAAACATTAGTCCATGTACGAAATCACACTTTACCCATAAAACATAAGCATTTTAACATGCCTCATCAAATCATGAATAAATCATAGGAATCATAATACATAAAGGTAGTTTTAGGTATTCATAACATTCTTATGTAGGGAGTAACCCTCATGGTTACGTTTGGAATACCCATCATAGTATATTCCCTAAATCTCTTCAGAGAAACCTTAACGTTTAACTCATTCACATTACCCAATTAATTGGAGAGCTATATCAGTCTCACCTGCCCTTAGTTTATCATGAAACCACTCGTCTTCATAAACAATGGCCATGAACCATAACATAAATCGTATCACATAAAACATGAATAAATAAAACCCAACCTTTCCAAATTTCAATCACAAGATATCAATAACACATTGATATAATAAAAACATTATCAAAACCAATTTCAATACAAAAAAAAAGAAAAGTAAAACATGGTATTTATTTTTCATTTTAAAAAAGAGTTAGGTTATTTCTTATAGAGGAAGCTGAAACTCAAATAATGGTCACTGTGGCGGAGAAGTCGTTGTCGCCGCATAAATACGAAAAAAACATTCCCTTTTGTCATTTAGTAAACGCTTCGTATAAAAAATATTCCTTTTGAATAAATGTAAAAGTCAAAGGGGTTTATAAACCTTATAAAAAAAGTTATGTATAAAACAAAATATGCCTCAATGAAAGGAGATTGAGACGAAGCACCATACCTCAAGTCTGACTTGACTCCATCGTTATTTAACCTCCTAAATAATAAACTTGAGTTAATTTCTACTTTCTTAAGGACCTTTTTCAAGTTAATTATTCATTTTATATCACTTATTACCATGTCATGAACACTATGTAATTATTTAAGTTAATAATGGTCGTTTTGATTGATAATTGGTACTTGAGTCAAAAATAAACTCTTTATAATTATAAGTTGTTCATGTGGTAAAATATCCATTATATCCATAATTATATTCATGATTTGGATATCATATATATCATATATATATAGTATATTAATGCATTTATTATATTACATAACATTTAGAGGTAAGAAATAAAATGCACCGTTCATGGAGACGGTAAGCCGTACTTACGCATGAACACTACTTTCATTTCTATTTCATATTTTATGGAATGGAATCATAATGATATAAAGGTATATTATGATTCCATTATAATATCATATATAATATCATTAAATCTATCCTTTATACATCTCACATATGGTATTAACGAATCAAATCACTTTAAGGGGGTGGTAGTCCACACTTCCTAAAATAGAGATACAACATTTAACCATAATGGAAGCAATAAAGGTATGACATAAATGAAAAATACAGAAGCTTAAGGAAAACATAAAAATATTATATATCATATATATATAGTGTCATCTTAATGGCCACCTTTGAAGGTGTTAGATGAATTTTGAAAAATCATCATTTCGTGAGGTAGAAATTCTCCATCCATGGAAATAGTTTGCTCTTTAACCATTAAGTGAAGGTGTGTGTAAGTGTAGCTCGAATAATTATTATAACAACATCCTAGTATATGTAATATACTGGTGTTTTTACAAAAGAAATTAATAAAAAGAGTTTAGGGGGTTGGAGAAGCAAAATAAAACAAAAGAGCATTGGAGAAGACTTTACCTTTTAATCGGGTAACTCCCTTTGGTTTGAACCAAAAGGGTTTCTTGAAGAGCTTCCTGCCTAAGGTAAGGCATCTAGGATAAGAAGAGGGATGTGGAGAGACAAAATGAGTAGAGATTTTCCGAACCAATGGCTTGAGAAGTGTGGGTAAGGAGGTAGAGGTGGGGGCATTTTATAAGAGGATAGGAGGGGCACTCTTGGAAAGGTATAAAATGTTACTTTATTTTCAAATGAGTTTCAGATTTTAAAGGTCCCACATTGATGTATTTCAACGCTAAGGTGATAAGGGTTCTAAATATACTCATCCAATAGGTCTTCTAAAAGTTTAATTCTTATATTTTACATTATCTTTTCATTTTATTTAAATCGTTCAATAATGAGGTAATCGCTGCATCATCTTGATGTCATAAATAATTTAATTTATTTAATGTCTAAAAATTATAAAAAATACTATGATGTAGGAAATATTTTTATATTTAAAATTACTATTTATAGTTTAATATATCATTTATTTAGACAAAATTAAAAATGTTTTACTCAGGTGATACATTCTTTGTTATATTTCACTTTCTTTAAAAATAAAAAGATAAAAAGTCACTTTCACACAAAAGTGATTCCATGGGGTCCCCAAGTTTGAACCAGGAATCCCTTTGTCGGACATGAGACAACCAATAGAATTAAAAATCATGTTCTGGTCATTTGTTATTATTATGATATTATTTTATTATCCTTAACTACCCGATTACTCATTAATCAAGATAATTAAAGATAATTACCGCCATTATTATTCATAATGTCCAAAAACAAAAGAGTATTAATTACATAATTTGGAACTTCTAAATACAAATATTGAATCCATTTTACCAAATTCCAAACATAGAAATTGCAATAATTAATTTAAATATAATTCTCGTTGTCAAAACAAATAGCGGGTTTTTTTGAAACAATATCTATGAATCATTTGGCACCTGTTTATACCCAATTCCAAAGTGAAATTAATCCCAATTACCATAATTGGATTAAATAGTAAAAATATACTTTAAAACCAATTAAAAATATAATCTAACCGTATAATTAAATATTATGAAAAAGCCGTTTTGATGTAAAATGCAGTATTTTTCACTATTCATTAAAAAATGAACATTGTCAGAAAAATACCAAAAATTTATCCAAAGTAAATTTAAATATCCCAATAATAAAGAATAAATTTATTTTAAAAAATATATCTTAGAAAATTTTCAATGGTTCGATTTAAAAATGGCTTCCCATCAAAAGGCAGTAAAACAATCTTTTAAAAATATTAGTGTATTCCATGCTTAAGATTAGATTTATTCTCATTTTAAGCCTCTAAAACACTATCAAATTCATAAATAGACATAGATAAGAATATCTATTATTAATTACTTACTTGGGATGTTACATTTATGGTTTCGTACGAGATTATGTCCTCATTCACATCGGGTTACTCGTCGTGTCGTACACCCCCTCGTTATGGTATCTTACCCCTATATGCGATTCTAGAACTATGTATGGCTTGATTCCCATACTCATGGGATATGTAGGACTGCCCGAGAATCTTGTCTTCGGGTCCAACCATATCTTGGCCACTTGGCCGACATTCCCCAGAGAGGGGTATATGGTGTGTTATGGGATTATGCCCTCACTCACATCAGGTGTTTTAACAACCATGCAATTTACCTTCTCCTCCTGAGGGGTTTCCATCCTCTTGTGCTATCCTCATCTTTTCAAATAAGCCACTCCCAAGATGAGCCCCTCGATCCTCTTCGGTGATTCACCAATGTCCCTAAGGGTACTTTGGTTTAATACCTAGAATGTTAGACTCTATTCAGACATGCTTTCACAAGTTTTTCAGGCATCATGTTCTCCCTCATTAGGACTTCCAACACCTTTCACACCCAATGAGACCCCCAAATGGCATGGATGCTAGGCCTAAGGTCTCTCCTACATTCACGATCCAACGTCCTCGAGGTTTTCAAACAACAAATCGATTCAAGTCCAGTGTTGTGAATATGGTCAGCTGCTGGCACTCATTGGTTTTTCCCCATTTCAGGATAACGCGATATGGTTGTTGTGTTTCAAACATGGTCAACAGTTATCCTTCATCGTCACACCAACCCCATTAATCCCAAAATGTCAATTACATGATTCATATCCTTCTGCACCTCACCATGTCCGAGTAGAACTTAGAAAATCTTGGTACTGTTCCTCAGTGCGCATCAACACATTAAAAGGGAAAAAGCCACGATGAGGCAATCTTTCGGGGTTCCACCGACATTCCCTTTGCATGTATCTCATGTATTAAAAATACCTTATCCTCCCTTTTTTACTACACTGAGTTCAACTCACATAGGTTTAGGGATTTGGTTAAGGCCCGCTTTACTTGGGATAGTCCTGCCTCTCCATGGTCCGAGTTATAAGACCTTAAACTAAGGTCTTTTCATATTGCCCCTTTGCAGAACTACGTATAGATTGATTTCTATCCACATGGGGTATGTAGGACTGGCTGGATGTCTAGAATTCAGGCCCATATCCTTCTCTTAGAGATCTCCCATTCACCTTGGCCCCTTGGCCTACCCTTTCCCGGGGAGGGGATTATATGGTTTGGTATTGGACTATGTCCTCACTCACATCGGGTTTGTAATGACCATGCCATGTTCCTCTCCCTCCTGGGAGTTCTCTATACCTGTATTCTATACTCATCCCTTCAAACTGGTTACTCTCAAGTAGAGCACCCTCCTCGAACCTTATCAGCGATGCACCATTCTGCTTAAGAGTAATCTGGTTCAGCGTTTGGAGTGTTGGGTTTTTCATGGAAAACTTTCACCCATTTTTCAGGATTTGTGTTTCCCTTCATTTGGGATTCCATAATCTTCCACACCCGAAGGGATCCTCGAATGGCATGGATGATAGAACCAAGGGCTCTCCTTCCATCATGGGCCAACGTCCCTGACGGGTTCAGACAAAAATATATATATGAGTCCCATGTTGCGAATATGGTAAACGACCAATGCACATTTGTTTGTCCTCATTACAGGCTAACACGATATGGATGTTGTGTTTCAAACACAGTCAACAGTCATCCTCTATCATCACACAAACCAATTTAATCCTTGAATGTTCATTACATGATTCACATCATTGCCCACCCCATAATGTCCAAGTAGGACTTTAACACTCCTAAAACTATCCCTCAGTGTGCATTTGCACGTTAGGAGAAACAAGACGTGGTAAAGGTGTCATTCGAGGATCCACACCAACCTCCCGTCTCCTTGGTCCGAGCTCTATGACCATAAACTAAGACCTCTTTTAGAACTATGTGTGGCTTGATTCCCATCCTTATGTAATATGTAGGAACACATAAACATCTTGTTTTTGGGTCCACCTCAATTGGGAGCTAGTTTCTCCTACCCCTTTCCCTCTTACCTCTATTTAGGGCCCTTGGCCTGAGGTTCCTTTCTCGAAATCATGTATGGTGTGGTATGGGATTATGTCCTCATTCACATCGTGTATGTTTTATTTCCCCATGAACATTACCCTGTTAACCTCATCTCTACTACATCTGTGCCACCTAATTTTAAAATGCACGCCCGATCTTATCACATGACCCTAAACTGTGACTTTATCGTCCTAGCCACACAAAGAAAAATGGAACTACATCATTATGTCATCACTCAAGCAGACACCATGTTTGGTATTGGTCACACGCCATACCATTTTTCAACTCTTGAACACAACTTGATTCTTTTGGTGATGCAAGGACGTTCTACCCTAGGCCTGTCGCTTCAAAAAAAAAACCATTCACCTTAAAGGGAAAACAAGATACATCAAATACCTATTATTTCGGTGTGAGTTCTAAACCCGAACACCCCTTTTACCCATGGCACTGGTACCCTACCATGCCATCCCTTAGAGCTACGTGAAGCTTGATCTCCATCGTCATGGGGCAAGTAGGAACGTCCATGCACCCTGCCTCGGTCCCAGCTTAACTCTCGTTTCTGGTCCCATGACCTTCCTAGGAAACACATTGTGGTCGGAACCCCAGGTTCCCATTCACGTCGCATTTTATAATTATTTCACCATGTGTCTCCGACATTTCCTATCATCCATGGTTCGAGCTCTATGAACATAGACTAAGACCACTCTGCGTCCTTGTTGCAAGACATTAAACTGCACCAAACATCTTATGAACAACATATGGATTGATTCCCATCCTCATGGGATACGTAGAGACACCCAGGAATTTCACCTTGAGTCGAGCCCCAGGAATCATAAATCCTATTCCTCCTCATTTCTGGCCCCCTGGCCTGACCCACTGTTGGGAACCATGTAACAAATGCTTTGCCCTGAACAAGTTTGGGAAGCCCCACGATGACATTGGAAAGCGAAGACTCCCTCACCAGAGAGGTCCTGTCTAATAGAAGGGATGATCCATGATAAAACTAATGTGCCCATCTAAGGTGCTTCCACTACGGTGGCATAATTTCAAGAGTTTTATATTTTCTTCTAACAAACCATCACTCCATATTCCATGCTTTGCATGCCCCTTATTCGGTCCCTTGTCCCCTTTTATGTCTAAGGGAACCCCCTAACAGTGTGGAAGCTCGGCCTATGGACCAACTATTGTCCGGTGACAATGTTCTAGAAGACTAAATGATGACATTTTGTGTCAGGCCCTATGTTTTGAACATGGTCAGTGGTCAGTCCTAAATTTTTATCCCCACTCTAGGATAACACAATAAGGATATTGTGTTTAGAATGTGGTCAACAGTTATTATTTATTGTTATGCCACCCCCACAGTGTTTTGTATCCTGGGTATCATGATTCACAACTTCAATTCCCCAGTTCGGATTCATCCAAACTCCCCTGGAGTTACTCCGTTCGTGCATAAGGGAGCACTAGGGAAAATGGTAATCCAGTTGTTCTGAGAGCCTCATTATCCAGTTAGTTCTTTTCCATTTCCTTCTGGAAAACTATGCATGTTGTTCAAACCCTGGATTCCCAGAGCTTGTTTTAGACTCCTACATTTGAATTGGGGTGATAAGGTGTCATCCCTTATTTCTCACATTGGGCTCGACCCATGTGAGCTTAGGGAATGATCGCGGGATGCTCCACGAATATCATAAGAATGAAATAAACCAATATAAACAACGGAACTCATGCATATTATGGCATCAGAAAATCAAAGCATGAAAGTAAATTTGAGGGTTTGTAATCATTACAGTACCTGGGGGTCGAATTCTCCCATGGATGGGTTGACGTCGTCAAAAGAGTGTAGCATCTCCGCCACCCTATGGAAGGTGGCGTCCAAGAGGTACTGTCTCATATTCAGCTCCCGCTCTTCCGCAGCACCGAGAGGGCGCAATCTGTTGGCCGCAATATGGGCACTCTCAATTTTGGTCTGGATGGCGGTCATCTGTTGGCCACAATATGGTCCCTCTCAATCTGTTGTGCGTTGAGGGAGGTCAAGTGCTCATCCGCCCAATTCTACAGCTGTTGAACCTCATCTTCAGCCTCCTGGAGCAACTTGATGTTTACTACCTTCCTCTGTTGCCAACCCACACTGAGGCCACTGTCATACTCCTGAATCTTTTCTTCCATAAGATCTCGGACAAGTATGTGAGGACGTTGGACATCCACTCCCCCAACACACTGTTCACGTAGTCGTGAGTGAAGTATGTCCATATCATCCAACTATAGTGCTTGGGGGGTTTCGTTGAAGAAGCGTGTGATAAGCTTCCTTGATCAGTGATGAACTATCTTGCTATCATCTTCGTTAGAGGATGTCTCATCCCAGTCGGCACGATTGGTAGGATCATATGCGGGGAACACCCATAGGAACTCTTTAGCTGGGTCCACATCTGGTGTTTGATCAGGCGTGGCAAGATCTATATTATTTTATTGATCCTCATCATCGGATCCTACCTCAATGATTTTAGGTTCAACCCCACTTACGGTCCCACCAGTGATCAGGAGCACCGCCGCTAGGTCATTATGGACCTTCGCCTCCATGACCACCGACATTCCCCTTAGAAGGATGCCGCCAGAATCCCTGAACAACCTCGCCAAGGTGACCCACGCCATTTAAAGAACTATACGCACCAAAAAAGGACATGGACGTTATTAAATATGGTTAGGGGATTAAATTCATAAAATTGGTAGAGGGGACCTACAGATATCGAATCCCTGGTCTCGCTCTTGGGATGATGTCATCGGGACCCTGAAGCGTGGCCCCTGTATATGGTCAGAAGGTAGAAAAACTCTGGAGGGGTCACCTCAGGTGTCCTAGCGCTGCCGGATGAAACTGTAGATGCGGCGGTAGGCATGGATCCCAAATGTCCCGCATCTTCATCCACTAAGGGACGAGAATGATTTCTGTATATGAGACCCCCTTCACAATTCAGATGTCAATAAATAGTCTAGACGGACCTCAAAGAATGTTTTGAAGATGGGGGTTTCAGATTTTTACCTCAAGGGCCTCTGCAAACTCTTCAAGATCTGAGTCTTGAACTCTAACTTCACCCTCCTCAAACGGGCTCCCTCTCTAGGCCTCGTCTTCCAAGGAAGACTCTTCCGACTCTTCCGAAAGAGGGAGGCGTTCTCTCAAATCTACGGCAGAAAACTGCAGGGGAGTAGTGAGATCAAGAAACACCATGACATGATATGTCATTAGATGAGAGGAACCCCAAAAATTCATAAAGTCCTCCAGCTCTACCAGGTACCGCTCTACCTCTTCTTGGGGCACTGCAAAACCGGCCCAGATAGGGCTTATCCCTAGTAAATCCATCCTGATATGGTTTAGGTGTATCCACAACTCGACGGGGCAGAGGAATTTCTTATTTACTTCCCAGATGTCCCAAGCCTTCAGGAAGATAGCATCCTTCATCATGTTGATATGGCGCAACCTCTTCCACAGAGCCTAGGTAGGTATCCAGCGGAATCCTCTTGGCGGCCTCCACTCTGGATGGCTCTGTTCTTCTAGAACCACTGGGTCCGCTACGGCTATAGGATCTATGGTTACTTCCTCACCCCTAACTGGGGTAGGCCTCACCGCCATGGCAACCCCACCACTGTGGGATGCCCTTACTGCCTTCTGGACCCAACCCTGTGGCCGGGGAGGTTCTTCGTCGCCAACCCGAATGGTTGGTCACTTCACCATATCCCCTGGATAAGCTGCCTCCCAGCTCTAGGCATATTCTTTTACCATCCCGAGGATGACGGTCGGCAGAGGCAACACATTCGGCATTTTTCCATCTTCCATCATGAATATGAGCAACATATGCCTCATCACGCACGAGTGTTCTTCATATCGCACCTCTAGATAGACCTATGGGGTCAGTCACTACATACACTGGAATTGCCTTGAAAACCGGTGTGGGGTATATAGCTCGTAGAGGGGCTCACGGTCAACCCACACCACTAGGACTCCACCTCAAAAGGCCAGGAGATAGTCCCAGTGCCCTTTAGTCCCCCGACTATCATCCGTAAATACCCTCTTTGGCAACATAAATGGGTGGAAATTGAATTCCTCCACCTTCCACACCCGGTCCAGAACCGACGGTTCAGTCATCTTGGCTGGAAAGCTCCCAGCGGTGTTCATGATTGATGGGTGGAATTTCGATCCCGAAGGATAGATAGGGTTCAATTATTCGTAAACCTCACTGATATGGGCTACTATCCAACCATACAAGAGGTGGAATGGCCCAGATACCCTCTGTGGCCTTTTTCCCTCGTTGATATGCCACGTCACCTTATACAGCTTGGCAAGCATCAGGATTCCTAGGTTGACCCGCCCTCCTATCACCATTGTGGACACCATGATGAATGTTCTTGGCCATTCTCCCAAGATGTAATCACTCGCTGGTAGGATCCAACCACAGATCAAAGCTGTGATGAACGTCACCATCCTAACTATTGGTTGTTGCTCGGTGCTGATGCTGAATCCCCACTTCTTCCACTGGTTGTCATCCAAAAGCTGCCAGTACGAGTATTCCTTTCCCTGTTGATCCCCCTTTGGACAAGTTCGAGGCATCACCAAAAACTACCTATTTTCCAGGAAGTTCAAGAATTGTTTGAACCACCGCCTGAAGTGGACATCCCTTACTGCCTCCTTGTCCTCTCTGGGCACAAGCTCTATCAGTTCCATCACCAGCCGTGGCATCTTCTCTAGATCATCCCATACACTCATGACAGGGATGAATTCATCTTACATCGGCCCCAGTATCCGGACCCCTGAGATTCGGTGGACATCCCACAAGCTGATACCAACCTCCCCATGGTGTAAGTCGAAGGTATTGGTCCTCGACGACCATATACTCAAAAAATCTGGAATCAGATATTTTGGTTGATATATATGGAATTGAGAGGCCCAAGCTACCTCATACAAACCCACTCTCCTCAGCTAGCCCCAAAATCCTCACACAAGGCGCCTACCTAGTAGGCCCAGACCCAATCATCCGTGAAGTTTCCACCCTGGCACAGGTCCCAATCCTGGGACCACCCCTACCTTGAGGTCCTCAAAGCTGCCTTCAGTATCATGTGTTACAGCAAAGGAGACTTCTATGGTTGTAACTCCTTCCCATCAACGTTATTCTGGTGGTTGTATAAGAAATAAACATTGACGGGTGTGAAATCCTCCTGGGCATTGCCATCAAACACACTGAACCATCAGCACAGGCACGATGTGCTCTTGAACTAGTAAGTTGGTTCATCCCTGCTTGCTTTAGGGATGAATACGTCATCCCTCATCCTGAATCCAAACAAGGGAAACCTCCTACACAACGGTTAGTTCTTCTGGCACTCTGATAGTAGCTCCACCAATGAACTATGGTCCGAGTGGCTCCAAAACAACTCTCCTAGACCCAGAATATTTTCCATCTCATTCCTTCAGGTAGCATCTACAAGAACCGACCCCCCCTAGAACCTTCTTGGTGAGCTATTCAGTTTTAGAACTTGGACGTTTTTTAGGTTGGTTTGTGAAGCTTGTTCGTGGAGATTGTTCGTGAAGCTGGTTCGTGGAGAGAATTCACAAATCCCATTTGTGGAGCCCTACTCATACCTTCAAGCTTGAGATTGTGAACTACTGTAGTGGAGTAAAAAACTCACTGTGCACCGCGAAGTGGATTTCAGATTCACAGAGAGCAGTCACGGAGTACACGGAGCTTCGCAAATCAAAAGTTCTAAAGTCGAAAATCAAGAGATTAAAAGAGGCAAAAGAGTGTTCAGGTCCCCTATTTATGGGAAAGGGACCCTTAGAGCTCTGTGGTGCATCCTGGAAGAAGCTAGCTTCATGGAGGGTCCCGAAAAAATCCTTCTTTGTAGCGCGTCCAGCTAGATCTTCACTTTCCCGCTTGGTGAGCCCCCTTTGCGTGGTAGCTTTGCGAATGACTGAGGATTTTGGAGATTGAACCTCAGACACCGACCATTGATTTTCTGCAGCTCCAAGTCTGAGGGGGGGGGGGATTTGTTGACACCAAAATGTGGGAACAAGAAGAAGTCACAAAACTGATGGCTGCATCGCGAAGCCCATTCATGGAGAATCGGCCGCACCGCACCACTCTGAAGCAAATAAGCTGTAATTCTCCATGACCCCCCTTGACGTTCACTACCCACTGCAAAGTAGGGAGGTGGTAATGCTCTACAACCCCACCTTGATGTTCATGACCCACCGCGAAGCATGTAGGAGGTAATGCTCTGTGACCCTCCGGATGTTTGCGACCCGCCGCAAAGCAAGGAGGCGGTAACGTTCTGCGACTGCACTTGACATTCACAATGCGCCACAGAGAAAATGAGTTACTCTTCATGTTGAACGAGCACTACTTTGTGGAACCTCTCCCCTATAAATACCTTCCTCCCCCCAATTTTATAGGACGGACACTCCAACCTTTTGAATTCCCATCTCTCGAACCGCAAATCACCCTTCTGATCTGCGAACCCTGAGCTGTGCAAGGTACTTCTGCACTGCGAAGTGCCTCCCTTTTGTCTCTTTTTTATCCGCTCTTCTGAGAGGGATGCATTTCATGGAGCCTAAGGGCCTCTGAAAAGGAAGGGGACCCCCAACGGGACCCAGGTCATCAGAGAGCATTTATGCTTCATAAAACACCCTTCATGTACACACGATCCCCATGCTAAGGTAGGGTCACTGTACTTTGTGAAGCACATTGCTTCACGAAACCTTACTTCGTGAGATACCTTTGCTCCATGAGGCAGTTCACCGCGAATCCCTTTCCACTTCGCGAAGCACATCCCATATGCACCTCTTCCATATTCTTAGGATGAGGCACCCCACATCGAGAAGCACACCCCTTCGCAAGTGTCCTCCTCCACGCGGAGCAATAGAGCTTCACACGACCCCTACCTATGAACACCTATACTTTGCAATTCCTTTTCCAATGCGACCCTACAGGTTTGCACCATGTGATTTCAAAATACCTTGGATGATACTTCTCATTGTGTTTCTTCGCCTCATGCTTCTTTTCATAGGCACACTAAGGGATATTGCTTCTTCACATAGCCACGCTAACGAAGACCCCCCGATGGTTCGCTCTATGACACCCCCTTTCCATGGCTTTGACTGTCCCCTCTATGGACTAAGGAGAAGAGGGATCCGGTTATGTAAGTCCTAGGGGTGTGGAGAAAACCCAACTCATCCGAGATGTAGGACGTTAAACTTCCAAGCACCTTCGTCCTCAGCACATGATGTTAAACTATGACCTCTCCCCATGCCTCGCACGTGGGATACCCCAACCTTGGACATTCTCCATGCCCACTGGTCTCCACATGGGATGATATCCTCATTATGGGAGTGGAATTTGTCCATGGGGAAAGGGAAACCATCTCGATGTAAGCCCCTAGCTTTCTTGTGGGACGCAGCATCCCAGCTATTCATTTCTTCTTCGGTCTCCAGCGCCAGCAAAGGGCGTGATGGGGAACAGTGCTTCTCATTTCTTTTGTCCCAAATCCTTCTCCCGCTCCACTTTGTCACCCACGGGCCTCCATCCTAGAGTAAGTACCAACCTCGTTGTGCTGCTAAACACGGATAAGCCCATGTTTCCTCTTTGGTCCGCTAATTACACGTACGTGCCACTCCACTTCCTATAGATGCACCTTTCACGATGTGATCGTCAGGTCTCTTCTATCTCTTGTTTCTCAAACCAAGCATGATTCATGTGGGCTTAGAGTGAGCACTGACCATGACATTCACCTTGTCAAATCCACGAGTGTAAGACACATACCCAAACCCTACATGAACTATGAGGTCTTTGATCCTTACTAGGGAAAGGTAAGTAGGAAGCCTCCCTGAGGTTCAAGCCCAACACCTGGTCATTCCGACCATCTTCAAGTTGGTTCATTAATACCATGGGAAGCCTAGAGTGTAAGACCCATGCCCCCTACCTAAACTACGAGGACTTTGATCCTTTCCAGGGTAGGGTACGTAGGATGCCTCCAACAGGTTCATGTCCACCAACCATCAGACCCCAGGTCCACCTTCACACCAACACTTTGGGCCGCCTCAGAGCGTAAGCCTCAATCATCACCATCCGAACTAGGAGGACTTTGATCCTTTCCAAGGAAGGGTACGTAGGAAGCCTCCACAAGGTTCAAGCCTAATAACCATTGGACCCCAGGTCCTACTTCACATCGGTTCACCCAAAACCATATGAACTACGTGGAATTTGATTCTTTCCAAGGAAGGGTACGTAGGAATCCTCCCTGAGGTCCAATCCAAACACTGAGTCATTATGACCATCTTCACGTCGGTTCACCAACCCCATGGTCTGCCTCAGAGCGTAAGCCCCAAATTCCCCCACCTGAACTATGTGGTCTTCGATCTTTTCCATGTCTGGGTACATAGGAAGCCTCCATGAGGTTTGAGCCTGACACCCAGCAGTTCTGACCCCCTTCACATCGGTATGCCCCCGTCCTGCTTAACATTAAAATGTGGGCCTTAGTTAGCGGTAAGCCGGTGTGACCTTGTCCAGTGGTAAGCCATTGGGACCCCGTACAGAGGTAAGTTGTTGCGACCCCATCCAGCGGTAAGCCGTTGCGACCCCATCCAACAGTAAGCTGTTGTGACCTTATCCAGTGGTAAGCCATTGGGACCTTATTCATCGGTAAGCTATTGAGACCTTATCCAGTGGTAAGCTGTTGTGACTCCATCCAGAAGTAATCCATTGTGACCCCATCCCGCGGCAAGCCATTGTGATCCCATCCAGCGGCAAGCCGTTGAACCCCAATCGAAAGTAAGCCGTCATATGATGAACTACGTGGACTTTGATTCCCTCCCATAGGGATACATAGGAATCCTCTTCGTGGCTGAAGCCCAAAACCATCGTCATCCTCATGAAGGTTCCATCACATTCACCATCCCCTTCATGGAACCTTCTATCATCCATCCAGATCATTACTTAGGATGCCACATCTCGATGGGATCATTCCACCCCATTCCCCACTTTATTTAACCGCATTTGGGAAACCACCCACATGTTGTCCCCAGTATCGGTGTTCCCTCTAGGGGGTTCCTCCATCTGATCTACTCTAGTCAGTGTTCTGATCAGCCCGATCCATCTCCGCTGGATGTTAAAATTGGGACATACCCTGTGTTAAACATGGGAAACTAAGGAAATCTCAGATACATGCCCATGGAATATGATTCCCCACATTTGATGTGGGATGCCTCAGGCTTCCGTGCCCTCAAGAAGACCTATAATATAGGAAAAAAGATAGACACTTCAATCCCCCAGTGTCTAGAAATGCCAGTGATTCCCAATGTGACTACTCCCCTAACCGAAAGATGCTGCCCGGACCGGACCCCTTGGAATATCCTGACAGAAGTAGTGTAATTAACTAGTGTCCATGAAGATATGGAATCGGGAAGAGTTTCACGAAAAACATCTTAAGTCTATGAGGGAGACCTGGACAAGGTGATGAGTTCTGAGGAGGAAATCACAGAAGGTTTAATCGACATCCCATCATCCTGTTTCAATCAAGGAGTAGACGTCCCTGAATAAGGAGCAGATGCCACCCGCCTTTGGAATGTGGGAATACAGGTAAACAAAAACTTCACCTCTCATTCCCAAATGAGACGGACGTGTGCACCCCGGTGAAAGCATCAGAAACAATGTGGATCAAATGTTTCACTAAAAAACTGGTGTTCAAAGCCTCATAAAAGGACTTCATGGATATTTTCACCTTCTTGGGTAAAGGTTTGTGTTCCATGTGGTTCAGGTTATTATTCATAGACTATGAAAACCAAGTAAGCATTTCCAGAAATATTTGAACTCCAACCCCCATGGAATTGGGGATTCCATTTAGACAATACTTTAAATGTCCCTCGTATTAGCTATTATACTTGTTTCTCCTGGTTCAAACTATTTTCTAATATTGAAAAGTTTTTACCAAATTTAAGTCAACATATCATAAATAATTTATTCTTTAAAAAAATTTAAATAAAAGAAATATTTTGTGGGATCCCTATGTTTAAAAATATCTAAAAACATCTTCCTAAGATGATTTACATATACAAAGACTAATCCTTATGGTTTTAATTATATTTTATAATCTAAATTCTTACATTAACTAAAATGTGTTATAATACCAACTATATCAATCCTATATTTTCTTACATGACTGTTACATAATTTTTAAGATAAATAACATAATACAGATACAAATCCAAAATCCAAAGTTTTAGTGTATTAGGTAAATGGGGCTCACAAATAGCATTTACATAGTAAAAAATAATCATTATTTAATTCCTTTTACTCTATATTTTTAGTGGCCCTCATATTCTGTTTAGTACAAGTAATCACCTGAGTATATACATCAATGAGAGAGGTAGGTTAAAATCCAAGAAAGAGGATGATTGAAGGACATGAGTAAATAAAACATGGGTGAGTATGGTCATCATCATGTAATAATCATAGGATCACCATCATCATCACGAGGTAAGAATGTTATACAGGAATAGAATGTGGAAATTCATAAATATGAATCATCATATCATAGTGGTCAAATACCACACATAGCTGTGATCAAAGCTAGTGTCATTTTCACACATAATATAAGTGTGTAATCATAAAATCATCAGTGTGAACAAAGTTATCATAATATACACACATATTATACATTATATCATGAAATATATCATATTAACCAATGATTTAGAGGTCTATATGGTTCTGGGGCCACCTGTCATATCATAATATTTTCATAATCATGCATTCCACATAGATTTTTTAAAAATCATAGTCATGAAATAAACCCAAGGAAAAGAATGGGTTTCATAAGTATTTCATAAAGTATAATTTCATGAATAATCTTTTTGATTCTTAAATGAATAAATTAAATGATAATTAGTCATAAAGCATAATTATTCTTGTGTGGAAATGAATCATTTCTTGAGGAGTAAAGATTTTTTGGAAATTGAAGCCAATTTGAAAAAAGAGGCTTTTATTCAAAAACATTTTGACACGATAAGAACATGTATATACCCAAAGGAAAAGTGAAAGGGAATTTGATGGAAATAATATGAACATTTTTAACATGGAAGAGAGGATAACCCAAAGAACGGAATTGGGTTAGAGAATCCCCTTATAGTTTTTCCAGCTTCATTTTTTTTCTTTTGTGCCTCCTAATTAATGAAGATAGATTTGTTGATACATTGATCCAGAAGTTAATTATTGTAATTTTTTCAAATATTTATAAATTATAGTAATTTTATTATATTTTTTAATTTCATTTATTATATGGTAGTCATTTAGATATCAAGTTTTAGTTAAAAATTTCATGTTTCACCACGATTTCGTTACATTGTTCAACATAATTTATACATTATTATAACTGATTACATATTATTATAATAAAAATAATTAAAGAATTAAATATTATGTATAATTTATAATATCCATCCATGATGGGGGTTATAGGTGCTGACGTAACAATTTCTCCACAGGTGGTTAACAAACCCTTGATGGGACATTGTCAGGAGAGCGGGAAAGGAAATATTGAAATTTATAAATATATTAAATATGATACTTAAAGTAGGTTAATATAATTAATATAATGTAAAATTAATACCTAATTTATATTATATGGTTTTTAAGGGGTGGTGAAAAAAATTATGATAATTATAATATGAAATGAGAAGAAGAAGAGTTGTTTGAAACTAACTTAATCTTAAGCATAACTTCTCTTCTATGGCACTACATCTCCCTTGATTATTGGAGTAGAATTACTCCAGAGCATCCCTAAGGATTTTAATAATCTTGAGAGAAAGGAAATTTTCAGGTTTTAGGCTTTGTAATGTGGGTAATTAGTGGTTTTCCATGTGGAGAAATATGGGTTAATTATACATAATGTGAGTGGTACTTTTATAAAAACAATATCGAATAAATTATTATATCAATGGTAAAACATGTAATAGTGATTTTTTGACAATATAAATCATATATAAATATAGTATAATGAGTTTAAGAATTTAAATTATTTTATAATTGTAATTATGTAGTTTATTAAAAAGGAATGTAGAAAGAGAGAAAAAAAAATTTATTTTAAGGAATCACTTTAGACTTTAGGTTTTGAAAGGTTTTTTTTTTGTTTTTAAATTATGTTTAGCATATCTAATGAATCATTTAGGAAATAAAATATATCACGGATAAACCTCAAGTTCATTAAATTATTATGTCGTTATTACATCATGAATGTTGTAACTTAAGATGCGTCGGTTATGTGAAAAGCTGTATTCTTACTATTCAGTTGAAAATTGAATTATTTCATAAAATTACCAAAAAAATAACCCTTTGAAAATTCAAACATGGTAATTTAAAAAAAATTTATTTATTTTATCAAAATAAATTTATAAAACAGGTAATTTTAATATTTAATATTAAATTTATAACTTACGAAATTCATTAAAATGTAGTTTATAAAAAAGTGCTTATATTGTCTTTGACTTTTTTCTCATGATATTTATTTTTTAGAATTATAATTTTTATATTTATAAAATTTATTCATGATAAATTTTATTTATTACACAATTTATTATTTTGAGGTAAAATTACTATTCCAATAGTAAAGTTACTATTCAAAACAATTAGGTTACTATTCCTAATGGTCAATTTACTATTCCAATGATCACATTACATATTATAAATACCAATACTTTACTTAATTAATTATTCAATACAATTAATCTTATCATTTTATCTTTTTATTTTCTATAATGTTGATTGGTTTACTAATATTTTTTCTTTTTTATATTGTTGGTAGCGGGGGCGATGATTTTAGTGGATTGGGGTGATCCATATTTTCCAATTCTATTTTATATTTTTTGTCCAATTGTAATGTTTTAAATTTTAATTAGTTTCATTATTTATTAATGTAACAGTATTTATTAATGAAATAAATTTTTTTTCGGTTTCTTTATGTATATAATATTATATAGTGTATTATAAAGACCATTTTTTTTCAAGAGACAAATACCATTAATACTCTAGGTTGTTACAAGGGAAGTGTTAAGGAAGAGATCCCAAGGAGGAAATGAGAAAAACCTCAACCAATAAAAAAGAGAGTGACCCCAGGTAGGAGTATCCTATCTCAAACCCTATAAGCAATGATCTTAGTGTTTTGGTTCATCAACACATAGACAATCCCATGCTCCTTGTATTATCCTATAGTGGGGAACAAAGTAAGAAATATTGCATATTATATTCTTGATTTTTTATATCATATACATCACATAACTGGTTAATGTGGGATAAATTGAATTTGTCCATATTTGGTAAAGTATGGTCAAGTAATTATGTCAACATAGAAGAAAAAAGAGTAAAATAAGTTACCCTTATATTTAAGACGTCAAGAACTGTTAGGGTTGTTAGGAGAAAAAGAAAAGTTATTTAAATTATAAACTATTTATATAAAATGATTCTCCCATATCGAGGAATCTCTCACATAAACACATTTGAGGTCTTTACAATTGGTATCTAAACTAAGGTTATCTTCTATTTCTTCTTTTCTTTGACTTCATCAGATTCCCTTTGAAATTTTTGTTTTAGACTGCTCATATATTTTTGACTATTATGGGAAAGGGTAAAATGTATAAGAAGAAGAATAATTCTAGTGGAATTCCATATTGTGGAAATATTTTTGGAAATAGTTAGATCATGTTAAATTATTCCATAATACTTGAGAAGCAAGGTATGGAAAATTTATATTTTGAATATATTCATTCATTTAATGATGTTATGATAATAAATTAGGAGTCTAATATTCCTTGTGATTTTGGGACTACTGATGATGTAGAATTTCCAAAGTGGCCAAAATTGGAAGCTATCCACATATCAAAAGAGTTGGATAAATATTTTAAATTTTATGATATAAATATCAAAGAGGAGAATAATTTTCAATAATTCGGGATCAAAGTGTTGGGAATTGTAGTTACAAAATTGGAATTCCTAAAAAGGCTTGTTGAGGTAGCTACTTATGTTTGGGGGAAAATAAAATCAATGTTGGGGAGTTAGAGGATATTTCCACAATATTGGAGAAACTCAAAGAGGGTGAATATGAATTCTAAAGAGGTTACAAATTTCAAAACCCAATAATAATGAATTTGTTAGCTATTTGAGAGAATTGGTTGATGGGAATCAATGGTTTCAACAAGAGGAGATTTTACGTAAAGACTATATTTCTCAAATGAAAAAGAATAAGAAGGGGTAAATTGATATACTAGAAAAACTCACTCAATACTATTAGATGATATCTCTAGTGTAAAGATAATCAAGAAAGATATGGATACACTACGTGAAAACAAAAGAAAACAATAAAAAATTAGAAGATGAATTAGATTTAATCAAGAAATAGGTTTAATAATCGAATGATATGGGTATGAATAAACTCAAATATACTTTTCATTTATTATTATTTTACCCTTTGTTATGTGACGATAAAAGAAAGAAGAAGTATTCCATCTCAAATGAGAAGCATTGAAGTATTTTAATGTCACAAAGACCACGTTCCATGTGAAAATATGGGAATGGAAATAATGAACCCCCTCTGTTGAATTAGAGTAATAGATAAAAGATAATTTCCAAAAAAAGTGATAAAATATCATAGGTTATGGAAATAGATCCAAAATGGTTATATCAAAAGGTATTAAGAACTGTATGATTCCAATAAGAAGGTATGGAAACATGTGCTATATTTTTGGTATGAATGGACACAACTCTAGATTTTGTTCTCAAACATTAAAGTACATTAATATTTTTGAACCCAATAGAAAATTTTAGAGTCTAAGTCATCAATAAAAACATAAAATGCAGGGGTATTAAATCAAATTTTTAACCATAATAATCTTGTCTCAAGTAAAAATTTTATAAAACAATTTGTAGGGGTTGAAGCAATAAATTGTCTTCCATTTAAAGTGAAACTTGTTCCTTTTAGAAACAAATTTCAAGGGATACCTATATAAGATTACCCTGTTGAAATTAATGTGAATATTAACTATAATACTTGTTATAAAGACCAAAATTCTTGAAGATATAAGAAAATGACTTGGAAGAATAGGAAAAATTCCCATAATTCTATAATTTAAAAGTAAAATATGAAACAAATTTACTAAGAAAAGTAAGTGTTAAAAGTACTAAAAATTCTTGTCAAGGAAACACAAGTAAATGTTTTTTTATAGAAAGATGAGTAAACCTGATGTGTAACATAAAATCCTTGATGATAAAGATATTCAAGGTAGACCGAATTGTGACATGGGACATGTGAAATAAAATAATCCCAAAAACATATAAAAGAGATTTAATTAAATTATATCCAATTAATATATGAAAGTTTTCCTCAAGTTGAAGGAAAAAGGAAAAATGGTTGTCCATAGAGACTCACCATCCCCCTCAACTTGGGGAAAATATAGGAAACCCTCTCCAAATATTTATAACTAGTTTAAATAGGTGAAACATTTAAGGTGGGGGGAAATCATTGAGGTTAGAGTGACAATAAATAATATATGGTTGAGTTCAAATCATGTCTAATTTAAATATTTAAGTTTCATGTTGCAAGTGGTGTTTGAGTTATTCTAGGCCCATATTGGAATTACCCATAAAGATATATGTGAGGTTGAAGTTTCTTTCTAGAATTGATGCTGAATGGACTAATTCAGGTGTAATTTGGTGATAGAAGATATATTTTATGAAATATATTATATCATGTGGGATCAATCTCGCAAAAATTATTTACAAATTATTTTTTTGTAAAACATATCCACTAAAGTAGGAAATTAGATTAGAAAACGGGTATAATTTGTAGTTATCTCACTATATTTAAGAAATTTGTGTTATTTTTTTATCTTATTAGAATCCTTAAATCTTTTAGATCAAGGGTACCTAATTCTCAAAAAATGGTGTCCCTGTAATTGAATAATACTTAAAATATATGATTCTAAAATTATAGTTAGGGGTGGAGATGTAGTTCTAAAAGATTTCCATCCTCATTCTTGGTTGAAGAAACCTATGAGAACATAGATGGTATTAATGTAAAGTGTAATAAAAAAATATGGTTTTTAAAAGTGGTTTTAATTAGTTATTTAGGTGGCAGGTATCTCACTCATGTGTTTCAGTCTTTATTCACTAATCGTTTTCTATAACAATGCAGTGGAGATAATAGGATGTGTGGAGAAGTATGAAACAGAAGTTGATATGATTTTTTCCTAACATTCATCAATGACATGGAAATATTTGGTAATGGTGACCTAAAATATTACTTCGCACAATGATCTTAGGTTTATTTGTCTTTGATTATTTGGGGATAGCCTAATTATTATGTGAAGATTTCAATCACTAAATTTATTTAGGCTATTTCATCTGATTTAATGAATGTGTATAAAAAGATTTGACAAAGAGAAGTTCTAAAATTGGGAAGTCCAATATGAAATTATGTAAAATTGGTATCAGTTGGTGCACGTACCATTTTATCTATCTATATGTGTTTGAAGTAAAAATATATGTTTTTGGTAAAATGAGAGATGTAAAATAGATATGATTTTATATTTCAAAATTGGGAGAGAAACATCTGGTGCAAAGATATTATTTCTAAATTGGTGTTTAAGATAATGTGAAGAACTTTTTTTATTGTCTCGATAAAGGTTGAGAAAAAAAATGTAACCCTATTATTTTTTATTTTAAAATGTGTGAAATTGTTGATGCTATATTTTTTTGAAATTAAATCTTAAAGGAGAGTAAATTTTTACGATTTATATAATAAATATAAATCTATATTTGTAATGTGCTTTTGTATTTTATTTCAAATAAGGGGGAGAGGGAAGACATCTTCAGTCCATCCATTTTATTTTTAAATATTATACTACTTTGGTGGAGATTTTATGAAGTTTAATTTGAAAATATATTGAAGGTATACTTTTAGAAAAAAAAATGGGGGATATTGTTAAAACCATAATTGTTTGGATTGGATTTATTGACAATATGGGTTTGAGTAGGATTTTTTTGGGAATATATGTGGAAGGTGGCCTAAGTTTCCTTATAGAAAATACATGATAGAGTTAGATAAATTATTTCATAAGGGAATATTATGTATTCATCCTTAGAGGACTCACAAGGAAGAAATTTTTTGATAATGTTGGACTTATTTACTTATGGAGTTAATTCTTATAGTGTATGAATTTTTTGACAAAGGCATGAAGCATGAAGATGGTTGATTAATAAAAGTAATGTTAGACGATGCATGTATGAATCTTAATTGGTTCAAATATCATAAGGCTTTATATTAAACTCATGAAGAAAAAATATAATATAGTGATGTTTCCCAGTGTTTTGAATACTTTTGGGGGTGAAAATTTGGAGGTTCATAAAATTATATAGTTATAATTTATTTTAATGATACATAAGAGACTATACCTTCAGGACAGAAACTACACCACAATACTTAAGGTTTCATTGTATAATACATTTGGAAGACTCTAGTAAATGTACATAAGTATGTACTAAACTATAATATCTTCTTTTTAACTAAAATATGCATTTTTATGACCTATATAAATGTAACCATTGTGCCATGTAAGGGTCAACAGTGAAATTCAAATGTTATGTAAATGTAACACTAAAATAAGGAAGTTGCATTAAGGTAATCCATATTTCATACAATGATCAGTGCCTTTGAAAACATGATATCTACACTAAATTACATACATTATTCCATAGTATATAGATAAATTTCCCTATATCATAAGAGACTATTCCGTAAGGGTGGCCATCTAACAGTCAGTGTCACTAGATTTTTTGGGGTACCTACACTATTGAAAAACAAACTACATCACAATCTTATTATAATGTAGATGTCTGCACTATATAAAATTATTATAACATAATGGATGAAGTTATTATATAGATAATTATTTGTTTTTATCCAAACCTATATGATATTTTACCATAGTAGGAATGACTAGGTCACAGCTAGTTCAATGAGAGGATGGAGTTTGAGGATATCATGCATTGATCATGGGAGAGTAATGAGGAAGTTAAATGTTTAAAGATTATTAGATCTATTCAATTGGGCGAAATTTCAAAGGAAATATTTATATGCCAAAATTCTTGATTTAACTCTCATTATAGACCATAGTAGAATGTGATATGATATAGTAAATGGATTAATGAACATGACTACGATGTGGAAGCATAGATCATGCAGTAGTAATAAATTTTCAATTCAATTTAGAAATTTTATAAGAAAGTTAGGGATTGTGAGTTTGGGGCATTAACATAGATTTTAGGTAAAAATGGAAGAATTTAATCTGTGGTATACATATTGAAATATCATGTTGAAAAGGAAATATTATTTTATCTGATCTATCAGATTAAACGATATGGGCTTATAAAACTTAATGTAGAGGTTTTAAAAATGAGAGGGGATCATAATAGTGACATATTAAAGATTTAAATTTTAGAGGAGATAATAGAAAAGGAATAAGGAAAAATATATGCACTCATTGAATAATTTTCCAAATAATAATAATAAGAAAAAGAGAATTACTACAAGAAAAAAAAAGTGATGAAGAGGAAAGAAAATATAGGTACATTCTAAAATGTGATGAATGGTGGTTACATTACCTATAATGTAATTTAGATGTTACTCATGGTAATATTAATAGTAATTTTTTGAAGAATAAAGGGGATATAAAATTCTTTTTCATTTACTTGGTGAAATTTAAAAATATTAGATGATGTTGTTCTTATCTACTGATCAAACATTATTTTTCCTAGTGAGTGAAAGAGGTAAGTGTGAGGTAAGTGACCATGAGGTGGCACTGATCTAAATATTAATCTTTTGTAAGGAGAGTGACCCCAGCCAAGAATTACCTAGGAAACCCCCCCCCCCCCCACCACAAATAGCGTGCTTACTGATTCAGTTAATTGACATATTATTGTTGACATGCACATTAGATTAGCCCAATGAGGAGAACCAAGTAAAAATAAATGTGTCTCTTTTATTTTAAATTTATATTATACACATCACATACCTGGTTAAGGTGGGATAAAGTAAATTGTGTCGATATTTGGTAAAATATGGTCTAGTTATTAGATAAAAATGATAAAAGAGAAAAATAAGTGACCCTTATATTTAACAAGTAAAGATTAGATAGGGAAGTTAGAAAAAAATTAAAAGTTTTTTTAAATTAGGAAAGAATTCCAAACACTAATTCATCCCCAATTAGGGTGTCTTTCACTAAATACTTTTATGGGGAATTACATATATAGTGCATGTTTATAATTGATCATAAACTTAATAGTCGCATTACATCACTTATTTTGTTAATTCAAACCACTAATCTAATTATACTATTATCAAAAATAAACTCTCTCAATATAATAATAATTTATATGATGTATAGAAAAACACACCACCACATATCCTAAATAAATACACGATGTCCAAAAAATCAATATCCATATCTTATTTAGTTTCATACTCTATTTTTTCACCATAAGATAGTTTTAGTTTGTAGAGCATAATGTTTCAAACCATATACATATTTTCAAATAATATAGTGTTCAAACTCTCAAGTGGATCTTTTCTAATCACCAAGAATTTTCCAATAAGTATCCTGAAATTTCACAATAAAATGTGAGATAAATTGATTTTTTTGGTCCAAAACATCAAAATAACATAAACCAAAACCTATTTTTCTCACACATCATAATATATTGGTGTTAAAGTTTTTAATTAAGTGTTCATTTTGTCATATAATCTCATATATTATGAATTGAAAAACTTAAGGTGTTAGGTCAATTTTTTTATAATTAACACTCATATTGATTATATTATCATGATTACTACCAAATGTTTTATCATTAAAATTATTTGAAATGGAAAATCACTAATAACATGACCTTTCAGGCCTTGAATTCAATTAATTGTGATAAATATTGAAAAATTAGTGATAAAAGATATTTATATGCCTAAAAAAACTATAAAATAATAAGAAAAGTAAAATAAGTTTATAATCCCAAAATGATCACATAAAATCATCATGTCATTCAATATGTTGGTTTTGGTTCCATGCCATATGGTCACATACATTACTAGGCGGTAATGTGATGGAAATTTCCGAGCTCAAATTTTTTTCTCATATAATATAATTTTATGGATGTTTTCCATATTGTAATGTCAATATATTGATAAATAAGGGAACCTAGAACCCATATACATTTTTTTCATCTCAATTTCTCAAATGAATCATTCTGATGTCATTTTAACTAGTCATACTCAAGACCTTTTCCACCCTATTTGTAACTTCACTGGTAAATAAAGAATACGAAATTTTCATATTTATTAATAATTTTGAATTAAATATTAATTTTATATTAATGAGATGTTTTGTTCAATATCTTACTCAACACGTAACAACGAGTATCTCCAAAAGCTTACATTGTACACAATGTTGAGTTATACTGAATAATAATATAATATTATTATAATTTTTAATGGTGGTTAATGCCTAGCTATTTTATTAGATGGAATGAAAAGAACTAACTACAATATGATGATACATGTTTTTTAAATTTATATACATTTATCCTATAAATTTTAGAGGCCTAAAATAAGAATGAATTCTATTTTATGCATGAAATACTCTAATATTATTTAAAAGGATGTTTTACCACCTTTTATTGGAGAAAATTTTTTAACAATGGGTTTTCTCACTTTTATATAATTCATTGGAAAAAATAAACTTTTTATTTATAAGAAAGACATCAAAATTTACTTTGGGTAACTTTATGGTATTTTTCAAATAAAGTTTATTTGGTAATGAATAGTGAAAATACTGCATTTTACGTCAAAACTGTCTTTTCATCTAATTTATTTATATTGTTAGACTATTTTTTTCTTTGCTTAAAGGTTTATTTGGATTATATTTTTTCCATTTAATCCAATATTGGTTAGTGTAAGTAATTTCATTCTAAAAATTGATATAAACACATGTCAATCTTTTGGTAGTTTTTACTTATTAAAATCATGTTTTTTGGTTTTGACAATGGGAATTAATTTCAAATTATTTTCTAAAACTTGTATGTTTTTAATTTATAAAAATGGATTCCATATTTGGAATCAGGAGCTCTAAATTTTGTAAATTGGTAGCTTTTATTTTTAAACAATATTATTAGTAACTTTAGTAAATATTTTATATACCATGGTTAAAGGGTAAATAAGGTAAATAAGGGTAAAAAATAATATTATAATAATATTAAATTGCCCCAACAATGTCCTAACCCTATTGTATGAAACATGTCTAACCATGGGCATCCTTGGGTCGAATTAGGAACATATAGAGCCACTTGTTTGTGAAAATGACATTTAATTACTTTGATCATAAAGTTAAGGATAATATAACATAAAATTATATCTTTTACTAAAACTATCATTATACGGGTTTATATAAGTGAACTCTTCAACTATAATAATTCATTTTAAATGTAAAAGGCTTTCCTATGTCATGGTATTTTAGTTATAAATTTTAGACATAAAATAAATAAATTTAATTATGACATAATGGTGATGTAGTGATTTCTTTATTAAAAAAAGATTCAAATAAATGACATTATAAAAATTAAAATAATTGTAATTTTGTTATTTTGATATCATACATGAATTTTTTGGAAGATAGTTACATTTTATCATCGTATTAATTTTTTTATAATCAATTAGGTTGTTATGGATTTTTAAAAAGTCATGATATGAATAGTGTCAAAATTGACATAATTAATTTTAAAAATATAAAATATTTTTTTAAATATTATAAAATTCAAAAAAATATTATATTCTTCAAAATGGTTATCATAAGTGTAAATTTTTATTAATGGCTCTTTATTTGGATATTTGTATTATTTTTTTAAATATTTGTATTCTCAAAGTTTTAAATGCTTGATAAAACCATAAGAGTCAAAAAAGGGTTAAATATAAATGTTAAGGAATTAAGAAATATCCACAACCTATATAATTCTTATTGGATGATCTTATTTTTACTTATATTCATATTATATTCCTACAAAATGAGTTTTTTTACTTTTGAAAAAAAAACATTTTATAATAAAATAATACTTTCAAACAACACTTATACACTATTACTCCTAGAATATTTCCCCTAGGTAGAAGGAAATTAAAGAAACTATTTTGGCTCAAATCAAAGAGAGTTATAAATTTTAAGAGGTAACAACTTCTCTAAAATTACTTTCTATTATTCTACTTCTTCACTACCTATTATAATCTTTTTCCGTGATTACATAAAAACACCATTATCTTAAATATATTATGTTTTTGTTATGAGAAGTATTAAAACAACACTTACACACTCCTCCATCTAATGGGTACAGAATATATTGTTTCTCTAGACGATGAACTACTACCTCACCAAATAGTGATTGTTCAATATTCTCCTACCACATCTCATGGTTTCCATTACGATGGAAATGTAATAATATATGATATATCTGATACTAATTTTATCTATATTCTTATGTAATTATCATTTAGAACATACCTTTATTCTTTTCATGTTGTATAAATATGATAATTTCATTTGAGTAAGTGTGGACTACCACCCCCTCAAAGTGATTTAACATGTTCATGCTATACATGGAATAGATACACAATGGAATTAATGAACTTATGTAACAAACAAAACATAGATATTATACTGGAGTTATAATATACCTAAATCCCATTTGGTTTTCATTCCTTTAAAAAGAGAAAAAAAGAAATGAAAGTAGCATTCATACGTATGTACGACTTACCGTCTCCATAAATTGTGCATTTCATTTTCATATATCAAAATGATATAGACTATTATAAATAAATATATACTAGATATATATAAAATATATTATATATATGTCAGGAATATCATTTTGGAGATAATGTACTTTTGACCACATGAACAATTTATAATTATTAGAAGTTCATTTTTGACTCAAATTCTGGACATCGAAAACATGTCTGATATGAACTCAAATAATTAACTAATTGTTATAGAATGTTAATAAGTGATATAAAATGAATACCAAACATGATAAATGTTATGAAGAAATTATAAATTCAATTATGTTTTTTACTCGGGAAATTAAAGAACGAACGAGTCTAGTTAGATACAGGGTAAGATAACTTCTTAACCCAATTTCCATTTAGGGGTTGATCTTCTACTTTTTGAAGTGCTATGATTATGTGAGAAATGAATTTTGGTATCGTATCTTGTATTTATACTTTATTTTGTGTTATTATATTGAATACACATAATCGATCTATATTATTTAAGAAAATGATCATTATAAGGGAACCTTTCGCCCTCCTCTTTAAGTCAAGGACTTATTTTATGTTTTTCCTTTAAATTTAAATTTTAAAATGTTGGGATATGTTCTTCTATATCATTATTGTTGTCAATTTTATGTATATGTGATAAGAGACCATTTTTTCTCCCATCAACCGACTTTATGAATTTTTAAGTGACACCATTAGGCTGCCAAATTTTCGTAAGGGAACATCTTAACCCAATTTTCATTCTCTGGGTTAATCATCTACTTCTAATTATATCATTCTATGATTATTTATGAAATAAAATTTGATGTCCTATCATTAATTTATTCATTAATTATGTGTAATTATTATTAATATAAATAATTGATATTTTTTATTTACAAAATTATCTGTGTAATGTACTTTGTCTCAATCTTCTTTCATTGAGGCATATGTTGATTAACACATTACTTGCATTTATATGGTGTATAAACCCATTTTTCATTTAATTTAATTCATAGGGTATTTTTTTCTACATATCATTTTACTAAATGACAAAGGGAATGTTTCTTTTTAACGTATGTGGTGACAATGACCTTTTCACTGCTATAAGTATTATTTGATATTTTGATTCCTCTGTAAGTCGTAGTGTTTTTAAATGGAATATAAATACCATTTACCCTATATATGTATTTTGGAATTGAAAATTGTTTTGATAATTGATTAATTATTTCAATATCTTGAACTAGTATCTTGTAATTGCAATTTGGAAATTTTATCTTTCCTTTATGTGTTATGATTATATAATGGTTCTTTGGAATTGTTTACGTGTACAGGTGGTTCCCTAATAAAACTATTTAGGGTGAGCCTAAGATAGATCTCCAATGCATTCAGTGACGTGATAAAAGAAAAATGTTAATGTTTCTCCTAAGAGATTTAGGGTGTATACTACGATGGGTATTCCAAATGTAACTCCCTATATAGCTATGAAAGCTACAATATAAGTGTGATATAGATGCCACATGTTACCTTTATAGTTTATGATTTCAAAGTGTTATTCATAAATCTTATAATTTCATGGGGTATATTAAAAAATTGTGTTTTGTATTTATTGGTGGACTAATGTTTTCTTTCTTTATTTAATAACCCTTTCTGAGATTTTTAGGCTCATCCCATGTTTTTGAAATGTTTTGTACAAGGCATAATGAAGGATTAGAGAAAGGAAGAATTCAAGAAGATTTATATCAAGAAAAAAATAATCGTTTTCTTTTTAGTGTTTTTATTTTATGAAAAATGGATAGTGAGTAGAAGTTTCAAATTTGTAATATTCAAGATGTAATATAATATTTATGGTCTAATTATCTAAAACTCTAAACCTGAAAATATTCTCATTGTTAATTCTTGATTTAAATTAAGATTAAGTAATGTTATAAGGTTAGGGCCCTATAGTTGGTATCAGAGATTGGTTTAAACATATTTATGAGTTAGGATATTTTTAAATTAATATAGCTAAATTAATTTATGGTAATATTAAAATAATATAGCATTTTAATATTACCTTGTTGCTTAGCCTAATACATTTCGTTGTTCGGAATGGTTTTCCATAGAAGAAACATGGCAACATTGATTGAACGACATCAAGAGGAAATAATATTTCTAAATCAGCAACCTGATACGGTTGGAATCAAAACTGAACAGTTTTCTTCAATGATGGAACAATTGACTTAGGCTATAAATGGTGGTAGTATCCGTGCAGGAGATCAGCCAGATCAACCACATAAGAACATGTCAGTAGTGGAGTATTTAATGAGGCAAAACCCCCCATCATTCAGAGGATCATCTGACCCTGTTCTAGCTAAAGGGTGGATTAAAGCACTGGAAGAGATTTTTAATGTCATGGGGTGTTTAGAATATCCAAAGGTTAGTCTTTCTATTTATCATTTTGAAGGTGAATCTGATCAGGGGGTTTATGGTTAAAAACGTAAGGGATAGAGAAGTGATTTATTCTATTGATTGGGATGAATTCAACGGTATGTTTCTTGAGAAATATTTCCCAAAAGGTGGTTCTTCTTATGATAGGAAGAAAATTCATTGAATTGAGGCAAGATGATGACTCAGTGTCTACTTATGAATAAAAATTCACTCAATTGGAAATGTATGATCTAAATTTAATAAGGGATCTTGATATAAAATCAATAATTTTTAGTCAGTATTAAATCCAAAGTATCACAGTGAATTAGCTTCTCATGAGTTCAAAAGTTATGGAAAACATGTTCTATATATAGAGAAGGTGGAAATGGAGTTTTCCGATGATCAGGTGTTCTTCGAAAAACAATAGAATAAGAGGTCTAGGTGGCAGAAAAAAGTGAAAAGAATTTCAAAAAAGAGTGATGGTAAGAAACATAAGTTTATAGTGTGTGAAAATTGTGGTCAAAATCACACAAGGGAATGACTTTTTAATTCTATTATGTTATTCAGATGTCGTAAAATGGGATATAAGGCTCATAATTACACTGAAAAAGATCAGGGTAATGGTATGAAAAAATATGATTTATAGTCAACAAAATGTTTTAAGGGTAATGAAATGGTTTATTATGAAAAGGAGTGTCCAACAAAGAATTCAATTATGGGAAATAAGCCAGACTACAAGAAGAAAGGGCTGGTGAAATCATTTGAAACTACTTCAGTAGATGTTGGGCCATCGAATAAAGTAGTATCAGTTACACTATTTGTTTACTCAGATTATGCCAATGTGTTGTTTGATTTAAGGTCTACACATTCTTTCACTTCTGATAAATTTTCTAGTAAATGGGCATTCCATCTCATGATATGAATCATGAACATATGGTAAAAACATAGAGATGAAGTGTTGAGACAAAAATATATTTTAATAACCTTCATGCCCATGTGTGCGGAATGAATCTATAGGCAAACGTTATTTTTTTACCTCTAGTAGAATTTGATGTTTTTAGGGTGTGGATTGGGTTTCTATTTATCATGCTAAGATTGACTGTAGAGCTAAAAAGGTTTTCTTTTTTAGAATGAATTTTAGTTTGTGTAAAATAATGAACTCTTAATTTTGATAACATATCAAAAATATGAGAAAGTATTAATAGATGGAAATGAATGTTACCTTGCACATATTGTTGAAAATAAAGGAACTATTCATATTAATGATTTTCTAGTGGTAGATGAGTATCTTGATGTTTTTCCTGATGGGTTTCCTGGTATAATACCCAATTGATAAGTTTAATTTACAGATGACATAATTTCTGATGCTAATCCAATTTTAAAACCCCTTGTCGAATGGCTCAATGTGATCTTTTATAGTTAAAGAAGCAATTACATGAATTATTAGATAATGGTTTCACTCGACCTAGCACACCAACATGGGTTCTCCTGTCTTTTTTGTTAAAAAGAAAGGTGGTTCAATGAGACATTGCATTGATTATAGTGCCTTGAATAAAATCATTGTTAAGAACAAATATTCTTTGCCTCATACTGATGATTTGATAGAACATATCCATGTAGGTCAATATTTTTCAAATATTGACTTGAGGTTTGGGTAACATCAGTTTAAAGTAATGTAAGACGAAATTACAAAGACCGCGTTTTGTACTAGATATGGCCATTATGAATTTGTAGTTATGCCTTTTGGGTTACCTAATGAACATGTTTTATTTATTGATCATATTAATAGAATTTTCTATGAGTTCTTGGATAAGTTTTTGGTTTTTTTATTGATGAAATTTTAGTATATTACAAATGTAAAGTAGAACATGAAATTAATTTAAGGTTTGTCTTGAAAACCTTAAAAGAAAAGAAATTCTATTGAAAATTTAGAAAGTGTGATTTTTTTAGAAAAAATTTCATTCCATGGTCACATTGTTTTAAAAGATGGCATAACTGTTAATCTTACTAAATGAAAAGATTTTGAATAATGGACCAGACCTAAAAATATAACTGAGATTCAAAGTTTTCTTGGTTTTACTGGATATTATAGAAGGTTTGTTGAGAATTTTTCATGATTATCTAGCCCACTGACTATGTTAACATCAAAATGTGTTATGTTTATCTGGACAAAAGAACTTGATGATTGTTTTCAAGAATTGAAAAGAATATTTGTGAATGCTCTAGTTTTGGAACTACCTTCCAGAAATGGTGAGTTTGTTATCTACAATTATTCTTCATTGAAAGGACTTGGTTGTGTCCTAATGAAGAATTATCAGGTAATTGCTTATTCTTCACATCAGTTGAAACCTAATGAGTTCAATTACCCTAAATATGATTTATAATTAGCTAGTGTTTTTTTGGCATTAAAAATTTCGAGGAATCATTTGTATGGAATAAAGTGTGAAATATATACTGACCAAAAATGTTTGAAGTATATATTCACTAAAAATAATTAAATATGAGACCAAAGAGATTGTTAGAATGAATCAAGGATTATGATTTCATGATCCATTACAATCCATGAAAGGAAAATAATGTGGCAGATTCTTTGAGTTGAAAGAGTAATGCTACATTAATAATGTCCCATTTGGAACAAGATCCTTTGATTGAAAATTTGATGAACTTTTTTATAGAAGTTGTTGGTGCAAGAAATTACTATGTTATGATTCATGTGGTAGTGAAATATTCCCTTGTAGATAAAATAAAGAAAAAAAAGAAAGAAAAATACTGAGTTGCAGAAAAAGGTAGATTTGGTTCCGAAGGGTAAGTTACATGAATTTAACATTGATAAAGACAGTTTTCTAAGGTTTGGAAAGAGATTATATGTTCCTTCTAATTCAAAGTTGAAGAATGAGTTATTATGTGAAGCTCATAGTTCTCAGTTTTTAGTTCATAATTGCAGTACTAAGATCTACAAAGGTCTTTAGGAGTATTAATGCTGGGATGGAATGAAAATATATATTGCTAACTTTACCCTGAGATGTCTGATTTTTCAACAGGTTAAAACAGAGCAGTAGTTACCGAAAGGGATGTTTCAGCCTTTTCTTGTGCCCAATTGGAAATGGTAAAATGTGTCCATGGGCTTTATTGTGGGATTAACAAAGACATCATGATGTAATAATGAAATCTGGGTTATTTTTGATCGATTGACTAAATATTCTCATTTTGTTCTTATTCAAGATAATATTCCTCTAGGTCAAATTTCTTGGTTGTATGTTAAAGATATAGCCAGGTTACATGGAGTTACCATCTTCGTTGTATTTGATTGTGATCTATGGTTCACTTATAATTTTTTGAAGGGCCTTTAAATGTCATTGGGTACTGAATTAAATTCTAGTACAACTATTCATCAGAAATTAGATGGTCAGTTTGAATGAAAAATTAAGACCTTAGAAGATATGCTATGTTCTTGTTCAATGGATTACTAGGTAAGTTGGGACCAATATCATTCATTGGATAACAATTTTCAATTTAGTATACAGATAGCTCCATTTGAGTAATTATATAGAAAGTGGTTTTGAACTCATGCTTTTTGGGATAAAGTAGGTGAATAGAATTTGATGGGACCTAAATTGGTAGAAGATATGGTAGAAAAAATTCAATTGATTCAGAAGTACATGAAAATATCTTAAAGAAAGTAGAAAAGCTTTGAGAATAACTAATGGATGGATCTTTCTTTTAATGTAGGAGATCATGTCTTTCTCAAAGTTTCTCTATGGAAAAGTGTGATGCATTTTGGTAAGAAGGGAATGTTGAGTCCGAGGTCTAGTGGACCCTGTCAAATCCTAAAGAAAGTTGGATCAGTTTCTTACAAAGTGGATTTACCTCCACATTTGTCCCAGGTACAAAATATTTTTCATGTTTCAATGTCGAGAAAGAATATACCAGATCCATCTCATGTTTTGAGTCAAAAGAATGTTCAGTTGGAAGAGAATCTTTCTTATGAGCAACAACCAATATAGATTCTTGACCAAAGAAAGAAAGTATTGAGGAATAAGGTAATTCATCATGTAAAGGTTTTGTGGGAAAATCATATATTTGAAATGGAAACGTGGGAATATGAGATGGCTATGAGGGATAATTTTTCCCACTTATTTGATAAGTGAATAAAATTGAGAGGAAAAAATTTCCAAAAGGAGAATGATGTAACTTCCCATGTAAATAAAGAATATGACATTTTCATATTTATTAATATTTGTGAATTAAATATTAATTTTACTTTAAATGGGATGCTATGTTTGATGTAGTACTCTACATGCAACAACTACTTTCTTCGAAATAGTACATTGCATACATCATTGAGTTATACCAAAAAATAACATAATAATATTATTATTTTAAATGGTAATTAATGTTTAGCATTTTTTTTGGAAAGAATGAATAAAACTAACTAAAACATGATTATACATGTTTTTTTAAAAGTATTTACATTTATCTAATAATTTTAGAGGCTTAAAATAAGAATGAATCCTATTTTAAGCATGAAATACACTAATATTCTTTAAAAGGTTGTTTACAACATTTTGATGGAGAATCCTTCTTAAATATAGTTTTTCTCACTTTTATATGTTATTTTTGACAAAATAAAATTTTTATTTTATAATCAGGATTTAAATATTTCTTTTTGGTAATAGTTTTTTTTATTTTTCAGAAAATATTTAAATTTTAAAGAATAGTGAAAAATAGGGCATTTTAAGCCAAAACTGTCTTTTCATCTAATTTATTTATATATTTAGATTATTATTTTTGTTTATTTTAAAGTTTAATTGGGTATATTTTTACTATTAAATTCAATTTTTGGTCATTTTTTGTAATTTCATTCTGAAATTGGATATAAAAACAAATCCATCCTTGGGTATTTTTTTACTTCTTAAAGACGCTCTTTTTGGTTTTCACAATGGGAATTAATTTTAAATTAATTTCTACAACTTCTCTATTTTAAACTTGAAAAATAAATTTCATATTTGGAATTAAGAGGTCTAAATTTTGTAAATAAGTAACTTTTATTTTTTGATATTATGAATTGAAACATCATTAAATATTTTATTTACTATGGTTAAAGGGTAAATCTAGTAAATAAGGGTAAATATAATATTATAATAATATTAAATTACCCCAAAACATGTCCTACCCCTATTGGATGAAATATTTCTGACCACGGGAATCCTTGTGTTGATTTTATGACCCCATGGAGCCACTTGTGTGTAAAAATGATATTTAATTACATTAAATTTAAATTAAATGAAAATATAACATAAATATATATGTTTTACTAAAAAAAATTATATGGGGTTATATACGGGATATATTAACCTATAAACATTCATTTCAAAAATAAATCTATTTCCTTCATCATGATTTTTAATTTATAATTTTTAAGAATTAAATATATAAATTTTATTATGATACAATGGGGATAATGTGATTTCTTCATTAATAAAGGACTCAAATAAATGATATTATAAATGTTAAAATAAATGAAATTTTTTTATTTTGATGTAATGAAAAAATATTTTTGGAATCTAGATACATTTTATATTTGTATTAATAATGTTTTTTTAATAAATTAGGTTGTTATATATTTTTAAAAATTCATGATATGAAAAGTGTCAAAATTGACATAATTCATATTTTAAAATATAAAATATTTTATTAAATTTTATAAAATTACAAAAAAATAAAATATTCATCCAAATGGTTATAATTAGTCTAATGTTTTATTAATGACTCTTTTTTTTGGAAATTTTTCATGTTTTGTTAACTATTTGGATTCTCAAAGTGTTAAATGATTGAAAAAGTAGTAAGAGTAAAAAGGGGTTAAATAAAAAATATAAGGATTAAAAAATATCCAAAACCTATCTAATTCTTATTGAATGATTTTATTTCTACTTATATTTAACATATATTTAAATTTAATGTGTTTTGGATCTTTATAAATTAAAAATAAAATTATAATAAAATAATACTGTCGAACTTTCCTAAAGAGCCCCTCCTCCCTCTTATAAAAGGCAATCACCTATAACCCATTACACACACATCTCTATTCCCTTATATTATACAAACACTTCTCAAAGAAGCTCAAAAAATCCTAATATTCCTCATAGAATCTTTCCTCTAGGAAATAGGCAATACAAGAAAGCCTTTTTTCTCAAATCAATGAGAGTTACACGTTTTAAGAGGGAGCATCTTCTCTAAAATCCCTTTCCATTATTCTACTTCTTCACTACGTATTCTATTATTTTTATTTGACAAAATAACATAAACAGAATCCTAAATATACTAGGTTGTTTTTATTGGAAGGATTAAAACTACACTAACACACACCTCCATATAATGGCTATAGAACATTTTTTTTTCTATGGACGACGATCTACTGCCTCATGAAATGATGATTGTTCAACATTATCCAAACACCTCTCATGGTGGAAATTATGATTGTACTGTAATTGTATATGATATATATTATATTTATTTTTTCTCTATGAATCTATAATTATAATTTAGAATTTACCTTTTTTGCTTTTTATTTTGTATAATTACGATAATTTTATTTGAGGAAGTGCGGACTACCGCCCCCTCAAAGTGATATGACTCTTTCATTCAATACATTGAATGTATAAAAGATGGAATTAATTATCTTATGTAACATATATAACATACATATTATACTGGATTTATAATATACCAATTTATCATTTGGTTTTCATTCCTTTAAAAATGAAAAAAAGAAATGAAAGAAGTGTTCATACGTACATACGACTTAACATCTCTATGAATGGTGCATTTCATTTTCTTATAACCAAATGATATAGACTATTATAAATACATATATAATGGATATATATGATATAAATTCTATATAAATTATTAATATTATTCTAGAGATAATTGAATCTTGACCACATGGACAATTTATAATTATAACAGGTTCATTTTTGAATCAAATTCCGAACATCGACCAAATGCCCGATATGAACGCAAATAATTATATAATTTTTATAGAAAGGTAATAAGTGATATAAAAAGAATAATAAATTTTAAAAAGGTTATGAATAATTTAGAAATAAACTTATTTTTATTATTCAGGAAATTAAAGAGCGAACGAGTCAGGTCGGACACGAGGTAAGGGAACATCTAAACCCAATTTCCATTCTTTGGGTTGATCTTCTACTTCTTATCGTGCTATGATTATGTTAGAAATGAATTTTCATATTTTATAATTTATTTATAATTTCATTATATGTTAATATAGTGAATATAAATAATCGATCTATTTTATTTACAAAATTATCTTTGTAAGGAAACCTTTGACCCTCATCTTTTAGTCACAGACTTCTTTTCTATTATGTCTTTAAATTTCAATTTTCGAATGTTGGGTTATATTCTTATATATCCTTATTGCTGTAAATTTTATGTATATTCTATTAGATACAATTTTATCTCCCTTAAACTCATTTTTCACTTTTATATAATGTCATTAGGCTACTGAATTTTCGTAAGGGAAGCTCTTTACCCAATTTCCATTATTTAGGTTAATCTTCTACTTTTAATTATGTAATGTTGTGATTATGTATGAAATAACTTTTTATGTCCTATATTTAATTTATACATTACTAATGTATAATTATAGTGAATACACATAATTGATCAATTTTATTTACAGAATTATCTTTGTAAGGTACATCATCTCAAACTCCTTTCACTAAGATAAATTTTGATTTATACATGACTTTATTTTATTTGGTGTATAAAACCCTTTGAATTTTAATTTCATTAAAAGTGAATCTTTTATCTAGATGGAATTTTACTAAACAAAAATTGTAATGTATGTGGTGACATGACCTTTCTACTACCGTGAGCATTATTTGATATTTAGCTTCCTCTACAAGCTATAGTTTTTTTAAAAGGAAAATAAATATCATATACCATTATTAGGTATTTTGGTATTGAAAATAGTTTTGGTAATGGATTTATTATGTAAATATCCTGAATTTAAATTATGTTATTGGAATGTGTAAATGTTATAGTTACTTTATGTGTTATGATTATGTAATTGTTCTTGGGAATTGTTTACGTATACGGGTGGTTCCATGATAATACTTGGGCGGTTGAGCCTGAGATAGCTCTCCAATGCATTGGGTAATGTGAAAAAGGTAAACATTAATGTTTCTCCTAATAGATTTAAGTAATAAACTCTGATGGGTATTCTAATTATAACTCCCTATGTAGATGTGAAAGCTACAATGTATGTATGATATGGATGCCACAAGTTTCATTTATGATTTATGATTTCAATTTTTTATTCTTAAATCATATAATTTCATGAGGTATATTAACGAACTTATGTCTTGTATGTATTGATGGAATAATGTTTTCATTCTTTATTTTATAACCCTTACTAAGCTTTTTATGCTCATCCCACATTTTGGAAATGATTTTCATGTAGCATAAGGAAGGGTTAGAGAAAGGAAGATTTCAAGAAGATTTATATCAAGAAAACAATTCTTGTTTTCTTTTTAGATTTTTTATTGTATGAAAAAATGGATACTTATTAGAAGCGTCTAATTAGTTATATTTGTGATGTAATGTAATAGTTATTTCCTAATTCTCTAAAACTCTAAACCTAAAATGATCATCAATGTGAATTATTGATTTAAAAATTGATTATGTAATGTTTTAAAACTGGGGCCTTATAATATTCACCATCATACACATGTGGTAATTGAAGTATTAGAAACCCATCCTGATTTTGTCTGTATTATAGTATGAGAAGATTTTTCATATAAGAAACCAATGGTTTTTGAATCCTAGGTAGATTACTGCTTGGTCTGTAAGAGATTGGGTCACCCGTCAGTAGTCTATTTGTGTGGTCTTAGGTATCCAGATCTGCAAGTTGGTTTGGCGGTTTCAGTCCAAGAAAATGCTCCTACATCTAATGATACTGACTCCACTAGTTAGGTGCATATGGATGAATATAAAATGGTAACGGTAGTTCAATAGGAACCTCAGAATTGTAATCCCATGGTTAGTGATATATTCAATCATTATAAGAATGATTTAGAGGATCTCTAGCCTTTTGGGGAACCGTTTTTGAAGAAAAGAATACAAGAAAATATGAGGCTACATTTGAGACATCATGGGTGGTTTATATTGATTCGATGACTCATATAGGCACATTATATGTGATGTTTGTGTGTTCAGTGGGTATCAACAGTGCATGAGGACAGATAGTGGCGCCCATTGACCTAAAATAGGGTTATTCTATATGGAATATCAACTTGAGCTAGGAGTCAGGAGGTATGGAATTGATGAGGAAAAATCCTATTAGAAATTTGGAAGAAATTGAACATAGTAATCATTTTGAATTGGTGTAGAAGCTTGAGGATGAGTTGGTTAGGGCCTCTTTGAATGGGCAGAGGAGTGAGTCCAGTGCAAGTGATATTGAGGAAAAGGGTTTGGGATAGAGACCTATGTGTCTGAGGAGTGACAAGAACCAAGAGGGCAAGCCAAAAGTGAAGCAGGATTACTTCTTTCTACCACTTTAAATGGAGACATGTTCAAAAATTAAATTAAAATCCAATCAGATAACCAATGATGTAGCTTTTCTGTAGCGGAATTAAAATGAGGTGTTCAACCAATCCTTGGAATTTCTTATGTTTTTGGAAGAAGAAATGGTTGATCAGGCATTAACACTCAATGCATCGGAAGATGAAGTCATTAAAATGAAGGGGAGGTCATTGAGGGTGAACATCAACGAGGAGTAATATTCTTGAATTAAAAATTAGGATATGATACTTATTGGGGGCTTCAATAGTGGGAAGATTAGAATCAAGGAATACAGCCAGACCTCGGACAAGCCTGCCTTCCATTGTGAAGATTTATAATTAGATGAATCAGAAGCTTATGTTACCAATATATCTTAGAAACTATCTAGGGAGATCAATTATGGTGGGCATAAACATTGCTTCAATGGTTATGTTTTCCCTTCCCATGGTTGATTACAAGGTTCCTCACTTTTTTCTAAAAAGGGTTTTTATAATAAAAATTTAATTTTTAATCATTTGATCTAGTGTTTAATACATGATTCTTCTCATTGCCTGATAGTTTCATGCATCTCACCTAGATATTTAATTCAAATCCCTATCTTGTGATTATGGGAGGATACCAATATTGAGATTGATGAATTAGTTTTTTAGTCTCCAATATTTATTATGGATCATCGAGATATTTTTTATGAAAGGGGATTTTATTCCCCATGTTTAATTATTATTAAAGAAAGGGAAGGTTAAAAATGAGACTTGGGATTATGATTTCAATATAAGGAAATAACATATTTATCTCTTTATAGATGATTCTTTTTGAAATTATGAAGATGAAAAGGTCAATGGTGGTGAGATTGTAAAAATTCTCAAATATTATGAGGATTAAAGACTTAGTTATTTAAATCATTGAAATATTCAATAAATTAATCTATTAAATCATCGAACAATATGATGATATTAGATTATTTAAACAAAATAACAAATTAGTTAATAAAATAAGAAATAATTATCAAGGAAATTATTTTTAAAAGATTATTAAAAGTTCATTATTTAATGTGGTGAAATAATTAATTAGAAAGTAAATTATTTAATTGTCATAAAATAATTTTTTTATTGGTTGAATAAGTTATTTTTTTGTGAATAATTAATTACTAATGAATTTTTTTAATTAATTTAATTATATATTAACTAAATGAGATTAAAATTTGTGTGGTGGGACTATAAAAACGATATGGTTAATAAATAAAGGGATAAATCAATTTTCCATAACTCTATTTTTCCATTATTTTATGTTTTTATATAAATTCATTAAAATTCTATGGTACCTTTATAAAACCATGGTTTATATTTTTTAAGTGGTTCATCCCTTTCCATTCAAAGAGAATACACCCCCACTCCCTAATAACATTATCCACTCTATATACTCTCCCTATCATTAATGATCATATCTTTCCATCTCTATACTTTTTTTATCACCATTTTCATTATTAGGTTATGTTTAGATTACTTATTTATCAAATACATAAATTTATCTTCATTTTTTTTGTTATGTTTCTTTAAATTTTCTTTATTTTTAGTTATCATTTTAAATTTTAAATTATATAAGTTTTTTCTTTCCTTTTGTAATCTTTTTTAAGGTTATATTCTCATCCTTAGGTATTAATATGTCCATAATTTCAATTACAAGGTTTGTTCCTATGATTTAATCTATTTTTAGGGGATTTATCAAGGTCATGTGAGAATAAGGGTGGGATGTGATCACAATCATCTCTAAGAGTAAACTACAATGAAAACATTTAAATGAAAATTTTTATAGTTTTACCCTGAGGATTTAACAAATTTTTTAAATACGGTGGAATAATTTTTTAGGAATGAATTAATTTTTTATAATGTCTCCTCATGTAAGAGTATTCTATTGATAAAATGGTCAATTTATATTTATTTTAGTTGAATGAAACTTTGTGAATGTTTAATATTTATATATTTATTTTATATGTAATATTTTGAAAGGTTTAATTTGGATTGATCAATACATGATCCTTTTTATATTGTTATCTATCATGAATTATAACTTCATTATATGTAAGATTGATTTTCCATACTTGGTCGAAGTACATATATGCATGTGTCATGAATTATTTTTAGTTTTTAGGGAGAAATAAATTTCACATGTTTATAGTTAGATTGTAATGTAATACCAAGGTATGATATGATTCGTATGGATTTTGATTAGGATACTCATGTGAATCCATATTAATTTATTATTTATAAATGATTTTATACGGTAAATGTATGATATATATATATATATATATCTAATAATATTACATGAGAATCACTAAAATATTATATTTCCTCATGGAAGATGATAACAACCACATGAAATGAAAATTATTTGTTCCCACTAAGATTGTCTCATGAGGATGCATCTATAGTTATTTTTTACCATTCATATTAAACATTTCAGGATTATAAAATATTTATTTTCCCTCCAAGATCTAGTAAGTATTACCCACCAAATATGAGATCTTTTTCAATTGAGGATTTTTGTAATAGTATTAAATGACATTTGATGCTTTCGTTAGCTCTCAATACTCAATAATGGTAATTTATTTACCTTTGATTTCATTATGTACATATTTATGATTGTATATTATGTCATGATATGGGATATATATATTATACATCTTGGTATATGATATAAATTGTTTATGGGTTCATAAATACTATTTTTTATTCATTACATAAATATGTATTCCATGATACAATTGAATTATTTTAATTATTTTTTGTTTTAAGTTAATTGTGTTTTATTGTGACATTACAATGATTACACAAGAATATGAATACACTATATATATTGAGTTAAATAGCTCAAGGTCATTAATAAAATCCTATTGAGTATTTCATAATCACTCCTTTCATGAACACCTTTTGTGTGTATATAAATAAGCTTTTTCTGGGGTTGTGGATTTAGAAAGATCTTGTGAATTGAAGACTGGTGGAAAAAAAGTTCTAAGAAACAATGGATAATAGAAGGTGGAGATTAAGTCCCCAATATTTGTTTTTTATTTTAAATATATTAGATATTTTTGGAGTTATTTATCATTTTTTACGTTAAAAGTTTTGTTTCATTACATTAATTGTTTCATAATTTTTTCCATTTATTATACAATCTTATTTCGCCATTTTTATTTTAAAAATTTATTTCTTTTTAGGCTATATGTATTGATTTTTTGTAGTTGTTTTAGGTTAATTTTTAATTTTCTAAAAATATTATTTCATTTACTGCGTTCTATTTTGAAAATATTACTGTAACAATTTATTCATTTTATTAAAAATTATTGTAAAACATTTATTTTAAAAATTTGTTTCTTTTTTGAAAACTTGATGTGTCATGTATACTTTAAAATAATTTACATTTTTAGGTGATTTTTACCGATTTTATTTTAATTTTTTTATTTGTATTTATTTATTTATTCTTATAATATTAAGGTTATTCACTCTATATAGGAAAAGGTAATTGTCTCTCTATATTGTAGGTATGATATATGTATATATAATTAATAAAATATGTTTGGAAACTTTAAATCACACGATGAAGGGTATTTCGAGGGAAAAATGATTTCATTTGATTTAAAAATTTACTATTAAAAAATTTCTCAAGTCTCATTTGATCATAAGTGTCCATATGAGTTATTATAAAACTCCAGGTTAGGAATAAAGATATTTCTTAGTCTTGTTTTTTACAACCCATATAAATTTGGGAAATATTTATATGATTATTCAATGAGTTTGAATCATGTATTATTGGACATCTTTTAAAAGTTATATATATATTATCCAAACCCACTCACGTTTCATTATAGTTTTAAAAGCAACTAATAAGGCATCTATAATGAATTTCTAATGATGATATTTCCAATGTGTAGAGATTTATCATTCTTAACCATTTAATAGTTCTTGATATGGGGGAAAGGTCTAACATATTCCTCATCATTGAGAGTCCCTTTCTATATAATGTAAGTAAATCATTACTGTACACCAAGGTTTATAGATATTCATGAAAATTTATTGTTAGTATACTCAAAATACATTACAATTTGTTGAGCAACAAAACTATACTAAATATTTTATTATTGATATAATCGATCAGTTAATAAGGAATTTAATGAATTCTATTCTATTATGATGATTTGTTTTATGATGATGATGATTTATAAAACCCTAAAAGATTGATGATTTGTTGATATAAAATTATATAATTTTAGTTGGAAAAGGAATAAGAATGAAATCGGAAGAATGAAAAAGAAAATGATCTTTTAATAATGAAAGATGTTATTTTTTATTGTAATCTATAATATTTTATAATAATGAAGATTTAAAAAATGATATATTTCCATGACATATTCCTTATACTGTGAAAACATAAAAAATAAACATGAAACCCCATATTTTTATATTAAGGTATATTTTTATAGGTGACTCATATAGTCTTATATTGAATGTAACTATTAATTATATTTTTATAAATAGGAAAAATCAATTCATATGATATGAGAAAAATAACGGAAAAATTATTACAATGTGAAAACATTTACGGGACATGTATCGTAATTATTATTCAAAAAATTGTACTAGTGAAAGGGTGAAAAAATAATTATTTTCCCCTATAATTTTTAAATTCATTGATAAAATAGGTTGAAAGTAAAATCAGTGAATCTCCTAGATGTAGGTATTATCTAGCTTGTTTTTATAATTTTTTTAATGTTCTCATTGAATTTTTTTAAATAAGTGTAGAAGTTTTGACTATGAAAATTGACATGTATTATGATGTGTTTAAGGGGTTGAATTGAATATCCCAAATTAAATGATGAAATATTTAAGGAATAATTCCCCTTTTATTTTAATGTTCAAATTTATAATAGGTTAATGGGTTATAATTATTACTACTTCCTTGATGGATATATATGACATAATTAGATTCTAGTTTTCCTAGATTATCAATATATGATCACATTAAATTTATCATATAGAAAATTCTCTCTCATAAAAATGTGTTTTAGAATGTGAAACTTCCCTTCATGTTTTTAATGATGTATTAAATTCATCTTTTATTGTATGGTAAAGGACTTTTAGATTTATTCAAGGATAAATTATTATTCTATGGTACGTCTTTTTACATAAAAATAAATATCTTCGAGAAAATAATTATCTTCAATAAAAAAATAATATTTAGTTAACTTTAAAAATTTATTATTTTTTTGGTGAAAATAAGATTTTATTTAGGCATAAAAATTTAAATTATTAAATGTAAATGAAGAATGTAACACTCCAAAATCTTGGAATATATTTTTCTAAAATAATACTATATTTGATAGCTTAATCACTATGTAACACAAAACTAAACTAAGACATGACATATTAGATGAATATATAAGAATAATAAAAACTATTGTAAATTAAATTATTTTTATAAATTAGAAATTCATTCAAAATATGATTAAGAACACTTAATTTATTAAAATGGAATGTTTTAGTAAACAATGTTTTTCATTATATATTGTATTTTCATATAAAGATAAATTTATCAATTTTAGATTATATTTTTTTTAAATTAATTTCAAATTTTAATCCATAATATAAAAATAAGATGAATCATATTCTTTTAAGATGTTTTCTAAAATATTTTTTTGTGAATTTTTAAAAATACAGTTTTACTAAAATAATAGTGTTTATGACTATGTCAAAGATCTTGGATAACTTAAAAATCTATAAATAATATTTCAGGATATATTATTTATTTAAGGATTAAAAATATACATTTAAAATTTCTATGTTGAATTTAGAAGACCTATGATCAACTTTTTAGAAACATAAGTAATATTTTTAAATAAAAACTATTTTCGCCTTTTTTTAATTTATTCATATTTCGGTAAAATTTAGTTTTATATTTATTTAAAAGAAGCATAAATCTTATTTTATTTTATAATAAAAAAAGTTATATTAATAATTTCATATAAATTAATAATTTCATAGTACACATAAATTTTGTGCTTAAAAACACAAAATTTCAAAAAGAGGTTTTTATGCTTTACATGTTTTAATGATAAAATTAGCTTTTATTACATATAGAAATTTTATATGATGAAATATATTTCACATTTTGAATTATTTTATACAATGTATTTAATATAGTCAATTTTAGCTTTATATATTCAAATTAAATCACTTAGGTAAATATCAGTTAGCATGGTAAAATAAATAATGGTAAAATTGGAAATTATAACAGTAAATAACATAAAAAAATTTAAAACATGGTTAAAATGAATTTTTAAGGTATTATATAAGTTATGTAATCATAAAATGTATTATTTTCCATTTTGGAGTATTATTGAAAAATGTGACATGTCTTCTTTTTATATTAATTAGAAATATTTATAAAACTTTTATTCTCTCCACTTATAAAAGGGTTCTCTCACCACTACTTCAGAATAACTCATTGAATTCAGTTTACATTAAAAAAAAATCCATTTTACTTCCCCTATAATCCTATTCATTTTCATTGATCTTTTTGTCATAATATATTTTCCTAAAACCACTTTTTCAAAGAAGTCTTCTAAGGGAATGCTCAAGTCCTCAAGGTGAGTCCATTTTTACTAACTTCATTTCCTTTAATTATTAATTTACCAAATAGAATTTTATAATTAATATGTAATTACATATTTATTTTTTTATAATTAATGTTATTATTCTATAAAAATAACTATTAACCACCTTTCCACTTTTCTGTTAAGTAAAATGAAACCATCATTCGTGTGGTGTATGAACTGTTGCCTCAATGATACAAAGACTTCCATTTTTTACCCTGAGCTCTCTTCACTGATTTTACGGGTGAAAATGAAGATTAAATATTACATATATAATATAATAATTTTTATTATTAGAAAACTAAAATCCATATTTTCCCTCTCATTCTTTGATAAATTAAAATGTTAACCATGTGTTGTGCGGACTACCACATCTGCAAAGTAACGTATCCAATTTTTAATTAATTTTTTTTATTTATTAAAATACATTAAAATATTATTCAAAACCTTTAAATTATATAAATATTATAATTAATTTTATAAAATAATTATATTATTCCAAAGGGAAACAACTTTCTTTATTATAATCATATATTAATTAGGTATGTTCATGTTTGGGTCGGTCTAACCACTTACTCAAAAAATTCATTAAAATAATATCGTGTATGAATATGAGACATTAATTATGGACAATATATGATTTTGAAAACAAAATAATGGTTTTATTTTCGTTTTCTAATGGAAACATTAACTTTAAACTCGTTAATAAAGATACGAATGTCTGTTTGTGAAAAATCACAAAAACATGATCATCACCAATTTAATATTTAAGGATCATAACTGAAAATAAGATATAATTAAATTATGAAAATATAACTAATTATAAAACATAAATTATAGTAAATTTTAAGATCTTTTAATTTCCAAACCTTGTAGAATAATGAAAAAACACCTTTATTGTGAAACTAGTTCCAAACTATCAATATTAGTCACAACCAATATCCAAAATAGATAATAACTAACTGATATACATGTAGGGAATAATTATAAAAGATGTTCATAAAAGGTCATAAATATTAATAATGTTATGAAATAGTTTATAAAGATGGGTATTTTTTTATATATTATATTCAAGTTCTTTAGTGGATGTCAGGAATTAAGGTAAGGGTTTGTGATAACTCGATCTACTTTCATTGAGTTTCATACATTTTTATTAAATTCTTTTGTTTTGAGTTTTATTTAATATAACTAATGACTAATTTTTAATTCATTTAATAATTTATTCTATTGTTATAAAATTCTTCCTTATAACCTCATTATTAAATGATTCTTACCTAAAATATTATGAAACATGTTAGGGGTTTCTTGTCACATGTTTCACTACTTGAGAAATATTTATTATAATACACCATGTTTTATTTTGTATGATGTTTCAAATCACCCATAATATTTTTTATAATTATCCCTTAATTATTAATTTAATGTAATTATTTATTTGAATTTATACCATTCAGGGTATTTGATTTGATAGTTTCTAAAATTTTAAGTGTTATTAGTCATCATTTTCTGTTTTATGGGACATGTCTGATATTGCACACTGTATTTCATTTTATACTGTTTATTCACTACCCTATTGTATCCAATTATCATGAATATATTTAATTTAATTATATTTAAATTTCATGGAATAACACTCTTTTTCTTGATTCTTACATTACTGTTACTGTAAAGGGTGCTTATATCTCAAGTTTGCTTCATTGAGATATGATCCCAATTAACAAATGTTTTTCTTCGATGGTGAATTTATTGGGCATGGATTATTTTATAAATTCCCCCATACTATTCTTCCTTTGGAGTATTAAAATCATGAAAATCAGTCAATAACTTTTTTATTCCAAATCATCCTATGTTATAAGAATAATTATTCTTCAAATGGCTTTCCTTTAAGATGACATTATATTTCATTCATTTAATTGAAGGGTGTTCCCCTAGATGACATATGTTTATTAAATGGAAAAATTATTGACTTAACAAGATACCCATTACTCTATATAGTGTCAGTTTTATGGTTTATTACATAGAAATATATTCCACTATTGATTATGGAAAAATTGAAAATCCATATACTTTTTATTTCAATAAGGTTGTTTGTGGATTACTATAGAAAGTTTATTATGTATTATTTGACCATCCTCCTTATTTATCTTGATATATTATAGTCATGTCACCTAATTTATTGACTAGTAAAGTATTTATGTTCTATACATTAATATCTAAATGCAAATCTTTATTTATTCCTATAGAAAGTTGATTATTGATTGTATTGATATTCATATATTTTATATTGTGAATGAATTGGACATGATGTAGTAATAGGTGGGGCATGATATTATATATCCACTCAAAGCATCTTTAGGTCGGATGATACGAACTAAATTGGGTATTTTTGTTTATTCCTACCGAAAAAATATTTTCTAGACACAAAGACTTGACTATAAAATCATGATTCTATGATCATGATGTCTTGGATTAGGTCATGTAATTATCTTTCCAAAATTACGTATTTCATATCCAAGGAACCAATATTTGTTATATATGTGATATTCTCATTTTCATTATTATTTATTGATATATTATGATTTTATTTTCTTTTTATTATGTAATTGTTTTTGGTTATCTTTTCCTGCCATATTATTTATTTTCATCTATTTCTTAGTAATGATCTTTGATTGCTATAACTTATTTTTACCCTTACTGGGAATTTAATCTCACCCTTCTTCTATTTTTATTTCCCCTAGTTATGAAGAAATGTATTACATGTGATATTTCTAAGAGAATATCTCATGTGTATAATTCTTGGGATATATTAAAGGCTTATTATGGATTAATTAGTTTCTTATATATTACAAACAATTTCCATTTTATGAGAAATATATGGGCTTTGTTAGTTAAAAGTTTATCTCAACTTCATGAAACTCTAAAACTAAATGGTCCTTCAAATTTATATGACTCAATATTTTATAGTGATATTTTAATTATTTATGGTTAAAATTAGGTCACTTTATTTCATTTCAATACTAGAATATAAATAAAGTATTTAGGAGAATTTGATCTATGAGTTTACATTCATGGAATCATAGAGAAATATAATATATTTTTTTGATTTCATAAAAATTATTAGTATTTTTATGTATAATAAGGTTTTAAATACATGATAGCTAGTATCATTGATTCGTAAATTATTTTTCTAATATTTCTTATCTTTTAGCTAATATTTATGTTGAAAAAATTTAAATTTTTAATGAATTAAAAATGTGTTGGGGATTTTGAAGTATTCAATAAATAGTAAATAAAATATTAAATGATGATAACCTTAGATTTATAAACTCATTATGATATGATATTTTTATTAGAAATTATACATCAGGATCAACACTTGGGATACAAAATAATTAATTATTATTTATTAGTTACTATTCTATGTGTAACCTTGAAGAAACCTAAGTAATCTTTATGAATATTGAAAACTAGATATTTTATATGATAATATCATTAGATAAAGGTAAATTATATTGAATCATTTAACACATTATTTACAATTATCATGAAATATTCTATTAGATCATTAATTGTAAGTATTTCAAACTCTTCAGGATTCAATAGGAGTTCTCATCAAAATGTTTTGGCATAAATATTAATGAAAGTGGAAAAACAAAATTTTTTCTTCAAACACCTCTCATGGTTTATTTTTATCACATATAGAGTAAAATTATTTGCATCATATTATTGATGAGTTTCTAGATGATAAATTTTTCATTTTCAATGAGGTAAACATTCCAATATATATATATATATATATATATACAATTATGATACCCCTATTTTTTATGGTAAAGTAATATAAACAATTTTTGGTAGACATATAACATTAATATTATATTGATCTACTCATTTTATAATATTATAAAATTGACAAAATTCAGAGGCATGGTCCAAAATAATAGTTGATTAATATTTTAGAGTTGGATATTTCATTATTGGTTGGAGAATGGTTTTTTCTAAATTATATAGTATAATAGATACACCTAAGTGGATTATTTTATTACACAAATCATCAATATATTAATGATCTTGTTCAGAAGTATAATTATTTTCAAAAAATGTGAACATAAAGTAGAAGGATTGAGATGTCACAACATTCAATATTTAAGGTAGAAGTATTTAATGATTACGATATTGTCTATATAGATTTAATTTTTGCCTCATGTCGATTTAATTAAATTATAGCGTACATTTAAAATGATTAAAAATGTATTGAAATAGAAAAAAACTATCCAAAAAATTAAGGAAAATTATTTAGTCCAAAGAAAACCCAATCCCTTGATCTATACACCACTGACCTTAGGTGTGTTCACCCAAATTCCAGTGGTTGTAAACATATATTTAGGTTTTCTAAAAAACATGATATAATTTTTCCACCCTATAATAACTGTAGAAAAAAAATTATAGATTAAAAAATACTAACTATTTTACCTGAATCATTATTAACTACTAAATATTTTTTAAAGACCCATCTACAAGTCAAACGTTCCCAAATAAAACATATAAAAAATCAATATGTAATTTTCATAATATGGTAGTGTCAATATGTTATATAAACACAATGTTTTCTCTAATTGAATTTATACAAATAAAAATTCATAATTTATCTAACAAAAATATGACCATGAGTGTAAAACATGATGTAAATTCATAATAAAAAGAAATAAAAAATCCCAAATGTATTTTCATTCTATACTCCCCCCTTGAGCTCCACTATTAAAATCAATGACTATAAAAATTAATGAAAATTATATTTCCATAAAAAAACATAGAAAAGAAAAACTAAAACTATGTACTAATTATCAGACACTTACTATATACATGTGGGGACTAACATAACAATTTAGTAGGGTATTCCTAAAATTTTAACTCTAACTCATGATTGCGGATCAAATAAGTGATTATTATTAAGTATAATTTGTTATATAACTTGGGTTTTTTAGTGAAAATGTCTCAAGAGTTCACATGAGTTATTTCTACTATACCAATATTTATGATAACCTAAAAATTCCACTGTTATAAAAATATTATCCCACTATAGAATCCCAAATAACCTTATAGATTAAATCCTTAACAATGATGAATCAATGTTTGATATCAGAAAACCCCAAATGTTTCACAATCTATTTTGTATAATAAATAATTAGAGGATGTGCCAATGTTCATCCCTTAATGTTTATCTCTATACATTGATAAAATCATGGAAAACTCTAAAGAATAAATGATATATAATTCCTTCCTTAGGCCAACACCAGATGCAATTTTAGAAAATATTCGAATTGATTCCTTTCATATGTTTAAACCCAAGGGACCTATAAAATCCATATCGCATAGGATTATGCTTAATGAAATTAGTCAATAATGTCCTTCATGACCCAACACCAATAGAATATAATATGAATGTCATATATTTTCCAATTCTCAAATAATAACAACAAATACATCTCCCATATTCCAATGACCATATAATAATTATATACATATATCTCATAGGTTCAATCATTCAAAATGATTTAACATTGAATCCCATAGGCCAACACGTAGAGGAAATAAAAAGTAAATATTTAATAAAATAATACCATGAGAAAATATATATATATATATATATATATGTATGATGTAGAAATATCATCATTCCATTTCCCAACATACATTGTAAGACTAAAAAATAAACAATCAAAGCTATCAAAAATTAACTACTTAACATGTGATAATCACATCCCTTGATATTAATTGTAAATGAAAACATCCTTAAAGGATACCATAATCTCATAGACAAAATAAGATATAAAATCATATAATATCCCATGAAATTAAGGGAGGAATTGTTCTATACACTAGTCATATATTTTTTATAAAAAGTTTTAGTTAAAAACACCCCTTACAAAAAAAAATCATTTCAAGCCACTCAATGCAAATCCTTTTGAATATCCATGTATACATAGGTGAAAATACTACCTAAATAGATTAATACTAATATAAAATAAATTATTTAACATAATAAATAACATTAAATTGTAAATACATACATCATTACAACTTAAATTAATTAATTATTTTTATATTTGTAGATTATATTTTAGGGTGAAATTTGATTGAAATTTTGGTTGTTGGATTTTGAATGAGATAGTATAAAATTAAATTGATTATTTTTTGATGGTGAGATTAATAGATTAGTTTAAGGGAAATATGTTGGTGTTGATAGAAGTTATTTTTTACGAAGGTGGTTGCACGAAGATAATGGGAACCCACTATAGTGCCAATAGGTACCCTATGAGTTAACTAGTTGGTTAATTCATATAGAGTATTATTAGGTGGAAAATAGGATTCTAACATATCCCTATTGAGAAATCAGGTGTCTTGTAGAGAGTCACTAAGTACCCAGTTCTTCCAATTATGGTTTTCTAAACCATAGACATTTTGCTAATTTTTCATTTCTATTTAAAACATATATTTAGATTATTTATAAGTAGGATACATGAATAAAATAGAGAACTCCCTATTTCCTGCTCCTTCTCCCTTCATCTCCTATAAACCCTTGGTTTATATTGGTTTTTTTCTTGATTAATTATGGTATTTGTTTACCCTTCCTTTTATAACTCCACTAGGTATTAATTATTCTCTAATTTAGTTAAAATGATCATTGAAATTTGAATTTTTATTACATACAAACATTGTGGATTCACTTTTGAGAGAAATGGTTTTCATGTTTAATAGTTAGAGGAGATGGATGAAGGTGGATCACAAGTTATTAATCACTATGTTTTGGTGAATCTAATATTTATAGTGAATATATATATATATATATATATATTATTTTTTTGTTAAATTAATTATTGTTTGGGTAGTATAAAATGGGTGTTTTAGTTTTTAGAGTGTCATATTTATGTGGGAAGTTACTCACAGTTTGTATACTATGTTTTTAGATGTTTTTTGTAATGAATCCTTATTATTGAAGTTAATTTTTTATGAAATAAAATTTAAAAAAGTTGAGGGAGATTCTTGGTTGCTATAATACTGGTATATTCTATATATATGGGTTATTTAAGAAGGTGTTCTACAACCCCTTGATGTCTAATTATATTTTTCATGTGATTTTTTAGTCTGTAGATTTCTTAAACATTAAAAAATAATTTAATGTGTTTCATAAATATAGATAATTTTTTAAATAAATAAATCATGATGATTAATTATATTTTATATATTGTACAATTTCTTGAATATGATAATTATTTATTGAATGTATACTATTATTTTTATCCATTATTAAGTTGATATTTTAATTTTATTGTGTTTCTAGTCCTTTATTATTCTTTTTTATATTAGGATCCACAATTATACTATTTCTTAGATCATTTTTATTTTAAAAGGAATGATTAGTTAATGTTTTTTGTGATTGTATCATTTTTTGTATCTTTGAAACATTACCTTATTTTGGTTTTTTCCCAGGTCATGTTACATTTTATAGACATTATTTATTGTTAATAAAGTTATTACATAATTTATTATGATTTAAAGGATAAATCATTCCATTTTATTAATAACTTTAATGAGTTATAATTTATTTAATAACACTCAAACATCAGTTAAGAGGTTATATTTGTAACCATATAAATTTTGGGGTTGGTAAATTGGAGAGGTTTGATTTTATATTTAGTATATTAATATAGTTTTATAAAAAATAATTAATTGTTTTAAATTAAATGTTATTGAAATGATAGATCTCTTCTATTTAGGTGTCGGTGATTAAGGAAACTCATGTAGGTGTTATTAGTTTAAAAATTTATCCCACTTGGAAATGTAGAATAATAAATTTAGAGATTAGTTCTTCTAACGTGAGGCTATCAATTTGAGCTTATTTATTTTTATTCTTTCTTGGACTCATTAATGTTTTATAATTAATTGTGCCTTGCATCATTATATTGGAAATCCTTAGTTTTAGAGCTTTGCGACTATTAAGATTTATTTTTCCATTTTTTCTTTGGTTTCTATTGAGATTATTTTAACTTTTCTATTGGTTACATTAATGTATTTTTATATTATGTATGTATATATATACACACATGAGTGTTTTCATGTATAGATGTTTGGTTTAATGACTAAGATAACGTTAGGAAGTTGGGGATAAGGGATTGTATTGTATCACTGAGTGTAAGGGCTCCGATGGTCTACTGAATCGATTAACGTCATGCTGGTCCCTACACCCTATGTAAGGGAGGGATATTTTCCATTTCCTCAAGGTGAATTGAGAACCATTACATTGTTCTCAAACCCGAACTTCCTCCCATATTATCCCCAGATCATGTTTAGTCTGAAAGACCAAGATATTGTCAATGGTTTCTCTAACATTCCAATTTATCCTATGTAGTTTTTGATGCATCATTTATCCTTAAGATTACTCACATTTCTCATTTTAATTAGAATCACCCTTCATTAAACACATTCAACATGAATGTTTTCAGTTTTTGGAGATTATAGGATTCTGAAACAGTGGGGTTAATAAATATCAAGCACATTAGGATTGGATTTGAAATCGATAACAACCAAATCAAGGCTTGGTTCAGTGTTCCACTCACTTGTAATGGATTCTTGTTCTCTCTTCATAGGGGGTACTTTGACTTCATATGTTGTGAGACATAAAAAAGGCAATTTGGGTTAGTCACCCTGAACTTCCATTACTATTCCAAAATTTTCTGATTACAAAAATGATTGGAAATATGGTAATAAGACACCATTTTTCTCAAATTAGAACTAGGTTTTTGTGTCATCCTATATCTCCTCAAATTTTCATGGAGGTAGACGTCTGTAGAAGGCTAGTTGATTTCATTTGGATTACTATTTGGGAGGAACTCCGTTGGAATAAACCTATTATATTTTAGTTTTGGATTTATTATGGTCCATCATATAATAAATTGGGTCATATTATGTCCGTCTATAAGCATGAAAGGCAGATGGAAAAAATATTTGGAGGTAGTGACATAATTTTGGTTGTTGGCTTTAGTGAAGGACGGTTGGAGAAATCATATATGGGTGCATCTAGGGAGTGATCAAATGATGATATGGTTTAGGAAAAGAGTAAAGATGGTAACCCAAAGATGTTAGATTTCTTAAATGTCTGATATAGGATTTGGAAGGTCTGATGGCTAATGAGAAAGTCCTTGTGGTTTTTGTTGGATCTAGTGTTTTAAATGCTAAGGCTGTTGTGATCTCAAACTCTTGCACCAATGCTATGGCTATGCATGTTGGAAGTAGTAAGCACCATGAAGGGGTAAATAAACCAATTGTGGAGGGAAGTTCTAAGGATGACCAAGAGTGGAAAGAGATAAGAAATAATAACTATAATCATATGAATATGAAACAAGGGTCCAATATGAGAAAAAATCTATCATATCTCAATCTGAACAATCACATTGAAAGCCTGAGTTATAATAGAGGGGTCTAATGAAACACTAATTGTCCCTCAGAGATAGAGTCTGATAGAGAAATAAGAGGGTATGGTAAAGGTAAGAAAATTCCTTTGAGGAAGAAGGGAAACGAAGAAAATAGGGCCCTGGGGAGCTGTATTGTCACCAATAAAAAAATAAAAGGTATGAAAGGCCTACTCATATCTACCTATGCTAATACAAACACAATCATCCAAAAAATGTGTTAAATTCAAGGAACAAGATCCCTAGGTAGTGGAAGGTGATAAGGAGAATCAACAAATTGGAGATATTAGGACCCTATAAAATGATAATTAGGTTTCAAAAGATGAGGCTACCTCAAAGGTTTTGGAGACTCCTCAAGGGGATGTAGAAAAGAATTCTGAGGGTTAGTATGGGGAGATGCTTCTCCAATTAGAGGATTTGTGGTAAGAGAAAAAGGTTTCACTTACTTCTTATAGAGCAGCGAGAGGTAAGAACTCCCAATGGCCCTTAGTGATTAGAAGCTATAGTTCTGGAACATCATATGGATTTCTCATGCACTTTGGTTTAGAAATAGAGGAGGCTATTATCAAGATTAAGTCAATGAAGGAAGATATTGAAAAAATGATGGAAATATTGCAGAGGGTGGACACTCTTAAGGATCAATGTGAGTGGATTGACAAGAAAGACCGCATGTTGGTTAGAGGCTTCAATATAGGGAATATTAACAAGGAGGAATTCATGAAATCTTGGGACTATTTAGAATATCATTATGAATACATTTTATAGGATGATTCAAAACCATAGGTAAATTATTTTCCCTTGAAATTGTCTTGGGAGATTGATTACAATTTGTGTAAACTTTTCTTTAAATAGTTTATATTTTATTTTGGTGTTTGAAATGGTTTAGTTGTGGGGGTTCTCACTTTTCCCTAGAATGTGTTTGAAAATAAAAAGTTACATTAGATAGTGGAGGATAATATGGTGGTAGTACGATTTAGGGAATAATCATGGTGGTGTAATAGATCACTTATGGTCTATGTGTTTTATGAGATGTCAAGGTTATTCTGAATGGGTTAAGTAAAGGTAGAAAGCTTTAGTTAGCATAGGTGTTGGGTAATAGGATTAATGTGGGATTTAAATGAGTATTAATTTGAAAAATAAATAATCTAAATTGACACCTTTTAGTTCGAGGGGTTAGTGAGTTATTAGTACATTGTATTTTTTCGGCGAGATTAGGGAGAAATAAAAGGGATTGGAAGGAATTATTTTATACCTATAAAAGGTTTTCATCTAAAACATATCCTTAATGTATTTGATATTTAAATTAACTTGATTAAACTTTTTTTCTACCATATTATGGAATGTATAATTTTTTGATATGATTATTTGAGTTATTTCAGATCATTAGGGTATTCATTTCTCCTATAGTTATATGAATTTTTGAGATTATTATATTTTACATTATTATTATCTATAACAATGTGAGGGGTAGTTTATTACACAAGGATATTATGTTTCATATTTATATACTTTCCATGATCCTGGAATGAGTTTGTCTACTATTTAAATACTTAGTAATATTAACTCATATAGTCTATGTTGATATATGGAATATCTCCCCAATAGAGAATATGGGTACATACAATATTTTCCATCATATGAGAGGATATAATTAAATATATTGTTAATTTTAAGAGATTTCAAGATTATTCTAAAGGAGGGAATGGATCTACCTTATTTTATTGTGTTAATTACCTATAATTTTAGGAATTACTCCTACTAGGGGTGAAGGAGGAGTCAGTTATTGTTTTTTGACTCTTACATAATATATTATATGAAATATTATACATTGTGAATTATTTTCCATTTTAAAATAATTATAAATAAACATTCCACACACTCATGAATTAAACTAATTATATATACTTGTGGTAGTTGATATCTCTTAATAATGACTATTAAGTCATTATTCTCACTCAATTCATGAGCACCTCAATGCACATGAAGTTTCATATTTGAAATTTTAGGAACTTTAAAGTATCAATAAATACTTGCATGGATGATCTATAGACCAATATCGTGTCGATGTAGAAAGATAGAACTCCTCTAGGTGATAGAGTGAGGATAGTTATCTTTAATAGAAGTCATCTATATCATATCAACAGATAATTTATTTTAATATTTTTGGGTTTTTTGATTTATTTTGATATTAGAAAATTGTAATGCTTTTCTATATTCATATATACTATTTTTAATTTTATATTGATATGTTGGGGCATATGAGTACTAGATTTTCTAGGTACCAGAGCACGTAATGAAAAATGGTGGGCTAGAGATTTAAAGTTTTTCACCCGTGATAAATTTAACTACATAATCATTGGTGTGGAACAAACCTTGTTAAATACCAAGGATTATGTGTGGTGAATTATAAGAAAAAAAATAAACCATAAATACCTCATTCAATTAAAGCCACAAATTTTTCATCTATTCTTCACCAATGATTATTGATCAAGGAATATGATGTTGAATTCCTCCAGATAATTGACATGAAATTCAAAAATATATGGAAGCATTGATCATCAAATTCTAGGTTCCAGTATAGAGATCTGACAATGTTGTTGACAACCTGATGAGCACCCCATATACATTCTTATGATACATAATGGAGAGCTTGATCCAATCACTTGGATTGAGAGCTTCTCTCTCTAGAAAACAGGAGAGGATATATAAGCTTTCAAGAACTCATAGTTAATAATCATTATTAGAGAGACTCTCTTATAATGACCCATACTTTACATACATTGATATTAAATTAAAGTAGAATAGTATTCATTAAAAAATACAAAAAACCCATGATTGGAACACATAAGTTTAGTGTATTTAGAAACTGGGAAACATAAACAACTAGTTCATAATACATCTTCATTACCTCCCACTTATTTCATCATAAATAGAACCCTTTTTGACATATCATACTTAATACCCTTCTTTAAGTCCAATGGAAAATAAACATATGAAAGGGTGAGCTTATATTTTTAGTAAGGGTAAATAATGGAGATATCAATCATATCATAATAATAAGATATAAGAACATAACATATAAAAATCTTACCCAACATTTAAAAGATTGTGATATCGTCTCATGGGATAAATCATAAAATTCCATAAGAATCAATGAACATCACCCAAAAGCCACAACATAATACATGTAATTTTTTTGCATACAGATAAGCATAAAAAATTATTTCATATCAGTCAAGGCTCATTTCCAAGACCATCATAGTGGACAAATTACATTACTAAACTGAGCCCACTCCTCGTTCCAGCCCAGTATTACTAAACCGAGATCAATTCTCATTCCAACCATGTGTATCTCATGATATATAATTCTTTACCAAGTTAATTGGAGGTATATATAGGTCCCACTCATCTCATAATGAAATCATTATTACATGTAACATAATAACATAAACAATTCATCATAACCCAAGGAATAAAATGTGTTTCTTTATACATCATTCGACCATAACATAATACATGTAAAACAAATGGATTTCATTAATAGAATTCCATTATAAACACAAATAAAATCATAGGAACAATAAGGAAATTTTACATTAAATATAACCCTATTTAATAATTCCATCAAATATGGAAAATAATTTTTATATAAAACTTGAAATTAATTCGTGAGGAAAATATCCTCTCTTCTTCAAAAATGTTTTTTCCAAGCAATTTTAAAAGAAAAAAATTTAACTAAAAATAAAATAGAAATTATGTAGAGGAATAATCATAGAAATAAGGAGTTATGAAAAAATAAGAATCCATTCATGTTTTATAAGTTTAAAAACATTATCCTCGTATTTTTTACAAAAAGTAAATAACTACTTCATATCGAATAATAAAAAAAGATTCATTTCATACCATTTAATAAAAATTAAACAATGTGTAAAATTTACTTTAAAAAATTTTAGAATAATAGAAATAAAATTACATATTTATGAAACATTTACATGGATGATAAATATACCATAGTAAATACTTACATATAAATAATCTCAGATAATAATGAGATTGGAAAATTATCCCTTAACTTAGATCTGATATTCATTATTTGTATTTGAACCTCATGTATAATGGTTTAAATAATTTCATATAATTATTTAAGAATCATATTCATTTTTATCATATCATATATAATAATATTATCAACCCTTTGTTAATAACATTTCATTATTACTTGTTATTCAGGTATTAACTACTTCATTTTCTTATGCATGATTTGTCAAATAAGTTCTAGTTATCCAGCATAGGTCATATTTATATCAATAAAAAATTATTTTAACATTATATATATCATATTTATTCAATATATATATATTTTGAATAATTCTTTAATGAATATCATGTCGAATTAATCACATCACATCGTGGAAATGGTAGATTGTACGTACGCACAAGCGACGATATCACTCCCATAATTTCTGAATGGTTTTGAAGTGAAGATTTATAATATTTCATAATAAATATAATGTTATAAGAATCATATATAGATATTATTTCAGTCATTATACCCATCTAAGTAAGGTGGCGGTGAAAAAATATTACACCACGACGTGGAGACGGTATGTTGTATGTACGCATGTGTGGTGATTTCATTTTTCATAGAATGGATAGAAATTGGAATATTGTTGTCCCATAATTATAATAACATCTAATTATATAATTGATAGTGACTTTTTTACTTTATAATTGGTCAACTCATGAATAGGAAGTAGAAGAATAATGAGGATTGAATTAATCGGTAGAAGAGATTACCTCTTCTTCAACGTGCTTCATCTAGATCTCCAATTAGATCACTGGAGATGGTCTTTGAAGAAGACCATAACCTCTATAATGTAACTAGGTATGATGATAATGTAAAAGGAATGGGGATCTCATATCTTAAAGGTTAAAAGTGAAGTGACTAGTTGAGGGAGGAGGTTCTCTTTTATAATTTAGGTGAGGGTGACATCTAGGATCTCCAAAAATATTAATTTATAATAAAATAAAACCCCATAAGAAAGCTCCAAAATTTAACAATTTAGAAGATGAGATGATATAGGTTTGTAATCCCATCAACCAATATATTTTAGACAAGTTTTTATATCTATTTAAGCCTTATCATTTTAATTAATATTTAGTTATTCTAATTAATTTTTAACTAGGGTAAGAAATATTTCAATATTTAAATGATAAAATATTTACTTATTTGATGTCAATAAGACTGTAAATAAATACCTTAGAACATTTGAGATCATATAATAATTATTTTATATTATTAATATATGTTTTTGGATTTTTAAATAATTTAATAAAACATTGTTTTGATAAACAATCTATAATATCAATTTTGACACTATTCAATGAATAGATTTTTAAAAGTATTACGATAAACATTTATCTACTAGAAAACTATTTCATTATATTAATAAGAGGTTAAGGTACTCTATAAAATTCATTTTACATATTAATTATCCAATATTATATTGATTTTTATATATTTTAAAATATTTATTTGTTATCTCTATTAATAAAATAATTACTACATCAATATTGTGTAATTATTTAATATACTTCTTTATTAGATAAAAATAAAAAATAAAATACTATGATTAAGATATATATATTATATTACAAAATAACATTTCTAGTAAAAAATATCTATAAGAAAATTGATCATTTAAAATATTATACTTATTAAATCATGAATGTAACTACTTTAACATCACTTTAAATAAAATAATATAAGTGTCACAATATCTTCTATAAGGCTAAAAATAGTCAATAAATTAAAACTTGTGTGGTTATGGTTGATATATACTCAACCAATAATATACTTTCATGTTTTTGGGTCTTTTTATGGTTATTATAATTTTAATAAATAAAACGTTTTACTGATTTCCCATCAATTAATCAATTTTGACATCATCAAAGTATAAGTCATTAAGATAAATATTTATTTTTTAAAAATTACAAATAAGTTATCAAGTTAAATAAAAAAATTATATTTTCAATTAGTATTTATAATCAAATTTATCTTATGTATAATCTTATCTAAAAAATGATTTATTTATTAGAATTTGAGTGAGACGTATTTAACATTTCTTTAAACAAAATGTAAATTAAATTTCCTAATCTCATCGAAGTGGCTTCCAATGGACACCATTTTGACCAAATAATGATTTAGGTCGAAACACATTTATCCAATTATATTAATACAAGTTTTATAGAAATTTTATAATAGTAATCTTAATCATAATTACTCGATTTACCCTTATATTATATAAAAAACTATCAAAATTACAATTCAAAATTCCCCAAAATAAAATAATGATATTTACATAATTTGGACATATTGATTCAAAATATGGAATCCATTTTTCAAAAATCAAAACACAAAAGTTTCATTAATTAATATAAAATTAATCATGATGTTGGAAAGAGAGAATGTGGTTTAAAAGTTGAAGCATTTCAAAAAATTGAAATATTTTTACATATGAATTCAATGTAAAATTAATGATAATGACATAAATTATATTCATTGACAAAAATACATTCTATTTATACTTTAAAACCATTAAATATTATAATTTTACTATTTTCATTACCCCCTCCCTACAAAGTGTACCCCTCCTAGGCCGACAATGTCAGAAGGGAGATAGTGACCCCCGATTCCCGCCTCCAATAGGCCTTGGGTTTTCGACTATCAATGGGGGTATAACAACTCATTGAAGGGAGGAATTACCCTCTATGAGTTCACATTTAAAAGAGAGAGATAAGAAAAACACCAAAACATTCCATCTCAAACTTCAATAAAAAAGAAAACCCATGTACACCTATAAGTAATGTCAATCAAGAACTAATACAACTGAATGGAAACTCCAAGTACTAGAAGAAAGTAAAAAAGATAGCAACCACAAAGTCTGAAAAACTCCTAAAAAACCCTAGAAGCTTGTAGTAAATATCCTAATCTACAATCTCCTCCAAGTGACCTGAAAAATAGTTTATTTAATATAGTGTGAGTATAACAGTATACTCAATAGGATCCTCCATGGATCCTCTCGCTAAAAAGAAAAGAAAGCATACTAAAGCACAGTGAACAACAAATGAAACTAACTCATCACATAAATAGGTATACTATGTTACAAACCTCAAAATGGTTACTCTCCCCATGTATCACATATAGGAGTATATAATATAATAAATAATATCAAGGGTACCTTGCTATCACTTCCCATATAGTTTTCCACTTTTCCCCAACATCGCACGTCCTAAGCTATCTCTCTCCAAAAAGGTTGCCCGGAAAACACCTTGGAGAGAACTAACACATGCACCTCATGAAAGAAAATCATTACCATAGACACTTGGGTGAATCACAACCCCATCCAAAAAACTAAATGCAGCCAGCTAGTTTCTGGTAGCCACCAAAGCCCGCATAATGTTTATCATATGTCACATATTATGTCACAAGCCATTACATCCCATAGGCCCTATAAGGGCTATCAATCCACCACAGCCTATACATGATATACCTATTGTATCACAAAGGAAACTATATCCAAAATATTTTTCTATGAAATAACCACAAGCCATTACTGCCATTTATACACATATATGGGTAAAACTAACCACCATGCATACCATCACAAGTAACTACCAAGTGAAGAGAGTGGGTCCAAAGTGGGAAGTCAGCTATCCATCCTCCCATGGAGATGTTGGAGAAAACACCCCCAAGGCTCATAATCCTTAGGGTGATAGTCTACCTAACCATTAGGGTGGGTATCATATAGAAATAAAGTACATGATATAATATAACTCACAACCACACTATGGAAAAAACTTATTCTCAGAATCAACTTCAGGTAACGTTTCTCAGACTCTTGGATTCCACTACTAGGACTCGGTATCCTATATTCACACAACCATTTAAAGAGAATTATTAAATCATATTATCACTTTTAATATGTTTAAATTTACATTAATTAATTTTTTAACCATTAATTATCCAGTTCCATTTTTACATTACATTCATTAGCATCTCAATAATGTTCTGTGACATCTATGAATACCCAAAACTAATTCCACTGTTCGTCCAAGAACAACCTTTGAATTTCATCCCAACTAGCTCCAACCCCATGTGTTCAACATAATTTATTCAAATATTTATTTACAAAATTATTAATTTCTATAATTCCATGCATTCTAGAAAAGAAAAACTAAGCTACCAAACACAAGGGGCTCAACATGGTGAGTAGTTGGACTACTTGTCGAGTCTTTTACACCTATAGTATGAGAATATACCCATATATTCTTGAGAATATAAACATAGAAAGAATGTGTAATAACCCACATGTATTTGACTATTTTTGAAGGAGGATAAGAAAGACCAACTGCCCCAAAATGTGGGGAATGTAATGCAGATAAACCAAAAAGAGATTCAATATGAAACCACGTTCATCACAGTGGGTAAGCCCAACATCAACACATTTCATCACCAATGATGTAATCCCCAACACCCACATACATAAACTGATACATGTCACCACTCTAGGCATTAACTACTACCACAACCATTGGGTCGCCCTACCTCCACATCTAACAATAGCCATCCAAGCTTACAAAACATCATAGGATTCAAGAAACTACAATGAAAATGGGCTCATAGCCCTATAAAATCATTCAGCCTTCAAAAGAAATGATATCTCACTATTCGAAGCATAAGGATCTTGTACTTTACAATAAATATGGTAAATCATAACCGTACAATGAATTATCTTTTATCAAACAACTAGTTCTTTAATCCATCTTGAATTAACCAATTCATTATTAGTAGGTTCCAACTGTGGGAAACCTAAAATTCAAGCTATCGTATCTTCCAAAAATTAAGTAAATTGTTAATTTGACATTCCTTCAAACCACAAGCACCAACATGCTTCAGGTTTAATAACAAACTGAATTAAACATGCACACCAACATTAATTTTATTAAAGACAAATCACAACAACAACAACTTGATTCATTTACATGACTCTTTATCTCTAGCCAATTAATTATCAATTAATTATAGATTTACGTTCTTTACCAATTTCATTATGAACAACATACTAACAAACAAATCATATACATTACACTATCTAGAATATCAAGAGGTTAACTGTTGTCATGGTCAAAAGTAACTACATGCAACTAAACAAATTATTTTAATCCAACTCATGTATTTAGTTAGGTCAATTCCATTGTGATCCAAAGGGATAAATCATGATAACTCTATAATTGAATGTAAATAATTAGAGAAATAATGAATCCCCTGCCTCAAAAGGTTTTCAATGTTCTTTTCTTGAGAAAAGATCAAAAAAATGGATCACGGTCTCCTTCCATGCAACAACTGAATCAACCAGAGGATGTCGTAGAAAAACCGCATAAAAAACAAAAGAAACTCCCCTAGAACCATGGAGATCAAATTCCATATCATGGAAAAGAGAAATGGGAGAAGAAGGATTAAAGAAAACCAAATAACGAAGGTAGGTTATACCTTGGAATAAAGACAGACCGAAGAAGGAAGTGGGGAACTGATCCAGGAATAATGAATCCCAAAATGTTGAAGGGGGAGGTTTCTGGGATATCTAGGGTTGAGAGGGGGTGCGCTCAAGCCATAGTGTTTGAGAAACCCAAGCGGTTGGATGTCATGAAAACACTTAGTGGTGGGGTTGTACATGAGTTATACCTCCCTGTCACAACATCTACCGCCTCGATGCTGACGTACACCAAAAAACATTTTGTCTTGATTCCTTGTTTTATTTTTATGAAACCCAAATGGTATATGTCATATACACATTGTCAATGTCATATATCCCCTCTGTTTCCATCTTCTCCAGACCGAACTCCTCCAAACTTCCTTTGAGCCTTCTCGGAGCACCTTAGTCATAAAAAAACAAAAAGGGTCGATCCACATGGATTCATACCATTACATTAGATACCTCTAAAAACATTTTCATCCTTAAGAATACAAAACCAACATAGAGATGAAATGAAGGAGGAAAGAATGGATTCGGCCAAAAAGCCACTATACAAGATTCCTCTCATGTCTCTCAACACCATAGAAGCATAACCATTTTAGAAAAGGGAAGCACAAAACCATGCGGCCACTGCAACCAGCTCTCAAACACTCTCCCAGGGAAGGTACCACCCAATATAGGGCAAGCCAAAACAAACAATAAGAGGAAGCCATCTCACAGAAAGGAAAGTTCTACAACCATAGAACAAACTTCATTTCAAGGATATATCTAAACATAAAACATCATGGTATACTAAGTGTGTATTTGTGACTCACGTTCCTACGTACTATTATCCATGCCATTGTGCCTTCATTAGACATAAAACAATCGGTTAGAATGCCCACAAAACACATTCTTCTTGTGGTTTAGGACCTCTAAAGAATGATCCTCTAAGGTCACATAATCATCAACATTGATCTCACCCCCATCAATGACATGAGAGGCATTAGGAAGATAACGACAGAGCTGCAACACATGAAAAACATTGTGTATTTGGCTCATCTGTAGGGGACGTTCTACCTGATATGCCATAGCTTCGAGATGAGTCAACACCTTGGAAGGCCCAACTAACCGAGGAGAAATCTTACTCCCATGACCAAACCTTCACTGCCCGTGATGGGGAGTCACCTTAAAAATCATATGACCCCTAATTTCAAACACTACATGTCTCCTCCTATGATCAACATAGGATTTATGACGATTTTTTGTTGCCTTCATCCTCTCTCAAATCACCTAAACTATCTCTATCATGTTCTGTACCAGTTTCGACCCAAGAATTGTTGACTCTCCACCTCCAGTCCATCATAGTAGAGAGTGGAATGGTCGGCCATACATGGATTCAAATGGAACCATAACGATGGTGGAGTGGAACTATTGTTCTGGGAAAACTCAACTAAGACTAAGTGCCTCATCCTTGAACCTCAAAAATCCAGGACCCAAGAGTGCAACAAATATTTAAGTGTCTGGATGGTTTGCTCTATGTCACCATACATATACATAAGAAAAGTAGTTCTAAGGAATAAGTGAGAACCAAAATCATTCTGGATACCTCTCTACACCGTAGAGGTAAAACAAGGTTCTCAATCAGAAGTGATCATCCTCGAGACTCTGTGGAGTCTCACCACCTCCTCTAAGTACTGTCTCAACAAAACATATAATGAGCTTGACTTATAGGTCTCTATGATGTGGGATAATTTCATTAAATGATCCTATAAAACCCATATAGTGTCATATCCTCTCTGAACTTGACATAAACCACTAACAAAACCCATCATGATGTCCTCCCACATTAACCAAGGAACATCTAATAGCTGGATTAACCCATCGGAAACACAGTTCTTAACCTTCAACTTTTGGAAGACCAAACATTGAGACACAAACTCCACAACAGCAAGATTCAACTAAGGCCACCCAAACTGACTCCCCAAATCTTGGTACATCTTTGTTATGCTAGGCTATACTGATAAGGGAGAACTATGGAACTCTCTAAGAACAATGTCATGCATTTCAAAAGGAATGAAAAGGCATTCCTGAAATAACACTTAGTGTTGTTTATCCTTAGACCAAACATTAGGGGCCTCACCAAAAACAACTTGGTCTATCCAGACCGCCACCTCAAGGTCCTGCAACTGGGACTCTTCTACCTTTTTCACTATAGATGATTGCTCCATCATCCGGAAGAGACAACCTCTTCCCCATCTTCTCCCATATCCAAATGAAATGACAAATTTTCATTAATAACCCTCAAGGAATCACCTGATTTATGCACTACATCACTATGTGATTTCCTACTCAGTGTTTTGGATACAAAATTCCCATTTCTAGGCATATAATAAATTTCAAAGTCGTAATCTTGTAAGAACTCCATCCATAGCTGCATCCACAAGTTCATGTCACACTAGGTGAAAACATACCTCAGGTTAATATGATTGGTCAAAACCACAAAGCGCTCAACAATGAGGTAATGTCTCCACAAATTTAGGGAAAAAACCACCACTGCTAACTCATGATCATGGGTGTATTAGTTATATTCTTGGGAACACAACTTCTGAGTCCCATAAGAAATGACTGATCTCTACTGCATCAGAGTACAACATAACCCTAGATGAAAAGCATCACAAAAAACATCAAAATAAACTCCCATCTACTGACAGAAAGAGAAATAGAGCAATGAACAACTTCTCAAATATCCTCCCTTAATCCTAGAGGAAATTATTTTATCATAAATCCAACCTAAGGATCCCTTTTGATCAACTCAAAAGGAAACACCTGAATAAGAGGTAATAATTTCACCACCCTCTTTCAAGTTATTTTCTTCTTCCACTTGCACTTTATTTGTTGTTTCCATTCTAAAATAATTACTCCAGTGGATTCTATATAATGTGATGTTATTATAAATATGGTACAACCATATTCGTTATTTTATCAGTCTTATATTACAAAGTCACCATACGTGCGTACGCACAACTTACCATCTCCACGTCGTGGGGTAGTTTGTTATTCAAATAATTCATTATTTGGATGGGTATAATAATGAGTATAAATGATTTAAATAATAAATATAACATTTTATTTATTCATTATATATGATATACTATCCAATTACGTATTATTTCCCCATCAATATAATTATATTCTCGCTTGTATGTACGTATGGATTACCGTCTCCACGACTCGATGAGATTCATTTCCACGTTCACTATTCAATGATGATTATATAAATAAATATATTTAAAATAATTATGTAATATATGACATAATAATTCTACTAGATATTAATATATATATTTATATTTATATATGTATATACTTACATGTATCTTATTCACTTACTTCTGTTCAATACGATATGAAAACAGAAACAACGTTTATGCGTATGTATGGCCTACCATCTCCATAAAAGGTGACTCACATTTAATATATCTATATATTATAAATATTTATGTTCTAAATATATATCATACATAAATCAATGTTTATATTCTAGAAGTATTTAAACCATGATCTAAATTATACGATCAAGAATAACAAGTTAAAACACCTACAATAAAGAATGTGGTTATTAAACAAAATGTTAATTTAACATATAAATAATTATTAAATGGGTGTATAAAGTTATAAATGAATCATGTATGATATAATAAATAATATTATTTTTCTAGTATAATTTAATAACATACTATGGTTATTATACAGGAGGTTAAACGTACCCTCGACCAAAGGAAAGTGCAAGGTAAGGGTTAATTTCACAATATCGTTATTATACAAGGTTGTTTTTATGTAAGTATATACTGGGACATATTTATTATCCATATCCTTGTTTCATAAAAGAGTTTTCAAATGGATTAATATTAAGGGAATGTTTTACTGAAACATCATTTTTAATGTTTTAATGATTTATTCTCGTAAACCATTTTTATTAATGTCTATGTGTTCAAAATGGTTTTAAGGATTTATTTACATGGAGATGAATATTTTAAAATGTTAATTACATTCCAAAGACTCAAATTGTTATGGTGAACTTTGATTAAAAACTATCATTTAAATGAATTCATTTATAAATTATGTTACTTTTAAATGATTTCATGAAAAGGGGATATTTCACTCAAAGATTTTTACTGATCATTTTCAACTATGTCAACATCCTATACGAGATATTATTCTTGATCGAGGTTGATTTATTATGATACAAATCATCCACATTGTATTGAAGTTTTTGTGATATGGTTGACTAAGGATGTGTTATTTTTATACCATTTATTGTTTATGGATAAAGTATTGACATTTCATATGTTAGTTTTAATTCGAATATTTATGATATGCTTAAACCATTTCATATGAGGAATGCATTGGACTTAGTAAGTGATGGGTGGAGCCCGCTATAGCTCTTTGATGCATCTGTAGTTATCATGAGATAAACTAGTGTCTTGGAACAAGGCCTTGAAAAAATATTTTTTGTATTCTAGGAACAGGGCCTTAAATATGTGGTTCTAAAGTCTAGTGTAATGCATTACAACATTATGAAATTGGATATTGATATTACATGTGATTATTTGACTAGTAGAATATCCATGTAAATAAGTGAATGGAATTATTGGATTTATATTTTCTATATTATGATGATGTTTATGTTTAAAATTATTTTGTTTTAGTATTATACATTTCCATAAATGATTATGTTTATTTAGGAAAGATTCTTCTATATTGTTATCCTTACTGATCATCTAAGTTCATTGCTTTCAGTGTTTTATTTTTCCCAGGACTCCAAGAAGTGTATTATTATTGATAAGATGGGTTAAGATATGGGATTAATGGAATTATCAAAGGATCAATTATGTTTTGTTTCATTATCTAATGCATGATGTAATGTTCATGTATGTTATCTATTTTGAAAGACTGCTAAACAAATCGGTATTTCAGGAATTGATTCCTTAAAATCATGCCAATGTAATTAAATAATGCACTGACGCTGGGATTCTGAGGTCAGGGAGTTACAGTTGCTTTCAGATAATGTTTAGTGACAACCTTGGAAATAGATTTAGATAAACACTATTTAGAGAACATTACCCTAAGACAAACATTGAGGATTAGTATATAAGAACATCCTAGAATTTTTGTAATGTAGAGATTTTGTGTATTTTCCAAACAATACATCCCTATATGGATACGATCCGTTAGAGGCGGCTCTAGCACAGATGTACCTAGGAGTGAAAACTTTGACAAGGAGTTTTGGGATTGACCCGAGGTATCCCAGTACATGACAACGGGCCTTGTTGCACTCTTGGTTACAACACTCCTAGGCTATAGGCTTGGGATAATTCATATTTTCATTACAAGCGATTATGAAGGATTTAGGGGTAATACTTCCCAAAATAAAGCATTTTATGATTATATATTATATGCATAATCTTTTCAGTTTACGTTAGTTATTTTACATGTTTGGAATTATGCATTGTGATTCATAAACTAACCTAGTGTTTTCCATTGTTTAGAAATGGCGGCTTGTATAAGGAATGGTAATTCCAGTAATATGCATGATCACAAGATTAAGAATTATTGTATCTTTCATGGTATTAATCCAACATTTAAAAGGGAAATAGTCTCCCACGTATTCTAATAATATGAAGAAACAATATCATGTGTTAATACGATAAGTAAAAAAAATTCTTTGAGCCCTATGGCTTTGAAGGGAAGCAAGAGAAGAAAACGATGGAAGAGAGAAAGATAGATAAATAGAAGAGGAGAAAGAAGGATTTTCCCATATGTGATAATTGTGGAAAGAATCACCTTGGTAAATTCTTGAAGGGAATGAGAGTTTTTTATAAGTGTGGGGAAAAAGGACACCAAGTACGTGATCGCAAGGTTTAGAAAAAGGTTTCAAATGTACAATGCTTCATCTCCAAGAAGTTGAGACCCTACGCGAATCAATGTCCAAATCATCAGAGTATACCTCAAATGTTTTTATTGGATAAAAATCATGTTATGATACTAGTGAAGATGAAGAGGAATGATTAGTGTTATTATGTTGTTATTAATGTATTGTTTCATTTGAGTATTGTATTGATGATTTACATGTTATAATAATTATAGAGTATATAAAGATTGTAATACATCACTATTTCATTAAGGACTTAAGATTGTGTGGAACCTTGAAAAGTGACTCAATGGTAGGTTATTTTTTTTGTAAAATATATGATTGAGAGAAAGATAAACCATAATATGGTTCTGATACCAAGTTATTGATTATTAAATAATATATGATTAATTTGGATAAATTATATTGGATATTCTTTACTCCCTTGAAACTGATTAAAGATTTAATATTCCATCTTTGTTTGAGTTTACAACATTTTTTTGATATAAGGAGTATATATAGTATTCAATAAAGAATAAGGAAGCATGAATATAACCAATATGGTTTTATTTTAATTTAGGGTGTTACTATGTTTTAAAGGAACACATGATGAAGGTATTCACATGTTATTATGTGGAAAAAAGAATCTTCATTGTGTTTACCTTCTATAAAAATTTTGGACTATGAATTTGGAAAAAAGTATTTTGTGTAAGTCTAAATGTTGTAATGGATTATGTTTTACATTTAAAACTATTATTAAGGTTAAATAATTTCTTAAGATTATTTTTAGATAACTGGGAGGTCAGGCAACAACCAGTCACATCTGGAAAGGCCACGAGACTTGAACCCACAACCAAAGGGTGACAAGGGTGGATCACCTACCACTAGCATACTTGATGTCCTGGTTTATATAATGTAGTTTTTTTAAAATATTCTGAAAATTTAATTTCAAATTCATTGTTTTTTGAACCCTATATTATTAGGATAAATAGAATAGTTTTTAATTCTATTATCTTTTGGAGTGAAAGATAAGTTTGTTGAAGGAATTAGTTGAAGGAGAAACTCTACTTGTCAAGTATATTTTTTCGTCTTATTCTAGGAATAAATTAATTATAAAAATTTAGGGAAGGGATATTAAAACCAAATAATGTGTTATCCTAATAACTTATGTTTTTTGAACCACTAATATTTTAAATCATCATAGACTGATAGCTTTGAGGCCCTCTATTTTAAACTTGTTTGTGAATGATGACCTCAATCAATCCTTATAAATATTTATGTTTTTTTTCTAAAATTATGTGTCTCTAATTTCCACCAAAGTCCTCCTAATAGAGATCATAATTTGGTGGTGACTTTTTCATTTCCCTTTACCTCTTATCGAGACTAAATTTTATTAACCCTATTTTTGATGTAGGTTTTCTACAAAGGTATTTTTTATTTTAACATTTGTTTTTTTCAAAAAAAAACAATTTCAAATTGTAAGGACGTAATTTATTGAAATAGGGGAGAAGGTAACAACCCAATATTTCATAGTATGTTATCTATTTAAGGTATTTCAATAACTTGTGCTACAAGAAACATTGAGTTCGAGTGCACCACGACTTACCAAACTAGCCTTTCAAAAATTAGATTAAGATTATTATTAATCAAATTTTAGATTTTATATATCCTATAAAATTTTATCATTCATCCTTTGAGTTTCTTAGACATAATATAAGAACAATTCAATTTTTAATATAAAAGCGGAATTTTTCAAAAAATGCATTTTTATGCCTTTTAGTGGAAAATACTTTTTAAAGCTAATATTTGACCCTTTTATATATTCAAATTAGTGAAATTATATTCATCTTTAGAAGTGGGAAATAAAAATTTAGTTTGGATAAATCTTTGGTACTTTTCTGATAACTTACATATTTTGATGAATAGTGAAAAGATACTAAATTTTATTTAAATTTTTTTATCGAAATAATTTATAGTGTAAATTTTACATTTGATTTTATTTTAAGTATCATTAGATTATGTTTTTATCATTTAATATAGTTTAGGTCATTGTATGTAATTTCTCATTTAAATTTGACATAGACAAGTGTCAAACTTTTGATAGTTATTATTACTTAATAACACGCTTTTTTGTTTTAACAATAGGAATAAATTTTAAATTAATTTTTTACACTTCTGTGTTTTCAATTTGGAAAAATAGATTCCATATTTGGAATCTGGAGGTTCATAATATGTAAATAGGTAACTTTTATTTTTATAAATTATGAATAATTACTTCGGAAAATATTTTATTTGACATAATTAAAGGGTTAATCTGGTAAATGTGGGTAAAGAAATAATATTAAAATAATATTAAATTTCCCTAAAACTTGTAATAACCCTATTGGCTGAAACATGTCTATCCATGGGCTTCCTTGGATATATTTTTGGACCACATGGATCCACATGGGAGTGATAATTACATAGTATATTAATTAATCTAAAGTAAATACAAAAATAACAAAAGCATGTATCTTTTAGTAAAGCATTTTTATATGAGATTATATGATTGATCTTTTTGACTATAAATACTAATTTTAAAGAAAACAAGATTTCCTACACGATGATAATTTATTTCAAATTTTTATACCTAAATAAATATATTTATTTATGACACAATAATGATGAAGTATTTTAATAAAAGAATCAAATAAATGATATTGTAAATATGAAAATAAATATAATTTTAATGTTTTTGTTGACCTCACCTGTTTTGATAATCCCAAGTATTCTTTCACATAATTTTTTAATCTCAAATAATGTTAATATATATTCATTATTTCAATCTATGACATTATATTATCAAGCAGATAATAATATTAAAATAATAATTGAAATATGTTAATAAATGTTTATCTATGTTTATATGAGTTTTGAAATAATTATAACTCCATCGGATATGTTTTGCATAAAGCAGATAAGTGTTAAGTCACTAATATGCCTATATCTACTGATACTGATCTATCGGTACTTGGTCTACCGATAGACATAGTCACTGATACGAAGAGCTACAGGTATGTATAAGTCCACTGGTAAGCACATATCACTGATAGATCCAGTCCACCGATACAGACAGCTACCGATAGAAGCAGAGCTACTGATAGAACAAGTCTACCGATATACACTTAATCACTTATACAGAACGAAGCTACCGATATGCACAAGCTACCGATACAAAGTTTACGGATATAGAGTCACGAATACCAACGAGCCACCAATACAAAGAGCTACCAATAGACCAAGAGCTACCGATAGAATGAGTCACTGGTATGTAGATATATCAATACATAGAGTAATAGCTACAGATACAAGGAGCTTTCAGTATAAGGACAAAGAGCTACCGATATGAGCTCACTGCTATACAAAGTCAACCATTACATATCTACCGATAGAAAGCTACTGATAAAAGAATTACCAGTCACTGATTCCTAAACTCTAATTTTCTCAACATTATTTATTTATTAATAAACGGTCATATTTAATTATTTAAATACAATTAATGTTTTTTAATGATAGTTTTTGGAATGTCAGGGAACCGTACCTCGTACCTGTAAAAAGTTAATGATTCCCATTGCTCGAGTTGAAAGCTATATAAGGAAGGACAAAGGCCAGACATAACAGTGGTGCATAAAAAGGGAAAAAGATTGATGTAAAGTGGTATATACAGAAAGACTACATCCATACTCAAACACTGGACATACATGAAGCTATTCATGTAAGTGGAGAACACAAACCGAACTTCAATCAAGGAGTGAATAACTATAACGATCTGCTCATACACTCAAGCTGATCAAGATGAACCTAAAAACCAAGGAAGCAAACGAAACTCTATTTTCCAAAAAAAACCAGAGAAGGACTCAGAATCGTTTCTGTCAAAATCCAATGGAGTCAAGAGGTGCGCTTCAAATCACTAGATCATTCTAAACTCATATCTACTCTCTTAGTGATTCTTCTATTTAAATTTCGATCAGTGTGTGTACTCTGTATATTTTATACACACACTGTCTCTTGTGATAAACTAAAAATCTCTAAATCCTCACACAAACCTTCCATAACTCACTTGTATCCAACTTTGGATAGTGGTAGAGGTCAAGTAAGACCTGTCCAGCCAGTGTGTTGTAATTTTGTTTTCCCACATAGAACTGTGGTAGAGGTCTTAGTACATGGATAGTCTTTTCACTGTTGTTTACCCCAATAAAGGGTGTGGATAAAATTTATATAAATTGTTTGAGAGTACTAAGTCTCAGATTGAGACTAATTACTTTGAAATATAAAATTATGTTAAATTTACTTTGATAGTTAATATAGAATGTTTTTGTATGTACTGTAAAGAATTAGGTTAGCTTCAAAAGTTAATTAATCTTCAGATTAGATTAATTGCAAAATAATCAATCATTTGAGAACCTAACTAACCCTTTATAGTTTTACAAATTGACTACAGATTATCTTGTTATTCAATTTGTGGGATTTTAATAGAAATATTTTTTAACAGAAATTTTAATTGGAACTAAATTCACCCCTCACCCCTCTTGAGTGTCCACTATGACCAACATGTGGTATTAGAGGGAGGTTTGGGTTTATTATTATAATATTTCCAAAAAATCTGTCTTTCAACTGTGATTTTAGTTGTATCTTAAAGACCTTAAATTTTTGTTAGTTCAAAAATTTATCTCTCTAAATAAATTTGTTAAAATATGATTACGAATAATATACTTGAAGGTGCTTATACCAACATGCCACCTTTCTTTAGTAGTACAAATTATTCCCAAAGGAAACATAAAATCAAAATTCATTTGGGAATTAAGACATTTGATATCTGGACGGCTATAGAGACATAATATAAAATTCTAGAAATTGAAAGAACTACATCGGATGAACCTAATAAAACCTCTTACAATAATAACTATAAAGAAATAAATGCTTTGTACTGTGCTTTAGGTGATGAAGAATTTAATAGAATATCTTCTTGTAAAACTTTATAGGAAATCTGGGTCACTTTGGTTATTTCCCATGAGGGAATGAACAATTTTAAAGAAATGAGATTGAATACCTATACTTTTAAGTATGGTAATTTTAAAATGATGCCTGATGAACCCATTTCTTACATGTATCTCAAGTTCAATGATATTTTCATCACTATGAACACTCTTGGTAAAGTTATTCCTGAAAAATAACAGATCGTGAGGATATTAAGATGTCTTCCAGAAATATGGAGAAGCACATCTGTTTCCATTAGGGAATCATGCGAAATCAGAAAACTTCCTATTAAGGAATTAATTGGTAAGCTTATGATGTATGAGGAAGAACTCAAAGTGAACAAGGAAGAATATGATGAACCAAAAAAGAAGTCAGTGGATTTTAAATCTATTGCCTTAAAGAGCAAGGATAAGGAAAAAGTTCACATACCTAATGAAAGCTCAAGAAGTGAAAGTTCAGAGTCTGACAGTGATGCTGAGATGGCTCAGATATCTAAGAGATTCAAGAAGTTCTATAGGAAGAATAAATTCTTTAGAAAAAAAACTTACAAATGAAAATATGACAACAAAGGTCATTTGAAGAAGGATTGGAATAAGCCATATAAAAGTTATAAATTTTCTTCTATGATTGCAAAAGGAAAGGATATATAAAAGCAGACTATCCAAAATTGAAGTTCAAAAAGAAATATGATTACAAGGACAAAAATTATAGAAAATATATGAAAGAAAATTGGAGGGCTTTAGAGGACAGTTCAACTAAATATGATTCTACTCAGGATTTTAAATCTCAAAAAGCTAATATGTGTTTCATGAAAAACACGTCTGAGGTAACATTGGATACTCCTGCTTTAAATTCATAATATTCTGGAGTTGATTCTCATTATGAATCTGAAAATATGTCTAGTGAGGAGTTATTTTAATATTTTAATATGCTAGAAGAAACCAGTAATGAGCATATGGATAAGTACAAAACATTAATGAAATAACATGGTTTGACCAGCTCTGTAAAATCTGCACTAGATATAGAAAAGGAAAATAATGCTCAATTACTTGATGAAAATACTGAACTGAAATTTTATAATGAGAAATTAAAGAGGGACATAGAAAAATTCACAAATGGAAAATATATATTTACTCAAATTCTAGTAAAACAAGTGGCACCAAAATATACCACTAGAATAGGCTATCATCCTGGACAGAGACAATTTACAAAAACTAGATTTATTCCTAAGTCTGGATAGAATGCTGCTAGTTCTAGTTCTGGAAATCCATATACATCAACTAGTTACTCACATATTTATAGATTAAATAGTGTTTATCTTTAAAAATATATTGATTTTGTAAATTATATGAGACCCATAAGACAAATCTGGGTACCTAAATCTTTGATTGCTAACCTGTCTAGACCCAAGAAAATCTATGTACCAAAATCATTTTCTGTTTAAATCGGTTTTGTAGGAGAATTTCTTGAAGAGTTCTCATAATAAGGTATGGTACTTGGACAGTGGATGTTCAAGGAATATGTTTGGAGATTACTCATGATTAAAGAGTTTAGTAAAAGTTAATGGAGGCCATGTCACCTTTTGTGATAATTCTAAAGGAAAAAATCACCAGCCTAGGCCAGATTGGTAACACTGATTCAGTTTTAATATCCAAAGTGTTATTTATTAAAGTACTTAAATATAATTTGTTAAGTATTTCTCAATTGTGTGATGATGGTTTCAATGTTAAATTTAAAAATGATTATTGTAAAGTTTTTAATTTTAAAAATGTTTCAGTATTTTCTGCTTTGAGATATGAAAATGTTTATGCTGTTGATTTGAATTCTTTAGCTAAACAGAATATTACTTGCTTAAATGTTTTTCATAAAGATTCTTTTCTATGGTACAGAAGATTAGGACTCTACAATGTTTATTCACTTAGAAAACTGACTAGGAAAAACATAGTTAGAGACCTACCTAAACTTGAATTCCCGGTTGATAAAGTTTATAATCCATGTCAAAAGGGATAGAAACATAATGATTCTTTTAAATCAAAGAAAGAAGTATCAACTTCTCAACCTCTAAAGTTGGTTCACATGGACTTGTTTAGACCTTCTAGAGTTTTTAGTCTAAATGGGTAGCACTATGTCTATGTCTTATTATATTACTTCTCTAGATATACTTGGGTATACTTCTTAGCCCACAAAAGTGAAGCTTGTTCTTACTTTATTAAGTATTCTAAGTCTATAGAAAACCTTAGTGTATATAAGATTTAGACCATGAGAAATGATAATGGTCATATGTTTGAAAATTATGAGTTTGAATCTTATTTGTCACACAATTTCTATAATCACAACTTTTCTTCCCCTAGAACACCTCAGCATAATGGTGTATTAGAAAGAAGAAATAGAACCCTTCAAGAGATTTCAAGAACTATGCTCAATGAGTATGACCTGCCAATTTATATTTGGGCTGAAGCTGTGAGCACAACTTGTTATATTATTAATAGAGTCTTGATTAGACCGGTTCTTAAGAAGACCCCTTATGAGTTGTGGAACAATATGAAACCTAAGGTTAATTACTTCAGAGTTTTTGGTTGCAAAGTCTTCATTCTCAATACAAAGGATAATCTTGACAAGTTTGCATCCAAAAGTGATGAGGGAATTTTTCTAGGTTATTCTTTAACTGTCAAAGTCTATAGATTTTTTAATAAAAGAACCAAATGTGTGGAAGAATCTTTTCATATCATGTTTGATGAAACTGATCCACATGAACCCAAATATTCCGTTGAAAGTATTGAAGAAGACTTGTCTGTTCTGGATCTTAATGACAAAAATAGCGACCATATTGTAAAGACAACTAGTTCTTGACATATTCCAGAATCTGCTTCTATAGAACCTGAACGTAGAGAATAGCCTAAAATTTATAGTCCTACCTTTACTAAATCAACTATGATTCTAAAGAATCATCCTTTAGATTCTGTTGTTGGTAATCTTGATAAAGGGACACAGACTAAAGCTTCTCTAAGAAAACAGGTTGAACATCAATCCATTTATTCATAGTTAGAACCTAAAAATTACAATAATGAAATGATTTATGAATTTTGGGTAATGGCTATGCGAGAAGAGCTAAATCAATTTAAAAGAACGAAATTATATGAATTATTTGAAAGAGCTAACGACACATTGACTATAGGCACTAAATGGGTTTTTAGAAAAAATTCTGATGAGTCTGGAAATATAGTTAGAAACAAAGCAAGGCTATTTGCACAAGGTTATAGTCAAGAGGAAGGAATAGACTATGAGGAAACTTTTTCCCCTGTAGCTAGTTTAGAAGCTTTTAGGAACTTGCCTATGCTGCTCATCTGAATTTCAATTTATATCAAATGGATGTTAATAGTACTTTTCAAAATGGTTTTATAATTGAAGATGTTTTTGTTACAGAACTACCTCGATTTACTAATCCTCATTTTCCAAATCGAGTTTTAAGATATCTAAAGATTTATATGGTCTGAAACAAGCTCTAAGAGCTTGGTATGATAGACTTAGTAATTTTTTTATTTGAAAATGTTTTACAAAAGGGATTTCTGAACCAACTCTTTTTATTAAAATAATTTCCAATGATGTTTTGATAGTAAAAATCTATGTTGATGATATTATTTTTGGATCTTCTAAAAATGCTTTGTGTACTAACTTTTCAAAGAGTATGCAAAATGAATTTAAAATGAGTTTATTTGGAGAACTCAAATATTTTCTTAGATTTCATGTTTTTTAAAATGAGAATGGTATTATTTTAAATCATATTAAATAAAAAAAGATCTTTTAAAACTTTTTGGTCTGAATAGTATTAAGGAAAGTGATACACCTATGAGTACTGTCTATAAATTGGATACTAATGAAACTGGGAAACCAGTTGAACAAACCAACTACAGAGGTATGATTGGAAGCTTACATTACCTTAATGCTAGTTGACCAGATATTATGTTTAGTGTGTGCATGTTTGAAGGATTCCAAGATAATATTAAATAATCTCAGTTGCTTGATATTAAAATTATTTTCAAATATGTTAAACATACTGAAAATTTAGGGTTTTTTTTATCGAAAAGGACAATCTTTTGATTTAACAAGTTATTCGGATGCTAAATTTTCTGGCTACAACTTAGATAGAAAAAGTACTTCTGGAACATGTCATTTATTGGGAAAATACTTAGTATCATGGTGTAGTAAGAAATATAATTCTGTATCTTTGTCTACTGCTAAAGCAGAGTATATAGCTACTGGTAGTTTTTGTGCACAAATTCTGTGGATGAAACACACTCTCTTGGACAATGGATATGACTTTAGACGTGTATCTATTAACTGTGATAACACAAGTGCAATTAACATTTCAAAGAACCCTGTATCTCACTCTAAGACAAAACACTTAAATGTAAGGCACCACTTTTTGAGAGCTCATTACCAAAAGGGTGATATTAATCTCGAGTTTATATGTACTAAACATCAATTATCTGAAATTTTCACGAAACCTTTAAGTTCGGATAAGTTATTTTACATTAGACATGAATTAGGAATGATAGACTCTATCAGTTTGAGACCTCACCGATATACCTCACCAGTTTGAAACCTCACCAATATACCTCACTGGTATGAAACCTCACCGATATACCTCACTGGTGTGGACCTCACTGGTGTGGACCTCACTGATATACCTCAATAATTAGTGGATCTCACCATTAAGAATTCTCACCGGTATACCCTACCGTTAAGTATGCGCTGTTTTAAACTTCTTTCTACCGCCAGAATCTGTATCGTTTATACATTACATATTTTTTTTAATTATTTATTTTAGTATTACTAAATGATAAAACTAATTCATAATTACTTCTCGATCCACCACAAACCCTTTTTCCTCTAGCCTTAGCTGCCAAATCTCATGAAAACCCAAAGTTCCTTGAACCCGAAATGGAAAAAACTAAAATGGCTATAGTTAGAGATGACATTGATGAGACGAATGCGAAGAAGCAGAAGACAGAGCCAGAATCAAGTAGCAGTGTTAGTATAACAAGGTCGGGGAGGCGACCAGTGAACCCGCATTTACAAAATAGTCTTATTGTGATCGAAAAAGATCTATGCGTGGAATGGTTGTTGTCTAGTAAATCGTTAGTTCTAGAGGGGCTATAAGATCAGAAGTGGGTAAAATGATTTTCGAACAATAATCGCCCCTACTATATGAAGCTGGTGAAATAGTTCTATGAGTTTGTATGTTTTGAGAAATCTGAGGAAGAAAACAGAATGGTTTCATTAGTAAATGGAAAGGAGATACCTTTTTCATATATTTAGTGGGTTCAATGACTTATGGTTCTACATGAAGGTGTTTATAGATATTTATTGAAATCAGTACCACCTACAAGTGATATATTTTATTATTAGACTACCTTAGAGGTTCTCACCAGTAGTGGCATGAAAAGACTGGTGGAGGATGTTGAAATGGATGGAGAGAACAGATTTATGTTCAAGTTTGTTCAGCATGTTTTAATTACATAGAGGGAGGACGTTGAAAATTTGAGATATCAAGAAATCTATCTACTATATCTCTTGAGATATGGTGTGAAAGTAAATCTCTACAGGATGATAATGATTCAAATAGAGGATTTTACCATGCCAAAATCAAAGACCAATGCCTTATTCTTTTCCAAGTTGATCTAAGTAATGATTAAGGTCAAAGGAGTAGCTAAGTCTCAGGATGAGATATTAGTGGTAAGAATCAACTTATGTATCACAAGAACTGTATGTAAATACATGATGATAAACTGGAACCCAAGGAAAGGAGAATGGGTTACTTATAACAAAATGTTATATGATAAGATCAATCCTATGGATCATCCTTCAAGACCTAATGATGTGAGGGATCCAGGTCTGGGACCTAATGAAGAAGAGACAGAGTATAGTGATGATTCAAAAGAGAAATATTCCTCTACAAAAAATGGAGGAGATCTAAACATGCCTCCTATCCCAACTCTGGAAATTGTATCACAATAAAAGGAGAGTTCTTATTTGAACCTACCTTGTACAGAAACTATATCGGGTATAAGCAATAAAGAGGAACTTGTGGATGATGAAGACCAAAAGAAAGAAGACCAGGAAGAGGCTGCTCAAGATGATGAAGAAGTTGTTCATTCAAGTGAAGCATCTGTTTTTGTCATCTTGAGCCTCAGTCCACTGATTGGACATTCCTGAATTCCTGTTGAGGAAATTGATGAATTTGATAGATGTTTACCTATTCTTGAAGAACCTTCTGTTGTTGCAGAAATGGAGATGGTTGTGCATGATTCTTCTGAGGAAGAACGAGTTGCTGAGGATGTCATTGTTTTATAGGAGAATGCACCAGTTGAGGGGGAGCATCCAAACAATTTTGGCAGTGTTTCAGTGGCTGTTGAGTTTGAAGACTAGGTAGAGGACCGATGGTTTGTAGTATGTGTATTAGATTATCTAGATTTTGATAATGAGACATCCCTTCAGAGACCAAAAATCATTTATGATATTTAGTCTGAGATATTACATGAAGATGTGGTAAGAATACATGATCTGGATAAGTTAAAGTCTGATCTCAAAATATGTTTTGTGGAATAACTAAGGAAAATGGAAACTTCACTGGTGTCATCTATTCAATCGATTATGAATGACTCTGCAGCTAGTATAGTGTCTGAAATAGAACCTGTTGTGGTTGCACCTGCTGATATGATCACCAAGGATGGATTAGAATCTTTAAAGGGTGAGAGGAATGAGCTTTTTAGTTCTTCTATTGCTGAGTTAGAGTGTTTCTTTGTTGAAGAGAGGAGTAATTTGGAAAAGTACTTTGAACTCTCTCTTGGTTGTAATGTATCACCCTCTGTGGCAGAGATAGTGGATGACGTTACAACTTTCTAGACTCAAGTATCTAGACAGGGAGAGACTGTTGAAATTCTAAAGAAATCATTTATCTCTCTAGAATCCCATATGAGTTCTAAATATCAAGCGTACAAGGATTTGGATTATATGAAGAGTGTAGTTAGCCAAATGGTCTTAGTTTTTGAGGAGTTTAAGCATTCCACAACAAATCATGTTAGCACCCAAGATTCTGCTGTGAAAGATATAATTAGTGGGCTAACTAAGAGTATCAAGGAAACTGTGACCTTCTCTATTGGTTCTCTTGCTTCCAGACCTTCAATGGATTTGGATCAGATTAGAACTTTGATGAATGAGGAGCTTGGTTCAGCTTCAACCAGTGGCTCTATGGACTCATCTGATCTGACCAAATTGGTAACTTCTACTAGAGATACCACTCTAGATATCATGAATATTGTTCAAGACTATATGAGAGAAGATTTTACTTCTTAAAAAGAGGTGAATGAAAAAGTTGATTATTATTTCAAAAGGTTTTAAACCAAGCATCAACTCAACAATCATTTAAAGCTTATGTTAGAGAACATGAAGCTCCCTCCTATCAATCAAGCCATCAAAAAGAAAGTAATAAATCTCAGAGATTTGACACTGGAACTAGAGAAATACATAGAGAATAAGGAATATTTTATTTCTTCTATGGAATGAGGAGGAGGAATCAATTTGGATTTCAGAAATCTCTTGTTTCATTTCTTTCATGTTAATGCTTGACTAGGGATTATACCTCCATATTTACCTACATCTACCTATACTAATTCTCCTATTCAGATTTCTCCAACCCAAGCCATCTGCAGCCTTACTCCTACAATCACTCAGAGAGCTACATAGTACAGGCCAGGAACAGTTTCAGTAGCTCAGCCGCCTCAAATCATCTCTGGTGTTCCTAATCCTCCACCTCCATCCACCACACCTGAATACTCTTCTGATCCCAAGGGTAAATCTCATTTTGAAGACGTGGATTGATCAGTGACTAGGATTTTTTATATGGATCCCCTGTATTTCTTTTTGTTTCATTTATGTATTTCTTTGTATCTGTGTGCTCCATGGAATATATACTATCTTACTTTCTTTTACTCTTTGTTACATCTCTTCTACTATATTTCTTTTTTTCCCACTTTTTTCTAATCACAAAGGGGGAGAAATACTATCTAATGGAACCATATCTGGGGGAGAAATAATATCTTTTATGATAAAGGGGGAGAAATACTATCTTTTTTATGTTTAATTCATATTTATTTCCCTCTAGTACATTTGTTTCATATTTTACCCTTGATATATGTGTTGTAATATATTGTTTTCTCTGGTACATTTTTATTTAATGCAATATATTTTGATGCATTACTAATTATTTATGGGATTGAAATATCATAAGTTATGATTATTAAAAAGGGGGAGACTGTTGACCTCACCTGTTTTGATAATCCCAATTATGCTTTCACATAATTTGTTAATCCCAAATAATGTTTATCAATATATTCAATCTTTCAATCTATGAAATTATATTATCAAGCTGCTAAAAATATTGAAATAATCTTTTAAATATGTTAATCAATGTCTATCTATGTTTATATGAATTTTGAAATAATTCTAACTCAATCAGATTTATTTTGCATAAAGAAGATAAGTGTTAAGTCACTGATATTCTTATAGCTACTGATACAGATCTACTGGTACTTGGTCTACCAATAGACATAGTCACCGATAAGAAAAGGTCACCGATACGCAGAGCTACCGTTATGTATAATTCCACCGGTAAGCACATGTCACTAATAGATCAAGTCCACTAATATAGACAGCTACCGATAGAAGCAGAGCTACCGATAGAACAAGTTTACCGATATACACTTAATCACTAGTACATAACGAAGCTACCGATATGCACAAGCTACGGATACAAAATTTACCGATATAGAGTCATGAATACAAATGAACCACCAATACAAAGAGATACTGATAGATCAAGAGCTACCGATAGAAGGAGTCACCGGTACGTAGAGCTACTGATACATAGAGTAATAGCTACCCATACAAGGAACTACCGGTACAAGGACAAAGAGTTATGGATAGGAGCTCAATGCTATACAAATTCCACCGTTACATATCTACCGACAAAAAGCTACTGATGAAAGACTTACCAGTCACTAATTCCTAAACTTTACTTTTCTCAACATTATTTATTTATTAAGAAATGGTCATATTTGATGATTTTAATGTAATTAATTATTTTCAAGGATAGTTGTTGGCATGTCAGGGAACCATACCTCGTACATATAAAAAGGCAATCATTCCCATTGCCCGAGCTGAAAGCTATATAAGGAAGGACAAAGGTCAGACATAATAGTGGTGCATTAAAAGGGAAAAATAATGTTGTAAATCTGTATACATAGAAAGACTACATCCATACTCGAACACTGTACATACACAAAGTGATTCATGCAAGAAGAGAACACAAACCAAACTTCAGTCAAGGAGAGAAGCACTACAATGAGCTGGTCATACACTCAAGATGAGAAAGCTGAACCTGAAAACCAAGGAATCAAATGACACTCTGTTTTCTAAACAAAAACCAGATAAGAACTCAGAAGAATTTCTATCAAAATAAAAAGGAGTCCAGAGCATCACTTCAAATCACTAGTGCATTCTAAACTCATGTCTACTCTCTTAGTGATTATTCTATTTATATTTCGAGCAGTGTGTGTACTCTGTATTTTTTATACACACACTATCTCCTATTCTAAACTGGAGGATCTCTACATCCTCACACAAACCTTCTATAACACTTTTGTATCCCACTATGGATAGTGGTAGAGGTCAAGTAAGACCGGGCCAGCCAGTGTGTTGTTGTTTTGTTTTCCCACGTAGAACTGTGGTAGTGGTCTTAGTACCTGGACAGTCTTTGCACTGTTGTTTACCCCGATCCAGGGTGTGGATCAAATTTATATAAATATTTTGAGAGTGATATGTTTCAGCTTGATATTGAACCCCTTGTTTAAAACTGACGTGCTTACATAGTTTGGTTTTAGCTTATATTGAATATTCCTCTGCAAATTACTTTGAAATATAAAATTATTTTAAAGTCACTTTGATAGTTAATCCAGAAAGTGTTTGTATGTACTGTAAAGCATTATATTAACATCAAAAGTTAATTATTCTTCATATTAGATTAACTAAGAACTAATAAATATTTTGTGAACCTAACTAACCCTTTATAGTTTTACAAATTCACTACAGATTATCTTGTTATTCAATTTGGGGGGATTTTAATAGAAATATTTTTTAATAGAAATTTTAATTGGAACACAATTCACCCCCTCCTCTTGAGTGTCCACTCCGGCCAACAGTTTTGATGAAGTACACAAATTTTCTATGTTAATAAGACATGTTATTATTGATTCAATGAATTTGGGTCTAAGTAATCATGTTGGGATGACTTTCACAAAAACCAAATACTAAATTGTGTCAAAATTGATAGAAATTAGTTCTTAAAAAAATACTATATTATGGGTTGATATAATATTCCAAAAAATCTAAGGTTGGGTAAAAGGGATTAAATAATATTATATATTTCATTAATGAACCACTTAATGTTCTCTTAGAGGTATAGAGTAAGTATATTAACCATATAGAGTAAGAATACAAGAAGACAAGGTAAATAATAATCTAATTAACTAAGAGTTTAATCTAAAAGATAAGGTTAAAATGGTAACATAAACTTGTCTAAAACCTATTGGTTTAATTGATTTCGACCCTTAACCACCTAAAACTCTATGTAAATTCATTTTTATCCATTATAAATCTATTATTATTTTATAATAAATTAATCTTTTAATCTTTTCCTAAAGTGACCCTCACCCCTCTTATAAAAGGGAACTTCCCCTTCTCTTAATTTCATACCTCCAATGACATTTGGATCATCCAACCCCAATCCAAATACCTTCTCAAATATAACACCTTCAACCAAGATACATTACATTGATCATAAATCCAACCTATGGAGCCCTTTTTATCAACTCAATATGAAACACCCAAAGAAGAGGTAATAATTTCACCACCAACTTTAACGTTTTTTCTTCTTCCAATTCCTCTTTATTTATTGTTAACATTCTAAAATATTAACTTCAATAGATTCTATATACTATGATATTATTATAAATTTGGTACAACAATATTCCTTATTCTATCCATCCTGTAATGGAAAAGTCACCATACATGTGTGCGTACGACTTACCGTATCCACGTCGTGGTGTAATTTGTTATTCAAACACTTCATTATTTGGATGGGTATAATAATGAGTATAACTAGTGTAAATAATAAATATAAGATGTTAATGACTCTTTATATTTGATATAATATCCAATTACTTATTATTTCACCATTAATATAATGATATTGTCGCTCATGTGTATGTATAGATTACCGTCTTCACGACTCGATGCGATTCATTTCCTTGTTCACCATTCAATTATGATTATAAAAATATATATTATTAATAAGTATGTGATATATGAAACAATAATTCTACTATATATATATACTTACATATATCTTATTCACTTACATCCATTCAATACGATATCAAAATAGAAACAATGTTTATGCGTACGTACGACCTACCCCCTCTATAAACAGTGCCATCCATTTCATATATATATCTATTATAAATATTTATATTATATATATATATGATATATAAATCAATTTTTATATTATCGAAGTATTTAAATCATGATCTAAATTATACGATCAAGTATAATAAGTTAAAAATGTATAATAAAGAAAGGGATTATTACATGAAATGTTAATTTTACATGGAAATCATTATTAAATGTGTAGTATAAAGCCATAAATGAATAAGGTATGATGTAATAAATATTAATATGGTTATGGTATAATTTAATAGCATACGATGGTCATTGTAGATGAGGTTAAATGTACCCTCGACCAAAGGAAAGTGCATGGTAAGGGTTAATTTCACAATCTCTTTATTATCGGAGGTTGTTTTTACGTAAGTATCTACTAGGACATATTTATTATCCATGTCCATGTTTCATAAAAGATTTTTCAAAGGGATTCATTTTAAGGGAATTTTTTAGTAAAATTTCATTTTAAATGTTTAAAAGATTTATTCTTCTAAACCTTTCTCGTTAATGTCTATCTGTTCAAAATGTTTTTAAGGATTTATTTATATGGACATGAATGTTTTAAAATGCTAGATCCATTAAAAAGATTCAAAGTGGTATGTGAAAATTTTATTCAAAAATATATTTTAAATGAATTCCTTTATAAATTATGTGACATATAAATGATTTCATGAAAAATGGTTATTTCTCTCAAATATTTGTACTGATCATTTTCAACTTTGTCCACATCCTTTACAAGAAATTATTCTTGATCGAAGTTGATTTATTATGATACAAATATTCCATTTTGTTTTGAAGGTTTTGTGATATTATTGACTGTGGATGTGTTATTTTTATACCATTCATGGTTTATGGATACAGTATTGACATTTCGTAGGCTAGTTTTAATACGAATGGTTATGTTATGCTTAAATTTTTTCATATGAGGAATGCATTGGACTCAGTAAGTGACAGGTTGAGCCCTCTATATCTCCTCGATGAATCGGTTGGTTTCATGAGACAAAATAGTGTATTGGCACAAGGCCTTGACCAAATAATCTTTTTAGTGTTGGCACAAGGCCTAGACTATGTGGTTATGAAGTTTGACATTTTGTTTTCCAACATTATGAAATTGGATATTGATATTACATGTGATTATTTGACTAGAAGAATAACAATGAGAAATATAAATTCACATTATTTGATTTATATTTTATATATTATTTTGAATTTTATGTTTAAATTTATTTTCATTTAGTCTTATACATTGCCTTAAATGTTTATGTTTATTTATGAAAGTTTCTGCTATATTGTTATCCTTACTGAGAATCTAAGCTCACCCCTTTCTATGTTTTATTTTTCACAGGATTACAAGAAGTGTATTATGATTGATTAGTAGGGTTACTCTATGGGATCAATGGCATTATCGAAGGATCATTTATGTTGTGTTTTAATTTCTAATGTGTAATGTAGCATTCATGTATATAATCTATTTTCCAAGACTGCTAAACTGATCAGTCTTTCGGGACTTGATTACTTGTAATCATGGAAATATATTAAAATATTGCACCAACTATGGGATTTTGGGTTTGTGGAATTACATTTTACTTGAGTAATTCGTTAATATATTTTTATATTTTTAATCATTCCAAGTGATTCCTCTCATTCACTTATAAAAGGACACCCACTCTCTTATGCACTACGCACTTTAAGAGCCATTCTTGTTTGGAATAAATCTACCCAAATAAATTCTTAAAATTACTCACCATGTCCTAGATTCCATTATTTTATCATAAAAAAATCCTATTAAGTATTTATGAATAAACTCAAAGAGGTTGTCTGAAGAATAGGTAATGTTCTTAATTGATCGATTTTATTTTATTTATTCTTTTAACTATTTAAAATCATCTTCAACCATGATTAAATAATAAAATAATTATATTTAATATACATAGGTGTTAATATTTTAATTTAGTAACCTATATCCATCTCATATTACCTCAAATGGGAAATAAAACCATCATGTGTGTGCACTGTAGTCTACCTCTTCGTGAACTGATGTAATCATTTTCTTTCAGTGCCTAGAATGGATGAATATAATGATGGATTTGATGTAAAAAATTTATATTAATGACATAATTATAAGTAATAAAATAGATAATATATTATCTATTTTATTACCTTTCCATCCATTGAGTGATGATAACATTGTTTATGTATATGTTTGGATTACTACCTCCATGAAGTGATACAATTTGTTTTAATCACTCCATAATATTGATGGTATATAAAATTTTATTTAAAGATATAATATAATATTTATAATATAATAATTATTCTTGAAATATAAAATGATACTTACCTTCGTTCCCTCATTCTCATTGATAAATGAAATTGTTACTCATGCATACGTACGACTTGAGATTTCTATTATTGTAATATTATTCATTATTCATAACCATATTTCATGGTTGTGTAAAATTAATGGGTAAAAATTATAAATATATTATGTTTTTATTATTGAGATGATTTAATAATGAAATATTTGACTATAGTCAACCTACTAAATCCGTTTTGGACCTATGAGTCAAATATCATCAAAAAAACCAACATAAGCATAATTGATTCAGTAATTAAATGTGTAATTTAAATAAATGAAATACATCGTTTAATGATAAGTTATTAATACTATAAAATGTTCATGAGAAATTAAATAATTGATAAAATTTTATTATATATGAGATAAATAATGTATTTTACAATTCTTACATGACATATGGGATACATCACCTTAAAAAAACTTGTTTTAAATGATATAAATATTTATTTTCAAAAAAACGTTATTCCATATGTATATTTTTAAAATTATTATATGGATGTATTTATATAGATATAAATCAAATATAAAGTTCATTTTATTTCACTTTTGACTTTCATTATCATATTTTCAAAAGTAATACTTTTACATATTATATGTAGAACATTTTGACAAAAAGGAAAAAAGATTGTTCTATTTCAACATATAAGACACAAGTGACTTTCCAATCACCATAATTGTTATTTTATGTTTAGATTACTTTATAATATTTCATTATTTATTCAATGAAAAAACCTCCTTCCATTCATTGAGAACTTTTTCAAAAAATAATTTGAAATGAAATGGATATTTCAATAACCAAAAATGTTTTTTCTAACGGGTAAAAGTAATATATTTATAAGTATGATGATAAAAAATTAATATTTCCTATTTTCAAATTATTTTATGGTTCATTTAAATTTTCAATTGTTACAGGTGAGCTCTATATATCTCAGAATGAAGGGTGATCTTGATATAGCTCATGATGATGGGTGAGCCTGATATAGTTATCAAATTCATTATGTAAATTGATAAAATAACCAGTTACACATTTATCCAAATATATTATTGCAATTTATTGTGTAGGTTAGTCATTTATTAAGAGTTTTTATAATAGTTATATGAATGAAATTTCCCAAGTCACCTATATGAATTATGTTCGATTGTTGTGAGCTTTTATAGAAATATTTGGATTTCACAATGTAAGTAAATGAGATTAATTTTAAAGGGAATTTTGCAGTACTTATTAAGGGTGAAATTTATAACTTTTGTTAAAAAATAATGATAAAAAATGTACCTTTATAATTTATGTTTTTTTTTCTTCGGAAAATTTTTATAAATGGCTTTGGGTATGGATGTCGATATCTTAGGTGAGAAGAGTTTTATTTTATGCCCAAATGTTATTTTTCAAAGGGAATGTTTTTATAAGTATTCGAGGACTAATGGGTTTATTTAATTATTTTTTATATCTCCCATATTGAAATTTTTGTTCTCATACCACATTTTCAAATGGTTTTTAAAGGGTTCTAAGGATGAGTTCAAGATGAAAATTGTGATGATATTTTATAAAAGGAAAAGTTGTTGTATATTATAAGATTAATATTTAGGGAAAAGTGGATATTTAGTGGAATTGTACACTTTGTAATGAAATATTTGTTTAATAATATGTTATTACATAATTATCTTGAACTATATTCCAAAAAGATAATCCTGAATACAATAAAATGATTTCATCTCTAAATATAACATTTATGGATTGTTAAAGTATGGGTCCTTATAGTTGGTATCAAAGAAAAGGTTTTAATAATCTAAGAAGTTAATATAATAGAAGTAAATAACCATAAGAGATTATAATTTATGATTATAATATATAAATTTTTTATTACCATGTTTCTTCATCTAAATTATGTCTGTTTAAAGTGGTTTTCCACTAAAAAAATAAGGAATTTGAAGTATGAAGGCACCAAGAGGACAATATACTTTAAAATTAGTAACATGGAATGGTTGGAATTAGAATTTAGTATTTTTTTCTATGATGTATTAGTTTACGTAGGCTATAAATGTTGTTGTAATCCATGCTAGAGATAACTTAGATCTACTATAGAGGAACATTTTGATAGTATAGAATTTAATGAGACAACACCCTTTAGAAATATTGTGATATTTTAACCCAATGATTGATGAGGGATCGATTAATTACCTAGAAAAGATATTCAATGTCATGGGTTTTTAGAGAACTAAATGACAACTCTTTATATTTAACATTATAAAGTTGTAACTGATCAATAGTAGTTAATAGTTAAGAATACTAGAGAAATATAAAAGATTGATGTAATGGACTGGTATAAATTTAGTAATATTTTCCATGAGAATTATTTTCCTATGGTTGTTCGACATAGTATGGAAAACGAATTCTTGTATTTCAGGAAAAATGAGGAAGATTAAGTAACCATATATAAAAAACCATCTGATTGGAATGGTATGCACCAAATTGTATTTGGGATCTTGATAAAAAAATTAATCAGTTTTTCTTGGGATTAAATACAGAATTCCGAAGGGAATTAAACTCTCATGAATTTAAAAGTTATTACAAACTTGTTTTATTAGCTCAAAAGGTGGAAATAGATTTTATGATTATCATTTTTTCTACAATAATAAGAAAAAAAGAGATTTATGTGGAAGTAAGTTGGAAAAGAATCCAACAAATAAATTTAAAGGTATGAAAATAAAGTCCCCATTTTGTGATAGTTACAGTAAAAAGAACTATGGAGAATGTATTATGAAATCTAAGAAGTGTCTCTAATGTGGTAATTATAGGAATATGGAGTAGGATTTCAATGAGAAAACCACTTTGTAGTGGTAATAAATTTTTTATGTAGTCATTAATGTGCTTTTAATGTAACAAGATGGGTTATTATAATGATGTGTGTCTGAAGAATATCTTGATTGATGGAAAGAATAAAGAATATACATAGAAGATTGTGGGGAAATAATTTAAATATACTTCATTATGTGTTGGTCCATCGAAAGAATTTATAACAAGATATTACATGTTTGTCAATATTATGGTACTGTCATGTTCGATTTGGGGTCCACTCATTCTCTAATTTAAGAAATCATTTCTAGTAAAATGAAAATTTCACATAAAGAAATGAAATCATGATATTTGGTAAAAAAAACACTTTGGGGTATCATTAAAGATGAAAAAATTTATAAGGATATTACAACTATCATCTGTGAATGTTTTTCACTACAAACCTTGTTTTATTCGATATTTTAATATTTGTTGTTATTCTGGTTATGGTTGGATTTTAGTTTATCATGATATAATAGATTTTAGATCTAGGGATTTTATATTTTGAATTGATTTTCAATTTGTATATAAGAATAAATCCATACCATTGATAACATATCAAGAATATGAGAAATAACTAAAATATGAAAATGAAAGTTATCTTGCTCATAATGTTAAAAATAAGGGAACTTTTCATGTTAATGACATGCCAGTAGTAAAATAATATATGGATATTTTTCCTGATATGTCTCCTCAAATTATACTTGATCAAGTAGTGGAATATATTATTGTATTAGTGTCTGGTGCTAAGCCAATATCAAATCATTCTTATTGAATTTATTGAGTAGAACATCTGGAATTTGGGAAATAAGATATAATAATTTATTGATAAAGGATTCATTAATCTTATCACTTCACCATGGGGTGGACTTGTTTTATTTATTAAAAATAAATTTGTTTTCCGATGACTTTTTATTGATTATTGAGTGTTAAATAGTATAACTATTAGTAATAAGTATCATTTTCCTAATATCAATGAATTATTTGATTTGATCTAGGGAGATCTGTATTTTTTGAAGGTTTCTCTTTGGATTAGGAACCATCAACTGAATGTGTAAGAGCATGGAATCCCTAAGATAGTGTTTTATACTAGGTATTGACATTATGAGTTTTTATTTATTTCCTTTAGGTTGAAAAATAATCCTTAGGTATTCATGAATCTTAGGAAAATAGTTTACATGAATATTTAGATAAGTTTTATTTTCATTTTTTGATGATATTTTAATTTATTCTAAAAGTTCTGAGGATCATGAAAAACATCTAATAATGTTTTCAAAAAACCTTGTAACAGAACAAAATTTTTAAATATATCATAAATAAAAATTGAATAAATTTTTATCCCTTTAAAAATAAAGTTTTTAATGAATGGACAAGGATTAAAAATGTTAACAAGAGTCATTTTTTTGGATTAGATGGCTTCTTTCGTCAGCTTGTTAATAAAATTGCAAAGTTATTTAATTTCCTAATCTTGTTAACATAAATTTGAGTGAATTTAACATGGTAAAGAGAATACGATGGATGTTTCTTGGAATTGAAAACAAAATTAGTGAATTCTCCATATTTGGACCTTCAATCTAAAAATTGTGACATTTTTATCTACAATGATTCTTTATTCAATGAACTAAGTTATGTTTTAATGAAAAACGATTGGGTAATTTCTTATTGTTCATGTAAATTAAAACCAAATGATAAAATATATCATAAATATGACCTTGAATTAGTGAATATAGTGTTAAAATTAAAAATTTAGAGACACAATTTATATAGAGTATGGTGTGAAATATATACTGATCATAAATGATTAAAGTATATATTCACTCAGAAAAGGTAGAACATGAGATATAGAGTATGGCTAACATTGATTAAAGATTATGACCACACAATTCCTAACCATCTGGTAATTGAAAGAGAGTAGGTTATGCTTATGTTAGAATTCTAGTACATCATTAAATATGTTATATCTGGAATGTGATCTTTTGGTTAATAATTTGATTCATTTAGCCTTAAAACTATTCATGAAGGAACTCCCTCTATATTTCTTTCAGGTGTCAATATAATATTCTTTTTTTTACAAGATTAAACAAGCTCAAAATAAAGAAAATGTTATATAAGAAAAGGTAAAATTGGTTAATAAAAGTAATTTTCCGGAATTTAATAATGAAAAATATGATTTTTTTATATTTTGGAAAAGGATATGTGTTTCATGTGACCCTAATTCAAAGAAATAACTATACATTTATTCACATAATAATCCATTTCAAATTCATATTAAAAACACAAAAATTTACAGAGACCTTTGAAAACATGTCTATTGATATTGAATAAAAAAACATATGGGAAAGTTCACTATGAAATATTTTACATATAAATATATATAAAGTCAAACAATAATTAAAAATGGTATGATTCAGCCTTTCCTGGTGCTGTAATGGAAATTGAAGAATATATCAATGGTTTTCATGGTTGGATTACAAATGATATCTTGAGGTAATAATGTGATTTGTGTGATTTTTTATTGATTAAATAAATCATAACATTTTCGTCCCATTTAAGATAATATATATTTGACTCAAAATTCTAAAATTTATGTCAAAGAGATAATTATATTACATTGATTCTCTCATTATATTTTATCTGATCATGATCCTAGATTCACTTATAATTTATGGAAAGGACATTATAAATCATTGTGAACTAAATTAAATTTTACTACAATATTTCATCATGGATCTAATAGATAGTCATAGTGTATGATTCATTCTCTGTAGGATATTATTCAATATTGTTCAATGGATTATCAGGGAAGTTGAAATACACATCTGATGTTGGTTGTGTTTTCCTATAATAAAATTTTTCATTCCAATATACATATGAAACCTTTTTGAATAAATATATATAAATTGATATTGTACTCCATATTGTTGGGATGAAGTCATGGAAGGAAAGTTGTTTGGACCAGAATTAGTAAATGAAATGGTTAAGAAGGTTAGGATGATTCAAAAATACATGATAACCGATTAGATGATATAGAAATGTTATGTAGATAAACATTGTAAACTTCTTTCATTTGAGGAAGGAGACCATAATTTTTTAAAGTATTGTCTTGGAAAAGTGTTGTGGGATTTGATAAAAATGGAAACTTGAGTTCAAAACTCATTATACGACATGAAATTCTGGATAATATTTGATTAATTTCTTACTTAGTGTCCTTTACTATATGTTTTTCTTAGGTACAAGATGTATTTCATGTTTCATTATTAAGTAAATATGTGTTGGATGTATTATATATTTTGATACTTGATGTAGTTCAGTTGGAAGAAAACATTGTTGTAAAGAACATGAAGCATAGATTCTTGACCATAGGTAGAAAGTTTTTTGGAATAAAATAATCTACCAAGTTATGTTTTTGTGTACAGAGAATATTATTGAAAATCAAAAAGGGAATTAGAAAATTCAATGAAGGAAAAATATCCCCACTTGTTTAAGTAATGAATAAAATTGCAAGGATTCAATTTTCAAAAGTTGGGGAAGAATGTCACTTCCCAGGTAATGTTAAGATACTTATATTTCATGTTTTATTTATATTAATTAAATAGATATTATAGATTTTTATTCAATATAAGATTATTATGTAATTTTTCTCTAAAAAAAGAGCATAATTTCTAACTAAAATGGATTTTCATGCGTTATACTGTTTTATTTGAAATATTTACTTCCAAATTATATAATTTTAATTTGAAAAAATTAAAATTTTTTGAATTTATTATAACATAATTATCTTTGGATGAGTTTTTGATAATTTTATGAAATTTTTTTATTTATAATGAATAATGAAAAATACTGATTTTAATGAAAAAAATCATTTATTTTCAAGTATTTAAAAAATCTAATTATATTTTGGATTAATTTTATCATTTAATTAGTTCCTCTTGATTAAAAATAATGCAAATAATTTAATTTTAATCAATATTATACATGAATTTTTTATAAAAATATATTACACTTAAAAATACATTTATCTGAAAAATTGTTTTTCATCTTGTTTCGTAAGATTAATTATAAATTATTTTCTTCCAATTATATGAATTGAATTTTATGAAATGAATTCAATATTTTGAATCATCATAATTAATATTTTCTATTAATTTAAATATAAATTTGTTTTACAATAAATAAAAAAGGCAATAAAAAAATTTATCACAGTAAAGGTTAAAATAGATTTACTGGTGGTTAAATTAAAGAGATATGGTTTAAAATTACCTAAAAACGTATCTAAATCCTATTTTATGGACATATTTAAAACTTATATCATCCAATATTCTAAAATTGTCTATTTTGGAACTATCTGGATGGATTAATACATTTTTATATTTTAACCTTTTTGAAATTTCAACTATGTCTTCTACCCACTATTAAAAGGATATCAACTTATCTTATCTAATCCAAACATAAAGAGCCATTTTTAAGAAAATAACTACTAAATACCTTTTTAATATCCCGTAACACTTCTTATAGGTTCCTATTTTATCATAAAACCATTATAGGAAGGCATTAGGTATAAACATAGAGAGGATGTCCGAAGAAGCGGTATAATTATTAAATAATCATCTTAGTTTTATTTCTTCTTATAAATCCATAAAATATTTTCAAACCATGATAAAATAATAACATAAGTATCTTAAATATTCTTATATTCTATTTAGTTAATTTAATAACTTATATATATATATATCCTAATCCATTAAATGGGAAAATGAAACCATGAATTTTGTGTTCCACAGACTACCGCCCCACGAACCGATTTAATTCATTTTCCATTACTAAATCTCATGATTTTTTATAATTATAAATTTCATACATAAATATTATATTAATTAAATTATTATAATTGTTTAAATATATTATATTTTATATTTTCATACATTTTCATATATTGAAAATGAAAACATCCTATCTGCATACATGTGGATAACTACCTCTAAGAAGCCATGTGATTCATTTTTCATCACCACATAATAGGGATGATACATATATGTGTATTTCAATATATAATATCCTAATTATTATATAATCATAATTTTATAAATATAAAATTATTCTTACCTTTTTTCCCTCATGATATTAAGAAAATAAAAACATTTCTCATGGGTGTATATGACCTACCATCTCCATGAGTGTAAAATAGTTTGTTTTTCATAAATATCTTTCATAGTTGGTTTTAAAAGTATAATTAATGTATAAAAAATATAATTATATTATTATAATTGTTTTGATGAATTAATAATGATCCTTTTGAACATTGTCAAACTATCTAAGTCATTTGGGAATAATGAGTCAAATATCATCAATATGATCAACATGAACATAACTGATTAAGAAATTAAATATGTCATTGAAATAAATAAAATAAAGGGTTTAATGATAATTTATTAAACCAAGAAATATTCAATATAATGTAAAAAACTAATTAAATTTTATTATACATGTGATAAAAAATTTATGTGAGGGGCCATACTTGAGGTAAGTGACACTTTACCTTATAAACCTTATTTTAAATGTTTTACTAATGGGTTTTATAAATAATTTTCTCTAATATCCATATTATTTAAAATATTTTATAAATTTATTAATATGGAGATAAATTTTTTAATGGAAATTTTTTAAGTTTTTAATTTAAGTTATTTTGAGAAATAATATTTTTATGTATTTATTACAGAATGTTTTGACTAAAAGGAGAAAAATAATTTCCTATTTCAGCATATATAAAATCAATGATTTTTTCTATCAACATAACTGTAACTTTATGTTTGTATTACTTTATAAGATTTCATTTTTTCTCAAAAGAAAAACCCATCTTTCCTTTATTATGGGTATTTATTAAAATTATTTTAAATGGAATAAATATTTTTATATCTAGAAATGTTTTTAATAATGGTGAAAAGAATGTTTTTATAAATATAAAGATGTAAATGAATAATTTATTATTTTATGATTATGTTATAGTTCTTGGTAATTATTTATGAGAATGGGAGGGATTGATATAACTCATAAAGATGGGTGAGCCTAATATAGATCACAATGACATGTGAGACCGATATTTCCCTCCAATTCTTTGGGTAAAGGGTCGAAGTTAACCAATTATATGTCTCTTTAAAGATATTATTCTAATATACTCGACAGGTAATTCTATTTGTAATATTGTATATGATATTGATATAAAAATTATGTCTGAAGTAACCTACATTATATATCTATTTTTGATATGTTTTTTATGTAAATCTTATGATTTCACTAGGTAAGCTAATAATATTATGTTTAAATGGAAGTATATAATACTTTTTAAGGGTGAAATATATAACATTATAAAAAAATCTCTAGATTTTCATATTTTCAAATAAAAAATTATATATCTTATTTTTCTTTTAATATTTCTTATGATGTTTTTCAAATTGTTTGTGTAGAGAAGTTGATTTCTTGGGAATGAATTTTTTTTTGAGCATAAAGGATATTTTGAATAATGGAAGATTTTATGTGCATAGATGGAATAATAGTTTTCATTATTTTTTTAGATGTACCAATCTATCTATTTTGTTCTCATCCCACACTTTTAAAAGTCATTAACATGTTTTTAAGAATTATTAGGGATAAAGTCGAGGTCTAGATGAATATTGTGAAGAAATTTCATGAAAATAAAAATTATTTTATATTAATAGTTTTGTATTTCATGGAAAAATTGATAATGAGTGGATGTGTACGCTTTGTGAGGTAATATTTATTTTTGTAATGGTGATGACCTAATTCTATAAAACTATAAACCCATAATATATTTCAAAATTTAAGAAAATGAATTCTTTTTGAAAGATACAATGTATAGATTGTTTAAGATTAGGTATTTAAACCTTATCCTCTGAATGTGTGTTTTAGAGTGACTTAAAAACCGATTTTAAATTATCCACTAAGTGGGGTCTAAAACTACAATCCATGCCATGAATCAAAGCCACACATTTTTCAGATCTAGTAATTATTAAACTAAAATTGTTTATAATAGTCTGTGGTGCACAACATCATACCATTTACCATTAACAAACAAAACACCATTATCATAGTCTCCTGATAGGTTCATTTACCACATGTATTAATTCTTCAAGCCACAACCTCTAAAACAACCATTTTTTGGATCTTTGTGGCTCATAAGATGAACAAGTCGCCACCAAGCCTATTGAAATAGTGTGGCCTCACCCAAGAACACTACCTTCAAAAAAAAGCCTCGATAAAAAATTATTATCTTCATCATAGTGAAAATTTATTATAGGTTTTGAAATTTAAGACATACCATTGACAGAAAACACATCTCAAATGGGTATGGGTGCCTTGATAGCCCAATTTGGATAGGAACATTGAGATTCCACCAAAGATATCACCACGAGCATGGTCCCTTCTCTTTTTCTCATTTTGGGAAACCCCGTTTATAAAATGATCAAGGATATGGGTGTGATACTCAGAGTAAATCATCTATCTCTACCTTGCCTATTGATCTTGGCATCATCTTTGACATGATGAATATTTGTTTCACCAATCATGGGAAACTCATTCATTTTATTGTCTTATTGATTATCCTTCAACATCCATGTAAACAAACAAAACCAAAAAGTACATAGGAGAGAATTTTTCTAACATAGACTTGAACTGGATCTTATATTTCTTATAATATGATCAATTAGATTTCAAGATATCTAAGTAAATAGCCAAATATCCACTATAATCCTCAATGGATAATTCATATAACAATATAACATCAATAACATTAAATAAGATTAATCATTAAAATCTATTAATCTCCTCTAAATTGATTAAATATATAATTAATTAATGTATAATAGATACCAATTATTAATGGTAGCCTGATTTAATTTTTCATAATCAATGAATAAAAACAAACTCTCATCCACTTTTTAGGTAATGAATTATAGAATCACCCAATATTGATACAATCTACATTATTAATCTCTTATATTAATGTTCTTCAAAATAATTATTTGACTCTCTAATGTCAAATGGATTTAAAATTAAAAAAGGCATAAATATTGTCTTAGTTATAGGAATCAAGTATATCATGAACGCCACCTCTATCTCTAGTGTAAATAATATATAATATTTAGGAAATGCATATTGATATCATTCAACCATTAGAGTAAATATAGTATTGTAGACACTTATACATAATATGAGAATCAATGTTTCTACTTATAATGTAATCCTCCTCAAATACAACAAATAAAACTAAAATTATCTTTAATTATAATCCAATTATTATTAAAAAATATAATATACATCATAATATGTAAATATTGATACACCCCTCCAATTAAAATTTATATGTTCTTAAAAACATGAAATCCAGTCTATTCTACTAATATCATCCAATCCCATTATATCTAGAATATATATATATATATCCCAAATATGTTAGTGGAACAAGTTTTAAATATTCTTATAGGGTTATGACTTATTTTTAATAGGGTATTAAATGATAAAACTATAAAAAAAATTCAAAACCAAAATCCAGGCTACCCATCAAATGAGAAAAAAATAGAGAGCACCATATTCAGTCACGACATTAACCATGGTAAGGAACTAGAATTATAACTCTAACTATAGATTTTACCTCACCTAGATCCACTATTACTCACTGAATAGTGAATAACTTATTAGACCCTAACCTTTATACTATCCCCTGAGTCATTTTACTCCCTTTCATAGTAACCCCTTATTGAACCTATCCCTGAAACATCGTTATCCTCCAGGAACATAACTCCTAATAAACATATAGCTAACACTATAATGTCGTGAACTATCACATGAATTGAATTCCTACATGGAAGTTGAATCATGAAATTGACCAATTGATAATCCTTTCTAATAAAACTTTTAAATATGTCCCATTCAACAATTATAATGACACTTTTTTACTCCAGTGAGACAAACCAATCAAGTGTAGCCTTTTTAGCCACACGAATTGAACTCCAACAACACCCTACCTCTATATTTTGGGAAAAATCCCATGACCACATATCCTCTCACCATTCAAATGAAAATAATATGCCTTTCTCTTCTTAACCTTACCAAACCCACATAGTCCTACTTAAAGTCCCTTCTCTTCATTATGACCCTTCTTCACTATATGAGCCATATTCCACAAAATAATGAAAATGGTTTAACAATAGAGGTAAAACATCAATCAAATCTCCCAATTTAGGCCATAATAAAATATAAGAGGCATAAAAACCTCATCTCCTCCTATGGTTGTAAAACAATAGAGAAAATCTATGAAATTATAATAATCTCCCAATTGTTGAAGAATTTTACCTTTTGTAAATCTTGAATGAAGATTTATTGAAATTTGAGGATATTTTTTATGAAGTATTGAGAATGTTTTTTAGTAGTTTGGAAATAGTCTGATATGAATTTTAAATGCTTTGGAGTGATTTGATAAAACATGGAATTTTATTATTGAATCTAAAAATGGATAAGGAATGATTCTATAAGAGTTATTCCATTTATAAGATTCATTTTATCTTTGAAATGGAGAATTGGAAATGTTATGAAAAAATCTTTTGGTTTATTTGAATTCTGTGTGGGTTGTTGATAAAAATGTAAGGTTTATTTTAATCTTACATGGCTCATTTGAACTCTGTATAGTTCATTTGAATTTTATACGGTTCATTGAAAACTTTGTAAGGTTCATAGGTGAGGTAGAATATTTGAAAATGAATGGATGCTTATATATTTCTTTAGGTTCATTATAATTTCTATAAGGTTCACTAGAAATTTACATAAGGGTCATACCCAATGTAAATAATTGAAAACGGTAGAGTCCCCATATGTTTCATAGTTGTCACTGGGATACTGTAAGGGTCATGGTAATTCTATTTGGGTAATTATGACTTTATAAAGATTGAAAATTTATACATTTTTTTAGATTACTAAAGAATTCAAAACCTATGAAATTATATAATCATTATTCTAAGAAAATTTAAGTATAATGATTCATAGGATAATTATAAATGGTTCAAAAATCACAAAATATATTTTTTATTGAATATAAATATTCTGAAAAAATTAAAATTATATGATTATTTATTATTTTGAATTAAATTAACCACATTAAACTCAATGTGATGTGATTAAAGATTAGAATTAAAAGTATTAAGTCACGATAATATAATCCATGTTACATATAGGAACCTAGGGAGAATCCCACAAAAGCTATATTGGCGAAATAAATATAGGAGATCACTATTGCAATGTTTTAGAATTCACAAATTCATTTATTTGTGAATGATTTTAAAAGGTCATCATTTCTGATAGAATAAATAACAATTTGATTTATCAGTAGAAAGAAGTGGAATATTATTTTTGGAATATCACAAGAGACATTGGTAGAATGAAAAACTGGATATTATAAAATCATGGGAATGTGTCCACATGAAAATATAATTTAGGATACATATAATAGATCTCTTTTTACAATTATGTTGTGATAATTATCTTAAAGGTGAATTGGAATTGGTTTCTAGAATTTAATAAATTATTTAATATATAGAGTACCTAGTTAAAGAGAGTAGTTTTGGTTATACTATGATATCACTAAAATAGAAAAATTTAAAGAAAATAGTTACTAAACCCGTGAATTTAAAATGATGAGGAGAAACTTGCAGAAATAGGGTATTTTATGGAATTTGAGTTTTGATACGTAGATCATTTTTTTAAACACATAGACGGATCTATAAATGAAAAATAACTAGATTCAACATTGATTATTAGAGTTCATAGTTCTTGAATAAGTGAGAAATTTTTTATTATATTATATTGAATTCACAAAGAGGATTATCATTATTAGTTTCTATAGAAACTCAATTCAGTTATGATCTTTCTCACAATGTTATAATGAACTTTTAATTTTAATGAGATGTGAAGAATCACTGTGAGATTTCATTTAGGGGTTTGTGTTGTACTATGGGATTCTTAATATACACATAGTAAACAATTATGTTTATATTTAAAAAAATGTCACACTTATTGGATAACCGATCATAGTATGTATTAGGTACCCATATTTGGAATGAATCATATAATAGAAAGTTATGCCATCTATTCAATTCATTTATATTTAAAAAATGTAAGTTTGAGAGTCCTACATGATGGGATAATATTTTAATAGATCCAATAGGTTGATTTTAAAATAATAAACTATACAAGGAAATAAAAAAAAATTCAATCCCCCCATCTATGTGGTGCAACCCATTCTAAGGGCACATCAACTAGTATCAGAGTACCTAGGTTCCCTCTGTCGGACCTGTCAGTTTCTTTTTATGGAAAATATAAATTTAGTGACCAATAGAGGTTTATACACTTTCTATGGAAACAATTATCATATATAGAAGAATAATATGGTACCATATCATTAGTCTCATAGACTAAAATATTAAGATTCAATAATAGTGGGATTTGTATCCATTAAAGGAAAAGTTCGAATGAAATTTTCTCATAAGATAAATTTAGAGGTTAATTGAAAATAAAAAAGTTCCATTCTTATTTATATATCAAATCATTTTTTATAATATTAATGGTGGTATAATAAAAAAATATAGAACAAATTAGAAAAAATCAATGAATGAAATGTGAATGTTAAAGAATAAAAAATATATGTTTTAAAAATAATATTTAATGATGCTAAGATAGATGGTGAAGAAAACCATGATTAATAATTCACAATATTAAATGAAGTTTTTAGAAATATCATAAAATTTAGATTAAATAAATATTGCTCCAAAATTGTATAAAAAATCATGAGAAACTTCACATATTTATTTGATCCGAAAATTTTAGAATTAAAAGATAGATAGGATATTTAACTTAATGAATTTAAAATTATTCTCATTACTTATGAAATGAGAAATACAATTGTATTTAAAATTATGATCAAGTATTATTTTAATTTTGAGACTATGAGAAAAATAAAAATAAAAAAAGAAGATATTATTAGTTTAGGTGAATCAGAAGACAATAAGGATGATGAAGAATATAAGATAATTATGAGTTTTATTACAAGTAAATTAAGATGATGTAAGAGAATGTATATAGAAAATGTTCTTATAAGGTTCTAAAATTGTGGTGAAATTTATAATTTTATAGTTGACACTCCAAACTATAAATTTAGTATGTAGTTGATAATCAATATGATAAATCATAGAAAAAATTGGTGAAAATCTCAAAATTAGTGAACAGATATGGTGAACATAAGAAGATGATTTCAAAGATTAAATTATTAATATTTATGAGAAAATAAGAAAAAGATATCTATTCATATCATAAAAATAATATGTCAAAAATTTCATAATCTTCATATATTATATTATAGATGATAAAGAATCCTCAAGTAGTGAAGAAGAATATGGAGATATAATATACATTGAGCACTTGCAGATGAATGAACTTCAATCCTATCTTGAGAATAAGACAAAATAGTAGAAGGATATCATGATTTTGAATATGTAAAATAAAAATAACAATTAAGGAAATGAAAAAACTATTAATAGGGAAGTTGATCACATTGATGAAATCAAAAAACTCAAGGTGAAGGTTGATAAGACAGGAAAAATAGTGAAAGATCATAACGAAGAACTATATAGAAATTAAAAAGAGTTAAATAACATAAAATCAAGGTGTCTTGAAGCTGATAATGCTCTAAAGAATATGAATAAAGATTACCATAAGACTATTGGGAATATAATCAGAAATTAACTAGATAAATTTATCCCATTAAAATTAAAAAGGAAATTACTATTTCTAATAGTATAGGTTAAAATTCTAAATATTGAGAATTATGGGACATTAATGAGAAATATTCTTTGCCATTCAAGGAAGATAATAAAATCATAAGAGTACCTACCCCTCCCCCCAATTCTAAAGAAAAAGAAAATCCCAACATATAGAAATATAACAACAACAACAATTTTCAAGGTAGAACTATTATTAGTACTGAAGATCAAGGTTCATAAGATATTTTTGGTGCTATAAAATGTTTAGGAAGAAATACTATTCATGTTAGTTTGAAAATTAACCAATAGTGAAGATAAATGAATCATGTTGTGTAAAATTATATAATATTATAAGTGATTCATAAAGAAAATGATTTGTGAATAGGAATACACTATGACTGCTTAGAAATAGGTTTGAATGTTTGGAATTTGTTTTGTAGTTTTGACTAACATGGTCATTATACTAATGGATTAATTACCAATATTACAAAAAATTATTCCTATGATGATAATGATAAAAGTTTTGAGAAAATAAATATGTATTATAGGTCCTATTTTTTTCAAATATCATTAAAAGCTTGCAAGAGATAAAATTTATTGATTATTGATAGTGGTTATTCTAAAAATATTACTAGTGATTCAAATGTATTAATGAATATAGAAGTGAATTATGGTGTGGTAGTGACTTTTGAAAATCAATGTTCTCTAATTAATAAATTATTTGGTTCTATTAACTTTGATGATAAATAGCTAAATTCAAAAGATATACTTTAAAAAAATTTCATAGACATAATTTTTTGAGTGTTAGGAAACTCTGTGATGATGAAAATGAATAAATTTTTAAGAAAGACTCATATATCATCAAAGTCTCAAAGGATTTAAGGATCATCACTTGAGGTTAAAAAATAAGTGATATTTTTTGGAAATTGGTGGTTCTACCAATTCTTTCTATTTGAATTCCAATGATGAAAAAAGTTACAACATAAGAGAATTAGAATTATTGATCAATGAATCATGAATAAAACTTTTAAACACGATGTAGTGAGAGACCTGACCCAATTGAAAATATAGTAATATGTTCTATTAGAATCATTTCATAAAGGTAAAAGGTTCATGGAACTCAGAAAATAGTGTAGATATAATTTACTCATCCACTTGATTTAAATCTATATTGAATTATTTAGACTTATGAGAGAGAATTATACTAAGGGTGATGTTTATTTTATTAAATTAATTGATGATTTCACATGATTGACCAATTTGAGGTTTTTTGAGGCACTGGTCTATGGAAATTGACATGTTCAAAGTGTTTAGAAGACATATTGAAATAGAGATGGGGGCCAACAACATAATTCTAAGATATAATAATTTTAGTTAATACATGTGTGATGCGTTTGAATTATATTTCTTAAGGAATGAAATTATGTATAAATACAAAACACCATACACTACCCACTATAATGTAATAGTATAAAGTAAGAACATAAGTTTATTTGTGTTGGGAAGAACATTTCAAGCTAAACATATGCTCTATAATTATTTTTTAATAGAAGATGTATGTACTAAAATACATATAAAAAATATTTATTTATTGAGGCAAGATGAGCACATGTTAACATATTAAATTTTTTAAAATAGAGATTAAAATAGTGGATTAATTCAATGTTTTTTTTCATTCTATATTATATTAATATCAAAAATCTAATCTAGAATGGTTTGTAGAAAAATTAGAAGAACTAATGTTCATGGGATATTTATAAAAAGGAAGTGTGAAATAAAATGATTTACAATTTTTTTGATTTATTTGAGGAAAAATTATTGAGGATTAATGAAAGACCAAAGTTATAGTTAAATAAACTCTTAAAAAAATTTAGTTGAAAACATGCATATTTTATAAAAATTGATTTATGAAGAAGAATTAAATGTGAAAAATTATATTGTTGTTGATTATAAACAATCTAGTGATAAATATAAGATTATTAAAGATCATATTTTGAGGTATTATATATTGAAATTTTAGGGTTATTCAAATAATATCATTTTTTCAATCAGGAGGCACTATTCAAACAATAATAATTATGAGGCTTAGAAAAGGGACTGATCTCGTTTATCTAGTTGAACCCGAAAACATGTTAAAAGAAACCATGCATAATGAGTGGATCTATTCTATTAATTAATAAATTTATTATATTAAGAATAAATCTATATGGAATCCTATTCTAATACATTGAAATAAAGATATAATTGGAACCAAGTTGTTTTTAGAAGAAAATTGAATGATAATTTTGAGTAGTTAAGAAACAAAGAAATATTTTTATGCGAAGTATACATACAAATTAAAGGGATAGGTTTTAAAAAACAAATTGGCAATTAAAAATATGTAATAAATTTGAATGTTTGTGGTAGTGTAAAAACACAGACATTACAAGGTTTATCATATAGATGTGAAATTTTCATTTCTTAACGGAGATATAAAAGAAGATGTTTTCAATGAAAAACCCGAGGCTTTAATTCTTGATATTTATGGAAGTTCAATTTTAAGGTTAATAAAAGTTCTATATGGATTAAAATAGACTCTTATATACATGTATTCTAAATTATATGGTAATTCAAGAGATATAAAATTTATAAAGGGAAAGGTTGATAGTAACCTATATTTGAAATAGATGTCTATAAGTACACTCTATGTCAACGTATATGTTAATGAAATTATATTTTCTTGTTAAAAATATTATTTCAATGAATAAATTTTATATCAAATGAATAATAACATTGATATATTTATGTTAGATCAGACAAACAACTTTCTAGGATTGAAAATTTCCTAGAAAACACATCATATATGTTTATCACAAGGGAAATATGGAAGGAAACTGTTAAAAACATTTGGAGTGGAATATTATAAATATATTTTTACACCTATTTACGTTATCACTAATATGAGTCAATTTGAATTAGTAAGAATTATTAATAAAAAACTTCTGGATAATATTTAGAAATCTACTTTATCAAACTGCATTAAGACAACAAATTGTATATGTTATGAATCTCTATGAAAGATTTTAGAGTGATCCTAAAGAGTCTTAAATTATAGAAGACAAAATAATTACAACATATTTCAAAGTATTAATAAGTTGTGGACTACTGTATAGAAAAATATCATACATGAAATTGTAGTGATACACCAATGCAGATTTGGAATGGGATTGTACGAACTAAAAGTCCACATCTGATGGAGCATTATTTCTGGGCAATATAATTTTGAGATTTCATAGTAAGGAAAATAAGTCCATTTATATTATAATTAATGAGGAATATTATATTACAATAACCTATTATTGTACATATATGTTATGGAAATAAGTGTAGCTGGAAGACTAGAATATTGAAGCTAAAAAGCCATTGAGATTTTATTTTGTTATCACATTGAAATTGTTCTATCAGAAATATAGACCAAAATTCAAGATCAAATCACATTAATATCATATATCAATTCAGTAAAGATAGGTAAGGAAATTGAGTTCTGAAACTTGAATATATTTTCTCCAAATATTATATTGCAAGTATTTTTACAAAGGAAATACAATGAGAGAGTCTTAATAATGTAAGTCTGAAATTTCATCTTTAGCCTTCCCCTATCACTTGAAGATGTATGTAAATACACCCATTATGGTTTGGATTACTATGTCAAAGGGGGAGAGAAATAGAAAATTTTTCTCTTATTTTTTAAAGGGTAACTGTTATTTGTGAAAAGGGAAGGTATATATGATTCTTTATCTATTAATACCAAGTTATTGTTATTCATTAAATGGGGAGAAAATATGAATGAGTGAAATATTTGAGGTGGAGGACATATAAGTAACTTGGATAAATATTTCTAATCATTAAGAGCTAGAATTATCTCAATAGAATTTCCTTATCAAGTAGTGTGGTTTAATGAAACTTATATTTTGAGATATTTTTTTATTTGATGATTTTATTTTTTCTACTTGAGTTGTTGAAAAAAAATTAGTGGAGATGAAAAAGCTTAATGATGTTGAAAAAATACCAATGGAAGACTGAATTACAGTTAAAATTATTGAATTATTATATTTATTTTCAACTTTGAATGAAGGATCTTTGGAAATTGGTGGGTTTTTTATAAATTTTTGTGAATGTTTTTTCATGGTTTAGAATTGGTATGAAAATAATTTTAAATTTTTATTAAGTTGTTTGATTAAATATAGAACTTTTTTTCTGAAAATGAAAAATGGTAAGGGAATGATTACACAAGATTCATTCACATAATAAGGGTCAATTCCGCTCTAAAGTGGTGATTTATAAATGGCATGACAGAACCACATGATTCATTCTAATTTAGTATAGTTTATAGAGAAAATTAGAATTGTCATTTGAATTTTATATTGTTTAGTTGAAATTTTTAAGGGTCATATAGAATTACAAAAGTTTTATTTATGAATACGAATATGGTCAAATTAATGAATGATTTTTGTGTTTTGTAAAGTCCATTTACATTTTTTTAAGGGTTATTTGAAATTTCCATAGGTTTAATCACCAAAGAAAATAATTAGAAAAGGGTGAGACCCATTTTGTTTTGTAAGGGAAATTATGATATGATAAGGTTTGTGCTGATTTTTTAATGATCATTATGACTTTATAAGTTTCAAAATTATAAATTTTTTGAGATTTTGGAAGAATAAAATGTCTATGAAATTATAGAATAAACATTCAAAGGATATTTAAATTCGATATTTCTAAGTTGTTCATCAGTGGATCAAAGATCACAAATGATATTTTTGATTCAATCAATATATATTGAGGAAATCTAAATGTTATTATCATATTATATTTTTAAATTTCATTAATCCCATTCTAAAAAATATATTATAATTTGATTTGAGTATTAAAAGTGTGCAGTATGAAAAGATTTTAAATGCCATGTAGAAAAACTAAGAGAGAAACATTCAATTTTTTTAAAATAAAGATATTATATCTCTACTAAAATTTTATAGAATTCAAAAATTCATTTATTTGGGAATTATTTTAAATGGATATTGATGTTAAAGGAATACCTGATAAAGTTGTTTATCAAATTAAATGAAAAAAATATTATATCAATAATATCATTAGAGATAATAATTAAACAAAAAATAGAATATTTAAAAATTAGGGTAATGTGTCCACATAAATATATTATTAAGGAAATGCAAGGAGGATATAATTGTATAATCCTATTATGATAATTATCTTGAAGTTATATAAGAATTTACTTCTATAATTAATTAACTTTTGAATATTTAGAATCCCGAGTTAAGGGGCTAATTCATTCTTAAACTATGATATCGTTAAAACTATTAAATATAGATAAAACATTGATAAGTTATTGGAATTCAAAATTAATAATAAATACTCATAAATCCTATGTATTTTAGTGAATTTGAGTTTTGAGAATCAAATCATTTTTGGATGATCTTGAAGGTGTTAGGAATTATAACAAATCTATAGTCAACACTGATTATCAAAGGTGAAAATTTTTAATTAGTTGAGAATATATTGATAATGAGATGACCAGTTTGGGATGTACCTAACACTAATATGGGGGTGAATCAGTGTTGGAGACTTTTTAAACCAATTCCAACTTTTATCCCTATACCTCTTGACATGTTAGGATCTTGATTCTCTTATTCTCTTTTCCTTATCACATGAAATAATAGAAAGCAGTAAAAATTTGAACACGATATTTTTACAAGGTTCACCACTCAATAAGAGTATCTAGGTCATTTCAATTAATGGGTATGACCACTGCATGTATTCTCCATTATAATGTGATATTCCTTTACAATGGAGTGGCTAGAAAAACAATCCTTTGTCCAATGTGAGACCCTACACTTTGGAGGGGGTGGGAAATGATCCTCTTCCCTGGACTGGTGATAGCCTAGTCCAACATTCAGCCACTAGCTAGTTCATTATACTGCCTATGGAGAAAGTCTTCTTCCTTCTTAAAAAGTTAGGTTCTGCTCTTTGTCTTCCTTAATGATATTCACTTGATTACTTGCAAAGCAGTAGGCAAGAAATTATTCCTTCTTTCCTTATAATCTTTTCTAGTGCAACACTAACTACACTAGGCTTCTTCTTCCTTCTTCTTAGTGCAACAACCAATTGAACTAAAACTTCTTCACTCTTATTGTCTAGAATCACGTATAAAAATGTAATTATTCTGGAAATGAAGATTTATTCACTCGGAATCATCTAAATTAAGCTTCCCTAAATAATTGTAGGCTTCAATTGGGTATACTCTATTCTTCATCTTCTTATTCTCTTCTTTCAATGTAGCAAACCTGTAAGTTGCACACTCTTCTTCTTCTTCTTCTTCTTCTGCTTATTCAATGAAAAACTAGCTGCACTAAAACCTACTCTTTTTCACAGGTTCTCTTTCAGTGAAAAACCATCTGCATTGAGCCCTTCTTCTTCTTCTTGCTAGAATCACAACTTCTCTTTGTGATTGTAAAAAAAATGAATTCTAGATCAACTTAGCATCATAACAGTTGAACAAAATCTGCTAAAAACTTCTAGAACAACTCACATCTTGCACGCCAATCCTTACTTGTGTGCCACCCTACTTGCGCACCTCCCTTCTTGTGCACCACACAGCTTGGAAACCACCTACTTGAGCACCAAAACTTGTGCGCCACAACCGGAGCGCCACTATTTTTCATAGCTCACAAATTGTGCGCCTCGTTTGCCTTATACACAAGCCACTTGTTGAAAGTAACTCCCCTCTTATGCGCCACTATCAACTTGCATGACAAAACTTGCGCAACTACTTGTGCGAAAACACTTACGCAAAAAAACTTGCACGCATTATAAATAACCCTCATCTTGCGTGCCACATCAGCTTGCAGGCCGCCCTCTACTACTTGTGAGATTGGAGCACCTTCTCCTACTTGCGTGATCAGAGCCCTAATTTTCTCTTAAGTGTTGAGAATTAAAAATTACGAGGTCAGTCATCTATTTATATGCATTTTGGTGACTTGCACGCCCCTTACACTTGTGTGCTGATCCTGCAGTTGCACACCGCTACAACTCATTCACGCTTCTCCAGTACCTGCACTCCACTCCAGCACTTTCATGCCACTTTCTTTGTCATATTTTGATATGATAATGTTGAAATATGACTTGCATGAAACATACACTTGTGCTCCATATATACTTGAACGCCGCATTTGACTTTCTCTCCAATCATTAACTTGCACGCCAATTTATTTCCATTATCATACTTTGATGTGATGATCTTGAAATATGACTTGTGTGCCACTTACACTTGTGTGCCAGTACATGCACGCCAATACTTGCACGCCAATACTTTCGCACAACTTTCCTTTGACAAAATCACTTCTTTACTCTTCCTAATCTTCATAAGGCTTGCATCACAAGTTCTTCAAACTTATGATATTTGTGAAATACAAATCAGTAAAGCATCATCATATTTTTTCCCATTATTTTTGGAATATAAATTCCAAATTACTTCTTTCATCCTCACAACTCCAATCATCTCTCTTCATCCAAAAGTGGAGGCTTGAAGCTTATTAAAATACCTTTAATGTTGCAGACAATGTATCACCATTGATACATGTATTAGGAACTTTATGAACAGTGCAACATTCATCTGATTTCAAGGATATTTGTAATTCATGACCTTCTTAGAATTCTAAGCCCCTTCACACTCTCTCTTCTTCTTCAACCATAATTCTCTACTTCATTAAAATCATATGATTATTTTATTCAAGTAAGCTCTTGCATGGTTCTCATAAAATCATGAAGAATTAAATTGTCTTATTTAAAACCTTATTCTTCTTCAATCATCCTTAGTTGGATGATACTTCACTATTCTTCATTATTGTAAACAATGTGTCACTTTTGACACAAGTTCTTTGAACTGTGTATCAGTTTAACGATTGTCTGAATTAATCTAATAAGAGAATTCCTGAACTATGACATCCAATGTAATGATTCCATAACAATTCTCTATGCAACCTCACTTCAGCCAATTTACACTAATTTGTAGTCCTTCTTCATATCTTTCTTAATTTTGATGAGTATTGAAAACTGTTGACAAAAAATAAAATCTTTATTCAAAAAGTGTTCCCAAAATATCCCCTTTGTATTTTGTTGTCAATACCACAAAGTATCCTAAAATGAATGTGTCAGTGTCAAAATAAGAATCTTCTCTCTCCCCTTTACTTCTTTCTCTCCCCTAGAAATTCATTTCATTTCTCTCCCACATGTTGAAAAGAAATAAAAATTTCATGGTAGAGAGGGTATAATTCCCTACATAAGAAATGTGCCATCAATCATTTCACTCTAAGTCTACTTGTGCAATGCTCGGTGTAGAAAACAAGAGGATTTGATTTAGAGGAAAAAGTTTCCCATTACCCACAGAATATGACACCTCATTAGATGAGATCACATACACTAGTCTTCATTGGTTCTCCACTTACATTATAGGTCGAAGATGTTGATTGTTTTAAGAAATAATCAACCAGAAATTTCTGCACTTACTTCAACAAACAGATCAAACACATTCAAGTGCTATTGGCAGGATAAGTGGTCTTAGGACACTTTCACTCTTCTTATGTCACTGATTAATTTTTAGTTACTCCCCCTTTGAAAAGATAATATTTATTTTGAGTAACCAAGGATAAGAGATTAAGAGATGGCATAACTTTTTCAATGAAATGATCTTCAGACAATCTTCAGAGTAACTGAATTTTATACCAACTAATGTTGATACTGATTGAGATAATGACTCTGGAAACTTATTCACGTGTCTCTCTCTCAAGGGAACACTTCTCATCCCTGAATCTCAAGTTCTAACCCTAATATCTTGCTTCAAATTAAATTATCTTTATTATCAGAACAAATACCATACACAAATATTTAAGGGAATGAGGTGGATCCTCCATGCTTCTTTAATGTGAGCAGGAAGGTTGAGATGATTTTCTCAACCAAAATGCTCCATTTTCTCAACTCCTCACACATTCACATTTGATCTTTAATTGTTAATTTGGTTGTGTGGATCTCAATACTTCTTATATCAATTTGTGTGTAATCTTCTTTCTTCAAGAGATTTCTAGGCACTAGAATCTCCCAGTGCAACTTTTATCCTATTAATTAATCCTTGTTGGGATGGAATAAATTCAAAGCACTTTATGACAGTATGACCAACCTTATTGCACCTCCCACACAGAACTTCTCTGTCTTCATGCAGAATTTTCTTTTTGTTTTTAGCACAATTCTTAGCATGTTCATCTTCAATCATTCTCATTCTTTCCAAATCTTCTGGCCAAACCACCAGTATATCATTAGGGACTGAGAAATCAATATTGGATCCTCTACATGGTTTATTCTGAGTGGCATCCTTCTTTGTAGTACTTTTGGATGTTCCACACTTCATCTTCTTGGATTTAGAATCCAAGGACTTCTCAACATTTCCCCCTTGTAATCTTCTTGGGATCATTTTCATCTGCAGCATATTTTTGATTACTTCCCAAGATAGCTTCTTCATTCTTCACCAGTTTATGTGGTCTTGTGTTCTTATTGGCTTGTAATACATTCTGAGATATATATGCACCATTCTTGTGACCACTCTGATTGAATACATCACAGATGTTATCAAACATTCCAAATATGTTTGTAGTATACACATGCTTCTGGATCTGTGGATGTTGCCTCTTATTCTATGGATTTCTCCCCATTGATATGGGCTTTCTCTATGCTTTTACATTTATGAGATTGTTCCAACAATCCAATGCATAATTCTGAAATCTGTTATAGCGCCAACATTGACCAACAAACCTTGACTTCTTTCTATCTTTTTTATAAGGTTTCTGAATCTTCTTCTTAGTATATTGTGATTTATGTGGGGTGTTATCTTCCACACTCTTTCCCCTATACACTCTAGCCATGGTGGTAGTTTTCTTCTCACCTTTCTTCATCCATAATTGTTTATAATATTTCTTCTAACCCGTACATTTGGTAGAGGAAATTTTAGAGACATTAGTTCAAGTTGGTATGGATGATACCTTTACATTATAAGCATCTTGTGATAGATCAATGAGTGATGAGTTGATATTCTTATCACATGTTGGAGTTCTTTTGACAGTAGAATCCTCTAATGAGCATCGAGTACTAGCAGCAACTGTTTCCTTCTTTTGTGAAGACTCAATACTTGTCTTCTCAAGATTGGTCAACTCAACTTCCAATTCAAGACAACTCATATTGTGGATGACTTCTTGGTCTTAAATCATAGTCATATTGTCTTTATAATCCTTCTTTAATCATGAAACTTCAGCTTCATGCATCTTCACTTTGTTTTGTGACAAAGAGTCAAGTTCTTTGATCTTCATGGAATCATCTTCCAAATATAACTCTTTGACATCATTGCCTTTTTCTAGCTCATATTTAAGTGCATGGATCTTTTCTTATAGAGTCTTATTGACATCCTCTTTTTCTTCAATATCTTTTACCCACTTTGAAGAGTTTATTTCAAATCCCATCTTGGTTTCTTAAAAGGATCCAACTTGTCTAGAGAGATTTAAACATTCAACAATTTTTTCTTGTAAGCCTTTCTCCAAAACATCAGTTTATTCTTCAACCTGAGTGATATTTTCCTGCATACGTTGAAATACTCCACAAACTAGAGATGAACGTTCTTTAGGAATACCATACAGAATCATTCTTAATCTATCAACTAATATTTCTTGATATGTTGTAGATTGATCATCACCACATGTGCTAGCATTCTCATCATGAGGATAATTTCCAAATGTACAAACACATACCTCTTGATCAGTTGAGGTATGAAGCTTTTCCATCTTCTTGGTGGAAACTTGAGCCACCTTCTCATAACTTTCCAAGTCTAGTGTGTCTTCAATGTCTGCCAGATATAGAGAACCAAATACATCCTCTTCATTAGATAGGAGGGAATTCTTATTCAAATTTCTCTTCAACTTATTTTTCATATTCATCATGGTCTTGATAGATATAGACTTCTGTTCAGAGATAAATGAATCTTTACTGAAAGTTCACTTTATTTATAATTCAGGAAAGAAACTCAAATCTTCAAAAGAGAATAACTTCACTGTAGAGAAACCAACAAAGGTTAACCTCCCTCTGATACCAATTGAGAGGAGCAGTTTGGAATATACCTAACACTGAGATGGGGCTGAATTAGTGTTGGGGAATTTTTTAAAACAATTCCATCTTTTATCCCTGTACCTCTTAACCTATTAGGATTATGATTCTCTTATTCACTTTTCCTTATTGCATGCTATAATAGAAAGTAGTAAAAATATACACATAGTATTTTTACATGGTTCACCACTCAATAAGAGTAGATGCATCCTTTACATACATGAGTATGAACACTGCATGGATTCCCCATTATAAAGTGATATTCTTTTACAATGGAGTGGATAAAAAAACAATCCTCAAGCCAGTGTGAGTCCCTACACTTTAGAGGGGGGTGGGAAATGATCCTCTTCCACAGAATGGTGAAAGCCTAGTCCAGAATGCACCCTCTAGCTGGTTCTTTATACTGCCTATGGAGACAGTCTTCTTCCTTCTTCAAAAGGCAGGTTCTGCTCTTAGTCTTCTTTAATGCTCTTCACTTTATTACTTGCAAAGTAGTAGGGAAGAAATTCTTCCTTCTTTCCATCTCTTCTTTTCTAGTGCAAGACCAACTACACTAGGCTTCTTCTTTCTTCTTATTAGTGCAAAAACCAACTGCACTAAAACTTCTTCTCTATTATTGGCTAGAATCACATATACCAATGTGATTATTCAGGAAGTGAAGATCTGTTCACTTGGCATCATCTGAATTAAGTTTCCCTAAATAATTTTAAGCTTAAATTGGGTATACTTTGTTCTTCTTATTCTTCTTATATTCTTTCTATGCAGCAAACCTATAAGTTGTACACTCTTCTTCTTCTTCTACTTCATCAATAAAAAACCACCTACTCTGAAACCTACTCTTCTTCACATGTTCTCTTTCAGTGCAAACCCATATACACTGATATCTTCTTCTTCTTCTTCTTATTTCTATAATCACAAGTTCTCTTTGTGATTTTAAAAAACAATGAATTCTAGATCAGTTTAGCATCATCACAGTTGAACAAAAGCTAAGTAGAACTTCTAGAAAAACTCACAGCATATGCGCCAATATGTACTTCTGCGCCAACCTGCTTGTGTGCCTCCCTTATTGCACACAACTGAGCTTGCGCGCCACCTACTTGCGTGCCACACCATGCGCGCCACAACTTTCATGCCACTATTGTGCCCATCTCACAACCTGCGTGCCTCCTTTGGCTTATACACAACCCACTTCTTGAAACAACCTCCCTACCTGCGTGCCTCTGTCAACTTGTGCGACAAAACATGCATGACAAAACTTGCATGACAAAACTTGCATGAAAAAACATGCATGCCTTATAAATAACCCTCAGCTTGTGCGCCACTTCAGCTTGCGCGCCGCCCTCTGCTACTTGTGTGATCAGAGAACCTTCTCTTACTTGCGCGATTAGAGCTCTAATTTTATCTTAAGTTTTGATCATTAAACAATGAGGAGGCAAGTCGTCTATTTATAGGAATTTTGGTGACTTGCATGCCTCATATACTCGCACGCCACTCCTGCACTTGCGCACCGCTCCAGCACTTGCACACCGCTCTAGCACTTTCACACCACTCTAGCACTGGTGCACCACTTTCTTTCCTTTTTCATATTTTGAAATGATAATGTTGAAATATGACATGCGCGCAACACACACTTGTGCGCCATATATACTTTCACGCCGCTTTTGACTTGCACGCCAATATTTAACTTGCGCGCCAATTTATTTCCTTTCTCATATTTTGATGTGCTGATCTTGAACTATGACTTGGGCTCCACTCACACTTGCGCCCCAATACTTGCACGCCACTACTTGTGCGCCAATACTTGAGTGCCAATAATTGCATGCCACTTTCATTCCATTTCCAAAATCACTTCATTACTCTCTCTACTCGTTATAAGGCTTGCATCACAAGTTCTCCAAACTTATGATATTTATGAAATACAAATCAGAAAATCATGGTCATAGTTTTTTCCATTATTTTTGGAATATAAATTCCAAATTACTTCTTTCAACCTCGCAAATCCCATCATCTCTCTTTGTCCAAAAGTGGAGGCTTCAAGCTTCTTCAAATACCCTAAATGTTTCATACAATGTATCACCTTTGATGCATGTATTTGTAACTTTAAGAATAGTGCAACAATCATCTGATTTGAAGGAAATGTGTAATTCATGACCATCATATAATTCAAACCCATCCACACTCTCTCTTATTCTTCAAACATCATTATCTACTCCATTCAAATCATATGATTCTTTTCATCAAGTATGCTCTTTCATGGTTCTGATGCAATCGTGAAGCACTACATGGACTTATTTAAATACTCATTCTTCTTTAATCATCCTTAGATAGATGATACTTTACCATTCTTCATTGTTGTAAAACATGTGTCACTTTTGACACAATTTCTTTGAACTTAGTATCAGTACAACAATTTTATGAATTAATCTCCTTTGAGAATTGCTCAAGTATGACATCCATTTCTATGATTCCATAACAATTCTCCAAGAAACCTCACTTCAGCCAATCACCACTAACTTTGTATTTCTTCTTCATATCCTTCTTCATTTTGACAAGTATTGACAACTATTGACAACAAATACAATCTTCATAGACAAAGTGGTCCCAACAGATTATATTATCTTTAAGGATTGAATAGGAATATCATTATCATCATATACCGTTAAAGAAACTAAAATTCTATTATTATATTTCTCACCCTATTCTGATGAACTTTTTACTATTAGTGAGTGGCTGTGAATCAGAGTGAGATATTGTGTAGAGGTTTTTAATAAACTATGATATCAAGAAGATACCCATTGAAACCACGTGGGTTTATAGTATAAAATATCTGAATTACTATGGATAACATATCATAGTGAGGAGAAGCTACCCTTCTAGGTATTGATTCTTGTAAAATTTTCTTGCAACCAATTTTATTTTAATATTTTTTAACTTATGTAAGGATAAAAATATTAATTGTGTGGATTATATTTTAATAGATTGTAGAGGTTTATTTTGAAATAATAAATCATAAAACAAAACCCCCAATTATTCAACCCCCTCCCTTAATAGTGGTGAAACCCATTCCTTGATAACTTCATTATCATTGTGTGTTTTTTAAAACCATTAAAAAAGATTAAATAAGGTATTTTTTATACTCATATACAATTTTTATCTTCCACAATTCATTACAGGTACTTTATATTTATTTATATTCAAGATTCATTTATTGAGACATTTATATTTAAAATAATGTTTTAAAATTATTTTTCTCACATTTTATTAATTTTTTTAAAGTGATGTGTACGTTTTTTATGAAACTATTACCATAACATTATGTAAACCATTTTTCATGATTCTCTTCCATTTTGTATCTTTCATTAAAGGTTACTTTTTTCTTAAATTATTTATATCATATGTTCAAAATATATTTTATTTTTTTATAGAAATATTTTTGAATTTATGTTATTTCTTGAAAATGATTCTTTAGTTAGTTCTTTCTTTATTTGTAATTATTTTATCATTGTGTAAAGTATATGAAATGTATTTCTTAATAAACTATAATTACTTATCTTTAAATGAGGGATATTTCATTAATATCAATACCCTAATATATTTCATCCTTTAAATGTAATTTATTGTATATTTCTTCTCATTATAACTTTTTCTCAAGCATCACTTATTAAAAAATAATCATTTAACTCATTTTCATAAATTACAAGTATCAGTGGTGTTGAGGAAATAAGAACATTATGAGTGGATTTATCCATCATTACCTTTTTTCAATTATCAAAATCATTGTATTTATATATCCTTTATACTAAAACCTTTCCATTATGAGTAACCTATACCTATTTCATTTGATTTAAGGTCATTCACCTAGATTATCATGCCCTTAAATTTCCTAGGGAAAAATATTTATATGAAAATATATTATTTTATTCTATATGATAAACCTTATAACATATCATTTATTGATAAAAAATGTAAGAATATATTGATTTTAAATTTATTATATTATCCACTTTCTCTGTTTGGATTATTTTTACCCCTAGTAAAAGTTTATATGTAACCCATTTTATTTTAATTGGTTAATCATGTTATGACTTTTGATTATTTCTTGTACAACTCATATATATCGTTTATAATTACATGAAAAGTTGTTTATTAATTATATATCCATTCATTTCATTGGATAAAAAATTATATCTCATGAGATTAAATTTATGGGTATATAGAGTGAACTAAATCCACACTGTTTATTGGAATTGGGAGTGAACCCAATCCATTATATGATGATGGTATCGGCTATGAGCCTTTACATATGTTATTATTTTCTATGCTTATTTGTTACATATTTCAATTTAATGGTTACATGGATCATGATTATTATCTTATGATATCCCTGTTCTATACATGGTATATTGTATTCCTTCATATTGATCCCTTTATTGATTAGTATTTTTATGTTGTGGTATATGATTATTCTATCGTGTCTTATGATAAATTTTCATGCTATCTTGATATTATTATTTTAATATAGTATTTCTCACATTTTTTTGTTTTCACATATTTCTAGGATCTCATAATATATGTGTCATTGATATTTTTCCCTTGATAAATATTTTATCTCACAGTTTTCTTATATTTCCTATTTCCCTGAGAATATATGTATTGGGATATGTTTATGAAGAAATGCTATATGGATAATTTTTTAGGAGATGATAATGATCTATTATAATGATATTACGATGTAGTTAATCCCCAAAGACCCTAAACCTATCGGTTTCATGGGTTTCATTTACTATAAAATGCAATGGATAATTAGGTATATGATGATCTAGTATTCATTTATGTATTCTTGGGTTATCTAATATGGTGTTAGAGTGGATTTTATTATTTTTGGGAATTTAGTTGATAGAAATAAGATAATAAAACATATAGCAAGATAGTTTTAACCTATGTTGGTATAAATTGAACCAAAACTGTCATAATTTGAGTACAAAAATATAAGTTTAAAAGATAGTTTCATAGTTTTAAATGAAGGTTTTATTAGATAAACATATTTTAATTTATTTTTTTCAAACTCATGTTATTTTTTCGTTTGATTTTATTATTTATTAAACACATTAAAAATTTACGTATTAGTTATTGGCTGTAAAAAATAGAATTTGAGTGAAAACCCAGTGTGATGGAAAATGTAATGGTTGTCCCAAAGTATAATAAAATGGGATGGAATCTGGTGTAAGAACCTTCATGGATATGATATATTAGGTTATTAGTAATAACCTAAACTATATAAAAATCAAGAATTCACTAAAAAAGGAAAATATTACTGATATATTTAATATTTTAATGACTTATTATATACTCCCTTTACTGATTTTATATGAAATGTCTATAATTTTTGTGAAATATTAATGTTTTAATATTAAGTATAATTTTTGAGCATTTTTAGAAGTAGTCCAATTCAGTCAGTTTACTTTTTTAATAATAACTATCACTATAAGGATCCAAAATGTGTGGTTCTTGTTTTTTAAAATTCTACTTTTAATATAGAAAATTTAATTAGAAGGTATCATGTGCCAATTCTGCCATTTAAAGGGTCATATCGTCCTCACAAATAAGACCAAAGAATCTGTGAAGAAACTGAACTATTCAGGAGGATTGATTTAATGGGCTCAATCAAGAACACCAAAAACATTAATTTTCCACAATAATTTGGGAGACGCTACATGTCATCTTGGATAGAAATTTCAGGTCCCAACTCTAAGAACAATGGGACCAAATGAAGCATTGAAATACATCCCACCATTATGGCCACGAAATAAAACCAGTATAGTATTCATGACTTATCTCATGATGTAAGCGTCAAATCAAGCTGATATTTTTCAGTGTGAAATATAAGGTAAATACGGCCGACTTTTTTGAAGAAATCATTCGGATTTGATGGCATCTTCCTTTTCCAAAATCCATTCACATTTTGGCCATCAAAAACGTTTGGATAGAAACGGACAGTATACCTTTGTTTAATAAAACCACCATAACTTTGGCTTCACTTTTCCAAATTCCTCCAAATGTTTACAGTAGTCATAGAACTTTATTATCTACAACTTTGAAGAAGGATATATTTGGAGATTCGGCTGCCTGTTTAGCCAAATTGGCGATACAAGTGGAGAGAGAGATTGGGAATGCAAACAGTCCACTACTTGGGCTATAAATACTATATCCTTCTCTCCTTGAGAAGGGTTGGAATTTCAGAAGAGAGGAGAACATATTGGTACGACCAAAGACTTTCCAAAGGGTTGGGAGGATCTTCCATACTCATGTTTTCACTTGATAGACCTTTCTTCCTCTCTTTTTTTCACTTAATTTCGTGTTCTTCATTTTTATAATTTTGTAAGTCTCCTTCTTTGTAATTCTGTTTTAATGCAAGTTACTTCTTAAATATCTTTTATTATCATCCACCATCTATAGTTTAATATTTATGCTCTTAAAATATTTTAAATATAGTTGAATACCCTTCCTTTATTTTTCTTCCTCATTCAATCGAAAATATGTTTTTAATTGTCATCATCGTTCGTGTGTGTGTGTGTTCGACGCAAAACTCTTTTCTAATCCCTTTCTTTTTCTTCTATTATTAATTTATCATCATAATTATTTTAACCAGAATATTAAACACCCAAATGGATGAATAAATATCTCATTGGGGTGAGTCAAAACATAGGTATATTATGTGATTGAGAGTTTTTGCTCGATGAGTATTTGTTAATTTAACATTGTGTATGTTGGACTTAATATGTCATGGTTTAATGAAATATTTTGTTTAGAATGTGGTTTCCATGGATTATTGGAACCATAAATACACTAACATAAACAAGTACTGATTGAGTTTAGAATCCTAGTTATGTTAAGGCTTGGATTAAAGCTTTAACACTTAGGAATTCTAATCGACGTCAACTTGTGAAGTGGGTTTTAATTTAAATGAAATATAAAGCAAAGCTCAAGGATATCACAAGCTTAAATTTCTAATAATGAACTCACCCAAATCATTATAAATTTGTTAAATAAATCATAATCAATTAGTCATTTCAATTAAGCTCTGCAAACAAACCCCCCTAATCAAAATACAATCAACTAAAAACAAACGACTATAACAAAGTATCATCGCCAAGGATTCGACCCGAGTGCTGCTATACACATTAGCAGAGCACTAGAACATTGACCGGTCGATAGGTGAAAATCGTCCGTGTGGTTCGAATGGCGTTGTTTCCGGGCATGGTGCTTTATTTAGTCATTAGTTTCGGGTTATTGTCTAGAAAACACAAAAAAAAACAAAATTTAAAAAAAAATTGAAAAAAAAACACAAAGAAAAACTCGTCTTCCACTTTCTTCCAAAATCTCTTTGAATTCCCCATAGCCTCCCAAACAATCCCTCGGATATGTTTGTCCCTAAAATTGAGTGAAAACTTTTCCAACATAGGAGGAACATAAGAGATACTCAAATAATTCATGAACTAGTCCTCATCCAACCAGTTGAAATTGAAATGGCCAATCCTAGGGAACAAACCCTAAAAGAACTCACTGCCCCTGATATGAATTACCAACCTCTTGGGGTTAAATATCCAAACAAAGAATCTGACTTCGAACTCAAATCGGGTTTGATTCATCTTCTCCCTTATTTTCATCGGCTAACTGGTGAGGATCTACATCTTCACCTTAAATAGTTCCATGTAGTGTGCTCTACCATGAAGCCTCAAGGGGTTTCTGAAGAACAAATCAAACTCTGAGCATTCCCTCTTTACCTAGCTGACACTGCTATGTCGTGGCACTACTACCTACCTCCTAGTTCCATAACCACATGGAATGACATGAAGTGGCTTTTCTTAGAAAAATTCTTTCCTGCTTCTCGTACTACTTCTATCCGAATGGAAATAAGTGGTATTCATCAGTTCCCTAGTGAATCACTCCATGAGTACTGGGAGAGGTTCAAAAAGCTTATGGAAACCTACCCACATCACCAAATCCCTGACCAAATCTTGATCCAATACTTCTATGAGGGGTTATTTGCTATGGAGAGAACTCTCATAGATGTCGCAAGTGGAGGTTCTCTTTTTGATAAAACTCCTGCAGCTGCAAGAGATCTCATATGTAACATGGATGAAAACACACAAAAATTCTATACTCGAGCACATGATCAAGTCAAAAAAGCCCAAGATAATCAATCAATTGAGCCCAACAAAATGACTGAGTGGACGAGTGAACTTACAGGTCTTGTGCGACAACTAGCTGTGGCTACCAAATCCCCAACCTCATCTTCTCTGTAATCATTGTTTTCTGGACCTGTCAAAAACTGTGGAATCTGCAACACTCCATCTCATCCAACTGACACATTTCCACAACTTCAAGAGGATCAATATGATTCATCGGGACCAATGGAGCGCAATGCAGCATATGCTCAGCGGAACACCAATCCTTATCTATCAGGTAAGTTTGTTAGAAACTTCAACCAACCTCACTTTGAGCCCTTCTCTTCTTCCTATAACCAAGGCCCTAGGTATGGTAACCCCATGTCTCACCCCCTCAATTCCCTCCTCAAAACCCAAACCAATTACACTATTGTAAAGGTGGTGGTAACTTCCAACAACCTTATACTTTTGTTCGTCAACCTCAAAGTAACAATCCTCCTCCTGGATTCCATTATCGTAGTAAGCCTTCCCAATTCCAAAACCAATACAATCGATTTCCCAAGAACCAAAATCAAGGAAATCCCAATCCGGGACAATTCTCTTCTTCCAAGAAACCATGGGAATGTTCAGTGGAATATCTTTCCTCCATCATCAGTTCTAGCCTTAAAAACATTGAAACCCAAATTGGTCAACTTGCATCCCACCTTAGTCAGCAGCAACTATCTAAGTCTTCCCAACTCCCAGCTCAACCATTACCCAACCCCAAGGGTAATGTAAGTGCAATTGAACTTAGATTGGGAAAAAAATTTCTATTCCTCAATATAAGTCCTCCAACCCTCCTTTGAAGGTTGACCTAGAAAATGAAAAGAAAAATAAAATTGAAAAGCAACCTGAAACCATTGCCTCAACTCATTCCATTCCACTTAGGAATCCAATTCCTTTTCCACAAGATATTTCTAAACCAAGGAAGTCCTTTGAGCCCAGTCTTGAATTGCTCGACATGTTTAAAAGTTTTGAATTCAACATTCCCCTATTAGATGCCATCAAACAAAATCCTAAGTATGCCAAGTTTCTCAAGGAGTTTTGTACCCACAAGAGGAAACTTAGGACCTTTGAAAATGTTTCCACCCAACAGTCTATTCCCATAAAGTGCAAAGATCTTGGGACCTTTACGGTTCCATGCCAAATTGGAAATTCCAACTTTTATGATGCACTCATAGACCTAGGATCCTCAATTAATGTCATTCCAAAATCCATATTCTCCAACCTTGGTCTAGGTCCCTTGCACCCAACGGGTGTTGTCATTCAGTTAGCTAATCGAAGAACAACCAGTCTTGAGGGAATAATTGAGGATGTCCTTGTCCGAGTCGATGATCTTATCTTCCCTGCTGATTTCTATGTCCTTGACATGGAAGGTGAGATGAACTCTTCTCGGTCTCCCCTAATTCTAGGAAGACCATTCCTCATGACTGCGAGAACCAAGATTGATTTCCATTCAGGCATCTTATCCATTGAATTTGGTGACCAGCTGGTCAAGTTCATCATTTTCCAATCCATGCGATACCCATCTGAGGATCACTCTGCATTCTCAATCCATGCTTCTAAGGACACTTCTAAGAGTCAATCAAACCCCAATCCACCATGTTCTTTATGTTCTAATGAGAAAGGATCTTGTGAAATCTGCACCATGATTAAAAAAGTCATAAATGGTTAAATTGATGATGACATTACAAATGAAAACTCCATTGATCTAAAGGATCTTGAAAAATCTTTGGAATCTCATCTCACCTCTATCCTCCATTGCTCCAACATGGATAGTAATAAAGAAAATGAACTTGAATGCTCATTTGTTGATTCAAATCTGATTATCCCATATTCATCATTTCCTATCCAGGATTCTGAAAATTCTATTATATGTGAGGTGAACCCCAAAAAAATTGTTTACATTGTCCTAATGGGAGAGAAAGTGGTGACATTTGTTCCCTAATTAATAAAGCGATCACTGGTGAGGTTGAAATTTTCAATTCTTTGGCGAACAACATTGACATAAATAAAATTGAAAATTTTATTAAGTATTATGACTCCACTGATCCTCATTACTCTACATCATTATGTGATGATATAAATGAGTTAAAAACAATTGGGATCTAATACTGTGGTTCTGTGTTATCTGATCCTTACAAAAATGAACCATCAGAATTGAGCCACCTTCCTGACTTTCCAAGCATAGAAAACCAGCACTTTGTGGATAACATCATTCCTCAGTTTGAATACCAAAGTGAGGATTGAAATATTCTCTTTCCAACCACATTTAATTTCAAGCACACTAATAAGAATGGGATGAAATTATCAAATGAATCATTAGGCCTCGCAAAGAAATTTTTTTTGGAAGCACACTTGAGTTGAGAAAATACGATGGCCACTGTCAGACTATGGGTAGTCCACTGCAACTATCCAACTATAGACAAATAAATGCAGTTCTTTTTGGGAGGCAACCCTAGTTTTCTTTTACATTTATGAAATTTAAATTTGTTTTTAGATTTTCATTAAATGAATAATGATTTTTCTTTTTCAGGTAACATCCCACAATCTTAGATCAACATCGACTTCCATTGGATCCCCAACTTCTGTACTCAACCCACCACCAGATGGAGACGACGACCCACAAAATCTAAACTAGGGGAACATATTTCCCTTTAACTCTCTCTATCACTTCCCTTATATACCTCTTTCTTCTTTTTCCTCTATCTTTAATTTTTTTACCACTTTTTTTATCAAAACATTTCTTTTTCACTTTCTCTTTTGTGTGGGTGTATCTTTATAAAAAAATAAAAAAATATAAAAACCTAGAAAACTAAAAAAACAAGAAAACAATCACTTAAAAAAATTAAAGAGTCATGCTTACTCACCATCGAGTTTTGAAATTTTGTCGAACCATTTTGGGGAGTTAACAAACAAGTTTTCTTCTCAAAAATTTTGTATTTTCATAATGACTTTGGATAAGGAATTTTGTGTCAAAATTACCACATTTTTAATGCTCATTTTTTTATTTGGAAAACGCTTTTCCCGAACCGTGAGGAAGAAAATTTCCTTTCATGCCAAGGCCACCTATGGCCATCTTTTCAAAATGTGTGTTTTAACACCCATTTGTGAGTCTTGAGTTTGTAGACCTTCGAGCTGAATTTCCTACCTTAGTGTGAATTAATATGATAGAGGCATTTTTTGAACCACATGAGAATAACAATAGGCAAATAGCCTCCCATTTATTTTACATTAATGCTCTTTTTGAAATCCCCTTTGTGCCTATGAAAACTTTTTATTTGATAGCCACATTACAAGCTCAGTACCTTTTCCCACCCAATATCCACATGTATTTTCATTACATAATTTTTTTTGAAACATATGTGTGGGGGGGGAATGGATTTAATTGTTTGGGTACCCTATTATTGATTTTCAATAAGTTATCATCTGCTTAAGGGCATGCATCCATTTCAGTGTGGGGGAGAGGTTGTCATTAAGTGTGTTTTGGGGAATGTAATGAACTTCCATTTATGTAATTTTGTAAATTTTATTAACAAGCGTTCAGAAAAATTATGAAAAAAATAAAAAAAACAAAAAACAAAAAAACAAAAAAAAATGTGTTGTGTCTTGGGTAGGTCAAAAATCACTCTTCCTCAACCTTTGATCTTTTTATAACTATTACAATTACTGTCGTGAGGAGATCAATCATGGGATGGGTTATGAGTGTGAGATCATTTCCAACTTCAGCTTTCGAAAAAACAAAGAAAAAATGGAGAAGAAAAAAAAAGAACACTTGCATTATATTCTTATTGGGAGAAGTTCTGTGTTTTGTAAATATTTCATCTTCTCATTACCTTTATATTTTATTCCTCTATTGTGTCTTTCTTCACACAATCATTCCCTTGTAAATATGTTTTTTCATTTTCTTTCATGTTTTATTTCAAAAAAATGTGCATTACTTTTTCTATGTTGGTATTTTAACCCTCTTCTTCTCCCTCTTGGACATTATATCCCTACCGTTCCATAGCCACACAAAAACCCATTAAAAATACCTCTTGATTCTTGTTCACTTTGGATAGGTATTGGAAGCTGATAGCTCTTTTCAAACTATAAGATTTTCACTTTTGGTTGGTGAAAGAGTGAACCTCCACAAATAAATTTTTTCATCTTGAGAGGTGTGAGTTTTGAGTGTCCAAATTTTCCATTTTTAAATTTGAGCATGAAAAAAATGAATTAGTTTTGAAACATTTTTTCTGTAACAAATTGTGGTGGAATTCAAAATGGATGATTGAAATAGTCTAAACCTCCCCTTATTGGAGAAAACAAAATTTTAATATCTGTTGGTGAGTAAAAATGATTTTTTCATGTTTTTATATTTGTTGCACATGAGGACATTCACAAAACTAAGTGTTGGGGAGTTGATATTGTTAATATTTTCATGACTTATTATATACTCCATTTACTTATTTTATATGAAATGTGCATAATTTGTGTGAAATATTAATGTTTTAATATTAAGTATAATTTTTGAGCATTTTTAGAAGTAGTCCAGTTGAGTCAGTTTACTGTTTTAATAATAATTATCACTATACAGATCCAAATCGTGTGGTTCTTATTTTGTAGGATTCTAATTTCAATATACAACATTTAATTAGAAGGTAACATGTGCCAATTATGCCATATGAAGGGTCATATGGTCCTCACAAACAAGACCAAAGAATCTATGAAGAAACTGGACTATTCATAAAGATTGATTTACTGGGCTCAATATAGAACTAAAAAAACAATAAATCTCCAAAATAATTCGGGGGACACTACATTTCATCTTGGATAAAAATTTCAGGGCCCAAATCTAAGAACATAGGGCCCAAATGAAGCTTTAAAATCCATCCCACAATTCTGGCCGAGAATTAAAACCAGTATAGTATTCATGACATATCTCATGATGTATGCATCAAATAAAGTTGCGATTTTGCAGTGTGAAATAGAATATATACGCTACCGACTTTTTTGAAGAAATCATTCAGATTTGAAGGCATCTTCCTATTCCAAAATCCATTCACATTTTTTCCATCGAAAAAGCATGGATAGAAATGGACAGTTTAACTTTGTTTAAGAAAACCGCCATAAAATTGGCTAAACCTGTCCAAATGCCTCCACAATTTGATAGTAGTCGGAAAATCTATTATCTACAACTTTGAAGAAGAAGATATATGGAGATTTGGTTTTCTGTATAGCCAAATTGGTGATGCAAGTGGATGGACAGATTGGGAATTCAAACTGTCCACTCCTTGGGCTATAAATACTCTCCCCTTCTCTCCTTGAGAAGGGTTGGCATTTCAGAAGAGAGGAGAACATATTTTCACGACCAAAGACTTTAAAAAGGCTTGGGAGGATCTACCATACTCATGTTTTTACTTGAGAGACCTTTCCTCCTCTCTATGTTTTCACTTAATTTCATGTTCTTCGTTTTTGTAATTTTGTAAGTCTCTTACTTTGTAATTCTGTTTTAATTCAAGTTACTTCTTCAATATCTCTTATTCTAATCCACCTTCTGTAGTTTAATATTTATTATCTTAAAATAGTTCAAATATAGTTGAATCCCCTTCCATTCTTTTTATTCCTCATACAATCGAAAAGCTATTTTTAATTATCATCATCGTTCATGTGTGTGTGTGTTCGACGCAAAAATCATCTCTAATCCCTTTCTTTTTCTTCTATTATTAATTTATCATCATAATTATTTTAACCATAATATTAAACACCCAAATGGATGAATAAATATCTCATCGGGCTGAGTCAAAATTTAGGGATGTTAAGTGATTGAGAGTATTTGCTCGATGAGTATTCGTTAATTTAACATTGTGTATATTGGACTTAATATGTCATGGATTAATGAAATCTTTTGTTTAGCATGTGGTTTCCATGGATTATTGGAACCATAAATACACTACCATAAAAAAGTACTAATTGAGTTTAGAATCTTAGTTAAGTTAATGCTTGAATTAAAGCTTTATCACTTAGGAATTCTAATCGATGTCAACTTGTGAAGTGGGTGTTAATTTAAATACAATATAAAGCAAAGGTCAAGGATATCACAAGCTTAACTTTCTAATAATGAACTCACCCCAATCATTATAAATTTTTTAAATCAATCATAATCAATTAGTCATTTCAATTAAGCTCTACAAACAAACCCCGCTAATCAAAATACAATCAACTAAAAACAAACGACTGTTACAAAGTATCATCGCCGAGGATTCAACCCGAGTACTGCTATACACATTAGTAGAGCACCGGAACTTTGACCAGTCGATAGGCGGCAACCGGCTGTGCGTTTCAATTACTGTTGATTTTTTTATACAATGATGACCAATATCCTTTAATAGATCCTTTTATTTGTTAATTCCTAAGAAATGAATCAACATGATCGTAATGGTATTTTTTCACGCTACAAGCGTAAAAAAGTATTTTCTTGGTCATTCGTCATTTCAAATATTTTATAGAATGAGTTATAGAAATTTATTAAAATACAAAACAGTATATCATATAAAAATTCACAATAAGGAGAAAAATATTTTTAATTCAACATGGATAAAAATTGCATTGGTGAATATGGATATCATTATTTTTTAATTTATGAATAAAAACATCCCTATATAGTAAACACAAGCTAAAATTACAAGACATAATTTAATTTGGGGGGATTATAACATTCACAATTAAGGTATGAATTTTATTTCCCTAGGTTACTTGTTTGTTTATTATAAATTGTGTATAAAATAAATTATACAATATATAAGTCAAATTAACTACAACTTTTTCAAATGTAAAGGAACATTATAAAAATTACATTATCCTAAGTGTTAAATACAAAATATCATTACATACCATGCATTACTAAATGACTTAATAGTGAATAAAAAAATTGTGGCAATAAAATGAAAAAGAATAATATTTTTTAAACTATTAAATCCGATGGATCATCATCACCTATGAAAATCAATATTGGTTACAATAAACATGCAATTTGGGAAAAAATTATTAAATGAAAAAACCTTTTAATAATAAGATAAAATTAAAATAATGGGAATAGTTATTTGAGAAGTTATAATGGACTGAATTTATAAAATGTAATAGGGGTAATATATCTATTATTTAATCGTCATAAAATTGTATACTTTTTTTAAGAATAATCCAAATAAACATATTACTATTTCAAATCATTGGTATGTTTTTTATCTAAATAATGATTATTTTCATCTAAATTTTATATTTTCAATATAAATAATTTTTTAAATAAAATAAGTTAATTTATAATAAAATAAAAATACACTTATTTACTTTGGAAATGCTTTTGATTCCAAATAAATTATTTTTATAAAATAATTTTTCTTGTCAAACTGATTTATTCGAAAGAATTATATTAAAATATGGATTTTTACATTAAATAAATGATAAATAAATAAATTAAATAACATATAATAAATAAATAAGTGATTATAAGAAATAAATAATCAATGATTCTTGGTCAAATAAAATGGTTTTATTTAAATAAATTATTTTTATATTGTATATTTTTATTTTAAGGGTAAAATATCATATTTAGATTATGTAATTTAATGAAATTTGTTTTTTATACATAAAAACAAATTAATAATAATTCATTCAATTATTATAGGTTTAAAATAAGAAACAAATCCTTCAATTTTTTTAAATATTTTTTTCTAAAAAATAAATTTTTTATGTGATATGCATTTTTATTTTAAAAAAATTAATATATCATTCTTTAAGGATGATTTTAATAAAATATAATTTATATATATAATCAAAAAATTTCTCATTAATGTAATGATTAGAGATTCATGTGAAAAAATTAATAAATTTAATGTTTAAAAGTTTATTATATAAAAATTATATTTTTAATATTTTATATGTCTTTCAAGTTTAATTTTTCACATTTAAAAATTGAATATAACTAAATGAAATCCAAATTTGGTATCAGTTAATTGAGATTTTGAAATAGGGTAAATATTTTAATTTAATGAAAAAAATAATATCGTGGTAAATAATTAAATCAAGTTAAATATGGTAGTTTCCACTACTTAGAGTTTTCCTGAACTACCAAGGGTTCTTATCTCCCCTCATACCACTTAAATGGGATATCTATCCTCTACAGAAGAATTCACTTAAGATCAGTTTATGTTTGTTCATATTGTTCTTTCACAGGTTATAGTCATGCTAGAAGATGGTTTACATGTATTCAGACAAGCGTTCATCATGTTGGCTTCATGGGAACTTCCTCGGGTATATCTATTGATCATATTACATGAATAATTTGGAATTGATCACCTGGAATGAATATAATCCTGATCAATGTTATATCATTTGATTGATAGGGTTTCATTTCAAGAATGTATTTTTGAGATTCTTTGTAGTGATCAAGTACTTTTCTCCTAACACGTGAATTTTCAAGCACATGTAGCATTTTTATATATGATCCCTCTTAATTTAAAAATACCCAACATTAATTTTTCTTAAATTTAGTCCATCTTTTCAAATAATCTTTCCATTCTGATCATAGATTGGGAAAATGCTATTTATTCAATGTACAACTGATCTGAGGTCCCATTTCATCCCTTTTTCTTTGACATCCATCATCTCTATTTTCCTACAGAAATAAGTTAGATCAAATAGGTTTTGAGATTTCATTTCAATGTTCTCTATCTAGGAGTTCTTCATTAAGTTATTATTATAAATGATGATGCTTCATATACTCAGCTTTATGTGTTTTATCAATTCAAAATATCTCTCCAACATTCATTTGTATTCTAAATAACCTACTTATTTTTTTCAGTTTTTTTTGTATTGGTGCTTTACATACTACTCAGATCTTCATAGGGTTCTATTGTGAAAATTAGTTTACTATGAATTTAATCCAATGATTCTTGATGTTTTATTCATTGATGCAAAAATCACAATATACCATATGGGTTATGATTCGAAATGAGTATAGAGCATAAAATTGAGGATTTTCTATGAAATTAAGTGAAATAACATTGTAAAATAAAGAGCCACACCGAGAAACTATGTTAATTCCATCCCGAAAAATATTCAAAACAATTATTTATTTTATTGAATTTTTTAAGAAGAAAATATTTTTAATCTCTTAGAAATTTAAATGGAGATTATTTATTGTGATTAAATGGGTGTAATTAAAAAAATTAAATATCCCAATTTAGTTGACTTGTTTAAATTAGTAAAGATCATGAATTCGATAATTATGGATTATTTCGATATTTAAAATATGGAAACATTATTGTATTAATTATTTGTGAATATAAATGGTTTAAATGAAGAATTATATTTTTATAATGAATTGAGAATAAGTGAGATGATACTTTAACAAGTTACTGATCTACTGTATCTATGTATATGAAAACATTAGCCAATGCTACTAATACATTAATTATTGGAAATTGAGGAAATCTATTTCTATTATTGATTATCTATAGGTATTGTTTATGAGTAGTAAGAATATCATTGTGCATGAATTATCTCATACACACATTAGGTATTATGAAATCTTTAAAAGGGAATCCAAATTGCACGATGCTTTATTTGTATTTATATAGAAGTTGAAGACCAAGATTAAGGAATAAAATCATATCTTTAATAAAAAGGAATCTATTTAATAACTGGATATACTGTTAAATATCAACAAGAAGAAATGTTAAATTTTGAATAGTTGTGGTTCCAATATAAACAATACCCACCATATTTGGGAAGTGGATGATACAAGATATAGAAAGGGGATGATATCTTCCCTAACTAGTATATGAAAATAAAACTATATTTTTTCTTAGTATAATCCAATAGTGATAACAAAATCTGTGTCTTGATAAGATTCAAACATAGTAATGTGTAGGCTCTCACATTGAGGATAATACTGGTAAAAACATATTTATTTAGAATTTTTTTTAATATAATTTTATACTGAGTGAGAGAGTGTTCATACTATATGGATATAGAACATACAATTTTTCATCTGTTTTTTTTAAATTAATTTTCTGAACATGTATAAAAAATTCACCTCTCCCCCTATTAGTGATACTCAAATTATCTTGGACACTAAAAGTGGTATCTGAGTAAAATAGGTTCCCACTAAGATCCTACCTATAAAAATAATAAAGAATATAAATTAATATAAAAACACGAAGATCTACATTTTTTATAGAAATATCATTCATTATAATAGGAAAATAATACCACCTTATCTTTTATCCTACAATCTAAATGTTACTTATAATGTGAAAATGGTGTCATCAACTATTAAGATAGATGCCCCCAAAACTTTTTTATAAAAATGGTATTTTTTAGATGTGAAAGTTGGAAATGAAAATTTATCTTCATTATGAAAAAAATTATATGAAAATTTTATGGGTCTAAAGACCCAATAATATATTTGTGAAAATATAAAGAACATGTATTTGGGTTATTTCAGGACCAAATATTCCAAACTATGAATTTTGATTATTAAGTTTGAAGACATTAGAATGAATGAATATGAGATCCCTCTTGATTATTTTACTAGGGTGAATAAAATAGTAACTTATATCAGAGTATTTAGAGACAATCTAAAATATTATGCAATTATAAAAAAATTACGAGAAATTTTTTGGACTATTTCGATCCAAATATTTCATCTATAGAATAAAAGTAAGTAATTTAACATTTAGAGTTAAAAATAATCTTATTAACAATGAGATGATAAAAGATCTAGTTTCTAAGAAAAATGATAAATATGAGATGGAATTCAAGGCCATGAACAAGTCAAATATCAAGGAGTGGGAATTTGAATCCTAAAATGATCCAAATGAATATAATGAATGTTATGAGTAACAAAAGTCAATTATAACCATTATTTCAAAATATCTAAAAAGGTAAAAGGTAAAATATAAGGTAAAACTCCAATTCAAGTGATTTGTGTATGGGTATATTGTACACTTAGTGAAATATTTTTAAAGGAATTCTAGTATATAGATAATAAGGATGAAGATAATTTGAATATAAAATCAAGAGTAAGGGGTTTCAAAGAACACAAGAAGTTTGGAAAGGATAAAACTGAAATTAAAATAAGAAATAAGTGAATTATTTTGAGTAAAGAAGAATATATATTCACTTTATTGAGATGTTATTCTAACAAAGACTATACTATAAAAGATTCAACTTCATGACACTTCTTGAAAGGAAAGAATAAAGTTAAATAAATTAATAAAAAAGAAAAGAAATCTAAATCTAACACATGCTAAATAATGAGCATGAAGTTTTATTGGAATGAAACACTCTGAATAAGTATTTAAATAAATAAATAATGATGTTGAATGTTAAAGAAAGTTAGAAAAAATATTCATTTTAAGAAGACTGCTTTTCTTGGGGAAATCAAAATTCTTAAGTTGAATACAACTGAACAAATCAGGATGATGGAGGAACATGAGAAGAAAATCAATAATTAAGATAACAATATAAATGTGACTCAATTGAGGTGTCATAAGGTTGAGAATACACTGTAATAAATTAAAGACAACTATGACTTGGATAACTAATTCTTCTCATGATACATGTCGATGCATCGAGGGGAAATATATAACTGGTTCCCACCCATGTCTTCATGTCCAAAAAATTCCCCATATATCAACTAAAAAATTTAATTCATGAAAAATGTGTCTTATCGTCAAATATCTATTTTTAGTAAAGGATACAAATTTATCAATATTACCTTTGTTAATAAAATAATTTTCATGTAAAAAATATATGTAAAAATGGAATACAGTATAAGAAATAATCATATCCATTATACAAGAATATGTATGTTTACGAGAACCATAATAAACAATGAAAATATATCACAAATAAATTGATTGTTTTAAAGGAAATTAAACAATCATAAGAAGAATGTGATATTTTAAAATAAATTATACCATGTGATTATTTTCAATCCCAGTCCCCTTGAATGAATTAATTTAAATTGAAATGTTATATTCCAGGAATTATTAAGGAATCATTATATTAAAAATCCAAGGGGTGGTATATAGATCATATAAAATAAATTAGGTGAATAAAATTACAAGATGCCTCAGTAAAGGGAAATTGAGATGAATTACCCTAAATCATGCTTCCTTTTGGTTGAAAGTACATTAAACTATGGTATAATGGTTTTAATCAAGTTATTAACTTATACTATAATTGTAGGGACCAAGTATAAAATATGTTTTTTTAGAAGCTAGAAGATATTTTTGTTGTATTTTGTTGTCAATGATGATTAAGAAGAAACAAAATCACCTCAATTTTTATTTTTTAGATAATTGGAATGACCATAATATTCATGAAAATAGACTCACAATGCTTAAGAAATTCCATCAGATTGAGAATATTTTTTTTGGAAGAAAATGTTCAGCCAACTCACCTTGGGTCCAGAGTAATATGAATTTCATAATGACTAGAAGAATCAGATTATTCATGGATCTGATGTAAATCTGATGATGAATTATTGTTTTGTAATTCTAAAATGTTTTATGTTTTCAAGGAAAATTTTAATGATTTCCTTATGAAGGTAAGGGGGAGTGTTTCCAATCATATTAGGGGTTGGTTCGAATGAAAAATGTTGTTGTAAGACTAGGAAGTTATACAACTTCTGAAGTCAAACGATGTTGAATTGGATCTTAAATGTATTAAAAGTCATGAGGATGTCATGATACAATAAGAGATTTGCGAAATAATACTATTTATGAAACATAAGATTTTTGGTATCTGTTCATCAGTATGACAGCATTTGATATAGAAATGTGGGTTGACTGAGGAGGTTGATTAGAATGTGATAATGTGAAGATAATGGTTTCATAGTAGACCATTGATACAAAAGATATACATCTTCAGAGTAAAAATTTGAGTACTTAAATTTCATTGGTATTGTATTCAAAGAAAAAAAGAAGCTTCTAATGTAGAAGCTACTACAATAGGTCCATCAGATAGGGTAGGAAACCAATCCATCATAATGGATTCTGAAACGGATTCATTTTATTAGGTATCTATTGTATATTTGATGTATAGTTTTATAGGAGGAATACTTTTTGTGGGGATTTTTTTGGAACCAATGGAAAATATAAAATTTTTAGTTTTTTAATCCAATAAATATAATGAATAAGATAATTTGTAGGGACCAATACAAGGAAACAAATAAGAGATCGGTTAACAATGTAGTCAACCATTTCCATCAAGGAAATTGATGATTTTTTGAATTTTTTTTCAATTGGTTCAAGAGGAAGAAGAACTCTGATATATTTTTTATGAATAGAGTCATCAATATCGGAATAGAGGTGACACATATATCCTCATCAGTCAGGGAAAATAGTAAAAGGAGAATTGCTTAAAGCTATTCAAAATGTTATTAAGTAGTCTATTGGAGAAGTTTGAATAATAATTCTCATATGTTTTTAAATTGGTGTGAAGAAACATATTATTGAATTTTAATTAATAATCATAGTGGAAAACTCATAATGGAAAATCAAAATTGGACTGATGTTGGTTAATAGATTCTGAACAATGTCAAAGTTGTAGAGATTAAACAAGAGTTCAAGAAGTCCAATATTGATTTGATATCTGAGAGGAATTAAAGATTCAAAAAATTTGGTTGATCTGGAAATATTTTTAAAATCCCAACTAAACTATATTTTATTCACCTATAAATAGAGGAGGTAATATTTACTTCCTATGACATGTATTGTGTGTAAGATATGAGAGAGAATATCTTAATTTATAATTAGAAGAGGTTTCTGGATTGGTCTTACTAGAGAAAGTTTCACAAAAAAAAATCAATGATAAGAAATAAGATTGTATTTAAAATTTCATGATTCGGATTGTGTAAACATGTTAGGATTTGCAGACTGAAGAAGAAACAGTTCATATTTGGTTTAGTGGTTTTTTTGGAAAAGTAATATTTATTTATTGAGAAATTGAACACTGGAATCATAATAGGAAATCAGGTTTAGTATCATTAAAATTTCTAGTATTTTATTTCCTATAGTTGGGTAAGGAAGTGAAGAATTGTTTTGAAGAACATATTTGTGAATGTTGATCATGCAACATCATAAAATGGTTTCTACATAAATTTTATTACCTCTTTTCATGTTACATGAGGCACATGCACTATTGAATTGAACATAGTTCTATACGAGTGAAAGGGACTATCTAACTAGATGTATTCCACACAAAAGGATTGTTTTCTAGTGTATTTTGTGGCATCAGATTACTTCTATACCATAATAACGATGTATCTACTTTTTTTAAGTAGTGAACCTTATAAATTCATGTGTTCCTATGGATGCATGTTTGTTTTTGTTTTCAAAAAGGTAGAGACTCTTTAATAGGAGGTGAATGTTTTTTAAAAAGAAATAAATCTTAAAAGAAAAAGATATCACTGATACATTACTACCACCTCTTAGTGATAATTGATCTTGGATGGACACTAACAATTTGAATCAAAGTAATGGTTCCCTTAATTAAATCTTTTCTATAGTTTTGAAGAAGAATTTTCAATGGAGAATATCAATTTTGTGAATAGTAAATGTATTTCAATATTTTATGGAAATAAATATCATATTTGGAAAGATAAAATGTTTCCATATCCTATGTATCTTGGGTATGGTGTTCTTGAAGCTTCAATAGATCGATTTCATACTATTGATGATAAATTTCCTCTCAAATATATTAGAAATAATAATATTGATAATGATTTCATAATAAAAAATTATTTACCCTCATCACCTTTTGAAAGTGACTTTTTAAGATTGAAATATGGTTCCATGACCAATGTTATTTATAATAAGTTTAAAAACATATACAATGGAAAGAAAAAAGTGAAGATGGAAAAATTAGGATGAATTATGGATATATGAAAATGGGTGAGTATGAATTTTTGGGAACTTCTTCATGAGGGTGAATGAAATTATCTGCACTATCAGTTGTCTTGGTGAAAATTTGTAATATTCTACTATTATTGAAAAGATCATAAAAATTGTTCCCAAAATTTTTAATGTTAAATTCTCCTCACAAGAAGATAGAGATCCAAAAACTCTATCCCTTTATGATCCTTATAGCACTCTAAATACTTATAAAATGAGAGGGGATAAAGAAATAAAAGGAAAAAACAAAAATTGATAGAGGAATTTCATTCAATGCTGTTAAGAAAGAAAAGTTTAGGAATGATCGTGATTAATATGATGATGCTGACATTGACTATGAAAATGTGGTATGTAAACAATTTCATGAAATTTTATCCTTTTTTATAAAAATGTGGAATAGGTACAGGTAAATTTAAAAGGGAATCTTCCCTTGAAGTGTTTTGAATGTGGAGATGTTGGGAAATTTGTGGAAAAATATTCATGAAAGAAGAAAAAAGATGTAACGACCCATCCCAATGGGACCCATGCCTTGACTCCCCAAGCCTACCTCTAATAGGGTAGGGGCAGGTGACTAGCACTGAGCAACAATATCACTAACATAGGAGACATTTCCTAAATATTGGTACACACACACACATCTTTAAGCCCACTAAATATTAAAATGTAAAAACAACTTAACAATCAATGAATACATACATCTATAACCCACAACTAGAGTTAGACAGTTTTTAAAGATTATAAATAGGGGAAACACAATCCCAACTCAAGGAGAATATATCACAAGTACAACCTATAAGTAAATGTATCAGGAAAACTTTTTGATTGTCATAGGAACACACCTTGGTCAGTTTGGTCTCACTAAGTAACATTTAGTCATAGACCTCCTAGGACTCTATCAAAAGTTTGATCCTCTTCACAAGACACAACACGTGCGGGAATATCCAATGTAGGGGTGAGTATAACAATACATATTATGAAACTTCAAAACCACAAATCCAAAAAAAATGAAATATAGTCAGCTCTACACTTGTAGATTTATAAAACATATATAACATGAATATCTAAATATACTCACCAAATATAATCATTATAGAGGTAAGACACAACCATGGTATAAACACCCCTAGGATTCCAGCTCAAAGGATCCACAAATCACTCATTTGGGAGAACACACTCATGAGTTCAATATCACTGATGGAATATGTCTGAGAGGTTCTTCTCAATGAGTCTCATTATGAGAAAGTAGACATTAATAGTCCAAAAATAATATGATACATAGAGGGTGATCACTACTAGGGTCATGGGGTGATACCATTAACTCAGTCTGGATTAACTCACTAAGTAGAGGATTGATTCCTGTATAGTGTTGGTAAAATTGATACTAAGAACTCCATCTATAGCATGAATTTTAATAGAGGATCTCACTTTGGGCCTCTCAAAATGATTCAAACTACTCTATCCAAGAAGTCCTATTGATGGGATCGTTGTCATGGGAGTAAGAAATGATTCCAAAACAACCTTGATGGAATTGATAAGGTGAACCAACCTTAATTAAACTTGTCGAAGTCACTAAGGAAAAGGGATCTAAACCATGTATAAAGATTAAATGTTGTGTAGTAGGGGTCCATGCCATATCCCTTGACCTCGAGTCATGTATATGTAATTTAAAAGTGTCATGAATTATTGTTCGTGTAGTACTACATGGCATGTTGGATACCATTGTATTAGTACCCAACTTAGCCCATGTACTTGGTAGATGGTGTTTTGTGTGGGGAAGTTCATTAAATGTAGGCTACTCGTGTAGTCCACAATCTGTCTTCATGCTCTCTGAGTTACACGAAGAGTATCCGGGGAGGGACAACATGTCTTGTGACAAGGGTCACATGTAGTGTGATGTTTAACTCTTTTTGAAACCCCAACCTCCACCAAGGGGCCCTAAAATCACATAGATCTGTTTTACATTACATGTTCTTTGGGATTTTCTAGAAATCTTCATTCTTCCTCTACACACCATGGTTGATCCACTGACCTCTGATCTATCAACCGCAATTCCTTAAAACTCAACTTCTGGCCTCATCTAGTCATTCGATCACTGAATATAAAATATTTAGGCCTTATAAGAACTTAGAATATGAGATAATCTCCATTATTCATTTTATGGTGAGGGTCACAAAAACTGGGTATCTACTTCATCCGATTCTTGGCTGCATCCATCGTCTCAACATCGTCATGTCCCGGTGATCCTAGATCTATGATTTTGAATTGTTGTTCTAAGAAATGAGTGTGGAACGATTGCTTGATCAAGAAAATGATGAACTGTGGGACAAAAAGTAATTCCCATGATGAAGGGTGAATCGAAGGTTAAAATTATAGAATAAACCAGTTGGAATGAACCTCTATTGATGTTCCTGTTGATATCACTTCATTTCATTTAGAAATATAATCGAAGAATCAAAAATTAATCACAAAAAAAATTTTCCGGAACCCCAATAATTCTTACTTGTCATGCAAGATTATCGAAAATAGATCAATTGGTTCATTGATTGGCCCGCATTCATATAATAAATCAAGAATGGGGAATAAAAAAATCTAAACATATGACATACCTCATCTATGATTGATCACTAATGAAGAATGAAGTCGGGTTGCATTCATTGGTGAGATCCTTTAAAATAGATGTATGTGGATCATTGAACCATGATCTTTTATTGTTATCATGAGAGAGAATACTTTATGTTATCCCCAATAGTTCTCTAACATCTCCATGGTTATGTAGATAGCCCTATGATTTATCTATAATCATCTATCAAAATATGTTTCAATCATTGCATCAACAATTTAAAATAAAAAAAACTATATTTGATTATTTTATTCATTTCCTTTCTTTTGATTAATGTTCCACATATAACCCACACTGATTGATGTTAAGTTCCACCTAGGGTAAACCATTCATTTTATCTCAATATTTCTCTCATATTTCTAATCGGGGAAACAGACTTGAAGTTATTCCACTTTTTCAGGAAAACTTCATATCCATGCTATTTAATATATTTCAAAATTTTATTTCAGGCACACTAGGCTCGAAATATCATATTTCCTCAATTCTTTGTCTCGAAACTAATCAATATTATATAAAAAAAATACATGGAAAATCTGAGACATTACATTCTCCCCACCATGGGGTTTTACATACTCAAAATTCCAAAACAAAGGTTAATAAGAAAAATGTGGTTTTTGGGCATGAATTCGAACCTTCTGATCACATGTTCTCTCCAGTAGATTCCTCTGTTACCACCAGATTTTCACTAAATAAATCAATCTCCCTTGAAGGATCCTCTCATGCTGATCCTAGATCTCTACTTGGTACTCATTAAAGGTCACTCTATAATCAAAGTCTAGCTCACCCCAGTTGATAACGTGCGAGAATTCATGCACATACCTCCTCATCTATGACACATGGATGATGGAATGAATTTGGTGAAACTATGGTGGTAGAGGTAAGGAATTCCCCATCTCTCCAACTCTATGTAATCTCTGGAAGGGGAATATGAAACTCGTAGATATTTGGTCGACCCGATCAAATATTTATAATCCACGCTGAGTTAAAACCTATAATAACACACTGTATCCTTCCAAGAACTATAAAGGCTTTTGTAGCCCATCAGAATAGGGAATCATATGGATCTGTGCAGTCTCTGTCTTCTCTTGCATTATCTTCACCTTCTCTATTGTTGCTCACAACAATTTTGGGCCAATGAGTGTTGACTCTCTTGGGTCATTCCAGCAATCTGTGGTCTTTCAAGGCCGCCCATAAAAGGCATCGAATGGTTCCATAATGAAGGTGTAATGGTAGATATTGTTTCATGAAAACTACACTTGGGGTATGTGATCCTCCCAACTACATCCAAAGTCCAACATGGAAGCTCGCAGCATATCCTTCAGAACCTAAATAGTCCACTCAGTCTAATCATCAATTTTGGGGTGAAATTTGGTGCTTAAGAATAAATGTCTCCCAAACACTTATTTTAATCCCTTCTATAATAAAAATCTAAATTGAGAATCATGATCTGAAACAATCACTGATGGAACTCTATGGGGCCAGATTGTCTCTTGAATGTAGAGGCATCCCATTATCTCTACTAGACTCCGCTCTCACGTTGCTTAGAAGTGGTCCAACTTGGGGATTTAGTCTAAGACCACCCAGATGGCATTATGTCTCCTAGATGTATGTGGTAATCCCATCATGAATTCCATATATATCTCATCCCACTACCTATCGGGAACCTCAAGGGGTTGAGCTAAACCCACTTGAACATTGTGTTCAGCATTCAACTGATGAAAATAAAGGCATTGAGAGACAAATTATGCAACTCCCTTCTTCATCCCTATTCACCAAAACTGATAATAGAGGTACTGACACATCTTTTCCACACCTAGATGTACCACCAAAGAATATGTATGAAACTCTCTCAGAACATCCTCATGTGACTTCAGTAGTACTATCATACATGCTCTAAAAATAATGACATGCTCCACACCTTTATAATATCCATAAGTAGTATTCCCTATGGAAATCATAGCATGTAGGGTTTGATATTCAGTATCCCAAATTTGTGCCATCATGACTCCCTATAAGAGTGGAGGGGTAAAAACCATCGACTAGATGTAAGATGCTCCATCTCCATCCACAAATGATAATTACAATGAGGCCAACTGCTCTGACACCTCTCTCAGAAACTGTGAACTAGATCTTCTACTAAGAGCATCTTGTACCACATTCCATTTCCCATGAGTATAGAAAATTAAAAAATCATAATCTTGGAGGAACTCTAACCATTAACTTTTTCTCAAGATGTGATCCTTTTGGGATTGGATATACTTGAGGCTCTTGTTATTATAATAGATGATAAATTGATTTCCCATAAGGTAGTACCCCTACATATTTATTGCAAATACTACTACTGCTAACTGAAGATTTTGGGTCGCATAGTTATGATCATGAGGTCTCAACTATAATGAACCATAGGAAATCACAACTTTCCCCTACATTAAAACACAACCATGACTGGTTCTTGATGCATTATAAAACACTATGTACATAACAACCTCCACTACAAATCTCAATATGGGAGTGCTCATCAAGATCTTCCTCAACTACTGAAAATCCTTTTATCATATTTATGTCCACATGAAAGGCTACCCCTTTCATGTCAAAGCTATCATGGGTGCTGATACTTTGGAGAAATCGGGTACAAATCTTCGGTAATATACTTCCAACCCAAGGAAACTCCGCTCCTCCATCATGCTCATAGGTGGATCCCAAGGTAACACTACCTTGACCTGGGATGAATCCACTACTACTCAATCCACTAAGATAACGTGTCCCAAAATGTGGATTCCCTGTATCTAGAATTGGAACTTAGAGAGATTTCTATAATGATGGTTCTGTTAGAGTATGTTAAAAACTATCCTTAAGTGTCTTACATGCTTCTCATCAAACATCGAGTACACAATGATATCATCGAATAAAAATACAATGAACTATTCTTGGAATGGTTGGAAGATCTCGTCCGTGAGTCCTATGAACACTACTAGGGAACGTTTCATGCATATGGTCCTCACCAAGTACTCATACTGACCATAAAAACATCTGAATTCCATCTTCTCTATATCCTTATCTTGTAATCAAAGCTGGTGATAGCCTGATTTGAGGTCAACCTTTAGGAAAAATCATTCCCCTCTCAACTGATCAAAGAGGACAACTATCCTCGATAGTGGATACTTGTTCTTCATAGTCACCTAATTCAAGCACCAATTGTCTAAACAAAACCCCAATTTCCTATTTTCTATCTTAGAAAATAAAATTGAGGCTTCCTAGGTTGAAACACTGGTCAAACAAAGCCATTACCTTGTATGTCCACCAACTTCATCCTCATCTTTCATTGATCTTTAGGATCCATCCAATATTCTTGTGCATATATTAGTGTAATCATATAGTGTAGATCAATGGATAAGTTTATCCCTTGGTGGAGGGATTATCTTGGAACATCTTCAGGGAAGACATCCTCATACTCCACCGCCACAACAGAGAACTAGAAACTTATCAAATCCACTTCACCAAGGGATTATCTAGACAAATAATGAGCTATTGGCTATACACTCCTATGAATGAGTCCATCCTACACTACATGGGTTTCCTTTTTACCAATAAAGGAGAACCCAGTTCCGTCACTATAGTCACACCACACCCTTCACATAAAACAATCAATATGGGCATGGAATATTGATAAAAAATCCATACCTAGAATGAAGCTATAAGAGATTGACAATGATACCAGGAGATCCCAACCTAAAATCTCACCTCCATGAGTCCAGACACACTATTTACTTAAGTGTGTGATCACCAAGTGTTCTCTAGTAGGAGTCTCTAAATGTAAGGGTTGAGTCATTGGTTCAACCGTAGTCTCTAAGTCTCAAACAAGAGATGTTTTTAGAAAGGTATGAATAGAACCTGTATCTATCAATATTTAAAAAAAAGATTAAAAGACACAGATTGTACCTAAAACCATTCTTATATCCCTTGAGTTTTTAGTTTCGACCGTCTGCATTTGTCCCCAACCATAGCATCCTTCTCCTTGAGCCTAGTGTGGACCACATGGGGTGGTGGTAACATGTCCAAATGTTGACCACCTCTAACTACTCTCACATATCCTCTGCCATGCATGCCTTCCTATAGACCTTCCTTCCCCTACTATTGTCTCTCCCTTGGTATCCCATCAATGGTTTCACTGTCATTTGTACAGTGGGTCAGAAAATCTTGGGTGAGATGTCTCCTGCCATAACATGAGCAGAATTGTCACTCTTTGTGATGATTGGACCCACCATGTGAGCCCTAAAATACATATACACTATCCTAGTACCAACTCCTAATACACCTCCCACGTCCAGTTCCCTAATACTATCATCGACTCCCTACTGTAAAGGTATATGATTATGCTTTCCCACTACTGAGAACCACCACTTGTATTTTCTCAAATAAGAAACTCTCAAACATCAAAGATTGATCTAGGAAACTAGCATAGGTATAAATTCTTTGAAGGATAACACTATCTCATATGTATCTACAGAATGTTTTCATGAAGGCTCAATCCCTTAAGAACTGATCACAAACCATATCAATCTTGTTCCTTGAGAGTTTGTTAAACCTTGATAAATACTTTGCTACTATCTTGATTCCCTACTAGAGATGTTGAAGCTCTGAGATACACACAAAAATCAGCATAGCTTGTGAGGAATCCACTCTAAAGAGATTCTTGAACACTATCAATGAAATAGTCTCATCAACATAATACTGAGTCACTAAGCACCACCATCACCCAGCTCAGCCATGAAGAAGGATTTTTTTCAGGTTCACTATATGAACTGTTGGTGTCATAACTAAACAAAAAACTCATGTCACCACCTCATGACGACACTCAGCTACCTATAAGTTAGGATCACCTCGGATCCCAATGGGTCTCTATCTTAGAACCTCTTGATGCGCACTCAGTCATCACACCTCATCCACTAGTACTGTGGGTACAATGGGCTTCTATATAAGTGGTATGGATGGTGCACCACCTATAGGTAACATCTTGGTAACTGGTCCCTATATCGATGCCTCATCATTAAGGGGATCATCCTCATTATCATCATGATGAATTCTAACTGGTATATAGCGTGGATGTATCCTCAAAAGTAAACAAGATGTACGACGATCAATGAGTATATCTACAGAGCTGACTCAAGAAGCACATGACAACACAACCCATTACTATAGGATGCATGTACCATTATTTTCCCAACAACCAATTTTATCATGTATTGAGTTGAAAATTGGTGATCAAATTACTAGTGTATGGATATGCCTACCACTATTCCATTACTGGAGTCTTTGGTATGAAATCAAAACTCGAAACACTCAACACTATTTTGCCAAAATAATATCACAGACTCCTAGTCCTAAAGTAGAACCAAATTCTCTGATAACGCTTTGTCATGACCCATCCCAGTGGGGTCCGTACCGTGACTCCCCAATCTGACATCCTATTGTCTAAGGGCTGGTAACTATCACCGAGTAGGAGTATCACTAACATGGGAGGAATTTTCTACGTACTTGTACACAATCACACATATACAAGCCTTCTAAATGATGAAATATAAAAACAACTACACAATCAATGCATGCATACATCTATATCCTATAACTAGAGTATTAAAGGAAGTAAGTATAATAAAAATGTCCAAACATAAGCCCACCACAAAGAGTCTGTAACATAAGTCCAATATAAAAGTAAAGGTAATGGGTCTAGTGTCTGAAATACATAGGAAAACACTTAGGTTTGTTCAATATCACTAATAACTGTCTAGTATTGGTCCACCAAGGACTCTTTCAGAAGATCAATCATCTACACAAGACATGACATACACAGGAAAATCTTGTGCATGGGAGATTATAACAATACTCAGTAGGACACCCCAAAAACAAAAACCATACAAAAAAACAAAATATAGTCATATCAATATAAGTATATGTCTACAACACATATAATAAGAATATCATGATATAACCAACAAAGACACACAGTCTATACATAATCCACCACTATAGTATACCCCACCCTTGGATTCCAACTCAAAGGATCCATGAAGCCCTCATTTGGGAGAATACACTCTTGAGTTTGATAGTACTGATGGCATCCATCTGATAGGTGTTGTTCATTGGGTCTCATCATTATAAAGAACATGCTGGTAGTGTGAAGAGAATATGATACTCAGATGAGGATCACTTCCATATCTATGTGATGATATCGAAAACTCAATCTGGATTAACCCTCTAAGTAGAGGATCTGCTACTGCACAATTATGGACATGTCAATACCAACAACTCCACCTAGGGAATGATGATGAATAGAGGATCTCACATTGAGCCTCTCATGGGGATTCCAACAACTATATATAAGATGTCCTAATGAATGGATCATTATCCTAGGAGTATAAAACAATTCCATACAAACCTCTAGAGGACGGATAATGGGAACAAACTCTAATAAAACTTGTCTAATCCACCAAATAAAAGTTCCTTAAGCCACTTATAAAAAATTACATAGCGTGTAGTAGGGGTTACACATCATGTCTCTTTACCCTGGGTCCTGCTCGTGTAAAGGGACCATGTTATCAAACCATCTCTGTGAAGTAATACACGTCGTGTAGGCTAGTAGTGTAGTCTACTCATGTATCAGTACATGGTTTAGCCCATGTACCTGGTCTAGGTAGTTTTGTGTGGGGGAGTACATGGCGTGTAGGGAGGGAACACATGTCGTGTGGTAAGGGTCACATACCGTGTAATGATTAACTCACTCTTAAACCCTATCCACCACAAAAGGGACCCCACATGACATGTAGATCCAATTTACATGCTGTGTTCTATGGATTTTTTTAGAATCCCAAGTTCCACATCTACATGCCTTGACTGATATTCCGACCATTGATCTGTTGACATCCATGCTGTGAAACTCAAGATCTATCTTTGTCTTGTCATTCCATCACCAAATCAAAATGTTTTTGTCCTTCAATCCACTTAGAAAATGAGATCACCTAATTTCTTCATTACACGATGAAGAACATAAAAAATAGGTATTTACATTATCTGATTCATCACCACATCCATCATTTCACTATAATAATTTCATTCCAATCCCAAATCTATGTTTCTAAATCATTACATCCAGAGATGAGTGGGGAATGATCAATTTATACAGAAAACATAGAACCCTACTCCAAGGAAGAACATTGATGATAAATGGTGAATTAGGGGATACAATAACATAATCAACCAAGAGGAACAGGCCTTGAACAACGTTCATGTTGATATCATTTTGTTTCTATTAAGACAACAATATAAGAATTAATAATTAATCACTATGAAGAATCTCTTGAAACTTGATAATTTGAAACCATCCCACTTGATGAATGAACTGTATATAAAGCAGTTCTTTTATTGGTCCACATTCATCATATAAATCAAGAATGAGGAATAAAAAAATAAAAACACATACCCTATATCAACCTAAATCGCTCACTTATGAAGAAAAAAGTCACGTTTTGTTCGTTATCGAGATCCGTCAAAATAGATGTGCGTCGATCATTGATCCATGATCTGTCACAATTTTCTTGGGAGGGATTCCTCAAATATCTCTATAATAGTTCTATAATATCTCATGTTTATGTGGATAAGCCTAGGATTTACCCATATTCATCTATTTAAATACATTTCAATAGATGGGTCAACAATTTAAAATAAAATAATTTTATTTAGTTATTTTATTCATTTTTTTCACCCCTGATGAATTTTACACATAGGACCCACGCAAACTAATGTTAAGTAATGCCTACTGAAATCCTCATGTTTTGAACTTAGTGGTACCCATATACTTCTAATCTAGGTACCTGTTGAGAATTATTCCACATTTTTCGGAAAAATCGACACGTGTGCAATTTAATATATTTAATATATTTCAATAATTTAATTCAGGCATATTTGGAAATGGAATTACATGTTGTCTCATTGGATAGCCATGAAGATTATATATATAACATCAAAAAATAATACATAGAAAATATAAGAAATTATGTAATAATATATTTATGAATAAGAAATAATAACAAAAAGGTAGTTATAGAAATCAGTTGATAAGGATAAATATTTTTTAACAGGGAAAGATAAAAAAATTATCTAAATCCAAAAGAAGATGATACTTATCTAAATATGATGAATAATAATATAGTGAAGTTGAATCCTATAACTCTACTAAGAATTTGGGTGAGAATAATTTCATTTCTATAGTCAACTATGAATAATTCAAAAGAGTTAGTTCTGAAAAAGAAAAACTCAATTATAATTTCAACTGAAAGAAGAATTAAAAGCTAGTCTAAGAATGATTGGGTGACTAGAAAAGGAAATAAAGAAGTAGAAAAGGAAATCATATTCAAAAAACAATCAATAAGGTTTAACTGATGAGAAAATTAAGTTGCTGGAAGAGATTAATTATTTGAAGAAATCTCTTTGATATAGAAAATAATCTTAATTAATATCTATATATAATGTTGAACGAAAATAAAATAAGAGTTTTATCTTGTCAAATAAAACATTTCTAATGTGGAATAGAGGGTAACATATTTCAATAATTCTAATTTTGATGTTTGTGAAATCACTAGAAAGAATAAACAAAAGAAGGATAAAAATTTACCTTCAAAGGTTAAAAATATTGTTGAAGTTATTTTTTTGAATAAAAAAATAGGAAAGTTATTTATGTGTCTAAGAAAAATATATTGAGGAAGTCAGATGTCTATAAAATCCTGATTATGGAAGATTTTCTTTTTCATCTAGTTCTAATTTGGTTGAAAATAAATAGAGAAAAAAAGGAAGATTACGACTGATAACATAAAATAAGGTAGTTCAAAAAAGATCTCAAAAGAAAGATAAGAAGGTTTCTGAGAAGTATTCTCATAGTTATGGTTAGTATGGAAGTTTTAGAGGTAAATATTATTTCCATGGATACTATTGGAACTATAGAGAATTAAATCAAATGGAAAATATTTGTTAGTTCAACCAACAACAGTACTACCATTCCAAAAATTAAAAGGAAATGTTTTAGTTGGAGTTAATCCACTAAAAAGAAGAAGCCTGTGAAGGATGATTTGAATATACCTGAGATGGTTGTTTTGAAAAATGAAAATAGATTCCAACACTTCGAATTTTTTTTTGAAAAATTCAAGATACTTAAACACCATTAAAAAGGATGTCTTTTTTTGTTACTTTCACAACAAATTCTTATTAACGATTCGCAGAATCCTGAAGTTATAAAAGATAGTGGGAAAGAAAATGCTCTTGTTGGGGAAACCACAGTTAAAGCAACAAAAGTAAAATGGCCTTGGATTATGGATAGTTTATGTTCTTCTCATATGATAGGAGACATGAAATTATTAAAGGATGTGAAAATTTTCAAATAATGAAAGGTGAAATTTGATAATGATAGATTTCTTAGAATCCAAGGTGATGAAACAACCATCATTAGGGAAGAAAAATTGAAATACAAGAAATATTTATTTGTTAATCAGATTAAACAAAACATTATAAGTGTGTCAAAAAAATATGTACATAAAAAAATTATTTTCAAAAAATAATGTTCCTTTTTAAAAAGAGAGGAATATGGAATTATTATTAATAGAGGCCAACGTATAAAAGGTAACATATTCCTATTTGGTGTGGTTTAAAACTCTTATTATTTTAGTATGATCTAACTGGATTAGTTATTGAATAAAAGGTTTGTACACATGTATAACAGAATCATGAGAACATTATTTAAGAGAGATAGTGTTAGAGGAATTCCTAATATATCAAGAAAAAGGGATTGGGGTTCCAATATTTTTGAAAATGGAAAGATAACAAGTCTTGTGCATAATAAAGATGGCATTTGTTCAAAATAACCCTAAAAAAATTTAATTTTTATATCTATGGGTCAATGATCAAACAAAAAACTCATGGATATAAGTACTTCATTACTTTCATTTTATAATTTACTCTAATAAGTTGTGTTATGTATATGAAAAATAAGTTAGATTCCCTGAAATTGTTTAAATGTTTCAAGAGGAAAGGTGAGAAGAAATATGAGTATTTAGTGAAGAAGATTAGAACTGAAAATTGTGGTAAATAAAAAAAAATTTAATGCAATCTTGAGAATAATGAAATTTTGTAGGAGTTTATTACAACATACACTCCTCAACAAAATGGTGTTGCTGAGAGGAAGAATTAAAGTCTGGTGTAAATGGGAAGAAATATGTTACTTGAACATGGTATCTCTCATTACATTTTTAGGAAATAAATAAGCACTATTGTGTATATTCAAAAATAATGTTTCTATATTCCATGTTTAGATATGACTCATATGAAATGTTTTATTGAAAAATGACATGTTTAAAACAATTATGATTTTTTGGGAGTCTGTGAATCATAATGAACAAAGGTTGAAACCTTGGAATATTTGAGAAGAGAGGTTAATATGGAATTTTTCATAGATATGCTTTAGATGGAATGGAATATAGAGGTTTCAACAAAGAGTTAGGAAGTTTATTTGATTCTATTGATATAAAATCCTTTGAAATAGATGAGGAAAATAAATAGACATAGGTAGATAAGGAATATGAACATGGTGAAAGAATTTCTGATAAGGATAATGAAAATAGTAATGCTACTCAAGAAGATTAATAAGAATCAGCTATTTCTAGTGATGAAGAAGAATCTATAAAATCACATCTTAGGCTGAGGAATTTAGTGTAAGATAAAAAAAATATTGTTGATCAAAATCAAAGGGTTTAAATAAGAATAAAAATTTCACATACATCTTTGTATTAAAAAGATGAGCCGAAAGATGTGAATAGATACTTTGAGAATTAAGAATCGATTTAGACTAGGAATGAAGAGAATGATCATATTGAATTAAATAATACATGGGAACTCATACTTAAGATAGATAAAAAAATATATTATGGGAACAAAATGGTCTTTCTGGAACAAGATGAATTAAGTTGGAGAAGTGATAAGAAAAATTGAAAGATTAGTGTTAAATGGCTACTCACAAATCGAAGGAATTAATTTTGATGAGACATTTTCTCTAATGGAAAGGTTATAAACATTTAGAATCATTCTCTCTATTACTACACAACAAAGTCAAATAATTTATAGATGTATTTGAAATAATCATTTTTTAGTTGTGATCTTGATGAGGAAATTTAGTTTGAACAACCTCAGAGATTTTTTGTTAGGAAATATGAATGTTATGTGTGTAAGATAAATAAAGAATTGTATATGATCAAACAAGTTCTGAAGGAATGATTTTCCAAATTGGATACATTATTATAGAAGATGATTTTAAATAAACCAAATTTGATATCAATATTTACATAAAATAATGTTAGGATGTTCACTTATTATAATTATGTTTTTTGATGACATTATCTTTATTGGTATAATGAAAGAACTTGTGAAAAATTTATGGAAGAGATGAAAAGGTTGTTTAAGATGTCCATGTTGGGATAAAGAATATACTTTATTATGTTAAAATTTCAAAAAATAAGAAAATATTTTCTTTTATCAAGAATGTTATGCTAAGGAAATTTTAGGAAGTCCAAAATAGAAAATTAGAAACAATTATCTATACTAATTTCATTGGGAACCAAGTTGTCTAAAGATATAAAGGCAAGGCAGTTGATGAGGAAGAGATTTGAAATTTTATTTGAAGTTTATTCTTTTTGAATGCCTCAGGACCCGAAATTTTTTATATTGTTACCCTATGTGAAATATTTTAGAGTTCTCTAAATGAATCATATATATTGTCTAGAAAAGGAATTCTCAAATATATCATAGTCAAAATTTTTTTGGGAATCAGGTTTGATAACACAGAATGTATTGACTTGTTTAGATATTCTGATACTGATAAGTAATGAAATGTTAATTATTGAAGTTCCACATCTTTTGGAGAATTATTTTTGGGAAAATTTATGCTATTTCGAATAAAAATAAATGGAATTCCATAAATCTTAACATAGCTGAAGTTGAGTATGATGATTTCACTAAAGAGACTACCCAAATTTATGTTGATGAATACTCAGTTAGATGATTTACTTATTGTGGTAAAGCTTCCCCAGCTCTTAGGCGATGATAATCAAACTGAAATCAACCTTATTAGAAACCTGATACAATACTCTTGTCCAAAACATATTGATATCAAATATCATTTCATCAAAGAGTTTGTTGAGAATAATGAATTGAAGCCATAGTATGTCCCTAAATCGGAATAAGTTGCTGACATTTTCATAGAACCTTTAATGAAGGAAGATTTTCTAAAATGAGTTTGAACCATGGAATACAACATTTTTCTCATAAAGGTTGAGGTTTCAATTTCTTTCCCACTATTTCAACTTGTATTTGGATAGTTTTTTCAAAGGGGGGTAATGTTTCATAAATCTATCCATTGTTCTGTGCTAAGACTTTTAATGAAGCATGTAAATAGTGGGAGTTTTGGGTATGTTGTGAATCATGAATTTTTAATGTTTTAAATTTTATAACAATCTTTTGGAGTTGTAATGAAAATTGTTATATGAAAGTGGAAGAAGAAAATAAAAAGGTGAACAAAGTTGTGAAGAAAAGGATGAGGTTCTTTCCATATGTTACTACATATAGACTGAATGCGTTTTTAGTCATTAATTCTTGTTTCATATGATGAGTAAGATCATTTAGGATTAGAATTAATGATAAATAATCCATAACTTGAGGTTAAAAAGTTCTGAAATTTATGGCATCTGTTTGAAAACAAAAGTCAAAGGGGAGATTATTGAGACCATGTTCGAAGGAAGTTGATTTTTGAAGCAGGAATATTTCTATGTTGTCATTTGTTGTTGAAGATAATTAAGAAGAATATAAATCACCTCTATTTTTTTAATGATTACACTGACCATTTTATTCAACAAAATCATACTCAGAGTGCTTATGAAGGTCTATTAGATTGAGAATATGTTTTCTCAAAGAAAAGGTTTATTTTTCTCACCTTAGTTCTAGATTGATATAATGATCATAACGATGAGGATAATCGAATTGTACATCTATCTGACATAAATATGATGACAATTTTCTATTTTATTAATTCTCGAAAATAATATATTGTCTAGAAACTTTTGATTATAGCTTTATGAAGGAAAGGGGGAGTGATTCCAATCCTATTTGGGATTGGTTGCAAATAAAAATATTTTTTGAAGAATATGATGTTATAAAACATCAAAATATAAGTCAGATGATGCAAAATAGGATCTCAAACCTATTTAAAGACTTGAGGAAGCCATGATATAAAAAATATTTTTGAATGAAGAAAGATGAAGAACCATAAGATTTTTGTCTCAGCTCATTGTTCTGAGAACACCGATGAAGAAAACATGGTTGGTTGAGAAGGTTGATCAGAATGTAAATATAAGAATATATTGGTTTTCAGTAAAAACAATAATACAAAAGATATAAATCATAGATGTAAAAAATATATTTAATAAAATATTATTTTTCTTATATTAAAAAATAAAAAGAAGTTGTTGAAGTTAAATCTATGGGAACTGGTCTATCGAACATGGTGTGACACTGACCCATCATATTGGATTCTGACACTGATTCATTTTTAGGTATATTTTTTATATAGGATGTGGGGTTTTATCAAAGGGTTTAATTCTTTGTTGTCATTTATTATAACTATTGAAAATGAAACAAAATTTGGAGTTATTTACACTAAAAAATACATGTAAGAATAAAATTTTTTGATGACTAATATGAAGAAAAAATAAGAGATCACTCAACATTGTAGTCCACCATTTCCATCATGATAAATTTTGTATTATTTTATGAATTCCTTGTTTTTAAATTGGGTCAAGAGTAAGAATAAATATGAAATGTTTTTATCAATTGATTCATGACTATCAGACTAGATCATACACTGATATCCTCATTGGTCCGGGAAAAGTTCAAATCGAGAATTTCTCAAAAAATGTTAAAGTGTTATCAAGGAATAGGTTAAAGAAGTTTGAAGAATGGTTATCATATGATTTCAATAAGTGCAGAGAAATGTATTGAATAATTTGATGTCTTTATAATAACTGAAAATTTGATTGGTAAATAGGAATCAGATAGATGTTTTCTAAGAATGTTTAAAGGAAGTTAAAGTTGTGAAAACTCAATAATCAATGAAGAAGCCAATGATTTATAAGATATTTAAGGGGAACTAATAATTCCAAAAATATTGAGAAGGAATGATTTTCTGAATCCTGAGGAACCCATATTTGGGTCACCTATAAAATTAGGAGGTACTTTTTACATCATAAAACATGTACTGTGTGTATGAGAAGACAGAGAAGCTATGAATTTCTATGGGGAAGAATTTTCTTGATTGGGATTACCTAAGAAGGTTTTCTGGAAAGAAGAAGAAAAGAGAAGATAGAACATTATATTCAGAGTTTCCAAATTTGGATAGAGTAATCAGACTGGGATTTTTAGACTGAAGAAGGGTCAGTTTAGAGTTTTCAACATTATTCTCAAAAATTAATATTACTATATTGAGAAATATGACTTGGGAATCAGACTGGGAAATCCACCCGAGTATCATTATGAATTCTCGGAAGTCATTTCTTACTTTTGGGTAATGGCATGGAGAATTGTTTTCAAAATCATATTTGTGAAAGTTGATTAAGAAGCACCATAACATGGTTGTTACACAAATTTTATTAAATTTTATCATGAAACATGAATCGTACGAACTATTGTATTGAACATAGTGTTGCACAAGTGTAAGGGTATAACCTAATTATTGTATTCCACATAAGAGGATTATTTTCTAGTGGATTTTGTTATATCAGATTGTTTGTATACAATACAAATAAAGTGACTACTATTATTCAGTATTGAACCTTATATATTATTATGTTTCTATGGATGTCTATTTGGTTTTGTTTCCATCAAGGTAGAAACTCTTTAACATGAGGTAAATGTTGTTTTAAAAGAAAGAAACTTAAAAGAAAAATATTTCACTAATTTACCTCCCCCCCCCTCTCAGAGATACTTGATCCTGGATAGACTCTGAAAATAAATAATAAAATATTTATAATATCATATATGATCATTTTATAACATATTACCAACCATTCATTAATAATATTTTATTATTTTTATTGTTTTTGGTATTAATTGGTTTGTTTTATCATGCAGGTTTTTAATGAAAGATCTGGTTCTTGTGCCTATTATATAGTTAAATAATTTACAGAAAAATATTAATGACATAATTATCATATTTATACATCAATTATATTATGAATACCAATCACGGAATATGGTTATTAAAAATTAATTACATTATGATCATGTAGATGGTAGATTATACGTTTGCTTGAGTAATGTTTCCATTTCTCAAGGATCTTTATATAAAGGAGGTAAGTAATATTTTATCATTATAAAATTATAATAATATCATAAATACTATATTATTTCTTTAAATATAAATATATATATCATCCAGGTGGTGTGGTTATGAAATGAGAGTTACATTTCTTTATGAAGGCGGTAGTCCACACTTATATGAATGACGTTATCATCTAACCATAAGTTAAAAGATAATAAAAAATGAAATATTATATTTTAATAAAGATAAATATGTAATTAATATCATTATTATGTCATTTATATCACATATATTCATTGAATTTATTTTTATCACCTTCTATATAAATCATTGGTGAAAAAATAATCACATCACTTCGCAAGGCGGTAGTCCATTGTAAACACGACCGATGTTATCATATCCCCTATGAAAAGGGAAGAAAAAAGGAATATATAAAATAATTAATCCATAGGTATAATTATTTAATAAATATCATATATATATATATATATATTCTATAAATTATCATAACCAAGAATGAGATGTGGTATTGGAAACACAAATGATATTTGTTCACGAGGTGCTAGTCCTCCATACACTCAAATGACGATTTCATAAACCATTTGATGGAAGTGGGTATATTTGTAGTAAATGACCATAAAATAAAAATAACATAGTATATGTAATATACTAAGGTTATTATATCATCATGGTTTAATGATAATTAAGGATTTTGAGGAATAAATAAAATAAAAAAGCTTGTTAAAGAACATTACCTCTTCTTCAGCTAACCTCCTTAGGTTTGCACCAAAATCCTTCCAAGGTTGTCTTTAACCCCAAAGTAAGGCTTCAATCCTACGGTAATAAAAGTGAGGAATTGATTTTTTTAGGTAATGGATTAACCAAAATTGTATGAATTTGAGAATAATAGAGGAGTGGGACGACCTTTTATACGAGAGGTGAGTGGACCACTTGTAATATTTTAAAGTGAGAAGGTGTACCCACGTTTTTCACATACCAAAAGAGATTAAAATAGATTATTATCAAGAATAATAAATTATATGGTTAAAATATTTTCATAAAATATATTTTATTCTAGTTCTTAAGTGTTTTAAATTCTTATATTTATAGTTTAACCCCCAATAAAATAATTTTTACCTTAACTATGGTAAATAATTTACTATTTTTACTATTCATTAAGGTAAAAAATTTAGTTTACTTTATTATAAAATACAAATTATTATTATTAATAATATATAATATATTTTTCAAAATTCCATTCTTATAATTGTTGAAATTTTATTTAAAATTAATCATGTATATGCAACAAGAAAGAGGGTTTTTAAGAGAAAATGTTAAAAATATTACAAAGTTTTAATATCAAAATTCAATATTAAAATGATTCTAATGACCTAAAATGAATTAATAGATATATTATATAACTAAATTTACTTTAAGACCAATTTAAAATATAATTAAACTTTATAAATAATTTAACTTAAAAGCCAGTTTTCAATTAAAATTATTTATGTTTCACTATTCATTGAAAAATAAAAGATTTTAGAAAAATCAAAACAATTCCCACAAAAGAAAATTTTTATATGATCATTTTAAAATGTAAGAAAATTTTATAAAATAAATTTTCTAAGTGTGCTTAAAATTTATTTTAAATTATAGGTGTCAATAAAGAATAAATCATGTTTTTGAAAAAATACAATTTTTTTAGAAAATATTTCTTTTTCTCCTAAATGATTCTTATTTTTATTATTAAGAAATTCATAAAAAGTGAACATGTTAAAGCTATATTTTTTTAATATATTTAGTTATATTAATAAAATCTAATTTAAAAATTAAGTTATAATGTTCATGTTTAAATAATATTTTAATAGGGTGTCACATTTCGTTGAAACCCGGTGTTGCGTGCATTGCAAGATATAAACAAAATTAAATTTACTATAAAAGAAATATACCATAAAGTATTGATTTGTATCATTATTCCCTCCTACAAAAATATTTTCCTCAAATTTCATTATATTACCTTCTAAATAGATGAGGGTATTTTGTCTTCATAAAATCTGTTGGTTCCCATGTTGCTTCCTCCGTTTTGGGATTTCCCCAAAGTACTTTTACTAGCGAAGATATATGATTCCTCATAACATAATAACTTAAATCATGAATATTGTGGGTTGTTTACATTAATATAGATAAGGTACCAATTCTATTTAAAAATAGGTGGTCACATTTATTAGTTATAGATGTACTTCAACAAAAATGATATTTGGAAAACATCACATAGTTTTTAGAGTTTTTGAATCATTTTCAAGATATTACTTACAACTATAATTTTCCAATATTTTTAAAGTGTATCATGTACCTGGGGATCAGTTTACATTTCTTATTAAATCTTATAACACCCTTATATAGAGATACTATCAAGAAAACATTATCTCACACTTTTAATTCCAAATATTTCCTCCAATTATCAACATAACTATTTTGCCTAATTTGATATACTTTAATATGTGCCCGAATATTCATTAACTTCCTTGTTTTCTCTTAAAACATTATGGCCCTATGAATTTCCTTTAAAACACTTTATCCCAATAAGTTGTAGTATGATATCACTAAGCATATAATGCTTCATATGATGCAATTGGATAACTATTATAGAAACTATTGTTATAGGAAAAAATATTCCAAAGGTAAATATTGATCGCACATAAACTAAAAGTAATGTGATCATGAACTTACTACATACTCTAATATATTAATATAAGTTTTAAAAAATCCCTTGAATTGAGGATGGTAGGAAATTTTCAAATGAATCCCAATATTAAAATCCTTCAAAATACTTTTCTAGAATATTGATTTAGAATTGGGATGTCAATTATACACAATTGAAAGAGGTGAACCCTGAAGACTTAAAACATCAATAATATATAGCCTTATGAGGATACCAAGTGGTAAATATTCACTTATAGAGAGTAAATGTGTATAATTGGTTATGTTATCAATGATAACCTATATTGCATTATTCTTTCTTGGAGACATTAACAGTCCTATAACAAAGTCCATAGTAATGTAATCCAATTTCCTCATAGAAATTTGAATAGGTTTCATGTATCCTCTAAGATTATTCCTGTAACGACCTTAATCTGGAGCCCCTCCACTGGTGCCCCGTACCCGGTTCGCCACGTGACCTCAAGCGCATTTCCCCAAATTCCAGAGGTTACCTACTAGAAGCGAGGGCCTTGGTGAGTTGGTGGGGAAACTATTCCCCCATTCGGTAAAGTATATAGTGGAAGAACAACCAGACACAATAACAGAATCAATAAATAGCATACTATAACTGAACTGAACAGTGAAAGCAATGAAAATATAGTAATGATGAAATGATGCAGTAGGTACAGGTTTCTAAAGAAAGAAGCAAACACAACAATGTGCTGAAATACAAGTAATAACCAAGTGCTAAAATAATAGTAACTCTAGCAGCATCGCAAGCCTAATATTGGTCCCTTTCTCCCCAGATCCAAGAAATAAAGTACCGGAATTCGAAGGGTGCTTTCCCTTATCTATTCCTGCATCATAAAAGTTTCCTTGGGCCCAAAAGAATAGCCCAAACAGGGTGTGTGATACAATCCCAGTAGGCAATCACCCAAATATTTGTGCCTAACAGTCAATGAATACAAGGCAAGTAAGAGTGCAGGATGCAATAAATAGAAATGCACACAATGGCTACAATCCACAGTTCTAACATAATAAGTACAAAAGTAAACATCCAGCAACAAGAAGAAAACAGGTAACCCTCTGGATAGCTCTCACAGCATAACCCCTATGGTTCAACCTACAAGTACTAGCAACCCTCTAGGAGGTACACATAGTCTCACCCCTCTGGTTCAGCTAAGAGTAGACTCTCTGAGGAAGCACTCACCGTCAATTCCCCCTATAGTCTCGTATCGTGCTAAAGGCTCTCTAGGGAAGCAATCAACATCTCATTCCCCCTGTAGCCCACATAGAGGAACTACATACTCTATGAGGAAGCACTCATCGTCAATTCCCCTTGTGGTCTCGCATCGTATTAAAATAAACTCTGGAGAAGCCCTTACATCCATTCTTTCTATGGTCTACTACACTAGGTTCTTGCAGTCCTGTGTGAAAAAAAACATGCTCAGCGCACGTGTATTGCCCAAGTAAACCTCAAGAACTACTGGGATATCATTCTAAGGCTCAACAGCATAAAAAAAAACAGTTCCACTATCCTACAACTAGGCATGGCAACTGGAAAATTCCAAACAAGAAAAACAAGCATGGAAAGCATCCATAGTACAACAAAAACTACTCTATTCACAAAGGAAAACATCTACTGTAGCAATCAAGAAAGAAGGTAATCAATCAAGGGAAAAATAGGAAAACACAAAATTCCCGTTCAAGGTAATTGGCGTATTTACACAAAATACTCATCAACTTTTTACTGAAAGTCACAAACCACCTATCTTGATCCTAGGAGATCGATATACGTGAACAATGATGGCATAATCTCCCCCGAACACTGTAGATCTGAGAAAACTCCCAAAATGTTCAACCCACGATAGCTTGAAAACGAGGAGGAACCATGGAACAAGGATAAAGTAGAAGAGAGAGCTTACTAAGGTGATCCCAATGAAATATGTGGTGGTGGGAATGGAGACTGGACAGAGGCATGGGGGCTCTGGGAAGATTTTTGGCCATACGGGTCACTCTCGGACAATGATCCTGAAGAATAAGCAAGTTATATCCATCAGGCACGACCCCAGTGCATTTAGTGAAATAAAGAGAATTACACGGCGTGTACTTTTAGATTACATGACATGTACTAGGTTTTTTCGTACTCCACCAAAATCGTCCTCCACGTCACCCCTACACACCATGTGTGTGGACCAGACATGGCTAGAACATGGCTTCGAGTGAGAAAAGAGTACATGGCGTGTACTTTAAAATTTTCTAGAAACATCATTTTTCTTAAAAACATCAGAAAAAGGAAAGGCGTGCCTGAAATGAAGATCCGGGTTCTTACAAACTTCCCCCCTTAAAGAAATTCGTCCCCAAATTTCCCTAACGAGGCATAGAAGAAGAAAACTCGAATAGCTCTGGCCACTACAATCGTACATCAGCCTCTCTCTCCCAGGTCTCGTCCTGTACTCGCCCATGCTACTATAGAACCCCTACAAGAGGAGCAAACCACCCACAGAGAACCTCCATACTGCGATCGACAATCTGGATAGGATGCTCTTCAAACGATGCATCTGCTTCGAGCTCAACCTCCTCAGGCTGAAAGACATGAGATGGGTCTGAAAATTAATGGCGGAGCGGAGAGACGTGGAAGACGTCGTGCATGGTCTAGTACCTCTGGGGTAGTTGCAACCGATGGGCGATCGACCCAACTATTTCCAAAACCTCAAACGGCCCGACGTACTGCGGTGAAAGCTTACCCTCTATCTGAATCCTCTTGTATCCCAACTTTGGTGATACATGCAGGAAAACCTGATCCCCAACCTCAAACTCCAGAGGTCGTCTCTGCTGATCAACAAAAGATTTCTGTCGAGACTGTGCTGTAGCCATCCTCTTCTAAATCAGCTCTATCTACTCTGATGTCTCCTGAACAAGACGAGGTCCCAGCAAAGCTGCCTCTCCTACCTCCAGCTAGCATTATGGTTATCAGCATGGCCTACTATACAAAGCCTCATAAGGTTCCATCTGAATAGTCGTCTGAAAAATGTTGTTGTAGGTGAACTCTACCAGAAGGATATGCTTCTCCCAGGAACTGCCGAAGTCAAGAATGCAAGCTCTCTGCATATCCTCTAGCACCTGGATCGTACACTCAGATTGGCCATCTGTCTAGGGATGGTATGCCATACTCAAAAGTACCTGTGTACCCAAAGCCTTCTAAAGACCCTGCCAGAACTGAGATGTAAAGCACGCATCCCTGTCTGAAACAATGGAGTGTGAAACTCTATGTAGAAGAATGATATCTCTAATGTACAGTCATCCCTGATCATCGACACTGAAGGAATCCTTGGTCAGAAAGATGTGAGAAACCTTCGTAAGTCTTTTAATGAAAACCCAAACAACATCATTCTCCCAAGGAGACCTCGGCAACCCGGTCACGAAGTCCATCGCAACATTGTTCCACTTCTACTCCGGAATGGTTAACTGTTGAAAAAGGCCTGCTGGTCGCTGATGGTTCGCCTTAACCTACTGACAAGTAGAGCATCTCATGACAAAACTGGCGACATCCTTCTTCATACCTAACCACCAGTACTAGCGATGAAGATCCCGATACATCTTGGTGACACCAGGATGAACTACCAAAACTGAGGAATGAAAATCACGTATCAGCTCCTCGCATATGTCTACCAGCACCCATACACATCCCTGGAAACACAAGATCTCATCCTCACCCACAATCCATCCAGGAAGAGGGTACTCTCCTGCCACACTCTCCCATAAGAATAAGCCTTCTGAGTCTGATAGTTTCCTCAACTGTACCAGATCACATTATGTAGACGTAACAACTACATAAGATAAGAAATTCTTTCCTTGTCTGTCGTGCACCTCCATATGCATCTCAGAGAACATCACCATAAGATTCCACTCACTACTGGCATCCTGAACTTCTTGAATCTAAGTTCTCCTGCTCAACGCATCTGCCACTGCATTTCCCTTTCCTGGCATATAGGCAAGCTCGAAATCAAAAGACTAAAGATACTCGACCCACCTGCACTGCCTCATATTCAGATCACGCTGAGTGAAGATATACTTGAGACTATTATGGTTAGTGAAGACCACAAAGAGATCTACTAGAGGATAATGTCTCCACCAACGTATGTCATGAACAATAGCTGCCATCTCCAGATCATGCGTAGGGTAGTTTCTCTCAAGTGGCCTCAATAGCCGAGACCAGTACACAACAACTCCATATCCTTGAATAATCTCATCTTCTAGCCTGATACCTGAAGTATCACAATAGACTGTATAGCTCTTTCCTAGATTTGTCAAGACTAGTATCGGTGCCGGCGTCAACCTTCCCTTCTGCTCCTGAAAGGCAAACTCACAAGAATATGACCATAAGAACTTCACCGCTTTCTTGTTCAGACCTGTAAAAAGTGCTATTAGGTGTGAAAAGTCCTGAATGAAGTGTCTGTAGTATCCATCCAGCCCTTGGAAATGCTGTACCTCCAAAACATTCTTCCGATGCTCCCAAGATACTACAACTCTCACTTTCTCTAGGTCCACAGATACTCCTACTCTGAGATGATGTGACCCAATAATTGAATCTGATCCATCCAAAAGCGGTACGTCGAGAGTTTAGCATAAAGTCGATGCTCTCTCAATGTACTCAGAATGATCTCAAGATTTGTGGCATGGTCGTGTCGAGTGTGAGAGTACACCAAGATATCGTCCACAAAGTCCACAATGAAGGAGTCCATGTAAGGATGGAATACTCGGATCATCAGTGCCATGAAAACTGCAGGCAGTTCATGAGACCGAACGGTATGATTATATACTCATCTAGACCATACTTGCTCTTGAAGGTTTTCAAATGTATATCTGATGGTCTAAAGCGCAACTGATGATAATCGAACCTCAAATCGATCTTCAATAAAACCCGGGCACTTCTAAGCTGATCACAGAGTTCATCGATCATCGGCCTAGTATATCGGTTCTTAACCGTCAACTAGTTCAGCTTCTGATAATCTACACAAAGCTGAAGGGTATCGTCTGCCTTCTTTGTAAATAGGACAGGCAAACCCCAAGGAGAAGTACTGGGTTGGATGAAACCCTTTGCCTGAAACTCCTCCAACTACTTCTTGAGCTCCTACAACTTAGGTGTTTCCATCCAATAGGGAGGGAAAGTCCAACTACGAAGTCCCCTGGTTATCCAGATAAATACTAGCAATCTGGGCTTTCACCCTTTCTAGCATGTGATGCTCGTGTCCTGGTCGACTCGCCTGAACATCCCATTCACCTCTATGAAGAAAATATTCACCCTTTGGTGAAATGAAACTAACTCTACGGCGATAACAGTCGATGACTTCCTAGAAGGGAACCAACCAGTCTATCCCAAGGATGACATAATATCATGTCATCTCTAAGACATAGATATCCCATAAGAAATGATACCCTACAACCTCGATAGGGCACTCTCTACACTGGTGTACACTAGATGTCCTCATCCCCAAAGGTGTGTCTAATGTTAATGAATCGGCGGAAGAAAAGATGAAGAGCCCAAGGCTCTCCACGGCAGAAATAGAGATAATGCTATGCGTAGCACTAGTATCGAAAAGAGATAAAGATAAAACTGAGGCTACTAAAATCACACCTTGAATTGTAGAAGGGTCCGGATCTTGATCCTGATCGGTCTGCTCTACGATAAATGACTAGCCTGCACCGTGGCCCTGCAAACCTGGCTGACCACTCTGAGCTGATCCACCTTGTTGGTGATAAGGGACTAGTGGCTGACTGACATGGCCTCGACCTCCACCTCAGCCTGAATGACCATAAGTACTCCAGTTCCCTGACTGGTGAGAAACTGGTGGTGCTGCTCCTGAACGAGGGGTCATGGAAGAACCCCAGTCACCAGCTACTGGTGAGAAAACCTGGTTGAAATGCTGAAGGTGGCCCATCTTGCTGCAAGATCGGCACTCCACGGGGTCTCTCTGGAACTGCGGCCTCATGTGCCCTGACCGGCCACACTGGTAGCATACCACCTGGCAACCTGATGATTCATCTCGCTTCCTCGGATCACCGCGTTTAGACTATATACGACACTTCTTGCTATCATCTGGAGGAAAACTAGATCTAGAAGCAGAACAGCCCTGGCTCGCAACTCTGGAGTCGATCAAATTGTGCTCTGAAATCCTCTCCTGGTTGATGATCGAAGTGATGGAAGTCAACTGGAAGATATTCACCTGTGAGCAGATCTCCAACCTGAGACCATCCTCGAACATCCTTGCTATGAACACCCCACTCCCATCCTGGAGGGGAGTGAAACACTGCAGCTTGGTGAAATGACAGGAATACTCCATGACAGAAAGAGTATCCTTCTCTAAGCTCATGAACTCCTGGGCTCGATCGGCCCTTAGGGTCTCTGGGTAGAAGTAGTCATAAAACTCTCTCTGAAACTCCTCCCAAGCCATAACTTGCTGATGAACCTCCCGTGAGATCACGTCCCACCACCTCTTGGCGGAGTCTCGAAGAATGTAGGTAGTGAGCTTGACCCGACTCTCTAGAGGTGTCTCTAGATGCTCGAAGATAGTCAGCATGGCTTCCATCCATGACTCTATAGCTTGAGGTCCTCCTTCCCCTGAGAAAGTAGGAGGATGCTGCTGCTGGAAAACCCACTTCATGTCTACCATAGTCGTGGCAGGAGGCAGTGCCCCCTGAAAGGTATGCATCAGCCTCATAAAACCTTCCCTAAACTGCGCATCAGTGCCTGCAACTGGTTTGATAGCCGGTTCCAAGGCTGGCCCCACTGGAGGATCGACAGGAAGTCCCTGGTCAGCCATATCTAGCGTCTGATCACTGCCTGACGACAGACATACAACCGAAGGATGTCTCAAAGGCACAGATTTGAAAGATCAAAACCACACCTTAAATCATAATTAACAAATACAGAAAACAAAAGAGCACAAAACGGGAATAGGGGAAGGAAAACACACAAGTTTACAAAACACAACTACACGGCATGTATAAAAACTACACGACGTGTCTTCTTAAGACACTGACATGGGTGTGTACCCCTACCCTATAGGTCGTGTAACACCTCAAACTACACGGCGTGTTGACCCAACACACAACTTGTACATGAAAAATATTCCCCTTCTAGAGTCTCCTTACACGGCCAACCCACACAGTCCGAATTTACAGAGGCTACACGGCGTCTTCTGAACAAACACGGCGTGTACTAGACAAGGCTTCAGTGAGCTGTGTTGTTAAACACATGACCATCTACATGGATGAACCTTACACAGCGTGTTCTGAACAAACATGGCGCTTATGGATGAAGGTAACACTGTTCCATGTTGTTTGTGAGATGGCCAGGTACCTGAACAAGACTACACGGCATGTGCCGAAAACACATGGCGTGTCTAAGAGAAGGTAACGCCGACCCGTGTTGTTCGTGACACAGCCGGGTACCTGGACAAGACTACACGAAATGTGCTGAAAACACACGGTGTGTCTACTAGAGCTTCCACGACCCGTGTTGTTAGTGACACAACCGAGTACACAGCTCCGAACTACATGGCATGTAGAAACCATACACGGTGTGTTCCTGAAGTTACTTCCACAACAGTGTGTCCCTGGTCACACGGTCGGTGACACGGCTTAAAAACTACACGACGTGTAGTCAAAACTACGCACCGTGTATTCTGGGTTTTTCTGGGCAGTAGCTCAGAACTTGCATAGAAGCCCAGGAAACACAGAAAACAAGGCAGAGAGGTTCCAAATTCCGATTCATGAGGGCCTATACTCCCTGCTAATCAAAGATCGACACCTCATACAGTCATAGATAAGAGAAAACAGGATTATGGTCCTCCAATTTCATACTCAAGATGGCCCATAACACCTCAAGATTTATAATTTGGTGTTAATTTAAGTAAATTAGGGAACAATCAATCCTTTAAAAAGGCAGCAAAGATTCTATCAAGCATCAATCACAACAGCATTCATAATCTACACAAAGTCTATCACAAGAGCATGGAATCGCTAATGCACCCTAGATAGCATGGAAAGAATGCATGGCATGTGAATTGTACAAGTTCCTATATGATGCATGAGATGGCATACCCTCATCTCATCAGGTTGAGACAGAAATAGGACGACAATCATTAAGAAAATAACAACACAAAGCATGTGAATCACTCTAGGAAAAATAATATCAACTGTAAAATCTCAAAACCAGCAAACTGCAATTAATGAGGTAGTTTGGATTTTCCTTGTACATGGGTTAGCTACTCCTGATCACAACTTAATACCTAGTACTGAATCCATCCTATACCTGGCTAAAGTCTCTAAATAGTAAAGCAAGAGAAAAGAACTCCTATAATACCACTTTGTAACGACCCGAATCTGGAGCCCCTCTACTGGTGCCTCATACCAGGTTCGCCACATGACCTCAAGCACATTTCCCCAAATTCCAGAGGCTGTTGACTAGTATTGAGGGCCTTGCTGAGTCGGTTCCCTCATTCGGTAAAACATACAGCGAAAGAACAACATGACACAATAATGGAAACAATAAACAACATACAACAACTGAACTGAACTGCGGAAGCAATGAACATATAGAAATGATAAAATGATGCAGCAGGTACAAGTTTATAAGGAAAGCAGCAAACACAATAACGTGCTGAAATAGAAGTAAAAAGAAATTGCTAAAATAACAGAAACTCCAGCAGCATCGCAAGCCTAGGCTTGGTCTATTCCTCCATAGCTCCAAGCAATCAAGTACCGAAAGTCGAAGGGTGCTTTCCTATATCTATTCCTGCAACAACAAAGTATTATTAGGCCCAAAATCATGGCCTAAACAGGGTGTGAGATATAATCCCTATAGGAAATCACCTAAATATTTGTGCCTAACAATCAATGAATACAAGGAAATTAAGAGTTCAGAAAGCAGTAAATAGAAAAGCACACAACGGCTACAATCAACAGTTCTAACATAATAAGTACACAAGTAATAGTCCAGAAACATGAAGAAAACAGGTAACCCTCTGGGTAGCTCTCACAGACTAACACCTATGGTTCAACCTAAAAGTACTAGCAACCCTCTAGGAGGCACACACAGTCCCACACCTCTGGTTCAGCTAAGAGTAGAATGTCTAAGGAAGCACTCACTGTCAATTCCTCATATGGTCTCATATCACGCTAAAGGCTCTCTGAGGTAGCACTCAACCTCTCATTCCCCTATGGCCCACGCCAAGGAACTACAGACTCTATAAGGAATCACTCATCATCAATTCTCCCTATGGACTCACATCGTATAAAAAGACACTCTGGAGAAGCCCTTATGTCCATTCTCTCTATAGTCTACTACACTAGGTTCTCGTAGTCCTGTGTGAAAAAAAGCATGCTCAGCACGCGTGTATCACCCAAGTAAACCTCAAGAACTTCATGGCTACCATTCTAAGGCTCAACAGCATAACAAAGCAACAGTTCCACTATCCTAAAACTAGGCATGGAAACTGGAAAATTCCAAACAAGAAAAACAAGCATGGTAAGCATCCAGAGTACAACAAAAGATACTCTATTTGCAAAGTAAAACCTCTACTATATCAATCAAGCAATCAGGAAATCAATGAAGGGAAAAATAGGAAAATAAACTATTCCCGTTTAGGGAATTGGTTTATTTATATAAAAAAATCAGCGGCTTTCTAAAATAAGGCACAAACAACCTACCATGATCCTAAGAGATCAATATATGTGAACAACAATGAAAGAATATCCCCCGAACGTTGTGGATCTGAGAAAACACCCAAAATTTTTAACCCGCGATAGCTTAAAAACGAGGAGGAACCATGGAACAAGGCTAAAGCGGAAGAGAGAGCTTACCGAGGTGATCCCAACGCAATCAACGGTGGTTGTAACGGAGATCGGATGGATGCACGGGGGCTCGGTGATGATTTTCTGCCATACGGGTCGCTCTCAGATGAAGATCCTAAAGACGAAGCAAGTTATGTCCATCAGGCGCAACCCCGATGCGTTTAGTAAAAAAAGAAAAGTACACGGCATGTACTAGGGGTTTCTGTGCTCTACCAAAATCGTCCTCCACATCACCCCTACACACCGTGTGTGTGGCCCAGACATGGCCATCACATGGCTTCAAGCGGGAAAAGAGTACACAGTGTGTACTTCAAAATTTTACAAAAAATTCATTTTTCATAAAAACATCAGAAAAAGGAAAGGCGTACCTGAAACGAAGATCCGGGTTCTTACACTTCCTCAAAACTTTTACTTTTTTACAAACCGAACATATCATCATTTCACTAGTAATATAACTCTTCATGTTATACAACCATAAATATTCCCTAAAAACCCTATACATATTTGTGCTACTACGCTGTATAGGAAAATTTTAGCTATTCGAATCATCCAATAATTACCATTTTAACCCGTCTATAGGTGGAAAAAAATATTTTCCCATATTTTAGAAAACCATATTCAAAAATGAATTCATCTAATTTCCCATCATTCATATATTTAATTTTATTTTGAAAATTTTCATCACAAGATATAGAAAATTTTATATTTTCTAATAATGAAGGTTTTGTAATAATTTCAGAAATTAGTGATGTCTTCCCTTCCTTAATAATTCCCATATCCATATTTAATAGATCTATGAAAATAGTGTCTGTCTCAATCTTTATTTGGGTCATAACTCCATGATGTTTCATACTCAATGCATCTTCTACCTTATTTGCATTCCCTTGGTTTTTGTTTATTGAGAAATCATAATCTTTGATTTTTTTTAATCCATAATCTTTTTCACATATTGATATCTGTTTAAAAAAATATATATATTTAGGATTTTATGATCTATTTATATCTCACTTCATTTATCCAAGTGATAATGTCTCCCTATATTCAATGAGAATATTATAGATTCTTTATCAAGATTGTGGGTTGGACAGTTTTGTTCCTGATTCTCCAATTGACATGATGCATATGCAATAAATTTATCATTTTACATTAGGAAACAACCAAGTTCCTTATTCTATGAATACCTATATATATAACCTTCATTTCCAGATGGTAGAATAAAAATTGGATCATTGACCAATCGTAAATTTATTTTTTCAAAAAAAAATATTTACATTCCTTTTTCTAAACAAACATGACCCCCTTACATATAATCATTGTTGATAGGTTTCCTAATCATGGTTTTTTAAAAAAAAATAACCAATATTATCCACCAAAACCAATGAAACAACATACCTCAATTATGTTCATTAATATTAGCCATTCTCTAATAACTATCATCTTTATAGGATAAATTGATATTCCATCCTTAGAGAAAACATGGCCAAGGAAAGATACTTCATGATTCCAGAAATCAAACCTAATAAATTTACCATAAAATCATTTCCTTCTATGAGTCTCAATAATGTTCCTCAATTGATTCTCATTATCCTCATAGGTTTTACAATACACTGAAATATCATCAATTGATACCACAAAAAAATCATCAATACATTTCTTGAATACTTTTTTTATTAGATCCAAAATAGGGTGCATTATTCAATACAAATGAAACTACTATAAATTAAAAATACCTATATATCATTGGAAATGTTTTATTCAGAATGTATTCCTTACTTATTCACAATTTAGGTAACCCAAAATAAAGGTCAATCTTTAAAAAAATTAGCCTAGTGAAGTAAATTAAATAATTCATCAATGCATGGTAGATGATATTTTTTCTTTTTTATAATAGCATTTATTTCACTAAAATCTATGCATAATATCATGGATCCATCTTTCTTCTAAATGAATTGAACATTGGATCCCATGGTGAACCACTTGGGTAAATCAATCCCTTATCACACAACTCCTATAGTTTTTATCTTAAACTATGCTAATTATATAGTGGACATTCTATAGGGCCTCTTTGATATTGGTCTTGAATTAGGGGTAAAAAATGTAAAAAACAACTTTACCCATTGGGGGATGTCTATGTAATTGATCATGAAATAAATACATGCATTCCTATACGATAGGTATATCATCAATTTGTATATTACCTTCTCCATACCTAGAGTTTTTTTATCTTCCTCCCTATGAATCTCATTTAGTAGAGCTAATGGGGGTGGATCTTGATATGAATCAGTTAATGAAGTATCTTATCTAAAGATAAGTAATTATTTAACTTCCTTACAAATCTAAAACTCCTTCTTCTTGAAATATATTTATGGATTATATTTTGACATTAAGTCCATGATAAGGATTATATCGAAGTAAAACATAGGAATGATAATAAGATCATCAAATAGATAATGTTTATGTGCCATAATGGGGACTACATGACACATCCTTATTACAGTGATACTTCCCATATGAGTTTTGACAAAAAACTCCCTTCATGAATTAATACGTAAATGTCCAATTTTCTTGTAGAAATGGGTATATATAATATAGTATAATGATCCATAATCAAATGAATTTCTAGATAAATTAGAAAATAGGATTAATTAATTTTACACCACATCATTGGGTACTTCCACCTTAGCTCTAGTTATCACATAACCATGGTCTTATTCCTTTGGTCTCTTCTATGGTGGACTCTATTGATAATTAGGAAAGCTGTTTGTGTAGTTCCCAATCTCCCTATAGTTGAAAAAATTCAAAATAGTTTTTTATTTATTCTATTTACATTATTTTTACTAGTAAACATTATCTATACACTTATAAAAAACTCCCAACCCCTTCAATAATTTCCCAAAGTGATTCCTTCTATAGTTTTCAAATGGTTGAAATAACTTTGTTATCTTATTCTTCATTGACACATTCAATTTCTCATGGTGTTAGGATGGCCAATTATTCTAGTTATTTCTATTAAATATTTCAGATCTATATAATCACTTCTACATTTTAATGTAACATAAACCTATTTACTCATATGATGAAAATTTTTGGGACACCAATGCCCTTTGAATACTTTTCTTAAGCCCTGCAATGAAATGGTAAATCTTTCACTCTGTGGTGCATATATAATCTGAAATATACTTAAATAATTGTAAAGGTAACCTCATAATATAGAAAACTTACATATTTATTAAGTTAATGAACTATATCTTCCTTTTATTTTTTTCATGAGGGAAATATTTTTAGAAGGATGTCTCTTTAAAATATTTTCATCCATTAGGTTCTATCTCCACTTACTCCCTAGTATTCTTGATCAATGACCACCATCGATCAGACTATCCTTTGAGATAATACAATAAAATAGTAAAAGTTTCCTATTAAGCATATCCTATGGAAAAAATATCTTCTCTAGTGACTTAGTCCATTGGTCGTATACTATTGGATTTTTAATACAACCAAATTATTGGGGATTCTATAACATAAAGTGATGTAACATAGGAAAACATCACTATGGAATAGGTTTCTCAATATTTGAAATGTTATTTTTTATAACCAGATTATGCTTCAATAATATATCCATAAGGTTTTTAGTTCCATTACCATCTGTATTAGATTCCTTATTAGGAAAATCTCTACATTGGCCATGAGTATTGATACTGTTCTATCTTCTAGATTCAATTTTTAAATAATGGAATATACTTGATGATCTCATAAAATTGTAAATTGTAAATCATAATATATAGATCCTAATATAATATAACACTTATCATAAATTAAAATTTATGCATTCTTGATATCATAATCATGAACTTAGTTTCTTTAGGGATACCTTAATTATCAAATCATTTACAATAGTTTATGAAAAAAATTAGAATTATCTTAAACATATCCCCCATCAGTGTTAAAATGATATATAGTAAGACCCATTTTCAAGCACTAGGTGATGGTTTAGTCAAGCCCAATGTGCCCTTTTCAGATTTATTACCCCTATGTACCATTTTTCAAAAACCATGACCACTTTTATTATCCAGACATGAATGTATTCATATGAAATACCACATAATCTCCTCCTTACCAAAAATTTTGGATGTTCTTCTATATATATACTCATTTTTTTCATAGGGTCCTGTTCCCTAATATATTTTCCCCTTAATCCAGTTTGTAAGTGTTCTATTAAACATCTTTTGATAATTACTATAGTGACCCCGACCCCAATAACCAAGATGTGATGACTTACATTATTACATTAGCATAGATAAAAATAGCCAATTGCCAAAGGAAACACTAGTTTAGCAGTTATAGATAACCAAATACATATATGAAACCCATTTTATATTGGTAATAGAAAATAAAAAATAATACATATTAAAATAAAATTAAATGCATCTTTTAAAAGTCATTCCAATAATTCTTCTTCATAACCAGTGGAATAGAATGAAGATAACTGTGAGCTCAAATTTTCATTAAGGGTTATATACAGTGGAATATATCTTTAATAGAAAATAATAATCAATATTTAAAGGTATATAACCAAACAAAAATTATATTGAAATAATTTAAATATTATAATAAGATAAGGCATAATCAATATGTGATCATAAATAAATAAAAACCCATGCCATTTAATCAATAAATGAGAATGAAATGCATACAAAGATAATATCAATATGGATATCTCATGGATAATAATAATAATTTTATTCATAATGAATAAATTTCCTAATTATTGGATTTCATGATCTTAGACCTCATGATTCCTCTACCATCATGATATTTCTTCAAGATAGATTAAAACTACTCAGTAAAAACCTATCTGATTTGGAAAAACGATTTGTCTCATGAGACTTATTGATGCATCAAGGGGCTATCTATAACTAGTCTCCATCTATGTCTATATATCCCAAGTATTCATCATATATAGAATAATTGATCTAATTCGTGAATAATGTACCTTATCACTAAATTTCTGTATTGAGTAAAGGATACTGATTTATCAATATTTTCACAGTTAATCAAATAACATTAAAGTAAGCATTGCCTGTACAAATATTATATAGTTTATAAAATAGTTATATCAATTATAAAAGAATATGTATTTTTATACAAAATGTAATGTATAATGAAAAATTGTTATAAGAAAGTGATTGTATAATGACTTGCATTTTCTAAGTAATATTTTTTTTGATATTGTATGGATTATTTTCGAGACCATGTTCAAAGATGGAATTCCATACTAAGTACTAGTATTCATGGAATGAAAGATTGAAATATATTAAATATATTAAATATCATGTATATGAATTTTTCTTTAAAAGTGAAATAACCTCTAAATAGGGGCTCTAATTAGAAATCTGGGGGGAATGGTTGAGTTCCGAATATGGGTTTTACCCTAGGAGTGACATAACCTTTGTCAACATGGGGCATTTTTTTGGAAAGTCATCCTAAGACTAAAATAAATAAAATTATTAATTAAAAGTATTCTATGCATATGATGACACAACTAACTAAATTATTTTATAATTATATAGTTATAAATGAATTCCAGGGTTAGCTGCATAACCCTGGAACCATTAGAGAAACCTTAGAGAGAGTATAGGAGGATCTGTCTCTAGAAAACATTAACCAAAACAAAGATAGATGACTTATGTGCATCAAGATTCATATACCTCTCCAATAATGATGAGACAAGGTTTTTCTTCATCATTGATCAATCCATATTGAGGTAGGACATTGATTTGATAATATTCTTTCCCTTTTCACTTATTCTACAAGAAGAATGGGTCAATTAACCAACAGAATGATCCATAGATCATGTGTATTGCGGGATGGGAAAGTTTATTTTAGGAATTGAGAAAATTTATTTTTCATTATAAACTCTCTTTTAATTCATCATTTTAATGGATATGAACTGAGTTTGACACCAACATTGACCATGGTCCACTCCCCATTATTGTTCCTTGTTCTTTTATTTCCCTAATTCTACATTCATCGTTGGAATTTCATTTTTTGGAAGTTTGATAGGGTATTGGTAAATCAACTGTTTCACGCCCATTTCATGGCATTAATAAATTTATTTTATAGAACATGGCATGGATAGATAATGGGGCCAATCCATGATGACCGCTGATTTATTATAGGTATACTCATGGACGCATTTTATCATCTTTTTGGAATGTGGAAACAAACGATGCATACATATATTTTTTGAATGAAATTGTAGGGAATAACTTGATAGTTGCTGATGGTATGACTAATCAGGGTGTGATCATAGAATTACTAGTGAGGAGAGGGGTGACAATGATTTTTGGAGGAGCGAAAGGATACATGCCTAGAAGATATATAAATTTTGAAAATTCCATGATACACAGCATGTAAAAAAATAGATACACACAGTATGTGACCCTCAAGATGTGGCTAGGGTTTTTGGATGAAGATATGTATCGCATGACATGTGAACTTGTCAAAAGGTGTGTGACCCCTCCCTGAAAGATAATTATGTTCCTCAAAGGGTAAAAAGACACAAGGTGGAGTACACGGGCACCATCACACCATGCACTGCTATATGGACATAGATAGGCTTAGAATACATCGGATAAGCCATGTACCGGTACATAGGTAGAATCATTCCATTTACTTTAATACAGTCATGAAAAAAGTTTGTTTACATGTTCCGGAGCCGGTGTTGAAGGGACATAGTGTGTAACCCTACTATACGTTGTGTACTCATAAAATGATTTCTTGGAACCCTTTTCCTCTATATCATGGAAAACTTTTGTTAGCTTACATTCTCCATATCCTTTCCCTAAGGGTTAGTATGGAATTTCCTCTTATAGATAGGAAAAATATCCATTCAGAACAACTTCTTGGATAGAGTTGTTGGAATCCTTCTGTGAGGCCCATAGTGAGATACTATATCATCTTCTTGCCCTTGGTTGGGTTAGTGGTATTATTGTGACCAACACAACATGGGTTCTGGTCCTCTATATAGCAGGTTAATCACAATTGAGTAGTTGGTATACCCCTTGACCCTAGGAGTGATCCTCATATGTGTATTGTATCTCTTCAGAATTCCAGTGTATACTTATTATGGTGATACCTAATGAGCACTACCTCTTCAATGGATTTTATTAGTGATATCTAGCTTATGGAGTGTGTTCTCATAGAAAATTTCTCTATGGAGCATTAAAGATGGTATCATAGGATGACATTATGGTTGCGACTTTACCTTATGTCTGTGTGTATTTCTTGAGTATATTTTTATATTCATGTTTTATGAATTATAGAAATATTCCTATGTACAACTAATAGTTATGCTTTTGTTATATGATTTGTTGATTTTGGGTGTCCTACTATGTATTGTTATACTCACACCTACATGGGATTTTCCCACACAATTCATGGCTTGTTCGGATGGTCAACCTCTTGACCAAGTCACCTAGGGACTAGGACTAGATGGTGCTTAATGAGACAGGATAGACCGAGGTGTGTTCATCTGGTATCAATACTGTAGTTCCCATTTACTTTTAGGTTTGTCTTGTCTTCATACTCTTTGTTTTGGCATTTTATTTGGCCCTATTTACATTCCTTTACTTCCTATCATACTCTGGTTGTGTGATTTAAATATATGTGTGCATGGTTTTCATTTGTTTTTGCATTTCATCATTGTATAGTATTGAGATGTGTGTGTGTGTAGCTACTTTGGCAGAGGACTCCCTTGTTAATGGTATTCCAACTCATCAATAGTCTCCATCCCCTAACCTATAAGAGGCAGGCTTGGGGAGTCACGTCAGGGGACCCTTTGGGATGGGTCATGACAGAGATGTATCAGAGCCGTTCAGTTATACCTTAGGACTGAAGTCTATGAGTTTAGTTTTGGGAAACCATGTTAAGTGTTTCAGGTTTTTCTTTTAGGCTAGGACTCTAGTGTTAGTATGGGAATCACTATATCCATACACTAGGACTCTAATCAAATGATTTTTGACTCGATACCTGAGATCACTAGTTGTAGGGTAAATAATGGTGTATTCATCATATAGAAATGGTTTGTGGTTTCCATGTCCATCTTGAGTAATATCTATAGATATACTCATTGATCATGGCACATCTAGTTTACTTTTAGGATTCCTTTGCAATGTATGATAGCTAGGATTTAGTTTCAAGATCATGGGGATGATTCCCTTAGAAATGAGGCATCAATACGGGGACTAGTTGAAGGGATGTTACCTCTTGGTGGTGCACCAGCTATACCACCACATACAACGTAGCGGATGGTACTTGAATTACTTTATGATGAGGTGTAAAGGATGAGAACACATTAAGATTTTCAATGAGAGATACCCCCTAGGATCTGAGGCGAGCCCGACCCATTGGTGTCTATGGAATGACTTGAGGTTGTGGAATTATTTTCTCATCTTATTTGGACATGAGAAGACCAAATAGAGGTTCAAGTGGCTATCCTTCTTTATGGAACAGCTAGACGATGGTGGGTTGTGGTGACATTGTATTAAAATGAGGAGAATCTAGCACAGTTAGAGTTTGAGTTCCTTTTCAAAGAGGAGTTCTTTATAACAACACTCAGGTTTATAGATATCCATGACCTTGTTCAGTAGAACTAGGGAAGCATGATAGTAGTATAGTATTCATCAATTTTTACCAACCTCTCTATGTAAATGATAAATATGGTTCATGATCAATTATTATGGTCTCATACCTTCAATAGGGGATTTAATAGAGTCATCCAGTCTAGTTTTATCCCTATATGAATTCATACATATGGTGGGGTGATAGAGTGATCTTTGGTGAGTGAATTTTTTTTGGTTGAGTATACACAACCAGTTGTTTTCTACAGCGGGAAAGAAGGAGGAGAGACCTCATAAGTAGGGGATCTGATGTCAGTATTACAGACCTGGACATGTGAGATTTTTTAGTAGGAGGTACTAGGATATTAGTTCTGTGGTTTAGGGATCTCATGATGGGTACATTCATCCTAGAGAGATGTAGTTCTACTCATATGATAGTAGATGATACCTTTCATGAGATTTTCTAACCCACTGTATAGGTGACCTGGAGTCTCGGAATGAGATGTAGAGGATGAGTTAGTGGTAGGAGAAGATAGCTTCATATGATGGTGTACGTGATAGAGGGTATATTATAGTATCTAAAGTATGTAGACACTTCTACTAGGTACCACCCTCACATGGTTCACGCCATGATCAAGGTACTATAGGATAGGGGCAGGGGTATCTACATGCAGTTGAGGCTTTTGACCAAGAGGCCCTAAGAATGATATGATGTATGATATGTGTATTTTCTAATTTATTTTTAGTTTAAAAGAAACATGTGCCATTTATTCCATTATTTCTACCTATCTAGTATGAGACATATATTTTATGTTTGAGCCCTTAACTCGACCATTGTGGTTGGAGACTCCTATCAAAAATAAATCTATGATCACACACTTGTAATGACAGTGCGACCTGACTCTTGGAGGTGAGAGTTTATATTGGGACCAATTTTTAGTAGAGATTATGCCTTACAAAATCATCTTAGTTATGGACTTGTATTATACAATTCATTCACAGATTGACTATTTCAGGTAGAGGTGTGGGGTGTCCAGAGTGTTGGGAACAGGGTTTCCTTGGTGGATGAAAAGAAAACCCATAAAGTGTGCTATAGGATCATGAGTAGGAGGGTGAATATAATTAATCATCAGTTGGCTGCCATAAACCTTGGTTCAATGGGAGTTAAGTTCTTTCATTTTCCTGTATTACTTTTGATGTATCAGGACGTCTTCTGTGAAGATGTTCCTGGCTTAACTCCATGCCAAGAGATATACTTATTCACAAATATACACCCCACAATGGCACTGATATCTACACTATCATATTAGATAGATCCCATAGAGATTTCTGAGATTATGGTGTAGTTGGGAGACTTGGAGAGAAAATCATTTGTTATACCAAATGTGTAAATATGGGTTTACCCAATTTTTGTTCTCTAATAAGGTTGATGGAAGCATAAGTTTTTGTGTGGACTATCACAGCTTGAACCCGGTGACTATGAAGAACAAGTATCCACTACTGAGGATCGATGGTATCTTTGATAACTTAATAGGGGTAGGATTGTTCCAAATTTTGTCCTTAGGCCAAGCTATCACTAATTTCAATTACTATATGAGGAAATATCAAAGATGAAATTCAGATATTGGTATAGTCACTATGAGAGCTTGCTGATTCCATTTGGAATAACAAATGGCCCAGTAGTGTTCATGGGACTCATGAATCAAATCTTTTAGTCCTTATTAGACTAGTTCATGGCAGTATTCATCAACAATATCCTTCTGTACTTAGTGTTTGAGGAGAATCATTAAATACACTTGATAATGGTTAGGGATATATACTGAGAACACTAGATTTATGGTAAGCTCTTGAAGCTTCAATTCTAAATTCTGGATGGTGTCGAGTATGTGGTGTTCTGTTATGCATTAGAAACTGGGGTTGGTTTTTTCATGATGTAGAGGTACGAAGTTATTTCCTATGGATCATGTAAGTTTAGACCACATGATAAGAACAATGTGATCCATGATCTTGAGTTTGAAGTGGTATTCCTCGCACTGAAATTTGGTGACACTACCAAATTAGATAGTTATTTCTTGTCTATTATAATCATAAGAGTATCAAGTAAATTTTCTCTTAGAATTATATTAATATGAGATAGATATAGTGAATATATTTCCTCCATGATTATGAATTTGAAATTATCTATACTCTTGTAAGGGGTAATCTGGTAGCATATGATCTTACTGTGAGATGTTGTTCCTAGTTTCTAAATAAGGCATCAGAGAAGTTTGCCTCATTATAGTGATCCTTTGTGGATGTAGATGTATCAACATACCACTAGTTGATGTTTGTCACACATCCATTCTTGTAGCGATTTAGGGTGGCACATCTTGGGGTACCAACTGTAAGACCCTACATACCCAGATATCCATTGAATGTACCCGTGATGGATTTTATAAAGGTGGGGAGAATGTATTTATTTTTTTAGGATGCACATTTTTACTAATGATTTTGTGGGAAGAGGTTATGAGAGAGTTTCATACATCTCTTTTGGTGCCACATCCACATGCTTTACTTGTCAACCAGTAAAGGCTGATCACCAAGTTCCAATGGCTTTAACTCAGCCCACTAAGGTTCTAGTGCGGAAGTTGGATGGGATATACATGGACTTCATGGTGGGATTACCACATACATATAGGGTACATGATTTCAACTGGGTGATCATATACCATCCCAACAAGTCAGCCCAATTATTATCCTTCTAAGAGAAGATTTCAGTAGAGACCTTGGGATGCCTCTAGGTGCAAGATATTGTTCAACAACATAGAGTTACCTCAGTGATCATTTCAAATATGATTCTCACATAACATATCAGTTATGGAAGGGATTTCATGAGGTGTTTGGAAATCATTTTCCCTTGAGCACAACATTTCACCCCTAGACTAATGACCAAATAGAAAAAGACAAGTCAGGTTCTAAAGTACATACTGTGAGATTGCATTTTGGACTTTGGTCATGGTTTGGAGGATCATCTACCATAGGTGTAGTTTTCATACAACAACATCTAAAATTACACCATTAGTATGGAGAAATTCAAGAATTTTTATGGGTGACCCTACTGGTAACCACTTTGATAGACTGACCTACGAGATTTGATACTCATGGGCCTAGAGCTGGTGCAAGCCACTATTGAGAAGATACAGATCATCCATGAACAGTTGAATACATAACAGAATTGTCAGAAGTCTTATGTGGATTACAGATAGAGACCTTTTGACTTTACGGATTGAGACCATGTGTTCTTATGAGTTTCACCATAATGTGGATTAAAAATTATTGGCTGAGGAGTAAATCAATCTACGAGATTCATTTTCCCATTATAGATATTACATAGAGTTGGTGAGGTGATGTACCACATAGATCAACCACAGTTATTATAATATGTACACAATGTCTTCTTTGAGTCCCATTTGAGTACGTATGTGCATGACCCATCACATGTTATAAACTAGGGAGAGTTGGAAATCAAGGATTGAGATACCTTTTTTTAGTACCAAATCGTGATAGAGTATCGATAGGAGAGGAACCTATCTAGGTTAAATATTCCATTAGTGATTTTCTGTTGGCTAAATGGGAATCTTTAGGATAGATCATAGGAGTGGTAGGCTCATACACATGCTTAGTAACCACATTTCTCTTAGTATCCACTTGTTTTAGTTTTTTGAGATGTAAATACCTATGCTGGGGAGAATGTAATGACTTGTGTTTTCTATGTATTATTTTTGAATATTGTATATATTATTTTAGATACTAGGTGATGATACAGTGTGTTATTTTGAGGCCCACTGTGCTAAGATTAAATTTTGAAATATAAAAAATATATTAAATAGAATGAAAACAAAATTTTCCTGAAAAATTAGATTAACTACTAAATGGTGGCTCAGATTTGAAAATTGAGGGAACCATTGAGTTTATAACATGGGTTTTAACCTAGGTGTGATGTAACCATTGTCAACATGGGGTTTTTGTGGAAGATTTATCACGTGAGTAAAATCAATAAATATATTAAATAAAAATATTATATTATTATGTTGATGTGGTGACCTAAATTAATATATAATAATATTGTTATGATTGAATTATAGTGTTAGCGACATAACCCTAAATCCATTAGAGAACCCTTGGATATAGAGTTGGAGGATCTCCCTCAAGAGAACATCAACCAAATCAAATACAAGTAATAGGTGTCCAATGGGATTCAAAGATCTTTCTCTTTATGATGATGATGTGGGCTGGTTATTCATCGGTGATCGATCCAATGTGGGGTGAGGAATTTTTTTAGTGGATCCATTCCCAATTTTAAAATTCTATACTTATCACATATCATTTAACTAAAATATTGATCTATAAATCATGTGTATTATGGGATAGGTTTGTTTATTACATGAATTGGGAGAATTTATTTATGATTATTTTTTCTCTCTTAATTATTCATTTTAATGCAAATAAATCGAGGTTGAAATAGACATCGACCATGGTCCATTCCTCATTATTGTTCATTATGATTTTCTTTCCCCAATTATTTGTTCATTATTGGAAATTGATTGTTTGTTGGTTCAAAGGGGTTTCGATAAATCAACCATTTCACACATGTTTCTTAGAAAAATAGATTTATATCATAGATCTAGGCTTGGATTGATGATTGGATCGAGTCATAATGACGAAAGATTAACTAGAGGTAGATTATTAAATGTCTTTCTTTGTGTTTTTGGTGTGTAGTAATGAACGATGCGTGATGATATTATGTGAATGAAAAATAAGGATATAACTTGATGGTTGATGAATTTATGACTCATTAGGGTGTGATTCATGAGTTTCCATTGATAAGTGAGGTTATAATGATTATTTTAGGAGCATCCAACAACACGTAATACAAATTCAGAAATCTAGAAAATTCTTTGATACATGGCGTATAACATGGAGTTACACGCCCTGTGGGAACATCATAGTGGAATAAATGTTTTGTAAATGAAGATAAGTATCATAATACCTATGAACACTACCCAAAGATCATCGTGTGCCTCAGATGGTACACAAACATGGTCTAGAGTACATAGGCATAGACACACATGGTACTCACACATAGAAATTTCCATGCTAGGCATACACAGGTTATTCCATGTACTGGTACAAAGGAAGAAGTACACTAGTAGAAGCATTTTGTGTAATTATACAAGGACATGGTGACTGTCTGTTTACATGGGCTATACCTAGGGTCAATGGGATAGGGATTGTAACCCAACTACACATAGTGTCCTCCTAAAATGATGTCTTAGATCCCTTTTCCACTTTATACTGAATAATTGTTTTTAGGATGTGTTCCCAAAATCCTTTCCCTAATGGGTAGTATTTAATCAACACCTACAAATAGAACATCAACCCCTTTAGTATTAATTATGAGATAGAATTTTTGGAACCTTTCTGTGAGGCCTAAAGTGAGATCCCCTATCAAATTCTTTCACTCTGTGGGGTTATTAGTATCTTCATGAATGACACGATGCATGCATTGATACTCTACTTAGAGGGTTAATATAGGTTGATATTTTAGTATACCCTATGGCCTTGGGAGTGTTCCTCATCTATTTATTGTATCTCTTCAGAATTATAGTGTATATATCTAATGGTGAGGCTCAACGAGCACTACCTCTCAAACAGATGTCATCAGTGCTATCTGAATCATGGAGTGTATTATTCTAAATCAGTTCCATATGAAACATTAAAGTTTGAATCCTAGGATAGAATTATAGTTGTGACTTCAACTTGATACTCTTTCTTTTTGTTGAGTATATTAGGATATTTTTTTCTTAAGCACGTTAGATGTATACATATATAGAGCTGACTGTTATTCATTTTTATATGCCTTTTCATTTCGGGGTCTCCTACATGATATTGTTATACTCCGCCCTATGTGGGACTTTCATGTACGTTTTTGGTATTTTGTAGATGATAGACCTTTTTACAGAGTCCCCAAGGGACCATGACTAGAAGGTTCTTAGAGATAAAAGACAGATCGAGGTCTGTTCCTACAATATCTTCATAATAGTTCCCAATTACATTCTGGTAGGGCATGTTTTTAGACACTTTATGGTGGGATCTTATTTATAAGTATTTACTTTTATTTTCTTCCAATCGTTCTCTGATTGTGGTATTTATATGTATACCTGAATGGATGTTCTGTTGTTTTTACATTTTAGAATTTTATGGGATTGGACATGTGTGCATGTGTACACGTACTTAGTGTAAGACCTCCCATGTCAGTGGTATGCCTACTTGGTAATGGTCACAAGCCCCTGGCATATTGGAGTTGGTCTTGGGGAGTCACTTCATGGGACCCTATTGGATGGGTTGGGACATATTGTTTAAATAGAAAGTTAACATTCCTAAAAAAAATTATATTGTACAATAACTTTTCAAGCTTAGTAATTTTCTAGTCAAATACCCTATGATTAAATTATTCAAATTAAATTTTAAAATATCCTAAATTATTATATAATCATGATATTACATGTCATAGGGATATTATATACATTATATAGAATAAATTTGGGGCATATAACTACAATATTCCTCAATGAAGGGAAATTGAGTTGAAGTCCCTTACCTCACACTTTTTTTGGATGAAAATTATTTAACCTCTTTTATAGTGGTTTAAAATATTTTATTAACTTATAATAGATCTATATTAATATTTATAATATAATATATGGTCCTTTTATAACATCTTATCACCAGTTCATTAATAATCTTTCATTATTTTCATTACTTTGGGTGTTAATTTCCGTATTTTAGTAATGAAGGATATGGTTATTGTGAATAGTGTATAGTTAAGTATTTCCCAGTATAATAATGATGATATAATTATCATATTAATATATCAATTATTCTTTCAATACAAATCTTTAAATATGGATTTTATAAATTAACTACGTTATGATCATGGTAATTATAGGTCGTATGTACGCATGGGTAACGTTTCTGTTTTTTAGAAGGTTGGGGATGAAGCATCAATTTATTATTAATGAAATTAAAAGAAATCTATTTAACTAGGTATAGGGAGACCCATTACATTTCCTGAAGGCCTAGTGGGCTTGTATCCCATTACACAGCCCATAGGCCCAATTTTTGACCCAATGCCCATTCTGTGAATAGTAACCCACCTGTTATTGTACCGTACAGTACTGCCGCTGATACAGTGCCATGCCGCCACTACAGTACCCGCCAATCTATAGTACCACTACAGCTATATTACTGCTACATTAATGCTACATTAACCTGCACCCAATGGGTTTTGAACCCCAATTTTTCATATAGGATTACGGGCTGCTTTCCACTAAGCCAAACCCCAACTACTGTAACGTTTCTGTTTATCAATGGTCATTATAGATATGATTAAATTAATATTTTATATTTACATAATGATAATTATATCCTAGATAACAATTTATTTATTTAAATATAATTATATATATATCATCCATGTGGTGTGGCGGTGAAAAGAGATTCACATCCCTTCTTGAAGATGATAGTCCACACATACATGAACAATGTTATCATCCTTTAGTGAGTGAAAAGGTATGAATGAAAATGATATATTATCATTAAATAATGAAAAATATTAATTTACGTCACATATAATCATTAATATTTTCCTTATCTTCTTCCATCTAAAGTGTTAGTGAAAAATGAATCATATCGCTTCTTGAGGAGATAGTCCACCGTACACAAGGGAGACATTTCTATATCCCCTATGAAAATGGATGTAAAAATTTTATAAATGATATAATGACTACATAGATATAACTATTTTAATATATATCATATATATAATTTTTATTCATCATCATACCCAACCATGATAGGAGGTATTGAAGAAATGAATGTAATACGTTTGCGAGATGGTAGTTCATCGTACATGTGAATGATGATTTTCTAACCCATTTGATGGAAGTTGGGATGGTTGTAGTTAATAACCTTAACATAAAAACATCGCAGTATATATAAGATAATAATTTTATTATATCATCATGGTTTAATAATAGTTTAAGGAGGTGGAGGAATAAATAAAATAAAAACACTAGATAAATAACGTTACTTATTTTTTGGGTATCCTCATTAGGTTTTCCCAAAAATAGTTATTAGGTTATATTTATGCACAAACTAAGGATTGTAGGTTGGTTTTATTTATGTTTGGAAGTTAATTTGATTTCTATTTTCTGAACTAAAAGGGTTTTAATTTTTGAATAGGAGAGGAGAGGGGTGACCTTTTATAAGTGAGGTGAGTGGCACACTTGTAATCTTTGAAAGGAAAATGGTGTACCCACATTTTTAAAAATTTTAAATGTTCTAAAGGAATTATTCTCAATAATTAGACATTATATTTCATGAATAGTTCTAGATAATGTATTTTAGACTATTTTTTAATTTATTTTATCACTTATTTGTTTAGTTGGTAAATAATTTTTATGGTTCTTGTTATTCATTACGGTCAAAAATTAAATTTAAATTATTATATAATATAAATTACTTTGATTCAAAATATGGAATCCATTTTTTAAAATTTCATTCACAATAGTGGAAAAATAAAATTCAATATTAATTCATCTGATGTGACGAGAAAGTGGGGTTTTTAATTGAATGTTTTAAAAAATATACATTGTTTTTATATAAAAATTCAATATCAAAATGAATCAATTGAACTAAATTATATTAATAGATATATAAATATATATTAATACTATTTTTAATTTAAAACCAATTTAAAATTAAATTTAACATTATAAATAATTTAAATAAATAGGCAGTTTTAAATTAAAATTCATTATTTATCACTATTCATAGAAAAAATTAACCATTTCAGAAAAAACCTAAAAGATAAAACTAAGATAATTTTGATATGATGATTTAGTAAATGAACATAATTTTATCTAATAAATTTTCTAAAATTGGAAAAAATTAATTTTAAATTTTATGTACAAAGAGCGACTAAACTGTGTTTTATAAAAAAATACATTTTTTCAAAAAACCTTTCTTTTTTTCCTTTTAAATTATTTTTATTTTTATTTATAATAAATTGAAAATAGATTAATTTGTGTAAAATATATATTTTTCTTAATTTATTTATATTTTTTCATACATTCTAATTCGGTGGCAAGATTATAATTGTCATGTTTAAATAATATTTTATTGGAGTATCACATTTCGTTTAAACCTGGTGTTGTGTGGATCACAATATATCAATGAAATTAAATTTATTCTAAAATAAATATACTGTAAATTATTGGTATATTATTGTAAATTCATATATGGTTTCTATTCAAAATATTTTTTATTGCCTTGGTGAGATTTATCGAATACGTGGCTAGTGTGGCCATTATGAATAATATTGCATGATTATACTTCTTGTTCAAAATCAATAAATTGGTGTGATAAAATAGACCCAAAAGAAGACCAAGATAGAAAGGTAACTTCTTATCTAAGTGTCTCTCTCATCTAGTAATATGATAAATACTTTTATACATGATATTGTATGTTTATCACAAATGAATGGAGATTTCAAGATTTAAAAAAGAAATAAGATCACAATAGTGGTGAAATGACCTTTTTCACTAAAGGTTCCATAGATATCAATGAGGTTGGATTAGTTGAAATTGACCCTCAAAGGTTAGATTCATAATAATATTATAATTATAATGACCCGGGATTATATGTAAGGATATTACATCTATTTATATGAATATTCAGTAAATCACAGAAATACATGACCAAGGACCATAATAGTTTAGTATCTTTGGAAACATAGAAACAAAATCTTCTAAATTCATGAAAGATATTAAACATATCCCTTAATGGTATTACACTTTATTACTCCAACATTAAACCTTTCTTTATATCCAAGGGAAAGTCAACACAATAAAGGGGTGAGACCAAATCCCAGTAAGGTTAAAGAAGGGAGATATATAAGAATAATATAGGAATAAGGGTGTGATAACATGATATTAACATTAGAAGATCATACCATTTATATCAAATATGATAATCATTTTTTATGACATAAAAAATGGCAGTTCATAAGACATGAATCATAAGGGTGATAAATCATCATAAATCAATCCGAACCATGAGATCATGTCATATAAGTGTGTAAACAATATAACAATAGAAAACCATTTCATGTTTCAGGTTTAACTACCAAGAATATACACATAGTTGATTAAGATAAACCATTTCCCCCTCTTTAGATCTAGACACACCTATTTCCCATAGTTTATTAGTACACACATATTCCCCATATTGGATCAGGATACACTTATTTCCTATTTGGGATCATGAAACATCGGTTTCTAATTTTGGATTAGGACATGGTTGTTTCCCATTATAGATCAAGACCATCAATATTTTTCACATCATTATTTCACGAGATGTAAATATTTACCCAATGCATTGGTGGGAGATATATGTCCCACCCATCTCATTATGAAATCATAGTTATATGTTCCACAAAATATTCATCTTCTCATTACCCATAAAAAGATATGGGTTTCTTAAACATCATATCATGACCCTAGAAATGAACTTGAAATCATAAAAATCTAATCATATCACAATATATAAAAAATATATAGGTTTCATAATTATTTCATAATTGAATAACCCATGAAAGGAAGTAGGTTTCATAAGAATTTATCATGTTATAACCATTTGAAGAGAATGAGGTTTCATAAACATCAAGCCATAAAAAATAGACCACTTAGAGAAATAATATTAGGGGTATCCGTGGATCATATCCCTAGTAGAGTAGAAACTATAACCTTGTACATCATATTATACATAGAAGTATTTTTAAAGATCACATGGAATATTAATTTCATTTTAAAATCCCTTTTTAAAACACATAACATTTTCAAATTCCTTTTACATGAGACCACATTGAAAACATATAAAGGAATCACGAAAACTTGTTTAAAATATTTCTTTATTACAATATCCTATATCCATTGAAAATATATGTTGAAAAAATTAATCTTTTTGAAAACCATTTTCCTTGTACATATCTTGGATATTTTATAATGAAAGTTAAAATTTTTTTGAAAACCCTTCTCTTTGAAAAATTATAAAATATGCTTGATTTTTTTTGAAAACTATTTTATTTTAAAATATTTTAAAATCTCATAAAATTATATTTTAAATCATTGAAATCATTTTCTTTGAATACAACCATTTGAAGAAATATAATAATATCTATGAAAATAATCTAAAATATTTTTTAAAAATAAAAAAATTATAGAAACCCTTTTTCATTGAAAACAATTTTAAAATATAAAATATAAAAAATATTAGGAAAAAACTATTTAAAAAAATAACCATGTAAAATTATAAATTAAGAAACATGGAAATTATGGTAACTATGGAGATAAAGTTTGTACATGCTGAACATTCCATTTTCACCTTAAAGTGTTTAGAAAAGTTCCTTAATCAGAAAATGACAAGAAGATTGCTTTCAAAAACTCTTTGTAAAAAGGTAAAACAAGGGTAAAAGTTTCCTTTAAAATTATAGGATTACAATAAAACAATTATGAAAACATTTTAAGAAAACATGGTTTTGAAAGAACACAGATTTTTGACCAAGAAGGATAAATAAATTCATATTTTCATGAAAATTTTTTACTAATTATCTGAAGCAACATTGGAAAATGGTACTAACAACTGAATATATCATGGATACAAAGTGTATAAGATAATTCATTAGTTTAATTGAGAGTTTTATCATGATATTTCATTAATGGATGAATAATTATAAACAATTCTGATAAATGATGATATTGTAGTAATAAAATCTTACCACTTTGGTAACATTGAATCATAATCACCATGAAGGAAAAAAATTAAATGAATATCAAAATATACTTAAAATTTGTAGATTCATTATATAACATTTAAATGGTAATTTTATACAAATAATAGAATAAAAAAGGTGTGTAGCATGGAATGTATCACAATGACGACAAATTAAGAAAAAATTACCTTGCCAATTAGGTAACTTTTTAAACATAAACACCATGAAATAAATATCATCATATTGATATTTAAATACACATAGAATCAATTATAAGTATAATAGAATACATTCATCATCATTATATACACCATATAAAAAGAAATGAGGGGGGTACATGGCATGTAACTCATAGATTTAAAAAGTGAGATGAGAAAACTCTTACCTTAAGTCTCAACTTCATTTGTAGACAATAAAAAATCTTATAAAATAAATATATGTTTATTAAAAATATACCTAAAAAAATATTCCTATATATCATAAAATATATTATTTACTTATGAATTTATATTACGCGTTTATTAACAATTCTATGTTAAAGCAATTTTATAAGTAATAACTACTTTGTATATCATATGTGTTTTGACATTTTTTCTTGATCCACTTACTTAGATCAAGATTTAAATATCTCTAGAAAGGAAAACATTATTTATATATCATATATATTCTGTATATAAATATTTATAATAATATTTAAAAGACATATATATATATGAAATTGATTACACCGTTCATTGAGATGGTTGGTCGTACGTACATATGAAAGATTTTTCCATTTTCTTGTAATATTTAAAGAAATGTAAATGATATATATGTGTGTATATATATATATAATATTATTCCATTAGAGTTATTATTTCATATGTATCATATAATTTAACTAAATCCATCCATAATACATTCATTTTAATGTGTAAACGAATCACATCGGTTTGTGGAGGCGGTAGTCAACACTTCCACAAACAAAGTAATCGTATTTACAAAAAATATAAAGAATGAAGGTATGTGTTATATAATAAATATAGAATCATATATAAATAAAAAATATCATATATATCATATAAAAATTTATTTTACATCATAATTTTTTACAATGATACGTGGTAATGGAAAAAGGAAGATCATCGTTTCATGGGGCTGTAGTTCGCCGTAATCAAGAACAGTAAGTTCATTACCCATTAGATGGAAGTGTGTGTTAGTGTATGATGAACCATTTGAAAAACATAAATAATTATATTTATGATACTTAAATTATTAAATAATATTTTAATATTAAATTTTTTTTGGTGGAGAATGAAAATAAAACAAAATAGTTTGTGGAAGGATGTTACCTCTTCTTTGAGTAAGTCCTTTTGATTTGAACAAAAGGGATTCCATGGTTGGTTTTAGGCACAAAGTGAGTCTTATAAGATGATATTATGGATTTTGGGATATTATTTGGTTTTTTTTTGGACTATAAAAAGTTTATTGAGAGGTGAAATTAAGTGAAGGGGTGAGTGCCCGTTTATAGTGGAGGAGTGACATTCTATTAAATATAAAAAGGTAAACACTATTATGATGTATCCATTACATAATGTGCGTCCAATAATTGTTGAAATTGGCCAATAGATGTTACTTGGCCGAAAAAGTTCAATTATATTGGTTTTTGACAAGTTTCTAATTTATTTGGCATCTTATGATTAAATTGTAACCAGTAAGTAATATTGGTTTAACCTTAATTGGTGTAATTATTTTTAATTGTGATTACCAATTGTTTTGGTAAAAAAAAATAAAAAATTTAATATATTATAAATTATTTTTATTCCAAATATGGAATCTAATCTAAATTATAATCACCTATGTGGTAGAAAATAATTTAAATTAAATCCCATGGACGGGATGAGATGATGAGTTTTTAAAGAGAAAAAGTCCAAATATTTGAAGTGTTTTTATATCCAATTTCAATGTGAAATTGGTTATAATGACCATTATTGGATAAAAATGTGTATAGATTATTTTATTATACATTAAAAATGTGTTCAAAGTTAATTTAACTATATTAATAATTTGTAAGAAAAAAGCAGTTTTGAATTAAAATTCAGTATTTTTCACTATTCATCAGAAAGTGAATCTTCTTAGAAAAATACCAAATATTCACCAAAAGTATGTTCTGATATAAAAAATTCAAAAATTCAGTTTATTTTTTAAATTAAAAATTATAAATGTGTCAAAAATAATATTAAAAATTGGTTCTCCATTAAATGGTGGAAAATTACATTTTTTTAAAAATACATCTTTCTATTCAGAAAATTGGATTTATTCTTATCATATACCAATCATAAATATTAGATGAGTAAAAAAATATTTATTGAATATATAATATAAAAGTTTTATTGAAAAAATTAATAGAAAATGGGTTGTTTAATTTATTGAGATAAAATTTTGTTTTTCCATAGAAAAATAGTTTTCTTAGAAAAGAAAATACTTTATTTTCAAACAGTTCTTAAAATCACTTACACTAATTGATAACAAAAGTATTGATTTTGTACACATGTGTAAATCATATTTTCATAATTTAACTAATAATATTCATAACTTCTAGGTCAATATTTAGTTGGTAGCTATAAAAATATTTTAATAATAATATTAATAGTATATTTTTGTTCGGTAAAGACTTAGACTTGTATATAACGCAAGTTATATAAGGGACTGGGAATTTTTTGTAATACAAAAAAAATATAGTGTTTCATATACCACATGATAATTTAAGTGTTGTGGGTAGTGAAATATTAACTTGTTGTTGCATATAACGCAAGAAAAATTTAGTTATTTTATATAAAGAAAATATATTCAATGTTTCATGGAATGAAAAATATCAAAAATATTAAATTAATTCAAAAAAATACACAAAATCTCAAGGTGTTACATTATAACACCCTTAAAATTAATTTTACCATAAAATTATTCTCAGTTATTAAACATTTCATTCTTGAGATTTTATTTCATAGAAACCCTTATCCTAAATATAAATACATAACTTTTATTTAAAAAGGGAATGTTGAAAACATGATGGTTACCCAAGGTAACTCATAACTAGGTTTCAACATGAGAGAACAAGGGTGGGAAATGAAAAAATGGACATAGAGGAAAAGAATAAATAATCATATATAATGACTAAGATCAATGATCAAATTAGTGTGCGTGATCTATAGAAAGTTAACAATAACCAAATCAGAAACTGAAGAAGCATGAAAGAGGTCATTGATATCTTAAAAAATAATGACAATAGGTTAACATTTTATTTCCAGACCCTTTTCAAAAGGTCAAATAATTTCTATAAGAATATATACTTACTTTATTTCCAAACAATATCAATCTTTGTTATGGCTTGATAAATTTACACTTCATCTCTTATTTGAAAAATAAAGTTGATTTTTTTATTTCTAAATCATTAACAGATCATAAGATCAATAAGTAGACTGATAATTCATTCCATCTATATTTATATATCATCACAGAAAAATGGTTTTCACATTTTATCCAATATTCATAAATCCTCATATGTTGAGATAATACATTAATCCCTAAAAACTCATCCAAAGTATAACTAAAACCATTCCATAAATTCATAACCTTATAACCCTTCCAAAATATAATTCAACCTTCATTTATTAAATAAGCTCTTTTGTTATAGAAAAAATATTATTAGTAACATGGGTTTATCTATGAACCAATATAATATTAAATATTATTTTATTATTCCAAAATCCATGTAGAGAGATATAATCTCATGTAACTTCACTAAAAGAAGAGAAATAATATTTTCATAGGGCTTATTCATACAAAATCAAATATAAATTTCCAACTAAGGGTGGAGGATAAGTGTGACCAAATAATCCTGATTCACTTTATCTACTGTGATTTCATATGATTTCCCTTTTTCATTTTTTTCCCTTTCAGTTTTTTGTGGCATATAATCTATATTTTCCCTTAGATAAGGGCATTGATTCGCACAATGTCCAAACTCTTGGAAATTGAAACACTAGAGTTTGGGTGGTGAATTAGTTATAATTATCTTCTCTTACAATAAATTATACACCCCATTAATCTTATTTCGACATTCACAGATTTTATGACCTATATTTTTTCATTTAAATAACCTCTTAGTTCTATTTAAGAAATTCCATTGATGATTTTTTCCACATTCCTGACACATTGATCTCTATAATTTCTATCCATAATTTGATTTTTCATGACACACAACCTTCCTTTTCTTATCCAAAACAAAGGAATGGTAGGTATATCAAATTTTCATTTCATTATTCATTGAAAATAAAACAAATACACCATAACTACTAAATTGTTTAATATCCAAGGCCTTTTTAGGACTTGGTTTCAGGCCACCAAAGTATTGATAAATTTTACTTTCATAGTTGATGATCAAACCAAAATCGTACATTTCACGTCTTGTAAAATTATCTTCATAGGTACGAGTAGATTCTTCATCGTTTTCATTTAACACAAGGAATTCGTTCTCCATTATTTTCTATAGAATACAAGGGAATTACATATTGAAAAATATCCCCTTAATCAAATTCCCTTCCATAGACTCAATTTTTTTCTTATTCCTTAATGTTCTTAATAATATTCCACCACTAATCTACATAACCTTCCAAACAATACGTAGCAAAAATTTAATTTTCAGGATTCTAGCAATGAATAATGGAATTTTTTTTCAATGTTACATATCCATTTTTTATCTATAATTAGATCAGTAAAACTATTAAAAGATGGTGGGCCTTTCCTCATGAAAGTCTCAACAGAATTTTGTTCCCTCCTTTTATTATTTTGAAGGTCAACATGATTCATATCTTTTAAAATTTGTTAGATCATATAAAAAATCATTCCATCTGCCATATAATTTGGTTTCTCAAGAGGAAAATCATCACATTCTCCATTCAATTCATCATTGAAAGAGTTATTTCAAGTTCCATCCATTGAATAAATCTAAAAATCATATCGTGAGTTTCACTAGTTATAGAACAGAACAAAATAATCCAAAAAAGTACTTATATGTTGTCTAATTTATAACACCTAATCTTTTAATCTATAACACCTTATGCTTATCCTTAGACACATGCCTATACATATTCTTATAAATATCCCTATGGATCACACTAAAAATTTCTCTTCGTAGTTTCCAATAGTGGACAAAAAATTTCATTTGATACCAAATATAGTGAACCAAACATAACATATATGGATATTACATCATTTTAGAAGAATATTCAGCACATTGCAAAAAAACATGCCTGAAGACCATACTGCTTTAGTGCCTATGAAAAAATAGAAACATAATCTTATAAGAAGTAGAAATGTCTTCAACATATCCCTTAAATATATTTTCCTTTAGTGTTCTTATTTAAAACCATTCTTCATAACATGTGGAAAGGAAAAATAAGAAAGGTGTGAAATCATATTCTCAATAAATGTAAATAGAGGAGCTATGTGAGCATAACCTGAGCATATGGATATGAGAACCTGATATTAACATTATAACATCATACCCTACATATCAAAGATCACAATCAAGTGTCATGGCATAACTATGAGAAACTCGCAAGACATGAATCTTAAGGGTGATAAATCATTATAAATCAATCAAAAACCATAATATCATTTCATATAATTATGGAACAATCATAAATATAGAAAACCATTTCATATTTCAAGGTTAACGATAAATACCATCAATATAGTGGATTAATAGACACATGTTTCCACTTTTTTTATTAATTCACACCTATCTCCTATAGTGGATCAAGAGATAACTTTTTTCTATAGTGGATTAGGATAAACGTATTTCCCAATTTGAATTAGGGCACACCTATTTCCCATTTTGGAGCAGGAGACACCTATTTCCCATTTTGGATCATGAGTATGAACTTTTTTACCATCATCATATCATGAGATATAAATCTTTACCAAATTCATTAGAGGGAGATATAGCTCCCACCAATCTCATAATGAAATCAAACATACATTTTCTATAAAAAATTCATCTTATCATGACCCATAAAAAGAGATTGATTTTATAAACATTATATAAGAACCCATGAAATGAAATAGGTATTACAAAAATATAAACATATCATAATCTATGGAAAATATATAATTTTCATAATCATTTTACCCTATAATAACCCAAAAAAGGATGCTGGTTTAATAAGCATTTTTCATAATATAAACCATGAAGAGAAACAATTTTCAAAAACATAAATCCATAAAAAAATGCACCATTCATATAAATAATATAAATGGTATCCTTTGATCATATTATGAGTAAATCATAAACTATAACCAAGTATGTCATCAAAGATGGAGAAGGATTCTGAAAGATCGCTTGGAAGAAAACTTTTCTTTGAAAATTAATTTTTAAAAAATTATAGATTCTCAAAAACATTTTCATTTAATTCACATTAAAAACATATAAAGGAATAATGAAAATTCATTTAAAACATTTATTGAGGAAAACATATTTTCCACATTAAAATCTATTTTTAAAACATAATTTTTTTGAAAACCAATTTCCATGAAAATAACCTTAAATTTTTTTTATGTATATTGAGAATATTTGGAAAAACCTTGTTTTGAAAAACATATAAAATAAGATTTATTTTTTTTAAACCTTTTCATTTCAAATAATTTTAAAATTTATAAATGAATCTTGGAAATCTTGTAAATCATTTTCTTTGAAAATAGAATTTTTAAAACATATAAAGGAATCTTTGAAAATCATTTAGAACACTTTTTAAATATATAACAATTTTTAAAGCACTTTTTCTTTATAAACAATATTAAAATAACAAAATGTCCAAAATATTAGAAAACAAATTCATAAAAAATAACTATATAAACATACAAATTAATAATCAATGGAATTATTATGATAGAGTTGGGTAAGTTCATACATGCCGAATATTCAGTTCTCACCTTAAAACCTTAAAAAAAGTGCCTTGATAGGAAAATGACAAGAATATAACTTTAAAAACCATTTTTCAAAAAGGTTAAATATAGATAAAAAATCATTTAAACATTATAGAATTTTATTAAAACATTTTTGAAAACATTTTTGTTTATCATGGTTTTGAAAGAACATAAATTTCTGACATAAAGGTGAAATAAAGTCATGTTTTTATGAAAACATTTTCTTATTTATATTAAGTACCAAGGAGTTGAAAATGGTAATAAAAATGAATATATAATAGAAAAATAGGGGAGAAAGAAACTCATGGTCATTCTTTAGAGTTTTATCAGGATATTTCACTAATGTATGCATAATTAAAATAGCCCTAATAAATAATGAGTTAATAGTAATAAATTGTCTCAACTTTAGTAATTTTGAATCATACACCCCATGAATTAATAAAATTACATGAGGCTTAAAATATAATTAAAATAAATATTTTTATTAAATAACATGTCATTGGTTAGTATATATACCTGATATAAAAATATTGGTGCATAACATGGCATGTATCTCAAAGAAGGTAAATTGAGATAAAATTAATTTACCAATTTGATAATTTTGAAACATAAACAACATGAAAGAAAAATCCTAAAATTGATATTTAAATACCACTAAATTTAAGTATTTGTATCATATAATAAATTCATGGGAATTATGTACACCACACAAAAGAAATGATCAGGAAACATGACATGTACCTCATAGATATAAAATATGAGATGAGGAGAGCCTTACCTTAAGTCTTGATTTTCATTGTACACATTCAAAGATCTGATATAATAAATATAATTTTATTATAAATATAACATATAAAAATATTCCTATAAAACATATATATATTATTAAATTATTACTTTATATTATCAGTTTATTAATAATTCTATGTTATGGTAACGTTTCGGGTAATAACCTTGTTGTTTATCGTACATGTTTCGACTTATTATTTTTGATTATTTTACTTATATTATTGTTTACTTATTTTAATAATGTAAAAAATTATTTATATATAAGATATATTCATTATATAAATATTTATAACAATCTATAAAGTATGGATATATGAAATGCAATACACCATTCATGGAGATGATAGGTCGTACGTATGCATGAATGTTGTTTTCATTTCCCTATCATATTGAATGAATGTTAAATTGAATATATATATATATATATAATATCATTCTAGTAGAATTATTATTTCATAACTATTATATAATATCTCTAAACCCATCATTAATGCATTCCATGTAAATTTCAAATGAATCACAATGCTTTGGGGATATATTAGTCCACACTTCCCCAAATGAAGTTATCTTATTTACGAAAAATTTAAATCCTAAAAAAAGTAAATATCATATATATCATATAAAATTATATTTTACATCACAATTACTAACCATGATATGTGGTAAAGGAAAAATTAACAACATCATTTCGTGAGACATTAGTTCATTGTAGACAAGAACGGGTAGTTCGTTCCCCATAAGATGTAAGTGTGTGTACGTCTAGATAAAAAACTTATTAAAAAATATAATTATTATATTTATTTGATTAGATAAGCCTGTAATAATATGTTTTTTGTTGGTGGATAATAAAAATAAAACAAAAGAGCTCGTGGAAGGATGATACCTCTTCTTTGGGTAATTCTTTTTAGTTTGCAGCAAAGGGATTCCTTGGTTTGAATTATTCCAAAAGATAGTCTTATTGGCCAATATTATGGATTTTGGTAGATTATTTGGTCATGATTTGTATGAAAAAAAATTCTTGAGAGGTTTAAGGAATTGAGTGGGTTAAGGGCCCTTTTATTGTGGCAGATGAGTGGCAATCCTATAAATAAAAAAGATAAAGACTATTGAGAGGTATCCCATACATCATGTGCCCCACATTATTGTTAAATATATACCTAAGAGAAGTTTTGGTCGAAATATTTCCATAAAATGGATTTTGGATATGTTTTTATGTCATTTTGCTTTATAAGATTAATGTTTAACCGTTATGTATAATTTTTTTACCTTAATCATTGTGATTAAGTTTAATTACTTTAACTACTATTTTTTATAAAAAATGAATTTTAAATTATTATAAATTATAAATTATTGTTTTTCTAAACTTGGAATCCATTGTTCCAAATTTTAATCACATAATTATCAGAAATTAATATTATGTTAAGCCCATAGACGAGACGAGATGACATGTTTTTAAATAAATAAGTCCAAATGTTTAAAGTGTTTTTATATCCAATTTCAAAATGAAATTGATTCCAATGAACAAGATTTTTTTAATTGACTTATAATTAATCTAATTATACATTAAAACCATATTAAAATATAATATAACTTTATAAATAAATTAGGTGAAAAAAGAAGTTTTGTATTAAAATTCAATGTTTTTCAGTATTAATCAAAAAATAAAACATCTTATAAAAATTACAAAAAATCACCCAAAGTAAATTTTTATATTACTATATAAAAACAGAATTTAATTTTTCAAAATAATAATTATTAAATTTTCAAAAACAATATTTAAAATGAGTTCTTCATTAAAAGGCAGTAAAATTACCTTTTAGAAAAATACATCTTAATATTCACAAAATTGGATTTATTCATATATTATAACAATCAAATATAATTGATGATTATAGAAAATATTTATTCAATATATAATATAGAATTTTTGTTTAAAAAATTAATTAAAATTGTTTTGTTTAATTTATTGTGATAAATTTTTTTATATTGAAAAATAGTTTTCTTATAAATGTAGTTTATTTATTATCAAAATTTTCTTACATTCACATATACTAATTGATAAAAAATGATTAATTTTATACACTTTTGTAAATCATATTTTCCAAATATTATTAATATTATTCATAAATTCGATCTTAATGGCTAGGTGGAAGCTATAAAAACATTTTAACTATCTTATTAATAGTATATTGTAGTTTGGTAAAAACTAGGCCTTCTGTGTAACATGAGCTATTGAAGGGAATCAGTATTGTGTGTAATACAAGACAAACATAGTGTTGCATGTACCATAATATAATATAAGTGTTGCATTTAATGAAATATTTACTTGATTTTTCATATAATGAAAGAAAAACATAGTGTTGTTTTCTAAAGAACTATTTCTAGTGTTGCCTGGAATGAAAAATATCAACAAGATTAAATTTCATAGAAGAAAATATTTTAAAAAATGTTGGGGTGTTACAATTAACCCCAAATAATTTTCTCTATATAATCCTTAGTATAATTTAATAGTTGAAATAATGACTACTAGAATTGTTTAAATGGTTAAAATAATACATACTAAGTTTAAGAGGTCCAAAAACTTCATTAAATAAGATGGGAGGATAACCGTGCACATCTCAAATCAGTGTTTACTGAGTCCAAACTCAAACATTCCCTTATATGATATATAGTTTAATAATAATCCTTTTGTTTATATATTTATAGTTTTTTGAATACCTTGTTTGATTCAAATTATAAACTCAAACCAAAGGATATTTGATGAGAATGCTAAGGAAGTTATCATTCTTGGATACTTATCCAATTTAAAGAGATAGAGATACTAAAAAAATAGATTCATGATGTGTGAAACTACTATGAACTTAAAATTATTAAAAAAATCAATATCAATCTCTAAAAGGATGAAAATTTTGAGTTTTCTATTTATGAATGTTAGAATAATTCTATGAATAATAGTAAAGAAAAAGTTAATATTAAATCACATGTAGTAGATGTTGAATCTGACTAGACTTGTTATGAGTATAATGATGCTGAAATGAAAATACAAGTATAATTAGCTAAATAATAATGTGCAAGAAGAAAAAATATTTGGAGTTAGAATGAACATGTTGAAATGAGAATAACATTTATGTGTAATAATAAAACCTCTCTAGTTTACCATATTGGGACTCATTTTGTTATTTGACTACTAATCATAAATAATGGGTTATTTCTATGGAATTTGAACTAGATTTAATTGGGAAGAATTGCACTCTGGGTCTTGTGTTGTGATTAAAATACATAAATATGATTGAAACATTTTGAGTGTTTAGAAATAAGTTTAAAAAAATGGTAAAATTTATATGTAAAATGGTATGAGATATTTTTAAGGGTCACTATCAAGTTTAAGGGGTTAAAATTCATGAGACCTTTTGTAATGGGCCAAAAATTTATAAATACAACTACCCTTGTGATTTTATTAAAAGTATCAATGTGTATTATGGTAATGGAAAACACATAAATGTTTTTTGTATTATTATATCCTATAAAATTTAAAAGACCTTTAAGCATCATAACCATTGATAATATAGTCATTGAATAGTAATCACTGTATTAGTATAAATATAGGGTTTTAAAAAATTAAACTCACATCAAAAAAAGAAGAAGTTATTACTCTAAATAGTGTGATAATGCCCTATTAATTCCATTTACCAGCTCTTTGAAGGGAGATAACATCTATAGGCTTTTCCCTTTACGAAGCCTAAGACGAGATGCAATATCTTAATCACGATCGAAACCATTTATAGGAGATGTTCTAGCACATAGATATCTCAACACGAACCATGTTTGTCAAACCACCCCATAAAAATCTCACAGTTTCAAACCTTACTCTTAGGGAGTTTTCTGGTTTGTTAAAGGGATATCAATGAAGACCCTAACAATATTAACATGTATATTTTATAGAATAATCAATATATTTTCATTTTATTATTTTTACTTTAAAAATGATTTTGATACAATAAAAAATTTATTTTTTGGGTATTACTCAAATTCAATCAAGGAATTTATTTTCTTAAATTATTTTATTCTTGATATAAATAATATTTTAATAAAATATTATTATTAAATAATTTTTTATAAAATATAAATTTTTAAATAATTTTTATGAATTCAAATATAATTTTTGAAAGGCTTTGAAAACTGTTATTGTCAATAAAACCCAGCATTTTGAATAAATATTGATTATTATCCAATGGTGAATTTTTCATAATTTTATGAGAGTTGATTTTTCATGTAAAAATTAAATATGGTATAAATATATATTATGTATTATGACTTCATAATGATACCAAAGTGATTTCATAAATACTATAATGGGTATCTATGACTGAATATATTTTTCCCTTTAAAATAATGTGATTTTAAGTTTATTTGATTAATTTTAAAAATCCTTTATGAATCCTCCAAAACATATAATATATTTTAAGGATTTAAAATAATTTATTTAATAGTATTAATCACTTCCACATCACCAAGGGAATTATTTTATTAATTTATTCTATTTTAATTTTAAAATAATGACCCCCCCCAATTTGGTTGAAATCATGTGCCAAAACTTTTGTAATGTTTGTGGGATTGGCAATTTTATTATATAGATTCCAAAACCTATGTTTTAAAAATAATAAATAAATACCCACTCATTTCCTATATAAACCACCCAATATCACTTTTCTATTAACTAAAAATACTTGGAGCACAATATTACTCTTCCATCCCCTCTCTATAGTCTTCCTACGGTCCCCCCCCCCAACACTCTTGAAGCTCCTCCCAAGAATTTAGAATCACCCTCTCAAGGGAAGGGTTATTTTCTTTCTACTCTTTATTCAATTATTTATTTTTTCTTATATCATTTATCTAAATTCCCCAATGTTGAGATATGTTTCTACATATCCCCTTAATATAAATTTTATATCTAAATTATAATATAACCCTTTCACTCTCATTAGGACCTCTCATTAATATTTATACACCCAGGTTAGGATGTCGTAATATAACCATGATTTTCTGTCCCAAACCATTGTGTAGTGAATTCTCATACCCATTTCTTATAAATGGTTTTGACCTTTATTAACATATAAGTATTTAATGGTGACTCAAATGTATATATTCAAAAATCCATTGATGGAATAAATATGAGTGTGAATGAATCCATGTTGTATGATCTATGTGGCACACTTAACCACGAGAATTAAATAAATTTGATGGGTGTGTCTAGAATTATATAGCACTCCAATGCATTGGGTATTGTTTTAGTATCATGAGACTTCATGCAAGGGATTAGGTAGTGTACCTAATCCATTATAGTACTTTTTCTATCATTAGGTCTTGGAATTTATCCTTGACTTATGTTTATGATGTAGTGTTTTTAGTTTTTGTCACATTTATCATATTTCCTTTTATAATTATTTATTTTTATCACACCTCATTATTCTTGTTTATTATTCTCACCCATTTTAATGTCTCAATGATATTTTAATTTTCTAACATGTATTAAATTATTCTTATTATTCCATTTTTATTCTCTTAACATTCTTTATAGTGAACCCCTTTCTTATGTATATCCCCTAGTTACCCCATGTAGTTTTAAGTACAAGCATGTTATGGAATTTTTTGATAATTAAGATGTATTTTTTATTTTAATTTGTTATGTAATTCACCTAATTCATAAAGACACTACAATTATGGATCTTATAAGTTTTATTATGTGTAAATTTATGTAATAAATCATTTATTAATGTGAAATAAAGATAAGGGTTGTCATAATTGTTCTCAAAGGGAGGTTTATTTATTTTTATTATTATGATTCTAAAACTTTAGTGAAAGAATTTTTAATAAAACTATGTATCATAAAGAATGACTAATTTTGGGGAAATATAGTTTAAGTAGTTTATTATTAAAATACACCCTTTATTAGATACTACAAGTGGAAGTTTCTATGGCACAGATATATATAATGGTAAAACCTGAAACACAATGTTGAGATTGACTCAACGAAGAACAGGTCCACAATAATGGGCCTTGTTACACATCTGGTTTGACACTCCTGGGGGATATGCTTTTCCAAATTCATATGCTTCTTACGCACCATTATTAAGAAAATATTAAAAATTATCATAAGAGTATATGTTAGTAAATAGATCATGGATAACATATATTTAAGTCTAAAAATTCATAAGTTAATTAATTATATGTAATTTATATGTTATTCCTTTACTACCAATGGATTCCAATTTTTGTGTTTAACAGTTTAAAAATAGCCATCCCTACTTTTCCATTTATTCTATCTAAGGGATAAAAATTAGAGGAATCAGGTATGTAACCAATGTGAAGGGAAATGTGATGACAACCCTAACGGGATGATCAACCCGATGGGAGAGGGAATCGAAAAAATTATGATGATAATCTCTCATATGAAAAATTGTTTGAATAGAAACATGGATCAGGAGGAGTACCCAAATCACCCTAAGAAAAAAAATTGAGATTGAGAACATTACATGACAAAGGCCTATGACTTTCATTAGATCGTCTGATCCTTTAATCATGGAATAATGGATCAAATCCATTGCTATTATACTCTCCATCCTCCAATGTTTCGAGAAAGAGAAGGTTCTACAGGATGATTATCACAAGGAGGTAGAAGCTAATTAATGGTGAACAATATTCAAGAACAGTAATCCTAAAGAAGAGGTAAAAACAATGGGGTGGAAGGAATTCTGGAAAATGTTTTTTGACAATTATTTCTCTCCCACTCTCCATCCTAAAATGGAAAGGGATTTCATTTCCCCCAGGAAAAAAGTTGACGAATCTATTGGGATGTATAAGGAAAAATTCAAAAAGCTTGCACGATTCACCTTCTGCATCTTCATTATCCCCAAATGTAAGGTTGACCACTTCTTTGGTGGGATAAAACCTAGTTTATGAAAATCCATGGATATCTGAGACTTTGATATATATGTGGAAATTTTATGATGTTCCCTTAAAGTCAAAATAGAGATAAAATAATCTCAAGGGTATTATGGGTATAAAAAGAGGAAATTGGAGTTTAATTTTGGTAGTCCAGTGGAGAAATCTAATGGTGGTAAGAAATTAACACATCCCACTTGTCAAAGTGCGGAAAGAAGCACCCTGGAAATTTACTAAGGGTGTGAGGAAATTATTTAGCTGTGGGAATGAAGGAAACCTAGCTAGAGATTAAAAATGGGTGAAACCCAACAATTAGATGGAGGAAAGGAGTGATACAGTAAACCCTCAATGCATTTTTCATTATTTCAGTTGTAAGTAACAATAAGACTTTGAAATCCAATGCACTAAGACAATTATTGTTGGAGACAACAAAAAATCTCCAAGGAAGCAAGGGTGATCTTATTCTATCTCAACCACAGAGGTGGATCCTGATAATTAATTTGTGATTGGTACACTAGGTATTCATTCAACAATAGTGAATTTATATTATGACTCTACTTCTATGCAATCCTTCATATCATGATTATTTAGTATAACTATTCAAATACCACCACAATTCATGGATTTAGAGATGTCGGTGAAAATATAAAATGGGGAAATTACTGAATCCCAAGTTCATAATTCCTCACCTATAAAACTTTGTGGGATGAAATTCAAATAGAACTTTTTTAATTTCCCTTTGGAGGAATTTTATGCAATTCTGGGTATGGAGTGGATTTCCTTATATAGAGCCTTCATAAATTTCTTTAAGAAGTATATAAATCTCCATATCATGAATCGACCCTAAATTTTGTATAAGTGAAAGGATAAGATTGAATCTTCTGTATCACCAACATCTCAAGAATGGATATTATTTCCTTAAAATCAAGCATATCTATCTCAAATTATTGAGTCTGAGGAAATAATAATCCTTGAAGACACGCCTATTGTGAAGGAATATACTGAAGTGTTTCCCAAATAATTTTTCTGTCTTCCTTATATCCTTTATGTTGAATTTACAATCAAGCTTACACATGGGGAATTTACATTATCCAGCACTCTTTATGGAATGGTTTTTATGGAACATTAGGAGTTGGAGATACAACTACATGAGAATTTGGGTAAAGGGTTCATATGCTCAAGTGTTTCACTATGGGGTGCACCAATCCTATTCATCAATAATAAGGATGGGTCAATGTTTCTTTTCATTGATAATAATGAGCTCAACAAGAGTAGGATAAGAAAAAGTACCATCTTATATTATTTATGACTTGTATGATTGTATATGTAGAGCACAATACTTCTCAAAGGTGGATCTGTAGTGTGGATATTACAATGTAAGGGTGAATAAAGAGGATATCCCCATGAATGCATTTCATATACGGTGTGGACAATATGATTTCATAGTAATGTTATTCAGACTCACAAATTCTCCAGCAATCTTCATAGACATGACACATGGAGTCTTTATGTATTACCTCAAAAAAAATTTGGTAGTCTTTGTAGACAATATTCTAATATACTCTAAAATCAAGGAGAAGCATGTGGAGTATTTGAGAAATATGACAAAGACCTTATGAAAGGATAATATTTATACCAAGTACATATAATGCCAGATCTAGTTGGAGGAATTATCATTATTAGGTCATATTATCATAATTAATAATATATATGGAGACCCTTACAAGATACAATCAATTGAAGGATGATAGGGGCCAAAATCTATGAAAAATATCTGTAGTTTTATTTGATTATCTGGCTACTATCGTCACTTTATGATAAATATCTCATGACTGTCAGACCCTATAACCAAGATAAATTCGAATGGAGTCAAGTTTGTTTTGAATGATCAATGTGAGGAGATATTAAAGAGTTAAAATAGGATTATCATGGCACCTATACTCACAATACCCACAAGTGGAGAACTTTTTATAGTATTTAGAGATGCTTCAACGATGGTCGTGGGATGTGCGTTAATTCATATTTTAAAATTTATAGCCTATGTTTCAAGAAAATAGAATGTTTATGAACAAAACTACTCAACACATGATCTGGAGTTGGCTACATTAATCTTTTATTTGAAAATATGGAAGCATTATCTCATTGGGGAGAAGTTTAAAATGTAAATGGATCACAAAATCTTCAAGTATACATTCACACAAAAAATATCTAAATATCTTCCAGTGATGAGAGTTAGGGATGATCAAGGACTATTACTAATAATTCCAATACCATCCTGAAAAAATGAATAAATTGGTAGACACTATAAGTGGAAAGGATCAAGAAATTATATCATGGATGATAATTGAGAAGGATCTGATCTTCTTATTATTGAAGAGGATAGAAATGAGAATAATAAATGAATGAATACCATCAACCCTTTCCTAAATTATTTCTCAATCATCTCTTTTTGGAAAAGATAATGGATGCTCAAAGAGATGATATGATAATTTACAACAAAGTGGATGCCATAAAATGGTAAATAATTAGAGTTAAATGATAATAGAGAAGAAGTTTCAAAATTTAGGTCAAGACTATGTGTACAATCAAATTATGAGTTAATGAAGTATATTTTGGATGATTCACATAGTTTTACTATCACCATCCATCCATGAAGCACAAAGATGTATCAAGATCTTGTAATGTACTATTGGTGGGATAATATGAAGAAAGATATTGTGGAATATATTTCAATATGTCTTGTGTGTTAGCATGTAACTGATGAAAAGGGAAACTTCCAAGGGAATAATGCAACCATTACCGATACCTAAATTGAAATGGGAAAACATCACCATGGACTTCATCACCATTCTTCCAAAAAAAATCATGAGGAATAATGATTATATTGGTTGTGGTGGATTTCCTTTTGAATACTACTAAATTCATTATAATTAAAGATGATTTTTCACTCGATCAACTTGTAGGGATATACATTAGACAAGTTTTGAGGTAGCATGTAACACCACTATCAAATATATCTGTTTGAGATTCAATATGTACCTCTCTGTTCTAGAAGATTATACAACATGCTCTAAAAACCGAGTAGAACTTTAGAATGGATTATCACTATAAAACTGATGGCCAATTTTAGTGGACTATCCATTGACTTTAGGAACACTTGAGAGCTTGTTGAATTTTTCATAAAAATAAGATGGGATCCACATATTCCTTTAGTATAGATATCATACAATAATATTTTACACTCAAGCATCCAAATGGATCCCTATGAAGACCTTTAGAGGTTTAAGTGTAGAACACTTGCATGTTGGGATGATGTTGAGGGAAAAAATAGCAACGTCAGAAAATGGTTGAGGAAACGGTGGAAAAGATAATGACCATTCAGCAAGAAATCAAAAATTATCAGAGTTGATATAAGATCTATACTGATAATAATCGACGATACATAAAGTTTGATGTTAGAGACATGATATTCCTCCAAATATCACTATAGAATAAACTCATGATATTTGTGAAGTAACAAAAGCTTCGTCCAAGATACAGCGGTCCCTTTGAGATCCAGGATCACATCAGAGTAGTGGCCTATCAACTGGAACTGCCACCTAACCACTCAGTAATACATGATATATTTCATGTATCCCTCTTGATGGAATACATACCAGACCCATCACATGTACTCAATCTATAGGTGGTACCATTTGAGAATGATATATCCTTTAAGGATCATTTATAGAAGATATTAAATCATAGAGACAAAGTTTGACAAAATAAGGAAATGGACATGGTCAAAGTGATTTAGAGAAATCCCATGTTTGAAGAAATAATGAGGGAATTGGAGGAAGTCATGAAATAGAGTTACCCTCATCTATTTTAGTTTGGGAAATGAAAATTTTGAGGGTAATGTTTATGAACGATGGAATTATTTACTGACCCAAACATTTCTAAATCAAATTACCCTTACGATTTAATTAAATGTATTACTATGAATTATGGTTATAGAAATCAAAATAACTTATTTGATATTATAATATCCAATCATATTTAAATTATACCTATTAATAATAACCATTGATAATATAGTAATTGAATAGTAATCATATGATTAGTGTAGATATTGGGGTTTTATAAACCCAATTGATATAGAAAAAGGAAGTGATGACCTCGACCTTTAAGATCATACCCTGTGAATCCCATTTATATGAGAATCCAAGGGAGATATGATCTATGAAATTTTCCCCTTGACCAAACACAATCTGAGATCCAACAACTTAAGCATGAGAGAAATCATTTACTTGATAAGATCAAGCTCATCAAGATCGCAACCCAAACGACATATGCTAAACCACCCCATTAAATTCGGACAACCACACACCTTAATCATAGGGTGTTTACCGATGTATTAAATGGATATATCAATACCCTAATAATTTGAATATATTTAATTTATAAAATAATAAATATATTTTCATTTTATAATTGCTACATTATAAATCATTTTGAAACAATAAAACATAAATTGTATTTTTGGGTAATACTCAAATTAAATTAATCCATTTATGATTTAATTTATTTTTTAATTAAATATATTTTTTATAAAATATTTTTATTAAATAATTTTTATTACATACAAATGGATATATAATTTTTATGAAGTCAAATGTAAATTTTATAAGGGTTTAAAAATAGTTATTATAAAAAACCCATCATTTCTCAATAAATGGTGATTATTATTTTAAAATTAAATATTCAAATATTTAGAGAGTTATATAGATATAATAGATATTGATTTTTAAATCATACCATCTAAATTATCTAATGTTGAATTTTCACAATTTTCTATGATAGTCAAATTTTGAGGTGAAAATTAAATATTGTATATAGAGTGTATTATAACATATTAATAACTAAAAATGATGTAATAAATACAATAATTGGCATAAATAATCAAATATATGATTTATATTTAAAATAATTTGATATTCATTTTATTTGATTAATTTTATAAAGCATTTATGAATCCCTAAAAACCTATAATTTATTTAAAGGTATTAAAATCATTTCTGTAAGAGTATGACTCACTTACACATCATCATGGAAGTTATTTTATTACATACATCCCTCGGTCTTATATAATAATGAAAACCAATCCCATTTTGTTGAAACCATGAGAAAAACTATGGGAAGGGTTGTGTTTTTTGTTAATTTTTTATATAGATTCCAAAACCTAATTTTGAGAAATAATGAAAAATTCCCCACTCATTTCCTATATAAACCCACCCAATATCCATTTTATACTCAATGAAAAACTTTTTGGAAATCCTTAACCTCACCTCATTTATCTAGAGTCCTCTCAAGGTTCCCCCAAGCATTCAATAAGCTACTCCAAATCATTTTATGTCACCCTTTCTTGTTAAGGGTTCTTTTCTTTCTCCTCTTTATTCAAGTATCTTATTTATATTATAAGTTTTATCTTAATTAACTCATATTGGGATATGTTCAAACATATCACTTTATAATAAATTTTATTTCTAAATAATCATATAACTGTTTATCTATCATTAATCACTCTCATGAACATTTATATTCCCCCTGTTATGATGCCAAAATATCACAGTGATTTTCTATTTCAAACAATTATGTAGTGAATACCAAAACCCATTTTCTATCAAGGGTGTTCATCTTTATGAACTTATACTTCTTTATTGGGTACTTACCAATATATATTACACTTTTTTATTGTTTAATAGAATATAATGATGAATGATTCCATGATGTATGATCTATGTGGAACACATAAGCATGAGCATGAAATGAATGTTACAGGTGTGCCTCATGTTGTATAACACTGCAATAAATTATGTATTGTTTTGGTCACATGAGGCATCATGAAATGGATTAGGTATGGAACCTAATCTATTACATGACTTTTAAAATCTTGATTTCGTAGTAGTTAGCCTTGACCTATGTTTATGAGGTAGATTTTTAAGTTGATGTCACATTTCCCATGTTTCCATTTTGATAATCATCTTATATCATACCTCTTTGTTCATGTTTATGATTTTCACCCCTTTTATGTATCATTTATATAAATATTGTATAAAATTAATTAAATTATTCATTTTATTCTATATTTATTCTCTTACTTGGCTTTATATATCACCTCATTCATATGTATGTCCCCATGTTATACCATGCTGTTTTAAATATAGGAAAATTAAGACGATTTCAATAATGATGATGTATTTCCTTTTTTATGTTTATTCTAATGTACATAATTTCGGAAGACACTGTACTTCTTAATCTTATGTGTTATATTATTTGTAAATTTATTTATTAAATAATTGATTATTATGTAATAAAGAGAAGGTTTTCAACATCTTTTCTCTAATTTTATGGTTGGAAACCATCATATTTTACCTATAAATTAGATATTATATAAAGTATAAAATTTATAATTTAAATTTAAATTCTCCCTTCTTAGATAGTGATATGGAATAACAGTTTTATATTGAGAATTATAAATGATTTTTTTAATGAATATGGTATTTAGGGATGTATGTTGAATAAGGATCTTTATGAACTTAAAGAAGAACCTAAAGAATAGTACTCAAAGATTGATGTCTGCCTAAAGAGTATGAATTTCACCAAAAATAATTAGAAAAATACCATTATATAAAGGTAGGTGATCTGAGTGAAATTTTTTATATTGATGATATCATATTTTTAGGTGATTAGGAAAATTATTATAATAAATTTTCTTAGAAAATAAAGAGTTATTTTGAGATGACCATGATTTGGAAGTTAATATATTTTTTGGGAATACATGTGCTTCAAAATGAAGATCTTATTTTTCTTTCCCAATAAATATATTAATAGGATTTTTTGAATAGTTTCATCATGGAAGACACCAATATAGTAAATATACCAATAAAAAGGTCTTGAAAATGGTAAAATATGTTGAAAGAGAGAGTATAAATCAAAAATCGTTTTGAATATTAATCAGGGGCCCACACTACCTCATTAAATTTAGGCCTAATATAATCAATGATGTGATTATGTGTGCTTGGTATCAATGTGATCCTAAGGAATCCCATTCAATGGATACTAATAGGCTTCTAAAATATATCAAATAAACCTTCATTTATGGACTTATTTACATGATAAAAAAGCACCTAATTCTGTTTAGTTATACTAATATTGATTGGCCATGTGATTGTGATGATATAGGATCTACTTCAAGTGGAATTTTTTAAATTAAATTGATCTATGTTATTTGGAACAATAAAAATAAAAACAATATTACCTTAAGAACTACATGAGATAAATTTATATATATCACTATTCATTTCACCTAGATTGTTTTCAAGGAGGTGAAACATTAGGATTTTGGGGTGAATATATAAATACCACTGAACATTTCATGTCTGAATAAATTTCTATTAATATTTATTAAAATCATGTGTAGCACTCAAGATCTAAGAAAATAGATATCAAGTTTCACTTCATTAAATAGAAAGGTATTCCATGGGGATATAAAGGTGGAGTTCATTATTAACCAAAACTATCATTAAAATATATTCACCATAGCTATTCTCAAGGACATGTATGAGACATTGAGGTTGAACATGAATGATTGACACTTCCCACTTAATTTAGTAGCATTGGATAATTTCACTGCCACATATCATTGATTTTTTTTTCAAAGATTAATAAGGGGTATGAAACTATTATAGAATATGATACTCATGCTCTTTATATTTTTTATATCCTAGAGTTAGTGTCATTGTAAATAGGAAGAATTTAAAATAAGCGAGTGCATGGTCTAAGGGGGAGAATATTCAAATTACTCAACTATTTTTTCTTGTCATTAAGGGATGTAAGGATATTAAAAATACTAAATTATACCATGGAATGGTGTCATGTTATATATCATATAAGATGGGTGGAAAGTTTATATTTTTTGAATGAGTTAATGAGTTTTTAAAAAATTTGATTGAGGTTTCCAACAAACCCAAATGGGGGATTAATGTTACTAATGTAATTGTTGATAAATGTGGAATTTTTTAGATTTTTTTAGATTATTAAAAGAATGTTTTAGAATATTTTTTATTTGTTTTTATCTATTTAGAGTATGATAGGAATCAATGGAAGTGTTTATATAGTAATTATATGACTTCTAGAAATTCTTTGATGGAAAATGGAAATTGGATAAGTCATGAAATTATAAGGTTGGTTTTGAAGACCACATAAGGTCAGACATGGGAAGAAGTTTAATAAAATTAAAAAGGTATGATTTTCTAAATTTTACTTTATAGAGTTTTTAAGGGTCACCTAGAAGTCCAAAAAAATGTGACTTTTTATGGTTTTATGAAGGAATTAGTAATTTTTTCGAGAGAACATAATAATGTTGTATGGAAAAAAATTAATATTTATTCGAAACATTGAAATGCTACATATAAAACATCATAATTTTGAAAAAAAATATTTTTCCTCACTTTGTGAAATGTAAAATTTATATGGATCATCATAGAATTTCGTATGTTTCCTTTATGAAAATTAGTTTAGCCATGAATTAAATTAGTTCATTTTAAAAGTGTTCTTCAGTGATTCAAAAATCACAAAAAACAATATTAGTTGTGATTTAATATAAGTATAAAAAATAAAAAAAAAGATATTTTATATATACATGATCACTTGTACTACAACAGAAGGTTCCATGCCTTAAAACTATATGAATTATATTATAGAAAATATTCAAAATAACTATAAATATTGGGTATTATTTTACGAAATAAACATCCCAGGTATCATAAAAATTTAAATATATATTCTTTATTAAGATTAAATAAGTTTTAATGAGATAAATAAATCAACGTATTCTGAAAACTAGTTAATATTAGAGAAGATACCATGTTTGATAATCATGGAGTATTTTCATATTCAAAATATGAAATCATTATTTGTAGAATTATTTAATAATATAAATTAGAGAAATTAACAATTATATTTTTTATCATGAATTGAGAATAAGTGAGCTGAAACATTTTTGAGTCATTAATCCATTGTATCAAAGAAGTGCAAGAAGAATAGAATAATGATTTTTTTCTAATACATTCATTTTGAATGTCGAGGAAATTAAATTATATTGTTTAACTTCTTGAGGTTTTCATTTTGACATGGAAAAAACCATATTGTGCTTGCGTACTACTATACACATGTAGGTTAATGTGAAATCTTAATAAGTTAGGTCCACATATATTTTTAATTAATAATATTCATCTATAAATCAAGGAATGATACTGAGGAATAATATTGTATCCATAATATTGAGTAATCTAGTAAAGCACTTATGATCTTGTTCAACATAAATAGAAAAAGGATGAATCTTTAAGACTGGTTGTTAAAGTATAAATAATATCAATATATTCTTCAATTGAATGATACCTACTAACACTATTTCCTATGAATTAAACTACACTTTTAATCTCTTCAATCCAATAGTGATGATAAAATTTATATCCAGTTAGGATTCATACAAGGAAAGGATTAAAACCTCACATTGAGGAGGAACTTTCTAAAAATATTATTTTTTCCTATTCCTTTCATTATATTTGAATGTTGTGTGATAGATTGTTTTTACTAACTATTTATTGAGAGTAAAAAGCTATATAGACATATTTTAAAAAGAATTTACCAAAAAAGTACCATTGATTCCCCCCATTATTAGAACTCAAATTAACATATAAATGACACATTTTAAACCATAAACATAAGAATTTTTAGTTAATGAATAAAAATTTAATTTCAAATAATATTTTTACCTATTATGTATTCGGTAGAAAATTAAATCAAATCCTAGAATACATATAAATCTCAATAAGAAGATAAGAAAATAGACAATTGGAAGAATATAAGAGATATCTGAGTTAAATAATTAATTAAATATTAAATTAATAGTTTAAAATAAAATCTATTACATTTTAATATACTTTTTTAATTAATTTTTTTAAAATATGAAGAATAAAAAATCATTTAGAAAACCCTGAAAATTTCTAAAAAAATATTTTTAAATAAATGCAGTGAAAATGGACAGAAAATCAAATGGGGGATAAAAAACATTAAAAAATCATTCCCTATGCACTTTTGTAATGAAATTAAAATTAAATAGAAAATGAATTTACACAACCATAGTAGTTTATGTACCCTTTTAATATTTGAATAAATAATTGTTTTTAGACCTATATCATATATATGATAATGCTATGAAAGTTGCTTTGAAATTTCTATGATTATTTTGGAGTTTTCAGAGAATATTAGTGATGGTTTTTGGAAGGTTCTTTTTATAATTGAATGAAATATAAAATTAGTCATTTCTTTTCTTTCCTATCATTATCGTGTGTAAGTATTCCAGACCGTATAAAATGTTTTGTGTTTTGTGTATGTAATTATAGCCCACATAATATGTTTTGAGTCACAGATAATAAATTATATACTATGTAAGAATATTGTTCCATTAGTAAAATAATTATCATACATGTAGGAAAAATATCTTTTCTATAAGACAGTTTGGATTTCGATATTATGCTTGTAAGAAAATTATCATACATGTAATAAAAATATCTTACATGTAAATTTATTCAAATAAAGATACTATATTTATAAGAGAATAATGTTTCTGAAATGAGATTACATTATATTTAAATTCCATATGAAACATGGTGGAGATAAAGTCGCTATTAATTCTGAAGATTTTGTATTCCCTTTTATTAAACTATTAAAACATCATGATTATTCCAATAAATCATGATTAAAGCTAAGATATTATGTCAATCAAATGATATTTTCAACTTAATTAGGAGAGATCTATGTATCAATATGTATTGTCACATCATGAGTTGTTGCAAAAAAATTCATGTTTGTAAAGATGTTTTTTAATTAATTTAAATGCTCTATATTTCATATAAGATACATCTATGATATTCAAATATCATATAAAGTTTTATTCTATGAGTCTTCAAGAGTGTGAATCATTTATTGTGAGTTATTTGAATAATAACTGAGGGAAATATTTGAAGGAAAATTAAAATAATGAAATTAATGGAAACAATTTTACATGGTAACTGAAAATTTTAAAAGGTATAAATGATGAGAAATATTTTTTTAATAATTATAGAGAATAATTGTATACATTGAAACTCTAAAAATAATAAATATCAAAAGAATAGAGAACTTTAGTTGATCGATCATCGTTGTATCAATTATTTATTAAAGGGGTTGGGTAACTTTATTCCTATTGTTATAGTTTTGTGAACTTAATACTAAACCGGAGGAATACCAGATAGGTAATTCATTCACTCATTTATAGGTTGATCATTCTTATTTTGTGATCATGAATTCATCCTTTTACTATCAATATTTTTATGTCGATCTTTCCCTTATTGTCTTTCATAAAAGAGATTTACACTTTGATGTTGCAACTTCTTGTTATGATAGGAATAACTAATTGATATACATGATAAATAGAGTAATTTTAGAAAAAAATGGCTTCTATTTAATAAAAATAATTTAATCATTGTGGGAAGTTAATGATATCATCCTATTATGAGAAGTTTAAAATTCAATCATGAACATGTTGTGATGATTACATGAATTTTTTTTTCACTATAAACTTTTAGTGATAATAAAATCTTTAATAAAACAAAAGGATGATCATGAAAAATAGTCAGATCCTTAATTAGGGAAAAAATGTGTAAAAAACATCATTGTGCTACATAATTTTCTTATTATTACATACAGGTGATGATATTTTATAGAGTGATTCTATAATTTAATTATTCATAAGGGTTTAATTAAAAATAAAAAAATTTTAAAAATAAAAATATATTCCACTAATTTACCCACACTATTAATAGTATCTTAATTGATCTAGGCTCTACAATTGGTTTCAAAACAAACAAAGTTTCCTTGATATTATAATCATATACATTTTAGAGTAGGGAATTGAAATTGTGAGAATAATATTAGTGTTCCCTTTTTTAATGTAGATAACATTCATGTGTGGAAGAATTGAATTCTACCATTTCAATTATCAGAAATACTAGAATTGAGTCATGTTCTAACTAGGGGATATCTATCAATTACCAGGGATGACTTTATGAAATTTATATATATGATGAATCTTGATATAAATTGAAAATATAGAAATTTTATACTACCATATTCATTTGGTAATGTGTGTAATAATGTGATAGATATATAGATAGCTATGGAAATATGGGATAATCACAACAACATGTATGAGGTAATCATAAAGATTAAAGAAGAAAAATTGAAAATCTAGAGGGTGAAAATTAAAGTTATAATAATTTATGTATTTTATAATGTTGATAACTATTTCTAAAGGTTGTATGTGATAGTTTTTCATTTTATAGGATTTTCATGAATTATGGATGATTTAATTGTTGTCAAAAAATTAATGAGGAACACTCTTAATAGATTTTTCCCAAATATCTTAGCTTTGGAAGAAATTACTGCTATATCCTTTGATGAATTTCACAATACCCTTCTAAATTATTATATATTGAATTAACTAATTTTCATGAAGAAATATGAAGAGGATTTGTTTTAAAATCCATGAATAAATTTAAGATCAGGAAAAGGAATGTGAGTTATTAATTGAATTAGGTAAAGATGATGCAAGTGAGGAAAATCATAATAAACTAATGGAAATGATTTATAAAATACTTAAAATATAAATTACAAAATATAAATTAAATGTCACACATAAATGTTTTATATGTGGATGAATTGTTTAATTTACTAAAAATTATCCTTGGAGAAAGAAATAAATGGAATATGAGGATGAAGAAGAAGAAGCAAAATTTCAAAGAAAATAAAAATTCATCAAGAAATTTAAAAACCATTATAAGTATTATTTCAAATAAAAATAAAATGATCAAGATAATTAAAGATAAATATGTAAACAATTTCTCAAGTTTTTATTTATGGAAGAATGTACTGTAAAAGAACAAAACATTTATGGAACATGTTTAAATTAAATGCTTTGACTCAAGTAATGAAGAAGAAGAGGAATAAGATGATATCAATTTGGTGTAAATATTGAGAAAATAATAAAGAGAATGAATTCATGGAGTAAATACATTTTCTAAAAGTTAAAATCACCAAGTGTGAGATAGTTATAGAAGAATCAGAGAAAAAAATGGGTTTTCAAGAAGACAGACATAATCGGATTGAATCATGTTGTCTTAAAGAAGAAAATATCATTTAAAAATATAGATTGGTTTTTATAAATATTCTAAATTCAAGCAATATTCATCTCAAAATATCGACAATCCTTATACAATATATAAGTTAAAATTTGTATAGGTAATTTTTAACAATGTTAAACATGTCTCATATAGTAGTGAAATTCCTAAATTCTATACTGTAAAATATTGAGTTGATATTTTATGTGAATTAGACTTTAATATCAAATGGATTTATAACATACATAATAATCAAGTATTCCCATAAAAATTCAATGGAATGATGATTTGGTGATAAAACAACATGTATATTTTTATGAAAAAAATAAATATTTTCCTAGAAGAACTAGCTTTAGAAGCCATTGTTAGTGTTGTAGTGGGTATAGGAACAAGTATTTTATTTGTATAATATATATCTCCCATGGAGTAAAAAAAGATTATAATCAGGGGGATCAATAAAAGTAGTATCAATTTATCTAGAATGTATAAAACTTGTTTTGTGAGAAAAGAAGGTGTATCTATCCAAAATAAGAATAATGGGATTGAGGAGGTCTGTAGAAGATGTGACCAACAAGGTTATAGTACATACTAGTTTATGAACATTCTCTTTGTTAAAAAATTATTTCAAAAATAATGGAAGGATTCAAACAATACATAGACATAAAATCATTCATTATTCATTTATATTTAAAATATAAAAAAATAGGCATACATTAGATTATAGATGGTCAGTTTTCATCACACATGATAAGAGATACCAAGATATTTAAATGAATTTAAGATCATGATGGTTGTAAACAAAAAAATTTAATCAAAATATCATTAAAAATAGAGGGAGTTGACTCATCTAGGATTTATCCTAAAAAATTACAATGTTATACTTTTTTGATGGGTTTATGAAAAAAAGTTAAGTGTGAGTCTATTATGTGATGAGGGTAATGAGGCAGTTTTAATGAATAACTCATGTCTCATTAAAAGATGTGAATATGGAATTATCATCAAAATAAGAGAAATAACCAATGGGAGTTTTCTTAGATTAGAGATCCAAGTAATTGTTTAATATCATTGTTAGAGAAGAAAAGATATATGACATAGTAGACTTGGACACATAGGTCAGAATAAATTGAGAAAAATATATATTGTAAATTCTATGAGGTATCTACCTCATGTGATCTAAGATTTGTATTAGGTTTTTATAACATCTCAAAAAGGTAAAATGATTAGTGGAAAGGACCAATGAGTGGACACACTATCAAAAAGTCCTTTTTAATTAGTCCACTCATATTTGTGTGGAACTATGATATACAACTCATTAAGTGGAAACTTGTTCTTCATCACATTAATTAATGATTATAAAAGGATGATAAAATTGTTATTCATGAAACCCAACTCATAGGAAGTGGATATTATCAATATCTATAGAAGAGAAGTTAAATGATATCTTAACACAAAAATCAAGAAATTTATAAATATTAATGTGAAGGACTATAGTAGAAATATATTTTAATCCTACCTTGGAAAGTATGGGATTCAACATCAATATATCACCCCCTAAAAACCTCAACATAATAGGGTTATAGAGAGAATGTAGAGAACAATTTTGGAAATGGGGAGAAAAATATTTCTAAATTTTAAAGATGAAATTTATTTCAGGGAGAATATATTTCAATAGATATTCACATTCAAAATTGATGTTTTTAGGGAAAACATAAATATATATTTATATAAAATGTGGTATTAAAGGAATACTGCAATGTTTTACTTCAGGGATTTGGTAGTCCATACATCATCATGATCAAAGATGAAAAATCAAGGAAATATTGATGAAATAACCAAGGAAGATATCTTTCTCAGATACCAATATAATGGTAAATGATATTTATGGTAGAATAAAATACATCACAAGTTGATTGAATTATATGATATCAAAATTGTTGAAAATAAACATATACAAGTGCTCAATATATATCAGTTTTTGAATAAAGCGAGGAATCCAGGGAGTATTAAACTAGACAAAATAATAAATAATATATTTAACTATATCCATAAATAGAATATGTGAATTATGACTAAATAGATTATTAAATGAATGTTTCTGAGAGTGAGAGAATGAAATTTCAAAGTATGAGGATGAATTTAGAGATAAAAAATATCATTAGAGAATACTTTTCTCCTATATAGACTAAAATGAAGATTGTATATAATGAACATGTATCAAAATAAACTAAAAGAATACTTATTTTTGATAATCAAACATCACTTATGTATTAGGTTTTAACTCAATTAGTTGTGTTATTTTAAATACATAGAAATCCTGTGGATTTTTTTTCATAAATTCATGGGAATTTTATGAGTCCACAATTTATGATAGTGCTTGATTCCGAGGCCCGGTGTGCCAGGAATCAATTTATGAAGTTTTTTTCAGGTACATTTAGTAAATGTATGTGTGGGTTTTTATATCCTTTGAACCAGTGATCGGAATTAAATCTGAGGGCATTGTTGAACTCGCAGCACTGGTATTCCCTTAAGGATACCTTTAACGCTGTTGTGTTTTATCGAGGATGGAAGTTAATTTTTGGGGATTCTTAATAAATTAAATAAAATTATGTGTGTCATAGATTTATTTAAGTAGTGGTTTAATCCTCCAAGGGGAAGTTGGAGGTGGGTCCCACCCCCACATAACCTCTCATGGGAGGATATTATGTGGTGGGTCCCACACGAGAATTGAACTACTCAACTCCCCTTTAACCCCCTTCAACCCCCATGTAACACACATTTAATTGTGTAGAGTCACTTAAACTTCTAACTCTCCCAATTTAATGTTGAAACTCTGCACCACCCTTGTTTGAATTTTGAATCCATCCCTCTGCTATTAATCTAATGTGTTTTCAAAAATAATAAAAGAAAACTCTTGAGTTATTGTTCCATAAAAATAATAGAGAACAATCTCTATTATTTTGGCTTAACTTTTGTTGGATAACTCTTGGAAGAACACCATTTTATTCCCACGAAGAATGCCTCTTATCTTCGATGAACAACTAGAATCATGTTATTCCTTCTTTGCACGGAGCAAGGAAGGGAAGCATCGCCGTCTTCGGAGTACACCGACAATGTCAACTCTACTCGACATCACTGAGCTCTATCTCCTCTGACTCTGAAGGAATGACGTCTGTCTTCCACGACTCATCAACGTACAAAGAAAAATATGAGGTAGGGGGTTCTGATTATTTTAATGTATAAATTGTATCAACATTCCTCATTGTTTGTTTGGGACAGAAGATGGACACTTTATAAGGCCTAATGTAGAGGGTGTGAGAAAAATCAAAATGGCCCAACGCCCCTATGTTGGTTTTTGTTGATTGATCTCAGAGGTGAAGCCGAAAGAGAGTGGTGTTGCTGCACCGCACCGGAGAAGAACCGCGGGATGGAAGAGGAGGCATCGTCGGTGACCGAAGGTGGTGGCAGCAACGGCGCCCGCGTGGAGGAAGATCGGTGGTCACTCGGGCTGCCCGGACCAAGAAACAATCGGCCGGCTGATCTGGGTGGTCCGCATGTAAGAGCTGTGGCACACGACGGCGCCTTGTGGCGAGAGACCGCGGCCCGCAACCGGGTGATGCTCGGCTGGAAGAACCGGCTTCCTGCCTGTCAACCGGGCTGGAGAACTATGGCGCCCACAGGTGCTACACAGAGGTGGACGCGGCCCGCATCCGTGGGCCGCTCAGCTGGGTGAACCAGATGGCCGCCTACCGGCCGTGCTGGAGAACCACTACGCCTACAGGTGCCGCATGAGGAGAACTGAATAGGCCGACTATGGCTGGCCGGGCAGAGGAGGAGGCGGCGGCGCTTGGCACCGCCAGGCGAACTGGACCAGCCCGCAGCACGGGCCGGGTCTGCGGGTGGTCCGGGTTTGCGGTTGGGCCATGCCCCAACGGGCTGAGCCGACCCCCAGCTGGGTCAGACCCACCAAGCCGGGTCAGGCTGACCCGCTACCCCACTGGGCTTGACAGGTTGAGCCCGTCTTCGATTATATGTGAATATTTCTTATACCTCATGTCTGACTGACCCGCTGTCTGTGACACTAGGACCCTCGTAATGAGGAGGTCCTTTTGGAATACTCTAAGTGAGTTTTTGACAATTTTAGAAAATGTCCAGGATTAGATCGAGCATAAATCCAACCGGGCCCCTAAAACAAAAATGCCAATAACCCTCAGATGAGGCATCTGATTGACGCGTTGTCTATCGTGTTGAGTTCCTTATGATGAGATGGAAATACAGGATACATCAAGACAAGACTTCATGGTAGTTTATGTATTGACACTTTGCTCGAGGAGCAGACCCTCTTGGAATAGAGCGTGCTATGTGCGGGAACCCTAGCGCTGGCTGTGACTGTGATGACTACTATAACAGGATCCTTCGTGGGTCCAATTGTTCTGACATCTATTCCTAGAACCTGTGTGGGTCCAACAGAATAGCTGGTCCTGTATCCTGTGTGGGTCTGACAGCTTAGATAAATCTGTAACTACAACTGATCATCTATATTACTCTAGAGTAGCAGGTCATGTATCCTGTGTGGGTCTGACAGCTTAGTTGGTCCTGTATCCTATGTGGGTCTGACAGAATAAATGAATTTGTGACTACATCTGATCATCTCTACTACTCTAGACTAGCTGGTCCTATATCCTGTGTGGGTCCAATATCTTAGACGAGATAGCTAGTCCTATATCTTGTGTGGGTCTGATAGCTTAAGTGGTCCTGCTTCCTATGTTGGTCCGACATCTTATATGATCCAGTGGCTACATATGATCATCTATATCTCTATACTAATGTGGCATACCTATGTGAGCTAAGTCCTATATTTCATCCATTATCATCTTGGTGATTGAATTTACTTGATTTGTGGGATGGGTGTTGCTTGGGATCGAGAGTTGGAGCCGAACTGTGATTGATAACAAAGGTATATGTGTGGGAATATTCCTATGTGGGGTTAGTTGATACTTTTTGATTGTATATTTCTTTTACGGTTTATCCTTTGTGGATTCTGGGAGACCTTCGGGGGTCTCAGAGTCTCCTACTAAGTATTGTTATACTCACCCCTGCATGGGATTCGCCCATACCTTATTGTGTTCTGTGCAGACGACAGACAACGGTGATCGAGGATGAGGGTGACTGATGGGATGCTTCTTAGAGCTAGACAAGACGAGACATACCGCAGGGATGAGTTGTTCAAGTTATGTACCTACCCTTCAGGTAGGATTCCCCGGTGGATGATTCAAGAGCTGTTTTCCCTTATTACATGTACTTGTTGTTCAGTTGAGTTTGTATGTTGGCCCACTTACTTTCAGCACAAATTCCTTTTAAATTTTAGTACTTGTTGTTCAGTTGAGTTTGTATGCTGGCCCACTTACTTTCAGCACAAATTCCTTTTAAATTTTAGTACTTGTTGCCTCTACTGCTTGTCTTCATACTGTGTGTGTTTTATAGGTTAAAAAATGAAATTCCTTACCTTTTTATCTGGATTATGCCTTTGGTGCTAGTCACCAGCCCCTGGCCAATGGAAGGCGGGCATGGGGTAGTCATGACACGGGCCCCAAGGATGGGTCATGACAAATTGGTATCAGAGGAGTCGGTTCTACCGCAGAACTTGGATTCTGGTTCTTTTATTATTAATAGTGTCATGTTTTTAAGGTGTGGTTATCAGTTTAGGGAAACCGGTGTTGGTTCGGCAGCCGACGTATCCATACACTAGGACTTTGACTTCTGATCTCCAACTCAGTGCACAAAAACACTGATTGTGTGTGTGTTTCCTTTAAAAAAAAATTTCTTTGTGATTACTTTGGGTCTGCTCAACAGTTATACTGTTTTTACTGCAGAGCACATGTTTTATTTCAAGATGGCCCCACGAAGGCAGCATGCTGGGGTTCTAAGTTACATATGAGATGGTAGTCCACCGAGCGATGAGGCCTTAGTGCAGGGCCCCATCATAGCGGAGGTACCAATGGTAACACTACCCACTGGCCACCAATACCACCAGCTCCAGCAGCAGAGACTGCACACTGCCTGAGTGTGTTGCATGTGTTCCAGCACCAGATGCCACCTAGGTTCTGGGGAGATACAGACCCATAGGCAGCTAAGGATTGGATGGAGGCTGTCGTGAGAGTTTTCAGATTGGTAGGGACACCAGTTGACCTCATGATGGTCCTTGTCGTGATTCTCATGCATGCAGCAGCAAGCAAATGGTGGAGCCTGATGCTCTAGGTGCATGACGAGGAATCTTTAGTATGGAAAGACTTCAACAGTCTCTTTCACTCATAGTTTGCTCCAGCCACCCTTCGTGCGGTGCGGATTCAGAAGTTACTACATCTACAACAGGGCAGCATGATAGTAGCATTGTACTCAGTGAAGTTCACCAAACTCTCACGCCACTCCATGGATATGGTACATGACTCTTTCTTCAGGGCCTGAACCTTTAAACAGGGACTTAGGCATGATATCAGGGATTCTATTATTCCCCTTAGCATCCCGATGCAGCAGGGGGTGCTGAAGCGAGCCCTTCTAGTTGAGAGTTTTCTTGCTAAGTAGACACCAGCAGCGAGACCCAGCATAGGGAGACACATAGCGGAGTCTTCTACAGTCGACAGCAGAAAGATTCCACAGAGTTCTAAGTGGACCAGGCCAGCAGGTGGGCGACCCCAGGAGACAGGTTTGGTTGTGAGAGCCACCTGAGATAGAGCCAGATATACTGGGATCAAGTAGTTCTATGCATTCAGCGGGCAGGGTCACATGGCATGTGACTGCCCGACCTGCCATGCAGATGAGAACTAGACAGTAGAGGGACCTCCCAGGTATAGGCAGAGGTTTGACCATGGTGGTCCACTGGGAGTAGGAGAATGTGGCAAAGGAGATGGCCGAGCAACGGGTGGTGGATGACGTTTCGATGCTCTACCACCAGCACTACCAGGAGGTCCACCCCGACCACAGGCAGTTGGCGGACAGAGTCGGGCTCAGCTCCAGGAAGTCGAGGCCTACAACCACGACACACCTTAGATGATTCTAGGTACTATCTAAGTCAACTCCACCCTTTTTGCAGTACTTATAGACACATGTGCGAGTCATTCTTTTATTTCCACTTCCCTCATTCGGAGCTAGGAGATTCTGATGGAGTTGTTGGCACAGTACTTATTGCTAGAGACTCCTACGGAAGCAGCCATGATGATTGCGCACTGGTGCCGATAGTGTGAGATTACTCTAGGAGGCAAGAGCTTCGGCTGGGATCTTCTGGTAGCGGCGTCGAGGCCTTACGACATCATCTTGGGTATGGACTGGTTAACCACAGATCATGCTCATATTGACTGTATTAGGCACAAAGTGAGGTGTATCTTCACGGATGGGACCAGGTTCACCTTTAGCGGTGAGAAGTGAGCCTTTATAGTGTAGGATGGACTTGCGTAGAGGAGGGGGCAACCGATCACATATCAGTTGGATAGCCTCATCCTCGGAGCGGTTGATGTGTGGAGTCCTAGTTTTTCTGTTGTGGTGGATCAATATTCAGATGTTTTCCCTGATGATGTTCTAGGACTACATCATCACAGAGAGGTGGACTTCTACATTAACATGTACCCCGAGATGACACCGATATGTACTCTAACATATCAGATGGCTCCTACCAAGCTTCATGAGCTACTGGTATAACTGGAGGACTTACAGGTGAGGGGATTTATCCGACCCCATGTTTCACCCTGGGCATCGCTGATTTTGTTCACCAAGAAGGCGGATGGAAACTTGCCACTGTGGGTCAACTACAGTCGCCTGAATCAGGTGACCGTGAAAAACAAGAATCCGCTTCTGACGATTGATGAACTCATTGATCAGATCAATGGAGCACGATGGTTCTCAAAGATAGACCTTAGGTTAGGCTATCACCAGCTCAGAGTTTGAGACGAGGATGTACAGAAGACAACCTTTAGGTGTTGGTATGGCCACTATGAGTTCTTGTTTATTCCCTTCGGCATAACCAATGCTCTAGTAGTGTTCATGTATCTCATGAACATGATCTTCCATCCATACCTCGATCGCTTTGTTTTGGTCTTCATCGATGACATACTGATCTACATGACTACTGAGGAGGATCATGCCTACCATTTTCGGGTAGTACTGGACACACTCCGAGAGCACCAGATTTAGGGTAATCTCTCGAAGTGCAAGTTTTGGATTTGAGAGGTTCACATCTTGGGACACATTATCTTGGAGGCTGGAGTTTCAGTGGATCCAGCGAAGATCGAGGCAGTACTTTCTTGGGAGCCACCTAGGAGAGTGATGAAGGTACGGAGTTTTCTGGGAGTGGTTGGGTACTATCGGAGACTTTTTCCAGACTTCTCCAGAGTTTCAGCACCACTTTCAGTATTAACGAAGAAGGTTAAACCCTTTGTGTGGTCAGATAGATACCAGTAGATCTTTCAGGAGTTGAGGTAGGGGATGACCAGTGTGCCCATCTTGAGGCTACCGAAGGAGGGAGTAGGATACATAGTTTACTGTGATGCATCAGGGACTGGACTTGGGTGTGTCCTGATGTAGGAGCGAGCAATGATTGCGTATGGTTCATAGCATTTGAGATAGCATGAGCAGAACTATGCTACCCATGTCTTAGAATTAGTAGCAGTGGTCTTCGACTTGAATTTGTGGTAGAACTATCTAATGGGTGAGCATTTTATAGTATACTCTGACCACCAGAGTCTCAGGTACATCTTCTCACAGAAGGACATGAACCTGAGATAGCGACGATGGCTCGAGTTCCTCCAGGATTATTACTTAGAGATAGTATATACTCCTAGGAAAGGGAATGTTGTATCATATTCTCTAAGTAGGAGATTAGGAATTTAGATACTAATAGAGGTGATGGACCAGCTAGCCGCATTGTAGATATCCTTTGTCGATATAGATGGAACAGCCTTTCTACAGTCTCTCACAGTCACTCCTCGACTTCTTCAGTGAGTTAGAGATGCACAATGTGGGGATGTTGACTGTTTGATGTGACGCCCTTAGATATCCATAGGGTATGAACCTGCTAGATTTTCTGAAGGTGGGGAGCACATAATTTTCTTCAGAAGACATACCATGGTACCAGTTGCACTACAGTGGGAGGTGTTGATGGAGTTACACACTTCCCCTCTAGTGTTATATCTAGGAGTGGAAAAGATGCATCAGGACCATAGATGACGACAATGGTGGCCAGGTATGAAGAAGGCGGTAGCATAGTTTTTCAGGCGATGCCTCACTTGTCAGCAAGTGAAGGCGGAGCACCAGGTTCCAACAGGTTTGGTTTAACCATTAGAGATCCCAGAGTGTAATTGGGACGGGATATCTATGCATTTCATGATGAGGCTTCCACATACTTCCAGAGGACATGACTCTATCTGGGTGATTATCGACTGACTCACTAAGTCAGCCCACTTTCTACCGATCAAAGAGCAGGTCTTGGTAGAGAGCTTAGGATGCCTCTAAATACAGGACATTGTTTGGATTCATGGTGTGCCATCGAAGATTGTATCCGATCGAGATGATCATTTCACTTCTTGGATATGGAAGGGGTTTCAGGAGGATTTTGGGATGCAACTTCGCTTGAGCATCGCCTTCCATCCTCAGACGAATTTCCAGACTGAGATGACCATTTAGACTCTTGAGAACATCCTCCATGCATGTGTCCTCAACTTTGGTCATAGGTGGGAGGATCACATGCCCTTAGTAGAGTTTGCATACAACAACAACTACCACTCCACCATAAGGATGGAACCATACGAGGCACTATAGGACCAAACTTGTAGATCACCACTATGTTGGATTGACCCATGGGAGTCAGCGCTTTTAGGACTAGAGCAGGTGCAGCCTACAACCGAGAAGGTGAAGATCATCCAGGAGCAGATGAAGACTACATAGAGCAGGTAGAAATCCAATACAGATAGGAGATGGAGACCACTAGAGTTCGAGGATAGAGACCACATCTTCTTATGGGTCTCACCTCAACGAGGTCTGCAGATATTTCGTCGAGGCAGCAAGTTATCTATGAGATTCATCAGACCGTTCTAGGTCCTCAACAAAGTAGGTGAGGTGGCTTACTGCCTGGCTCTTCCACCTCAATTGCACCAGGTGCATGACGTCTTCCACATATCTCAGATGAGGTGATACGTGCACGACCCGTCCCATATCATTGACCACGGGGAGCTGGACATCATTGACGAGGTGACTTTCAAGGAGGTTCCAGTGGAGATTGAGGATCAACAGGAGCAGGTGCTACGTGGATGGTCGATTCCTCTAGTCTGCGTTCTCTGGAAACACGGGAACCTCCAAAATAGCACATGGGAGTGGGAGGCTCATATGTGTACTCAGTACCCTCATTCGTTCCCTTAGTGTGTGTTGTAGCATACAAGGACATAAATCCCTAAGGTGGGGAGAAAGTAAAGAACTGGAAATCCAATAGAATTTTTTTTCTTAAATTTCCTGGGAATTTTATGAGTCCGCAGTTTCTGACGGTCCTTAATTCTGAGGCCCGGTGTGCCCGGAATCAATTTCTAATGTTTTGTTTTGGTATGTTTAGTAAACAAACATGCAGGTTTTTATATCTTTTGAACCGGTGCTCGGAATTGAAATTCAAGGGTACCGTTGAACCTGCAGTGCTGGTATTCGCATAAGGAGACTGTTACCGCAGTTGCGTTTTATCGATGATGGAAGTTAAGTTTTGTGGATTCTTAATAAATTAAATAAAAATTATGTGTGACATAATTTTATTTAAGTGGTTTTTTAATCCTCCAAGGGGAAGTTGGAGGTGGGGCCTACCCCCACTTAACATCCCATGGGAGGATATTATGTGGTGGGACCCACACGAGCATCAGACTCCTCAACACCCCTTGAACCCCCTTTAACCCCACATGTAACTCACATTTAATTTTGGAGATTCTCTTAAACTTCAAACTCTCCCACTTTAATGTTGAAACTCTCCAACTCCCCTGTTTGAATTTTGAATCCATCCCTCCACAATTAATAAATTGTGTTGTCATAATTAATGGAAGACAACTCTTGAGTTGTTGTGCTATAAAAATAATAGAGAACTGTCTCTATTATTTTGGATTATCATTCATTGGAGAACTCTTGAACAACACCGTTCTATTCCAAATAAGAATTCCTCTCATCTCCGAAGAACAATGAGAATAATATTCATCCTTTTTTTCCTGGAGCAAGTAAGGGATGCATCGCCATATTCGGAGTACACCGATGGTGTCGACTCGACATAACTTCTCTGAGATCTATCTCCTCCTACGTTGACGGAATGACGTCCTTCTTCCATGACTTACATCTTCCGCAACTCATCCATGTACAATGAAAAATACAAGGAAGGGGGTTTTGATTATTTTAATGTATAAATTTTACCTTCGTTCCTTGTTGTTTGTTTGGGATCGATGATGGCCACTTGATATCACCTAATGCAGAGGGTGCGTGCTGAACCAACACGCTAGGATGCCCCTCCATTGGTTTTTTGTTGATTTACCTTAGAGGTGAAGCCAAAAGGGTGTGGTGTCGTCGCACCGTGCTGGAGAAGAACCGTAGGAAGGAAGAGGTGGTGGCGGCCGCAACCGAAGGTGGTGACGGCAACAGAGACTGCGCGCCGGCCTCATGGAGGGAGACCGACTGCCGCTCGGAACGCCTGGACCGCGGGACAACTGGACAACTAATCTGACCGGTCTGCTTATAGGATTTATGTTGCACGAAGGCGACATGTGGAGGGATAGCGCAACCCGCAACCGCATGCCACTCGGCTGGAAGAACCGGCCAGCTGCCTACTGGTCGGGCTGGAGAACCGCGGTGCACACAAGCACCGTTCGAAGGGGGACGCTACCGCATCCCGCAGGCCGCTCGGCTGGGTGTACTAGTTGGCTGCCTACTAGCCGGGCTAGAGAACCACTATGTATGCAATTGTCGCGTGGGTAGAACCGAGGCCCGCAACGCGGGCCGTGTGCGCCAAACCAAACTGGCCGACTACGGCCGACCGGGAAGAGGAGGAGGCAAGGCCGCTTGGCGCCACAGGGTGAACTGGACCAGCCCGCAGTACTGGAAGGGTCCACGGGTGGGCTGCACCCCACCAGGCCGGGCTAACCCCCAGCCTGGTCGGACACACCGAGCTGGGTCGGGCCGACCTGCCAGCCCACTGGGCTTGACGGGCTGGGCCCGTCTTCGCTTAAATACGAATATCTCCTAGACCGCGCGTCTGATTAATGCGTCATCTGTGGCACTGGGACCCTCTCTAGAGGAGGTAATTTTGGAATACATAAATTGAGTTTTGGACAATTTTGGTAAATGACTGGGTTTGGATCAAGCGTAAATCCAACCAGGCCCCTAGAACAGAAATGCCAATATCTCTCAGGTCGGGCATCCGATTGACGTGCCGTCTACTGCGTTGAGTCCCATATGATGAGATGAAACTACGGGATACCTCAAATCAAGATTTTGTGGTAGTTGATGTATCTAAAATTGGCTCGAGGAGAGGACCCTCCTGGAATCGAGCGTGCTTTGTGCGGAAACCCTAACGCTAGATGCGACTGTGATGACTATTGTACCGGTATCCTCCGTGGGTCTGACAGTTCTAACTTCTATTCCTAGATCCTGTGTGGTTCTGAGAGAATAGCTAGTCCTGTATCTTGTGTGGGATCGATAGCTTATTTGAATCAGTAACTACAACTGATCATCTCTATTACTCTAGAGTAGTTGGTTTTCTATCCTATGTGGGTCCAAAAGCTTAGCTCGTCCTTTATCTTGTTTGGGTCCGACAGGTTAGATGAATCGGTGACTAAATCTGATCATCTCTATTACTATAGAATAGCTCATTTTGTATCCTGTGTGGGTTCGACAACATAGATGAGATTTCTGGTCCTGTATCTTTTGTGGTTCTGACTGCTTACCTGGTCCTGTATCCTGTGTGGGTTCGATAACTTAGATGATTCAGTGGCTACATCTAATCATCTATATCTCTCTACAATGTGGCATACCTATGTGAGCTGAGTCTTGTCTTTCAACCATTATCATCGTGGTGATTGACTTTACTTCCTTTGTGGGCTGGTTGGTGCTTGAACTCGAGAGTTGGAGACAAACTGTGATTGATAACTTAGGTATATATATGGGCATATATCTAAGTATGGTTGGTTGATACATTGTGATTGTATCTTTATTCTCTCGATTATCCTTTGTGGATTCTGGGAGACCTTCAGGGGTCTCGGGGTCCCCTACTGAGTATTGTTATACTCACCCCTGCACGGGCTTCGCCCGCACCTTTCTCTGTTCTGTGTAGACGACGGACGATAGTGATCAAGGCTGAGGGTGACGGACAAAGGCTAGTTAGAGCTAGACTACACGGGGCATGCTGCAGGGATATGTTGTTCATGTTCTGTACCTACCCTTTAGGTGGGATTCCCCAGTGGACGATTCAAGAGCTGTTTTCACTTTTTAATTGTACATGTTGTTTAGTTGGGTTTGTATACTGGCCCACTTACTTTCATCACACCTTATATTTCTATTTTAGTACTTATTTCCTCTTCTTCTTGTGTTCAGACTGTGTGTGTGTGTGTTATAGGTTAAAAAAAAGAAATTCCTTCCCTTTTTATCAGGATAACGCCTTTGGTGCTAGTCGCCAGCCCCATGCCTATGGAAGGCGGGCATGGGGTAGTCACGACACGGGCCCCGAGGATGGGTGGTGACAATTATATTTTAAAAAAATAAATTGGATTGAGGATATGGATGAGGTGATAAACAAGATTTTGAGGAATGAAACATGAGACCTTATTCAAAGACCCATTGAAAAAATGTAATTGGAAACATGATAGAGTTTATAAAAAAAATAAATGAAAAGTTTAAAGTGATAATGAACAGGGATATATTTTTTCAATGGTTCTCCCATTATAAAGGGAATTTAATTTAAATAAACTTGTAACATTGTGGAATGATTGGAAGCCATCATGATTTCCCATGTTGTGAAATCTCAGAATAATTATTACATTTATCAAATAGATTCAAAATCTGTATTTTTTTTATTATAGATCGTAAAGAGGAATATTATATTTAGTATCTTGATGGTTTTTTCCTTGATAATGGTGGGAAATGTTTATAAAAATTGAATAATACTATATATAAATTAAAATAGGAACCCAATTTATAGTATTCAAGTTTGAAAAACAACTTAAATAAATTATAATTCATTAATTTCAAACTGGATAGTAACTGGTATGCCAATTAAATGCATACATGTACAATTATTGTAATTATATATGTTGATTATATAATTTTTTTAAATGATCGTGAGAATTATTATCATGATTTTTATAACCAAGTGATGTAATATTATTAGATGTCCTTGCTTGGTGAGCTAAGGTACTTCATGAGATTACAAGTCATCCAAGGAGAAACTTTTGTTATCTTATCCCAAGAATTATAAATTAGAGAATTATTGAATAACATTGAGATAGTGGAGTAAATGATAGTGTCTACACCCATCATGTCGGACTAAAATTAAATAAAATTATATAGGTAAGACTATAAATCAAATAGAATTCAAAATACTAGTTGTGAACCTACTTTATATGACATATTCTTGAATAAATATTATATATATTTTGGTTCACTATTATATATATCAGGGTAAAACACAAGAGTTACTTGTTTTGGATATCTAAATTGTTTTAAAATAAATTAAATAGACTTGGATAAATGGGAAACTTTATAATAATATAATCCTCTTGAATATATTCACATTTAAGAATATTGATTGGGTATGTGATTATGATGATAGAAGTTACACTTCAGGTTTAATTTTCCTCATAAGGGATAGTTTTGTGCATTGAAATTTAAATAAATATAACTCAATCACAATAAGTACTATTTTTAGGAAAATATTCTTTTTACTTATGCTTACACATAAATTATTTGGATGAAGGAGTAGTTTAATGATTTAAGGGTAAAGGAAAAAATCCCCCTTATAATTCATTAGTATAATCAAACTACTATATTCCTCAATAAAAATTCACTACAACAATCATGGTCTAATGACATTGATAAAATATTCAATTTATCAAAGATACGGTGGATAATGGAGACATCATGCCAAAATTTATTCCCACTCAAGATCACCTAGCTGGAATTTTCACCAAGGTAGTCCCTAAGGATAAATTATAGTTCTTGAGGTTAGAAATGAGGGTTCATCCCCTCCCACATTACTAAGAATATTTGTAATGGATCGCCCACTAATCCATATATTATGTTTATAAAGGGGTAGATATAAGAACCAAACTCTTTTTTTGAAATTTTGTTTCCTAAAAGGAGATAGATAATTTTATATATAAGGCCCCAGCCGTAAACATTACATAATATTGAGTTAAGTGAATAATTTGAATTTATTTCACATTGAGGATATTTTCTTGTTTAGAGATCTAGATAACTATTCCATAACTCATATATAAGATAACCAATAAATAAAAGTGAAACAAAAACTTTTAAAATGAAACATGGTTTATTTTCATGTTTACTCATCATAACTTTTACTTGATCACATCACTGACTCTATTCTCCCTTGAATCCAATGAAAAAAATTCAAAAACTTGGGTTGAGCACAAAAATATCATAAAGGGATATAAAATATGGAATGAAACTATTAGTCCATGAATATTTTAAAATCATGAAAATATTTTCACAAAATCATAATTTTCAACCATAAAAGATAAACACTTAATATAACTCATGAAATAATATGATTCATAAATAACTTCTTTTAAATAATCATTCATAAAGGTAAATTGTATCATATCTATAATATTTAAATTATAGTTTTCATATCTACATAGGTTTTAACCCCCATGGTTACATTCAGAATACCCATCACTGTATATTCCCTAAATAACATTGGATAACCCTTGTCATTTAACTCCACTCATTACCCAATAAATTAGAGAGATTTAACAGGATCACCCAACCTTGGTTTATCATTCAATAACTAGTATAATTAATATATTTCAATGAACTATAACATAATTATATCACCTAAAACAAGATTAAAGGAAATAATGAATTTTCTATTTTGAAGTTATGTTTCATATTTGCAAGCCAGACAATTATAAATCAAAAAACATTATTTAAAAAAAATGGTAAATATTTAAAGTAAACATAGATACATAATATCCAAATTAAAGTGATAAATTCCTTTCAGGGTGTATACGTTTAAAAAAAATTCATGTTATTGAAATAATTATCCCATTTTTAAAACATAACTAAAACACTAAAATAGAATTTATTTGAATCAAAGTGTCCCATACCACTTTGAAACTTTTGAAAGGAATTAAAATTTAAAAAACTTCATGTCCATATAAATATATCCTTAAAACCATTTTTCAATCATGTACATTAATTAGAAACTTTTAGTAGAATAGATCCTTAAAACATTTAAAATGATGTTTTTGTTAATGAGTCTATTACCTTGAGCCAGACTCATCATGTACAATATTAATATTATTGATTAATAAATTTGGATAATTTATATTTTTCTGATAAAATTATTTAAGTTTATTATTTATATTATAACAATTATTTCCATGTTATAATAATTACATAATTATTTAAGTTTATATTGGACATTTTATCGATATTCAGTAATTGAGTGGACAATGAACTTGGTATGTTGTAAATAGTCATTGCGGTCTTAATTATTTCATCTCCAGAATAATAGTCATGAAACAATAATCGGTTTTATACATCAATTATACTTTTAAATCTAACCATTTATTTAGGGAATTAAATAATGAACAATGTTATAACCATGGAGACGACCGGTCATACGTACGCATGAGTAACGTTTAAAATTTTCATTGATCATGATGGAAATAAAGTAACTATTATTTTTCATTAAATAATGATCTTAATACAATTAACATCATAATTTTAATTTAAATATGCTTCTATATATATTATATAAGTGATGTGGTAAATAAAAATGATTCACATCACTTTGTAGAGGTGATAGTTCACACACACACAAAAACAACATTACCAATTAAATGTGCATTGAAAATAAAAAAATATTTGATATATTATTTTATTATAATGGTAAATATGTCATTATAATCACATAAAAACATTATTTCCATAATTATTAATCATATTTAGAGACGGTAACAAAAAACAAACTATATCAGTTCGTGATGCGGTAGTCTGTTGTACACACGAACTAAATGTTCATTTCCCATTTGATGGAATTAGAGATGGATTTGGGTGATGATATTAACATAATAACATATTAGTATACTAATGATACTAGATTTATTAGTTACTAATGGATTAATTTTATTTAAATGAAGTGGTATAATAAATAAAATAGAAATACTTAAATAAGAGTATTACATTTCTTTCATATGATAATCTTTTTTAACACCATAAAACCTATAGGGAGGGTTTTATGGATAAACTAAGGCTTAAAGAATGTGTAGAGGGATTCTGAGATGGGTTTTGAGTAGATCCTAGAAGAACCAAATGGTATTTTATATGCGAGTAACAGAGAGGAATGTGTGTCTTTTTATATGTGAGGGGAGGGACACCTGTGAAATTAGTAAAAGTATTAAGTTAATATAAATTCAATTTCACTTCCGAATGGTCCCAAACTGATTTATTTCTAATATAGGATGATTTGGGGTCGTATAATTATCATATATCTAAAATTATACATGTTTTTAACATTTTTTATCCTTATATTTTTGTTTTAACCCTTATTTTACCCTGTTTAATCTTAGTGTGACATCATGTTATTTAAACTTTGTAGGGTTAATGTAATTTCCATAACATGTCAAACAAAAAAAAATCACTTATTAAATATTAGGACTTATAATAACTATTTGTATTAATACTAAATTTTTATGAATTTTATAACATTTAATAAACTATTTTATATTTTCAAATACCAATAGTGTCAATTCTGACACTATTCATTAGTTGACTTTTAAACAATATCCTAAAAGTAAGATAATTTTGAAAAAACTCCTTTAAATCATCAACAACACGTAAAATATATCCAAAAAAACATATATGGCTTAAATTATGTCAAATAATATTTATTTTAATATTTATAATTTCATTTATTTGATTCCTTCATTAATTGAGATATTACTACATCATCTTTTTGTAATAATTAAATTTAATTATTTAATTTATAAAAATTATAAATAAATTATCATGATTTATCTAATATTTTTATATTTCCAATGACTATTTATAGTCAAATATATCCCCTATATAACTCCAAATTAAAATACTTTAATTTTTAAAAACAAAATTGTATAAAAAATGACTGTTAATTGAATATAATATTATAAATTCATTGAAGTCATACAAGTGTCTTTAAGTGGTACTAAAATTGACTAAATGATGTAAATGGTTGTAATACACTAATAAAATAAAATTATAACAACTATAAGGGTCGTTTTATGTTATTATAATATTATTTTTTACCATTAATTACCTAATTCACTCTTAACCATGGTAATAAAAATAATTACAAATGCTACTAATCATAATACCTAAAAATTAAAGGGACCTATTTGAAAAACTTTTACCTTCTTATTAAAAATAAGTAATCCATATTTATAAATTGAAATCACATTATTGGAATATAATAATTAAAAAATAATCTTGTTGATTGAATGAGAAAACGGGATTTTAAAGTAAAATGTTCAAAAGTTTTCATATATTTTCTATTTAATTTTAACTTGAGAATTCAAAAAATGAACAACATTGAATTACCTAATAAAAAATCATCTAATTAGACCTTAAAACCATGTAAAATGATAATCTATCAAATATAAAATAGTTATAAAAAAATTTGAATTAAAATAAAATATTTTTCACTAGTCATTAAAATATAAAAGTTATCATAAAAATTCCAAAACATTTTCTATATTAATTTTTTATGTCTTATATCCAAATAAAAAATTTATTTATTAAAAAATAACATAATAGCATGTCAAAAATATATTTAAAATTTGTTCTTCATTAAAAGGTGGTAAAACAACATTTTTAGAACTACACTCCTATTATCTGTAAAATTGTATTTTTTTTCTTATATAATGTATATAAACAACATAAGATAAATTTTAGACATTATATTTAATTACAAGTTCATTAATATAATCTGAAAATAGTAATTTTATTATTTTATAAATATAATTTTTTGTACGTAAATAGTTTTTTCATTAAAAAATACATCCTTTATATTCGATTGGTTTTTAGTTTCATTTCGAGTTAATTTAGTAACCAATGAATCACTACGTAAATAGGTGTAAACCATAATTTTATAATAAAGTTAACACAATTTTTTCTTTCTATTCTAATGTCTAGGTGATTAATACTATAATAAATAATAATATTTAGTTGTTAGTTTATGCTCGTTGTGTTGTATCATGTATGCTATCAAACATTATGTTTCCTTTTAAAAACATGGGATGTAACATTCTCCCCCATTTTGGAAATTGAGTCCTAAAAATTTGAATTTTTGGCCTTTAATTAAGTTATGACTTTTCAAAATACCTTTATTGAAATCCCACATTGGAACGAAAGATTAAAAAAACTTCCACTTTAAAAGAAAGAAAGGATATTACGATGGTCACATGAGATAACACATAAAAGGGTTCCATATAGAAAAACATGGATATGGAAGAGAAAACTAATGATAATTTTCTGATGGATAATAAAAGCAATCATATTTAGGAAAAATTTAATGATCACAAAGCTATAAATTTTTGATGGGTAAAACAGTTTTTAATTTCATTGTAGGAAAAGTTAACAAAAAATGTTTTTGTTTTAAGATCCTTTTCATAGAGTTATGGAAATAATTTACAACCAAGAAAAATATCATAAGTAACTATACATAGTTTACAGGCATAGTTCCATACATTAATCAAATTCTACCACAAACCCATCTTTTTCTTAAATTAATTAGTATTTAAGGGGATTATTTTTGCCTGAAACACTTGAATCAACTTCTAGAGAATCACATAATCCACAAATAATTAACTATATATTCATTATATCATGAAACATTAACCAAAACCAAACATGTTAGGATAATATTAGACAATTCCCCAAAATAATAAACCAATATATGATCAACAGCCACTTTTAATTTCTAAAATTCAATGATAAAACCAAAAGTTCAAAATAAACCATTCAACAAATAATTTTCCTTAAAATTCCTGACACCCAAAATTAAAAAGGATTTGATCACATGGTATTCCAAGATAAATCGTAACATTATTATTTAAATAACATAAGTCAATCTTAATATATCATACCAAACTGTAATTTCCAAAAACTCATATTCTCAATGATAGGTTAATAGTTTTCATAAATAACGAAATTCTCCATAATACCACAATTAAAATAATATATTATTAAAAAAATAAAATTCAACCTTTACTACTCAAATAAATTCCCATATTACTCGATTTACCATAATCATATAAAGTTCCAATAAATACTGAACATCTTCTAAAATAACATTTATCACTTAATCCCCAAATAATTTTCCAATACCAAAGAAATACATTTGATAAACCAAAAGTTCCCAAAATAAAATTATTCTTATTACATCAACTTTTTTAACAAAAAATTACATTCCAAACCAAATAGGTACATCATGTAGGCTAGTGGTATAAAATAAAACCTGGTTTCACTTCAGTTGTGGTTTTCATGCCTCCAGCCTTGTCTGGCATGACATATTTTCACACTTCCTATGGGTTTACCCATTCCTAAAATTATATAATTTTATAACATTCCCAAAATTAGGTATAATACTCAAAAATAACCATAAAATGTTTTAAACTCAAATTTTATCTCATTACATTCATTTTGTATCCAAAAAAGTAATAAATCATAACTACCTCAAAAATAAATCCCTCCAAAAATACCATTAATTACCTTAACATTTTGGAACATAAAGAAACAAAAGGAATTTTTAATACATTGAAATTATGATCAAACATAAAATTGTTAACCCATGATGGTATCCCCAAATCTTAAGAAGATATCCTAATCTCTAATTTTTTTAAACCATCCTCTGATACCAACTCTAAATCCCTATCCATAAACCTTACATAATATTTTGTGAAGTTAATAATTTGAATTTATTTCACATTGATGATCTTTTCATGTTTTGATTTCTAGATATTTATTCCATAAGTTAATCAAGAAAAACATAGAAATAACAAGTGTACACTTACAACAATATCCATTTCTTACATATAACAAAATCTTTTCAAATGAAACATGATTTATTTTCATGTTTAACCATCATAACTATTCCCTAATCCAATCCTTGAATCTATTTTCCCCTAAATAATGTGAAAATTTTCAATATCATGGGATTATTATAAAATCTCTGTAGGGGATAAAAAATATAGAATGAAACTATAAGTCCTTGAAAATTTTAAAATCATAAAAACATTTTCACAAAATCATACTTTTCACCCATAGAAAAAAATCTTAAAAAACATCATAAAATCAAAATATTACTAGAAATATATTAGAAATAATAAATCATAAATGTAACTTGTGGTATCCATATCATACATACATTATAGAGTCCATAGATATTTATATAGTAACCTCTATGGTTACTTTTGGAATACCCATCACAGTATATTCCATTAATATCTTAGTATAAACCTTGTCATTTAACTCCATCTCATTACCTAGTTAATTGGAGATGTATCATGGTATCTCCCACCATCAGTTTATCATGGAACCATGCATATACATAAGAAATTCCCAAGAACCATAACATAATCGTAACACATAAAACAAGCTTAAAGGAGAAATAACATTTCCACTTTGAAATTATATTTCATCTTTACAAGTCACACACTCATAAATGGAAACACATTATTTTAAAATAAAATTGTAAACTATAAAATAAAAATCAATACATAATAGAAACATGAATGTTAAAAATTATGTTTATAGAATATATCTTAAAAACATTTCATGTTTTTGAAAAAATCAATCCATTTTTAAAACACAATTAAAACATTAAAAAGAAGCTTTTTGAATCGAAGTGTCCCATACAACATTGAATCATTTGAAAAGAATTAAAATCATAAAAAATTCATATCCATATAAATATATCGTCAAAACCATTTTGAAAAAATTGACATTAATGAGAAATTTTTTTAAGAATAAAGTACTAAACCATTTAAAATGATGTTTTAGTTAAAGAGTCCCTTACCTTGAGTCTGACTCGTCACGTACAATATTTATATTTTTAAATAATAAACTTAGGTTAATTTATACATTCTTGATAATTTATTCAAATATTATTATTAATTTTATATCACTTATTACATGTTATAATAATTGCATAATTATTTATTTCATATTGGATGTTTGGTTGATATTTAGTACTTGAGTCAAAAATGAATTTGGTATGATGTCAATAGTACATGTGGTCATAATTATTTAATCTCAAAAATAATATTAATTACATAATAATATCTTTTAAACATAAATTATACTTTCAAATAAAACTATTTATTTATGGTATTAAAAAAATGTACAGTGTTATAATCATGGAGACGGTAGGCCTTACGTACGCATGAATAACATATCCATTTTTAATTGATCATTATGGAAATAGGGTAATTATTATTTTATAATAAAAAAAATTAATAATATAATTAGCATCATAATAAGAATTTAAATATAATTATATATATCATAAAAGTGATGCGGTGAATAAAAATGACGAACATCGCTTCGTGGAGGCGATAGTTCGCACGTACGCACGAACGACGTTATCATTTTAATGTGCATGGAAATTAAGAAAATATTTTTTATATTATTAAATTATAATTATAAATATTTCATGAAAATAATATTAAAACTTTATTTAAATCATTATGTCGAGTCTTGAGAGATGATAATGAAAAACAAACTATATCGGTTTGTGTGGTGGTAGGATGTCGTACACACGAACGAAATGTTCATTTCCCATTTGATGAAATTTGATATCGATTTTGGTGATGATATTAACATAGTAACATCTATGTATATTGGGGATACTGCAGTTATTAGTTTCTCATGGATTAAGGATATTCAAATTAATTGAATAATGAAATAAAATAGAAATACTTAAATAAAAAAATTACATTTCCTTCAGATGGTCATTTTTCTTAACACCTTAAAACCTCTAAGGAAGGTGTTCTAACAAAAATAAGGCTTTAGGAATGTGGGGTGGGATTATATGAAGGGTTTTGGGTAGATTTTTTCCAATCAAAATTATTTTGGATGCGTCTGTAATTGAGAGGTATGGGTGCCTTTTTATAATAGAAGAGAGGGGCACCCTTGGAATTATTAAAAGTAATAAATTAATATAAATTTTATTTCAATTAAAAATTTTCCCAATCCAATTTATTTCAAATACTAGATGCTTTTGGGTTGAATAATCAATATACAATTAATATTTTACATGTTTTTACAATATTTTAAGCCTTATCTTATTATTTTAACCCTTATTTCACCCTTTTTATTCTTACTGTTATTTAATGTTATTTACAGTTGGCGGGTTAATGTAATTATCATAACATGTCAGAAGACCCAAAAAAGAGTCATTTATGACATATTTGGACTTATCCTAACTATTTGGATGAATATTATTTTTTAATAATTTGATAACATTTAATATACTATTTTATATTTTAAAATACCAATATTGTTAATTCTAACACTATTCATTAGTTGACTTTTATAAAATATCATAACAGTAAGATAAGTTCCTTAAAAAATCCTTTAAATCATCAAAATAATGTCAAATATATCCACAAAATTCGTGGATGGAATATATTATGTCAAATATTTTTTATTTTATTATTTATAAAATCATTTATTTGATTCATTCATTTTTTAAGAAATTACTACAACATCATTGTGTCATAATTAAATTTAATTATTTAATTTATAAAAATTATAAATAAATTACCATGATGTAGGTAATATTATTATATTACCAATTAATATTTATAGTCAAAGATATCCCAGGTATAACTTCACATTACAATATATTTTGATTTAAAAACAAAAGTGTAAAAAAGAATATTCATTGAATATAATATTATAAATACATTAAACTTGTAAATGTGGCTTAAAGTGGTCCTAAAATTGACACAAGGATTATCATGGTTGGAGAAACTAATAAAATTATATTCAGACAAGTTTAGAGTAGTTTTATATTATTATAATATTATTTTTACCTTTAATTACCGGATTTACTCTTAACCGTGGCAATAATAATAATTACTAAATTTTCTATATATAATGTATAAAAATAAAATAGACCTATTTATATAATTTTGAACCTTTTTATTCAAAATATTTAATCCGTTTTTTCAAATTAAAAACTCATAACTGGCTGAAATTAATTAAAAAATAATCCTGTTGATGGAATGAGAAAATCGGGTTTTAAGTAAAATGTTCAAAAGATCACAAAGTTTTCCTATTTTATTTTAATTAGAAAAGGCATCCAATGAACCAAATTGGATTAAATGATAAAAAATTATCTAATTATACATTAATACCATGTAAAAGGATAAGCTAACAAAATAAATAAATTAGATGAAAATGTAATTTTGAATTAAAACGTAGTATTTTTCACTATTAATTAAAATATGAATGTTATTAGAAAAATAACAAAAAATTATCCAAACTAAATTTTTATGTCACTATTTTAAATTAGAATTTTATGTTTTAAATGAAACAAATAAATGTGTTGAAAATTATATTTAAAATGGGGTCTACATTGAAATCCAGCAAAACTGTGTTTTTAGAAAAACAATCATTTTATCCATAAAATTTTATTTATTTTTATACAATTTCTAGGAAAGACATAAGTAGGATTCTAAAAATTATATTTAATTAATATTTCATTGATATAATCCATCCAGAATTATTTTATTATTTTATAAACACAATTATTCACATTTAAAGATTTTTTCATAAAAATTACATCATTTATATTCGATTGGTTTGAGATTCATTTCACGTTAATTTGGTAACCAATGAATCATTATATTAATATTTTTAAATCCAATTTTTATAATTTAGTTAACAATGTTCATTTCCTCCATTCTAATGGTTTGGAGATAACTTCCATACTAAATAATAATATTTAGTTGTTCATTTAAGCTCGTTGTGGCGTATCATGTATGCTATCGAACATTGTGTTTCCTTTTAAAAACATGAGATGTTATATTCTATCCATATTTTTCTATATTTTCATAAATTTTAATAAGGGGGAGTTTTTTTAAGTTTTTAGATCATGGATTGTTTGGTAAATAACTTTATCACATTTCAATAATTATTTCTTTTTATCGAGAGATAGATTTTTATCAAAAATACTACTATACACTTTGATGTGCTATCAAGCTGTTTTTTATATAGGCTATGATTTGGTGTTTTTTGAATAATTACTTTAGTTTTAAGATGATATTCAGGAAGAGTTCCATCGATTGAAAAAAAATCCAAATTGGGAGATTGAGGTTCCATAGAATGATTAAATAAGTTTGATTTATTTCCAACCCTATATGAGATATGTTATGAATACTATGAAAGTTGTTATAAATATTGTTGGAGTATTTCTAGTTAGTTAAGGATGATTGGTAATGGGTTTTGGAATCTTTTATGGATATTTTAGTGAATTATGATACTGGATAATTCTACACTCATATGAATTTTTATTTTGTAAGTAATTATAGTCTGTGTAAGAAGTTTCAAGTTGTGTGAAAGTAATTCTGGCTAGTACAGTAATTTTTAGTAGTACATAAGCAATTATAGCCTGCATAATAATTCTGAGTTGTGGGTAAGATAATTTTCATACATAAATGAGAATATCTTACTCATATGAACATATAGAGTATGTTATTAGGAAAAAAATAGAATTATGATATCTATAAGAAACATATCTTACACATAAAGAAATTTGGTGTAATATATTACATACATAATATAATTACACATATTAAATGAGATTATAGTGTGTTCAGATGTCAATGGAAATATAAATGAGATAAATTCATGATTAATTCTAATGATACAGGATGATTAATTATTCACAAATTAAAAAAGATAATATTTTTAAAATAAATCAAGATTCAAGTAGGGATATTAGATTAAGCTGGTGTTATTCAAAAATTAATGAGGAGTTATCAAGACCACAATTTTATGTACCACATTAAGAGGTATTTCATGAAAGAATCCAAATCTTACTTATAATTTTTTGAATGACTTTTAATGTTTTGGATTTAAGAAATATGTATCTATGATATTCAAATATCAGACAGGGTTTTATTCATTGATTATTTAATTGTTTTAAATCATTTATTGGGAGGGATTTGAATAATAACTGAGGGTTATATTTTCAGGAAAATTAAAATACAAAAAAATGGAAATTATTTGATGTGGTATCTATGATTTTTTAAAATTTTAAATAATGAGAAATAATTTATTTAAAAATTTTTAGGAAGAATCTTATACTTTATAAATATTAAAATCATCAGTATCGAAGGAAAAGATAATATGAGGTGATAAACTAGTACTGTATCTATAATCACATAAAGGGGTTAAGGAAATTCATTTTTATTGCTATATTTTTCCATGATTTATGATGAGAAAGAAGAAAAAACATGCATGAATTCTTTCATGTGTGGGTTGATCATTTTTATTTGTATAGAGGATATTCAACCTATTTCTACTTGTATTTTTATATTGATCATTTAGTTGAAGTATTTTTGGAAGAATATCTACCCTTTAATGTTAAAGTTCCCTACTGTACTAGAATGATATGATTAAAATACAATGATAATGAGTAATTTTTTAGAATATGTGGTTATTTTATAAAAAATTCAATTTAATAATTATTGGAGTGGATGATACCATCCTAGAAAAATAAGTATACAAACCTTCCTCAAACATAGTGTACCGATTATAGGAATTTGTAATCTCTAAAATTATACTGATAAGAAAATATGTGACACAACCTTTGGTTAATCATGATAATGACCAATATCCCAGATTAGGGTAGAACACTGTAAAAACATATATGTGAAATATTATATTAATATTATTTTATATGGGATAGAAAAAGATTCTAGTGATTAAATCTCGACTTTAGTTGATCATATGGGTTTTATTAAAAAGAAATAATTAGTAAAAATTTAAATTTTTACTACAGATTCAATCCCCCTATTAGTATTTTCCTAACTTATTTGTGATTTATAGAAGTATATATATATATATGGAAATCCATAAAACAAAATAAATAATACAGACATTGAGGAGAAATATTCAAGATAAAAAAGATGAGATAAGGTTATCTCCAGTTATAGGGAACCTTTTAGATGAGTTGTGAACCAAAGTGGGAAAAATCATAAGAAGACTTGTAAAACCCATAAATAACTGAAGTATAAGAAACTTTAAGGGTTTTTAGAGATAAAGAAAATATAATTCCCTAAATATAAATTTATACATATACAATCACGATTTCAATGTGAAATTGGGAAAGAAATGCTTATGAAGATCATAACAAGTATGTTAAGTAGCTATCAAAGAAGCGATTATATGAAATAAATTTAAAACCTTACAAAAATCTTGAAATACTAAATAAAAAATAGATTGTATTATATAAATAACCATATATTAACATAGTTAATTAGGTAAGGATATAACTCAATGAAAGGAAATTGATTTAGGGATCCCCTCAACTCTAGTCCTAACTCACCTCATACATCCTCAACCTACTGAATAATAAAATAAAATTAATTATATAAATGATTTAAACCTTTTCATGCCAATTCCATTATTATTATTCCTTTTTATTCATTTATTATCTTGTATTATATTTTTATTGGATCAATTTTTCTTATGTCTATTATTTTGAGGTTATTAGGTCCATAGATCCAAAAGACATTGGGATTGATGGAATTGGTCAAAGATCCTTTTTCAATAATTTGAAAATATCTGAATATTGAAGGTATTATGTATAAATATTTCCAAAATAAAAGAATCTCAATATGTTATAAAATAGTTACCATTCAAATAATGTTCCTCAACAAGCATTTTTTATGGTTAAAAATTACTATGATTATTTACATTTAATTTCAATGTTATAAGGAATATTTTACCATTATAGAATCAAAATCATGTTTATACTATAATATTAATTTTATAGTAAATCATGAAATAAATTTTTAAGAATATCTAAAAAATATCTATGTTTATGGGAGCACCATCATTAACTTTGGTAGCATAAAAACACCATGGTGAGCGATGTCATTCAAAATACTTTAAAATAAGAGAAAACAAAATAAAATTTCAGTTTTAGAAAATATAATATTATAATAATTATATTTATTTATTATTAATTTTAAATATCAAGTATTTTAATTAAATTTGTAAGAAATTAATTGAAATTAAATGATATATTTTTCAGAAAACAACTGTATTCTGACAATGTAATTGTTGATGATAAAGATTTTAGGGAGAGATACAAAGGGATATATCATAATTGATGGATAAAAAATATGAAAATTTCCTTATATTGGAATCATGGAATCCTAATAAGAGCTGTTTTGAAATAGTTTTAGGTAGGATTAATTTTATATAGGAATAGAAAGATTAAGTTTGTAACTCTTACATTTCTTTTTGAATCTCCTCCTTTAGATTGAATCTTAAGAGATCATATATGGGAACGTTTCTAGAAAAAAAATCCTTTTTAACATGTAAAGTATATTTTATATAGGTATTATGGAATAACATAGAGAGAAAACTAAACTTTATATGTGTTATAGAAATGATAGAATGGGTGCCCTTTTATAAGAAAAATCCGATGATGTTTTCATGAATATTATGTCTTTTAAGGGTCAAGAATTTAATTTTGAAATTCAAAATGAATCATATATGGGACATATATGATAGTATTGAACATTTACCATTCTAAACTGATTAATAATATTTTTTAATATTTAAATTAATTTATTAATCATTTTTAACATTATATACCACTTATATTAATTTTTATGGTTATTTATATAATTTTAAATTAAAAATATTTATATAACCATAAAATTCATATTTTAACATTTAAATAATTTTTTACCAATAATTTTCATCCCTAAAATAGTAATATTATTATAACCCTGATCTTTTTATTACGCAATTCAACATAATTCAATACATAAACTTCATTTTACACAACATAGAAGATCGAGAGGTCTAATGTATTTGGGGCTTAGGATTATTACATAACAACTTAAAACATGAAAAACAGTATATTTATTGAAAACTTCATTTACATGACCACTACATTCCCTCGAACTCAGCATTGAATGGGATAACCTGAGGACATGCATAAGAAAAGGGTGATCTATAAATCCTAGTAAGGGAATAAAAATGGAGTCACATGTGGAATACAATACATGTTAGGAAATAGGCATATAATTAGAGCACAAGAGAATCATAAACATAAAGGCATGATAAATATTTATAATCATAACATGGAAATGTGGAAACAACGCTTAATATGGAATTACCATGAGCCAAGGCTAATTGCACATGGAGAATGAGTAAATATTAATTGCACATGAAGCACAAGTAAAACCTCATTACACTTGATTTATCACGAGTAAACACCCATTTCACATGAAATATAATGATACTATTATTAAACCAATTCATTGGAGCGCTATAAGGGTTCACACTTCTTAAACATTTCATTTCATGCATAACTGTGCCAAATGGTTCATATAACATGGATTTATAAAACATAATAATTTATTACATGATAAAGGAATGTGGAATTAAAACATGTACCTTTATAATAAATAAGTAAATGTGCATAAAGTTGAATACCCTTGATAGAGAAATGGGCATGGTCTTCACTACACAATGACATTGGCTTAGAAAATCGGTGCAATTTTGGTAGTGTAATGGCATGACGTAAGAATTCATAAAAATGGTTGATGAGAGAAAAATGGTAGTATCATCATATGTACATGAAATTTATAGTAAGTGGGTCATATAGATACATGTCCCAACAATTAAAATGGAATTTAGAGTCATGCTACCAAATAATTTCTTGAATGTAAAAGAAGAGAGAGAAATTTCTTACAGAATTTTGGCATAGTAACGGGTGTACATGGGAGGAATTAAATGATAGAAAAAGGGGTATCACATCATTAAAACATAAAGAGGTCAGAATGGGGGAGTTGTGAACCCATACCACAACATTTATAGTTGAAATTAAAAGGGCATAACAACATTATGAAAACTGGACAAAAATGAGAAAGGAAGAAAAACCCTTACATGGAAGTGTGCTTCCAAAGGCTTGATAGAGGCCTAAGGGAGGATTATTTGGAGATTGGGTCACCTTGAGAGGATTCTATAAAGATGAGGGAAGAGTTTTTACAAACTCCAAAGGCTTTCAGTGAGGAGGAAGTGGGAGCTTGGGTGAGCTTATATAGGAAAGGTGAGGGAATTATTTATTATTTAGGTTTGGGACACCTCACATTAAACTAATCCAAACCACAACCCATCCCATGGTTTTTCCCATGTTTTTTGGAAAATATAAGTTAAAAACAATATTTTATAAGTCCAAAATCCGAAATTCTTAAAATAATGGGGTTGCTTATGGGGAGGTGAGTCACAATCCCATGGAAAACAATTTAAAAATACAAGATGTTTAATAAGCCTTGAATGGTGCATTAATGCTTTGTAAAATAAGTCAATAAAAATAAAAATCAAATTATATTAATGTTGAAACATATATTGTTCAAACATAAGGCTTTTAATATTTTATTACATCACTATTGGGTCATTATTATGTCATAAAACACATTGTATATTTATACGGTATTTAATTTTTACCCAAAAATTTGACTGTATAAAAAAATTATGAAAAATTCACCATTAGATAATTTCAACATCCTGATTCTAGAAATAATATTTATTTTATCTAAATATTTTTTAAATATGTTAATTATTACTTTTAAAATAAAAACCGACATTTATCTAAAATTCATAGGTTTTTGACAAAAATGGATTTCAAACCTTACTAAAAATTATGATTGCATTCATAAAATTATACAATCATTTATTTTTAATAAAAATTAATTTAATAATAATAATAATAATATTTTATTAAAATAGTATTTATTTCAAAAATCCATTAATTCATCAAAATAGATTTCTTAGTTGAATACTAATTAAAAATAATTTTTGTGATTTAAAACCCATCAACAAGGTAATAATAAAAAAATGAAGGAATATTCATTATTATATATCAAAATAATGTACACGAACAAAGTTCTACTGTCTTTCTACATAACCCCTTATAACACCCACATAATACTGAAGGGTAAGGTGTGCGATGGTGACCAACTCTTGGGGTGGCTCAGATTACATTGCTCTGGTGGTAATCTCTATAAAATTCCACTTCTCTCATAAGTTGTTCCACTTGAGCTTAACATATTCAAGGTCAGATTGGGCTTGGTCAAGAGCAAATACCAAAGACGCAACCTCCTTTCTGAGCTCTGACAAATATTTTTTGTATGGGGCATGTCTACCGGATGAGTTCATCGCTTCCTTTTTCTGAGTAAATTGGATTTGTTAAAGCCCTATATTTATACTAATCATGTGATCACTATTCAATGGATATATTAACAATGGTCACAATTCATAACATTATTTTAAAATCCGAAAACATCAATGAATTTGACATTTTATATAAGCATTCTACACAAAGAGACATTTAATTAGATCCAGAGGTATTTCTATTAATGAAAGTTTGGGACATTACAATCTTCCCACCTTAAAAAAATTTCTCCCTTGATATTTTATTTTCCCACATTAAAATATATGTGGGTAACTCTGTTTCATCATTTCCTCTGATTCCCACTTTTCTTCTTCAAACTTGGGGTTTTCCACAACACCTTGAAGAGAGGAATGGTCTTATTTCAAAGAACTTTTTCTCTATGATCTAAGGTCTTCACTGGTTTCTCCTCATTAGAAAGGTCATCCTCTAACTGTACATCCTATGAAGAGAGTACATGTGAAGGGTTCGGTATGTACTTATTTAAATGAGATACATGAAATACATCATGACCTTTGGCCCTGTTAGGTGGAAGTGCTAGTTGATAGGCCACAACACCGACATGATCAAGAATCTCAAAGGGGCCGATGTACCTTGGACTTAACTTCCCTTTATTTGCAAACCTCGTGACCTTCTTCCACAGAGATACGCATATAAATACCATGTCTCTAACTTTAAACTCTAGGTCTCATTGGCGGTTATCTTTATAACTCTTTTGTCAACTCTGGTATGACTTGATTTGTTGCTGAATGGTTTTCACCTTCTCCACCATTTCTTCAACCATTTGTCATCCAATCAGCTTACACTCACCGACCTCATCCCAACACGCCAGTGTTCTGCACCTTTTCCCATAAAAGGCTTCATATGGTTCTGTTTGGATTCTTGAGTGGGAACTATTATTATAAGAGAACTCAACCAGAGAAAGATATTGATCCAATCCTCCTTTAATGTCCTTTGAGCATGCTCTCAACATGTCCTCATGTGTTTGGATAGTCCACTCGGATTGGGATTCAGTTTGAGGATGATAGGCCTTACTGAAGTTTAGTTCAGTATTCATACCATGTTGAAGACTCTCCCAAAACATAGAGGTGAATCTTGGATCTCAATCATACACAATATATAGTTGTACTCCATATAGCCTTACCACGTCCCTGATATATATCCATTCCATTTGATCTAATGAGAAATCCTCTTGAATAGAAATGAAGTGTGCTGCCTTTGCAAGACGGTCCACAACAACCCAGATTTCATTATTGCCTTTGGATGTATTCAGAAGTCCGGTGACAATGTCCATGCTGATTTTCTCCTATTTCTATTCTAGTATGGGCAATGGTTGCATCATCCCCTTAGACTTATGCCTCTCTGCCTTCACTTGCTGACACACTAGGCACTTTGATGTATATTCTGCAATCTTCTTCTTCATATTATCCCACCAATAATGCTCTTAGAGATCTCAATACATCTTTGTGTTTCCTAGGTTAATAGAGAAATTATAACTATGTACATCATTCAAAAGTTCATTCTTCAGCTCCAGACTTGATGGAACACATTGTCTTTTACCAAATCTCACAATTCATTCTTTATTAACATTAAACTCCAAGGATTTCCCTTTTTTATAGCTTCCATTATTTCCTTAATTCCCACATCATCCTTTTAAGCATATTTTAACCTTTCCAAAAGTGACGGTTGAGCAATCATTTGTGAAAGGATTAATGATGCTCCCTTCTTTATGATTCCTCTGTCCATCTTCATCAAATCTAAGAAGATTGGATCCTTTTCAATTATCATCAATGATAGAATCATTTGGTCTTTTCTACATAGGGAATTTGCCACCTTGTTTACTTTCCTAGGGTGGTAATGGACTGAGTAGTCATAATCTTTGATCAACTCTAACCATATTTGTTGGCGCATGTTCAACTCTTTCTATGTGAATATATACTAGAGGCTTTTGTGGACTGTATATATTTCACACTTCTCCCCAAAGAGGTAACGCTTCTAAATTTTCAATGCAAAGATCACTGTAGCCAACTTGAGGTCATGTTTTAGATAGTTATGTTCATGATCATTCAATTGCCTTGAAGAATAATAATTGACTCTGTGATTTTGCATCAACAAACTTCCCAGGCCCTTCTTTAAAGCATCACTGAATACCACAAAAATATCTCCACTTGGGGGTAATGTGAGAACAGGCACAGTGATAAGATTCATTTTCAACTCCTTGATGCTTTCTTCACATTCATCACTCTAAGAAAACTTTACTCCCTTCCGAGTTATCTTGGTAAGAGGGCTGTATAATCATGAGAAGTTTTTCACAAATCGTCGATAATATCCAGCTAACCCGATGAATCTATGAATATCCATTACTGATGTTAGCTACGAGCAACCCATAATTGAATTTTTTTGGAGGGATCCTCAAATATCCCATTGATTATGATGACATGGACCCATAATGAGACCTCCATCAACTAGAACTCACACTTGTTGTACTTTTCATAATGCTTCTCCTTCCACAAGGTCTCAAGTACAGTTCATAGATTCTCCTCATGATCCTAATTAGTTTTGGAGTATATCAAAATATCATCAATAAAGACTACAAATATTTGTCAAGGTATCCTACAAAGACTCTATTTATCAAGTCCATGAAGGTTTTTGGAGAATTAGTGAGTCTGAAAGGCATTACTATGAATTCATAGTGCCCATATCTTGTATGAAAAGCAGTCTTGGGGATATCTTCCTTCATCACCATTACTTGATAATATCCCGACCACAAATCCACCGTGGAAAAGTATTGTGCTCCACACATCTAATCGAACAAGTCATATTTTCATGGGAGAGGATACTTGTTCTTTATCGTGATTTTTTTCAGCTCGCAATAATCGATGTAAAGGTGCATTGAACCATCTTTCTTCTTGATGAAGAGGACTGATGCACCCCATGATGATGCACTTGGGCGTATAAACCCTTTATCTAGATTCTCTTGTTGTTTTTTCTTCATCTCCACAAGCTCCCCAATAGCCATTATATATGGAGTCTTGGATACTATAAATTCCCCCAGTAATAAGTTCAATTGACAATTCAACATCTATTCTAGGAGGAAGACCAGACAATTACTTGGGAAAAACTTCAGCGAATTCCATCACAATATGCATGTCTTCTAGGATGATTTACACCATAGAATTAATCATCTAAGTCAGATATGCATTCTCATAGGGTAGTAATATCCATGCTTGAGATGATGGAGCTAAAGAAGATTCATCTTCCTCCTTGCACTTGTAAGGAATCAGGGTTCGATTCTCCACATGGAGAGTGATTTCCCTCTCACGGAAATTTATGTTGGTTATATATAAGGAAATCCAATCCATGCCAAGAATTGAATCAAATTCCACTAGAAAGAGTATTATGAGGTTCACAGAGAAGTTTAATTCAAAAATTATGACAAGGGAGGATTTATATTCATGGGATGCAATGATTGCCCCATTTTCCATACTCACCGACATCTTAACTTCCATGATTTTTGGTGGGGCTGGGATTCTTCTACTAAAATTTTGAGATATAAAAGAATGTGTAGAACCTAAATCAAAAGTTACATTCACTATTCTTGAATTAATAACTAGTGTACCTGTCACCACTTCATGGTCGGAGTTCACTTCGGCAGTAGTGATGGAAAAAGCCTGCACTTGCTACCTTATGGATTTTTGGTTGCCTCCAAAAACCCTTGTCTTAGGGAACTGATTTTCAAGATGCCCTAGTTCATTATAGTTGTATAAATAAACAATGTGTTGAGGTTAGAACGGAGTTTTACTCTCTTCTATTTTAGCCACGGGTTTTTCTGTTCAGTAGTTAACAGCTATGTGCCCTTCTATTCCACAACTAAATCATTTCCATGTCCCCTTAAGGCAATTTTCAGGGTTCTTCTTTCTGCACATTTGGCGAGTGGGGTGCTAGATCTTCTTAGCATCATTGGACTTATCCATCAGACTTCTAGCATTGAATTATACCATACACTTTATATCCCCACGATACCTCTGAGATTCTATGATCTCAATTCTGAACTTGAGGGCACATCAGAAAATTTCTTCACAGCTGTTGAAGTCATGGATTTCCAGCACTTTTCACAGGCTAGGATTCATCCCACCAAAGAAGAAGTCAACCTCACATTTGGGGGTAAAGACAATGTCGGTAGTATATCGTGCAAGCCTTGTGAAGTTTTCCTTGTACACTCCAACATATTCGTTGTATTTTTTCATACGGTCAATGAAGTTCCTTTCTATCTTAAGCCGGATGGTGCATAAAAATATTTATCGAAAAACATCTTCCAGAAATTCATCCATTCCAATGCCTCGATCTCCCTATCAATCTTTGTATTTTTGATCAAAATCTACAATTGATCATCTTCACCCTCCATATGATAAGCATCCATGAGAACCTTTTCTTGTTCAGAACATTGAAGGATGGAGAATATCTTTTCAATGGATTTGATCCATTGTTCAGTGATTGAGGGATCAGATGATCCATTAAAAGTAGGAGGCCTTTGTCTCATGATGTTCTCGAGAGTGAATTGTTCTTTATTAAGGGTGGTTGAAAGTTCCTCTTGACCCATAATTATATTCAAAGCTTAAGTTATCTAAGAGAGAAGCATGACAAAGTATGTAATTCCTCCTCCCATTGGATTGGGCATCTCATTAGTACAGTAATCACATTGATCTTCACATCGGTGGTTAGTCCAAGTACTCCTATTACCAGCCATTGGCTGGAATAAAAGGAAAGTTAGGGGTAACACATAAAGGGTACTCCAAGGACAAAACTAACGACTTACATATAAATTTTATTTCCTTAACATATAAATCTATTGGCTTTAGTATATGTTATCCATGACCTACCTTCTAACATATATTCTTTGGGAATTTTTTCGGACACTTAATAATGGTTCATACAAAGCTTGTGAATTTACCAAATCATATCCATCGGGAGTGTTGTAACCAAGGGTGTAGAAAGGCCTGTTGTTATGCACCAGTTCCCGTTCGAGTCTAGCTCAAAGCAATGTTTTTTGGTTTTACCCCTAGGATACATCTGTGCCAGAGCGGCCTCTACTTGCTCGTATCTAGACAGGGATGTATTTTCATGCAAAACCACTTACTCAATACACACCAAAACATAGGGATGTTTTTATTACACTTATTCTTTTCTATAAGGCTTCACTAGGGTTTTCTAATCCTAATCCCAAAAATTAACGAAACCTATCCTCTATTACCAACTTTGATAACCCTGATTTTTTTATTACACAATTAAACATAATTTATTACATAAACATTATTTGTTACAACATAAAAGATTGCGAGGTATAGTGTATTTGGGGCTGAGGATCATTACATAACGACATAAAACATGAAAAAAACATCTTTATTGAAAATATCCTTTACATGACCACTACATTCCCTCTTACTTAGAAATGCATGCGATAACCTGAGGACATGCATAAGTAAAGGGTGAGCTATAAATCCAAGTAAGGGAATAAAAAAGGAGTAATATAAGGAATAAAATACATGTTAGACAATAGGAATATCATTAGATCACAATATAATCATAAACATAAAGTCATGATAAAGTATGATAATCATATCATGGAAATGTGACAACAATACATAACGTGGAATTAGCAAGAGCCAAGGCTCATTTCACATGGAGCATGAGTAAATCCTCATTGAACATGAAGCACGAGTAAAACCTCGTTGCATTTGAATTAGCATTACTAAACACCCATTTCACATGACGTATCATGATACTATTCTTAACCCAATGCATTAGAGTGCTATAAGGGCGCACCCTTCTTAAACATTTCATTTCATGCATAAGTCTGCCACATGGATCATATAACATGGATTCAAAAAACATAATCATTTATTCCATGATTAAGTAATATTTAATTTATACATGGAACATTATAATCAATAAGTAAATGTGTGTAAAGGTTAATACCCTTGATATAGAAATGGGCACGGTATTCACTACATAATGACATTGGCTTAGAATATCGGTGCAATTTCGGCAGCCTAACTGCGTGACATAAGAATTCAAAAAAATGGTTGATGAGAGAGAAAGGTACATATCATCATATGTACATGAAATGGAAAGTAAGGGGGTTATATAGATACATGTCCCAACAATTTAAATGGAATTTAGAGTCACGACACAAAAGAATTTCTCGAATGTAAAAGAAGAGAGAGAAATTTCATTCGGAATTTTGGCATAGTAACAGGTGTACATGGAAGGAATTTAATGAGAGATAAAGGGGTCTCCCATAATTCAATCATAAAGAGGGAAGTATGGTATAGGGGATAAAACATACCCCAACATTTATAATTGAAATTGAAAGGGCATAAAAACATTAAGAAAACATGAAAAAAATGAGAAAGAAGGAAAATCACTTACTTGGAGGTGTGCTTCCAAAGGCTTGAGAGAGGATTCATGGGAGCTTGGGGAACCTTTTTAGTATTATGGAGAGAGGAGTGAAGAGGTTGGACGAACTAAAAAGGCTTTGAGTGAGGAGGAAGTCAGATATTAGGTGGGTTTATATAGGAAAGGTGAGGTAATTCTTTATTATTTAGGTTTGGGACACCTCACATTAAACTAATCTAAACCACAAACCATCCCATGGTTTTTGGCAACGGGAAGTGGAAAAAAATATTTTATAAGGCCAAAGTCCAAACTTGTTAAAATAATGGGGTTTCTTATGTGGAGTTGAGTCACACTCCCAAGGAAAACAATTTAAAAAGAAAAGATGTTTAATAAGCATTGAAGGTTCCATTAATGCTTTGTAAAATAAGTCAAAGAAACCCAAAATCTCATTATATGAATGGTAAAACATATATTGGCCAAACATAAGGCATATAGTATTTTATTACATCACTATTGGGTCATTATGATGTCATAAAACACAGTTTATATTTAAACAGTATTTAATTTTTACCTAAAAAATTGACTATCTCAGAAAATAAAAAAAAATCACTGTTGGATAATTTCGACATCCTGATTCCAGAAATAATATATTTTTATCTAAATTATTTTCTAAATATGTTAATTTTCACTTTTAAAATAAGAAACTGATATTTATAAAAAATTCATGGGTTTTGAGAAAAATAGCTTTCAAACCATAAAAAAATTACAATTGAATTCATAAAATTATAAAATCATTTATATTTAGTAAAAATTAATTTAATAATAATAATAATATTTTATTAAAATATTTTTTAATTCCAAATTCCGTTAATTCATTAAAATAGATTTCTAAGTTGAATATTAACTAAAAATACTATTTATGCTTTAAAAGCCATCTACTAGGTAAAAATAATTAAATGAAGGTATATTAATTATTATATATCAAAATAATTTACTTGACCATAGTGCTAATGTCTTGTTACATAACCCCTTATAACACCCGCATAAGACCAAAGGGTAAGGTGTGTGATGGTGACCGACTCTTTGGGTGGCTTGGATAACATTTATCGGCTGGTAATCTCTATCAAATTCCACTTCTCTCGTAGGCAGTTCCTCTTGAACTTAACATATTCATGCTAGGCTTAGGCTTGGTCAAGAGAAATGACCAAAGACGCAACCCCCTTTCTAAGTTCTGAAAAATGGGCTTCATATTGGGCACGTCTACTAGATGAGGCCATCGCTTCCTTTGTCTAAGTAAATTGGATTTGTTAAAGCCCTATACTTATACTAATCTTGTGATCACTATTCAATGACTATATTAACAACGGTCACAATTCTTAACAATATTTTAAAATCCAAAAACATAAAACAAAAAAAGTTTACATTTTATATAAACATTTTACAAAAAGATAAATTTAATTAGATCAAGAGGGATTTCCATTAATGAATGTTTGGGTTAGTACATATATACTATAATTTAGCTAAATATTTCCATATTAAATATTTTAATTATAACATCATTGACATTTCTCCAGCATGCACAAGAATTGATTTGGAGCTATTTAAGAATTTTGGATAATTTTCATATTATTTAATATTAAAAATAAATTATCAATACAAATATATATTATAATTCATAAATATTATCAAATAATACCATCCATAAGACTTATTATTCCCAATTATATCATGATAACATTTTTAAGATATTTTTTGGACATTTCATAGTTTACACAAGCATTGGGAAAGAAATTGTATATTTAACTTGTTTTATAATTTAAAATTAATAAATATATTTTTATATAATTTATTAGAAATAATATTTATCATTAAGGACTAACATACTATAATACCTCCTTAGATATTATCTCAAAGATACCAATTTTTAATTTTACAGTGTTGTGCAAGCACTACGTTAACACCAATAAATTTTTTCACATTTTTTTTGAAATGAATATTAGTTTATATTAATTGGAAACTTTTTATGATATTTTGGGTATAATGTAATTTAATACACATTCCATATGTTTCTATAATGTTCAATATAATTTTAGATAATAAATAAAATTTAACATGAATTTAAACACTTATTTTAAAAGAGATTTAAATTAAAGTTCATTACTATATATAATCACATTAAATTTAAATATTGAATTTTAAAATAAATCACTTAATACATTAAAAACCATTCATTTTAATAAAAATATTATTTAGAAGTTACTATAATAATATTCTTAAATCAAAAACTGTGATCATCAATCATATTCACTATCTACAATCATATCCTATTTTTTCGATAATTTTTATATAAATAAATTACACCAAACATTGACATGAATTTAAAATATAGTATTAATTTAATTAAAATGAATATAAATAATTAATGATTAACTTCTCAAAAAAATTATGTATTCTTAACAGAAGTATTAATTCTTGTTCAACTGAAAAATAACAGTCATCATTCAAACTATGCCATAATTATTTCTAAGAATATCATAATAATAAATATCAATATAATTAAATATAATTCACATAAATATACATTTATAAAATATAAAACAATTAAATAAATCAATAAATATTTCGTAATAAAAAATCAATTTTATAAATTTTAGTTAATATTTAAATAAAGTAGATTTCATTTCATAAAGTAGACATAATAATTTTAAATGTATACTTTGTATCAAATTAATTATATAACATCATTTAAAAAGTTATGTAAAAATATATTCATTTATAATGTAAATATAAAAATTCATAATCATCAATATTAATGAACCATAAAAGTGATAGATTATTAAAAATGTGTGGGTTGTCAGATCTCTCCCATAGAGAAATTGTGTCTTTGAAATTTTAATTTGTTCTCACACAAATGAGTGTATCTTAACTTATGGAAAGAATTATATATGTTTTTATTAAGAAATTTATTTTTTAGTTTGAGACTAGGAGGATTATAATTTCAATAATCAATAGTTTTTAATATATGTATGTACGTTTATAATAATCATAATTGTGAATGACATTCTAGAGGCATACCTTGATAGTCAGGTGTTGTTTCTAATATAATCATTGATATGTTTATATTCCTTTTACATTATTTGGAGGAATTATTTTACCAATAAGAATGAAAATATAAGACAATATACATAATTTATTTCCATTTAATATATATATATAATTGTATATTTTATTTTCTATTTTGTTCAGTTTCCACCATTGATTCACTCCATATTCTAAATGGTGAATTACTAAGGTGGAGACTTCATCAATAAAACATGAATACAAAGCATTAATGTATCATGATATCTATTAAATAACAATTTAATTTATTTTATAAAATATTTTTATGAAAATATATTCCACATGTTTTTAGCTATTTAGTCAACAAATGGTTAATGTAATTAAATAAAATACCTAATAAAATAAAAAAACCACCATAATAAAAAAAATTATAATTCTTTATCCATTAAAACCTTAATTATTAAAAATACCACTAGTTCAACCTAAGTAATTTTTTGTTTTATCTATTGATTCATCTTTACTCAAACATATAAAATAATTAAACGTAAAAAAAAGAATAAATATTGAATATATATTGTCCATTATCAATGAATCATTTTATCCTTAAATAAAATCAATCACCTTTTCATAAAACCATAATAATATTATTTATTCCTCAACTATATATACTCTAAAAAATTAACTCAATGTTTATCCCTCAAATAATATTAACCAATTGTATATAAAATAACATGCGAGCAAATAATTCTCTATATATACCTTAACCATGTAAGGTTCCTAAAAAATAGAAAACATCTTCTAGAAAAACTAATCACATTTTCACCAAATAAATTTTCTAAACTACTCATATTATATTCCCAAAATAAAATTATCATTTTTCATTAATAACCATAATTAACTATTAATTAAATTATATAACATCCCCAAGTTTTATCTATACCTAAATCTTGTATTCTTCTTAAACACCCAATAAATGTATCCTAAAATATCATTAATTAACATAAAATCTAGTCACATGAGACCTTAAAAGGGTAGATGTGTCTTTTAAATTATGATCACCCTCATATATATTAACACATGATGGTTTCTCTGAGTCAAAAATTATCCCCAACTAAAAACATTAAAACTAATAAATTTATCTAAACCCTAATCTAATACCAACTATGGATACAAGAACATTACCATCCAGTAATTACACAATTTATAGAAAATATTGTGTATCTTACATATAGAAGACATTTTAAGTTAATAATTTTTCTAATTTAGAAAAAACAACTTATATGAACACTAATTTTCCGACCAACTTGACATTTCCCCCCTAATAAAAAAATCATTAAATGATACACCCACTTTATCAAAGTATAAAAACTCATAACGATACCTTTGAATTCATAATCATTCATACTCATTCGTAAGCATTAGAAAAACTATTTGAAAATGTGAGATGAGAATAAAAATCTCAATAGATTTTATAAATTAAAGATAAAAGATGTTAGGCCATTAAATTATTTGAAATACTTAAAAACTTTATTTCATTTACACAAAGAACATTTATCTCATATAAAACTTACATTAAAACATGAAATTAACTTGTTATCTCTAATTTTTTTATAACCAAATATTATATTAAATAAATATAATATTCTTAAAGTATTTTGGAAAAATTAAAAGGAGTTATGAAGAAAATTAGTTATTGAAATACAAAATTTTAAACATTAATAGATCATAACGTTTTGTTCTTTAATAAAATAAACTAATAATTTCATGAAATTAAAATATTTCCATTAAAACTCATATAAATCATGAATGACCATGAATAAATTTTGGGATATCATATTCATCACTCTTTTATATCATCTTTTCAATGGAATAACCCATAAATATGCTTCCAATATATTATCTATTGAATCATTACCTAATGAATTATATGTATATATATTAGGCCCACACATCATATATAAAATTCCCAAGTAGTTTGAAATTAATAAAACACATTGAATATTTAATTTCCTGGTAGCATGAATAAATATCATAAAATTCATCAATTTCACCCCATACAAACATGCATTTCCATTTTGCATATACAAAGGTGGATTCAATAGAATGTTTCAACCAATTACCAATTGATGGGGAAATGAAATCGAAGCGTATATTACTTATAAAATTTAATGATAATATTTTAATTTATATAAAATTAAAAAAATTATAGTTAGTAGATAAAAAGACATCAAAACATTTTAAAGAATTTAAAATAATATATCTTATATTTATAATAACTTTTATTACAATGTAAATAATTTATAAAACATTGAAAACAAAAATTGATTTTGGGAAACTATGATAACATATAGTGAATGATTTATAAAGAAAAATAGAGATTATTGAAGGAATGTGTGACTATATGGAAAATGTTAAAAATTTATTCCCTTCATAATTTTGTAAATAAATTAAAATTAAACAGAAAATTTCTTAAATAAATCATTAAATATGTATAAGTAAATATATAAAATAATTTAAATAATATGGACATTGAATAAAAATATTACAGGTCAAAATTATAAGATAAGGCCAACTAAACTTTTAGGAAACCTTTTAAATATGTTTTGAAACAAAGGGAAGTGAAATGGAAATAAGAAATTTGAACAGTATAAATAAACATAGGATAATAAAATTGAGGTTTCTAGAGATAAAAATCATTTAATTTTCACAAATATAAATCTATACATAAGTAATCTATATTTCAAAGATATATTAGAAGCTAAACCATTTCAAAGAGCATAAAATGTAAGCTAAGAATCAATGAAGGATAATATTATGTTAATGAAATTTAAATACTAATAAAATAAGTCAAATAAATTTGAAAAAAATCACAATGTATAATACACATAATATTAGAATAATATAGTCATTGATGATAGGATATAACATGATGACCTGAAAATGAGTTAGGAATCCCTTCACATTGAGTCATGACTCACCTCATATATTCTTTAACCTAACGTATAATAAATTAATATTAAAATTTTAATTGTTTTATAAAATTTTTCTTGTCATTTTATATATTATTATTCCTTTTTATTTATTTATTATCATGTATTATATTTTTGTTCAATTTATTTTAATTATATTACAAATTTAGAGGGTGTTCGGTCCACAATTCCAAAAGAGGATTGGTATAATAGTATGGATTAAATATCCTTCTAAAATAGTTATTTAATCTTAATGATTCTAAAAGTATTATATCCATTTAATCATAGAATAAAATGAGTTTAGTTGGTCATTAAATAGTTATCATGTAGAGAATATTCCTCAATAAGCTTTCTTTTTACAGTTTAAAATGAGCATAAATATTAACATTTATATCCATTATTTTGATGAATATTTTACAATTAAATAATATTAATCAACTAATTAATTGAATATTAATTTTATTTTCAATAATTAAATAAATTTCAATGAATATACATGAAATAGGTATGTTTTTGAAAACACCATCATTCAGTTTGGTAGTATAAAACCACCATAGTGAGTGTTGTATTTTTAAAATTCGTTAAAATAATGGAAAACCCAATAAATATTTGAGTTTTATAAAGAATATAGATTATAATTAAAATAATTATTTATGGTTATTTTTTATGATAACTTATGTTATTTGAAATATTTATAGGAAATTTGAAACAAAAATCAATTATTTTTGAAAAACCCATATTTGGACAAAGTAACAGCTGATGAAAACATGTTTGGTGAGAGATAAAGACTGATATAACATCATAGATAGAAAAAAAAATTCTGAAAATATAATGTTAATTTAATCATGGAAGATAAATATGTGAATTTTGAAAAATATTTTTAAGTAAGAAGAATTTCAAATAAAAAAAGATGGATGGAGTTTGGAACTCTTACCTTGCTTTTTCGAATCACCCCCATTGGATTGAATATTAAGCCATAGAAGATGGGGTTTGTGTCGTAGAAAAATGATTATGAGCTTTAAAATAAAATTTTAGAGAGTTATAATGAATGAATACATGGATAAAACTAATTTTTACATTTGTTTTGGAATGGTTATAATGAGTTCCCTTTTGTTTGCAAAATTCATTGGTGTTTTTGAAAAACATTAATCTTTAAGGGTCAAGAATGTAATTTTATAATGGAAATTACCTCATAAATAGAAAAAATTGATATTATAGACCACCAAAAATCTAAAAATTATTCCATATATAATTTTATAATTATTTATTAACTTATAAATCATTTTTTAACATTAAATACCATTTTCACAGTCATTTTGGTGAATTTAATTGAAGAAGTATTTAAATAACTATGAAATTATGATATAAACATTTAAATATTTTATTTAATAAACTTTTTATCCATTAAAACTATGCAATACTCTAATTCATATAAATATTATCAATTTAAATATTTTAAATCCACCATTAATGGCATTTTAGTAGTGTGTATAAGTGTTGTGTTGAAAATGTGTAAGTGTTTTGGGTAATAAATCTATTATTTATATTTAAAATAAATTAGAGAGATATATATTTTTTATTATTAATTAATATATGATATCATCTAATACCATTCATAACACTTTTTACTATAATTTATATCATGATAACATTTTTAAGAAAATAGTTTTGTTTTTTCTTATATTTCACAAGTACTGGGAAATAGTTGGTATAAAAACTTATTTTATAATTTATAAATTAATAAATATAGCTAAAAATAAATTATTATTAATAATATTTATCATTTAAATTTCGTATAATATTATCCCTTCTTAAACATTTTCACATGGACACCAATTTTTACTTTTTGAATACAACGAAAGATCTCTGTCACAACGAATAAAAATTTCCATATTTATATTGACATAAAAATTAATTTATATTAATTATACATCATTTTTATAATATTTAGAGTTTAATAACATGTAAGAAACATTCCATATGTTTCAATATTGTTTTCTATCATTTTAGATAAAAATATAATAAGAAATAAAATTCAACATAAATTTAAAATATTAACGTAAAAGGTATTTAAATTTAGATGTCTCATTCAGAATGTAAAAACATTAAATTATAAATTTAAATTTAAAAATAAATAATCTAAAATATTAAATAAAAAAACTGAAACAATAATATCATTTATAATCTTTTAGAATATTTTTTTAAATCAAAAACTATGATTTGACATTATAATTACTATTAACTGCAATATTTTTTTATAAATTATTATAAAAATAAAATAAACATAATTTTTCAATGATGATTCAAAAAATTAAGTACATTTAATTAAAATAACTTATAAATTATTAACGGTTAAATTTTTAAAAAATAATATTGTTTAATGACAACAAATATTTTTGTCAATCAAAAAACAACACTCTTATTTCAACCAATTTCATAATTATTTTAAAGGTTTTCATAATAAAAAACATAAATAAAAATCCATATAATTCACATAAATATTTATTAATAAAATATCTGATAAGTTTATAATTTTATAAATATATGAATATTTGAAATCATGTTTAATAATGTCAAGACCACTTTGTAGTGGCTTATATTTGTTTTCAAAGAATAATTGTAAAGGCATGTAAAATATTGATGAAGAAGAAAATATTAGAATAAATTTAGAGAAAATAAGAAAGTTGGTTCGTGAATCTTAACATTTCTTTTCATAATTCAGATGGCAACAGAAAAGGGAGATTTCATACCCTAGATAATTTTAATTTTAAATGAAGGTAAAAGGTTTTTACATGTTGGAAGAGTTACGGTGAATTAAATTCTTAGTAAATATTTTCATATCTCTATAATTTATGAGTTACATCCATGCTTTATGTTATGTTTTAAGAAAAAAATATAAGATAAAATGAATGGGGGAAGAATATGAAGGAAGTGAATGTGAGAAGCACGATGTATGGAGGGACTGTGGGTGATGCATAGTAAGAAAACTGACCATACGATGGTTGGAAAAATTGGATCAATGTATAATCAACCACATATAAAATTAAATTATAGGATAAGGATGTACTATTATACACATGTTAGGTGAAGCTATAGTTATAAAGTGATTGAATTAAGAAATTAAGATCGACCACAATTTGGGATAAATCTACCATGAGTCATTGACCACGGGAGAAGAATTGGTGAATTCAAATATAAAGATGCAAAGAGAAATATTCCTCTAAATATAAAATTTCATCCTAATTTTTATCATGATTCTTAGAAAATATTTCTTATATGAAGATTAAATTAATGAGATGATAGAATAAGGAAGAAAATGATGTTTGGGATGCAGTTTGAAGAAGTGAAGAGTCGTATATATGAATCCGCATAAATAAAACATGTGTGGAATTTCCTACATACCCAAATGTTTTTATATATATTCAAATATTTATAGAAGAAAATTTAAACATTAGTGAATTTGGATACGTGTTTGACGACATAGGAAAATAGTCAATGAACTAAGAATTTGGAAACATTATGGGTTGTATATATGAATAATCCAGAGATGAGAATTAGATATAAATAAAAAACACAATATTTGTAGTTTTAGCACTATGTGTGAGACTTTTTGACATTTAAAAGATAAAATGTATTCCTATAGGTGTTTTATAGAATTTAAAGAAGAAGTGGGACAAATTAATGGTCATTTTTATAACATAGAGGGAGTTATGTTAGAAGATACGAAATGGATTCATATTTAATGAAAACATATATCACAAAAATTATCACTGTGATACATGTTGTTTGATTAAAGTGTTGGAATATATATTCGTGTTTAAAAAATACCACACATTAAAGAGATTATATTCATAATTTTTAATAAATGAAGAGTAATGAAGAATTATTATGGCATCCAGCCTTTTTAACACAACGTTTCATTACATTTTCGAAACATAGGTCCTTTAAAGTCTAGTGTCTTGAAATCAGAAAAAAAATACATGAAAATATAAAACACTACTTTAAATACCTATGAAAAACCTATTGAAATACTAATCCTATGTACAACTACTTAATCTCATAAACTGGAGACATACATCCAAGGAAAGGGTGAGCAGAAATCCCAGTGAGTGAAGAAAGGGAATCAGTTTACTTATTACATCAATTAAAAATTTGATGACAAACATAAAGACATAAGTAATGTAAGTAGAGTAATTTCATAATGAAAATAACATGAACCATAAAATGAATATTTTTGTACAAAATTTAGCATATACATTAATGAACATATCCTCAAGGTTCATCCCCAAGGTTTCATAAAAATTACCAAGGTTATTCACCAAGTTATCGTGAAACATGTCGTCTCTAGAGATTAAATTATTTACCCAATTCATTAGAGAAATATTAGGGAGATCACTTAATATGCCTTTTTTTCATTTGATACCCATATATCCTAATCATACATTTCATAAATAACCCATAGGGAGTTAAATTAATGGGTTTCACTTCAAAAATCATGATGTTTTTAAAGTGCTTAAAAACACAATCAATATGTCTATTATAAGACTTGTAAAATAAAATAGGGTTTCTTGTATGTAAATTATATAATAAAATATATAAATTTTATGTCATTATGAATACCTAAGTAAATGAAAATATTTCTTGGTATTTAGATAAATAAAACAAGAGAATTTATTGAGAAAAAGAGGGATGTGTTTTGTGACAAAATTTCTACAGCATAAGAGCTATAGAAAATGGTTCTAGAAAACAATAAAAATAGTTAGAAAAAGGGTATCCCATAAATAAATGAATAATTTATAGTATATTAACATAATAAAATTAAATAAGATTATGGTGTGGAATGACACACCACATGGAAAGGAATCTTGAAAGAAACGAGAAAATGTGATTTCTTTTAAGAAACTTCTGCAGTATAATAGTGTCACATAAAAATTAAGAAAATAAATTGATGAGAGAAGAAAGGGTATATAATGATTTGTAAATAAAAGGGAATTTAATAATAATATATAATAACAAAGCCCCATATAATAATATGGAAACGGGAAGACATAACTTAAAAGAAATCATTACTAAAAGAGGAGGGTGGAAGGTTCCCTTACCGTCAAGAGTAACTTAGAAAGCATGAAGGTTAGGACCTTGGGGGGGATTTAGGGAACCTTGTGAGGACTCCCTAGGAGTTAAAAAGAGTATAAAATTTTTGAGGAGGATTTTGGAATGAAATGTATGAGGGAATAGATTGGTATTTATAGGAAAATTGAGGGAATATTTAATTAATTTCCATGGGACACCTCATCCATGGTATTTGAAAAACTATGGGCCAACCCATGGTACTTGCCCATGGTATTGGCCACATGGGACACTTCATATCATATATTACTGTTCACAAGTCAAATAGAATTATTAAATCATTATTACGTCATTAATGATATCACTAAACTACCGAAACTCAAAACTGTATTTTCATTATTCACTGAAAAACAAAACAGTTTATAAAACTCCCACAAATTCACTATATCTTAATATCGATGCATTGAATTCAAATATTAAATCCATTTTATGAAAATATTTTCTTAAATATTTTTCATTTAATTATTAAATAAAATAATTATTTATTAAAAAACAACTCTAAAAATATAACTTATTTTTTAATACATTGAAAAAGTAATCAAGGACCCATAAAATTATCGTATAACAATAAGACAAAAAAGTAACAATTTTTTATTACATTTTATGAAAATACATTTTCATTTTAAATTATGAAATTAATTATAAAATTTTAAATAAAATATGTATGACCTATAAAAATAACAAAACGTATTTTATGATCATTTTTTCACTTTTAAGATGTCTAAATTGTATTTATACATTCATGGGTCAAGGGTTTATTTTTTGGCTGATTTACTATTCAGTACTATTCATAATGGTGTGTTACTATTCATACATTACTATTTACTAAAAATCAAGTTGATCTTATAAGACACTAAATTTCTTACTAATCACAACTGTATAATACCATTTTTTGAAAATAATTTGACATTATTAATTATTTAATGTTTACATGAATATTTTCAAATACCCCTTTTCCCAAATTGATCAATAATATTCATCATATATTTATCTGGACATTTGAAAATCATAAATTTTACCTAAATAAGAACTAAAAATTTTATTTATACCAAGGGATTACAAAAAGTATCTATGGACTCATTGCATATGCCCTTATAACACCTACATGTGACCTAAGTGTAAGGTGTTTTTTGGTAATAAAATCTTGGGGCAGCTCAGACAAAATTGCCAGAGTGGTGATGTCTATCAACTTTAACTTATCCCTTATGTGATTCTGTTCAATATTTACATGTTAAATCTCAGTATAGGCTTGGTCCAGAGTAAATCCCATAGATGCTACCTCCTTCCCTAGCTCTGACAGATGGGATTCGTAGGGCCCGAGTCTATTGGATGAGGACATTGACACTTCTTTTTGTATTAATTAACCAAGATAACCTGTATTTATAGACAATAATTTTAACATTAAGAGTTTAGTTTCCAATGGTCAAATTGACCAATGGTCATCTAACAGCTGAAACCCAATAGTATCTCTTCATTGATTAAATGATATAGTTTTCTGGAGTATAAAATAAAATAACACACAAATTTAGGAAACACATATTATTCAAAAGATCAGGTCATTACATTCTCCCCCCTTAAGAAATTTCATCTCAGAAATTTTAACTCATAACATAAGAAGAGAAAATATATGGGTACTTCTGGATCATATACTCCTCAATTTCCCATGAGGCGTCTTCGCATTTGTGTTTCCTCCACTACACCTTAACGATGTGGGTAGTCTTGTTACATAGAACCTTCTATCAACAATCCAAGATCTCTACTGGTTGCTCCTTATAAGAGAGGTCATGTTCCAATTATACCACCTCTGGATTTAGTTCATTTTAGGGGTCAGGTATGTACTTCTTCAAGATGGATATGTGGAAGACAACATGATCTTTTCCTATATTTAGAGGAAGTGCAAGCTGATAGGCCACTACTCCTACATGATTAAGGATTTCATTGGGGCCAATGTAGCTAGGCTTGAGATTCCCTTTATTTCCAAACCTCATGACTCTATTACAAGGTGAAATTATAAGAAAGACTTTTGTCACCAACATCAAACTCTATTTCCCTTCAACGGTTGTCAGCATACCTCTTTTGTCAACTCTGAGCATCCATAATGTGTTGTTGGATGGCATGGACTTTTTCTGTCATCTCTGGCACAAGATCGGGTTAAAGAAGTATTCTCTCACTAGCTTCATGCCAAAAAGTAGGTGTTCCACATCACTTACCATATAGAGCTTCATAGGGTTCCATTTTAATGCTCATGTGGAAGCTGTTTTCGTAACAGAACTCAACTAAAGGGATTTGTTTATCCCATCTATCTTTAAATTCCATTGATCATGTTCTCAGCATATCCTTGAGAGTATGAATATTAATTTTAGATTGGCCATTAGTTTGGGGGTGAATGTCCATACTGAAATTCAACTCACTACTCAAAGCATGTTGAGGACTTCTCCATGATTTTCATGTGATCCTTGGATCATGATCAGAGATGATAGAATGTGGAACTCCATGCGGCCTTACCACTTCCTTCATGTAAATCTTGGCAGGATCATCAAGAGATAAATATTCCTAAATGAAGATTAATTGGTCAGTCTTGTTGAGAGGGTCCAAAATAACCCATATCGTATTGCGTCCTATGGATGTTCTCGAGAGACCAGTGATAAAGCCCATAGTGATATTGTACCACTTCCATGCTAGTATGGGTAGTAGTTGTAATACCCCTTTAGGAATTTGTTGCCTTACCTTCACTTGTGGACATACCAGGAACCTTGTCGTGTAGTCAGTAATCTCACTTTTCATATTATACCACCTATAATTATCATGAAGTTCCCCATACATTTTTATGCATCTACGATGTATAGAAAAAGTAGAGATATGAGCTCCATCCATCAGCTTCTTCATTATTTACGAAATAGATGGAACACATCTTCTTGTACGAAATTTCAGTACATCTCCTTGATCAATATTGAACTCAAGAAACTTCCCATCCTTAACAACCTCAAACTTCTTCTGTAATAAAGGATATTGTTTATAAGCTTTCTTGATCTTCTCTAATAATAACTGTTGATAAATAAATTGGGTTAGGTTTGATGATATCGCTTTCCTTATAATTCTCATGTCCATCTTTACTAGGTCATTGATTAAAGGATCTCTTTGAATCCTCATCATGGAAAGAAAAACTGAGTCTTTCCTGCTTAATGCATCAGCTACATTGTTTTCTCTTCCGAGATGATATTGAAATAAACAATCATAGCCTTTTAAGAAGATTCAACCATCTCCTCTTTATCATGTTCAATTGCTTTTTTATAAAAATATACTTCAAACTTTGAGGGTCTATGTATATATCTCATTTCTCCCCCATAAAGATAGTGCCACCATATCTTTAGAGAAAAAATGACCGCATTCAACTCTAGATCAGGTGTTGGATAGTTATGATAAGGAGTCTTCAACTATATAGATTCATAAGCAATGATTTTTTCATTCGTCATGAGGAGGAACACAAGCCCTTTCAGAGATGTATCACTAAAAATACTGAATCCTTCTTCACCTGAGGGAAGATTTAACATCAGTGCAATAACCAATCTCTTCTTCAGCTCTTCAAAACGTTCCTCATGCTTCGTTGTCCAGATAAACCTAACCCCTTTTCAAGTTAACTTGGTTAATGTGTTATAATTTCAGGAAAAACTTTTTCCAAAACCTCCTATAATATCCCACTAATACAAGGAAACTACTAATATAACTTGTTGTTTTATGTTGTCGCCACTCTTCTACAATGTTTTTCTTTGTAGGGTCAATTGTGATTCCATCATTGGTAAAAATGATCCCTAATAAAGCAACTTGTTATAACCAGAATTCACATTTTCTGAACTTCCCACAATAAAATTTTCAAAATAACCCTTATGTTATCCTCATACTCCTCGAAACTTTTGTAATATATTAGAATATCATTAATAAAACCTACCACAATGTTATCCATGTAGTCATTAAATAATCTATTAATCAAATCCATAAAAATAATTGGTGCATTAGTCAATCCGGAGGCCATAACTACAAACTCATAATGCCCATATCTTGATAAGAAGGCAATTTTTGGAATATGTTCTTTCCTCACCCTCAAATGATGATAACCAGATCTAAGATCAATCTTAGAGAAGAATTGAGCCCCATTAATTTGGTCAAATAAGTGGTCATTTCCTGGAATAGGGTATTTGTTCTTCACTATGATCCCGTTCAGTTATCTATAATCAATGCATAACCACATTGATCCATCCTTCTTCTTCACAAAGAGAACCAGTTCTCCTCAAAGAGACACACTCGGTCAGATAAAACATGTCTCCAAAAGATCTTGTAGTTAGTCCTTTATCTCCTCTAGTTGCACATTTTTCATCCTATACAGGTTCTTTGATATCAGATGGGATTCATGTATGAGTACATTAGATAACTCACTCACTCTATCTGGGGTAGGTATGGGTAACTCCTTAAAAAATACATCTACATATTCCAGGATGATGGGGACATTTTCTATCCTTAAACTATAATTTCCTTCTTCCTCTTTACAGATCAACTACAAAAAAAGGATATATAAGGTTCTTATAGACAAATATCAGGTTGAGATATATCTTTTTAGAAGATAACTATAGTTTTTCCATTAAATACTACTGTGATTTACATACTTCTTCTTTTGATCATAGCATTATACTTTGAGATCCAGTCCATTCCTAGTATATTTTTTAATTCCAGCATGGGAATGACTACTAGATTTGCAATAAGATTGTGCTCACTAAAGTAAATACTAGAGTTTCTAAAAAATAATGATGCTTAGATAATCCCACTAGGTGCCTTATCTAATAACTGAACTTTTAGAAAATCAAGGGTTGTTTTTAAATTCTTTGCAAACTTGGAAAAAATAAAGGAATGCATTGAACCAGAATCAAACAAAGTACTTGCTAGCTTTGGGAGAACAATATAAGTATCTAACACCACATTATTTGTCACATCAACTACAACCGTAATGATTGCAAAAGTATGACCTTGTTACCTTTGTCGTTGTTGAGGCTGATGGTGATTCCCCACCACTACCCTCGGATTTGGACAGTGATTGGAAAAGTGCCCAAGTTGTCCACACTTACAGCATTGGACATCAGTAGGGATTTCACCATCATCCCCTTATCTTTATTGTTGGAATGATATAGCTTTACCTCACTATGATAATTTTATGAAAAGGGGAAATATCTAACACACTTTTATCACTTACTACTCCCAAGAAGGTAGTCCCCCAAATGCTTCTCCCAACATTTATTACACATGGGACATTGTAATTGCTTTCCTCAACTTCCTTAATCAAAGATACTCCATACAATTATCTCCATCAATCTTTTCTTATAATTGTATTAATGAGTCCATTGTGTCTCACCAAACTCCAGTTCAACATTCATCACAGTTCACACGATCTCTTCATTACTATCATAATCTCCGTTGGCAAGATTCTTCTATAGATGAGGTCTCAGTCCACCGAAGAATCTATCAACCTTACCATTTGGATCAATGAAAAATCTAGAGTTGTAACATGAAATCCTTATGAAGTTCATCTCATATTTTCCCATATATTTATTCTCATTCTGCTTCAGCTCAATAAATTTCGTCTCCATTCTTTTTATCATTGATCGAGGGAAATACTATCTGAATAATATCCCTCTGAACTCTTACCACTTCATATCATCAATATCCACTCTTGGACTTATGTTTTTAATTAGTTCCCACAATATATCATCTTATCCCTCTATGTGATAAACAACCAAGGTAACCTTCTCTTGTTCAGAATAGTAGAGAATAGAAAAGATCTTCTCGATAGAACAAATACACTATTTAGAAATCAATGGGTCGGTAGATCCACTGAAGGTTGGTGGTAATTTACGCGTAAAGGATTCCACAGAAATTTGTTCCCTTTATGGTGATATCAGTCTCTCATCTTGATTCAAGTTATTTCGCATAACTTGACTCAGTTGGTTCTTCATTCTCATGATTGTTTCCTTTTTGTCTTCCATTAGAGGGTAACCAGTGCATGGTCCATTATGGTCACCATTTGGATGGTTCCTCCTATTGCTCTCCATTTTCAAAAATAATAAAACCATAGTGAGAAGATTATTTCATTTTTGAATCTTTTAACTATAAAGGATTTTATGTCTTAAAAAATTATGTTTTAAACAATTAAATTTCTCTATAAATCCATCATAATGATTCATAAAAAGATTATGAATAACCAAAAATATCCCCCAGGAGTGTCTTAACCAAGAGTGAAGAAAGTCCCATTGTCGTGTACTAGGATACCCTGGGTCAATCCTAAAACACCTTGTCAATGTTTTCACTCTTAGGTATATCTGTGGAAGAGACTCCTCTACCTACTCATATCCAGACAACGAGGTATTTTCTTGATAAAACACTTATTAAATACTCAAAAGAAATACCAGGAAGTATACCTATATTTAAACATTTCTGTAGGCTTCCTGCTAATGTTATAATAGCCTAATTTCCAAAAATAACTAAACTTTCCTTTGATACCATCTATGAAATCTCGCCTTTTTTACATAACTTTTCATTACATTTTACAAACAGAGGACCTTTAAAGTCTTGTGTCCTGGAAATATGGAAAAAAATAGAAGAAAACATAAAAAAAATTTAAATCCCCTTGAAAATACTCTTTAAAAGTTCATCCTATGTACAACTACTTCATCTTAAATCCTGGAGACACACATCAAAAGAATGGGTGAACATAAAGCCCTGTAAGTTAAGAAAGGGAATCAGTTTACTTGTGATATCAATAAGAACTTGATGAAAAACATTAAGACATGAGAAATGGAAGTAGGGGAATTTGATAATTAAAATAATTTGAACCATAACATGAATATGTGGCTAAAACATTCAATTTCGACATTCTTGAACATATCACCAAGTTTCATCCCCAAGGTGTTATAAAAATTATCATGCTTATTCACTAATGTATCGTGAAACTTGTCATCCATAGATATCAAATTCTTTATCCAATGCATTAGAGCACTATCAGGGTGCACCCTTAATATGTCTTTATTTTCATATGATCCCCATAGATCATAATCAAACATTTTATAAATAACCCATAGAGAGTAAAAGTAGTGGGTTTCACTTCAAAATCGTGACCTTTTAAAAGTCCTTAAAAACATGATCATTATGTCTTTTATAACCCCTAGAGAAGGAAAAAGGGTTTCTTGTATGTGAATTATAGAATAAAATAGATCGATTTTATGTCTTCATGAAAACCTCTAGAAATAAAAATATATTTGGGTATTCAGATAAATAAAACAAGATAATTTCTTGAGAAAAAAGACAGATATATTTTGAGACAAAATTTCTTCAGCATAACAGTTATATAACATGGTTCTAAAAAACTATTAAAAGAGTGGGGACAATGGTCTACCATAAATAAATAAATAATTTATGGTAGAGATAAATAATAAAAATTAATTATATCATTGTGTGTAATGACACACCACATGAAAAAGAAACATGAAAGAACAGATAAAATGTGATTTCTTTTACAAAAATTTGGCTGCTTAATGAATTCACATAAACTTTTAAACAATAAATTGATGAGATAATAAAGGTTATATATTAATTTTTACATGAAATGGACTATAATAAGAATATATAAGAACATAACTATACATAATAAGATGAGAATTGGAAGAGACAACTTAAAGAAAATCATGACTAAAAGAGGAGGGAGAATGGTTCCCGTACCTTGAGGAGTAACTTCGAAAGCATGAAGTCTGAGACCTTGGGGGATTTAGGGAACTTTGGAAGGAATCCTTAGGAGGTAAGAGATACTAGAAATTCATTGACTAGGATTGTTGAATGAAATAAATTAGGGAATGGATTGGTATTTATATGAGAAGTGATAGAATTTTTAATTAATTTCTAAGGGACACCTCATTAGTGGTATTTGAAATACCATGGGCTTTCCCATGGTATTTTCCCATGGTATTGGCCACTTGAGACACCTCGTAGCATATCATACTATTCAAAAGTAGACCAGAATTATTATATCATTATTAAATCATTATTACATCATTAAGGTTGTCATTAAACACCCGAAACTCACAACCTGCATTTTCACTATTCACCGAAAACAATACATTTTATAAAAATATCCTAAATTTACCCTAACCTAATTTTGATGCTCTGAATTAAAAAATGAACTCCATTTTATGAAAATAATATTCTAAATAATTTTAATTTTAATTTTAAATAAAATCATTATTTATTAAAAAAACAACAGTAAAATAATAACTTATTTTGTAATACCTTGAAAAAGTAATCAAGGTCCCATAAAATTATTTTATTACCATAAGAAAATAAAGTAACAATTTATGATTACATTTTATGAAAATTAATTTTAATTTTAAATTATAAAATTATTTATAAAATTGTAAATAAAATATTTACGTCCTACAAAAAAAACAAAACATATACTATGATCATTTTTTCACTTTGGAGATGTCTAAATTTTATTTATACATTCATGGGTGAAGTTTCAATTTCTTGGCCAATTTACTATTCATTAATATTCATAAGAGTATGTTACTATTCATAATTTACTATTTTCAAAAAATAAATTTGATCTTATTATAAATTAAATTTCATACTGTTCGCAACTGTAGAATAAAATTTTTGGAAAATCATTTCACATTATTAACTATTTTAAGTTTACATGAATATCTTAAAATAGCCTTTTTTGAAAATTCATGAATAATATTCATCATATATTTATCCGAACATTTTAAAATCACAAATTTTTCCATAATAAGAAATAAAAACTTTATTAATACCAAGGGATTACTAAAAGTATCTAAGGCCTATTTGCATAGCCCCTTATAACACCTGTATAGAACTTATGTGTAAGGTGTAATATGGTAATAGAATATTGGGGCGGCTTGGACAACATTCCCCGAGTGGTGATTTCTAATAGCTTGAACTTCTCTCTTAGGAGATTTCATTCAAGCTTCACATGTTGAATCTCAACTTGGGCTTGGTCTAGAGTAAAGCCCAGAGATGCTACCTCCTTCCCAAGCTTTGAAAGATGGGCTTAGTATAGCCCGAGTCTATTGGATGTGGTCATCGACACTTATTTTTATATAAATTAAACACAATCACTTGAATTTATAAACAATAATTGTAATGTTAAGAGTTTAATTTCTAGTGGTCATATTGACCAACAATCATATAACAGTTGAAACCCAATGGTATCACTACATTAATTAAAGGATGTAGTTTTGTTGAGTATAAAATGAAATAACACACAAATTTAGGAAACAAATATTTTTAAAATGTTCAAATCATTACAACTATGAGATAAATTCCTAAAAGCAAAGGAGCCATGGTTGTAACATTGAATTGAATAATAATTAATATATAGATTTTTTGTAATGAATTAAAAAGTGAGGAATTCATGGTATTTTGATATATCATGAATGAAACGAATATAAAGTTGGTTGATTCTTTAGTAATTTTGAAATAGGAATATATAGAAATTAATTGATATTGATTTCATGTATTTTGAATTAACAAAAATATTTTAAATTCAAAATAATAAACAAAGAGGGAATAATTATATTATTGATAACTCAATGTTATAATTTCTACACACACAGACACACAAACACACACCCACAAACACACACACACAAATATATATATATATATTCTTTACAGGTTAAGGGATATATAGAATGAGAGAGAGGGGTTTTTCATGATGGTTTGAGAAAGAATATTATGGTGTCAAGAAAAAGATCTGACTTGATTCTATTTTAATATCCATACAATCAGTGAGTCAAATCCAAGATAGAAACATTATTACATGATGTATGCACTAAAAAAAGAATAATTAATAGTGATGATAGATCCAGTGCAGACAGTTTTTGTGAAATAAACAATTGAGAAAGAAAAATAAAAAGTGTTGTGAGTATTTTCTTGTATAGGAAGAAGAAAACAATTTGCCCATGAATTTCACTAAAAGAAGGTGTTTTTTATTCCATGTTTCATACATTAAATATTGGTCTTTTAGATATCATAATAGTGTAAGAATAAGAGAGGAATAAGTCTTGAACCTATTCAATAAAATTTTCATTCTAGTATAGTATCGTGAATAGGGCCACAGTATTGTGAATTGTTATTTATAAAAGGGAAGAATAATAGGATATTATTAAATGATTATGTATAAGTAAGTGAATAAGAAGAATCCATGTTAGTACTATGAAATTCAATATATGTCTAACCTAGTGGAAAAGATTCTTATAATTTTAAAGAAATTGAATAAATTGAAGATTTTTTATATAGGTAGTATAAAGATCAACTAGGGTCTACACGTGGTTTAGGATATCACCAATCCAAGGAACCAAGATTATCTTCTTTCCCCCATCTAAATTGCATGGAATGAAAATTTGATTTAATATTTTTTAGAGGTGAACTCATTATAATGAAAACCTCTTTATTGTGTAAAATATGTGTACAAGTCATTAGTATGAAAAGAAGGACTATCCATTCTTATTAAAAGGTAATCCTTGTAAATAACCTTTCCACTTGGTGTTTTTGTTGAAAAATTAAGGAGAGTTAATATAATAAGAGAATCATGATCATAAATTGTCAAAGAGGTAAAGGGATAAAAAGATTAAATTAGAAAAAAAACACACCAACACTAATCCCCCCATAGTGTTGAGTATATCCCATGTGGTCATAAAAATTCATATCAAATGGGGGTATGAAATATTGGATTCTATACATTGAAGTTTTTCTATTTTTGAAGATTTCAATTTCCATCCTATATTAATAATGAATTATAGTTTTAAGTGATGATTTTTCATGTGAGATTGTAATTATATCTTTTCTAAGACCATGATGTAACCAAAGAAATAAATATAAAATGATCTTGAAAAGTATGTCTCTATTGAGTGAAGAATAAGGAAATTCAGTTTCATCGTGTCATGATAGCAAAGAAGATAGATCAGGCATGAAAAGTGATGAATAGGTGGTTTAGATTACAACCAAGAAAATGGATAAACTCCCTACCTTGGGAGGATAAAAGAATTAAAGTTATGTCAAGGTGTATAAAAAATCATTCTTAAACTATACCTAAGGTGAACCCAATATTTATTGTGATAATAATATATCCACATAAACTCAATATATATCATTTTATGATTTAAATTATTTTCTTTATTACTTTCCCAAGGACGAATTTTTTTGGTATGTGGAATTTTGGAAATACAGTAGGAAGATATGACTTAGATTGAATGTGGTTAGATACTATAGAGAATTATTAGAATGAAAGGGTTTTAACTTGTATAATTTTCTCCAAATAAGTATAATAAATGGAATAAAATAATGTTGTGCATGGGGAAAGGGACATTTAAAGAGTAGTGGATCAATGCAATCTGGGAGAAGGATGAGGCCACTAAATAATTTGAAAACAATTCCTATACTATTAAAGAATATATTACTATTAAAAATGATAAAATGGATTTAAAGGATATTAGAACAAAGGAGCCTATCGCATTTTTATAATAACGAATCAAATTTCAAGATGAGGATGTTGAAAAAATTTAGAGGAAAATTAATGACAGATTGAAGGAATTTGAAGATGGGAAATATTTTTAAACCTTCCATGTAACCGTAGAGTTATTTCCATGTGGTTTTATGTGATTAGGGGTTTTTAAGTTTAAATGGATTTTTAACTTGAAACATATAAATTTTTTATTCTTTCATACCTTGAAAATATTTCATGCATGGATTAGAAGAAACCATTCAATTTCCCATCCCCAGTGATTTTTTCCAATTCATTTTGTAATCAATATTGGTTTTCAGCATGAGTGTCACATGGTTAAGTACAAACCATGTTGATACCAATAGAAACCATATAAAAGTTTTGTGATTCTATGTTGTAGATCATATAATGCACACAATTTAGTAAACCATGAAAAAAAATTATGAGTCATATATATAGTTTTTTAGTTCTATTTGGACCATTTCGATCATGTTTTTTCCAAACATGTTGAGTACCTGGGAGGTGGTATACACACGGTTGGAGTATTGATTAGAAAAACATGCATAAAAATTGTACAACTTAACAATATTCATTAAAAAAGTAAATTTTCTCTTTTAACTCTATCTGATTTTATGTCCCCAAACTTGTATGTTATCCCAAACTCACTTGAACTAACCAAGAACCTTACATTTGGATGTCTCCTCATATCCCTTCAACTTCCAATGATCTTCTATCTTGATTCATTTTGGTTTCTTCATGGTAAGTCCCTCTAAAATTATTACTCTATTCTTTTCCTTCTTTTTATCTTTTTTTATTTCCTTCTATGAACCATAATCTCTATGTCGAATTATTTTAGGTAGGAAACTAGATCATATCATTGGGATTTACCCATTTAAGGATTTTATAGGTAAATTATTAGATTGGGGGTGTGTTCACCATCATAGGGGAAAACTTATGGCAATATCACCATTAAATCAAGGTAGGTATTACCTTATGTCCACATTATATTGCATTCATTTAAATGATTATTATTTTGAATTTATTTCCTTATTGATGTTATTCCTGTAAGATTTTTTTCTGTGAAAAATGGTATTTCCCAAATTCTTTTATCCCTTGGAAGGGAATGGGGTTCTATGACAAGAGTTTTTTAAAATTCGTAGTTTTATTTTGGAGAATTATTTTTTTGTAAAAATAATTATTAAGCACCAAATTGATATTTTTACAACATTTAGTCAATTAAAATGGATTTTAAAGAGAGTTTTTTATGTTTTGAAAGTCCCTAAAATTATTATCATACGCTATCTAATTTTTTTAACAAAGACTTGAGTTAACCCTTGTCAGCTATTTTTAGCTTCATTATAACCTTGGAAAATTTTTATATAAAAAGGTTGAGGAGTTGAAATATTTTCTTATTTCTAGGTGATTTGGTTGATTTCAAAAGGGTGTTTCATCTCATGTGTTTTTTATTTGAAACTAATCAGTGACATTGAATATTTCATATTTGGATTAACAAATGGAAGAGTGAGTTAGAGTTTTAGTTTCACAGTGTTTTCATAAAAATGGTCCCAATAATGAATTGTGAAAATTTTTGTAGACAATGAAATTTATGGGAATGGAATGCTTCTTTTAAATAGATTTAATGTTTTGATTTTAATGGAAAATTAGATTTCATAAATGATGTGAGACCCTCTTGAACCCATTTTGATCCTTTTATACCTATGGTTGCTTGTGATCCAACATGTGGATGTTTACATTGATTAATTTTATATGTTTTTTATGTTTAATGTATATGGGGAGTGTTTTTTGAGGTTGGGATGTGATGCATGAGTTATTTTAAAATGTATTATCCTTGAATTATGGAATGCTTGATTCTGCTCACCTCTATTTAACTTATCATGGGAGTCCTAGGTAGATAGTAGGTGACTTATGTGAGGGAAATTCCTAGTGGGGATAATGGGTTTACTAGGGTGTGTTTCATGGATACATTGAGATAATTATACTTAAAGGAGTGGTGGGACTATATTCTAGAAATCTATTTTATATGATCTCGTGGGAGAAGGAATCTCATGGAAATTACCTTTATTGATCTTGTGTATGATAGTGTTCTAGGGACTCTACCACGCTTGATCTTGTCTAAAAATGTTTTTTAGGTATTTTACACCCAATTTGTTTGAAAAGGCTTTAGGTTATATAGAAAAATTTAGTAGTTCCATCATATGTTCTTTGTTCCTAGTTTAGTTTATTTTTTACTAGTTCCATGGGATGATTTTAGGGGATTTATCTGTGTTTATTGATTGTATCCCCTACTTTTCTTAATATTCTTGGGCACATATTTAATTATTGTATGACCTAGAATAGTGCTACCAATATATTTTCTTTCTTCCTTCATTGAGTGATTTTATTTTCAAATGTTTTAAAGGGAATTGTTAAAGGTTATAAAGTAAGGGGAAAAAAGTGTGATTTAATAGTGATTTTGAACTATTTTTATTAATGAGTTTGAGTATTTTTATTGAAAATATGAAAAGTATATTTGACATATGTTTTGGATTATTTTAAATTTAAAAGTGGATTTTATTTATTTCTAGATCTCTGAGAATATATGAATTTTAAAAATTGGTTTTAAGGTCATTGTGACTAGTTTTATTGAATGGTTGGTTTTCACAGATGTTTTAAAAAACCATGTGGAAACCCTAAACCTCATTGAATTGGATTTTTATATTTTTAAAAAGGTTTGTTTGGGAATTTTTTAAAATAGGTAATTTGAAAAGTTTTTTGTTCAAGAGTTATTGGTTACATTTTTAAAAGTTCTACGAACTTGTTTTTTTCATTTAATGAAGATCCAAGAAAAAAAGGTTTAACACACATTTATGTGTTTTTTATTATTTTAAAGCCATATGAAAAATATTTATTTTCATATTATATTACAAACTACTATGGTTAGGATGTATATAAAATATACAAAATTTATTTAGTAGTTTTTGGTGGCATGATGGAATTTTAGATCACAATTTTATTTTACAGGTACAGGTTCATTGTAGCTCATTTTACTTATTTGGGATCATAAGAGGGAGATTTTGGGTTAGTTGGTGGAAGTGGGTAACTCAGTAGATCATTGGAGCTAGTCTGGGGCTTCTCTTTTAGTTGATATGTCAATTCCATTTATCTCATGGTATTTATGTGTTCTTTCTTTTATGTTTCAGTTTATCTTGATAGGATATCCAATTTTGATTATCTTTAGTTGGCATGTTTATTTATTTTATTTCTAATTATTATTTATATTATGTTATGATGATGAAATCTTACCCAAGGTATTTCCTATTATTCCCAAACTCTAGTCTCCAGCCTGTGAAAAGTGGGAACACCATTCGGGATGTATGGTGGACCAGTTTGAACGCCTGTTCAGATAGAACCCCATGATAATTCATTACAATGTGTTATCAGAGATGGGTTCCTAGTGAACGAGGGTTTTTGGGTTCCATTTTTTATTTGGGAAGTTTCTAGATTGGTGATAATGTTGTTAGGACACGATAGATAGTTATAGGGTGAGTTTCGAGAGTTATTTCTCACCCAAAACCTGTAGTTTCCATGGGCATTTGGGATTTTTCATTGTTTTTTGTTTTTTATTTGATAGATTGTTTGTATAATGGATTGATGCTGATGGCGGTCGCGATTGATCCTTAATGTCATGTATTGAGTTTCCTTATGGGGATTGTGTTTGATGTTTGGGATGGAAATGGAAAAATGGAATTTAAGCATGAAGATAGATTTTAGGGCCCGACAAACCATTTGAAAACCCAGTGCTTGATGCCCGATATGTTATAGAGACAAATGCACAATTGGAAGGTAGTCGTTAACCATATTTCCAAGTCATTTGTGGTTCCCTATCTTGATTTATTAATTTTTTATATCTCTTAAATCTTAATTTTCCTAATATATTACAAAAATGGGACAAGATTCATGATTGGTCTTGTGGTATATCAGAATCATTAGATTTATTCCTTTTATTAATGTGCTGTTAAATTAATATTTTGTGAGTGAAAAATGGATTTAACAAGGAAATGTTTCTATTTTTAAAACAATTCTTTAGGGCTTGTTTGTAAAATGAGTTTTTCATTATGAAATGTTTTGAAATAGTTGATCTCATTTTCTAAATTTAGAATTTTTTTATATGTGAATTATTTTTATAATCAAGTGAAAATGATGTTTAAAATGATGGGATTAATATAATAAAGAAACTAGTTATTTCTGAAATAAACCCCCTTCTGTATTTCAAAATGGTGAGTGGTTTGAAATAGTTTCACAACCTGAGCATGTGATTTATTTTGAAACACAAAATCGTGTTTTGTTTTTTAGAAACTAGTTGGTATTTTTAATTTTTTTAAAAATTATTTAAAATAACCAAGTCAAGTTAGGTCATAAGGATTAATTATTAAAAATATTTTCCTTTTGTTTTGAATTAAATAAATCCGAATTTAAATAGATCCACAGTTTTAAAAAATTAGATTTTGGGACTCATGTCAAGGGTCCTCGGTTTTAAACATGGTGTCATACTTGTCTTATCATGTTATGAGTTTTGTTTTATCCCTTATGCGTGTTGTAGAAAAAAATCTATTTTAGTCATGTACCTATGTAATGGTCCATGTCTGGAATTTTATGATTTGATACTCGAAGAATAGTCTAGTATAAGAGAATATTGTCCATATTAGAGGTATTTTATACTTCTGTTCAACACTTCTCAGGGTCCTAGTCAAGTGGCATGTGTTTTTTCATCTTCTATGTATTGTGGATTGGATTTATCGGAGGTGGTGTTCCTATAGTAACCTCTTTCAAGATTGTTGGGTATAGTGGTATAAGCTTGTAAGCTTTGGTTTTATGGTTAAACCAATTAGGGTTAGTTTTTATAGAGAATATTGATTATGATCTGGTTTGGAATGTTTCCATAGTCTAGATTAGATTATTTTATGGTTTCATAGGTGAGTGACCATCATTTCCTTTATCCTTCAAGTGATTGGTTGTTTCTATTTTGGATGAAGGGGAATTTTTGGGGTTTATTCTTATTATGTTTTGGGAATTTTTGGTTCGAACAATCCTTTCTAGGTGTTTCCTTTGGTTTTGTACTCCGATAATTGTTTCATTTGGGGAACAGTTTATGCCTCAATATTTTTCATCCCTTGTGTGGTGAAGACCATGGGTTAGTTATTTTACCTCTTAGTTTAGACTATGGGATAACATAGGGTGAAAACATAGATACATAAAGGTGGTGAAATTTTGTTTTTGGTTGAACCATAGATAACATTGATCTTTTCTTTCTCTCATAATCACTATGGGATGGTATTCTAATGAATTTGGATTTAAACACCATTGTATACTATTTTTTAGAATTAGGTTAGAGTTATATAGTTTTATAATAATTCATGTTTTCGACTGCTGATCTACTTGTTGGGATTTAAGGGTTTGGAGATATAGTTTTATTACCCTTTGGGATTTTTCTTAGAGTATTTATCTCCTTGTGTCACAAACCAATTTTCTAGTTGGATTTAGCTAGGGGAGATTGTAAAACTCCCTTTGTAGACTTTTGGAATTAAATTTCTCAATAACATCTCTAATTTTGTATGACGAGGTTTCTAGTTATTTCACCATCTTAGATTAATTCTATTTTGCGGGGAGACTGATGGTTTCCATCCATCTCTATAGTTCCTCCCTTGATCATCTATTGATCAATTTTTTTAAGGAATCTTTGTTGTTTGAGGATTTATCATTCTATTTAAGAGTCTTTATATTATTTTCACATTTGAGCTCTTCTTTGACCTGAGACTTTATGGGGAGAAAAGTGACATGTATTAGTGAATTTTGACACCCACCATGTCATTATTGAGTTATTTTCATGTATTTTTTAGTGTTCAAGGGTCATTTAAGGTTCCCATGGAGTTTGAGACCAAAATATGTAAAATTTTGAAGTGTTATTATTGTGAATTGATTGTATGCACAGTTTAGAGGAAACCATTTGGTTTGCCATCATTTTGTTTCAAGTTCATTTTGTTATAAATACATTTTTCATCATGATTGGTGCATGGTTAAGTCCATATTGTTCTGACCAAAAGATAAAAACTGTGAGAATTTAGTGATTCTAGCTTATAGTACACAATTTGGTAAACCATGCGGAAATCATGTGATTCATTTATATAGTTTTCGTGTGCCATTTTGAATGGTTGTAGCACTCTTTTTCCGACTATTTGAAGTCTCAAGGTAAACAATGTGTTTAAACTATGCAGCTTTCTCAGATTTAATAAAGAGCGAATTTACTCATTTTCCCCTATCTTTCTTTAAGTCCCCAACCCTCTATCCCCCCTCTCACTTTAATAGACCAGGTGGCTTCCCATTAAGAGTCTCTTAATCGCCCATCATTTTTTTATCTTCCATCTTGATTCAAGTAGTTTTCTTCATGATAAGTCTCTATAAACCTCATCCTCTATCATTTTTCTTCTTTTTCCCCGGATTTCATTCCTTCCAAAAACCACCAATCTCTATGTAGACCAATTTTAGGGTAGGTAATTTGTTCCAAATGTATTTTTTTTCTTATGTATGGGTTATATGGGAAAAAATATCGATTATGGGTGTGTTCTCTATCATAGGTCACAACTTTGATGATGATCTCCATTGAACTGAGGTAGGTGTTTCTTTGTGTTCTCTTTATATTACAAACCTATAAATTATTTTTGTTTTGAATGGGATTTCTTATTAATTTAATTCTTAAATGATTGTCATTAATTGAAAATGGGGTTTTCTAAATGGTTTATCCTTTGTCATGGAATGGTATTTCATGTCAATTGTTTGTGAAAATTCGTTATTTAATTTTCATGAATGCACTACGAAAACAAGGGATTTTTGCGACGGTAAGAAATCCCATCGCAAAAGGTCCGTCCAAGAGGTTATTTGCGATGGGGGTAACGACCCGTCGCAAATGACAAACTTTTTGCAATGGGATATCGTGTCCCGTCGCAAATAGTTTGGCGTGGATAGTGCGCCAAACCATGTGAAGATTATTTGCGACAGTGGTATCCCACCGTCACAAATAGTTAAATATTTGCGAAAGGGCCCGTCACAAATAATCGGCGGTGGTTTATAGCTTTTTACGACGGGATGTCTTCCCGTCCAAAAGGTGTGTCCGCAGGGACTATTTGTGACGAGACCTGTTGCAAATAACTTTTTAACCACCGACAGTAATTAATGCGGGCGTCAGTATTTGTGATTGGTCCCGTCACAAAAGATACTATTTGCGACGGGTATCCCGTTGCAAATAATCCCGTCACAAATAATCTAACCTATATATACCCTCATCCGTTTTCCCTCTCATTCCTCTCAAAATTTAGATCATGTTTCTCTCTAAACTCAAATTTTAGAGATAGAATTTTTCTAAGTTAATTTTTTTATTCATGAAGAAGTTGTGAGGCCGTCTACATTAAAAGAAAACCGGTCTTAAATATATTTATGTTTTATTTATTTATTTAATGTTAATTTTTTTTATTGTCGATTAGTTGTAATTAAAGTCAATTTATATTGTTTTGTCATTACTATTTATTTGAACTAATAAATTGAAATTTTTTGTATTAATTTTTAATTATTAGTAGTAATTATTAATTATTAACGATAATTAGTAATTTATATAATTAATTTTTTTTAATTAATAATAATTAGTAATAAATGTCAATAAATAGTAATAAATAAGAATAATTAGTAATAATTAGGAATAATTAGTACTAATTAGGAACAATTAGGAATAAATATTAATAATTAGTAATAATTTGGAATAATTTGGAATAATTAGCAATAATTAGAAATAATTAGAAATAATCAGTAATAATTAGCAATAATTAGTAATAAATAGCAGCAAATAGCAATAATTAATAATAATTAGTAATAAATTGTAATTATTAGTAATAAATACTAATAATTACTAATAAATACTAATAATTGGCAATAAATAATAATAATTAGGAATAATTGGCAATAATGGGAAATAATTAACAACAACTAGAAATAAATAACAATAATTTTCAATAATTAGCAATAATTAGCAATAATTAGGAATAATTAGCAATAATTACAAATAATTACTAATAATTAGAAATAAATAGCAATAATTAGTAATAAATAGCAATAAATAGTAAATAAAATAGGAATAATTAGTAATAAATAGGAATAATTAGTAATAATTAGGAATAATTAATAATAATTACGAATAATTAATAATAATTAGTAATAAATTGTAATCGTTAGTAATAAATTGTAATAATTTGTAATAAATTGTAATAATTAGTAATAAATACTAATAATTACTATTAATAACTAATAAATCCTAATAATTGGCAATAATTATCAATAATTAGGAATAATTAGAAATAATTAGCAATAAATAGAAATAAATAGTGATAGTTTCCAATAATTAAGAATAATTAGAAATAATTAGTAATAAATAGAAATAAATAGCAATAATTAGCAATAAATAGCAATAATTAGAAATAATGAGCAATAATTAAACAAAATTAGAAATTAATAGCAATAATTAGCAATAATTAGGAAGAATTAGAAATAATTATTAATAAATAGAAATAAACATTAATAAATAGGAATAATTAGTAATAATTACGAATAATTAATAATAATTAGAAATAATTAGTAATAAATATGAATAATTAGTAATAATTAGGAATAAATACTAATAATAAGTAATATTTTCTAATAACTAGGAATAAATACTAATTATTAGTAATATTTAGCAATAATTAGTAATATTTAGCAATAATTAGTAATAATTAGCAATAATTAGGAAAAATTAGAAATAATTAGGAATAATTATCAGAAATTAGTAATAATTAGATATAATTATTAATAATTACTAATAAATATTAATAATTAGTTATAATTACTAATAAATACAAATAATTACGATTAATTAGGAATAATTAGCAATAATTAGCAATAATTAGCATCAATTAGCAATAATTAGCAATAAATATGAATAAATTGCAATAATTACCAATAATTTGGAATAATTTGGAATAATTAGAACTAATAAGAAATAAATAGTAATAATTAGAAATAATTAGGAATAATTAGAAATAATTAGGAATAATTATCAATAATTAGGAATAATTAGGAATAATTAGGAATAAATTTTAATAACTTGTAATAAATTGTAATATATAGTAATATATAGTAATAAATAGTAATAAATAGTAATAAATATTAATAAATAGTCATACTTAGTAATAAATAGTAATAGTTAGTAATAAATAGTAATAGTTAGTAATAAATAGTAATAATTAGTTATAAATAAGAATAATTTGTAATAATTAGGAATAAATTCTAATAATTAGGAATAAATACTAATAATTAGTAATATTTAGCAATAATTCATAATATTTAGCAATAATTAGTAATAATTAGCAATAATTAGGAATAATTAGCAATAATTAGTAATAATTACTAATAAATACTAAAAATTACCAATAATTAGAAATAAATAGTAATAATTAGATATAATTAGTAATAATTAGTAATAATTAGTAATAATTAGAAATAATTTGATATAATTTGATATAATTAGTAATAATTAGTAATAATTAGTAATAATTAGATATAATTAGATATAATTAGTAATAATTAGTAATAATTAGTAATAATTAGTAATAATTAGTAATAATTAGATATAATAAGTAATAATTAGTAAAAAATAGATATAATTAGTAATAATTAGATATAATTAGATATAATTAGTAATAATTAGATATAATTAGATATAATTAGATATAATTAGATTTAATTAGATATAATTATTAATAATTGGTAATAATTATTAATAATTAGTAATAATTAGTCATAATTAGTATTAATTAGTCATAATTAGTCATAATTAGTCATAATTAGAAATAATTAGTCATAATTAGTCATAATTATATATAATTGTCCTTGCTTGGTTGATCACCTTGCAAGTAGCATTGCAATAGGACAACCCAAGTCATTCACTTATCATCTATAAGAATTATCTCACATGACCCTTTACATAGACCATTCATCCATGAAAATTTAAGGGAAAGATATTGATGTCCCCTCAAATTTTTAAGGATGAATAATCTATGTAAAGGGAGTGAGATGATTCTTAGAGACAAGAATGACATTACTTTTCACATCCTATTGTAACACTACTTACGAGGTGATCAACCATGCAAGGGAAATTATAGAGTTTACATTGGACACGGCTGACATAAAATTTTTATTACGCATGACCTGATAATTAGCGACCCTTAGAGATTTGAACATGTTAAGCCTAGATCAAAGCCTATTGTGAATATTGATAATTTTAATATTTTAATATTTATATTATTTTAATAATATTAATTTTTTTTCATAAATAATGATAATATAATTTTTTATTAGTAATAAATAGATATAATTAAAATTAGTAAATGAAAACTACTGGGATAATGAAGGGAAAATTTGTAATCATATCCACAATAATGATCACCAAATTTCCTTTCATTATTTAAGCTGTTTTCATTTTGCTATGTATTGTTAAGAATTACTAAATTAGTAATAATTTTCAATAAATAGAAATAAATAGTAATAATTAATTAGGAAGAGTTAAAAAGAAATTTTAATAAATACCATGAACCTGGAAAAATTTCCTGTGGATTGACAGCAGTCCTTTTGCTCGATGACTTTTCTCCTTTAAACTCACACCAACTCAAAAAAATATTGAAAATTTGTTGCTACATAGGCATATTCAATCTCGTATACATGATATTGGAAATTCATTCGTAGGATCAAAATTTTATAATGTTTTTAGGCAGTGACGGTTGGAAGAAGATGATTCATCAATGAAAAGGGGGCTCTTTTATCCGACGGCTCATTTACTTGCATCTTTCTCACACTGAAATCACACTGAATAATTTGGTCATAGCTATGTATATTCATTCTCGTGCATACAAGAATGAATATGCGTACCTCGGACTAGATTCTTCACTGTGATTTTATTGTGAGAAAGATGCAAGTAAATGAGCCGTCGAACAAAAGTGTAGCTGTAAATCCACTGGAAATTGTGTCGCCTTTAATTAATAGAAATTTTTAAGAATTAGTAGTAATTATTTATCTTCTTTTTTTAGAAAGTATTTTTATAATTTCAAATTATTCAAAAATAGTGATGATTTTATATTTTGTAGAAAAATATGGAATAAGCAAGATGACATCATTCATTATTAGATGACCACGCTTGGATCAATCATCACAGAAATACAAATGTTTTAGGTTTAAATCCTATATATTTTTAGGGTGTTGAAGCTTTATTATCATTTGCATCATCAAAACCAGAATATTTTCAGAAGGCACAATTATGTTTCCTTGTAAAAAATGATCTCTGAGAACGTTTGACACATTTGACAATGTTGGGGGACATCTCTTTCGATTTTTTTTCAACCAAATTATATTTTTTTGGAATCAAAATGGTGAACGCAGTTCTATAGAAGATAATAATATCATTATTTCAGATCCATCACATTTCAAAAATTTATTACATGATGTTGAAAGTCCATTTGTTCAAATTACTAAAACTCATGATGATATTTATTTAACTCCTGAGTTGGCACCATCCAAATTTTATGAGTTGTTGTGGTCTGCTAAGGATGCATTATATTCTGGTTTCAAGATAAGAAAATTAGAAGTGGTAGCAAAATTTATGGCAAATAAATAAGATAACGGAATTTCAGACAACTGTTTTGATCATATATTTTCTTCAATTAAAACACTGTTACCTGAAGGAAATGTCTTGCCATCAAATTACTATGAGAGAAAGAGATAGGATGGTAATCTAGGCCTTAGTTATCAGAAGATTCATGCATGTGAAAATGATTGCATCTTATATTCTGGTGAAAATGAGTCATTGGATAGTTTTAAATCATGTGGACAATCGAGGTATAAAGAAGCTCAACCATGGAAGTCTGGAACGATTCCTATAAAACAGTTGAGATATTTCACCCTTACACCCCAGATGCAACATCTATTTATGTCTCATAACACAACATCAATGATTTCATGACACAAAACAAATATTTATACCAGTAAAAGCTTGAATCATCCATCTGATGGTGATTCATGGAAACATTTTGATCGTCTGCATCCGTCTTTTTCTTTTGAAGCCTGAAACGTGTGATTGGGTCTTTTTACTGCTGGTTTCTATCCATTTGGTTCTAATGGTAGTCAGTATTCATGTTGACTTATCTTTATAACTCCATAAAATCTACCTCCATGGATGTTGATGAAGAAGACATATATCTTTTTGACCTTATTAATCCCAGGACATCCAAAAAGAATATTGATTTTTATTTGAAACCATTGATTGATGAGTTAAAGCATTGTGGAGTAATGGTGTTAGCACATATGATGTTACTATGAAACAAAATTTCACATTAAAAGCTTCATTGATGTGGATGATTAGTGACTTTCTGGCATATGGCATGCTATCTGGCTGGAGTACACATGGTCCAAAATCATGTCCTTACTGTATGAAGGACAAAAAATCTTTTATGCTCGTTAATGGAAAAAAAACCTTGCTATTTTGACTATCATCATAGATTTCTTCCAACTAATCACCCTTTTCGAATGAAAAAAATCTCATTTCAGAAAAGGCACAATCCAAAGCAATGAACCTCCAAAAATGTTCTCAGGTACAGAGTTTAAATCAGTGGTATTTTCATTACCTCCATTCACATATGGTCCAATAGTAAACCAATAGAAAATTCATGGCTTTGGGAAAGAACATAATTGGATAAAATGCATCATTTTTTGGGATCTACCATATTGGTCTGATTTGTTGGTCCGCCAAATGTTGGATGTCATTCACATTGAGAAGAACTGTTTTGATAAATTATTTCATACAATTTTGGATACACCATGTAACACCAATGATATAGTAAAAGCACGATTAGATATTTCCCAAATTTGCTGGCAAGCAGAAATTGAACTACTTTAAAATGTCAGATCAGATAGGTTAATGAAGAGAAAAGTATCTTATACATTGGCTAAAGATAGTTGTTTATTATTTTGATTAGTGGATTACAGATTTGAGACTTCCCAATGGCTATGCTTCCAATTTGGGAGATGTGTTAGAATAGTCATATTACCATATTAAAAAGTCATTATTGTCATGTTATAATGGAAAGACTTATGCTGATCGACTTCAGAGGTTTGTTAAATTATATGATTTGGGATTCTATAATAGTCATATCATATTTTTTTTGAGAATTCATGCAGTGAAAACTAACTATGATACGCTAAGAAAACTAAAAGAAGATGTTGCTGTAATTATATGTAAACTAGAAAAAATCTTTACACCTTCTTTCTTTGACTTAATGGAACATCTGATATTACATTTTCCACATGAAGCTAAATGTGGAGGTCCAGTACAGTTTCTATGGATGTACCCATTCGAGAGATGCATGTAGAAATTGAAGAAAAAATTACAGAAAAAAGCAATAGTTGAAGGCTCAATTGCTGAATCTTATTTTCAAGAGGAAATTTCTATTTTCTGCTCTCACTATTTTGAATCTGAATATACCTAAAAACAAAACCACATGGGATGGAATAAGGGAAATGTTAATGTTGAAATGGACAATCATTTATCAGTTTTTAATCAGCCAAATATTCGCTTTGGAGGAGTTCAAGAATGATATCTTTTAAACGATGAAAATCACAAAGCTCATACATTTGTTCAGCTCAATTGTGAAGAAATGACTACATTTTTACTATTAGTGCTTATATCACTTATTCTATAATTTCTGTTATAGTATGTAAACTTATTTTATTTGTAGTTTATATGATAGTTATATCAAGAGACAAGTTTCATAAATTATAGCAGCTACTCTTGAAGAATGCAGACAAAAATAATCCTCAATGGTTTCAAAAGCTGGTAACATTAATTATTGATTATTTAATATCAATTCAGATTACTATTTATTAAATTGATAATTGTTTTACAAATTTTCAGGTGTCTCAACATACTGATAAAACTGATAAGAGACTGTGTATATTGAGTATCCCACCATCCAAAATGGTTTAATATTATAATGCATATGTGGTGAATAGTTTTCTATTTCATACACGTGTATATGGGGAATCAAAAAAGAAATGAATAGTGGATTTTGTTTGAGAGGATCGCATCATAGAGAAACTTAAGTTGACTTTTATGGAATTCTGGATGAAATTATTGAGCTATGCTATCTTGGAAAAAATTAAATTACGATGTTTAAATGTAAGTTTGTGGATATTGAGAGAGGCTTTCGTGTTCATCCAACTCATGAAATTGTCGATATTAAATATTAAAGTCTTATTGTAGTAAATGAACCATTTTTAATGGCTCAATAGGCACATCAAATTTATTACGCAAAGTATTTTTCTACTTAAAGAGATCTGGGTGATTGTTGGAGCATAATAAAAATGTAATCTCAGGAAAATAAATTTACTCAAAACAAATGTGGTTCTACTCAAGTGGAAGAAATTGAAAATTTTCAAGAGACTACTGAAAATCCATATTTTTCACAAATAAACATGAATATCAATGAGGACACCCAACAATTAAGGGTCCATGGTGACGAAGATGTTAATGATGTTACAAATGAAATTAAAATGACAAGGGATGATAAATGTGAAATTCAAATGGATATTGATGATGTCGATGAGGAATATGAAGACATTGACATCGTTAGATATGAAGATGATGATGAAGGTGAACATTGTCCTAGTTAAATGCTGGTTATGATCATAACTAATATATATATATATATATATATTAGTTATTTTCAAGTATCTATAACAACAATCATTTTTTCTTTCAGATGGACTCTGATCTATTACGCGAGTAAGAGGAGGATGAGCTACCTTTGGATGAGGGGATGTGGGATCATCTGAACATCATCCTACGGGTGGTTTAGGAGGTACGCGGAGGGGGCGCAGACTTTTGTGACTAATGATTTCTGACCATATCCCCGAGCAACATCCACATCTTGTCTTTGATCCCCGAACATGGAGGTATGGTAACCTGAATATTTTAGTTATATTTTATTAATTTATTTATATATATACTAATCGTTTGATTATTTATTCTTTTTTTCACCATTTTTCGCATGTAGCTACTGGATAGGGGAGCGCTATCTTGCACAACTATTTTTCTCAGCCATGGACCACATGGGAACTGATTCCCATTGATGTGCAGCTCAGCATGTACAATCATTTACTGGTACGTAAATAAATAATATTTTTTTTGAGATTTATTTTATTAATAACATGATATTTAAAATTATTTTTACGGTTTATGGTATCCCATCGATGATAGCATGCATGACTATATCAATTTATCATGCTAGGTGGCTATGAATGAGAATTTGCCTCAGTTTTTCCACAATTTGAGAAAGATGGCCATTAATAAAGCAGGAGCGACAATATTTGATAAGTCATATAGAGCCCACTGAACAGAGTACATTTCATCTCAGCTTTGGGATGGATTATGCGCACACTGGTTGGGTGGTGGATTTCAGAGGAGGTCTTCATTGGGTTGGCAGAACTAGGGGAGACAGGAGGTGATGCATCGAGCTGGTAGTCGTACATTCAGTACATATAGAGAGCATCTAGTAAATAGTTTGCTTAAATATTTTATATAACTTCAAATATAAATAGTTTATTTTATATTCATATAGGCAGTCGAGCATCCTGATATTATATAGTGCGATGTTTGTCGAAAGATGTACAGTGATCCATCCACCAGAGAGATTATAGGTGATCGCTAGTGTCATATTGTGGTTAGTCTTATTTTATCAGTTTGATAATTAACTGTATATAATATATTCACAATTTTAATTTCAAATTGGAATTGAAGGAGTCATGTGAGGTTGCGACTTCTCAGAAACAGGATGAGGGTCAGGACGAGGCGACTGATCAGACCAGTGCTCACCATTTCGATGAGGAGGCATGGATGCAGGTGACTCGGTATGGCTTTGAGAAGGGTCGAGTAGTTGGTATTGACTTTCATGTGAATCATGGAACTTATTATGGCACTACTGTGATGTCGGCATCCAACTCGAGAGGAGATCATAGAGAGGTAGCATCTTCTGGCTCACAGTATCAAAAGCATTTCTGAGCTCAGAATGACCTTATAGAGAGTTTGCAGAAACAACAAGAAGAGATGTGTCAACAGCAGCAGCAACAACAACAGCACGAGGAGGGGATGCATCGATGGCAGTAGTAGTAGCAGCAACACGAGGAGGAGATACATCAATTGTAGGAGCATCACGAGTAGATGGAGTACATGCGTCGTCTGACTCATAGTTTAGGGATGATGTTTCCTCCACCAGCTCCTCCACCTCCTCCAGAAGACGACCCCCCAGTGATTTTTTATATGTAAAAAATATTTGATTTTAATTTTTTTGTAATATGAACTATTTACAGTTTATATCTTTTATATTAGGGAGATTATTTCATAATTTAATTTTTAATATTTTATGATTTGTTTTTGTGAATATTGCGAATTTTAATATTTTTTATTTTTCAATTATTTTAATAATATTAATAGTATTGTTTCATTAATCATTATATTATAAAATATATTTTGTCAGTATTATATTTTTTAATATTTGATTAATTTACTAATAATAATAATAATAATAATAATAATTTATGATTTTTTATATATTTTTTTGTGAATATTGAATTTTTAATATTTTTTTATTTTTTTATTATTTTAAAAATATTAAATTTAATTTTTCAATAATAATAATAATAATATTTTATAATTTTTTTATAATTTTTTTTGAATATTGAGAATTTTAATATTTTTTTATTTTTTTATTATTTTAATAATATTAAAATAAATTTTTCAATAATCATAATTTTATTTAATTTATTTTTTAAAATTATTTATTATTTACGATGGGATCTGTTGTGACCGGATCCCATCACAAATAGTATAAATATTTTTTTATTAAAAAATATATTTGCGACGGGATTACGGGCCCGTTGCAAAAAAAATTATTTTTGATGGGCCGCCGCAAAAAAAAACTTATATATATATATATATATATATATATATATAAAGTATATAATTGGAAAATTATTTGCGACGGTGAAGTTTCCCGTCTCAAAAAATAATTATTTGCGATGGGCCCGTCCCAAATAATATTTTTTGCGATGACGCTTTCTACAACGGGCTATTTGCGATGGGCCCCCATCGTTAAAGCTTATTTGCAACGGGATCCCGTCACAAATACCTTGAACTCTAATAGTGATGCTTTTGGTCTTAAAATACTTATAGAACACTAGAATGATGTATCAAGAACTATTGATGAATAAAAATGGCTTTTAAATAAAGAGTTTTAGTGTTTTTAGATTGCATAATTATTTCAGCATGGGTTGTGTGCTTTTTTAAAAGGGTTGAGTTAACCTATGTGTGCTATTTTAATTATTTTTTATAATCTTAGTCAATTTTTATAAAACAATGTTTTGGGTGTTTAAATATTTTTCAGATCTCCGAATGATTTGGTTGATTACAAAAATTTTCTTTATCTCATTTGATTTATATTTTGGAACTCGTTATTTGATTTTAATTTTTTTAATGGCGATTTAAAAGGGGAAGAGTGAGTTTCCATTAGAGTTTCATAAATATTTTTTTTCAAATTGGCCTAAAGAGTGGATTGATATGATTATTGAAAAAAATGAAATGAATTATCATTCCCAGAATAATTTAAAGATATTTCATGTTTGGATTTTTATGGAAAATGAGTTTTCATGAATGATGTGATACCCTCTTAATCCCCTTCTAAACCTTGTATACTCATGGTGTATTTTAATCCAATGAGGGAATGTTTACATTGATGCATTTTTATATTCTATTTATGTTTGATGAATATGGGTATGCTTTTTTTGAGGGTGGGAGGTGATGTATGGGTAATTTTAAAATATTTTATCCTTGATTTATGTAATTTTTTATTGTTCTCATCACTATTTGACTTATCGTGGTAGTCCTAAGTATATAATAGATGACCTACATGAGGTAAAACCTTAGTAGAGATAGTGGGTTTACTAGGGAGAATTTCATATATACATTGATATGGTCAGAACATAAGTATTAGTGGGACCATCTTCTATTAAACACTCCTATATAATGTATTAGGAGAAGGTGTACTAGGGAAATTACCTTCTTTGAACCAATGGATGAATGAATTACAAGGATGGTTATCTCATGGTAGTCTCATAATGATTCCTAGGATATTGATGGGATCAGTAGTGTCTGCCTAGGTTCCATGCCACTAGTTTAGGTCCATTATTAATAGAGTTCTTGATAAATTACAATGAAATTTGGATCTTACTAAATCATTTTACAAGATTATTCTTATATATCTATTATTTCCCATGTTTTTCAAGTTATTTTTTTCATATATATACTTTTCATTTCTTTCCCCTTACTGTATGGCATAACATGTTGGTGACTGACTGCATCCTTTCTTCCTTATTTTTGTGATTTACTTTTCAAATGTTTCAAATGTAATTGATATAGTTTTCAAAATATGTGAAAATGATGTTTTATTTTAATGTTATTTCAAAACAATTTTAGTAATGAGTTTGAAAATTATTATTTAAAATTTTAAAATCCCGTTTCTAAATATTTTTGGTGTATTTTAAATTGGAATGTTGATTTGGTTTGTTTTTCAGAACATTGAGAGTGAGTGAGATTAAAAAACCTGTGTTTAGTCCATTGTTCCTAATTTTTTTAAATCTTGGATTTCAATTTTTTTTTGAAAAATAGTGTGAAAATTAGAAAAATATTTGAATTTTAAATTTCATATTAAATTTTTTTTTTATGAAATAGTTTTAAAGTGGTAGTTTGAAATAATTTTTAGACAAAAGGTACAGTTTAGGGTTTTAAAATTGTTAATAAGTGATTTTTTTCATTTGGTTAAAAGCCTAAAAAGTGTTTTAACACATTTTTATATGTTTTATTCTTTTTAAAATCTTATGAAAATGGTTATTCTTATATTTTATTACAAAATATCATGTCAATGATGCATACGAAAGTGTCTTCTGAGATTCATCTGGTTGCAGTGGAAAACGTGGATTTTAGATCCCAAATATATTTTACCAGTATAGATTTTTCCCAACATTATTTTCCTTATTTTATACCATTTTGGAAAGATGTTTGGTTTTATGGTGATCGTGGGTCACTCGGTGTCTCGTTAGAGTTGTCCTAGTGCTTCTATTTTAATTGATATTTTTATGTTATTTATCAAATTTTATTTATTTTTTATTTATTTATTATGGTATTTGTATCCTAGTAGGATGTCCACATTTTTATCTTTAGTCGTAAGGTTTACTTATTTTATTTATAATACTTATTTATATTATTATATGAGGGTGAAAGCATTCAAAAGTTGTTTCCTATTATGCTCATGCACTAGTTTCTAGCGTGTGGGAATCAGTATAACCCTTAAAACTATGTGGAAGATTTGTTTGGGATATAGGTTATATTGAACCCTTGGTTAGTTCCTCAAAAATATATTCTTAATATAAATTTCCTAGATATTTATATTATGTTGGTGTATTTAAAGACAAACTATGCTAAGTTTATTTGAGAAGCTGATGGATGAAGTGATGTTTCCAAACAATGTTCCCTAGAGGAATATACTAAAAAAAATACCTCAATAATATATAATTAAAATCATTATATCAACTGATGGTAATTATCTAATATCCTTGATGAAATAGGCACAATACATATATTATTTTAATAATTTTCCTCAAACTATTTTTATGGAAAACGTAGTTTTGGAAAAACAAATCTGTAAAAAGTATGGATGAATAAAAATAATGAGATTACCACATTATTGTTCATGGTGGATAGATGGAGTTTTTAAGCTGTATCCATCAAAGAATCCCATCTAGTGATGAAGTAGGAACTAAAAAATCATTTCCACAAATCTGGAAAGAAAGAAAACAAAGTGAAAATATCATGATTTATAGGCTTTGTTTTTTCTATAACAAGTTTGAGAATAATGAATTAGGTTTTTAGTTCAGTACATTCAATTATATTATTTTGGTAAATCTCATTTAAAGGGGAATAATCCAAATATGAAGAAGAAACACCAAAAAAATAATAAAAATCTATATACATCAAAAAAATTTGGAATCCTTTAAGATCTCTATGATGTATAAAATAGTAGTGCTTGTAAGAATGTTACATGATATTAAAAAAATGTATCAATTACTAATTATAGAATAATACAATATTAGTTAATAAAAAAATAAGATAGAGCCCTGGGAAAAAAACTAACCAATATTGTAAACCAAAATTCTCCCAAGACGTTATTGAAGAAAAAGAAGTCAACTTAAGACATAAAGCAAAAGGAAGATCATGTTCATGAAAATTATAAGAAGAAAAAGTGGTTTCAATCATATAGAAATAATGATTCAATAATTGTAACCTTTAATAAACCATGTGTAACAACCATGTTCATGTTGTAATCCACCTCTATACTTATTCTTTCTACTTTTTCCCTCTCAAACTTATCACAGAATTATGTTGAACTTCTTTATTTTCTTAAGCTTTGATACCCAGGAGATATAACTTCACATTAAATATCTATTTCCCTTCTTATTTGAGAGTTTTTAAAGATATACCCCACTATCTCCACTCTCATATTCTCAATATAATCCAAATTTTTTCCCACAAAAACTTTTTAATTTTATATATATGTCAAAAAAATTGATTTATATATTAAAATATTGAAAATCCATTCAAATCAACTGGACTACATTCTTACATATCTCAACTATAACGGACCATACTTTATATACATTAATATTACATTAGAATTGAATTATACTCATTATAACATATAATCAATCCATGATAGGACTGTATTGGTAAAGTGTCTTTAGAAACTAGGAAACATAAACTACTAGTTCATAAAGCATCTACATTGTATCCCACTTACTTCTCATAAATACTCATTTTTAACATATATTACTTAATACCCTTCATCATGACCAGGGGAAAATAAACATATTAAAGGGAGATCTCAAATTATCAATAAGGGTAAACAAGGTAAATATCAATCCCATCACAATCATAATACCTAAGAACATAACATTTGGATGTCTTATCTTGCATATAAAAGATCATGATATCATGTCTTGGGATAAAGGTTCATAAGAATTAATGGACATAATTACCAAAGTAAAAAACATAAGACATTATGTTTTTATTCAAAAACATAATAATAGATAATAATTTCATATTATTCAAGGCTTATTTCCAAAACCATCATAGTGGACATACTCCATTACTAAGCCAAGTTTACTTGTCGTTCTAGCCCTATATTACTGAACTGGATTTACATTCCATTCTAGTCTCATATATCTCATTAGATACAAATCATTACCCAATTCATTGTAGAGTGATATATATCCCACCCATTTCACAATGAAATCATTTTTATATGTGACACAAAAACATAAATCATTCATCAGAGCATTACCGAAGTAATAAAATGGGCTTCTTTAACATCATTCTATCGTAACATAATCCATGTAAAACAAATAGATTTTATAAATTTCATTACATTATAAAAACAATCATATCATTTTATTAATAGGAATATAAAAATAACATTATTTAAATTATCTCATCTTAGATGAAATAAATTTTGATATAACACATGAAATTAATTCTTGAGGAAAATATCATTTCTTCTTCAAATACGATTTCTTTTCTAAAAAACAACAGGAAATTTTAAGAGAAATTAATTTCTTTGAAAATAACCCTGAAAACTTATAAGGGGATATTTATATAAATAATTCATCATGAAACCATAAAAATATATTCATGTCATATAAGTTAGAAAACATTTTTCTTTAACTTTTGCCGGAAAAGTTAAAAAGTACATCATACTAAAAATGAAAATAAGATACTTTTCATACCTTTTAATAAAAATTAAAAAATGGGTACAATTTTCTTTAAAATTTTACAAATTAATATAAATAATATTACATATTTACAAAAAATATATGTGGATGAAAAATATACCCTGGAAAATACATACGTATAAATAGTCTCAGATAATAATAAGATTGAAATATTATCCCTTACCTTAGGTCAGATATCCTTCGAATGTATCTGAACCTCATGTATAATGATCTTAATAATTTTATTTACTTATTATAGAATCAAAATCGTTTTTATGATATCATATATTATTATATTATTATCTGTTTGTTAGTAATGTTTCATTGTTACTCATTATTTAGATACTAATTGCTCTATGTACTTATGCAATATTTGTTGAATAGGTTCATGTTCCAATTATTAGGTTATAGTTATATCATTTACATAATGAAATTTTTATAATATATATCATATTTATGCATTCCATTCATTAATATAATTCTGGTTTAATGAGGATCATCTAGAATGAATCGCAGTGCATCATGGTCACGGTTGGTTGTACGTACGCACAAGCGACGATATCATTCTTCTAATGGTTAAATGATATGGAACTGGATGATATATTAATTATATAGAATAATTATCAGGTAATATTCATTATTGAAATCCATTATATGCAACATTATACTCATCCAAATAAAGTATTGTTGAATAAAAAATTACACCACAGCATGGAGACGGTAACTCATACGTACGCACGCATAGTGATATTGTTATTTGTAGGATGGATAAAATTAGGTATAAGGTTTTCACATTATTATAACAACATATCATTATGTATAAGATACTGGATTTATTAGTTTTATATGGAAACAACAAAATAATAGTAATTACAAGAATAAAACAATTTTGAAAGAAGGGATAAAATAATTACTTCTTTTTTGAGTATCTCCTTTTTATTTGCACAAAAGGCCTACACAGGAGGGATTTATACCCAAAGTGTGGCCTCTAAAATTAATTAAAGGATTTTTGGAGAGAAAATGGCTAGGGGTTGCTGAGAAAAATGTCTTTAGATGTGTAATTAAAAGAGGAGTGGTTCCCTTTATAAGATAGGGGAGGGACACCTTTGGAAAAAGAAAAACTATTAAAATAATATAAATTAATTTTTAAATTAAAATTCCTCCAAAGTGGATAATTTTGAACATGTGATGAGTATGGGTAGAAATATTCTCATCCAATAATCTTTAGACATTTTTTCATTTTTATGTTCAACCATATAATTTTTGATTTATCCTTATTTAATCTATTTAGTTTTAATAGTTTTAATAACATTATAAATATTTAATGATTATAAATATTTATTTATATGGTGTTAATTGACCATAAATATATATTTTATATCATTTTAGACCTTATAATTTCTGCTTTTTAATTTTTCAATATTTGTATGATTTTTAAATAATTTAATAAATTTTTATTTTTATAAAATATCAAAAGTGTCAATTTTTACACTATTCATTTCATTAATTTTAAATAAAATACACAAAAAATATAACTTCGAAGAAAAATATTTAATATACTCAAAAAATTTCATAATAAACTATCAAATTCATCTATAACCTTAATTAATTGAAATTATATTTCTTTTAATATGTTTAACATCATTTTTCTAATTTTTCTATTAATAAAATAACTTATGCATCACTATTGTGTCATCCTTAATTGTAATTATTTAATTTCAAAAAATTATAAATAAATTTCTATGATGTAGTTAATTATTTTATCTTTCCATATACCACCTATATTCTATTTTATCTCCTACTTATCTTGATATTTGAATTAATATACTTCTATAAAAAAAGTGCATGCCTTTTTGTCACATTCATTGATTTTAATAAATTTAATGTCACATTCATGTGAAAGTTGTCATTAAGGGATTAAATTTACAACCATAGATTATTATGGACTAATTTAGTCATCTAATAGGATTTTGACAGGTGTTAATATAATTTTATAATATTATTTTTACCTTTAATTGCTTGATTTACCCATAACCTTTGTAAAAAAATTAATAAAGTTACTATTAATAATGTACAAAAAAAGTAACCTATTAAAATAATTTAAATAAACTTATTCCAAATTTGAAATCCATTTTTATAAATTTAAATCATAGAAGTTGCAGTAATTTAATTAAAATAAATCTGGTTGTCAGAAAGAGAGAACAAGTTTTAAAAGCTAAAACATTGCAAAAGATTGAATTGTTTTTATATCTAGATTCAATGTAAAATTAATGCTAATGACATACATTATATTGAATTATAAAAATATATTATATTTATACATTGAAACCATTCAATAATATAATTTAATAATATAAATTATTTCGATGAAAAAAGATGTTTTCACATAAAATTTAGTGTATTATTACTTTTCATCAAAATATGAAAGTTATTAGAAAAATATCAAAAATTCATAAAAAGTAAATTTTATATCCCAATTCAAAATAATATATTTATTTTTTCACATAAAAATTATTAATGTGTCAAAATATTAATTTAATATGGGTTCTCCATTCAAAGGCGTAAAATTACCCTTTAAAAAATAGGTTTTTATACATCAAATAGGGTTTATTCATACCCTGTGACTAAAATATCCATTAGATGAATATAAAAAACTATTTTATTAAGTATATAACATATATATCTCAATAATTTCATTACCAATAGTAATTCACTAAAAAATTTAAATATCAAATTGATTTATATTTTTCATAAATAATTTATAGCCAATAAATTCACAATTCATTTTCATAAGTTAGTTATATGTATTCAAGATAACCTAAAAAATAATATATAATTGTAATTTTATGCTAAGGGTATCTCAAAGTTTGTTTAAACTCTTTATTGCATGAAATAAAAGCTACTGAAGAATAAACAAATTAAAGATAATTTTTCATAAAAACATCCTGGTGTTACACTCTACTCCCTTAAACTGAATTTCCATCAAAATTCCTCACATAGAAACAAATAGATGAGGATACCTATCCCTCATCATATACTCAATTTACCATTTTGTTTCATCAAATTGGTGGATCCTCCATAAAACTTTAACCAAGTGAGTGGTCTTGTTTCATAGAATGACTTCGTTATGACCCAGAATCTCTATCGGTTGTTCTTCATAAGAAAGATATTTCTATAATAGTATGACTTCTAATTTTAGTACATTTCAAGGATCAGGTTTGTAATTTCTTTGGATAGATACATGAAACACATAATGAACTTGAGATATATTTAGTGGAAGTCCTAATCGGTAAGCTACCATCCCAACACTATCAAAAATTTCAAAAGGACTGAAATACCTAGGAATCAACATTCTGTTATTTCCAAATCCCCTTAATATCTTCTAAGGTGATATTTGTAGAAACACCTAATCACAAAATTCAAACTCTATGTCTTTTCTTTTTTTTCAAAATTACATGTTTTTCGACGATAAGCTGATCTTATGTGTTGTTTAATATATTTCACCATTTCTGCTATTTCATCAACAAGATCAGGTCCTAGTAGCTATCTTTACTCAACTTTATCCCAAAAAGTTTGAGTTCTACACTTCTTTTCATAGAGGGATTCATAAGGAGCCATCTGAATACTATAATTAAAGCTATTTTTATAAGAAAATTCCACCAAATTTAGGTGTTGATTCCAACCACCTTTGAAATCCATAGAGAAATCTCCCAATATGTATTCTAGAGTTTTAATTTTCCTCTCAGACTGGTCATCTATATGAGGATGATAAGAATTGCTGAAAATTAACCCTATATTAAGAGCATAGTGAACACTTCGCAAAAACATTGAGGTAAACCTCATATCCAGATCAGATATAATGGAACATTGTACTCAATGAAATATTACCACTTCCTTTACATATATCCTAGAAAACTTATCAAGAGAGAAATCATATCTAATAGAAATGAAGTGTGAATACATTATAAGACGATCAACTATAACCCAGATAGTATTATTGCATTTGGATGTTTTGAGAAGTCTAATGACAATGTCTATAGTGATGTTTTCTCATTTCCATTCTGTTATGGGTAATGGTTGTAACATCCCCTTAGACTTCTGTCTCTCATCCTTAACATGCTGACAAACCGAGAATCCATCAACGTATTTGGAAACATCTCTTTTCAAACCATCCCACCATAAATACTCTTTCAAGTCCCAGTACATCTTTTTTCTTCTAAGGTGAATAGATAATGATGAAATATGATCCTCATCCAACAGATCCTTCTTTAATTCTGGAATGGGAGGAATACAAACTCAATTCATGAACATTGTTATTTCATCATAATCAAGGTTGAATATAGGAACATTTCTCACCATATTTTTTTACCTCTACATCTGTCTTCTATGCCTATTTAATCTTCACTTGTATGGATGGTTGATCATTCATTTGAGAAAGATAATAATTCCCCTACATTTAAAATTTTGAGATCCATCTTTTACAAATCCATAAATTTTGGAGCTTTTGTGATCCCCATCATGGAAAGGCTAGCAGGGTCTTATCGACTCAAAGAAGACTCCACCTTGTTCGATTTCCCAAAGTGGTAATGTATTGAGTACTCATAATCTTTAAACAACTCCAACCTTATTCTTTGGAGCATATTCATATCCTTTTTTGTGAAAATATATTTTAACCTTTTATGATCAATATAAATATCATAACTTTTACCATAAAGATAATTCTTCAATATTGTTAATGAAACTATTACCATATCTAATTCCAAATCATGAGTTGGTTAATTTCAATCATGGGTTTTCAACTGTCATGTGGCATAATCTATCAACATATCATTTTTCATGAGAACACATCCTAGTCCCATCGTTGATTCATCACCATAGATCACAAACCTTTCTCCATAACAAGGTAGTGTGAGCACATGTGCACTTGCTGACCTTCTTTTCATCTCCTTGAAATTATTTTCACATTGATCTATCCATACGAACTTAACTTTTTTCCAAGTCAACGTGGTGATCATATTAGAAAATAATGAAAAATATTTCCCAAAATGTCAATAATATCCAACCAAACTAATAAAATATTGGATCTCAGTTACCGTTTTCTGTCTCGGACAACTTTCAAAAAATTCAATTTTTCATGGATCCACATATATCCCTTCTCTAGAGATTATGTGACTCCAAAATGAAACTTTTTCTATCACGACTTATCCCCCAGGGCCCATGCCGTGACTATCCCAAGCCCTCCTTCCATAGGTCAGGGGCTGGCGACTAGCTCTGAAAGGTGTATTCCCTATAATCGGGAAGACATTGCATTAATAACCTGTAAACCCACGCTACCAAGCACATAGTGAGATACAAACACAAGTAAAACTGTATAGGAAAAAGGGTGTTTAAATTAAGAGGGGCCAGAATAAAAGCCCAACCATAAAGGCACAAGTAAAACTGAGATACAATAAAATTGAAGAAAGAGAAAGACAACTATTGGGTCATCCTACAAGGTTCTTACTGGAAGGGTATGTACAGATCACCTCCTTATCACTCTATGTCTGTCTGTCTTCTCTGCGTACCGACATGCCATATGGTCCACCACTGGGCACTATCTAGTCCTGGTACCCTCGTCCTCAGTCAACCATTGTCTTTCATCTGCACCAAACTCAACAAGGTGTGGGAATAACCCGTTTAGTGGTGAGTATAACGATACTCACTAGGGACCCCGAGAGCCTCAAGGTCTCACAAAATCCATAAAGGATAAACAATAAAATATGAAATCAATAGACGACCCTACTTAGGTATATTCCCATACATATACCTAAGTTTTCAGGTATTCCCATCTCAATCATGAGGAAACACAGAGTCCAACTCATAATCCCAAGCTCAACTATTCCACAAAGGAATGAGTACCACAAAGGTAAGTACCATGCAGGTATGCCACACAGAAGAATACCAACAAGGTATTACTATAATGGAAAGTAACCCATAGGTACAGACTCACCTCACACCGGGGTATATCTTAGGTATAGTAGTAAAGATGATTATATGTAACTACTGAATCATCTAACTCTATTAAGAGGTAGATGAGTGAAAGATCCTAAATAATCATCTGACCCATAGAGGATCGTAATACATCGTTAGACCCACACAGGATTCCAATAACTCGTTATACCCACACAGGATCCTAGTACATCGTCAGACCCACGCGATATCCTAGTACATTATCAGTGCATCGTCAGACCCAAACAAGATTCGAGTACATAATCCATACATAATCAGACCCACACAATATCCTAGTACATTTTCAGTACGTCGTCAAACCCACACAAGATCCTAGTACATCTTCAGACCCACATGGGATCCTAGTACATCGTCAGTACATAGTCAGACCCACATAGGATCCTAGTACATAGTTAGTATATCGTCAGACCCACACAGGATCCGAGTACATCATCAGTTCATTGTCAGACCCACACAGGATCCTTGTACACCGTTCGTACATCTTCATAGCCACACATTATCCTAGTACATCATTATTGCATCGTCAGACCCACACAGGATCCTAGTACATCGTCACAGCCAGCTACAGGGTTCCAGCTCAAAGCATTCTTGTCTCCTAGAGGGTCCGCTTCTCAATCCATAGATTGATACTCAAACTTCAACTAAGTCCCATGAATAAGTACCCTAAAGGACCACCACATCAAAGGGATATCAATATAAGAGATGGTGCATCAAACTAATGCTCGGTCTTTATGTTATTAGCCTTTTAGTCCTGAGGGCTTGGTTTGATTCGTTATTGATCCAACCTGACAATACACTAATTTTATCCAAACCACAAGTGTGGTATAATAGAAGTTCCATTTCTATCCATGGTTTCTAGTGTGACAGACGGTTCGTCAAACAGACACCCAGTCCCAAATTTATGGCCAAAAGAGTCGAAATGGGTCAAAATTGATCTGGGTCCGGTCTTACCCAGTCATCCCAGACCACACTGGGCAGCCCATCCAAGCGGCGAGGGGGGGGGGGGGTGCGGAGTGAGGGTTTAGGGGAATCACGGGGACTTTGGGGTGGCATGGGGGCCGCGGGGCGCACAGGGGGCCTGGGGTGGCCCGTTGGCCGCAGTGCGGTGCGGCGGGCCATGAGGCTATGCGGGGGCTATGGGGTGGCGGTCCACTATTGTTTCTTATCCATTCTTTTCCCATGGTGTGGTCGTATGTTATACCTTCACCGATGGCCGACATTGAACCATCTGCCCTTCCCTCTCCGCCACAGCACACAGTCGGGGTTCTCTTTCGTTGGGCGGCGCGGTCGTACCTTCTCTTTCATCATGAAGAACACAAAAAATAATCACAATAATTACGAAGAGTTTAGGCCATTTTCTCTTGGCTCGTACTCTCCGCGTTAGAGTGGTACCAAGCAGTTATGATTCCTTCTTAAATGATGAAGAGTGGTCAAGAACGGGAAAAGGAAAAAATCAAAACAAAAATTCCTACCGTGTTCGTTCGTTGGTGTTTTTGCGATAAAGAAGTCAAAGATGTCAACGTTTGTCATGCCTGCCACATGCCTCTAATACCGGGCTCGTTCGTTAGATAATCGATCTTTGGTGAATGTGGTTCTTCCTTGGATAACATTATTCGTTGGGAGGTTTTCTTCATTGGAGAAGCGTAATACTCAAAAAGCTCTCTCCTTCTCCTTTTCCCACCAAAGGAATTAGGTGCCAATTTAATTTTACTTAAGAAGATTATTTATGTTGGTGAAAATAAAATTTCTAACACATTTCATTAAATGTTAGTTGGCTCCAAAAATTTAATTAGAATTTGGCATAATTAAATTAAAGGATACCAAAGGTCACCTCCCTCATTAAAGAGGGAGTTCAAGAGATTTCTCACATTAAGAGGTTCGGGTGGTCCCCACCTTTAGGAATTCAAATTGGGGGGTTTAGGCTCGGGTGGTCCCTGCCACCATAACCCTTGTTTAGGGGTTGCAAAAATAAAAATGTTAAACATTTCTATTTTATTTTATTCTTTCACGAAAAAGAAAAAAACTAACTTTCGCCCTCAACCTACTGTGGATGAGGTGAAGGTATCCTTAAGCGAATAATGGTGGTGCGAGTTCAATGGTGTCCTCATATTTCAATTCCAAGCATCGGTTCAAAAGTTGCAAAAACCAGCTCATACGTTTACTGAACGTACTCGAAAAAAAGTTCAGAAATTCATTCTAGGCACACCGGGCCTTGGAATCACAGGCTATAAATTTTCACAGACATATAAAATTACCATATAATTAAAAAAATACATGGAAATTATGACTCTTTACATTCTCCCCACCTCAGAGCTTTGCATCCCCAAAAGCCACATCACAAAACTAGGAAAACATTTGGGGGTTCTGAACATGAATCTTAATTTCCCGCCCCCATGTGCTCTCCTGGTGGTTCTCATGCAGCCATAAAATATACACCAGAGGTATCGACCGCCCATGAAGGACCCACTCCAATTGATCCGCAATCTCAACAAGAACCTCCATAATTGTTACCCCATCCTCAACATCTAGCTCTCCATGGCCGATGATGTGGGAAGGGTCGTGCACATATCTCCTCAACTGGGATACGTGGTAGACGTCGTGCACCCAGTTCAACTAAGGTGGAAGAGAGATGTGGTAAGATACCTCTCCAACTATGCTGAGGACCTGAAAGGGTCCAATTTACCTAAGAGATAACTTGTCACCTTGAACAAATCTCTTCAAACCTCGCTAAGGTGAACCCCGTAAAAAGATGTAGTCACTATCATCAAACTCCAGAGGTCTCTGTCTCCTTTTGGAATAAGAATTATACTTTTTCTGTGCAGTCTTCATCCACTCTTGGATGATCTGCACCTTCTCTATGGTATCCTGTACCATCTCTGGTCCCATGAGTGCAGACTCTCCTGGGTCAGTTCAGCACAAAGGTGATATGCAAGGTCTCTAGTACAATGCCTCAAAAGGTGTCATCCCAATGGTGGAGTGACAACTGTTGTTGTATGAAAACTCCACCAAATCCAAGTGATCCTCCCAACTATGACCAAAGTCCAGGATGCAAGCATGAAACATATCCTTGAGGGTCTAAATGGTCGTCTTAGTCTGGCCATCCGTCTGAGGATGGAAGGCGGTGCTCAAAAGAAGCTGTGTCCAGAAAGCCTCTAGTAACCCCTTACATAGCCAAGAAGTGAACCTTGCATCACGGTCTAATACAATGGTCGTGGTTACTCCATGTAGCCGCATAATCTCTTTCAATAGAGGCATCCAAAGCTCTCTAATAAAAATTTCTCTCTGGTCGGTAGTAAGTGGGCCGACTTGGTGAGTCGGTCGATGATCACCCAGAAAGAATCATGAACTCTGGATGTACGTGGATGTCCTGTCTTGAAGTCCATTGATATTCCATCCCACTTCCACTCTGGGACCTCTAAAGACTAAACCAAGTTTGCTGGTACCTAGTACTCTTCCTTCACTTACTAACAAGTGAGGCACTATGAGACAAACTTTGCTATTTCTCTCTTCATTCCCATCCACCAGTGCTGTTTTCAGAGATCCTGGTACATCATCGCCACTCCTGGATGTACAGCTAGAAGGGATGTGTGGAAATCCCTCAACATTTCTTCCTAAAGTGACACTGGTACCATGGTTCATCCTATGAACAAGATGACGTGCTCCCATCCTTCAGAAAATCCCTCAGGTGTCTGCCCTGTGGATATCTGAACACATCGGGCCTCACAATCAGTATCCCCAAGTTGCACCTCCCGAACTCGCTGTAGAAGTGGGGGAGTCACTGTAAGATACTGATGAAAAGCTACTCCATCCTGATCCACAAAGGATATCTGCAATGCGGCCAGCTACGCTATCGCCTCACCTAGAAGCTGTATACCAGATATCCTAATGAATTCATCTTCTAAAACATTCCCTTTCCAAGGATTATAGACTATCTTGAAGTCATAATCCTGTAAGAACTCAAGCCAATTTCATTATCTCAGGTTCAGGTCCTTTTGAGAGAAGATATACCTGAGACTATTGTGATTTGAGGAGACTATAAAATGCAGACCCATCAATTAATGTTTCCACATATTCAATGAGAATTCCACTGATGCTAAATCCAGGTCATTGGTAGCATATTTTTGCTCATGTTTTTTCAGCTGTCGAGAACCATATGCGATCACTGCTCGCTCCTGCATCAGGACACATTCGATCTCGGTCCCTGATGCGTCACAGTAAACTAAGCACCCTACAACATCCTTTGAAAGCCTCAAGATGAGGGCACTAGTCAACCACTACCTCACCTTCTGAAAACTCTGATGCCATCTCTCCGACCTCATAAAGGGTTGCCCCTTTTTGTCAACGCTGATAGAGGTGCTGCAACTTTGAAGAAATCTTGCACAAATCTCTGGTAGTATCTAGCCAAACCCAAGAAAATCTGTACCTCTCTCACAATCTTGGGTGGCTCCAAAGTAAGTACGGCCTAAATCTTCTCTAGATCCACTGCAACTCAAGCCTCCGATATGACATGTCTTAGAATATGAACCTCTTGGATCCAAAATTGGCACTTCGAGAGTTTACCATAAAGCTGGTTCTCTCGGAGTGTGTCCAGTACTACCTGCAAATGATAGGTATGCTACTTCTTAGTTGTCGAGTAGATCATAATGTTATCAATGAAGACTAATTCAAAGCGATTAAGGTATGGATGAAAAATCTTTTTCATGAGTCCCATTAACACTGTTGGAGTGTTGGTTACACCGAATGACATAACCAAGAACTTGTAGTGGCCATACCAACAGGTGAAAGTCTTCATCTGCACATCCTCGTCTCGCACTCTGAGCTGGTGATACCCTAATCTATGGTCTATTTTTGAGAACCTCTAGTCTCCCTTAAACTGATCAAAGAGTTCATCAATCCTCGGGAGTAGGTACTTTTTCTTCATGGTCACCTGATTTAGGCGTTGATAGTCAACACAAAGTCTCAACCACCCATCCACCTTCATGGAGAATAAAATTGGGGCTGCCCAAGGAGAATCACTGGGCCGAATGAATCCCTTCCCTTATAAGTCCTCCAGTTTCACCAACAGCTCACTATGCTCCATGGGAGCCATCAGATATGCTGGTGTAGATATCGGTATCATCCCAGGGTACAAATCAATGTAAAAGTCCACCTATCTATGATGAGGTAGACTCGAAACATCATCAGAGAATACATACGCATACTGGTCCACCACTACATGTTATCTCAGACTCTCCACATCAACTGCACCGAGGGTAAGGCTAGCCAACTAATGTGTAATCGGATGCACCCTCCTCTAGGTAAGTCTATCCTATGCTGCAAAGGCTCTCTTATTGTCGGTGAAGGTAAACATGGTCCCATCCATGCAGACACACAACACTTTGCACCTAATACAATCAATCTGTGCATGGACTGTAGATAACCAGTCCATAACCATGATGACGTCCTAAGGCCTTGAAGCTGCTACTAGGAGATCCCAGTCGAAGCTCTTACCTCATATAGTAATCTCACATTATCAGAACCAGTGTGTAATTGTTGAATTCACTCTCGTAGGAGTCTCTAGCTGTAAATATTGAGCCATTGGCTCTGTCAAAATCATTAATCTCCAAAAGAGGGCAGTGGAAATAAAAGAATGAATGGAACATATGTCTATAAGTACTGCATATATGGTGGAGTAGACATAGATCATACCTCATATCATCTCCAGAGTTTCGTGAGTGTTGGCCTCAACTATCAGGAGATGAGCTCACTTCTGTCCTCTTGCTCACTGTGGTTAGGGTGGACCACCTAGTGGTGGTGGTGGTAACACCTCGAATCATTGCTCACTGCCAGTTGTGCAACCATATCCTCTCCCACGTCTACCTACTCCTTGTATACCTCCTTAGTCGAACCTCTCTCTCTATCTGGGCAGTCCCTTAACCATGTGCTGATCATCCGTATGTCATGTCAGAGAGTCATGATCCATGTAACCATTCCTGCCACATGTGAAACACTGCATGTTCCTCACATTATTGACTCTATCTTTTGTGCCCCACACAACTGACCCCCAATCATGTTGTTGTCCATCAATCGGCCTAGTCCTCTTGGACCTATATGACATCTGTCAGCTTCCAGATCTATAAGACTTCACTACCTGATGCTTGATGATGGGTCGCGCTGTTGGTGACTACTCATCAAGAAAATAATCCACTAAGAGGGTTGGCTCTAACACCCCCAACTATGTCCGAATGCTAAATGATATCATTGATGCCCTGATCTACCATCAGAGTCCCTGCTCAAAGGTTCATGCCCTGAATAATGGGTCCCACACCATATCAGTGGAGTAGCATGAGAGGTCAGTGAACCTCGATGAGTACTGAGCTACAATCATGCTGCCCTACTACCGATGAAGTAGCTACTGAGTGCGCACTATGCGAAGAGTCACTGGGACAAACTCTGCATGAAATAGGCTCTTGATGTCTTCCCAGAGAAGCGTCACCTCATCGTGAACTTAGATCATCATGCTCCACCATCTACCTATTATTTCCTGTAAAATACTAGCAGCAAATATCACCATGAGTTCAGCTGGTGTCCCGCCTAGTCAGAAGACTCTCACTACAACCTCCAGCCAATCCTCAGCCCTTGTGGGTCCATCTCTCCCCTAACCTTGGTGGCCTCTGGAACTGGAACACATGAAACACGCTCAAATGGAATGCACCCTATACTATTTGGGTTGATGGCATCAATGACCCAACAAATAATGGTACCGAGGGTGCCTCCACTGGTGCCTCTACTTGAAGAGGTCCCTACACTGAGGCCTCTTCGCTCTATGTGCTATCAGTGCATACTATATCCATAACCCTAGCTGGTTGTCTGTGTGGAGGCATCCCGAAAATGAAATAGGTGCACCACAGTCAATAATTTATACCTGTTGAGCTGACACAAAGAGATCACAAAGAAAACTCTTAAGAACAACACACAATCAATGTTTTCATTAAATGAGTCAGAAATCAGAATTCAGGGTCGTGGTGTATGGATACATTGGCCACTACACCAACATTGGACTCCCTAAACTGATAACCACACTCACTATACTTAACACTATATCCATTAAAAATATCCGAGTATTATGTTATACGGTAGAACTGACTCATTTGATACTGATTTTTCATGACCCCTCACCGAGGGCCCAGGACGTGACTACCCCCAGCCTGCATTCCATAGGTCAGGGGCTCGTGACTAGCACCGAATGATGTATTCCATAAAACTGGGAAGGCATTGACTTCATAACCTGTAAACACACGCAACCATGAACACATCGAGATACAAACAGAAGTAAAACTATATAGTAAAAAGTTTGCTGAAAGTAAGAGGGGCTGGAATACAAGCCCATCAATAATGGTACAAGTAAAACTGAGATGCAATACAACTAAAGAAATATATAGACAACTAATGGGTTATCCTCCAAGGTTCCTACCTAAATGGTAGGTATAGATCACCTCCCTAGCACTCCACATCTGCCCATCTCCTCTGCATAAAGACACACCGTATAGTCAACCTCTAGGCACCGTCCAGTCCTGGTACCCTCATCCACATTCAGCGATGTCCGTCGTCTACACCAAACAGAACAAGTTGTGCGCATAGCCCGTGCATGGGTGAGCATAATGATACTCAGTAGGGACCCCGAGACCCTAAATGTCTCATAAAATCCGCAAAGGATAAACCACAAATCATGAAATCAATAGACAACCCTAATTAGTTATATGCCCATACATATACCTAAGTTATCAAGTATGCACATCCCAATCATGAGGAAACATAGATTCCAACTCAAAAGACCAATATCAACTATTCCACAAAGGAGGAAGTACAATGAAGGTAAGTGCCACACAAGTATGCCACATAGAATAATACCACCAAGGTATTACCACAAAGGAAAGTACCACACACTTACGGACTCATCTCACACCAGGTATATCTTAGGTACAGTAGTAAATATGATTTGATGTGACTACTGAATCATCTTACACTGTTAAGAGGAAGACCCCTGAAGGATACTAAATCATCATCGGACCCACATAGGATCAGATTACATCGTCTGACCCACACAAGATCCTAGTACCTCGTCAGACCTACATAGGATCCTATTACGTCATCAGACCCACATAGGATCCTAATATATTGTCAGTACATCTTCAAACACACACAGGATCCTAGTACATCGTCAGTACATCGTCAGGCCCACCAAGGATCCTAGTACATCATTAGTATGTTGTCAAACCAACACATGATCCTAGTACATCGTCAGTACGTCGTCAGACCCACACAGGATCCTGGTAAATCATCAGTACATTGTCAGACCCACACAGGATCCTAGTACATTGTCAGTACATTTTCATACCCACACAGGATCTCAGTACATCATCAGTACGTCATCCGACCCACACAAGATCCTAGTACATCGTCAATACATTGTCAGAACCACACAGGATCCTAGTACACCGTCAGTACATCGTCAGACCTACACAGGATCCTAGTACACCACCAGTACGTCATCATACCCACATAGGATCCTAGTACACCTCCAGTACATCGTCATACCCACACAAGATTCTAGTACATCTTTAGTACATATTCATACTTACACTGGATCCTAGTACATCATCACAGCCAACTATAGGGTTCCCACACTAAGCTTGATTGTCTCCGGGAGGGTCTGCTCATCAAGAAATTAATTGATACTCTAACTAACAAGAAGTCCCATGAGGAAGTATCCCAAAGGATCTCCACGTCAATGGGGTCTCAACGCAATAGACGGTGTGTCAGACGAACACCAGATCTCTATGTTATTAGTCTTTTCGTCTTGAGGGATCGGTTGGATTCGTGTTCGATCCAACCCGACCATACCCCAACATTATCCAAATATCAAGTGAGGTATACTAAATGGTCCGTTTCACTCCATGTTTTCTAGTTCCATAGATTTTTCATCAAATGGATGCTCGGTAGAAAAGTTAGGGCCAAAAGAGCAGAAATTGGTGGAAGTTGGTCCGGGTCCGGTCGGACTCGGCCCGGCCCGCTGGGTCTGGCCCGTCCTGGATACGGGGTGGTTGTGGGGTTGCACATGGACTTCCTTGTGTCATGGGAGTTGTGTGGTGGTGTGGGGGGCCGCAGGGTGGCGTGAGGGCCACAGTGCGGTGCGAGGGCCGTGGGGGCGGTGCGGGGGCCGCAGAGCTGCCGCGGTGCGGTAGAGCGGCGGGGTGCCGTGGTGCAGCGGGGTAGCCGTAGTGTGGGGGTCCACTACGGCAAGCCAGATGGCATGGCATTCTCTTTGCATGGTGTGGTCGTGTGCCGCACCTTCATCGTCGACCAACAGTGAACCGACCTCCCTCCCCTCTCCGCCGCGGCACAAGGATGTGGTTCTCTTCCATCGGGAGGTGTGGTCGTGTCGTCGCCTTCATCGTTAATAACAGAATAAATAATCACAAGAATTACAGAGAGGTCCGACAATGTTCACCCAACTCACACTCTCCACATTAGAGTGGTAGAAAGTGACTGTGAATCCTTCTTGAATTACAAAGACTCGTAAAGAATAGAAAAGGGGAAAATCAAAACAACAATCCCTAGATCATTCGTTCGTTGGTGTCGGCGTGAGGAAGAATTTGAAGATTTCGATGTTCATCGTGCCCACCACACACCTCCAATCCCAGGATCATTTATCGGATAATCGCTCATTGGTGGATGGGATTCTTCATTGGATAACTTTATTTGTTGGGAAGTGTTCTTCTTGGAGAAGCATAATCCTCCAAAATCTCTCCCCTTCTCATTTTCCCCCCAAAAGAATGAGGTGCCAGTGTAATTTAACATAAGTAGACTAATTATGCTGGCACAAAAACAATTTCTGACACATTTCATTTAATGTTAGTTGGCTCCAACAATTTAATGGGGAGTTGGCATAATTAAATTAAATGATACCAAAGGTCACCTCCCTCATTAAAGAGGGAGTTCAAGAGGTTTTTTCCATTAATAGGTTTGGGTGGCCCCCACCTTTAGTAATTCAAATTGGAGTTTTTAGGCTCAGGTGTTCCCCACCACCATAAACCATGTTGAGGGGTTTCGAAAATAAAAATGTTAAATATTTTTATTTTATTTTATTCTTTCATGAAAAACCCAAAAACTAACTTTCACCCTCGACCCATAGTAGATGAGGTGAAGGACTCCTAAAGAAAATATCAGTGTTGCGAGTTCAATGGTGTCATCGAATTTCAATTCCGAGAACCGGTTCAAAAGTTACAAAACCCACTCACACGTTTAGTAAACGTACCTGAAAAAAAGTTCAGAAATTCAATTTGAGCACACTGGGTCACGCAATCACACACTGTCAATCTTCGTGGACTCATAAAATTACCATATAATTAAAAAAATTACATGGAAATTCTGGGTCTTTACATTCTGAATCCAAAACTCACACATAGTAAATTTTTCATCATGATTATCTTTATTCAGGTTCTTTAGAATAATTCTCAAGTGGTATTTATGTTCTTACTTTCTATTAGAATAGATGATAATATCATTTACCAATACTACCACAAATTTATTAAGATTATCTCTAAAGTCTCTATTCATTAGATCCATGAAAATAATAGGGGAATTAATAAGACCAAAATGCATCATTATAAATTCATAGTGTCCATACCTTGTATAAATTGTCATCTTTGGTATATCAACCTTATTGACCCTTAATTTATGATATCCTAAAAAAATATCAATCTTGGAAAAGTATTGAGCTCCGTATAGATGGAAAAATAAGTCATCAATGCAGGTAAGAGGATATTTTTTCTTCATATATATCTTGTTATGTTCTAGATAATCAATACAGAGTCTCATTGATTCATCTTTATACTTAACAAATTGAATAGTTTCTCCCCAAGGTGATGCACTAGAGAGTATAAATCCCTTATCAAGATTCTCTTATACTTTCTTCTCCAATTTGCACAACTCAATTGGGTCAATTATATAAGGTGTGTTTGGAAATTAGAATAGTACCCAGTATGAGTTTGGTTGAAAACACAACTTCACGATTTTGGGGAAGACCTGGAAATTAATCTAAAAAGACATCATCAACCTTTTGTCAAATGGTTGTATTCTATATCATGAGTTTCTCTCCCAACCATTTGAGATAAATAACATTCATTTATAGGAATCATGACCCATAAGATGGAAGAAATATCTACTAGAAGGTTATATTCATCCTTTCTTAGATAGATGATCATAAATTGATTTGGAATATGGAATATTATTTCCCTTCCTCGGTAATTGATATGATCTCCATATAGAGAAATCCAATCCATTCAAAGAATCACATAAAATTTCACTATATGAAGGATCACAGGATTGGAATTAATCACTTTCCCACATTCTTCAATCAAAGAAGATTTATAATCTTTTTATGTGATCGTTATTCCATTAATAGTCTTCAGGTTTTAGTCAACATCTAATTACTGAGGTAATACAAAAATACCCTTAGAAAATTCTTTATAAATAAAATAGTGGGTGAATCATAAATCAAATAAAACATTTTATACTTTATAGTGTATGGTATGTGAACCATTCAAAACTTCATTATCATACTCCACATCGCTAATAGTGATTCCATTTAAATTTCCTTTGTATTTGGCCTTAAGAGTTTACTAACATCGGTCATCATCAATAACCCCTGTATTTGGGTATTTATTAGCATAATTCCCCATATATTTTCTATTTTAGAATTAAATTTTATGAGCTTCATTCTATATAGACATTATATATTCATATCATTAAACATATTTTTCCCATCACTTCTGCTTACAACTTCCTAATGTACTTCTTTTCCACACAAAAAAACCTTTACTATTACCTTTAAAATAAAATTTTCTCTATGTTTATTTCCACACATTGAGAATAAGATAAAATGAATCTTATTTTTTGAGTTGTCCTTTGAATTCAATTTTTCTCTTCTCATCAGACCCATATGACTGATGGGTTACTCCAATCTCCATCTCAAACTCAAGGGCACATCAAACAATTTACTCAAAGCTATTAATTTCCCTTATGTCTATTTCCCTTCAGAGACTTGTTTTTATGCCACTAAAGAATCGATAAATTTTAATCTCAGTTTGGGTAATAATTCCAAAAGTGTACCTTGTAAGTCTTGTAAAATATTCTTCATAGGTACCAATAGATTCATCAACATTTTTCTTAAGTTCAATGAACCCCTTATCCATATTTTTTTGAATAATATGAGGAAATTGCTTATTGAAAAATATATTCTTGAACTAATCCCATTCCATTGTCTCAATTTCATCTCTTTGAATATTATTATTGATAAGATTGCACCATTAATCTGGTTCACCTTCCAAAAGATCGACTGGTAATCTGAATTTATCATGTTCAAAACATTGTAGTCCTGAAAATATATTTTCAATGGTACTAATCCATTTTTTATCCACTAATGGATAAAAATAACCATAAATGGAGGTGGTTGATGCCTAATGAAGGACTCAATTGAATTTTTCAACATCCTTTACTCATTTTGATGTCATGCCTGATCATAGATTGACAAATTTGTGTGAGCAGGGATACAATATTTTTCTTTCTAGATCCCATAAAATTTGGTTTCATTGGGGTAAAATCATTGCATTTACCCCCCCTCCCATTCAACATTAACATGGTTCCTTCGGGTTCCAACCATTAACTAAAACCAAGAAGCATAGTGTGAGTAACACTAATATTTATGGGAAACCACAAAATCAATTATAAAATTTATATTTAGGACACATTAAGTTTTATTGTAGGTTATTCATGGTCATTTTTAAAACACTAGGATTATAACCTATACATAGATATATCCTTAGGGTTTTTACTAAGTATTTCTCATCCCAGTTTCCAAAGGTTAACTATAGAATTCCTCTAAGACCAACTATAACAACCCATACATTATATATATTCATATAACATCAAAATTTAAGTATATTCTTTTCAAAATATAATAAATTCATGAAATGAATATATAGGTAGAGTTTCTTTAGAAACTGGGAAATATAATGAATTAGTTAATAGAACATCCATATTCTCTCCTGCTTATTTCTTCATAACTAGACATTTTTTTATATATCTTGCTTAATAACCTTCTTCATGACCTGTGGAAAAGAAAAATATTAAACGGTGAGATAAAATTCTCAGTAAGGATAAATAAGGTAAATATTAATCATATCCCAATCACAAGACAAAAGAACATAACATTTGGAAGTCTTATCCTATATATGAAAGATTGTTATATCATATCTTGGGATTAAAGTTCATAAGAATTAATGAAAATAATACCAAAAGTAAAAAAATAATAAATGAAGTTGTTTTTATTACACATAAGCATAGAAAGTCAGTTCCTACTAGTCAAGGCTCTTTTCCAAGACTTTCATAGTAGACAAAGTCCATTACTGAACCAGGTTTACTTGTCGTTCCAGCCCTGTATTACTAAACCAGATTTACATTCAATTCCAGTATTTCTATCTCATGAGATATAAATATTTACCTAGTGAATTTAAGGGAGATATAGGTCCCACCAATGTCATAATAAAATCATTATTACCTTATCCACAGAAACATAAATCATTCATCATAGCATAACCCAAAGAATAAAATGGGGTTCTTAATCATCATTCCATTATAACATAATCCATGTAAAACAAATTGATTTAATAAATATCATTCCATCATAAAAATAATAAAATACTATTTAAATATAAATAGAAACATAACCCTATTTGAAAATTTCATCTTATATGGAATGTAATTTTGATATAACACAAGAAATTAATTATTCACGAAAATATCATTTCTTCATAAAATACCTTTTATTTTCACAAATCACCACACAATTTTAAGAGAAAATAATTTATTCAAAAATTACATTGATAACTTGTGAGGGAATATTTATAGAAATAGGGCATCATGAACCTGTAAAAATCTATTCATACCATATATGTTAAAAAAATTCTTCTTATACCTTTTCTTGAAAAGTAAAAAACTACATCTTAACAAAAATGAAAAAAGATTCTTTTCATACCATTTAATAAAACATTAAAAATGCAAAAAATTATGTTGAAGAAATTGTAGAATAATATAAATAATATTACATATTTAAGAAACATGGATATGGATGATAAATATAACCTAGTAAACACATATGTATAAATAATCTCAGATAATAATGAGATTGCAAAATTATCCGCTATCATAGGTCTGATATCATTCGTATGTATCCAAAACTCTTGTATGTGGATTTAAATAATTTTATTTTCTTATTATAGAATCATAATCATTTTTATGATATCATATTTGATTATATTATCATCCATTTTTAAGAACATTTCATTGTCACTCGTTATTTTTATATTAATTACAGTATGTTCTTTTGCAAGTATTTTAGAATAAGTTCATGTTACAATTCATAGGTTATAGTTATATAATTTATAGAATTATATTTGTATAATATATATCATATTTATTCATTATATTCATGTATATAATCAAGGTTTAATGAATATCATGTAGAATGAATCACTCGCATCTTAGAGACTGTAGGTTGTACGTACGCATGAGAGACGAAATCATTCACTTAGTGGTTAAATGATATGAAATTGTATTATATATTAATTATACATAATAATTATCATGTTATATTTATTACTTAAATCCATTATATGCATAATTATACCCATCTAAATAATGTATTGTTAAATAATAAATTACACTATGGTGTGGAGACGGTGAATCGTACGTACGCATGCATGGTGATATTGTTATTCGTAGGAGGGATAAAAGGAGGTATAAGATTTGTGAATAATTATAAAAACGTCTCATAATATATAATATACTAGATTTATTACTTTATTATGAAAAAAAATAAGAATAGTAAGTAAAATAATGGAATAATTTTGAATGAGGTGAAAAAACAATTACCTTTTTAGTTTCCCCTTTTGATTTGCACAAAAGGCCGCCTTAGGATGACTTTCTTCCCAAAGGGTGGCCTCTAAGATTAAGTTAGGGAAGTTTAAAGAGAAAAGTGTTTGGTTTTATCTAATAAAAATGGATTTATAGGTGTGATTAAAAGATAATGAGATGTTCCCTCTTATAAGATAGAGGAGGGGCACCTTAGGAAAAACTAAAAACTATTAAAATAATAAAAATTAATTTTTATATTAAAATCACTCAAAAGTGGATTGTTTAGAATATAGGATGAGGATGGGTCGAAATAATCTCAACCAATAAACTTTATACATGTTTTTATTGTATTTTATGACTTATAAATTTGATTTATCTTTATTTAATCTATTTAATTTTAATTGTGGTAATAACATTCTAAATATTTAATGATTGTAAATATTTACTTATATAGTGTTAATTAACCACAAATGGATATTTTATAAAATATTAGACCTTATAATTAGCACATTATAATTTTCAATTATTCTTATTATTTTTCAATAATTTAATAAAATGTTATTTTTATAAAATAACAATAATTTCAATTTTGACACTATTCATTTATTTGATTTTAAATAAATTCCACATAGAAGATAAATTCGAAAAAAATAATGAATATACTCCAAAAATTTCATCAAAACCTATAAAATTCATCGAGAAACTTAATTAATTAAAATTATATTTATTTTTGATTTTTTAAAATCATTTATTTGATATTTCTATTAACAAAATAATTTATGCATCATTATTGTGTTATGCTTAATGGTAATAATTTAATTTCTAGAAATTATAAATAAATATATATGATGTAAGAAATTATTTTATTTTTGTGAATACTTCCTATAGTTTATGTAATCTATTGCTTATCCATATATTGTAATTGATATACTTATATAAAAAGAGAGTGTGACATTTTTTCACATTCATTGATTTTAATAAAATTAATGTCATATTCATGGGAAGTGGCCATTAAGTGATTTCATTTATAAAAATATATTATAAGGGTATAATTTCGTCATCCAATAGGATTTTTACAAGTGTTTAGGTAATTTTATAATATTATTTTACCTTTAAATACAAGATTTACAAATAACCAGGGTAAATAAAAATTACTAAAACTACTATTCATAATATCCAAAAAATAAAAGAAACCTATTAACATAAGTTAGATCCATAAATTCCAAATATAGAATCCATTTTTTAAAATTTAAGGCATAGAATTTGTAGATAATAAATTATCATTTTCGGAATGAGAGAACGGGTTTTAAAAGCTAAAACATTGCAAAATATTGAATTGTTCTTATATCTAGATTCTATATAGTATTAATGATAATGGCATAAATTATATTTAATGATAAAATATATTATATTTATTCATTAAAACCATTCAATATTATAATTTATCCATAGAAATTATTTATATTAAAAAAGTTGTTTACTCATAAAATTTAGTGTATTTTTCCTAATCATCAATACTCGAACATTATCAGAATAATATATGAAATCCATCCAAAGTATATTTTTGTATCCATATTAAAAATAAAATATTTATGTTTTCATAAAAAAATATATATTATTGTTTAAAAATATTAATTTAAAACAGGTTTTCCATTCAAATGTGTCAAATTTCCCTTTAAAAAATAAGTTTTTATTTATAAAATAAGATTTATTCATACCCTATTACTATAATATCCATTGAATGAATATAAAAAAATTATTTTATTTAGTATATAACATAAATATCTCATTAATTTCATTAAAAATACTAAATCACTCAAAAATATAAATATCTAACTGATTTAGATTTTTCATAAATAATTGATATCTAATGAATTCACAATGCATTTTGATACATTAGTTATACATATTCCTGGTAACCTAACAACTAGGCTTTAATGGTAATTTTATACTAATGGAATATCATGGTTCATTTAAACTCACAATTGCGTGAAATCCGAGCTACTAAAGAATGAAATTTTTTTAAGAAAATATTTCAAAAAAAATCCAAATGTTTCACAAACAGAATGTACATGTGATTATACCATGATATATATTTCATTACAGGTGATTGTGTGCATTTAGTGGGTGTCAACTCATAATTATATGAATAGAAATGTTCCAATAAATGAATGTAGGAAAGGAACTTACACAAGTTTCTACCATAGATTCTCACAATCTCATTTTTCTTATTCAATGGTGTCCTAATCTAATGGATAAACATACCATAATCTTTATTTTCTTCCTATTTTTACTATATTATCTAAATATAGCTTCAGATATAATCACATAGAGTCTTGGACTCTTCTTCCTAATTATTTTTCACTCAAATCCATTGATTTCATTTTCTAAAACTATATAAAACTAAAAGCATTTAAATGCAGCATGGAATATATTTCATTTTGTCTTGTGAGCTATGATGAAATCTATTACAGAATCTAGTTTAATTTTTACCCACTTGTAGAAACTCATCCCTTCTTAAATATCACCCAAATAGCCTTATATCACAATTAATTTAAACGTTTATGAATAATTAGTCTTCAATTAATTTTGATCTATATTATTCATTAAAATATAATAAATCCATTTTCTACATCATGAAATACATGCAATGTTCTTCTCCTTAATTATTCCTCAAAATAAACTTGAATATTCATTTTTCTAAGAATAATGATTTCTTTTTCTTGAATATATAACATAATCGGCCTTGGTTTTTTATTTCTTCTTCATAAATGAAATATTCTAGAAACTCAATATTTTCTTCACCCATGAAGTAGTAGATATTTGGTTATATGAATTCCCACTTCACATATGTTTACATAGCTACATGTTAGGTTCCCTTAAATCAGCTCAAATTACCTTGTGTGGTATAAATTTTTATATGATGATTCAACTATGAAATATTCATATATATCTCTAGATTCAGCTTTATGGAACATAATTTAATTACACATTTCCTAAATTCTCATTTTTAGAAGAATTTGGCTATATAAAATTAATATGTGGTTCATTTTAATACCTTGATGAATTCTTGTGTGTTGATCTCTATGTATGAAAACATTTTCATTCATGGTGAATTTTCATAGAAGAATTATCTTATATTTCTAGAATTTATATACAAGACCATTCATAGTAATTTGGAACCAGGGTACTCCTATCAATTTATAACCGTTCTAAACCACTCATAAATAATTTATAAAAACCTTTTGGAATTTATGATACATTATCAAACACTTCAGTGTGATTCAAAATAACTTTATTGAATGTAACAAACTCTTCTTGAAGTTATTCAATATTACACAATACATATTGATTTCAGTCAAACTGAAACTTCAGTTTATCTATCATCAAAGTTCTTTTCATCGCTAATTTCATCATCCTTAATGGGTGGTCAATCTAGAATAGATCCTTTAGCTTTAACTAGATATCCAACTCTTTGAATCTATTGTATTTATTTAAAAATGAAACTCTATAAGTTTTTAACAAGTAATATATCAATAAAAAGTTACTTCATTTTCATTTTCTTCTTATTTCTCTAATTTATGAACTATTATAGACAACATTAAACTACTATAGTACTTTTATAAGACATGAATACCAAATTATTTAATCAATAATTTATGGGATTCCTCTAGAACCTGTCCAGCTAGATATCCAAGGGCATTCACCTCCACTTTTATCTTTTCCCAAAATATGGGTAACAATGTTTTTAATCACCTTTCCTATAAACCCATCATGGTAGCACTTCATAAAAAAATTATCTAAAATTATGTTCAACTTTAATTATTTATTAATGGTTGGAAACTCTAATACATCACCCATTATAATCCATGACCCAAATCAATATTTTATTTATTTAATTGATACAAATAATTGATAAAAACAACTAAAAACCACTGGGTGTTTCAATTTCCCCTTTTTGTTTAGTGTTAATTCCAAATAAAATTTATTATTAAATCTAATTATTCTACCCATAATTTTGAATAAATGAAAAGGGGATGATATTATTCACCAACTAATTGAAATAATAGTGTGGGATCATTCTTTAATGTTCATATCCCCAATAATTTTTCGATACCACTTGATATATGATACAAATTGATAGATGATACCACATGAAATACTAGTTGAGATGCCAATTATTATCAATTTAAAAATGTGATGATGATATTCTTAAAATTCATCACCCTATTATAATTTTTATCTAGGAGGATTGTAATAACATATTCTCCATATATAATTTATCTCCCCTAAAATATATCTAGTAAACACCCATTTCAGGGATTTATTTTAACAAGAATTATTTCTCCCCAGTTTCAAGTGATTATATTAATTATAGAACAACATATTATCTTTTGAATTTATGTGGCATCACATGTTTCTTAGATGTGTTCCTTCAACCACCTAACTCAAAGTTCTCATGAGAAATACTGATTTTTAAAACATGAGTGATTGATATAGACAATAATTCTTTACAAAACTATTCACTACGTGATAAAAAGTCATACGTTCAGTTATTTGGGGAAAAATTATATTTTTATTATGATTCAGGAAACATAAATTCACTTGAATAAAAAATAAAAAGGTTTAAAGTCCCAATTTTTATATAATCATCCCTAGATAAAATAACCAATATAAATAATGAACAAGGTCATAAGAATGACGATCATACCTCAAACTTTAGTTTTATTCAAATATATCCACAATTATGACTTCCAACAGAATTAATTATTTTTAGATAACATAGAATCTTTTGATATCTCCCCCTTAAGGGATTCATTGCATAAACGATTCACCTTTAATCCACTAACATTCAATCACCGTTAGATTTTTTAGGTAATAAGATGAATCACTAAATAACTTTTTATCTTGAGAAAGATGGTGGTGACAGATTTATCAACACATGAAATCTATCTCTATTCTTCTTCATGCATACATCTTTATGCTTCCATGTATTCTCACCATTATACAGAATTGGGTTAACCTTCTCCATGGCAGTGGGATCCTTTTAAATATATTTAGATCATGAAGCTATATATGATCTCCCTTTATCTTTATTTATTTTGGTAGTACATTCAAACATCTGATAGCTTTATTTCCATCCTATTTACACCTTCCATACAGGTTTACATTAACTTTGACATTTCCCTTCTTCAGTAGCCTCTCTAATTATTTATTTGGTGTATCAACCATAATTCCACTCTGATAATCTCTCTCTTGTATAGACTCCCTTATTGACTTGATATTTCTTATATATTTATTTTTATTCATGGATATATTATAATGGTTAATGGTGTGTCATTTCTTACCAAAATATAAGCAATTATTGTATATGGGTTTCATACCTTTATTACCTTTCTTCATTTACATCTTAGAATTAAATGATTTAGCTTTTTGATTTAAATTTTTTTTACTCAAGGTAGAATCACGTTATTCATTTATCTACTTTTCAAACTATGGTGGTTATATTTCTTTTTCAAACAATATGTGGTACCTAGAAGGATTGTACCAACATCCTATATAGTTTCAACAAAAAATATCTCACAGCTAACATAAGTTTCCAAGTAATTTAAATCTTTTCATATTAGATATATTATAACTTTTCCATGTCTATGGTTTTTTACCAACATATATTTTTAGATTTAACTATTATACCATTTATTATTACCTTATAAAACTTGTATAAAAAGATAATTTAGGGTAAAAATAAATTCACCTTTTCCAAATATTTCATTAGAACAAATAATTTTTAATTAATCATTATCCTTTTTTCAATTCATGTAATTTTGTAGATCTTCATTCTTTTATATTTTGAGTTGTAATCCCAAATTTTTTATATCCATTTAGGGGGAAAACCATTATAATAAATTATCACGTTTACCCTTAATTATATAGTTGGTGTTTCACCGAGGGGTCCTTTGGGCCAAAAAAATGGGCTTTCAAGCCTTATATTCAGGCCACATGGCCTTGGGCCTTCGGGCTATGTAATGGGTCTCCCTCTACCCAGTTTAAAGAGGTCTTTGCTTTCAAATAATAAATTGAGGCCTCGGCCACAACCTTTTTAAAAAAAGGTTAAGTGTATTTTTCTTATCCTCAACTAAATTCAATGTCTCTTTCCATTATTTATTTAAGTTTTAATCTCATATTATATTTATCTTTATGTCATCATATAAAAATTTTCAATATTTTTTAATCTTTTAGAATTCCCTTATAACCAGTCTTACTTGATACTCATCGAGCCTTTTTATAGATTATAAAAATCATAGATTATGCCAACAATAATTTCTACGAACATTTCTATCTCAACAATTGTTCTTTTAAATTTTTCATTAATCCTATTAATGCTTTCATTTCAATGTGAGGTAGTTATTATTTTATAATTCACCATTTATGAGAGGTTGTTGCTTACTCTAATTTTCATTCCAAGGAATTATAAATATAATCAAATTCTTCCTCTAGACATTATTTTTCATGAAATACCTCATTAATAAAACCATATATATATATATATACAATAACTTCATTTGGAAAATTATTTAGATAAACTCTAATATGAGAATAAAATTATTTAACAATTCCGATCTCTTTATACTATCCACAACTACTTAGGTAATTAAAGGGATCATTATAAATAGATTTAACAGATTAACACTTACCACTTTTTTTAACCATTATAAGTAGTTTATCCCTTTTTCTCTAAATAATTGTACTTCTCTTATTTTCCACTTTATTCAACCTTTGATTTACTATCATTGTGGAAGACCCCATTTCTACTTCAGTTGGTGTAGAGAAATATTTCTTGATTAGAAAATATTCTCAAAATATCACAAATTTAAACTTAATCTAAATCTTTTATAATGTAACCTATGATTTCTCTAATGGAAGTTGAAATTCCCATGGGACTAATGGAAAAATAATAGGGGAGAGGTGAAATGGTGGTTACTTAAAACTTTTTGAAATTACTTTTTTAGTTCAAACTCATAGACATATTCAATATTTATCCACTTTATCTTTTTTACATACACATCCTCACTCAGATAATTTAGTCCATAATGGAATAAGAAAACAAGGATTTATAAGGTTTAGTACAATGACATACACATTTCTTTGATTGGTTATGCACCATGATCAATAATGATCCACTATAATAAAATATTATCAATTACAAGTGGAGGGTGTTTCACACAATATAACCGAACCAATGTATCACTGATCTTCTCTCAACTAGAGTCTCACAATCCACTTTACCTATATATCACAAGACTTTTATTTCTAGAAAAAACTAGAATTATTCAATAGCTAATCATTATATCCACTAAGTCACACTATAAACTCCTTACACGCCCTGAGTCACATGGCTTCAATAGATTTACAACATATATATGAAAGTGTCACATTGAGGCTTCCCTATTGAAGTATATCTCAGAGTCTATTCAAGATATCTAGTCACTAATATAATAAAAAAATTATCTAACATTATAACCTCTAAAATACTTTTAGGATATATTGTGTGAATCTTCATCTCCATCTTAGTTCAACTTTAAAAGTCTTCTACATACTAGCTCACCTGACTTCCTCATTCAATAATTCAAAATGAATCAAAACTAGATATAAACAACATATCATAATGAGAATTTCCTCTATAATTCTTCTCACTACATTACCTATTTGAAACTGATCACAAAATTATGTTCAACATCACTATTTTCATCATCTTAAATAACCAATAGATGTAGCTTCACATGGAACATTAACTTATGATCTTCTTCATTGATAGTTTTTCAAAATATTTCCCAATAGCACTGCAATTAGATTCTTAATAACGTATATAATTCTTATCATATAATTATTTTTAATTCATAGGTCCCAATATTTAATTTCTATATTGTAATATAGAAACACATTGATGTTTTTTGTCATGTTTTCTCACATATATAAAAATATTGTACTTTCAATCATCCAATGATATTTATTTTAGTATATATAGATGAGGTCCTTTGGTGTGTTACAATTTAAATTACTATGAATGGAAATGTTATATCATTTTTCACATCAATATTTTATTCTTACTTTTATTAGATTATTTGAAATATATATTTAGATAAAATAACAAATAGCTAATCCTCTTCTTGCATAAATACTTATTCTCAAAACCACATCATGAATTTTCTAAACCTATATAAGATATAAAACACGTAGATTCAGTAGGGAGAATAATTAATTTTAGCTTTAAAGCTTCAATGAAATCCATTGCATATTCCAATTTAACTTGTATACAAATCTACTAGTTTATCCTTTCCTAAGTCTCACTCAAAAAACCATGGATCAAAATTATTTTAAATTTCAATAAAAATTCAAGATTTGATGTATTTTAATCTGCATTATTCTTGAAAACCTAAAAAATATATTTTCAGTATCAATAAATACATTCAGTGGTTCTTCTTCTTTTTTTTTCCTCAAAACAAGTTTGGTTCATATCTTTTCTAAGAATTATTTTTTCTAGATTGAATACACACCATAAGAATTAACATTTTTTTTCATTGATCAAATCATTATTCTATAAACTCTATTTATTTCACCCATGACATAAGTGATAATCAGTTATATGAATTCCCACTTAAAATAAATAGACTTTTCTATGTGAGGGATTCTTATAGGTTATCTCAAACTCACTTACATGGTATGAATTTTTATATGAGTGTCTGAATATATAAAATTCAACGAAATATTTAGTTTTGGATACATGGGTCTTTATTTGGGTATAAAGTTCCAAAATTCTTCTACATAGAAGAATTTGTATACATGGAATGTGTACATGGGTCATTTGGCTTGGTTGTTGAATTAACACATGTTAATATTCATGTGTCCAAACATTTTCATATGCAGTGAATTATGATATATAGAGTTTTCTATGTTTCTAGAATTTACATATGTGGAAATTAATGTACATGGAAGCTATTCTTAGAAAGGTTTCACATATTTTATTAATTTTAAAGAAGGGATACTCTAGTCAATCTGTAGCAATCTAAATCAATCATAAATACTTAAAATAGTTTTTAATATTTATGAAACATTCTAAAACACTTCATAATGATTCTCATAAAAATTTTTGTAATTAAAACACTCATATTAGAGTTATTTAATATTATTCATTGCATTATAATTTCAGTCAACATGAAAATTCACTATAGCCTTTATCCAAGTGTGTTTTATCACTAATTTAAGAATCCTTCATGCATGATCACTCCGAGATAGATCATTTAACTTCATCTATCTTTATAAATATTTGAGTCTATTTTATTCTTTTAATCTTTAGATCGATAAGGTGTTCAACTATAAAAACATTGTAACCAACCTCCCTATTATCATTTAATTCCTATTTATCAACTTCTTAAACTATTGTAGATAGTACTAAACCAGTCAATTATTTTTTGAAGGCATGAATACTAGTTATTTAGATTTTTTGATTTATGGGATACCTTTTGAAATTTTTCTACTAAATTTTCAATGGAATTCAACTGCATTTTTTTCTTTTCTCCAAATTTGGGTTGAAAATTTTTAATCACATTTCCATAAACCCATCATGGGAGTACTTCACAAAACCATTATTGAAAAATTATTGGCGGCTTCAATTATTCCTTAATGTTTTGATACTAAAATCCACCACCCAATCCAGTAAATCACATCTGTTACATTTATTATATTTAAAATATTAATTAAATAAAATACAACCAAACACTTTTGGAAACTTTTGTTTTTGACCAATTTGTTTAAGTGAGTGCATAAATTTCAAGTTAATTTGGTTTTATCAAAAAAAAAATTATAACAATTAGTATTATTATATATATATTAACCTAGAAGTAGATAGATAGTTCTGAGAATGTTAATGTGTTATCATCATAGTTAATAGTTGGTATCAATATCAATTGATAATGGAAAACATTGTTTTTAAGATCAAACCCTCTTCTTTTTCTATACCAAGAATGGATCAAGTAGACTTAGGTTAGAATGGTTTATGAAACATTTTTTATATATAAATTGATACAATAATCTATAATAACATTTTATTTATTATCAAAAATTAGGAGGGAAATACCAAACAATTGTTTATAAGAAATGTGGAAAAATGAATGATTCACATATTGAAATATTCATTTCAACGGTATTTCCAATAAATATAAAGGGTGATTTTATTAAGGCTGCTTAATAGTGTGTTATATTTTTTTATGGAATTACTTTCAAGGAATGTCAATATGTTAATAAAGAAGAAAATCATGGATGTAATTTAGAGAACCCAATAAATAATGTTTATGAAGTTAAATATTTCTTATTATAATTCAAATGGAAAAATAAAGGAAATATTTATTACCTTAGTAAATTTTAATTATGAATGGAGGAAAAAGGTGTATTTATATTTGAAATTCCTTAGAGTGTTGAATCCATAATGAATATATTGACATCACCATAATGAAAGAGTTCCATCTATTTTTTTAATCAAATTTAAAGTAAATAAGATAAGATAAAAGGATTATGAGAAGAAGATGAAGGCAGTGACCATGGGAAGCATGAAAGATTATAAAATTTTGGGTAATAAATAATAGGCCAGAATCCATTTTTTTGTATTTTTTAAATAGCCACTTTTTGGAAAACTTAAAATAATACAAACCTATTCCCACATACCCCACATCCACATAACCCACACACCAACACATTCAAAATTCAAAAGTACCAACATTCAAATTTCAAAAATCAAGATTCAGAAAAACCACCATTATCCACCTCGATCCACGAGCTTAACCACGTCAATGTCATCATGAGGATGGGCTTTGAACTAAGAGGCTGGTCAGGTCACTATCAGCCGCTGTCTTCAGTGCCATCATTGTCATTGTCTTCACCGCTGAATAAGATAACCGGAAACCTTCAACATCATCCACTTCATCGAGATCTATCACCAAAACCACGGAGCCTCTAAACATCAACCTCATCGTCGTCTCCAGCCGATGGGCAATCACAAAACTGTAATGAAAAACATGAACGGTTGTCATCATAACCAGGAACGAATACAACCAAAAACCAGAGACGAACAATGCATTGCTGATAAAATTGAGAAAGAAAAACTGGACAAAATCTATAGAACCAGAAATAAGCCCCGATTTCAATCGATTGCCACCACTAAAAAAACCATCCGCAAAGAGAGATAACCAAAGCCAACATCATAGGAGAAAACTGTAAGGACAAATAATTTTAATAAATCCACCACCATCTGCACCACTCGTAGACTCATACCGCTCCCCATACACATCCCAAAACCTCCATATAATCTGTCTCACCCGACCAACCTGGAAGGAAGTGAAGGACCGAGATGCCAGGGAAAAAGGAATGGCGTAGAAGAGGCATGGTCGAAACAAATCCATTGAGGGACATAGAGGAACACTGGGACTGAACCCCTAATGGAAACCAGAACAAATGGATTTAAGTGGAATCGATGAAAGAACCATCGAGAAATGGGAAAAAAGAATTTGGGGATGAAACCCTAGAAAAATGAACCGAGGAACCCGAAATTGAGAAGACCAAAGGAGCGCCGTTATGAGCATCCACCAACACCATGATTCCATTATTAGGTTTTTTTATAATGATAAAGTGACTACATAAAGAAATGTAGATTGGCCACACGTGTAGGTAAATCTATCAAGAGTCTTCGACCACATGAGAAGAAGAGGTGGATTCAAATATGACTATGCAAAGTGTAATATTCCTATAAATATAAATATATTGATAACTTATATCATGATTCTTGGAAAGGGGTTCTTTTATAAATAGTGAAAAATGTAAGAAGACAAAATAGAGAAGAAGATGAAGTTCAGGAAGTTGTTTGATGAAATGTAGAGCAATGTATACATATCTTCATATGTGCACAATATATAGAATTTCATAAATACCTAAATGTTCTAATATATATTCAAATATTCATGGAAGGTAATTTACATGTATTTAATTTGGGTACATATTGGACCACATAGAAAAACTACCCACTTGTGAATAATTTGGATACGTGATGGGCTGTATATACGAATTAACCTTGGATGATAATTGGATATGCATGAAAAATATGATGTATATTGTTATAGAGATATGTATGATGATTTTTTGGATATCCAAAGTTACTATGAATTCCCAAAGAGCATTGATACAGTATAAATAATATGTAATTGAATTTACTAGAAGTATTTAAATCATGATGGGAGTTAATTCAGTAGTTGTTAGGAGCATAAGTGTTAAATGAAAATATATGTAATGATAAATCTCATCATGATACATGATGTTTGACAAAATTTTTAAGAATAAATACATATTGGTAAATGTCACCATTAATGAAGGATATTAGATATAGGTTGTTTAATTAAGGAAGAAGAATAAAGAACTGTATGTTGTGTGTTGAGAAACAAGGGATCCACGACAATAACATTGAATTGAATGAGAATTAATATTTGGTTTTTTTAGAAAAACTAAATGGAGGATAACATGATATTTATAAAAATAATGAAAGAAATGAAAAGAAATATGATTGAGTCTTCAGGTATTTAGAAATAGGAGGATCTAGAAAATAAATAACGAATCCTTAAAGTATTTTAAATTATTTAATATCCAGATAATTAAAAATTAGTAACAATGTTGGTAGAATGAGAGTATAAGGTACTATATGTTCTTATTCCTTTATATATATATATATCATTTATAGGTCATGGTATACATAGAATGAGATATACTATTTTGACACTATGATTCATGAAATAATATTATAGTGTTAAGATGAAGATATGACTCAATTTTAACCTTTTTACATTCTATGAGTTGAAGATAAGGAGGAAGAACCAATATAGGATTTATAAAATTAAGAGTAAGAAGATGAAGAAATAATGGGTGATGGTAGATATAGTGATGGATGTTCAAGTGCATAGAAGAAAATAATAATAAGAATAAGGTGTTGTGGATATTTGTTTTCACATGAAGAAGGGAAAGAATTGGTTGACTTAGCACTGAAGTTCACTAGAAAAAGAATGTGTTGTATACTCCAAGTGGTAGGGATTAATGATAGGTCTTGTATCTAGTTCAAGAGAATAATAATAATATGTTAAGAATCATAATTTAACTATTTCAAGAAAAAGTATCATTCAATTATTTTTCTATGAAGAAGAAGAATATTATGACAACTACCACACATTCAAGGTAAGAAGAAGAGGAGTTGATTTCATGCTACTGTTAAATTAATTGAAGAGGAAGAAGCTAAGGAAGCATTGTAATATTTAATATAAGTCTCAACTAGTTTAGGACCTTCTATGTGTTTCAAAAAATTGAAAAAATTCAATATTGGTTATAAATACAATATAATGATCCACTTAAAGCTATAAGAAAACTTTCCTATCACTAGTCTAAGGAATCATGATTGTTTTCATTCCCCCTACTATAGTTGAGGGAACCACGCATTTTTTTATGATTGTTTCTATTGAAATTTTATATTGTTAGTACTCCCTTATAATATAAAATCTATGTATCTTTACATCGCCATGAACAATGAGGAAAAAATTTTATTATTGAAAAGGGAAACATGTAAATCTGTTATCTATATTGACTGTGTGTTAAAAAAGTAAAGGAAATAGAATGTGAGAATCAAAATATTAACTGGTTAAAGTGGTAAAGGGATAAAAATATTAAATTCAAAAAAAGAACACCAAAAAATATTCTCCTCTATCAGTATTGATTATATATCAATTGGTCCTAAATAATAAATTATATTTAACATCTAAATGAAATATCTTTTATTCCATGATGTAAACATAAGGATTTTAAATTAATAATGCGCATCTAATTGATTATATAAAATTATTTAAGGAGTGATATAAAAAATATATATGTTTAAAGTAAATATATAAATTCATAATCATGAATATTAAATAACCATAATATTGATATATTTTTGAAAAAAATACATTGGTCATTACATGAGTTATGGACATTTATAAAATCTAAAAAAGAGTTTTAAAAAATTAAAGAGGGTTAAATGTGGTAAAATGACATGCCTTGAATTTTGAATAATTAATTTGAAGTTTAGAAAATCTATAATTTATTTTTTATGGGATTCAATCCTAAAATTCCACCAACCTTCTCACAGCAAACTCCCATGTGTATTTATGTTTACCCTTCACTTAACTTATGATTACAAAGAAATGCTCATCATTTTATTTTATAAATGGAAATCTAATCCACCCACTATAAATCACTTTTATCCTTTATATTTATTTTTAATCCATACCTAAATTTCCTCTACTATTGTCCTCTCACATGTTTGGTAGCCATTGATAAAAAATGAAGGCATGAGTCCTTAATTTCAGAGAATATATTGGGTGAAGGAGCAATTACATCAAATTAATGAGTTATCATTCATGTCTTTAACTTATAATCTCAAATACACTATAATTAAATTCCATTAAATACTTCAATTATGTAATATGAACATCAATATGATATTATATTAATGATATTAAAACCTTATAAATTTTTAATATTACTCATTCAATCATTATTAAACTTTCTTGTTTATAGTGGTTTTACCGCTTACATGAATGATGCTATAACATTTATACCATCAATCATAAATAAAGAATAAATTTTTTGCAACGTTTGGTAATAACGATTAATTTTAGTTATTTTTAAATTCAATATTGGTAATATATATTTGTGTGGTTTTACTATTTAAATAAATTCATCTTATTGGATTATTATTCAAAAAAGAAGAATTTGTAACCCTTCATTACAAATGGTCATTGTAACTTCCATGAAATAATGTTTGTACTATACTATATAAAATTCATTTTTATCGTATCTATAAAAATTCTACTTTTTATAAACACATGATCAAGGATAAATGACCAAAACAATAATATCAAAGAAAGCATGGAATAAATTATATATTTAACACCTGATATTTGATTTGAACAATGAATTACTAATAATTTGGTATTAAAAAATTATAAATGAATAGTATTAAGTAAAATATTTATAAATAATGTCATTATATATATTAATAATAATCTTAAATAGATTATATAGGAGGTAAGAGTGTTCATTCCCAAGCATGAATCTGATATAAGGGTTAGTAATCTCAATTTCCATTCCATGAGACATATTTCATATTATGCATCAGGTTAATTTTATATATTATACATACTTACCTATTGTATTAATTTATAATAAATATATTTTTATTCATGTTATTTACATTTCCATTTACTTTTACTCTTTAATTTTAATTTGGTTCATATATTTCAAAAACTGGAAGGTTTTTTTGACTCAATATTCATTCTATTGAGTCGTCATATTTATTCTTAGACCATGTCCCTTGTATAATTTATATTTTACTCCCATGGAATATCTAATATTAATTTTTTATTCTTATTTATGTTGAAATTATATATTTATAGAAAATATCATTTTTTATATTATTTTTTCCTCATAAAATACATGACATTGTTAAGAGTAATTTATATCCACTATATCCAGTTTTTCTCTTCAAAATCCTATTTTTCTAACATCATTTGTTTATTTGATTATTTTTAAAATAAAAAATTTACTATCTTCTACACCTTTCATATATATCCTTACCACTTTTTAAATGTCAATTTTATAGTTATTTTTATCTATGTGGGTTTCTTAAACTATTAAAACTAATTAAAGGTTCTATTTTTTCCTAGTATCATTAATTTTATAACATCCTCTCCAAATTTATTGAATTTTACATTTATTCTATTTCAAGGTTCATTTATATGGAAATTTATATTTAAAATAATTTTTTAAAGTTATTCTTATCACTTTTATAGAATATGATTTTGAATGTGATTTATATCTTTTTTATAACAATCTAATAAAAAAATTATAAAAAATATTTTTCATGATTTATCATCTATTTTCTAATAATTCTTATTAATGTTTATATTTATTAAAATTATATCTATTATTTAATGAAAAATTAAAAAAATATATATATATAAATATTATTATATTTTGGTCATTTCAAGAAATTGATGTCTAAGCCGGATCTTTCTTTATTTTTGATTGTTTTTTCCTTGCATGAAATCTAAAGAATTTCATTCTTTAATCATAAAAAAATTCTTATCTTAATTTGAAGGACATTTTTCTATATTAATACTCTTTTATATTTTATCCTATGAATGTTTCTTTAGGTGTATTTCCTCTCATTATACATTTTTATCAAGTGTCACCTATTTTTAAGTAATCATTCAAATCATATTCAAAATTTCTATATATAAATGGCCATGAGGAAATAGAATCTTTATATGAGGATTGATTTATCACTACATTTTGTTTTCTATTATCAACATCAATGAATGAATAAACCCTTTCTTCTAATTCCTTTCAATTATGAGTGCCATATACTTCATTATTTTAATTGAAAGGTATTCGATTAATAATTATACCTTTCAATTGGATGTGGGAATACTATTTATATGACCTCATATTATTTTATTCAATACAAGAAAATAAAAAATCCCATCATCAATTGATAAACTTGACATTGATATATTTATTTTCTTTAAAAAACATCCACTTTGTCTACTTCGATTATTTTTATACATTGTAAAATTTTATCTATGACCCATTTACTTTTTATGATTAGCCATGAAATGAAATTTAATTTTTTCATGTGGATCACATAACTATGCTCTATCATAATGTGACTGGTGGGACAAAAAATAAATATCCCTCCAATGCATTAGGTAAAGATTTATTTCTCATTATATTACATGTATTGGACTATGGAGTGAATCCAATCTACTTTGTTTTCGGGAATGGGTTGTGAAAACAATCCACTAAGTAATAGTGATATAGTAAGTGATATGTAACATATGTTATGATTTTTTATACTTATTTTTCTCTTATATTATGTTTTTATGTTTCTGTGGATCCTGAGTCTTATATTATGATTTTCCACTTCTATTTAATAGTATATGGTATTGCCTTAAGTTGATCATTTTTTTATATTCCCATATTATGTTCTATGTTCATTATATTATGTATTATGATTTCTTTTAATAATATCATGACATTCTTTTTTTAATTAGTTATTTATATTGTGTTCATGTTTTCTCTCATGTTTATGATCTCATACTCAATAATTTATTAATATATTTTCCATTACTAAGAGTTTTATATCATGTTTTTTATTATGTTTCCCATTTCTTTAGGAAATGATATATATGGATTTTATAAGAATACATTTTCTATGGATATTTTTATCGTAGATTCTAATGATATATTGTAATAATATGTTTATGTAGCTAATATATTAATACACTAAATATATATTGATGGGTATATAAGAATATATTAGAAGTTAATCTAACATGTAAAATAATTAATAATCCATGAAATGATCTCCTTACCATATAAACATAAACCATTTGAAACGGAAATGAATAATTTTAAAACCTTTCTACTTAAAATGAGACTATTATTTCTGTGTTTGATGAATATAAGAAAAGGTACAAACAAATGTGTCTTCCCTATAAGGTGTATCCATGGGTTTAAATAAATATCCTAATCTATTTGGGTATGATCTATTAAATCCCTCATGTTATGCAAGTAACACACTTACTAAAAAGGAAAGAAATGATAGATTCATGAAGGGAAGAATTTTATCCCGAAGGATTTCTAGGGAGACCACACAAGCATACCCAAGGCTTATTATCATTTTTATAAGATATAATTACCCTCCTTGATCAATAAATATTTTTTATTACAATACTCATATATTTCATAAATGTATAAAAAATTCATTCAATTACATCCCATGTAACCTATCGCCATTAACTATAAGATACTTCAATTAAAAATAATTTGTAATAGGCTTTTTTATATTAACTTCTTAACCTTAATGTTTCATGGAAACATGTGAATATTTGAACCATTTCTTATTCAATATTATTACTCGAGCATATCAAATAATATGATATTATATGTATCTATCTCACGACATTGGTGTTACATAAAATAAAATTGCACTATATAGTTTTTTTGAATCCCCATATCTTTAAATATGATATAAACATTTGATTAAATAGAATAATTTTCCCATATTGTTGTCATACCATATGAAAATACCTATAGTACTATATTATATCTAAATCGTTAGGGAATATTACATTGAATATTCACTTGCACCAAAGTCAAAAATACTCTCATTCCATTTCACCTCATACCATATCATATAAAATAACATCTGAAATCATATACAAAAATAACTTTTGGATAAATTCCAAAATAATTTTTGAAATATATCATTATATTAACCATATGTTACATCATATGTGATATCTGGTGAAAGTCCCATCCAAAACTCTTTTGGATAATATTTTAAATAACTTTTAGAGTATCTATCTTAGTCAAACTCAATCCCCATTAAATAAAACCATAAATTATGACCCCCAATGATACTTTGTAGCATTAAAAATGCACCAGATATATAAATTTAATTAAAGAGAGGTCTCTATAAAATCAAATATACCTATATAATCTATAAAGAGATTTGGTGTGGTCTTCATCAAACATATGTATCTCTATAACCATACCTACCAGTCAGGTCACATATCAGCATGCATTTTCTTACATTACCTTTGTCCAATACCTCAAGGGACCTTGGGAAATAGTGTATTTGAATCCCATATATCCTCCTTAAACATTCTCAATTATTATATTGTAGTCTGGCCATATTGATGAATACATCCCATATCATTCATATTGTAAATAATTACATCACATTTTTTCTATCTAGATAGAAAATCACATCATATGTACCTTCTATGTATGGTCATACACTTCCTCAGTCTATATAAATTGAAGTAAAAGATTGTATACTCATCATGAAAGAGGAAAAATCTTATCTTGGTTTATTTCGATCTAGCAACATGATAAACCACATACCCGACCACCACTGATTAGGGAATCCTCAACAATTAAGTAAAAAGGGAATCAAATTATTCAGGTTATCTTTCTAGGTATCTCTTTAAAATAACGTCACTATGAATACAAATATGAACAATACATCCCTACTATACCAAATACATACTATATGAAACTCCATGTAGTATACTTTGTTGGTAATCCAATGTACAAAACATTTTTATGACTCATGAGAATATTTCTTATGTTTATATAAGAATCATACTCATGATAACCTTAATATTTCACCATACACTATTATGTTCCTTAATGAACATTGGTTATGGATAACCCAAATTTTTTCTTTGAATGGTTAACTACAGTTACACTTAAAAAAATAACTATATATACACATACATGCCCAACATGATGGAATGATAAAGTGTAGATTTCATTTTATAAGATACATTTTATATTCTTAAAAATATTTTAATAATTATTAACAAAACCCTATATAATATTTTATCTAGAATATCATATATGATAGACTGATAGACTATCCTTATGTATTCTACTGTATAACGATTTTTTTAACTTATTACATCTATGTGTAATTTTTGTCACATTTTTATGTGACCGTATGATAAAACTCTCATGATACACTTTTTAGTGAGTAACATATATGAACTAGTATAGTTTGAATAATTGTGGGACATATGAATAAAATATCTAATGTTTAAATTCTCAAAACAAAATGAATCTTCATAACCCCACAACATCTAATATTATGATGTTAATAACTCCTATATTCTAGTTAGAACTTTTATAAGTTTGTAATCATCATCCATATAACCCTTTCCTTAAAAGTATTACTTTTAAATATTATAATAACTAATGAAACTTATATATTTTTTATTTATCCATAATATCCAGAATTTCTTTAGGATATCAAATATAACTCACACTGTTCTGATAACAAATGAATCTTTTATATTTTTTTCCTTTACCATCACAACCAAATACTTTCGATTGATGATTTAAATTTACTAAGATATTTTATTTGTATAATATTTTATTTTGTTACTTTTAGATTATTTAAGTTAAAACATTATCTCACTATCCTATTTGATATTGTATTATTTTTAAAGTATTGTATTAAGATACACAAAATTATTTATGTTTAATAAATTTATCTTATATTATTTTAAATACACAACATATTTTGTGTTTAGGAAATAACCCTTATTTCCATATAGTATGAATTTTTTAGAAGTAAACTATTTCTCCCATAAGATATATGGTTTTTCTATATGTTTTAAAAGTTTATTGAAAAGATAAATTTGTCAAATATTCCACCATTGGTGGTGGAATCATATTACATCATATTATTTTCTGAACACTTTAACTTGGATAAAAATATTTTCTCCTTGTCTCATTTATCAGGAATGTTAAAAAATTTAGATGTATCATAAAATATATCTATTAAAAAAATCCATCGAATTTATTAAAAAAATTATTGACATGAACTTCTCAATAGAAAAATGAGATAAAAAACATACTTTTATAAAAATTCATCCATGTTTGAAGTTCTCATGTCATACAAGTTCTTAATACAACAAATATTTTCTCCATTATATAAAAGAAAAACTTCAATACACATAATATTTTCATCAATTATAAACTCATATATATTTAAAAAACTTTTATAACATTTATTTTGTATCATATACAAATAAAAATAATAAAATTCAATTCTATAAAATTAAAGAGTCTTTTAGAAAATGTAAAAATGGATTTGGAGGAATGTTGAATCTTCATGAGATTTATTAGAAACCATTAATAATTATATTTAGTTACTTTTATAATTCCTAGTATTTTTATTATAAATAATTATCCCTTTTTACTATTTTATGGTTTATGGGGATTTTTTGACTCTCTATGACCCATTTTCTTCTCTCTATTGAGACAAGATTTACCCTTTTCCTTCTTCACTATCAAGGTGGAACATGATCTCAGACCACTATTGTATTACTCAACTATCCCCAACATTTTAAGAGGTTGGGTAAGATTTTATAGAACCCATTTTTATTGTAATTCATAATAATATATATAATTCGTTCATCAGTGATTGGAAAATTATGTCCATATTAGGATTAAGTTTAAGAGGTAAACCTAGTCTCTCCAAGTCATTGACATACCTAATCATATTGATCACTTGAGTAGATAATGAGGCTCATTTCACCATTTTACATCAAAAGAGAGCCTTCAATACCTCATACCTATAATTCCAAGATTTTTATTAATATAGTATTTTCATGTAATATATTATCTCATAAGAATAAATTGATTCACATTTCCTCTATAATAATTATTTCATGGTCAGAAGAATGTGGTTACAGACTTCTGATGAATCTTTTAGATATTTATCATAGGAATAATGCATCATTTTTTGAATGTATTCATGAGTTAGTTTCTTATGAGGGGGATTCTCCAATATAAAGATTTCCACCTGTAACATCTCGAATTGAGTGACACAAAACTGGGGCCTAAAGCTAGTGAACCACGTGACCTTATGAACACCTCCCCGTATTCTAAAGGCCTTTGATTTTTAGTGAGGGTTCGATAAGATACTTTGGGAGACTATACCCTCTTTACTTGAGTATGAAAACTACAAAAATCAATATAAACAATAACCGAAGTGATAATAATCAACATTCATGCATCATATAATCAATTCCCAAACTAGGTACATTCCCACAACCATATAAATAAAAATTAAATGTCATAGTAGCATCAAGTGTGAAAACAAAACCAAAATAAAGATGAATGAAAATACTAAAAATGGGTCAATAAATTGAATTTGATACCCTCATCTGTGTTCCATACCAAATCCCATATTATATATATAACATTGGGACCTTCACCTTATCCTAACATGCAACCATGAAGTAAACTCAAGTACCCAATGACATCCCAAGTGTGGTGTGAGTAAAACTTAGTAATCCACTACAAACCGTGTATACAATAATATCCAGTCTCAAACAGTGTATTAAAGAGTAAAATAACAAAAAACAAGATGTATATAAGCCAAGTTTCATTATTTAAAAATATTGAAATTCGCTAAATTTATTTATAGTTCCAAGTGATACCTATAACCATAAAACCAGCTTCATTTTGTTTCAGTCATCTAAACTATATGTTATAGAGGTCATAGGTCAACATATAAGTAAAATTAGTCCATGTATTCAACTAGGATTCATAATGTCAGGTCTGACCATCCAAACCATGATATGAAATACCATGTATATACCCTTTGAGTTAGGAGCATCGGTATATCCTATAAAAACAATAATGCATCAAGGAATATGGAACATCAATATGGCCTACCAAAAGGAGAGGAGCATCAGTCCAACATTCCAACCAACCATTGGTTATATTTCTAAGGTTCAACAATAGTGACCTCTTATCACACAATAACAATAAGGGAGAACCTTTTAATTTTTTACATTTTCCAAGGTACATTACATTCAACATGTTCTCAATTTATATAACAATTTTTTTTACCATTTATGTACATTGTAACCATTTTTCACACCATTCAATCCATTTATCAATATATACATTCCCCTTTAACCATTAATCACATTTACCCATTTACAAGCCCAAAATCATTTGACTTATTCTAGTTAATCCAAACACCCCTTTGTTCCATGTTAACATGATAACAATAGTTACATTTATTCATAAACCCTTAAAATCATCATTTAATAATTCAATTGCTACGTTCAAGGGATTGGAACACCTCATGGGTGATGATAGGTTCGATTTAATCATTCTGAACAGATCCAATGGGAATTTTGAGGGGTCCAACACATCATTTAAACACCAAATTTATCATTTCATACTAATGAATCAAATATGAATCACGACATCAAAAAATCACATCCATAAAGATATGAATAAACATTATGACTATGGGATATAAATTTTGGACCACCTACCTTATGTTTATTGACAATTACTCCCCCACCTTTATCCCTTGATTCAAGATCAAATATCCCTCACTGCCTAAACTAATAATAATGTATAAAAACAAGGGTTTAGTCTTCACAAGGAGAGAAAAAATTACAGTATGATTCTTTTATAAAATATAATAAATAATGGTTGTAGACTCACCTAGTTCTTTGATTCACTACCAACCAAGCTTAAAATAATTAAAAATCAAAGGATAATGATCCTTGTAAGTTGTGAGATCTTGTTTTTTAAAACACTTAATGTTAGAGGAGGGAATGTGAAGAAAATTATGTATAAAAATTTAAGGAATGAGGGGTAATATAGTAAAATACTCCACTTTAAATGAGGTGCAGGGTCTGGCTACACAGTTGTCCAAACTATGCACTAGCTATATGGCACACATTTTCCAAGAGGGGGACAAGACACACGGTTTGGATGAACCACCCACAAGGTTTGACAAACCATGTGGTGGCCATGTGCCTTCTTATATTAAAGGGGATCGGGTTGCATAATCTCCTAGATCGTTGTGCTTGGTTAGTACAAACCATGTTCCAACCAAGAAATGTGCACTAGATGGACTATTTTCTTCCTTTTCCACATCCTAATCCCCCAGAACACCACCTAAATCCCCTTATATTCTTGAGAGTCATATTATATAAAAATAATTATGGGATTTAAGCGTAAATTTATACATTACATACCTCATACTGTGGTTGAGATCTTAAAATCTCCTCATATTATAACAGATAATCCTCGAGCTACACTCCCAAGTATCTATAAGTTCCCATGGTAAAAAGTTACGGCACTAGGCCCACATATTAGTCTCTCTTTCCCATGTTTCCTCATAAACTTAGGCATACTACCACAACAATCGAACGAAATGAATAATCTTACAGGAAAAAAAATTCTCACTGTGATCTATAATACGAACTAGATGCTCTTCAAAGGATGTATCATCGTCCAACTCAAAAATATGATTATCTATCACATGAGAAGGGTTATAATGAAAGTATCGAAGTAGAAACATATATAAAATATTGTTCATACCTCTATGTTACTATGGAATATCCAATAAATATTCCACCAGTTTGATCCTCTCCACGATCTCAAATGACCCCATATATCAGGGTGCTAACTTTCCTTTTTAATGAATCCGACGATGACCCATTTTAAGTGACAATAAATGGAACACATTGTCAACCACTATACACTAAAAATTTTAACAATGTCAATCCAATTATGAATTAATTTTTATCTAGGACATATACATGAACTTATAAATCAACAGAACATGATCTGATGTATGTTGAATGAGAATTGGTCTCAACAACTCTAATTCTCCCACTTTCGTCCAAACTAAAGGAGAACTACATTGACTTACAAAGGGTTCCTTGAATGTTTCTGTATAAATAGTCCCATGATAAATATTTATATAGGTGAATTCCTGAATACCAAATTGTATCTCCCAAGATCCACCAAAGTCTAGAATACATTCCATCAACATTTCCTCTAATACCTTGATAGTACAACCTTATTTCCAATAATCTACGAGTGAATAATCATTCTCAAAAGCACTTGAGTACCCAATTCCTTCTATATCCCTCTCCATAACAATGAATTAAAATATTTATCATGATCGAAATAAATAATCTGAGGTACACCATGAAAATGTAATATCTCCTGGACATAGAGGTTTCCTAACTGGTAAATGGTAAAATTATCATGTATCCATGAGAAATGTGAATCATTAGTTAAATGATCCACTATCATCCAAATTACATCACTCTTACAAGGTGTACATAGATGACCTACCCCAAAATCCATGATAACATTTTCCAACTTCCATGGGAAATGTTTGTAAAAGTACAGCAGGTCACCGATGCTCGACCTTCACTTACAGAGAGGTGTAGAATCATGTTAGAAATCACACAATCTACTTTTTCATTCCAATACACTAATACTATATATGAATATCATGGTACATTTTGGTCAAACTAAGGTTTTCCTCCCAATTTGATGTATGAAAGTCACACATAAACTCTTCCTCCATGTAAACGTGCACAATAGCATGGCCAAAAAATGAATAATATCATCCTTATCAATAGATCAATCAAATGATAGATCCTCTCCTTCCAAATGTATTCTCGATGAAATAAATTTATAATCCTCATACTACCTTTTTTAACATGACTTTGAAGAGATAGATCTAAATTCATGTACATTAGTGTCATCATATCATGATACTTAATCTTAGTAAAAAAACCCTTCATAGTACACTCAGAACTAGACTCTTGAAGTTCTTTATTCTGTGTCTTTAGACTCAATGAATCTACAACTATTTTTCCTTTTCTAGATGAATATACTATATCAATGTCAAAATACTACATGTAATCAAACCATAACTACTATATAATATTTAAATCACGTTGGGAAACTAAATTTTTAGGGTTCTTATAGTCGTTATAAATAATAAAATTTTCACCCAAAAGATATTTCTGGCAACATTTCTTATCAAAACCTAGTGTGGTCCACATGAAAAAATTCATTCGATAGTTCCATTAATGAGGAATCAACTTTTATGATCCCTAATCTATGAATTGATGCACCTACATCAACACCACCCCAATTCTAATCTCAGATGCATCAAAAAAAATTATACTCTCAATCTAGATCAGGTATGATCAGAATTGGTGTTGTGGTCAATTGCCTCTTCAACTCTTGTAAATGATCCTCACATTCTTTCGACAACTAAAACATTATACCCATCTTGTATAATCCTAAGAGTGGTACATCCAAGAGAGAAAAATCTATGATGAACCTTCAATAATAACATGATAAGCTTAAAAAGCATCAAATATTAAAAACAATCTTAGTCTACTGCTAATAAAAAAATTACTGAACCTTCTTTGGGTCCATAGAAACACCATCCTCCATAATGATGTGTCTTCAAAAATGTATATTGTCAATTCTGAAATGAATCTTATATATCTTGGAGTATATTCAATTCAATCTTAGATTAATCAATACAAATTCAAGATGTGTGGCATGATCATCATGAGTTAGGAGTACACCAAGATTACATCCACAATTACAACTATGAACTAATCTAGATACAGGTGAAAGATTCATTTCATGAAAGATATAAATAGATCAGGAGGGTTTTTCACCCAAAAAACATCACGAAGAACTCATATAAGCCATACTTTCTATTGATAGTATTTTGTTGTATATTATAAGGCCTCACTCTCAACTGTTGGTACCCTAAACTCATATTAATTTTGAAGAACACATAAGAACACATAAGCTAGTCAAATATATCATTGATATGCGGATGATGATCTTGGTTATTAATCATTATATAATTCAAATTATAGTAATCAATATATAACTGTAATGTTCTATTGGACATCTTAGAAAAAAAACTATAGATACCAATGGTGATATATTTTAATGGATAAACCCTTTATCCTCTAACTCTTCAAACTACTACATAAGTTCCTAAACCACTAATTGTGTTATCTAGTAAGGTGTAATAGAAACTGGTTCCAAACCAATCATCATCTCTATCATGAACTCAACCAATATCTTAGGTGGTTGTCTAAATAAGTCTCTAGATAACATGTCCTAGAACCAATTCACCACTGGAACAAATATTTCATGGAATACTCACTCATAATCAAGAAAAGTACATGAAACAAGGGTTGTGACCTCACCAAGTTGTTCAAGATATAGAACTTCACTTCCTATAATGATATCTCATTACCTACTATGAACATATTTTTCACCCTTATAAGTTGTGAAGTACGAACTTCTATTGTAACAATCAATCTGCACCTTGTATGTAACCAACCATTCCATCCTCAATATCAGGTCGAAACCAATCATTTCAAGCATGTAAAAATTCCAAAGGAGGTGATACCTACAAACCTCAAGGGAAAGATCCATACATTGATGAAAACCCTTTTATGTCACCTCAATGACATGTCGATCAACATAACTCAAAATATATACTCCCCATCCAAACCCAAACTACTTAAAACAAGGAAGATATAAAATAATGCAAGGCTCCTATATCAAATGATTCCCAAGAAAGCGTATAAGCTACCAAAATTGTTCCTCGAGTAGTCGATGGTCAATCCTTTCCATTGAAGTGTATAGGCTCAACTGCGAGCAACTGGCCTATACTACTACTCTATGCCTTTGTCGAATCCCATTGGTTACACTACCCTATTGATATGGATTCTCTTGTCCCAAAGTACCACATCAACCATCCTAGCCATAATGGCTAGTGGAACTCCAACTAATCAACTAATACAGTGTAGAAAACCCATTGTTGGTGCTCTACATCAGCCTAGGTCTCTCATAACAACCCATGATATAATAGTTCTCACAAAAACATTATACAAGAACCATCATCACAAAATATTTTCATTCCAATGATGGTCATGGACACTGACCATGCACATGACCATGTCTTCCAAACTGATAGAAAAGTACCTGATCAGTTCCCTGTGAGACTTATCCATTACCTTGGATACTCTATCTGCTACTTTCATGGTGTAATTTCTAATAATGTCACTTCCTACTATTGAAATATGTACCACCAAGTCACCCAACTAAAACTCTCTTTCCACCACTAGAAGCCATCTTTTGGTTCCCCTAAAATTGATATCCTAATCCACTACATTGAAAAACCTCTTCATGTGAAATATATTCAACTGATACATGATCTAAAATCCAAGTCCATCTTAAAATATTATAGTCATAGGTACCTCGTATCCTCTCAATTTAAAATAAAAACCCTTAATGTCTATGAAGTGAACACTATAATCCATTACTGATATACTCCCTTTAGTAAATCACATAAATTCTTTAAATATCTTTTACCTTTGGGTATCGGGGTAAATGTTCTATCAAAACGTTTCCTAGAAGTTTGTCCTTGTCATGACCTATAACTTCTTGTCTTTAACCTGAATTTATCACCATCACCTTGATGGTTCACATAATATATAGGCTTTCATCATGACCATTTTCTCTATATGGGTCTCTAAGTAGTCTATTATCATCTAGATAAACTCAATCCAATACTTGGTTGTCTCAGGTCCACCTTCCCCGATAAAGGTTTGAGGGTGACATAGTTTAAAATCTCTCATTATATCAAACATTCTGGTTATATACCACCATGGTATTCTCTCTATAAAATATATAAATCAATAAAATTTGTCACAGAACATATCTTCCCTTATCACTCGAGAGTAATGGAGAATCTTTTCCATTTATTATAGGTGCATTCGTAGTGATGTCCTCTTATCAACCAACCTGTAAACATTATCATGGTTTAATCTCTCTACAATAACAAACACATGTACTAAAACACATAACATAGAATTTCTACAATTTACAAAAAAGGGCGACCACTACTACCCATAATTAATCCACTATGCATATACTATCTCAATCGGTATAATATCATCTGTCTCCCTACCATAAACCATCCCTATCATGGGACATGGATAAAATGGGGTAAACCAAACCTATACAATCAAAATCCATTCATTAGACATGATTTTAATCAATTAACTTTTAAAAAACATAAATAAATATCATTTCAACATCATTTTTCTATTTCACTTTTTTAAAAAATGAATATTTCACATTTCAACATTTCAATTTCGCACATCTTACTTAAAACTAGTTACAATTCTATTTAGGAACTACTTTCATAAAACCATTATAAAACTATAAAAGTTCTTTTATTTCTCTTAACCCATCTTAACCTTCTTTTCCATTAGTTTCTAGCATGATGGATGTCATAAAAATCACAAGTTCATACATTATTCATGTATATAAAAACCTCATCCCATACCGTCCCATGAATAAAATCATAGAAAATAATAACATCACACAAATTTGGTATCACCCAATGTTAAATTACATCCAACAATAATATCAAACTTATAGAACAATATTCCCACCCTTCGAACATTTGTTTTACCCCACACATGGGTTATCTACTACCACGTATGAGCTCATTTCCATAGCCAAACAAATTATAATCCCACATATACCTTTATTAAATAATGATATAATAGAAAATAAAATTGTTCTGATACAAATTTGTAATGTCCCAACCCAAGTACCACTAAATCGGTGCCCTGAGCCAGTGTGCCACATGACCTCAAGAACACCTCCCCATATGCCAGTGACTTCCTCCTAGAAATATGGTTAGAATGATGTATAAAAAGAGAATATAACCTATTTACTCGAGTAATAAAATAGTATAAATCAATATAAATAATAACCAGTAAGGTAATAATTAATATTCATGCATCATATAATCATTTCCCCAAATGGGTACAATCCCAAAACCATACAAATAAACATTCCATGTCATATTAGTGTCAAGCGTAATAAGAAATCCAAATAAAGATTCCTGAAAATCTTAAAAATGGGTCTCGACATTGTATTTGTTTCCAAATCCATGATCCATCCCAAATACCACATCACCCATCTAACATAGGGACTTTTCCTTTATCCTAACCCACAACCAATTATTCAGCTCAGGTACCCAACAACGGCCTGATCAGGGTGTGAGTAAAACATAGTAGGCCACCACCAATAGATTCCATGATAATATCCTATATAAAATAGTGTTTTAATAAGTGAAATAAAAAAAATACAAGTATTATACAACTAAAGGTATCATTATTTAACAAAATTTAAATTAGCCACATTTATTCTTAATTACAAGTGATACACATACCCATCAAAACTACTTCATACCATTTCTATAATCAGAAACATATATCATAGCGATAACAAATTGATATACAAGGAGAATCATCTCAAATATCCAATAAGTATTTGAAAGACCATGTCCGACTATCCCAACTATGATATGGAATGTTATGTACATACCCTTGGAGATAGGAGAGTTAATTATCCTCTGAAAATTATAATGCATCCGGGTGTCTATAGAATCAATCTGACCCACCCATGGGAGTGGATGACTAGTATAACATCACAAACTACCGTTAGTAATATTTCTGAGGGTCGGTATCAGTGAAATACTTTTAGACAAAAATAATATGGTTGAACCCTTTCATTATTCACAATTTCCAGGGATCATTACATTCAACATGTCCTCAATTCCAATTGTAAGATCATTTTAGTACATTATATCCAATTTTAAACCTTCTCAATCCATTTAACCAAATATATATTCATATTTAAACACTTATCACATTTACCCAATTACAATCCATAACTCGGTTGACTTATTCACCTTAATCTGAACACCCCTTTGTTCCATGTTAATATGCTAAACATTGTTACATTTGGTTTAATACTATAAACCCTTCAACTCATCATTTAACAATTAAAATTCCATGTTTTAGGGAGTGACACAACCCATGGGTGACCATGGGCCTGGTCTAATCATCCTTACCATATCCAAACAGAATCATGAGGGGTCCAATATATCATTTGAACACCCAATTTATCATTACTTATTAAGAAATCAAATACACTGCACAACGACAACAAATCAAATACACATAGACATGAATAAATATCAATACTGTTGGATATAACTTATAAACCACTTATCTAATGTTTATAGACAAGTACTCAACAAACCTAGTCCTTTGATTCCAGATCAATCAACCCTTAATTACAAAAATATGAATCTTTTAAAAAATAAGGTTTTAGGGATTTGGAGGTAAAAAATGTTCTACCATGATTCTTCTTGAAAATAAAAGAAAGATGAGTGGTAGACCTACCCCAAAATCCAATTCAAAAACAATGATTCTTCAAAAAACTAAGAATCAAAGGAGAATGATCCTTGTAATAGGGGAGTGCTCCTATTTCAGAAACCATATTTCTAGAGGGTGGAATGAGAGAAAAAATCTGGTAAGAACCGTTAGTTCATAAGGGGTAAATGGTAAGATCCCCCAATTTTAATAAGGAAAATGGTTAGCTAAACAATGCACCAATCAGGTGGAGACATCTATCTAAGAGGGGATAGTCCAAATGGTTTGGATATGCCACGTGCATGGCTTCAAAAATCATGTGGTGGTCTTGTGCCTAACTCTATTAAATGGGGGAAAATCTATACAATCTCTTGATCCATTGAACACAATTAGTTATAATCATGCCCCAATTGTGAACAATAAACCGGATAGCCTCTTTTCTACCTTTTCAATGTCCCGAACCCCCCCCCCCCAACACCTCCAAAACCCCTCATATTATCAAGAAGCCTTTTATTTACAACAAATGGTTGTTAAACATAAATTTAAACATGATATACCACATAAAATGGTTGGGCTCTTACATCCCCACTTTCTTGAGAAATGTAATAGTGAATTGTTACATTAAAAAACCATAAATATGATTTTAAAGATAAATATTACAAATTTTTAAATTAACATGATATTTTGGCATTATAATTTTAGATAATTCATAAAAATATTACATAATAGTGTAAACTTCCAAACAGTGTAAATTTTATTCCATAAAATATATTTATGTTTACAACCTTATTTCATCCAAGAAAAGTTTTCTTATTTCAAGGTGATCCTAATGAATAATGTTTGACCAATCTATAGTTTCTAATAATCCTTATATCATGTGAAAAGTACGTGAAAATGTTGTATGAGAAAAAAATCTTAGTAAGGGATATAAAAACAATGGAATCTCATTATTCCAATGAAAACATGAAAACTCATGTAAATGATTACCATTTTCCTAATAAATGTTTGGAAACATAAATAAAACATTTCCAAATATAAAACCAAATATTTCCCAAATAAAACGTTTTATATCGCATTATTAAGCATAATAAGACCTTGGTGTAATATTAATGTCCATAAGAACCCATGAAATCATTTCATACCTTTATCTTTTGAAATTTTATAAACATTACATACCTCTTGAAATATATATTTTTCTATAAAACTAGTTTTCAAGAATAATATATGTATCTTAGAGATTAATATTCATATCCATAGTTCACTAATTCTTTACTTGTGTTATAATAACTAAATTCCAATTAATTCCATAGGGGTAACCAGTCCTATTATCTCTCTCATTTTCTCTTTTTAAGACTAAATCATTACCCATTGCATTAGATAGATATATGAATTCCACCCATCGTCATGAACAATATCAGGATCACTCTTCAATGTATATGATGATAAATTTACATATTATGAGTATAGTTTATTTAATATTTTATTTTTACATAATAAAACCATTGAATAACTCATTTCAACCCATAATAAAAACAATTTCCCCTTTCAAATAATCATAAGGAGAAATATTTTTTTCTTTGAAAACTATTAAAAGGTAAAAATACCTAGAATATATGAAAAATGATACATATTTAAAAAATAAATAAATTAATATTGATAATAAATATTGGATATGATGTTAATAAAAAATTTTTAGGATATATATGTTAAAAATTAATGTTTTTGTGTTTTTTTGTAAAAAGTAAAAAATAACCCAAATGAAAATCTTTGAAAAGAGCCATTTTAAAACCTTTGAAATGAAATTAAAATATATTCTAAAATTACATTCAGAGACCTTTTAAACATAAATAGTAACATTGTTGAAACATTTCAATGAACCTTGACATGGAAGAAAAAGTGTTTTAAATAAAACATGAAAATAATATTTTTAAAAGAATGTCCCTTACCTTAACTTTCATATAGCTTCATAAATATTCAAACCCATGAATAACAAACTTCTATTAGTTTTTTACTTTTTTTAAAAAAAATTCATTTCATTATCATTATTCTCTTCATTTTAACATGTTTTGATTTGTTACTAAAATTGTTAAGTTCTCACATTATGTTTTGGGGTTTTTTGGTTTATAACCTGAAAACAACAATAGTTTGTTGACTGTGGTAAAAGGGTAAATGGTCACATTACCTCCATAATATTAAACATGTTATAATTATCATATTTATATATTAAATACACTTTTAAAACAAAAAATGTATGGTATTCATGAAAAATGAATCATGTTGTTTCTTGGAGATAAAAATCTATATGTATGCGTGAATGATGTTTTAATTCCTCTATTAGGTGGAAAATAAATAAAATAGATAATATTTTACTTTTTTAAAATAATAAATATGTTATATTTGTAATAAATATTCATTATATACATTCATATTGTGGATAACTAAGAATCTAATACATTAATGTTTCCTTATTTTACATGAATATTCAATACATTTCACAATAATAAAAGCTTGAGGAAAACAATTTGGTTGTGAATTTTCATAATAGACACATAATAATATTATTTACTGAAAAATCTCTAAAATCAACCCCAAATATTTTCTCATATAGTACACTTCTTATGCATACCCTAATAAAAATTTTTCTTTATATCTTCGGTAAAGGAAACATAAGAGAGTGTGAGATGAGATGTTCGGTAAGGGTAAACATAAGCGATATCAATCAATGAACATATTCTAGAATAAGATAATCATAAGGGTATAAGAAAATTATCATAAATTACAATAATCATACATAATTAGTCAAATATCATTAATCATAAGTCATGGAATAATATTTTTTCATAATAAAAGGCAAAAGTTATAAGTATGTGGAATCATCAATAATCAATCATGATCCATATAAACATAGCATAAGCATAATACATAAGTTTTTGGAATACAAATAAGTATATAAAATAACATCATTAGTCAACTATCACGTCTAAATATATCACATCTTACTGTTTTCACTATCCATTCCATTATTTCCCTAGTTAAGGTACACTCTCAATACTATCATTGTGGACAAAGTCCCTTATTGAACTAGGTTCACTCCCCACTCTAGTCCTAATTATCAAATGAGATGACCATATTTTCCAAATGTATTGGAAGGATATATAATTTCATCTCCACCCATCACATAATAATAATACATTCATATGTGTACCACTATATCATAAATAATTCATCATATAATCATTTTATGACATGTGGAATGGAAACTATTTTCATAAAACTTTCATCATTTCATTATAGCATAATTTGGGGGAAATAGTTAGGTTCCCTAAATATATCATCATAATATTATAAAATATATATATATAAATTTAATAGTTATGGTATCATTGGATCATAACCCCATTAAATATTATGTAACTTCAAAATATGTTATCATAGATAAAAATTTCCTTTAAAAGATCTTTGGAATATTTCATGATGAAAACGAAATTTTCATTTTAAAATCACATATTTAAAATCTATTTTCTTCAAAAATATTATGGAAAATTTTATATTTTAAAATTAATATGGAAACTATTAGAGGAAGAATAAAAGTAAATAAACGTCATGACAATGTGAAATCCACTCATCTTGTATACGTCAAAAGAAAACATTCCTTTCCCACTATTCTAAAAAGTCAAAAGTTACTTGTTTGGAACTAAATTTCAATAAAAATGTTCGTTTTTAAATCCTTTTAAATAAAGATAAATGTATTGAAAATTATAATTTTAGAAAATTTCAAATATATTTAATAAATTTTATAAAACAATTTTGAAGAATATGGACATGGATGGAAATGTTCATAGACCAATGAGTAAATAATGTAAGATTTTCTTTAAAAACAATATCTCAATAATTTTAAGTACTAAGGAGAGGAAAATTTCAATAATATAGATAAACTATATAAATAACCGAGAATAAAATAGATGTATTTTAAACGATAATATTAATATAATTTCCCTAAATGGAAATTTCACACAATCATTCCTAAAAATCAATGAGATTGCAACATAACCCATACCCCAAGTCCGATATTGATTTTTATGAATTAAAATATCCTATATAATAAATATATATTTATTAAAAAATATATTATATAACCATATTAATACATAAATCCATATTTATTATTGCTTAATAATTTCAATTTATACATTTATTAACAATTTATTTATCCAAATGAACATTTAGGTGAAAACTGTTTCATTTTGCAAACATGTTTTGGGTTTATGGTTATAATAATTGAAATGTGTTATTGGTTTCATCATCTATAAAATATTAATCATAACATAATTATTATATTTATTCAACGTGTATACTTTTATACTTATTAATATTAATCAATAATGAAAAATTAATTACATCACTTTGTGGAGACGGTAGTCCCTATGCACGAAGGAGTAATGTTTAAACTTTTTGATGGTTTTCAAGAAAGAAAGTTAAATAATAATTCTCCATTATATAATCATTATAAAATAATGGATTTCATACATATCCATTAAATCTATACTTATTTCTATCTATTCAAATAAAAAAAGAAAAATGATTCACATTGCTTCGTAAAGGTGGTAGTCCACACATACATATAAGTGACATTATCATTTTAAAATTAATGGAAATGTAAGAAGGAAGATAATATATTATAATTTATTAATTATAATTTTTTCATATATACCATATGTAAAAATTTAATGTATCACAATAATAAATAATTAATTATGGTAATGAAAAACTAATCATATCTCAACATGGAGACGGAAGTCCACATGTTCGTACGAGCAATACTTTTCTTTCCCATTTGATGGAAAGGTGGTGGATTATGATTGATACATAATCAATAAAATAATTAATAATATTTATTATTCTTAATTTCTGATTTTATGATGGATATATAAATTTAATGGAGCTAGAAGAAGAAATAAAATTGAATGTACCCAATTAATATTTATACCTATTTATTAAGAAACCTTAATGGGATACACTTTTTGCCTTAAAAGGATGGTATTTCTATAAAACCAATGAATAAAAAAAACTTGTAGGGATGTTAAGAAAAGATTTAGGTTAGATATTTCTTAATCTATAAGTCTCATTAAATAAGAAAAAGATAGAATAGGTAGTGCCATTTTATAAGGATGGGATAGAACCAATGTGGAATCTTTCCAAAGATTAAAATATAATAATGAATTTCTCAAGTCAAGTTACTCAAAAGATCCATAGAATTACATATATTATGGTTAAGGTAAAAATTACCTCAACCAATAAAATAAAATAATGTGTTTTGTGTTATTTTAAACATTTTCTCTTAAGTTAACCCCTCTAGAAAAACTTTTTTAACCTTAACCATGGTAACAGAATTTTACTGTTTTTTACTATTAATTATGACCAAAAAATAAGTTGAACATATTAAATAATATTAGTTATTATTATTAAAAATATGAAATCTAATTAATAATTTTGAATTTCAATAAGTGGAATAAATTCATGTTAAAATAAGCGTTCAAAATGATTCAAAAATAATTTTTAGAAAAATGAATTTTAAGCATAAAATTGAGATTACATTGATTACTTTAAATATAAAAATCATTATAGGATTATTAAAGTATTTTATTTAATATATTATATAAATATTTAATTCAAATTATTCATCAATATAGATTAATTTAATTTATTAAGAAAAAACATTATGTGCTAAAATAGAGGGTTTTCAGAAAAAAAACATCTATTTTTTACCTTAAAATGATTATTTTAATTTATAGAAAATTAAAAATTAATGAATTAATTTTATACATATATAAAAATATTTTTATATATATTAGTTATCCATATTAATACCCACCAATCCAGTAACTAGGTGAAAACTATCATATTAAATTAAATTAGTTAATAGTATGTCGTGATTTATTTAAACTCGGTGTAGATTTCAATGAAATATAACAAACAAATCAGTTTTATTTAATTATAATTATATCATTATATATTATGGGATTAAATTTTACCTCATGATAATAATTTATCCCAAAAAATATCATTACACGGATAAATAAAACCAAGGATACTTCTTCTTCCTATTCTCAGATTCCCACATAGCTTCATCAAATTTAAAGTTTCACCACAAAACATTATCTAGGTTAGTTGTATTTTTTATTCTAAATTTTTATATTCAATATAGAATCCCTTTTAGATATTTCTCATACAATAGATCACACACCAATGGTGAGACTTATGTGTTTAGTACCTGTTTAGGATCAGGTATGTACTTTATCAGGTGAGATACATATAACACATCATGAAATTAAGATAGATTTAGTGGAAGAACCAAGTGATAGGAAACCATCCTAATATGATAAAGAATATAGAAGGTACTAATATATATTGGGATTATCAAACCCTTCTTTATATATATCAAAATTTTCTTCTATAGAGATATATATAGAAATATCATTTTTTTTATTCTAAATCTCATTAATGATTGTCAGCATAACTCTTATGTTGAATATAAGCTTCTTTGATGTGTTGCTGAAAAGATATAATATTATCTTTCATTTACTAAGTTATCTCAACTCCCATAATATTTCTTTATGCAAATCTAACCCTTCACATTCTAGTTATACACTTCCTTATAAAGAAGGATTTATAAGGAGATATCTGATGCTTGACTGAAAGCTATTTTGGTATGAAAATTTTACCAGGGTAAGGTGTTGATCCCAACCACCTTTAAAATCCATTTAGTAAGATATCATCTCATCTTTTATGGTTTTAATTATCATATCTTACTATCCTTCCATCTTAGAATGATATTGATTTCCAAATTTCAACTCTGTATTCAATTCTTGCAGAAGACTTCTCCAAAACATCAAGGTAAACCTTCGATCCTGATCAGATATAACAGAATGCGGTACTCCAGGAAACCTTAACACTCTATTAATGTGTATCCTATAAATATGGTCAAGATAGAAATATTATGTGATGGAAATTAAATGTTGTAATTTTATAACATGATCGATTAAAAACCAAATAACATTTTTTATTTTATATGTTTTGGGGAGTCTGATGATAAAATCCATGATAATGTTTTACCATTTCCATTTTAGTATAGGTAATGGTTATAAAAACCCCTTAAACAAATATCTAGCATCTTAAACATCCTGACATAGCATGAATCAATATTCATTCTATCTAATATCCTTTTTCATGTTATCCCACTAGAAATACTATTTTAGATATTTATACATATTCATACTTCTAGGATGAATAGGGAATTATGAATTACAAGCTTCATCCAACAATTTATTCTTCAAGTATGGTATTAATAGAAAAAATAATCAGTTACTAAACAATGTTTTTCTATTATAATCACAGTTTAACTGTAGAAAATTTCTCAAATTCTTTTGATGTTCCACATCCTCCTTTTATGCCACTTCGATCCTCACATGTATAGATGGTTGAACATTCATTTAATAAAGATATGATATGTCCCATTTCCTCATGAATTCAAGATCTGTTGTCTATAAATACATAAATATTGGATCTCTTTCAATCCTCATCATGGATAAACTATCATCGTATTTATAACTAAGATCATCTACCACCTTATTCAACTGACCAAGTTGGTTGTGTATTAAGAAATAAAAAATCATTAATCAACTCTAACCATCTCCTTTGGAATATATTTAACTCTTTTTGTCTGAATATATACTTTGTGATTTTATGATAAGTATATATATCACACCATTCACCATGAAAATAATACATCCATATTTTCAGTACAAATAATATTTCTACTGACTCCAATTCATCAGTTAGGTAATTTTTCTCATGAATTTTTAATTAGTTTGAAGAATCATCTATTACCATATCATTCTACATGACGAAGTAACCTATGACCTTATTTAATTCATCACTACAGATTATAAACCCTTCTCCACTATAGGGTAGTGTACTTATAGGTTCACTGACCAACCTTATTTTTAGTTTCTTAAAAGTTTCATCACATTAGACTATACAAATTAACATAAATCCCTTATGAGTCAATATGGTTATTAGATTAGATAGATAAGATAAATCTATCAAAAAGTGTTAGTAGTTTTATGAAAACCTATGAAAACTATGGACTTCAGTTATTATGGCTAGTCTGGGTGATTTTTCAATAATATTTTTTTAAAGATCACTAAATGTACACTCACATGGGATTATATAACCCCGAAATGTGACTTTCTATAAAAAAAATCCACACTTGGTAAATTTATTATACAAATTAAATTTACAGATGGTCTTAGATATAGTCCTCAAATGTCTTCATGATCTTTCTTAATCTTTTAATATATAGGAATGTGTTCAATGTAGACTAAAAAAAATTGATTAAGTTAATATATAAAGACTATGGTCACTAAATTCCTAAAGATATATGGGGATTTTGTAAGTCTTAATTGAGTCAATATAAATTCATAATGACCATAACTTTTATGGAAGGTTTTCATGGATATATCCTCCTTGAACATAAATTCATGATATCCAGAATGAAAGTTAATCTTTGAAAAGTATTTAACTCTATGAAATTGATAAAATAAGTTATTAATATGGGGTCGATGACACTTGTTCTTTATAGTGATCTTATTCTGTTCTCGATAACCAATGTGACGATAAATTGATTCATATTTCATCTTAAAAATAAAATTGGCTCACCCTATGGTTATGCACTAGGGATTACAAATCACTTATCAATATTCTCTTGTAATTAATTCTTCATTTCCAAAAAATAAATCTGGCCATTCTATATGGAGTCTTTGAAATAAGTGAAGCAGTATATATGAGTTACATTTAAAACCAACTTTACCATTTAGGATAAGACTAGAAAATTATTTTGGAAATACATTATCATAATCTGGAATAATGGGCATACCTTCATTGTTGAGTTTTTTTAAAACCCGTTTGAGATAAATATCCCTCACAAATAAGAATTAAAACACATACAACAGAAGTGGATTCCATTGGAAGTTCATGTTCATCCCCCCACAAAAATATGATCATAAATTTATTCCTAATATCAAACATGAAATCCCTTATTTAGGAATTGATATGGTCTCTCTACAGAGTGAGTCAACCAATGCCAAAAATAACATCAAATTCAATAATATGAAGAATAAAAATATTTGAAGGAAGTAAATTCTAATAAAATTATATTGGATAGGACCTATATACCTGATATATGAATACTGATCCATTAATATTTTTTTCTACTAAATAAGTATCTAAAAGATGAGGATATGAATGAATATCCCTGGATACTTTTAATTTTATAAAATATTTCATATGACTATTCTTAAATAAGGTGCATGAATATTTTATCATTCCAATCACTACCTCTACATCATCGTTTTATCCTTATTCCATTTTTAAAACCAATTTTTTTGAAAACAATAATATGAATATAAAAATAATTCTTATAATTTCATAAATTATAACTCCTTCTTTCAAACCATGACACCTTAGGTGTAACCTAGGTTATCTAATGTTATCATAAATTCAAATAATTCATAACGGTCTATAAAGAAAATGTGGATTAACCTAAGAATATCCCTTAGGAGCGTCAATCCAGTTTTATATTCTTAGGTCCACTCATTGAGCACTCGTGGGGATCAATTTAATACCCAATATTCACTATTCATTGTTTTTACTCCTAAGTGCATCTGTTCCAGTGCTGCATCCACTTTTTGGTATCCATAAAGGGATATATTTTCTAGGAATCACAACAATCCCTACTTTATAAATGCTTTAGGATGTTATTCTATACATATAGTTATCCCCAAGGGTTTCACCAATTTTTTTAGCCCTAATCTCTAATTACTTACTAAAACATGTCTATAATACAAACTAAGGGGATCAAATCATTTTATACATTAATATGGAATCATTTTAAATAAATATTCAATATAATTCACAATAATAAATGTCGAGGGACTGTAAAGGTTTATTTTTCTTGGATATTTGATATATAATCATCTTTTATCTTGAAATATCTCTAACATATCCCACAAATTGTAAATTCTCGACCTGGGTGCTACACACCGGTGCCCCGAGCTAGTTCTCTACATGACCTCAAGTGCACCACCCCATATGTCGAAGGTTGATGACTAGTAGTGAGGGCTTAATATTGATCTTGGGGAAACTATAAACTCTTTATCAAAGAAGTAAAATAGAAGAATATAAAACACAATAAAAAAATTATATAAAAAATAAATAGAAAACTTGTATTACATGATGACTGAAAATGGAGTGAAATATCCAAAACTGAACAGTATATATTCCAATATGTGTCAATTGTCAATATGAAAAACCCAAAATAAAAAAAATAAACTGAAAACTCTCAAGTTGGTCTTGGATCCATGTCCGGTCCCCTCATCTGTGCCCCATCCAAATTCACCCATCTAACACAAGGCCCTTTCTATTAACCCATACTAAAACTATGAAATCTATTCGAGTAATGAATAGGCAGTCGGAGTAGGGTGTGAGTACAATTCATTAGGCCACTGACAATGGAGTCTAAACAAATAACCAATCAATAACAGTTTATGTAGTCATATAACGAATAAAATTCAAGAAATAACGTAAACAATTTACATTTATTTAATTACTCTTTATTTAACCAATAACACTCAGGTTCACTAGGACACTCGGACTCTCAATACCAACTTCATTAGGTGTTAGAGTCTAAAAAATTCCCAAGGGATGTCATGTATAAGAAGTCCATTTTTACCATTCATCGCCTCAATTCATATCATATAAAATTACAACCATGGTCCAATGCCAACTCATAAGTGTAGATCGTCGTGTCTAACACACCGAGGGTATTTAGAGCCTCACTCCCTATCCCACACCTCATATATCACTATGAAAGTTTGATAAAACAGACCATGTCCCACCCACATTTATCAATCAACTCATCATGATTGTATTTTCATGCAGTAGACCATGTACCACACACATATCATGTATATCACAATATCAAAATCTCACATATATTATAATATATCATGTTCCACAACAAACCAATAATTAATTCAATAATTAATTAATCACATTCATTCAATTAATTAATCTAATTCAGTTATCCCAATATCCCCATGAATAACTCAAAAATAAATTATTCCAATTTGGTCAATTACATTGACACAAAAATTCCAATTAATTAATTAATCTTATTCAACAATCTCAATAACCCTAATTTCACAATCCCTAATTAATTAGTTTAAAAAATTAATTAATTCAATTTAAGAAACTCAATTGCTAATAATCCAATAGAAATTATACAATTACATACATGTGATTGAAATAAAGACATTGGGATTTAAATAATAGACCACCTACCTCAAAATTGATAAAGAATGATCTCCAGTGGAAATCCCCAATTTGATTAGAACAACAACAAATAATGAGATCTAGATCTGTTACCTAAATTTATTATCGAACAAATCATGATCTAAAAAATCAAAATCTTGATCAAACAATACAATATATAGATCCAAAAAACCAAGTTCTAGATCCAAAAAATGGAAAACATCTCCTAAAATGATGGAAAAATAATGGTAGAAAATGAGAAACAAAAATGGGATGAAACCACATAACTAGATATGTGAATATCGAACATCCGGGCTTTGAATCACCAATAAATGAGTTCAATAACCCTAGTAATTTATTTGGGAGCCTCAAAAAATGAGATATAATGTTTATAGTTGATCTCGGGATAATTGTGTGTTAAAATGGGGGGTTAATAATTTTTTAAAAAAAAAATTTAATTAAAAACTCTTGTACTATTTCCTTGGTAGGGGCAAAAGGTTTGCAAAACCATGTTCCTAAATCATGTACCTCTTCTAGGGGGTGCATGGTTTCTCCAAGGAGGCTATACAGTTTGAAAAACCATGCAACAACAAAGTGAATCTCCTCTATCTGAGGTCTCATAGTATTCTGGGTTGAGAACAGGATTTGGGAAAACCATGCGCCAACCATCCACAACCTCTCCAACTTTCCAATTTCGCCAATTTTCTCCCAAGTACAACCAAATTAATACCCTGAATAGCTATACTAAATACATGGAAAAACAATACTTCTAAATTATCTCTATACATCTTCATAGAAGGTAAGGATCTTTCATTCTCCTCACCTTATAACAGCTCTTCCTTGAGCTATACTCCAAATAATCTCTATGATTATGAGGTAAAAAATTCATGCCAATGAGACCCCATTTCCTCTTATCTTTACCATGTTTCCTCCATTACATTTCCATGTTTCAAAAATACACTGTTGAGAAACAAACATGATAGACATGGACATTACATTACTTTTTAGGAATACATAATACATAACAAAAATAGACACTAAAGGACCATAATAGTTTAGTGTCTTTGGAAACTCGGAATATAATCTTCTAATCTTGGTGAAAGATCTTCAACATATCCCATAAAGATATTCCCCTTTTTCCCTTACCTAAAACCTTTCTTTATATCCCGGGGAAAAGAAAAGATATAAAGGGTGAGATCAAATTCTCAGTAAGGGTAAGCACAAAGAAAATAAAACAAACCATATACATTTGAACATCAAAACATGAACATAAAGTTTACACATCAAAATATTAAGTTGTGAAATAAATATTGGCAGTACGTAAGGCATAGGTCATAAAGGAACATAAATCCTGATAAAATAGCATGGGAATAAAACATTTAATTCTAGAAAAACATTAAGCACATGATATGATTTCTATAGTATCCAAGGCATTGCTGCCAAGACCATTATAGTGGACAAAGTTCCTTTTTGAATCGAGTTCACTCCTCGTTCTAGTCCTCTATCACTGAACCAGATTAACTTACCATTCCATCCTTGTCTATATCATGAGATATAAATCTTTATCCAAAGAATTTGAGGGAGATATATGTCCCACCCATCTCATTATGAAATAATTCTTACTGGTGCCACAACATAAACATAAATCATTCATCGTTACCCAAAGAATAAAAATGGGTTTCACAAACATCATCCCATCATAACGTATTCTATATAAAACAAATGGATATCATTTCATCATAAGAAAAGTGAATCCATGTAAATAATAGAGTTATTATAATTTAAATTTTACACATATGAAATAATTTCATCTTATATGGAAAATGGTTTTGAAAAACACTTGAAATGAATTCTTGAGGAAAATATCCTTTCTTCTTCAAAATTATTTTTTTCACAAAATGCCATGAAATTTTAAAAGAAAAGGATTTTGTTTAATATAGTTATGAAATCTCATAGAGTAAGCTTAATGAAAATAAGGTGTTATGAAATTGTAAAAATCTGTTCATGTCGTATAAGTTAAAAAAACACTCTCCTCATACTTTTACTGGAAAAGTCAAAAGGTACCACATATGGTAAACAAAAGAAAGATTCATTCCATAATACAAAGTAAAAGTAAAATAGGGGTAAACATGACTTTAAACAAACATGGAAGAATATTAAATACTTTATGAAAACATTTTTATAAAACACGGACATGGATGATAAATATAACCCCAATAAAGACTTATGTATAAGCAATCTCGGATAAAAATGAGATTGCAAAATTATCCCTTACCATATTTCCAATATGAGTCATACGTATCCCAACCTCCTATATAATTATGTAAATAATTTAATTGTCTTATTACATAATCATATTCATTGTTATGATATCATATATGGTTCACTTATGACTTTATATTACCCGTTATTTTGTAAATTCCATGTTAAAGTAGTGTTTTGTGTAAAATCATTTTATTTATCGCACGTGATTGGACTTGTTTTTATTGATATTATTATTACTTATATCATGATTTACATACTTAAATAATTTAAATAATGATTTATATATCATATATATTTAGTATATATATATATAATAGATAGATAAATTAAATGAAATACACCGTTCATGGAGACGGTAGGCCGTACGTACGCATGAACGCTGTTTTCCTTTCCTTATTGACTTGAATGGAAGTAAGTAGATGAAATATATAAATACATAAATCTAGTAGCTTTATCATTTCATATATTTCATTACTATTAATTATATGTACTTTATAATCATTCTTTAATGGATAACATGGAGAAAGATTCTCATCGCGTTTTGGAGACGGTAATCCATACGTACGCACAAGTGATGATATCATTCCCATAATTATTGAATTGAATTGGAGTGGATAATATAATATCTCAGAAATAGTATGATGTTATAATAACTATCTATAGTTATTCTTTACACCATTATACCCATCCAAGTATGGTGGTGTTGGAAAACATATTACACCACGGTGTGGAGACGTTATTTCGTACGTACGCACACGTGATTATTTCGTTTTCAGTAGGATGGATGGAAGGTGAAATGGGGTTGTTTCATATTTATAATAACATATCAGTATATGAGTGATACTTATGTTATTACTTTATTATGAAACAACTAATGAACAAGAAGTATAAGAAGAAATGAATTTGAAATAATTGGTTAAGGATATTACCTCTTCTTTGAAAAGCCTCTTCTAAACCTTCTTTTAGGGTACTAAATTTGTTCTTTGAAGAAGACCAGAACCTCTATTATGTTTCTAGGGATGTTGAGAAGGGAACTTTACAGGGGTTGGCCGAACTTGAAGGCTCAATATTTTTTAAAGAGGATAGGTAGGAGGTTCCCTTTTATAAGGGAGGAGAGGGTCACCATAGAAAAAATATAAAATATTATTTTATAATAAAGTCATTTTCGGTTTATAATAGGTCTAAATTGATTTATTTTGAATATAATGTGGGTATGGGTCTAAATCCTCTCAACCAACAGGTTTTAGATAAGTTTAGGTTACTATTTTAACCTTATTATTTAGATTTAACTCTAAGTTAAATAATTTAACTTTTACCATGTCTTCTTGTTTTGATACACTATATGGTTAGTAAACTTACTATAACAAGCCAAACTAACCCCAAGTGGTTAATTATTAATACATATAAACGTATATATTTCATTTTTCCAAACCATATATTTTTAGGAATAAAATAACAATTAATAATAAAATATTTGTTTTAAAAACTATTTTATGTGAATTCTGACACTATTTGGTAATTGATTTTTGTGAAAATCATAACAGCGTGATTAGTTAGAAAAATTTTAATAAAATCAACATTGAAAAGTAATATTAACCAATAAAATTAGTAAAATTTATATAAAGTCTCAAATTACATTTATTTTGGTATTTATAATATCAATTATGTTAGTATTTCATAAATAAGGTAATTCATACATCATCATTGTTTCATAAAAAAGTAAATTATTTAATGTCTAAAAATTATAAATAAAATACCATTATGTCGGACATACTTTTATCTTTCTGATGAATATTTATAGTCGAATTTATCTTATGTATAACCCTATATTAAAAATGTCTTAGTTATTAAACATTGATTTTAACTCTTTTAACTCTTCTTAAAATAAAATAATAATATGTGTCCTAATTTAATCCAAGTGGACCTAAAGTGTAATATTTTCTTCCTAAGGTTTTTTTTGTCAAATTAAATTTATCCAATAGAATTAGGACATGTGTTAGGGTAATAATAATATTATCATTTTTACCATTAATTACCCTATTTACTTTTAACCGTGGTAAATAAAATTAAAACGTTACTATTCACAAATAATTATTTATATCTTATTGAACCAAATTTAACTCCTTGATATTATCTATTTATGTCGAATTTTTTAAATTAAACATACAAAAGTAGTAAAATTAAGTTTTATGTACAATTGAAAATGCTCCTAGTAGGTGGGTAAAAGACGGTAAAAAGATCAATAAAATTTTTATGTATCTATATTATAATAAAATAACTCTAATGAATTAAATTGAATGTATATAGGTATTATGTATCTATTTTAACCTAAATTAAATTTAAATAAAACAAATAATTATTTAAATAAAAATTCAGTTTTAAACTATAACACAATGTTTTTCACTATTCATCCAAAATTGAATGTTTTCATAAAAATACCAAAAATTTACCCTAGGATAATTTCGATATTACGAATCAAAAAATGAAGTCCATTTTAAAAGATAAAATATAAAAAAATTCAAAAAGTGGGTATTACTATTCATAACTGCTAGTTTATAATAATATTGTAATAATATCATGTTTAGTGAAACTCGGTATTGCGTACAACACACGCTATCGAGGAAGGTTGCTCTGGCGTACATCACAAGCCTAGATTAGTGTTTTTGTATATTGTAAGATAATATGGTGTTGCGTATAGTGCAAGATAATCTTGGTGTAGCGTAAAATAAATGATATCAATGTAATTAAAAATAATACTTCTCATAAAATATCAGGGTGTTACATTCTACCCCCCTTAAAATGAATTTCTCCCTTGAAATTCGTCAAGGTTATAAGAGGTTTACTACTTGAAAGTTTATTTCCTAGAAACCCACATTGTAAAAAGGAATAATAAAACTTAATTTTAAAAAGTGAATTATGAAACATATCGATTACCCAAATTAACTCCTCCCTGGGTTTCCACATAAGAGAACATAGGTGAAAATATGTATATGGAAGAGAAATCTAACCATCAAGTTCTGATGGAGAGTGGTAGAGAACATGGCTATAAAAAATCCAATAATCACAAATCCATAAATTTGTTATGATCTAAGGTACCATGTGATTCATCATATATGAGGGAAATTGGACAACATTTTTAGTTTTCAAGATCATTTCCCTAAAGTTGAAAAAATTGGAATTAGAAGAAATACTTTCTTGATTTTGGTACAATCTCACCATTGGTCGTTCCTTGAACTATTTCCACTTCATCACTTAAATAAATGAAGTTGAATTTGGTATTCGTGAGGTGTTAGTAGATCATGCAATAGATTGATAGGTCATTCCATCTGTATCAAACCAAAGGTTATCAAAAGTTATTAAATATATATAAGTCCATCTATAGTGAGATTAATCATATATGGTTCCTAAAATGGACTTATACTTCATATATCACACCAAATAATAAATTGAAACTAATTTATACTAATCAAGGAATTCCTGTAGGCCAGTGGTATGTGATAAAGTCATGTCTCACTTCCGTTGTAGGTTCGATTCCCACAACCTTGTCCGATGCGACGGGTTGTCGCTCGTCATATGGGTTATCCTTTTTCTAGAACTATACTATTATAACATTCAAGAAATAATATCTAAAAAAAGATCTATCCTTAAATAATACTATCTATTGTCCAACATAATCCATTCCAATCATTTGGCTTATCCAAAATACATCCATCCAATCTCATAGTATAAACAAAACGATTACTTGAAAAGTCACATAACAAGCACATGAATAACATCATTTATCCCCCATATATCATAAGATATATCCTGTTGGTCACATTACAAACATGTGAATATCTTAATCATGTATTCTTTTAAAACCTGAATTACCATATAAACTTAGTGAAAACCTGAATGATATCAAAAGATAACTCATTCCACACACAAAAATCCCATAATTTCTATATACTCAAACCATAAAATCACATTGTCCTTATATCAGTCATGTGCTCATGAATACTATCAAAAATTTCATTTTCTCTTTATCCCTTCAGTATTCCCATATTATCCACTTTCCAAAAATATTTCAATCACTTTTCATGGTAATCGGTACCATACAATTATTGAAAACCAATACATAGATACTCCAAAATTCCACAATACTATAAATGAGATTCCATGATACAATTTTTAAATCCATTACATAAACACTTTATCCTCCAATGGCCTGAAGGCCTTCATTTTTTATTGATTTTTGATAATCCACCATTCAAGGGATGAGGTGGAACCCTACAATGCCCGTAGGAAAACGATTACATGCCCTTAGGCAATAGAGGAATTCACTACCCATAAGCCCAAACATTACATACAACCCCGACTAACAACTTGGAACTGCTCCTCCACAAGATCTTCATCATGAAATCAGCTCTCCACCATCTCATGGATGTTCGGCTAGGCATTCTCGTGCATGCACAGGCTTGTCCCGATGGCAGGTGTCATACCCTCTCATTCTTGCAATCCATTTAGCTTCTGATGTGGTGAAATCTCCTTGCCCATACACCTTGTAGAGCTTGTTCATTATAGGTTTGTTTGGTTTGCATCTGCACAAAGGTGGCCCGAAGGCCTTGAGGTGGGTCGAATGCCCAACTGACCTGTGGCCTATGAAGGACTCAGGGACCAAATCGGAGGCCCGAAGGCCCAAACGGGAGTATATTCCCGGCTGCTACAGTGCCAAACAGTGATTGCTACAGTACTTGCTATAGTACTACACAGTTCCTGCTATAGTACCTGCTACAGTACTGCTATAATACCTGAAAATTCTGCCTCCACCTGGATTTGATCCCTGGTCGCTTGGATGCACCAACATAAACCTTTCCAACCGGGCTAAGGCTCATGTGCATAAACACTTTATCATTCCACCACACTATTTTCATATTCAACATCGCCAATGGTGATCCCATGTGACTTCCCTTTTTCCTTTTCCTTAAGATGTTGTTGAGGTCGATCATAATTAACACAAGGATTAGGGCATTGATTAGCATAATGCCCCATTTCCTTGCACTTGTAGCATTGAAGTTTTGGTGGTGCGTTCTCTGTACTATTTTCTATATTCGCATCATTAACTACCTTTTTCCCATTACTTTAACTATCAGCTACTCGATGACCTTCTTTTCCACACTTAAAACAGTTTTTAGTCCATTTAAGATAATATCCACCATGATTTTTTCCTCACTTTGAGCATAAAGAAACATTTGTATACCTTTCACCATTATATTGGGATTTTTCCTTGAAATCCTTCTTTATTTTCTTGTAAAAACCATGAGATGGATATGTAACAACACCTTCTAGTTCTACCTTGATATCACAATGCAAAATTTCTTCGTAGGCACTGAAGTCTGTTATAGCTAATTCCCTTTGAAGACTTAGTTTTAAGCCACTGAAGAATTGATCAACTTTACTTTAAGGTTAGATGGTAAAGCAAGATGCATACCTTGCAAGCCATGTCAAATTTATTTCGTATATACCAACAGATTCACCATCCTTTTACTTAAGCTTAATGAACTCATTTTCCATATTTTTTCAAAGAATACGAGGGAAGAACTTATTGAAAAATAAGTTCATGAACTCATCCCATTTCATGGATTCAATTTCATCTTGGGGCCTTGTATTATTAATTAGATTCCACCACTGGTCTGTTTCACCTTCTAACTAGTAAACAGCCAAAATGACTTTTTCATGTTCTGAATAGTGAAGTATCTAAAATATCTTTTCAATGATACTAATCCATTGTTCAACAACAAGTGGATCAGAAGACACACTGAAAGAAGGTGGATGTTGCCTCATGAAGGACTCAATAGAATATTGCTCTTTTCTCTCCTCATTTGGAAGTCCAGAATAATTCATATCTTGTATAATTATAGCAATAATATTTTTCACTCCATATACGATAACATTAGTTTGTTCAAGAGGACAATCTTTGAATTGTCTATTACATTAATCAACACAGTTCCTTCAGGTTCTATCCATCCTCTAAAACCCAAAAAGAACAGTTTGAGAGGCAAAAAATCATGCTAGCAAAACAACATAATAAAGGGGGATTACATTCAATATATAACATATTATGATTAATTCTATGATTGTTACCATAATTATAGGACTAAAACATATACTTATACTTATCCTTAGGGGAATTCCTAGACATACCTTAGAAATATCTCTAGGGTTTTCACTAAAGTTTCTCATTCCAGCTTCCAAAGGTTATCTAAACCTTATCTCTGATACCAACTGTAGAGACCCAATATTGACATACACGGACATTACATTACTTTTTTGGAATACCAAATACATAAAAAAATAGACACCAAAGAACCATAATAGTTTAGTGTCTTTGGAAAGTCGGAATATAATTTTCTAATATTGGTGAAAGATCTTCAACCTCTCCGATAATGATATTCCACTTTGTTCTTACTTAAAACCATTCTTTATATCCTGGGAAAAAGGAGAAATATAATGGGCGATCTCAATTTTCATTAATGGTAATCATGGAGAACATAAAACAACCCATATACATTTGATCTTCAAAACATGAACTTAAAGTTTACACATCAAAATCTTGAGTTGTGAAATAAATATTGGTAGTACCTAAGGAATAGGTCATAAAGAAACATCAATCATGATAAAATAGCATGGGAATAAAACATTTAATTGTGTAAAACCATTAATAACATGATATGATTTCCATAGTAGCCATGGCATTGCTGCCAAGACCATCTTAGTGGAAAAAGTCCATTTCTGAATCGAGTTCACTCCACGTTCAGGTCCTGTATCACTGAACCATATTAACTTACCGTTCCAGCCATTTCTATCACATGAGATATAAATCTTTACCCATTACATTGGAGGGAGATATAGGTCCCACCCATATCATAATGAAATCATTCTTAATTTTTCCATAACATAAACATAAATCATTCATCATAACCCAAAAAATAAAAATGGGTTTCATAAACATCATCCCATCATATCATTTTCCATATAAAAAAATGGATATCATATGACCATAAGGAAAGTGAAACCATGTAAATCATAGAGATATTATACTTGAAACATACACATATTAGATAATGTCATCTTATATGGAAAAAGGTTTTGATTAAACACTTGAAATGAATTCATGAGGAAAATATCCTTTCTTCTTTGAAATCATTTTCATTTCACAAAATGCCTTGAAATTTTAAAAGAAAATGATTTTGTTGAAAATAGTCATGAAATTTTGTAGAGTAAGCTTCATAAAAATAGGAGTTATGAGACCATAAAAATCTGTCCATTCTGTATAAGTTAAAAATAACATTCTCCTCATACTTTTGTCGGAAAAGTCAAAAGGTACCATATATGGTAAACACAAGAAAGATTCATTCCATAATACAAAGTAAAAGTAAAATAGGGGTAAACATGACTTTTCACACACATGGAAGAATAATAAATATTTTATGAAAACATTTTTATAAAACATGGACATCGATGAAAATATAACCCCAGTAAATACTTACGTATAAGCAATCTCAGATAAAAATGTGATCGCAAAATTATCCCTTACCTTAGGTCTGATTTGCTTCGTAAGTATCCAAACCTCCTGTATAATGATTTAAATAATGTCATTGACTTATTAAAGAATAATATTCATTGTTATTATATCATATATGGTTCACTTATGACTTTATATTACCCGTTCTTTTGTAAATTCCATATTAAAGTAGTGTTTTGGGTAAAATCGTTTTCTTTATCGCACATGTTTGGACTTGTGGTTCTTGATATTATTATTACTTATATCATGATTTATTTACTTCCCAAGTGTAAACCATGACTTATATGTCATATATATTCAGTATATATATATATATAATATAGATAAATAAAATGAAATACACCGTTCATGGAGACAGCAGGCCATATGTACGCATGAACATTGTTTTCCTTTCCTTATTGACTTGAATGGAAGTAAGTAGATGACATATATATATATATATAAATACAGTAGCTTTATCATGTCATATATTTCATTATTATTCATTATATATACTTTATAATCATTCTTTAATGGTTAACATGGATAATGAATCTCATCGCGTCGTGGAGACGATAATCTGTACGTACGCATGAGCGATGATATCGTTCCCATAATTATTGAATTGAATTGGAGTGGATGATATAATATCTCAGCATAAGTATGATGTTATAATTAACATATATAGTTATTCTTTACACCATTATACCCATCCAAGTAAGGTGGTGGTGGAAAAATAGATTACACCATGGTGTGGAGACGTTATTCCGTATGTACGCATGCGCGGTGATTTAATTTTCCGTAGGATGGATAGAAGGTGAAATGGGGTTGTTTCATATTTATAATAACATATCATTATATGAGTGATATTGATGTTATTAATTTATTATGAAACAAAAAAAGAATAAGAAGTATAAGAAGAAATGAATTTGAAAGAATTGGTAAAGGATATTACCTCTTCTTTGACACACCTCTTCTAAACCTCCTCTTAGGGTACTAAATTTTTCTTTGAAGAATACTATAACCTCTATTATGTTTCTAGGGTTGTTGAGAAGAAAAATGGGCAGGGTTTGGATGATCTTTAAGGCTCAAAGTTTTGCAAAGAGGAGAGGGAGGAGGTGCCCTTTTATAATGGAGGAGAGGGAAACCTTAGGAAAAACTTAAAATATTATTTTATAATAAAGTCATATTTGGTTTATAATAGCTCCAAATTGATTTATTTCAAAGCTAAAGTGGGGATGGGTCTAAATCATCTCAAAAATAGTTTTTAGATAAGTTTAGGTTACTATTTTAACCCTATCATTTTGATATAACTCTATGTTAAATAATTTAACTTTTACCATGTCTTCTTGTTTTCTTACACGATATGGTTAATAAATGTACTATAACAAGCCAAAAGAACCCCAAGAGGTTCATTATTTATATATATAAACGTAATATTTTATTCCTAAGGTTTTTTGGTTCTAATTACACTTATCCCATAGAATTAGAACATGTGTCTGTGTAATAATAATATCATTTTTACTCTTAATTACCCTATTTACTTTTAACCGTGGAAAATAAAAGCAAAAAGTTACTATTCATAAAAAATTATTTTTATCTTATTGAACCAAATTTTACTCCTTGATATTGACCTTATCTCTTGGATTTTTTAAATTCAAATCACATATGTGGTAAAATAATGTTTTATGTACAATTTCAAATGCTCCTAGAATGTGGGTAAAAGACGGTGAAGAGTTCAATAAAATATTTATGTATCTATATTATTATAAAATAACTCCAATGAATTACATTGAACTTATATAGATATTATGTATCTATTTTGATTTAAAATAAATTTAAATAAAATAAATAATTATTTAAATAAAAATTTGGTTTTAAGAAATAACACAATGTTTTTCACTATTCATCAAAGATTGAAAGTTTTCAGAAAAATAACAAAAATTCACCCTAGGTTGATTTCGATATTCCGAATAAAAAAACTAAGTCCATTTTGAAAGATAAAATTTATAAATTTCAAAAATTGGGTATTACTATTCATAATGGCTAGTTCATAATAATATTATAATAATATCTCTTTAGTGAAACTCGGTATTGCGTACAACACACGCTATGGAGGAAGGTTGCTCTGGCATGTAACACAAGACTTGAATAGTGTTTGCATATACTGTAAGCTAATATGGTGTTGTGTATAGCTCAAGATAATCTTGGTGTAGCGTACAACACAAGACATCAAATTAGTTAAAAAAAATATTTCTCATAAAATTTCAGGGTGTTACATACATTAACTATCCGCACATTCATTCCCTGAAACACATTCTCACTATGATGGCACACACATATTAGATGTTAATCAATGGATGCATCAGCTCCAAGGTCTACATCATCCACGTCAATTACATGATAAGTGTCATGGTGATACTACGGAAGTTGTGATACAAGAATAATTTCATGCATGACACTGTATCTCTGTGAAGATCTAATCGGTACACCATCAACCTGATTCTTTCCAAAACCTAAAATGGTCGAACAGACCTGGGCTCTAGATTACCCTACCTCCATATTCTATGTTGGCCCAATCTATGTGACACCCATAATAATTCATGATCACCCTTATAAACTCTTGGGGTATTTGTCATCTATCATCATATTACTTCTGTCTACTCTAATCTGTAGTCATATGCTTTTGAATCAGTTGCACCTGCTCTGACATCTCCCGAAACATATCCTCAAGCGCCTATATAGTACACTCTAACGACCCATTTATCTGTGGGTGGAATGTCATACTCAATAAAAACTATGTACCATGAACCTTTTATGACACCTTCCATAAGTAAGAAGTAAAACAAGATTCACATAATAAAATAATATTCTAATGAACCCCTTACAAATATCTCTCTAATGTATAAGTCTCCAAAATGATCCACTGATAATGTCTGTTGTTGTAGTAATAAATGTGTAACCTTTTAAAAATAATCAATAATAACCTAAATAGATTCATTATTCCAATGCATCCTTGGAAGACCAATGAAAAGATTTTTAGTAATGTCATCCCACTTCACTTATGGAATGGGTAATGGTTGAAGTAAACCACCAAGTCATTGTTGATTGTTCTTCACCTATTCACAGATGTAGTATCTTGTAACAAACCCTTACTTCTCCTTTTTCAGGCCTAACCACAAAAAATACCAATGTAAGTCACATTACATTTTGGTCACACCTTGATGCACAACCTACTTTGAGGCATGAAATTCATGCAATAGATCCTCTCAGATACTCATAGGTGCAACAACCTGATTCCTAACATAGACGATATCATCCTTATCTATGGTTTAATATGAAGTTGAATCCCTGCCTTTAAGGATTTTCCTGAAGACCAAACATTCTAGATCCAAATACTGACTGTCTCTAATCTGACTCAACAGTGTTGACTCCACGAAAACTGATATGAGATTAATCTTCTTGGGAATATCTTGAACCCTAGAATGCATCTCATCCAGTAATTTCATCATATTTCACTCATCACTATAATCCTGAACTATATGAGTCTAATTTTTTCTTCTTAATCAATAATAAACATGGTTTCATTTCCCTGACATATATGCTAGCTCAAAATCAAATTACTTCATATCCTCAAGCTATTTTTTCTTCTGAAGGTCAAAATCTCACTAAAAAAACAATATGTTCTTATGAACAATGTACTCCATAAACTTTTCACCCAACAGATAATTCATCCAACACATTAAATCATAAAAGACTACTGGTAATTTGAGGTTGTCTATATGGTAGTTTTGTTTATGTGGCCTGAACTTATAAGACATATATTCCATAACTCAATCTTTCTGTATCAACACTGATCTAATCCCAATCCATGAAGAATCACAATACACTATATACATTTTACCAGTTTTGGGTAGGATCAAGATTTGTGCCATTTTCAAATGATTATTTAGCTCTAAGAAGGTATTCTCACATGATCCAGACAATTAAAACTTTACTCCCTTATTTCTCAAGATCTAAATTGGTGCTATGAAATAGTAAAAGTCTTGGATGAAACTATGGTAATATCTCGTTAACCCTAGGAATCTACGGATTTCAAAAACATTGTTGGATTGTTTCTAAGATACAACTTCCTACACCATCTCTGGGTCCACTAAAACACCTTCCTCTAAGATGATGTGACCCATGATGTGTAATTAGTCAATACAAAACTAACACTTAGATATCATGGAGTATAGTTGAATCTCTCTTATTGTACTCAATAAAATATCAAAATGTTGGGAATTGTTGTCTTGAGTCATGGATTACACCCCGATGTCATCCAAAAAAACAATAACAAAATGATCTAAGTATAGAGGGAAGATTCGGTTCATCAAGTCCATAAACACTTCTAAGGATTTCTTAAATCCAAATAGAATTAAAATGAACTCTTATAGGACATCCAAACTTATAAAAGTAGTCCTACATTTATCATATGTTCAAAATCTCAACTAATGATAACCCTATTTCAATTCAATCTTTTAGAATACAAAATCATCCCTTAGCTGGTCAAAAATATCATCAATGTGTGCAAGAGGATATCGGTTCTTTGCAGTATTCCATTTCAACTTCCAGTATTCAACACACAAGTGTAGAGTCCCTTAAGAAATCTTAAAATAACTATAGAACCTCAAGTAAATGTACTCATATGGATAAATATCTTATCCTCAAACTCTTTCAACTGATTCGTGAGCTCTTGAAGTTCTATTGGTTCCATTTTGTATGGTATAATAGAGATGAGCTCATCCCCTGGAATGATATCAATAGTAAATTCCACATCTCTATCACGTAGAAGACCTGAGAAGACTTTAGGAAATATTTACTTAAGCATATCTACCATGGGTGGAACAAAATCCTACTTTTCACACCCATCATCTAGAAATGGAATATAAACATCAGCGGTAAGTTCCCATAGTTTCTGATGAACTCTCCTTGCAATTCCCAACTAGATATCCCATTCTCCATGATAGATCTAATTTTCCCACATAGGAGAAAAAAAATTCACTCTTCTACAGTAGCAACCTACGTGGGCTTAGTATAATACTGACCATTCCATACACAGAATTAGGTCAAATATTGAAAGGTAGAGTATATAAAGATGCCATAGAAAATGATAATCCCCAAACTCGAAAGAACACCTCTTATACAAACAAATATCTCTCGACTGTACTCCCAATGGTGTATCTATCATTAACATCCCACTTAGGAACTCCACTTAAATGCTCAAACCATCAACAAGTTAGCTAAATATGAAATAATGAGAAAAACCAATATCAAATAAGGAACCAACTAATATAGAAGCTAGAAGAATAGTAACTCTCATAATCAATGGGTCAACCTCTATATCAACTAGTGTATGATGAATTTCCTGTAACTATCCTACTTATCTTCCCTGGGATACAGTCTGATCTCCCTAAATTAAACCACTCTACTGATATGGGTGCTATTTCCCATAAGTACCACATCTACTGACTCTACTTCCATGTCCAGTACAAATCAAGCTACCAAACTGATACAATGTAGAAGATACCCTTTGTGTGTGATGATTCTATCTAGCTCCTCCATTATTACACATCTGATATGGGTTCTTGTAGAAAATTTGTGGATGTCTCATCCTATCACAAGATTGCCACTTTACTGGTGGTTGGAGATATTGTCTTTGATAGTGGCCCTTCCAAACACACAGGTGGTAAAGAATTCATGTAATATACTAAGTAACTAATCATTACCCCATGCCAATCTTTCTATTATCCCCTTGGATAACATCTTCATAGCAACGCTTCCTGCTCTTGGAAGATGTACCTCTTGATCACCCAATATCAACCATCTATCATCCACTAGAAGCCTCCTTTAGGTTCTCCTCAGCTATGATATCCTCATCCAACTCCTCAGAAAAATTCATTAATCAAAATATTTTGACCTAGGACTTAATCTCACATTTAATTCTATTCTAGAAATGCCTTTCTATAGACTTCTCATCTCCTACCAGCACTAGAGAGAAGTGCATCAAGTCAGTAAATTTTCCAGCATAGTCTATCATGGTAATACTCTCTTAAGTCAACCACATGAACTCAGCTTCTCTCTCCTTTATTAGTGTCTATAGATAAAAGTGCTCAAGGAACATGTCTAAAAATTCCTTCAATAACATTCCATCAGTATATCCAGTTTGAACCTAGACATTCCACTAGATCTTTACTGATCCTCATAGAATATATGTAGCCATATTTACCCTCTTCACCAATGGATTCTCTAAATTATCAAGTATAGTCTAAAACAAATCAATCAAGTAATATACTTCCTTAGGTTCACCCTCTCTAGTAAAAGTCAGAGGGTGTTGTAACTAAAAATCACATATCATGTCGTACATATTTTTCACAACTCATCCTGGGTATCTTCCCATAAACTACATAGAGTGAGAAATGTTCTATCGTAACTAATCTCAAACCTCATCACCTAGAACTATCGGTGCCTTAGGTTTCACTACATGTAGATCATCTCCATCCATAGTCAAATGCCTTCCTCTCAATTATCATCATTGTGTGGACCTATCTCAGCAATTCCAAACACACATCTGAAGAAACATAACACAACTTCAACGTTTTTAACAAGGGGCTTTCACAAAATCATTAATATGCATGAGCGATGATATCGTTCCCATAATTATTTAATTGAATTGGAGTGGATGATATAATATCTCAGAATACGTATTATATTATAAAGAATATATATAGTTATTATTTACACCATTATACCCATCCAAGTATGGTGGTGGTGGAAAAATAGATTACACCACGGTGTGGAGACGGTATTTCGTACGTACGCACGCGTGGTGGTTTCGTTTTCCATAGGATTGATAGAAGGTGAAATGGGGTTGTTTCATATTTATAATAACATATCAGTATATGAGTGATACTGATTTTATTACTTTATTATGAAACAACAAAAGAAGAAGAAGTAGAAGAAGAAATGAATTTGAAATAATTAGTAAAGGATATTACTTCTTCTTGGATGTTCCTATTCTAAACCTCCTCTTAGGGTACTAAAGTTTCTCTTTGAAGAAGACCAAAACCTCCATTACGTTTCTAGGGATGTTGATAAGGGAAATGGGTAGGTGTTGGATGATCTTGAAGGCTCACAATTGTGCAAAGAGGATAGGGAGGAGGTTCCCTTTTATAAGGGAGGAGAGGGGAACCTTAGAAAAAACGTAAAATATTATTTTATAATAAAGCCATATTCGGTGTATAATAGCTCCAAATTTTTTTCTTTCAAATATAAAGTTGGTATGGGTCTAAATACTCTCAAAAAATAAGTTTTAGACAAGTTTAGGTAACTATTTTAACCTTATCATGTAGATATAACTCTATGTTAAATAATTTAACTTTTACCATGTCTTCTTGTTTTCTTACACTATATGGTTAATAAACATACTATAACAAGACAAAAGAACCCCAAGTGGTTTATTATTTATATATATAACCTTATATATGACATTTTTTCTAACCTTTGATTTTTAAGAATAAAATAACAATTAATAATATAATATTTGTTTTAAAAACTATTTTATGTCAGTTTTGGAACTGTTTTGTAATTGGTTTTTGTGAAACTTAAAACAGAATGATTAGTTCAAAAAAAGTTAATTAAATCAATAGTAACTTGTCATATTAAAATATAAAACTATTTTAATTCATAAAAAGTCTCAAATAACATTTATTTGCGTATTTATAATGTCAGTTATATTAATATTTCATTAGTAAGGTAATTACTACATCATTATTGTGTCATAAATAAATTAAATTATTTAATGTCTAAAAATTATAAATAAAAATAATTATGTGGGAAATCATTTTATCTTTATAATTAGTATTTATAGTCTAATTTATCTTATGTATAACCCTATATTAAAAATGTTTTAGTTATTAAACATTGATTTTAACTCTTTTAACTCTTCTTTAAATAAAATAATAATTGGTGTCCTAATTTAATCCAAGTGGACCTAAAGGGTAATATTTTATTCCTATGGTTTTTTTGGATGAATTAATCTAATAAAATATAATTAGGACATCTGTTAGGGTAATAATATTATCATTTTCACCCTTAATTACCCTATTTACTTTTAACTGTGGTAAATAAAAGTAAAAAGTTATGATTCATCAAAAATTATTTTTATCTTATTGAACCAAATTTTACTCCTTCAGATTAACCTTTTATCTAGGATTTTTTATATTCAACTCACAGAATTGGTAAAATTATGTTTTATGTACAATTGCAAATGCTCCTAGAAGGTGGGTAAAAGACGGTGAAGAGTTCAATAAAATTTTTATGTATCGATATTATTATAAAATAACTCCAATGAATTACATTGAAATTATATAGGTATTATGTATCTATTTTGACCTATGATAAATTTAAATAAAAAAATAATTATTAAATAAAAATTTCGTTTTAAGCAATAACAAAATGTTTTTCACTATTCATCAAAAAATTGAATGTTTTCAGAAAAATACTAAAAATTCACCCTAGGCTAATTTCAATATTCTGAATCCAAAAATGAAGTCCATTTTGAAAGATAAAATTTATAATATTTCAAAAAGTGAGTATTAGTATTAATAACGGCTAGTTCCTAATAATATTATACCAATATCTCGTTTAGTGAAACTCGGTATTGCGTACAACATACGCTATGGAGGAAGGTTGCTCTGGCTTGCAACACAAGCCAAGAATAGTGTTTGCATATACTATAAGCTAATACGGTGTTGCTTATAGCGCAAGATAATCCTGGTGTCGCGTACAACACAAGACATCCTATTAATTAAAAAAATATTTCTCTTAAAATTTCATGGTGTTACATACACTAACTATCAACACATTCATTCCCTGAAATATTTTCTCACTATGATCCAATACACATATCATATGTTACTAAAAGGATGCATCCTCTCCAAGGCCAACATCATCCACATCAATTACATGATAAGGGTCATGGTGATACTACCGATGTTGTGACACAAGAATAATTTCATGCATAACACTGTATCTCTATGAAGATCTAATCGGTACACCATCAACCTGATTTTTTCCAAAACCTAAAATGGTCGAACAGACCTGGGCGCTAGATTACCCTACCTCCATATCCTATGGTGACCCAATCTAGGTGACACCCATAGGAATACATGATCACCCTTATAAACTCTAGGGGTATTTGTCGTCTATCATCATATTACTTCTGTCTACTCTAATCTATAGTCATATGCTTCTGAATCAGTTGCACCTACTCTGTCATCTCCTACAACATATCCTCAAGCACCTATATAGTACACTCTAACTACCCATTTATCTGTGGGTGGAATGTCATACTCAATAAAAACTATGTACCATAAACCTTTTATAACCCCTTCCATAATCAAGAAGTAAAAAAAGAGTCGCATAATAAAATAATAGTCTAAGGAACCCCTTACAAACTGAATATCTCTCTAATGTATAAGTCTCCAAAATGTCCCACTGATAATGTCTCTTGTTGCAGTAATAATAGTGGAACCTTATAAAAATAATCAATAATAACCTAAATAGCTTCATTATTCCAATGCATCCTTGGAAGACCAACGAAAAGATTTTTTGTAATGTCATCCCACTTCCATTATGGAATGGGTAATGGTTGAGGTAAACCAACGAGTCATTGTTGATCATTCTTCACCTATTTACAGCTGTAGTATCATGTCACAAACCCTTATTTATCACAAAATCATTAATATGCATGAGCGATGATATCATTACCATAATAATTGAATTTAATTGGAGTGGATGGTCTAATATCTCAGAATAAGTATGATGTTATAATGAATATATATAGTTATTCTTTACACCTATATACCCCTCCAAGTAAGGTGGTGGTGGAAAAACAGATTACACCACGGTGTGGAGACGGTATTTCGTACGTACGCACACGCAGTGATTTCGTTTTCTGTAGGATGGATAGAAGGTGAAATGGGGTTGTCTCATATTTATAATTACATATCACTATATGAGTGATATTGATGTTATTACTTTATTAAGAAAAAACAAAATACGAATAAGTAGAAGAAGAAATGAATTTGAAAGAATTGGTAAAGGATATTACCTTTTATTTGATGCACCTCTTCTAAACCTCCTCATAGGGTACTAAAGTTAGTGTTTGAAGAAGACCAGAACCTCTCTTATGTTTCTAGGGATATTGAGAAGGGAAATGGGTAGGTGTTGGATAATCTTGAAGGCTAAAAATTGTGCAAAGAAGAGAAGGAGGAGGTGCACTTTTATAATGGAGGAGAGGGGAACCTGAGGAAAAACATAAAATATAATTTTATAATAAAGTCATATTCGGTTTATAATAGCTCCAAATTGATTTATTTCAAAGTTAAAGTAGGGATGGGTCTAAATACTCTCAAAAAATAGGCTTTAGATAAGTTTAGGTTTCTATTTTAACCATATCATTTAGATATAACTCTATGTTAAATAATTTAACATTTACCATGTCTTCTTGTTTTCTTACACTATATGGCTAATAAACTTACTATAACAAGCCAAACGAACCCCAAGTGGTTAATTATTTATATATATAACCTTATCTATGTCATTTGGCCAAGCCGTAAATTTTTATGAATAAAATAACAATTAATAATATAATATTTGTTTTAAAAACTATTTTATGTCAATTTTGGAACTATTTGGTAATTGATTTTTGTGAAAATTATAACAGAGTGATTAGTTAGAAAAAAGTTAATTAAATCAATATTAACATGTCATATTACCATATAAAATTATTTTAATTCATACAAAGTCTGAAATTACATTTATTTGGGTATTTATAATAACAATTATGTTAATATTTCATTAATAAGGTAATTACTGCATCATTGTGTCATAAATAAATTAAATTATTTAATGTCTAAAAATTATAAATAAAAAACAATTATGTGGGAAATCATTTTATCTTTATAATGACTATTTATAGTCTAATTTATCTTATGTATAACCCTGTATTAAAAATGTTTTAGTTATTAAACTTTTATTTTGACTCTTTTAACTCTTCTTTTAATAAAATAATAATATGTGTCCTAATTTTATCCATGTAATGGACCGGACCCCTCCGGTCCATTCCTTTGTTGAAATCGATGTGGTCAACACAGCGCACGTAACAATGATAATTATTAATGATAAAAATGAAGAAGTTTTTTTAAAAAAAATTAAAATATGTTTTGTCAGTTTATTATATTAAATAATAAAGATGGTGATATAAAGTGCGTGATTAATTAAATTAAAAAGGGTTTTTAATTCTAAATAAGAATTTAAAAAAATAAGGCGTTTAGTTTAATATTAATTGAGAAATTGTTGGAATTAAATTAGAATAATAATAATAGGTGTTGCATTATTAATATTATTCATAATATTAATGAGAAATTAATAAAATGAGTTATGATATTTATTGCAAGTAAATAAATGAAGATGCGTAGCGTAAGTGTTATTATTATTATGATGGCTTGAAAATATTTGGTGTTAATTAAATTAAAATGGTTTTAGTTTAATCAATGTGAAATAAAAGAAATATAATTGAATAATTAAATTGACGTATGTTACGCGACATTGATGTGGCATGGTTGGATTCAGATATCCAACGCGGTGGTTTAATGTAGTCAATGCGATGAGCATAAATATTATTGTTATTATAAATAATAATTGCGATGAGTTAATAAAATGAAATAATGAATTGTTATTATTATTATTGAAAAATAGTAATAATAATGATGACGTAAAACTATGTGCGAGAGATTAATGGAATTAAATGTATTAAAAAGGGGTTGAATATGTAAGTTATATTAATTTCGTTTTGTCATTTAATTCAATTAAATGAAATGGTTTTGAGTCACATGGAATGGTTTTAGTTTTATATAAGAATAATTATGGTAATATAATTTAATGGGACTAAATTTGAACATTAATGATGGGTATTATTAATATTAATTTTATTAATAATGGTATTGAAGTGAGATTGGAGAGAGATTACAAAGTGATGGAATAATAAAGAAAATAATAAAAACCATAAAGGAATGAAGGTTGGGGCATGTTGGGCATGGAATTAGGAAGGGAGGCGCCACTTTTGGTGTAGTATTAATTATTATTATGATAATAATTTTGGAAATAAGGTGAAATGAAAAAAATTGAAATCTTATGATGTGCTAGGTGTGAGGGGAAATAAAGGGGCATAAATATAATTGTGATTGGAGAGAGAAATTTTAAAATATAATAATGATTAAATGATAATAATGATAATATAAAAGTGGAGTCAATCATGGGGGCTTATGCGCTTCACTTTAAGACATGTTGAGCGTGGGTTCTTATTTGAGGTGGAAAGAAAATAAGTGTTAAATTTAATTAAATAATATAATAATAATGTTTTTGTTTTGGGTTATATAATCTTAATTTGACCGTAACTTCTTCATATGGTGTCGGAATGACGAACCGTCAGCGGCAGTGTAATCCTGTAATTAAGACGGTCATTTTAAGACCAGTGATGGATACCTTTTTATGAGTTATGTCTCGGGTCAACAAAACACACATATTAATAAAATTAACGCCTTATTATTAAAACGCGTGGAAACCGCATGACGTGTCGTGTGTTGACCAGTCAAAACGCGTAACGGGTGTACGGTCACACCGTGTATTCATCAATACACGCTGAATACTGTTTTACCTATTCGTTGCCTATATAAGAAAGGGTCGCGGATTATTTCCAGACCAATCGTTTCTTCTTCGCACGACGACGCTCTTGGACGATCGAGAAGTATTCCTCCTCTAACTTCTTTTTCCGAGCTCCGAATTACGATCTGTCAGCGGCCACAGGATCGTAGCGACGAGAAGAAGCTTCTAAGACCAGACTTGTCACCTTTCCTTCCGGCCTTCCTTCTCCAGCTTCCATCCTAGGAGGCGTTTGTCGGGTTTGGCGAAGGCGGAGGACACCGAAGGACGTCGTCGGAAGCGACGTGATCGGGACCTTTTGAGGTAGGGATCTCACCTTTGTCTCTCTAATTTCTGTATCATGTGTGGCGGGTATCCTTTTGTTTTCATGAGAAATGGTTGAACCTTTTAAATAAAGATAATAACTGGTTAAAGAATGGGGTTGGGAAGTTGGTGATTGTTGTTACCTTACTTTTTATATCCTGTGATATTATATTTGTGAATTGAATGAGCTTCTACCTACTGAAAATCACAGTCGTTGGGGGCCTTCGCTTACGCAATTAAATGTTTCCCTCTCCTTCTATATTTTCTTATGGATGGAAACGTCATGAAATGTGGAAATTGGTTAATCAAGTAAAGTTGACTTTTTAAATGAAAATCTAGAACCCTTGTGTGATCACCTCGGTTGAACCAAAATGGAATAATGAATATGTGGGTGTTGTCTTGGTTACGTGGCATGTGTTGGGGGTGTTTTGTGGGCTGTTGTGGTTTGGGTGAGCAGTGGGGTTGCGACGTTTGGGTGGTGATCTTATTGGAATGGTTGATGGTGGAAACGTGGAGGTGTGAAATGTTTTGTAAACGATGTGGTTGAAATGGGAAGTGGTTGGTTGTGGAAAATGCCTTTATTTATGAAATGTGTTTTGATTATGAAAAGTGTTTTGAAGTAAAAAGGTCTTTTCAAATGCGGAAATGTTTTGTGTGTGGAAAGGGTTTTATGTGTGGAACTTTGAAATAAATGAATGATGGAATGTTGTATGGTTGTGATAATCTTTTGTAAATGAAATGGAATGTGGTTGCTTGCGTTTTACCTAACCTTGGTTGTGGATGGCAGGGATATGTTTGTGAAAGGTTTTGTCTGGATGATAGTTGCCCAGTGGTAATAATTTGTTAAACCATTTCATGAAACATGAAAACTTAAATGGGGTTGGGGGATGATTGTTTGGTTGTTGATGCATGCTTCGTGGTAGCAGTGCCGAGGCACATGCTCAGTTTCTCTTTTTAAGAAGCCATAGGTTGGGCTGTGTGTTTGGTATATGTATATATATAATTGTATCTATGTGTTTTGTCGCACCACACCCATGTCAAGCACCTAGTGCCGAACACTCCCATTTTATGGGAGAGGGTGTTCCCCCTTAGTTACTAGCTCCTTCCTGCTCCTTCTTCCATAGGCTATGATGGCTTGAGGTGACCTTACACCCAAGACTCTTTGGGTAGGTCTCGGAGGCTGTGACGGCTTGAGGCGACCTTTAGCCCAAGACTCTTCGGGCAGGCTTACCATTCCCAAGAACCTTTGGGATTAGGCCCAGGTGTCTGCGGGCGGGTTAGAGGTTGTGGCCCAGGTGTGTGCGGGCGAGATGCGTGGTTGTGAGGCCCAAGTGTGTGCGGGCGGGATGCGTGGTTTGGCCTAGGTGTGTGCGGGTGGGAAGAGTGTGGTAGCGTCAGGACGTTTGCCGTTAGGAAGAGCAGCATCTAATTAAGTGTGAAATGGTGCGGGGTACCCAATACTTTTGTTCTATATATATACTAAACTTGTTTGTGTTACTTGGTGAGTGTGACCAGTGAGGCTGGGTGGATAGTTTTTCCTTGTTAGTTTCTGGTTCTTCTGTTTTCTCACGGGACCTTAGGGTGTCTCCCCACTTGTGCACGAGATATTTAGGTTTCCCTACTGAGTATACTTGTATGCTCACCCTACGTTTACTTTCAGGTTTCTAGGAGGACTACCAGGGCCGTGCGGGACCCTACTAGTCGGGCAGTTGGAGTTGTTGCAGTTGTTGTTCTCTTGTTTTCTTTGGCATTGTACTTTGGAGCTTCCTTGTACTTGTACCTTGTTATAAAAATTGTTTAAACATGCATGTGGGATTGGTTTGGGTTTATTTATATACACTTGTTCTTTTCCCTTTTTGGTGGTTGACTTGTCCTATTTCCCGATCCAAAATAATAAAAAGGGTAATGCCTCCCATATTTGTGAAAACTCATACCCTTGGTGCTAGTTGCCAACCCGGGGCCTACTGGAGGCGGGACTCGGGGGTCATTATCTCCCTTTCACCATTGCCAGCTCAGGAGGGGCATCTTTGGTGGGAGGGGGTCGTGACAAGAATGGTATCAGAGCTGATGGTTGAGAGATAGGATGGAGTCTGGAGTTAGGCATAGTGAGGATTGCATGGGATGGTAGGGCAACAATGTTCGTTAATCTTGGTGCGTGACATAGGCCAGGGAAGACCGGCAAGGACACGGGATTTTAGGGCCCCCCATGATCCGATGCAAGGAATCTGAGCCTACCGAACGACCAAGTGAGACTATATTGATTGCAGGGTAGAGACCCTAGGGGAGGTACATACATCATCATGTTTGTGTTTTACTTGATTTGGGTGTTCTGGGAAAGAAATTAAAATAAAATGATAATTAAAACTTTGAGTTTTTCATTACTACTTGGGCTTAGGCGTTCACTGGTTACCGAAAAACTATGGCACCTGGACGTCAACAGAACGGCAGAGGAGTGGGACACAGACAGTTTCACGCAATAGAAGTGGCAACCCTAGCAAGGCCAGAGATCGAGAGGGATGTTTCCGGTTTTACTTAAATTCTCTCACTTATGTTTTGTTTAAATTCAAGATCATCAAACTCCTTTGTTGGAACTCTTTTGCTCACTCTCTGGGCCTGGACCTTGTTTTTGTGAGTTTTTAATGCTATGTTGTTTCCCGCTTTTCTTTAAATTTACGTGAAGAGCCCTATCATGTGGGGAGGGGAAGACCTAATCCCTAATCGAGACGCATTAATGTTGATGCGATTTAACCCGTGCAGGCGAGTCAGTGCCGCCTAAAGCGGATAATATCTCGACATGGGAGAAGGAATTCCTCAAGCCATGTGTCCGGGCAGTGTGTGGGTTGTACGTTGTTGGGTGCTGTGTAAGTTGGAAAATCCTAATATATGGAAGTGGGAAGGCTCAGTCCTTAATCGAGACGCATTAATGCGGATGCGATTAAAACCGTGCAGGCGAGTCAGTGCCGCCTAAAGCGGATAATATCTCGACATAGGAGAGGGAATTCCTAACTCACATAATTAGGGTTGTCGGTTGTTTCTTGTTATGACAAGAGGCCTGAGAGGTATCTTAAGGGGTGGTTGTTCGGACCTTTCCCCCTTTTATGGGTTGGTTTTAATTCTCAAGGACGAGAATGTTTTGAGAGGTATCTGATGTAATGGACTGGACCCCTCCGGTCCATTCCTTTGTTGAAATCGATGTGGTCAACACGGCGTGCGTAACAATGATAATTATTAATGATAAAAACGAAGAAGTTTTTTAAAAAAAACTAAAAGATGTTTTGTCAGTTTATTATATTAAATAATATAGATGGTGATATGAAGTGTGTGATTAATTAAATTAAAAAGGGTTTTTAATTCTAAATAAGACTTTAAAAAAATAAGGTGTTTAGTTTAATATTAATTGAGAAATTGTTGGAATTAAATTAGAATAATAATAATAGGTGTTGCATTATTAATATTATTCATAATATTAATAAGAAATTAATAAAATGAGTTATGATATTTATTTCAAGTAAATAAATGAAGATGCGTAGCGTAAGTGTTATTATTATTATGATGGCTTGAAAATATTTGGTGTTAATTAAATTAAAATGGTTTTAGTTTAATCAATGTGAAATAAAAGAAATATAATTGAATAATTAAATTGACGTATGTTACGCGACATTGATGTGGCATGGTTGGATTCAGATATCCAACGCGGTGGTTTAATGTAGTCAATGCGATGAGCATAAATATTATTGTTATTAAAAATAATAATGGCGATGAGTTAATAAAATGAAATAATGAATTGTTATTATTATTATTGAAAAAGATTAATAACATTGATGACGTAAAACTATGTGCGATAGATTAATGAAATTAAATGTATTAAAAAGGGGTTGAATATGTAAGTTATATTAATTTCGTTTTGTCATTTAATTCAATTAAATGAAATGGTTTTGAGTCACATGGAATGGTTTTAGTTTAATATAAGAATAATTATGGTAATATAATTTAATGGGACTAAATTTGAACATTAATGATGGGTATTATTAATATTAATTTTATTAATAATGGTATTGAAGTGAGATTGGAGAGAGATTACAAAGTGATGGAATAATAAAGAAAATAATAAAAACCATAAAGGAATGAAGGTTGGGACATGTTGGGCATGGAATTAGGAAGGGAGGCGCCACTTTTGGTGTAGTATTAATTATTATTATGATAATAATTTTGGAAATAATGTGAAATGAAAAAAATTGAAATCTTATGATGTGCTGGGCGTGAGGGGAAATAAAGGGGCATAAATATAATTGTGATTGGAGAGAGAAATTTTAAAATATAATAATGATTAAATGATAATAATCATAATATAAAAGTGGAGTCAATCATGGGGGCTTATGCACTTCACTTTAAGACATGTTGTGCATGGGTTCTTATTTGAGGTGGAAAGAAAATAAGTGTTAAATTAAATTAAATAATATAATAATAATGTTTTTGTTTTGGGTTATATAATCTTAATTTGACCGTAACTTCTTCATATGGTGTCGGAATGACGAACCGTCAGCGGCAGTGTAATCCTGTAATTAAGACGGTCATTTTAAGACCATTGATGGATACCTTTTTATGAGTTATGTCTCGGGTCAACGAAACACACATATTAATAAAATTAATGTCTTATTATTAAAACGCATGGAAACCGCGTGACGTGTCGTGTGTTGACCAGTCAAAACACATAACGGGTGTACGGTCACACCGTGTATTCATCAATACACGCTACATACTGTTTTACCTATTCGTTGCCTATATAAGAAAGGGTCGCGGATTATTTCCATACCAATCGTTTCTTCTTCGCACAACGACGCTCTTGGACGATCGAGAAGTATTCCTCCTCTAACTTCTTTGTCCAAGCTCCGAATTACGATCCATCAGCGGCCACAGGATCGTAGCGACGAGACGAAGCTTCTAAGCCCGGACTTGTCACCTTTCCTTCGGGCCTTCCTTCTCCAGCTTCCATCCTAGGAGGCATTTTTTGGGTTTGGCGAAGGCGGAGGACACCGAAGGACGTCGTCGGAAGCGACGTGATCGGGACCTTTTGAGGTAGGGATCTCACCTTTGTCTCTCTAATTTGTGTATCATGTGTGGCGGGTATCCTTTTGTTTTCATGAGAAATGGTTGAACCTTTTAAATAAAGATAATAACTGGTTAAAGAATGGGGTTGGGAAGTTAGTGATTGTTGTTACCTTACTTTTTATATCCTGTGATATTATATTTGTGAATTGAATGAGCTTCTACCTACTGAAAATCACAGTCGTTGGGGGCCTTTTCTTACTCAATTAAATGTTGCCCTCTCCTTCTGTATTTTCTTATGGATGGAAACTTCATGAAATATGGAAATTGGTTAATCACGTAAAGTTGAATTTTTAAATGAAAATCTAGAACCCTTGTGTGATCACCCCGGTTGAACCAAAATGGAATAATGAACATGTGGGTGTTGGCTTGGTTACGTGGCATGTGTTGGGGGTGTTTTGTGGGCTGTTGTGGTTTGGGTGAGCAGCGGGGCTGCGACGTTTGGGTGGTGATCTTATTGGAATGGTTGATGGTGGAAACGTGGAGGTGTGAAATGTTTTGTAAACGATGGGGTTGAAATGGGAAGTGGTTGGTTGTGGAAAATGCATTTATTTATGAAAAGTGTTTTGATTATGAAAAGTGTTTTGAAGTAAAAAGGTGTTTTCAAATGTGGAAATTTTTTGTGTGTGGAAAGGGTTTTATGTGTGGAACTTTGAAATAAATGAATGATGGAATGTTGTATGGTTGTGATAATCTTTTGTAAATGAAATGGCATGTGGTTGTTTGCGTTTTACCTAACCTAGGTTGTGGATGGCAGGGATATGTTTGTGAAAGGTTTTGTCTGGATGATAGTTGCCCAGTAGTAATAATTTGTTAAACCATTGCATGAAACATGAAAACCTAAATGGGGTTGGGGGATGATTGTTTGGTTGTTGATGCATGCTTCGTGGTAGCAGTGCCGAGGCACATGCCCAGTTTCTCTTTTTAAGAAGCCATAGGTTGGGCTGTGTGTTTGGTATATATATATATATAATTGTATCTTTGTGTTTTGTCGCACCACACCCATGTCAAGCACCTAGTGCCGAACACTCCCATTTTATGGGAGAGGGTGTTACCCCTTAGTTACTAGCTCCTTCCTACTCCTTCTTCCATAGGCTATGATGGATTAAGGTGACCTTACACCAAAGACACTTCGGGTAGGTCTCAGAGGCTATGATGTCTTGAGGCGTCCTTTAGCCCAAGACTCTTCTGGCAGGCTTACCGTTCCCAAGAACATTCAGAATGAGGCCCAGGTGTCTGCGGGCGGGTTAGTGGTTGTGGCCGAGGTGTGTGCGGGCGAGATGCGTGGTTGTGAGGCCCAGGTGTGTGCGGGCAGGATGCGTGGTTTGGCCCAGGTGTGTGCGGGCGGGAAGAGTGTGGTAGCGTCAGGACGTTTGCCGTTAGGAAGAGCAGCTTCTAATTAAGTGGGAAATGGTTCGGGGTACCCAATACTTTTGTTCTATATATATACTAAACTTGTTTGTGTTACTTGGTGAGTGTGACCAGTGAGGCTGGGTGGATAGTTTTTCCTTGTTAGTTTCTGGTTCTTCTGTTTTCTCACAGGACCTTAGGGTGTCTCCCCACTTGTGCACGAGAGCTTTAGGTTTCCCTACTGAGTATACTTGTATGCTCACCCTACGTTTACTTTCAGGTTTCCAGGAGGACTACCAGGGCCGTGCGGGACCCTACTAGTCGGGCAGTTGGAGTTGTTGCAGTTGTTGTTCTCTTGTTTTCTTTGGAATTATACTTTTGAGCTTCCTTGTACTTGTACCTTGTTATAATAATTGTTTAAACATGCATGTGGGCTTGGTTTGGGTTTATTTATATACACTTGTTCTTTTCCCTTTTTGGTGGTTGACTTGTCCTATTTCCCGATCCAAAATAATAAAAAGGGTAATGCCTCCCATATTTGTGAAAACTCATACCCTTGGTGCTAGTCGCCAACCCGGGGCCTACTGGAGGCGGGACTCGGGGGTCATTATCTCCCTTTCACCATTGCCAGCTCAGGAGGGGCATCTTAGGTGGGAGGGGGTCGTGACAATCCAAGTGGACCTAAAGGGTAATATTTTATTACTAAAGTTGTTTTCGGTCGAATTATACTTATACAATTGAAATATTACATGTGTTAGGATAATAATAATAATAATATCATTTTTACCCTTAACTACCCTATTTACTTTTAACTGTGGTAAATAAAAGTAAAAAGTTACTATTCATCAAAAATTATTTTTATCATATTGAACCACATTTTTCTACTTGATATTATCCTCATATCTCCTATTTTTTAAATTCAACTCACAGAAGTGGTAAAATTATGATTTATGTACAATTGCAAATGCTCCTAGAAGGTGGGTAAAAGATGGTGAGGAGTTCAATAAAATATTTTTGTATCAATGTTATTTTAAAATAACTCCAATGAATTACATTGAACTTATATAGGTATTCTGTATCTATTTTGACCTAAAATAAATTTAAATAAAATAAATAATTATTTAAATAAAAATTCTGTTTTAAATAATAACACAATGTTTTTCACTATTCATAAAAAATTTAACGTTTTCAGAAAAAATACAAAAAATTCACCCTTGGCTAATTTTGATATTCCGAATCCAAAAAAGAAGTCCATTTTGAAAGTTAAAATTCATAAAATTTCAAAAAGTGTGTATTACTATTCATAATGGCTAGTTCATAATAATATTATAATAATATCTCGTTTAGTGAAACTCGGTATTGCATACAACACACGCTATGGAGGAAGGTTTCTCTGGTGTGCAACACAAGACTAGAATAGTTTTTGCATATACTATAAGCTAATATAGTGTTGTGTATATCTCAATATAATATTGGTGTAGTGTACAATATAAGACATCAAATTAATTAAAAAATTCTCATAAAATTTCGGGGTGTTACGTACACTAACTATCAACACATTCATTCCCTGAAACACTTTCTCACTATGATCCAACACACATAACAGATGTTACTCAAAGGATGCATCATCTCCAAGGACAACATCATCCACATCAATTACATGATAAGGGTCATGGTGATACTACCAAAGTTGTGACATAGGAATAATTTCATGCATGACACTGTATCTCTGTGAAGATCTAATCGGTACACCATCAACCCAATTCTTTCCAAAACCTAAAATGGTTGAACAGACGTGGGTGCTAGATTACCCTACCTCCATATCCTATGGTGACCCAATCTAGGTGACACACATAAGAATACATGATGACCCTTATAAACTCTAGAGGTATTTTTCATCTATCATCATATTACTTCTGTCTACTCTAATCTGTAGTCATATGCTTCTGAATCAGTTGCACCTACTATGACATCTTTTGCAACATATCATCAAGAACCTATATAGTACACTCTAATTACCCATTTATCTATAGGTGGAATTTTGTACTCAATAAAAACTATTTACCATGAACCTTTTATAACCCCTTCCATAAGCAAGAAGTAAAACAAGAGTCACATAATAAAATAATATTTAAAGGAACCCCTTAAAACTGAATATCTCTCTAATGTATAAGTCTCCAAAATGATCCACTGATAATGTCTCTTTTTGTAGTAATAAATGTGGGACCTTTTAAAAATAATCAATAATAACCTAAATAGATTCATTATTCCAATGCATCCTTGGAAGACCAATAAAAATATTTATAGTAATGTCATCCGACTTCCATTATGGAATGGGTAATGGTTGAAGTAAACCCCCCAAATCATTTTTGATCATTCTTCACCTATTTACAGTTGTAGTATCTTGTCACAAACCCTTATTTCTCCTTTTTCAGGCCTAACCACAAAAAAATACCAATGTCAATCACGTTACATTTTGGTCACACCTGGATGCACCACCCACTTTGAGGCATGAAATTCATGCAATAGCTCCTCTCAGATACTCATAGGCACAACTTTTTGATTCCTAACATAGATTATCTCATCCTTATCTATGGTTTAATATGAAGTTGAATCCATGTCTTTAAGTATTTTCCTTAAGAACAAACTTTCTGGATCCTCATACTAACTGTCTCTAATCTGACTCAACAGTGTTGACTCCACTGAAACGGATATGATATTAATCTTCTCGGGAATATCATGAACCCCATCATGCATCTCATCCAGTAATGTCATCATATTTCACTCATCACTAGACTCCTGAACTATATGAGTCTATGTTTTTCTTCTTAAATAATCATAAACATGGTTTCCTTTCCCGGACATATATGCTAGCTCAAAATCAAATTACTTCATGTACTCACCCTATTTTTTCTTATGAAGGTCAAAATTTCACTAAAAAAACTTTAAGTTCTTATCAACAATACACTCCATAATCTTTTCACCCAACAGATAATTCATCCAACAATTTAAATCATAAAATATTACTTCTAATTTGAGGTTTTGTGTAGGGTAGTTTTGTTCATGTGGCCTCAACTTATAAGACCTATATTCCATAACTCAATCTCCCTCTATCAACACTGATCTAAGACCAATCCAAGAAGAATCACAATACACCATGTACATTTTTCTAGTATCGGGTATGATCAATATTTTTGACATTTTCAAATGATTCTTTAGCTCTATGAAGGTATTCTCACATGATCCAGACAATTAAAACTTTACTCCCTTCTTTCTCAAGTTCTAAATTAGTGCTACGAAATGGTAAAAGTCTTGGATGAACCTATGGTAATATCTTGTTAACACTAGGAATATACGGATATCAAAAACATTGTTGGTTAGTTCATAAGATACAACTTCCTACATCTTCTCTGGGTCCACTAAAACACCTTACTCTAAGATGATGTAACCTATGAAGTTTACCCAGTCAATCCAAAACTAACACTTAGATATCATGGAGTATAGTCGAATCTATCTCAGTGTACTCAATACAATGTCAAAATGTTGGCCATTATTGTCCTGAGTCTTGGATTACACCCAGATGTCATCCAAAAAACAATTACAAAATGATCCAGGTATAGAGGGAAGATTCGGTTCATCCAGTCCATAAACACTTCTAGTGATTTCTTAAATCTGAATGGAATTGAAATGAACTCTTATAGGCCATCCAAACTTATAAAAGTAGTCCTTGATACATCATATGTTAAAAATCTCACCTAATGATAACCTTATCTCAATTAAATCTTTTAGAATACAAAAGTGTCCCTTATCTGGTCAAAAATATCATCGATACGTGGAAGAGGATACTGATTCTTCAAAGTATTCCATTTCAACTTCTAGTATTCAACACAGAAGTGAAAAGTCCTTTCAGAATTCTTAAGAACACTATAGAAGCTCAAGGAAATGTACTCATATGGATAAATATCATATCCTCAAACTATTCCAACTAATTCTTGAGCTCTTGACGTTCTATTGGTTCCATTTTGTATGGTATAATAGAGATGAGATCATCCCCTAGAATGATATCATTAGTAAATTCCACATCTCTATCAAGTAGAAGCCCTGAGAAGACTTCAGGTAAGATTTCCTAAAACATATCTACCACTGGTGGAAAAAAATCCTACTTTTCACACCTATCATATAGAAATAGAATATAAACATCAGTGGTAAGTTCCCCTAGTTTCCGATGAGCTCTCCTTGCACATCCCAACTAGATATCTCATTCACCATGATAGATCTAATTGCCCCCCTTAGGAGAAAAAAATTCACTCTTCTGCAGTAGCAACCTATGTGGGCTTAGTATAATACTAACCATTCCATACATAGAATTAGGTCAAATATTAAAAGGTAGAGTATATAAAGATGCCATAGAAAATGATAATACCCAAACTCAAAAGAACACCCCTTATACAAACCAATGTCTCTCGACTGTACTCCCAGTGGAGTATCTATCATTAACATCCCACTTAGGAACTCCACTTAAAGGCTCAAACCATCTATAAGTTAGGTAAATATGAAATAATGAGTGGACCCAATATCAAATAAGGAACCAACTAACATAGAATCTATAAGAATAGTAACTCTCATAATCAATGGTCCATCCTCTATATCAACCAGTGTAGAATGAATTTCCTGTAACTATCCTGCTCCTCTTCCCTAGGATACTGTCTAATCTCCCTAAATTGAACCACTCTTCTGATATGGGTTCTCTTTCCCATAAGTACCACATCTAATGACTCTACTTCCATGTCCCGTACAAATCAAGCTACCATACTGATACAATGTAGAGGATCCCCTTCGTTTGTGGTGATTCTATCTAGCTCATCCATTATTAAACATATGATATGGGTTCTTGTAGAACATTTGTGGATGTCACATCCTATCACAAGATCACCACATTACTAGTGGTCGGAGATATTGTCTTTGATATTGGCCTGACCTAACATATAAGAGGTAAAGAATTCATGTAATATATTGAGTAACTAATAATTACCCGATGCCACTCTTTCTATTATCCCCTTGGATAACATTTTCATAGCAATGCTTCCTGCTCTTGGAAGATGTACCTCTTGATCACCCAATATTAACCATCTATCATGCACTAGAAGCCTCATTTAGGTTCTCCTCAGCTATGATATCCTCATCCAACTCCTCATAAAACTTCTTTAATCGAAATATGTTGACCTGGGACTTAAAATGACATTTAATTATAATCTAGAAATGCCTTTCTATAGCCTTATCATCTCCTACCAGCACTATAGAGAAGTGCGCCAAGTCAGTAAAGTGTCCAGTATAGTCTATCATGGTAATACTCTCCTAATTCAACCACATGAACTCAGATTTATCTCCTTTACTAGTGTATCTACATAAAAGTTCTCAAGGAACTTGTCTAAAAAGTCTGTCCATAACTTTCCATCAGCAGATCCAGTTTGAACCTAGACATTCCACTAGATCATCACTGATCCTCATAGAATATATGTAGCCATATTGACCCTCTTCTCCAATGGATTCTCTAAATTATCAAGTATAGTCTAAAACGAATCAATCAATTACTATACTTACTTTGGTTCACCCTCTCCAGTAAAAGTCATAGGTTGTTGTAACTGAAACTCCCACATCATGTCGTACTTATTTTTCACAACTCATCCTGGGTATCTTCCCATAAACTACATGAAGTGAGCAATGTTCTATCGAAACTAATCTCAAACCTCATCACCTATAAGTATCGGTGCCTTAGGTTCCACTACTAGTAGATCATCTCCAGCCATAGTCAAATGCCTTCCTCTTAATTAGCATCATTGTGTAGACCTATCTCTGCAATTCCAAAAACACATCTCAAGAAACATAACAAACCATCAACATTTTTAGCAAGGGGATTTCACAAAAACATTAATAGGTTATCTCCCAAAACCCCACCACACAGTCACAACTTCAATATATTATGTATTACTATTTGTTATTGTTATAAAGGATACTAATGAGATTCATGTTTTTTTTATGAACTTGTTAATGGTAGTAGCTAACAAAAGTATGGAATTGCAGAGATTGGACTACACATGCTGAAATATGGACTATCCTATAGGGATATAATATATCATAGCTCCATTATTTCCATTTAACATATAAATTCATATAATTAAAAATTATAACCATAGTCTAATGCCAAATCATGGGCACAAAACATTGTTTCTATCACCTCATAGGAATTTGGAGCCTCAGTACCGGTCCCACACCTCATATATCACAATAGTATTTTGATGTACCGGACCATGTCCCACACACATTTATCAAATAATTCATTACTATAGGATTTTTATGCCATATAATAGGTCCCACACATGTTTATCAATCTATTCATCACTATGGTATTTTGATGCCATAGACCATGTCCCACGCACATTTATCGATCAATTAATCACTATGGTATTTTGATGTAGCAGACTATGTCCCACACACATATATCACATATATAATAATATCACAGTCTCACATTTACCACAATATCACATGTACCATAAAACCCCATTAAATAATTCCCCAATTAATTATTCTAATTTAAAAAATTGATATTTTTTGGGGACCATGTTAGAAAAATGTTTTTTTGGATGCTGGAAGATTTATGTGTCATTTTTTTGTCAAGGAACTTTAAAAAGAAAATAAATAACCATACATTGTATTTTTTTGATGATCAGAATAACTTTTTTATTCTATAAATCATACTTACAATGCTTCAGAAAGTCCATCGGATTAAGAAGATGTTTTCTGGAAGAAACGGTTCATCAGACTCACCATGGATCTAGAATGATCAGGAAGATTTTAATGACGAGGATACTTGGATTCTTCATAGATCTGATTTAGGTTTGACAATGGTTTTATACTTTTATATTCTTATAAATCATATGTTCTCTTGGAAAATTTTGAGGGTAGCCTTATGAAGGAAAGTTAGAGTGCTGTCAATCGTATTTGGGCTTGGTTGGAAAGAAAAATGTTTCTGGATGAATATGAAGTTACAAAACATCCAAATTTTAGTCAGACGATGTTGAAGATAAAATTGAAAGTATTCAAATTCATGGGGAATTCATGATACAAGTAAATATTTGTAAAAAAATACAGTTAGTGAACAATAAGATTTTTTTATATTAGTTCATCATTATGAGAACACCAGGTGCATAAATTTCAATTTTCTGAGAAGGTTAATAAAAACATGAACATGTGAAGATGCTTATTTTCAGTTAGACCAATAATCCAAAATATACAGATCTTCAATGTAAAAAATATAAGTATTGAGAATTCAATTCTATCTTATTAAATGATGAAAATTAGTGGTTGAATTTGAAGCTTCTAGAACTGATAAATTAGATGTCGACTACCACGAATCGATCGTAATAGATTTTAACACTAATTCATTTTATTATGTATATTTTGTATAACATATTTAGAGTTTTATCAGATGAAAAAAAATTTAAGGATTTTTTGGAACCAATAGAAAATAACCTAAATTGGGAGTTTTTAAAACCAATAAATATATAGAATAAAAAAAATTGTGAACAATACAATGAAACTAAATTAGAGATCAATACAATTTAGTCATCCATTTCCATCAAAATAAAATTTTCTTTGTTTTTAAGAAAACATTGTTTTTTAATTTTCTCAAGTGGAAGAAGAACTTTGATAAATATTTATCAATTGATTCATGACTATAGGACTAGAGCTAACACTGATAATCTTAGTGGTCTAGGGAAAGAATAAAATGATAATTTCTTAAAGCTTTTCAATGCAATTTCAAGGATGTGGTTGTAGAAGTTTAAAGAATGGTTCCCATATGTTTTTTCAATTGGTGTGGATAAACATATTTATCATTTATCTATCTTCATTGTAATGCAAAAATTGGAATAAAAAATTGTAATTAGGCTGTTGTTTTTTGTGAAAGTATGAAGAAAGATAAAGATGTGAATATTTAAGAAGCATTGAAGAAATCAAATATTGATATGATATTTAAGTGGAATTTAAGATTCCAAAAATTAGGTTGGGTGGGAAATATTTTCCAAATCTTGCCCAAACCATATTTGGGTCACTTATAAAAGAAGGATGTACTATTTACATCATAAAAATTACCGTGAAGAAGAGAAGAGAGAGAAGATACGAATTTATATGTAGAGGATATTTTTGGATTGGGAATACCTAAGAATGTTTTTTATATAGAAGAAGAAAAGAGAAGAGAGAATATCACATTCAGAGTTTCCAAATTTGGACCAAGTAATTAGAATAGGATTTCTAGACTGAAGAAGAAGCAATTATTTTTTTTCAGTGGTATTATGGAAAAGTAATACAACAATGACCTAAAAATGATAATATATATAGGTGTTCAAATCAATAATAATCAAACATAATCCATGATATCATATTATAAGCATAAGACATAATTGTTTTCATATACATAAGAATAGAAGATCATTTCAGTGTATAAGAATCACTTACATGTCTATTATAGTGTATTGGGATCACTCCACATTCAACCATTTCTTTATTCAAGGTTCACTCACAAGACATTTATAGTAAACAAAGTCCCTCAATGAACCGGGATCACTCCCTATTACAGTGCTCATTATCTTAGCTGACATCCATCATTATGTAACGCATTATAGGGATATATAATTATAGTTCCACCCTTCACATAATCAAAACCCATTCAAATGTGTTCTAGTAGATTATATAACATTTATCATATCATCATATCATAACTCCTGGAAAAGAAATAGGTTACATAAACATTTCATCATTTCATCATAGTATAACCAATGGATAATAAATGAGTTTCATAAACGTATCATCAAAATAATCACAAACCATATCTATAAATAATAAGTATGGTATCACCAGATCATATCCCTAGTAAATCATAATTAAAATCAAAGAATGTTATCATAGATAAAAAATTCCATTAAAATATCAATCGAATATTTTGAGGAAAATAGCCTTTTAATTTTGAAATATCTAATTTAAAATCTAAAATTTTTCAAAATATTATGAAAAAATTTCTTTGAAAAGAACCACTACTACAAAACCCACCTATAACATCACTTACATTTATTAGAACTCAAAAAATTTGATAATAAAGTTTATCTTTATCAGCACTAAAATAAGTGCTGATAAAATATACCCTTTATCAATGGTTCTTTTTTAGCACTGATAAAAGTTAACATTTATCAACACTCTATTTTGTCACTGATAAAGGAAACCTGTATTAGTGCTTCATTTATAGCACTAAAAAAGGTATCCTTTATTAGTGAATTTCTAGGGCTAATAAAAGATTCCCTTCATTAGTTCTCTTTTAACACTGATTAAAATATAGAATAAAATGAATAATGAAGAAAATAAAAATAAAAAGGGTAAATTAAGAAAATATAAAACATTTTATTAATTAAAAAATTATTGATAAAAATGAATATATTTTAATATACATGTATATATATATTATAAATAATAATAAATAGTATATATTAAATATATATATATAAAATTATTTAGTATAAATTATATAAAATGTTAATTAAAAACATTTTAATGTCTTATTAATTTTAAATGTTGCTTGATTTTTCAATTTAACCTATATTAAATATCATATGTTGCATTTATTTCATGCACACACACACAAATATATATATATATATATATATATATACATTGATGCATATTTATACACAAATGCACACACAAATATATCTACACAATATATAAAAACACATACACATAATATTTTTGTAATTTATACAAATTTTATTATATTTTATAATTTCATTATAACATGATCCATTTAATATATATTGTGGTTCTAATCGGTCAAATTTATTTATTTGTTTTTAATACTAAAATTTTGGTATAAATTTTTTATTTTTTTATTTTTTATTTTATTTTTGAATTTGTTCATTTTTATAATTTATTTATTTATATTTATTATTATGTTTTAGTATTTTCAATATGTATTCATCCACTACAATATATATATCTACATTTATTTAAATAAATTATATTTAATTAATAAAACTTATCCCTTTTTCGAATATTTTTAAAGTGTAATCATTTTGAATTATTCAATTTCACTCATTTTTAAAATGATTGTATTGAAGATTATATTTCCATTAATAATATTAACAATATATTTGTAAAATAAAAATATAGAAATAAATAATAAATGTATATTTACTATATTAATAATTATTATTTAAAAAAATTATTATTTTTTAAATGAGTATTTATATAATAATAAACAAATAATTATATATATTTAAATAATTATAAAGTTTAAATAAATTTATTTATATAATTATAATTACAAAACATTAACAATTATTTTTTAGGGATGATAATGATGAATCTTTATCAACACTAACTAAACGCTCTTAAAAGATATATTTATCAAGGCTAAATTTGTAAGCACTGATAAACATGTCTTTTATCAGTGATTTTTTAGCACTAATTACCAGCTCTAAAAGTACTAAAATAATACATTTTTATCAATACTGATAAATGGGGTCCTTTTCATCACATTTTTGATGGTGCTATTGAAAGTGTCCCTGATCTATTTAAAGAACCCCTAACCATGACTCAATCACTCATGATTCTCATGCTCTTGCTATACTCTTCAACTGAAGGCATGACTCCTCTATGTTCACTTAGATTAATCAATACTAGAAATTAATGTATTTTATTTTTTACATGTATTCTATCATTTTATGCTGTTTTGGGTAAAAATTTTTTTGCATTTTTCCACTTTTCATAAACATGAAAATACCTACGTCTCTTCTCACACCTACCGAAATACAACGAGTGTGGTTCTATTTCATCGTTTTTATCCTTTCATTTGTATTTGATTGTCCATCCCATATTTTCCTAGAGATACACATATATTTTTAACTCCCCTCTCGACAAAAACAAAGCTACCTCTCATCCCCCCTCGGTTTTCACTTCATTTGAATAATATAGGGTTCCAAAATCTAGGTAGTTTCTCAAATTTAATTCATTTTATATACTAGATTATAGATTATAAAGGCTTAATTATGACATCTTTTAAGGATTAGGGGATACTAACTTGTGGCTCTAATTTATGGGTGATGAACATACAGGGACCAAGGTATGTGTAACCAATATTAAAACATGTTTTGTAGATTTTGGTTATTCATGTATATGATTCAACCATGAAAAGGGTTATTTTGATTTATGATTTTGATGAATAATGTTTTATTAAATTCAAGAAAAATATTGAGTTAATTAGTAACATTCAAAAAATTATTTTAGCGATGCATGTTATGGGAGTTTTTTAATTAATTCATGATTATTATTAAACATTAAGAATAGGTTACAAAGAGTGATGGTGAATTTATTTAGTGAGAAAAGTATGCTCAAATATTTTTTTTAAAATTTCCCAGATTCAAAAGAGTTGAGAAATCCTTGGGTAAATGGAGTTAAAAATATACAATATTATATAAAGAGTGTATTTCCCAAAAGTAAGTGAGATATCCATGGTTGGATAATGGATCAAGAAAACTATAAGATGTTTTTAATTAATAGATTTACTAATCAAAATAGAGAGATAATTAATTTATAGGATAAAAAATAATTTGAAAATCCATCTAACCCGGTGAATAACCGTAGAAAGAAAAAAATGACTAAAATATACATTTGATGGTTTGGATATTTATGTCCAATAAGTCACGATAATTTTCTATCCATGTCTAAAATGCACAAAATAGAGATACGATCCCCCTATTGAAATTAACCCTTTATTTCATTCCATATCCTAGAATCTCTTCTTCTTTGGTCATTTTTTATCACTAGGTTAAGGTGTTATCACTCCTTTAGTGATCAAGGTCCTCAAAAATATTTCTATGATGGAAGTCTAGTGTAATCGCCTCAAATGATAGAATACTTTTTTTATTCTTTAGTGTTATATATAAAACATATTCCATTGATGCTTAAAGATAGATTCCACTGATATTATATTACAACTATGCCATTTTTGTCTTTTCCTTATTTCCATTCACATTTGTCCTATAGATAAATCATCCCTTTTTATTTTTTTAACCCTATAATGATCATAGGATAATGCCCTTAAAATATTAAGTGGTATCAGGGATTTTTCTTCAAGGACACAATGTATTAAACTATTAGTTTTCGAATAAATATATGTCATATTGTATTATTTCAATATCATATATTATGATATGAAGGATTCTTTGTTCAGCCATAGCATATGGATATTATATATCAACTGAGGAGTCTTTTTGAGTAATTTCGTTAGTGTAGGTTCCTAGGACATTTTAATCCTTAGATGTATGAGTGCCTTCCATATCTTAATTATGGATTTGACTCCCTCTTTAAAACTAGCCTTCCTCCCATCATCAAGATATAAGAGGCAATCAATCGTATTAGGACACATTAAATAATGTTAGTTAAGGTTAGTTGTGTCGTGTTATTAATGTATTATATCTCTATACAATATTTCATTCAAGATTCAAGAAATTGTGGAATTTTATTCTTGAGGTGTATTGAATTGTTTTTATTCAAGAAAAATTAAATGTTTGAATACTCATGCAGACAATGGATTCTGAACATGATGATGTTTCCAAAACCATGCAAGATTAGACTATTGATGATGAAACTGTGGAATTATTAGGGGAAGAACAACATGTGGATGAAATAAATGAAAAATAAACAACAATGAAACAACATCACGATTTTAAATAAAATTATCAAGGCAAGAAGTCATGGTATAAAATTTTTTGTTGGTTAGAATCAACAAAGATAACCTATTGACCCCAACAAGACAACATTCATCAGTTAACTTGGGGTCCAAACGGGAATGAATGTGCCGAATGATATTAACTCATGGTGTCATGCCCGACCTATAACAAAGGAAACCCTTTGGAAAGATATAATCGTAATGTTACAATACATTTTATCTCATTTTCTGAAAAATTATATAACGAAACATTGAATTTGTTTTCATTATTACAAAACAAATTAATTTATTTTAGAATATTTCTATAAAAAATTTGTCCTAATGGACACTGGAAAAGCCCATAGAAGCTTCTATACTCTTCTGATGAAGTTACATCTTAGGGATGTCGAGGGGAAAATAATGCCCCACCCACCACTTTGTTATACACGCATTATAAAGATGGAAACAATGATTTATTTCATAAATAATCTTGTTGAGAAATTATTTCAGGTTCATTATGTTTGATAATATATTATTTTCCATTACTTACTTTATCGAACATGATTTGAAATATTGAATTTATATAATAGAATAAGACTACTGAAAATAAAGAACATGTATCAAAACAAACTTACCCCTATCATAAAAGATTTGGTATGGTTCATTAGAAAATAAATTGGTATTTATTTTAAATCAAAATAAAATTTTAATTATGTGATATGAAACAACATATTTTACCTTTTTATATGAATATTAATGAATCATAATGTAAATCCACTTTCATCCCAAGCCGTGTGCTATGGAAAGGGGCTCGTGTAAATAAGGATGGTATATTAGTTGATGAAAACACAAAAGAAGTATGGGACGCATGTGTAGTTATTTCATAATTATAATTCATTATGATTTATAAAAATATTACATAAAATAAATATGTTCATATATTTTTATATGGTTTAGACACAAGAATCAAGAACGATGGTACCAGAGTAAAAGTGGATTTTTGTAGCTTTAATGCGGACTGAACAATATGGTCATGTTGGAGGAATAGGTTTTGGATTCTCTCATCAAACATATTTTTAGAAGATAAAACCACATAAAGATATATATAATATTATGATATGAATACAGACAAAAATGGACTCACTACAAGATATTATTTTGCAGTCTGGTTTGGCAGGCCAATATAGAAGAAAAGATCAAAGTGAACTGATGGTGGATCATAGAAATGAAAATGATCCGAATGATCTGACTAGCTTTAAGGATAGTAATTCACCCACAAAACTTACTTCGGGTAATCAATTTTTACATTACACTTTCTCCTAAATGTAAATCAAACAACTTTTGATAACTTTATATTACTAAAATTATGCAAGGTGTAATTGTATGTAATGTTTTCTATCAACACTTAAAAATCATCATGTTGTGATGGGTACAATGTATAATATCCGAAGAGACCAGATACATAATGAACCCCTCCCAAAAGTTCACTCGAGAGTGGGGATTGAGGTAGCTTATGAGCTGACTTCTTAGTTTCTTTTTCCACTAGATGATCCAGATATTACAAAAGTCGAAGCTATTATTGGAGCATTCATAGAATGGCCATATAATCAGATAAAGATACATGTGGTATGTCTTTAACAAATATTTTCATATTCAAAACATGTAAATTTTTTTGATAAATGGTCTAAAGTGAGGTATGATATTAGAGATGGATAAATCAGTGGAGAAACAAAAGGTCGAATCAAATAAATCTTGTGAATCAACTAAGAAAACAAAACGATCTTTTGAGAGTACCTTCTCTCTGCTAGTTCCATAGCAACATTTATTAGCATTAAAAATTCATGAAGAGACTATATTTAAAGATAAATATATGTATTATATTCACTATGAAGAATAAATATTTGGAGCTTCTATTACAGATGGAATTGGTCTTGAGTCTCTAAATGAGATTCTCAAGAATGAATGGTTGGGAATCTTAATTTTGAATACATACATAAGGTAAATTTTCATAATACGTCTTTCCAAATAGTGAACTAAATTTTTTTATTAAATTTAATAACTATTCATATTTTTTAAATGGGTTTTTATCATAACAATATAAAGGGAATATCATGTTGTGCACAATTTAGATTCATTAATCCCAGTATCATTTTTACGATAGAAATTACTTTGGAAAACGAATAAATAGAGAAGAAAAAAAGATGTGTTACTAAAAGAGTTTAATAAAAAACATCATAAAATAGACTCTTTTTATTCCTATAATGCAAGGGTAAAACTCCATGACCTAGTCACATAAAATATATTTTTAATTTTTCAATTACTTAATTGTTTTTGTTTTTTTGGATATAGTAGATGCTGATAACAGTCAACATAGACACCATGGATATTTATTTTTTTGGATTAAATGCATGGATTTATAACCAACTGACAACTCATTTTGTATACTTTTAATATTTAATACAATCAAATCAATATTTTATGGATAAATAACAAATTATTTGTTCAGTTTGTGTTTTAACAATAATTTCATTAATATAAGGCAGTCTCTAAATATAGACTAAATTATGGAATGAGGTTGGTGTCTGAAAATCTAAAGCCTATGGATTTCTAAAAATGAAAAACTAGATATATATAGAAATATTTAACTATCAATACATTTCAAAACAATTTACTTATTTTGTTTAATGTTTCTGGAGTGTCCAAAATAATATAATGCAATTGATTGTGGATATTATGTTTGTAAATTTATTAGAGAGATCATACAAGATGAAAAGACCAGTATCCATCAATAAGTAATTTATGAAGGTAATTAAAATTTCACTAAATATATTTCATAATCATTTTATTGTTTATAATTTCTCAGTACTATCAGGATTGTTGAAAAAAGAGTTACTAAAAAGAAGATATCAATTTGTTTAAATACGAGTGGGAAACATAGTTTTTTCAGGATGTATTATGACCAAAAACATTAGGTAATTACATATTATTTTCTTGATCTAGTATGATTTATCACCATTGAAATATATTTGGGTTGTGAATCATTAGTTTCAAAATTCTTATATATTATTTTTTATCTCTTTCTCTATAATAAGATTAATGTAGGAAATCAATTTTTTTAGAAGTAATGACCTATAAACAATATTGTTTTTCAAATGTAGATGTAGAGGTAGAAGTCGAAGCAATGATAGAGGTGGAGGCAGAGGAGAATGTGAAGGTAGAGTTAGATTCAGAGACTGATCTGGAGGAGGAGGCATAGGTGAAGACCAAAGTGGAGACCAAGGTAGAGGAGGAGAAGAAGCGCTGACTTCAAAAAAATAATATTGTTGGGAAATGAAGTATAATAATAATCTTACCATGATTGTGTTTGAGAAAAATTGTTTAAAAGTTTACACAAAACGTTTCTCTTAAGATAAGATCCATTGTGTGTCTTTCCAATTTAAGATGACATTTTAGTAAAAAAAACATGTGTTGCATGCTCACAACTAAGAAAACTCATTTGAATTGTTTCAGTAATTTTCGAAAATGATCCATAAATCATTTGTGATGTTTAACAATCATACACACCTAAATATAATGCACATTGTGTTAGGTATGACAACAAGTGCTTATTTTTATTCAAAAATAACCTTAATTTTAATCAAAAAACAACTGATATACTCAAAACTGAGAATAAACATTACAATTATTTTTATACTTTGTTAAAAAAATCCATGAGTCATTTAGGACAAATAGAATTTTTCTGTGCCTCAATCTGACGTATAGTGTGATCGGTATGACTCAAAGTGATTCATTTTTTTTTTAAATAAAAATTAATTTGTGTAAAAAAAATAATGAAAATTGAGAAAATGTATCCAGGTTGTTTTGTTACTTTAGTACAAAGATCCATATGTAGTTCTATTAGTGTAGGGATCAGTTGCACCCCTTTTTAATGCACGATGTTACCAATATGACTCCAAATGCATTATTTTTATTCAAAACTTAAATTAATTTTTATAAAAATACAACTAAAATACTCAAAACTAAGAAAATTAATTCCAATAGTTGTGTTACATTTGTATAATTATTCATATTTCATTTCTGATGTGTAGGGATCAACATCACCACAATCCAATGCATGGTGTGATCAGTATGACTCTAAGTGCATATTTTTATTCCAAACTAACATTAAATTTAATAAAAGAACAACTAGCATACCAAAAATTGATAAAATTCATTCCAATAGTTTATTTACTTTAGTCAAACAATCCGTGAGTCATTTGTATGTGTAGAATTCAGTTTTACCTCTACTAGACACAAGGTGTGACCAATATGACTCCAGGTGTGTCTTTTTTATTCAAAATTGACATTAATTTTTGTAAAAAAACAACTGACATACCCAAAACTAAGAAAATAAATTCATATTTTTTTGTTACTTTAGGAAAATTATAAATACATCATTTTTTAAATGTAGGGATCAACCTCTCCTCTATCTGACACACATTTTGATTGGTATGACTCAAATTGCATCTTTTTTATTCAAAACTGACATTAATTTGAATCAAAAAAATACATCTAACATGCTGAACACCAATAAAACCCATTCATGTTTTTTTGTTACTTTATGAAAACAATCTATACGTTATTTTTGACATTTAGTGGACATATTCAACTCAATCTAACACACGGTGTGACAGGTATGACTTCAAGTGCGTATTTGTTTTCAAAGATGATATCAACATTAATAAAAAAACAAATTACATACTCAATGATAATAAAACTCATTATTATTGTTTTTATACTTTATTAAAATGACCCATGAATTAGTTGGAATATGTAGAATTCAGTTGTTCCTCAATCTGATGCACTGTGTGACTGGTATTATTCCAAGTCTTTCTTTTCAATTCAAAACTGTCATTAATTTAAAAAAACAACTGACATACACAAAACTGAGAAAACACATTATGAATTTTTTATACTTTATGATAATGATCTTTGATTCATTTTTGATTTGTAGGGATCATCCATCCCTCTACATGATGCACAGTGTGACCAGTATGACTCCAAGTGTCTTTTTTATTCCAAACTGACATTACTTTTAATAAAAAAAACAACTAACATACTCAAAACTGAGAAAAAGCATTTTAATTGTTTTGGTACTATTAAAAATTATCTATACATCATTTTAGATGTCCAGGGATCATAATAACATCAATCTGATGCACAATGAGACCATTTTGACTTCAAGTGAGACTTTTTATTCAAAATTGATATTAATTTTAATCAAAAAAACAACCGGCATACTCAAAACTTATAAAATACATTCTGATTATTTTAATACTTTATTATAATGACCCATGAATCATTTGGGATGTGTAGCATTCAACTATGACTTAAACGGACAAATGGTGTGAATGATATGACTCTAAGTGCATATTTTTTATTCAAAACTGACAGTAATTTGAATAAAAAACAACTGACATTCTAAAAAATGAGAAATCAAATTCCATTTTTTTGATACTTTAGGATAATGATACATGGGTCATATGGGATGTGTTTCATTCAGTTGTGCCTCAATATGATGCATGTTGTGATCGGTATAGATCCATGTGCATCATTTTTTCATAATTGACATTAATTTTTGTAAAAAAACAACTGACATACTCAAAATAGAGAAAATTCATTCATATAGTTTTGGTAATTTTGGAAAACAATCCATACATCATTTATGACATGTAGCCACTAGCCCCACCTCTATATGATGCATGGTGTGAATGGTAAGACTCCAAGTGTGTCTTTTTTATTCAAAATTGATATTAAGTTTAGTAAACAAACAACTTACATACACAAAAATAAGATAATGCATTCATATTGTTATGTTAATTTAGGAAAAAAATCCATACATCATTTGAGACATGTAGACATCATCCACACCTCTTTCTAACACACGATGCGATATGTATGATAACAAGTGCATCTTTTTTATTCGGAAGTAACATTAATGTTAATAAAAAAACAACTAACATACTCAAAACTGAGAAAAAACATTCTAATTGTTTTTATACATTAAGATAGTGATTCAGGAGTCATTTGGGACATGTAGCATTAAGCTACACCATAATCAGATGTGCAGTGTGACTGGTATGACTCCAAGTGTGTCTTCTTTATTCAAAATTGACTTTAATTTGAGTAAAAAAAGAACTCACATACCCAAAACAAAGAAAATTCATTCTTATTGTTTTGTTACATTAGTAAAATGATCCATACATCATTTATGATATATAAGGATCATCTTCACCTATATCTAACACACAGTGTGATCGGTATGGCTCCAAGTACGTCTTTTTTATTCAAAAATGACATTATTTTGTTTCAAAAAAAAACGATTAACATTCTCATAAACAAGAAAATGCATTACGATTGTTTTTATACTTTAGAAAAATGATCTATGAGTCATTTGTGACATATAAAATTCATCCACACATCAATCTGATGCATGGTGTGACCGGTATGACTCCGAGTGCATCTTTTTTATTCAAAATTGATAATAATTTTAGTAAAAAAATAACTAACACACTCAAAACTGATCAAAAACATTTGTATTGTTTTGTTACTATAGTAAAATTATCCATGTGTCAATTATTATGTGTAGGGATCAATTGAACCTCTATCTAATGCATGATGTGGCCGATATGACTCCAAGTACATCTTTTTTAATAAAAAGTGACATTAATGTTAATAAAAAAACAACTGACATACTCATAACCAAGAAGAATGATTCTGATTGTTTCTATACTTTAGGAAAAGGATCCATGAGTCATTTGGGATGTGTAATAATTTTCCATGCCTCAATACGATGTATGGTGTGATTGATATGACTCAGTGTGTGGTTTTTTATTAAAAACTAATAATAATTTTAATAAAAAACAACTAATGAACTCTATGAAAGTGTTTTTTTTTCTTGTATTTTCCTTATAAATTTTATTTCATATAAATTCAGTATTTTTATCTTATTTTGGTAATTTTTTGTTGTTTCTGCAGTGTGTTGTTGCAGCACACTCCACCTGTTTCTAGTGATCCAATGTGTTGCAGCCTCACACTGTAATTTTCACCTTTATCACTGCTAATAAATGTGAAAATAAATATGTCTTTTATCAATGCTTCTAGAGGACCTGATAAATTACTCCTTTATCAGTGCTTATACAGACACTGATAAAGGCTATCTATATCAACCCATTAAAATGTGATGAGAAATCATACTTTTATCAAAGAAAATAAAAGCACTGATAAATGATACTTTTATCTACATACATAAAATCATGAACAAAATATTCCAGTTATTAACGCTTTTAAAAGAACTGATAAAAGTACTATTTATAAGTGCTAAATAAAAACAATGATAAAGGTATGATTTATGAATGCTTTTATTTGTGCTGATAGAAACGATAGACTTTTAACCACGCTATGGTTATCAGTTCTTTTCTAGTGCTATTAAAGGCCAATTCTAGCACTATTAAAATATTGTTTAATAGTATTGACCCATTTAAATTTATAAAGGAACCTTTGAGGAAAAAAATTTCCATGATGGTGGTAAAATTTGTTCACACCGTACACGTTAAAAGAAATCATTATTTTCACACCATCTTTAAAATGGTTCATTTTTTAAACATTATAAATAAATTAAAAGTTATTGAATATGAACTTATTAAAAGATTTAAATTATATGTAACAAAATTAATAAAATAATTTTTAAAATTATGTACTTGAAATAAAAATTTTATCAACCAAAGAGTAAATAAATTCAACATTTATTTAAAAGACTTTTCATGATCATTTTAAGTAACAAATATAGGAAAATGTTATCAAAACAAAGAAACTAATAAATAACTAGATTATGATAAATATATTGTTTTTAAATGATAAGATCCATATTTTTTCCCTAAATGGGAATTTTGTGTATACAATCATGAAAAGTAATGAGATTGTAACAAAACCCTTACCTCAAGCCCTGTATTAATTCTTAAGCATTATAATATCATGTATAAAAATATAAAATATATTATAAATATATTATATAAAAATATACATACATAACATAAAATTAATTATTCCTTTATAATTTTAAATTATATTTTTATTAATAATTTCTTTATAAAAATAAACATTCAAGAAAAAACTATTCCCTTTTCAAGGAATGCTTCAATTAGATGGCTATGGTACTTGATCCTTGGTCATGGTTTTGTCATATCCTGAATCTTAATCAAGACACAATTATCATATTTATTAATCATATAATCTATTATAATTATTTATATAAATCTTTGATGAAAATTTAATTATATCACTTCATAGATATGATAAACTACACGTATGCACGAGTGTTTTTCCACTCATTGAAGATTGGAATGAAAGAAAGATAAATAATAATTTACATTTAAATAATAATTATAGTATCACATATTTCATTCTGTTCATTAAATATATTTTTATTTCCATCAATGTAATTGAAAAATGAAAAATGATTCACATCACCTCGTGAAGGTGGTAGTTCACACATATGCATGAGTAATGTTATCATTTTACAATGGATATAAAGGTAAGGTAGAGAAGATATTATAATTACATATGTATTATTATTTCATAAATATAATATGTTAACATTAAATCCAACACAATAAAAAATCTATTAATTATGGTGATGGAAAATGAATCATGTCGCTACGTGGAGGTAGTTGTCCACATGTACGCACGTGCCATACTTTTATTTCTTATTTGATGGAAATGAGTTGGAAAATGTTTGATACATCATCATAATAACAATTTATCATACCTAATATACTTAATTAATTATTTTATAATGGATACCATATACTTATATGGGATGTAAGAATAAATAAAATTGATATTACACCATTTAGAGTTATACATCTTCAATGAGAACCCACCATTTCTTTACTCCTTAATCATTGAATGGATGATACTATGATGAAACTAGAACATCTAGGAAATGTATATAGATTTTATAATGGTATTAGTTTATGTATTTTCCATGATATAAGTCTTGTGAAGTGTGAGTAATATGTGGTATCTTTTCATAAGGGAGGGAGAGGATAATCTTGGATGTTTTCAAAAAATCAAAATATAATAATGTCTTACTCATGTAAAGTGGATCCAAAATTCCTTGAATCAACCCACCAGGGACTACCTAGATTATATTAAGATATGTGAGACACCCCAATCCTACCTCCAATATTCCAGGTGAAGGAAAAAAAGCATTGATTATGAATATCACACACATGGGAGGCGTTAGGCTAAGGTACTTGTAAGCACACACACATCCCCAAATACCCAAATTATACTTAAATGTAAAAACAATTATACCATAATGAATTAATATACCTATTTATCACATTAAGGTATGAAAAAATTATTATGGATAAAAAAAGTATAAATATAATCCCACCAAAAATGTAAAGGAGTCTATCCTACTAAGAAGGAGGGGATTGTTGGAAAAAAGAAACTGGTACGAAACATGGTTTGTCAAGCCCAACTACGATTTTGTTAATCATGGTCTACCTATGAATTCATTGAAATTATATTCTTTTACATAATATAAGACTTGTTTGGGAAGATCCCAAGTAGGGGGGATTATAACAATACCCAATAGGACACGCTGAAAATACTAAAAATAAATCATTAAGCGAGTAGTCCACTAAAGGTTATAGAAGAATTTAAATAAAAATATGACATGTCAAAATAATAACCCAAATATATTCAAGATAAAAACTGAGTCTTAGGGTAAGGTCACAATTTCACTATTAACCTAGTATTATTTCTCAAGGCTTCAAGGTAACGCTCGCCTGGGAGAACTAACTCCAGATGTTTGATAATTCTAATTACACTCATCTGAGAGGCCATTATAATTGGGACACACCATGATGATGTATGAAATAGAACTCAAGAGATATTGAAACATAGATAGGGGATCTCTCCTATTACTTTCGAGGTATATATGAAACTATCTAGAATAACCTACTATGTAGGGGATTGATGCCTATGTATGTTTGCAATGTCAATTCCTATAAAAATACACCTAGGGATAAATATTATGATAGAGGATCCCACCCCAAGAAAAATGGATGGTTTACAAAGACCCTATTTGAGAATAATCCCATTGAGTGGATCACATCCTATGCTTAGAACATGATTCCTCACTATACCCTCATGTGGATGGACTGAGGGAACACACCATGGAGATTATAGTCTATGCTAAAATGAACAAGATCCTAAATTTTCCAAGGAGAAATTAAATAGAATTTATTGGGAACACACCTAATCTATTCTCTTTCGTGGATTTTTATGTGCACTCCATCCCATGCTCGTGTATTTCAGGTTATGCCTATATACTATGGTCATGACCATGTACCAGACTGTGTCTGAGTATCAGGTCATGCCTATATACCTATCCATGTCCATGCTCAAGTACACAAGGGGTATATTCTTATTTATAAATAATGGGTCTAATATTTTGTGGTAATCCCTACACAGTGTGTGATATTTAATATTATCTTAAAACCAATCCTCCATAGCTAGGGTCCCACACAGTGTGTGTTCTATAGAAAACATGTCATGTAAATAATAATTTTTCTAAATTATTAATTCTTCATGTGGTTATAATCATACTTCTACAACCATAGGATCTACTATGAGTCTCACCATGAATAATGTATCTCGGTCGAATGCATTTTATTCATAATTGGTGGTTGGATTCCATCCACCCAATCATCTTAGAAATCATCTCTTGTTTCACCACACTTTTATCACATGCCAGATCATTAAATAGGGTCTCATAATCTAATAGAAACCCCTTTTACATCATCTTACTCCACTTTTGTATCATTTTTTATAAACTCAAACATGTTGTATTGATCCATTTCACAAGAGAGTGATTTTACAATGATATCCTACTAGGTATTTATCTAATATCATTCCAAAGAAAATATTGGTGATGAATATGAAAATAATAGTGAATTAAATTAAAAAAAATAGGAGTGAACCGCATCCATTTTTTTGGGTTAGAATCAATCAATTTCTATTAAAAATATGAATGATGAATGATAATAAAATAACATAAATTCACAAATTCTAAGAATATATAACCTTACCCACATAATATGATCGACCTACGAACAAATATGATAGTGGAATTGATTCATGATTTTTATGGGATAAAATGAACAGGTTAATTAAAATAACAAAACCATTCCCCAGCTCATGTTTTGATAAATTTTTGATGAATATCAGTCACATGTTGATATCGTTGTCAAGATCCATAAACTTCATTGGCACACTATCTTCCAATACATGATTCATTGAAAATTTTCCAAGAATTATGATCTAACAAATCCTATCACAATCCAAAGGGTTGTATGAGTTACCCTATGAATTTTCCATAATAGGGATTAAATAGAGGAGGCTTGGTTTGAAAATTTAAAAAATTAATTTATTAATTAATCCATTTATTAATTCTCCCATGAAAACTCTTTAACAAAGAACTCAAAATAGACAAATTTTATGACAACCCTAGGGTAAACCCAATGTTATGGATTTAATAATAGTCTTAGATTTCATATCCTATACTCTATTTAGTGTTAATTCCATTATTTCAGATAATGTTGTGTGCATGATATAATATATTTAATCATTTATTATGTCAATTTCTAGCCTCCTCGGGCCCCGATATCCTATGATAAATCAATTCATAGATTTGAAAATATGATTTAAAATATTCTATAGTTTTAAAAGAAAAAAATAGTGTTGTTAAATTCTCCCCACCTCAAGGATTTTTATCTCAAAAAGTAAAAAACCTTCTAAAAAAGATGAGAGTATTAGGCTTCAATATAGTTGTTCTACTCCTTGGTTCTCGGATGAATATTTCCATGCTACCACCAAACATGCACCAAGAGAATTTATCTCTCAAAAAATGATCTTCTCCTACCAACCCTTGATCTCAATTAGGTACTCTGCCAAGGTATATCCATCCTTGATGTATAACTCAGCCCAGTCAATTAGATGCGATGGTTCATGCACATACCACCTCAAATGTGTCACATGTAAGACATAATGTAATGGTCTATAAAAATTGGTAAACTTAAGAGGTACACCACCTCACCAACCGTACACAGTATTTGAAAAGGGCTGATGAAGATCAAGAATAACATGTCACCCCATCCAAATCATCATAATCCTCAATGAGTTTCGAACTTCAAGAACACATGGTCTACCTTGTAGATCTCCAACGACCTCCATCACCAGTCTTCATATGAATTTTAATAACTCTGGGAAGTCATCATCCATTCCTGGATGGTTTTCACCTTCTATGTTAGGAATCTCACTAACTCTTGGCCTATTATTTCTAACTCACATAGATGAGTCCAAAATAGTGGTAATATACATGGTCTCATATAAAAGACCTCAAATGGTATCATACCGATTGGGGAATGGTAATTTTTTTGTATGAAAATTTCAATAAGGGTAGGTGATTCTCCCAACAGAAAATAAAGTCTATCATCCAAACATATAACATGTAATCTAGAACCATAATGGTTTGATCATTCTATTTATATTTATAGGGGTGAAACTATGTGAAAAACTCTAACTAATCCCCTTAATACTTCTACAATGATCTCCATAATCATGAAGTGGAGTTATCATCACATTCTGAAATGATCTTTAAGTTAACTCCATGGTGTCATATTACCTCCCACTTGTAAAGGAATCACAATTTCTCTACTGAACTCTACTATTAGATAGCTAGGATGTAGAACAAGTTAGTGATCCAATATATAATCACCCATATATCATTGTGTACTCTATATGATCATGGGATTCCATTAATGATGTCTATAGATAAATCATTCCACTTCCAATTTGGCACCTCAAGGGATTGAGCCAAACCTGCTCGAATCTAGTGTCCATCCTTAACCTACTAAAAAGTGAGTTATTGAGACACAAAATTTGATATGCACTTCTTCATCCCTTGCCATAAGAACTGATATCAAAGTTTATGGTAAATATTTTCCACACCTAGATGTAACTCAAAGGGGTTTTATGAAACTCACTCAAAAAATCCTCATGAAATATCACTAGTACCTTCATCTTCCTTATTTAAAGGTTGACATTCTTACCACCATTATAAAATCCATTAAGAGCACTTCAAGTAGATATATGAATATGCAATGTCTCATAGTTGGTATCTCAAAGATGAGAAGTGTGGTAAAACCCATAAAATGAAGGTAAGTTTCACCATCATAATCCACTAAGGAAACATACAATGAGGCTAACTAATCTGATTATTTGCTCAAAAACTACGAACAAGACCTTCTACTGAGAGAATATTCCACTGTGTTTCCCTTCTTAGGATAATAAACTATCTCAAATTCATTATAACAGAGGAACAATATCTATATCCTCTATCTCATGTTTTGATCTCCCTATACTAAGAAAAACATGATATTATTTTGGTTAGAATGGATGATGAATATCGGACCCATAAGGTAGTTTCACCACGTCTTCAAGGTCAGGACCATAGTTATTGGCTCTATATCAAAGGTTGCATAGTTATAATCCATATTTCTCTGCTCTCAGGACCCATAATTATTCATTTTTCTCATCTTCATTAGAACACATCCAATCATGTCCCTTAAGGCATCACAAAACACTATTTAATCAACACCCCCCTCTAGTAGTCCCAAGATGGGGACTCATCAACCTCTACAGGAACTCTTATAGAGCCTCTTAAAATATCTTTATCAACATTAATGGTCTCTAATTCAATATAAAATTATTAAATGATGTTGATAACTTAATGAAACTAGGCTTTGATCTCCTATAGTAGTCTTCCAACCAAAGGAATCTCCACACCTCCATCATTGTCTAGGGTGGAACCCAAGATAACACTATTTTAACATTCATTGGTTCTACTACCACAACCAAAACTTAGATTAAATGTACCAAAAATGGGACCTCACAAAATAGAATATATACTTTTAGAGATCCTATAAATTTTTTAGAGTTTTTCTATTAACCCTCCCAAATGTCTCACATTCTTATCCTGTAACACCAACTACACTAGGATTTTATTGATGAATACCAGTACAATCCTTTCTAAGAATGAAAAATTGATCTTATTCATGATCCCTATAAATAATTTGGGGGTGTTCATAATGAATAAAGGAATAATAAATTAATCAAAGTGAATATAGTGACATTGTAATGTAATCTTTAGTGTATCCTCATCCCAAACTCGAAGTTGGTGATAACCTGACGCAAGGTCAATCTTTGAGAACCGTATCGTCCCTCCTAATTAGTTGATTAGGTCATCAATCCTTAGTAGTGGATAACTATTATTTATAGTCACCTAGTTTATTTAATGGTAATCTACACTTAAAATAAATATCATTTATTCCTTCTTAGACAACAAAACCAGGCCTGTCTAGGGTGAAACACTAGGTATAAAAAATCCCATCATCTGCAACTCCTCTAACATCACCTTCTCCTAACAAAGCTCTATGGGATCCATTTGATATACTAACATAGATATCAGGGTAATCCCTTAGAGAAGTTATATAAATAATTCTATTTCTTTATGGAGAGGTAATCCAAGCATATAATCATAAAGGATTTTATCATACCCTATCCACATTATAGGATGATGGAATTGGAAGTATCAGGGCAGGTAGTGGAAGTCATTGGGCCATAAATTTAAAAATTTTCATAACCATAGGGATGCAAATTGTTTTACATGATGATATCATACCTATTAGAGGTCCAAGTATCTCATGTGAATTATTTAAAGAACATAAATTAAATAAATGAGTACCTTGTTCGATTCAACAGTTTGTTTGACTGCAGCTCATTATTGGTAATTGTTACTTGAATGAGATGAATTTGAACCAATATAGATCATAAAAAATGATCCACAAATCCATACACTATCAATTTTTCAAAAAAAATATTCTAGTGTGGAGCTCCAATGGATCCTTCAACGTCATGATGATCACTTCGATCTCATGACTTCATGTTATCAATGGAATTCTTGGATCGATCGCTCGAAGAGAGAATTTTTCTTACCCTATAACAAAATTAGAGAGAGGCTCTTATTCTATTGGAATGAAGAGATCTCATGAAAAATCTCTTATATCATCCTTGTATTGTGGGTTTCTCAATATACATAGAAGGGTTCCCCATACCTAGAAAACAAAATTCCCACTAAATAAGAAATAAATAAATAGTTATGATGAACTAACTACATCATAAATATTGTTTATATTTTATAAAATAACTTTAATATGTATAAAATAAATTAATTGATAAATATAATTCATTAACCCAACTCATAATTCCTACTAATATTACACAACCCTTTAATATTAAAACAATATTCATTCATATAGTATTTTTTTTCTTGTATTCACTTAATACCTCATGAATAATTTTGATTAATACACTTAACCCAATTATTATATAATCTAATAATAATAAATTTATTTATTCATCATTGATCGATGACTCGGAAAAATCTCTATCCCTTTGCTAGGTCCCACCATTTCCTATATACCTATTTACTAGAATAGGGAAGATTCTTGAATATGCTATTGGGTGTGACCCTCTAGAACCTTATCTCAATTGTCATGTATATTATTCAAACACTGATACTGGATTCTAATAACCCATAAAGGACCCAAAATAGATATGGAAAATTCATAGAAATAAAAACCATCCTATGAACATGTACTGTGTAATATAAAATCATTGTCTTTATATTCCTCATAAAGTAGGACACACAATTGTGTCATTATCCTTTCTTGCTTTATTATTAGTTGATATAACTAGATGGGCATACCTTTGACTACCTTGGACATGGAAGGTACCACAATCCTGATCAACCCGGCCTGAGATATTACTTCTTCAACTCAAAAAAGACAAATACTATCTTGGTCATTTAAAAATAAATATACCACTAATAACAGACCCAACACAAGCAACCTCTCCATGAATTCATTATCATGGTTTTTTTACAAATGTTAAAGTACATGATAAAATGTAAGAAAATGATAATTTCTCAAGTCAAGAGACCAATACACATGTCTATTGATAGGAAAATCTAATGACACTCAAAACATGTGGTATTCTAATTAAAGGGTGTGCCCACATGATATAACCGAACATATGTCCCCAAGTGTAAACTTCATGAGAAGAAGACTCAATTATTATGAACCCCCATCACCTGATAGTCAGACATCAACTATTTCAAGTCATTATCATGTATCTAGACCATAAGAAATCTATTTAAGATTAATGTCATGGATTCTCAAGGTTCTCTTTTTAGTATTGGAATATCTATACACGTTTGAAATGATAATTAATCATATATAATTACCTTTTAAATGGTGGATGTAGAAATATCAACACTATAGTGGTAAGTGTGGATCATGTATAACTCACTTTATCCATGATATGGTAATTGAAATGTACTGATAAAATTGGGTCTTGGTCACCCACTATTTCAAGAGAAATCTGATAGCATCTTCTCCTCCATGTGTCATACTTAGAAACTAATAAGTAATCAGTTGTATTCTCTTACATATAATACCATCCCAATCTTCGCATGTTTCCTTCTAACCAATGAATGAAAACCTTACCTCATCACCATAGATGTACCACATCCTCTACCAGAAATTTTTAATCTGAGCATGAATTTTAGATATCTAGTCTATACCTAAGATGATATCACAATCTCTCATCACTATAATAAATAGATCCCATAAAAAGTTCCCCCCTTTAATATTCGGGTCACACTATTTGAAGGACTTAGTGATAGAGGAATCTACTCTTGTTGGAGTCTCCAAGTGCAATGGTCAAGCCAAATTATCAACTAGAATCTCTAAGTATCAAACAAAAGTTGTGGAAAGAAAAGAGTGGATCTAACTAATGTCTATCAGGGCTACACCTAATGTATAGATGACATAGATCATACCTCTAATCATCCATAGAGCCTTTGGGTCCTAGTATTCAGCTACCTACAGTTTTCCTCTTTCATGACCACTATATTCTTGATCTTGGCATGGACCACCTAGTGGTGGAGAAGGAAACGTGTTAAACTATCTACAACATCATGCTGCTCACCTTGATACAATTCTATGTCTTCCACCCTATATACTTCCCTAATCTAATCATTTCCTCTTTAAGGGTAGCCCATCAAATATCTATATTTCAGTCATATATAGGTTTAAAAAATCCTATTTGAGATTTCCTTGACTGTCCCAAGAGTATAACCACCTCTCTATTGATTGATTAAAACTAACCTGAGAGCCATGAACTATAGAATCTCTATCCCTAGACCATCTTAATAATCATGTCACATACTAAGAGCCATGTGTCTACCATTGGAAACCAGATTCCAAAGTCCCTACTCTATATTGACCACTACCAGTACCGAACATTGGCTTCTACTTGGATGAAAATCTCTCCACTTCAAAAACACACTTTAGTACCCAACATAGATAGTAATACCAAGAGATATCTCTCTAAATTCGATATCTCAATATTGTCCCCACAAAATTTATAAATTCATAAGAATGAATTATAAACCATATCCATGGAGTATCGTGAGAGTTTAGGAACCTCAGTGAATACACAACCACACTCATGCTACCCAACTAAAGTTGAATAGGATTATGGATATGCAACAATCATAATATATCGAAATAGAACTCTTATATGAAAAGAGTCTCAAAATTTATCCATGAAAGAGGAACCTCATCATATATCAGATTTGTTAGACTCTTCTATCACTCTATGGATCCATGAAGAAGTATTTCCACTAGAACCACCACCTGATCTAGATGTGTCCTAACAAGGTAAAAAACTCAGGTCCCTACCTCAAGACAACCCTCAACATCCTAGGGGTCTAGATCACCATGAAATATGAGGCATAAATATATCTGAAACACATGAAGTGAACTCAAATTGAATTCCTCATCATCTAATATCATCAGTGGAACCTTCTGCTTAATAGGTGTTGGTATGTATGGGAAACAACCTAGAGGTATCATCTGCTGAATATGTCTTTATATCAATCCCTCATCACTGGTTGGATCATCCTTTAAATCCTACTATGGAATCCTATATTGAAATTATTATGGTGGAATCCAATAATTAAAAATATGTACCATGGTAAATATTATATCTAGAGATATGACCCTAGAAGGAAATGGAAACTACAACCAATTCCTATATGATGAACATACCAATTCATTCCCGGATACTAGTACATACATGGACTGATTCAAAAAGTGAGTAATCAGATTTCTAATGAATGGATATGTCTAAAAATATACCAACACTAGAGTCTCTAGAGTGACAGACGAACATGAAACACATTAATAATATTTCCTTAGTTTCCAAACCAACCACATAGCTAGATAGTCTATAAACTTCATTCCTAAGATGAAAACGCTCTGGTACCGCTCTATCATTACCCAACCAATTGGGGCCCACCTAGCCAATGGTATGCATAGTGAGACACCTCAATATTATCTCTAATAGTCCAAGGGATGGAGAAAAGCATTGAGTAGGTATATCTCACACATGGGAGGCCTTGGAGAAAGGTACCTATATGCACACACATATCTCCATATACAAATACAATGCTGCAAAGTAAAATACAACTAATACCACAATTCATATATACATTTATATCTAACAATAAAGTATGGAAAATGTATTGGAAGTCATAAAGGGCCAAATACAAGACAACCAAATCTATAAAAGAGTCCAACCTACTAAAAAAAGGAAACTGCTGCCAAATGAATACCTAGTATGAACCACAATATTTCTTGCCCAACTATGCTCTACCTACTCCTAGTCCACATAGGACTCCATAAAAAGTCATGTTATCTTAATAATATATGGCATGTGTGGGTAAATCCCATGATAGGGTCAGTATAAGAATACACAATTAGACACCCTAAATCACCTGACATAAATAATAAAGTCACTAGTCAGCTCAGTATCATAAATTCATGTTAATAAAAATATGATACATCATAGAAAAACCCCATTTATACTAAAAATAGACACTAAGAATAAATTTAAGGTCCCAACTGAATTTCCAAACAAAGATTCTTACACTAGGATTGAAGGTAATGCTCACCTGGGAGAAATCACTCCATTAGCTTGGTAATGTTGATGGAACTCATCTGAGGGGTCATGTTCAATGGGCCTGTCCATGAAGAAGTATGTTTTGGAATTCATAAGTGATGTATACATATATAGGGGGTCTCTACTAGGGATTGTGGGATGTAGGGGACCTTATCTTGAATAACAAGATAATTATGGGAATTTTCCCCAGGTATGTTGGCCAAATTGATTCCTAGAAAACCCCACCTAGGTATGAAGATGATGAGATATGACCCAACCTAAGGACACATATAGGGATTAATAAAACACTACAAAAGAATAATTTTATAGAGGAGGTCACATCCTATTCTCAGGATATGATGCCACACTATAACCTCATGGGGATAGATTGAGGGAATGAGCCTTAGAGATTTTGGTCTATAATGAAATGAATGATGCACTCAAACAAACCTATTGAAGTTACATGATGTGTACTAGGTATACAAGGTGTTTATTTTCCAGCATATGTCTTCACATATGCTTAGGTATATTCTTGTGTACTTTCGGTTGTGCACATGTACTTTCGTCATGTCTATGTACTTAGTCGTGTCTGAGTACTAGGCCATTCCCATGTACTCTTGAAATTCCCATATACCTGGTTATGTCTGTTCCCATGTAACCCAAGGGGAAATTCTTGTTCACCTTCCATGGGTCACATGACATGTGGTAGGTCCCACATGACCTGGGATTTTTAATTTTATCTAAAATCATAGTTATTGAATCCAAGGTCTTACGCAATGTGTGTTCTTCATACTACACACTGTGTTGTTGAAATTTCTCCAGAACCACTAGTTCTTCATTAGGATCCTCTCACACCTCTATTTCTACCAGATCCATCAGGATTATCTTCCTAAACTATGGTCATTGGTTGACCATGCCTTCCTCATTATCAGTGGCAAAATTTTGGTTATCTAATCCACTCAGGAATCCCCTCCCAACATATCGCCCTGTCATCTCACACAAAAACCTAAAACAGGGTCTCCCATTCTGATATCAACCCATTTTCCATCATCATTCACTATTACCATTCCATAATTATTGAACATGAACTCATGGTATTGATTCATTGATCCAATGAGTGATTGCGCATTGATCACCTCCCATGTATTTTTTGAATCTCTGTCCAAAAAAATACAAGTGATTAATGTGCAATGAATAGGGAAATAATATACAAAAAGTGGAATGAGCCTCCTCCATTTTTCATGTTGGACTCAATCCATTTTTCTTAGATGATGAAAAATGAATGATAATTAAATAACATCAATTCTTAAATTCCAAGAAGGCAATATCGTGCCCTCATAACAAGATCGACCCATGAATCAATTTGTTAGTGTAATTGATTCACATTCATCATATAATTAAATCTATGAAGAATCAAACAAAAAAAGATATTATACCTTGGGGTTAGATCAATTACTGATGATTATTGGTCACATGTCAATGTTGTGGGTGATATCAATGAGAATTGTTGGCAAAGCGGTTTCCAATCCATGATTTTTTGACTGACATCGAAGAACTCTCCTCCAATGACTCCTCTGTTAATACTAGGGTTATGTCATTAACCCTAGTGATTTTCCATAATGAGGATTAAATAGAAGAGTTTAAGTATATAAAATTGAATAAAAACTAAATTAAATTAATTAATTAATCTATTTATTAACTCTCCTATGACAGATCTTTAACAAAACACATACCACCGAAAAATGTTATATTGGTCCTAGGGTAAAACTTGTGTTCTAAATTTAATGGCGGTGTCATATTTCCTATTCAAAACTACATTAATGAGATATTCCATTATTTTAGAAAAAATATGTGTGTGTAATGGAATATATTTTATATTTTTATTATATCAAGACTGACCATCCTTGGGCCTTAGAATCCCTTGCTAACTCAGTTCTTAGTTTCAAAAATATTAATTTAAATATTCCAATGTTTTAAAAGGGAAAATATGATTAATTACGCCAAATTTAAAATATTAGAATATAGGAATACTGGGTTCTAAATCCCATAGACCAATAAAAAATCATGTTTTTTGTGATGTTTTATACCTTATCTCTTAGGTTATCCCTCAGTAAACCCTTTTTAACCCTAACCATGGTAACCATATTTTATTGTTTTACTAAAATTATGACCAAAAAAGAAGTTGACCTTATTAAATTATATTAATTATGATGATTCAAAATATAGAATCTAATTTATATGATTCAATTTCAATACTTTTTATAAATTCCTTTTAAAATAATCAATCAAAAATCAATGAAGATCATTTTTTGAAAGATGCATTTTTTTACCATAAAATTTAGTTTACCTTAATTCCTTTACATGTAAAAACAGAAAGATTAATGTAAAAATATTTTTATGAAAATTTTACCTATGTATTTAAATAAAATCAGTCATCAATGGAGATTCATTTAATTTATTACAATAAAAGCATATTTTATGTATAAAAATATTTTCTTTAAAAACATCTCTCTTTACCTTCAAATGATTTTTTTTTATTTTTGAACCAATTAAAATATAATAAAATAATTTATAAATCTATAATAAATATTTTTTTCATAATTTATTTAGTCTTATTCATATGCTCCAGTCTAATGGCTAGGTAATAAGAATCACATTAAATAATAATATTTTTACAATATACCATTGTTTGTTTAAACTCGGTATTTCATTAAAAAAAGATATTAAATAAATAAAAAAAAATCAAATAAAAATATAATATAAAATATCATGGTGTTATGATCATGACCATACATTTAAGTATGAAATGAAAAATAGATCCCATCACTTCATAGATGTGGTAGTGTAGACCTACACATGAGAAATGTTATCATTCTCCAACGAATGGAAGGGTAAGAAGGTAAGTAATATATTATATTTAATGAATAATAATTAATTCATTGATATCATATATAATTTCTTGATCCATAATTATAATCATCCATATGATCTAGTGATTGAAAACAAAACAAATCACTTCACATAGGTGGTAGTCTACATGTATACGTGAGTGAAGATTCCATTTCTCGTTTGGTGAAAGAGGAGATGAAAAAAGGTTATATCATAAACATAATAACATTTCAATATAAGAAATATATGGATGATTTAATATCATCATGGATAAATAATATTTGAAATATTAATAATATTTAATAAAAATTAAACACTCAGTTAAGAATTTTATTTTTTCTTTGGAAAGCCTTCCTTGTTTTAAACCTTGAACCTTATTAGGATGGTCTTTTTGGGAGTCTAAAAAATCTATGAAGTGTGAAGGGATGTTGGGAATGAATTTTGGTAGGTATATGTCAATATAAATGACTCAAATTGTGTGAATAGGTTAGGATACAAGGTCCCCTTTTATAAGTGAGGGGGTGGAAGACTTGTAAATTCATAAAACGTTTAAATATATCATATGGATTTCTTAATGTAATGTGGCCCAAAATTGAATTATTTTTAAGATAGGATTTGTATGTGTATTAATATACTGATAAAATAATATTTAAACAAATTTATATGATATTTTTAACATTATAACTTAGTTTTAACACCTTCATTTCCACTTTTAACCATTGTTGTGGTGACAACGTTTTACAAAGGTTTCCATTCATAATGGAAAAAAATAAAATTATCCTTTTTACCAAATATGAATATCATAATTCCAATTATAAAATCCACTTTACCATATTCAATTTCTACATTTGGTAAAAATTAATTTTAATATAATAATTCAAACAGAATTTGTTCTTTTAAAACAATGAACATATATAACATAAAAATGATTTTATAAAAAAATAAATTATAATTCTAACATCCAGAACATTAGTAACCTAGATTATCTATTTATATTTCTTTATTGGTAAAAATTACAAGAGTTATCAATGTATGGAATAGTTTATTAGTATTTCATAGCTAGATACATACATACATACATTACTATAGAAAACACAAGATAAAATATAAACACATTGTGAGAACATTATTATCCCTTCTATCATATCCCTAAAAAATAAATATAGTCCTCCTCTCGGATTACTAAGGAAATTAATCCTAATAAGGTTAATATAATATTATCTATAAGTACTAGTATAAAATATAAGTTTGTATAACACAAATATGGAATACATGATAAGATAAAAATAAATGAAAATCATGATGCCATATCCAACTAAAAATGAAGGAATACTATATCAGTGATAATAAATGAAAACCTGGATAATAATAATATTTGATCTCATAATGATAGAATAAATAATTATTGACATCACAAGCTTATTGTAAAGGCTATGTTCTAAGACACTTTCTTGTCATGGGAAGAGGAATAGACCAAAACCCTACCTATTTTCTCTCATGATTCCTTTTGATTCATTTATGGGATATATAATTCTAAGCTCCAACCATCACCTGATTAAGTCTAATTCAGAAGTTCCCAGTCATGATCCAAGTATCCCTGAGAGGGGGAGGGGGTGAATCAGTGATATCTTTTTCTTTTTATGTTTCCTTTAAATTGAAACAAACTTTGCCTCCTATTAAATATTTTCTCCTTTGCTAAACACACACAACCATAGGAACACAAGATTTACAAGGTTCACTACTCAACAAGAGTAGTTATGTCCTTGGTATGCTATAGAAATAATCCAATACCACACAATCCACTAGAAATCAGTCCTATGATGTGGAATAAAATGAGTAGTATATACCCTTACACTCATGTAGCACTTGGAAAACAATCCGCAAACGCGTGTGCACCCTCTCAGCACAAATAGGGAATAACAGTATTTCAGTGCTTCTTCACAATTGGACAGTTATAATCTATGAAGTACAAATCTTCACTTTCGTACCCAGAAGCTGGTAAGAACTTCCATACGCACATCTGAATATGTGAAAAAACCCCAAATTTTTCACACAGCATTTATAATATCTTGCGCGCAATTCCAATGAATTGCGTGTAAATGTTCACTTTTGGCGTGAAAAACTTTTTTTGCGCAACCTTTTCTCTTTTCGCGCAACTTCTCTTTTTCCACGCAACTATTTCTCTTTTCACGTAGCTATGCTCTTTTCGCACAAACTCCGTTCTTTTAGTGCAACTCACTTAGCGTATTATTTTACGTGCACTAGAGCTCGAGATTTCTTCTAAGTGTTGATCATTAACAAATGAGAAGGATTAACCTCATATTTATAGGATTTTTTGACCCAGTGCAAAAAACCACTATTCCGCGCATAAAACCCTCTTCATGCGCCTAAAAAATATTTCACGCAACTTCACATTTCATGAAATGCTCCAATATTTCACGCACCTCATGCCTTTTCCAATTTTCAATCTTCTGGTCTCAAAACACCTTTTGCGTGAAAAATTCATTCCTCTATTTCACACAACACTCTACATTTCGCGCATCCCACTAATTTTTTGGGCATCCCACTACTATTTTTCATTTCCTTCATTTTTCCATGAATCCCACTAAAATTTCATGCCTCCCGCACATATTTCGCGCAACCCGCATATATTGCATGCTCCACTTTATTTTTTCACTCAACTTGCCTAAATTTCCGCGCACTCCATGCCATTGTAATTTTTCAATGTTCTGACCATGAATCATGCCTTGAATGATAAAATCTAAACCATCTTCAATCTTGCATGATCCATCCATTTCCAAAAGCACATCTCCATCTCCTAATTTTCAAGCCCTAAAATTTGGAAAACACTGAAAAATGGCGCCACCTTAACCGGTGATTTTCTTCCACCCCCAGATTGTCCATTGCTTTGTCATTTTCACTCTTCACTGCTTCCCATAACCATTATTCTTCTTTTACCAATAATTCCACTATGGTGATATTTATATTTTTAAATACCAGATCTAGCATCGTCAGAGTTATAATGGGAAGTATAGAAACTTCCATATCTTCCAACAGCATCACTCCTTCTAGTCAAAACTTTATATGACTAGCATCATCATTTCTACACCTTTCCATATTAAGTCTTTTATTACAGGTTCTCCTGACTTATGATATATGAGAAATAAAAATCAGCAAAGCATTGTTTGGTTTTTGGTCCTTTTACAAAGTTAATTGATTTATCTTCCTTGACAACAAAATACAACACTCTGCAAAGGCTAACTCTTCAAAATTCGTTCTCCATTCAACTTGGTCCAAATAAATTCACTAACTATAAGAGTAATAAAAACCATTAATACCTTTACACAAGGATCCTGTTACTAAATAAAACATGTATATATATATAATTAGAAGTGAACAAATTAAATACTTCCTTATTCAAAATAATAATGTGGATTTCTAGGAGAATATCTATTATTGTACATGGATGTCATAGGGTATCATCGAAGTAATAGGTAGTACCCTTATCAATCAAATATAAAGGATATGGTACATTTAATGTGATGGGTTTTCCATTTAAGATAGAAATTTTGTTGAATAGTTTTCATTTTTAAGAGATGAATATAGCAGTATAAAAAATCTTTCATCAAGGTTTATTTAGATTATTTGAATATTCCAGATAACATCCCTTTGATGTGTCTAGTAAGATGTTCAATCTTAGGCCCATTCATCAGGCATCCAAGTTAAGATTGATTCAAAGTTCAAACAAACATTTTTTGTGCGATTAACCCTTGGTTCATCTATTCCATAATTGCATGTAATTTACATTATCTATAAGGAGATTTATTTTATAGGAAACTATACATACTTTTACATTACCAAAAATTGGGATGGTCTTTCCACCCAGGAAAATATTGAGTTCTATAGCAGTTTTAGTAACTATTGAATCAAAGGAACATGAGGGAGGGATAAAAATATAAACATTTAAACACCTTAAAATTTATTCTTAATATATTAAAATATCTTTAATGGTAATTTATGCACCACAAAAAAGAAAATAGGTGATGATTATATCATGAGTCTTGAAGAATGAAAATTGAGATGGAAAACCTCACATATGGATTGGGTATAAATTTAATTATAACATCTTGAAATATATGTCTTAAACATAAAATTAAAATACCATGAATAAAGTAATCTCTGAATATAAAATATCAAATAGATAGTATATAAAACACAAAAAGTAAATTTTGGTCATAATAAACAATACATCTTAAAGAGAGTAATTTCAGATGGAAACGCTTACCTTTTATCCTGAAATCCTCAAATGTACTTTAACGTATTGTGTCGTAAACATCGATATATTAAGTAATTATCTTAAAACAAAAATCGAATGAATTTTAATTCAAATTTTTTATAAATATTAATTCTTTATATAATTTTTTTTGATTTTCCACATCGGCTATTTCTAATTTTGATTGTTTGTAATAGTTTTATAATTATTGTCATTGTATTATTTATTACTCCAGATTTCATCATTAATAGGATATGAATTTTATTATTAAGGATTGTTTATAATAACTTATGATGTTTAGAATACATTTAATGGGAGTTTTAGTCTTTATCCTCAAAGATGGAATCAATAATAAGCCTTTTTTGAGGATTCATGATGATCAGAGTGTGTTTTATTAATTATTGAATTAAATATTGATATAACATATGTATAACAAGAAAAACCATTATTTACACATTTCTATTATATTTTTATAGTAATTATGTTCCCATAGTCATTTATGACATAAATTTATAATAATTTTCAAATAGGTAGTCAAACCTAAAATTTATACGGTATTTTATTTTTACTCAAAAATTCAACTATCTGAGAAAAATAAGAAAAATTCATTGTTGTCTGATTTTGATGTGTAGTTTAAATTTTTTTTATCAAAATAATTCTATAAATATACAAATTCAACCTTTTAAATCAATATACCCATTTATCTAAAAATGTTTTTTATGATAATAATAGTTTTCTGGTCTGTAAAGAAAATTATATTGTCATTTGTATTTAAATAAATATTATTTAATTAGAATTGTTTATAAAAATACCATTTATTTTAAAATTATAAAATTTATAAAAAAACATTACCTCGATTGAATTTATATATTTCCCAAAAATAAAACTTCAGTTTTATCATAACAAAATCTAATTTTTATCAAACTCTTTATTTAGTCATTTATAAAGTAACAATAAAATATATTAATATAATCATTATTTTATTACAAAAAAAATATAAATATTCATGTTGTTATGGTCTAGATACATAACCATGTATTACATTAGTGTGTTCCCTAAGAGTGAGGTGTGCGACTGTGACACTTTCATGGGGTGGTTTAGCGAATAATTTTTTATTTTTTTATCTCAATAAGCTTGGAATTCTAACATAAACAGTTTCATTCATGCTTCAATTGTTGAATTTTATCTTTTTATTCCTCGAGGGAAAATCCCAATTATACCATATCCCTTGGAAACTCTAATATTTTTTTTCATAGGATAATATACTTCTGGTCGAGGACATCACTCCTTTCATCTATGTCAATTGGATTTATCTTAACCCTTAATAAATAATATTCCTAGTTGACATTTTATAATGAATATATATTATCAATGGTTATGATTCTTAACATAATTTAAATATTCCAGTATATAACATATAATGGTCTAAAATAACTAAGGTAGTGTATGTTTTTTCTCTAAATACATTCCTTAATAAAAAATTTATTCATTTTAAAAAGGAACTTCATTTATAAACATTTGGGTCATTAAATATGGGCAATCTAGATTCTCCTAAAATTCATTAATAATCAAGGATTTAAGGCTTTTATTCCTTATAAATTTCCCTTTCAATTTCCTTCAACACCCTGAGATTTAATGAATTTTTTTTCAAATAAATTTAATTTATCCCATAAATTTTGTTATATGCAACATAAAGTTTAAACGAAGGACAATATACTATTAAAATATCATTATTTAATGTGGAAGTTATCGCCAACATGTTGGAATTGAGGTTATGAATAGGAAAGAATAAATTATGAAAAATGTATGGTTTACAAATGTATAAAATAAATTCATCAGTTATCATTTGATTATATATGAACAAATTATTTGAAAGTAAAAGAAATATTTTTCTAAGAAATAGTTTTTATGCATGAAATGTGTTTTTATATTATTAAATTAAATTAGTTTTTGTTGTTGAATTATTTTAAATTATATTTATGAATTATATATTTAATAAAAAAATATCATTCACCTAATATTTTTTTATAGTTGTGGGGTAAGAATAAATCCATTTTTATTCTTCAGAATGTATTTATTCTAAAAATAGGCCTTATGGAATTTTGCACATTTATTTTAAAAATAAAAATTTAAAATTATAAAAATTTTGTTTTAAAAATTAAAAATCACATTTGAAACATAAATGTCATAATTATCTTATAAATAAAATTTTATAATTTTCTAAAATTATTTTTTTTGAATAATAAGAAATTTTGATTTTTATTATAATATTATTTTCATTTAAATCATTTTAAAAGGCCATTTTTTAAAATGGTTACAAATGTAAAATTAGATAAATTTTTTTATTATTAAACCAATTTAGTTAATTTAAATCAATTTTATGTTGAATTTGGACTTAAAAACATTTTATACTTAGGGGAACTTTTTCTTTGGATATTTCTTTTTGATGCATTTTCAGGTTTAATTTTAAATTAATTTCATCCACATATATGAATTTAAATTGATAAAATAGTTTAAATATTTTTAATTATAATAATTAATATTAGGTAATAAATTAAAATAAAAAACTTCATAATGAATAGTAAAAACAATAAAAACATTGTTAAAACAGTTAAGGTTAAAACATTTTTATGGGGGGATAAACTAAAAACATAAGGGTTAAAATGGCCGAAACTCTAGACAAAACCCCATAAGTTGAATGGATTTATAACTTAACCCTATCACATATTAATAGGACTATTTTTGGATCCCTATTTTCAAGATTGTGACTTGACATTAATTTAAAACATTGAAAAATTATAAGTGTGAGAGTCACCTCAATTATAAAAGTTCACCCCATCTCATCACATCAAGGGACTTTTGGATTGGACAAGACCTATTAAAATCTTGTCCTCAAATCCATACCCATGACCTTATGTCCCTAGTTTGATCATAAAACCATCTATGTTAGTCTTTAGGTATAAATATAATAATTTTTCCCAAATAAAATTAGTTTCAAACACATACAAAGGAAGTGAGACCAAAGGTAAGGGGCTTTCTTTTAACTTTTACTTCTTTGAGAAACAATAAATATTTGATGATATTTTCTTTTATGTGGTGTATATATTTTTTGAGAATTATTTTATTATATTATCTTGAAATATATGGGGATTTACATATCCATCTAAGGTTCTTTTTTTCAAGGGGTTATTATTCAAAAGTTAATAAAGTGGTAAGCAATTTATGATAATATTTAATTAATTATGAGTATTTTTTATGATGTACTTCATTTATATAATACTCAATAATATCATGAATTGTATTCTCCTATGGTAATTTTTTTAGAATACGTTTTTTCCTTTTATTTTCATCTCTTTAAGAACTAAATAGTCCAAAAGAATGTTTTTAAGGAAAATTGACTTTATTTCTCCATTCGGTTGAAAATATGTTCTCTTATATGTCCTTGTTTTTTAGAAATGTTTTTAATGACTTATTTACTACTCTCTAATGGATGATTAAATACATTTTTACATATGATTTAATTTATACAAAAATGGTTTAAAATTAATATTCTTGTTGTTTTACAAATAAAGAACTTTTAACCTTTTTATATAAAATCTGAAAGGAATCGTTTTTTTAATTTATTTAGCATAAAAGTAATTTGCCTCATGCATCATTGTTCAATTAATTTAATCATCATTTTTAGGTTTCCAAGTGTTTTTCAAATAAAAATTATTTTAATATTGATTTGTGTGTATTTATTTAATAAAAAGTGAGTTTTAAATTCGAAAAGTTATTTTTATCAAGAATGTTTTAATGGTATTTTTATAGAATTTTTATCCATTAATGACAACATCCTTTGTTTTTACTATGTTTTACTAGGGGTATAATTCAATAGTGTAATATTTATTCTTTCTATGGATGTTTAATGATTATTGATGATGATATTTTTATAAAATCAATTTATTTTCTTTGTGTTATACTATGAGGGATTTAGGAAATGTTTATGAACTATGTTTTCTTTGCACAGGTTATGATATACTGATATGATGAATGTGTAGTGATCATATATCACACATTTTTATTATTTTCATTATGTGATCGGTGGACCGAGATTTATATATTCCTATAATTTAGTAGGTAAAATATTATATCTCACGAGATAACTATGGTAAACAAATCAATATACTTTATCCACTATGGGAAGCAAGTTGATGTGATTGGTCCACTATTGGAAATAAGTCAATGTCGTAGATATGATATCATAAATAGGTCGATGTGTTTGGTCCACTATGGAAAACATGTTATGATTCCTAATTCCTTATGATTTGATGGTCTTGGTTGTTATCCTTGACATATAAAATGGTTTCTATACATATGATGGTGGAAAACCTTTTTGACATGAACTTATGGGACATGATTTATTTATAATTATTTCCCACTCTTATGACACATGTATATTTAAATGATAATTTTTTATAACATTAATTATGTTTACAATACATATGATCATTAATATTTATTTCTCATGTTTACCCTTACTAAGCATTAAATATCACCCTTTATTATGTTTCCTTTCCCCAGGTTATGAATAACAATTTAACTAGGGTATGTATATGAAGAGTAATAAATAGGAAGATCCATATGGGATATGTTTAAGATAATTATCAAATTAATAAGATTATGTATCTAGTGTCCAAAGACACTAAATTTACTCAAGTTTGTATTTGTGAAATTTATTTAATATTCATAAAAAGATTTAATATTTATATATAAAAATCCTAGGTCACTATAGTTGTTATCAGAGGATTGTTTTAGTCAATATTTAGATATTAGTATTAAAAACTTTGGATAAAAGCTTAGGTAAAAGACTAATTACAGAGAAAATGTCATAATATTTTTTTTACGAAAGGGGTTATGTGGTTTTCCTAGGAATATATAGTTGTTTGGATAATATAAGTGGACATAGTTTTTTCATAAATGCATCTAGGGGTTACAACCTTAAAAAGAGTTATTTCTATATATCATAGCAATTGTTTTTTTATATGGTGAGTGTTCCCTTACTCGACACCTGGTTTAACACTGTCAAGGACATGCTTAGATTTACTCATATTTTATTTATAAACCATTATGCATGATTTTAATAACTGATGACCATGAATAAACGGGATTAAGCCTATGTTGTCATATAATGAAAAGAATATGTCATGATTAATAAATCCTTTAACTTTTTTGGGATTATTTTTTTTCCCACTATGATAATTGTTTATGACACATTGATTTTTGGTTTTAGTCAATGGCTAGTAATAGAAAACATCATGCTAAAAATGAATGTGATAGAAAATAAAATGATTTCCCACTAGAGAAACCAAATGCTAGAAGATATGAAATAAAGTATTTTATTGCTATTCTCACTCAACATTCTCAATATATTAATCATGTAGAGATTCTAAATGATCAAATAAGGTAGAAATATACTATTGAGAATTTCATGACGTAATATCAACATTATTTTAGTTGTTCTTCAAATCCATTTGTAGTTGAGTGATGGATCAGTTCCATTGAGAATATATTTTATATTCTTTGCTGTTTGAACATGAAAAAGTTGTCTAAACTATTTATCATTTGGAAGGTCAATCGGATCAATAGAGGAACCTTATTTAGAATAAGTGACAATTGGTGAAATTTGAATCTATATAATAGGATGATTTTAAGGGGATATTTTTCAGTATGTAATTCCAACATATTATATGAAAAAATATGGGGAAACAATTACTTGAGCTTAATAAAAAATGAGGACAAATCCATTGATACTTACAGTGAAAATTTTATAATACTTTTAAGGTATGAATCTAGTTTAAACATTATCCATGAAAGAAAATTTGATTGATTATTTAGTGGTGTAAAACCATGTATCTAAAAGGTATTAGCTATAAGATACTTTAGAAGATAATAATAAATCAATTAATGTGTACTAAAGGTAAAAATTTATGTTATAGGTTCCCACCATTCTAGTGGATTGGATAAGAAAAGAAAGTTTTATTATCATGAAAAATTAAATAAATCATAGAGTGGAAATAAATTTCATCCATTTACATGCTAGAAATAAGGGAAGAAACAATGATTTAATCTCTTGAATGGAATTGAAAGGTGATTAAAATATTTAGCGGTGGGTCATAAATCTCGTGAATTCCAAAAGGCAATAAATGCTATGGTAAATTAAATGGAAGAGAAGAATACCTAAAATAATGAACCACACACACTCTAATGCATCTAATGAAAAGATTATGGGAATTATTCCAAACATCGCCTGAATACAAAGGTTATGATGAAAATTAGTGTCAGAAACCACTTAAGGTCAAAGACAAAGAGAAATTCCCTGAAATCATAATAGTTGAAGTGGGTTTCCAGAATGATCTGGTGAAAGGTACATTTATTATCCACTATAGAGTAGATAATGTATTATTTGATCCAATGTTTACCCACTCTTTTATATCTATGGAATTTGAAATTTTTATTGAATTTCCAACTAATAATTTGATATTTTGTTAGTGATAAAAACCCCTTAATGTTATCATGGTCGCATCTCAAGTCTATAGTTCCTCTCTAATTAAATTCTGTGGAAAATTTATTTTAAAAAATCATGTTATTTGATCTTTAGATGAATTATATATTATTTTAGGCCTGGATTTGATTTCCTTAGATGAATTTGATATAAATTTTTGAGGTAGAGAAGTCACATTTTGTATTCCAAATGAACCCATGATCATTTATCGATGTGAGGATGAATACAAACTTCTATTGGAAATTACCTCTATATTGTGGGTCTTAATTCATACCATGAAATATATTTATCTCATATAATTAGAGATAAACTCAACATTAATGAAAATCTTATATTTTTGAAACTTTTTGATGTATTACCAAAATAATTGTCTCGTATTCCTCAGATACATAATGTTGAGTTCTTAATAGAACTCATAACTGTTGTTACACTTATTTCAAATGATTCTTATAGAATGGCCCAAATTGAGTTGTAGAAATTAAATAAGAAACCCTAGGAGAATCTTTATAAGAGATTTTTTGGCCATGTTTGTCACCATTGGGTGCACTAGTTATTTTTATTACGAAGAAATGTGGATCAATGTGACTTTTCGTTGATTATTAAGAACCTAACAAGATCACAATCAAGAAAAATTATCCTCTACCCTGTATCCATTATTTTTTTGATAAATTACAATGAGCTTATTACATTTCTGTGATTGATATTTTATCTGGGGATTATTATTTGAGGGTAAAAAGTTAATACATACCCAAGACAGCTTTTCGTATAAGGTATTGACACTGTGAATTTATATAGATGTCATTTGATCTTATAAATTCCCAAACTATATTCATGGATTCAATGAATAGTGGCTTTAGAGATTACCTTGATCAGTTTGTGGTATCCTTTATAGATGATATTCTTATATATTAATAGATCAAGTAAGAGTATGAGGATCACTAGTTTAACACCCCAAGGATTTGAAAATGAATTTAATATTGAATACATGAAACACTAAGCCTAAAAAAACACCACTTTGTTACAATCTAGCCAATAAACACAATTTTTTCACCTCTTTGTTTTGTATTTCAAAAAACTGACATACACGGTTGCATTCAATAAGATATTTAGAATATTATAGGATCAACTCACATTTTTTGGTGAATATTAACATGACCCTTAAGAATAGTAATGTACCATTATGAAAAGTAATATGGACCTTATGAATAGAAACCGCACAAAATAAATTATAAAAACAATTGTGTCACCTTATAAGGGAAATAGAATATTTAATAAATTAATAATTAAGTGTGGGTATTTTTGTGAGTAACATAAATTTAATTAAAATTTTAAAATTTTAAAAAAATTTATTCCTAAATAAATATTTTATTGTTCTATGATTTTAGAAAACATTTTTGAGACCACGTTTATTTTTTGAAAGTATTATAAAATCAGTTTTAAATTTAATATCAGCATTTTTTTCAAGTAAATAATTATTTTATTCAAAAATTAAATTTATCTTATATAGAAAATTATTTTGATAAAATTGAGTTCATTTTGGAATTATACAAATTAAAAAATGTTTCTGGTGATATTTTGGGATTTTTCTAAAATACTCGATTTTTTGATGAATAGTAAAATACAGTAATTTACAATAAATGCAAAATACATGATTTATTAAGTCATGGGTGATGTAAGGCTAATTTAAGAACACTTGGATTGAATCCACGTGTATTTATTACTATTTTAGTCACAATAATGAAGACTATTAATATTATTGAGTCAAAATAAAAAAATAATGATTATTATAATGGGAAATATCTCCTCTCCTCAAATATAATAGCCACCAATCACTCCCTCTTCTATTAAATCTTCTCAAGCCTTGTGCCTTGTATAAATTCTACTAAAATCTCCTCCCAAGCTCCTATCCACATATAGAAGCCATTGGTCTCTTCAAAAGAAAAAATCATCTCCCCTAAACAGGCTCTTAATGAAGATAATTTCAAGAGGTAAATTCCTCTTTTCATTTCTTTTATTTTCTTTCATGTTTATTTCTTTTTTTATTTCCTCACCACATTTTCTAAAAATGTTACGATAACTCCAGTACCATACATTTACTATAATTTTATTATGATAAAGTAATAATTCATCAGTATCTCTCATTTCACCTCCTTTTATACAAGAAATGAAAACACCATCTGAGATGTGTTAATTTATCACATTCAGGGATTGCGGGTTTTCAACTTCTATTACTATCTTCATTTTTGGTCATGAAACCATCATTATGGTTGAAATATATCATAATATTTATAATATATCCTATGTAATGTTCTGAAATCATTTTTTTACACATGGCATTTGTTTATAATACAAAAGGAGTTCGCGGTGATCAAAAAAGCACCAATTTAATCCAAGCTTTTATCATTAAAATTTCATCTAATGATTAATCCTCAACCAAAGAAACCAAATTAATTATATTATCATTTAACCTTATTTGTGAATATTAATAACATGTATCATTAATTTTTTAATTCATTTCTCACTTTACATTACCTTCCATACAAAAAAATAGTTCATGAAAATGAATGAAACGAGAACTCACATACAATTATATTGAATCTCTTAACCCATAGAAAAAACCAAAAATGAACTTAATAAAATTATAATAAAAAAATATATGTCTAATAGGTTCTTAATTAAGTTATTAATAAGTATAATTTTATATTCCAGGACCTTATGTTTAAGAGAGAAACATATTCAGGCATATGGTAAGGGTTTTCGACCCGAACCTCCATTTATTTTTGGGATACTCATTATCTCACTTAATCCCAATTAAATTTTTATTTATTATTATGTACTCATCTTAAATTTTGTTTTAATATTCTATATCTATTTACCAATTTTAATCCTTTTTTATTTTATGGATAGATTCACATTTCAAAATTATCTTTCAAAAAAGCTTCCCGAAAGACAAGCCTGATTCAATGGAATTTCCCGAATTGTTACATATTTTCAAGGGAGCTCTCGAATCTATTTTTAGCAACCATTATTTTTCTAAAATAATTAATTTTAAATTGAAAAAAAACCATAATTAACTTCTGGTTTTATACAATAATTTTTCCAAAATAACTCTTCTTTTCACAATAAAAGAGTTTTTATCTCAACAGTTACTTGATGATTTTATAGGATAATTCTCATCTAGTTCAACAATATATTTGATTCTTTTGTTCAATCAGGATTAATATTTTATGATATCATGTACCTTATTTTATTGAATGGTTTATCATTATATTTACTGTGGATGTACTATATTGATACCATTCACCATATTACTCTGAATGGTCAGTGTTTATGTTTAATGTTTGGGGAAAGTTACTTACATTTCATACGTTAGTTTCAATATGTATATATATATTTTTTACATTTATCCTAATTCTTATGAGGAATGCATTAGACATATTATGTAATGGGTGGGGCCCTCTATATCCCCTCAACTAATCATTAGGTCTCATGAGACAAAATAGAATTGGGTTTTGTCCATGGCCTTACCCTAGTATTTTCAAACATCTTGGATGATGCCTCAACGATATGTTTCAGTTGTCTGGAATTATACACTACCTCATTATAAAACTAGATATTGATAGTCCATGGGATTATTCATCTAGTTAAATATATATGGGTATTTTTTATCTCATTATTTATATAGTTGATATTCCTTAAATATTATACTCAAGTATATTTTTTAAATGAATGCATTTTAGTTATAAATCATGACTAGATTTTATGTTTATATTTTCTTCCACTATATTATTTACCCTTACGGATCATCTGAGCTCACCCCATTTTGCATGTTTTATTTTCCCAAGGTTGTGAAGAAGTTTATTATGAATGACTTGCATGGATAATCTAAGAGATTATGTGTGATTAATTATAATTTGATATGTTGTTTTTCCTTTCAAGTTGTAATGTTTAACTTATGTATGTATCTTATTTCCCAATGCTACTAAACTATTTCTTCTTTTGTAATAATAATTAATTAATTATATTGATAATTTAATTGAATAAGTCACTAGATCTGGGCAACTAGGGTCGGGTCCTTATACTTGGTATCAGAGGAAGTTCAGAAGATATCTTGAAAACTAGATTTAGAAAATGTATATTAGGGAACAAAACACTAAGATAATATTTGACGATAAACATACAAGAAAAACCTATAATTTTGTTAAGGAATATATTATGTAGATGTTTCAAGAAAGTTCATCCATGTCTGGACACTACAAGTGGGTGTGGTTCTGTAATATATTTACCTAGGAGTAACAACTCCAAAAAAGTGTTTTAGGCTAGACCCGGGGTATCCCAGTACAAGGAAATGGGCCTTACTATCAACCTGGTTTGATACTCTAAGGATATTTGATGAGGATAATTCAAATTTTAATTTAAAACAAGTATTAAGGAATAAAATTTATATTTTTCTTTAAAGAAACCATGTTTATGATTAAGATATTAGTTATGGATAGGATTTTAATTTATGATAAGTATTTTTCTAAGTTGAGATTATACATTATGATTAATAACCTAATATAATGTATGCCATTTTTTAGAAATGGGGCCTTGTGGAAGGAATCAAAATTTCATGAAGGCATGTATCCCATGTAGGGATTTCCCTTCGATGCAAGATAATAATGTTGGCTTCAGTTTTGTGAATAGTGTTGAGAAACTTATCACAATACTAGGATAGTTGACTCAACTTATTAATAATGACATTTCTCGTATAGATCATCTAGGTCCACAAAGTAAGGGAGCTATTTTAGATCAATTTATGTGACAACAACATCCATCATTCAATGGGACTACAAAAATATTTGTATCTTATTAGTTGATAAGTTCCCAAGAGAAGATATTTCTCTCTTTGGGATTTAATGAAATGGAGAAGGTTTTCTTGGTAGTTTATCAACTATCAGGAGATTTAGATCAATGGTGGTCATTGATTCAAACCCCAAAAGATGAGGGAGAAATTGAAGAAAGGGAACAGTAGGAATTTAAAGAAATTTTCATAGAGAAATATTTTCCTTCAGAACATTGAGTAGATATAGAGAGGAAATTCTTCACTTGAAACAAAAAAAGGATAAAAATGTTATGAAGTATGAATCCAATTTTACAAGGATATCAAGGCTTGTCGCAGACTATATATGTAATACAAGGAGAATTATTGATCGATTCATTGATGTTTTATAACCATTCATCTAAAGTGAACTAGTTTCCCAAACTTTCTCATCATATGAAGATAAATTCTCTTGTGAAATAAAGATAGAAATAGAATTCACTAAGTCTTATGAATTTAAAGGAAAGAAAGAGAAGAAGAGGGTGGAAGAGGAAATAATAGATAAAGGGAAGAATAAAAAGGGGAGTTTTCCAACTTGTGATACTTTTGGAAAGAAACACCCTGGATCCTGCTTAAAAGGAAAAGGGTTCTCTAACAACTATGGAAAAATAGGGCACCAATCTCGAGATTTTAAGGGAAAGAAAAAAGATACCAATGTTAAATGATAAAATTAAAAATAGAAATTATGAAAATGATTGTCCTAAGTTTTAATGAAACATTATACAACTAAGGTCAAGGGATAAAGGCCAAGATTATCCTATCACAAATGTTGAGGTTGAATTTTCTAATGATGTTGTGGAATATACTTTAATCAGCTCCTCAAACTTAGCTAATGTTTTATTTGATTTTGTATCATCTCATTATTTTATATTATCCCAAATTTTCATTAAATTTATAAATTTGAAATTATATTTTATAAAGATTTTGTGAATCTAATGTCTTAAGGGATGTATCATTGCAATAATGATGTGTGAGGAAGTCCCCATTATAGCATATGAACATGCTTTATCTGCTGATTTTATCATCATACCCATGATTGACTTTGATATAATCCTAGGTATGGATTGGTTTACAAATTATGATGTGAATATATATCGAAATAATAAGGATGTTAAAAATTTTGAGGATGATGTGGAATACCTTATCCTTAGGGAAGAAACATCAACATCTAATTCTCATTTAGATACACCATCTGTAGCTCTAATGAATTCAATTCTTGAGGAGGATGATAACTTGATATCAATGAGTGAGGAAAGAAATGTTCAAATTGAGGATATACCTATTGTGTAATAACATATTTATTTTTTCTAGAGGATTTTCTTGGAAATCCTCTAGAGCATGAAATTGAGTTCTCAATTGATTTAATTATTAGTTCATGACCTATATCAAACACTCCCTATAGAATGGACACTATGGAATTAGTATAACTGAAGAAACCACTAGAGTAATTGAGTGATAAAAGATTTATTATCCATAGTGTTTCTACATGGGGATCCCATGTTTTTTTCGTTAAAAATAAAGTTGGATCAATGGGGGTTTCTATTGAATACATGGAGATCAATGATTTAATAATAAAGGAGAAGTATCCCCTACCTCACATTGATGATTTATTTGATCAACTTCATAGAGACCAATATTTTTTGAAGATTTACCTTGATGTAGATATCATTAGTTGCATGTGAGGAAGTAAGACATTCCAAAGATAGCATTTCAAACCAGATATGGGCATTACAAGTTTATAGTAATGCCTTTTCGATGAAATAATGCACACTTTGTCATCATGGATTTAATTAAAATGGTTTTAAAAGAATAACTTAATTAATTTGTTGTGGTATTTATTAATGATATCTTGGTATATTCCAAAAGCTATAAAGATCTTGAAAAACACTTTTTCATTATTCTAAAGAATCTTAGAAGAAATGAATTACAGGGGAAGTTTAATATGTGTGAAATTTTTCTTCAATCAGTTTCTTTTATTATCCATATTGTCTCTATGGATGGAATATACATTGATCTTGTGAGGATAAAGGTTGTTAAGGGATGGACTACACCAATGAACATAACTGACATATGTAGTTTTATTGGTTTAGTAGATTATTATCTGTGTTTCATTCAGAACTTCACCTGATTAGCCAACCCATTAACCAAGCTTACTCGTAAAGGGGTCAAGTTCATATAGAAAAAATAATGTGAGGAATGTTACAAAGAATAAAATATGATATTAGTGAATTTTATGATCCTAACTCTACCATTGGGAAATAATGGGTTTGTGATCGGTAGGGATGCATCAAAGAAAGTACATGGTTGTGTCCTTATGCATAATGATAGATTTATTGCCTTGGAATCATGGTAGTTAGAAATTCTTGAAGATAACTATCCAACTCATGATCTTGAGTTAGTAGTTGTAATATTTTCTCTAAAGATATAGATACACTATATCTATGGTGAAAGATGTGATATATATAAGGATTACAAGAGCCTGAAATATATCTTTACATAGAATGAACTCAACATGAAAAAAATGAGATCGCTTAAACTACTCAAGGATTATGATTTTTTCATGCACCACCACTCGGAAAAGGAAAACAAGGTAGTTGATTCACTCAGTAAGAAGGATAACATAGTGTTAAATAAAATGTGAAATAAAAAGGATTCATTATACATAGATCTATTGAGGATGGATATAGGAATTATTAATGAGGCTGAAATATCACTACTTTTTCAATTGGTTTACCAACCATCTTTATTGGAATGAAATAAAAGTTCTCAGTCCAATGATGAGAATCATCAAAAGAAAATTAAATACATGAATGTTGGGAAATGGTAAGACTTTTTGTTTTAGGATGGAATTATGAAATTTGAGAAGATGATATGTGTTCCTTCTATACTCAAGATGAAAATGGAGTTGTTGGATAATGCTTATAGCTCTATTTTTTCTATACACCCTAGTAGCACAAAAATGTATAGATATTTTGAGGAACATTTCTAATGGGAAAACATGAAGTGGAAAATTTATAATTATATATCAAGATGTTTAGTTTTTCAACAAGTGAAGGCTGAATGAAAACATCCTAGATAATTCATGAAACCTCTATATATTTATACAAGGAAATAGGATGACAAAACTATGTATTTTGTCACTATATTACCCAAAACTCTATGAAAGAGTGATGCAATATGGGTAATTGTGGACCAAATTACAAAATCTGCACATTTCCTCGCTAGAAGGGAGAATTTTCCACTAGAAAACCTTGCACGACTCTATATCAATGAAGTTGTGAGACTTCAAGGTGAACCAATCTATATAGGATCATGATAAAATATTTATATTGAAATTCTGGAAAATTATTCTGAAATCCTTGGGTAATAAGATTCATTTTAGTACTGCTTATCACCCACAAACTGAGGGGAAATCAGAAAGTATGATCCAAACATTAAAAGACCATTGAGATCATGATCACTTGATTTTCATGGTATGTGGGATAATTATTTACTTTGGTAGAGTTTTCATATAATATTATTTTCTATTCAAGTATTCAAATGGAACTAAATGAAGCATTTTATGGAAAGATATGTCGTACACAAACGTGTTGGGATGAAGTTAGTGAAAGGATGCTTGTAAGATCAAAGATTTTAGAGGAAACAATAGCAAATTTAAAGGCTATTCAAACCCATATCCAAGAATCTCAATGAAGTAAAAAAGAGTTGTGCTAATAATCTAAGGAATAATTTGTAATTTCATGTAGGGTATCTTGTTTTCCTAAAAGTATATCCTTGGAAGGGTGTTATAAGATTTGGGAATAAAGGGAAACTGATTCCCAGATATAATGGCCCTTTTGAAATTCTAGATAGAAATGGATTTTTGATTTATCATTTGTCAATGTCACATAGCCTGTCTAAATTATACAATTTGTTCCATGTCTCGTTGTTAAGAAAGTACATGCCAGACCCAACACATGTCCTCACTTCTAAAGGTATAGAATTTAAAACTGCCTTAACTTACAATGAGGATTCTATCTAGATTCAAGAAACTAAGGAATAGGTTTTGAGGAATCAAACAACATGACTTGTAAAGGTAATTTTTGAAAAAATATATAATTGATGAAGCAACATGGGGGCATGAGGAACATATGATAAATAACTACCCAAAAATTTTCATGAGGCAACATTCTAAAATTTTGTGGATGCAATTTTTTAAGGGGGAATAATGTAACAACCAAAGGATTTGTAAATAAATTTAATATTAAATTCTTGAAACATTTAGTCTCTAAAAAACACCACTTTGTTACAAAAAATCCAACAAACATAATTTTTCCACCTCTGTGTTTTGAGTTTCAAAAAATTGATATACAAAGTTTCATTCAGTAAGATATTTAGAGTACGATAGGATCAACATATATTTTTTGTGGAATAGTGGAATGAACCTTATGAATACTAATGTACCCTTATGAGTTGTAACATGACACATATGAATAGTAACCAAACCCATGAAAGTATAATTATATTTTAGGCACCTTATAAATGAGACTTAATATTATCAAAATTAATTATTAAGAGTTGGTATTTTTGTGAGTAATAAATATTTAATTAAAATTTTAATTTAAAATATTAATAAAATTAATTTTCCTGAAATTTATTCCTAAATAAATATTTTCTTCCCTATTATTTTAGGATAATTTAATGTGACCTCAATTAATTTTTGAATGTATTAAAAAATTGGTTTTAAATTTAAAATCTGTATTTTTCAAGTAAATAATGATTTTATTTAAAAAGTAAATTTATATTATTTAGAAAATTATATTAATAAAAATGAGTAATGTTTTTAATTATAAACCTCAGAAAATGGTTTTTGGAGGGTTTTTGAGATTTTTATAAAATACATTAATTTTTTATGAATAGGAAAATACTATAATTTACGATAAATGATAAATATATGGTTTATTAAGTCATAGGAAATGTGAGGCTAATGTAAGCACACCTGGTTAAAACGCACATGTAATTATGACATTTTCAGTCACAGGAATCATGAATATTTATAATATTGAGCAAAAATAATAAAATAATGATTAAAATATTGGGAAATAACTCTTCTCCTCCAATATAAAACACACGCATCACTCCCTCTTCTCTTCACTCCTCTCAAGCCTTGTTCTCTGCCTATATTTTCCTAAAATATCCTATAATGATCCTCCCCACATCCATTATCGCTTTTTATCTTCAAAATACCTAATCCTCTCCCCTAAAAATGCTCTCAATGAAGATAAATTCAAGGGGTAAATTCCTCTTTTCATTTCATTTATTTTCTTTCATGTTCATTTCTTTAATTTTATTTCGTCACCTAATTTCCTCAAAATTATATTATAACTCCAGTACCGTACATGTAATTGAATTTTTTATGGTAAATTTACTATTCATCATCATCTCTCATTTTGCATCCTTTTATAAATGAAATGAAAACATCATCCGAGATCTGTTGATTTATCACATTCAAGGACGACAGGTTTTCAACTTCTATTACTATCTTAATATCTGGTCATAAAAACCTTTTTACAATTTAACCATATCATAATATATGTAATACATCCTATTTAATATTCTAGAATCATTTTTGTACACTTGGTACTAATTTATGAAATAAAAAGAGTTCGTGGTGATCGAAATACTACCAAATTAATCAAAACATTTATCATTAAAATTTTATCTAATGATTAATACTCACCAAAAGTAACCAAAAGAATTATATCATAATTTAAATTTTTTTATTAAAATTAATAACATATAGCATCAATTATTTAATTAAATTCTCATTTTACATTAACTTTTATACAAACGAACCAATCATGAAAACTAATGAAACGAGAACTCAAAAACGATGATATTGAATCTCCTAACCCATAAAAACATCCATAATAAAGCATAGAAAATTATAATAAATAAATTACAGGTCTAATAGTTTCTTAATTAAGTTATTATCATGTATAATTTCATATTACAAGACCTTGTGTTCAATATCATAACATATTTGCACATTAGGTAAGGGTTTTCGACCCGAACCTCCATTTACTTTTGAGATACTCTTTGTCTCACATAATTCCAATTAAATTCTTATTTATTATTATTTACTCATAATAAATTATATTTTAATGTTATATATATGTGTACCAACAATAATACATCTTTATTTTATGGATGGATACATTTTTTAAAATTATCTTACAAAAATTCTCCCAGAAATACAATCTTGATTGAAAGGAATTTCTTGAATTCTTACTTATTTTCAAGAGAACATTATAATCTATTTTTAGAAACCATTATATTTATAAAATAAATAATTTTTTTATGAAAAAACTTCCTTAATTTAATTCTGGTTTTACGCAATGATTTTTCCAAAATAACTATTATTTTCATGGTAAAAGTGAATTTATCTCATGAATTACTTGATGATTTTATATGAATATTTTCATCTATTTCAACACTATTTTTGATTCTTTTGTTCAATTGGGATTAATATTTTATGATATAATATACCATATTTTATTGACTGGTTTATTATTATATTTAATGAGGATGTACTATCTTGATACCATTCACCATATTACTTCAAATGGTTACTGTTTATGTTTAATGTTTGGGGAAAGTTATTTATATTTCATATGTAACTTTCAATATTAATATACATGTTGTTTATGTTGATCCCCATTCATATGAGGAATTAATTATTCTTATTACAGGACAAGTGGGGGAAACTAATGCCCCTCTATGCATTGGTAGGTATCATGAGACAAAACATAATTGGGTTTTGGATGAGGCCTTACCCAAGTATTTTTAGACGTCTTGGATGAGGCCTCGATGATATGTTTCTGTGGACCGAAATTATACATTCCCTTAATATGAAACTAGATATTGATAGTCCATGTGATTTTTTTACAAGTGGGATATCCATGTTTTTGTTTTATGGAATTATGTATTCAGTTTTTATCCCTTCCATATTATGATCGAGTATATTTTTTTAAAACCATGCATTTTAGTTATTCATCATGCCTAGAGTTTATGTTTATATTTTCTTCCACTGTATTATTTACCCTTATTGAGCATCTAAGATCACCCCTTTCACTTGTTTTATTTTCCCTAAGTTGTGAATAAGGTTTTTTATGAATGATTTGTAAGAATAATCTATGAGATTATGTGCGATAAAAAATAAGGTGATATGTTGTTTTTCCTTTCAAGTTTTAATGTTGAAATTATGTATGTATCTAGTTTGGTAAAATACTAATCTATCAATTCCATTGAAAAAAAAATTTATTTTTTATATTTTAATGTAATAAAATAAGGCACAGGATCTAGAAGACTAGGGTCGGGTACTTACTAATTGAGTATTGTTATGAATACTCTTAGGAATGATAAGTTATATGAAAAATTTTCCAAGTGTGACTTTTAGCTTTGGAATGTTTCATTTTCTGGTTATATTATATCATGTGAGGGTATTTTAGTGGATCTTTTAATGAAAAAAGTTATTGAGAAATATCCAAAACCCACCACTGTTACTTTGTTCTATAGTTTTATTGGTTTGGATGGATTTCATCAATTATTTTTGAAGAATTTCACATAAATTTATAATCCACTCACCAAGTTAACTTGGGAGTGAGCCAAGTCTCTTTGGACAGGAGAATATTAAGAAAATTTATAGGAGCTGAAGAGATTGTAAATCAGTGCACCTATGATTACATTAACTTATAGTGAAGAGGTTTTTAATCTATATTGATGCATAAAATAATGTATTGAGATTATTTATCGTGTAAAATGATATGTTTATAGCTTATGCCTCATGAAAATTAATGGATTGTGATAAATATTTCCTAAATCATGATTCATTGTTAGCAAGAGTAATTTTTCAATTGAAGATATGGAAGAAATATCTTTACATATAAATATGTGATATATATACTGATTATAAAATTTTAATGTATATATTCACTCAAAAAGAGTTAAATTTGTATATGAGAAGATGGTTGGAGTTGATTAAATATTATGACTACTCAATACATGTAACGACCCAATGTTTTTAGTGGAAATTAACTTACTATATTATGTCATAAAATCACATGAAAACACAAAATAATGAACTACTATGTGATAAGTGACCTTTAAACATAATTTTTTCACTTCTGTGTTTGGAATTTTGAAAATCTGACATACACAGTTGTTTTCATGATGTTTTTTGGAGTCCGATAAGAAAAACATAATTATTGGTGAATAGGAAAATTCCCTAATTAATAGTAACATAGCCTTATGAATTTTGATATATCCTTATGAATAGTAACCTCACCTATGATGGTATAAAAATAATATTCATGTTGGAAGTGCAATATTCCTATACTTTAGAATAAGGTAATGAGTGTTTTAAAACTTATTTTGATAATAAATTATTATTTTAATTAAATATTAAAATAATCATATTTATAAAATTATTTTTGGAAAATGGACTTCATTTTTGGATTCCACACATCTAAAAATGGTAAGGGTGATTTTTTCATATTTTTTTGAAACACTTGAATTTTTTATGAATAGTAAAATACAGTAATTTACCGTATATATACATTATAAGATAAAAATATTATTCCTAGCATCATGGATGATGTCACCACCAATGTTTCGGATTAACATGACCCATTTACTATTATTTATCATGGAATACATACTATTATATGTTTTGTGAAGAAATAACAAATTAAGGATTAAAATAGTATGAAATCCCTCCTCTCCTCCACTATAAAACCCCCCTTCACTCCCTCTTCTCTCCACTCCTATCAAGCTCCAAGACATCCCTAAATTCTGCCCAAATCTTTCCCCAAGGTCCTCTCGCACATCTGAAAGCTCTAATACTCATCAAAATACCAAAACCTCTCCCCTTAAGTGGTTCTCAAAGGAAGAAGTCTCAAGAGGTAAATTCCGCTTCCCAAATTTCTTCTTTTCTTTTAAGTTCTTTTATTTTTTATTTATTTACTCACATACCTTCACCATAATAGTATCATATATCTAGTTAAATAAATGTACTAGAATTTCTTCATGCTACTGGTATATTTCATTACATTCTCCCCTTTCCCCACCCTTTTTTAAAGAAATGAAAACACCATTTGAGAAGTGCTAATTTAGCACGTTTAAGGACAATGTTTTATCAATTTCTATTATTATCTTTAATTATGGTCATGAAACCATTTTTTTATAGTTGAACCAGATTAATATATTTGCAATATATCCAATTTTTTGTTCTGTAATATTTTGGTACAAATGGAATTAAGTTATAATGAAAAACACATTCTTTGTAATCAAATCCAGTTATTAACAAAAACGGTTACCACTAAGGTTATATATATAATAATTCAACATCACTCTAAGTAACCTAATTAAAATTAAAACCATGTAATCTCCTGGATATGAACTAAATAATATAACTTTAATTCTGGACAACCAATTTCATCTTACATATAATCCAAACTTGAATATAAATGAACCGATCTTTTAAAGCCAAGTAAACAAACAAGCCGAACAATGAAATTGAAGCTTTTAACTAATAAAAAAGGATTTGAATGAACTAAAAAGGGTCATAATAAATAAATTACATATATAAGAGGATCTATACTTATTAATTAATAATCCTAATTTGTTTATTCAGGTCATTAATAACAAGTGGATAACACCAACGAATTTAAGGTAAGGGATTCCTCCCCTTTCACTCTTAATCAAGATTGTTCTCTATTCCATGTCATTTTTCTGTAATAAAAAGTTTTGGGATATTTTTATACACCTTCCCATACTTCCCTAATGTTTTATAAGTGATGGTAATCTCTTATCTCTCTTATAAACCCCTCTTAGGTACACCCAACACCATGCGGGTAAAATCGTAATGAATTCTACCAAAACCTACTTCGTTCTTTCGGGTTGCCTTATATTTCATTCAAAATGGTTTTATCATAACTATTTATGTGAATCTTATGAATTATAGAGAGTTTTAAAAGATTCTAATATCAAGACACTTTCATAACGTCCTTTCGGAGATATACATGTTTTTGAAAGATTCCCTCCTTTGAAATTTTTGATAAGCAAACCTGTTTTAAAGAACTTCCCAAATTTTTACCCAATTTTCAATTTCACTATATCATCTATTTTATGTAACAATTGTCTTTATAAAATCAGTATTTTTATTATGGAAACCTTTTTGGTTCAATTCTGGTTTTATATAAAAGAATTTCCTCTTTTCTATTTGAAAATCTCTAGAGTGTTTTCCTTAAAACCGTACAAAATGTTTTAATTCTAATGTTTTTAAAATACATTTCTAATATGTTGCCACTTCTAACAGACCCCACATACCATGTTATATGCCTATTTTACCCTATTAACTTCCTTTTATGTTCTAATCCTTTCTTTTCATGGACACTTTCATGATACACCCCTTGGATATGTTTTATATCATGATTGTGGTACCCAATTCTTTCCATGGGTACCTATATGTTTATGTATGGTTGCTTGTGTATTATTGTATATGTGGTAAGAATATTTATGTGGAAAGAATATTCTTGAAAATATTGAGATGTTTGCGCCCAGATAGTGCTCCAATGCATTGGGTAATGTTAAGTCTCATGAGATGCGATGTGAAACTGGATTGACAGTTAGCCTTGACCCATACTGAAATGGGAAAATGGATTGGCGGTTATCCTTGACTCATACTAATGATATGATATATGATTCTGCCACATTTATATGATTCCATTTCTATATGATCCCATGCTTATATTAAAATATTTTATAAGTTTCCTGCTTTGGATATCATTATGTCATGCCTCCTAACTCATGTGCTTGAGATGTATCCTTATGTCCATTAATTTACTGGGATTTTTTAGCTCATCCCTTTGTTCATGTGTTCAACAGGGTAATCCATGCAGATGTAAGAGCTTAAAGGAAGTTAGAAGTTCTTTATGAAGATTAAATAAAGATGTTTTTTTATCTCCATGTTTTGTGTTATATGTACCTAGTCTTCCAAGACAGTAGACTTAATGATCCTTGTCTTGTACCCTGATGATTAATTATGCTTAAAATAATGAAATGTTATATGTAAAAGGCTCGAGTCACTATATTTGGTATCAAAGGATGGTCTAGTTATTTTTGGAGATTATTAATAGATAACCCTAGTGAGAACCTTAAGTATGAGACTAAGTATAAGAAAATAGTATTAAATTTTGGTGAGTATAGAGTAAGTGTTTTATCAAGAAAATACATACCTATCTGGATACGGGCAGGTAGAGGTGGATCTGGCACAAATGTATCTAGGGGTAAAACCCGAAAACACCACTTTGAGATAGATTCGAATAGGAACTGGTGCATGATAACGGTCCTTACTGTACTCTTGGTTATGACACTCCTAGGGGATATGCTTCGGTAGATTCATGAGCTTAGTACAAACCATTGTTAAGGGAAAAAATCTCATAAGAATATAAGTTAAGAAATAGATTGAGGATAACCTAGATAAAAATGTAAGGAATCACAAGTTTGGATGTACTTCTTCTTTATAAGTTTATCCTTTAATGTTCAAAGTTCACTTTTTATGCTGAATAGCTAAGTATTCAGGACCTCTAATTATATGTTCTTTTTCTTAGTTAATGGTGGTAAATTGAAGAGAACGTTCCAACAACTGATGTGATAGGCAATGTGATGATTGTCCTAATGACATGCCTGATGTGATATAAGCAGGTGCTCAAAATGTCATGGTAGTACTTGCTCAGCTGGCTCAAGTTATGACTAACAACTTGAATCAGGTGGAACGTTCTCCTCCTCCAAGGAAAGAGAAAGTTGTTGTAGAATCCTTCATGCGGAAAAGGCCTACCATGTTTAGTGGGTCTTCTGATACCCTCCTCCCAGAACAATGGATTAACTCCATTGAAAAGATTTTCTCTGTCCTCTATTGCTTGGAAGAAGAGAAAGTTGTACTGGAAGTCTATTGTTTTGATGGGGAAGAAGATCAGTGGTGGACACTAATCAAGAATACAATTTCCCAAGAGTAAATTCATTCTATAGATTGGGAGGAATTAAAGGGGGTGTTTTTCAACAAATATTTTCCACGAACCCTCCATCTCAAGATGGAAAGAGAGATCCTTGGACTCCAGTAGAAGGAAGATGAGTCCATCAGAGCGTATGAAGAAAAATTTACAAGGCTTGAAAGGTATGCCTATGGCTTTGTCACGAATACCTAAAGTAAGGTGGATCGCTTCTTTATCAGATGAAAGCTGAGTCTACAAAAAATGTTGGCGATTCTAGTCTTTGAAAACTATGAGGAGATTTTTCATTGTTCCCTCAAGGTTGAAATGGAGATTGGAGACTCTCAGTGGTCTCATGGTCCTAGTGACAAGAAGAAAAAAATAGAGAACCACATGGGTGGTTCATCAAACAAATCCCATGATGTAATGAAGCCTCACTATCCCCATTGCAATAGTTATGGGGAAAAGCATCTTGGTGACTGTCTCAAGGGAACTAGGAATTGCTTCAAATGAAGAAAGTTTGGTTATCTGGGCAAGAACTGCCAAAGGGATATGAAAAATCCTGCTAATGTTGAAGTAGAAAGGAAGGTTTAGATCAACACTCAACCTGCAGTGCAGTGTTTTAACTGCAAGGAGCTTGGGCATTATGCGAACAATTTTCATAAGCAAAGGGTTGTTAGAGGCAACCAGCAACAACCTCCAAGGCAACAAGGAAGGGATTATGCTATCACTACTGTTGAGGTGGATCCGGAAAACGATGTGGTGATTGGTATGCTTGTTATTCATTCCAGAATAGCAAACGTACTATTTGATTCTGGTTCTATGCATTCCTTCATATCTTGGTACTATAGTATAACTATACAAACACCACCTCAAAATTTAGAGGAAATGTTATTTGTGAGAACAGCAAATGGGGAAATTATTGTATCCATGGTTTATAACACTTCCCTGGTTAATGTTTGTGGACTGAACCTCCCATAAAATCTTTTTATACTTCCTTTAATGGAGTTTCACACTATCCTGGGCATGGATTGTCTATCTTTGAATATGGCCAACATCAACTGTTAGGAAATGGAGATTTCTCATCACATCCAAAAGCATCCTCTGATTCCTTTCAAGTGTAAGGAGGAAGATGTGTCTCCTTTAGAATCTTCATCTCAAGTTTGTATATTGCTTCCTTATGAGCACGCATACCTATCTCAAATGATTGAGAAAAAGGAGAGAATCATGCTTGAAGACATGCCCATCATGGGGGATTACACTGATTTATTCCCCGAAGAGTTTCCTGGTTTTCCTCCTGACCGAGAGGTTTAGTTCTCAATTGAACTTATCCCTGGATCTTTTCCATTCTCAAAGACACCTTACAGAATGGCCACCGTAGAGCTGGAAGAGTTGAAGAAGTAGTTACAGAAGAATATGGGGAAGGGTTTTATACACCCGAGTGCTTCACCGTGGGGTGCTTTAGACCTCTTCGTCAAGAAGAAGGATGGATCAATGCACCTCTGCATTGATTATCGTGAGCTCAATAAAATCACTATATAGAACAAGTATCCCCTTCCATGGATAGATGAATTTTTCGATCAGCATTGTGGGGTCATTTATTTCTCTAAGGTAGACCTTCGGTCAGGATATCACCAACTAAAGGGGAGGAAGGAAGATATTCCCAAGAATACCTTTCAAACGAAGTATGGACACTATGAGTTCATAGTGATGCCCTTCAGACTCTCTAATTCTCCAGAAATGTTCATGGATTTAATGAATATAGAATTTAGAGATTACCTCGACAAATTTGTGGTGTTCTTTATTGATGATTTTCTGATATAATCCATGATTAAGGAGGAAAATGAGTAGCATTTCGAAACTGTGTGAAAGACTTTGCGAAGGGAGAAGTTATATGAAAAGTACAATAAATATGAGTTTTGTATGGAGGAAGTATCATTCTTGGGGAATGTTATCACGAGGAAAGGGATATCTGTGGACCCTTCCAAGTAGAAGGAAATTGAAGAGTGGTCATGGATAACTTATGTAATGAAGATCCACAACTTTTTAGGTCTAGCTGGGTATTATTGACGATTCATGAAGAAATTTTCACGATTATCAAACTCAATTACCAAGCTGACATGGAAGGGATTAAAGTTCATCTAGACACAAGAATGTGAAGACTGTTTCATGGAGTTGAAAAAGAGGCTTATCACTACGCCGGTACTCACACTCCCACCAAGTGGAGAACACTTTGTGGTGTATAGTGATGATTCTAAGAAAGGCTTAGGCTTTGTGCTAATTCAAAATGATAAAGTGATAGCCTATTCCTCAATGAAGTTGAAACTCCATGAGAAAAACTATCCCACGCATGATTTGGATTTGGCGGCTATGATCGTTGCGTTGAAAATATAGTGGAATTATCTCTATGGAGAAAAATGTGAGATATATACTGACCACAAGAGTCTAAAATATATATTCAGACAAAAAGAGCTTAATATGCGCCAGTGAAGATTGGTAGATCTCATCAAGAATTATGACTTCTCAATCCACTACCTTCCCGGTAAGGAAAATAAGGTGGAAGATGCTCTAAGTAGAAAGGATCATGCATCCTTATCAATGATGAGAATTAAAAGGGATTTGATCTTCTTAGATTTGAAAAGGATGGACATGGGAATCATTAAGGGAGGAACATCATCAATCCTTTCTCAAATGATTGCTCAACCATCCCTCTTGGAAAAAATAGAGGATGCTCAAAGAAAGGATGTGGAAATTCAGAAAATGGTGGAAGCTGTTAAAAATGGGAAATCCTCTGATTTCAAAATTGAGGACGAAGGAGTTGTACAATTTGGGACACGATTATGTGTACCATCTGATCCAGATATAAAGAAGGAGGTATTGAATGATGCACATAGCTTGAACTTCTCTATCCATCCTGGGAGTACCAAAATGTATTGTGGTCTTCGAGAACACTTCTGGTGGGATAACACAAACAAGGAGATTGCAGAATATATATCACGGCTCTTGGTATGTCAGCAAGTTAAATCTGAGAGAAAAAATTCCAAAGGTATGATGCATCCATTGCCTATACCCATGTAGAAATGGGAAAATGTTACGATGGACTTTGTCATGGGTCTCCTGAAGAATCCAAAGGGAAATAATGCGATATGGGTTGTGGTTTACCAACTCACCAAGACATCCCATTTCATCGTTATTCGAGAAGACCTGTCGCTTGAACAACTTGCAAAGATATATGTCAAGGATGTGGTGAGAATGCATGGTGTTCCATTCTAAGTTGTCTCTGACCATGATCCAAGGTTCACATCTAAATTTTAGAGGAGTCTTCAACATTCTTTGAGTACTAAATTAAATTTCAACACGACTTATCACCCCCAAAATGATGGCCAATATGAAAGGACTATTCAGATGCTTGAAGATATGCTTAGAGACTGCTCTCTTGAATTCAAAGGTGTTTGGGATTATCATCTCCCATTGGTTGAGTTCTCATACAGCAATAGCTTCCACTCGAGTATTCAGATGGCTCCATATGAAGCTCTGTAAGGAAATTGATGTAGAACTCCAACCTATTGGCATGAAGTTGGGGAAAGAAAGCTTCTTTGACATGATATTGTTGAAGAGATGACAGAGAAGGTTCATGTCATCCAGAAACACATCAAAGCTGCTCAAATTTGGGAAAATAGCAATTCTGACAACCGTCGAAGGGACTTGGAGTTCAACGTTGGAGATAAAGTCTTCCTTAGAATATCTCCATGGAAGAGAGTCATGCGATTCACGAAGAAAGGGAAGCTAAACCCAAGGTATATTGGCCCCTTTGAGATCCTTGACCACATAGGATCCATGGCCTATCATCTTTCACTTCCACTAAATATGGCTTGATTTCATGACTTTTTTCATTTATCACTCTTGAGGAAGTACATACCTGATCTCTCACATGTACTAAACTCAGAGGTGGTGCAGCATGAAGATGATCTCTCCAATGAAGAGTAGCCAGTAAAATTTTGGATCGGAGGGATAAGGTTCTACGCAATAAGAAAACCCATCTTGTCAAAGTGTTTTGGTGGAACCATAAGTTTGAGGAAGCAAAATGAGAACTGGAGGAAGCAATGAAGGAAAAGTACCCACATCTGTTTTTGGCCTAGAATGTAAAATGAAATTTTGAGGGAGAAATTTCTTAACCGTGGAATAATGTAACGACCCCATGTTTTTAATAGAAATTCCCTATTTATATTATGTCATAAAATCACATGAAAACACAACATAATGAACTAATAATTGATAAGTGACCTTTAAACAAACGTTTGTCACTTCTGTGTTTGGAATTTGGAAAATCTGACATACACGGTTGTGTTCAAGATGGTTTTTGGAGTCCGATAAGAAAAACATAAATTTTGGTGAATAGTAACATACCCCAATGAATAGTAACATACCCTTATGAATATTGATATACCCTAATAAATTTTAACCCCACCTATGGTGGTATAAAAATAATATTCAAGTTGGAAGTGCAATATACATATACTTTAGAATAAATTATTGAGTGTTTTAAAACTGGTTTTGATAATAAATTATTATTTTAATTAAATATTAAAATAATAATATTTAGGTAATTATTTTTAAAAAATGGACTATATTTTTGGATTCTACACGTCAAAAAATGGTTAGGGTTAATTTTTGATATTTTTCGGAAATACATGAATTTTTTATGAATAGTAAAATACGGTAATTTACTGTATATATACATTATAAGCTAAATAGACTATTCCTAGCATCATGGATGATGTCACCACCCATGGTTAGAATTCACATGACCCATTTACTATTATTGGTCATGGAATACTTACTATTCTATTTCTTGTGAAGAAATAATAAATTAAAGATTATAATATTATGAAATCCCTCCTCTCCTCCACTATAAAACCCCCGCTTCACTCCCTCTTCTCTCTACTCCTCTCAAGATCCAAGCCTTCTCTAAATTCTGCCCAAATCTCTCCCCAAGGTACTCCACCATGTACAAAATCTCTCATCCTCCTCATAATATTAAAACCTCTCCCCTTAAGAGGTTCTCAAAGGAGGAAGTCTCAAGAGGTAAATTCCTCTTCCCAAATTTCTTCTTTTCTTTTAAGTTCTTTTCTTTTTTATTTCTTTCCTCACCTCCCTTCACCATAATAGTATGATAAATATAGTAACATACATGTACTGGAATTTCTTCATTCTAGTGGTATATTTCATTATCTTCTCCCCTTTCCCCACCCTTTTTTTGAAAGAAATGAAAGCACTATTTGAGATGTGCTAATTTAGCACATTCAAGGACAACGGTTTATCAATTTCTATTATTATCTATAATTTTGGTCATGAAACCATTTTTCTTATGGATGGAACATATTATTATATATTTATATATCCTATTTCAGGTTCTTTAATCTTTTGGTTCAAATGTAATTATGTTATAATGAAAAACACATTCTTTGTAATCAAATCCACAGATTAACAAAAATGGTTACCACTAAGGTTATATTTATAATAATTCGACATCACTATAAGTAAACTAATAAAAATTAAAACCATGTAATATCATGGATATTAACTACAGAATATAACTTTAATTCTGGACAACCACTTTAATCTTTCATATAATCCAAACCTGAATATAATTGAATCGATCTTTTAAAGCCAAGTAAACAAACGACCCGAACAATAAAATTGAACCTTTTAGCTAAAAAAATGGATTTGAATGAACATAAAAGGGTCATAATAAATAAAATACATTTATAAGAGGTTCTTGAATTATTAATTAATAAGTCTAATTTGTTTATTCATGTCATTAATAACAAGTGGGGAACACCAACGGATTTAAGGTAAGGGGTTCCTCCCCTTTCACTCTTAATCAAGATTGTTCTCTATGCTATGTATTTTTTGTGTAATATCAAGTTTTAGGGTTTGTTTATAAACTTCCCCATACTTCCATAATGTTTTATAAGTGATTATAATCCCTCCTCTCTCTCTCATAAACCCCTCTTAGGTACACCCGACACCATGCGGGTAAAATCATAACGAATTCTACCCAAACCTTCTCTGTTCTTTCGGGTTGCCTTATCTTTCATTCAAAATGGTGTTATCATATATATTTATGTGAACCTTATGAATTATGGATATTTGTAAAATATTCTAATATTAATACCCTTTCATCACTTTATTAAGGGGATATACCTGTTTTTTAATGATTCCATCCTTAGAACTTTCTGATAAGTAAACTTGTTTTAAAGGAACATCCCAAATTTTTACACAAATTTCAGGTTCACTATATCCTCTATTTTAATACACCATTGTCTTAAGAAAATCAGTATTTTTATTATGAAAACCCGCTTGTTTCAATTCTGGTTTTATATAAAAGAATGTCTTCTTTTCAATTTGAAAAGCTCTAGAGTGTTTTCCTTAAAACCACACAAAAACGTTTTAATGCTAATGTTTCTAAAATACATTTCTAATATGTTTTCACTTATATTTGACACCACATACCATGTTATATGCATATTTTACCCTATTAACGTCCATGTATGTTCTAATCCTTTACTTTCATGGACACGTTCATGATACACCCATTGGATATGTTTTATGTCATGATTTTGGTACCCAATTCTTTCCATGGGTACCCTTATGTTTATGTATGGTTGATTGTGTATGATTGTATCTGTACTAAGAATATTTATGTGGCAATAATATTAATAAAAATTTTGAGATGGGTGCGCCCAGATAGCGCTCCAATTCATTGGGTAAGGTTAAGTCTCATGAGATGGGATGTGAAATGGGAATGGCAGTTAGCCTCGACCCATACTAAAGATATGATATATGATTCTTCCACATTTATATGATTCCATTTTTATATGATCCCATGCTTATATAAAATGATTTTAAAAGTTTCATTCTTTGGATATCATTATGTCATTCCTCCAAACCCATGTGCTTAAGATCTTTCCTTATGTTCACTCCTTTATTGGGCTTTTTAGCTCATCCCTTTGTTCATGTCTCCCCAGGGTACCCTACACAGATGTAAGAGCTTAAAGGAAGTTAGATGCTCTTTCTGGAGATTAAATAAAGAATTTTTTTCAGCCCCATGTTTTTTGTTATATGTACCTTGTAATTACCCTACCCTAGGTAACTAGAGTCGGTGCATTATTACATAACATTATCATGATCACAAAAGATCAAGTCTCGAAAGGCTGATTAGTTTAGAAGTCTTGGAAACACTAGACATATTCATAAGTCTTAAATTACATCATAAAGTAAAAAAACTACAACAACATCTTGTCTTCATATCCCCTCATACTATTCCTACATGTCATTCATAAATTACCTCTTCACATCCTGGGAAAAAAACATTGAAATGGGTGAGCTCAGATGCTCAGTAAGGATAAAAATATATCGAAAACTTTCATAAATAAGCATAAACATTTAAAGCAATGTATAACTAAAACAAAATCATTTTAAAATTTAACTTAAGAATAATATGTCATAAATAAAATGAAATAATGTCATTTACTTATTCACATGGATATTCTACTAGTCAAATAATCACATGCAATATCAATAACAACTTTCATAATGATGGAATGCATAATGCCATACTATCATAACTACGTAGCCAAGGCCTCCTGCCAAGACTATAAATAAGATTTTTCCAAGGCCTCGTTACAAGATAATAGTTTTTCTCATGAGACATACCAATGCATCAAGGAGCTATAGCGGGCTCCACCCGTCACTTATTAAGTCCAATACATTCCTCATATGAACAGGTTTAAACATAACATAAACATTCGTATTAAAACTATCATACGAAATGTCAATACTTTTTCCATAAACCATGAATGGTATAAAAATAACACATCCACTGTCAAACATATCACAAAACCTTCAATACAATATGGAAGTATTGTATAATAATAAATCAACTTCAAATAAGCTTAAAATCCATCAAAGGATTTTGGCATAGATGTAATTAAAACTATTTGAGAGAAATATCTCTTTTTTTGAAATAATTTAATAGTCACATAATTATAAAATAAAACATTTATTTTGAAAATATTCTTATAATATTATAAGTTAAGCTTCGAAGATTTTACAATGGTGTAAAATAGCCGCACTCACCGTATAATTTTAAAAAAAGACGTTCTTACATTAATTGTCGAAAAGGTTAAAAATGACCTTGTTTGGAAAACGATAGAAAGATTCCTTTATAATATTCTTATAAAAAGTCAAAAAGGGTATAAATTACTTTATCCCATAGTCTTTAAAATATTAAGAATGATTTGAAATACATTTTTAAGAAACATGGATGTGGATGATAAAAATGTCCCAGTAGATAATTACATATAAACAACATCGGATAATGAAGAGATTGGGAAATAAACCCTTACCTTGTTATTTTATTTGGTTGAGGGTAGGTTAACCTCCTGTATAATGGTGAAATAATAGTTATTAAATTATTCAAGAATCATATACATTAATATGATATCTTATATGATCTTTTAACATTGATTTGTTAATACAATATGAGTATTATCGTCATTATGGGTTTTAACTTACTCGTTTCCTTTTATATTTTTTGTTACATAAGCCATGTTTGTTATGGATAGGTTGTATAGTGTTCATATCCAGAATGATATAAAGTTCTTAAACATTACTTTTAATCATCAAATGAGAATTAGTCTCTAATGGATACGACGGGGAATGAATCTCATAGCGTTCTTGGTGACGGTAGTCCGTACGTATGCACGAGAAACAATATCATTCTTTTGATATTGAAATAATATATAATTGGATGGTATAAAATATATATAGAATAATTATCATGTTATATTTATTATTTACATTAATTACTCATCATTATTATACCCATTCAAATAATAATGTTTTCAATAACAATTACACCACGATGTGGAGACGGTAAGCCGTACGTACGCACGTATGGTGACATGTCATTCAAAGGATTGATAGAATACTGAATATGGTTTTACCATATTTATAATAACATAAAATTATATATAAGATACTAGAGTTATTATTTTATAATGGGAAAAACAATGAAAGAGTAAGGTGAGGAAGAAAGGAACTTGAAAGAGGTTGGTGAAAACATTACCTCTTCTTCGGGTTCTTCCTTTTTATTTGATCAAATGGGCTCTTCAAGTTGGATTTATGACCAAAATAAGGCCTCTAGGTTAAAGTGAGGGAAGTTGAGAGAGTATTTGAGTAGGGGTTGGACGATCCAAGAGGCTTTGAATGTGTGAATTAGTGATAAGGGGGAGTGCCCTTTTATAAGAGGGGTGACAGGCACCTTTGGAAAACCTAGAAATATTAATTTATAATAAATTCATATTAGGTTTATAATGGATAAAAATAGATAATTTAAATGTTAAGGTGGGGATGGGTAGAAATAATTTCAACCAATAGATTTTAGATAGGTTTGGGTCATTATATTAAACTTATCCTTTAGTTTTAACTCTTAGTTAATTAGTTTGACATTTACCTTGTCACATTGTATTTTTATATTATATTGTTAATAAACATACTATATACATCCAAGAGAACCCCAAGTGGTCCATTAATGATACACCTATCATTATATAAGTCCTTTTTCCAAACATTAGATTTTTAGGAATAGAATATCAATTAATAATATAATATTTGTTTTAAAAACTCTTTTATGTCAATTATGAAACTATTGGGTATTTTGTTTTTGATAATTTTATAACAGAATTATTACTTCAAATAAAATTTATATAACCAATATTAATATGTAATATTAACATATAAAATTAGTTTAATTAATAAAAAGCCTCAAATTACATTTATTTTGATATTTATAATATCAATTATTTTAATATTTCATTAATTAGGTAATTAAAGCACCACCAGTATGTTAAAAATAAATCAAATTATTTAATGTCTAAAAATTATAAATAAAATACCATTATGTAGGAAATATATTTATCTTTCTAATTAATATTTATAATCGAATTTATCTAATGTATTACCCTATATTAAAAATGTTTTAGTTATTAAACTTTGATTTTAACTCTTTTAACTCTTCTTTGAATTAAATAATAATAAATGTCCTAACCTAATCCAAGTGGACCTAAATGATAATATTTTATTCATAAGGTTGTTTTTGGTCGATATAAACTTGTCCAATAGAATTAGGGCATGTGTTAGGGTAATATTAAAATCATTTTTACCCTTAATTTCCCTATTTACTTTAAACCATGGTAAATAAAAGTAATAAGTTACTATTCACCAGAATTTATTTTTATCTTATTGAACAACATTTTACTCCTTGATATTAACAGTGTCTATCGGATTTTCAAAATTGCACTCACAGAAGCGGTAAAATTATGTTTTATGTGAATTTCCAAATTCTCCTAAGAGGTGGGTAAAAGACGATGAAAAGTTCCCTAAATTTTTATATATCTAAAATTATTCTAAACTAACTCAAATGAATTGAATTGAACTTATATAGGTATTATGTATCTATTTTGACCTAAATTAAATTTAAATAAAATAAATAATTTTTTAAATAAAAATTCGGTTTTAAACTATAACTCAGGGTTTTTTCACTATTCATCAAAAATTGAAAGTTTTCAGAAAAGTTCCAAAATTTCACCCTAGGATAATTTCGATATTCCGAATCTAAAAATGAAGTCCATTTTGAAAGATAAAATTTAAAAATTTTAAAAAAGTGGGTATTACTATTCATAACGGCTAGTTTGATTGGTTGTGGTGTGTGTTAGAACTCGAAGTTGTGTTGAACACACACTACCGTATTATTCAAAGAGAAGCATATCGTGGAAGAATGGGGTGGTAAATTCTCCCCTCCTTAAAATAATTTCATCCTCGAAATTTCTAGAATACTACCGAATGAAAAGACTCAGGTGATTCTTAATCATAAGTTCCTCGGGTTCCGACGTTGCCTCTTCCATTATATGGTTTCTCCATAGAACTTTTACCAGACGAGTCATCCGATTTCTCAGCACTTGTTCTCTAGTATCAATAATAATGATGGGCTATTCATAATAAAATTGATCAGGTTCCGGTTCTAATTCCTCATAGGTGAGTACATGCATTGGATCAGGAATTTATTTTCTCTACAGTGATACGTGGAACACATCATGAACTTTGGAGAGGTTTGGCGGTATTGCCAACCGGTAAGCTACAGCCCCAAGTCATTCTAGATTTTCGAAAGGTCCGATGTACCTAGGACTCAATTTACCCTTCTTACCGAAATGTATAACTCCCTTCCATGGAGATACCATCAAGAAAACATGATCTCCTACCATCAATTCCAAATCCTTCCTTCGGTTATCGGCATAGCTCTTCTACCTACTTTGAGCTGATTTGATGTGGTTTTGGATTAAATTCACATTTTCCATAGTTTCCTCCACCAATTCTAGGCCTACGAGTTTTCCTTCACCAAAATCATCCAAACAGGATGGTGTGCGACATCTCTTTTCGTATAACGCTTCATATGGTGTCATCTGAATACTCTAATGGAAGCTATTATTATAGGAAAATTATACTGGAGGTAAATATTGATCCCACATACCCTGGAAGTCAAGTGAGCAGGATCTCAACATGTCTTCTAAGGTTTTAATTGTCTGTTCTGATTGTCCATCAGTTTGAGGGCGGTAGGCAGTGCTCAAATGAAGTTTAGTATCCAAGGCCTTTTGAAGACTTTTCTAGAATCTTGAAGTAAAATTGGGACCATGATCAGAAACAATCTACCGGGGTACTCCATGAAGTCTCACAACTACATTAATATATAGTCTTTCTAGACGTTCAAGTGGTAAATCTTCTCTTATAGTAAGAAAATATGTTGACTTGGTAAGATGATCAACAATGACCCATATTGCATCATTCCTTATAAGAGTCTTTGGTAGCCCCATGACAAAGTATATCGTAATATTTTTCCATTTCCACTCAGGTATGGGAAAAGGTTGTAATACTCCACTAGGATGTTTCCTTCCAACTTTCACTTGTTGACAAACCATACATCTTGACACAAAATCCACAATCTCCCTCTTAATGTTGTCCCACAAAAAATATTCCTTCAAATCTCTATAAATTTTGGTTCTCCTGGAGTTTATAGAGAAATTAGAACTATGATAATCATCCAACAATTCCCTTTTTAGATCAGGTATATCAGGAACAAAATGTCTCTTTGCAAATTTCAAAATTCCATCTTCATACACAATGTCTCTCAATCTCCAATCATTCACAACTTTAATCTTCTTTTGAAACTCTTCATCACCAGTCTGAGAACTCTTTATCCTTCCTAATAAAGATGGTTTGGAAACCATTTGAAAAAGTATCGATGTTTCACCTTCCATGGTAATTCCTATATTCATCTTAACTAGATCAATGAAAATAGGATCCCTTTCAATTCTCGTCATGTTCAAAACTCCATGATCTTTTTTTCTCAAAGCATCGGCCACCTTATTTTCCTTCCTTGGGTGGTAGTGTATTGTGTAATCATAATCCTTGAGTTGTTCAAGCCATCGCCTTTGCCTCATGTTGAGTTATTTCTGTGAGAAAATGTACTTCAAACTCTTGTGATCAGTATAAATCTCACATTTTTCACCACAGAGATAATGTCTCAATATCTCCAAAGCAAAGATTACAGGAGCTAACTCAAGATCATGAGTAGGACAGTTTTTCTCATGAATTTTAAGCTATCGTGATGCATAGGCAATAACCCTATCATTCTGCATAAGGACACAACCAAGTCTTTTTTCGATGCATCACTATAAATAATGAACCCATCATTCCTTGATGGTAGAGTCAAAATAGGGTCATTGACTAATCTCCTCTTCAGTTTTTCAAAACATTATTCACACTCTTTTGTCTAAACAAACTTAACCCCTTTACATGTGTGCTTCATTAATGGGTTAGCCAACCGGGAAAAATTCTAGATGAAACGTCAATAATAACCTGCTAAACCAATAAAACTATGTACCTCAAGTATACTCGTCGGTGCAGACCATTCTTGGATTGCCATGGTCTTAGAAGGATCAACCGATATTCCATCTTTAAAGACAATATGGCCAAGAAAAGAAATCTCCTAAATCCAGAATTCACACTTGCTAAACATCCCATATAATTCATGTCTTCTTAGAGTCTTCAGGATAATGCGCAAGTGATTTTCATGATCTTCGTAGCTTTTAGAGTATACCAATATATCATCAATAAATACAACCACAAAATCGTTGAGATATTCCACGAAAACTCTTTTCATTATATTCATGAAAATAGAAGGTGCATTAGTCTCCCAAAAGGAATTACTGTAAACTCGTAATGCCCGTACCTGGTTCAAAATGTTGTCTTCAGAATGTATTCCTTCTTCACACACAACTAATGGTATCCGGATCAAAGGTCAATCTTTGAAAAGTATTGAGCTCCATGCAGTTGGTCAAATAAATCATCAATGTGTGGTAGGGGATACTTTTTCTCTATTGTTATAGCATTGATCTCCCTGTAGTTGATACATAACCTCATAGATCCATCTTTCTTCTTATCAAAAAGGACAGGGGCTCCCAATGGAGAAACACTAGGGTGAATAAATCCCTTATTACTCAATTACTATATTTGTTTCTTTAGTTACACTAATTCCATAGTGGTCATTCTATAAGAGGCCTTTGATATGGGCCTTGAACTACGAATTAAATCAATGGGAAACTCAATTTCCCATTCTGGAGGATATCCTAGTAAATCTTCTAAAAACACATATACATATTCTTTCACAATAGGTACATCCTCTATCTGAACATTCCTTTCCTTACCCATAGTCATTTCATTCTCTTCCTTCCCAATAATTTAATTTAGTTGAGCTACTGGGGGTGGGTCTAGGTAAGAATTAGGTGGTGGTGATTCTGCTCTATAGATAAGGTGTTACCTATTATCATCATAAAAAATAGTAACCTTCATCTTCTTACAATAAATTTTTGCATCATGGCCCAAAATCAAATCCATAATGAGGATTATATCAAATTCAATCACAGGTATAATGATGGGATCTGCAGATAAAGAACATTTCTGTGCTCTAATGGGGACTGATTCACAAAACATTGTTACAATGATACTTCCCTTAGGAGTTTTAACTGACAACTCCCTTGTTAAATCAAATTGGAAATATCTAATTTTCATAGAAAATTGGGAAGATATGATACAATGATGTGATCCAGAATCAAATAATGCATTTTCTAAACTTGAGGAAACCATTAAATTACCTGCCACCACATCTTTCGGAGCTTCTACCTCTGTAGTAGTGATAGAATAATCTTGGCCTTGATCCCTTGGCAATTTCTGAGGTAAATTCCCCTGATGCTAAGGACATTAATTTGCATAATGTCCCATCTCTCTTAAGTTGTAGCATTGAACATCAGTAGATTCTTTCTTCCCCTTACAATCATGATCTTGGTGGCCTTTTTAACCATACTTGTAACAAACTCCCATTCCCTTCAAGCAAGTACCAGGGTGTTTCATCCCACATTTACTGCAAGATGGATATTCAACTTTTCCCTTCTTCCCCTAATTTCCATTCCATGAGTGATCAGAAGATCTCTTCTTCTCTTTATTTTCTTTAAAGCCATAAGACTTAGAGAATTATTTTTCTATCTTGATAGCACATGAGACAATATCTTTATACGATGAGAAGGATTGTGACCCTAATGCTAGGACAAGAAAAAGTTTTAACCCATTAAAGAAACGATCAATATTTATTCTTGGGTTTTGTATATACTCTTTAGCATACCTTGCTAACCTTGTAAAGTTAGCCTCATACTTTGCGACATTCTCATCCTCCTTTTGTCTTAACTCCAAAATTGCCTTTCCATATCTGCTTGATGGTCACGAGGAAAGTATTTTTCTAAGAAAAGCTCTTTGAACTATATCCCTTCCATATTTGATACTTCATCATATTCCTTTGTGTTTTTTATCAATGACCACCATTGATCAGCATCTCCAGTGAGGCGAAAAACTGCCATGATAACTTTCTCCATTTCACTACTCCCCAAAGCCTGAAATATTTTTTTATGGAACTTATCCATTACTTAGGTACCAATGGATTTGTACTCCCATTTAATTTTGGTGGTTTTTTTTCTAATGAAGCGATCTAGCATTGATCCTCCACGCTGTGGATCAGGGTGCTCCATATGGGTAAGGTTATTATTCATAAACTGAGTGAGTTGTCCCAGTATGGTGATTAGCTAATCAGCACTAGTTTCATCACCAGCTCCACTATAATTATTTTGAGCAGGAGGGAAATACCTACATTGAGTGTGTGTGTTGATACGGTGTACATTTCTTCCACTAGGAGCCATTTCTAAACAATGGCATAAACTAGATCAGTTTATGAATCAAAATACATAATTCCATACATGTAAAGCACTTAACATAAATTAAACTATTTATAGATATAATCCATAATCATCAAAAAAAATTCTTTGAGGAAGTATATACTCATAATCCCTTCATAATGGTTTGTAATGAAAATGAGAATTATCCTAAGCATATCACCTGGGAGTGTCATAACCAAGAGGGCAGCAAGGCCCATTATCGTGACCCAGTACCCATTCGTGTCTAGCTCAAAGTGGTGTTTTCGGGTTTTATCCCTAGGTACATCTGTGCCAGAGCCACGTCTACCTGCTCGTATCCAGATAGAGTTGTATTACTCAGAAAACTCACAAAATCATTACAATACCAAAATTCTTCGAAGTTCTTCTATACTAATCCTCAAAGTCCATCTTAGGTCTATGTGATCTAATCAGAGTTAATATAAATCTAGCTTCCAAGCTTTGTAATAAACTTCCTCTGATACCAACTGTAATGCCCCGACCTCAGTTACCCAGAGTCCGTGCATTATTACATAACATTGGCATGATCACAAAAGATCAAGTCTCAAAAGACCGATTAGTTTAGTAGTCTTGGAATCACTAGATACATTCATAAATGTCACATTACATCATAAAGTAAAAAAACTACAACAACATCTTGTCTTCATATCCCCTCATACTATTCCTACAGTTCATTCATAAATTACCTCTTCACATCCTAGGAAAAATAAAACAATGAAAGAGGTGAGCTCAGATGCTCAGTAAGGGTAACAATATAGTGAAAACTTTAATAAATAAGTATAAACATTTAAGGCAACGTATAACTAAAACAAAAGCCTTTTAAACATGAACTTCAGCATAATATGGTAGAAATATAATGAAATAATTCCATTTACTTAATCACATGGATATTATACTACTCTAATATTCACAAGAAATATCAATAACCACTTTCATAATGATGGAATGCATAATTCCAGACTATCATAACCACGTACCAAGGCCTCGTGCCAAGAATACAAATATGATTTTTCCAAAGCCTCATGCCAAGACACTATTTTGCCTCATGAGACCTAATGATGCATCTAGGAGCTATAGAAGGCTCCACTCGTGACTTACTAAGTCCAATGCATTCTTCATATGAACAGGTTTAAACATAACATAAACATTCGTATTAAAACTGACATACAAAATGTAAATAATTTTTATATAAACCATGAATGGTATAAAAATTACACATCCACATTCCAACATATCACAAAACCTTCAATACAATATGGAAGTATTGTATCATAATAAATTAACTTCAAATAAGCTTAAAATCCATCAAAGGATGTTGGCATAGATGTAATCAAAACTATTTGAGAGAAATATCTATTTTTTGAAATAATTTAAAAGTCACATAATTATAAAATAAAATATTTACTTTTAATATATTCTTATAAGCTTGTAAGGGCAGCCATGAAGATATTAAAATGGTGGAAATAGCCACACCCACCGTATAATTTAACAAAAAGACGTTCTTACCTTAATTGTCGAAAAGGTTAAAAAGGATCTTGTTTGGAAAACGATAGAAAGATTCCTTCATAAACTTTTTATAAAAATTAAACAAGGGTAAAAATGTATTTTTCCCATAGACTTTAAAATATAACAAATTATTTGAAATACATTTTTAAGAAACATGTATGTGGATGATAAAGAGATCTCAGTAAATAATTACGTATAAACAACCTTGGATAATGAAGAGATTGTGAAATAAACCCTTACCTTGTACTTTTCCTTGGTTGAGGGTAGGTTAACCTTTTGTATAATGGTGAAATAATTGTTATTAAATTATTCAAGAATCATATACATTAATATGATATCATATATGCTCTTTTAACATTTCTTTGTTAATAATATCTTAGTATTATCGTCGTTTTGGGTGTTTACTTACTTGTTTTCTTTTATATGTTTTGTTACATAAGTCGTGTTTTTTGTGGATAGGTTGTATCTTATTCATATACATAATGATATAAAGTTCGTAAACATTAATTTTAATCATCAAATGAGAATTAGTCTTGAATGGATACGAGGTGGAATGAATCTCATCGCGTTCTTGGAGACGGTAGTCCGTACGTACGCACGAGCGACAATATCATTCTTTTGGCATTGAAATAATATATAATTGGATGGTATATCACATATACAAAATCATTATCAAGTTATATTTCTTATTTACATTAATTACACATCATTATTATACCCATCCAAATAATAATATTTTGAATAACAATTACACCACGACATGGAGACGGCAAGCCGTACGTACGCACATATGATGACATGTCATTCAAAGGATGGATATAATTCTGAATATGGTGGTAACATATTTATAATAACATCACAGTATATATAAGATACCAGATATATTATTTTAGAATGTGAATAAAAAAGAAATAAGAAGTTGAAGAAGAAAGGAACTTAAAAGAGGGTGGTGAAAACATTACCTCTTGTTCAGGTTCTTCCTTTTTATTTGATCAAAAGGGATCCTTAAGTTGGATTTATGATCAAAATTAGGCCTCTAGGTTGAATTGAGGGAAGTTGATAGAGTATTTGGGCTGGGTTTGGCCAAGAAAAAAGGCTTTGAATGTGTAAATTAGTGAGAAGTGGGAGTTCCCTTTTATAAGAGGTGTGAGGGGCACCGATGGTAAAGCTAGAAATTATAATTTATAATAAATTCATTTTCGGTTTATAATGGATCCAAAGTAGATTATTTAAATATTAATGTGATTATGGGTATAAATCCTTTCAACCAATATATTTTAGACAGGTTTGGGTCATTATATTAACCTTATCTTTTGGTTTTAACTCTTAGTTAATTAGTTTGACATTTACCATGTCACTTTGTATTTTTCTATTATATAGTTAATAAACATAATATATACATCCAATATACCCCCAAGTGGTCCATTAATAATACACATATCATTATATAAGTCCTTTGGCCAAAAGTTAGATTTTTTGGAATAGAATATTAATTAATAATATAATATTTGTTTTAAAAACTCTTTTATGTCAATTTTGAAACTATGGGGTATTTAGTTTTTGATAATTTCATAACTACATTATTACTTCAAAAAAATTATATAACCAATTCTAATATGTCATATTAACCTTGAAAATTTGTTTAATTCATAAAAAGTCTCAAATTACATTTATTTTGATATCTATAATATCAATTATTTTAATATTTCATTAATTACGTAATTACTGCTTCACCATTGTGTCATAAAAAAATTAAATTATCTAATGTCTAAAAATTAAAAATAAAATACCATTATGTAGGAAATATTTTTATCTTTCTAATTAATTTTCATATTCTAATTTATCTTATGTATATCCCTATATTAAAAATGTTTTAGTTATTAAACATTGATTTTAACTGTTTTAACTCTTCTTTGAATAAAATAATAATAAATGTCCTAATCTAATCCAAGTAGACCTAACTGATAGTATTTTATTCATAAGGTTGTTTTTGGTCGAGATACACTTGTCAAATAGAATTAGGATATGTGTTAGAGTCATATTAATATCATTTTTACCCTTAATTAACCTATTTACTTTTAACCTGGTAAATAAAAGTAAAAAGTTACTATTCAAAAAAAATTATTTTTATCTTATTAAACCATATTTTACTCCTTTATATTAACAATGTCTCTCAGATTTTTGAAATTCCACTCATAGAAGCGGTAAAATTAAGTTTTATGTGAATTTCCAAATTCTCCTGGGAGGTGGGTAAAAGATAGTGAAAAGTTCAATAAAATTTTTATATATCTAAAATTATTCTAAACCAACTCCAATGAATTACATTGAACATATATAGGTATTATGTATCTATTTTTACCTAAAATAAATTTAAAAAAATAAATAGTTATTTAAATAAAAAATCAGTTTTAAACTATAACTCAGTGTTTTTTCACTATTCATCATAAATTGAAAGTTTTCAGAAAAATACAAAAATTTCACCCTAGGCTAATTTTGAAATTCTGAATAAAAAAATGAAGTCCATTTTAAAAGATAAATTTATTAAATTTCAAAAAGTGGGTATTACTATTCATAACGGCTAGTTTGATTGGTTGTGGTGTGTGTTAGAAATCAAAGTTGCGTACAACACATGCTACCGTATTATTCAAAGAGAAGTGTACTGTGGAAGCTTAGGGTGTTATATACCTAGTATTCCAAGACACTAGGCTTAATGATCCTTGTATTGTACTCCTATGATTAATTATTCTTAAAATAATGAAATGTTATATGTAAAAGGCTCAGGTCACTATAATAGATTACCACCCTATGAAAGAAAATACGGTGGCTAATGCTTTGAGCTAAAAGAATCATGCAAGCTTATATATGATGAGGATGACAAAATATCCAATATTTTTGTATTTTAACTGTTTGGATCTGTAAATATAGAAGGAAGGTATGAATATTTTCTTTCTAAAATGAGTGTCCAACTATTAATCTATGTGAGATTTAAAGAGGCATTGGAGAAATATTTGGAACTATAAAAGAAGGCCTTAAATGTTTCTAAATTCAACCATGATTCTGAATGAATGATAATGTTCAAGAACCATTTATATATTTCAACCATACTGGGTTTGAAGAATAAGTAGTTATATGAGGCTCATAGTTCATCATTCTCTATTTTTCTAGGATGTAAAAATTTGTATATATATTTTAAAGAGTATTTATATTATGCAAACATGAATAAAGATATTGTAGAATATTTATATCAATTCTTGGTATGTTAGAAAGATATATCTATGAGAAAAATGTTTATGGGGATGTTACATTCGTTATCAATACTAGAATGGAAATGAAAAAACATCACCATGGAATTTATTATTAGATTCCCCAAAAACAATTAATTACCATAATGATATTTGGTTTATAGTTGATATGATTATAAATTAAAAACAGCTAATTTTTTTCAAATAATACTTCTCTCTTGATCATCTTAACAAATTATAAATTTAAGAAGTGGTTAGTTTTCATGGAGTACCACTTTTTTTTTCTAATCTGGATTTGTGATTTACCTCAAATATTTGGTGAAGTATTCAACAAGATCTATATTCAGAGTTAAGTTTCTACATTGCTTATCATCCTAAGAAACATGGTCAATCTGAGAGAATTATTCAAACCCAAAACGATATGTTGAAATATTATTCTCTTTAATAAAAATGTGGTTGGGATCAAAACCATCCTCTTATCGAGTTTTCTTACAATAATAGCTTTCAATTGACCATTTTGAGTTTTTTTATGAAGAATGGAAATAATTGTAGAAATCCAACATAATAGAATAATGTTTGAGAAATAAAGATATTGGAATATGATATAGCTAAAGAAATGATAGAGAATATTATTCTCATTTAGAAACACATAAGGGAATCACAAAGTCAACAAAAAAGTTATGTTTACAATCATCATCTAGATCTGGAGTTCAATGTTGGTGATAACTTGTTTCTATGAATTTCTCCATTTAAGAAGGTTATAATATTTTATAAGAAGGAAAACGTTATCCCTCGGCATATTTAGACATTTGAAATTATTGTTCTGTTTAGGATTGTAGCTTATCATTTTTTCCATCCAATTAACCACTCTTGAGGTCATTATTTGTTCCATATATCTCTCATGAGAAAGTACAAACCTGATCCTTCATATGTACTGAACTAATAGGTCATACATCTACTGAAATATATATCTTATGAGGAATAACTAGTGGAGGTTCTGGATTATATAGAGAATTCTATATGAAACAAGTTCAGTCTCTTAGTAAATGATTTGTGGTGAAACCACCAATTTGAGGAGTCTATATGGGAACATGAGGATATAATGAGGACAAATTGTTCTTAGTTGTTTATATCAGAATGATGGAATTTCATGGGAGAAATTATTTTTAATATTGGTAGATGTAACGACTTATATTTTAATAAATATTTTATTCAAATAATTTTAATTTCATCAAGATATCATGTTACAAACAACAATGATTTTAAATGAACCATGATATATTATTAAAATATTATTATTCAATGTGATAGTTATCTCCAAGATGTTGGATTAGAGGGTATGAAGATGAATAACTAAATTTTTGACAAAAATATGGTTTAAAAATGTAAAAACTAAATTCATTGGTTATAGATTTATTATAAATGGCAATAAAAAAATCATTTGAAAGTAATAGAGATATGTTTTGAAAAGTTGTTTTTATGCGCACAATGTGTATTTATCTTAATAAATTCAATTAGTCTTTATTTATGAATTATTTTTTTAAAATTTATATATTATATATATGATCAAATAATTTTTCATTTCTTTACTTTTTTTCTAGGTATGAGATAATAATAAATAATATTTTATATTTTAAAATGTGTTTTTTCTAAAAAGTTGTTACTTCGCCATTTGTGCACTTGTTTTAAAATTAATTTTTCGTAATTTTAGAAAATTTATTTGAAAAAATAGGCATCATTTATATATATGTCATTTCAAACCTATCTTATATTGGATTATTTATAATTATCTGAAAAGATTAATTTTTTGATGAATAGAAAAAAATACAAATTTTTATTAAACTCAAATTTTCATTATAAGAATTTACAAGGTTTCATTTTGTTTTAAAATTATTTTTAAAGAAAAATATGGTCAAATATATTATTATTAATCCAATTTAGGTCATTTGAATAAATTTTATGTTAAATTTTTATATTAAAATTTATTATACATATGGGGACTTTTCATTGGAAAACTGCTTTGTAACGCATTTATTGGCATATTTTTAATTTATACTATTCCAATTATATGAATTGAATTTGAAAAAATGGATTCCAAAATTCTATTAAGATTTAATAATTTGAGGTAACAATTTTAACTTAATTTTTTCGTAATAAATAATAAAAACATTAAAAAATTACCATAGTTAAGGTTCACACAATTTTACTAGGGATTTAAACTAGAAATATTAGGGTTGAAATGATCTATACTCTTTTAAAAACCCTATTGGTTGGTTTTATTTTTACCTTTCTCTTATCACATTTGAATATGATCTATTTTTTAGCCTTTTTCCAGAAAAATTACTTGAAATTATTTTTAATCATAAAAAATTACAAGAGTTCCACTTAGCTAAATTATAAAAGGGAAACCTCTCTCTTATACTCTCCATACTTCAAAAGCCATTTGTTTTAGAAAATATCAACCAAAATGTTTTCCTTACATCCCTCCCTATTACTTATATTCCCTTATTTGATTATAAAACCATCCTAGTAAGGAATTAGGTATAAACCTAGAGAGACTGTCCGAATAAGAGGAGGTTCAAACACATGTGATGAAAGTTGTACCTGAGGTAATTAATTTTCTTATCACTTTTTTTATTTGATACACATATCATTTTCATCAATTTTTTCTTTTAGTTAGTGTATATATTTCCCATTAATATCTTTTACGATTCTGAAAAAGAAAATATTTTCAATTATTTTACTTTGTATTTCAATTTTTTTAATCCAAAAAATGTTCTATTTTAAGGGAAATTGTCCCATTTTATGGTTTTAGTAGAATTTTGAGCTTAATTGAAAAAATGGATAATTTTGTATTATAAATATTTTATTTTTATTCTATATTTCATCCATAAAATTTTTATAAACTATTTCAAATTCCAAAATTCTTATTTTATGGGTTTTTATCTTAGATGTTATTCATTTCATTATTCTGGACCTAAATCATAATCCACCATTTAAGGTCCTAAAATCAGCTCACAATTCCATCCTTGAAAACCATGTATATATTTGAAGATTTTTTTTTTTGGGCCCATATCTCATAATTGGATGGTCCAACTTATCTACAATTCAACATGCAACTATAAAATATCCGAGGGAATAACTTCTTTAACTTTGGACACACCTGATTTGGCATTATTTAAGGTCATTAATGCATGGGAATATGGAGCATTGGAATATGAATATTCACTTATCCATGATTAAATTCATATAAAAAACAATTATATATCCCACATTTAGCATACAATAAATATTTATGTTTTTATAGTGTATAATGATAAGGTATAGGAACAACTATCAAGAAGAAACCTTTTCAAAATTCGATCATTTAATTGGTCTACCATGCGCCTACATTTGGTTGATAGAATTGGATCCTAAAATTTAATCACATTCCTATAAAAATGTACTTCATCTTTATTTAAAATAGTTGGCACTCTAATTGGACATTTTTAATAGATTAGTCTTGTATTTTTTTTAATTATTTAATATTATTTCATTTTTTATATTAATTATTCCCTATTCTATCTTATTATCTCTCTCTTTTGTTTTATTCACCTATTTTTTTCTTCCAAGTGATCTCTTATGCTCATTATCCTGAGTTGTTAAACTGAGGAAGTTCTCTAGGGATCAATATAGTGTTCGATGATCTATCATTTTTAATTTTTAATAATTTCCTAGAGCTAAGATAAGGGAGTCTTAGTGATTAAAATTCTGTTTTTTATTAAAATAACTACTAAACACAACATCATTCCTTCTGGGGGTTAGAAATTATCCAAAATGAGGGCATCCACTTGAATCACCCTCCTACAATATGGTGGAAGTGAGCCTAAGCTATTTTAGGCGATCATCAGAGAGGCCACACATCCCATCTTGGCAAGCGAGTTCGCCGCAAAGTTGGCCTCCCAACAGATATGGTGCACTTTTTCCCAGAGAGAGTCCACTCGTAACACCTTCTAACAGAGTACACAAATATCCAAGGCACCTCATACCTTACTTGAATAGACCTTACAAGAACCTCAGAGTCTGACTCAAAAGCCGTCACAACAAAACCATAATCTCTGAAAATGCTGATACCAAAAATAAGGGCCTTAACCTCCACACCGAACGAAGAGGCCAAACCATAAAATGCATTAAACCCCAGAAGAACCGAGCCTCACGAGTCTCATAAAACTCTACCACCCCTCATCAGTCCCCCCATGAGGGATCCATCAATGTTAAGCTTCCGGACACCTGCTGGTGGAGTCCATTTGATCCAACAACCTTCCTTCCTTGTCAACATAGAGGGGAGGTTGGTTAGGCTGCATGCCATATCATAATGCTTTACCTCCTTGAGTAGGGACCTGAGTTCCAAGACTAGAGACTTAACCCTATTTTGAAGGAACAAAAGTGATCTCCTTCGAACATGCCTAACATGGTTTCGGGCCTCCCATAGTGTCTCGCATAGTGAAATGAAGATAATTGTTTGCACCCTGCATTATGTGGACCTCCCATCTGATATGTGAAACCATATGCCCAAGAACCCATGAATCAAGGCTAGGATATTATTGAAGTTGGGGCAGGGAGAAATGAACGACCAAAGGAAATCAGCTCAGCTTCTCTGAAAGAAGAGATGTGTGATTGTTTCTGTCTGTGGATTCTCGCAACAACAACACCGCGAAGCCATGGAAATTCCCCTCCGATGAACATTAACATATTTCAGCAGGGCTCTATTCCTAATGGTCCACATGAGGAAGTTCATCTTTGTGGGGATGCCCTTACACCAAACCTTGTCAGCCCACTCATCTTGAAGTCTTTCCTCCTGCACAAGATTCCTGTAGTCTTTCATCTCGAATTTCCCAGATTGGAATCCTATGAAGCAACATCTGTCAACTTATTTATTCATCACAACATCCTCATAGCACATGACCGGTTCGGGAGTGAGAACCGACTGGGCGAAGCCAAGAAGCCCGATGGCTTCCTTGAAGGAGATCTCCAAGAGGGGGTAGCTGGGATAGTCTAACACTGTCCCGACCCTGTTTTCCTTCTAGAACCTCACATCACCTCTACTGATGATCCACCTAGCTGAACCGGAGAGCGCCTCAATATGGGAAGCCATACACTTTTCCAATTTCCAAGCATGGAGTCCTTGCCCATTGAGGCTTCCCCATTGCATTCTGTAATTATTCCTAAAAAATGTTTCCCATAGGGATTCTCCCATGATGATATCCTAAACCAGGCCGCCTTGAAAACCATGCATAGCATCATTTATGTTCTGAAGACCCACCCCTCCCTCTGAAATTGGTTCGGCCATACACTGCCAGGAGGCTCAGTGGTAATGACCCCCCTGGTTGGCATCCCACACAAAAGAAGTAATGATGTTTTTGATGCACCTGATAACTCCTTTGGGTGGATTGGGCAGTGAAAAAATGTGCATCGGGATGGACTTTAAGATATTATTAACCAAAGTTATTCTCCCACTGAACGATAGAAACTTGTTTTTCATGTTGTTGATCTTTCCCACCAGCCGATTGGTTGTAGTCTCAAAATGCGACTTCTGAATGCGTCTATGAGAGAGTGGAACACCCAGATAAAGAATAGGCATCCATTTTTTCCAGCACCACATTATGTCTTTTATACCCCTAGAACGCCCTCAAGAACATCTATTTGAGATGAAGACATGTCTTTTTGATAAATTCACCTGCTTCCCACTCAACCGACCGTATGTATTAAGGAGACCCATTTGATTATTCAATGACCTCTGTCTTCCATTGGGGAAAATTAGGACATCATCTGCAAACATCATATGGGACAAGCTCTCCATTCCACCCTTACTATGGTACTGCCCCAGTGTACCAGTCTCACCTCCCTTGTGCAGGTTACAAGATAAAGCCTCTTGCGCCAGAATGAAAAGGATTGGGGATAAGGGGTCCCCCTGGCACACCCTACGAACCGATTTGAAGAAGCCGAAGCACCTCCACATCAAGGAGATAGATATCCAAGGATAGGAGAAGCATTTGAAACACATGTCACAAAACCTCTCCTGAAAGTCGTACATGCACATCACCCATACAATGAAGCTCCATTCCATTTTTTCATATGCTTTGTCCATGTTGACATGGAAAATCACATTGAATCCGATTGTCCTTCTATTGATATAATTAATTAGCTCGATAGTAATTCTGACCACCCCTTGGATGCTTCTACCTCTGATTAAATTGTGTTGATCCTTCGAAACAAGTCGTGGAATAAATCTGCTCAGCCGGGATGTAATGAGTGATGAGAGTATCTTGTATGATACATTGCATAGACAAATAGTCTGATAGTGCCCAACATCCATGGGATCTTTCCTTTTGTGGATAAGAACAATTCTAGAGGCGCATGGCATTCTATTCAAGGGTCCCCAGCTAAATAGTCCTCGATCATCTCCACTACTTGTCGACCAACAATCCCCCATGCCACCATAAAGAAATCCCTCGGGAAACTGTCTGACCTGGGTGCACAATCGTGAGGGAGCTGGAGCATAACCTTCTTAATCTCCTCTTCCTTCGGGATAGATAATAACAAATGATTGTTATTCTCTCCACAAGATGAGGGATGCATCCCAGAAAGTCCTCTTTCGTTCCCCCCATACCACCTCCATTACTAGGTGACACTGGCCCAACTAAAATTCCTTTAAAGTGCTCATGGGTCATTTTCCCTGCCACCTCCACATCTGAGGTAAAGAGACCATTTCCCAGACTGATGTTGATTTTAGAGCACCTCCTCTCCTTCAAGAATGCATGAAATTAATCGATGTTCTGGTCTCCCCCCCCCCCACCTCAGCCATCTAACCCTTAATCATTGCTTATATTCCCTTTCTAGCTCCACAAGTTTCTCCGCCAGCATCACACGTTTGTCACAAAAAATAATGAAAGCATCCTCGTCCCACATTTCCTAGAGGCACTCTTATAAGGTAAGAATATCCGCCTGAATCCATTCTACCCCTATATTATCTTTACTCCTCTCCGCCAACCAGAGCATTAGGTCCTCCCTGAGACTCTTCAAGTGGTAAGCTAAACCACAACATGGACTCCCAACACCTTCGTGATTCCAAGATCCTTCAACCATCTCCAGGAAGCTTGTATCCTAATAAAATACACTACTATACATGAACCCTCAGGGAAGCAGCTCCTCCTTCTTAAGCACCACGAGAAAAGTGGTATGGTCAGAAAGAGCTAGCGGGATATGTGTAACCTTTGTTTTCGAGAAGGCATCCAGAACCACTATGTTGGTGAGACACCTATCTAGACGACTCCACATCCACTTTTGGCCCTTCCTGTTGTTGCAGCAGGTAAACATGGGACTAGAGAAACCCAGGTCAAATAACCTTGCTGAAGTTATGAAGAGGCTGAAATCCTAAATACTGATATTTTCCCTGACCAAACCCCCTTTCTTTTCTGAACCATGCAGGATAGAGTTGAAATTTCCTCCCACAACTCATAGAAGAGAGCCAACCTGTAGATACTCCAAATGGCTCCACAACATCTTACATTCTTCAGCATCTGTGCTCGCATAGACAAAAGATAACATAAACTTCAAACCATTACAGGACACATTAACATCAATGCATTGTTAGAAGAGACTCATCTGATCCACCGTGATATTGCTCCTCCAACTAATCTAGATATGTGAGTTCTCTAGATACCCATGCAAGGAAATGGGATATCCCATTCTCCTTATCGTGTTTGAAATCTTGGTCAGATCTATATTAGGTTTCAGGATGACCGTAAGAGCTGCATGATGGATCCTCAACTCATTGGAAATAAAGGCACATTTGGCATGTGCCCTTATTCCACGTCCGTTCAAGATTAGTAGAGATATCATAGGTGGAGACCCTTTCGGCCCTTCTGACCTAAACCATTGGAAAAGGGAGAATCAAGGGCACACCTGTATCCTTCAACTGGGAGTGAGTGAGAGGCCTCGAAGAGCCACCCGGATGTTTGGATCTCTTTGGTGAAAAGATCTTATTCTTGAACGTACCATCCAAATCCTCAAGTAGTGACAGTTTTTTATGCTGTGGTGGGAGCTGAGGGCTCTCCTCCATGGAACCATGGAATAAGGACACTAAGATAGACCGCTGAGGAGAAGAGCAGTTGAAATGAAGACCCCACGACATATCATCTGGAAGAGGGGCCTTCTGATGGGGACCTCTGGAGATAGATACCAAAGTGCTGACCATTGAGCTATGAAAGAGATCCGGAGACAACTGATATGAAATGCAGAAGGGGGATAGGGGAGATGGTAGAAAAGCCAGGATCCTCTGATAAAAGTAGGATAAAAGATCACTGACATCCCCAAAAACATCTATATTCCTACAACCGGGAGCTGGAGGGTCCAAAGGACCCCTAGGGTGGGGCGCTGAGCTGGGGGTAGGGGATAGGGTCATCAGATATTGCTCTGATACTAAATCATGTAGAAGGACATTTGGTGCAGGCCGAGAAGGCTGAGCTGTGGGTAGGGGACATGGTCATTAAGCATATATTCATAAAATGTATTGAATATTAATCTAAAAAATGAAATATTTATGTAAGAAAAATCTTTGGTCTCTATTTTTCCTCACTCAAATATTTTCTTAATACATGGTGTACTAGACGTTCTCAATGTACTTCTACTTGAATAAGCACCCTCACATTAAACCTCACTCTTGGCCTCTATCTACATGTGTCTATCATCCTATCTAAAGTAAAAATATTCCAATTAAGTTGGCCATTAGTCATTATATTATGGTTCATCAGAAACTACACAGAACTCATCCATAACTTCCTTGATCTTCATCATAGTAGTCAAACCATAATTTCATTGTGCCTCAAATATTTTCCACATGTACTATGAATTTAATCAAAATTAATTAATTTAAATAATCACTACATACCTCATTATAATCATGCATAAATAAATACTAAAAAATGAAGCTCTAGATTATTAATACATTGAATAACTATTCAATCATTTTCATAAGTATTTCTCTCAATTTTGACATGCCACCTATTAAAACACCTTTAACCATAGAATGGTGAAGAATGGTTGGTTGCTTTTCTTCAACACACTAAACACTTCAGTGTGGACCTCTCATGTTTCCCATTTGTATAGGAACACATCAATCACACCATGATCATCATTATTACCATTTTATACTTCCTCATGTCTCATAGTGAGTTATCTCAGTCACTAAACCCACATTTATATCATGGGGTAGGACGTGGTAACTTATAACTCTTCTTGATTACCACAACATCCATCATATGCTACTATGCCAATATTAGGATACCCAATGTTTCACAAGTGATTTGGAGACTCACGACAGGGACCACAGTGGTGTGTTTCCTATCATGTTTTCCCATTTTTTCCATTTTCTTCTCAAAAATACCTTTGTTATGGGTATATCCTACTCATGGATTCATATCTGTCTTTACTATGCCTACCTCTATATCGGGTCCTTATCCATGGTGTGAAACATCATCATGCAATGCCTTATTCTAAGGTATGGTCTTCATCTTCCTTATATAAGATGGTATTCTTCATAATTCAAAACATATTTTTAGAAAAAACCACACATTCAATATAATAATTTGGGAAAACTAACAAAAAACAACTCAAATAATCCTCTAATGGTTTTTTTTTCTAATAATATCCCCCTTTTGATTTGTTGATAACCCTTTAAATCATTCAATAAATCTTAATTGAAAACATTCAAAATTAACCAACAACCTAATTGGATACTTTTATATTTAGATAATGGATCAATGGATCTCCTATCATAAACTTCAAGATAGCATGATTCAAGATCATTTTGAGAAAAAAGAGTTGAATGAAATGTTATTCATGAAAACACTTCCTTGATAATCATGCTATTTAGAACTTATTACCCAAAATTATCCACTAAATAGGAATTTAAACACTCCCCACCTTACCAAATATTGATCATGTGATAACTCTCTCTTTTTGAACAGGATATAAAAAATGCATCCATATACAATGTCTCTAAATCATGGATAACGTCTCTCTATTTTTCAACAACCTAGAGCTAAATTTCACTAAAAAATCAAAAGATGTGTTTTGAAATATAAAATATTAATTCATGAGAACCAACATCTATTTCTATAAATAGAAAATTCTATATGGTGGAAGGGGGTTACTTCTCTAAACCATCTATTTTTATGGAAATGGTTAGACTATTAGAGTCCATCAATGCCTATCAAAATCATCCTTCGTAGTTCCTTTTTCATCATGTCCAAAACATGATTTTTCTCATATACATACTCCAACATCACTATACCTTGTTTAACCTTCTCCTTGATGAGATGATACTTTATATAAATATTATTTCTCATTAAGTGATGGGTAGAATTTTTGTTAAGACTAATGACACACAAGTTATCACACTTGATTGAAATCGGGGACTTCAAATTAACACTACCATCCTAAAACTATCACTTCATAAATAGAAATTGGCTACAAGATTAATTAACTATAATGTATTGAACATCCATTGTTCTCAATGATATGAAATCTTATTTCTTATTAACAAAGAAATATAAAATATTCTAAGATATAAAGCACCTCCCAACGTCAACTTGAAATCATCTACTAAACCAATATGATCCACATCTATAAATCCAAATAACTCTTGCTTTGATGTTTCATGATAAAATAGTATAAAATATACAATTTTTTAATATAATAAATAATCCTCTTTAATTAAGGTATGTGGATTTCCATCATATATATTTGTTCTACTGTAACTTGGAAAGTGGCAAACACAATATCAAGTTTTGTAGTTTCTATGTAAAATAGTAACCAAATGGTATAACTATATTATATCCCATGGACCTTGTCTCCATTATTATCCATTTAAAATAACATCTGGATTATAAATAATCTAATCACCTCAATGGAATATTCTATTTAAAATCCCTTGAGTAACTCCTTAGGATATTTATATTTTTTTAATAAAAGTTACATTTTTTCTTTGAGTCGCCAGTAAACCAAGGAAAATTTTCAACTCAATATTCATTGACATCTCAAATTTTCACCTGACAAAATCCACAAATAGTGTGAATCTTTCATCATCTGAACCTATAAAAATTATTCCATGAACATAAATTTACACCAAAAACATCTTATACTTCTTATTTATGTATATATTATGATCAACTCCTTATTATAATCCATGGTTTCTCAAGTGTTGTTCAATAATAGAAGACAATTCTCCCGGTGCATGCTTTATCCTGTATAACACCTTCAATAATCCTAATTTACTCTCATAATCATCAATTGTAAAACCATATGGTTGTTTTATTCGAATATCTTCTGTAAGTATTCCATTAAGTAATACTACATCGAAATATATTTAGAGAACCATCAATTTACTTTTCATATTAATGTCCAATAATCTTTTAATTAACTCTAATGAAACTGCAAGAGAAATTTTCTCATCAAAATAAATCCCATTAATTTTGAAATACCCATTGAAATATATACATTTTTTAATAACCTTTACATATTCATCTATTTAGTTAGAAATACCCATATGTTTATAATGAATTTGTTTCTCCCAGGATTAGAATACTTTTCCTTGTTTAATGCTTATAAATTTGATAAATTTCTTCTTGAATTACTTTGAAATAATTCCCATATTTGGTGGACACTTTAATGTTATTTGTCACTAATTGTTAGAGTAATGTTTTTTAGATTATTTATCCTTCTAGTTTCAACTAGATTTTTCTAATAACTGATGATTTTTTCTTTATTGATTTCATCTCTATTTATTATCTAATTTTCAATTGTATTTTTATATTTTACCTAATCCTTGATATCCTCTTATAGATAATATTAATTGTTATGTTCTTTTCCCATTATTAACACTTTAACATAAACTTTATCCTTTGTTTCATCACAACTTATCTTTGAAAATTACTAATTGGATTGGGAATTTTTTTCATTTTCTAGAATAGTAACATCTGTTATTTCAATTATTATTCCAAACCATCTTAGAACATGTATATATTGGTCTAAGATGATTATATAATAAATATACATAAATCCCCATGATATGTAATCTTTTAATGATTCTATTTATTGGGAGTAAATCACTAACATCAAAAAAATAAAAAACAATCCCGCATCTTCTTCTTCCAATACTATATGTTTTAAGGTGTCTTCATTCATCCAAACAAAGAAAATCACTATTTGATATATATATATATATATAAATATTGATGTTAACATTGATTTATTCTATTTCATATTTGATCAATCTTTCTTAATGACCATCTTCTGGGACTTGTTGTTAATGATTTTTTTCCTCCTCTCTATAACACATTTTTTAGGGGTTATTGCTACTAAAACATACTGACTTATCCCAGGATTCATGTGATAATATTCAACTACGTTATTGGTAAATTTCATGAAATTGTTGAATTTTCATCCCAATAATTTTCATCACTAATATTGGATAATTTTTCATACACTTGAATACTTCATATTTTTGAGTGATCAATATTATCCATTTCATACTTTTATAATCATTGATGAATACAACACAGAGTATTTTTATATCCATGGATTTGAGTGATATTGTCCCATACACATCAATGTACACTAAATCAACCAAATTTGTTGAATTATTACCCTTTTAATTGTAAGTATTCCAAATAATCATTCCCTTTTGAAAAATAATACATGTGTGAGTGTGATCATATGAGATTTTAGGGGTATCATAAGTACCTTCTTTCTTCCTGAATTATTATAAGGACAAATGGATCAAGTGGAAAAACCTTTTATGCTATAACTTTTTCACTTATTTCAAGGTAATAAAAAACATGTATTCTTATCCACCAATTTGGTAGATATCTCTATTTATGATCCTCACTTATATTAAAATTAATCAATCTCTTATTTTGATAATTTATTCATTTTTGTTGGAATTCATTTCATGTCTTGAGTCTCATAATTGACTTAAACTTATAAAATGTTGAAAAAGTCCTTCAACTACCAAGACATCTATGTCCCTCAAGTATTTTATTTTGATTTTAGATTTTTTATAATATATAATATTTAAACATTAATCATTTACAAAAAAATTACATCATCATTATTGTACTTGATTCCTATGATAACATCTAAATTTTCAGACATATGGGTAGTGAATGTTCTATCAAGGATAAATAATCTCGCCCAAAATATTTGGTTTAAATAAATCTCAGCTGCATTTTCCTTATTAGTTTTTTATATTTGTTAATGTTTATTTTATCACTTCATTTGGTAATGAATTTGGTCATTATAACTCCAGATATATTTGATCACTTTCATCTTAAAGGTACAAAAACTAGTTTTTTTATTTTCATCCCATATAATGATGCTTCTAGATATTGATATTTCCCTTTTTATGTCTCATTTAGAACATCTCACTACACCATTGATGGGAAATTCATGTCCTTGTGTCTGAATAAATCAGGCTAAAAACAATATCCTTTAAACAAAATAATAGTATAGGAGTTATACATATTTGTATTTGTTTATATTATGACCTAATGTTTTTTTACTATGGAAGACACATATGGTGTATTCCCCATACTTCCACAATAATGGAATCATATTCATGGTAGATTATTGTGTTTCTTTTCTACTCCCCTTATGGACTATTAGGTCTTTTGTCCTAAACAAACCTTATTTTAAGTAGTGGTTTCATACATCCATGTATAAATAATCACCACCTTTTTCTTGAAATAAATCAACACAGATGTTTTTCCATTATTATACAAGTGTTACCTTAAATAGAAATTTTACAACTTATCTATTTTCTCCTTATGTTCTTTTTTTATTTCATCAATAGACCATGCACCCAAAGGTATTAATGTAATGATTTGAGTTAGAAGTCACTATTGACATTCAAGCTTTATTTGAATCTTCATGACATGGAATTCAAGCACCTTGATCTTTTTGACATGAAATTTCATAGAATCTATAAATCTATTAATAAACAATGCCTGATATTCAATTCTGGTCTTGAACTCATCCTAATTATATGATTTTTCTGTATTTTTAAATCGGATTTGTTCAATTTCAGCCTTTAAGTTTGACTAATCTTAATTTTTTATTTCTTATATAATTTGGTATTACGAAAAACCCATTGAAAGTTTTTATTTTGGCCCTCCAAACATCAATTTCATCAAGGGTAGATTCTAGATCAACTGTGTTGTCAACTCTTACATAAACATCAGTTATTTCATCATATGTTTCCAATGGTATGATGTGTCTATAATATCCACAAGAAGTTCCACATTTATTCCATTACAACCCTAAATTTATTTCACTAATGTTTCTTTCAAGCTCTGGTATTCTAGTGAATAGAAGTTTATCTTCTTAAATAATTTCAATTGATAATTTTTTCTCTTTCATAACCCTTGTTGATTTATTCCTGCATACCTCATATACATCATCTAAAAATTTATTTACCCACTTTTCATTGAGATTCACAACCTTTCCACATTCAAAGTAAGCAACCTAAATCCTACCTCCAAATTTTCCTTTTCCTGTTTTCATATTTTGGGAATGGAAAGAGATCGCCTCATTGACTTCCCTATCATTCGGATCACCCTACAACGTGAGTTTCTTCATGGAATTAAATTACCCTTATTGGTATTTCTCTTTCACCTCGAACTCATTTTCATTGTTCATCATCTCATATACAATAGGATTTCTATAAATGCTATCCATAATCACCTTCTTTAGGTCTTTATCTTCATGAATTGAGACCTTTTCATTGAAATGAAATGGAAATATTATTGGGGTCATCTTTATGATCTTGATATCATTGATGGTTTCTTTCTATTGATTTGATTTGAAAAATATATCGCTAAATAATTTGATCTCTTAGCATCAGTAATTAATATCCCTTCATTATATCTCTGATAACTATATTCTTTCTATATAGTCTAAGATACCATGTATGATATTAATGTAGACATTCATTATCAATGATTGAAAATAGTGTTTCATATAATTCATCTATAATTGAAAATTATTTCCATTTAATATTGTAATTACCTTGTGTTTTATGATTTCTTCAAGGGATTTAAAGATAGAATAGTCAACTGAGAGCCTTTATCTATGATAGCACTTATTGGTCCTAAACAAGGTAAATACCTTAAGAGGGGGTGAATAAATGTATGTCAATTTATTCAAAAAAACATCGCTAATGATCTTGTTCCACAATTAGTTGGAATACATCTCTCCCTCATTATAAATATGATGTGATATAGAATGTAAATAGTGACATAAGAAAATTTTACTTGGTACACAAACACTAGTCAATTCCAAGGAGCATACAATTGGGATTTAATTATGTATCAAAATCGTTAATCATAATTCTTGTTTCTAAAAATTTAGAGTAGTCCCACTAACACCCTATTTTTAAAATCTTCATAAAGTAGAAAATTCATTATTATCACTCACTCATAAATATCACTAATCCTCCCATAGGGACCATCTCTATCTTAACAAAACCTAGACTGAGATTACACCAGCAATGGTGTATCAAACAACTCATACTTCATCCATATTATGAAATTACTCAATATTATAGTGATATGGACTCCTAAATTTCCCATAATTCTTTTTTTCTTCTGATATATATATAATCATATCTTTAATTTTATTATTTTGATCCATAGTCTTATTTTCTTTTTTTCATAGAAAGATATCACTTTAATATTGATAGAATCACTAAATTAATACATAAATTAATCATTAATTCAACTTAATTAGGATGGAAAATATCATGCAATTAAACCTTTAAATATAATTCAAACCCAACCATGTAATGATCCCACCCGATCCCTAAAAGATATTAAATTTTAATTGCGAACATCTTTATTAACTGGACTCCATTATGGAATAACCCACAATATAATAGTATAATTCCTTCCTTTTATAAAAAGTTTTTATCCATTATAATTCTAATTTTGACACCACAATAGAACAAAAACATCCTTTATAGTGAAAATATCATCAACTATGAGTTTCCTAGCTTGGAATCCTATATTCATAGTTTGTAAAAATAAAAATAAAGAACATTGAATAATAAATCCATGATGCAGTGTTTATATTCACTATGTGAAGCTTCTTTCTAGGAACAATACCTGATATCATCTATTCTTATCCATGTAACAATAGATCCTACTATATAGTGATTCCCATTTTATCATTTCAGTTTCATTCATACATGGATATGATTTAATATTATACAAACTCATTATGGTGAAACAAAACCCATTATAATGTGATATTTTATCAATTAATATCCCATGGGATTAATCTATTTCTATGTATCATTGAACTCACCTTTTATAGATTTTTATTATTCTTCCACAAACATATTGTGGCATGGATACCACACTCATGACATAATAACTCTTCTATCTAAAAACATCTAATAAAACATGAAACCTATTTTTACATGATCCATGATACTATAACATGGTTTCTATCATGTACACATAAATTATATATCTAGGGAAAAAACATTTAGTATAAATTAATTCATTATTTATTATATAAATATACACATAATACAATCCCATAAGATCAATATAACTAGTGTATTTGATAAATTAGATATATATATACATATAACATTAACTTTAATTAGGTATTCAAAGAAATTATTTAAAACTCCATAACATGTCCTTAAAATTAATTGATCCTCTAATACTATATGGAATGAAATGGGGACATACATATGAAATGTGTGATCTATAAATCCAAGTGAGGGAATATTAAAATCACAGCATGATGAAAGTATTAAATGTTAGTCAAGAGGTATGTCAAGGTTACATAAAATGGGTGAGAATAATAAATATGAACATAAAATCATGATATGAGATGATAACATCAAGGAATCATAGGAATGTGTAAAAAACATAAAACAAGACATCATAAAAAAATGTTAAGGAAAGCCAGTGATACATAATAACATAGTGTGGTTATGATGACTTCCCATGACCCATACATGGTATCTCGTGAGATAAAAACATTACCCAATACATTGGAGGGATATATAATTTCAGGCTCAGCCATCACATTCATATCATGTACATGAATTTGTGAACAACATAGATCATACAACATAATAATTTCATTCATCACATTTAATTATAGGATTAAGGAGTGTTAGTTCTATATATGAAATTCCAAGATCAATAAATCATAGGAAAATCTAAGTGAATATGTAATGTCTCAAGAATTTCATTATAATTTTTTTTAAATTATGTGGAATTATTTATAGACTACGCACTCTAACAACATGTGATTATGAGGCTCGTTGAGCCTGGAATGGAATTTTGAACATTTTTAAGGTACATTCAGTAAATGTACAAGCGGGTCATTCTAACTTTTGTACTAGTGCATGGATTTAAAACCCTAGGGAACTGTTGAACTCAAAATTCCTGGATTCCCCTAGAATGGACATAACATCATATGTAAAGTGCTGAAGGGAAAAGGTAATTTTAGGACATTTCGTGAAAAATAATAAAATAACATAAAAAGTTATTTTATTTATTTTATCACTAAAAAGAGATGACGTTGTGATGCAGTGAAGATGAAACAACGAGGCTCATTAACAGATCTCATTAATGGATCATTAACAAGAAGCATAACAATACATTAATGATGCATAAAATAAATGTTTTCTCATATATCAAATAGTGTAATGACGTGATGTCACAGCGTAGCAGAAACGTTATGTGTAGAGACCCGAAGCTTGACGTACATGGACATTACATTACTTTTTCGGAATACTTAATACATCAGAAAAACACACACACAAGGACCGTAATAGTTTAGTGTCTTTGGAAACTCGGAATATAATATTCTAATCGTGGTGAAAGATCTTCAACATCGCCCAAAAAGATCTTCTTTTTTGAAAACCTAAATCCTATCTTTATGTCCTGGGGAAAAAACATAAAAGGGTGAGCTCAAATGCTCAGTAAGGGTAAACAAAAGAAATATCAATCACATCATATTCATAAGAACATATCTTTTGGAAATCTTAACCTGCAAAAGAGATCATAATTTCATAACATGGGATAAATCATAGTAGTGAAATGTAATCCCAATAATCATAACTTAAAACATGAAAATTTGTGGCATACACACATAATCATAGAGAATCATTTCTTATTAGTCAAGACTCATTGCCAAGACTATCTTAGTGGACAAAGTCCCTTTCTGAACCGAGTTCACTCCTCGTTTCAGTCCTATTTCACAGAACTGGTATAACCTACCGTTCCAACCATGTCTATCTAATGAGATATAAAATCATTACCCAATGCATTGGAGGGAGATATAGGTCCCCCCCCCATCTCATAATGATACCATTCTTATGTGTGCCACAAAATCAAAAATCATACATTATTGCATAACCCATGTAATAAAAATGGGAATCTTTAAACATCGTGACATCATAAAACAATTCATATAAGATAAAAGAATTCAAAAAAATATTTCCATCACAACATAATCAAATCCATGTAATAATAGGGATAGAAACAGAACCCTTAATTATCTTAGATGGAAAATAATTTTGATAAAACATTTGAACTCCATTCTTGAGGAAAATATCCTTTCTACTTCAAAAACATTTTTCCTTTCTTAACATGTCATACAATTTTAAACTAAAAGAAGTTGATTAAAAATAAACTTGAAAACTTATAAGGTAAGATTCTTGGAAATAATGTTTTAAAAATCCATTCATTCCGTATAAGTTAAAAGAAAACATTCTTCTCGTACTTTTTTCGGAAAAGTTAAAAAGTACCTCGTACGAGAAACGAAAAAAGATTCCTTTCATATATTTTACTAAAAACTCACCGAAAGGTAAAATTGTATTTAAACAATTGTATGTGGATGGAGATAATATTACATAATGAGGAAACATGGATTTGGATGATAAAATACACCCCAGTAAATACTAAAGTATAAACAGTCTCGGATAAAAATGAGATTGTGATATTTCCCTTACCTTAGGTCTGATTTGCTTCGTAAGTGTCTGAACCTCCTGTATAATGATTTAAATAATGTTATTGACTTATTCCAGAATCATACTTATTTTTATGATATCGTATATGGTTCACTTATGACTTTATTTTACCCGTTCTTTTGTAAATTCCATGTTAAAGAGCATTTTGGGTAAAATCATTTCATTTGTCGTCCGTGTTTTGACTTGTAATTATTCATATGATTACATAGATCATGATTACGTAATTACAGAATATAAAACATGATTTATATATAATATATATTCAGAATATACATATATATAATTGATCAATAAATGGAAAGAAATACACCATTCATTGCGACGGTAGGTCATACGTACGCATGAACGCTTTTTTCGTTTCCTTATTGAGATGAATGGAATTAAGTAGATGGCATAAATATATATACAGATAAATCCAGTATAATTATTATGCCATATATTTCAATATTACTTATTATATATACTTTATAATCATTCATGAATGGTTAACATGGAGAATGAATCTCATCACGTCGTGGAGACGGTAGTCCGTACGTACGAACGAGCGATGATATCGTTCTCATGATCATGGGATTGTATTGGAGTGTATTTATACTATTTCAGAATCAATATAACTTTACAATAATCATATATAGTTATTATGTACACCATTATACCCATCCAAGTAAGGTGGTGGTGGAAAATAGATTACTCCACGGCGTGGAGACGTTATTCCGTACATACGCACGCGCGGTGATTTCGTTTTCCGTATGATGGATAGATGGTCAAATAGGGTTGTTTCATAATTATAATAACATATCATTATATGATTGATACCGATATTATTACTTCATAATGAAACAACCTTAGAAGAAGAAGTGGAAGAAGAAATAAAGGTGAAAGAATCGGTAACGGAAATTACCTCTTCTTTGAAGCGCCTCTTTGAGACCTCCTCTTAGGGCACTAAAATTGGTCTTTGAGGAAGACCAGAATGTCTAGGATGTTTCTAGGGAAGTGGAGAAGAGAACTTGGCAGAGGTTGTCTGAGAATGAAGTCTAAAAGTGTTGTGAGGAAGAGAGAGAGGGGGTGCCCTTTTCTAAGGGAGGTGAGGGGCACCTTTGGAATATCTAAAACTATTATTTTATTATAAAGCCAAATTCGGTTTTAAATAGCTCCAAATTGATTTATTTCAAATCTAAGGTGGGGATGGGTAGAAATCCTCTCATCCAATAGAATTTAGACAAGTTTAGGTTCCTATTTTAACCTTATCATTTAGATTTAACATTAAGTTAAATAATTTTACTTTTACCGTGTCTTCTGGTGTTCTTATACTATAAGGTTAATAAACTTACTAAATCAAGCCAAACGAACCCCAATTTGTTTTTTATTAATATATATAGCCTTATCTAAGTCATTTCGCCGATCCTTAGATTTTTAGGAATAAAATAACAATTAATAATATAATATTTGTTTTAAAAACTATTTTATGTCAATTTCGACACTATTTAGTAATTGATTTTTGTGAAAATCATAACAGAATGATAAGTTAAAAAAAGTTAATTAAATCAATACTAACATGTCGTATTAACCTAGGAAATTAGTGTAATTCATAAAAAGTCTCAAATTATATTTATTTGGGTATTTATAACATCAATTATGTCAATATTTCATTAATAAGATAATTACTGCATCATATTTGTGTCATAAATAAATTAAATTATTTAATGTCTAAAAATTAAAAATAAAATATCATTATGTAGGAAATAGTTTTATATTTCTAATTGATATTTACAGTCGAATTTATCTTATGTATAACCCCATATTAAAAATAATTTAGTTATTAAACTTTTATTTTAACTATTTTAACCCTTCTTTAAATAAATTAATAATAAATGTCCTAATCTAATCCAAGTGGGCCTAAATGGTCATATTTTATTCCTAAGTTTGTTTTTGGTCGAATTAAAATTGTCCAATAGAGTTAGGACATGTGTTAGGGTAATAATAATATCATTTTTACCCTTAGTTACCCTATTTACTTTTAACCGTGGTAAAAAAAGGTAAAAAGTTACTATTCACAAAAAATTATTTTCATCTAATTGAACCACATTTTAGTCCTTGATATTAACCATGTCTCTCAGATTTTCGAAATTACACTCACAGAAGCGGTAAAATTATGTTTTATGAAAAATTCAGTTTTTTAACTACCACTTATTGGTTTCACTATTCATGAAAAATTGAAAGTTTTCAGAAAAATACCAAAAATTAGGCCTAAGATATATTTGATATTAATAATTCAAAAATGATGTCTATTTTACCAAATTCAGAACATATCATTTGCATTAATTATTTTAAAATTAGTTCCAGTCGTCAAAACAAATAGCGTGTTTTTAGGAGATAATAACTATCAAAAGATTGACACTTGTTTTTAACTGGTTTAAATGTGAAATTACATCCAATGACCATAATTGTATTAAATTGTAAAAATATATTCTAAATATACTTTAAAACAACAAAAATTAATAATTTATCACTATTAATTATTTCTATTAAAAAAGTTCTTTTTAATTAAAATTTAGTAATTTTCACTATTCATCAGAATATGAAAGTTATCCGAAAAGTACCAAAATTTCACCCAAAGCTAATTTCAATATTCCGAATCCAAAAATGAAGTCCATTTTGAAAATTAATTTTACAAAATTTCAAAAAGTGGTTATTACTATTCATAACGGCTAGTTTTAATAATATTATAATAGCATATCGTTGTTTAGTGAAACTCGGTATTGCGTACTACACACGCTATCGAGGAAGGTCCTGATTGCGTGTAATGCAAGGAAAGTCAAGGATGTGTTCTATGCAAGCTCCTTTTGGTGTAGCGTACAACACAAGACATTAATGACAAGAATATTTTTCATAAAATCTCGGGGTGTTACATTCTACCCCCCTTAAAATGAATTTCGCCCTCGAAATTCATCGGGGTTATAAATGGTTTATTATTCGAAATTTTCTTTAATAGAAACCCACATCGTAAAAAGGAATACCAAAACCAATATTTAAAAACAAAAGTATAAAACGTAACGGTTACGCAAATAAACTAATCACTGGGTTTCCACATAGGTGAAAATATGGATATGGAAGAGAAATCTAACCATCATGTTCTGATGGGGAGTGGTAGAGAACATGGCTATGGAAAATCTAGAAATCACAAAGCCATAAATTTGTGACGATATAAGGTACCATCTGATTCATCAGATATAAGAGCACTAGGACAACATTTTTAGTTTTCAAGATCGTTTCCCTAAAGTTAATTGAATTGGAATTAGAAGAAATACTTTCATGATGTTGGTACTGTGTCACCGTTGGTCATTATTTGGACAATTTCCACTTCATCTCTTAAAGAAATGAAGTTGGATTTTTCATTCGTGAAGTGTTAGCAGATCATGTGATAGAATGATGGGTCATTCCATCTGTCTCAAAATGTTACAAAAGTTATCAAAAATACATAAGACCATCTATGGTGAAGTAAATCGTATATGATTCCAAAAATTAACTTATACTTCATATATCATACCGCATAATAAAATAAAACTAGTTTCTACTAACCAGGGACTTCCTGTAGGCCAGTGGTAGGCGATAAAGGCCGGTCGCACTTCGGTTGTGGGTTCGATTCCCACAGCCTTGTCTGACATGATGGGTTGTCGCCCGTCCTGAAGGTTGTCCTTTTTCTAAAACTACATTACTATAACATCCCATCAATAATATCGAAAAAACATGTATCCATAAACAATACTAACTTATGTCCAACATAGTCCATTCCAATATTTAGGCTTATCCATAATACTGCTGTCCAATCTCATATTATAGTGAAAGCGATTACCAAAGAGTTCATATAACATGCAGGTTAATACCATCGTTGATCCCCGTATATCATGAGATATGTCTTTTTGGTCACATTCCAAACATTCTAAGGCCTTAATCATGTATTCTCTTGAAAAATGAATACCGATTGAACCTTAGTAAAAACATTAATGCAGTTAAAAGTTAACACTTTCCATATACCAAAATCTTCAAAATTCTATATACTCAAACCATGATATCACTTAGACCTTATATCAATCATGAGCTCATGAATACTATCAAACATTCCATTTTCTCATTATCCCTTCATTATGCGCATATCATCTACTTTCCAAAATATTTGAATCACTTTTCATGGTTACCGGTACCTTAAAATTATTGAAAACCACAATAGACCAATACATAAATATTTCAATACACCATAAAAGTACCTCAACAACATTATTCTTTAATATCAATACATAAAAACTTCAGTCCATACACTTCAATGATTGTCCTGGAATATGTCCTTCCTTGATTTAGAAGTAACTTTTTAGGTCAGGGCATTGCATTGGGTAATGCCCATGTTCTCCACAAATAAGACATTGAACTCAATAACAGTCTGTAGCTCTATGACCTTTTTATCCACATAGATAACATCGGTCCCTCCATTTGAGGTATTCCTCAAGGTTCTTCTTCCCTTTTTTAGAAATCTCAATCTTCCTTTCTTTATACTCCTCAACATGCGAACATGCATAATAGTTTAACTTCTTCTTCTTTGATGAATTAGGCATACCACTAAATTTAACCTTGTTAATCATATATCACGATGACTGATTCAGCATAATCACAATATCTTTCTCTCTAGGAATTACAGAATTTTGTTGCTCATAGTCACCAATTTGTCCATTGGATTCAATGTTAACTGAATTCCTTCTGGTTCCCTCCATTAACTAAAACACAAAAAGAATTCTGTGAGAGGAAAAAATCATGCTAGAGAAAACAACAAAGTAAAGGGGGAGTACCCTCAATATCTAACATCTTAGGATAAATTCTAAGATCATTAGCGCAATTCTAGTACTATAAGCTATACCTATAATTAACCTTAGAGACATCCCTAGACATACCATAGAAATATCTCTAGGGATCTCACTAACGTTTTCGCATCCTAGTTTCCAAAGGTTGACTAAACCTTTCCTCTGATACCAACTGTAGAGACCCGAAGCTTGACGTACATGGACATTACATTACTTTTTCAGAATACTTAATACATAATAAAAACACACACACAAGGACCGTAATAGTTTAGTGTCTTTGGAAACTCGGAATATAATCTTCTAATTGTGGTGAAAGATCTTCAACAACTCCCAAAAGGAACTTCTTTTTTTAAAACCTAAATCCTTTCTTTATGTCCTGAGGAAAAAAACATAAAAGGGTGAGCTCAAATGCTCAGTAATGGTAAACAAAAGAAATATCAATCACATCATATTCATAAGAACATATCTTTTGGAAATCTTAACCTGCAAAAGAGATCATAATTCCATAACATGGGATAAATCATAGTAGTGAAATGTAAACCCAATGATCATAACTTAAAACATGAAAATTTGTGGCATACACACATAATCATATAGAATCATTTCTAATTAGTCAAGACTCATTTCCAAGACTATCTTAGTGGACAAAGTCCCTTTCTGTACCGAGTTCACTCCTCGTTTCAGTCCTGTTTCACTGAACCGGTATAACCTACCATTCCAGCCATGTCTATCTCATGAGATATAAAATCTTTACCCAATGCATTGGAGGGATATATAGGTCCCACCCATCTCATAATGATACCATTCTTATGTGTGCCACAAAATCAAAAATCAAACATCATTGCATAACCCATGTAATAAAAATGGGAATCTTTAAACATCGTGACATCATAAAAAAATTCCTATAAGATAAAAGAATTCATAAAAATATTTCCATCACAACATAATCAAATCCATGTAATAATAGGGATAGAAACAGAACCCTTTATTATCTTAGATGGAAAATAATTTTGATAAAACACTTGAACTCCATTCTTGAGGAAAATATCATTTCTACTTCAAAAACATTTTCCCATTCTTAACCTGTCATACAATTTTAAACTAAAAGAAGTTGATTAAAAATAAACTTGAAAACTTTTAAGGGAATCTTCTTGGAAATAATGTTTTAAAAATCCATTCATTCCATATAAGTTAAAAGAAAACATTCTTCTCATAATTTTGTCGGAAAAGTTAAAAAGTACCTTGTACGAAAAATGACAAAAGATTTCTTTCATATCTTTTACTAAAAACTCAACGAAAGGTAAAATTGTATTTAAACAATTTTATGTGGATGGATATAATATTACATATTGAGGAAACATGGATTTGGATGATAAAATACACCCTAGTAAATACTAAAGTATAAACAATCTTGGATAAAAACGAGATTGTGATATTTCCCTTACCTTAGGTCCTATTTTCTTCGTAAGTGTCCAAAACTCCTGTATAATGATTTAAATAATGTTATTTACATATTACAGAATCATAATTATTTTTATGATATCGTATATGGTTCACTTATGACTTTATTTTACCCGTTCTTTTGTAAATTCCATGTTGAAGAGCGTTTTGGGTAAAATCGTTTCATTTGTCGTCCGTGTTTTGACTTGTAATTATTCATATGATTACTTAGATAATGATTACTTAATTACAGAATATAAAACATGATTTATATATAATATATATTCAGAATATACATATATATAATGGATCAATAAATGGAAAGAAATACACTGTTCATGGAGACGGTAGGTCGTACGTACGCATGAACGCTGTTTTCGTTTCCTTATTGAGTTGAATGGAATTAAGTAGATGAAATAAATATATATACACATAAATACAGTATCATTATTATGCCATATATTTCAAGATTACTTATTATATATACTTTATAATCATTCATGAATGGTTAATGTGGAGAATGAATCTCATCGCGTCGTGGAGACGGTAGTCCGTACGTACGCACGAGCGATGATATCGTTCTCACGATCGTGGGATTGTATTGGAGTGTATGTATAATATTTCAGAATCAATATCACATTACAATAATCATATATAGTTATTATGTACACCATTATACCCATCCAAGTAAGGTGGTGGTGGAAAATTGATTACACCACGACGTGGAGACAGTATTCCGTACGTACGCACAAGTGGTGATTTCGTTTTCCATAGGATGGATAGATGGTGAAATAGGGTTGTTTCATAATTATAATAACATATCAGTATATGAGTGATACTGATGTTATTACTTAATAATGAAACAACCTTATAATAAGAAGTGGAAGAAGAAATAAATGTGAAAGAATCGGTAACGAAAATTACCTTTTATTTGAAGCGCCTCTTTGAGACCTCCTCTTAGGGCACTAAAATTGGTCTTTGAGGAAGACCAGAATGTCTAATATGTTTCTAGGGAAGTGGAGAAGAGTAATTGTCAGAGGTTGGCCAAGCTTGAAGGATCAAAGTTTTGTGAGGAAGAGAGGGAGGGATGCCCTTTTATAAGGGAGGAGAGGGGCACCTTTGGAATAACTAAAAATATTATTTTATTATAAAGACAAATTTGGTTTTAAATAGCTCCAAATTGATTTATTTCAAATCTAAGGTGGGGATGGGTCGAAATCCTCTCATCCAATAGAATTTAGACATGTTTATGTTCCTATTTTAACATTATCATTTAGATTTAACATTAAGTTAAATAATTTTACTTTTACCGTGTCTTCTTGTGTTCTTATACTATAAGGTTAATAAACTTACTATATCAAGACAAACGAACCCCAAGTTGTTTATTATTAATATATATAACCTTATCTAAGTCATTTGGCCGAACCTTATATTTTTAGGAATAAAATAACAATTAATAATATAATATTTGTTTGAGAAACTATTTTATGTCAATTTTGACACTATTTAGTAATTGATTTTTGTGAAAATCATAACAGAATGATAAGTTCAAACAAAGTTAATTAAATCAATACTAACATGTCCTATTTACCTAGGAAATTAGTGTAATTCATAAAAAGTCTCCAATTATATTTATTTGGGTATTTATAACATCAATTATGTCAATATTTCATTAATAAGATAATTACTACATCATCGTTGTGTCATAAATAAATAAAATTATTTAATGTCTAAAAATTACAAATAAAATATAATTATGTAGGAAATATTTTTAGATTTCTAATTTATATTTATAGTCAAATTTATCTTATGTATATCCCCATATTAAAAATGGTTTAGTTATTAAACTTTGATTTTAACTATTTTAACCCTTCTTTAAATAAATTAATAATAAATGTCCTAATCTAATACAAGTGGGAATAAATGGTAATATTTTATTCCTAAGTTTTTTTTGGTCGAATTACACTTGTCCAGTAGAATTATTACATGTGTTAGGATAATAATAATATCATTTTTACCCTTAATTACCCTATTTACTTTTAACCGTGGTAAAAAAGGTAAAAAGTTACAATTCAACAAAAATTATTTTCATCTCATTGAACCACATTTTAGTCCTTGATATTAACCATCTCTCTCAGATTTTCAAAATTCCACTCACAGAAGCGGTAAAATTACGTTTTATGAAAAATTCAGTTTTTTAACTACCACTTAGTGGTTTCACTATTCATGAAAAATTGAAAGTTTTCAGAAAAATAACAAAAATTAGACCTAAGCTATATTTGATATTAAGAATTCAAAAATGATGTCTATTTTACCAAATTCAGAAAATATTAGTTGCATTAATTAATTTAAAAATTCGTTCCCGTCGTCAAAACAAATAGCGTGTTTTTAAGAGATAATAACTATCAAAAGATTGACACTTGTTTATAACTGGTTTAAATGTGAAATTACATCCAATGACCAACATTGTATTAAATTGTAAAAATATATTCTAAATATACTTTTAAACCACTCAAATAAATAATTTGTCACTATTAATTATTTCTATTAAAAAATTTCTTTTTAATTAAAATTTAGTAATTTTCACTATTCATCAAAATATTAAAGTTATCTGAAAGTACCAAAATTTCACCATATGCTAATTTCGATATTCCAAAATCCAAAAATGAAGTCCATTTTGAAAAATAAAACTTACAAAATTTCAAAAATTGGTTATTACTATTTATAACGGCTAGTTTTAATAATATTATAATAGCATATCGTTCTTTAGTGAAACTCGGTATTGCGTACTACACACGCTATCGAGGAAGGTCGTGATTGCGTGTAATGCAAGGCAAATCAAGGATGTGTGTTGTGCAAGCTCATTTTGGTGTAGCGTACAACACAAGACATTAATGACAAGAATATTTTTCATAAAATCTCGGGGTGTTACATTATGACGTGTTTTATATTTAATAGTTGACGTGTTGGTGGAATGAGCATTAAACTATAAGAATTCTTTGACAAACCTCCAACTGATTTCCTCTGCAATGAATAATGATGAATGCTAGTTGGAGGTCATTGAATTCGACATACCTCAATGAACGAAGAAGTCCATCGACCTTTTAGACCCTTGAGGATGAAGCGCTACCGTAACGAACCTCAATGACGTAGGGGTTTTATTTTAAAGATTCTAATTCATTTCATAAATGACGAACACATATCAACCCACAAATAGGTAGATCCCTGAATTGTGTATTATTGTGAGAGGGTATTTCTTTTTGATATTTATAATTGGGATTAAAATTTGGATTGATAGAACACCAATCCACGAGCCTCCCCATGTCTTTAAACTTCTAAACCGGAGGGTACGGGCTAACAAAAACAAGTCTTGAGCCTCTCTGCTTGGGTGTTCTTCATGAACAACTTCTCAAGTGGAAATCAAGGAAGAATCATGGCCATCACAGGGAAGGTGACATCCCCTTGAGGCTGTAGGAACAGGTGGCATGAAGAACGAACCATCAGAGCGTGTCTGGTGGTCTGCCGAAGGCCCTACCGACATATCGGTGGCGGCACTAGTGCTATAGGGTGACACACCATGGAGTTGCTTTGCGGAGACTTGGATAGATGCATCGTCTTCATTCCCACGTGGAGGAGGATATGTCCATTGGTCGTGGTGTAGATGGAGGGGTCTCCGTCCTCCGAGCCGGTGGTAGGAAGTCAGCCGATGCGGCGTCATGCCACGTCACACATGGAGGATCCACAGTCAGCCGACAGCGGCTGGGGAATGGCCTCATGGATGTCTTTCTGGGCAAGAGGTGTTCGATTCATCTCTTATCTATGTAACTATTGGACTGGGCAGGAGGGTGGGTCAGACCCACTCCCAGCGGGCCAAACCCCGCGCCCAGCGGGCCAGACCCCACACCCAACGGGCTAGACCCCACGCCCAGCGGGCCAAACCTCATTTTGGCAGGTCAGACACACGCCAAAGGGGAAGGACCAGTGCTGATATGCCAGACCCACGCTATCAGGTTAGACCCGCACCCTTCATGTCAGGCGACCCAGTAGGCTAGACCCTCGACCAAACCGGGCTGAGTCCAGTGAGGCCCATTGGGCCTCGACCAATGGTCGGGCCAGACCGGACCGACCAAGACCTGAACCGGTCCATGTTGAGTCAGTAGAATTAAACCAAGTTATATGGGACCCCCGAGCCGGTTTTTTTGGGTCAGTCTGACTGTGTAAGACCCGACCCAAACGCAACTGTCCCCTGATTAGTAAATCATTAATAAATTGTAAACCATGCCACCGAATGACAAGCTGTTTGTAGCTTTGGGAACATTTTGATGAGGTGGATATTTTGGTATTCTCTATGATACATCCAAGGAAGTAGAATTTAAACCTATGGAAAAGGGGAGTGGTTCTCCCAGGATCAAACTTGTAGACTAGCAGCATTCGTGTGGACCTTAGTGGCCCGGTATATGAGCGGGCACATGGACCTCTGTGGCCCAGCAGACCAGCAGCCATGTAGACCTTAGTGGCCTAGCAAAGCAATGTGAACCTCGGTGGCCTAGCAGATGAGAATCACCTGTGTTGACCTCAGTAGCCCAATAGACTTCAACGACTCATTAGGGATGAGTCCCTCAATAGTACGAAACATTAATCACTATAGCCGATGAACCTTTCCTACTATATAATATACCTAGTGTTGTCTTTCCTTGCATTGTGGATTTACTTTTTAAAATATATTTGCTGTTTATTTGTGGTATTTCTCCTTAGTGGACTGGGGTCCCCTTATGAGTACTGTGTTACTCACCCCTGCATAAGATTCGCCTGCAAGTTTTGTGTTTTGTGAAGACAATTAACATTTTGATGGAGGGCTCAGTGGCCTTGGAGCATGCAGGTCCCAGTGGGATCAAGTGGATAGTAAGTACTACTTCTTTTACTAGTATCTACACTACTCTTACTATCAGGTGGGTATTTTAGTGGATGGATACCCAATCCATTTTGTACTTTTCTTTTTTTAGTTCTTTTTTGTTTGTATTCTAGCCCACTTGTTTTCAATTTTACTTGTACTCAGAACTTGTTTTAGTATACTTGTATTCTTGTTTCATTTTGGGGAGTGTGGTTTGGAATGTGTGTGTGTGTGTAAGTGCTCATTAAAATTCCTCCCACTTACAGGTTGATGCCTTCAATGCTAGTTTCCAGCTCTTAGCCTTTAGGAGGCAGGCTTGGGTACTCACGACATGGGCCTTGGGGGACGGGTCATGACAAAGTGGTATCATAGGTGGTAGGTTCTACCTTAGAGATCAAAAGTCTATTGATTTTATTTTGGTGAAACAATGTTAAATGTAGCGAGTCCGACTTTCACATTCGGGGAGTCCGGTGTTGGTGTGGTGGGTGACATATCCACACACTTGGACCTTGAATTGTTTTTTTAGCTCAATTGATAAAAACATTGGTTGAAAAAGTGTCTTCTTATGTTCTTTTTTATAAGAGTAAAATCTTTTGACTCTGTCGCATCTTGATCTATTACAGGATGCCTCCATTAAGATAACCATCTAGGCTTTTGATACATGGTCAGTAGGATAGCCTACCTAGTGATGAGGTGTCCGTTCAAGGAACAATTCTCGATATTTCCCCATCAGATGGTGCACGAGTGCTTCCACCACCCGTTGGTTAGCATCTCCCACTAGTAGAACTGGTATAGGATGTGTGTTGACTCATTGCCTTGCATGAGTTTCAAAGATAGAAACCTTCCTTGTTCAGGGAAGAGACAGATTCCAAGGTCGTAGAGATTTTGCTGGAGGTGGTGGTGTGGGTCTTCCACATAGTGAGGACACTTCTTGCCTATATGGAGTTCTTAACTAAAAGCCTTCTTCAAGTATTGGTAGGGAGATGGTGGATCCTGAAGATCCAGACACACAATGAAATGACCCTCGCCTGTTAGACTTCGAGAAACTTTTCTAGGAAGATTTTTTTCCTGTGAACATGTTCTCTATGCTCATTCAAGAGATGCTTCACCATCAGTAGGGAAACTTGGCGGTGGCTATGTAGTTAGTGAGGTTCACCAAACCCATTATTTAGGGCTCAATCATTTCATCAGGGACTCAGGCATGAGATTAGGGCATTCATGTTGTCTCTCAGTATCTTTATACAAGCTAGAGTTCTAGAGAGAGCTCTACTAGTAGAGATATTCCTCAGAGAGTAGGCACAGACAGTGGGTGCCACCACCAGGTGGTAGGCAGTCGAGACATCTGTAGCAGGCAGCTGACAAAGAGCGCAACCCTTTAAATGGGCCATATCATCTAGTGGATGCCCCCAAGACTTAGGATCGGTGGTGCGTGGCTTCTAGGATTGCATGAGAAAAGGAGAGGAGAAGGGTGTGCTACTCGTGCAGTGGGTCGGGACACTTGGCTTGTGATTTCTCGACCCACCATGTATATGATCAGTAGATGATCGAGGAACCAGTGAGACAGAGGTAGAGGTTCGAGCGATGAGGGTCACAGGGAATTAGACGTGGTAGGGGAGCAAGTCGAGTAGCAGGTGGTGGATGATGGTTCAAGTTACTACTGTCACCGCCTCTGGGTGGTCCACCCTGACCTCAAGGAGCAGGTGGACTGGGGTGAGCACAGCTTCAGGTTGTAGAGTTTTATGAACATAATGCTATGGAGTTCATTTATGGTAAGATATGGATCTCCCCCACCCTATATTAAGTTCTTATAGACATATGTTTCAATCACTCTTTCTTTTCCACGACTCTCATTCGGAGTTCAGATATTCTGGTGTAGCCATTGGCTCGATCCTTATAGCTAGAGACTCCTATGGGAGGGGTTTTAAGGATTACACTCTAGTTTCGGTAGTGTGAGCATACTATAGGAGGTGAGAGGTTCGGTTAGAATCTCCTAGTAGCAGCATCAAGGCCTTATGATGTCATCTTGGGTATGGACTGGTTATGTACTATCCATGCTCAAATCAAATCTTTTCTGTGCATAGTGCACTATGTTCGTGAGGATTGGACCATATTTTCCTTCACCAATGAGAAGGGAACCTTTGAAGCTCATGAAGGAATTTCTTGGAGGAGGATTAATCCTATAACTCACTAGTTGCCTATCCTCACCCTTGGTATAGTGGATGATAGGAGTCTATGATTTACTGTATTAGTGGAAGAGTATGAGGATATTTTCCTGAGGATGTTCCATGACTACCTCCTCGAAGGGAGATAGACTTCTACATCGATCTGTACCTTGGGACAACACCCATATCCACACCGTCATATCGGATGGATCTTGTGGAGCTTCATGAGTTGTGGGAACAGTTGGAGGACTCGTAGAAGAATGGCTTTGTGAGACCCATCATTTTACCATGGGAAGCCCCGGTGCTGTTTTCCAAGATGGTAGACGAGTGTGTGGGTCTATGAATGGACTTATGGCACCTGAAACAGGTGATTGTGAAGAATAATTATCAACTATGGAGAATTTAAGACCACTTCAATCAGCTGAAGGGAGCAAGATGGTTCTCGAAGATTCGCCTCAGATTAGGATATCACCATATTTGGGTACTAGATGAATACGCACCAAAGGAATATTTTTTATGTCTGTAAAACCACAATGAGTTATTGGTGATACCCTTAGGTGTGACCAATTCCATAACAGTGTTCATGAGACTCATGAACAGGATCTTCCAGCCTTACCTCGATCATTTCCTGGTAGTATTCATTGATGAAATCTTGGTGTAATCAGTGTCTGAGGAGGAGCATTCTATGCATTAGTATATTATCTTAGATACATTCCGAGAGAACGATATTTATGGTAATCTTTCAGAGTGACAATTCTTGATTCAAGAGGTCCACTTTCTAGGACACTTCATCTTGGAGGCTGGAGTTGCAATCGATCCCATGAAGATAGAGGTAGTTCTCACTTGGGAGCCTCCCCGGAGCATGACTGAGGTGGGGAGCTTCTTAGGGATGTATGCTGACAATCATCGGTTTGTGTCCGACTTTTATAGAGTGGAAGCACCCTTATCGATTTTTAAATGGTAGGGAATACCCTTTTTATGGATATAGAAATGCCAACAGAGTTTCCAAGAGCTGAGAAAGAGACTGACTATTACCCTAATCTTGAGACTACTAGATGAGGGAGTTGAGTACATAGTTTCATGTGACACATCAGGGTCTATTATAGGGTGTTTCCAAATGTAGTATTGAGTGGTGATCACCTACGACTCATGATCGTTGAGTCATAAATAGGAGAATAATGCTACCCATGACCTAGAGTTAGCAATAGTGGTATTTTCCTTGAAGATGTGGAGACACTACATGATTTTTTAACAGTTTAACGTTTACTATAACCACAAGAGTTTCAGGTATATATTCTCATAGATGGGCCTAAACTTGTGGCAGGATCCATGGTTGGAGGTCCTCCGGGGCTATGACTTTGGGATAGTCTACACTATTGGGAAGGGGAATGTGGTGGCAGTTGCGCTCAATAGCAGGTTTAGTTTACAGTTGTTGAGTGAGGAAATGGAGAAACTATTTTTGATTCATATATCTTTCCTAGATGATGATAGTGTAGATTACCTTTAGTCGATGGATGTTACTCCACCACTCATACATTGAGTCGGGGAGGCACAAATGGTATATGTTTATTGCGAGGCCTGGTGTGCTCAGTTATCCTCAAGATATGCGCCTGATGTATTTTTGATTGGTGGGGAGCACATCATCCTTTTTAGAGGGAAGACCATGGTAAAAATGGAATTTTGGGAGGAGATTTTGAGGGAGGTCTATACATCCCCTTCGTTGGTGCATCCTAGAGTGGAAAAGATTTACTAGGACCATTGACATCAGTACTAGTGGCCAGGAATGAAGAAAGTAATAGTTGAGTTTGTCTCAAGATGCCTCACTTGTCATCAAGGGAAGGTCAAGAATCAGATTCCACCATGCTTGTCTTAGCCACTAGAGGTACCAGAGTGTAAATTAGACAGTATCTCGATGGAATTTGTGATAGGGTTACCACGAACATCCAGAGGTCATGCTTCTGTCTGGGTGATCATTGACTGACTTACCATGTTGGTGCGCTTCCTACCAATATGAGAGTATAGAATTGTAGATGGAATAAGATGCCTTTATGTCCAGGAGATAGTGCTACTTAATGGGGTGACATTGAAAATCATCCCAGACTGTGATGTATGATTTACATCATGGTTGTGGAATGGATTACATAAGGCTTTTGAGACTTAGTTGTGCTTGAGCATAGCTTTTCATCCCCAAATGGATGGTCAGACAGAGCGGACTATACATTCCTTGGAGGACATGATTCATGCTTGTATCCTAGATTTTGGTCATTGTTGGGAGGACCACCTACCACTGGTGGAGTTTACATACAACAACATCTATCACTCCACCATTGACATTGAACCATTCGTGGCCTTTTACGGGCGGCCTTATAGATCGCCTCTATGCTGGACAGAACCTGGGGAGTCAACACTCATAGTTCCAAAGATGGTATGAGCTATCACTGAGAATGTGCGGGTCATCCAGGGGAATATGAGGACTACACATAGTAGACATAAGTCTTATGCTGATAGGATACATAGACCCTTGGAGTTATAGGAGGTAGATCATGTGTTCCTTTGGGTCTTACCCCGACGAGGATCGAAAATAATTGGATGGGGAGTCAAGCTATCCACATGGTTCATCAGACCTTCTCAGATTTTGAGTCGAGTTGGTGAGGTGGTGTACCACCTAGAACTTACCCCATAGATGAATTGGGTACATGGTGTTTTCTATGGGTCGCAGATGAGGAGATACGTGCATGATCCATCGCACATCATTGAATGAGACGAGCTGGACATTGATGATGGGGAAACATTTGCGGAGTTCCTGGTGGAGATAGAGGATCAATAGTAGCAGGTCCTTCATGGATGGTTAATTTCTCTTTTTTACATTTTGAGGTAGCATAGGAATCTTCATGAGAGAACTTGGGAGCAGAAGGCTCATATTTGTGCTTAGTACCCCCATTTATTTGATTAGCCCTTGTTTTGGATTTTGGGTATGTAAATACATATGGTGGCAAGAATGTAATGTCCCATAATTTCTAGGTAAAATTTATTTTAAAATTATGGGGAATTATTTCGAGATTAAACGCTCTGATGGCATGTGATTCTGAGACCCAGGGATCCCAGAATGGAACTTTGAACTTTTTTTAAAGTATGTTCAGTAAACTTGGAAACATGTTTTTCTAACTTTTGAACCAGTGCTCAGATCAAAAATATGAAGTCACTATTGAACTCAAAATTCTAGGATTCTCCTAGAAAGGACATAACTTCAGCCAACAAGGGATGAGCAGAAAATTTAATTTTCATGCTTTGGAGAAAAAATATAAAATAACATAAAAAGTTATATTATTTATTTTCTCACCGATAAGCGGTAGCATGACGATGGTGTGGTGCATCGATAAGGTAGAGAAACATCTCATTAATAGAGCTCAATAAAGTCTTTTTAACATAAAACATAATGTTTCTTTAATGATTTGTAATAGTGAAAATGTTTCATAAATGAAATAGTATAATGATGCAATGTCACAGCCAAACAGAAACATTGTGACGTGATTTATTTTTCATAGTTGACGTGTTGGTAGAACGAGGATTAAACTGTGTGGATTCTCTGATGAACCTTCGACAGATTTCCACCTCAATGAAGAATGATGAACGCCAGTGGGATGCCATCAACTTCAACATACCTTGAAGAACGATGAATTCCATCAACCTCTTGGACCCTCGCTGACGAAACACTATTGAAAGGAACGTAAATGAGGTAGTGGTTTTATTTTAATGTTTCCCATTCCTTTTCTAAAAGCAAAACATGGAACAACCCATGAATAGGTTGATCCTCAAATCATGAATTCTTGTGGTAGGGTATTGATTTATGGGATTTTTATTCGAGATTAAACTTTTGATTAATACAACACCAATCCCTAACTTTCCCCACGTCTTTAAACTTCTAACGCGGAGGGCAGAAGCCGACATGAACAAGGCATGAGCCCCTCCACTTGGGTGTTCATTGTGACTAAAATCTCTAGTGGATGGTCAGGAGGAATCAGGGCCAATGTAGGGAAGGTGACATCCCTTGGACACTATAGGCAATAGTGGCGTGGAGAATGGACCAATAGAACACGTTTGGTGGTCTGCTGAAGACCCTTTCAGTGCGCCAATGGTAGTAACAGGGAAGGAAAGCAGTGCACCATGGTAGTGTGCCGCAGTGACCCAGACAACCACATCGGTTTTTTTCCCACATAGAGGAGGTCACAAAATTTGGCCACAATGCAGTAGGAGGGGCTTCAAGCCTCTGACATGGAATCTGGCAGCAAGTCGATGCCGCACCGCGTCACATGTGGAGAACCCATGCTCAACCAACCATGGTTAGGGAATGGCCCTGTAGATGACCCGCGGGGCTAGAGGTGCTAGACGCAGCTCTCAGACACATCATGGCCTGACTGGACAAGACCATTCTACCTTTGGAAGATTGGGAAAGAGGGCGGTCTGAACCCCACCCAGCGGGCCAGACCCGCACCAGTGGGCCGGACCTACACCCAATGAGTCAGACCCACACCTAGAGGGCTGGACCCCCACCCAGTGAGCCAGACCCGCACTCAGCGGTCCGGAACCTCACTTAACAGGATGGACCCATGTCTAGCGGGCTGAACCCCACAACTAGTGGGTCAGATCCCACAGCAATGGGCTAGAACTATGCCCAATGGGCCAGACCTTCTCAATTTAGGTCGGGCCGGATGAGACTAGGTCATCAGGTGACCCGAGAGGTTGGGAACTCAACCAAATCAGGTCGAGTCCAACCTGACCCATTGAGTCTAGCCCACTAGCCCAGACCAGACTAGACTAAACCAGACCTGAACCTGGCCAGGTCGAGCCAGTCTAATTAAATAGGGGTATGTGGGACACCGGGCAAGGTTGGTCAGGTCAGTCCGACCGGGTCGGACCGAGCCCAAATGCAACCATCCTCAGATTACTAAAATGCTAATAACATGTAAACTGGGAGTTTGATTAAAGAGATGTCTATAGCATTAGGGCCCTCTCGATGAGAAGGAGATTTTCCTATTCTCTAAGGATACATACAAATAAGTTAACATTCAACATAAGGCTTGTAGGAGTGGTTGTCCCATGATCAAGCATGCGGATGAGCAGTAGCCATGTGGACCTCATTAGCCTAGGAGAAAAGCAACCGTGTGGACTTCAGTGACCTGAAAGACTAGCAGTCATGTGGACCTCAGTGTCTAGGAATAGTCCTGTGGACCTCAGTGGCCCAGTAGACGAGCAATAGCCATGTGGATCACAGTGGCCTGACAGACTTCAGTGACTCATCAAGGATGATTCCCTCAATAGTAAGAAAATTTAATCACTATAACCGATAAAACTTTCCAAATCTAGAATATACCAGGTGTGAGATTTTCTTGATTTTTGGCTAAACATTGAGTCTTTTCTTTGTGGTTTCTTTGTGGTATTTCTCCTTAGTGGACTGGGGTCCCCTACTGAGTATTATGTTACTCACCCCTACACATGCATCGCCCACATGTGTTGTGTCTTGTGAAGATGAAAGACGTTTCGATAGAGGACTTGGTGGACTAATAGTAGGCAGGCCCAGTAGTATCAGGTGGACAAGATGTCCTACTTTAGCTTCTAGTGGCTACACTACTCTTACTATCAGGTGGCATTTTCAACAGATGGATACCCGGGTCCCTTTGTACTTTGTTGTTTTCAGTTCATTTTTTAGATTTATATTCTAGTCCACTTGTTTTGAATTGTACATATACTCATCACTTGTTTCAGTATACTTATTTCCCCCTTTCAGTTTGGGGGACGAGGTTGGGCATGTGTGTGTATACAGTTACTCCGAAAATGCCTCCCACTTGCAGGATGACACCTTCGTCGCTAGTCTCCATCTCTTATCCATTGGTAGGTGGGCTTGGGGTAGTCACGACATAGGCCCCGAGGTATGACTCATGACATAATACCCTTTATTGAAAATGGATATGGGTATTAACTATGCAAATGTTTGGCATGGAAAATCATAGGATAATTTCGGCAGCAAAATGGGTGTACAAAAAGATTAATGGAAGGGTTTAACGATAGTAAAAGGTGGTATACAATTAATTTTACATCATAAGTTCAGTAAAGAATATGTGAAAACAAGATTCCATGATGAAAAATCGGAAATAAAATGGCTTATTAAAATGAATGTGCTTGAATAAATAAGAGGAGAGAAGCCCCTATCCTTGAGAAGAAACTGCTACAATCATGGTATGAGATTCTTAAGATATTGGGAACACATTGGTAGGGATTTAGAGAGGGATAGGGTGAGGAAATTTGTTCTAAAAGGAGTGGGAGTTTGGGTGGGTATTTATAGAAAATGATATGGTAATTCATTATTAATTTTTAAACATTGGTTTTGGACTCCATATGATAAAATAATTAAAATCACAAACCATACCAAGTTGTTTCCCATGGGTTTTACTTAATATTACTCATTATAAATATTTTAAAAGTATAATAACTGAACATATTCAAATAATACCATTGGTGCTATGGAGGTGAGTCATGTTTATAAAGAATTGAATTTAAAACCTTAAAATATAATATTTGTTTTGGAGGATTCATTAAATGTTCAAAAAATTAATAAAATAAGATAAAAAAATTCTATTAAATTATTTCTATACTTGACCATGGATCTATTTTATATCATTTATTATATAACCTTTGAGCTATTATGATGTCTTAATATAGACCGTATATTTATATATTATTTAATTTTTTCCCAAAAATTATACTATCTCAGAAAAGTTTGAACAAATCACCATTAGATAATTTCTAAATAATAATTTCAAATAAAATATTTATTTTACAAAAATATGTTTTTCAATATGACATTTTTTTACTTTTAAATAAAAATCCATATTTACTGAAAATTATAATTTTTATGATAATAACAATTTTATGACCCTTATAAAGATTACATTAGATATCATTAAATTATATTATAATTTTTTTATAAATAAATATTATTTAATGATAATATTATATTAAAGTAATATTTATTTCGATGTTATAGAATTTATAAAAAAGGGTGTTAAAATAATATATTTTTCAAAAAATACAATTTTGGTTTATTTTCATCAACTTTTATATAATTTTATATTTAGAGTAATAATCAAAAGGGATAAATATGATCATTTTTTTATTAAAATTAAAAAATATAAATCAATACTTTTATGTTCTAGATACATAACCCATTTATTACACTATCACACACCCTAAGGGTAAGGTGTGCGATGGTATCGGTTTCTTAGGGTGGTTCAGAGAACATGGTTTGAGTTCTGATCTTGGAATGAACTATGTTCTCCTATAAATAGATTTTTTCATGTTTCATTTTTTTAATTATAGATTCTTACTGGTCAAGGAAAAATCTCAGTGATGCTACCTCCCTTGGAAGCTTCGAAAAATGGGCTTCATGGGGTATAATTCTACTGGTCGAGGTCATCGCTTCTTTTTCCTTTGTCAATTATACTTTATCAAAACGCTAAATATATACTAATATTAATGATTAATATACAATGGATATACTATATATGGTTAATATGAATAATTAAAATTTAATTCTAATCAATAATATATTATCATGGTACAAAATAACCAAATTCGTGCATGTTTTTTCTCAATCTACATTTCTTAATAAGTTATTTATTCGTTCAAAAGGGAATTTAATTTATAAAAGATTAGTCCATTATAATATATTCTTTTAAAAAATATATAAAATTTATATTATCATGTCTTCAAGTCTATTTCAACCTAATTATAAGTTTCTTCAACAACCTTAGCATCAAACATAACTCCAAAAAATACTCTAAAGTGATTTATGATAATAAATAGAATTTCATCCTTCCCAATATCTAGAAAAAACTAGTGGTGAAATCCATCTATATATATCCTATCATTTCTAATAGGGGCTATATGATGTCTAAATTTTACCAATTATAACTCAATACTTAACTTTCACCCACAGATAGGATAAATACTATGATGTGAAGTCAACCACAATCCTTTTTATAAATCACAAATAGAACTAACTATTCAGGGAATGATACATGTTGGATATATAAGGACACACTACATGAGGTGAGTTATGAAACTCAAAAAACACTACCTCTCTTCCTAGTGATAAAATGAAGAGATTCGTAAGAAATAATACATGATGTTTTCTATACATTGACCATTAATTAACAGAATAACCATGAATGGCATGATCTATATATAATTCCACCTCAGGATCTCCTAGCTGAGACCCCATTAAGTATTGAAACAAGGAAGAGTGTACAATCATATGATATAATAAAAATATACCATTGATCTCAAATCTATCAAAATGAAAAGTGGTTATCCCCCTTATAATCCCCCATTCATTTAAACCCTCTTAGTGAACATAATTAAAATACTTCCTACTATGTGAATAAGATACCACATTTACCTTCCATTGAGTATAATAGATCATGAAGACATAATACTACCATAACTCTATAAATATCCAAAAACACAAATTCAAATCGAGTTGGGAGAAGATAGATTGATGTATCGTGTGATGCATGAATATAAAAAATTTCTCTTCGATATGATAATATTTCTAGAACATGAGAGAAAATACCGTCATCAAAAGATTTAGATTATGGGTAGAATCGTTATACTCATGAGGATATAATTATTGAGACATTTATGAGATCACTACTCTCTGTTTAACCTAAAAAATCCTTTCCAAGATGAGAAGTGTTGTAAAAGACAAAAAACATGACTCCCTCTTCATGAAAGTTATGTATAGAAGTTCATAATATCTTCTCTATTAGACACTCAAATGCTACCTAGCACTGATTAGTTCATATAAATATATTTTCCTTCCTATTCTAGTTTATCAAATGACATGTTCTTTAAGAGAAATAAAATATTAAAATCCTATAATATTTTTAAATAGAAAGAAAACTATAATCCATTCCAATGTTTTTTGGTTCTACTTTAGGAACCACTACCTCAATATTTAGAATATCAACAACTACACCTTGTTGAGAGATGAAATACTCAAACAAATATACCTCATGAATCTAAAACATTCACTTTTTATTTAACCATACTATTTTGTCACTAATGGACATCCAAAATATCCTTCAAATGATCAACATGATCCTATTGTGATCTTAAATACCGCCAATATATCATCTATGAACCAAACAAAAAATTGATCCATGAGATCAAAAAAAATTGATTTTATATTTCCCATTAATATTTCTCAGAAATTCATGGCACTAAATAGAATCAGCATTTACTCAAATTTTCCATAACTACACCTAGAATTAGTGTTTAAGATATCTTTGTCCTCTTCGCATATATCATGATACATATACCATAAATAAAGCATTGATAACTAGCTATCATCCATCAACTGATAGAATAAGTTATCAAACCTTGGTAGGGGATAGTACTTCTTCACTATTATATGGTTGAAAAGATGATAATTCATGTATATCTATAAAATATTAACTTATTTCTTCTAAAACAACACATAATCTCATCATGCAAACACACTAGGTTGGATGAAACCTTTCTAGAATAGAGAATAAATTAAAATTTTTAACTCTCATATCTCTCAAGGTGTTATCCTATAAAGTGAATTCGAAAATTAGATAGATTATAGGTTGTAACTTTATCTAGAACTCAGTATCATGTCAAGGAGGTAGCATCAAAATATATTTATGTAAAAACTCATGAAACTCCTCTATAACTCTAAAAAACTCCATCACTTTCACTTAAGAGAACACCCTCCCTACTAGATGTAATGAAATAGTATTAAAATATCATTTATCCATTAGATGACCCTTCTCACCAATCAATACTAAAATAATACCTCCCACTCCAACTAAAACATCCCTCCTTTTGTAGAAATTTACAATATCTCACAAAAAATATTAACAATCCACGATAAAGATTATATTTATGGTTGTATTTATAATAATAAATACTCCCTCAGTGATTGAAGTTGCCACATCATGAGCTCACAACCTTGATAAACCTTAGGAAAACTGGACTAACCTCAATCCGGCATAGATAACACCTTGGGAACTAGAAGTATATTCAATCTTAGTCTTCATTAACAAAAAATATAGGTGTAATAAAGGAGTGAAAATATCCAAAATTAACCAAGGGACAAACAATATTTAATAGAAAAAATGTTACCTCAAAGTATATTTGGCCCTCCTAGAACTTGAAACTCTATAACATACAACTTACTAGAGTTGTCTCCTCTGCCTCAGCACCCTTGAAAATTTCATCCACCACATACATTCTAATCCATAGGTCCTTGAGGATGGTTATCCTTATAAGGTTATACTCTTCCTAATTTATCTTTCTTATATGGTCCAAACTCTTGTGAACCGCACTATTATTGATAATTCCATAGAGAGCACTTTTGTCGAATATATATCTAATATTTTACTACTATCCAAATTAAACCACTAAAAAGGGTTATAAACTAAAAATATTAATGGAATTGGTCTATAAAGACATATAAAACTACACCAAATATCCCAAGGGAAGACCAAGAATTATTAAATCTATAGAAATGGAAATAAATTAGCTAAGAATAAGTCAATATTGTTAAAAATAATTATTTTACAAATAAAGGATAACTCCACTCTACAAATATACTCCGTAGGAAGTTTTGATGACTTCCTTCGCAAGAACAATCCATCCACACCATCATATTCTCTATCAGTTTGTCATTCTTCAACACCTCAAGCTATATTGGTATCATGAAATGGGTGAATCGATGTTAGATCCCTAGATATAAATCCTCCTCAAAATTTCACACCCTTGCCTCAAAATCTAGAAGAAGATCTGGAGCGTAGCATAATATTTTCATGAATCTGACTTTAAGCTCCCACACACTCAATGTTCCTTATTAGTGAGTGAGAAACCCCTACTATTTCATCACCTTCAATATATAAGATATAAATTCATCTTGTAACTAACTATAAAACTTTTCCCATGAATCCTCATATTCATCTCAATCTCTTAGAAACAAAGTCCACTATTATCAAGCTACATCCCCCATCAAGATAACTGAAAATGGAAACAATTATCCTTCCTCCCAAATACTAGTCTAAATTTAATCTCAAACTGCTCTAACTGTCTCCCTTTCACCTGATTAAAAGAAATTTATTCATTCTTTGGTTGACTTTGATGCTAATAATAATGAAAATCATTCCACCAAAAACCATCCTCTCTAGAATCAACCAATATATAATCCACTGGAACATCCAAAAATGAATCAACAACTCGAATCAAGGGTGTACACCTTCGACCAACCACATCAAAAAATGAAAACAAGAAGTCCTAATCCAAATATATAGAATTAATATGAATTATTTTATTTTAATTAATTTTAACTCCCTAAACCATTTTAATAATTAAAATATATGTGTAAAAAAGTATGATGTGTGCAACAATCCTAGGTCTCTATCCTAAAATTCAAATAATCTCACTTTAGTATACTAAGTAAGAATAAGGTCATTTGATTAGATCATAGGGATACTCCCTATTACCAACATTATAAACAAATACAAAATTATATAGTTTCTCGAAAAAATGATAGATTCCTCAAAGTAATTAACTCCATAATTCATCCTATATCTCATAAAAAGCTTTAATACCACAATTTCATAAACCATACACACTCGAACCCATCATAGGTTAGTAGTGAATCCAATTTCATCCCTCAAAAATCACCTATAATAGGTCATGAGTTGGACACTAGCATTGAGGAAATAAAGAACTTATATAGAATGAATATAATTATAATATCCCTAGAATGATAAATTTAAACCACATATAAACTCTATTATACTAAATAAATACACCACAATCAGGATAATTCATGAAATTTCATACATAAACAAGAGTCTCTAAAATGTATAACAAAAAACCTAGTAATGCTACACTCACTTCAGAAGAAAAAACAAACCCTAAGGTAGTAATGTAAAACCCAATCACTATCTATGTCTTTAAAATATATATAATGGATATATAGGATAGGGGTGATCATATAAGTTTACTTGATATGATATTCCCAAAAACTCTCGTGAAAAAGTTGAAAAGGAATATTAAAGCCTCAATGGATAAATTGTGAAATCAACTTGTTACTTATCATAAAGAAAACTACATCCAAACATCAATAGGGCCTTCTCACTAATCTAAAACCAAGTATAATAACATAATAATCATGTGAATATATATTTATATTTAGAAAAGGTACCCTAAACCCACTTCCCTACTCTTTTATCTTCTCTTATATCATAATGGAAAACATCCCATCAATCTCATCCTTTCTATATCTACATACCATATACCACATAATCATATCCATATACCCCATAAATTCTATATGATGAAATAAATTCCGCAACACCAAATCATCACCTCATAACTAGTTGAGTTTAACATTACCTCTAGAATCAGTAGTGGGAGTGGGGTACTAGCCAGTCATCAATATCGCTCATATCTTGGATATTGGGGGTACACTTAGATCCCAAAACATTATATGGGTGTCAAACACATTACTCTACTTCGGTAGTTTGTAAGAAATAAAAAAACAACATTGAATATCTAAATAAAAAAATACCAACTTGTGTTATTCTCTTATCACAACTATAACATCCTGACCTGAACCACCAGGTCTGAGCTAGAATGCCACATGACCTAATGTGCACCTCCCCATATGCAATAGTGTGCCATCTATCAGTGAGGGTATAAGTTCGATAGTGGGGAGACTATACGCCCTATATAATTTCATCAAGAAAGAGAATAAATAATAATAATAATAATAATAATAATAATAATAATTGATTAATAAATAATTAGTGTAAAAGAGTATACTAAATATGTCTTACATGGTATATAAATAAGAACTCCCAATGTTGAAATCTATCTATTGTAATGAATGCATATAATAAATAAATGAACCGCGGGGTCCTTTGGTGTCTTTCTCGGTCTCCTATATCTTCATACTCCACCTTCTCTTCCATCCACTACAGGGTCCTTTCTCTTATTGGGTCCCTCATGAAATCTATAAGTTCAATGAAATGACTGATTAGGGTGTGAGTACAAAACTCAGTAAGATACCACCAATTAATCCTTATCTTGATATGATCAATTATTCAAGTGTATGTCATAATAATAAAAAATTTATAAATTAATAATAATATAATCCAAAATTGAGTGTTAGTATGCTAACCAAGATACCACAAACCCTTGATTTTTCCTGCATCAGCTCTATACCCAAAGATAATGGAATGAGTTCGAAGAACAAAACTGATCCCTATATGGAATCCTCAGGGTTTCATGGAGATGATACCCTAAATCATATATCCATCCTGGGTACCATGTCACACATGTCATCTAGATGAGAATATCTTCTACTCACTTCATCCAAGCTATAAAATGGTGAATGGAACCTGGAAAAAAAGGCTACCTCAATAACAACCTTTACACAACACCATGGCTGCTTTATACCTCCACCATGTGCTCATATCTATCACCACCAACATCACAATTAACTATAATCCACCAATAATCTATAATCTATCATGTAGTTACACATATCTTAATTACCAACCACAATCAGCAAGTCATGGTTACATATATATAGGTTGATCACACAAGAAGGAATAGTAAATCAACATGAGTATATAGCAACATATATAATGACATCTGATCGTAATCAAAACTGGAAAGAGCTTCCCTAGTATCACTCTTGGGATAAATTATCACAACATGTCTCACAAGCTACACACTCACCCACCTGAAATCATAATCAATCATAATCATAAAAATGAAAACAATTATATCCTTCATGGAAATAAGTGTAGAAGAAAGCCCAAAAAGGTAAGGAACTTCCTACCTAAAAGTTTTCAATGTCAATGGAAAGGATAAACTAAACTATGTAATTTCATATCTTTCTTGAAAAACTCAATGGTCAATAACACATTTTAATGGAATTATTATTATAATTGTTGACACACCAAAGTTTGAGGTTTTTGAAGTGTTCCTAGAACCAAAAACATCTATTTTATTTCAAAATTAAATCAAATATCACATGAAACAATACTCTCTCAAGTGGATAATTTATAAATTATCATTTTATTCCAACACATTCACTATATTCCATTTGAGAGTAATTATCTTTTGATTACTTCTCTTAAACTATCCTTTTATAATTATCTATTGATAATTTATCCTAAATTATTCTTTTATAAATATCTCTTGATAATTTATCCTAAATTAACCGTTTAAAATTATCATTTGATAATTTATGATAATTTATTCTTTTATAATTATCATTTTATAATTTATCATAAATTAACCTTTTATAAATATCTCTTGATTATTTATCTGAAATTATCCTTTCATAATTATCATTTGGTAGTTTCTCATAAATTATCCTTTTATAATTATATTTCGATAATTTATTATAAATTATCCTTTTATAATTATCTTGAATAAACTCATGCAATTATCCCTTGATAATTCATGGTATTTATCATTTGATAAGTATATATAATTATCCTTTTAAAATTTTGTAACAAATATTGTTTAATAATTTTTTATAGATTACCCATGATAAATAAATGTTACTATCATTTGATAATTCTTTGCAATTATCCTTAGATAATCCCATACAATTATACCTTAATATTCTTTTAGAATTATCTATTTATAATTAATGGTAATTACCATTTTACAATGTTTATAAACTATCACATGATAATTTTATGTGATTATCATTTTATAATTATCTTCGAATTACATGATGGAATTATCTTATTATAAATATTAAATTTATTTTTATAATTTCAAAATTATATCTTTTGTTATTTTTTATTGATTATATTTTGATAATTTCATCTAATTATATTTAGATTATTCTTTATTTGTTTCTCTTCCAATATATTTCATATAGTTATCATTTGATAATTTCTACAATCATCTTTATTAATTCGACTCAATCATTGATTGAAAATTTTATAAATTATTAATAGAAAATAATATAAATATATATATATATAGGTTATCACATTTTATTTAAGTTCCCTTTTTTCATCATTATAAATAAATAAAAAAATAATGAAAAAAATAAAATAGAATAAAACATATCTTCTTCATTGTGCAGCACCCCATACGGAAAAATAAATGATTTTCGCAAGCCTTTATCTAGGAGGAGGAAAAATGATGAAGTCTTCTCGATTATGCATAAGGGGATATGAGGTATCTCAAACTCAATGAAACACACGCACAAGAAATAAAAAATGATTTGGTTATTTCAAAATATAAAAATGCATCCTTCATTGAGTAAATTCCAAAACCCCCATTTAAACCACTAATTTAACCAAAAATTGATGGTGGGGTTTAAATTCACATCATTAACTCATTAAAATATAAAATGATTCACAACTGTTTGTAACTAAAGCTTTTAGAAATTAACCACGTGAAAAAATGGAGGTTTTGACATTGTGCAAAAATATGACTTAAATAAAAAATGAATTTTATTAATTAAATTCATAATAATAATATAAATAAATATTAAATGGTTAGCATGAAATGTTACCAAAAACTAAATAAACATAAATTTTTTGTCTCGCCTAAAGTAAACCTAAAATAAAAAACCTAAGGGTGGTCTCATATTTCTCATAATATTCACTATTTGAGTGATAATACATTATTTTCACAAAAATGTACATAAAAATATTAAATAATTTGTCCTCTATTAAGATCAGACCAAACATCTAATGCGTATAAATTTTATGTCACGCTTAGGGTAGACCTAGTATCTTTAACCTAATGGTGGATTTTTATTTCTCATATGACGCATAATTTGAGAGTTATTTGATTATTTTTGTAAAAATATAAAAAAAATATTAAATAAGTTATCCTTATGTGTGATGTGACCAAAAGTCCAACGTGCGAAAATATTATGTCATTCCTAGGGTAAGCTCCTCATCCTAGACATGATGGTGGTCTCATATTTATCATGTGACACACCATTTTGAAGATATTAAATTATATTAGAAAAATTTCAAGTGCATAATAAAATTTATTTAATATTTTTATTCCATCTACACCAAGGCTCTATGAGTCTCGAAATCCCATGCTTCTCATCACCTAACTCTAAAAATATTCAATAGAATATTCTAAGGTGTTAACTAAGATTTTAGCCTTACACAAATCCCTTCAAATCAATATATTAAAATATTTTTATTTAAAAATTATATTTTCAAATAAAAAAATCATACATTATGTTCAATGTGTATTTTTATTATCTTTAAAATTTTAGGATATTATAATTTTCCTCCTCTATCTACTTCTCATTCCCAAGAAGTATATCTTGCAATATTTTTCAACAAATCAGACCACTGATCTCGAAAATAAAACTCACGCTCCCACATCTCCTTCAGGATCCATCTATGTTTTCATTTCATCCAAACAAGTTATGCCATATTTCTTTATAATACCACCTCGTTTTAGTCTATGATTTCCACCGGACGCCCCTCATAAGATGAATCAGTCTCTAGATATACTTACTCACAATCAACAACATGAACATGGTTGATTATTTACCTATGAAGATATGACACATGAGACACACGGTGGATACCTCAATAGTGATAAAGTAGGTCCATACAGTATGTCACTACCCCAATCCACTCAGTGATATCAAAGTGTCCAAAAGAATAAGGTTCCTACTTGACCTTCTTCCCTAGATATTTGTTCCTTAACCAAGGAGTCACTATTAATAAAAACCTAATCTCCCATAATGAACTCCAGGGGACTCCACCTACGGGGATCATAAGATCTCTATATATTTTAAACAATGATCAAACTCTTACATTGTAGGTTTTCTCTCTCAAAGGTCTCCTAAACTATGATAGGTCCAATAACCACTACCTCACCATCCTCATTCTAAAAGATAGGTGAGTGACACGGTCTCCCATAAAGATCCACATAAGGTTCAATATAAATTAAAGTATGGTAAATTTTATTGCATGAAAACTAAATCAAGTCTAGGTTATCATCACATAATCTAATAAATTCTAGAACACAAGTTCAAAACATATCCTCTAGTGTTCAAATAGTCTACTCGGACGATCCTTTGATCTGAGGATGGTATGTTGTGCTTAATATATATTGAATACCATAATATTTTGTAATCCCTAACAAAATCCCATTGTAAAACATACATCTCAATCCAAAAAATTCTAAAGGTGACTTCATTAAATGGTATGATCTTTCAGACATAGCACTTTCTAATATCCTCCACTGAGGAAGCCTCTCTAATCAGTCAGAAGTGAGCATACTGTGTTAGTTGATCAACAATTACCCAGACTATATCATGAATCCTTGGAATCCTAGGTAAACCCATTAAATATTATTTCATGATTTCCTCCCAATTCTAAATAGTTATCGAGAGTGGCTGAAAACCTCACTAGGATGGTGGTGTTTGACCTTCACCCTTTGACAGGTAAGGCTTTAGGAGACAAAACTAGTAATGTCCATCTTCATCCCTGGCCACTAGAACATCCGCCTAAAGTCATGATACATCTTGTCACACTATGATGTATTTCCCATATAGATGTATTGTCTTTCATCATTAGATCCTCTCTGGTAGAGGTAGGTACTACTACTCTCCAGTGTAACAAGATCACATAATTGTCTTCCACCAGCCATCCGGGTATTGAGTCACTTATAGCCATGTGTTCCCTCATCACAGCACACTCCTAGTATGATTGTATACTATCCTTCACTCAGTCCCCAAGGAGAAAAGTAATCCCTAAAGGGGAAAAATTCATAGATCCCTGATTCTATGAAACATTCACTATACAGTCAACCAAAGTCCAAAAGCACCACTACTTCTCTAAAGAAATATCACAATGCTCCTTCTTAATATAAATATTATGACTAAAAAATCATCCACAATTACATTTCCTTTTCTAGGTACATAAAACATCTCAAAATCAAACATCTACAGATACTCAACCTAGATCTTCTATCTCAAATTTAGTTCCCTAATGTGAATATATAGAAAATGATTTTTTAGTCTATATAAATAATAAATATCTTACTAAATAGATAGTGCCTAAAAAATTTCAAAGCATAGACTATAGATACTAGATCCATGTCATGTGTAGGTTAGTTCCTCTCAAGAGGTCATTGATTAAGAGACCCATAGGCTACTACATGATCTCTTTGAATTATCCCCACTCCCAGACCAATGCCTGATGCATCACAGTACACAATATAACCAATCAGAGAAACAGATAGTGTTAGTATTGGATTTGTCGTTAACCTTCTATTTATATCAAGGAAATACTCTTCAAACTTTTTTTACCACTAGAACTTCACTTCCGTGTTTTACATTGTGGTTGTGGGTGCTTATAGTTAGGAGAACACCTTGAAAACTATTAGTAATATCCTCATAAATCCCAAAAGCTCTTAATCTCAAACATGTTTTGGGGATGCTTCGAGGAAATGATTGCCTCAACTTTCACAGGGTCTTCCAATATACTCGTCTCATAAAAAACATGTCATAGGATCTTAAACTCTCAAATCTAGAAGTCACACTTCGATGGATTTTCATAAATCATGTATGCTTTAAGTGAACCCAAGACTATCTCTAGGTTCCTCCCATGTTTCTCTGGTGTCGATGAGAGGATGAGGATATCATAAATGAACACCATGAAAAATGAGTCCTAGTATAGATGAATGGTATTATTTATAAGTACTATGAACACTTCTAGTACAATAATTTTCACACCCCAAGATTTCATAGTATGTTATATCTTCAAAGTTGTTCAATAACTTGTGCTACAAGCAACACAGAGTTCGAGCGCACCAAAACCTAACAAACTAGTCATTTAAAAAGAGGTTATGAATAGTATTAACTACATTTTGAATCTTATATACTATATATAATTTTAACATCCATATTATGTGTTTTGTATACATAATATAAGAACAAAATCATTTTTGCAGATAAAAGAAGTATTTTTCAAAAAATTCAATTTTACCACCATTTAATGGTGAACCCTTTTTGAAACAAATATTTGAACCTTTTATATATTCAATTTAATGAAATTAAATTTTTCATTAAAATTCGGACATAAAATTTTAGTTTGGATAAATTTTTGGTACTTTTTTCATAACATTAATATTTTGAAGAATATTGAAAAATATAAGTTTTAATTTAAAACAACTTTTTTAATCAAAATAATTTATAGTGTTAAATTATGAATTTGAATGGTTTTAAAGTATAATTAGATAATATTTTTATCATTTAATACAATGTAGTCATTATAAGAAATTTCATATTTAAATTTGACATAAAAAAATGTCAATTTGGAGAAACATTTGACTCTTATAAAAAATAATAACAACATAACCAGATTCAAAACTGACCCCCAAAATGAAATCAATATTTCTTCTAAATTAATATCCTTCCTGAAATATAAAGATAACTTAAAGAATCAAATTTTAAAATATAAATGGCTCAATGATGGAGATAGGAACACCAAATTTTACAACTCCCTTAAAAGCGCTAGGAAACCTAGTAGGCCTCTCTCCTATTTAAGGGTTGAGGGTAACCTCATTAACACAGAAGAAGGGATTTCCAACCATGATGTCTCCTATTTCACTGAAATTTTCAATGTCCCCAATAGAAATAAATAAATTTTGCCTAATATAATTCTGAACATGGTAACTTTTGAGGATTATTTTTTACTTAATGACATCCCTCTTGATTATGAAATTAAAGACACTACTTTTTACCTTAATCCAGATAGTGCCCCTAGACATGATGGATTTAATAACGAATTTTACAAAAAACACTAGGATGTCATTAAAAATGATGTTTGTAACTTAGTCATAACCTTCTTTGAAAAAGGGTTTATTCCTCATGGTCTAAATTCTCAATTTCTCACTCTTATTCCCAAAAATGAAAATGTCGATGAAATTCAACTTTTCTGACCCATAGCCCTCTTAAAATCTCTTTTTAAAATTATTACTAAGATCATTGATATTAGACTCTCTACTATTAGCAGCATAATAGTTTCATGGAACTGGTTCAGCTTCATTAAAGGTAGTTCTATACAAGATTGCATTTGTCTTTCCTCTGAATCCACTAATTTATTGAATAGAAACAATATAGGTTGAAATGTTTCTCTTAAACTATATATTACTAAATCCTTTGAAACTATTGACTGGGAATTTATTTTTAAAGTGCTTTCTAGTTTTGGTTTCAATGACACTTTTGTCAATAGAATCAAAACCATTTTTAATTCATCCCATATTTCAATATCAATGGCTCTCCTAGAGAATACTTTAAATCCACCAAGGGTGTTAGACAAGGAGACCCTCTCTCTGCTATCATTTTTTCTATTACGGTAAACTATCTTGCCAGATTTCTCACCATCAATGATGGCCAAGGAAAAATCAAACCGATTCTGGCCTTTAGGAGTTTATATGCCCCTTCCCATCTTATTTATGCTGATGTTATCATTTTATTCTCCCAGGGGGGAAAAGAAATATCAATAACCTTAAATCCATCATCTCTCACTATGAAGAGGTTTCTGGTTAGCGTGTTAACTAGCATAAATCCTTTATCTATTTTGGTAAAAAATTTCCCCTTCAATGGGAAAACACATTTCACAGATGTTTTAGGGGTTAAAGAAGGTTTCTTTCCCTTCACTTAACTTGGAATCCCCATCTTCTGGGGACGACCCAAATCGTCTTATTTCAAGCACATAGTGGATCAAATTCATAAACAAATTTCATCCTGGAATGGAAAATCCCTTTCAATGGCGGGAAGGGTTTGCCTTGTGAAATCCACCATTGTTTCTAAGATGGATTACTTAATTATGGTCTACAAGTGGTCGAAGGGTTTTATTAAACGCTTAAATATAGCTATATGGAACTTGATCTGGAGTGGAAGCACTCTTGGGAGAAGATTTGTCACAATTTCTTGAACCTCTTGTTTTAAGCCTATTGAAGAAGGTGGTATAGGAATTAAAAATCTTAAAACCATTAATGAGGCTCTACAGGCCAAATTTACATGGTCCCTCATTAATAATAACTCCCATCCCTTGAATTTTCATAGAACTTGTTTTCTTGATAAGCTTAAATATGGTAATTTTCACAACATGTCTTCCTCCAACTAGACCTAAATTAAATATTCTTATTCTTCTATCTTGAAAATTTCTAGATGGATTGTTAGTAAAGAATAAACTTTAAATTCTTGGTTTGATAACCTGATTGGTTCCCCTCTTATATCAGAGATGCCCAATTCTTTTACTCCTGATCCCACTAACTGCTCCATCTGGGATGTGATCAATTTTTCTAGTTCATATATTTCAGATTCTATTAAGGAGATTGTTGAAAATTATTACATCACTTCCAATGTTGAATTTATGGTTTGGGAACTATCTAAAAATGGCTTGTTGGTCTCTAAAAAATAATATAAGCACCACCTCTCTAACATTGATTATAATCTCAGCTAGATCACCAAATTCAATAAGGATTGGATAAAACCATCTCGTCTTACCCTCAATTGGAGAATTACATACAAAAAAGTTCCTACTGATGGTTGTCTTCAGTCTTATGGTTTTAATCTTTTCTTTAAATGTAGATTGTGCAACCAACATCAAGAGGACATAAACAACCTATTTTTCTCTTCTGTGACTGCTACTTCTCCTTGGCATTAAATTTTTGACCGTTTAGAGTGATGATGGATTTTGGATAACTTTATTTTCTCACAGTTGAAAAGGACGATTGAGCTTCTGAGGTCACCAAAAATTAGAAACCTTTTTCTAACTACCATTTCTGAACTTCTGCATATCCTCTAGTATGGTAGAAATGATTTCATTTTCAAAAATATCTCTTTTAAACTAAATAAAGGTAAAATAAGGATACTTCTTGCTATCAAAGAGGCTTTCATGATCCAAAAAGACCCTTGTGACAATTTTGTTATTGATCTTGAAACCCTCAGCCAGATTGGAGTAACTGGAATATATCAAAAACTGAAATATATTATTAAAGTATTTTGGCAGGCTCCTCCTTCTAGCTGGATTAAAGTCAATGTTGACGGAGCCTCGAAAGGAAACCCTGGAACTTCGGGATTCATAGGTATTTTCATAGACCATCATGATCAGATTCCTAGATGTTTCAATGGATGCTACGACATTACTTCTGCTCTGGAGGCCAAAATGTTGGTTATCAATCATTCCATCTATTTTGAAAAACTTTTCAACTGGAGAAACATTTGGATTGAGAGTGACTCTTCTACTATTGTGAAAGTCATCTTGAAGGGTGTGACACGCCTAGCATGGAATCTCACCCCCTGATGGATTAACTGCCTCAACTCGATCAACCGTCTCAACTTCATTTCTACACACACCTTCTGTGAAGCAAACAAGATCGCCGACAATCTCGCAAACAAGGGAGTCTCTCGTGAGATAACTTGGAGGAATGATCTCCTTCTGGATTTGATTTTTTTTTTGTTAGAGATTCTAGAAAATTTCCCTTATTTCGACTCATGTAACTTGTCTGCACCTTTTTTAGAATAAATTTCAGGGTTCTGGTCATTGACCAGAACTCATCCCCCCTTAAAAAAATAAACACATGTCAATCTTTTGATAGTTTTTACTTTTCAAAAACTAGCTTTATGGTTTTGACAATGGGAATTTATTTGAAATTAATAAATGAAACTTATACATTTTTAATTTGGTAAAATAGACTTCATTTCTTATTAAGATTATCAAATTTATCTTAGGGTCCATTTTTGGTATTTTTCTGAAAACATTCAATTTTTTGATGAATAGTGAAAAACACTGCGTTATTATTTAAAACAGATTTTTTATTTAAATAATTATTTATTTTATTTAAATTTATTTTTTGTGAAAATAGATATATAATACCTATATAAGTTCAATGTAATTCATTAGAGTCATTTTATAATAAAATTAGATGTATGAATTTTTTTGAACTTTTTAACCTATTTTACACACCTACTAGGCACGTTAGCAAATTTGCATAAAAAATAATTTTACCCCTTCTGTGAGTTGAATATCAAAAATATGAGAGACACGGTTGACATCGGTAAGTAAAATGTGTTTCAAAAAGATGAAAATATTTTTTTGGGAATAGTAACTTTTGACGTTTATTTACAAGGGTTAAAAGTAAATAGGGTAATTAAGGTTACAAATGATCTTATAATTACTCTAACACAAGTCTTAATTCTATTGTACAAGTTTAGTTTGACCATAAATAACCTTAGGAATAAAATATGATCCTCTTTAGTTCACATGGATTATATTAGGATATTTATTATTATTTTATTTAAAGAAGAGTTGAAAGTGTTACATTTAATGTTTTATAACTAAATAATTTTTAATATAGGGTTATACATATGATAAATTTGACTATAAATATTCATTAGAAATATAAAATTATTTCCTACATCATGGAAGTTTATTAATAATTTTTAGACGTTAAATAATTAAATTAGTTATGACAGAATGATGATGCAGTAATTACCTTATTAACGAATGAATCAAATAAATGGTATTATAAGTATTAAAATAAATATAATTTCAATGAATTTATGACATAAACTAATTTTATAGGTTAATATTACATGTTAATGTTGATTAGATAATTTTTTTTGAAGTGATAAGGTTTTTATGACTTTAACAAAAACAAAATTTCAAATAGTGCCAAAATTGAAATAAATTAATTTTTAAAACAAATACTATATTATTTTTTTGATATAATATTAATAAAAATATATGGTTGGGAAAAACGGATTAATTAATATAATATATTTCATTAATTTACTTCTTGAGGTTATCTTGGAAGTTTATAGTATGTTTATTAACCATATAATGTAAGAATACAAGAAGACACCAAAAAAGTTAAACTATTTAACTAAGAGTAAAATCAAGAAGGTAAGGATAAAATGGTAACCTAAACTTGTCTAAAACAAATTAGTTGAGAGTATTTCGACCCATAATAACTGATGTCTCGAAATAATTTTTTTTATGCCATTATAAACTGAATATGATTTTATAATAAATTAATATTTTAATCTTTTCCTAAAGAGACCCTCACCCCTCTTATAAAAGGGAACTCCCCCTTCTCACAAAATCACACCTCCAATGCCATTTGTATCAGACAAAGCTTTACCAAATATCCTCCCAACTTCTCCCAAATCAACCATGAGTCCTTGATTTGGTCATAAATCCAACCTATGGTTCCCTTTTGATCAACTCAAAATAAAATACCCAAAGAAGAGGTAATAATTTCACCACCATCTTTCAAGTTCTTTTTTTCTTCCACTTCCTCTTTCGTTGTTGTTTACATAAAAATTATAATAACTCCAGTACCTCCAACATAATGTGATTTTATTATAAATATGGTACAACCATATTCGTTATACTATCCATCCTATAAATTACAATGTAACCATACACATGTACGTATGGTTACCGTCTCCACATCGTGGTGTCGTTTGTTATTCAAACACTTCATTATCTAGATGGTTATAATAATGAGTATAACTGATGTAAATAATAAATATAACATGGTAATGATTATATATATATATGATATAAAATCTAATTACATACGATTTCACCATCAATATAATGATATTGTCGCTCATGCGTACGTATGGATTACCATCTCCACAACGCGATGAGATTCATTCCCACGTTCACAACTCAACAATGATTATAAAAATATATATTATTAATAAGTATGTGATATATGAAATAATGATTATACTGGAGATATATCTATATATATATATGTATTTATTTACTTACATATATCTTACTCACCTACATTCGTAGAATATGATATGAAAACAGAAATAGCGTTTATGCATACATATGACCTACCTTCTCCATAAACAGTGCCTTCCATTTCATATATCTTTATATTATAAATATATATATTATAAATATATATGATATATAAATCAAGGTTTATATTCGGGAAATATTTAAATTGTGATCTAAATGATACGATCAAGAATAACAAGTTAAAACATGTACGATAAAGAAAGCGATTATTACCCAAAATGTTAATTAAACATGGAAATAATTATTAAATGGGTTGTATTAAGTCATAAATGAAGCATTTATGATATAATAAATATTAATATGGTTCTTGTATAATTTAATAACCTACTATAGTCATTGTATAGGAGGTTAAACCTACCCTCGACCAAAGGAAAGTGCAAGGTAAGGGTAAATTCTAGGACCTCTTTAATTATCCGAGGTTGTTTTTACGTAAGTATCTACTGGAACATATTTATTATCCATGTACATGTCTCATAAAAGAGTTTTAAAATGGATTATTTTTAAGGTAATTTTTACTAAAATATCATTTTATATGTTTTAAGGATTTATTCTTCTAAAACTTTCTCATTAATGATCATGTTTTCAAAATGGTTTTAAGGATTTATTTATATGGACATGAATGTTTTAAAATGTTAATTCATTTCAAAAGATTCAAAGTTGAATGGGACACTTTGATTAAAAATTATATTTTAAATGAATTCCTTTATAAAGTATGTGAATTTTAAATGATTTCATGGAAAAGGGATATTTCTCTCAAAGTTTTTTACTAATCATTTTCAACTATGTCAACATCTTTTACGAGATATTATTCTTGATCGAGGTTTCTTTATTATGTTGCAAATGTTCCATATTGTATTGAAGGTTTTATGATATTTTTGACTATGGATGTGTTAGTTTTATACCATTAATGGTTTATGGATAAAGTATTCACATTTTCTATGCTAGTTTTAATACGAATGTTTATGTTATTTTTAAACCATTTCATATGAAGAATGCATTGGACTTAGTAAGTGATAGGTGGAGCCTGTTATAGCTCATTGATGCATCAGTAGCTCTCATGAGACAAACTTTTTCTTGGCACAAGGCCTTTAAAAAATCTTATTTGTAGTCTTGGCATGAGTCCTTGACTATTTGGTTATGAAGTATGTCATTACGCATTCCATCATTATGAAATTGGATATTGATATTACATGGGATTATTCGACTAGTAGAATATCCATGTGAATAAGTAAATGGAATAATTTGATTTATCTTTGCCATATTATGATGATGTTTATGTTTAATAGGATTTTGTTTTAGTCTTATACATTTCCTAAAATGTTTATGCTTATTTATGAATGTTTTTGTTATATTGTTATCCTTACTGAGCATCTAAGCTCACCCCTTTCTATGTTTTATTTTTCCCAGGATGCGAATAAGTATATTATGACAGACCTGCAGGGATAGTCTAAGTGATATGAATGTGGTCAATGGAGAGAATATTGTTTTTGTTTCTTTATTTTATAATGTAATGTAACGTTTATGTATGTAATCAATTTTAAAAGATTGCTAAACTGATCGGTCCTTCAGGATTTAATTAAATGTAATCATCCCAATGTATTAAAATAATGCATTGACTCTAGCTAATTGGGGTTAGGGCATTACAATAATTATCCCTAATGTTATTACCAAATACTCGTATTGTCCATACCTACTCTAAAATGATTTCTTCATAATTTCCTCCTCTCTAACTCCAAACTGATGATAGTTTGATCAAAAATTAAACATAGAGAACCACCAGGATCCCCATAGCTAATCGAAAAGATCATAGATTCTGGGTAATGGATATCAGTTCTTCATCACCACCAGGTCTATCTTTCAGTAACCAAAACATAGTCAAAGAATATTGTTCACCTTCTTGGAGAACAATATAGGTGAACTGTTTTGTGAAGTACTCATGATCATTGTGAATTCCTTCCTCTCCAAGACTTCTAGCTAATCCTTAATCTACTTCATCTTAGTTGTCACTATATGATATTAAATATCTAAATGGTTTCACTCCCAATATGAGTTAAATATCAGTTTTAATTTTCGATCCTTCGCTACTATTTTAAATATTCTATCAATTATTCCAATCCATTCCTTATTATCCAAAGGGACTTGGATTCTTTTGAATTGTAAAGAATGATGGACTTGAAAATCATGTCCTATTTGACCAAATTTATGAACTCTTGTGCCTAATAAATTCACTAAGTGGAATAATTTTTATAGAAGAGACCATTTTTTATAATCTAAAAAGTAATTATAGGAGCATGCCCCAAGGTATTCACTTTCACATCATATGGTAAAGTAGACATATACTCTTTTTTGGAAATATTTTTCTCTTCTTCCCAAGTAGTACCATAATACTATGTAGAGGAAACATATACTATAATGAAAAGGAACAAACTTCTAAAATGAAATAGAGCCATTAGGATAAAACCTAATCATTCTATGGGATCACACAATGTTTTCTCTTAACCAAACTATGGGATCACACAAGGTTCTCCAAAGAGTATACCCTTAACCCAAGGTATACCCCAATCAATAGACCTTATTTTTTTCCCCTACTTGTTAGTCACAGTAAATATATATATATTAACAAAACAACATATTCAGTTCAACTAATCAATGAAAATAATGATATATCAAAATATCATGGAAAAAGATACATCACATAATGAAAAAATAAAAAGAATTGATGGAAAAAATCAAGGAATTTAATTAATGAACTATTATACACCACAAAAATAAGTAATATGGAATCTGAACGTATGTGCATGTTCGTGATGAATTAATGCACCTGAAAAAAAAATCACATATCAACATCATGTTCATTACCCAAGGTGAGTTTAATCAATTATAATAGAAAAACATAAATTCGCCACTTTATGAAAACTCATAGGTCCACTATACTGTTACTGGTTAGGAACTATCATACTTCCCCTACATGAGTCCTAGCTATATTATATGTTGTCTATCCTACCCCATTACAAGACCAAGATAAGAAACAGTTAGTGAATTTTGATCCTTTGATACCATTTTGTAACATCCCAACATGAAATGTTGGGTCTGAGCTCAAATTTCACATGACCTCATGCTCACCTCCCCATACACAAGTGGGTAGCGACTAGAAGTGAGGGTATAAGTCTGATGGTGGGGAGAATATACCCTCTATATCATGTCATAGAGAAGGATAATAAATAATAGTAATAATAATAAGAAAATGAGTAAAACATTAGAGTAAAAGAAGAAACTAAAGATGAAATGTATGTTATATAAATAAGAGCTCACAAAGTGTGAATTTGTATAGAGAAATGATATCATATAATAAACATAATAACATTAACATCCTCCAGTTCCTATACTGATCCTCTCTAGCTCTATGCTCCCCCTAATCATCCATCCACTACACAGTCCTTGGCCTTCGCTGGGTCTCTCATGAAATTTATAAATGCATAGAAATTATCGAGTATGGTTTGAGTACAAGAAATTATAGGACACCACCAATGAATACATAACCTAATTTTCTCATTAATACTATTGTGTTATATATTTATAATAATTGTGTAAAGTCAGAAACTGTAATGACCCAAACTATAAAAAATAAAACTCCCCTTTTGAATTAATTAATTTTGTTATTATATAATATGGTTATAGAAAACCGATGTACTTCATTTTTTTATTATATCAAATTGGATTTAGAAAAATGATAAGTATCATTATCATTTATAATGTAGACCTTGAATAGTGATAACATGATTAGTATAAATTTAGGGATTTAACAAATCGAATTGGCATAAACAAAGGAAGTGGTGGCCTCAACTAGTAGGATCGTACCCTATAAAGCCCATTTATCTGAGCTTTTAAGGGAGATAGAATCATTGGGATTTTAACTTGGCCAAGCCTAATCTGGGATCCAAAAGCTTAATCATGAGAAAAACCATTTATGGGATAAGTTCAAGCTCATTGAGATCAGGGCCCAAACTATATTCACCAAACCGCCCCATCAAAGCCCCGCCATTACGAACCTTACCCTTAGAGAGTTTAATGATGTATTGAAGGTATATGTATCAACAACCTAGAAATATGAGTATGTACATTATTTTTCATAGATTAATGAATATATTTTTATCCCATTATTATTACATTAGAAATGATTTTTAATTTAATAAAATCAAACCCAAATTTTTTTTTGGGTAATATTCAAATTCAATTAAAGAATTTATTTTGATGAATTAATGAATTTTTAAAATAAATAATATTTTAATAAAACATTACTATTAAATAATTTTTATTAAATATAAATGATCATATAATTTTTATGAAATCAAATTCAATTTATTAAGGGTAAAAAAACCATTATTGTCAAAAAGCCAACTTTTCTTAATAAATGTAAATTTTACTTTAAAATTAAAAATTCATATATTTATAAAATTATTTAAATAAAATTAATATTATATTTTTAATTAGAACATCAACAATTATAAAATGGAGATCTTTTCATAATAATTTGAGATAGTCAAATTTTCAGGTAAAAATTAAATACCATATAATTATAATTTGTATATTCTAAAATCCTAATGACCCAAAAGTGAGGTAATAAATACAATATATTATATAAAAGAAAAAATATATTTTTTTAAAATTTATAATAATGTGATTTTATGATTATTTGATTAATTTTATAAATCCCTTATGAATCCTCCAAAACCATTAATATATTTTTAGGTTTTAGAACCATTTCATTAAGAGTATGTCTCACCTCCATAGAATAAAGTGTATTATATTATTAATTTATTCCCTTTACCTTATAAAATAATGAGAACCACTCATATATAGATGAAACCATGGAAGAAACATGATATGGTTAGTGTTTCTTGTTATTTTATTATGTAGAGTCTGAAACCTAAATAATAAAGAAATCCCACCCTTTTTATATTTAAAACCACCAAAGATATCATTTATAATTACTAATACTCCTTGTATCACATTACTAATCTTACGTAAACAATAAAGAGTCCTTTTAGGTCGCCTTAAATCTCTCAATAATCCCCTCTCAATCATTTGGAGTCACACACTCAAGTAAGGTATCTTCCACTCTGTTTTTTATTCAAGCACTTCATTTATGTGATTCTTATTAATTTCCATTTTATCATGTTGGGATATGTTATTAGATACCCCTATTACTATAAATTTTATTTCTATATGATTATAGACCTATTTCACTCTCATTAATCATTCCCATGAACTTTTATGTACACCTATTAGGATGTCGAAATTTAGTAAGTGATCCCCACATTCTCTTTTTTATTCAAGTTTCCTTAATATCTTATGCCTTCTATTTTTAATTGATTAATTTTGGAAATGTATTCACATGTTCCAGTTATGACCTATTTTATGCACAAATTATGATATAAGCCTTTCGATATCAACATCCCATTTTATGATTTTTTTAAGTGACATTATTATGTTGCTGAAATTTCACCATCATTTTCCATGTCAAAAAAATATTGTAGTGAATACCATACCAATTTCTTATCAAGGTTGTTCAAATTTTAAACATATAATTATTTAAATTGTAAATTACATGTATTTATTCTACACCCCTTAATCGTGTAATAAAATATGTTGATGAATGAATCCATGTTGTACGATGTATGTGGCACAATTAAGCAATATAATGAAATGATTGTGATGGGTGCACCCAAAATTATATAGCACTTCAATGCATTGGGTAATATTTAGTATCATGATATGTCATTTTTGGATAGAAATTAAACCTGATTCCTTTATGGGAATTTTTACACTATTATTTTTTGGTGGTTTATCCTTGACCTCTATTTATGATGCAGTGTTTTAATTTGTTCCCACATTTCCCATGTTCTGATAATCATGTTATATCATGTCTCATTGTTCATGTTTTTTATTCCCAGTACTATTATTCCCCCATTAATATTCCTATTATCTAACATGTTTCACCTTATTCCATTTTTATTCCATTACTGTGATTTATGGCTCCCCCCTTTCTTATTTTTTTCCTTAGGTTATCCTATGCAGTTTTAAAATCCATGAAATTTTAGAATCATGTTAATGAATTTTTCAATAATATATTTCTATCCTATTCTTAAGTTGTCAGGATATTTACCTAATTCCCAAATACACTAGATTTATTGATCCTTTGGGTTGTATTATGTGTACATTTATGTAATGAATCATGAATTAATGTGAAATAAAAAATCAGGTTGTTATAGTTGGCCTCATATCTAAAGATTAGTTATTTTTTGATTAGGATTAGAAAAATCTAGAAAAATACTTAAGGATAAGACTATGTAAAAAAACATCCCCATGTTTTTGTAAGTATAGAGTAAGTGGTTTATCAATAAAATATATCACTTTATAGATATTATAAGTGGATCTGGAATAGATGTACATTGTTTTAACAACTACAACAAGGTGTGTCAAACCTGACTTGGTGTAACCTGATACACGACCTTGGGCCTTACAATGCATTCAATTTTACACACATAGGGGATATTCTTTGGTAAATTCATAATATCATTTCAAAACATTATTAAGGAAAATAAATCCATTAATAATATATATATGAAATAGATCATGTATAACATAGACTAAAGGATAGACATTCATAAGTGATGGAAAAAATTTTAATTTATAAGTGACCCCTTTAATGACATTAAATTCTTGTTTATGTGTTTAATTGTTTAAATATAATCATCTTAAATTTTCTATTTATTCTAGAAAATGGTTAGAAATATAAGGAATCTGGTAAACAATAAATGTGATGGATAATGTGATGAATTACCCCCAATGAGTTTCCCAACCCAAAGGGAGTGTAAATCATAAACTTTGTAAAGATACTCTCTCGTCTAACTCGTGTTCTAAATCAAAATCTGGATCAGTAGGAGTTCCCAAATCCCCCTAAAAAACAAGCTATAATTGAGGCCTTTAAGTGATAATGGAATATAAATTTCAATGGATAATGTGATCCATTAATCATAGAAAAATGGATCAACTCTATTGAGTAGATCTTATCCATCCTTTAATGATATAAAAAAGAGAAGTTTCTACTAGTTTTTTATCATATGGAGGGAGAATATGATCAGTGGTGGACATTGACCAAGAATATGAATTCTATAGAAGAGATCAATGTTATTGGGTTTAAGGAATTCTTGAAAATGTTTTTCAATTAATATTTTCCTCGCACCATCCGACTTAAAATGGAATGTGATTTCCTTTCACTCATGAAAAAATAAGATGAATCTCTTAGGGACTATGAGTAAAACTTCACAATAATTGCATGATAAGCCTGTATATTTGTTTTTAACCCTGAATACAATGTTGAACACTACTTTAGTGAGATAAAAACTAATCTACTAAAATCCTTGTAGATATGAGACTTTGATAGCTATGAGAAAATTGTTTGATGTTCCATCAAAGTCCAAATAGAGGTCAGATAATCTCAATGGTATCACGGGGATAATAACTGGAAAGTGGAGTTTAATTTTTGAATTCCATTGGAGAAATATAATGGTTCCATGAAATTACTACTTCCCACTTGTCAAAGGTGTGTAAATAAATACCCCCCTAAATTTCTTAAAGGGTATGAATAAATGCTTCAGGTGTGGGATGGAAGGACACCTAACTAATGATTAAAAAAACCCACTAATGAGATAGAGGAAAAGAATTCTCTTGTCAACCCTTAGCACATTGTTCATTAATTCAAGTTCAAAGAACTAAGGAACTTTTCAAACCCATGAAATAATCCATGGGTTTTCAAAGACAAAAAATAACGTCCAAGGCAGCAAGGTTGAGTTTTTTCTATCACAACCACCTATGCAGATCTTGAAAATGAAGTAGTGACAGGTATTCTAGTTATCCATTCAATAATATAAATTTTAATTTTTTATTATTTTTCTATACATTACTCATATCAATAAATTTTTGGAGAACTATTCAAATACCACGAAAATGCATGGAAGTAGATCTATTGGTGAAAATAGAAAATGGAGAAATTATTTTATCGCAAGTATTTAACTCCAACTCTATCAAAAATTTTGGTCTGAAATTTCTAGAAAACCTTTTTGTACCCCTTTGGTGGAATTTGATTCTATTCTATCCTAGGATTATATTTCTCATTATATATCCTACATAAATTACCATGAGAAGAAAATCAATCTTTGTATCATCAATCATCCTATGATTCTATACAAGTTCAAGAAGGATGATGAATCTTATTTAGGACCACCATATAAATCTTGGATATTATTTCCCTAAAATAGAGAAAAAATATCTCCAGTAAATTATTCTAAGGAAATACTCATCCTCAAATAACTACCTCTTGTGAGGGAATAGGATGATGTGTTTCTTAAGAAATTTCTAGGTCTTCCTCATAGATGAGATGTTGAATTTTAAATTGATCTTATATCTTGGGCATTGACATTATCTAGGAATCTATATAGAATGAATTATTTAGAACTTGAATAGATAAAGAAACAACTACATGAGAATTTGGAAAAAGGTTTCATACACCCAAGTGCTTTACCATGGGGTGCACCATTACTCTTCATCAAGAGGAAGGATCAGTCAATACAACTTTACATAGATTATCATGATGATAATAAGATCATTATAATGAACAATTATCCTCTTCCATGGATTGATGAATAGTTCGATCAACTTCATGGAGAACAATACTAATCCAAGGATTACCTCTGGTCGAGATATTATCAGGTAAGGGTAGAGAAGGAAGATATCCCCAAGAGTTAATTTCATGTAAGGTACAAGAACTATGAGTTAATATTTGTTCCATTCTAACTACCTAATGCTCTAGTAATATTTATGGACATGATGAATAGATTCTTTAGAGATTACCTCAAAGACATTTTGGTAGTATTTATAGATTATATTCGAATATACTCCAATATAAATGAGAAGCATCTAATAGTTATTCTAAAGGCCTTACAAAGGGATAAGCATTATTCCAAGTACATAAGATTTGAGTTATGGTTGAATAAAGGTTCATTATTGAGGCATATCATCTCAATCAATAGGATATCTATGAACCCTTCAATGAAAGAAGAAATTTAAGGATGGTTGAGGGAAACACCTTTGATATATGTACATAGTTTCTTTAGATTACATGGGTATTATCCCAGATTTGTGATAAATTTATCATGATTTTCAAACCTTCTTACCAAGCTAACACATAAGGGAGTCAAGTTTTCTTGGAATGATGAATGTGAGGAAATATTCAAGGAGTTGAAAAATAGGATTATCGCTACACCAGTTCTCACACTACCAGAAATTGGATATCTTTTCATGTTATTCAGTGATGCTTCGAAGAAGGGATTAGGCTATGTGTTAATGAAAAATGACAAAGTGATAGACTATGATTCAAGGTAGTTGAAATTTCATGAACAGAATTACCCAAAGAATGATTTAGAGTTAGCTGTATTGATCTTTTAATTGAAAATATAGTGGAATTATCTCTTTTGGTAGAATTTTGAAATATATACATATCACAAAATCCTCAAGTATATATTCACTCAGAAAGATTTGAATATTCCCCAATAAAGATGGTTAGATCTGATCAAGTACAATGACTATTCAGTCCAGTACCATCATGGGAAGGTAAATAAAGTGGATGATTATCTAAGTATAAATGATCTGGTAATTATATAATTAATTAGAATTGAGTGGGATACAATATTCTTAGATTTGGAAAGGATGGACATGGGAATCATAATGAAAGGAACATCATTAGTCTTTTCAAAAATGATTTCCCAATAGTCTATTCTAGAGAGGTTAAAGGATGCTCAAAGAAATGATGTGGTAATTAATAATAATATGTAAAATATAAGGAAATGTAAATCCTCATAGATCAATGTTAATGAAGAATAAATTATGATATTTGGGTCAAGACTATGTGTTCCATCAAATCCTATGTTGAAGAAGGAACTGTTTGATGATGCACATAGTTCAACATTCTCCATTCACCCAGGAAGTACAAAGATGTATCAAGATCATTATGAGCACTATTGGTGGGACAATATGAAGAAGAATATCCCTTAATATACATAAAATGGTCAAGAATTTCAGTAAGTGAAGAATTAAAGGAAAAATTTTAAAGGGATGATGAAACCATTACCTATACCAACTTGAAATGAGAGAACATCACTATGGACTTTATCACCGGACTTCTAAAGACATCCATGGGAAACAATGCTATATGGGTTTCTATGGATCATCATACATAGATATATCACCTTATCAAAATTTTAGAGTACTTCTCATTGGATTGAACTACATGGATATACATTAGAGAATTAGTAATGATGCATGGAGTAACACTATTGATTCTATCTAATCAAGATCTGAGATTCACCTCTATGTTCTGGAAAAGTCATCAACATGCTCTAAACATTGTTCTACACTTCAATATAGCCTATCATCCTCAAACTAACGGCCAAAATGATCAAACTAATTAGATAGTGGAATACATGTTGAGAGCATGTTATATAGACATCATATTAGGATGAGAAAAACATATTCCTTTTTCTTAGTTCTCATCAAATAATTGTTTCCACTCAAACATAAAAATTGATCCCTATGAATCCCTTTATGTGAATAGGAGAATAACACCCGCATGTTAGGATGAAGTAGGGTAAATAAAAATTCTATGTCCTAAAATGGTCGAGGAAATGATGGAAAAGTTTAAAAACATTCATCCAAACATCAAGGATGGTCAGATTAGACCTGTGAACAATGTCAAAAATCACCGATGAGACATAGATTTTGATGTTGGAGACATGGTATTACTCCACATATATTCATGGAAGAACGTGATGATATTTGGGAAGAAAGAAAAGATTTTTCAAAGGAACATTTCCAACTTTGAGATCCTTAATCGCATCAGATCAATGAAATATCGGCTATAACTCCCACCAAACATATCTAAAGTACACGTTGTATTCCATGTATCCTTATTGAGTAAGTACATAAAAAATACCTCACATGTACTCAACCCATATGTGGTAACATTGGATAATGATATCTTATATGTGGAGTAGTTAGTTAATATCTTAGATCATAGAGACAGAGTTATAAGAAATAAGACAATTCACCTGGTCAAAGTATTGTGGTTTCTCCACATGTTTAAATAAACAATATGGCAATCCAAGGAAGTGATGAAACAGAGTCACCCTCATCAATTCTAGTGTGGTAAATGAAAATTTTGTGGGTGAAATTTCATAATGGGGGGATATTTTTATTACCCTAACTATTATAAATAAAATTCCCATTTTTATTTAATTAAATGTTTTATTATATTACATGGTTATAGAAAAAACATGAACTTATTTTGTTTCATTATATCCAATTGTATTTAAAATACCATTAAGTACTATTACCATTGATAATATAGTTATTGAACAGTGATCACATGATTAGTATAAATATTGGGTTTTAACAAATCCAACTAACATAGATAAAGGATGTGATGGCCTCAATCTATTGGATAGTACCTGATGAAGCCCATTTATCATAGCTTCCAAGGTAGATATAATCATTGGTTCTTTCCATTGATAAATTCCAATCTTTTATCCAACAACATAAGCATGTGTGAAACCATTTATGGGAGAAGTTCAAGGTCATTGAGATCATGGCCCAAACCATGTTCGTCAAACCAACCCATGGAAACCAAATCTGATTTCTGATTAAGAGTGTGTTAGAGAATCTGGCATCAGGACTCAACTGCTGGAAAGATCGGAATGGTATCCACTAGCTTTTTCAGAGAATGAACAACAAAATCGTGACCTAAGGTAGATGACTCTAATTCTAACAATTTACTTGGAGATTTTTGTTCTTCAATTTCCATCGTCATTCTCTTTGAAGGGCCTCCAACTTTCTTATTCCTCACAATGTCTTTCATTGGAGTGTCAACAACCACTTGCTTACCCTTACTGATTCTCGGTATGACTTCCTCATCAAGGGATTCATTCTCACTACTAGAAAGTTGAAAAATATTATCTTCATTAACTTACTCTTTTCCAGCTCCAGCTTCAACATCCTCAATTTGGATAAAGTCGTGATTATGACTTTATTCTTCAGATATTTTGGTCACTTCTTCTTCTTCTCCTTTCACATCAATTCTTGGAGTATCAATTTTTGAGGATCCGACTTGAGAAGTCCGGATTGACAACTTTTCAGATGGGGTTCCCTTATCTTGATATTCTTCAACCTTCTTAATCATATCATCTATATCACCACTTAATTCTTGTACTTCTTCTTCTTATTCTACCTCTTTAACTTCTTCCACTTATACAACAACTTCTTTCTCTTTAGATTTTTCCGGAGTGAAGAAATTCTTCCCCAGAGTCTCAGGTAATGGCTTAACTAGGAAAGATTCCAGCACTAGAATATTCTGGGATGCTACTTTTGTGGCTTTCAAAAGAGATTGCACAACTTCAGCCTTGGGAATTTTCTTCTTCATCTTCTTCACTTTTTCTTTCTTCTCATGGTTTTCAGCAGTCTTCTCCCTTAGATACTTATCTTTAGTAGGGGCCAAGCTGAAATGTGGCTCCCCTTCTTTCCTCTTTACTTATCTTCCCTCTATTTTGCAACCACTTCATCTAGATAATGTTTTTGTTTCGTGGGTTTAGGAGGTGCGTATTGGGCTTCCTTAGCTTTAGGAGTTTCACCTTCATCTTTTACATCCTTTAATTTTCTTTTCTTCATAGCTTTCTTGATTGGTTTATCCTCTTCTGCATCTTTCGGAATTGATTCTGCCTCTTCCTCTAGAAGATCATAATACTCTCTTTTCTCCTTAGAATAGACCATATTCATTATTTTCAGAGATTCATCACTAAAAACATAACTTTGCAGCTCTGAGGCTTGGAACTGCATGAAATCTTGAATGATTCAAGACACCGGACTTTCAACTATGAAAGTAAGGCAGGATACATGATAATTTGGGATCTTAAGTTACCATTCTTGATGTTCTGATGTGTAATAAGAACATTCCTCATCAAATTTATTTTCCTTAGATTTACCACGAAATCTAAGAAATATATGTCACTCTTATTGAGGGTATCTTTTCCACCTTTTATCAGAACTAAAAAACCTTTTACCCATAAATGAAGGATTCGGTTGTTAGAAGATTTATGAGAAATCATTGTTGTCTTGACTTTAGAAATTCCAAGACATTAAAAATACTTAACCTTTATAAAACTTCCTTTCTCATTTGGTAATTTGTGGGAACAGAACTATGCTTCCCATTCATAGGATAATCCCACCAAACTAGCTACCTTGGTATAAGAAAGTTTTTAGGTTTTCCCATAATACATAAAAGAAAACTTTTCTCTTCCATCTTCCTTAAAGAAGCACATTGACTCATAAAACTCTTTGAGTGAATCTGGATACACCATGTCTTGATCACGTATCTTAGATAAGCAATCATCTTCCCATCCATTTAACTTGATATTCTTAGAAATGATAGAATTATACTTGGAAAAGTTCAGATGTAGTAGCCTTTCCATGTATACTTCCCATTTTGATATTATCTTCACGGTAGACATTTCTTTGGAAGAAGATTCTATAGACATTTGGACTGGAGGAATTTTGAGAAATTTGGAACGGGCTTAAGAACTGAGGCAGAGCTTCGAGACACAAAATCGTTGAAAACTGATGTGGGAAAACCCTTCGGGGTTCCTTTATATATGCGATGGAAGTGACATTTCATCTTCCAAAACCAATTTAACAGTTGAAAAACTCTCTGATCTGATCTGACAGTTGAAAACATGCCCTCAAGGAAATCTTGAATCTGATATTTTGAGGTTTTAGGAAAAAAATTCGGATTTAATGAGAAACGAATCTGAAATACTGAAATAAAATAACAGTAAGTAAAAATGATTATGAAAACTTGAGTAAAGAAATAATAAATTTCGGATCGGCTAAGAGAATTATTCGTAATAGGTGATATTCTTCTTGAAGAAAATTTGACTACGAAAAACTCACTATGAAAAACTTACTACGAAAAACTTAAGATCTAAATGTTTTATTGCAAAAACATTGAGTACCAAAACTCGATTACGAAAATTATGAGTACGAAAATTCACATTAGGAAAATTCCAATTACAAAAATTTCCATTACGAAAAGTTTTATTACGAAAACTTCCATTATGAAAATTTCCATTACGAAAATTTCCATTATGAAAATTTTTAAAAACTAACTATGAAAATTTTTGGAAAACTAACTTTGAAAATTTTCATTAGGAAAATTTTGAAAAACTAACTATGAAAATTCTCATTACGAAAATTTTCAAAAACTAACTATGAAAATTTTCATTACGAAAATATTTAAAAGCTATCTATGAAAATTTTCATTTTGAAAATTTTGAAAAACTAACTACGAAAATTTTCATTATGAAAATTTTGAAAAACTAACTATGAAAATTATCATTATGAAAATTTTGAAAAACTAACAATGAAAATTTTCATTATGAAAATTTTGAAAGACTAACTATGAAATTTTTCATTAACTTTAACAATAGATGTACTCCCCCTATGTAAAGTAGTTTTTTACTGTAAGGAGAAATATTCAACTAGAAGTTAATCAAATAAAATTACCTTACGATTATCATTCCTAATATTTGTTTATTGTATTCAAATCTATCAGAGGGTAAAGATTTTGTGTAAATATTAGAATGTTGATCTTGTGTTCCGATGAATTGAAGAATGATATCTCCTTTTAGTGTGTGATATTAAAAAAGTGATGCCTAATATCTATGTGCTTTATATGAGAGTGATGTGCAAGGTTTTAGAACATTTGAAATAAAAGGTTTTCCAAGAACAACAATGTTACCTATACCAATAATTTCTCCATGAGCATTATATATGAAAGTTACTTTTCCTCCTTTCATCTTTATGATTTTTTTAAAAAACATTTTGTTACCAGTCATATGCCTGGAACATCTACTATCCATGTACCACATATTTCTTTTGGTACTTTCCCTATTTTCTTGAAAATAATAAAAAGTTAGGATTTTGGAATCCAAACTTTCTTTGATCTGAAATTTTTAGACAAAAAAATTTTGAGTATCCACATTTTTTATAAAAATAATCTTTATAAAACCCAAGAGATTTAATTTTATTCAATGATCGTTTTTTCTTTTAATGCCTACCACTTTGACACTTAGTACAAGAAGGTGATTTAGAAGGAATAAAATAGTTGTTTTTGAAAACTGGTTTTTGGTGAGTATAGCATACTCCAATAGTGTTTCCTTGAGGTTTAGTTTGAGAATACATCTTTTCAATATTTTTCTTCTTAGAGGTAAATTTTTCAAGAATCTTCATAAGAGAAAATATTTCAAATTTAGTTTGATAACTAAATTCCTATCCTCAGGAATAATTTCCTTAGAGTTAGATTTTTCCGCAAACACTTTTATGTTTAAAATATCATTTTTAAGATCTTTAGAAAGTTCTTCTTTAGTAGAATTTGCTTTCTCAAGGTCATTAGAATGTTTTTATAAAAGCACATCTTTTTATCCTTGATCTCTAGAAAGATCTGAAATCTCTTTTGTAAGAATTTCTTCCCTAGTATTTGCCTTGTATAATTTCTTAGAAAATTTACAATTTTTTTCTTCAAGTAACTTGGAAAATCTAGATACTTATTCATATGAAGGTTCTTCAATTTCTGAAGAAGAAGTATCTTCATTAGAAGTACTATTTTCATAATAATAATTCTTATTAAGAGACAAATTTGTTAATTCCTCAGCAAAGCATACCTTGGCCATAAGACATGTATTGGGGAAAGAAGTAGTAGCAATGAATCCCATATTATTCAGTTCTGATGAATCATATTCAAAATATTCACTTTCTAATTAATCTCCACAGGTATCACTCCATGTATCATTATCTTTAAAAAATTTCTTGTGCTTTGATCGATAAAATTTCTTCCTGTTTCATTCTGAATTCCTTTCCTTCTTTTACTTCTTTTTCAACAAAGTATTATTAGGTCTGATGTGACATGTTCTTCTAAATTCATAACACATAACTTCACAATCTTTCTTATCTCTATAATATTTCTTCTTGTACTTATTCTGATAATTCTTCTGAGCAACAATGTTGTTCATTCTCCAAGCAAGATTAGCTAATTCATTCTCTGACTTTTTTGTATAACTAGATTTTAACTGAATAATGACTTTCTTTTTCTTTGATCTAGTTACTCTTTCTGGGATCATTACTTTCATATGTTTAGAATTGGTTGTAAAAGAAACACCTCTGTAACGCCCCGACCCCAGCTACCCAGAGTCGGTGCATTACTTCATAACATTGGCATGATCACAAGAAAGATCAAATCTCGAAAGACCGATTGGTTTAGTAGCCTTGGAAACACTAGATATAATCATAAAGTTTTACATTACATTTCAAAGTGAAAAAATACTACAACAACAAAGTCTTCATATCCACACTATTAACCCCTCATAATATCCCTGCAAGTCAATCATAATTTACTTCTTCACTACCTGGGAAAAATAAAACATAGAAAAGGGGTGAGCTCAAATGCCCAGTAAGGATAACAATATAGCGGAACATTCAAAATAAGCATAAACATTTAAGGCAACGAATTACTAAAACAATAGCCTTTTAAAATTGAACTTTAACATAGTATGGAAAAAGTAAAATGAAATAATGCCATTTACTTATTCACATGGATATTCTACTAATCGAATAATCACATGCAATATCAATAACCACTTTCATAATGTTGGAATGCATAATGTCAGACTATCATAACTACATAGCCAAGGCCTCGTGCCAAGACTACAAATAAGATTTTGTCAAGGCCTTGTGCCAAGACACTAGTTTGTCTCATGAGACCTACCGATGCATCGAGGAGCTATAGCGGGCTCCACCCGTCACTTATTAAGTCCAATGCATTCCCATATGAAAAGGATTAAACATAACATAAACATTCGTATTAAAACTAGCATACGAAATGTCAATAATTTCACCATAAACTATGAATGGTATAAAAATAGCACAACCTTAGTCAAACATATCACAAAACCTTCAATTCAATATAGAAGTTTTGTATCATAATAAATCAACTCCAAATAATCTTAAAATCCATCAAAGGATGTTGACATAGATGAAATCAAAATTCTTTTTAAAGAAGTATCTCCTTTTATTTTGAAATCATTTGAGATCCATATAAAATAAAACATTTACTTTGAAAATATTCTTATAATCTTGTAAGGAAAGCTTCGACGATTTTATAACGGCGGAAAATAACCGCACCCGCCGTATAAGTTAAAAAAAACATTCTTACCTCAATTCTGTCGAAAAGGTTAAAAAGGACCTTGTTTTGAAAACGACGGAAAGATTCCTTTATAAACCTCTTATAAAAGTCAAACAAGGGTATAAATGACTTTAACCCATATTCTTGTAAATAGTAAAAATGTTTTGAGATACATTTCGAAGAAACATGGATGTGGATGATAAAGAGATCCCAGTAGATTATTACGTATAATACAACCTCGGATAATGAAGAGATTGTGAAATAACCCTTACCTTGTACTTTTCCTTGGTTGGGGTAGGTTAACCTCCTGTATAATAGTGAAATAATTGTTACTAAATTATACAAGAATCATATACATTAATATGATATCATATATGATCTTTTAATATTGATTTTATAATAATATATTAGTATTATCGTCGTTTCGGGTGATAACCGATTCGTTCTTTTTAAATGTTTGGTTACGTAAGACATGTTTGTAATGGATAGGTTGTATATTATTCAAATCCAGAATGGTATCAAGTCCTTAAACATCATTTTTAAATCATCAAATGATAATTATACTTTAATGGATACGATGGAGGATGAATCTCATCGCGTTCGTGGAGACGGTAGTCCGTACGTACGCACGAACGCTACTTCCATTTAATTTTTTATTTTAAAAGAATAGAATCCAAATGATACATAGGTATATTACTATTTCAGTATAATATAATATTTTATATATGTTACTTAAGTTCATTAACACCATCCTTTATACGTTCCATGTGTGGTATAAACGAGTCATATCATTTTAAGGGGGCGGTAGTCCGCACTTCCTTAAATGAAATTATCGTATGTATATACAACATGAAACGAATAATGGTATGAAATAAAATGGAATTACAGAAGCTTATATATAAAATATATATCATTAATATCATATTTAATTACAGTGCCATCATAATGGCCACCATGAGAGGCGGTAAGATGTATTTGAACAATCATCGTTTCGTGAGGCGTTAGTTTGCCATCCATAGAAACATTATGTTCATCATCCATTAGATGGAGTTGTGTGTATGTGTAGTTTGAATCCTTCTTATAACAACATCCTAGTATATTGGGGATACTGGTGTTGTTACACAAGAAAGGAAATAAAAAGAGTTTGGGGGTTGGAGAAGCAAAATAAATGAAAATAATTTAAGAGAAATCGTTACCTTTAATTTAGGTAACTCACTTTGGTTGGAACCAAAGGACTTCTTGAAATGCTTTCTGCCTAAGGGGAAGCTTCAATGAGGAGGAGAGGGATGTGGGGAGCTTAGTTGGGAAGAGTTTGGACGAGCCAAGTGGCTTGAGAGGTGTGAGGAATGAGTAGAAGTGGTCTCCTTTTATAAGGGAGAGGAGGGGCTCTTTAGGAAAGAGTGAAAGTATTACTTTATAATATAATTATATTCGGTTTATAATGGTCCAAAAATCATTGAGGTCGAAGATAAGATGACTAATATTCTAAATAACATCAACCAATAAGAATTGGACAGGTTTTAGATAATATTTTAATCATTATAATCTTATTTATTTAAATGATTTATTAATGAGGTAAACATTGCATCATTATTGTGTCATTAATAATTCAAGTTATTTGATGTCTAAAAATTATAAATAAAATATCATTATGTAGGAAATCTTTTTAGCTTTCTAATGAATATTTATAATCAAAAATCTAACATGTATAACCCTATGTAAAAATTATTCTTCTAAAAGATGTAAGCTTATGCCATTTTTTTTTATTTTAACTTTATTAATATAAAGTGTCCCTACCACATACAAGTGGCTCCAAGGGGTCCCCAAATTGACCCAAGGATGCTCATGGTCGGTTATGTGTCCACCAATAAGGTTATGACACGTTTTAGGGTAATTTTGTATTATTATAATATTATTTTTTAACCCTTATTTACCGGATTTACCCTTTAACCATGGTAAATAAAATATTTACCACAGTAACTATTCAAAATGTCTAAAAATAAAAGTTACCTATTTACACAATTTGAACATCCTGATTCCAAATATGGAATCCATTTTCCTAAATTCAAAACACAGAAGTGGCAGAAATTAATTTAAAATTAATTCCCGCTGTCAAAACAAAAAGCGTGTTTTTAAGAGATAATAACTATCAAAAGATTGACACTCGTTTATGTTCGGTTTAATTGTAAAATTATGTCCAATGACCAACATTATATTAAATGGTAAAAATATATTCTAAATATACTTTAAAACCACTTGAATTCATAATTTATCACTATTAATTATTTTGATTAAAAAAGTTGTTTTTAATTAAAATTTAGTAATTTTCACTATTCATCAAAATATGAAAGTTATCCGAAATGTACCAAAATTTCACCTTAGGCTAAATTCGATATTCCGAATCCAAAAATGAAGTCCATTTTCAAATATAAAATATATATAATTTCAAAAAGTAGGTATTACTATTCATAACGGCTAGTTTGATTAGTTGTGGGGTGTGTTAAAACTCAAGGTTGCGTACAACACACGCTACTGTATTATTCAAAGAAAGCGTACCGTGGAAGCTTGGGATGTTTCATTTTAAATTTTTGATGTCCCCATTTAGTCAAAAAGTTTAAAATATAGTATTTAAAAAGGGTTCACTATTAAAAGTTGATAAAAGTGCAATACTGAAAATGAATTTGTTCTTGCATTATATCTAAGAAACTCATAATATGGATTCTAAAATTATAAGGATTATATAAAGTTTAAAATTTAGTTAACACTATTCATAACCTCTTTTGAACAGCTTGTTTGGTAAGTCATGGTGCGATTGAACTTGTTGTTGCGTGTAGTGAAAGTTATTGAATTATTTTGAAGAAATAACACACTATAAAATCTTGGGGTGTTACATTCTCCCCTCCTTCAATAAATTGCGTCCTCGCAATTTGAAATTGTTCTTCGAAAATAAAAGGTTGAAAATAAAAAATATATTTGTGGGAAAACCCACATCGGAAATTGGGTTACTAAAATTTAGTCTTAATATGAGGAAAAGAGAAATCAAAGGGTCACCACCAAATTATGATTCTCGATTAGGAGAACATTGGTGGCAATTAGAGACATAAAATCGGAGGAAAAACGTAAATATTTATAGGTAGTGATTGAGGTCATCAATCACAAACAAGTGTATAATTGAGGTCCTTAAATTCATCAATCTATGATGATTTGAAATACCATCGGTTCAACAAAACATAGGGTATTAGGATAACACATTTTTGACGTTTCAAAATATCTTAGTTGAAATCCCACATTGAAAAATGAATTAATGAGGCCTCTATTTAAAATAAAGAGTGGAAAGTATGAAGATTACCGAAAATAACACATACTAGGGTTCCATGTAGGAAAATATGGATATGGAAGAAAAATATAACCATCAATTATCTGATGGAGAGTGGTAGAGAACATGGCTATGAAAAGGCCAACAATCCCAAAGCCATAAATTAGTGATGACTTAAGGTACCATCTAGGACAACATTTTTGTTCCAAGTTCCTTTTAATAATGTTGAGAAATTTATTTATGAGATTGGATAAGATCATAAGGAGATATACTTACTTTATAATTAGAGTTTTATCCACTAATAAATTTCTACCACAAACTCATATTTCACTCTAAAAGATAATAGAATGTAATTTTTTTTATTTATACTATTTGTACAGGGTTCCAAAATAAATGAATTTATAATTCATCTACCAGATCTTTTAAAAAAAACTATATTATTTAATCCAGGACATCTCGTGGGCCAGTGGTAGGTGATACACCCTTGTCGCCCTTCGGTTGCGAGTTCAAGTCTCGCAGCCTTGCCAGACGCGACGGGTTGCCGCCCGACCTCCGGGTTGTCCTTTTATGGCAATCCAAAATAATCCAAACTAGAACTATCAAAAATACTTCTGTCCAAACTCACAGTCCAACATTTATAAGGAAGGTAAACATAATGCATATCCTTTTTACCCCGTAATAGCATATGAATACCTTCATCATGTATTCTTTTAATACACTGAAACATCCTGAATTACCATATTCCTTATTGATTACATTCATTCTCCCTTATTCCATATAGAATGCTGGATATACTTCATCAATCCAAAAATGTTTTAAACCCCAACAATGATGGAATATACAAATCATTAATCAGTTCCAAGGTAGTCAAGAATATCCAATATAATTTTTCCAAAATAATCATGTATTATTCGAAAATCACTACCTCGGTATCAGAACTATATTATGGTTTATCATTCTCTCAACCATATATTTTCCAAAAATTTATCCTGCTATTGAGTCACTTTTCTTTGTTCCACACCATCTCAAATCCTTAATGAAATAGTACTGCAGTACAATCCATATATACTCCATAATTATTATAACAAGTACATTGTTGATACAACACTCAATTGATATAATCAACATAATAACTCTAATCATTCCTCTTCATCTGTGGTAGTATCATAACTTGATTATTATCCAATAGCATCATTTGCGGCATAGTCTGATGACTGGGACATAGGTTCGCGTAGTGTCCAAACTCCTTGCAAATGAAGCATTGTACATTTGAAACCATTTTCTTACCCTTGCAATCATGTACTTTGTGCCCTTTTCCTCCACACTTATAACAAACTCCCATTCCTTTCAGGCAAGTTCCAGGGTGTTTCTCTCCACAGTTACCACATATGGGAAAATTCTTCTTTTCCCTCTTCCCTTTATCCATCTTTCTCTCTTCTATCCTTTTCTTCTCTTGCTTCCCTTCAAAGCCATAGGACTCAGTAAACTCTTTACTTATCTTATCAACACATGATATTATTTCTTCATATGATGATAATACATGGGAGACTATTTCTCTTATAAATTCTAGCTTAAGACCATGAAAGATATGATCCTTCCTTCTCTTTGGATCATGTGCATTTCTGGAGTTCTCATTCCTTCTACTGGGCGCCATTTCTAAACAATGGAATACACTAGATCAGTTTATGAATCAAAATACATAATCCCATACTTATAAAACACTTAACATAAATTGAACTATTTATGGATATAATCCATAATCATAAAAATGTTTTCTTTGAGGAAGTATATACTCATAAACCCTTCATAATGATTTGTAAAGAAAATGAGAGTTATCCAAAGCATATCCCTCGGGAGTGTCGTAACCAAGAGTGCAGCAAGGCCCGTTGTCGTGCACCAGTTCCCGTTCGAGTCTAGATCAAAGCGGTGTTTTCGGGTTTTACCCCTAGGTACATCTGTGCCAGAGCCGCCTCTACCTGCTCGTATCCAGACATGGATGTATTTCTCGGAAAACTCACAAAATCTCTACAATACCAAAATTCTAGGAAGTTCTTCTATACTAATCCTCAAAGTTCATCTTAGGTCTACGTGCTCTAATCAGAGTTTATCTAAATCTAGCTTCCAAGGTTTGTACTAAACTTCCTCTGATACCAACTGTAACGCCCCGACCCCAGCTACCCAGAGTCGGTGCATTACTTCATAACATTGGCATGATCACAAGAAAGATCAAATCTCGAAAGACCGATTGGTTTAGTAGCCTTGGAAACACTAGATATAATCATAAAGTTTTACATTACATTTCAAAGTGAAAAACTACTACAACAACAAAGTCTTCATATCCACACTATTAACCCCTCATAATATCCCTGCAAGTCAATCATAATTTACTTCTTCACTACCTGGGAAAAATAAAACATAGAAAAGGGGTGAGCTCAAATGCCCAGTAAGGATAACAATATAGCGGAACATTCAAAATAAGCATAAACATTTAAGGCAATGAATTACTAAAACAAGAGCCTTTTAAAATTGAACTTTAACATAGTATGGAAAAAGTAAAATGAAATAATTCCATTTACTTATTCACATGGATATTCTACTAATCGAATAATCACATGCAATATCAATAACCACTTTCATAATGTTGGAATGCATAATGCCAGACTATCATAACCACATAGCCAAGGCCTCGTGCCAAGACTACAAATAAGATTTTGTCAAGGCCTTGTGCCAAGACACTAGTTTGTCTCATGAGACCTACCGATGCATCGAGGAGCTATAGCGGGCTCCACCCGTCACTTATTAAGTCCAATGCATTCCCATATGAAAAGGTTTAAACATAACATAAACATTCGTATTAAAACTAGCATACGAAATGTCAATAATTTCACCATAAACTATGAATGGTATAAAAATAGCACAACCTTAGTCAAACATATCACAAAACCTTCAATTCAATATAGAAGTTTTGTATCATAATAAATCAACTCCAAATAATCTCCAAATCCATCAAAGGATGTTGACATAGATGAAATCAAAATTCTTTTTAAAGAAGTATCTCCTTTTATTTTGAAATCATTTGAGATCCATATAAAATAAAACATTTACTTTGAAAATATTCTTATAATCTTGTAAGGAAAGCTTCGACGATTTTTTAACGGCGGAAAATAACCGCACCCGCCGTATAAGTTAAAAAAAACATTCTTACCTCAATTCTGTCGAAAAGGTTAAAAAGGACCTTGTTTTGAAAACGACGGAAAGATTCCTTTATAAACCTCTTATAAAAGTCAAACAAGGGTATAAATGACTTTAACCCATATTCTTGTAAATAGTAAAAATGTTTTGAGATACATTTCGAAGAAACATGGATGTGGATGATAAAGAGATCCCAGTAGATTATTACGTATAATACAACCTCAGATAATGAAAAGATTGTGAAATAACCCTTACCTTGTACTTTTCCTTGGTTGGGGTAGGTTAACCTCCTGTATAATAGTGAAATAATTGTTACTAAATTATACAAGAATCATATACATTAATATGATATCATATATGATCTTTTAATATTGATTTGATAATAATATCTTAGTATTATCGTCGTTTCGGGTGATAACCGATTCGTTCTTTTTAAATGTTTGGTTACGTAAGACATGTTTGTAATTGATAGGTTGTATATTATTCAAATCCAGAATGGTATCAAGTCCTTAAACATCATTTTTAAATCATAAAATGATAATTATACTTGAATGGATAAGATGGAGGATGAATCTCATCGCGTTCGTGGAGACGGTAGTCCGTACGTACGCACGAACGCTACTTCCATTTAATTTTTTATTTTAAAAGAATCGAATCCAAATGATACATACGTATATTACTATTTCAGTATAATATAATATTTTATATATGTTACTTAAGTTCATTAACACCATCCTTTATACGTTCCATGTGTGGTATGAACGAGTCATATCATTTTAAGGGGGCGGTATTCCGCACTTCCTCAAATGAAATTATCGTATGTATATACAACATGAAACGAATAATGGTATGAAATAAAATGGAATTACAGAAGCTTATATATAAAATATATATCATTAATATCATATTTAATTACAGTGCCATCATAATGGCCACCATGAGAGGCGGTAAGATGTATTTGAACAATCATCGTTTCGTGAGGCGTTAGTTTGCCATCCATAGAAACATTATGTTCATCATCCATTAGATGGAGTTGTGTGTATGTGTAGTTTGAATCCTTCTTATAACAACATCCTAGTATATTGTCGATACTGGTGTTGTTACAAAAGAAAGGAAATAAAAAGAGTTTGGGGGTTGGAGAAGCAAAATAAATGAAAATAATTTAAGAGAAATCGTTACCTTTAATTTAGGTAACTCACTTTGGTTGGAACCAAAGGACTTCTTGAAATGCTTTCTTCCTAAGGGGAAGCTTCAATGAGGAGTAGAGGGATGTGGGGAGCTTAGTTGGGCAGAGTTTGGATGAGCCAAGTGGCTTGAGAGGTGTGAGGAATGAGTAGAAGTGGTCTCCTTTTATAAGGGAGAGGAGGGGCTCTTTAGGAAAGAGTGAAAGTATTACTTTATAATATAATTATATTCGGTTTATAATGGTCCAAAAATCATTGAGGTCGAAGATAAGATGACTAATATTCTAAATAACATCAACCAATAAGAATTGGACAGGTTTTAGATAATATTTTAATCATTATAATCTTATTTATTTAAATGATTTATTAATGAGGTAAACATTGCATCATTATTGTGTCATTAATAATTTAAGTTATTTGATGTCTAAAAATTATAAATAAAATATCATTATGTAGGAAATCGTTTTAGCTTTCTAATGAATATTTATAATCGAAAATCCAACATGTATAACCCTATGTAAAAATTATTCTTCTAAAAGATGTAAGCTTATGCCATTTTTATTTTTATTTTAACTTTATTAATATAAAGTGTCCCTACCACATACAAGTGGCTCCAAGGGGTCCCCAAATTGACCCAAGGATGCTCATGGTCGGGTATGTGTCCACCAATAAGGTTATGACACGTTTTAGGGTAATTTTGTATTATTATAATATTATTTGTTTAACCCTTATTTACCGGATTTACCCTTTAACCATGGTAAATAAAATATTTACCACAGTAACTATTCAAAATGTCTAAAAATAAAAGTTACCTATTTACACAATTTGAACATCCTGATTCCAAATATGGAATCCATTTTCCTAAATTCAAAACACAGAAGTGGCAGAAATTAATTTAAAATTAATTCCCGTTGTCAAAACAAAAAGCGTGTTTTTAAGAGATAATAACTATCAAAAGATTGACACTCGTTTATGTTCGGTTTAATTGTAAAATTATGTCCAATGACCAACATTATATTAAATGGTAAAAATATATTCTAAATATACTTTAAAACCACTCGAATTCATAATTTATCACTATTAATTATTTTGATTAAAAAAGTTGTTTTTAATTAAAATTTAGTAATTTTCACTATTCATCAAAATATGAAAGTTATCCGAAATGTACCAAAATTTCACCTTAGGCTAAATTCGATATTCCGAATCCTAAAATGAAGTCCATTTTCAAATATAAAATATATATAATTTCAAAAAGTAGGTATTACTATTCATAACGGCTAGTTTGATTAGTTGTGGTGTGTGTTAAAACTCAAGGTTGCGTACAACACACACTACTGTATTATTCAAAGAAAGCGTACCGTGGAAGCTTGGGATGTTTCATTTTAAATTTTTGATGTCCCCATTTAGTCAAAAAGTTTAAAATATAGTATTTAAAAAGGGTTCACTATTAAAAGTTGATAAAAGTGCAATACTGAAAATGAATTTGTTCTTGCATTATATCTAAGAAACTCATAATATGGATTCTAAAATTATAAGGATTATATAAAGTTTAAAATTTAGTTAACACTATTCATAACCTCTTTTGAACAGCTTGTTTGGTAAGTCATGGTGCGATTGAACTTGTTGTTGCGTGTAGTGAAAGTTATTGAATTATTTTGAAGAAATAACACACTATAAAATCTTGGGGTGTTACAACCTCCATTCCCATTGTTCTTCTTGACATTTTTATCATGTCTCTTTATTTTGGTTTCATACTGAAGAAGAGTTCCAAACAACTCATATAAGGAAATCTGAGTGACTTTACTGTTCTCATCAATAGTTGTCCTCTTGGACTCCTATTCATTTGGAATGATATCTATGATCTTATCCATAAGAGCCTCATCATCCAAACCTTTTTCTCCCATAGATTTCAATCTATTCATGATAGTCATAAACCTTTTTTGTACTTCGCATATGTGTTCTACATAAAAAAAATTAAATCCATGGTATTCTTCTCTCAACATAGCTCTTATGGTCTATATGATTTTGGATGTACGAAAATGTGTAACTTCAATATTCTTCCAGATATTGTTTGCATATTCACACAATGATATTTGACTATAGATATTCCTCCTCATAGAACATAACAAAGTATTTATGAGTCTGAAATTTGATTGATATTCTGATTTCTCTTGATTCATTAAGTTTCACAAATCCTTATCTGGAATCTTATAATCTCTAGTCATCATTAGATAGTTATCAACTCTAGTATTGATAATGAAAGTCTTCATCCTATCTCTCCATTACTCATAATTATTTCCAACAAAAATAGGAGGTATGGTGGGATTTATATTATTTATGGAACCAACGTTTAAACCTGCCATTCTAAAAAAAATCATTGGCACACAGACTTGTTAGTGGTAAGAGTTTATAAACAATAAAAATATAGATCAAAGGTACCTCTAAGAAAAACTGAATCTGAACTATGTGAGTCCAATTATATGAATCCAAAATATATGAATCCAGGAAATATGATTCTGAGAAATAAAATCTGATTATTCTCTTCTTAATATAATCGTGATATTAATTCAGATTGAACCAATGCTCTGATACCAATTGTTGAATTGGTACCGGTTTGAGGTTTCCATCCTCTGATACCAATTGTTAGAATGGTATGTCTGAGTATAATATACTCTATAATTCCATTCTAACAGTAGTTATCTTTTAATTGAAAATATGGTGGAATTATATCTTTTGGTATAATTCTAAAATATATAAAGATCACAAAATCCTCAACTATATATTCACACAGAAAGATTTTAATATTCCCTAATAACGATGGTTAGATCTGATCAAGGACAATGACCATTCAATCCACTACCATCATGGGAAGGTAAATAAAGTGGAAGATTCTCTAAGTATAAATGATCTGGTAATTATATAATTAATTAGAATTGAGGGGGATACAATATTATTAGATTTGGAAAGGATGGACATGGGAATAATAATGAAATTAACATCATCAATCCTTTCAAAAACTATTTCTCAACAGTCTATTCTGGAGAGGTTAAAGGATGCTCAAAGAAATGATGTGGTAATTAATAAGGATGTTTAAAATATAGGTAAATGTAAATCCTAATAGTTCAATGTTAATGAAGAAGACATTATGATATTTGGGTCAATACTATGTGTTCTATCAAATCCTAAGTTCAATAAGGAACATTATGATGATGCACATAGTTCAACATTATCCATTCACCAATGAAGTTCAAAGATGTATCAAGATCTTTATGAGCACTATTTGTGGGATAATATGAATAAGGAGATCCCTTAATATACATAAAAGTGTATAGAATTTCATTAAGTGAAGTATTAAAGGAAAAACATTAAAGGGTTGATGAAACCATTACCTATAGCAATATGAAATGGGAGAACATCACTATGGACTTTATCACCGGACTTTTGAAGATATCCATGGGAAATAATGCTATATGGGTTTCTATGGATCATCATATATAGATAGATCACCTTATCAAAATTTTAGAGTACTTCTCACAGGATCAACCTACATGGATAAACATCAGATAATTAGTAAGGATGCATGGAGTAACACTATTGATTATATCTGATCAAGATCTAAGATTCACCTCCAAGTTCTGGAAAAGTCATCAACATGCTCTAAACACTCTTCAACACTTTAGTATAGTCTATCATCCTCAAACTGATGGCTAAAACGATCACAATATTTAGATAGTGGAATAATTGTTGAGAGCATGTTCTATGGGAATCAAATTAGGATGGGACAAGTATATTCCTTTTTCTTAGTTCTCACAAAATAACAGCTTCTACTCAAACAAGAAAATGGATCCCTATTAATCCCTTTAAGTGAAGAGTATAATAACACCCACATGTTAGGATGAAGTTGGGAAATAAATATGATAATTACTAAAATGGTCGAGGAAATGATGGAAAGTTTTAAAACATTCATTAATACATCAAGGATGGTTAGATTATACAGAAGAACAATGCCGAAAATCACTGATGAGACCTAGAGTTTGATGTTGGAGATATGGTATTACTCCACATATATACATGGAAGAAAGTGATGATATTTTGGAATAATTAAAAGATTTTTCAAAGGTACATTGTCACCTTTGAGATCCTTGATTGCATCAGATCGATGACATATCGACTATAACTCCAACAAATCATATATAAAGTACATGTTGTATTCCATGAATCCTTATTGAGAAAGTACATTCCAAATCCCTCACATGTAATCAACCCATATGTGGTAACATTAGATAATGATCTATTATATGAGGAGTATTTATTTAAGATCTTAGATCATAGAGACAACGTTATAAGAAATAAGAAAATTCACCTGGTCAAAGTTCTGTTGTTTCTTCACATGTTTAAAGAATCGATATGGGAATCCGCGGAACTGATGAAACAACGTTTCCATCATCAATTCTATTGTGGGAAATGAAAATTTTTTGGGTGAAATTTCATAATGGGGGAATATTTTTATGACCCTAACTATTATAAATAAAATTCCCATTTTTATTTAATTAAATGTTTTATTATATAACATAGTTATAGAAAAAAAACATGTTCTTATTTTGTTTCATTATATCCAATTGTATTTAAATGTCCATTAAGTATCATTACCATTTATAATATAGTTATTAAACAGTGATCACAATATTAGTATAAATATAGGGTCTTAAAAAATCCAATTGACATAGATAAAGGATGTCAAGACCTCAATCAGTGGGATAGTACCCTATGAAGCCCATTTATCGTAGCTTCCAAGGTATATAGCATCATTGGTCTTTTCCATTGATAAATCCCAAGCTGATATCCAACAACATAAGCATGAGTGAAACCATTTATGGGAGAAGTTCAAGGTCATTGAGATCATGGCCCAAAAAATGTTCGTCGAACAACCCCATAAAATTCCCACTCACATAAACCTTAACCATAGGATTTTTTTTGGATCATTAAAGGGATATGTATCAATACCATATCAATATGGGCATGTACATTATTTTCTATACAATAATAAATATATTTACATATCATTACTATTACTTTATAAATAATTTATATTTTAATATAATAAAACAAAAAATTTATTTTTTGGTAATATTCAAACTCAATTAAAGTATTTATTTTAATGAATTAGTTTATTTTTTAAATAAATTATATATTAATAAAATATTATTATAAAATAATTTTTCTTTAAAATAAATAATAATGTAATTATTATGATGTAAAATGTAATTTTTATAAGGGTTCAAAAGCTGTTATTGTTAAACACCCACCATTTCCTAATTACAGTCAAGTATATTTTAAAAGGAAAAATTAACATATTTAGAAAATTATTTATATAAAAGTAATATTATTTTTAGAATTATAACATCTAAATTATCCAATGGTAAATTTTTTATAATTTTTTTAGACAGTCGAATTTTCAAGTAAAAATAAAATATCATATAAATATACTTTGTGTATTATGACATCATAATGACCAAAAAGTGATGTAGTTAATAATATAAATGTTATCCAAGAAAAAATATACGTTTCAACTTTAAAATAATTTAAAGAATTTGATTTTAGGTTTATTTGATTAATTTTATAAATCCTTCATGAATCCTCAAAAACCATTAATATATTTTTGAGCTTTTTAAACCATTTATTTAAGAGTATGACTCATTTACAAATAAAAAAGTGTTTAGTTTTATTAATTTAGTCCTTGGACTTATAAAATAATGATAATCACTCCCATTTGGAAGAAACAATTGGAAAAACCATGGTATTGTTTGTGTTTTTGGTTATTTTTTTATGTTGAGACCAAAACCTAAAAAATAAATAAATCCCCATCTTTTCCTATATAAACCCACCCAAGGTCCAATTTATCTTCACTCAAACTCAATTTAGATCATTCATACTCTTCCCTACACTCTCTGTAGTCCTCCCAAGGTGCCTCTATGCTCTTATTAATCCCTTTCTAAGCATTTGGATTCACACTCTCAAGTAAGGGATCTTCCAGTATCCTTTTTATTCAAGCGCTTATTTTTTGTTATGATTCATAGTTTACATTTGTTCATGTTGTGATATATTCTTACATATCCCAATTATTGTAAATTTTATTTTTCATATGATGAGATACCCCCTTTCACTCTCATTAATCCTTCTCATGAACTATTATGTACACTTATTACCATGCAAATATTTAGTAATGGATCCTCACCTTCTCTTATTTATACAAGTTTCCTTAGTATCTTATGAATTTTATTTCTATTTACTTATGTTGGAATATTTCTATATATGTACTTATTACTGCCAATTTTATGTAAAAATTATGAGATACCCCTTTCGATCTCATCAACCCATTTTGTGAATTTTTTATTTGATGATATTATGATACTGAAATTTTATCACGATTTTCCATGCCAAAAAATTATATAGTGAATACTATACCCAATTCCTATCAAGGATGTTCAAATTTATAAACTAATATTTATTTTAATTTTGAATTTTATGTATGTATTCTACATTACTTTATCACAGTATAAAATGATATGATGAATGAATCCATGTTATATGATCTGTGTGGTACGCTTAAACATGATAATGAAATGATTGTGAATAGTGTGCCTAGAATTTTATAGAGATATAATGAATTGGGTAATGTTTAGTATCATGATATGTTATTTTGGGATATTTATTGAACCTGGTTAGTTTATGGTACTTTTTCCTTCATGATGTCTTAGCAATTTTTCCTTGACCTATGTTTATCATGTAGTGTTTCAAGTTGTTTAAACATTTCCCATGTTATGACTATCATGATATATCTTGTCTCATTGTTAATGATTGAGATTTAAACTCTTTTTATAACCCATTTATATGCCTATTGTCTAACATGGGTCACCTTATTACATGCGTATTTCCTTATTGGGATTTATAGCTCACAATTTTTTGTAATTGATTTCCAAGGTTATCTCTGTAGTTTTAAAATTCATTGAACTTTAGAAGCATTTTATGGAAGTTTTCAATAATGTAGTTATATACCATGATCAAAATGTTATGCTATGTACATAATTCCCAAATACACTAGACATTTTTAACATTAATGTTTTATTATGTTTTCTTTTATGTAATAAATCATGGATTAATGTGAGATAAAGAAACATGTTGTAATATAAATGTATAATCCAAAACTAAGAGGCAGTGTGCTAACCAAGCTACCACAAACCTGTAGTTATAGTGGCTTCAGCTACAGGACTTAAGATAATCGAATGAGTTAGAAGAACTAAACGTTCCCATATATTTCATCCTTATAATTCCATGTAGATGATTCTTTGTGTCATGTATCCCCCAGGAGGACCATGTCACCTGCACCCTTTGGAAGAGAATATCATGTACTCACATCATCCAAGATATTAATTGGTGAATGGTGTTGGAACCAAGGTTTTTCTTTACAATAAATGGAGTGTGGTTTGTGTTTTTTATCAATTCTTACATGAAATATCAAGTAGTTTTCGAGGTAATGGATCTTATAGTTCAAGCAGAAAATAGTATTGAAGGTGGAATCATTTCCCAGTGTTTGCCAAACTTTTTGGTCCAAAAAATTTAGAATAGAGAAAATTGTTTTTTTCAAAGGTATTTGTTTGTAAGTTTTATGTTGGCCTAGAAATTTTCACACAAGGAATGTTTTGGGATCATCTCGTCAAATTTTAGAAAAAGGCAAAAAGCATGCAAAAGATTTAAATTTGGTTGAAGGATGGGGTTTCATGGAAGAGACTTACGTGCCCAATGCAATGTAAAAAATGGTTTTCTATGCATGTTGAGAATATTTCTTGTAGTGTAATTGAGTCATATAAATAGGTGGTTACCCCAATGCAAGACTCAGAACATTTTCCAATAAAGATTTGGTATCTCTTCTATGTGAAAGATTTGTTCTTGGAAGATTTACATGTAGTAAATCTTGCGTGCAATGTGATACTTGAGTCAAGATGTATCTAGTGAACCCCAGGGAATGGTTGCATAAAATATAGGGGTGGAGTGAATGAAATCTTTCATGACATTTCCAAAACATTCATGAAAGAAAAGGTGTTATGCATAAGTGCTGTATTGAGATTCTAACTAGATTTAGACATCTGGTTTGTTTGATTAGTGCTTTCAAGTGCATAAATTCAGGACAATGGTGAAAGAAGACTCTCATGCTTGATAAAGACAAAGACTGCAATGCTAATCTATTGAAGAGAAATTCATGTCAATAAAATGAGTAAGAATTCACCCAAATTAGTGAGCTTGGGTGAGTCAAGGGAAGTCTTCTGAAGGATGTATTGTGTTATCCATTAAATATTGTAAAGGTAGTGTTTGGGGAACAGATTCGTTATTTCTAAACTCTTTTACTCCATGAATAGTGATGATTAGTGGATTTTCGTACAAATAACACACTGTTAGAGTATTCCCCTTGGACTATCCCTTATTGGTGAAACAAGTAAAATTGTTGTGTTTTCTTTCTACATATGAATGTTTGATTTCTAATCGAATACATCAAGTAGGTTTAATGAGTTCCTAAAAACATGGAAACAAGATCTGTCACTTTAAAAGGAAATGTTGACACCTTGATCCACCCCTCCCTTCTCAGGGTGCTTTGGGATCCTACAAATGGTACTTGAAAAATCAATTATACCTCAAGCACACCCACTATAGGACACCATGGATACATTATACCTCTACCATATGCTCAGGTACCTCATCTCCAACATCACAATTATGTGCACTCCCTAATAAGAGATAATATTTCATGACATTCCACCTGTCTTAAGTAATAATCACAGGTACCAAGGAATAGTAACTTATATAAAGGGTGAGCAAACATGAAGGAATAGAATATAATCATGAGTATATAACTTCATACATAAGATCATTCCATCATAATCAAACATTGAAATTGAAAGACTTGTATCACTCATGGGATTTATTATCACAATGGGTTTCATAGGTGACACACACCCACATGTGATCATAATCAAGAAAAATCATCAAAACGCTAACAATTACAATCATCATTAAAAAACAGTATATGTGAGCCTACAAAGATAAGGAACTTCCTACCTCAAATTCATTGATTCTAAATTAAAGGAAAAACCACTATGTGTGGTTTGATATCTGTAGTGAAAACCTAAACATTAAAGAACACCTACGTAGCATCCCCGGCCCAGAATCCAGAAAATAGTGCCTCAAACTAGGTCGCCACATTAACTCAAGCATGCCTCCCTGTATGTCGGAAGTTACTAACTAGCAACAAGGGTCAAATAAGTCACATGGGGAGACTATAACCTCTTTACCATAGTAATCTGTAATTGATAACATATGAAATATTGGAGACTATAAACAAATAATAAGAAACATGTATTGCCAATAAATTCCCAAACAGGGTATAAACCAGAACCAAAATAATATCATTTCATGCTAATTATGTCAAGTGTAAAGAAAACCCAAAATAAGTAAAAAAAACGAATCACCAAAACTAGTCCTAACTACAAGTATGGATCCTCATCTTTGCACATCCCAAGACCAACTTAACTCCCTATCATAGGGCTCTTTCCCTTGTCATTAACTGCAACCATGAAATATGATCAGGTACCCAATAGAGGCATGATCAGTGTGTGATTACAACTTAGTAGGCCACCACCAATAGTGTCTTCAAAATATCCATTCAAAATAGATAGTGCATGTAAGTAATAAATAACTAACATAGTAAAACAAAAGATAACTTAGGATCCATTAGTTAACAATATACTCTTAAACGATTTTCATCCTTAAATACATTTTATCAATTACACTTTATTCATTACTAGGTTCATCATTATCCTTTGTTCTAGGTGTTAGGCATCACATCCTTTACACTATAGCCTAAGATGGTAAATTTCTATGAATAAGGTAATAATACAAGCTCCCTAACTCTCTATGGAAAACATTTAACAATAAATAAAATGCACTTACCTAGAAGCCTCAGTCTAAGTAGACTCATAAAAAGCATTCATTAGGGGAATAGATCCTCAGTCCTCTTTCATAACCCGTACATTGGGGGTTGAGGTTAGATCTTCAGTTTTAACCTATCCTATGGGTATATATCCCCAATTCAAATATTCCACAGCAAGAAATTCATATGCACATGCTTATTTATCAGTTACCACATATATGATATCATAAACCATACACAATCAAAAATATAACATTCCCATTTTATAATAATTCAATATGTAGGATTAAAGATACATTTTAACCCATTATTAAATTTACCATTTAATTGCATAGCCCATTTAACTAATTTCTTTTCCTTATGACTTAACCATTTGTGCATATTCAAAAAATCTCATGTATTATCCCAATTTTATATAATTATCAATTCCTACATGTTATCCATTTAACACATATATCAACCCATGAACATTTACCCATTATCATTTTATATGATTTAGCTCACTTAATCTTTTAAAGTTCAATTCATATGTCACTTAGCATATTTACTTTATTAACCTTAACCCAATTCATATTTTCCAAACAATTCCTTATTCCATTATCAAAGTATATATGCAACTATTCATATTCCCTTTTTAATTCAATTTTTCATACCAATATATTTTCAGTGGGCTCAAATATATCACACATCAATTCCAGTTTTAACTTTAATGTTTCTTATGTCCGAAGACATGGGTGAACCCTATGGGTGGAACTAAATTGGTCTAATAATTCTCAAAACATCCCATGGGGATCATGAGGGGTTAAAATATCTACTAGATGATCATTTTTACCAAATATCTCTAAATAAATTAAACCTACAACAAGAAGAAAGAAAATTCACAACCATGCAAGCACAAATCAACCTAATGACTATGGGATATGACTTGTAGACCACCCACCACTAATCTAAAGACAGTCACATTCTTAACCGTAGCCACATATCTGGATTAAAAAAACCCTTGAAACCTCAACTTAGAATCCACTAGAAAAAAAGGGTTTTAGGGATTCGGAAGAATATAACCCAAACTCTAAGCCCTAACTAGGAAAACAGAATAATGCACAAGATTATAGTCACTTGGAGCTTCGATCCACAATGAACATAACTCTAAAAACTCTTAAAAATGGGGGATATTAATCTTTGGGAGATCTTGAGGGTTTAGGTTCATTATTAGGGCTGGAGTTAGAATAAAGTGGATAAAAAATGGGTGAGAACATAAAATTTATGAGGGGGAAGTTTCAAAATTTCTCACTTTTTTAATAGGGTGAATGGTTTTCAAAACATTGCACAAACCATTCACCTTCTACTTTCCAAGAGGGGTTGAGTCACATGGTTACCTAGGGATTCCCATATGGTTTGACAAACTGTGTTCCAACTGAGTGGAATTATTTTTTCTAATACCACATAGTTTAGACCACCCCCTTTCATGGTTTACATAACTATGTGCCCTTCCTCATGGCTAGCATGGTTTGGGTGCATGATTGCCTCTAACTATGCACCCACTATACAACATGCACATAATGGAAAAATTCCTTTTTCTTTTATCTCCCGAACCCCCGAAACACCCCTCAAACATTCAAATACAACCAATAAACAATTAATTAACCAACCTTAAATTATTACAGACAAAATTTAAAAGAGAACATACCAATATGATATCAGAGATATTAAAACCTCCCCTCCTTATAATGGATCGTTCTCAAGTTGCGCTCCCAAGCATCACTAAGCTTCTGAAGAGAAGATATTGGGACACTACACCTACTCATATGACTCCCTTTCCCACGTTTCTTCTTGAACATTTTTATGTTTCCATAAAACTATAATCAAGGGTACATTCTTTCCCTACAATAATTTCTCATTACTATCCATAATAAGAATCAGATGCTCCTAGAAGGTCACATCTGTCGTAAGCTCAACATCAGCAACACCATTCATGTGGGATGGGTCAAGTTAGTAGTGTCGAAGATGAGAAAAATTAAAGCCATAATGAATTCCACTATATCATTGTGAAAGATCCAGTCGATATAGCACTAGTATGATCGTTTCAACAATCTCAAATGCCCCACATACATGAGAGCCAACATACCCTGATTCTGAATCTAACAGTGACCCAACCCTGGAAACACCTAAATAAACACATGATCAACCAGCAAAAACCCAATAGGTCTACAAAAAAGATCTGAAAATGATTTTTTCCTATTCTACACCATTTCCTTGTGCTTCTGAATCAATTAAACCATATTCGATTCCTCCTATATGAGACTCTGTCCCAAAAGCTCTGATTCCCCATCCTATAACCAACATAATGCATATCTACACTGACTACCATAGAGTGCCTCATATGGTGCCAATTGAATCGTACCCTAATAACTATTGTTATAGGAAAATTCAAAAAGTTCCAAATTATTTTCCCATGATTCACCAAAGTCTAAAACATAAGTCCTCAACATGTCCTTTAATACCTAAATGGTATGATCTGATTAACCATATATCTATGGGTGGAAATAGATACTAAAAAAATACCTGGGTACTAAGTGCCTTATCTAATACCTGCTAGAAGAATAATTTAAAATGTGTATCAGGATCTGAAACTATATTTCATGACACCCTGTGCAACTATAATATCTTCCAAAAGTATAACTTGACCAACTAGCCCATGATGAATGTTTCTCAAATCTTCTATAAATGAAGAACTTTAGTTAACCGATCAACAACTACCTAGATCACAACATTGATGTCTGACCTTCACCTGTTGATAGGTAAAGCATTTTGACACAAAACCTACAACCTCTTTCTTCATCCATGGCCATCAATACTACCTACAAAGATTCTAATACATTTTTGGTAAAACTAGGATGTACTAACCACTTAGATTCATGAAACCACCCCATAAAATCTTCTTTCATACATGTTTCTACAAAAACATGACCCCAAATATAAACGATACCCCCATGTCCAATGTTCCAACTAGAAGGTGACTCCCAACCTTTAAAATTTTCCCTAAAATCTAAACATTATAAATTCTCATGATGTATCTCCTTCATTAAGATCAATTAATTGGAATCAACTTCCAAGGATGCAAGGTTCATCTAACCTTGGCCATTATGTACCTTTAGATGCTTGTTAGAAAACAACTCCATCATCCTCAACTCAGAACTAGATTCCTAAATTGCCTAATTTTGAGACTTCCATCTCATAGCATTATTATTTATACTTCCCTTTCTTGGTGTGTCCACTTGCTCACAATTGATGGAATTCAGGTACTCGATCCAACTTCATTGTTTATGTTTTAGATCATGTTGGTCGATGGTGTACATAATACTTTTTTTATCGGTATACAAGGTAAAATGTTCTCCCAACAAGTAATGCCACCAACATTTCATGGTATTAAACACTATGGCCATTTTAAGATTGTGCATAGGGTAATTTATTTCATGATTTCTCAACTATTGTGACCCATATTCACCCACTTGTTTGTCCTGGATCAACACATTTCTAATACCAACACTTGACACATCAAAAAACATGACATACCCTTTACCTGACTCGGGTAATATATAAATAGGTGTTATCATCAACCACTTCTTTAATTCATGGAAGGATTTCTCACACGCTTCAAAACACTAAAACATGATGCCCATATTAGTTAAACCCATAAGTGGTGTATTTAAATGAGAAAAGTCTTTAATGAACCTTCTTTAATAGCCTTCCATGAAGTTCCCAATTAGGATCCAAGTATTAGTGATAGGGGGAGGGGGTGAATCGATGACATCTTTTTCTTTTTATGTTTTCTTAGAATTGAAACTACCTTCACCTCCTGTTAAATATTTTCTTCTCTATTGAAGACACAAAATTACAGGAACAAAAAATTTACAAGGTTCACTACTCAACAAGAGTAGTTACCTCCTTGGTATGGTAAGAAAATAATCCAGTACCACACAATCCACTAGAAAACAATCCTTTGATGTGGAATACAACGAGTAGGATATACCCTTACACTCATGTAGCACTTGGAAAACAATACGCAAGCACATGTGCACCCTCTTAGCACAAATAGGGAATTACAATATTCCAGTGCAACTTCACAATTGAACAGTTGTATTCTATGAAGTACAAATCTTTATTTTCCTACCCAAAAGCTGGTAAGAACTCCCATATGCACAACTGAATATGTGCGAAGACCCCAAATTTTTCGCATAGCCTTTAGGGTCTCTTACACCCAATTCAAAAGTTTTGCGTGAAAAATCTTCTTTTGGAGAAGAAAACTTATTTCGCGCAACTTTCTTTTTCATGCAACTTTTTCTCTTTTCACAAAACTTCTCTCTTTTTATGAAACTTTTTCTCTTTTCATGCAGTTGTCCTCTTTTCGTGAAAACTCCTTTCATTTCATGCAAATCACTTATCGTATAATTTTATGCTCTCCAGAGCTCAGGATTTATGCTAAGTGTCGAGCATTAATAAATAAGAGGGGTTCACCTCATATTTATAGGAATTTTTTACCACGCGGGAAAAATACTAATTTTCATGTAAAATCCCCTTCGTTCATGTAAAAACTCTTTCACACAACTTTATATTTCACAAAACGCTCCAATATTCTATGCACCTCATGCCTTTTCCAATTTTCGAGCTTCTGATCTTGAAACACCTTTTGCGTGATCAACTTCAATCCTCTATTTCACGCACCATGCCAATATTTCATGCAACCTTCATTTTTTGCACAACACATTGATATTGCAATCACAAATATAATTTTTGTGCATCCCATTGATATTTCGCGCATCCCAATAACATTTCGCACATCCCGCTATTATTTCATGCATCCTGTAAATATTTCATGCGACCCTCATTTTTTTCACGCACTCGGCCCATTTTTTTCGTACACTACATGCCTTTGTCATTTTTCAATGTTTTGAACTCAAATTATGCCTTGCACGCAAAAATCTAAACCATCTTCAATCTTGTGCACAAAATTCATTGCTAAAAACACATCTTCATCTCTTGATTTTCAGGGCCTAAAATTTGGCAAACACTGGAAAATGACGCTACCTTAAATTGTTTTTTGTGCCGCCTCCAGATTGTTCATTCCTTTGTAATTTCTCTCTTTACTACTTACTATAACCATTCTTCATCTTTCATCATGAACTCCACTCATGTTATATATATCCATTGATAGATCATATTTAGAATTGTCAGAGTTACAATCGGATGTACTGAAACTTACCTATCTTCTAGTAGCATCATTCCTTCCAATCAAAACTGTTTATGACTGGCATCATCATTTCTCCCCCTTTCATTCATAAGGCTTGCATCACAAGTTCTCCTAACTTATGATATTTCTTAAATACATATCATCAAATCATCATCTGGTTTAAAGTCCTTCACAAAGTGAATTGATTTATCTTCTTTGACAACAAAAGACAACACTCTATGAAAGCTAACTCTTCAAAATTCCTTCCCCATCCAACTTGGTCCCAACATTACAATCCCAAAAACCCTCATACATCTGAAAAATTTTTAGGCTATTCCCAAGAGACAACCACCTATACATTCTATGGGTCCACCGACACGTCTTCCTCTAAAATGATGAGACACAAGAATTTCACCCTACTAAACTAAAAAATGATTGTTGGGTAGATTGTCGTATATCCTATTATCTCATACTGTACTCAAGATGATGCCAAGATGCTTTTCATGATAGTCATGAGTTTTAGAGTACACCAAGATGTCATTAACAAAGACAACCATGAACTGATTCCGATATGGGTGACATATTCTGTTCATTAAATCCATAAACATTGTTGACACATTGGTCAACCCAAACGCCATTATAAAAAACTAATATAACTTGTACCTACTACTGAATGTAGTCAACAATAAATATAAAGGCATCACCCTTACCTAATGATACCCTGATCTCATATTGATTTTCTATAGCACTGAAGCACCTCTCATCTAGTCAAAAAAATCATCGATCTGGGGTAGAGGGTATCTATTATTGACTTTCATCTGATTCAGCTTCCAATAATTAACACACAACTACAACAGAAAATCATCCTTCTTTGAAACCAACATTGGAGACCCCCAAGGGGACATGATACGATGAATTAAATCTTAATTCTATAACTCCTACTACTGATTTTTAAGATCCTGGAGTTATTTTAGTGTCATTCTATATGGTGGAATGGAAAATTGTTATAATCATAGCAGAAACTCTATCATGAACTCAACATCTCTCTCAAGTGGTAGACCCATTAAGTCAATAATATACACATCCTAAAACTGATCCACCATAGGAGGATATACATGCTCCTCTACGCCCCCATCATTAAGCGTAAGACAACCCACATGGGTTGTGAGTTCACCCAAATGCTGACAAACCTTCACTGATTAGCCTTCACAAATATCTCATTCACCAAAATGGAAATTAGTTTCACCTACAAGATACACGAACTCTACCCTATGACAATAAAGTAAATGTGGTCCTAGTACAAAACTATCCAATTGATACCCAAAATCAGATTGAAAAATTACATTTAAAGCATGAAAAAATTCCATCGAAAACAGTATCCACCAATATCAATATCACACCCCCCTACACTACCTGATATCATGTGTTCTCACCCCTAATAGTGTATCTATTGACATTAACCCAAATACACATTCCACCACTAGGCCCAACAGAACCACAAACTGAGAAGAACTAAAAGAATGTGATACATCTGTATTGAATAAATCACTAAAAAGCATGGAAGGTACGAGGATCGTACCTCAAACAGTTGGTGGTCTTTTCTCACCACCTCCTAGTGTAGAGTGAACTACATGAAGTTTCATTTCCCCTCTACCTAAGGACCCGATGTGATTTTTTGGTATTTCACTACTCTGCTGATGCAGATGTTCTCACCCTGGAGTGCCACATCCACCACATCAACTAGTATGACCAGTTAAGATATAGCTACCTATTTGATATGAGGTAATTGACCACCTTCCTAAACACAATATCTACCATTTTACTCTATCCATTCCTAGATGTCGAGGGTTCCAGTAGAACCTCTTCAGATACTCTATTTTGTCACGTACTCAGCACTCAACTAGTGGTTAGGGGCACTGACCACACTTATGGCACGGCCTACCATAGTGATAGAAAAACACCTTATCACCACCATGAGCGGCTGAAACTCTCTTATGTAAATTTTTTACACTACCATACTGGTGAAGACTCCCAAAATACCACTTTCTTCCCTCAGAAGTCACACCACTAGTCTCTCTAGCCGGAACTATGATCATGCTGCTTGAATCCTCCTTCAAATTACCTTCAAAGATAATAGTCTGATACACTACCTCTTAAAACCTCTTTAGAAAAAATATATTTACCTATAAATTAATATCATTCATAATTCCATCATGGAAGCATCTTTTTTTAGTAGCCTCATCACCTTCCATTGCAAGAACAAAGCATTACAAGTCTGTGGAGTGGCTCGCGTAATCCATCACTGACATATTTCCCTGTATCAACTTCCTAAACTATGGAGACAAATCATATCTCAATGTCACTAGATAAAAATGTTCCATGAAATTATCCTATAATTTCTTACATAACATCCCTTTTTCCTATTAATTCTAAACTAGAATATCCAACTAGCATTTTTCTGGTCCCTAAAACATATAGGCTGCCAATAGGACTTTTTTTGCTATTGGAGTCTCCTTGTGATCACTGGTTTTCTGGATTGACTCTGTCCAAAACTATGTGTCCTTGGATCCAACTGCTCTAAAAATGGTTGGAGGGTGTTGTTCAAATCAAACATACTCAGTAAAACACACTCAAGGTCCCTTTCATTCATCTAAATAAATCAAGTGAAGTTCTCATGGAACTTCTCCTCTCCTTGCTTACCTTGGACCATTGGGTTTCCCTGCTCCACTACTGGTGTTGTGTTCTTGGTGATATCCACTTGTCACCCAATTAGTACACATTATTGTGGTATCATTTCTCTACAATTCCATAAACAAGTCATAGAACAAAAAACATAAATAATTTTCAATTTTTACACAAAATAAGGCTATCCACTAGCCATAAAACAAATCATTCATATACACTACCCAATTGATCATAACCAATTTCTATAACTACACTTCACCATCTCTACTACAGGTCATGATAAACATGGGGTAAATGGATTCACATGACCACAAGTCCTTTCATTTAACACTCACCTACGATTCTACTATCACAACACAAACCTTTTTTTATACACATTTCACATTCACACTTTTTATAACCAGAATATTTAATTTATTTACAACATTTCATTTAGAAAATTATTTATCTATTTTCAACATATTTTTTAGCAACTATTTTCATGAAATTTTCAAGTATATAAAATGAAACCATCCCTTCATGTGACACACACCCATCCCATGTGTGTCTGCCATGATGAATTCCACTTATCTCTCTAGGAATCTATAATGTTGCATGAATGCATAACCTTGAACCATTACATTCATGAGAAAAATATTATAAATATTTCATAACACACAATAAGTGCATCAATCAATGGTGAAATATCATTCAACTGTAACAACACACATCAAGAACAATAATTTCTACTATAGGCACTTGGTTTTTCCCTGTTACATAAGTTAGATACTCCAAAGAGAGAGATAATTATAAAGTCCCATCATATAACAATATTCCTTATACATTCCCAAATAGAAATACCATAGAAAAGAACCCCTATGATGGCACTTTGTAATGTCCCTGACCTAGAATCCATAAAATGGTGCCTTGATCTGGGTTGCCACATGACCTCAAGCACACTTCCCCATGTGTTAGAGGTTATTGACTTGCAGTGAGGGTATAATAAGTCATGTGGGGAGACTATACCATCTTTACCATAGTAATCCATATCATATAACATATTAAATAATTAATATGATAAGAAAATAACTAGAAACATGAATTACCAACCAAATTCCAAATAGGGTGAAAACTATAGCCAACAAAAAATATATCATGTCATGTTAACCACACTAATTATGAAGAAAAACCAAAATAAGGAAAAACAATTTAATATACAAAAAGGGTAATGACTCCAAGACCGGATCCTCATCTATGCACATCCCAATCCCAACTTATCTCCCTAGTATATGGACCTTGCCCTTATCCTAACTTGAAACCAAAAATTCTACTCGAGTACTGAATGGAATCCTGAGCAGGGTGTGAGTACAAATTAGTAGTTCACCACCAACAGTGTCTACAAAATATCTAGTCTAAAAAGAGAGTGGATTTAGGTAATAAATAGATGACATGGTAAAACAAAAGATAACTTAGGAGCCATTAGTTAACAATATACTCTTAGAACATTTTCATACTTAAATCCATTTCATCCATTACACACTCATTATTACTAAGTTCATCATCATCATTTGTTCCAAGGGTTAGGTATTCCATCATTTACACTGTAGCTTAAGTCGTTTAATTACTATGGATAACAGAATAAGTCGAGATCCCTGACTCTTTTGGGATAAAATTTCACAATAAATACAATTCACATACCAAGAAACCTTGGTCTTGGTAGTCTCATCAAATTCATACGTTATGGGAATATAACACTTTTCCCTTCCGTAAATCATGAATTATGGTGTGAGGTTAGAGCCTTGGTCTTAACACTGCTCGGTTGTGTAGATCGTCAAGTCCAATACCTTCACAACAACTAAACCACATACACATGCTTATATATCTGTTACCACATAAACCATATCACAAACCATACACAAAAAATAACAAAACATTCACATTTCACAATCATTCAACATGTATGATTAATGTCATTCCTTAACCCATTAATGCATTTACCATTTCGTTGCATATCCCATTTAACCAATTTCCTTTCCTTATGCCTTAACCATATATGTATATTCCTCAATTCTCATGTATTATCCCAATTTAACATAATTATAAATTCATAATTGTTATCCATTTGACATAGAAATTAACTCATAAACATTTACCTATTTAACATTTTTATCATTCCACATGCTTTATCTCACTTAAGCATTTCAACTACAATTCATAAGACACTTAGCATATTTAATTTATTACCTTTAACCCATTTCATTTCAGACAAAAAAAATCACTTATGCCACTATCAAATTCGAGACCCAACTATTCATATTCCCATTTTAATTCAATTTACTATACCAACAAGTTTGTTTTTGGATATACTATATCACACATCAATTTCAGGCATTAAATTACCATTACCTATGTACGGAAACATTGGATCACCCTATGGGTGGCCCAAAATTGGTTTAGTCAATATCAATGCATCTTGTGGGGATCATTAGGGGTAAAAATCTCTATTAGACATCCATTTTTACCAAATATCAAAAAATACATTACACACACAACAAGAGGGAAGCTAACACACAACCACGCAAGCAAAAATCAATAATAATACAATGGAATATAACTTATAGACCACCCACCTCAAATCTGAAGGCAACCCCATGCTTAACCATAGCCTTTGATCCATATTCTAGCACCCTTTGAAGCCTCAACCAATATTCCACTAGAAAAAGAGGTTTTTTGGAATTCAAAAGATGATATCCCAAAATACAAGCCCTAATCTAGAAAACAGAAGAAAATGGAATATTAGACTCACTCAGAGCTTCGAACGATAAACAATATCCCTCCAAATGGCCAATAAATGAGGGGATCAGTATTTCAGAGAAATTTAGGGTTTAGGTTCATCAATACGGATGGAGGTAGAAGTATGTATAGGAAAATCGGGTGTTAACGTAAAAAACTTGAGGGGTAGTTTTTTAATTTATCACTTTTTAATGGGGTGCATGGTTTGGATGCATAGTTTTACAGACCGTGCACCTTCCAATAACCAAGAGAGATTGAGTCAGATGATTACTTGGGGAGGCCCACATGGTTTAAAAATATTTGTGTCAACCATATAGAATGCCTCTATCCAAGGCGGCAAATCCCCCCCCCCCTTGCATAGCTTACTTAATCATGTGAACTTCCTCCTAGATAGAATGGTTGGGGCATACATTTATCTCTAACCATGCGCCAACCATGAAATATAAACCAGAATGGAAAAATTCCTTTTTCTTTTGTTTCATGAGCCCTAGAACACCCTCGAACCTCTTCATACAACTGATAAACATTTAATAGACCAAAATTAAATGATTAAAACCATAATTTAAACAAGAACTTTCCTAAAAAATATCCAGGATCTTACAACCCCCATACGGACTTATTATAATAATTGTTGACAAATCAACACTTGAGTTTTGTCAAGGGTTTCTAGAACTAATATCGTCTATTTTATTTCACAATGGAATAAAATATAACATACAATAATACTATTTTTACTAGGAAATTTCTATTTTTTACAATTCATGAGCTCCCAATATTCTCCTTGAGAATAATTATTTTTAGATAATTTCTCATAAATTATCCTTTTATAATTATGTCTTGATAATTTATCATAAATTATCCTTTTCCACTTATGTCTTGATAATTTATCCTAAATTATCATTTTATAATTATCATTTGATAATTTTTTATAAATTATCATTTTATAATTATCTATTAATAATTTATCAAAATTTATTCTTTTATAATTATCTCTTGATAATTTATCCTAAACTATCCTTTTATAATTATTATTTGTTAATTTCTCATAAATTATCCTTTTATAATTATCTTTGATAATCTCATGCAAATATCCCTTGATAATTCATGGTATTTATCATTTGATAATTATTTATAATTATCCATTGGAAATTTCTAAAAATTAACATTTGTTTGTTTTTTTCAAACATTACCCATGAAAATTCAATGTAATTATCTTTTGATAAATATTTATAACTATACTTAGACAATATCATACAATTATCCCATGATAATTTCTAATAATTATCTATTCATAATTCTTGGTAATTACAATTTGATAATATTTATAAATTATCCCATGATAATTTTATGTGATTAAAATTTTATTATTATGTTGGAATAACACAAAAAAATTATCGTATTATTATTATTAAATTTGTTTTTGATAATTTAACAAAAAAAATATCTTCTGATAATTTTTATTGATTATATTTAGATAATTTGGTCTAATTATCCTTCAACGATTATTTATTAGTATATCATCCAAAAATTTCACATAGTTATCAATTGATATTTTCTCCAACCATATTTATTCATTTAATGCAATTATTGATAGATAATTTTCAAAAGTATCCCTTTAAATATATATATATAGGTTTTATCATTTCATTTAAGTTCTCTTTTCTTTTGAGTTTTGATGAAGGAAAAAATATTAAAAAATGAATAAATATTATCTTCTTCATTGTGAAGTACCCCATATGGAAGAACAAACGATCATCGTGTGCAATAATCTTGGAAGAGAAAGACTGATAGAGTCTTACTGATCATGCACAAGGGGATATGGGGTCTCACAAACTCAGTGGAACAAAACCATAAGGAATAACTCTTCATTCAAGTTTTTCAAAATCAAAAAAATGCATCCCACATTCAAAAAATTCCAAAAATCCCATTTGAACCACTAATTCAACTTCAATTTGATGGTGAAGGGTTTTAATTCACCTCATTAATTCATTGACAACTTATACTGATAAAAAAAATTGAAAACCAAGGCTTTAGAAATTAACCATGTGAAACAATTGAGGTTTTTGACATTGAGGAAGAATATTAATTAAATTGAAAATGCATTTAATTAATTAAATTTTCAATTATATATATATATATATATTAAAAAGGTATCATCGCTTGAAATGTCACCAAACACCCAACAAGCATAAAAGTTATGTCATACCCAGAGTAACTTTCATATCACGGGCCTAACAGTGGTCCCATATTTCTCATACAATGTACTGTTTGAGAGATATTTAATTATTTTCCAAAAATATATAATAAAAATATTAAATAAGTTATTGTTGTGTTTGATCTAACTAATCACATGATGCACAACAATGCTATATTGAACCTAGGGTAAAACCTGCATCTCAGACGTAATAGTGATCTCATAATTTTCATATGACATGCCATTTTGGATATATTAAATTATTTTTTGAAAATATATAATTAAAAATATTAAATAAGTTATCCTCATGTGTGATGTTACCAAACTCCCAATGCACACAAATGTTATGTAGCACATAGGGTAAACACCTCATCATGAAAACAATAGTGTTCTCAAATTTTTCATGTGATGTATTATTTGGGACATATTCAATTATTTTTTGAAAAATATCATACATGAGATATAATATATTTAATATTACTATTTCATTTGTGCTGAGGGTATGCAGGCATAAGAATCCATTCTATCTCCAACCCTAATTCCAATTATATTTCATAGAATATTACAAGGTGTTAGTCAAGATTTTACCCTTTCTGAAATCCCATTAAATCAATATATTTATATATTTTTATTAAAAGATTTCATTTTCATATAAAAATCAAAAATTATTTTCAATGAGTGTTTTTATTTTCATTAAAATTTCAGGATATTACAACAAAACCTCTATAACCACTTTACTTCATTAAATTATCACCACTAGATATCATCAGTCAATACAACTTTTAATCATAACACAATCCACCAACACAGTCACACAACAAAAACACTGTAGCCCCATATAATTCTCCCAATTCGTATCCCATTTCTAATTCCTCATTTAGCATCTATTAATTGAATTATTTCAAATTCTATACTAATTTAATAAAATACAACTTTACATTATTACTTACAATTCATCAATGTTTCAATTACCACATATAATTTTGGCTAATTGAATTACCAATTTTTCACTTTATTTATTTTAAAAGAAATCTAATTCTATATTATTCTACTCATTAATTTACGTTATCATGCTTCCATACCATTAATCCATTATCTATAACCCCTTAAAAACTATGATGCACTGACCACATAAACAGTATATATCTACCATAATAAAAGACACCTCAAATCCCTATTTTCTATAATAATAATACATACATTCCTCTACCACTACCAAAAAAACTAAATAAAAATAATAAAAGAAAAAAAATCTAATCTCCTCATTTTTACCAATTACCTATTCATCAATATGATAATAATATCAAATAAAATTCCAAATTTCCCTTTTATTTACCTTATTTCCATCTTTAACTCATTTTATAAATTAAACATGATTTAACACATCAGAAAAAACATAAAATCACAAAAAAAATCTCAATACACTAATAATCTAGGAATAACTTCATCATTGATAAGAAATCATGTATAAAATATTTTTAACAATTCCTAATATAAAGTTTCAATTTAATTATTACCTTCATTAGGTTTATTTAATCACTTTAACCAATGAAAACTAAAGCATTATTTATCTATATTAACATGAAAATAATGATATAGTAAAGTAGAACCCTACCTCAAATAATGTTTTAAATGATTCAGCACTAAGAAAGAGAAAAAATTGAGATAAAATGAAATTGAAATCTTAATGATCAACCACAAACACTAAATTAAATTATATCTTTATTGAACACTCTACCAACTCTATTAAAAAAGGTACAAAACTATACTATAAATTCTTTAAGAAGTAAGAAACAAAAAATAATAAAAGAATAGTGAGAAGTGGAGCACCTTGGATTACAAGATATCAATCACATGATTTTTAGGGATTAAAGATCCAGAAAAAGTGACCTAGATGACCAAAACATTGAAATATAGAAATATAGGTTCTGAGATAGAACAAAGAAACTAAACAGGAGAGGATCTAATCCTTATTTTTTAATAATAATTAATGATGAACTCACCATAGTCTGGTGAAACATCACTAAATCATGGTATATCTTAATTAATGGATATCTAGAAACCATATCCCTTAAAATGAATATCATCTCTAGAATATCATATGTTATTTAATTTTTTAAAAATTCCTTTTACTACCACTATATAATAGTTACATTAAATCATAAGGTTATCCTTTAATCTTCCCCATAAAACCATAGATCACCATAATAAAGCATTCATCAACCATGTAATTTTCCCCTTATATTTCGGAACCTCCATGACAAATAGTGTTATGTAGTTCTTTAAAACAACATCATAATACACTATGTCCAAATAAATGGTATTTTCCACCTCCCTTTTTGTATGTAGTCATTTCTCTAAAACACAACCTAGACCCTGAAATCCAATAACATACATTAATAAATTATGGTTTAGAACCATGTTAGAAAATCCATCCAAAAATGGATGGAATAAAATCAAATATCATAAACTTATATTAGCATTAAATGTCACTATAAAACCCTGATATCTTATGATATATTTCTCTTCATAAAAATTTAATTTATTTGATAACTTGTGATACATGCAACCCCAAGTCTAAATGAACCATAATATTATATACCATTATAACCTAGGTGTTAAATTGTTCTAGTTAATGGGAATAGCCAAATATTTAAAATTACGTGTAAAGTTTTTAGACAAATAAAATATTTTGACAAATAAGTACGTAACGTTTTATTAAGGTCATTATTTGCTTTTAAAATGCATTTTTTCTCAAAAATCGTTTTTATTTCAGTCTATGAGAAAATATTATAATTAATTTTTTACAATTTTTAAAAAAAAATTTGAAAAAATGAAATTCATTTCTTACATTTCAATTTTAAAATTATCTTATAGAGAAATTTTGATAAATTTCTGAGAAAAGTTGATTATTTCAATGAAAAGTGAAAATATTATTTTTTATTGAAAGTTTCCCTTTCATTTAAAGAATTTATATATTATAATTTTTTTTAATTATATAAAATTTAAATTAGTTAATTTATATTATTAATAGCTCAAATAATTTCATTCAAATCGATTTTATGTTATATTTTACTGTAAAAATTTTTTATACTTGAAAATACATTTTTTTCTAGGAAACCATTTTGCATCACATTTTCGAGTTTAATTTTAAATTAAATTCTACAACTTATATTGGATTTCATATTTGGAATCATAATTATTAATATTTTATAAAAATTTCAACTTTATTTTGTGTCATAATGAATAGTAAAATAGTAAAAATTCATTACATTATTTATGTTAAAACGGGTTCACTAGGGGGTTAAACCAAGAATAAGGGTAACTGTTTGAATTCAACTTGTGTAAATCATGTTTTATGGCCTTATTTGGACCTCATACTATAGGAAATACAAAAATAAATCTATTTAGAATCATTTTTATTTTGTATCAATTTATTGTATTGAAATCTGTTAAGAAATTTCAAGTGTGTCTTCTCCCACACTTAAAAAATTACATACCTCTTTCACTTATTTACACCACTTTGAGCTATATAGATTAAAAAAATCATAAATAATTATCTTCTTAAATAACCTATAAATTAATTTTAGGTTTTTTATTTTTTAAATACCATTCCAATGTTTTTTAAGAATTGATCTAAAGAATGCCTACTAAGGAATAAATAATAATGCTACCCTACCTATTTAAATTTATTTCTTTTTTTACATCATATATACCAATGTTATTCATCATAAAATAATAAATTCAGTATCCTAAACATAAAAAAAATTATTATGACTATTTAACCACCAATATTCAACCTATTTTCATTAAATGTAAAGTGAATGTATGTAAATCCCTGACCACAGTTACCTAGAGTCAGTGAATTATTTTAATACATTGGCATGATTACAGGGTATCAAGACCTGAAGGACCAATTAGTTTAGTTGTCTTGGAAAATATATTACATACATGAACGTTACATTAAATTATAAAATGAAAAGAAACAACAATATTTTCTCCATTGACCACATTCATATCCCTTATACTATGCTTGCAGGTCAGTCATAATATACTTCTTCCCATCTTGGGAAAAATAAAACATAGAAAGGGGTGATCTCAGATGCTCAGTAAGGATAAAAATATATTGAAAACATTCATAAATAGGTATAAATATTTAGGGTAATCTATAAAACTAAAAAAAATCCATTTAAACTTCATCTTCATATTAATATGTAAAAGATAAATCAAATAATTCCATTTACTAATTCAAATGGATATTCTACTAGTTGAATAACCACATGTAATATCAATAGCTAATTTCATAATTATGGAATACATAATGCTAGGCTTCATAACCACACAATCAAGGCCTTGTTCCAAGACTTCAAATAATATTTTTTCAAGGCCTTATTCTAAGACACTAGTTTGTCCCATAAGACCTACCAATTCATTGAGGAGATATAGTGGACTCTATCCATCACTTACTAAGTCTAATGCATTCCTCATATGAAAAGGTTTAAACATAACATAAAAATTCGTGTTAAAACTAGCATACGAAATTTCAATACTTTATCCATAAACCATGAATGGTATAAAAATAAAACATCCATAGTTAAATATATCTCAAAACCTTCAATACAATATGAATGATTTGTATCATAATAAATGAACCTTGATCAAGAATAATATTTTGTAAAGGATGTTGACATAGTTGAAAATGATTTGTAAAAATATTTGAGAGAAATATCCCTTTTTCATGAAATAATTTAAAAGTCATATAAAGGAAGTCATTTAAAATATAGTTTTGAATCAAAGTGTCCAATACCACTTTGAAACTTTTGAAAGTAATTTACATTTTAGAATATTCATTTCTATATAAATAAATCCTTAAAACCATTTTGAAAACATGGACATTAATGAGAAAGGTTTAGAAGAATAAATCTTTAAAACATATAAAATTATGTTTTAGTAAAAATTACCTTAAAAATAATCCCTTTTAAAATTTCTTTTTGAAACATGGAAATGGATAATAAATATTTCCCAGTAGATACTTACGTAAAAATAACCTCAGATAATAAAGATATTGTGAAATTAACTGTTACCTTGCACCTTCCTTTGGTCGAGGGTAAATTTAACATCATGTATAATGACAATATTATGTTATTAAATTATACCAGAAACCTATTAATATTTATTATATCCTAAATTATTCATTTATGACTTTATACTACCCATTTAATAATGATTTTCATGTTAAATTAACATTTTGGGTAATAATCGCTTTCATTATCGTACATGTTTTAACTTTTTATTCTTGATCGTATCATTTGGATCATGATTTAAATACTTATAGAATATAAACCTTGATTTATATATCATATATATTTTGAATATAAATACTTATAATATATTGATATATGAAATGTAAGGCACTGTTTAAGGAGATGATAGGTCATACGTATGCGTAAAAGATGTTTCTGTTTTCATATCATATTGAACGGAAGTAAGTGAATAAGATATATGTAAGTACATACATAAATATATATATATATATATCTTATGTAGAATTATTATGTCATATATTACATACTTATTAATAATATATATTTTTCTAATCATTGTTGAATGGTGAACGTGGGAATGAATCTCATCTCGTGGTGGACATTGTATTTCGTACGTACGCACAAGAGACGGTATCATTATATTGATGTTGAAATCGTATTTAATTGGATGGTATATCATATATATTAAGATTCATTAACATTTTATATTTATTATTTACATCAGTTATACTCATTATTATACTTATCCAAATAAATAAATTTTTTAATAAAAAACTACACCACGACGTGGAGATGGTAAGCCGTACGTACGAACATATGGTGACTTTGTCATTTAAATGATGAATAAAATAAACAATATGGTTGTACCATATTTATAATAACATCAAATTATGTAGGATGTGTTGGAGTTATTATTTTCATATGTAAAAAACAAATAAAGAGGAAGTGGAAGATGAAAAGAACTTGAAAGAGGGTGGTAAAATTATTACCTCTTCTTCGGGTGTTTCCTTTTGAGTTGAAAAAATGGCTCCATAGGTGGTATTTATTATAAAACTAAGGACTTTAGGTTTATTTGAGGGAATTTTTTAGGATATTTGGGCTGGGTTTGGTCGAGACAAATGGATTTGGAGGAGTTATTTTAAGAGAAGGGGAAGTTCCCTTTTGTAAGAGGGATGATGGTCACTTTAGGAAAACATTAAAATATTAATTTATTATAGAATAATATTCGGTTTATAAAGGCTTCAAATGAATTTATTTATATAATTATGGTTTTATGGGTCGAAAGCCTCTCAAACAATAGGTTATAGACAAGTTTAGGTAACCATTTTAACCATATCTTTTAGATTTAACTCTTAGTAAATTAGTTTAACTTTTACCGTTTCTTCTTGTATTCTTACATTATATGGTTAATAAACATACTATAAACTTCTAAGTGAACCTAAATTGGTACAATAATTACATATATAATATTATTTAAGCCCTCTGGATTAATCTTTGATTTTTTAAAATACTTTATCAACCCATAATATAGTATATGTTTTAAAAAATAATTTATGTCAATTTTGACACTATTTGGTATTTTGTTATTGTGAAATTCATAAAAACCATATAAATTCAAAAAAAAATATTAACCATAAAATGTCATATTAACCTATAAAATTAGTTTAATTCATCAAAAGTCTTAAATTATATTTTTTTGGTTATTTATAATATCAATTATTTTAATATTTTATTAAGAAGGTAATTAGTGCATCATCATTTTGTCATAAATAAATTTATTTATCTAATATTGAAAAATTATAAATAAAATCCCATTATGTTGGAAATTGTTTTATCTTTCTAATGAATATTTATATTCAAATTTTACTTATTTATTACCCTATATTATAAATTGTTTATTTAATAAACATTGAATTTAATACTTTTAACTCTTCTTTAAATAAAATAATAATAAATGCCCTAATCTAATCCAATGAACCTAAAGGATCATATTTTATTCCTAAAGCTTTTTAGTCTAATTACACTTATAAAATAAAAAGAGGACATGTTTTAGTGTAATTATAATATCATTTTTATCTTTAATTACCCTATTTACTTTTAATAGTGGTAAATAAAAGTCAAAATTTACTATTCACCAAAAATTATTTTTATCTTATTGAACCAAATTTTAATTATTTATATTAATTGTGTCTCTCAAATTTTTTAAATTCAACTCACAGATGTGATAAAATTATGTTTTATGTAAATTTTCAAATGCTCCTAAAAGGTGGGTAAAAAAGGTTAAAAAGTTCAAAAAACATTTATACATATAATTTTATTATAAAATGACTCCAAAGAATTACATTGAGCTTATATAGGTATTATATTTCTATTTTTACTTTAAATAAATTTAAATAAAATAAATAATTATTTAAATAAAAAGATTGTTATAAATAATAACGCAGTGTTTTCACTATTCATCAAAAATTGAATGTTTTCAGAAAAATACCAAAAATTCACCCTAATAAAATTTCGATATTATGAATTCAAAAATGAATTTTGTTTTAACAAATTAAAAACATAGAAGTTTTATTTATTAATTTAAAATTAATTCACATTGTCAAAACCAAAAAGTGGGTAATTTTTTTAAAAAAAAGAAAAAACTGTCAAATAATTGACATGTGTTTATATCAAATTTATATGTGAAATTACTTATAATGACCAAAATTATATTAAATGATAAAAATATCATCTAATTATTCTTTAAAACCATTCTAATTCATATTTTATCAATATAAATTATTTCTATTAAAAAAGTTGTTTTCAATTAAATCATAGTATTTTTCATTATTCGTCAAAATATGAATGTTATCATAAAAGTACCAAAAATTTATAAAAACTAAATTTTGATTTCCCGCTTATAAAAAAGGATTTAATTTCGTTAAATTGTATATGTAAAAGTGTAGAATATTTGTTTTAAAAAGGGTTCACCATTAAACGGTAATAAAACTGCATTTTTTGAAAAATACTTCTTTTATATGGGAAAATGAATTTGTTCTTATATTATTTCTATGAAACAAATAATATAGATGTTAAAATTATATAGATTATATAACATTCAAAATGAATTTAATACTAATCATAACCACTTTTTGAACAGCTAGTTTGGTATGTTGTGGTGAGCTTGAACTCGGTGTTTCCTGTAGCGCATGCTATTGAATTATTTTAATGAGATAACTTTCTATGAAATCTTGGGGTGTTAAAAAGTATCACATGTGTGTATGTGTGGAATACGACCTCCACATAGGGATACAATTCATTTTACATAAGAATATTTCATGGATGGATATTATAATGGGATTAATATTAATATATTATATTTATAATAAAAATATTATTTTTTAATTATAATATCATATCCACCTTATTACCTTTTCATCTGTTGGAAAATGATAACATCACTCATGCGTACGATTAGACTACCACCTCCACGAAGTGATGTGATTTTTTTCATATTCACATTACTTAGATGGTAATATGGGTATATTTAATGAATATATATGATATATATGATTAAATAATGATTATTTAAATGTTAATTATTATTTATAATATTTATTCCTATTAGTCGAAAAGTGAAAATATGGTTCATCCGTAAGTATGACCTACTATCTTTTTGAATAATGCAAATCATTTATATCTATTTAACATTTTATGGATTATTATAAATATTTATATAATGAATATATATTATATTTATATCATAAAAATAATTATGTGGATGTTGGAACTATGATCGAAGTTCAAGGATTGGAACTAGAGAACTGAAAAATGAAATAGTTAACACCCAGAAATGATGAATTTACTAAATAATTATTATTAAATGGGTTTTTAAATGTTATAATAAAATCATATATGGTATTTTAGGTATGTAAATTATTATTTTATATAATTATTTTAAATTTAAATTTATTATGTAGGAGTTTAATTACCTTTTGTATCAATTTAAACATGAGGTAAGGGGATTTCTCATCTTAGTTTTATTTTTGTGAGACATATTTCATAATCACCACTTTCTTATTTTCTGTAATGTATATATAGATCATTAATTTATTTTATAATTATTCAATTGAAAATTATATGGATTTAAAATCCATATAATGTTATATATTTAATGAAGTTTTAATATGGAGGTTAGCAAAGAGGTAAGGGATTATTATCTCAAATTGTATTATTTGGGAAATATATTATGTTAGAAACCTATATTATTTTATGTGGTGTATATACAAACCCATTTACTATTATATAAAAATATAATTATGATCATTATATTTAATGTTTCACTTTAGGTTATTCTTTGTTGGGTCTTATGATTCAAAATGTACCAATGCGGTAAAAGATTTATATTTCAATCTCATTTTAATCAGGATTGTTTATGATTAAATTTCCACTGATATGAATTATATGACCATTATCTGATAAACCCCTTAAATTTAATTTTTCTCTATTCATTGATGTAATATTAATATAATAGAACCATTTTCCTCACTTTGGTACCTAAAATGACTGGGAAATAGTTTTTTAAGAAGAAATGACATTATTTCATCATTAGTCGAGAATATTTTTCTTTTATGTCCATGTTCTCTTTATAAAATTTTCCATATTGTTTTTTATATTCTCATATTATTTTTTAATTTTATTTTTATCCATTTTTATTTTTAAAATTATTTTAAATAGATTTTATTTCAATTTTATGAATGGGGTACATTTGAATTTTTATTGTATATATTAAAGTAATATTTATTTCAATGTACACAACATGAATAGATTTCCTACCATCATGACTGCTCAACTATTCAATGATTACTTCAATATTTTCCATAGTTTTTTAAAAATATAATGTTTTCTATAATATATTTTGAAATTATTAGATTATAAATAAGTGATTCCAAAATAAAAAAGGTATTTTCCTCAAGAAATATTCCAACCAATGTCTTAAAGGAATTTTTATTTAAGATAACATACTTTGATGATACCTATCATTTACTAGGTAAATAATCCAAGTATATCATTTGTATTAAATATTTGTGTTTTTTTATTATGACGATTATATGTTTACAAAAATCATTTATTTTAAATGGTTTATATTATGATTAATTGTAAAAATGTTTATAAAAATCATTTCTTTTCCATGGGTTATGATATATTATGATTTATATGATATTATAGAACAAATATTAATGGATTATGGTTATGTTATGAGTTGTACTAGAATTATATATCCCTCTAATGTATTTGGTAAATATGGATATATTATTAGATAATAAGGACTTGAATAGGGAGTGAACATAGTTCAGTAAGAGACTCCATCCACTATGATATGCTTGAGAGTAAACCTTGACTAATGATATGATGGAATATAGAGTGAGAATAATCCACTATGATAGTATTATAAGTGACCCTTTACTATTAAAATAATTTTCTATGATTATGTGTATTCCAAAAAAAACTTCTTTCTTATTCCTATGTTATGATCACTTGTCTCGTGTTCTTTGATTCCTTTATGATTTATGTCTTATTAACTACCAAGATTTATTCCATGATTCAATATTATGATCTCAGATATGTTATATATGGATTTTCACATGTTAATCTAATTTTATCAAACCCTTATGATAAATTTATGATTAATTGATCATTGATATATCGCTTATTTATCATTACTGAGCATCTAAGCTCGCCCTATATTATCTTTGCTTTCCCCAGGTTATGAAGGAAGGTTTTATATAGGGTATATATAATAATATTTCTATGAGGTAGGATATTTTTAGGGGAAATTTAATATATTTTAGGAACTAAGAAGATTGTGTACCAAGTCTCTAGATACTCTAAACCATTAGAGTTCTTAGGCATGTATTTGTAAAATATATTGAACATTCATTTCTTAAGTTGTAATATCTATATATGAAATTTATGGGTAATTATAGGTAGTAGAAGAGGTAGGTTTAGTAAATCATCAGTGGTTAGTATTATATAACTTTGGTAAGAACCAGAGGATAACTCTAAGTATAGGACAACATCCTAATTTCTTCATAACAGTGTGTAGTTTTCTTAATAATGAATCCCTATATGAATACTACATGTTGAATTGGTTCTGGAATAGTTTAATCTATATGTAATAACCCTGAAAGTAGTTTTTTTAGTATAACTTGTCCATGATTATAGTTCATGTTATGTGTGTTATTATTGTCCACGTAGTTTGACACTCTTTGGGGGATATGTTTGGGTTAACTCACATTTTTTTATGAACCATTATTAAGTATTTAAATAGATGATTTCCATTAATGACCTCGGTTAAACCTAATGTGTCATAGATGGAAAATAATTTTTCATTATTTATACATCATGTAAAGGATTTTTTCATGATTATAATGTTTACCACTATGATTATCATTTCTCAAACTATGCTTCATTGTTTTAGTCATTGGTTGGAACCTAAATGTACCATGATAATGTTGAGTGTCAGGGAAATGAAATTATTGTACTCCTAAGAAACCCAATATTATTGGAGGTATAATAAAAAATATTATCGTTATTCTCACACAACTTTTATATTATAGGAATCAGGTTAACCTTCAAAATTTGAAAATGAGGGAGCAAAATTCTATTGAGTAATTCATGAGGAAACAACCACCCTTTTTAGTGAGTTCATTGATCCACTAATTTCCAAGAAATAGTTCTTTACCACTAAAGATATAGTTTCCATTATATATTATTTTGTAACATGAAAAATTTATTTTACTTGTTTATGATATGGAAATTTAATTATATTAATAGTAGTGACTTATCAAAAACAAAAGGAAATAAGAATAAATTTACTCCATATAGTGGGATGAGTTTAAGAGCTTAATTTTCAATAACTTATTTCCTTGAATTATTCATATAAAAATGTAGAAGGAATTACTTGAGCTAAAAATAAAGGATGATGAATCTATTAGTACATATGAGGAAATTTTTACTAGAATTATGAGGTATGAATCCGGTATAATCATCCAACCTGAATGTAATATATTTTGATTCTTCAGTGGATTAAAACAAATTAATTTAAGGGAGTTAGTCAAAAGATAATCCATTAGATATAAATAAATATTTTCATGTGATATCAAGTTTGAAATAGAGATTGCATTTATCCATAAATATCATTCTTTTGATACGTAAAGAAAGGTTGAATTAAATGAAAATAATAAAAAAAACAAGGAGATAAGAAGATGGGACTTTCTTTACGTGCAATGTGTGGATGATAACATGGAGGAAATTTTCTAAAGGGGACTGATAAATGTTTTTACTGTTGAAAGGAAGGTCAGTAAGTGATCTAATTTTGATGTGATGTGAAAAATAATTTTTCTAATGATGAAAAGAAGGTTCCACCAAATGTACCACACATTATCTAGTGTTTCAAATACAATGATTATGGAAATTATTATAAACAATGATAAAATCTAAAGGTTAATGATGATAATGGGTTTTAGTAACCTCTTAGGACAAGAAAAAAATGTAAATATCACATGATCACTATCGTCGATGTGGGGTATGATAATGATGTGGTGAAAGGAAAACTTATCATCCAGTCTAAAACATATAATGTATTATTTGATTCTAGATTTACCAACTCTTTTATATCTAATTAATTTTTTAAGGGTATAAAAATACCACCCAAACTATTATATTTTTAATTGTAACTAAAACCCTTAATTATATGTTGATCACATATCAATTCTTTGATTTATATCTGATTAATGTTCACGGAAATGTAAATCCTAAAAATCTTATTATTCTCCCTCTAGCTGAATTTGATGTTATCAAAGGCATATATTAGAATTATTTACATAAATCCTACATCAATTTTCAAGGAATAAAGTCATTTTTAATATTTCAAACCATCCTATGATCCTATATCCTTGTGACTTTAAATATGAACTTTTAATGGATTTTACATCCATTATATAGTTAATTATTCAAATTCAAAAGTGGTTTTTATCTTATATGATGGTAAGAAACTCAATATCAAGTATATGTATATTATATGAGAGTTTTTTTATATTTTTAGAGAAGAGTTACCCTGTCTTCCTAAAAACCATGAATTTGAATTTTCAATAGATTTCATACCATGTGTGAAATCTATTTCAATGATGTGACACATTGCATCGTCACGAGTTGTGAAAATCAAGAGAAATTTTAATTTTTCTTCTCGGAAGTGATTTAGGGGGAAAATGGATATTTATTAATTAATATAACCTTTTATAATTTTTTTGAACACTCTATTGGTCCTAAAATAGAGTGTTTACCATAGGAAGAGAGATTGGTGGAAATCCAAGCCATTCAAATTTTTGTACAAATTATTATATTTAATTAATTAATTATTAATTAATTCACATGTTTTCATTAGATGATAACATTTTAAAGGAGTTAATTATTGAGATTATATAATTATGACTGAGTTTGTAATGGTAGGTTTTGCAAAGGTGAGGTAAAAACCCATCATGAGCATTGGGTTCGAGGATGGGGAGCTTTTATTTTATTTTTATTTTTATTTTTTCCATTCCTTTTTATTTTATCCATGTTTTTATCTTATCTATTTTATTTTAAAATATTTCTTGGAGGATTACCCATTTGGGGTCTTTGGATGAGAGGGGGCGAGGAATATAAGAGGGAGAGTGAGGTGGTGTCACCACTTGGGGAGCTCATTCTGAGGTAGATTGAGGCTTGGCTGGTGAGTGGAACAGATCCATTACAAAGATTCAGAAGTTTCCACCCAAAGGTGGTGGATATTTTAGAATTTTTTTTAAAAATAAACATATTTAAAAAAAATTAAATACTTTTTGGGGTTATTGGGGTCCTCGTAGCAGTCAATATGGGATTAATCAAGTGTTTCTATATATTTTGGGGGTTTTCATTCGGTACATGGCATATAATTCTGAGAACACATGCCAAGTGTTATTTCTATTTAGTGAAGATTGTTTTTTGGGACTACACACCATGTAATAGGGGTGAACACTCTGTAGTGGGACTCAGGGTGTATCGGGGTAAAATGGTCATGTAGGGTACATGTCCAGGATCAGTGTGAGGTAAATGTCTAGTGGTAGTGTGTTATGCTTGACCAAACTGTGTATGGGGGTACATAGATAGGTATTCAACTGGGGACCCCAAGTGGAGAACAAAATTTTTATGTGGTGGTACACACAATTTATTCTGTCAGTGTATATGTCGATTGGTGTTGAGGTTCATGGGAAGGTTTCCTTGTGGGGGTACAAATCATTTACAGGGTCCCCATGTTGTGTAATTTGGAAAATTCCACACCGAGTGTTCGGAGCAACACAACCAAGGAAGACCTATGTGGTTACATGCTATGTACCCAAAGTACACACCATATAATTTTTCTTACCTTGGCCTATTTTGAGTATTTTTCTCCCTTGATTCTGAATTGGACATTTAAGTAGTCTATTCAAGTCACTTTTCACATAGATCATAGTGGTAGAATCCTTTTAGAATTTAGAGTCTTTATGGATGATGTATTGGATGGTAGGGTTATTTAATAATGGTTTATTCATGTTTTGATTAAATTATCCCTTGTGGGGTTAGGTTGTGAGTTGTGAGTCCCAATTGAAAGTTGTGAGCTCACTAGTTGGCATGGATTATGGATACCAGGATAGATTTATTCAAGGTTATTTCATATAGATCATGGAAGGAGGTATATAATTGTATCTCCATGAAGATATTTGTTTAACCTGAATGTCAGATACAGTTGTTTGATGTTAGATCAATTGAGGTTTTCCTCTTAGGTTTGAGTAAACCAAACCTGTTGGATCCTTTTTTTTGGGTTGACATCATAGGATAGTGGTTATGGTCACGTGTCATTGAGCTATTGATATGAGTCTGAGGGGAACTTTAGGATTACCTAGTGGTTTAGTTACCAATCAAGTGATCAGTGTTTTTTGTATTCTACTAAGGGGTATTCCCATGTGGAATGGTTTTTCTTTATATTCCCTTGTTGGTGAGTTAGTACTCATGGATGGGTTATTTTCTCAAAAGTTCAGATAAGGTTTTCCTGCTTGGGTTTTTTCTAAGGTTTTTATTGGACTAGTATCCCTTATTATCTCTTTCTTTTGAGGTGTTCATTATTACCATTATTAATTCCCATATAGCAATATTGTTCTATGAATTTATTTTGGGCATGTTATTGATCAAGGATCAATTAGAGGCCATTGAGGGTTCAATTTTATATTTCTACACTGGGAATGACTCATTATTTTGAATGATATTAAGGTAAACCTCATAGGGTATCATTATTTTAATATGTCCATTGGGCCGTTTTTGATATTTTGATAGGAAATACCTAAGAGATTGGGTGATGAAGTGAAGTCCCTTTTAAGAAATCACTTTTTGGTTTGACCCTTGGGATTGTGGGAGCCTCGAGTTTTGGTTTAACCCTGAGGTGGGTCGTAGAGACCCTATGGTGGTTGTTGGATTCTAATATCTAAGGGGATAGGAGATGAATTGCTCTTTTTTATATGAGAGTTGATTTGAAGTTCTAGTTTAACTATTTAGATGGTGTTTTTGAGAGTTATAGAATCCCATGTTTGGTTGGACTTGGTCATGTCGTTATGGTAGTTTCTACTTAGGAATTTGGTTTGAGGAGGAGATCCATGGGATATCTGGGATCAAGTGTTGTCCCTAAGTGTAGATCTATTTCTCTGCTCTATTTTTAGGCAATAGTTAAATGATTTTATAGAGCTAATGGGTTATATGTATTAGTGTGACCCACTCTAGTTGATCATACACCGTGGATTGATTGTGTTTGGTCTTATGAGGTGTCGAGGCACCCATGAAGTCGGTTTTGTCTATAGTAGATGTTAAGAAACTTCTGAGCCCCTGAATTTTGTGAAATCTCAGGTTTATATATGGATCCCACCTATTTAGGGGTCCATAAATAGAGACTAATTCATTAAATAGGACCATTAGGACTGACAGGTTCTCTAGTTGTGTCATCTATTATTTTCTTATCTCCAGTTTAGATCATTCTATTATAGTCCTAAAGCTCGGTATGTGGATAACTATTTTTACTCCTTAGGGTATGGAATTCAAGAATTTTTATTTATATTTATTTGATATCCTATATAGTTCTATTTTATGTGCCTAATGTTTTGTGGTAGTGTGAGATACATGTTGTAAATCATTTTTCAATGGCCATAACAGGGGTATATTTACATTGGGTGTTAGAATAGACAATCTAGTTGGCTATTATACTTGTTTTTGTCCCCCCCCCCCATTTTTTATAGTTTTTATTTTTATGAAAAACTATTTTAGTTTTGGGAAGGTGGGGAATCTCGCTTGTGCATGAACTTGTTATTGGTTCAATTTCGGGGTTGGCCTATTGAGATTTATTTCTCACCCCATATATATGAACCTTGGTGTTCATACAGATCTGATATCCACTTTTAGTTTAGAGCATAAGTTACACAGTTGTTAGGGTCATAGACCAGGGTTGCATAATTGATCATAGCCACTTGTTTCAAGTATTAGGAACTTGTGGATACATCTTGGGTGTCATGGATACTAGGTATGTATTTTGGATTGGTGTTAGTTTTAGAGCCTATAGTATTAATTTTCAGTTTATTTATTTTTTATATCATGTTATCCCAGAGGGATAATATTTGTTATATGTTTTCATATTTGTAAGTATATATAATTTCTTTCCACATTTCATTTATTATAGCATGTTATTGTTTCATTTGATTTATTATGTGTACTCTGATGTTAATCCATTTGTATGAGTCTGGTTGTTTTCTACTATTATTTCAAAATAACTCAAGAGAATAGTCTCCCCACTTCACCTTTTAGACCCTCATCAATAGTCGGTATCCTCTGGAATTTGGGGAGGCATTCTTGAGGCCTTGTGGAAATCCAGATTGGGTGATGCATCAGGTCGACTCATGCTTGTTCATTAAAAAATGGAATCAGAGCCAGGTTGGTTTTATGATTTGGGATGTTAGTAAAAAGGTATCCTAGGAATGTGTCTGAACTTGTGATGGATATCAGACTGGTATGTTACAAGCACCTGTGTGGATAGTAAGTCCAAGTATCTATGGATGGTATTATTATTCTTGGATTCTATTTTAATAGTTTCATGATTTCACTTTGTGTGATGAACTTAGGTTTGTTTGTTTATTAATTATCATTATTTGTTGATCTTAGCCTATGAGAATGAGGCCCATGTTCATGAATAATTCTATTCATATATGATCTTAATTATATATTCATTTTTTTGGAGTTTTTTAGTGATGATAGAGGCTCTATTGTTTAATGTGACAACAAATGCTCATACAGATTTCTCTCATGTAAGTACATGGTGGAATTAGAATCAACTAAATGGATTATATATATTTTCTTCTAATATCATATCATGTAGATCTTGTGGTGATATGGTCACTAGATATGGAGATGTACTCCCTTCATTAAGGGATTCTTGGAGACCCTTGTGGATTAGAAATGGGATCTGAGTGACCTTTTGGTGGCTTGATGAGGGAAAATACACCTGAGGGATATTTAGATTATGCTTGAGCTTCCATAAGGTGTGAGTTCCCACTAAGTATTGGGTTCATGTTTCTTGGGAGGGATCTATTCTTCCCATGTGTTGTATGTCTGGTCTTTCAGTGGGGATTGTGTGTCGGCTATCATAGATAGCTTAGGTGGGAAAGTATATTCTTCCTTGGTGGTGGTGGTGTGGTCTTATATCACAAGGGTATGGTTATTCATGAAGATTCCTATTTTTTTATAAATGGCGTGTAAGGAACTTGATTCTAGTACCACAGAGCTAGTGGTTACATTATTACATTGGCAATAGATACAAGTAATCACATCCCAAAGGAAAAAATATTTTAGTAGTCCGGAAGAACGAAATACAAACATTATTCCCATATTATAGTGTAAATATAGAATACATAGAATAAAATCATTCTTTCATCCTCAATATTATTCATTATACCCCACTTTATATCCTGGTAAAAGGAATATAAATTAATGTGTGAGATCATATGCTCAGTAATGGTATTCAAAGATAGAAATATATCATTAATAAATAAATCATAATCAATATAAAAAAATCACTGAAAACACATACTATTTAATCAATAACTTTAACATGAATATGATATGGATGGAATAAAAAATGATCAAAAAATTCCATATAAATAATCACATTTTATTGAAATTTTTCCATGGATATTTTAACTAATTTAATAATCACATGGACATCAATAACTAATATCATAATGTGGTCATTAATATTTTTAGACATCATAAACATATAGAAAAGTCTTCTTTCTGAGATATATTGGCCAAATACCAAAGGTTTTTTGTCTAATGAGATGTACTGATGCATCTAGGGGCTATAGTGGGTCTCACCCATCACATACTAAGTTTAATTCATTCCTCTTATGAAATATGTGAATCAAAATAAATTTAAAAAAAATATATTGAAAAATTATCAAATTAAATGTTAATGATTTTCTCAATCATTGAACATTATCATAAAACATAGAGGGTAATAGTTTGAATACTATCTAAATAGTATATTCCTAGTAAAAATGATAATAAACCATACAGAGAAAGAATGAGGATGGTATCATTACAAAATTTCCATAGTGTAGTGTAAGTAAATAATGATTTTTGGTTATTTATCAACTAAAATACAATAAAAATTTGATTAAAACATTCATAAAGAAAATACCAATTTCACTTTGTAAATCACTTTTTTAAAAAATATATTTTGAGAATTAAAAAAAATGTTTAAAAAGAATCAAGAAAACTTATATTGTATTTTTCAAAGAAATTGATGGTCACTATTGTAGTAAATTTCATTCATTTCATATACATTTAAACAAATATTCTTTTCATATTTTGGATAAAATGACAAAAATAACTCATTCATAAAATGACTAGAATATTCCTTTTAATAAATTATTATAAAAATTAAAACATGGGTAAAAATGTTTTTAATAAATCATTAGGATTTTCTTAAAAACATTCTTAAAAATATTTTTTGAAATTATGGATATATAATGGAAAGGATATTTTATTAAAGAGAAAAATAAATTCAGTTTTTCATAAAAACATTTTCTCAGCCATTTTATGTTCCAAAGAGATGGAAATGGTAATATTATATGAAACTTTCATGAATAAACATAGGAGAATAAAATAAATTGTTTTTAAGATATTAATTTCAAGTAGTTATTTTAAGGTATACTTAAACATAAAAAATCCTGAATAATGATGAGATTGTGAAATAAATAGTTACTACTTTGGTAACATTTGAATAATAAACCACGTTAAATAAATAACTTAAAATGAAAATTTTAAATATCATGAATATAAATATATTCATGTTATAATGAATCAATACGGAAGTATACACACTACACAAAAGAAATAAGTGGCGGATTTTTCATATGTCTCTTGAAAGTAAAAGTAATATAAGAAATAATTACCTCAGGTTCGACATCCTTCATATGTGTTTGAATATCATTTAAATAACAATATTTATTAATTAATTTAGGCTTGGTTTTGTTTTTTGTATACACTATCTAATATAGTGTTCCTTTAAAATATTTGGTTATTACTTGGAGAACTGGGAATGCTCCTTATCTCGTGGATGGATTTAAAAACCAGGTTTTGTAGAACCCCTAACCCTATTTATTTTGGTTTCACCTTGTGTATAATGGTGAGAGTTTCGTTGGATTATTATGGATTTGGATCAATGCTTGAGTGGAGGGTGGTCATGTGTTTTATTGTATCATAAGGTAGATGTATCATTTTAAAGATGGGTGTCAATAGTGCTCTGTTTTATTGGTACTGACCTACACGTGGAGTATGGTCATTATTTTTTAGGTCATTATACACGTTTATTAGGACTTGACATGCCTAAGCATGAGTTTGGTTGTGTTCTCAGGGTGTGAAGTAATGAAATACTTAGGGTGGGGAGTTCTCCACTAGACATTGGAGGTTATGAGCCTCATTTAAGTTGTTTGTCGACCATGAAGGATTTTTTCTAGGTGTCTTGGTAATGATCATTGGTTGTTGTGGATTTTTTTGCTAGTGCATCAGTGTGAGTAGTTGGGATGCATCTTTACATTGTGTTTGGTTAAGAGTGTAGTGTGGTCTATGTGGTTTTCCATTTATGTAGTGGGGAAATTTAATTAAACTCTTGTAGTAGGGATTATCAAATCAATCATGGTAGAATGTCTCTTATGTTTGGAGAGAGTTTTGGACTCAATAATATTGGTCAGTGGACAATAAAGATAATGCTGGTAATTCTAGTACTTGGAGGATTTCATGGTTGGTGGTTAACTATTGAGGCTTATTAGGGAAAAGAAGCAATTTTTGGTGGTGAGTTTTTGATTCCTCACATCGTCACGGGTTGTGAAAATCATGGGAAATTTTATCTTTTGTTCTTTATAGTATTTCAGGGGACTAATGGAAATTTCTCTAATAATATAATCTTATATAATTTTTCTGACCACTCTGTTGGTCTTAAAACCAACTGTTTAGCCTAGTATAAGAGATTGGTAAAAATCTGTGTTGTTCGAATTTTCATGGAATTTTTAATATTTAATTAATTAAATATTTATTTATTCACATGTGTTCTCTAATTGATATCTTTTAAAAAATAATCACATTGAGATTCAATATTTTTAGTTGAGTCTAGAATGATGGGGTTTTCTAAGGTGAGGTATAAACCCATAAAAATCACTTGAGCTGGGCCTTGACCCTTTTTATTCCTTTCTCTTTTTCTTTTTTTTTCTTATTTCTAGTTTTTTAATTTTCTCTTCTCCCTTGTCTTGTTGAATATTCCCTTGAGGCTTCCCCCTTTGGTTTCTATGGAAGAGAGAGGGAGAGAAACAAGAGAGGGAGGAGGAGGCACCACCTGGAGAGCTCGTCTGGAGGTAGACTGGGGATCGATAGGTGTGTGGCATGAATCTCATGAAAAGATGTAGTAGTGTACACTCATATATTGTAATTGATTTATGTTTGTTCTAAAAATAACCATATTATAATTTTTTATGTTTTAAATATTTTTTTGGGTTTTGGGGGACCCCTTGGGTGTTGATCTAGGCTTAATCAGGGGTTTTGGGACACTCTGGGTGTTTTCTATTTATGAAAAACCATGTACACGGTTTTTCATTCATAGAAAACATGTTTTTTGTTCTTTTTATTCAGAAAGATGGGTTTTTTGGGAATACACATTGTATACTAGTGGTACCAGACATGTAGTGGGACTCGGCATATATTGTGGGAACATTATTGTGTAGGGTACATTCTTAGAACTCGAGCGAGGTACATGTTCAGTGGCCTTGTACTGTTCTTGACCAAAACCCATGGGGGATACATGTCCTTGTATATGGATAGGGAAATTGTGTGGGTAACATGCTATGTATTGGTTGGTACACACAATGTAGTCTGAAAATGTACACATTGAGTGGGGACTAAGTTGTACAGGCAGGTACCCAAGTGGGGGTATACACCATGTATAAGATCCAAACATCATGTACTTTGGAAAATCTCGTGTTGAGTGGCCTGAGGTACATGGTTAGGTAGGACCTCTATGGGTATCCATCATGTACCTAAAGTTAACACCATGTACTTTTTCATTCCTTTTCCTAGTTTTCCTATTTTCACCCTAGAGTCAGAATTGGACTTTTGAGTAGCCCATTATGGTCATTTTTTCACCTTGATCATAAAAATGGAATCCTTTATTCATTAAAACTATATTTAGATGGTGTTCTGATTGGTGAGTTTCTTTTGGAAGATTTCTTCGAGTTTGGGTTTCAAGGTCCTTCTGAGTGTTGGGTTGTGATCTATGAAGCTCGAGTCAGGGTTGTGATCTTGTTGGTTTTCATGGCTTGTGGATTTCTGGATGGTGTTATTTGAGGTTCTTTCAGATGGATCCTATAATTTGGGATCAACTAGTATATCTAAGGACATATTTTTCCCATGAGTGAGGAATGGTTTCTCAAGGTTAGACAAATTGAAGTTTGGCTCTTGGGTTTGAGAAGACCAGATCTATATGAGACTTTCAGCAAGGTTTATGTCATAGGATATAGGTTATGGTCGGGTGTCATTGAGTTGTTGGGATGAGTCTGAGGGACTCTTAGGGGTTCCCAAGTAGAAGTGATTAGTGGTTGTCATAGTCAACTTATAAGGATGCCAATGTGACATGATATTTCTTTTAATTACAATGAGGGATATTTGGTACTCATGGATGGGTTGTTTTCTAGGAAGGAAGGATGAGGTTTTATTTCATGGGATTTTCTCAAAGATATTATTAGATGGGGAGCCCTTGTTGGGTCCTAATTTGAAGGTGGTCATGGGGTCCATTTTTAAATCCCTATTAAGTGTGTTTTCTCTAGATTCCCTTTAGGTGGGTTGTTGATCGAGGATCTGTTGGAGGCTGGTGATGGTCATTTTAGATGTTTCCTCACCGGTTACAACCCTAAACTTGGATGACCTAGAGGAACCCCTTAAAGGGTGTCCATGTATTTCTATTGATATTGGGCCATTTGTGGATCTTTTGTGGGTTTTTCCTAAGATCAGGGGTGTAGTAGGAGAGTCCCAGGTTGGATTTTACTTTGTTCTATTACAATTTAGACCTTGAGATTCTAGAGTTCTATTGGTCTTGAGGTGGGTTTTAGATATCCCATGGTGGATTTTTATTATATACATTTATCTAAGGTTGTGCTTCTTGTTCATTTGTATGGATGGTGATTTTGAGAGTTAGACCAACTCACATTTCGTTTGAATTTGACCATTTTGTTGGGGAAGTTTTTTCTCATGACTTTGGTTCGAGGAGGAGACCTTGGGATATCTCGGATATTGAGTTTTGCCTAATTGTTTTTCTAGTTATATCCTCCATTCGATGGTTCTTTTTAGATAGGATTATGGAGATAATGGGTTATCTGTATGAGTGAAACCTAGTCTAGTAAACTGTGTAACATTGATAGATTGGATTTAGGTTCATAAGGTTTTGAGGAACTAATGGATTATTTTTTCTTTATCATGGATGTTGTGGAGCTCCCTGGCCTTTGGATATTATGTTCTCCGATGTTTATATATGGATATCACTTATTATTGGGTCCATAGCCAGTGCCCAATTTGTTTTGCATGACCTTCAGGACTGACATATTCTCTAGTTATGTCTGTATACATTTTTTTCACCTATTAAGATAATGTTATTGGATTCTTATATCCGGATAGATTCACCTTTTCATGTGGAGAAATATGGTTATGCCTTGAGGTCCCTCATTCGTGCCTTTTTTTAGACAACCTTGAGCTCCATCATTGATTTCGTGAACATGCCCAATGTCATGTTTTGAGGTGAGCCATACATTTTAAATCCTATGTAATGGGATATATTGGGGGTAGGTTTACCTCCTGTTTCATAATAGAAATTGTATTTATCATTTTTCCTTTTTATATTACCCCTTTGTTGTTATGCAGATTTTCTTTTTATTCCATATATTGTTAGTTTCTACTTGGCTGAGAATATCATGTGTTCATGCACTTGTTAAGATATTTTATTATAGTTTCACTATTAGGGCTGTCTAATAGAATATATTTCTCACCCACTATACATGCACCTAGTTGTTCATACAAACCTCATGTCAGCTTTCACGATGGATCACAATTTTCACATTTGTTAAGGCCAAGGCTTAGTGTTTCTTGATTGAGTAGAGCCACTAATGTGGTGTGTCTAGATCAGGCTAATATTTCTAGAGTGTTGTAGATACTTAGAATTGTTTTTGGATTGTTGTTAGTTATAGACCCTTATTTTTTTATTTTCAGGTTGTTTTTTTATATGTGGTCAGCTCAATGGGCGATTGTCTATTATATGTTTTTCTTGAATGTGATCCTGTATAATTGTATTCTATTTTTCATATATTATATCATGTTATTATTTAATATTATTTATAATTTTTACACTATTTTTAATCCATTTGTATGCTTTTGGTTATTATTTTTTTGTTATTTAATTCTGAATAGAGGCTATAGTCTCCCCACTGTACCTTTTAGACCCTCTCTTTGGTAGACTCTAGCGTTCGGGGAGGTGCACTTTAGGCCTTATAGAAATCCAGATCATGTGAAATTCTTGGTCAACCAAGGATGGTTCATTAAAATATAATTAATATATAATGGCCCTTATTGAGTTACCATAATTGAATAATACACTCTAAGAGAATCTTGATAAGGTATCCATTCATCCAATTATGTCATTGTGGGGTTCATTTGTTCATTTTTTAAGAATAAATAAGGATCAATGTGACTCAACATTGATTATTAGGATCTTAATAAGATAATAATCAAGAAAAATTTCCTCTTCCTTGTATTAATTATTTTTTTTATCAATTATGAGGAGTTTACTATTTTTCCAAGATTAATCATCAATCTGTAAATTATCATTTAATGGTCAAAAGTGATGAAATACCCAATATAGTATTTTGTATATGGTATGTAAACTATTAATTTATAGTGATTCCATTTGGTATGAATAATTCGCCCACTATCTTCATGGATTTAATTAATAGATTCTTTATAGATTACCTGGATCAGTTTGTGATAGGCTTGATAGATGACATTTTTATATATTCCAAGAGTACAAAAGTGCATGAAGATCACATAAGGATTATACTATAGACCATAAGAAAAGTGAATTTGAATGAAAATTTTACCAAGTGTGAAATTTGGATATAAATATTTTCATTTTGATTCGTATAATCTCATGTGAGGGTATATCGGTGTATCCATAAAAGATGTATGTTACTAAATTTTGTCTTAAACGATCCACTATGAATGAGATCTGTAGATTTATAGGTTTATCTATATATTATCAATTATTTATAGAGAATTTATAATGGCTACCTAATCCACTAACAAAGTTAAATCAAATGGGTTCCAAGTTTCTTTGGATTGAAAAATGTGAATAAAATCTTAAAGAACTATAGGGAATGTTATTCAGTTAACCCGTGATTACACTAGCCTATAGTAGAGAAGGGTTTTTATAATTATTGATGCATTGATGAAGGTAATGGTATGCATCATCATGTATAATGATGTATTGATAGATTATACCTCATGAAAATTTAAGGTTCATGATAAAAATTACCCCACTAATGATTTGGAGTTAACTGTAGTGATTTTTCCATTACTAATACTGAAAATTTATTTTTATGAAGAAATATGTGACATATATACTAATCAAAAAATTTTAAATTATATATTGACATATAAAGAGTTTATAATCTTCCAAAGAATATGGTTGGATTTGTTTAAAGATTTTAAATGTTCAATGCATTACCACTATGGGAAAGTGAACTAGGTGGTAACGGTTTAAGTCTAAAGGATCATAATGATTATTTATGATGATGATCAAAAAAGATATAATTATCCTATTTTTGAAAAGTAGGGATCTTGAAACCTTGAATTCATTGGTGAAATCATATCTTTCTCAAATGAGTGTTCAATAATATATCCAATTAAATATTTAAGAGACACGGAAGGAAGATTTAGAGTTATAAATGATTGTAAAAAATGTTCTTGAGTACAATTTTTATTATGATAGAATAATAATGTTTAGGAACCATGTATATTTACCACACATAACAGATTTTAAGAAATATGTATTGGAAGGATCTTAGAATTCAACATTCCAAATTCACCTTAGATGTATGAAGAAGTATAGATATCTGAAAAATTATTTCTATTAGGACAAAATAAAGATATATATTATAGAGTATGTATCATGGTTTTTGGAATGTGAGTAATTTATGGATTAGAAAAAAAAGTATAATAGGATGTTACAACCATTACCCACACTATAATGGAAATGAAAAAACATCACCATAGATTTTGTCATCTGACTCCCCCAAAACATCTTAATGCTACAATTCTATTTGAGAAGTGGTCGATCACCTTATAAAGTCATCACAATTTATTTATATAAAATAAGGTTTCTATATTGATCAAATTTCTATAATATATATTAAACTACTATTAAGGTTACATAGAGTACCACATTCTATTATATCTTATCAGTATTTGATGCTTTCTATCAAGTTATTGTGAAGTATTTGGAAAAATAAGGATTCATAGTTGTGTTTTAGTACTTATTTTCATCCTTAGATTGATGGTTAGTCTAATAGAAATACTCAAACCTTGGAGGATATACTGATGTTTTGTTCTATGTCTTTCAAATGTGGTTACGGTCAATATATTCATCTAGTTGAGTTTTCATACAACAATAGCATTCATTTGAGCATTCTAATGGATCCTTATAATGATCACAATAGAAAGAAGTATAAAAATATAGTTTTGGGGATGAAGTTAATGAATGAAGTCTTTTGGAATTTTATGTGGCTGAAGAAATGGAAAATAAAGTCAGATCCATTTAGCACACAACAAGGAAGATCAGAGTCGGTAAAAAAGATGTACAATAAATAATTGATGAAATATATAATTTGTAGTTAGGGAGAATGTATTACTTTAAATTGATCCATGGAATAAGGTTACAAGTTTTAAAAGTAATGGAAATTTGATCCCTATGTATATTATCCCTTTCAAGATTCTTGATCGAGTAGGCACGATAGCTTACTGCTAGGCACTTCCATTGAACCTCTCTCAAGTTCATAGTTTATTCCATGTATCTCTCATGAGAAAGTAAATAATAGATCCATTACATGAATTAAACACTAAGGATTTAACAATATATAATTATATTTCCTATGAAGAAAAAGCAGTTGAAATCATGGATTATAGAGATAAAGCACAACAGAAAAATACTACAAGACCAGTTAATGTCCGCTTGGGGAATCTGAAATTCAACGAAGCTACATGGGGACCTATGTATTTGATTAAAGAGAGATATGATCAGTTTTTTGTATCAGTGTGATATTATTTAATGGGTTAAATTCATTTTAAGTGGGGTATAATGTAACACGTTGCGATTTTATGATATGTTTCTCTTCAAATAAATTTATTTTATTTGAAATCTTGATATACATGTAAACCTCAGTCTAAATGAACCATAATATAGTATACTATTATTACCTATTTGTTAAATTAGTGGTGTGAATTTTAATAACCATAATTTTGAAATAGTTTATAAATGTTTTATATAAATAAAATATATTGATAAATAACTACTCAAATGTTTTTATAAAAGTCATTATATGCTTTAAATACGCATTTTTTCCTCGAAAATGTTTTTTTTATTTATTTTTGTGAGAAAATAATATAACTAACATTTTAAACTTTTAGAAAAAATTATTTTTAATAATTTACCCTTTTTTTGAAATCATCCAGTCAAAATTATCTTTGAGTGAAATTTTTAGAATTTTTATATTTCTTTATTTTTCAATGAATAGAGAAAAATACTGATTTTTACTGAAAAGTATCATTTCATTTAAAAATTTTAAAAAGTTTAATTTTATTATAAAATTATTTAAAAGTCAAATTAGTCCATTTATATTATTAATAATTCAATTAGGTTCATTGGAATCATTTTTATGTTGTATTTTGGTATAAAAATGTTTTATACTTAAGAAAACATTTTTTTTCTGAAAAACGATTTTTTATCAGGTTTTGTGGGTTTTATTTTAAATTATATAATAAAAATCATATGAATTGAATTTAATAAAATGTATTATATATTTTAATTAATAGAAATTAATAGTATATAATAAATTCAACATACGTTTTGTTCATAATGAATAGTAAAACTGTACAAAGTCATTATTGTGGTTAAGTTTAAAATATGTTTATGGAGAGTTAAACCTTGAGACAGGGGTACGTTTTCCAACTAAAATTTTCTAAATACAATTATATAACCATATTTATACCTCAAAATATACTAAAATTTAATCTTTATCCATTTTTAAGCATTTATATTGATTATGACTTTATTATATTTTAATCTTTCTAAAAATTCCAATTATGTCCTCTCACCCACTTATAAAAGGACACCCCTAATTTTTATTCTTTACACCACTTAAAGTAATATATCATTACCAAACCCTAATAAATTATATTATAAAGTCCATTATCCATGATTTTGAAGTTACTTATCTCTAAAAATATCATTCCAATGGTCCTTAAGAAGGGATCTAAATAAGGCTTATTAGAGAAGAGGTGATCATCCTTCCTAGCCTCTTTCAATTTGTTTCTTTCTTCTATATTATTTAAATATGTGGTATTCAACATAAAATAATAAATTAATTATAATAAATATAAAAAAAATTATTAGGACTATTTATCCACCATTATTTACCCTCTTTTCCATCAAAATTAGAAGTGAATGTATCGCTCGCTCATACGTGTGGACTACTACCCCTATGTTGCGATACAATTAATTTTACATCACCATATTTCATGCATGGTTATTATAATGATTTTTATTTTTATATATGATATTTATTATGTAAGTATTATTCTTTAATTATAATATCATAGAAACCTTATTTCCTTATCATCTTTTGGAAGACAATAACATCACTCATGTGTTTGTGTGGACTACCACCTCCACAAAGTGATGTGATTCATTTTTCATGTCTGATTTACATGAATGGAAATAAGGATATATTTAATTAATATATATTTTATATGTGATATAATAATTATTCTATAATGTTTAATTATTATTTACCTTTTCTCCGTTCACCCATTGAAAACCGAAAACAGCGTCCATGCATACGTACGACCTACCATCTTTATGAATGGTGTAAATAATTTTTATATGTTTAACTTTTCATAGATGATTATAAATATTTATATAATAAATAAATATATATATATTATTTATATCATGAATAATTTTTATAAGATGTTCTAACTATGATCAAAGTTCTATTATCGAAATTACAAAATTGAAACATCCCTGAAAAATGAAACAGTTAACGCCCAGAAACAATGATTTTAATAAGGAATTATTACTAAATAAGTAATGAATTGTTTTAAGTGCATAATTCATGATATTATAAGTATTTAAATTATTATATTATATAATTATAACAAATTTAAATTTATTATACATAAGTTAAGAGTATTTTTAAAGCAATTTAGACTTAAGGTGAGAGGATTTCTAATCTCACATTTATTTTGGTGAGACAAGTGTCATATTCACCATTTTTTTTCTTTTTTATGTTGTATATAGTTCTAAATAATTTATCTTATGATTATTATATTATAAATTATTGTAATTTACAAATCCATCTATTTTTATCTCTTTCATGGGGTTTTTATTCAAAGGTTACCAAAGAGGTAAGGGTTTATCTTCTAAAATTTCCTTTTTCGGATATATGTTTTTTTATAAACCTATATTCTTTTATATAGTATATTTGAAAACTTATATCATGAAAAATATTATTATAATGATATTGAAATGTTTATCTGAATTTATTCTTTCATGGGGCTTGTGATTTAAAAGTTAATAAAAGTGGTAAGGGATTTAAGTTTCAATCTCATTTTAGTTGGGATTATTTATACTTGAGTTTCAATTAAAGGAAATTATATTATAATTATCTAATAAAACATATTATTTTTATTCTATTCTGGTTATTCAATGATATTTAAGATAATGGTTCCATTTTTTCTCTTTGATACTTAAAACTTTGGGAAAATTATTTTTAAGAAAAATCAGACATTATTTTCTCTTTGGTCAAGAATCCTTTTCTTCTATGTCCATGTTTTATTTAAAATATTTTCATTAAATTTTTTTAATATTATCCTATGATTGTTAAAATTCATTTTTACCCTTTTATTTATTTTTTAAAAATTACTTCAAATTAATATTCATATCAATTTCTAAATGATGTACTTTTGTTATTCTATCAAAAATATGAAACGATCTTTGTTTTAACATATGCAGCATAAATGGAATTTCCGACTGTCATGAACACTAAAATATTTGAATCTTACTTTACAATTTTTCAGGTTTATTTTCATAGAATTTTTTTTCTAGAATATTTATAAAACTTTTATATTTTAAAGAAGTGATTCCAAAATGAAAAGGGTATTTTCTTCAAGAAAAGTTCCAAGTGATATTTTAATGGAATTTTTATTTATGATAACATCAATTGATGTTAATTATGATTTATTTGGCATATGATACATGGATACCAATATTATTATTTATCTATAATTCTTATGATTATAATCATGAGATCTTTATGAAACCTATTTACTTTCCATGGGTTATACTATGAGGAATTGTTGGAATTTTTATGAAATCTGTTTCTTTTCCACATGTTATGGAATATGATGAATGTTTTTGGATATTGTGACACAAATATAAATGTATTATGATTATGATATGTGGGTTCCAAAATTATAGTGCCCTATAATGAAATTTGTAAAGACTAATATCTCATGAGATAATAAAGACTAAAATGGGGAGTGAACCCAATTCAGTAAGGGACTCTATCCACCATGATTATCTCGAGAGTGAAACTTTACTAAGGATATGATGGAATGGGGAGTGAACCCGATCCACTAAGATAATAATGAAAGTGATCATTGACTTAGGAAATTATTTTCTTTGATTATTTGTATGCCAAAAACTTAAGTCTTATGCCAATTTTATGCTCTCATGGTTCATGTTCTTTGATTCCTTTATGATTTATGTTTTACAATCATTTAACTTCATGCAATTATTAATTACTTTGATCTATGATATGTTGGGTATGGATTTAAAATGTTAATATCATGTCATCATTCCTTTATGACTACGTTATGCTTAGGTAATCATTATATCTCTCTTGTTTACCCATACGGAGTATCTAAACTTACCATTTTTTAGGTTTCCTCTCCCCAAGTTATGAATAAAGGTTTTATGTAGGGTATGTATAAGAATAATTACTACGTGGGAAGATCTTTATGGGATTTGTTTAGGATAATTCAAAAATAAAAAAAATTATGTATCTAGACTCTGAAGAAACTATACCTTTATGGTCCATGGTAATATATTTGTAAAATATAGTTAATATTAATCTTTTAATATGTAATATCTACATTATAAACTTATGTATTGTTATACCAACACAACTAAAAACAAACCATAAACAAACCTAAACCACAATGATAAGATAGAGTTATGACCATTTTTTAGTTTTCCCACAAAAACCCAAAAAAACTCTTCACTCCCGAACCACTACCAAACTCTACTCCAACACCTTAATATCCTAATAAATATAATGTATAGATCCCTCAATATTTTTGTCTTTTCATAGATACATTAATCTACTATGACATTAGTGATGTCCGACTATAAGGTGTTATGTGAACATAATAATTGATACTTTTTCTCATTAAATTTTTACTTAGTGATATACAAAAGGGGATATCATAAGTATATACTTTAGAATAATAATGCAATATAATTAATTTATCATTGTATATTATAATCATATAGTTTTTTTATTGATCGACATACTTGTGATCATTATCAATGTTTATCACTATTCTCATATATATATGAATGATGAAAATAATAATATATTTACCCAAGGAAAATAACTTTCATCTAACACATCATGGTAAGTATGAAATTGTTTAAATGGTCAATATTTAATTTATATATTATATGTATGAGAGAATATATCATTGTCTTTTCTATTAAGGTAGAATTTTCTGACTAAAATCCAAGGTCATGTTATTTTATAGTTGAGTTTATCTTGAAAATTAAAATAATGATAAATCAAGTGGTAAGGATGATAAAATAATTATATATCCTTCTTGATGAGTTATAGTTTGATAAAGGGATTTCCCAATGTCATTCAATAGAAGGTTTTCAGTGTTTTTCCTATGACTTATTCTTTTCACTATAGGGGCCATTATGTGTTTCTAGATACTACTCTTGGATTGTTTGTTAAAAAATAAGTGTATTCAAAATCTCAATTGCTTAAATATAGCCTATGATGAATAATAAAATAATTCCCAATTAATGGGGTGACGTTTATTCAAATTATATTAATTATAAATTCAATCACAATTTATTCTAGTAAAGAATATTTTTTTTGGATTTTATATCTTATTTATTCACAATATAAATCAATTTAACATTTATTTATTCACAAAATGAGGGGGTATAATATTTATTTATTTTTAAGATAAGTTGTTATCTTTTTTATTAAATGAAAAAATTTATTTTACGGGTGAGGATTCAATTAAATTATTTTTTATAATTCAAAAAGAGTTACTGGTAGAAGAGATGTATTTTAATATCATTTAAAAGAAATAAATTATTTATTTATTTTAATAAATGATATTTCATGAATATGTCACTTGAAATAATATTTATATTTTTTTTTATTTTAAAAACTAAGAAGGGGTATTTATTAATATTTAATTAAAATAAAGGGCCTCTTTAGAAATCCTTTAATGTTTAACCTATATATAAGAAGTAAAATATTTATCTTTTTTTTAAACAAGTAATTTATTTATCGAATTATTCTCTCAATATCTATAGACAGAATTTGAGATAATCATCTCATATTACACAAGCTATTTTAGATATAAAGTAGGAGATTCTTATATATGATCATGTGTAAATTCTGTGAAGTAGTTGATTCTATTACATTAGTATCTAAGACAACGATAAATGTGTTTATATTTTTTGAAAATGTATAGATATCACTATAGAAATCAATGCATTAATTCTTAAATAAATATCAAGATGAACTGTGGTCATATAAAAATTACAACAACAAGTGAAATTCAAATGGAAAATAAATTAATTAAGGTATTTATATTAATAATGATTATTGGTGTATCATACTTTTTAAAATTTTATAAGGGTTTTTTTGTCAAAATTTATGTATTAAATAAAATTTTATCTACTCAAGATCCAAACACATTTGTGTTAGCATAATATTTAAAATATGGAGACTACGTGACATGGTAGTTCAAGTGATGAATCAAAGATAAATTTAAAAAAGTTGACTTATTGGATAATAGAGTATTTTGTAACATTATTTGATCTATACTTGAGGAATTATTCTCCCTCGGGTCTAGGTCAGTTTATTTATCTTGATAAAACAACCATTAGTTTAAAAGTCAGGATCATATGATGCATATTTATCTTTATGTAGGTAATTTTTAAATGTGATTATAATCACATAGTTTACAATAATTAATGATAATGATAGGATAAAAAATATTATTATGAATAAGAAATGTTTTATAGTGTAGGGTTAATTATTTATAAAATCATTCACATAGAACAATTAATGAGCATGCAAGGAAAAACTGGATTTTACTTGCAAGATTAATTGAAATCCCATAAAAGAAAATATTAAGTCACAACCCACCTTCCATCATTAGATTTAGATTGAAACCAAATATTGAGGTGATTATTTGGACATATTCCATTTAATGGTGAGTTAAAATGATATTAATGGGTTTAATTAACCATGTTTGCATTAATAAAAGTGTCCTTACCCTACTTGATATAATTTTAAGGAAATTGTTGAGTAAATACAAGTATACAGTTTAATGATTTGGGATTATACTAAAAAAATTAAGGATCTATGATTTATTGAAATTAGAAATATTAGATCCTACTTATAGACCTTTGAGTGGTATATAATGTCCATAAACTATGATAAGAAATGGGAAATATGGATCATTTCCACTAGAATAACCTAGCATGAATTTTCTAAATCCAATGGTGTGGCTTATTATTATTTGATAAAATAATGGGAAACTTAATTGATTCATTAATAAATAATTTCTAAATTGATAATAAAGGTAAATTACTAAAAAATATTTTAGTTTTTGTACAAATGGAAATTAATACACTGAACACACTATCATAGTTGTTTATTTTTGACAAAAATAATGCCTTAATTAGTGTAAATGTCCCTGATTTATAATGGCATGTATGCATCATTATATGATAAGAAAGGATATATTATGTGCTATAATTGTGGCACCCTAGAACCACACTCCCATGTTTGCATCTAAAAACACATAAATTATAACTTTATTTGATACTATGTGATACATACCAAGATAAAATTACATATATTAAAATAATTAAAAACAATTACCTCTCAAAATAATCACAAAATATAAAGAATAAAAGGTTTGGTGTCTTTTAGGATCAACAATATAAGAAAAATATTTTATGATACTTGTAAACATTTCTCCATAATCGAACTATTGTTGACTCCATTCCAAAATCCCCATATGTTATAGTAATCATCATCACTTGGGGAATGAAAATGTAACCAAATATTGAGCTTAGATGCTCAGTAATGGTAAACATAAGAGATAATAATTTATGATCAAAAGTGAGCATAAGATAATCATGTGGTTATGAGAACATAATCAAAGTATTATCACATAATATTAGGAGATCATAACTCAATAAACATGGAATATAATACATAAATCAATTATTTGATCATAACATATGGAACAATCCAACATAACAAGAGTACAATACAAAACATGGGAATGTGGAATAAATATAAGCATACAAATCATAAAATAGCGGAGAAGAAATCACGTCCCATGTCCAATATCATAGTAAAGCGTGAATCAATACTTAATTACAATAACATATTGAAGAAAGAATCACTACTTGATACCCATAAATATAGTGGATCAAGCATCACTACCTGATTCACATTACATAGTGGAGCAAGCATCGCTACCTGAATCCTACAACATAGTGGATCAAGATCACTTCCTAATTCCCATAGTGAAGAAATAATCAATAATTGATTCACATCATTATCTCATTATTTAACCAATTAATTGGAGGGGGATAAAGGACCCCAACCTTTATAATAATAAATATCTATGAATATATATTCCATTAAAACATGAAAACATTAATACTTCAAACAACACTTAATTTACCAATGGAAAAGATATGGGTTTCACGAAAAACATTCCAAAAACATTCAATAATCCATCTAGAAAACTATGGTAGATTCTTGTATGAGAACATATCACTAGTGTAATATAATGAGCCTTATGGAAGTTGACATAGATGAAGAATACCTTTTCAATATAATTTTATAAATTAATTTGAAGTGTAAGGGGCTGTATTTTTCTGTGCTCTTCCATTTTCACTATGGGGGTTTTTGGTATTTCGAGAGTAGTTTTATAAATATTGGAGGTTTTTTTAAAATTATTTTTTTGATTTATAATGTTGATGGATTTTTTTTACAAATTATTAATGTAGTTTCAACATATTAAAAGTGTATTTTGAAATTAAATTGGATTTTTTTAAATGATTCTATAATTTTTGGAAGTGTTGTAGAATTTTCAGTGTAATAATAAACAATTTTATAAATTAATTATAAGTTATTTTTATTAAAAAATAAATAAAAAAATATTTATCTTTACCCATAAAATTGAAGTTTAATAAGGGTAAGTTTTGATTTTCAAAGGTTTCATAAAGGTAACCATGATATATCCTTTTAAGTGTAATGGAATGTAGTGTTTCCATTGATTTTTTTAAGGGTAATGTATATTTTTCAAACCCTATGTAAAGATAAGAAGGATATGTTTTATGTTGTTAGAGGTCATGTATGGCTCATGTAAGGGTATCTTGGGTTTTTCAATACCATTGTAAGGGTAATCTGATCATTGTGTAATGTTACCACACAAATTTTTTATTTTTATAAGGGTAGTTTGAGCACTGTAAAAAGGTAGTATATTTTTTTCATTAGACCCTATGTGAGATATTTGACTTAATAATCCCAAACCACGGCATTTTACAAATCTCGATAATTAATATTATGTGTTATAACAAATGTTAATCATGTCAGTGACTATTTATAAATGAATAAATTTTGTCACCTGGTATAATAAGTCAATAACTTATGGATATTTATGCTTCATTATATTTACAAATGTATATTTACATGTAATTATTATGGTCACTTAATTTGATACAGTTCTGTATAAGACAGAAGCTTTGCAACCTTTTCAAATTCCATGACAGTAATTGGTTTGAGGAGTCACTGATGGCTGACTCACTAATGAAGAAGTCATTGATCGATGAAGTCACCGATCGAAGAATTCATTGATCAAGGAAGTCACCGATTGAAGAAGACACTGATGCTGGACTCACCGATAGAAAAAACATCACACTGATGGGTGACACAACGTTAGTTTAAAATGAGTCATTGATGATGACTCATCAATGCCCTAACAAACCGCTATTACAAATGACTCACCGATGCCCCGAGTCACCGATACCAATGGAAAGGACTCACCGATGTAGAGATTCTATGATGGGTGACACACTATTAGTTCAAAACGAGTCACTGATGACGAATCGCTGATGCCCGGACAAACCGTTAGTACAAATGACTCATCGATGCCCCGAGTCAATGATACTAATAGAAAGGACTCACTGATGCAGAGAGTCACTGATGCTGATCGACCGATGTTGATAGACCGGTGTTGATAGACCGGTGTTTCCAGACTGATTCCAATGACTCAATGATACTTATGACACACTGATAGTCATAAAAATATTTTTAATTTATTAATTCAAATATATATCTAACGGTCTTATTTAGATAGATTAATTTTTCTCACATTATATAACGTTGTCTATAGGATATTTATGAGACAGTAAGAGGTACATGTACATGGGGATATCTTCATGTCTGTTGTACCTATAAGTATAAAATAATTACAAGATGGATCATTTAAGATGTGGAAAACTATATAAGTGTAACAAGAAAAGAAAATATTGTGAACTCCTGCAACTATAGTACAAACTGACAAATACTGAAGAACTCAAGGGAAGAACATATGGGCAAATCAAGAAGTGAACCAAAACTTTCTAAGCTGATTAGTAAATATTTATATAAGAATATAAACATTTCATACTCTTGGAATCCATACCTCGGAGACTATGATACTCTTTTTTGGAGTCAACCTCTATAAGAAGGACTCAAAATACAATTCCACTAAATAAAATGAGTCCAGAGCTTCATTACATAACACACAGAGACTTCTAAACCTTTCTATATATCCATATCTCTAGTGTGTTCTTTTATTTACATTTTTGAGCAATGTGTGTATTTGTCTGTTACACACATACTGACTCTTGTGCATAACTGGAGGATACTTGATATCCTCAAACTCACACTCTATTTATCCTTTTGTATCCCACATAGAAATGTGGAAGAGGTCAATTGTGACATGTTTTCTATTTTCCCACGAATAACTATGGTAGAGTTCAATTATGACCTGGATAGCCTTTTGTGATGTTGTGAACCTAGATCTAGGGTGTAGATCAAACTTTTAATTAATTTAAACTTCTTTGTGGTAGATGATCACTAGGTGAAGAGGACTAAGTCTATGCTTGAGACTGAACCTCTTGTTTTAATTTTCTCGGTGTTTATTTTCTATTACTGTTTTATAAAAAACTTCATCCAAAAAAATTCATACTCTGATACCTAGTTTAGAAAGTGTTTATAACTATTTTGAATCAATAGGTTAGTTTCAAAAGTTTTATTAATCTTTATATCAGTATATCAGAGAACTAATCAATCTTTTTAGAAAGTAACTAAACATTAAAGACTCTTATATATTCACTACAAACTGACATTGATTATATTTTTATTAGGGGGGAATTTTCAATGAAGCATTTTTTAAAAGAAATTTTTATAGATACTCAATTCACTCCCCTCTTGAGTATTTTACTCTGACCGATATTTGGTATCGTAGAAATTTAGTTTTTTCAAATCTTCCTCAATATTTTTCTACTTTTATTGTAGTTGTATTTCAAAGATCTTAAAATTTCTGTTATTTTTAAATTTTTATCTCTCTAAAATCTTGTTCTAGAAATTATATGATGGACAATATATTAGAAGGAGGTGCTACAAATGAAAAACCTTTTTTAAATAGAATAAATTATGCTTAGTGAAATCTTAAAATGAAAATACATTTAAAAATCATGGGATTTCAAATCTAGACTACAATTCAAAGTAAATATGAAATCCCTAAAATAGTAAGAAAAACTTGGGATGATCCTACCAAGAATAAATATAACAATAATTGTAATGAAATGAAAACTTTATACTGTGCACTAGAAGATGAATAATTTAATCACATTTTTACTTGTAAAACTACCCAAGATATTTGGGAAACTTTGTCTATATCCCATGAGAGAACACCTAATGTGAAAGAGATAATATTAAATACTTATACAATTAAATATGAAAATTTTAGAATAAATCCTGATAAATATATTTATTATATGTATCTCCGATTCAATGAAATTGTGAACAACTTGATTTATTTAGGATGATTTGTCACAGCAAAGGAATAGCTCATGAGGATTCTAAGATGCTTACCAGATAGATAGTGATGGGACATAAGTATCATTAAGAGAATCATGTGACATTTATAAACTGTTAATGAAGGAACTAATTTACAAATTAATGATGTATGAAGAGGGACTAAAGGTAAATCAAGAGGAGGAAGAGCCAAAGAGGAAATTTTTAGCTTTCAAGACTACCACTTCCAAAAACAAAGACAAATAGAAAGTTAAAGATATTATTGAGATCACAAGTAATGAAGAATCAGCTTCAGATAGTGATGAAGAAATGGCCGAGCTGGTCAAGAGATTTATAAACTTTTATAAAAAGAAAACGTTCTTCAAGAGACCAAAATTAATGGAAAATATGACAACAAAGGTAGTTGGAAAACGAATTGGAAGAATCCTTAAAAATAAGAAGAAATAGTTTTCATTGAATTTAATAGAAGAGGATATATCAAATATGATTTTCCAAAATTAAAGTATAAAAAAATTATGAGTATAAAGATAGGAAATATAATAAAGCAATCAAGTCTTCCAGGATTGCATCTAGGGATAGCTCTAGTGAATCTGCTTCTTTTCAGAATGAGAAAGAAGATAATGAAAACATGTGCTTTATGAGAAATAACTTAGAGGTACTCTTAAACACTCATGTACCTAATGACTTTTATTCTGAAAATGAAAGTCAGTCTGATAATATAAAAAATGATGGACTATTTGAGTATTGTAACATGCTAGAAGAGATATGTAATGAACTAAAAGTTAATTATAAATCTTTAAAGAAATGGCATACTCTTAATATAACTTTTAAATTGGAACTTACTAATGAAAATGAAAATAATTCTCAATTTCTCAAAGAAAACATTGAATTAACATTATCTAATAAGCAATTGAAGAATGATTTATGTAAGTTTACCAATGGAAAAGATGCTCTTACACAACTTCTTGGTAAACAGATATCACCTATATACACTTTTGGTATTTGATATCATCTTGGACAAATAAATTTATCAAAAACACATTTTATGACTAAATTTGGAAAATCTTCCTATTTTCCCAAAAATCACAATTTTACATCAAGTTCCATCTCTAAAAAATCTTTTACTGCATTAATATTCTCTGGACCAAATAAAGAGTATTTTTAAAATAATATATATTCTATATATAGGAAACCCATAAGAAAATCGTTGGTTCCTAAAGCCTTTATTAAAATTTTCAATGGACCCAAAAAAATATGATTACCAAAATCGTTTCTTGGATGAATTGTTTTGTAGGTAAACTACCAAAAGAGATCATTTAGAAAACATTAGTACTTTGATAGTGGTTGTTTAAGACACATGATATGAGCCTACTGAAGCTTTGACAATCTCATTAAGATTGATGGAGTACATATCACATATGGAGACAATGGAAAAGGAAAAATCATCATCTTAGGATATATTGGTAATCCTAACACTATTTTAATTTCCAAATTACTTTATAAAGATGGATTAAAGTATAGCTTTCTTAGAATATCTCAACTGTGTGATTATGTATTTAATGTCAAATTTAAAAATGATGCATTCCCAATTTTTTGATGCTAGATATTACTTAGTATTTATTGCTCTTAGGAATGATAATGTATATGCTATAAACTTAGACACACTTGAATCATAGAATGGTTCTAGTCTATGTGCCTTTAAAAAATAGCCTTTTCTCTGAATAGAAGACTATAACATTGTAATGTACACTCCCTTAGGAAATTGACCAGAAAACGTTTAGTTAAAGACCTTCCCATAATAGAGTCTCTAGTCAATAGAGTACGCAATTCCTATCAAAAAGGAAATCAACAAAAAAATCTCTTTCTAACCAAATAAATAAGTCACAACTTATCAACATCTTGAGTTTTTCGCATGGAATTGTTTGGACCATCTATAGTTTCAAGTATTAATGGGAAGCATTATGTTTATATTCTTGTAGGTGACTTCTCTAGGTATACTTGGACCTTTTTCTTAGCTCACAAAAGTGAAGCCTTCTCTTATTTTACCAAGTATTCTAGGACTATTGAAAAGCTCAGTGGACTTAAAATTCAATCCTTAAGAAGTGAACATGGTCATGAGTTTGAAAACCAATACTTTGAATCTTTTTTCTCAAAAAATGTCTATAGGCATAAATTTTCTTCCCCTAGGACACCTCAATGGAATGGTGTAGTCGAAAGAAAAAATATAACCCTAAGAGAAATTTCTCGAACTATACTCAATTAATATGACCTACCGATTTATTTTTGGGCTGAAAATATTAATACATCTTGTTATATAATAAATAGAGTCTTAATCAGACCTATCCTCATGAAAAATTCTTATCAGTTATGGAATAATTGGAAAACCTAGGTAAATTATTTTAAAGTGTTTGGTTGAAATGTTTATATTATTGACACTAAAGATAATCTAGATAAGCTTTCCTCAAAGAGTGATGAAGGAATATTCCTTTTATATTTCACATAAATAAAAGATTATAGATTCTTTAATAAAATAACCAAGTGTGTGGATGAATTTGTGCATATCAATTTTGATGAAACAAATCCACATAAAACTAAGACATCACTAGGGAATCTCCAGGAGGATATTTAAAATCTAGACATTAATGAAAACCCTCAAATATTCCTATAAATGAAACTTTTAAAACTCCCAATTCTAGAAATAATCCAAAATCTATCAATGATGAACCAGAAACAAGTGATGAACTTGAATAAACTAGCCCTACTTTTACTAGACCAACTAGGACCCTTAAAAACCATCTCTTAGATGCTATAGTTGGGGATTTAGATAGAGGAACACAAAATGGATCTTCTTTGATAAATCAGGTTAGACATCAAGAATTCTTGTCACAACTTGAACCTAAAAGTATCAATGATTCAATCAATGATTAACATTTTGGTGATGTATATGCAAGAAGAGATTGATAAATTTGAGATAAATAAAGTCTGGAATATTATTGATAGACTAAAAGATATCTTGACCATAGAAACTAATGGGTGTTTAGGAATAAAGTAGATAAAGCTAGAGATATAATTAGAAACAAAGATAGATTTTCTACACAAGGAAATAATTAAGAATAGGGAATTGATTATGAAGATAACTTTTCTTCAATAGCTAAACATGAATCCATTATAATCTTACTTGCCTATGCAGCACACTTAGATTTCAAAATTTATCAAATGGATGTTAAAAGATAATTATTAAATGGTTATATAATTGAAGATGTTTTTATTGAAAAACCCCAAAATTTTACGAATCCACATTTTCCAAATCAAGTTTTCAAAATATCTAAAGCTTTATAGGGTTTGAAATAAGATCCAAGATATTGGAATGATATATTAAGTAACTTTATTATTTCTAAAGGTTTTACAGCAGGAGTTTGAGATCCTGATTTATTTATAAAAAAATTTAAAGTAGTTTTAGTATCTCAAATATATATAGATGATAATATTTTTGGATCTTCTAAAGAATATTTGTGTAATGATTTTTCAAAAATGATGCAAAGTGAATTTGAAATGAGTTTGATGGGTGAAATTAAATATTTTTATAGATTTCAAAAATTTAAAAACAAATAAGGTATTATTATAAATCAAGGTAAATATACTAAATATGTTTTGAAAAGATACGTCTTTTATAACGACCCATACTTTACATAAATTGTTAATACTTCAAAATTGAAGCACACTTATTACAACATATGACAAAACCACAAAGGACCGTATAGGTATAGTGTCTTTAGAAACTAGGAAACATAAACAACTGGTTCATAAATCTTCTACAGCGTCTCCCATTTATTCCATCATATCTAGCGGCCCTTTTAGCATATTCTACTTAATATCCACCTTCCTGGCCTGGGGAAAAGAAAACATAAAAGGGTGAGCTCAAATGCTCAGCATGGGAAAATAAAGGAAATAAAAATCATATCATATCTTTTTGAAAATCATAACCTGCAAAAGATATCATAATATCTGTAACACCCCGAGCTTCCATGATACGCTTCTCATTCAATAATGCAATAGCTTTCATTGTACGCAACTTCGAGTTCTAAAACACCGCGACTAATCAAAGTAGCCGTTATGAATAGTAATAACCACTTTTTAAAATTATAGAAATTTTATATTTCAAAATGGACTTCATTTTTGTATTCGTAATATCGAAATTATCCAAAGTTTAATTTTTTGTAATTTTCTGAGAACTTCCAATTTTTTATAAATAGTGAAAATTACTTAAAAACAACTTTTTTAATCAAAATAATTTATAGTGATAAATTATAATATTTAGTGGTTTTAAAGTATAATTAGAATATATTTTTACCATTTTATCCAATGGTGGTCATTAGAATTAATTTAACATTGAAATTGGACATAAACAATTGCCAATCTTTTGATATAAATTGTTTCTTAAAAACACGCTATTGTTGTGACAGCGGGAATTAATTATAAAATTAATTAATGCAACTTATATTTTTTGAATTTTGTAAAATAGACATCATTTTTGAATTCGGAATATCAATTATAGCTTAGGGTGAAATTTTGGCATTGTTCTGAAAAACTTCAATTTTTGATAAATAGTGAAACCACTAAGTGGTAGTTAAATAACTGATTTTTCGTTTAAATGAAATATTACCACTTCTGTGATTTGATTTTCAAAAATCCGACATACATGGTTTTCATTAAGAAGTAAAATGTGGTTCAATGAGATCAAAATAATTTTTTGGTGAATAGTAACTTTTAAGTTCTTAATCGCGATTAGAGGTAATTAGTGTAGTTTAAGGTAAAAATAATGTTTTAATAATATGAGATGAGCTTGACACTTGTCCTACTCCTATTGGATGAGTCATGGCCGACCAAGACAACCCATGGGTCAACTTGGGGACCCCATGGAGCCACTTTTGTTGGAAAATGACATTAATATATATATATATATATATATATATATATATATATATATATTTAATGTTAAAATTAAATTGACACAAACATGAGTTGTTTTACTAAAAAAGTTTTGAAGTGGGGTTACACAAGTCTACATTTTGATTATAAATATTCATTAGAAAGATAAAAATATTTCCTACATCATAGTATTTTTCTTATAATTTTTAGACATTAAATAAATTAAATTAATTATGACATCATGATGATGCAGCGATGACCTCATTATTTAACGATTTAAATAAAATGGAAAGATAATGTAACATCCAAAGCGTACACTTGTCAAAAACCTATTGGATGAGTATATTTCGAACCCTTATCATCTTATCCTCGAATTATATAAGTGTGGGACCTCTAAAATTCGAAAATCATTTTATAATAAAGTGACTTTTCTTTACTTTCCAAGAGTGCCCCTCCTCTCCACTTATAAAAGGCCCCCACCTCTCCCACCTTATTCACACCTTCAAGCCATTTGGCTCGGCCAACCTCTGCCCAAATACTCTCCCAACATCCCTCTATTACTCCTAGAATCCTCACTTTGGGCAGAACTCTTCCCAAGGAAGCCTTTGGCTCAAATCAAAAAGAGTTACCCGATTTTGAGGTAATGTCTTCTCTAATGTTGTTTTTTTTATTTTTCTTCTCCAACCCCCTAAACTCTTTTTATTCATTTATTTTGTAACAACACCAGTATCCTCAATATACTAGGATGTTGTTATAAGAAGGATTCTAGCTACACTTACACACACCTACATCTAATGGTTAAAGAACATACGATTTCTGTGGATGGCGAATTTCTGCCTCACGAAACGATGATTGTTCAACACTCATATAACACCTTCAAAGGTGGCCATTAATATGTCACTATTTTTATATATGATATATAATATGTTTATGTTTTACTTATGCTTCTGTATTTCTCATTTATGGCATACTTTATGATTTCCATTATGGGTAAAACGCGATAATTTCATTTTAGGAAGTGCGGACTACCGCCCCCTCAAAGTGATTTGAATCGTTAATGCCATATGTGGGATGTATAAAGGATGGAGTAAATGGTATTATACACTATATTATACTGTAATTATATTATAAATTTATATCATTATGATTTCATTCCATTAAATATGAAATAGAAATGAAAGTAGTGTTCATGCGTACGTACGGCTTACCGTCTCCATGAACGGTGCATTTCATTTCTTACCTTTAAATGTTAAGTGAAATTATGAATGAATGAATATACTATATATATATGATATATATGATATCTACATCATGAATATAATTCTGGATATAATGGATATTTCACCACATGAACAACTTGTAATTATAAGAAGTTTATTTTTGACTCATGTACCAAAGATCGACAAAACGACCGTTATTAACTTAAATAATTAAATAATATTCATAACATGGTAATAAGGGATATGAAAGGAATAATGAACATGAAAAAGGTTCTTAAGTAAATATAAATTAACTCTATTTTATTATTCAGGAGGTTAAAGAACGGTCGAGTCAGGACAGGATGCAAGGTAAGGGAATTTCTTAACCCAACTTCCATTCTTTGGGTTAATCTCCTACTTTCAAATTATGTCATGATATTATTATGTCTTATTTTGTATTTTTACTTTCTTTATGTGTACCTATAGTGAATACACATAATATATCAATTTTATTTTAAAAATATCTTTGTAAGGACTTCGTCTCAATCTCCTTTCATTGAGGCATATTTGGTTTTATACACAAATTTCTTTTATACGGTGTATAAACCACTTTGACTTTTACGTTTATTCAAAAGGAATCTTTATTATACGAAGCGTTTACTAAACGACAAAAGGGAATGTTTTGTCGTACGTATGCGGCGACAACGACTTCTCCTCCTCCGTGACCACTATTTGAGTTTCGGCTTCCTCTACAAGCCATACCCTTTTTTTAATGAAAAATAAATACCATGTTATACTTTTCTTTTATTTTGGTATTGAAAATGGTTTTGAAAGCTTTTTAATTATATCAATGTGTTGTATTGATATCTTGTGATTGAAATGTGGAAATGTTATGTTTCCTTTATGCATGTTTTATGAGATACGATTATGTTATGGTTTATGATATGTTTAAACCTATTCATATGAGGAATGTATTGGACTTAATAACTGACGGGTGGAGCCCGCTATAGCTCCTCGATGCATCGGTAGGTCTCATGAGACAACTAGACGTGGAATTGGCCGAGGCCCTTTCCCAATTTGATTTATGGTTTTGGCCGAGGCCTTAATCATTTTAGACGTCTTGGCCGAGGCCTTGACAAAATGTTTCAGAATGTCCGGCATTATACATTCCCTCATTATGAAAGTGGTTATTGATATTGCATGTGATTATTCGACCAGTAGAATATCCATGTGAAGAAGTGAATGGAATTATCTCATTTTACTTTTGCCATATTATGTTGATGTTCAAGTTTAAAAGGCTTTTGTTTTAGTTATACATTGCCTTAAATTTTTATGTTTATTTATGAAAGCTTCCGCAATATTGTTATCCTTACTGAGCATCTGAGATCACCCCTTTCAATGTTTTAATATTTTCCAGGATGTGAAGAAGTATTTTATGAATGACCTGCAGGGATAGTCAGAAGAGGATATGAGTGTGGACTATGGAGACTTTGTTATTGTATTTTTTCACTTTATGATGTAATGTAACGTTTACGAATGTATCTAGTGTTTCCAAGGCTACTAAACTAATCGGTCTTTCGAGACTTGATCTTTTGTGATCATGCCAATGTTACGAAGTAACGCACCGGCTCTAGGTAGCTGGGGTCGGGGCGTTACAGTTGGTATCAGAGGCAGTTTAGTACTAACCTTGGAAGCTAGATTTAGATAAACTCTGATTAGAGCACGTAGACCTAAGATGAACTTTGAGGATTAGTATAGAAGAACTTCCTAGAATTATGGTATTGTAGAGATTTTGTGAGTTTTCCGAGCAATACATCCCTGTCTGGATAAGAGCAGGTAGAGGCGGCTCTGGCACAGATGTACCTAGGGGTAAAACCCGAAAACACCGCTTTGAGCTAGACTCGAACGGGAACTGGTGCACGACAACGGGCCTTGCTGCACTCTTGGTTACGACACTCCCGGGGGATATGCTTAGGATAATTCTCATTTTCTTCACAAACCACTATGAACGGTTATGAGTATATACTTCCTCAAATAAAACCTTTTTATGATTATGGATTATATCCATAAATAGTTCAATTTATGTTAAGTATTTTATAAGTATGGAATTATGTATTTTGATTCATAAACTAATCTAGTTTATGCCATTGTTTAGAAATGGCGCCTAGTGGAAGGAATGGAAACCGTATCAATGCACACACTCCGTGTAGGGATTTCCCTCCTGCTCAAGATAATTATTGTGGAGCTGGAGATACAACTGGTGCTGATCAACTTATTACCATACTGGGACAACTCACTCAGGTTATGAATAATAACCTTACTCGTATGGAGCACCCTGATCCGCAACGTGGAGGATCAATGTTAGATCGATTCATGAGGCAACAACCACCATCGTTCAATGGGAGTAAAAATCCGTTAGTAGATGAGCAATGGATAAACTCCTTAGAGAAAATATTCCATGCCTTGGGGAGTAGCGAAAGGGAGAAGGTTGTCATGCAGTTTACCGCCTCACTGGGGATGCCGATCAGTGGTGGTCGCTGATTCAAAACACAAAGGAAGATGATGACGTATCGAATATGGAATGGCAGGAGTTCAAAGAGCTGTTCTTAGAAAAATACTTTCCTCGAGACCATCGAGCGGATATGGAAAGGCAATTTCTGAGTCTGAGGCAGAAGGAGGATGAGAATGTCGCAAAGTATGAGGCTAACTTTACAAGGTTAGAGAGGCATACTGCCGATTATATACGTAACCCAAGTAGTAACATTGATCGTTTCTTTGATGGGTTAAAACCATTTCTCCGTCGAGCTTTAGTATCACAATCATTCTCATCATACGAAGATATTGTCTCGTGTGCTATCAAGACAGAAAAGGAATTCTCTAAGTCTTATGACAACAAAGTAAAGCAAGAGAAGAAGAGAACGGTGGAACAAGAGACAGATAAAGGGAAAAAGGGAAAGAAGGATTTTCCATTATGTGATAATTGTGGGAAGAATCACCTTGGTACGTGCCTAAAAGGAATGGGAGTTTGTTATAAATGTGGAAAAAGGGTCACCAGGCTCGTGATTGCAAGGGAAAGAAAGAGGCTGTCAAAGTTGAATGCTACAATTGTAGGGAAATGGGGCATTATGCAAATGAATGTCCTAAGAGTCAAGGAACCTTACCTCAGAAAAGGCCAAGGGATCAAGGTCAATCTTATGCTGTTACTACAGTTGAAGCGGAATAATTAATGTATTGGTGCTTTTGGACTCATGGATTATATTCTGGTTATTAGAATAATGTGATATATATATAAGGATTGTACTGTAGTACTTTTTGATTAAGGTAATATGATTAAGGTAATCATATTTTTAGTATGTGACAATAAGAGAATCTTTTCTTTGTTTGGGGAATCTGATAAATTGATTTTGGAATTAAGAGACCTTTTAGAGAAAGTCTGGACAGAGGTATTTTGGAAAACTATAAAGGTTGGAGTGGATTAAGTTGATCCTTGGATAGTAAATTTAAGGTTAAAAAATTTTCTGAAGATTATTTTTGGAATACTATAGTTTTAGGAAAAGGACAACCTGCAGGGTGGGGCATAAACTGTCGCGTCGGACAAAGCTGTAGGAATCGAGCCCACAACTATAGTGCGACAGACCTTTATTTCCTACCACTAGCCTACAGGAAGTCCCTGGTTATTACAAAATAGTTTTACTAATCTAAATGGTATGTGTTAACATTTTGAACCTTGTACAATTAGGATAAATAGAATATTTTTGAGTTCTGTTACCATTTGGAGTAAAAGTTGGGTTTGTGGTAAAAATTTATTAACGAATGAAAGTATACATAACAAGTATGTATATTCCCTTACGTTCTTAGTAAATCTCCTAAATAAATTCCTCAACATTATAAAAGGTAACTTAAAACAAAAATGTTGTCGGTTAACTTTTCCAACTGAGGATTCAATGACCGTTTAACCAATCACAAGTTTGTGATTTTCTTATTGTTAACTTTCTCCTAATCCGGTTTTCTACAACTCTCCATCAGACCTTGATGGTTTGTTTTTCTTCCATATCCATATTTTCATAGAATCCTAGTATGGGATATCTAGGGTGACCTTTGTACTTATCTTGCTTTCTTTTAATGTTATATATTTATTAACCTTATTTTCGATGTGGGATTTCCTCAAAGGTATTTTCTCTTTTCAACATTTTATTTTCCAAGAAAAATTTCAAATTGCGAGGAAGAAATTTATTGAAGGAGGGGAGAATGTAACACCCCGAGCTTCCACGATACGCTTCTCATTCAATAATGCAATAGCTTGCATTGTACGCAACTTCGAGTTCTAAAACACCGCGACTAATCAAAGTACCCGTTATGAATAGTAATAACCACTTTTTAAAATTATAGAAATTTTATATTTCAAAATGGACTTCATTTTTGTATTCGTAATATCGAAATTATCCAAAGTTGAATTTTTTGTAATTTTCTGAGAACTTCCAATTTTTTATAAATAGTGAAAATTACTTAAAAACAACTTTTTTAATCAAAATAATTTATAGTGATAAATTATAATATTTAGTGGTTTTAAAGTATAATTAGAATATATTTTTACCATTTTATCCAATGGTGGTCATTATAATTAATTTAACATTGAAATTGGACATAAACAATTGCCAATCTTTTGATATAAATTGTTTCTTAAAAACACGCTATTGTTGTGACAGCGGGAATTAATTATAAAATTAATTAATGCAACTTATATGTTTGGAATTTTTTAAAATAGACATCATTTTTGAATTTGGAATATCAATTATAGCTTAGGGTGAAATTTTGGCATTGTTCTGAAAAACTTCAATTTTTTATAAATAGTGAAACCACTAAGTGGTAGTTAAATAACTGATTTTTCGTTTAAATGAAATATTACCAATTCTGTGATTTGATTTTCAAAAATCCGACATACATGGTTGTCATTAAGAAGTAAAATGTGGTTCAATGAGATCAAAATAATTTTTTGGTGAATAGTAACTTTTAAGTTCTTAATCGCGATTAGAGGTAATTAGTGTAGTTTAAGGTAAAAATAATGTTTTAATAATATGAGATGAGCTTGACACTTGTCCTACTCCTATTGGATGAGTCATGGCCGACCAAGACAACCCATGGGTCAACTTGGGGACCCCAGGGAGCCACTTTTGTTGGAAAATGACATTAATATATATATATTTAATGTTAAAATTAAATTGACACAAACATGAGTTGTTTTACTAAAACAGTTTTGAAGTGGGGTTACACAAGTCCAAATTTTGATTATAAATATTCATTAGAAATCTAAAAAGATTTCCTACATCATAGTATTTTTTGTATAATTTTTAGACATTAAATAAATTAAATTAATTATGACATCATGATGATGCAGCGATGACCTCATTATTTAACGATTTAAATAAAATGGAAAGATAATGTAAAATCCAAAGCGTACACTTGTCAAAATACTATTGGATTAGTATATTTCGAACCCTTATCATCTTATCCTCGAATTATATAAGTGTGGCACCTCTAAAATCCGAAAATCATTTTATAATAAAGTGACTTTTCTTTACTTTCCAAGAGTGCCCCTCCTCTCCACTTATAAAAGGCCCCCACCTCTCCCACCTTATTCACACCTTCAAGCCATTTGGCTCGGCCAACCTCTGCCCAAATACTCTCCCAACATCCCTCTCTTACTTCTAGAATCCTCACTTTGGGCAGAACTCTTCCCAAGGAAGCCTTTGGCTCAAATCAAAAAGAGTTACCCGATTTTGAGGTAATGTCTTCTCTAATGTTGTTTTGTTTATTTTTCTTCTCCAACCCCCTAAACTCTTTTTATTCATTTCTTTTGTAACAACACCAGTATCCTCAATATACTAGGATGTTGTTATAAGAAGGATTCGAGCTACACTTACACACACCTACATCTAATGGTTAAAGAACATACGGTTTCTGTGGATGGCGAATTTCTGCCTCACGAAACGATGATTGTTCAACACTCATATAACACCTTCAAAGGTGGCCATTAAGATGTCACTATTTTTATATATGATATATAATATGTTTATGTTTTACTTATGCTTCTGTATTTCTAATTTATGGCATACTTTATGATTTCCATTATGGGTAAAACGCGATAATTTCATTTTAGGAAGTGCGGACTACCGCCCCCTCAAAGTGATTTGAATCGTTAATGCCATATGTGGGATGTATAAAGGATGGAGTAAATGGTATTATACACTATATTATACTGTAATTATATTATAGATTTATATCATTATGATTTCATTCCATTAAATACGAAATATAAATGAAAGTAGCGTTCATGCGTACGTACGGCTTACCGTCTCCATGAACGGTGCATTTCATTTCTTACCTTTAAATGTTACGTGACATTATGAATGAATGAATATACTGTATATATATGATATATATGATATCTATATCATGAATATAATTCTGCATATAATGGATATTTCACCACATGAACAACTCGTAATTATAAGAAGTTTATTTTTGACTCATGTACCAAAGATCGACAAAACGACCGTTATTAACTTAAATAATTAAATAATGTTCATAACATGGTAATAAGGGATATAAAAGGAATAATGAACATGAAAAAGGTTCTTAAGTAAATATAAATTAACTCTATTTTATTTTTCAGGAGGTTAAAGAACGGTCGAGTCAGGACAGGACGCAAGGTAAGGGAATTTCTTAACCCAACTTCCATTCTTTGGGTTAATCTCCTACTTTCAAATTATGTCATGATATTATTATGTCTTATTTTGTATTTTTACTTTCTTTATGTGTACCTATAGTGAATACACATAATATATCTATTTTATTTTAAAAATTATCTTTGTAAGGACTTCGTCTCAATCTCCTTTCATTGAGGCATATTTGGTTTTATACACAAATTTCTTTATACGGTGTATAAACCACTTTGACTTTTACGTTTATTCAAAAGGAATCTTTTTTATACGAAGTGTTTACTAAACGACAAAAGGGAATGTTTTGTCGTACGTATGCGGCGACAACGACTTCTCCTCCGCCGTGACCACTATTTGAGTTTCGGCTTCCTCTACAAGCCATACCTTTTTTTAATGAAAAATAAATACCATGTTATACTTTTCTTTTATTTTGGTATTGAAAATGGTTTTGAAAGATTTTTTATTATATCAATGTGTTGTATTGATATCTTGTGATTGAAATGTGGAAATGTTATGTTTCCTTTATGCATGTTTTATGAGATACGATTATGTTATGGTTTATGATATGTTTAAACTTATTCATATGAGGAATGTATTGGACTTAATAAGTGACGGGTGGAGCCCGCTATAGCTCCTCGATGCATCGGTAGGTCTCATGAGACAACTAGACATGGAATTGGCCGAGGCCCTTTCCCAATTTGATTTATGGTTTTGGCCGAGGCCTTAATCATTTTAGACGTCTTGGCCGAGGCCTTGACAAAATGTTTCAGAATGTCCGGCATTATACATTCCCTCGTTATGAAAGTGGTTATTGATATTGCATGTGATTATTCGACCAGTAGAATATCCATGTGAAGAAGTGAATGGCATTATCTCATTTTACTTTTTCCATATTATGTTGATGTTCAAGTTTAAAAGGCTTTTGTTTTAGTTATACATTGCCTTAAATTTTTATGTTTATTTATGAAAGCTTCCGCAATATTGTTATCCTTACTGAGCATCTGAGCTCACCCCTTTCAATGTTTTAATATTTTCCAGGATGTGAAGAAGTATTTTATGAATGACCTGCAGGGATAGTCAGAAGATGATATGAGTGTGGACTATGGAGACTTTGTTATTGTAGTATTTCACTTTATGATGTAATGTAACATTTACGAATTTATCTAGTGTTTCCAAGGCTACTAAACTAATCGGTCTTTCGAGACTTGATCTTTTGTGATCATGCCAATGTTACGAAGTAACGCACCGGCTCTAGGTAGCTGGGGTCGGGGCGTTACAATATCTTAACATGGAACAAATCATAGAAGTGAAAATGAGATCCCCAGAATCATAACATGAAACTTGAAACTTTGTGGCATGCACACATAATCATGGAAAATCATTTCTTGTTAGTCATGACTCATTGCCAAGACTATCTTAGTGGACAAAGTCCCTTTCTGAACCAAGTCACCCTCGTTCCAGTCCTGTTTCACTGAACCGGTATAACCTACCATTCCAGCCATGTCTATCTCATGAGATATAAAATCTTTACCCAATGCATTGGAGGGAGATATAGGTCCCACCCATCTTATAATGAATCTTTTCTTATGTGTGCCACATAATCATAGATCATACATCATCGCATAACACATGTAACAAAAATGGGATTCTTGAAACATCATGACATCATAAAACAAATCATATAAGGTAAATGACTTCATAAAAAATAATTCCCTCACAACATAATCAAATCAATGTAATAATAGGGATAAAACAGAACCCTTTATTATCTTAGATGGAAAATAATTTTGATAAAACACTTGAAATTCCACATTAGGGGATATTTGCTGATTAACAGGGTAAAATTCTTCCAACCTCAAGTTTTTCTCATATGACAATTAATTAAAAGTATTTAATGGAAATGTGGAATCAAGGAGAGCAACAACTCCATAATTAGATGGAGAGGCTAGATTACTTCTCCAGTTCATTCAACATCAAATTTTCCTAAGTGAGATTTTTCTGCTTTGAAATATTTGGATGTTTTCCAAATATATTTGTTGGAAATATGGGTTTAGATGATATTATTAAGGTGCCTTATGGTACATATTGGTGATATGATCAAACCATCCAAGAAATAAACATTTTTGTACTACCCAAGGATGCTATCTGAAATTCTAAAGAGGTTAGCCTGTGTGGAAGGTAGAGAATAAGTGGTTACTTTAAGTAGTGGATTTTGTTTGCACAAGGACGTTTTCAAAAGGATGACGAATTTTTGGAACCCATGGAATCGATTTTTGGAAGATGATGAGGAGACACTATATGAGGATTACAATACCATGGGTCATCCTACCAGACCAAGGGATCAAGTTGATCCTGGTCTTAAACTCGGTGAGCAGGTGGTTTATTCAGATGAATAGGGAGCTGAGCCTGAGCTGCCAATAGAAGAGGGGTCTCCTACAAATGATAGGAGTGACCCCGATCTTGATGAGATCTATAAATACATGTTATATTGACTTTCTAGTCCACCACTAGATTAAACCTCTTGAGAACCTTTTTTGGGTGATGAAGAAGTGGAAGAGACTGAAGTCTCTAAAGTTGAAGGATATGTAAGAATAACTGATGGTGTTGATGATGAAGATGATGGTGATGATGAGGATGATAAAGGTGAGCATGTCAGGGACTCACTAAAAGCTATAAAAGATAGAGCCAGTTCTAGTGAGGAATCTTTACATAGAGCTGATGATGGGGCTAATATAAATGAGGATGCTGATCCTGTTAGACATAATGTTGTTGATCATGCTGCTGGAGATGACCTAATTGATGATAAGCCTGGCCACCCTAATGATGATCAAGGAATCATTTAGGATCATAATTATATTATGGAAGGAGGTCAAGAGGAAGAGGATAAAGCTCTTAATTCACCTATTCCTCATATTTAGGTAGATCCTCAAGTAGTTGGAATGGTTGGAGTTCAAGAAGAATCTAAAGTTCAAATAGTACCAGTGCCTCAGAATGTTGCTTTAGCTAGAGCACAAGAAGAAGAAGAAGAAGAAGTTATATATGAGGATGTTCCTCAAGGAAGAAGACTAAGGATTGAAATAGTGGAGCCCATATATTGTATCTGTGTTGGTTAATGGAATAGGAATCCAAGTTATATCCTATTTGGGTTGGATTATGACTCAGATGATGAGATGGTAGCTCCTCCTCCTCCTGCTCCATAAGATAAAGTGGAACCAATTTCTCCAACTTCATGTGTCTTGTATCATGTTGATGACCTTGTTATACATGTATTGCCTAGTGACTATATAACTATGGCTAAACTTGAGAAATTAAAAGCAAGTATATGTTAATCAGTTAGATTTTCTATTATATTGAGAAATGAAGATTCTACTTCCCTGAGTATTTCAGAGGTCGATGGTGGTAAGATTGTAAGAATGGTGATTCAAGAGATTCATCCAAACCCAATCAATACAAATAAGACTATTATTATACATAATACAATGTTGAGATAAGAATTAAATAGAATGGATATTGAGTAAGAATCTTTGCCCAAGGATTTTTTAACTACTCTTGGTGGTGTTATGGAGGTTCTTAGGAACTTTATTACACATATGTTGAGTGTAGTTTTGAAGAATTTTAAGGAGGATATTGGAAAGATGATTTATGGTGACTATAGTTCTAAAGGTACCAGGCCTACTATTGCTAATACGGATTCACTCAGGACTGTCATGAGACAATATTTCAAGGGTATTCAAAGTGACTTGATCGTGTTGTCGAGCGCATCAAATTAGATGTTTATTTTTAAGTAGAATTTCTACAGTATAGCAGCAACCCTAGGTCATCTCTCGAAGTAGATTTAGATCATTAATTAAAAAATTTGGTTATAATTAAGAAACTAAAAGGGGAATGGGGTTTTATAAAACATGGGTTTTGTTTCTTAAATAACATAAATTGAAAGTATATTATTACTGAGAGAAAACGGTTGGAGAAATCATGATCAACCTGGGTAAGTGTCCCTTGATGCTCAATCTATCATTGCTCTTAAGGGAAAGGGAAGGATCATTGATTCACTGATTTTATACATACTGAAACCATTAATTTTATGTGAGTTGTTACTAGGTTACCACCTTGGATTTGATCGATCAACGATATTGATTATTGGAAACTGCTCAAAATCAACAAAATGAATCGATGTAAAAACGGAACTCAATCAAGGCATCACATCAACAATGTGATGCGATAACCAGATTTGTTTCAATTAAAAAAAGTATTCCACAAGACAATAACATGCATAATCATAGGTTCAAGCTCCTGGATTTTATCAACCGACGTAATCAATTTGCACACTCATGGAAGGGAGAGTGAGAAAAGAGGCAACCACACTCAAATCATCACAAGATCCAAGTTATAAATGGAATAATGTGGATTCTTATTCCATTGATTTGCATTTGACAATACCTAAATAAATGAAAATATATAAGGTATAAATAAATAACAACTAACAAAAAACCTAGAAATCAATTACCTTTTGAAGATTGCATTTGTGAAGCTCAGGATTATAATAAAGGACACTCTCCAAATTGATCACTAAGAGGTTTAGTAGTACACAAGGGATAAGAGATATAAAATGGGTGAAGAGAGCTCTCAAATTTGAAAAAAATTTACCCATGGTCATGCAGCACCAATAATGAGTTGTAGGAGTGATTTTATGGGAAATTTACATCCATATTTCCACATAAAGTGGTCAAGTATCTAAAGGGTTGGGTGAAAATTCAAGGCCGGTTTTTTACTACATATTTATCCATATTTTTCACTGACCAAAATACTTTAAAATGACTTGAAACTCAGTGCATAGTTCGGGATTTGCGTTAGGTGTCCAATAGTGGTTGAATCAGCACAATTGGATCTCTGGGGCCCGATTTATGACCCAAATACAGAAGGGTGGTCCAATCTAGCCCACCCAGAATTTCTTCACATTGTGGTCCTATTTTGAGCCTCCAAATGGATGAATTGGGCTTCATGATCTTCTAGAGAAATTTATACCATATTTTTTTCACTAATTAAATCAATTTTATCCCCATTGGATGCATAGGTTATCTAATGTAGAAATAATTTTCCACGTGCATACTTGGGATCTCGCGCAGTTTGGCCCATTTTGCTTGAATTCCATCAGAACCTCTCCAAATGACCTCCTCCTACAATGTGAACACCAAAACATGTAAAATTTACCTATTAAATAGTGATAAACGTTCATTCATTGATTCAAACATAAAATTAAATTTATTATTATATTAGTAATATTCATTACAAAACCAGTTTAAAACAACGACATAAGGGTGGATTTGAATAGTGAATCGCTATGCGATCATGACTCTAATTATGAGACCCTTGTCAAAGTACACAAGAACATTGATAATGTTCATAACATGGTTAGACTATGAAAATTAAGCATTTAATTCTCAAAATGAAATTAGAGAAAAGGTGGATAAGTATTTCTCAAACATCTACAACAAGCCTGATCGGATTAAAAACATTGAGTACTTGGTTGAGAACCTTAAGATTTCACCAGTGATAGAGTAATTCAAGATGAAAGTTGGTTAGATGAAGAAGGTTACTCTTAATTTGGAAAATTTTATGGAAAACAAGGAGGGTTTGGAAAAGACAATGTAGTATGAAGGTGAAATAATCAATGATTTTATTAGGTTTCTAAAGCCATACCTACATGTGCAAGATGAAGAAATAGTGGTTTCTGTAGCTGCTTCTATTAAGATTAGTCCCATGCCTCCTACTTCGATGAAAATATCTCAAGCCTTATCTCAGATCAGGTTTCTGATTCAATAGCAACCTCAAATTTGTGTTTTATCAAAGAAGAGATCAAACCTTACAGTTAATGTTCCTATGAGTGTTGCCCTACCTGGTGTTGTCATTCGACCAGCCCTTCCAACCTCCACAAAACCATCTCCTAGACCTATAATTAACCCTTTAGAAAAAGGGAAACCCACTCAAAATATCAATCCTTATGTTATGGATCAATTTTTTATAGGGCTTTGTACTTTTATTTTTTATGAATGTATTTTGATTATTGTACTCTTTGTACCTTTAATTAATATCATTTTGGACTTCACTATGTTTTTAATTTTCTCTATATTATATTTCCTTATTCTTTTTGTTTCTTTTCACCTTTTTTCTAATCCCAAAATTGGGATATATTCTTATATTGAATAAACTATTAACCATAGGGGGGGAATGGATGTCATAAATTCTTAATCTTAGGTGCAGAACACTAGAATATGAGAGATGGAATGTAATAAAAATAGCCTATATATCTATCCTCTCATACACTAATTGAGGTGTAGCATAAAATGAAAGACCTTATAGTTATATTAAGAATTCACACTCACTTTTTGGTATGCTAAGTCAAGTAATTTCTATTCCATAACATCATATATAACTCATTAATTCCATGATTTTTGATTATCAAAAATGGAGAGATTGTTGGACCCTCTATGAGATAATTGTTCTAATAATCCCAAACCATGACATTTTACAAATCATGATAATTAATATTTTAAGTTATAAAAAAATTTAATCATGTCAATGACTATTTATAAATGAATAAACTATGCCACGTGGTATAATAAGTCAATAAATTATGGATATGTATGCTTCGTTATATTTATAAATGTATATTTACATGTAATTGTGAATATCACTTAATCTGATGCTGTTCTATATAAGATAGGGGCTTTTAATGTTTTTCAGAGTCCTTGACACTAATTGGTTTGAGGATTCACCAATGGCTAACTCACCGATGAAGAAGTCACCGATCAAATAAGTACAAATCAAAGAATCACTGATCAGGGAAGTCACCAATTAAAGAAGAAACTAATGATGGACTCAGCAATAGAACAAACATCACACCGATGGGCGACACACCATTAGTTCAAAATGAGTCACCGATGATGACTCACCAATGCCTGGACAAACTACTAGTACATATGACTCATCGATGTCCTGAGTGACCAATACCAATTGAAATGACTCATTGATGTAGAGAGTCACTGATGGGCGACACACTGTTAGTTCAAAATGAGTCATCGATGATGACTCGCTGATGCCTGAACAAACCACTAATACAAATGACTCACTGATTCCCCAAGTCACTGATACAGATGAAAAGGAATCACCAATGCTGAGAGTCATTGATGCTGAGAGTCACCGATGTTGACAAACCGATGATGACTGACTGATGCTGACTGACCGATGCCAATGAGTCGCCGATACTTATGACTCGCTAATAGTCATAAAAACTATCATTAATTTATTAATTAAAATTTACATCTAATGGTCATATATCAAAAAAATAATGTTTCTGGGGTTATTTAATATTGTTTGTAGGATATTCAGGAGATGGTATAAAGTACATGCATGTGGGGAGATCTTCATGTCTATTGTACCATGAAATATAAAATAATTACAAGATGGATCATTAAAGATGTGGAAAAGTGTATAAGTGTAACAATAAAAGAAAATCCTACAAACATTAAGCTCTTGTGGTCAGTGTATATGTTACACTTCTCACCATAAAGGTAGTGCTGCCAGATTTTCAAGGAAAAAATCACGGCAGCCAACTCTAGGTCATGCGTTGGGTAGTTCTACTCATGGATCTTCCACTTTAATGAGGCATAGGATATCACATTATCATTCTTCATGAGTACACAACCCAAGCCTTTATTTGATGCATCTCTGTATATCACAAAACATTCTCCACTTTTTGGTAGTGTGAGTACAGGTGCAGTGATCAGCCTTCTCTTTAGCGCCTTGAAGCTTCCCACACATTCTTCCATCCAGACATACTTTACCCCTTTCTTTGTTAAGTTAGTTAGCGGGATTGACAATCGTCAAAAGTTTCTCAAAAAACGTTAGTATTACTCAACTAATCCAAGAAAACAACAGATTTCTATGACACTAGAGGGCCTGTTCCATTCCTCAATCACCTTTTTCTTTGAAGGATCCATATAAATTCCCTCACTTGTGATCACATGTCCCAAAAATGTGACTTGTTTCATCCAAAACTCACACTTACTGAACTTGGAATACAACTTCTCCTTTCTCAATTTCGCCAACCCAAGTCTAAGATGTTATTCATGTTCCTCCATGATCTTGGAGTAGATGATAATATTATTAATAAAAACTACAAAAAATTTTCAAGGTAATGTCTAAATACTCTATTCATCAAATCCATGAACATTTCAGGGGAATTACTAAGTCTGAAGGGATCACCAAAAACTAATGGTGCCCATACCTTGTACAGAAGGTAGTATTATGAATATCGTCCTTCTTCACTTTTACATGATGATATCCAGAACGAAGATCCACCTTTTAGAAGTATTGAGCTCCTCCTAACTGATAAAACAAGTCATCAATCCTGGGGAAAGAATACATGTTCTTTGTGGTGATCTTGTTGAGTTCCCTATAATTGATACACAGCCGCATTGTTCCATCCTCCTTCTTCACAAAGAGCACGGGTACACCCCAAGGTGATGCACTAGGGCGTATGAACCCTTTTTCTAGATCCTCTTGCAGCTACTTCTTTAACTCATCCAGTTCGATAGGAACCATCCTATAGGGACACTTTGAGATAGGAGTAGCTCTGGGTATGAGTTCAATTGAGAACTCTACCTCACAATCCAGGGGAATTATAGGTAACTCTTCCGGAAATACACATTATTATTCCCTTACGATGGGCATTTCCACAAGGTTGGAACTATCCTTCGACACAACAATTTGGGAGAGGTATGATTCTTTGTAGGGAACCAACATTCACACTAATGAAGGACTTTTCAAAGGAGATTTATGATCTTCCTTGAATTTTCAGAGGAGCATGGGATAGTTCGGAATATAAAAAGATATTTCCTTTTCCTGACATTTGATATGTGCTCTATATAACAAGAGACAATCCATTCCCATTATAGCATTGAATTTCACCAAGGGGTGTATTATGAGATTCACTAGAGGAATCTTCCCATATACACCAATAGGAGAAAACTCAAACACTTGGGTTGCAATGATTTCACCACTTGGTGGTTTTACAAATATCTCTACTTCAAGGATTCGGGGCTTCGATTCTATAGTTCTAGAAAACTTTCAAGATATAAAGGAATGTGTAGAACTATAATCAAATAAGTCATTTTCCATTCTTGAGTGAATAGGAAGTGTACCTTCTATGAATTCATTATCATTCTCCACTTCTTCAGTATTGATGGCATAAGACTTCCCTTGTTGCTTTGGATTTGGTGGCTACTAACACTGATTACCCTCGAGAACTCAAGGTTTAGTGCACTGGCTTGTATAGTGCCCTAGCACCCTATAATTGTAGCATTGAACCCTGGGTGGTTCTCTCCTTTCTTCTGCTACATTATCTTTCCTTTTCATGTCTTTTCGACTCTCTTGATCATGATGTCCTTCTTTCCCACACTTGATGCATTTACCCATCCCTTTTAGGCTATTACCATGGTGCAACTTTCTACATTTTTTGCATGTGGGTTGTTGAGTTTTCTTCCCACCTTTATCGTTAGATCCACCGGCTTGAAACTCCATATTTCATAACTTACCACCATATCTGTGGGACCATTCCCCAAACTTCATCTCCACTTTGAGAGAACACCGATCAACTTCTTCATAACTCCCAAAGTCTCAAATTGCAAGAGCCTTTCAAAGGTGTGGTTTTAATCCACTAAAGAATCTATCAATTTTCTTTCATTTTTTATAACAAAACTCGAATCATACCTTGAATGCCTTGTGAAATTCACTTCGTAGGTTGTGAAAGATTCTCTTTATTTTTTCTTGAGCTCTATGAATTCCCTCTCCATCGTTGTGCGAATAGTTCATGGGAAATACTTATTAAGAAACGTGATCTTAAAGTCTTACCATTCTATCTCTTCAATTTCCTCCCTTGGATTGGTGTTATTAATTAAATCCCACCATTGATCAGCTTCTCTATCTAGATGATAAACAGCTTGTGTCACCTTCTCTGTCTTAGAACAGTTAAGCACAGAAAATATCTTCTCCATGGATTTGACCCATTGTTCTGTAACTAGAGTATCAGAATATCCACTAAACCTAGGTGGTCGTTGATGCATAAAACTTTTGATACCCAGTTTCTCCCTCTTTGGTGAAGTAGGTTGTCACCCATTATTATGGTTATTGTTCATAACCTAAGATAATTGGGTAAGCATTTCCATGAATTTCTGAACTCCACCTCCGAAATCATCCAGGTTTTCATTCAGGAAATTGTTGCATTGGCCCTCACATGATTTGTTGGCCTAATTTCTCCTAGTTCCCACCATTTCATAAAATAGAAAAGTTTAGAACAAAACATAAGTATAAAAGTCATTAATAACTTATTCATTTAAACAATTTATATTAAAAACATAACATATGGTATCCCTATGTAAATATTCTTGTGTGCCTATTTGAACTTTGTCTCGTGCTAGAAGTTTTCTATAGGGTTCACTAACCCTAATTCCCAAATTAACTAAACCTTTCCTATGATACCAACTATAGCGTCCCAACCTTTTCTTAAATTACTACTACATTATTTTAAGATAATCAACAGAATAGTATTACAAATAGAGGATTCAAAGGTTTAGTGTCTTGGGCAAACTAGGACCATACATAGTAATTACATCATCAAGCATAAACATTTATTTAATTTCGTTTTCTCTAGCTTATTATTATCACTTGACATCTCCTTAGTACATATAGCCACCTAAGGATATACATCAAAAAAGGGGTGAGCTAAAATCCCAGTAATAGGATATATAAGATCAATATATCATGGGGTGAGGGTAATCATAACATGGGAAAAAGATCCTGAACATGAGAGCAAGCATAAACATAATCCTTGAAATGTGGCAAAGCATAAAAATGAAACATCATTTCTTAGTGGTTAAATACCACACATACTTGTGAAAAAATCTAGAATCATGTCCACATCATTTTACATTTACTCATCAGATTCATCACTTTACCTAATGCATTAGAGCACTGTATAATTCATGGCACACCCGTCACCTCATAATATTATCATTATCTTGCATGCCACATAGAACATATATAAATAATGAAAATAATTAACCCATGGTAAGGAATGGTTTTCATATCATAATAATACATTCATAAGATTATATTTCCCAAAATGAATAGGGAACAACATACTTGATACAAGAACCATCAACCATGAATGAGAAGTAAAAGTTGAGTTCTTAAAAGAAGAGTTCTTTTGAAAAACATTTTGTTTGACATAAACTTCAGTAGAAAACATGTATATCCTGGAAAATGTAAGATAATGATGAAAAAATTATTTTTAAGAAGTGACCATACCAAATTTGAGTGAAAGAGGGAGAACCCGAAGAAAGAAAAGTGGGTTCGAGATTTTCCCATTACCTTGTATCTGAACGCTTCCTTCTCTTTAATGTCACGTATAATTACATTATATTCAGTAGCTATAAATTAAAAAAAAATTTATACATGAATAGGGTTAGTAATGGTTTAATTATGTCATTTTATGTTCCTTTGGAAGACTTATAGAGTTTAAAAACATTGTTCGGGGATGTTCATTTTTATGGTTTTTCTTGGGTGGTTCACTTGTATTCATATATTGAAGTTCGGGTAAAACATGGGTAAACTTCCAGAACTGCTATTACATATTATTAATGAAATTCCATAATTTAAAATTATATAATAATTAATTATATTGTATAACACGTGGATGAATCATTAGATAAAAATTAAATCATGGTTGTTTGGGTTAATTTGGGCGGTTTTTCGATCACAATGAGCTTGTTTTAATTTATCACTTAGTAATATGTACATAATTAAGATCTATAACTTTAAATAGGACATAATACATATAACATATTATTTTTCAAGAATAAAATTGGTTTCATGACTAGATCTGAAGGAATAAATGAAAAAAAAAAGAAAACAAGTCGTTCTTGAAGTTGATAAATTAACACCTCATGGACAACGTTATCTTTAATAAAATAAATGGAAGAGGGAAATGGTTTGGATGATATAATATCCCATTAGTGTCATAATATTCTATTATATTGATGATACTGAAGTTACCATACCCTTTGGACCAAGATATTTTGGGAGAGAATAAGAAAAGAACTTGAAATTGATAAGGAATTAAAGGAGAAGAGGGAGAGAAATTACCTCTTGAATCCTCCTCTTTAGATCCTCCTTAAAGGGCCTATGCTTGGTCTTTTGATGAAACAAGCAGCTCTTGGACGTGGGGGAGGGTCTAGGAAATTTTTTTGGGAAGATTTTAGACAAGGATTCAAGCTTGAGAGGTGTGAAGAAATGAGGGTGGGAAGGGTGGTATTTATAGTGGAGGGGATAGGGGTTTCCTTAATATAAAATTCATTAGTTTGTTAATTTCCCATAATATAAGGAATAGAGAGTATTCGAAGACCAAGAATAGTAATTTTATATTGTGATTCAGAAAAAAGTGGGCTTACATCAGTAGAACATCACACATGAATCTATAATTATCTTATTTAGCTTATTTTGCAAATTATGGTATTTCACTATTCATCAAAAATTCATGTATCTTAGAAAAATCCCAAAAATTTACCCCAACTATTTTTTGACGTGTATAATCCAAAAATGAATTCCATTTTTCAAAAATAATTTTATAAATATGATTAATTTAGTATTTTACTAAAATCATGGTTTATTACTAAAAAACAGTTTTAAAACATTCATTTACTTATTCTAAAATATAGGTCCATCATACATTCACTGGAATATTATTTTTATACTATCACATGTATGTTTAATATTCATTAGGGTATATCACTATTCATAAGGGTATGTTACTATTCATAAGGGTTGGTTACTATTCACCAAAAATTATTTTTTTGTATTAGACTCCAAAAATCATCTTGAACACAACTGTGTATGTCTGATTTTCAAAATTCCAAACATAGAAGTGAAAAACTTATGTTTAAAGGTCACTTAGCATTTAGTAGTTCATTATGTTGTGTTTTCATGTGATTTTATGAAATAACTTTATGAAAGGAATTTCCATTGAAAAATTTTGTGTCGTTACAATATGACACTCATATTAGATTCAGTGGAGTATTCACTTTTAAAACAAATCAAAGATAGAAAGTATAAGGATCCAAATTGTTTGGCCTTGAGGGAAATCCTTCAAGGTGGGGATTTACCATCATATTGGAGCATAGATGAGGATAAGTTTGTTGTGCCTATGAGTATTTAGGAGGAGCTAATGTGGGAATTTTATGCCTTTATGTGGATGGTGCATCCAGGTGTGACCAAAATGTACCATTACTTATATTGATAGTTTTGGTGGTTGGGGATAAAAAATGAGAGAGAAGTGTTTGTAACATGATGGTATACCAACCATTATGTGAAGGTTGAGAATCAATGACCTAGAGGTTTATTATAACAGTTCCCTGTTCTGGAATGGAAGTTGGATGATATTACCATATATTTTTTGGTGATACATCCAAGGATACCCAGGAATAATAATTGTATTTGAGTAGTTTTGGGTAGAGTTATGATGGTAGAACATATATTTCCTATACGAGAAACCTTCTCAGTGGAACCATTGTAAGAACTATATGTTTGGAAAATATTCCATCTGCACGGGGGGGGGGGCACTGACTATTTTTCTATAACATGATCCAGGTGTTACTTCGCACTTATATAAGGATTAGAGAATGTGCTTGGTACATAGGTTTTGTTGAGTATATAATTCCACCCACAGATAGATTGGTAATCGAAGCATACTATAAAGGTGCACGAGGATATGTTGTGAGCATGTGTTCTTTACTTAGGTGTGTCTTGGGAGAAGAACCTAGATTTGGTGGAGTTATCTTATAATAAAATTTATCAAGCTAATATACATATGGCACTATATGAAGAAATTTATCAAGCTAATATACATATGTAAACAATTTGGATCATTTTGATTTTGAGATAGATGCACCTTTTGAGGATCATCTGATATAAGTGTTGGATCGTAGTGAGAAAATGTTAAGGGGGAAGACTATGCCGATAGTTCATGTATTGCGAAAACATGGTCATGTTCGTAAGGAAATTTGGGATAAAGAACTTGATATGAGGTCTCAATGATCTAATATTTTTAACTCAAAATATTAGAGATGCTTGGGAGTACAACTCGAGGATGATTTGTTATAAGGTTGGAAGATTGTAAGATCCCAACATTTTTTGAAGATATTGGGCTCTTTTAGAGGTACTTTTTTCTTTATATTGAGTAATTTTTGTTTGGGTTTACCTATGGGTGTGTTTAGAAGAAAGTTTCAAAAAAAATGTAAGAAAGATGGTACTGCATGGTTGGTGTATAGTTTTCCCTAATCAAGGTCCTAGACCTAGAAAACCATGCAACCCTGGACATAGGTATTTTTCACAATTGTTGCATGTTTTTTAAATGGTTTTCCCTATAAGGAGAAATCATGCAACCCCCCCCCCCCCCCCCCGAGAAGAGGAGCATGGATATGGTGCACAGTTAGGGGAAATGTGGGCCCTGATATGCAAACCGTTTATGGGAATTAAATTAACACAACGATTTATTTTAAAATATCCCAAGACTCCATTTTAATCTCAAGTCAACCCCCATTAAACACTGACATTTTAATCATTATTTTGGATCCCTATGGATAGATTCCATGCCATTCCAACCTCTATTCATTGATATCAAAATCCTACATTGAAGATATACACCCTTCCAAGTAAGAGGATCTCATTCCATATAGTTTCATTCATTTTTCTCATTTTTCTTCTATTCGCTGAAGGTTTTTTTCACATTTTTTGATTGATCCAGATCTATTTTTGGATTTTGATCAAGGAATTGTGGATCTATATCTATAATTAAGAGATATTAATTTGTTTATTATTGGGTTTTTGTTTTATATTTGGATATAATTATGCATCATTGTTATGCTCAAATTTTGGGGATTTCTGTTGGGTGATCGTTCATCAACAAATTGAGGTTAATAGTCTATAATTAAAACCTAAAAGTATTGATTTAAATTATGTTTAGATAATTTTAAAATTTCTTTTAGATGTTTATAAATTTAATTCTTGATTTAATTAATTGATTTGATAAATTAATTATATGAGGAGATATGAAATTGGGGATTTTAGGAATTATAGATAGAGATAATTAATTGTAGAATTAAATATGAAATATTGAGTTTGTTGATTGAGATAATTAATATATTAATTAATTATGATACAATGAATTTTTTTATTGAGATAATTAATTTATGAATGAATTATGTGATAATGATTGTGTTGATTTGAGATAATTAACTTTAGAATTAATTATGAGATACTGAGTTTGTTGACTGAGATAAGTAATTGATGAATTAATTATGAGATAATGAGTTTGTTGATTAAAAATAAATAATTATAGAATTAATTATGAGATATTGAGTTCATTGATTGAGATAATTAATTGATTAATTAATTATGATATATTGAGTTTGTTGATTTTAGATAATTAATTATAGAATTAATTATGAGATATTGAGATTATTGATTGAGATAATTAATTGATGAATTAATTATGAGATATTGAGTTTTTTATTAGAGATAATTAATATTAAAATTAATTATGAGATATTGATCTTCTTGATTGAGATAATTAATTGATGAATTAATTATCAGATATTGAGTTTTTTATTTTTGATAATTAATTTTAGATTTAATTATGAGATATTGTGTTTTTTGATTTTAGATAATTAATTAAGGAATTAATTATGGGATATTTAATTGGGGGATTATTTATTAATTAATAGGTGATTTATTTAATGTTATTTATTTTCTTAATTAATTGGGAAATTAATAAAGGATAATTATGAGATAAACTAATTGTTGAATTAGAAATTAAATTTATGTTGATAATTAATTGTTGAATTAGTTATGTGTTTATGATTAGTAACATGGTCATTCAATTGTGTAATTTTTAATGGTTAGATGGTCATTCCATTGTGTAACTATTTATGGTAACATGGTCATTCTAGAATTAAAACTTGGTAACAATTTCAATCTGAGATATAATATCCCTATGGGATAGTTCAGACATTTTTATGGGCCGAAGTAGGTATTGAGATATAGGTATCCATGGGAACCTTGGGGTTTATGTGGTTAAATGTAGAATAGTTTATAATGTTATAATTTTTTATTTATGCATTTTTATTTATTCTTTATACAACTATATACACTTTTATTTTACTAGATATTGTTTTAGATAGCATTGTTGGTGGCCTACCGAGTAGTACCAACACCCTACTCGGGCTTCCTAATTGGTACCTAGATAGATTTCTTGGTATTAGGATGGGATATGGTAAAAGTCCCAATGTTAGATGAATGATTTGGGATGGAGCATGGATGAGGGAATCAGACACTGTTCGGGACCCGCTTGAGGAGTTGTCAATTATTTAATTTTGAGTTTCATTTTGAAACTTGGAAAAAACTTTTTCATGGAATATATACTACAAATTTTGATATTGTATTCCCATTTTTGTTTATCATGTGATACTTGTTTATTCTGGTAATGGTTATTATAATTCTTTTATTTCCTTTTATTTTACACTGATATATTACACTAATAAAAGATGGTATAGTATCCTCATGACTAATATTATACCCTCTATATTATTTAGTAGCCTCTTTCATATAGTAAGACATTTTTAAGATCATTGGAACACCCCAATATTTTATGAGATATATTCTTTTTAGTTTCTTTGATGTCTTTTGTTGTATGATGCACCAAGATTAGCTTGCACTACATGCAACATCGGCTTAGATTATGGTATACGCAAGTCTATGATTGTATTGTGTTACACACAATTTCATGTTCTTAGAATTAATTTCATGCAATACTGAGTATAAGTGAACAACTAAATATTATAACTTAGATAATATAATGGTGGGTATGAAAAATATTAACATCCATGTGAAAAAAACTAATTAAATTAAAATAAGTGAGTCTATGAAATAATAATATCACTCTTTATGAATTTTATTAATGAAAACTATATATAATTTATTCAATATAATGTTTAAAATTCAACTTATTTGTTTTTTAGACATGATATAAGAACAAATTTAACTTTTTAAATACAAGAAGTATTTTTCCAAAAAATGCAGTATTATCACCTTTTGATGGTGAACCAATTTTAAATCTAGTTTTTGAAACTATTATATATTATTTTTACAAAAAAATATAATTATTTTGGAAATGAGAAATAAAAATTTTCATTGGATGAATTTTTTATATAATTCTGATAATGTTTAAATTTTTATGAATAGTAAGATTATACTAAATTTTAATTGAAAAAAAATTTCATCGAAGTCATTTATATAATTAAATTATATTATTGAATGGTTTTAAAGTATAAATAGAATATATTTTTATCATTAAATATAATTTATGTCATTAACATTAATTTTACATTTAATTTAGATGTAAAAACATTTCAATCATTTGCCATGTTTTAGCTTTTAAAAACACATTCCCTCTTTCTAACAGGGATTAATTTTAAATTAATTACTGAAACTAATATATTCTAAATTTTGAAAAATGTATTCTATATTTGGAATCAGTGGGTCCCAATTATGTTACAAGGATACTTGTATTTTTTGACATTATGAATAGTATCTTTGATAATTTTTATTTACCACAGTTAATGGTAAATTAGGTAAATTAGGGTAACAAACAATAGGATAAGGATAATAAAATCATCCTAAAACCCAAAAAAATCTTATTGGATGAATAAAAGTAGATTCATATCACATAAGGGCTTTAATTGATTCATTTAATAGACTTTTTTCAATGAAAAATAAGTAATTGTTTTTAAAACAAAATAAAGTGACAACATATCACTCACTTATCTCTTATAAGTATAATAATTTTAATGTAGTGAAAAATGTAATGAAACATAAAATATAAATAGTCTCCAGATATATAATTAAATTATTTATGTAATTGGAATGTATTTTAAATTTTTAGATATTAAATAATTTCCATAAACATTGACACAACAGTGATATAGAAATTATTTTATTAAGAAAAGCATAAAATAAATGATATTATAAATATTAAAGTAAATATTATATGATATAATTTATGTCATACATCAATTATAGGTATTAATATGAAATTTTAGTATTGAGATAAACTATGTTTTCTATGTAATAAAGTTTTTATCAATTTTTTAAAAAGTCAGGTATGAATAGTGTCAAAATTTATATAATTCATAACTTAAAATATAAAATAGTTTATTAAATGTTATAAAATTCAAAAAAAATATAATATTTTTGACCAAATGGTTTAGAGAAGTCCTAATATTTCATAAATTCAACTTTTTTGGTCATTTAACAGGTTATGATAATTACATTAACACCTCTGAATCCATTTTTCTGGGCCAACTACTTCCCATTTCCCCTCCCAAATTCATCCTAGAGGCCACACATTGGGAATAAATCCATCCTAGGGAGACATTTTTTTCAAATAAAAAGGATATACTCAAAAAAAATTATGTTTGGATACACAAAAAGGATAGCAGACCTAAGGTAAGGGATTATTTTGCCTCACTTTTATTTCTATGGGACATATACCTTATACACCACCTATTCCTTCTATCTGGTGTTTATGCTTCCCTAGAATTCTTTATTATTCTTATTATGAATGTTATGATATTTTCATATGTATATAATTTTCTTTATTTTATGAGGCATATGATTTGAATGATTATAATTTGTAAGGGACAATTCTTCAATCTCATTATTTTTTGAGATTGTATATACCTAAGTATACTAGGGTATATTTATCATCCACATCTATGTTTCCTAATAATGTTTTCTATAATATTTTTTCTATTCTTATACATTTTCTAACGTCAATTTTTACCATTGGTAAAATTTTATTAATTAGTATGAAAGGAATCTTTTGTCGTTTCTAAATATGACCTATATTTTGGATTTTCTGGAAAATATATGAGAAGAATGTTTTTTAACTTATACGGAATTACCAAATTTTATGCATTCATAACCTCTAATTTCCATGATTATTCCCTTATAAGTTTCAATGTTATTTTTTTAAATAAATTATTTTATTTTAAAATTTCATGGAGTTTTATGAAAGAAATGTTTTTTGAAGAAGAAATGATATTTTCCTCAAGAATCGATTTTAAGTGTTTCATAAAAATTATTTTCCATATAAGATGACATTATTTAATAAAGTTCTATTTCAAGTATACTATCCCTAACATATCTATGGTTTTATTATGTTTATTCTATTTATGACATCTATTTATTGTTCTTGGATTATGTTTTGATTGAATGATATTTATGAATCCCATTTTATCCCTTGGGTTATACTATGATGAGTGATTTATGTTTTTGTGTCAAACATAAGAATGATTTATTTATGAGAGTGTTGAGACCTTTATCTATCTCTAGTTCATTGGGTGAAGATGGATAACTCATGAGGTATTTATGTTATTCCTGTACCTGATTTCATGTTCAAAATTCTCTATGGGGACCTAGTTTGCATGACCATAATTTTATGAGTGGACCTAGTTTCCATGTCCATATGTTTATAAAAGGGTATGGTTTCCTATCCTTAATTTAATTAGTGAACCTGTTACTATTTATACATGTTCATAAAGTTGCAAGTTTATGTGTATGGAACAATTTCATGTCTTATGTTGCAGATATGATCTTATATATTATGATCCTTGATTTTCCTTATGATTCATGTTTTCCATTGATATGCAGGGCATGATGTTCTAATGTTATGATCACATTATTTTAACATTTATCCTCATGTTTATGTCTTCATATAACCATTTTTTACCCTTACAAATCATCTTATATTACCCATTTTATGTTTCTTTTCCCCATGATTTAAAGAAGGGTATTAAGTAAGATGTGTCAAAAATGGATTCTAGTTATGAAGGATAAAGAAGGAGACGATATAGATGTTTTATGAACCAGTTGTTTATGTTTCCGAATTTCTAAAGACACTAAACTAATATTATCATTGGTATTTTGTATATTTAATGTACTAAGTATTCTAAAAAATTAATGTAATGTTTATGTACATCAAGATTGGGTCCTTATAGTTGGTATCAGAATGAAGGTTTGTTCAAGCTTTGGAAACTATGATGCGAAAAATTTAATGAGATCCCTAGAGATATTTCTAAGGATATTCCTAGGGATTTCATAAGGATAATTTTATGTAGAGGTTACAATCCTAGGGTTTTTTTGATAATCATGACTAACCTAGGGGTAAACTGAAGATATCATAGATTAAAATATTATAAGTAATTTACCTTACTTATCTATTTCTATTCTCTGAATCGTATTTCTCAAACTTTTCTTTCTGTTCTTAGTCAATATCCCAAACTACATAGAACATAGTAAAGAATTGAATGTTTTAGATGTGGAAATTATGAGAATAATGAAGATCGATTACCTTAGTGGAAATATCATGAACAGAATCATTGTGATGGTATGATTATTGGTCATACTACTAAGGATAATGATATTATAAAAGACATGTGAATGGTATGTGATATTCTTCCACTATTGTTTAGATTAAACCTATGAAGCTTAAGGTTGATAAACCTTAAGACATGATTCATATTTTAGGAAATATGAAGTTTATCGATTCTAAGTAATGGTTTAAGAATAAATTTGGATGATTGAGGTGTGTATGTTTTGGAATTCAATTATTTTGTTATTTGAATCATGAAATATATAAGTGTAATTTGTATAAGTTTTTGATTAAGTATTTGAAAATATATGTTGAATAGTCATAAGGAGACAAAAACGTGATTTAATGGTAAGGTGATATATTTTGAGAACACATGATTAAGGGAGAGATAACCCTTAATATGTCCTTTATGTTAAGATAATGATGTTTGGATAAAGATATGTTGCGTTTGAATAAGTATATTAGATGTTGTTATTTTCTTGGGATATAATTACGGAATTGTTGATAAGAGGGTTATGCTATCATGGATGAAGGAAAAATCATTTTGGGACTCATGGAATATATCCAATATGTTTTCGAATAAGGAAACATGCATGTTTTCAATAAGGATATATGATAATTTAGGATGTTACCATGACTCAAGATAATACATGATGAAGGTGTTCACATTTTTATAATGTGAACAACCATTGATATCATATGATATATGGGGGATAAATTTTAATCCATGTTTTGAACATTTTTCTATAGTTTTGGATTTTCATCTTTCATAAGTATTTTAAGATTGTCAAATTTATGGATCTTTTAAGTTAAAGTTCGGATTAAGTTTGTTATAATGAAGTATTATCTCACCATATAGAGACTTATGAATGTTTGAAAACTTGTACTAATATTTTTGTGATAAAAACAGATGGAATTACCTATCATTAAATTTATGGATAACATGATCTACTAACACTTCATAAATTACCAATTCAACATCATTTCTTTGAAAAATAGATGAAGGGGAAATTTTTCATTGCATGACCAATGATGAGATTGTACTGAAATTAGGTAAATATTTCTTTTCACTTTCATCAACATTAAGAAAAGGATCTTGAACACCAAATATGTTATCCTAGTACCTTATTATCCAATGAATCAAATGGTCCCTTATATCATCACATATTTATGAATTTATGATTGTTAACTTTCACCAAACCTTGTTCTCTATCACTCTCCATCAGAACTTAATGTTTAGATGTTTTCTTCCATATCCATGTTTTCACTTCCCAACTATGGTCTTATACATGGAAAACCAGTAAGGATTTACTTTGGTTTACCATTATCTTTCTAATATTCCTTTTTAAAATGAAGTTTTGGTGGTCCTTTTTATGATGTGGATTTCTATGAAATAATCTTTTAAGTAGTAAACCTTTTAAAACCTTAATGAATTTTGAGGGTGAAATTTATATTAGGGGGTAAAATTTAACACCTAGAGATTTTATGTGATAGATTATTTTTAATTTCTTTGATGCCTTGTGTTGTATGCTACACCAATATTAGTTTGTGCTGGACGCAACACCGGCTTAGCTTATGGTGTACGCAAGTCAATGCTTGGCTTGTGTTATACAAAATTTCAATTTCATAGAATTACTTTCATTCAATAATGAGTATAATTTAACAACTAAATATTATAACCTATCCATTATAATGGAGGGTATGAAAAATATTAACTTTATTATGAAACAACTATTTAAATTAAAATATGTGAGTCTATAAAATAATAAAATCACTCTTTATGGATTTTATTAATGAAATATATATATATATATAATATATTTAATATAATTTTTAAAATTAATCTTATATGTTTTCTAAACATGATATAAGAAATAATTCAATTTTTTTGGATAAAAGAAGTATTTTTCAAAAAATACAGTATTGCCACCTTTTGATGGCCCACCCATTTTAAATCAAGTTTTTGAAAATTTTATATACTATTTTTTAAAAAACAAACTTCTTATTTGTAATCAGGATATAAATATTTTCTTTGGATAAATTTTTGTTATTTTTCTGGTAAGTTTTAAATTTTGATGAATAGTAAAATTATACTAAATTATACATGAACCCATCTTTTTTGAAACATGGATTCCTTATTTTGAACCAGTGGGTCCAAATAAAGTTATTAGGTTAATTTTATTTTTTGGACATTATGAATAGTAACTTTGATAATTTTAATTTATCATAGTTAAAGCTAAATTGGGTAAATTAAGATAATAAATAATATGATAAGGATAATAAAATTAAGCTAACACCTGCCAAAATCTGATTGGATGAATAAAAGTCATCCCATTTAACATAAGGGTCTAAATTGATTCATTTAATGGACTTTTTCCATTAAAATTATGTAATTATTATTAAAACAAAAGAAAGTGACAACATGTCACTCTCTAATCTCTTATAAGTATAATAATTTTAATATAGTGATAAACTTGATAAAACATAAAATATAAATGGTCAATAGAAATATAATAAAATTATCTACATAATGGTAATTTATTTTGAATTTTTAGAGATTAAATAATTACCATAAATATTGACACAATAGTGATATATTAATTATTTTATTAAGAGAAATATAAAATAAATGATATTATAAATATTAAAATAAATATTATATGGCATAATTTATGTCGTCCAATTTTTTTTGGAATGACTATGACATATTAGGATTGATTTATGGTTTTTGTTTTTGAAGTAATAAAGTTGTTATGAATTTTTGAAAAGTCAATTATGAATAATGTCAAAATTCATATAATTCATAACTTAAAATTTAAAACAGTTTATTAAATGTTATAAAATTCATAAAAAATTCATTATTAAACAAATGGTTATGATATGACATTATATGTCATAAATTACACTTTTTGAGGTCATTTGACATGTTATGATAATTACATTAACAGACAAAGTGTAAATAACTTGATATCATGGTAAGAGTAAAAAGGGTAAAATAAGTGTTACACTAAAAATAACAGGTATAAAAATATTGAAAAGCTATCAAAAAAACTATTGGATGGTTTTATTTCAACCAAAAAACATATTATATTCTAAATAAATGTGTTTGGGACCATTATAAACCAAAAATCAATTTATAATAAATTAATATTTCAGACCTTTCTAAAGTGCCTCTCACCTCTCCAATGAAAGGGAACTTCTTCTCTTTTAAGTACACCCCTAAATCACTTTTTCTCAGAAAAACCCTTCCTATTTCCTCCCCCAAATTTATCCTAGAGGCCATAATTTGGGTATAAATCTATTCTAGGGAGGGTTTTGTGTAAATCAAAAGGAGATGCTCAAAAAATAGGAGGTTCATATACACAAAAGGATAGCAAACCTAAGGTAAGACACTATTTTTTCTCACTTTTATTCCTATGGGACATATGCCATATATACCACCTATTTATTTTATGAAATGTTTATTCTTCCCATGAATGTCTTATTATTATTATTATAAAGGTTATGATATTTACTTGGGTATATAATTTTCTTTATTTTATGAGTCATATGATTCGACTAATTATAATTTGTAAGGGATGATTTTTAAATCTCATTATTTTCATAGATTGTATATACATAAATATATACCGTGGTATATTTATGATCCACTTCTATGTTTCCTAATTATGTATTATATAATATTATTTTAGTTCTTCTACAATTGTTTAAAGTCAATTTAACTCATTGGTAAAATTTTATTAAGCGGTATGAAAGGAATTTTCTGACGTTTTCAAATAAGTGGTACATCTTGACTTTTCCATCAAATGTATAAGAAGAATGTTTTTGTAACTTATATAGAATTAATGTATTTTTACACTTTCATAAGACCACATTTTCAAGAAACTTCCCTTACATGTTTTAAATATTATTTTTTTCAAAGAAATTAGTTTTTATTCAAAATTGCACTACATTTTAAAAAAAGGAAATGTTTTTGAAGAAGAAAAGATATTTTCCTCAAAAATAAATTTCATGTGTTTTATATAAATTCTTTTCTATATAAGTTTGCATTATTTAATAAGGTTATTTTTCAAGTATATTGTCTCTAATATTTCTATGGTTTGATTATGTTTATAAAATTTATGGCATCCATTTGTTGTTCCTGGATTATTTTTTGATGGAATGATGTTTAAGAAACCCATTTTATCCCTTGTTTTATACTATGATGAATGATTTATGTTTTTCTGGAACACCTAAGAATGTTTTATTTATGATATGGTGGTACCTTTATCTCCCTCAAGTGAATTATGAAAATATGGATAACTCATAAGGTATGTATGTTGTGCGTGAGCCTGATTTCATTTTCACAATTTTATGTGTGGACCTAGTTTTCATGCCCATAACTTTATGAGTGGACTTGGTTTCCATGTCCATATGTTTATGCAAGGGCTTAGTGTCACGTACTTAATTTAATTAGTGAACCTGTTACTATTTATACATGTTCCCAAAGTTATATGTTTATCTGTATGCCACAATGTCATGTCTTATGTTACGGTTATGATCTTATGTATTATGATCCTTGATTTTCCTTATGGTTCATGTTTTCCATTGTTATGTAGGGAATGATCTTATAATGTTATCAAGTTCTCGAAACCCTGAGGCTTATGATTATGTTTACATATCACCCTTGTTTAACCTTACTGAGCATCTAAGCTCACCCCTTTTTTGTTTCTTTTTCCTAGTATCTGAATAAGGGTATTATGTATTATGTGTAAAAAAGCGGTTCTAATTATGAAAGATAAATCAGGAGATTATGTAGATGTTTTATGAACCAGTTTTTTGTGTTTCCCTATTTCTAAAGACACTAAAATAATATGTTCTTTGGGATTTTTTTGTTTAATGTAGTAAGTATTCTGCAAAATCAATGTGATGTCCATGTACATCAAGCTTGGGTCTTTATAATCATGTTTTAGTCCAGATCGGGGCACCGGTACATAGAACCCAGGTCATAAAATTACAAATATAAGGAGACTTAAGGATGTTTACATAGATAAAAAATACCTTTTCAAGATCATTGGATAAATCACCTTAAAGAATAAGATAAAATAACCATTTTCTTTTTAAAATAATTAATAATTAGGTTCATTTACAAATAAATTTTGAAACATGGAAAGGAAGCTTCATTGATAATAATTTTCATAATGGTAAAAGATGGTTTTCAAAAGGAAGAAACCATAGAAAGGGATTTTAAAAAACATTTTTAATATTATTTTAAAATGATGAAGTTTCAGGTCACTTTAAAAATTAATTTTCAAAAAATAGAAGTGAAAACATTTGAAAAAAATTAATTTTTAATAGAATCTTAAATAATTATGCCTTTAAAATGACCCAAATTATATCATAAAGAAATTTGGAGTTGAAGATAAAACATACGATCATGGAAGGAATGTTTTTTTTAATATTTTAAAATACACTTAGAGAAACCTACATCATAAAGGGAGTATTAAATCATTCATTAGAAAGGTGGTAATTATAAATTTGAATATTATAATAAATAAAACATATATGGATTTAAAAATATGAAAGGGGGACATTAGAAGGAATAGTGAATAGGGATATGGAAGAGAATGTGCTTATTTGGAGAGAATGGGAATAATTTTTAACATCATCATATTTTATGAAGAAAAAAATACATTAATTTAATTCCATATAAAATTATCATAAAATGAATTATAACATCACCATATAATAGAATAAACCCATATTTTAGAACCATATTCTAATAGAAATCATTATGACTCAAGAAAATAAGTTGAGTCAAGAAACCCCCCCTCTTTTTACTCAAGACTTTTTGTGAATACACTTTAATATCTAGTATCATAAATAAAACCATATAAATTACCTATTTAATAAACTTATTCATATCTATTTCCATTTTAAATACTTAATTATAATAATTTGTTATATATATATATATATATATATATATATATATATATTAGTTAGTTATTGTTTATTTTCATTATCGGATGTTTGTGATTTTGATTATTCCATGAACAATTTACAGTGTTGATGTTGATTCCCATTCATTGATACCAATTTCAAAATTACTATATTATCATAGGCACTATGATATAGTATTTTTAAATCCTTGAGTCCATTCCATGATAATTTTAGTCATGATTCTTGAAGAAGGAATCACTTACGGGCATATTTTGTATTTTTTTATGAAACAATGTAGTTCTATTAATAGTATATAAATATTAATATAACTATTCCAAAACCATAAACATGAAATAAAAAGCATTTTAAATCATTATTTAAATTATAATAACCATCCAATTATGGTGGTGATTAAAAAAAATAAATATATTGTTCCATGGAGGCTGTAGTTTGCATATGGGCATGAACAATGTTTTTATTTTCTATAGAATGAGAGAAAGCTAGAAAATAGTTTATATTTTAAGAAAAATTAAAATGTTTTTAAATATATTATTTATTCATTAAATGAACTTGTGTAAACAACCATGTAAGTTGTTAATTAAAAATTGAATACAATGATTCATGAAGGTGCTATTCCACACATACACATAAATGGCCTTCTCCTTTTTATAAGGGGAGGGTGGATAATGGTTATAAAATTTACATAATAAAATTTAATTATATTAAAAATATTGAGTTAAATATATAATAATAGGAAAATTGATTTTAATTATAAAGATAAACAATAAAAAAGTTAATAAGTGATTAGTTCTCGCATTGAGAGTTTGAATCTTCTCTTGGAGTACCACTTGGAAAAGGAAGGTTTATGGATTTTTCTTAGATCAAGGGAATTAAAATGGTACTAAGGGAATTAAAAAAGGTGTATTTTATGGATTAATTATAAATTTAGGTTCCCCTTGAAGGGGTAGTAGAAGTCCACTATTTTAAGTGGAAGGAATGGAACTTTTGTAAATACTACTTTTTAATATAAAGGGATCACAATTTTTACAAGAAAAGTGGACTCTAAAGTGGATAATAATAGTTTTGGGATACCTTTTAATCAATGAAAAACTCAAATAATAATTTGAAATATGTTTTTAACATATTTTATGTCTTTTTTACTTATAAAAACTCTCTCAATTTTATTTTAATTTTACTATTGAAACTAACTTTTACCTTAGAAATTATTTTTAATGGCCAAAATTTAAATTTTCGATTTTATAAAATTTTAAAATTATGATTTCAAATATGAGAATAATTTTATCAAATAAATTTTGTAAGGGTAAAAAAATAATTTTTTTATTAGCACACATAACGCATAAAACCCATTTTAAAAAAAGTATACTTTAATGCATAATATTATCTTTAGGATAAAATCATCATTGTTGTTTATTTTTATAAGATTAATTGATTTTTTTAAAAAATATAAGATTTATTTTCATTCATAATTTAAAAAAAACTAATTTTTCTATAATACTATTTAACTAAAATAGATTTCTTAAAACAGTTTTGTTAGAATAAAATATTAAGTAAGTTTCAAAATTTTAAACATTGTTTTATAAATCCAATATAGTAATTTTTAATGAATAAATTTATTATTTAAATCAATACATGATCAATTAAAATGTTTTATAAGCTTTTATGTATTTCTTATATAAAGATAAAGGCATAAGAGTTACAGTAATGGTAAAAACTTAATTTATTACTATTCATCTAAAAATCTACTATTTTACAAAAATAACAATAATTCATCCAAAGATAATTTAAAAATTATGAATTCAAAATTGAAGTTTATTTAAAAAAATTATAAAATTAATAAATTTAAACATTAAATGAAAATAAAAATATAAAGAATTTTTTTTTATAAAAAAAATTGCCTTTTTCAAATTTTAACTATTCTTATTCTTATTTCCTAAAAATTATTAATTTAAAAAAGTATTATACTATTATTTATATGGGTAATTTATTTTAACCATAAAATATTCTCCCTTAAATAAAGTGTACGAAAATAAAACTTTTATACGAATATATTTTTATGCATAATATGATATTGTTTGTTAATTAGACACACTAATTGAATTCTATCAATTAATTAGTATTAAAAATGAACATTCCTTTCTTTAAAATTAAAAATGTGAAATTTAAAATAATTTATTACATTGAAAATTACATTTTTATATCTTCTAATTCTCTACTCACAAACCCCTCAAGATCTCTATGTAAGATATACAAATAATGTATGTCTTAGTGGTAGGTGTTGGTAGTGGTTTAGTTAGCATAGATCTAGTGGAAATTTATACAAGCTTGAACTTCCCTCATAAAATATTCCACTCATACCATAATTTTTAGAGTTTTTCTTGGGTTGGTCAAGCTAAGGCCATAGTAAAGCTACCTCCTTTATAATCTTGGATAAATTATCCTCATAAGTATGAATTATACTACTTTATTACATTCATTTTACTTTATGTATTGATATCAAAATATTGTTACTTTTATTTATACGCACTATTTCAATAGATATATTATAAATATTTTATTTTGTTTTAAAGTATCTTATTTTTGTTTATTTTAGTGATGAATTTGAAGTAGGCTATTCAACATAGTATTTTTTTAGTACTAAAATTTTAGGGCATTACAGGAATTCCCAATACCTACCGAGCCTCCACAAAAATCCAGTGAGGAATTAAAATATTTCTACAAGAGATGGGTGAATTATTCATTAGATATGAAAAGTGTTATTCTATCATCAATGTTAATTTTGGTAAACAAGAACTGTGAATAAATATATGCATACTCTAAATTGTCTCATCTTCGATGTTTATACTTGGAGAGTGCTAAAAATAGAGATATAAAACTATAAATCATTCTTTATTTGAAAGGTGAGAGGGGGATTCCCATCTACGGATCATATGCTCAATAAAATAAGGTATATAAAATATTTAAAAATAATAAGATTTTATATAGAAATATAGTTTTCTACGGATATCATTATCTAATATCTACCTTATAGTTTCTCAAGATTTAATATTAATTTTAACCTTAAAATCTTATATAAATCCCTTCAAAATTTTTTGACTATGATCCTCCATGTAGATAATGATATGAGGAATGACTAGACTACATCATTCATGGTGATCCAATAAGAAGAATATGGATAAGAGTCTAATAGGAAAAAAATCCAAAGGCTCTTATAAAATATCCCTCTAAGAAATATAATATTAAAAGGGAAAACAATGTGCACATAATTATTTTTTCTTCATGTATCATGAATGTTTACATGAATATTAATTATGATATAGTGAATAATAAAGGGAAATATTTTGGTATATTCATCATGAAATGTAATATTTTAATTTATAAAAGTTTGGTATTAAATACAATTGGTGTATATCTATAGCTTGGAACCAAATTGATTATGAAATATTGTGAGAAGTGAATTAGATCCTCATGTTTTTAATATATGGGATTTCTATATTAATTATTGAAGATTACCATTTCATGCTAACATAAGAAATTATTCTTGTATTACTAAACTTTTATAATTATCTTATAATTAATATAACATTATTTATTGGTTTATTTTAGACACAAATTTATTTTATTTCAAATTTAGATAATTAAAAGGTTGTTTATTTTATAAGAGATATATATTTTATTACATAACAAAATTAATAATAGTTTAAATATATACTATAATTATTAAATCCTATTTTGAAAATAAATAATGAATTTAATACACAGAACGAATATTATTCCTAGTTGGGTAATGATCAACTTGGTTATATAAACTAGAATGATTTAGAAAAAGTTAAATGAAGAATGGTATTTAGACTTGTATTAGTTAAAACCCTTGGTTATTTTTTATACATATTTACAAGACAAAATTACTAAATTTACATTTATTTTTTAAATGGTTGGGGTGGAAGACTCAATTTATTATAAAAGAAAATACCTCTTTTATTTTGGGTAGAGGGAGACCCATTACATAGCCCAAAGGCCTAAGGCCTTGTGGCCTAAATACAAGACACGAAAGCCCATTTTTTGGCCCAAAGGACCCCTCGGTGAATATTACTACTATAGTACCCACACTGCTAGAGTACTACAACAGCTGTAGTACCCTAAAATAGTGCTTCTTCCACTATAGTGTTGTCACTGTAACTGTGTTGCCGCTGCTATAGTACTGCTATAGTAACTTGGAAATTTTTCCCTACCGGTATTTGATCATGGGTCTTTTGGATTCCAAGAAGGATCTTATACCACATGGTTAAAGGCACATTGGCACTAAATTTACTTTTATAATTATGGGATAAATAGTTTTAAATATTATAAAAGATTTTCATATAGATTTGTGTAGACTATTTTCCAAATAATCTATAGCTAGATTCTCATACTTTGTATCTTTTTCTGATGGAATAAATAGACATGGATATATCTACTTGACGAAGAATAAATATGATTTGTTTAGGATATACATGGAATATAAAAGTAATGTAATTAATTAATATATTAAGAATATAAATAACCTATGAACATAATTATCTAAATAATACATTAACCAAGACTTCATTATTATTTTAAATGGTGGGATAATATCCCCATTCAATCTGTATCTTGTTCAACATGTTGAGATTGATATTGATTCATGAAATTATTTTATAATAATTTTATGAATATATATTGAAAATGGTGGAATGAAAAATTAACCATGTGTGATAACCATGTATATAAATGGTATCTCATATTAATTATAGTGTTGAATTAAAACTCATATTTTTGCATATACATGTATAGGAAAACATAATACATGTAAAGGTTTTTTGTAATAATATGATTATATCACAACAAAAGAATTTCACTTTTATATGATCTTACTAATAAAATGGTAATTATGATTATAAAGTCCATATATCTATTATGTGGTCATATCTTTAAAATAGATGGTGGGAGAAATACAGACTTTAATTAAGTCAAAGATCAAGATCCATAAGAGTTAGTAGTGGAACAAAACCACCACAATACTCAGTGAGAGAAGTTGTTCCAAAAACATTATCACTTCATATGTCAATTAGGTAAGCTATAAAACAATATAGAAGTGTTTTTATTACCATCAATAATGGTGAAATTATATTCACAATGGATAAAAAATTCATATATTATAAGGTATATTAAGAAAACTAACCATGATTAAGAGATTTGACAGATAAATACATTTATGGATTAAATCAAGTATAAAAATCATGGAATGTTCATTTTAATAAACTATAAGATAATTTTATTCCATTATAAATTATACGTATAAATGTTTTTAAAAACTATTGGTTGAAGTGCCACGTTTTTTCAAGTAATATATATCAAAACATATCATTAATTGAAACAAGATGCCAATGTTATGGTTAGTTAATATTTTATTAAAAAATATTTCTATATGAAATAATTATATTAATAAACCTATATTATAAGGCTTAATATATATATATATATATATATATATATATCAAAGAGGTTATTTAAACTATTCCAAGTTACATGAATTGATATGGTTTTTAAATATACAATATGAAGCAATTAAGAAAATATTACTTCCAATATAACATAAAATAAATAGTGGTTATAATTTCTTTTACATTGATAATTAGATCTATTGTTCATACCATTATATATATTAGTAAATCTAGGATAAATTTATTGATTAGTAGTTAAAACTATCCAAAGGAACTAGAGTTGTTCAGAATATATGTTCTTGGTATATAGAGAATAAATGAAACTAGTGGTGAGGGGATGCATATACACTAGTTTTTATAAGGATAAATTTGATCTAATATAATGGTTATTAAAATGATATTGTAATAATAAACTGATGATAAAATTATACGATAGTTTCTAGTTCTATAAAAGCCATGTATATCATAGTTTCTGGTGTAGATAAAGGATGATTCTGTATATATTTTGGAAATATCATCTCTTGAGAAGTTTTTCACATATTGATAAAGTTTCACCTAGTATTATAGCCATATAGTTAAGTATTGTACTCCTAGAAACTAAATCTATACAACATTAAAATCATGTGTAACATACTAGTGAAAAATATTTGAGATGTATTAGTAATTTTCTCTAGTACAAATGGGGTTTTGGAGTTTTGATACCTTGAAACCAACGTTACCATGTATTTTTTATTGTAAAATCACAAATTATATTAATTCAAGATATATACTTATCACACATTTAATTATAATTTACAATATTAACTTGATAATATCCTTAGAGAATTCATTGCAGTTATGGGTCGTAGGTCTTCTTCAATTTCATAATAATCATGTGTTTCCATAATAATATTCTTAAAATTATGTTCTATGGTCTGGATACAATAGTATAATAGAAAAACGATGGTGTTTGATAATTGGGTGTTGGGTACCATAATCATTGATAATTCTTCTCATGAAGTTCACACATTTTAATCTCCTATAATTAAGTTAAATATGATAAAACTTCCAAAAGGATTACCACATAATTAATATGACATTGGATGCTCCTATCTCTAAGTGTGTGTATTAGTCCTTAGGCATGATATCATTATAAATATGTATCATAATTCATGAACCTAGATGCATGATTAAACCCATTATGAATTTAATCATAGTTAATGTTTTCAACATGCCCCCACACCCATGAATATTGAGTTTGGGAGAACCTACATTCCAAAGGTAGGTGCATACTGGGACTTTACTAGTGATTCTTTGGTTTGTGAATAAATTGAGAGGATTCAAGTTAGGATATTCCCTTAATGGGTCTTAATTCCTAGTATAGGACTAAATTATAGATTTGAGACATGTTTTTTAATCCTTCCCAGAAATAAAACTAGTTTCCCTTAAGAAATTTATTGATTAAAAACATGAATTTGGAAGAACATTATATATGGGAATTATATTGTCTCTTATTTAATCCAATTACTTTTTTACTCTATATTTTATAGTGATATAGATTATAATTTTATAATTTATCTCTATCCTGAGAGGTATTAAGATCATGTGAAATGAGGAAGATGGTGGTGTTGTATTGGGACCTATCCAATGAAAATAGATTTGTACATATCCCTATGAAGGGAATCTGAACCCACATAGTTTGATGCTTCTCAATGAGATATATCATACCTTTTAAGTTCATATGATAAGGAAAAATTTTGTTCCTCTTAAGGGAATGCATCTAGGACCTATTATTAGTATTTTAATGTCATTAAAAATGGACTATATGTTATACAATTCAAAGTCACGAAGATTAAAATACTATGTGAGATATACATACCTAAAAATGGTTGGTTTCAAACTTACGCATGAGCAGACCTTTCTAGTTCACTGTGTATTTTGGTAACTATACAGTATAGGTTATGATTGAGGTGCTCACCTGGTAGGAGGATATCTTATCATCCTAATTTCATTTCATTACAGAATCTTATGATTATCTCATAAGGAAAGATGGGTCATATTATACTCATCATAAAGGGTATATTATGATCACCATATAAGTTTTCATGTGTTTTTCATGTAAGGAGGTTGGTTTCTTATGCTCTTCACATAACAAGGTTTATTGAGTTTGAGGCATACTGCCTCTTAATGGATATATAAGATGGTAATGGTGTTGGGGTGTTGGGATGGAACTACAAGGATGCATCTGATGTGTCTTGTTGGTGCAGGAATTAAAACACATGTTGTTTGACATGCACAGTTTACGTTCATATGATAGTGATAGTCCATGTAGTTTAACATTGGGCATTAATGATGAATGTGTTGTAAAATGGGAGACAATAAGTAATGGAGTGGGAATTGTGCATTGTGTTGCATGTATGCTGTTATGAATTGGAAAAGATGCATGTAGGGATTACCCATGTACTTCCCTTTTTGATTCTTCATGTTCAATGATAACTAAACAGTATAAGGTATGGTTAGGGATTACACCCAGTAAGAGGCCCATACTCATTCAACCTGGTATATAACTTAGGTGAAGGTAAGTTTGTGAAACCATAAGAAAAATATTTGATCTAAGTATATGAGGAAACCAATAAAAGTATCACATATCAAGGAATATTAAGAAACTAAGAGGATAATATTATCTAAAGGCATTTTATGGGATAAAGGATGGATTTTTAGGTATCACAACAAAAATTTTCTCTGAACTTTTCTAAAAGGTGCACAGTGAGACTCTTGATTTTTCATGGGATTTAATGATAGAAGTTGACGAGTCAATCCAAAGACTCAAGCCTACAATATATCATTGATAACAATTAGTAGTTCGAGGGTGAAAACCCAAGGATATATACTAGTAGAGTAGTATTGGGAACCCAAATAATATACCTACATAAATAAGTAACCTGGTAGGGGACTAGAGTGAAGTAGAACCTAAATATATGACCTATGAAAAGTGGAACCCTATTTTGGGACTAGGGGATGTGGGAAACCAAGTTTTTGGGTGCTCATGAAATCCAATGCTCAATTTTTTGTTGATCGAGTTTCAAGCACAAAGGTTTTTAGGTGATCAAGTTGTTTTGTTCCCAAGGAATAACTCTAATCAATAGGGACTGCATGTATACTTTTAATCTCTTCTCCCAAGGTTTTAAGAAGAAAATTTCCGAAATGAAAGTTCTATGAAATACTTATCCATGTATACTAGAGCTTCATACAGTCATATGTTCTATTGTTAGATTTTTATAGTGGTTCTGTAGAAAATTAGAGTAAAGGGGGCCTTTTATAGACTACCCATTTACTGGGAGACCATCTATGGTGGTAATATCCTTCAGTGACCAGTTATTCCAAAAGTTTACGTAGAGAGGGTAGAACATGGAATGTAACATGTGAGGACTTCACAAAAAGTGGTCTGGGTGTGTGAGAAGGCTTCATGAAAGCTGGATTGGGTGTGGTAAACCAGGTTTCATGAGATCATATCACATAAGGAAGCCTAAGTGCATAGAACTAGGGTGAACTCATGTAATAAAGGGGTCCTCAAGGATAGGTCTCATGAGATTTGGGCATGCGCATGGATTTCAACTGGGTGAAACCTAAATAGCATTTTGAAAAACTCTTTATAACTTCAACCAACCATAATTTTTTATCTTTAGGTACTTTTTATCTCCACTAGTAGTCAAATCAAATACTAAAAATTTATTAACACACCACTATATACAATATACCCATAACAAGTATTTTTTATTATAATAAGTGTCCAAAATACCCATAAAATGGTTTTTATTGTTTCAATAACCTTTTCATCATAAATAGATATAATACATAGCATACTTCCATTGGGGGGTTCTCACCTCCTTATTATAGAAATGGGAATAAATTTTGAAGGTTTTTCTCCCCTATATGTGTAAGAAATCATGCAGTACATGGAGATACCATTTTTATCTTCTACAGGAACATACATAATTTTCCTTCCACACTTGACTTATTTTTTATGAATGAGGTCTATATATTGGTTCATATAGAAAAATGAAATGAAGAAAATTAATCTCTAATAGTGAAGTATATTATTTTAGGTGCATCATAACTGGTATTGGATTGATTGGATGGCTAGGATAATTTTATCTATTTTTATTTATAGAAGAAGATGTCACTACCCCTTTAATTGAGATAGAAGTTATTGACTAAAATCCATGGAAATGGTAGTTTATAGACAAGTTCATCTCTGTTAATAAAAAATGATAAATCAAGTAGAAATGATAATGACATAATTATATATCTTAGTTGATGATATATTGTTAAACTATAGGATTGTATTATAGAGTAACATTCATATTAATGTTTTAATTTTTGTTTCTATGACTCATCCTTATATCTATAAGTTCCATGATGTGATTCTACATATCTATATGAATACAATAAAACCATAAAAGGTGTTTTCCAAAATATTTAAACTTTTCAAAATAAATTCAAGACCAGGAACGTTGCAATACTTAAAGAAATTAAATAAACTTATAAAGATATAAGTGATGCACCAAATAGTCCTCTGGTCCACCATACCACTGGATCCAACACCGAGGTGGAGACCAAACCAACTCTAATGATTGTTAGTTCCAATAAGCCTTAGACATTGAGAATCTCACTAGGTACCTGGAGTGTAGCATGTGAAGATGAAATCCCATTAGATTGTCCATTCAAGTTGTGAGTATATACATACTCAATAGGCTGCCACTAGAATGCCTCAACACAATGGTTAATAAACTGGGGTATGCAAGAACATTTTTACTCATTTACATACATATACATCAAAAAATTACAAGAAATAAATAATCAAAATGATAATAATAAAAAAATTATTTGATAAATAAATTAAATATTATAATAGATAACTCCCAATATTGGGAGGATATATACATATACATGTGTACTTTATGTCGATCCCAAAGTTAATAAAATGATTTGGGGAAACATAATTTTTCTACCTAGTTCCCACTAGAATGAATCATATAATAGAGTTAGGGTTAATCCCATCCCATGGAAATGGGGAGTTGTACACTAAGTCAAGTCAACATCCCATTGATTCAAGGATAGGGGAAGCGGTATACAAGATTTATGGAATTGTGAGCCCATACCATTCATCATAATCCATAAATATATACCTACTTACAATTTATACAATAGAAAAATACCTATTTAAACATTATTATAAAAAATTTCAAATAATATCCATGTTCAAAATACCATTACTAATTATAAAAACTAATATTATTATTATAACAAAGAAACAACAAGTTAATATATAAAATACTAAAATCTTGTCACATTCGTGTTTATATTTTGAGGTAATTGTTTTTTTATTATTATTATTTAATTTATTCATTGGGTTCCATATGAGTTTTTGGTGAAAATAGAGATTTTGAGATTGATAGTAGGTGGTGCATAGTTAGAACATGGGTAGGGGAAGCCATGCTCCCTTCTCTAGGTAAATGTGTGGCCAAAAGACATCTTGGATAGGGGAGACCTCATGGTTGGTTCATGGTTTGTAAACCTATGTGGGATAACAATGTGGCATGTTCCTCTTGGATAGGGAACAATACATGGTTACTGCACGGTTTGTTAAACCATACAAGAAAATTTTGTGACCTTTTCAGGTCATTAAAAATTTAACATTTACCCATTTTCCCTCTTGGATTTTAACCCTAGTTCACCTCCTATCTACCCCATTTGGGATTTTCTGCCATGGGAGCTCCTTCCAAGTTTCCTTCAACCACTTAATCCTCAATTACTGGGTTTTTTTTACCTCATTTCTTCAATTAAACATCAATTAAGTCCTTCTCCTCTTGATTTCTACCTCTTTCTAGGGTTTCTCTTCCCTTATTAATGATTTCTTATTTCCTATATGGTTTTCACCTATGGATTCTTTTATCTTGTGTTTTTAAGGTAAATATTGATGATTAATGCTCAATATTTCCTTTATAGGGTCTTTTGGGGGTGCGATTGTGGTTTCACATCGATTTTTGAAAGTTTCCAAGTGTGGGGTAGGTGGTTCCTGGTTTTTAAATTTTTAGATGATTTTGAAATGTTTTCATGGTCATTTAAATGTGTACTATGGATTATTTTTGTAGTGAAAAACATATTTTGAAAGTGTTTCGATCTTCCTATGTGAAGAAAGTTGGTTTTTGAAAATAAATTCGTTGTATTTCTTGTCTGTGCCATTTTGATGCTTCTTGAATAAGTTTTATGCCTTGTGTGAAAGGTGGTAAATGTGTTTTCTAATATATTTAAATGTGAAAATGTTTTTGAGTGGTTTTTCTAATATAAATGGGTTTTATTTCATTTTGGTTATTTTTTTGTGCACCTTAAATGTGTCTTTTAATTTTGAAAGTGATGTGAAGAATGTTACAAAATAGTTTTGATGTGAATGTGAATTTAAGGGGATTTTCGTATAGAAATGGTTGGATCCTACAAGTTATCTTCTTATTGTTTTTTCATTTAGATTTCATAAAATATGAAAGTGGTGAGAAATGTATTTCCAAATGGTTTTGGTGTGTGTGGAAAATGTTAAGTGGTTTTATTTGTGAAAAATAGGGGTTTCCATTAGGATTTTGATCATTGGATCAAGGTGAAAATGTGGAAGTGGTGTTTCTGTGTGTTCTTGTGATGCTTTGAATGTGTGTGTAAAAGTGATGATTTGTAAGATATTTTTAAAAGAATTTTAACAAAAAGGAAATCTCGGGTATATAGGTGGGAGAACTATAACTAGTACACCAGTGGATTTAGATTTGGTTGTGTCTTGAATTCATCTAGCGGGATTGATCATTGCAACACTAACTAAATATGTGATATGATCAAATAACAATAGGCCTTGGGATATTTTTTCCTCTAGTGTCTTATTCAAAAAAACTCTAATGGTATTGGCTTATTATATGTAGACTATTGGGCCTTGGGATGGTATCCCCTCCAATAGATCATGCATGAGAACGTTGTTTGTAATTTTGTGAAAGATTTTGATCACCAGGGTATGAGGTTCATAGTCTCCACTTGTTCTAGTTACCCATAGGGATTTTCCCATAGTACTCTCTTGTGAAATGATTATTATGTTTCTATAGGTATATGGTAGACCTTGTGTATATTTTTATTTTAATAAATATTGTTTGAGAAATGTTTTTTCTTGAAAGTGTTCCCTTGAGAAATAGTTTTCCTGAAAATGTCTTCTTGAAAATATTTCAAATGTTCTTTGAATGTGTGCATGATTATGTTTATTCTAAGGTTATAGAATGGAATCTTTCTTTTGTTTGGAATCCTACTGTGATTTGTCTAATACCCTATGTACACCTTTTGGTGTATGTAGACTTCGTTATGTATAGCCTAGGTAAAGGAAAGATGTATCGCAGTGGAGATGGTGGATATGGTTGCTAGAGTTCCACTTCTTGAATTTTTTCATGGTAGTGGCTTGATGGTGATTTCCCTCTTGTTTCATGGAAGTTGTTTTGGGATATATGTGTTTCTACCATTCTATTGTAGTAATTTTGGTTTTTTGTTAATGTTTTAAAACTCTGAATCTGAATATTATTGTACTTTTTTTGTTATGTTCCTCGGTTATTTGTGATGCTTATTATTTTTGGTTTTTATGATCATATAAATGGGTGAAATCATTCCTAAAGTTTTTTGTCAATACTCAAGATCTATTTTCCATCCCATGGGGATCAATAATTCCTTTCATTACATTCCATGAATCGGGTCGGGTGTTAGGTTGGATGTTATCTCAGCCTTGTTCATGAAAAAATAGTATCATAGTAGGTTATTCTCTTTTTGGGTCAAGTTATTTGGGATAAGTCTATATAAAACAGATCTATGATTGTAGGGGCTTGTGGTTCTTGTTTTCATTAGGGTTCCTGGCTAGAACCCCTTGTTATAGAACTTAATTTTCCATGGGACGTGGGATTTGATTTTTTATCTTCCAAGTGAGAGGTACTGGCTTCAAATTTTATAAGGACACTGGGTGGGGTGAAGTGGTTTGGTGGATTTTTTATTGTGATGGATTTAGAAAATTTTCTATTTATAGAAGTGCTTGATATTTTTTATTATTGTTGAAAATTTTCATAATGGTTTTATTTATTTTTTTCCCGTATTTTTATTACTTGTGTAGGAAGATGACTCCCTAGAGAGTTCTTATGTGACCATTGGAAGATGATGGAGAGAGTTATCCCTCACCTATTGATCAATGGTTAGTGGAATTTGTAATATGGGTTATCCAATATTTGGGAAAAAGAGTGGGCTCTGGATTTGCTCTGGTTAGAGAAGCTGAACCAAGTCCTAGAAAGGATAAAGCTTAGGAGGTCCTCAAGAACAAGCCTACTTCATTATGAGGTAGTAGGGAACCTCTTGAATCAGAGGAGTGGATTGAGAAGATAGAAAGAATGTTTTATTTTCTTGACACTCTTGAGGTAATAAGAGTTAAATGTACTTCATTCATGTTGGATGATCCTAGTCAAAAAGTGGTGGGACATTGTGGTGCAAGCTAGAAAGCACAGGCATATGAGTTGGAAATAATTCAAGGTTGTCTTCAACAAGTAGTATTGTCTTGATATTTTGGCTTTCACTAGATTTTGGGAGTTTTGGAGCTTATCCAGGGATACCAGACCATTATGGAGTGTGCTAGCCAATTTTCAGAGTTAGTTCGGTATGCACCAGGGATCATTTATAAGGAGTAGGTGAAGGCTTAGAAGTTAGATATGGGGTTTGGACTAGAAATTTTAACCCAAGTATTCTTGTTCAAGTTGAATACATATACCAAACTGTATGATCATGCCATGATGGTAGAAATTGATCATAGAGGAAATTTTTGGTTCTCTAGAGTGGTTTCAGCAGTGGGCAGTGGAATTTTATCTGAGAAGAAGAGGATGTAGTATGAGTAGAGGAATAAGGGAAGTGGTAATTCAGGCAATCCTTCCCAGTTGTCTTCATTTGTGGCTTTCAATTCCTTTTCATTTGTGTTCCATCAGTGTAGAAAGTAATATTACATGTGATCTATGTGATCACCACCACCTAGACCTTGTCAATGTTGTGGAGCTATGGGTCACTTACAGCCATTTTAAAAGTTTCATTCCTATATTAGATTGGTGCAGGATCTGTGGATTCCAAGGGGATTTCAGATCATCTATAACAATCAAGGACAGCGGGATATCATTTTGCCTGTCGTTGTTGTAGATCTATATTATCTTCTTAGCAGAGTCAGTTCAGGGTAGAGCCACAGGCTAGTGGTCATTCTTAGGCTCAGGATGAGACAAGTCAACTTCATTTGGTGGATCGATCACCCGTGGAATCGGATGAAACACTTGAGATAATTCTAGGTATGGTTCTTATTCCATCATCTATAGTTGTTGTTATGTTTTATATCAGTGCTTTAGTCTCTTTTATTTTATCCTATCTAATGGATGTGTAATGTTTTTAACTAAGATTTTTTTTTATGAGATTGAATTGGTAATTTTATTCGGTATAACCCTATGTCCCACATTATATTATATTAAGGATGGTGGCTCACATATAATCTTGGATGAGAAATTCCTCCTATGTTTGGATCTAATGAATTATCATTGAAGGGTAGGCCCAATTATGTGGTATTTGGTTTAATGGGAGGATTTTTGGGTATAAACCCATGTACCACATTGTATTTCATGATGTATAGTGGATCTCATATATGCTTGTATGGGAAATTCCTCTTATCACCCATCACTTTTAGGGTGAAATCCTAGAAGGGCATATGTGTAGGGGCTAGGAGACCTAGGGCTAGATAAAATTATTCCTAAAAAATACCACTTGGTAAGAAGTGGGAGAAGGGTTTCAGATGTCCATATTTCACACTCACTATGTTAGGCGTCGAGTTAGAATGGGATTTTCTCATTTTGGAGATGCACCTCTTTGACGTGATACTTGGTATGGAGTGTGTGGTGCATTTTTAGGTGCACATTGATTATTATAGGTGTCAAATGAGTTTTTTGACACCTGATGCGAGTACCCATGATTTTCAATGAGAATGTGATCCTCTTTAAAGACATATTGGACCTCCACTTTTGAAATTGGGAAATATTGTCTATTATATGCCATTACTCCTATTGGAGGATAATGATGGTGCTTCTAAGGATGTATTTCCTCCTTAATTGGATGAGTTCACATAGGTTTTTCTATATGATTTTTTTAGTTTTTCTTTGGAAAAGGATGTGGAGTTCTCCATTGATTTGTCCTTAGGAACATAGCTAATATCTATTCCCTCATACCATATGGCCCTCACAGAGTTAAGGGAATTAAATGTATAGATAGAAGATTTTTAATCCAAAGGATTCATTCCCTCGATCATCTCACCCTGGGTTTCCCTAGTTCTATTTGCCAAAAAAGCTAATGGATCTCCTAGTTTTTTCATTAATTACTGGAATCTGAATAAAGTTACAATTAAGAAAAGTATCCTTTTATTTGTATTGATAACCTTTTCTATTATCTTAATGTGGTAAGGTGGTTCACTAATATTGACATGTGTTTTGGGTATCATCAAGTCATAGTTAAAGATTTAGATGTTTTGAAAACATCCTTCTGAAGTAGGTACGACCATTTTCAGTACTTGGTCATGCTTTTTGAGATAAAAAATTATCTAGTGGTATTTATGGCACTCATGAACAAGGTGTTCCATCAATATCTTGACTCTTTTATCAGGGTATTTTTTGATGAAATCCTAGTTTATTCCAGAACTAAGGAAGTGCATGAGTGATATTTTCAGATTGTGTTTGGTACTCTTTAGGATCATGGTCTCTATGAATATTTTTCTAAGTGCACCTTATAGATCAGGTAGGTGAGTATTTTGGGCCATGTGATCTTGGAACAATGGATTTTTAGTGGACCCTAAAAAGATCAGTGTGGTGATTTCATGAGAGTAGCTAAAGAATGTGTTCTAAATCATCTGATTTTTGGGCCTAGTAGGGTATTTCAGGTGGTTTGTGCAGGATTTATTGCGGATTTCATTATCTATGGTGGTGCTCACCCAAAAGGGGGTGAAGTTTGAATAAATCCTAGAGTTCCAAGAATCCTATGAGGAGCATAATCATTTGTTGAACACCACACCTATATTAATATTTCTAGAATCTATAAATGTATATGTGATCTATTATGATGCTTCTGGAATGGGTCTGGGGTTTTTGTTGATGCAGGATGACCGTATGGTGGCTTATGGTTCTCACCAACTCTGACCACATTAAAAGAATTTCCCAACCAATGACCTAGATTTAGCAGTGGTGATGCATTCATTAAATATATGGTGTCATATTATTTTTGGGGACAAGTTTTTAGTTTATTCATATCATAATATCTTGGTCTACATTTTATCATAGAAAGATTGAAATTTGAGGCAATGTCATTAGTTTGAGTACCTTCAGGGGTTTGATTTTGATATATTCTATACCCCTAGAAAGGGAAATGTAGTGGCAGATTACTTGAGTAGAAAAGTGCAAGTTCATGCTTTGAAAAGTTTCAGTGATGAGTGGACTTTGATGGGGCTTTTTTCTCAGAAGCATTTGGAGACAAAAGAGAATAGTAGAGGTGTGTTTTTATCTAGTGTGCAACTGAAACCTTCTCTTCTAGATTTGATTCAGTGGGATCAGTCTGGTGATGACTTATGACATAATATTTTAAAATCATTAGTGGTGGAGAGGTGACTTGTGAAAAGTTGTTGTCACCTAACGGAGTTTTGTGCTTCAAGGGTCACTTTTGTGGTTCTATTGTTGTTGAGAAAGGTAGTGATGCAGGATAGCCACCAATCACAGTGTAATATTCATATTGGTGAAAAAAAGTTGTAGAATGACATGTGTCAATATTTTTAGTGGCTAGGTATGAGGTGAGATGTAGCTGAATTTATATCATGGTGTTATACATGGCATCAATTTAAAAAAGATCACCAAAATCTCATCGGTTTACAACAACCACGACCCATTCCAACTTGGAAGTGGGATGAGATCACCAAGGAATTTATTGTTGGACTATCTCATACACCCTGGGGGATAAATTGAATTTGAATAGTAAGTGATGATATGGAAAAATCATTCCATTTCATTCCAATCAAGGACTCAAGCAAGGTAAATGAGTTGGGTCAGTAGTATGTTACGAAGGTTTTGAGGCTTCATGGTGTGTCATCAATAATATTTTTTTATAGAGATCCCATTTTAACTCATGATTATGGGAATTAATTGAGAAGGTGATGGGGTGACATGTAAAGTTGAGAATAGCATACCATCCTCAAATGGATGGTCAGATAAAATGGTTGAATCAGATTTTTAAAGACATGCTTCGGGAATGTGTGTTAGATTTTTGAGTTTCATGGGATAGCAATTTGATATTGGTGAAGTTTCCATATAACAATTGTTACCAGTCCTCAATTTGAATGGCCCATTTGAGTCACTTTGTGGTTATATGTGTTGATCACCTTTATGTTGGGATGAGGTGGGTAGCCCTCATTATTGGGACCGAACCTTGTTCAAGATACTTCTAATAAAGTTTAGTTGATAAAGAATCATTCTTTGACATCTCAGAGTTTCTATAAGTATTTTTCCAACAAGAGGTGGATAACATTGGTGTTTTCTATGGGTGATTCGGTGTTCATAAAAGTCTCGCCTCGCTTGGGTCATCATCATTTGGGTAAGAATGGGAAGCTAAATCCGAGTTATGTTGGAAATTTTGAGATTACCAAGTGAGTTCTTAAGGCGAAATACATGCTATATTTTCCTCCCCTATTGACTTCAATTCAAGATGTGTTGCAAATTTCTTAGCTGAAAAAGTACAACCCAGATCAATCTCGTGTGTTGAATTGGGAAGAGATGGAATTGGAGCCTAATTTTTCTGTGTTTAAACTTTCAATGTGTATTTTGGATTCTCAGGAAAATTTTCTTCATGTGAAGCCTATTATTCAGGTCCATGTTATTTTTCAACATTGTAATGGTGTGAATTATATGTGAGAGTAGAAATTTTTCATTGATAAAGAGCATTTGTTTTTGTTCATTGATCAAGATTTATGTATACTTTATGAAGGATGAATTTTTTCATGCTGGGGATAATATTAAAAAACATATTTTTAGGTGATTATTTCATTTATTTTGGTATTTAATTTATTCCTTGAGTTCCCCATGAATGTTTTTTGAAAATAAAGATTTTGGGAATGACTGCAGGTGGTGCATGATTGGTGCATGATTGCTGCACGGTTGGAGGAAGCCATGCCCCGTTCTCTAGTTAATAATGTGAACAATTGCCATTTCAAACATAGGAAATCACATGGTTGGTGCAAAGTTTATCAAATAATGAGGTGTGTTCTTCTTAGGAAGTGAGGGGCACACGCTTTTCACACAATTTGGAAAAATGTGCGACTTATCCAGGTCATTTAAAATTGTAAAATTACACATTTTACCTCTTCAATTTTAACCATAATTCACCTATAATCCACTGCATTTGGGATTTATAGTAATGGGAGCTCCATCCAAGATTCCTTGGGCCTCTTGAGCCTCAATACTTGGGTGGTTTTCACCACGATTCTTCAAGGAAACATCAAGTAATTCATTTTACTCTTGATTTCTCCCTCTTTGTAGGGATTTATTCCCTAATTGAGTTCTCATTTTTTTAGAGGATTATTTGAACTAGGGATGTTTTAATCTTTTTTTGGGAGTGGGGGAATATTAATTATTAATGTTCAATCATGCCTTTATAGGGTATTTTGGTGGTATGGTTTTGGTATCTCACCGATTTTTGGAAGTTTCTATGTGTGAGGTAGGTGGTTTCATACTTTTACATTATTAATGATTTTTATATGCATTCTTGGTTTCTAAAATATGTTCTATGGATTATTTTTGTGGTGTGAAGCATATTTTGAGAGGGTTTTGTGATGACTATGTGATAGAAGTTGGTTTTTTAAAAGAAATTGGTTGTATTTCTTGTATGTACAATTGTGATACTTCTTGAATATGTTCTATGCCTTATGTGAAAGGTGTGAAATGTGTCTCCAAATATATTTAATTGTGAAAATGTGTTTAAAGTGGTTTTTCTAAGAGAAATGACTTTTTTTGCATGTTTCTTATTTTTTTTTGTGCACTTTAAATGTGTATTTGAATTGTGAAAGTGATTTGAAGCATGGTATAATGTATTTTTTATATGAGTATGAAATTGAAAGGGGATTTTCCTAAAGAAATGATTGGATACCAAATCCGTTCTTCTTTTTGTGTTTACAAATGAATTTCATAATATTTTCAAGTGGAGAAAATTTTATTTCCAAATGGTTTTGGTTTGTGTTGAAAATACAAAGTGTTTTTTGTGAAAAATGGTGGTTTAAATATCAATTTTGATCATTGGATCAATGTGGAAAATGTAGAAGTAGTGGTTTCCATATATGATTATGATTCTTGGATTGTGAGTGAGAAAGTGATGATTTGTGGGATATATGAAATGGAATTTGAGCATAAAGGGAATATTGTGTATCTAGGTGTGTGAACTTGAACTAATATGCCAGTTGAGTCAGAAATTTTTGAAGCCTAGATTTATCTAGAAGGATTGATGATTGCAATAATAACTAAACCTATGATATGATGAGAGACCACTCGACCTTGGGATGTGTTACCCTCTAGCGGCTAGTGCGTGGAAACATAGTTGGTATTGTCTTATGGTATGGAGTCCATTGGACCTTAGGATGGTATCCCCTTCAATAGATCATACATAAGAACACTATTTGTTGTTTATTGGAGGATTTTGATCGCTGAGTTATGAGGTTAATAGTTTTCCACTTTTTTTAGTTAATCGTAGGTATTTTACTATGGTTCTCTCTTGTGACATTATTCTTATGTGATGTGGTTATATCCATCAGTGTATGGTAGACCGTGTGTACATTTCTATTTCAAGAAATATTGTTTGAGAAATTGGTTTCATTGAAAGTGTTCCCTTGAGAAATGGTTTTCCTTAAAGATTTTCCTGAAAATTATTCAAATGTTATTATGAAAATGTTTATGTTAATTTGTCTTATAATGTTATAGTATGGAATATCTCTTTTGGGTGGAATCCTAATAGGATTTGGCTGACACCATATAAACAAATTTGGTTGTATATAGACTTTATCATATATAACCCGGGTAAAGGGAAGATGTATCATAATGGAGATGGTGGATCTGGTTTCTAGAGTTACACTTCTTATTGGTGGTGGTGGTGGTGGCTGGAGGGTGATTCCCCTCTTGATGCATATATGTTTTTTGGAATAGTTGTGTTATTCCGATTTTATTGTAGTAATTTGGTATTTTGTTAAATTTTTAAAACTTTGAATTTGAAATTTGTTTTACTTGTATTGGTTATGTTTATCTGTTATTTGTGATGTTTATTATTATTTGTTTTTGTGATCATATAAATGAGTGAAATCATTAAAAAAGTTTATTGTTGATAGCCATGAACTATTTTCCAACCTTTGGAGATTGAGAATACCCTTGGGCCCTTTCCATAATCAAGTTGGGTGTTGGGTTGGATGGCATCCCATCTTGGTTCATGACAAATCTATTAGCATAATTTCAATAAATATCACATGTAATAAAGCATATTGAAAACTAAAAAAATAAAAATATTATTATAAGGTAATAATAATTCATTCCAGTATCAAGTTAAATATGTCAAAATTCATGTAATATTTTCTATTTTAAGGAATTATTATAACTATTCACATGAAATTTAAAATATGAATGGTTAAAAATTATAGAAAACCCTCATAAGTAAAATAGATATTTTGGTAAATAAAATGAATTCATTAGTTCATAGTAGAGGTAAGATCCCAATCCAAATGGGTTTTTTAGTTTAAAACATTTTTAAAAGATATGATTTAATTTGTAAAAGATTTTAAAATTATTGTTTTACTATTTAATAGAAATAAACTCTTTTCCCTTAATATCATATTTTTGATTAAAACCGAATGAAGAGTATGTTTTAAAAGAGAAGTATATTTTTGAATAAAATTATGTAGTTTAGGAGTCTTGTATTAAACAGAAAATAATGCCAGTACGTAATAGAAAGGAAATATTTTATTGTTTTTAAACATTAATTTTCATTCAAAAACATTTATGAAAACCTTTTATAAAAATTATATTTTATGAAAAACTCATGTGTCTATGGGATGAGAATTTTTAAGTACTAAAAAAACACAAATTTATAACCAAATAATTTCCTTCACAATAAATTTACCTAGCCATTAAATAACCACTAATATGAGCTCTAAACCATGATAATTTTCATATAATTGATTTATAACTCATATAAGTTAAAGTATAAGGAAATGATTTACTTATCCCTAAAAATTTTATACACAAAATATGGGGCTGAAATAGAAATCATTCACCCAACTAATTTTTATAACCTAAACAGAAAACTTTAGGTAGATTAACAATCTTAATGGAATAAAACATGAAATCCTATATAAAAATTATATCAATGAACGAAAAAGATACGGAATGTCTTTAAATAATAAAAAATTAGAATAAATTAAATGGAAATAAATCAATAACATTATCATAGAAATCATATATTATTCTAAAATAGTCAAATTAAACTTAGTTAAAAAAATATCATTCGTTTTTATATTACATCTAAAATATGCATTAATGTTCGTAGAAAGCAGTACATAAAAACTATAAAATGTTCAAAAAATTTCATACCTAAAATAATCATCACTTAGAAAAGAAATACATTACTAAAATTCAATTTTCTCAAATACAAAAATCATGGTATTTCATTGAACAATGTTTGAATTAAAAACAATGCACTACTTCTTTTGAAATTCCATTAAAATAATTTAATTTTATATAATAAAATATATTTGAAAACCCATCAATTCATAATTAAAAAAATAAATATCTTATTTTTATTATTAGATTTATAAAATAAGTGGCATGCATTTTGTAGACATAGCCTGTAAATTCACATGAGGTGTTTATACTCCAAACCTTAACTAAATTATATCTTTACTAATCTAATGATCATCAAATAAAACTCTAATTTCCATCAAACGTCACCTAGTAATCATTAAAAAAGCATAAAATAATCATTATAATAAATTAAATACCCTAATAAAAATTAACTAAATCTCAAGAAGAACCTATGCAAAACATATAAAATCCATCCATAATAATAAGAGTCTAAGTCACAAATTAAAAAATTTATTCACACTATAATTTAACACTAAAATCATGAAAACCCTCGAATAATTAAAACAAAAAAAATAACCATAAAATTAGTGATGAACATAAGAAAACACTCCAATAGATATTTATTTATACAAGAGAAGAATAATACCATGTTTTAGATGTGATTTCACTATGTATTAATGAAATCACCAACTAAAATATCTAACAAAATAAAGGAGAAAAATAAAAAAGAAAGAGGATAATGGGAGAATATGACGAGAAGGGTGATGGATTACCCAAGATTTTTCATGAAAAATACCCTTGGATATAATATAAATCATGTAAAAAAATAAAATTAGGAATAATACCCAAAAATTTAAGGGAAAGGGCCCCAACAAATCTATAGAAAATAGGGTTTAAAGGGCATAAAAAAAAGGTAAATGGGTAGAAGAAAAATGGATCCAAAATCAATTTATTAAAATAATATAACATACTTTATGGATACTGAAAATATGTCCACAGGGTAACTGATGGCACCCCAAGGGGACTCTATCCTCTACCAAGCACATCGAGTACCCAATGCCTCCCACCGAGTACCTGGTGCCACCTGTAGTTGTAAAAATGCAATTATTTCCACTTATAGCCCACCCAGACCCCTAAAACTCTTATTATACCTTAAACTATACCCTTAAAAAACAATAATTCAATCATCAAACATAAAAATACAAGAAATAACATCAAAATAAAAAATAAACTCTCATCCTGAACCCAAAAATCAAAATTTCCCATGTTTTCACCTCTATAAATTCCTAAGAAAAATCCAAATTATATTTAAAATTAAATCACTATATACCTCAGTTTTTACATATTCCAAACCATATAAATTGTCTTCCATGAAAATTATTAGGATATTATCACCCCTAAAGACTCACTAGCTCACAAAAACCTTGATCAACTACTATCACCTTTATGGATAATTTAAGGTTTCCACTACACCTCATTTGAATTACTCCAAATTTAAACATAAATCATAGAATACCAAACAATTTCCACATCTATAAAGAAAATAACTACATTTGTACAACTAAATTTAAAAAAAACAGATTGTGTTATCTATTCATAATTACTTAGAAATAATACAACCTCTAACATCACCAAATCAAAACATTATCACAAAATCTAATTCATATCAAAATGATAATCCCTAATAAAAAAAATAATCTCTCATCCAACTGTATAAACAACCCTATGATACAAGACTCTTAGAACTATTATGATCCACCAATACTTGAAGATATTAATATTTGAATTCTCTTTAATAAACCTTAATTCATCAAAATATACCCCACCAAGGTACCCCAACTCTTATAGTACACCCCAACATAAGAGTCACAAAGTGTATACTATGCCTACCATGCCACTGGATTCTAATTTATTAACTTTAATTCCTTTTTTAAATAAATTTACAAAATAATCACTATTTTAAACCACTAAAGAAATTAATTTTTAAAACACTATATTTTTTAAAACTATTTTTTTTCACATAACTATAAGAAAAAAATTCATTATTCCACTTAAAAAATATTTTTACCAAAAAATAGGTTTCATATCAAAATTCTTTACCCTATTTTTTTTTCAAAACATCTAATTTTACAAATAAATGAATTTTTTTAGAAATCAATTTTCTAATTTAATTTATATAAATTTAACCTATTAATTATCACAAATATCATTTTTGGTCTATTGTATGATGAGGAGATATATTTTTTGTAAATAAGAAATTATTTTAATATGGGTTAACATGAGAATATTGGATAAAGATTGAATTATCTTAAGAAATATGTCAATATGTGTTTAGAGAGTATGGAATAAATTTGAGGCATAGCTTTGATTTCATATGGAACATATGTGTTGTTGGTTTTATATAATTTAAATACTAATAGATATTTATTCGTATGTTGGGAATGAATATTGGGAAAATAATAACGAGTTACATCCATGATAAATCTTGGAAAAGTTTATGAATATTGTTGTTGCTTGAAGATTTGGGATATTTAAATTCAAGGAAGAATTTGGAATTTATTGATTGTTTAAGATTGAGATGAAGTTTGAAGAATGAATACCTATTTATCAATGAAGTTATATGAATTCATAATAGATGGATTTGGAATATTCCAGGTTTTGATAGATTTAAGGAATATGTTGGAAACAATATATTTTCTCTTGGAGATAAACAAATTGGGTGAGTTTCATGGAGTGTAATGTTTGTTATATATGGTATCTTTATGATGAAATGCGTGAAGCTAAAATTAGTTTAGATAAGTTCTCCATTATTCAATAATTAATTAATGCACTATTATTAAAGACACTTGATGAATATGAAGATTAATTATTGTTGTAGTAGAGATTTATTTAGGTTATCAAAATTAGTTTTTAATGATATATTATAATTAGGAATTATTCTAAATAGATTTATGATGTATGATGAATTTCTGAATTCATTTGAGGTGTTTTTAGTGGAGTAGAGAATGATAGAGTTGAGTTTTGAAATATTCAAATTCCATGTTTTTGAAATTTTGACAAATATTAGTTGTGTAAGAATAAATTTATTCTATATAAGATTAATCTATTCAGTATAAGAATAACTTTTTATTGTATAATAATATGTTTCCCATAAATTATAGTAACATGTAGATGGGTAATAATAATCCTATATTTTTTAAGGTATATAAGAATTGTTTTATAAAGGTTACAAAAGAGTAATCTCGTTCTATGTTTGAATAAATTAGATATATGGAAGATTAAATCCAAATTTTTCATATCTGTATAAGATTAACTCATGAGATTAAAATGGAAAATAAGACTAAACTAATCTTATGATATCTATATAAGATTAAATGGAATTGTTTCATAGCTTTTTTAAAATAACCTCTAGTTTTGTAAGGGTTACTAGAGTACATACTGAGGTATGTATCAAAAACTAGGTGTTACCTAAGAGTAATATAGTATTTTATAATAATATATCTAATATTATAGATTCTATGTAAGAGTAAACTATTTTCATGTAAAAATAGATATGATGTTTTATAAGATTAACATGAAGTTTTCAAAGCCTATTTATAATTATTTTATGGCCATGTAATATTAAAAATAAGTTTCTCCATGAATTATAATATGTGAATCAAAGAATTATTTAATATCCATCAAGAATAAAAAATAATGATAGTTTTTGGTAATAATGATACAAGTTGAAAATCATTTGGGTTGTGAATGAAAAAAAAATAGGCTATGGAAAATGATGGGCATGTGATCATGCATATACAGAAATGAAGATGTTGGTTCAATGAAAGCTCAGAGGAAAGAATAAATAAATATATTTGGAGATTTAAAAGTGAAGATTTGAAAATATAATTTTTTTTAATTCTATATATTCAATTACAAATATTGGATCCATTTATAAATATCCAATACTTTAGGTCTTAAAGATTGTTATTTGACCATTTTCAAATCATGAATATAGAAGTTCTAAGGTTAATGGTATTTAAAAATTAGAATAAGGGAATTTTATCCTTATAAATATTTTATGTTTTGGAATGAAAAAAAGTTCTTCTATGTGATTAAAAAATGAGAAGAGTATGATATGATAATTCTAAGAAAAATAAAGAAAAATAGAATGAGACATTGATGGTGTGATGTGATTGAATAATCTATGTTTTGAGAGTTTTAGATATCTAATCCTAATATGATATAGTCCCTTGATAATTTAATAAAAACAATAAGAGAAGATATATATACTATTTTTTCTCTATCTTGTGAAGAATATATTGGTTATTAAAGTTCTATGAAGAAGAAGAAAGGGTGTGGTCATAAGGAGATTTTTGAAACTGAGGAAAGAAGATATAATCAATTTAGTCTAGAAGAGATGATTTCTTACTATTGATCTTTGTTTTGAAGGACCCATGAAAATATGTTTTTGGAAGGAAGATATGGTTGGTTATATTATTTGAGGACAATAACTTAGTACTCACAAAAATCCAGTTGGTGTCATGCATATAATTTGGTTAGTTCTAGTTATAAAGGTTCAATTCCATCCTCTTTCCCTTATATTATTCTTGATAATAAAATATTATCCAAATGTTTGTGGTATAAGAACCACTATACACTGATTAATAGATCACATATTATGGGTGAATCTCATAAATATCTATGTTCCTTGTTCATTGATATTTTTTATAATTCATGCATATAGACTAAGTGTGAGATGAGTGTGTGAGATCTATTCACTTTAACTTGTGCAACGGAAAAAAAGAAAAAAAGTTTTTTATTAGTAAAATCCATCCATAAAAATTCACACCCCCTATCTAGTTTGGTTGTACCAATCCTGTCAGTATAATAATAAGTATCAGATCTCTGTGCTCTACCTTAGATTGGATTCTCTACTATTTAGTATTTAAAGTTTTGATTTTATCTTCCAAAAGAATCATGAATTATAGACTTAGAAAATACATGTAAACTATTGATTTGAACTCTTTACCTTACAAGATATTAATGAATATAAATAATAAAAGAATTAAAATTAAATAAATAACCTATAATTATAAAAGACGAAGAAATATTTACTTAATTACGTTGTAATCCTGCATAAATCATGTTTAACATGGATCAATAAAATATGAAGTTTAGATACACTAATGTGAAGATGTAAAACACTTATACCCCAGGAGTTTCAATGGTTTTACATGAATATGTGGTTATTTTAATTTCTTAGAAATATTTTCCTATAGATAATCCATGTAAATTTGGGAAATATCGTGATTCAAAGGAATTACATATTAATTCATATCTATTTTTAAAAATAACCTTGTAAAAGTTTCTTAAAGTTGTTATCACATTTATTTTTGGATTTCATAAATAATTGTATAATAAAATCCAATATCATTTAAAATGATCATTATTTACAGATTATAGAGGAATAATTTATACAAAATGTGTTGATGTGTATAAATCTCACCAAAAAATAGAAGAAAAAAGTGTAAGGAATGTGGAGCTTTAAAAAAAGGTGTTATGAAATTGATATAGATTTATTTAATATATTCTAGGAGAATGATATAGTCAGGAAATGGATAGAGGATATTTTCCATGCATTAGAAGAAAAAATGGTTCTCATTGATGTCAAAAACATTTGTTGTAGATCAAATCAAAAAAAGATAAATGATCTTGATAAATATTTGAATGAGAGAATCAAGTTTCATTAATATCATTAGAAATATGAGGAGATGATTAGAAAATATAGTAAAGAAATAATGAATACTTATTATGATGAGAATAATGTTTTGAATATGAAGTATCATGACTTGGAAATTGAATTAAGGAATCTACCCACGAAAAAAACCGAGTCTTCGAAAATTATAGAGAGAAATATTACTTTCATGCATATCATTTCTGAGATTATTCATCTTAAAAGCCCTCTATTGATAAATATATTGCACGCTCAAAGAATAAGGTAACACTTGTTAGTGAAAACATTATTTTTGCATATAAAAACCCCAAATCTAGTAACCCAATGATAGTGTTTACTTTATTACACTACTACAAGATATATGGGATATCATCACCAAGGATTGATAAATTTAGTAGTATTAGGAAACTATATATATATATACCTAACATTCATATTGCATTGTAAATAAAAATAAGTTCCTAAAAAAATTCCTTAAATCCTTGAAAATCAGTCAAATATCCCTTTTTCCTATCTTATTAATAGGAAGACATAATAAATTTCTGAGATCTAATTCTTATTAAGAATTTTATAAAATAGAATTTATCATGATTAAATAAGGAATAATAAATATGACAGTTTAGATAATAAAAAACACATTCCATTTATTTAACAAAATGATCTCAAAATACACTCAAAGCTAATATCAATATAACAATCATATGAATAATAATAAATTAATTATCAAGTAAAAAAATGAATAATGTCAAAAATTCATGTTCTTACTGCCAGGTCCTAGTTTGAAGAGATCATGACTCTTACTATAGATTCTTTATTACAAGATATCTTATATACCATCAAGGCCATATTTCAATTCATTATCATTTCATGGGCTGGAATACATTGAGAAGTGTCAATTCTTAGTTATCTTATAAGATCTATCAATTCATTGAGGGTCTATAAATAATCAATCCCCACTAATCACTTCAATATTTCAAATTTTTTACACATATATTGAATCAATAATATAATACATAATTAATATGCCCTATAAGTCAATAAATAACTATATTTAATCAAGAATATAGAACATCACCATTTATCCAATAAATTAAATAACTTTTTTAGTAAACAACCTTCTATTAACATCATATATAATAATGAGTATAAGTTTTAGTCAACATTGAGATAAATATTGAAAGAGAAAATATATTCAAGAAACTAATATTATCCCTTATGAAAAAATGTGGTATGAAAAATAAATAAATAATAGATGATAGATGACCATGAATTCATGAGAAATGATTATTTAAAGAAAATAAAGTACTTTTGAGAATTATATAATAAAATGGAAGTAAAACGTTAGAAATAACATTCCTCATAGATTTTGTAACATTGTTTAAAAAAAGTTATAAATCATTTCCAAAATTATTTTCATCCTTTTATAAAATAATAACATTCTATTTTAGTATAGAATTAATAATTCATAGAAAAATGGAAAAATATTTTCTTTTAAAATCTATTGAATCCTATAGAGGAATCTAAATAATGAATAATTTTCATGAAGGTATAAAAATATATTCACACCATATACATTAAAAAGAAAATTCATTTAACACTTTTATAAAGAAAGTCAAAATAACTTGTTCAAAAAAAATTAAAAAAGATTACTTTAAAACCCTTATAAAAAAAGTTAATTTAATTATAAAAATAACATTACCAATAATTTAAATGAATATAAACCTTCTATAAAACAATTTTAAAAATATGGAAATAGAAGAGAAGGATTCCTAACCAAAAAATATAAATAAGTTTAATTTTATTTAAAAATATGATTTCATTATTGGAATACCAAAGAGACAAAAAGTTTTAAAAAATCATGGAAACCCTCGAAAGAATCATATGAGAATAAAATATATGTGTTTTTATAAAAAAAAAGGCTATATAATTCTTCCAATATAAATTTAAACATGAACAATCTTGAATAAGAGTGAGATTCTAAAAAACCATTTTGTGGTGTTATAAAATTTTGAGGCAAACCCTATTAAAAGAGAAACTTTGAATCATATTTTGAAATATAATGAATGAAGAGTAGTTAATGATATAATATTTCAAAGTGATATTATATACACTATATAAAATAAATTATGTGTGTAATAAAAAAAATATAGCAATGGAGTCAAATTAAGATGAAAAAAACTTACAATTTTGGAAATCTGTAAATCAAAAAAGAATAAAAGAGATTTCCCTATATTAATTTTAAACTTCCAAAAATTTTAATGAAAATAATCTGAAAATACATTCATTTTAATTATATTCACAATACAAAAGAAACAAGTGTTGAATGTGGCATCTGTATCACCAAAATAAAAGTCAGATGAAAACCCCTTACCTTGGATTCTTGCATGGTCAGACATATCATATCCTCTTAATTAATCAATTTATATGTATTAAATACTTTATTAATAACATTTTTCATTGATATTCAATTTTTTAATCTCATTTTATAATCATTTTATATCCACTCATTCCATAGTTATTACTTAATTTGTTCACTTAAGGTTGTTTTTAACAATTTCTCCAAAAAATACTTCAGTATATTAATATATGTCAAAGTTTTCATGATTCCATCATCTTAAGAATATTAAAAATATTATAATTATCATTTTTATACATTAAATATACTTTTGTATACATACACTAAAGGTGGTCATGAAAAATAAATTACATCATCCCATGGAGACGGTAGTTCATAAATATGCATGATCGATGTATTCAATTTTATAATGGATGGAAAGGAAATAAAATACAAAGAAAATTACTTTATATAATAAGATTATTGTTATAAATATAATATTTTTTATTAAATTAAACCTTCCGACCATCCATAAAAATAAAAAATGAAAAACAAATTAGATTTTTACATAGAGGACGTAGTCCCCACGCACGCACGAGTGATGTTATCATTTTCCAATTGATAGGAAGGTAAGAATGTAGGTAAAATATCATCTATAAAAAACATAAATATAAAATATATTAAATTTATTCATCATTTTAACCATCCACATTATGTGTTGATGAAAAATGAAACACATCACTTCGTGGAGACGATAGTTTGTACGTACGCATGAGCGATGTGTTCATTTTTTCTATTAGATGTAAAGGGTGATGGAAAATAGTTTTAACATAAAAATAATTACATTTATTTATATTTTATATATTTATTTTCTTATATTATCATGAATATTATATATTCTAAGGAGGTATAATAAGAAATTAATTTAAGATAAATCATGTGAGACTTTTATCTCCTCTTTTGATATCCACCTTTCAATCAAGCTTAAATATTTTAAAGGAGAGTTTTATGGTCACTACATTGTATTATAGACTTGGAAATGAAATTTTATAGAGTTATTTGGGTATATTTTTGATATAAAACCAAAATTTAGTTGTGTTTTTAAATGTTTTTAGTGAGTCTTTTTTTATAGGAAAAAAAATCAACGGCATTTTCATAATTTTTCAATATTTAATGGTCATGAATGTTATATTAAAAAATTTAAAGTGGAATATAAATGTACCATACGTTATAGGATCTATAAATTACCATCCAATTGAGTTAATATATAAATTTTATGTTTTTTTAATTTTTTTTAAAAAATGTTAAATATTAAATATCGTTTAAGTTCTTTTTTAGAACTCTTAACAAAAAATGACCTTAAACATATCAAGAAAATAATGGAATTAAAATTAAAATTTATTTATAAAATTCTTGGAACATAATTATTCTTCAAAAAAATGTTAATTTTAATGTTTTTAAAATCATTTACTTGCTTTTATCTTATTTTTATAAACATTGTTTTAACACAGTGTCAGGTTTTTAGACAATTATTTATGAAAAATAAAAATATTTAGAAACATGAATATAATATATTTTACTCTTATACATACCCTAATAACATATTTAAGATATTAGATTATTAAAAGTGACATTTTTGTAAATATCATTTTATTATTATATAAAAAATCATAATCATGTCGAGTAGATACAAAATGGATAAAAAATAAAAAATTATAAAAGATTCATTTAAAAATACTCATCCACCCATTCTGTAGAAAATTTTTTTTGAACTTATTTCATAGTTCTAACCACAATTATCACGTTTTACTCATTAGAGCTTTTGACAACTTTTTACCTAGGTTAATTATTTATATGGTCAAAAAAGGATAACTATTTACCTAATATGAACATTATTATACAAAATATTAAATAAATTTTAAATATTAAACTCCCATAAGTGGTCAAATTTAATTTTAATATAAGACCACAAAACACAATGAAAAACAATTTTTAGAAAAATACCTTTATTGAGCATAAAAGGATTTTAAAGAAAAATAAATTATAATATTGATTTACATTGAATTAATTATATTATTTTTGATAAAATTAAATATATGTGACATTAAAACAAATCCAACAACAAATGAAACATTAAAATTACTTTTATTAAAAGAAAAGAAATACAAGTTTATGAAAAATCATTATTTTCCACTATTCACCCAAAAATCAACCTTTTGAGAATAATTCCAAATATATATCTCAATATTATTTTGAAAAGATAATTTAGAAAATTATTGAGATTTTATTCAATATTTTTTTTAATGTTTCATAAACTAATTATAATATCCACATGTAAAATTCAATAAAAACCATTTTTGAAGAAAATGTTTTTTAAAGTATTAAATGAATTTATACTCATTAGTTATCTAGTAACAGCCATTTTATGATTTTTAATTTAATTATTAAATTTATTTTACATATATATCATTAAAAACATTCATCTATAGTGATTAACATAGTTTACATTGATAAAAATATATTATGCACATAAATCAATTTTCTAAAAAATATCTTCTTTAATATTATATGATTTCATTTAAAATTGTGTACTTATTCCTTATGCATTAATCAGTAAATTATTATTATGGAAAAATTTTATTAATATATTTCATAATGTGTTTACCCATGTTTATAACTATCAATCCAACGGCTTGGTTATATTGATTATTTTTAAATAAAAATATTTTAATAGTATGTCAGAGTTTTTTTAAGCTTGGTATTTCCTATATCACATGAAATTATAAATAGTATTCATAAACTAAAATATTATGATGTTACATTCTCCCATACTTTTTTAAATTTTCTCCTCATAATTTTAATTCATTTTGAGTATATCATGACATAATAATAGATTTTAAAATAAATAATTTTTAGGTTAAGACAAGGGAACTTATTATTTCATAAATAAACAATATTTATACATTTATAAGTATTCCACTTGTGGATTTATTTCAAAAATCATTCCTTGATAGTTAATTGATACTTTCCTTATAAAACATGATATATTTATCTTCCATTTCATGATTTTATGTAAGAAAATATACTTACTTGATTTTATTCCATTCCATAAGTGGTATTTCAACCCTCAGTGTGTTTTGATCGACATTAGACCTATTTTTCATCTTATTTTTAAAATTAAGAATAAATAAGATAATTTTTTCTTGCTATAAGCACTTAAATCAAATATTAATGGATCATGAGATGCATTAAATGATAGTTTTCTTTGTTGTATGGAATATTTTATGACATAGCGATTCATCCTATTTCTAGACATTTATTAAATCCAAAAATGATTATCATAAGTAAGAATAATACTCAATAAAATAAAATATCAAATGAAGTAATAATATTTTAATATCCAAAACCTTAATAATAACACATAATGTTCGATATACTATACCAAATATGAATACATTATAATCATACATTCACATAAATTTACTATAATTACCCTTACTTCAAATCACATATTAACCCTAAAGTTTCTATAAAAAAGGGAGGGTATTCCTTGTCTTAAAAACATCAATAAATATTACACTATTATATATAATATTTCTATGAAAAGAAAAAAAAATTAATCCCAAATTTACACATGATACATTTTTCAAATAACTCATTTCCTAAGAGTCCCATGAATGAATCAAAAGTGATTCTCATGATCTTCATCTCTTCTATAGTGTACCATGATAACATTAATAAATATAATATTTAAAATATCAAAATAATCCTTGACCCTTAGGTAATTTATTTAAATATTTCATTACACTATAAACATTGGTTATCGGTGGTTTCCTCTCACCTTTACATTCATAAGCCTTATTTTCTTTTATCTAAACTTGTAATAAACTCTCTTTTCCTTTAAAATTTACAAGGATGATTATTTCCACAAATTTTTCTTGTTATAAGTTCTAATATATCCTTATTCTTCTTTGTTATATTTCATTTTTCATAGAAATAAGTCATCCTCTTATTTTCTTGATTTCATTTGAATATATAAGACTGGGAGAATTTATTTTCTATATTAATAGATACTATATCATAATATAATGAAACATACTATGAAACTAAGGCCCTTTATAGTCTTGGATTAATAGCATCAAAAAACTTATCAATCTTACATTCTATATTACATATATATTCCACTATATTTCTTTCTAATTTAGTAAAATTAGTCTCGTACTCAGCAAAACGTTCCACTTCTATTTTAAATTCAAAAATTTCACTTCCATATCATCTCATTATTATCAAGTAAAATATTCTGAAATAAAATCACCTTAAAATATTTTTATTACATACTTTCTATATCCAATTCACACTTATCATTCAAAATAGATGACCACCATTGATCTCTATGTAATTTAAAACAATATACTACCATAATAATCTTTTCTTTTTCATTAATTTCTAAATCTTGAAATATATTTTCAATGGACTTGATCCATTTCACATTTATTAATGGATTAATAGTTCCATTAGTGTATAGAGCCTTCTCATACATAAATTGTTCCAATATCATTTTTCTATAATAATAAGAGACGAGTAGTTTTATATGGAAAAGGTTATTGGTTATAACATGAGAAAACATAACTAATATAGATATAATTTGTTTAGCTACAACACTAGTCATATTTATTTCCTCTGGTGGAAAATATTTACATTGACCTCAGGTGTTGATATTATTTACCTTCCTTCTACTATGATCCATATCTAAATAATATAATGCCTACATTCAGCTCATAATCATCATGAATATTGTTCCATGAAATAAAAAACAACATAAAAAGGTAAAAGTTCTCAAATATTCTAATGGATTTTTTATAATGCTCATACTTTCTCTGTTATTCTAAAAACTAGTTCCCAAGGGTCCTACTAAACTTCCTCTGATATAAAATATATAAAACATGACTCATGTAACCCATATCTGGTGATTAGTTTACTATATTAGTACATGGTATAAGGGATTAAATCACCAAGGATAGCTCAGTTTAATAGTCATGAAAAACCAGATACACACACGGATTACATATTAATTTGGAAATTAATAAGGTAGCATAACAAAATTTATTCCATCCATAAAAATAAACCAAATATCCCTTCTTTATATCCTATGGGAAGGAAAAAAATAAAGGGGTGATCTGTGATGCTTAGTAAGGGTATCATACAATGGATACAATCATGTGAATATAAGTCATAAGAAATATGGTATGGTTGATAAAAGAAGTCATATTCTATTTATTTAACAACTATGCCTCAAAATAAATCCATTGATAATATCAAAATATAATTCATATGGATAATAATAACTCAATTCCAAATTAAAGAAATGTATAACTATAGACATTCATAAAATTTCCATCAATGTCTCATGCCAAGATATAATAAATATTTCAATCAAGTTTTTATTCCAAGATATCTAACTATCATCAAGGCCTTGTGCTAATATATTTTCATTCAATGGGTCTGCATATATTGATAAATACCCATTATTTTTATCTCATGAGACCTATTAATAAATAAAGAAACTATTTGATAACCAGGCCTCGCCAATCAATTACATATATCCAATGCATTTCTCATATATTGAATCAATAATATAATAACTAATAAATATTCATTATTAATCAATAAATATCTATATTGAATCAATAAGATATAACTTCAACATTCCCCCATTAAATGAAATAAATTTCTCAGTAAACAACATTTATTTCACATTTTATATAATAATGAGAATGTAGTTTAGTCAATATTTAGATTAGAATAATGTATAATATATCTTTAAGAAACTGAGATCATTCCTTGGGGATAAAGTAAGGTATAAACCATGAATCACTAATGGATGATAAAAGACTGTCAATTTATTAAAAATAAATGTTTTAAGAAAAATAAATTATTTTGATAATTATAGAGGAAAATGGAAGTGAAACCCTAAAACTAACTTTCCTTAAATATTTTTTAACATTTTATAAAAAATAACATATAAATCATCCCCCATATTCTATTCAAACTTTTATAAAATAATTCCATTTTATTTTAATGTAAAAATAAAAATTCACAGAATATTGTACAAAAATATTTTTTTAATAAACCATGGAAACTTATAGAGGAAACTAAATAGTGAATAACTGTCATGGAGGAATGAAATGTTTTTCCTCCCATATGCTTTAAAAAAACATTCTTTTGATGATTTTATAAAGAAATTAAAAAATTACTTGTTTGAATTTTTTGAAAAAAGATTCAATTTAAACCTTTGTAAATAAATTAAATGGTAGTAGAAAATAGTTTCACCAATCCATTAAAATTATATAAAAACTACCATAAATAATTTGAAGAATATGGACATGGATGAGAAGGATCCTCTACTGAAAAATAGAAATAAGGATGATTTTGTTTAAAAATATTCTTTTAGTATGTGGGTACCAAAGAGAGGAAAATTTGGAATAAAACATAGAAAACCCAGATATATATAGATTAGAATAAAATATTTGGTTTTTAAGAAGAAAAATATTTTATAATTATTCCAATATAAATTTATAGATGAAAATCCATATTTAGAGTGAAATTGAAAAATAAACCTTTATGCCTTTAATAACTTTTGAATCAAAACTCCTTAAAATATAAAACATCAATTTAAAATTTAAATACCCTGGATAAAAGTAATTCATGATATAGTATGTAAAATTTTTGGAATATTAACCTTATAAAAAATTAGATTAATAATATAAAATATTTCTCAATGGTGTGGAATTTTGATTTAAAAAAACCCTTACAGTTTTGGTAATCTCATAATCAAAACCTTATAAAAAGGTGATCCATAAAGAGATTTTTAAATACCAAAAAATTTAATCAAATTCATCATAAAATACATTAATGGATATTATAGACACCACATAAAAGAAACCAGTTTTGAATATGGAATATGTCTCACAAAAATAAAAGTGCAATTGGAAACCCTTACCTAGGATTACTTCTTGATGAGATGCATTGTATCCTCCTAAATAACCAATCTAAATTTATAAAATATTTTAATAATAATAATGTTATCTATATTCCATTCTTTAATGTCCTTCTAGAGTCATTTTACATCCACTCATTTTATAGTTCTTGCATACATCATCCACTAATGGTTGTTTGGTCAATTTCTCACAAATTTCTTTGTTATGTTAATAGTGGTTAAAGATGTTGTGGTTAAATCATAAAAATAATCATAAAAATTGTATAATTATCATTTTAATATATTAAATATACTTTTATAACTATCCTTTAAAGGTGGTAACAAAAAAATTAATTACAACATTTCATGGAGATATTAGTCTGAATGTACGCATGTATGGTATTTTCATTTTTCAATTGGATGAAAAAAAATGAAATAGATAAATTTTTATCTTTCAAAAATCATAATAATATTATAAATAACATTTTTATACATTAAATCTATCATTATCACCATCCATGTAAGTCTTAAATGAAAAACTAATCACATCATTTTTTGGAGGTGGTAGTCCAAACATACGTGCATGTGACTTTATCATTTTCCAATGGATGGGAAAGTAAGAAGGTAAGTAATATATCATATTTAGAGGATTATAATTATTTCATAAATATAATTTATAATCATTTGATCCATAATTTTAACAATCTATATGAGGCAGTGATGAAAAATAAAACACATTGCATCGTGAAGACAGTAATTTGTACTTACGCATGAGCAAAGTGTTTATTTCTCAACTAGAAGGAAAAGGGGGTGGGAAAGGGTTTTAATATCATTATAATAACATTTATTTATATTTTAGATTCATATGATATCATATTATCATGTTAATGATATACTTTAATGAGGTATAAGAAGAATTAAACTTAAAATAAATTGGTTAAGACTTATACATCCTTTTTTGATACCGTTCTTTCAATTGAGTCTAAGGAATTTGAAGGAGAGGTTTTTGGTAATGAAAGGAGAATGGGGAAATGGGAATTAAATTTTAGATATTTATTTGGGTATATTTTTTATATGAAACTAAATTTTATTCTTCATTTTATATGGTTGAAGTGAGTCCATTTTTATAAGAAAAAATCAATGGAATTTTCATAATATTTCAATATTTAAGGGTCATGAATGTAATTTTGAAAACAAAAATCTGAAAATAAATGCACCATAAATTATAGTCAAAACCTTTTACCATAAAATTTTGTTTATATAGTATTTTTATTATTTTATAATGATTTAAATAAATTTTTAAACATTAAATTCCATTTAATGTCGTTTTCAGAACAATTCACAAAATTTAACATTAAAAATATGAAGAAAATAATATAACTATAATTTAAACACATAAATAAAAAATTATACATAATAAATATATAAAAAAGTATTGGAACAACATAATTCATCCAAAAAAATTACTTTTCATTTTTTTAATCATTTACTTGATTTTTCTCTTGTATTTATAAATGAAGAATTAAAGCATAGTAAGCTTTTTAAAAACTAATAGTATTTATAAAAACATAAAATAAATTATAAATATGAATATAATTGTGTTAGAATAATTATAGTAATTTATGTTCATTAAAAATGTATATATACACTTATCCTCACCATGAAAACATATTAAAGATATTAAATGAGAGAAAGTGACATTTTTGTAAATATAATCTTATTAATATAAAAAAGGATGTCATAATCATGTCGAGTGGACCCAAAATGGATCCAAATTGACCATTGTTTTAATAAATACTCATAAAACCATTTTTAGGAAATATTTTGTGAGCTTATCACATAATATTAACTTTAATTAACTCGTTTTACCCATTAACATGGTGAAAACTTTTTATCTAGGTAAATTGTTTATATGACCCAAAAAAATAAAAGGGAGATATTCATCTAATTTTACCCTTGTTTTTAAAATTAAATAAATTTTTAAATATTCAATTTATATTAATTTTAAATCTAATTTTAACATAGGTTCACTAAGCACAATAAGAAATAATTTTTTGAAAAATAACCTTTTAGCATAAATGGATTTTACACCAAAATCAAGTATAATATTGATTCCCATAGAATTAATTGTATAATGTTTAATAATATGAAATTTTGAAAAATTTAAAACATATAAATAAAAAAATTTATCACTTTAATTTATTTTATTAATAAAAAAATGATATTTTTTTCAAAATTTTTTTTTTCAGTATTCATCCAAAAATCAAATTTTACAAAACAAAATCATAAAAATTAATCGTAAGGTTATTTTGAAATTATGATTTAAAAAATTATTTCCATTTTATCCAATAGAATTTTTAAATAATTTATAATCTATTCATTTTAATACCCAGTGATTTTATATTATATTTCACTTTAATAAATTGTATTCCTTCGATAGCTTACACTACACACAACACTAAGTTTAAATTAACCTTTTATTTTACTAAAATATTATTTAATAGTTACCATCAAGGCATGGAGTTTTTTGGTATTAATCAGAATAAATAAATTATAAAAATATATTTTTTATAAAAATATTAAATAAATTCATTGGTTATCAATTAATTAGAAATGAAAATAAAAAAATCAATTAAAAATAAAGGATGTTTTCTTCAGAAAAATAGTTTTTATGTGTGCAAAAAAAATTATCTTAATAAATTAAATTAATAAATTTTTATGAATTAATTGTATTAAATTTATATATTATATATTAAATCAAATGTTTTAACATTCATACAAAATTTTTACTTTGCATGGGGTAAGAATAAATCCAATTTTATGCTGAAAAACTGTGTTTTTCTAAAAAGTGGTTTGCGACATGTTTTTCACACTTATTTTAAAATTAATTCATAAAATATATGGAGAATTAATTTTATAAAATCAATTAAATAAATTGAATTATGATGTCAAAATTTTTTGAATATGGCCCTTATATTTTTCGTGCATTATGAATAGTAACTGTGGTAAAATTTATCACATCGGTAAATGGAAAATCACGATAATCTAGGTTAGAAATTAATGAAAAGGCAATTAGTTTGCATCTTAATTCATAATATATGAATTAAATTAGTCACTTAGGAAATTATTCTCTAAATACAGTTGTTTAAAGGATAATTGTTAAAGAAAATGACCTATATAATATTTAAAGTAAAGAAAAATACAAAATGTCACTCTCTTAATTTTAAAAATATCTTATGTGTTCATATAGAGACAAAAATAGGCTGTGAACAAATATAAATTTCCATTTTGAGCATAATGAAATTATTTTCGAGATTTAAATTTATTTAATATTTCAATTAATTATATAATTACCTTAAATGTTTATGCAACGTCGACACAGTGTTTCTTTAATTAATGAAAAAATAAAATAAATTATTCTAAAAATATTAAGTGTGAAATAATTTGAATGAGTTATAGTGTTACCCAAATTCTATAGATGATTATGAAATATTATTTTTGTGTTAAATTATTATATTGGAATTAGAACTTTGTATTTTTGTCTTTTAAGTAAAATTAAATGAATAGTGTCAAAATTGACAATAATGGTACATTATGAAAATAATATTTTATTAAATTATTTACAAATTATAAAAAAAATAAAGAAGATAATATGGATAAAATATACTCTAAAATATTATTCCTTTCCCATTTATAATTCAATATTTACCTTTTAAGTACAATTAAAACCCTTTAAGAGTGAAAAGTCATTATCATGGTTAAAGTTAAAATGGATTAACTATGAGGTTAAACCAAAAATAAGTTATAAAACACCACTTAAATCTATAGATATTATATTGGTTGAGGATATTAAAACCTCATCCTATTCCAACATTGAATATATATCTATTTGGAATCAATTAGCTTGATAATGACTTTGTTATATTTTATTCTTATAAGAAATTCGAAGTCCCTTCTCATTTTTACACCACATTGAGCCTTCTAGCTCGACCACCCCCTACCCATTTCTCATAAAAAATTACATATAAACATTATAGAGGTTATAATCTTCAAAAAACCAACCCTAGGGTCCTTAATATGATATCCAAATGAATTATTCCAAAGAATAGGTAATCACCATAAAAGATGACTTTCTTTTTACTAATTCTTTTACCGCCGATAAATGTTTCGTATTTATCATAAAATGATAAAATAATTATTCTAAATATACTGAAATTTTATAATGATTTTTAAACCCCCATTATCCACCTTACATACCATCAAATTGAAAGTGAAAGTATCTTTCATGCATATGTACAGATTACCATATCTGTGTCATAATGCCATTCATTTTTCATCACCATATTTTATAGATGGGCATTATTATTGGTTTAATGTTTTTAAATTATATTTATGAAATAATTATACTTCTATAATTATAATATCAATTCTTCTTTATTTCCTTCTAGAATATTGGGAAATGATAATGTCGCTCCTGTTTACATGTGGACTACCACCTCCATGAAATTTTGTGATTATTTTTTCATTTATATTTTAAATATATGATAATGTGGATGGATTTTATGAATATATATTATTTATATGATATAATAATTATTATTTTAATTTAAAAATTTATCTACCTTTCCTTTTTTCAATCTGTCAAAAACTGAAAATAGTATTCATGTGTACGTATGGTCGACAATCTCCAGGAACGGTGTAATCTATTTTTCTATCTCAACCTTTTATTGATTACTATAAATACATATAAAATGAATATATATATTATTTAAATCATTATTAACTTTTTTTATATGATTTAACATTGATCTAAGTACACAAACTGAAACTACCAGACAAAAAATATATTTGAAAAATGATGGAGTTATTACTTAGAACAGTGATTTTAACAAAGAATTGTTAATACAATAGTGATAAAAGATTATAAGTAAGTCATATATGGTATTATATATATGATTATGGTTCATAAATAGATTTATAATAAGTATATATTTATTATACATTAGTTTTAGAAACATATAAAGGAATTCGAAACTAACATAACGGTTTATTTCAAAATCTCATAATTATTTGAGATTGTTTGTATTCAAGTATTCATTGGGGTAATTATTTTATATTTCAATATTAAACCAAATATATTTTATTATACTCTATTTATTCATGAAATTTTAAATTAATAGTAACATTTTCCTCTCTTTGTACATAAAATTATTGAGAAATTGATTGTAAGGAAATATGAATTTATTTCTCACTTCTGTTTAAAATAATTTTTATTCGATGTCTATATATTCCAAAAGTGTTTTCAATAATTTTTTTACTATTCTCTAATGATTTATTAAAGTAGTTTTTAACCATTATTTATTTTTTACAAAAAAAAATTAAAAGGAATCTTTTTATCATTTTCTAAAAAATGTAATTTTTTACGTTTTTACAATGGTGTGAAAGGATTATTTTTTAACATATTCATAATTTACCAATATCATTACTAATCAATGATTTGAAAATTAATTCAGAGGTTTACAACTTTATTTTAAAACAAAATCTTTAATATTTGGAAAATATTTTATATTTCAAATTAAAAAAATTATTTTCCCTTAAAAATTTTCCAATGATCTTTTTTAAAGTGTTTTTATCTATGTAAACATCCTTTGTAAAATCTTATATTAATTATATACTATAATAATACCATACAACATATTTATTTGGATGTTTTATGATCATTTTGTGATGTTTTATTTTTATACCATTCTCCATATTTCTCTGGATGATTTATGATTATGTTTGTTTATTTGGGAAAGTATAAAATTTTCATATGATAATTTTTCATTATGAACTTTTATGTTGATTATGTTTCAACCCATTCATATAAGAAATTCATTAGTCTTATTAAGTGATGGGTTGGGATTTTAATTACATAGAACCTTTATGCATCAATAGATCTCATGAGACAAACTATATTGGGTTTTGGCCAAGTCCTTACCCATTTATATAAGATTTCATCGAACAATGCCTTGATGATATGTTTAAGATATCTTGGAAAGAATCCCTAAAAGAAATTTTCTGATGTCTATAATTATGTATTTCATCATTTTTAAATCATTTATTAATGTTCATGTGATTATTTGAATATTTTTTTATCCATGGATAATTTTTTACATCATTTGATTATTTATATGGAATTATTTAATTATAATTTATTTCATGTCATATTATCCATGCCTTAATTATCTTTCCTTGTATGCATTCCCTTACTATGCATATGAGTTCACCCCTTTCTTATTATTCATTTCCATAGGATACGCAGAAGCATTTTATGATTAATATTCTCAGAAATTCTAAGGGTTACAATTATTTACTCAATGAAAATAATTTGTTGTTTTTTATTTTTTCAAATATAATGTGAAATTCATGTATGTATATACTTTTACAAGACTAATTAACTATTCAGTCCTCTGGGATGTGATATATTAAATCTAATACCAATTTAATAAAGTAACCACTAACTCTAGTATACTAGGGTTAGGGTCTTTATAGTTGATATCAAAGCAATTTTAGTATAAAACATGAAAACTAGTTTTTGGAAAACATATATTATGGAACTTATCCCTATGATGAACCTTGAGAATATTCCCAAAGAAATAAAGCACATTATTTGTATATTATCTATAAAAAAATTTCCATTTTTGTTATGTGTTTCAATTTTTTCAAAATTATACATTGTGATTTATAATTTTATAACCTATTCTACTATATTCCATTATTTGGACATGGAACATAGTGAAAGGAATTTAAATCGTATCAATTCACATAATCCATATAGGGATTTACTTACTAGGAAAGATAATAAATCTTGAGTTGGAGCTGTAGTTAGATCAAAACAAATTATAACTATATTGAGGTATTTTACTTAGGTTATAAGAAATAACCTTACCTATATGGAGTATCCTTCTGATCCAAAATGTTGTGTAAAAATGGTATAATTCTTCATGCATCAACAACTTCCACCATTAAATGGGACTAAAAATCCTTTTGTAGCTAAATAATGGAAAATTCATTAGATAATATATTTCTCAGGTTGGGAAGTAATGAATGGAAGAAGGTTTTCATTCTAGTTTATCATCTCTCAGATGATGCTGATCAGTTATGGTCATTGATTATAAACACTAAGGATAAAGAGGAAATGCAAGCATGGAATAAAAGGATTTTAAGGAAATATTCATGGAAAAATATTTACCTCATGAACAATGAGAATATATGGGGAGAAAACTATTGAATCTGGGACAAAAGGAATAGAAAATTGGTTTTAACTATGAATCTAACTTAATAATGTTATAAAGGCATATTTCATACTATTTACATAATCCAAAGAGGAATATTGAAAATTTCTTTAATGAGAATAATCCAACCCTTCAATGGGAATTGGTCTCCCGAAAATTCTCATCATATGAAGAAATATTATCATGTACTATCAATAGAGAGAAATAATTTTCCGATCCATATTGATTTTAAGGAAAGAAACATAATAAGAGGATATAAAAGAAAAAATAGATAATGAGAATAAGAGAAAGAATAATTTTCCATCATCAATACATGTAGAAAGAAACACCTTGTTACATCTTTAAAAGGAAAAGTATTTTTCTTCGAGTGTGGAGAAAAGTTCCATCATTCACATGAATTAAAATGTAAAGGATAATCCATCAATTTATAGTGCTACTATAAGGAGATGGGGCATTATTCCTACTAATTCCCCAAATCTTAAGGTAACTTACCAGAAAAAATACAAAGTTATAAGGCCAAGATTTTAAAATTACTACATCCAACGTGTATGTTCATAAAGACAAGTTGAAAGGTACACTTATAATATAATCTAATGTTTAAAAAAATTGATTCTAGTTTTACCAACCCTTTTATATTTAAATAATGTTATAAGGGTATCACATCACCACCTCAATTATTATATATTGAGTTGGTTGTGAGAACTTCAAATGGTATGGTGGTTTCTTCTCAAGGGAAAAAATCCTCTCGAGTATAAGTTTATGGTATTTTGATTCTTGAAAAACTTGGTGTTCTTCATATGGTCAAATTTGATGTTATCTTAGGTATATAATGGATTATTATATATAAATACCCCATAAATTTTCAAGAAATGGAAGTCATGTTTGATATTCTAAACTAACTTATGATCATCTATTAGTGTGATGGTAAATATGAACTTACAATAGAAATTTCATCCATTATATGGGTCTTGATTCTTATTTAAAGGGGTGTATATCTAATATATTAGGGGAAAACATAATATCAATTATATTCCTATTATAATGGAGTTTTTCAATCTATTTCTTGAACAGTGTCATGGTCTTCCATTGAATTATGAAGTTTAGTTTTTAATAGAAAACATATCTTATTCTACACTTATTTCAAGGAATCTATATATAATAGCCTTGATTGATTTACAATAATTGAAGAAAAAACTCTAGGAGAATCTTGAAAAGTGATTCATTCATCCAAGTACATCACCTTATGGTGAAATTGTTATTTTTGTTAAGAAGAAAGATGGATTGATTTATCTTTACATTGATTATTCAGAACATAACAAGATCATTATCAAGAAAAAGTATTCTCTACCCCCTATTGAGGACATTTTTGATCAAATATGTGGAGCTCAATACTTTTTTACAATTGACTTTTGTTTTTGATATCGTAAATTGAGGTTCAACTTAGAGGATATACCCAAGACATCATTATGTACAAGGTATAGACACTATGGATTTATAGTGATTCTATTTGGTCTTACTAATTCCCCTAATATCTTCATAGATTTAATGAATATAGTCATTAGAGATTACCTTGATCATTTTTTGGTAGTATTTATAGAAGATATTATTATATATTTTAATATAAATGAAGAGCATGAAGATCACTTGAGGATTGTACTAAATACACTATGAAAGGAAAAGTTGTATGAAAAATTTACTGGGTATGAATTTTGGTTACAAAAGTTTCATTTTTGGGTTATATAATATTATAAAAGGGTATATATATGGATCTATAAAAGTTAAAAGTTCTTGAACATTGTACAAGACCAATCATGGTGACTAAGATCTTTAATTTTCTTGGTTTGGTTGGTTATTATCGACAATAAGTGAATAATGTTTAAAGGATGTTGAACCCACTCACTAAGTTAACTTGAAAAGGATCCATGCTCTTTTGGATTGATGATTGTGAGGAAATTTTAGAGAAAACAAAGATAAGGTTAGTTATTACACCTATTCTTACACTACCCTATAGTGGATAAGTGTTTTCAATCTATAGTGATGCATCGAATAAGGGATTGGGATGCATCCTTATGCAGAATGATTTGTTTATAAGTTATGCCTCACACCAATTGAAAGTCCATGAGAAAAATTACCCAACTCTTAATATGGAGTCAAATATCGTAATTGTTTCATTAAAGATATGGATACATTATATTTATGGATAAATTTTCAACACATTGTAACATCCCCTAATCCGGAACTCTCTCATGTGGCCGAAAAGGGCTGGTTAAAAGACCTCAAGCACAACACCCAGTATGCATGAGGCTACTGACTAATAGTGGGTATGTGAAAAGTATAGTAGGGAGACTATATACTCTAGTATGAATTTTCATAGATGTATAAATAAACCATATAAATGAAATAAATCAAAATATAGACATAGTAGAAGACAACAAGAAGTGCCAACTGAGTAATCCAATAAATAATAAAGGAATAATTTAATGACATGTTAGAATATAAACCAATGTTATAATAGAAATAGTACAAGTTAAAGACTAAAAAACTCAAATGTAGAATTAAAATTCCTTGGTCTCGAACCCCACATCTATCCCACCTTCAAGATCCATCTCATTCAGCATGAAAACAATCAACAATAAGGTCATTTTCCCTTGTCCAAACCTGCATCCATGTAATCTGATTAGGTACCAAACAGTGGCCCAAATAGGATGTGAGTATAACTCATTTGGTTGAAACCATTGTGTATAAACTAACAATAATGATAATAAGTGTATGAAATAAAGCAATAAATAGGTGTATTAATTAATTCAACAATTAATAAAATACAACAACAATCTATTTTAGCTTCATTACAGAATTATTTTGAACATGTCTTACAACCATGTCAACTATAACTATATAACTAAGGTAAAATAACCTACTTTGGAATCATGCCATAATTTCTCAGATCATGTCTTAAAACCATGCCAACCACCACCATATAACCATGTTATAATCACAATAATCTAGTTCAAATCCTTATAAGAATTATAGAATTTTGGTTAAATCCTTTTAACTATTACAGCATGGGACTATGATTACCCACTCTCTATAAGAATTGTAGTATGGTACTAGGCTATGCACACTCAATATCATCATTACAACAAATAATTGTGCATGTTCCAAGTCTGACCCTAGTATATAATAATTTCATCACGAAACACAAGTCTTGTCATACAACATGGATATCACAATATCACAACATAAATCTCAATGGTTATTTATGATAATTACCATTTATCTTTCATATACCGCTTTTAGTTAGATCAAAATTTATTAATAGTAAAAAAAATAAGTAATAAGACACAACTTAGGGATTATTTGTCAAGAAATCACCTAAGGTCTCATGTCAAGATAAATACACTCTAAACCACTATAAAATTCAATTATATCAATGCATAGCTCACCCCATGGGTATCCATAACTCATGTTAGAATCTAATTGAAACCAAAGGACTTCAAGGAATAATCCTATTAATTATTTAATTGATTTGGACATTCACTACATTGGTGTAATCAAAAAATTTCATAAACATGGAAATTATCAAACCATAGGGTTAAGAATTATACCCCCTACCTTTAAATAATGATTCAATAATGCTTCAAATGAAAAAATTTTATGAGGAAGAAGGTTTTTTTGATCATAAAGAGTTTTCTAGATCAAAACTTATTAAGATAAAAACAAATAATTCAATCAGTTAAAGTATTCCACCATAATGGTTAGAAGAAGAAGTTAGAGAAGGGAAAAACCTTACAAAGAATACTTACTAGGGATTGATCATGTAAATAGGACATCTAGAATAGAGGTTATCATATCAAAATCTTTTTGAATGTGTCCTAGGGTATAGACAAGAAGGCTTCAGTGAGTTATATTGAAATCTCATCCACACAGTATACTTTAAAATAGTACATCATAGAATTACAAGTCGTTTAACATAGTTACATCTCACATAAATATTTTTAACGGGATACACTGAAAAACCCATCACCTCATATTATTTTATTAAAACAACCAAACATTACATGATGTGTAATCCCTTTACACATAATGTTAATGTTATGAAGATGGTTTTTTGGACCATTTTCACTTTAACAACCCAAACCCCCTTTAAAATTTCTCAACATAACAAGAACCCATGATAACACTTAACCCATTTATAATTGGGCTCAACTAATTCAAACAAGCATACATCCATGAACTTTAAGTCATTTTCCCAAAAACGGAACCCTACATATATCCTATTAGATTTTTATCAAGTTTCCTTACAACTCAAGACTATTTTTATTCAATCAATTGGAATCCATGATTAAAACACAACCAAAATAAAATTCAATGAAAAACTCATAGAGAGATGTAGCTGGAAAAATATGGGACCTTAGAACCCCCCACCATATAATAGCTCATCCCTGAGCAAGTATAATCATCACAGTGGGGTTTCAACGAAAATGTTTAGCCATTGTGTTCACATATCATATTCCATCCCTAGGTATCCTTCTAAACAAACCCTTGTTTCCACTACACTCGAACCAACAGTATAGTCCTACCCCAAAGATATTTTTCAATATGATCCACAAAATATATAAGATTATTCTCAAAAGAAGCATCAACACAAAGATCAATGTTTGTTACTTTTATCACATGGGAAGGGTATGGATGATATCTTTATAGCTGTAACATGTGGAACATGTCATGCATGTCACTATAGAATTATAAAAGTTATAAATAGTACACCATTAGATAAACTCTTTCCATTATATCAAAAATCCTAACAAACTTGGGTTCTCGCTATCCCTATTTCCTAATACAAAGTTTCTCCAAAGTAGGAGACACTTGAAGGAAATCATGATGAACAAACTCAAATTCAAGAGTTCATATTCAATGTCCAGCATATTATTTTTTCATTCTCTTTATGGTTACCAACCGCTATCAGATCAACTAAACCTACTCAGATGTCTCTTGTATGAGACTAGGATAAACAAATTCTAACTCACCTTCCCCTATCCAATAATGATGTGAACAATATAACCTACTATACAATGACTCAAAAGGTTTTATTGGCTCAATTCCCAAAATCTATTTTTATATATAAACTCTACATGTTCCATATGTTTCTCCCATGAACCACCAAAATCCAAAACATAGTCTCATAACATATCCTCCAGAACCTAAATAGTTCACTCTAATTGACCATCATTATATGGATGATAGGATATTCTCAAAATAACCCACGATCCGATAGGATTTTTAAAACCCTTCTAATAACATGAGGTGAAACAAGGATAACTATCTTAAATGATACTTTTCGAGACATTGTTCAACCAAAAAAAGTCATGCATGTAAAGACTACCTAGATCATCAACTATAAAGGCTTATTTGATGGTAAGAAGTGGTATACCTTAGTCAGTTGATCCATAATAACCCATACAACATCATTATTAGAGGTTTTCTTAGGTAATCCTATCACAAAATCCATTGTGACATCATCCCATTTCCACGCAGAAATAGGAAAAGGCTACAAAATCCACGTTTCCCTTTGATGCTTGGCTTTCACCTACTAACAAGTGAAGCATCTAACCACGAATCATGCCACCTCCTTCTTCATTCCTAACCAACATTAATATCTATGTACATCATGATACATCTTTGTCAAACTAGTATGTACCACCCATCTAGAACAAAGAAACTCTCTCATTAACCCCTCACATAAGCCTATAGAAACCCTCACTCATCCATAGAGAAGAAGAGAATTTGTACTACTAAGAGACCATCCTGATGGTGTCTCCCCACCATATAACTAATCTCTTATAACTAATCCCTCCAGATCAAAAAACTTCTCGGTATTAATCCAGACCAAAAGAATGGGTATAAAAAATGTTGAATTCAGAGCCACTCATCCCTGAGACTCATGAACATTCAGATGCACGTTTTAAAAGAGGGAAATTATCCGCCACTCATCACAAGACTCTCATAATACCTCTTTTTATGTCATTCATTTCAAATTATCGGAAGTGATTTTTCCCTTCCCTGGTTTCTAATCCAATTAGAAGTTGAAATACTATAGATACTCAACCCACATCCTCTTCTAAAGGTTCAAGTATCGCTGAAAAAAGATATACCTGAGGCTCTTGTTGTGAATATATACCACAAAACTATCACTCATGAGATAGTTCCACCAACATATTAGGGTATGTACCACTACATTTAACTCTATATCATGAGTAGGAAATTCCATTCATGTCGTCTCATCTTCCTTAATCCATAAACATCCACTTGATCCTCCTACATTAGAATAGTTCTGAGTCCAACTGTGAATGCTTCACAGTACATATTTTATACTTTACCCGGTATAGGTAAATTAAGGAAAGGTGTTGTGTTCAGCTTGAATTTTAGCTCCTGAAAAAAAAACTTTCACAAGAATTAGACCAAAAAAACTTTACCCCTTTCTTAGTCATCGCAAACATCAGTGCTTCCAAATGGGATGAATTCTAGATAAAGCAACGATACTAACCTAAAAAACCTAGAAACTTCTAAATCTCAAAGATTTTCTTGGGTTGTTCCCAAGATACCACAACCAGTACCTTCTATGGGTACACTAAAACTCATACCTTTGCGATGACATGTACTAAGAATCACACTTCATTAATCTGGAAACTGTATTTGGTTAGCTTGGTGTAAAGACGATGCTCTCTCAATGTACTCAAGACGATGTTGATATTTTTGGCATGATCATCTACTGGCTGGTAGTACACTGAGATATCTTAGATAAAAACCCCACAAAGTGATCTATAAAAAGATGAAATATCATATTCATTAAGTATATGAATACATATGGTTTGTTAGTCAACCCAAATGACATCACTATATATTCATACAAGTAATATCTTCCTGTAAAATAAGTACGAGGTATGTCCAAAGGTCTCACTCTTAACTAATAATACCCTTATCTCAATTCAATCTTGTAGAAGATATTATAACCTCCCAAATTAATGAAAATATCATCAATACATGGAATAGGATGCCGGTTCATGACCATTATCTGGTTCAACCTCTGATAATACACACATAACCACAAATACCCATAAGCCATCTTGTCGAGGAGAACTGGAGAACCCCCTGGAGAAATATTAGGTCATATGAAGCCTTTAGATTCTACATATTCCAGCTAAAAATTCAACTCTTGAGTCACTATTGGCTCCATTCTTTAAGGTGGGATAAAAACTCGCTAGTAATCTATCATAAACTCAATCATGTACTCAACCTCTCACTCAAGTGGTAAGTAATAGAACTAATTAGTAAAGAAATCCATAAAATGGTCAACCACTAGAGGAAGGGAATACTGATGCATTCCACTATAATCTAGAGAAATACCATATATCTAAGCCATGCGACAATTCAATCTACACTGAATTGGTCCTTCATGACCAGCCTGAGGATTTTACTCACCTTGGAGAAAATAACTACCTCTTTCTAATGATAGAAAGGTAACTACCCTCCAATAATAGTATATATGATCTTGGTGTTTAAATAACCAATCTATAGCAAGGATTTTGTCAAATCCATTCATTTTCTACATGAATGATTACCAAAAGAAATGATAACCACAAATATATACAGAACACGCATTTCTATGTTTGATATTTTCTAACCACACTCCCAATAGTGTGTTGATAGTAAAATCGACATCCAATATTTCCAAATATAATCCCAAAACATTTTTGAAAAGAGAAAATAGAAAATAATGTGATGATACTGTATCAAACAAAAGAAAAGATAAGGTAGATGATACAATAATTGTACCTCTAATGGTAACTGGTCTTGTATCCAGTATAGTCAAGGTGGTCTAAATAACATGAAAATGACTTGTCCCTCTTCCTTAGGCTCTAGTATGACTACCTTGAGAAATTAATCTTTCCTAGTATTATTTCTCATGCATTGGGGTACTAAGTCCCTTTCCTCAGCCTGAACGGCCATTGGAACTCTATATAACAGCCTTATTAGGGGTAGTTAAGGCCCTTCCTAGCTCAGGTTCCTATCCTGATCCCCTACAACTGGTCTTCTGTGGAAATTTCACTTAGAAACTCTATAGATGACCTAATATGCCAAATATAAAATACTTGACTATGAGGTAAGCACATTGTGGGTGCTTGTGGCCAAACGTTTCACATTGATAGCACTGGAATTGAACATGGTCTTGAGATCGATGTTCACTACCCTCGCTACTCTTCCCACTACTTCCTTGAAGGAAAATGTTATATAGGAACTTCTTTCCACTTAAAGAAGATCTCCCAGATCTCCCTATTGAAAAGGTATAGCCACTACTCAGGGACTCTCTCAAATTATCTTTCATGATGATTGGTTCGTTCCTCACATCCTCAAATATTATCAAGTAAAACAAATTACCTATGAGCTCATATCATAGTGAAGACCATCCAGAAAATGATTTTCCATAGAGGTCAAATTAGCTTCCAAATATGGCACAAATCACTGTAGGTTGATTAAATGTGTAGTCTAGTCCATCAATAACATTACCTCCTGCTTCAGATGCATGAACTCATAATATTTTTCATCTATCAATATCTCAGGATAGAAATATCTTAGGAACTTAATCTCAAATTCCATCCAAGTTAGCTCAACCTATTACATAGATTCCTTCAGAATATCCCACCAATACTTATAAGGTCTATAAAGAATATATATATACATAGATATATATAAAGATTCAACCTTGTATCTTTGGGTATATCAAAATTCTTGAAGATCATTTAGACTAACTCGATCCAGAACGTGACTTCCTGGGGTTCTCTCTTCCTAGTAAACATTGCTGGGTGTGGTAGGTGAAACTCTCTTTTCTTCTCATACATCAAAGGAATGGTATGAATAGTATCCCTTTCCATATATCGCATGAACCTCAAGAATCTGTCATGAATATGAACATACATCTACTCCTTAATAACTATAGGATTCTCGACTTTAGATCTGTTAGGAGTGTTCTAATTTACACTCTCCTAATTCTCTTGTTGAACACCAAGAGGCTGCATTTTCTCTATAAGAAAAATCAAAACCTTAGATATTTGGATAGAAAAAAAGGTCAACCTAAAAAAGTGACTGCAATAGAGGACCACTAACTCATGGTCTCTCTAAACTTATCTTACAAGTGTTTTAGATTGACATGACAACTCATTTTATTTATCTAGTGAAACAGATGTCTCATATAATAGTTCAATAGGTAAGTATATATCACATAAAAGAAATAGATATGCCTTTATCATGAACAATGCATATCAATATAAACTTATGATTCTATTATGATGTATATATTCTCATCCTATATTTTATCAAGACACAATTATAGTTATCAAGAAAATATAATATCGTAAAACAATAATCTCACACAATATGTAAATCACCCAAGGTGAAATAACATCAATTTTAAGAGGCAAACAACATAAACGGAAATCTCATCCCTAGGAACTAAGATTTTCCTCCATAAATGGGTTATCTACTATCGTAAAAAATTGCATTGCCAAGTCTCGAAATATTTTAGTCTCCTTTTCATATTTACCAAACAATAAAGTAGAATGAAAACCTTCTCCTTTAATAACACATTGTAACGTCTCCTGATCTGGAACTCTCTCATGTGGCCAAAAATGGTTAGTCACGAGACCTCAAGCATGCCTCCCCATTTTCCACAAGCTTCCGACTAGAGTAGTGGGTGTGAAAATAATAGTGGGGAGACCAAACCCCTAGGTATAAAGTGACATAGAAGTATAAATAAACCATATAAATGACATAAATCAAAGTATAGACATAGTAAAAGACAACGATAAGATCCAACTGAGTAATCCAATAAATAATAAAGGAATAATTTAATGACATGATAGATTGTAACTAAATGTCATGAACTAAATAATATAATAAAGATACAAGAATAATCAAATAAATACTCAAAATTATTTGGTCTTGAACCCACCATAGGTCCCACCTCCAAACTATATCCCATCCAGTAAGAAAACAATCAACAGTAAGGTCTTTTTCCATTGTCTGAACTTGCATCCACATAATCTACTTGGGTACCAAAAGGTGGCCCTAATAAGGTGTGAGTATAACTCAGTAGTTCAGTACTAACATGTTTAAAATAACCATTCTGAAAAGAAATGCATTCAATAAAGTGATAAACATGTGTATTAATTAATTCAATAATTAATAAAATACAACAATAATCTGTTTCATCTCCATGCCAGAATATCTCTAAGCTTGTATAACAGTGATGATAACAACTACCATATAAACAAAGAAATATAAACTTATTCTACTCCATGTCAGGATGTCTCAGAGCATGTCTTATAACCACACCATCCACCACCATATAACCATGGTATAGTCACAATAAACTGGGTCAAATCTCTATATGTATTACAACATCTGGGTCAAAGCCTTATAATCATTACAACATTGGATTGGAAGGAGCCTAATATCTATAAGAAATATAGCATGGGACTAGTATGATCCCACTGAATATCATCATTACATCATATAATTGTGAATATTCTAAGGTCGAGCCCAATATATAAGCATTTCATCATAGAACACATGTCCTATAATACAACATGGATATTACAATATCACATCACAAATATCAATGGTTAATTATGTGAATTACCATTTATCTTTCATATACCACTTTCAATTAAATCAAAATTGATTAATAGTCATAACAATAAGAAATAAGCCACTACATAGGGATTATATATCAAGAAATCACCTAAGGTCTTTTGTTATGCTAAATACAGTTTAAACCATAATCCAATTAAATTATATTCATGGTTTTCATAAACCATGGGTAGTCATAATCCAAGTCAGATTCCAATTGAAACCTAAGGACTTCAAGGAATAACCCCATTAATTATTTAACTAACTTTAGTGCATGAAATATTGGAATAATCATAATATTTCATTAACAAAGAAATTATCAAACCATAGAGCTAATATTTAGACCCCTTACCTTAACTGATGATCCAATAATTATTCCAATGGTAAATAACCAAAAGGAAAAAGGTTTGGATGATTTAAAAGACGTTACTAGACCAAACCTAATCAAGATCATGAACAAAAACACACATGGTTGAAGAATTCCACCGCAGCGGTTGGAATGATTTGGGAGAGAAGGGTAAAAACTAACTAAGAAGACTTACCTGGGATTGATCACTTAAACGGGACATTTGAAAGGGACGTTGACACTCCAATATTGCCTAAAAGGTTCCATATAGTTGAAAAGAGAAGGTTTTAGTGAGTTATAATGAAAACATAGTTAGAAAAAATACTTTAAAATAGAAGGTCTTTGAATTACATATCGTGTAATCTAATTACGTAACGTGTAAATATGTTTAATGGGATACGCCAAAAAAACCATCACCTCGGAGTATTTTACTGAAACACCTAAACAATACATGATGTGTAGTCCCTTTACATGGAATATAAATGTTCTTCAGATAGTTTTTCATCCCATTTTCCCTTTAACAACCCAAACACCGTATACATCTTCTTAACATACCAAGAACTCATGATAACACTTAAACCATTAATACTCAGACTCCATTAATTTAAATAAGAATGCATCCGTGAACTTTAAATAATTTCTCTAATAGAGTCTCACTATATAGATCCTCTCTAGGTTTTCTCAAGTTTTCTCACAACCCAAGACTACATTTATTCAAATGATATACATCCACAATGAAAACACAATTAAAACAAAACTTAATAAAGAACTCCGAGGGATATGTACATAGAAAAATATGTTATATTACAAATATATATTGTTCATAAAATATTAAATAATATTTTCACACATAAATATTTGAATATATACTATATAAGATGGTTGTAAATAATTAAATCTTATGATTACTCAATACATTACCACATGGGGAAGGTGAAAAATGTGGAAGATTCTCTAATTAAAAAGGATCATGCAGGATTATCTATGATGAGGATCACAAAATATCCAATATTTATGAATTTTCAATGAATGGATTGAGAAATATTGAAGGAAAGTAAGAAATTTTATCATTCTGAAATGGGTTTTCAACCATCTATCCATTTGATAATTAAATAGGCACAGAAGTAAGATGTAGATTTATAGAATTATGTGTTAAATGTTCCAAGATTTAACCATTATTGTGATGTAATTATAAGGTTCAGGAATTGTGTATGTGTTCCATCCATACCAAATTTGATGAAGGAACTTTTGGATGAAGCTCCTAGTTCTTCATTCATTATTCATCTGGGAACTTTAAATATGGATATAGATATGAATGAATATTGATGGTGGGACAAAATGAAGAAATATATTGAAGAATATGTTTCTCGATGCTTGGTATGTCAGTAAGTTAAGAATGAGAGATGAAAATATAAGGGAATGTTACAACCATCACCCATACCAAAATGAAAGTGGTAAAACAAGACCAAGGATTTTATTTTCAGACTCCCCAAAACATATAACAGTAATGATGCTATATGGGATTTAGTGAATTTTCTTATAAACTCAACACACGTTATTATCATCAAATAAGATGTCACTATTTATCAGCTTGCCAAAATTTATATAAAGGAAGTGGTAAGGATGCATGGAGTACCATGTTCTATTGTATCTAATTGGGATCTAAGGTTTACCTTGAAATTATGGAAAAGTATTATGTGAGATCTAGATATAGAGTTGATTTTTAGCATCAATTATCATCCAAAGATAGATGGTAAGTCTAAAAGGACTATTCAATCATTAGAATACAAGTTGATATCTTTCCCTATGGATTTCAAAGTTTGTTGGGATCAATGCCTTCCTTTGTTTTAATTTTTTATGAAAATATCTTTTTCTAAAGTATTCATATGGATCCTTATGAAGCCCTATATATAAAAAAATGTAGAACTCTAACATACTAGAATTAAGATTGATTAAGAAAGCTTTTGGGACCCAACATAGCTGATAAAGTGGAATAGAAGTTTATACTTATTCTGGAGCTTATAAGAGCATCTTAGAGTCAACTGAAAAGTTATGATGACAATCATTAGAAAGATTTAGAGTTTGAGATTGGTGAAAAGGTATTCCTATGAATATCTCCCTAGAAGAGGGTGATGATATTTAGAAATAATTTAAAGATAATATCTATGTGTATTGGACCCTTCGGGATTCTTTATCATATCGAGGAGGTAGATTATCACCCAACACTTCCACCAAACCTCTCCTAAGTCCATGATGTGTTCCATGTATCTCTCTTAAGAAAGTACATACTTGAACATTCACATGTACTAAAATAATATTTCATACTATTGAATCAATATCTCTCTTATAATTTACAATGGGTTAGAGATTCTATATAATAGAGAGAAATTTATATGAAACAATATCACTTGACTGGTTATAGTTTTTTGGCAAAACCATGAATTTAAAGAAGTTATATAGGAACTTGATGATCTAATTAAGTAGAGATATCCACAATTTTTTATATCATAGTAACAAAATTTCATGTTTGAAAATCATTTTATTAGGGGTAGAATGTAATTCTTAAATATTTCTCTTTAAACATTTCTATTTCTTCAATAGCTTGCGTTATATGCAACACCGAGATTAAATGAGCCACAATATTCTATTTAAATATTATATAGTAGTTATTGTATATCCATTTGGTTGGTGAGTATTAATATGACTAACTCAATTATGAAACATTTTTTTACACAAATATAAAATAAATTCATTGGTTATTAGTTAATTATAAATGAAAATGAAAAATCAATTGAAAATAAAGGAGATATTTTTTCTAAAAAACTATTTTTATGTACAAAATGGATTCTTATCTTAATAAATTAATCTAATAAGTATTGGTGAATTATTTTAATGAAATTTATATATTATATATTCAATAAAAAAATTAACATTCATCAAATATTTTTACTATTCAAGGGATGAGATTAAATCATGTTTTATGCTTAAAACTGCATTTTTTTAGAGTGGTTTTTGTCTGGTTTTTCACACTAATTTTAAAATTAATTTTTTCCACTTATAGAAATTTAATTTGATAAAATAGATTCTATATTTTTAATTATGATTCCAAATTTTATAAATAGTTCCCTTTTATTTATTGGTGTTATGAGTAGTAAGTGTGGTAAATTTTATCAATCAGTAAATTTTAAATCAAGTTAATCTAGGTTAAAATTGATAAGGGAATAATTTTTCATCTTAATTCTTAAGGGATGCTATTAATTAAAATATTATGACCTTATGCTTTCAATTTAACTGTTTAAGGGAAACTTTTACATGAAAATGACCTATATAATATTTAAGGAAAAGAATAATACAAAATGTCACACTATTGCTTTTAAAGATGTATTATGTATTCATATAGATTGTGAATGAATATAAAGATATATTGTGAAAATAATGAATTTATTTTCATTATGGAAATTTATTTATAGTTTTGAATAGTTATATTATTACCATTAATGTTTATGAAGTTCCAATGACGTATTTCTTCAATTAGTGGAATAGTTAATTAAATGATTTTAAAAATATTAAAAGTGATATAAATAGAATTATTTTTGGTGTTAAAATAATTTTATAGATGATTATGACAAATTATTATTATGTAAATTTATTATACTCAAATTAAAACATTGTATTTATGTATTATAAGTCTAACTAAATTAAATGTGTCAAAATTAACAATAATGATATGTTATGAAAATAATATTTTATTAAATGATTTAAAAGTTATTAAAAACTTAAAAGAAGGAAAGTGGGATAATATATAGTATAAAATATCATCTATTTTCCATTTATGAGTCAATATTTACCTTATATGTAAAATTATTTCCTTTAAGAATGAAAATTTCATTATCATGGTTCAAGATAAAATGGGTTAACTATGAGGTTAATCCAAAAGATGAGTTTCAAAAACCACTTAAACCTATCTATATTATATTTTTTAGTGGTATTAAAGCTCAATACTGTCCAAAATTATAATATCTCTCCATTTTGAAGAAATTTTCTTCATAATGAATTTGTTATATTTTATTCTTTTAAGAAATTCAAAGTGTGTCCTCTCCCCCACTTATAAAAGGACACCCCAAATTTCTCATCTTTACACCACATTGAGCCTTCTATCTTGACTACCACATATCCATTTATCTTCAAAAAAATCCCTATATACATTATATTGGTTCTATTATTCCCAAAAGATCAACCCTATGGACTATAATAGGATATCCAAAAGAGTACATCTAAAGAAGAGATAATCACCTTAACCAATCAATTTTTTTTTACTTATTATTTTACGTGCTCTAAATATATAGTATTTATAATAAAATGTTAACATACATATATTAAATATACTTTAATTTTATCATTTTTATTAAACAACTATTATATTCCCTATTTCCTATCAAATGTGAAGTGAAAATATCGATTTGTGTGCGTATGGATTACCATCTCCGCGTAGCGTTACAATTCATTTTTTATCACTATATTTTATGTATTGAAATGATTATTGGTTGAAATTTTATATAATATATATATGAAATAATTATACTTCTGTAATGATAATATCATGTCTACCTTATTACCTTCCAAACTGTTGGGAAATGATAACATCGCTTGGGCATACGTGTGGACTACCACCTCCAAAACATTATGTGATTGATTTTTCCTTTCTATTTTACTTAGATGAAAATGAGGACAGATTTGATTAATATATATGATTTATATGATATAATAATTATTATTTGAAGGTGAATAATTATCTAACTTTCTTTCATTCCATCTATCGAAAAGATAAAACAGTGTTCACACGTATGTACGGCTTACCATCTCCATGAATGTTGTAATTCATTTTTCTATATCTACATTTTATGGATTACTCTAAATAAATATAAATTTAATATATATGAAATTTATATAATTATTAAATTTATTTATATGATTTTACCTTGATCATGTTAAAAACACTGAAACTCCCAAACCAAAACATACATAAAAAACAAAGCAGTTATTGCCTGAAAAATTGATTCTAAGAAAGAATTATTAATAAATGTGTGATAAAAGATTATAATTAAGTAATATATGGAATGATTTTAAGAAATAATTTTTATTTAAAAATCTCATCATTATTCGGGATTCTTTATGTTTAAGTCTTACATAGGGTAATTATTTGATATTTTTATCTTAAAACCAATCGATTTTATTCTCCTATGTTTATTCAGGTTATTTTCAATTAATAGTACCATTTTACTCTCTTTGGTACTTAAAATGGTTGATAATATGTTTTTAATAAAATACTACATCATTTATCTATTTGATCGAAAATAATTTTTCTTGCATGTCCATATTTTCTGAAAATATTATCAAGAATGTTTTTACTATTATCCAATTATTTATTAAAGAAATTTTTAACAATTTTTGAATTTATAAAAAAAATAAAAGTAATCTTCTTGTTTTTTTCTAAATGGGGTACTTTTTTCCCTTTATACAAAAGTTTGAATGGAGTGTTTTTTAACATATATGTAATTTTCCACCATCATAGTCATTAAATTATTTGAAGATTAATTTTAAATTTAACAAGTTTTTTTCCCATAATATTTCAGAAGTATTTTATATTTCAAAGTAAAAAATTTATTAGCCCTCAAGAAATTTTTCAATGAACTTTTTAAAGGGTTTTAATCTTTTTAAATATAATATTTTCAATATTATTCTGAAGATATACTCTAATGATACCATCCACCAAATTTATTTGGATGTTTATGATCATTTTAAATGAGTATGTACTGTTTTTATACCATTCTCCATATTACTTTGGATGGTTTATGATTATATTTTATAATTGGGGAAAGTATTAACATTTCATATGCCTGATTTTCAATTTGAATGTCTATATATTATTATGTTTCTCCCCTTTAATATGAGAGATGAATTTAAATGATATGTGATTCTTGGAAGTACATATCCCATCAATGAATCACGAGGTCCCATGAGATAAACTAGAACTGATTTTGGTTGAGTTGTTACACAGTTATATTAGATGTCTTGGATCAAGTCCTTGATGGTATGTTTAAGATGTCTTGGAATGAGGCCTCGATGGTAAGTTTCATATGTCCTATATTATTCATTCCATTATTAAGAAATCATTTATTGATGTACATGTTATTCTTTGAAAAGTTTTTATATCCATGGATAATTTTTTAGTTGATGTGATTATTTATATGGAAATATTTTATTATCATTTATTTCCTGACATATTATTCATGCCTTATTTAGATTATGATATATGTATATAATTACTAAGCATTTGAGATCACCCTTTTCTTATATTTCATTTACCTAGGATACTAATAATTATTTTATGATTGATATGAAAGTATAGGATAAAGGGGAAAATAGTGTTCTCAAATAAAATACTATGTTGTATTTTATGTATTAAAATGTAATATGAAATTCAAGATTTTTATATTTTTCTGAGCCTATAGAACTATTAATTCCTCTCAGATATAATATCTTATTTTATAACCAAAGTAATAAAGTAACCACTAACTATGGGATGCTAGGGTTAGGGTATTTACAATTACAATATCAAATAAAAAAATGCATAAAACCCATTTTGGAAGAAAAATTATTTTTGAAGTGTAAGATGAATTTATCCTCATTCCTTGCTTAGTAACAACTATTAGTTGAATGTTAATTTTTTATATTAAATATATGATATATATTTCATTAAAATCATTCATCTATAGTGAATAACTTAATTAACTTTGATAAAAATACATTACACATGTAAAGTGGTTTTTTTAAATATCTCTCTTAATATTATATGATTTAGTTCTTTTATCCTAGCCCTTAATAAGTATATGTTTATTAAGAAAAGTATTTCTTCATATATTTCATGTTGAAGTTACTTTTGTTCAAACCCCCCAATCAAGAAGCTATGATATAATGGTCATATTTAAATAATAATATTTTAATTGTATATCACAATTTTTTTATACTCAGTATTACTTGTATCACAATATTTTGTACATAGTATTCATAAAATAAAATCTTGCTGTGTTACATTTCTAATGTTTCTTCAATAAGTAGTTTAGGTTAAAATTTATATTATGGAAAAATATGGGTGGAAAAATTATGATAAACCCACATCTATATCAGAGGTTTATATAATAATTTGAAAAAATGTTAATTCCCTAAAGTCTACTTAATAAAAAGGTGTATTCAATCAAAAACAACAAGAAGCGAAGATAGAAATACTGTATTTCAAATAAATAAATTGAATTTCATTTATTATTATTGGAATTTTTAAAGGTTTTGGAATAAGTCTATTGGTTATTTACATAATATTTCAATTCATGGAATACAAATAAGTCCTATATATAACACCTCTATATTTTAAAATAATAACATTATATTCGATAGTGTATATTACATGAAACATCGAGGTTAAACAAACTAAATAATATTATTATTTATGACCATTATAACCTACCACTTAAGATGGAATGTATGAATAGGATTAAAAAATTATTAAATATATATATATAACTTACTCAATACAAAATTATTGATTAATTATTAGAAAATATGTACTCAATTTTTAGTAAAGTCATTTTATTCTTCAAAAATACAATTTCCTCAAAATGGCTTTTATTGCTTATAATGAGATAATATTATAATTACTTTTTGGAATTTTTTGAAATTTTATTTTCTAAATAAAAATATTTTTTTTGAAATAATCATGTAAAAATTATTTTATATTGAATTTTTTGGATTCTTCTAAAATGATTGATTTCCCATTGAATAGTGAAAAATAGTGATTTTTATTTAAAATTGAATTTTTTATGTCAATCATTTCAAAAGATACATTTTAAAAACAATTAAAAGTAAAATTATTTATTTTTTATTATGAATAATATAATTAATTATATTGGAAACATTTTTATGATTGAATATTCTATAAGATCGTTTTTGATACTTAAATATTCATTTTTCTAAAAAACTATTTCTGTTATGTTTTTCATTTTAATCCTAAATTAATTTATTCCAAGTATAGAAAAGAAATCATGAAAAAATGAATTCATATATGGAATAAATATTTAAAAACTTAGTAAATAGGTACGTTTTATTTTTTCATTATGAATAGTAACTATAGTAAATAATTATCATCATGGTAAGGGTAAATCAGGTAATTAAGGTTAAGAATAATATGATAAGGACAAAACATTACACAAACACTTACCTTTATGCTATTGTATGATTATAAATTTTCCATTTCCATCCAATATACAAAAATATGGAAACTTGGTAGCATATTTCCTTGATTTTGAACATTATAATATTTAAGTAAAGGATAAAGTCAAAAATGTCACTCTCTTGTTTTTAATATCAATAATATTATGTAAGAGGGATAAAAACATCTTATGTTCAGTTATAAAAATTTATTTAAAATATAAATTATTTTTTATCATGTTAATTTATTTAAAAAATTTAGTAATAAAATAATTACCTTAATCTCTTACGCAACACCAGTAAAGTATTTATTCAATTAATAGAAAAATAAAATAAATGATTTTAAAAATATTAAAAGTAATATAATTTGAAGGAATTATTGTGTTATAAAAGAAATAGATAAATATAATATTTTAGGTATGTTTTAAATTGTTATATTTTAATTCCTTTATTTTCATATTGTTTTCAATGTCAAATTAAATGAATAGATCCAAATTAGACATTAATGAAAATTTATGATAAATAATATTTTATGAAATGTTTTAAAATTAATAAAATCATATCTTCAAACAAGTGATTGGGATATGGTTAAAAATATAAACCATGGTCTATTTGTGGGTCAATTTTACTTTTATAGTAACTATCATAACCCTTAATGATTAAAAAACCATAGTATCGTAGTAATAATCCAAAAGGGTTAACACGTGCTAAAACAAAAATATTTTAGTAAAAACATAATCTAAACTTGTCCAAATTTTATTGAATGAGATTATTTAGTCCCATAATCCTATTATATTAAAATTATTTTAATTTTAATCTTTTTTAATGAAAATAATTTTTTATTAATTTAATATTTTATGTAATTAAAAGAATTCGCCGCCCCACTCTTATAAAAAGAAACCCCTCTCCTCTTTTCTTCACGTGTCAAGAACCATTTTTAAAAAAAATACATATCCAAATACCATAATAAAATCCCATATAACATTCTATAGGAATTATTTTGGTTATTATACCATCATTATAGTGCTTAAGGTGAAAAACAAAATAGGTTTCCCAAAGAAAAGATATAGATTTTAACCACATGTTTTAGTTTTATTTATTCTTATTCCCCATAAAAACATTCTTCAAATATGATAAAATAATAATAATATTATCTTCCATATAATGGGATATTTTTATCTTAATATCATAACTTATATCCATATCTTCTTTAATAAAATGGGGAACTAAATCAGTGTTCATGTTTATGGCTTCGGATGAGGCTCTCTTCCTTGGCGATTCTCTGCGGCATCTCCAACTTTCGGTGGTTGTGGGTTAAGTGAAAATGGAAATCAGATGGAAATGTAATTTTCTTCATCTAGTAGTGGTATATATTTATCTTGGACGACATCTTCTAACCAGATCTGTGATGATCTTCTAGTAAAAAACATATCTGGTTTCGAAGACCAGATCTGGTAGGATAGGTTGTGTTGGAGAGGCTGCTCCAGGTGGTGATTTGACAAAGGCTCATGGCAGGGGAGATCTTGATGGATCGATGGTGGGATATGTCCTGGTTGATGTCATTAGGAGATAGGTTTTGTGGGAGGGGCCGACTGTGGGAGGCATTCGATGGGTTTTTGGGAAGCGGTTGGGGTATTCGAGGGCAAGATGTGTTCAACGATGCAGTCACAAAGTGATGTCGCTCTAGCATTTAGTGCTGGAATCTCGGTGGCTGATGGTGGTGCTCTAGATCTATAGTGGAAGATGGATCGGAGGCATGATGGCTTAGGGAAGATGGATTAGTGCAGGGGGGTGGCAGTGGATCCAAATTTGGCAACTGGGGACAGCGTGGTGCAAAGATATTGTTATGGCGGGGTCCTACAGTTGTGCAGTTATGGGAAGAAGTTTTGTCAACTACGACTTGGGCCCCTATTTTTCCTTTTTCTGGGCCTTTTGGACCTTGGGTCTTGTTATTTGTAATGGTTTGTGCCATTGTGCTTTTGATCCAGTGTTTCTAAGGCCTTTGTGCCTTTGGAATCTTGGTTTTCAGTTGGGTTCTCACTTTTCCCACAAAAGGTTTTGTGTGTTTTTTCTTTTTTTAATAAAGGTGTTTTCCCCCACCTATCCTAGTAATATATCATCTATAAGACTGCTCCAGAAATGCTACCTACTGACCAGATTGGCATTCCCGGGAATGACTTGATATCCAAGAATAACCCAAGAAATCAACTGGTAAACACCAGTGAAAATGCCAACCCTCATACTATAGGGGTGGTCTCTATACCTGGAGGTCATGTGATTAATAATGTTGGTCATGAGACTAGTGAGGATAAGATTTCTCAAGTGAAATAAGATTTTCATCTAAAAGATTGGAAAGTGAAAACCATTGTTGACCCTACCTCAAGTGAAGATGTCACTGAGCTCTCTCCAAAGGCCTATACTAGTCAACAGGAGGGGGAGGGTGAAGCTCAATCTGACTCAGATGATCCCATTCAGGATGAGCTTGACAAACCCTGTCAATTTGAGGAAGAATTCTTGAAATCAAGTACTAAGAAAGGGAAGAAGCCATTAGTTGACGCAGACGGTTTTATTACTCCGAGTTATAGACACACAATAAAGAGCAAAGATCGCTCCAAAATAGAAAGAACCATTATTACAAGATCTCTTGCTGCACATGCAAAAGAAGTAAATGCTATTCCTCCTCAGCCTGTGACAACTAAAATGTCATCTGACTCAGACACAACAGATTCAGAAGATTCCTCCAGTGAGGATGATGAGAATGACCCTGCATATAGATATGCTTACATCATGGAGGAAAAATTGGACTTCTCAAAGGAGCTTGATTTTTGGATAGATGAGAATGACAGAACCGCCTTTCGGAAATATAAAAATGAGGACATGACCGCTGACACTTATCTTGAGCTCCGAAAAAGAATGTTCATCTTTGGTTGTGAGGAATTTAAGAATAACCCAAATTTCAACTTCAATGAAATTCCGTGGAATGATTAGTCTATCTTCCATGGATATGTTTGGTTTGATGATGCTGGTTTCTCCTTCTTGATTCAGACTGCTTCTTAGAAATTCTGTTTTGAAGGGACCTTGATTTCTTGTCTGCTCTTGCTGCATAGCTCCGGATGGTTGGATCAACTCGAGACACCCCCTGCATCTGCATAAAGCCGGGATGGCTCTCTCTTCTAGACTACTCCAGCTGCAGCCTTTCTGTTTTCACGCTCCTGGAATGCTGCTGGCTGAATCCTCAGTTTTTTATTTCCTTGAGCCCTATGATGTTGTATTCCAGTTCTGATGTCTGCTGCTATCCGCCTTCTTTGTAATCCTATGCTGCTGTCCCTGCCTACTTTTGGTGTTTGGCATCTCATGCTGGATGTTCCGGCGGGTTTGAGCACCTGGAGGCCCCCCTGCATCATCTGCCATAGGAGTCCCACCTCTTCTGAAGCTTCACCTTGGGGCCCTGGATCATGCTCGGTTGCTGCACCTTGGCATGTGGGTTCTTCTATCTTCAAAAAGATACAGAACTGCCTGCCTTTCTCATGAATCCTTGACATACTTGCAGCAGGTCTGAAATTTCATTCTCCTTGGTTTTCAATGTATGTTTTTTTTTGGTTTCATTAACTTTCAGAGGGTGTAAGCTCATTACACCTCGAGATTGCCATGTATGCCTTTTTTTAATAAATTTCTTGGACATGAACTGGGAAACTAGTTCATGTCAACTTGATAAAAAAATCATTTATTTCCTTACCTTTCCATTCATTAAAAAATGATAACTTTGTTTGTGTGTTCGTTTGGACTACCACTTCCATGTAGCGATGTGATTCATTTTTCATCACCACATCACATGGATGATATATATATATATATATATATATATATATTTGAATAAATAATAAATTATTTATGTTATAATTATAATTATATAAATATAAAATAATACTTACCTTCATTCCATCATGATTATTAAAAAATGAAGTGTTACTTATGCTTATATACGACAAATTATCTCTATGATTGAACATAGTTCATATTTTATAACCATATTTCATGGTTAGTTTTAAAAGTATAATTGATGTATAAAATGATATTAATGTCATTATTATTATTCTGTAGATGTTTTAATAATAACCTCTTTGAACATAGTCAACCTTCTAAGGCCATTTTGGATATATGAGTTGAATATCGTCAAAACATCTAACATGAGTTAAATTGATTAAGAAACTAATTATAACATGATAAAAGAAATAAAAACATGAAAAATGTTCTTAATAAATTAAATAATTAACATAATTTTATTATTCAGGAATATAAGTAATAAACATTTTGATTCGAACTTGAGGTAGGTAAACTTTACCTTAAAACCCTTGTTTTAAATGTTTTAAAGAGTTATTTTTTAAATATTTCTCTTCCATGTACATATTATTAAAATTATTTTATGGATGTAATTATAGAGTCATAAAATAATTATAAATTTCATTTTATAAATCTTTTTATTCCTTTTAATGGTTTTTCATAAGGAATGATTTTATGTATTTTATATGGAATTTTTTTACTTTATTAATGACAAAAAGAATTTTTTTTTATTGCATATGGTTCCAATGATTTTTCTCACCACCATAATTCTTATTTGATGTTTTTATTCATTTACTAGAATTCATATTTTCTTTAAAGAAAAACCCCCTTTAAATTTTTTCTAATTATTTTTAGAAATATCTTTAAAGGGAGTGGTTATTTTGATGTCTGAAAATGTTTTGCTTATGGGTGCAAGGAGTATTTTTATAAGTATATAAACTTTCATTTTTTTTATTATGTTAAGGTTCATGGAAATTATTTACGATGAAGGTTGGTTCCGTCATAAACTAATGACAGGTGTTTTTTTATAAACCATGGATGGTTCTTCCATTATAATACATGTATTGGTGGTTAAATTATAAACCAAGGGTTGGTGGGTCAGTCATAGACCCCGAATACATTGGCTTCTCAAAAGAATAATGATGGAAGTTGGCTGTATTAGTTATTACATTTGTAAGAGTTGTATGGAAAATGATATCTCAATTAACCTATATGATTTATTTATTATTTATATAATTTTATGGTAATATTATGATTTCACAAGGTAAGTTAATGATCTTATTTTTAAAAGAAAGTGTTTTCTTCTTATTAAGGTTGAAAAGTAAAATTGTTTGAAAAAGGTTTCATGAGTTTTTCATGCTTTCAATGAAACCATTATGATTTTTATTTTTTTTAACTTTAATATTTATTATTAATTTTGTTAAAAAATATTTTGGTATAAATTTTTATTTCATAAACAAGAAAATTTTTATTTTGAACCCAAATATTATTTTGTGAAAGAAAATTTTTATAAGTATTCATGAAATAATGATTTTCTTTCTTTATTTTCATGTCCCCTACTAAGCATTATGTGTTCATCTCCCATTTTTAAATATTTTTACAGGGTTCTAATGATGCATATAGAAAAGGATGATTTTAAGATGAAATTTATAAAGATATGTCAGGTTATATCGTAAAAAATTATTTTTCTAGAAAAATGGATACTTTATGGAAGTGTCCACTTTAAATGAGTTTTTCCTAATTTATAAAACTCTAAACATCATGGTAAGTAAATAAGTAAGTGATCCAAATTTTAATTTGATGCTGTTATTATAAAGTTTTAAATTGGATTACATTTATCGATGTCAAATCCTTAAATGTAAAGTTTATGGTTTTAGAATCAGATATGGTAGTGCAAGTTCACAGCTATTATACTACATGAAGGGTAAAAAATGATAAAATGAGGTAGAGTTTATTGAATAATAATGTGAAAAATATATTTTTAATTCATATAAATATATATGGAACTTATAATTATGGTGCTCCATGTGATTATGAATGTTGTTTTATTCCTATCAAGTATGATTCATACACAACTAAATAATGAATATGAAAAAATATGAGAAAGAATCTAGAGGAATTTTAGGTTACCATAGGATATAAGTATAATAAGAAAAGTGCAAAAAAATTAGCAATATGTCTTTGAAGAATGTTACACTAAAAAGGAATAGTTTCTTCCATTATTGTAGAAAATGATATACCATAGACTATTTAAATAATTCGATGAGTGTTGATATTGATGGAGGAAAATTTGATCTATAAATAATAAAATTAATCCCTGAAATAAATAAAAGGATTCGTTTGCTAAATTATCTATATAATAATGAAGAAGAGTTTTAACATCCTGAGTGGTTTCTAAAATAAGGTGACCCAAGTATTATTGAGAATCTATGTGTAAGGTTTAAGAAAGATGGATATGTTTCAAAATATTGAATGATTATATGATTAATAAAAAGAGGAGATAATAAATACAATAAACAAACATAAGTAAATTCTTTTTCTTTGTTGGATGAAGTAAAGAAGAAATATATACATAAAGAAGAATCAAAAATAATAAATAAGGCCATGCTACTCAAGATATTTATTATCTAGAAAATTGAGAAATAAATCATGATAAATTATCTTAATGTTAAATATAAAATAGAATGAAATTAAGGGTTTTCAAACCAATATAGACTCTATAAAACTCACTGATAAATTTTTAGATAAAATAATTTATTATAAAATAAATTTTTTTGTTTTGTTTATAGGTAATTGAAAGTGATGTAAGTATTCAGAGGGAGGAATGAATAAATGAGAATGTTGTGTAATTAATAGAGAAATATATATTATTCATATTGATTTGATCAATCAAAAGTTATATCAATTTTTAAATATAACAACTCAAAATCTCATTCTCTTATTAATAAATGAACTTATGTCTCATAATAACTATTTTAGTATGTATTACAATATAATCACATAGAATTACTTGTATATTTCTTTGTACATCATAAAATAATTTCAACTATAAAAACTTATAATATTATAGGAAGTTAAACAAAAAATAATAATGAAAACACTAATGTAAACGCCATAGTATTTAATTCTATTATGAAGAACACTCCTGTTATTAAAACAATAAAATAAAAGAAGAATTATAAATATGATTGAAAATATCAAGGGAAGTGTAAAACCTTCAAAAATTAAATTGTTAATTTATAATTATTATAATGGTGGAGTATATATAGTTTTTATTGGGAAAAGTAACCATTAGGATCTAGCTATTAAAAAATAATTACAATGTTTCTAATGTGTTTTTTTATTATTTTTTTAATATGTGTAGGTAAAAAATATTATAAATACAGATGAAATTTCATAGGGGGAATGGAACCTTTCAAGACCCTAACGCCTTTTCTCCGAATCAATGACATAGTAAAGGAGGGTGGGGGGTTGTCACCTTCCACCTAAAGAGAAAGAGAAAGGTGGTAGGGGAATATTCATTTCTCTTAATGTAATGGAGAAAGGTTGTCCTCCCACTACCTACTTTCCTTTAACACCCTATAAAAGAGAACCCCCCCCCTTCTCCTCACTTTAAAATTCAATCATCTCTCTATATTCTGCAGTCTCTCTCTCTAGAATAAGTCTTCTTCCTTTATGGTGGATCCAGTAGTCTAAAAGAAGTTCCTATTTTTTTGTGAAGAATCATTTAGAGGTATTTCTCTTATTTAATTTAAAGTTAAATATTTATTTAATTTAATTATTTTTAGTTAGTTCAAAATATTTTATTTATTAATTAGTTTAGTTAGTTATATTTGGTTTATACATAATATTTATTATTAGTAATGGTTAAGTATAGATTAACTAATGAATAAATTTGGATTAATAAATGATTGCATATAATGATTATCTAATTATTATTAACTATTGAATATCATATGATTAACTTTTTATTAAGGCATAATTAATTAAGGATTAAATAATTTTTTTCTAATGATTAAAGAATTTTTGAATAATTATTTTGTAATGATTATCTAATGATTAATTATTGATTAAATTGTGATTAAATTATTATAATGTAATGATTAAGTTTTGATTAAGGAATAAATAAAGATGTAATGATTGACTATTGATTAACTAATGTTTAACTATTTATTAATTAATGATTAAAGAATAATTAATTAATTACTAATGAATAATTAAGTAATAATTAAATAATAATTATGTAATGATTAATGAATGATTAAGGGATGATTAAAGAATGATTAAGGGATGATTAAATAATGATTAAGGGATTATTAAAGAATAATAAAGGAATTATTAATCAATGATTAACTAATGGTTACTAAAATTTAAACTAATGGTTAACCAATGTTCAAATAATCATTAATAAATGATTAACTAATAGTTAAGTAATTATTAGTATAATATTTTAGGATATAAGAAAAAATTCAAAAATGTTGGTAGCATAAAGATTATGTGGTTATCTAATCAATAAAATCCTTGTAGGATACAAACAAGTAGATGTGGCTCTAGAACAAATGTACCTAGGAGTAACAACTCATACAAGGTGTCCCAAACTTGACTTGGGGTAACCTGGTGCATGATAGTGGTCATTGTTTCACATCAATTTTGACACTCTTAGGGGATATGATTTATATGATTTATATTTTCTTCATAAACTTCTAAAATAACTTTATGATGATTAAAACATATTTTATAAATATTATTATCATAGTTTTTTATATAATAAGATGTTCTAAAATTTTAGTATCATAAAGATTATATGGTCAAACCTCATTGTTAATAGTATTCATAGAGTGTTTTGAAAATAGAGGCAAAAAGAAGATATTGCACCAAATTAGTTTATTTATCATTGATAAAATGAAAATTTTGATCATATAAAGTAAAATATAGAAGAAAAAACACATTAAATAAGACATTAATTCCTTACAATATATAAGAAATACTTTGAAATTTTTCAGTATAACATGGTTTGGACAAGTTAACCCTCAATTCAAAAGTGAGGTAAAATCTAGCTTATTTTTAATTGGTAGCTTAATAACATCTTCTAAAGGTATAAACTTACCTTATGAATTTTCAAAAAAATCATCCTTATAATCAAATATAATATAAAATATATGATATTTCATTAGAAGGCCTAAATATTTTTAAAATTCATAATTTAAGTACATCACTTTGGAAGATGTTATTAAGATACCAATTGAAAATAAGTTAGATTTTACCTCACCACTAAAGTCAATCACATCTCATTCAAATGATGATCTATTGAAAAATTTAAAGGTATTTCATATATGTTGTATAGAATTAATGTGTTTTTTAATGTTTTTTCTTCTCTATTTCACTCTATATGATCATAATTTTAATTTTATCAATGATAAATAAAATGATTTGGTGTTATCTCTTCTTCTTACCTTAGTTTCCAAAACATTTTGTGACTTACATTCTAATAAAAATTTATATAATGATACATTAGTATCATATTTTAGGGTATAAAAATATATTCTAAAATTTTACTATAATATATATTATATGGTCAACCATCATTTTCAATAATAGTTACACTATCAGAATCTTATTAAAATTACATTTTTAATGTAGAGTGTCATGTTTTCTTATGTGTACTACTACTGGGAGGTTATTCAAACTAAGAAAGGATATTTTTATAGTACACAACCAACAACAGTGGTTAGTACAGCTAATTGTGTAACCCTACGTGAACGTCAATTCAAAATTCATGGTTACTTAAATTTTGGACCCAATCAAGAGATCATGTCTACGTTCTATGGACATTTGAAATTCCTACCTACACTATGGCTTATAGCTTGTCTATTGGTTTATAATGATCACTGGGTCCAATAAATAAATTAATTTTCTCAATGGCCGAATAGTACTATGATGGAGTTATATGTTGATGTTTCTACTATAGAATAACAAAGTCTAATTGTACGAAGATATAGACTTAAAAGAGTGGTAGACGAAGATCTACCCCCAAGAAATTGAGGTTATTCCATATGATGTGGAAGAGTATAACCTAGAGGATCTCCCAGATATACATGTAAATATGACTTCCAATGAGTATTTTTGTAATGATGGAAAAGATAGTGACAACAGTGCTAATGAGGAGGGATCCATACAAGTTTGAGAGGAAGTTTCTAGAAATAAATCGGTTGTATAACATCTTTTACCCACAATAAATCATCCACCACTATTTGCATCTTGGTTGTAACCAAAGACATGTGTACCCGAATTCAACTGCAATGTTCTCACACCCATAAATGGGTTTCCTAATGTTGTACCAGATTAGTTTAGTGAGCAGGAAAAACCTTATATGTTGGAAGGTATTTTCCAAGTAAAGTTGCATTAAAAACATGAAAAAGAAATTTCACTTTGAGAGGCACTATAGACATATATTTCGAGAATGATGATATAAAAAATACCCCATGTGGTATGATAAGTATGTGGTTTACCGTAGATTCTGCTTGAGGTTGATCCTAGACATTCCATTTGGAGGTTAGATGATCACTAAAATTGGGGCAGCTCATACTTACGTTCATCTAAACCTGAAACATGGTCATAACTTATTTGATGATAAGTTTTTGTCATCCATTATTGTCGAGATGATTAATACATTCCAAGATGTTTCAAAAGCTCTTGTTCAAGAGAGGATACAATAAACATTAGGTTATAATATTTCCTATAATAAGGCATGGATAGTGAAATGAATATTATTAGGGTTTTCCACAATTTCTAGCCATAATGACACAAAACAACCAAATTTTATTCCATATTCAGACAAATGAATATGTGTCTCAAGATAATCGACTTGATCCATATTACATTCAATTTCATAAGTTTTTCTGAGAATTCCATCCATGTATCTCATCTTATCATTTTAGTAAATAGTTCATAAAGATTGATGGACCATTTCTATATGGAAAATACAAGGGAATTTTGTTGATTATGGCAACCCCATATGGAAACTGTTCGCCTATTTCACTTTCCTTTTCTATTATAGAGAAGTAAAAAATATGAATCATGTAGTTGTTTTTTTTCATGTATCAGTAACCATTTCACTGGAATTTTGGATGTCAAATTGATATATGATCGGCATTAGGAAATCAATTAGGCAATCAATATGAACCCTAATACATAGAGACCCATAAATTCAAATCATCGGTACTACATCAAACACATTTATAGCAATTTGGGGAAAACATTACATTATGAACCTATGAAGAAGGAAATCATGGGGCTTGGTATGCAATTTCGTTTTTATTTTTTATTATTTCAATGTAAAGATAAAATCAATTTATGTGAAATTTGATCACATCTGTGTAGCATACGATTTGGATCAACAGGGGTTCTAAGAATTTTTTAAAAAAAATCTCCAAGTATAATCAAGAAGTGTATGATTATATGATGTGGATTCAAAAATACAAATGGAAATTGGCATATGATGGGGGGTAAATGTATGGAAACATGACCAAAAACATTGTGGAGTGAATCAATGGTGAATTCAAGGGGATTCACAAGTTACCTATAATTTCCCTAGTTCATGAAACATTTTATTGGTGCATGAACTACTTCATTGATATAAAAAAAACTAGCCTCAGATGGGATTTAGGAGGGGCTATAGTGTGGAAGAAAATTTCAACAATATATTGAAAAGAACATTTAAGAGACTTATAGTTATCATGTCTACCTTTCTGCTTATAAGACTCTCAATTTTTGAGTTTAAGAGCATTCGGACCCCATCATAGATAGCATCGGTGAAAAAATAGTTGTATTACTGGATTTGAGGCAATGTCAATGTGAAAAATTCTAGGCCTTATGGATTCTATGTGCACACTCCATCACAACATGTGCCTCTGTGAACATATCATGAGAAGTATATGTTGATCCAATGTACCAGTTGGACACCATTGCTAACTGTTATACTGCACCATGGATGCCTATTAGAGAGTTTTGATATTTCCCAATACCTGAAGGCCAGCCATTAATGACACATGAAGTAAACAGGTTGTATAAATGAGTGAGACCAAAGTCTGGTAGGATGCAGAATGAGATGAAATGGCCTCAAGAACAAGGGAAAATTTTGAGATGCGCCATATTTCATCAAGAAGTTAATAACCGAAAACAATACCCTAAAATTGCTGGATTGAGTTCACACTCTCATCCATAATGATGTATTTTATCTTTGGTGATCTTCTAATATTAATAATTATAATGGGTTAATATAGTATCTTTCATTTTGTAGAATTTTCTCACATCGCAAAATAATTTTACTATTAAATAACAATAAGCCTTTCATATTCACATTAAAAGGAATATAAAAAGTGAATTTTAGGTGACATTAACACATAATAAATATTTCCTTGGTTAAACCATAAAGAAATCATGTGAGAAAATAATCATAAAACATACCACCATGTGGAAAATGACACATAAATTACAAAGAACACCATTTTGTAATAAAATTTTATATAACAAACAAAAAATGTTTATATATATAAATATATAAAACCAAATCTTACAAAACACACTTTTCTAGGTAAAAACATAATTCAAAAAAAACTTTAGAAATTTACTTTAAGAAACATAATGTAACATCCCAAGTAAATAAAGAATATGACATTTTTAAATTTATTAATATTTGTGAATTAAATATTAATTTTACTTTAAAGGGGATTCTATGTTCAATGGAATACCCAATACACAACAAATAGTTCCTTGAAAACTTACATTGCACAAAATGTTGAGTTATACTGAAAAATATTAATATAATATTATTATTTTAAATGGTAGTTAAGGCCTAGCAGTTGTAATGGTGGAAATGAAAAGAAATAACTACAATATTATTATACATGTTTTTTAAATTTTTTTAAATTTATCCAATAAAATTTAGAGGCTTCAAATATGAATGAATCTAATTTTAAGAATAAATACTCAAATATTCTTTAAAAGGTCGATTTATCGTTGTTCGATGGAGAACCCTCTTTAAATTTATTTTGGTCACTTTTATATGTTCTATTTGAAAAAATAAAATTTTTCTTTAGAATCAGGACATCAAAATTTACTTTTGGTAAATTTTTTGTATTTTTTTGATAAAATTCAATTTTTAATTAATTGTGAAAAATATTGTATTTTAATTCAAAATTAACTTTTAATATAATTTATTTATATGGTTATATTATCATTTTAATCGGTTTTAAAGTATAATTAGATTATATTTTTACCATTTAATTCAATTTTGGTCATTGGAAGTAAATTCAATTTGAAATTGGACATAAACAAGTGTCAATCTTTTCATAGTTATTATTTCTTAAAAATACACTTTTTGTATTGACAACGGGAATTAATTTTAATTTAATTAATCCAACCTTTATATTTTGAATTTTTTAAAATAGAAATCATTTTTTAATTTGGAATATCAAATATATCATAGGCTGAATTTTCGGTATTTATCTGAAAAACATCAATTTTTGAGGAATAGTGAAAACATAAGTAGTTGTTAAAAAACTGACTTTTTAATTTAAATGAAATTTTACCGCTTATGTGAATTGAATTTTGAAAATATGACATACATGGTTGTTATTAGTATGTAAAATGTGGTTCAATAAGATTAAAATAAGTTTTGGTAAATTTTTAATTTTGAGTTTTATTTACTACGTTTAAACGTAAATAGGGTAATCCAAGGTAAAAAAATATTATAATAATATAAAATTACCTTAAAACTTGTTCTAACTTTATTTTAAGAGTAATGGCTAACCAAGACAATACTTGGGTGATACATTGGGCCTTTTAAATCCACTTAGGTAAGATAATGATATTAATAACTTTTAATATAAAGTAGAAATGAAAATATCATAGACATGTGTTGTTTTGCTAAAATAATTTTAATGTGGTGTTATATAATTGATATATTTGAATTTAAGTATTAATTAGAAATCTAAAAATATTTCCTACATCAGGGTATTTTATTTATAATTTTTTAACATCAAATAAATAAAAGTATTTATGAGGCAATAAGGATGCAGTGTTTACCTAATTAATGAATGATTCAAATAAATAAGATTATAAAAATTTAAAAAAAAATCCAAATATATAGATTTCTTATTGGCTGATTTTATTTCGAATAAGTGTCATCTTATCTTAGACATTAATAAGATTTGGACCTTTAAAAACCGAAAATAATTATATAATAAAATAATATTTTCAAACTTTCCTAAAGATCCCATCCTCCCCCTTATAAAAAGCCCTCACCTCTAACCCATTACTCATACCTCTAAAGACTCTTGGATCATCAAAACTATACCCAAATAAGCTCTCAATATCCCTTTATTCCACCTATAATCCTTACCTTAGGCATAAGGAACTTCAAGAAATCCTTTTGGTTCAAACCAAAGGGAGATACCTGATTTAAAGGTAACATCTTCTTTTAAGTTATTTTCTTTTATTTTACTTCTCCAACCCCCTAAACTCTTTTTATTCCTTTATTTTATAACAATAACAGTATCCCAAATATACTTGGTTGTTTTTATTAAAGGATTAAAACTACACTTACACACACCTCCAACTAATGGGTAAAGAACATACTATTTCTGTGGACGGTAAACTACTACCTCACGAAAAGATGATTGTTCAATATTCTCCTACGACCTCTTTTGGTGGTCATTATGATGAAACTGTATTTATATGTGATATATATTATATTTAATTTGTCTCTATGCTTCTTTATTTTTCATTTATAGCATACCTTTATGACTTCCATGATGGGTAAAGGTGATAATTTGATTTGAGGAAGTGTGGACTACCGCCCCCTCAAAGTGATATGACTCGTTCATGCCATGTGTGGTACGTATAAACGATGGAGTTAATGAAATTATATATGTTATTATAATTTAATTATAAAATATCTATTTATCATAAAGTTTTAATTCCATTAAAAATACGAAATAGAAATTAAAGTAGCATTCATGCGTACGTACGACTTACCATCTCCTTGAATAGTGCATTTCATTCCTTACCTCCAAATGTTACGTACTATTATAAATACATATATATACTATATATATATTATATATATGATATCTAAATCCTGAATATCCTTCTGGGGATAATTAACATTTTACTACATGGACAACTTGTAAATATAAGAAGCTCATTTTGCCTCAAGTATCAAATATCAAAAAAAAGACTATTATTAACATAAATGATTAAATAATGTTTATAATATGGAAATAAGTGATATCAAAATAATAATAAACTTGAAAAAGGTTCTTAAGCAAATTTAATTTATTATTCAAGAGATTAAATAATGAACGGTTCAAGTCAGACACGAGGTAATGGACTTCGTCTCAATCTCCATTCATTGAGGAATATTTTGTTTTATACACAACATTCTTTTATATGGAATATAAAAACCTTTGACATTTCATTTCAATAAAAATGGAATATTTTTCTATGAGGGGTTTTACTAAACAAAAAATAATAATTTTTTTAACGTAAGCGGTGATGATGTCCTTTTCTACCACCGTGAGTATTATTTGATCTATGGATACCTTAATGAGACATAATGTTTCTAAAAGGAAATTAAATACCATATACTCTTTTATATATTTTGGTAATGAAAATGGTTTTGATAATGGATTTTTTATGTCAATATATGAAAATGATGTGGAAATTTTATCTTTACTTTATTTTTGTTTTATGTGCTATGAATATGATATGGTTCTTGGGAATTATTTTCTTATACGGGTGGTTCTATGATAAACCTAGGGTGGGTGATCCCGAGATAGCTCTCCAATGCATTAGGTAATGTGATAGAGGTAAACTTTAATATTTCTCCTACGATATTTAGGGAATATACTGTGATGGGTATTATAATATAACTCCCTATGAAGCTGTGATGGCTAAAATGTAATCATGATATGGATTCCAAAAGTTACCTTTATGATTTATGATTTCTATTTGTTATTCATAAATCTTATGATTTCATGATGTATGTTAAAGAGCTTATGTTATGTATGTATTGAGGAACTAATGTTTTAGTTCTTTGTTTTATAACCCTTACTGATCTTTTTATGCTCATCCCAAGTTTTGAAATGTTTTTCATAGGACTTAAAGATTAATAGGGTTGGGGATGTGATCATGGAAAAGTAATGTCATCTAAAACATGGAACTAGACATGACACTTTTTCAAGAGTTTTTATTTTACAAAAAAATAGAAACTGAGTAGAAGTGTCTTATTTGTAACTTTTGAGATGTAATGTAATAGTTATGTCCTAATTCTATAAAAATATAAACCTGAAAAGACCATCAATGTGAATTATTCATTTAATTCAAAATTATGTAATGTTTAAGGATGAGTCCTTATAGTTGGTATCAAAGGTTGGTTTAGACAACTTTAGAAGTATAGATATTTTTAAATTAATATCCATAAATAATTTTTATTTTCTGTTAAGATTGAAATGATATAGCATTTACATATTACCATGTTGCTTAGCCTAAGATATTTTTGTATTCACAATGGTTTTCTGTAGAGGAAATAGGGCAGCTATGATGGGACGACATCAGGAGGAAGACAACCTTCCAAAGCCGCAACCTAAGATGGTCGGAATCAGAACTGAATAGTTTGTTACAGTGATGTCACAATTAACTAAAGCTATAAATGGTGGTGGTATCAATGCATGAGATCATCTAGATGAACCATAGAGAACATGTCAATAGTGGATCATTTCATGAGGCAACATCCCCCATCATTCAAAAGATCATCTGACCCATGGCTAGTTGAAGGGTGAATTAAAGCACTGGAAGAATATGTTTGATGTCATGGGGTGTTCTGAACATCAATTGGTTACTCTTGTTGTTTACCATTTTGAAGGCAAAGCTGATCAGTGGTGCTCGATGGTGAAAAATATTAGCTATAGTGAAGAGATTGATGTTCTTGATTGGGATGAATTCAAAGTTATGTTTCTTGAGAAATATTTTCCTAAGTTGTTTTGACTTAGGATGGAAAAACTATTCCTAGAATTGAGGAAGGAGGATGACTCAGTGGCTACTTATGAAGAAAAATTCACTCTAATGGCAAGGTATGCTCCAAATTTCATACAAGATCTTTATTGTAAAATCAATCATTTTTACTCCAGATTAAATCCCAAGTATCAAAGGGATTTAGATTCTCTTGAGTTCAAAAGTTAGGAAAAAATTATTCAATGTACGTAGAAGGTGGAAATGGAGTTTTCTGATGATCTATTGTTCTTTGAAAAACAATAGAATAAGAGGTTGAGGTGGCTGACTAAAGGGAATAAATCTTCCAAAAAGTCTGATGGTAAGAAACTTAAGTTTATTTTTTGTGAAAATTGTGGTAAAAATCATGTTGGGAATGTCTTTTGAATTCTAGAAAGTGATACAGATGTGGTAAAATGGGACATAAGGCTCGTAATTGCACTGAAAAATATCAGGTTAATGGTAAGACAAAATCTGAATTACAATCAGTAAAATGTTTTAAATGTAATGAAATGGGTCATTATAAAAATGAGTGTCCAACAAAGAACTCAACATAGGGAAAGTATCCAGACTACAAGAAGAAAAGGGTGGTGAAATCCTTTGAAACTACATTAGAAGATATTGGACCATCAAATGAAGTAATATCAGGTAGACTGTTTGTTTGTTTAGATTATACCAATCTATTATTTGATCCAGGGTCTACACATTTGTTCATTTTTGAGAAGTTTTTTATTAAACTGGGAAATCCATCTCAAGATATGAATCCAGATCTTATGGTAAAAACACTGAGATGAAATTTTGAGACAAAAATAAATTATAATAACCTTTATGTCCTTGTGTGCGGAAAGAATCTACCTATAAACCTTATTATTTTTTCCTCTAGTAGAGTTTGATGTTATTTTTCATATTGATTGGATTTACATTTATCATGCTAAGATTGACTACAGAGCTAAAGAGGTTTCCTTTTAGAAAGATTTAATGTTTTTGCACAAGAATGAACCCTTACATTTGATAACATATCATGAATTTGAGAAACTATTAAAAGATAGAAATGAATGTTACCTTTCACATATTGTTGAAAACAAAGGAACTATGCAGATTAATGATGTTCCAATGTTAAATGAGTATCTTAAAGTTTTTCCTGATGAGTTTATTGGTATTATACCTAGTTAGGAATTTGAATTCACTATTGATTTAATTCTTGATTATAAGCCAATTTCAAACCCCCTTATCGAATGGCTGAAATTGAACTTTTAGAGTTAAAGAATCAATTACATGAGTTATTAGATAAATGTTTCCTTCAACCTATCACATAAACATTGGGGTGATCCTATCTTGTTTTTTAAAATGAAATATGGTTCAATGAGAATTTTCATTGATTATAGAGCATTAGATAATATCACTATTAAGAACAATTATATTTTTCATCATATTGATGATTTTTTTTATCATCTTTAGGGAGCTCAGTATTTTTCAACAATTAATTTTAGGTTGGGGTACCATCAATTGAATTTAAAGGAAGTACACATTCCAAAGATCGTCTTTCATACTAGATATATCCATTATGAATTTTTAGTTATGCCTTTTGGGTAAACCAATTCACCTTTTTTATTCATGGATCTTATGAATAGAATTTTTTGTGATTTTTTTGATAAGTTGGTGATTGTGTTTTGAGGTTTGGGAAGAGATTATGTGTGGCTTTTGATTCATAGTTAAAGAAAGAGTTATTATGTGAAGCTCATAGTTCTCTATTTTCAGTTCATCCTGGAATTACTAAGATGTACAAAGATCTTCAAGAGTATTACTGGTGGTATGGAATGAAAAGAGATATTACTGACTTTACTATGAAGTGTTTGACTTATCAATAGGTTAAAGCAGAGTGGCAGTTACCGAAAGGGATGATTCGGATTTACCGGTTCTAAAGTGGAAATGGGAAAATATATCCATGTAATTCATTGTGGGATTACCAAATACATCTTGAGGTAATAATGTAATCTGGGTTATTATTGATCGATCGACTAAATCTACTCATTTCATTCCTATTCAAGATATTTTGTCATTAGATCAACTTTCTCATTTGTATGTTAAAAAGATAGTCAGGTTGCATGGAGTTCCCCTCTCCATTGTATCTTATCGTGATCCTAGGTTTACTTATAACTTTTGTAAAGGCCTTCAGAAGTCATTGGGTACTGAATTAAATTTTAGTACAACTTTTCATCCACAATTAGATGATAGTCAGAACAAACAATTCAGATCATAGAGGATATGTTACGTATATGTTCACTGGATTACCAAGGAATTTGGGACCAATATATTTCTTTGGTTGAATTTTCTTATAACAATAGTTTTCATTCTAGTATACAGATTTCTCCATTTGAGGAATTATATGGGAATCAGTATTGAACTCTAGGTTTTTGGGGATGTAGTAGGTGAAAGGAAGCTGATGGGACCAGAATTGGTAGAGGAGATGGCAGAAAAGGTTCAGTTGATTCAGAATCATGTGAGAATAACTCAGAGCAGGCAGAAAATTTATACATATAATCGGAGGAAGGATCTTTATTTTGAAGTAGGTGATCATTTCTTTCTCAAAGTTTCTCTATAAAAAAGTGTGATGCGTTTTGGTAGCAAGGGAAATTTGGGTTTGAGGTTCATTAGACCTTATCAAATCTTGGAGAAAGTTGGGTCAGTTGCCTACAGAGTGGCCTTACCTACATGTTTAGCCCAAGTACACATTTTTTTCATGTTTCAATGTTGATAAAGTATGTGTCACATCTATCTCATGTTTTGAGCCGAGACGTATTTCAGTTGGAAGAGAATCTCTCTAATGAGGAACAACCAGTCCAGATTCTTGATCGAAGAGAGCATGTGTTGCAAAATAAGGTAATCCATCAGCTAATGGTTTTGTGGAAAATCCATATGGTTGAAGAGGCAATGTGGGAATCTGGAAATTATATGAGGGATAAATACCCCCACTTTTTTGATAAGTGAATCAGAAATTGCGAGGACGCAATTTCTAAAAGGGGGGGAAGGATGTAACATCCCATGTAAATAAAGAATATGAAATTTTTATATTTATTAATATTTTTTAATTAAATATTAATTTAACTTTAAAGGTTATGCTATGTTCGATGGCATACTCGATACAAAACAATGAGTTTCTTTGAAAACTTATGTTTCACAAAACGTTGAGTTATACTAAAAAATATTTATATAATATTATTATTTTAAATGGTTGTTAATGTCTAGCCATTTTATTGGTGGGAATGAACGAAACTAACTATAATATGATTATACATGTTTGTTAAATGTTTTTACATTTATCCAATAAAATTTATAGGTTTAAAATGTAAATGAATCTAATTTTAAGCATAAATACTCTAATATTCTTTAAAAGGTTGATTTACCGCCTTTTGATGAAAAACCCTCTTTAAATATAGTATTGGTCACTTTTCTATGTTCTATTTGAAAAAATAAAATTCTTCTTTATAATTGGTACATAAAAATTTACTTTGGTAATTTTTTGGTATTTTTTTGATAAAATTCATTTTTTTAAATAAATAGTGAAAAATACTGTATTTTAATTCAAAATAGCCTTTTAATGTAATTTTTTTATACGGTTAGTTTATCTTTTTAAATGGGTTTAAAGTATAATTATATTATATGTTTACCATTTAATCCAATTTTGGTCAATGGAAGTCATTTCACCTTGAAAATGGATATAAACAAGTGTCGATCTTTTGATAGTTATTATTTCTTAAAAACACACTTTTTGTTTTGACAATGGGAATTAATTTTAAATTAACTAATCCAACTTATAGGTTTTGAATTTGGTAAAATATACATCAATTTTTAATTGGGAATATCAAATATATCTTAGGCGTAATGTTTGGTATTTTTCGGAAAAACATCAATTTTTGATGAATAGTGAAAATACTAAGTAGTAGTTAAAAAACTGAATTTTTCATTTAAATGAAATTTTTTCGCTTCTATGAATTGAATTTCAAAAATCTAACATAAATGGTTATTATTAGTAAGTAAAATTTGGTTCAATAAAATAAAAACATTTTTTGTGAATAGTAACTTTTAACTTTTATTTACCGCAGTTAAAGGTAAATAGGGTAATTCAAGATAAAAAAAATTATAATAATATAAAATTGCCTTAACACTTTTCCTAGACTTTTTGGATGAGTAATGGACAACCAAGACAATTCTTTGGTGAGACTTTTGGCCTTTTAAATCCACTTGGGTAAGATAATGATATTAATAACTTTTTATTTAAAGTAAAAATAAAAATATCATAAACATTTATTGTTTTGCTAAAACAATATTAATGTAGGGTTATATAATTGATATATTTGACTATAAATATTTATTATAAATATAAAATTATTTCATACATCATGGTTTTTTATTTATAATTTTTAGAAATCAAATAAATAAAATTATTTATGACATAATAAGAATGCAGCGTTTACCTCATTAATGAATGATTTCAATAAATAAGATTTTAAAAATTAAAAAAATATCCAAAAACTGTCAAATTATTATTGGATGATTTTATTTTGAACGAGTTTTATCTTATCTTTGACTTTAATATGTTTTTGACCTTTAAATACAGAAAATTGTTATATAATAAAATAATATTTTCAAACATTCCTAAAGAACCCCTCCTCCCCTTATAAAAAACCCTCACCTCTAACCAATTACACACAACTCTCAAGCCCCTTCGATCATTTAAACTCTACCCAAATAAGCTATCAAGATCCCTCTCTTCAACCTATAAGCTTTAACTTAGGTAGAAGGAACTTCAAGAAATCCTTTTGGTTCAAACCAAAGGGAGTTACTTGATTTAAAGGTAACGTCTTCTTTTATGTTCTTTTCTTTTATTTTACTTCTCCAACCCCATAAACTATTTTTATTCCGTTATTTTATAACAAACCCAGTATCAAAAATATACTATATTTTTGTTATGAGAAGGATTCAAACTACACTTACACACACCTCCATCTAATGGGTAAAGAACATATTGTTTTGGTGGACGTTGAACTACTACCTCTAGAAATGATGATTGTTGAATCTTTTCCTACCACCTCTTATGGTGACCATTATGATGGAACTGTATTTATATGTAATATATATTATATTTATGTTGTCCCTATTATTCTTTATTTTTTATTTATATCATACCTTTATGGTTTCCCTAATGGGTAAACACAATAATTTTACTTGAGGAAGTGCGGACTATCGCCCCCTCAAATTGATACGAATCGTTCATGCCATACATGGAACGTATAAAAGATGGAGTTAACGAAATTATACATGATATTATACTAGAATTATAATATACCTATTTATCATTCATTTTTCATTCCACTAAAAATTCGAAATAGAAATGAAATTAGCATTCATGCATACGTATGGCTTACCGTCTCCATGAACGATGCATTTCATTTCTTACCTCCAAATGTTATGTAATATTATAAATAAATATATATACTAAATATATATGATATATATGACATCTAAATCATGAATATCATTCTAGAGATAATGAACTTTTGACCACATGGAAAACTTGTTAACAAAAGATGTTCATTTTGGCTCAAGTACCAAAAATCGAAAAAATGACCATTATTAACTTAAATCATTACATAATGTATATAACATGGAAATAAGTGATATAAAAAGAATAATAAACATGAAAAAGTTTCTTAAGAAGCATTATTTTATTATTCTGGAGATTAAATAATGAATGGTTCAAGTCATACATGAGGTAAGGGACTTCGTCTCAATCTCCTTTCATTGAGAAATATTTTGTTTTAAACATGACTTTCATTTATAAAATGTCTAACCACATTTGACATTTCATTTAATTAAAAAGGGAATATTTTTCTATGAGTTGTTTTACTAAATGACAAAAAATAATGTTTCTTTTAACTTAAGCAGTGACAATGAACTTTTCTGCCACCGCGAGTAACATTTGATCTATGGTTTCCTTAACAAGCCGTATTGTTTTTAGAAGGAAAAAAATACCATATACTCTTTTACATATTTTGGTATTGAAAATGGTTTTGATAATGAATTTTTTATGTTAATATATTTAAATTATGTGGAAATGTTATCTTTCATTTATGTTTGTTTTATGTGTTATGAATATAATATAGTTCTTGGGGATTATTTACATATACGGGTGGTTCCGTGATAAACCTAGGGCAGGTGAGCCCAAGATAGCTCTCCAATTCATTGGGTAACGTAACGGAGGTAAACATTAATATTTCTCCTAATAGATTTAGGGAATATATTGTGATGGGTATTCCAATATAACTCCCTATGTAGCTGTGATAGCTACAATGTAAGTATGATGGGGAATATATTGTGATGGGTTACCATATACGCTTTTATGTTTTTTGGTATTGAAAATGGTTTTGATAATGGATTTTTTATCTCCATATATTTAAATGATGTGGAAAATTTATCTTTCGTTTATGTTTGTTTTATGTGTTGTGAATATGATATTGTTTTTGGGAATTATTTTCGTATACGAGTGGTTCTGTGATAAACCTAGGGAAGGTGAGCCCGAGATAGCTCTCCAATGCATTGGGTAATGTGACGGAGGTAAACCTTAATATTTATCTTAACAGATTTAGGGAATATTCTACGATGGGTATTCCAATATAACTCCCTATGTAGTCGTGATATCTACAATGTAAGTATAATATGGATGCCATAAGTTACCTTTATGATTTATGATTTCTATGTGTTATTCATAAACCTTATGATTACATGAGGTATGTTAAAGAGCTTATGTTAAGTATGTATTGATGAACTAATGTTTTCTTTCTTTGTTTTATAACCCTTACTGAGATTTTTATGATCATCCCAGGTTTTGAAATGTTTTTCACAGGACTTAAATATGAATAGGGTCAAGGATGAGATCAAGGAAAAGTCATGCTACCTAAAAAATGGAACTAGACATGACACTTTTTTCAAGAGTATTTATTTTATGAAAAAAATGGAAGCAGAGTAGAACTGTCTTCTTTGTAATTCTTGAGAAGTAATTTAATAGTTAGGGCCTAATTCTCTAAAACACTAAACCTGAAAAGACCATCAATGTGAATTATTCATTTAATTCATGATTATGTAATGTTTAAAGCTACGTACTTATAGTTCGTATCAAAGGTCGATTTAGACAAATTTAGAAGTTGGGATATTGTTAAATTAATATCCGTAAATTATTTTCATTTTATGGTAAGAGTGAAATGATATAGAATTTACATATTACCATGTTGCTTTGTCACAACCCGACCCTACCTGGGCTCGAGCCGCAACTACCCCAAGCTCGCCTCCATAGGCCAGGGGCTGGAGACCAGCACCGAAGGCACAACAACTCGGGGAGGCCTTTGCCTAAGTACCTGTACACACACACGCAACACCCTCAATGCAAAAGTGCAGAGTAAAAGAAAAGACAAGCAGAGTAAAAAAGAACAACTGCTATATATATACCACAAATGTGCATCGACCTCTAAACAGTACAAGTAAAGTGCTGAAATGGAAAAGGGGAAAAACACGAGCCCAACAAGAAAAAGGTGCCAAAACCCAGAAATAAGTAAACAAAAAAGAAACACCCGACGGGTCTCCCACCTGAAACCCGGCCAAGACCACCACACGCGGTCTAAGCTCCCAGGATCCTAAGCTCCACTGATGTCATGCTCCACCTGTCCGTCGTCTGCAAGGTCACACCAAGTGTGGGCAAAGCCCAAGCAGGGGTGAGTATAAAAATACTCAGTAGGATACCCTGAAGGCTGGAGGGAGCAACAAAGGAGGTACCGAAGGGTGAGCAGTAGAGAGAACAGGAAAAGTAGAGGAGTACAACTGAAAGTGCAGTAAGAGTAATAGTAAAGAGTCCAGCTCAACCCAACAAGAGGAAAGAAGGTAGACTCATCCAAACACAAGGAGTTGGAAATGGTGAGAATATGAACTTCCCGTCAAGTCTTCGCTACCTATAACAGGAGAGTAGACTCATCCAACCATGAGAAGCTAGACACGGAAAGTATGTGGCATACCCCGCGCGTCATCGCCACTCCTGGAAGGAGAGTAACCAAACCCAAGAAGTGGGTACTAGAACAAGGTACATACAATTCCATATGCTCAACAAGATGCCCGAACAAGGTCGTAAGGGGATCTCCATCCCGTAGCTCAGCCCAAGAAAAGAGTAGCCAACAGTCCCAGAAGTAAATGCCATCGATTCCCAGCATCCCACACATCTGCCCTGAACCGAAAGCCAAGGGGCTCAATCACCACACCTAGACACTATCCGCTTTGGGAGACACTGACTCGCTCGCACGGTTTTAGGTCGCGTCACAAGGATGAGTCTCAGTGGGGGAAATTGCTCCTCGTACTTCAGGGTTCTGGGGGAACATCAAACCACACCACGTCACTGCCCCACAGTCGAGAAGTATTCTCAAAGTCGACAGGCAACCCCCTGCCCAGCCCCGCTAGATGATCCCTGGAAGTCAACGGGTTCCCACTACAGGGAGACCCGGAAAGTCGACAGGTTCCACACTGCCCAGTCCCATAACAGGGTAATCCACTGGAGGTCGACCCGGCTAAAGTCGGCGACGGGACTACTGCCCAGCCCAACTGGAGGCAACCCGGCATCGGGGAACACTGCCCAGCCCAGCTAGAGGTAAGCCCGACATCGGGGACCACTGCCCAGCCCACCTAGAGGTAAGCCTGGCATCGGGGACCACTGCCCCGCCCGGCTGGAGGTAAGCCCGGCATCGGGTACCACTGCCCAGCCCTGCTGGAGGTAAGCCCGACATCGGGGACCACTGCCCAGCCTAGCTGGAGGTAAGCCTGGAACTGCTATGGCCATCACTGCTGGATGGTACTGCTCAGTGAACACTGCTGTACTAGTCATCCCTGCTGGATGGTAACCCACTGGCGAGCCCTGCTCGAAACAACCTCAGCCCTGCTGGAAACAACCACAACCCTGCTGTAACAACCCTATCCCTGTTGGAAACAATCTCAGCCCTGCTGGAAGAACCTTAGCCCTGCTAGAAACAACCTCAGCCCTGCTGGAAACAACCTTCTGGGTAGAGGATCGGTGCTCACGTAAAGTGTTGGTCACACCGAAACCACAAGCTCTACCAAGGAACACGGAGCAACGGGAGAAATTCCACAGGCCTCACAAGGCGATCCCTCTCTAATCTGCTGATTCACTATCGAAGCGGATCGAGACATCTCATCCCATAATGTGGGGAAAACCCCCCACGCTGCACGGACACCCGTAGCCGCAAACGGCGTCATAGACTACTGAAAGGGAACAGTACTGAAACCCCTCACTGTTGAAGAAGTAGAGGAACCAAACCATATCTGCCGGCCAAACCATCGAGAACAAAACCACGGGATACCACTCAACCCTGCTGGTCAGACAAACAAGCACAAAGCCAGGGAAAAACTCCACCCTGCTGGTCAAACAAACAAGCACAAAGCCAGGGGAAAACCCCACCCTGCTGGTCAAACAAACGAGCACAAAGCCAAGGGAAAACTCCACCTTATGGTCAAACAAACGAGCACAAATCTAGCGGAAAACACCACCCTGTTGGTCAAACAAACGAGCGCAGAGGGACCCTCTACGTCGCAAGAGGTCAAACTATATAAAGCAGAACATGGCACGCACGTGGGGCCCACACGACATGTGGCCCCAAGCCAACCCCAACCGAGCACACAAACGTTCTCAGGTACAAACCAAACGTACCTCCAAGCGCTCCCATATACTCCCAAAGTATACCTCGTTCCAGCCCAAAGGCTGTCGTGCACACGGCACCCAGCGTCAATGAAAAGGCGTGACGAAACAACTCCACCACAAAGGCCCAAACACGGCCAACCCCATCTTGTGAACCAATTACATCACTCTCCCAAGAGTGCGCGATCACACGTCAAGGGTCTGCTACAAGCAATGTAGGGCGAACCACCACTGTAGCGTCTTTCATGCTTCCACATTTAAGAAGATTGCGTAAGAGGCTCCCCACAACCAAATGGATCGCACCGTTGTTATCCTCGTGGAAAAACACGTGAGATCGACTACTTACTCGCCTCAAACGGATATCTGACGAAAAAGTCACCATCACCGCCTCACGCCCGAACGATGTCCCGTGATCCCGAGCCTCAGCCTCGAAAACAGTCGGGCGCATCACACCATTGCGATCCCCTTGGTAAAACACGTCAAAAGCACTACTCACAAAAATTCAATAGATATCCGGAGAAAACAGGTGCATTCCGAAACACCGCACACGAGCAGTGCCACGTGGGACCCACATCCCGGTCTCGAAACTCTACAAACGGATCGCATCGTTGCGATCCTCTCGAAAAAGCACAGAAGCTGAACTATTCACTTTTCCAAAACGGTCATCCGATGATAAATATGGAAATCATCGTCAACTCCCGAAACGGCCCTCGCGGGGCCTGCACCATCATGCGGAATTATAGTGGGCGGATTGCGCCAATGCGATTACCTCGAAAAAACACCTAGAAACGACTGCTCGTGTGCCCAAAACAGACGTCTGATGGAAAAGTCACTAAAAGCTGCACGCAGCTCAAAAGACGGGCCATGGGGCCCGCGCATCAACTCCGGTTTCAATGCTTGGAACCACCATGGAAACCTCCGCTTCGATTCCAGGGTTCCAATGCCACTGATGGCGCTTAAAACGGACGTCGAACGCGTCCGCGCCATCCAAAACAATATCCGCCGAAGAAACGACTAACCCCTCGATGTACGTGTCGCGCCACCGAGGCCCCTCGTTTCAGGAATTAAGAATTCCTGAAACCATCTCAAAAAGTTCACATCGTCGATACAGTTCCACTTCCGCATACGACACTCAAAACGAACACCCGTAGCAGAAAATGCGGGTGTTCGAACACCAAGGGGGCAAGGCCCCTAGGGCTGGACTAGCCTGGACCGGCCGGTCCGCCCGGCCTGGGCCGGCCCGTGGCTTAGCTGTGCGGGCCGGCCGCAGACTCGCGGTCCGTGCACAGACCGGCCATGAGGTTCGGTTGTGGGAGCCGCGTAAAGACCCGCGCGGCTCGGGTCTTTTTCGCTGCATGGGGGTCGCGCGCCGCGACCCCGCGGTCGCCGCTCCCTGGCGACCATCGCCTCACCGGGTGCTCCGCCATACACCCTCACTGACACTCGAGCACCCTGCTTCCACGCCCAGCACCTCCACCGGACATCCGCGGATGCCCGCGGACACCCCCCTTGCTGCCGCCGTGAGCCCCTCGGCCGCCTGAAGCCCGACCGAACCACCGCGCCGCCCTGCTGCTCAACCCAAATTCCCACAAACTTCGGCGAACATCTGTGAGCTACTCAAGACTCAGAAATGAAATCCTAAAGTTGTGTCAGAAAGAGTATAATTTCTAATACGAATTCATGGGCTTTGATCGATGTTTTGACAAGGAATCAACAGCGCAAATCAAGCTCAAAGTAGGTACGGGAATGGAAAATGCAAACGACAAATCCTACCTCGTGGGCGTTGCCCGAAGCTTCACGGGCGATCCGCCGGAGCCGCACCTTGCTGGAGAGGAGGAGGTGATGGAGGGGATCTTCCTCTTTCGCTGTGGGGAGCAGCTGGCACCAGGGGAGAATAGGGGAGGAAGGGGGTGAGTTGAGCGTTTAAATAAAAAACACTTAACCACTTGCCCGTCGGTACGAACCCGAACCCTCAGCAGGGTCGAGGTTAAGCCTCCCCTCGGGTAAACACCACCTCCTGAGCACAACGGAGGTGTCAAAATTTTAATCTGAGACCCCGTTCAAAAGTTATAAAACTGAACGTCCGAGGCTGCCTAATTACGTAAACGCCCCTGGGGACATTTTTCACAAACGGCCCGCGCCCGTGAAACTTATACCCCTCCTAGGGTAAACGACATGCTCCGAACTCAACGGTGCCCTTAGTTTTCCAATCTGAGCCACCATTTAAGAGATAATCGAGTTTACCCATTAAATGAATAAATTAATTAATTAATTTATCTGTTTAACATTCCAGAAGCGGGCGAGGGGTCCAAATATCTCGCGCCGATAAGTTTAATGTTGTTTATAGGGTAAACACCCCATTACGGACCCATCCGTACACTCGGATCCCTGATCCGGTGCACCATTTGGGAGTTATCACATTTATTTAGCATTTCCAGTGTGAACGCACTGAAAATTTAATTCCGGCCACTCCGGGGCCCAGAATCGCACACCGTCTGAAGGCGCTGCTCTGGAATATTATCAAGAATATTCCAAAGTCTTTCTCAGCAAAAACCGGGTTCTTACATCATTCCCTCCTTCAAGATTTTTGTCCCCAAAAAGCAAAACTAGGGAGCAACACAGGGTACTAAGCCCACACCTGGCTACCCATACCCAGAAGAACCCATGCACAGCTCTGCGTCACCGCACACAGACCAAAGGATTGATCTGTTCATGCGAGGTCGGCCCTTGCCAATGTCGTGCACCCACTCCAGACTTTGGGGTTAGGGTAAGGTGGTAGGGAACCTTTCCATCCCTTTTCATGGTCTCAAACGGCCCGAAGGCTCCCGGGGGTAGCTCACCTCCTCGGTCAAACCTCTACGTCGCTTGCCACGACAGGAATCACTGCTTGGGCATGAGACAAGGCCCGGTGATTCCCTCCTTCAGAATATCCATATGGTGAAACACCCAAGGATATCTGGTCACGCAAGATTTCACAGTCGATGTCTCTCAACCAAGACTCTCTTACACACTCGGAAGTGAAGGAGTCGACACCATCGACTTAAAGGAAATGGTCTCATGCATTTTTCTTACCAAAACAGGGTTACACCCGACGCCATGCGTCACCCTGGTAACACCTCAAACAAGGAGGAGGGATAAAAGCCTTTCACACCCAGAGCCTAACATTTCTACTGAAAAAAGTAGAAGAGTCGCAAGGGGTACCACTCACCATCCCATACTCTGCAAGATCGTAGACATCCAAAGCTCGCGGCTGTCAATGGTCCCAACTGTCGGCTCCCGGAGCCTGACGTGGTCCACCCAGTGGTGGTGGGAAGACCTTGTAAAACTGTCCCCCACCACTATCTCCTCCAGCTCCTCTGCTAGAACCACCTCACTAGGCGCTACTCAGATCATGACGCTGCCTATGCCGTGGTGGTGCGCCTGCTGCCTGCCCGAAGCTCTCAGCAACTCAGGTCGGGTAGTCTCATGCCAAGTGACCTTGCACGTCACAAGCATAGCACCGACTCTCTCTGGGCTGCACCGGTGCCCTCCAGCACCACTGTGGTGTACAACCATGGCCCGGGATACACTCATGGAAGGGCATCCTCAGCTGAGGCCCTGATCCTTTTTGTCACAATGGTATACGACCATGTCTCCGAAACTGGCAGTGGGAAGGCCACCTACATCAAGGTTCTGCTTGCCGACGCCCACTAGCTGCGGCAGACGTCTCGGCTCCAACGTGCCTGCTGCCATCACCAACACTAGAACATGACAGGAAGCCCTCTATCACCAGTTCCTGCTCTAGCACCCTAGCATATGTGGAAATGTCCAAGGGTACTATGACAGCATGAATCTCTCAGCGGAGACCCTTCTCAAACTTCCGCGCTCGGAGGTTGTCGTCACGGACCAAGTTCGGGTAAAAGCGTTCATGGTCTGCAAAACTAGTCGCATACTCAGCCATCGTCATCCCTACCTGCTAAAACTGCAGGAGCTCATGAATCTGAATGGAGCGCAAGCAGGAGGGGAAAAACTCCTCACAGAACAAAAACTGGAAGTCGCCCCACGAAAGAGACGACTCATCAAGAAGTTGAGTCACTAGACTCCACCAACGCCAAGCCGATCCACGGAAAAGGCTGGCTACCAAAGACACTCTCTGATCTGTGGGCATCTACACAAGCATGAAAAGGTAATCTACTGCCTCGAGCCAAACCTCTGCTGCCTGAGGGTCAGGCTCACCACTGAACCTCAGCGGTCTCTGCTGCTGGAACTCACGGAGTGTGCTCAATCTCAGACTGCTCTATTGAAACTTCCTATTTCTCAACAGGTGGGGGTGCTACTACAGGCCCACCTAGAGAAAGGGGCGTGCATGATGGGTCCTGGACTGTGGCCTCGTAGCTCACAGGGTCATCATCACGAACCAAAGCTGGTATCTTGGCTACCTGTCTTCGCGGAGACATCCGGAATATTATAAAGGAGTGTCACGGTCAGATGAACATATATATATGTATATACTAACAAACACGATGGGTAGCTGACTCAAGAAGTACCGTCAAAGACTCAATCCTATGTGATGCACAAACAAGTTTTCCCTACAACAAGTATCTCAGCGTGCCGAGTTGACAAGCGGTTTATCAAGGTCCTGGTGAATGGATACGTCGGCCGCAGCACCATCACTGGACTCCCTGGCCTGAGAGCCACTCTCTAGACACATCAACATTGTTGCCCTATATCCCAACTAGTTCCTCTTTTAGGGTCATCCGCACAATGTCCCAAGGAACGAACCACCTCTGATACCACTTTGTCACGACCCGACCCTACCCGGGCTCGAGCCACAACTACCCCAAGCCCACCTCCACAGGCCAGGGGATGGCGACTAGCACCGAAGGCACAAAAACTCGGGGAGGCCTTTGCCTAAGTACCTGTACACACACACGCAGCACCCTCAATGAAAAAGTGCAGAGTAAAAGAAAATACAAGCAGAGTAAAAAAGAACAACTGCAATATATATACCACAAATGTTCATAGAACTCTAAACAGTACAAGTAAAGTGCTGAAAAGGAAAAAGGGGCAAAACACGCGCTCAACCAGAAAAAGGTGCCACAACCCGGAAATAGGTAAAAAAAAGAAACAGCTGACGAGTCTCCCACCTAAAACCCGGCCACGACCACCACACGCGGTCTAAGATCCCAAGCTCCTAAGCTCCACTGAAGTCACACTCCACCTGTCCGTCATCTGCAAGGGCACACCAAGTGCGGGCAAATCCCAAGCAGAGGTGAGTATAAAAATACTCAGTAGGATACCTCGAAGGCTCGAGGGAGCAAAAAAGGAGGTACCGAAGGGTGAGAAGTAGAGCGAACAGGAAAAGTAGAGGAGTACAACTGAAAGTGCAGTAAGAGTAACAGTAAAGAGTCCAGCTCAACCCAACAAGAGGAAAGAAGGTAGACTCATCCAAACTCAAGGAGCTGGAAACGGTGAGGAGATGAACTTCCCATCGAGTCTTCGGTACCTATAGCAGGAGAGTAGACTCGTTCACCCACGAGAATCTGGACACAGAAAGCACGTGTCATACCCCGCAGGTCTTCGCCTCTCCTGGAAAAAGAGTAACCAAACCCAAGAAGTGGGTTCTAGAACAAGGTACATATAAGTCCATATGCTCAACAAGAAGCCCGAACAAGCTTGTAAGGGCATCTTCATCCCGTAGCTCAGCCCATGAAAAGAGTATCCAAAATTCCTAGAAGTAAACTCCATCGATGCCCAGCATCCTGCACGTCTGCCCTGAACTGCAAGCCAAGGGCCTCAATCACCACACCTCGACACTATCCTCTTTGGGCGGAACTGACTCGCCTGCATGGTTTTAGGTCACGTCACAAGGACGCGTCTTGGTGGGGGAAAGTGCTCCTCTTACTTGAGGGTTCTGGGGGAACGACAAACCACACCACGTCACTGCCCCGCAGTCGAGAAGTCTGCTCAAAGTCGATAGCCGACCCCCTACCCAGCCCCGCTGGAGGATCCCTGGAAGTCAACGGGTTCCCACTACAGGGAGACCCGGAAAGTCGACGGGTGCCTTACTGCCTAGTCCCGTAACAGGTTAATCCACTGGAGGGTGACCCGGTTAAAGTCGGCGACGGGGCCACTGCCCAGCCCAGTTGGAGGTAACCCAGCATCGGGGACCACTGCCCAGCCCAACTGGAGGTAAGCCCGGCATCAGAGACCACTTGCCAACCCAGCTAGAGGTAAGCCCCGCATCGGGGACCACTACCCAGCCCAGCTAGAGGTAAGCCCAACATCGGGGACCACTGCCCAGCCCAGCTGGAGGTAAGCCCGACATCGGGGACCAGTGCCCAGCCCAGATGAAGGTAAGCCTAGCATCAGGGACCACTTCCCAACCTAGTAGGAGGTAATCCCAGAACTGCTCTATCTATCCCTGCTGGATGGTACTTCTCAGTGAACATCGTTGTACTGGCCATCCCTGCTGGATGGTAACACACTGGCGAGCCCTGCTCGAAACAACCTCAGCCCTGTTGGAAACAACCTCAGCCCTGCTGGAACAACCTCAGCCCTGCTGGAAACAACCTCAGGCCTGCTGGAACAACCTCAGCCATGCTGGAAACAACCTCAGCCCTGCTGGAAAGAACCTCCTAGGTAGAGGATCGGTGCCCGTGTAAAGTGTTGGTCACACCGAAACCACAAGCTCTACCAGGGAACACGGAGCAACGGGAGAAACTCCCCAGGCCTCACAAGGTGACCCCACTCTAATCTTCTGAGTCACTGTCGAAGCGGATCGAGACATCTCATCCCATAAAGTGGGGAAAACTCTCCACACTGCATGAACACCCGTAGCCGCAAACGGCTCCGCAGACTAGTGAAAGGGAGCGGTACTGAAACCCCTCACCCCTGAAGAAGTAGAGGAACCAAACCATCTCTTCCAGCCAAACCATCGAGAATAAGACCAGGGGGAGACCACTCAACCCTGCTGGTCAGAAAAACGATCACAAAGCCATGGAAATACTCCACCCTACTGGTCAAACAAACGAGCACAAAGCCAGGAAAATCTCCACCCTGCTGGTCAAACAAACGAGCACAAAGCTAGGGGAAAACTCCACCCTGATGGTCAAACAAACGATCACAAATCTAGGAAAAAACTCCACCCTGCTGGTCAAACAAACGAGCGCAGAGTGACCCTTTACATCGCAAGAGGTCAAAGTACGTAAAGCAGAACATGGGACGCATGTGGGGCCCACACGACGTATGGCCCCAAGACAACCCCAACCGAGCGCACAAACGTTCTCAGGTACAAACCACACGTACCTCCAAGCACTCCCATATACTCCTAGAGTATACCTCGTTCTAGCCCAAAGGCTATCGTGCACACGGCACGCAGCATCAACGCAAAGGCGTGATGAAACAACTCCACCTCAAAGGCCTAAGCACAGCCAACCACATATCGTAAACCAATTACATCACTCTCACAAGAGTGCGCAATCACACGCCAAGGGTCCGCTACAAGCAAGGTTGGGCGAACCACCACTAGAGCATCTTCCATGCTTCCACATTTAACAAGATCGCGCAAGAAGCTCCGCACAACCGAATGGATCGCACCGTTGTAATCCTTGTGAAAAAACACACAAGATTGACTACTTACTCGCCTCAAAGGGATATCCGACGAAAAAGTCACCATCACCACCTCACGCCCGAACGACGTCCCGTGATCCCGAGCCACGACCTCAAAAATAGTCGGGCGCATCGCACCATTGCGATCCCCTCGAGAAAACACGTAAAAAGCATTACTCACACGAGTGCAACAGAAATCTAGAGAAAACAGGTGCATTCTGGCGCACTGCACACGAGCGATGCCACGTGGGACCCGCATCCCGGTCCCGAAACTCTACAAATGGATCGCACCATTGCGATTCTCTCGAAAAAGCACACAACATGGACTATTCACTTGTCCAAAATGGTCGTCTGGTGATAAAGCTGGAAATCACCGTCAACTCCCGAAACGGCCCTCGTGGGGCCCGCACCATCGTGCGGAATTACAGCGGGCAAATTGCGCCAATGCGATGCCCTCGGAAAAACACCTAGAAACGACTACTCGTGCGCCCCAAACAGACGTCCGATGGAAAATTCGCTAAAAGGTGCACGCAGCTCAAAAGACGGGCCATGGGGCCCACGCCTCAACTCCGGATTCAATGCCCGGAACCACCCTGGAAACCTCTGCTTCGACTCCAGGGTTCCAATGCCACTGAAGACGCTTAAAACAGACGTCGGACGCGTCCGCGCTGTCCAAAAAAAGATCTGCCGAAGAAACGACTAACCCCTCGATGTACGTGTCGTGCCACCAAGGCCCCTCGTTTCGGGAATTAAAAATTCCCAAAACTATCTCAAAAAGTCCGACTCGTCGATACAGTTCCACCGCTTCAGACGGCACTCAAAACGGACACCCGTAGTGGAAAATGCGGGTGTCCGAACACCAAGGGGGCAAGGCCCCTCGGGCTGGACCGGCCGGTCCGCCCAGCCTGGGCCGGCCCGCGACTTAGCCGTGTGGGCCGGCCGCGGACTCGCGGTCCGCGGGTAGACCAGCCACGAGGGCCAATCACGGCAGCCGCGTGCAGACCCGCGCGGTGCGGGTCTTTGTCGCTGCACGGGGGTCGCGTGTCGCGACCCCGCAGTCGCCGCTCCCGGGCGACCACCGCCTCATCGGGCGCTCTGCCAGACACCCTCACCGACGCCCGAGCACCCCGCTGTCGCACCCAGCGCCTCCACCGGACACCCGTGGACACCCCCCTTGCTGCCGCCATGAGCCCCCCGGCCGCCTGAAGCCCGGCTGAACCACCGCGCCACCCTGCTGCTCAACCCAAATTCCCGCAAACTTCGGCGAACATCTGTGAGTAGCTCGGGACTCGGAATTGAAATACGAAAGATGCATCGGAAAGAGTATAATTTCTAATACACATTCATGGGCTTCGATCGATGTTTTCACAAAGAATCAACAGTGCAAATCGAGCTAAATGTAGGTAGGAGAATGGAAAATGCAAACGACAAATCCTACCTCGTGGGTGTTGCCCGAAGCTTCACGGGCAATCTGCCTGAGCCGCGCCTTGCCGGAGAGGAGGAGGTGATGGAGGGGCTTCCTCCTTTTCTGTGGGGAGCTGTCGGCGCCAGGGGAGAAGAGGGGAGGAAGGGGGTGAGTTAAGCATTTAAATAGAAAACGCTTAACCACCCGCCCGTTGGTCCGAACCCGAACCCTCATCAGGGTCAAGGTTAAGCCTCCCCTAGGGTAAAAACCACCTCCCGAGCACAACGGTGGTCTTTGAATTTTAAATAGAGACCCAGTTCAAAAGTTATAAAACTGAGCGTCTGAGGCCGCCTAATTAGGAAAACACCCCTAGGGCCATTTTTCACAAACGGCATGCGCCCGCGAAACTTATACCCCTCCTAGGGTAAACGGCACGCTACAAACTCAACGGTGCCCTCGGTTTTCCAATCTGAGCCACCGTTTAAGAGATACTTGAGTTTAACCATTAAACGTATAAATTAATTAATTAATCTATCTGTTTAACATTCCAGAAGCGGGCGAGGGGTCGAAACATCCCGTGCCGACAAGTTTTATATCGTTCCTAGGGTAAACACCCCTTTTCGGACCCATCTGTACACTCGGATCCCTGATCCAGTGCACCATTTAGGATTTATCGCATTTATTTAGCGTTTCCAGTGTGAACGCACTAAAAATTTAATTCCGGCCACTCCGGGGCCCGGAATCGCACGCCGTCTGAAGGTGCTGCTCTGGAATATTATCAAGTATATTCCAAAGTCTTTCTCAACAAAAACCGGGTTCTTACATGCTTCACCTAACATTTTTATGTTTTCAGAATAGTTTTCTGTAGAGGAAACATGGAAGCTATGATGGGATGACACCAAAGGGAAGACAACCTTCCAAATCAGCAACCTGAGATGGTCAGAATTGGAACTGAATAGTTTGTTTTTGTGATGTCATTGTTGACTCAGGCTATAAATGGTGGTGGTATCCATGCATGAGATCATCCAGATCATCCAAAGAGGAACATGTCAGTAGTGGAGCATTTCATGAGGTAGCATCCCCCATCATTCAGAGGATCATCTGACCCTGTGCTAGCTGAAGGGTGGATTAAAGCACTAGAGAAGATTTTTGATGTAATGGGGTGTTCTGAACATCAAAAGGTTAGTCTTGTTGTTTATCGTTTTAAAGTTGAAGCCGATCAGTGGTGGTCTATGGTGAAACAAATTAGGGACAGTGAGGAGATTGATGCTCTTGATTGGGATAAATTCAAAGGTATGTTTCATGAGAAATGTTTTCCTAAGGTGGATTTTCTTAGGATGGAAAAACAATTCTGGGATTTGAGGGAGGAGGATGACTCAGTGGAGGCTTATAATGCAAAATTAACTTGAATGGAAAGGTATGCTCCAAATTTCATATGAGATCATGATTGTAAAATCAACCAATTTTACTCATGATTAAGGCCAATGTATCTAAGGGATTTATCTTCTCCTGACATCAAAAGTTTTGAAAAAATTGTTCGATGTTTGGAGAAGGTGGAAATAGAGTTTCCCGATGATCAGGTGTTCTTTGAAAAACAACTGAATAAGAGGTTGGGGTGGCAGACAAAAGGTAAGAACACTTCAATAAAGTCTAATGGTAAGAAACTTATGTTTATAGATTGTGAAAAATGTGGTAAAAATCATTCTGTGGAATGTATTTTGAATTCTGGTAAGTGCTACTAAAGCGGTAAAATGGGACCTAAGACTCATAATTACACTGAAAAAGATCAATTTAATGGTAAGAAAAAATCTAATTTACAGTGAGTAAAATGTTTTAAGTTCAATGAAATGGGTCATTATGAAAATGAGTGTCTAACGAAGAATTCAACTTTGGGAAAGAAGCCAGACTACAAGCATAAAAGGGTAGTAAAATCATTTACAACTACTTCAGCAGATGTTGGGCCATCAAATGAAGTCGTATCAGGTACACTGTTTGTTTGTTCATATTATGAAATGTGTTATTTGATTCAGGGTCTACACATTCGTTCAGTTCTGAGAAGTTTTCTAGTAAATTGGGAATTCCATCTCAAGATATTAATCCTGAACTTATTGTAAAAACATCGGGATGAAATGTTAAGACAAAAAGAAATTATAAGAATCTTCATGTCCTTGTGTGTGGAAAGAATCTACCTACAAACATTATTATTTGTCCTCTATTAGAGTTTGATGTAATTTTGGGTATGGATTGGATTTTCGTTTATCATGCTAAGATTGACTGCAGAGCTAAAGTGGTTTCTTTTCAGAAAGATTATCAGTTTGTGTACAATAATGAACCCTTACTTTTGATAATATATCAGGAAGCTGAGAAGCTAGTAAAAGATAGAAATGACTTTTACCTTGCACATATTGTTGAAAACAAAGGAACTATCGATATTAATGATGTGCCAGTAGTAAATGAGTATCTTGATGTTTTTCCTGATGAGTTGCCTGGTATTATACCATATCCGGAATTTGGATTTACTGTTGACTTAATTCTTGATTCTAAGCCAATTTCAAAACCCCATTATTGAATAGATCAAATTGAACTTTTAGAGTTAATGAAACAATTGCATGAGTTATTAGATAAAGGTATCACTTGACCAAGCACATCATCATGGGGTGTTCCTGTCTTGTCTGTTAAAAATAAAGATGGTCCTTTGAGACATTTCATTGATTATAGAGCATTGAATAACATCATTGTTAAGAACAAGTATCCTTTTCCTCATATCGAGGATTTATTTGATCAGCTCCAAGGAGGTCAGTATTTTTTGATGATTGATTTGAGTTTGGGGTACCATCAGTTGAAAGTAAAGGAAGCAGACATTCTGAAGACCACATTTCATACTAGATATGGCCATTATGAATTTTTTTATGCCTTTTGGGTTAACCAATGCACCTGTGGTATTTAGGGATCTTATGAATGGAATTTTCTATGAGTTTTTGGATAAGTTTGTGATTATGTTTTCAGGTTTGGGAAGAGATTATGTGTGCCTTGTGATTCACAGTTGAAGAAAGAGTTATTAAGTGAAGCTCATAGTTCATCGTTTTTAGTTCATCATGCCAGTACTAAGATGTACATGGATTTTAGAGTGTATTACTGGTGGGATGGAATGAAAATAGATTTTTCTAACTTTACTGTGAAGTGTTTGACTTGTCAACAGGTTAAAGTAGAGTAGCAGTTACCATAAGGGATGTTTCAATCTTTACTGGTGCCAGAGTGGAAATGAGAAAATATATCCCTAGACTTCATTATGAGATTACCAAATACATCTCGAGGTAATAATGCAATCTGGGTTATTGTTGATCAATTTACTAAATCTTCTCATTTCCTTCCTATTCGAGATACTTTTTCTTTAGATCACATTTCTTAGTTGTATTTTAAATAGATAGGTAGTTTTCATAGAGTTCTCCTCTCCATTGTATCTAATCACAATCCTAGGTTTTCTTTTAACTTTTGTAAAGGCCTTTAGAAGTCGTTGGGTATTGGATTAAATTTTAGTATAGCTTTTCATCCTCAATCAGCTGGGTAGTCAGAACGAGCAATTCAGGCCTTGGAGGATATGCCACGTGGTTATTCACTAGATTAACAGAGAATTTGGGACCAACATATTTCTTTGGTTGAATTTTCTTATAATAACAGTTTTCATTTTAGTATATAGCTATTTGAGGCATTATATGTGAAGTAGTTTCGAACTCTAGCTTTTTGGGATGAAGTAGGTGAAAAGAAGCTGATGGGATGAGAATTTGTAGAAGAAATGGCAGAAAAGGTTCAGTTTATTCAAAAGAACATGATAATAGCTCAAAGTAGGCAGAAACATTTTGTAGATAACCGGAAGAAGGATCTTTATTTAAAGGTAGGTGATCGTGTCTTTCTCAATGTTTCTCCATGGAAAAGTTTGATGTGTTTTGGTAAGAATGGAATGTTGAGTCCGAGGTTCATTGGACCTTATGAAATCCTGGAGAAGGTTGGATCAGTTTCCTACAGATTGTCTTTAAATCCACTTTTATCCCAAGTACACATTTTTTTCATGTCTCAATGTTGAGAAAGTATGTGCTAGATCTATCTCAAATTTTGAGCCCAGACGTAGTTCTGTTGGAAGAAATTCTCTCTAATAAGGAACAACCAATCCAGAATATTGATCCAAGATAACAAGTGTTGAGAAATTAGGTAATCCATCAGGAAAAAGTTTTGTGGAAAAACCATATGGTTGAAGAGGCAATGTGGGAATCTGAAAATTCTATGAGGGATAAATATCCCCACTTATTTGAGAAGTGAATAAAAAATTTCGATGATGCAATTTCCCACAAGGGGAAATGATGTAACATCCCATGTAAATAAAGAATACAAAATTTTTATATTTATTAATATATGTGAATTAAATATTAATTTTACTTTAAAAGGGATTCTATGTTCAATGGCGTACCCGATACACAAAAACAAGTTTCTTTGAAAACTTATGTTGCACAAAACATTGAGTTATACTGAAAAATATTAATATAATAATATTATTTTAAATAGTAGTTAGTGTCTAGCCATTTTAATTGTCAGAATGAACAGAACTAACTATAATATGATTATACATTTTTTTAAATGTTTTTACATTTATCCAATAAAGGTTAGAGGCTTAAAATGTGAATGAATCTAATTTTAAGCATAAATAATATAATATTCTTTATAAGGTTGATTTATCACCTTTTGATGGAGACCACTCTTTAAATATAGTTTTTTCACTTATATATGTTCCATTTGAAAGAAATAAAATTCTTCTTTAGAATCAGAAAATCGAAATTTACTTTGGGTAAATTTTTGGTATTTTCTGATAAAATTATTTTTTAAAATGAATAGTTAAAAATACTGTATTTTAATTCAAAACTGTGTTTTAATTTAATTTACTTATATGGTCAGGTTATATTTTTAATTTGTTTTAAAGTATCATTAGATTATATTTTTACCATTTAATCCAATGTTGGTCACTCAAAGTAATTTCACTTTCAAATGGGACTTAAACAAGTGTCAATCTTTTGATAGTTATTATTTCTTAAAAACATGCTTTTTGTTTTGACAATGGGAATTAATTTTAAATTAATTAATGAAACTTCTAAGTTTTGAATTTGGTAAAATAGACATAATTTTTGAATTCAGAATATCAAATATAGGTTAGGATGAATTTTTGGTGTTTTTTCTGAAAAACATCAATTTTTGATGAATAGTGAAAACACTAAGTAGTAGTTAAAAAATGATTTTTTCATTTAAATGAAATTTTACCACTTCTGTGAATTGAATTTTGAAAATTCGACATACATGGTTATTATTAGTAAGTAAAATTTTGTTCAATAAGATGAAAATAATTTTTGATGAATAGTAATTGTTGACTTTTATTTACTACGGTTAAAGGTAAATAGGGTAACTCAAGGTAAAAACAATATTATAATAATATAAAATTACATTAACACTTGCCCTTACCTTATTGGATGAGTAATGGCCGACCAATAAAATATTTATGTGAGACTTTTGGCATTTTAATGCCACTTTGGTAAGATAATGATATTAATAACTATTTATTTAAAGTAAAAATAAAAATATCATAAACATGATTTTTTTGGTAAATAGAATTTAATGTGGGGGTAATATAATTTTTATATTTGACTACAAATATTCATTATAAATCTAAAAAAAATCCTACATCATGGTATTTTATTTATAATTTTTAGACAACAAATTATTTATGACACATTAAGGATGAAGTGTTTACCTCATTATTGAATGATATAAATAAATAAGATTATAAAAATTAAAAAAAATACAAAAGATATGAAATTCCTATTGGATTATTTTATTTCAAACATGATTCATCTTATCTTCTACTTTAATATGTTTTGGATCTTTAGAAACCGAAAATCATTATGTAATAAAATAATATTCTCAAACATTCCTAAAGAGCCCCTCCTCCCATTATAAACATTCTTCACCTCTAACCCATTACCCACACCTCTAAATACCCTTGTCTCATCCAACCTCTGCCCAAATAAGCTCTCAAGACCCCTCTCTTCCACCTAGAATCCATACCTTAGGTAGAAGGTACTTCATGAAATCCTTTTGGTTCATACCAAAGGGAGTTACCCAATTTAAAGTTAACGTCTTCTTTTAAGTTCTTTTCTTTTATTTTACTTATCCAACCCCCAAAACTCTCTTTATTCCTTTGTTTTATAAAAACACCAGTATCCTCAATATACTAGGTTTTTGTTATGATAAGGATTCTAACTATACTTACACACACCTCCATCTAATTGTTAAAGAACATACTGTTTTTGTGGACGATGAACCATTGCATTACAAAATAATGATTGTTCAATTTTCTCCTACCACCTCTTATGGTGGACATTCTGATAGAACTGTATTTATATGTGATATATATTATATTTATGTTGTATCTTGGCTTTTTTATTTTTCATTTATATAATACCTATAGGGTTTCCATTATAGGTAAACGCGATAATTTCATTTGAGGAAGTGCATACTACCACCACCTCAAAATGATATGACTCACTCATGCCATACGTGGAATATATAAAGGATGGAGTTAATGAAATTATATATGATATTATATAGGAATTATAATATACCTATTTATCATAAAGTTTTAATTCCATTAAAAATAAGATATAGAAATGAAAGTAGCGTTTATGCGTACGTACGACTTACCATCTCGATGAGTGGTGCATTGAATTTCTTACCTCCAAATGTTATGTACTATTATAAATACATATATACACTAGATACATATAATATATATGATATCTAAATCATGAATATCATTCTAGAGATAATGAACTTTTGACCACATGGATAACTTGTAAATAAAAGAAGTTTATTTTGGCTCAAGTACCAAATATCGACAAAATGACCATTATTAACTTAAAAGATTACATAATGTTTATAACATTGAAATAAGTGATATAAAAATAATAATAAACATTAAAAAGGTTATTAATAAAGTATAAATTAACTTTAGTTTATTATTATGGACATTAAACAATGAACGATTCAATTCATACATGAGGTAAGGGAATTCTTCTCAATATCCTTTCATTGAGGAATGTTTTGTTTTATACGCGACATTATTTTATACGGTGTATAAACACCTTTTAAAAATCATTTCATTCAAAAGGGAATCTTTTTCTACGAGGTGTTTTACTAAATGAAAAAAATAATTTTTCTTTTAATGTAAGCAGTGACAATAAACTTTTCTGCCACCATGAGTATTATTTGATCTATGGCTTCCTTAACAAGTCGAATTGTTTTAAAAAGGAAAATAAATACCATATAATCTTTTATGTATTGTGGTATTGAAAATGGTTTTCATAATGAATATTTTATGTCAATATATTTAAATGATGTAGAAATGTTATCTTTCCTTTATGTCTTTTTTATTTTTTATGAATATGATATGGTTCTTTGGTATTATTTACATATACGGGTGGTTCCGTGATAAAACTAGGGCAGGTGAGCCCAAGATAGCTCTCCAATTAATTGGGTAACGTGATGGTGGTAAACATTAATATTTCTCCTAAGAGATTTAGAGAATATATTGTGATGGGTATTCCAATATAACTCCCTATGTAGTTATGATAGCTACAATGTAAGTATGATATGGATGCCAAAAGTTTATTTTATGATTTATGATTTCTATGTGTTATTCATAAATATTATGATTGCATGAGGTATGTTAAAGATGTTATGTTATGTATGTATCGGTGAACTAATGTTTTATTTCTTTGTTTTATAACCCTTACTAAGATTTTTATGCTCATCCAAATTTTTGAAATGTTTTTCACATGACATAAAGATGAATAGGTTAAAGGATGGGATCAAGCAAAAGTCATGTTGTCTAAAATATGGAACTAGATATGAGTCTTTTTTCAAGAGTTTTTATTTTATGAAAAAAATGGAAATTGAGTAGAAGTGTATTCTTTGTAATTTTTTAGATGTAATGTAATAGTTATAACCTAATTTTTTAAAACTCTAAACTTGAAAAGACCCTCAATGTGAATTATTTATTTAATTCATGATTATGTAATGTTTAAGTATGTGTACTTATACCTAAAGACATTCCCTTTTGTTTTGGTAAAAAATAACTTTATAAAACAATACAAATAAACCTGGCACGTCTTACATTATACTAGTTATAACATTTTTCTGACCATAACGTTATATTTATATTTTACACTTACGACTCATTTCATTTTTTTACATAAAAATGGAGGATACTGGACAACTCATCGAACATGCAATGCATGTTTCCTTGGACGTTTTATAGGGTGGTCAGGTTCGATGAATTAGGGTGTGTCGAGCACACCATCTTCATTGCATGTTGCCTCCACCCACCATTATACCATACATACACCATGTTGGATTCTATCGAATAACTGTATTTAATTTCCCATTTATTGACCATCACATACTTGCTTCCCACCTAGAGAGGTGGAGAGCAGAGACACACACATTCCACCTGCCTGAGGCAGAGATGGCCATCGCCTTCATGGATGTGTTAGTCCTTACTAGTCTTTCTATCTAAGGGATGTTTTCCTTGGACCCACCCATGAATACTAGCCTAACCTTGTTCAATGATTTGTAGGAATTGATATTTTAACTAACCCTACTACTATAGATGATGGTTTGAAATCTATGCTCTGCTCTGAGGGGAACTTTTCACATTTACCTAATAAAATTAACGACTAGACTCTCATACATCATGAACATACATATATATTAAAGATCGTTGGAGGGACACTATGTGCTGATCCCTTGAAGAAGCATATGCGCATGATGTATCTAAGGATATTGGAGGACATTGATCTGGACATGACGTGTAACAAGGGATCTGCCTACTTGGCTTACACATACAGAGCATTATCCACGACATTCCTCACATACCACACAGATATCGGGGGATGTATCATCCTTATTCAAATATGGGAATGAGAGTGCATCCCCTCACTATTTCCTGAGCATGCTGGTCAGCCACTACCTATAGAGGTGATGCATGACGCTCTACATGGATGCCAGTATGATCAATTTTCTCTATTGGTTTCTGATACTAGTAAGAGTTATTGAATTTTATTTCTTATTATTTATCACTTTTTATGTTGTATTTTATATGTTGAGTTATAATCAAAACTTCATCAGCATTCTAACACACCATTTGGGTGCATATCATCTCAATTTGGATAGTCTCCTACCTAACGAGGTAAGTATATACAGTCTATCATTGTCTAAAAATTTTAATAAGAGCATCAATTTTGGTTTTTAGAAATGTACTTTTTTGAAAAATCTCACATGTCATTTCATATTTCATGGATTCCATACCTTGATTTATTATACTAGCTACTAGCATATTGAACTACTAGAATTCCCGATGCCATGTATGTAGTTCCACTCATTCACTTTAATATTATTGAGTGGCACCACCCTAATAGAGTCATGCACCAGTTTGACTATATTCATCCCATTACATTTCCACAGGTACAAACATGGTAGCTTCATGACTTGATGTTGATAGAGAGTCAGGATGATGGTTGGCACTGATGACGTGTCGAGTATCTCAGCCTCTGGGGCAGACTAGCAGTGCTACATATCCAAGGTGTACCTATGATGTTATTACATATTTTAGATCAGGTAGTGTATGATCCATGGTATAGACTAAAGTCTATATTGTATCTCACTCAACACAGAAGAGGGATTCATGATAGGGTAAGTTAATAAATTTCTATTAGTTTTTTTTATTGACTTATTTTCTAAATTATTTTGAATCTCTTTACAGTGTATGAAAGTACAATAGAATATTCGCATGTCTGATCAAGAGGAAGAGGTTTTTCCTATCTTAGAAGCAATTCATGCTTGAACGTTTGGGTTGATTCCAACTTATAATGTGATAAACAAGAGCATATTCAAGCATCCACCCTAGAGAGTAGAGGTTCCTTCTCAAGAAACTCCTCCAGTAGCTGTTGATATTGAGGAGCCACGACAATAGTGACGTAGACCACGTCATGCTGCACGTAAGTCCTCACATGTTCCATGGGCAAAGAAAGTCCCTCTAGTATTCCAGCCTCAGCCGATTGTGGATGTGCATTAGGTGGTATAGGATCCATATTTCTTGAGAGGATATACATGTATTTCTCCAATTTGGCATCTTGATCCTTTGTAACCTATATGGTTCCCCCAGGAAATGACAGCGGGTCATTCTGCAGCACTAGTGGGAGAAGTATTGGGTGCACAGAATGACATCTAGTTGACACCTTCTCCCATTGACATACAGTCAGAGCATGCGATGGTCGCATTCCAATTCCCAAGGTTCATCCCTCTCCATGTCATCAAACCCCACCCCAGCATGGAGCTCAGTGATCTCAATACAGTCACATCATTCGTAGACCAACATATGGGATGGAATTTCCCTATAGACATTGATTTTACTCATTCATGAAATTTTAAGTGTTGGTTTAGGTACTTCATAACCTTTATTAATGACTTTATTTTTTATGTTTATGTGTTTATGATGAGGTATAAGTATGAAAATTATGAAAATTTCAAATATTTTTATAATGAATTACATAATAAATTGGGAAAAGGTATTATGATTCAATGGAATAATCAAGGTGTTAAATAATATGGATAATAGGGTTTCTAACTATAAATAACACCTGTTGGAAAATATTATAAAAAATTAATGGTATTGACTATGAAGAAAAATTTTCATTTATTATGATGATAAAGACATTTCAAATATTTCTTATAATGACGTAAATTTTATATATAGTTTATTATGTCACCTTTATCATAAAAATCTATATAATACTCCCAAAAATATGGAGGTCCAACATCTGTGGGAATTTGGTACATGATAAAAATAATAACATAGTCTTTTATTATTATTTCCATACTTCCTCCTAAACCTCACCTTACTCTTACTACATGGAATATCATGGAAACATACATAAAAGAAGGAGTGATCCATAAATCCCGTTAAGGTTTTCCTAGGATAAAATTCGATAATATATTATGAGATTCAATAATAATAGAATGGAAAAAAAATGGAATGATTATAAATCATCACTTAAAAACATGGAATAAGAGTCAAATATCAAATGATAATAGTGAACATAAGAGAGGATAAAGTGTGGAACAAACATAAGACATGTCAACATGATTTATATATTTATAATTAATAATAATATTATAGTTTTCTAATAATGAAAAAAATAGAATTTAACTAAACTAAATGAATAATTAAACCCCCTATAAGTTATTTCTAACAATATAAATATAGATAATAATATAAAAACCAATATATCTATAAATATAAAAACATGTATAAATATATATTTTTCTGAAAGGAGATGACCCCCTGCCGCCTTTTAGTTAAGTCAAAAGGTGGCATGGGGCCTTCAACCATTAATACACATTTAAAAAAATGAATTACACATTTTTTAAAAAAAATAGAAAACATATAAAAAACTCATTGTTATATAACCATTGGTCTATATGGTTGTCGGTCCATATAACAGTTAGGTATTACAATTATTTGGAATCATGTCCATTAGTCATAATTTTACTATTGGGATTAGTTTATATAAATTTTAATGACAATAAATAATTGATTCATAAGGTAGAAATGATTTTCTCAACTAATAGGATCATCCCTTATGATTCCCTTTTATCAAATCTTGAGAGGGAGGTATTATCACTAGGGTTCACCCATGACCAAGCCAAAATAGAGATTCAATAAATGAGGCTTAATAAAAATCGATATCGCTGCCAGATTAATGCTAGTTGAACAACCCCATGAAAGTACCATTGTTGCACACCTTACACTTAGGGATTGCACTTGTGTTATAAGGTGATATATATAAATATCATAAGTTTAATTAGGTTTTAAATTATTTTAGAAATAAAATAATGGTTTCTATAATACCATATTCTTATTTAGTGTACCACCTTTATATAAATAAGAAAATGAACATTTTTAGATGATGAATATGATAAAATAGGTTGTTAATACAAGAATTGGATGCAAGTTCTAGCACAGATGCACTTAGAGATAATAGTACTAAAAAGGCTAGTTTGGTATTAATTAGATCTATACCTAGTGTTTGATAAAGAGACTTAATTTCACACTTGGTTTGACACACTCAGGGAATAATATTTGGTTGACCGCATATATTTTATAAACCTTTATAAAGGATATAAAGATAAGTTAAGTATGTATTTTAAAATTAAAAAATATTAAAGTATATATTACACTAATTGTAACATTAGAGTATTCAAGGATTAATCACCTTTAGATTTATTATCATAATATTGATAATAGTAGCACTTTTATAATTTTAATTTTCTTCTTTTAGACAAATAGGTGGAAATAAAAGACCTAGAAACATAACAGATGTAATAAGAAATGTGATGACGACCTTCTCAATATGAGGCAATCCAAAGTTGAAAAATTTAAGATGATGATGAATTATTTATCTTAAGATATGAATAATAACCTAAACTATGTAGAGAATCTGACTTCACTAAGTAAGGAATAACTAAAATTTAAATCCTTCATTCATCAATGACCACCTATTTTTAGAGGAACCTCTAATCCATCTATCATAGAATAATTAATCAATATTATAGAAAATATATTTTCTATACTCTATTATTATTTGAAAGAGAAATGTATTTTGGTAGTGATCACTTAGTGGGAGAAGCTGGTCAATGGTGGGCACTAATCCAAAACACAAATATAAAGGATGAGGTGGAAGCTATGTAGTGGGATGAATTCAAAAAACTATTTTTCCACAAGTATTTTCCTCAAACCCTTTAAATAATAATGGAAAGGGGATTCCATGAATTGAAAAAAATTAGTGGGGAGTTATAATATGAACTTTCTAAGGATTTCATAATACCCTTCAATAAATATCATTGATTCTGATGGGTAGATTGATCGATTCATTGGAGGACTATAATCTCTTCTATAGAAATATCTTAAAATATGAGACTTTGGGAGTTATGAGTTGATATTGAGGTGTGATATAATTGTTAAAATGAATTTTTGTGGTGAAAACTAATTTAATTGACTAAATGATAAGAAGAGCAGGATAGAGGAAAAGTTTGAGAACAATTTTGACCATGAAAGGTAAGAACTAAAAACATACAGTGTGAAATAAGCATGGGAATAAATATTTAAAGAATTTCATACAAGGAAGTAGAAAGTGTTAAAAGTGAATAAAATATATCCATATATCTTCAAACTATTATGCAGGTGTAAATCCTCAACATTGAAATGAAAATGACAAAGGGAAGATGGTGCAAGACTAAATTATAGTTCAATTCTTAATGTATCGAGAGGATGGAAATTTTTTTAACTAATGTCCAAGTAAAAATATAATAGAGGGGGAAAACATCAATAAAAATAAAGGATGAGGGATAAATGTTGTGATTTTTCAATCACAATAGCAAAAGTTGAGGCTCTGAATAATATGGTGGAAGGTAAAATCATCATACACTCACATCTTGCAAGCAAAAAAGCTTGAATCTGGTTATTTTTAAATCAGTGATATCATAGCCTTATTCTTGTCAATAACTCACTCCTACAACCTTATTTAGTAAATTATTGGTGAATAATGGAAATTGAGTGAAAGTATAAAGATAAGAGAGGTGTATATTATTCAGAATACATTGTTGTATTTATTGAAAAATTACTTGAACCTCCCTAAAAAATAGTGGTAGAACTCTCAATTGAAATCATAACTAGATATAAACTTATATTAAATACCCTATATGTAATGGAACATGTGGAGTTATATAAATTCAAGAAGTGACTTAAAGATCTTTTATAGAAGGGTTTTCTTCAACCAAGTGTGTCTCCTTGGGGAGGATCTATTCTCTTTTTAAATAAGAAATATGGATAAATGTGTCTATGAATTGATTATATTGAACTTAATGGGATCATAGAGAAGAAAAAATACACTCTTCAAATGATTGAAGATTTTTTCAGCCAGCTTCCTGGGGCTCAATTATTCTCCAAGATTGATCTCTGATTAGGGTATCATCAGCTAATGGTGAATGAATAATATATTATAAATAATTCCTTATAAACATGATATGATCATTATGAGTTTTTTGTTATTCTTTTTGGATTGATTAATTTTCCTACTATATTTATGGATTTGATGAATAGAGTCTTTAGGAACTACATTGATAAATTTTTGGTGGTATTTATTGATAATGTTCTTATATGTTATAAAATTCATTAGAATAATGAGGATAATTTATGGATTATATTAAAAAAACTTTGGTGAGATAAAATATTTTTGTCAAATTCAGTAAATGTGAGTTCTTCTTACAACAAGAATAATTATTTGGACACATTTATAACCAGTGAAGAAATAGAAATTGATCCATTAAAGACAAATTCTATAGAGGAGTGTCCTAATCCTATAATAATAACTAATATTAGTAGTTTCCTTGGTCTAGTAGGATAACATATAAGGTTTGGGAAAAAATTTTCAAGACTTTAAAATCCACTAACCATGTTGACTTGAATGGGATTTAAGTCTATCTAGACAAAGGGGTGTGAATAATGTTTTCAAGAATGGGAGAATAGTTTGGTTAGTGATACTGTGATAACATTAACCTTTAATGGAGAAGGATTTTTCATTTATAGTGATTCATTCTTGAAAGTTATTAAATGTGTACTCATGTAGAATGAAAAGGTGATCACCTATGAAACTTAACAGTTGAAGCCCCATGAACAGAATTATCCAACCCATGATTTGGAGTTAGATATATTTATCATTGATTTAATGATATAGAGACACTCTCTTTATAAGGATAATTATGATATATACACCAACCACCAAATTTTTAAGTATATATTCACACAAAAGGAAATTAATATGAGATATAAAATATGATTAGAGATTCTTAAGGACTATTATTTTTCTATTTATTATCACCTTGGAAAATCAAAAAAAAATCTCTAATGTTTTGAGTAGGAAGAACCCTATAGTTATTGAAGTAATGGGTATTGAAAGAGATATATTAATCAATGACTTGATAAATATGGAAATGGGTGTCATAAGGGTAGGGAAATCATCAATATTATCAAAATTTATTTCCCAACCATCACTGTTAGAGAAGATAAACAAAGTAAAAGGAGACGATCCTATGTTATAGAAGAAGATATAAAATATTAAATGTTGGAATTTTCCTATGTTAAATGTTAATAAAGAGAAAGTAATGATGTTTTGAACAATTCTGTATATCCCATCAATTCTTGAGTTAAATAAAGAGAAAATAGATAAAGTTCACAACTCTGTATTCTTTATACATCTTGGAAACTCCAAAATGTATTGAGATCTTTGTAGACATTACTGGTGGGATGGTATGAATAGAGATATTTTTTATTATACAGAATGATATTTGGTATGGCATAGAGTAAAGGTGGAGTTAAAACTTCAAAAAGGAGTGTTACAACCACTACCCATTCATATATGGAAGTGAGATAACATCACCATGTAATTTGTTACTTCCTTCCTAATATATTCAAGGGAAATAATTTCATATGGGTAATAATTGATAAATTAAAAAATTTATACTCCTTTTATCACTATATAAGAGGATTTCTCCCTTGGTAACTTTTTTTGTATGTATATTCAAGAAGTGTTGAGACTTCATGGGGCACCTCTATCAATTTTCTCAAACTGTGATCTAAGATTTATTTATAATCTATGGAGGATCCTTCAAACGTATATAAATACCAAATTAAACCTTACCAAAACCTATCATCCACAAATTTATAGGAAATATGAGAGTATTTTCCAAACATTATAATATATGTTAAGGTATAACTCACTTGGTTTTAATGAGAGATGGTACCAACATCTTCTACTTATCAAATTCCTTGATAATAATAGTTTACACTCAAGAATTTAAATTTCCCCTTCTGAATCACTATATAGGAAAAGGTGTATAAATCTAATATGTTGGGAAAAAGTTAGGGAAGGAATATATTTTGGATTAGACACTGTGAAATACACTATATAAAAAATACCAATAATACTAAAACATATCAAGGCTACTCAGAGTCACCAAAGAGTTATGATGACAATATATAGAAGGACATAGAATTTAATGTTCGGGATCATTTATTTCTAAAAATATAACCATAGAAAGGATTCATGATATTTTTAAAGAAAAGGAAACTAATTCCATGTTACATCGGACCAGTTGAGATTATAGATCTTGTTGGGGTAGTTATTTATCGATTACCACTATCTCCAAGTATTTCCAAGGTCTATGATGTATTCCATGTCTTATTATTAAGAAAATATATTTTATAAGCAATGAATTTAATAAAAACACATGGTGTGGAATTGAAACCTAACCGTTAATATGAGGATGAACTTATCTAAATTCTCAATAAAATTGATTGAGTGTTCAGGAATAATAAAACCAGAATTTGGAAAGTCTTATGGAGATATCACAAGTTTGAATAAGAAAATTGGGATACTGAAGAATTAGTGAAGGAGAAATACCCCCATTTTTTAGGCATGATAAAAATTTTGAGGACGAAATTTCTTTAAAGGGGGGAAATTTAAGAACCCAAGATTTCATTCAATTTTTAATAAAAGAAATTATTTATCACAATAAATATTTTATTATATTTTACAATAAAATAAAAAAGAATGAATTTTACAATTATTTACAAATCATGAAATAATTTTGGCTATAAAATCTATGAATAATACAGGGAGGTAAAAAAATGAATAATACACACACTATTGTAAACTCTACAGGCTTGAATTCTCCCATAAAGATCACTCCTGCTGTAAAAATAGTAAAAAGAAATAGAAGCATTAGTAATGTTATTGATATTATTTAGGGAATTTTAGATCCTTTATAAGTAAAGTAGTGAATGTTGAATTGTGATATTGGTGGAGTATATATATATATATAGTGTTTAATGGGAAACATGACCGTTAGGATCTAACTTTTACATGACCATTACCTGACCATCATTTAATATGACCATTGGGCATTATGACTATTGGAAATTTTAACCATTAGTAATAATATTACCATTATAATTAGTGTATATAAAGTGTAATTATGAGAGGGAATTGATGTGTAATTATGAAACACTGACCTCAACTAGTAGGATTGTGCATTATGAATCCCATTTATTAGAGCTTGGGAGGGAGGTAGCATCATTGGGGATCTTACTTAACCAATAACAAGATGAGCTTTAATAATTGAGGCTAAAGTATAATTTCATATGAGAGAAGTTAAAGTTAGTGTAGATATCTATCAGGTCAATGTTAGTTAAACCACCACATTAAAGTACCAATGTCTCACACCTTACCCTTAGGGCTTATGCTGATGTGATAAGGGGTTATGTATATAAACCATAAGTTGTATTATGGTGTAAATTATTTTAGAAATGAAATAATGGTTTAAATGATCCCATATTTTTATTTAGTTTATCACCGTTATATAAATGATAAAATTCTCATTCTTAGAGGATGTATATAATAAAATTTATTTTTGTTACAAAGAAACCATAATTTCATTTTTTTAATATATATATATATATATCGATTTTTTAATGAAAAAAATCTTTTAAGATAAAATAAATTTTAATTTTCATAAAAATTTATGAACAATAATATTTATTCATAAATAAATAGTAAAACAATGTTATGAAATCATATGTAGTTTTTATACGAGTTAGAAATTTTATTGTATAATAAAAATTTATTTTTTTTAATAAATAAATAATTCTTAAAAAATAAAATTTCACATATTTAAATAATTTTATAGAAACAATTGATGTAATATTTTAAATAAGAATGTTTAAATTATCCAATGGTTAATTTTTCATAATTTTATGAGAGATTTGAATTTTGGGTTAAAAAGTAAAATAATGTATAAATATACAATATGCATTATTACATCATATTATCATAAAAGTGATGTAATAAAAACTTTAAATGATTTATAAACCAAAAATATGTTTCATAATTAAAATAATGTATTTTATATTAATAAGATTATTTTTTGAAACCTATATTGAATCTTCCAAAACCTAAAGAATATTTTAAGATTTTAAAGGAAATTATTTATGAACATGAATTTATTTTACATCATTAATAATATTATATTAATGATTTTAGATCATAAAATATTAAGATATTGAAAACAACCCCCCCCCCTTGGTAAATATAATGGTATAAAACTGTAATGACCTGGGATTTTCATATATAAATATCACATATTTTTTTAAGAATATTTAATACATTTCCCAAATACATGCCCAAGGACCGTAATGGTTTAGTCTCTCTGGAGACTATGTAAATAATCTTCTTTATTTAATGAAGGATATTTAACATCACCCATAAATATCGTACCTTTTTTTTCTTTCCATAAACACACCCTACCTTAAAACCATTCTCCATGCGTAGGTAAGAGAAACATAAGAAAGGGTGATCATAGATTTTCAATAATTGTAAACATGGGATATATCATTCTATGATCATATGAAACCATAATATAAGCATGAGGGTATGAGATCATGAACATAACTTTAAAATTTCATACCCAAACTGTCATATATCATAAACATGAGTCATGTTATAAACAATTATCATTCCAAAATACATAATTCAAAAGAGTATGTAATCATCATAATTCATGAACCATAATCTCATGTCATAAAAGTTTGGCACAAAAATTGGTATATCAACCATTTCATTTGTTGAGGTTAACTACCTAGACAATAAAGCATAGAAGATTTGGCCTTATCGCCTATTTCCTATTATGGATAAATCTCATCATCTTATTTCCCATCGTGGATCAATCCCGTTATCATGTTTCCCATTATGGATCAAGCTCATCATCTTGTTTTCTATTCTTATCCCATGAGATATAAATATTTACCCAGTGAATTAAAGGGAGGTATGTGTCCTACACATCACATAATTAAAATCATACATAATTTTTCCAAAAGATCATAAAAAAATCATCATATCAGAACCCATGAAAATAAAATGGACTCATAAAAGATTTATCATATTAGAATCAATGAAAAGAAATGAATTTCCAAAAAAATAATCAAAGTGTTACCTGTGGAAAATAAATGGATTTCAAAAATATTTTTTCAATATAAAAATATACCATATAGAGAAATAATAAATATAGTATCATTGTTTTATATCCTTATTAAATATTAAGAAACATCAAATGATTTCATCTTAGATGGAAAATGATTTTTAAAGAAAAATCACTTGGAACATTTGTTGAGGGAAATAAAATTTTTATTATAAATTCATAAAATATTGTGGAAATATTTTTATGTTAAATAAACTTGAAAATCAATAAAGTAATATTCAATTATGTTGATTTTTATGATGGCAGGAAATTTTATTTATTTCATGCACATTTAAATAAAGATTCCTTTCATATTTTCAGTAAAATCCAAATAGGATTAGTTAAGAAAACAACATAAAGTTTCATTTTAAAACACTTCATAAAATTTAAAATATGGTTAATAATTTATTTAATAAATCCATTGGATAATTTTATAACATTTTTGAAAAAAAATTTAAAAACATGGACATGGAAGAGAAAGGGTTTTCAAACAAAGAGAGAAAGAAAGATGATTTTTATTAAAATATTTATTTTTGTCTCTTTAATACTTTTAGAGAAGAAAATGAACAGAAGAAATGTATCCTAAAAAAATAGCCATAGTATAATAAAATAAATGATTCTATTAATAGGTTTACCATAATATTTCATCATTAGAAACTTAATCATAAACAATCAAGATAAATAATGAGATTGTAACATAAAATCTTTCCCGCTTTGGTATCTTTTGAATCGTAAACCCATTAGAGAATAAAATCAAAAGAAACTTTAAATTTAATGAAAATAAGGATATTAATGATTTAATATGTCAAATATTTGGTGTCTAAACCTCATAAAAGAAGATAGGTGCATAACATAATTTATATCCCAAATAAGGTAACTTGAGACAAAAATATATTACCACTTTAGAAACTTTCAAATCATAATCCCCATTTAATAATAAAATTAAATTAAACTTTAAATATAATTAATATATTTATATTCTTGATATAAAATTTAAAATGTGTTAATATATACACCACAAAAAATAAAACGAGTGGTGAATATGGAATATTTCTCGAAGAAATAAAAGAGAGACTAAAAATATCTTACCTTGAGTATCAACTTATTTTGTACACATTCAAAACTCATGTGTAATTAATATAAGTTTATTATAAATATGTTATATAACCATACTAATATTTTTCATACCAAATATTATTTACTTATTACTTTTATTACCCATTTATTAACAATTCCTTGTTAAAATCATGTTTTGGGTAAACATTATTTCGTTTTTCATGTATGTTTTGGTTTGGTACCTTCTATAATTCCATTTTCATAATGGTTACATCATATAAATAATTTTAACCATGATATAAATATCATATATATTCATTATATAATTATTTATTGTAATACATTAAAATTATATATTAAAAATATATAACATGTTCATAGAGACGGTAGGTCGTACGTATAAATGAACATTGCTTCCATTTTCTTGAAAGATAAAATAAAAGAAATGTAAATAATATATTACCTATATATAATAATTTTTATTTCATATATACCATATATATTCATTAAATTTACCCTCATTACATTCCATGGAAAGTGTTAATGAAAAATAAATCACATCGATCTGCGAGGCAGTAGTCCACCTTACAAATGAACAACTTTATCATATCCCTAATGGAATGGAATGTAAGATGGTATATGTGATATAATAATTATATAAGTATAATTATATTATAAATATCATTGAAATTTTTTTAATTTACCCTTATTACAATCCATGTAAAACATAAATGAAAAACACATCACATTCATTCACAAGGTGGTAGTCTGCCGCACACATGAACGACATTATTATTTTCCAATAGGTTAGGAGGTAAGAAGTTAGATATGGAATTATAATTACATATTTTTTATAATATCATATATAAACATTAAATCCATCATTATATGTATCTGTGATAGGTGGTGATAGAAAATAAATAACATCAGTTCACGAGGCGGCAGTCCTCCATACCCACGATCGAGGATTTTGTTTCCTATTTGATGGAAGTGGAGATATATATCGGTTTTTTTTAAATAACATAATAATATCTCAGTATATGGGAGATAATTTTTTTAATAAATCATAATAATTTAATAATATTTTAAGGAGGTGTATGAACAAATAAAACAAAAAACAAGGTTGATAATTTTACCACTTTTTTGGAGATACTATTTAAGTTTATACCTAAAGCCTTATTAGGAGGAATTCCTAATAAAAATAAGGCATATAAGATGAGGATAGGTAATTAAGAAATATAATTTTTTATGTATTATCAAAGCTAAATGGTTCTTGAAGTTTGAAGTGGGGAGTAGAGTGGGTGGCTATTATAAGTGTGGGAGATGACCCACATAGAATTTTTGAAAAGAATAGTGTAGCCACAATTTTCCCAGGAAAAAGGCTTAAAATGGGTCATTATCAAACCTTATAGGTGATAAGTTAAAAATATATAAATAAAATAAATTTTTTAAAATTTTATTGGTTATTTTACCCCTTATATTTTAAGTTTAATTTCCTAGTAAACCCATTTTAACCTTAAAATTGGTAATTAATTTTTACTATTTTTTACTATTCATTTTGACAAAAAATTAAGTTGATATTATTATATAATTTAAATTAATTTTACTAAAAACATGGAAACCATTTTTATAAATTTAATTTATATAATTGGTAAAATTAAATTTAAAATTAAACTCACTAACGTGATGAAAAAGCGGTTTTCCAAAGAGGAAATTTTCAAAAGTTTAAAAAGTTTTTATATGAAAATTAAATATGAAATTTATTCTAATGAACTAAATTTTATTAATTATAATATAAATGATCTAATTTTACTTTTAAATCAATTTAAAACAATATATAACCTTATAATTTTTTTAAACAAAAATGAAATTTTCAATGAAAACTAATATTTTCACTATTCATTGAAAAATTAATCTTTTCAGAATAAACCAAAAAATCACCCAAAGATAATTTTGAATTTATTATTCCAAAAATTAAGTTATTTTTTTCAAATAAATTTTCTAATATTTTCAAAGAAATTTAATTTTATTATAAAAATTATTTTTATGAGAAAAAAGATATTTTTTGAAGCAATAAATACTTTACTAAAAATTAAGTACATTTTTATCAATATTATTTCTTTACATAAATCCATTATAATTAATTTTCGAAATTTGGTTAGTCCTATTAATTGCACTATGTTCAATGGCTAGTTAATAATGGTATCATTTAAAGAATAATATTAATAGTTTCTCATGTTTTTTTAAAACTTGGTGTTGTGTGTAACATAAGTTATTGGAAAAATTAAGTTTATTCAAAAATAAATGTTCCACAAAATATTAAGGTGTCACGTTCTTACCCCCTTAAAATTAATTTAAACCTAAAAAATCATTTATTATAGACAACCGAGTATACTTCTGCCTCATTACATCTTCAGGTTCACATATGGCTTCCTCAAGCTAGTGGTTTCACCACAGTACTTTAACTTAGAGAGTGGTCTTGTTTAATATCACTTTATCTACACAATACATAATACCCACAAATTTTTCCTCATCGTAAGGATCATTCTCTAGTGTTATGAACTCTGATTTCAGTACATGTGATGGATTTGGTATGTACTTCCTCATGAGAGATACATGGAACACATTGTGAACCAAAGAGAGGTTTGATGGAAGCTTCAAATGATAAGATATAATCCCAATATGATCATGAATGAAAAAGTAATTGATATGACTTGGTATTAGTTTTATCTTCTTTATTTCATATATAAATTCATAGAAACACCTTCTCACCAACTTCAAATTCCATATTATAAAAATATTATAAGTATAACTTTACTATTAACTTTTTCCCACCCTTATGTATTGTTGAATGGATCTATCCTTCTCTTACATTTATTTATCTAGATCATGTCCCAATTTTTGTTTTCCAACATTATCCCCTAACATTGGATTTCTACACTTTTTTAATAGAGGGGTTCATAAGGATCTATTTGAATGCTCGATTGAAATCTATTTTTTATCAAAATTCAATAAGAGGAATGTGTTTATCCAAACCACCTATTAAATCCATAAAATAAGACATTAACATATCCTATAGGGGTTGAATTTTTCTCTCAAAATATCAATCATTAAAAGGATGATAAATAGTACAAAAACTCAATTATCTATCAAGGTCTTACTGAATACTTCATTGGAACATTGAGGTATACTTTAGTTCCTGATTACATACAATAGAATAAGTTACTCCATGATACCTTGACACTTCCTTAATATTTGTCTTTGAAAGATTATTTAAAGATAAATATTGTATAATGTTAATAAAGTGTGCTATTTTCATAATGTGGTTGACTATATCCCATATAATATTATTCCCTTCAGACATTTTGGAGTGTCTAATGACAAAATCCATTGTGATATTTTCTCATTTATATTATATTGTAGATAATGGTTATAAAAGCCCTTAAACATTTTTCTCTCTACCATAACTTTCTAGCATACTAATAACCAAGATACATACTCATAAATATCTATATTCATGTTTTTACATCATAAATATTATTTTTAATAGACTAGTGGTAGGATATATACCCTTATCATCCTTCGATTGTGGGTTCAATCCCCATAGCCTTTCTAGATGCAATAGGTTATTCCCCAAATTTTGGGTTATCCTTTTTTCAAAATAATTTTAATATAGTTTCCAAAACGTTCTAAAATTAAAATAACCAATAATTACCTCAAACTAAAATATAATAATAACCACTAAGTGTTACTAATATATTTAATACTACTTCCTCAAAATATAAATGCATTCCTCCTCAAATAACTTTTCAACTAGAAATTTTACAAAACCAAAGCGTTATATTGCTATAAACATCTCCAAAAATATCCTTAATCTTGATAAAATACCACCACATAAAACCTTATAGGGGTTGTCTAATAATTTAAGATTATGATAAATATTAAAATCATAAATAAATGATGGTATCCATAACTCTTAAGTTAATATTACATGGGGACATAAAAACTAAAAAAAGATAATTCACCATTTATTCCTTAAAAAATATCTTCTCATATATAAAAAAACTGTTGGAATCTTCGGTTCATCCTTGCATCGATAGAATATCATATACGAATTCATTATTTCAGAATACATATATAGAGAGATAATAAATGGTTAAAATCACATCAAGTTCCACTAAAGGATAAACAATAATATTTTCATAGGGAACCTTCATACTAAATAAACCAAGAAATTCCCAAAAAGGAGTGGATGATATGTGTTCCCTAATTATCATGTCTCACTTCATCTATTTTTATTGCTTAGTATTTTCATTTATCCTTTTTACTTAGAGGTTTTTATGGATTTCATCATCATTATCCCTTGGATTTAGTTATTGATTCATGTGATTTTCAAACTCCATGCACTTGAAGCACATGAGTGTGTGTGGAGCATTCTGTGGAGCTTTATCTCTATTTAAATTATTAGATAACTTATTCCCACCACTTTGATATTCATCTACTCAATGAACCTCCTTTCTCTAATTAAAATATTTAGTAATCCCCTTAAGAAAATTTCATCCATGTTTCCTCCCACACTTCAAGCATAAAGTAAAGATAATATTATTTTCTCCATGGTTTTTATAGTTTCCCATATTTATTTTCTTATCAAAACCATGCAATTGATGGGTAACTATAATCTCCACTTACACCTTGATAGCACATAGAACAATTTATTTATTTCTATTGAAGTCCCACATGGATAACTCCCTTTGGAGGCTTGGTTTTAAGCCACTAAAGAATCAATTAAACTTACTTTTAGGCTGGATGATAATACTAAAATCATACCTAATATGTGTTATGAAATATGACTCATAGATACTAATAGATTCATCATCCTTCTTATTTACTCAAGGAATTCCTTCTCCATTTTCATATGAATAATATAAGGAAATTACTTATTAAAAAATAAGTTCTCAAACTCATCCCAATACATGGAGTCAATTTCATCTTATTGACTCATATTCTTGATAATATTCCCCCATTGCTCTACTAATCATTCAAAATGATAAACAATTAAATGAATTTTTTATTCTCTAAATAGTGGAGAATAGAAAATATCTTTTTACTAGTACTGTCTTAATTCTAAGAAACTAATGGATCAAAAGAACCACTAAAAGAAGGTGGATTTTTCCTCATAAAGGACTCAACAAAACATTGTTCCCTCCTTTTATAATTTTAAATTACATCATGATTCATATCTTATCAAATTTTTGTGAGCATAGCTATGGTATTTTTTATTCCATCTCTGGTAACATTTAGTTTATCAGAAGGAAAATCAGTACATTTTCTATCACAATCAGCGTTAACATGATTCCTTCAGGTTATATTCATTGACTAAAACCAAAAATCATAATATAATAAACACTAAACATGATCCTGAAAAATCATTTATATGATGTCTAAATCTTGAAACATTATTTTCAATATATGACACCTTCGGTTTAACCTAGGTCATTCATGGTCCTCATAAATTCAAATCCTTTATGACAGTTTGTAAAGAGTTTGTGAATTTTCAAATCATATCCCTTAAGATTGTCAATAAAGGTGTGCATTATGGATCATTATCATATACTAGGTAACACTCAAGTCAATACTGACACAAATGTTTCAGATTTATTACCCCTAAGTACATTTATGCTAGAACCATTCTCACATGTTGTATCTAGAGAGGTATGTCATTAATTAGAAACTACTCACTCTATCCTTTACTAATATTCTAGGATATTTTCTTATACATATAATTAACATTATATTTATCCTTAGACAAGACCATATGGATCGCACTAAAGTTTTTTTCAACCTATTTTCTAAATGTCAAGTAAACCTTTCCTCTGATACCAATTATAATTGTCACGACCCGTCCTCGGGGCCCGTGCCGTGACTACCCCAAGCCCGCCTTCCATAGGCCAGGGGCTGGCGACTAGAACCAAGGTGTAAATCCCAACAAAAGGGAAGGGATTGCCTTTGAAAAGTAAACAAGCACCACAGAGTAAGCAAGCGGAAAAGTAAACACTAAGTAAAACTGTAACAAGCTGTGCTGAAAGTAAAAGGGGTCGGAAATACAAGCCCAACTGTAAAGTACAACTAAAAGGGGAAAACAACAACTAAAAAGAAAAGCCGCAGCGTCGAGCCATCCTCTGGAAGTCCCACCTGAAGGGTGGGTACAGATAGCCTCCACAGCTCCTCAGTCCAGTCGTCTGCTCCGAGTGCGTCCCGCCCAGTGGTCCACCTCCAGGTACCGTCCTGCTCCGCACGGCTCCACCACGATCAGTGTTGTCCGTCGTCTGCAACCAACACAATGAAGTGCGGGCATAGCCCGTGCAGGGGTGAGTATAAGCTACTCAGTAGGGACCCCGAGACCCCCGAAGGCCTCCCGAAATCCACAAAGGATAATCCACAAAGGAAAGTTAAAATCACGAAGTAACAACCGAATCTGCTTAGGTATATGCCCATACATATACCCAAGTCATCAATTCCCGCTCGGCTCCAACGTCCGAGCTCAAGCACAACCTAGTCCACACAGGAAAGCAAAACGTATACCCACACATGATAGCACAAACAATCCACAAAGGAGAGTAAAACAGTAAATCCACACAGGATAGCTCAACACAATCCACAAAGGAGAGTAACACAGGATTCAGCTCACACAGGTACTTCTTCGTATGACGTTAGAGATGATCAGAGGTAACCACTGATTCATCTAAGCCGTCAGACCCACAAAGGATCTGTAGGTACTAACCCTCGCAATGACCCACATAGGATCGATCATGAAGTTGAACCCAAATCTATTGGGAAACTCCTTCTCCATCTAGTACAGTGGTTATGCCGCTACAACCAAGCGCACCTCTGTCGTGGTTCTGCCGCTACAACCAAGCGCTCCCCTGTGCCGCTACATCCAAGTGCACCTCTGTCGTGTTATCCGTAACACACCGAGTCGTTCGATCAGCAGTCGTCAAGTCTCAACCGTCTCTAGGGTTTCCGCCCATGGCATGCTCGTTCCGGGAGGGTCCACTCCACGAGCTAAGAGGTCGATGTAGTCCGGAGTTGACGTATCCCAAGATTTACCGTAGTAGTCACTGCCGAAAACACGAAGGATTCCCGTACGGTTTTCATCATCGTCAGAGTCGAATCCACTGAGGATCTCTATACAATCATCGTCGTCACAGCAGCAGTAGCAGTCAGCTCTAGGGTTCCCGCACACAGCAAGCTCGTTCGGGAGGGTCCGCTCCACGAGCCGAGAGTCTGATACATCAACTGACACAAAGTCCGAAGTTTATGTATCCAAAAGTTCCGTATCCTCAACTGGAACTCAACGTCGCAGACGACGCGTCAATCGGACGCCCGATCTGAGAGTTATTGGCTTTTTCATCCCAGGGGTCCGGTTGATTTTTAAGGAAAAATCAATCTGACCATACTCCACCTGTGTCCAAACCTTGGGCGGAGTGATCCAAAAGATCCGCCTCACTTAGAAGAATCCACCAAATCTGACGGCACGTCAATCGGACGTCCGTAGCTCAAGATATGAGCGTTTCCGCTCCGAGGGCCCGGTTGGTTTCGTGTACGAACCAACCCGGCCGAACCCAAAGTAATCTGAAACCATGAGTGCGATATACCGAAACGACCGCCTCGATCCAAGGATCGCGTTGTCGCTGATGGTGCGGCGTTTGGATGCCCGTAGCTCAAGTTACACGCAAAAGACCGAAATTGGTCCGAAGAAGGGGGGTCTGGGCCCGGGCCGACCCGGGCCGACCCACCCCCCCCCCCCCCCCTGGGTCGGACGAACCGGGTCGACCCGAACCGGGTCGAACCGACCCGATCCTGTCCGGCCAGGGCGTGGCCCGGCTAGTCGGACCGGCCTGGCTCGGTTCGGCCGAGTGGTCGTGCACCGCGGGGCGCTGTCCCCGCGGCCTGGAGATGTCACGGCCCCGCGTGGGCCACGCTGGAGAACCACGGACGCGGCTTCTACCGCATCCCGTGTGGGCGAACCGGACCCGCATGGCCGCGGGTCTATTGGCCACCGCCGCCGCAGCTTCAGCTGTGGCGGCCTCGTCCCGCGGCACGCCGGGGCTCCGCCGGAATCTTCCGCGGGCCACCGGAGTTGCTTTGGTGGTCCGTTTTCCTTCCCGTCTGCGCTGGTGCTCCTCCCGGGTTCCATTCTTCATTGAGGAATCAACAAACTTCCCTTGCGTCACGATTTTCCGTCGCTCTCCAAATTCGCACAACCACGAATAACGGCGGAGGGTTGTCGGGCCGTGTTCGTTTGGCCCGCACCCTCCGCGTTAGATAAAAACAACGGGAGAAAATAAATCAACACATGATACAACAATTTTAATAAATTAAAATTGTTCATTTTCATCCGGTTCTTTAATTTTAAAGAAACTTTCATGGGAATAAGGCATTTCCAAAACAAAAATCCCTACCTCATAGTCGTCGTCGTACGCACGTTCTTCGCGGATTTGCTCGTCGCGGAAGGAGGGGATCGTCGTGTCGTCGCGGAAAGGCATCGCGTCGTCACGGAATCTGGCGTTGCGTCGACGAACTCAATGGACCAAGAAACAACAGATTTATTTATAAATAATTAAATCTGTGTTTTGCTAAAAACCACAAAGGAGATTTAAATAATCACAAACACTCACCCCAATGGAAGATCGAAGGATCTTGTCGTGGAGGAAGAAACATCGCCGAAGAACGTCTCGGATGAAGCGTCGTCAAACTCCGAGGGTGACGGCGTTCTTCGCATTCTTCGTGAAGGAGGATGAAGGCTCAAGAATTCCATCAAGCCTCTCAACGTGTAATCCTCCAAAAGTTGTGTTGGTCTTATTTTATTATTATGCCAACAAACGAAAATGCTAAGTAACGACCCATCAATTAGTTGAATTAATTCAACGAAAGAAACCGCCCATTTAATTCACGAAATAAACTGCCCAATTAAATGGTGCATTAAGGATTTAAGAAAACACGTCAGTTGACTTTCATAATGACGGGTTTTCACGGGTGCGTTACTTAGCGGAAAGAAACGGCAGGGCTCGTGCGGGCCCCACCTCACAAATATCCTACCAAGAGGGTAGGATATTTCTGGATATCACCCTATCCGTTTCAACTCAGTTTAAGTAGCTTTCAAGTGGCTTCAAGTGGCTTAAGTGAAATAAAATAAAGTTTGTTGAACAAATTATTTTATTTCTTAACTTTAAGCCCAAAAATTAAAAACCACACCCGATCAAACACAACTCCGGACGTGGCATTTCTAAGGAAATACCGGCGCTGAGATTTCATCGGTACCCTCAGAATTCGATTTCGGGCACCGGTTCAAAAGTTAGAAAAACCCGCTCGTCCGTTCACTGAACGTACCCAAGCCAAACTTCGGAAAATGATTCTGGGCACACCGGGCCTCGGAATCAGGTGCCGTCAGAAACTGCGTTCTTGTAAAATTCTAAAGAAAATTAAGAAAAAAATTTCCTTGAAATTTATGGGTCTTTACAATAACAACCCAATATTTTTATATATAAATACAATATATTTTTTATAAATACTCAATAAATTTCACAAATAAACATCGAAGGATCATAATGGTTTACTTTATTTGGAGACTAGTTACATAATTTTCTTATTTAATGAAATATATTCAATATCTCCCATATATATCTTCACCTTTTGTAATATTTATAAACATAACATACTTAAAACCTTTCTTCATAACTGGGGGAAGGAAACATAAGAAAGGGTGAGATTAGATTCTCAATAAGGGTAAACATGGGAGATATCATTCTATGGTCTTATAAAATAAGAAGATAATAATAAGGTTAGGAGATCATTAACATAACTTATAAAGTTCATACCTATCCTCTTATAGATCATAAACATGACTCATGGTAAAAAGCATTATCATTCCAAAATACATGATTCATAAGAGCGTGAAATCATTATAATACATGAACCATAAGCTAATGTCATTAAATTATGGAACAAACATAGGTATATAAATCATTTCATTTTTCAAGTTTAACTATTTATACTATCAAATATAGTGTATTAGGCCTCATCCCCTATTTCCCATTGTGGAATAATCCCATTGGCATGTTCCCCATTGTGGATGAAGCCCATTAGAATGTTTACCATTGTGGATCAATCCCATAAACTTGTTTCCCACTATTATCTAATGCGATATAATGCATTAACCAATGAAATGGAAGGAGATATAGCTCCAACCCATTACATAATGAAAATCAGACACAATTTTTCCATAATTTCATAAAACATTCATCATATTAGAACCCATAAAAAGAAATGGTGTTTATAAAACATTCATTATATCAAAATCCATGAAAATAAATGGGTTTCATAAAAAAAATTATCCTTGAATAACCCATGGAATAGAAATGGGTTTTATTAACATCTTTTCATCATAAAAATAAACCATATGTATTATCCTAGGCTATATTGACCACTAAGAGGGGTGGGTGAATTAGATATTTAGTTTTTAATAATCATTTATTTTAAATTAAACCTCTTTAACTTTTTAAGGTTCTCGATCCACTCAATGATATCTCATATTCTTACTTCACATATATCAACAACATGAGATATCACAGCACATGATATTTACAAGGCTCAATATAGAGACCTAATCCTTATTGTATTAGTTATTATCTCAAACACAGATTCTCAACTATAATATTATAATCAATTACAATGGTTGATATAGAGTAACACTGTATCCTTCTCAAATCCACACATGAGGTTGTATATATGGAATCCTACAAAGTTACCAGAATCCTCACTAGATACTTCTACTCTAGAATGACACAAGATACTTCTTTATCCTAGATATAACTAAGAGGCTTCCTCCTTTATTCAAGGCTTGATCGATTGTAATTTGAACTATTGATATCCCTCCATTATCTTTTTGGATAAAACTTTTTCATGTACATGTTCACGTACCTTTACAATATTCAGTTCTTGTTCTGATATATTTGATCACCTATACTTGTTCAGTGTCCTTAGTGCAACGATTCTTAGGACAATTTCTATTAGCAGGAAGTGATGCAGGAATGATGCAGGCAGGCGATGAGGTAGGTGGTGACGCAGGCAAATGGTGATACATATATGATGTAGGCATGATGTTGCATTGGGCCTTTGGGACAGTTTTTAAACCTTTTTTCCATGTAATGGGCTTCATTCCCACTAGTCCTTTGGGCCATGTACTAATTAAATATAGCTTTTTGGGTGGGTGATCCCTTGGGGGGTTATGGGCTACCTTTCTGACCTATGAGTGTGGTGTGTGTGTGTCTGTTTAGTGTAATTGTACCCCCAAGCACCTAAAAAAAGACCTTTCACAATATCAATTCACTATAAACTCGAATATAAGATCTTCTGATACTCTTCTCAACTTCAGTATTGAAATAACATCACACTATTCATGAAAAGAATATCGCATATTCCTTTCTCAATCTTTATACATGGCATATGCACTCTGTAAAACCTTATCTATAATAATTATGAATTTATTATTTTATGTAAAAACAAAAAAAAAATTATTCAACATCAAAATATTTTAGGTACCCCTTTGATCTTATTTTTAGATATTTTTTCCAAACCACTTGATGTTTATCAAGTATTATATGTTGAGTACATGGAATTCATGGGTTGTATGGAATTCATGGGTTACATTAATGATTTTTTCACTACACACTATATCATGTAAAGTGCATAATATATCTAGGTTTATATGATCTATTCATTTAATTCATGTGATCCATGTGTGGTTCACAAGTTATTTTCCTTACTTCACATGATCCAAGCACTACATGTGAGTTCCTTTGCATGAAAAAAGTTGTGTATTTGAGTTCCTTCACATGAAAAGATGACTATATTCTAGTTCCTTCCATGTGCTTTCACATAATCTAAATTTTCTTCTTGTATATATTCCTCATGATAAGATAATTCCATAGGTTTTTCTCTCAATCTCTTCACAAGAACCAGATGTATTATAGGTTTCTTATTTGTGAGACAATGGTTGTCTTTAGTTCACTTCTCAAAATTATTTTTCACGATATGAAGAGTCACTGTATCCTTATTTTCATGATGATGGAATTACATGGGATTCTTATTCTTTACATGAATAAAACATGTGTGTAATCTACTTTTATGAGATATCCCTCTATTTCATCAACATAACTCTTGGGTCTACCTCAGTTTTAATAATCAAGTTTACACCGCCTATCTCTGACTTTTAAGGTATGTTGTGGTCTTATTAAAATGCCCAAGGATCACTAGATATTATGAATGTTGAGGCTTATTTATTCTCTATTTATCATAAGAATGATCACGTGGATTGTTTCATATCTTTGTAAGATCACTTCGTTGATCATGTGATGGCTCAGTGAAAATCTTATAAAAAATATCATGGTAATTCAAGTTAAAATATCTTTAAAGATGGAGGCTTATTACAATAATTGATCTTCACATGATGGTTTGGTTATTTTCCACATTCCATCAAGTGAGTACACTTATCCTCAGTTGATTTTCTCCTTACCATCACATGATCCATATATCATCATATGATGATAGTCATTTGTTCATGTGACCTACTTATGTGATGTTAGTAATTCTTGAAATAGATTCCATTCATTCTATATTATTTTCATTCAAATATTTAGTGTGTATGAGAGATGATGTTTCATCCCTTGATTCAATTTGACCCACCTAGTCTCAAGCCTTAGATATGACAAGTGAGGATGGTCAGTTGTCTCAAGCATGTATGGACAATCTTTAGTGGCCAAAGGATAAAGATGGTCATCTCATTTGAATATGCGTAGTGTGGTATCTATCAGATGGTTGGGATCAAAAGAATCAATAATATATTATTATATACAACATCTAAATGATGGAAGAACAGTATCGGCTACATGCTCAGTTTTCCTCTTCCATTTATTATAACTACCACTACAACAATTTCGAGCTGGATATCAAGGATCAGCATCAGTCACACATGAACACACCATGGGATTTGGTCTAGGGAGACTCTTTACCCAACCTGTGAACCCTAGAGAATGATCTTGGTTTGCCTTATATATGGGCATACCCTCACCTTAAGGGTATTATTCCTACCCTCTTATACTACTTATAGGATGTCACAGGTTTCTTTCCTTGAGCACAGTTGACCTTTTAGTCCCACAATGAGAAGTTAGGCTTGTATTTGGATGTCCAGTGAGTAGGAAAAAAATTATGAAGACCCATAAAGATGTAATTATTAAATAATAAGTATAAAATTGAATTCTAAACATAATCCATATAAATTTCATCACCAAATACCAATCCCTCAAAATTTATTCATTATCTTAGAGTAAACAAAGTGTCATCAATAAAACATGTATTTATAACTTAATATCACCTCAATAATCATCATATTTATCCAAGGATAATTTTCCATGTGTTAGATACAATGACATTACATGAATCCATTACAATTCTCTAGCTGTCACCACTTTATCAACAAATACATATTGACTTATTGAAAATAAATGCAACCTAGGCTCAAAAATATTCCCCTTTATATTTTTTTCAATATCATCATATATCATAAGTCAATGTGTAGTTACTAATTTCTCCCCCTTATCGACAATCAATATGAAAAGGGTAAATGGGGTCTTATCCACTCATATTTCTTCTCAAAATCATGATCATCATCCTTATATGAAAAATTCATTGTTACTTAAAAGAGAGGAATAATCTCACATGGTTTAATTAGAAAAGATCATTTGGTTAATCAACTCTAAGTCAGTATGGGATAACCTGGTGTAGAAAACATAAGAGATACAACCAAGGATGTCTAAGCTATCCATAAATACCATGCATGTGAAATCATGCTCATAAATTATCAATGCTCTTATAGGGGATTCAAATAATCATATTTTTCAATGAAATTCTTAATCCTACACATAATTCAATAAAAATATTATAAATTTTAAATGATAAAGATATATCTCCCCCTTTGTCCCATCTTGACATCAATAAAGCACTCCCCTTTAATTGATATGATTAATACAATTAAGAATGAGGAATTAAATTGTGATTGGAATACCTTATCTTCCAATTTTAAAAATCTATTTAGAAGTTTCACATTCACTATATAGTAATGATTTAATAGATTCATCTCATCAATGCTACGCCCTCAAGGGATGCATCTATCTGTTTCAATTCCTTACATGTTATTATAGAATCATTTATATAGGAGGGATAAATAGGGACCTTCCTATTCATCATGAGTAATATTATGGTTGAGAGCTACCTCTCAACCAGGATTATTCTTTTCTTCCAGTATTATAATTTCTTTTATAGGAAGTATCCTTTTCCATTTTCGTCATTTTAGTAAATGAGTTCTTCGATACTTTCATTTTAATTTTAAACAACTCTCACTTATTAGAGGGAATCTCCATACAGTTGTGTGGATCATTTTCAGATTTAGGACACCTTACACACAAGTCACCATCTTTGTGTGGAATTTAAATTTCCACCTCAATTTCTATAGATACTTTCATTCCTTTATCTTCAATAATTTTTTCAAATTCCTCCAATTTTTTCGAAAATTTAAATTTATTTTTACAATTAACTAAGCACTCTTTATTGACATTATCTTTCTTCTTAGAATCATCACTTTACTTACCACTATTTTTAATTTGTAGAATCTTCCCTTTATCAACATAGGAAATATATCCTATCAATATTATTATGAATTTGTCAAATTTATGACCATTCTGTTTACATCTTCCACCAAATTCATTTAATATTTTATATTTTTTGTCATGGAAGCTTGGATGAATTTGAAGTTACGCCATTCTTTCTCTCACAGTCTGATCTCATGTGCTCACCATGACTCCCTCTTGTTTCATTCCTATTTTACAGCAATTTAATGTTATACTAGAATGATTAGGCTTTGTTCCCATATGTTTCATAGCACCAGCAAAAACAACTAAACCTAGAACTTCCAACTTAATATATATTCTATCCAAACACCTTTTTTTGTTATACTTCTTCAAACTAAGCCTTATTTTTCCTAGGGGTAGTTATTTTATTCACTCATTTATTTCTACCTTTGATATATGATAGGATATCTCAATTTTATTCTTAGTGATAATTGTTTTAACAATCTTCTTGTTTTGTTCGCATCTCAAGACTAACTTGTCACCCGCTTTTCTTACTTACCTTCCCTTTTTGTGGTATTCTTTTCACAAAATCAGCTAATTTTTTCATGATAGGTACATACTAGTACTAATCATAACATTGACCACTTATATTTGAGTACTAAAATAAATCTTCAAAGTATTCAAATTTTTTCTTTATAGATAGATTTATTTTATTTGAATATTTATTTTTGGTGTAGATTTTATCTTTTATTAATCATTTGTCTCCCTAAATATAGGTCTAATTTTATTTTCATTACTTTTTATGTTACTATAAATTCCAAAGATTCATTCTCTAACTTTCAGTATCACCAACAATAGCTAATGACCCTTCTTCTCTTCTTTTATAGTGTAACATGTTTAGTTTTCAGGGATTTTAATCCTTATTACTTTTGAGTGGCACCAACACTCTTTAAGAGACTTCTTGGGGGGTGGTTATTTATGATGATTTTCATATTCACTTTTGATGTGGTGAATGTAACAATATTTTTCATCATCTATAATTTCCCAGAGTTTGGTTTAAAAACTATTCCAGTACTTGAAACATAATTAGTACATAAAATAGTTTTTGTGATATGGGATACCTTCTTCTTAGAGGATGATTCCATTTTATTAGAGGATGATCTCATGATATTTATGAAATCATGTTCCCCAATACCAAATTGAGTGGAATAATATCTTCTTCCATTTATTTTTTAATTTATAGATTTTGGTGATTTTTTTGTCTCACCTCTAGCACTAAACACTTCATTTTGAGGGAGTTCTCCTTATCCAAACTAATCTCATATTGACTTCCAAATCCTCTTACGTCTTACTTATTTTTTCTTTATACATGCTTGTTGATTCTTGAAAAGAATTTTCAAGATCCATTAATATGTTATCTCTATCCTCTAGTTTTGAAATTTTTACAACCATAGAAATTTTATACAATTATTCAAATTCATGTAAAGATTCTATATTATAATATCAAATAATTTTTTCTCACAAACACTTACTTAAAATTATTTAACAGTATCAGCATATCATTCATTGCAATGATAAATTGTTTCATCCTTTTCTTTCACATGTTTTTTTAGAGTGTTTGATATCCCAACCATTTTAGACAAAGACTATTCTATATAATTAGCATCGTATTCTAGCTATAATTTTTTATCCTGAATACCCTTGACACCTTCAATAATATTCTTTACAACTTATTTAAGAACATTATTTAGTTGTTCGTTGAATTAAAAGAGCATATCACTAAGTGATTTTTCATCATCACAACTTGAGTTGGCTTTATTATACAAATAATAATCAAAATAATCACTATAACATGTACAATTTTGAATACCATCACTAAGAGGAATTTCTATATGTACAGCAAGATTCTTCTTTATATTTATTTCTTATTTATTCTTTCTATTCTTCTATGTCTTGTTATAAATTTTCAGATTAGTATCCTCAGGGGAAACTCCCATTTTCTCTATTTGATATAGCTAAAACATTTCATGAAATATTTTCTTTTAAAAAAAACACTCTTGTATCTTTAGAGGTGACCTAACCTATAATACTAATTGTACTACCCCAGACCGAATTGTCCAATGAGAGGGGTTTGAATCAGTGGTATAATTTTGAAAAATTATTTCTTCTAAATTAAACCTCTTGAACGTTTTAATTTTCTCAATCAGCTTAGTGATATCTCACTTTCTCAATTAATATACAAAAATAAAAAAAGAGATAAAATTACATGATATTTAACGGGTTCAGTACAAAACCTACTCCATGTCATGTTGGATATTCTCTCTAACACGGAATATCCACTCTAATTATATAATCAATTACCATGGTGGATAAAAATTCACACTATATCTCTCCTGAATCAACATAGGAGTCTTTTTATACTACATCACAGTGTTACCAAAATCAACACTAACCTGCACCATAATCCACCCTAGTGAATTATACTCTTGAATCACACAAGAGGCTTCTTAAACCCAACTCCAATTGAGAAGATTCCTCATTCTTTCAAGTCTTAATCCACTATAGTTTTATATGTTTATATTAATCCATGATCTTTCTGTATCATACTTTCCCATGTTCCTATTCAAGTAAATTTACATTCTATTGGTCATGGTCAAAGATCTCTAGTCACCTGTACCTAAATAGTTTCCTCAATGCAATAATCATTAGTCCAATTCTTCCTTTTTTGAAGTCTAATCCTCAATGAATGTGTGAAACTGATGAACACAACTTCTTCAAGAATATATATATGTGTGTGTGTGTGAAATAAAGAACTTTCAAAATCCCAATTCATTGTCAACTCAGATATAATCTCTTCTGATATTCTTCTTAGCTTCAGTCTCAAAATCAAATCACAATGTTCATGAAAATAATATCACATATTCCTTAACCAATATTTATGAATGGAATTCTCACTATAAAAAACCTTACACATAAAAATTATGAAATTATAATTTTATGTGAAAAAAAACATAATTTGTTAACATCAAAATATTTCAAGAACCTGTTTGATCTTATTCTTAGATATTTTTTCCAAAGCACTTGATGTTTATCAAGGATGACATGTGGGGTGCATGGAATTCATTATATGTATGGAATTCATGGGTTTCTTTCAAGGTTTTTCCACCCCACACTATATCATGAAAAGTGCATGATCTGTCTAGGGGTATGAAATTTTTCCATTACCTTTACATGATCCAAGTGTGTCTTATAGGTTCTCCTCCTTGCTTTGTATAACTCAAGAACTATCTATGAATTCTTTCACAAGATAATTGGTGTGTTTATGAGTTCCTTTACATGAAAATATGACTATCCATGAGTTCCTTACAAGTTATTTCATTTAATCTAATGTTTCTTCACTTATATGCTTCATGTGACAAGAGGTTTTCATAGGTTTCTACCTCAATATCTTCAAAAGACCTAGATGTCTTGTGTTTTTATTCTTCATGAGACAATTTTTTTGTGGTTCCCTTATCAAAATACCTTTTTGAAATCAAAATAATTGTGGGATACTTATTCATGTGATGGAATTATGTGGTTTATTTTTCTTCTAATGAATGAATCATACATGTACTCTATTTTCATGATATAGCCTTCTATTTTAGAAAGAAAACTCTTAGTTCTACCTCAGTTTATATAGATGAGTTTACACTGCCTATCTATTACTTTTAAGGTCTATTGATGGATTATTCAAATGCTTGAGGATCTTGTAATATTATGTATTTTGAGGATTTTGACTTCTTCATGCATCATAATAATGATCATGCGGATCGCATGATTGCTTCACAAGATCACTTGGTTGATCATGTGATGTCTTGGTGAACATCTTGTTGAAATCATCATGTTAATTCACATTAAAATATCTATAAAGGTGAATCCTTCTCATGATCTTTGATATTCATGAGATGGATTTTGGGATTTTATTCATTCTATCGTGACGTTTCTTATACTTAGTTGATTTTATCCCTACTATCGCATGATCCATATATCATCACTTGAATATAGTCATTCTTTCATGTGTTGTACTTATGTGATGTCAGTGAATCCTTCTATGTCTTCTCCTTCATGTGATATTTTCTTCCTTCAAATATTTAGTGTGAATTCAAGATGCAGTTTCATTCCTTACTTCGATTCAATCGACCTTGTCTCAAGCCTTTGGTATGAAATGTGAGGATGGTCTGTTGTCTTGAGCATGCATGGAAAATCATTAGTGTTCAAAGGTTAAATTTGTTCATCTAATTTGAATACATGCATTGTGGGATGCATTAGATGACTGGGATAGAAATAATAAAGCATATCTCATTTTATATGACATTTAAATGAAGGAGGAATAGTATCATATGTGTGCTTATCCTACATTGGTCTTGAGCTTTATTTTTATTTTCCATTTTTTACAACTATTTTGGAAGCAATCTTGGCTAGCTACCGCTGATCATCACCAATCACACTTTTACACACCATAGGCATTGGCCCAGTGGGCCTCTTGTCCCAACCTACGCACCTGCAGGCATAAACTTTTTTAACCTTATATACGAACCTTCCCACACCGTGTGGGAACTATGACTTCCCTCTTTTTCCACTTATGGGATAGACCGAGATTATTCCTTGAGCATGTTTAACCTCTATGTCCCAAAATACTGAGGTTAGGCTTTTCAAAGTCTATCTACTGGGTCGACCTAATTATTTATGAATATGCATATAAATTTACTAAGAAAATAATAAGTATCAAATTAAATTCGAACCTTAAGCCATATAAATTACATCACTAAATACCAATCCCTCAAAATATCTTCATTATATTGGAGTAAATAAAGTTTCATCAATGAAACAAGTCCTTGGAACAAAATATCACTTCAAAAATTGTCATATTTATCCCTGAAGAATTGTCCAAGTGTGACATATGATGCCATTAGATGAATCAATAATAATTATACAAGCATCACCACTTCATATACCAATATATATTAACTTTTTATAAAATATTCTACCTAGGATCAACACAATCCAAATAAATAATAAATATGTTATAATTATATCATATATATAGTAAATATTATGTAACATCAAAGGATTTCATCTTATATGGAAAATTATTTTGAAACAAAATTCACTTGAACCATTTCTTGAGTAAAATAACCTTTCATTGAAAATAAACTTTTTAAAGTTATAAATTCATAAAATATTATGTAAATAATTATCTTTGAAAATAAACTTGAAATTTTATAAAGGTGTCTTTAATGAAAATAATTGTTATGACTGTGGAAATTGCATTCAATAAACAATGAGATTATAACATAAAACATTTACCACTTTGGTGTCTTTTGAATCATATGACCCATTAAATAATATCATCAAATAAAACTTTAAATATAATTAAAATAATAATATTCAGGAAATTTCATGTCAAAGGGGCAATATATACACCTCATATAAGAAGATAGGTTCGTAACATAACTTATGTCCCAAATAAGGCAATTTGAGAGAAAAAACCCCTTACCACTTTGAAAACTTTCATCTTTTAAGAAACATTAAAGGATAAAATTAAATAAAACTTTAAATATCATAAATTTACATATATTCATGATATAAAATGTAATATTGGTCTTATATACACCAAAACAAATAAGTGAGTGGTGAATACGATATATGTCTCCTAGAAATAAAAGAGAGACAATAAATCTCTTATCTTAAGTATTTAATTCTTTCATAGACATTCAAACCTCCTGTATACTAAATATAAGTTTATTATAAATATTTTAATAAAACATATATGTATTTTTAATACCTTATATTATTTAATTATTTCCTTTTATTACCCATTTATTAATAATTCCTTATTTAAATCATGTATTGAGTAATAACTATTTCGTTTTTCATGTATGTTTTAGTTTGGTATCATTGGTCATTACATTTTAAAAATCATTCCTTAATATCCATATTTTTACCCATGATATAAATACAATATATATTAATTATATAAGTGTTTATATTAACCCATTAATGTTAGATATAGAAAATTAATAACACTATTCATGGAGAGGGTAGGTCGTATGTATGGATGACCACTATTTCCATTTTCATAGCGGGTGAAATGAAAGAAATGTAAATAATATATTAACTTTAAAAATCATTTTTATGTCATATATATTCATTAAATTCACCATTATTACCTTCCATGGAAAGAATTAGTAAAAAAGGATTCACATCGTTGTTGGGACCAAGTTGGATTGATAAGGAAGTAAGAAAAGTTTGTTGTTACATAATGTTGTCTTTTGTTGTCAAAGAAGCTAAATCAATTCACTTTGTAAAGTAATTGTAAACTATGATGATGATTTTCTGATTTTTATTTCACAAATATAATAAGTTTTGAGAACTTGTGATGCAAGCCATATGAAGAGTAGAGAGAATAAAGGAAGTGATTTTGGAAAAGTAAAGAAAGTGGCGCGCAAGTATTGGCACGCAAGTATTGGCATGCAAGTATTGGCACGAAAGTATTCGCGCACAAGTTTAAGTGCCACACAAGTCATATTTCAAGATCATAACATCAAAATATGAAAAAGGAAATAAAGTGGCGTGCAAGTTAATGATTGGTTCACAAGTAAAAAAGCGGCACGCAAGTATAAGCAGAGTACAAGTGCGGTGTGCAAGTATATGTGGCATGCAAGTGTATGTTGCGTGCAAGTCATATTTCAAGATCATCACATCAAAATTTGACAAAGGAAATAAAATGGTGTTCCAGTTAAAGATTGGTGCGCAATTCAAAAAGTGGCGCGCAAGTATAAGTGGCGCTTAAGTGTGGCGTGCAAGTGAATGTTGTGCTCAAGTCATATTCTAACATCATCATTTCAAAATATGACAAAGTAAAGGAAGTTTATCACTAGTGATGGAAGGGCGCACAAGTGATAGAGCATTGCGCAAGTGTATGTGGTGCGCAAGTCACCAAAATTCTTATAAATAGATGACTAGACTACTCATTTTTCTATGGTCAACACTTAAGATAAAATTAGAGCTCTGATCACGCAAGTAGTAGAAGGTGATCTGATCGTGCAAGTAGATAAGGGTGGTGCGCAAGCTGAAGTAGAGTGCAAGCTGGGGGTTATTTATAAGGCATGCAAGTAGGGTGTCGTGCAAGTTTTTTCACGTAAGTTTTGTAGCGCAAGTTGACAGAGGCCTGAAAGCAGGGAGGTTCTATCAAGAAGTGGGTTGTTTATAACCCAAAGGTGGAACGCAAGTTGTGAGTTGGGCTTAATGGTGGCACACAAGTAGTGAGTAGGTGTGAAAGCAGGTGGTGCGCAAGCAGTGAGGCTTGCAAGCAGGGAGGCGTGCAAGCAGGTGGCGCGTAAGTAGGGAGGCGCGCAAGTAGGGAGTGGCACACAAGCTGTCTGCACTAGGAATTTCTTACCATCATCTGGGTAGGAAAGTGAAGAATTGTTTTGAATGATTTGATTTGTGAAAGTTCATTAAGAATCACAGAATCATTGCATTAACCTATTTGTGCAAAGAGGGAGCACACACACTATTGTATTGTTTTCAAAGTGCAACTTGAGTGTAAGGGTATATCCTACTCACTGTATTCCTCATCAAAGTATTGTTTTCTATTGGATTGTGTGGTACTAAATTGTTTTCATACCATACCAACGATGTAGCTACTCTTGTTGTGTATTGAACCTTGTAAATATTATGTTCATGTGGTTGTGTGTGTTCAGTAGGGAAGAAAATCTTTAAAAGGAGGTGAAGGTTGTTTCAAAAAGGGGAAACTTAAAAATAAAAAGATATCACTGATTCACCCCCTCCCCATCTCAGTGACACTCGGATCCTGACTAGGAACATCAATTGGTATTAGAGGGACAGGTTCCCTTAATTTATTTTTTGATGAAGTTGTTGAAGAGAAGTTTTGATGGAGAATCTAAATTGCGTGAACAGTAAGGGAATTCTGATTTTTTTATGGAAAGAACTATCACATCTGTAAGGACAGAATGATGCCTTATTTTATGTCTCTTGGATTTGAAGTTCTTGAAACTACAACAGATGGATTTCCTGATATTGATGATAAGGTTCCACTTACTCCTATTGATAAGAAGAATCTTGAGAATTATGGAAGAGATAAAAATGTGTTACTCTCATCTCTTTCTGAGAGGGAATTTATAAGATTGAAAGGTGTTACTATAGCCAAAGGAATCTGGGACAAATTGAAGAAAATATATTAAGGAAATAAAAAAGTGAAGAAGGATAAACTACAAAACTGGAGACTGAAGTGCAAAGACTTGAAAATGGTAGAATCTAAATTTGTTGGGGATTTCTTTACCACAATAAATGATATTGTCAGTACAATCAGATGTCTTGGTGAAACGTTGGAGGATTATACAGTTGTTGAGAAGATCTTGAGAATTATACCTAACAATTTTGATGCTAAAGTATCTTCATTAGAAGATAGAGACCCTAAAACATTATCTTTTCATAATTTTCATAGCACTCCCATTACTTATGAGATGATAAGCGAGAAGACATTGAAGGTAAAAACAAAAGCTGATAGAGAAATGTCATTCAAGGATAAAAAGAGAGAGAAGTCGAAGAATACTCTTATTCAAGATGATGATTTTGAATCTAATTCTGAAAATGAGGTATGTAAAAATTTTGATGAAATTTTATCCTTGTTTTCTAAGAATGTGAAAAGAGGAACAGGGAAATACAAGGGTAAACATCCCTTGAAATGTTTTGAGTGTAGAGTTATTTGTTACTTTGTGGATAACTGTCCTCAAAAGAATAAAGAAGAAGATAGTGATAATGATATCAGAAGTACAAGAAGGTTGTGGAAGAAACAAGCTGAAAAAGATAAATATTTTTCAAAGGGGAAGGATAAAAAGTTCTTCAAATAAAAAATTAGAAGATTTTTATCTAAAGATTAAGATAAAGAAGACATTGAAGATGAATGTGAGAAATTATTTGCTGAAAAAACTAGGGAGAATACCTTTATTGCTATAGTGAATAATAAAGAGTATGAGAGAAACAGTTTAGAAGAAGAAGGAACTCAACATGAATATCATCTGAAAGAAGAGTTGAATGAATTCTTGAGGTAGATCAGAAGGCTTGAGAAGGGAAACAACAAGATGATAAATGAAAATTACACATTAAACAATAAAGAAGGTTTTATTGATGAGAAAATCAAGATGGAAAAGGAGATTGATGATCTGAAAAATTCTCTTCATAATACAAAGATTCGTAATGATCATCTTGAAGTAAAGCTGAAGGAAAAAAGAAGAAGAGTTGGAACTTGTCCAATAGAAACTTTATAAAGCTAATGAAATGAATATCAGTTTCAAAAAATCTATCTCAGAATTTGGTGAATGTTCCAGTAAGAATAATCCAAACAAGGATCCACAAAAGTTACCTTCAATGGTTGAAATGAAAGACAGAACTAGTTCTAATAAGAAAAAGGATGGAAATACTAGGTATGTGGTCAAAGTTAGCAATGATTAAAAATCAGAAGTGCATAAAAATCATGAGTCAAGAAATACTTCTAATACTTCTATTGTTGTTAAATATGAACCGAGAAAGGGAGTGACAAATGAAAACATGATGGTTGATGGTCAGCATAGTTTTATTAAGAAGGTTGTTGAGAAGTGTGTTCACAAATCTAGTCAGTATAGAAGTTTCAGATGCAAATATTATTTCTATGGTTACTGCTGGTATTGTGGTGGATTCAGACACATGGAAAAGATGTGTTGGTTCAACCAACAACATTACAACTATTCGAAAAGTTTTGAAAGACAAGGATTGAGTGGGAGTCAACCATTTCAAAATAGAAAGTCTCCAAATAAATTTCAGAAGATATCTGAGAAGACTGGTGTGAAAGGTGAGAATAGGTTCCAAACACTGGAAACTATTTGTAAAAGATGTGATCGACCTGGACATCTTGTCAAGGGATGCCTTAGTGTGTTACCAGAGTAACAAAAGATTATTAATAATTATCAAAATCTAGAGTTTTTAAAATCTAAAGGGGAAATGTCTGATAATTATGAAAAGAAAGAGTGCATGGTTTTCTGGACAGAACACATTGACTTGACTACGAAATTATAGTAAGCACAACAGGAAGTAAAGGAAAAGGAATAACAAAAAGATCTTGCTACCGAAACTGCTTTGAAAGATAAAAAATTAGAAAGTCCATGTATTATTGATAGTGGATGTTCTTCTCATATGACAGGAGACATAAATCTACTAAAGAATGTGAAAGACTTCAAAGAAGGAACACTGACATTTGGAAATTATGAATCTATAAGGATCAAAGGTGTTGGATCGGCCATCATTGGAAAAGAAAAGATGAAATCTAGGAAAACAATATATATTGATGGGATGAAACATAACCTTATTAGTGTGTCACAACTCTGTGATGAGGGAAAGAAAGTTATCTTTAGAAAAAATGGTTTTTTTGTGAAAAGTGAAAATGATGGAAATATTGTTATAAGGGGACAACGTATAAGAGGGAATTTGTTCCAAGTTGGTGAAGTGCAGAACTCTTGTTACATGGGTGTAGTGGATGAAAATAAGTTATGGCATAAAAGACTGAGACATATGTATCAGATAAATATGTGCAAGTTATCAATGCGAGACAGTATCTGAGATATGCCTGATTTATCAAGAAGAAGAGATTAGTGCTGCACTATTTGTGAAAAAAGGAAGACTACAAACTCTTTTCATAAGAGAGTTGAAATTCATTCAAAACAGCCCTTAGAACTTATACATTCTAATATATGTATACCAATGAGAAAGCAATCAAAAAATGGAGATAAGTACTTCATTACTTTAATTGATGACTTTACTCGCATTACTTGTGTTATGTACATGATACATAAGTCAGATGCTCTGAAAATGTTTAAGAGTTTTAGGAGGAAAGAAGAAAAGGAATGTGAGTATTCAGTGAAGAAGTTGAGAATTGATAATTGTGGTGATTATAAGAATGAAGAGTTTGAATTTTATCTTGAGAAGCATAGAATTCGGCATGAGTTTAGTTCACCATACACACCTCAACAAAATGTGGTTGCTGAAAGAAAGAATCGAAGTTTGGTGGAAATGGGGAGAACTATGTTGCTTGAGCATAGTATTTCTCATTATTATTGGAGGCAAGACATGAGCATTGTTGTGTATATTCTGAATTGATGTTTCTTTAGAACAAACCCATATATGACTCCTTATGAAATGTTCTATGGAAAAACTCCAATTCTGAAACACTTAAGAGTTTTTAGGAGTCCATGCATTATTAAGAAAAAAGGTGGAAACCTTCGAAAGTTTGACCAAAGAGGAGATGATGGAATGTTTCTTAGCTATGCTCCAGAAGGAAGAGGATATAGATGTCTCAACAAAGAAACAAGATGAATTATTTATTTTTCAGATGTAAAAGTTATTGAAAATTTTGAGAAAGAAAACCAATCATATGTTGATGTGGAAGTTGAGTAGGATAGAGAAGATTTTGTTAATAATTCTGATAATGCTGTAGACTATGTTATTCCTACTCAAGAAGACAAATCTGACTCAGAAATATCAAGTTATGAAGATGGAGTTCAAACAACTCATCCTAGGTTGAGGAAGCAAGTGGATGCTCAGAACATTATTGTAGATAAAAACAGAGGTTTCAAAATAGAAGAACAAAGAATGTTATATCACATATATCTCTTTATTCGAAATTTGAACCGAATAATTTAAATAAATCATTTGAGCATCCATAATGGGTTCATGAAAAGAATGAAGTTCCTGATCAGATAGAGAATAATGATACTTGGGAACTTGTACCCAAGCCAGACAACAAGAACATCATTGGTACAAAGTGGGTTTTTCGGAACAAGCTGAATGAAGAAGTTAAAGTAATAAGAAACAAAGAAAGATTGGTTTGTAAAGGGTATTCACAAATTGAAGTCATTGATTTTGAAGAAACCTTTTCTCTAGTGGAAGGATTAGAAAAAATCAGAATCTTTCTTGTTATTGCTGCACAACGAGGTTAAAAAATCTTTCAAATCGATGTAAAATCCTCATTTTTGAATGTTGACCTTGATGAGGAAGTCTACATTGATCAAACTTGTGTATTTGTTATTGGAAAGGATGAAAGTTATGTGTGCAGGTTGAAGAAGACTCTATATGGGCTAAAACAGGCTCTGAGAGCATGGTATTATAAATTAGATACTTTCTTAAAGAAGATGAACTTTAATAAAGGGAGAGTTGACAGCAATCTCTACATTATGGAATGTCAGGATTTTTCACTGATCGTTATTATTTATGTCGATGATATTATATTTGCTGGAAATAATGAAAGATCATGTGATAAATTTGCTAAGGAGATGAAGAAGTTATTTGAGATGTCAATGCTGGGAGAAATGAAGTACTTTCTTGGGCTAAAAATTTCACAGAAGAAGAACCACATTTTTCTATCTCAAGAAAATTATGCTAAGGAACTTCTGAAGAAGTATGGCATGTAAAATTCGAAACCAGTTTCTACACCAATTTCAGTGGGAACCAAGATATATAAAGATGGATAAGGAAAGGAAGTTGATCAGAAAGAGTTTCAAAAGTTGATTGTAATTATATTGTATCTGACTGCCTCAAGACCTGACATTGTCTATACTGTCACTTTATATGCAAGATTTCAGAGTGCTCCTAAAGAATCACATCCGATTGCTGGAAAATGAATTCTCAGATATATCAAAGGCACAAAAAAGTTTGGAATCATGTATGATGGCTCAAGAAATACTGATCTATTTAGGTATTCTGATGCTGATAGGGTAGGAAATGTTGATGATCGAAGATCCACATCTGGTGGAGTTTTCTTTCTGGGGAAAAGTTGTGTTAGTTGGCATTCCAAGAAACAGAATTCAGTAACTCTTAGCACAGCTGAAGATGAGTATGTTTCTGCTACTCAAGATGCAACTCAACTAATGTGGATGAAGACTCAGCAGGAATATATACTTGTTGAAGTAAAGCTACCATTGCTCTTGGGTTGTGATAATCAGAATTCAATAAATCTTACAAGAAATCCATTACAACATTCTCATTCAAAAAGCATTGATATAAAGTTCCACTTAATCAAAGAGCATGTGGAGAAGAATGAATTGAGGCTATAGTACGTTCCTACATCTGAACAAGTGGCTGATATATTCACAAAACCATTACCGAAGTAACCATTTGCAAAATTAAGGTTAAACATGGGTGTCCAACCTCCTTCTCAACAAGGTTAAGGTACATGTTTCTGTCCCCACTATCATCTTGCCTTTGGATAGTGTTGTCTAGGGGGAGAATTGTTTCATAAATCTATCCTTATAGATGCATTCATAAAGGGGGAGTTGTGGGTAATCTGTGAATCCATCATGTATGTGTGTGAACTATTCTAACTATTTTTTGGAATGGTTTTCGGAAACAATTTTGTTTTCCAGGAAAGTTGAAGAAGTGATGAATATTGAAGTAAAAGATTGAAAGATGTTCTGAAGAAGGCTGAGAAGATACGATCATTCGATTTCATAGTCACTACTTTTGGACAGTATGGTTTTGGTTGTTAATAATTCTTGTTTTCTACAATGATTTATCTCACATAGGCTAAGAATTGTTGATAAGTAATCCATTTCATAAGCTTACAAAGTTCAATGATTTATAAATCATGGTTGACAACAAAATCCACAGGGGGAGATTGTTGGGACCAGGTTGGATGGATAAGGAAGTAAGAAAAGTTTGTTGTGAAAGAGTGTTGTCTTTTATTGTCAAAGAAGCTAAATCAATTCACTTTGTAAAGGACTTATAAACTATGAATATGCTTTTCGGATTTGTATTTCACAAATATCATAAGTTTGGAGAACTTGTGATGTAAGCCTTATGAAGAGTAAGGAGAGTAAAGAAGTGATTTTGGAAACAGAAATAAAGTGGCGCGCAAGTATTGGTGCGCAAGTGTAAGTTGTGCGCAAGTCATATTTCAAGATCATCACATCAAAATATAACAAAGGAAATAAAGTGGTGCACAAGTTAAAGATTGGTGTGCAAGTAAAAAAGTGGTGTGCAAGTATAAGTGGCGTGCAAAATTGGCGTGCAAGTATATGTGGAGCGTTAGTGTATGTTGCGCGCAAGTCAAAATTCAAGATCATCACATCAAAATTTGACAAAGGAAATAAAATGGAGTGAAAGTTAAATATTGGCACGCAAGTCAAAAAGTGGAACGCAAGTGTAGTACACAAGTATAATTGGCATGCAAGTGAATGTTGCACGCAAGTCATATTCCAACATCATCATATCAAAATATGACAGGGGAAATAAAGTGTTGCGCTTGTGATGGAAGGCCGCACAAGTGATGGAGCGGAACACAAGTGATGGAGCGATGCGCAAGTAGGAACGACGCACAAGTGTATGTGGCGCGCAAGTCACCAAAATGCCTATAAATAGACAACTAGACTCCTCATTTTTCTATGCTCAACACTTAAGAAAAAATTAGAGCTCTGATCGTGTAAGTATTAGAAGGTGCTCTGATCATGAAAGTAGCAGAGGTCGGTGTGCAAGCTGAAGTGGCTCGCAAGCTTAGGGTTATTTATAAGGCGCACAAGTAGGCTGTCGCGCAGGATTTGTCACACAAGTTTTGCCGTGCAAGTTTTGTTGCGCAAGTTGAGAGAGGCGTGCAAGAAGGGAGGTGCTTTCAAGAAGTGAGATGTGTATAAGACAAAGGTGGTGCGCAAGTTGTGAGATGGGCTCAATGGTGGCATGCAAGTAGTGAGTAGGCGCCCAAGCAGGTGGCGTGCAAGCACTGGGGCGCGCAAGTAGGGAGGCGCGCAAGCTGGTGGCGTGCAAGCTGGAAGGCGTGCAAGTAGGGAGTGGCGTGCATGCTATCTACACCAGGGGGTTCTTACCAACTTCTAGGTAGGAAAGTGAAGATTTTTTTTGAAATATTTGATTTTTGAAAGTTAATTATAAATCACAGAATCATTACATTATACGATTTGTACAAAGAGGGAGCACATGTACTATTGGATTATTTTCAAAGTGCTACACGAGTGTAAGGGTATATCCTACTAAATGTATTCCACATCAAAGGATTGTTTTCTAGTTGATTGTGTGGTATTTTATTGTTTATGTACCATACCAAGGACGTAGAAACTCCGGTTGAGTAGTGAACCTTGTAAATCTTGTGTTCATGTGGTTGTGCGTGTTCAGTAGGGAAGAAACACTTTAACAGGAGGCGAAGGTTGTTTCAAAAAGGGGAAACTTAAAAAGAAAAATATATCATTGATTCAACCCCTCCCCCTCTCAGTGATACTTGGATCCTGACTGGGAACATCAATTGTTTCACGAGGTAGTACTCAGCCAAACACATGAAAAATGTTATTTTATACCTCATGGATAGAAAATAATAAGGTATATATAATATCATAATTACATAAGTATAACTATGTTAAAAATAACAAATATATTCATTTAATCTATATTTTTTACCATTCTATTAAAACATAAATGAAAAACACATCACATCGGTTCATGAGGTGGTAGTCTACTACACACACAAGCAATGTTATTGTTTTCCAACAGGTTGAGAGGTAAGAAGGTATATGTGGTATTATAATTAAAAATTTATAGTAATTTCATAAATATCATATTTAAATATTAAATCCATCATTAAATAAAGTCTTGAAAGGTGGTGATGGAAAATAAATAACAACGGTTCATGAGGTGGTAATCCGTTGTACACACAATCGACAATTTCATTTCAAATTTATTAGAAGATGAGATGGATATAGGTTATTACATTAACATAATAAAATATAAGTATATAGGAGTTAATGTTTTTTTATATAATAAAAATTTAATAATATTTAAAGGATTTTGAGGAAGAAATTAAATTAAATTAAAGGTTAATAATTTTACCTCTTCTTCAAAGAGCCTCATTAAGTTCATACCTAAAGCCTTATTTGTAACACCCCAAGATTTCATAGTGTGTTATTTATTCAAAATAATTCAATAACTTGCACTACACGCAACAACGAGTTCAAGCGCACCATGACTTACCAAACAAGCCTTTTAAAAGAGGTTATGAATAATATTAACCAAATTCTAAACTTTATATAATCCTTATAATTTTAGAATCCATATTATGAGTTTCTTAGACATAATTTAAGAAAAAATTCTTTTTTCAGATAAAATAAGTATTTTTCAAAAAATGCACTTTTACCAACTTTTAATAGTGAAACCCTTTTTTTTTAATCCAATATTTTAAACTTTTATATATTCAATTTGACTAAATAAATTTATTCTTTAGAATGGGGAGGTCAAAAATTTACAATGAAACACCCCAAGCTTCCACGATATGTTTCCCTTTGAATAATGCAATGGCGTGCATTGTACGCAACTTCGAGATTCTAACACACCACAACCAATCAAACTAACCGTTACGAATAGTAATACCTAATTTTTGAAATTTTATAAATTATATATTTTTAAATGGACTTCATTTTTGGATTCGTAATATCGAAATTAGCTTAGGGTGAAATTTTGGTACTTTTCAGATAACTTTCATATTTTGATGAATAGTGAAATTTACTAAATTTTAATTAAAAACAACTTTTTTAATTGAAATAATTAATAGTGATAAGTTATTAATTTGAGTGGTTTTAAAGTATATTTAGAATATATTTTTACCATTTAATAAAATTTTGGTCATTGAATGTAATTTCACATTTAAACCAAACATAAACAAGTATCAATCTTTTGATAGTTATTATCTCTTAAAAACACGCTATTTGTTTTGATGACGGGAATTAATATTTAAATTAATTAATGAAACTGAAATGTTTTGAATTTGGTAAAATAAACATCATTTTTGAATTCATAATATCAAATATATCTTAGGCCTAATTTTTGGTATTTTACTAGACACTTACATTTTTTTGATGAATAGTGAAACCAGTAAGTGGTAGTTTAAAAAACTGAATTTTTCATAAAACATAATTTTACCACTTCTGTGAGTGTAATTTTGAAAATCTGGGAGACATGGTTAATATCAAGTAGTAAAATTTTGTTCAATGAGATGAAAATAAATTTTGGTGAATAGTAACTTTTTAGTTTTATTTACCACGGTTAAAAGTAAATAGGGTAATTAAGGGTAAAAATGATATTAATATTACCCTAAAACATGTCCTAATTCTATTGTACAAGTGTATCTCGACCAAAAAAAAACCTTAGGAGTAAAATATTATCATTTAAGTCCACTTGGATAATATTAGGACATTTATTATTATTTAATTTAAGGAAGAGTTAAAAGAGTTAAAATCAAAGTTTATTCACTAAAACATTTTGAATATAGAGTTATTAATAAGATAAATTAGATTTTAAATATTAATTAGAAAGATAAAAATATTTCCTACATAAGGATATTTTATTTATAATTTTTAAACAATAAATAATTTATTTTATTTATGACACAATGATGATGCAGTAATTACCATAATAGTGAAAAATTAAAATAATTGATATTATAAATACCCAAATAAATATAATTTGAGACTTTATATGAATTAAACTAATTTTCTAGGATAATAAGACATGTTAGAATTGAGTTAATTAACTTTTTTAGAAGTAATAATTCTGTTATAATTTTTACAAAAATCAATTATTAAATAATGTCAAAATTGACATAAAATAGTTTTTAAAACAAATATTATATTATTAATTTATATTAAATTCTTAAAAATCAAAGGTTCGTCCAAGAGACTTATATCATGGTAGGTGTATCATTAATGGACCACTTGGGGGGTCTTTTGGATGTATATAGTATGTTTATTAACCATATAATATAAAAATACAAAGAGACATTGTAAAAGTGAAACTAATTAACTAAGAGTTAATACTTAAATATAAGGTTAATATAGTAACCCAAACCTGTCTAAATCCTATTGGTTGTGTGTTTTTCAACCTATCACCACCTTAAACTTTAAATAATCTACTTTTGAGCCATTAGAAACTGAATATTAATTTATTATAAAATAATATTTCTAGCTTTTCCAAAGGTGCCGCTCACCCCTCTTATAAAAGGGCACTCCTCATTGTCATTAATTCACACCTTAAAAGCCTTTTGGTTCAGCCAAAACCTGCCCAAATACTCTCTCAACATCTCTCAATTCATCCTAGATTCCTTCCTTTAGTCATAAAGCCAACTTAATGAGCCCTTTTGATCAAATCAAAGGGAAGAACCCAAAGAAGAGGTAATGATTTCACCACCCCTTTTCAAGTTCCTTTCTTCTTCCACTTCTTCTATCTTTGTTATTACCATTATAAAATAATAAATCCAGTATATTATATATACTATGATGTTATTATAAACATGTTACAACCATATTCAGTATTCTATCCATTCTTTGATTGACATGTCACCATACGTGTGTATGTACGGCTTACCGTCTCCACGTCATGGTGTAATTGTTATTCAATAAATTATTATTTGGATGGGTATAATAATGTTGTATGATTCATGTAAATAATAAATATAACATGATAATTATTCTGTATATATGATATACCATCCAATTAAATATTATTTTAATATCAAAAGAATGATATTGTCGCTCGTGCGTACGTACGGACTACCGTCTCCACGAACATGATGAGATTCATTCTCCATCGTATCCATTCAAGTCTAATTATCATTTGATGATTAATAATAGTATCTAAGTACTTGATATCATTATGTATATGATTAATATAAAACCTATCCATGACAAACATGCCTTACGTAACAAAACATATAAAAGAAAATGACTAAGTTAACAACCGAAACGACGATAATTCTAAAATATTATTAACAAAGCAATGTTAAAAGATCATATATGATATCATATTAATATATATGATTCTTGTATAATGTAATAACAATTATTTCACCATTATAAAAGATTTTATCCTACCCCAACCAAGGAAAAGTACAAGGTAAGGGGTTTTCATCTCACTCCTTATTCTTGTGAGATTCATACCATATTGCCACTATTACCTTTTGTGTGGTGTATGTTCTGTCCATAATTGTATTCATTGTGTAATACACATTAATTTATGTGTATTTACATATTCATTGTATGATACCTCTTTAATGGGGTGTATGTTTCGTAATTTACCAAATTGGTAAGGGTTTATTTCACAATCTATTCATTATCCGAGGTTGTTTATACGTAATAATCTACTGGGACTTCTTTATCATCCACATCCATGTTTCTTAAAAATGTATTTCAAAAAATTTTTACTATTTACTAGAATATGGGTTAAAGTCATTTATACCCTTTTTTGACTTTTTATAATAGGTTTATAAAGGATTCTTTCTGTCGTTTTCCAAACAAGGTGCTTTTTAACATTTTCGACAGAATTAAGGTAAGAATGTTTTTTTAACTTATACAATGGGTGCGGATATCTTTCGCTGCTATAAAATATTCGAAGCTTCCCTTAAAAGATTATAACAATATTTTCAAGAAAAATGATTTATTTTATATGAATCTTAAATGATTTCAAAATAAAAATAGATATTTCTCTCAAAAGAGTTTCGATTTCATCTATGTCAACATCCTTCGATGGGTTTTAAGCTTATTTGAAGCTGATTTATTATGAAACAAAACTTCCATATTGTATTGAAGGTTTTGTGATATGTTTGACTATGGATATGTTATTTTTATACCCTTCATGGTTTATGGTGAAAGTATTGACATTTTTATGCTAGTTTTAATACGAATGTTTATGTTATTTTTAAACCTTCTCATATGGGAATGCACTGGACTTAATATGTGACGGGTGGAGCCCGCTATAGCTCCTCGATGCATCGGTAGGTCTCATGAGACAAACTAGTGTCTTGGCACAGGGCCTTGACAAAATCTTATTTGTAGTCTTGGCACGAGGCCTTGGCTATGTGGTTATGATAGTCTGGCATTATGCATTCCATCATTATAAAAGTGGTTATTGATATTTCATGTGATTATTCGATTACTAGAATATCCATGTGAATAAGTAAATGGCATTATTTCATTTTATCTTTTCCATACTATGTTGAAGTTCAAGTTTAAAAGGCTTTTGTTTTAGTTATACATTTCCTTAAATGTTTATTCTTATTTATGAAAGTTTCCGCTATATTGTTATCCTTACTGGGCATTTGAGCTCACCCCTTTTCTATGTTTTATTTTTCCAAGGATGTGAAGAAGTAAATTATGAATGACCTACAGGGATAGTATGAGGGGATAATAGTGTGGAATATGGAGACTATGTTGTTGTATTTTTCATTTTTATGATGTAATGGAAAACTTTATGAATATATCTAGTAATTCCAAGGCTACTAAACTAATCGGTCTTTCGATATTTGATCTTTCTTGTGATCATGTCAATGTTATGTAATAATGCACCGACTCTAGGTAACTGGGGTCGGGGCGTTACATTATTATGAGGGATTCCTAATAAAAATGCCTTTAAGATTTGGGGAGGGAAGTAAGTAAGATATTTTTTAAGTTATTTACTAAACCAAATGGTTTTTTAAGTGTGGATTGGGGAGGATTGGGGTAGATTTTTTAAGAGGAGAGGACAAATGAAATATTTGAAAATAATAAAGTGTATGCACATTTTTCACCAAATAAAGGCTCTAAAGTGGGTTTTTATCAAGTATTATAGCTTATAAGATAAAAATATTTCCATAAAATTGGTTTTTTATAAGTTTCTAGTCAATTTTATCTCTTATAAATTTAGTTTAACCCCTCATTAAACCAGTTTTAACCCCCACCATGGTAATTAATTTTTAATATTTTTTCTTTTCATTTTAACCAAAAAATAAGTAGAACGTATTATATAATATAAATTATTATAAGTCTAAATATGGAATCTATTTTTCCAAATTAAATTCACATAATTAGAAACTTTTAATTTAAAATTAAACTCATATACATGACAAAAAACAGTCTTCCAAAGAGAAACTTTTCAAAAGGTAGTTTTAAAATACATTTTCTAAAAGTTTCAAAAAATAATAATTTTATTTTATAAATCTTTGATTTAGAAAAAAAGTTATTTTTTGTAGAATATAAAAACTAATAAAAATAAATTAATTTTTATCCATATGATTTATTTATATAAAATAATTATAATTAATTTTTAAAATATGTTTATTAATATTCATGCGTTCAAGTTTAATTGTTAGGTTATAATTGTCATGTTTAAATAATAATATTAATAGTTTTTAATGGTTCTTTAAAACTCAATGTTACATATAATGAAAGCTATATAAGAAATTAAGTTTATTGAAAAAAAATATTTCATAAAATCTTGGGGTGTTACAAAAATGATGGGAAGGCCAATGGTTATTCATTTTCATAACTTAGAGTCTAAAGACTGTGTTTGGAGATTAATAAACAATTTCACCCTCTTTGTTATAAAAACCAACCCATTCTCCCATTATTATTCACTAGAAATCCTTTAATCATGAATTTACCCTCACATTATCTCTTTAGAGACTTTTCTTGGATTATATAAGGATCCATGAATCTCATCTCAATCTTTTTGAAGCAACTTTACAAGTAATAGATTCTCTCCCTCTCTTTCCTTTTATTCAAGTACTTTATTTGTAATAAACCTATGTTTTTTCTTTTATTATGTTCTCATATATTCATAATCATTTATTTAGTATCCAAATGATTTAATAATAACTAGATACTTATCTCTCTCATAATATAATTCCATAATTTATTTTTTATACTCGTTATGATGTTGAAATCATTATATGATTTTCTATGCCAACCTATTATATAGAAAATACCCAACCCTATTTTCATTAAATATTATTCATATAGGAATAATTATGCTTCATTAATTAGTAATTTACATATATGAAACCCACATTCCCTTATTATGGGTTTTAAAAAATTAATATTTCATTGATTTAATCACTTATGAACTCAATACCTTTCATATGAAACTCATTCGTTATTTCCCACATGATACTGATGAAATTATTTCTTATAATAATTGATCTATATGGAACACATGAATTTATACATATGAAGTGTGAAAATTTATAGAACCCTATATGGATTTAGTAAATAATTGATCTCTAGAGAATACATGTTTATGACGCCTTGGTGAATAACCTTGTTAATATGGTTTATGATTCCTTTTTTATAACCCTTTTTGATATACTTATGAATGCCCCATTTTTATGTTGTAACCATATTTCCATGTTATGTCTCATATACATATGATTATTCTCTCATGTTATGACTTATTTTTTATCTATGATGATAATTCATGTTCTATTTTCTTTGTTTATCCCTTACTGGGATTTATTCTCACCATTTTCTATTGATGTATGTCACAAAGAAATAATTTTAAATAAGGTGGCCTAGGATGTAATAAAAAAAGATTCTTTTAATATGATTAAATATTTTTTATTTTTATTTTTATTTATTTACATTATGTAATACTAACATAGTTTTTAAGACACCAAACTTCAAAATATCCTTGTAAGTTATTAATGTAATATTTTTTTAAGGAATTATATTAAAATTAATTTATGAAAAATGTGGGTCTCCATATTAAAGGATTCTTATGGAATATGATTCTTGAACTTAATTTGGTGTAGATTTCATGCTTGATGAATTAGTGATTGGGGTATACCTATTTAGGGAGAGAATATTTTAGAAATCTTTCTGAAAATCATTATTTCTTATAAAGCTATAAATTACAAAAAAAATTGTTTATATTTATCATCATTAAGTCATTGTTGTTATATTTCCCATTTTTTGAAGGAATCAATTCTGGTATTAAGGGGGGAAATTATTTTATTCAGTGAAAAAAGTGAGAATATATTGAGGAATACATGGCTATGAAAAATAATGTTGGGAATCAGTATTTTTTTCTTCATTTGTCATTTATCAAGAAGACATAGAGTTGATTGATTAATAAATCACATGTTATTTTATGGATTTTATATACTATTAATAAGGGGGTTAATGAATAAAATGATTCAAGGAATTTTGACAAGAATTTTCATTATGGATATTGATAAAAATCCAAAAGGGGGATTATTGGTCCCATGGATAATAAGGTGTTTTATTTATTATGAATAAAAAATAATGTCAATATTTTTTGAGATAAAAATATTAGATAAAAATTAAAGTATCTGAGAAAGGATGTCAATTTATGTTGAGATAATATGGAATAAAGTTAAGATATAGTTTTGGGTTTCTATATATCATATGTGTTTTTGTTTTCTTCTATCATGTATATTTTTAAAGATCCATTCAAATTTTTGGTAAAGAATATTGAAACAAGAAGTCTTAGTTACTACCATGATAAATCTTCGAAAATCTATGAATATTGGTATTGTTTGAATATTTCAGATATATATATTTAGGTAATCATCTAGAATATGTTTATTATAAGAGATTTTGAGGTAGATGATGGAAAGAAGATCTATTTATCAATGAAGGTATATGGATTCAAATGATATTACATTATAATACTATGGGCTGTTTATACATTGAAGGAAGCTAATATACTATATCTATCAAAACATAGAGATGAAAAATTTGGGTGATTTTCATGAATTATGATGATTATTGTATATGATATCTCTAGGAAGAATTGTGTAAAGTTGGGATTGGGTGAGATAGGTGATTTATTAATTGAAAATTAATTAATATAATATTATTGAGAATATTTGATAAATATAAATCTTAATTATTGAGGTAGTAGATATTTATTGAGGTGTTAAAATGAGTTTTTTATGTTGTATTTTCTTTTGTAGTGGTTCTGAAGAGATTTGTGGATATATGATTAATTACTAAATTCATTTTATGTGTTTTGAGTGGAGTAGATAAGGATAGAATTGGGTTTTGAAAGATGTGAGTTCCAGGTTATTGATATTTTCCTAATGACTTTACTAAGTAAGAATAACTTGCTTTTGTATAAGAGTAACCTGGTCATCTGTATTGATAACTTTTCATTTAGTAATAATAAACTGCTCATGTGTAAGATTAAAGTGGAGTTGTATAAGAATAATTCTAATTATATGTGAGGTATGTAAGAATAACTCTATTTTTATAAAGGTTACATAAGAGTAAACTAGTGTTATATAAGATTAACTCAAAGCTTTGAAGGATTAACTCCAATGTTTATATAGCTCCAAAAGAGTAACTCATAAATTTAAAAGGGAATGAAATATTAAAATGAACTTATAAAATATTAACTTAGAGCTATGTAAGATTAAATGAAAGAGTTTCATAACTATGTAAGAGTGTCATGAAGGTATGTAATGGTAACATGATTCAATACTATGCTATTCAAGAGTAATTGGGAGTTATGTAAGAGTAATATAGTGCTATATAAGAATATATGTGAAATTCCAAGGGCTGTGTAAGATTAAATTATGCCTGTGTGAGAATAACTCTACAACTGCATAAGAATAACATAAAGCTTTCAAAGGGTATTTATAATTATATTTTTCTCATGTAATATTAAAAAAAATTATACATGGATCATATAATGTAAATCAGATGATTATTTGTTATTCTATATAAATCACACATCTATATAATTCATGGTTATCATGATGTGATCTGATAATTCTTTGATTTGTGAAAGAAAGAAAGATGACATGTGAATAGTAGAGTGCATGTTATCATACATGTGTGAAAAAAGAAGATGAAAGTTCAATAAAAGATCAAAGGAACAAATAATTCAATATTTATATAGATTTAAAAAGTAAATATTTGAGCGGATATTCTGTGAGATAATTATGGAGATTCAAAAATAATGATTAGATCTCTTTATGAAGATTGGATACTGGAGGATTTCAATGTTAGAGTTTGACGGGTTTAAAATTAGAAATATCATGATATAAAGGTTAATGGGATTTCCATATTTGAATTATTGGATGTTATCCATGAGAATATTTTATGTTTTGGAATAAAAATAAAAGGCGAGTCCATTGATTAAAAAAATAGAATAAGATGTTGAAATAATTCTGATAGAGAAAAAAAGAAATAGAAAAAGGTGACAGTGAAGGTGATTTGTGATTGAATAATCAATGTTTTTCTGATTTGAAATATTCAATTTTTATGTGACTAAATACCTTGATCATTAAATAAAAATAATAATTTAACAGTTATATATACATGAACTCTATCTAGTGAAGATCATAATGATCATCAAATTACTTGAAAGAAGAATAAGAGGGATAGTCGCAAAGATTTTATTGCAATTGAGGAAGCAAGATCTAATAAATTTAGTCTAGAAGAGATATTTTCTTAATGTTGATCATTATTTGGGATTATATATACAAATATGGTTCTAGAAGGAAGATATTGATAGTTCCAGTATATGTGGAGAGAAATTTGGTGCTTGAAAAATCTTATCAGTGTTGTGTATGTAATTTGGATTGTTCTAGGTATAAGGGTTCAAGGCCATGTTTGTTCCCTTAGGTTGTTCTTGATGATAAAATATAATTTATGTGTGCTGTGGATAAAAACCACGATATATCATGAATTATCTCATAAATTTTGAGGGAACCTCACAAATCTCTATGTGCCTTATTCATTGATATTTTTTATACTTCATGTATGAAAGTAAAGGGTGAGATCCATTCACTTTAATTGATGTATAGTTAAAAAGGAAAAAAGGGTGTCTATTGGTAATTTTCTTCTACACTAATTAACGTCCCCCATCAGTGTTTTTTCATCGATCATGTGGGAACAATAATCATGTAAATATAGTAATAAAAAATTAATAGCATACTGAAAACTAGTTTTCAAAATAGTACTAATAATTCATTACTAATTAAGAGCTCATGTTTACGAGTATAATAATAATAAGGATTAATAACAAACAAAAACATTTCACTAAATATAATATGAATAGAATACATAAAAATATGAATCAAAAAATTTCTATGGTACTTTAATAAACTAGAAAACAAGTAACATTCTTTGTCATCAAATTTTTTTAACAATTATAAAACTCATTATCAATAAATAATGAAAAAAATATTTATCAAAACAATTATATAAAAATTATTTAACAATTCATTAAACTAGAAGATGATAACATGATTAATGGTACATATTATTAAGAAACCCCAATAATTCATCACTAAAAAGAGATATAAAATCAACTATAGTATATATATATATATGTGTGTGAGTGGATTGAATTAATTATACAGTAACAAATAAGGTATGAGAGAAAACATTTTTTACTTTATTTTTTACTATTTAATTAATAAATGACATTAACGTATATGGGTTATAATATAAATCAAATTCACATGACTTATTATACCACTAGACTGTATAATTCATGAACCAACACACGAAGTGGCACATAGACAAGCCTTATACACTTCTCAAGTTACACTTCCTCATACTTGATACATTCAAACTAACCCTCACTCAAACTTATAGTGCCTAATAATTACCCAGTAATCCCCTTGTAATTTTATCTTCTTCCATAAATAGGTTGATCATGACAATTTATCGGATTCTTCTCATGTATTGATAGTTATACCTCCCATCTCAAATATATAAATAAACCCAATAACCAAAACCTATTCTCATAGTACTTTATAGAATCCCTAGAACAAATGATCTAACAGTACCGGAATTAGTGTCTTACAACACCAAGAGTGTTCTCTAATCCACAATGGATGGTTACTAACACTATAGGTGTTGGTTTTCTATTATGAAATTATTTACCTACATTGAATTGAATAATAATTCTTGGCTTATTTCCTCTGGGGAGCTGGCATGACTCGTCCATATATTGAGTGTTTTCAAAAAATAGCAAAAACATAAAAATAAAATAACAACATAAAAAAATTTAAATATATTTATGAATGAAATCAAACCATATAAGGTTCAATCCAAGGTATATAAACATGTCGAAATAAAGTTGAGTCCAAACGAGGCCCATGAAATAGAAAAATAAATGAAAACTATAGAGATATAGGAAATGTGCTAAATGGTACTTTGGACCACCATACCACAAACTTTAATAATGAGGTGGAGAATAAACATGCACCTATAACTAGCATGTATAATAATCCATAGGCATCCATATATTACCCAATTATTGAAATATAGTATGTGAATTTTCATTTCCACTAAAGTTTCCATAAAATTTGTGAACATATACATACTTTATAAGGTACCACCAATGCGAATCAATACAATTGTGGATAAACATATGCATGCATAAACAATTATACTCATATTTTTACAAGAAATAAACAATGAAACATATAAATAATAAAAAATAATTAGTTTATAAATGAATTAAAGGTTGTAACAATTAACTCTCCATACCAATAGGATCCATACATGTACTCACTTTCTTTGGTTCTAGTATGGTATTAATAACATGACTAGGGGAAGGTAAATCTTAAAACCCATTCCCTTCAAAAGAGAACTTATACTAGAGTTAGGCAAAAATACCATCCCATGGAAAGGTGAAGGTGTATACTAAATCAAGGCACTATCAGACCATCCCTTCAGAAATATGAAGGGGTATACAATAGTCAGGGAATCATGATCCCATCTTATTAATCATAGTCAAATAATTTGTACCAACTTACAATTTATATAATATAGAAATACCCCTTCTATCATGATCTTTAACATATCAAAATAGTGATAATGATCAAAATACCATTAATAATTATTTCAACTCACATGATTAATATAACAAAACAATAACATGTTTTTATATGAAATACAAGAAACCATTATCATAATTTCAAACAGGTTCACATGTAATGAATCACACTATCAACTAAAACAGGGATATCAGTAATGAAAAAACATATCAACATCAAGTAAAATGTCTTATAATTCATGGAATGTTTTATATTTTATGTAATGATTATAACTATTAACATGAAATTTGAAATAATACATGATTAATAATTCAAGACAACCCTATTAAACTAAACATAATTCTGGTTAAATCATAAGCATTTATTAGTCCACACTAGAGGTAATATCCCAATTAAAATAGGATTTTGAAATTTAAATCTCCCTTTAAGGATTAAATTTAGTTAATAGAAATATTTCTTTATAAAATAAATCTTTTTAAATCTCTATTTTACTACTCAAGATAAATAAATTTAGTTTTAGTTTAAATCCTAATTTTGATTAAAACATAATAAAGAGTTAGTTTTAAAAGAGAAGTATCTTTTTGAAATCAATGTTGTTGTTTAGTAACCTTTTATGCAACCAAAATTAAATTTAGAAGTTAATGGAAATGAGATAGTTTTGAGTTTTTAAACATTAAATTTTATTCAAAACAAAATATGTAAACAAATAAGTTAAATTGTATTTAAAAAATCAGGTTTATAAAGGATAAGGTTATATAAGTATTGAAAACTATATGAAGTTTTAACCAAATAATATCCTTCCCACTAGAGTAACCTACCCATTACATCTCCACTGATATGAGCTCTTAACCATTTTTATGTTCAGGTCATTGATTTATAACTCATAAAAATTAATGTATGATGAAATGGTCACCTTATATAGTATAATTAAAATCAGAAAAGAGGGCTCTTAAATAGAATATAATTGTTTCATAGTTCCTTGAAACAAGTATTCTAGTTTTAAGAATCACCATTTCCAGGTGGTTTCCATTAGATTTATTTATGGAACTAGAAACTTAGATCAATTCTTTATCCAAATATGACCTACATTCCAAAGGCAGGCATTCGTTAAGTTTGAATTTTACGATATTTAAGAACATGCATTGGTCAAGAGGATGGGATTTCAGACTCATCACACCCTTTTGGGGGGAATTATTGTCTACTCTAAGACTCTCTTTGTAAATTTGAGATATTTTCATGAATCCTTATTAATTGACCAATTATATCATAAGTATCCCTTAGAATTTACAATCACTTATTAACAAGTGTAAATTTTAGAATCATAAGTATGCATTCAAGGTTCTTCATTAATCGAAACATCCATGTGTATTTGAGGTTTTCCATTAATGGTATCCTCTAATATACCGATTATAGATTCTTTTAATCATCATTTTTTATGATACTAGTTTTTAAGCCACTTAGTGGGGGCACTCTGGAATTTATTATCATCTAGGGGATGAAGGTTTATTTTGATCTTGGTATAGTTCCAATAAAATGAGCTACCTACATATCCTTGTGAAAGGAATCAGAACCCTCATAGTCTTGTTCCACTTAATAAGACACAACATACATTTTATGGTCATGTGATAAGGACCTCTAAGTGAAGGATGCTTGGTGAAAACTTATTGTGGGACTTATGATGAAGTATCCTAAGGAACTTCGAAAGGATATGGGTTTCCAAGTAGGATCAGATCCTTTTGGGAATATGGCCTAAGGAGAACAGGGTTGATTTGAAGTGTTGGGTTTGAACCTCATGGAGGATTCCTACGTATCCCATAAAAATGGGAATCAAAGCCCACGTAGTTTCATAGGTCTCATAGAAGAGTATGGTCCTTTGAGAGAGATGATTTTGGGATTACTTCCTGAAAAGTATGCCTTGATTATTTTGGGTTTAATTTGAGTCTCATTCTTAAAAAGGATGCATAATGAGCTTGGGCCTTGAGACAGATTCCTACATATCCCAGTTATGGTGGAAATCATAGTTCTCGTAGTTCCTTCCAATGACTGTTTTTTCATATGTTGTAACCATCATGTATCTCTAAGCCCATGTGAGTCATGCGCTGTGTGAGAAACAAGAGGTTGTAAAAAATTGAACAATGATACTTCACACTTTTTATCCTCCACTGATAGAAGAGGGCACATCGACTGTGGAATAGGGAGAGGCGACGAGACTTCCCTCTATTCTATTTACATTGGACAAGGGTCCAATGTAAGGAGGAAGGGATGAAGATGTAGGGGTTTACACCATGATGGCTTCCCAAAAAATGATCCTAGTAGGAAAGGGAGACTTATCCTTTTCCTGCACAGAAAATTAAGTCTGAACTATACCTTCCCTACTAGAGAACTGAGGTTTCGGGTCACCTCTTTGAGAAAAGAGAGGCTAAGACCCAACACTCCTCCAAATCGGGATCTTCATAACACTATTTCTAGGAGAAAGGTCCATGTGATAGCAGATATACAAACCCACAGCCATTCCATGAATATTAACCCCATTTTGAAATAAATGTGGGAAACCTATGACTGTGGAAATACATACCCAAATTGGAGACACGTTGATGTTCCTTTCCAAAAGGTTTGATAAGCCAAGAGGTTTTGGTGGAGTTCTCAATATAATCCCATCCATATAAGGGATCAAATGAAGAATAAGCCTTTCCATGAATAGTTTAGGAAGGCTTAATGGATTTTAGACTTAAGAGAGTGAAGATAATAAGTGAATCAAAGAGGGAACCCAAGTAGAGAAGGGTTTGCAAGTATGGTCACACAAGTACACTTGGGTGACCTGATGTTCACTTAGGTGATGAACAACCTATATGGTAATACATGGACTAGACCTTGGTCAAGCCTTAAAAAGTATTTATAAGTGATCCAAGAAGTGTGGCGCTCAAGTTCCTATGAGAGGAATGGGAGGAGCACAAGTATTTCAAAACTAGGGAGGTTGGGCGCTTTAGAAGTGCAAGTGTTATGGTTTTCAAAAAATAAAAATACTTAAGTACAATGATCCTCCCTAAAATCCTCTACTCAAGGTGTTGAATAAATACCTTGAATGTTTTGGAATATTGAGGCGTAGTACTAGGGTGACTAGAGCAGTATTTGGGCTTCAAGGAAATTTATTCGTACAAATGGGGGCCCCAATGGTCTATTTATGGGAAAATAAATGATCTTGGGAGAAATAAGTTAGGTGTGCAAGTGACTTTTCGAGCCTAGTTGAGGTCATTTTGAGTCACGGATCATGGAAATACATCTTCAATTGTGGAGAAGTTCATGCAACACATTTCATGGTGTCTACAATAATCACCTTATTCAAGTTTATAACTTAAATAAAAAACTTCATTTCGATTGATTGACTCAATGGAAAAAACATTTACTTATATATAAAAAAAGAATATAAATGACTATAAAATATATATAATGTCTTTAAATCATAAAACATTAAAAAAAATCAATGAAACATTCTTCATAAATTTAAATGATAAATAGGATATACTTCCAATATAATAAAATTAAACATAGTTGAACAAAACTTTTTAAATCATTATATCATATCTAAAAACATGCATGAATTATTAGAGAATAAAATGCTTTAAAACTATAATAGATTCCAAATTTATATTACCTAAAGAAATTATTAATTTGAAATGAAATACTTTACTAAAATTCAATTCACACAAAAAACATGGGCTTTAATGGTACCATGTGTGAATTAAAAACCATAAAAAACTTATTTTTAAATTCCATTAAAATTATTCAAATTTATATAACAAAATAACTTTGAAAATATATAAATTCATAATTCAAAAAATAATATCTATGATTTATTATTAGTTTTGGAAAACAAGTTGTGGTAATGTCTTAAGCATATCCTAGAAATTCATTCGAGGTGTCGAGACTCCCTACCTTAACTATAAGAGAGATTTCCCAATCTAATAATCATCAAATCACACACCAATGACCACAAAAAAACTCATAAATACCATTAAAATATATAAATAAATAATTATAATAAATTAAATAACTAAATAAAAATGAAATATATCTCAATAAAAGAATAGGAAACATCATCTAAAATCCATCCATAATCATAACATTCCAGAGAACCAATTTTAAAAAATATTTACAATCTAATTTAACACTAATATCATGAGAACCCTATACCAAGAAAATTGGAATCTCTAGGTTTAGATTTTATTTCATTGTGTTTTAGTGAAATCATTAACCAAATTCTCTAATCAAAGCAAGGAATAATAGAAAAGAAGAGATGAAAATTTAATATTATGAGAAGGATGGATGGATTTCCTTGGATTCATCAGGAAAATACTCTAATATCCACCTTAAGGAAAGTAAAAAAATAAAAGAAAAATAAAATCTTAAAATTCCATGGAAATGGTTCCCAAAATGGTTAGAGATAATGGGGTTTTACGGGAATAAGAAAGAGGTATAAATGGGTGGAATAAAAAAATACCAAAAATACCTTTATTAAAAAACATATACCCAAGTCTACATAGAACCCAGTCTAGGTCCATCGGGTACCCAGTAGTTCCCCCAAGGGACCCTCCCCTCTACCAAGCACACTAAGTACTTAATGTCACATGTAGTTAAAAACTTGTAGTGGCACCACTTCATGCCTACTCATACCCCCAAACCACCTATTAAACCTTAAACCATACTCAAAAACATTTATAATTACATCCTTAAGATTTAAAATTCAAGAATGAATCTCAAAATAAAAAATGACCTCTCATAGAGAACCCAAAATTCAAAACAAATTTTGTTTTAACCGACACAAATTTCCAAGAAAACCCAAATTCCATTTCAATTTTAATCATTAAGGCCATGGGTCATTATATTTTATTGGTTAAACTCACTACTGAGAGGACCTCTTTGGGATATTCCTAACACTAATAGGGGTGAATCAGTGTTGGGGACTTTTTAAACCAATTTATTCTTTTTATCCATGTACCTCTTTTACCTATTAGGATCTTGATTCTCTTATTCTCTCTTCCATGCCACGTGTAATAATATTAAAGTAGTAAAAATATGCACATGATATTTTTACAAGGTTCACCACTAAATAAGTACAGCTACGTTATTGTCGTGTATGATAATGACTAGTGCACAGATTTTCCACTATAATGCAGTAACTGTTACAATGGTTGACTAGGAAAACAATCCTCTCATCGGTGTGGCTCCCTACACTTGGAGGAGGTAAGGAAATAATCACTTCCTATTGTTTCTCCCCACACTCAGAGGGGGAAAGGGAAAAAATACTCTTACAACTTTTAACGAGTAGGATATACCCTTACACTCACTGGTTATTTATACTACTAGTGTAGATAGTATTTTGCATCTACTAGCTAGTTCTTTATACTTTCTATGAAGATAGTCTTCTATATATTAAAAGAGTTTGCAACACCAAAAGAATCTTCCAGCTATTCATACTTGTTGGATGCTAAAATGCTACTTTTTTCTTCCACAACCTTCTTCTTCTCCTTGTTACATAGCAGCATGCAAGTAACTAACCTCTTCTTTCTCTGCAACAAATCTATAAGCTTCACACTCTTCTTCTTCCACTTCTTTAATGAAAAACCAGCTGCACTGAAACCTACTCTTCTACACACTTTCTCCTTCATTGAAAAACTAAATTCACTAAACTCTTCTTTTTCTTATTGCTAAAATCACATGTTATATTTTTGGTTGTTAAATCAATGAAGTTTGGCTCAAATTAGCATCATCACAGTTAACCATAAGCTGGTAAGAACTTCTAGCACAACTCATAGCTTGCGCCCCAATCCCTACTTGCACGCCACCCTGCTTGTGCGCCTCCCTAATTGTGCACCACCAACTATATGCACACCACAATTTTGTACAACTCACAACTTGTGTTCGGCTTAGGGTAGAGACACAACACACTTGTTGCAGAAAACTCCCTACTTGTGTGCCACTTACAAGTTGTGCACCACTTCTACTTGCACTCCACCCTACTTGTGCACCACTCTTCTTGCATGCCTTCCTACTTACACGTCACTCTACTTGAGTGCCTTATGAATAAATCCTAACTTGTGCACCACTTCATCTTGTACTCCACTTTCTACTACTTGCGCGATCAAAGCTCAAATTTTCTCTTAAGTTTTGATCTTAGAAAAATAAGGAGGTTATTCATCAATTTATAGGCATTTTGGTGACTTATGTTCCACATACACTTGTGTATAGTTCCTACTTGCATGTCACTTCATCACTTGTATTCCTCTCTATCACTTTTGCACCACTCCATCACTTTCACGCCACTTTATTTCCTTTGTCATATTTTGATATGTTGATGTTGAAATATGAATTGCACACAACATATACTTGAACACCTCTTTTGACTTGCACTCCTCTTTTGAATTGTGCGCCACTTTATTTTATTTTTAATATTTTGATGTGATGATATTGAAATATGACTTGCGTGAAACATACACTTATGCACCGCTGATACTTGTGTTTCACGTTTTGACTTGCGCGCCTCTTTTGTCTTGCACACCACTTTCTTTCATTTGACATATCTTGACATGATGATATTGAAATATGTCTCGTGTGAAACATACACTTGTGTGCCAATGATACTTGCACGCCACTTCCTAATTGTGTGCCACTTTTGAAATTGTGTGCCACTTTCATTCCATTATCATATTTTGATGTATTGATCATGAAATATGACTTGCGCACAACATACACCTGTGCGCCACTTATACTTGTGTTCCACTATTCGACTTGCACTCCACTTTCATTCATTTTCCAAAGACAGTTCTTTACTCCCCCTATCCTTCATAAATCTTGAATCACAAGTTCTCTAAACTTATGATATTTGTGAAATAAAAATCCTTAAAGCATAGACATTGTTTTGGGAATTTTCATAGTGCCAATCCCATGCACTACTTCCTGTCTTCTCTTCATCTTTAACAATCATCCTTATTTCTTCTTATACTCTTTGGAATATGAATTCAAAAGTACTTTTTCATCCTCACTTCAAATTCTCAATTACTTTTGATTATTAATTCCAAAGAAATCCAATAATCTCTCTTCATCCTAAATTGGAGGTCTGAGGATTCTTCAAACACCTTTCATGTTGAAGACAATGTATCACGTTTGATACATGTATTTATAACTTTAAGAATAGATCAACAATCATCTGATTTCAAGAAAATGTTTAATGAATGACCATCTTATAATTCCAAGACCTTTCACACTCTATCTTCTTCTTCAACCATAATTCTCTACATAAAATAGTTATTCTTCTTTAATAATCTTCAAATAGATGATATTTCACAATTCTGCTCCAATCATCCTCAAATGGATGATACTTCTACATTCTTCATTGTTGTAAAAAATGTTTAACCTTTGACACAATTTCTTTTAACTTAGGATCATTTCAACAATTATCTGAATTAAATTAATCTTCTTAGATAATTTCTCAAGTATAAAATACAATTTTGTGATTGCATAACAATTCTATAGGAAACCTCACTTCATCCAATCTCCATTAACTTCTTAGTCCTTATTCATCCCCTTATTCATTTTGACTAGTATTGGAAACTGTTGAAAATAAATACAATCTCCATACATATGCTGGCCCTAATAGTCTCCCCCTCTGTATTTTGATGTCAATACCTTAAAGACTCCTCAAATGAATGTGTCAATGTCAAAATGAGAATCTTCTATCTCCCCTTTACTTATTTCTCTCCCCCTTACTTTTCAAACTTTCATTTCACTTTCTCTTTCCCTTATTAAAAAGAAATACAATGTTCATTGTAGAGAGGGTATTAGTCCTTACTTAAGTAGTGTGCCATCAATCATTTCACTCTATGTCTACTTGAACAATGCTCTATGTAGAAAACAAGAGGATTTGATATAGAAAACAAAGTTATCCATTATCCACTTATCATGATACCTCATGAGATAAGATATCTCATACACTTGTCTTAGAGGGTATTCCACTTTAATTATAGGCCAAAGATATTGAATTTGATAGGAAAAAATCAACCTGAAATTTCTACACTCACTTCAATAAACGGATCAAAAACATTCAAGTGCGATTGGAAGGACAAGTGGCCTTGGGGAACTTTCATTCTTCTTATATCACCGATTGAATTAGTTTCCCCCCCCCCTTTGTAAAAATATCATTATTTTGAGTAACCAAGGATGAGAGATTAAGAAACAACATACCATTTTCAATGACATGTTCTTCAATCAATTTTCAGAGTAATTGAATTTTGATACCAACTAAAGTTGATACTGATTGAAATAATAACTCTGGTAGCTTCTTCATATGTCTCCCCCTCAAGGGAACACTCTTCATCAACTTCATAAATGGTGATACCTCATCATATTAATATGATAATATCAATTGATGAACATTCCACGGATGACAACTTCTTTAGATTTTCTATCAATAGTTGATAGCAATCACTGATTCTCAGGTACTCCCTTTGAGAGCTTGTTTAACCTTCAATTCCATGTATTATCAGAACAAATACAATAGACAAATATTTAAGGGGATAAGGTGGATCCTCCTTGATTTTTTAAAGTGACCCAGAAGGCTAGGATGATTTTCTCAACCAAGATGCTCCATTTTCTCTACTCCTCACACTTGCACAGATAATCATCAATTCTAATTGTGGTTGTGTGGATCTCAATACTTCTTCCATTTTATTTGTGTAAATCTTATTTCTTCAAGATCTTTCCATGAATTAGGATCTCCTAGTGCAATTTTCATACTTTTTATAAATTCTTCTTTGGTTGGAATAAGTTCCATGGAATTTTTAATAGTGTGACCAGCCTTGTTGCACCTCACACAGAGAAATTCTTGAACAAGAGAGTTTACTTTTGTTTGCAACCACTTATTCACCTTTTCTTCATCATGTTGAATATTCTTATAACATTTTGTACTAGCCTTAGCCTGTGCCTCTACCTACTTTATCATTATTTCCATATATTTAGGCCAGATAACTAATTTGTCTTTAGGAATTGTGGAAGTATGTTTGTAATTTACACATGGCTTCTTCAGAGTGTCATCCTTCTTGATTATTATTTTGGATGCACTACCCATCAACATCTTGGATTTAATATCAAAGGAATTCTCAGTTTTTCCTTGTGTAATCTTCCAGGGAGAATTTTCTTTTTCAACATACTTCTAATTACTTCCCAAGATAGCTTCTATATTCTTTTCTAGCTTTTGTGTTCTCTTATTCTTGTTATCTTTGAATATGTTTTGAGATAATCAAGCACTATTCTTATGACCACTCCCATTGTATACATCGCATATTTTTTTCAACATTCCATGTGTATTTGAAGTATATAGACGCATTGGGATCTATGGATGTTTCTTCTTATTTTCTATCTTTCTCCCCCTTATGATGGGCATTATATGTGGTTTTACATATAACGGATTGTAAAAACAATCCAGTGCACAATGCCCAAATCTGTTGCAGCACCAGCATTGACCAACAAATCTTGACTTATTGATATCTTCTTCATTAGAATTTTGAGACTTCTTCTTGATGTGTTATGCTCTATTTGGGGAACCATCTTCTATGTTCTTCTTCCTATCCACCCTATACATGGTTGTTGGAATCTCATTACCTTTCCTAATCCATACTTTTTTAGATTTTTTCTTCCAATAGGTATTTTTTATAGAAAATGTTTTAGAAACATTAGTACAAGTTGGAATGGATGATACCTTAACTTTCTCAGCTTATTGTGATAGATCAATGAGTGAAGCCATGATATTTTAATCACATGTTGGAGGTATTTTGAGAGTATAATCCTCCAGTGAGAGGTGATTACTAGTATCAATGGTTTCCTTCTTTTTTGGTGACTCAATATGTGTCTTCTCAAGATTGGTCAACTGAGCTTTCAACTCTAGACATATAATATAGAGGATGAATTTTTGGTCTTCAATCATAGTCATCTTATCTTAAAAATCCTTCTTCAAATTTTTAACTTCCAATTCATGCATCTTTACTTACTTTTCTAACATAGAGTCAAGTTCCTTGATCTTCTTGAAATATTCTTCCAGATATAACTTTTTGACTTCAATGCTCCTTTTCAGCTCATCTTCAAGTGCATGGATCTTCTCTTATAGAGTCTTATTGACCCCTTATTTCTCCTAAACTTCTTTGAGCCATTTTGAGGAACTTTTTTTAAATTCCCTCTTTGTTGCTTCAAATAATCCAACCTATCTTGAGAGCTTTAAACATTCAACAATGTTTTCTTGCAAGCCCTTCTCCAAAACATCATTTTCTTCTTCCAGCTGGGTGACATCTTCCTACATACAATGATATACTCCAAAAACAAGTGATTCACTTTCATCAGAGGTATCATGTAGAATATCTCTTAATCTATCAACTGATAATTCTTGAGAGATTGTAGATTGATCATCACCACTTGTGCTAGCATTTTCATCATGAGAATATTTTTCAAATATACAAACACATATCTCTGGATCACTATAGGTAGGAAGGTGGTCCATATTATTGGTGAAAACATGATCCACCATCTCAATACTTTTCATGTCTGATATGCCCTCATTGTCCACAAGCCATGGAGATATAGATACTTCCTCTTCTTTGGATAATAGGGACTTCTTATTTAGCTTTCTATTCTCCTTTTTTTTATTCATTATGTGTTTGGTAGATATAGAATTATACACAAAGATAACTGACTCTTCATCAAAACTTAACTTCATTGTTGACTCATGAAATAATCCCAAGTCTTCAAAAGAGAATATCTTTAATGTAGAGAATTCAACAGAGGTGAACCTATCCCTCTGATACCAATTGAGTGGACCAGTTTGGGATATTTAAAACACTGAGAGGGGGTGAATTATTGTTGGGGACTTTTTAAACCAATTTATTCTTTTTATCCCTTTACCTATTTGACCTATTATAATCTTGATTCTTTTATTCTCTTTTCCCTGTCACATCTAGTAATATGAAAGCAGTAAAAATATGCAGATGATATTTTTACAAGGTTCACCTCTCAATAAGAGAAGCTACATCTTTATTGTGTATGTTAATGACCAGTGCATGGATTCTCCACTATAATGTAGTAATTTTTATAGTGGTTCACTAGGAAAATAATATGCTAGTCAGTGTGGCACCCTACACTTAGAGGAGGGAAGGAAATGATCACTTCCCAGTCTTTCTCCCTACACTTAGAGTGGGGAAGGGAAACAATCCTCTTCCAACTTGAAAAGAGTAGGATATAACCTTAAACTCATTGGTTATTTATACTACAAGTGTAGATAGTCTCTAGCTGGTTGTTTATACTGCCTCTAAAGACAGTCTTCTATCTTTTAAAATATTTTTCAACACCAAAAGAATCATCCACCTGTAGAGACTTGTTGGATTATATGGGGCTACTTTGTTATTCTAAAACCATATTCTTATTCTTGTTACATACTTAGAATAATGAAAGTAACCAACCTCTTCTTTCTCTATAGAAAACCTATTAGATGCACACTCTTCTTCTTCAACTTCTTTAATGAAAAACTAGCTGCACTGAAACCTACTCTTCTTCACACTTTCTCTTTTAGTGAAAAATCAACTACACTAAACTATTCTTCTTCTTTTTGCTAGAATCACAAGTTATCTTTGTGATTTTTAAATCAATGAAGTTCATATCAACTTAGCATCATCATAGTTGACCAGAAGATGGTAATAACTTCTAGAACAACCCACATCTTATGCATCAATCCCTACTTGTGTTCCCCCTACTTGCGCACCTCCCTACTTGAGCACCACCAACTACTTGAGCGCCACTATTGTACACAACTCACAACGTGCGTGACACTTCTTGTTTTGACACAACAAACTTGTTGCACACAACTCCCTGGTTATGCACCACTTAAATCTTGTGCTCCACTTCTGTGTGTGTGCCTCCCTACTTACGCGCCATTCTACTTGCACACCTTATGAATAAATCTTGACTTGCATGACACTCCATATTGCACTCCACTTTCTAATACTTGCATGATCAGAGATCAAATTTTCTCTCAAGTGTTGATCTTTGAAAAATTAGGAGCCTAGTTGTTTATTTATAGGAATTTTGGTGACTTCCGTGCCACATACACTTGCGCATCGTTCCTACTTGCGTGTTTCTCCCTCACTTGCACGCTGCTTTATTTCCTTTGTCATATTTGTATGTGTTGATGTTGAAATTTGAATTGCGTACAACATACACTTGCGCACCTATTTTGACTTTCATGCCACTTTCTTTCTTTTTTCATATTTTGATGTGATGATCTTGAAATATGATTTGTTCACAACATACACTTGCACACCACAGATACATGCACGCCACATTTTGACTTGCGTGCCTCTTTTGACATGCATTCCACTTTCTTTCCTTTCTCAAATTTTGATGTGATTATCTTGAAATATGACTTGCATACAACATACACTTGCACACCACTGATACTTGCATGAAACTTCCTACTTTCATGCCACTTTTGAACTTGCGTGCCAATTTTTTTCCTTTTTTGTATTTTTATGTGTTAATCTTTAAATTTGAATTGCGTACAACATACACTTGTGCACTACTTATACTAGCACGCCACACATGCGCACCACTCTTTGACTTGCCCTCCACTTTTTTTCCTTTTCCAAAATCATTTCTTTACTCCCCCTATCCTTCATAAGGCTTACATCACAAGTTCTATAAACTTATGATATTTGTGTAATAAAAATAAAAAAATCATCATCATGGTTTTAGAAATTCTCATAGTGCCAAGCCCATGAACTACTTCATGTCTTCTCTTAATCTCCAAAAATTATCCTTCTTTCTATTTATTCTATTTGTAATATGAATTCCAAAGTACTTATTTATCCTCACTTAAAATCATTAATTTCTTTTGGAGTGTTAATTCCAAAGAAATCCAATAATCTATCTTCATCCAAAAGTGGAGGCTTGAGGCTTCTCCAAACACCTTCAATGTTTCAGACAATGTATTACCTTTGATACATGTATTGGGAACTTTATGAAAAGTGTAACAATCATCTGATTTCAAGGCAATGTGTAATGCATTACCATCATAGAATTCCAGGCCCTTCCACACTCTATCTTCTTCTTAGACCATCATTCTCAACATCAAATCCTCATTCTTCTTCAATAATCTTCAGATAGATGATACTTTACCATTCTGCTCTAATCATCCTCAAATGGATGATACTTCTCCATTCTTCGTTGTTGTAAATAATGTGTCACCTTTGACACAAGTTCTTTGAACTTAGAGTCAGTTCAACAATCATCTGAATTAAATTAATCTTCTTGTAGAATTTCTCAAGTGTGACATCCAGTGCTATGATTCCAAAACAATTCTCCAGGAAACCTCACTTCGTCCAATCCCAATTAACTTCTTTGTCTTTCTTTATCTTCTTCTTCTTCATTTTGACCAGTATTGACAACTATTGACAACAAATACAATCTTCATACACAAGGTGGTCCCAACAACTACCACTAAAAAAAGGCACATATAGGTTCATGCATTAAGTATATCTAGTAGTTCATTAGATTTAGTTTAATATATGTTTAAGAATAAATTTATTCTTTATTAGAGGAATGAATTTTATTCAATATATATTGACCATAAATTCAAACATAATTCATTTAAAAAAAGAATAAAATATTTAATTTTATCACTTATTTATTTATAATATAAATAAATAGAATATTTATTTATTTACTAGTTAAGTGAATATAATATTAATTTATTTATTTATAAGATAATTATATTTATTTATTTTATTGAATTAATATTATAATTTTATATTTCTAGGTTTAATAAAAAAATAAGAAAAATTTATACCAAGTTAATTGTCTAAGATATGTATTTTAAAATAATTTAAAATAAATAATTTATTTACAAATTTTAAGTAATTATATTAGATGAAAATGTCACTAAAAATAAAATTTATTTATTTATTATTATTTTAAGAAGTTAAATTAGTTTTTTATATGGATTAAATAAAAAATAAAGTGTCTTTTTGGAATTTTTTATGTTTAACCGATATATAAAATAAAAATATGCCTTATCTGTTTGACAATCAATTCATTTGTCCAATTATCCTCTCAAGACTAAGAGGGATAGTTAAAGAGAATCGTCCAACATTAATCATGTTTATAAATATATAAAGTAAGATATGTACATATAAAATCAATAAAAAATTTCATGAATCACTTGATTATCTCATGTTAGCACTCAAAAAATCCAGAATGGTGTCCAGAGATTCCTAGAACACAAATGGATGTCACTAGATGAATTCTCATTTATATTCATTAAGAAATGATAATAGCAAGATTATATATGGTTAAATGAATGTTTATAATAATAATTAGGATTCGAATTGAAGATAAATTATTATAGATATTTATTTTATTTTAATACTTAATTATAAATTATGTATGATCATTCAGTTAAAAGATTCAGGATGATTTCATCAAGATTAGATAGGAAAAATTTTAATCATGCATGTCATCCCACCACATCCATTATTCTTGAATCCTTTATATAGTTCCTAGTGTGAATAAATCCCTGAGACACCCAAGGTTTATCCCATCATTGGTTGAATGATCATCACAACACTAACTGTATATACCAATTAACTTATTGCTCTCTAAACACCCAGACTCACTTTTTAAGTCCCTTTTATCCATTTTTATCCTCTACTCCTATAGAATTCATCAACCTCATTTCTTTAGTAAAAAACCACACAATTAAACATGAAAATATTGAAATTAAATCTAATAACTAACCTATGATTTATGGGTCATTACATATGTCATGGATTATAATAAATTAATACAAAGTATACATATGAACATATCTTCTAAACAGCACTTAGTGCCATGTGACTTTTCCATAAATTCTGTGTGTTATTAAAAAAGACACCAATGATATGATATTTTCATGCCTAAGTTTAATTGGTATAATATAATCTCTTAAACAATTCATTCTTATTTTTACTGGATATTTTTAAGATCTAATTAACGATTTATGGGTTTAAACACTTATATATCATGTCTATATGTAACATCCTCATCTGGATAACCTTTTGACCCAAATTAGACTAATAAAATGCCTCGATCATGTTTATCAATCAATATATTCTTTCTTAAATTCCATGTGACGTATAAAATGATGTGAAAAGTAATTTTTCTTCCTTTAGAATCACTCTATATAATTATGGATACTTCCATAAAACTAGAATGACACATTCACACATAAGAATTACCTATAGTAAAGTAAAAAAAAACTTTTCCACCAAATAAAGGAACCTATATTCCCAATTAATTAACATTCATAAATTTATAACAACATAAACAAATTATATTTGTATGAAAACACAAGGCATGTCACAATTTTAAAAACATACAGTCCATCAGAAAAAAACCACCCCAACATGACTAGTAAGTGTATACATAACAAATAAGGGGGGTCAAAATAACCCTGGGTGATAATTTAGTGGCTCCTAATCTAAGAAATAAAAATTTTAAAGCCTAAGTCATATTCATATAATATGGTATCCAGTAACTCCAAAAATTCCATCACAACCTCTATATCCCAATCCTATAAACCCTCGTGCTCTAGTACTTTCCCATTACATGGATCACATAAAAAGTTGTCTAAACATGTCTCAAATGTCATGAGAAATGTGTGATTACATTATAACTAATAGGTATATGCCATCTAACCTCATCTTATCTATCATAAAATCAATTTTATGAAATAGCATAAAAAATTAGGCAGGTAATTATAATAATAATTAAAAAATATATCATGTACTCAAATTAAATAAACTAATCTACCATAGGTAAAATTCATATAATTCCATAACCAGTTTATCATATAAGTGTTCAATTTAAATAAATGATTCTACCATGGGTTATTTTCTTGGTGTAAAATAAGCCACTATGGAACAACCCACAGCTGATTCGATCCATGCTTAGAATCCTTTTGGGTAAGCACCCATAACTCTGATTGAGTGCCAAAGGAACCCTTGTATGGGTAAATAGTAGTTTTATTTAATTTAATTCTAAATAATCCTTATATAAGGGAAAGTAAATTTTCATTTAGTGTAATAATGCTCATATAGGGAGCTAGTGTTACGAGATACACACCTTTAAGTGAAAGGGAATCATGGATCAACTATCCCAAGCACCCCCGTATATTTGTATTGAGTACCTATACACCCCTTTATGAGTAAAATATAACCATACACTTGAAGTATAGAATATCATATGCCAAATGACACATAATTTTTTCTATGTGTATCTAGTTTTCACATATCTTCCCATTTTCACCATCCTTAAAGAAGTATCTATTAAAATAAAGGAACATATAACCAATAAAAAAATCACTTAAAACTATTTTTAATATTAAGAAAACGCATATATATTTTCATATAAAATAATAATCACAATATCTAGGATAATATATTTTAGTTTTCTATAACAATATTGGCATAATAATCAAGCCATGAAAGTAGATTAAGTGGTATAAATAGTAATAAGACGTGATAGTTGCAATTAAACAAACCAAAATCAAGTATTCTTTACTAAATGTGATATGATTAGTAATAATAACAAAACCTAAAAAATTAGAATAAGGAAAACTAAAAAAATGTGGCATGGGTTTAATTAACTCAGAAAAATCAGAATCATTTTATAATTTAACTTAGAAAAATATTTTCATAAAAAATCATTTGAATTTTAGTTTCACTCCAACCATACAATTTTTAATCAATCACCAGGATAAGAAACACCTCAAAGGATTTAAAAAACCTAGAGAAAATGGTTTAAAGTATTTTTTCCACTCTACTAAAAAATGGAAATCTAGGTTAGAGGAGGTAGCTTTACCTCAATAACACGAGGTATTAACTCTAGTAATAGCTAGATAAAAGAAAACTTAAAAGAAATGATAGATTGAAAAAAACATAAATTAAGAGATAATTATAGATTTTAACCCTAACATGTTTAATTAGAAATATTTGGAAGAATATAGGGTATTTATAGCTTAACTTCATAGAATGATAGGCCCTACAACACTTAAGTGATGATTTTGGAAAATTGTTTAAGGATGAATTTCTTGAAAGGAAAGGGGATAGAGGAAGAACTATAAAAAGAGAGTTATAGTGGGTTTGAGTAAACAATTCCTATAATTGATACTTAAATAGGGACTATGATTTAAAAAAATGATTATTTTTCTTTTATAAAAAGAAACATCATGAATTCTATTGGGTAGTTGGTGGAAAGTCCATAAGTGCTATAGTCCACACCACATACCATTGGGTACTTAGTACTTTTCCACCACCTACTTAGTTCAAATCCTATACCAACACCACTTAACTATTCTTATATAATTCCATATATTTATCTATAAACCTCTTTAATATCTCTTTCTATTTGTTAAATAGTTAGAGAACTAAAATTTAAAATAAACTCACTTAAATGACATGGTTCAATAAAAGATCTTCATTGTTAGGATATTTATCCTTAATAAGATTTATTAGGATTTCTGAGAGAATAACCATTTTCATTGATCTTTGACCATAGTTTCTCATTGCCAAGTTTCTACTTGAAGTATCTCATACCACTAATAAACTCAACTAGATTAATGAATTTTCCTCAAAATGCCTTTTCATCTTAGTCAATGACAACAAAAAGGTGTCTCCATATATGAACCATCAGTCTTAAACTCTATATCACCAAACCAAATGATATAAATTGGATTGAGTATATATATCCTCATTTTATACACATGGAATACATTATGCATAACACTAAATTTAGGAGGTAGAGTAATATAATGGCATATTTATCTAATACATTCTATTATTTCAAAATGATTAAACAATATTGAGGTCAGATTCCCCAATATTACCATCCCTAGGTGACCCGATCATAGATAAACCTAGAGAAATACAATATTGGTGACCTTAAACTATAAGGGTTAAAATATATGATCAGCCTTGGATTTCTATTGACTTATGTAGTTATGAATTAGTTTTAAATAAATTTCATTTTCTTAGTCATTTGTTTAACTATATTAGGAATAATCAATGACGAATCTCCAATAATTATCTATAATAATGAATAATGGAAATTCCTACCATAGATATCCTAAAATGATTGACATAAATTGATGAATGATAGTTATTATTGTAAGTAAACTCGATGTGACACCTCACATCATTAAACGTTGTCAAAATTAGGTGAAATTTGAACCTTTTTATTATTAGTAGTGTTCAAGGGAAAATGGTAAATTATCCAATAATATGATCTCGAATAATTTTTTTGAGCACTCTATTGGTTTCGGAATAGGGTTTTTACCCTAGGATAAGAGTTTGGTGGAAATCTATGCCATTAAAATTTTCACAAATCATTTAATATTAAATTAATTAAATATTTGTTTATTCATGAATTTTCATTTGGTGATGTCTTTTAAACCGAGCATCAGATTAATATTTCATCTTTTTGTTTGAGTTCGAATGAGAGGTTTTTCTTTTTGAGTCATAAACTCGATGTGGGCACCAAATCTGGGCCTGGACCCCTTTTCTTTTCTTTTTCTTTTTATTTCCTTTTCTTTTTTTCCTTTTTCGATTATATGTTAGATTATCAATTAAAATTATGGGGATTAACCCTTTGGGGTCTTTTTCCTATAGAGGTATAGTAATAGAATAGGGTAATGGAGGAGGATATTCAACTCGGGTAACTCATCTGGAGGTAGATCAAGGATTGGGAGGTGCGTGGTGCAGATATGGTGAGAATTTTTAGCAGTTTCTACTCAAAGATAGGCCCATTTTATGTTTTTTACCATAAATACTTGTAGTTTAAATTTTTTTTAAGTTCTAAATCCTTAAATGGATTTTTGGAGACCTTGTGGGGTCGATCTGTGGATTTGAGGGAGAAATCGAGCATTTCAGTCCATTTTAGGGGTTTTCTTTTAGAAAAACCCCACGTACACAACATGTAGTTTAGATAACACACAAAATGTGTTCTTATTATTTAGGGAAGATGTATTTTTAGGGACTATATGTCATTTATCATGGGTACATGTTGTTTAGTTGTGACTCAGGGTGTGACTGGGGCACATGGCCATGTAGGGTACATAGTTAGAACTCATGCATGGTACACATCTAATGATATTGTACTATACTTGCATAGACCCCATGAGGGGGTACATGTCCAAGTACATATATGAGAACCCCATGTTGTATTCAAGTCTTCTGTGTGTGGTACACGTGATATATTTGGGTATTATACATGTTGAGTGGGATAAGGTACACTGTCAGGTACCCCAGGTGGGGTTAAATACCGTGTATAGGGTCTATATGACATGTAATTTGGGGAAGTACATGATTAGTGGCCTAGGGAACATGAACTAGGGGGACTTTGAGATTACACACCATGTACCCAAAGTACATAATGTATACTTTTCCTTCCTTAGAACATTTTGACTTCTTTTTTTCCTGGAGTCAGAATTATACTGGTCAGTAGTCCATTTTGAGCATTTTTATAAAAGGATCATAATGGTTGAATCCTTTTAGTGTTTATAGGCCATCTGGATGGTGTTTTGGATGGGTGATTTTTTCAAGAGTATTTATTTATTTTTTGGATTTATAATACTCATTGGGGTTGGTATTTGATTCACAAGGCTCAAGTGAGGGTTGTGAGATCATTAGTTGGAATGTATTTTTGATGCTGGAATGGTTTTTTTAGGTTCTTTCAGAAAAATCCTAGAAGGAAAGATTAAGAGGTATCTCCAAGTAGATCTTAGTTTGTCCCTAAATGTTGGGACTGGTTACTCAAGGTTAGAACAGTTGAGGTTTAGCTCATTTGTTTAAGGATCAAATTTTTTAGATCCTTTAGGCTATGTTAACTTCATGGGATGGTGGTTACAACTAGGTATTATAGTAATACTAATATGATTCTAAGATACTCTTGAGTAATACATAGTGTTTTGGTTACTAGTTTAATGATCAGCGATTTCCATAGTCAGTGATTGAAAATGCTTATGTATCATGGTTTGGATTGTGGGCAGTATCCATCGGTGAGTTTTGTTTTTTAGGTGGTTTTGAGGACCATTTTTAATTCCCTTGTATGTATTATTTTCTTTTTAATTCCCTTTAAGCGTGTTTTTTTATCAATGATTAAATGGATCCCATGTATTTTTCAGTTCCATAGTTGGTGCCCAATTCATTCTGCAAGACTTTCGGGATTGACAGTTTCTTTAGTTGTGTTGACCTAGAAGTTCATGTCACCAATTTAGAACATGTTATTATAGTCCTAAAGCCTAGTATATGAAATTTTTTGAGTGTAATCCTATGTTTATTCCATGGGGTCTACAATTCATTCATTTTCATTAAGAACACTTAGAGCTCCGGTGTAGATTTAGTGGACATGCCTGATATCTTGTGGCAAGGTGAGATTTGTGATATAAATCCTCTAAAATAGGCAAAGAGGGGGTAGATTTACCTTAGATTTTATACTAGAACCCAATGTTGGTTTTTTTGTTTAGCCCCTTTATTTTCATTCATTTTTCTCATTAATTCTAGAACGGGCAAAGAGGGGGTATATTTAACTTAGATTTCAAACTAGAACACAGTGTTGGTTTTTTTACTTGTTTTTGTTTATCTCCTTTCTTTTCATTCATTTTTCTCATTTATTCAAGCTATTTTAGTTTTTTCTTTGTGTGGGAATATCACATATTCATGCACATGTTTTGATAGTAGATTATAATTTCACTATTAGGGGTGTCCTACTAAGATTTATTTCTCACCTTTTGTATGTTCACCTCGATGTGCATGCATACTTGATGTCTACTTTCTGGTTATATAATAAGTTGCGTGATAGATGGGGTTTAGGCCTAGTGTTTCTTGATCGAGTGAATCCTCTCATGTGGAGTATTAGGATTGGAATAGTCAATTTCTAGCATCCTGGAGACTAAATATGTGGTCTGTATCAGTGTTAGCATTAGTTCCTATTATATTTATTTTTTATTTTTTTATTTTTTATATATAATCATCCTAATGGGTGATCAGTTATTGTATTATTTTTATGCTTTGATTCTTCATGATTGTATATTGAATTCCATTTACTATAGTATGATTCTATTTCATTTATTTATTATGTGTTATATGATGTTTATACTTGCATATGTTTTGGTTATTTTCATGGTTATTTCACTTTGACTAGAGGGTATAGTCTCCCCACTATATCTTGTAGACCCTCGCTGCTAGTTAGAAGCCTCTGGTATTTTGGGAGGCATACTTGAGGCCTTGTAGTGAGCCAGATTGGGTGATGTGTTGGGTCGACCTAGGATGGTAAATTACACTATACAAGTGATAGATGATCCTCCCAAGATCTTACAAATTCAGGGATATAAGACTATAATATATATTTTAGAATATGAATGGTTTTGTCTAACATACCATCTTTAATAGGGTGATAAGTTATACTCAATTTTACTTGAGTAGTGAGATCCTACAAAAATCCTTACCAAAACTAAGAAGTGAACCCTGGATCCTAGATAAAAAAATGTTCACAAAAATTCCATGAAGTTTCACAATATCATATACATATAATTTACCCCAATTTCCACCAAAAAAATATTCCCTGATAGTTAAAATTAATTTTACTTAGTTAAAAAATATGCTATCACCCAATTAATACATGGACCTCTGAAAATCATAGTAAACTGGTCATAAAATCCATCATTATCTCATACGATTTCTACACTATAAAATGAATTAGTTATAATACACCTTTCATTAACTATAATTTTACTTTAATCAATTGAAAATCAAGGAATCTTGAAAAAACTAGTTATCTCCCATTCCATGCTTGGCCAAAAAAAATTATAATAATTTCATGATGAATTTTTTATGAACCAAGATTCATTTACCACCTATTATATTATTTCATAACTTCCTCGTCATTGAGTCTTTCTTAAATAGTGATATAATCATAGCCAAAAATCTAAAATTCCTTGAATCATTCCACAATATATGATACAAGTTTGGTACGGTGTAAACGCACCCCATTAAAATCCCTAACCACATATAAGTGATTCTCATCCATTAAATACATTAGTTTCTGTTTTTGATGCAGGTCATGAAATTTATAAGGTTCACCCTTACTTCTAATGGTTTCAAAAAAAAAATTTTCCTTCCCATGTTCATACAAGATCTTAGAATAAAATTATTTTAGGTATCCAAGCCATTAATTCTATCGTAAATATATATCCCTCAAAAAGAATATATATTTGAGTCTTTTTTAATCAGTATATACCATGAATAGTTCACTAAAAAGATATTTCCATCATTACTTTAAAGTATAGACTACATAGAATAATTCTAGTTCATGGGTTGGATAATTCATTTCAGGTGTCTATAGTCATCAATAACCACAGCCCACAACATGATGATCATACATTAGTACATAGTCAAAATTTATAAAAATGGTATCACAATAAACCCCAAATCCTTCATCGTATTATGGTAAGATTAAGATATAAGAATCATTTAACCTCTTCTTCAATTCATAGAAACCCAATTCATACTAATCCAACCATAGAAATTTCAATCTCATTTTTGTTAAGGTTTTAATATGATCATTTATTCTAGAAAAATCCTAAACAAATCTATGGTAATATTTGGAAAGTTTGGAAAATTTTATGAAAATAAATACATTCATGGGAACCTGGATCTACTGAAATTCTAGATTCCATGGACATATATCCAAGGAATTTAACTTCTCAAAATTGGAATGATTATTTAGATATTTTTTCATAAATTCAGTGCTTTCATAAGGTTTCTAATTCAATTTGAATATTTTTTTCATGCTTCTCTTGGGATTTTGAGTATCCAAGAATCTTATCCACAAAATACTTTAATAAAGTAATTTATTAATATATAAAATATTTTATGCATTATAATTATAAAAACTATAGCGGAATTAATTAACCCAAATATAATGAATAGATAGAAAAAGGGTCTATATAAGATTTGAAAATACAGCCTTTAAATATCCTCCATCATTATCCTGATTTGATTATACCCAAAATGTAGGTAAATCTTTGAAAATAATTTGTCTAATTTTAATTGATAAAATATATAATTCATTAAAAGAAATGGATAGTGTTTTTTAAATATCACCTAATTAATCATCTAAAAATCTATTCGTAACTATATATTTCCATCACCTTTATTGGTAAAAATAATTTCGATACTCCAAGGATATGTGTTGGTTCTAGTGAATCTATTTTCCATGATCACTTCCCATTAAATTGTAAATTCTATTAAATTTTTTAAGTCCATGTGATATGGTAGAATATAAAACGGTTTTATTCTATAAAATTACTTTATATAAGACTCAATTTATTCTTTAGGAGGTATACATAAGAAATATTTAAGAGAACATCAAGGAAGAGTTCTAACAAAAGTTGTAAGATCATTTATTACTCAGATTCAGAATCCCTTGGAGTCAAAATAAGAATATTAGTGGTTCTACATCCAGCCAATTCCTAATATATTCTTTCTTAAAATAATTTAAATTCCCACTCTCCAATAAGTTTATATTGTATACTAGCTAGAGAGGATAAGGAAACCAACCTTCAATAGTATTTAGTATGGGCCTAAAATAGGGTTAAATTGTTAATTACATTAAAAAAATAAAATTTATTCATGTCAAGGATGAAAAAATCACAAATATCATTATAGGTACTTTTCATATTAGCACATGTTGAACAATTCTTACTTAGATCTACATGCTTTGTCATATTTGTACCAATACTCAAAAACATAGAAGATAATTATACTTTAATATGAAAAAATATACTATGATATCATATATTAATTAGAGAGAGCCTCAGTATCAAAATAATAACAAATAATCATATATTATACTAAAATGGTATCTATAATAGTATAAGATTCCTTTTCTACATAAATATTAGATGAATCCACTATATAATCCCAGTCTGCGCCATAAAACTATCCTAATTACTAAAATCCCTTTCCATAAGAAGGTACAACTAACTACCAAATTTTAACACCTTGCCTAATAAATTGACTAAACCTCACCATAAGTGGTCAGCTACCCCTATTCAATTAACCACCTGACTAAGCGTATGACCCTTAGGATTGCTAGGTCTTTGACCGATTCTCAATGATAAACTAATACTAGAAAATCCTTTAATATTCCCGAACTTAGTACACCTATGTAATTTATTCACCTTATAGGAAAAATGGGTTTTATTGTAACATGTATATTTGTATAGATAATATCAAACATGAGTTTTCCCTAATCTAGGGGTAGGAGGATCACTTCCACTTTGAATAACCTGAAAATATCCACCCATGACAATTTCCACTCAATGCTACTTCCATAAACTATAGGATCCCTCACCTTCTAACTTCTGGTCCTTCATTTATTCAACCATAGCATCCCACTAATTATGGTTTCCATTTAATACAAATTTTTTTTACTCTTGACCCATTCCACTTGGGTGGGTTAGTGATTTTATAAATTAAATGGATTCATTCAATCCATTTTTTGATTTATTTTATGTAAACATCACCCCCAATAGGTTGGGTGTGATGAAACTGAAAGTATATTGTTACATTTATGGAGTAATATTACCATTTAATTGATCCTCACCCCATATACTATTGTAGTTTCACATGATACTTTATAACATATGGATCAATAATAAGCCTATCCAGTGAATCATGTACATCAGTTCTTTCCTAGTTGGATATAAGTGGTAAACATAGATATATACTCTATATCAAATAAAATAATAACTTTATATCCTTCTTATAATAAAAAACTTGATTAAATAACATTAGAAAAATATCATTTAGGATAAAAACCTAACCCCCCTCATATTCTTTTCCCCTTTATTAAATTCTTAATCACTTTAAAAAATAATTTAAAATTTTCCAAAAACCTCGCTTTAAAAATGAAAATGAAAATCTAGCTAACAATGATAACATATGGGATTTCTATAAATAAATAAAGTTATTTAAGGCCTATATTAACCTATTCATAACTACTAAATAACTGGGGGAAATAATTTATTTATTATTGGTGTTTTAGTTAATATAAATATCTTATTGATTCTGGTAATTATTTATGTTTCATGATTTCCTACATATTCTTACATATAAAGACCAATTTATAATGCATATAACTCCAAAGAATAAATTTAAGTTAATAAAAGACCAAGAAAAACTTATGTTACCCCTGGTAACTCAAGATTTTACCATAATTATATTGTACATGAATATTTATGGATTAAATTCTAAATCTCAATGATCTTATCTCCAAGATAATCTAAAATCAAACAATCCTCAGTGGGATCTAACCGCATTTTGTAATGACCTAACCTGGCTCATCCACTAACCTAAATTTGATAATTAAAAGACCCTAGGAACACTTCATGATTTCTAGTGGTAATACTAAATTCCAATAGACAAATGAAATAATGTGGGAATTTATTTTTCTATTTATAGAATCACTTTAGATAACTATATATCCTAATAGAAAATTGACATGACCCATTCTCATGTAGGACTTCCCTAAAATAAAGTAAAATAAAATCATATCCACTAAGTGAAATAACTTATTTTCTAGAGTATATACCAGTCTATCATGCCTAATAATAAAACCCACATTCTTTATATACATAGACATATAGAATGAAACAATTTCAAAATCATATAGTCTACTGGTAAAAATCCACCACAAAATGACAAGTAAGTATATACATGACATAAAGGAGAATAAAAAACAACACTAGGTAATAATATAAAAATATCATCATCCTAGAAAGTAACATAGGATAGCCCAAGTCATCTCTATATAAGACAACCTCCAACAAGTCCAAAAACTAACTCATGACCTCCAATTCCTAATCTTATGAACCCTCATGTGCTAGTGCTTTCCCTTTTCCTAGATCATGTGTGAAAAGAACTACACATATCCCAAGGGGCACATTTATGGTTTAAGTGCATTATACCTATTATCCATTCACCACCCAATACAAACATGTCTATCATAAAATTAAGTACATGTAGTAAAAGTAAAAAATAGGAAAGTAATCACAATACAATAATAAAAAATTTATCATGGAAGTGCTGATTTTAAATAAATGATCCTAACATGGGGATGGTTTAGGGGTTCAAAAAACTAACATGGACCCACCCATGCCTGCTTAAATCCATGCTTAAAATCCTTATGGGTAAGCACACATAACTCTGATTGAGTACAAGAGCACCCCCCCCCCTCCCCGCGTATGGGTAAACACCTATAATCTCTAATTTATCACAATAGAACTCCCATATAAGGGAAAGGTAAAAACATTATATTGTTAGAACACTCATATGGGGATATAGTGTTCCCTGATTGAAACAAACTAGATTTTTTTTAATAATATATTAGTTTCATGTTTTATTAATATTTAGGTCATGGGATTATGTTTAATAATATCCAGTAAAAATATTTTTTTATAAAAATTAGTCTTTTTTTATTTCATGTAAAAATATAAGTTATATTCCAATTAGTTAATCATTTATATATTAAAAAAATAGTTCCAGACAAAAAAGATATTTTATTTAAAGGTTAAAAAATGTTTTATATTTTGATTTCTTATTTTTGATATGTTTAAAGTATTTATTTCTTTATTAAATATATATAAATAGATATTGATATTAAGGGATTTATATTGATATTTTTTATTATGAAAATATTATAAATAATTATGACATGGTAGGAAAAAAGAATACAGTTTCATTTTTCAAAAAAAATATTTATTGTTCAAAAAAATAATTTTAAAATATATTATGAGTTTATGTTTAAATTTTTTAATATTTAATAATTTAATATTTATTTTAAAAATTAATTTCATAATCTAAATATTTAATTATGAATTAGTTGAAATGTATTTTTTAGAAAAATAAAAAACAAGTTATGAAAGTAAATAGTTAATGTGGTGTATAATTGTAGTTTTTGATAAAAAAAATCCAAGTAAATGTTTCTAAATGAATTTAATATTAAAATTCATTATTCCTATAATTTGAGTGATACATTTGAATTAGAATTCCTTTTGAAAATAAGAGTTCAATTTCAAATTTAATTTTATAACTCATTCTTAAATACATGTCTGGAAATATATAGATCCCTTGAGAAGGGTATAGAAAGTTTTATAATAGTAGATGTGAATAAAAAATTTAATATAAAAATAAATAGATGAATTTAAATTGATTAAAGTTTAAGTAATATATTTGAACTCCTATTAAAAAAAAGTTTGAGTTTAAATGGAATTATACACACTATGGTCAAATTTATATCTAGAATTTTATGGAACATTTTAGAAACATATAGAATGTGTTGGATATGATTCAATATATAAAATATAAAATAAATATTTTCCAATGAATAAAAAATAATTTATAATTCAAGATAATTATCCAAATGATTATGTAATGCTAAAATAATGTTTACACAACATAGGAAAAGTCAAAAAATGAAAATTAAGAGTTTTAGAGAGATAATATTGATAATTCATAAGAGTATGATCAGTTTTAAGATATAATTTTGATGAGTAACTAATGATGTAAATGATGTAACATGATTTCCAAAATTTTCTAGATATTTTTAAACTAAAATTAAAATATTAACCCTCAAATCCTATAAATGGGATTTTATGGTAAAAATGATTTACATATTAATAAAAAAATCATAAAACCTTATATAAAGAAATTTTAGATGTGAAATTCATGGAAAAATTATCTTTCTTCTATTTATGGGAAAATTTCAACTCAAAACTACATTTTATATACATTAAAAAGGGAGTATTTGTTATAGTGCCACTTGTTCCCATCTATAAAAGTGGTCTTCCTCCACCCATTGAAAACCACACATAAATTATGTTTATACATACTTAATCCACTAAAATTCCTTCACTGATAAGTACCTGCTGATTTTTTGTTCCTTTATCACAAGAATAAGTCCTATGGATTTTAAATCGATGGAGGCTTCTATGTGAGAAATGTATCACATAAAAATTGGTAATGTCTTCTTCAATTACTATTTCATTTATCTTATTAGTTTAACTCTTTTTGAATCTAATAGATTAATTTAAAAACATGGAATTAACATAAATATACTTTTATTATAAGAGTGTAATAATTAAATAATAATGGGTTTATAAACATCCCTTCTTTGAATCATGTTTGTGTTTGGGTCGATTTAACCACATACATGAATGATGCTACATTATTATCATAATTATAATTATGGAGGTTTAAAAAATATTAATACTAATTTTTATGATATATAAATTGAATTAATGTTATTATTATTATTCTATAATGTTAATACTAAAATGAATTTATATTATGAATTAAGACTTTTTTATTAGTAAAGTTTCCAAAAATGGGAATGGTGTATATTTATTCCTTGTGAACCATACCCTTAACTCCATTTGAGTGAACATATGGAATTATAAATAATTATTAAATTATGAATCTAGTCCCTTTTCTATTTTGGATACTGTTAACTCATGAATAATGAATGAAGATTGTAAATATCACACCAAAAAAATCACAAAACTATGAGAACAATAAACATTTTATAATCAATATATCCTATCTTTGAATAATAAATAAGTAATAAATGAATATAAGTGATTCATGAAAAAAAAATAGGTTTTGTAATTTATTATTAATAAGCCTATGTTAATTATACAAGGGTCTAGATCATGTTAAAATGAGTTAGAATTTAAGGTATGAATACTCTTGACTCAATTTCCTTTCATTGAATTGTATTATTTCTTCTCTAACCATATTCTTTTAAGATTTTTTATATTCCACACATATTATTGTTTTGTATTATATTTCCTTTTGTTTTATAGGTATTTACACCAAAATATATGTTCCTATGAACTTATAATATTCTATTTTACCTTATTTTAAAGAGATTTATATATTTTTTATTGTCTATTCCGTGATCGATTCATACTTCACATGTTACGACTTTTGAAAGGAGAAATTTATCTCTTTCTATTTTATTATATTTTGTCGAATTTGTTTATTATTCTTTGAAAAAACCATATTTATATTTATTTTTACTAGACCCTATTGATTTAATATTTATTTATTCCTTATAAAAGTTTTAAGTAATCTATGATCTTTTATTCACTGGTTAATCATGTTATACATCTTTATATATCTATACTCATTGATAATATTTATTTATATTATACTTAAAAATATTCATATTCATTATAATATTGATTTTCATATCATTTACTTTTCATTCATGACTTATGAAATTAGTAAGAGGGATTATATTCTATGGATATCTCATTAATCCAAGTTCCTTCTTCATTATGTATCTTTTTATATGGTATTATCTAAACATATCATGTGTCTTTATTATCTATAGTTATACCTTTCTAGTGTCGTACCATGATTGAATTTTCCTACATGCCTCATGTAAATATAACATGTACTCCTCTTCTTCATAGGTAAATAATTTTAATCTATTTCATTTTCCCTTCAATATGAAATTTCTTATCCTGTTCCATTTGATTCATTGGGGTTAACTTTAATGAGTATACATATTGATTAAGATGAAATAATTTATGTGTTTTATTCATGTTATGGTTCATGGATATTATAGATGATAATGGGTGGACTCAAGATATATCCCCCCTAAATTCATTAAGTAATAATTTATTTTAACTTTAATATATATTGGAATTAATGTGATAGATTATTATATTAAGGATGATTGTGATTGTTTATAGGTAATATTAATTTGATGTTATAAGAAAGTATCTTGATTATTATTTTATCTTTATTCTTTAATATGATCTTTCTTTATGTTCCTTTTTGAATCCCATCGATGCGATGATGAAACACTCTCCTCGCACTACTATAAATAGTGCTTTTAAAAGCGCTAGAAAATGCTTTTAATAGTGCTATAAAAACGATGTTAATCTCAGCAAAAATAAAGGGGGACCTTTAACCACGCTAAAAAAGCACTAATAAATGGTTTCCTTTATCCGTGCTAAAAAACATTGATAAAGACCCCCCCACCCCCACCTCCCCTACCCTTTATCAGTTCTATTTTAGAATGGATTAAGGAAACCCTTTATCAGTGCTATTTTTAGCGATCATAAATTCATAGCTACATGTGATGTGTTGTTTATATAGTAGCACACCCACCAGCACCTACATAGAAAATAGGCACACCACCTGCATATCACACACAAGAACAAAGCATCGCACACAACACCACGCACAATAAAAAAGTAGTACACACAAGGGTTTGGAAAACAATTCTATATACATTTCAAGCAATGTTTTATGTAATTACATTTACAATTATCCAACAAACAATTAAAAACATTAATGATTCATCCTTTGACATCTCGGATCCCCTCAAAAGAATGATCGCTAGTGGTATTAGTTTCCGAACAAATAATCCCAACAAAAGAAAAAGGTTCCACCAATATAAGAAAAAAAATATTCTGTTAGTAACACTATAAAGAAATAAATTAAAAATTAATATGAAAGAATACATTAATAAAATGGAAATTTTTTATAAAAAAGACTCATTTAAAGTTATACAGGTTCCTCCATTCACCATATTGAGGTGGGGTTTACTCCTACATGTCATAAATTAGTTATGGATCGTTTTCCGAAAATATCAAAATAATCTGAATGGGTTTGCTTATTTTTTAGTCTGTCACTATTTTTACTAAAATTAATATCAAATTTAAATGAAATATTTGGATTTATACCGGTCACATTGTTTATAGGATTGATGTGTGGTTAATTCTTACATGTCACAAATGACTCATATATTATTGTTCTAAAGTATTAAAACAATCTAAATAGGTTTTCTCGGTTTTTAGTATGACAGTTGTGTTCTTTTACTAAAATATCATTTCAAACAAAAAACGCTCATTTTGAGTCATACCAGTCGCATCGCGGATTTTTTTGAGGTGATAATTATTCATAAACTTTATAAAGGACTTACAAATCACTCTCCAAAATTATGAATATAATCGGATGGTGTTTTCTTGGTTTTTAGTGAGATAAATGTTTTTAGTTAAACTATTAATTTTAAACTGATAACTAACACTTTTAGTCATATTAGTAACATCGTGTGTTAGATTGAGATTTGGTTGATTACTACACATCAAAAATGAATCATGTATTATTGTATTAAAGTGTCAAAACAATATGAATGCATTCGATCAGTTTTCAGTATGTCACGTGTTCTTGTTACTTAAATTAATGTCAATTTTAAATAAAAACCCATTTGGATTTATACCGGTCACATTGTTTTCCATATTGAGGTTTTTTTATTCCTATACATCATAAATGAATCATGGATCATTTTTATAAGGTATAAAATTAATACATATTCATTTTCTTGGTTTTTAGTATGCCAAATTTATTTTTTTACTAAAATATTATTTCAAACCGGAAACATGCTTTTTGAGTCATACCGGTCACATCATGTGTCGATTTGATGTAATAATACTTCATACATGTTAAAAAGAACTTAATAATAACTATTCTAAATTATAAAGAGAATCAGAAATAATTTTCATGGTTTTTAGTGAGTGATATATTTTGAGCTAAAATGTAAATTTTAAACTGATAACATACACTTTTAGTCATACCAGCCACACCATGCATCAGATCAAGGTTTAATTGATTTATACATGTCACAAATGACTCATGGATCATTTTAATAAAGTATCAAAACAATACAAATGTGTTTTTTAGTGTTAAGTATGTTGGTTATTCTTTTTAATTAAATTAATGTCAATTTTAAATAAAAATATACATTTGGATTTATACCAATCACATAGTGTGTTGTATTGAGGTGCGGTTGATTCCTACATGTCAAAAATGACTCATGGATCATTTTTCTAAATTATAAAAACAATAAGAATGTTTTTTCATGGTTTTCAATATGCTAGTTGTGTTTTTTTACTAAAATTAATGTCAATTTTAAATAAAAACACACACTTTGAGTCATACCGGTCACTTTGTGCATTGGATTGTGGTGTGGTTTATTCTCACATGTCAGAAATGACTTATAGATCTTTTTTTCTAAAGTATGAAAGCAATAAAAATTTGTTTTCATAGTTTTTAGTATGTCTGATGTGTTTTTTTACTAAGATATCATTTCAAACTGGAAACACGCATTTTGAGTCATACTGGTCGCATCGTGCGTTAGTTTGACATGATATTTATTCATACATTCCACAAAGAACTTTTGAATTATTGTCCTATATTATAAAGACAATCGGAGTGAGTTTTCTTGGTTTTTAGTGAGTGACACGTTTTGAGCTAAAATGTCAATTTTAAACAGATAACATACACTTTTAGACATATAGGTCACACTGTTCATCATATTGAGGTGTGGTTGATTCTTAAACATCAAGACTGACTGATAGATCATTTTACTAAAGTATCAAAAAACAATCTGAATGTGTTTTATTGATTTTTAGTATGTCACTTGTTCTTTTTTCTAAATTTATTGTTAATTTAATATACAAATACACACCTAAAGTCATAAATGTCACACCATGCATCATATTTAGGTTTGGTTGATTTCTACACATCACAAATGTCTTATGGATAATTTTCATAAAGTATCAAAACAATCCTAATGTGTTTTCTCAGTTTTCAGTATGGTAGTTGTTTATTTTACTAAAAATAATAACAATTTTAAATAAAAATAGACACTTAAATCCATACTAGTCACGTATTCATTCTATTTTTGTACATTCTTCCATCAGGCATTCTTCCCATTCATTTATAAAAAAAATCTACATCATCTTGTGAATATGAGTCTTTTCAACAATCATGGTAGTACTGAAATAATATAAATACACAAAAGATTAATAAATATTTTAAATTAAATAGTAATTATCTGTGAAAATACTTATTCTTGGATACTGGTTTGTTTATGGAATATGATCTCTTTAATAAATTCACAAACATAATAACCACAGTCTATTCTATTTGTTTGTTTCAGACACTGCAGAAAAATTGAGAAAAAGTAACTTTTTTATATATGTTTGGATAGTGAAATCTTATTATATATACCCTGTATCTATTTGTAGTACTTGTGATATTCCTTGTCCTTTTCCCCTGGTCTCATTCAATGATGTAGATGATATTTACACACTGCATTATCATAACAGAATCCTCATTAAAAGATAATATAAATTATATAACTAGATGTTTAGTTATAAAATATTGGATGTAGTGTATTTAAAATTGAAAAATTCCACCATTTGTGGTTGATTTTTTAAATATCCATGAATTTAATCCACGAAATAAATCTTTAAAGTATCCAAATTGACCACAATTAGCATCCAATTCAGCCTAAAAAAAGGAATATGTAATGAAAGAAATTAAAATATATTTGATATGATTAAATTTTAGAGTTTTACCCTTGCATCATTGGTATTAATAAGAGTATTTCGTCTATAATTTTGTTGTTAAACGATTTGAGAAGTCCTACCACTATTTCACCCTCATTCTCAAATTTTATTTTTGTTTCTTCTGTAGAGGTGATGTGAGGACTAAAGAGTCCAAATTATTTTCATAGGGAAATACCTTCAATTTTTTTCATATATATGCTTGTGAAAAATATGAAATATATTTATTCATAATTATCATGGTATATACACTTTTGGAAAATCAAATCATGAAAACATACCTCATGTTTACATTTACAGCTGAACCACCTAGCCAATCATATATCAAGATTTCACTTACATTGTCAACACGAATGAAATATAGATCTTCCCCTCTATATATATTTTCATAAAAAAATTGTGTGAGTAAAACCATCTTTCAACTTAATATCCACATGAGACTTCAATGATAATAAATTCATATATTAAATGGGTGGGTTTAAGGTGCCTTATGTAGATCGTTTCAATCAGTTGATTGATCCTTGAGATGGTTTTGAGTCGTTCTTTCTTTTCAGCCCCTTTTCTGTGTCCATCTGTAATAACATTCATCGATTCAGACCTTTTTTTATTATATGTTAAAGGTTTATCTTGAAAAATAAATTTGAAATGAATACCTCCTTTTTAATGTGTTTTTTACAAGTATTGATGGCCATGCGATGAATATTCCGAGAGATTGTTTGAACTTATGAATATCTTCATCATTAATTGGAATATGTTGCTCAGCACTCGTCTCATAGGCTATATTAATAAACACTTTGAAATAACCTATTGAAAGTGGTATGTTGTGTAGCATGGCATTCTGGATATTGAACACTATAGCCCTCACTACAAGGCGATGGGTGGGTGTTGATAGATATAAATCATAGTCATTTAACCCTATAAAATATTAGTATAGGAAAGGTATAAATGTCTATCTAATTCACAATTCACATAAATAATTATTATAACATTTATTACCTCAACTAATATAGGTTTTTAAGGGGAATTTCTCACCTCAAAGATAGTGGGGGTGGGGTGGGATCTTCACATGCTGGTTGTTCTTGATTTGCTTCTTCTCTCCCCCCCCCATAAAATTTTTCATGAACTCTCTCTATAATTTTATATGTTCATCAAGGATAGATATTATTTCTCTCATCCTTTTGATTTCTTCACTTTAATCATCCTATTGTTTTTTTATCAAAAAATTGTCAGGGTGTCACCCCAAAACCTACACCTCTGACGCGGCTATACATTTCTAGATACTTCAATGCCACCAAAAGTATGTTTGCATCTGGTTTGGATGTTGTTGATTCCTATGACTATGTCAAATAGAAAATATAGGAAAATAAGTAATCATTATTATGTAATCTTGATTTAAAGAAAAACAAATATTTATTATGTCATACTTACACAGGTTTCCTATACTTTTTGTATGTTTTCATCTATTAATATCCCATCTTTATTTACACGCACATCATTCCACAGCACATGGAATGGGATGGAAGTGACTTTGGATTTAGATTCACCAATCTTCATATAAACAGAGGAACACAGTTATGGTGTTGTTTTGTCTCACATAAAATTATTACGTTAGATTTAAAATACGTACCAATTTTTTTCAAGTGAAGCATACCCCTTTATTGATTTATAGTAGGGGTATGCTAGTTTTGCTTCTCTTTCCATATTTTTAGCACTCAATTGATTTTCCATAAATAAAAAAATTTCAATCAAAGTTATGAATACACATATTGTCAAACAATGTATTAATTAAAACAATGTACCTAAAAATACTACTCTTTGCGATGGATAGTAAACGCGTCCCATGCTCCTTGGGTTTTCATGTGTGAATAAAGAGGATGTTGATGTGGGTTTATTTTTCCTTCAACATCTTCAAGATAACATATCACTAAAATTGAGCGAAATATTTTATGAATCCTTCCAAAAATCCTTAATACATAGTCTTTGTGTGATTTATCCACTATAAATGCACTCTACAAGGGATGATGAAGAGAAATTCAATGTTTTGTTATTTTATTTTTTAGTAAATTAAAGAAATGATATCATAATGTTACTATAATATATCCCCACATCAGTGTCTTAACCCAGTGACTACATGGTTCCATGAATATATATCAATCAGGATGTGTTTTTGAGTGAATATTCCAATGTAACTACTGAATATCGCCTTTTGGGGGTTAACATGTTGGCCCAACTTATTCCATATGACCTTATATTTTATGGTTTTTCATTTTTTCCTTAAGGATTTTTTCTAACACCTTCAAACTACGACACTCTTGTTTTTTCTGTGATGCTAGTGTTTTGTTTCCTACCATTTCCTCAGTTTCAAAATCATCAATATGTTCTTCTGGAGCACTACCATTGGCATGTGCAGATGGTGGTTGTACCTCTACATTGGGAGCGGCAGCATCAACAACAGGTTGAGAAACCTATTGGTCCTCTTCACTACAAGCAGTAGTAGGTTGAGAGACATGTTGTTCCTCTACACTATGAGTAGTAGTATGTTGAGAAACATATTGTGCCTTGGGATTGGGAGCATCACCATGTGTAAAAGTCATTATATGCATAAGTGGTTTAACATTTAATTTAGATTACATAAAATCATCAATGAACAAATAATAACATAAGTTAACATGATGTATATTAAAAAAATATATATATAACTTAATTATTGAACTCTCTTTTTTTAAGGCTAAAGGTATTTGACCCCTTTATTAACTATCCAAATCCCTTCATTGTGATCTCCTATGACATACAAAACACCGTCTACATGAGGACCACTGCAAAAATATTGCAACATCCCAATGAAAGGGTCATCTTCCATTGAATTTTAATCTTACCCTTCAGTGTTTTTGGCCACTAACAGAGTAATTAACCACTTTCAGTTTATGGGATCTGTAACATAAAATACTTTTTCTATCTGTGATGCCATTATAAACGGTTCATCTTTTTACCCTTCCTTACTGAAATCAAGTTTCACAAATCCCAACTCATCTATTTTAATATCACTTCAGTTATCAACCCACTTGCATTGAAAATTGGAACTTGGAAGTTCTTATAATGCAACTCCCATATTTTTCTGATGATTCCAATGTATGACATATTCTCATAAATTGGATTTATATCCTTAGCACTAAAAACATGCATTGCTTTAGCTATAAGTGTAGCTCCACTATTTTTTATGGTACTGTCTTCATCATGTTCATTATTATAGAATGTATTACCATTAATTACATAAGAATTATAAGATAATACATACACACTTAGTCCTTTAGCTAACCATGGAAGTCATTCTGAAATTAATTCCAGATTTTTATCTAAATCCTTAAATATATGGTCCCAAAACCATCCTATAAACTATCGATTATGTGTATTTTATATCCATTTTTCTAACCTTTATGGATTCAAATGCTTAATAATTTCATTGTGGGTTACAACGTATGGGTCAACCTCCAAACTGTTATGAAAAACATAAAGTTGGACCTACTTATAATCAGTAATATTGATTGTGACAACATCTCTTCTAGAAATTCCTTCACCTGTAAGCCGCCCAGTGTGACGAGATTTCGGTAGACCAATTCTTTCCTCACCAAACAGGTATTTGGTACAGAATTCAATGGATTCCTCAACAATATATCGTTCCTTAATATAACCCTCTAGCCAACTTTGATTTTTTACATACCCTTTCGAAAATATTCATATATCGTTCAACGGGGTACATCCATCTATAGTGTACAGAACAACATATTCAAATCTCTCTCACCAAGTGAACCATCAAAAGAACCATCATATCAATTAATATTGGTGGTAAGATCATTTCCAATTCACATAATATGAAGTCAATTTATCTCTCTATACTTGGAAATTTTTTTGGGTCTATAAAGTTTTTTTATATAGATTTGAAGAAGAAACATAACATTATTAATATATAATGGACATTCTTGGAAAAAATGCAACATAAAGATACATAAATTAGATCTTGCATCAAAATGTGTTAGTCATGTGATTTCAGAACCTTTAACTATAAATTGGTCATTGAAATAATGTTCTTTATATTAAATGAATACCCCTCTAGTACCTTTATATCATTCAAGAAGTTGCAAAATAGATATCTATCCTTCCTGGAAAGAGTGTAATTATTTGGAGGAAGAAAAGTTCTTTTTTCACCCTTCACTAGCACCAACTCTTCTCATATTCTCATGTCATCCATGTCTAAACTAGCCCTAATTCTATCCTTTGTTTTTTTTGGGTGTATTTAGAAACATGTCAGTGACACTATCACATATATTTTTCTCAACATGCATAACATCAAGAAAGTTTCTAACGTACAGACAATTCTAGTATGGTAATTCAAAAAAACTGATCTCTTCTTCCCATTGGTTTTCATAAGGTTTTTCAAAAATGGTTTACCAAAAGCAGTGTCCACATCTTTTACTTTCTTAAATAGTTTATCACATATTAGTGTATATGGTGTTGTATGTTCTTTTGAACTTCCATTGAATGATTTCATACAATATCGGTACATATGTCATTGGGATAGAAATCTGAAATGTCCTAGAAACACGGTTTTTGATGAATGTTTTCAACCTAATTGACTATGTACCTTATTTGCAGATAGGACACCCATGACTTACTTTAACGCTATATCTAGAAAATTTTCCATAAGAAGTAAATTCATTTATCATCCTATACAACAAGTCTCTCAATGTGAAATCTTCATTTCTCTAAGAATTATATAATGTAACACCTGAATCCCACAATAATTTCAAATCCTCGATCAATGGAACCAAATAAACATCAATATCATTACCTAGTTGTTTCGGTCCTGATATAAGCATAGATAGCATGATGTGTTTTCATTTCATGCATAACCATGGTGTAAAGTTATAATTTACCAACATAACTGACAATGTACTATGAGTGTTGCTTTGAAACCCAAAAGGATTAGATCCATCTATAGAAATTGCAAGATGAAGGTTTCTCGAATCGTTTCCAAAATCAGGATACTAGTGATCGATTCACTTCCACTAAGGAGAGTATGATAGATGACGTAGGTTCCCATATTTATTTATTCTATCAGTGTTCCACATCAATTTCCTTTCGGTCTCCTCACTTCTATATAATCACCTAAACCATGAAATGATTGGAAAGTACCATAAAACTTTCCTAGGACTGGATTCATCTTACTTGTACCAAGAAGCACCAAACTTTGTGCATTCTCTATGTGATTTTTTTCCTTGATAAATAGTATATAGTCATTCGAACATGTGTGTTTTCATTCAGATATCATACCCATGAAATGTAGCATTTTTTTGGCATCGTATGTTCAACTCAAGAGCTCATTCTCTTCTGGGAGCTTGTCATTCAAGATAGAAATTAATTCTATAAAACCGGTGTCACTCTATCCATTGCCTTCTTTCAAATTATACAGCTTCAATACAGATGAAAATGTTGTATATTTAGTTCAACCACTATACAAATGCATCTGTTTACAACTCCTTATCAGCTCGAACAATTTTGGGAAATCATCAAGTTCATCTTCAACTGTCCTTGTCATTTCCTGAATATGATCTTCATCATCATTTAAATCTATAATCACATCCTCGATATGGTCTTATTCATTTTCCACACTTGTAATCATATCAGATGATCCATAAAACACACTGTTATCCTAGACACTAGCTACATTCACTTTTTCCCCATGTTTATTCCAATATTTATAACTTTAACCTATTCTGTGACAGATCAAGTGTTCTTCCAACTCCTTTGGACTAACTTTTATTGAATAACAACCATGTAAACACAGCCAAATGATTTGAGAAGGGTCATATGCATGATCTTTTTCAAACTTAATGAACTATTTCATTCTATCTTCGTACTCTCTTGTCAAAAAATTGGAATCCATCCATTCTTTATTCGTATCCATCCTATTTGATTCAGTGATATTAGTATTTAACAAAATAAATACACAAATGCTACTAGAAATTGACTCTTAGGCAATGGATCTAAACCCAATGTTTAGAAAACTGTGGGTATAGAACATTTGATTGAACCAATACCCACAGTTCTTTAAAAACTCATGGGTATATCCTCTCTAATATCTTCCTCCCATCAGGCTTCTCCTCCCCCTCCCAGTTTGACGTTCCCTAACATCCCCTCCTATGAGATCTGGCCTCCCTACCCCTCCCCACCTCAAACTTGACCTGAGCCTCCTATCCTCTGTCGAGACCTCATGGCTTCCGCCTCCATGTCAACCTCTCAGCCTCTACCTCGACCCCCACCCTCTGCCTCCCAGCTTCCACCTCTACCTCCCGGATTTTGCCTCCGCCTCGACATCCTAGCCTCAACCTCCCTACCCCACCTCCCTCCCTCTGCCTTCCTACCTCTGCATCCAAGTTCATCTCTGCCTACCTACCTCTGTCTACCATCATCTGCCTCCACCTCCCAACATCTGCATCTGCCTCCATCTTAGTCTTAGTTCCCTCACCATGAAGTTTCATTCGTCACATAAGTTTTTTATAGTGAGTTTAATTCCATCTATTTCTTATGTCAATTATCATTTCCATGTTTCCTTACTTTCTATCTCAAATAAATTATTTTTTTTGTTTAGGGATTATTTTGGTTTTTTGTGGAATAATAATGAATTAAATATAGTTGATTAGAAAGTATTATCTATAATTATTGAAGTTGTAATTCCTTTATATGTGATTATATATTCTTGAAAGTATGTAGGTTTTTGGGGTGTCCATGTGATATTCTAAATTTAAAATAGAAGTACGTTTGCATGTTTTGAATGATTTAACTTACCCCTTAGTGGGTAGATTGTTGTGGAATAACATAGGTATGAAACATCCAGTCATTGCATGTAGGATATATGTAGGGCTATACATTTTTATTTAGCCTACTATGGGATATCTTTGATCAATAAGGAATTTGAGGACCTTGTGAAAGTTTATAGGTTATGATGGTGCAGTCTCTATATGGTAAATTTCATTTTTTAGAATGCATCGGTGGTATGGGAATATATGTGTACTTGTTTATGGAATGGTCATAGGTTCTTTTCATGGGTTTGTGAGAGAGGATGATCTATTCAAGAGAAAGTGACCCATGTGAGTTAGGTTTGATATTGATGACTGGTTACCAATTTTGTGAGAAGGTTTGTCTGTGTTATGGACATAGGGTTGTGAGGGTTTCAACATTAGGTTTTTGTATTGTAAATTATTGAACTTGAACGATGGATGGTTTATTATTTTTTTATATTTTTTAATTAATTTTACTAACATTTATTTTATCACTATCGATAAAATTTATAATTCATGTAATGATTGAATTTTAACTCTACTATGACTACTTTATGTCTTTATAGACCTTAGCTAGAATAAATAAGGTTTTTGGATACCGTTTTCACATTTTTTTAAAAGTAATATAAATTTTAATTGTGCTAGATATTTTATTAGTATCTTTATATTGCTTTTTATTTTGATGAATACCTTTACATAGTAAACTATATTCCTGAAAAAATAGTACCTGATATTCAATACACATTTAAATAGATCATAGATTTATGTATTAACTTTACATGAATAATGATTTGCCTTCATGTTAACCATGTAAATCCATTTCATAGTTAATTTAAACTCCATTTTATGTTTACATTGTGTATATAATTTGGAATTTACCTTTAAGTCTAGTTTCCAAATTACCAATTTTATGTTACCACATAATAATCTTATCACCATAATTAACATGTAAAACTTATAAGAACCACTACGATAGCTTCAGCAAAATCAATTTCATGGAAACAAAAAATACATTCCCATGACCTAGTAATTTATCTCTTCCCCATGAAAATTGTGGATTTTTTAATCCAAAAATGTATATGTTATGGTTTATACCTAAAACCGATTATTTTATCCTTTGGTTTTATATTAATTTTTGATTCTAGAAATGTGTCTTGGGTTTATGATTAAAATTATTATGCTAAAACTAAAAGGTCTATGCGTAATATATAAGGCTTATGAATTTATCAAAGGATTATGAAACAATAAAATACTTACAAAACTATCAAAGTATCAGTAAAATTACTTTTAAGGGTTAAAACTCAAAAGACATTTGATCCTTTTAAAATAGAATGTTAATTAAGTTTAAATATAAGTATCGCCCATAATTTTTAAATGAAAAATCATAGATAAAAAATAATCCAATGAAAATTCAAAAGGAAATTACACACATTAACATAACACATATGTATATTTTCCATTATAACTTTTAATGCAATTTGATATGTTGTTTTCTTATAAATATTCAATTTCAAATTACTATTGGTTTATAATATTAGTTTTATTAGTTTTTATAAATTATAAAATATTTCTAATTTCAAATTATTATTATGATTTTTTTATTAAAGAATTTAGCACAGGATAATTCTTCATATAGGTAAATGATACTATTTATGTTTTTAATATTTCTAACCAATGGCTTAATTTTAATAGTTTTTATAATCTATTTGCATGTGTTCTCCTATGTTCATTTATGTTTTTGTCTTGCTTCATTTGTGCATCTTTCTTAAGATTGATATAATGACATTTTTGATCTTCATTCTGCTCACATTTTCTTGAGATCAAGGTAATCACTATGCCCATAAATTTTTCATCATTAAGGAGAATATTTATGTAATTTTACATATTTATAAGTCATTAATATTTTTGTAAAAATAATTTATGTTTGTAGTTTGTAGTCATGGGCAGTATTATTCTACTTTTTTCAATTGTTCTTCATTTATTTCATGTTGTGGTAGTAGGTGGAGATAATTGAACAATTGTTATTTATAGATTTATATCTGGTCATAGAAATTTTCTAGATTATTGGTAGTTTATTTTTCTTTTAGTTTTTTAATACATATTTATTCATAACATAGTTTTAAATTTGTCATCTATTTTGTCTACTTTTCATGTGCCGCTTTTGTATATTCCTATTATGTCTACTTTTCGTTGACAGTTAGTGTTTTCTTTGGTAAACCTGCTATGAATCTCACCCATTTTCTTCTAATGCCATTTTCTATGTTTCCACTTGATTGAAAAAACATTTTCCGTTGCTGCTTATGTGATCTTCTACCTTGTTGCATCAAAATCCATCATTCTTTTCCAGATTTTAGGCTACAGAACATTGATGTAAAGAAGTATTGTGCAAACATTTTGAGTAGTGATTGAATTATTTAGGATGTGATTCATTTTTGTGGTCTAAGTACTATTGAATGAAACAATTTATAATTATTGAAAATTATTAAGGTGCATTAATCATTCTTCATGGATTATTGGTAGATTCCTTAGTGAATTTTTCTTGGATTATAGGTTATCATTATTTTGAATTAGAGAGAATGTTTCAACATTAATTCTTGTATTAAGGAATTAATGATGATACATTTCAATCTATTTAATGGGTAGTATTAAGTTCATTTTAAGATGATGTTTCCTTTTGAACTTGATGAATTTGATACTTTTTAATACTAAAAAATGAATCACAACCTTGTTTATTAATAGAATAACACCAATTTTTCACTTTAGACCCAATTTTTATTTCTCTACACACCATGCTTGACTAAAGATCTAGGATTTCCACCTTAATTGAGAGATTTGACCCAGAGAAAAACTAATATTGTGTTAGTAGAGCCTTTGGTAAATATTTTTTGTGTATGAAATATTAATGACAATTTTAACACAACAAATTTTTACTTAAGTATACAGAAAATAACCAGAAAAATCGATCCTAGTTAAACAAAACCCAAAAAATGGATAAAACCACATCCTCTTAAACTAAAATAATTGGTTTCATCCTTGCTTTCAGGAACATGTTTTGACCCATGGAGCATTGTGGTTCTTATATTGGGGTAGTGACTTGTATAGTCACAAGAGACAGGTATGATTAGTTTAGTTTTTATTTTATTTTCTTTATTGCATTGGCCACTTAGGCCTTTTACTGCTTTTTATGGATGGTGGGTAGTTATATTTTTTGAAGGGGGATAGAAGGGAACTGGAGGTGGCTATGCAGTTTTCTTTGTAGGGGTGGGAGATCAGGGTAGTGGAGGGATTAATTAGTGTGTTTCATTTTTTCTACCTTTGTATTGTGTTGTTTCTGTTTATTTGTTTTTCCTTTGGTGTGGATGTCTGATGTACAAATGAGTCATGCCAAATTTTTATTTATTTTATACTACTGTTTTAATTAATTGTTTGTGGGATAATTCATTCTCGAGTGGTGATTCCTTGATACCCGAACACTTTTTCTAGTCTGTGGGTGTAGCCAATCCACCACTACTAGAAAGTGGTATATACCCACGCATATATACCCACAATTTAAAAAATGGTGGGTATAGGGTGTATTTTTTGACTTATTACTATGGTTTTTTCAAAACCAATGGTATAATAACCTTGATTTAAGGTTTTTATTGGGCCCCCCTCCCGATTTTTATTTCCTCCCCCACGTCTCCCCCAAGCCTTGGCCTCTTTTCCCCCTCCTCCCCTCCCTGACATCAACCTCCCACCCTCACCTCTGCCTCCTAGCCTCCGCCTCCTGACCCCCGCCTCTGCCTCCCAGCCCCCGCCTCCACCCCCCAACCCCCGCCTCCACGGTTTCCTCCTCTCGACTGCAGGCTCCTTCGCCTCCTCCTCTATGGCAGCCTCCCCCTCCGCAGCAGACTCCGCCTCTATGGCAGCCTCCACCTCCAACTCATTAGATCTAGTTATAAATCATCCATATGTATAGATTCATTCATATTATCCATGGATTTCATGGGTTCTTTGTTTAGATTCTCTATTCTCTTCTACCTATTCTCATGCCTATTCAACCAATTCTGATGTTAATTTTATCTAAAACCTAGGGCTGGGTTTTTTTATAAATCTATCATGGTAATTTATTTTAGGGTGTTTTTATTATCTTATTAGTCATCCTCTTCTCATATCCAATGTCTGTGTATCACCTATGTTTGTATTTAAATGTTTTTTCTCTATTCATGACTCTTTAATGTTAAAAACATGATTTCTTGGAAGTGGTGGAAGTCTATTATTTAGACTAATCCATAGGAGGACCAATATTTGGAAAGTTTCTAGGTGGTGCTCATTCATAATTTTTTTTCTAATGTGGTGAATTTACTGAAGGCTATAGAATTTTATAGCCTCTAACAATGTGTTTAAACAGTATTAGAGTATGCACATCATTTTATTGAGTAGGTTTCATACCTTACCACTCTGGCATTGGATGATTATTTATTTTCATAGTGTTTTGGGGAGGTTCTAAATCCACACTTATCATTAGTAATTTATTCCCTCGGCCTTGACTATTATAGAGTGGTGGTAAAGAAATATATCAAAGTTGAAGTGAGATCAGAAATAGCATTATAGGTTTTTTGATTTTAACCTATTCGTAGGTGTGGTGAATGAAACACATGTATGGGAGAACAGCAGACTAGGGGGCAGGCAGTGCAGGGGGCTAGGGGGAGGGGAGGGGAGGGGGCAGGCAGTGCATGGGGGTGGGGGAGGGTGGGGGAGGTAGTGTAGGGGGTTGGGGAGGGGAGGGGAGGGGGGAAAGTAGTGTGGGGGGCTGGGTGCTGGGTGGGGAAGGTAGTTCAAGGTGTTGGGGGAGGCGAGGGGAGGAGGAAAGGCAGTGCAGGGGCTGGGGGAGGTAGGAGGGGAGGTAGGGGAGGTAGGGGAGGGGGATGGGGAGGGCTGGGGAGGGGGTAGGCAGTGTAGGGCTGGGGGAGGGGAGGGGGAAGGTAGTACAGGGGCTGGGTGAGGGTGGGTGAGGTAGGAGGGGAGGGAGGGGGTAGTGGAGGGGCTTGTGGAGGGGGGCAGGTAGTGTAGGGGGTTGGGTGGGGGAGGTAGTGCAGGGGGATGGGGGAGGGGAGGGGAGGGGGGAGGGAGTGCATGGGGATGGGGTGAGGTTGGGGGTGGAAGGAGGGCAGGGGTGAGGGAGGAAGTGTATGGGGAAGGGGGAGGGGGTAGGCAGTGTAGGGTGTTGGGTGGGGGAGGCAGTGCAGGGGGATGGGGGAGGGTAGGGGAGGTGAAGGTAGTGCAGGGGGTTAGGGGAGGGTGAGGGAGGTAAGAGGGGAGGGTGGGGGATGTAGAGACCCGAAGCTTGACGTACATGGACATTACATTACTTTTGCGGAATACTTAGTACGTAACAAAAACACACACACAAGGAATGTAATAGTTTAGTGTCTTTGAAAACTCGGAATAAAATCTTCTAATCGTGGTGAAAGATCTTCAACATCTCCCATCAAGATCTTCCTTTTTTTTACCTAAAACATTTCTTTATATCCTGGGGAAAAGAAAACATAAAAGGGTGAGCTCAAATGCTCAGTAAGGGTAAACAAAAGAAATATCAATCACATCGTATTCATAAGAACATAACATTTTGGAAATCATAACCTGCAAAAGAGAGCATAATTTCATAACATGGGATAAATCATGGTAGTGAAATGTAATCACAATAATCATAACTTAAAACATGAAACTTTGTGGCATACACACATAATCAGATAGAATCATTTCTTGTTAGTCAAGACTCATTGCCAAGACTATCTTAGTGGACAAAGTCCCTTTCTGAACCGAGTCACCCTCGTTTCAGTCCTGTTTCACTAAACCGGTATAACCTACGATTCCAGCCATGTCTATCTCATGAGATATAAAATCTTTACCCAATGCATTGGAGGGAGATATAGGTCCCACCCATCTTATAATGAATCCTTTCTTATGTGTGCCACATAATCATAAACCATACATCATAGCGTAACCCATGTAATAAAAATGGAATTCTTAAAAAACATGACATCATAAAAAAATTCATATAAGATAAAGGAATTCATAAAAATATTTCCATCACAACATAATCAAATCCATGTTATAATAGGGATAAAAACAGAACCCTTTTATTATCTTAGATGGAAGATAATTTTGATAAAATACTTGAACTCCATTCTTGAGGAAAATATCCTTTCTACTTCAAAAATATTTTTCCTTTCATAACATGTCATACGACTTTAAAACAAAAGAAGATGATTAAAAATAAACTTGAAAACTTGTAAAGGACGCTTCTTGGAAATAATGTTTTAAAAATCCATTCATGCCGTATAAGTTAAAAAAACATTCTTCGTACTTTTGTCGGAAAAGTCAAAAAGTACCTCGTACGAAAAAACGACAAAAGATTCCTTTCATATTCTTTACTAAAAACTCACCGAAGGGTAAAATTGGATTTAAACTATTGTAAGTGGATGGAAAAAATATTACATATTGAGGGAACATGGATGTGGATGATAAAATACAACCCAGTAAATGCCAAAGTAAAAACAATCTCGGATAAAAATGAGATTGTGATATTTTCCTTACCTTATGTCCGACTTGCTTTGTAAGTGTCCGAACCTCCTGTATAATGATTTAAATCATGTTATTGACTTATTCCAGAATCATATTCATTGTTATTATATCATATATGGTCCACTTATGACTTTATATTACCCGTTCTTTTGTAAATTCATGTTAAAGTAGCGTTTTGGGTAAAATCGTCTCATTTGTCGTTCGTGTTTTTAACTTGTAATTATTAATATGATTACTTGGATCATGATTACTTATATCCAGAATGTAAAACATGATTTATATATAATATATATTCAGAATATATATATATATATATAATATATCGATAAATGGAATGAAATACACCGTTCATGGAGACGGTAGTCCGTACGTACGCATGAACGCTGTTTTCGTTTCCTTATTGAAGTGAATGCAATTAAGTAGATGACATACATATAAATTTACATAAATCCAGTATCATTATTATGTCATATATTTCATTAATACTTATTATATATACTTTATAATCATTCATGAATGGTTAATCATTGAGAATGAATCTCATCGCGTCGTGGAGACGGTAGTCCGTACGTACGCACGAGCGATGATATCGTTACCATGGTCGTGGAATTGTGTTGAAGTGTATGTAGACTATTTCAGTATCAATATCACTTTATAATAATCATATATAGTTACTCATTACACCATTATACCCATCCTATTAAGGTGGTGGTGGAAAATAGATTACACCACGGCGTGGAGACGGTATTCCGTACGTACGCACGCGCGGTGATTTCATTTTTCCGTAGGATGGATAGAAGGTGAATTAGGGTTGTTTCATATTTATAATAACATATCATTATGTAAGTAATACTGATGTTATTACTTTGTCATGAAACAACTAAAGAAGAAGAAGTTGAAGAAGAAAGAAATTGAAAAGACCGGTAATGGATATTACCTCTTCTTTGAAACGCCTCTTTGAATCCTCCACTTAGGGAACTAAGATTGGTCTTTGAAGAAGACCAGGACCTCTAGGATTATTATAGGGAAGTGGAGAAGGGATTTTGGCAGGGGTTGGCCGAGCTTGAGTGCTCAAATTGGTGTGAGGAGGAGGGGGAGGAGGTGTCCTTTTATAAGGGAGGAGAGGGGCACCTTAGGAATATCTCAACATATTATTTTATATTAAAGTCAAAATCGGTTTATAATGGTTCCAAAGGGTATTATTTCCAAGCTAAAGTGGGTATGGGTCGAAATCCTATCAACCAATAGGATTTAGACAAGTTTAGGTTATTATTTCAACCTTATCAATTAGATTTAACTCTAAGTTAAATAATTTAACTTTTACCGTGTCTTTTTGTTTTCTTACACTATATGGTTAATACACTTACTATAACATGCCAAACGAACCCCAAATTGTTTATTATTAATATATATATCCTTATCTAAGTCATTTGGCCGAACCTTATATTTTGAAGAATACAATAACAATTAATAATATAATATTTGTTTTAAAAACTATTTTGTGTCAATTTTGACACTATTTGATATATGATTTTTTTGAAAGTCATAACAGAATTATATATTCAAACCAAGTTGATTAAATAAACACTAATATATCATATTAACCTAGAAAATTAGTTTAATTCATAAAAAGTCTCTAATTACATTTATTTGAGCATTTATAACATCAATTATGTCAATATTTCATTAATAAGACAATTACTGCATCATCTTTGTGTCATAATAAATGATAATTATTTAATCCCTAAAAATTCTAAATAAATTCCTATGATGTATATAATTGTATTATCTTTCTGGAGACTATTCATGTTCGAGGTTTCATAAAGTTTATCATTAGATTAAAATTATTATACTTATAAGATTTAAGAAAGTGACATGTTGTCACATTCTTTGGTTTTAATAATAATTAAATTATTTTCATTGACAAAATTTAATTAAATGAATCTAATCCGACCCTTAGGTGATATGGGTCGAATTTTAGTCATCCAATAGGATTTTGATATTTGTTAGGGTAATTTTAAAGTATTATATTTACCCTTAATTACCCGATTTACCTTTCACTATGGTAAATAAAATTTACCGTAGTTACTATTCATAATTTCCAAAAATAAAAAGTAGCCTATTAACATAATTTGGACCCACTGATTCCAAATATGGAATCCATTTTTTAAAATTCCATACGCAGAAGTTGCAGAAATTAAATTAAAATTAATCCCGTTGTCGAATAAAAACGGGTTTTTGTTTAAAACATTGCAAAAGATTGAATTGATTTAACCTACGAATTCAAGGTAAAATCAATGCTAATGACATACATTATATTAAATGGTAAAAATATATTCTATTTATTCTTTAAAACCATTAAATATTATAATTTAACCACATAAGATATTACGATGAAAAAAGTTGTTTTTAATTAAAATATAGCGTGTTTTACTATTCATTAAAATGTGAAAGTTACCAGAATAATATGAAAAATTTATCCAAAGTAAATTTTTATTTCTTTATTCCAAAGAAGAATTTTATTATGTCAAATTGAACTTATAAACATGTCAAAAACTATATTTAAAGTGGGTGCACCATCAAAAGGCGGCAAAACTGCATTTTTTGAAAAATACTTATTTTACCCGAAAAATTTATTTTGTTCTAATACCATGTTCTAGAAATGTGTAAGATGAATAATAATGTTATAAAATTCAAAATTTAGTTAATACTATTCATAACGGCTAATATTATAATAATATAACATTGTTTATTAAAACCCGGTATTGCGTACAACACACGCTATCGAGGAAGGTCGCGATTGCGTGTAATGCAAGCCAAGTCAGGGTTGCGTGTTGTGAAAGAATCCTTCGTTGTTTCGTATAACAGAATCCAACCATATTTCATTTATACATTTAATATATATATATATATATACTCAATGTTGCGTAGAATAACTATTATCAAAATTATGTGTAACACGGTTCAAGAATAGTGTTGCGTATACTGCAAGCTAATACGGTGTTGCGTATAGCGCAGGGTAATCTTGGTGTAGAATACAACATAATACATTAATGAAATTAAAATAATATTTTTCATAAAATCTCGGGGTGTTACATTCTACCCCCCTTAAAATGAATTTCGCCCTCGAAATTCGTCGGGGTTATAAATGGTTTACTATTTGAAAGTTTCTTTGATAGAAACCCACATCGTAAAAAGGAATACCAAAACTTATCTTTAAAAACAAAAGTATGAAACGTAACGGTTACCCAAATAAACTAATCACTGGGTTTCCACATAGGTGAAAATATGGATATGGAAGAGAAATCTAACCATCATGTTCTGATGGAGAGTGGTAGAGAACATGGCTATGGAAAATCCAGCAATCACAAAGCCATAAATTTGTGACGATCTAGGGTACCATCTGATTCATCGGATATAAGGGCACTAGGGCAACATTTTTGGTTTTCAAGATCATTTCCCTAAAGTTGAAGAATTTGAATTAGAATAAATACTTACTTTATTTTGGTACAATCTCACTGTTGTTCGTGCCTTGAACAATTTCCACTTTATCTCTTAAATAAATGAAGTTGAATTTGTTATTCGTGAAGTGCTAGCAGATCTTGTGAGAGAATGACGGGTCATTCCATCAGTCTCAAACAAAAGGTTAGCAAAAAGTTATTAAATATACATAAGTCATTCTATAGTGAGATTAATCATATATGGTTCCTAAAATGGACTTATACTTCATATAGCATACCTCTTAATATAATAAAACTAGTTTCTACTAAACATGGACTTCCTGTAGGCCAGTGGTAGGCGATAAAGGCCAGTCGCACTTCGGTTGTGGGTTCGATTCCCATATCCTTGTCCGACGTGATGGGCTGTCGCCCGTCCTGCAGGTTGTCCTTTTTCTAAAACTACATTACTATAACATCCCATCAATAATATCGAAAAAAACTTCTATCCTTAAACAATACTCACTTATGTCCAACATAATCCATTTCAATCTTTAGGCTTATCCATAATACTGCAGTCCACTCTCATAACATAGTGAAAACTATTACCAGAGATTTAATACCATCGTTGATCCCCATATATCAAAAGATATGTTTTTTTTGTCACATTCCAAACATTCAAAGTCCTTAATCATGTATTCTCTTGAATACCTTAGTGAAAACATGAATGCAGTTTAAAGTTAACACTTTCCACATACCAAAATCCTCAAAATTCTATATACTCAAACCATGATATCACTTAGTCCTTATATCAATCATGAGCTCATGAATACTGTCAAATATTTCATTTTCTCGTTTTCCCTTCATTATGCGCATATCATCTACATTTCAAAAATATCTGAATAACCTTTCATGGATAGTGGTACCATTAATCATACACTTTCAAAACTCAAGGAAAGACAACAGTGTAACAATCCTTAGATGTCTCTTTATTCCATAGTACCATGAGATTTCTTATAAAACATTACACATGATAAACATGTAATCATTCCACTACATTCTTAAACCATTGACCGAGCTTCAACAATTCTTTCATCTCACATATCATTTGTAGTCTCTTCATCATCATCCACATAAATACTACCCATACGACCATACTGATTCTCTTCATGAGACTTTCCCTTAGGGAATTGGTTTGCATAATGCCCGTACATTCCACATTTAAAACATTTAACCATTGTTGATGTCGTATCAATACCATTATCCTCATCCCTGGTGTTAACTGAACCTTTTCCTTTGCACTTACTGGCTTTGTGTCCTTCTTTTCCACACCCAAAGCATCTCCCAGTTCCTTTGAAACATTCTCCTTGATGCCTCTTCCCACATGATTTACATAGGGGAAATTGAACTTTCTTTCCTCTATGATCATCATGAAACTCCATCTTTCTCTTATTAGCCGAGTCAGGAAACATACCAAATTTTACTTTATTGATCATATTATGAGATTGCTGATTCGGCATAATAATGATGTTTGGACTTCCAAATCCTATTTCATTTGGTTGATCATGAAGAATATCATTCCATTGTCCATCATATCCTCCATTATCATTAATCATCTTGTTTCCAGCCATTTTCTAAAACCCAAAAAGAATAGTGTGAGAGGAAAAAAACATGCTAGGGAAAACAACATAATAAAGGGGGAGTATCCTCAATATCTAACTTCTTAGGTTAAATTCTAAGATCGTTACCGTAGTTATAGGACTGTATCCTATACGTATACTTATCCTTAGGGACATCCCTAGACAAACCTTATAAATATCTCTAGGGATCTCACTAAAGTTCTCGCATCCTAGTTTCCAAAGGTTGACTAAACCTTTCTTCTGATACCAACTGTAGAGACCCGAAGCTTGACGTACATGGACATTACATTACTTTTGCGGAATACTTAGTACGTAACAAAAACACACACACAAGGATCATAATAGTTTAGTGTCTTTGAAAACTCAGAATAAAATCTTCTAATCGTGGTGAAAGATCTTCAACATCTCCCATAAAGATCTTCCTTTTTTTTACTTAAAACCTTTCTTTATATCCTGGGGAAAAGAAAACATAAAAGGGTGAGCTCAAATGCTCAGTAAGGGTAAACAAAAGAAATATCAATCACATCGTATTCATAAGAACATAACATTTTGGAAATCATAACCTGCAAAAGAGAGCATAATTTCATGACATGGGATAAATCATGGTAGTGAAATGTAATCACAATAATCATAACTTAAAACATGAAACTTTGTGGCATACACACATAATCATAGAGAATCATTTCTTGTTAGTCAAGACTCATTTCCAAGACTATCTTAGTGGACAAAGTCCCTTTCTGAACCGAGTCACCCTCGTTTCAGTCCTGTTTCACTGAACCGGTATAACCTACCATTCCAGCCATGTCTATCTCATGAGATATAAAATATTTACCCAATGCATTGGAGGGAGATATAGGTCCCACCCATCTTATAATGAATCCTTTCTTATGTGTGCCACATAATCATAAACCATACATCATAGCGTAACCCATGTAATAAAAATGGAATTCTTAAACAACATGACATCATAAAAAAATTCATATAAGATAAAGGAATTCATAAAAATATTTCCATCACAACATAATCAAATCCATGTTATAATAGGGATAAAAACAGAACCCTTTTGTTATCTTATATGGAAGATAATTTTGATAAAATACTTGAACTCCATTCTTGAGGAAAATATCACTTCTACTTCAAAAACATTTTTCCTTTCATAACATGTCATACGACTTTAAAACAAAAGAAGATGATTAAAAATAAACTTGAAAACTTGTAAAGGAAGCTTCTTGGAAATAATGTTTTAAAAATCCATTCATGCCGTATAAGTTAAAAAAAACATTTTTCGTACTTTTGTCGGAAAAGTCAAAAAGTACCTCGTACGAAAAAACGACAAAAGATTCCTTTCATATTCTTTACTAAAAACTCACCGAAGGGTAAAATTGGATTTAAACTATTGTAAGTGGATGGAAACAATATTACATATTGAGGGAACATGGATGTGGATGATAAAATACACCCCAGTAAATGCCAAAGTAAAAACAATCTCGGATAAAAATGAGATTGTGATATTTTCCTTACCTTATGTCCGACTTGCTTTGTAAGTGTCCGAACATCCTGTATAATGATTTAAATCATGTTATTGACTTATTCCAGAATCATATTCATTGTTATTATATCATATATGGTCCACTTATGACTTTATATTACTCGTTCTTTTGTAAATTCATGTTAAAGTAGCGTTTTGGGTAAAATCGTCTCATTTGTCGTTCGTGTTTTTAACTTGTAATTATTAATATGATTACTTGGATCATGGTTACTTATATCCAGAATGTAAAACATGATTTATATATAATATATATTCAGAATATATATATATATATATATAATATATCGATAAATGGAATGAAATACACCGTTCATGGAGACGGTAGTCCGTACGTACGCATGAACGCTGTTTTCGTTTCCTTATTGAAGTGAATGGAATTAAGTAGATGACATACATATAAATTTACATAAATCCAGTATCATTATTATGTCATATATTTCATTAATACTTATTATATATACTTTATAGTCATTCATGAATGGTTAATCATTGAGAATGAATCTCATCGCGTCGTGGAGACGGTAGTCCGTACGTACGCACGAGCGATTATATCATTCCCATGGTTGTGGAATTGTGTTGAAGTGTATGTAGACTATTTCAGTATCAATATCACTTTATAATAATCATATATAGTTACTCATTACACCATTATACCCATCCTATTAAGGTGGTGGTGGAAAATAGATTACACCACGGCGTGGAGACGGTATTCCGTACGTACGCACGCGCGGTGATTTCATTTTTCCGTAGGATGGATAGAAGGTGAATTAGGGTTGTTTCATATTTATAATAACATATCAGTATGTAAGTAATACTGATGTTATTACTTTGTCATGAAACAACTAAAGAAGAAGAAGTTGAAGAAGAAAGTAATTGAAAAGATCGGTAATGGATATTACCTCTTCTTTGAAACGCCTCTTTGAATCCTCCACTTAGGGAACTAAGATTGGTCTTTGAAGAAGACCAGGACCTCTAGGATTATTATAGGGAAGTGGAGAAGGGATTTTGGAAGGGGTTGGCCGAGCTTGAGTGCTCAAATTGGTGTGAGGAGGAGGGGGAGGAGGTGTCCTTTTATAAGGGAGGAGAGGGGCACCTTAGGAATATCTCAACATATTATTTTATATTAAAGTCAAAATCGGTTTATAATGGTTCCAAAGGGTCTTATTTCGAAGATAAAGTGGGTATAGGTAGAAATCCTATCAACCAATAGGATTTAGACAAGTTTAGGTTATTATTTCAACCTTATCAATTAGATTTAACTCTAAGTTAAATAATTTAACTTTTACCGTGTCTTTTTGTTTTCTTACACTATATGGTTAATACACTTACTATAACATGCCAAACGAACCCAAATTGTTTATTATTAATATATATATCCGTATCTAAGTCATTTGGCCGAACCTTACATTTTTAAGAATAAAATAACAATTAATAATATAATATTTGTTTTAAAAACTATTTTGTGTCAATTTTGACACTATTTGATATATGATTTTTTTGAAAGTCATAACAGAATTATATATTCAAAAAACGTTGATTAAATAAACACTAATATATCATATTAACCTAGAAAATTAGTGGAATTCATAAAAAGTCTCTAATTACATTTATTTGAGCATTTATAACATCAATTATGTTAATATTTCATTAATAAGACAATTACTGCATCATCTTTGTGTCATAATAAATGATAATTATTTAATCCCTAAAAATTCTAAATAAATTCCTATGATGTATATAATTATATTATCTTTCTGGAGACTATTCATGTTCGAAGTTTCATGAAGTTTATCACTAGATTAAAATTATTATACTTATAATATTTAAGAAAGTGACATGTTGTCACATTCTTTGGTTTTAATAATAATTAAATTATTTTCATTGAAAAAATTTAATTAAATGAATCTAATCCGACCCTTAAGTGATATGGGTCGACTTTTAGTCATCCAATAGGATTTTGACATTTGTTAGGGTAATTTTAAAGTATTATATTTACCCTTAATTACCTGATTTACCTTTCACTGTGGTAAATAAAATTTACCGTAGTTACTATTCATAATTTCCAAAAATAAAAAGTAGCCTATTAACATAATTTGGACCCACTTATTCCAAATATGGAATCCATTTTTTAAAATTCCATACACAGAAGTTGCAAAAATTAAATTAAAATTCATCCTGTTGTCGAATAAAAACGGGTTTTTGTTTAAAACATTGCAAAAGATTGAATTGATTTAACCTACGAATTCAAGGTAAAATCAATGCTAATGACATACGTTATATTAAATGGTAAAAATATATTCTATTTATACTTTAAAACCATTCAATATTATAATTTAACCACATAAGATATTACGATGAAAAAAGTTGTTTTTAATTAAAATATAGCGTGTTTTTACTATTCATTAAAATGTGAAAGTTACCAGAATAATATGAAAAATTTATCCAAAGTAAATTTTTATTTCTTTATTCCAAAGAAGAATTTTATTATGTCAAATTGAACTTATAAACATGTCAAAAACTAGATTTAAAGTGGGTCCGCCATCAAAAGGCGGCAAAACTGCATTTTTTGAAAAATACTTATTTTACCCGAAAAATTTATTTTGTTCTAATACCATGTTCTAGAAATGTGTAAGATGAATAATAATGTTATAAAATTCAAAATTTAGTTAATACTATTCATAAAGGCTAATATTATAATAATATAACATTGTTTATTAAAACCCGGTATTGCGTACAACACACGCTATCGAGGAAGGTCGCGATTGCGTGTAATGCAAGCCAAGTCAGGGTTGCGTGTTGTGAAAGAATCCTTCGTTGTTTCGTATAACAGAATCCAACCATATTTAATTTATACATTTAATATATATATACTCAATGTTGCGTAGAATAACTATTATCAAAATTATGTGTAACACGGTCCAAGAATAGTGTTGCGTATACTGCAAGCTAATACGGTGTTGCGTATAGCGCAGGGTAATATTGGTGTAGAATACAACATAATACATTAATGAAATTAAAATAATATTTTTCATAAAATCTCAGGGTGTTACAGGGGAGGCAGTGCAGGGGCTGGTGGAGGGGGAAGGCAGTGTAGAGGGCTGGGTGGGGGAGGTAGTGCAGGGTGATAGGGTGGGTTGGGGAGGTAGTGCAGGGGCAGGTGGAGGGGGCAGACAGTGCAGGGGGCTGGGGCTGGGTTGGGGAGGCAGTGCAGGGGGATGGGGAGGTCTGGGGAGGTGGGAGGGGAGGGTAGGGTATGGGAGGGGAGGGGATGGGGGAAGGCAGTACAGGGGCTTGGAGAGGGGGGAGGGTGGGGGAGGTGATGGTGGGTGAGGGAGGGGAAGGGAGGGGAGGGGCAGGCAGTGAAGGGGGCTGGGGGAGGGTGGTGGAGGGGGCAGGCAGTATAGGGGTCAAAACTCCATTATTCACAAAATGTTCCATATTTCCATATAATCTAGATCCACAGGCATCACAATTGATTACTCACAACACCTTAACAGAGATAAACTGATCAACATCATCCATGCAGCATGGATCAAAACTCTCCTATTAAATAAAACCATTTACCTCAAATTATGCACATGAACTCCAAGAAATTTCTTCATCCAGCTTTGTTGTACAATTGATCTCAACTATTCTAATGGAAAAACATAATTTCATTTCTCTTTCATGTAAACAATGGTAGCACTTATCAACTACAAAGATTTAAAATGCATCACCAATCCTCATTCATTTTTCAGAGCTCAACACATTTTTGTATCAAGATTTCAAAACTCTATTTCATCTCATCAAGCATAATAGGGACACAAACTTCCTTATAAGAATCTCATCTTCATCACATATTTACATCATTCATATTTACTCCTTCATTGACAATGAATACAAAATAAACAAAATGTGACTTCAACAGATACAGGTGTTTGGATTCAACTGGAAGTGTTTTTATCTCACGAAATGTTGTCTTTGAAGAATCATGCTTTCCATTTCGGCATTTGCACTCATATTTATCATCATAAAATTTTTCTACAACTAGATCCAAATATTGTTTCTTTAATATTTTAGTTTATTATTATTTTCCCATCACTAAAGCTACTAATATCCAAGGCTCTTCAATTTCAATTTATGGTTCGCTGCCTGCTAGTTTCTCCTCTTCTCCTCAGCCTAGTTCACCGCTTGTTGCTTTAGTTTCCCTTGATAAGTCTCTTGGTGTTCATCCCACCTCAGCATAGTTTTTTGGTCAGCCTCTTGGTGAGAATTCTTTGAGACGATCTCTTTCCAGTGCTCCTACCTCAGAGGAATCTTCTAGCTAGTCAACTCATTCCATTACTCATAATTCTCATCCTATGACCACATGTTCCAAGGATGGTATTTTCAAACCCTGAGTTTATATTGCTTCTTTGGAACCTAGATCTTTTAAGGACACCTTGTTTCAATATTAATGGCATCATGTGATTCATAAAAAGTTTTCATCTTTACTTAGAAATCATACCTGGACTTTAGTTCCTTTTATTAGATTGGATGATGTTTACGGTTGAATGCTTGTGGCCCATACTGCGCACCAAACAACAGCTTTCACAAGTCAAGATCTACAGTGATCTCATTGGGGGTTGCAGGGGGAAACGTTCCCCTACTCTAGGGGTCCAGGGCCCAAAGGCACATAGTCAAAATGTAGTTTTACTATAGCAATCCAATTCGGGTTATTGTAGCATCCCAATGTAGTTGCATTTTTTTATAGGTCATTGATCTATACCCAAAGTTCAATAGCTGTCGGTATATTATGTCTGGTGTAATTATCTATACCCATAGTTTTGTAAACCATGGGTATATATATATGCCCAAGGTTTAAATTAAACCATGGGTATTATGAAAATTTCTAGGGATATACCCATGGTTTCTATAAAACCGTGGGTATAGCTCTATCCTGATGCCTCAGTAACCCATGGTTTATAGAACCGTGGGTATAGCCAATACCCATGCTTTTAGGGGTTATACCCATGGTTCAAAACTGTGGGTATTGGTGATTTTTCTAGTATTGAAAATATTGATATAATGTAATGGTTTTACTAATTCAATAAAAATATAAACTTAAAATATTATGAAAAAACTACAGTTCAAATTTCAATTGAAAAATATTTAGAAAAACACACTTGAAATCCCATTAAAAAACTAACCATTTACACAAATTCCTATTAAAATAACACACCCTTTTTAAAATAAATCAATCAGTTCCAAACACTCTTTCACAAAACCATAATTCCTTTTTTTAAAGCATTCAAGACAACTTCATGACCCAAAAATCTTAATAATTTAAAATGAGAGACATCCCTCTAAGAAACATTTCAAAACACAAGAATCATTTTAAAATATCCACTTAGGAATTTTCACAAAGACATAGATTCCAGTAGTGACACTTTATAAAAGATACATAAAAAACACTTCAATTCATTCCAAATCAATCAATGTTGTATTATTCCATCACATTATTCCAAAGGTAGGTGTAATAATAATAATTTTCATAATCATTTTATATTGTGCTCCCCACCATTGGATATCCCTTATCCATGCTTCCATTTTCTATTTATATCAATTATCCTTCACCACAACACCAGAGTGCCAATGGATATGTTCTATAGCTAGTGACCACACTCACAACCATAAAACACTCATGTTCCAATTTACTACAGATATTTCATTATCCCAATGATCCTCAGATCACACCAAATCAATTTGTTGTACACCCCAATAACAATGTATATGTATCTCACATGAAGTAATATTGGTTACTTTCTTTATAAATACACCTAATAAAATCTATAAGCATGAACCCATTACATAATCAAAAATTTCTCAAGTGTTATTCCTTTTACACAAATAATTTCCCTATACCACTCATCACTATAATAAACTATGTTTCTTTCTCGATCCTTTTAAGTACATCATGTCTCAAGTCAAAATAATAAAACAACTATGGTACTAAACTAATAGATGGTATGATTTCCCATATTCTATTTTCTAAAATCATCAAAAAGACTTTAAAAATGACATTACAAAGACTAGTAATTTTAAAATTCTTAATTGAACTCATATTAGTAACCACAAGAATCAAAGTGATGAGAGTGTCATTATAAGTCTCAAGAGAATTATTACCTCTCCAAAACTCATTCATGAGGTCAAAAAAATCTAGTGCCAAAATAGTCTATAACCTTTTAATGGAAATTTCATAAAGAAAATCTAGGTTTGGTACCTTTGATGGATGCATCAACCTAAATTTCACAACCACTTCATAACATTGAATATAAATAGTTAATAATTCAGTCATATAATTAGTTAAAGTTGTAATAAGATAATATTTTATATATTTAGATATAAAATTATGCTAATAAGAAAATATTATTTGATAATCACTTGAATTATATCATTTGTATCTTTTATGGGATTCCCCATAAAGTGCTTGTAGTTAGAAGGATTCATTACATTTGTTGTTATAGTTATTTGAATAGGGTGTCCAGAAATTGTCTCATGTAGCTTTGGATAGGTAGGGAAAAAAAGATATGTTTCCCTTACAACTCAATTTATCCCTTAATAAAAATATCAATGTACTCCCCTATGAAGTAGGATTATCATCCAGACAACATAAATTTCATGTGGTGCGTTTATTCCATTTATGTCATGTGTTAATCCTTTATTGCTCATTTTTCTCTGGGAGGTATTTTCAAAACCATGTAGTTACTGGAACTAGAAGGTAGAGATGTGGTTTAGTTACTATATGTAGCTTTAATTATTTGTTATGGTATATTAGGATTGAGTATTTGTTTCAATTAAGGTATGTTACTGAATTTTTCAACTATCTGCAAGTTTCAAGGGTTTAATTTATGTTTTGGGGGTTTAAAATTAGCTAGGATTATTGATTTTTACCAAATCCAACTATTGGCATCATATCTTTTTAATATTCTACTATTAGTTACAAAAAAGTGGTATTAAATATTAGTTACATAATATATAGTGATTATTTTATCAATACTCGATTAAAAGTATTTGTTTCAAGACTACCAGGTTTCCTCTAGTGAAGTGATTTTCTAAGATTTAGTGGAATTGAACTAGTAACAAAGTGGTCATGCCATTGAAATTGGTAATCCATGTATTGATATTCAATGGTGAAGTATTCAAAATTTATGGGAAAATGGACTTTTTACTCTGGGAGAGTTCAAAAGTTACATTGATTTTGAATTAGTTAGAAGTGAGGTGTTCAGTAGAATGGGAAACCATGAGATGAAAGCATTAAGTTTTTTAAAAGGTGTGTCCAAGATAATCAGGATCTAAGAGGGAATAAGGACATGTCTCAATAATGTTTATCATTAAAGGTGGATGTGTAGTAGAGTGAGGGGTCAAGGAGTATAATTGGTCAAGGTTTTGGTGCAACAGTGGTTCTCGATGAGAATCTGTCAATTCCTAGAAAGTGAATCATTTTGATCTATATCTTGGGAGAGCATATTAATTCCTAGTAAGTGTGGGGATTTAATCACATACTAGGGAGAGCAGACCAACGTCTAGTAAGTACATGTCATAGGTCCCTCCTAAGTAACTAGGTATCTAATGATAAATTAAATAGAAGAGATCAAAATCAATCATGAAGTAAATCACATAAAATTTGAATTATATAAAAACTATTCAAATCACCTCTTTTCGACCTAAGGTGGGGAGTTTAGAGAGAAGACAAAAATGGTCTGGTTAGAATCATCACCCATCTCTTATTATATAGATAGTTTCATGCCTTTTGTTTCAACCCGATCTGCATCGTCATCCTTTAAAGGATGATTGGATTGACCCTGCAGGGATTGGGTAGCTTTTCCCTTCTGTATTGAAAAAGAGGTTCCATAGTCAAATGGTCCAAGCAAGTGACATGGGGTCAAGTACTTGTGAAATTGTTCCTTGTAGGATATAACTTCCATATATGGCCTCTAATGGGTTTATTTGTGGATCCCAAAACACCCAACGGCCCTGGTATCCATGATTAGTGTACAAGCTTTCCAAAGGTAGGCATTTGTTGGATGATGATATGGACAATGACACTTAAGGACTCCATTGGTCAAGAGGATGGGAAGTCAGGCTCACCACAATTTTTTTGGGAGGGGATTATTGCCTTTTCCAGGACTCTCTTATAGATTTAAGTCGTGCTCATATGTTTGTGAATCTTTGGTTTATTCCTTAAGAGTTTGTTCATGGGATACCCTTGGTTTGCTAGATCTTCATAGGCATACACAGATTCTATGCTACGGAGGTAATGCTGACTTAAGCCATTTGATAAGTAGCTCTGATGTTTAACATCATCCAGGGCGTAGAATGTGACTTGATGTTGGGATCAAACCCATAATATGGGATTCCTACGTATCCTCAGGAGAGGAATCAGAGCCCATGTAGTAAGTGAAACTTGCAGATTATGCATGGGAGCTTCCCATTTGAGGGGACATGGTTGGGTGGACCCTTTTTTAATAGAACCACTTTTGAGATCAGGCCTTCAAACAGACATCCTATGTATCCTAGTTTGATCAGTAATCATAGTTCTCATAGTTCAATCTTGTTTGGAGGTTGTAATCACCACAAATCTCTAAGCCCATGAGAGTCATGCCCGGTTTGAAAAACAATAGGATATGAGAGATCCAACCAACCACACACCTCCCATCCCACTGATGGGATAGGGTGGGCCTACGGTGGAAGAGGTCGAGGTGACTGGGGAATAGGGAATGGAGTAACTAACCCTTCAATATGGGATGACATTGGAGGTCATGTGGCTCGTCCCTCATAAGATTAGGGTCTTACCTCAGTGGGAGTTCCCTGAAACGTGTTCTAGGAAAGGGGAGGAATGTCTAATCTCATCAAAATGAGGATTGAACTTGACTCCTTCGAGTGATCATTGTTCCTCATTGAATGAAAAAGATAGTAATCACCCTTAATCCCTAGAACAGTGAGGTTTTCATTAGAGTACAGAGGTTAGACTACAGGTTACCATGGGAATGTAGACTTATAGACATCCTTGGAGTCCAAACTGTTGTGTGGAGAGCCTTTGTGACTCCACTTACCATGGGTATATAGACTCAAAGGGGCATACTGAGGCACCTAATGATATGATCATATGCATTTGGTGGAGATGGAGGATGCTTTGGCCTGATATCGGGGGACTGGTTCATAGAGGGGCTATGGAGGACTAGACGGTAATGGAGGGGTAAGATTGGAACTAGAGTAAAGGATACCCAAAGACTCCCCATTCCATGTACCATTTTCTTATGTGGTATGTTGGGAGCTCCGCATACCATAGTGGTATGCGGGTAGAGGGGTCGTCCGCATACCAGAGCAGTACGCGGTCTTGGGAATGGACCACCACGTACCATAGCGGTATGCGGTCCTAAATATGGTTTGTCATACCTCTTTGGGTTTCATCCACATAATGATGAAGTATGTGTTATGAGGTTAAATTTGCGTAGTGATTCACTATGTATAACACCATATTGAATGAGGTTCCTAGGGACTATCATTTGCAGAGAGTTCATCCGCATGTAATATATGGTTTGTGATTTCACCAATTGGGTTTGTGGTTCTCCCATTTTTATTAATTTCCTTAGTTTTATGGTTCATGGACGGTTATACCTATGGTAAACGTGGTTTTAAATTTTGTCTTTTTTGATGATTCGAGACTAAATCTGAAATCCTCTCTAAATTATTTCTTCCAACCTTTGGGTTCTCCTCTGTGATTTCTTTATCTGTCCTTTATCAATTCCTTCTATACTTGTTTTATAGAGAAATGGGGCATTCGTATATATGGGAATGAGGAACCATTTTCAGAAGCCCATGAAGATATATCTAGATCCTAGGAAGACTTCATCAACTAGGTTTTGTTGAGGTTGTGGTTTGCGAGTCATGGTTTGCAAATCCTTTCAAATTTGCTTCATCTACGAACTGATGAGTTCGTGAGATGGTATGTGGATGTCCTTCGCACGCCCGATTCCATCAGTGACACAATTTGCAGTCAAATGGGTTCTATGGACATTTCTTCATAGTCCCGTGCCCTGTGGTTCATTCCACATAATGGTGGTTCAATTTTTATGCAGTCCGTGAACACTTCCCGGTGATGGTACACGGGTCACTTAAAACTCCTTGAGAAATTTAATTTTTTCAAGTTTCATCTGAGTTTTAAAACTTAGTTTGAGTCTATTAACTTTAATAGACTTTTAGGAATTATTTTTTCCTTCTAAAAAGTTATTGTGTGAGTATTTTCTTTCCTTGGAGAAGTTTACAGGACCCTAAAAATTCCCCCCCATCAGAATGGGATTTGTTTGGAACGAAGAGGTGACTATTCTGATATAGAAGTGGTTCTGAACTGAAGTTGTTCATGGTAGAATAGATAGGTATAGTATGAGGACACCACACCTATACATAGGGGGCCATATCATTTTCATTTTACCAATTATCATGACGAAAAGTGATCTCACCTCTACATCGGCTTTCTTTGCCTTCGCGTATCATTTCATCTATGAAAACGGTATTCGCATACCAATTTGTATGTTCTTTTAAATGAACTTTTCACCATTTATCCTACCCACAAACCAGATTTTGGGTTTCTCAAACTATATTGTGGAGTTTAATACTAAAATCCAAACTTTTGTGTAGGATAATGTTACCCATTTTGTGTGTTCCGTACACCAAACTTGAACTGGTTAACTGAACCTTAAGCCTTAATAATCCGAATTTAAACTTTTAAATAACAATTTTGAAAATGGATTTGGAGAGGCCTTGGTTCATGGTATCCATATTTTACAAACCCTTATATTCACTGGCCAACGCTCCATGGGCAAATGCCTTGTGAGTTTTCTGCATACCACGACAGTACGCGGTGGTCATCTCTGTGTATCATGTAGCATGTAAGGATTGCTTCCACGTATCATGCAGCACATGGGATATGGATACTGCATAACATTTTCAAGAACAATACATAGAGCCCAATGTGGACATATTTTAAAGTCCTTTAGCCATTTTTATGGCTTTTACCCAACAATTTTTATTTGACTAACTTTTTATGGGCTTTTTGGATATTTTCGTGTAGGCTATAATGGTTCTTTCATAGGCTTTGACGAAATCGATGAAGACAAGGGAAACTATGGTGGGGGATGGTGAGGGCCATCTTTGATCCTATATTGTTCCTCATGGATGCTTCTTAAAATATCTCCTCATGCCAGAGCTCCTAGATTTCCCTTTGTCGTTACAGTTTCCACTTTACGGATTTGGACTTCCTGATGACATTCCTCTTCTATTGGATGATCCTAATACCACTTTCATTCTCTTAGAATCACCACAAGGTCATGATCGGGACAATATTTTCCTATTAGGAGAAGTCATAGTTACTCTGATTCAAGAAAATGTGTTCATATTTGAAGGTTTAGTGTGGACTCATGGCGATCGTAGGTGTCGCAATATTACCCTGAAACTAGTCACCTGAGAGTACCTATCTATTATTCACATTTCCTGAGAAAACCCCAATGGTGAGTGGAGAACCAAGTGGGACCTACAATCCATAGGATTCTTCTATGATGAATGGGATTGGGCATTCTGGGTACATCAAACCTATTTAGAGTCCCTTGACTAGTGGAAGGTGGTGAACTTATATCGGGTAGTCTGGGTTTCTCAATTTGTAGCCTTCTCCCCAGGTGAAATCCTTCCTGATCTGTTGAGCTGCTAGTTTTCAAGCACCAACACCTTCCATTTTTCACATGGGGAGGTGGGAATCAGCTTATGGGACATCCACCAACTTGGAGGACTCCCAATCCTTGAAGATATGTATGATGAGTTTTTTCCTGTAGCCACCACTTGGGATAATACCAACCATGTGTCCCCATTGACAAGGAGCATACTGGTTATGGAAGATGGACTACTTGATCATCCCCTCCAACCTCACTCTCTTATCACATTTGAATCATGGATAGGGTATTTTATGCAGGTGAATGGACCTAAACTAAGATCTTGCCGCATTCAAAATCTTCCATCATACCAATCTCAATAGATTCTAGGGTTGTTTTATGCTACCCTCAAATTGAGATGATATACCACCTAGGGGTATGATCATCAACCGAACGGTCCACTTGTGTTAAGATTAGATGGTTTCTTTTAAATTTTGTTTAGTGGATGGATCTTCCCATCCCACGATGTATATACCAGGGTTTGGTCATGTACTTTGATGATGGAGGATGTGCTGGGAGAGGTTCAACCAATTAATTTGGCCACTCCTACTCTTGCCCATCTTTATAAACTATTAGGACAAATATAAGAAGGTAGGTCTTCACATCATCTTAGTGGACTGTTTCAATTTTTATATGGGTGGATGGCTGAACACTTCCCTTGTTATAAATATTGACACACTTCAAAGGTTCTTCATTCTGAATTTAAACCTTCCCTTCTCAACATTTTTGTTGTTTGTCCCATGACTTTAAGCATTAGTGATTCATTTGGTCTGTTTAATGACACTTATTTCTTCTTATTTGAACCAAATCCCAGTCCTCATGGGTCATTAAGAGGCAACAGGGGATGTTATCTAGAGGAACACTCATACATTATCATGCTTCGGGTTGGAATACTCACTGCTCGCATATATCGAGTGGTCATTTGTGAGCCATACCTCCCTTATGGTTTTCCATGAAATTTGGGTGCCTCCAACAAAATGAACTTCTTCATACTAATCAATTAATGGGAGAATCTAATCCAATAATTATTAAGTATTTATAGCTTATGATGATATAGGAAGGTGTTTTATGGAAGTTATCATCCATAATATGATGGCATCCACTTTTCTGTCACAAGAAGATTCCCAACTGTGGGAGGGATGTTACCCTGATGTGGTGTTGAGAAAACTGGTTCAGTGGTTCCAGAAGCCTCTAACTAATCTTAGCCATATCCTGACCCTGACGATCATTCCATACATTCCTTATTCTATGAGGGTTGTGATGACTACATCTCTTATTTCTACCCCTACAGTGGCCACGATGGGTAAACCATCTATTCTTGCCCTTGTGGTAAGGATATTATTTATTCGCCGCCAGAAGCATCTGAAAGTGGCTTCATCGGTGTGCCCTATCTCAGTGGGGAGTGATTCGGACTACTCCTCTCTTGTAGATGCTTCCCATGACCCAAATGAGGCTATCCCTGGAAGAGTATCATCGGACACCCCGGAAGTCACGACTAGTCCTATACGCCTGACTCTAACGGTCGAACCTTCTAAGAGTAAGGAGATCCCCTCCATCTTGGGTAACCTATCTTAGGTCCCTTCCCACTCCTGTAATGACGCTTCATGCCTATATACCCATTTTTTATGGGGTAGGATCAAGGGGATGGTTCCATGGGGAGGAACCAAGGAGTGTGAAAACAACCATGACATCAGTTATGTGCCCTTTCTATGGAAACGCCTTTGGCTAGCTTTACTGTTGAGGCTAATAACTTTCAGCAGTTATTCACTGAGCTGGGTTCTAGTGGCTTTGATTATTAGAACTTACATCTTCTCATATACCATATCATCATAGCCTAGGAAGACCTTACCTCTTGAGAAGATAAACTTTCGAAATTAAATTTTTCCCATTATCAGGTGATGACCTTTCAAGATGTTTTGGAGGAACTCAATTACCCAATGGCTGAAGAGTCGAAGGCTCGCAATTTGGTGATCTCCCAAAAGGAATAGTTTTCACAGTGAGAGGCTTGTGTAGAAAGGTTGAATGCTCAACTAGACTCTTCTTGTGCCAATTATGAAGCTATCAAATGGAAATGGTAGGAACTTAAAGCTATTATAGAACGCGTGTGCCCAACAGTCAAGGATGAAGTGGATGAGAGATCTTCTTTAGAACAAAATATTGACAGACCAAGACAGTCACTTTCCATTTTTATGGAAAGTTTGAGCTAGGCCTTATTGTAACCCTCCCCAAATCATGATCTGTATTCATTTTTCTATTTATACTATGGAGAGACTCCTAACTGGGGATGTTCCTCAATCTTTTTTTGAACTCAATGAAACTATTTTGCCTTAAAATACCTCTTATTTTCCTTTTCATATCAAGTAAATTGATCACAATCAATCATATAAACATCATTTAAATCAAGAATTAATTTTAAACCATGATTCAAAACCATTAAATTGAAATAATTAAATCGGGCTCTAATTTTTTCCTGATTTGTGGGACTCAGCAAGCATAGTTCTACTATTATTGAGGTTTTGTGAAAAACCTCACAAACATTTTGTGTCCTTTTCATTATTAAGCTAACTTTTTCCTAATACTTCTTGACATGGGCTTAGCAGATATAAATTGACTTTTTCATAGGCCTCCTTTTGTAGGTTTTAGACCTAAAAATCATTACGTATTCTTCATTTTTTTAGCAAACTATCACTCAGCTTTTATCTAGAGGATCCCTTTATGGATTTTTTCTCTAGAAATTATGGATTCTTTTTTATTGTAAGTTCACAATCCTGACAATCAAATTTATTACTAGTGTTTTAGTTCGAACATCTTTGACCATATTTATGGGGGTAGGGGCCCTAATTTGGGATTCATCAACCGAGAATGTTTTAATAACTTTCATACATGAATGAAGGATTTTTCTTTACACTAAATTTTCGAGTTTTGGGCATGCATGAGGCTCAGGAACCATTTTAGGTGTACAAAGGTAGGATAGGTCTCTCTTGAGGATGAATTTTCCTTTGATTGATGTCCATTTTTAGGAGCCATATGTAGAGCCACCTAGGAATGATGTGCATAGTCAAATGTGAGTGTATGTAGGACATTGGTCTTCCATCTATGTTGGCCTGGGAGAATTTACAAATATTTGAATTTGTTTTGATTTCAGGAGCCACAGTTGGTGGCATAACTGAGTGATGATGTCTGAAATTATTAGGGACATTCATATTGTCTTTAAGTGAGAAACTTCTCCCAGATGATTCTTACTTGCGTAAGGGAGAGCTGGTGAATGGTCAATTCAATTAGAAATCTTTTTCATGTCATGGAATTAAAAAAAGGAAGGTATACGAACCATTATCAAAAAGGGTTTTTAAAATAAGAGGGGGGATAGGGGGTGAGATGGGACATGAATGTCATCTGAGAATAGAGAAACTGGAAAGGACTCTCCTGAGGATGAATTTTCCTTTGATTGATGGTCTTCTTGTAGGCATCATATGCAGAGCCACTGGGGAATGATGTGGATAGTCAAACAAAGGTGTTTGTGGGACACTGGCCTTTCATATCCAATGGATATGAAGGATTATGGATATTGAGACCTTTATGAACATGTTCTATGATCTTTGACAAAGGGTGTACCTGATCTTGAAAAGAGACATTTATTTTACCTAAACTTCTCTACGAAAATTGGAAATAAGTGGAGAATTTTTTTCTTATATTCGGATCAAATTCGTTCATATGGATGGGGTATCTTCATTTACATAAGCCTCAAGAGAGACCAGAGGAGAATCGATCTAGTATGTTCTGATATATCTAGGACGTGGGTAGGAAGGAGAATATAAACCATGACTTTGAGGGACCTTGAATCAGGAGGGAGTTCACGAGGCTTAGAATCCATTGGGCATACTAAGATAGGATAGGAAACTCTTGGAGATGAATTTTCCTTTGATTGATGGTCATTTTGTAGGCATTGTATGTAGAGCCATCAGGGAATGATGTGCATAGTCAAACAAAGGTGTCCAAAGGACAGCGGCCTTATGTCTCCGATGTCCATGGAAGATTATAGAGATTCAATATCACTCAGAGCATGGAGTTTGAGGTATGGAAGTACTGTATCTAGATACATTAGAGACATTTAGGCTATAATTCACTCTTTGAATCAGGTATCCCTTAAGTATATATGACTCATACGCAGGGTGAGGCATTCATCCCATCTGTGGGGTAGCCTGTAGTTTAACATCATGCAGCCATAAAATGAGGTTCCTTATAGGGAAGGGAACCGTGACATGCCTTTTAGAGTCATGCTACTAGGAGCAAAATCTTGGACTGATGTGCCTTGATGTCATGGTGGATCTCTCACTGAAATCCCTAATCTCATGTGATTTATGCTTGGTGTGAGAAACAAGGGATTATAAGGATTCCAAATCACTGCATAAGAGTATAAAAATCAAAAATATGGAGCACTTTAGTCTTAAACCAATGTTATGCATTTTAATGTCATACATTAAGGAAAATTCGGACCCTGTAGTTTAATGTCATGCGGTGAGGATATCATGTTCTGCAGTTTAGATTCATGTAGTAACAAAGTTATGTTATCAAAAATATCATTAATATCTTTGATTTAATCATGATTAGGATGTTCTAGAATTCCTTAGACATGAGTGATGACAGAAGGTGTAATCCATAGTCCCAAGAGGTGACATGGATCAGGAAGAATTACATGGGGCTTGGAAGCCATTGGGAATACTGAGGTAGGGGGACTCTCCTGAGTACAAATTTTCCTTTGATCGATGGTCGTTTTGTAGGAAACATATGCAGAGCCACCAGGGCATGATGTGAATAGTCAAACCAAGGTGTCCACAAGACACTAGCCTTAAAAATCAGATGGCCATGAATGTTTATGGGGATTTTAGCTTTCTTGGAGAATTGAGTTTGAAAAATGGGAAAGATGTGTCTAGGATAATTATAAATACCCAAACCATGATTAGTCTTGAACTATTGGAGCTTCCATATAGATCTGACTGATAGGTATAGGTGGAAGCATGATCTTTTGACTTCTTATGAGTGGGGGGAATGTGTGGGATCTCATAACATTGATAATTGGGCTACACGTGACTCTTAAAGAATATTTCATTTTATTGCCATGTGTTTAGGACTTTTCATAGACTCCCCATATGAGTCTGATCTATGCACGGCGAAAGAGGAATTTTTTTTAAAGGTTTGTTGGGTAGAGATGTCAGATTTGGGAATCACTACGTATCCTATAAGGGTGGGAATCAAGCTGAATGTAGTTATGAACTTTCCCTACAAAGGCTCGATCCATGCATGGGAACAAGAAAGGGAAAATTTCTTTTTTTCTAGGTGGTTGGGTTGAGACGACAAATCTGGGCATCACTACATATCCTACTAGGGCAGAAATCAAGCCACATGTAGTTCTGAATATTCCCTATACCGATCTAACTTAGACATATGAGTAGAGACATTTTGGTTTCATCTACTACATATATCGGCTCTACCATATTTATCTATAGTTTGTTTATGTAATTGAATCCTTACCACTGATCATAAACTTGTGTGAGGTATACCTGATGTGGGAAACAAGGAGTGACAAGGGTTTCACCCATATGTATAGGGATATAGAGTACATGATAGAGGCATTTTTTGTGGGAGTTGGGCCATGATTAAAGATTAAGGCATCCTAAGTATCCCACTAATGAATGGGAATCTAGCTATATGTAGTTATTGTGATAGATCATGCAGTTTATCGTCATGCGATTAGGATGATTTATGTTATTCAGTTTAATGTCTTACAGCTTGGATGCTATGTTGTGAAATTTAGAGTCATGCAATGAGAACGTTAGGATCCCAGATTAATGTCGTGTTGTAGGGACTAATACCATATGGTTTAATGTCATGTGGTCAGGATGATAACTCATAGTTTAGGGTCATAAAGTTTGGACCATGAATGGGCATTGTTGTTATGTGAAGTACTTCTATAAAAACCTTTCATTTTTAGGATTTGTGATGAGTTATCCATCTATTGATATCAAGGCATATGATCCATTGGATCAAAACCTATATATGACATATGGTCCCTACCACTTTGGTTCAAGATTTGGGGGCTTCATCCTAAGTATCATCAGGGTTATGAGGACCAACCCATGTCTCCTTAGAGGAAAAATCGAAGGTGAGCCTTTTTGTTGAAGGCTCATGTGATCCGGTTTTGGTAGACTTCCAAATGGTGAAAAGTGTGTATCCTTTTTCTCATCTAGATGATCCAACTCATCAAACTATCTCTGGGATTTCTCCTCCATGGATAGTTGATCGTAAATGTCCACATGAAGTGATGGTACATGAATTTTGATAGGCAAAACTGCCTCTGTCCCGTATACTAATGAGTATGGGGTTGCCTAGATGGCAGTGTGGGTCATGGTTCTGTAAGCCCATAAAGCATGAAAGAGCTTTTTTGTCCACAATTTCTTATCCTTATCTACTATTATTTGGAGTATGTTGGACAGAGTCTTGTTGGAATCTTATATCTTCTCGTTAGTCGTCATATGGTAGTGGGATGAAAGGTTGGCTTTGATTCCATACTCCTGGTATAATTTTTCCAACTCAGAAGAGTAGAAGTTGGTACCATTTTTCATCAGTATTGTATAAGGGACACAAAATCTAGTAATGATGTTGGACTTTACAAAGTTAACGATTCTTTTCTCCCTGATTTCTTTAAGGGGTATGGATTTGACCCATTTGGAAAAGAAATCAGTTGCTGTGAGTGTGAACTTGAACTATCTGGTTGTGGAGGGGGGATATGGTCCCACAACATCAACCCCCCAGGTAGAAAATGGATTGGAGTACTTAGTTGTGTGAAGTAACTTCAGGGGTCGATGAATATAATTGGCATGAACTAGGAAGAAATGGAACTTCTTGGAGAATAGGGCACATTCCAGTATCATAGTGGGCCAATAGTATCCAAGCCTTCTAATTTGATTAGAGAGCTTGGTTTCTGATTGGTGCTCCCTATAAGCATTGGCATGCACTTCGTTCATGACAGAAGTAGTCTCTTCTCCATAAATTCACCTAAGAAAGAATCCTTCAATGCCTCATTTATAGAGAACCTTTCCTTGGTTTACCCCATTGTACAATAAAAAGTTGACTGACCATCTACGGATCTATTGTCTTCTAGCCCTATCTTGTGGTATTTCCCCCTTCTAGAGGTAATTTTCAATGGCAGTAATCCAACCAGTAGTGTTACCATAAGTCTTAGAAATGGGGCTAATATCATCGATCTCCTCTGTATTTTTATGAATAAATGGAAAGACCATCTGATGGTGGGAAATTCTAATAACTATTTCATCCCATTCTGGATTAGCTAGGGTTGTGGATATATTTTCCAATGCATCAGCTTGAGCATTTTATAACTGGGGGACATAGGTTAGCATTGGTTCTGATGGCAATTCTTCCATCATTTCTCGAACATGGTTCATCAAGGGGGACAATAATGGAAAAGTCACCATTGAAATTCTTGATGACTGGCTATGAATCACCTTTTATATTCAGATTTTTTGCTTGTTCTTGAAGTTCCAGCTCTATGCCTGCAATGAGGTCCTAGTATTATGCTTCATTATCTGTACATCCCTTTCAAAGCAGGTGGGAATAGGGAAAGACCACTTTTTGGGGGATATAAGTATAACTCCTAGCCCCACTTGCTTGAGCTTGGGATCCTCTATACTTTCCACTGTCTGGCTTCTGTAAGCACCATAAAAGTACATTTCCCATGCATGGGGGTCCTCTTGGATGTAGAACACTCATTTATCTGGAATTTCAGCATCTAATGGGGTGGTTTCTTCCAAGGGGTGCTCTTACAGGAAGTCTACTAACACCAAACCTTTGATGGCATTCTGGGGTACGTACCATATGTAAAAATATTATAGGATGTCTTCCCATCATGATAGGAATCTAGTTAACATGGGATGGTTGATAATTTATTTTAGTGGGTTGTAGTGGGAGGATAGGTGGACCTTGTGGTGTTACAGGTAATGCCTGATTTTCTGAACTGTGAAGATTAGAGCTAGGTAGTTCTTTTCTATTCTTGAATATTGACCGCACAGTCATGACATGTCAAATTGGTTATGATTTTATGGTTAGCTTTTAGTCTATATAAGACCCTAGGTCATCTCTCAAGGAGAGTTCATGGGTTTATATTTTTTTTAATAAGAAGTACTAAAAGAGGGGTGGTTTTAAAAAAGTTTAAAGAAAATGGATTGATTTAAAGAGTTTAATAGTTGATAAATAAAAGTGGTGTTTTAGAATTATGAGATAATGAGATCATTTCAAGCTCACTACACATCTTGGTTAGTTCATCATTCTGAAAAATACACATGGTTTAATGGAATCATTTGGTTGAGGGTTTTCAAGATCTCAACTTCCCTCTTTCCACTTAAATGATGCTCAAAGAACCACCCCTTGACATAAAAATCATGTTTCCAAGGTTTGGGTATCAAGAATAGAGAATAAAGGATACCAAATAATAATTAAATTTTATGTATGTTTGAGAGAAATAGGACTCCGATCTTGTCCAATTAGAACAACCCAAGATTCCCACTTAAAATCTCAACCCAATCGGTGTTGAAATAAAAAGTGTTTCACTTACTTTTAACAATAGAAATGAAATTAGTGGATAATCATGTCAAGATAATAAATAAGTGAAATATATAGCACACAAATTATACAAAACTAGTAGAAGAACAATGGTTGGAACTCCCTCCCAAGTGTGTGTAGCTCCCTCGAAATGATCGTCCACCGTTTAGCTCGACATCGGGAGGAGGAGGAAGCTCGGGTAGAACTTCACCTTAATCCTTGATCCTCCTCTGAGGATAGGGGAATCAATAACTACTTGGATGAGTAGAGTACTCCTTTGGGTCTCCAAAATACCTGAGATTTTCCTTCGGTCTGAACTCCCAAACAAGGATCCAAAGCATCCATTTTATAGGCAAAGTGGAAGGTGGTTTTGGGCACACAGATTGTGTAAACCCACTTGGCCGATGGATTTCAACCCCTTGAAAGTTGAATATTGATTTTTAAAATACTATAAACATGTTTAAACACCTTTTTAATATCTACACCGAAAGTTTGACACCATTTGGAAAACTAAATCACCAGATATTGATAAAATACATAACACCACATTTGACTTTGTGTAGATTTAATTATTTGGAAAGATAAGTTCATATGGGCATCTTAAATGACTAATGAGGCTTCATTTACTTAATATGAAATGTATCCCATTATAGTTTTGACCATGCCACAAAAATTTCATCCCATTTGGATGCACGGTTTTGTAGGAATATGCGGTTGAGTCCACTGGTGTGCATGGATCATGCACAGTTTGGCCCATTTTCCTTGGATATCATCACAGGCCCTCTAAATCACCTCCACCTTCAATGAAATTATCAAAACAAATATAATTTACATTTTTAAAAGTAATAAATACAATATAATTGAATCAAAATTTAAGTAAATTTTTTTATTGTTTTTATATTTTTCAATATAAAACAGGTTTAGCACAGTGGTGTAAGGGTGAAAATGAAACAGTGAATTGTGGTGTGATCACACCCCCACACCTAAACATTTGCACTCCTCAGAAAAGTCATAATTTCAAAAATTATTCCTGTAGATATTTCCAACTTCATAAAGATTTAACATTCAATGAAAATTTAATTCTTGATAGAAATGTGATCAAAGCAAAAATCACAGTCAAGAGTTATTCTCAGTGATCATGGAAAAAGACGCCTCAAAAATTGTATCCAAATGAAATTCTAAGAGATTCATGATACCAATCAAATAAAATACTTCAAAAGATAATCATGTCACTAATTCTCCATGTGTGTGTGTGACAACCATTTAATGATATTCTTTCCACTTTTTATATAGTAAATATAAGTTATTTTAATAATTGTCTACTAACAATATTATTTCCACTGAAAGTGCCCCACATCATTTGCAATAAAATTTCAAGACCCACTCACTTAAGCATTCCCAGACGTCAAACCATAAGCTCTCGACCTAGATATCCCCATACGTTGTATATTTCATCACTCCTCTCATTTATTAATTTTTCAAAAGTTGCAATTATAACAAATCTCACACTCTTCTCCCAACCCATGTTTGATCTACTCACGACACTAATTGTAATAGTTATAAAAAGATAAAAGGTCAAGGAAGGGTGGTTTTTGACCTTTCGAATATACAACCCTTTTTTGTTTTTTTGTTTCTTGTTTCTTTATTGAATACAACAATCAGATAACATGTATACACGCGTAGGTCAATCTGGTACAGTAATGAAATAGATTGGATAAGGGAAAAATGTATGGAAAAATTATTTTGGGATGTAGAGAAAAAAAACCTAACTTATATTTAACTTATATTAAGTAATAAATTTTCACATTTCATGGTTGGGTGAAAAAATATGTGGAGAGATTAAGTGACACAATTTTCCCTTAAACTATTCCCAAAAAGGGTGCCATTCATCTCAAAGGTTTAAAAATGATACAACCATTTATATCATCGACAAAGAACTAAATTTCAAAAAAGTTCACACTATAGTATTGAATTCTTGATGAAATTCACATTTCATCAGAATTTTGTTGAATGTTAAAACAACATGAAATACGGACACTCCACATGAATTTTCAATAACTTCCAGGATTAAATGGGAATCATTTTCCATGATAAAGTGGGCATAAAAAAGTAATATTATGGAACAAAAGTGAGGGGGGGGGGGGGTAAGGTGGGAAGTAACAATACAATTCATAAATATAAAAAGAGAAAAAGAAGAAATATGATGAAAATTTCTAATAAACCTAGGAATAAACCCATCCCCCCCACACCTAAAGTGTGCAGTGTCCTCACTGTAATAAATAGAATTTGGGAAGGAAGGATAAAACCTATTGAGTTTCATTCATATATTGATTCTTGAACATGGAGTTACTTCATTGGGGACTCTAGAATGGATTCATGGAACTGCTTCAACCGCTTCCCATTGACAGTGAAGTTTTTCTTGGTTTCTTCATTTTGAACCTAGACAACACCAAATGGAGAGACATTAGTAATAGTATATGGGCCAAACTAGTGGAAACGAAGCTTACCTAGATGAAACTTCAGTCTTGCATTGTAAAATAGGACCTTCTACCTAATGTGGAACTAGAGATGAAGGATAAGACAGTAATGGACAGCCTTGGTATGCTCCTTATAAATCCGGGAGTTATCATATGAATCTCTTCTCATTTCTTCTAGCTCCTAAATCTGTAACTTCCTTTGAGAACCTGCACCAGAAATATTAGAATTGCATTGTTTGATGGCCTAATAGGCCTGGTGCTCAATCTCAATAGGGAGGTGACAACTCTTTCCAAACACTAGCTGATATGGTGATATTCCAATGGAGTCTTAAAGGGAGTACGATAATCCCATAATGAATCATCATGTCTAAGACTCTAATCTTTCCTATAGGGTTGAACCATTTTTTCAAGAATTTTTTTTACCTATCTATTTGACACATCGGCTTGACCATTTTTCTATGGGTGATATGCAGTATACACTCAATGACCGACCCCATACTGAAGAAAAAGTGATTTCATGGTTCGGTTGCAGAAATGAGAACCCTGGTCACTGATGATGAACCTAGGTAAGCCAAACCTACATAATATTTGGGTTCTCAAAAAGTATATAACTACCTTAGAATCATTAGTCCTTGTGGCTCGTGCCTCTACCCATTTTGATATGTAATCAACTTCGAGAATAATGTACAAGTTACCAAATGAATTGGGAAATGGACCTATAAAGTCAATACCTTAAACATCAAAAATTTCATGAAAGAGAAATGGTTGTTGTGGGATTTCATTTATTTTTGATAAATTACCAATTCTTTGACAATGAAGACAAGATTTAAAAAATAAACGGGCATCCCAAAAAAGTGTTTTCCAAAAGAGACCAGAATCAAGGATTTTGCGAGCAATCCATTGGGTACCAAACTGGCCCCCACAAGCAAGAGTGTGGTAGAATATATGGATGGACTGAAACTTTCTATCGCGAACACAACACCTGAGGACTTGATCACTACATATTCCCCAAAGGTAGGGGCATCCCAAATGTACTAATGGGACTCATGTTTTAAACGATCAACCTAGTTTTTATTGAAATCAATAGGAACGCAAGATGCTACAAAATAATTTACAATTTCAGCATACCAAGGAATAACATCTAGCACTCGGTACAGTTTCTCATCAGAAAACATGTCATTTATGGGAATACATGGGGATGAGTAAATTTTTGAGGATGGGTGAATCCTACTGATATAGTTTGCCACCACATTCCCTAGTCCTTTTTATCTGTAATTTTTAAATTGAATTTCTGATGGACGAGCATCCAGCAAATGAGACGTGGTTTGGCTTTCAGTTTCTTAAGTAGATGGTCTGATAAAACAATGACTTTGGACCCTAAAAGATACAACCTGAATTTATCCAAGTCAAACACAATGTAAAGAAATTATTTTTCAGTTTGGTGTAGTTTTCTTGGGCAGGTTCCAATGTATGTGAGGCATAGGAAATGACATGTGGAGCTCGATCAAATCTTTGTAATAAGACTACCCCAACTGCATAGTTATAGGAATCACACATGAGATCAAATGGTAAATCCCACCAAGGTAGTTGGATTACTGGGGGTGATGTGAGACTCTATTTTTACTTATTAAGAGCTTCCTCACATTCGTTATCAAAAAGAAATTCCTTTTCTTTTTGGAGTAACTGGGAGAGGGGGAGCGAAATTTTACTAATGTCACAAATGAAACAACGGTAAAATCTTGCATGACCTAGGAAATACCGCACATCCCATACATTTTTGGGCAATGGTAGGGAAGAAATGACATCCACTTTTTATTTATCTACTTGGATACCATTCCCAGAAATGACATGTCCCAAAACTATACCTTTTCGCACCACAAAAAGGAATTTCTCATAATTTAATAAAATATTCTTTTCAATAAAGCGACATAGGACTAGAACAAGACTACTCAAACATTAATAAAAAGAGGAGCCATAAATAGTGAAATCATCCATGAAAACTTCCATGCAATTCTCTAGGTAATCTAAAAAAATATTAACCATACAGTGTTGGAATGTACCCAGAGCATTGCATAGACAAAATGGTATCCTCCTATATGCAAATGTGCCAAAGGGGCAAGTGAAGGTTTCCTTTTCCTGATCCTCATGGGAAATAGGGATTTGAAAATATTCAGAATACCCATCAAGAAAATAGTAATGGGACTTACCCGCTAGACTCTCTAGCATTTGGTCATTGAATGGAAAAGGGAAATGGTCCTTCCTAGTGTGTTGGTTTAGTCAGCGATAGTCTATGCAAACACACCAACTATTATACACACGAGTTAGAACCAATTCTTTATTTTCATTTTTTATTACAGTAAGGCCAATTTTTATAGGTACTACTTGAATGGGACTGACCCATTGGCTGTTAGAGATGTGGTAAATGATTCCAGCAGCCAATAATTTTCTCACTTCCTTTTTCATAACTTCTAAGAGGTTTGGGTTCAGTAGATTTGTTCTTTCCTCACTGGTTTAGCCTCATCAATTAATAAAATATGATGTGTACAAATTAATGGGCTAATACCAGGAATGTCAGCAAGTGTCTATATCAAATCTTGTTTATACTCCCTCAAAAGTTTAAGCAGTCACAATTCATGCTCAGGGGGGAGTGAACTAGAAATGATGATGGGTAACTTGTTTCCATTCTCAAGATATGAATATTTTAAATCTTGAAAAAGTTGTTTCATTTTCAATTTAGGTGGATTTTAGATTTATGGGAGTGTGTGTGGAAGTGAGAGGTCATTGATCTCATCTAACTTCTCAATAGTGTCATCCTCAAATGAGAAATGAGCTTTTACAAGCTTAGCAGTGTCATCAAGGGTCAGTAGATCCTCAGTGTTCAAGAAATCATCAATTAATAAACATACGTGACACTTTTCTAGACCACTATAAAAATCAATGCATGATTCATTACCTAGAATTTCAATCAATGGTGAAATCTCAGAAAGCGGGTTGGGGGAATGATAAGAAGTGTTCTTAGGGGAAGGGTTTACATCAATTGAATTTACTGAGAGAGAGGAATGTTCTTATGAGGGGTTCTTCATGGCATCAAGGATGTGGAAATGAACTATTTCACCACCAAATTCCATATATAATGTACCATTATGAACATTAATTATGGTTTTGTGGGTTTTAATTAAATGTCACTCCAATATAATTGGGGCATGTCCATTCATCCTATCATCTTCCATTTTAAGCACATAAAAATCAGCATGAAAAATTAAATTTTGATCCCTCACAAGAACATCCTCTTACACACCAGAAGGGTGTGTTGTACTCTGATTTGCTAGCTAAATGAATATTAAAGTGGGATTTAGTTCACCAACCTTAAATGTAGTGTAAATGGAGTGAGGCATCACATTTATAAAGGCACCTAAATCAATTATGGTATTAGAAAAACAATACTCCCTTATGGTGCATGGAATCGAGAATTTCCTAGGATCATTACACTTGGTGGGAAGTGATGGCTCTATTAATGTTGATACGTTCCTCCCTAATCTCATATTTTTATCTCTATAAATTCTCCTTCGGTGTGTACACATATCCTTCAGAAACATTTCAAATCTTGTAATTTGTTTCACAACATCAATCGACAAGATGTTTACCTGCACTTTTTTGAAATTTTCCAATATTTCATTATCTTTTTTGGTTTCCTTTTTTTTCCTAGGTTAGGTGGACCTTTGGGGAAATAGAAGAGGAATGGGTTGTCTCGGAGACTCATCGACATACACACTCTTTCCTTTGGAAGGGCTTCTCTCAAGACATGGTTTTTCAACATTTGGAACATTTTTAATGGTTGGGATGGAGGTTTCCTTAGGAGGGGATGACTCTAACAGAGGATTAATCTATTTTTCACTCCTAAGAGTGATGTCACTAACATTTTATTTATCTCTAGGGTTGAATACTTGCTGAGATAGTAGTTTACATGACCCGTGATTTTGAATTTAGCCCACTGAGTTAACTAGTTGTTCTAATTGGGGTTTGAGGTCTTGTATGGCTGCCTGGGTGGTTTGTTGGAATTAGAGATTGCTGGTAGCCATTTGATTCATCATATCTTCTAGGCTAGGATCGGGTTTGGTAGGGGTGGTTGGAAAGGCCTTTGGTGTGGTTGAGGATTTCTAGGTAGTGGTGTTGGATGACTACTCCCACCTTGTTGGTTCTATGGTTGATGAGGCTGGTTTGAATACCCCCCTTGCCTATAAGTTTTCTTTTCTCTCCACCCAAATTTGGATGGATAGTATGGTTCTTGCCAAAAGGGTCGGTTATAGGGAAATCCTAGGAAGATTTCCTCACAACTCTTAGAACTTTCTCTCAATTGGGCGCATTGGTCAGAATAATGGGTGTCAGAAGAGCAGATTCCACAATGGATGGGAGGAGGAGATTTAGATTTCCCTTGGGAAAGAGAAAGTTGTTGTAGAATGGTACTTAACTCCTTAAACATCGTGTCCACCTTTTTCTTGAACTCAATACTTTGCACCTCATAGACTCTTCTAATGGGTATACTGGACCTTGAACCAAATTGTTGAGTGCTTTGCGTCATGTTATCAATTAATGTCCTTGCAGTAATTGGGGTCTTATCTACCATCAAACCACCTACAGCAGCATCAATTATGTTTCTATCAATAGGGATTGTACTTTGTAAAAATATTATATTAAAATTTGGTCACTTATTTGGTGGTGTGGACAACTTGAACATAATCTTTTAAATCTTTCCCAATATTCAGGAAGTGTTTCCCCTTGATATTTTCTTATCCCACAAATTTCTTTTCTAATTGTTCCATTTCAAGAGGCTGGGAAATATTTTTCAAGAAAAATGTGTTTCATGCCCATCCAGCATCTTATTGAGGAATTAACATAATATAACTAATTTTTTTTTATATCTTCCAAAGAAAAGTGGAATGCTATAAGCTTTACTTTTTCTTCATCCACATTAGTAGGTTTTAATGTTGAACCAAAAGTTTTATTTTTTTTTAAATTCTTGTGTGGATATTTTCCAGCGAGTCCATGGAATCTTGGTAATAAATGAATGATATTGGATTTTAGGTCAAAATTAAGTGCCTCACCTTTCATTTGAATGTATGTGGGTTGGATATCAACATCAGGTGAGGTTAGTTATTTTAATGTCTAGTTATTTTCAGCCATGTTATGCAAGTTTTTTTCAGTTTTGATATTGGTTCTAGAAGAAGAAGAAGAAGGATCAAGAAGAGTGTCTATGTTTTGTATGTCCTCCTTCGAAGGGTTCTCTTGTGCACCTCAGTGTCGCTGATGTAGGATCCTCTCAGATTCGGGTTCGAAAGGTGGTAGGACTCCTAGAGTTGAATGATTCATGCACAAAACCTACAAAAGAAATAAATTACAATAAAAATATATGTAGAGTTGTAAGATAAAATAAATAAATATTCACAAAATTTACAAAAATATTATAAAAAACACGCACTAAAAACAAAAGCGCTCCCAGAAACGGTGCCAAAATTTGACCGCGCTGTCATGACACATCAAATTGATTATGATTTTCTGGTTGATTTTTAGTCTAGGGTAGACCCTAGTTCATCTCTCAAGGAGCTTTCATTGGTTTAGATTGTGTGTTTTTAATAAGATGTACTAAAATATGGGTGGTTTTAAAACAGTTTAAGGAAAATGACTTGATTTAAAGAGTTTAATAGTTGATAAATAAAAGTGTTATTTTAGAATTATGAGATAAAGAGATCATTTCAAGTTCACTACACATATTGTTGAGTTCATCATTCTGAAAAATACACATGGTTTAATGGAATCCTTTGGTTGAGGGTTTTCAAGATCTCAACTTCCCTCTTGCCTCTTAAACGATGCTCAAAGAACCACCCCTTGACATAACAATCATGTTTCAAAGGTTTGGGTATCAAGCATAGAGAAGAAAGGCCATAAAATCATACTGAAATCTTATGTATGTGTGAGATAAATAAGACTCTTGTCTTGTCCAATTTGAACAACCCAAGATTCCCACTTAAAATCTCAACCCAATCAGTGTTAAAAAAAGTGTTTCACTTAATTTTAAAAATATAATTGCAATCAAAGGAGAATCATGTTAACATAATAAATAATTGAAATATTTAGCACAAAAAATACACAAAACCAGAAAAATAACAAGTGCTAGGACTCCCTCCCAAGTGTGTTTAGCTCCCTCAAAATGATCATCCTTCGTTTAGCTCGACATCAGGAGGAGGAGGAATCTCGGGTGGAACTTTGCCTTCATCTGTGATCCCCCTATGAGGATAGGGGCCTCCATAAGTACATGGATGATGAGATTACTACTTTGGTTATCAAAAATACTATAGATTTTCTTCCTATCAGAACTTTTATATGAGGATTCCAAGATTCCATTTTGTAGGCAAAGTGGAAGGTGGTTTTGGGCACACAGATTGTGTAAAACCACTTGGACAATGGTTTTCAACAACTTGAAAGTAAAATATCACTTTGAAAAAAACTAGAAACATGTTTCCCCACCTATTTAATATCTCCACAGAAATTTTGGAACCATTTTGACAACTATATCTTAAGATATTGATAAAATAAAGAACGCTGCATTTGACATTGTGCACATTTGATTCTTTGGACTAATCAGTTTGGATGGGCATATTAAAGGTAGAATGAGGCTTTGATTCCTTCATATTAAATGTATCCCATTAAATTTTGGACCAGCCCAAAAAAATGTCAGCCCATTTGGATGCACTTTTGAGTAGAAATATGTTGTTGATTCCACTAGTGTGCATTGATCGTGTGTAGTTTGGCCCATTTTCCTTGGACATCATCACAGGGCCCCCAAATCACCTCCACCTTTTGTGATATTATCAAAAAAGTATAATTTACCTTTTCAATAGTAATAAATAAAAAATAATTGAATCAAACATCAAGTAAATTTTTTTATTATTTTTATAATTTTTAATATGAATCAAGTTTATCACATTGATGTAAAGGTGAAAATGAAACAGTGAATTGTAGTGCGATCAAATATCAAGTCTCAGTATCAATCATTGTTTGGATGGGGTAATAAAGGTTTTTCTCACTTCTGGTATCATTATTCCTTGTGGGGAAGGCACTTAATGACCATTCCAAGGCAATTATGTATAAAATGAGTGGTCTCCCCTCAACTGGTGTAATTAGCACTAGTGGGCTTAGGAGATATATTTTGAGATTATCAAACACTTCTTGATAATCATTATCCCACTCACATGTGACCCCTTTCTTTATTAACTTGGTGAAAGGTAAATATTTACCCACAAGGTTGGCTATGAAGCACCAGATGTAGATCAGGTGTCCCTGGAGACCTTTCAACTCAATGAGGTAGAGAGGTGGGGACATGCCAAGGATGGATTTTTTCTCCTTAAGGTCAACTTCGATGTTGCAATGTCATATGAGGAAGCAGAGAAATTTCCCAGAGGTAATGAAAAAGGTGCACTTTAGGGGATTCATCTTTAAACTATGTTTTCATAGTTTGTTAAAGATATTTTCAAGATATATTAGGTGTTTTGAGAGTTGCATGATTTAACCACTAGATCTTCAATGTAGCACTTAACAAATTTTCCCAGGAAGGGCTTGAAGATGTGGTGCCTGGCGCACTGATATGTAGTGTCGACATTTTTTAGACCAAAGGGAATAACCTTATAATATAAAACTCCCTAAGGGCCCCTCAAATTAGTAGATGCTTTATATCCCCAAGCCATTCAGATCTGGTTGTATCCATAATAGTCATCTATGAAAGAGAGGTCATCATATCCAGTGGTTGCATCGATTAACAATTATGTGATCGAGGCTGGGAAATTATCTTTCAGGTAGTACTGATTAAGGTACCTAAAGTCGATGCAGATTTTAATCTGTTTGTTCTTATTTTTGACAGGGACTATGTTTTACATCCAGATCAGATATTAGACTTATCGTATGAAGTTATCTTTGATTATCTTGTCAACTTTAGCCTTTATTTTTTTCAACATGCATCGTGTGGGTCCTTCGGGCTCCCTTCTTATAGCCCCAGTGATCTTTTAGCAAACCTAGATGAGGAGTGGGGACCACAGGATCGAGGCTTGTCATTTCTATGTAGTTCCATACAGACATATCTCGATTCTTTTTCAAAAAGGATGTATATGTCTCTTTTTCCTCAACAGTCATAGCCACACTAATCAGAGTGAGTTGCGGGTCATCTTCAGTTCCCAGGTTTATCTCCTTATGTTCCTTGATTATAGTGGAGACACCTTCTTTGAATATGAGAGGGGTATCTCTAAGGTCTTATTTTTCTTCTTCTTCTTCTTCCTCTTTATCATCCTCTTCATCAACTTTTTATAGAGAGAGTATTTTCGAGATGAAATCTCTAGTGTTGGGAGAGAAAATATTTTCCACCTTACTAAGTAAAGCGGGAATGTCTTGGGGTCCTGAAGATGGGTCAGGGGTATCTATGTTAGGTCCTTCCTTAACATCATAGGATTCATCCCATTCTTTCATGTATTTGGACTTGGAGTCCATAAAATAAATCATGAAAACAATTGAGTTTATCTCCGAGCTTGAACTTATGCACTCACCTTGGTTGATGGTTAATACATACTCTTCCCAAAGCTGTTGGAGGGGGTCAGAGGGAGCCATTTCTAATCCATTTGAGGCTATTATCCAGTCAACATCTTCGGTTGATGGTTTCTTATCTATTATTTCATATAACCTGACATTGATATAATGTGACTCATAGGATTTGAACACGGATTTATCAGCATGAAATGTCCCATTTTTTCCATTTTTGAAATATTTGATGCATTGATTCTATCATGATGGAATTTAAGTGTGCTGATGCAGTCAGGGCCTCCCTAACAGGACATTGAAGTTATAATTTGTCACACTACCAAGAACTCAGAATCTAACTTGAGGTCTCCAAGCCAATTTTTATGCTTTATCTTTCCCAACAGCTTCTACTCGCTTTTGTCATACCCCAATATAGTTGTGGTACAGGGTGTCAAAATATCCTCATCATAGCCCAACTAATTAAGTGTTTGTAGTGGGAGGAGGATGACCCTATTGATGTTGCCAATGAAAATCCTCTAGAAATCAATTCCATTTATCTTGTAAGACACATATAAGGGTCTGATGTGACCTTGCATGATGGATTATTCATCCCTGTCTGTGAAGAAGATGATGACATAACATTATTTTGGATTAGTCTCTATCTGATAGACTTCAGTCGTAGCTAATTCGACCTCAAATTCCTGGGGACATAGTATGGTTTCGACGAGAACCTCTCTAAGGTCTATGGATAGACTCAAAACATCCAAGATTGACAGTTTTTCTATTACTAAAGCCAGCTGCTTTAGAATTTCATATTTATGCTCTAAAGGTCAGTGCTTCCTGGATCGGGGATCCTCTTTCATATACACTTTAGGGGATTAAACTTTGTATGTGGATGATCTGGCCTCTGTGACACGAGTTGGTGGAACTATGGTCCTTTTTAGGTTTGGTCGAACTGGTTCACCCCTATGCCTAAGATATTTGATATTTGTTCTTCCTTTGATGGATACTCTAAGATAACTAGGCTTGAATTTCTTCTAGTGGGGGAGCAGGAACATTCTCGTTCTCTTTGTGTCTGTCAAAGGGTCCTTCCTTGATTTTTTGTGATGTTAACAGTTTGAGTTAAGGTGTGGTTAGTAATTTGACTCCTTCCATGATCATGCCTTCTAGGAAACCCCCGACCTCTGTGGCCTCTTCTTATTACTCTCTAGTTGGACATGGGGAATACGATTTTGTGGACATAGTCTCTATCAGATAAGGGGTCCATCAAGTGAATGGAATTAATATAGCCTAGTATTAGTTCTTAATCTAACAATGTTTCTGTCTAACTACCCCCTTCTGATAGTGCCGTTTGGTAGGGTGGTTCTTGTTGAACCATTTGGTGGGGTGGTGCCTATTGTAAAAAGTCTATTGGAATGAATTCTGAAATTTTCAGAACTAGATTTGTCTTCAGTGTCATCTCATATCCTTTCTCATGCATTCTTCCCTTATAGACCTTAGAGGACTATGGGGTTGAGAATGACGGTTTTGTTGCATCGGGAGATATTAGGGGAATGGTTGGTTGCTTCAACTACACATAGAGGATTCCATGAACTCAGTTGACTATTTTTTGAGTCATCCAAGTATCTAATTTGTGTTCCTTCTTACTGGTGATTTTTTTTTCATTCCTCTTCCTATCTTGAGTTTGAGGTGGAAACATACGTCACTTGTGCTAATGGTGATCCCAACATGACTTTTCTAGAATCCACCATCTTTTGTAGGAGGTCCTTGAAGATGAAGAATTTCTGGATGGTGTGTCCCAGTATCTGGTGAAAGGGAAAATAATTTGGATAGTCATCAAGACCCACTTCAGTGGCTCACTTTGGCTCTGGTAGACGTAGCTAGTTTCAATTCATGGCGGCTATGAAATATCCTTAGACCTGGTTATCATGAAATGAGTAAACTTTATTTCTTCACTCCTCAAAATGATTTCTTTTAGAAACCCTTAGATCATCCTACCAAGGTGGGGGTGGCTTTTGGCATCCATGGGCTCCTTCATGATTTGGTGGAGGCCTCGCAATTGGAGTTGTCTCCTGGGGTGGCTTAAGTGTGACATAATCTGCTTCAGCTTTTCCTTCTCTTTTTCATGGGGCTTATGGGGCCACTCGAGACTTGATATTGTTCCGGTACAAGGATTCTTCTATCCTTTTGGAAATAGAAGAGAAATCTCAGAACCCACTTTTGTACTTCATCAGGATAAGTGGTGTTCATAATTCATCACAAATATTATAGATTCATATAGTGAGCATTTCATCTTGGGGGAGAAGTCAGTTTAGGGAATAAGTTAGACCTTTCCATCTGGAAATGAAGTCTGAAACTCTTTCATTCTCTCACTATTTATAGTTCATGAGATCATTGAACTTTTTCTTAGGCAACATTGAATTGATCTAGAATAGAATCTTTTGTTGTAGGTCTTCCCAACCGGTGATTGAGTTAGTTAGAAAGCTATTATACCATATGAAGGCTAAGCCCAACATAGTTTACATGAAGAATCTAAGTTTTAATACTTCTTGTTGTTCTAGAGTTCCCATCATAGGGTCACAGTAAGAGGCATATTGCATTAGATGTTATTCTGGGTCTCCTGAGCTATTGAACACTGGGAATACGGGGTTTCTGAAGTTTGGTGGTAGTGGAACATTGTTCATCCAATTAGGTTAGGGTCTGTGCTCTGGTTGTATAGGAGTACGCCGCCCCTCCATGGCTTCTAGTTGAGCTATGAGTTTCTCGATGGTATTCAAGATCCCTGGATGCATATCCTATCATACTTGAGCTTGGGATGGTGTGGTAGCAGCAAAAGTTGGGCGTGCTGGTGCTGTTGGAATTTGGGGTGGGAGCCTAGCCAGAGGTATCCTTTGTGGGTTTACCTGAATACACTATGGAATCCTTCCCAGTGGGGGGAAGTCTTGATGTCCTCCCAGGGATGGATTTAAGTAGGTTTACGGTCCCAGTGCAGCGTTGGATGGGCCTTAGATCTTGCCTTCATTCACTGGGATGAGTGTATATGGCAAGGGAACCTCTTCTAGGAATATCTACTGATGTTCCGCAGGGGGAACACATATGGTAAGATAGCTCCCTTGATGCAGATCGACATTAATTCACCTGAGCTCTTTCATTTCTTCCTCATGTTTGGAGAATCTTTCCTCGAGTGTGAGGGATACATTATCAATGGGAGGAGGAGGTAGGTCATAGATGACCTGGGATTTATTATTCTCTTTTTTTGAGTTTCACAAGGGAGGTAATGATGGATTAACTGAGGGGGTGCCTAAATTTAAGATCTCTTTACAGTTTTGGGTATACACTCCATCGGGCTCAGTGTAGGATGCCTCTAGGATGGAACCATATTCCTTTGAATCCTCTCCCTTTGTATCATTTCCTATGAGATCCATGGGGTTTTCATTTACCACGTTCACTGATTCATACCACATTGGGGGTGGTGTACCTGGTGCCGAATGGTATGAAGGTTTTTTGTACCCTCTGTTGGACTTTCTCGTTCCATTATGCAGTATTCTTCGCGTTTCTCACTACTAGAAATTTAAGCTTTGGATCCCCTTGGAATGAGAAACCTCCATTGGTGGTCTCTATTGGGTATCAATAGCAACCACCAATGGCAGTCACTAGGCTTAAAAAATCACGCGATATCCGCCCCACTCTTCCCTCACACACCACCCTCAGCACACCCTAGCTCTACCTTCATTGTTGCTCTTCCTCTCCCTTACCGAACCCACCTCAACCTCCAGCTCCAAATCCCTCTTGATTTAACTCTCTCCATCCCCATATCCACTCCCAACCTCTGCCTCCACCTCCCTTACCCCTGGCTCCCTCTCCTTGAAGATTTTTCATCATCGCGCCCGCACTTGATTCCTCTTGCCACCCATCCACCCTAACCGTCACCCCTCCATCACATCTAACCCAGCCTCTGACTCCATGTCTTCACTTGGTTATAGATTTTCCACATAATATGGTACTCCCTAATTTTGGTTTTAGGGTTTTTATTTTTGGAACTTCCATCACTCGTATTTCATAATGCATTGGATTTGTGATTTGATTGTTGTTGATTGTTTTGGCTTTGTAAAATAAAATCTGTTCCCATTTCTTCCTGATACATATTTTAAATTTAGTGTGACAATAAATGTGTTTTGTTTTAAGCAAATGAATGATGATATGGTTAACCTTAATCATGGTAATTATAAGATCTGTCCCACAGGCAATTAACACCACTAATTATCCACTTTTGATGCTACTATCATAACAATTTTATGATCTGTAATAATTTCTTAATTTACTTTCTAGGGTGGAAAGTACAATGAATAAAAACCAAGTTCTTTGAGATATATATCTAGAACACTTCACATATTCTATAAACACAGAAGGAATAATTTCAAGGCCCCTTTAAGTTGTAGACAACTGTATAATCATGATGAAAACCTCGGTCTAGAGAAGGTCATTACTATGATTCTTTGCCCATGCAATGCTAAAACGTTTAAATAAAGATGTCCAAGATGATGTAGATTCCTATAATCTACTACATCTCGATGTAAGTAATATGAATTGTGTATTTTTTCCTCATCGGATGTAGATTCCTATAATCTGCTGCATCTCGATGTAAGGAATCTGAATTGTGTATTTTTTTCCTCAATAGACGTGGATTTATTTGGGACATGCTTCTAAGGGATTGGGTAGGAATGTGCTTTCTCATATATTAGGTTATCTTAGTGAAAGGATCATGGATGAATCTTTCTTATGGTGGTTTCCAAGGAAATGAATACTCTTGTGTTAAAATCTTATTTTCAAAGACTCAAGAATGCAACTTTCTTATGGTAGAGAGAAGTTTTAAATTCACTAACTCACTTGTCTGTTGTTTGTTTATAAATTTTTTTTTTATGCATTGAAGAATAAAGAGAATAAAATTATAAGGTCATGTCCGATATAATGTCTTTAATTTGTGATTTTTTTTAATTTTAGTGTATAAAAAATGTTTTAATTGTTGAGTTCGTTGTACAGTTTAGATCATTGGTGGGGGTTGGTTTGAAATTTAGTGTATAAACAATGATATCAACTTGTGACTCCAAGAAATCTTCATTTTTCTATGTCTATAGAAATTTTTTATAACTAGAAATAAAATAATTAAAATTCAACACCCATTTATATTTGATGAAATATGTATGCAGTAAATAAAAAGTACATGGGTCCTCTATAGTTCACATTATATGGCACTGTAATAGGTATCATATCCTTTACTTATTAATTATTTATATGAATACAGATATGTCAGTAAAACAAACACCATATCCATATAATTTTTTTAGAGACATCTGTGTCTAAGGGTCAAGGTATGTATGAATGTAAATGTGTTTATTTTTTAATTAAGAATGAAACATATATATGCACATCTGTTTATTAGCTTTACACAATTGAGAAACACTGGAATATGGCTTTTATTATCTTCTTTTCACAACTGAATGCACAATATTGTTCACACACAACCATATAATTATTGTTCTTCTAAATTACTCAATTGTACTTCTAAAACTAGTGCCTCTTACATATGTGAAAAAAATTGACACTATCACTTTTGAGTGAACTCACAAATACGCTTCCAGTATTTATAAAACTTCTCATTACTTCACAAACCTCAATATTTCTAATTCTCAACACATCATGCAATCATAAATATCTACATGAACTTGCTCACTTAATACACACACATACTGTTAGGTTAAAGAAAAACCTCCATAAAATACACACACAAATTCCTTTGGCACAAAACATGGAACCACCTATGTGTATCAACATGCAACCCCAAATACTAAACATTTGAGTGCATAAAGGCCCATCATCTCCTTCATAAAATTGAAAATAGAGGATTTAAACAAACAAGATCAGTGGTTTGAGTATGAATCACTGGAGTTTGAATCATATTGTATGTTTTAGGTTTAGTTTGGATTTTTGATTTTCTTTTACATTCAAGGTAAATATTTTTTGGTGGAAGTGTTTCTAGGTTTGGAAGAAGAAGGTTGGCCAGCAACTTATTTTAGCATTTAATTTATGCTTGAGGACTAAAGAGGGAATGCAAGACATATTCATGAGATGGATATTTTCTCAGAATCTATGGTAATATGTTGGTAGCCTGTTTGACATTAAGATTTGTACAAGCATGCACCTGGAAGATCTCATGGCTGACATCAACATGACTATTCTGAGTGGACAGGTACACAACCAGTTGTTAACTATTGTTGCCTCTGTTTTTTTCATTGTGTGGATAGAAATAAATGTTTTCATTTTCAACAACCAATCACCTACCTTCCATGAGGGAGTCATCACATAGCACCCAAGGTAGCACTAGGAGAGGCAGACTGATCCAGGAATGCAACAAAACAGTATCACCTAATATCAGATCCTTGGACTCAAGGTATATTTTCTTTCTTAATACATTTAAATTTTCATTGATACTTTAAACAACACCAAAAATGTATTATTAATTTCAAATAAATTTTTTTAGATATAATTTCTAATAATTAATATTTCATTCATTCGTTTTGAAATTCAATTTTTTTCTTTCTATAATTTTTTTTAGTAGTCTTAAAAGATTGAGTATAAACATCTTGGTCTTTATTAATATCACATATCAGCTTCTTAAATATATTTCCAACATCAAGTAACTTAGATTGAATCTCTATTTGATAATTTCCCTTAGTAGAAAACTCAACATCAAGCTCTTATTTGTCAAAACTAGATCGGAACTTGATGAGGACGTCTAGGTTAGATTTCATGACTAAAATGGATATATTATAATGACTGCAGATGAGAAGACTATTGAGTGTATCTTGAGACTTTTATGAGTTTCTTCGGCCATTGAAGGCATAAAAACTTTTTCTTTCTCATGATCTTAACTTCATTCAAGAAACATGAAGCACTTACAAAAACATTACATGGATTTATGCATGTACTTCTATGAAAATCCATTTGTTGGTCATCTAATATTCATCAATATTGGATTTTAGTTTCTCTTATGAAAACATTAATATATTTTTTGATGAATTATTGTATGGTAACTTTCCTTTATCTGAATATATTTTTTACTCAACTTTATTGCTTCAGAATGAGTTGTGATTGAAATGGCTTCCAATCACACCTTATTCCAATCATCTATATCAATATGATATTTTCCACTATCACACTTTTGGAATACTAAATTCTTTATCCTTACTTTAACATAGGTTTCTTCTGGTCATGGGTGACTAAATATTGTCCATCCTAGGTGAGTTATAAATTTCAGTTTTCTTCCACTTAATCAACACAAATAGCCACATTGAACCTTTTTCATGTGCTTATGTTTGTTATAGGTTGCTTTTTCGGTTCTTTGGATGCTATAAAAATGTAGTATTTTAAAAAAAATCCCAGGCTAGTGACTGCCTTAGTCGGTCGCTAATGGTTTCATTTTTCAGATCATTAGTGGCCACCAAAAGTCGTCACTACTACTCCTCCCAGAGACTGCCATCGTGGTTGGTCATGGGCCCCATATAGCAACCCCCATTGGAGGTCACAATTGACCTTTAGTGACAGGACAACTACGACTGCCATTGGTTGTTGGTTTGCAGTCACTAAAGACCATTATAGACCTTTTTTGGCAGTTTCTAATGGTAAATTTTGTAGTAGTTTCTTAGAAAATATTGACCCGAAGGGATCCCTCATCTGACCTCGTAATGTGCCTTTGTATCGGAGGGTGAGAACCACAAGATGGGTTAGAATGGGTGACTTCTCTGCTCATCGTTCTTCCCAAAAGGGAGAATCCATATGTCCATTGAGTGGGAACTTGAGGTAAAAATTCCCCCATCCCTATAGGTTGGGGTTGTTCTCATTCTTCTTTTGATGTGCTAAAACCTAGATTTAGTTGGTCTTATGAGGGAATCTTGAGTTAAAAATGTCCCCATCCCTGTGGGTTGGGGTTGTTCCTGAATTACGGTGGTAGCCACCATTACTTCCACCTTTTTTATTTCACGCACTCTCGTGCAGGTGTGAGATGAGTATGACATAGAACCTGTACAATAGCTTTTTGATGGATTGATATCATCAGTCCTGATGCTTTTGAGACTTACTCTGGGCCTGTTTTTGTTGACTATCCCATATTTTTTAAGAAGGGATTTCATTTGATTGGTGCATTTGGGTGATGACGTTTCAAGATGTCATTTCCAACAAGGTTTGCTGGACTGGACGTGGGGTGAAGTATAGAGCTCCATGTTCTCCCCATCCCCAAATATAAACTCCCGTCGGGGTGTCACCAATGAGGAAACTCAACCTGTGAAGTGCATGATGGAAATCAAATTCAATGTTATTATTTCACCTTTCGGATTTTCAATGTCGTGCGAACAGGAGGGCTTCTTGGTTGATTAGATAGTGAATCTCCCCTAACAAGTTGACATGGTCCGCATACCCTTTGTAGGTAAGGAAATTTTATTTTAGATGGTGAAGAGTCATCCATATATTGAGGTGAATTTCATGAATACATTTTCCAAACAACTCCCTTAGTATTTTGAAGTGATAAATGGTCATAGGCTAATACATCACTGGTATATTATCCTTAGCTAGTTTTATTCTCACGAGCAACATATCATGTTGTTGTTATTTTGGGGACTCCTCTACTTGATATTCTCAGTTTGACTGCTTCTTAATAATTTTGTTCTAAGCAGTTGGGCTGGTTGGATCCCCATTAATATGTGAACGGTGTGGGGGTGGCTTGGAAGATGAGTGTGGCCCTAAAATATCCTCTAGTTTAGATAGGATATCACTAATCATAGATGGAGTGCCTGATATGTTTGACCCCATATTTCTGAGTGCCTCATCATAGGAGGTCTTTCTCATATTTATTCTGGCAAGGGGAGGGCCTTCTTGCTAGTATAAATTTTGATCGTGGGGATGACCTCTGCAATTGGTACCGCAATGGAGAGGGCTACCATTGCAACTTGATGACCAACCAAGGGGAGTGCCCCTGTGGTGTATACCCTGGGGAGGACTTTTAGGGTGGGATACAATGATGTGAGTACCTTCTTACTTCTTGATTTCACTGATGGGAGGACCTTCTCGATGACTGTTATGATGGTGAGGACTGCTATCACATCTTGATTCCTATCTTTAGGGAGAATATTTATAGTTTACATCCTGGGGAGGGCCTTCAAGATGTACTATAATGAGGGGAGTACCTTCTTGTTACTTGATGTCACTAAGGGGAGGACCTTCATAGAAATCGCCATTGTGGAGAGGGACTACTCAATGAATTTTATCATGGCAAGGACTACCATAATGACTTGATGTCTGGCTAAAGGGAGGATCATATCTTCAATTTATACCCTAGGGAAGACCATCAGGGTGGATGACATCAAGGGAAGGACCTTCTTGTTTTTGGATCTTCAGGTCAAGGGAAGGGCTACCCTGACGCGCATCAGGATATAGGCTCTCATAATTGATCATTCCTGGCCCACAGAGTAATCCCATGTGGATTCTTTGGGGAGGACCTTCAAAGCTGTTGGTAGTGACATTGCGTGGAGGGCATTTTCAAATGCTACTACCACTCCCATAATTTGTTAATGGACTGATAGTGTCTTGAGCCTTTATTGATATATGTTTGAGGTCATAAAGAACACAAGATTACAGCATAAAGGGATCATGTATGTGCTCTTCATTTTCTGGTTTCCTTTGGTGCATTTCATTTTTGAGTGCTCTCATATGGGTAATCGAGATCTCCTACTGTTGGTAGTGGCATTCATATATGGGTCCATGTCATGTTGGTTCCCGTGATGCCACAGGGATATGCTGACGGACATCTTGAGTTCTAGTAGGGATATATACCTGTTGTGGAGTAGACAACATGTTCGATTGGGGTTCCCTAGTTGGAATGGTTATTTATTCCCAATCCAGTTGTTTGTATATCACAGGATATTGTTGTCGACCCTCTTGGACTGGAGCAGGGATGCATAACTTCTCCAGAGTGACTGACCCATTTTGTGAGTAAGTCATTCCATTCAAGGAAACCAAGTTGTGGGCTTGGTTTCTCGCCTTTGTCGCCGATGTAATGATATCTTGACATGTTTGGAGGATATGGTCTAGAATTGATGTATGATCTTACATTGTTTCCAGGATGTGTTGATATACTTCTTTGTCTATAACGGGTATGAAGGCCCATTCTGATGTTGAAGCAGGATTTTTTTTCCTGCTCCGATCCCCCATGGGTTTCTAGTAGATAATGGCAGTTCTCCTATACTAGGACAGAGGAACGAGTCTTCCACTGGCTGTCTTCTCTGGTTTTAATTGTATTTTATTGGTGGGATTCATATTCACAATTGTGGATTTTTATTTTCTCATTCTTAATTGTATTTTTCTCATAGTCTTTGTATGAATCTGCAGAAATTTGACTCTAATCGTATTTACTTGTCCCCCTATTTGGATGGCGATCTTGATATGCATCGGCAAGTATTTGTGCTTATGTGTAGCTGGTTGTAGTCCTATATGGATGATGGGATTTTTGTGCACTGTAATATATCTACATCTACCTATATTTTACTACTCTAGATTCACAGAAATACTGGCAAGCACTAGAAGGAATGTGCACGTACTCATATTGTGCCACCATATTTCTGTGGTAGGCTTGAGTGAAGGGGGCAGAGTTATATGTCTGTCTGTTGAATGTCGCCACATTGATACGAAGTAGTTTCTCCGTAGGAACCAGAGTAATAGCAAGTTCCTAATTATATTTTTCCCCTTTGCGGGAATCTTGAGGGGCTTGGGTATTCTAGACTTTAGCAGGGTCCCTCGCATAAGGTCTTCTTCATTGTGAGAAGACTCAGTCGCCTGGTGACGATGGCGATTCTCTCTGGTAGGGTCCCATGGCTAGGACCCCTATGTAGTTGAGATGAATTTATCAGCATTGACTTTATCTACCTCCCAAAGATAAGGGAGGTACCCATTATCACATTCTAGGGGTAAGCTCCTGAAATGGTTTGAGATAGCCACTGGGGCCACCTTGTGCAGGGGTGCCAGCCACAACTGAGGAGGTGGCTGATGAAATTTCACAGACTAGAGGGCTTGTCTTGTGGCCTCCATTGTGGGGAGAGTACCATTTTTGTGGTATTCTTTGATTTGTGTGTTGGATACTAAGTGCTGAAGATGATGGGTAGGTGAGGGGGTCCTACTCTTCATCGAGGCCTTGGCCGCCTGCAGGATCGTTGAGGCACGTGCCTATATTGGTCTTCAGGATGTAATATGGATCAAAGTTTGCTCTGCAAGAACTTTCAATATACATATATGACATAAAGACCACAAAACCCTATAAAATTATCATTATCTTTAACATATTCATATTTGAAGATTCAGCTTGACCCCCACCCTTCTGTTGTGAGGAAAAGGGGTTGAGTGGGGTAAGACCACCACCTTGGTTAGGGATTCATGTTAGTTTTACATTTTTTTCGACCTGAGGTGGGATTTTAGTGAGAATACACAATGTTATAACGAGAATCATCACCCATCCCATATTATAGAGACAATTTCATATCTTTTGTTTCAACCCAATCTGTATCGTCATCCTTTAAAGGAGGATTGGATTGACCCCATGGGGAATGGGTAGTTTACCCCTTCTGTATTCCGAAAGAGGTTCCATAGTCAAATGGTCCCAATGGTTGATTGCATGGGGTCAAGTACTTATAAAATTGGACCTCTTTGGATATAACTTACTTAGATGGTCTCCAACGGGTTTATTTGTAGATCCAACAACACCCAACAGACCTGGTATCCATGATTCACAGACTTGCTTTCCAAAGGAAGACATTTATTTAATGATGATATGGACAAGGAAACTTAAGGACTCCATTGGTCGAGAGGATAGGAATTCAGGATCACCACACCCCTTTTGGGGGGGATTATTGCCTATTCTGGGACTCTCTTATAGATTTAATTAGTGTTCATATGTTTGTGAATCCTTAGTTCATTCTCAAAGAGTGTCCATGGGCTACCCCGGGTTTGTAAGATCATCATAGGTATACATTGATTTGATGCTATGGAGGTAATAATGACTTAAGCTATGAAATAAGGCACTCTAGATTTTGTTGTCATCCAGGGGGATGGAAGGTGACTTGATTTTTGGATCATACCCATAAGATGGGCTTCCTACGTATCCTCAAGAAAGGAATCAGGGCCCACGTAGTTCCAAACACTTGGGTCTTATGCATGGGATATTCCCATTTAAGGGGACATGGTTGGGTGTAAACTTTCTAAAGGGAACCCCTTTTGAGATCAGGCCTTTAAGCAGGTGTCCTACGTATTCTGGTTTGATTAGGAATCAAATTTCTCATAGTTCGGACTTGTGTGGACGTTTTAATCACCAAAACTCTCTTATCCCACGTTAGTCATGCTCGGTGTTAGAAACAGGAGGATGTGAGAGATCCAACCAACCACACACCACCCCTCCCACTGATTAGAGAGGGTGGGCCTATGGAGGAAGAGGTTGAGATGATTGGAGAATAGGGTACGGAGCATTGAACCCTTCAATTTGGGATAACATTAGAGGTCATGCAGCTCAACCCTCAGAAGATTAGCGACTTAACTCAATGGGAGTGCCCTAAAATGTGTTCTATGAAAGGGGAGCAATGTCAACTCTCATCAAAAGGAGTATTGAACATAACTCCTTTGAATGATCATCGTTCCTCCTTGAAAGGAAAATAAAGTGATCACCCTTAATCCCTAGAATGTGGAGTTTCACGTTAGAGTCTCGAGGTTGGACTCTGGGTTACCATGGGAATGTAGACTTACAAAAATCTCTGGAGTATAAACTATTATGGGGAGAGCCTTTGTGACTCTACTTACCATGGGTATGTAGACTCAAAGGGGCGTGCTAATACGCCTGATTATCTGATCATACGGGTCTAGTGGCTTTGAAGGAGGCTTTATCTAGATTTCGGGGGATTGTTCCACAGAGGGGAAATTTAGGACTGGATGGTAATGGATGGATGATATTGGAACTGGAAGAAAGGATACCTGAAGATGCCCAATTCCATGTACTTTTTTATTAAATGGGATAACAGATCTTCGCATATGTTGACGCCAAAATTTGGGGAGGAAAAGAAGACACAAACCCGAGTGTTGTCCCACGAAGCCCCTTCACAGAGCCCCCCGGGCACTGCAGCGCCCTGCGAAGCCCGGAGGTGGTGATGCTCCGCAAACCCCTTTGATGTTAGTGAACCCGCTGCGAAGCACAGAGGAGGTGATGCTTCGTGAACCCCTTTGACGTTTGCGAACCAACCGCAAATCCCGAAGGTGTTGATGCTTTGTGAACCCCTTTTAAGTTCATTACCCACTACGAAGCTAGGAGGTGGTGATGCTCCACGAACCCCTTTGATGTTCGCAACCCACCGCGAAGCCAAGAGTCGGTGATGCTCCACGAACGCATTTGATGTTCATGAACCGCTGTGAAGCTAACTCTCACTTCACGCCGAGTGTGCGCTGATTCACGACGCTTCTCCCCTATAAATACCAGCCTCCCCCCAAGTCAAGGGGTGTAAAATCCTACCTTTCAACTTCCCAACTCCTGAATCACGAAGCACCCTTCTTCTTGGTGAACCATGATCTATGTAAAGTACTTCTACTCTGCAAAGTGTCTCCCCTTTGTGTCGTTTTGGTCCCCTATTGTGAGAGGGATGCCTTTCATGGAGCCTAAGGACCTCTGTGAAGGAAGGGGATCCCCAAGGGGATCCGATTTTTTGTGGATAGTTTATGATTCGTGAAACACCCTTCATGTACACATGATCCAGATGCCAAGGCAGGGTCACTATACTTCATGAAGCACATTCCACCACGATACCTTGCATCATGAGGCACCATTTTTCTGCAAGGCAGTGCTCTGCGACTGCCTTTCCACTTCATGAAGCACCTCCCATATGCACCTCTTCCCTATGCTTGGGCTGAGATGTCCCACTTCATGAAGCACACCCCTTCCCAAGAACCCTCTTCCACGCAGAGCAGTAGAGCTTCACAAGGCCCCTACCTATGAACCCCTCTGCTTTGAGATTCCTTTTCTTATGCGACCCTCCAGGTTTGCACAATGTGATTTCAAAGTCCCTTGGACAATATTGCATGTTGCATTGCTTCATCCCATGCTTCTTCACATAGGCACACTAACAACTATTGATTCTACACATAGCTATGCTAACATGGACCCCCCCAATGGTTCGCTCTATAACACCCCATATCCATGGCGTTGCTCGTCCCTTCTCTTCACCAAGGAGTAGAGTGTACTAGTTATGTAAGTCCTAGGGGTGAGGAGAAAACCCACCTCATCCAAGCTACAGGACGTTAAACTGCCAAGCACCATCATCCTCAGCACATGACGTTAAACTGTGACCTCGCCCCATGCCGCGAACGTGGGGTGCCCCCACCTTGGACATTCTCCACGCCCACTGGTCTCCACGAGGATGATATCTCCCCCCACAGGGGATGATATCCTCCTTATCAGAGTGTCGTTTGTCCATGGGGAAAGTGAAACCATCCTGGTGTAAGCCCCTAGATTTTCTTGTCGGAGGTAGTATCTCTGCCCCTCCTTTCTTCTTCGGTCCCATGGACCAGGTGGACGGGGGGAATGGACACCGGACCCCTTGTTTCTTCGGTACCAAGTCCCTCTCCCACTGGGCTTTGCTGCCACTAGGCCTCCATTCTGGAGTAATTCACAACCTCATCGGGCTTCTAAAAGCCAATGTTTTCTCTTTGGGCTGCACCATGCGTAATCCCCACTCCACTTCCTACAGACGCACCTTTCGTCACGTGATCGTCTGGCATTTTCTTCCTCTTGTTTCTCACACCGAGCATGACTCATGTGGGCTTAGAGTAAGCATCAACCATTACATCTTATCAACGCCACTTGAACTACGTGGTCTTTGATCCTTGCTAAGATAGGGTACATAGGAAGCCTCCATGAGGTTCAACCCCAACAACCATTGGACCCCAGGTCCTCCTTCATGACGGTTCACCGATGCCACCTGAACTATGTGGTCTTTGGTCCTTGCTAAGGCAGGGTATATAGGAAGTCTCCATGAGGTTCAATCCCAACAACCATTGGACCTTAGGACCTCCTTCACATCGGTTCGTCAATGCCACCAGAACTCCATGGTCTTTGATCCTTGCTAAGGCAGGGTATGTAGGAATCCTCCATGAGGTTCAATCCCAAAAACCATTGGTCCCCAAGTCCTCCTCCACACCGGTTCACTAACTCCATATAAACTACATGGTCTTTGATCATTGCTAAGGCAGGGTATGTAGGAAGCATCCCGGAGGTTCAAGCCCACCACCCATCGGACCCCAGGTCCACCTTCACGTCGGTTCCCACCCATCCGAACTATAAGGAATTTGATCCTTGCCAAGGCAGGGTACACTGGAAGCCTCCCTGAGGTTCAAGAGAACCATTATCCACTAGCTCCGACCTCTTCATGTAGGTGAACCAACACCTTGGGCTACCTCAAAGTTTAAGCCCCAAATTTCCCCCATATCGAGGAACTACGAGGACTTTGATTCTTGCTAAGGTAAGGTGCGTAGGAAGCTTCCATGAGGTTCAAGCCAAACACCCAGCAGTTCCGACCCCTTTCACATATGTCTGACCCCATTCTATATGACATTAAACTATCTTCCTCAGCTAGTGGTAAGCCATTTTGATCCTATTCAACAGTAAGCCATTGATATTCTTATCCAGCGGTAAGCCGTTAAGACCCCATCCAGTGGAAAGCCGTTGAAAGCCCCGATCTATGGTAAGCCATTGTCAAATGAACTGCGTGGACTTTGATTCCCTGCCACGGGGATACGTAGGAAGCTTCTCCAAGGCTCATGCCCAAAACCATCGTCATCATCATGGTGGTTCCATCCTAGTCTCCATCCACTTCATTCAACCGCTACATCATCCATCCTGATTCTTACCTGGGCCGCCACATCCCAGTGAGATCATGCCACCTCATAACCCATTCCCCTCAACAGTAACTGGGAAGCCAACCATGTGTTGTCCCCAACATCAGTGTTCCCTCTAGTGGTTTCACCCATCTGATCCCCTCCAGTCAGTGTTCTGATCAGCCTGATCTGTCTCTGTTAGACGTTAAACTTGCGGCATACCCTTTGTTAAACATGGGAAGGTGATGAAAACATCAGATACATTGCCATGGAATATGATTCCCCGTGTTCTATGTGGGATGCCTCGGGCTTCCACACCCTCAAGAAGCCCTATAATAAGGGAAAGAAGACAGACAGACCAGTTCCCCAGTGTCCAGACATGCCAATGATGCTCAACGTGACTACTCCCCTGACCAAGGGTTTCTTCCTTCACCGGACCCCTTGGAATGTCCCTACAGAAGCAGTGTAATTAACTGGTTTCCATGAAGATATGGTGCTAGGAAGAGTTTCAAGAACAACATATTAAATCTATAAGGGAGACCCAGACTAGCTGAAGAGTTCCGAGGAGGAATCCATGGAAGGAAGAATTTGCATCCCATCATCCCATTTCGATCAAGGAGCAGACGTCCCTGAATAAGGATCGGATGTCGCCCCCCTTTGGAAAGTGGGAATGCGGGGAAAAAAATAGCGTTGTTGTCCCCCCAAAACGAGATGGATGTGCACGCCCTAACGAAAGCGTCAGAAATAGAAATGGTGAACTTTATGTGAATTTATTCTTCTAAATAGGAGATTAGTAGCGCTCAAGGCATCAATGGATTGGCGTGTCACCAGATCCCGTTATCCAGCACTGGGTCCCACCAAGAAAATAGCGAGCATGGCATGAAACTCACTAGAAGTTGGGGAAGTAGAACATTGGACTTCCCGTTTGGTGACGTTGTTAGCGTGGATCCCTCTTACCGGCCATGGGAGATGGGATGGTGCTATGGAATTGGTCATCAATTCCTTTTTCTTTCAGCACTGATGAGTTAATATCCCTGCTTCTCAGGAATCAAGTTGTTGTACCAGGGACACGATCACTGCTTTCCCATCAACATAGGGGTAGGGGAAACACCAATACGAATGTTCCAAGTGGCTTTACCTCTTCCACGATGACCTCTACATCAATGACCATGGGGCACCCGCACCCCCTCTCCCCATCTGAGGTCATTCAATGAAGGGTAATTAACGACCTCGTGCATCGTTACGAGGAGGAGGTCATAATCCCGACCTAGGATATGGCCCGCCTGGATCTAGAGGCGCATCCGCCTCATCGCCAACACCGCCCCTGAGGGCTGCACAGGGAGCCATTCCTCCCCACCCCGACATACAACTGTTTCTGGATCCTCTCCCTAGAATGCTTTGATAACTCCATGCCTTACGCTGATGAGGTAGGTGATATCTGGCCCAGCCCAATCAGAGTCCCATTCTAGGGCCTCCCAGCGAGGGCTACCATCCGGACACATCAGAACCACCACTCGGTCTTGCTGGAAGAGGCACAGGTAAGCTACGTACCTACGCCACCGACCCCAATTCGTCCGACTCGATGCCAGCATCAGGCACGAGCTGAGAAGGACGCCCTCCATGGTGCGTCAACATCAATTGATACTATGGCCCGAGCCACCGCCAACGCATATCATCAGTTACCTGCACACACTGAGCAGTGTCACTTATACGGCCAACCAACATCGATGCCCCAACCGCCCCACGGGTAGCCTGAGTCGACTCTCTTCGTCGCAGGCACAAGAAGTGGCTGCCGCGAACCAATCTGCAGTGATGTCACCCAATACAGAGGTCCTCCCTGTACCACTACCATGGAGATCATGGGCCATCCCCGCTTTGAGACTTGGAATGGAGGTCTGGCCTATGCTACCCCCAATCTGAATGAGGGTCTTCCCCATGACAATGATACTTAGCACAGAAGTCTCTCTCGTGCCCATTACACTGGGTATGGAGTCGTTCTTCTAGTCATTGACCGTCAGTGTAGGGACATTTCCCATCTGGTCTCTCTTCAACTTAGGGATCCTCCCCATGTCCTCTCAGTAGCTGGTGAAGGTCCTCCTCACCTCAGTAACCAGAAGGGTGAGGGCCAGCCTCGCTCCACCCGTACCTAGTATGGAGGTCCTACCCGTTTTCAGCTAGACCGGTACAAGGACCCTCCCCGTACTAAAGTCTCCTAGGAAAGTAAGCATGGAGGTCCTCCCCATGACTTCTACCAGCTTCAGTGGAGGTTTTTCCTGTTCCAGTGCTACACATGGAGGTCATCCCCATGTCCCCTTTGACATTTTTCCTGGTACTCCTCGCACCCCGACTTTCTCAGGTGGAAACCCTCTCTACCCCTACACCAGTGCGGCCGAAGGACCCCATGTCAGAAATATTCCCTATCCCGAGGAGAAACCCAGGGGCAGGAAGTCGGGTCATCTCTGCCATGAGAATAATTCTAAGAAGTTCCAGATGAAGATCAGAACAGTCCACTTCTCAGACTCTGAGGTGGAATACGACTTAGGGCGGGAACCCTCTTCTCACTCATCTGAGTCAAGGGTTGGGGCAGGGATGAGGTGCATTAGCATGGTGCTCCCAGAATGCGAGGTTCATATGATTCCTACCTCCCTCTGCATGTATATCCAGGAGGATGAAAAAAAAAGCGACCTCACAGGTTACGGTCATGCAATCACCACCATCATCACCGGAAGTGCTCTCTGCCTCCACAAGAGATCACGAAGAGCTATTCTGGGGACCAATGGCAGGCAAGAAGCATCGCAGCCTATCACTGATAGACTAGCCCCTTATCCAGGAACTCAGGCCGTCAACCCATCTTATTGCAATATAGTTTCCAGGTCGCTACACTCTTCCAAGGACAACCCGAGAATTGGAGGCCAGTCAGCCCGTTCACCATACTCTCCACCGGCCAGCCTGCCGTCCCTGTGGTCTGCCTTAGTACCGCTGCCAGTTCCTTAGCTAACATCAGTTGAAAAATGTGGAAATCAAGGGCCAGACACTAAATCTGATCCGAGGAGCTTCTAGAACATCCTCATAGTGGCCCACTTCCCCGAGAAGTTCTGGCCCATGGCAGTGCAGAATTTCTGCATACTGGGGTCCCTCACCTTGGAGGAAGTTGAGTGTTTTCACTACACCATATGGGAAAAACATTTTAATCTCCATCATTAGGGAGTGTTTTACCCAAGGAGCCAGGCGCATTTCAAAGACATCAGTGAGAAATGTCGTTTTGTTGAGTTGGCCGCACTCCCCGTGGTCCAGCACCCCGAGTCACCAGGTCACCATGAGGCCCTCCAGCAGCAATGAGTTTAGAGTATCAAGATACTCCATAAAATAGGAGGCTTCCCCCACATGAAAATCCATGGCTGGGGGTAGTATGCTACCCTCCTCTTCAGTCCTATCCAACGGCAGCCTGACATTCTAGGAAACATCGAAGACATTCCCCCGAGAAGGGTCACAGTCAACATGGGTGACCTAGTGGATGAGGAGGATGAGTTGGAGCTTCTCGATAGAGACTTACCCCCTGAGGGCATGCCACCACTAATGGACCCATCAGGGAGGATTACTCATCAGCAGAGGAACCAACTTGGTCTCCCTGCACCCATCGAAGCATTGGTACTTAGTTAGAATTCCTTTAAGGGTGAAGATCACATCGGAGCTTCCAAGCACTCTGACCCGTCTGCCTCAATGCAGAATACATAGGAGGACCCCAAGAAGGCCACATTGCACCAACAAAATTCTAAGAAGAAGAAGTTGGTTGAAGAACTCTTTGATGAACTCGTCACAAAGTGACAGCCCGACTACGACAATCCTAGGCCAATACAACAGGGGCAGGAACAACTTCCCCTTGGCGAGCTTCCCCAAGGAAACCCTGATCATGCTGCTCCCACAGACAAGGCTGAAGCCAGAGCTCACGGAAATAGGTTGCAGTATGTCTCACCAAACCCACCTGAATGGTGCAGCAATCCAAGGAATCCAGCCCTGGTTCCCCCAACTGCCCCGCAAGCCACTCCACCAGCCGCTCCACCAGCCACTGAGCCTGTCTACTGTGTTGAAGAACCCGCAAATGCGCTCATAGTTATGGATCACCGTCAGGATAGGGACCCCCACCCAGATGATCCAATGGCAGTGCTCATAGCCTGCCTTGAGGCATTGGAAACACGATAGGTGGAAATCCCACCTGATGGTAAGCCATATCCGGCATGGGTGGATGATATGCCGGCACCTCTGGGTTTCGAGAATCCCACATTCTCCCCATTTAATGGGATGGAGGACCCACCGCAGCACCTGGCCCACTTCAACTCAAGGTGTGGTCCCATTTTAAGGTCTCCGGTGTAGCAGAAGGCTGCCAAGCTCTACTGTTTTGTTCAGACACTGGAGGGGCCGACATTCATCTAGTACAGCTAGTTCCCCGTCAGATCTGTAACTAGCTGGGAGGACATTCACAAGCAATTCCTCTACCAGTTCAGCTCTACCACCTGGAAAATGAGCATCGCAGACCTCTTCAAGTGCAGATAAAGGCTTGATGAGCGAGTCGTAGACATTATCGCCCGGTGGAAGGGGCTCACATACTCCTTTAACATGCCACTGACTCAGGAGCAATTACTGGCGATGTGTGTAGGAAATGTCATGACATAACTGGTACCTTATTTGATTACCTAGAACTACCCTTGAGGATTTTGAGACTTCCCCGATAAGGCCTAGCACATGGAGGAAGCCCTGCAATAGGCCATCCAGGCACATCTGTTTCCCCCTGTAATTCCATCAAGGAGGTCTGCCAGAGCCGAGCCTACTACGGTGGCCCAAATAGAATCCCCCTAGTAACTGGAATTGATACCAGCGGCACCGGAACCGCAGCCTCATAGATTCCCTCCACCTCAGGCACAACCTCTCGCTCAGCAGCGTCCTCCCCAGAATCGGCAAGTGCCCCCATGGAATGCACCACCACTGCCCATGCAGGATAATCAGTATAAGGACCTAGCCATAAACATTACATAATATTGAATTAAATGTATAATTCGCAATGACGATCTTTTCAGGTTTAGATTTTTATAGAATTAGGACCTAACTACTACATCTTAAAAGATTACAAAGTAGATACTTCTACACAGTTTCCATTTTTTCATAAAATAAACTCTTGAAAAAAAGAGAGTAATGTCTAGTTCCAAGTTTTAGATAGCATGAATTTTCCTTGATCCCATCCTTGATCCTATTCATCTTTAAGTCGTGTGAAAACAATTCAAAACTTGTGATGAGCATAAAAAGCTCAGTAAGGCTTATGAAAAAAATAAAGAAAACATTTGTTCATAAATACATACAAAACATGAACTCTTTTACTTACCTCATGAAATCATAAGATTTTATGAATAACACATAGAAATCATAAATCATAAAGGTAACTTGTGTCATCCATAACATTATTATATTGTAGTTATCACAGCTACATAGAGAGTTTCTTTGGAATAGCCATCATAGTATATTCCCTAAATCTCTTTGGAGAAACATTCACATTTACCTCCTTCACGTTACCCAATGCATTGAAGAGATATCTTGGGATCACCCACCCTAGATTTGTCATGGAACCACCTGTATACATAAATAATTCCCAAGAACCATAACATGATCATAACACATAACATAAGCATAAAGGAACGATAACATTTCCACATTGCAATAACAAAATATCATTTCAAGAGATTGAAATAATAAATCCATTCTCAAAATAATTTTCAATACCAAAATATGTAAAAATAGTATATGGTATTTATTTTTCCTTTTAAAAACATTGCGTCTTGTTAAGGAAGCCGAAGATCAAATAATACTTGCAACGACGGAAAGGTCATTGTCACCGCTTACATTAAAAAAACATTCCTTTTTATCGTTTAGTAAAATGCTTAGTATAAAAAGATTCCCTTTGAATGAAATAAAAAGTAAAAGTGTTTTATACACCATATAAAGTAAAGTAATGTATAAAGCTAAATATGCCTCAATGAAAGGAGAGACGAATTCCCTTACCTTATGTCCAACTTGACCCGTTCGTTCCTTAATATCCTGGATAATAAACTTAAGTTAATTTTTACTTTCTTAAGAACATTTTTCAAGTTTATTATTCCTTTTATATCACTTATTACCATGTTATAAAAATTATTTAATCATTGAAGTTAATAATGTTCGTTTTGTCGATATTTGGTATTTGAGTCAAAAATGGACTTCTTATAATTAAAAGTTGTCCATGTGGTCAATAGTCCATTATATCCAGAATGAAATTCATTATTTAGATATCATATATATCATATATATCAATTATATATATATATATATATTTATTTATTTATTTATAACATTACATATCATTTGGAGGTAAGAAATGAAATGCACCGTTCATGGAGACGGTAAGCCGTACGTATGCATGAACACTACTTTCATTTATATTTCTTATTTTAATGGAATTAAAACATAATGATACATAGGTATATTATAATTCCAGTATAATATCATATATAATATCATTAAATCCATCTTTTATACATCCCACGTATGGTATTAACGAGTCATATCACTTTGAGGGGGCGGTAGTCCGCACTTCCTCAAATGAAATTATCGTGTTTACCCATAATGGAAACCATAAAGGTATGCTATAAAATAAAGATACAGAATCATGAAGAAAACATAAACGTAAAATATATCATATATAAATATATTTTCATCTTAATTGCCACCATGATAGGCGGTATGAGATAATCAAACAATCATCATCTCATGAGACGTTAGTTTTCCATCCACAGAAACAGTATGTTCTTCACCCATTAGATGGAGGTGTGTTTAATTATTGTTCTAATACTTATCATAACAACATCCTAGTATATTGAGAATTGTGGTTTTGTTATAAAATAATGTAATAACAAGAGTTTAGGGGTTGGAGAAGTAAAATAAAATAAAAGAAGTTAAGAGAAATTATTACCTTTAATTTGGGTAACTTCCTTTGCTTTGAACAAAAATGACTTCTTGAAGTGCCTTATACCTAAGTTAAGGATTATAAGAGGAAGAGAGGGATCTAGGGAGATTAATTGGGTAGATTTTGGACGATCCTAAAGGCTTGAGAGGTGTGAGGAATTGGTTAGAAGTGAGAGCTTTTTATAAGGGGGGAGGGGCTCTTTCGAAAAGTGTGATAATATTATTTTATTATATAATGATATTCGGTTTCTAAAGGTCCAAAAATAATTAAAGTAGAACATAAGAAAACTAATGGTCGAAATAAAACCATCCAATATGAATTTTATAGGTTTTGGATATTGTTTTAATATTTATAATCAATTTTATTTAAATCTTTTATTAATGAGGTAAATACTGCATCATTATTGTGTCAAAAATAATTTATATTATTTTAGCTCTAAAAATTATAAAACAAATACCATGATGTAGGAAATATTTTTAGCTTTCTAATGAATCTTTATTTTTTAAATGATAATTTATATAACCCCTTGTAAAAATTAATTTACTAAAAGATATTTGTTTTTGCCATTTTTGCCTTTACTTTAAGTGAATTAATCTAAATTGTCATTATCACTCCCAAATGGCTCAATGGGGTCCCAAAATCGACCCAAAGATGCCTATGATCGTAAATGACTCAACCAATAAGGTTTGGACAAGTTTTAAGGTAATTTTGAATTATTATAATATTATTTTACCTTGAATTACCTTATTTACCTTTAATTGCGGTAAATAAAAGTCAAAAGTTACTATTCACCCAAAATTATTTTCATCTTATTGAAACACATTTTACTTAATAACAACAATGTATTTTTTATTTTCAAAATTGAATTCATAGAAGTGGTAAAATTTCATTTAAATGAAAAAGTCAGTTTTTTAACTACTACTAAGTGGTTTCACTATTCATCAAAAATTGAAGTTTTTCAAAAAAATACCAAAAATTTATCCTAAGCTTTATTTGATAGTCCAGATTCAAAAATGATTTCTATTTTACAAAAATTATAAATATAGAGGTTTCATTAATTAATTTAAAATTAATTCCCATTATCAAAACAAATAGCGTGTTTTTTAAGAAACAATAACTATCAAAAGATTGATACTTTTTTATGTCCAATTTCAAAGTGAAATTAATTCCAATAAACAACATTGGATTAAATGGTAAAAATATATTCTAATTACACTTTAAAACCAATTAAAAAGATAATATAACCATATAAATAAATTATATTAAAAGAAACTTTTGAATTAAAATACAGTATTTTACACTATTCATTAAAAAGTGAACTTTATCAGAAAAATACCAAAAAATTACCCAAAGTAAATTTTGATGTCCCAAATCTAAAGAAGAATTTTATTCGGTCAAATAGAATATATAAAAATGACCAAAATTAGATTTAAATAGGGTTCTCCATTAAAAGGCGGTAAATCGACCTTTTAATGTAAATTATGCTTAAAATTAGATTCATTCATATTTTAAGCCTCTAACATTTTATTGTATAAATGTAAATACATTTAAAAAACATGTATAATCATATTGTAGTTATTTTTATTCATTCCCGCCAATACAATGGCTAGGTGTTAACTACCATTTAAAATAATAATACTATATTATTAGTGTGCAATGTAAGATTTCAAAGAAACCCATTGTTTCATATAGGGTACTCTATCGAACATAGAAACCCCTTTAAAGTAAAATTAATATTTAATTCTCAAATATTAATAAATATGAAATATGTCTTATTCATTATTTACCTGGGATGTTACATCATTCCCCCCTTTTGGGAATTGCGTCCTCGCAATTTTACTTATAAAAATAAGTGGGGGTATTTATCCCTCATAGCATTTCCAGATTCCCACGTTACCTCTTCAACCATATGGTTTTTCCACAAAACCTTTACCTGGTGAATTACCTTATTCTGCAACATTTTCTCTCTACGACCAATAATCTGAACTGGTTGTTCTTCATAAGAGATATTCTCTTCCAACAGAACTACCTCTAGGCTCAAAACTTGAGATGGACCTAGAATATACTTTCTCAACATTGAAACATGAAAAAAATTGTGTACCTGGGATAAAATTGGAGGTAAAGCCAGTCTGTACGCAACTGATCCAACTTTCTCCAAAATCTCATCAGTTCTAATGAACCTCGGACTCAACTTTCCCTTCTTACCAAAACGCATCACACATTTCCATGGAGAAACTTTGAGAAAGACATGATCACCTACCTCAAAAGAAAGATCCTTCCTCTGGTTACCTGCATAACTTTTCTGTTTACTCTGAGTTGTTCTCATGTTCTTCTGAATCAACTGAACTTTCTCTTCCATCTCTTCTACCAATTCTGGTCCCATCAGCTTCCTTTCACCTACTTCATCCTAAAAAGCTAAAGTTCAACAATGATTTCTATATAATGCCTCAAATGGAGCCATTTGAATACTGGAATGAAAATTGTTATTGTATGAAAATTAAACGAAAGAAAGATGTTGGTCCCAACTTCCCTGATAATCCATCGAGCAAGCACGTAACATATCCTCCAATGTCTGAATTGTTTGTTCTGATTTCCCATATGATTGAGGATGAAAAGATGTAATAAAATTTAATTCAGTTCCCAAAAACTTCTGCAGTCCTTTCCAAAAGTTACAAGTAAACCTGGGATCACGATCAGATACAATGGAGAGGGAAACTCCATACTACCTAACTATCTATTTAACATACAATCGAGAAAGTTGATCTAAAAACAATGTATCTCGAATAGGAAGTAAATGAGAAGATTTAGTCAATCTATCAACAATAACCCAAATTGAATTATTACCTCGAGATTTATTTTGTAATCCCACAACGAAGTCCAGGGATATATTTTCCCATTTCCACTCAGGCACTGGTAAAGGATGAAGCATCCCTTTTAATAAATGTTGCTCTGCTTTAAGCTACTGACAAGTCAAACACTTCACAGTAAAATTAGCAATATCTCTTTTCATTCCATCCCACCAGTAATACTCCCAAATATCTTTGTACATCTTAGTACTGTCAAGATGAACTGAAAACAGGGAACTATGAACTTCACATAACAACTCATTATTTAACTGTGAATCACAAGGCACACATAATCTCTTTAAAAATATCAAAACACAATCATTGTCAATGTTAAATTTAAGAAACTTACCCTTTTGAACCAACTCTACCTTTTTCTGTAACTCACTGTCTTCCTTCTGTGCTTGCTTAATTTTGTCTGATAGAGATGATTTCAATGACACCTGAAACAAAACAGAAGAATTTCCTGCACCAAAAACCACTATTCCAAATTTCATCAAATCAAAAACCAAAGGATCTCATTCCAAACTTAGCATGGTTAATGAGATATTACATTTTCGACTCAAAGCATCATACACTTTATTTGCTTTTCCCAGATGGTAATGGATCGTGAAATCATAATCCTTTATTAATTCTAGCCATCTCCTCTATCACATGTTTAATTCTTTTTGAGTGAATATATACTTTAAACTTTTTTTATCAGTATATATCTCACATTTTACTCCATAAAAATGATGCCTCCAAATTTTTAAAGAAAAAACAAAAGCATCTAAATCCAAATCATGTGTTGGGTAATTTAACTCATGTGGTTTCAACTGACGTAAAGCATAAGTAATTACCTAATCATTATACATTAGGATACAACCAAGTCCTTTAAACGAAGCATCACTGTTGATAACAAACTCACCATTTCTGGATGGCAGTGCTAAAACTGAAGCATTCACCAATATTATTTTCAATTCCTGAAAACAATCATCGCATTCTTTTGTCTAGATGAACTTAACTCCTTTTTGAGTTAAATTAGTCATTGGACTAGATAACTGTGCAAAATCTTCAACAAACCTCTAGTAATAACCTATCAAACCAAGAAAACTATGAATCCCGATTATAATTGTGGGTCTTGTCCATTCTTCAACAACTTTTGTTTTAGCAGGATCAACCGTTATGACTTTTTTTGAAATAATGTAACCAAGGAAAGAAATTTTTTGCAACCAAAACTCACACTTTCTGAATTTCACATACAGTTTATTTTCCTTTAAGGATTTAAAGATAACCCTTAAAGGAATTTTATGTTCCTATTTACTTTTGGAATAAACCAAAATATCATCAATGAACACAACCACAAACTTATCCAAGAACTCATGGAAAATTCTATTCATAAGATCCATGAATACAGCAGGTGCAATGGTTAAACCAAAATTCATAACTACAAATTCATAATGGACATATCTTGTATGGAATGCGGTCTTTGGAATGTCTACTTCCTTTACTTTAAACTGATGGTGCCCCGACCTCAAATAAAACTTTGAGAAATACTGATCTCCCTGGAGCTGATCAAAAAAATCATCGATATGAGGAAAAGGATACTTTTCTTAACAGTGATGTTATTCAGTGCTTTATAATCAATGTAAAGTCTCATTGAACCATATTTATTTTTAAAAAAAATATAGGAGCACCCCATGGTGATGTGTTGGGTTGAATGAAACCTTTATCTAATAACTCCTACAATTGCTTCTTTAACTCTAAAAGTTTAATTTGAGCCATTCGATAAGGGGGTTTTGAAATTGGATTAGCACCAGGAACTAAGTCAACAGTAAATTCAACTTCCCGATCAGGTATAATACCAGGGAACTCATCAGGAAAAACATCAAGATACTCATTTAACACTAGCACATCATTAATATGAATATTTCCTTTATTTTTAACAATATTTTCAAGGTAACATTCATTTCCATCTTTTAATAGTTTCTCAGCTTCCTGATATGTTATCAAAAGAAAGGGTTCATTCTTGTACACAAACTGAAAGTCTTTCTGAAAAAAAAACCTCTTTAGCTTTGTAGTCAATCTTATCATGATAAACTGAAATCCAATCCATACCCAAAATAACTTCAAACTCTTCTTGAGGCAAAACAATAAGGTTTTCAGGTAGATTCTTTCCACACAAAAGGACATGAATATTCTTATGTTTTGTTTTTGTCTCAACATTTCCTCCAGGTGTTTTTACCATAAGTTCTGTATTCATATCTTGAGATAGAATTCCCAATTTACTAGAAAACTTCTTAGAAATGAAAGAGTGTGTAGACCCTAAATCAAACAACACATTGGAATAATATGAACAAACAAACAGTGTACCTAATACAACTTCATTTGATGGCCTAACATCTGCTGAAGTAGTTGCAAAGGATTTCACCACCCCTTTCTACATGTAGTCTGGATTCTTTCCTTTGGTTGAGTTCTTTTTTGGACACTCATTTTCATAATGACCCATTTCATTGCACTTAAAACATTTTACTGACTATAAATCAGATTTTTTCTTACCATTACCCTGATCTTTTTCAGTCCAATTATGAGCCATATGTCCCATTATGTCCCATTTTTACCACATCAGTAGCACTTACCATAATTCAGAAGATATTCCCCGACATAATTTTTACCACAATTTTCACAAACTGTAAACTTAAGTTTCTTACCATCATACTTTTTTGAAGAGTTCTTCCATTTCGCCTACCACCTTAACATCTTATTCTATTGTTTTTCAAAGAACATCTAATCATCAGAAAACTCCATTTACACCTTCTTTTCACAACAAATAAGCTTTTCATAACGTTTTAACTCACTAGAATCTAAAGCCTGTCGATGCATTGGATTTATTCCTGAGTAAAAATGGTAGATTTTACTATCAATATCTCATATGAAATTTGGAGCATACCTTGCCAGTCGAGTGAATTTTTCTTCACAAGTAGCCACTGAGTCATCCTCCTACCTCAATTACAAAAATTTCTTTCCATTCTAAGACGGACCACCTTAGGAAAATATTTCTCAAGAAACATACCTTTGAATTCATCCCAATCAAGAGCATCAATATCCTCATTATCCCTGATATTTTTCACCATCGACCACCACTGATCAACTTCACCTTCAAAATGGTAAATAGGGAGACTAACCTTTTGATGTTATGAATAACCCATGACATCAAAAGTCTTTTCCATTGATTTAATCCATCCTTCTTCTAGCACTGGGTCAGATGATCCTCTGAATGATGGGGGATGTTGCCTCATGAAATGCTCCACTACTGACATGTTCTTCTGCGGTTGATCTGGCTGATCCTGTGCATGGATACCACCACCATTTATAGCATGAGTCAACTATTCCATCACTACAACAAACAGTTCAGTTCCGATTCCGACCATCTCAGGTTGCTAATTTGGAAAGTTATCTTCCTCCTGATGTCATCCCAACAAAGCTGCTCTATTTCCTTTGCAGAAAACCATTCTGAACACAGAAATATCTTAGGCGAAGCAACATGGTAATCTGTAAATGCTCTATGATTTCAATATTAACATTAATTACTTTATGGATATTAATTTAACAATACCCTAACTCCTAAAGTTATCTAAACTGACCTATGATACCAACTATAAGGACTCAGCCATAAACATTACATAATATTGAATTAAATGAATAATTCACATTGAGGATCTTTTCAGGTTTATAGTTTTATAGAATTAGGACATAACTATTACATCTTATTAAATTAAAATGTAGACACTTCTACACAGTTTCCATTTTTTTCATAAAATAAAAATTCTTGAAAAAATGAGTCATGTCTAGTTCTAGGTTTTAGACAGTATGACTTTTCCTTGATCTCATCCTAGACCCTGTTCATCTTTTAGTCATGTGAAAACATTTCAAAACTTAGGAGGAGCATAAAAAGATCAGTAAGGGTTATAAAACAAAGAAATAAAACATTTTTTCATAAATATATACAAAATATGAACTCTTTTACTTACCACATGAAATCATAATATTTTATGAATAACACATAGAAATCATAAATTATAAAGGTAACTTGTGGTATCCATAACATACTTATATTGTAGCTATCACAACTATATAAGGAGTCACTTTGGAATACCCATCACATTATATTCCATAAATCCCTTAGGATGAACACTCAGGTTTACCTCTGTCATGTTACCCAATGCATTGGAGAGCTATCTCCGGCTCACCCACCCTAGGTTTATCATGGAACCACCCATATACGTAAATAATTCCCAAGAACCATAACAGGATCATAACACATAACATAAGCATAAAAAAAAGATAAAATTCCCACATTGCAATAAAAAAATACCATTTCAAGATATTGAAATAATAAATTCATTATCAAAATCATTTTCAATACCAAAATACATAAAAAGAGTATACGGTAAATATTTTTCCTTTTAAAAACATTACGGCTTGTTAAGGAAGCAAAAGATCAAATAATACTCATAGTGGCGGAAAGGTCATTGTAACTGCTTACGTTAAAAAACATTTATTTTTGTCATTTAGTAAAACACATCGTATAAAAATATTCCCTTTAAATGAAATGAAAATTCAAATGGGTTTATACACCATATAAAATAAAGTCGTGTATAAAACTAAAAATGCCTCAATGAAAGGAGATTGAGACGAAGTCCCTTACCTCGTGTCTGACTTGACCCGTTCGTTCTTTAATATCCTCAATAATAAAATAAAGTTAATTTCTACTTGCTTAAGAACCTTTTACAAGTGTATTTTTCCTTTTATATAACTTATTATCATGTTATAAACATTATGTAATCATTCAAGTTGACAATGTTTGTTTTGTCGATATTTGTTATTTGAGTCAAAAATGCACTTCTTATAATTACAAGTTGTCCATGTGGTCAATAGCCCATTATATCCAAAATGATATTCATTATTTAGAAATCATATATATCATATATATCCAGTATATATATATATATATATATATATATTGATAACAGTACATATCATTTGGAGGTAATAAATGAAATGCACCGTTCATGGAGACGGTAAGTTGTACATACGCATGAACGCTACTTTCATATATATATCTTATTTTAATGGAATTAAAACATAATGATACATAGTTATATTGTAATTACAGTATAATATCATATATAATATCATTAACTTCATCCTTTATATATCCCACATATGGTATTAATGAGTCATATCACTTTGAGGGGGCGGTTGTCCGCACATCCTCAAATGAAATTATCGTGTTTACCCATAATAGAAACCATAAAGGTGTGACATAAAAGAAAAATACATAATCATAAATAGCACATAAACATAATATATATAATATAAAAATATAGTTTCATGTTAATGTCCACCATGATAGGCGGTAGTAGATAATTGAACAATCATCGTCTTGTGAGGCGTCAGTTTTCCATCCACAGAAACAGTATGTTCTTTACCCATTAGATGGAGGTGTGTGTAAGTATAGTTATAATAATTATCATAACAACATCCTATTATATTTAGGATACTTGTGTTGTTGTAAAATAAAGTAATAAAAATATTTTAGGGGTTAGAGAAGTAAAATAAAAGAAAATAGGTTAAGAGAAACTGTTACCTTTAATTTGGGTAACTTCCTTTGGTTTGAACCAAAATGACTTTTTGAAGTGCCTTCTGCCAAAGGTAAGGCTTCTAGGAGGAGAGGTATATAAGGAGATTAATTGGGTAGAGTTTGGACAAGCCTAAAGGCTTGAGATGTGTGAGGATTTTGTTAGAAGTTAGAGCTTTCAATAAGGGGGGAGGGGCTCTTTAGTAAAGTGTGATAATTTTATTTTATTATATAATGATATTCGGTTTCTAAATGTCCAAAACTAATTAATGTCGAAGATAAGATGAATCATGGTCGAAATAAAATCATCCAATAAGAATTGGACGGGTTTTGGATATTGTTTTAATATTTATAATCTTATTTTTTTTAATATTTTATTATGAGGTAAATACTGCATCATTATTGTGTCATAAATAATTTAAATTATTTGATGCCTAAAAATTATAAAAAAATACTATGATGTAGGAAATATCTTTATCTTTCTAATTAATATTTATTTCTAAAAACATAATTTATATAACCCCTTGTAAAAATTAATTTACTAAAAGATATTTGTTTTTGTCATTTTTGCCTTTACTTTAAGTTAATTAATCTAAATTGTCATTATCACTCCCAAGTGGCTCAATGGGGTCCCAAAATCGACCCAAAGATGCCCATGGTCGTAAATGACTCAACCAATATGGTTTGGATAGGTGTTAATGTAATTTTGAATTATTATAATATTCTTTTTACCTTGAATTACCTTATTTACCTTTAACTGCGGTAAATAAAAGTCAAAAGTTACTATTCCCAAAAAAAATATTTTCATCTTATTGAACCACATTTTACTTACTAACAACAACCATGTATGTCAGATTTTCGAAATTCAATTCATAGAAGTGGTAAAATTTCATTTAAATGAAAAAGTCAGTATTTTTAACTACTACTAAGTGGTTTCACTATTCATCAAAAATTGAAGTTTTTCAGAAAAATACCAAAAATCAGCCTAAGCTATATTTGATAGTACGAATTCAAAAAAGATGTCTATTTTACCAAATTCTAAACATAGAAATTGCATTAATTAATTTAAAATTAATTCTCATTATCAAAAAAATAGTGTGTTTTTTAAGAAACAATAACTATCAAAATATTGATACTTTTTTATGTCCAATTTCAAAGTGAAATTAATTCCAATAAACAACATTGGATTAAATGGTAAAAATATATTCTAATTACAGTTTAAAACCAATTAAAAATATAATCTAACCATATAAATAAATTAGATTAAAAGGCACTTTTGAATTAAAATACAGTATCTTCCACTATTCATTAAAAAATGAACTTTATCAAAAAAATAACAAAAAAATTACCCAAAGTAAATTTTGATGTCCCAAATCTAAAGAATAATTTTATTTGGTCAAATAGAACATATAAAAATGACCAAAACTAGATTAAAGAGGGTTCACCATTAAAAGGTGGTAAATCGACCTTTTAATGTAATTTATAATTAAAATTAGAATCATTCATATTTTAAGCCTCTAAATTTTTATTGGATAAATGTAAATACATTTAACAAACATGTATAATAATATTGTACTTATTGTTTTTCATTCCCACCAATACAACGGCTAGGAGTTAACTACCATTTAAAATAATAATATTATATTATTAGTGTGAAACATAAGATCTCAAAGAAACCAGTTGTTGTGTATCGGGTATGTTATCGAACATAGAAACCACTTTAAAGTAAAATTAATATTTAATTCACAAATATTATTAAATATGAAATATGTCTTATTCTTTATTTACCTGGGATGTTACAATCGGGGTCGCCTCCTCGACAGTCCCCTCCAGCTCCTCGCCAGGGTCAGGCTCCAAGGGCCCCCTTTTCATACAGAAGTAACCGGACCTACTTGTTCAATGAGAATTAGGTCCTTGGTTACTTCTATAGCACCTTAGAGTGGGAGATTGCATGCTTTCCTGAGTGCATAAGGACGGAAGAGGTGAATCTCACTGATCACACCAACTACTGCCCCTATCATCGGATTCTGGGGCACACCTTCAAGCAGTGTTATGTGTTTAAAGACTAGCTTCAAGACCATGTCGATAAAAATACAGTCAGGCTGGGCCCAGCCTTGGCACAGCTGGCGGGTGTCTTTATAAGGTCAAATAGTAGTAGCGACAATGAAGGTGAGTGGCTGCATGTTTCCAACCGTGAGTCCCAAGAGTATGATGACTGGATGGATCATAAAACGGTTTCCCATTCCCATGGAATCATTCGAGCATGCCTAAATCAACTGGATCCTTCAAAAGCCATAGCCACCACTTTTTCTTCATCATCTTAGTCGGCCTCTTCCCAGAAGAGCAAGCATCGGCGATGCAAGGGGAAGCAATGTGCCCCACCAATGTTATCGTCGTCCCATACTCTTAGTGACTTCATGCCCCCTGTAATGGGGATTCCCCCCAGAATCTGCCCAGTAGTGGATGACTCTTCAAGTGATAGTCAATGGTATTCTTCGGTTAATACCATGGAGTTGGTAAACCCCTATATGACTCCCAACAATGAAGAGCGCCGGGAGAACCTCCCCAACATCCCCAGCCGACTCCAACGTCGGTGGAGCCATGACCATATGGGTCATCGGGGCACGTTAGTTGGCACATCTAGTCAGGCCATGAATGCCATTGAGACCAGACAGCAGGCCCAGCACAGAACTCAGCACGCGCAGCCTCTTCATCTGGTTTCGTCGAGCCCGCCTCCACCACCGTTTGTGCTAATGGATCAGGCAGAGCGACCTTGACCATGCTGTGACCTATCTTTCCCTACTATAGGCCTATCTTATTCATCTGGTTCTCATTCAACAGCTACTCTCTGGGCTTCAACTAGTGAAAACCAGGACATGCCCAGCACCAGCCAGCCGTCGGTCCAGTCGGCGGGGCCCGCCATGCCTCCAATCACAGAGCGGCCTCCTGTAAGCATAAGTTCACACCTGGTGCCAAAATATGATGTCCTCAATTACCTTTCCATAATCCCAGTGATCCTTTCCATACTAAAATCCCTTCGATTGTCATTAGATATGTGTGAGACCCTTGTTGTGTCTTTAAGAAGTCCCCTCCAGTTTGAGATAGAGGTAGCAACTGCAGAAGCCTTTCATGCTAAAGTGGTCAAGAACACTGAATGCTAGGCCATCATTTTGTTCTATGTAGGGGATGAAGGTTCCCCCATATAGGGGCACATCTGCCTACTGTACATCACTGACCAATTTAACGGCATGGAGGTTCATCATTGTCTCGTTGACCCAGGATCTGGGATCAACCTTATCCCGATGCAGACGCTGCGGAAGCTGGGGTTATCTGAGGATGACCCGACTCCCTCTGATTTAAGAATCCAGGGATACGTTAGGATAGCGCAGACCCCAGTTGGTAAGATCTATTTGAAGACCCAGTTCAGTGGCCTAGTTTCCATCACCAAGTTCATGGTTGTCTCCCAGGACACCACGTACAATGCATTGATGGGCAGACCATTGCTCCACCTACATGCGGTGGTCCCCTCATCGTATCACCAATGCCTCAATTACTCCCTTAATGGTCGAGCATGCATACTCCAAGGTGATGCATCTCCTTTCACCTCTTGTGAAGCCCACTACTTGGATGAAGACTATTAGAAGAGCAAGGATAAGCAGATTCAGGCAAGTGAGGTCAAACCCATCATGGTCACAACTGACCCCTGGGCAGGTCTAGATGACGCCTACGTCTTCCCGGTCCATCGATTAGAGGACACAACCCCTGATATGGGGTAATTATTTTTTGTCTCTTGTACAAGAGGTAAGCATGTTCCCAAGTCCAAGAGATGACCAAAAATTACCTCGTACTCCTACACAAAATACGCTGTGGTGATCCCGAAGCTTCCTACCCACGTACGGTATTGGGATGTCTACCCCATGGCAACGGCAAAACGTCATACGTCTCTTTTTCGCCGAGCTGGGATTAACCGTATCAAGCTGACATGCCACAATTACTTTGATATCATCAATCGTGGCCCCTTGGGCCAAAGACCAGATGAGATAGGATCGACTTCCTTCATCGCTATGGTCTCACCAACATGTGAATTTCTTGATATGATGTCCATCGTTGTCCAGGATGGTACCAGCCTCCCGACAGGACCTTATGAACCAGAGGAAACTTATCCTGCAGGGAATTCCTCCTCCGCAAGTGAAGAAGAGGATATAGAGGATGCTCCCCCACCTTTGAAGAAGTCGTATCCACCACAGTCGATGAACTGGTACAGGTGAACCTTGGTAGTGAGGTAGATCCGAGACCAACCTTGATCAGTGCCACCATGTCCTTCGAGGAGCAGCAGTGGTATATAGATTTCTTGAAGCATCATCGTGATGTATTCACCTAGATTTATGACTAGATGCCAGGACTAGATCCTCAGGTAGTCATCCTCCGCCTCGGTCTTCTGTAAAATCATCACGGGTTCAAGCAGCCTCCCAGAAAGATTCACCCTTATCACGGTTCCATGGTCGAGGCCAAAGTTGACAAGATCATCAAAGAAAACTTCATCAAGGAGGTCCAGTACCTCAAGTGGCTAGCCAACATTATGCCAGTATGGAAAGAAGAATGGACAGATCAAAGTCTGCATCAGCTTCAGAGATCTCAACTATCACTATCCGAAGGATGATTTTCCCCTTCTGGTGACAGAATTGTTGATTGACGCTACGGTTGGGTTCCAAGCACTCTCCTTCATGTATGGTTACTCTTGATACAACCAGATCCAAATAGCCTCCAAGGATGAGGAGTCTACAACTTTCAAGGCACCCCAAGGTACTTTATATTACCAGGTTATGCCCTTCGGCCTGAAGAATGAAGGTTCCACCTATCAACGGGACATGGACCACATATTCAAGCCAATCCTCTGGAAATTGGTGTAATGCTATGTGGATGATCTAGTAGTCAAATCTCACTAGTGCCAAGACCATCTCAAGGACCTTGAGAAAGTGTTTGGATTCTTCCATTCCTGCCACCTAAAGATGAACCCATTGAAGTGTGCTTTAGGGGTTACCTCCGGGACGTTTCTTGGATTTGTTGTCAGTTACTAGGGCATCGAGATCGACCCAGAGAAGAACAAGGCCATCAACCTGATGCCTCCCCCAAGAAATATTCGGGAGCTTCGGGGTTTCCAAGTCCACTTAGCTTACATGCGCTGATTAATTGTGAATCTGGCCGGCAATTGTAAGCCCTTTTCTCATCTCATAAAGAAAGGATTCGCCTACAAATGGGACAAAGAGTTCTAGACCGCATTAGAGGGAATCAAGCAGTATCTACTCCAGCCTCCAGTCTGGATGCCACCCATTTCCAGAAAACTGATGATCCTGTACATGAATTCCATGTAACGATCTCTTGGCGCCCTTCTCGCCTAGAAGAACAATGAGGTGACAAAAAACTGCCTCTACTACCTCAGACGTATGCTCATTGATACAGAGACTAGATACTGCCTCATTGAAAAAAGCTTCCTTGCACTCGTATTTTCTATGCAGAAGTTGTGACATTACATGTAGAACCACGAGGTACAGCTGTTCTCTCGGGTAGACCCGCTGAAGTACATCCTAAACCACCCCATGTTGACTGGTCGTCTAGAACAGTGGGCGGTAATCCTCCAACAGTTCGATATCATGTTTGTCCCTCAGAATGATATCAAGGGATAGACATTGGCATACTTCCTTGCTGCCCATATAACCCCCGTAGACCAGTCCCTAGACCTGGATTCCACCGACGAGGCAATACTCTTGGTAGATCATGTCATCCCATGTTGGCAGATGCACTTTGATGGTGGCTCCCAAAGCCCCATCGGTAGGAGACTCAATGATCCCAGACTCAATAGAGTAGGCATGGGTATTGTCTTTATTACCCTAGTGCAATCCATTCTACCATACTCATTTCTGTTATCAGAAGGCTGCACCAACAACGAGGAAGAGTATCAGGCTCTTATCACTGGCCTCGAGCTATCCCTCAAGCTAGATTTGCCTCCTCTGCATGTGAAAGTGGGTTCCAAGCTTGTCATCAAGCAAGTCAATAGTGGCTACGTCGTCAGAAAGACAGAGCTCATACCATTTTCAGAGATCACCCTCCAGCTAATGTCCCAGTTTCCAACTCGGACGGAAGTTACTCATGTCCCTCGATCTCAGAACGGTCTAGCCAATGTCTTGGCCAGCTTGGCTGCATCACTTGTAGAACTTGAGCAAGATGATCTGATTGTACATGTAGAAAAATAGAGATTCATTGCTCTTGTCACCTCAGATGGCGAAGAAAACCTATGAGTAAGCCATCTTAACACTGGATCCTCCATGTCAAGACCCCCAGGTTCCTCAGACGCAGTGGTTGAAACGACTCTAGACTAGAGAGCCCCTTTTGTCGAGTATCTCCAAAATGGTTTCCTCCCAGTTGATCAGGTGACCCCATATTCCCTAGTGTATGGAGCTGAGGTCGTCCTGCCCATCGAGATCCAACTGCCATCGTTACACACATCGGTTTATGACCAGCATGCACCAGATAAGGTAGCTGAAATTCATCTGGCTTAATTGGAAGCACTTGATGAGAATAGGATTTAAGCCCTGCACAATCTGGAAAGGCATTAGAATAAGATCTCTAGAGCCTTCAACAAGAAGGTTTGCCTCTACTCTTTCCTACAAGGTGACTTGGTATTGGTCCTTTGGGTGACAATGATCCCCGGTAAGAAACCACCCAAGTTGGAACCCAAATGGGAAGGACCTTACATAATTCACAGGGTTTACCCCAATGGAGCATACTTCATAGTGACCATGGATGGTGAGCATTTAACTCCTCCCACCAATGCTAAGTTCCTCAAGAAATACTTTTCCTGAGCCATAGTTGGTCCTGCACGACCTTAAACTGCCAGTCCTCCATGACCCTAAACTACGTGTTGGTCCGGCATGACCCTAAACTGTTCGGTCCAGCATGACCTTAAACTGTTCAGTCCTACATAACTTTACACTATGCATCGTCCCGCAAGACATTAAATTGTTCCCTTAGAACTACGTATGGCTTGATTAGCATCCGCATGGGATACATAGGAATGCTCAAGAATTTCTTCTTGAGCCCAGACCCCGAACTCTTCTCCTTGACTATCCCCCCTGGGTATAGTTCTCTCGGAGGATCCTTGCATGATATAGTGTAGGCTTCCTTATCCCCACTCATGCTAGGATTATAATGGTTTCACCATGTGCCCACTCCTTATTCTTTTATCCTCCCATGTCCTCACCACATGACATTAAACTGCATGGCCTTGAAGAACTATGTATGGCTTGATTCCAATCCTTATGGGATACGTAGGAACGCCCAGACATTTTTTCTGTTGGCCCAGCCCAAATTCCAGAATCTCCCCTTGAGTCAGGACATATGGTGTGGTATAGGTTTTTGCCTCAATATATGTCGATCTCATCTCGATTCCACAGTATGTCTCCCTCCCTAGATGTGTCTTCCTCTTTCATCACCCTAATTGATTTTAAAATGTATGGGTATAACTATGCTTCACCCACTCCTTTAATTGGGACTCCATCATCTCTCCCATCCAGAAGGGCTCCCGAACGACATGGATGCTAGGCCCAAGGGCTCTCCTACCACTTTGGGCCAACGCCCTAGAGGATGTTAAACAAAAAATTGATACAAATCCCATGTTGCGAATATGGTCAGCAGTCGACGCTCATTTTTTTTCCCATTCGAGGTTATTATAGGTACGATGTGTTTCGAGAATGGTCAACAGCTATCATGTGTCATTAGGTCCACCCCAAGCTGTCTCAAACATTGAGTTCAGTGCTTCATTCTGTCTCGTTTTATCCCCAAGCGAAAAACTCCCATCGAGTGATTCCAGTTGCTAGACCCCTATATGGAAGGGAGAGATGAATCTGACTCCTTGTTCCCACACTGACCACTGCTCATGTGGGATTAGGAGATGTGATGAGGTGGTAACCGCACAAGAGGTTGTATAGCTACCATTAGTCAAGACACTCGGCCTCAGGCCCCTCATCACTTTCTAGCCTTTATCCGAGGTTCTCATTCAGGGTTGTACAGTGGGGTATGGGACTATGTCCTCATTCAGGTTGGGTTACTCTCCATACCGTACACCTCCTATATGTAGGGTATCTTACCCATTTTTGTCCTCACGAAAAGATATTAAACTACAAGATGGTTGGCCCTTTTTGACTGAGGCCCAGCCTGAGGCCACTTGGCCTTTTCATATAGAGGCCCAGCCTTAGGCCCCTTGGCCTTTTTTCCGACTGAGGCCCAGCCTCAGGCCCCTTTGCCTTTTTTTCCGACTGAGGCCTAGCCTCAAACCCCTTGGCTTTTTCCGTCTAAGGCCCAGCCTCAGGCCCCTCGGCCCTTTTTCATCCGAGGCCCAGCCTCAGGCCCCTCGGTCCTTTTTGGCCTCTGGCCCAAGTTCTAATTTAGGGTTTTATAGTGTCTTATGGTACTATGTCCTAATTCACGTCGGGTTACTCGTCATGTCGTACACCCCCCACTTTGGGGGTAACTTACCCCTATGTGTGTCATTTCCAGAACTACGTATGGCTTGATTACCATCCTCATGGGATACGTAGGACGGCCCAAGATTCTCATATTTGGGTCCAGCCCCATCCAGGCACCTTGGCCCACATTCCCCCAGAGAGAGGAATGTATGGTGTGGTATGGGATTATGTTCTCACTCACATCAGGTGTTGTAAAAATCATGCCATTTACCTCCTCATACTGAGAGTTTTTCATCCCCTTGTATTATCCTTGTCTTTTCAAATTAGCCACTCTCAAGATAAGCCCCTTGTCCCTCTTCGGTGATTCACCAATTTGACCAAGGGTACTCTGGTTTAGTACCTAGAATGTCAGACTCTACTTAGACATGCTTTTACCGATTTTTTGGGCTTCGTGTTCTCCGTCATTAAGGATTCCCTCACCTTTCACATCCAAAGGGATCCCCAAATGGCATGTATTCTAGGACTAAGGGCCCTCCTACCATTACGGACAACTTCCTTGAGGGTTCTGGACAACAAATTGATACAAGTCCCGCATTGCGAATTTGGTCAGCGGATGATGCTCATATGTTTTTCCCCATTTCAGGCTAACGTGATAGGAATTCTATGTTTCAAACACGGACAATAATTATCCTCTATCACCACACCAAACTCATTAATCCCAAAATGTTAGTTCCATGATTCACATCCTACTCCAGCTCATCATATCCTAGTAGAACTTCGAAATTCTTGGTATTATCCCTCAGTGTGCACCCGCACGTTAGGAGGAAAAAAGCTGTAACTCCCTTTTTTCCTACACCGAGTTCGACTCACGTAGGCTTAAGGATTGGGATATGGTTAGCCTTTGCTTGGGGTAGTCCTGCTTCTCCATGGTCCGAGTCCTAAGACCTTAAACTAATATCTTTTCATAATTTCCCCTTCATAGAACAATGTGTTGCTTGATTCTCATCTTCATGGGATATATAGGACTGCTCGAATGTCTAGACTTTAGGTCCAACCCCATCTCTCAAAAATCTCCCTTTCACCTTGGCCCTGTGGCCTACCCTTTCCTGGGGAGGGGAGTATATGGTGTGGTATAGGACTATGTCCTCATTCACATCGGGTTTGTAAAGACCACACCACATACCTCTCCCTCCTGAGAGTTCTCTATCCCCTTATTCTATACTCATCCCTTCAAATCAGTTACTCTAAAGTTGATCACCCTCCTTGACCCTCATTGGTGATGCACCAATCTATTTAAGAGTGATCCATTTCAGCGTTTTGAGTGTCGGATTTTATGTGGACATGCTTTCACCCATTTTTTAGGCTTCATGTTCCCCTTAATTTGGCCTTCTATAATCTTCCACACTCGATGGGAACCCCAAATGGCATGGATTATAGGACTAAGGGATATCATACCATCACATGACAACGTCTTCAAGGTTTTTAGATAACAAATTAATACAAGTACCACATTTTGAATTTGTTCAGTGGTCAATGCTCATTTTTTTGTCCCCATTTCAGTCTAATGTGATAGGGATGCTGTTTTTTGAACACTGTCAACAGTTATCCTCCATCATCACATCATCCCTTTTAAACCTTGAATTTTTTTTACATGATTCACATCATTTTCCACCCCATCATGTCCAAGTGGAATTTTAGCACTCCTGACACTATCCCTTAGTGCGCATTTTCACATTAGGAGGACAGAGCCACGGTAAAGGCATCATTCGGGGCTCTGCACCGACGTCCCTTTGACGTGTGTCCTAGGTATGAAAAAAAACCTCTTCCTCCCTTATTTCCCACACTGATTTTGACTCACATGGGCTTAGGGATCAGGTTGAGGCATGCACTTACTTGAATGGATTTCACTTCTCCATGGTCTGTGCTCTAAGACCATAAACTAAGATCTCTTTCAAAACATTGTATGGATTGATTCTCATCCTCATGTTATACGTAGGAACACCCAGACGTCTTGTTTTCAGGTTCAGATCAATTGGGAGCTAGTTTCTCCAGCCCCTTACCCTCCTACCTCTATTTTCCCCCTTGGCCTGAGGTTTCTTTCACGGAATCACATACGGTGTGGTATGGGATTCTACCCTTGTTTGGGTTGGGTATGTTTTATTGCACCATTCAAATTCCCCCTTTAGCCTCGTCACTACTACGTCTATGCCGCATGACGTTAAAATTCATGCCCGGTCCCATCACATGACCCTAAACTATGACATTATCATCCTAGAGGCACAACGAAAAACAACATTGCATCATGATTTCCTCACTCAAGGGGACACCATGTTTGGTATCTGTCACACACCATACTATTTTTCAACACCTGTATATGGCTTGATTCTTGTGGCGATGTCGGGACTTTCTATCCTAAGCATGTCGCTTCACAAAAAAAAACACTCACCTTAAAGGACAAACATGATACATCAAATACCGATACTTTTAGTGTGAGGGCCACACTCACACGCCCCTTTTATCCCTGGCACTAGTACCTTACAATGTCACCTCTTAGAACTATGTAAATCTTGATTCTCATTCTCATGAGATATGTAGGAATGCACGTGTGCTTCCCCCACCGGCCTAGATTAACTCTCATTTGCAGTCCCTCGACCTAAAACCTTCCTGGGAACACATGGAAATATAGACTCCAGGTCCTCATTCACATCGGGTTTCATAATCACTTACCATGTGTCACATACACTTCTTACAGATCCATGGTCTGAGCTCTATGACCGTAAACTAAGACCACTCTGTTTCCTTACCGCAAGACGTTAAATTTCACAACATCTTCTAGAACTACGTATAGCTTGATTCCCATCCTCATGGGATACATATAGACATCCAAGAATTTCTCATTGGGTCCAGCCTCAGGAATCATAAATCCTATTCCTCCTCAGTTCCGACCCCCTGTCCTGACCCCTTGTGGGGAACCATGTAACTGCATCTTTGCCCTAAACAAGTTTGGGATTCCCCGTGATGGCATTGAAAAGTGATTTCTCCCTCTCTAGAGAGGTCCTATCTAAAAGAATGGAGGATCCATGATCAAGCTGATGCACCCATCTAATGTGCCTCCACCATGGTGGCGTAGATTTGAGAGTGTTGGATTCTGTTCGAACAAACCATCACTCCACATTCCACACTTTTCATGCCCCTTATTCGGACCCTCGTCCTCTTTCATGTCTAAGGGAGCCCAATAATAGTATGGATGCTCAGCCCATGTCCCACCTATTGTCCTGATCCAATGTTCTGGAAGACCAATGGATAACATTTTGAGTCAGGCCCTGTGTTTCGAACATGGTCAGTGATTGGCCCTCATTTTCTATCCCCAATCTGGGCTAATACAATAAGGATACTATATTTTGAATGCAGTCAACAGTTATCCTTCATTGTCACGCCACCCCCACAATGTTTAGAATCTTGGGTATAATGATTCACACCACCCATTCCCATCTGTTCGGATTGATTCCAACACCCCTGGTGTTACCCCATTCATCTACAAGAGCACACTGGGAAAATGGTAATTCGGCTGTTCTGAGAGCTTCATTCTCTAGACAGGTCTCTCCCAATTCCTCTAGGATATCTGAATCAGTTATTCAAACCCCTGGATGCCCAAATCATGGTTTGCACTGCTACATTTGGATGGGGTGATAAAGTGGTCATCCCTTGTTTCTCACATCAGGCCCGAACCACATGAGCTTAGGTAATGATCGCTGGACACCCCGAAAACATCACAAGGATGCAATAAACCAATGTAAAAAACGAAACTCATGCATACTATGGAATCAAATAATCAAATCATGAAAGTACATTTGAGGGTTTGTAATCATTACAGTACCCGAGGGTCGACTCCCCCTATGGATGGGTTGACCTCATCAAAAGAGCGTAGCAGCTCCGCTACCCTCTGGTTGGTGGTGTCCAGGAGTTTCTTACACCAATTCAACTCTCGCTCCTCCTCGGTAGTGAGGGGGCACAATTCATTGGATGAAATCTGGGCCCACTCCATGTCGTTCTGGATAGAGGTCATCTCCTAAGAGGCTCGCTCCATTCCCTCTTGGGCCTCTGCCAGCTGGGCCTTAAATTACAATATTAGCTCAGATTGGGCGTTGAGGGAGGTCGAGTGCTCATCTGCCCAATTCTTCAGCCGCTAAACCTCATCTTCAGCCTCCTGGAGCCTCTTGATGTTTACCACCTTCCTCTATTGCCAGCCCACACCGAGGCCATGGTCATAATCCTGAATCTTTTCCACTATGAGATTTCAGACAAGCATGTGGGGATGCTGGGCATCCACTCCCCCATAACACAGTTCGTGCAGTCACGAGCGATGTCTATCCATCTTAACCAACCATAGTTCTTGGGGGTGTCATTGATGAAGCGTGTGACCAGCTTCCACAATCGGCGATGAAATATCTTTCTATCCTATTCATCGGACTTCCTCTCATCCCATTCGACGCGGTTAGAAGGTTCATACTTAGGGAATGCCCCCAGGAACGCTTCAGTAGGGTCCACATCTGGTGTTCGATCGGGTGTGGTAGGACTGGGGCTGTCCAACTGGTCCTCATTGTCAGACCCCACCTCATTGATCTTAGGCGCAGCCCCATTGACGGTCCCACTGGTGATCGGGAGTGCCACATTTAGGTTGGTTCAGACCTCTACCTCCATGACCACTGACATTCCCCTGGTAAGGACGCCGCCAGAATCCCCACCAACCTCGCCGAGGTGACCCACTGCATTTGAAAAACTGTATGCACCAAAAAAAGGACATGGATGTTAGTAAAAATGGCCAGGGTATGGTAGTCATGAAATCAGTTGAAGGTACTTACATAGATCGAATTCCTTATCTCGATCTGGGGTTGATGTCATCAGGACCCCAAAGCGTGGCCCCCCGTATATGGTCGGAAGGTCTGAAATATCTAGAGGGGTCTCCTCAGGTATCCTAGCCTTGCAAGAGGTAGCAATAGATTCAGCGACAATCGTAGATCCTAAGGGTCCCGCATCTGTGTCCACTGAGGGATGAGAACGAGTCCTGTATATAAGACCCTCTTGCATGGTTCAAATGTTAACAAGAAGTCCGGAATGACCTCAATGAAAGTATCAGAGAAGGGGGTTTCAGAATGTTACCTCAAGGGCCTCTGCGAACTCTTCAATATCTGAGTCTCGATCTCCAACTTCTCCCTCCTCCAACGAGCTCCCTCTCCCAGCCTCATCTCCCCAGAAGGACTCTTCTTATTCTTCCGGTAGGGTGATGCACTCTCTCAAATCAGTAGCCGGCAACTGCGGGAGGAGCAGTGTGATCAAGCAACACCTTGACTCGATCTGTCATTAGAGGAGGAACACCTTGAGAATGCACAAAGTCCTCCAACTCTGCCAGGTACCACTTCGCCTCCGCCTGGGGAACCACAAATCCGGCCCGGATAGGGCATATCCCCGGTAAATCAATCCCAAGATGGTTCAGGTGTTGCCATAACTCAGCAGGGCTGAGGAATTTCTTGTTGACTTCTCAAATTTCCCAGGCCGCAGGGAAGACGACATTATCCAACATGTCGATATGGCACAGTCGCTTCCATGGAGCCTGGGTGGGTATCCTGTGGAATCCTCTCAGTGGCCTCCCCTTCATATGGCTCTTCTCTTCTAGAACCACCAGGTCTGCTACCACTGCTAGATCTATGGATGCTACCTCACCCTCAACTGGTGTGGTCAACACCGCCACGGCAGCCCTGCCACTGAGATATTCCCTTACTGCCTTCCGACCCCGATGTCAGGGAAGCTCACCATCACCAACTTGAATGGTTGGTTACTTCAGCATCTCCCACGGGTAGGCCACCTACCATATTTGGCCATATTCATTTACCAGCCTGAGGACGGCGGTCGGCGGAGGCAACTCATTCCGCATTTTTTTCCATATTCCCATGTGAACATGAGCCACATCTACCTCATCATGAACGGGTATTATTCATAGTGTACCTCCAGATAGACCTATGGGGTCATCCTCTACATACACCAGAATTTCCTTGAAAACTGGTGTGGGGTGTACGGCTCGCAGAGGGGCTTGCGGTCCACCCTCTCCACCAAGACTCCACCTCGAAAGGCCAGGAGATAGGCCCAGTGCTCTTCTGTCCCCCGATCATCATCATTGAATGCCTCCGTCTGCAATAGAAATGGATGGAAATTGAATTCCTCCACCCTCTACACTCAGTTTAGAACCAACAGTGTGGTCAGCTCGGTCAGAAAGCTCCCCGTGGCATTCAGGATCGATGGGCAAAAGTTCGAGCCCGGAGGAGAGATAGGGTTTGGGTATTCGTAAACCCCCTGATATGTGCCGCTATCCACCCATACAGAAGGTGGAATGGCCCACATACCCTCTGCATCCTTTTTCCCTCACTGATATTCCACAACACCTTATACATCTTGGCGAGCATCAGGACTCCTAGGTTGACCCGCCCACCTATCGCCAACTTGGACTCCATGATAAATGTGCTCGGGTGTACTCCCATGTTGTATCCCACACCGGCAGGATCCAACCACTAATGAGAGCCGTGATAAATTCTGCCAACCTAACTATTGGTTGCTACTCATTGCTGACTCTAAACCCCTAGGTCTTCCACTGGTTTTCCTCCAAAAGTCACCAGTACGAGTTCTCCTTACTCCGAGCCCCCTTCGGGAAAGTCCAAGGCCTCACTGGAAACAGCCTATTTTCCAGGAAGTTTAGGAATTTTTTGAACCACCACCTCAAGTGGACATCCTTTACTGCTTCCTTTTTCTCCTCAGGCATAAGCTCCATCAACACCATCACCAGCTGTGGCATTTGTGATGGATCCTCCCATGGACTCATGATGGGGAGGAATTCATCGTACATCACCCCCAGACTATTCACCATCTCATCCCTTCAGGAGGCATCTGCAAGAACCCCCTCAGCAACTTCTTGATGAGCCATTCAATTTTAGAACTTGGACGATATCTAGGTTGGTTCGCGAAGCTCATTTGCGGAGAGAGTTCGCAAAGCCGGTTAGCGGGGAGAGTTTGTGAAGCCCGTCCGTGGAGTCCTACCCATGCCTTCAGGTGCAAGATCGTAAAGCACTATAGGAGAGTCAAAAACTCATTGTGTGCCACGAAGTGAAGACCTGATTCATAGAGAGAAGTCACAGAGTACGCGAAGCTTTAGGAATCGAGAGCATTAAAGTACAAAATCGCAGAGACAAGAAATTACAAAAGAGAGTTCAGGTTCCCTATTTATAGGTGAGGGGCCCTAAGAGCTTCGCGGTGCATCCAGACCGAAGCCTGCTTCACAGTGCGTCCGATCAGATCTTCGCTTTCCCACTTAGAAAGCCCTCTTTGCGAGGTATCTTTGCGAAACGATCGATGATTTTGGCGATTGAACCTCAGACTTCGACCCTTGACTTCTCTACGGCTCCAAGTCTGAGGGAAGGGGCATTTGTTGATGCCAAAATGTGGGGAGGAGAAGAAGACACAAACCTGAGGGCTGCACTGCGAAGCTCCTTCGCGGAGCCCCCTGGGCACTACGGCATCCCGCGAAGCCTAGAGGTGGTGATGCTCCGTGAACCCCTTTGACATTCACGCACCCTCCATGAAGCCTGGAGGAGGTGATGCTCAATGAAACCCTTTGACATTCATGAACCCGCTGTGAAGCCTGGAGGTGGTTATGCTCCATGAACTCATTTGACATTTGCAACCCGCCGCGAAGCTAGGAGGCGGTGATGCTCTGCGAACCCCTTTGACGTTCGCAACCCACCGCGAATCCAAGAGGCGGTGATGCTCTGTGAATGAATTTGACGTTCACGACCCGCCGTGAAGCTAAATCTCACTTCGTGTCGAGTGCGCACTACTTCACGATGCCTCTCCCCTATAAATATCAACCTCCCCCCAAGTCCAGGGGTGGATAATCTGACCTTTAAACTTCCCAACTCTCGAATCACGAAGCACCCTTCTGCTCTATTAACCATGAGCTATGTGAGGTACTACTTCTCTGTGAAGTGCCTCCCCTTTGTCTCGTTTTGATCCCCTCTTTCAAGAGGGATGATTTTTGCAGAGCCTAAGGGCCTCCGCGAAGGAAGGGGATCCCCAAGGAGACCTGGGTCGTCACGGAGAATTTATGCTTCACAAAACACCTTTCATGTACACATGATTCACATGCCAAGGCAGGGTAACTATAATTCACAAAGAACATTTCTTCATGATACATTTCTTCGTGAGGCACCTTTTCTCCATAAGGTAGTGCCCTACAACTGCCTTTCCACTTTGCAAAGCACCTCCCACATGCACCTATGCCCTATGCTTAGGCTGAGGCACCCCACTTTGTGAAGCACACTCCTTCGCAAGTACCCTCTACCATGAGGAGCAGCAGAACTTCACAAGACCCCTACCTATGAACCCCTCTGCTTTGCGATTCCTTTTCCCGTGTGGCCCTCCATCTTTGCATGATGTTATTTCAAAGTCCCTTGGATAATACCACCCATTGCGTTGCTTCGCCTCATGCTTCTCCACATAGGCATGCTAACGGCTATTGCTTATCCGCATAGCTAGGATAACGTGAACCCCCCAATGGTTAGCTCCAAGAAACCCCTTATCCACAGTGTTGCCCATCCCTTCTCTTCAAAAAGTTGTAGAGGGTACCAGTTATGTAATTCCTAGGGGTACGGAGCAAAGCCACCTCGCCCGAGCTGTAGGATGTTAAACATCCAAGCACCATCATCCTCAGTACATGACGTTAAACTGTGACCCCGCCCTGTGCCTCGCACGTGGGGTGCCCCCACCTTGCACATTCTCCATGCCCACTGGTCTTCGCGAGGATGAGATCTCCCCTCATAGGGGATGATATCCTCCTTATCAGAGTGGCGTTTTTACATAGGTAAAGGTCAACCATCCTAGTGTAAGCCCCTAGCTTTTCTTGTTAGAGGCAGAATCCCTGCCCCTCCTTTCTTCTTCGGTCCCCAGGACCAGGGGGAGGGGGGAATGGACACAAGACCCCTTCTTTATTCGGTACCAAGTCATTATCCCGCTAGTCTTTGCCACCACTGGGCCTCCATTCCAAAGTAAGTCCCAACCTATTCGGGCTACTAAAAGCCCATGTTTTCTCTTTGATCCACGCCATGCATAAGCCCCACTCCACCTCCCATGGACACACCTTTCGCAATGTGATTATCTAGAATTTGTTGCCTCTTATTTCTCACACCAATCATGACTCACATGGGCTTAGAGTAAGCATAGACCATGAAATATTATTGAATCCACCTGAACTACATGGTCTTTGAACATTCCTAAGGTAGGGTATGTAGGAATCCTCCACGAGGATCAAGACCATAAACCATTGGACCCCAAGTCCTCCTTCACGTCGATTCACCGACACCACCTGAACTATGTGGCCTTTAATGCTCAATAAGGAAGGGTATGTAGGAAGCCTCCATGAGGTTCAAGCCCAATAACCATTGGACCTCAGGTCCTCCTTCATGTCGGTTCGCTGACGCCACCTGAACTATGTGGAGTTTGATCCTTTCTAACTCATGGTACGTAGGAAGCCTCCACGAGTTCAATCCCAACAACCATTGGACCTCAGGTCCCCCTTCACGTCGGTTTGCCAATTCCATCTGAACTATGTGGTCTTGGTCCTTGCTAAGGTAGGGTACATAGGAAGCCTCCCTGAGGTTCAAGCCCACCACCCATCGGACCCCAGGTCTACCTTCACATTGGCTCCCACCCATCTGAACTATGAGGACTTTGATCCTTGCCAAGGAAGGGTACACAGGAAGCCTCCCTCAAGTTCAAGTCCACCACTATCCATTGGCTCCGACCTCTTCACGCCGGTGCACCAACCCCTTGGGATGCCTCAGAGCGTAATCTCCTAATGCCCCCCATATCCAGGAACTACGAGGACTTTGATTCTTTCTAAGGTAAGGTACGTAGGAAGCCTCCATGAGGCTCAAGCCCAACACCCAACAGTTCCGACCCTCTTCACGTTGGTCCGCCACCATCATGCATGATGTTAAACTGTGGGGATCAGTTAGTAGTAATCCATTGTGATCCGATTCAGTGGTAAGCCGTTGATATTCTTATCCAACGGTAAGCCCTTACGACCCCATCCAGTGGCATGCTGTTGAAAGCTCTGATCAACGATAAGCCATCATCAGATGAACTACGTGGACTTTGATTCCCTACCACGGGGATATGTAGGAAGCCTCTCTAAGGATCAGGCCCAAAACCATCGTCATCCTCATGGGAGTTCCATCCCATTCACCATCCACTTCATTTAACAGCACCATCACCCATCCTAATTCTTACTCAGGCCGCCACATCCCGGTGGGATCATGCCACCTCATACCCCATTCCACTCAACAGTAATCAGCATGCCAACCACATGTTGGCCCCAACATCAGTGTTCCCTATGGGGGTTGCACCCATCTGATCCACTCCATTCAGTGTTCTGATCAACTCGATCCATCTCCGTTGGACGTTAAACTTGTGGCATATCATGTGTCAATCATGGGAAGATGAGGAAAACCTCATATATATTCACATGGCATAAAATTACCTACGTTCGATGTGGGATGCCTCAGGCTTTTTCACCCTCTCTATGCCCTATAATAAGGTAAAAAAAGATAGACATGCCAATTCCCTTGCATCCAAACACGCCAGTGATGCCCAACGTGACTACTCCCCTGACCGAAGGTTGCTGCCCTAACCGGACCCCTTGGAATGTCCCAACAGAAGCATTGTAATTAACTGGTGTCCATGAAGATATGGGGCTAGTAAGAGTTTCATGAACAACTTATCAAATATATAAGGGAGACCTAGACTAGGTGATGAGTTCTGAGGAGGAATCCATGGAAGGAAGAACCGACATCCCATCATCTCGTTTCAGTCAAGGAGTAGACGTCCTTGAATAAGGAGCAGATGCTGCCCACCTTTGGAAAGTGGGAATGTGGGGAAACAATACAGTGTTTCCATCCCCCTAAAATGAAACGGATGTGTGCGCCCCAACAAAATCATCGGAAACATCATACCATAGTGGTATGTGGGTAGAGGGGTTGTCCGCATACCGGAGTAGTACGCGGTCTTGGGGAACGGACCACCACATACCATAGTGGTATGTGATCCCGAATACAGTTTTTCATGTCGCTTTGGGTTCCATCCACATACAGATGTAGTATGTGGTGCTTGGTTAAATCCGCGTAGCAATGCACTATATAGAACACCATATCGAAGGAGGGTCCTGGGGACTATCGTTTGTGCGGAGTTCATCCACATGGAATATGTGGTTCGCAATTTCACCAATTGGGTTCACGGTTCTCCCATTTTTATTAAGTTCCATCATTTTATGGTTCGTGGCTAGTTATACTTACGGTAAACATGGTTTGAAATTTGAGCTTCGCTGATGATTTGAGATTGAAGCTAAAATCCTCTCTGAATTCTTTCTTCCAACCTCTGGTGTCTCCTCTATACTTTCTTCATCCGTCCTTTCTCAATTCCTTATGTGATACTTTTATAGAGAAATGTGGAATTTGAATATATGGGTATGCAACACTATTTGCAGAATCCCATGAAGAGATATCTAGATCCACAGAAGACTCAGTTAACTGGGGTTTGTGGAGGTTATAGTTTGCGAGTCATGGTTCGTAAATCCTTTATAATTTTCTTCATCCGAAAACTACTGAGTTCGCAAGATGGTATTTATATGTCCTTCGTGCTCTTGATTCTGTCAGTGATGTAGTTTAGGGTTAACTAGGTTCTCTAGACATCGCTCCGCAGGCCAGTTCCCCACGGTTCATTCCTCGTACTGGTGGTTCGCAATTTATGTGGTTTGTGAACCCTTCCCAATGATGGTACGCGGGTCACTTAAAACTCCATGGGAAATTTAATTCCTCCAAGTTTCTTCTCATATTTTCAACTCAATTTGAATCCATTTTCTTTACTAGACTTGTAGGAATGCTTGTATCCTTCTTCAAAGTGATCGTGGGAGTATTTGTTTTCCCTTGGAGAAGTTTTCAGGACCCTCCAACTTCTAAACACCCTTCACTGAAACAACCCCTTTTTAACCATGTATAACACATTCAGAATTATAATCAATCCACAATATATAACCATAAAAATCCAAATATAATATAGAGAAAATGTTCCCAAATCAAAAACATTTTTTATAAAGTTCCAACTAGGCCTTTAAGAATTCATTAATAACCAAAACATGAAATTATTTTTAAGAATTTTTCAAACGATCCTTAAATATTTCACCAAAGCTGAACACATAAAATCCTTTTTTAAAGACCAAACAAAATTCAAAACTTAATGAACAACTCCTTTAAATAATAAATGAATTAAATTCCAACATAAATATATCAAACATACATAACGGGGTGTCCAAAAATAATATAATATATCATTAAATATTAATAAATCAAATTAATGTATAAGATTTATAAAATGATAAATAAAGAACACAAAATTTCAATAATAATTAAATACCCTTTAAAATGCAACATTTAATTAGGAAATAATGAAGAATTCCTAATTTATTACTTATAGAAAATGTTTCAAGGTCATTAGGTGGCTTGAACAACTATTTAAAAATATAAGTGCATGAAAAGGTCTTATAAGGAATTCACATAAACACTTAGAGTGAATTAAAAAGTGGTTCTAACAATATATGGATAAATGAACTTTGAGAAACTCATTTAAGTTAACTTGAAGTTCACCTTGATAAGGAATCATTATGTTATCTTCCAAACTAGAATAATTCAATATAATTTAGATGAAGAAGGGGTTTAAAATACTCAAGCACCCAAGGCATGTCAATTAAAGAGTTTCAAACAAACAACTACCTAAATAAAGTTCAGATGATAAGAAACATTTGAGGAAGTGAAGACAGTGTTGGTATTATGGATATCTTATGATAAACCCAACAAATGATTGGAAAACATTTAAAAAGTTTATAAAAAGGCATAAGTAAAAACCATATAAGAAACCCATAAACATGATCATTATAATACATTCATGCTTGGAATAACCTTTCCCATGTTCACATAGACACACATTCAGGGTATACGATCATGTTTCACTAGAGGACCACCAATTTCTTTTCAAAAACCAACCAATATGAAATTCATTTATTTTTAAAACAAGGATCACCAAGGGCCATGATTTTCAGTTGGGTGTTTAGCCCATATAATTCATAACATCAACATCAAACAAAGATAAATAGTAGAAAACTCACCATGAAGGTTTCATTCAGTGTGCAGTGGAGGTGCATTCGTGGTGGAGGAGAGGTGCACAGCAGAGGAGTCCTCCGACATAGGAGAGTTGACCGACAGGGGAGACTCACATGTAGAAGGAGTGGTGTGTGGCGAAGGTGTGGTGTGTAGTGGAGGAGAGGCGCATGGTGGTCTAGTTCGCATAGGCGGAGGTGTGGTGCATGGTGAAGGAGAGGTACACAATGGTCTGGTTCAGAGTGGAGGATAGGCACATGGTGGAGGTGTGGTTCGTAGCAAAAGAGAGGCGACATGAGAGGAGGAGGAGGAGGCGTGGTGGCAATGATCACCTTATGTGGGAGCTTGAGGGGTGCAAGGAAGGAGGATAAAGTATAAGGCCCCAGCCTTAAACCATACTTAATCTTGAGTTATTACAAGATTACACATTGAGGATCTTTTCGGGTTTAGAGTTTTAGAGAATTAGATCATAAAACTTGCATTACATTCCACATATAAACAAAGTGGTTACATAAAGATAGTATTCTTCATTCCCATCAATGGAAACACATTTAAAATAAAACATGGATTATTTCTTGACACATCCTTGACTCTATCATCTTATCATGTACCTTTCCCTTGACCTGTGAAAAACATTTCAAAAACTTGGGATGAGCATAAAAACTCAGTATGGGTTATATAAAAAAACATGGAAAGGAAACATGAGTTCATATATACCTAAGAATGAAATCATACTTTACCCATAAAACATAGGCACTTTAAGATACCTCATAAAATCATGAATAAATCATAGAAATCATAAGACATAAAGGTAACTTGAGGCATTCATAACATTCTTACGTAGGGAGTAACCCTCTTGGTTACGTTTGGAATACCCATCACAGTATATTCCCGAAAAATCTCTTCGGAGAAACCTTAACGTTTCACTCCTTCGCGTTACCCAATGCATTGGAGAGCTATAACGGGCTCACCCGCCCTTAGTTTATCACGGAACCACCCGTCTTCATAATAATGCCCAAGAACCATAACATAATCATATCACATAAAACATGCATAAAGGAAACATAACATTTCCACATTTCAATCACGAGATATCAATACAACACATTGATATAATAAAAACATTATGAAAACCATTTTCAATACCAAAGTAAAAGAAAAGTAAAACATGGTATTTATTTTTCTTTTAAAAAGAAGGTATGGCTTGTAGAGGAAGCCGAAACTCAAATAACGGTCACGACGGCGGAGAAGTCATTGTCGCCGCATACATACGACAAAAACATTCCCTTTTTTCGTTTAGTAAATGCTTCGTATAAAAAAGATTCCTTTTGAATAAACGTAAAAGTCAAAGGGGTTTATACACCGTATAAAAGAAAGTTGTGTATAAAATAAAATATGCCTCAATGAAAGGGGATTGAGACGAAGTCCCATACCTCGTATCCGACTTGACCAGACCGTTCTTTAATCTTCTGAATAATAAACTTGAGTTAATCTCTACTTTCTTATGAATCTTTTTCAAGTTCATTATTCCTTTTATACCATGTTATGAACATCATGTAATCGGTTAAGTTAATAATGTTCATTTTGTCGGTATTTGGTTCTTAAGTCAAAAATAGACTTCTTACACTTACATGTTGTTAATTTGGTCAAAGGTTCATTATATCCAGAATGTTATTCATGATGTAGATATCATATATGTCATATATATCCAGTACATACATGCATTTATAATATTACATCACATTTAGAGGTAAGAAATGAAATGCACCGTTCATGGAGACGGTAAGCCATACGTACGCATGAATGCTACTTCCATTTCTATTTCATATTTTCTGGAATGGAATCATAATGATATAAGAGTATATTATAATTCCAGTATAATAACATATATAATATCATTAACTTTATCCTTTACACATCCCACATATGGTATTAACGAATCAAATCACTTTTAGGGGGCGGTAGTCCGCGCTTCCAAAAATGAAGATATCGTGTTTTACCCATAATGGAAACCATAAAGGTATGCCCAAAATGAAAAAAACATAAGCTTAAGGAAAACATAAACATATTATATATCATATATAAAAATAGTGACATCATAATGGCCACCTTTGAAGGTGTTAAATGAGTATTGAACAATCATCGTTTCGGGAGGCAGAATTTCGCCATCCACAGAAACCGTATGTTCTTTAACCATTTGATGTAGTTGTGTGAGAGTGTAGCTCAAATAAATCTTATAACAACATCCTAGTATATTTAATATACTGTTGTTGTTACAAAGGAAGTAAATAAAAAGAGTTTAGGGGGTTGGAGAAGCAAAATAAAACAAATGAACATGAGAGAATCAATTACCTTTAAAAGTGTAACTCCTTTTGAGTTGAGCCTAAAGGATTCCTTTGAAAGGATTATGCCCAAAGGGAATCCTCTAGGATGAGGATAGGGATGTGGAGAGAGAAAATGGGCAGGGTTTGGCCGATCCAAAGGCTTGAGAAGTGTGTGAAATGAGGTAGAGGTGGGGGCCTTTTATAAGAGGAGAGGAGGGGCACTTTTGGAAAGTAAAGAAATATTACATTATTTGAAAATGTGTTTCGGTTTTAAAAGGTCCCACATTGATATACTTCGTGGATAAGGTGATAAGGGTTCGAAATCCACTCATCCAATTGGTTTTGGACATGTGTAGTTCATAGATTTTATATTATCTTTCCATTTTATTTAAATCGTCAAATAATGATGTCATCGCTGCATCATTATTATGTCATAAATAATTTAATTTATGTAATGTCTAAAAATCATAAAAAAATACTATGATGTAGGAAATCTTTTTATCTTTCCAATGACTATTTATAATCAAAATTTGGACTTGTATAACCCCACTTAAAAATTGTTTTCGTAAAACATATTATGTTTGTGTCATTTTTTACTTTAACATTAAATAAAAAGTAATTTATGTCATTTCCCAACAAAAGTGGATCCATGGGGTCCCCAAGTTGACCCATGGAATTTCATGGTCGGCCATGACACAACCAATTAGGTTGGGACATGTTTCTAGGTCATTTCATTTTATTAAAGTATTATTTATACCTTAAACTACCCTAATTACCACTAATCGTGATTAAGAACTTAATAAGTTACTATTCACCAAAAAATTATTTTAATCTCATTGAACCACATTTTACTTCTTAATGACAACCATGTATGTCGGATTTTCAAAATTCAATACACATTAGTGGTAAACTTTCATTTAACTGAAAAATCAGTTTGCTTGATTACCACTTAGTGGTTTCACTATTCATCAAAAATTGAAGTTTTTCAGAAAATTACCAAAAATTCACCCTAAGCTATATTTGATATTCCGAATTCAAAAATGAAGTCTATTTTACAAAATTCAAAACATATAGGTCACATTAATTAATTTAATAATTAATTCCCGCTGCCAGAGCAAATAGCGTGTTTTTACAAAACAATAAGTATCAAAAGATTGACACCAGTTTAAGTCTAATTTCAAAGTGAAATTGATTCCAATGACCACCATTGGATAAAATGGTAAAAATATATTCTAATTTCACTTCAAAACCAATTCAAAACATAATCTAATCATATAAATAAATTAGATTAAAAAGAATTTTTGATGTACAGTGCAGTATTTTTCACTATTCATTAAAAAATGAACATTGTCAGAAAAATACCAAAAATTCACACAAGGTAAATTTTGATGTCCCAATCATAAAGAATAAGTTTATTTTGACAAACATAGTTTATAAAATTGTCAAAATATAGATTCAAAAATGGTTTGCCATCAAAAGGCAGTAAAATAATCTTTTAAGAATATTAGTCTATTCCATGCATAAGATTGTATGTATTTTCATATTAAGCCTCTATAACACTATCTTAATCATTAATAGACATAGATAAAAATATCTATTATTCATTACTTACTTGGGATGTTACATCCTTCCCCCCTTTAGAAAATTGAGTCCCCACAATTTATTTACTTATCAAATAAATGAGGGTACTTATCCCTCATTGCATTTTCAGATTCCCATGTTGCCTCTTCAATCATGTGGTTTTTTCACAAAACCTTTACCTGCTTAATCACCTTATTCCTTAACACTTTCTCCCTATGGTCAAGAATCTGGACCGGTTGTTCCTCATAAGATAGGTTCTCTTCCAGCTGAACTACCTCTGGACTCAAAACATGAGATGGATCTGGCATATACTTTCTCAACATTGAAACGTGAAAAACATTGTGTACCTGAGATAAACTCGGAGGTAAAGCCACTCGGTACGCAACTGATCCAACTCTCTCAAGAATTTCGTATGGTCCAACAAACCTTGGACTCAGCTTTCCTTTCTTACCAAATCTCATCACACTTTTCCAAGGAGAAACCTTGAGAAAAACATGATCACCTACCTCGAAAGATAGATCCTTCCTCCGGTTATCCGCATAACTCTTCTGCCTGCTCTGAGCTGTTCTCATGTGTTTCTGAATCAGCTGAACTTTTTCTGCCATCTCTTCTACCAATTCTGGTCCCATCAACTTCCCTTCACCCACTTCATCCCAGAAAGCTGGAGTTCGACACCGCTTCCCATATAATGCCTGAAATGGTGCCATCTGTATACTAGAATGAAAACTGTTATTATATGAAAACTCAACCAAAGAAAGATGTTGGTCCCAACTTCCCTGATAATCCATAGAACAAGCTCGTAGCATATCCTCCAATGTCTGAATTGTTCGTTCTGACTGCCCATCTGATTGAGGATGAAAAGCTGTACTAAAATTTAATTCAGTACCCAACGACTTTTGAAGGCCTTTCCAAAAGTTAGAAGTAAACCTGGGATCACGATCCGATACAATGGAGAGAGGAACTCCATGTAACCTGACTATCTCTTTAAGATACAAACGGGAAAGTTGATCAAGAGAGAAAGTATCTCGTATAGCAAGGAAATGAGCAGATTTGGTCAAGCGATCAACAATAACCCAGATTGCATTATTACCTCGGGATGTCTTCGGTAATCCAACAACAAAGTCCATGGATATATTCTCCCATTTCCACTCTGGCACTGGTAAAGGCTGAAGCATCCCTTTCGGTAACTGCCGCTCTGCTTTAACCTGCTGACAAGTCAAACACTTCACAGTAAAATCAGCTATATCTCTTTTCATTCCATCCCACCAGTAATACTCCCACAGATCTCTATACATCTTAGTACTGCCCGGATGAACTAAAAACGGAGAAATATGAGCTTCACATAACAACTCTCTCTTCAACTTTGAATCACAAGGCACACACAATCTCTTCCCAAATCTCAAAACACAATCACTATCAATGTTGAATTCAGGCAACTTACCTTTCTGAACCAGCTCTACCTTTTTCTGCAACTCACTGTCTTGCTTCTGTGCTTGCTTGATTCTATCTGATAGAGAAGATCTCACTGATACCTGAAACAAAACATAAGGACTTCCTGCACCAACAACTTCTATGCCAAAGTTCATCAAATCTTTAACCAAAGGATCACGTTCCAAACGCAACATTGTAAATGAAGCATTACTTTTTCGACTCAAAGCATCAGCCACTTTATTTGCTTTTCCCGGATGGTAATGAATTGTACAATCATAATATTTGATTAATTCCAGCCATCTCCTCTGTCTCATGTTTAACTCTATCTGAGTGAATATATACTTTAAACTTTTGTGATCAGTATATATTTCACACTTTACTCCATACAAATGATGCCTCCAAATTTTTAAAGCAAAAACAACAGCAGCTAATTCCAAATCATGTGTAGGGTAATTTACCTCATGAGTTTTCAACTGTCGTGAAGCATAAGCAATTACCTGATCATTCTGCATTAGGACGCAACCAAGTCCTTTCAATGAAGCATCACTGTATATGACAAACTCACCATTCCTGGAAGGTAGTGCCAAAACTGGAGCATTCACCAATCTTCTTTTCAATTCCTGAAAACAGTCATCACATTCTTTTGTCCAGATAAACTTAACACCCTTCCGAGTTAGCTTAGTCATTGGACTAGATAACCGTGAAAAATTTATAACAAACCTTCGGTAATAGCCCGCCAAACCAAGGAAGCTACGAATCTCGGTTACATTTGTGGGTCTTGGCCATTCTTCCACAACTTTTGTTTTTGCAGGATCAACGGTTATTCCATCTTTAGAAACAATGTGACCAAGGAAAGAAATTTGTTGCAACCAAAACTCACACTTGCTGAATTTCCCATACAGTTTATTTTCTTTTAAGGTTTGTAAGATAACCCTTAAATGTTTTTCGTGCTCCTCTTTACTTTTAGAAAACACCAAAATATCATCAATGAAAACCACCACAAATTTATCCAAGAACTCATGGAAAATTCTATTCATTAAGTCCATGAATACAGCAGGTGCATTGGTTAGCCCAAAAGGCATTACTACAAATTCATAATGGCCATATCTTGTACGGAACGCGGTCTTCGGAATATCTACCTCCTTTACCTTCAGCTGATGGTACCCCGATGTCAAGTCAATCTTTGAAAAAAACTGAGCCCCCTGGAGCTGATCAAACAAATCATCGATATGAGGAAAAGGATATTTGTTCTTAACAGTGATATTATTCAAGGCTCTATAATCAATGCAAAGCCTCATAGAACCATCTTTCTTTTTAACAAATAAAACAGGAGCACCCCATGGTGATGTGCTAGGTCTAATGAAACCTTTCTCTAATAAATCTTGCAATTGCTCCTTCAACTCTAAAAGTTCAATTTGTGCCATTCGATAAGGGGGTTTTGAAATTGGCTTAGCATCAGGAACTAAGTCAACAGTAAACTCAACTTCCCGATCTGGTATTATTCCAGGCAACTCATCAGGAAAAAGATCAGGATACTCATTTACCACTGGCACGTCATTAATCTGAACAGTTCCTTTATTTTCAACGACGTGAGCAAGGTAACATTCATTTCCATCTTTTACAAGTTTCTCGGCCTCTTGATATGTTATCAAAAGTAAGGGTTCATTCTTGTAAACAAACTGAAAGTCTTTCTGAAAAGAAACTTCTTTAGATCTACAGTCAATCTTAGCATGGTAAATAGAGAGCCAATCCATACCCAAGATAACATCAAACTCTACTAGAGGTAGAACAATAAGGTTTGCAAGTAGGTTCTTTCCACAGATAAGGATAGGAAGATTCTTATAAATTCTTTTTGCCTCGACACTTCCCCCAGGTGTTTTTACCAAAAGTTCAGGAGTCATTTCTTGAGATGGTATTCCCATTTTACTAGAAAAGGTTTCAGAGATGAAAGAATGTGTAGACCCCGAATCAAACAACACACTGTCATAATCTGAAAAAACAAACAAAGTACCTGATACAACTTCATTTGATGGCCCGACATCTGCTGAAGTAGTTGCAAAGGATTTCACCACCCCTTTCTGCTTGTAGTCTAGCTGCTTCCCATCACTCAAGCTCCTTGTCGGACACTCGTTTGCATAGTGACCCATCTCATTGCACTTATAACATTTCACTAACTGTAAATCAAATTTGTTCTTACCTTCACCTTGATCCTTTTCAGTGCAATCACGAGCCTTATGTCCCATCTTACCACATCGGTAGCACTTCCCAGAATTCAGAAGACATTCCCCAGCATGCCTTTTGCCACATTTATCACAAACTGGAAACTTAGTTCTCTTACCATCAGACTTTTTTGAAGAATTCTTACCTTTCTCCTGCCACCTCGGTCTCTTCTTCTGCTGGTTGTTATAGAAAACTTGGTCATCGGCAAACTCCATTTCCACCTTCTCAGCACATCGAACAAGCTTTTCATAACTTTTAAACTCACGAGAAGCTAATGCCCTTCGATATTTTGGCTTTAATCCTGAGTAAAAACGATTTATTTTACTATCAAGGTCCCGGATAAAATTTGGAGCATACCTTGCCAATCGAGTGAACCTTTCTTCATAGGCAGCCACTGAGTCTTCCTCTTGCCTCAATTCCAAGAATTGCTTTTCCATCCTAAGTCGAACAGCCTTAGGAAAATACTTCTCAAGAAACATACCTTTGAATTCATCCCAGTCAAGAGAATCAATCTCATCGGCGTCCCTGATATTTTTAACCATAGTCCACCACTGATCTGCTTCACCCTCCAAACGGTAAATAGCAAGACTAACCTTTTGATTGTCTGAACACCCCATGACATCAAAAATCTTCTCCAGTGCTTTAATCCACCCTTCAGCTAGCACAGGGTCAGATGATCCTCTGAATGATGGTGGATGTTGCCTCATGAAATGTTCCACCACTGACATGTTCCTCTGCGGTTGATCTGGCTGATCTCGTGCATGGATACCACCACCATTTATCGCTTGAGTCAACTGCGCCATTACTGCAACAAACTGTTCAGTTCCAATTCCGACCATCTCAGGATGCTGATTCGGAAGGTTATTTCCTTCTGTATTCCTTCCTAGCACTGCTTCCCTGTTTCCTCTACGGAAAACCATTCTGAACAAACATGTCTTAGATGAAGCAACATGGTAATCTTTAAATGCTATATCATTTCGAAAAAATATTTTTGGATAATCATTTAATATAATTCTAACTCCTAAAGTTATCTAAACCGACCTCTGATACCAACTATAAGGCCCCGACCTTAAACCTTACTTAATCTTGAGTTATTACAAGATTACACATTGAGGATCTTTTCGGGTTTAGAGTTTTAGAGAATTAGATCATAAAACTTGCATTACATTCCACATATAAACAAAGTGGTTACATAAAGATAGTATTCTTCATTCACATCAATGGAAACACATTTAAAATAAAACATGGATTATTTCTTGACACATCCTTGACTCTATCATCTTATCATGTACCTTTCCCTTGACCTGTGAAAAACATTTCAAAAACTTGGGATGAGCATAAAAACTCAGTATGGGTTATATAAAAAAAACATGGAAAGGAAACATGAGTTCATATATACATAAGAATGAAATCATACTTTACCCATAAAACATAGGCACTTTAAGATACCTCATAAAATCATGAATAAATCATAGAAATCATAAGACATAAAGGTAACTTGAGGCATTCATAACATTCTTACGTAGGGAGTAACCCTCTTGGTTACATTTGGAATACCCATCACAGTATATTCCCTAAAAATCTCTTCGGAGAAACCTTAACGTTTCACTCCTTCGCGTTACCCAATGCATTGGAGAGCTATAACGGGCTCACCCGCCCTTAGTTTATCACGGAACCACCCGTCTTCATAATAATGCCCAAGAACCATAACATAATCATATCACATAAAACATGCATAAAGGAAACATAACATTTCCACATTTCAATCACGAGATATCAATACAACACATTGATATAATAAAAACATTATGAAAACCATTTTCAATACCAAAGTAAAAGAAAAGTAAAACATGGTATTTATTTTTCTTTTAAAAAGAAGGTATGGCTTGTAGAGGAAGCCGAAACTCAAATAACGGTCACGACGGCGGAGAAGTCGTTGTCGCCGCATACGTACGACAAAAACATTCCCTTTTGTCGTTTAGTAAATGCTTCGTATAAAAAAGATTCCTTTTGAATAAACGTAAAAGTCAAAGGGGTTTATACACCGTATAAAAGAAAGTTGTGTATAAAATAAAATATGCCTCAATGAAAGGGGATTGAGACGAAGTCCCATACCTCGTATCCGACTTGACCAGACCGTTCTTTAATCTCCTGAATAATAAACTTGAGTTAATCTCTACTTTCTTATGAATCTTTTTCAAGTTCATTATTCCTTTTATACCATGTTATGAACATCATGTAATCGGTTAAGTTAATAATGTTCATTTTGTCGGTATTTGGTTCTTAAGTCAAAAATAGACTTCTTACACTTACATGTTGTTAATTTGGTCAAAGGTTCATTATATCCAGAATGTTATTCATGATGTATATATCATATATGTCATATATATCCAGTACATACATGCATTTATAATATTACATCACATTTAGAGGTAAGAAATGAAATGCACCGTTCATGGAGACGGTAAGCCGTACGTACGCATGAACGCTACTTCCATTTCTATTTCATATTTTCTGGAATGGAATCATAATGATATAAGAGTATATTATAATTCCAGTATAATAACATATATAATATCATTAACTTTATCCTTTACACATCCCACATATGGTATTAACGAATCAAATCACTTTTAGGGGGCGGTAGTCCGCACTTCCTAAAATGAAGATATTGTGTTTTACCCATAATGGAAACCATAAAGGTATGCCCAAAATGAAAAAAATAGAAGCTTAAGGAAAACATAAACATATTATATATCATATATAAAAATAGTGACATCATAATGGCCACCTTTTAAGGTGTTAAATGAGTATTGAACAATCATCGTTTCGGGAGGCAGAATTTCGCCATCCACAGAAACCGTATGTTCTTTAACCATTTGATGTAGTTGTGTGAGAGTGTAGCTCAAATAAATCTTATAACAACATCCTAGTATATTGAATATACTGGTGTTGTTACAAAGGAAGTAAATAAAAAGAGTTTAGGGGGTTGGAGAAGCAAAATAAAACAAATGAACATGAGAGAATCAATTACCTTTAAAAGTGTAACTCTTTTTGAGTTGAGCCTAAAGGCTTCCTTTGAAAGGATTCTGCCCAAAGGGAATCCTCTAGGATTAGGAGAGGGATGTGGAGAGAGCAAATGGGCAGGGGTTGGCCGAGCCAAAGGCTTGAGAAGTGTGTGAAATGAGGTAGAGGTGGGGGCCTTTTATAAGAGGAGAGGAGGGGCACTTTTGGAAAGTAAAGAAATATTACATTATTTGAAAATGTGTTTCGGTTTTAAAAGGTCCCACATTGATATAATTCGTGGTTAAGGTGATAAGGGTTCGAAATCCACTCATCCAATTGGTTTTGGACATGTTTAGTTCATAGATTTTATATTATCTTTCCATTTTATTTAAATCGTCAAATAATGATGTCATCGCTGCATCATTATTATGTCATAAATAATTTAATTTATTTAATGTCTAAAAATCATAAAACAAATACTATGATGTAGGAAATCTTTTTATCTTTCCAATGACTATTTATAATCAAAATTGGGACTTGTATAACCCCACTTAAAAATTGTTTTCGTAAAACATATTATGTTTGTGTCATTTTTACTTTAACATTAAATAAAAAGTAATTTATGTCATTTCCCAATAAAAGTGGATCCATGGGGTCCCCAAGTTGACCCATGGCATGTCATGGTCGGCCATGACACAACCAATGAGGTTGGGACATGTGTCTAGGTCATTTCATTTTATTAAAGTATTATTTATACCTTAAACTACCCTAATTACCACTAATCGTGATTAAGAACTTAATAAGTTACTATTCACCAAAAAATTATTTTAATCTCATTGAACCACATTTTACTTCTTAATGACAACCATGTATGTCGGATTTTCAAAATTCAATACACATTAGTGGTAAACTTTCATTTAACTGAAAAATCAGTTTGCTTGATTACCACTTAGTGGTTTCACTATTCATCAAAAATTGAAGTTTTTCAGAAAATTACCAAAAATTCACCCTAAGCTATATTTGATATTCCGAATTCAAAAATGAAGTCTATTTTACAAAATTCAAAACATATAGGTCAAATTAATTAATTTAATAATTAATTCCCGCTGCCAGAGCAAATAGCGTGTTTTTACAAAACAATAAGTATCAAAAGATTGACACCAGTTTAAGTCTAATTTCAAAGTGAAATTGATTCCAATGACCACCATTGGATAAAATGGTAAAAATATATTCTAATTTCACTTCAAAACCAATTCAAAACATAATCTAATCATATAAATAAATTAGATTAAAAAGCAGTTTTGATGTAAAATGCAGTATTTTTCACTATTCATTAAAAAATGAACATTGTCAGAAAAATACCAAAAATTCACACAAGGTAAATTTTGATGTCCCAATCATAAAGAATAAGTTTATTTTGACAAACATAGTTTATAAAATTGTCAAAATATAGATTCAAAAATGGTTTGTCATCAAAAGGCAGTAAAATAATCTTTTAAGAATATTAGTGTATTCCATGCATAAGATTGTATTTATTTTCATATTAAGCCTCTATAACACTATCTTAATCATTAATAGACATAGATAAAAATATCTATTATTCATTACTTACTTGGGATGTTACATAAAGTTAGGGTTTTTTTATAAAATCCGGTGAACCTTTTATCAGCACTAGCTAAAAAATGATGATAAATGTATGTTTTATCGGCGTTAAAATAGAAAGTGCTAATAAAACATGCTTTTATCATCACCTTTTTAGCACTGATAAAGATAGGCTTTTGTCAGTGCTAAAGAAGTGTTGATAAAGATATAAGGTTAATAATTTATTTATATATATATTTATAAAATTATATGTGATAAACATATATTTATATTTATAAAATTATAATTTAAATAATTATAAAATTATAAGAAATATACTTATTATATTTATAATCCTAGAAATATATATAATAAATATATTAATTACATATATTTATAAGATTATAGATGTATATAACTATATTTCATCTAATTTTATAATTATTTATATGAATATATATTTATTTATAATTATAATTATAAATGAATATATATATATTTATTTAAATAATTATAAAACTATAACAAATTAATATTTCTAATATTTATAGTTTTATTAATATTTATATTTAATATATTTATTATAATTGTATAATTATTTAAATATATCTGTATTTATTTATAACTATAAATATAAATATTTGTATTTATTTCTCAATATTTTATTATACTTATTTAATTATATATAAAATTATATAAGAAAATAATAAATATATTTTTTATGAATTAATAATAATTTAAATAAATGTATATTTATTTATATTTATAACTAGTAAATAAATATATATATACTTGTAATTTAAAAATATAATAAATAAATTATTTATAGTTGTAATTATATATATATAAATATATATAATTATAATATTATAACAAATTTATTTATAATTTTATAAATATATATAATTAATATATTTATTATAATTTTTTAATTCTTTAAATATATCTACATTTATTTAGAATTATATTTAAAACTATTTGCATTTATTTATAGATATTTGTATATAAATATATATTTATTATATTTATTATATTTTTTTAGTTATTTAAATATATCTATATTTATTTAGAAATTTAAATTATAATTATTTGTATTTATTTATAAATATTTGTATATATTTATAAATATATTTAATTAATTATATATTTATAACTTTATAAGTATTATAATAAATATATTTCTTATAATTTTTAAAAAAATTACATATATATATATATATATATTTATAAAATTATAATATAGGTATTTATTTTAATTTTTTAATTATTTAAATATATATAGTTATAATTATAATTACAAATAAATATATTTAAAAATTATTTATATATACATAAAATTTAATAATTATAAATATAATAAATATATTTATTCTTTAAATATATTTAATGTAATTTTATAAGTATTGAGAACATAATATAGTATATATATGGGTAACATGAATTAATCATATACACCTATAGTAAAATATACATAATAAAAAATGATTCATCAATGGACAACATGAATAATAAGAAGAGTGAAATGTATAAATGAACATTCATGATGATACATAACATATATGCACTCATGATCAATATATTAGTTGACCAAATTCATTATAAACACATATATATTTTATTATAATCTTATAATTTTTTTAAAAAATTATATTTATATTTTTGAATTATTAAAAAATTATATTAATTATAAACATACATTTTTTATTTAATATATACCAATAAAAATTATTTTTTAATATAAATAAAATAATTATATATAAATTATTATTAAAAACTTTTATCAGCTCTAAAACTAGCACTGATAAATCTACCCTTTATCCCCCCCCCCTTTATCAGCGCTTTCTGCTTAGCACTGATAAAATGAGGTGCTTCCCTTGCCCTGTTTGGTAGCAGTGTAGTCATCCTATCAAGGTGATTTTGGGTCCTTATGATTTCCAATTTTTCTCCAACTTCTCAAAAGCTTCAGCCCTCAGATATTTTTCTATTAGGCCCCCTTAGGCATTGTCCTATTCTATTTTGTCTCTATGTTTTTCCTTGTACTTTGATATTTCCCTTTCCCAAGATATCTCAGTTTCAGGTTGGATTCATTTCCCCTTCGCCTCTACTTTTTTCGAGCATGCTCTCCATTTGGTGTATCTCCAATATTTATTTTCATCTAAATCTTTAATAGATTCAGTGTTCAGTCCCAAAGTAATATTTCTCATCTCTATTTGTTTTAGATCTATCCTTAATGGTTCCTTTAAATTTTGGCGATGGAACTTTCTGTCCTAAGATGCATTATATTTTTTTCCATGAAACGAGGGAGATCTAGTGCTCCATCAGTCTAGTGCTCTTTCTTTTCAAGGTTTAGCATGTGTGAATCTCTGGAGTTGTGTTTCATGGAATATTTCCTCATATAATGAATTTTTTTTGCAGATATATGTATATTGGGAAACTATTTCCCAATCTAGTGATAGAACTTGGGGGGGGGGGGTCATGGTGAAGGGTAGGTGCTATCTAAGACAACACATTCTTTAAGATATTTCTACAAAAAATGTGTTATCCTAGAGAGCACCTTCTTCAAAAAAAAATTAAAGAAGGTGCTCTCTCAAAGAGCTCCCTCCCTTAATTTTTTTAAATATTTATTATATATATAAACAAAAATAATAATAATAAATAAATGATATTAAACTATTTTTATATTTGGTATTACTTTAAGCAAAGAATTCTAAAAATATTGTGTAAAATCTCATCCAACATCCCCTTTTATAAGGTTCTGATACTCAACAACTTTTCCATGTTTTTTATGTGGGATTCAGATGCCACTTTATAACTATTTAATGAATAATATATTATTTATAATAGCGCATTAATGATAATAAATTATTAATCATTATAGATTTCAAAAAAGTATTAATTATTTTATAATGTAAAAAATAGTAACTAATAAATTCATGGTAATGATTACTAGTAATGTCATTAGTGTTTTTCAAACTATAATTAACAAAAAAATATTTTTTTTAAATGATGTAATTAATAATTTAATTAATAATATTATTATGTTATTAATTTCTAATACTTACAAACAGATGGGGAGGGGGATTACAAATACTGGATAATTTCTAATATCAAATAGAAAAAATGTAATTAATAATATATTTAATTTGATATTTCAAACTAATTAGTAATAATTAATAATCTAATTATTATGAAATATTATTATAAAATAATTTTTTTCTATGTAAATAATTCTTTATTTATTATATTTACAAATAATAATAATAATAATAATGTTGTGAATAAATAAAAAATTACTATTATTATTATTATTAAATTTAAAAATATAAAAATAAAAATAAAAAATTATTATTATTAAAGATAAAAAATATTTTTTTACTTTTTGAAAATAATTAATACTTTACTTTTATTATTATATAAATTAGAATGATATTTTTATTAAACTTTATTATTATTAAATAATAATTACATGCATAAATTCATTTTGACTTAATGATTAATTATAATTAGTTAACTTACATATTATATTATTATTAATTATTATTAAATACATAAATAAATAGATTATATATAAAATTTATACTATTTATTTATTTATTTATTTTTAAAATATAAACTATATTACTATTATAATTATTATAAATTATTATCAATTATATTAAAAAAATTAATAATAAAATAATTATTAATAATTATATTTTTATATTACTAATTTCAATAATATTAATTTTAAATTCTATTATTAATTACTTCGTTAGTTATATTAATAATTATACTATTTACATTATTATTCATACTTATTATTTTAAATATTTAATAAAATAATTAATATTTATTAAAAATATAATTCTTAATATTTAATAATAATAATAACATAATTAATAATACTTCATAATAATGTAATTTATAATATAATACTTAATAATAATTTTCCCATGAATTTTTTAAAGTGTAAGTGTTATGTTATTAAATAATAAAGTTTGTGTCCTATAAATTAGTTTTTGTTTAATTAATTATAAAATTATATTTAATTTAAATTATTTTTTATATACATAGTGAGTGTGTCAAATTTCATTGAGATTTTATTTATACTTTATAATTTATGCACTTTCGAATTTACTTATCTAAAATATAATAATGTTTCAAGTAGGTGACTTGTAAGCCTATAAATTATAAATTATAAATACAATATAAATAAAATTTGAAATATTAACTAAATATATAAAAAATAATTTAAAATAAAAAATATATATTAAAAATTTGATGAAAAATAATTTCAAAGGAACAAAATATTTTTGTTTCAAAACAAAACCTTTTCCCTTATAATTTTTTTACATCTATTTTTTTGTGTAAATATTTTTTTTTTGTTTATTATTATTTTTAAAATTATTTTATTTTCAATTATTTTTTATTTATATACTCAATGTTTTAAATTTCATTTACATTTTATTTATAGTGTATTTTATGTGAATACATTTTTTGAAGTGTAAATGTTATGCTTTTTATCAATAAAGTTTGTGTCATATAAATTAATTTTTGTTTGTTATATTTCTAAAATTATTTTAATTTTTAACATATTTTTATATATTTATTCCATGTTTTAAGTTTTATTTAGATTGTACATATAGTTTATAATTTATAGGCTTCCAAAGTCGCATACTTGAAACATAATAATGTCTCAAGTATGTGACTTTGATAGCCTATAAATTACAAAGAATAAATATAACATAGATAAATTTTGGTATATTGACTCAACATATAAAAAATAATTGAAAATAAAAATTATTTCTTAAAAAATTGATGAAAAATAATTTCAATGCCATAAAATATTATTGTTTCAAAACATAAAATTCGTACTTATAAATTTTTTTAGCATCAAACATTTTTTATGTAAATTAATTTTTTTGATTATTATTATTTTCAAATTCCTTTTATTTTTAATTAATTTTTAATTTTAAGTCCAATAATTTAAATTTTAATTCGATTTATTTATACTATATTTTATTCGCATAAATTTTTTGAAGTGTAGATTTTATGTTTTTAATCAATAAAGTTTATGTCATTAAATTAATTTTGGTTTATTAAATTTCATAAATTAATTTTATTTTCAATTATTTTTTATATATTTAATCCAAGTTTTAAGTTTCATTTAGGTTTTACTTACAGTTTATATTTTCTAGTCTTCTAAAGTTGAATACTAGAAATGTAATAATATTTTACGTAGGAGACTTTGAAATCCTATAAGTTATAAAGTATAAATACAACATAGATAAAGTTTAAAAGATTGACTAAAAAATAAAGAAAATAAAAATGAAAATAATTTATTAAAAAATTGATGAAAAATAATTTTAATTGCACAAAATATGTTATTTCAAAACATAACATTTGTACTAACAATTTTTATTGCATCAAACATTTTTTGTGTAAATTTAATTATTTTTATTTTTATTATTTTTAAATTCCTATAATTTTAAATTAATTTTTATTTTTATAGATAATGATATAAATTTCATTTAAATATTATTTATATAATATCTTATTTGAAAAAAAATTTAAAGTGTAAATGTTATATTTTTAATCAATAAAGTTTGTGTCATGTAAATTAATTTTGGTTCATTATATTTCTAAAATTATTTTTATTTTCAACTATTTTTTATATATATAATTCATGTTTTAAGTTTTATTTAGATTATACTTATAGTATTTATTTTATAATCTTAAAAAGTCACATACTTGAAATGTAATGATGTTTTCAGTAGGTGACTTTGAAAGCCTATAAATTGTAAATTATAAATACAACATTGATAAAATCTAAAAAATTTACTTAACATATAAAAAAATTGAAAATAAAAATTATTTCATAAAAAGATGATGAAAATTAATTTAGAATTTCTAGATGTGTTTATTTTTTTTAATCATTTTTAATTAATTATTATTATTATTATTATTCATAAATATAATAAATAAAAATTAATTTATATAACACAAAAATTATTGATTAAAAACATAACATTTAGACTATAAAAAAATTATGTGCATAATTATTATCAAGTATCACATTATTAATTAAATAATTATTGTAATTATTAATAATTTCATATTTATTTAATGTTATATAAATAATCTAATATATAATTTTTATGAAGTCATGGTAATTAATATATTATTTAATAATATTATTATTATTTAATATTAATACTATTATTTAAATCATCGTAATTATTATTAATAATAGTATAATTAGTCATAAATATAATAAATAAAGAATAATTTACATGACATAAGAGATATTTATTTAATAATAATAAATATTATAATTATTATGAACTAATCTAAAAATAATACAATTAATATTGTTTAGAATATTAATTACTACTAATTATTTTTAAATATAAAATTAAATATATTATTAATTACATTATTTATATTCATTATTAGAAATTAATAATAATAATTTTAGTATTATTATGATTAAATACATTATTAATTGCATCATTTAAAAAAATATTAATTATAGTTTTAACAACATTAATGAAATTATTAATAATCATTAATATGACTTCATTATTTACTATTTATTACATTATCAAATAGTAAATATTTTTTGAAAATATGATATGATTACTAACTTATTTTCATTAATTTGTTATTATAAATAATATATTATACATTAAATGGTGGAAAAGTGGTGTATGAATCCCACATCAAAAATGTGGAAAATATGTCGAGTGTTGAACCCTTATAAAAGGGGGGGATGGGTGTAATTTTGCATAATATTTTCAGAATACTTTTCTTAAAGTAATACCAAATATAAAAATAGTTAAATATTGTTTAATTTTTATTTTATTTAAATATATATATAAACAAAGTAAAAAAAAATTAATATTAACAATTTAAAAATATAGATGGGAAGGAACTCTTTAAGAGAGTGTCTTCTTTAAAAACATTCTAAAGAAAGCACTCTCTGAGATAACACCTTCTTCAAAAATATATTAAAGAAGGTATTGTCTTAAATAGTGCCCACCCTTCACCATGAAACACCCTAGTTCCATTGGTAAATTGGGAAATAGATTCCCAATATAGATATATTTGGATTTTATTTTTTCCATTAGATGAGAAAATTTTATTATATTTCATCATCAACTAATTTTGGAATTTAAATTTTTTTATCACTTTGACGTTGCATTTTATAGTTGAGTTGTGTTTCTGGTGTCTATGTTACTGGATTTCCTTTTGGCCCATTTAGTGATATTCCTATCATACAATGCATTTTTCTTTCTTTCTAGCTTTTTATTCAATTTTTTGACCATCTTCTTGATTTACTCTTATGGTAGTTTTCGAATAGGGTTCTCTATGATGATCTCTCAGGTAAAAGTATTGTATTGATCATGGTGTTAGCCTTCTAAATGAATGCCATTTTATGGTGAGATCTAGTTATAGGGACAATTCTCTAATGGTTAGTATACCTAAATGGCCCGAAAGCCTTCTTTTTTATTGATTTTTGATAAACCTCCTTTCAAGGGATGAGGGGGAACTCTAAGAAGGCATGTAGGCTTAAAAATGCTTGGATCATTCCTAAAAATGCTTGGTTTTCTATGTTAGTGTAATTTTTGTGTATTTTTCTTACATTCTATTTCTACAAATTCTTTGATTGTGGTTTATTTCTTTCATAGTGGTGCTTGGGTGGTGGGTGTTGTCAAGCGATTGGGAGATGATGGAGGTGAGATAATAGTGAAAGGGATTCGTGTAATCATAATTAGTAGTGAACCTCAATTATTATTATTTAGAGACTAAGGGTTGTGATGATGAAACTATTTTTTGGGATCATTCCCAAATACCTCCTACTCATGCTCTGTAACTAGTCCTTAGGCCATCGGGGTGGCCCTCCTTGGTATATAGGTAGCCCGTTTACTATATATTCTATTTAAAAAATTTTGTACTATATTTTCCTTGTGGTTTCTTTTGTCTTTATATAGGGTCTTGTACTTGTTTCTATATTAACCTTGAATTCATATTTGAAAATTAAAAGAAAAAGATTAGAGAGAAAATTCCATTGATATGAGTAAAAGTTACTATTCCATTGATTTAATAATTAAATATAAGTTTATGGTCAAATATAATTTCAATGTTTCTTTATATAGATTGTATTCATCTTCATGAGTTTTTATGTGTTTTATAGATTAATGAGTTTTCTCTATTTGTTAACCACTTACTAAGATTTATATGGTCATTCCCTATTTCATATTTATTTTTATAGGGATTATGGATGACTAGTAATTATTATGAAGTGAATATTTATGTATTAGTTACCAAGATAGTGTGATTTATGGGTTATATAGCCCATGGTCACAAAATTTATTAAAAGTAAAACAAAAACAAAAAACAAGGGAATATAGAATGCGGAAAGTAGTTAAAAACCACTACCATAAAGAGAAAAGAAGATAGTATCCCTAGAAATAAGTGAAAATTTTTCATTTATTAGAATGAGCTCATCCTCCACCCCAACTTATCAGATGATAGCCCCTCCTCCATGTTTTGGGAATTTTTTATATCTTTTCATCATTAGCTTGAGGATTAATGTTCTCATATGATGGGGTGGGATCCTCAAGGTTCAGAGGATCCCATTCTCCAGTCGGACTTGAGCCCTCTGATAACATCTTCATATCAAAAGTGCTTCTTGCATTGATAGTCTCAATGCTTGAGGATTTTCCTTCGACTCGGGTAATTATATGATAATTTCTAAATTCCTCAAGGAAAACCTCCCTCATAATTTATCTGTTTAAAACGTCTTGTATACTATGATTATTTTTCCTAGAACCAAATTCTAGTGGAAAACTTTTTGATGTGATCCAAGGTGAGTGCTCCCTTACCTTCAGTTATACCTAGATAGTTGTAGTATTCCCACTATCACCAGCATGTATCTCATCATCCCCCACTTCATTCAAAAGGGTACACCTCATATTCCTCTTGAATTTGTAAGCTTCCACTTTAACTCTTTAAGAGTCTCCCTTATGTGGTTTTCCATCAGTTACAGTGCATCCAAGTCACAAAATAGCATCCAAGTAGGACTTCCCTACCAAATTCACAACCTTGGTGGGTTTTGGTTTGAGCTAAGCAGAGGATAGGGAGCTTACCTCCTATGATTTATTTCTTTTTTTAGCTGAGGCATGGAAATCATCCTCCTTGTTCTATTTTAGATCAACATTTGATAAGGAAAAATCATCTTTAGGTTCATATTCCTTAAGATCTTTTTCACCAATTTTTTAATGTTCTTTCCATTCTATTGTTTCACGGTTCATGTCCACTTTCTTCTCTACCTTACCTTGATTCAAGTCCTTATCTATAACAATATTTGTCCCTCCATCATCTTGGGCTTGATTTAACAGGTCCACACTATTAAGATCAAAGGTATGAGCCTCCCCATAAGTATCTTTATTTTCATTTTCATCCAGACTCCTAGAGTTCTTATTCTGCCTCCTGAAAGTGTCAAAGGTGTGGCCTCTCAAACCACATTTTTCAAAAGCCAAGCTGTGATGACATCTTTCAAAATTGTGTCCAATGGTGTTATACCCTGAGAAGAAGTAGGGAATCCTCTCATATTCAATCAAAAGGATGATTTTAAATTCATCAAATTTCAAAATGGTGGTTTTAATAAGGTGATATATGATATCAACCTCCACTAGTATGCGTGAAAACGGTCTAAACCTTTACCTTTCAGTCTCCCTATCCATCTTCATTGGCACTCTAATAGTAGAATCAATCTCCCATAATATTTTGGGGTGCCCAAAAAACTAACTCAACCCTCTAATTAATCCAGAGCAAGATAATGGAGTTCCATGACTTCAAGGGATTAAAGGAGGGGTATCAATATTTGATTCTTACAATTCTAGGCTTTAGATTAGAAAATTCAATACCCCATGACTTTTATTTTAGGACTGAGTATTTTAAGACAATATGGAAGTACCCACTCCTTAGTGATGTCATACTCCGTCCATAAAATCCTCATAAATCAATCAATCTCTTCTGAAACTTAAAAAATCTATTTATCGTCTTGAGACAATGAAAAATGAATGTTAATCAAATTCTTACATTCTTGAATCATATCAGGTAATAGAACTTGATTAGATTCCATGAAAGTAGTGTCACCCTTCCTCATTACCTTCTGCGATATCATCTTAGGATCCTTCTAAAACGCATCAAAGGTAATGTTCTTGTATTCTTAAGCAACTTTCAAATGAGACCCTGAAGCCTGAGGAGAGGAAACTAAAACTCAAAGTTGGGGAGGACCTTAAGTACTGGTCACCACTTGACCAAATCATACACATTTAATACTATTTGATCCAATAGGCTCATTGGGAACAAGAGCACAATTCTTTAATGAATCAGTTGAAAAAAAATCCAAGACTTTCTGATTTATAGGTCCATAAAGGGGAACCCTATAATTGAAATTTGAAGGGGTAACTACAGAATTATCATTACTAGCCTCCATAGACTGTGTAATGATATGAAAACCATATATCAAAAGTAGGTAGTGGAAGGAAAACTTTTGATCTCCATGGATTCACCATGAATCACTATAAAATCACCCAGATGAGAGCACCTGACATCATCCCTTCCTCTTTAGGTATTAATTATTTTTGAAGCAAGTGAAAATTTTATTGAACCTATTTTATGGAAGAAATGGGAATTTATGAGATTTAAAATAGTGTTTATTTATATATTATTAAATAGTGTGTTCCCTAATCCTCTAAAACTCCAAAAACAAAGGCCTTGGAAATTATAAAGTCATAATATTTGTAGAAAAACATATAATTATGGGTGGTCATGTTTGGACTTTTAAATTTGGTATCAGAGAAGATTTTATACAACATTAAATGTTGGGATATAGGTGGATGAGTAAAATTTAAAATCTTTATATAATCTTAAGGGTTAAGATTTTGGTTAGAGGATATAAGTTACAAGACATAGATAACCATAATGGTTAATCTACTATTTATTTCAAAGGTGAATACTACTATTTGGGGATGCATTTGATGGATTTTTGAAGAATATTTGATTATGGTTCAAATAATTTTTGGGTTTATAATTTTAGATTATATAAGTAAATAAGATTTAAAAAATTGTGGTTAGGATTTTGGTTATTAGAAATGAAAATATTAATTGGTGTTCATAGGATATAGTTAGCATGTACTGATATTATTTGTGGTTATTATCATAAATTATTTTGAAACAAGTGAACATTTTCAGGATTTAATTTCTTATAAGTGATGTAGGAGAATGTAACAACCTGGATTTTTTTAATAACATATTATTTCTAGGTTTTATTAATGTTTATATTATGGATTTATATATAATATTATCCTTGAAATATGTTTTTTTAATATTATTTATTTATCACATTTTATAATAGATATTATATGATCAATTAGTAGATAAATTAAATATTATTAATAAATATGTTTATGTCTAGGAATAAAATATATTTTATTGAAAAGAATTAATAATGTTTCTCATTTTGATTTCTTATTTTTGATACAAAGTATTTATTTATTATTATATATTTATAGATGAATATTGATATTCATATATTTATATTGAAATTTATTATTATAATAATATTATAAATAATAATAAAATGGTAAAAAAGAAACATGGTTTTTTATTCAAGAGAAATGTTAGACCCAAAATGGTCTTAGATACCCTTAGAAAGGTATGAATCAGGGTATGGATATTCTTTTCAAAATCCTTCTTGCCCCACTAGATCTTGACCTATTTATTATAAGGGTCACTTCATTTTCTATTAAGTGTTTATGATAATATTATTATTTCCTTATTTATTTGATGATGATGAATTGAAATTAAAGCAGAAGATAAAGTGCAAGGACACATAGATTTTTACTTGGTTCACCCACACTGGGCTACATCCAAGGAGCATACAATGGAAATGTACCAATGTAGCAAATCCACTAAGTCTCGCTACCAAAATAGAGATTCAGGCAAGATCGCTTCAATGCCCAGGCTCACTTCCTATACAATGTTTATTGATAGTTCATTACTTCCCAAGGTTCACTCCCTCAATCTTTCTTTTTATAGAAAACTGATGGTGCAAAAGATCACCTTCTTCCACTTCCTTTTCTCACAACTATGGAAAGGATTAAGGCATAGTCTATGAACATGTAGGTCCCTTCATTATCAATAATAAATGCATCCTCAGTTTTAGGTAGGTTCTCTATTGAACTCCCACTTTCATCCACTTGATGAGTATCACTTTACCGTAGTTTTATTGGGAAATACATTTTTAATACTTTCATGATGCTCACTGCCTTCATAAATCTCACACATCCTTCACAAAAATACCCAATTATTCACAAGTATTTAATACCTTCATGAACCCCAAAATTTTCATGAATCACTCCTATTTTTTGAATATCAAATAGCCTTTGCGAAGAAACCTCCATTGGTGAAGCTCAAACACTTTCACGAAGCTTACTTAGACTTCATGAAGCACATGAATTTTGGTCGGATTTTTATAGCATTCACAAACTTCAATACTTTTTCAAAATTTTTCAAAAGAATAAATTTCACGAATTCAGAGCCTATGGATTTTCATTAGGGATTTATCTATCTTTATGAGGGTGGGGGGTAGAGGCTTATTTATAGGCATTTACTCCCATTCTAGAACCTTCCATCCTCATAACCACAATTTTCATGAATCTATCTAGAATAATTTGTGAAGCTCTCTATTTTTCTGATGAACCAAGGAGATTTACCATTCACTAAACTTCTCTTAGTCATAGAGATTACCTTCAACCCTTCATTCATTAATGATTATCCACTTATCACAGTCACAGAGATTATCGTCAACCCTTTGTGCATTTGTGATGCTCATTCAGGATGATCTACACCTTCGTGAAACTTCCTTCGTGAAACCTAGTATTTAAAGAACTCATGAATTTTCCATATTTTTATTAATAATTCATGGAAATCCAAATATCATGATGATTAAGCTAACCTCAAAATTTTAGACCCCAAATTTTTTTGAAAACACTTGGAAATGGTGCCACCTTGTGTATGCACTTTTCTATACTACTTCCAGGGAATCTATTTTACTATCCTGGATCTTTCTCAACATATCTAGTTAATAATATCTATGGAAGTCCACAAATAACCTCAATATCCTACTTTGTCAATGAGAATAATCTACTCAAAAACACTTCATTGATACATTGACTAATATTTTCCCAATAATCTCCCCCTTTAGGTTTATTGACAACTATTCAAATTTTTATACCACATTAAATATTCTTCCATATTCTCACAACATTCACTTATTTTAGTTCAGATAGCGATTAGATATTTTACCCAACATGCACTATAATCCCACACGAGTTATGCTTATCATGATGAACAAGAGCAGTGTGAAAAGTTCATCAATTAAGAACTTTATTCCAAAACCACTCATATTATTTCACCACGAACCCCATCTACTGTTATATATAACCTATGATTGATCACCTTTTGCATCATTAGATTTAAATCACCCCCTTCTTCACTACTCCCCCTTTCTTGATTAAGATATTTTCTCCCCCTTTTATAGTCATGAATTCCCACCCTCGTTTTTCAAAGAACCCAAAGGTCGCTCCTTTTTGGTATGTCATAGGGTAAAAAACACAGATCATCACATTAAGTAAAAACACACCATACCTCGGGGACTGTGGGTTCCACATCCACACTTTTTCAAATTCATGGAGTTGACTGAACTCCAACAGCTAGTTGATGATGTTCAAATAATTATTGGGTTAAGTCAATTGTCATAATTTCTACAAACTGTAATTATATAGGCACATAAACTAAATTCATAATCCCTTAATCCAACTTCTCCTTAATAAAATGATACTTGATTTCAATGTGTTTTTTTCTTGAGTGATAGACTATATTTTTGCTAAGATTAACAAAACTTGAATTGTTACAGTGGATTCCGATCGGAGACTTCACTAGAACTCCTATATCATCAGGTTGTTTCTTCATATACAATAACTGCATACAATAATTAGTGGTCAAAATATATTAATATTCTATAGTGATCAATTAAATATAGTATTTCTTCTTTCTTATCCAAGAAATACACAATCCACTAAGATAGAATGCACCACTTAATGTTGATTTTCTATCATCTACTGAACCAGCCCAATCCGCATCTATATAGCTCAATAACTCATACTGAGATATTTCATTGTACAAAAAATAGAAATACACTATCCCCTTGATATAACAAAGTATTATTTTTACTACAGGTAAGTGGATTTCTTTGGGGTTACTTTAATATCTTGCTACTTGGTATGTGGAAAAAACAATATTAGGTTTTGTAACTATAAAGTACAATAGGATTCCAATGATTTTTCATGTATTCTGTGACATTAATTGTATTTCCTTCATCATCCCATGATATTTTCATCCACGTACCCACTGGAGTCATCATTTCCTTGGAATTATCCATTCCAAATCTTCTCAAACCTTCTTGGCATATTTTAATTGAGAAATTAATGTTCTATTCTTTCCTTGTGTCACTGTTTGTAATGTGGTTCATTAGATCCACTAAATATTATATCATATACATACACTAGAACAATCATCCTTTTATTACTTTAATTTTTGACATATATATTGTAATCAACTCCACCATGCTAAAAATAAAGTTTATTTAAAAACGTATGGATCCTTGAATACCATGATCTTGGTGTTTACTTCAACACATACAGTGATTTTCTCACCTGATAAACTATATTCTCATCTTCATGAATAATAAAACCATCTAGTTTCTTAATATACACTTCTTCTTCCATAATACCATTTAGAAAGGATAACTTTTAAACCATCTAGAAAACATAGAACTTTCTTTACACTACTATGGTCAAGAATAATCTGATTCTTTCTAGACTTAAAACATGTGAAAATGTTTCATCAACATCGATACCCTCTATCTAGTAGTACCATCTTCACACAAGTCATGATTTTTTTGAATCATTATACCATATTCATTCATCTTGTTGTTAAAGACCCATTTGGTCCTAATGACATTATTATTTGTTGGTCTAAAAACAATATCCCAGAAGACCTCAAGCATTGTACTGATATAAATCATTAATACCAATTTTTTTACAAATTTTATATTTTTAATTAATCTTTAGAGTGGGGAGACCATTTATTAGAAACACTTTCAATCTTATCTCTCATATCCTTGGTATATTGAAAATAGTCAATGGATACCATATTGTTAAAAAAATAGATAATCATTAAATACATGAATTTTGATTCTTCTCCCACAATCAGTTTTTTTGATGCCAGACAACATAAACTTTTATCCTTTCTATACCATTGATACCTTTCATGTGATTAAGAGATATAATTATCTCCCTATGATATGAAACTATTCTTATTATTAGGCCTACTATTTAGACCCACAAACATTCTTCTTCCCCTATATCATTTCTTCACATGTAACTGTAGGTTTGAGAAACTTTTGTAACTCAATAACATTTTTTAGTTGTCGTTGCCTTCAATAATATTTTTAGTTGGTGAATTTACCACTTAGCAGTGAGCTATCAACAACACTTCTTAGCCTACTATGTTAGAAATCGGTGTAGGAAATAAGAGATAAAGTTAATAAAACCATAACTATCCATTGTAATCAATTACTTCCATACATCTCAAACAGCAATAGAACATTAACTCTTTTGAAAGAATTCTACCAAAATTCTTCTTCAGATTTGGTGGGATTTGAATCAATTGAAATTATGAAGCACATAACATCACCAATTTTCATATTTTGATGTAACTTAATCTTGGAATATATCTCCCCTAACACCTGAAACAATTGAACATCAATTAATAAAATTTAAACACATATAGAGAGGGGTACATCTGTAATCCTCAAGAGGAGTATTATATTTGATCCTGGTGGACTAACCCTTTTATATTTTCTTGTAAAGAACTATACTCATTTTCTACTTGTTCCAATTGCCTAGCCAACTTTAAATAATATGGCCATATAACTAGAAATTCCTTATCCACATACTCAGTTTTCTTCTGATATGTAGATTTTTTAGGCTTGGCCTTTTTTCACAATTTGGGGTTTAAACCCACTAGTACAAATTTACTTCTTTGATGCTCAACAAAAATTCGATTTTCAATGATTATTTCTCTGTGAATTAATCTCTCAACTGGTAATATACTCTTTCTTCTCCCTCCATTGGACGGTTCTTGATTATACAACAAAAATAAATATTTTAATTATATTTTAATGGAATTAAAAGTTCATTTTTGATCTTATGGGCCTGAGTTAGTGGATTTTAATTTTGAACATCCATTCTTATCATACGTGCAATTCATGCCTAATGTACACCAATTTAGGCCCAATGATTAATCTGAACCACCCTCTCAAGGGACTCCTACATATTTTTTTCAAAGCTGTCCTAGGTGTCAATAAGTAGGTTTCATCACAAAAAGGAATCAAATGCCACTCACTCCCATATTAGTGGTTGAAATATTTTACTATTGGGAAATTGATTTCATGGGTGCCTTCCCAAACTCTTGGGAATATATTTACATTCTTTTAGCTGTTGATTATGTCACCAAATGGGTTGAGGACATTCCTCAAAAATCCATTGATCATCAAATTGTGATTAGATTTCTCAAGGAAAACATCTTCTCTAGATTTGGAATTCCTAGGGATATTATTAGTGATCGTGGAACTCATTTTTTCAATCATCCATTATAATAACTCATGTAAAAGTATGTAATTTCTCAAAAATTGTCCACTACATACCACTCATAGACCAATGGTCAAGTTAAGTTAGCCAATCGATAAATAAAACAAATTCTTGAGAAAATCGTTAAACCATCTAGGAAAGATTGGTCAAGCAAACTCTTAGATGCTCTTTGGGCCTATCGAACCACATATAAAACCATTTTAGGAATGTCCCCATATAGGTTGGTTTATGGTAAATCATGCCATTTTCTAGTGTAGATTGAACATAAGGCTATTTGGGCAATTAAAAAAATGGATTATGACCTCTCATTAGTCAGAACAAAAAGGTAATTAGATCTCAATAAACTTGAGGAACTTAGGATGGATGCTTATGAAAATTCAAGGATCAATAAAGCTAATGTACAAGCCCACCAATCTCTAAATATTTAAACCAATCACATTTTACTTGGTAAACCTATTATTTTATATAGCTCTAAAATTCATTTACACCTGGGAAAGTTGAGGTTTAGATGGTCAGGTCCATATATAGTGCATAAGGTGTACCCCCATGGGGCTGTAGAAATTCAAGATCCCACCAATGGTAAAACCTTTAATGTTAATGGTAATAGAGTTAAACCATTCCAAAAAAAAGAATTTGATGAAAAATTGAGTGAACCAACCTTAGATGAGGAAAATACTTGAATAATTAAAGGTCTAAGTTGAGCTAGATCCATTAAACAAATGCACTGCATGGGAAGCAACCAATGATTTTCATCTTTTTAATTTTTTTAAACAAGGTTAATGAATCATTTTCATATTTAAAAAAATACATTGTTGACATGTTCTTCTGTTATGAGTATGGATGGGTATGAAAGGGGAGCACCATATTTATCTGTGTCACGTGGTGTGATCCTTGAGTAATACCTTACCTAGAAATTTAAAAAGAAGATAATATATCATCAGTTTATTTTATTTTATGTGTTTTTATGTTAAAATAAAAATAAAAATATAATTAAAAATATAATAATAAAAAAAAGGGACACTTCATAGGTCATGGGTCAAACCCCATCACAATTTTCAAAGCCACAGGGATTCAAACCCGAGATCGAAGAGAGATAGGGGCACGCACTTACCATTTACCTTCTACTTTTTTTTCTTCCTTATTCTATAATTTTTATATATATACTTATATTATACTTTCTATATTATATAAATAAATATATATATATATATATATTGTTTGGTTTTTTTCTTTTTTTCTTTTTTTACTAGGGAACTATGCAAGTGACATGGATATGAAAGGACTAAATTAGAGTAGCAAGAACTTCAACTTCAACCACCATGTGACTTCATTCCATGATCCTCATATTTCATTTTCCTTTTTGAAATTCCATTATATTCCCCTACTCCTAAATTTTCATTTCTTCAAACATTGGGGACAATGTTATTTTAAGTTGGGGAGGAGGTGAAAAAAATTTCTTTTGTGTGAAAAAAAATGTTTTGAAAAAAAATATATGTGTAAATAAAAGGAAAAATTCCTTTAACTTTGAACATGATAATACACATTGAAAACTTTGAAACTAAATATCAAATAATTTAGAATTCCCTGATTCTAATTCTAATCCATATATAATTTCATGAGAATAGATTTTGGAAAGTGTGGATGTCCATTGTGATATTTCATCATTTATATTTTCATACAAATAAAAATAAGATCACAATTCACATCCATTGGATAGTGGGGTATTAGTTTGATTTCATGGGGTCCCCAAATAAATAGCATATGTTTGGTAATAATTTTAGTTTTAATATGAGTTTTCAAAAAAAAATTAAAAAAATAATAAATTTGCACGTAGAGCAATGAAATGACCTAATGCATGGCTTTTGGCACTTGGGGATCGTGAATCCATATTTTTCTGGCCCAGAGTTAGTAATTGTTTCTCTATTTTTGGTAATTTGATTTTATTTTTGATTGAGTTAACTTGATATGATGCCCAAGTATGTGGGATTCACCTGGTGCCCTATGGTCTTTGAGACTGGGAGTCATCAGTGAAGTCTCGCTACAGGGGTTGACTCTTTTGAGTGTAATTTCAATTACCATGGAAAATTTTAAAAACCAAAAAAAAACAAAAAAATACAATAATTTTTTTTGAATACTCATCTTAATATTGAAATGTGATTCCACCTAGCGCTTCTGTCATTTCCCCCTTGAATAAAGATTAACCCCCATGTCTATTGTGATACACAACACATCCTCATACTTAGTTGATATTGGATGAAATATGGCAATGAATTTGAACAAAGAACTAGGATTGGGATTGGGAACTACTTATGAAACTATCTTTTATTGAAATATTTTGATGGGTTTCATGATTTTTTGGTATAATGGTTTTTGGTGACCATTGTGTATTAAAATGTTTTTGGAAAAGGGATTCTAATTTCATATTGTTGAGATACATTTTTTCTCGGGACTAGAAAATCTCATGATGGGGGGCGTAATTAGCCAATAAAAATAAATATTCTAATTACATTTTAATTTTATTAAATGTTCATTTTTGATCTTATGGGCCTGAGTTAGTGGATTTTAATTTTGAACATTCATTCTTATCATATGTGCACTTCATGCCTAATGTACACCAATTTAGTCCCAATGATTCATCTGATTTTAAGGATTTTAAGTATAAATTTTTTAATTTGATATTTCGGTAACTATATCTACACGTAAATATGAAAATTTTTCATTTAGGGATCAATGGAGTATTCATAATGTATGATGAATATATTTGGTGATGAAAGGAAATAATTCTGGAGAAGGCAGATTGGAAACCATCCCACTGATGAGAATATGGGACCCACAATACAAACCCAATGAATCCCAAATTTCATGGGATTATAGAAGACATATATAGGAACAAATAATTATTCATGATCCAGTGCTAATTCAGTATCCATTATGGTTATTCAAGTGTCCCAAGTTGAAGATAAAATTTTGCGCTAGATTCTGCGGCCTAGAAAAACAGCCCATCATTTTACACATATCATGTTAGCCATAAACTATTTTGCGCTGAAACATTATAGAAGGTTAGGGGACATGTATTAATCACTCCAATTAGGCCATCTAGAAGTCCTTCCAGGCGCATCTGTTCGGTGGTTACAAGTTGGCTGCCACCTCAGGTCAAGAGTGGAAAAGTCCAAATTCCACAAGCTTTCCACCACCCCAGGCCTACCATAATCAAGTGGGATGCTTTTTTACTATTTGAGGATCGACCCAAGGTTCCAAAAATGCTTATTTAAGGTAGTGGTGATGGAGAAATTTTTTATATTTGAGCTTTGTTCTGATCATAATGTTATGCTGCCAATTTGATGTTGTAATCACTTCCCCTCAATTGTAAGTTCTTTGAATTACCTTAGATTCTTTATAAAAGTTCACCATATTTTCTTTTTATATTATTATTTTTATCACTTTGATACCATTGCCTCAATTAGTAAACTTTTTTATACCAAACCTTGTGAGATTATCACACAACGGTGGAATGATTGTTATTTCTTTGTTTTTTTTACTTCTCCAATTCCTCCCTCATGAGTCTACTTCCCGCTTCCATTGAAACCATAGCATCAATGGTGGGCTAACCCACTTATGGGTTGATCCAAGGGAGTATAAAGGGGCTAGATTGGATGTTATTTATAACTACCTTAATCACTAATCACTTCTTTAAAATGAGATTTTTATTTGATGATTTTAAAACTTCTTCATCCTTATTGAATCTTAAGGTCACACACTTCAAGTGCTAATAAGAACATTTACTTTCAAGTGCTCAGAGCTTTGATCCTTCAAGTGTATAGGTGATTTGTATTAGGGTGTGTAGGCATTAAACCAGTGAGTTATGATTTTCTTTGATCTTCTTAAATGAACTCACCTAAAATATATGAAATTGAAATAGTTGAAAAGGGAATGTGTCCAATCCACCCCAAGTGATAACCTTGGATCAAATCATACTTTAAAATTGAATTAACTTCAGTGTCTTAGAAGTTACTTAAACCCATATAAAATCAACCCATGTAGGCCACTTCATAGCCAAAAATAGTCTATAAAATGTACGTGTCTATAGGTTTCTTCTTAGGTCTCTGAGGATTCGACAACCCAAGATAAACTACAAGGACCATTGTACCTTCATCTCTTGGGTAAATTTGAGCATGAATCAGTTCTTTATACATCATTTAATTCTTTCCTTATAGAATGACATATGAATTTTTTGATACATTCTTTATTCATTTTTATTTTATTAGTTAATCGAGACACCACACTGTTTATTTCTAGTTGTGGTTCCTTTACTGAACGTACATTATTATTACTTAAAACTAGAGTAGCTCCTCCCTTTTTCTTCTAGGTTCATTCAAATTCTTTCCAAGAGATCTGTTATGAGTGTAATAGAGAAAGTGCTTGATACAACTTTAATTGAGATCCTTCTATTTTCTCGGAGAATTTAAACCTATTTTTTTACATATCATTTTTTCTTCCAGTATAGTCTTTCTTATTATAAACCACTAGAGTTGGGGATCTTCTTTCGAGTTCTTTTTCCTTCCCTGCTTTCTTCCAGCAGCAATATCTTTCCAAATTTCTTTGAACATGTATATCATCTCCAGTTAAAAACATACCTTCTGTCATCATTTCTTGGCTGAGATGTTGATGCATTCTTATTTCTTCTTCTTTTGACATTGATACCCTAGTATACTTGACACATACTCATGGGGTATCTATGTCTTTTATAATAATATCATTTGTTGGATACTTTCTTCTAAGAGACATTAATTTCATAATTTTCAACAATCTTATGTTTATTCATATATTTAGCATTTTTTTGTTTTTACAATATGAAATATATTCGAAAGCTTCAGAATAGAAACTCGAAATATGATCATACGTCCCACGGAAATTGAACATGTTGTCATCAATTTTTGTATATGTGTTTTTAGGACAGTTTCCATCACCGAAAGGATTTTTCCTATTTCTGAAACTACTCAAGGCTCTTTTCCTCTCATACATGGGAGAGGATTTATAATATCCAATACCATATTTTCCCAAACTAGATGGAGTTTAGATGATACAATAATTTCATGTTTCTCCTCATAAATATCATATTTTCTTTTCATTTCATTATTACCTTCTAAAGGAAATTAAAATGGTAAATGAACAGAATCCTTCAATTTAGGATTTCTAATAGCATTAGATTTATCCACTTCTTTATTGACTAATTCTATCTCTTCTCCCAACTGTTTAATCTTCACATCCCTTGATTCAAGTCGAGCATTAAGTTCTATATTTTGATTCTTCCCACTACTCATCTCATATTCAAATTCTTATGTGATCTTATCCATCATGTCACTTTTCTCTATTATTTTAAAATTCATCTGAGAAAAAGAGTATTTGAAACACCCATTCTCTTATTGTATCCTTTGATTATCATGTACCAGTTCTAACTATTGTGTATCAAAATAATCATTTTTGGATACCAAATTCTAAATTTATTTTGAGTTTAGGTTTTTTCCCTTCTCATTAGAATTGAGTTTTTTTATCTATATAGAAATATTTTTCAATTATTTAGCATGAGAGTAATTATTCTCCCTTAGATATGTGGCCACTTAAACAATCCTTTTATTTATAACTTTCAACTTATTAACTTAAATTTTTTGCAATTTCATTTAGATATCTTTAGATTTATTTTCTTCATCCATTTTATGATCCAATTCCTCTGTTATGTGGAAAACTTACAATTTTATTATTCTTGAAATTTCTTTAGCATCAGTATTTCTAGCATCACTTAGAATATTAGGTTCTTCACTCATTCCTGTAGCGTCATTGAATGAGTAAATATTTTCACTGTATGATTCATCCAAACCATTCATCAGTATATTGTTTGTTTCTCTAAACTAAATCACACTCTTTACACATATGCTTCTACACTAAGGAATTCCATCAGACTTATAATTCTTCTTTCAAGCTCTTCCTTTTTCCATGGAATAATGATATAAGAGCAGAATAAAACTTTAATTTCAACAATAGACCGAACCAAGTCAGAGAAAAAAAATCTAATAAAAGAAACCAATGCTCTGATACCAATTGTTAGGCCTAAAATGGGATTAGATAATGTGAGAGGGGTGAATCACGGTATGGATATTCTTTTCAAAATCCTTCCTACCCCACTTGATCTTGACCTCTTTATTATAAGGATCACATCATTTGTTATTAAGTTTTTTGTTGATCTTATTCTTTCCTTATTTATCTGATAATGATGTATTAAAAGTAAAGTAGGAGATTAATTGAAAGGACACACTCATTTTTTACTTTTTTCATCATCACTAATATATATCCAAAGACCATACAATGACAATGTACTGATGTACAAAATCTAATAAAGTTCACTGCCAAAATATAGGTCCGTTCTAGATTACTTTTATGCCATGGATCACTGCCTTTATAATTTTTTGGGATATATCACTTCTTCCCAAGGGTCACTACCTTAATATTTCCTTCTATGGCTCGCTACTGATAGAAAGGATCACAATCTTCTTATTACTTTTCTCACTACTCTATAAATAATTTAAACACATTTTATGGGCATATAGGACCCTTAATTATCAACAATTAATGTTTCATTAATTGTAGGTAGATTCTTTATTGAATTCCTTCTTTAATCCACATGATGAATATAAATTTACCACATTTTTATTAGGAAATACCATTTTAATACTTTCATGATGATCATTTCCTTCGTGAAGCTCACATAGCCTTTAAGAAACTGAAAAATTCTTCATAAGTATTTCTGCCTTCACGAACCCCACAACTTTCATGAAGCTCTCCTCTTTCATGAATTTCAACTATCCTTTATGAAGAAACCTCATTTAATAAAGCTCAAACACTTTCTCAAAGCTTACTTAGTCTTCCTAAAGCACACAACTTTCAGTCATCTTTTTATACTTTGAAAACTTCAATACTTTCATGATTTTTTTTTGCAAGAACAACCTTCAAAAATCACTTTCACGAATTCATATCCTAGGAATTTTAATTAAGGCTTAATCAGTATTTATATGGGGTTATAGACCTATTTATAGGCATTTCATCCCATTCCAGAACTATCTATCCCCATTATCACCTTTTCGTGAAGCTCCCCAATATCATTTGTAAAGATCCCTATTTTTATAATGCACCAGGGAGATTTCCCATTCGTAAAGCTTCTCGTAGTCATGAATATTAAATTCAACCCTTCATGCATTCTCGATACTCCACTTATTATAGTCTTTGAGATTACTGTCAACACTTTTCACATTCGCAATACTCATTCACGATGATCAACACTTTCATCAAAGTTCTTTTGTGAAACTCATTCTACATGAAACTCATGACTTTACCATATTTTTATGAGTGATTCATCAAAATGCACCTTCTGTAATGATTGATACAACCTCCAAATTTTGGACCCCAAAAATTTAGCAAACATTGGGAAACATCACCACATTGTGTACATAATTTTTTGTATCACTTACAGGCATCCATTCCCCTATCTTGGATCTTTTTCAATATACATAGTCAAAAATATCTCTGGAACTCCACAACCGACCTCAACAGCCTACTTTGTTAAAAAATACAATCAAATCAAATATAGTGCAATGAAAAATTGATCTATTTTCTCCCAATAAGAAATATATGTTCAAAAAAATATAATTTTTTATATGTTATGAGTTTTTATTTAAAAATATAATCTTTAATAATTGGATATTTATTTTAAAATAATTAATTCTATTTTTTCAATCTTCATTTCAAAATTAAGTGTAATGTTTTTGTTAAAAATTTTAAAAATAAGAAAGTATGTTAATAAATATTAAAATTTATGCATAATCATAGTTTTTTTGTGAAAATCATCGTAAAATTTTACAAATGATATTTTTATTGAATTTTTTTAAGACATTGATTTTAAAATTTAATATTTTAATTAATTATGGTTATATTTTTTGTGATGAATTTGAATTTGAATTCTTTTTAAAATAGGTGTCTAAGTTCAAATTGAATTTTAGAGCTTGTTATTAAATATATTTTAGTAAAGGTATGGATCACTTGATAAGGGTATAAAAAATTTCAGAATAATAGATATATGTAAAAAATTGATTTTAAAAATAAATATATAAATAAAAATAGGTTAAATGTTTAGTAACACATTTGAAAACCTCATAAAAAATGAATTTGTGTTCAAATGGAATTTTACTACCTACTATTAAATCTATATATAGAATGATGTGGAATATTTTAGAAATATACGGAATGTGTTGAATAAGATGATATATATATAATATAAAAAAAATATTATAAAATAAAAAAAATAAATTAAAATGTCAAGATATTTATACAAATTATTATGTAATGTTGAAGTGGTGTTTGTACAATAAAAGTAATGTCAAAATGGAGAAATAAGAGTTTTAAAAATATAAGATTGATAATTCATAAGGTTATGTTTGGTTTTGATATAGAATTATGATGAGTAATCAATGATATAAATGTTATAACTTGAATTCCAAAACCTATAAGATATTTTTAAGCATAGATTACAATATTGAACCTAAAAATATCTTTAAATGATATTTTATAGTAAAAATTATTTATAATTTAATAAAAAGGAATAAAACCTTATCTTAATACATTTTTTGGATGAAGATTCCTATCTAAATCATATTTTATCCATTTAGGGTCCAATTTCCACCCAAAATTACATTTATTAAATATTAATTAAAGAGTATTTGAAAAAATTTGACACATTCTAATCTGTAAAAAAATATTTACTCCACAATAACTCCCTAATATTTTTTGAAATTCCCTTTTCATATATATTTGATCATTTACATATTTTGTGTGACAAAAAACACTAGTTTTATCTTGTGTTGAAAGTAACACTGATTTTATCTTCTGTTACATGCAACACTAAGTTTGTCTTGTGTTACAAAAAATACCAAGTTTATCCTTTGTTATATACAACACTGAGTTTAAAAAAGATATTTCATATAATTAAAATATTATTATTTAATATGATATTTATCACCTAGAATTTGGAATGGAGGGTATGAATAGGATTGACTAAATTATGAAAATATAGTTTAAAAATGTATCTAAAATGAATTATTTTGACATTAATTAATTAGAAATTAGAATAAAAACTATTTGAAAATAAAAGAAATCTATTTTAAAAAAACTATATTTTATGAAAGAAATGTGTTTTACCTCAATAAAATAACTGAAATACTTTTGGTAAATTGTTTTAATAAATATTATATATTATATATATTAAATCAACTATTTAAAATTCATCTTATATGTATTTTAGATATGATATAAGAATAAATCCAATTTTATGCTTTCAAACTGTATTTTTCTAAAAAAAGTTCTGTCATCTTTTTATGGCCTGTTTATTTTAAAACTAGATTTTTCCAATTTTATAAAATTAATTTGATAAAATAAAAAATAGTTTTTAAATTAAAATATCAAAATTATCTTATGTTTAATTTTTAGTATTTTTCTGAAAAGTTTCCTTTTTTGATGAATAGTGAAATATTGAGTTTTAATTTAAAACTGTATTTTCATCTATTTATTTGGAAAGTTAAATTATATTTTAAATTGGTTTCAAAGTTTAATTATTTAAAATATATATCTATGAATCCAATTTATGTCATTATAATCAAGTTCACATTGAAATTTCATATAAAAACATTGTAAACTTTTGATCATTTTCACTTTAAAATTTTGTTTTCTCATCTTGGCTGTGGGATTGATATTAAATTAATTTTTGCTGCTTATATAAATGAAATTTGTAAAATGGATTAAATATTTAGAATCAAAAAAATATATATTATCAAATAAGTTAAACATAATTTTTTAACAAAATTAATAGTGAATGTAGTAAAAATTAATTTTCACGGTTAAGGTAAAAATGGGTTTATCGAGGGTTAAACTAAAAAAATAAGGGTAAAAAACAGCTATAAACCAGTCTAAAAACTATTTTCTAGAAATATTTAGACCATTAAACCTATAATATTCAATAATGGTACATTTTAGACCCTTCTGATGTATAAAAAATATAGGAGCACTCAATTCTTTTAAAAAATATCAAGTGTGTCATCTCTCCCACTTATAAATAGCCACCCAATATCTTATCTTATTTACACATTCACACATAATTATCCCATCAAATACCTACCCAAATAACTTCCAAACTTCCCTCCCCTCGTCCTAGAATCCTTATTTTTAGAATAAATCCATCTTAGGAAATATTTTAGTGCAAACCTAAGGAGGACACCCAAAGAAGATGAGGCTTGAAGGAGTATGATGGAAGTCAAGACTTAAGGTAAGGGATTTCTATCTCACTTTTATTTTTTGGGAGAAAAATTCGATATTCACCACATTTTACATTTATGTGGTGTATGTACTTCCCATTAATTTATTTTATGATTCTATTATTTAAATTTATTGACATTTTCATATCCATTTGAGGATCTCTATTTCATGGGGTCTATGGTTTCAAAGTTAGCAAAGCGATAAGGGTTTTTTGTCTCAACTAGACTTCTTTGAGATGTGATTTATATTATACACCAATATTTTTTCATGGGGTGTATATAAAACTCCTTTGAAATGTAATATCATAAATTTATTCATCCTCATGATATTTTAAGCTTCATTTTATGTTATTCCATCGTGGGAATTATGAATTAATATTACCAAAGTGGAAAAGATTTTATGTTACAATATCATCATTAATTGTGATTGTTGATGCTTAAGTCTTTAATGTTGAAATATCATGATATAAATCTCAATAATTCTCATGAATTTTATTTCCCTCTAGTTATTTCAGTAGAATAAATGTTTTCCCTTTAGTTTCCTCTCTTCATGTACACAAGAGTTCAAAAATAATGTTTTTAATAAAAATCATCTTTTCAATCAAAAACCCTTTTTATTCCAAAAACAGGTTTTATAAAAAAAATAAAAAATGTTTTATTACTCTCTTATTATTTTTAAACTACATTTTTACCCATTTTTGAATTTTTTCAAAATGTTTTTGAAGGAATCTTCATATAATTTTCCAAAAAAATCTATTTGGGTTTTATCGAAAATGTGAAAGGAGTGTTTGTTTTTAACATGCACATCATTAGAAGTATTTCCCACTATCATAATGGTTAAATTACTTTCATATTACTTTATAAGTTTTCAAATTTCTTTTTAAATAAAATAATTTCCTTAATATTTTTGGAAAATTTAGATTTTAAATAAGTGTTTTCAAAGTTAAAAGGATTTTGAAAGTGTTTTATGTTTTAAATAGTGTTTTTAAAGGATGAGAGGATATTTTCTTCAATAAATATTATAAATTATTTTTAAGTCTTAATTTATAAGTTTTAAATGTTATTTTCAAAGAAAATGGTTTTGATAATGTTTTATTCTTTAAAAAATAATTTTTAATGAAAGGTTATTTTCCTTAAGAAATGTTCCAAGTGAAATTTCAAAATCTTTCTCTATATAATATGACATCCTATGATATAATTTATTCATTAATGGGGATATAAACCAAGGATAACATTCTAATTATTTCTATTAATGGTTAATTTCTATGATTAAAAGATGTTTGTGAAACCTATTTCTCTTCTATGAGTTATACCATGATAGAACTCTTGAAAAATCCACTTCTTTTTACAGGTTATACTTTGATGAAATATTAAAATGATTATAAAACCTATCTAATGTACATAGGTTATGATATTATGAAATGTTTATAAAACCAATTTCATTTCATGGTTTATGATGTTGTGAATATTTATAATCTTATGGCACACATATGTATAATTTTCATTATGTGATGGTAGTTACATTATATAACATCCTGGTTCTGGAAGCATCCCAGAGATGCCCCGTACTCGGTTGGTAACATGGCCTCAAGCACATTTCCCCAAACACCGGAGGCTTCTGACTAGCAATGAGGGCCTTGGTTGTGATAGTGGAAAAACTATTCTCTCTTTGGCAGAGTAACACAGCAGAAGTAAAACATAAAGTAATAGAAAAAGTAGTAATATTACCATACAAAAAGAAATAGCAGAAGACTGAAGAAATAACCAGCTGGAGCACATATATAATGATTCATGTCTAGGAAAGTATCCAAAAAAGTCACAATTCTGACATATAATACTAAATCAAAGTACAATAAAAATAGTAAACACCTCCATAGCATCGCAAGCCAAATCTTGGTCTCATGATCTCTAGCTCTAAATTAGTCAAGAACCTGTAGTAGAAGGGTGATTTCCATTATCAATACCTACAAAAATATAATCTGTTTGGGCCTAAAAGAAAGGCACAAATATGGTGTGAGACTAAATCCCAGAAGAAAACTACTAAGATATCTATTCCTAATAGTCAGTGAATTTATATGGTAGATAATAAAAAGAAGAAGTAGTAAACAAGGAAGTACTCAATAGTAAACATTCCTATAGTTTTAAGCATTCAAATACCACATATCAAGTAATCAAATAATCACAAACAGGTAACCCTCTAGGAAGTACTCATAGCCTATCCCCTCTGGTCCTACCTAGAAACCACAAGCAACCCTCTGGGAAGAACACACAGTCTCACCCCTCTGATTCAGCTTTAGAATAGACTCTCTGAGGAAGCACTCATGGTCAATTCCCCCTAGAGTCAAGTGTGATCAATGACTCTTTGAGGAAGTAGTCATCGTTAATTCCCCCTATATTCTTTTAACAGTAACCAAAAAGCACTCTGAGGAAGCACTCAATGTGAATTCCCCTTGTGGCCTCGTAACGTAACTATAGACCCTCTCAGGGGCACTCAACATCAATCCCCCCTATGGTCTCGAAGCGTGATAAAAATTACAGACACTCTGGAGAAGCCCTTAAATCCATTCTCCCTATAGTCTACTACACCAGGTTCTCACGGCCCTATGTAAGTCAAATGAGCATAGCAATGAAAAGCAGCCAAATTAAACCTCAAGAACTACTTGGCTAACCAGTCTACAGCATAACAAAATGCCAGATAAACAATAACTCCATCCTAACAATACTAGGCATGGGAAACAAATAACATCCTAACAAAAAACTATACCAAATGGTCCAAATAAGAAAACATAGAAAAAACCTCTATATCATGGAAAAGTAAACACTATTCTCAACAAATAACCTCTATCCAATCAAAATAGAGCATAGTAGGAAAACAATAAGGCAAAACCCATCAACACACAATACCCCATTCATGGGTATTGGGCACTTTTCAACATAAAACTCAAATACTATCTATGGAAAGGCACAAACCACCTACCTCAGTGTTGTAGGATCATTATGCATGGACCTCAAGCCTTGAATTTCCCAAGAACACCGTAGATCTACAAAAATGCTCAAAAAGATCAACTGAAGATAACTTGAGAAAGAGGAGGAATCAAGAAATGAAGATCTAGGAGAAGGAATAGATTACCGAGGTGATCCCAACACAATTGACAGCGGTCGATTTGGAGAATGGGTGCTTGATCAGGGGCTCGGAGAAGTTTCGCAACCGTACGATCTACCTTGGTCGAAGAAGACCTATAATGAGACAATTCTGTTCATCAAACGCAACCCCAGTGTGTTTAATGAAAAAAAAGTACACAAAATGTACTTGCCTTCACTGATCCCTACATTAGGCGGTCTCCAGGTCACCACACATTGTCATGTGCAGGGTCTTGACATGGATAGCACCCGGCTACCTACAGTAACCAAGTACACAATGTGTACTCACAAAGTACACGACGTGTACTAAAGAAATTTCCAAAAAAAACCTATTTTTCTCAAAAATTATCATAAAAGAAAAACATACCTAAAAAGAAGATCTGGGTTCTTACAAACTTCCCCCTTAAAGAAATTTATCCCTAAATTTCCCAAGCAAGGTGGCATAGAATAAGAATCCTCAAACAACTCCAAACTCTATGATCGTACATTGGTATCCCTCTCCCAAGTCTCGTCCTGTACTCGCCTGTGCTGCCATAGAACTCGTACTAGAGGAATAGACTTTCCATGGAGAACCTTTGTACTGCAATCAACAATCTAGATTGGGTGCTCCTCAAATGAGGTGTCCACCTCCAATTTAACCTCTTTGGGTTGAAGAACATGAGACGGGTCTGAGATGTAATGTCGAGGCTGAGAAACATGAAAGACGTCATGCATAGCCTAGAACCTCTGAGGTAACTGCACCCGATAGGAAACCGGCCCGACTCTCTCCAAAACCTCAAATAGCCTGACGTACCTCGGAAAAAGCTTACCCTGTCTTCTAATCCTCTTGTTCCCCAACTTTGGTGTGACACGTAGAAAAACTGGTTCCCTAACCTCAAACTATAGAGGTCGTCACTGTTGATCAGCATAAGACTTTTGTCGAGACTGTTCAGTAGCCATCCTCTTCTGAATCAACTCTATCTTCTTTGTGATCTCCTAGACAAGATGAGGTCCCAGCATAGATGCCTCTCCTACCTCTAGCCAAAATATGGGTGATTGTCATGGCATAGCATACAAAGCCTCATAAGGTATCATTTGAATAGTTTATTGAAAAATATTGTTGTAGGAAAACTCCACAAGAGGTGTGTGCTTCTCCCAAGAACCTCCAAAATCAAGGATGCATTCTCACAGCATATCCTCAAGCACCTAAATCATATGCTCATACTAGCCATCCATCTGAGGGTGGTAAGATGTACTCAAAAGTACTTGTGTACCCAATGCCTTTTATATCCCCTTTCAGACTTGAGAAGTAAAACGGGTGTCCTTGTCTGAAATAATGGAGTGTGGAACTCCATGAAAACGTACAATCTTAGGGATGTACAACCATCCCATCTCATCAACACTGAAGGTCTACATGATCGGAAAGAAGTGAGAAACCTTAGTGATTTTGTCAATGATAACCCATACTATATAATTCCCTCGAGGCAACCTCGGTAAACCTGTCATGAAATTCATCACAACATCATTACACTTCCACAAGGGAATGGGTAACTGTGGCAAAATCCTCACAGGTCACTGATGCTTTTCCTTAACCTACTGATAGGTGGAACACCTCATGAAAAACCCATCAACATCTTTCTTCATATATGTCCACCAATACTAATGGTGTAGATCACGATACATCTTGGTGACACCAGGATGAACTACCCAAAATAAGGAATGAAAGTCATGCACCAACTTCTCGCATATGTCTACTAACACCCATACATGCTCCTGGAAACACAAGATCTAATCCTCATGTATGGTCCATCCAGGAATATGACCCTCTCTTGAAACACTCTCTCATAGGACTAGGCCTCTAGAATTTGATAGTTTCCTCATTCGTACTTGATCGAGCAGAGTAGATGTAGTAGCTATAGAAGATAGAAACGTTTTCCCCTAACTGTCATGCACCTACAAATGCATCTCAGAGAGTAAATCCATAATCTTACACTAACTACTGGCCTCCTGAACTGCTTGTATCTGAGTCCTCCTGCTCAACTCATCACCCACAGCATTGTCTTTCCCTGGCGTATGGGCAACCTCAAAGTCAAAATACTGAAGGTACTCAACCCACTTTCACTGTCTCAAATTCAGGTCACGCTGGGTGAAGATATAATTGAGACTTTTGTGGTTGGTGAAAACTAAAAAATGCTCTCCCAAAATATAATGTCTCCAACAACATAAGGCATGAAAAACTCTTGCCAAATCTAGATCATGTGTCAGGTAATTCCTCTCATGTGGCCTCAACTGCCGAGACCCATACGCAATGACTCCTTCTCCCTACATAAGAACTGTCCCCTGCCTGATACCTGAAGCCTCAAAATAAACAGTGTAGCTCTTTCTTGGCTCTGGAAATACTAGTATCGATGCAGATGTCAACCTCCCTTTTAGTTCCTAAAAGGCTAAATTGCAAGAATCTGACCACAAGTACTTCACACCCTTCTTAGTCAGGCCCATCAGTGGCACTTCTAAGCATGAAAAGTCTTGTATGAAATGTACGTAGTATCCGAATAGCCCTAGAAAACTTCTTACCTCAAAGACATTGTTCAGCTGTTTCTAGGAAAATACAAATCTCACTTTCTTTGGATCTACTAATACTCCTGTCTCTGAGATAACATGACCCATGAAATGAATCTGGTCCATCCAAAAGTGGCATTTTGAGAGCTTAGCATATAACTAATGATTTCTCAGTGTACTCAAAATGATCTCAAGATTTGTAGAATGGTCGTGTGGAGTATGAGAGTACACTAAGATATCTTCCACGAATACCACCATGAAGGAATATAAGTATGGATGGAACACTCAGTTCATCAGTGCCATGAAAACTACAGGCGTGTTCGTGAGACCGAACGACATAACCATGTACTCTTATAGACCATACCTGCTATGGAAGGTTGTAATAGGTATACCAGATGGTCTAATGTGAAATTGATGATAATCGGATCTCCAGTTAATCTTTGGGAACACCCGGGCTCCACAAATTTGATCAAAGGTATCATCAATCCTCGGCAAGGGATATCGGTTCTTGACTATCAACTGGTCAGCTTCCAATAATCCATGCAAATACGAAGGGTACCATTCACCTTATTTTCAAATAGGACAGGCGAACCCCAAGGAGATGTACTGGGTCGGATGAAACCCTTTTCCTGCAACACCTGCAACTGCTTCTTAAGCTCTTGCAACTCTAGTGTATCCATCCTATAAGAAGGAATGGACACCGTTGTTTCTCCTGGCATGATCTTAATATAAAATTATACCTCTCACTCAGGAGGTAAACCTGAAATTTCCTCTTGAAAGAGACCCCTGAAACAATCTACCACTAGAGGAAATTCCAACTATGAAGTCCCTTGGTCATCCAGATACAGACTAACAATTGGGGATGTAACTCCTCTTAACCCATGATGCTTAGGTCCTTCTCTTGTCACCTGTACATCCCATTCGCCCCTATGAAGAAATGATCTTCCCTATAGTGTGTGAAACTCACCCTATGGTGATAACAGTTGAAAACATCATAGAAGGGAACTAACCAATATATTCTGATAATGACTTTATATCATGTCATCTCTAGGATATAAAGGTCCCAAAAGAAGTGGCACCCAGCAAACTCAAGAGGGCACTTCTTGCATTGACGTAAACTAGTCGTTCTAACCCCAAACGAAGCATCTAACATCATGATATTAGTAGAAGAAAAGATATATAGCCCAGGTCTCTCTACAATAGCAACAGATATAAATCTATGGGAAGCCCCTGTATCGAAAAGAGTAGAAGCTAAAATTGAGGTAACTAGGATCGTACCTCGAATGGTAGAGGGTCCGGGGTCCTGCTTCTACTGGGTGTACTCTACTACAAAATTATGGCCTATTCCATGGCCCTGTGACCCTACCTAACTACCCTGATCTAATCCACCCTGTTGTCGCTGAAAGCCTGGCGACTGGTTACCTCATCCACGACCTTCACCTCTACCCGAACGGCTGAAAGAACTGCAATTCCCAAACTTAGGAGAAACTGGTGGTGCTACTCCTGAACAAGAAGTCATAGAAGAACCTTTCCACCAGTTTCTAGTGAGAAGATATGATAGAATCACTGAATATGACCCATATTTCCGCAAGATCATCACTCCACTCGGTCTCTCAGGCAATGTGGTCTCGTATGCCTGACCTTCCCACACTGGTATCATACCACCAGACTACCTGAAGGTACATTCTGCCTACTCAGATCTCTATGTGTAGTCTCCCCATGACACTTCCTGCTATCAACCAGCGAAGCACTAACTTTGGATGTTGAACCACCCTAGCTCACAGCTCTAGAATCCCTCATATTAAACATTCTGATTAGTGCTTAGTTGACTATAGAAGATATCTAAGTCAACCCAAAGATGTTCACCTGAGCCCAAATGTCCTGTTTGAGACTATCCTCAAACATCCTTTCCAGGAATAGCCCATCTCACCCTAGAATGGGTGTAAAGTGATGTAGCTTAGTGAAGTGACAAGATTACTCCATAACAAAAAGAGTACCATGCTCCAAAATCATAAACTCTTGGGCTCGATCGGCTCTCAAGGTCTCCGAATAGAAGTAATTGTAGAAGGTACACTGAAACTGATCCCAGGATATATCATGTTGGCATCCTGCTTGTGATATCACATCCCACCATATCTTGGAGGAATCCTGAAGAATATATGTAGCGAGCTTGACCCTCCTCTTCATAGGTGTCTCTAGGTGCTCAAAGATCATTAGCGTGGCCTCCAATCATGAATCTGCAGCCTACGGTCCACCTTCCCCTATAAAGTTGGGAGGATGCTGCTATTGGAAAACCCACATCAGCTCTGCCATAGAAGGGTAGTATTCGTTACTCCTCAGAAGGTATGCATGAACCTCATAAATCCCTCTCGTAATTGTGTATCAGCACCTGTGTTTAGAATAATGGCTGGTTCTAAGACTGGTATAACTGGAGGATCTGATGAAGTCCTTGATTATCCATTTTTGGTGTCTGATTGTTGCCCTACAACTACAGTACAACCAGAGGACGTGTCTTTGGCATGACTCTTCAAGGTCAAATGCACACCTTTGATCAAGATTATCAAGAACTGAAAACTATAAGGGTAAGAAGGGAATAGGAGAAATAAAGCATTCATGTTTTAAAAAACATGGATACACGACGTGTATACTTAACTACATGGTGTGTTCCCTTAAGCCTTTCACATGGGTGTTAACTTCTTCAAAAACTGGTCGTGTAACACCCCAAAAACACGGCGTGTTGTCATAACACACGGCATGTACTTTAATCCTCTTCCACTGTCTGAGTCCTTCTACATGAATAAGCTACACGGTTCTCCTAGAACAAGACTACACGGAGTGTTTGTGCTAGACACGATGTGTACTAGATGAGCTTCACCGACCCGTTTTGTTAGTGACACGGCCGGATACACGGCTCACACTACATGGCATGTTCCAAATTATTTCCACCAACTTGTTTTGTTAGTTACACGGTTGGATTCTAGGTATTACACTACATGGTGTGTTCAAGACTGAAACAACGTGTATTGCTTAAGTTTTTATCCATCTGTGTTGTTAGTCACACGGGAATACACATGGACTAAACACATGGCTTGTACATTCGGTACATGGCGTGTCCCACCAAAAAATCTCCTAACCCCGTGTCTATGCCCACATAGCCAATGACACGGTTAGAGACTACACGGTGTGTAATTAGAGTACATGATGTGTACTTACGAAATATAGTTTCTTCCCAAACATAAGAACACATGGCGTGTATTCAAAACTACATGGCATGTATTCTGGGTTTTTTCAGATAGTAAGCCTCAAAAACTACTCTGGAAGCCCAGAAAACCGTGAAATGAACATTAAAGTGCGAAATTCCGATCTGTGAGGGCCCATACTCACCACAAATCAAATCTTGGAATCTTATACATGTCATAAAAAAGCATAATAGATCAATGATCCACCAAATTCGGATCCATGAGGGCCAATAACACCTCAAGAACCAAATTTTGGAGTTCATTCAAAAAAAACCATACACAAGTCAATACCCTATCAAACAGTAGGTGTTTTATCAAGGAATCTATCACAATAGCATGTATATCTAGAACAACATCTATCACAACAACATGCAATCACAAATGCACCCTAAATGGCATGGAAAGAATGCATGACATGTGATTCCTAGCAAGTGCCTATATAATGCATGAGATGCCATACCCTCATCTCATCGGGTTGCAATTGAAATATAACCTCAACAATATCAACGATAATGGCACAAAACATGTGAATCACCCAACGATGAAATAAAATCAACCAGAAAATTGCAAAACCAGAAAATTGCAATAAACAAGGTAAAATGGATTTTCTATATACATAGGTTAGCTACTCCTAGGAACAACTTATTACCAAGTACCTATTTCCATCCTATCCATCACTATAGGCTTCAAAGAGTAAGTCAAGAAGAAAAGAATCCCTTTGATACCACTTTGTAACATCCCAGTTCCAGAAGCCACCCAGAGATGCCCCGTACCCAATTGGTCACATGGCCTCCAGCGCATTTTCCCAAATGCCAGAGGCTGCTGACTAGCAGCGAGGGCCTTGGGTGTGATAGTGGGAAAACTTTTCCCTTGTTGGCAAAGTAACATAGTTAAAGTAAAACACAAAGCAATAGAGGAAGCAGTAATGTTACCATACAAAAAGAAACAGTGGAAGATTGAAGAAATAACCAGCTGGAGAACAGATATAATGACGCATGATACATATATCTAGGAAAGCATCCAAACAAGTCAAAATACTGAAATATAGTACTAACCCAAAGTACAAGAAAAACGGTAAATAGCTCCATAGCATTGCAAGCCAAATATTGGTCTCATGCTATCCAACTCTAAAGTAGTCAAGTACCTGTAGTAGAAGGGAACTTTCCCTTATCTATACCTACAATAGTATAATCTGTTTGGGCCCAAAAGCATTGCCCAAATAGGGTGTGAGACTAAATCCCAATAGGAAACCACTAAGAGATCTGTGCCTAACAGTCAGTGAATTTATATGGCAGGAAACAAACAAAAAAAGCAATAATTATGGAAGTAATCAATAGTAAACATTCCTACAGTTTCAAGCATTCAAATACCACATATCAAGTAAGCATATAATCACAAATAGGTTACCCTCAAGGAATTACTCACAGCATATCCCTTCTGGTCCTACCTAGAAACCACAAGCAACCCTCTGCAAAGCACACACAGTCTCACCCCTCTGGTTCAGCTTTAGAATAGACTCTATGAGGAAGCACTCATCATCAATTCCCCCTATATTCAAGTGTGATCAAAGACTCTCTGATGAAGCACTCACCATCAATTCCCCCTTATATTCTTTTAACGATAACCTACAGGCACTCTGAGGAAGAACTCAACATCAATTCCCCATGTGTCCTCATAACGTAACTATAGACCCTCTAAGGGAGCACTTAGCGTCAATCCCCCTTATGGTCTCGTAACATGATATTAATTACAGAAACTCTAGAGAATCCCTTATGTCTATTCTCCCTATGGTCTACTACACTAGGTTCTCATGGCCCTGTGTAAGTCAAACAAGCAAAGCAATGTAAAGAGGCCAAAGTAAACCTCATGAACTACTTGGATAACCAGTCTACGGCATAAAAACATGTAATATAAAAAATCAATCCATCCTAACAATACTAGGAATGGTAAAAAAATAGCAGCCTAACAGAAAAACTAGACCAAATGGTCAAAATAAGAAAATATGGGAAAACCCCCATAACATGGCAATGTAAACCCTATTCTCAACAAATAACCTCTATCCAATCAAACTAGGGCATAGCAGGCAAACAATAGGGATAAAACCATAAACACATATTACTCTGTTCATGGGTATTGGTCACTTTTGCACATAAAACTCAAATACTATCTACGGAAAGATACAAACCCCCAACCTTGGTGTTGTAGGTTCGTTATACTTGAACCCCAAGCCTTGAATCAACCAGGAACACCGTAGACCTTCAAAAATGCTCAAAACTCTCCAATGAAGATAACATGAGAAAGAAGAGGAACTAGAAAATGAAGCTATAGGAGAAGGAAGAGCTTACCAAGGCGATCCCAACACAATTGACGGTGGTAAATTCGGAGAATGGGTGCTCGATCGGGGGATCAGAGAAGTTCTGCGGCCGTACAGTCCCTCTCAGTCGAACCAGACCTAGAAGGAGATGGTTCTGTCCATCAGACGCAACCCTGGTGCATTTAATAAAAAAATAAAGTACACAACGTGTACTTGACTTAACTGGCCCCCACATTAGGTAGTCTCCAGGTTACCACACATGGTCGTGTGCATAACCATGACATGGCCAGCACCCATCTACCTGCGGTAACCAAGTACACGGTGTGTACTCACAAATTACACGGCATTTACTTAAGCAATTTCCAAAAAACCTATTTTCTCTCAAAAATGACCATAAAATAAAAATATACCTGAAAAGAAGATCTGGGTTATTACACATTATAACCAAGGGTGGTTGTTATGTTATAATCAAATATGGGTGGAAATTATATCTTTATTTAATGAATTGGGTAAAGATTTATATCTTATGATATAGAAAGGACTATAATGGGGAGTGAACTCAGTTTAGTAAGACATGACTAGAATGGGGAGTGAACCCGTTTTAGTAAAGGACTTTATCTAATATGATGGTCTTGGGAATGAAACTTGAATAATAAGATATTATGTGTCGATCCATATTTCATGTCCATAATGTTATACATAAACCTGATTATAAATTCAGAATTGAAATTCTTGGATCAGTTGTGATCACTGAGAGGGGAGGTGTGAATCAGTGATAACTTTTTCTTTTTAAGAATTGTTCCTTTGAATGATCAATTCAACCTCTGTGGCTGGTTAAGGCCTAGATCTACTCTTTTGGTGGTGTAGTGATAATGAAGGCATAGAACACAGAGATTTACAAGGTTCGGTACAAAGACCTAATTCTTTCCATGTTGGTTACTCTCCCCAACATGGATTCTTCACTATGCCAAAATATTTTTACACGGTAATTGGTTATACCCCCCAATTACAAGTTGGTTAAACCCCCCAACTCCACAACATCTTCTTCTTTACAGCTCTACTCCTCTTCTTCAAATGTGTTGTTCAATTCTTCAAGTAGCTTCAACAAACTCTAGTAGAACTTGTCGGTCTTGCTCACCAATATTTTTTTTAATATGCATGTATATGCATACATTAACTCCCTTATTCTTCACTTGTGCACACACAAGGCTACGGTTCTCACATACACTACCCGTAGGGTCTTCTTGTTTCCTTTGCAAACACACACACAATGATGGTGTGGCCTTCCTCCCCACTTTCCAAACACTGCCTTCCTTCTTCAACCTGTGCACACACGACCTTCCTCCTTCAACCCGTGCAAACACTCACCCGAGATGTGTGTGGGATTCACTTCACCCAGACCCACTTCAAATGAGGGCACGGAAGTGATGCGGCCACCTCTTTCCTTCAAGCGTGTTGGGCGCAGCAGCTCCTACCGCGCAGGTGGTGCGATGGCTTCCCCCTACCATGCAAGTGAGCGGACAGAGAGGGCGCGCAAGTTTGCGCGGCTCAGTTTCTTCTTACCGCACAAAGGGAGCGTGGTGGCTTCATCCTGCCGTGTGAGTGTGCGGGCATAGAGGGCGCGGCCACTTGCTACCGCGCAAGTGTGCAGGAAGTGGGCGTGCAAGTACGACTTCTTCCCTGTCGCTCAAGGGAGTGTAGAGGGAGGCCTCCTCCTCTACTTCTTTCGTACAGGGATTGCGCAAAAGGAACCCACGAAGCCTCGAGTGGCTCCGGGTTGCTCTGTTGCACAGGTTGTGCACGGATCTTCGAACTTCGCTAGGCTAGGAGCTTCACGGGACTTCTTCTCTTAGACGATCAGCAACCTCTTCTTGGTTTAGGATTCTCCTTTTGTAGGCGAGGAGGGCGATCAAGATCCATGAATATCGGGCATTTGAATTCTCGAGATCTTCCACTTAAAAATTGGAAACACGAGATGCTAGAATCCTGGTTGTTTCCTTTTTTTTTCAACCACAACATCTTTCATTCTTGGTGTGCACATCATGTGCATGAGTTTACGAACGCATGCAAACCTTCTTTAAGACTGATCCATGCAAGAACACACTACCTCGCAACTCTGTTTGCTTCGGCCTTGATCGAATTTCTTCATTTCTTTGCATGCATGTGACTTTTAACGCATGCATGTGTTCGTAAAGGGGAGGCAAACACAACTGAGTCCTTCACTTCATCATAGGCATCCGGGAGCTCCCTCTCCATCGCTCGGGTGCCTCTGGTTTGTGGGAGGTGTCGCGGGGAATCCTCAGCTCAGAAAGAGGTAGGATACGACTCTCGTGCCATTGGATCGGTGTTTAATGAACGTGGACGGCCAATATTAGAACCCAACACCGTAGATGAGATGGATGGTAGCGATCAGACGCTCAATCGGATGAGCGGCCACGATTAGATCCGTGTTTTTTAAAACCCGTCCCACATCGAAACACGCAGCGGTTTTCCCACTGTTTATCTACCATCACCTCCCAACCTAAGCTCAGAATTCTCCTCTCCCCCCTCTGGTGTCGCCCCGCACCGGTTCTCCTACGGGCGCGCTCTAGTGCCCACTCTGCTCCTCCGGGAGTGCACCTAGCGCCCACGCTACCCGGGTTCATCACCGTGTGGCACCTGCGGTCTTACACACGGCCCTCACCATGCCTCAGGGAGGCCTTGGCCTTGAGGACTTCCCTTGAGCACGGTTGACCCTCGGATCCTGCAAGTGCTTGAGGTGAGGAACCTCGGCTGGCCTCCTTGGTTGGCTAATTTTTTGTTAGTACATAGTTGGTACTTTGTATAAAAGCAAAGTAACCAAGTACAAAAATGCCAAACCATACTTCTTTATCTCTTCATCTTCTTAATAACTGCATATATCTTCTCCAGCATCTCTTCTTCTTCTTCTATTAAAGAATGGAATTCCTAAGGATCTCTCAACTATTTTCATCAACCATAAATTAAGAATCACCTGATCTTTAATGTTACTCAATGATCCAATTATAGACGAGGTTGGATCATCTTCAAATCCTCATGCACTAAAAGATAGTGTATGGTCTTCTTCAAACCACTTCATCCACATAGGAGTTGTGGATGGTTCATCTTCTCACATCATCCACTTGGAAGTTGTGGATGGATCCCTTCTTCATTCCTTATCAACTTAGTGATAGTGGATGGCACTTATTTATCTCCTCATGCATTGTGAATACAATGCATGGGATTCTAACAATGTTGTGACATTGTATCTTCGTGATACAAGTCTTGGAACTTTAAGATCAGCTCTGAAATCGTCTGATTTAATAAAGCTTCTTTAACCATCATTCCACAAGATTTATCACTCTTCAAGCTCTACTTCATCAATTAGCACTCATTGACAGGTTATTGAAAACAAATGCAATCACTTGGGCACAAAAATCTCCCCCTTTATATTTGGTTTTCAATACTTGTCAATAATTTTAAGCACACTTTGAAAAATGTCACAATGTGTGTGCTGATGATTTCTCCCCATTATTGGCCAACAAATGCAAAGGGATAAATGGGAAGTCATTCCCAGAATGCATAATTGCTTGACTCAAAAACCAATGCTCCCCCTCATGGGATGCACTCATCTCCTTCAATTCCCAGCATGTTAGTACAAAATCATATAAATTTAGGGAATAAAGAGGGACCTTTCTCTTCTTCAAGTGAGAGGAGAAGTTTGAACATGAAGTTTCAGCCTTAGCTCAGCAAATCTTTCTATAGTCATAGGTTTGGTGAAAATATCTACCAGCTGATCTTGAGTAGAAATGTAGTCTAACTTGATATCTCCACTGGCGACCCTTTCTTTGATGAAATGATATTTTATATAAATGTGCTTGGATCTAGAGTGTTGTATAGGATTCTTAGACAAGCCAATTGCACTTTGATTATCACATAAGATCCTCAATGGTTTTTCAGCTTTAATTCTAAAATCTTCTAGCTACACCTGCATCCAAATCATTTGTGTACAAGCATGTGTAGCTACCACATACTCTGCTTTAGCTATGCTCAATGTGACAGAATTTTGTTTCTTGTTGTACCAACTAACACATCCTTCTCCCAGAAAGAAGGTTCCACCAGATGTGGATCTTCTATCAGTACAATCACCAGCCCAATCAGCATCTGTGAATCCCAACAACTTTATGTTTGTACTGTTCTTGTATAAGAGTCTATAGTTGAGGGTTCCTTTCACATATCTCAAGATTCTTTTAGCTGATGATAAGTGAGATTATTTTGGGTCACTTTGAAATCTGGCACACAGAGTCACTACATATGTTATATCTAGCCTTGAAGCCATGAGATAAAGGAGACTGCCAATAATTCTCCTGAACTCTTTCTGATCAACATTGTTGCCTTCTTAATCCTTTCATAGCTTGGTTCCAACAGACATGGGTGTTGAGACTTCCTTTGCACTCTCCATTCCAAACCTTTTCACTAAGTCCCTTGCATATTTCTCTTATGAAAGAAATATGGAGTTTTTCCTTTGTTCCACCTGAAATCCTAGAAAATATGTCATTTGACCAAGCATGGACATTTCAAAGGTTCTCTTCATCTGCTCAGCAAATTCTTCACATAATCGTTCCTTGTCACCAGAAAAAATAATATCATCTACATAGATGATGACTATGAGAGTACCCGTGGCCATTTCTCTGACATAGAGATTACTATCAACTGTTCCTTTGAAAAACTTCATGCTCTTGAGACAACCATCTAATTTAGAATACCAGGCTATAGGGGCCTGCTTCAATCCATACAAATATTTTTTCAATCTGCATACCATACTACCATCTTTTTCCAGCACGAATCCCTATGGTTGTTCTATATACACTTCTTCTTCAAGGTCTCCATTAAGGAATGCAGATTTCACATCCATCTGATATACCTTGTACTGCTTGTGTGCTGCAATTGCTAAGAACATTCTGATAGTTTCTAGTCTTGCTACTAGTGCAAAGGTTTATTCAAAGTCGATTCCTTCCATTTGTGAATACCCTTTGCATACAAGTCTGGAATTATTTTTGGAAACTTCCCCCTTTTCATTGAGTTTGTTTCTGAAAACCCACTTTTTCCCAATTACATTTTTATTTTTGGGCCTTGTCACAAGATCCCAAGTGGATTTCTTTTCTATTTTATTAAGCTCCTCATGCATAGCTTGTATCCATTCCTCATGTTCAACTGCTTCAGCCACTGTCTGATGTTCAACTTGAGAAACCAGTGCAGTCTGATATTCCAATCTCAATCTTCTTCTAGTTTTTACTGAGGATTATGAGTCACCAATGAAATTTTCTATGTCGACATGTTTCTTTAATTTATTTTATCTCCTTATTCCATCTTCATTACCTTCCTCTTCATCACTGGTGTGTTCAGAGTTGATCTAACCAGCAGTTGGTGTTGGCTCAGTTAATTCTTCATTCTTCTGTTCCAAGGTTGTATCATTATTTGAGTCATTATTATCCACAGGATATGGTTTGGTGTTGTTTCCAATTATTCTAACATCACTTCAGTCAATAATTTTATTCAACCTCTTATTCCAGCATCTGTATCCTTTTCTATCAGGTAGGTAACCCATGAAGATTCCTTCTTCTGTTTTTTCTTCAAATTTTCCCAGATTAATGTTTTTAATCTTGATGATGCAAGGACTGCCAAAGACTCTGAAGTACATAACAGTTGGTTTTCTGTTAAACCACATTTCATAGGCTGTCTTTTTTATTTCTGGTCTCAGGAGACATTTATTTTGTATGTGTATAGTTGTGCATACTTCTTCTCTCCAGAAAAACATAGAGATATTGTGCTCGGCTAACATAGTCCTCCCCATTTCGACTATGCTTCAATTCTTCCTTTCAGCCACTCCATTTTGTTGTGGATTATATGGTGTACTGTATTGATGATTGATTCCATGCTGGACTAAATAGCTTTCAAAAGCATCACAAGTGTATTCTTTTCCATTATCTGATCTCACTTTCTTGATAAAGAGTCCTAGTTCTTTCTCAGCCTGCTTCCTGAAATTTTTGAACATTGTGATTGCTTCTGACTTGTGTTTCATGAACATGACGTTGGTCATCCGAGTATAATAATCAATGAAGGTTATAAAATAGAGATCTTCTTTTGTAGAATTCTGTCTCATCGGTCCACATATGTCTGTATAAATGAGTTCAAGAGGCCCAATAGACATGATATCTACTCCTTTGTGTGAATTATGGGTCAGTTTTATCTTTTGACATGTGTCACAAGTTTCATCTCTTTATCTCTTTAATTTGGGTAGATCTCGTACAATGTTGTACTTCAGAATTTTACTCATACTTATTTGACCCAGATGGCCAAGTCTTCTGTGCCAGAGGTTGTTTTTATCCTTAGAACTAAGGTAACAAGAATTGATGGACTCACTAATTTGGAATAAGTTGCTAGTGGTTCTTCTTCCTTGAGTGATGATTTTTCCATCCTTTGAGATCTTGATGATCCATGAATCCTTTTGGAACAACACCTCATGTCCATCATCATATAATTGGCTTACACTCAGCATGTTGTGCTTTAATCCTTCAACAAACAACACATCATTGGATTTTAGATTTGTTGTTTCAATCACACCCTTTCCTACTCCTTTTATTTTCAGAGAACAATCATTTCCAAACATCACGGTTCCTCCCTTATGATTTTCTATGTTGCTTAGGATTTTTGTATCACCAGTCATGTGTGATGAGAATCCACTATCAAAAATCCATGACTTGGTTTTACTGCTTGATTTTAGAGCAACTTCAGCAAAGCATGTGATTTCTTCATTTGGTTCCTGAATGCCTTTTCCTTTCACGTCTTTAACTCTTTGTTTAGGAGAAATAGTTATACATTTATCCGCTCTAGGACCTTGTTGGTCACCTCTTCCAAAAGCTTCACCCAGGGAGTCAGATTTGTTTTGAATTGGAAGTTTTGATGATTTCGGTAATATACTCCAGGTTTTATGATATCTCCACCTTGAATCATGTCTCATTCTTGTAAGAGACATGTTATACTAGCATGTATAGGCCTTGTGTCCAAACACACCACAACACCAGCAGGAGCCTCTAAACCTTGACCTTCTCAGCTGATAAGAGTCATGTTGTAATTTTCTGTCCAAGATTTGAGTAGTCCTTCCTGGGGATTTCCTTTCTTCCATTGAAGATGATTTTTCACAAGTTTTTGTATTCCCTGTTTGTCTCAATTTCATCTTTGAACCTGCATTTTTAGAGATAACAGATGTATTTTGAGATTTACTTAGTGGTGATTTGACCTGTCTCTGAGCACCAGCATGAGATGATTCTGCCTTTACCTCAATAGACTTGTTAAAGTCTTCTCTAATCTTTGTCAACCTATTTTGTGCGTCAATCCACTTAGACTGTGTCACTGATTTCTCTTCTTCTTTGAGGTGAAGTTTCTCTTCAAGATATTTTTCTATCTTATCCAGCTCAGCTGCCTTTATTTTGTGTCTCTTGATTTCATTAATGTGCAGTGTCTCTTTCTTCATACACTCTTCCAACTCCTCAATCATCCTTTTGGTTTCCTTTTGCAACAGTTTCTTCTCTTTCTTGAGCTTATGATTTTGCTCAAGGCAAGCCTCTAAATCATCTTTCAACATGTATTCAAGTTCTGTTCATTCACTTTCATCATCTTCACTACTACAGGTGTCAACCCCTTTTTTCAGATGAGCCATAAAATTTGTTTCTTCTTCTGATTGACTGGCTGATGTGGAGTCTGATTCTTCTTCTTTGCTCACATAGATTCTTCTTTCACCTGGAATGAACCTTTTCTTTCTTACACCAAATTTTCTTCCTTCTCTTGGGTTTCTACTCCATTTCTTCTTTTGTGATTTTTCTTCTTCAACTTCTGGACCACTTAATCTTTTCTTGGGAAATTTAACAGCAAAGTTTCCAATGTTATTGCAGTTGAAACACCTCGGTGGTAATTTCCCTTTTCCCTTGAATTTATCTTTTCCAAACCTTTTTGATAAAAGAGAAATAATTTTGTTGAAGTCTTCACACTTTTCTTCATTGTCAGATTCACTTGATTCTAAGACTTCGTCATCTTTTATCTTGAGTTGTCTCATGGCCTCAAAATCCATCTCATCCTTGATCTTCTTCTTGAATACTGGGATCTTCCTCATTTCATATGCAATGATAATGTTTTGTAGTTTATCAAGAGAGAGATCATCTCTGTCTTCTAATGCTGAGACTTTGGGGTCAAACCTGTTAGGAAAATTTCTCATTAGTTTTTAAACGATAGTTGAGTCCTCCAACTTTTCTCCAAATCCCCGAATGTTATTGACAATTTCATTGAATCTTGTGAAATAATCATCAATATTTTCTTCTTCTCCCATCTTGATATCTTCAAACTTGCTTCTCCAAATTTGTAATTTGGCTTCCTTGACTTTCATTTTTCCTTCATAACTGCTTTCCAATTTGTCCCAGATTTCTTTAGCATTTTTGAGTCCCATAACATTTGTGTATACCTTTTCTGAGAGTGACATAAGAATGGCATTTTGAGATTTACCATCAACTTCCATATTTCTTTCCTCATCCAGTGTCATAGCATCTTCATTAGCAAGAGGAGGGAATCCAAATAAGGATGCATCTCTAACTTCAAGGATGAGAGATAGAAGGTAGGGTAACATATGATTCGTCCAGCTATGGTAATTCTTTCCATCGAATGTAGGAACATCCCTACTGTTAACAGAATTCAGATTGTCCATTTTTTTATAAGTAGATCCTAATACAGGGAACCTCCCTCTAATACCACTTGAAATTCCTGGATCAGTTGTGATCACTGAGAGGGGAGGGTTGAATCAGTGATAACTTTTCCTTTTTAATAATTGTTCCCTTTGAATGATCAATTCAACCTATGTGGCTGGTTAAGGCCTAGATCTACTCTTTTGGTGGTGCAGTGATAATGAAGTCATAGAACATAGAGATTTACAAGGTTTGGTACAAAGACCTACTCCTTGCCGTGTTGGTTACTCTCCCCAACACGGATTCTTCACTATTACAGAAGATGTTTACACAGTAATTGGTTATACCCCCCAATTACAAGTTGGTTAAACCCCCCAACTCCACAACATCTTCTTCTTCACATCTCTACTCCTCTTCTTCAAATGTGTTGTTCAACTCTTCAAGTAGCTTCAACAAACTCCAGTATAACTTGTCGGTCTTGCTCACCAATATTTTTTTTAATATGCATGAATATGCATACATTAACTCCCTTCTTATTCACTTGTGCACATATAATTCTACAGTTCTAACACACACTACCCATAGGGTCTTCTTGTTTCCTTTGCAAACACACAAACAATGATGGTGTGGCCTTCCTCCCCACTTTTCAAACACTGCCTTCCTTCTTCAACCCGTGCACACACGAAATTCCTCCTTCAACCCGTGCACACACTCACCCGAGAGGTGTGTGGGATTCACTTCACCCGAACCCACTTCAAAGGAGGGTGCGCAAGTGATGCGGCCACCTCCAGCCTTCAAGCGCGCTAGGCGCGGCAGCTCCTACCGCACAGGTGGCGCGGTGGCTTCCTCCTGCCGTGCAAGTGAGCAGACAGAGAGGGTGTGCAAGTGTGTGTGGCTCAGTTTCTTCCTACCGCACAATGGGAGTGTGGTGGATTCCTTCTACCGCATGAGTGTGCGGGCACAGAGGTCGCGTCTACTTGCAACCGCGCAAGTGTGCGGGCAGCGGGCGTGAAAGTACAGCTTATTCCCTGTCGTGCAAGGGAGCGCGCAGGGAGGCCTCGTCGTCTACTTATTTCACGCAGGGATTGCAAAAAAGTAACCCACAGAGCCTCGAGTGGCTCAGGTCTGCTCTATCACACAGGTTGTGCGTGGAGCTTCGAACTTCACTAGGCTAGGAGCTTCGCGGGACTTCTTCTCTCAGGCGATCAACAACCTCTTCTCGGTTTAGGATTCTCCTTTTGTAGGTGAAGAGGGCGATCAGGATCCATGAATATCGGGCTTTTGAATGCCCGAGATCTTCGACTTCAAAATTAGAAACACGGGATGCTAGAATCCCAGTTGTTTCCATTTTCTTTTTCAACCACATGATCTTTCATTCTTGGTGTGCACATCACATGCATGAGTTTACGAATGCATGAAAACCTTCTTTAAGACCGATCCATGCAAGAACACACTACCTCACAACTCCTTTTGATTCATCCTTGATCGAATTTCTTCATTTCATTGCATGCATGCGACTTTTAACGCTTTCATGTGTTCGTAAAGGGGAGTCGAACACAACGGAGGCCTTTACTTCATCAGAGGCATCCGGGAGCTCCTTCTCCATCGCTCGGGTGCCTCTAGTTCAAGGGAGGTGTCGCGGGGAGTCCTCGGCTCGACGAGAGGTAGGAGACGACTCCAGCGTCGTTGGATCAGCGTTTAATGAACGCGGATGGCCAGGATTAGAACCCAGCGCTATGGATGATATGGACAGTAGTGATAAGATGCGTGATCGGACGAGCGGCCAGGATTAGATCCGTGTTTTTTAAAACCCGTCCCACATTGAAACACGTTGCGGTTTTCCCGCGGTTTATCAACCATCACCTCTCAACCTCATCTCAGAAATCTCATCTCCCCCCTCCGATGATGCCCCGCACCAGTTCTCCTACGGGCGCGCTCTAGCGCCCACTTTGCTCCTCCGGGCGCGCACCTAGCGCCCACGCTGCACAGGTTCATCACCGTGTGGCACCCTCGGTCTTACACATGGCCCACACCATGCCTCAGGTAGGCCTTGTCCTTGAGGACTTCCCTTGAGCTTGGTTGACCCTCGGATCCTGCAAGTGCTTGAGGTGAGGAACCTCAACTGACATCCTTGGTTGGCTAATTTTTTGTTAGTACATAGTTAGTACTTTGTATAAAAGCAAAGTAACCAAGTACAAAAATGCCAAACCATACTTCTTCTTCTCTTCATCTTCTTAAGAACTCCATATATCTTCTCCAACATCTCTTCTTCTTATTCTATTAAAGAATGGAATTCCCAAGGATCTCTCAACTATTTTCATCAACCATAAATTAAGAATCACATGATCTTCAATGTTCTTCAATGATCCAATTATAGATGAGGTTAGATAATATTCAAATCCTCATGCACTAAAATATAGTGCATGGTCTTCTTCAAACCACTTCATCCACATAGGAGTTGTGGATGGTTCATCTTCTCACTTCATCCACTTGGAAGTTGTGGATGGATCCCTTCTTTATTCCTTATCCACTTAGTGATAGTGGATGGCACGTATTTATCTCCTATTGCATTGTGAATAAAATGCATGGGCTTCTAACAATGTTGTGACATTTTATCTTCATGATACAAGTCTTGGAACTTTAAGATCAGCTCTGTAATCGTCTGATTTAATTAAGCTTCTTCAACCATCATTCCACAAGCTTTATCACTCTTCAAGATCTACTTCATCAATTAGCACTCATTAATAGGTTATTGACAACAAATGCAATCACTTGGGCACAACAAGAATATTATTCATGTACCTGTATTTCATGTCCATAGTGTTATATGTGTACATGGTTGCATGTCCATAAGTTTATTGGAGGCCCTCATTTAATTTATTTAACTTTATGAGTGAAACTATTTCTATTTACACATATACATAATGTTATAATCTAATGTGTATGCCATAAATCTTTTTTTATGACAATGTTATTCTCTCATGACTCATGTTCTTTGATTCCCTTAAGATTAATTTCTTATGAACCGCCAATATTTGTATCATGACTCATGTTTATGATCTATAAAAGGATGGGTATGAACTTCATAAGTTATGTTAATCCTCACATACACTTATTATTATCTTATTCTTTTATATGATCATAGATTCATATCTCTTATTTTTACCCTTACTAACCATCTGATCTCACCATTTCTTATTTTTCATTTCCTTAGGTTATGAAGAAATATTTTATGTAGGGTATGTCTATGAAGAGTACTAAATGGGAATATCTTTGTGGTAAACATTGAATATTTTTCATCAGATTAGAATAATATGATCCAAGTTTCTAATGGCACTAAAATATCACTATCCTCAGGCGTGTGTTTGTGAAATGTAATGAATACTCATCTAAAAAGATGCAATATCAATGTATGATAAGTTGGAATTGCTATAGTCGTTATCATAGGAAATGTTTTGTTAACCTTTGAAAACTTGGATGAGATAACTTTAGTGAGATCCCTAGGGATATTTCTAAGCATATGTATAGGGATGTATCTAAGGATAAGTCTAAGGATGATTCAAAGTATAAAAAAATTTCAGGGAATTTTATTAAACGATATAGAAATTGGTTTCTAAAAAATTACATCCCTATCTAGATACTATAAGTGGATGAAACTCTTGAAAATATGTACCTAGGGGTAACTACCCCAAAAACATTTTATTGGTCTTGAATCGATTGGGAATTGGTGCATGAAAATGGGCCTTACTGCAAATATGGTACGGCACTCTCGGGGGATATTCTTTGGAAATTCACATACTCTTTACAAACTATCATGAAGGATTTAAATATATGATGACTATGAATGACCTGGGATAAACCTAATCTATCATAGATTAAAAATAATGTATCTTGATTTATACCTCCTAAATTATTTTTCAGACTTTGTAATTTTTTATTATGATTAGCCTTTCTCACATTATGATTTATAGTCTTAGTCAATAGAGGAAACCATAAGGAACTGGATTGACATTGAATATGATGTAAAATTTACTAATGATAATCCAAATGTGATCATAACTATATTGGAGGATTTGGGGATTATTCTTAATTAGTTCTCATGGAACATGATTAACAACGTGTAGCTTAACCAACTCTCAAAGTCACCAAAGAAAAGAAGGATATATTTTGTTGAAAGTTCAGATAGAAGAGACCATAGAGAAAAAGAAGATTTTGTTTTCTATATATCGAGAATGTGGGAAGAATCTCTATAGGGAATATCTCAAGGGAATGGGAAGATGTTTTAACTTTGGAGAATAAGGACACAAAGCAAGTAACTTCAAATGAAAAATTTAAAAGTTTAGTTAAAACAATGTATTAGAATATTTCTCTCCATATGGTATTATCAATGGTTGAATTCTTTAAATGTGTAAAGTATAGGCATTATGAAAATTTTTATCCAAGGGGTAAAACACATGAAGAGAATCAGTAAGGTGGTATGAGTAATGGTTATATTTTCAATGATGAAGAGACTACAAATTTCATATGAAAGGAAATAAGTATTGAGGAATAAGAGAGTAAATCCAAGTTAATAGTTTGATAAGTAAGTGGGTTGATTGAAGTATTTATGTATTGTAAATCAAGGATTATGTTATATAAATGATGAAATATATAATTATTTTTATGTATATGTTTTTCGATAAGTATTTTCAAAAATATTTTAAACAGTACTGATGGACTAGAAGAGTGATTTAATGGAAAGGTTATATTTTGATTAAGGAAATATAACCCTTAATATATTCCTAATGTTGAGATATTGATTTTGGGATAAATAGATGATTGATTTGGATAAAGTAAATTAGATAGTATTAACAACCTTAGAATCAATTAATGATTTTTTTTCAAATTAGTTTATTTTAGCTTTTATGGAGTTAAAGACATTATTAAGTTTATGGAATATATTCAATAATTTGTGGCATTTTTCAAGGAATGAGTATTCTTGTATTTTTTCATTGAGGTTTTCTGGTAATTCAGGTTATTACCATGTTTCAATATAATACATGAAAAAGTTATTCACGTGTTTGGTATGTGACAATCAAGATCTACTTTATAAGATATAGTGGATCAATGTTATATTGATTTGGAGAAATTTAGCAACCTTCTTTCTAAAGTATTTGATTTTAATATTTTGGAAGGTTCATAAGGCTAGCCATTTATGAAATTGTTTAAGTTTAACTTTTGATGAATTCTTAGAGATTAATGTATTATTTCACCATATAAAAATTTAGTCATAACTTATGCTAACCATTTTTCTATAATGATAACTAAAGATAGATGGAATGACTTATCATTCTATTTATGGATCTTATGATACATTAGCTCTTTAGTAATAACAAATTCACCTTCATTTATTGGAGTAAGATATGAAGTGTAAATTGATCAGGGTATAACCCAAGGGTGGAATTCTTTTTATGAAATGGAATGAAATCGAGTAAGTATATCTTCTCATAAAAATTCATCATCTTTAGGAAAAGGATCTTGGAATAAAATATTGTCCTAATGAGATCATTTTTTATAAAATCAATGACCTTTTCCATGCCTCTTTAGTTTATGTTTTTTTGGCTTCTAAAATTCTCTAGATCACCCACTTTCTTGTGATCAGTGATCTTTATCACTCTTTATAATTATTTATACTTTTCTTACATGTAGTAATCTAAACTCCCTATCTATGTTCTCCTATGTGGAAACCTAGTTATGAGTTACTTTGTCTAACCGTTATGCTTCCAAATTTCCATTTTTAAAGGAAGTTTTATTATTCATTTGTATGATTTGGGATTATATGAAGGAATTTTCAAATGAAAAACCTTTTATGACTGAGAAAAATTTTGAGGGTGAAAATCATTTTAATAGGGGTAGAATGTAACACCCCTAGATTTTGTAAAATTATTTTTTTCAAATACATTTCATCTCTTCCATATTTTTTTGAAAAAAAACACTGATTTTTGGATTGCGTTACAAGTAACACTGAGTTTATATTTCATTACACACAATAATAAGCCTGGCTTGTGTTACACACAGTATCAATTTTAGCTTGCATTTCATGCAACACCGAGCCTAAAAAAAATATGTCATACAATTAAAATATTATTATTTAATAAGATAGTTATCACCTGGACATTATAATGGAGGGTATTAATATGATTAACTAAATTATGAAAATAGGGTTTACACATGTATATATAATTAATTATTTGGAAACCAATTAAATTAGAAATGAAAATATAAACTATTTTTTATGCAAAAACATGTATTCTACCTCAAAAAAATAAACAAAGTACTTTTAGTGAATTATTTTAATGAAATTTATATTGTATATATATTCAATAAAATATCTAACATTCATATTATGAGTTTTCTATACAATAGATAAGAATAAATCCAATTTTGTGCTTCAAAATTGTATTTTTCTAAAAAGCAGTTTTGTCACCTTTTATGGTGAAATTATTTTAAAACTATATTTTTTCACTTTTATAAAATGTATTTGATAAAATAAACATAATTTTTTCTATTAGAATATCAAAATTATCTTAGGTTGAATTTTTGGGATTTTTCTGAAAAGTTTCATTTTTTGAAGCAGAGTTTGCAGATATGTTGTGATTGAAGCAATTAAGGTGAACCACCATAGATCTGTAATGGCATCGGTGGATGAAATTATAGGGTCTCATAAAACTATTTCTTTGGCATCATTTGAGGTAGTGGTGGTAGGTTTATTTCTTTTTTATAATGAGGTTAAGAAACCTGGTAATCTGAAAATGGGGGTGAGTTCCCTATCTGATATTATTTAAACTAAAACATATCCCAATATTACTAATAGGGAGGTTATTTTAGATTGATTAAATATTTGTTAGCACTCCATTATTTATAGGATATTTCTAACAACTAGAAGAAAACCTTATAAAACTAATGATCTAGTTTGGAAACTAACTACTCTATGGGGTTCTATTGATTGGGGAAGTATACCCACTGGACAGGGCCTTTCCAAATTATTTTCCAATAAAAGGATCTCAAGCGCAAGGCTTGGGGGATTGGATCAATTTCTTTAAATCTAGGTGTGGTTTTCTTTCAACAATTGTATTTCTAGTTCAACCTGTTTTTTATAAAAAAAATACCAAGGATTAAGTCTAGATCAAAATTGTGGGTTTGAACTGGATTATATGGTATCCAAATATTTTATTTGATATGGATTCTGCTATTGGAATGCTGATCAAAATGGATAGGGTCACTGAGGTTTCCAAATTTTTTCATTATAATAGGGTCCCAGTGTAGGTCGACATAAGATCTTTATTTATTAATAGCATATTTTTTTCAAAATTGAATGATGAAATTTATTTGAAATTGGGATATTAGAGACTACCTAATTTTTTTCTAGACTGAAAAATTATTGGTCATGTCAAGGATAACTGAGGTAAAAATGTTTCATGCTCTTTTTTCTTATTAAAATGGAATAAAGTGGATTCTTGTAGGATGAAATTGAGGATGAAAATAATGTATAATAATGTAGTTTTTACTGGTGATAATAAATCCCCTCCTGACAGGGGAAGGAATATCTTAGTATTGGACCAGCAAATGTTGAGGGAGGAAAGAGGGCAGGTAATTTCCTTGACTTTCACCGAGTTGGTCCCTCTTCTTTTGATGGAATGGTATTATAAGGTAATCACACAGGGGTTGACACTCAGTAAGGTGTGGAGCTGTAGGAATCTATAAACAAGTCTCTTGTTTAGTTTATTACACCATAAGATGCTCCTTCACAGCGTGAATGGAAAGGGTGTATGGTGAAACCATTGTAAATGGATTTCTCAGTACATGTTCCACATGATGATGGGTCCAGGACATCTGATATTCAACAAGATATAAATTATCATTAGGATATTTAGAATGTATTTTGATCCTCATGAATTGGAAAGTGGGGTAACATTTTGGATGATGGAAGTGATGAAGAGCAGTGGTTGGTTTTATTGGACACCGCTCATCTCAAGCCTTCAGGTAGTGGTTTTTTAAGGATATTTTCATTGGTAAAGCAAAGATTCATCCTCCAAAAAGAAGGCCACTAAAGGATTATTCCAACCTACCAAGGAATGTGTTTACCATATCAAGTTCCAAGGATTTAAAGTTAAAGCTCACCCTGGAGCAGGAAAGGTCCAAGGTAAAGATATTTAAGTTTTTTATGCATGGTAACTCATAGTAGGAGTGGTAAATTGCAGATTAATATAATTATGAATATGGGAATGATTATGAATATTGGAATTATTATTCTTATTATTATTACTAAACTTGTTTTCTATATGAGGTAAATTCTCTTTGTTTTAACCCTTCTTATTCCCCTGTTATCCTTTTCTTTATTTTAATAAAAGGTTAGGATCTTTTCATCTGGATAGATCTTTCTAGATAAATAGTGACTGAATGACTGAAAACTATCATTTTTATTTATTTATTAAAATCCATCATAAAGAGGAAAACAAAAGAAAATCATGGTGGCCTAAAGTAATGCAAACCCACAGCATCGCTGACAACAAATTTCATCCCCTACTTAGGAAAGGAACCCAAGAAAAATAAAGAACACATACTCTGATTAGCTGATGCCATAGACACAAAAAAATCTACTACCATATTCCTAACCCTCCATGTATGAGAAACCTTGATATTATTACCTCTGAGCATATTTCATTTTCTGATAGTATAAGAGATGTGCCAAGGAATACTACACTTACCTATCGGTGAATTAAATAATAGCATGTAATCTGTCTCCACCATTTGAATATTTATCTGCCTTTGATTGCATAACTTTAGTTTGGTAACCATATCCAACGCCTCCACCTGTAGAACATATTCTCTCCCAAAAAAGGCAGCAAACGCTGCAACAACTGAACCTCTTTTGTCCCTAACAACCCCACTCCAACGCATCTCCCCCTGACTAAGGATCCATCAGTATTAAGTTTTAGACCCTAACTTGGAGGATGCCAGTGTACCCATCTCCCCTGCCCAGAGATCCCTGGCTGACTATCGACTGTGAGAGTCGGGACTAAAGAATACACAGTTGGAGAAGAATGGAAATCGGGGAAAAACCACAGCAGATTAAGAAATGTATTCTTCATTTTAAGAAGGATATTAACTTGGGATCTCGTGCCGTTTTTTTGTCGAGCATCATTCATGGCCTGCCAGATGGTCCAGTATCCAGCAATTAGGATTACAGTCCTGGCCTTCCTCTTAGTCCCATGAGAAACCTATCCTCTAAACCATGAACACATGAAGCTTTCTTATTCCCCTTCAAATGCAACCCAGCCAAAGAAGGTCCCCAAAGTTTTCCAAATCCTTGTATCACATTCACTGTTATAAAATAAATTCCCCATTGTTTCTTGGTTCGGGGACCTGCAACACCAACACCTGGAAGCCATATGAACATTCATCCCCTTCAAATTCTCATCAGTAGGAAGAGATTTGTTCCTCACTTGCCACAAAATGAAATTATATTTGGAAGATACCTCCTTACACCATAAAGTAACCCCCACTGATCTTCAATTGAATTGTCCCTTGTAATATGAGCAAACTCTTTGATGGAAATTATCTTTTCATCTAATTTATTTATAAAGTTAAATTATATTTTAAATTGGTTTTAAAGTATAATTATTTCAAATATACATCGATTAATTCAATTTAGTTCATTTGATTCAATTTCACATTGAAATTGGATATAAAAACTTTGTACTTTTTTTAGCATTTTCACTTTAAAAACCTGTTTTCTCATCACATCTATGGGATTAATATTAAATTGGTTTTTGAAACTTATATGAATGAAATTTGGAAAAATGGATTCCATATTTAGAATTAGAATTATTTATATTATCAAATAAGGTCATATAAATTTTTTACCAAAATTAATAGTGAATGTAGTAAAAATTAATTATCATGATTAATGTAAAATGGGTTTACCAGGGGTTAAACTAAAATGATAATAGTAAAACAAAAATATAAAATTTTCTAAAAACTATTATCTAGACATATTTTGACCATACAACCTATAAGGTTTAATAATGGTCTATTTTGGACCCTTGTGACATGAAAAATGCGGGAGCAATCAATTATTTTCAAAAATACCAAGTGTTCCCTCTCCCTCATTTATAAAAGGTCATCCTCTCTTCTCTCTTATTCACACCTTAACACTTTATTGGTTTGGATAAGACCTAAAAAAATAACTTTTAAACATTCTTACCCTCATCCTAGAAGCCTTAGTTTTGGAATAAATCTATCCTAGGAAATATTTTAGTGCAAACCTAAGGAGGACAGCTGAAGAAGAGGAGGTTTGAAGGAATATGACGGAAGTCAAGACTTAGGGTAAGGTATTTCTATCTCACTTTTATTTTCAGGGAGATAAATGAAATATCAACCGCATTTTACTTTTGTGTGGTTTATATACTACCCATTAATTTAATTTATGATGCTTATACATAAAATTATTGGTGTTTACATATCAATTTTAGGATCTCTATTTCATGGGGTTTGGGTTTCAAAGTTACCAAAGTGGAAAGGTATTTTTATCTCAAATTTCCTAATTTGAGATGTAATCTTTGTTATGAACCTATTCACGTGGTGTATATATAGCCCCTTTGACATGTAATATAATGAATTTATCATTATCATGATATTTTAAGTTTCATTTCATCTTATTCCCTCATGGGGATTATGAATCAACGTTACTAAAGTGATAAAGATTTTACGTTATGACCTCATAATTTATTAAGATTATTGATGATTAAGCCTCCAATATTTAAATCTCATGATCTACCAATCAAGAATTATGATTAATTTTATTCTCTTATAGTTATGTCATTAGAATAAATATTTTCCCTTAACTTTCCTATCTTCATGTACTCAAGAGTTCAAAAATAATTTTTTTAAGAAAAATCATATTTTCGATCAAAAACTCTTTTTCTTCCAAAAAAATTTTTTATAAAAAAGTTTTCAAAATTTTTTATTACTCTCTTAGGATTTTTAAAATACATTTTACCCATGTCTAACTTTTTAAAAAATGTCTTAGAAATAATCTTCATGTTTTTTTCCAAATAATTTTGTTTTACATTTTACCAAAAATGTGAAAAAAAATATTTTTTTAACATGCACATCATGAATAGTATTTTTCATTATCACAACCACTAAATTATTTCAAGATTACTTCAAAAAAATTATAATTTATTTTCAAATAAAATTATTTCTTTATATTTGGAAAAATTTAGATTTTAAATAAATGATTTCAAAGTGAAAAGGATTTTGAAAGTGTTTTATGTTCTAAATAGAATTTCTCAAATAATAAAGGATATTTTCCTTAAGAAATGTTTTAAATTATATTTAAGTCTTATTTTATAAGTTTTAAAATTCATTTTCAAATAAAAGTGTTTTGAAAATATTTTATTTTTTAAAAAGTTATTTTCAAAGAAAGTTTATTTTCCTTGAGAAATGTTATAAGTAATCTTTCAAAATACTTCTCCATCTAGGATGAAATCCTTTGATATAATTTATTTCTTACTAGGGATATGAACCAAGAATACCATTATTATTCTTCCTATGAATGGTTTTTTTTTTTTAATGAAAAGATGTTTATGAAACCCGTTTCTCTTCTATGGGTTATACCATGATAAAAATCTTGTGAAACCAGTTTCTTTTCACAGTTTATGCTCTGATAAAATGTTGAAATGATTATGAGAACTGCATATTTTCCATAGGTTATGATGTGATGAAATGTTTATGAAACCCATTTAATTTCATGGGTTATGATATGGTTAAATTTTTTATGGTCTTGTGGCACACATATGTATAATTTTCATTATCTGATGGTTGTTACATTATAACCAAAGTAGGTGGTTATTTTATAAAAAAATATTTTTGAGATCTATATCTTCTTCAAATTAATCAGGTAAAGATTTATATCTCATGATATAGAAAGTACTATGATGGGGAGTGAACTCAGTTCAATAAGAGAGGACTGGAATGGGGAGTAAACTTGATTCAGTAAAGGACTTTTTCTACTATGATGGTCTTGAGATTGAACCTTAACTACTATGATGTTATACATGGACCTTTATTTCATTTCCAAAATGTTTTTCATGAACCTAATTACATGTTCACAAAATTATTCATGGAACTATATTTCATGTATATAATGTTATGCATGGTCCTGGTTTCATGTCCATAATTTTATACGAGTGCATTATATGCCAATGTTATACTCTCATGGCTCATGTTCTTTGATTCTCTTGTGATTCGGGTCTTATGAACTGCCTATATTTAAGCCATGAATCATGTTTATGATCTATGATAGGTTTGTTATGAACTTCATAAGTTATGTTCATTACCACATACTCTTATTATTATATTATTTTTTTATATTATCATAGATTTATATCTCTTATGTTTACACTTATTGTGCATCTAAGCTCACCCTTTCTAATGTTTCCTTTCCCAGGGTTATAAAGAAAGGATTTATGTATGTACTTTTTATGAAGAGTACTACATGGGAAGATATTTGTGAGAAACATTTAAGATATTTCACCAGATTAGAATATGTTTTTCCAAGTTTCCAACGGAACTAAACTATTATTGTCCTCAGGTGTGTGTTTGCATAATGTAATAAATATTTATCTAAAAAGATGTAATGTCCATGTATGAGAAGTTTCGGTCTCTATATTCGACCAATAAAAAATAGTCATAAATTTTGGTTCTCTAGCATTAATATACCCAAATTCCTTCCCTTAAAATCCTCTCTCATATTTTTCGTCCCTTGGTCATAAGAAAAATTCTTATATATTTCAAAACAATGAAGGTCATTGGGGGAGGAATCAGTCGCTTTAAAATAGATAACAGTTTATTTAATTCCTATTTCATTTTATTATTCTTATACCTATTTTTGAATATTATTTAGTATTTTAATAAAATAAAACTAACATAAATATAAATATAAAATAATATTATAATAATTAAATTTTCAAGGGTTTATAATCAACCCTTCTTTGTTGAACATTTGTGTATGGGCCAGTTCAACCTTCTATATGGATAATGCTACACTGTTTTCTTAACTATGATTATAGATGATTAAAAACATGAATATATAGTATTTATAATATCTAATATGAATTTGAGTTTTTATTATGAATCTATAAAGGAAACAATCAAATGAATTATCATTATAAAGTAAATCATTATTATTGGTAAAGTTACCTGAAACGAGCAAGGTATATATTTATTCCTTAAGAACCATACCTATAACTTCAATTGAATGAAAATTTGACTTTATAATAATTCTAAATCTATGATTAGAGTACCTTTAACATTATAGAGTTGATAAAATAATGAACAAGGAATGAAGATCAAGAACACTATATTGAAAAAACATAGATCGATGAGAACTATTAACATCTTATAATCAATAAAAAAATTAATTAAATAATAAATAAGTAATAAATTAATATAAGTGACTTAAAAAAAATTATTTACATATAACATGGTATTTAAATTAATAATTAATAATCCTATGTTGATTTTATAGTGATTTGGTTCACATTCAAATGAGTCGAAATTTAAAGTAAGGGGATTCTTAAATCAAATTCCTTTCATTAAATTATGATTTTCATCTTTAACTTCATCCTTTTATGATTATTTGTATTTTATAATTTTATTTTTTAAAATTTTATTTCCATTTATTTTCTATGTAATTATATTTTCTTCTTATAATATACTTTTTGATAGATTTTTACTTCATAAAGTACAACGTTGTAAGGAGATTCTTTCTCAATCTTGTCTCTTTGAGTTATCACTCATTGGTACACCGAAATATATATTCCTCATAGTGTATATCACTATATTTTACCTTATATCAAACTAATTTATATTTTATTTTATAATATATTCTATGATTTATTCCTACTTCATATGTTATGATCATTTTAATGGGATATTTCTCTCTTTCTATTTTCTTATATTCTATGGAATGTTTTTACTATCCTTTAACCATTACATATTTATATTTTTTTAAATCCCTAATTTATTCTTACCATATTCCTTATGAAACTATAAAGTAATTAGATAATTTAACTATATGTTAATCATGTTATACTCGTTTATTTATTTATCTTTCGTCCGAATATTTATTTAACTTATAATTCAAAAAGTTCGTATTCCTTTTAATAATGATTTTATTACCATTGAATTTTCATTCATGAGTTATTAAATTAGTAAGAGGGATTCTATTCTAATATTAATTCATTAATGTAACACCCCAAGCTTCCATGGTATGCTTCTCTTTGAATAATAGAGCAGCATTTGTTGTACACAACCTCCAGTTCTAACACACCACGACCACTAAAAGTAACCGTTATGAATAGTAATACCCACTTTTTTAAATTAAATAAATTTAATATTTCAAAATGTAATTCATTTTTGGATTCAAAATATCAAAATTAGCCTATTTAGAATTTTTGGTATTTTTCTGAGAACTTCCAATTTTCGATGAATAGTGAAAAATACTTAAAAACAAATTTTTAATAAAAATAATTTATAGTGATAAATTATACAATTGAGTGGTTTTAAAGTATAATTATAATATTTTTTTACCATTTTATCCAATTTTGGTCATTATAATTAATTTCACTTTGAAATTGGACATAAACAATTGTCAATCTTTTGATTGATATTTTTTCTTAAAAACACACTATTTATTGTGACAATGGGAATTATTTATTAATGAAACTTATTTTTTTGGAATTTTGTAATATAGACACCATTTTTTAATTCAGAATATCAATTATATCTTAGGGTGAATTTTTGGTATTTTTCTGAAAAACTTCAATTTTTGATGAATAGTGAAATCATTAAGTGGTAGTTTAAAAACTAATTTTTCTTGTAAATGAAACATTACCACTTCAATGATTTGATTTTCAAAAATCCTACTTACATGGCTTTCATTAAGAAGTAAAATGTGGTTCAATGGGATTAAAATAATTTTTTGGTGAATAGTAACTTTTAAGTTTTATTAGTCGTGATTAAAGGTAATTAGTGAAATTTAAGGTAAAAATGATATTATAAAAATATGAAAATATCTTGACACTTGTCCTACCCTTATTGGATGAGTCATGGACGACCAAGAAAATCCATGGGTCAACTTGGGGACCCCATGGAGCCACTTGGGTAAGAAAATGACATTAATAACTTTTTATTTAAATTAAAAATAAAATTGTCACAAACATGTGTTGTTTTACTAAAACAATTATTACATGGGGTTATACTAGTTAACTTTTCGAATATAAATATTAATTGGAAAGATAAAAAGATTTAATACATCATGGTAATTGTTTTATAATTTTTATACGTTAAATAAATAAATTTATGTATCACACCATGATGATGCTGCGATTACCTCATTAATTAATGATTTAAATAAAATGAAAAGATAATGTAAAATCTAAGACTTACACTTGTCAAAAACCTATTAGATGAGTATATTTCAAAACCTTATCACCTTATATTAAAAATATATAATTTTGGGACCTTTTAAATCCGAAAAGTAATTCATAATAATGTAACATTTCATGACTTTCCAAGAGTGCCCCTCCACTCCTCTTATAAAAGGCCCCCACCAATACCACCTTATTCACACCATCAAAGCCATTTAGCTCGGCCAAACTCTACAAAAATACTCTCTAAACATTCATATATTACTCCTAGAAGCCTCAATTTGGGAATAAGTCTTCCCATGTAAGCCTTTGTCTCAAATCAAAAAGAGTTACCCGGTTTTAAGGTAATGTCTTCTCTTATGTTCTTTTGTTTTATATTTCTTCTCCAACCCCTTAAACTCTTTTAATTCCGTTCTTTTGTAACAAAATAAGTATCTTAAATATAATAGGATTTTCTTAGGATAAGTATTTGATTTACACATACACAGACATTCATCTAATGGTTAAATAACATACTGTTTCTGTGGGTGGCGAATTACTGCCTCACGAAACGATGATTGTTCAATCTTATTTTAACACATTTCATGGTGGCCCTTAATATGTCACTATATTTATTTATGATATATATTATGTTTATGTTTTCCTTATGATTCTGTATTTTTCATTTATGGAATTCCTTTATGATTTCCATTATGGGTAAACGCGATAATTTCATTTTAGGAAGTGCGGACTACCGTCCGCTCAAAGTGATTTGAATCGTTAATGCCATATTTGGGATGTGTAAATGATGGATTAAATGATATTATATATGATATTAAACTAGAATTATAATAAAACTTTATATCATTATGATTTCATTCCATTAAATATGAAATAGAAATGAAAGTAGCGTTCATGCGTACGTACGGCTTACCGTCTCCATGAACGGTGCATTTAATTTCTTACCTCTAAATGTTATGTAATATTATAAATGCATGTATATACTGGATATATATGATATATATGATATATAAATCATAAATATAATTCTGGATATAATGAATATTTTACCACATGAGCAACTTGTAATTATAGGAAGTTTATTTTGACTCAAGTACCAAAGATTAACAAAATGGCCATTATTAACTTAAATAATTACATAATATTCATAACATGGTAATAAGTTATATAAAAGGAATAATGAACTTGAAAAAGGTTCTTAAGAAAATAGAAATTAACTATAGTTTATTATTAATGAGATTAAAGAATGATCGAGTCAAGTCAGACACAAGTTAAGGGAACTTCTTAACCCAATTTCCATTCTTTGGGTTAATCTACTACTTTCAAATTATGTTGTGATATTATTATGTTCTATCTTGTATTTTTACTTTCTTTATGTGTACATATAGTGAATACACATAATAGATCTATTTTATTTAAAAAATGATCTTTTTAAGGGACTTCGTCTCAATCTCCTTTCATTGAGGCATATTTTGTTTTATACACAACTTTCCTTTATACGGTGTATAAACCCCTTTGACTTTTACTTTTATTCAAAAGGAATATTTTTTATACATATAGTTTTACTAAATGACAAAAGGAAATGTTTTTTTTGTTGTACGTATGCAGCAACAATGAATTCTTCGCCACCGTGACCATTATTTGAGTTTCGGCTTCCTCTACAAGCCATAACTTTAAAAAAAAGAAAAATAAATACCATGTTTTACTTTCTTTTATTTTGGTATTGAAAATGGTTTTAATAATGTTTTGATTATATAAATGTGTTGTATTGATATCTTGTGATTGAAATGCGGAAATTTTATGTTTCCTTTATGTATGTTTTATGTGATACGATTGTGTTATGGTTTATGATATGTTTAAACCTTTTCATATGAGGAATGCATTGGAGTTAATAAGTGACGGGTGGAGCCCGCTATAGCTCCTCGATGCATCGGTAGGTCTCATGAGACAAAATAGTGTCTTGGCATGAGACCTTGACAAAATCTTATTTGTATTCTTGGCATGAGGCCTTGGCTACGTGGTTATGATAGTCTGACATTATGCATTCCATCATTATGAAAGTGGTTATTGATATTGCATGTGATTATTCAACTAGTAGAATATCCATGTGAATAAGTAAATGGCATTATTTAATTTTATTTTTTCCATATTATGATGAAGTTCATGTTTAAAAGGATTTTTTTTAGTTATACATTACCTTAAATGTTTATGTTTATTTATGAAAGCTTCTGCTGTATTTTTATCCTTACTGAGCATCTGAACTCACCCCTTTAAATGTTTTAATTTTTATAGGATGTGAAGAAGTATTTTATGAATGACCTACAGGGATAATATGAGGGGATATTAAGACAAGATATTTTTGTAGTATGGTTTTAATTTATGATGTAATGTAAGACATAGGAATATATCTAGTGTTTCCAAGGCTACTAAACTAATCGGTCTTTCGAGACGTGATCTTTTCTGATCATGCTAATGTTACGTAATAATGCACTGACTCTGGGTAACTGGGGTCGGGGAATTACAGTGGGTATCATAGGTAGTTTAGTACTAACCTTGGAAGCTAGATTTAAAAAAACTCTGATTAGAGCACATAGCCCTAAGATAGACTTTGAGGATTAGTATAGAAGAACTTCCTAGAATTTTCGTATTATAGGGATTTTGTGAGTTTTCCTAGCAATACATCCCTATCTGGATAAGATCAGGTAGAGGCAGCTCTAGCACAGATGTACCTAGGGGTAAAACCCAAAAACACCGCTTTGAGCTAGACTCGAATGGGAATTGGTGCACGACAGTGGGCCTTGCTGCACTCTTGGTTACGACACTCCCTGGGGATATGTTAAGGATAATTCTCATTTTCTTTACAAACCACTATGAAGGGTTTATGAGTATATAATTTCTCAAAGAAATTTCTTTTATGATTATGGATTATTTCCATAAATAGTTCAATTTATGTTAGGTGTTTTGGAAGTTTGTTATTATATATTTTGATTCATAAACTTATCTAGTTTATGCCATTATTTAGAAATAGCACCTAGTGGAAAGAATGGAAACCGTATCAATGCATGCACTCCATGTATAGATTTCCCTCCTTCTCAAGATAATTATAGTGGAGTTGGTGATACAAATGGTGCTGATTAGCTTATCACCATACTGGGACAACTCACACAGGTTATGAATAATAACCTTACTCGTATGGAGCACCCTGATCCGCAACGGGGAGGATCAATGTTAGATCGCTTCATGAGGAAACAACCACCAACATTCAATGGGAGTAAAAATCCCTTAGTATATGAGCAATGGATAAATTCCTTAGAGAAAATATTCCATGCCTTAGGGAGTAGTGAAAGGGAAAAGGATATCATGGCAGTTTACCATCTCACTGGAGATGCCGATCAATGGGGGTCGCTGATTCAAAACACAAAGGAAGATGAATAATTATCAAGTATGTAATGGAGGGAGTTTAAGGAAATTTTCTTAGATAAATACCTTCCACATGACCATCGAGCAGATATGGAAAGGCAATTTCTAAGTCTGTGGCAGAAGGAGGATGAGAATGTCGCAAAGTATGAGGCTAACTTTACAAGGTTAGCAAAGCATGATGTAGATTATATACGTAACCTAAGAAGTAAGATTGATCATTTCTTTGATGGGATAAACCATTTCTCCATTGAGCATTAGTCTCACAAACCTTCTCGTCGTACGAAGATATTGTCTCATGTGCTATCAAGACAAAAAATGAATTCTCTAAATCTTATGACAATAAAGTAAAGCAAGAGAAGAAGAGAAAGGTGGAACAAGATACAGATAAAGGGAAAAATTGAAAGAAGGATTTTCCATTATGCGATAATTGTGGGAAGAATCACCCTGCTACTTGCATAAAAGGAATGGGAGTTTGTTATAAATGTGGAGAAAAAGGTCACCAGGCTCGTGATTTCAAGGGAAAGAAAGAGGCTATCAATATTGAATGCTAAAATTGTAGGGAAATGGGGCATTATGAAAATGAATGTCCTATGCATCAGGGAAACCTACCTCATAAAAGGCCAAGGGATCAAGGCCAATATTATGCTGTTACTACAGTTGAAGTGGAATAATTAAAGTATTGGTGCTTTTGGACTCAAGGATTATATTCTGGTTATAAGAACAATGTGATATATATAAGGATTGTATTGTAGTACTTGTTGTTCTCATTAAGGTTTTAATATGATGAAGGTAATCATATTTTTAGTATGTGACAATAAGAGAAACTTTACTTTTTTGGGGGAATCTGATGTTACAATTGATTTTTGGAATTTAGAAATGTTTTAGAGAAAGTTTGGACAGTGGTATTTGGATAGATATAAAGGTTGGAATGGATTAAGTTGAACTTTGGATAGTATTATTTATGGTTAAAACATTTCTGAAGATTAGTTCTGGAATATTATAATACTATAGTTTTAGGAAAAGGACAACCTGCAGGTCAGGGGATAACCCATCGCGTCAGACAAAGCTGCAGGAATCGAACCAACACCCATAGTGCGACAGGCCTTTATTACCTACCACTAGCCTACAGGAAGTCCCTGGTTATTACAAAATACTTTTCCTAATCTTAATGGTATGTGTTAATATTTGGAACCTTGTACGATTAGGATAAATATAATATTTTTGAGTTCTATTATCTTTTTGAGTGAAAGATGGGTTTGTGGTAAAAATTTATTAAAAATGAAAAGTCTACATGACAAGTATGTATATTTCCTTACGTTCTTAGTAAATATCCTAAGTAAATTCCTCAACTTCATGAAAGGTAACTTAAAACAAAAACATTATCAGTTAAATTTTCTTACTGGGGAATCAATGATCGTTTAACCAATCACAAGTTTCTGATTTTCTTGTAGTTAAACTTTATCCTAATCCTATTTTATACAACTCTCCACCAGACCTTGATGGTTTGTTTCTCCTCCATATCCATATTTTCATAGAATCCTAGTATGGGCTATCTCGGGTGACCTTTATACTCCTCTTTCTTTCTTTTAAAGTTATATTTTTATTAACCTTATTTCCGATGTGGGTTTTCCACAAAGGTATTTTCTATTTTCAACCTTTTATTTTCAAATTTCGAGGATGCAATTTATTGAATGAGGGGAGAATGTAACACCCCAAGCTTCCATGGTACGCTTCTCTTTGAATAATAGAGCAGCGTGTGTTGTACGCAACCTCGAGTTCTAACACACCGCGACCAATAAAAGTTGCCGATATGAATAGTAATACCCACCTTTTGAAATTATATAAATTTTATATTTCAAAATTGACTTCATTTTTGGATTCAGAATATCGAAATTATCCTATGTTGATTTTTTGGTATTTTTCTGAGAACTTCTAATTTTCGATGAATAGTGAAAATACTTAAAACAGCTTTTTAATCAAAATAATTTATAGTGATAAATTATACAATTGAGTGGTTTTAAAGTATAATTAGAATATATTTTTACCATTTTATCCACTTTTGGTCATTATAATTAATTTCACTTTGAAATTGGACATAAACAATTGTCATTCTTTTGATTGATATTCATTCTTAAAAACACGCTATTTGTTGTGACAACAGGAATTAATTATTAATGCAACTTATATGTTTGGAATTTTCTAAAATATACACCATTTTTGAATTCAGAATATCAATTATAGCTTAGGGTGAATTTTTGGTATTTTTTTGAAAAACTTCAATTTTTGATGAATAATGAAACCACTAAGTGATAGTTTAAAAACTAATTTTTCATGTAAATGAAACATTACCGCTTCTGTGATTTGATTTTCAAAAATCTGACATACATGGTTGTCATTAGGAAGTAAAATTTGGTTCAATGGGATTAAAATAATTTTTTGGTGAATAGTAACTTTTAAGTTTTATTAATAGCGATTAAAGGTAATTAGTGAAATTTAAGGTAAAAATGATATTATAAAAATATGAAAATATCTTGAAACTTGTCCTACACTTATTGGATGAGTCATGTACGACCAAGAAAATCCATGGGTCAACTTGGGGACCCCATGGAGCCACTTGGGTAAGAAAATGACATTAATAACTTTTTATTTAAAGTAAAAATAAAATTGTCACAAACATGTGTTGTTTTACTAAAACAATTACCACATGGGGTTATATAAGTTAAATTCTCAAATATAATCATTAATTGGAAAGATAAAAAGATTTAATACATCATGGTAATTTTTTTATAATTTTTAGACATTAAATAAATAAATTTATTTATCACACCATGATGATGCAGTGATTACCTCATTAATTAACGATTTAAATAAAATGAAAAGATAATGTAAAATATAAGACTTACACTTGTCAAAAACCTATTGGATGAGTATATTTATAACCCTTATCACCTTATATTCGAAATATATAATTGTGGGACCTTTTAAATCCGAAAATCATTTCATAATAATGTAACATTTCATGACTTTCCAAGAGTGCCCCTCCACTCCTCTTATAAAAGGCCCCCACCACTACCACCTTATTCACACCATCAAAACCATTTGGCTCGTCCAAACTCTACCAAAATACTCTCTAAAATTTTCTCTCTTACTCATAGAAGCCTCACTTTGGTCATATGTCTTCCCAAGAAATCCTTTGGCTCAAATCAAAAAAAGTTACCAAATTTTAAGGTAATGTCTTCTCTTATGTTCTTTTGTTTTATTTTGCTTCTCCAACCCCTTAAACTTTTTTAATTCCATTATTTTGTAAAAACACCAGTATATTCAATATACTAGGATTTTTTTATGATAAGTATTTGATTTTCACGTAAAAAACCATCGTCTAATGGTTAAAGAACATACTATTTCGGTGGGTGGTGAATTACTGCCTCACGAAATGATGATTGTTCAATCTTCATTTAACACATTTCATGGTGGCCCATAAGATGTCACTATATTTATTTATGATATATATTATGTTTATTTTTTCCTTATGCTTCTGTATTTTTCATTTATGGCATGCCTTTATGATTTCCATTATGGGTAAACGCGATAATTTCATTTTAGGAAGTGCGGACTACTGCCCCCTCAAAGTGATTTGAATCGTTAATGCCATATGTGGGATGTTTAAAGGATAGAATAAATGATATTATATATGATATTATACTATAATTATAATACAAATTTATACCATTATGATTTCATTCCATTAAATATGAAATAGAAATGAAAGTAGCGTTCATGCGTACGTACGGCTTACCATCTCCATGAACGGTGCATTTCATTTCTTACCTCTAAATGTTATGTAATATTTTAAATGCATGTATATACTGGATATATATATGATATATATGATATCTAAATCTTGAATATAATTTTGGATATAATGGATATTTTACCACATGAACAACTTGTAATTATAAGAAGTTTATTTTGACTCAAGTACCAAAGATTGACAAAACGACCGTTATTAACTTAAATAATTACGTAATGTTCATAACATGGTAATAAGTGATATAAAAGTAATAATGAACTTGAAAAATGTTCTTAAGCAAATATAAATTAACTATAGTTTATTATTTAGGAGATTAAAGAACGATCGAGTCAAGTCAGACACGGGGTAAGGGAACTTCTTAACCCAATTTCCATTCTTTGGGTTAATCTCTTACTTTCAAATTATGTCATGATATTATTATGTTATATCTTGTATTTTAACTTTCTTTATGTGTAATTATAGTTAATACACATAATAGATCTATTTTATTTAAAAAATTATCTTTTTAAGGGACTTCGTCTCAATCTCCTTTCATTGAGGCATATTTTGTTTTATACACAACTTTCCTTTATACGATGTAGAAACCCCTTTGACTTTTACTTTTATTCAAAAAGAATCTTTTTTATATGAATCATTTTACTAAATGACAAAAGGGATTGTTTTTTTGTCGTACGTATGTGGCGACAACGACTTCTCCGCCGCCATGACCATTATTTGAGTTTCGGCTTCCTCTACAAGCCATAACATTATTTAAAAAGAAAAATAAATACCATGATTTACTTTTCTTTTATTTTGGTATTGAAAATGGTTTTAATACTGTTTTGATTATATCAATGTGTTGTATTGATATCTTGTGATTGAAATGTAGACATGTTATGTTTCCTTTATGCATGTTTTATGTGATACGATTTTGTTATGGTTTATGATATGTTTAAACCTGTTCATATGAGGAATGCATTGGACTTAATAAGTGATGGGTGGAGCCCATTATAGCTCCTTGATTGATCGGTAGGTCTCATGAGACAAACTTGTGTCTTGACACGAGGCCTTGACACAATCTTATTTGTAGTCTTGGCACGAGGCCTTGGCTATGTGGTTATGATAGTATGGCATTATGTATTCCATCATTATGAAAGTGGTTATTGATATTGCATATGATTATTTGACTAGTAGAATATCCATGTGAATAAGTAAATGGAATTATTTCATTTTATTTTTTCCATATTATGATGAAGTTCATGTTTAAAAGGCTTTTTTTTCAGTTATACATTGCCTTAAATGTTTATCTTTATTTATGAAATCTTCCACTCTATTGTTATCCTTACTGAGCATCTAAGCTCACCCCTTTCAATGTTTTAATTTTTCCAGGATGTGAAGAAGTATTTTATGAATGACTTGTAGGGATAGTATGACGGTATATGAAGACATGATGTTGTTGTAGTTTTGTTTTAATTTATGATGTAATGTAAGACAAATAAATATATCTAGTGTTTCCAAGGCTACTAAAATAATCAGTCTTTTGAGACGTGATCTTTCGTGATCATGCCAATGTTACGTAATAATGCACTGACTCTGGGTAACTGGATTGGGGTGTTACAATTAATTTAAGTTCCCTCTTTATTTTCTATTTTATTATATCATATCCTTTGAACATCTCATATACCTTTCTTTTGGGAATTCATGACTTTATAGTGTTGTATCATGATTAAATTTTTCTATACACCATATATAAATTTGAATTTCACTAATTTTAGTCACAAAATGTTATTCTCTTTAATTTTATTTGTAATGGAAAATTGGATAACCCATTCCATTTGACTCATTAAGGTTAACATTAATACTTATGTGTGTGGAATGAAATGAAAGATTTTTTGTGTTTTATTCATTTTATAGTTCTTAGACATTATAGATGATTATTGGCGCTCCTTTTTTGTCCCATTGTTTAAAAGAATGGAAAGGGAAATACCGTATTCCAAATTGAGTCATCCTTTGAAGAAACATCAAAAATTGAAAAAGGGATGAACAAGGAGAACAAAGAACATGTGATGTGCATGTTCCATCACTGTCGTGCAAGTCCACTTGTGCGATGCCTAATGGTCGCGCAAGTGACTTGCGTGACCTAAGTGATAACCGCCCAGGTTTTTTCCAGCCTATAAATAGACCCTGTGGGCCCCCCATTTCAGGAGGAATTTTTCCAGAATTCATGGACAGAGCTCTGAACACCCAAATCTCTTCTTCAGGTCTTCCGAACTCTTCTAAGGTAATTCTTTACCTATAATGGAAGGTATAAATAGGAATAGTAGGGTCTATGTGTTAGAATTCACTAACACTTGCACACGTAAGTGTTTTACCCTTAAAAGGAATGAACACACTTGTGCACCGCCTTACTTCCTCATTAGAACTTGTGCGCCATCTTTTGGAAAGCCTCTAGGGATAGTACCAAGGGTTTGAGCCAATTTTCACCCAAGTATTACCACAAGGTTTGAAAAGAGTGCCAGTACCTATTTTTCGTGTAGGTATACCTGCATGGAATGACTTGCGCGCCAACCGAACTTGCGCGCCGGCCTATTTTTTCACGCAGTACCTGCGTGCCTACCAGTACTTGCGCGCCCCTACCTTTTTGGATGCCCTTCTTGCCCATTTCACCCCTCTTAAGCCATTACACCTCTCCTATTCAATATTTAGTCTTCAAGACACTCTTCAAAGCCATTTATGGCATGATTTCTTGATTTGAGTTCCTTATATGAAAGGAATTTTGTGGAATATCTCTCAAAACATAATGATTTACACATCATTATGTCACTAAAGATTGAGATTTCATTCATTCAACCTCATCCTTTAAAGTGAGAGAATTCATAACCTAGGCCTCCTTTTCCGGAGTAAGCCCCAGTCCCCAAATTATGGGCCTCCTTTTCAAGAGTAATCCCCAGTCTTAATTTCTCTAACCAGTCATAATTCCTTTTGACCTGGGCTTCCTTCTCAGGAGTAAAACCCAACCATAATTCCCTTAACATGGGCCTCTTTTTCAGGAATAATCCCCAGCCATAATCATTAACCTGGGCCTCCTTATCAGGAGTAAGTCCCAGTCCCTTAATTTTTCAAGTCTCTTAACCTGGGCCTCCTTTTCAGGAGTAATACCCAGTCTTAATTTCTCTTAACCAGTCATAATTCCTTTTAATCTGGGCTTCCTTCTCAGGAGTAAAACCCAATCATAAGTCCCCTCATAACTTGGGCATCTTCATTAGGAGTAAGCCCCAAGATTAGAGTATCCAAATCTCCATGAAGCACATATACCTTTATGGACCCTATTCATGGATTTCTTCCCTAAAGTAAATCTTAATCCTCATCTATTTGGGCAGTTATACATACAGAAGCCCCACATCATTCATGGCCCAATTGTCTAATTTTTACCAATACCTCTTGTTTCTCACATCGATCATGATTCACGCAAGCTTAGGGTGTAATAGTAATTATGACATCCTTCTTTGAGCCATCAATCATAAATATCATACTTCCTTACTCGAACTATGTGGGTTGTGATTCCTTTTCCAAAACAAAGGATACGTAGGTAGCCCATCTACGGGTTTGATCCCAACTCTAAAATAATCCATGTCCTTCTAAATGATAATAAACTTCAAGTTCCCCACTGAGTGGCTTTAAAACCAGCTTGGTCATCATAATGACCAAGAGACTTCAATATAAATGTGTCGAAGGATACCATTGACCAAGAATCTCTGATAAGTATAGATGATTCTCTATCGATGAAGAACCTCGAATAAATATAAAATATTCTCTAAATTTCCTACATATTTAATCATTGATTGTCATATCTAAAGGAAAGCTCATTTTATACTTGGTAATGTAATAAGGATTCACGAACATAACTTAAATCTATAAAGAGAGTCCTATAATAGACAATAATTCCCCTCAAAAATGTGTGATGAGTTCGACCTCCCATCCTCTCGACCAATACAAATTCCTAAGCCTCATCAGTTCACAAACTAATGAGTGTCTATCTTTGGAAAGTAGGTCCAAATGGATGTGGAATCATTGGATGTTTCCGATTCTACGAACAAACCCATTAGAAACCGATCAGAATGTTTGAACCTCCCAACAAGGAGGTCATCCCCGAATTCCGAGGGAAAGAAAAAATGGTGAACCTGATGTGAATCCTTAACCAAGTTAAATTGATCTTTTACCTATTTGTTAGGCCCCTATTTAAAACTCAATGAGAGGGCCAACAAAAAAACAATCATTGAAATATGTGCTCATCCAAAACATGTAGTGGCTGAATTTATCTTCATTACGACTGTTATATCAAACTGGCACTCTTTTCCAAGATCTTCTGCATTTACAGAATGGCTGCTCTCAAATTCACACCTGTAAATACTGCTGCTGCGAATGCTAATGCTGCTACTCCTATTGGATCGTCATTTGCTCTGAGGATGAAATAACCTACTCAGCATCTTCAACGTTGGGTATCAAATGCGCCGGTTAAAGAGTACCGTCAAAATGGTACTATTCCAACTATGGAGGCTGCTCGACAAGCCCTCCAAGTGAACAACTCACACCAGTTGTCCAAACAATGACGACCAGTGATCAAGAATCAGGCGGTGCTAACCACCGTCTCCAACCGTTTCGGGTCGTTAACCCTGGAACACAATCACCATTCACTCCCATATTCTAGGGAGGTGAATGAGCAGGTCCCTCAGGGCCTTAATTCAAAGAAGCAGGAGTCCTTCCTGAGGGATACTATCAACAATAACTGCCAGACTCGTGCGGCAGTATGCCCTCAACATGAGGAGGGTACCGAATCCAGGCGTTCAGCTCAGGTTCCTTGAACCCGAGCAGGCAAGACGAACCGCCGGAGGCAGAATCTGGTCAACAGTGAGTAGGTTCTCATCTCTGCCATCTCCGGAGAAGTCCACCAACCTAACTTGGTGGCAAGCAACGAGCGGGCACATACACCTGCCCGTTTTAATTCCACTGTCCAGCAGACTCGTCTGGCAGCATCACACCAATCCCACTAGGCAATTCCAATGGAGTACTATAGGCAGGAATATAAACCTTTTTATACATCATCATCTAGTCAGCAGGCTCGTCTGACTACATATGATGGAGCTCGTCAACCACGTTCGGTGAAGTGCAATCAGCAGGTACATACACCTACTAGTATTAATCAATCCTACCAATAGTCTCGCTTGGTAGCATACGGAGAAGTCAGTCGGAAAGCTCCGGCAGCAAACAGGAGGCAGACTCAACTCTCTTCCCCCACACTTGAGTACTTTCAGGATTCACTGACAAGAAAAGGAGGACAGGAGCAGTCACATACACCTACTCCAAGCACGGAATGGATGTATATCCTCATTCCGGCAGCTGAAGTCACCAAGCATATTTTATCAATGGTGAAAGAGAAGAAGAAAATCCCTCCTCATATTCTGGATGCTTTCCAGGATATTATAACAGCTTTAGTAGCATCTCAGGGAAAGACACATAAATCTATCCCTACCAGTGGAGTGACTCATCAAAAATTCACTCCGGAACAGACACACACATCTGTTCCAGTCCAAGAGGGTTGTGGGGCATACTCCCCCATATCATACGAACAACCAAGTCAGGCACATACACCTGATTTGAGTGAAGATCGTCAGCCTAACTTGGCCATCTTTCCCGATCAGGCACATACACCTGCTCAGAGCAGCCACATTCGTCAAAAAGTGGTTTCCAAAGCGAGTAAGAAGGCATATAAGAAAAAGACCCTCCCAGCACCGTCAGGAGATCAAGAGCCAATATGTAATGAGGCCTTACTTGGTGCTGGAGTTCTTGAATCCCTTAGACAGTTATCTGTTGGAATTCAAGATTCTACTCCCTCATTTCCCAATATTGGGAACATTAATTCTGAAGGTCTTCAACAGACACTTCCTCATGAAGGCTTGCTTTATGACAATTTGGTTTATCTTGAAGTTTCATCTTCAGATGAGATCCACATGAACCCTCTGTGTGGTCAAAAGACCAAGGAGCAATAGATATCATCTTTTTCTATAACCCATTATGGTGGTCCTTCCCATGATGATGAATTTCAATGCAAAAGTTCTCTCCATAGTAGTGATGCACATTGCCCAAAAAATGCTCCTGTGGACAATGTAGTGCCGAGAAAGCCCTCTTATCTTGAGGCACTTTCAAATGCGAAACCAGTCATGTCTGATGCTTCATCGCTAGTAGGTGAAATACATTCTCAATTAGAAGATATCCCAGGGTGTAGGTCACTCTCCGAACCACCCCTAAGTCATGCATCTTCTAGTTTGATCAATGATTTTTCTACCAATATTGTTGAATCCGATGAAGCAACAAGGAAACACCAACTCTAGTCAAATCAGGTAGAAGAATCTTCATTTAATGATAAAGAAGAAATGCTGAACATGAGAAAACAACTAGCAAAAGGTGAAGTACCAGTCATGTTTTGGCCTCTGGCTGACTCTCAGTATGACATTCCAAAGATGTTGATGGAAGATGGAATCCATGATATTCGTCTCAACATATAGAAAACTATTTTTCAGTTTAAGAAGAAAGTTTTATCTTATGATGAATATGAAAATAATCTTAAGATAATAGAAGGGTTACAACGTCAGATTGATTTGGCATCTCTATCAGTCTCTTGATATCCTAAGGATGAAAAGCAGCAAAGAACCATTCAACGTTCATGCCATGGCGCACTAAGAATATTGCGTCAGTTAATTTCTAATGCCCCATCTGGTATTCATGTCAGAGGATGGGGTATTCATGGAGCACTACATTTCACAGTGCTCTCTAGTCATCAAAGCCCGCCAAAAATGGTCTCATGCAATGTTATTGCCCATGGACGGCCATAGTCAATGAGATTTGTTTGTAATCAAAAGCTTTCCCAAGAACAGGCTTTAACTAGTTCCTCTCAAAATCAAGCATACAGAGAAAAAGTTGTTGAATTTCTTCTGCATCAAGCAAATGAGAATATTGAACAGGCCTCTCGTATGGAGCAAGCACATCATCAAGTGACAGAAGTGTTGAAAATCATCCAACGGTCTTTTGAACCAGGTGATAAAAGTGGATATAGGTTAATGCATCCAGCTAATTTTTGGACTAAGGTTCTCAAGATCAGGAGATCTTTTAATAAAGTCTCAAACATATCATTTCAAGAGCCACCCTAGCTTGTTAGATTGGGGACTCTTTTAACCCAACCCTCAGAATCAACAAATAGGATTTGAGAAGTTGAGTGGAAACAGCAGGAACAGCCCCAGTCCACCAGACTGGGGACTTTTTCAGATCATCAATTCGCTCCTCAGAGAAAGTCAGTCTTTTCTCGATTGGGGAAAAAGCCTCAAGAGGAATGAAAAACTGAATTATCAAGAGATTCCCTCCAAATTACAGTTCATCAAGAAGTTCCTGAGGGATCAAATCAACAAAAGGCAATGTCTTATCAAAGACATGGAAGAAGACAATATCAAATAAATGCTGATAGAAGGGATGCAATGCATTATGCATCAATCAATGTCATCAATGTCGTTGTTGCTAATCCACCAGATGAGGCTCAATCGGGGAACTCAGATGAAGAGGTTCCTGCTCAAGAAGATGTACGCATCGACACAAATGAAGAAGGTGTGCATACACGAAATCAAAGGATTACTCAGAACATAGGTAATCCTTCGAGTAACCCACTTCCCCCTCTCTGAAAAGGATCCAACAAAGGGAGGGGAAAGAATCAGGTTACATATCCTTCCTCTGGAGAAGTCCAATCGCTCTCACTAGAGAAAAGGTTTGCACAACAAGAGGAAGAAATGAAGGAATTAAGGAGGTTGAATGCAGAACTACTTCAGAGTAGTCTTTTTCTTAAGCATGCTGGAGTTAGCCAGCCAAATGAATTTGTTGTAGCTACTGAGATGGATCAGGAATATCCTCCTCTATCAGTACACCGTCACAGGTCTAATCCTACGGGTCAAGTGCAAAAACAGTTGGCAGTGCTACCATCAGTTGTAGCACCAACCACCACATCTGTCCAAGCTCCAGTCATTGCACCTACCCAAGTCCAAGTTCAAAATGATGTTTCTCAAAAGTTAATAACTATCATTGAGTCATTAACATCTCAGTTAGAAACTATGGAAGGGAAATGTGCACAGATTCAACCAAAAAAGAAAGTTTACCCTAAATGGGTAGATTAAATCTCTCCTTCATCCAGTTTTGGAAACCCTGTATTCCCTATTTTCAAAGGATCAGGTGACCCTGAACAACATTTGACACATTACGTGTCTTGTTGTGATCCTATGATGGGAACTCCGGAGCAGAAAGAAGCAGTAAAACTCAGATGCTTTGTACGGACCTTGCAAGGACCAACCTTTGTCTGGTATACAAGCTTGCAGTCCCGGTCAATTACCGGATGGGAGGATCTTCATCGAAAATTCCTTCTTCAGTTCAGCTCAACTTAGCCAAAGACGACATTTTTCGATCTTACAAACTGTAAACAAAGGGAGAATGAAAGAGTATCTGATTTCATTGCTCACTAGAAGGAATTAACATATTCCCTAAGCTTAGCACTTCCTTAAGAGGAACTGTTTCCAATCTGTATGGAAAATCTGCGTGACAAATTACGCACGCCGTTGATCCCTGTGAAATACACAGGAAGGTTTCGAGACCTTACTTCAATCACTCAGCAGATTGAAGATTCCCTTATACAGGCTAATGCTAAATCTCGTGTCATTCCATTAGCTCCAGGAAAGAAAATGGGTAAAGTAGAAACTTCTACATGTATGCTTAAACAAGCACTTGTACTTGTTTCTACATCAAAACCTTCATCTTCCCGAAGGGCTCCACCTCCTGAGAACCAACAACAAAGGCCGTTTCATCTAGATGATCAAAGAGATCAAAGAAAAAAACAATTTGAGGATCTGAAGAGAAAAACATACTCTTTCTAAAATGAACAAGTTCCAGGTTACTTCATTTCGACTCTGGAAAATAATCTGATTCAATTACCAAGGCCCAAAAGGCCAAACAAGGAAGGAGATTAAGACCGTCCCAATTATTTCCCCTTTCATCAAATGTTGGGGCATCTCATCCAGGAATGTTTTGTTTTTAAAGACCTCCTGCAAAAGATGGTCAACTTAGGACATGTCAAATTGAAAGGTTCTTCAGCTCAGGTAGTATGTGTTACTACTACAGTTCTAGAGGAGGAAGGAAAATGGCAAGAAGTCAAAAGAAAAAATGCACAGAAGTATGATGATTGGATTGTCAGAAAGATAATCAAAGAAACTCATGCTATTTTGCGAACACAATTAAAGAAACCAATTGTGTCTTCTACCATGAATGTTGCGGAAAAACCCTCTTCATCAGAGGGAAAGTCCTAAAAGAAACAGCATGATTCAAAGAAAGAAAAAGAATCAGAAGAAGATGAGTATGTGTCAAAGCCTAAGTTGTCTTTGACTCTGGCAGACTTCATGCCATCTACTTCAAAGTCACGGGCACCGCCCCACCAAAAAGCACAGCCTAAATAGGCTAATCAAGCAGAGTCTTCATCAGACGAAGAGTTAATCTTCAGTTCTGTTAATATGATTCAATTAACAGATCCATATGCCAGTTGCAGTTTTGATTTCAATGAGTCTGAATTCCCTGTATCAAACAAGGGAATCAGAGGAAGTTCCAAAGGCTCAGGATACAGGGGAAGACATGGATCTTTCAGAAGCCACTACTCCAATTCTACCCCTGCTAGAACTTTGTATGTAGTATAAACTCTTGGTATAGCCCTTCAACGAGCTCAGCAAGAACAAGCAAGTTCTTCTACCAATAGAAAATTCAGTCCTGGAACAGTTATTTTGGAAGACTGATTGAAGGTCCCATCTTTTTCCTCTCAGCAAGTAAATGGATCTAATCAGTCTAATCTTCCAAAACCAGGTATATTGCCATCTCCTATCCTGATGCAAGATGCATCAACTTCCAAAACATCTGCTTCCAAGGTACCTGCTAAACCACATATTCCTTTTGGGAAATGTAGACCTTTGGATCAAAAGTATGATGTATTGAAACACTTGGCCCAAGTACCAGCCAAGTTATCAATTATGGATGCTCTGAATCTATCAAAAGATCTTCGGGAAGCACTCATCGAGGCTTTGTCAAGTCCCTAAGAGTTTGAAACTAAAATTACTGCAGCTGAAGTCTATCACATAGAGAATAATTCTGCAGAATGCCACGCAATAATAGCTTTTACTGATGAAGATGAAGATGATGTTGTGCATGGGAATATTATACCTTTGTACTTATCTGGCAAGTTCAATGGTGTATACATCTAAAGATCTTTCATTGACAATGGTTCAGGAGTTAACCTCATGCCCATTCATACACTTTTTCGATTGGGCCTCACGGAATCTAATTTATCTCCTTCTACCATGATGTTACAAGGATATGATAAAAATTAACAAGAACCACTAGGCGAAGTTACACTCAGAACTCAGTTTGGAGATCTTGTATCCAATTTGGATTTCATGGTTTTTGATCAAGACTCAGCTTTCAACATCCTGCTTGGAAGACCCTGGCTACATCAGCATGCGGCTATCCCTTCATCATACCATCAATGTCTCAAATATTGTTTCGATGGTCAAGTTGGGACATTTTATGGTGATAAGGCTCTGTTCAAGACATGTGAGTCTCAATACATCGAGGCAGAATTCTATCACATGAAGGAAAAGGAGAAATCCACAAAAAAGGAGATTACCAAAGTTAATGCTTCATATGGTTTGGAGAAGATTCCAGTAAATCCATTTACACATGTGAGTACAGATTATGTGTTGCCTATCAGTAAAATTGACAAGATAGACCCAAATTAAAATACTCTTATGGAAAGATCCATAATGTCAATTACGGCAATCGAGTCAGACAACATGGGAGAAATTGGTAACCCACCAAGCAGTGATGAAAGAACAAATGGTGACGTCTTCATTTCATCTTCTGAAATCCAACGAGTTTATACTTCAACAATTAGGCCAGAAAGAGTTATAGCAACATCGGAGGTGAACAATGATGTTGATTCTCAATCCATCATCTCCTCTTTATTACCCAAAGAAGACTCTTCATTATAAATAGCGTCGGAAATGGAAGCTTCCTCTTCAAAATGTGCAAATTTTGACATCTCTTCTGATCATAAAAATTCTGCTTGGTCATCTACTATACAAGTAGAAACGAAAGAAATAACACATGAAGAAGAAGAGGAAGATCTCAGAGATGCTCCTCCATCATTTGAAGAGAGTATCTCTACCACTGTGGATGAACTCAGAGAAATAAATCTGGGTACAAAAGAAGATCCACACCCCACTTTAATCAGTGCGACCATGACTCTTGAATAAAAAGAGATGTATATTTCCTTTTTAAAGAAAAATCGAGACATATTTGCTTGGAACTATACAGAAATTCCTGGTCTTGATCTAGATGTTGCTACTCATCATTTGGGTTTACCAGAAGAACATTGAGGATTTAATCAAGTCGCGGGAAGAACACACCCAACTTATACTACTAAAATTGAAGCTAAAGTGGATAAGCTTATCAAAGCTAACTTCATCAGAGAAGTTAAATATCCCAAGTTGTTGGCAAATATTGTCCCTGTAAAGAAGAAGAATAGACAAATTTGAGTTTGCATTGATTTCAGAGATCTTAATCGGCATTGTCCTAAGGATGATTTCCCAGTTCTGATTATAGAACTTTTAATTGATGCAACAGCTAGATATGAAGAACTTTCCTTCATGGATGGATATTCTAGATATAATTAGATCCAAATGGCCCTAGAAGATGAGGAATCCAAAGCCTTCAGAGCCCCTCAGGGTGTGTTTTGCTACCGGGTAATGCCCTTTGTCTTAAAGAATGCAGGTGCAACATATCAGTGTTCCATGCATCGTATCTTTGAACCCTTATTAGGGAAGTTTATTGAATGCTATGTAGATGATTTTTTGGTTAAATCCAAACAACGTTCTAATCAATTGGCTGATTTGGAAGTCAAATTCTACAAGCTTTGACAACATAATTTGAATATGAACCCCTTAAAATGTTCTTTTGGGGTAACCTTAGGAAAATTTCTCAGCTTTGTTGTATACCATCATGGTATTGAATTCGATCATGAGAAGACCAATTCAATCCTTGGTATGTCACATCCTCGAAATTTGAAAGAATTTAGAGGAATTCAAGGACAATTAGCCTATATTTGGCGTTTCATCACCAATTTGGCAGGCACAAGTTTACCCTTTACCACGTTAATGAAGAAGGGAGTCACTTACCAGTGGACTGAAGAATATCAAGAAGCGTTTGATATTCTCAAGAAATACCTCTTGAGTCCACCGGTACTCATGCCACCTGTTGAAGGAAGACCACTTATCCTCTACGTGACAGCTCTAGAGCGATCATTGGGTGCCTTTCTTACTCAAAAGAATGATGCTGGGAATGAAAACATCCTCTACTACCTCAGTCGGACTATGATTGAAGCATAAACCTAGTATTCAAGTATTGAGAAGTGCTTCCTGGCATTAATCTTTGCAGTTCAGAAGTTAAGACACTACCTGCAACATCACGAGGTTCAGTTGGTATCTCGCAATAACCCGCTCAAATTCATCCTTAGTCATTCAATGCTTACAGAATGTCTGGCAGGGTGGGCAGTTATTTTGCAGTAATTCGACATTCAGTATGTGTCTCAAAAGGAAATAAAGGGCCAAGCTCTGGCTGATTTCCTAGCTGAACACCCTTCAGTGGAAGACACATCTTCAGATATTGAACTCGCTGATGAGGAATTCTTCTCTATTCAAGAAAGTCCTCAGGCATGGGAAATGTATTTTAATGGTTCTTTCAGAAGTCCAATAGGGAGGAAAATGTAAAATTTTAAATTCAACAAAGTTGTCTTAGGAATTGTGCTCATTTCTCCAGAAAAGGCAATATTACCTTATTCCTTCTTATTGTGGGAAGCTGGTACCAATAATGAAGCAGAATACTAAGCTCTCATCACAGGATTAGAATTGTCACATAAAGAAAAAGTGAATCACTTAAAGGTGAAAGGTGATTCATACCTGGTAATAAAACAAGTCAATGGGGATTATTCCATCAGAAAAGAAGAACCAATCCCTTTGTATGATTACGTCAGAGAGTTAATGGCGGAATTCCCTTCAGAACTGACATTTTCTTATGTCCCAAGATCACAAAATGCTCAAGCTAATGCACTGGCTAATATAGCCATAGCTCTGGCAGATCTAAATCGAGACGAGACAAACATCAGTATTGCCCACCGTCATAAAATTTCACCTTATATTAGAATCAGAATAGAGGAAATTAATGAAATTAGTCCCATTCCTGAACCGTATGGTCATACTACAGGATGGATGTCACCTATTAGGGAATACCTTCAAAATGGAACACTTCCACCTGATAGAGCCGAGAAAGAACAAATCTGGTGACGTGTAGTCAATTTTACTCATTATGATAGCCGAGATCACCTAGAGAAAATTCTCTACAAACATGGTTTTGATGAATTTCTCTTCAGTTGAATTTATGGTGAAGAGACAATGGCTGTCATGAAAGAAGTGCATGCAGGAGTCTGTGGTTCCCACCAGTCTGGACATAGATTGTCTGGTCAAATTTGAAGGCTTGGATACTTTTGGCCTTCAATGATACAAGATTGTGTTGATTTTACAAAGAAGTTTCATTCATTCCAAGTACATACCAACTTCATTCATCAACCTCCAGAGTTGCTTCATACAGCTAAATACTCATTGCCATTTTCCACATGGGGAATGGATGTGGTGGGACCTTACCCTTCGGCTATGGCCAAGCAGTTTAAGTACATTATTACTGCTACTGACTTCTTTTCCAAATGGTCAGAGGCAATACCTCTCAAGGAAGTCAGTTCTAAATGTTTTGTTAGCTTCATCAAGTCTAACATCATTATCATATTTGGTGTCCCTCATACCATATTGATGTACAATGGAATCAACTTCTGTTCATCTGAGGTGAAGAAATTGTATCAAGAATACAACATCAAATCCAACCATTCATCTCGGTATCATGTAGTGGCCAATGGCCAGATAGAATCCTTAAACAATAATCTTTCAAATATATTGCAAAAGATGGTGGATAAAGATAAGAAGTCATGGCCTGATAAACTCTTTCATGCTTTATGGGCTTATCGGACTACTACCCGCACTGCAACGCGATCAACTCCATATTCATTGGTATATGGAAAGGAAGCAGTCTTGAAAATTAAAGTTCAATTACCCTCGCTCAGAGTAGCCATTTGTGATCAGTCATCTACAGATGAGCAATCTCAAAAGCGATTGAATGAATTGGAATGGTTAGATGAGAAAATATTGTGCACTTTGCACTACTTGGAAGTCTATCAGAATCAAATAGCATGACCTTTTAATAAAAAAGTCCATCTTTGTTCATTAACTCAGGGAGAATTGGTATTAGTTCTCAGAACTCCAATGATACTAGGAAATAAACCTCCCATGCTTGATCCAAAATGGGAAGGACCTTACTCAATACATAGGGTCTACTTCAATGGAGCTTATTCATTAATCTCGATGTATGGAGAACTCATCACTACTCCAACCAATGCCAGATTTTTGAAGAAGTATTTTGAATAAACACAAAATATATCATCATTAATTGTCCGTTATGACCTTAAACTACACCACCATCCAGCAAGACATTGAATTGCATCATCAACGGTCCATGCATATGACCCTAAACTATTCACGCTTTTGTCCAACATGACGTTAAACTATGACAAAAGTCTCCAATTTGTCCTCACTACATGACATTAAACTGCACTGTCCCCCTTGCGTCCAGTATGACGTTAAACTATAAAAAGTCCCTAATCCATCCAGCAAGACGTTAAAGTGTGTCCCCTTTATCGTCCTTGCTATATGATGTTAAACTATACAGTAACGGTCCATACATATGACCTTAAACTATTTGTATTCCTTTTGTCTCACATGACGTTAAACTGTAACATCCTAACTACATGATGCTAAACTGTACAGAAGTCCCTTACGTCTAGAATGACATTAAACTGCACCATCCACGGTCCATGCATGTGACCCTAAACTATTCTCACTTTCGTCCAACATGACGTTAAACTATGAAAAAATTGTCCTTACTGCATGACATTAAACTACACAGTCGCCCTTTTGTCCAACATGACGCTAAACTGTATTGTCCCCATCGTCCTAGCTACATGATGCTAAACTGTACAGGAAATCCTTTAATATGTCATACATGACATTAAACTGTACTTTGTCCCTGCTATATGACATTAAACTGTGCAGCACCAATAGTCCTAACTGCAAGACCTTAAAACTACATAGTCCCTTCATATGTCCTACATGACATTAAACTGTGCATTGTTAGGGTTGTTGCTACCTCTTGTTTCTCACACCGAGTATGAATCATGTGAGCTTAGAGCAAACCTCAACCATAAAACTCTCTCTGGGCTACTAACCATGTGTAAGTCCCAACAACATCATTTTTTAGGTCGTTGTCCCCAAGAACAACTTGATCATTTATTCATTCTTTAATTGAACTATGCGGACTTTGATCCTTGCCTTCCAGGCTGGGTACATAGGCAACCTCCCAAGGTTCAAGCCCAAAATCAATCTCCTCACATTGGGTCACGTCCATCTCATATGATTTTGATTCGTGAAACCGCCCCTAGAATCAATATCTTTACATTGGTTCACTTTCATCCTTGTTATACGACGTTAAACTATATAACACTTTTGTCCAGTATGACAATAAACTACAATATTCTTTGATACCCTCACCTAAGAGGGAACCATTATTTACATTGATTTTTAAATCATGTTTCATTTCAAAGACTACGTGCATACATGGCAATGCTCAAACCTTTTATCTTCGGTTAAACCATCATTGTGCTAAATCCCCTTTCACCCTTCACATGTACGTACCAAATTTGTACAGAGGGTATTTATAGAACTACGTGGTCTTTATTCCGATCCTTATGGGATATGTAGAAACATTCGAGTGTCCCTCAAATCCAGCCCCAAGTCTTTTGGGCCTAACCCCAAATTCCACTTTTAGTCCCTTGGCTGAAAATTCCCCAAGAAAACACACATTGTGTATCTCTTATAATGGTCCAAGATATATAACCCTAAACTAAGATCTCTAATCCTTTTGTCCCACACGAAGTTAAACTATAGTTTAAGAACTATGTATGTCTTCATTCCCATCCTTATGGGATACATAGTGAAGTCCAACATTTCCAGTCAGGACCCAGCAACAACACGATTATGGTTAGCATTGATTTGTGTATCACTATATACATTGAACAATACCCATATTTATGTGTCATAATCCTAACATTAAATATTTTCAGATATTCATAACCCTTGTATTGACTTTTAGTCACAAAAATGTCAAATTTCTGAGAGTTCTTTTACCTGACTATGCAGTACGTGCCCTTAGGCGGCCTTGCATAAAGAGTCTCCATAACAGATTTGTCAGCCAAAAGATACTATTATCAGACTATGCAGTCAATGCCCTTAGGTGGCCCTACATAATTCAACCCCCTAACAGGTTTTTCAGATACTGGTAACTTCATTCTTAGGAAGAAAGCCTCTTTTGTCCTTATTGGTCTTAAATGACAGTATGTAGGGATCCGCAAAAATATCCATCCTTAACATATTTGTCCCATATCCTTTTTCATGATCTGAAAGTATTCAAGTCTATGGTTTATATTCTCCTTCCCTATGTTTGGGTCAGACTTTCATAGGAGTAATATCCATCCAGTTCTTCGATAATCTTGTTTGGAAATATCTTCTCCATATTCAAGTACCTCTTTCCATACAAAAAAACTCTATACTTTGGAAAATTTGAATCTCCATAAACTTTCACTAGCTTTTATCAATAGAAAGGTAAATTTATGAGAGTTATTTTACCTTACTATGCAGCACGTTCCCTTAGACGACCTTGCATAATCAGTCTATATAACAGACTTGTTAGCCAAAAGATGCTATTTATTTGACTATGCAACCAATTCCCTTAGGTGGCCCTGCATAATTCAACCCCCTAACGGGTTTGTTAAATAATAGTAACTTCATTCTTGGAAGCTAATTCTTCTGATGCCATTTAGCTCTTTTTCATATCATTCCTCAGATTCAAATATTCTTAAGCCATAGTTTACATTTTTTTTCTTCCCTCATACTTGAGTATGGTAATATGTTTTCAGATAAATTGTCAAAGAATTGAGTCAATTCTAATTCATTCGGTCAAAGCTATTTCGAGATTAAACATTATACTCCTTATGTCTGACGTGCATGAATTTAAACTTCCCACAAAAGACAAGGGAACTATGAATAAAAGTCAAGTTCCAGCTCACTAAACATACATTTTGTATGATTTAGGTAATATTGATCAATTAAAAGATTCAAAGTTTGTAGAGTTATTTATAATAATCCTAGTAAAAATCAAACTATGCTTACTAGGCCCATTGGATTAGGTAAATTTAAAGTAGGTAGTGAAATAATACAAGCACAAATGATTGAAGATGAAACCGTTTTTCATTGATACATAGAAGATAGAAGGACATCCACAGACTGGAGTCTCTTCCCTTTTTCGGGAATTACAAAAGGCTTTCAACATAGCTCTTCATTTGATTTACAGCATCTCGAGCTTCATCAGCAACCACCTGGAATTCATTCATTAAATTGGATACAATAATAGATGCAATGGTACCAGCTCTTCTTGGAACAATTGTAAAAGAATGTTCTTGAGTGTTGTTTGAGAAAATTTTCTGCTGATCAAACGGTGACTCTGTTTCTGTCCAAGAGACTTGGAAGATGGATACATGGTTTTGAGAATGGAGCATTGGAAGTAAAGATCCATTTGGAGAGAGTACTCTTTTAAGATATTTCCCTAATTCCATGTTTGTCTTCTCTCCACCAATAGGCAGCAGAAAACATTTCAGCCCATGGGTTTTCCATTTTTATATCTGCAAGGAAATGGCATGGAGGAAAATTTTGAAAGTTCACACCATTGTTGTTGTTCTTAATGCACAGCATAACTGAAATAGAGGAATAGCAGTGCAGCTGCATCTTAGGTGTATAGTTCTTTGCATTTGGAACATTGACTCCTTGCAGATGACCATGACCATACAGAGACAGGTAGATTCTCTGTGGGAAATTAAGATGATATTTTTTCAAGTACTTAGCCAAATTTGGGAGAGTGTTGTCGCATATATCATAGTAATCATGGCCAACAATGTTCATCATGTCATCAATATTCTTTCTTTCCAGTTCATCAGTCGTTCCAATTCCCTTGGGAGCCATTAAATCTGAACAAAATTTGAATAAACAAACTCTTAAATGGGTTTATTTTTCATAAAATTTGTGAAGGAATTTAGAAAAAATGGCAAAGGCATTAAGGCATGCAAGTATAAACTTGACGTGCAAGTGTTAGTGTTCCGCGCTAGTTTTTGATGTGCAAGTATAAACCACGCAAGTCTAAACACCTCTACAGCAATGCGACATTAAGGAAACAGGGGCAAATAGAGCAACTTACGTGGCAAAGACCACTTGTGCTGCGAGAGCTCGGATGTTTTAAATCTGGATGCTTTGTACGGAAATAGGGCCACATATATATAGGCCACAGCCATACCCTGTGCGCCAATGTCTATCCACCTGGAAGTTACGTGCCCAGCCCTGCGCGAAAAGAACCTGCGCGCCAAGTGTTGTGCCCTGCACACTTTCGCGCCGCCTTTCCTTTCATTTTCTGCTTTTCCTTAGAGTTACATCTTTATTTCTTTCGGATCCAACTCTGAGGGGGGACTTTTGTTGACGCTCCTTTTTCGTCACATTGTTTAAACGAATAGAAAGGGAAATACCTTATTCCAAATTGATTCATCCATTGAAGAAACATCAAAAATTGACAAAGGGATGAACAAGGAGAACAAAGCACTTGTGCCGCGCAAGTTCCATCACTATCGCGCAAGTCCACTTGCGTGATGCCTAATGGTCGCGCAAGTGACTTGCACGACCTAAGTGATAACCACCCAGGTCTTCTCCAACCTATAAATAGACCCATTGGGCCCCCCATTTCAGGAGGAATTTTTCCAGAATTCACGGACAGAGTTCTGAACGCCCAAGTCTCTTCTTCAAGTCTTCTGAACTCTTCTAAGGTAATTCTTTACCAAGAATGGAAGGTCTAAATAGAAAGAGTAGATCTAAGTGTTAGAATTCACTAACACTTGCACGCATAAGTGTTTTACCCTTAAAAGGAATGAACACACTTGTGCGCCGCCTTACTTCCTCATTAGAACATGCGCGCCATCTTCTGGAAAGCCTCTAGGGATAGTACCAAGGGTTTGGGCCAAGTTTCGCCCAAGTATTACCACAATGTTTGAAAAGAGCGCAAGTACCTATTTTCTGCGTAGGTATACCTGCGCGGCATGACTTGTGTGCCGACCGAACTTGCGTGCCGCCCTACTTTTTCATGCAGTACCTACGCGCCTTCTAGTACTTCCACGCCCCGGCCTTTTTGGGGGCCCTTCTTGCCCATTTCACCCCTCTTAAGCCATTCCACCTCTCCTATTCATGATTTAGTCTTCAATACACTCTTCAAAGCCATTTATGGCATGATTTCTTGATTTTAATTCCTTATCTTAATGTAATTATCTGGAATATCTCTCAAAACCTATTGATTTACACATCTTTATGTCACTAAAGATTGAGATTTCATTCATTTAACCTCATCCTTTAAAGTGAGATAATTCTTAACCTGGGCCTCCTTTTCATGAGTAAGCCTCAGTCCCCAAATTATGGGCCTCCTTTTCAGGAGTAATCCCCAGTCTTAATTTCTCTTAACCAGACATAATTCCTTTTGATTTGGGCTTCCTTCTCAGAAGTAAAACCCAGCCATAATTCCCTTAACCTGGGCCTCCTTTTCAGGAATAATCCCCATTCATAATCATTAACCTGGGCCTCCTTCTTAGGATTAATTCCCAGTCCCTTAATTTTTCATGTCTCTTAACCTGGGCCTCCTTTTCAGGAGTAAGCCCCATTCTTAATTTCTCTTTACTAGTCATAATTCCTTTTGATATGGGTCTCCTTATCAAGAGTAAAACCCAATCATAAGTCCCCTCCTAACTTGGTCATCTTCATTAGGAGTAAGCCCCAAGATTAGAGTATCCAAATCTCCATGAAGCACATATACCTTTATGGACCTTGTTCATGGATTTCTTCCCTGAATTAAATCTTAATCCTCATCTATTTGGGTAGTTATACATACATAAGCTCCATATCTTTCATGGCCCAATTGTCTAATTTTTACCAATACCTCTTTTTTCTCACACCAAGCATGACTCACATGAGCTTAGGGTGTAAAAGTAATTATGACATCCTTCTTTGAGCCATCAATCATAAAAATCATACTTCTTTACTCGAACTACATGGGTTCTAATTCCTTTTCGAAAACAAAGGATATGTAGGTAGACCATATGCGGGTTCGATCCCAACTATAAAATAATCCATGTCCTTCTGAATGACAATAAACTTCAAGTGCCCTACTGAGTGGCTTTAAAACCAGCATGGTCATCATAATGACCAAGAGACTTCAATATAAATGTGCTGAAGGATACCATTGACCAAGAATCTCTGATAAATAAAGATAATTCTCTATCGATGAAGAACCTCGAATATGTATAAAAGATTATCTAAATTTCCTACATATTTAATCATTGATTGTCAGATCTAAAGGAAAGCTCATTTTATACTTGGTAATGTAATAAGGATTCATGAACATAACTTAAATCTATAAAGAGTCCCGGAATAGAAAATAATTCCCCTCAAAAAGGTGTGATGAGTCTGACCTCTCATCCTCTCGACCAATGCAAATTCCTAAGCCTCATCAGTTCACAAAATAATGAGCACCTACCTTTGGAAAGTAGTTCTAAATGGATGTGGAATCATTGGATGTTTCTGGTTCTATGAACAAACCCGTTAGAAACCGATCGGAATGTTTGAACCTCCCATCAAGGAGGTCATCCCCGAATTCTGAGGGAAACAATGATCACATATAGTCTTGAGATGAATTGGGTAATTATTTATTCTCTATAAAGGATATATTAGAAGTAACTTGATAGGATATTTCATTAAAATTGATTAGAAGTGATTATGGGTGGTATTTTTAGTGCCCTGGTAGGATCTTACAGTCACACTGAGAGGGGTGTGAATCAGTGTAGACCAATTTTTTTTGAATTCTTTACTTTTACCCCATTTTTGTATTCAAACCTTTGTGTAATTTAAGATACATATTTATTATTATGATTTACCAACACACAACTATCACATATAAAGTGGTAAAGAAAGAAAGAGAAGCATCATACAATATTTTTACAAGGTTTGACTCTAATGTGTGAATCTACTCCTTGTTGTGTTTGGGTCGAATCTCAGACACATATATCTAGTATATTATGAAATTGAATATAAATATACTATCTATAAGAATTCTTCTTTATCTATTAATAGTTTCATGGACTCATGACTATTTTATTTATACTATCTCCCACTAGTTTACAATGGTTTCTCCCAAATAACTTAATAAACAATATTTTTAATTTGATTAGGATGTCACTAAATAAAAATAATAAGATATTCATTCTTAATTAGAATCTTTAGAAACATGTAAATAATATTCTACAATAAAATTATTTTAAATATCTTTAAATAACCAAGATTTAAAACATTATTCTAGGATGGGATTTCTAGCCTTACTGAACTCAATATTCTTTTAACCTTTTATAAACCTTAATCACAATAGATCCTCGATCTATGAGAGTCTCAGTATAGGTGATTAATAGTAGTAGTGGTTCCTATTAGTATCTCTCTCAACTCTTTTCTTATTCTTCTCCTTCTTTATATTTTATGATATAGTGATCTTGTAGGATTGTTCTTTGCACCTATTTATCCTTACTCTTTCTTTTATTTTGTATTAAAAGATAATGGGTATTCAATAGAAACACATTTGTTGGACACCTTCTTCTTTATTATTCTTCCTTGATACATAATATATTCAATAAATTTGATTAATCTCTCTCAATATTCTCTATCACTTAAATATGTAGGGTGTTTAGGAATATTATAGTATTAGGTTCTACTCTTTCTCACTAACTTTGTACCAACATTACATAATAACATGCATATTATTTTCATAATTTAAATATTGAAACCATCCCTCCAATTTTAGAATCCTTGATATTTTAAAAGTTCTCATTACTAGTATTCCACAAATTCCCATATTCTCATTTAAACTACTCAAATAATTCTTTAGATAATTGATCTATTTTTATCATCGTTAATTATTTCCAAATATTTATATTTTAAAATTCTATAATAATATAGAATTGATCATCTCAATTTTTTTATTAATTATCCTTTAATCTTGGATTGAATCATGACTCAATCACAGTATCATGATATTTAATATTTAAAAATTTGGAATGTTTCATCTTATTTGAATCTATATATATCTCACATTTTCTCAAAATTTTAACCCTTACATATCATCTTAAGAGTTAGAGTATCTCCTATGTATGACCATATTTATCCTTACATATGGTAATGTTATTTAATATGACATGGAGATATCATATCCTATAATTTTCATATTTCCTAAACTGGTAACCATTACATGTATTCTTGTTAACCTTTATGTGTTATCTTGTTAACCCTTACATATCACAGTGAGGGTCTAGGTCTTTTTAAAATTTATAATGTTCCACACTTACATATTAACCTTTAGTTTTTCTTTAGTAACCCTTATGTATGGACCTTTATGTTTTCTTTGGTTTCCCTTATATGTTTACCTTTACATATCATATAGATAAATTTATCCTAGTGGGGCTCTAGGCTTTTCTAATTTCCAGTCTTTAATGGTCTGAGAATTCCTTATGAATCCAGATTAATTTAATAGGTACTATTATGTAGTGAGAAGACACTTGGAGTCAATCTTATATATTATCCTATGTAATATTACATATCACAATAAGATTTTAAACATTTACAATTTCTATAATTCATAGTCTTAGCAACCCTTACATATCATTTAGAGTTTCAAAGTTTCCATTGTGTATTTATAATGATAAACCTTTTGAATCAGGAAGAATAGTCCTTATATAATGTTTTTTCCATTATCAATTTCCTTAAAATCATAACTTAAAAAACTTATCTCCAATATTATCAACTCAAATTTAAATATTCTTAGAGATTCGTTAGCCACACTATGTCATCTAAAAACATGATAAATGAATTTAGTACTTTATCAAACCATAAAATTTATATTCAGTATAATTACCAAAGAAACTTATAACATATGTGTAATCTATGAAATATTTACATGAAACATTACTGCCACATCAGTTCTAACCTTATACTTATCCTTTTTATCCATCATAAAAAGGATATCCTTAATTTATAAAATCTTCCTTTATGATTGATAATCTATGTTTGTATTCTATTATAACTAGTGGATTTTATGTCATATTTTTTGACAACAATTGGGGATGGTTTATATTATTTAAGGTTGATGTTATGTGATATTGAAGTATTGATGTGAATATGTTCATGATTTAGAAGAGGATTGAATAGGTTCAAATGATATTTCATGATGAAAAGGACAATGTCAATGTCTCTTAGAGTATTCTATATGTTCGGGTGTGATTCTGACTTTGTAAAGAGATGGAGATTACAAGTAATTATCTAGATATGATGGTGACTGGATTGGTGAAAGAATAATTCACCACATATAGTATCATTCCATGGTGAATTCATCCAATCCATAGTGTATATGGAAATAGTCGAAGTGATGATGTTTTGTGTGTTTTGTATTCTATTTCAAAATGGGTGTACTTTGGTTAGAAACAAAGAGTAGGATCATGTCATAGTGGACAATGTTTTATTTGAGAACTTTACCTATGAGAAATAGTGAAGTAAAAGATGTCATAGCAGTCAAAATTTCATTATAATTGAATCAGGGAATATCATGGGAGACTTATATATTTAGAAAAGACATGAAATTCATTTCACGTGGTGTTTTGAATACCTTGGTGATGAAGTTTGAAGTAAAATGTGGATACGATAGTGAAAATGATGAAGTAGAGAACATTTTTTCTTGGTATTTTTCCTATCCAAAATGGTAAATTCCAAAATGAACATATTAAAATGTATTTTGGATTTACAGAATACCTGCACAAAATTATAATTTGGATATCACTATACCATGGAGGTGATCATTTCAAATATTAGTTTTTTTAATATTTTGTGCTACATGTTAAGTGAGCGTGTTAGGAGGTGTTTTAAAGGTTGGTTCAATCTATAAGTCTCACTATGTCATGGTATTTGGAGAAAAATTCCATGGTAATCATTAATAAAAACCCAAAATAGGAATTTTGAGATGGGACCACACCATGGTGCTTGAAAATCTAGAAGTTATACTTAAATTTATAGAATTAGTTCCTCTATAACTTCTTGGTTGTTAAATTTCAATATTAAATGACCCAATTTAAATACAATAGTGATTATTTGATGGTATATGATCTAATGGATATATTTGATGAAGTGGAAGTTGGTAATTAATGTTTTTTTATTTAAAATTTAAAATTTAAAATTTGGATTTATATAGAGTATATGGATATATAGAGATGAAAATAGAGATACACATAGATAATATAGTGAAATTTCATTTAATATTAGGTGTAAGAACATATCATCAGTGGAATACATTATTAATATATATTTATAAAGTAAATATTGTCAATATTTTGAATTCATTAAAGATTTTACTTTAAGAAAAGTTACTATATTGCACATCATGTAATATATATTATGTAAGTTAAGGGTGTCATAGATAACACCCATACTGATTATTGTTGAATTTCATATTGAAATATTGTAAGATAGACCTGTGTGTTGAATCTATTCTTGTAACCATCTTAAAATTAGTGAGTGTATGAGAGAAAGAGGTTATTGACCTTAGTGAAGTAGTAATAACCTCCAAAAGTTGTAAGCTCATACTATTTAAGTTGTGTTTTATTGGTAATATCAACACATCATTGATATATTCTCTTAGAGTAGACTTTTGTAGGTGAACTAAGTAAAATTTGTGTGTTCATGCTATTTATCTTTCCATTTTGGTTATAATTCAAAATTAAATTCAATTTTTCTTTACTAACATGAAAATAATATTCAATTTGGTTAAAATAAAAAGATTAAATTTTAATAACCCTAATTCACCCCCCCCCCAAGGTGTTCAATGGGAACATAAGGTATAATTAGTGGCATAAAATCCATTAGTTATTTATTGAATCTATTGAGAGATTACTACAATCATGGTCAATACAAAGGGAGTGCCCTTATTCATTAGACAAAATTATCAAATATGGAAGAATATGATAAGATATCATCTATGATATCTTAGGATTTATGCATATTTTGTTATGGTATAAGGTATAAAAATAAGTGATCCCATAAGAAAGTAAACTATGGAATCTGAAAAAGGTTATTGAATGATGATTCTAAGGATCATAATTCCCTATTAGGAGGAATTTATAATCACATGTATATAAAGGTGATTTAATGATAAAAGTCCAAAGGTATTTGGGATAAACTTGATAATATTTTTAAAGGTGACAACAAATTGAAGGAGTAAAGTTGTGGGTATTATAGAATAGGTTTGGTGATATGAAGATGAGTTCCAAAGAAATCATAGATGGGTTCTTTGAGTATTAGACTTAATTTTTAAGTTCCATTCAAGATATTGTTTAGGAAATCAAATATTTTTTCATAGAAAATAATATTATCAAGATATTACCTTCTATGTATAATTTGAAAGTATCATTTATTAAGGAAATGAATCTCAGTAAATTATCTCTTGACGAACTTCATATAAAAATAGTTTCTTATGAAATGGGGGTGTATATAGAAATTTCTTTAGAATATTCATCTAAATAATTAACATAAAAATATATTGAGAAGTATTAATTTTAAGAGGATGAAAATGAATATGATGTAAGTTATAATTTTATATCACTTTTTGTAAGGAAGTTTAAAAGAGAAATATTCAGATTTAAAGGTGAGCTACCTCTAGTTTTTTTGTGGAAAGGTAGACACATTACTCCTATAAGTATAAAGATGTTTGATGAAGGATTTTTATAATAGGTTATCAATAAAAAATGAAATGAAATTTCCTCTGAGAAGGAATTTCAATTCTATAAATCCAAGTAGAAAAAAAATTAAATGATATTTTTTGATAAAAAAGAAGAATAAGATATTAAGGAAGACCCACTAGAGGATATTAAAACTAATTCTATCTCAGATGTTAAATATGCAATTATGGATTCAATGGAAACTACTAAAACTAAGGAATAAAACAATGATCAACCATAAGTAGTTGTAAAAATTCAACTGAGATTGTAAGGGGCTCCTGAATACCTTGATCTTTAAATAAATAAGAATAAGAAAATTAGATATTTTTTAAATAATATTTAATTTATATTTATTAAATTGAAGTTGAATTTGATCATATTGAAAAATTTGTGGAATATTATGAAAAGAATCATGTGAAATATGAATAATCTATGATTACATATTAAATATTGAAGAATAGATTAATATCATGAATTATATTATTTTATCTATCAGAAAGAAATTCAAAAGTATTACAAATATTAAATAATAAGTTATTTATTTTATAAATAACTTTTAAACTAAAATCAAAATATATAGTTCGAAGAATAATCCATAGTTTTGGAAATTTTTAGATGAAAATCTAAAATAGAAGGTTAAACAAGTTATAAGAATGTTTGAATAAATACTAAGTGGATAGTATAGTAAAAATTGGTATTCAATTTAATGGGTAATTATCAAAGAAAAAGTATATAAGAACAAAGATAATAGAGAATAAATTGAAACAAAATCTCAACCAATGATAAATTATCAACAATAAAGGAATTCTTCAAAAGATGGAGATATATGAAGAGGAGAAAACAACAAAATTTTCCCATCGATGAAATCTTAGTTATATGGTTTTCTTAACCACAGTATGTCTTATTATGGTGAAGTTGAAAATTATATAAGAGGTGAAGATATTGTAAGCTAGTAATTGAGAGTTTTAATATACTCTTTGTTTTATGGAAAAACATCTTTTTGTTTTTGTGGTTTAAATTATTCAAATTTTGGACATAAAGTAGTCGATTACAAGTTGAGAAGATGAAGATCCTTTATGTAATATAAAATAAAGTGGATGAAATGTATTTTAATTCAATTCCTTTGAATAGAAAGTTTCATCCTATTTAATAAGATGAAATTTAATTGATGTATTTTTCTTAAGATTATGGGAAGAGACCAATAAAAGTCTAAACCCATTTTAGAATTTATTAGAAGGGAAAAATGGATATTGAAAAGTAAAAATTGGTTGAAATTTCTTTAAAATAAATAAATTATAGTTGCATCTAGATTTTGGATAGCGATTTTTTCTCTAATATGACAAGAAATATGAAATTTTTTAATAATATTAAAGGAATAGTTTATGTATCTATGCTCTTAATAAATGATGGATCATTGAAGATAAAAGGATTTGTAAAGACTCTATTGGCTAGAGATGAGTTGATAACCAATAATTTGAATTATTTCAACGGTTTATAAAATAATTTATTAAGTGTTAGTAAACTTTATGACTTAGTTTTGGAGGTTAAATTTAGTCATAAGGGATAGTACATCAAAGGAAAATCTATAAATTCTTTGATGAAAGGTTAGAAAATAAATGGAAATTTATATTAGGCTAATAGCAAGGAAAATACTTTTCTTCTTTAAATAGAATAAAAAATAGTCTATGAAATTTTCAGTAAGGAAATATTAATTAGAAAATCATGTTTCAAAATTGATAGCTATAATTGAAATTCTAATCCTGAAACAATATCCGGAGAAGACTTATTATTCATGTGTTAAAAAAATAATATGATAAATTCTCATCAACTAAAAAATAAGAAAGAAACAAATCTACTTGACTTGATCCACATAGATGTGTGTGGACATATGACAATTTCCTCAAACATATAGTGAGAAGTGTTACATATTTTTATTGATGATTATAGTAGAATAGTTTGAATCATGTGTTTATAAAAAAACTAGATTAATTGAGTGCATTAAGAGGTTTTGGAGAAAATATGAGAATGAAATTGGGAGATCAATAAAGGTTATCTGATTTGATAATGGTGTGGAATATAATTATTATGAGGTAGAAAATTACTTATAGAAATATAGGTTTAAGTATGAAGTCTCATTAATGAGGACCCCACAAAATAATGGTGTGGCAGAAATAAGAAATTTTATGGTAAAAATATAGAAAGAGAGATTTTAATAGAAAGTTTCATCTCATGTAATTATGGGAAGAAAGATATACCAATGGTAGTTTACACAAAAAAAATTAATCTTATTTAATCCAAGTAAACATAAAACTCTTTAAGAAATTTTTAATGAAAGAAAGACAACACAGAATCAATTTAAAGTATTTAGAGGTAAGTGTTATATTTTAAAGAAATAAGATAATAAGGGAAAATATAGAGATGTTTCAAGTGAATGGAAATTCCTAGTATACTATTCCAAGTGTAAATATTATAAATATATCAATAATAGGTTAAACAAAATTATGGAAAGTAATGGTGTCAAGGTTATTGATGAAAATCTAGAAATAGTTCTAGAATTCCATATTTAAATGAAGTCTCTAGTAAATAAGAACAACAAGTTATGAATAATAGTGTTATATAAAACTCCAAATGAGAATAAGAGGATTATGAAGTTGAATAAGTGTATAAAAATGTTGATGAAGAAAGAAAACTAGTGACTTTAAAAAGAATAAGATGGGTTGAAGTTGACACGGCCAATATTATTGGTTATAAAACTAATCTTATAAAATTCCCTAGAATGTGAACTTTAAAGAACATAAATAAATTATTAAAAGTTGAATAAAATTAATTTGAAGAGGAAAAGGAGAAATCACATATAAAATCCATGAATGAATAATTATACCAAATTGATAAAAATCATACTTCAGAACCTATAGATAGACTTGAAAATCACAATGTGATTGGTACAAAGTGGGTCTTCAAGAATAAAATAAATGAAAATTAAAATTTATTCATAATAAATCGAGGATGGCTTGTAAGGTATATACTAAACTTTAAGGAATTTATATTGAAGAGAGTTTCACAATGATGGAAATACTATTACACTCTTTCAAGAAGTGGTTTTTCAAGGAAAGTTCAAAGTGTTTTAGATGGATGTGAAGACTACATTTCTAAATAGAGTATCAAATTAAGTGATATATATCAAACAACCAATTGGATATATTCTAGGAAATGATTATTCGAAAGAGTATAGGTTGATAAAATATTTATATGGACTAAATAAATCACTATATTCTTGGTATGAAGTGTTGGATACTTTACTAAGGTAGAAGAAGTTAAAAAGAAAAAGGGATGATCACAACCTCTATATTAAAACTTTAGAAAATAATTAGTTCATAGTGTCGGTGCATGTAGATGATATCATATCTAATGGTAGAAAAAAATTATATTGATAAATTTTCAAACTTCATGAGTTATGAATTTAAAATATTAGTCATCCGAGAGTTGATATATTTTTTGGGAATACACGTTCATCAAAATAAAGGGAAGACATTCATTTGGAAAATGAATTATGCAAAGGAATCCTTAAAGAAATTAAAAATATAGTAGTGTAAACCTATTTCTACTCTGATAGAGATTGGAACAAAACTTGAAAAGTGTGAGAATATAGAGGGGTAGATTCAACTTTATATAGAATATCATTGATATTTTACTCTACCTTATAATAATCAGGCGAGATATTTTCTATACGACAAGCTTGGTAGAAAAGATTCAAATTTATTCTAATAATAAATGTAATAAACCATCCTCATTAGACCTGAAAAATCACCTAATCTGGCCCACCATAAGGCCTCAAGTGTGCCTCCCTGAACACTAGAGGCATATAGAGCCTACAATGTTCTGTTTCCCACTGAGCTGACAAAATAAAAAAAATAAAAATAAAAATAAATACAATAGTATCTATTACCAACACTGATCCAAATCACATTCCTGGTCTCCACAATGCTAAAGGTGCATCATCCTGATCCTGAGATGCCATATGAGTGGCTTTGCTTGATCCAGCAACACTGGAACTCAACCCCATCCATCACATAACTTGTAATACAACCTAAAAGTAGTCATTAGGTCTATAGACACATTGAGGTGCACATACAGGGGGGGTGAAAAATGAATCTCAATAGGACACCCCCAAAGGTAAGCTTATAAATATACTATCATAACATGTTCATGCAAACTTGATATGCCCATCATAGATGAAAACTAATAACAGCTAAGATAAATGGTACAACTAAATAAAATAAGGGGTAAAAATAAAGAAAACAACCAACTAAAGTTTCTAGTCTAGAACTCGAGGTAAATCTAACCCCTATTTAGTCCATGCAATAGGATTTAAAACATGTGGTTCACTGAGCCACATGACAACTGGCATGTCCACCATATCTATGATAGAGCTCCAATACATCTAAATACAACATGAAGAGTTGTCAGACCTCAGGGTATAACCATGGGTATCCACATGAAAAAGTGTATCTACCAGGATCTATGACTAGGATATCATAATATGAACTATAAAAGAATATCCCCTCCACACATTAGAGATATTTCATATCCCATAAGTCCTATATAGTTAATCAGGATCCACCATGGACTCATCAAATAAAATACCCTATGGGATCCATCCAGATAGACCCAATGGATGCACTACACAAGTGATCCATACACAAGTTTGGGAGTGAAACATCATCCATGAAAAATAAAACCCTCTAGCAAGGTAATACACTCAACTAGAGGGCTCACACTCACTCAGATCATCCATTATCTACTTAATCCTATCTAACCACAACCATCCAATGAATAAGAAAACCATATTAGAACTCAAGGCCAACACAAAAACTAAGATATCACAAGGATATCCTCCTTAAACCACATTCCTAGGTAGGAACTGTTTCAAAAATCACATTCAAAGGACAATTTAATGTGGTTAGATACACCACTCAAACCCACCATCCAAATAGATGACCTAGCAATGTAGTTCAACTCTTAGTCAACAAAGAATGGGGCCTCTCTCAGCACCCTGGTTCTCATCATCTAATAATAATACACCATGGTCTCTTAACATCCCACCTTAGGTCTAAACCAAAACTCAAGGGGTCCACAGTCCCTGGGGTCATATCATAAAGCAACATCTTCTACAGGACTCTCCTACTATTCCTAACTCTCGGTCTATGCCCATCCATAGAACCACAAACAACCTAAATCCCACAAAAAAAGTTCTAAACCCTATGAGGGGTTCCTTTATCTTACTCAAAATCATGGGACACACCCATTGAAGAAACAACCCAAACGGACCTCAATGGACTCCAACTAATCCACATTCAACAATACACCCAATGGGTATCTAAAAGTACAATCCCTCAAATAGTAGAATTTAAAATGGTCCTCATGGCCACCTCAAAAATAGGATACCCTTCACCAGGGATGCTCAGCACAAGCCAAAGCTTAGGTAAAATCCCACGCAAGAGAAACATCTATCAACCATCCCACTAAAAAACCATATATAGGTATCAACTCACTTGCAAGGGAATCCAAACAATTCAATACCACATGGTAATCATAAACAGCCAACTATTGAACACTCTAATCACATGATCAGTAACCAACCCACTAGGGTATCCTCAAGAGTCCCTTAGAATCTTATCAAAAACTCAAAGGAAGCTATATGTGACCTCCATCACATGGAGTCAGCCCATCTCAAAGTATCTAACAGCTATAGTCCTTACACCTAGGAGCCAAACCTCTAGTACTATAACTTTGAGCAACTAGTCTCAAAACATAAGGAAAAACCAAGATCTCCTCAAATATTCTACTTGAACCTAACTTTTTATATCTATATGAAAGAACCTAAAACAAATTGCTATGGCACGCTTGATCTAGGATGATCACCAAGCTCACAACCCTCACCCATCCCTCACAGCTCACATCCAACCCATTGGAGAATTCTAAAACCAAACCTCAAGGAAATACTCCTATTAAACTCTCACAGTAAAAACACTATCTAAAAGACCCCTAAATGCCTAAAGTATCACACCATCACATTCAACATGGTAAAATGATCAGAATGGACTACTCATAAGTCTGATTTTGAATCTAGTTCACAAAACACCTAAAAACTCCCAAGCTATAAAAGGTACATGGAATGTACTTATGAGTACATGGTGTGTACTCTTAAATCTGAAACTGGACATGTACTTCTATATGGAAATATCATAAATGGGTTTTTCCCATGTACTATTACATATAAAGAGCATACATTGGGCCTTCCTATGTACTTCTATACATCCATGTGCCCCTCATATGGGGAATCTACCAAAGTACATGGCCACGTGTCCAGGTACTGATACACATTGTGTACCAAGAGTGCACGACATGTAATTACCAAAACTCCATCTTCCCATTTACTCCACCACATGGCTAGTTACATGTCTAATTAATACTACACATAATATAATTAAAGTACATTGAATGTACTTATAAAAACATAAGCTTCCCTAAATAGGAATAACACATGGCATGTGTTCATAAAACCACACACCATGTACATGGTTTTTCCCAAATGGGAATCCCTTGAAACGCATGAATCCTCTGATTTCTATGAAAAATCCACAGATCAACCCACTAGGGGTCCCCAATATCCCATAAATAGGATTAAAACTTAAAAACTATTATATGGGAATTTTTAATAAAAAAACATAAAATGGTCTTACCTCTAGGCAGAAACTATCAGTTCTTCTGTATGATCCGTGATCTACAACTTTCGTATGACAATCTAGTGTGACCTAAGCTCTATGACGTCACCTCCTATTCTCCCTCTCCCTCTATTCTATTCATGTACCTCTCTTGATTAAAGACCCTAAAGGGGAACCCCCCCCCCCCATAGGCATATATAGTAATCCAAGGGAGAAATAAAGAAATAAAAAAAGAAAAAGGATGAAAAAAAAGGAAAATGAAAGAAAAGGTGCTCGACCCCAGTATCTAATGCAAGGTTATGCCTCACCTAGGTAAAACCCCCCATTCTGCACTCAAATGTAGAGATAAAATCTCAATCCTATGATATATTTAATATATATGACTAAACTAACATGCATGAATAAATTAATATTTAATTAATTAAATATTAAATATTCCTTAAAAATTTGAATGGCTTATACTTCTACCAAACCCATGTCCTAGGGTAAACGCCCTATTCCAGGACCAATGAAGTGGTTTAAAAATTATCTGAGATTATATTATAGGATAAATTAACATTTTTACACTTGAAAACTTTTGAGAACAAAGATTCAAATTTCCCATAATTTTTATTACATGTGATGATGTATGTCATCAAAAACTCGCCACCACAAATGCTTCTCACCACCGAGAAGACTTAGTGGACAACCAGTAACCATGCTCTCCCAAAAGAACTAGTGTATCCAACACTATCTTGAATATCTTACAACCAGTATTATAGCACCCACAACTCTCTCCCAGCACAAGAGATGTTCAATAGTGACTGATCTGATGCTCCCCACCAAAGAAGTATCATTTTCATCACCCTACTACTCAATGGAAAACCACATGGCATGTGCTATGTCCATCATTGAACTCAATGGATATACATTGAAAAATTTCTTCCACCTAAGCACTGGCATGAAAACCCGCATCCTCCATGCTCAATAAACCACTTTAAATGAGCCTCACAACACCTAATAGTCTGTAGTGAACTCCCCACCACAATTATTTCCTTACTCGAATTTAAAAATCACAACAGGACTCACGATCACATGGTCCAAATCCTAATGAAACTCAGATATGGAACCTAAAACCATTAACTATGCTCCTCACTCAGGTTAGTTCCAAAAAAATGGATTACCCTCATCACTCCCATAAAAAACAAGGCATCTCCCTCAGGCTATGGTCAACCACACGACCATCCTCCATGTGGTTGACAATCCAAAAACCACATGCATCTAACCACACTGCCACTATTTTATCCAAGGAAAAACCAAAATGAGTAAGGAAAGGGGTCTAACCAAACCTACCCTATCAATCCATCTATGATACAGGGAAAATTCTTAGTGATCCACTTCTAAAACTCCAAGAATCCTCATACAGAACCACATCCTATTGATAGAGGACCACAGTATCCCCACCAAGGAATATCATCAATTCCTACCCAATTCATCAATGATAACATGAACATGGGACCCAACTCATGACTTTGTATAAAAAAACATGGAAAGAATAGCTCCCTCCCAAGGAATACAAACCTAGGACTTCAAGGGAACCACTTCCTCATGGAAATTCAAACACAAAGAATATATCTCTAATGCATATTTTCCCTCATCGACCCACCAATAGGGAACTCTAATCCCATTTATGACCCACATGAGTCTCCATGCATCCCTCGTTAAAGGGGATAAATCTAAAACACTGAAAAACCTATCGCCACATGATCTACATAACATTTCATTAAAAGAAAATATACATATGGTTAAGTTTAGTAGCATTCCACTAAGTAATTATATGATATAACATCATATGAGTAGTTGATGAAACATTCAATAACTAAACCTCCATCATTAGTAAAACACCACAGATGGAGATATGTCATGTGAATCCTACATTCCTAGAATGATGCATTAACACTAGCCTTTTACCCATGGTTCAAGATATAAAAACTAGAATAAACCATAAATCCACAAACTCAAGTACATCATGCTAAGTAAAATCATAAAACTGTAAAAACAAAATCCATGGACATTAATCCCATGCCCTAAAAACATGGACTTACTATTGGAATGGTGTTCATGAAACACTAGTCCAATATCCATTACAAGTTTTGACACATTCCTAGACCACCTATCAACCAACTCCCCAAATCATAAAATCAAAAAGCCTTTGATACCATTTTTTAATGAATCAAATTGGTTTGACCAAACATGCCACCCTATCTATCCCACCATAAGGCCCCAAGAACACCTCACTGGAAGCTAGATATTTTCAACCAATAGTGAGGGTCTAAAAGGTTCTATGGGTAGACTATACCCTCTGGTCAAAGTGAAATAATAGTGTAAAATAACCAAACTCATTAATTGGGATCAACATCAAAGTATGCATAATAAGTAACTGGAAAAGTATCATTCTATAGAAAATAAAATACATCATATGGTCATATAGACTCTTAGGCATGAAAAACCTACAATTGTTGGTTGCCCACTGGTCTGAACACATATGAAAAATCAATAACCTGAAAATAAATACAGTAGTCTCTATTTCCAACACCAATCCAAACCACATACCTAGTCTCCATGATGCTTGAGCTACACCATCCCAATCCTGAGACTCCACATGACTGGCTCTCCTCGATCCATCAATACTGGACCTTGGCGTTATCAATCATGCAACCTATGCTCCAACTATAAAGAAGGAATCAGGTCTACATGTACATTGAGGTTCACATATATGGGTAATAAATGAATCTTAGTAGGACACCCCCAATGGTGAACCTATAAATATTTTGTTATAATATGTATATGCACATGTGATATACCTATCCAATCCAAAAAATAATAGAATCTAGTATAAAAGTGACAACTGTATAAAAGTAGGGGGGGAAATAAGGAAGATAGATAACTGTGGGTTCTAGTCTAATATCATATGTAAATTTACCCCCAATTTTTCCCATGTTGAAGGGTTTACAGCACGTGGATCACCCAACCACATGAAAATCGGTGCATCCTCTATATCTATACAAGATCTCTAAGACATCTAAACAAAACAGGCATGAATGTTGGACCCTAGGGCACAACCATAGGTATCCACACAACAAATAGCATCTACTGGGCTGTAGGAATTTGATGGAATGATCCGAATTTGTGGTATAATCTCACCTCAACACATTATAGATTTTTCATGTCCTAGAAGTCCTACAGTATGACTCTTGGTTCCACCATGGACCCATCATATACACCTACTTATGGGCTCCATCCACATAGACCAGATGGATTCACTATACAAGGGATCCATACACAAGGTGAGGAGCACAACAACATCCACAAAAAAAGAACCCCCTAGCTCGGTAATACACTCTACTAGAGGGGGTTCCTTTACCTAAATCATTCACTAGCTCCCTAAGTTCATCTAACCGTGGGCACCCAATGGATGAGAGAAGAAAATAAAAACTCAAGTCCAACTCCTAATCGAAGATATCCCAAGGTTCTACTCCTCAAACAACAATCCTAAGAATAAACTAAATCAAGTGTTATGATAAAAGGACAACCAAACATGGGTTGATCCACTACTCAAATCCACCATCCAAATAGTTAAACTAGGAGTGCTGATCAACTCTCATCCAAAATAGCGTGAGGTCTATCTTGGCACCCTAGATCTCAGAATCTAACAATAATACACCACGGTCTCTCAAATACCACCCATCCAATGGCCTGAAGGACTTCATTTTTTTATTGATTTATGATAATCCAACTTTTCAGGGATGAGGTGGAACCCTTAAAAGTCCCATAGGCATAAGTATTACATGTCTCATAGGCCTCAGAAGAATTCATTTTTCCATAGGCTTCAAACATTACATAAAACCCAGACTAACTACTTGGAACTGCTCCACCCCATCATCTTCATCGTGAGATTAGTTGTCCACCTTTGCATGGTTATTCGGGTAGGCATTCCCATGCATGCATAGGCTTGTCCGGATGGCAGGTGTCAAACCCTCTCATTCTTGCAATCCGCTTAGCTTCTGTTCTGGTCAAAGCTCCTTACTCATCCTCCTTTTATAGCTTGTTCCTTATAGGTCATCTGGTTTTCATCTGCACTTAAGGTGGCCCGAAGGCCTTGAGCTAGCCTGAAGGCCTTACTGACCCGAAGGCCTGGGTGGCCCGAAGGCCTTAAAGAAATCAAGGACCAAATCGGTGGCCCGAAGGCCCAAACGGGGGCATATTCCTGGATGCTACATTGCCGAAAAATAGCTACTATAGTCCCCACTACAGTACCTGCTACAGCATTACTATAGTACTGGAAATAATGTCTTCTCCTGGATTTGATCCCGGGTATCCCTGATGCACTTACGGAGTCCTTACTAACTAGGCTAAGGTTCATGTGCCACGGGCTCTCAAATACAATCCTCAGGATCAGACCAAAACTTGGGGATCCCATTATCTCTGAGATCATGGAATAAAGTGATGTCCTGCATGGGAATAAACTGATGCACCCAACTCTCAGGCCACACCCATCCATAGATCCACAAATGGCCTAAAGGCCATAGAAAAATTATAACACCCTACAAGGGGTTCCTCAATCTCATTAAAAATCATGGGACATGAAAAGAATGGAAAATAACCAGTGTAGGGACAACCCAAATAGACCTTAATGGCCTACAACTAATCTTCAATCAATAACACACCCAATGTCCATCCAAAAGCACAATCCCTACAATAAGGGAATTTACAGACAACCTCAAAAGTAAGAGAACCTCAATAGAGGATTCTTAGAATTATTTAAACCTTGTGGAAAATACCATGTAAGATAAAACTTAGCCAACCTTCCTAAGAACAACCCATCCACAAGTACTAACTCTCTTATAAGGGAATCCTAACAGTTCCATGCCACATGGTCATCCTCAACAGCTAACTATGGAAAAATATGGAAACTTGATTAGTAACCATCCCAGTAGGTTATCCTTAAGAGTCCCTCATACTTATCTCAAAATATCAATGGAATCTCGTCATGCCCTCCATCTCATAGTGTCAAACCATATCAAAGGCTCTAATTGATCTAAACCTTATACCTAGGATCCAAACCTCTACTTCTCTATCTTTGATCAACCAATATCGACACATAGAGAAAAAAAGATCTCCTCAAATATTCTAATTTATCTAACCTTTCGAGATCCATATGAAAGAAAATTAAATAGATCAACATTGAATTCTTGATCCAGGACGATCATTGTGCTCACAACCCTAACCCATGAATCATAGCTCACAGCTAACCCACTGGAGGATTCTGAAACCAAATCTCAAGGAAATCCTACTATTAAACTCCCACAGTCCAAAACACTATCCAGATGTCTTTTTAAATATCTAAACGATTGAACCATCATAGTCTATATAGAAAAACTCTTAGAATGGCCTAATCACAAGTCCAATTATAATTTTAGTTCACAGAACAACCAACCCCCCCCCCCCACAAGCTAGAAAAATTACACAACGTGTACTTCTGAGTAAACAATGTGTACTCTCAAATCTATACTTGTATATGTACTTCTTATATAGACATAGTTGAAATGGGGCTTTTTATGTACTGTTACATGGTTACGGTGTACTTGGGGTATGCCCATGTACTTATACATGGCCATGTAACCCTAACCTAGGGTGTCTTCTTAAGTACATTGTCACAAGGCCATGTCTTACTACACAACGTGTACCCAAAGTACATGGTGTGTACTTCCCAAAACACTATTTTCCCATGTACTCTACCACATGGCTAGGCATATGGAAAGTACTAATATATAGTGTGTACTTAAATTACATTGTGTGTACTTCTCAAAACTTTATCTTCTCATTATATAAAGAATACATGGTGTTTGATCATAAAACCACATATCATGTGCATGGGTTTTCTTGAATGAGAATACCATGAAACTCCTTGAAACCCATGATTTCTCTACAAAATCCATAGATCGGCCCACTAGGGTTCCCAGAAACCCATAAATGGGATTAAATTTTCAATAAAACTTTTCTAAATGGATTAGCAGCCTAAAATATAAAATGGTCCTACGTCTAGGAGGAAACCATGAACCCTTTAGTATGATCCATGATTCGTAATGGTTTCACAATGATCCAGTGTGACCTGAGCTTCACGACATCACCTCCTCTTATCCCTCTCCCTATCTCAGTCGAAGACCTCAAATGGGATGCCCCCCACCCCTCATGTATGTACATAGAAATCTAGTGAATAAATTAAATAATAAAATGAAAAAGGAAGAAAAAAATAAAATAAAAATGAAAATGAAAGAAAAGGGGCCTGACCCAGCCCCAACACCCAACACAAGGTTATACCCTACCATAGAAAACCCCCCCATTCTAGACTCAACCATGGAGATAGAATATCAACCCAAAGCTCCATTTAAAATATATGACTGAATGAACATGTGTGAATAAATTAATATAAAATTAATTAAATATTAAATATTTTGTGAAAATTCGAACGGATCAGATTTCCACCAAAATCTTATACTAGGGTAGACACCCCATTCCAGGACCAACGAAGTGGTCAGAAAAACTATATAAGATCATATTATAGGATAAATTACCATTTTACTACTAAAACACTTCCAAGAAAAAAAATTCAAATTTATCCTAATTTTCAGAACCTATGAAGTCGCAGGTCATTATAAGAAACATCATAAGGAGATGAGAAGAATAATGAGTTATGTTCAATAAAATTTAAATTGTGTTTTTTTATTTGAATTTTTAAATAGAAATTATTTATTATAATATTTAGATATTGATTGGGTCGATAATATTATGGATTAAAAATCCACAAGTAGAGGGTATTTTTACATTGGGAACAATTATGTTGGTTTGATAACTAAGAAATAAGATTGTGTTTGTTTAAACATAGAGGAGGAGAAATATGTTTCAATCACTAAATATTATGAACATATTATCTAGATAAATAAATAGTTGGAATACATTAATGCAATTTTATAATATCTAATGATGATTCAATGTGACAAAAAAAGTGTTATTTAGTTGTTTGAAAATTTTATTAAGTACTATCACATAAATAACATTGAGATATAGTAATATTTAATAAATTAGAAAGTAGATAATCTCATTGTGAGGTTGTAATTCATTGAAACTCATAATCATGTGGATTATATCTTCACAAATCCATTACAATCTCATATACTTTAAAGGCACAGGTTGAACCTTGGAGTTCAACCAATTTCCTCAAAATAATGAGGTTTAGAATTTCCCCTCTCCCCATTATATTTAAAATTATATTTAGTATCTATTTGTGTGTACAATATATTATAATTTGTTGGAAGTATAATGTAAGGGGGAGATATTATCCATAGAGAAAAGAAATAAAATTACTTTTTTGTTCATTGTTTATGGGAAACAAATTAGTAATTAAATAAATCTATTATTTATTACACCAAACTTTGTCTCGTAAAAGATGTTAAATTTATTAAATCCTCTTGGTTAAGTGTTCTTTCAATAGGTTATTTGTGATCTCTTGGGGTTTTTAAATTTGGGATACGAATACCATTACATTCAAATTTTCAAATGGGAAGAAGAAATATAAGAATACCCTTATTTCCGAAGGGGGAGTAAGAGCCCATAAAATCTAAAATTTTCATGGATATTGTATTATGAAATAAAGGGGGGACACTATATCTATCTATTATGGTTGTTGGATTTTATAGATGTAAGAATTGTCAACAAAATCCAAATATGGAGAATGTTACAACTAATGGGTCGTATGTTGGATTTGTTTACAATCATTGAGGATGTTTGGTATTGTTGAATATTAATGAAGGTTTTTCATATAAATTTTATGTTATGGGATATTATGGGATTGATGAAAATATATTAATGCTGTGTAAGATGATTGAATAGTTTTAAATGATATTTCATGATGAATAAATTCAATGAAAATGTTTCCTATAGTTTCCCATATTTTTTGTGTGATTTTGGATTTGGAAAGAGTTGGATATTACAAAGAATTATATAGAGATAATGGTGAGTAAATTGGTGAATAAATACATCACCATGCTTAACACCATGTTGTGGTGAATTTATCCAAGTCTTAGTGGACATAGAAACATCTAGAGTTATGATATTGGGGGTGTTTTGTATGTCATTTTATAATGGTATTATTTTGGTTTCAAATGGATAGTATGAACATGACATAGCATATGGTGTTTTAGTTAAGAACTTTACCTAAGAAGAAATATTGAGGAGGACTATGACATAGAAATTAAAATTTCATTAGAATAAAAGTATTGAATATCATGGAATACCTATATTTGTTGAAAAAAATGTAATCCATTTCACTTGGTATTTTGAATTCCATGGTGATTAAGTCTAAATTAAAACATAGAGGATATAGTGACCACAAAGAAGTAGAGAATGTTTTGTCTTGGGAGTTTCCTTATACAAAAAGGTGAAGACCAAAATGGGCATAGTAGAAGGTATTTTGGATTTAAAGAATAACTATGAAAATGGAGTATACAGAGAGAACCATTCTACAATGGTGAGAATTTAAAGTATTAGGTTTTTCTAGATTTTGTGAAATATAGTATTTGAGCATGTTAGGATGATTATTTAAGGGAGTTTCAATCTAGAAGTCACACTATATCATGGTATTTGGAGAAACATGTCATGTTCATCCTGTATCAAATCCAAAATGGATGTTTTTGATATGGAACCACACCATGTAGTTTGAAAATATAGAATTAATGCTCATATTTAAAGAATTGGATCCTCTATAACTTCTCAGAAGTTCGGGTTTGAGATTAAACATCATTATTTTAATCCAATGGTTATGATTTTATGGTAGATAATGAAATGGATGTATTTGATGGAGTGTAAGTTGGTAGTTAATATTTTTTTCAATTTGGAATTTCAAATTAAAAATTTTGGTGGATATAGAGGATATGGATATGCCTATATTAAAAGAGACATATGCACAGAGAAAGGATTGTAATTTTATTGAATATCAAGTGGAAGAACATATCAAAAGTGCAATGCATTGTTTATCTGGATTTATAAAGTAAAGAGTTTCAAGATTATAATTCATTAAAGATTAGTATTTTAAGATAAGATACTTTTTTACATATCATTGAAGATCTTATATAGGATTGAAGATCATCATGAAGAAAACTCTTCCATTAGTTATTTTCATTTATAATCATTAATTTCAACTCTATAATCATTAGATGTAAGGGTTTCTTCCAAAAACACTAAGTAGTATCTTAAGAAAACTCCTTTTTCAACATATTAATGGATCATCATCAGTATATACAATGGAATTCATCTTCAATTCATGTGATCCATAGGAAATCCCAAGTTTTATCTTAAATATCTCCTGTTAACTCTCTATTTGTCTTATTTCCATGACACTATTCTTCAAACATGGGGTACTTCAATCATTGGACTCTACATCATTACCAACACATATTGATAAATTCACTTTTTAATGAACACCTTACTTATTTAAAACAAATAAAATCCAAATAATCCAATATGATATTCAATCTCCCACTATGGATTTGTCTTCAATACCCATAAATACTTCAAAAAATCATTATTAATATGTTCTCAATAGTTATATTCTTTCAAATACACCTTATTAATAATAAATACCAATGGGAAAGGGTGAGGTAAATTTCTACTCATCTCATTATTTAACCATGATTTTTATTATCATATTCTCCCCTTATTGAATGTAACATCCTAGTTTACTTGAGATAAGGATAGAATTATATTTCACTTAGTAATTTTACATAAACTAATCAACTCTAATTTTACTTTAGAAATCTTGATGTAGAAAACAATAGTGATTAATATAGATATAAAATTTATCCAAAAGTTTTTTAGCATGTGATTCCATCACAAATTTCTATATATAGGGGTTGTTCAAGTATATTTTCAAAGAATTTATAAGATGCACTCAAGTTAAAAAACATATCAAAAACAATCGAGTGCAATAATGTCTCTCTTTGTTTTCAGCTCAACACATTTTATCTTGTAAAATAATAAATTATTTAATCATCTTAATAATGGGAAAGTATTATTATCATACCTCAACCTTCATATTTCTCTAAAATTTTAGGTTTTCACATAAAATTATAAATTTCTGGTATCTTACTCGTCTTCTCATCTCCCCCTCAAGGGACAAGCTCCAAAAATATTCATTGTGGCCAAGATTCCTTAATATAAACTCCAATAATATCTTATTTATACTAATTTAAATGTTTAAAGGATTACTAAAGATACTTGTCAAAGTATTCTATGATGCATATCTCTTCATGATGTATATTGATCATAGAACTCATCCATTTATCCCCCTTAATGCATCAACTTCAATTCCCTATACAAAGAAATATCATTAGAAAAATATATAAGAATAGGGTGGATTATCCTTTTCTTCTTAATGTGAGAAATGGGGTTGATGTTTTCTTCTCATCCTAGAAAAAAAATTCTTCTCAACTCTAATGGTGTGATAACTATTCATGTTTTCTCCTCCTTTGAATTTTAGACTTGATCATTCATGGGAATGATGGTATTATTATTATTTTTAGACTTATACATATATAGAATATGATTTTTCACCTGATCTATAATGGAAATTTAATTTCATTTATATTGAACAAATTTTTTTTTTCTATTTTTAATGTACATGTGATCATGAATTTCTTAGGAATATAATCAATTATCTCATTGTATGAAATCTCTTTTTCATAGCAGCTTTCTTGGCACATGAATTCAATGGTACTTTCTATTTATTTATAAATAACTACTTTTATACTAGTACCCATTTAATGTATTCATTAATAGTATGTTTAGTATATTTATACCTTCCACATAGTTTTTATTCCATCTTTCAGTTACACTTATTTGGAAAATTATTAAGTTTTTCTTCTTATATGTCTTCTACCAACCCAATTATTTTACTTCTCTCTTGGATTGATTATATTTTTTATATCAGTTTTATTCCTCTACCTTTGATTTTCATGGCATGTTTTTAAAGGTCTATGATGCAGAATTTTCTCCCATAGTTGGTGCAGTATCCTTCTCATACTTTTTTTAGGTTCACTTTTCTCAAAAAATTTATTTTACTTATACCCTAAGGTTGATTCATCTCCTTGTCTATTATTATTTTCTCAAATTGTGTGGTATTTATTCATTAATAACTTTTGGTACATGATTCTTAAACCTAAAAATAAATCATCACTACTTTGATCACTTTTATTACAATTCTCATAAAAATTATCTAAGATTTTAAATTTGTTATTAATAAATAGATTTTCCCTTTTCTGTGTATTTTACCTATACTAGTCTTTACTCCCCATGATGTAGGAATTGTATAATATTTATAAACTTTAACATTATTCCAAATTTAAATTTCTTTATACCAAAACCTTCTACAACACAAATAGTGACCAATGAACCTTGATCTTTTACCTTAAACCAAAGTCTAGATAGATTTTTTAGCTTACTATTTTTTTGGTAGAAACCCCATACTTTTGGGATCTTCTTAGGGGGTTTATTTTCTTGAAACTTATCATATCCATACTTAATGTAGTGGTGGTATACTTATTTTTTAACCTATATTTTTTCCAAATTTTGAATTATATCCTACACTATCCATTGAAATAACATTGGTACATAAATCATTTTGCAGTGCATGGGTTACCTTTAGAAACGATTTTCTAGTGGATATATTTTTGAATGATTTTAAGATATTCATGTTACTAAAATGATTATTTTTAGAATGAAGACTCTTATTATAAGTATCAATGGAATCTTTTCTTTTTTTAATAGCTTGGAAAGATTCATCTTGTTTCACTTCCAAATTTTTCATTTTTATCTCCTGGTCAAGACACATTAAGTTGAGTTTATTTTTATTAACCTCAAATAATCTCAATATATATTCCCATTATTTTCTCATAATTTTCAACTAATATTCATTAATATTATTTTCATTTTTCAATTATCAATATCCTTTACCATTTTTGGTTTGAGATCTAATTTGTAATTCTTAACATCTATTTCAAAATTATGATTTTCTTCCAATGCATGTATTCTCTCTTAAATAATTTTACTTAACTTAGATTTATAATTGATGTTATATTGAAATAATTATTCATCCATGGAGTATTTTTATTTAAAAATCATTAATTATTTTTCCTTGTATTTCACCTATTTAATGAGATAGTTTTTCTTTTTTAACTATATTGCTAATGTTTTGTGTATATATTTTCAATATATTACTAACTGTCAGTTTTCATCATAACGTTCCTAGGTGAAATAAAAAAAATAAGTTATAAATTTAGTAGGAAACATCTTTATATAATCCTTAACTTCTGAGTAGAATTATTTAATTGATTAAATAGACTCATACTTTTCATGTTTGAACAATATTCTTCAAGAGGATCATTTTCAACACATTTAAAAATTATATTACTTATTCGATTTCCTTTTATTAGTAATGAGTCAAATTTTTCCTTCTACATAGATAAGTAATTTCTTATCCTATTTGATTATCTCTTCTTCTCATTCTTTAAGGTTTTAGTGGAAACCTATATATAAACCTTTATAGGGTACTCAAAAAATTATTCAAAATTACACAATATATATGATATATAAAAATAATTGGTAATGAAATTATATCAAGTTAGAGGAAACTTGGATTATCTCTAATACCAATTTTAGTAACCAAGTGGGATCATGTAGTCACACTAAGAGGAGGGTGAATCAGTATAGACCAATTTTACTAAAGTCTTGTCACTTAAAAATTTTATCCCCTTTTTATATTTTAACCACTATATAAATTAAGATATATGAATGTACTTATAAATTAACAATACACAATTACCATATTCAAATAAAAAAAGATAACAAGAGAAGAAACCCATGGTATTTTTATAAATTTTGAACCTAATACGGGAATCTAATCATTATTATGTTTAGGTTGAGTTTAAGAAAAATATATCCGCTATATTACACAATTTAATATAAATAGCTTATCTCCTAAAAATATTTTTCTATCACCTGATAGTTTTATAGTATCCCAACTGGTTTCTCTATACTAGATCTAAATAGTTTACAAAAGTTCCTCCAAATTCACTTAATATATAAAATCTTCAATCTACTAAGGATGTTTTTTAATATAAAATAAGATATTCTTACTCAAATATATTATTTGATAGATAATATATAATATACTATAATCACATGCACATCGATCTCTTTAACTAACCAAGATTCCAAACCTTATTCAAAATCAGGATCATTGGCCTTACTTTATTCAATATTACTTAAACCTTATGTGATATTTAATCACAACAGATACTCAATCTCTAATATTATCAACATAGGTGATGAATAGAAATAGTAGTGCATTTTAGTATCTCTATTAATCATTTTATTCTCCTTATTATATTTATTCATCTTCTATAATATATTGATATCATAGGACAGGTCTTCACACCTGATTCTCCTTCTTTCTTCTCTTTCACCTTTAATGATAATGGGTATGCATTAAGAATGCATTCATTGGACTGCTTATTTATTATTATTCCTTGATACAAAACATATTCAAAAAATCAATAGCCACTCTGTCAATCCACTATTTCACTTTAATAACTAGGATGTTTAGGAATATTACAATATTAGGTTCTTCTCTATCTCTCAACAACTTCATAGAATCATGTGAAAATCATTACCATAATTTGAATATAGAAACCTTCTTTCTAATTTTGGTAACATTAATATTTTCAAAAACCTCATTAACATAATTTCACAAATACCCATATTCTTATTTGAACAAGTTAAATAATTCTTCTAATAATCGCTCCAACTTTTATCACCACTAATTATTTTCAAATATTTAAATTTAAAAATAATAGAATAATAAAGCAGTGATCCTATCAATTATTCTCATTAATTATCATTTAATCTTAGATTGATTTATGAATCTATCACATTATTAAGATATTGAGTATTTAAATAACAAAAAGGGATCATCAAATTTTAACCTATTGATATCTCACATGTTCTCAAACTTTTAACCCTTTCACATCACCTTAAGAGTCATAGATACTCTTACATATGATCATATCAACCCTTACATATAGAAATATATTTTAGTATGATATGTATATATATAATCTTGTGATTTTAATTTTTCTAAATTAGTAAACCTTATGTATCCTATTGTTAACCTCTATATATCATCTTGTCAACCCTTAAATATCACACTAAGGATATGGATCATTATCAAATTTCTAGTTATCTACCCTTATGTATTGACCTTTACATTTTCTATAGAAACCATTGCATATTTTTATTTATATTTACTTTTGAATCCTTTATGTATTGACACTTACATATCATTCAGAGGAACCCTTATATATCACAGTGGGCCTTTAGACTTTTCTAATTTCATGTATTCAATTTTATAATAAACCCTTACATATCCAGTGTAATTTCAGAGTTAGTCTTACGTATGGAGAAGGCTCTTAGAGTGACTCTTACATATCATTATGTATCACAGTGAGGTTATGGATTTTTTTAATTTCTAATCTACACAGTCTAAATAACCCTTATATATTATTTAGGGTTTCATAGTTTCCCTTACATATTTCATGTGATAACCCTTAAGTATCAGGTAGAGTAACCCTTACATAATATTTTTACCTTTTCTAATTTCTCTAAAATATAAAACTTCCAAAAATTATCTCAAGGATTATGAACTCGACATCAAATATTCTCAAGGATTCTCCAACCAATCTAGTTCATATAAAAACATCATAATGACTTTAGGAATTTATCACACCTTCACAAGTATCTTCGATATAATTTCCAAAGATACATATAGAATATGTGTACTACATACATCATTTCCATGAGACATAAATTCATCATTATTTTCAACATCATACTTGGCCTTATCTAACCATAATCTAATAGATATTCTTCCTTTATTATAGTATCATTTATGATTGATAATCTAAGGATGTATTCTTACTCTTCTAGCTAGCCTTTGTGATTTTTTAGTCATTCCACTTTAAGATTTTGATTAGACTTATTATCAATAATATAAAGAGTATGTTATAGATAATTCATTCACCTTATATTAATTATTTTCTTTGATACTCATTAATATCATCTCTACAATCATCAAATGTATGTTATGCTTCCCAAAACAATAAGAATCATCTCAAGTAAACTCTTTTTTCAATAAATGAATAGATATCCTTTAGTTTGTATAATGGCAGGTAGATTCAATACATTTGATAAATAGAAACATCCAAGTTTTATCTCAAATATTTATTGTGATTTATTCACTTCTCCTCATTCTATGATACTCTTTATCGAGTATAGGGTAATTTAATCATTGGAATTTAAATCTTTCCAAACACATATTAACAAATTCACTTCATAAAAATAACCTTACTTATTGAAAACAAATACAATAAACACAATCCATTAGTATATTTAGTATTAATATGATGTTCTAAGAAATTATCATGTTTATTAAGTTCTTTTTATGCTTGAATATGAGTTTTCTTTATGATACTTTTTAAAATTAAATGATGTGAGTAAAATTTAACATTTTTTTGATTTCATTATTGAATATAAGTTTACAATATTATGATATTTTAATATATACTTCTATAAATTAAATTAATTTTCATGGTCTTTCGTGTATTTCATGTCTTAATGAGTATCCTCTCTTTAGTAACCCTTTACTAAGATTTAATTCCTCATTAAATTTCTTATGATGATTTTTACAATGATTATGGTTGAGTATGAATGATTATGTATTAAATATTAAATTTATAATTCTTAGATTAAAATAAGTAAGTGAAAATTTTATTGAAGCTATTTTTATGGAAGATACTGGTTTTTGTGTAGTATACTGGAGTTTTTTATGTCAAGACCTTTAAATATTTTTTAATAATATTTATTAAGTTTTTCATACAGATAGTTCATTTTCAGAAGTGTCAAGAGTCTTAAAAAATATTTTATATTTTAAAAATTATATTTTTATACCACTCATGTATAAATAATTAATATCTCTTAAATAGATCATTGAATGAAAATTCTAGAATTTGGTTGTTTCACGAGTGGGGGGTATTACCTAAGAACATGGTAATTTTTATGTTTGAATTTTGGGCCACAAATTAATATTTTTCAAGTATTTTAAAATTACATTGGTTGATATAATTTTTATATAATAAATATGATGTTAATATTTAGGGGAAGGTGCCACCAAAGTCAACCTTAAACCCTAGGAGGAGATTGGGGACTCTATTCAGTATGGAGAAAACTGTGACTTCATGAGATCAAGGAGGAATCATCGAATTGATGGTGATCTTCTATCAAGTTAAGTCTTTTCTATCATTCTTTCCTTGTTCATCATGTCCTATTAATTATAATTTTGTTTCTATATACTCATCATGGAATGGATTAATAATAATTCTTTCTTGAATCAATCATTTTTCATTTTTTAATTCTACATCAGATATTTTGATTTCATTTACATGATTATTATTTGTAATTTTTTTATTATATGAAATCGTTTTTGATGAATGATGAGAGTTGAGGAATGAGATTCCACTTGATCTTTGGCCATCATAACTCTTACCTTTTTCTATATTTCTTTCCCTTTATTACATATAATGGTATTTTGTAGCCATTGTAATGCTTTGTGATTCAATGTTAATAGATTGGGAAGAAAAAATAGGTGATGACTAGTGAGTAAAATATCATTGAGGAGTGGAATTAGCAAAAGGGGACCGATGGTTTGGAATAATGATGGACTTCATGTGAGGGAGGACCCATGCGGGTGATCTAGGTAGAGGATAGATGAGTGGTAGTGCTGGGAACAATGGATTGTCTTGGGGATGATGGTGGTGGATAGGGAGCATGAATGGACACTAGAGACGATGAAAAATTATCGAGGCATAGCTGGAATGATGGTAGGAACATAAAACAAAGATCCCAGATTCAATGGTAATGGAAATCATGGTTACATAGGGTTTTTATATATTTAATTTTTAATCACACTGTGTGTGATTTCCAAAAACAGGCCATGTTTAGCATTGATTGGTGACTAAGGTTTCCAAGGCCACATTAAATGTCACATGGTGTGTACGTTTAGATGACATGTCATGTTTGATAAGTTTATACAACTCAAGGTGTACAAGATTAAACACCCAACTATCCCCATGGACACATACACTATTGGTCTAGTGAGCATTCCATGTATGAGTAAAATACATGAATTTGGTTGTTGGGGTACAAACCTATCTATCACATGAGTCATACATCTCATGTCACTACATAGGCATGTCATGATGGTTCAGCCCTCATATGGTATGATAAAGGAAGTACACACATGAATTTTTTCTAAGGCTTACACATCATTCCTAGAAAATTACATGTCATGTCCTATGTGACCATTAGGGCTTTTAATGTATTCTATCTTGAGTTTCATTATTAGAAAAATAAATAGTATATCCTATTAATTTTTTCAAATAAATCATAGTTTTTTATCTTCATTATCATGGGAGGTTATTTGTGAGGCATATAGGGTAGATCAAGAATCTTATCTTTGTATAGATAATAACAGAGTTCAGGCAAGGTGTTTGAAGAAAATAAGGAGTAGGTTCCCCCTCATGTGTTGGGGTGTGTCCCTCCATGCATGAAGTTTAGTTAATCCCATTTAATACTACTCACGGAAGTGAGTGGTACCCAATACAATAGACATAGTTCAATTACCCCCCCCCCCCATGTGTCACAACACAGTCCTCTATAGGGGTAGTTTAGGTGAATTGGGTCATATAAAACATCATGCATTTGGGTTTTCCTTGAGATACAACATTCAACTAGGGGTTTCTACTTGATATTATTTTTTAAAAAAAAGGTTGGGGCTAAAGCCTCAATTTATTATTAAAGAAAATACCTGTTTTTTGTTTTCAGAGTTTCATTCTAAGTAATGTTATATTCACCCCTTAATGGGGGTTTTTTCACACATGTTGTGTTTATGTAGAGGCACACAGTTTAGAGGTGATGTTAGTGGAAGAGGAGTCGGTATAGCCTAAGCACAGTGATGGTTTTTAGTGATGGTTTTTGATGGTGCTAATGTCAGGATATAGTGTGATGTGGAGTTCCCATTATTGCTAGTTCAAGGACTGTCTTTATTACAAGATATTTGGTCTTTGTATTTGTGCATACTTTCTAGTGTTAATTTTATAATACTTTATTGAGGATTAACATATGTCATGTGAATTTTATATTACATCTAGTTGTTATGTCTAGTAATACCTTATTTCATTTGGGTCTAGAGATATGTGTCTATGTTCAGGTTTATTAGGCTAAGGAATCCTAGATGTATGATATGTATTCCTAGTGTTAGTCACTATCCCATGGACTATTATATGTAGGATTAGGGCAGAACACTCAACTTGCATCAAACCCATGTAGGTTTTTTGTGGGTTGGGTCATGTCAAAGTGGTATCAAAGTGTTTTTATCTTAGGGTTGAAGCTTTGAGTTAGTATTCTTATAAGGTTTGATTTGGGAAACTTAGGGAAAATGTTTTAATGGGTCTTGATTTTAGTTGATAGAACATGTACTCTAATGTAGGTGTTGGTGGCCTACATATCCTTTCTCTAGGATTCTGATAATATGTTAGTCAACTCAAGACTCTAAGGCATCATTTATAGGGAATAATAGGTGGTACATATATCATGTAGAGTGTCAGTTATGATTTTTTCAATGTACTTATTAAGTTATCTCAACTAAATATACTTTAAATGACCATGATTTAATCTTATAAAATATAGGATGCCACCTCAATTCCTCTATCTTGGATCCAAAGGAAAGATCGTGAAGATCTCTTGCTAGTGCAACAGCCTCCAGTCACTAATTGATTGAGAAAAGAAGAATTACTCTAGGGGCCCAAGTGAGAGGTGCCTACATTTTATGAGTATAGGTAAGATACCCCACTCATTTTATAAGTATTATACTCTCCAATATATATAAAATGGTAGTTTTCATGGATTGTGAAAAAACTACCTACATGATGATCATGTTGTATGAGTTCCAGCACCATAATCTTCCTATGATTCAAGTCATGCCCAATCCTTGGCTGATAAAGTATTGGAAATATTTTGTGACTCATTTATTCAATCTAGTTAAAAAACACAATGACCATATGGTGATTTTTTCATCAATTCTTCTTCATGTTCCATCTAGTCATTGGTGGATGTCGACTACTAAAACTCATAATGAGGCCACTCTAACCTAATCAGAATTTGAGTGCATGTTTAGAGAGGATTAATATATGATGATTATAAATATGGTGATAGTTCATGAGATTTTGGATCTTTTATGAGGGTATAAATATCATGTTTGAGTATGTGTCAAGGTAAACCGACCATATAAGATACTCCCTGGACATGGTACATAATGAATTTTTGTGAGCTCAGAAATTTGAGTGAGGAATCCAAAGGGATATTCAATATATGATTGTACCTCTATGAATTATTACCTATGTTGGAGTTCTAGATAGGTCTTTTTGATTGAGAGTTTATTATAAGAGATACCACTGGGGACTAAGTAGGTTTTGGTATCTTATGGGTGTATTTATTATTAGTAGTTAGTCGTTCATAGCCATCAGGTTCCCATTTTAAAAGACATCGGTATTTGTGATCCAGATCTAAGGGATTGATAGTAGAGGGATACCATAGTGGGTATAACTAATAGGGATACAAGAATTTTTATTTTTATAGAGGTAGAATATATATGGCTTGAGATATTATTTATATCCAAGCATCTGAGGGAATCCATAGTGGTACTATAAATGGAATAGTGTGATCGAGGTAGCATTAAGAACATCCCCCCCCCCATGGTGAATAGGGTGGCACTCCTATAGGTATACTCATAATAGGCGGGGGTGATGCAATGGGAGGATATGGATATGGGTGATGTTTTGATCCAATGCTACCACCACCACCTTTAAGCAATCATCGCCAAGAAAAGAGTTCCAATGACCAAGGTTTTGGGAAGATGGATATAATGGCCGACTATGATCATGAAATTCCTGACATAGTCTAAGGTATGATTTATAAATTTTATACATTGGAAGTCACACTTATCATAACCAAATTGATATATTATTTTCATTCTGTATTATTAGTTCAGGATATAAGAATTCCTATAGAGCCCCTAACCTAACCTCTTCAGTTAGAGACTCCTATCAGAGGTGATCATATTATAACCAACTTCTGCCATAATTGAGGGATTTCCTATGTTATAAAGAGTTTCTCTTGGGATCTTATCATGGAAGATATGAGAGTCTATTATGACATTCTTAGAATGGACTGGCTATCTACAATCTAAACTTGGCTAGTTTTATATCAACAATCATCAAGTAAGGTGATTTATAATCATGTAGATAGGTTGAGTTTTAACTTCACTAATGAGTGATACCCATAGTATTGGTGGGTAGGGATAACCCACAAGAAGTTGAATTTTATTATCCATTAATTGGATATATTAGTTTTGTGCAATATGAATACTTTAGAGGAACATCTTATTGATATCATAGAGGAGTGTATAAAAGTTTTTCTGCATATATCATGGTTACCCCATCATCAAGAGAATGATTTCAGTATTTACCTTCATCATGGGATGATTCTGATATATTTTACATCATATTGAATAGTCCCAACTGATCTCAAGGATCTGAAGGTGCGGTGTTTTGACCTTTTAAAAAAAGATTTCATTAGGCCCAATTTTTTCCCTAGGTAGTTCCAGTTTTATTCTCTAAGAAGATATATGGGATCTTGAGGATTTTTATATAGTATGTAACACCCCAAGATTTTATGGTATGTCTCTTTTTAAATTTAACTTCTTTGATATCATACATTTCACACAACACTGAGCTTAAACGAAACACGATATACTGTGAATATTATTATTTAAAATGTATTTATCTCCTAGATGTTAAATTGGTGGTTATGAATATTATTAAATATCTTATGAAAACATATTATCTAATTCATTAGTTTCCAATTAATTATAGATAAATATTAAAAGAATTTAATATAAAGGAAATTTTTTTATAAAAACTATCATTTTCATGTGATTATTTATATGGAATTACTTTATCGTCTTTTATTGCTGTAATATTATGATCAAGTGATTGATTAAATGGAATGTGTTTCATTTATTTACCTTTCCATATTTTTTATAACTTATTTACTCATAGAATCTATTGTACGCTTACCCTTACTAAGAATTTGATCTCGCCTCATTCATATGTTTTATTTTTTTCTAGTATTCTAAGAAGTATATTGTGACTGAAATGTAGAGTTACACAAAGTGGTAATAATGGTAGACTCAATGAAATTATTTATGAATTTTATGTTTTAAAATATAGTGTAAATTTCAAGTATGTATCTAATTTACTAAGACTACTAAACTATTTTCCTTTAAGATGTGATTTCTTATATCTTATGCCAATCTAATAAAGTAACCATAAAATCTGGGCAACTAGGGCTAGGGTATTTATAGTTGGTATCATAGAAATTTTAGTAGAAACCTAAGTAACTAGATTTATGAAATAATAATGAATCTCTATGATAGAATTTGGAATATATACAAATAAACTAAGACTGTGATTTAGAGATTAGTTATACCTAAATTTTCAATTCTGGTTATGTGATTCACTAATTTCTAGATTATACATTATTTTTAATAATTTTATGATCTAATCTAGTGTATTCCATTGTTTATAAATAGAACCTAGCAGAAGGAATGGATACTGTATCAATGCATGTGTTCCATGTAAGGATTTCCCACCTATACAATATAATGATGTTGGAGCTGGAGCTGAACAAATTATAACTATACCGGGATAGCTGACTCAAGTTATAATTAATAACCTTACCCATTTGGAGTAACATGATCCACAACCTAGAGTAACAATATTATATCACTTCGTGAGACAACAACCTCCATTATTCAATGGGACTACAAATCTAATTATAGTTAATCAATGGATAAGTTCCATAGAGAAAATATTTCTCACTTTGGGAAGTAATTAAAGTGAAAAGGTTGTCATGGTAGTTTCTCATCTATTGTGATATGTAGATCAATAGTATTCATTAATTCAAAACATGAAGGAGAATAAATAAATAACAAATATGGAATGGAAGGATTTTAAGGAACTTTTCATGAAAAAATATTCCCTTCATGAACAAGGGGTAGATATGGACAGACAATTCTTGAGTCTAAGACAAAAGTTAGAGGAAAACATTACTAAGTATGAAGCAAACTTGACAAGGTTAGAAAGGTATATTGTAGACTATATACATAACCAAATGAGTAATATTGAATGTTAATTTATGGGTTAAATCCATTCTTCTAAAGGGTGATGGTATCCCAAACATTCTCGTTATACAGGGATATAATCTCATGTGCTATCAATATAATGCCCCAACCTTAAACATTACTTAATCTTGAGTTATTAAAAGAATTCACATTGAGGATCTTTTCAGGTTTATAGTTTTAGAGAATTAGATCATAAATCATGCATTACATTCCACATTTAAAAAAGGTGGTTACATAAAAGAAAATATTCACTTTTCCCATCAAAAAAAACATATTTAAAATAAAACATGGATTCTTTCTTGACACTTCCTCAACATTATCATCACATCATGTACCTTTCCCTTGACCTGTGAAAAACATTTCAAAAACCTGGGATGATCAAAAAAAGCTCAGTAAGGGATATAAAAATACGGAAAGAAAACCTTAGTCCATGTATGCATAAGAATCATTGAAAACATACTTTACTCATAAAAATAAGCACTTTAACATACCTCATTAAATCATAAGTTTTATGAATAACTCATATAAAACATAAGACATAAAGGTAACTTAAGGAATTTATAACATTCCTACGTAGGGAGTAACCCTCAGGGTTACGTTTGGAATACCCATCATAGTATATTCCTTAAATATCTTCGTAGAAACCATAGAGTTTAACTCTTTCACATTACCCAATTCATTGGAGAGCTATATTGGGCTCACCTACCCTTAGTTTATCATGGAACCACCCATCTTTATAAACAATGCCCAAGAACCATAACATAATCGTATCACATAAAACATGCGTAAAGGAAACATAACATTTCCAAATTTCAATCACAAGATATCAAAAACACATTGTTATAATCAAAAAATTATCAAAACCATTTTCAATACCAAAATAAAATAAAATTAAAACATGGTATTTATTTTTCATTGAAAAAAAGTTATGTCTTATAGAAGAAGCCGAAACTCAAATAATGGTCACGGCGGCGGAGAAGTCATTGTCGCCACATACGTAAGACAAAAACATTCACTTTTGTCATTTTAGTAAAATGATTCGTATAAAAATATTCCTTTTGAATAAAATTAAAAGTAAAAGGGGTTTATACACTGTATTAAAGAAAGTTTTGTATAAAATAAAATATGCCTCAATGAAAGGAGATTTAGATTAATTCCCTTACCTCGTGTCTGACATGACTCGATCGTTCTTTAATCTCCTAAATAATAAACTATAGTTAATTTCTATTTGCTTAAGAACATTTTTCAAGTTCATTATTACTTTTATATCACTTATTACCATGTTATGAACATTATGCAATTATTTAAGTTAATAACGGTCGTTTTGTCGATCTTTGGTACATGAGTCAAAAATAAACTTCTTATAATTACAAGTTGTTCATGTGGTAAAATATACATTATATCCAAAATTATATTCATGATGTAGATATCATATATATCATATATATCCAGTATATACATTCATTTATAATATTGCATAACATTTAGAGGTAATAAATGAAATGCATCGTTCATAGAGACGGTAAGTTGTACGTACGCATGAACGCTACTTTCATTTATATTTCGTATTTAATGGAATGAAATAATAATGATATAAAGGTATATTATATTTCAAGTATAATTTCATATATAATATCATTAACTCCATCCTTTATATGTCCCACATATGACATTAACGATTCAAATCACTTTGAGTGGGCGGTAGTCTGCACTTCCTAAAATGAAGATATCGCGTTTACCCATAATGTAAACCATAAAGGTATGCCATAAATGAAAAATAAATAATCATAAGGAAATAATAAACCTAATATATATCATATATAAATAGAGTGACATCTTAATGTCCACCATGAAAGGTGTTAAAAGAAGATTGAACAATCATCTTTTCGTGAGGCAATAATTAACCACTCACAGAAATAGTATGTTCTTTAACCATTAGACAAAGGTGTTTGTAAGTGTAAATAAAATAATTCTCATAAAAAATCCTAGTATATTTATATTTTTTTTTTACAAAATAAATGAATAATAAGATTTTAGGGGGTTGGAGAAGCAAAATAAAACAAAAGAACATAAGAGAAGACATTACCTTTAAATCGGGTAACTCCCCTTAGTTTGAACCAAAAGGGTTTCTTAAAGAGATTTATGCCTAAGTTAAGGCTTCTAGGATGAATAGAGGGATTTGGAGAGATAAAATGAGAAGATTTTGTCTGAGCCAATGGCTTGAGGGGTGTGGGTAAGGGGGTAGAGGTGGGGGCCTTTATAAGAGGGAGGAGGGGCACTCTTGGAAAGTCATGAAATGTTACTTTATTTTAAAATGCGTTTCAGATTTTAAAGGTCCCAAAATTATATATTTCGAGTATAAGGTGATAAGGGTTCTATATACACCCATATAATAAGTTTTTGACAAGTGTAAGTCTTAGATTTTACATTATCATTTCATTTTATTTAAATCGTTCATTAATGAGGTAATCACTACATCATCATGGTGTCATAAATAAATTTATTTATTAAATGTATAAAAATTATAAAAAATATCATGATGTAGGAAATATTTTTAGCTTTCCAATTAATATTTATACTCTAAGAGATCATTTATGTAGACAAAATTTAAATTGTTTTACTTAGGTGTTATATACTTTTGTTATATTTAACTTTCTTTAAAAATAAAAATATAAAATGTCACTATCACAAAAAAGTGATTCCATGGGGTCCCAAAGTTGGCACAAGGCATCCCATGGTCGGCCATGACATAACCAGTAGAATTATGACACATGTTGGGGTCATTTTATATTATTATGATATTATTTTATTACCCTTAACTACCCGATTACTAATTAATCACGATAATTAAAGATAATTACTGTTGTTACTATTCATAATGTCCAAAAACAAGAGTCTTAATTACATAATTTGGACCTTCTGATTCATAATATGGAATACATTTTACCAAATTCCAAACACATAAATTGTAGTAATTAATTTAAAAATAATTCTCGTTGTCAAAACAAATAGCGGGTTTTTTAAAAATAATATCTATCAAAAGGTTGACACTTTTTTATGCCCAATTCCAAAGTTAAATTAATTACAATGACAAAAATTGGATTAAATTGTAAAAATATATTCTAATTAAACTTTAAAACCAATTAAAAGGACAATCTATCCATATAATTAAATTAGATGAAAAAGCAGTTTTGAAGTAAAATGCAGTATTTTTCACTATTCATTAAAAAATGAACATTGTCAGCAAAATACCAAAAATTTATCCAAAGTAAATTTCAATGCCCCGATTCCAAATAATATGTTTATTTTGACAAATAGAGATTATGAAATTTTCAAAAGATAGATTTAAAAATGGTTCTCCATCAAAAGGCGGTAAAACAATCTTTTAAAAATATTAGAGAATTCTATTCTTAAGATTGGATTTATTCTCATTTTAAGCCTCTAAAACACTATTTCATTCATAAATAGACATAGATATGAAAATCCATAATTCTTTACTTAATTGGGATGTTACATCCTTCCCCCCTTTAGAAAATTGTGTCCCCGTAATTTATTTACTTATCGAATAAGTGGGGGTATTTATCCCTCATTACATATTCAGATTCTCATGTTTCCTCTTCAATCATGTGGTTTTTTCACAAAACCTTTACTTGATGAATCACCTTATTTGACAATACTTTCTCTTTATGGTAAAAAATCTAGACTGGTTTTTCCTCATAAGATAGGTTCTCTTCCAGCTAAACTACCTCTGGACTCAAAACATGAGATAGATCTAGAATGTACTTCCTTAACATTGAAACATGAAAAACATTGTGTACCTGAGATAAACTCGAAGGTAAAGCCACTCAGTATGCAACTGATCCAACTTTCTCCAGAATTTCATATGGTCCAATAAACCTTGGACTCATCTTTCCTTTCTTACTAAATTGCATCACACTTTTCCATGGTGAAACTTTGAAAAAATATATGATCACCTACCTTAAAAGAGAGATCCTTCCTCCTATTGTCTGCATAACTTTTATGCCAGCTATGAGCTATTCTCATGTGTTTCTGTATCAGCTGAAATTTTTCTCCCAAATCTTCTACAAATTCTGGTCCCATCAACTTCCTTTCACCCACTTCATCCCAAAAAGATGGAGTTCGACACTGCTTCCTATATAATGCCTCAAATGGTGCCATCTGTATACTAGAATGAAAACTGTTATTATAATAAAACTCAACCAAAGAAAGATGTAGGTCCCAACTTACCTGATAATCCATCGAACAAGCATGTAGAATATCCTCCAAAGTCTGAATTGTTCATTCTGACTACCCATCAGATTGAGGATGAAAAGATGTAAAAAAAATTAATTCAGTACCCAACGACTTTTGAAGGCCTTTCCAAAAGTTAGAAGTAAACCTGGGATCACGATCAGATACAATGGATAAGGGAACTTCATGTAACCTGACTACCTCTTTAAGATACAAACGAGAAAGTTGATCTAGGGAAAAAGTATCTTGTATAGTAAGGAAATGATCAGATTTAGTCAAGAGATCAACAATAACCTGGATCGCATTATTACCTCAAGGTGTCTTCGGAAACCCCACAACAAAGTCCATGGATATATTCTCCCATTTCCACTCTAGCACTGGTAAAGGATGAAGCATCCCTTTAGGTAACTGTTACTCTTCTTTAACCTGTTGACAAGTCAAACACTTCACAGTAAAATCAGCAATATCTCTTTTCATTCCATCCCACCAGTAATACTCCTGAAGATCTCTATGCATCTTAGTACTTCCAGGATGAACTGAAAACAGAGAACTATGAGCTTCACATAACAACTCTCTCTTCAACTGTGAATCACAAGGCACAAACAATCTCTTCCCAAATCCCAAAACACAATCATTATCAATGTTGAATTTAGGTAACATACACTTCTGAACCAGCTCTACATTTTTCTACAACTCACTGTCTTTCTTCTGAGCTTGCTTAATTCTGTCTGATAGAGATGATCTCACAGACACCAGAAACAAAACAGAATAACTTCCTGCACCAACAAATTCTATGCCAAGGTTCATCAAATCCTTAACCAAAGGATCACGTTACAAATGTAACATGGTTAATGAAGCATTACATTTTAGACTCAAAGCATCATCCACATTATTCGCTTTTCCCAGATGGTAATGAATTGTACAATCATAATCCTTGATTAATTCTAGTCATCTCCTCTATCTCATGTTCAATTCTTTCTGAGTGAATATATACTTTAAACTTTTGTGATCAGTATATATTACACACTTTACACCATATAAATGATTCCTCCAAATTTTTAAAGCGAAAACAATAGTAGCTAATTCCAAATCATGTGTAGGGTAATTTACCTCATGAGTTTTCAACTGACATGAAGCATAAGCAATTACCTGATCATTCTGCATTAGTACGCAACCAAGTCCTTTAAATAAATCATCATTGTAGATAATAAAATCACCATTCTTGGAAGGTAGTGACAAAACTGGAGCATTCACCAATCTTATTTTCAACTCCTGAAAACAATCATTACATTCTTTTGTCCAGATAAACTTAACACCCTTTCGAGTTAGCTTAGTCATTGGACTAGATAACCGTGAAAAAATTTTAACAAGCCTTCGGTAATAGCCTGCCAAACCAAGAAAAATATGAATCTCGGTTACATTTTTTGGTCTTGGTCATTCTTCAACAACCATTGTTTTTGCAGGATCAACAGTTATTCCATCTTTAGAAACAATGTGACCAAGAAAAGAATTTTTTTGCTACCAAAACTCACACTTGCTGAATTTACCATACAATTTATTTTCTTTTAAGGTTTGAAAAATTACCCTTAAATGACTTTCATGCTCCTCTTTAATTTTATAAAACACCAAAATATCATCAATGAAAACAACCACAAACTTATCCAAGAACTCATGGAAAATTCTATTCATAAGGTCCATGAATTTAGCAGGTGCATTGGTTAACCCAAAAGGAATTACTACAAATTCATAATGGCCATATCTTGTATGAAACGCAGTCTTCAGAATATCTGCTTCCTTTACCTTCAACTGACGATACCCCAATCTCAGGTCAATCTTTGAAAAATACTGAGCTCCCTAGAGTTGATCAAACAAATCATAGATATGAGGCAAAGGATATTTTTTCTTAACAGTGATGTTATTCAAGGCTCTATAATCAATGCAAAGTCTCATTGAACCATATTTCTTTTTAAAAAATAAGACAGGAGAACCCCATGGCGATGTTCTAGGTCGAATGAGACCTTTATCTAATAAATCTTACAATTTCTCCTCCAACTCTAAAAGTTCAATTTGATCCATTCGATAAGGGGGTTTTCAAATTGGATTGGCATCAGGAACTAAGTCAACAGAAAATTAAACTTCCTAATTTGGTATTATTCCAGGAAACTCATCGGGAAAAACATCAGGATTCTCATTTACCACTAGCACATCATTAATCTGAACGGTTCCTTTGTTTTCAATGTGCAAGTTAACATTCATTTCCATATTTTACAAGTTTCTCAGCCTCTTGATATGTTATCAACAGTAAGGGCTCATTATTGTAAACAAACTGAAATTCTTTCTGAAAAGAAACATATTTATCTCTACAATCAATCTTAGCATGGTAAACTGAGAGAAAATCCATACCCAGGATAACATCATACTCTACTAGAGGTAAAACAATAAGGTTTTCAAGTAGGTTCTTTCCACGGATAAGGATAGGAATATTCTTATAAATTCTTTTTTCCTCGACATTTCCCCCGGGTGTTTTTACCACAATTTCATGAGTCATTTCTTGAGATGGGATTCCCAATTTACTAGAAAATTTTTCAGATATGAAAAAATGTGTAGACCCTGAATCAAACAACACATTGGCATAATCTGAAAAAACAAAAAAAAGTACCTGATACCACTTCATTTGATGTCCCAACATCTACTGAAGTAGTTGAAAAGGATTTCAACAAACCCTTCTGCTTGTAGTCTGACTGCTTCCCATCATTTGAGCTCTTTGTCGAACAATCGTTTGCATAATGACCCATCTCATTACACTTGAAACATTTCACTAACTGTAAATGAAATTTGGTATTACCATAACCCTGATCTTTTTCAGTGAAATCACGAGCCTTATGTCCCATATTACTACATTAGTAGAACTTTATAGAATTAAAAAGACATTCCCCAGCATGCTTTTTACCACATTTATCACAAACTGAAAACTTATTTTTCTTACAATCAGACCTTTTTGATGGATTCTTCCCTTTATCCTACCACCTCGTTCTCTTCTTCTGTTGGTTGTTATAGAACACTTGATCATCGGAAAACTCCATTTTCACCTTCTTAGCTCATCAAACAAGCTTTTCATAACTCTTGAACTCACTAGAAGCTAAATCCATTCTATATTTTGGCTTTAATCCTGAGTAAAAATGATTGATTTTACTATCAAGGTCTCGGATAAAATTTGGAGCATACCTTGCAAATCGAGTGAACTTTTTTTCATAAGCAGCCACTGAGTCATCCTCTTGCCTCAATTCCAAGAATTTTTTTTCCATACTAAGTCGAACATCCTTAGGAAAATATTTCTCAAGAAACATACCTTTGAATTCATCCCAGTCAAGAGCATCAATCTCATCAACATCCCTGATATTTTTAACCATCGACCACCACTGATCTGCTTCACCCTCCAAACGGTAAACAGCAAGACTAACCTTTTTATTGTCTGAACACCCCATGACATCAAAAATCTTCTCTAGTGCTTTAATCCACCCTTCATCTAGAACATGGTCAGATGATCCTCTAAATGATAGGGGATGTTGCCTCATGAAATGTTCCACCACTGACATGTTCCTCTATGGTTGATCTGGCTGATCTCGTGCATGGATACCACCACCATTTATCGCTTGATTCAACTATGGAATTTCTGAAACAAACTTTTTAGTTCCAATTCTGACCATCTCAAGATGCTGATTCGCAAGGTCATTTCCTTATGCATGCCTTCCTAGCACTACTTCCCTATTTCCTCTGCAGAAAACCATTCTGAACAAACATGTCTTAGATTAAGCAACATGGTAATATTCAAATGCTATATCATTTCAATTTGACCAAAAAAAAATATTTTTGGATAATCATTTAATAGAATTCTAACTCCTAAAGTTATCTAAACCGACCTCTGATACCAACTATAAGGCCCCAGCCTTAAACATTACTTAATCTTTATTTATTACAAGAATGCATATTGAGGATCTTTTCAGGTTTAGATTTTTAGAGAATTAAATAATAAATCATGCATTACATTCCACATTTAAACAAGGTGGTTACATAAAAGACAATATTCACTTTTACCATCAAAGGAAACATATTTAAAATAAAGCATGGATTATTTCTTGACAATTCCTCGACATTATCATCACATCATGTTCCTTTCCCTTAACCTGTGAAAAACATTTCAAAACCTTGGTATGAGCATAAAAAGCTCAGTAAGGGATATAAAAATATGGAAAGAAAACCTTAGTCCATGTATACATAAGAATCATTAAAAACATACTTTACACATAATCATAATCACTTTAATATACCTCATGAAATAATATGGTTTATGAATAACTCATAGAAAACATAACACATAAAGGTAACTTTAGGCATTCATAACATTCTTACGTATGAAGTAACCCTTATGGTTACGTTTGGAATACCCATCACAGTATATTCCCTAAATCTCTTCAGATAAACCTTAGTGTTTAACTCCTTCACGTTACCCAATACATTGTAGAGCTATATCGGGCTCACCCTCCCTTAGTTTATCACGGAACCACCCATCTTCATAAATAAATCCCAAGAACCATAACATAATCGTATCACATAAAACATGCATAAAAGAAATATAACATTTCCACATTTCAGTCACAAGATATCAAAAACCCATTGATATAATTAAAAAATTAACAAAACCATTTTCAATGCCAAAATAAAATAAAATTAAAACATGGTATTTATTTTTCATTTAAAAAAATTATGGCTTGTAGAGGAAGCTGAAACTCAAATAATGGTCACGGTGGCGGAGAAGTCGTTGTCACCGCATACATAAGACAAAAACATTCACTTTTGTCATTTAGTAAAACGTTTCATATAATAATATTCCTTTTGAATAAAAGTAAAAGTCAAAGGGGTTTATACACTGTATAAAAAAAAGTTGTTTATAAAACAAATTATGCCTCAATGAAAGGAGATTGAGATGAAGTCCCTTACCTCATGTCCGACTTGACTCGATCGTTCTTTAATATCCTGAATAATAAACTAGAGTCAATTTCTAATTGCTTAAGAACCTTTTTCAAGTTCATTATTACTTCTATATCACTTATTACCATGTTATGAAAATTATTTAATTATTTAAGTTGATAATGGTCGTTTTGTTGATCTTTGGAACTTGAGTCAAAAATAAACTTCTTATAATTACAAGTTGTTCATGTGGTAAAATATCCATTATATCCAGAATTATATTCATGATGTAGATATAATATATATCATATATATCCATTATATACATTAATTTATAATATTACATAACATTTAGAGGTAAGAAATGAAATGCACCGTTCATGGAGACGGTAAGTCGTACGTACGTATGAACGCTACTTTCATTTCTATTTCTTATTTAATACAATGAAATCATAATGATATAAAGGTATATTATATTTCCAGTATAATATCATATATAATATCATTAACTTCATCATTTATACATCCCACATATGGCATTAACGATTCAATTCACTTTGAGGGGGAGGTAGTCTGCACTTCCTAAAATGAAGATATCGCATTTACCCATAATAGAAACCATAAAGGTATTCCATAAATGAAAAATAAAAAAGAATAAGGAAAACATAAAAATAACATATATCATATATAAATAGAGTGAAATCTTAATGGCCACCATGAAAGGTGTTAAAAGAATATTGAACAATCATCATTTCGTGAGGCAGTAATTTGCCACGCACAGAAACAATATGTTATTTAACCATTAGAAAGAGGTGTGTGTAAGTGTAAATAAAATACTTCTCATAAAAATATCCTATTATATTGAAGATAATGGTTTTGTTACAAAATAAAGGAATAAAAAGAGTTTAGGTGGTTGGAGAAGCAAAATAAAACAAAAGAACATAAGAGAAGACATTACCTTTAAATTGGGTAACTCCCCTTGGTTTGAACCAAAAGGGTTTCTTGAAGAGCTTTCTGCCTAAGGTAAGGCTTCTAGGATGAAGAGAGGGATGTAGAGAGATAAAATGAGCAGATTTTGGCCGATCCAATGGATTTAGTGGTGTGGGTAAGGGGGTAGAGGTGGGGGCCTTTTATAAGATGGAGGAGGGGCACTATTGGAAAGCCATGAAATGTTACTTTATTATAAAATGATTTTCGGATTTTAAAGGTCCCACAATGATATTATTCAAGCATACGGTGATAAGATTTCGATATACACCCATCTAATAGGTTTTTTACAAGTGTAAGTCTTATATTTTATATTATCTTTTCATTTTATTTAAATAGTTCATTAATGAGGTAATCACCGCATCATCATGGTGTCATAAATAAATTTATTTATTTAATGTCTACAAATTATGAAAAAAATAACCTTATGTAGGAAATATTTGAATATTTCCAATGGCTATTTATACTCTAAGATATAATTTATATAGACAAAATTAAAAATTTTTTACTTAGGTGTTACATACTTTTGTAATATTTAACTTTCTTTAAAAATAAAAAGATAAAATGTCACTATCACACAGAAGTGATTCCATGGGATCCCAAAGTTGGAAAAAGGCATCCCATGGTTGTCTATGACACAACCCGTAGCATTAGGACACATTTTGGGGTCATTTTATATTATTATGATATTATTTTATTACCCTTAACTACCTGATTAATAATTAATCACGATAATTAAAGATAATTACTGTCGTTACTATTCATAATTTCAAAAAACAAAAGAGTATTAATTACATAATTTGGAACTTATGATTCCAAATATGGAATTAATTTTACCAAATTCTAAATAGATAAATTGCAGTAATTAATTTAAAAATAATTATCATTGTCAAAACAAATAGCGGGTTTTTTAGAAACAATATCTATCAAAAGTTTGACACTTGTTTATGCCCAATTTCAAAGTGAAATCAATTAAAATGACAAACATTGGATTAAATTGTAAAAATATAATCTAATTAAACTTTAAAACTAATTAAAAGTACAATCTATCCATATTATTAAATTAGATGAAAAAGCAGTTTTGAAGTAAAATGCTGTATTTTTCACTATTCATTAAAAAATGATCATTGTCGGAAAAATACCAAAAAATTATCCAAAGTAAATTTAAATGCCCCTATTCTGAAGAATAAGTTTATTTTGAAAAATAGAGCTTATAAAATTTTCAAAAGATATATTTAAAAATGGTTCGCCATTAAAAGGTGGTAAAACAATCTTTTAAAAATATTAGAGAATTTTATGCTTAAGATTAGATTGATTCTTATTTTAAGCCTCTAAAACACTATCTCGTTCATAAATAGACATAGATATGAAAATCCGTAATTCATTACTTACTTGGGATGGTACAATCAAGATAGATAAATAATTATAAAAGTATTGTGACTTTAGATAGAGGAAAGAGAAGAAGAGAATGTCAAAGTAAGAGTTATAAAAAATTAATAAGGGAAAGGATGATTTTCCAACATGTGATACTTGTGGAAGGAAACACCAAGGTACATGCTTAAAAGAAAAATAATATTGTTTCAAGTGTGGGAAAAAAGGCCACCATGCTCATGATTGCAAGGAAAATAAATAATTTTCCAATGAGCAATGCTTCCACTGTAAGGATATGAGGAACTATGCAAATGAATTCCCAAAGCATCAAGTAAATATTCCTCAGAAGAAGAAAAGTGATCAAGGTAAAGATTATGTTGTTACTATAGTTGAAGTGGAATAATTAAAGTATTTATCTTTTTAGTTAAAATAATCATAATATATATAAGGATTTTATTATGGTATTTATTCTATAAGTATTTGGAAGAATTAATGTTTTCATTAAGGTTTTAAGGTTATCAATGTATTCATATATTCGGTATGTGACAATAAGAGCTACATTATGTGGTTTTGGGAATCTAATGTTAAGTTTATTTTGGAAATTTAGTAACCTTCCTTATAAAAAGAATGTCTTTGAATTTGTACATATATATTTTGGATGAGTCTTAAGGTAACTACTTATGGAATAGATTAATTTGAAATTTGGATATTATTTTTTGACGTTATAGTATAATTTTCAATATTGGATAACATGTGTTAACCATTTGGTTTTCAGTAAATATTTAAAATCCAAAGGAATAACTCATGGATCTTATAATTCATAAAAGTGATTTAGGCATGAGAAATTCATCTTGAATGTTCATTTCCAATTGTAAAGGATAAAGTGAAAATAGATCAAAGAATAACTAAAGGATGAGATTGTGCTTATTACATGGAAATAAATCAATTTAGTGATTATATATATAGTAAAATAATACCTGAACTCTATGAAATGTATTTTTGAACCAAAACATTTTCCATTTACTTTTATTTTTGATAAATCAATCTTATTTTAACATATCAGAAATTTAAAATTTTTTAATGGTTAACTTTCTAATGACCATGTTCTATATCACTCTCTTTCAAAACTTGACAGTCATATTTCTCTTCCATGTCCATGTTTTCATCTCCCACTATTGTTTTCTAATTCAAAATCCTAATTTTGTGGTGACCTTCAAATTTCCCTTTCCCTCTTATTAAGAGGATATTTTATTAACCCTATTTCTGATATGGGTTTCCCACAAAAGATTTTTCCAGTATCAAACATTAATTTTCGAATGGAGTTTAAAATTGAGAGTATTAAGTTTATTTAAGTAGGTTTTAATGTAATACCCTAAGATTTTATAGTATGTCTCTTTTTAAATTTAACTTCTTTGATAGCTTATGTTACATGCAACACTGAGCTTAAACAAACCACGATATACTATTAATATTATAATTTAAAATGAAATTATCTCAAAGACATTAAATTGGTGGTTATGAATATGATTAAATATCTTATGAAAATATATTATTTAATTAATTGGTTACTAATTAATTATAAATAAATATAAAAATAAATTTAATATAAAATAAATGTTTTTATAAAAATTATTCTTATATGCCAAAGGGTTTTTATCCTAATAAATTAAATTAATTACTATAATAAAATTATCTTCATTAAATTTATAAATAATATATCCAAAATAATTTTTAACATTCATATTATGTTTTTCTAGACAATAGAAAAATAAATCAAATTTTTACGCATAAAAAGTTATATTTTTCTAAAGGCAGTTTTGTCGCCTTTTAATGGCATGCTTATTTTAAATATAGTTTTTGACACATTTATAAATTAGATTTGAAAAAATAAACTTCTCCTTTGAAATTGGAATATTATAATTTATTTTGGTTGAATTTTTGGTATTTTTTTAATAAGTTTCATGTTTTGATGAATAATGAAAAAATACAAAATTTTAATTGAAAATATCTTTTTTATATAAATAATTTATAATGTTAAATTATATTGTTGATTTGTTTTAAAGTATAATTATATCAATTTAATATAAATTTATCCAATTTTGGTTGTTATAATCAATTTTTCATTGAATTTGGATATAAAAACATTTCAATCTTTTGAACGTTTTCACTTTAAAAACGCATCTTCTCACTCCATCTACGGGATAAATTTTAAATTAATTTTATCAGATTTTGTGTTTTTAATTTTTAAAAATGGATTTCAAATTTAGAATTTGAAGGTAAAAATTTATTAAATATATCCCTTATATTTTTAAACAATACAAATAATAACTTTAGTAAATTTATAATTACCCCGGTTAAGGGTAAATTAGGTAATTAAGTGTAAAAATAATATTATCAATATTATAAAATTACCCTAACACTTGTCCTGATTTTATTGGATGGGTTATTTTCGACCAAAATCATCCTTGGGCTAATTTTTTGAGCTCTTGAATCCACTTGGATGACTTTAATTCTTTTATAGCATTTTATTCTAAGAAAATTCAACCTTTTTATACTTTTGTTTTTAACAAGTGAAATATTTTTAATATGGGATTATATAAGGGATATTTTTAACTATAAATAGTATTTTGAAAGCAAAAATATTTATCTTTATCATTATAATTTATTTTAAATATTTAGGGAAGGAATAATTTAATTAAATGCTTGCATAATGATGATACAATTATTGTTTAATTAACGGAAATATCAAATAAATGTTATTAAAAATATTAAAATATAATATGATATGATATAATTAGTATCATCCATGAATTTTATAGAATTTGTTTTACATTTTAGTGATTATTTAAAAGAGTTTTTTTATAATATCATGTTATGATATTTTTAAAATGTCAAGTAATGAATAGTGTCAAAATTGATATTAATGATATTTTAAAATAAATTATATTTTATTAAATAATATAAAATTTATAAAAATATAAATTTTGGCCAAATGATTTAGATAAGGTTTAAATTTTCATACATGATTCATTTATGGTTATTTTTTCATTTTATAGTGACAATATTGTCCCTCGGAGAGTAAAAATCCATGTTGTCGCGGTAAGAGTTAAAGGGATTAAGTAAGGGTTAAACCCAAAAGATAAGGGTAATAATATGACCTAAAATTGTCTAAAAATTATTATATAAGATTATTTTAATCCATAATCATCTTATATTTGAAATAACTCACTTTTTATCCATTTAGAATTTAAAAATAATTTATATTAATTTAAGATTTTGAGAGTTTCCAAAAGTGCCTCTGTAACGACCTGAAATTTTGAATAATTTTTTTTCCTAACTTTGTGTGTTATTTTTTTTATACTCAAAAAACCTATTTCATTTAATAAAATGGTTATAATTAAAATAATATCATTGGTTTTTGACTGTTATATGACTGTTGTTTAATGACACCGTTGAAAACTAGATGTCACGATTATTGTCTATAAATACAAGTGATCTTGATTAATTAATATAGAAAGAAGATTAGATGGCCCCTTCCAATAGTCTCGGTCTGATCTAAGCCCACCTGATGGAACTTGGGAAAGAGGTAGCACCTTTGGGATTTTCTCTAGACCAAACCCAAGCCAAACTTCATTATGTGAAGCTGGAACAAAATCGCCTTCTCGTGAAGTTCAAGCTGATAGAAATCACTACTCGAGAAATGTTGGCTGAGCCACCCCAAGATTCTATCACCCTAGCACACCTTACTCTTAGGTCCTATGCTGGTGTTATAATGGGATATGTAATGAGACCATAACTTCTTTGTGTAATCCTTTGATTTAAATAAAAAATGTGATTTCTTCTTATGGTGATATTTGTGAATTTTCAAATGTCTAGATTAATATAGTATGCATATTATTGATGAATTTTAGAAAAAGGATATTTTAAAAATATTTATGTATACATTAAATAATTAATAATGTGTAATTATTTTCAAAAATTGGTCATCTATAGTTATGTTCATTAAGAAATTTAGAGTCTAATAAGATCAACTTAATTTTTAGTGAATAGTAAATTATGAATAGTGATTTTACACTTAGGATTAGTAATGTGACCAAATGGATTAGTAATCTCACTTAAAGAAAGTATTAATATAATTTAGGCACCTTGATTAAGTAATGAGATTCAATAAAATAGGTAAATAACTATTTCAGAAAGTATTGGTTAAGTATTAGTTTTTTCGGTTGAATAATGTTTTTTATTTAAAAATTAAATTAAAAATATTTAGAGAATTATTTTCATAAATTGGAGTTCATTTTTGAAATTAGAGCATCAATATTTGGTTAAGGTGAATTTTTTGGATTTTTTTGAAACAGTTTAATTTTCAGTGAATAGTGTTTGTATTTAAAAATTAAATTAAAATTATTTAGAAATTTATTTTCATAAAATGGAGTTCATTTTTGAAATTAGAGCATCGATATTTGGTTAAGGTGAAATTTTGGTATTTTTCTGAGAAAGTTGAATTTTCGGTCAATAGTGAAAATACAATTTTTGAGTTTCGAGTGTTTAATGACATCATTAAGGATGTAATAATTAGGCAATAATTTTGGTCGACTTATGAATAGTAAGATAAGGTATGAGGTGTCCCAAGTGGCCAATACCATGGGAAAACACCATGGAAAATCCCATGGTTTTTTCCAATACCACTGATGAGGTGTCCCTTGGCAATTAATGCTTTGTCCCCTCACTTATCCTATAAATACCAAGCCTTTCCCTCATTCATTTCACACCCAACTCCCCCTAAATGAAGCTCTGGTCTCATTACCTCCAAAGGAGTCCTCCCAAGTTTCCCCCAAACTCTCAAGGTCCTGACCTTCATGTTTTAAGAGTTACGTTTTAAGGTAAGGGATCATACCTCTCTCTTTCTTTTCAAGTACTCTCTTTTATGTCATTTATCTTATGCTCCATGTTCTTGTGTTGGAGGATGTTAATTTATATTCACCTTACTGCAATTTTTATTTTCATATGATGAGATACCCCCCTTACTCTCACCAATTCATTTTAATAATTTTTAAGTGGCGCCGTTAGGCTGCCGAATTTTTTATAAGGGATTCTTTCACCCTTCTCATTTTCAAAGTTTTATTTTCATGTCAAGTCTTCCAAGTTCTTTTTTCTTATGTTGGGGTACGATCTCTATATCCATAATACTATCCTTTTATGTTCATATTATTAGAGACCCTATTTTATCTCATCAATTCATTTTTTAGATGTTTTAAGTGACGTCGTTAGGCTGCTGAATTTTTATAAGAGAAATCTTATTTTTGTCTTCCTTTCAGGTTTTTCATTTCATATGGTATGTATTTCAAATTTCATTACCATGTTATTATATCCTTTATATTCTGTCCCTATACTGTTTTCTGGATCATTTATGAGTGGGTAACCCATGTCCCCTCTCTTTTCAATGTTTTCTAAAACCTTGTAACATAACCATTATGCTGCAGAATTTTCATCTCAAAATGTCTCTCTCTTTTTCTCAAATTATTTTATTTTATTAAGTGAATACTCAAAGATCTTTCTTCTATAGGGGTATCCACATATATATCAAAATTTTCTATTTTTAATTCTGGGATTTACATACATAAAACCCACTTTCCTTTTTCAGTGGGTTTAAAATGACATAAAGATCATGTCTTAAAATTAGTTTTTAAAACGTTATGATTATGAATTGAAACAAATTTATTTTATGCTATATAGGTTATATATTAAATTTTTTATGATGATATATGTGGATCACATGATAATATAGACAAATTTAATGGTGCACCCTGATAGCGCTCCAATGCATTGGGTAATGATGTAATCTTTAGGGATTACAATTTTAATGATACCTTGGGAATAACCTTGGTAAATTTTTTTAAATAACACCTTGGTGATGGAGCTAAGTTATATGTTCATGATTGTCTAAGTTAAATATTGTAGCTACATCTTCAAGTTATGTTTTATGTTCTTTTCATTATGATATGCCTCATGATCTCTTTCTCAAGCCTTAAAGTTATTTATCATGACTTTATTGATATATCTCAAGTTCACATGTAAATTGTTTCCCTTGTTTCCCTTACTGGGCCTTCTGCTCACCCTTTACTTTGATGTATGTTACCAGGTTATGAGATGTAGTAATGAACTTAGGATGAACAAATAAAGAATCATTTCAAGTGTTTAAGAATAATTTTTTTTATGTTGTCATGTATTAAGTTCCTTGTTTCCAAGACACTAAACCTTAAAGATCCTTGGTTTTGTATAATGTAATGAATGTTTATGGGATGAAAAGGCAGGATGCTATAGTTTGTATCAAAGGATGGTTTAGTTACTTTTGGAAATTAGGATTTGAAACATTACAATGTTTCTTAATGAAAATATTAAATATAGGAAAACATCCTGGTATTTTGGTAAAGTATTAAGTAAGTGGTTTCCAAAAAAATAAATCCCTATCTAGATATGGACAAGTAGAGGTGGATCTGGAATAGATTTACCTAGGAGTGAAAACTCTGACAAGGTATTTTGGGCTTGACCCGGGGTAACTCGGTGCATGACAACAGGCCTTGCTGCACTCTTGGTTTGACACTCCCAGGGGATATGCTTTTGTAAATTCATAAGCTTAGTATGAGCCATTATTAAAGGAACAAAGATAAAATAAAATAAAGATTCCCATAAGAATATATGATCATGGATAACCTAGATTGGAACCTAGTGGATCACAAGTTAGGATATACTTTTCTTCTACAAGTTTATCCTTCTATTCTTAAAGTTTCCTTTTCATGATTATTGGCTAAGTATTTTAGACCCCAAATTATACTTTCTTTTCTTAGTTAATGGCAGGAAATAGAAGAACATGTCCAAAAAACCAATGTGATAGGAAATGTGATGATTACCCTATTAATATGACAGAGATGACAAGAGATCAAGTTAGACAAATTGTGATTATGCCAAACCAGCTATCAAAATTCACAATTAATAATTGGTACCTAGTTGAATGCCCAAATTCATCCAGGAAGAGAAAGATGAAGTCTTAAGGATGTTCATCTAATAAAGGTGATAAGGGAAAGAAGACCCAATTTCCTTTGTGAAAAAACTGTGGAAAGAGGCACTAAGGAAAATATCACAAAGGAACCATGAGATGTTTTCAGTGTGGGATGATAGGGCATAAAGTAGCCAATTGCTTTAAAAAAATGGATAATGTGATGAATGGAGATAAGGTTAAATATAATGTACCTTATACTATTCAATGTTGTAAATGTAGATAATTTGGACATTATCCAAGGCAATGCTCTCTTGGAAGGGATGAGAAGCATGATGAGCATAAAAAATCTTCAAGGACAAGGGAACAATTCAAGTCCTTCGCTGAGATGGATCATGATGACTGAAGTACATGTAACTTCTTCACAATAATTGTCTATGTCATGTTGTATTTTAGTTCATGATCTATGAGGATATCTTTAATGTTTTCTAAGAACATTGAGTAACTTCCTAAGATTTTTTTATATCATTAAAGAAAAAATCTATTATTATGTATCACATGTTGATGTTGTGAAGCTGTTTTTCTTGAAAAAAAATGATTAGGGGATTAAAAGATTAATATTATTTTGGAAGATGCTCACTAATTTGGGAACCCTATATGATCAAGGTAAATAAATTACTGTGGTATTTTCTTTGAGAAGTAAAGGTTGACTTATATTTTGAAGAATCGATAAATTGAAGGTGAACTTATGGTAATTTAGGTTACTTATAGAAATGATTAACCTATATTGGGGAAAATGTGATTAGGTTAGTTACTTTTGTTATAAGATGTTAAGAGTGGTTGAAGTTGTTTGGAGATGAATGATAAAGTTTATCTTGGAATACTATGTTATCAAATCCTTCTTATATTTGCGTTTCAATCTTAGTTTGGTTTATTTTGAAGAACTTTAAGGAAAGTTATTTATAGAATGGTCGATGATGAACTCTGGGTAGTACCATTGAATTTTAAAGATTAAAAGTAGTTTCCCTTCCTATGGGGTTCTTTATTTTTGAAGTGTTTTTTTATCTTACCCTTTATGTATAATTATTAAAGATAGAATAAATAGACAGTTAATCTTTTGTGGATTATGTGATTCTCTAGAAGATGATTCTTGTGCTTTTGATGAGACCAAGTCTTTTTGAATGCTCATTGTTTGGAGAAAAGATTAGTCTTGGTGGAAACTTATTAAGGGATTAAACTCTACTTGAAGGTAGGTATATTTCCTTATGTTTTTATTCTATGTAGTAAATGAATCCCTCAACATTATGAAAAGGAATGTAAAACAAAAACATTGTTGGTTTACCTTTCCGACTGGGTAATCAAAGATTGTTTAACACATCTTAAGTTTGTGATCTTTTTGTGGTTAATTTTCTCATAATCATGTTTTCTATCACTCTCCATCAGAACTTGACCCTTTGTTTTCTCTTCCATATCCTTGTTTTCCTACACGGAATCCTAGTATGGGTTAACTCGGGTGACCTTTGTACTACCCTTTCTTGCTTTTAAAGTAATAGTTTTACTAACTCTTTTTCTGATGTGGGACTTTCAAAGAAATTTCCAAGCCCATTTTTAAAATTGCGAGGACGCAATTTCTTAAGGGGGGAAGATTGTAATGACTCGAATTTTTGAATAATTTTTTGTTTCCTAACTTTGTGTGTTATTTTATTTTATACTCAACAAAACTATTTCATTTAATAAACTGAGTATAATTAAAATAAGACCCTTGGGTTTCGACTATTATATGATCGTTGGTCAATAAGACCGTTGGAAACTAGATGTTGCGATTATTGTCTATAAATACAAGTGATCTTGATTAATTAACATAGAATGAAGATTCGATGGCCCCTTCCAGTAGTCTCGAGCCGATCGAAGCCCATCTGACAGAACTTGGGAAGGAGGTAGCACCTTTGGGCTTTGTTATGAACCAAACCCAAGCCGAACTTCTTCGTGTGAAGCTGGAATGGAATTGCCTTCGTGAGAAGTTCAAGCTGATAGAAATCACAACTCAGGAAATGTTGGCTGAGACGCCCCAAGATTCTATCACCCTAGCACACCTTACTCTTAGGTGCTATGCTGGTGTTATAAGGGGCTATGTAACGAGACCATAACTACCCTGTGTAATCCTTTGATTTAAATAAAAAATGTGATTTCTTCTTATGGTTATGTTTGTGAATTTAAAGATAAATATAGTATGAATATTATTGATGAATTTTTGAAAAAGGATATTTTAAAAATATTTATGTAAACCTTAAATAATTAATAATGTGTAATGATTTTTAAAAAATGGTCTTCTACAGTTATGTTCAGTAATAAATTTAGATTCTAATAAGATCAACTTAATTTTTGGTGAATAGTAAATTATGAATAGTGATTTTACCCTTAGGATTAGTAATGTGACCAAATGGATTAGTAATCTCACTTAAAGAAAGTATTAATATAATTTAGGCACCTTGATTAAGTAATGTGATTCAATAAAATAGGTAAATAAATACTTCAAAAATTATTGGTTAAGTATTAGTTTTTTCAATTGAATATTGTTTTTTATTTAAAAAGTAAATTAAAATTATTTATAAAATTATTTTGATAAAATGGAGTTCATTTTTGAAATCAGAACATCAATATTTGGTTAAGGTGAATTTTTGGGATTTTTCTGAAATAGTTGAATATTCAGTGAATAGTGTTTTATTTAAAAATTAAATTAAGAATATTTAGAAAATTATTATCATAAAATGGAGTTCATTTTTTAAATCATAGTATTGATATTTGGTTAAGGTAAAATTTTGGGATTGTTTTGAGAAAGTTGAATTTTCGGTCAAAAGTGAAAATACAGTTTTTAAGTTTCAGGTGTTTAATGACATCACTAAGGATGTAATAATTATGCAATAATTTTGGTCAAATTATTAATAGTAATATAAGTTATTATGTGTCCCAAGTGGCCAATACCATGGGCAAGCCCATGGTTTTTCCAATACCACCGATGAGGTGTCCCTTGGCAATTAAGGCTTTGTCCCCTCACTTCTCCTATAAATACCAAGCCTTTCCCTCATTCATTTCACTCCCAACTCCCCCTCAACTAAGATCTGGTCTCATTAACTCCCAAGGATTCTTCCCAAGGTTCTCCCAAGACCTCAAGGTCTCGACCTTCGAGTTTTAAGAGTTACGTTTTAAGGTAAGGGATCCTACCTCTCTCTTTCTTTTCAAGTACTATCTTTTATGTCATTTATTTTATGCTCCATGTTCTTATGTTGGAGGATGTTATTTTATATTCACCTTAATGTAATTTGTATATTCATATGATGAGAGACCCCCCCCCCCATTACTCTAGTCAATTAATTTTAAGAATGTTTAAGTGGCGTTGATAGGCTGCTGAATTTTTTATAAGGGATTCTTTCACCCTTCTCATTTTCAAAGTTCTATTTTCATGTCAAGTATTCCAAGTTACTTTTTCTTATGTTGGGGTATGATCTCTATATCCATAATATTGTTCTTTTATTTTCATATGATGAGAGACCCTATTTGATCTCATCAATTCATTTTTTAGAATTTTTAAGTGACGTCGTTTGGCTGCCGAATTTTTATAAGAGAAATCTTATTTTTGTCTTCCTTTCATTTTTTTCATTTCATATGGTATGTATTTAAAATGTCATTAACATATTCTTATATCCTTTATATTCTGTCCCTCTAATGTTTTTTGGATCATTTATGAGTGGTTAACCCATGTCCCCTATATTTTCAATGTTTTCTAAAACCCTATAACATAGCCGTTATGCTGGAGAATTTTCGTCTCAAAATGTCTCTCTATTTTTCTCAAATTCTTTTATTTTATTAAGTGAATACTCAAAGATATTTCTTCTATAGTGGTATTCAAATATATATCAAAATTTTATCTTTTTAATTCTGGGATTTACATACATGAAACTCGCTTTCCTTCTTCCATGGGTTTAAAATGACATAAATATCATGTCTTAAAAACAGTTGTTAAAACGTTATGATTATAAAATGAAACCCATTTATTTTATACTATATGGGTTATATATGAAATTTTTGATGATGATATATGTGACTCACATGATAATAAATAAATATTTAAGTGTGCGCCCTGATAGTGCTCCAATGCATTGGGTAATGATGTAATCTTTAGGGATTACAATTTTAACGATACCTTGGTGAATAACCTTGGTAATTTCTTTTAAATGGAACCTTTGGGATGGACCTTGGTGATATGTTCATGATTGTCTAAGTTAAATGTTGTAGCCACATCTTCAAGTTATGTTTCAAGTTCTTCTCATTATGATATGCCTCATGATCTCTTTCTCAAACCTTAAAGTTATTTATCATGAATTTATTGATGTATATCAAGTTCACATGTAAAATGTTTCCCTTGTTTCCCTTACTGGGCCTTCTACTCACCCTTTCCTTTGATGTATGTTCCCAGGTTATGAGATGTAGTAATGAACATAGGATGAACAAATAAAGAATCCTTTCAAGTGTTTAAGAAGAATTTTTTGATGTTTTCATGTATTAAGTTTTTGGTTTCCAAGACACTAAACCTCAAAGATCCTCGGTTTTGTATAATGTAATGAAATTTTATGTGATAAAAAGGTGGGATGCTATAGTCTCTCACCTAAATTATAGAAGGTAACCACCTCCCTTAATTATTCACAACACCTTGAACCTTCTATCTCATCCAAAACCTTCCCATTTCTCCTCCAAAAATCCTTATAAAAGTTATGGAGGTAATGGTCTTCCAAAAAGACCAACCCTATATCCCTTAAGAAGATATTAGTGGGGGGGTTTATAGATCTTATGTTATATATTTTTCATAGTAAATAGTTGAGTAAGTGTGGTTTTATGATTCCTATTTAACTATACTTGGTTATTTTCTAATATAGAGGAAGTGTTTAAATGGTTAATGGTCTAGTAATCTATGTTTTCACGATAAGAACTATGTCACTCATGATTTAGAGTTTATAGAGGTAGTTTTGGCCTTAAAATACTAATTAAATTGTCTTCTCATATAATGATTCATGGTTTAAATTGATCATAAGAGTATCAGGTACATATTCTCCCAAAGGGATTTAACCTAATATAGTGATGATTCATGTATTTCTTATAATATTACAACATTGAGATAGTCTATAATCTAGGGAAGGTAAATGTGATAATTTATTCACTTTGTAGGAAATCTCATGTTGAGTTTGTGATGGACGTGTTTGGGAACTTATCCTCAATGTAGTTGGCCTTAGTGGAAGAGGGAGAAATTCTTTACCGTTAATCTATGGCCATGGAACCCACAATTATTTATTGATTGAGGGTTTCCCATCTTGGAGATTTTGATTCTGTGGTTTTGTATGACTATGTATTCTCAAGAACCATGCCTAGAAAATTCTCTAAATGTGTGGAGCATGTCACCCTCTTTTAGGGATGGAAAATGATTCCAATTAGTCCACATGAGGTGGTGTTGTTGTAGTTACTCACCTACCCTTTTTCAATGCATCTTGGTGTGATAAATACATACCATTACCTTAAGTGATAGTTTGGTGGGTGGTAATGAGAAATAATTTCATGAAATTTGTGTCTCAATGCCTTACCTATTAGTGGGTGAAGGCTGAGCAAAAAGCCCCATCTAGATTTATCCAAACCTTGAGGTTCTAAATTTGAAGTGGGATGGTATATTTATGGATTTCATGACTATATTTCCTCATTCGGTGAAGGGGAATCATGTTTTATAGGTAATTGTTGACTGAATAACCAATTTCAATCAATTCCTCTCATTTGGGAGCATAGTTTAGTGGAGATATTAGGACTCGTGTACATGGATGAGATCATATAGTTTCATGGAATACCCATGATAATCATTTATTACTATAATTTAAGATTCACATCTTATTTTAGAAGGATATTTTAGGAGGATTTTGGGTCTCTATTTTGGTTTATTATGACATTCCATACTTAAATAGATGTCCAAACATAGAGGACCATTTAGGTTTTCAAAGAAATTTTTCATGCTTGCTATTTGATTTTGAAAAGAGCTGGGATGATCACATATCATTGGGGGATTTTATGAGACTCCATCATTACCACTCTACTTTCAGTATGGAAATTTTTTAATCCCTATATAATAGTCCCTAAAAGGAACACCTGTGTTGATATAAGATTGGTGAGTCATTTATTATGGGTCAAGATGGTTTAATTGATGAAAAAGAATGTATATATGATCCAGAAGTGGATGAGGATTGGTAAAAGACATCAAAAGTACTATACATACTAAAGGCAGATTCCTTTGAAGTTTGAGGAGGTAGACCATGTTCTCTTAAATGTATTGATATGATGTGTCTAGAGAAGATTCAATCTATAAATTAAGTTATACCCAAGGTTATCAGGTAATTATGGATCCTATTAAATGCAGGTGAGGTTTCTTACTACCTAGTGTTACCCTCGTAGTTAGACCAGGTGCACAATATCTTCCATTTTTCATATCTAAGGAGATATATTCATGATCCATCACACTATATTGATTTTGGATATTTATATATCAATTATGAAACAACATTTGTAGATTACTTAGTTTTAATCACGTTTTGGTGGGAGAAGACCCTTTATGGTGGGTAATTTCATTATTGGGTGTCTTGTGGTAGTATTGAAATATTTAAGAAACCTCATGGGATAATGACAATCAGATGTGAGATTAGTACCCTCACCTCTTTGAGTGAGTTTTTATTTTTAAGACAAAAAGGCTTTAACTTGGGGAGAATGTAGTGATCCAAAAAAATCAAAACATTTGAATATTTTCAATAATATTTGGTCACATGGCTAGTTTGTATTTTAGAAGTGTTATGATCTTTAAAAAATATTTAATATTTTAAAAATATTTTTTATCCCATGTGAATTAAAACAATTAATATCTCAAAAATATATACCTAAATGGATATTCCAACATTGTGTTTGTGTTTTAAATGGGGTGTTCTACTTAAGAGAAGTGTAATTTTCTTGTTCAGTCTTTGAGCCCCAAATCAATCATTTTGGGTATTTAAAAATTACATTGTTTAATCTAATTTCTTTATTATAAATATGATTTTAATCCTCTAATAGGGGAATGATCCATAAATGTCATCCCTAACTCCTAGGAGGAGATTGAGGTTATCATTCTTCATGAAGGTGACTAAAAATTCATGAGATCAAGGAGGAATCATTAAAGCATCAAGTATCCTTCATTAAGATGGGACTCTTTTAAATTTATTTTCTCATTATTCATCCTTTACTGATTCTAATTTCATTTTTATATACTCTTCATGGAATGGATTAATGTGAATTACCCCTTGAATCAATCATTCTTTATTTTTAGATTCTATAATGGATATTTTGATCGTAGTTAAGGGATCATTATTATTATTATTATATCAAATCACATTTGATGTGTGATGAATGATAAAAATAGGTGTCCACCCAATCATCAATCAATATAATTCTTCCCTTATTTCCTATTATTTACCTTCTTCATTTATAATGGTCACCACTAGCATTTTTAATGGTTATCCATAAATGATGATGAACTAGGATGGTGGAATGGGTGGTGATTAAGTATAAGGGAATTGATGAGGCATGGAAGTGGGAAAATGGTATCGATGGTATATAATAATGAATAAGGGACATGAAGGAGGACCCTAGGGTGATGGGATAAATGTAGGATCTACTTGATTTGATGTTGGGAACCGAAGATTATTGTTGCGATGATGACAGTGACCAAGGGTGGTGTGAATGGATGCCAAAGGTAATGTGACAGCATCAAAACATGGATGATATGGTGGTAATCATAGATGCTGGAGATCCTAGTGGAGTCAATGAAGGAACATCGGTGGCTAGGGCTTCTTTATTTTGAATTTACAATCACATGATGAGTGATTACCGAAACACGTGATGTGATTAGTTTCAAGTTATGGTTAGGGTTTCGAGAGTCATATTAAATATCACATCATGTTTATTTTTTGGACTAAACATCATGTTTGACTAGGTAAAAAATCTCAAGGTGTATAGGAGTACACACCCAATTATCCCCACTACTACAAAACTGGCCTATAACAGCGCTAGTATTTATCAGTGCTAGAAAATTGTGCTAAGAAAGTCCATCTTTGTTAGTCCTAAAATAAGTGCTGATAAAGGGGGACCTTTATCAATGCTAAATAAAAGCACTGATAAACGGTATCCTTTATCGGCACATTTTGTTTAGCGTTGATAAAAGTCCACCTTAATCAGTGCTTTATTTTAGCACTAATAAAGGTTACCCTTTATCAGCACTTTATTTTTAGTGTTGATAAAAGTTACCCTTTATGAGAGCTAATAATAAAGTGTTGATAAATGGTAACCTTTATCAGTGCTTTATTAGTGTGGATAAAGGTTCAGAAAAGAAATTAAAAAAATTAAAATTTTCATTAATTAAATAATTATTGTTAAAAATGAATGAACATATATATAAATTTTAAAAATTACAAAATAGTATATATTAAATATATAGATATGTAAAATGAATAAAATGAAATAATTAAACAATAAAAATTTGAAATAAATAAATTAAGAAAAAATATTAAATATTTTATTAATTAAATAATTATTGATAAAAATGAATAAATTTAATATATATATATATATATATTATAAATATTGATAAATAGTATGTATTAAATGTAGATATATAAATGAATATATAAGTAAAAAAAATTTAAATGAATAAATTAAAATATTATTTACAAATTTATTAATGAAACAATTATTAATAAAAAGGAATAAGTATAATATATATATATATATATATATATATATTAATTATAAATATTAATAAATAATATATATTAAATATATATATATATATAATTAATAAAATTTTAATTAAAAACATATTAATGTCTTATTCATTTTTAATGTTATTTGATTTTTCAATTTAATATATATCAAACATCATGTGTTACATTGATTTCACATGGATGTATATATATATATATGTATTTAATATAGTATATATGAAAATGCACACATAAATATATTTACACAATATATAGAAACACACACACCTAATAATGAGTCACAAGCCCACAGGGCCTTTGGATTATGTAATGGGTTTCCCTCTGCCCAGTTAAAAGAGGGCTTTGATTTTCTTTAATAATAAAATGAGTCTTCGGTCCCAACCTTTTAAAAAAACATACACCTAATATTTATGTAATTTATTTAAATTTCAGTATATTTTAGAATTTCATTGTTAACATGATACATTTAATATATTATGTTTTTAATCAATAAATTTTATTTGTTTGTTTTTAATACTATTACAATTAGGGCATTCATTTTTAATATTTTTTCTATTTTTTATTTTATTTTTTAATTTAATCATTTTCTATTATTTATTTATATATATTTATTTATTATGGTTTAGTATTTTCAATATGTATTCATATTTAATTCAATATATATATATATATATATATATTTATGTATTTTTAATAATTTATATTTAATTAATAAAACTTATCCATTTTTTCAATATTTTTTAAGTGCACTCATTTTGAATTATTCAATTTCACTCATTTTTTAAATGCATGTATTTAAGATTATATATATACTAGTAATGTTAAAAATATATTTGAAAATAAATATTTATAAAAAAAATATATTTATAAATGTATATTTAATATGTTCATAAATTTATATGTTTATAATTATTATAAATAAATAATTATTATTATTTAAATAAGTATTTATATAATTATAAATAAATAATTATATATATTTACTAATTATAAAATTATTATAAATTCATTTAAATAAATCCTTTCTCAGCACAAAAATTTAACACTGATAAGGATCCCTTTTATCAGTACTTATCAATTTAATGCTAATAAAAGGAATCTTTATCAGTGCTTTTCTGAAAGCACTGTTAAAGGTGTTCCCAATCTATTTAAAAGAACCCTAACTGGTACTCCCTCATCATGATTCTAAAGCTCTCATGTAACTCCTCTACTGATGACACGACTCCACTATGATCCATTAGATGAATCAAGGATATAATCCAATGTATGTTATTTTCTACTTTTCTTATATCATTGTTTGATCTTTTGGGTTCCTTGTTTTGTGTTTTTGTTTTGTTATTAACCATTATCAACCCTAAATCAAATCACCTCGTTGTTGTTGGCACGACTCCTCTATGAATTTTAATGGGTTGTTGACAAGATGAATATCTGTAGTTTAACTTCATGCAACCAGGATGAGATATGTTCTGAAATTTAACTTCCTACTTCTAGGATGAATTTGTGCGGTTTAATGTCATGAAACCAAGACGAGAGATATTTTGAAGTTTAACATATTTCTTTTAGAATGAATTTGGGTATTTTAATGTCCTATAACCAAGATAAGATACACTATGCAATTTTACACCTTGCTTCTAGGATGAATTTGTGCAGTTTAACATCATGAAAATAGGATGAGAGACGCTATACAGTTTAACATCTTTCTTCTAGGATGAATTTTTGCATTTTAACATCATGGAATCATGATGAGAGATGATTTATGACCACTATGCAAATTAAATCATGATAAATATTGTATTAGTGTGGTTTTGGACTTATTCCTCATCCATTGTGGCCAATGTGCATGCTCTATTTTATGGATCATCCTACCTTGGTTTTTTTAAATGGTTTTTGGAAAGGGGGAAAATGATTTCTAGAATTGGATTTTCCTTAAAAATGTGGGCTATTATGTTTTCAAAAGTGACCTTATAAGAAGTTGGTTTGAAATGGAAAATAAAATAGTGGTTTTTTAAGAGAGAATTATTTTTTTGTTGTGAAATTTGGCTTATGAGCCTATTTTTGCCCTAGATGTTCCTTTAGATTGTGTTTCAAATTGATTCTGAACCTGATTTTATGATTTTTGTGTTGTTCAAAATATTCCACAAAGAAAGGTCCCTGAAGTTTCTAGTAGGTCTCGCCCTATTTCTGGTTCTCCTCGGTTGATGCTCATCTTCTGTGGCAATCGAGGTTCGTTAGAGATAGTGAATTTTCTTGAAGAAGTTGATCATGTGTTTAGAGTTTTTGGAACTCCCAAAGTTGTTAGAGTTTATGTTGTTATGGGTCTTCTTGGGGGGTCCAACTTTGGAATAATGGGAGTTCTTTTCCCCACCAATGATGCAAGTTGTTATGACGTGGGAATATTTTAAGTCCCTCTTTATCTGATGGTTTATACCTAACAAGGTGAACACGAAGAAAATGGAAGAGCTCATGAGTGTCTAGCAAGGTCATCGGATGGTGAAGGCTTATATTGAACACTTTAAAAAGTCGGTTTCCTTTTGTTTGGATGTGGTGTCAAAGGTTCTGTTGGAATATTCTCTTTTCATTGGGGGTTTTCATCTAGATATCAAGGAGTGGGTCCTCTTCGCTAAGGATATCCATTTTGGGAAATTGGTGGAGGAATAGTTTTTGGCTAAGTTGTTGTGAAAGAAGCATAAATACATTAGATCATTTGTTGTCTCTTGTGTTGGGGTGAAGATGTTCAGAGTTTCCTCATTTTTGTTTTTTGGCTATTGTAAGTTCATATTTCATTATAAAAGTATGATGAAATTATCCTTTTGTAGTTAAAATGGTTGTGTCTTTTCTTGAATTTGAACCTTTAAATGGTTATCCTTTCTTGAATTAGTTACCCTCTTTCTATCGTGCTTGTTGGGAGATGTAAATTTTTGTAGAAATATCTCTTTGTGCCTTGTGTGTGGGTTCATTTATATTCTATATTTTGATCATTTTTATTGTTTTTTTACTGATGTTTTTTGTTGGAAGAATATTGATGTCTATTTGGATCAATTTATCAATAAATCCAAAACATGGATTGGTTGTGCATCACTCACAAATTTAATAACAAAACTAAGGATTCTCTACACACTTCACCAATATTGGTTAACTACTACTTAACATATAATCTGATCTAAACTTCCTTCCTGGAGTCCCCATGATTCTCTCATCTCACCCATTCTCACCACTATTTGTATCATATCACCATTCATCATTCACTTTTCCTTCTCTTCTTGTACCCATTTACTATATGTATGCAGCTCCATGCATCGTGCATCTTTACATGATGTAAATGGGTGAAATAATATAAGGAAAATTGAATGCTAAATGGTGATATGATAAAGATAGTTGTGAGCATGTGTGGGATGTGAGCATCAAGGGGACGTCTGGCTGGAAGTTCTGGTTAGATTCTATGATAAGCAGTAGTTAACCAATAGTAGTGATGTACATATAGAATCCTTATTTTTGTTATTAGCATATATCTGCACCAAAGAAACCCTTTGTAAAGATGTAAATGTAATGTTATGATATACTTTATCCATTTTATTTAAAAATTATATAATGAAAAGTTGATTATTTTTCATTATTCTTTATAGTTTTCGTTTATTTTAGAATTTTTTTTCCATGTTTCATGCCTTTGTAGGAAGAGCAATGGTGCTAGTCTCTGCTCAATCATAGAGGTAATCATGGTGTTTACAAAATAAAATCATTATCCATAGAATTAATGCATTGTTTCATATTTATGATTAATTTATTTCTTTTTAGTTTTACTCACATAATAATTGTTTTCTTATACAGGTGGATTCTTTTGTTTGAGTTGGGGTTCTCTATCCAACTTTCATGCTTCTTCTCTCTCATAACCTTTTCACCCCTATAGTGTTTCATTTATCACTTTCTTTCAAATTCTCTCTATTTCCTTTGCAAGAAGAGAAACATTGCTACCTCTACTCAAAAGGTAATCTTGATATTTTCACAGTAAAATCATTATTCATATAATTAATGTATTATTTTATATTTATGTTTAATTTATTTATTTTTAGTATTACTTATAATAATTGTTTTCTTATACAGGTGGATTCTTTTTTTCGAGTTGATGTGGTTTCTTTGAAGCTACTCAAGCAGTTAGGTAGCTCGACAAATAAATTCAATGGAAATCATAGTAACATTGACAGTTAGAATTGTTTTTTAATGTATGTAATAATTTTTATTTAAATAATTGTATAAACCAATGTTTGAAATGTTTTTATCATAGTTTTTTCTGGTATTTGTGTTGTAAATTTCATTTCATTTAAATTTTGTATTGGGATTTGTTTTACATGATATTTGGTGTGTTTATGGTGTGTTTTTTGTGTGTTTTTTGTGTATTTCTTGTACTTCTGGTGTTGTGGTGTGCTATTACAACACACTGTAGTATAGACCTTTATCAGTGCTTTTAAAAGTTCTGCTAAAGTACACATTTATCAACACTTCTAAAAGTGATGATAAATGTATCCTCTCCGATTGGGGTTCGAAAGGTGGTAGGTCTCCTAGATTTGAACACTTCATGAAAAAAACCTACAAAAGAAATAAATCAGAATAAAAAATAGGTATATTTGTAAGATAAAATAAATAAAGATTCACAAAATTTACAAAAATATTATCAAAAACATGCACTAAAAACCAAAGCGGTCCCTAGCAACGACACCAAAATTTGACCACGCTGTCATGACATGTCAAATTGATTATGATTTTAAGGTTGATTTGTAGTCTATTGAATACCCTAGGTCATCTCTCAAGGAGCGTTAATTGGTTTAGATTGTGTGTTTTTTATAAAAATTACTAAAATAGGGGTGGTTTTAAAACAGTTTAAAGAAAATGACTTGATTTAAAGAGTTTAATAGCTGACAAATAAAAGTGGTGTTCTATAATTATGAGATAAGTAGATCATTTCAAGTTCACTACACATATTGGTGAGTTCATCACTCTGAAAAATGCACATAGTTTAATGTAATCCTTTGGTTGAGGGTTTTCAAGATCTCAACTTCCCTCTTGCCTCTTAAACGATGCTCAAAGGACCACCTCTTGACATAACAATCGTGTAATGTTTGAAGTAGTTAGTCTGGGTTGTATGTAATATTTGAATCCTATGGGAAATGAACTACTCAAAGGCCTATAGGTCCATGTAATACTTATGCCTACGGGCATTGTAAGGGTTCCACCTCACCCATTGAAAGGTGGATTATCAAAAATCAATAAAAAAATGAAGGCCTTTGGGCCATTGGATGGATGGTGTTGAAAATTTTTGGGTATCAAGCATAGAGATGAAAGGCTAGAAAAGCATACTAAAATCTTATGTATGTGTGAGATAAATAGGACTCTTGTCTTGTCCAATTGGAACAACCCAAGATTCCCACTTAAATTCTCAACCCAATCAGTGTTAAAATAAAAATTGTTTCACTTAATTTTAACAATAGAAATGAAATCAGAGGAGAATCATGTCAAGATAAAAAATAAGTGAAATATTTAGCACACAAATTACACAAAACCAGTATAAGAACAAGTGCTAGAACTCCCTCCCGAGTGTGTGTAGCTCCCTCGAAATGACAGTCCACCGTTTATCTCGACATCGAGAGGAGGAGGAATCTCAGGTGGGACTTTGCCTTAATCCTTGATTCCCATATGAGGATAGGGGCCTCCATAACTCCATGGATGATGAGAGGACTCCTTCGGGTCTCTAAAATACCAGATATTTTCCTCCTGGACTAACTTCCAAATGAGGAGCCCAAGCTTCCATTTTATAGGCAAATTAGAAGGTGGTTTTGGGCACACAACTTTTGTAAAACCACTTGGATGATGGTTTTCAACCACTTTATAGTCGAATATCGCTTTTGAAAAAACTATAAACATGTTTCCCCACCTATTTAATATCTCCACAGAAAGTTTGGAACCATTTAGACAACTACATATTGAGATATTGATAAAATACAGAACACTGTATTTGACTTTGTGCAGATTTGATTCTTTGGATTGATCAGTTCAGATGGAAATATTAAAGGACTAATGAGGATTTGATTCCTTCATATGAAATGTATCCCATTAAATTTTGGAACACCCCAAAAAATTTAATCCCATTTGGATGCACTGTTTAGTGGAAATATTCAGTTGATTCCACTAGTGTGCATGGATCCTGTGCAGTTTGGCCCATTTTCCTTGGACATCATCACTGGCCCTCCAAATCACCTCCACCTTCAATGATATTATCAAAACAAGTATCATTTACCTTTTTAATAGTAATAAATAAAAAATAATTGAATCAAACATGAACTAAAATTTGTTATTATTTTTATAATTTAAATAGAAAATAAGTTTAGCACAGTGGTGTAAGGGTGAAAATAAAATAGTGAATCGTAGTGTGATCAAATATCAAGTCTCAGTATCATTCATTGTTTGGCTGAGGTAATAAAGTTTTTTATCACTGTCAGAATCATTCTTCTGTGTGAGGAAGGTGCCTAATGACCATTCCTAGGAAATTATGTATAAAATGAGTGGTATCCCCTCAATTAGAGGCATTATCACTGGTGGGATTAGGAGATATATTTTGAGATTACTGAACGCTTCTTGATAATCATTATCCCCCTCATACATGAAACCTTTCTGTATTAACCTAGTGAAAGGTAAACATTTACCAACAAGTTTGGCTATGAAGCACCGGATGTAGTCCATGTGTCCCTGGAGACCTCTCAACTCGGTGAGGTTGCGAGGTGTGGACATGCCAAGGATGGATTTTGTCTTATCATGGTCAACTTCAATGTTGTGATATCGTACAATGAAGCTGAGAAATTTCACAGAGGTAATGATGAAGGTGCACTTTAGGAGATTCATCTTTAAACTATGTTTTTGTAGTTTGTTAAAGATAGTTTCAAGATCTGTTAGGTGTTTTTAGTGCTGCCATGATTTAACCACCAGATCTTCAACGTAACACTTGAAAAATTTTCCCAGGAAGGTCTTGAAGATGCAGCGAATGGCTCACTGATATGTAGCGTCAGAATTTTTTAAACCAATAGGCATCACCTTATAACAAAACACTCCCTGATGGGCCCTAAAAGTAGTAGATTCTTAATATCCTCGAGCCATTCAGATCTGGTTGTATCCATAATATTCATCCATGAAAGAGAGTTCCTGATATCCAATGGTTGTGTCCATCAACAATTATGTGATCGAGACTGGGAAATCATCTTTCAGGTAGTGCTGATTAAGGTACCTAAAGTTAATGTAGATTAAAATCTGTTTCTTCTTCTTTTTGATAGGGACTATGTTTTCCATCCAGAACAGATATTGGACTTCTTTTATGAAGTTATCTTTGATCATCTTATCAACTTCAGCCTCTATTTTGTCATCATGCGTCGGGTGGGTCCTTCTGACTGCCTTCTTATAGCCCCAGTGATCTTCTAGAAAACCCAGATGATGAGTGGAAACCTCAGAATCGAGGCTTGTCATTTCTATGTAGTTCCATACAAATATATCTCGATTCTTTTTTAGGAAGGATGTATATGCCTATTTTACCTCAAAAGTCATAACCACACTAATCAGAGTGGGTCACGGGTTGTCTTCAGTGCCCAGGTTTATCTCTCTAAGTTCATCGATTATGGTGGAGAAACCTTCTTCAAATATGAGAGGGGCATCTCTAAGATCTTCTTCTTCTTCTTATTCTTCCTATTTATCATCCCCTTCATCATCTTCTTATGGAGAGGATATTTTCAAGATGAAATCTCTGGTGTTGGGGGAGAAATGATTTTTCGCCTTACTGAGTAAGGCGGGAACGACTTGGGGCCCTGAGGATGGGTCAGGGGTATCTTTGTTTGGTCCTTCCTTAACATCATAGGAGTCAGCCCACTCTTTCATGTATTTGGACTTGGCGGCCACAACATAAATCCTGAAAACAATTGAGTTTATCTCCGGGATTGAATTTATGCACTCACCTTGGTTTATGGTTAATACATACTCTTCCCCAAGATGTTGGAGGGGGTCAGAGGGAGCCATTTCCAATCCATTCGAGGCTATGATCCAGTAAACATCTTCGGATAAATGTTTCTTCTCTATCAGTTCATAGAACTCAACATCGATATAATGTTACTCATGGGATTCTAACAAGGATTTATCAACATGAAATATCCCATTTTTTCATTTGTACAATATTTTATGCACTGATTCTATGATGATGGAATTGTAGTGTGCTAATGCAGTTAGGGCCTCCCTAACAGGACATTAAAGGTAGTACTTTTTTACACTACCAGGAACTTATAATCTAACATGAGGTCTCCAAGACAAGTTTTAAGCTTGATCCATCCCACTATCTTCTACTCGCTTTTGTCATACCCAATATAGTTGTGGTATAGGGTGTCAAACTATCCTCATCATAGCCCAACTAACAAAGTGTTTATAGCGGGGGGAGGTTGACTCCATATCTGTTGTCGATGAAAATCTTGTAGACATCAATGCCATTTATCTTTTTGGACACATATAAGGGTTTTATGTGACTTTTCATGATGTCGTATTCATCTTTGTCTATGAAGGATATGACAACATGAAATTATTTGGGATTAGTCTCCATCTGATAGACTTCGGTCACTGATAATTCGACCTCAAATTCCTGTGGACTTAGTTAGATTTCGACGAGAACCTCTCTAAGGTCTGTAGATAGACTCAAAGAATCCAGGATTGATAGTTTTGTTGGTACTTAAGCCATCTGCTTTAGAATTTAATATTTATTCTCTAAATTTCGATGCTTCCTGGATCAGGGATCCTCTTTCATAGTCACTTTAGGGGATTAAACTTTGAATGTAGATGATCTGGCCTCTGTAACAGGAGCTGGTGGTGTTGCGGTCCTTTTTAGGTTTGTCCAAACTTGTTCGTCCCTATGCCTTGGGAGATTTAATATTTGTTCTTCCTTTGATGGATACTCCAAGATAATTTGTCTTGAATTTCTTCTCGCAGGGGAGGAGGAACATTCTGGTTTCCATTGTGTCTGTCAAAGGGTCCTTCTGCGATTTTCTACGATGTTAACATTTTTAGTTAAGGTGTGATTAGGAATTTGAATCCTTCCATGATCATGAATTCTAGGAAACCCCTGACCTCTGTGGCCTCTTTCTATGGCTCTCTAGTTGGGCATGGGGAATTTGAGTTTGTGGCCATAGCCTCCAGCAGATAATGGCTCCATCAAGTGAATGACATTAATGGATCCTAAGATTAGTTCTTGATTTGAAAATGTTTCTATCTAACTACCTCCTTCTAATGGTGTCATTTGGTAGGGTGGTTCCTGTTGTACCATTTGGAAGGGATGTGCCTATTGTACAAATTATATTATCATGAAGTCCAAAAGTGTCAGAACTAGATTTATCTTCAGTGTCATCCCATCTTCTTTCTCATGCTTTTTTTCCCTTTTGGCCCTTAGAGGACTATGGGGATGAGGATGACGGTTGTGTTGCATCAGGATCTATTAGGGGAATGGTTGGTTTCTTCAACTATGAATAAAGGATGCCATGAACTTGTTTAACTATTTTTTGAGTCATCCAACTATCAAATTTATTTTCCTTCTTACTGGTGACTGTTTTCTGTTCTTCTTCCTATCTTGAGTCTGAGGTGGAAACATACGCCACTTGTGGTAGTGGCGAACCCATCTTGACTTATCTGGAATCCACCATCTTTTTCAAAAGATCCTGGAAGATGAAGCATTCCTAGATGGTGCATCCCAGTATCTATTGAGAGGTAAAATAATTTGGACAGTCATCAAGACCCACTTCATCGGCTCGCTTTGTCTCTGGTAGTTGTAGCAAGTTTTAATTCATGGCGGCTATGAAATAGCCTCAGACCTGGTCATCTTGAAACGATTAATCTTTATTTCTTCTATCCTCAAAATGATTTATTTTAGAACCCCTTAGATCATCTTACCTTGGTGGGGGTGGATTTTGGTGTCCAGGGGTTCCTTCACGATTTGGTGGAGGCCACGCAATTGGATCCGGTGCCTGGGGTGGGTTAAGTGTGACATAATCTGCTTCAGCTTTTCTTGCTCTTTTTCATGGGGCATATGGGGACACTCAGGACATGATATTGTTATGGATCAAGGATTATTCTATCCTTTAGAAAATGTAAGAGAAATCTAAGAACCCACTTCTGTACTTCACCGGGATGAGAGGTGTTTGTAATTCATCACGAAGATTATCGATGCATATAGAGATCATTTCATCTTGGGGGAGTAGTCGGTTTAGGGAATAATTTAGGCCTTTATATCTAGAAATTAAGTCTGAAACTCTTTCATTCTCTCACTATTTATAGTTCATGAAATCATTGACCATTGTCTTAGGCAACGTTTAATTGAACTGGAAGATAAACTGTCACCAAAGGTCATCCCAACCAGTGATTGAGTTAGCTAGAAATCTAGTATACCATACAAAGGCTAAGCCCTACAGGGTTCACAAGAAGTATCTGAGTTTTACTACTTCTTGTTGTTCTAGAGTTCCCGTCATAGGGTCACAGTAAGAGGAATAGCGCATTTGATGTTGTTTTTGGTCTCCTGAGCTATTGAACACTGGGAATATAGGGTTTCTGATGTTTGGAAGTGGCGGAACATTGCTCACCCAATCAAGGTAGGGTTTGTGCTCTGGTCGTATTGGAGCACGCTGCCCCTCCATGGCTTCTAGTTGAGCTATTAGTTGCTCGGCGGTATTCAAGAGCCCTTGATGTATATCCTATCATACTTGAGCTTGGGATGGTGTGGTAGTGGTCAAAGTGGGGTGTGTTGGTGCTGCTAGAATTTGGGGTGGGTGCCCAACCAGAGGTATCCTTTGTGGGTTTACCAGAATATACTTTGTCTTCCTTCATAGTGGGGGGAAGTCTTTATGTCCTTCCGGGGGTGGATTTAAGTAGTTTGATGGTCCTTGTACTGAGTTGGATGGGCCTCTGAGCTTGAATTCATTCACCGGGATGAGTATTTGTGGCAAGGGAACCTATTCTGGGAATATCTATAGATGTTATGCATGGGGAACACATCTAGTAAGATAGATCCCTCGACACAGCTTGACATTAACTCACCTAAGCTCTTTCATTTCTTCCTTCTGTTTGGTGAATCTTTCCTCGAGTGTGAGGGACACATTATCTATGGTATGAGGAGGTGGGTCATAGATGACCTAGGATTTATTTTTCTCTTTGTTGGAGTTTCATGATGGAGGTAATGATGGATTAACTGAGGGGGAACCTAAATTTAAGACCACTCTATAGTTTTGGGTATCCACACCATCAGGCTCAGTGTAGGATGCCTCTGGGAGGGAAACATATTCCCTTGAATCCTCTCCCTTTGTATCATTTCCTATGAGATCCATGGGGTTTATGTTTACTACATTCACTTATTTATACCACATTGGGGGGTGGTGTACCTGGTGCTAAATGGTTTGAAGGTTTTCTGCATCCTCTGTTGGACTTTCTCCTTCCATTATGCAGTATTATTTGGGTTTCTCACTACTGGAAATTTAAGATTTAGAGCCCCATTGAATGAGAGACCTCCATTTTCAGTCTCTAATGGGTATCAATAGCGACCGCCAATGGTAGTCACTAGGCTTAAAAAATCACGTGATATTCTCCCCCCACTCTTCCCTCACACACCACCCTTAGCAAACCCTACCTCTACCTTCACCGCTGCTCGTCCTCTCCCTTATCGAACCTTCCTCCACCTATTGCTCCAACTCCTTCTTTCATTGACTCTCTCCCTCTCTAGATCCACTCCCCACCTCCACCTCCACCTCCCTCACCCCTGTATCCCTCTCCTCGTAGATTGTTGGTCGCCGCATTCGCACCTGGTTCCTCATGCCACCCATCCGCCCTAACCATCTTCTCTCCTTCATGTCTCACCCAACCTTTGACTCCATGTATTCACTTGGTTGATAATTTTACACATAATCTAGCAATCCCTAATTTTGATTTTAGGGTTTTTATTTTGGGAACTTCCATCACTAAGATTTCCAAATGCATTGGCTTTTTGATTTGTTTGTTGTTGATTGTTTAGGCTATGTAAAATGAAATTTATTCTCATTTCATCCTAATACGTATTCAAAATTTAGTGTGACCACAAAGGTGTGTTGTTTTAAGTTAATTAATGATGATATGATTAACCTTAATCATGGTAATTATAAGATCTACCCCATAGGCAATTAACACCACTAATTATCCACTTTTGATGCTACTGTCATGACAATTTTATGAGCCGCAATAATTTTTTAATCTAATTTCCAGGGTGGAAACTATAGTGACTAAAAGACCAAGTTATTTGAGATATATATCTATAACACTTCACTTATTCTTTAAACACATAAGGCATAATTTCAAGACCCCTTTAAGTTATAGAAAACTACATAATCATGATGAAAAACATCAGTCTAGAGAAGGTCATTCCTATGATGCTTTTCCCTTGCAATGCTGAAAAGTTTAAATAAAGATGTCCAAGACGATGTAGATTCCTATAATCTACTGCATCTCGATGTAAGGAATATGTATTGTGTATTTTTTTCCTCATCGGATGTAGATGCCTGTAATCTGTTGCATCTCAATGTAAGGAATATGAATTGTGTATTTTTTCCTCATTGAACATGGATTTATTTGGGACATGCTTCTAAGGGATTGGGTAAAAAGGTGCTTTCTCATATATTGGGTTATCTTAGTGGAAGAAGCATAGATGAATCTTTCTTATTGGGGTTTCCAAGGAAATGAATACTCATGTGTTAAAATCTCATTTTCAAAGCCTCAAAAATGGAGTTTTCTTATGGTAGAGAGAAGTTTTAAATTCACTAATGCACTTGCCTGTTGTTTGTTTATAAATTTGTTTTTTGACGCATTGATGAATTAAGAGAATCAAATTATAAGGGCATGTCATAGATAATGTCTTTAGTTTGTGAAAAATTCTTAATTTTAGTGTATAAACAATGTTTTAATTGTTGAGTTGGTTGTATAGTTTAGATCATTGGTGAGGGTTGGTTTGAAATTTAGTGTATAAAAAATGATATAAACTTGTGACTCTAAGAACTCTTCATTTTTATGTGTCTGTAGAAATTTTTTATAAATAGAAATAAAATAATTAAAAATCAACACCCCTTTATATTTGATGAAATATGTATGGAGTAAATAAAAATTACATGAGTCCTCTGTAGTTCACATTATATGGAACTATAATAGGCATCAAATCCTTTACTTATTAATTATTTCTATTACTACAGATATGTCAGGAAAACAAACACCATATCCATATCATTTTTCAGAGCCATCTATGTCTAAGGGTTGAGGTATGTATGAATGTAAATGTGTTTATTTTTTAATTAATAATGAAACATATATATGTACATCTATTTATCTACATTACATGATTGAGAAACACTAGAATATGGATTTTATTATCTTCTTTGCACAACTGAATGCACAATATTGTTCACACACAAACCTATAGATTCTTGTTTTTATAAATTACTAAAATGTACTTCTAAAACAAGTGCTGCTTACAGATGTGAAAAAACTTGACACTATCACTTTTGAATGCACTCACAAATAGGCTTCCAATATTTATAAAACTTCCCATTAATTCATAAACCTCAATGTTTCTGATGCTCAAAACATCATGCAATCTTAAAGCTCTACATGAACTTTCTCACTTAACGCACACACATACTATTAGGTTAAAGAAAAACCTCCATAAAATACACACTCAAATTCCATTGTCACAAAACATGAAACAACCTATGTGTATCAACATGCAACCCCAAATCCAAAACATTTGAGTTCCCAAAGTCCCATCATCTCCTTCATAAAACTAAAAATAGAGTTAAACAAACAAGATCAGTGGTTTGAGTATGAATCACTGGATTTTGAAGCATATTGTAAGATTTAGGTTTAGTTTGGATTTTTTATTTTCTTTTCCATTCAAGGTAAATGTTTTTTGGTGGAAGTGTTTCTAGGTTTGGAAGAAGAAGGCTAGCCAGAAACTTGTTTTAGAATGCCATTTATGCTTGAGGACTAAAGAGGGCATGCAAGACCTATTCATGAGATGCATATTTTCTCATAAGCTATGGTAATATGTTGGTAGCATGTTTGACATTAAGATTTATACAAACATGCACCTGGAAGATCTCATGGCTAACATCAACATGACCATTCTGAGTGGGCAGGTACACAACCAGCTATTAACTATTTTTGCCTCTATTTTTTTCATTATGTGGATAGCAAGAAATTTTTTTCATTTTCAAAAACCAATCACCTACCTTCCATGAGGGAGTCATCACATAGCACCCAAGGTAGCACTAGGAGAGGCAGACTGATTCAGGAATGCAACAAAGCAGTATCACCTAATATTAGATCCTTAGACTCAAGGTATATTTTCTTTTTGAATACATTTTAATTTTCATTGAGATTTTAAACAACACCAAAAATGTATTATTAATTTCAAATAAAATTTTTTTGTTGTAGATATAATTCCTACTAATTAATATTTCATTCATTATTTTTCAAATTCAGTTTGTTTCTTTCTATAATTTTATTTTTAGTAGACTTAAAGGATTGAGTATAAATCTCTTGGTCATTATTAATATCACATATCATCTTCTTAAATATATTCTCAACATAAAGTAACTTAGATTGAGTCTCTATTTGATCATTTACCTTAGTAGAAAACTCAACATCAAGCTCTTATTTATCGAAACTAGATCTGAACTTGATGAGGATTTCTTGGTTAGATTTCATGACTAAAATGGAAATATTATAATGACTATAGATGAGAAGACTGGTGAGTGTAGCCTGATCCTTCTAGGAGTTTCTTTGGCCATTGAAGGCATAACATCTTTTTCTTTCCCATGATCTTGACTTCATTCAAGAAACATGAAGCACTTACATAAAAATTACATGGATTAATGCATGTCCTTCTATGAAAATCCATTTGGTTATCATCTAATAATCATTAATCTTGGATTTTAGCAGCTCTCAGGAAAACATTACTATATTTTTTGATGAATTATTGTCTGGTAATTTGCCGTTATCTGAATATATTCTTTACTCAACTTTATTGCTTCAACATGAGTTGTGATTGAAGTGGATTCTAATCACACCTTATTCCAATCATCTATATCAATATGATATTTTCGATTATCATAAATTTGGAAGACTTAATTCTTTATCCTTACTTTAACATAGGTATCTTTCGTTCATGGATGACTGAATGTTTTCATCTTAGGTGAGTTATAAATTTCAGTTTTCTTCCACTTAATCGACAAAAATATCCACATTGAACCTTTTTCATGTGCTTATGTTTGTTTTAGGTTATTGTTTTGGTTCATTGGATGCTGTCAAAATGTAGTATTTTTCAAAAAAATCACAGGCTAGCGACCGCCTTAGTCAGTCGCTAATGGTTTCATTTTTCAGAGAATTAGTGACCGCCAAAAGGGGTTGCTACTACTCCTCCCAGTGACTACCATCGCAATTGGCCATGAACCCCATATAGCGACCCCTGTTGGAGGTCTCTGTTAGCCTTTAGCAATAGGCCAACTACGACCATCATTGTTCGTTGGTTGGCAGTCGTTAAAACCATTAAAGACCTCTTTTGGTGGTCACTAATGGTCAATTTTGTAGTAGTGTCTTAGTGAAGATTGACTTGAAGGGATCCCTGATCTTACCTCATAATGTGCCTTCATCTCAGAGGGTGCGAAACACGAGATGGGTTGGAATAGGTGACTTTTCTGCTCATTATTCTACCCAAAAGGGAGAATCCAGATGTCAATTGTGTGGGAACTTGAGGTAAAAATTCCCCCAACCCTATAGGTTGGGGTTGTTCCCATTCTTCTGTTTATGCACTAAGACCTGGATTTTGTTCATATTTATAGGGTAATTTTGAGTTAAAAATGTCCCCATCCCTGTGGGTTGGGGTTGTTCCCACATTGTGACGGTAGCCACCGCTATTTCCACCTTTTTAATTTCACGCACTCTCGTGCAGGTGTGAGCTGAGTATGGCATCGAACCTATATGGGATTTATGGGATTTTGAAGAAATGGGCACTGCTTGTTGTTTGGCATCCGTTAGATAGGAAGACTTCTGGATGTTCTTAGTTGCCTGGCTCAGAAGCTTTTTGATGGCTTGATCTCTTCGGTCCTGACGCTTTTGAGACTTACTCCGGGCCAATTTTTGTAGATTATCCCATCTTTCCTAATAAAGTATTTAATTTGATTGGTTCCTTTGGGTGATGAAGTTGCAAGATGTCATTTCTAATAAGGTTTATTGGATAGTACGCAGGGTAAAGTATAGAGCTCCATGTTCTCCCCATCCCAGAATATGAACTCCAGTTAGGGTGTCACCAATGAGGCAACACAACTTGTGTAGTGCATGATGGCAATCCAATTCAAGGTTATTATTTTGCCTTTTTGATTGTGGATGTCATGTGAATAGGAGGGCTTCCAGGTATATTAGACGGCGAAGCTCCCCTAACATGTTGATATGGTCTGCATACCCTTTGTAGGGAAGGAACTTTTCTTTTAGCTAGCGAAGAGTCATCCATATATTGAGGTGAATTTCATGAATACATTCCCCAAACAACTCCCTTGGTATGTCTAAGTGAGAAGGGGTCATAGGCTAATACATCACTAGTATATTATCCTTAGCTAGTTTTCTTCTCATGAGTAATATATCATGTTGTTGTTATTTTGGGGACTCCTCTTCTTGATATTCTCAGTTTGACTGCTTCTTAATAATTTTATTCCAAGCATCCAGGCTGGTTGGAGCCCCATTGATATGTGAATGGCGCGGGGGTGGCTCAAAATATGAGTGTGGCCCCGAAATGTCCTCTGGTTGAGAATGGATATCACTCATCAAAGATGGAGTGTCTGATATGTTTGACCCCATATTTCTGATCACCTCATCATAGGAGGGCTTTCTCATATTTATTCTGGCAAGGGGAGAGCCTTCTTGCCAGTATGAATTTTGATTGTTGGGGATGACCTCTGCAATTGGTTCCGAAATGGAGAGGGCTACCATTGCTACTTGATGACCGACCACAGGGAGTGTCCCTATGGCGTATACCATGGGGAGGACTTTCAGGGTGGTATACAATGAGGGGATAACCTTCTTGCTATTTGATTTTACTGAGGATGGGACCTTCTCGATGACTGCTATGATGGCAAGGACTGCTATTACATCTTGATACCTGGCTTCAGGGAGAATTTATGTAGTGTACATCCTGGGGAGGGCCTTCAAGATGTATAGAAATGAGGGGATTACCTTCTTGTTACTTGATTTCACTAAGGGTATGACCTTCATAGCAACCTCCATTGTGGAGAGGGCCTCCTCAATGACTTTTATCATGGTTTCTACTACCATCATGACTCGATGTCCGGTTGCAGGGAGGATCATATCTTCAATGCATACCCTGGGGAGGACTATCAGGGCGGATGACATCAAGGGGAGAACCTTCTTGTTTTTTGATCTTCAGTTCAACGGAAGGGCTACCTCGATACACATTATGAGATAGGCTCTCATGATCAATCATTCCTAACCCATAGAGTAATACCATGTGGGTGCTTTGGGGAGGACCTTCAAAGCTGCTGGTAGTGACATTGTGGGGAGGACCTTTGCAAATGCTACTGCCACTTTCATAATTTGGTAATGGAATGATAGGGTCTTGAGCCTTTTTTGATATATGTTTTAATTCATCAAGGACCCCAGCTTCCAATAGAGCGGGATCATGTATGTGCTCTTCATTTTCTAGTTTCCTTTAGTGCATTTCATTTTTGAGTGCTCTCTTGTGGGTAATCAGGGTTGCTTGCTATTGGTTGTAGCCCTCATATATGGGTCCACGTCGTGTTAGGTCCCATGATGCTGCCGGGATATGCTAACAGACATCTTGAGTTATAGCAGTGATATATGCCTGTTGTGGAGTAGACCCCACGTTTTACTGTGTTTCCCTAGTTGGAATGGTTATTTATTCCCAATACAGTTGTCTTTATATCACAAGATATTGTCATTGACCCTCCTAGACTAGAGTAGGGATGCATAACTTCTCCAGAGTGACTGACCCATTTTGCGAGTAAGTCATTCCATTCAAGGAAACCAGGTTGTGTGCTTGGTTTCTCAACTTTGTCATCGATGTAATGATATCTTGGCATGTTTGGAGGATATGGTCTACAATTGACATATGAGATTCCATAATTTCTAGGATGTTCTGATATACATATTTGGATGGAATGGGTATGAAGGCCCATTCTGATTTCGAAGAAGGATTTTTTTCTGCTCCGATCCCCCATGGGTTGCTAGTAGATACTGGAAGTTCTCTTATACTGGGATAGAGGAATGAGTCTTCCACTGGTTTTCTTCTCTGTTTTCCATTGTATTTGACTGGTGGGATTCACATTAACAAGCATGGATTTTTATTTTCTTGTTTTCCATTGTATTTGTCTCATAGGCTTTGTTTGCATCTGCATAAATTTAACTCTGCTCTTATTTACTTGTTACCCTATTTGGATGGCGATCTTGATATGCATCATCAAGTATTTGTGCCTATGTGTAGTTGGTTTTCATCCTATTTGGATGATGGGATTTTTGTACATTGGAAGATATCTACATCTGCCTGTAGTTTGTTGCTCTGTCTGCATGGCGAGACTGGCGAGCACTAGCAGGAATGTGCACGTACTTGTATTGTGCCACCTTATTTTTGTGGTGGGCTTGAGTGATGGGGGAAGAGTTATATGTCTTTCTGTTGAATGTCTCCACGTTGATATGATGGAGTTTCTCCTTAGAAACCAGAATAATAGCATGTTCTTAATTATATATTTTTTTCACTTTTTGGGAATCCTGAGGGGCATGGGTCTTCTATAATTTAGCAGGTTCCCTCACATAAGGTCCTCTTCAGCGTGAGAAGAATTGGTCACCCAGTGTCAGTGGCGATTCTCTCTGGTAGGGGCCTATGGGTAGGACCCCTTTGCAGTTGAGATGAATATATCATCATTGACTTCATCTGCCTCCCAAAGATAAGGGAGGTACTCATTATCACATTCTAGGGATAGTCTCCCAAAATGGTTTGAGATGGCCACTGGGGCCACCTTGTGTTGGGGTGCGAACCATAGCTAAGGATGTGGCCGATGAGATTTCTCAGAATATAGGTCTTGTATTGCGGCCTCCACTATGGGGAGAGTACCATTTCAGTGGTATTATTTGATTAGTGTGTTGGATACCCAGCATTGAAGATATTGGGTAGGTGAGGGGGTCCTACTCTTCATCAGGGCCCCGGTCGCCTGTGGGATCGCTGAGGCACCTTCTTGTATTGGTCTTCAGGATGTCATTTGGATCAAAGGTTGCTTTGTAGAAACTTTTAATATACATATATGACATAAATACCACAAAACCATATCAAATTATCATTTTCTTAAACATATTCATATTTGAAGATTCAGCTTGGCCTCCCCCCCCCCTTTGTTGTGAGGCAGAGGGGCTTGAGTGGTGTAAGACTACCACCTTGGTTAAGGATTCATGTCAGTTTCACCAATTTTGTTTCAACCTAAGGTGGAAGTTTAGTGAGAAGACACAATGGTCTAACAAGAGTCATCACCCATCTCTTATTATAGAGATAGTTTTATATCTTTTGTGTTAACCCGATCCGTATCGTCATCCATTAAAGGAGGATTGGACTGACCCCAGAGGGACTGGGTAGTTTACCCCTTCTGTATTCTGAAAGCGGTTCCACAGTCAATGTAACACCCTGACCCTAGTTACCCAGAGTCAGTGCATTATTATATAACATTGTCATGATCACAAAAGATCAAGTCTCTAAAGATCGATTAGTTTAGTAGCCTTAGAAACACTAGATACATTCATAAATGTTAAATTACATCATAAAGTGAAAAACTACAATAACATGGTCTCCATAGTTCACACTCATATCCCCTTCAGAATATCCCTGCAGTTCAATCATAAAATACTTCTTCACATCCTGGGAAAAATAAAACATAGAAAGGGGTGAGCTCAGATGCTCAGTAAGGATAACAATATAGTTGCTACTTTCATAAATAAACATAAGCATTTATGGAAATGTATAACTAAAACAAAATCTTTTTAAACATGGACTTCAGCATAATATGGAAAAAATAAAATGAAATAATTCCATTTACTTATTCAAATGGATATTCTACTAGTCGAATAATCACATTCAATATCAATAACCACTTTCATAATGATGGAATGCATAATGTCAGACTATCATAACCACATAGTCAAGGCCTCGTGCCAAGACTACAAATAATATTTTGTCAAGGCCTTGTGCCAAGACACTAGTTTATCTCATGAGACCTACCGATGCATCGAGGAGCTATAGCGGGCTCCACCTGTCACTTATTAAGTCCAATGCATTCCTCATATGAAAAATTTTAAACATATCATAAACCATAACATTATCGTATCACATAAAACATGCATAAAGGAAACATAAAATTTCCACATTTCAGTCAAAAGATATCAATACAAAACATTGATATAATAAAAACATTATCAAAACCATTTTCAATACCAAAATAAAACAAAATTAAAACTTGGTATTTATTTTTCATTTAAAAAAAGTTATGGCTTGTAGAGGAAGCCGAAACTCAAATAATGGTCACGATGGCAGAGAAGTCGTTGTCGCCGCATACGTAGGACAAAACATTCCTTTTGTTGTTTAGTAAAAATGCTTCATATAAAAAGATTACTTTTGAATAAAAGTAAAAGTCAAATGGGTTTATACACCGTATAAAATAATGTTGTGTATAAAACAAAATATGCCTCAATGAAAGGAGATTGAGACGAAGTCCCTTACCTCGTGTCCAACTTGACTTGATTGTTCTTTAATCTCCTGAATAACAAACTAGAGTTAATATCTACTTGATTAAGAACCATTTTCAAGTTCATTATCCCTTTTATATCACTTATTACCATGTTAAGAAAATTATGTAGTCATTTAAGTTAATAACGGTCGTTTTGTCGATCTTTGGTACTTAAGTCAACAAGAAACTTCTTATAATTACAAGTTGTTTATGTGGTAGAATATCCATTATCTCCAGAATTATATTCAAGATGTAGATATCATATATATAATATATATCTAGTATATACATGCATTTATAATATTATATAACATTTAGAGGTAATAAATGAAATGCACCGTTCATGGAGATGGTAAGTCATACGTACGCATGAACGCTACTTTAATTTCTATGTCATATTTAATGGAATTAAATCATAATGATATAAAGGTATATTATAATTCCAGTATAATATCATATACAATATCATTTACTCCATCCTTTATACGTTCCACATATGGAATTAACAATTCAAATCACTTTGAGGGGGCGGTAGTCCGCACTTCCTAAAATGAAATTATCGTGTTTACCCACAATGGAAATCATAAAGGTATGAAATAAATTAAAAATACAGAAGCATAAGGAAAACATAAACATAATATATATCATATATAAATATAGTGACATCTTAATGGCCACCGTGAGAGGTGTTAAAATAAGATTGAACAATCATCATTTCGTGAGGTAGTAATTCACCACCCACATAAATAGTATGTTCTTTAACCATTAGACGAAGGTGTGTGTAAGTGTAAAAAAAATACTTCTCATAAAAACATCCTATTATATTTAATATACTGGTGTTTTTACAAAATATAGAAATAAAAATAGTTTAAGGGGTTGGAGAAGCAAAATAAAATAAAATAACAAAAGAGAAGACATTAGCTTAAAATCGGGTAACTCTTTTTTATTTGAGCCAAAGGCTTCCTTGGGATGACTTCTGCACAAAGTGAGGCTTCTAGAAGTAATAGAGGGAATTTGAGAGAGTATTTGGGAAGAGGTTGGCTGAGACAAATGGCTTTGATGGTGTGAATAAGGTGGTAGAGGTGGGGGCCTTTTATAAGAGGAGAGGAGGGGCACTCTTGGAATGTCATGAAATGTTACTTTATTATGAAATGCTTTTCAGATTTTAAAGGTCCCACAATGATATATTTCTAGGATACAGTGATAAGGGTTTGAAATCCATTCATAAAATAGGCTTTATACAAGTGTATGTCTTAGATTTTACCTTATCTTTTCATTTTATTTAAATCGTTTATTAATGAGGTAATCACTGCATCATCATGGTGTCATAAATAAATTTATTTATTTAATGCCTAAAAATTATAAAAAAATTACCATGATGTATGAAATTGTTTTATCTTTCCAGTTAATATTTATAGTCAAAAAGATTACTTGTATAACCCCTTCTAAAAATTTTTTTAGTAAAATAATACATATTTGTGACATTTTTATTTCTACTTTAAATAAAAGGTATTAATGTCATTATCTTACAAAAGTGGCTCCATGGGGTCCCAAAAATCATCCCATGGTTTTTTTGGTCGTTCATGACTCATCCAATAAGAGTAGTACATGTGTCAATATATTTTTATATTCTTATAATATCATTTTTACCTTAAATTACCCTAATTACCTCTAATCGCGGTTAATAAAACTCAAAAGTTACTATTCCCCAAAAAATATTTCCATCCCATTGAACCAAATTTTACTTAATAATGACAACCATGTATGTCGGATTTTTGAAATTCAATTCATAGAAGTGGTAAAGCTTCATTTAAACAAAAAATCAGTTTTTTTAACTACCACTTAGTGGTTTCACTATTCATCAATAATTGAAGTTTTTCAGAACAACACCAAAAATTCACTCTAAGATATAATTGATATTCCGAATTCAAAAATGATGTCTATTTTACAAAATTCAAAACATATAAGTTGCATTAATTAATTTTAAAATTAATTCCCGTTGTCAAAACAAATAGCGTGTTTTTAAGAAACAATATTAATCAAAAGATTGACAATTGTTTATGTCCAATTTCAAAGTAAAATTAATTCTAATGACCAAAATTGGATAAAATGGTAAAATTGTATTCTAATTATACTTTAAAACCACTCAATAGAATAATTTATCACTATAAATTATTTTATTAAAAAAGTTGTTTTTACATATTTTTTACTATTCATCGAAAATTGGAAGTTCTCCGAAAAATACCAAAACTTCAACATAGGCTAATTTCGATATTCTGAATCCAAAAATGAAGTCCATTTTGAAATATAACATTTATATAAGTTCAAAAAGTGGGTATTACTATTCATAATGGCTACTTTGATTGGTCGCGGTGCGTTAGAATCTCGAACTTGCGTACAATGCAAGCTATTGCATTATTGAAAGAGAAGCATGCTGTGGAAGATTGGGGTGTTACATTCTCCCCTCCTTCAATAAATTGCATCCTCGCAATTTGAAATTGTTCTTCGAAACTAAATGGTGGAGAATAGAAAATACCTTTGTGGAAAACCCATATCGGAAATAGGGTTAATAAAATTTAGTCTTAATAAGAGGGAAATGGAAATTAGAAAGTCACCCCCAAATTAGGGTTTCAAATAGGAGAACATTATGGAAATTATAGACACATAATTATAGGAAAATCATAAATATTTATAGGGATTAATTGAGGTCATCAATCACAAACAAGTGTAAAATTGAGGGCCTCAAAGCCTTCAATCTATGTTGATTTAAAATATCATCAGTTCAACAAAACATAAGGTATTAGGATAACACACATTTTTTTAATATCCCTTTCCTAAAGTTTAAGAATTAATTTATTCATAGAATAAGAGAGAGGTATATATATATATATACTTGAAAAGTAGAGTTTCAACCTTCAACTAATTTCTACCACAAACTCATCTTTCACTCAAAAAGATAATATAACTCAAAAATATTATATTTATCCTAATCGTACAAGGTTATAAATATTAACACATACCATTTAGATTAGGAAAACTATTTTGTAATAACCAGGGACTTCCTATAGGCTAGTGGTAGGTAATAAAGGCAAGTCGCACTATGGTTGTGGGTTTAATTCCTGCAGCTTTGTCTGACGCGATGGGTTATCCCCCGACCTGTAGGTTGTCCTTTTCCTAAAACTATAGTATTATAATATTCCAAAAATAATCTTCAGATATGTTTTAACCTTAAAAAATACTATCCAAAGTTCAACTTAATCAATTCCAACCTTTATAGTTATCCAAAATACCTCTTTCCAAACTTTCTCTAAAAGGTCTCTAAATTCCAAAATAAATTGTAACATCAGATTCCCCAAACAAAGTAAAGTTTCTCTTATTGTCACATACTAAAAATATTATTACCTTCATCATATTAAAACCTTAATGAACACAAAAAGTACTATAGTACAATCCTTATATATATCACATTATTCTTATAACCTGAATATAATCCTTCAGTCCAAAAGCATCAATACATTAATTATTCCACTTCAACTGTAGTAATAGCATAAGATTGGCCTTGATCCCTTGGCCTTTTCTGAGGTAAGTTTCACTGGTGCTTATGACATTCATTTGCATAATTCCCCATTTCCCCACAATTGTAGCATTCAACATTGATAGCCTCTTTATTTCCCTTGAAATCACGAGCCTGGTGACCTTTTTCTCCACATTTATAACAAACTCTCATTCCTTTTAGGCAAGTACTAGGGTGATTCTTCCCACAATTATCGCATAATGGAATATCCTTCTTTACCTTTTTCCCTTTATCTGTATCTTATTCCACCGTTCTCTTCTTCTCTTGCTTTACTTTATTGTCATAAGATTTAGAGAATTCATTTCTTGTCTTGATAGCACAAGAGACAATATCTTCGTACGATGAGAAAGATTGTGAGACTAAGGCTCGACGAAGAAACAGTTTCAACCCATCAATGAAACGATCAATATTACTTATTCGGTTATGTATATAATATGTTGCATGCCTCGCTAACCTTGTAAAGTTAGCCTCATACTTTGCGAAATTCTCATCCTCCATTTGCCTTAGACTCAAAAATTGTCTTTCCATATCTGCTCGATGGTCACGAGGAAAGTATTTTTCTAATAAAATCTCTTTGAACTTCATCTGTTCCATATTTGATACTTCATCATCTTCCTTTCTGTTTTGAATCAATGACCACCATTGATCAGCATCTCCAGTGAGGCGGTAAACTTCTATGATAACCTTTTCCCTTTCACTACTCCCCAAGGCATGGAATATTTTCTCTAAGAAATTTATCCATTTCTTAGCTACTAATGGATTTGTAATCCCATTAAGTGTTGGTGGTTGTTGCCTCATGAATCATTCTAACATTGATCCTCCACATTGCGGATTATGGTGCTCCATATGAGTAAGGTTATTATTCATAACCTGAGTGAGTTGTCCCAGTATAGTGATAAGCTGATCAGCACCAGTTGTATCACCAGCTCCACTATAATTATATTGAGAAGGAGGGAAATCCCTACATGGAGTGCATGCATTGATACGGTTTACATTCCTTCCACTAGGCGCCATTTTTAAATAATGTCATAAACTAGATTAGTTTATGAATCGAAATACATAATTCCATACTTGTAAAACACTTAACATAAATCGAACTATTTATGGATATAATCCATAATCATAAAAAGAAATGTTTTCTTTGAGGAATTATATACTCATAAACCCTTCATAATGGTTTGTAAATAAATTGTGAATTATCCTATGCATATCCCCCGGGAGTGTCGTAACCAAGAGTGCAGCAAGGCCTGTTGTCGTGTACCAGTTCTCGTTCGATTCTAGCTCAAAGCGGTGTTTTCAGGTTTTACCCCTAGGTACATTTGTGCCAGAGCCACCTCTACCTGATCGTATCTAGACAAGGATGTATTTCTCAAAAAACTCACAAAATCTCTTCAATACCAAAATTCTAGGAAGTTATTCTATACCTATACTCAAAGTCTATCTTAAATCTATGTGCTCTAATTAGAGTTTATCTAAATCTATCTTCCAAGGTTAGTACTAAACTTCCTTTGATACCAACTGTAACACCCCGACCCCAGTTACCCAGAGTCGGTGCATTATTACGTAACATTGGCATGATCACAAAAGATCAAGTCTCGAAAGACCGATTAGTTTAGTAGCCTTGGAAACACTAGATACATTCATAAATGTTACATTACAACATAAAGTGAAAAACTACAATAACATGGTCTCCGTAGTCCACACTCGCATCCCCTTCAGACTATCCATGTATGTCAGTCATAAAATATTTCTTCACATCCTGGGAAAAATAAAACATAGAAATGTGTGAGCTCAGATGCTCAGTAAGGATAACAATATAGCGGAAACTTTCATAAATAAACATAAGCTTCTAAGGAAATGTATAACTAAAACAAAAGCCATTTAAACTTGAACTTCAGAATAATATGGAAAAAATAAAATGAAATAATTCCATTTACTTATTCACATGGATATTCTACTAGTCGAATAATCACATGCAATATCAATAACCACTTTCATAATGATGGAATGCATAATTCCAGACTATCATAACCACATAGTCAAGGCCTTGTGCCAAGACTACAAATACGATTTTGTCAAGTCCTTGTGCCAAGACACTAGTTTGTCTCATGAGACCTACCGATGCATCAAGGAGCTATAGAGGGCTCCATCCATCACTTATTAAGTCCAATGCATTCCTCATATTAACAGGTTTAAACATATCATAAACCATAACATAATCGTATCACATAAAAAATGAATAAAGGAAACATAAAATTTCCACATTTTAATCACAAGATATCAATTCAAAACATTGATATAATAAAAACATTATCAAAACCATTTTCAGTACCAAAATAAAATAAAATTAAAACTTGGTATTTATTTTTCATTTTAAAAAAAGTTATGGCTTGTAGAGGAAGCAGAAACTCAAATAATGGTCACGACGGCGGAAAAGTCATTGTCACCACATACGTAAGACAAAATATTCCTTTTTTCGTTTAGTAAAAACACTTCATATAAAAATATTACTTTTGAATAAAAGTAAAAGTCAAATGGTTTTATACACCGTATAAAAGAAAGTTTTGTATAAAACAAAATATGCCTCAATGAAAGGAGATTGAGACGAATTCCCTTACCTTGTGTCCAACTTGACTTGATCGTTCTTTAATCTCCTAAATAATAAACTACAGTTAATATATACTTGCTTAAGAACCATTTTCAAGTTCATTCTCCCTTATATATCACTTATTACCATGTTATTAAAAATTATGTAGTCATTTAAGTTAATAACGGTCATTTTGTCAATCTTTGGTACTTGAGTCAACAATAAACTTCTTATAATTACAAGTTGTTTATGTGGTAGAATATCCATTATCTCCAGAATTATATTCATGATTTAGATATAATATATATCATATATATCCAGTATATACATGCATTTATAATATTATATAACATTTAGAGGTAATAAATGGAATGCACCGTTCATGGAGACGGTAAGCCGTACGTATGCATGAACGCTACTTTCATTTCTATTTTGTATTTAATGGAATGAAATCATAATGACATAAAGTTATATTATAATTCCAGTATAATATCATTTATAATATCATTTACTCCATCCTTTATATGTCCCACATATGGAATTAACAATTCAAATCACTTTGAGGGGGCGGTAGTCCGCACTTCCTAAAATGAAATTATCACGTTTACCCACAATGGAAATCATAAAGGTATGCCATAAATGAAAAATACAGAAGAATGAGGAAAACATAAACATAATATATATCATATATAAATATAGTGACATCTTAATGGCCACCATGAGAGGTGTTGAAAAAATATTGAACAATCATTGTTTCGTGAGGCAGTAATTCGCCACCCACAGAAATAGTATGTTCTTTAACCATTAGACAAAGGTGTGTGTAAGTGTAAACAAAATACTTCTCATAAAAACATCCAAGTATATTGAAGATACTGTTTTTGTTACAAAATAAAGAAATAAAAATAGTTTAAGGGGTTTGAGAAGCAAAATAAAACAAAAGGACATAAGAGAAGACATTACCTTAAAATTGGGTAACTCTTTTTGATTTGAGCCAAAGGCTTCCTTGGGATGACTTCTTACAAAAGTGAGGCTTATAAGAGTAAGAGAGGGAAGTTGAGAGAGTATTTGGGTAGAGGTGTGCCGAGCCAAATGGCTTTGAATGTGTGAATAAGGTGGTAGATGTGGGGGCCTTTTATAAGAGGAGAGGAGGGGCACTCTTGGAATGTCATGAAATGTTACTTTATTATGAAATGCTTTTGGGATTTTAAAGGTCCTAAAATGATATATTTCGAGGATAAGGTGATAAGGGTTAGAAATCCACCCATAAAATAAGATTTATACAAGTGTCACTACCACAAAAACAGTTTTTCACAACGCCCCCCCCCCCCCCCCCTTTATCAGCGCTTTTTTTAGCGCTGATAAAGGGACCTCCTTTATCAGCGCTTGTTTAGTAGCGCTGATAATGGGGGGGGCCTTTATCAGCACTTTTTTTAAAAGTGATGGTAAAGGGTCGGCTTCAAAAAAAATAAAATATATTAATATATTAATATATAAATATAGTTATATTGATATATAAATATAATATATAATTTTTAAATATATTTTAGATAAGAATAAATGTACATTTACACTTATTATACTTAATATATAAGATATTTAGTGAAAATGAATTCTTAAAAAATTAAAAAAAATATTTTTAATTAATAATTTGCTAATAATTATGGAGTAATAGTCATTTAATAACAATTTGAAGACCAAAAAATTAAAAAAAATTAAAAAAGATCCAAAATATGTTGAAAACGCAACTCAAACTTCAAACGGCCATAACTTTTGATCCGGGTGTCTGTTTGAGCTCTACCACATATCAAATTGAAGCATGTAATGATCTCTACATCATTGTGACCCCTATGGACCCTAGTCAAGGGATTTGCAAGGCTAGAAGAGGCCCAGAAAGCCTCCAAAACTGAGTTTTTAGTCGGGGTACCCCGATTTTTTAACATTTTGTGGATTTTCAGCCTCATTTAAGGGGGTATTATTGGATTTTTTTGGTGGGGTCTAAATTTATTCCAAGTTATTAAATTCATATTGATATTATGTATTTCAAATTTCATCATTTTTTATAATTCACTTCTATTTATAATCAAATATATAACAATATATTCATATTTTTTATATCTTCACACCTAAAAATTTAATTATAAATATAAATAATAAAATATATTTACATATAAAATATATTAGCTTTATCTAAGTAATAACTAACATCCATTTTATTTAAAATACAAATATATGAATATTTATATACCTATATATTAATCTAACTATATATATATATATATTAATCTGACTATATATATATTAATTTAATAACTATATATATATTTATATAACTACATATATATATTAGTATTACTATAAATATATATATTAATATCACTATAAATATATATATATATTAATATCACTATATATATATATAAATTCATATAACTATATATATGTTAATATAACTATATATATGTTAATATAACTATATATATATTAATATAAATATATATTACTATACGAATAAATATAACTAAATATATATATAGATATAGATATATATTAAATATAACTATATATATATATTAATATAATTATATATATATTATAATATAACTATATATATATTATAATATAACTATATATATTATAATATAACTATATATATATATATTAATATATATTACTATACGAATAAATATAACTATATATATAGAGAGAGAGATATCATGAATTGGAAGACAAATCAAAATAGAGTAGTGGTAAAGGCTTAGGCGTGCAGGGGGGAGGTCTTGAGTTCAAATCCTGGGAGAGGTAGGGGCGCACGTGCATGGGGGAATATAACACAAAGTGCTGTTAAAGGGTGAAGGGGGTGCGTGGGGTGCATAGGGTGCTGTACAGGGGCAGAAAAGCGCTATAAAAGGGGGGGATGAAGCGCTATAAAATCCCCCCGATTGACAGTATTTTTTAATTTTTTTAAAATTGTTTTAAATTTTTTTTAATTTTTTTTAATTTTTTTTTAATTTTTTTAATTTTTTTTAACTTTTATCAGTGCTTTTTTAAAAGCGCTGATAAAAGGGTCATTTATCAACGCTAAAAGGAAAGCAATGATAAAGGAAGCGCTAATATAGGACCCCTTTATCAGCGCTAAAAAAAGTGCTGATAAAGGGGTACTTTTATCAGCACTTTTTTTAGCACTGATAAAAGACTCCTTTAATCATCACTTTTTTTAGCGCTGATAAAAGGGGTATTTATCAGCGCTTTTCGGAGCGCCGATAAAGGGGACCCCCCCCCCTATCTTCGCCGGCTTTATCAGCACTTTTTCTAGCGTTGATAAAGGCCATTTTTAACGCTGATAAAGGCCGTATTTGTAGTAGTGTGTAGGTCTTAGATTGTACCTTATCTTTTCATTTTATTTAAATCGTTCATTAATGAGGTAATCACTGCATCATCATGGTGTTATAAATAAGTTTATTTATTTAATGCCTAAAAATTATAAAAAAAAATTACCATGATGTAGGAAATCTTTTTAGCTTTCCAATTAATATTTATAGTCAAAAAGATGACTTGTATAACCCCTTATAAAAATTGTTTTAGTAAACAATACATGTTTGTGACATTTTTATTTCTACTTTAAATAAAAGGTATTAATGTCATTATCTTACACAAGTGGCTCCATGGGGTCCCAAAAATCATCCCATGGTTTTTCTTGGTTGGCCATGACTCATACAATAAGAGTAGGACATGTGTCAATATATTTTTATATTCTTATAATATCATTTTTACCTTAAATTACCCTAATTACCTCTAATCGCGGTTAATAAAACTCAAAAGTTACTATTCACCAAAGATTATTTTCATCCCGTTGAACCAAATTTTACTTACTAATGAAAACCATGTATGTCGTATTTTTAAAATTCAATTCATAGAAGTGTTAAAGTTTCATTTAAATGAAAAAATCAGTTTTTTAACTACCACTTAGTGGTTTCACTATTCATCAAAAATTGATGTTTTTCAGAACAATACCAAAAATCCACCCTAAGATATAATTGATATTAAAAATTCAAAAATGATTTTTATTTTAAAAAATTCAAAACATATAAGTTTTATTAATTAATTTTATAATTAATTCCCGCTGTCAAAACAAATAGTGTGCTTTTAAGAAACAATATTAATCAAAAGATTGACAATTGTTTATGTCCAATTTCAAATTGAAATTAATTATAATGACCACCATTGGTTAAAATGATAAAATTATATTCTAATTATAATTTAAAACCACTCAATAGTATAGTTTATCACTATAAATTATTTTGATTAAAAAATTGTTTTTAAGTATTTTTTACTATTCATCAAAAATTGGAAGTTCTCAGAAAAATACCAAAATTTCAACATAGGCTAATTTCGATATTATGAATCCAAAAATGAATTCCATTTTGAAATATAAAATTTATATAATTTCAAAACTTGGGTATTACTATTCATAACGGCTACTTTGATTGGTTGCGGTGTGTTAGAATCTCGAACTTGCATACAATGCAATTTATTGCATTATTGAAAGAGAAACATACCATGGAAGATTGTGGTGTTACAGTCAAATGGTCCCAACGGATGATTGCATGGGGTCAAGTACTTATGCAATCAGACCTCTTAGGATATAACTTCCTCAAATGGTCTCCAACGGGTTTATTCGTGGATCCAAAAACACCCAACGACCCTAATATCCATGATTCAATGGAACTGCTTTCCAAAGGCAGGCATTCGTTGAATGATGATATGGAAAACGAAACTTAAGGACTCCATTGGTCGATAGGATAGGAATTCAGGCTCACTACACCCCTTTTGGGGGGGGATTATTTCCTATTTTGGGACTCTCTTATAGATTTAAATCATTTTTATATGTTTGTGAATCCTTAGTTCATTCTCGAAGAGTGTGTCCACGGGCTACCCCAGCTTTACAAGATCATCATAGGTATACATGGATTTGATGCTATGGAGGTAATACTAACTTAAGATATGAAATAAGGTGCTCTGGAGTTTATCATCATCCATGGGGATAGAATGTGACTTGATTTTTGGATCATACCCATAAGATAAGCTTCCTACGTATCCTCAGAAGAGGAATCAGGGACCACGTAGTTCAGGAAACTTGGGTCTTACACATGGGATCTACCCATTTGAGGGGACATGGTTGGTTGTGCCCTTTCTAAAGGGAACCCCTTTTGAGCTTGGGCCATCAAGCAGGTGTCCTACATATTCTGGTTTGATTAGGAATCAAATTTCTTGTAATTCAGACTTGTGTGGAGGTTTTAATCACCACAAATCTCTAATCCCATGTGATTCATGCTCGGTGTTAGAAACAAGAGGATGTGAGAGATCCAACCAACCACACACCTCACCTCCCACTGATTGAAGAGGGTGAGCATATAGTGGAAGAGGCTGAGGCGATTGGGGAAGAGGTTGTGGTGTAAAGACCCCGAAATTCTGTGAATTGTTTTTCTTAAATTCATGGGATTTTTACGAGTCCGTGAAAATTTACAGCACTTGATTCTGAGGCCCGGTGTGCCCGGAATCAATTTCTGAAGTTTTTTTCAGGTACGTTCAGTAAACGTATGAGAGGAGTTTTATAAATTTTGAACTGGTGCTCAGAATTGAAATCTGAGGGCACCGTTGAACTCACAATGCCAGTATTCGCTTAAGGAGACTTTCACCGTAGTTGCGTTTTAACGATAATGGATGTTAATTTTTGGGGTTTTAAAATAAAATTAAATAAAAATAAGTGTAACTTATTTTTATTTGTTTGGTGGTTAAAACCTCCAAGTGGAGGTTAGAGGTGGGTCCCACCCACACATAACCTCCCTTGGGAGGATATTATTTTAGTGGGACCCACCCGAATTTTAACACCTCTTGCAATCAAATAGGTGGGGCCCATACGGGCTTTAAACCCCCTTAAACCCCAAATTAAGTAGAGAGCATCTTCACCTTCCCCTCATTAAAGTGCCAACTCCTTCACTTAATTAATTGGCACATTTTGAATTCTTTTGAATTCATACCAATAATAAAATAATAGAAAAAGCTATTATTTCTTTTTGGTTGGAAACTCTCTTTTGGTGGAGCCTTGGAGAAACTTGGAAGAATTGAGAGAACTTCATCCTCTCGATGAAGAACACGAAGAACACCCATCACCAACGAAGAACGACGAACACCATCTTCTTCCTTATTCAACTGGGATAAGAAATGGAATCACCGCCGCCCATGAAGTACGCTGACGATGTCCTCTTGACTCGTCTTTTCCGAGATCTTCCTCCTCTGACATTGACGGAATGACATCTGCCTTCCGCAACTCCGTCATCGATCACCGAACTCGAGGTAGGAGAATTTGAGTTATTTTATATATGATTTCTAACCTCTGTTCTTTGTCGTTAAAATTTATGGACTATGAAATACCAAATGTTATCACCATGAAGAGTAGGGCTCAAACCGCACGAACACGGCCCGACCCTTCCCCTTTGGTTGTTCTTGTTTGTTGACGACGGAGGCGGGCCGCGAGAGGAACCAACGGTGCAAGGGCCACGGGTCGCCGAAGGGGCGCGGCGCTATCGCGCCATGCAAAGAACCAAGTCGCGGCAGAGCCAGAGGGCCGCAGTGCTATCGCACCGCGCCAGAAGAAGGGGTCGCGGCGACGAACGATGAGCATGGCACCGTCGTGCCGCGCGGTGGGGATGGACACCGCGGCCAGGTCGGTCCTCCCTCGGACCAAGCCGCGCCTAGAGGCCGAGAAACTCTCAAGTCGGGTTGCCCCCATGGGTCGGGTCGGACCCTCGGTCAAGTTCGGACCCGCAGTCCGGGTCGGACCCCAATCCGAACCCGTTTGACCCAAAAACACTAATTCACCCATATCTTGGGCTTCGGGATTCCACTCGACGAACCATCTATGACGACGGAGAGCTTAGAGAAAGATGGTTCTTTTGGCATACCCAACTTGAGTTTTTGACATAGTTGGGGTATGTTCAGGTTGTTTTGAGCCTAAAATCCAACTGGGATTCTTGAATGGAAATGTCAATAACTCACAGACTAGGTGTTCGATCGAAGCACCGTCTGTTGCGCTGAGACCCCTATGACGAGGTAGACCCTTGAGATACTTCATCATGGTACTTAGTGATAGTTTATGTATCGACACTTGTCTTGAGGAGCAGACCCTCCCAGAATAAAGCATACCTGAGTGGAATTTTGTGGCTTTCCGTGCACTGTTGACTGTTCCTGGATCATGTGTTAGTTCGACAGCTCTAATGATTATTCCTGGATCATGTGTTGGTCTGACAGTTCTAACTTTTGTACCTGGATCATGTGTTGGTCTGACAGAATAGCTGGACCTGGATCATGTGTTGGTCTGACAGCTCTAACGACTATTCCTGGATCATGTGTTGGTCCAACAGAATAGCTGGTCCTGGATCATGTGTTGGTCTAGCATCTTAGATGACTTAGTGGATATATCTGATCATCTGTTCCTCTCTATAAAATTTTTGTACCTGTGTGATCTGAGTTAGTAACTCTTGTGTTTCCTCATGATTGAGATGGGTCATTTGATAAACTTAGGTATATGTGTGGGAATATACCTAAGTGGGATTTTCGGTTGATTTAATACTTTGTGGTATATCCTTGTTGAGACCTTGAGGGTCTCAGGGTCCCTAATAAGTATTGTTATACTCACCCCTATATGGGCTATGCCCGAACCTTGTTGTGTTGGATGCAGATGACAGACAGCACTGAAGGAGGCCAAGAGAGCCAGGACTGGATGGTACCCGGAGGTGGACCTTACGACAAGTCGGTGCACAGAGGAGTCTGAAGTATTTAGAGAGCTAAGGAGGCTATCTATACCTACCCTTCAGGTAGGATTCATGGTGGATGATCCAAGAGCTACTTTTCACCTTCCAGCTATTTATTTTTTTCCTTGTACTTTACAGTTGGGCTTGTATTTCCAGACCCTTTTACTTTCTAACACTTCTTCTGTATACAGTTTTTACTTAGTGTTTTACTTCTAGTTCTGTACTCTGTTGTGTGTGTTTCAGTTTATAAAGGCAATGCCTTCCCAGTTTAGGTATTTACGCCTTTGGTGCTAGTTTTCATCCCCTGGCCTATGGAAGGCGGGCCTGGGGTAGTCACGATACGGGCCTTGGGGGATGGGTCGTGACAAGCTGGGCAATGAACCCTTCAATGAGGGATGAAATTAGAGGTCATGTGGCTCATCCCTCAGAAGATTAGGGACTTAAATCAGTGGTAGTTCCCCAAAATGTGTTCTAGGGAAGGGGAGGAATGTCAACTCTTGTCAAAAATAGGATTGAACTTGACTCCTTCGACTGATCACTGTTCCTCATTGAATGGAAAAGAAAGTGATCACCCTTAATCCCTAGAACGGGGAGGTTCACGTTAGAGTCCTGAGGTTGGACTCTGGATTACCATGGGAATATAGACTTATAGAAATATCTGGAGTCTAAACTGTTGTGGGGAGAGGCTTTGTGACTCTACTTACCATGGGTATGTAGACTCAAAGAGGCATTCAGATTAGCCTAATGATCTGGTCATACGGGTCTAGTGACTTTAGAGGAGGCTTTATCCTGATGTTTGGGGACTGGTCCATAGAGGGGCTATGGAGGACTAGATGGTAATGGATGGATGATATTGGAACTAGAAGAAAGGATACTTGAAGATGCCCCATTCCATGTACTTTTTTCTTACGCAGGATAGGGGATCTTTGCATACCATAGTGGTATGCGGGTAGATGGGTCATCCACATACCGGAGCTATACGCAGTCTTGGGGCACGGACCATCATGTACCATAGTGGTACGCGATCCTGAATACAATTCTTCATGTTTCCTTGGGTTCCATCTGCATACTAATGCAGTATATGGCACTGGGTTAAATTTGGGTAGCAATTCACTATGCAGAACACCATATCAAAGGAGGGTCCTGGGGACTATCGTTTATTAGGAGTTCATCTGCATGGAATATTTGGTTCACAATTTCACCAATTGGGTTTGCATTTATCCCATTTTTATTAAGTTCCTTCATTTTATGGTTCATGGCTGGTTATACTTATGGTAAACGTGGTTTGAAATTTGACCTTCACTGATGATTCAAGATTGAAGCTGAAATCCTCTCTAAATTATTTCTTTCAACCTCTAGTGTCTCCTTCGTACTTTCTTCATCCGTCCTTTCTCAATTCCTTCTGTGATCCTTTTATAGATAAATGGGGCATTTTTATATATGGGCATGCGATACTATTTTCGGAATCCCATGAAGAGATATCTAGATTCGCAGAACACTCAGTCAACCAGGGTTTGCGGAGGCTATGGTTTGCGAGTCATGGTTCACAAATCCTTTCCAATTTTCTTCATCTACAAACTACTAAGTTCACAATATAGTATTTGGATGTCCTTCGCGTGCTTGATTCCCTTAGTGATTCAGTTTTGGGCTAACTGGGTTCTCTGGACATCGCTCCATGGGCCAGTGCCTCACGGTTCATTCCACATACTGGTGGTTCGCAGTTTATGTGGTCTGCGAACCCTTCCCAGTGATAGTACGTGGGTCACTTAAAACTCCTTGAGAAATTTAATTCCTTCAAGTTTCTTCTGATATTTTCAACTCAATTTGAGTCCATTTTCTTTACTAGACTTTTAGGAATGCTTGTTTCCTTCTTCAAAGTGATTTTGGGAGTATTTTCTTCCCTTTGAGAAGTTTTCAGGACCCTACAACCTCTAAACACCCTTCACTGAAAAAACCTATTTTTACCAATGTATAAAACATTACAAAATAAAATCAATCCACATTATATAACCAACAAAATAAAAATATAATATAGTGAAAATGTTCCCAAATCAAAAACATTTTTTATAAAGTTCCAACTAGGCCTTTAAGAATTCATTGATAACCAAAGCATGAAATTATTTTTAAGAATTTTCCAAATGATCATTAAATATTTCACCCAATTTAACCACATAAAATCCTTTTTTAAAGACCAAAAAAATTCAAAACTTAATGAACAACTCCTTTAAATAATAAATGAAATAAATTCCAACATAAATAAATCAAACATACATAACGGGGTGTCCAAAAATCATATAAGATATCATTAAATATTAATAAATCAAATTTATGTATATGATTTATAAAAAAAAGAACACCAAATTTCAATAACAATTAAATCCCCTTTAAAATGCAAAATTTAATTAGGAAATAAAATAGAATTCTTAATTTATTACTTATAGATAATGTTTCAAGGTTGTTAGGTGGCTTGAACAACTGTTTAAAAATATAAGTGCATGAAAAGGTCCTATAAGGAATTTATACAAACACTTAGAGTGAATTAGAAAGTGGTTCTAACAATATATGGACAAATGAACTTTGAGAAACCCATTTAAGTCAAGTTGAAGTTCACCTTGATAAGGAATCATTATGTTATCATCCAAACTAGCATAATTTAATATAATTTAGATGAATAAGGGGTTTAAAATACTCAATCATCCAAGGCATGTCAATTAAAGATTTTCATTCAAAAAACTACCTAAATAAAGTTCGTATGATAAGAAACATTTGAGGAAGTGAAGAGAGTGTTGGTATTATGGATATCTTATGATAAACCCAACAAATGATTGGAAAACATTGAAAACGTTTATAAAAGGTATAAGTGAAAACCATATGACAAACCCATAAACATGATCATTATAATACATTCATACTTGGCATAACCTTTCTTATGTTCACACACACACACATTCAGGGTATACGATCATGTTTCACTAGAGGACCACCAATTTCTTTTCAAAAACCAACCAATATGCAATTCATTTAGTGCGTAAACAAGGAACACCAATGGCCAAGATTTTCATTGGGGTGTTTAGCCCGTATAATTCATAAAATCACCATCAAACAAAGATAAAGTGGATAAAATTCACCACAATGGTTTCATTTAGTGTGCGGCGGAGGTGCATTTGCGGTGGAGGAGAGGTGCGCAGCAGAGGAGTCCTCCGGCATAAGAGATGTGCCCGACATAGGAGAGTCATGCGGTGGAGGAGTGGCACGCGGCAGAGGTGTGGCGCGCGGCGGAGGTGTGGTGCATGGCGAAGGAGAGGTACATGTCAGTCTGGTTCGCGGTGGATGAGAGGTGCATGGTGGAGGTGTGGTTTGTAGCAAAGGAGAGGTGGCGGGAGAGGAGGAGGAGGAGGAGGCGCGGTGGCAGCGATCAGCTTCTGTGGGAGCTTGAGGGGTGTGAGGAAGGAGGATAAAGTAAGGGTTTTTTTAAAACCTAGTGAACCTTTTATCAATGCTAGCTAAAAATGAAGATAAATGTATATTTTATCAGTGTTAAAATAGAAAATGCGGATAAAACATGCTTTTATCAGCCCTTTTTTAGCATTGATAAAGATAGGCTTTTATCAGTGCTAAAAAAGTGCTAATAAAGATATAAGGTTAATAATTTGTTTATATTATTATATATATTTATAAAATTATATATGATAAATATATATTTATATTTATAAAATTATAATTTAAATAATTTTAAAATTATAAGAAATATACTTATTATATTTATAATCTTAGAAATATATATAATAAATACATTAATTACATATATTTATAAGATTGCAGATGTATATAACTATATTTCTTCTAATTTTATAATTATTTATATGAATATATATATATTTATAATTATAATTATAAATGAATATTTATTTATTTACTTAAATAATTATAAAATTATAACGAATTAATATTTCTAATATTTCTAATTTTATTAATATTTATATTTATTATATTTATTATAATTGTATAATTATTTAAATATATCTGTATTTATTTATAACTATAAATATAAATATTTTTATTTATTTTTAAATATTTTTGTATATTTATTTAATTATATATAACATTATAAATGAAAATAATAAATATATTTTTTATGAATTAATAATTATTTAAATATATATATATTTATTTATATCTATAACTGGTAAAAAAATATATATTTATTTGTAATTAAAAAATATAATAAATAAATTATTTATAGTTGTAATTATAAATATATATATATATAATTATAAAATTATAATAAATATATTTATAATTTTAAAAATATTTATAATTAATATATTTATTATATCTTTTTAATTATTTAAATATATCTACAATTATTTAGAATTATATTTACAACTATTTGTATTTATTGATAGATATTTGTATATATTTATTATATTTTTTATATTTTTTTAATTATTTAAATATATCTATATTTATTTAGGAATTATAATTATAAATATTTGTATTTATTTATAAATATTTGTATATATTTATAAATATATTTAATTAATTATATATTTGTAACTTTATGAGTAGTATAATAAATATAGTTATTATAATTTTAAATTTTTTTACATATATATATTTATTTATAGTTACAATTACAACTATAAATAAATATTTTTATAAATATTTTTATATATTTATAAATATATATATTTATAAAATTATAATATATGTATTTATTGTGATTTTTTAATTATTTAAATATATATATATAGTTATAATTATAATTACAAATAAATATATTTAAAAAGTGTTTATATATACTTAAAATTTAATAATTATAAATATATTAAATATATTTATTCTTCAAATATATTTAATGTAATTTTATAATTATTGATAACATAATATAGTATATATATATATATGGGTAACATGAATTAATCATATACGCCTATAGTAAAATATACATAACAAAAAAACAAGTCATCAATAGAAAACATGAATAATAAGAAGAGTGCAATGTATAAATGAACATTCATGACGATACATAACATATATGCACGCATGATCAATATATTAATTGACCAAATTCATTAGAAACACATATATATTTAATTATAATCTTATACTTTTTTTAAAACATTATATATATATATATTTTAATTATTAAAAAATATATATTAATTATAAACATACATTTTTTATTTAATATATACAAATAAACATTATTTTTTAATATAAATATAATAATTATATATAAATTATTATTAAAAACTTTTATCAGCTCTAAAACTAGCATTGATAAATCTACCCTTTATTCGTGCTTTTTACTAGTGCTGATAAATCCCCCCCCCCCTTATCAGCACTTTCTGGTTAGTGCTGATAAAATGAGGTGCTTCCCTTGCCCCGTTTTGTGGCAGTGTAGTCAACATATCAAGGTGATTTAGGGTCCTTATGACTTTCAATTTTTCTCTAACTTCTCACAAGCTTCATCCCTCAGATATTTCTCTATTAGGGCCCCTAAGGCTTTGTCATATTCTGTTTTGTCTCTATGTTTTTCCTTGTACTTTGATATTTCCCCTTCCAAATATATCTCAGTTTCAGGTTGGATTCATTTCCCCTTCACCTCTACTTTGTCGAGCATGCTCTCCATTTGGTGTATCTCCAATATTTATTTTCATCTAAATCTTGAATAGATTCATAGTTCAATCCCAAAGTAATATTTCTCATATCTATTTTTTTTAGATCTATCATTAATGGTTCCCTTTAATTTTGGTGAGGGAACTTTCAGTCCTAAGAGGCATTATATTGTTTTGCATGAAATGAGGGAGATCTAGTGCTCCATCAGTCTAGTGCTCTTTCTTTCCAAGGTTTAGCATGTGTGAATCTCTAGAGTTCTGTTTCATGGAAAATTACAAATATATGTATATTGGGAAACTATTTCCCAATCTATTAATGGAATTGGGGGGTCATGGTGAAGGGTAGGCTCTATCCAAGACAACACTTTCTTTAAGATATTTCTAAAAAAGGTGTTATTCCAGAGAGCACGTTCTTCAAAAAAATTAAAGAAGGTTCCCTCTCAAAGAGCACCCTCCCTTAAATTTTTTTAAATATTAATTATATATATATAAACAAAAAATAAAAATAAATAAATATTATTAAACTACTTTTATATTCGGTATTAATTTAAGAAAAGTATTCTAAAAATATTTTGTAAAATCTCATCCAACATCACATTTTATAAGGTTGTAATACTTGACAACTTTTCAATGTTTTCGATGTGGGATTCAGATGCCACTTTTCAACCATTTATTGAATAATATATTATTTATAATAGCACATTAATGATAATAAATTATTAATCATTATATATTTCAAAAAATATTAATTATTTGATAATGTAAAAAATAGTAACTAATAAATTCATGGTAATGATTACTAGTAATGTCATTAATGTTGTTCCAATTATAATTAATAATAAAAATATTGTTTTAAATGATGTAATTAATAATTTAATTAATAATATTATTACGTTATTAATTTCTAATACTTACAAATGGATGGGGAGGGGGACTTCAAATACTGAATAATTTCTAATATCAAATATAAAAAATGTAATTAATAATATAATTAATTTGATATTAGAAAATATTTAGTAATAATTAATAATCAAATTATTTTGAAATATTATTAAGAAATAATTTTTTTCCATGTAAAAATTCTCTATTTATTATATTTATGAATAATAATAATAATAATAATAATAGTAATGTTGTGAATAAATAAAATATTATTGTTATTGTTATTGTTATTAAATTTAAAAAATATAAAAATAAAAAAAATTATTATTATTATTAAAGTTAAAAAAAATTTACTTTTGAAAATAATTAATATTTTCTTTTTATTATCATATAAATTTGAATAATTGTTTTATTAAACTTTATTATTATTAAATAATAATTACGGGTAAAAATTTATTTTTAATTAATGATTATTTATAATTAGTTAAATTACATATTATATTATTATTATTTATTATTAAATACATAAATAAATATATTATATATAAAATTTATACTATTTATTTACTTATTTACTTTTTTATTTATTTTTAAAATATCAACTATATTACTATTATAATTATTATAAATTATGATCAATTATATAATAAATTGTTAACAATAAAATTATTATTATTAATTATATTTTTATATTACTAATTTCAATAATATTAATTTTAAATTATATTATTAATTACTTAGTCAGTTACATTAATAAATATATTATTTACATTATTATTCATACTTATTATTTTAAATATTCAATAAAATGATTAATATTTATTAAAAATCTAATTCATTATATTTAATAATAATAACATAATTAATAATACTTCATAATAATGTAATTTAAAATATAATACTTAATAATAATTTTCCCATGAAGTTTTTAAAGTGTAAGTGTTATGTTATTAAATAATACAGTTTGTGTCGTGTAAATTAGTTTCTGTTTAATTAATTTATGAAATTATTTTTAATTTAAATTATTTTTTATATACTTAGTGATTGTGTCAAATTTCATTTAGATTTTATTTATACTTTATAATTTATACACTTTTGAATTTACCTATCTTAAATATATTAATGTTTCAAGTAGGTGCCTTGTAAGCCTATAAATTATAAATGATAAATACAATATAAATAAACTTTGAAATATTAACTAAATTTATAATAATTTAAAATAAAAAATATATATTAAAAAATTAATGAAAAATAATTTCAATGGCACAAAATATTTTTGTTTCAAAACAAATATTTTGCCCTTATAATTTTTTTACATCAAACTTTTTTTGTAAATAAATTTTTTTTGTTTATTATTATTTTGAAAATTATTTTATTTTCAATTATTTTTCATTTATATACTCAATGTTTTAAATTTCATTTAGATTTTATTTATAGTATATTTTATGTGAAGGAATTTTTTGAAGTGTAAACGTTATGTTTTTAATCAATAAAGTTTGTGTCATATAAATTAATTTTGGTTTGTTATATTTCTAAAATTATTTTAATTCTCAACCAATTTTTATATATTTATTCCATGTTTTAAGTTTCATTTAGATTGTACTTATAGTTTATAATTTTTAGGCTTCCAAAGTCACATACTTGAAACATAATAATGTTTCATGTAGGTGACTTTGTAAGCTTATAAATTATAAAGTATAAATACAACATAGATAAATTTTGAAATATTGACTCAACATATAAAAAATAATTGAAAATAAAAATTATTTCTTAAAAAATTGATGAAAAATAATTTCAATGCCACAAAATATTATTGTTTCAAAACATAACATTTGTGCTTATAAATTTTTTTAGCATCAAACATTTTTTATGTAAATTAATTTTATTTCTTATTATTATTTTGAAATTCCTTTTATTTTTAAATAATTTTTAAATTTAAATCCAATAATTTAAATTTTAATTAGATTTTATTTATACCATATTTTATTCACATAAATTTTTTGAAGTGTAAATTTTATGTTTTTAATTAATAAATTTTATGTCATTAAATTAATTTTGGTTTATTTAATTTCAAAAATTATTTTTATTTTCAACTATTTTTTATATATTTAATTCATTTTTTAAGTTTTATTTAGGTTTTACTTACGGTTTATATTTTTTAGTCTTCTAAAGTCGAATACTAGAAATGTAATAATGTTTTAAATAGGAGACTTTGAAAGCCTGTAAATTATAAAGTATAAATACCACATAGATAAAATTTAAAACATTGACTAAAAAATAAAGAAAATAAAAATGAAAATAATTTATTAAAAAATTGATGAAAAATAATTCTAATTGCAAATAATAAGTTATTTCAAAACATAACATTTGTACTAATAAATTTTTTTTACATCAAACATTTTTTGTGTAAATTTAATTATTATTATTATTATTTTGAAATTCTTACTATTTTCAATTAATTTTTATTTTTACAGATAATGATATAAATTTCATTTAAATATTATTTATACAATATCTTATTTGAATAAATTTTTTAAGTGTAAATGTTATATTTTTAATAAATAAAGTTTGTGTCATGTAAATTAATTTTGGTTCATTATATTACTAAAATTATTTTTATTTTCAACTGTTTTTTATATATATAATTCATGTTTTAAGTTTCATTTATATTATACTTATAGTTTTTATTTTATATTCTCAAAAATTCACATACTTGAAATGTAATGGTGTTTTAAGTAAGTGACTTTGAAATCCAGTAAATTATAAATTATAAATACAACATTGATAAAATCTGAAATATTTACTAAACATATAAAAAAATAAAAAATAAAAATTATTTCATAAAAAGTTGATGAAAAATAATTTCAAATTTTCAGATGCATTTATTTTCTTTGTAATCATCTTTAATTAATTAATATTATTATTATTATTCATAAATATAATAAATAAAAATTAATTTATATAACACAAACATTATTGATTAAAAACACAACATTTACACTATCAAAAAAATTATGTGCATAATTATTATTAAGTATCACATTATTAATTAAATAATTATAGTAATTATTAATAATTTCATATTTATTTACTATTATATAAATAATTTAATATATAAGTTTTATGAAGTCATGGAAATTAATATATTATTTAATAATATTATTATTATTTAATAATAATTCGGTTATTTAAATAATTATAATTATTATTAATAATAGTATAATTAGTCATAAATATAAAAAATAAAGAATAATTTACATGACATAAGAGATATTTATTTAATAATTATTATTATTATAATTATTATTAACTAAACTAAAAATAATATTATTTATATTGATTAGATTATTAATTACTACTAATTATTTTTAAATATAAAATTAAATATATTATTCATTATATTCATTATATTCATTATTAGGAATTAATAATAATACTTTTGTTATTATTGTGGTTAAAAACATTATTAATCGCATCATTTTAAAAAAATATTAATTATAGTTTTAACAACATTAATGACATTATTAATAATCATTAATATGAAATCATTATTTACTATTTATTACATTATAAAATAATAAATATTTTTTAAAAATATGTTATGATTACTAACTTATTTTCATTAATGTGTTATTGTAAATAATATATTATACATTAAATGGTGGAAAAGTGGTGTATGAATCCCACATCAAAAATGTGGAAAATATGTCGAGTGTTGAACCCTTGTAAAAAGGGGGAGGGATGGGTGGAATTTTGCATAATATTTTAAGAATACTTTTCTTACAGTAATACCAAATATAAAAACAGTTGAATATTGTTTAATTTATATTTTATTTATATATATATATAAACAAAGTAAAATAAAAAATTAAAATTAAAAATTAAAAAATATAGAAGGGAGGGAACTCTTTGAGAGAGTGCCTTCTTTAAAAACTTTCTAAAGAAAGTACTTTCTGAGATAACACCTTCTTCAGAAATATCTTAAAGATGGTACTGTCTCAAACAGTGACCACCCTTCACCATGAAACACCCTTGTTCTATTGGTAGATTGGGAAATAGATTCCCAATATAGATATATTTGGAATTTAGTTTTTCCATTAGATGAGAAAATTTAATTATATTTCATCATCAACTAATTTTGGCATTTAATTTTTTTATCACTTTGATGTTCCATTTTATAGTTGAGTTGTGTTTCTGGTGTCTATGTTACTAGATTTCCTTTTTGCTTATTTAGTGATATTTCTATCATACAATGCATTTTCTTTCTCTCTAGCTTTTTTATGCAATGTTTTGACCATCTTCTTGATTTACTCTTAGGGTAGTTGTCGAATAGGGTTCTCTATGATGGTCTCTCAGGTAAATGTAGTGTATTGCTCATGGTGTTATCCTTCTAAATGAATGACATTTTATGGTGAGATCTAGTTATAGGGACGATGCTCTGATGGTCAGTATACCTGAATGGCCTGAAGGCCTTCTTTTTTATTGATTTTTGAAAACCCCCCTTTCAAGGGGTGAGGGGGAACCCTAACAAGGACCGTATGCTTAAAAATGCTTAGATCAATCATAAAAATTCATGGTTTTCTATTTTTGTGTAATTTTTGCATATTGTTCTTACATTATATATCTATAACTTCTTTTATTGTTGATTATTTCTTTTATAGTGGTGCTTGGGTGGTGGGTGTTGTCTAGTGATTGGGAGATGATGGAGGTGAGGCAATGGTGAAAGGGATTGGTGTAATCATAATTATTAGTGAACCTCAATTATTGTTATCTAGAGACCAAGGGTTGTGATGATGAAACTAGTTTTTGGGATCATTCCCAAATACCTCCTACTCATGCTATGTAACTAGTCCTTGGGCCATTGGGGTGACCCTCCTTGGTATATAGGTAGCTCGTTTACTATATATTCTATTTAGACAATTTTGTATTATATTTTCCTTGGGGTTTCTTTTGTCTTTATATAGGGTCTTGTACTTGTTTCTATATTAACCTTGAAGTCATATTTGAAAATTAAAATAAAAAGAATAGAGAGAATATTCCATTGATATGAGTAAAAGTTACTATTATATTTATTTCATAATTAAATATAAGTTTATGGTCAAATATAATTTCAATGTTTCTTTATATAGATTGTATTCATCTTCATGATTTTTCATGTGTTTTATAGACTAATGAGTTTTCTCTCTTTGTTAACCACTTACTAATATTTATATGGTCATTCCCTATTTCATATTTATTTTTATATGAATTATGGATGACTAGTAATTATTATGAAGTCAATATTTATGTAAAAGTTACCAAGATAGTGCGATCCATGGGTTATAGCCCATGGTCCCAAAATTTATTGAAAATAAAAGAAAAACAAAAAACAAGGGAAGATGGAATGTGGAAATTAGTTAAAACCCACTACCATAAAGAGAAAAAAGATAGTTTCCCTAGAAATAAGTGAATGTTTTTCATTTATTAGAATGAGATCTTCCTCTACCCCAACTTATCAGATGATATCCCCTCCTCCAAGTTTTGGGAATTTTTTATATCTTGTCATCATCAGCTTTAGGATTAATGTTTTCATATGATGGGGTGGGATCCTCAGGTAATTATATGATCATTTCAAAATTCTTCAAGGAAAACCTCCCTCATAATTGATCTGTTTAAAATGTCTTGCAGACTAAGACTATTTTTTCTAGAACCAAATTCTAGTGGAAATTTTTTTGAAGTGATCCAAAGTGAGTGCTCCCTTTCCTTTGGTTATACCTAGACAGTTACAGGATTCCCAATATCACCAGCCTGTATCTCATCATCCCCCACTTCATGCACAAGGGTACCCCTCAGATTCCCCTTAAATTTGGAAGCTTACACTTTAACCCTTTAAGAGTCTCCCTTCTGTGGTTTTCCATCAGTTACAGTGCATCCAAGTCACAAAATAGCATCTAATTAGGACTTCCCTGCAAAATTCATAACCTTGCTGGGTTTTGGTTTGAGCTAAGTAGAGGATAGGGAGCTTACCTCCTATGATTTATTTCTTTTTTTAGATGAGGCAAGTAAATCATCCTCCTGGTTCTATTTTAGATCAACATCTGACAAGGCAAAATCATCTTTAGGTTCATATTCCTTGAGATCTTTTTCACCAATTTTTTGATGTTTTTTATATTCCATTGTTTCATGGTTCATGTCCACTGTCGTCTCTACCTTACCTTGATTCAAGTCCTTATCTATAAAAATAGTTGTCCCTCCTTCATCTTGGACCTGATTTAATAGGTCCACACTATTAAGATCAAAGATATGAGCCTCCCCATAAGCATCTTTATTTTCATTGTCATCTAGACTCCTGGAGTCCTTATTCTGCCTCCTGAAAGTGTCAAAGGTGTGGCCTCTCAGACCACATTTTCCACAAACCAAGCTGCGATTACATCTTTCAAAATTGTGGCCAATGTTTTTATACCCCAAGAAGAAGTAGGGAATCCTCTCATACTCAATCAAAAGGATGATTTGAAATTCATCAGATTTCAAAATGATGGTTTTAATAAGGTGGTATCTGATATCAACCTTGACTAGTATGCATGAACACTATCTAAACCTTTACCTTTCAGTCTCCCTATCCATCTTCATTGGAACTCTAATAGTAGAATCAATATCCGATAATATTTTGGGGTGCCCAAAAAACTAACTCAACCCTATAATTTTAATCGAGAGAAAGATAATAGAGTTTCATGCCTTCAAGGGATTAAAATAGGGGTATCAATATTGGATTCTTACTATTCTAGGATTTAGATGAGAAAATTCAAGACCCCATGACTTGTTTTTTAGGACTGAGTTTTTTAAGATGATATGGAAGTACCCACTCCTTTGTGATGTCATACTCCATCCATAAAATCCCCATAAATCAATCAATCTCTTTTGAAACTTAAAAAATCTATTTATCATCTTGAGATAATGAAAAATGAATGATAATCAAATTCTTACATTCTTGAATCATATTAGGTAAGATACCTTGATTATATTCCCTGAAAGTAGTGTCACCCTTCCTCATTAACTTATAGGATATCATCTTAGGATCCTTCTAAAATCCATCAAAGGTAATGTTCTTGTATTCTCAAGAAACTTCCAAATGAGACCCTGAAGCTTGAGGAGAGGAAACTGAAACTCGAGGTTGGGGAGGACCTTATGTACTGGTCACTGATTGACCAAATCATACTAATTTAATACTATTTGATCCATTAGGTTCATTGGGAATAAGAGCACCATTTTTTAATGAATTAGTTGACAACAAATCCAAGACTGCCTGATTTACAGGTCCACAAAGGGGAATCCTATAATTGACCCTTAAAGGGGTAACTACAGAATTGGCATTACTAGCCTCTATAGATATTGTAATGAGATGCAAACCATATATAAAAATTAGGAAGTGGAAGGTAAACTCGTGATCTCCATGGATTCACCATGAATCACCATAAAATCACCCAGATGAGAGCACCTGACATCATCCCTTCCTCTTTAGGTATTAGTTATTTTTGAAGTAAGCGAAAATTTTATTGAACCTATTTTATGGAAGAAATGGGAATTTATGAGATTTAAAATAGTGTTTTTATATATATTATTAAATAGCATGTTCCCTAATCCTCTAAAACTCTAAAAATAAAGGTATTGGAAATTATAATGTCATAATATTTGTAGAAAAACATATAATTATGGGTGGTCATGTTTGGACTTTTACATTTGGCATCAGAGAAGATTTTAAACAGCATTAAAGGTTGGGATATAGGTGGATGAGTAAAATTTAAAATCTTTATATAATCTCAAGGGTTAATATTTTGGTTATAGGATATATGTTACAAGACATAGATAACCATAATGGTTAATATACTATTTATTTCAAAGGTGAATACTACTATTTGGGGATGTAATTGATGGATTTTTGGAGTATATTTGATCATGGTTCAAATAATTTTTGGGTTTATAATTTTAGATTATATAAGTAAAGAAGATTTAAAAAAATTTGGTTTGGATTCTGGTTATTAGAAATGAAAATATTAATAGCTGGTCATAGGATCTAGTTGGCATGTAATGATATTATTTGTGGTTATTATTATATATTATTTTGAAATAAGTGAACATTTTCAGGATTTAATTTCTTATAAGGGATGTAGGAGAATGTAACAACCTGGATTTTTTTAAAAACATATTAGTTCTAGGTTTTATTAATGTTTATATTATGGATTTATATATAATATTATCCTAGAAATATGTTTTTTTAAAATTATTTATTTATCTCATTTTATAATAGATATTATATGATCAATTAGTAGATAAATTAATTATTAAAAATAAATATGTTTATGTCTAGGCATAAAATATATTTTATTGAAAATAATAAATAATGTTTCTCATTTTGATTTCTTATTTTTGATACAAAGTATTTATTTATTATTATATATTTATAGATGAATATTCATATTCATATATTTATATTGATATTTATTATTATAATAATCTTATAAATAATTATGAAATGGTATAAAAATAAACATGGTTTTTAATTCAAGATAAATTTTAGACCTAAAATGGTCTTAGATACCCTAAGAGGGGTATGAATCAGGGTATGGATATTCTTTTCAAAATCCTTCCTACCCCACTAGATCTTGACCTATTTATTATAAGGGTCACTTCATTTTCTATTATGTGTTTATGATAATATTATTATTTCCTTATTTATTTGATGATGATGCATTGAAAGTAAAGTAGAGGAGAAAGTGAAGGTACACATAGATTTTTACTTGGTTCACCCTCACTGGGATACATCCAGGGAGCATATAAGGGAAATGTACCGATGTACCAAATACGCTAAGTCTCGCTACCAAAATAGAGATTCGGGCTAGATCGCTTCTATGCCCATGCTCACTTCCTTTATAATGTTTATGGATAGTTCATTACTTCCCAAGGGTCACTCCCTCAATATTTCTTTATATGGCTCACTGATGGTGGAAAATATCACCTTCTTCCTCTTCCTTTTCTCACTACTATGGAAAGGATTCGAGCATAGTCTATGGACATGTAGGTCCCTTTATTATCAATAATGAATGCATCCTCGGTTTTAGGTAGGTTCTCTATTGAAGTACCACTTTCATCCACTTTATGAGTATCACTTTACCATAGTTTTATTGGGAAATACCTTTTTAATACTTTCATGATGCTCACTACCTTCATAAATCTCACACATCCTTCAAAAAACTGTCCAATTATTCACAAGTATTTACTACCTTCATGAACCCCACAAATTTTTTGAATCTCTCATCTTTTTTGAATATCAAATAGCCTTTGCAAAGAAACCTCCATTAGTGAAGCTCGAACACTTTCACAAAGCTTACATAGCCTTCACAAAGCACATGACTTTTGGTCGGCTTTTTATAGCCTTCGCAAACTTCAATACTTTTGATAACTTTTTCAAAAGAATAAATTTCATGAATTCAGGGCCTATGGATTTTCATTAAGGATTTCTCTATCTTTATGAGGGGGTAGATGGTTATTTATAGGCATTTCCTCCCATTCTAGAACCTTCCATCCTCATCATCACATTTTTCATGAAGATATCTAGTATAATTTGTGAAGCTCCATATTTTTTTGCAATGAACCAAGGAGATTTAACATTCATTAAGCTTCTCTTATTCATAGAGATTACCTTCAACCCTTCATTCATTCATGATTCTCCACTTCTCACAGTCATAGAGATTATTGTTAACCCTTTGTTCATTTGTGATGCTCATTTAGGATGATCTACCCCTTTGTGAAACTTCCTAAATGAAACCTAGTATTTTATGAACTTGTGAATTTTCCATGTTTTTATTAATAATTCATGGAAATCCAAATTTTGTGATGATTAATCTAACCTCAAAATTTCAGACCCCAAAATTTTGGAAAACACAAGGAAATGGTTCCACCTTGTGTATGCAATATTCTATACTGCTTCCAGGGAATCCATTTTTCTATCCTAGATATTTTTCAAAATATCTAGTCAATAATATCTATGGAACTCCACAAATAACCTCAACAACATACTTTGTAAACAATAACAATCTACCCAAAAACACTTCAATGATACATTGACGAATTTTTTCCCAACAATATCCCCCTTTAGGTTTATTGACAACTCTTCACATTTTTATACCACATTAAATATTCTTATATATTCTCACAACATTCACTTATTTCAATTCAGTTAGTGATTAGATATTTTACCCAACATTCACTATAATCCCACATGAGTTATGCTTATCATGATAAACAAGAGTAGTGTGAAAAGTTCATCAATGAAGCACTTTATTCCAAAACCACTCATATTATTTCATAATGAACCCCATATATTGTTATATATAACCAATGATTGATCACCATTAGCATCATTAGATTTAAATATCCCCCTTCTTCACTACTCCCTCTATCAAATACTCCCCCTTTCTTGATTAAGATATTTTCTCCCCCTTTTATAGTCACGAATTCCCACCCCCCTTTGTCAACAAACCCAAAGGTTGCTCCTTTTTGGAATGCCATAGGGTAAAGAACACAGATCATCACATTAGGTAAAAACACACCATACATCAGGGACTGGGGGTCCCACATCCACACTTTTTCAAATGCATGGAGTTGACTGAACTCCAAGAGCTAGTTGATGATGTTCAAATAATTCTTGGGGTAAGGCCTTTGTCATAATGTCTACAACCTGTAATTCTATAGGAACATACTCAAACTTCATAATACCTTGATCCACCTTCTCCTTAATAAAATGATACTTGATTTCAATGTGTTTTTTTCTTGAGTGATAGACTATATTTTTGTTGAGAATGATAGAACTTGAATTGTTACAATGGATTCTGATTGGAGACATCACTATAGATCTTGTATCATCAAGTTGTTGCTTCATCTACAATAACTACATACAAGCATGAGTGGTCGAAATATATTCATATTCTATGGTGATCAATGAAATTTAGTCATTTTTCTATCTTATCCAAGAAATACACAATCCACTAAGATAGAATGCACCACTTAATGTTGATTTTCTATCATCTACTGAACGAGCCCAATCCACATCTATATAGCCCAATAACTCTTAATGAGATTTTTAATTGTAAAAAAATAGAAATCCACCATTCCCTTGATATAAAGAAGTGTTATTTTTACTATAGGTAATTGGATTTATTTGGGGTTACTTTAATATCTTGATACTTGGTATGTGGAAAAAACAATATTAGGTTTTGTAATTATCAAGTACAATAGGCTTCCAATTATTTTTCACATATTCAGTGACAATAATTGTATTTCCTTCATCATCCCATGATAGTTTCATCCAAGTATCCATTGGAGTAATTATTTCCTTTTAATTATTCATTCCAAATCTTCTCAAATCTTCTTGGCATATTTTAATTGAGAAATTAATGTTCTATTCTTTCCTTATGTCACTGTTTGTAATGTAGTTCATTAGATCCACCAAATATTATGTCATATACATACACTAGAACCACCATCCTTTGATTACTTTAATTTTTGAGATATATATTGTAATCAACTCCACCATTCTAAAAATAATGTTTATTCAAAAACTTATTGAGCCTTGAATACCATGATCTTGGTGCTTACTTCAACACATACAATGATTTTCTCATCTGATATACTATGTTCTCATATTAATGAATGATAAAACCATATGGTTTCTTAATATACACTTCTTCTTCCAGAATCCCATTTAGAAATGCTAACTTGAAATCCATCTAGAAAACATAGAAATTTCGTTACACTACTATGGTCAAGAATAATCTGATTCTTTCTAGACTTAAAACATGTGAAAATGTTTCATAAAAAACAATACCCTCTATCTAGGAGTACCCTTTTCACACGAGTCATGATTTTGTTTTTGAATAATTATACCATATTCATTCATCTTGTTATCAAAGACCCATTTGGTCTTAATGGCATTCTTATTTGTTGGTCTCAAAACAATATCCCAGAAAAACTCAAGCATTGTACTGATATAAATCATTAATACCAATTTTTTTACTAATTTTAGATGTTTAATTAATCTTTAGAGTGGGGAGACCATTTATTAGAAACACTTTCTATCTTATCTCTCATCACTTTGGTATCTTTAAAATAGTTAATAGATACCATATTGTTAGAAAAAAAATAGATAATCATTAAATACATGAATTTTGATGCTTCTCCCCCAATCAGTTTTTTGGATGTCAGATAGTATAAACTTTTATCCTTTCTATACCATTGATACCTTTCATGTGATTTAGAGATATAATTATCCCCCTATGATATGAAACTATTCTTGTTATTAGGCCTACTATTTAGACCCACAAACATTTTTCTTCTCCTATATCATTTCTTCACATGTAACTGTAGGTTTGGGAAACTTTTGTAACTCAATAACATTTTTCAGTTTTCATTACCTTCAATAATATTTTTAGTTGGTGAATTTACCACTTAACAGTGAGCTATCAACAACACTGCTAAGCCTACTGTGTTAGAAATTGGTGTAGGAAATAAGAGATAATGTTAATAACACCATCACTATCCATTGTAATCAATTACTTCCATACATATAAAAAAGTAATAGACCATTAACTCTTTTGAAGGAATTCTACAAAAATTCTTCTTCAGATTTGGTAAGATTTCAATCAATTGGAATTATGAAGCACATAACATCACCACTTTTCATCTTTTAATGTAACTTAGTCTTGGAATGTATCTCCCCTAACACCTAAAACAATTGAACGTCAATTATTATAATTTAAACACATATAGAGAGGGGTATATCTGGGATCCTCAAGAGGAGGATTATAGTTGATCCTGGTGGACTAACCCTTTTATATTTTCTTTCAAATAACTATACTCTTTTTCTACTTACTCCAATTGCACAACCAACTATAAATGATCTGGACATATAACTGGAAATTCTTTACCCACATGCTCAGTTTTCTTCTGATATGTAGATTTTTTAGGCTTGGCCTTTTTCACAATTTGGGGTTTAAACCCACTAGTACAAATTTCCTTCTTTGATGCTCAAACAAAATTCCATTTTCAATGATTCTTTCCCTCTGAAGTAATCTCTCAACTGGTCATATACTCTTTCTTCTTCCTCCATTGGATGGTTCTTTCACCAACATTTAATTCTTGCCTTATTTCATGACATATGAGTTTGTTGATACATTCTTTATTCATTTTTATTTTATTAGTTAATTGAGATACCACATGGTTTATTTCTAGTTGTGGTTCCTTCACTAAACGTACATTATTATTACTAAACACTGAATTGTCTCATCCCTTTTTCTTCCAGGTTCATTCACATTCTTTCCAATAGATCTGTTATGAGTGTAATATAGAAGGTTCTTGATACACCTTTCATTGAGCTCCTTCTATTTTCTCTAAGAATTTAAACCTATTTTTTTACTTATAATTTTTTCTTCCAGTATAGTCTTTCTTATTATACACAACTAGAGTTGGGGATCTTCTTTCGAGTTCTTTTTCCTACCCTGCTTTCTTCCAGCAGCAATATCTTTCTAAATTCCTTTGAACATGTATATCATCTCCAGTTAAAAACATACATTGTGTCATCATTTCATGGATGAGATATTGACACATTCTTATTTCTTCTTCTTCTGACATTGATCCCTTGGTCTTCTTGATACATACTCATGGGGTATCTCTATCTTTTACAATAATATCATTTGTGGGATACTTTCTTCTAAGAGACATTTCTTTCACACTTTTCAATAATCTTTTATTTTTTCATATATTTAGAAATTTTTTTGTTTTCACAATATGAAATATATTCCAAAGATTCAGAATACAAACTTGAAATATGACCATACATCCCACATAAATTGAACATGTTGTCATCGATTTTTGTATACATGTTTTTAGGTCTATTTCCATCACCTAAAGGATTTTTCCTATTTCTGAAACTATTCAAGGCTCTTTTCCTCTCATACATGAGAGAGGATTAATAATATCCAATGCCATATTTTCCCAAACTACATGGAATTTGGGATGAGACAATAATTTTATGTTTCTCCTTAGAAATATCATATTTTCTTTTCATTTCATTATTACCTTCTAAAGGACATTCAAATAGTAAATGAAAAGAATCCTTCAATTTAGGCTTTCCATTAGCATTAGATTTATCCACTTATTTCTTGACTAATTCTATATCTTCTCCCAATTGTTTAATCTTCATATCCCTTGATTCAAGTCGAGCATTAATTTATATATTTTGATTCTTCCCACTACTCATCTCATATTCAAATTCTTATGTGATCTTATCCATCATGTCACTTTTCTCTATTATTTTAAAATTCATATAAGAAACAGAGTATTTGAAACACCCATTCTCTTATCATATCCTTTGATTATCATGTAGCAGTTCTATCTATTGTGTATCAAGATAATCATTTTTGGATACCAGCTTATGAATTTATTTTGAGTTTAGGTTTTTTCTCTTCTCATTAGATTTTAGTTTTTCTATCTCTGTAGAAATATTTTTCAATTATTTAGTATGAGAGTCATTATTCTCTCTTAGATATATGGCCACTTAAATAATTATTTTATTTAAAACTTTCAACTTATTAACTTAAATTTCTTACAATTGGATTTATATTTCTTTATATTTATTTTCTTTTTCCATTTTATGATCCAATTCCTTTGTTCTATATAAAACAGCCAATTTTATTATTCTTGAAATTTCTTTAGCATCAGTATTTCTAGCATCACTTAGAATATTAGGTTCTTCACTCATTCCTATAGCATCATTGAATGAGTAAATATTTTTACTATATGATTCATCTAAACTATTTATCGGTATATTTTTTATTTCTCTCAACTAAATCACACTCTTTACACATATGCTTCCACACTGAGGAATTCCACCAGACTTTTACTTCTTCTTTCAAGCTATTTCTTTTTCCATGGCACAATGATATAAGAGTATAATAAAACTTTAATTTCAATAATAGATAGAACCAAGTCAGAGAAAACAAATCTGATAAAAGAAATCAATGCTCTGATACCAATTGTTTGGCCCAAAAGGGGATTAGATGATGTGAGAGGAGGTGAATCAGGGTATGGATATTCTTTTCAAAATCCTTACTAACCCACTAGATCTTGACCTCTTTATTATAAGGATCACTTCATTTGTTATTAAGTTTTCATGCTGATCTTATTCTTTCATTATTTACCTAATGATGATGTATTAAAAGTAAAGTAGGACATTAATCACAAGGACACATATATTTTTTACTTTTTTCACCATCACTAATCTATATCCAAATAACATACAATGAAAATGTACTGATGTACAAAATCTACTAAAGTCCACTGCCAAAATAGAGGTTTGGTCTACATTACTTCTATGCCCCAGATCACTGCCTTTATAATGTTTAGGGATATATCACTTCTTCCCAAGGGTCACTCTCATAATCTTTCCTTATATGGCTCACTACCGATGGAAAGGATCACAATCTTCCTATTTCTTTTCTCACTTCTCTATAAATAATTTAAACACATTTTATGGGCATGTAGGACCCTTAATTATCAAAAATGAATGCATCCTCAATTTTATGTAGATTCTCTATTGAATTCCTTCTTTCATCCACTTGATCAATATCACTTTACCACATTTTTATTAAGAAATACCATTTTAATACTTTCATGATGATCATTTCCTTCATGAAGCTCACATAGCCTTTGATAAACTAAAAAATTCTTCATAAGTATTTATACCTTCGTGAACCCCACAACTTTCAGGAAGCTCACCTATTTCATGAATCTCAATTATCCTTTATGAAGAAACTTCATTTAATAAAGCTCAAACACTTTCTCAAAGCTTACTTAGTCTTCGTAAAGCACACAACTTTCAGTCATCTTTTTATAGACTTCGAAAACTTCAATACATTCATGAAATTTTTCGCAAGAACAACCTTAAAAAATCACCTTCATGAATTTATAGCCTAGGAATTTTTATTAATTCTTGATCAGTATTTATATGGGTTTATAGGCCTATTTATAGGCATTTACTCCCATTCCAGAACCTTTTATCCCCATTATCACCTTTTTGTGAAGCTCTCCAATCTCATTTGTAAAGCCCCCTATTTTTACAATGAACTAGGAATATTTCTAATTCATAAAGCTTCTCATAGTCATGAATATTACTTTCAACCCTTCATGCATTCTCGATAATCCACTTATTATAGTCTTGGAGATTATGGTCAACACTTTTCACATTTGTGATGCTCGTTCATGATGATCAACACTTTCATGAAAGTTCCTTTGTGAAACTCAATCTACACGAAACTCATGACTTTACCATATTCTTATGAATAATTCATCAAAATCCACCTTCTATGATGATTGATCCAACCTCCATATTTTGGACCCCAAAAATTTGGCAAACATTGGGAAACAGCACCACCTTGTGTGCACAATTTTTTGTATCACTTACAGGGAATCCATTCCTCTATCTTGGATCTTTTTCAATATACCTAGTCAAAAATATCTCTGCAACTCCACAACTGACCTCAAGAGCATACTTTGTTAAAAAACACAATCAACTCAAAAATAGTGCAACGAAAAACTGATGGATTTTCTCTCAATAAGAAATATATGTTCAAAAAAATTTATATGTTATGAGTTTTTATTTAAAAAATTAAATCTTTAATAATTGGATATTTATTTTAAAATAATTAATTCTATTTTTTCAATCTTCATTTCAAAATTAAGTGTAATTCTATTGTTAAAAATCTTAAAAATAAGAAGTTATGTCAACAAATATTAAAATTTATGCATAATTATAGTTTTTTTGTGAAAATCATCATAAAATTTTACAAATGATATTTTTATTGAAAATTATTTTTTTAAGACATTGATTTTAAAATTTAATATTTGAATTAATTATGGTAATATTTTGTGTGATATAGTTGAATTTAAATTCCTTTTAAAATAGGCATCTAAGTTCAAATTGAATTGTAGAGCTCATTATTAAATATATTTCAGTAAAGGTATGGATCACTTGATAACGGTATAAAAATTTTCAGAATAATAGATATATGTAAAAAATTGATTTTCAAAATAAATATATAAATAAAAATAGGTTAAATGTTTAGTAACACATTTGAACACCTCATAAAAAATGAATTTGAGTTCAAATGGAATTTTACTACCTACTATTAAATCTATATATAGAATGGTGTGGAATGTTTTAGAAATATATGGAATGTGTTGAATAATATGATGTATGTATATAATATAAAATAAATATTATACAATCAATAAAATAAATTACAATGTTAATATAATTATACAAATTCTTATATAATGTTGACGTGGTGTTTGTACAACAAAAGGAATGTCAAAATGGAGAATTATAAGTTTTAAAAATATAAGATTGAGAATTCATAAGGTTATGTATGGTTTTGATATAGGATTATGATGAGTAATCAATGATATAAATGTTATAACTTGAATTCCAAAACCTCCAAGATATTTTTAATCTTATATTACAATATTGAACCTAAAAATATATATAAATGATATTTTATAGTAAAATTATTTATAATTTAATAAAAAGGAATAAAACCTAATCTTAATACATTTTTTGGATGAAGAATTCCTCTATAAATCATATTTTATCCATTGAGGGTCCAATTTCCACCCAAAATTACATTTATTAAATATTAAGTGAAGATTATTTGAAAAAATGTTACACATTCTAATCTATAAAATAAGATTTACTGCATAATAACTCCCTAATATTTTTTGAAATTCCTTTTTTCAAATATATTTGATCATTTCCATATTTTTTGTGACACAAAACACTAATTTTATCTTGTTTCAAAAGTAACACTGATTTTATCTTGTGTTACATGCAACACTAAGTTTGTCTTGTGTTACACAAAATACCAAGTTTATCTTTTGTTATATACAACACTGATTTTAAACAAATATTTCATATAATTAAAATATTATTACTTAATATGATAGTTATCACCTAGAAGTTGGAATGGAGGGTATGAATAAGATTGACTAAATTATGAAAATATGGTTTAAAAATTTATATACAATGAATTATTTTGAGATTAATTAATTAGAAATGAGAATAAAAACTATTTTAAAATAAAAGAAATCTATTTCAAAAAAACTATTTTTTATGAAAAAAATGTGTTCTACCACAATAAAATAAATGAACTACTTTTGGTGAATTATTTTAATAAAATTTATATAGTATATATATTAAATAAATTATTTAAAATTCATCTTATATGTTTTCTAGATATGAGATAAGAATAAATCCAATTTTATGCATTCAAAATGTATTTTTCTAAAAAACAGTTTTGTCGCCTTTTTATGGCCTATTTATTTTAAAACTAGATTTTTCTAATTTTATAAAATTAATTTGATAAAATAAAAATAATTAAATCAAAATATCAAAATTATCTTAGGTTTAATTTTTAGTATTTTTCTGAAAAATTTTATTTTTTGGTGAATAGTGAAATATACTTAGTTTTAATTGAAAGCTACATTTTCATCTATTTATTTGGAAAGTTAAATTATTTTTTAAATTGTTTTAAAAGTATAATTAGTTCAAATATATATATATAAATCCAATTTATGTCATTGGAATCAATTTCACATTGAAAACAGATATAAAAACTTTGTAAACTTTTGACCATTTTCACTTTAAATTTTTTTGTCTCAACATGTCTGTGGGATTAATATTAAATTATTTTTTTCCGATTCTATGAATGAAATTTTTAAAATGGATTAAATATTTGGAATCAACATAATATATATTATCAAATAAGTTAAACTTAATTTTATAACAAAATGAATAGTGAATGCAGTAAAAATTAATTTCCATGGTTAGGGTAAAAATGGGTTTAACGAGGGTTAAACTAAAAAAATAAGGGTAAAAATCACATCTAAACCTATCTAAAAACTATTTTATAGACATATTTAGACCATTAAACATATAATATTCAATAATGGTACATTTTATACCCTTATGACGTATGCAAAATATGAGAGCACTCAATTATTTTTAAATATATCAAGTGTGTCCTCTCCCCCACTTATAAATAGCCACCCACTATCCTCTCTTCTTTACACATTCACACATAATTATCTCATCAAATACCTACCCAAATAACTTCCCAACTTCCCTCCCCTCATCCTAGAATCCTTATTTTTGGCATAAATCCATCCTAGAAAATATTATAATGCAAACCTAAGGAGGACACCCAAAGAAGATAAGGTTTGAACGAGTATGATGGAAGTCAAGACTTAAGGTAAGGTATTTCTATCTCACTTTTATTTTTTGGGATAAATTTCCATATTCACCACATTTTACATTTATGTGGTTTATGTACTTTCCAATAATTTATTTTATGATTCTCTTATTTAAATTTATTGTTATTTTCATATCCATTGGAGGATCTCTATTTCATGGGGTTTATGGTTTCGAAGTTAGCAAAGCGATAAGGGTTTTTTGTCTCAACTAGACTTCTTTGAGATGTAATTTATATTATGCACCAATATTATTTCATGTGGTGTATATAATATGCCTTTGAAGCTTAATATCATAAATTTATTCATCCTCATGATATTTTAAACTTCATTTTAGGTTATTCCATCATGGGGATTATGAATTAATATTACCAAAGTGGTAAGGATTTTATGTTACAATCTCATCATTAATTGTGATTGTTGATGATTAAGTCTCAAATGTTGAAATATCATGATATACCTTTCAATAATTCTCATTAATTTTATTACCCTCTAGTTATTTCATGAGAATAAATGTTTTCCCTTTACTTTCTTCTCTTTATGTACTCAAGAGTTCAAAAATAATGTTTTTAATAAAAATCAACTTTTCAGTAAAAAACCCTTTTTATTCCAAAAATAGGTTTTATAAAAAAAATCAAAAATGTTTTATTACTCTCTTAGGATTTTTAAAATAGATTTTTACCCATTTATGAATTTTTACAAAAATTTTGAAAGAATCTTCATATCATTTTCCAAACAATTTTTCTTTGGATTTTATCGAAAATGCGAAAATAGTGTTTGTTTTTTACATGCACATCATTAGCAATATTTCCCACTATCATAATGGTTAAATTAATTCAAGATTACTTTATAAGTTTTCAAAATTCTTTTTAAATAAAATAATTTCCATAATATTTTGGAGAATTTATATTTTAAATAAGTGTTTTCAAAGTGAAAAGGATTTTGAAAGTGTTTTATGTTTTAAATAGTGTTTTTAAAAGTGGAGAGGAAATTTTCCTCAATAAATATTTTAAATTATTTTTAAATCTTAATTTATAAGTTTTAAATGTTATTTTCAAAGAAAAGGGTTTTCACAATGTTTTATGCTTTAAAAAGTTATTTTTAAAGAAAGGTTATTTTCTTTAAGAAATTTTCCAAGTGAACTTTCAAAATCTTTCTCTATATAATATGACATCCTATGATATAATTAATTTACTACTGGTGATATAAACCAAGGATACCATTATAATTATTTCTATTAATGGTTAATGTTTATGATTAAAAGATGTTTATGAAACCTATTTCTCTTCCATGAGTTATACCATGATAGAACTCTTGCAAAACCAAATTCTTTTCACAAGTTGTGATTTGATGAAATATTGAAATGATTATGAAAAATATATCATTTTCATAGGTTATGATATGATGAAATGTTTATAAAACCCATTTCATTTCCTGTTTTATGATGTGGTTAATGTTTATAATCTTATGGCACACATATGTATAATTTTCATTATGTGATGGTAGTTACATTATGTAACATCCTGGTTCTGGAAGCTGCCCAGAGACGCCCTTTACCCGGTTGGTCACATGGCCTCAAGCGCATTTCCCCAAATGCCAGAGGCTTATGACTAGAAGCGAGGGCCTTGGGTGTGATAGTGGGGAAACTATGGCCTTATTTTTAGAGTAACACAGTGGAAGTAAAACACAAAGTAATAGCAGAAGTAGTAATATTACCATACAAAAAAAACAGCAGAAGACTGAATAAATAACCAGCTAGATCACATATATAATGATGCATGATACATATGTCTAGGAAAGTTTTTAAACAAGTCACAATGCTGAAATAAAATACCAAACCAAAGTACAAGAAAAATAGTAAACAACTCCATAGCATCGCAAGCCAAATCTTGGTCCCATGCTCTCCATCTCCAAAGTAGTCATGTACCAATAGTAGAAGGGTTCTTGACCTTATCTATACCCTCAATAATATAATCTATTTAAGCCTAAAATCAAGGCCCAAACAAGGTGTGAGACTAAATCTCAGTTAGAAACTACCAAGAGATCTGTGCCTAATAGTCATTGAATTTATATAGTAGGAAAAAACAAAAGAAGTAGTAAACAAGGAAGTACTCACCAGTAAACATTCCTATAGTTTCAAGCATTAAAATACCACATATCAAGTAAGCAGATAATCAAAAACAGGTAACCCTTTGGGAAGTAATCATAGCCTATCCCCTCTGGTCCTACCTAGAAACCACAAGTAACCCTCTGGGAAGCACACACAGTCTCACCCCTCTTGTTCAGCTTTAGAATAGACTCTCTGAGGAAGCACTCATCATCAATTCCCGCTATATTCAAGTGTGATCAAACACTCTCTGAGGAAGCAGTAATCATCGATTCCCCCTATAGTCTTTTAATGGTAACCTACAGGCACTTTGAGGAAGCACTCAAAATCAATTCCCCATGTAGCCTTGAAACGTAACTATAGACCCTCTAAGGGAGCACTCAATGTCAATACCCCATATGGTCTCACAGCGTGATAAAAATTACATACACTCTAGAGAAGTCCTTACATCCATTCTCCCTATGGTCTACTACATCAGGTTCTCACGACCCTATGTAAGTCAAACGATCATAGCAATGCAAAGAGGCCAAAGTAAACCTCAAGAACTACTTGAATAACCAGTCTACAGCATAACAGTATGTCAGATAAACAATCACTCCATCTTAACAATACTAGGCATGGGAAACAAACAGCAACTGAACAGAAAACTAGAAAAAATGGTCAAAATAAGAAAACGTAAGAAAAAACCTCCATAGCATGGCAAAGTAAACCCTATTCTGAAAAAATAACCTCTATTCAATCAAAATAGGGCATAGTAGGAAAACAATAGGGCTAAAACCATAAACACGCAATACCTCGTTCATGGGTATTGGGCACTTTTGAACATAAAACTCAAAGACTATCTATGGAAAGTCACAAACCACCTACCTCGGTGTTGTAGGATCATTATACGTGAACCTCAAGCCTTGAATCACCCAAAAACACCATAGATCTACAAAAATGATCAAAACGATCAACTGAAGATAACTTGAGAAAGAGGAGGAATCTAAAAATAAAGCTCTAGGAGAAGGAAAATCTTACCAAGGTGATCCCAACACAATCGACAGCGGTTGATTCGGAGAACAGGTGCTTGATCGGGGGCTCGGAGAAGTTCTACGGCCGTACGGTCTCTCTTTGTCGAACCAGACATATAAGGATACATTTCTATTCGTTAGATGTGACCCTGATGCGTTTAATGAAAAAAATGAAAGTACACAGCGTGTACTTGACTTAACTAATCCCGGCATTAGGCAGTCTCTAGGTCACCACACACGGTCATGTGCAGGGTCGTGATACGAACAGCACCCTACTACCTTCGATAACCAAGTACACAGTGTGTACTCACAAAGTACAAGACGTGTACTTAAGAAATTTCCAAAAAACCCTATTTTTCTCAAGAATGAATAGAAAAGAAAAACACACCTGAAAAGAAGATCTGGGTTCTTACAAACATCCCCCTTAAATAAATTTGTCCCCAAATTTCCCTAGAAAGTCAGCGTAGAAGAAGAATCCTCAAACAACTTTGGCCACTATAATTGTACATTGGTCTCCCTCTCCCAAGTCTCATCCTATACTCGCCTGTGCTGCCATAGCACTCGTACCAGAGGAACAGACCATCCACGGAGAACCTTTGTACTACGATCAAAAATCTGGATTGGATGCTCCTCAAATGAGGCATCTACCTCCAACTCAACCTCTTTGGGTTGAAGAACATGAGACAGGTCTGAGATGTAACGTCGAAGCTGAGAAATGTGAAAGACGTCCTGCATATCCCGGTACCTCTGAGGTAACTGCAGCTGATAGGTAACCCACCCAACTCTCTCCAAAACCTCAAACGGCCCGATGTACCTTGGCGAAAGCTTACCATGTCTTCTAATCCTCTTGTTCCCCAACCTTGGTGTGACATGAATAAAAACTTGATCCCCAACCTCAAACTCTATAGGTCATCTCTACTAATCATCATAAGACTTTTTTCAATACTGTGCAGTAGCCATCCTCTTCCAAATCAACTCTATCTACTTTGTGGTATCCTAGACAAGATGAGGTCCCGGCATAGATTCTTCTCTTACCTTTAGCCAACATATGGGTGATTGGTATGGCCTATCGTACAAAGCCTCATAAGGTTTCATATGAATAGTTTCTTGAAAACTATTATTGTAGGAAAACTACACAAGAGGTATGTGCTTCTCCCAAGAACCTCCAAAATTAAGGATGCATGCTTGCAGCATATCCTTAGGAGCCTAAATCATATGCTCAGACTGGCCATTCGTTAGAGGGTGGTAAGTTGTACTCAAAATTACTTGTATACCCAATGCCTTCTGTTTCCCCTTCTAGACTCGAGAAGTAAAATAGGTGTCCCTATCTGAAACAATGGAGTGTGGAACTCCATGAAAACGTACAATTTCACAGATGTACAACCATCCCAGCTCATCAACACTGAAGGTCTCCTTGATCAGAAAGAAGTGAGAAACCTTTGTAATTCTGTCAATAACAACCCATATTGTATCATTCCCTTGAGGCGACCTCGGTAAACCTCTCACGAAATCCATCGCGACATCATTCCACTTCCACTAGGGAATGGGTAACTGCTGCAAAATCCCCATGGGTCACTGATGCTCTGCCTTCACCTGCTGACATGTTGAACACCTCATGACGAACCCAACAACATCTTTCTTCATACCGAGCCACCAATTCCTATGGTGTAGATCACGATACATCTTGGTGACTCCGGGATGAACTATCCAAACTAAGGAATGAAAGTCCCGCATCAACTTCTCATGTATGTCTACTGACATCCATACGTGACCCAAGAAACACAAGATCTCATCCTCGCATATGGTCCATCCAAAAATAGGATCCTCTCCTAAAACACTCTCTCGTAGGACTAGGCCTTCAGAATTTTATAGTTTTCTCGTTCACACTCAATCAAGCAGAGTAGATGTAACAGCTATAGAAGATAGAAACATTTTCCCCAGACTATCATGAACCTCCAAATGAATCTCAGAGAGTAAATCCATAAGCTTCCACTCACTACTGGCCTCCTGAACTACCTGTATTTTAGTCCTCCTACTCAACACATCAGCTATAGTGTTGTATTTCCCTGGCGTATAGGCAAGCTCAAAGTCAAAGGACTGAAGGTACTCAACCCACCTTTGCTGTCTCAAATTTAGGTCACACTGGGTGAAGATATACTTGAGACTTTTTTGGTCAGTGAAAACTAAAAAATATTATCCTAGAAGGTATTGTCTCCAATAGCGTAAGGCATGAACAACTCCTGCCAACTCAAGATCATGTGTCGGGTAATTCCTCTCATGTGGCCTCAAATGTCGAAACCCATACACAACGACTCCTTCTCCCTGCATAAGCACATCTCCCAGCCCAATACCTAAAGCATCATAATAAAGAGTGTATCTCTTGCTCAGCTCTAGAAATACTAGTATTGGTGCAGATTTCAACCTCCCTTTTAGCTCCTGAAAGGCTCAATCACAAGAATCTGACCACAAGTACTTCACACCCTTCTTAGTCAGGCCCATCAGTGGCACTTCCAAGCATGAAAAGTCTTGTATAAAATGTCTTTAGTATCCAGATATCCCTAGAAAACTTTGTACCTCAAATACATTCTTCAGTTGTTCCCAAGAAACTATAGATCTCACTTTCTTTGGGTATACTGATACTCCTGTCTCTGAGATAACATGACCCAAGAAATGAATCTGGTCTATCCAAAAGTGGCATTTTGAGAGCTTAGCATATAACCGATGCTCTCTCATTGTGCTCAAAATGATCTCAGGATGGGTATAATGGTCATGCAGAGTATGAGAGTACACTAAGTTATCGTCCATGAAGACCACCATGAAGGAATCCAAGTATGGATGGAACACTCGGTTCATCAGTTCTATGAAAATTACAGGCACGATCGTGAGACCGAATGGAATAACCATGTACTTGTACAGACCATACATACTCTAGAAGGCTATAAGAGGTATATCAGATGGTTTAATGTGCAATTGATGGTAATCAGATCTTAATTTAATTTTTAAGAACACCCGAGCTCCTTGAAGTTGATCAAAGATATCATCAATCCTTGGTAAGGGATATGAGTTATTGACTGTCAACTGGTTCAACTTCTGATAATCCATGCAAAGCTGAAGGGTACCATTTGTCATATTTGAAAATAGGACAGGCGAACCCCAAGGAGAAGTATTGGGTCAGAAGAAACTCTTTTCCTGCAACTCCTCCAACTACTTCTTGAGCTCTTGAAACTCTAGTGTAGCCATCCTATAAGGAGGAATGGACACCGATGTTGCTCCTGGTATGAGATCAATAGAAAATTCTACCTCTCACTCTAGAGGTAGACCTGAAAATTCCTCTATAAAGACACCCCTGAAATGATCTACCACTGGAGGAAAGTCCAACTCTGAAGTCCCTTGTTCATCCATATATAGACTAAAAATATGTGTTGTAACTCCTCCTAACCCATTATGCTCAGGTCCCGCTCTACTCACCTGGACATACCCTTCGCCCTTATGAAGAAATGATCTTCCCTCTAGTGTGTAAAACTCACCCTATGGTGATAACAGTTGACAACATCCTGGAATGGAACTAACCAATCTATTCTGATAATGACGTTATAGCCTATCATATCTAGGATATAAATGTCCCAAAAGAAGTGGTACCCAGAAACCTCAAGAGGTCACTTCTTGCACTGATGTACACCAGTCGTTCTAGCCCCAAACGAAGTGTCTAACGTCATGATATTAGTAGAAGAAAAGATACCGAGCTTAAGGCTCTCCACAATTACAACTGATATAAAGCTATGGGAAGCCCTTGTATCGAAAAGAGTAGAAGCTAAAACTGAGACAACTAGGATCGTACCTCGAATGGTAGAGGGTTCGAGTTCCTACTCCTATTGGGTGTACTTCACTACAAAAGTCTAGCCTATTCCATGACCATGTGACCCAGCCTGACCACCCTAAGCTAATCCACCCCATTGTCACTGAAATCCTGGCGACTGGCTACCTCATCCATGACCTTTACCTCGGCCCGAACGGCTGAAAGAACTCCATTTCCCTAACTGAGTAGAAACTGGTGGGGATACTTATGAAAAAGAAGTCATAGAATAACCCTGTCACTAGCTGCTGGTGAGAAGATCTGACAAAAGCATTAAAGATGACCCATATTGCCACAAGATCAGAACTCCACTAGGTCTCTCGGTCAATGTGGTCTCGTATGCCCGAACTTCCCACATTGGTATCATACCACCAGGCTACCTGAAGGTGCATTCCTCCAACTCAAATCTCTATGTGTAGTCTCCCCGTGATGCTTCCTGCTATCAACCAACAAAGCACTAACTTTGGATGTTGAACCTCCCTAGATCACAGCTCTAGAATCCCTCATATTACACTTTGTGATTAGTTCCTAATTGACTATAGAATATATCAAAGTCAACCTAAAGATTTTCACCTAAGTCCGAATGTCCAGTCTAAGACCATCCTCAAACTTCCTTTCCAGGAATAGCCCATCTCCCCCTAGAATGGGTGTAAAGTGTTGCAGATCAGTGAAGTGGGAAGAGTACTCCATAACAGAAAGAGTACTTTTCTCCAAACTCATGAATTCTCGGGCTCGATCGGCTCTCAATGTAACGCCCCAACCCGAGTTACCCAGAGTCAATGCATTATTACATAACATTGGCATGATCATAAAAGATCAAGTCTTGAAATAATAATTAGTTTAGTAGCATTGGATATACTAGATACATTCATAAGTCTTAAATTACATCATAAAGTGAAAAACTACAACAATATAGTCTCTATAGTCCACACTCATATCCCCTTAGACTATCCCTGCAGGCCAGTCATATAATACTTCTTCACATCCTGGGAAAAATAAAACATAGAAAGGGGTGAGCTAAAATTCTCAGTAAGGATAAAAATATAGCATAAACATTCATAAATAAGCATAAAAATTTTAGTAAATGTATAATACTAAAATGAAAATTAGTCTTGAATGGATACGATGGGGAATGAATCTCATCGCGTTCGTGGAGACGATAATCCGTACGTATGCACGAGCAATAATATCACTATTTTGATATTAAAATAATATATAATTGGACGGTATGTCATATATAAAGAATCATTATCATATTATATATATTATTTACATCAATTACACATCATTATTATACCCATCCAAATAATGATGTATTGAATAACAATTACACCACGACGTGGAGACGGTAAGTCATACGTACACATGTATGGTGACATGTCATTAAAAGGATGGATATAATAATGAATTTGGTTGTACCATATTTATAATAACATCAAAATATATAGAATATACTTTAGTTATTATTTTATAATAGAAACAGCAAAGAAAAAGGAAGTGGAATAAGAAAGAAACTTGAAAGAGGTGATGAAATATTTACCTATTCTTTGGGTTCTTCTTTTTTATTTGATCAAAAGGGCTCTTTAGGTTGGCTTTCTGACTAAATGAGGGCCTCTAGGATTAATTTAGGGAAGTTTAGAGGATATTTGGCTAGGTTTTGGTCGAACCAAAAGGCTTTGAAGATATGAATTTGAGAGAAGGGTGAGTGCCCTTTTATAACAGGGGTGAGGGGCACCTTAGGAAAAACTTCAAATATTATTTTATAATAAATTTATATTCTTTTTATAATGGCTCCAAACTAATTTATTTCTAGGATAAGGTGGGTTTGGGTCGAAATTAACTCAACCAAAAGTTTTTAGATAGGTTTGGGCCACTATATTAACCTTATCTTTTGGATTTAACTCTTAGTTAATTAGTTTGACATTTACCATGTCTCTTTGTATTTTTATATTATTTGGTTAATAAACTTATTATAAAATACCAAGTTTACCCCAAGTGGTTCATTAATAATATACCTATAATCATATAAGTCCTTTTTTCAAACCTTATATTTTTATGGATATTATATCAATTAATAATATAATATTTGTTTTAAAAACTCTTTTATGTCAATTTTGACATTATTTAATAATTGATTTCTTTAAAGTCATAACAACTTTATTAATTCGAAAAAAATTCATTTAAGCAATCATAAAATGTCATATTAACCAATAAAATTCTTTTATGGCATCAAAACTTTCAAATTATATTTATTTTAAAATTTATAATACCAATTATTTGATTCTTTCATTAATAAGGAAAATAATGCATCATTATTGTGTCATAAATAAATTTAATTATTCAATGTATAAAAATTATAAATAAAATACAATTATGTATAAAATATTTTTAGATTTATAATTAATATTTATAGTCGAAAATATAACATATATAACCCTATGTAAAAAATTTTTTTCTAAAAGATATATGCTTATGTCATTTTTGTATTTACTTTAACTTAATTAATATAAAGTGTCATTATCACTTACAAGTGTCTCCATGGGGTCCCAAAATCAACCAAAAGATTTCCATGTTCAGACATGTATCATCCAATAGGTATAGGACATGTTTTAAGGTAATTTAATATTATTATAATATTATTTTTTACCCTTATTTACCAAATTTACCCTTTAACCATGGTAAATAAAATGTTTACTGAAGTAATTATTCAAAATGTCTAAAAATAAAAGTTACCTATTTACACAATATGTACATTCTGATCCCAAATATGGAATCCATTTTTCCAAATTCCAAACACAAAAGTGGAAGAAATTAATTTAAAATTAATTCCCGTTGTCAAAACTAAAAGCGTGTTTTTTAAGAAATAATAACTATCAAAAGATTGACACTTGTTTATGTCTATTTTAAATTTAAAATTACGTCCAATGACCAACATTGGATTAAATGGTAAAAATATATTCTAACTATACTTTAAAATCACTCAATAGTATAATTTATCACTATAAATTATTTAGATTAAAAAAGATGTTTTTAATTAAAGTTTAGTATTTTTCACTATTCATCAAAAATTGGAAGTTCTCAAAAAAATACCAACAACTCACCCTATGCTAATTTTGATATTCTAAATCCAAAAATGAAGTCCAATTTGAATAATAAAATTTATAAAATTTCAAAAAGTGGGTATTACTATTCATAATGGCTACTTTGATTGGTTGTGGTGTGTGTTAGAACCTCGAAGTTGCGTACGATACTCACTAATGTATTATTCAAAGAGAAGTGTATCATGGAAGCTTGGGGTGTTACATTCTCCCCTAATTCAAATAATTTCATCCTCTAAATTTCTAGAATACTACCGCATGAAAATACTCGGGTGGTTCTTCATCTTATGTTCCTTGGGTTCCCACGTTGCATCTTCTATCTTATGGTTTCTCCATAAAACTTTTACAAGACGAGTCGTTCGGTTTCTCAACACTTGTTCTCTGGTATCAAGAACTTTGACAGGCTCTTCGCAATAAGATAGATTGGGTTCCGGCTCTAATTTTTCAAAGGTGAGTACATACGTTGGGCCAGGCATGCATTTTCTTAACAGTGATATGTGGAACACATTTTGAACTTTGGGGAGACTTGGCGGCATTTCCAACCGGTTAGCTACAGCCCCAATTAATTCTAGAATTTCAAAAGGTCTGATGTACCTAAGACTCAATTTTCCCTTCTTACCGAAATGTATAACACCCTTCCATGGAGATACCTTAAAGAAAACATGATCTCCTACCTGAAATTCCAAATCTTTCCTTCGGTTGTCAGCATAGCTCTTCTGCCTACTTTGAGCTACTTTGATGTGGTTTTGGATTACCTTCACCTTTTCCATAGTTTCCTCCACTAGTTCTGGGCCTATGAGTTTTCTTTCACCAACATCATCCCAAAAGGTTGGTGTGTAACATCTCTTTCTGTATAACGATTCATATGGTGCCATATGAATACTTTAATTGAAGCTATTGTTATAATAAAATTCTTCCCGAGGTAAATATTGATCCCACATACCTTGAAACTCAAGTAAGCATGATCTCAACATGTCTTCTAAGGTTTGAATAGTCCATTCTGATTGTCCATCAGTTTGGGGGTGGTAGGTATTGCTCAAATGAATCTCAGTATCTAGGGATTTCTAAAGACTTTTCCAGAATCTTGAAGTAAAATGTAGATCACGATCAGAAACAATCAATAGGGGTACTCCATGAGGACTCACTACTTCATTAATATATATAATTCTATACGTTTAATTGGTAGATCTTCTCTTATATCAAGAAAATATGCTGAATTGGTAAGATGATCAATAATGACCCGTATTGCATCATTCCTTCTACGAGTCTTTGGTAGTCTCATGACAAATTCCATCGTAATATTATCCCATTTCCACTCCAGTGTAGGAATAGGTTGCATGACTCCTCCAGTTTGTTGCCTTCCAGATTTCACTTGTTGACAAACCATACATCTTGACACAAAATCAGAAATCTCCCTCTTCATGTTGTCCCACCAAAAATGTTCCTTCAAATCTCTATACATCTTAGTGCTACCAGGGTGTATAGATAAATTGGAACTATGAGCATCATCCAACAATTCTCTTTTTAGATCAGGTATATTGGGAACACAAAGACTCTTCCCAAATTTCAAAATTCCATCTTCATACACAAAGTCACTCAATCTCCCATCATTCACAACATTAATCCTCTTTTTAAACTCTTCATCATCGATCTAAGAACTCTTAATCCTTTCTAGTAAAGATGGTTTGGCACCCATTTGAAAAAGAATTGATGTTTCACCTTCCATGGTTATTCTCATGTCCATCATCACTAGATCCATGAAAATAGGATCCGTTTCAGTTATCATCTTGTTCAAAACTCCATGATCCTTTCTTCTCAATGCATATTCCACCTTATTTTCCTTCCCCGAGTGGTAGTGTATCATGCAATTGTAATCCTTGAGTAGTTCAAGTCATCGCCTTTGCCTCATGTTGAGTTCTTTCTGTGATAAAATATACTTCAAACTCTTGTGATCGGTATATATCTCACATTTTTCACTATAGAGATAATTTCTCCATATCTTCAAACTAAAGATTATAGCATCTAACTCAATATCATGATTAGGATAGTTTTTCTCATGAATTTTTAGCTGTCGTGATGCATATGCAATAACCCTATCATTCTGCATAAGGACACAACCAAGTCCTTTCTTTGAGGCATCACTATAAATAACAAATCCATCATTCCCCTATGGTAGATTCAAGATAAGAGAATTGACTAATCTTCTCTTCAATTCTTTGAAATATTCTTCACACTCTTTTGTCCAAACAAATTTAACCCCTTTACGTGTGATCTTCGTTAATGGGTTAGCCAATCGGGAAAAATTCTAGATGAAATGTCGATAATAACCTGCTAAACCAATAAAACTGCGTACCTCGTTTATACTCGTTCATGCTAGCCATTCTTGGATTTACTTGGTCTTTTAAGGTTCAATAGATATTCCATCCTTAGAGACAATATGGCCAAGAAAAGAAATCTCCGGAATCCAGAATTCACACTTGCTAAACTTCCCATATAATTCATGTCTTCTAAGAGTCTTCAGGATAATGCGCAAGTGATTCTCATGATCTTCATAGGTTTTGGATTATACCAAGATATCATCAATAAATACCACTAAAAAATCATCGATATATTCCTTGAAAACTCTGTTCATTATATCCATGAAAATAGAGGGTGCATTAGTCAGCCCAAAAGGCATTACTGTAAACTCGTAATTCCCGTACCTAGTTTGAAATTCTGTTTTCGGATTGTCTTCCTTCTTCACACACAACTGATGATATCCAGATCAAAGTTTAATCTTTGAAAAATATTGATCTCCATGAAGTTGGTCTAATAAATCATCAATGTGAGGTAGGGGATACTTGTTCTTTATTGTTATAGCATTGATCTCCCTCTAGTCAATGCACAACCTCATAGATCCATCTTTCTTCTTAACAAAAAGAACAGGGGCTCCCCATAGAGAAACACTAGGGAAAATAGATCCATTATTACTCAATTCCTATAGTTGTTTCTTTAGTTCCACTAATTCCACAGTGGCCATTCTATAAGGGGCCTTTGATATGGGCCTTGATCTAGGAATTAAATCAATGGAAAACTTAATTTCTCATTTTGGAGGATATCTAGGTAAATATTCTGGAAACAAATCAATATATTTTTTCACAATAGGTACATCCTCTATTTGAACATTTTTTTCCTCACCAACAGTCATTTCATTCTCTTTCTCCCCAATAATTGAATTTAGTTGAGCTACTGGTGGTGGATCTAGATAATAATTAGGTGGTGACGATTCTGCTCTAAAGATGAGGTGTTATTTATCATCATCATCAAAAATAGTAACCTATTTCCTCTTACAATAAATTTTTTCATCATGGTCCGAAATCCAATCCATATCGAGGATTATATAAAATTCAATCATTGGTATGAAGATGAGATTAGCAGATAAAGAACATTTATATTCTCTAATGGGAACAGATTCACAAAACTTTGTTGCGATGATACTTCCCTTAGGAGTTTTAACTAACAACTCTCTTGTTAAATCAAATTGGAAATATATAATTTTATTAGAAAATCAGGAAGATATGAAACAATGTGATGATCCAGAATCAAATAAAGCATTTTCTAAACATGAGGAAACCATTAAATTACCTGCCACCACGTCTTTCAGAGCTTCTACCTCAGCAGTAGTAATAGCATAAGCTTGGCCTTGATCCCTTGGCCTTTTCTGAGGTAAGTTACCCTAATGCTTAGGAAATTCATTTGCATAATGTCCCATCTCCTTGCAATTTTAGCATTGAACATTGGTAGCTTCTTTCTTCCCCTTGCAATCATGAGCTTGGTGGCCTTTTTCACCACACTTATAATAGGCTCCCATTCCCTTCAGGCAAGTACCGGGGTGTTTCTTCCCACATTTACTATAGGATGGATATTCTACTTTTCCCTTCTTCCCCTTATTTCCATTTCCAGAGTGATTAGTAGATCTCTTCTTCTCTTTCTTTTCTTTAAAGTCATAAGACTTAAAGAATTCCTTTTCAGTCTTGATAGCACATGAGACGATATCATCATTTGACAAGAAGGATTGTGAGACTAATGCTCGATGGAGAAATAGTGTTAACCCATTAAAGAAACAATCAACCTTAATTCTTGGGTTACATATATAATCTATAGCATGCCTTGCTAACCTTGTAAAGTTAGACTCATACTTTGCAACATATCATCCTCCTTTTTCTTTAGACTCAGAAATTGTATTTCCATATCTGCTTGATGGTCATGAGGAAAGTATTTTTCTAAGAAAATCTCTTTAAACTCCCTACATTAAATATTTGATAGTTCATCATCATCCTTCGTGTTTTGAATCAATGACCACCATTGATCAGCATCTCCAGTGAGGCGGTAAACTGTCATGACAACTTTTTCCCTTTCGCTACTCCCCAAGGAGTGGAATATTTTCTCTAAGGAATTTATCCATTGATCAGTTACTAGTGGATTTGTACTCCCATTTAATTCCGGTGGTTGTTTCCTCATGAAGCGATATAACATTGATCCTCCACGCTATGGATCGGGGTACTCCATATGGGAAAGGTTATTATTCATAACCTGAGTGATTTGTCCCAGAATAGTGATAAGCTGATCAGCACCAGTTGTATCACCAACTCTACTATAATTATCTTGAGAAGGAGGGAAATACCTACATGGAGTGCGTGCATTGATATGGTTTCCATTCCTTCCACTAGGTGCCATTTCTAAACAATGGCATACACTAGATTAGTTTATGAATAGCAATACATAAATCCAAACTTGTAAAACACTTAATGTAAATTGAATAGTTTATAGATATAATCCATAATCATAAAAAAATGTTTTCTTTGAGGAATTATATACTCATAAACCCTTCATAATGGTTTTTAAAGAAAATGAGAATTATCCTAATCATATCCCCCAGTAGTGTCATAACCAAGAGTGTAGTAAGGCCCATTTTCTTGCACTAGTTCTCATTCAAGTCTAGCTCAAAGCGGTGTTTTTGGGTTTTACCCCTAGGTACATTTGTGCCAGAGCCACCTCTACCTGATCGTATCCAGACAGGGATGTATTTCTCAGAAAACTCACAAAATCTCTACACTACCAAAATTCTAGGAAGTTATTCTATATTAATCCTCAAATTACATCTTAGTTCTATGTTATCTGATTAGAGTTTATCTAAATCTAGCTTCCAAGGTTTTTATTAAACTTCCTCTGATACCAACTGTAATTCCTCGATCCCAGTTACCCAGAGTTGGTACATTATTACATAACATTGGCATGATCACAAAAGATCAAGTCTCGAAAGAATGATTATTTTATTATCTTTTGTAACACTAGATATATTCATAAGTCTTACATTACATCATAAAGTGAATAGCTACAATAACATAGTATACATAGTCCACACTCATATCCCCTCATACTATCCCTACAGGTTAGTCATATAATACTTCTTCACATCCTGGGAAAAATAAAACATAGAAAGGGGTGAGCTCGGATTCTCGGTAAGGATAATAATATAGCAAAAACTTTCATAAATAAGCATAAACATTTAAGGCAATGTATAACTAAAACAAAAGCCTTTTAAACTTTAACTTCAGCATAATATGGAAAAAATAAAATGAAATAATGCCATATACATATTCACATGGATATTCTAATAGTCGAATAATAACATGCAATATCAATAACCACGTTTATAATGAAGGAATGCATAATGCCAGACTATCATAACCACATATTCAAGGCCTTGTTCCAAGACTACAAATAATATTTTGTCAAGGCCTTGTGCCAAGACACTAGTTTGTCTCGTGAGACCTACCGATGCATCAAGGAGCTATAGCAGGCTCCACCCATCACTTAATAAGTCCAATGCATTCCTCATATGAAAAGGTTTAAACATAACATAAATATTTGTAATAAAACTAGCATACAAAATTTCAATTTTAACACCCCAATCTTCCATGGTACGCTTCTCTTTCAATAATGCAATAGCTTGCATTGTACACAACTTCGAGATTCTAACACACCGCGACCAATCAAAGTAGCTGTTATAAATAGTAATACCCACTTTTTGAAATTATATAAATTTTATATTTTAAAATGTACTTTATTTTTGGATTCGTAATATCGAAATTAGCCTATGTTGAAATTTTGGTATTTTTCTGAGAACTTCCAATTTTCGATGAATAGTAAAAAATACTTAAAAAAAATTTAATCAAAATAATTTATAGTGATAAATTATAATATTTATTGGTTTTAAAGTATAATTAGATTCTAATTTTACCATTTTATCCAATGGTGGTTATTATAATTAATTTCACTTTGAAATTGGACATAAACAATTGTCAATCATTTGATTAATATTGTTTCTTAAAAACACGCTATTTGTTTTGACAGCGGGAATTAATTATAAAATTAATTAATGCAACTTTTATGTTTTGAATTTTATAAAATAGACATCATTTTTGAATTTGGAATATCAATTATATCTTAGGGTGAATTTTTGGTATTGTTTTGAAAAACTTCAATTTTTGATGAATAGTGGAACCACTAAGTGGTAGTTAAAAAAACTGATTTTTCGTTTAAATGAAACTTTAACACTTCTATGAATTGAATTTCAAAAATACAACATACATGGTTGTCATTATTAAGTAAAATGTGGTTCAATGGGACGAAAATAATTTTTGGTGAATAGTAACTTTTGAGTTTTATTAACCGCAATTAGAGGTAATTAGGGTAATTTAAGGTAAAAATAATATTATAAGAATATAAAAATATATTGACACATGTCCTACTCTTATTGGATGAGTCATGACCGACCAAGACAACCCATGGGACGATTTTTGGGACCCCATGGAGCCACTTTTGTAAGATAATGACATTAATACCTTTTATTTAAAGTAAAAATAAAAATGTCACAAACATGTATTGTTTTACTAAAACAATTTTTATAAGTGGTTATACAAGTCATATTTTTTACTATAAATATTAATTGGAAAACTAAAAAGATTTCCTAAATCATGTTAATTGTTTTATAATTTTTAGGTATTAAATAAAAAAATTTATTTATGACACCATGATGATGTAGTGATTACCTCATTAATGAATGATTTAAATAAAATGAAACGATAAGGTAACATCTAAGACTTAAACTTGTCTAAATACTATTGGATGGGTGGTTTTCGAACCCTTATCACCTTATCCTAGATATATATCATTTTTGGACCTTTAAAATCTGAAAAGCATTTCATAATAAAGTAACATTTCATGACATTCCAAGAGTGCCCCTCCTCTCCTCTTATAAAAGTCCCCCACCTCTACCACCTTATTCACACCTTCAAAGCCATTTGGCTCGGACAACCTCTACCTAAATACTCTCTCAACTTCTATCTCTTACTCCTAGAAGCCTCACTTTGGGCAGAAGTCATCCCAAGGAAGCCTTTGGCTCAAATCAAAAAGAGTTACCCGATTTTAAGGTAATGTCTTCTCTTATGTTATTTTGTTTTATTTTGCTTCTCCAACCCCTTAAACTCTTTTTATTTATTTATTTTGTAACAAAACCAGTATCTTAAATATACTAGGATTTTTTTATAAGAATTATTTGATTTACACTTACACACACCTTCGTCTAATGGTTAAAGAACATACTGTTTCTGTATGTGGCGAATTACTGCCTCACGAAACGATGGTTGTTCAATATTCTTTTAACACCTCTCATGGTGGCCATTAAGATGTCACTATATTTATATATGATATATATTATGTTTAATTTTTTCTTATGCTTCAGTATTTTTCATTTATGGCATACCTTTATGATTTCCATTATGGTTAAACGTGATAATTTCATTTTAGGAAGTGCGGACTACCGCCCCCTCAAAGTGATTTGAATCGTTGAGTCCATATGTGCGACATATAAAGGATGGAGTAAATGATATTATATATTATATTATACTGGAATTATAATATAACTTTATATAATTATGATTTCATTCCATTAAATATGAAATAGAAATGAAAGTAGCGTTCATGTGTACGTACGGCTTACCGTCTCCATGAACGGTGCATTTCATTTCTTACCTCTAAATGTTATGTAATATTATAAATGAATGTATATACTGGATATGTATAACATATATGATATCTACATCATTAATATAATTCTAGATATAATGGATATTTTACCACATTAATAACTTGTAATTATAAGAAGTTTATTTTTGACTCAAGTACCAAAGATCGACAAAACAACCGTTATTAACTTAAATAATTACATAATGTTCATAACATGGTAATAAGTGATATAAAAGGAATAATGAACTTGAAAAAGGTTCTTAAGCAAGTAGAAATTAACTCTAGTTTATTATTCAAGAGGTTAAATAATGATGGAATCAAGTCGGACATGAGGTAAGGGACTTTGTCTCAATCTCCTTTCATTGAGGCATATTTTTGTTTTATACACAAATTTCTTTTATACGGTGTATAAACCCCTTTGACTTTTAAGTTTATTCAACATGAATCTTTTTATATGAAGCTTTTTAATAAATGACAAAAAGGAATGTTTTTTTTGTCGTTCGTATGCGGCGACAACGACTTCTCCGCCGCCGTTACCATTATTTGAGTTTCAGCTTCCTCTACAAGCCATAACTTTTTTTAAAATGAAAAATAAATACCAAGTTTTACTTTTCTTTTATTTTGGAATTGAAAATGGTTTTATCATATCAATGTGTTTTATTGATATCTTGTGATTGAAATGTGGAAATGTTATGTTTCCATTATGCATGTTTTATATGATATGATTATGTTATGGTTTATGATATGTTTAAACCTTTTCATATAGGGAATGAATTGGACTTAGTATGTGACGGGTGGAGCCCGCTATAGCTCCTTGATGCATCGGTAGGTCTCATGAGACAAACTAGTGTCTTATCACAAGGCCTTGATAAAATCTTATTTGTAGTCTTAGCACAAGGTCGTGACTATGTGGTTATGATAGTCTGGCATTATGCATTCCATTATTATGAAAGTGGTTATTGATATTGCATGTGATTATTCGACTAGTAGAATATCCTTGTGAATAAGTAAATGGCATTATTTAATTTTATTTTTTCCATATTATGCTGAAGTTCTTTAAAAGGCTTTTGTTTTAGTTATACATTGCCTTAAATATTTATGCGTATTTATGAAAGTTTCCACTATATTGTTATCCTTACTGAGCATCTGAGCTCACCCCTTCCAATATTTTATTTTTCTCAGGATGTGAAGAAATATTTTATGACTGACCTACAGGGATATTCTAAAGGGGATATGATTGTGCACAATGGAGACCATGTTATTTTAGTTTTTCACTTTATGATTTAATGTAACATTTATGAATGTATCTAGTGTTTCCAAGGATACTAAACTAATCGGTATTTTGAGACTTGATCTTTTGTGATCATGCCAATGTTACATAATAATGCACCGACTCTGGGTAACTGGAGTCAGGGCATTATATTTGGTATCAGAGGCAGTTTAGTACTAACCTTGGAAGCTAGATTTAGAAAAACTCGTATTAGAGCACATAGCCCTAAGATAGACTTTGATGAATAGTATAGAAGAACTTCCTAGAATTTTGGTATTATAGAGATTTTGTGATTTTTCTGAGCAATACATCCATGTCTGGATACGAGCAGGTAGAGGCGGCTCTGGCACAGATGTACCTAGGGGTAAAACCCAAAAACACCATTTTGAGTTAGACTCGAACGGGAATTGGTGCACGACAACGGGCCTTGCTGCACTCTTGGTTACGACACTCCTGGAGGATATGCTTAGGATAATTCCCATTTTCTTTACATACCATTATGAAGGGTTTATGAGTATATACTTCCTCAAAGAAAATTTTTTTATGTTTATAGATTATATCTATAAAATGTTCAATTTATGTTAAGTGTTTTAAAAGTATGGAATTATGTATTTTGATTCATAAAATGATCTAGTTTATGCCATTGTTTAGAAATGGTGCCTAGTGTAATGAATGGAAACCATATCAATGCACGCACTCCATGTAGGGATTTTACTCCTACTCAAGATAATTATAGTGGAGCTGGTGATAAAACTGGTGTTGATCAACTTATCACCATACTGGGACAACTCACTCAGGTTATGAATAATAACATTACTCATATGGAGCACCCTGATCCGCAACGTGGAGAATCAATTTTAGACTTCTTCATGATGTAACAACCACCAAAATTCAATGGGATTACAAATCCCTTAGTAGCTGAGAAATGGATAAATTCCTTATAGAAAATATTCTATGCCTTGGGGAGTAGGGAAAGGGAAAAGGTTATCATGGCAGTTTACCGCCTCACTGGAGATGTTGATCAATGGTGGTCATTGATTCAAAGCACAAAGGAAGATGATGAACTATCAAATATGGAATGGAGTTACTTCCAAGATCTTTTCTTAGAAAAATACTTTCCTCATGACCATCGAGCAGATATGGAAAGGCAATTTCTGAGTCTAAGGCAAAAGGTGGATGATAATGTCACAAAGTATGAGTTTAACTTTACAAGGTTAGTGAGGCATGCTGTAGATTATATAAGTAACCCAAGAAGTAAGATTGATCATTTATTTGATGGGTTAAAACCATTTCTCCATCAATATTTAGTATCACAATCTTTCTCAATGTACGAAGATATAGTCTCGTGTTCTATCAAGACAGAAAAGGAATTCTCTAAATCTTATAACAATAAAGTAAAGCAAGAGAAGAAGAGAACGGTGGAACAAGAGATAGATAAATGGAAAAAATGGAAATAAGGATTTTATATTATGTGATAATTGTGGGAAGAATCACCCCGGTACTTGTCTGAAAGGAATGGGAGTTTTTTATAAATGTGGAGAAAAAGGTCACCAATCTCATGATTGCAAGGGAAAGAAAGAGACTATCAATATTGAATGCTACAATTGTAGGGAAATGGGGCATTATGAAAATTAATGTACTAAGAATCAAGGAAACTTACCTCAGAAAAGGCTAAGGGATCAAGGCCAATCTTATGATGTTACTATAGTTGAAGTGGAATAATTAATGTATTTGTGCTTTTGGACTCAAGGATTATATTTTGGTTATAAGAATAATGTGATATATATAAGGATTGTACTGCAGTACTTGTTGTTTTCATTAAGGTTTTAATATGATGAAGGTAATCATATTTTTAGTATGTGACAATAAGATAAACTTTACTTTGTTTGGGGAATCTGATGTTACAATTGATTTTGGAATTTAGAGACCTTTTAGAGAAAGTCTGGACAGAGGTATTTTGGATAACTATAAAGGATGGAATTGATTAAGTTGAACTTTGGATAGTATTGTTTAAGGTTAAAACATATCTAAAGATTATTTTTGGAATATTATAATACTATAGTTATAGGAAAAGGAAAATCTGCAGGTCGGGGGATAACCCGTCGCATCGGACAAAGCTGTAGGAATCGAACCCACAACCATAGTGTGATAGGCCTTTATTACCTACCACTAGACTATAGGAAGTACCTCATTATTAAAAAATATTTTTCCTAATCTAAATGGTATGTGTTAATATTTTGAACCATGTACGATTAGGAAAAATATAATATTTTTGAGTTCTATTATCTTTTGGGTGAAAGATGAGTTTGTGGTAGAAATTAGTTGAAGGTTGAAACTCTACTTGTCAAGAATATATATATATATATATACCTATCTCTTATTCTATGAATAAATTAATTTTAAACTTTAATAAAGGGATATTAAAACAAAAAATGTGTTATCCTAATACCTTATGTTTTGTTGAACTGATGATATTTTAAATCAACATAGATTGAAGGCTTTGAGGCCCTCAATTTTACACTTGTTTGTGATTGATGAACTCAATAACTCCCTATAAATATTTACATTTTTCCTCCAATTATTTGTCTTTAATTTCCACCAATGTTCTTCTAATTGAGATCATAATTTGGTGGTGACTTTTTCATTTCCCTTTCCCTCTTATTAAGGCTAAATTTTATTAACCCTATTTCCAATATGGGTTTTCCACAAAGTTATTTTCTATTATCCACCATTTATTTTCGAAGAAAAATTTCAAATTGCGAGGACACAATTTATTGAAGGAGGGGAGAATATAACACTCCAATCTTCCATGGTACACTTCTCTTTCGATAATGCAATAGCTTGCATTGTACGCAAGTTTGAGATTCTAACACACCGCGACTAATCAAAGTAGCCATTATGAATAGTAATACCCACTTTTTGAAATTATATAAATTTTATATTTCAAAATTGACTTCATTTTTGGATTCAGAATATTGAAATTATCCTATGTTGAAATTCTGGTATTTTTCTGAGAACTTCCAATTTTTGATGAATAGTAAAAAATACTTAAAAAAAACTTTTTTAATCAAAATAATTTATAGTGATAAATTATAATATTTAGTGGTTTCAAAGTATAATTAGAATATAATTTTACCATTTTATCCAATGGTGGCCATTAAAATTAATTTCACTTTGAAATTGGACATAAACAATTGTCAATCTTTTGATTAATATTGTTTCTTAATAACACACTATTTGTTTTGACAGCGAGAATTAATTATAAAATTAATTAATGCAACTTATATGATTTGAATTTTTTAAAATAGACATCATTTTTGAATTCGGAATATCAATTATAGCTTAGGGTAAATTTCTGGTATTGTTATGAAAAACTTCAATTTTTGATGAATAGTGAAACCACTAAGTGGTAATTAAAAAAACAGATTTTTCATTTAAATGAAACTTTAACACTTCTATGAATTGAATTTATAAAATCCAACATTCATGGTTGTCATTAGTAAGTAAAATTTGGTTCAATGGGATGAAAATAATTTTTGGTGAATAGTAACTTTTGAGTTTTATTAACCGCGATTAGAGGTAATTAGGGTAATTTAAGGTAAAAATGATATTATAAGAATATAAAAATATATTGACACATGTACTAATATTATTATATGAGTCATGGACGACCAAGACAACCCATGGGATGATCTTTGGGACCCCATGGAGCCACTTGTGTAAGATAATGACATTAATACCTTTTATTTAAAGTAGAAATAAAAATGTCACAAACATGTATTGTTTTACTAAAACAATTTTTATAAGAGGTTATAAAAGTCATATGTTTGACTATAAATATTAATTAGAAAGATAAAAATATTTCCTAATTCATGGTAATTTTTTTATAATTTTTAGGCATTAAATAAATAAATTTATTTATGACACCATGATGTTGCAGCGATTACCACATTAATAAACGATTTAAATAAAATGAAAAGATAAGGTAAAATCTAATACATAAATTTGTCTAAAGCCTATTTTATGGGTGTATTTCGAAGACTTGTCACCTAATACTCTAAATATATCATTTTTAGACCTTTAAATTCGAAAATCATTTCATAATAAAGTAACATTTCATGACATTCCAAGACTGCCCCTCCTCTCCTCTTATAAAAGGCCCCCACCTCTACCACCTTATTCACACATTAAAAGCCAATTGCCTCAGCCAAACTCTGCAAAAATTCTCTCTAAAATTCTCTCTCTTACTCCTATAAGACTCACTTTGGGAAGAAGTCATCCCAAGGAAGCCTTTGGATCAAATCAAAAAGAGTTACTCGATTTTAAGGTAATGTCTTCTCTTATGTTCTTTTCTTTATTTTGCTTCTCCAACCCCTTAAACTATTTTTATTCCTTTATTTTGTAACAAAACCAGTATATTAAATATACTAGGATGTTTTTATGAGAAGTATTTGATTTACACTTATGCACACCTTCGTCTAATGGTTAAAGAACATATTGTTTCTGTGGGTGGAAAATTACTGCCTCACGAAATAATGATTGTTCAATCTTCTTTTAACACCTCTCATGGTGTCCATTAAGAGGTCACTATATTTATATATGATATATATTATGTTTCTGTTTTCCTTATGCTTCTGTATTTTTCATTTATGGCATACCTTTATGATTTCCATTATGGGTAAACGTGATAATTTCATTTTAGGAAGTGCGGACTACCGCCCCCTCAAAGTGATTTGAATCGTTAAGTCCATATGTGGGACATATAAAGGATGGAGTAAATTATATTATATATGATATTATACTTTAATTATAATATACCTTTATAACATTATGATTTCATTCCATTAAATATGAAATATAAATGAAATTACCGTTCATACGTACGTACGGCTTACCGTCTCCATGAACGTTGCATTTCATTTCTTACCTCTAAATCTTATGTAATATTATAAATGAATGTATACACTGGATATGTATGATATGTATGATATATATGATATCTAAATCATGAATATAATTCTGTATATAATTTATATTTTACCACATGAACAACTTGTAATTATAAGAAGTTTATTTTTGACTCAAGTACCAAAGATCGACAAAATGACCATTATTAACTTAAATAATTACATAATGTTCATAACATATTAATAAGTGATATAAAAGGAATAATAAACTTGAAAAGGGTTCTTAAGAAAGTATAAATTAACTCTAGTTTATTATTCAGGATGTTAAATAACGATCGAGTCAAGTCGGACAGGAGGTAAGGGACTTCGTCTCAATCTCCTTTCATTGAGGCATATTTTTGTTTTATACACAACTTTCTTTTATACGGTGTATAAACCCCTTTGACTTTTAAATTTATTAAAAAGGAATATTTTTATATGAATCATTTTACTAAATGAAAAAAAGGAATGTTTTTTTTCGTACGTATGCGGCGACAATGACTTCTCCACCGCCGTGACCATTATTTGAGTTTTGGCTTCCTCTACAAGCCATAACTTTTTTTAAAATGAAAAATAAATACCAAGTTTTACTTTTCTTTTATTTTGGTATTGAAAATGGTTGTATCATATCAATGTGTTGTATTGATATCTTGTGATTGAAATGTGGAAATGTTATGTTTCCATTATGCATGTTTTATGTGATATGATTATGTTATGGTTTATGATATGTTTAAACATTTTCATATAAGGAATGAATTGGACTTAGTATATGATTGGTGGATCCCGCTATATCTCCTCTATGCATCGGTAGGTCTCATAAGACAAACTAGTTTCTTGGCACAAGGCCTTGACAAAATATTATTTGTAGTCTTGGCAAAAGGACTTGACTATGTGTTTATGATAGTCTGGCATTATGAATTCCATTATTATGAAAGTGGTTATTGATATTGCATGTGATTATTCGACTAGTAGAATATCCATGTAAATAAGTAAATGGCATTATTTCATTTTATTTTTTCCATATTATACTGAAGTTAAAGTTTAAAAGTATTTTGTTTTAGTTATACATTTCCTTAAATGTTTATGCCTATTTATGAAATTTTCCGTTATATTGTTATCCTTACTGAGCATCTGAGCTCACCCTTTCTATGTTTTATTTTTTCCAGGATGTGAAGAAATATTTTATGACTGACCTGTAGAGATAGTCTGAAGGGGATACGAGTGTGGACTATAGATACCATGTTATTTTAGTTTTTCACTTTATGATTTAATGTAACATTTATGAATATATCTAGTATTTACAAGGCTACTAAACTAATCGATCTTTCAAGACTTGATCTTTTGTGATCATGACAATGTTATGTAATAATGCACCGACTCTGGGTAACTGGGGTTGGGGTGTTACATCAATACTTTATCCATAAACCATGAATGGTATAAAAATAACACATCCACATTCAAACATATCACAAAACCTTCAATACAATATGGAAGTTTTTTATCATAATAAATCAACTTCAAATAATCTTAAAATCCATCAAAGGATGTTGACATAGATGAAATCAAAACCATTTGAGAGAAATATCACTTTTTTTTAATCATTTAAATGTCACATAATTATAAAATAAAACATTTACATTGAAAATATTCTTATAATATTGTAAGGGAAGCTTATATGATTTTATAACGGCAGAAAATAGCCACACCCGCCGTATAAGTTAAAAAAAGACATTCTTACCTTAATTTTGTTGAAAAGGTTAAAAAGGACCTTGTTTGGAAAATGACAGAAATATTCCTTTCAAACCATTTTATAAAAATTCAAAAATGGTATAAATAACTTTAACCCATAGTCTAGTAAATAGTAAAAATGTTTTGGAATTTATTTTTAAGAAACATGGATGTGGATGGTAAAGAGGTCCCAGTAGATAATTACGTATAAAAAACCTCGGATAATAAAAAGATTGTGAAATAAACCCTTACCTTGTACTTTTACTTGGTCAAGGGTAGGTTAACCTCCTGTATAATGGTGAAATAATTGTTATTAGATTATAAAAGATTCATATACATTAATATGATATCATATATGATCTTTTAACATTGCTTCATTAATAATATCATGGTATTATCGTTGTTTCGGGTGTTAACGGATTCATTTTCCTTTATATTCTTTGTTTTGTGAGTCATATTTTTTATGGATGGGATATATATTATTTATATACATAATGATATTATGTCTTTAAATATTACATTTAATCATAAAATGAAAATTATTCTTGAATGGATTCGATGGGGAATGAATCTTATCGCATTCGTGGAGACGGTAATCTGTACGTACGCATGAGAGAAAATATCATTATTTTGATATTAAAATAATATATAATTGGATGGAATATCATATATAAATAATTATTATCATGTTATATATATTATTTACATTAATTACACATCATTATTATAACCATCCAAATAATTATGTATCGAATAACAATTACACCACGTTGTGGAGACGGTAAGCCGTACGTACGCACGTATGGTGACATGTCATTCAAAGGATGGATAGAATAATTAATTTGGTTGTACCATATTTATAACATCATATTATATATAATATACTGGAGTTATTATTTTAGAATGGAAACAACAAATAAAAAGGAAGTGGAAGAAGAAAGAAACTTGAAAGAGGTGATGAAATATTTACCTCTTCTTCGGGTTCTTCCTTTTGATTTGATCAAAATGGATCCTTAGGTTGGCTTTCTGACTAAATAAGGGCCTCTAGAATGATTTGAGGGAAGTTGAGAGGATATTTGGGCATGGTTTGGCCTAACCAAAAGGCTTTGAAGGTATGAATTTTAGAGAAGGGGGAGCGCCCTTTTATAAGAGGGGTGAGGGGCCCCTTAGGAAAAACTTAAAATATTATTTTATAATAAATTTATATTCAGTTTCTAATGGCTCAAAACTGATTTAGTCTATATATAAGGTGGTTATGGGTCTAATTACACTTAACCAATAGGTTTTAGACAGGTTTGGGTCACTATATTAACCATATCTTTTAGATTTAACTCTTAGTTAATTAGTTTGACATTTACCATGTCTCTTTTTATTTTTATATTATTTGGTTAATGAACTTACTATAAACTTCCAAGAGTACCCCAAGTGGTTCATTAATGACAGAAATATCATCATATAATTATTTTTGATGAACCTTATATTTTTAGGGATATTATATCAATTAATAATATAATATTTGTTTTAAAAATTCTTTTATGTCAATTTTGACACTATTTAATAATTGATTTTTGTTAAAGTCATAACAAATTTATTAATTCAAAAAAAATTCATTTAATAAATACTAACACATCATGTTAACCAATAAAATTATTTTATGGAATCAAAACTTTCAAATTATATTTATTTTAACATTTATAATAACCATTATTTGATTCTTTCATGAATAAGGAAAATACTGCATCATTATTGTGTCATAAATAAATTTAATTATTCAGTGTATAAAAATTATAAATAAAATACCATTATGTAAGAAATATTTTTATATTTATAATTAATATTTATAGTTGAAAATATAACATATATAAACATATGTAAAAAAAAATTTCTAAAAGATATATGCTTATGTCATTTTTGTATTTACTTTAACTTAATTAATCTATAGTGTCATTATCACTTACAAGTGTCTCCATGGGGTCCAAAAATCGACCCAAAGATTCACATGGTTGTACATGTATCATCCAATATGGTTAGGAAATGTTTTAGGGTAATTTAATATTATTATAATATTATTTTTTTAGCCTTATTTACCGGATTTACCCTCTAACCATGGTAAATAAAATATTTACCGAAGTAATTATCCAAAATGCCTAAAAATAAAAGTTACCTATTTACAAAATTTGGACCTCTTGATCCCAAATATAAAATCCATTTTTTCATATTCCAAACACATAAGTGGCAGAAATTAATTTAAAATTAATTCTCATTGTCAAAACAAAAAGCGTGTTTTTTAAGAAATAGTAACTATCAAAAGATTGACACTTTTTTATGTCACGTTTAAATGTGAAATTACGTCCAATGAACAACATTAGATTAAATGGTAAAAATATATTCTAACTATACTTTAAAATCAATCAATAGTATAATTTATCACAATAAATTATTTGGATTAAAAAAATGTGTTTAATTAAAGTTTAGTATTTTTCACAATTCAACTAAAATGGGAAATTCTCAGAAAAATACCAAAAAATCACCCTAAGATAATTTTGATATTTCGAATCCAAAAATGAAGTCCAATATGAATAATAAAATTTATAAACTTTCAAAAATTGGGTATAACTATTCATAATGGCTACTTTGATTGGTTGTGGTGTGTGTTAGAACCTCGAAGTTGCGTACGACACACGCTACTGTATTATTCAAAGAGAAGCGTACCATGGAAACTTGGGGTGTTACACTCAAGGTCTTCAGATAGAAGTAATCGTACAAGGTACATTGAAACTCATCCCAGGATATATCATGTTGGAATTCCGCCTGTGAGATCACATCTCACCATCTCTTGGAGAAATCCAAAAGCATATATGTAGCGAGCTTGACCCTCCTCTCCAGAGATGTCTCCAGGTGCTCAAAGATCGTCAGCGTGGCTCCAATCATGATTCTGTAGCATATGGTCCTCCTTCACCTATGAATTTGGGAGGATGCTGCTGCTGGAAAACCCATGTCAGCTCTGCCATAGAAGGGAAGGATAAAGTACTCCTCAGAAGGTATGCATAAACCTCATAAAGTCCTCTTGGAATTGTGCATCAGCACCTATGTCTGGAATAATGGCTAGTGCCAAGACTGGTACAAGTAGAGGATCTGCTGGAAGTACTTGATCAGCCATTTCTGGTGTCTGATTGTTTCCTTGTAACTGTTTTACAACTAGAGGACGTCTCGGTGGCATGACTCTGCAAGTTCATATACACACCTTTGATCAAGATTATCAAGAACTGAAAACTAGAAGGGTAAGAAGGTAACAGGAGAAATAAAGCATTCAAGTTTTACAAAACATGGATAAACAACATGTATACTTAACTACATGGCGAGTTCCCTTAAGCCTTTCACATGGGTGTGTACTTCTTCAAAAACTGGTTGTGTAACACCCCAAACACACTGCGTGTTGTCATAACACACAATGTTTACTTGAATCCTATTCCCCTGTCTGAGTCCTTCTACATGATTAAGCTACACGGTTCTCCTAGAACAAGACTACATGGAGTGTTTGTGCTAGACTTGATGTGTACTAGACGAGCTTCACTGACTCGTTTTGTTAGCGACATGGTCGGATAAATGGCTCACACTACACAGCGTGTTCTAGACAGACACAGCATGTACTAAAGGATTTCCACCAACCCGTTTTTTTAGTTACACAGTCAGATTCCAGGTATTACACTACACAACATGTTCAAGACTGACACGGCATGTATTGCTTAAGTTTTTATCCATCTTTTTTGTTAGTCACATGGGAATACACATGGACTAAACACATGGATTGTATGTCTGGTACACAGCGTGTCCCACCAAAAATTCTCCTAACCCCGTGTCTATGCCCACATAGCCAGTGACACGGTTAGAGACTACACGGTGTGTACATAGGGTATACGGCGTGTACTTAAGAAAAATAGTTTCTTCCCAGAGAGAAGAACACATGGTGTGTATTCAAAACTACACAGCATGTATTCTGGGTTTTTCCAGACAGTAATCCTCAGAAACAACTCCAGAATCCTAGAAAACACTGAAACAAACATTAAAGTGCCAAATTATGATCCGTGAGTGTAAAGACCCAGAAATTTCAAGGAAATTTTTTTTCTTAATTTCTTTGGAATTTTATATGTCTGCAGTTTCTAACGGTACCTGATTCCAAGGCTCGGTCTGCCCGGAATCAATTTACGAAGTTTAGCTCAGGTACGTTCAGTGAACGAACGAGCGGGTATTTCTAACTTTTGAACCGGTGCTTGGAATCGAAATCTTAGGGCACCGATGAACTCACATCACCAGTAATTGCTTAAGGGGATCTTAAGAACAGATGTGTTTTTTCGCATGAGGTGGTTAATTTTTGGGGATTCGATAAGTCTTAAATAAATTGTAGTGTTACAATTTATTTTATGTGGAAGTTAAATTCTCCATAGAGAAGTTGGAGGTGGGGGCACACCACACCTAACTTCCCATGAGAGGGTATGACCAAGGGTGGTGGGGTCCACCCGAAACCCCAACCCTTTACCTTCCCTTTAACTCCCACGAACTTTCCCCTATTTAAACCCCTTGTTATTAATGTATAACCCCTTCACCTCCCAACCATTAATGTGGTCATCTATCCTCTCATAATGTGTATCAAACCATTTAGTTAATAGCTTGAATTAATTTGGGTGTTTATAATTCTTTTTGAATTTTAAACCTTTCACCCTTCCCTCTCTATTAAATTTGCCAACCCATATATTTAATACTTTCATTAATTATTTTGGAGTGTCAAAAATTCTTTGAATTGTTTCTTTTTGCATGGAAATGTTTTTCTAAAGGGGCATTGTAAAATATTTCTGGAGAAAATATTTTGGGTGGGGGAAAACCTCTGGAGAAATTTTAGGAGAGCTCCCTCCTTCCAACGAAGAACATTCTTGATGAAGAACGACGCCTCTTCGACGAAGAACACCTCTGGCGGAGAACGAGAAGTCATTGATGGTGTGCCTTCTCTTCTTCTTCCTCCGCGTCAAGGGAGGAGATACTACCACGGGGAACATCTCCATCGACGATGACTCTTCCTCTGACGTCAATAAACCAACGTATTTTTCCTTCCATGTTATCGTCAACAAACAACGAACGACTCAAGTTAGGTAATTAATTTATGAATGATATTAAACCCATGTTTGTTCCCTTATAAAACAAAAAACGCGGATCAACTCAATATTAAGTTGATCCGTGAATGTTTTAATTGTGGGTTGGGAATTTTGGTATGCTTTAAATTTATTTAAGAGATTGTGGAATGATTTGATTCAATTTTATATAAACAAAAATTGATTGTTGTTCTTTATAAACCCTGTTTAATCTTGGTTAATTGATAACGTCTAACACGGAGGGCATAGGCCGAACAAACACAGCCCGACCACCCTCTGCATATTTTTGTCGATGTGTGGATTGACGGCGACAATGAAACGAGACTGAAAATGCAATTTTAAGCCTCCGCAGTGAAGATCGGGTCCCGGGAGGACCGCTGGTGAAGACGGCGGGCAAAATGGACCACCGAAGCACGTCTGGTGGTCCGCGGAAAGTGGCGGCGGCACACCATGCCGGTGCGGCAGCGCCGGTGACCGGCGGTGGCGGCGCGCCACCAGAATAGAACCGTCATGGTGGCGGACCAAACCAGAACAACTTAGTCATTCCGAAAGCAGAGGTGTGTGGCTTAAATGTCGCGCCAGATGGCCGCCAACGCCCCCCGGCCGGACCGGGGCGGGCCGAGCGGACCGGACCGCCAGCGCCGGCTGGGCCACGTCGCGCCGGCTAGGCCGGACCGTGCCGGTCGGGCCATGCCCTATCGGGTCGAACCTGGACCCGGGTCGATTCGACCCGGTTCGGGCCGACCCAGGGGGTATCGGGCCGGGTCAGACCGGGCCCGAACCCCCTATTCTCGGGCAGTTTTGTTCAAATGCCCATAACTTGGCCTACGGACCTCCGATTGACGCACCGTCAGTTGCGATGGGATCCTTGGATCGAGAAGGTCATTTCGGTATATTAAACTCAAGGTTTTGGAGAACTTTTTGTATGTCTGGGTTGATTCGAACACGAAACCAACCGGGCCCTCGGAGCAGAAATGCCTATAACTTGAGCTCTGGATGTCCGATTGACGTGTCATCGACTTTGTTGGATTCCTCTTAGTGAGATGGACCTTTTGGCTTACTCCACTAGATGTTTGGATGCAGTTGAAGTATGTTCGGGTTGGATTGTACCCAAAATCCAACCGGGCCTCTGGAATGGAAAAGCCGATAACTTTCAGACTGGACGTCCGTTTGACGAACCATCAGTGGCGTTGGTCATCACTTTGAGAAATAGCCCCCTATGAGTATACCCTATGTGAGTTCGGGGTATAGTTGAGATACGGTCGGGTTGGTTCATACACGAAACCAACCGGGGCCCTGGGACGAAAAGGCTAATAACTCACAGACCGGGCGTCCGATTGACGCGCCGTCTGTTGCATTGAGACCCCTATGACGAGGCAGTCCTTTGGGATACTTCTTCATGGTAATTTTTCATACTTGGAGTATCGACCTGTAGCTCATGGAGCGGGCCCTCTCAGAGACGAGCATACGGAGTACGAAGACCGTGTAGCTGGCTGAGACCTAATGACTGCTTGTCCGATTTGATTTGGAGTGACTTGCATAGCCCAGTGGGGAGCACTACTTTGTGAGGTGGTAGGCCCATGGCAGAGGAGCACTACTTTGTGAGGTGGACGACCCATGGTACTCGACAGGAGGAGTACCTCTGTAGGCTATGAGGGGGAGCACTACTGTGTGAGGTGGCAGACCCATGGCGGAGGAGCACTACTTTGTGAGGTGACTGACCCACGGTACTCGACAGGAGGAGTACCTCAGCAGTCTTAGGTTAGTGAGTAATTCCTCAGAGTCGTGACAGGATCACTGTACTCGACAGAGATGGAGCTCTTCAGTAGTTGCGGTTTCGATAATGAAAATTCTGTTTTGAGCTGAGTCAATGAGCTTTGTGTTTTCCTCATGATTGAGATGGGTTACTAGATAACTTACGTATATCTATGGGCATATAACTAAGTAGTGGTTATCCGTCGACTTCATATCTATGTGATACCTTATTTCTGAGATGGTTTACTTGGTAACTTAGGTATAAGTATAGGCTTATACCTAAGTAAGGGTTATCTGTTGAGAACTTTCTCTGTGATTATCCTTGTTGGATTTAGTGAGACCTTGAGGGTATTAGGGTCCCTACTGAGTATCGTATACTCACCCTGCATAGGCTTTTCCTGCACCTAATTGTGTTGGTTGCAGACGACGGACATCACTAATCATGGTTGAGGCTTGTAGAGATGAACAGTACCCAGAGGTGGACCTCACGACGAGTTAGTACCCAGAGGTGGACTTCATGACGAGACGGTACACGGTGGGGTTGACGGGAGAGAGCATTGAGGAGGCTATCTATACCTACCCTTCAGGTAGGATCCAAGGTGGATGAACAGGATATTCTTCTTTTCTTCCAACTGTTTGTCTTTTCTATTGTACTTTCATTCAGTTGTAGCTGTACTTTTCAATTGGGTTTGTATTCTGGCCCATTTACTTTTCAGCACTTTCTTTTGTACTTAGTGTATTACTTCCTCTTGTACTTTGTTGTGTTTGTTTACTTTTATAAAGGCAATTCCTTCCTAGTTATTGGGATCTACGCCTTTGGTGCTAGTCTCCAGCCCCTGGCCTATGGAAGGCGGGCGTGGGGTAGTCACGACACAGGCCTCGAGGACGGGTCATGACAGTGAGGGCCCATACTCCCCACCAATCAAAACTTGGAATCTTATATATGTCATAAACAAGCATAATAGATCAATGATCTACCAAATTCCAATCCATGAGGGCCCATAACACCTCAAGAACGAAAGTTTGGCGTTCATTCAAAAAAACCATACACAAGTCAATACCCTATCAAACAGCAATTATTTTATCAAGGCATCTATCACAACAGCATGAATATCTAGAACAACATCTATCACAACAACATGAAATCACAAATTAACCCTAAATGGCATGGCAAGAATGCATGACATGTGATTCCTAGAAAGTGCCTATATGATGCATTAGATGACATACCATCATCTCATCGGGTTGTAATTGAAATATAACCTCAACAATATCAATGATAATGGCACAAAACATGTGAATGACCCAACGGTGAAATAAAATCAACTGTAAAATTGAAAAACTAGAAAATTGCAATAAACGAGGTAAATTGTCTTTTCCCTATACACAGGTTAGCTACTCCCAGGAATATCTTATTACCAAGTACCTATTTCTGTCATATCCCTGATTATAGGCTTCAAACAGTAAGTCAAGAAGAAAATAATCCCTTTGATACCACTTTCTAATGTCCCGGTTTCGGAAGCCACCCAGAGATGCCCCGTACCTAGTTGGTCACATGGACTCATGCGCATTTCCCCAAATGTCAAAGGCTGCTGACTAGTAGTGAGATTCTTGGGTGTGATAGTGGGGAAACTCTTCCCTCATTAGCAGAGTAACACAGCAAAAGTAAAACACAAAGAAATAGTGGAAGCAGTAATATTACCATACAAAAATAAACAGCAGAAGACTGAATAAATAACCAGTTGGAGCACATATATAATGACACATGATACATATGTCTAGGAAAGCAGCTAAACAAGTCACAATACTGAGATACAGTACCAAACCAAAGTACAATAAAAACAGTAAATAGCTCCACAGAATCTCAAGCCAAATCTTAGTCTCATGTTCTCCATCTCTAAAGTATTAAAGTAAATATAGTATAAGTGATCTTTCCCTTATCTATACCTACAATAGTATAATCTGTTTGGGCCCAAAATCATGGCCCAAACAGGGTGTGAGACTAAATTCCAGTAGGCAACCACTAAGAGATTTGTGCCTAATAGTCGATGAATTTATATGGCAGACAATAAACAAAATAAGCTATAAACAAGGAAGTAATCAAAGGTAAACATTCCTATAGTTTCAAGCATTCAAATACCACATATCAAGTAAGCATATAATCACAAACAGGTAACCCTCTAGGAATTACTCACAGCCTATCCCCTCTAGTCCTACCTAGAAACCACAAGAAACCCTTGGGGTAGCAGACACAGTCTCACCCCTCTGTTTTTGCTTTAGAATAGACTCTCTAAGGAATAACTCATCATCAATTCCCCCTATAGTCAAGTGTGATCAAAGACTCTCTGAGGAAGAACTCACTATCAATTCCCTCTATAGTCTTTTAACATAACCTACAGGCACTCAGAGGAAGCACTCAACATCAATTCCCCTTGTGGCCTCGTAACATAACTATAAACCCTCTGAGGGAGCACTCAGCATCAATCCCCCCTATGGTCTCGCAGCATGATGATAATTAAAGACACTCTGGAGAATACCTTATGTCCATTCTCCCTATGGTCTACTACACCAGGTTCTCACAGCCCTGTGTAAGTCAAAAGAACATAGCAATGCAAAGCGACCAAATTAAAACTCAAGAACTACTTGTGTAACTTGTCTACAGCATAACAACATGTCAGATAAATAATCACTCCATCCTAACAATACTATGCATGGGAAACAAATAGCATCCTAATAGGAAAACTAGACCAAATGGTCAAAATAAGAAAAAATGGTGAAAACCTCCATAACATGGCAATGTAAACCCTATTCTCAACAAATAACCTCTATCCAATCAAACTAGGGCATAGCAGGTAAATAATAGTGCTAAAACCATAAACACACAATACCTTGTTCATGGGTATTGGGCACTTTTGCACATAAAACTCAAAGACTGTCTACAAAAAGGAACCAAAAACCTACCCCGGTGTTGTAGGATCATTATACGTGAACCCCAAGCCTTGAATCACCCAAGAACACCGTAAACCTACAAAAACTCTCAAAACTATCAACTAAAGATACCTTGAGAAAGAGGAGGAACCAAGAAGTGAAGATCTAGGAGAAAGAAGAGCTTACCAAGGTGATCCCAACACAATTGACGGTGGTTGATTAGGAAGAACGAGTTCTTGATCGGGGGCTCGGAGAATTTATATGGTCGTACAGTCTCTCTCAGTCAAACCAAACCTAGAAGGAGATGGTTATGTCCATAAGATGAGACCCTGGTGCATTTAATGAAAAAAAAGAAAGTACATGGTGTGTACTTTCCTTAACCAGCCCCCGCATTAGGTAGTCTCCAGGTCACCACACACGGTCTTGTGCATAGCCGTGACATGGCCAACACCCGACTACCTATGGTAACCAAGTACACAGCATGTACTCATAAATTACACGGTGTGTACTTAAGAAATTTCCATAAAAACCTAATTTTTCTCAAAAATGACCAGAAAAGAAAAAACATACTTGAAAAGAAGATTTGGGTTATTACACATTATAACCAAGGATGGTGGTTATGTTATAATAAAATATGGGTAGAAAATATATCTCCCTCTAATGCATTGGGTAAAGATTTATATCTCATGATATAGAAAGGACTATAATGGTGAGTGAACTCAGTTCAGTAAGACAGGAATGGAATGGGGAGTGAACCCGGTTTAGTAAAGGACTTTGTCTAATACGATGCTCTTGGGAATGAAACTTGACTACTAGGATATTATTTGTGGACCTTTATTTCATGTCCATAATGTTATACATAAACCTGATTATATATTCACAATATTATGCATGTACATGTATTTTATATCCATAGTGTTATGTGTGTACATGGTTGCATGTCCATAAGTTTATTGGAGGCCCTCATCTCATTTCTTTAACTTAATGAGTGAACCTATTTCTATTTACACATATACATGATGTTATAATCTAATGTGTATGCCACAAATCTATGTTTTATTCCAATGTTATTCTCTCATGGCTCATGTTCTTTGATTCCCTTAATATTCATTTCTTATGAACTGCAAATCTTTATCTCATGACTCATGCTTATGATTGATGAAAGGATAGGCATGAACTTCATAAGTTATGTTCATCATCACATACACTTATTCTTATATTATTCTTTTATATGATCATAGATTCATATATCTTATTTTTACCCTTATTGACCATCTAATCTCACCATTTCTTATTTTTCATTTCCCTAGGTTATGAAGAAATGTTTTATGTAGGGTATGTCTATGAAGAGTACTAAATGGGAATATCTTTGTGGTAAACATTGAAGATCCTTCATCAGATTAGAATATTATGATCCAAGTTTCCAATGGCACTAAAATATCACTGTCCTCAGGCGTGTGTTTGTGTAATGTAATGAATACCCATCTAAAAAGATGTAATATCCATGTATGATAAGTTGGGGTTGTTATAGTTTTTATCATAGGAAATGTTTTGTTAACCTTTGAAAACTGGGATGAGATAATTTAGTGAGATACCTAGGGATATTTCTAAGGATATGTATAGGTATGTCTCTAAGGATAAGTCTAAGGATGATTCAAAGTATAAAAAAATGTCATGGAATTTTATAAAAGGATATAGAAAGTGGTTTCTAAAAAATTAAATCTCTTTCTGGATACTATAAGTGGATGTGACTCTAGAACAGATGTACCTAGGGGTAACTACCCCAAAAACATTTTATTGATCTTGAATCGATTGGGAATTGGTACATGAAATGGGCCTTACTACACACCTGGAACGACACTCTCGGGGGATATTCTTGGGAAATTCACAAACTCTTTACAAACTATCATGAAGGATTTAAATATATAATGATTATGAATGACCTGGGATAAACCTAATATATTATAGATTAAAAATAAGGTATCTTGATTTAGACCTCCTAAATTATTTTTCATACTATGTACCTTTTTATTATGATTAGCCTTTCTCACATTATACTTTATAGTCTTAGTCAATAGAGTAAACCATAAGGAACTGGATTAACATTGAATATGATGGAAAATTTACTAATGATAATCCAAATGGGATGATAACTAGAGTTGAGGATTTTGTGATTATGCCTAATTATTTCTCATGGAACATGATTAACAACGTGTAGTTTAACCAACTCTCAAAGTCACTAAAGAAAAGAAGGATATATTTTGTTGAAAGTTCAGGTAGGAGAGACCATGGAGAAAAAGAAGATTTTGTTTTCTATATATCAAGAATGTGGGAAGAATCTCTCTAGGTAATGTCTCAAGGGAATGGGAAGATTTTTTAACTTTGGAGATTAAGGACACAAAGCAAGTAACTTCAAATGAAAAAAATTAAAATTTTAGTTAAAACAATGTATTAGAATATTTCTCTCCCTATGGTATTATCAATGGTTGAATTCTTTAAATGTGTAAAGTATAGGCATTATGAAAATTGTTATCCTAGGGGTAAATCACATGAAGAGAATCAGTAAGGTGGTATGAGTATTGGATATATTGTTAATGATGAAGAGACTACAAATGACATATGAAATGAAAGAAGTGTTAAAGAATAAGAGAGTAAATCCTAGTTAATAGTTTGATAAGTAAGTGGGGTTATTGAAGTATTTGTGTATTGGAATTCAAGGATTATGTTATATAAATCATGAAATATATAATTATTTTTCAGTATAAGTTTTTCGATAAGGATTTTCAAGAATATATTAAATAGTAATGATGGACTAGAAGAGTGATTTAATGGAAAGGTGATATTTTGTTTGAGGAAATATAACCCTTAATATATTCCTGATGTTGAGATAATGATGTTGGGATAAGGAGATAATTGATTTGGATAAAGTAAATTAGATAGTATTGACAACCTTAGAACCAATTAATGATTTTTATACAAAGTATTTTATGTTAGCTTTGATGGAGTTAAAAACATTATTAAGAATGTGGAATACATTTAATAATTTGTGGATTTATTCAAGGAATGAGTAATCATGTTTTCTTTCATTGAGGTTCTATGGTAATTTAGGTTATTACCATGTTTCAATAGAATACATGAAAAAGGTATTCACATGTTTGGTATGTGGAAATCACGATGTACTTTATGAGATATGGTGTATTAATGTTAAGTTGATTTTGAGAAATTTAGTTACCTTCTTTCTAAAGTTTTTGATTTTAATATTTTGGAAGGGTCATAAGGCTATCTATTTATGAAATGGTTTAAGTTGAACTTTTGATGACTTTTTAGAGATTAATGTATTATTTCACCATATAAAAATTTATTCATAAGTTATGCTAACCATTTTTCTATAATGATAACTAAAGATAGATGGAATGACTTATCATTCTATTTATGGATCTTATGATACATTAGTTCTTCAGAAATAAAAAATTCACCTTCATTTATTGGAGTAAGATATGAAGTGTAAATTGATCAGGGAATAACCCAAGGGTGGTATTGTTCTTATGAAATGGAATGAAATTGAGTAAGTGTATCTTCTCATGAAAATTCATCATCTTTAGTAAAATGATCTTGGAATAAAATATTATCCTAATTTGATAATTTTTCATGAAATCAATAGCCTTTTTCATTCCTCTTTAGTTTATGTTTTTTTGGCTGTTAACATTCTATATATCATCCACTTTCTTGTGATCAGTGATCTTTATCACTCTTTATAATTATTTATACTTTTCTTACATGTACTAATCTACACTACCTATCTATGTTCTTCTATGTGGAAAACTAGTTATGAGTTACTTTGGGTAACCGTTATGCTTACAACTTTCCATTTTTAAAGGAAGTTTTATTATTCATTTGTATGATTTGGGATTATATTATGGAAGTTTCAAATGATAAAACTTTTATGACTAAGAAATTTTTTGAGGGTGAAAATCATTTTAAGAGGGGTAGAATGTAACACCCATAGATTTTGTAAAATTCTTTTTTCAAATAGATTTCATCTCTTCCATATTTTTTTTAATAAAAACACAAATTTTAGATTGAGTTACAAGTAACACTGATTTTATCTTTCATTACACACAACAATAAGCTTGGCTTGTGTTACATATAGTATCAATTTTAGCTTTCATTTCACGAAAAACCGATCTCAAACAAAACATGTCATACAATTAAAATATTATTATTTAATATTATATTTATCACCTAGAAATTGGAATGTAGGGTATGAATATGATTAACTAAATTATAAAAATATGGTTTACACATGTATATATAATTAATTATTTGGAAACCAATTCATTAGAAATGAAAATAAAAACTATTTTAAAATAAAAAACATATTTTTCAAAAAAAAATATTTTTTATGCAAAAAAATGTATTCTACCTCAATAAAATAAAAAAAATACTTTTAGTTAATTATTTTAATGAAATTTTTATTTTATATATACTAAATAAAATATTTAACATTCATATTATGTATTTTCTATACAATAGATAAGAATAAATCAAATTCTATGCTTCAAAATTGTATTTTTCTAAAAAGTAGTTTTGTCACCTTTTATGGTGAACTTATTTTAAAACAATATTTTTCAACTTTTAGAAAATTAATTTGATAAAATAAACATAATTTTTACTATTGGAATATAAAAATTATCTTAGTGAGAATTTTTGGGATTTTCCTGAAAATTTTTATTTTTTGAAGTAGAGTTTGCGGTTATGTTGTGATTGAAGCAATTAAGGTGAACCACCATAGATCTGCAATGGCATTGGTGGATGAAATGGTAGGGTATCATTAAACTAGTTCTTCAAAGTCATTTGAGGTAGTGTTGGTTGGTTTATTTCTTTTCTATACTGAGGTGAAGAAACCTGGTAATCTGACAATGGGGGTGAGTTACCTATCTCATATTTTGTAAACTAAAACATATCCCAATATTACTAATAGGGAGGTTATTTTTGATAGATTCAAGATTTGTGAGCACTCCATTATTTCTAGGTTAGTTCTACCAACTCGAAGAAAACCTTATAAAACTAATGATATGGTTTGGAAACTAACTACTATATGGGGTTCTGTTGATTGGAGATGTATACCCATTGGATGGGGCTTTTTTCAAATTATTTTCCCATCAAAGGATCTCATGCGCAAGGCTTGTGGGATTAAATCAATTTCTTTAAATCCAGGTGTGGTTTTCTTTCAGCAATTAGATTTTCAGTTCAACCCATTTTCTATAAAAAAAATACCAAGGCTTAATTCTAGATCAAAATAGTGGGTTTGAACTGGATTCTATGGTATCTAAATATTTTATTTGATATGGATTTTTCTATTCGAATGCTGATCAAAATGGATAGGGTCACTAAGGTTTCCAAAATTTTTCATTATACTATGGTCCTAGTGTTGGTTGACATAATCTATTTCTTTATTAATAATATAGTTTTTTCAACATTGAATGATGAAATTTATTTGAAATTGGGATATGAGAGACTACCTGATTTTTGTCCAGACTGACAAATTATTGGTCATGTTAATGATAACTGAGGTAAAAATGTTTCATACTCTTTTTTTCTCATTAAAAGAGAATACAATGGCTTCTTGTAGGAAGAAATTAAGGAGGAAAATAGTGTATAATAATGTAGTTTTTACTGGTGATAATAAATCCCCTCCTAATAGGGGAAGTAATATGTTAGTGTTGGACCAACAAGTGTTGAGGGAGGAAAGAGGGTAGGAAATTTCCTTGGCTTTGACTGAGCTGGTCCCTCTTCTTCTGATGGAATGGTAATATAATGTAATCACATAGGTGTTGACACTCAACAAGGTTTGGAGCTATATGAATATATAAACAAGGATCTTTTTTAGTGTCTTATACCATAGGATGCTCCTTCACAGCCTGAATGGAAAGGTTTTATGGTGAAACCACTGGAAATAGATTTATCAGGACATGTTCCACATGATAATGGGTCCAGGACATCTGATATTCAACAAGATATAAATTATCATTAAGAGATTTAGAATGTATTTTGATCCTCATGAATTGTGAAGTGGGGTAACATTTTGGATGATGGAAGTGATGAAGATAATTGGTTGGTTTTATTGGACAATGCTCATCTCAAGCCTTCAGGTAGTGGTGTTTTTTTAAGAATATTCTCATTGGTAAAGTAAAGAGTCATCCTCCAAAAAGAAGAACACTAAAGGATTATTCCAACCTAAAAAGTAATGTATTTACCATATTATCTTCCAAGGATTTAAATTTAAATCTCACCCTAGATCATAAAATGTCCAAGGTAGGGATCCTTAGGATTCTTAAGCACGGTAACTCATAGTAGAAGTGGGAAACTACAGATTAATCTGATTATGAAAATGGGAAGTATTCTTCTTATTATGATTACTAAACTTGTTTTCTATATGAGGGAAAGTCTCTTTGTTTTAACCCTCATTATTCACTTGTTATCCTTTTCTTTATTTTAATAAATGGTTAGGATCTTTTCATTTGGATGGATCTTTCTGGATAAATAGTGAAAAATACTAAATTTTAGTTGAAAATTATCTTTTCATTTAATTTATTTATAATGTTAAATTATATTTTAAATTGTTTTTAAAGTATAATTATTTCAAATATACATATATTAATCCAATTTAGGTTATTTTATTCAATTTCACATTGAAATTGGATATAAAAACTTTGTAATTTTTTTAGCATTTTCACTTTAAAAAATTGTTTTCTCATCACATAAATGGGACTAATATTAAATTAGTTTTTGAAACTTCTATGAATGAAATTTGGAAAAATGGATTCCATATTTTGAATTAGAATAATTTATATTATCAAATAATCTCAAATAAATTTTTGACCAAAATTAATAGTGAATGTAGTAAAAATTAATTATCATGATTAAGGTAAAATGGGTTTACCAGGGGTTAAACTAAAATGATAAGAGTAAAAATAATATATAAAATTTTCTAAAAACTATTCTCTAGACATATTTTGACCATACAACCTATAAGGTTTAATAATGGTTTATTTTGGAACCTTGTGACATGAAAAATGCGGGAGCACTCAATTATTTACAAAAACACCAATTGTTCCCTCTCCCCTATTTATAAAAGGCCATCCTCTCTCCTCTCTTATTCACACCTTCACACTTCTTTGGTTTGGATGAGACCTACCAAAATAACTTTTCAACTTGCCTACCCTCATCCTTGAAGCCGTAGTTTTGGTAAAAATCCATCCTAGGAAATCTTTTAGTGCAAACCTAAGGAGTACAACTTAAGAAGAGGAGGTTTGAAGGAGTACGACGGAAGTCAAGACTTAGGGTAAGCGATTTCCATCTCACTTTTATTTTTAGTGAGTTAAATGAAATATCAACCACATGTTACTTTTATGTGGTTTATATACTACCCATTAATTTATTTTATGATGCTTATACATAAAATTATTGGTATTTACATATCAATTTTAGGATCTCTATTTCATGGGGTTTTGATTTCAAAGTTACCAAAGTGCTAAGGTATTTTTATCTCAACTTGCCTAATTTGATATGTACGCTTTTTTATGAACCTATTCACGAGGTGTATATATAGCCCCTTTGGCATGTAATATCATGAATTTATTCATTATCATGATATTTTAAGTTTCAATTCATGTTATTCCCTCATGGGGCTTATGAATCAACATTATTAAAGTGATAAATATTTTATGTTATGATCTAATAATTTATTAGGATTATTGATGATTAAGCCTCCAATGTTGAAATCTCATGATCTAACAATCAAGAATTATAATTAATTTTATTCTCTTCTGGTTATGTCATGAGAATAAATTTTTTCCCTTAAATTTCCTCTCTTCATGTACTCAAGAGTTCAAAAATAATTTTTTCAAGAAAAATCATATTTCTAATCAAAAACTCTTTTTCTTCCAAATCCATTTTTTATAAAAAAGTTTTCAAATTTTTTTTATTACTCTCTTAGTATTATTAAAATAGATTTTTACCCATGTTTAACTTTATAAAAAAAATTAGAAATAATCTTCATGTTTTTTCCAAATAATTCTATTTTTCATTTTACCAAAAATGTAAAAAAAATATTTGTTTTTAACATGAACATCATGAATAGTATTTCCCATTATCACAACTGCTCAATTATTTCAAGATTCCTTTAAAAAATTTAAAATTTATTTTCAAAGAAAATTATTTCTTTATATTTGGGAAAATTTCTATTTTAAATAAATGATTTCAAAGTGAAAAGGATTTTGAAAATGTTTTATGCTTTAAATAGAATTTATAAAATAATAAAGGATATTTTCCTTAAGAAATATTTTAAATTATATTTAAGTATTACTTTATATGTTTTAAATTTTATTTTAAAAGAAATAATTTTGAAAATATTTTATTTTTAAAACATTTATTTTCAACGAAAGGTCATTTTCATTGAGAAATGTTCTAAGTGATATTTCAAAATCCTTCTCCATCTAGGATGAAATATTTTGATATAATTTATTTATTACTGGGGATATAAACCAAGGATACCATTATTATTCTTCCTCTGAATAGTTATTTTTTATAATGAAAAGATGTTTATGAAACCTCTTTCTCTTCCATGGGTTATACCATGATAAAAATCTTTTAAACCCAGTTTCTTTTCATAGTTTATGCTCTGATGAAATGTTGAAATGATTATAAGAACTGTATATGTTCCATAGGTTATGATGTGATAAAATGTTTATGAAACCCATTTCATTTCATGGGTTATGATATGGTTAAATATTTGTGATCTTGTGGCACACATATGTATAATTTTCATTATGTGATGGTTGTTCTGTTATAACCAAAGAAGGTGGTTAATTTATAACCAAAGATGGGTGAGACCTATATCTTCTTCAAATCAATCAGGTAAAGATTTATATCTCATGATATAGAAATCACTATGATGGGGAGTGGACTCAGTTCAGTAAGACAGGACTGGAATGGGGAGTAAACCTGATTCAGTAAAGAAATTTTTCTACTATGATTGTCTTGATATTGAACCTTGACTATTATGATGTTATACATGGACCTTTATTTCATTTCCATAATGTTATTCATGAACCTAATTACATGTTCACAAAATTATTCATGGATATGTCTTTCATGTATATAATGTTATGCATGGCCCTGGTTTCATGTCCATAATCTTATACAAGGGCATGATATACCAATGTTATACTCTCATGGCTCATATTCTTTGGTTCTCTTATGATTCGTGTCTTATGAACTGCCTATATTTATTCCATGAATCATGTTTATGATATATGATAGGTTTGGTATGAACTTCATAAGTTATGTTCATTACCACATACTTCTATTTTTATATTATGCATTCATATGATCATAGATTTATATATCTTATGTTTACCCTTACTGTGCATCTGAGCTCACCCTTTCTTATGTTTCTTTCCCAGGGTTATGAAGAAAGGTTTTACGTAGGGTATGTTTATGAAGAGTACTAAATGGGAAGATATTTGTGGGAAAAATTAAAGATATTTCACCATATTTGAATATTTTTTTCCAAGTTTTCAATGGTACTAAACTATTACTATCCTCAGGTGTGTGTTTGTGTAATGTAATAAATATTCATCTAAAAAGAAGTAATGTCCATGTATGAGAATTTTGGGTATCTATATTCAACCATTACAAAATAGTCATAAATTTTGGTTCTCTAGCATTAATATACCCAAATTCCTTTCCTTAAAATCCTATCTCATATTTTTCATCCCTTGGTCATAGGAAAAATTCTTATATATTTCGAAACAATGAAGGTCATTGGGGGAGGAATCAATCGCTTTGAAAAAGATAACAGTTTATTTAATTCCTATTTCATTTTATTATTCTTCTACCTCCTTTTGAATATTATTTAGTATTTTAATAACATAAAACTAACATAAATTTAATTATATAATAATATTATAATAATTAAATTTTCATGGGTTTATAATCATCCCTTCTTTGTAGAACATTCGTGTTTGGGCCAGTTCAACCTTTTATATGGATAATGATACCTTGTTTTCTTAATTATGATTATAGATGATTAAAAACATGAATATTTAGTATTTATAATATTTAATATGAATTTCAGTTTTTATTATGAATCTATAATGGAAACACTCAAAGGAATTATCATTATAAATTAAATCATTATTATTGGTAATGTTACCTGAAACGAGCAAGGTAAAGAATTATTCCTTAATAACCATACCTATAACTCCTATTGAATTAGAATTTGACTTTATAATAATTATAAATCTATGATTAGAGTACCTTTACCATTATGGAGTTGATAAAATCATGAACAAGGAATGAATATCAAGACCACTATATTGAAAAAACATAGATTGATGTGAACTATTAACATCCGATAATCAATAAAACACTAATTAAATAATAAATAAGTAATAAATGAATATAAGTGACTTAAAAATTATATACATATAATATGGTATTTAAATTAATAATTAATAATCCTATGTTGATTTTATAGTGATTTGGTTCACATTCAAATGAGTTGAAATTTAAGGTAAGGGAATTCTTAAATCAATTTCCTTTCATTAAATTATGATTTTCATCTTTAATTACGTCCTTTTATGATTATTTATATTCTATAATTTTATTTTTTTAATATTTTATTTCCCATTATTTTATATGTATTTATATTTTCTTGTTATAATATACTTTTTGATTGATTTTTACTTCATAAAGTACAACATTGTAAGGAGATTCTTTCTCAATCTTGTCTCTTTGAGTTATCACTCATTGGTACACCAAAATATATGTTCCTCAGAGTGTATATCACTCTATTTTACTTTATATCAAACTAATTTATATTTTATTTTATAATATAATCTATGATTTATTCCTAATTCATAAGTTACGATCATTTTAATGGGATATTTCTCTCTTTCAATTTTCTTATATTCTATGGAATTCTTTTACTATCCTTTAACCATTCCATATTTATATTTTTTTTAGATCCCTGATTTAGTCTTACCATATTCCTTATGAAACTATAAAGTAATTAGATAATTTAACTATAGTTTAATCATGTTATACTATTTTATTTATCTATCTTTCCTCAGAATATTTATTAAACTTATAATTCAAAAAGCTCCATATTCTTTTTAATAATAATTTTATTACCATTGAATTTTCATTTATGATTTATAAAATTAGTAAGAGGGATTATATTCTAATATTAATTCATTAATCTAAGTACCCTCTTCATTGTCTATTTTATTATATTATATCCTTTGAACATCTCATATACCTTTCTTATGGGCATTCATGACATTATAGTGTTGTATCATGATTACATTTCTCTATAAACCATATATAAATATGAATTGCACTAATTTTCATCACAAGTTATTTATGTTATTATATTTTATTTTATTTATAATGGTAAATTGGTTAACCCATTCCATTTTATTCATTAAGGTTAACATTAATACTTATGTGTGTGGAATGAAATGAAATATTTTATGCATTTTATTCATTTTATAGTTCTTAGACATCAAAGATGATCACATATAGTCTTGAGATGAATAGGGTAATGATTTATTCTCTATAAAGGATATATTTTAAGTAACTTGGTAGGATATTTCATTAAAATTTATTAAAAGTGATTATGGGTGGTATTTGTAGTGCCTTGGTAGGATCTTGCAGTCACACTGAGAGGGGTGTGAATCAGTATAGACCAATTTTTTTTGAATTATTTAATTTTACCCCATTTTTGTATTCAAAAATTTGTATAATTTAAGATACATATATATTATTATGATTTACCAACACACAATTATCACTTGTAAAGTGGTAAAAAAATAAAGAGAATCATCATACAATATTTTTACAAGGTTTGACTCCAATGTGTGAATCTACTCCTTATTGTGTTTGGGTTGAATCTCATACACATCTATCTAGTATATTATGAAAGTGAATATACATATATTATATATAAAAATTCCTCTTTATATATTAATAGTTTCATGGTCTCATGACTAGTTTCTTTATACTATCTCCCACTAGTTTACAGAGGTTTCTCTGAAATAACTTAATGAACAATATTTTTAATCTGATTAGGATGTCACTACATAAAAATAACAAGATATTAATTCTTAATAAGAGTCTTTAGAAACATGTAAATAATATTCTAAAATAAAATTATTTTCAATATCTTTAAATAACCAAGATTTAAAAAATTATTCTGGGATGGGATTTCTAGCCTTACTAAATTCAATATTCTTTGAACCTTTTGTAAACCTTAATCACAATAGATCCTCGATCTATGAGAGTCTCAATATATGTGATGAATATTAGTATTGGTTCCTTTTATTATCTCTCTTAACCCTTTTATTATTATTATCCTTCTTTATATTTTATGATGTAGTGATATTTTAGAACAATTCTTTGCACCTGCTTATCCTTCTTCTTTCTTATCTTTTGTATTAGAAGATAATGTGTATTCAATAGAAGCACATTTTTTGGCCACCTTCTTCTTTATTATTCTTCCTTGATACATAAGATATTCAATAAAGTTGATTCATCTCTCTCAATATTCTCTATAACTTAAATATGTTGGGTGTTTAGAAATATTATAGTATTAGGTTCTACTCTTTATCACTAACTTTGTACCAACTTTACATAATAACATGCATATTACTTTCATAATTTAAATATAGAAACCTTCCCTAAAATTTTAGAAACATTGATCTTTTAAAATTTATCATTACTTGTATTCCAAAAATTCCCATATTCTCATTTAAACTAGTCAAATAATTCTTTATATAATTGATCTATTTTTATCATCATTAATGAATTCCAAATCTTTATATCTTAAATCCTATAATAATATAGAATTGATCATCTCAATTTTTTTCATTAATTATCCTTTGATCTTGGATTGAATCTTGACTCAATCACAGTATCATGATATTTAATATTTAAAGATTTTGAATGTTTCATCTTATTTGAATCTATATATATCTCACATTTTCTCAAAATTTTAACCCTTATATATCATCTTAAGAGTTAGAGTAGCTCCTATGTATGACCATATTAATCCTTACATATGGGAATAATATTTAATATGACATGTAGATATCATATCCTATAATTTTCATATTTCCTGAACCGGTAACCATTACATGTATTCTGGTTGACCTTTATGTGTTATCTTGTTAACCCTTACATATCACAGTGAGGATCTAGGTCTTTTTCGAATTTCTAATGTTACACCCTTACATATTAACCTTTATATTTTCTTTAGTAACCCTTATGTATTGACCTTTATGTTTTCTTCGTGTCCCTTACATGTTTTCCTGTACATATCATATAGATAAATTTATCCTGGTGGGGCTCTATGCTTTTCTTGTTTCCATTCTTTAATGGTCTGAGAATTCCTTATGAATCCAGATTAATTTCATAGGTACTATTATTTATTGTGAAGACACTTGGAGTGACTCTTATGTATTATCCTAAATAATATTACATATCACAATAAGGTTTTAAACTTTTCCAATTTCTATTATTCATAGTCTCAGCAACCCTTACATATTATTTAGAGTTTCAAATTTTCCCTTGTGTATTTATAATGATAAACCTTTTGAATAAGGAAGAATAATCCTTATATAATGTTTTTTTGATTATCAATTTCCTTAAAATAAAAAATTAAAAAACTTATCTCCAAGATTATCAACTCAACTTTAAATATTCTTATAGATTCGTTAGCCACACTATGTCATCTAAAACATGATAAATAAATTTAATACTTTATCAAATCATAAAATTTATATTTAGTATAATTACCAAAGAAAATTATAACATATGTGTAATCTATGAAATATTTACATTAAACTTTACTGCCACGTCAGTTATAACCTTATACTTATCCTTTTTTATCCATCATCAAAAGGATTACTTAATTTATAAAATATTCCTTTATGATTGATAATCCATGTTTTCATTCTATTTAACTAGTGGATTTTATGTCATATTTGTTGACAATCATTGTGGATGGTTTATATTATTAAAGGTTGATGTTATGTGATATTGAAGGATTTATGTGAATATGTTCATGATTTAGAAGAGGATTTAATAGGTTCAAATGATATTTCATGATGAAAAGGACAATGTCAATGTCTCTTATATTTTTCTATATGTTCAGGTGTGATTATGATTTTTTAAAGAGATGGAGATTACAAGTAGTTATCTATATATGATGGTGACTGGATTGGTGAAAGAATAATTCACCACATATAGTATCATTCCATGATAAATTCATCCAATCCATAGTGTATGTGGAAATATCTGGAGTGATGAGGTTTTGTGTGTTTTGTATTCTATTTCAAAATGGGTGTACTTTGGTTAGAAACAAAGAGGAGGATCATGTCATAGTGGACAAAGTTTTAGTTGATAACTTTACCTATGAGAAATAGTGAAGTAGAAGATGTCCTAGCAGTCAAAATTTCATTAGAATTGAATATGTGAATATCATAGGAGACTTATAGATTTAGAAACGACATGAAAGTCATTTCACGTGGTGTTTTGAATACCTTAGTGATGAAGTTTGAAGTAAATTGTGGAGACGATGGTGAAAATGATGAAGTAGAGAACATTTTTTCTTGGTATTTTTCCTATCCAAAATGGTAAATCCCAAAATGGACATATTAAAAGGTATTTTTGATTTACAAAATACCTTCACAAAATGAGAATTTGTATATCACCATACCATGGAAGTGATCATTTCAAATAATGGGGTTTTCACTATTTTGTGAAACATGTTATGTGAGCGTGTTATGAGGTATTTTAAAGGTTGGTTCTATCTATAAGTCTCACTATGTCATGGTATTTTGAGTAAAATTCATTGGTCATCATTAATAAAATCCCAAAATAGTAATTTTGAGATAGGACCACACTATAGTGTTTGAAAATCTAGAAGTTATACTCAGATTTCCAGAATTAGTGCCTCTGTAACTTTTTTTTTTTTTTGAAAAGCATATATCATTAATGAAAAAGATCAGCAGAAGTGCAGGCACGAAACCATGAAGGGAAATTGTCCAGCCAGAGCTGGTTAGTGCCGAAAGGGCCTGAGGATACTAGCTGATGGGCCGCGTTGTTCCCGTCCCGTTTGGTAAAAGAGAAGCTGCACAATGAGAAGCGTTGGCTGAGTGAGAGAATTCTTTTGACAATGGCGCCAAATGACTGGAGCCCGCCGTCGTTGTGATTGATAGCGTCGATAACAGAAAGATAGTTAGACTCAATGATGATGTCGCCCCATCCACATTCAATCGCGAGCATCATACCGGCAAGGATGGCCTTGCCTTCAGCGACCACCGGTTCCCAGAATGTCTGATGTGGTTCATACTTAGCAGCAAGGATTTTCCCCAGATGATTTCAGGCAAGGAGGCCAAGGGAAACAAGCCCAGCTTTTGGAAGCGACGCGTCCACATTGATCTTGAGAGTCCCTTCCATTGGGGGATTCCAGGCCACAGTGGGAGAGGGGGGGCACCCGGTAAAGAACATCCGTTTTGGCCTGCCCAACCTTCAATCCAAGAGGTAGCACGATCAATCCAGAATTTGGCGGGTCTGAGGGCATGATTAAAAACACCGTCGTTGCGTCGAACCCAAATAATCCAGGCCAAAGTGCAGAGTGAACCAACATCAGCTGGGAAGAGAGAGGAGTGCCAATGCGTCAGAAGATCAGGAAGGTCAGAAGCCAATGCCAGCGAAGCAGAGGAAGCTGAGCCCCGTAGATTCTATATTTCCTTAGCTCCCGGGAAAAGAATGATAGCGTGCAGAGGGGTTTCAGGAGTGTTCAAATAGAAAGGGAAAGAGGCGGTGCTGGCCATATGTCAAAAAATGAGAAGGCTCATTGTTGGGAGAGTACCCGTACAAACCTACCACCAGAAAAAGCAAATTTTTTGGGGGATGTTGAGCGACCAGATCGATTTCCACTGACCCTCGTCCCTGCCGACTGGGTGGGTTCCAAGAGCAAGTCTGTAGCTGGATCTCACCGTGTAAACGCCCGAGGTATCATTGATCCAAAAGTGACGGTCGGGGCCTGCGTCAGGTACCCAAGGGATGCTGAGGATAATTCTTTGATCTCTTTCATTTAACCATTCGAGGATCTTATCCAAACACTACCCTTGTCCTCGGTCAAAAAGGAGGCAGCTAACAGTGGCATCTTCCAAACTTGGTTGAGCGGGGGATGTAGCTCGTAAACCCTCCTTATCAACAAGCCAGGGGTCAGACCAGATTTTGACAGATGAGCCAGTCCCAATTCTCCAACCCAATCCTTTATCCATGAGATTTTTTCCCCCCAGATTCTTCTCTAGAGAAAGTTGGGGCGAGGACCAAGAGAGGAAGCATGAAAGTCCATGTCGGGGAAATACTTAGCTTGTAAGACTCGCGCACAAAGAGATGAAGGGCGGTCAATAAGGCGCCATCCTTGCTTGTCCAGAAGCGCGTAGTTGAAGAGAGGAAGATTCTGAAACCCCATCCCACCCTCTGGTTTGGGTTTGTAGAGTTTCTCCCAGGCCATCCAATGGGGTCGATTTCTTCTATCATGTTGCCCCCACCAGAAATTGGCAATACGTGTGTGGATCTGGTCAGTGATTGCCACCGGGATCTTAAAGAGGGACATAAAGTAGCTGGGAACATATTGGATTATAGATTTGATGAGAGTCTATTTTCCTGCTTTAGAAATTCTTTTAGGGGTCCAGTCTTGGATTTTAGCCTTAATCCCGTCCACGATGGATGCGAAGATTTATTTTTTAGACTGGCCAATCACCATGGGGAGCCCGAGATACTTCTGATGTTTAACAACCATGTGGATACCAGCAAAGGCGCAAAGTTCATTCCTCTTAGACAGAGGCACCCCTGCACCGAAGGAAATTTCAGATTTACCATGATTGATTGTTTGGCCAGACGCCCTCTCATACTGGCGGATTGCCTGGCAGATCACCCAGCATTTAGTAATTGTTGCTCTAGAAAAAAGGAGGCAGTCTTCAGTGAAGAGGATAAAAGAGAGATACACATAGATAATATAGTGAAATTTCATTGAATATCAAGTGGAAGAACATATCAGTAGTGGAATACATTATTAATATATATATATATATAAAGTAAATATTGTTAATATTTGAATTCATTGAAGATTTGACTTTAAGAAAAGTTACTATATTGCACATCATGGAATATATATTACGTAAGTGAAGGGTGTCATAGATAACACCCATACTATTTAGTATTCAATTTCATATTGAAATATTGTAAGATATACATGTGTGTTGAATCTATTCTTGTAACCATCTTAAAACTAGTGAGTGTATAGAAAGAGGTTATTGACCTTAGTGGAGTAGTAATAACCTCCTAAAGTTGTAATCTCATACCAGTGAAGTAGTGTTTTATTAGTAATATCAACACATCATTGATATATTCTCTTAGAGTATTTTTTTATAGGTGAACTGAGTAAAATCTGTGTGTTCATGCTATTTATCTTTCTATTTTGGTTGTAATTCCAAATTAGATTCAAGTTTTCTTTACTAAAATGAAAATAATATTCAATTTGGTTAAAATAAAAAGAATAAATTTTAATAACCCTAATCCACCCCCTCCCCCAAGGTGTTCAGTGGGAACATAAGGTATAATTAGTGGCATAAATTCCATTAGTTATTTCTTGAATATATTGAGAGATTACTACAATCATGGGGAATACAAATGGAGTACCCTTATTCATTAGACACAATTATCAGATATGGAAGAATATTATGAGATATCATCTATGATATCTTAGGATTTATGCATATTTTTTTATAGTATATGGGATACAAATAAGTGATCCTATAAAAAAGTAAATGATGGAATCTGAAAAAGGTTATTGAATGATGATTCTGAGGATCATAATTCCATATTAGAAGAACTTTATAATCACATGTATATGAAGGTGATGTAATGATAAAAGGCCAAAGGTATTTTAAATAAACTTGATAATATTTTTAAAGGTGACAACAAATTGAAGGAGTAAAGTTGTGGGTCTTATAGAATGGGTTTGGTGATATGAAGATGAGTTCTAATGAAATCATAGATGGGTTCTTTGAGCATTAGACTTAATTTTTTAGTTCCATTCAAGGGATTTTTTAGGAAATCAAATATTTTGTCATAGTAAATAATATTATCAAGATATTACCTTCTATGTATAATCTGAAAGTATTATTTCTTGAGAAAATGAATCTCAGTGAATTATCTCTTGATGAACTTCATAGAAAACTAGTTTCTTATGAAATGAGGGTGTATATAGAAAGTTCTTTAGAATATTCATCTAAAGAATTATCACCAAAATATATTGAGAAGTAGTAATTTTAAGAGGATGAAAATGAATATGATGTAAGTTATAATTTTCTATCACTTTTTTTAAGGAAGTTTAAATGTGGAAAATTCAGATTTAAAGGCAAGCTACCTCTAGTTTTTTTTTGTGGAAAGTATAGACACATTACTCCTACAAGTACAAAGAAGTTTGATGAAGAGGATTTTTATAATGGGTTATCAATAAAAAATAAAATGAAATTTCCTCTAAGAAGGAATATCAATTCTATAAATTCAAGTAGAAAAAAAAATAAAGGATATTTTTTGATAAAAAAGAAGAATAAGATGTTAAGGAAGACCCACTAGAGGCTATTAAAACTAATTCTATCTCAGATGTTAAATATGAAATTATGGATTCAATAGAAACTACTAAAACTGAAGAATAATACAATGATCAACCATAAGTAGTTATAAAAATTCAAGTGATATTGTAAGGGGCTATTGAATAGATTGATCTTTAAATAAATAAGAATAAGAAAATTATATATTTTTTAAATAATATTTAAGTTATATTTATTAAATTGAAGTTGAATTTGATCATATTGAAAATTTTGTGGAATATTATGAAAAGAATCATGTGAAATATGAATAATCTATGATTACATATTAAATATTGAAGAATAGATTAATATCATGAATTATCTTAATTTATCTATCAAAAAGGAAGTCAAAATGATTAAAAATATTAAATAATAAGTTCTTTATTTTATAAATAAGGTTTAAACTAAAATCAAAATATATGGTTTGAAGAAGAATCCATAGTTTTGGAATTTTTTAGATGAAAATCTAAAATAGAAGGTTAAACAAGTTATAAGAATGTTTGAATAAATACTGAGTGGATGGTATGGTAAAAACTGGTATTCAATTTAATGGGGAAGCATTAAAGACAAAGTCTATAAGAACAAATAGAATAGAGAACCAATTGAAAAAAAATCTCAACCAATGATAAATTATCAACAATCAAGGAATTCTTCAAAATATGGAGATATATGAAGAGGAGTAAACAGCAAAATTTTACCATTGATTAAATCTCAGTTCTATGGTTTTCTTGACCACACTATGTCTTATTATGGTGAAGTTGAAAGTTATATAAGAGGTGATAATATTGTAATCTATTAAAGGAGATTTTTAATATACTCTTTATTTTATGGAAGAAACTCTTTTTGTGTTTGTGGTTTAAATTATTCAAATTTTGGACATAAAGTAGTCGATTTCAAGTAGAGAAGATGAAGATCCTTTATGTAATATAAAATAAAGTGGATGAAATTTAGTTTAATTCAATTCCATTGAATAGAAGGTTTTATTCTATTTAGTAATAAGATGTTTAATTTATGTCTTTTACTTAAGATTATGGGAAGAGACCAATAAAACTCTCAACCCATTTTAGAATTTATTAGAAGGGAAAAAGGGATATTGAAAAGTATAAATTGGTGGAAATTTCTTTAAAATAAATAAATTAGAGTAGCATCTAGATTTATTATAGTGATTTTTCCTCTAATATGACAGGAAATATGAAATTTTTGAATAATATTGAAGGTATAGTTTATGTAACTATGCTCTTCATAAATGATAGATCATTGAAGATAAAAGGATGTGTAAAGACTCTATTGGCTAAAGATAAGTTGATAACCAATAATTTGAATTATTTAAATGTTTTATAAAATAATTTATTAAGTGTTAGTAAACTTTATGACTTAGGTTTGGAGGTTAAATTTAGTCATAAAGGCTACTACATCAAAGGAAAATCTATAAATTCTTTGATTAAAGGTTATAAAATAAATGGAAATTTATACTAGTTTAATAGCAAGGAAAATACTTTTATTCTTTAAATGGAAGAAACAAAATAGTCTATGAAATTTTTGGTAAGGGAATATTAATTAGAAAATCATTTTTCAAAATTGAAAGCTATAATTGGCATTCTAATCCTAAAACAAAATCAGGAGAAGACTTATTATTCATGTGTTAAAGCAAAGCATATGAGAAATTATCGTCAACTAATGAATAAGAAAGAAACAAATCTACTTAACTTGATCCACATAGATGTGTGTTGACATATAAAAATTTCACGAAACATATGGTGATAAGTGTTACATTTTTTTATTGATGATTATAATAGAATAGTTTGTATCATGTTTTTATAAAAAACTGAATTAATCGAGAACATTAAGAGGTTTTGGAGAAAATATGAGAATGAAATTGGGAGATCAATAAAGCTTATCTTATTTGATAATGGTATGGAATATAATTATTATGAGGTAGATAATTACTTGTAGAAATATAGGTTTAAGTATGAAGTCTCATTCATGAGGACACCACAAAATAATGGTGTGGAAAAAATAAGAAATTGTATGGTAAAAAATATAAAAAGAGCAATTTTAAAAGAAAGTTGCATCTAATTTAATTATGAGAAGGAAGATATACCAGTGGTAGTTTACACTAAAAAAATAGTCTTACTTAATCCTAGTAAACATCGAACTCTTTAATAAATGTTTCATGAAAGGAAGACAACACGGAATCAATTTAAAGTGTTTAGAGGTAAGTGTTATATTTTAAAGAAATAAGATAATAAGGGAAAATATGGAGATGTTTCAAGTGAATGGAAATTCCAAGTATACTATTCCAAGTGTAAATACTATAAATATATCAATAATAGGTTAAAAAAAATTATGGAAAGTAATGGTGTCAAGGTTATTGAGGAAAATCTAGAAATAGTTCTAGAATTCCATATTTAAATGAAGTCTCTAGTAAATAAGAACAACAAGTTATAAATAATAGTGGTATATACAATTCCAAATGAGAATAAGAGGATTGTGAAGTTAAATAAGTTTATAAAAATTTTTATGAAGAAAGAAAACCACTGACTTCAAAAAGAATAAGATGGGTTGAAGTTGACACAACCAATATTATTGGTTATAAAACTAAACTTAGAAAATACCATATAATGTGAACTTTAAATAACACTAATATATTATTAAAATTTGAATAAAAATAATTTGAAACAGAAAAGGAGAAATCACATATAAAATCCATGAATGAATAATTATACCAAATTGATAAAAATTATACTTGGGAACCTGTAGATAGACCTGAAAATCACAATGTGATTGGTACAAAGTGGGTCTTCAAGAACAAAATAAATGAAAATGAAAATTTATTCATAATAAAGTGAGGATAGTTTGTAAGGTATATACTAAAGTTTAAGGAATTTATATTGAAGAGAGTTTTACACTGATGTAAATCCTATTAGATTCTTTCTTGAAGTGGTTTTTCAAGGAAAGTTCAAAGTGTGTTAGATGGATGTGAAGACTAAATTTCTAAATAGAGTCTTAAATTAAGTGATATATATCAAACAACTGATTGGATATATTCTTGGAAATTATTATTCAAAAGAGTATAGGTTGATAAAATATTTATATGGACTAAAGAAAGCACTATATTCTTGGTATGAAATTTTGGATACTTTACTAAGGTAGATGGAGTTAAAAGGTAAAGGGGTTGATCACAACCTCTATGTTAAAACTTTAGAAAAGAATTAGTTCATAGTGTCGGTGCATGTAGATGATATCATATATAATGGTAGAAAAAAAATTATATTGATAAATTTTAAAACTTTATGAGTTATGAATTTAAAATATTAGTGAACTGAGTGTTGATATATTTTTTGGGAATACACGTTCATCAAAATGAAGGGAAGACATTAATTTAAAAAATGAATTATGACAAGTAATCATTAAAGAAATTAAAAATAGATTAGTGTAAACCTATTTCTACTCTGATAAATATTAGAGGGGTAGATTGAACTTTATACAAAAGGATCATTGATATTTTACTCTACCTTATAATGATGAGGTTGGATATTTTCTATACTACAATCTTGGTAGAAAAGTTTCAAAGTTATTATAATAATAAATGTAATAAACCATCCTGGGTAGACCTGACACATCACCTAATCTAGCCCACCATAAGGCCTCAAGTGTGCCTCCCTGAACACCAGAGCCTGTTGTCCAGCACCAAGGTTCTAAAAGGTATAGTTGGGATACTATGACCTCTGTTCAAAGTGTAATAATAGTAGAAAATAACCAAAATCATACACATGGATCAACATAAGAATATTCATAATAAGTAATTGAAATAGAAGCATGCTATAAAAATGAAATGTAGCATAAATTCATATAGACTTTAAAGAATATAAAGCCTATAATGTTCAGTTTCCCACTGGGCTAACCATATATAAAAAATAAACAAAATAAAAATAAATACAATAGTATCTACTACCAACACTTATCCAAACCACATTCCTCATCTCCACGATGCTCAAGATGCATCATCTCGATCCTGAGACTCTATATGAGTGGCTTTGCTTGATCCAGCAACACTGGGACTCAACCCCATCCATCACATAACTTGTAATACAACCTAAAAGTAGACATTAGGTTTATAGACACATTGAGGTGCACATACAGGGGGGTGAAAAATGAATCTCAATAGGTCACCCCCAATGGTAAGCTTATAAATATACTATCATAACATGTTCATGCAGACTTGATATGCCCATCATAGATGAAAACTAATAACAACTCGCATAAATGGTACAACTAAATAAAATAAGGGGTAAAAATAAAGAAAACAACCAACTAAAGGTTCTAGTCTGGAACTCGAGGTAAATATACCCCCTATTTAGTCCATGTGATAAGATTTACAACATGTGGCTCACTGAGCCACACGACAACTAGCATGTCCACCATATCTATGCTGGAGCTCCAATACATCTAAATACAACATAAAGAGTTGTCAGACCTTGGGGTATAACCATAGGCATCCACATGAAAAAGTGTATCTACCAGAATCTATGACTAGGATATCATAATCTGAACTATAAAAGAATATCCCCTCCACACATTAGAGATATTTCATGTCCCAGAAGTCCTATAGAATTAATCAGGATCGACCATGGATTCATCAGATAAAATACCCTATGGGATCCATCCATATAGACCCAATGGATTCACTACACAAGTGATCCATACACAAGGTTGGGATTGAAATAGCATCCATGAAAAATAAAACCCTTTAGCATGGGAATACACTCAACTAGACGGGTCACACTCACTCAGATCATCCATTAGCTCTTTAATCCTATCTAAACACAACCATCCAATGAAGGATAAAACCATATTAGAACTCAAGGCCAACGCAAAAACTAAGATATCACAAGTATATCCTCCTTAAATCACATTCCTAGGTAGGAACTATCTCAAAAATCATAGTCAAAGGAAAATTGAATGTGGGTTCATACACCACTCGAATCCACCATCCAAATTGATGAACTAGCAATGTAGGTCAACTCTTAGTCAACAAAGAATGGGGCCTCTCTCAGCACCCTAGATCTCAGTGTCTAAAAATAATACACCATGGTCTCTCAACAGACCACCTTAGGTCCAAACCAAAACTTAAGGGGTCTACAGTCCCTAGGGTCATATCATAAAGAATCTTATTCTACAGGACTCCCCTATTATTCCTAACTCTCGGTCTATGCCCATCCACAAATCCAAAAACAACCTAAAGCCCACAAAAAAAGTTGTAAACCCTATGAGGGGTTCCTTTATCTTATTCAAAATCATGGGACACACCCACTGAAGAAACAACCCAAACGGACCTCAATGGCCTCCAACTAATCCACATTCAACAATACACCCAATGGGTATCTAAAAGTACAATCCCTCAAATAGTAATATTAAAAATGATCCTCATGGAGACCTCAAAAATAGGATACCCTTCAACAGGGATCCTCAGCACAAGCCAAATCTTAGGTAAAATCCCACACAAGAGTAACATCTATCAGTCTTCCCACCAAAAAACCGTCTATAGGTATAAACTCACCCGCAAGGGAATCCAAACAATTCCATACCACATGGTAATCCTCAACATCCAACTATTGAACACTCTAATCACTTGATCAGTAACCAACCCACTAGGGTATCCTCAAGAGTCCCTTAGACTCTTCTCAAAAACTCAAAGGCAGCTATCTGTGACCTCCATCACATGGATTCAACCCATCTCAAATTCTCCAACAACTCTAGTCCTTACACCTAGGAGCCAAACCTCTAGTTCTATAACTTTGAGCAACCAGTCTCAAAACATAAGGAAAAACCAAGATCTCCTCAGATATTCTACTTAAACCTGACTTTTTAGATCTATATGAAAGAACCTAAAACAAATCGTTATGGCACACTCGATCTAGGATGATCACCAAGCTCACAACCCTCACCCATCCCTCACAGCTCACATCCAACCCCCTAGAGAATTCTAAAACCAAACCTCAAGGAAATACTCCTATTAAAGTCTCACAATAAAAACACTATCTAAAAGACCCCTAAATGACTAAAGGATCACACCATCACATTCAACATGGTAAAATGATCAGAATTGACTACTCATAAGTCTAATTCTGAATCTAGGTCACAAAACACCCAAAAACTCCCAAGCTGGAAAAGGTACATAGAATGTACTTATGATTACATGGTGTGTACTCTTAAATCTACAACTGGACATGTACTTATATATGGAAAGATCATAAATGGGTTTTTCCCATGTACTATTACATATATAGGGCATATAGTGGGCCTTCTTATGTACTTATATACATCCATGTACCCCTCACATGGGGAATCTACCAAAGTACATGGCTACATGTCTAGGTACTGATACACATTGTGTACCAAGAGTGCACGACATGTACTTCCCAAAACTCCATCTTCCCATTTACTCTGCCACAAGTCTAGGTACATGTCTAAGTAATACTACACAGAATATAATTAAAGTACATGGAATGTACTTATAAAAACATAAGCTTTCCTAAACAGGAAGAACACACGATATGTGTTCATAAAACCACACACCAGTAGCCAAGATCTCCCCAAATAACTAGTGTAGCCGACACTATCTTGAATATATGACAACTAGTCTTACAGCACCCACAACTCTCACCCAACAAAAGAGATGTTCAATAGTGATTGGTCTGATGCTCCCCACCAAAGAAGTATCATTTTCATCACCTCGCCGCCCAATGGAAAACCACATGGCATGTGCTATGTCCATCATTAAACTAAATGGATATACATTGAAAACCCACTTACACCTAAGCACCAGCATGAAAACCCGCATCCTCCATGCTCAATAAACCACTTAAATTGAGCCTCACAATCCCCAATAGCCTGTGATGAACTCCCCACCACAATTATTTCCTTACTCAAATCTCAAAATCACAACAGGACTCACAGTCACATGGTCCAAATCCTAATGAAACTAGTATAATGAACCTAAAACCTTTGACTATGCTCCTCACTCGGGTTAGTTCCAAAAAAATGGATTACCCACATCACTCCCATAAAAAAAAGGCATCTCTCTCAGGCCATGGTCAACCACGTGACCACCCTCCATGTGTTTGAAAATCCAAAAACCACAAGCATCTAACCACACTCCCACGATGTTATCCAAGGAAAAACCAAAATGAGTAGGGATAGGGGTCTAACCAAACATACCCTATCAATCCATCCATGAGATAGGGAACATTCTTAGTGATCCACTTCTAAAACACCAAGAATCCTCATACCTAACCACATCCTATTGATAGAAGACCACAGTATCCCCACCAAGGAATATCATCAATGCCCACCCAAGTCATCAATGATAACATGAACATGGGCCCCACCTCATGACTTGGTTCACAAAACATGGAAAGAATAGCTCCCTCCCAAGGAATACAAACCTAGGACTTCAAGGGAACCACTTCCTTATAGAAACTCAAACACATAGAAAATATCTCTAATGCATCTTTTCCCTCATCGAACCACCAATAGGGCACTCAAATCCTATTTCCAACCCAAATGAGTCTCCATGCATCCCTCGTCAAAGGGACTAAATCAAAAAAACTGAAAAACCTCTCATTGAATGATCTACATAACATTTCATTAAAAGAAAATATACATATGGTTAAGTTTAGTAGCATTCCACCAAGTAATTATATGATAAAACATCATATGAGTAGTTGATGAAATATTCAATAACTGAACATCCATCATTAGTAAAACACCACAAATGGAGATATTTCATGTGAATCCTACATTCCTAGAATGATTCATGAACACTAGCCTTTTACCCATGGTTCAAGATACAATAACCAGAATAAACCATAAATCCACAAACTCAAGTACATCATGCTAAGTGAATTCATAAAACTGTAAAAACAAAATCCATGAACATTAATCCCATGCCCTATAAACCTGGACTTAATATTGTAATGGTGTTTATGAAACACTAGTCCAATATCCATTACAAGTTTTGACACATTCCTAGACCACCTATCAACCAACTCCCCAAATCATAAAACCAAAAATCCTTTAATACCATTTTGTAATGAACTAAATTGGTTTGACCAAACATGTCACCCGATCTATCCCACCATAAGGCCCCAAGAACACCTCACTGGAAACTAGATATTTTCAACCAATAGTGAGGGTCTAAAAGGTTCTATTGGTAGACTATACCCACTAGTCAAAGTGAAATAATAGTGTAAAATAACCAAACTCATTAATTGGGATCAACATCAGAGTATGCATAATAAGTAACTGGAATAGGAGCATACTATAGCAAATAAAATATAGCATACAGTCATATAGAATCTCGGACATTAAAAACCTACAATAGTTGGTTTCCCACTTGTCTGAACACATATGAAAAATAAACAACCTGAAAATAAATACAGTAGTCTCTATTTCCCACACCGATCCAAACCACATTCCTAGTCTCCATGATGCTCGAGCTACACCATCACAATCCTGATACTCAATAGGGGTGGATCTCCTCGATCCATTAATAGTGGACCTTGGCCTTATCCATCATGCAACCTATGCTACAACTATAAAGAAGGAATCAGGTCTACATGTACATTGATGTTCACATATATGGGTAATAAATGAATCTTAGTAGGCCACCCCCAATGGTGAACCTATAAATATTTTTTTATAACATGTGTATTCACATGTGATATACCTAGAAAATCCAAAAACTAATAGAATCTAGTATAAAAGTGAAAACTGTATAAAAAAAGGGGGGAAACAAAAATAAGGAAGATGGATAACTATGGGTTCTAGTCTAACATCATATGTAAATCTACCCCCACTTTGTCCCATGTTGAAGGGTTTATAGCATGAGGATCACCCAGCCACATGAAAATCAGTGCATCCTCTAGATCTCTACAAGATCTCCAAGACATCTAAACAAAAAAGGCATGAATGTTGGACCCTAGGGAACAACCATAGGTATCCACACAACAAAGAGCATCTACTGGGCTGTAGGAATTTAATGGAATGATCCGAATTGGTGGTATAATCTCACCTCAACACATTATAGATTTTTAATGTCCTAGAAGTCCTACAGAATGACTTTTGGATCCACCATGTACCCATCATATCCACCTACTTATGGGCTCCATCCACATGGACCAGATGGATGCACTATACAAGGGATCCATACACAACGTTAGGAGCACAACAACATCCACAATAAAAAGAACCCTCTAGATCGGTAATACACTCAACTAGACGAGGTTCCTTTACCGAAATCATTCACTAGCTCTATAAGGTCATCTAATCGTGGCCACCCAATCGATAAGAGAAGAAAATAACAACTCAAGTCCAACTCCCAATCCAAGATATCCCAAGGTTCTACTCCTCAAACCACAATCCTAAGAATAAACTGACTCAAATGTAATGATAAAAGGACAACCAAACATGGGTTGATCCACTACTCAAATACACCATCAAAATAGTTAAACTAGAAGTGCTGATCAACTCTCATCCAAAATAGCATGAGGTCTATCTTATCACCCTAGATCTCAGAATCTAACAATAAGACACCACAGGCTCTCAAAGACAATCCTCATGATCGTACCAAAACTTGGGGATCCCATTGTCTCTGAGATCATGAAATAAAGTGATGTCCTCCATGGGAATCCACTGATACACCCAACTCTCAGGCCATGCGCATCTATAGATCCACAAATGGCCCAAAGGCCACATAAAAATTAGGAAACCCTACAAGGGGTTCCTTAATCTCATTAAAAATCATGGGACATGCAAAGAATAGAAAATAACCAGTGTAGGGACAACCCAAATAGACCTTAATGGCCTAAAACTAATCCACAATCAATAACACACCTAATGCACATCCAAAAGCACAATCCCAGTAATAAGGGAATATACAGACCACCTTAAAAGTAAGAGAACCTCAACTGGGGATTCTTAGAATTATTTAAACCTTGTGGAAAATACCATGTAAGATAAACCTTATCCAACCTTCCTAAGAACAACCCATCCATAAGTACCAACTCTCTTACAAGGGAATTCTAAAAATTCCATTCCACGTGGTCATCCTCAATAGCTAACTACATAAAAATAAGGAAACTTGATTAGTAACCATCCCACTAGGTTGTCCTTAAGAGTCCCTCATACTCATCTCAAAATATCAATGGAATCTCATCATGACCTCCATCCCACAGTGTCAAACCATATCAAAGGATATAATTGATCTAACCCTTATACCCAGGATCCAAACCTCTACTTGCCTAACCTTGATCAACCAATATCGACAAATAGAGAAAAACCAAGATCTCCTCAAAGATTCTACTAGATCTAACCTATCGAGATCCATCTGAAAGAAAATTAAATAGATCAACATGGAATTCTTGATCCAAGATGATCATTGTGCTCACAACCCTCACCCATGAATCATATCTCATAGCTAACCCACTAGAGGATTCTGAAACCAAATCTCAAGGAAATCCTACTATTAAACTCTCACTGTCCAAAACACCATTCAGATGTCCTTTAAATATCTAAATTATTGCACCATCATATTCTATATAGAAAAACTCTTAGAATTGCCTACTCACAAGTCCAATTATAATTTTTGGGCACAAAACATCCAACCCCCGCCAATCTAGAAAAATTACACAACATGTACTTCTGAGTACACAATGTTTACTCTCAAATCTATACTTGTATATGTACTTTTACATAGACATAGTTGAACTAGGGTCTTTTTATGTACTACTACATGATTATGGTGTACATGGGGTATGCCCATGTACTTATACATGGCCATGTACCCCTCATATAGGGTGTCTTCTTAAGTACATTGTCACAAGGCCATGTCTTACTATACAATGTGTACCCAAAGTACATGGTGTGTACTTCCCAAAACTCTATTTTCCCATGTACTCTACCACATGTACAGGCACATGGAAAGTATTAATATATAGTGTGTACTTAAATTACATTTTTTTTACTTCTAAAAAATTCATCTTCTCATAATATAAATAATACATGGTTTTTGTTCATAAAACCACATATCATGTGCATGGGTTTTCTTTAATGAGAATCCCAAGAAACTCCTTGAAACCCTTTATTTCTCTACAAAATCCATAGATCAGCCCAATAGGGTTCCTAGAAACCCATATATGGGATTAAATTTTCAAAACAACTTTTCTACTAGGATTATCTACCTAAAATATAAAATGGACCTACCTCTAGGAGGAAACCATGAATGATTCAGTTTGATCTATGATTCCTAATGGCTGCACAATGATCCAGTATGACTCGAGCTTCATGAAAGCACCTCCTCTTATCCCTCTCGCTCTCTCAGCTGAAGACCTCAAAGGGGATTCCTCCCACCCCCCATGTGTTTACATAGAAATCTAGGGGACAAAATAAATTATAAAATGAAAAAGAAAGAAAAAAATAAAATGAAAATGAAAATGAAAGAAAAGGGGCCCGACCCAGCCCCAACACCCAACACAAGGTTATGCCCCACCATAGAAAAACCCCCCATTCCAAACTCAACCACAGAGATAGAATATCAACCCGAAGCTCCATTTAAAATATATGACTGAATAAACATGTTTGAATAAACTAATATATAATTAATTAAATATTAAATATTACGTGAAAATTCAAACGGCTCTTATTTCCACTAAAATTCTATACTAGAGTCGACATCCCATTCTTGGACCAATGGAGTGGTCGGAAAAATTATATAAGACCATATTATATGATAAATTACAATTTTCCTCCTGAAATACTTCCAAGAACAAAAATTCAAATTTCCCCTAATTTTCACAACCTATGAAGTTGCGGGTCATTATAAGAAACATCATAAGAAGGTGAGAAGAATAATGAGTTATGTTCGATGAAATTTAAATTTTGTTTTTTTATTTGAATCTTTAAATAAAATTTATTTATTATAATATTCAGATATTTATTGGGTCGATAATATCATGGATTAAAAATCCACAAGTAGAGGGTATTTTTACATTGGGAATAATTATGTTGGTTTGATAACTAAGAAATAAGATTGTGTTTGTTTAAACATAGAAGAGGAGAAATATGTTTCAATCACTAAATATTATGAACATATTATCTAGATAAATAAATATTTGGAATACATTAATGAAATTTTATAATATCTAATGATGATTCAATGTGACAAAAAAAAGTGTTATTTAGTTGTTTGAAAGTTTTATTCAGTACTCTCACATAAATAACATTGAGATCTAGTAATATTTAATAAATAAGAAAGTAGAGAATGTCATTTTGAGGTTTTAAGTCATTGAAACTCATAATCATTTGGTTTATATCTTCACAAATCCATTATAATCTCATATATTTTAAAGGTATAGGTTGAACCTTGGAGTTCAACCAATTTCCTCAAAATAATGAGGTTTAGAATTTCCCCTCTCCTCGTTATATTTAAAAGTATATTTAGTTACTATTTTTGTGTGAAATAAAATATAATTAGTTGGAAGTATAATGTAAGGGGGGATATTATCCATAGAGAAAAGAAAGAAAATTAGTGGTTTGTTCATTATTTATGGGAAACAAATTAGTAATTAACTAAATCTATTGTTTCTTACACCAAACTTTGTCTCATATAATATTTTAAATTTATTAAATCCTCTTGGTTAAGTGTTCTTCCAATAGGTTATTTGTGATATCTTGGGGTTTTTAAATTTGGGTTAAGAATACCCTTACATTCATTTTGTCAAATGGGAAGAAGAAATATAAGAATAACCTTATTTCCGAAGGGGGAGTAAGATCCCATAAAATCTAAAATTTTAGTGGATCCTGTATTATGAAATAAATGGGGGACACTATATCTATCTATTATGGTTGTTGGATTTTATAGATATAAGAATTGTCAACAAAATCCAAATATGGAGAATGTTACAACTAATGGGTTTTATGTTGGGTTTTTGACAATCATTGAGGATATTTGATATTGTTGAAGATTGATGAAGGATTTTCACTGAAATTTGATGTTATGAGATATTAAAGGATTGATACAATGATATTAATTCTTTATAAGATTATTGAATAGTTTTAAATGATATTTCATGATGAATAAAGTCAATGGAAATGTTTCCTATAGTTTTCCATGTTTTTTGTGTGATTTTGGATTTGAAAGAGTTAGATATTAAAAAGAATTATATAGATATCATGGTGAGTAAATTGGTGAATAAATGCATCACTATGCTTAACACCATGTCATGGTGAATTTATCCAAGCCATAGTGGACATGGAAATTTCTAGAGTTATTATATGTGGGTGTTTTGTAGGTCATTTTATAATGGGATTATTTTGGTTACAAATGGAGAGTATGAACATGAAATATCATATGGTTTTTTAGTTTAGAACTTTACCTATAATGAAATAGTGATGATGACTATGACATAGCAATTGGAATTTCATTAGAATAAAAGTACTGAATATCATGGAATACCTGGAGTTGTTGAAAAAATTGTAATCCATTTCACTTGGTATTTTGAAGGCCATGGTGATGAATTCTAAATTAAAACATAGAGGATATAGTGAACATAAAGAATCATAGAACGTTTTGTCTTGGGAGTTTCCCTATACAAAAAGGTGAAGACCAAAACGGACATAGTAGAAGGTATTTTGGATTTAAATAATAACTATGAAAAAGGAGTATATAGAGAGAACCATTCTATAAAGGTTATAATTTAAAGTATTAGGTTTTCTATAGTTTGTTAAATATAGTATTTGAGCATGGTAGGAGGATTATTTAATAGAGTTTCAATCTAGAAGTCACGATATATCATGGTATTTAGAGAAACATGTCATGTTTATCCTATATCAAATCCAAAATGGATGTTTTTGAGATGGAACCACACCATGGAGTTTGAAAATATAGAATTAATTCTCATATTTAAAGAATTTAATCCTCTATAACTTCTCAGAAGTTAGGGTTTGAGATTAAAAATCATTATTTGAATCCAATGGTTATGACTTTATAGGAGATAATGAAGTGGATGTATTTGATGGAGTGTAAGTTAGTAGTTAATTTTTTTTTCAATTTTGAATTTCAAATTCAAAATTTTAGTGGATATAGAGGATATGGATATACCTAGATGAAAAGAGAGATATGCACAGAGAAAGGATTGTAATTTTATTGAATATCAGGTGGAAGAACATATCAAAAGTGCAATACATTATTTATCTCGATTTATAAATTACAGAGTCTCAAGATTAGAATTAATTAAAGATTAATATTTTAAGATAAGATACTTTTTTACATATCATTGAAGATCTCATATAGGAGTGAAGAGCATCATAAAGAAAACTCATCCATTAGTTATTTTCATTGATAATCATTAATTTCAACTCTATAATCATCAGATGTAAGGGTTACTTCCAAAAACACTAAGTAGTATCTTAAGAAAACTCCTTTTTCAATATATGAATGGATAATCATCAGTATATACAATGGAAGTAATCTTCAATTCATGTAATTTATAGGAACTACCAAGTTTTATCTTGAATATCTCTTGTTAACTCTCTATTTGTCTTATTTCCATGACACTACTCATCAAATATGGGGTACTTCAATCATTTGAATCTTCATCATTCCCAACACATATTGATAAATTCACTTTTTAATAAACTCCTTACTTATTTAAAACAAATAAAATCAAAATAATCCAATATGATATTCAATCTCCCACTATGGATTTGTTTTCAATACCCATAAATATTTCAAAAAATCACTATTAATATGTTCTCAATAGTTCCTTTCTTTCAAATCCACCTTATTAACAATAAATACCAATGTGAAAGGGTGAGGTAAAGTCCTAATCATATCATTATTTAACCATGATTTTTATTATCATCTTCTCCCCTTATTGAATGTAAAATCCTAGTATACATGAGATAAGGATGGAATTATATTTCACTTAGTAATGTTCCATAAACTAATCAACTCTAATTTTACTTTAGAACTATTGATGTAGAAAACAATACTGATTAATATAGACATAAAATTTATCCAAAAGTTTTTTAGCATGTGATTCCATCACAAATTTCTATTTATATGGTTTGTTCAAGTATATTTTCAAGGAATTTATAAGATGCACTCAAGTTAAAAAACATATCAAAAAAATCAAGTGTAATAATGTCTCTCTCCCTTTTCAGCTCAACACATTTTATCTTCTAAAATCATAAATGATTTAATCATTTTAATAATGGGAAATTGTGATTATCATACCTCAACCTTCATATTTATCTAGAATTTTAGGTTTTCACATGAAATTATAAATTTCTGGTATCTTACTTTTCTTCTCATCTCCCCCTCAAGGGATAAGCCCCAAAAATATTCATCGCATCCAAGCTTCCTTAATATAAACACCAATAATATCTTATTTATACTAATTTAAATGTTTCAAGGATCCCTAAATATACTATTCAAAGTATTCTATGTTGTATATCTCTTCATGATGTATATTTATCATATAACTCATCCAGTTATCCCCCTTAATGCATCAACTTCAATTATCTATACAAAGAAATATCATTAGAAAAATATATAAGAATAGGGTGGATTATCATTTTCTTCTTAATCATAGAAATAGGGATGATGTTTTCTTCTCATCCTAGAAAAAAATTTCTTTGTAGCTCTAATGGTGTGATAACTATTCATGTTTGCTCCTCCTTTGATTTTCAGACTTGATCATTCATGGGAATAATGGTATTATTATTATTTTTTGACTTGTACATATATGGAATATGATTTTTCACCTAATATATAATGGAAATTTTATTTCATTTATATTGAACAAATAAAATCTATTTTTCTATTTTTAATGTCCATATGATCATGCATTTCTTAGGAATATAATCAATTATCTCCTTGTATGAAAACTCTTTTTCATAGAAGCTTTCTTGGCACATGAATTCAATGGTACTTTATATTTATTTATCAATAAATACTTTCATCCTAGTGCCCATTTAATGTATTACTTAATAGTATTTTTAGTATATTTATACCTTCCACATAGTTTTTATTCCATCTTTGAGTTACACTTATTTGGAAAATTATTATGTTTTTCTTCTTATATGTCTTCCACCAAACCAATTCTTTTACTTCTCTATTGGATTGATTATATTTTTTGTATCAGTTTTAATCCTCTACCTTTGATGTTCATGGAATGTCTTCAAAGGTCTATGATATGGAATTTTCTCCCATAGTAGGTGCTGCATCCTTATCATACTTCTTTTTAGGTTCACATTGCTCAATAATTTTATTTTACTTATACCCTAAGGTTGATTCATCTCCATGTCTATTATTATTTTCTCAAATTGTGTGGTATTTCTTCATTAACAACTTCTGTTACATGATTGGTAAACCGAAAAATCATTCATCACTAATTTGATCACTTTTATTACAATTCTCATAAAAATTATCTAATATTTCAAATTTGTTATTAATAAATAGATTTTTCCTTTTCTGTGTATTTTACCTCGACTAGTCTTTACTCCCCTTGATATAGTAATTGTATAATCTTTATAAACTGAAATGTGTATTTTTTATAATGAATACTCTTATTATAGGTATCCATGGAATCTTTTATTTTTTTAATAGCTTGGGAATATTCATCTTGTTTCACTTCTAAATTTTTCATTTTTATCTCGAGGTAAAGATACATTAAGTTGAGTTTATTTTTATTAACCTCAGCTAATCTCAATATATATTCCCATTATTTTATCATAATTTTCACCTAGTATTCATGAATATTATTTTAATTTTTCAATTATCAATATTCTTTACCATTTTAGGTTTGATATCTAATTGATAATTCTTAAGATCTATTTCAAAATTATGATTATCTTCCAATTAATGGATTCTCTCTTCACTAATTTTACTTACGTTAGATTTCTAATCAATGTTATATTGAAATAATTATTCATCTATGGAGAATTTTTTTTAAAAATCATTAATTATTTCTCCTTGTATTTCACTTATTTAATGAGAGAGTTTTTCTTTTTTAATATTATTGCTAAAGTTTTGTGTATAGATTTTTAATCTATTACTGACTATCAGTTTTTATCATAAAGTTCCTAGATGAAATAAAAAATATAAGTTATAAATTCAGTAAGAAACATCTTTATATAATCCTTAACTTCTAATTAGAGTTATTTAATTGATTCAATAGACTCATACTCTTCACGTATTGAATTATATTCTTCTAGAGGATCATTTTCAACACATTTAGAAATTATATTACTTCTTTGATTTCCTTCTACTAGTAATGAGTCTAATTTTTCCTTCTACACAGATAAGTAATTTATTATCCTCTTAGATTCTCTCTTCTTCTCATTCTTTAAGGTATTAGTGGAAACCTATATATAAACTTTTATAGGGTACTAAAAAAATTATTCAAAATTACACATTATATATGATATATAAAAATAATTGGTAAAGAAATTATATCAAATTACAGGAAACATGGATTATCTCTAATACCAATTTTAGTGACCAAGTGGGATCATGTAGTCACGCTGAGAGGAGGGTGAATCAGTATAGACCAATTTTACTAAAGTCTTATCACTTAAAATTTTTATCCCATTTTTATATTTTAACCACTATATTGATTAAGATATATGGATGTACTTATAAATTAACAATACACAATTACCATATAAAAATAAAAAAAGATAATAAGAGAAGAAACACATACTATTTTTATAAATTTTGAACCTAATATGGGAATCTAATCATTATTATGTTTAGGTTGAGTCTAAGAAAAATATTTCCACTATATTACACAATTAAATATAAATAGGCTATCTCCTAAAAAACATTTTCTATCACCTAATAATTTTAAAGTCTCCCAACAGGTTTCTCTATACTAGATCTAAATAGTTTACAGAAGTTACACCAAATGCACTTAATGTATAAAATCTTCAGTCTACTAAGGATGTTTTTTTAACATAAATATAAGATATTCTTACTCAAAAAGATTATTTAATAGATAATATATAATCTACTATAATCACATGCACATTGATCTCTTCAAATAACCAAGATTCCAAACCTTATTCAAAATCAGGATCATTGGCCTTACTTTATTCAATATTATTTATACCTTATGTGATATTTAATCACAACAGATACTCAATCTCTAAGAGTATCAACATAGTTGATGAACAAAAATAGTAGTGAATTTCAATATCTCTATTAATTATTTTATTCTCCTTCTTATATTTATTCATCTTCTATAATATATTGATATCATAGGACAGGTCTTCACACCTGCTTTTCCTTCTTCTTTCTTCTCTTTAACCATTAAAGATAATGGGTATACATTAACAACACATTAATTGAACTAATTATTTCTTATTATTCCTTGATAAAAAACATAATCAAAAAATCAATACCAACTCTATCAATACACTATTTCACTTTTATAAATAGGATGTTAAGGAATATTACAATATTAGGTTCTTCTCTATCTCTCACCAACTTCATAGAATCATGTGGAAATCATTACCATAATTTAAATATAGAAACCTTCCCTCTAATTTTGGTAACATTAATATTTTCAAAAACCTCATTAACATAATTTCACAAATACCCATATTATTATTTGAACTAGTTAAATAATTCTTCTAATAATCACTCAAAATTTGATCACCACTAATTATTTTCAAATATTTATATTTAAAAATAATAGAATAATAGATCAATGATCCTATAAATTATTCTCATTAATTATCATTTAATCTTAGATTGATTTATGAATAAATCACATTATCGTGATATTGAGTATTTAAATAACAAAAAGGGATCATCAAATTTTAACCTCAATATATCTCACATGTTCTCAAACTTTTTACCCTTGCGCATCACCTTAAGAGTCATAGATACTCTTATATATGATCATATAAACCCTTACATATAGAAATATATTTTAGTATGATATGGATATATATAATCTTGTGATTTGAATTTATCTAAATTAGTAACCCTTATGTATCCTATTTTTAACCTTTACATGTCATCTTGTCAACCCTTAAATATCACACTAAGGATATGGATCTTTATCAAATTTCAATTTATCTACCCTTATGTATTGACCTTTACATTTTCTATAGAAACCCTTGCAACTTTTTATTTATATTTACTTTCAAAACCTTTATGTAATGACACTTACATATCATTCAGAGGAACCCTTATATATCATAGTGGGCCTTTAGACTTTTAAAATTTCTTGTCTTCAATTTTAAAATAAGCCCTTACATATCCAGTGTAATTTCAAAGTTAGTCTTATGTATGGAGCAGACTCTTAGAGTGACTCTTACATATCATCCTAAGTAATATTATGTATCACAGTGAGGTTATGGATTTTTTTCAATTTCTAACCTACAAAATATAAATAACCCTTATATATTATTTAGGGTTTCATAGTTTCCCTTATATATTTCATGTGATAAACCTTAAGTATCAGATAGAGTAACCCTTACATAATATTTTTACTTTTTCTTATTTCTCTAAAATATACAACTTCCAAATATTATCTCAAGGATTATGAACTCGACATCAAATATTCTCAAGGATTCTCCAACCAGTCTAGTTCATCTAAAAACATCATAATGACTTTAGGAATTTATCACACCTTCAAAAGTATCTTTCACACAATTTCCAAAGATACATATAGCATATGTGTACTCCATACATCATTTCCATGAAACATAAATTCATCATTATTTTCAACATCAGACCTAGCCTTATCTAAACATCATCTAATATATATTCTTCATGTATTGTAGTATCATTTATGATTGATAATACGAGGATGGATTCTTACTCTTTTAGCTATCCTTTGTGATTTTTTAATCATTTCACTTTAAGAATTTGATTAGACATATTCTCAACATTAAAAAGAGTATGTTATAGATAATTCATTCACCTACTATTAATTATTTTCTTTGATACTCATTAATATCATCTCGAAAATCATCATATGTATGGTATTCTTCCCAAAACAATAAGAATCATCTCAAGTAAACTCTTTTTCCAATAAATGAATAGATCTCCTTTAGTTTGTATAATGACAGGTAGATTCAATACATGTGACAAATAGAAACATCCAAGTTTTATCTCAAATATCTATTGTGATTTATTCACTTCTCCCCATTCTATGATACTCTTTATCAAGTATAGGGTAATTTAATCATTGGAATTTATATCTTTCCAAACACATATTAACAAATTCACTTCTTAACAATAACATTAATTTTTTTAAAAAAATACAATAAACACAATCCATTACTCTCTTTAGTATGAATATGATGTTCTAAGAAATTATCATGTTTATTAAGTTCTTTTTATGCTTGAATATGAGTTTTATTTATGATACTTTTTTAAATTTCAATGATATGAGTAAAATTTATCATTTTTTTTATTTAATTATTGAATATAAGTTTACAATCTTATGTTATTTTATTATATAATTTTATAAATTATATTCATTTTTATGTTTTTTCATGTATTTCATGTCTTAATGAGTATTACTCTTTAGTAACCCTTTACTAAGATTTAATTCCTTATTAAATTTCTTATGATGATTTTTACAATTATTATGGTTGAGTATGAATGATTATGTATTCAATGTTAAATTTATAATTCTTAGATTAAAATAAGTAAGTGAAAAGTTTATTGAAGCTATTTTTATGGAAGAAACTGTTTTTTGTGTATTATCCTGGGATTTTTTATGTCAAGACCTTTAAATATTTTTTAATAATATTTATTAAGGTTTTCATATGGATAGTTCATTTTCATAAGTGTCAAGAGTCTTAAAAAAATATTAAATATTTTTAAAATTATATTTGTATACCACTCATGCATAAATAATTAATATATCTTAAATATATCCTTGAATAAAAATTCTATCATTTGGTTGTTTCACGAATGGGAGGTATTACCTAGGAACATGGTAATTTTTATGTTTAAATTTTGGTCCTAGGATTAATCCTTTTCAAGTTTTTTAAAATTAAATTGGTTGATATAATTTTTATATTATAAATATGATTTTAATCTTTAGGGGAAGGATCCACCAAAGTTAACCTTAAACCCTGGGAGGAGATTGGGGACTATATTCAGTATGGAGGAAACTATGACTTCATGAGATCAATGAGGAATCATTGAAGTGATGGTTATCTTCCATCAAGTTAAGTCTCTTTTATCTTTCTTTCCTTGTTCTTCATGTCCTATTAATTATAATTTTTTTTCTATATACTCATCATGGCATGGATTAAAAATAATTCTTTCTTGAATTAATCATTTTTCATTTTTCAATTATACATCAGATATTTTGATTTCATTTACATGATTATTATTAGTAATATTGTTATTATATGAAATCATGTTTGATGTATGGTGAGAGTTGAGGAACAGGATTCCACCTGATCTTTGGCCATCATAACTCTTACCTTTTTCTCTATTTCTTTCCCTTTATTACATATAATGGTATCTTTTAGCCATTGTAATGGTTTGTGATTCAATGTTAATAGATTGGGAAAAACAATAGGTGATTACTAGTGAGAAAAATATCATTGAGGAGTGGAATTAGCAAAAGGGGACCAATGGTTTGGAATAATGATGTAATTCATGCGAGGGAGGACCCATTGGGGTGATCTAGGTAGAGGATAGATGAGTGGTAGTGATGGGAAAAATGGATTGTCTTGGGGAAGATGGTGGTGGATAGGTAGCATGAATGGCCACTAGAGACGATGTAGAAATATTGAGGCATAGCTGTAATGATGGTAGGAACATACAACAAAGATACCAAATTCAATGGTAATGGAAATCATGGGTACCTAGAGTTTCTATATATTTAATTTTCAATCACACTGTGTGTGATTTCCAAAAATAGACCATGCTTAGCTTTTATTGTTGACTAAGGTTTCCAAGGCCACATTAAATATCACATGTTGTGTACTTTTAGATGAAATGTCTTGTTTGATAAGGTTATACAACTCAAGGTGTACAAGAGTAAACACCCAACTATCCCCATGGACACATACACTATTGGTCTAGGGAGCATTCCATGTATGAGTAAAATGCATTAATTGGGTTGTTGGGGTAAAACCTATCTATCCCATGAGTCATACATTCCATGTCACTACATAGAAATGTCATGTTGTTCGAACCCCCATATGGTATAATAAAGGAAGTACATGCATGAATTTTTTCTAAGGCTTAAACATCATCCCAGAAGAGTACATGTCATGTGCTATGTGGCCATTAGTGCTTTTAATGTATTCTATCTAGAGTTTCATAATTAGAAAAATAAATTTTATTTCCTATTAATTTTTTTCAAATAAATCATAATATTTTGATCTTCATTATCATGGGAGGTTGTTTGTGAGGCATATAGGGTAGATCAAGAATCTTATCTTTTTATAGATAATAACAGAGTTCAGGAAAGGTGTTTGGAGTAAATAAGAAGTAGGTGCCCCCTCATGTGTCGGGGAGTGGCCCTCCATGCATGAAGTTCACATAATCTAATTTAATACTACTCACATAAGTGAGTGGTCCCCAATACAATATACATAGTTCAATTACCCCCCCCCCCATGTGTCACAACATAGTCCTCTATAGTGGTAGTTTAGGTGCATTGGGTCATATAAAACATCATGCATTTGGGTTTTCCTTGAGATACAACATGCAACTAGGGGTGTCTACTTGATACTATTTTTTTAAAAAAAGTTTGGGGCTAAAGCCTCAATTTATTATTAAAGAGAATACCTCTTTTTGTTTTCAAAGTTTCCTTCTGGGTAATGTTATATTCACCCCTTCATGGGGTTTTTTCCCACACATGTTGTGTCTATGTAGAGGTACACAGTTCAGAGGTAATGTATTTGGAAGAGGAGTCGGTGGAGCCTAAGCACAGTGATTCTTTTAAATGATAGTTTTTGATGGTGCTAATGTCAGGAGATGGTGTGATGTGGAGTTCCCATTATTGCTAGTTCAAGGACTGTCTTTATTACAAGATATTGGGTCTTTGTATTTATGCATACTTTCTGGTGTTACTTTTATTATAATTTATTGATGATTAACATATGTCATGTAAATTTTATATTACATCTAGTTGTAATGTCTAGTAATACCTTATTTAATTTGGGACTAGAGATACGTGTCTATGTTCAGGTTTATTAGGCTAAGGAATCCTAGATGTATGATATGTATTCCTAGTGTTAGTCACTATCCCATGGCCTATTATATGTAGTATTAGGGTGGAACACTCAACTTGCATCGAACCCAGGTAGGTTTTCGGTGGATTGGATCATGTCAAAGTGGTATCAAAGGGGTTTTGTTTTAGGGATGGATCTTTGAGTTAGTATTCTTATAAGGTTTTATTTGGGAAACTTAGGGAAAATGTTTCAATGGGTCTTGATTTTAGTTGATAGAACATGTACTCTAGTGTAGGTGTGGGTGGCCTACATATCCTTTCTCTAGGATTCTGATATTATGTTAGTCAACTCAAGACTCTAAGGCATCATTTATAGGTAATAATAGGTGGTACATATATCATGTAGAGTGTTAGTTATGATTTTTTCAATGTACTTATTAATTTATCTCAACTGAATATGCTTTAAATGACAATGGTTTCATATTATAAAATATAGGATGCCACCTCAATACATCTATCTTGGATTCAAAGGCAAGATCATGAAGATCTCTTGCTAGTACAACAGCCTCTAGTCACTAAGTGATTAAGCAAAGAAGAATTATTCTAGGTACCCAAGTGAGAGGTTCCTACATTATATGAGTATAGAGAAGATCCCCCACTCATTTTATAGGTATTATACTCTTCAATATATATAAAATGTTATTTTTCATGGATCGTGAAAAAACTACCTACATGATGATCATGTTGCATGATTTCAAGAACCATAATCTTCCTATGATTCAAGGCATGCCCAATCCTTGGTTGATAAATTATTGGAAATATTTTGTGACTCATTTATTCAATCTAGTTCAAAAACACAATGACCATATGGTGATTTTGCATCAATTCTTATTCAAGTCTCATCTAGTCATTGGTTGATTTTGACTACTAAAACTCATAATGAGGCCACTCTAACCTAATCAAAATTTGAGTACATGTTTAGAGATGAGTAATATCTGATGATTATAAATATGGTGATAGTTCATGAGATTTTGGATCTTTAGTAGGGTATAAATATCATGTTTGATTATGTGTCAAGGTAAACCTACCATATGAGATACTCCCTGGACATGGTACATAATGAATTTTTGTGAGCTCAGAAATTTGAGTGAGGAATCCAAAGGGATATTCAATATAAGATTGTACCTCTATGAATTCTTACCAATGTTGGAGTTCTAGATAGGTCACTTTTGATTGAGAGTTTATTATAAGAGATACCACTGGGGACTAAGTAGGTTTTGGTCTCTTGTGGGTGTATTTATTAGTAGTATTTAGTCATTCATAGCTATCAGGTTCCCATTTTAAAAGACATTGGTATTTGTGATCCAGATCTAAGGGATTGATAATAGAGGGATTCCATAGTGGGTATAGCTAATAGGGATACAATACTTATTATGCTTACGAAGGTAGAATATATATGGCTCAAGATTTTATTTAAATCCAAGAAGTTGAGGGATTCCATAGTGGTACTATAGATGGAATAGTGTGATAGAGGTAGCATTAAGAACATCCCCCCATGGTCAATAGGGTATCACTACTATAGGTAGACTCATAATAGGTGTGTGTGATGCAATGGGAGGACATGGATATGGGTGATGTTTTGATCCAATGCTACCACCACAACCTTTAAGTGATCATCGCCAAGAAAAGAGTTTCAATGAACAAGGTTTTGGGAAGATGGATATAATGGCCGACAATGATCATGAAATTCCCTACATAGTCTGAGGTATGATTTATAAATTTTACACATTGGAACTCACAGTTATCATAATCAAATTGATATATTATTTTCATTCTATATTATTAGTTCAGGATTTAAGAATGCCTATAAAGCCCCTAACCTAACCACTTCAGGTAGAGACTCCTATCAGAGGTGGTCATATTATAACCAACTTCTTCCATAATTGAGGTATTTCCTTAGTTATAAAGAGTTTTTCTTGGGATATTATCATGGTAGAGATGAGAGTCTATTGTGTCATTATTAGAATGGACTGGTTATCCACAATCCAAAATTGGGTAGATTTATATCAACAATCATCAAGTAAGGTGATTTATAATCATGTATATAGGTTTAGTTTTAACTTCACTAATGAGTTATACCCATAGTATTAGTGGGTAGGGATAACCCCAAAGAAGTTTAATTTTATTATCCATCAGTTGGATAGATTAGTTTGTGCGATATGAATACTTTAGAGAAACATCTTATTGCTATCATTGAGGAGTGTATAAATGTATTTCTACAGATATCATGGTTACCCCATCATCAAGAGATTGATTTCAGTATTTACCTTCATCATGGGATGATGCTGATATATTTGACATCATATTGAATAGTCCCAACTGATCTCAAGGATCTGAAGGTGCAGTTGTAGGAACTTTTAAAAAAAGCTTTCATTAGGCCCAATTTTTCCCCTAGGTAGTTTCAGTTTTATTCTCTAAGAAGATGTATGGGAGCGTGAGGATTTTTATATAGTATGTAACACCCCAAGATTTTATGGTATGTCTCTTTTTAAATTTAACCTTTTGATATCTTATATTACACACAACACCAAGCTTAAACGAACCACGATATACTGTTAATATTATTATTTAAAATGTAATTATCTCCTAGATGTTAAATTGGTGGTTATGAATATTATTAAATATATTATGAAAACATATAATAGAATTCATTAGTTTCCAATTAATTATAAATAAATATTAAAACAATTTAATATGAAGGGAATGTTTTTATAAAAACTATTATTCTGCACCAAAGTTATTTTATCCAAATAAATTAAATTAATTCATATAAGTGAATGATATTAATTAAACATATATATAATATATTCAATCTAATGTTTAACATTCATCCTATGTGTTTTCTAGACATTATATAAAAATAAATCCAATTTTTATGCATAAAAATCTATATTTTTCTAAAGGCGGTTTTGCAGCTTTTTGATGTCACACTTATTTTAAATATAGTTTTAAACACTATCATAAATAATATTTTAAATAATAAACCTATTATTCAAAATTTGAATATTAAAATTTTCTTTGCTTTAATTTTTGGTATTTTTTTGATAAGTTTCATGTTTTGATGAATAGTGAAAAAATACTGAATTTTAATTGAAAACGTCTTTTTTATCTAAATAATTTATAGTGTTAAATTATATTTTTGATCATATTTAAAGTAAAATTATATAGATTTTATATCAATTAATCCATTTTAGGTCATTTTAATCAATTTTACATTGATTTTGGATATAAAAACATTTCAATCTTTTGAACGTTTTCACTTTAAAAACACGTCTTCTCATTCCATCTATAGGGTAAATTTTAAATTAATGTTATCCAATTATGTGTTTTTAATTTTTAAAAATGGATACAATATTTGGAATCATAAATTAAAAATTTATTAATTAGTTCCCTTTTATTTTTGGACAATATGAATAGTAACTTTAGTAATTTTTTAATTACCATGATTAAGGGTAAATCGGGTAATTAAAGCTAAAAATAATATTATAAATATTATAAAATTAACCTAAAAATTTTCCTAATATTATTTTATTAGTTATTTTAGATAAAAAATAATCCTTGGTCTGATTTTATAAGCTCTTAGAGCCACTCGGATGACTTTAAGCCTTTTATAGTATTTTATTTTAAGAAAAGTCAACCTTGTCATACTTTTTTTTCTAACAAGTGAAATATTTTTAATATGGGATTATATAGGGGATATTTTTTACTATAAATAGTATTTTAAATATAAAATATTTATCTTCATCATGATATTTTATTTCTAATTTTTAGGGGATGAATAATTAAATTAAAGGCTTTTACAAAGATGATGTAGTAATTGTTTAATTAATGAGCATATCAAATAAATATTATTAAAAATATTAAAATAAATATAATATGATATAATTAATGTCATATAATAATTTTAAAAATTAATTTTACATGTCAGTGATGAGCTAAAAAAGTTATTTTGAATATATCATTTTGTTACGGTATTTTTAAAACGTCATGTAATGAATAGTGTCAAAATTGATATTAATGATATTTAAAAAACAATATTTTATTAAATGATCTAAAATTTATAAAAAAACTAAATTTTGTCCATATGATTTATAAAAGGTTTAAAATTTCATCCATGATTTATTTATGGTTATTTTTTCATTTTATAGTAATAATATTGACCCTCAAAGAGTAAAAATCTATTATGTCACGGTAAGAGTTAAAGAGATTAAATAAGGGTTAAAACCAAAATATAAGGGTAAGAATGTGGCCTAAACTTACCTAAAAATTATTTATTGTGATTATTTATATAAATAATCATATTATATTTTAAATAAATCACTTTGGAACTATTTTTAATTGAAAAATAGTTTATATTAATTTAATATTTTGAAACTTTCCAAAAGTGCCCCTCACCTTAATTATAAAAGGGCACCTCCTCCCTCACTTCTTCACAACACCTTGAGCCTTATATATTGACTATAAATTTCATATTTATCCTCCCAAAAACCTTATCCAAGTTTTTTATAACCTTTCCTTCCAAAAAATATCAACCATAGATCCCTTAAGAAGATATCTAAAGGAAGTCTGTTGAAGAAGAGGTAATCATTTTAACCAACTCATCCAGGTTCATTTATTCTTATACTTCCTATTTATGTGTTGTTTAAATGATAAAGTAATAGATTAATTGTCATATTTATTCTGAAATTTTATTATGATTGTGGGACAACCATAATCCATGTTTTATCCATCCTATGAAAATCAAAAGCATGGTGTGTGTGTACGTACGGCTTACCGTCTCCACACCATGGTGTATTTTGTTTTTTATAGCCACTTTACTTGGATGGGTATAATGATGTAAATAATGGATATATATGGTACTCATTACATGATATAGATTCTTTAAAATTAATATATCATCCACTTCCTTACCATTTCACCAATAAGGGAATGATAGCATCGCTCGTACATACGTACGGCCTACCATCTGCACGACACGATGCGAATCATTTTCCATGTTCACCATTCAAGAATGATTATAAAAAAAATATAATGCATAAATATTATATCTATGACCTTAATATAATTCTTTATATGACACAACTATATCCTATTCACAAGAACCATGAGATACATGACAAAACAAGCAGAGGAAAATGAAGTAGTTAACACCTAAAAAAAGGGTAATAACGAAATATTATTTACAAATGGATGATAAGATGATATAAAAGGATCATATATGATATCATAAATATTTTTATGGTTCTATAATAAATTAATAATATGATTTAAACCATTATACAATAGTTTTATATACGTACAAAGGAAAACAGACCTAAGGTAAGGAATTTCTTAACACTTTTTTCATTTATTGGGTTAAACTTCTATTTCATTGATTAGGTTATGTGAGAAATGACTTTATAATATATTATGTTGTATTTCTACTTTTTTTATGTGGGTTTATATTAGAAACACATAATATATTCATTTTTTTAACTATATGATCTTTTTAAGGGTTTATTTCAAAATATCATTATTATTTGGGATTGTTTATATTTAAGTCTCCATTGGGGAATATTAATCTTTCATGTCCACGTTTTCTAAAAATATTTTCTAAAATGTTTTTACTATTCTTAAATGATTTTTTAATGTCATTTTTAACCCTTTTTTACTTTTTATAAAATGATTTAAAAGGTATATTTTTTATTTTCTAAATAAGGTTCTTTGAGATTTTTCTAACAAAAATACAGAAGGAATGTTTTTTAACTTATATAGTGTGGGCGAATTTTTCCACTATCATGAAATCCTAATTCTTTATAAATTCCTTTACAAGTTTTTTTAATTATTTTCAAAGAATATATTTTATTTTATAATTTTTTTCATTTTAAAAATAATTGATTTATAAAGTGAAAAAGGGTATTTTCCTCGATAAATTTTCAATGGTTTTATTAGATTATTTTAATATATAGAAATAATCTCAGTTGAATCTTATTCCTGATTGAGTTTGATATATTATGATATCATTTACCATATTTTATTGAATGGTTTATAATTATTTTGACTGTGGATGTCCTATTTTAATACCATTCATATTTTATGGTTTAGCATTTTGTATGCTAGTTTTTAATATGTTTGTTTATATTTTTTATATTTCATCCATTTTAAATAAGTAATTAATTGGACTTATTAAGTAATGGTAGGGGCCCACTATTTCCCCTTGATTCATCAGTAGGTCTCATGAGACAAACAAAACTAGGTTTTGGTCAATGCCTTAACCATTTATTAGATTCTTGGTATGAAGCCTTTATAATTTTAGATTCTTAGCATGAAGCCTTGACAAAATTAGATTCTTGGTATAAAGCCTCAAAAATATGTTTCAGATGTTTGGAATTATGCATTTCCTCATTATTAATTCAATTATTGATATTCTATGTGATTATTTGATTATTTAGAATACCCATGGTTAAGTTTCATTTTCATGTGATTATTTATATGACATTACTTTATCATCTTTTATTCCTGTAATATTATGATCAAGTGATTGATTAAATTGAATGTGTTTCATTTATTTACCTTTCTATATTTTTTATAACTTATTTACTCATAGAATCTATTGTATGCTTACCCTTACTAAGCATTTGATCTCACCTCATTCATATGTTTTATTTTTTTTCCAGGATTCTAAGAAGTATATTGTGACTGAAATGTAGAGTTACAAAAAGGTAGAATAATGGTAGACTCAACGAAATTATTTATGAATTTTATGTTTTAAAATATAGTGTGAATTTCAAGTGTGTATCTAGTTTACTAAGACTACTAAACTATTTTCCTTTAAGATGTGATTTCTTATATCTTATGCCAATATAATAAAGTGACCACAAAATCTGGGCAACTAGGGTTGGGGTCTTTATAATTGGTATCAGATAAAGTTTAGTATAAACCTAAGTAACTAGATTTATGGAATCATAATGAATATATATTATAGAATTTAGAATATATCCAAATAAACTAATATTATGATTTAGAGATTATTTATACCTAAATTTTCAATTTTGGTTATGTGATTCACTAATTTCTAGATTATACAATATTTTTAATAATTTTATGATCTAATCTAGTGTATTCCATTATTTATAAATAGAACCTAGCAGAAGGAATGGAGACTGTATCAATTCATGTGTTCCATGTTAGGATTTCCCACCTATACAAGATAATTTTGTTGGAGCCGGAGCTGAACAAATTATAACTATATTGGGATAGCTAACTCAAGTTATGACTAATAACCTTACCCATTTGGAGTAACCTGATCCACAACATAGAGTATCAATATTATATCTCTTCGTGAGACAACAAACTCTATTATTCAATGGGACTACAAATCCAATTGTAGTTAATAAATGGACAAGTTCCATAAAGAAAATATTTCTCACTTTGGGAAGTAATGAAAGTGAAAAGGTTGTCATGGTATTTATCATATTTAGGAGATGTAGATCAATGGTAGTCATTAATTTAAAACACAAAGGAGAAGAAATAAATAACAAACATGGAATGGAAATATTTTAAGGAATTTTCTTGAAAAAATATTCCCTTTATAAATAGTGAGTAGATATGGATAGACAATTCTTGAGTCTAAGACAAAATAAAGAGGAAAATGTTTCTAAGTATGAAGAAAACTTTACAAGGTTAGAAAGGTATATTGTAGACTATATCTGTAACCCAAGGAGTAATATTGATCATTGTTTTATGGGTTAAATCAATTCCCCTAAAGGGTTATGGTATCCCAAACTTTCTCATTATATAGGGGATATAATCTCATGTGCTATCAAGATAGAGAAAGAATTATAAAATTATTGTGACTTCAGAGGGAGGAAAGAGAATAAAAGAATGGCAGAGAAAGAGTTATAAAAAAGGAATAAGGGAAAGAAAGATTTTCCAACATGTGATACTTGTGGAAGAAAACACCAAGGTACATGCTTAAAATAAAAAGAAGATTGTTTCAAGTGTGGGAAAAAAGGCCACCATTCTCATGATTGTAAGGAAAATAAATAATTTTTCAATTTGAAATGCTTCCACTGTAAGGATATGGGAAACTATTCAAATGAATTCCCTAAGTTTCAAGTAAATATTCCTCAGAAGAAGCAAATTGATCAAGGTAAATCTTATGTTGTTACTACAGTTGAAGTGGAATAATTAAAGTATTTATCTTTTTAGTTAAAATAGTCATAATATATATAAGGATTTTATTACGATATTTATTCTTTAAGTATTTGGAAGAATTCATGTTTTCATTAAGGTTTTAAGGTTATCAATGTATTCATATTTGCAGTATGTTACAATAAGAGCTACATTATGTGGTTTTTGGAATCTAATATTAAGTTGATTTTGGAAATTTAGTGACCATACTTATAAAAAAATTGTCTTTGAATTTGTACATATGTATTTTGGTTGAGTCTTAAGGTAACTACTTATGAAATAGATTAATTTGAAATTTGGATATTATTTTTTGAGGTTAAAGTATAATTTATAATATTGGATAACATGTGCTAACCATTTGGGTTTCAGTAAATATTTAAAAGCTGAAGGAATAACCCATGGATCTTATAATTCATAAAAGTGATTTAGTCATGAGAAATTCATCTTGAACATTCATTTCTAATTGTAAAGGATAAAGTGAAAATAAATTAAATAACAACCAAAGGATGAGATTATGATTATTACATAGAAATAAATCAATTAAGTGATTATATATATAGTAAAATAATACCTTAACTCTAGTAAAAGTATTTTTGAACCAAAACATTTTCCATTTAATTTTCTTTTTGATAAATCAATCGTCTTTTAACATATCACAAATTTACAATTTTGTAATGGTTAACTTTCTAATGACCATGTTCTATATCACTCTCTGTCAAAAATTGACAGTTATATTTCTCTTCCATGTCCATATTTTCATCTCCCACTAATGATTTCTAATTCAAAATCCTAATTTTGTGGTGACCTTCACATTTCCCTTTCCCTCTTATTAAGAGGATATTTTATTAACCCTATTTCTGATGTGGGTTTCCCAGAAAAGAATTTTCAAGTATCAAACTTTGATTTTCAAATGAAATTTAAAATTGAGAGGATTAAATTTATTTAAGGAGGGTATAATGTAATACCCTAAGATTTTACAGTATGTCTCTTTTTTAATTTAACTTCTTTGATAGCTTATGTTGCATGCAACACTAAGCTTAAAAAAACCACGATATACTATTAATATTATAATTTAAATGAAATTATATCATAGAAAATAAATTGGTGGTTATGAATAGGATTAAATATCTTATTAGAATAAATTATAAAATTAATTGGTTACTAATTAATTATAAATAAATATAAAAACCAATTTAATATAAAATAAATGTTTTTATAAAAACTATTCTTATATGCCAAAGGTGTTTTATCCTAATAAATTAAATTAATTACTATAATAGAATTATCTTCATTAAATTTATATATAATATATCCAATATAATGTTTAACATTCATATTATTTGTTTCTAGACAATAGAAAAATAAATCAAATTTTTACGCATAAAAAGTTATATTTTTATAAAGGCGGTTTTGTCACCTTTTGATAGCACGCTTGTTTTAAATATAGTTTTTGACACTTTTATAAATTATATTTGAAAAAATAAAATTCTCCTTTGAAATTGGAATATTTGAATTTACTTTGGTATAATTTTTGGTATTTTTCTAATAAGTTTCATGTTTTGATGAATAGTGAAAAAATACTGAATTTTAATTGAAAATATTTTTTTATATAAATAATTTATAGTGTTAAATTATATTTTTGGTTTTTTAAAAGTATAATTAGATCAATTTTATATAAATTAATCCAATTTTGGTCATTATAATCAATTTTTCATTGAATTTGGATATAAAAATATTTCAATCTTTTGAACATTTTCACTTTAAAAATGCATCTTCTCATTCCGTCTACGGGATTAATTTTAAATTAATTTTATCAGATTATGTATTTTTAATTTTGAAAAATGGATTCCAAATTTAGAATTATAAGTTCAAAATTTATTAAATATATCCCTTCTATTTTTAAACAATATAAATAGTAACTTTAGTAAATTTTTAATTACCCCAGTTAAGGGTGAATTAGGTAATTAAGGGTAAAAATAATATTATAAATATTATAAAATTACCCTAACACTTTTCCTGATTTTATTGGATGGGTTATTTTCGACCAAAATCATCCTTGGGACTATTTTATGAGCTCTTGAATCCACTTGGATGACTTTAATCCTTTTATAGTATTTTATTCTAAGAATAGTCAACCTTGTTATACTTTTGTTTTTAACAAGTGAAATATTTTTAATATGGGGTTATATAAGGGATATGTTTAACTATAAATAGTATTTTGAAAGCTAAAATATTTATCTTTATCATTATAATTTATTTTAAATTTTTAGGAAAGGAATAATTTAATGAAATGCTTGCATAATGATGATGCAATAATTGTTTAATTAATGGCAATATCAAATAAATGTTATTAAAAATATTAAAATATAATATGATATGATATAATTATTATCATCCATGAATTTTATAGAATATTTTACATTTTAGTTATTATTTAAAAGATTTTTTTTAAATATAACATGTTATGATATTTTTAAAATGCCAAGTAATGAATAGTGTCAAAATTGACATTAATGATATTTTAAAATAAAATATATTTTATTAAATAATATCAAATTTATAAATATCTAAATTTTGGCCAAATAATTTAGATAAGGTTTAAATTTTCATACATGATTAATTTATGGTTATTTTTTCATTTTATAGTGACAATATTTTCCCTCGGAGAGTAAAAACCCATGTTGTCACGGTAAGAGTTAAAGGGATTATATAAGGGTTAAACCCAAAAGATAAGGGTAATAATGTGACCTAAACTTGTCTAAAAATTATTATATGAGATTATTTCAATTCATAATCATCTTATAGTTGAAATAACTAACTTTGTATCCATTTAGAATTTAAAAATAATTTATATTAATTTAATATTTTGAGAGTTTCCAAAAGTGTCTCTCACCTCAATTATAGAAGGGCACCACCTTCCTTATTCACAACACCTTGAGCTTTCTATCTCGTCCAAAACATTCCTATTTCTCCTCCCAAAATCCTTATAAAAGTTCTGGAGATAATGTTCTTCCAAAAAGACCAATCCTAGATTCCTTAAGAAGATATTAGTGGGAGGTTTATAGATCTCGTGTTATACATTTTGCATAGAAAATAGTTTAGTAAGTGTGGTTTTATGATTCCTATTGAACTATACTTGGTTGTTTACTAATATAGAGGAAGTTTTTAAATTACTAAGGGTATATTAATCTATGTTTTCGTGATAATAACTATGTCACTCGTGATTTAGAGTTTATAGCGGTAATTTTGGCCTTAAATTACTAATGACACTGCCTTCCCGGATAATGATTCATGGTTTAAATTGATCATAAGAGTATCATGTAAATATTCTACCAATGGGATTTAACCTAATATAGTGATGATTCATGTATTTCTTACAATATTACAACATTGAGATAGTCTATAATCTAGGGAAGGTAAATGTGGTCATTTATTCACTTTGTAGGAAATATCATGTTGAGTTTGTGATGGATGTGTCTAGAAAGTTATCCTCAATGTAGTTGGCCTTAGTGGAAGAGGGATAAATTCTTTACTATTAATATATGGTCATCGAACCCACACTTCTTTATTGATTGAGGGTTTCCCATCTTGGAGATTTTGATTATGTGGTTTTGTATGACTATTTATTCTCAAAAACCATGCCTAGAGGATTCTCTAAAGGTGGGGAGCATGTCACCTTTTTTTAGAGATGGAAAATGATTCTGATTGGTCCACATGAGGTGGTGTTGTTTTAGTTACTCACCAACCCTTTTTCAATTCATCTTGGTGTGATAAATACATAACCTTACCTTAAGTGATAGTTTGGTGGGTGGTAATGAGAAATACATTCATGAAATTTATGTCTCAATGCCTTACCTATTTGTGGGTGAAGGCTGAGCAACAAGCCTCATCTAGATTTATCCAACCCCTTGAGTTTCTAAATATGAAGTGGGATGGTATATTGATGGATTTCATGACTATATTTCCACATTCGGTGAAGGGGAATCATGTTTTATAGGTAATTATTGACCGACTAACCAATTTAACTCAATTCCTCTCATTTGGGAGCATAGTTTAATGGTGAAGGGGAATCATGTTTTATAGACACACCTTTGTTGATATAATATTGGTGAGTCATTTATTATGGGGTCAAGATGGTTTAATTGATGAAAAAGAATGTATATGTGATCCAGAAGTGGATGAGGATAGGTAAAAGACATCAAAAGTACTATACATACTAAAGACGGATTTCTTTGAAGTTTCATGAGTTAGACCATGTTACCCTAAATTTATTGATATGGTGTGTCTTGAGAAGATTCAATCTTAAATTAAGTTATCCCTAAGGTTATCAAGTAATTATCGGTCCTATTAAATGCAGGTGAAGTTTCTTACATACCTAGTGTTACCCTCATAGTTAGACTAGGTGCACAATATCTTCTATTTTTCATATCTAAGGTGGTATATTCACGATCCATCACACTATATTGATTGTGGATATTTATATATCAATTATGAAACCACATTTGTAGATTACTTATTTTCAATCAAGTTTTGGTGGGAGAAGACCCTTTCTGGTGGGTAATTCCATTATTGTGTGTCTTGTGGCAGTATTGAAATATTTAAGAGACCTCATGGTATAATGAGAATCAGATGTGAGATTTGTAACCTCACCACTTTGAGTGAGTTTTTCTTTTTAAGACAAAAATTCTTGAACTTGGGGAGAATGTAGTGATCCAAAAAAATCAAAACATTTGAATATTTTCAATAATATTTGGTTACATGGCTAGTTTGTGTTTTAGAAGTGTTATGATATTCCAAAAATATTTAATATTTTAAAAATATTTTTTATCCCATGTGAATAAAAACAACTAATATCTCAAAAACAGATCCCTGAATGGATATTCCAACATCATGTTTGTGTTTTAAATGGGGTGTTGTACTTAAGAGAAGTGTAATTTTCATGTTCAGGCTTTGATCCCCAAATCAATCCTTTTGGGTATTTAAAAGTTACACTGGTTAATCTAATTTTTTTATTATAAATATGATGTTAATCCTCTAATAAAGGAATGATCCATCAATGTCAACCCTAACTCCTAGGAGGAGATTGAGGTCTTCATTCTTTATAAAGGTGACTAAAAATTCTTAAGATCAAGGAGGAATCATTAAAGCACCAAGTATCCTCCATTAAGATGGGACTCTTTTGAATTTATTTTCTCATTATTCATCCTTTACTGATTCTAATTTCATTTTTATATACTCTTCATGGAATGGATTAATGTGAGTTATCCCTTGAATCAATAATTTTTTATTTTTGGATTCTATAATGGATATTTTGATCGTAGTTAAGTGATTATTATTATTATTATATCAAATCACATTTGACGTGTGATGAATGATGAAAAATAGGTTTCCACCCAATCATAAACCACTATAATTCTTCCCTTATTTCCTATTATTTACCTTTTTCATGTATAATGGTCACCACTAGCATTTTTAATGGTTATCCATTAAATGATGATGAACTAGGATGGTGGAATGGGTGGTGATTAAGTATAATGGAATTGATGAGGCATGGAAGTGGGAAAATGGTATCGATGGTATAGAATAATGAATAAGGGACATGAAGGAGGACCCTATGGTGATGGGATAAATGTAGGATCTACTTGATGTGATGTTGGGAACTAAAGATTATTGTTGTGATGATGACAGTGACTAAGGGTGGTGTGAATAGATGCCAAAGGCAATGTGACAGCATCAAAACATGGATGATATGGTGGTAATCATAGATGGTGGAGATCCTAGTGGTGTCAATGAAAGAAAATGGGGGTGGCTGGGGCTTCTTTATATTGAATTTACGATCACACAATGAGTGATTACTGAAACATGTGATGTGATTAGTGTCAAGTTATGTTTAGGGTTTCGAGAGTCATATTAAATATCACACAGTGTTTATTTTTGGAATAAACATCATGTTTGACTAGGTAAAAAAACTCAAGGTGTACAGGAGTACACACCCAATTATCCCCACTACTACAAAACTGGCCTTTAATAGCGCTAGTATTTATCAATGCTAGAAAATTGTGCCAAGAAAGTCCATCTTTATTAGTGCTAAAATAAGTGCTGATGAAGGGGGACCTTTATCAATGCTAAATAAAATCACTGATAAAGGGTATCCTTTATCGGCACATTTTGTTTAGTGTTGATAAAAGTACGTCTTAATCAGTGCTTTATTTCAGCACTAATAAAGATTACCCTTTATTAGCACTTTATTTTTAGCGCTGATAAAAGTTACCCTTTATGAGCACTAATAATAAAGTGTTGATAAATGGTAACCTTTATCAGTGCTTTATTAGGGCTGATAAAGGTTCAGAAAAGAAATTAAAAAAATTAAAAGTTTCATTAATTAAATAATTATTTTTAAAAATTAATAAACATATATATAAATTTTAAAAATTATAAAATAATATATATTAAATATATAGATATGTAAAATGAATAAAATGAAATAATTAAACAATAAAAATTTAAAATAAGTAAGTTAAGAAAAAATATTAAACATTTTATTAATTAAATAATTATTGATAAAAATGAATAAATTTAATATATATATATATATATTATAAATATTGATAAATAGTATATATTAAATGTAGATATATAAATGAATATATAAGTCAACAAAAAAATAAAATGAATAAACTAAAATATTATTTACAAATTTATTAATTAAATAATTATTAATAAAAATGAATAAGTATAATATATATATATATATATTAATTATAAATATTAATAAATAATATATATTAAATATATATATATATATATAATTAATAAAATGTTAATTAAAAACATATTAACATCTTATTCATTTTTAATGTTGTTTGATTTTTCAATTTAATATATATCAAACATCATGTGTTACACTGATTTCACATACATATATATATATGTAATTAATATAGTTTATATGAAAATGCACACATAAATAAATTTACGCAATATATAGAAACACATACACCTAATAATGGGTCACATGCCCACTGGGTCTTTGGGTTATGTAATGGGTTTCCCTCTAACTGGTACTCACTCATCATGATTCTAAAGCTCTAGTGGAACTCCTCTACTACTGACACGACTCCACTATGATCTATTAGATGAATCAAAGATATAATCCAATGCATGTTATTTTCTATTTTCCTATATCATTGTCTGATCTTTTGGGTTCCTTGTTTTGTGTTTTTGTTTTGTTCTTAACCTTGATAAACCACATATCACATCACCTCGTTGTTGTCGGTGTGACTCCTCTATGAATTTTAATGGCTTGTTGATAAGATAAATATCTATAGTTTAACTTCATGCAACCAAGTTGAGAGACGTTGTGTAATTTAACTTCCTACTTCTAGGATGAATTTGTGTAGTTTAATGTCATGCAACCAAGACAAGAGATATTATGAAGTTTAACATCTTTATTTTAGAATGAATTTGTGTATTTCAATATCCTATAACCAGGATGAGATACACTATGCAATTTAATACCTTGCTGGTAGGATGACTTTGTGCATTTTAACATCATTAAAATATGACGAGAGACGCTATGCAGTTTAACATCTTTCTTATAGGATGAATTTGTGCAGTTTAACATCATGGAAGCATGAAGAGAGATGATTTATGACCACTATGAAAATTATTTCATGATAAATATTGTGTTAGTGTGGTTTTTTACTCATTCATCGTCCATTGTGGACAATGTGCATGCTCTATTTTATGGATCATCCTGGCTTCGTTTTTTGAAATGGTTTTTGGAAAGGGGGAAAATGATTTCTAGAATAGGATTTTCATTAAAAATGTGGGTTATTATGTTGTCAAAAGTGACCTTAAAATAAGGTGGTTTGAAATGGAAAATAAAATAGTGTCTTTTTAAGAGAGAATTATTTTTTTATTATGAAATTTGTCTTGTGAGCCTATTTTTTCCCTAGATGTTCCTTTCAATTGTGTTTCAGATTGATTCTAAACCTGATTTTATGATTTTTGTGTTATTCAAAATATTACACAAAGAAAGGTCCCTGAAGTTTCTAGTAGGTCTCGCCCTGTTTCTGGTTCTCCTCAGTTGATTCCCATCTTTTGTGGCAATCAAGGTTCGTTAGAGATAGTGAAGTAGCTTGAAGAAGTTGGTCATGTCTTCAGAGTGTTTGGAAGTCCCAAAGATATTAGAGTTTCTGTTGGTATGGGTCTTCTTGGGGGTCCAACTTTGGAATAATGGGAGTTCTTTTCCCCACCAACGATGCAAGTTGTGATGATGTGGGAATATTTTAAGTCCCTCTTTATCAGATGGTTTATACCTAACGAGGTGAAGATGGAGAGAAGGAAAGAGATCTTGAGTGTCTAGCAAGGTCATCAGATGGTGAAGGACTATATTGAACACTTCAAAAAGATGGTTTCCTTTTGTTTGGAGTTGGTGTCATAAGATCTGTTGGAAGATTCTCTTTTCATTGGGGTTCTTCATCTAGAGATCAAGGAGTGGGTCCTCTTTGCTAAGGATCTCCATTTTGAGAAATTGGTGGAGGAAGAGATTTTGGCTAAGTTGTTGTGAAAGAAGCATAAATACATTGGATCATTTGTTGTCTCTTGTGTTGGGGTGAAGACATTCAGAGTTTCCTCATTTTTGTATTTCGGACATTGTAAGTTTATCTTTCATTATAAAAGTATCATTAAATTATCCTTTTGTAGTTAAAATGGTTTTCTTTTTCCTAGAATTTTAACCTTTAAATGGTTATCCATTCTTGAATTAGTTCCCCTCTTTCTATCGTACTTGTTTGGAGATGTCTATTTTTGTAGAAATAACTCTTTGTGCCTTGTGTGCGAGTTCATTTATATTCTATATTTTGATCATTTTTGTTGTTGTTTTTACTGATGTAGTTTGTTGGAAGAATATTGATGTCTATTTGGATCCATTTATCAATAAATCCAAAACATGGATTGGTTGTGCATCACTCAAAAATTTAATAACAAAACTAAGGATTCTCTATACACTTCACTAATATTGGTTAACTACCGCTTAGCATAGCATCTGATCTGAACTTCCCTCCCAGAGTCCCCATGATTCTCTCATCTCACCCATTCTCACCTCCATTTGTATCATATCATCATTCACTTTTCCTTATCTTCCTGTATCCATTTACTATATGTATTCAGCTCCATGCATCACTCATCTTTACAAGAAGTAAATGGGTGCAAGAATATAAGGAAAATTGAATGCTAAATGGCGATATGATAGAGATAGTGATTAGCGTGTGTGAGATGAGAGCATCATGGGGACATCGGGCTGGAAGTTTAGGTTAGATGCTATGATAAGCAGTAGTTAAACAATAGTAGTGAAGTATATATAAAATCCTTAGTTTTGTTATTAGCTTATATCTGGACCAAAGAAACCATTTGTAAAGATGTAAAGGTAATTTTATGATATACTTTATCTATTTTATCGAAAAATTATATAATAAAAAGTTGATTATTTTTCATTATTCCTTATAGTATTCATTTATTTTAGAATTTCCATGTTTCATGCCTTTGTAGGAATAGCAATGGCGCTGTCTCTGCTCAATCATAGAGGTAATCTTGATGTTTACATAATAAAATCATTATCTATAGAATTAATTTATTGTTTCATATTTATGTTTAATTTATTTCTTTTTAGTATTACTCATATAATAATTGTTTTCTTATATAGTTGGATTCTTTTGTTTGAGTTGCGGTTCTCTTTCCAACTTTCATGCTTCTTCTTCCTCATAACCTTTTCACCCCCTATAGTGTTTCATTTATCACTTTATTTAAAATTCTCTCTGTTTCCTTTGCAGAAAGAGAAATTCTGTTACTTCTACTCAATTACAAAGGTAATCTTGATATTTTCACAATAAAATCATTATTCATATAATTAATGTATTATTTTATATTTATGTTTAATTTATTTATTTTTAATATTACTCATAATAATTGTTTTCTTATATAGGTGGATTATTTTTTTTTCGAGTTGATGTGGTTTTTTTGAAGCCACTCAAGCAGTATAGGGAGTTTGACAAAGAAATTCAATAGAAATCATTGTAACATTAACAATTAGAATTGTTTTTGAATGTATTTAATAATTTTTATTTATGTAATTTTATAAACTAATGTTTTAAATGTTTGTAACATAGTTTTTTCTGGTATTTGTGTTATAAATTTCATTTCATTTAAATTCTATATTGAGACTTGTTTTTTATATCTGGTGTGTTTATGGTGTGTTTTTTGTGTGTGTTTTGTGTTTTTTTGTGTATTTCTTGTACTTCTGGTGTTGTGGTATGCTATTACAACACACTGTAGTATGGACCTTTATCAATGCTTTTAAAAGTTCAGATAAAGTACACATTTATTAACACTTCTAAAAGTGATGATAAAGGTATACTTTATCAGTGCTTCTATAGCACTGATAAAAAGTCCTTTATCAACACTTATAAAAGTGCTAATAAAGGATCCCTTTAGTGGTTCTAAATAAAAGCACCGATAAATGGAATCTTTATCACTGCTTTTAAAATCATTGATAAAGGTCCCATTTATCAGTTCTTTTGTTAGAACTGATAAAAGTTATGGGATTTTAACATTGCTCATGTTGTCAACACTTTTCTAGTGCTGATAAAGGCCATTTCTAGTGCTTTTAAAAGCCAGTTTTGTAGTAGTGCCCCCTGGCCACATGTGTTGTGTAGGCTAGGGAGAACCCTATATATGAGTAAATGGCATGAATAAGGATACTGAGGTACATGCCTATCTATCCCATAGATCCCACACACTGTATCTCTATATACGAATTCAAAATAGGTCACCCCCCATATAGAATAATGATGGCAGTATATGATTAACTTCTATTTAAGGCTCACACACCATGTCCATTAGAGTATATGATGTTATTATGTAACCTTTGGTGTTATCCATGTCTTCTAACCCAGATGTCATAATTGGACTAATAAATAATCCATTATTATATTTTTTATACATAAAATGTGATGGTGTTATCCTACTTATGATAAAGTACATTTAATAAGCATATAGGGAAACTCAAGGATCATATCTCTATAGATATGATGACTAGGTTCAAGTGAGGCATTCATAGAAGACATGGAGTTAGTAATCCCTCATGTGTTAAGGCATAGTCCTCTATTAATGGGTTTCAGGTAATCCCATAGAATCCTACTCAGGATAGGTAATGGTCCCCTATATAAAAAATATAGTTTAGGTACTCCCTCATGTATCAAGGTGTGGTCCTCCATCCAAGGATTCAGTACCCCCCATGTGTTAGGGCGTGATCCTCCATAGAGATCAGGTAATTCCTCAATCAATAAACATTTATATTGAATGGTCATGGTCCCCCACTATATTTATAATTATAAGTTTCTTTAAAGTAATGGAACATGGGTATTTTAAATGTTCCAAGTCCATACTAGCATCAAAAAGTGTGTTCCATGCATTTTGTCGTGAAATCCATTATACGACTCTCAAAGAGATAACACAAGTCATGTGTAGGAAGAAATGTATCTCTATACCAGAAGAAGACACCAAAAGTATCACCATGTGTTGAATGGCTTCTCAAATACTGAATGTTAGAGACCCTTCAAAAGATTCACCAAATCTGGTGATGTGGTGGTGAGAACCTCCCACCAAGAGTACACTATAGATGTCATCTGCTAGTGAAAAAATGTGTTCTTAAAACTATATAACACATTTTTAGGGTGTTTTTGACACTTTTTTACCTTCTAAAACACCTTTTATGGTATAAAAATATATCTAGGTTCATATTTCATTTCTCATGCTTTGATTTTATTGCTAATAGATCCAAAACAGACACCCAAATCAAAAGTTATGACCATTTGAAGTTGGAAGGTGCTTTTCCAGATTTTGTTATCATACCCAGGTGAACTCTACACACATTCCCTAGTCTCACATTCCCCAGCCTAATATTCCCTAGCCTTTCATACCCTATTTGTAATGCCCTGACCCTAGAATCCCATACCTTATGCCTTACTTTATTATATTAGCATGATTACAAGGAATCAAATCCTGAAGGAAGATCAGTTTAGTAGTTTTGTAAAAATAGATTATATACATGGAACCCATTTTACATTGGGAATAAAAAAACATAATACATAAAAAAATGCCCAGCATCCTTGAAACTCATTCTAAGAATCCATATTCGTACCCTAGGAAAAGGAAACAAAATAGGGGTGATCTAAAATGCTCAGTAAGGGTAAGCGTATAGTGTAAGTGATCATTAATCAATAATGTATAATCAATATGTAAAGGTAAATAACTAAACACACATGTCATTTAATCAATAAACTAAGAATAAAATGAATCCATAGATTTTGTCATAATAAAAATACTCTGGATATTAAAAACTGAAATGAAGGCCATGATTAATTATCATACATCATGTATTTGGTACATAAACCATTATTCCATGAATGTCTAACCTCAAGATAGTTTAAGTCTGTGGGTAGAAACCTATCTGATTCTTCTTGGAAACAAACTCGAAGGGTTTGTCGCCAACTGATTTAATCTTATGAGACTATCGATGCATCTAGGGGATTATTTCCAATGGTACCCAACCCATTTATTTCTTTTCCAAATCATTTCTCATATATCTAATAATATATTTAATTAATAAAAAAATTTCCCTGTCATAAAATATCTTTATTGAGTAAAGGATATAGATTTACCAAATATTTCCTCATTTAATAAAATAAATTTTAAATTAAACACTGTATGTAAAAAAGAAATATGGTTTAGGAAATAATCATATTCATAATTAAATAATATGTATAATTAAGATAAATTTAATAACCAATTAAAATTATTATAATAAATTTATCATTTTAGGAAAAATTTATCAATCACAAAAGTGATATTGCAAACATAACTTTTACCACTTGGTAATTTTCAAGTTGAACCCCCTTAGATGAGATAATTAAAATTGAAACTTAAAATACCATGCATTATGAGTGAATAATGATATTAAATGAAAAATGGGAATTATATACACCACATTAAAGTGAATTGGTGCACAATATCAAATAAGTCTCAATTGAATGTAAATTGAGACGAAATCCCTTACCTTACACTCTATTTTGGTTGAATTCTATTTAAAATCTTGCATAATGGTTTTAATCATGTTATTAATTTAAAATAGACCAATATTAATATATATGATATTATATATAGTCTTTTTATAACATATTATAACCTATTCATTAATAATATTTCATAATTTTCATCATTTTGGGTGTTAATTGCCTTGTTTTTTGAGTATCTCTTGATTTATTGTTTTTTATCCTATTAATTAGATCATGATTTAATCATAAAAATAATTTAAATAATAATTTAAATATCATATATATTCATTATATATGTATTTATCATAATCCACAAAGTTTTTATAAAGGAAAATAAAATACATCATTCATGGAAACAGTAGGTCGTACGTACGAATGAACGTTGTTTCCATTTTCTTATCACATTAAAATAATGAAAAGTAAATGATATATATGTATATTATAATTATAATATCATATTAATGTAATATTTACCACATTTTTAATTAAACCCATCCTTAATACATTCCATGTAATGTGTGAACGAATCATATCGCTTTGAGTGGGTGGTAGTCCACACGTCCATAAACTAAGTTATCATATTCCCACAAGATGTAAAGCATGAAATTATATGTTATATAAAAATTAAATAAGTATAAATATATTATAAATAAAATATATATCATATATAAACTATAAATCCATTATTATTTCCAACCTTGAAAGGTGGTAATGGAAGAATGAATGACATCGGTTCACGAGGCGATAGTCTTCTGTACACATGAATGATGATTGCATATCCCATTTGATGGAAGTGAGTGAAATTGTAGGTCTTACACATAATATAAAAAAATATAAGTATATTAATGATACTGAGGTTATTATATAAGAAATATATAATAATAATTTAATTCCTGTAGAAATAAATAAAACAAAAGATCTCATTGAAGAACATTACCTCTTCTTCGGGTAACTGCTTTTGGTTTATACCAAAACTCTTCCTTGGTTTTCTTTATCCATATTTTAGGCTTCTAGGATTAGGTTATGGGTTTTTATAGATTATTTTTTCAGGTTTTAGATGATCCAAATCTTGAGAGGTGTGAGAAAAGGGAAGAGTGAATGACTTTTTATAGTGTAGGGGGAGTGGAATTCTTATAAATATAAAAAGGTAAACACTATTGGGAGGTCTCCCTTGCCTCATGAGCATCCAAAATTAAAAAAAAATGGATTAAATTAAAAAGGTAAACTCTATTGTCTTTTCCTGATTATTGGGGGCAATATAGATTTGAAAATATTTAGAATACCCATCAAGAAAACATTAATGGGAATTACCCACTAGCCTCTCTAGCATTTGTTCAATGAATAGAAAAGGGAAATAGTCCTTCCAAGTGTGTTGGTTTAGTCGGTGATAGTCTATGCAGACATGCCAACTATTCTGCACACAATTTGGAACCAATTCATTATTTTCATTTTTAATTACAGTAAGGCCAGTTTTTATAGGAACTACTTGAATGGGACTGACCCATTGGCTGTCAGAGATGTGGTAAATGATTCCAGCAGCCAATAATTTTGTCACTTCCTTTTTCACAACTTCTAGGAGGTTTGGCTTCAGTCTATGTTGTGCCTACCTCACTGGTTTAGCCTCGTCATTTAAAAAAAATATGATGTTTACAAATTGATGGGACAATACTAGTAATGTCAGTAAGTGTCCATCTCAAAGCTTTTTTATACTCCCTCAAAAGTTCAAGCAGTCTCAATTCATGCTCAGGGGGGGTTAACTAGCAATGATGATGGGTAACTTGTTTCTATTATAAAGATATGAATATTTTAAATCTTGAGGCAGTTGTTTCAGTTCCAATTTAGGTGGATTTTTGCTTTATGGGAGTGTGTGTGAAACTGAGAGGTCACTGATCTCATCTAACTGCTCAATGGTATCATCCCCAGATGAGGAATGAGCTTTTACAAGCTTAGCAGTATCATCGATGGTTAGTGGATCCTCAGTGTTCAAGAAAACATCAATTAATAAACATGCATGACACTTTTTTGGACCACTACAACAATCAATGCATGATTCATTACCTAGAATTTCAATCAATGAAGAAAACTCAAAAAGGGGATCGGGGGAATGCTAATAAGTTTTTTTAGGGGTTCGGTGTACTTCAATTGAATTTACTAAGAGAGAGGAATGTTCTTCTGAGGGGTGCTTCATGGCATCAAGGATGTTGAAATGGAATATGTCACCACCAAATTCCATATATAATGTACCATTATGGACATTAATTATGGTTTAGGTGGTTTTAAAGAAAGGTCTCTCCAATATAATTGGGGCATGTCCATTCATCCTATCATCTTCCATTTTAAGCACATAAAAATCAACAGGAAAAATTAAATTTTGAACCCTCACAAGAAAATCCTCTAACACACCAGAAGGGTGTGTTGTACTCTAATTTTCTAGCTAAACGACTATTCCAGTGGGGTTTAGTTCACCAACCTACAATGTAGAGTAAATGGAGTGAGGCATCACATTTATAAAACCACCTAAATCAAGCATAGCATTAGAAAAAGAATACTCCCTCATGGTGCATAGAATCGAGAATTTCCTAGGATCATTACACTTGGTGGAAAGTTATGGCTCTATTAATGTTGATATGTTCCTCCACAAGCTCACCTTTTCCTTTCCACTAAGTTGCATTCGGTGTGTACACATCTCCTTCAGAAACTTTGCATATCTTAGAATTTGTTTCACAACATCAATCAACGGGATGTTTACCTATACTTTTTTGAAAGTTTCTAATATTTTCTTATCTAGTTCAGTTTCCTTTTGTTTCCTAGGTTGGGAGGCCCTTTGGGGAAATGGAATAGGAATGGGTTGGCTAAAAGACTCATCTACAAACACACTCTTTCCTTTGGAATTGCTTCTCTCAATACATGGTTTTTCAACATTTGGAACATTTTTAATGGTTGGGATGGATGTTTCCTCAGGAGGGATGACTCTAATGGAAGATTCCTATGTTGTTCACTCCTAAAGGTGATGGAAATAACATTTCCTTTATCTCTATGGTTGACTACTGGTTTAGATAGTAGTTTACCCAACCCCTGACTTTGAAGTTCCCCCACCAAGTTAGCTAGTTGGCAAAATTGAGTTTTGAGGTCTTGTATGGATACCTGGGTGGTTTATTGGAATCGGAAATTTTTGACAGCCATTTGTTTCATCATATCTTTTAGGCTAGGCTTGGGTTTGGGAGGGGGCAGTTGGAAAGGCCTTTGGCATGGTTGAGGATTTCTAGGTGGTGGTGGTGGAGGATGACTACTCTGACTTTTTTGGTTCCATGGTTGATGAGGTTGGTTTGAATACCCCCCTTTCCTATAGGATTGGTGTTCTATCCACCCATAGTTGGATGGATAGAATGGTTCTTGCCTAAAGGGTTGGTTATAGGGGCGTCCTAGGAATATTTCATCACAACTCTTAGAATTTTCTCTCAATTGGGGCCATTGGTCAGAATAATGGTTGTTAGAAGAGCATATTCCATAATGGATGGGAGGAGGAGATTGAGATTCCCCTTTAGAGAGAGCAAGTTGACGTAGAAGGGTACTTACCTCCTCAAATTTCGTGTCCACCTTCTTCTTGAATTTAGTACTTTTCACCTCATGGACCCCTCGAATGGGTATACTGGACCTTGAACCACATTGTTGAGTGTTTTGCACCATGTTCTCAATTAAGTTCCTTGCAGCAATTGGGTTCTTATCTACCATCTCACCACCTACAGCAGCATCAATCATGTTTCTATCAATAGTTATTATACTTTATAAAAATATTATATTAAAATTTGGTCGATTATTTGGTGGTGTGGACAACTTGAACATAATCTTTTAAATCTTTCCCAATAATCATGAAGGGTTTCCCCTTGAGATTTTCTTATCCCAAAAATTTCTTTCCTTATTTTTGTAGTTAGAGAGGCTAGGAAATATTTTTCAAGAAAAAGGTGTTTCATGTCCATCCATCCTCTTATTAGGGAATTAACATAATATAACCAATCTTTTGATATATCTTCTAAAGAAAAGGGGAATGCTCTAAGATTTACTTGTTCTTCATCCACCTTAGTAGGTTGCAATGTTGAAAAAAAAGTATGAAATTCTTTTAAATTCTTGTGTGGATCTTCTCCAGTGAGTCTATGGAATATGGGTAATAAATGAATTAGACCAGATTTTAGTTCAAAATTAGGTGCCTCTCCTTGCATTTGAATGTATGTGGGTTGGATATCAACATCAGGTGAGGTTAGTTCTTTTAATGCCTTGTTATTTTCAGCCATGTTATGAAAGTTTATTTCAGTTTTGATATTGGTTCTAGAAGAATAATAGGAAGGATCAAGAAGAGTGTCTATGTTTTGTATGTCCTCCTTTGAAGGATTCTCTTGTGCGTCTTAGTGTCGCTGATGTAGGATCCTCTCTGATTCGGGTTCAAAAGGTGGTAGGTCTCCTAGAGTTGAACGTTTCATGCACAAAACCTACAAAATAAATAAATCAGAATAAAAAATAGGTATATTTTTAAGATAAAATAAATAAATATTCACAAAATTTACAAAAATCTTATCAAAAACATTCACTAAAAACCAAAGTGATCCCCAGTAATGGCACCAAAATTTGTCCGTACTATCATGACACGTCAAATTGATTATGATTTTAAGGTTTATTTTTAGTCTAGGGAATACCCTAGGTCATCTATCAAGGAGATTTCATTGGTTTGGATTGTGTATTTTTTATAAGAAGTACTAAAAGAGGGGTGGTTTTAAAATAGTTTAAAGAAAATGACTTGATTTAAAGAGTTTAATAGTTGATAAATAAAAGTTGTGTTTTAGAATTATGAGATAAGGAGATCATTTCAATTTCACTACACATCTTGGTGAGTTCATCATCCTGAAAAATACACATGGTTTAATGTAATCCTTTGGTTGAGGGTTTTCAAGATCTCAACTTCCCTCTTGCCTCTTAAACAATGCTCAAAGAACCACCCCTTAACATAACAATCGTGTAATGTTTGAAGTAGTTATTCTGGGTTTTATGTAATGTTTTAATCCTATAGGAAATTAATTCCTCAAAGGCCTATAGGTCCATGTAATACTTATGCCTACGAGCATTTTAAGGGTTCTACCTCACCCCTTGAAAGGTGGATCATCAAAAATAAATAAAAAATGAAGACCTTCGGGCAATTGGATGGATGGTGTTGGAAAGGTTTGGGTATCAATAATAGAGAATAAAGTCTAGAAAAGAATACTCAAATCTTATGTATGTGTGAGATAAATAGAACTCTTGTCTTGTCCAATTGGAAAAACCCAATATTACCACTTAAAATCTCAACCTAATCAGTGTTAAAATAAAAAGTGTTTCACTTAATTTTAACAATAGAAATGCAATCATAGGAGAATAATGTTAATATAAAATAAATAAGTGAAATATTTAGCACATAAATTACACAAAAACAGTATAAGAACAAGTGCTGGAACTCCCTCCCAAGTGTGTGTAGCTCCCTCGAAATGATTGTCCACTGTTTATCTCAACATTGGGAGGAGGAGGAAGCTCGGGTGGAACTTCACCTTCATCCTTGATCCCCCTATGAGTATAGGGGTCTCCATAACTCCTTGGATTATGAGAGTACTCCTTTGGGTCTCCAAAATACTAAATATTTTCCTCCTGGCCGAACTTCCAAATGAGGATCCCAAGCTTCCATTTTATAGGCAAATTGGAAGGTGGTTTTGGTCACAAAGATTGTGTAAAACCACTTGGATGATGGTTTTAAACCACTTTATAGTTGAATATCACTTTTGAAAAAATAAGAAAAATAGTTACCCACCTCTTTAATATCTCCACAGAAATTTTGGCACCATTTGGACAACTACATCTTGAGATATTGATAAAATGCAGAACACTGCATTTGACTTTGTGCAGATTTGATTCTTTTTGACTGATCAGTTCGTATGGGAATCTTAAAGGCTGAATGAGGCTTTGATTCCTTCATATGAAATATAGCCCATTAAATTTTGGAATAGCCCAAAAACATTCATCCCATTTGGATGCACTGTTTAGTGGAAATATTTGGTTGAGTCCCCTAGTTTTCATGGATCCTGCGCAATTTGGCCCATTTTCCTTGGACTTCATCACGGGCCCTCCAAATCACCTCCACCTTCAATGATATTATCAAAACAAGTATCATTTAACTTTTTAACAGTAATAAATACAAAATAATTGAATCAAAAATTAACTTAAAGTTGTTATTATTTTTATAAATTTCAATATAAAATAAGTTTAGGATAGTGGTGTAAGGGTGAAAATAAAATAGTGAATCACGATGCGATCAAATATCAAGTCTCAGTATCAATAATTGTTCAGCTGAGGTAATAAAGGTAGTTCTCACTACCAGTATCATTCTTTTGTGCGAGGAAGGTTCCTAATGACCATTCCAAGGAAATTGTGTATTAAATGAGTGGTATCCCCTCAATTAGAGGCATTAGCACTGGTGGGCTTAGGATATATCTTTTGAGATTATCAAACACTTCTTGATAATCATTATCCCACTCATATGTGACCCCTTTCTTTATTAACCCGGTTAAAGGTAAACATTTACCCACAAGGTTGGCTATGAAGAACTGGATGTAGGCCATGTGTCCCTGGAGACCTCTCAACTCAGTGAGATTGCGAGGTGGGGACATGCCAAGTATGGATTTTGTCTTCTCAGGGTTGACTTTGATGTTACGATATTGTATGATGAAGCTGAGAAATTTCCCAGAGGTAATGTTGAAGGTGCACTTTAGGGGATTCATCTTTAAACTATGTTTTCGTAGTTTGTTAAAGATAGTTTCAAGATCGATTAGGTGTTTTGAGAAATGTCATGATTTAACCACCAGATCTTTAATGTAGAACTTGACAAATTTTCCCAGGAAGGGCTTGAAGATGTGGTGGTGCATGGTGCACTGATATGTAGCGTTGACATTTTTTAGACCAAATGGCATCACCTTATAATAGAACACTCTCTGAGGGGACCTAAAAGTAGTAGATTCTTCATATCCTCGAGCCATTCGGATCTGATTGTATCTATAATAGTCATCCATAAAATAGAGGTCCTCATATCCAGTAGTTGTATCGATCAACAATTATGTGATCGAGACCGGGAAATCATCTTTCAGGTAGTGTCGATTAAGGTACCTAAATTCGATGCAGATTCTAATCTGTTTGTTCTTCTTTTTGAAAGGGACTATGTTTTCCATCTAGATCAGATATTGGACTTCTTGTATAAAGTTATATTTGATTATCTTATCAACTTCAGCCTCTATTTTGTCATCATGCATCGGGTGGGTCCTTCTGGCTGCCTTCTTATAGCCCCAATGATATTCTAGCAAACCCATATGATGAGTGGCGACCTCAGGATCGAGGCTTGTCATTTCTATGTATTTACATACAAACATATCTTTATTCTTTTTTAGAAGGGATTTATATGCCTCTTATTCCTCAATAGACATAGCCACACTAATCAGAGTGGGTCACGGGTCATCTTCAGTGCCCTGGTTTATCTCCCTAAGTTCATCGATTATGGTAGAGAAACCTTATTCGAATACAGGAGGGGCATCTCTAAGGTCTTCTTCTTCTCCTTCTTCTTATTCTTACTCTTTATCATCCTCTTCATCATCTTCTTATGAAGAGAGTATTTTCGAGATGAAATCTCCAGTGTTGGTAGAGAAATGATTTTCTGCCATACTGAGTAAGGCGGGAATGAATTGGGGTCCTGAGGATGGGTTGGGGGTATCTTTGTTAGGTCCTTCCTTAACATCATAGGATTCAACCCACTCTTTTATGTATTTGGACTTAGCGGCCATAACGTAAATCATGAAAACAATTGAGTTTATCTCCAGGATTGAACTTATGCACTCACCTTGGTTGATGGTTAATACATACTCTTCCCCAAGCTATGTAGAGGGGGTCAGAGGGAGCCATTTCCAATCCATTCAAGGCTATGATCTAGTCAACATCTTCGGCTAAAGGTTTTTTCTCTATCGGTTCATAGAACCCGACATCTATATAATGTGACTCATAGGATTTGAACAGGTATTTATCAGCATGCAATGTCCCATTTTTTCCATTTGTGCGATATTTGATGCACTAATTCTATGATGATGGAATTGCAGTGTGCTGATGTATTCAGGGCCTCCCTAATAGGACATTGAAGGTCATACTTTTTCACACTACTAGGAACTTAGAATCTAACATGAGGTCTCCAAGCCAAGTTTTAAGCTTGATTTGTCCAAACAGCTTCTACTTGCTTTTGTCATACCCCAATATAGTTGTGGTATAGGGTATCAAACTATCCTCATTATAGCCTAACTAACGAAGTGTTTATTGCAGTAGGAGGTTGACTCCAGAGCTATTATCAATGAAAATCTTCCATAAATCAATGCCATTTATCTTTTCGGACACATATAAGGGTTTGATGTGACCTTTAATGATGGAATCTTAATCTTTTTATGTGAAGGAGATTACGACATGAAATTCTTTGGGATTAGTCTCCATTTGATAGACTTCAGTCACTACTAATTCAACCTCAAAATCCTGGGGACTTAGTAAGGTTTCAACAAGAACCTCTCTAAGGTCTTTAGATAGACTCAAATCATCTAGGATTGACAGTTTTGCTGGTACAGAATCCAGCTTCTTTATAATGTCATATTTATGATCTAAAGTTCGGTACTTCTTGGATTAGGTAACCTCTTTCATAGTCACTTTAGGGGATTAAACTTTGGATGTAGATGATCTGGCCTCTGTGACAGGAGATGGTGGCGTTGTGGTACTTTTTGGGTTTTGTTGAACTGGTTTGCCCCTATGCCTTGGGAGATTTAATATTTTTTCTTCCTTTAATGGATACTCCAAGATAATTGGGCTTGAATTTCTTCTAGTGTGGGAGGAAAAACATTCTGGTTCTCATTGTGTCTGTCAAAGGGTCCTTCTATGATTTTCTACGATGTTAACATTTTGAGTTAAGGCGTGGTCAGGAATTTGACTCCTGCCATGATCATGAATTCTAGGAAACCCCGACCTCTGCTTCCTCTTCCTCCGGCTCTCTAGTTGGGCATGGGGAATTCGATTTTGTGGCCATAGTCTCCATCAAATAAGGGATCCATCAAGTGAATGACATTAATGGAGCCTAAGATTAGTTCTTGATCTAACAATGTTTCTGTCTAACTACCTCCTTCTGATGGTGCTGTTTGGCAGAGTGGTTCTTGTTGTACCATTTGGTAGAGCGGTGCCTATTGTACAAAGTCTATTAGCATGGAGTCCAAAAGTTTCAGAACTGGATTTATCTTCAGTTTCATCCCATCTTCTTTCTCATGCTTTTTTTCCTTCTGGACCTTAGAGGACTGTGGGGCTAAGGATGATGGTTGTGTTTCATTAGGATATATTAGGGGAATGGTTGGTTTCTTCAACTACGCATGAAGGATTCCATGAGTTGAATATTTTTTGAGTCATCCAACTATAAAATTTTTTTCCTTCTTACTGGTGACTGTTTTTCATTCCTCTTCCTATCTTGAGTCTGAGGTGGAAATATACGCCACTTGTGCTAGTAGAGATCCCAACTTGACTTGTGTGGAATCCACCATCTTTTATAGGAGATCCTTTAAGATGAAGCATTCTTGGATGGTGTGTCCCAGTATCTAGTGATAGGGAAAATAATTTGGACAGTCATCAAGACCCACTTCATCGGGTCACTTTGTCTCTTGTAACCATAGAAAATTTCAATTCATGGCGGCTATGAAATAGCCTCAGACCTGGTCATCTTGAAACGAGTAAAATTTATTTCTTATCTCCTCAAAATTATTTCTTTTATAAGCCCTAATATAATCTTACCAAGGTGGGGGTGGATTTTGGTGTCCAGGGGGTCCTTCAGGATTTGGTGGAGGCCTCACAATTTGAGCCGGTGCCTGGGGTGGCTTAAGTGTGACATAATTTGCTTTATCTTTTCTTGATCTTTTTCATGGGGCTTATGGGGCCACTCGGGACTTGATATTGTTCTGGTTTAAGGATTATTCAATCCTTTGGGAAATGGAAGAGAAATCTAAGAACCCACTTTTGTACTTCACCGGGATGAGCGGCGTTTGTAATTCATCATGAATATTATAGATGCATATAGCGATCATTTCATCTTGGGGGAGCAGCTGGTTTAGGGAATAAGTTAGGAATTTCCATCTATAAATGAAGTCTGAAACTCTTTCATTCTCTCATTGTTTACAGTTTATGAGATCATTGAACATTTTCTTAGGCAACGTTTAATTGAACTGGAAGTGAAACTGTCGCTAGAGGCCATCTCAATTGGTGATTGAGTTAGCTAACAAGATAGTATATCATATGAAGGTTGATCCCTATAGGTTCACATGAATCATCTGAGTTTTACTACTTCTTGTTGTTTCAAAGTTCCCATCATAGGGTCACAGTAAGATTCATAGTGAATTAGATGTTTTTTTGGGTCTCCTGAGCTATAGAACACTAGGAATATAGGGTTTCTGATGTTTGGTGGTGGCGGAACATTTCTCACCCAATTAGGGTAGGGTTTTTTCTATGGTTGTATTGGAGCACACTGCCCCTCCATGGCTTCTAGTTGAGCTATTAGTTGCTCAATGGTATTGAAGATCCCTTGATGCATATCCTATCATACTTGAGCTTGGGATGGTGTGGTAGAATACAAAGCAGGGTGTGCTAGTGCTGCTGGAATTTGGGGTGGGTGCCCAACCAGAGGTATCCTTTGTGGGTTTACCTAAATATACTCTATCTTCCTTCCTAGTGGGGGGAAGTCTTGATGTCCTTCTGGGAATGGATTTAAGTAGGTTGATGGTCCCGGTGCCAGGTTGGATGGGCCTCCGAGCTTGACTACATTCATCAGGATGACTGTTTGTGGAAAGGGAACCTCTTCTGGGAATATCTACTAATGTTACGCATGGGGAACACATCTAGTAAGATGGATCCCTCGATGCAGCTCAGCATTAATTCACCTAATCTCTTTCATTTCTTCCTCCTGTTTGGTGAATCTTTCCTCGAGTGTGAGGGACACATTATCAATGGGAGGAGGAGGTGGGTCATAGATGACCTGGGATTTATTCTTCTCTTTGTTGGAGTTTCATGAGGGAGGTAATGATGGATTAACTGGGGGGCACCTAAATTTAATATCGCTCTATAGTTTTGGGTATGCACACCATCAGGCTCAGTGTAGGATGCCTCTAGGAGGGAAACATATTCCCTTGAATCATCTCCCTTTGTATCATTTACTATGAGATCCATGGTTTTTATGTTTACCAAATTCACTGATTCATACCACATTAGGGGGTGGAGTACCTGGTGCCAAATGGTATGAAGGTTTTCTACATCCTCTGTTGGACTTTCTCCTTCCATTATGCAGTATTCTTTGGGTTTCTCACTACTAAAAATTTAAGCTTTAGAGCCCCATTGAATGAGAGACCTCCATTGGTGGTATCTATTGAGTATCAATAGCGACCTCCAATGGCAGTCTCTAGGCTTAAAAAATCACGTGATATCCCCCCCCCACTCTTCCCTCATGCACTACCCTTAGCAAACCCTACCTCTGCCTTCACTACCGCTCGTCCTCTCCCTTACCAAACCTGCCTCCACCTCCAGCCCAAAATCCCTCTTTCTTTGACTCTCTCCCTCTCCGGATCCACTCCCCACCTCTTCCTTCACCTCCCTCACCCCCAGCTCCCTCCCCTCGTAGATTGTTCATCACCGCGTTCGCACCTGGTTCCTCATGCCACCCATATGCCCTAATCGTTGCCTCTCCTTCACGCCTCACCCAGCCTCTGAATCCACACCTTCACTTGGTTCATGATTTTCCACATAATCTGGTAATCCAAAATTTTGGTTTTAGGGTTTTTATTTTGGTAACTTCCATCACTCAGATTTCATAATGCATTGACTTTTTGATTTGTTTATTGTTGATTGTTTAGGCTTTGTAAAATGAAATTTGTTCTCATTTCTTCCTAATACGTATTTAAAATTTAGTGTGACCACAAAGGTGTGTTTTTTTAAGTGAATAAATGATGATATGGTTAAACTTAATCATGTTAATTATAATATCTTCCCCACATGCAATTAACACCACTAACTATCCACTTTTGATGCTACTTTCATAACAATTTTATTATCTAAAATAATTTTTTAATCTAATTTCCAGGGTGGAAACTACAATGAATAAAATACCAAGTTCTTTGATATATATATCTAGAACACTTAACATATTCTGTAAACACAAAAGGTAGAATTTCAAGGCCCCTTTAAGTTATAGACAACTACATAATCATGATGAAAAAAATCGGTCTAGAGAAGGTCATTCCTATGCTGCTTTTCCCTTGCAATGCTGAAAAGTTTAAATAAATATGTCCAAGATGATGTAGATTCCTATAATCTATTGTATCTAGATGTAAGGAATATTAATTGTGTATTTTTTTCCTCATCGGATGTATATTCCTATAATCTGTTGCATCTCGATGTAAGGAATATGAATTGTATATTTTTTCCCTCATCGAACGTGGATTTATTTGGGACATGCTTCTAAGGGATTGGTTAGGAAGGTGCTTTCTCATATGTTGGGTTATCTTAGTTGAAGGATCATGGATGAAACTTTCTTATAGTGGTTTCCAAGGAAAGAAATACTCATGCGTTAAAATATCATTTTCAAAGCCTCAAGAATGGAGCTTTCTTATGGTAGAGAGAAGTTTTAAATTCACTAATGCACTTGCCTACTGTTTGTTTATAAATTTGTTTCTTCATTCATTGAAAAATGAAGAGAATCAAATTATAAGGAATTCTATAGATAATGTCTTTAATTTGTGAAAAATGTTTAATTTTAGTGTATAAAAAATGTTTTAATTGTTGAGTTGGTTGTACAGTTTAGATCATTAGTGAGGGTTGGTTTGAAATTTAGTGTATAAAAAATGATATCAACTTATGACTCCAAGAACTCTTCATTTTTATGTGTCTATAGAAATTGTTTATAAATAGAAATAAAATAATTAAAATTCAACACCCCTTTATATTTGATGAAATGTGTATGTAGTAAATAAAAAGTACATGAGTCCTCTATAGTGGTTTGAGTATAAATCACTGGAGTTTAAAGAATATTGTAATTTTTAGGTTTAGTTTGATTTTTTATTTTCTTTTCCATTAAAGGTAAATGTTTTTTGGTGGAAGTGTTTCTAGGTTTGGAAGAAGAAGGTTGGCCAGCAACTTGTTTTAGCATGCCATTTATTCTTGAGGACTGAAGAGGGCATGCAAGACCTATTCATGAGATGCATATTTTCTCAAAATCTGTGGTAATATGTTGGTAGCATGTTTGACATTAAGATTTGTACAAGCATACACTTGGAAGATCTCATGGATAACATCAACATGACTGTTCTGAGTGGACAGGTACACAACCAGCTATTAACTGTTGTTGCCTCTATTTTTTTCATTGTGTGGATATTAATAAATTTTTTCATTTTTGACAACCAATCACCTACCTTCCATGATGGAGTCATCACATAGCACCCAAGGTAGCACTGGAAGAGGCAGAATGATCTTGGAATGCAACAAAGCAGTATCACCTAATATCAGATCCTTGGACTCAAGGTATATTTTCTTTCTAAATAAATTTAAATTTTCATTGAGACTTTAAACAACACCAACAATGTATTATTAATTTCAAATAATTTTTTTTGTAGATATAATTCCTACTAATTAAGATTTCATTCTTTCTTTTTCAAATTCAATTTGTTTCTTTCTATAATTTTATTTTTAGTAGTCTTAAAGGATTGAGTATAAATATCTTGGTTTTATTAATATCACATAACATCTTTTTAAATATATTCTCAACATCAAGTAACTTAGATATTGTCTCTATTTGACCATTTACCTTAGTAAAAAACTCAACATCAATCTCTTATTTATCAAAACTAGATCTAAACTTGATGAGGATATATTGGTTAGATTTCATGACTAAAATGGATATATTATAATGACTATAGATGAGAAGACTAGTGAGTGTAGCCTGATCCTTCAAGGATTTTCTTCGACCATTGAAGGCATAACATATTTTTATTTCCCATGATCTTGACTTCATTCAAGAAACATGAAGCACTTACATAAACATTACATGGATTCATGCATGTCCTTCTATGAAAATCCATTTTTTTATCATCTAATAATCATAAATCTTGGATTTTAGTAGATTTCATGAAAACATTACTATAATTTTTGATGAATTGTTTTCTGGTAATTTTCCTTTATCTAAATATATTTTTTACTCAACTTTATTACTTCAGCAAGAGTTGTGATTAAAATGGATTCTAATCACACCTTATTCCAATCATCTATATCAATATGATATTTTCCATTATCATACTTCTAGAATACTTAATTCTTTATCCTTACTTTAACATAGGTATCTTCATGTCATGGGTGACTGAATGTTGTTCATCTTAGGTGAGTTATAAATTGCAGTTTTCTTCCACTTAATTGACACAAATAGCCACATTGAACCTTTTTCATGTTCTTATGTTTGTTTTAGGTTGTTGTTTTGGTTCTTTGGCTGCTGTCAAAATGTACTATTTTTTAAAAAAAAATCCCAGGATAGAGACCACCTTAGTAGGTCTCTAATGGTTTCATTTTTCAGAGCATTAGTGACCGCCAAAAGGGGTCGCTACTACTCCTCCCAGCGACCTCCATCGCAGTTGGCCGTGAACCCCATATAGCGACCCCTGTTGGAGGTCATTATTGGCCTTTAGAGATGGGCCAACTATGACCACCATTGGTCATTGGTCGATCACTAAAGACCATTAAAGACCTCTTTTGGCAGTCACTAATGGTCAATTTCGTAGTAGTGTCTTAGTGAAGATTGACCCGTAGGGATCCCTGATCTAACCTCATAATGTGCCTTCGTCTTAGAGGGTGTGAACCATGAGATGGGTTGGAACGGGTGACTTCTCTACTTATCATTCTTTCCAAAAGGTAGAATCCAAATGTCCATTATATGGGAACTTGTGGTAAAAATTCCCCCATCCCTATAGGTTGGGGTTGTTCCCATTCTTCTGTTTATGCGCTATGACCTGGATTTTGTTGGTCTTATAAGGGAATTTTGAGTTAAAAATGTCCCATCCCTATGGGTTGGGGTTGTTCCCACATTGTGGAGGTAGCCACCGTTATTTCCACCTTTTTGATTTCACGCACTCCCGTGCAGGTGTGAGCTGAGTATGGCATCGAACCTGTATGGGATTTATGGTATTTTGAAGACATGATCATTGCCTGCTGGTTAGCATCCCTTAGATAGGAAGACTTCTGGATGTTCTTAGTTGCTTGGCTCAGAAGCTTTTTGATGGATTTATCTCTTCGATCCTGACGCTTTTGAGATTTACTCCGGGCCTATTTTTATTGAGTATCCCATATTTCCTAAGTAAGGATTTCATTTGATTGGTGCCTTTGGGTGATGAAGTTTCAAGATGTTATTTTCAATGATGTTTTCTATACAGAACGTGGGGTGAAGTATAGAGCTCCATGTTCTCCCCATCCTTGAATATGAACTCCAGTCGGGGTGTCATCAATGAGGCAACACAACTTGTGTAGTGCATGATGGAAATCCAATTCAAGGTTATTATTTTTCCTTTCTGATTGTGGATGTCATGTCAACAGGAGGGATTCTAGGTCGATTATACAGAAAATCTCCCCTAACAAGTTGACAAGGTCTGCATACCCTTTGTAGGGAAGGAACTTTTCTTTTATCTAATGAAGATTCATCCATATATTAAGGCGAATTTCATGAATACATTTCCCAAACAACTCCCTTGTTATGTCGAATTGAGAAGTGTTCATAGGCTAATACATCACTGGTATATTATCTTTAGCTATTTTCCTTCTCATGAGCAACATATCATGTTGTTGTTATTTTGGGGACTCCTCTACTTGATATTCTCAGTTTGACTACTTCTTAATAATTTTGTTCCAAGCAACCGGGCTGGTTGGAGCCCCATTGATATGTGAACGGCGCAAGGGTGGCTCGGAAGATGAGTGTGGCCCCGGAACGTCCTATGGTTGATAAAGGATATCACTCATCATAGATATAGTGCCTGATATGTTTGACCCCATATTTTTTATCACCTCATCATAGGAGGGATTTTTCATATTTATTCTGGAAAGGGGAGGGCCTTCTTGCCAGTATGAATTTTGATTGCGGGGATGACCTCTGCAATTGGTGCCACAATGTAGAGGGCTGCCATTGCTACTTGATGACTGACCACAGGGAGTTTCCCTATTGTGTATACCCTGGGGAGGAATTTCAGGGTGGGATAAAATGAGGGTAGGACCTTCTTGCTACTTAGTTTTACTGAGGGGAGGACCTTCTCGATGCCTGCTATGATGGTGAGGACTGCTATCACATCTTGATACCTAGCTTCAGGTAGAATTTTTGTAGTGTACATCGTGGGGAGGGCCTTCAGGATGTACTGAAATGTGGGGAGTACCTTTTTGTTAGTTGATGTCACTAAGGGGAGTACCTTCATAACAACCGCCATTGCGGGGAGCACCTCCTCAATGACTTTTATCATGGTAAGGACTACCATCATGACTCGACGTCCGACTGCAGGGAGGATCATATCTTTAATGTATACCTTGGGGAGGACCATCAGGGTGGACGACATCAAGGGGAGGACCTTCTTGTTTTTTGATCTTCAGGTCAGGGTAAGGGATACCCCAATGCACATTAGTAGATAGGCTCTCATGATCGATCATTCCTGGCCCATAGAGTAATCCCTTGTGGGTGCTTTGTGGAGGACCTTCAAAGCTGTTGGTAGCAACATTTTGGGGAGGGCCTTTGTAAATGATACTGCCACTTCCATAATTTAGTAATGGACTGATAGGGTCTTGAGCCTTTATTGATATATGTTTGAGGTCATCAAGGACCCCAGTTTCCAACAGAGCAGGTTCATGTATGTGCTCTTCATTTTCTGGTTTCCTTTGGTGCATTTCATTTTTGAGTGCTCTTTTGTGGGTAATCAGGGTCTCCTGCTGTTGGTAGTGGCCTTTATATACGGGTCCATGTCTTGTTGGGTCCCATGATGTTGTTGGGATATGCTAATGGACATCTTGATTTATAGAAGGTATATATGCCTGTTGTGGAGTAGACACCACGTTGGACCAGGATTCCCTAGTTGGAATGGTTATTTATTCCCAATCCAGTTGTCCGTATATCACAGGATATTGTCGTCGACCCTCTTGGACTGGAGTAGGGATACATAACTTCTCCAGAGTGATTGACCCATTTTGTGAGTAAGTCATTCCATTCAAGGAAACCAGGTTGTGGGCTTGGTTTCTCACCTTTCCTTCGATGTAATGATATCTTAGCATATTTGGAGGATATGGTCTAGAATTGACGTATGAGCTTCCATAATTTCCAGGATATGCTGATATACATCTTTGGATGGAATGGGTATGAAGGCCCATTCTGATGTTGAAGTAGGATTTTTTTCCTACTCTGATCCCCCATGGGTTGCTAGTAGATACTGGTTGTTCTCCTATACTGGGACGGAGGAACGAGTATGCCACTGGTTTTCTTCTCTAGTTTCCACTGTATTTGATGGGTGGGCTTCATATTCACAAGCATGTATTTTCATTTTCTCATTTTTCATTGTATTTGTCTCATAGGCTTTGTATGCATCCGCATAAATTTGACTTTTCTCTTATTTACTTGTCGCCCTATTTGGATGGCGATATTGATATGCATCAGCAAGTATTTGTGACTATGTGTAGCTAGTTTTCATCCTATTTGGATGATGGGATTTTTGTACATTAGAAGATATCTTCATATGCCTATAGTTTGCTGCTCTGTCTGCATGTTGAGACTGGAGACCACTAACAGGAATGTGCACGTACTCGTATTATGCCACCTTATTTCTGTGGTGGGCTTGAGTGAAGGGGGAAGAGTTATATGTTTGTCTGTTGAAAGTCTCCACGTTGATACAATGAAGTGTCTCCTTAGGAACCAGAATAATAGCATGTTCTTAATTATATATTTTTTCCTTTGTGGGAATCCTGAGGGACTTGGGTCTTCTATACTTTAGCAGGTTACCTCGCATAAGGTTCTCTTTAGAGTGAGAAGACTCGGTCACCTGATGTCGGCGGTGATTCTCTCTAGTAGGGGCCCATGGATAGGACCCCTATACAGTTGAGATGAATTTATCAGCATTGACTTCATCTACCTCCCAATGATAAGGGAGGTACTCATTATCACATTATAGGGACAGGATCCCAAAATGGTTTGAGACGGACACTGGGGCCACCTTGTGCTGGGGTGCCAGCCGCAACTGAGGAGGTGGCCGATGAGATTTCGTAGACTATAGGGATTTTCTTGCGGCCTCCACTATGGGGAGAGTACCATTTCGGTGGTATTATTCGATTAGTGCGTTGGATACCCAGCTTTGAAGATACTGGGTAAGCGAGGGGGTTCTACTCTTCATCGGGGCCTCGGCCGCCTGTGGGATCGCTGAGGCACATGCCTGTATTGGTCTTCGGGATGTCATTTGGATCAAAGGATGCTCTGCAGGAACTTCTAATATACATATATGACATAAAGACCACAAAACCCTATCAAATTATCATTTTCTTGAACATATTCATATTTGAAGATTTAGCTTGCCCCCCCCCCCCCTTTATTTGCGAGGCAAAGGGGCTTGAGTGAGGTAAGACCGCCACCTTGGTTAAGGATTCACGTCAGTTTCACCATTTTTGTTTCGACCTGAGGTGAGCATTTAGTGAGAAGACACAATGGTCCAATGAGAATCATCACCCATCTCTTATTATAGAGATAGTTTCATATCTTTTTTTTCAACCTGATCTATATCATCATCCATTAAAGGAGGATTGGATTGACCCCATAGGGACTAGGTAGTTTACCCCTTCTGTATTCCGAAAGAGGTTCCATAGTAAAATGGTCCCAACATGTGATTGCATGGGGCCAATTACTTATGCAATCGGACCTCTTAGGATATAACTTCCTCAGATGGTCTCCAACGGGTTTATTCGTGGAGCCAAAAACACCCAACGGCCCTAGTATCCATGATTCATGGACCTGCATTCCAAAGGTAGGCATTCGTTGAATGATGATATGGACAATGAAACTTAAGGACTCCATTGGTCTATAGGATAGGAATTTGGGCTCACCGCTCCCCTTTTGGTGGGGATTATTGCCTATTATGGGACTCTATTATAGATTTAAGTCATGTTCATATGTTTGTGAATCCTTAGTTCATTCCCGAAGAGTGTGTCCATGGGCTACCCCAAGTTTACAAGATTGTCATAGGTATACACGGATTTGATGCTATGGAGGTAATACTAACTTAATCTATGAAATAATGCGCTCTAGAGTTTATCGTCATCCAAGGGATGGAAGGTGACTTGATTTTTGGATTAGACCCATAAGATGGGCTTCCTACGTATCCTCGGAAGAGGAATCAGGGCCCACGTAGTTCAGGAAACTTGGTTCTCACACATGGGATATGCCCATTTGAGGGGTCATGGTTGGGTGTGCCCTTTCAAAATGGAACCCCTTTTGAGATCAGGCCTTCAAGAAGGTGTCCTACGTATTCTGGTTTGATTAGGAATCAAATTTCTCATAATTCAGACTTGTGTGGAGGTTTTAATCGCCACAAATCTCTAATCCCACGTGAGTCATGCTCAGTGTTAGAAACAAGAGGATTTGAGAGTTCTAACCAACCACACACCTCCCCTCCCACTGATTGGAGAGGGTGGGCCTATGGCGAAAGTGGTTGAGGTGATTGGGGAAGAGGGTGCGGAGGAATGAACCCTTCAATATGGGATGACATTAGAGGTCATACGGCTCATCCCTCAAAAGATTAGGGACTTAACTTAGTGGGAGTGCCCCAAAATGTGTTCCAGGAAAGAGGAGGAATGTAAACTCTCATCAAAAAGAGGATCGAACTTGACTCCTTCGACTGATCACTATTCCTCGTTGATTGGAAAATAAAGTGATCACCCTTAATCCCTAGAATACGGAGGTTCACGTTAGAGCCTTGAGGTTGGACTCTGGGTTACCATGGGAATATAGACTTATAGAAATCTTTGTAGTCTGAACTGTTGTGGGGAGATCCTTTGTGACTCTACTTACCATGGGTATATAGACTCAAAGAGGCTTGCTAATGCACCTGATGATCTGATCATACGGGTCTGGTGGCTTTGGAGGAGGCTTTATCCTGATGTCGGGGGACTAGTCCATAGAGGGGCTATGGAGGAATAGATGGTAATGGATAGATGATATTGGAACTAGAAGAAAAAATTCTTGAAGATTCCCCATTTCATGTACTTTTTTCTTACGCAGGATAGGGGATCTTCGCATACCATAGTGGTATGCGAGTAGATGGGTCATCCGCATACCAAATAAATACACGGTCTTGGGGCATGGACCATTGCGTACCATAGTGGTACGCAATCCTGAATACATTTTTTCATGTATCTTTGGGTTCCATCTGCACACTGATATAGTATGCGGTGCTGGGTTAAATCCACGTAGCGATGCACTATGCAGAACTCCATATCGAAGGAGGGTCTTGGAGACTATCGTTTATAGGGAGTTCATCCACATGGAATATTTGGTTCACGATTTCACCAATTGGGTTTGTAGTTATCCCATTTTTATTAAGTTCCTTTGTTTTATGGTTTACGGCTGGTTATACTTATGGTAAACGTGGTTTGAAATTTTAGCTTCGCCAATGATTCGAGATTAAATTTGAAATCCTCTCTAAATTCTTTCTTCCATCCTCTGGTGTCTCCTTCGTACTTTCTTCGTTCTTCCTTTCTCAATTCCATTTGTAATCCTTTTATAGAGAAATGGGTCATTTTTATAGATGGGCATGCGGCACTATTTGTGGAATCCCATGAAGAGATATCTAGATCCGCAGAAGACTCGGTCAACCGGGGGTTGCAGAGGCTATGGATTGCGAGTCATAGTTCAAAAATCATTTCCAATTTGCTTCATTTGAAAATTATTGAGTTCTCAAGATGGTATTTGGATGTCCTTCGTGCGCTTGATTCCCTCAGTGATGCAGTTCAGGGTTAACTGGGTTCTCTTCCTATCACTCCGTGGGCCAGTGCCTCATGGTTCATTCCACATACTGGTGGTTCACAGTTTATGTGGTCTGCGAACCCTTCCCGGTGATGATACGCAAGTCACTTAAAACTCCTTGAGAAATTTAATTCCTTCAAGTTTCTTCTGATATTTTCAACTCAATTTGAGTCCATTTGTTTTACTAAACTTGTGGGAATGCTTGTTTCCTTCTTTAAAGTGATTGTGGGAGTATTTTCTTCCCTTGGAGAAGTTTTCCAGACCTTACAACCTCTAAACACCCTTCACTGAAATAACCCCTTTTTACCCATGTATAACACCTTCCAAAATAAAATCAATCCACATTATATAACCATCAAAATCCACATATAATATAGTGAAAATGTTCCCAAATCAAAAACATTTTTTATAAATTTCCAACTAGGCCTTTAAGAATTCATTTATAACCAAAACATGAAATTATTTTTAAGAATTTTCCAAAATATCCTTAAATATTTCACCCAAGTTGAACACATAAAATCATTTTTTAAAGACCAAACAAAATTCAAAACATAATGAAAAACTCCTTTAAATAATAAATTAATTACATTCCAACATAAATATATCAAACATACATAATGGGGTGTCCAAAAATCATATAAGATATCATTAAATATTAATAAATCAAATTAGCATATAAGATTCATAAAATGATAAAAAAAAGAACACCAAATTTCAATAACAATCAAATCCCCTTTAAAATGAAACATATAATTAGGAAATAAAGTATAATTCTTAATTTATTACTTATATAAAATGTTTCAAGGCCGTTGGGTGGCTTGAACAACTATTTAAAAATATAAGTGCATGAAAAGGTCCTATAAGGAATTTACACAAACACTTAGAGTGAATTAGAAAGTTGTTCTAACAATATATGGATAAATGAACTTTGAGAAACCCATTTAAGTTAAGTTTAAGTTCACCTTGATAAGGAATCATTATTTTATCATCCAAACTAGCATAATTCAATATAATTTAGATGAAGAAGGGGTTTAAAATGCTCAAGCACCCAAGGCATGTCAATTAAAGAGTTTCATAAAAACAACTACCTAAATAAAGTTCAGATGGTAATAAACATTTGAGGAAGTGAAGTGTAACATCCTAGGTAAATAAATAATATTACTTTAAAGGGAACTCTATGCTCGATGGCATACCCAATACGCAACAATGAGTTTCTTTGAAATCTTATGTTGCACTCTAATAATAAAATAATATTATTTTAAATGGTAGTTAACGCCTAGTCGCTGTATTGGCGGGAATGAATAGAAATAACTATAATATGATTATATATGTTTGTTAAATGTTTTTACACTTATCCAATAAAATATAAAGGCTTAAAATAAGAAAAGAATTCAATTTTAGGCATATATACTCTAATATTCACTAAAGGTCCATTTATCGCCTTTTGATGGCGAAACTTCATTAAATATAGTTTTGGTCACTCTTATACATTCTATTGGACCAAATAAAATTATTCTTTATAATCGGGACATCAAAATTTACTTTGTTTCAATTTTTGGTATTTTTCCGATAAAGTTCATTTTTTTAATGAATAGTGAAAATGTTTTATTTTAATTCAAAACATCTTTTTAATATAATTTATTTATATGATTAGATTATCTTTCGAATTGTTTTTAAAGTGAAATTAGAATATATTTTTACCATTTAATGCAATAGTGGTCATTGGAATTAATTTCACTTTGAAATAGGACTTAAACTAGTGTTAATCTTTTAATAGATATTATTTCTTAAAAACACGCTATTTGTTTTGACAGCGAGAATCAATTATTAAATCAATTAATGCAACTTATATGTTTTCAATTTTTTAAAATAGACATAATTTTTGAATTCGGAATATCAAATATAGCTTAGGGTGAATTTTTGGTATTTTTTTGAAAAACTTCAATTTTTGATGAATAGTGAAACCACTAAGTGGTAGTTAAAGAAACTGATTTTTTGTTTAAATGAAACTTTTCCACTTCTGTGATTTGATTTTCAAAAATCCAACATACATGGTTTTCATTAAGAAGTAAAATTTGGTTTAATGAGATTAAAATAATTTTTGGTGAATAGTAACTTTTAAGTTTCATTAATCGTGATTAAAGGTAATTAGTGTAATTTAAGGTAAAAATAATGTTTTAATAATATGAAATGACCTAGACACATGTCCTACCCTCATTGGATGTGTCATGGACGACCAATACAATCCATGGGTCAAATTGGGGACCCCATGGAGCCACTTTGGTAGGAAAATGACAAAAATAACTTTTTATTTAAAGTTAAAATACAAATGTCACAAACATGAGTAGTTTTACTAAAAAAAATTAAATGGGGTTATACAAGTCATATTTTTGGATATAAATATTCATTATAAAGATAAAAATATTTCCTAAATCATGGTATTTTTTATAATTTTTAGACACTAAATAAATTAAATTATTTATGACATCATGATGATGCAGTGATTACCTCATTATTTAACTATTTAAATAAAATAAAAAGATAATGTAAAATCTAAGACCTACACTCGTCAAAAACCTACTGTATGGGAATATTTCGAACCTTTATCACCTTATCATAGAATTATATCAATTTGGGACCTTTCAAATCCAAAACTCATTTCAAAATAAAGTAATATTTCTTTACTTTCCAAGAGTTCCCCTCCTCTCCTCTTATAAAAGGCCCCCTCCTCTACCTCCTTACCCACACCTCTAAAGCCTTTGGCTCGGCCAACCCCTGGACATTTTGTCTCTCCAAATCCCTCTCCTCATCTTAGAAGCCTTACATTGTGCAGAAAGCTCTTCAAGGAACCCTTTTGGTTCAAACCAAGAAGAGTTACCCGATTTTAAGGTAATGTCTTCACTTGTGTTCTTATGTTTTATTTTGCTTCTCCACCCTCCTAAAATCTTTTTATTCCTTTATTTTGTAACAACACCAGTATCTTAAATATACTAGGATGTTGTTATGATAAGGATTAGAGATACACTTACACACACCTTCGTCTAATGGTTAAAGAACATATTGTTTCTGTGGATGGCGAATTACTGCCTCACGAAACGATGATTGTTCAATATTCTTTTAACACCTTTTTAGGTGGCCATTATGATGCAATTGTATTTTATATATGATTTATATTATTTTTATGTTTTCCTAATGCTTATGTATTTTTCTTTTATGGCATACCTTTATGGTTTCCATTATGGGTAAACACGATAATTTCATTTTAGGAAGTGCGGACTACCGCCCCCTCAAAGTGATTTGATTCCTTAATGCCATATGTGGGACGTATAAATGATGGATTTAATGTTATTATATATGATATTATAATTTAATTATAATATACCCTTATATAATTATGATTTCACTCCATTAAATACGAAATAGAAATGAAATTAGCGTTCATGCGTACGTACGGCTTACCATCTCCATGAACGGTGCATTCCATTTCGTACCTCTAAATGTTATATACTATTATAAATACATGTATATGCTGGATATATATGATATATATGATATCCAAATAATGAATATCATTATGGATATAATGAACCTTTGACCACATAAACAACATGTAATTGTAAGAAGTCAATTTTTGACCTAAGTACCAAATATCGACAAAACGAACTTTGTTAACTTAAATGATTGCATATTGTTTATAACATAGAAATAAGTTGTATAAAATGAATAATAAACTTGATAAAGGTTCTTAAGCAAGTATAAATTAACACTATTTTATTATTCAGGAGATTAAAGAGCAATCGAGTCACGCCGGACACGAGGTAAGGGATCCTACCTCTCTCTTCCTTTTTAAGTACTCTCTTTTATGTCATTTCTTTTAAGCTCATCTTTATTATTTTTGGGGATGTTATATTATATTCCACATTCTGTAAATTTTATGATCATATTATGAGAGACCCTATTTGATCTCATAAATCCATTTTTGGAAGTTTTAATTGGCGTCGTTAGGCTGCCGAAATTTCGTAATGGGCTTTTTATCTCACTTTGTGCTTTCGTGAGATTCATGCTACATTTTCCAATATTATCATTTGAGTGGTGTATGTACTGTCCATTATTCTAATCTTTGTGTAACATACTTTCGTTTATGAGTATTTACATCAATTTTGTATAGTCCTTCTTTCATGGGGTGTACGTTTTGAAAGTTACCCAAATCGGTAAGGGAACCTTTCACCCTCCTCTTTTTAAAATACTTATTTTGTTTTGTCTTTTAATTTTCATCTTATTATGTGGGGATATGTTCTTACATATCCTTATTTCTGTAAATTTTATGTCCAAGTGATGATATACCCTTTATCTCTCTCATCAACTCTTTTCCTAAAATTTGATGTGACGCCGTTAAGCTGTCAAGAGAACTTCTTAACCCAATTTCGATTTCTTTGGATTCAACATGTAGTTATTGAATATGTCATCCTTTGAATATGTGTGAATGAACTTTTATTATTTTAAACTTAATATCCACTTATATTGGGTGTATTTATATTTTTCACACACAATTATGAGATTGATTTATCCTTAATTTAATGATACCTTCTTTATAATGGATTTCATCTCATTTTACATTTCTATTGAGACTTAATTGTTATTATGCACCAGTTCACTATTATATATTGTATATACTGTCCTTTGGAATATTATATCATGAATCCCTTTATTCTCATGATATTATAAAGTTTTGATTAAGTGTTATTCCTCAATTATTGAATTCAAGTGTCTCTCATTTTGTTAAAACCTCTTTAACTAAAATATAATTTTAAATGTTTTAATGATTTACTCTTATAAATATTTCTCATTAATATCCATGTTTTCAAAATGGTTTTAAGGATTTATTTATATGGATATTAATGGATTAAAATGTTAAAAGTTTCAATGTGGTATGGGACACTTTGATTTAAAAATCTCTTTATTAAATGTTTTAAATGGTTTTAAAAATGGTTTTTAGAATGGATTCATTATTTCAATATCTTAAAATGGTATATTGTTATTGCCATGTGGGAATGTTATCTTTCCTTTATACTTAAGTTATGTATTATGATTATGTTATGGTTCTTGGGCATTGTTATGAATATGGGTGGTTCTGTGATACACTATGGGTGGGTGAGCCCGATATAGCTCTCCAATGCATTAGGTAACGTGAAGGAGTTAAACGTTAAGGTTTCTCTAAATAGATTTAAGAAATATACTGTGATGGTTATTCCAAACGTAACCAAGAGGGTTACTCCCTACGTAAGTATATTATTAATGCCTCAAGTTACCTTTATGTCTTATGATTTCTATGAGTTATTCATAAATATTATTATTTCATGAGGTATGTTAATGTGCTTATGTTTTATGAGTAATGTATGATCTCATTGATTCTTATGTATAAATGGACTAATGATTTCTTTCTGTATTGTTATAACCCTTACTGAGCTTTTTATTCTCATCCCAAGTTTTTTTGAAATGTTTTTCACAGGACATAAAGTTGAATAGGGTCATGGATGGGATCAAGGAAATGTCAGGCTGTCTAAAACAAGGAACTAGATATGACTCTTTTGTTCAAGAGTTTTTTTCGTGAAAAAAATGGAAGCTGGGTAGATGTGTCTACTTTGTAATCTTTGAGATGTAATAGTTATGTCCTAATTTTCTAAAACTCTAAACTTGAAAAGATCCTCAATGTGAATTATTCATTTAATTCAATATTAAGTAATGTTTAAGGTTGGGGCCTTATAGTTGGTATCAGAGGTCGGTTTAGATAACTTTAGAGGTTTGGGTATTCTCTAAGCATAAGTGACATTACCATAATGGTTAGGATTTCAGAAAGAGTCCTAGTTTTAGATAAAGTGAATGAATAAGTATATCTTAGTGTTTATCTTCCTCATTAGTACATGATGGTTTTGTTGATATACTCACACTAAAATTTTTATTTTTAGTGAATGGATGGATCTAGCAGGCACCAAAGTGACAATAGGTTTTAAGGGAACTATGGTGGTTCTCTGATTAAGAGACTGGATGAAATGGGGGATTAATGAGGAAACGCATGATTGTTCTAAAGCAACTATCAAGGAGTCATGATCAACCACTTTAGCCTTGGTATGTTCTGTAATGCATCATGTACGAGATGACCAATCGATGTGGAAGTTCAGGTAATAATTATAAAGGTAACCATTAGAGTTTATATGATCCTTACTTTTGAGGTAATTATGGGTTATTATATGTCATGATGGAAAATGAAAGGCATGAGATAAACTTGAGGTTAAAATATGTTATGATTATTTTTGAAGATCTTATCTCATTTTGGGGAATGTTTTAAGAATTATATGGTTTTGGAAAAAGGACAACACGCAGACCGTGTGATAACCCGTCGCGTCGGACAAAGCTGCGGGAATCGAACCCACAACCAAAGTGTGACTGGTATTTATCGCCTACCACTGGACTACATGAAGTCCCTGGTTAGTTTGACTAATTATTTTTAGTTAGATGATCTTATGAATCTACAATAAGTTGATTTTGGGTTATCTATGGAAATTATTAACCTATCATAGAGGATATGTGATTAGGTTAATTACTTTTCAATATGAGACTTTTAGAGTAATTGATGTTATTTGAAGATAAGTGTTAATTTGTACCTTGGAAGACTATGTGACTAAATCATTCAAATATTTGGGTTTCAATCTTAGTTTGGTTTACTTTGAATAATTTTATGGAAAAATTGTTTATCGAATGGTCCTTGTTGAACTTTGGGTTTTGTTTGAAAAATTTTGGAGATTAAGAATAGATTTTCTTTTTATAAAGGGTTATCCTTTTGTGGATTATCTGATCTCATACTAAAAATTTTGTTTTTGGTTTTTGTCTAAAGACATGGGAAATATATAGATCTCTTTTGTGGATTAGGTGATTCTCAAGAAGTTGCTTATAGTACTCTTAATGCGAACAAGTCTTCCTAAATATTCGTCTTTTGGAGAAAATATGAGTTTGATTAAGGAATATAATAAAAGTTGAAAGTCTACGTGACAAGTATGTTTCATTATGATTTAGTTAATCTCAAAAATAAATTCCTCAATGAAGAGTAACTTAAAACAAAAATGTTGTCTGTTAACTTTTCCTACTGGGGAATCGAATATCGTTTAACCCGTCACAAGTTTGTGATTTTCTTATGGTTAACTTTCTCCTAAACATGTTTTCTGTCACTCTCCATCAGAACATGACCCTTTTTTTCTCCTCCATGTCCATGTTTTATTACATGGAATCCTAGTATGGGTTAACTCGGGTGACCTCTGTACTCCTCTTTCATTCTTTTAAAGTGATTGTTTTATTGACTCTTATTCTGATGTGGGATTTTCAATGGAGTTTCCAAGACCAATTTTGAAATTGCGAGGACACAATTCCCAAAAGGGGGGAAGGATGTAACATCCCAGGTAAATAAATAATATTACTTTAAAGGGAATGCTATTCTTGATGGCGTACCCAATACGCAACAACGAGTTTCTTTGAAATCTTATGTTGCACTCTAATAATAAAATAATATTATTTTAAATGGTAGTTAACGCCTAGTCGTTGTATTGGTGGGAATGAATAGAAATAACTATAATATGATTATATATGTTTGTTAAATGTTTTTACGCTTATCCAATTAAAGATAAAGGCTTAAACTAAGAAAAGAATTCAATTTTAGGTATATATACTCTAATATTCACTAAAGGTCCATTTATCGCCTTTTCATGGTAAAACTTCATTAAATATAGTTGTGGTCACTCTTATACATTCTATTGGACCAAATAAAATTCTTCTTTAGAATCGGGACATCAAAATTAACTTTGTTTAAATTTTTGGTATTTTTCCGATAAAGTTCATTATTTTAATGAATAGTGAAAAATGTTGTATTTTAATTCAAAACCTATTTTTAATATAATTTATTTATATGATTAGATTATCTTTTGAATTGTTTTTAAAGTGAAATTAGAATATATTTTTACCATTTAATCCAATAGTGGTCATTGGAATTAATTTCACTTTGAAATTGGACTTAAACTAGTGTCAATCTTTTAATAGATATTGTTTCTTAAAAACACGCTATTTGTTTTGACAGCGGGAATTAATTATTAAATCAATTAATGCAACTTATATGTTTTTAATTTTTTAAAATAGACATCATTTTGGAATTCGGAATATCAAATATATCTTAGGGTGAATTTTTGTTATTTTTTTAAAAAACTTCAATTTTTGATGAATAGTGAAATCACTAAGTGGTAGTTAAAGAAACTGATTTTTCGTTTAAATGAAACTTTGCCACTTCTGTTATTTGATTTTTAAAAATCCTACATACATGGTTGTCATTAAGAAGTAAAATGTTGTTCAATGAGATTAAAATAATTTTTGGTGAATAGTAACTTTTAAGTTTCATTAATCACGATTAAAGGTAATTAGTGTAATTTAAGGTAAAAATAATGTTTTAATAATATGAAATGACCTAGACACATGTCCTAACCTCATTGGATGTGTCATGGCAGACCAAGACAATCCATGGGTCAACTTGGGGACCCCATGGAGCCACTTTGGTAGGAAAATGACATAAATAACTTTTTATTTAAAGTTAAAATAAAAATGTCACAAACATGAGTTGTTTTACTAAAACAAATTTTAAATGGGGCTATACAAGTCATATTTTTGTATATAAATATTCATTATAAATCTAAAAATATTTCCTACATCATGATATTTTTTTATAATTTTTAGACACTAAATAAATTAAATTATTTATGGCATCATGATGATGCAGTGATTACCTCATTATTTAACTATTTAAATAAAATGAAAAGATAATGTAAAATATAAGACCTAAACTTGTCAAAAAAACCTTTTGGATGGGTATATTTCGAACTCTTATCACCTTATACTTGAATTATATCAATGTGGGACCTTTTAAATCTGAAACTCATTTCAAAATAAAGTAATATTTATTTACTTTCCAAGAGTGCCCCTCCTCTCCTCTTATAAAAGGCCCCCATCTCTACCTCTTTACCCACACCTCTCAAGCCTTTGGCTTGGCCAAAACCTGGCCATTTTGTCTCTCCACATCCCTCTCCACATCCTAGAATCCTTACCTTGGGAAGAAAGCTCTTCAAGGAACCCTTTTGGTTCAAACCAAGAAGAGTTACCCGATTTTAAGGTAATGTCTTCACTTGTGTTATTATGTCTTATTTTGCTTCTCCACCCTCCTAAAATCTTTTTATTCCTTTATTTTGTAACGACACCAGTATCTTAAATATACTAGGATGTTGTTATGAGAATTATTAGCGCTAAACTTACACACACCTTCGTCTAATGGTTATAGAACATACTGTTCCTGTGGATGGGGAATTACTGCCTCACGAAACGATGATTGTTCAATATTCTTTTAACACCTTTTAAGGTGGCCATTATGATGTCACTGTATTTTAGATATGATTTATATTATCTTTATTTTTTCCTAATGCTTCTGTATTTTTCTTTTATGGCATACCTTTATGGTTTCCATTATGGGTAAACATGATAATTTCATTTTAGGAAGTGCGGACTACCGCCCCCTCAAAGTGATATGATTCGTTAATACCATATGTGGGATGTATAAAGGATTGAGTTAATGTTATTATATATGATATTATACTAGAATTATAATATACCCTTATATCATTATTATTTCACTCCATTAAATACGAAATAGAAATGAAAGTAGCGTTCATGCGTACGTACGACATACCGTCTCCATGAACGGTGCATTTCATTTCGTACCTCTAAATGTTATATACTATTATAAATACATGTATATGCTGGATATATATGATATATATGATATCCAAATAATTAATATCATTCTGGATATAATTAAACTTTGACCACATAAACAACATGTAATTGTAAGAAGTCAATTTTTGACCTAAGTAACAAATATCGACAAAACGAACTTTGTTAAATTAAATGATTACATATTGTTTATAACATGGAAATAAGTTGTATAAAAGGAATAGTAAACTTGATAAAGGTTCTTAAGCAAGTATAAATTAACACTACTTTATTATTCAGGATATTAAAGAGAAATCGAGTGACGTCGGACACGAGGTAAGGGATCCTACCTCTCTCTTCCTTTTTAAGTACTCTCTTTTATGTCATTTCTTTTAAGCTCATATCTATTATGTTTGGGGATGTTATATTATATTCCTCATTCTGTGATTTTTATGATCATATTATTAGAGACCCTATTTGATCTCATAAATCCATTTTTGGAAGTTTTAATTGGCGTCGTTAGGCTGCCAAAATTTCGTAAGGGGATTTTTATCTCACTTTGTGCTTTCGTAAGATTCATGCTACATTTGCCAATATTTCCATTTGAGTGGTGTATGTACTATCCATTATTCTAATCTTTGTGTAACATAATTTATTTTATGATTATTTACATCAATTTTTTATAGTCCTTCTTTCATGGGGTGTACGTTTCGAAAGTTACCCAAATCGGTAAGGGAACCTTTCACCCTCCTCTTTTTAAAAAACTTCTTTTGTTATGTCTTTTACTTTTCATCTTATTATGTGGGGATATGTTCTTATATATCTTTATTGTCATAAATTTTATGTCCAAGTGATGAGATACCCTTTATCTCTCTCATCAACTCTTTTTCTAAAATTTGATGTGATGCTGTTAAGCTGTCAAGGGAACTTCTTAACCCAATTTCGATTTCTTTGGGTTCAACATGTAGTTATTGAATATGTCATCCTTTGAATATGTGTGAATGACCTTTGATTATTTTATACTTAATATCCACATATATTGGGTGTATTTATATTTGTCACACACAATTATGAGATTGATTTATCCTTAATTTAAGGATACCTTCTTTATAATGGATTTCATCTCATTTTACATTTCTATTGAGACTTCATTATTGTTATGCACCAGTTCACTCTTATATGGTGTATATATTGTCCTTTGGAATATTATATCATGAATCCCTTTATTCTCATGATATTATAATGTTTTTATTAAATGTAATTCCTAAATTATTGAATTAAAGTGTCTCTCATTTTGTTAAAAACCCTTTAACTAAAATATCGTTTTAAATGTTTTAATGATTTATTCTTATAAATATTTCTCATTAATATCCATGTTTTAAAAATGGTTTTAAGTATTTATTTATATGGATATTAATGGATTAAAATGTTAAAATCTTCAATGTGGTATGGGACACTTTGATTTAAAAATATCTTTATTAAATGGTTTAAATGGTTTTAAAAAAGGTTTTTAGAATGGATTCATTATTTCAATAACTTAAAATGTTATATTGTTATTGCAATGTGGGAATGTTATCTTTCCTTTATGCTTAAGTTAATGGTTCTTGGTAATTGTTATGAAGATGGGTAGTTCCATGATAAACTATGGGTGGGTGAGCCCAATATAGCTCTCCAATGCATTGGGTAACGCGAAGGAGTTAAACGTTAAGGTTTCTCTAAAGATATTTAGGGAATATACTGTGATGGGTATTCCAAACGTAACTAAGAGGGTTACTCCCTACGTAAAAATGTTATGAATGCCTCAAGTTACCTTTATGTCTTATGATTTCTATGAGTTATTCATAAATCTTATTATTTCATGAGGTATGTTAACGTGCTTATGTTTTATGAGTAATGTATGATCTCGTTGATTCTTATGTATACATGGACTAATGATTTCTTTCCGTATTGTTATAACCCTTACTGAGCTTTTTATGCTCATCCCAAGTTTTTTTGAAATGTTTTTCATAGGACATAAAGTTGAATAGGGTCAAGGATGGGATCAAGTAAATGTCAGGCTGTATAAAACAAGGAACTAGACATGACTTTTTGTTCAAGAGTTTTTTTTCGTGAAAAAAATGGAAGCTGAGTAGATGTGTCTACTTTGTAATATTTGAGATGTAATAGTTATGCCCTAATTCTCTAAAACTCTATACCTTAAAAGATCATCAATGTGAATTATTCATTTAATTAAATATTAAGTAATGTTTAAGGTCGGGGCCTTATATGAAGACAGTGTTTGTATTATGGATATCTTATGATAAACCCAAAAAATGATTGGAAAACATTTAAAAAGTTTATAAAAAGGTATAATTGAAAATCATATGAGAAACCCATAAACAATATCATTATAATAAATTTATACTTGGCATAACCTTTCCCATGTTCACACACACACACATTCAGGGTATACCATCATGTTTCACTAGAGGACCACCAATTTCTTTTCAAAAACCAACCAATATTCAATTCATTTAGTGCGTAAACAAGGACCACCAATGGCCACAATTTTCATTGGGGTGTTTAGCCCATATAATTCATAACATCACCATCAAATAAAGATAAAGAGGAGAAAACTCACCGAAAAGGTTTCATTCAGTGTGCAGTGGAGGTGCATTCGTGGTGGAGGAGAAGTGCGCAGCAGAGGAGTCCTCCGGCATAGAAGAGGTGCCCAACAGAGGAGAGTCACGCGGTGGAGGAGTGACATGCGGCGGAGGTGTGGCACGCGGTAGAGGAGAGGAACATGGTGGTCTGGTTCACACAGGCAGAGGTGTGGTGCATGGAGAATGAGAGGTACACATCGGTCTGGTTCACGGTGGATGAGAGGCACATGGTAGAGGTGTGGTTCGTAGCAAAGGAGAGGCGGCGGGAGAGGAGGAGGAGGAGGAGGAGGTGCGACGGTAGTGATCAGATTCTATGGGAGTTTGAGGAGTGCGAGGAAGGAGGATAAAGTTAGGGTTTTTTTATAAAACTCGGTGAAACTTTTATCATCACTAGCTAAAAATGATGATAAATGTATGTTTTATCAGAGTTAAAATAGAAAGCGTTGATAAAACATGCTTTTATCAGCCCTTTTTTAGCGCTGATAATGATAGGCTTTTATCAGTGCTAAAAAAGCGTTAATAAAGATATAAGGCTAATAATTTATTTCTATTATTATATATATTTATAAAATTATATATGATAAATATATATTTATATTTATAAAATTATAATTTAAATAATTATAAAGTTATAAGAAATATACTTATTATATTTATAAACTTAGAAATATATATAATAAATATATTAATTACATATATTTATAAGATTACAGATGTATATAAATATATTTCATATAATTTTATAATTATTTATATGAATATATATTTATTTAAATAATTATAAAATTATAACGAATTAATATTTCTAATATTTATAATTTTATTAATATTTATATTTAATATATTTATTATAATTGTATAATTATTTAAATATGTCTGTATTTATTTATAACTATAAATATTTTTATTTTTATTTATTTCTCAGTATTTCTATATATTTATTTAATTATATATAACATAATATATGAAAATAATAAATATATTTTTTTATGAATTAATAATTATTTAAGTAAATATATATTTATTTATTTTTATAACTGGTAAATAAATATATATTTATTTGTAATCAAAAAATATAATAAATAAATTATTTATAGTTATAATTATAAATATATATATAATTATAAAATTATAACAAATAAATATATAATTTTATAAATATATATAATTAATATATTTATTATAATTGTTTTAATTATTTAAATATATCTATATTTATTTAGAATTATATTTACAATTATTTGTATTTATTTATAGATATTTTTCTACAAATATATATTTTTTATATTTTTTATATTTTTTTTAATTATTTAAATATATCTATATTTATTTAGGAATTATAATTATAAATATTTTTATTTATTTATAAATATTTGTGTATATTTATAAATATATTTAATTGATTATATATTTATAACTTTATAAGTAGTATAATAAATATATTTATTATAATTTTAAAATTTTTTACATATATATATTTATTTATAGTTATAATTATAACTATAAATAAATATATTTATAAATATTTGTATTTATTTATTTATATTTATAAAATTATAATATATTTATTTATTGTAATTTTATAATTATTTAAATATATATATATATATATAGTTATAATTATAATTACAAATAAATATATTCAAAAGGTATTTATATATACTTAAAATATAATAATTATAAATATAATAAATATATTTATTCTTTAAATATATTTAATGTAATTTTATAAGTATTGAGAACATGATATAGTATATATATGGGTAACATGAATTAATCATATACACCTATAGTAAAATATACATAATAAAAACTGAGTCATCAATAGACAACATGAATAATAAGAAGAGTGCACTGTATAAATGAACATTCATGATGATACATAACATATATGCACGCATGATCAATATGTTAATTGACCAAATTCATTAGAAACACTTATATATTTAATTATAATCTTATACTTTTTTTAAAACATTATATATATATATATATATGTGTGTGTGTGAATTATTAAAAAATATATATTAATTATAAAAATACATTTTTTATTCAATATATACAAATAAACATTATTTTTTAATATAAATATAATAATTATATATAAATTATTATTAAAAACTTTTATCAGCTCTAAAACTAGCACTCATAAATCTAACCTTTATTAGTGCTTTTAGCTAGTGCTGATAAAGCCCCCCCCCCCCTTATCAGTGCTTTCTGCTTAGAGCTGATAAAATGAGGCGCTTCCCTTGCCCCTTTTTGTGGCGGTGTAGTCAACCTATCAAGGTGATTTAGGGTCCTTATGATTTTCAATTTTTCTCCAACTTCTCACAATATTCAGCCCTCACATATTTCTCTATTAGGCCCCCTCAGGCTTTGTTCTATTCTATTTTGTCTCTATGTTTTTCCTTGTACTTTGATATTTCCCCTTCCCAAGATATCTCAGTTTCAGGTTGGATTCATTTCCCCTTCGCCTCTACTTTGTCGAGCATGCTCTCCATTTGGTGTATCTTCAATATTTATTTTCATCTAAATCTTGAATTGATTCAGAGTTCAATCCCAAAGTAATATTTCTCATCTCTATTTGTTTTAGATCTATCCTTAATGGTTCCCTTTAATTTTGGTGATGGAACTTTTAGTCCTAAGAGGCATTATATTGTTTTCCATGAAACGAAGGAGATCTAGTGCTCCATCAGTCTAGTGCTCTTTCTTTCCAAGGTTTAGCATGTGTGAATCTCTGGAGTTGTGTTTCATGGAAAATTTCCTCATATAATGAAAAACAAATTACAAATATATGTATATTGGGAAACTATTTCCCAATCTATTGATGGAATTGGGGGGTCATGGTGAAGGGTAGGCGTTATCCAAGACAACACTTTCTTTAAGATATTTCTGAAAAAAGGTGTTATCCTAGAGAGCACCTTCTTCAAAAAAATTAAATAAGGTTCCCTCTCAAAGAGCTCCCTCCATTAAATTTTTAAAACATTTATTATATATATATAAACAAAAAAATAAAAAAAAATGGTATTAAACTATTTTTATATTCGGTATTACTTTAAGCAAAGTATACTAAAAATATTTTGTAAAATCTCATCCAACATCCCCTTTTATAAGGTTGTGATACTCGACAACTTTTCCATGTTTTTGATGTGGGATTCAGATGCCACTTTTCAACCATTTAATGAATAATATATTATTTATAACACCACATTAATGATAATAAATTATTAATAATTATAGATTTCAAAAAAATATATTAATTATTTGATAATGTAAAAAATAGTAACTAATAAATTCATGGTAATGATTACTAGTAATGTCATTATTGTTGTTCAAACTCTAATTAATAATAAAAATATTATTTTAAATGATGTAATTAATAAATTAATTAATAATATTATTACGTTATTAATTTCTAATACTTACAAACGGATGGGGAGGGGGATTAAAAATATTGAATAATTTCTAATATCAAATATAAAAAATGTAATTAATAATATAATAAATTTGATATTTCAAAAGAATTAGTAATAATTAATAATCTAATTATTATGAAATATTCTTAAGAAATAATTTTTTTTCATGTAAATAATTATCTATTTATTATATTCATGAATAATAATAATAATGATGATAATAATAATGTTGTGAATAATAAATATATTATTATTATTATTAAATTGAAAAAATATAAAAATAAAAAAAAATTATTATTACTATTAAATTTAAAAAATATTTTTTTTTACTTTTGAAAATAATTAATATTTTATTTTTATTATCATATAAATTAGAATAATATTTTTATTAAAATTTATTATTATTAAATAATAATTACACGCATAAATTCATCTTGGCTTAATGATTATTTATAATTAGTTAAATTACATATTATATTATTATTAATTATTATTAAATACATAAATAAATATATTATATATAAAATTTATACTATTTATTTATTTATTTATTTATTTATTTATTTATTTATTTTTAAAATATCAACTATATTACTATTATAATTATTATAAATTATGATCAATTATATAATAAATTGTTAATAATAAAATTATTATTAATAATTATACTTTTATATTACTAATTTCAATAATATTAATTTTAAATTATATTATTAATTACTTAGTTAGTTAAATTAATAATTATATTATTTACATTATTATTCATACTTATTATTTTAAATATTTAATAAAATAATTAATATTTATTAAAAATCTAATTCATAATATTTAATAACAATGACATAATTAATAATACTTCATAATAATGTAATTTATAATATAATACTTAATAATAATTTTCCCATGAATTTTTTAAAGTGTAAGTGTTATGTTATTAAATAATAAATTTTGTGTTGTGTAAATTAGTTTTTGTTTAATTAATTTATGAAATTATTTTTATTTTAAATTTTTTTTATATACTTGGTGAGTGTGTCAAATTTCATTTAGATTTTATTTATACTTTATAATTTATACACTTTCGAATTTACCTATCTGAAATATAATAATGTTTCAAGTAGGTGCCTTGTAAGCCTATAAATTATAAATTATAAATACAATATAAATAAAATTTGAAATATTAACTAAATATATAAAAATAATTTAAAATAAAAATATATATATATATTAAAAAATTAATGAAAAATAATTTCAATGGCACAAAATATTTTTGTTTCAAAACAAAACTTTTGCCCTTATAATTTTTTTACATCAAAATTTTTTTTTGTGTAAATAATTTTTTTTTGTTTATTATTATTTTGAAATTTCTTTTATTTTCAATTATTTTTTATTTATATACTCAATGTTTTAAATTTCATTTAGATTTTATTTATAGTATATTTTATGTGAATAAATTTTTTGAAGTGTAAATGTTTTGTTTTTAATCAATAAAGTTTGTGTCATATAAATTAATTTTGGTTTGTTATATTTCTAAAATTATTTTAATTTTCAACCAAGTTTTATATATTTATTCCATGTTTTGAGTTTCATTTAGATTTTACTTATAGTTTATAATTTATAGGCTTCCAAAGTCGCATACTTGAAACATAATAATGTTTCAAGTAGGTGACTTTGAAAGCCTATAAATTATAAAGTATAAATACAACATAGATAAATTTTGAAATATTGACTCAACATATAAAAAATAATTGAAAATAAAAATTATTTCTTACAAAATTGATGAAAAATAATTTCAATGCCACAAAATATTATTGCTTCAAAACATAACATTTTTACTTATAAATTTTTTTAGCATCAAACATTTTTTATGTAAATTAATTTTTTTGCTTATTATTATTTTGAAATTCATTTTATTTTTAATTAATTTTTAATTTTAAATCCAATAATTTTAATTTTAATTAGATTTTATTTATACTATATTTTATTCAGATAAATTTTTTCAAGTGTAAATTTTATGTTTTTAATCAATAAATTTTATGTCATTAAATTAATTTTGGTTTCTTAAATTTCAAAAATTATTTTTATTTTCAACTATTTTTTATATATTTAATCCATGTTTTAAGTTTCATTTAGGTTTTACTTACAGTTTATATTTTGTAGTCTTCTAAAGTTGAATACTAGAAATGTAATAATGGTTTAAGTAGGAGACTTTGAAAGCCTATAAATTATAAAGTATAAATACAACATAGATAAAATTTAAAACATTGACTAAAAAATAAAGAAAATAAAAATGAAAATAATTTATTAAAAAATTGATGAAAAATAATTTCAATTGCACAAAATATGTTATTTCAAAACATAACATTTTTACTAGTAAATTTTTTTGCATCAAAAAATTTTTGTGTAAATTTAATTATTATTATTATTATTATTTTGAAATTACTACTATTTTCAATTAATTTTTATTTTTACATATAATGATATAAATTTCATTTAAATATTATTTATACAATATCTTATTAGAATAAATTTTTTAAATTTTAAATGTTATATTTTTAATCAATAAAGTTTGTGTCATGTAAATTAATTTTGGTTCATTATATTTCTAAAATTATTTTTATTTTCAACTAATTTTTATATATATAATTCATTTTTTAAGTTTTATTTAGATTATACTTATAGTTTTTATTTTATAATCTTAAAAAGTCACATACTTGAAATGTAATGATGTTTTAAATAGGTGACTTTGAAAGTCTATAAATTGTAAATTATAAATACAACATTGATAAAATCTGAAAAATTTACTAAACATATAAAAAATTGAAAATAGAAATGATTTCATAAAAAGTTGATGAAAAATAATTTCAAATTTCCAGATGCATTTATTCTCTTTGTAATCATCATTAATTAATTAATATTATTATTATTATTCATAAATGTAATAAATAAAAATTAATTTATATAACACAAACATTATTGATTAAAAACATAATATTTACACTATAAAAAATAATGTGCATAATTATTATAAAGTATCACATTATTAATTAAATAATTATTGTAATTATTAATAATTTCATATTTATTTACTATTATATAAATAATTTAATATATAATTTTTATGAAGTCATGGTAATTAATATATTATTTAATATTATTATTATTATTTAATATTAGTACTATTATTTAAATCATCATCACTATTATTAATAATAGTATAATTAGTCGTAAATATAATAAATAAAGAATAATTTACATGACATAAGAGATATTTATTTAATAATAATTAATATTATAATTATATTTAACTAAAATAAAAATAATATAATTAATATTTATTAGATTATTAATTACTATTAATTATTTTTAAATATAAAATTAAATATATTATTAAATATATTATTAATTACATTATTTATATTCATTATTAGAAATTAATAATAATAATTTTATTATTATTATGGTTGAATACATTATTAATCGCATTATTTTAAAAAAATATTAGTTATAGTTTTAACAACATTAATGGCATTATTAATAATCATTAATATGACTTCATTATTTACTATTTATTACATTATCAAATAATAAATATTTTTTGAAAATATGTTATGATTACTAACTTATTTTCATTAATGTGTTATTGTAAATAATATATTATACATTAAATGGTGGAAAAGTGGTGTATGAATCCCACATCAAAAATGTGGAAAATATGTCAAGTGTTGAACCCTTATAAAAGGGGAGGATGGGTGGAATTTTGCATAATATTTTCAGAATACTTTTCTTAAAGTAATACCAAATATAAAAATAGTTAAATGATGTTTAATTTTTATTTTATTTATATATAAATATAAACAAAGTAAAACAAAAAAAATTAAAATTAAAAATTAAAAAATATAGAAGGGAGGGAACTCTTTGAGAGAGTGCCTTCTTTAAAAACTTTTTAAAGAAATCACTCTCTAAGATAACACCTTCTTCAAAAATATCTTAAAGAAGGTACTGTCTCAAACAGTTCCCACCCTTCACCATGAAACACCCTAGTTCTACTGGTAGATTGGGAAATATATTTCCAATATAGATATATTTGGAATTTATTTTTTCGATTAGATGAGAAAATTTTATTATATTTCATCATCAACTTGTTTTCGAATCTAAATGTTTTATCACTTTGATGTTCCATTTTATAGTTGAGTTGTGTTTCTGGTGTCTATGTTACTAGATTTCCTTTTGGTTCATTTAGTGATATTCCTATCATACAATGTATTTTCTTTCTCTCTAGCTTCTTTATGAAATTTTTTGACCATCTTCTTGATTTACTCTTAGGGTAGTTGTCGAATAGGGTTCTCTATGATGATCTCTCAGGTAAAAGTAGTGTATTTCTCATGGTGTTAGCCTTATAAATGAATGAAATTTTATGGTGAGATCTAGTTATAGGGACGATGCTCTGATGGTCAGTATACCTGAATAGACCGAAGGCCTTCTTTTTTATTGATTTTTGATAACCCCCCTTTCAAGGGATGAGGGGGAACCCTAACAAGGACCGTAGGCTTAAAAATGCTTGGATCTTTCCTAAAAATGCATGGTTTTCTATTTTATTGTACTTTTTGTGTATTTTTTTAAATTCTATCTCTATAACTTCTTTGATTGTGGTTTATTTCTTTCATAGTGGTGCTTGGGTGGTGGGTGTTGTCCAACAATTGGGAGATGATGGAGGTGAGACAATGGTGAAAGGGATTGGTGTAATCATAATTATTAGTGAACCATAATTATTGTTATTTGGAGACCAAGGGTTGTCATAATGAAACTATTTTTTGGGATCATTCCCAAATACCTCCTACTCATGCTCTGTAACTATTCCTTGGGCCATCAGGGTGGCCCTCCTTGGTATATAGGTAGCTCGTTTACTATATATTCTATTTAGAAAATTTTTTACTATATTTTCCTTGTGGTTTCCTTTGTCTTTATATAGGGTCTTGTACTTGTTTCTATATTAACCTTGAAGTAATATTTCAAAATTAAATGAAAAAGATTAGAGAGAAAATTCCATTGATATGAGTAAAAGTTACTATTCCATTGATTTCTTAATTAAATATAAGTTTATGGTCAAATATAATTTCAATGTTTCTTTATATAGATTCTATTCATCTTCATGAGTTTTCATGTGTTTTATAGATTAATGAGTTTTCTATCTTTATTAACCACTTACTAATATTTATATGTTCATTCCCTATTTCATATTTATTTTTATAGGGATTATAGATGACTAGTAATTATTATGAAGTCAATATTTATGTATTAGTTAACAAGATAGTGTGATCCACGGGTTATATCCCATGGTCCCAAAATTTATTGAAAATAAAAGAAAAACAAAAAAAAAGGGAACATGGAATGTGGAAAGTAGTTAAAACCCACTACCATAAAGAGAAAATAAGATAGTTTCCCTAGAAATAAGTGAATGTTTTTCATTTATTTGAATGAGATCGTCCTCCACCCCAACTTATCAAATGATAGATCCTCCTCCAAGTTTGGGAATTTTTTATATCTTGTCATCATCATATTGAGGAGAAATGTTTTCATATGATGGGGTGGGATCCGTAAGGTGCTGAGGATCCTGTTCTCTAATCGGACTTGAGCCCTCTGATAACATCTTCAGATCAAAAATGCATCTTGCATTAATAGTCTCAATGCTTGAGGATTTTCCTTCGACTCAGGTAATTATATGATCATTTCTAAATTCCTCAAGGAAATCCTCCCTCATAATTGATCTTTTTAAAATGTCTTGCAGACTAAGACTATTTTTCCTAGAACTATATTCTAGTGGAAAACTTTTTGAAGTGATCCAAGGTGAGTGCTCCCTTACCTTCGGTTATACCTAGGCAGTTGTAGGATTCCCACTATCACCAGCTTGTATCTCAGCATCCCCTACTTAATGCACAAGGGTACACCTTAGATTCCCCTTTGATTTGGAAGCTTCCAATTTAACTCTTTAAGAGTCTCCCTTATGTTTTTTTCCATCAGTTACAGTGCATCCAAGTCACAAAATAGCATCCAAGTAGGAATTCCCTACAAAATTCATAACCTTGTTGGGTTTTGGTTTGAGCTAAGCAGAGGACAGGGAGCTTACCTCCTATGATTTATTTCTTTTTTTAGCCGAGGCATGGAAATCATCCTCCTGGTCCTATTTTTGATCAATATCTGATAAGGAAAAATCGTCTTTAGGTTCATATTCCTTAAGATATTTTTCACCAATTTTGTAATTTTCTTTTCATTCCATTATTTCATGGTTCATGTCCACTGTCGTCTCTACCTTACCTTGAGTCAAGTCCTTCTCTATCTCAATAGTTGTCCCTCCTTCATCTTGGGCCTGATTTTACAGGTCCACACTATTAATATCAATGGTATGAGCCTCCCCAAAAGCATCTTTATTTTCATTTGGATCCAGACTCCTAGAGTCCTTATTCTGCCTCCTGAAAGTGTCAAAGGTGTGGCCTCTCAGACCACATTTTCCACAAACCAAGCTACAATGACATCTTTCAAAATTGTGGCCAATGTTGTTATACCCCGAGAAGAAGTAGGGAATCCTCTCATACTCAATAAAAAGGATGATTTTAAATTCATCAGATTTCAAAATGATGGTTTTAATAAGGTGGTATCTGATATCAACCTCCACTAGTATGCATGAAAACTATCTAAACCTTTACCTTTCAGTCTCCCTATCCATATTTATTGGCACTCTAATAGTAGAATCAATCTCCCATAATATTTTGGGGTGCCCAAAAAACTCACTCAACCTTCTAATTTTAATCCAAAGCTAGATAATGGAGTTTCATACCTTCAAGGAGATTTACCATTCATTAAGATTATCTTAGTCATAGAGATTACCTTCAACCCTTAGTTCATTCATGATTCTCCACTTCTCGGAGTCATAGAGATTACTGTCAACCCTTTTTTCATTTGTGATCCTCATTCAGGATGATCTACACCTTTGTGAAACTTCCTTTGTGAAACTTAGTATTCACAGAACTCATGAATTTTCCATATTTTTATTAATAATTCATGGAAATCCAAATTTCATGATGATTAAGCTAACCTCAAAATTATAGACCCCAAAATTTTGGAAAACACTAGGAAATAGTGCCACCTTGTGTATGAAATTTTCTATACTACTTCTAGGGAATCCATTTTGTTGTCCTAGATCTTTGTCAACATATCTAGTGATTAATCTCTATGGAACTCCACAACTAACCTCAATAACCTACTTTGTCAACAAGAACAATCTACCCAAAAACACTTCAATGATACATTGATGAATTTTTTCCCAACAATATCCCCCTTTAGGTTTTTTGACAACTCTTCATGTTTTGATACCACATTAAAGATTATTCCATATTCTCACAACATTAACTTCTTTCAATTTAGATAACGACTAGATATTTTAACCAAAATTAACTATAATCTCACATGAGTCATTCTTATCATGATAAACAAGAGTAGTATGAAAAGTTCATCAATGAATCACTTTATTCCAAACCCACTAATATTATTTCTTCATGAACCCCATATACCATTATATATAACCTATGAATTATCACCTTTAGCATCATTAGATTTAAAGCTCCCCCTTCTTCACTACTCCCCCTATCAACTACTCCTCCTTTCTTGATTAAGATATTTTCTCCCCCTTTTATAGTCACGACTTCCCCCCCCCCCTTTGTAAATGAACTCAAAGGTCTTTTTGGTATTCCATAGGGTAAAGAACACAAATCATCACATTAGGTAAAAACACACCATACCTTAGAGACTGGGGGTACCACATCCACACTTGTTCAAATGCATGGAGTTGACTGAACTCCAAGATCTAGTTGATGACGTTCAAATAATTCTTGGGGTAAGGCCTTTGTCATAATGTCTATAACCTGTAATTCTGTAGGCACATACTCTAACTTCATAATCCATTGATCCACCTTCTCCTTAATAAAATTATACTTGATTTCAATGTGTTTTTTTTCTTGAGTGATATACTGTATTTTTGCTGAGATTGATAGAACATGAATTGTTACAATGGATTCCGATCGGAGACTTCACTAGAACTCCTATATCATCAAGTTGTTGCTTCATCTATAATAACTACATACAAGCATGAGTGGTTGAAATATACTCATATTCTATGGTGATCAATGAAATATAGTCTTTTTTCTTTCTTATCCAAGAAATACACAATCCACTAAGATAGAATTCACTACTTAATGTTGATTTTCTATTATCTACTGAACCAGCCCAATCCGCATCTATATATCCCAATAACTCTTACTGATATTTTTCATTATACAATAAACAGAAATCCACCATACCCTTTATATAACAAAGTATTATTTTTACTATAGGTAAGTGGAATTCATTGGGGTTAATTTAATATCTTGCTACTTAGTATGTGGAAAAAACAATATTAGGTTTTGTAACTATCAATTACAATAGGCTTCCAATTATTTTCATGTATTCTATGTCATTAATTTTATTTCCTTCATTATCTCATGATAGTTTCATTCAAGTATCCACTGGAGTCATCATTTCCTTGGAATTATCCATTCCAAATCCTCTCAAACCTTCTTGGCGTATTTTAATTGAGAAATTAATGTTCTATTCTTTCCTTGTGTCACTGTTTATACTGTGGTTCATTATATCCACCAAATATTATTTCATATACATACACTAGAACAATCATCCTTTTATTACTTTAATTTTTTACATATATATTGTAATCAACTCCACCATGGTGAAAATAAAGTTTATTCAAAAACTTATCGAGCCTTGAATACCATGCTCTTGGTGATTACTTCAACACATACAGTGATTTTCTCACCTGATAAACTCTGTTCTCATATTCATGAATGATAAAACCATCTAGTTTCTTAATATACAATTCTTCTTCCATAACCCCATTTAGAAATACTAAATTTAAATCCATCTAGAAAATATAGAACTTTCTTTACACTACTATGGTCAAGAATAATCTGATTCTTTCTAGACTTAAAACATGTGAAAATGTTTCATCAACATCGATACCCTCTATTTGGGAGTACCCTTTTCACACAATTCATGATTTTTTTTTGAATCACTATACCATATTCATTCATCTTGTTTTCAAAGACCCATTTGGTCCCAATGAAATTCTTATTTGTTTGTCTCAAAAAAATATCCCAGAAAACCTCAAGCATTGTATCGATATAAATCATTAATACAAATTTTTTTACTAATTTTAGATGTTTAATTAATCTTTAGAGTGGAGAGACCATTTATTATAAACACTTTAAATCTTATCTCTCACCTCCTTGGAATCTTGAAAATAGTCAACTGATATCATATTGTTAGAAAAAAAATAGATAATCATTAAATACAAGAATTTTGATGCTTCTCCCCCAATAAGTTTTGTTGATGTCAGAAAACATAAACTTTTATCCTTTCTATACCATTGATACCTTTCATGTGATTAAGATATATAATTATCCCCATATGATATGAAACTATTCTTATTATTAGGCCCACTATTTAGACCCACAAACATTCTTCTTCTATAATATCATTTCTTCACATGTAACTGCAGGTTTCAGAAACTTTTGTAACTCAATAACATTTTTCAGTTGTCGTTGCCTTCAATAATATTTTTAGTGTGTAAATTTACCACTTAGCAGTAAGCTATCAACAACAGTGATAAGCCTACTGTGTTAGAAATCAGTGTAGGAAATAATAGATAAAGTTAATAACACCATCACTATCCACTACAATAAATTACTTCCATACATCTCAAACAATAATAGACCATTAACTAGTTTGAAGGAATTCTACCAAAATTCTTCTTCAGATCTGGTAAGATTTGAATCAATTGAAATTATGAAGCACATAACATCACTACTTTTCATCTTTTGATGTAACTTCCTCTTGAATGTATCTCCCCTAACATTTGAAACAATTGAAAATCAATTAATAGAATTTAAACACATATGGATAGGGGTACATCTGGAATCCTCAAGAGGAGGATTATAGTTGATCCTGGTAGACTAACCCTTTTATATTTTATTACAAAGCACTGTAATCTTTTTATACTTGTTCCAATTGCCCAGCCAACTTTAAATGATCCATCCATATATCTAGAAATTCTTTACCCACATGCTCAGTTTTCTTCTGATATGTAGATTTTTTAGGCTTGGTCTTTTTCACAATTTGGGGTTTAAACCCACTAATACAAATTTCCTTCTTTGATGCTCCACCAAAATTCCATTTTCAATGATTCTTTCTCTAGGAAGTAATCTCTCAACTGGTCATATACTCTTTCTTATTCCTCCATTGTATAGTTCTTTCTCCAACATTTAATTCTTTCCTTATGGCATGACATATGAGTTTTTTGATACATTCTTTATTCATTTTTCTTTATTTAGTTAATCGAGTCACCACACTGTTTATTTCTAGTTGTGGTTACTTAATTGAATGTAAATTATTATTACTAAAAACTGGATTAGCTCCTCCCTTTTTCTTCCAGGTTCATTCACATTCTTTCTAAGAGATTTGTTATGAGTGTAATAGACAAGGTGCTTGATAAACCTTTCATTGAGCTCCTTCTATTTTCTCTGAGACTTTAAACCTATTTTTTTACTTATCATTTTTTATTCCAGTATAGTCGTTCTTATTATACACCACTAGAGTTGGGGATCTCCTTTCAAGTTCTTTTTCCTTCCCTTCTTTCTTCCAGAAGCAATATCTTTCCAAATTCATTTGAACATTTATATAATCTCTAGTTAAAAAAATACCTTGTGTCATCATTTCTTGGATGAGATATTGATGCATTCATATTTCTTATTTTTTTTACATTGAGCCCGTGGGATTATTGACACATACTCATGGGGTGTCTCTATCTTTTACAATAATATCATTTGTTGGATACTTTCTTATAAGAGACATTACTTTCATACTTTTCATGAATCTTCTATTTATTCATATATTTAGCAATTTTTTTGTTTTCACAATATGAAATATATTCCAAATATTCAGAATAAAAACTTGAAATATGACCAAACATCCCACAGAAATTGAACATGTTGTCATAAATTTCTGTATACATGTTTTTAGGTCTGTTTCCATCACCTAAAGGATTTTTCCTATTTCTGAAACTATTCAAGGCTCTTTTCCTCTCATACATGGGAGAGGGTTTATAATATCCAATACCATATTTTCCCAAACTACATGGAATTTGGGATGAGACAATTATTTCATGTTTCTCCTCATAAATATCATATTTTATTTTCATTTCATTATTACCTTTTAAAGGACATTCAAATAGTAAATGAAAAGAATCATTCAATTTAGGCTTTCTATTAGCATTAGATTTATCCACTTATTTCTTGACCAATTCTATCTCTTCTATCAACTGTTTAATATTTATATTCCTTGATTCAAGTCGAGAATTAAGTTCTCTATTTTGATTATTCCCACTACTCATCTCATATTCAAATTCTTATGTGATTTTATCCATCATGTCACTTTTATCTATTATTTTAAAATTCATCTGAGAAACAGAGTATTTGAAACACCCATTCTCTTATTTTATCCTCTGATTATAATGTACCAGTTCTAACTGTTGTGTATCAAGATAATTATTTTTGGATACCAACTTTTGAATTTCTTTTGAGTTTAGGTTTTTTCCCTTCTCATTAGCTTTGAATTTTTCTATCTCTTTAGAAATATTTTTCAATTATTTAGCATGAGAGTCGTTATTCTCCATTATATCTATGGCCACTTCAACAATTATTTTATTTAAAACTTTCAACTTATTAACTTAAATTTATTACAATTGGATTTAGATATCTTTAGATTTATTTTATTCATCCATTTTATGATCCAATTCCTTTGTTCTGTATAAAAATTCCAATTTTATTATTCTTGAAATTTCTTTAGCATCAGTATTTATAGCATCACTTAGAATATTAGGTTCTTCCCTAATTCCTATAGTGTCATTGAATGAGTAAATATTTTCATTGTATGATTCATCCAAACCATTCATCAGTACATTGTTTTTTCTCTCAACTAAATCACACTCTTTCCACATATACCTAGTCAAAAATATCTTTGGAATATTAGGTTCTTTACTAATTCCTCTATCTTAGATCTTTTTTAATATACCTAGTAAAAAATATCTTTGGAACTCCACAACCGACCTCAACAGTCTGCTTTGTTAAAAAACACAATCTACTCAAAAATAGTGCAATGAAACATTGATGGATTTTCTCCCAATAAGAAATATATGTTCAAAAAAATATAATTTTTTATATGTTATGAGTTTTTATTTAAAATATTTAATCTTTAATAATTGGATATTTATTTTAAAATAATTAATTCTATTTTTTGAATCTTCATGTCAAAATTAAGTGTAATGTTTTTGTTGAAAAATTTAAAAATAAGAAGGTATGTCAATAAGTATTAAAATTTATGCATAATCATAGTTTTTTTGTGAAAATCATCGTAAAATTTTACAAATGATATTTTTATTGAAATTTATTTTTTTAAGACATTGATTTTAAAATTTAATATTTAAATTAATTATGGTTATATTTTGTGTGATGCATTTGAATTTGAATTCCTTTTAATGTAGAGACCCCGATCCCCGTGTGCCTTATGAGACATGAAATACTAACATTTCATTACAACATTTACAAGTAATATATCTTGTCCCATTACTACAGAAGATTACGAGGCTTAGGATTCTAGGAAACCAGCTGCTTCTGATAAACTTCATTAATACAAACCATGCCTGAAAATTTTAAAACCAATTGCACAGAGAAGAGGTACGTACTTAAAATAAGATTAAAAGAAGACATGAGTCAGAGAGCGCAAGCATGTGAAGAATAGATGATGCATAACTTACAACCAAAATTACTTCAGTTCTAAAAGATTGAGTTTAAGCAGGGAAGACATTCATACCGTGATACATTGGCACATAAGGTTCTTATAACAGCTTACCACATGTGTTAAGTTCTTATTTCATAAATTCATTCTCATAGTCAAGGGAATTTTCAACTAGGGGATGTATTGTTAGTTGGACTAACCTGTAGTTTACCATTTATCATCACATGCAGAGGGAATGTATAATGCCGTACTTTGTCAAGACCTTGCGTCAAGACCATAAAACATACTTAATACGGGTCAAGGCTAACCTCCAATCTCATTTCCCATAGTATCACAAGACAAGGATAACCGCAAGGACCATCGCACAAAAAAGAACAAGCCAAGGCTAACCACCAAGACCATCGCACATAACGTCTCATGAGACTCTTACTTTACCCAATGCATTGGAGCGCTGTATAATTCCAGGCACACCCGTCCATAAATATTTAAGTCCAATACATCCCTCACATATTTTGACATGGCCTTTCATTCATAGGTTTTCCTTCATACATTATTAATCAAACCCCCTTTTACTTACATATTCATAACTTGCAGTGGATCATGTCATAAATGTAAAAAAGACTAGACTTTTGGCTTCTGATTAAACAGTGATTTAATAAACTAAATCAACATACTCTTGTACATGCAATAATAATTAGAACACTAAAAATAATGGGTTGTCATGTAAAATTACATCATTTCCATTAAGTAAAACCCATAAATTCATAGTTCACCACTTTAAAACATATCTAAACTCATTATTTAAAAGTATAAATTACATCGAGGGTACATGCAAGAATAACTCTGTAGATTACGCCAGTCCACTGATGCAACATACATATCAGCTTAGCATCCATTAAGATTATTAGAATCTTATATATGTCAAAATATAAACTAAGTCCTTATAATTATTAATTGAAATGGGGTTTTGAAAAACTGAACTTATAATTACATATTCACCTGACCATATGTAAAGGTTTAAGGGGTTCATGCCACACATTTTCACAAAAATGCAGGAATGGTCAAAAAAAAGCTGATAAATGAAATTTTCAGTTGGAAGAACTATTTTTACATAAAACTTATCCTTAAACTCCATCATATACATAAACATGTATATAAATAATTTTTTTGTATTATTCTTGAAATAATAATCTTTATGGGTAAAAATAATTTTAATAAATCATCTTGTTATATTGCGATAAATTTTAAAACAAGTAATCAAGCTCGTCCCTTATGCTTACACATTGATGTACATATACATCTATATAATCACATGTGTATATATCTATATGCTTCATATACTTGTATAATCTTACATGTTCATAAAAATTACCTGAAACTCCCATTTTCATAAGGTAGGGTAAAACAAGGGTTATATACAAGTAAAAGAAATGTGTATATATGCATATATCATCTTATATATGTATGAATACATATATATTTATACACAAGGTGTATATAGGTAAATGAAAACATTAAAACCAAAATAAAACGAAGCCCAAAAACTTCCCTTATCCCGGTTGAATTCTGGAAGAGGAGATTAGTTATGAACGGTTCTTTAAGCCCTTATATATTTATATATACACATACGCATGAATTATATGTATTATTGTGTATATATATTCACTGAAATAGATTATAATACAACAACAGGATCTCCCTTAATCTGGTTCGATTCTCTGTACAGAAAGGGGAAAACCGGTGAGAATCGGTTCATATGGTCTTGTGTATATATATATATATATATATATATATATATATATATAAAGTGTATATAAATATGTATAACCATTGAAATTGAATGAAAAAGAGACCAAGGAGTTTCCCTTACCTTTGCTTGGAGAGGAGGAGAAGACGAAGCAGGTGGTGACGCTGGATCGGTGGTCGAAGATCTAAGATTCACGAAGCAAAACCCTCCTCATTTCGGTGCAAACCGGAGCTTAAAAGTAGGGGAAACTCTCTCCTTGAGTGAATATGTAGACGGGTATCCAAGGTGGAGGCAGTGCCTAACATGTGGAAAGAGAAGGCAGAATTGGGTCCACTCGCCAGCCTAAGAAGAAGAAAATGCTACCTATACTGGTACTGCGGGCGTGAGGAAGAAGAAAGAAACCGCGGGAGGAAAAATCCGTAAATTAACATATGGCCAGGATCGCGCAGAAGAGGTATCGGACGGCCCAAAAAGGATGTGACGATAAATGGCCTTAGACGGCCATGATGAAGCGTGACGGATCGAACGGCCCGCAAGATGCGATTTTTTAAAAAAAAGAGGCCTTGGTTGAAATGTTTTTATCCCTAAAAAAAGTTTTATTCACTTATTACACCTATTATAATATCACTTTTAATATTAACATAAAATTATTATTAATCTAGTATTATTTTCTTAAGATAATTCAAGGGTTATAAATGCACATATAAGTCAAACTATTAACCCCTACCTAACTGATATATTAAGAATCATATCTTTATTTTTTTTCTTTATTCAAAAAAAACACAAATAAATTATCTTAATGTAAAGATCTAAATACATTTAGGTTGTTATTAAAATTTGGTCACTTAACCCCATATTTAACATAATTTTAAAAACATAACTTCATATGTTAATGTACCTTTTTAAGAAAAAATTTACAATCATTCTATTACCTCCATTGTTTTTAAAGTAAAAAGATTATTAATGTAATCATTAACATAATGATGCAAAAATTATAATATAAGTACATGTAAAACCCATATAACCAATTAATTGATCGTATAAATAAAATAGAGTGCTTCATAATAATCTTTAATACCATATTTTACAAAAAAAAATTAATTCACATAGTATGATAATTAATTTCTAATATGCACAAAAGTATAAATAAAACAGTGTAAAGATATAAATATAGATTGTTCCTTAAAACTTAGATCACAAATTAATCAGATTCATTTTGTATTATTTAAAGAAAATGCCTTAATTATTATAAAAGTATTCATTTAGAAAAATCCTTAAGTACATCAGTTTTAAATCCCAATGGACATCTTGAAAAGACAAAAATGGTAAAATTTGCAACGTCTATGTGAACCTTTATAAATATGAAGTCTTGGTATTCATATTTTGAAGTCGGTTTGTTAGCTAAGGATGGTTCTATACATTTCACTGGTACTCAGCACGGCCTCCGTGGCATTGGCCATCCCGATGCTTATGATGGATCCTAGTGATCCACACTATGATGTCGAGCTTGTTTTCATCCTGGGTAGTCTTCCGGTAATTCGTTCTAGGGTTTTTATTTGGAATTTATGGTTAGTGATATTTTCTTGTAACTCCGATGTTGTAAGACTCTTCAGTGTCATGTTCTTAAATAAATAAATAAAGGAGTTAGGTGTTTTTTTCTTTTACATTTTGCTTTGTTAAAGAATGCTTTAATGGCACTAAACATATAATTGTTATTTATAATGATTGTAATAAAACAGGGTGTTACATTATTTCCCCCTTCAAATAATTGCATCCTTGCAATTCTATTCATAAAAAGAAAAACAGAAACCTCAGTCGTACAACTCTACCGAAATAGGGGATACGGATCAATTAACAGAATACCAAAGTTGGTACATAGTTCTTCCATTTCCCCAGCCCAGATGCACTTTGAGCAGTATGTCTTCTACTCCTGCTCATGTGTGCTGCACACAGGCTTCCAAAGGGAGGCTCGTGTGGTGAAAAGCTCAGAAACGTCCAAGTAGATAAATTCCCTGATAAATCTTAGGGATACATCACACTCGAGGTAATAGAGGGGATTGATGTGATTGAGGAGACTGAAATTTAAGACCTGGAACATATAGGCTGCACTAAGGTAGCCATCCTGGGCAGCTATGAGGAAGCAAGCTCTGGCAGAAAAGTTCTGCGCCAGAGTAAAACACTGGAAGAGGCCTTCATAGTACCTTCCCCTTCGCCTATAGCAGGGAAGTTGAGCAGTGGCGATGAGATGAAAAACACAGTCATCCTCCTGACACAAACGAAGAATCTCAGGACTGTTTGCTAAATCGAGCAGACATTGGCAAGACCCTCACAGGTGGAGGAAAGATGGATAATCCACCGTGCATATCCTGATCATAATAACTTCTACTAACTCATCGGGTAGTGATGAGATGTTCGTTTGACCAACCTTCTGAAAAAAAAACATTCAAAAAGAAACACATAGAAACACTGATAAGGTAGTGGAAGGAAAAAAATAGGAAACTTTCAATTTCACAAAAGTTTACATGGAAAAGCCTGAGTTTACTAGATGAACACCACAAAGAGTGGCAAAACTACCTAACTCTTCAAACCACACACAAGATGAACAGACGGGGTTAAACTTGTAACGACCCAATCTTTTTGAGTATTATATTAACTTACTCTTAATGATTTAATAAGAAATTAATGGTTAATGCAGAAAGGGGAGTTGATGGCTTCATCCAGTAGACTCAACCCTTACGAAGCCCACTTATCAGAGCTTGGGAAGGAGGTAGCATCCGTGGGCTTCGCTTTGGACCAAGCCCAAGCCGAGCTCCAGCGTGTCAAGCTTGAACGAAAACGCTTGCAGGAGAAGTTCAAGTTAGTGGAGATTGCTACTAGGGCAATGTTATCTGAGACTCCCTCAGATTCTCTCACCATAGCACACCTTACACTTAGGTCTTATGCCAGTGTTATAAGGGGCTATGTGATGAGACCCTAGTTTCCTTGTGTAATCCTTTCGGGTGAATAAATTGAGATTTCTTCCTTTAGTGATGTTGTGAAATTTCAAATGTCTAGATAATTTTAGAATGTATTTTATTGATGAATTTTGAAAAAGGGATATTTTGAAATATATATGTAAACCCTAAATAACTAATGATGTGTAATGATTTTCAAAAAACGGTCTTCTACAAAAGTGTTCATTAAGGAATTTGGAGTCTAATAAGATCAACTTAATTTTTGATGAATAGTAAATTATGAATAGTGATTTTACGCTTAGGATTAGTAATATGACCAAATGGATTAGTAATTTCACTCAAAGAAAGTTTTAATATAATTTAGACACCTAGATTAAGTAATGTGATTCAATAAAATGGTTAAATAACAGTTTCATAAATTATTATTCAAGTATTAGTTTTTTCGGATGAATAGTGTTTTCTTAATTAAAATTTAATTAAAAATAATTAGAAAATTATTTTTATAAAAAGGACTTTATTTTTGAACTCAGAGCATCGATATTATGTTAAGGTAATTTTTGGGGATTTTTCTGAAAAAAATGAATTTTCGATGAATAGTGTTTTTATTTAAAAATTAAATTAAAAATATTTAGAAAATTATTTTTATAAAATGGATTTCATTTTTGAAATCAGAGCATTGATATTTGGTTAAGGTGAAATTTTGGGATTATTCTGAGAAAGTTGAATTTTCGGTGAATAGTGAAAGTATAGTTTTTAAGTTACGGGTGTTTAATGACATCATTAAATGATGTATTAAGTATATATTCAATATGGTCGAATTGTGAATAGTAAGATAAGGTGTGAGGTGTCCCAAGTGGCCAATACCATGGGCAAATACCATGGGCAAGCCCATGGTTTTGCCAAAACCACTAGTGAGGTGTCCCTTGGCCATTAATGCTTTGTCCCCCCACTTTCCCTATAAATACCCACCCTTTCCTCCCTTAGTTTTCACTCCCAACTCTCCCCCAACGAAGTTCTGGTCTTCTTACCTTCCAAAGAGTCCTCCCAAGGTGCCCCCAAGCCCTCAAGGTCCAATCCTTTGAGTTTCAAGAGTCACATTTTAAGGTAAGGGATCCGACCCCTCTCTTTCTTTTCATGTAATCTCTTTTATGTCATTCCTTTTATGCTCCATGTTTTTATGTGAGAGGAGTTTATTTTATATTCCTCTTACTTACCTTCCATGTTTATATGATGAGAGATCCCCTCTTACTCTCATAATTTCATTTTAAGAAAGTTTAAGTGACGCCGTTAGGCTGCCGAATGTTTAAGTGATTCTTTCACCCTTCTCATTTTTCAAGTTCGATTTTCATGTCAAATCTTTCAAGTTCCTTTTATTATGTTGGGGTATGATCTCTATATCTATCATACTGATCTCTTATGATCATATGATGAGAGACCCTATTTCATTTGTCCAATTCATTTTTGTTGAAGTTTAAGTGACGCCGTTAGGCTGCCGAATTTTCATAAGAGAAATCAAATTTTTGTCCTCCTTCCATGTTTTTCATTTCAATTGGTATGTCCTTGAAATTGCATCACCATGTCCATATATCCTTCTTATTCTGTCCCTCTACCTTTTTATGGGTCAATTATTATTGTTCAACCCATGTTCCCTCTCTTTTCAAAGTTTCTAAAACCTTGTAACATAGCCGTTATGCTGCAGAATTCTCGTCTCAAAAATGCCTCTCTTTTCTCAAAATTATTTTATGTTATAAAGTGAATACTCAAAGCTCCTATTTCTAAAGGGGTATTCACATATATGTAAAAATGTTCTATTTTAAATTCTGGGATTTACATACATGATACCCGCTTTCCCTTTCCGTGGGTTTAAAGTAACGTAAAGATCATGTCTTTAAAGCAGTTTTTGAAACGTTATGATTATGAAATGAAACCCATTTATTTTATGCTATATGGGTTATTTATGAAATGTTTGATGATGATATATGTGGCTCACATGAAAATAAAGACAAATTTAAGGGTGCGCCCTGATAGCGCTCCAATGCATTGGGTAAAGACTTAATCTCTAGAGATGACCATTTTAACGACGCCTTGGTGAATAACCTTGGTAATTTTTAACGACACCTTGGGGATGGACCTTGGTGAAACGAAACGATTGTCAATATTAAATGTTGTAGCCACATCTTCAAGTTATGAAAAATGATTATTTTTATTATGATGTATCTCATGAATTCTTTCTCATGCCTTAAAGTTCTTTTCATGTCCTTATTGAAGTATCTCAAGTTCACTTGTAAAATGTTTCTCTTGTTTCCCTTACTGGGCCTTCTGCTCACCCTTTCTTTTGATGTATGTCCCCAGGTTATGAGATGCATAATGAACATAGGATGAACTAAAGGAGAAGCCTTTCAAGTGTTTAAGAAGAATGTTTTTATGTTTTTTTTATGTATCATGATCCTTGTTTCCAAGACACTAAACCTTAACGATCCTCAGTTCCGTGTAATGAAATGAAAGTTTATGTTATAAAATGGCGGGATGCTATAGTTGGTATCAAAGGATGGTTTAGTTATTTGTGGAAATTAGGATATAAAAACTTTAGGGAGAACCCCATAGAAAAGTTTAAATATAGGAAAACTTCCTGGTATTTTGGTAAGTATTGAGTAAGTGGTTTATCAAACAAATACATCCCTGTCTGGATACGAGCAGGTAGAGGCGGCTCTGGCACAGATGTACATAGGGGTAAAACCCGAAAACACCGCTTTGAGCTAGACTCGAACGGGAACTGGTGCACGATAACGGGCCTTGCTGCACTCTTGGTTACGACACTCCCGGGGGATATGTTTGGTTAATCACAAGCTTTTTATGAATCATTATGAAGGAATTATAGAAAAGTTTAATTGTCTAAGCATTAAGTCTTAGTTAAAAGATTCATAAATGAAATAAGTTTCTTACTAAGGTTTTATTCTTTTAGAAATGGCGGGCAATAGGAGGAACCGTGCTGATGGTGACCGCAATGCACCATGTGCTGACGGCCCTCCGATGGAAGCCGGAATGGAAACATTCATGAGAATGATGAACCAACTGACTCAAGTTATGAGTAATAACTTGAATCAAGCTGAGAGGCCGACCTCACCACGAAGGGAACAACACTCTGTTGAGTCCTTCATGCGTCAACGACCGCCAACATTCAGTGGATCTACTGACCCATTGGTTGCGGAACAATGGATAAGCTCCATTGAAAATATCTTCTCTGTACTTCGTTGTTCGGAACAAGAAAAAGTCACCCTTGCTGTTTACCGCCTAGAGGGAGAAGCTGATCAGTGGTGGTCACTGATCAAAAACACGAAGCCACGAGGAGAGATGGAAGCTATGGAGTGGGAAGAATTTCGGGGGATTTTCTTTAACAAGTATTTCCCTCGTTCCATGAGAACGAAAATGGAGAAAGAGTTTCTCGAGCTGAAGCAGAAGGAGAACGAATCTGTCGGAAGCTACGAGATGAACTTCACAAGGCTTTCCCGTTATACCTCAAGCTTTGTCATGGACCCTAATGTGAAGGTTGATAGATTCTTTGGCGGACTAAGACCTCATCTGCGGAAGAATCTAGCCAACAGGGACTATGATAGCTATGAAGAAATAGTTCGAAGTGCTATGAAAGTCGAGCTGGAGTTTGGTGAGACACAGTGGTCTCATAAGCCAAATGAAAAGAAGAGATCGTTGGAGCCCAGTTTAGGGAAGTCTTTTGATCAGGGAAGAGGTGGAAAGCAAATGCAACTTACCACATGCAATAAATGTGGGAAGAATCATCTGGGGAACTGCTTGAGCGGAAGTGGCAAGTGCTACAAGTGTGGAAGAGGAGGCCATATTGCTCGGAATTGTCATAGTGAGGTGAAGCCTCAGCTTCCCAACACTAACGACAGAGGAAAGATGGTTCTGGCCCTACCCGAAGTCACATGCTTCAAGTGTGGACAGCTTGGGCACTTTTCTAACCAATGTCCCAATCCGAGGGCGGTGGAGGGGAATCACCACCAACCTCAGCAGAGGCCAAGAGAGCAAGGTCGTACTTTCGCTATCACAACAGCTGAAGTTGAAGTCCCGAACGATGTGGTAGCAGGTACTCTTGTTGTCCTCTCAAAACTAGCAAGTGCTTTATTTGATTCTGGTTCTACGCATTCCTTTATTTCTTCCAAGTTTGCAAAGAATATAGAATCAATCCCTGAATTGCTTGAGGTAGAGTTGTCAGTCAAGACTCCAAGTGGGATTATCCATGCATCAACAGTGTTTAGAGACTCTAGTGTTTACTTTGGTGAGCACAATCTTATCGCAAATCTAGTAGTCATTCCCATGATGGAATTCGACGTTATACTAGGGATGGACTGGCTCTCAAAGTATAATGCTAATATCAAATGCAGAAGTAAGGAAATCTCAGTAGTCTTGAATGAACGACCTACAGTTATCTTCCGAGGAGAGATATCCCGAACTGATCCCTATCTAGAAGCACCTCCTATAGCTTTCTTTATGGAGTTAATCGGTGATGAGGAAGAAAGGAAAGGGAGCATACAAATTGAAGATGTTCCGATTGTTCAGGAATACATGGATGTATTTCCTGAGGAGTTACCTGGACCTCCCCCAGAAAGAGAGGTAGAGTTCTCCATTGAGCTCGTACCTGGGTCTCAACCGATATCAAAGACTCCGTATAGAATGGCAAATGTGGAGCTAGAGGAGCTAAAGAAACAACTCCAAGACTTGTTGGAGAAGGGGTTTATCCGACCGAGTGTGTCTCCTTGGGGAGCACCAGTTCTCTTTGTGAAGAAGAAGGATGGATCAATGCGGCTATGCATTGATTATAGAGAACTGAATGGGATCACAGTGAAGAACAGATATCCCCTCCCAAGAATTGATGATTTATTTGACCAACTTCGCGGGGCTCAATTCTTCTCTAAGATTGACCTTCGATCTGGTTATCATCAACTGAGGGTGAAGAAGGAAGATATTCCAAAGACTGCCTTCCGATCAAGATATGGGCATTATGAGTTTACTGTTATGCCCTTCGGCTTGACTAATGCTCCTGCTATTTTCATGGATTTGATGAATAGATTCTTTAAGGACTACCTTGATAACTTTGTGGTAGTTTTTATTGATGATATTTTGATATATTCAAAAAGTCGTGAGGAGCATGAAGATCATCTAAGGGTTATATTGAAAACTCTGCGGAAGGAGAGGCTCTTTGGGAAGTTCAGCAAGTGTGAGTTTTGGTTACAACAAGTGGCTTTCTTGGGGCACATCGTAACCAATGAAGGAATCTCGGTTGACCCTGCAAAGACAATGGTTGTGGAGGAGTGGACTCAACCCACAACAGTAACTGAGATTCGTAGTTTCCTTGGTTTAGCGGGATATTATAGGAGGTTTGTGAAAAACTTTTCACGGCTTTCTAATCCACTAACCAAGTTGACTCGAAAAGGGGTTAAGTTCATCTGGACAAAGGAGTGCGAGGAAAGTTTCCAAGAGTTGAAGAAGAGATTGGTTACTGCACCGGTGTTAACACTACCCTCTATCGGAGAAGGATTTGTTATTTTTAGCGATGCATCTCTGAAAGGGCTTGGGTGCGTCCTCATGCAAAATGACAAAGTAATTGCTTATGCATCTCGACAGTTGAAGATTCATGAGCAGAATTATCCTACGCATGATCTAGAGCTGGCGGCAGTTGTTTTTGCTCTAAAGATATGGAGGCACTATCTTTATGGGGAGAAATGTGATATATACACTGACCACCAAAGTCTAAAGTATATTTTCACTCAGAAAGAATTGAACATGAGACAAAGGAGATGGTTGGAGCTTATTAAAGACTATGATTGTTCAATTCATTATCACCCTGGTAGAGCAAACAAAGTCGCGGATGCGTTAAGCAGGAAAGATCCTGTTGTTCTGGCAACAATGAGGATCCTGGGAGATCCCTTGATTAAAGATCTAGTAAAACTGGACATGGGAATTATAAGGAAAGGGACATCATCAACCCTATCCCAAATGATTTCTCAACCTTCATTACTAGAGAAGATCAAGAAGGCTCAAAAAGAAGATCCTTTGCTGCAGGAGAAGTTCGAGGCTGTAAAGGATGGGAAGTTCCCTGATTTCAATATTGATCAAGAAGGTGTATTGAAATTTCGTACAAGACTATGTGTTCCATCTATTCCGGAGATAAAGAAAGAACTGATGGATGAAGCTCATAGCTCTACCTTCTCTATACATCCAGGAAGCACTAAGATGTATAAAGACCTTCGTGATCATTATTGGTGGGATAACATGAAGAGGGAGATTGCCGATTACACTACAAGGTGCCTGGTGTGTCAGCAGGTAAAGGCAGAAAGACAACTTCCTAAGGGGGTATTACAACCGCTACCCATACCAGTATGGAAGTGGGATAATATCACCATGGACTTTGTAACTGGTCTCCCAAAAACATCCAAAGGAAACAATGCGATATGGGTTATTGTGGACCGTCTCACCAAGACAACCCATTTTATCTCTATTCGGGAAGATTTCTCTCTGGATCAGCTTGCCAAGATATACGTGAAGGAAGTGGTAAGGCTGCATGGGGTACCACTATCCATCGTATCTGATCGTGACCCAAGATTCACATCAAAATTCTGGAGAAGTCTTCAGCATGCTCTGAATACTGAATTGAATTTTAGTACGGCCTATCATCCTCAAACTGATGGCCAATCTGAAAGGACTATTCAGACACTCGAAGACATGTTGAGATTATGCTCAATGGAATTTAAAGGTGGATGGGATCAACACCTCCCATTAGTTGAGTTCTCCTATAACAACAGCTTCCATGCGAGTATTCAGATGGCACCCTATGAAGCTCTGTATGGAAAGCGGTGTAGAACTCCTACTTGTTGGGATGAAACTGGTGAGAGGAAGCTTCTTGGGCCTGATCTCGTGCAAGAGATGACAGAACAGGTTCATGCCATCCAACAACACATAAAGGCTGCTCAGAGTCGGCAGAAGAGCTATGCTGACAATCGTCGAAGGGACTTGGAGTTTGGTGTTGGTGACAAAGTCTTCCTTCAAATTTCTCCATGGAAGAGAGTCATGCGGTTTGGGAAGAAAGGGAAGCTCAGCCCTAGGTACATTGGCCCCTATGAAATCCTTGATCGCATAGGAGCAGTGGCCTATCGTCTAGCACTTCCACCGAACCTAGCTCAAGTTCATGATGTCTTCCATGTATCTCTCTTGAGGAAGTACATACCCGACCCTTCGCATGTACTGAACCCAGAGGTGGTACAACTTGAACATGACCTCTCTTATGAGGAGCAGCCAGTGGAGATCTTAGACCGTAGAGACAAGGTCCTACGAAACAAGACTACCCACCTTGTGAAAGTGTTGTGGAGGAATCATAAGTATGAAGAAGCGACTTGGGAGCCTGAGGAAACGATGAAGCAAAAGTACCCTCACCTTTTCGACTAGGCCTCAAGTATAAATTTCGGGGACGAAATTTCTTAAGGGGGGAAGAATGTAACGACCCAATCTTTTTGAGTATTATATTAACTTACTCTTAATGATTTAATAAGACATTAATGGTTAATGCAGAAAGGGGAGTTGATGGCTTCATCCAGTAGACTCAACCCTTACGAAGCCAACTTATCAGAGCTTGGGAAGGAGGTAGCATTCGTGGGCTTCGCTTTGGACCAAGCCCAAGCCGAGCTCCAGCGTGTCAAGCTTGAACGAAAACGCTTGCAGGAGAAGTTCAAGTTAGTGGAGATTGCTACTAGGGCAATGTTATCTGAGACTCCCTCAGATTCTCTCACCATAGCACACCTTACACTTAGGTCTTATGCCAGTGTTATAAGGGGCTATGTGATGAGACCCTAGTTTCCTTGTGTAATCCTTTCGGGTGAATAAATTGAGATTTCTTCCTTTAGTGATGTTGTGAAATTTCAAATGTCTAGATAATTTTAGAATGTATTTCATTGATGAATTTTGAAAAAGGGATATTTTGAAATATATATGTAAACCCTAAATAACTAATGATGTGTAATGATTTTCAAAAAATGGTCTTCTACAAAAGTGTTCATTAAGGAATTTGGAGTCTAATAAGATCAACTTAATTTTTGATGAATAGTAAATTATGAATAGTGATTTTACGCTTAGGATTAGTAATATGACCAAATGGATTAGTAATTCCACTCAAAGAAAGTTTTAATATAATTTAGACACCTAGATTAAGTAATGTGATTCAATAAAATGGTTAAATAACGGTTTCATAAATTATTATTCAAGTATTAGTTTTTTCGAATGAATAGTGTTTTCTTAATTAAAATTTAATTAAAAATAATTAGAAAATTATTTATATAAAAAGGACTTTATTTTTGAACTCAGAGCATCGATATTATGTTAAGGTAATTTTTGGGGATTTTTCTGAAAAAAATGAATTTTCGATGAATAGTGTTTTTATTTAAAAATTAAATTAAAAATATTTAGAAAATTATTTTTATAAAATGGATTTCATTTTTGAAATCAGAGCATTGATATTTGGTTAAGGTGAAATTTTGGGATTATTCTGAGAAAGTTGAATTTTCGGTGAATAGTGAAAGTATAGTTTTTAAGTTACGGGTGTTTAATGACATCATTAAATGATGTATTAAGTATATATTCAATATGGTCGAATTGTGAATAGTAAGATAAGGTGTGAGGTGTCCCAAGTGGCCAATACCATGCGCAAATACCATGGGCAAGCCCATGGTTTTGCCAAAACCACTAGTGAGGTGTCCCTTGGCCATTAATGCTTTGTCCCCTCACTTTCCCTATAAATACCCACCCTTTCCTCCCTTAGTTTTCACTCCCAACTCTCCCCCAACGAAGTTCTGGTCTTCTTACCTTCCAAAGAGTCCTCCCAAGGTGCCCCCAAGCCCTCAAGGTCCAATCCTTTGAGTTTCAAGAGTCACATTTTAAGGTAAGGGATCCGACCCCTCTCTTTCTTTTCATGTAATCTCTTTTATGTCATTCCTTTTATGCTCCATGTTTTTATGTGAGAGGAGGTTCTTTTATATTCCTCTTACTGCCCTTCCATGTTTATATGATGAGAGATCCCCTCTTACTCTCATAATTTCATTTTAAGAAAGTTTAAGTGACGCCGTTAGGCTGCCGAATGTTTAAGTGATTCTTTCACCCTTCTCATTTTTCAAGTTCGATTTTCATGTCAAATCTTTCAAGTTCCTTTTATTATGTTGGGGTATGATCTCTATATCTATCATACTGATCTCTTATGATCATATGATGAGAGACCCTATTTCATTTGTCAAATTCATTTTTGTTGAAGTTTAAGTGACGCCGTTAGGCTGCCGAATTTTCATAAGAGAAATCAAATTTTTGTCCTCCTTCCATGTTTTTCATTTCAATTGGTATGTCCTTGAAATTGCATCACCATGTCCATATATCCTTCTTATTCTGTCCCTCTACCTTTTTATGGGTCAATTATTATTGTTCAACCCATGTTCCCTCTCTTTTCAAAGTTTCTAAAACCTTGTAACATAGCCGTTATGCTGCAGAATTCTCGTCTCAAAAATGCCTCTCTTTTCTCAAAATTATTTTATGTTATAAAGTGAATACTCAAAGCTCCTATTTCTAAAGGGGTATTCACATATATGTAAAAATGTTCTATTTTAAATTCTGGGATTTACATACATGATACCCGCTTTCCCTTTCCGTGGGTTTAAAGTAACGTAAAGATCATGTCTTTAAAGCAGTTTTTGAAACGTTATGATTATGAAATGAAACCCATTTATTTTATGCTATATGGGTTATTTATGAAATGTTTGATGATGATATATGTGGATCACATGAAAATAAAGACAAATTTAAGGGTGCGCCCTGATAGCGCTCCAATGCATTGGGTAAAGACTTAATCTCTAGAGATGACCATTTTAACGACGCCTTGGTGAATAACCTTGGTAATTTTTAACGACACCTTGGGGATGGACCTTGGTGAAACGAAACGATTGTCAATATTAAATGTTGTAGCCACATCTTCAAGTTATGAAAAATGATTATTTTTATTATGATGTATCTCATGAATTCTTTCTCATGCCTTAAAGTTCTTTTCATGTCCTTATTGAAGTATCTCAAGTTCACTTGTAAAATGTTTCTCTTGTTTCCCTTACTGGGCCTTCTGCTCACCCTTTCTTTTGATGTATGTCCCCAGGTTATGAGATGCATAATGAACATAGGATGAACTAAAGGAGAAGCCTTTCAAGTGTTTAAGAAGAATGTTTTTATGTTTTTTTTATGTATCATGATCCTTGTTTCCAAGACACTAAACCTTAACGATCCTCAGTTCCGTGTAATGAAATGAAAGTTTATGTTATAAAATGGCGGGATGCTATAAAACTTGTGGGAACATCTATGACGCCTCCTGAGTTTAGCATGAGGGTTATGGAGCTGGGAAACATCATTATACACCTCTTTCCTAAGAGACAATTGGGTCGACTCATCTTCCAACTCCCCAAAATCCATCAACTATCCCCAGAAGCCATAGTGCAAAATCTGGCACAGGTAAGCCACTCAGAGGTCTCCGGCAGCAGTAGCTTCTTGAAAGGGGTTATCGAGCATCATTCCAAATTCTTCGCCAGTCGTGAACACTCGGAAGAGTCCCTTGTGGTACCTTCCCCGACGTTCATAAGAGGGGAATTGGGTTTTCATCATTAAGAGATAGTCCATTCCCAACCCCTTGTGTAGACTAAGCACCCTAGGTGAATTTGACACGTCATACAGGTGCTTACATGTCATGCGAATTAGGGCGTAATTTAGAAATTTCTCACGGCTAGATAGAGATACAATGTTCTCTAGAGCCTCAGTGGGAAGTGACAGTAGGTCGGTAGGTACATTTTCATCAGCCATCTGAAAGTTATAACATTTTTACTTAGTCAATCATAGTAACATATTCATACCACTTGGTTTTCCAGAGTTTCCTAAACCCATCCTCTGATACCAACTGTAGAGACCCCGATCCCTGGGTGCCTTATGAGACATGATATACTAACATTTCATTACAACATTTACAAGTAATATATCATGTCCCATTACTACAGAAGATCGCAAGGCTCAATATTCTGGGAAACCAGCTGCTTCTGATAAACTTCATTAATACAAACCATGCCTGAAAAATTTAAAACAGAAATGTAGGGTGAGCAAATATTCCCAGTAAGGGGTTTTAAAAACGTTTTAAGAAAACTCTTTCTCAAAGCAGTCATTTTAAATAAAATAAAAAACTTTACTAAAAACAAAGCATTATCTTTTCTTAAAACATGAAAATCCTACATTTTTTAAAAACAATTGCACAGAGAAGAGGTACGTACTTAAAATAAGCTTAAAAGAAGACATGAGTCAAAGAGCGAAAGCATGTGAAGAATAGATGATGCGTAACTTACAACCAAAATTACTTCAGTTCTAAAAGATTGAGTGTAAGCAGGGAAGAGATTCATACCATGATACATTGGCACATAAGGTTCTTATAACAGTTTACCACATGTGTTAAGTTCTTATTTTATAAATTCATTCTCATAATCAAGGGAATTTTCAACTAGGGGATGTCTTGTTAGTTGGACTAACCCTTGGTTTACCATTTATCATCACATGCAGAGGTAATTTATAATGTCGAACTTTGTCAAGACCTTGCGTCAAGACCATAAAACATACTTAATACAGGTCAAGACTAACTGCCAATCCCGTTTCCCATAGTAGCACAAGCCAAGGCTAACCGCCAATACCTTCGCACATAAAATCACAAGACAAGTCTAACCACCAAGACTGTCACACATAACGTCTCATGAGACTCTTACTTTACCCAATGCATTGGATCACTGTATAATTCCGGGCGCACCTGTCCATAAACATTTAATTCCAATACATCCCTCACATATTTTGACATGGTATTTAATTCATAGGGTTTCATTCATACATTCTTAATCAAACCCCTTTTTTATATACATATTCATAACTTGCAGTGGATCATGTCGTAAATGTAAAAAAGACTAGACTTTTGGCTTCTGATTAAACAGTGATGTAAATAAACTAAATCAACATACTCTTGTACATGCAATAATAATTAGAACACTGAAAATAATGGGTTGTCATGTAAAATTAAATCATTTCCATTAAGTAAAACCCATAAATTCATAGTTCACCTCTTTAAAACATGCCGAAACTCATTCTTTAAAAGTATAAATTACATTGAGGGTACATGCAAGAATAACTTTGCATATTACGCCAGTCCACTGATGCAACATACATATCGGCTTAGCATCCATTAAGATTATTATAATCTTATATATGTCAAAATATAAACTAAGTCCTGATAATTATTAATTGAAACGGGGTTTTGAAAAATTGAACTTATAATTACATATTCACCTGACCATATGTAAAGGTTTAAGGAGTTCATGCCACACATTTTCACAAAAATGCAGGAATGGTCAAAAAAAAGCTGATAAATGAAATTTTCAGTTGGAAGAACTATTTTTACATCAAACTTATCCTTAAACTCCATCATATACATAAACATGTATATAAATAATTTTTTTGAATTATTCTTGAAATAATAATCTTTATGGGTAAAAATAATTTTAATAAATCATCATGTTATATTGCAATAAATTTTAAAACGAGTAATCAAGCTCATCCCTTATGCTCACACATTGATGTACATATAAATCTATATAATCACATGACTATATATCTATATGCTTCATATACTTGTATAATCTTACATGTTCTTAAAAATTACCCGAAACTCCCATTTTCATAAGTCAGGGTAAAACAAGGGTTATATACAAGTAAAAGAAATGTGTATATATTCATATATCATCTTATATATGTATGAATACATATATATTTATACACAAGGTGTATATAGGTAAATGAAAACATTAAAACTGAAATAAAACGATGCCCAAAAACTTCCCTTATCCCGGTTGAATTCTGGAAGAGGAGAGCAGTTATGAACGATTCTTTAAGCCCTTATATATTTATATATACACATATTAATGAAGTATATGTATGACTGAGTATATATATTCACTGAAACAGATGATAATACAACAAGAGGATCTCCCTTACTCTGGTTCGATTCTCTGTACAGGAAGGGGAAAACTGGTGAGAATCGGTTCATATGGTCTTGTATATATATAAAGTGTATATAAATATGTATAACCATTGAAATTGAAGGAAAACGAGACCAAGGAGTTTCCCTTACCTTTTATTGGAGAGGAGGAGAAGACGAAGCAGGTGGAGATGCCGGATTGGTGGTCGAAGATCTAAGATTCATGAAGCAAAACCCTCCTCATTTCGGTGAAAACCGGAGCTTAAAAGTAGGGGAAACTCTCTCCTTGCGTGAAGATGTAGACGGGTATCCGAGGTGGAGGTGGTGCCTAACTCATGGAAAGAGAAGGCATAACTGGGTCCACTCGCCAGCCTAAGAAGAAGAAAATGCTGCCTATACTGGTACTACGAGCATGAGGAAGAAGAAAGAAACCATGGGTGGAAAAATCCGTAAATTAACGGATGGCCAGGATCGCGCGGAAGAGGGATCGGACGGACCAAAAAGGATGTGATGATAAATGGCCTTAGACGGCCGTGATGAAGCACGATGGATCGAACGGCCCGCAAGATGTGATGTTTTTAAAAAAATGGGGCCTCGGTTGTAACGTTTTTATCCCTAAAAAAGGTTTTATTCACTTATTACACCTATTATAATATCACTTTTAATATTAACATAAAATTATTATTAATCTAGTATTATTTTCTTAAAATAAGTCAAGGGTTATAAATGTACATATATGTCAAACTATTAACCCCTACCTAACTGATATATTAAGAATCATATCTTCATTTTTTTCTTTATTCAAAAAAAACACAAATCAATTATCTTAATGTAAAGATCTAAATACATTTAGGTTGTTATTAAAATTTGGTCACTTAACCCCATATTTAACATAATTTTAAAAACATAACTTCATATGTTAACATACCTTTTTAAGAAAAAATTTACAATCATCCTATTACCTCCATTGTTTTTAAAGTAAAAAAGATTATTAATGTAAGAATTAACATAATGATGCAAAAATTGTAATATAAGTACATGTAAAACCCATATAACCAATTAATTGATCACATAGCTAAAATAGAGTGCTTCATAATAATCTTTAATACCATGTTTTACAAAAAAATTATAATTCACATAGTATGATAATTAATTTCTAATATGCACAAAAGTATAAATATAAGAGTGTAAAGATATAAATATAGATTGTTCCTTAAAACTTAGATCACAAATTAATCAGATTAATTTTGTATTATTTAAATAAAATGCCTTAATTATTATAAAAGTATTCATTTAGAAAAATCCTTAAGGCCATCGGTTTTAAATCCCAATGGTCATCTTGAAAAGACAACAACAGTTAAATTTGCAACGGCTATGTGAATCTTTATAAATATGAAGTCTTGGTATTCATATTTTGAAGTTAGCTTGTTAGCTAAGTATGGTTCTCTACATTGCACTGGTACTCAGCACAGTCGCCGTGGCATTGGCCATCCTGATTCTTATGATGGATCCTAGTGATCCACACTACAAAGTCGGGCTTGTTTTCATCCTGGGTAGTCTTTCGGTGATTGTTCTAGGGTTTTTATTTGGCATTTATGGTTAGTGATCTTTTCTTGTAACTCGAATGTTCTAAGACTCTTTAGTATCATGTTCTTAAATAAATAAATAAAGGAGTTACGTGTTTTTTCCTTTTACATTTTGCTTTTTTAAATAAGGCTTTAATAGCACTAAACATATAATTGTTATTTGTAAGGCTTGTAATAAAACGGGGTGTTACATTTAAAATAGGCATCTAAGTTCAAATTTAATTTTAGAGTGTGTTATTAAAAATATTTTAGTAAAGGTATGGATCACTTAATAAGGGTATAAAAAATTGCAGAATAATAGATATATGTAAAAAAATTGATTTTAAAAATAAATATATAAATAAAAATTGGTTAAATGTTTTGTAACACATTTGAACACCTCATAAAAAATGAATTTGAGTTAAAATGAAATTTTACTACCTACTATTAAATCTATATATAGAATGATGTGGAATGTTTTAGAAATATATGGAATGTGTTGAATAAGATGATATATATATAATATAAAATAAATATTATCCAATCAATAAAATAAATTCAAATTTCAAGATAATTATCCAAATGCATATGTAATTTTTATGTGGTGTTTTTACAACAAAAGTGATGTCAAATGGTGAATTAAGAGTTTTAAAAATATAAGATTCAGAATTCATAAGGTTACGTATGGTTTTGATATGGAATTATGATGAGTAATCAATGATATAAATGTTATAACTTGAATTATAAAACCTCCAAGATAATTTTAATCTTAGATTTCAAGATTGAACCTAAAAATATCTATAAATTATATTTTATAGTAAACATTATTTATAATTTAATAAAAAGGAATAAAACCTTATCTTAATATATTTTTTGGAGGAAGAATTCCTCTTTAAATCATATTTTATCCATTTTGGGTCAAATTTTCACCCAAAATTACATTTATTAAATATTAAGTAAATAGTATTTGAAAAAATGTTACACATTCCAATATGTGAATAAATATTTACTCCACAATACCTCCCTAATATTTTTTGAAATTCCTTTTTTCAAATATATTTGATCATTTCCATATTTTGTGTGACACAAAACACTAATTTTATCTTGTGTTGAAAGTAACACTGATTTTATCTTGTGTTACATGCAATAATAATTTTTTCTTGTGTTACACACAATACTAAGTTTATCTTTTGTTATATGCAACACTGAGTTTAAAAAAATATTTCATATAATTAAAACATTATTATTTAATATGATAGTTATCACCTAGAAGTTGGAATGGAGGGTATGATTAGTATTAACTAAATTATGAAAATATGGTTTAAAAATGTATATACAATGAATTATTTTGAGATTAATTAATTATAAATGAGAATAAAAACTATTTGAAAATAAAAGAAATTTATTTCAAAAAAACTATTTTTTATGAAAAAAATGTGTTCTACCTCAATAAAATAAATAAACTAATTTTGGTGAATTATTTTAATAAAATTTATATATTATATATATTAAATCAACTATTTAACATTCATCTTATATGTTTTCTAGATATGAGATAAGAATAAATCCAATTTTATGCTTTCAAACTGCATTTTTCTAAAAAATAGTTCTGTCACCTTTTTATGGCCTGTTTATTTTAAAAATAGATTTTTCCAATTTTATAAAATTAATTTGATAAAATAAAAAAAAATAAAAATATCAAAATTATATTAGTTTTAATTTTTAGTATTTTTCTTAAAAGTTTCATTTTTTGATGAATAGTGAAATATACTGACTTTTAATTGAAAACTGTATTTTCATCTATTTATTTGGAAAGTTAAATTATATTTTAACTGGGTTTCAAATTATAATTAGTTCAAATATATATCTATGAATCCAATTTATGTCATTGGAATCAATTTCACATTGAAATTGGATATAAAAACTTTGTAAACTTTTGATCATTTTCACTTTAAAAATTTTCTTTCTCGTTATGTATGTGGGATTAATATTAAATTAATTTTTTCCACTTCTATGAATGAAATTTTTAAAATGGACTAAATATTTTGAATCAACATAATATATATTATCAAATAAGTTAAACTTAATTTTTTAACAAAATGAATAGTGAATGCAGTAAAAATTAATTTCCATGGTTAAGGTAAAAATGGATTTATCGAGGGTTAAACTAAAAAAATAAGGGTAAAAATCACAAATACACCTATCTAAAAACTATTTTATAGAACTATTTTTACCATTAAACCTATAATATTCAATAATGGTACATTTTAAACCCTTGTGACGCATGAAAAATATTAGAGCACTCAATTCTTTTTAAAAATATCAAGTGTGTCCTCTCCCCCACTTATAAATGGCCACCCACTATCCTCTATTCTTTACACATTCACACATAATTATCTCATCAAATACCTACCCAAATAACTTCCCTCCCCTCATTCTAGAATCCTTATTTTTGGTATAAATCCATCTTAGGAAATCTTTTAGCCCAAACCTAAGGAGGATACCCAAAGAAGATGAGGTTTGAACAAGTATGATGGAAGTCAAGACTTAAGGTAAGGGATTTCTATCTCAGTTTTATTTTTTGGGAGAAAATTTCCATATTCACCACATTTTACATTTATGTGGTGTATGTACTTCCTATTAATTTATTTTATGATTCTTTTACTTAAAGTTATTGGTATTTTCATATCCATTTGAGGATCTTTATTTCATGGGGTTTATGGTTTCAAAGTTAGCAAAGCGATAAGGGTTTTTTGTCTCAACTATACTTCTTTGAGATGTAATTTATATTACGCACCAATATTATTTCATGGGGTGTATATAAAACTCCTTTTACATGTAATATCATAAATTTATTCATCCTTTTGATATTTTAAGCTTCATTTTATTTTATTCCCTCATGGGGCTTATGAATTAATATTACCAAAGTGGTAAAGATTTTATGTTACAATCTCATCATTTATTGTGATTGTTGATGATTAAGTCTCTAATGTTAAAATATCATGATTTACCTCTCAATAATTATCATGAATTTTATTACCCTCTAGTTATTTCATGAGAATAAATGTTTCCCTTTACTTTCATCTATTCATGTACTCAAGAGTTCAAAAATAATTTTTTTAATAAAAATAATCTTTTCAATCGAAAACCCTTTTTATTCCAAAAACAAGTTTTATAAAAAAATAAAAAATGTTTTATTACTCTATTATGATTTTTAAAATACATTTTTACCCATTTTTTAATTTTTAAAAAATGTTTTTAAAGGAATCTTCATATAATTTTCTAAATAATTTATATTTGGATTTTATCGAAAATGTGAAAAGAGTATTTTTTTTAACATGCACATCATTAGAAGTATTTCCCACAGTCATAATGGATCAATGACTTCAAGATTACTTTATAAGTTTTCAAATTTCTTTTTAAATAAAATAATTTCCTTAATATTTTGGAAAATTTAGATTTTAAATAAGTGTTTTCAAAGTGAAAAGGATTTTCAAAGTGTTTTATGTTTTAAATAGTGTTTTTAAAAGAGGAGAGGCTATTTTCCTCAATAAATATTTTAAATTATTTTTAAATATTACTTTATAAGTTTTAAATGTTATTTTAAAAGAAAAGGGTTTTGACAATGGTTTATGCTTTAAAAATTGATTTTTAAAGAAAGGTTATTTTCCTTAAGAAATGTTCCAAGTGATCTTTCAAAATATTTCTCTATATAATATGACATCCTATGATACAATTTATTCCTTACTGGGGATATGAACCAAGGATACCATTATTATTATTTTTATTAATGGTTAATATTTATGATTAAAATATTTTTATGAAACCTATTTATCTTCCATGAGTTATATCATGATATAACTCTTGAAAACCCACTTATTTTCACAAGTTATGCTTTGATGAAATATTGAAATGATTATGAAACCTATCTCATTTACATAGGTTATGATATGGTGAAATTTTTATGAAACCCAATTCATTTCATGGTTTATGATGTGGTGAATTTTTGTAATATTATGGAACACATATGTATAATTTTCATTATGTGGTGGTAGTTACATTATGTAACATCCTGGTTCTGGAAGCCACCTAGAGACGCCCCGTACCCGGTTGGTCACATGGCCTCAAGCGCATTTCCCCAAATGCCAGAGGCTTCTGACTAGCAGCAAGGGCCTTTGGTTTGATAGTAGGGAAACTATGCCCTCATTGGCAGAGTAACACAGCAGAAGTAAAAAAACAAAGCAATATCGGAAGCAGTAATATTACCATACAAAAAGAAATAGTGGAAGACTGAATAAATAACTAGCTGGAGCACATATATAATGATGAATAATACATATATCTAGGGAAGTAGCTAAACAATTCACAATGCTGAAATACAGTACCAAACCAAAGTACAAGAAAAAAAGTAAACTCCACAGCATCGCAAGCCAAATCTTGGTCTCATGCTCTCTAGCTCCAAAATAGTCAAGTACCTATAGTAGAAGGGCACTTTCCCTTATATATACCTGCAAAAATATAATATTTTTGGGCCCAAAAGCATGGCCCAAATAGGGTGTTAGACTAAATCCCAGTAGAAAACTACCAAGAGATCTGTGCCTAAAAGTCAGTGAATTTATATGGTAGGCAATAAAAAAAGTAGTAAACAAGGAAGTACTCAATATTAAACATTCCTATAGTTTCAAGCATTCAAATACCACATATCAAGTAAGCAGATAATCAAAAATAGGTAACCCTCTGGGAAGTACTCACAGTCTTTCCCCTCTGGTCCTACCTAGCAACCACAAGCAACCCTCTAGGAAGCACACACAGTCTTACCCCTCTGTTTTAGCTTTAGAATAGACTCTCTGAGGAAACACTGATGCACTTATGTGCATAAGGAATTTCCACTTGGTCTAATATCTATAAAATGGTTTTGTGGATGTTTTTTACATGATTTTCACAATGATAATGTATCTTGATAGGTTTTTCAGTCACCAAAGGATAAAGCATGGATTTTTGAAGTTTAGAGATTCAGAAGGGAATTGGAGGCATAAGGACCCTTTTCCTCCTGATTATGCTAGAAGGGAGTCATTCAGATCAACCACTTGACATGAAGGATGAAAAATTGAGGAATTTCAAAGGCAGAGATAACCCGCATGGTAGCCTTACGATTTATCCAAACCGTGTGCAAACCGTGCAGGAGGAGATTCCACTGACAGAAAGGACTGCACGGTTGTCGCATGGTTTACCAAACTGTGCAGGCCATCCAGAAGAAAACTATGCGGTTCAAAGATTCAAGATAAAATCTCTCACATGGTTGGCACATGGTTTATCAAACCATACACCCAAACGGTGTGGCTGAAGGATTTGAGACATTAGCTCTTGCACAGTTGGCGTACGGTTTACCAAACCGTGCGCCCAAACTGTGCATACCACTACAGCTTTCTTCTTTTTTATTTACCACTTTCCAACAACTCCTTGACCCGAGATTTTCTTTGATGATTGATTTTGGAAAACTAGGAAAGTCCCTTTTTGGACCAGGGAGACCTTGAGGAGTAAAGGGGACCAAGGGAGAATACAGAGTGGGATGGAGGGACACTAGAGAGGGGAGAAGAGATATTTTTTGGGGGGAACTTGTTTTGTTCTTGTATGGTTGTACTTCTGATTTTTCTTTCAATTCTGTTGTAATGAATTCTATGATTCATTTTAGTAAATGTGGGTTTTCTAGAACCATTTTCTCTATTCTTGTATTTTTTCATGATCTCTCACCTAATTCTCCCAACACTTCTATATTTTATTTCATTGGAAACATCCATATCGGACCAAGAATGAAGTTTCCAGGGATCTTTGGGAGAATTACGACAAGAATATCCATGACCATTGGATATCCTTGTCGTTTCTAGAGGGTGGTTCCTACATTAAGAGTGAGCAGAAAGCAATTGCCAGACCAAGGAATTGATTTCTACCGACTTGATCGAAACTCACCAAAACAAGGGAGTTCTGACACATATGAAACCCATAAATGTGGGTTATTATGAACAATACAAAAAAATAGGGAATAAGGTTTTAATGTCCCACACGAATGCCCATCCCTGGAACATTTTCATTATTATTCCTTAAAATTTGGTTTTAAGTAATCTTCAGTTTCAAGTTTAATCGATAGTGAATTAGAAAATCTCTAGTAACTAGTTACCTTTTGAGGCCAGTACCAATGAACCAACAAAACGTGTTTAAATTCATCATCTTCACCAAGTGATTTCAATTCAAGAAACATAAAATTCCAATTCTTTTTCCCTGTGGATCAACCCGGTACTTGCTCACTATACTAGTACAAGTTAGGGAATTTAATTTGGCTGAAAATAATATTTCAGGTAAACAACTGGCCAAATTTTGGTGTCATTGTCGGGAAGAACAGATGGTCTATTTTGTTAATTGAATTGGGATTATTTCGTGAAAATAAAAATTAAAAATTCTCTAAAAATTCTTTTTTTCATCTCATTTTTATTTTTCAACTATTTTTCCCTTTTATGATGGGTGTTTTGTCTGTGTGTGCAGGCCCGTAGTATATGAGTTGTCGCATCACTCATTCCCAGATTGCTGAGTAATCGTAGTTACACCTGATAAACCCTAAAATTGAAAGAATTTTTTCGAGGAGACGTCATGTACTTATGGGTGATCACAACGCATATGATCCTGTGGATTTTCAGAAGGAAGAACCGGGGTTGTCCAAGCCGTTGGGCATCCATTTGTTATCGAAGGGAATCCACCAAGGGGTGGTATTGAAGAGCAGCATCTAAATCCACTGGGGGTTTATATGGAGTACCTTCCAAGGAACCAACAGCATCCACTAGCTCAATTTGTGACGGGGTTCAGGCAGCCACCGCAGAGACAATACATTCAGTAGGAGCAACCCCTGTTTTTTCCTTAGAACCAGCAGGCTTATTACCCTTAAGGTCAACAACAGTTTATTCCCCAAGCACCTCAGGAACCGGTGCTGCCGGGCCGAACTCTTATGGAATGTATACTACCCTCCATTTAGGGAGCGGACACCGAAATAGTCAGGCCACCAGTGCAGTCCCAACATTTTGAAATCAAGCTGGAAATAATGCAGTTGATTCAGAATACCGTTCAATTTGGTGGTTTGCCAAGTGAAGACCCCAATTCTCACCTCCCAAACTTTTTGGAGATCTATGACGCTTTTCAGTACCACAGGGTATCAGAGGATGTCATCCACCTTAAACTGTTTCCCTTCTCATTAATGGACAAGGTGAAGGAATGGATCAAGGGATTGCCTCAGCAATCCATTCTAACTTGGGAGGCATTGGCTTAAGCCTTTTTATCAAAATATTTCCCTCCTTCGAAGACGGTCACTTTAATAAATGAAATTCATAATTTCCAGCAGCATGACTCGGAATATTTGTATGATTCATGGGAAAGATTTAAGGAGATTCTTAGGAAGTACCCACACCACGGACTTCCATTATGGATGCAAGTCCAGACTTTTTATGGTGATCTCACTACTAACACAAAGTTTGTGGTTGATGCAGCTATTGGAGGGACAGTCATGAGAAAGTCTCCTAAAGAGCTGTTTGAATTGTTAGAATACATGTCCTCCAATAGCTTTCAGTGGAATTCTGAAAGAGGTACTCAGAAAAGGGGCATGCATAATATTGATGCCACCACCATGCTTGCAGCTCAACTCGATGTCGTCTCAAAGAAGATTGACTCTTTGAATCTAAAGCATCCATCTCAAGTTCAAGCTATCATTTCACCATCGTGTGGTGATTGTGGTGACAACCATAACATGGGTGACTACCTAGGGGTTAATTTGGGAGGATCAACTAGTGAGGTAAATTATTTTTTGAATAACAGAGGACCCAATAGTTACCCTCAATACCAGAACCAAGGGTGGCAGGAAAATCAAAATACAGTCTAGGGGTAGCAACAGCAAAATCGTCAGCCCTGACCACAAAGACCACCTGGTTATGGGGAACAACAGTTCCAAAGTCAGTACCCAAGGCAGCAACAGAGTAACCAATTCCAGTAGGGCACATATCAGAAACAAGGGTATCAAAACCCTCTTCCTTCCCAACCATTGAGACAGCCACCTCCCCCACAAGTCTCCCAACAAACTCAACAGGAACCTCCCTCAAGTCTGGAGGAAATGATGTCCAAATTCATAACAACTACTGAGCCATGATTTTAAAACTAGGATGCATCAATCCGAAGCCTTGAGAACCAGATTGGGTAGCTTTCCAATCAGTTGTCCCATAGATAGCCCGGTACACTACCGGGAAACACAGAGAAAAATCCATGAGAGGAGGCAAATGTTGTTACTCTATGTAGCGGGAAGGAGTTGACACCAAAGGTTACTATGAATCAGGGTGCCCCAACATCAAAGTAGTCCACATCCTCAGGTGGGGAAGTTGTAGCTAAGGAATCTTCCCCAAGACATGAGAAGGATAAAGAACCGGAAGTCCCACAGGATAAGGGTAAAGAAGTGATCAAAACATATGAGCCTCCCTTTCCATTTCCAGCAAGGATGAAACAAAGGAAGTTGGACCAGCAATTTTCCAAATTCATGGAGATCTTTCGGAAACTTCATATCAACATCCCCTTTGTCAAGGAATTAAGTCAAATGCCCACCTACATGAAGTTCATGAAATAAATTCTTTCAAAAAAAAGGAAAATGGATGACTTGGGCACCATTCCCCTAACCAAGGAATGTTCAGTGGTTGTCCAACATACTCTCCCTCCTAAGATTCAAGATCTGGGAAGATTTACTTTCCCTTGTACAATCAGACCTTACAAGTTTGGTAATGCCCTTTTTGATTTGGGGGCGAGTGTTAATCTAATTCCCTTTGAGGTATTTAAGAAGTTATGGCTAAATTATCTCAATCCAACCTGAGTGGCATTTCAATTAGCCGATTGTTCTATTAAATACCCCAGGGGGCTATTGGAAGACGTATTGGTTAAAGTAGGGAAGTTGATTCTACCAGCAGATTTTATTATCCTCGATATGGAAGAATGCCAAGAGTTATCCCTAATTCTTTGAAGACCCTTTCTGGTTACCGGAAAGGGTTTAATTGATGTGCACCAAGGAGATCTGATCTTCCGTGTTGGTGATGAGAAGGTTTCCTACAACGTCCTGAAAGCGGTGAAATGAGTTTCACTAATTGATTAGCCACTAAATGAGACTAATATTCATTGTTAATATATATAATATTCATGTGATTTATTATTCAAAAACACCATTTTAGTGCATTTTATACTTTGAACATCATTCCACATTATGATTGTAATACCTTCTTAAAAGGCACTATTATGTGGTACATTTTTTAACATCATTTAAAGTACCAAATGATTCATAAGATTTTAAGGAATGTAATTATCCATATTTTAATTTTATATTTTGGTAAATTTATCTATATTTCAATATGAACATTTTTCATTCAGGGATCAATGGAGAATTCATGGAAGAAGATGGGGATATTTTGTGATGAAAGGAAGCAATTTTAGATAAGGCAGATTGGACACCAGCCCACTGATGAGAATTTGGGACCCACATTACAAACCCAATGAATCCCAAATTTGGTAGGAGGATATAATAAATATATAGGAACAAATAATTATTCAGGATATAGTGCTAATTCGGCCTCCATTGTGGTAATTTAGGTGGCCCATGTTGGAGATAAAATTCTGGACCAGATTCTGTGGCCCAGAAAAATAGCCCACTAATCTAATCATATCTCCGAATCCACAATTCTAAATGATCCCACATTTTATAGGATTTTATGGGACAGACGGGGATAAATTTTCTTCTTATATGGCCCACTCTAATTAGGCCATATATAAGGTCTTACAAGCGCGTCTGTTCGGTGGATGAAAGCTGGATTCCACCTCGGGTCAAGAGTGGAAAAATTAACTCTTCCTCAACTTTCCACCCACCTATGGCCTACCAAAATTAATTGAGATGCTATGTACTGTTTTAGTCTCGACCCAAGGCTCCTAAAATGCCTATTTAAGGTAGTGGTGGTGGAGGAGTTGATAATCTTTGGTGCTTTGTTCAATTGTAATGTTATGCTGTGATTTTGTTGTCTCAAGTTTGTCTTTCACATGTAAGTTGTTCAATTCACTTTAGTGTCTTAATAAAAGTTCTTATTATCCTCTTATTCTGTTATTATACATCTCACATTGATACCATTGCCTCAAGGTGTGAATTTATTCACACTAAATCTTGTGGAATTATTCACACAACGGTGGAGTGGTCATTTTATTTTTATTGTTTTCTTTACTTCTCCATTTCCTCCCTCATGAGTCTACTTTCCACTTCCATTGAAACCATAGAATCAATGAAGGGCTAACCCACTTATGGGTTGATCTAAGGTAGTCGCAAGGGGCTAGATTGGATGTTATTTATCATGCCATTAATGTATAATCACTTCTTTAATTGAGATTTTTATTTGATGATTTTTAAACTCCATCGTCCTTGTTGAATTTAAGGTCACACACTTCATGTGCTAATACGAACCTTTACCTTGAAGTGCTCAAAACTTTGATCATTCAAGTGTATAGTTGGTTAGTATTAAAGGGTGTAGGCATTAAACCAGTAAGTGATGATGTTTTTTATCTTCTTAAATGAACCCATCTCAAATATAAGAAATTGAAATCATTGAAAAGGAAATACGTCCAATCCACTCTGAGTGATAACCTAGGATCAACTCATTATTTAAAATTGAATTCACTTAAATCTGTTATTTATCCTTTAAACCCATATAAAATCAACCCAAGTTTTCCACTTAATAGCCAAAAACATCCCATAGAATGTACGTGTTTGTAGGTACTTCTTAGGTCTCTCAGAATTTGACAACCTAAACTAGACTACAAGGACCGTCCTACCTTATTCTTTTGGGTAAATTTGAGAGTGAATCAAATTTTGGCGCCATTACCGGGGACCCAAGTAATTCATCTAAACACCCCTTCTATTCTCCCCCATTTCTTCTTTTCTCATCCAAATTCTCTTGTCTTGTCCCTTTCTTGTTTTTTTTTCTTTTGGCGCATGTCCGCCTACACCCGTGATCAATCAAACCGTCTAGTTAGGGTGGATATTCCTGGGGTTGGGGAGTCAAGTACACCAAGGGAACTCATTCCATTAGATAATAATCTTCCTAACACCCCCGAGTCAAAAATTGAGTCCATTTCAATGGAAGGTCTTCAAAGAAACCAACTCATAAACCCGGGTGGGAACCAAAATGGAAACCCAAATGAGGCAGCCCCAAACTTGGGGAATGCAATTGATCAAACCATGAATGACTACCTCACACCTTCTTGGACCAATGCCCACTCTTTCATTAGACACAATTACCTAGGAAATTCCAACTACATATTTAAACCTCATGTCCTAAACCATCTTCCCATATTCCATGGAATGGAGTTCGAGATGGCCTACCTTCACATTAAAGAATTCAATGACATTGTAGAAACCATGTGTCCTCCACATCAACTAGAATCAGCTAAGATGAGGCTATTTCCTTTTTCTTTAAAGGATCGAGCTAAAAATTGGAAAAACAATTTGATCCCATCATCCATAAACTCTTGGTACCAACTACAAAGAGAATTCTACAAAAAAATACTTCCCCACCACAAAACAATTGCACTTAAAAAGAGTATTCAAAACATTTTTGAAAAAGAGGGAGAGTCATTCTATGAAAAATGGGAGAGGTTCAAGGACAATATAAGCATGGTTCCACACCATGGTTTTTCTATTCCTGAACAAGTGAGAATTTTTTATGAAGTTTTGGGTCTGGGGAACAAACATTTCATTGACATGATGTGTAATGGAACCTTTAAAAACAAAGCCCCAAATGATGCTTATGAGTATCTAGAAAGCCTTTCTGAAAAAAACCAAACATGGGGAACTTCACCTTATTCTGAAAAGCCACAAAGAACTACTGGAATTCATACACTTATAGAAGAGGAAAGACTTAGGGCTAAACTCACAGCACTCTCTAGGAAGGTTGAAGAGATAGACCTTAGGAAAGTCCATGAAATCCAAACTGTTGACCCTGTTTGCACAATTTGTGACAAACATGACCATAATACAGACAACTTTCGAACCATTCCATCCATCAAGGATGTTATTTTAAGAGGACCCCCAGAGGAAGTAAATGCTTTGAACTTTCAAAAGCCTCAATACCAAAAAAACTTCAACCCAAGGTATAATGACCACCCAGGCTTCCGCTGGAAAGATAACCAACAACCTAGCCAACCACAGGGACAAAATCCTTACCCCCATCAGAACTACCAATCCCATAACCAGTTCCAAACCCAACCTATCCAATACCAATAGCCACCAGTCCATTTTCAACAAACCATTCCACCTCAAAAATATCCCCATGGGATAAACTAATCTACTCAAGCACCAACCCAAACTGTTCCACAAAACCTACTAGAACAACTGTGCAAACAAATGGAGAGGATGAACTTGAAAGTCTCTTCCCTAAAACAAGAACTTCAAACCATCAAAACTGGAAAGGCACCCATGCCTACTCAGGCAGTTCCATCCTCAACTTCAAGGGGAGAGTCAAGTTGTACTCAAACAACTCATGAACAACTAAAGGCTGTGATTATTTTAAGAAGTGGGAAATCAATTGAGAAACTTGAACAACTAATTCAGAACCCACCTGAATATTCAAACTTGGATGAAAATTCAAATGAACCAAATGATCAAACTAAAAAACAAGATAACATTTTTAGAGAAACAACTCTTCAACAAACAACCCCACAACCTGCACCATTTCCTCAATGCATGAGTGGGAAAACCAAGCCTGAATTGGGTGAAACATTGAGGGAAATCTTCTCACAAGTCAAGTTGAACATTTCCCTTCTCGATTCAATCCAAAACATACCTTCCTACTCAAAGTACCTTAAGGAATTGTGCACTTTTAAAAGAAAATTTTCACATAAAAACCAATTCCTTTTGGCTGCAAATGTGAGTACCACCATTCAAGGGACCATTCCTCCTAAGTTGAAAGACCCAGGTTGCCCTTACATCAATGTTGAACTAGGAGAGAGCAAAGTTGTCAAGGCCTTGTGTGACCTAGGTGCTAGTGTAAATATCATTCCCTATGTTGTGTACTGCCAGTTAGGCCTAGAATAACTCCAACCCACATCTGTCACACTTCAACTTTCTGATTGTAGCATTAGGGTTCCAAAAGGGATTTTAAAGGATGTTCTGGTAAAGGTTGAAAACTTCATCTACCCTGCTGACTTTATTGTCCTTGACAACCATCCAAACTTAGGAAATAAGGAACAAACCCCGATCATCCTTGGTCATCCTTTTCTTGCAACAATCAACTCAATTATCCGAGTCTGAAATGGTAACATGACCATCACCTTTAGAAACATGAGTCTAGACTTGAACATCTATAATGCAAGCTCACAAATAGGGGATGACGAGGACATTCATGAAGTAAACATGATAGAAATCATTGACAATGAATCCATAGAACATCAAGGAATATTTGATGGATGTTTAAGTCAGGATGAGATTGATTTCCTTTGTTCATATGAAGGAATTTTATCTCCTTGTCTTGAATCATTTTCAAATTGCTCTTATGATGAAGTCTTAGGTCCAACAATCAGTGAAACCTTTCAAGAAACCACTTTCATGGAGACCACTCCAACTTCCTTCCCTAAATCTGATCAAGCCAATCTAGTAGCTAAAGCTTCTACATGTGGGGAATCAATCCTATCTGAAACTCTTAAAAAAGAAATTGAACTTGATCCAATGTCCCAATCTTCTACTAAAATTCCAAACCAACCTAATCTTGAATTGAAGGAACATCCCGCTACACTCAATTATGCTTTCCTAGGGGAAAATCAAACACATCCTATTGTCATTTCTTCTTCTCTTGAAGCCAATCATGAGAGGATGCTTCTAGATGTCCTTAGGAAACATAAGAAAGCCATTAGTTGGACCCTATATGATATTCCTGGGATTATCCCACTTATTGGGACTCATAGGATTGTTCTGGAATATGATTCAAAGCCATGTCTTCAACCTCAACAGTGACTCAATCCTAATCTCATAGAGGTAGTAAGGAAAGAACTTCTGAAATTGTTAAAAGCTGGTATCATATATCCCATAGCTGAGAGTGAATGGGTGATCCCAATCCAAGTGGTTCCAAAAAAGGTTGGAATCACAGTGATAAACAATGAGGATGGAGAGATTCTTCCAACAAGGGTGAGTAGTGGATGGAGGTTCTACATTGACTATAGGAAGCTAAACTCATTCACCAAGAAGGACCATTTCCCCTTACCATTCATTGACCAAGTCCTTGGGAGAGTGGCAGGTCATGCCTTCTACTATTTCTTAGATGGGTACTCAGGGTATAATCAAGTTGAGGTCTCCCTAGAGGATCAAGGGAAGACTACATTCACTTGTCCATTCGTCACCTTTTCCTTCAAACGCATGCCCTTTGGTTTATGCAATGCCCCTAGAACCATCCAACGGTGCATGATGGAAATCTTCTCAGACATGGTAGGGGATTTTCTAGAGGTATTCATGGATGACTTCTCTGTATTTGGGGATACATTTGAGGTATGTCTGCAGAATGTGGAGAGAGTCTTGTCAAGATGTGAAGAAAAAAATCTGGTCCTAAACTGGGAAAAATGCCATTTCATGGTTAAAGAGGGACTAGTTCTAGGTCATCTGGTCTCAGGTAGGGGGATTGAAGTTGATAAAGCCAAGGTTGACATCATTCATCACCTTCCATCACCCAAAACTTTCAAGGAAGTGAGTTATTTCTTAGGACATTCTGGTTTCTATAGAAGATTCATCAAGGACTTTAGTTCAATATCCTGTCCCCTTTGTGCTCTCCTAGTAAAGGATGCTCCATTTGTTTGGACAGAAAGCTATGAGGGTTCATTCTCAACCCTCAAATCCTCTCTCACCTCTCCTCCCATTATGAAATCTCCAAATTGGAACCTTCCTTTCGAACTTATGTGTGATTCCAGTGACTTTAATGTAGGAGTTGTGTTAGGACAACGTTATGATAAAACTCCTTATGTCATTGCTTATGCAAGAAAGTCCTTAAATGATGCCCAAATCAACTACACCACTACTGAAAAGGAGTTACTTGCTATTGTGTTTTCTTTAGAGAATTTTAGGTCCTACCTCTTAGGATCCCCCATCACTGTATTCACTGACCATTCTGCACTAAAATACCTCTTCCAAAAACAATATTATAAGGCTAGACTGATTAGGTGGGTCCTTCTCTTACAAGAATTTTACCTCACAATAAAGGATAAAAAGGGTGTTGAAAATGTTGTAACTGATCACCTCTCTAGGATGGAATTCAAAGACAACTCAAATCAATTTTATGTGTCTGATTAATTTCTTGATGAACACCTATACTTTATGAGTGACTGCCCTTGGTATGCTAACATAGCCAATTTCTTAGTTATAGGAGTCATTCCAAAATTCTTAGGGACTCAAGATCGAAGGAAATTACTTTCTGATGTTAGACACTATGTGTTTGATGATCCATACCTCTATAAGTTCTGCCCTGACCAAGTCATTAGGAGGTGTGTTCCAGAATCTGAACAAGAGTCCATCCTTAAATTCTATCATAGTGAGGCATGTGTTGGTCACTTTTCCTCTAAGAAAACATCTGCTAAGATTCTTCAATGTGGTCTCTTCTAGCCCACCCTCTCAAGGGACTCTTACACATTTTTTCAAAGCAGTCCTAGGTGTCAAAAAGTAGGGTCCATCACAAAAAAGGAACCAAATGCCACTCACTCCCATCTTAGTGGTTGAAATATTTGACTATTGGGGAATTGATTTCATGGGTCCCTTCCCAAACTCTAGGGGATATCTTTACATTCTCTTAGCTATCAATTATGTATCCAAATGGGTTGAGGCCATTCCTAAAAAATCCAATGATCATCAAACTGTGATTAGATTTCTCAAAGAAAACATCTTCTCTAGATTTGGAATTCCTAGGGCTATCATTAGTGATCGTGGAACTCATTTTTGCAATCGTCCATTCTCATCACTCATGGAAAAATATGGAATTTCTCACAAAGTTTCCACTGCATACCATCCTCAAACCAATGGTCAAGTTGAGTTAGCCAATCGTGAAATCAAACAAATTCTTGAGAAAAATGTCAATCCTTCTAGGAAAGATTGGTCTGAGAAACTCTTGGATACTATTTACGTATATCGTACAGCATTCAAAAACATCCTAGGAATGTCACCATATAGGTTGGTTTATGGAAAATCATGCCATTTACCTGTTGAAATTGAGCATAAGTCCTTTTGGGAAATTAAGAAAATGGATTACGACCTCTTATTGGCCAAAACAAAAAGGAAATTAGATCTCAATTAACTGGAGGAACTAAGGATGGAGGATTATGAAAATTCAAGGATCAATAAAGATAGAGTTCAAGACTACCAATCTAGGAATATCAAGGTCAAACATTTTGAACCAGGAAAACTTGTACTCTTGTATAGTTCAAAACTTCATTTACACCTAGGAAAGTTAAGGTCTAGATGGTCAGGTACTTTCATAGTGCATCATGTGTACCCCCATGGGGTAGTAGAGATTCAAGATCCCACAAGTGGTTACATTTTCAAGGTCAATGTTCAAAGGTTAAAACCATTCATTGAATCATTCAATAAATAGTAAATAGAGGTTTAGTTAACTAAGCCAACCTATGATCCAGGAAAAAATTGAAAGATTTAGGATCCATGTCAGGCTAACGACGTTAAACAAAGCACTGCATGGGAGGCAACCCGTGGTTTTCATGTCATATTTATTTTTCAAATAGGATTAATTAATCATTTTGATATTTAAAAATAAAAAATAGATTGTTGAACTGTTCTTCTATTATGAGTCTGGATAGGTATGAAAGGGGAGCACCATATTCATCCGTGTCACGTGGTGTGATCCTTGAGTAATACCTTACCCATAAATTTAAGAAGAAGACAATGTATCATCAGTTTTTTTATTTTAATGTGTTTGTAGAATTAAAATAAAAATACAAAAAAATATATAAAAATATAATAATAAAAAAAGGGACATGTCGTGGGTTGTGGGTCAAACCCTATCACAACTGTTGAAGTCGTGGGGATTCGAACCCAGGACCTAAGGGAGACAGGGGCACGTGCTTACCACTGACCTACAACTTTTTGTGCTTCCTTATTCTATAATTTATATATATACTTATATTTTACTTTCCTTATTATATAAATATATATATATATATATTGTTTTGTTTTGTTTTGTTTGTTTTGTTTTTCCTTTTTCTACTAGGGAACTCTATAAGTGACATGGATATCAAAGGATTAAAATAAAGCAGTAATAATTTCAACTTCAACAACCAGGTGACTTCATTCCATGATCCTAATTTTCAATTTCCTTTTTGAACTTTCATTCTCTACCTATACCCCATTCTAAATTTTCTTTTCTTTAAACACTGGGTACAGTGTTATTTTAATTTGGGGGGAAGATGAAATAAAAAATACTTTTGTGTCAAAAAAAATGAATGATTTGAAAAAAAAATGTGTAAATGGAAGGAAAAATTCCTTTAACTTTGAACATGGTAATACACATTTCAAACATTGAAACTGAATATCAAATAATTTACCATGACCTTATTCTAATTTTAATCCTTGTATAATTTCATGAGCATAGATTTTGGAAAGTGTGGCTGTCCAATGTGATATTTCATCATTTATATTTTCATCCAAATAAAAAAAAGATCACAATACACGTCCTTTGGATAGTGGGGTATTAGTTTGAGTTCATGGGGTCCCCCAAATACATAGCATAGGTTTGGTGATCATTTTAGTTTTAATATTATTATTCAATAAAAATAATAATAAATTTGTGCGTAGAGAAATTAAATGACCTAATGCGTGGCTTTCGGCACTTGGGGATCGTGACTCTATAGTTGTCTGGCCCAGAGTTAGTAATTTTATCTCTATTTTTGGTAATTTGAATTTTTTTTGACTGATTTAACTCTAGATGATGCCTGAGTATGTGGGATTCACTTGTCTTCCTAAGGTCTTTAAGCCTAGGAGTCATCGGCAAATTCTCGCTACAGGGGTTGACTCTTTTGAGTGCAATTTCAATTACCATGGAAAAATTGCAAAAAAAAAATAAAAATCAAAAAAATAATACAATTAAAAAAAATTGAATACTCATCTTAATATTGAAATGTTATTCCACCTAGCGCTTCCGTCATTTCCCCCTTGAATAAAGATGAACCCCCATGTCTATTGTGATGCACAACACATCCTCATACTTAATTGATATTGTATGAAATATGGAAATGAATTTGAACAAAGGAATGGGCTTGGGATTGGGATATTCTTATGAAAATATCTTGTATTAAAATATTTTTATGGGTTTCATGATTGTTTTGTATAAGGGTTTTTGGTGATCATTGTGTATTAAAATGTTTTTGGAAAAGGGAATTCTAATTTCATTTTTGATGAGATATATTTTTCTCAGGACTAGCAAAACTCAAGTTGGGGGGTTTGATTAGCCACTAAATGAGGATAATATTCATTGTTAATATATATAATATTCATGTGATTTATTATTCATAAACACCATTTTATCGAATTTTATACTTTGAACATCATTCCATGTTATGATTGTAATACCTTCTTAAAAGGCACTATTATGTGGTACATTTTTTAACATCATTTAAAGTACCCAATGATTCATATGATTTTAAGGAATGTAATTATACATATTTTAATTTTATATTTTGGTAAATTTATCTAAACTTAAATATGAACATGTTTCATTCAGGTATCAATGGAGAATTTATGGAAGAAAATCGGGATATTTTGTGATTAAAGGAATCAATTTTAGAGAAGGCATATTGGATACCAGCCCACTAATGAGAATGTGAGACCCAAATTAAAAACCCAATGAATCCCAAATTTTGGGGGAGGATAGAATAAATATATAGTAACAAATAATTATTTAGGAGACAGTGCTAATTCGGCCTCCATTGTGGTCATTTAGGCGGCCCAATTTGGAGATAAAATTCTGGGCCAGATTCTGAGGCCCAGAAAAACAGCCCACTAATCTAATAATATATCCGAATAAAAAATTCCAAATGAGCCCACATTTTACAGGAGGTTAGGAGACATCTGGGGATCCATTTTCTTCTTCTATATCCCACTCTATTTCGGCCAACTAGAAGGTCTTACAAGCGTGTATATTCGGTGGATGAAAGTTGGATGTCACCTCGGGTCAAGAGTGGAAAAATCAACTCTTCCTCAACTTTCCACCCACCTATGGCCTACCAAAATTAATTGAGATGATTTGTAATATTGGAGGCTCGACCCAAGGCTACAAAAATGCCTATTTAAGGTAGTGTTGGTGGATGAGTTGATCATATTTGGTGCTTTGTTCAATTGTAATGTTATGTTGTGATTTTGTTGTCTCAAGTTTGTCTTTCACATTTAAGTTGTTCAATTCACTTTAGTGTCTTAATAAAAGATCTTCTTCTTATCTTATTATGTTGTTCTACATCTCACCTTGATACAATTTCCTCAAAGTGTGAATTTATTCACACCAAATCTTGTGAAATTATTCACACAACGGTGGAGTGATCATTTTATTTTTATTGTTTTCTTTACTTCTCTATTTCCTCCCTCATGAGTCTACTTTCTGCTTCCATTGAAACCATAGAATCAATGGAAGGCTAACCCACTTATGGGTTGATCCAAGGGAGTATCAAGGGGATAGATTGGATGTTATTTATCACCCCATTAATGTATAATCACTTCTTTAATTAAAATTTTTATTTGATAATTTTTAAACTCCATCGTCCTTGTTGAATTTAAGGCCACACACTTCATGTGCTAATAAGAACCTTTACCTTGAAGTGATCAAAACTTTGATCCTTAAAGTGTATAGGTGATTAGTATTAAAGGGTGTTGGAATTAAACCATTAAGTGATGATGTTGTTTATCTTCTTAAATGAACCCATCTCAAATATAAGAAATTGAAATCATTGAAAAGGAAATACGTCCAATCCACTCTGAGTGATAACCTAGGATCAAATAATTATTTAAAATTGAATTAAATTAAATCTGTTAGTTATCCTTTAAACCCATATAAAATCAACCCAAGTTGACCACTTCGTAGCCAAAAACAGTCTATAGAATGTACGTGTCTGTAGGTACTTCTTAGGTCTCTGAGGATTCGACAACCCAAACTAGACTACAGGGATCGTCCTACCTTCTTCTTTTGGGTAAATTTGAGCGCGAATCACTGATGGAGCAAGAGGATTGTTGTGCTTTGACAATAATGGTTGAGTGCTTCAGCCTAGATGAAGGTGATATGAAATCTTATTCTTTTAGAAAAGAATTCATTCTGGAGGATGACCACCTTGAAGAAAATCGGGAGGAAGTAAGCTTTATTGAAGGCAAAGGCGGCCATTACTGGTAAAGGGAAATTGTTCCCGATTTGTTAGAGTGAGCCGAGGTTGAGCCTATCATACCTTCCATTCTCAAGGCTCACCAGCTTGAGTTAAAACCTCTCTCTTCTTCACTGAAGTATGGTTACTTGGGAGAGGAACATACATTTCCAGTGATCCTAAATGAATCACTCTCAAAAGATCAAGAAGAGGATCTTTTGCAAGTCCTCCTAAGGTGAAAACAGGCCATTGGTAGGATGGTTACTAACCTTAAGGGTATAAGCCCCACTATCTTCACTCACAAGGTACTTATGGAGGAAGGGGAAAAAGAATCTCTCCAACCACAACAAAGACTGAACCCCCCCCCCCATGAAAGAAGTGGTCAAGAAGGAGGTGATCAAATTACTTGATGCTAGTATTATATACCCTGTCTTTAACATCCCATGGGTGAGTCCTCTCTAGGTGGTACTGAAGAAGGGAGGCATCATGGTAGTGACTAATGAAAAGAACGAGCTCATCACGACCCGAACATTCACGGGATGGCGGGTTTGTGTCGATTACCAGAAGTTAAATGCTGCCATAATAAAATATCATTTCCCTCTTCCATTCATGGATCAGATGCTTGAAATATTGTCGGGGCATGAATTTTATTGTTTCTTATATGGTTATTTGGGATATAACCAGATTTCTATCGCTCTGAATGATCAGGAAAAGGGCACCTTTACTTGTCTGTATGGAACATTCGCCTACCGCTACATGTCATTTGGAATGTGCAACGCTCCAGCCACCTTTCAGAGGTTCATGATATCCATCTTCCATGATATGGTGGAGAAGATTCTATAGTTCTTCATGGATGACTTCTTGGTATACGAGAAGTTATTTACCACTTGTTTGACAAATCTAGAGCTGGTGCTTGAGCGATGTGAGCACACAAATTTGGTTTTGAATTGGGAGAAATGAAATTTTATGGTACAACATGGAATTGTGCTAGGTCATCAGATCTCTATGTAAGGAATTCAGGTGGATCCAGCTAAAATTGAATTTATCTTGTAGTTTCCCATTCCCACATTCGTCCAAGCGATTTAGATCTTTTTGGGGCATGCGGGTTTTTATCGAAGATTTGTCCGAGACTTTTCCAAGATTTCTCATCCTTTAACCAATCTATTATCCAAAGAATAAATTTTTGATTATGATGATAAATACATTGAAGCCTTCCAAATTTTTAAGGAAAAATTGGTTGTCACACCCATCATGATCGCTCTGAATTGGGAGGAGCGGTTTGAACTTATGTGTGATGCGAGCAATTATGTTGTGGGGGAAATCCTTGGACAGCGGCTAGATCATATTTTCAGACCGATCTATTATTCCATCCAAGCATTAAATGAAGCACAGATGAATTATACCACCATGGAGAAGGAAATTATAGCTGTGGTTTTTTCATTTGATAGATTCTTCTCCTACTTGGTGATTTCCAAAGTTGTGGTCTACACGGACCACGCCGCGCTGAAGTATTTACTGAATAAGAAGGACGCCAAACCACGGATCATCCGTTGGGTGCTTCTTATGCAGTAGTTTGACTTGGAAATTAAAGACAAAAAGGGAAGTGAGAATATAGTGGCTAATCATCTCTATTGGATGGATCTACCACACTTAGAGAGAGAAGAAGACTGGAAGATCAAGGAATACTTTCCCGATGAGCAGCTATTTTCCATTGGAGTCCCACCTTGGCCATGGTTTGCCGATCTTTCAAACTACTTAGCAACAGGATTTCTCCACCCAGACTTCTCATTTAAACAGAGGAAGCGGTTTTTGTCAGAGGTAAGGCGGTATTTCTGGGAAGACCCCCTACTTTTCTGCTGATGCAGCGATGGGATAATCTGTTGTTGCATCCTAGAGGATTAGATTCAAAGTATTTTAGAATTCTGTCACTCTTCTCCGGCAGGAGGACATCATGGGCCAGATCGAACAGTTGCCAAGGTTTTATAATCAGGTTTCTTCTGGCCGACCATGCATAAGGACACACGTCATTTTGTCTCCTATTGTGATCGATGCCAGAAGACGTGAAATGTCGGTCGTCATGTTGAGATTCCGCAACACCCGATACTTGAAGTTGAAATTTTTGATGTATGGGGAATCGACTTTATGGGTCTTTTTCCCCCATCCTTTGGGCACATGTACATTCTAGTATGTGTTTACTATGTTTCAAAGTGGATAGAGATAGTGGCAACGACTCATAATATGGCTCAGGTGGTCATCAATTTTCTCAAGAAAAATATTTTCAGTCGGTTTGGGACCCTGCGGGTGTTTATTAGCGACCGCGGCACTCATTTTGACAACACACTTATAATAAATGTGCTCTTAAAGTATGGAGTCAAGTACAAACAAGGGATGCCCGACCACCCACAATCTATTGGTCAGGTAGAGGTGTCAAACCGCGAGCTGAAAAAAAATACTAGAGAAAATGGTGTGTGCATTAAGAAAGGATTGGTCCAAGAAATTGGATGATGCGTTATGGTCCTACTGAACAACTTTCAAAACACCCTTCGGCATGTCACCTTTTCGATTAGTCTATGGAAAACCCTAACACTTATCGGTAGAGATGGATAATAAATCTTATTGGGTTGTCAAGGCCCTTAACTATGATCTCAAGGCTGTAGAGGAAAATAGAAAATTCCAATTAACAGAGCTTGACGAGATTAGGTGGGAGGCCTATGAGAATGTGAAATTGTATAAGGAGAAGACATAGGCAGTCCATGACCACATGATCTCTTGGAAATCCTTCATGCTAGGTGATAAAGTCTTACTTTTTAACTCTCGTCTAAATTTTTTCCCATAAAAGTTAAAGTCTCGATGGTCAGGACCCTTCACGGTGATTGTTGTTTTCTTCCATGGAGCGGTGGAAGTGGCTGGCACAGATGGGAAAACGTTTAAAGTTAATGGGCAGCATTTGAAACCATACTATAGCATGGAATACATGGTGGGAACATTTTCCACCATGCAATTGGGATAGATCAAGGCCCAGGTAAGTTGAGCTCGAGACTTAAAATGTAGCACTGGCTGGGAGGTAACCTGGTATTTTGAAGAAGAAAAATTATTCAAATGATTTGTTTTTTTGAGTGTGCTTAGGACTGCATGCTAGTGTGCTTTTCTATTCTTGTGTGTTATATTATATGATTCTCACTCCAAGTCAGGGTATCATATGGAATTTTGTTAATCTGAGTATTACACTTTCAATGGAAAATCTCCAAATTTATTTTACCATCAAAAGGGGAAAAATATTTTAATGAAAAGGGTGTGTTTTTTATTTTAAAAGTGGGAAATTTTCAAAAATTTATTCACAAAGAACCAACTGCATGTTTGGTGCACGGTTTGACCAAACCATGCGCCGACCGTGCCCCTTAGACTCCCCCAGGTAGTGGCTTGTGCACAGTTGGCGCACGGTTTACCAAACTGTGCACCCAAACCATGTGGCCACTTAAAACCCAAATTTTTAATAAAAAAGAACCGGATCCCCCCCCCCCTCTTCCATCTATGTGGTGCCCCTCCTCCTCCTTCTCCAACCTGTGCGGCTCACCTCCTCCTCCTCTCCTCTTCCTCCTCTCCTTCAGCCAAGTTCCCTTGCTGGAACTCCCTCCAAGGTATTATTTTATTTGTTATTCTTCATTCTTCTTCCCATTTCTCTTGCTTTTCTTTCCTTTCTCTCTCTCTTTCCCTAGGGTTTGGCAAAGCAAACTCTCCCACTCCCATTTTATTTTCTTTTCTTCTTCTTTGTTCTTGTCTATTCACTCCCCCTCTTCTATTTTGTTTTTCCACTGATTTTTCATCACACACATGTGCCACAATGATTTTCACTGAACATTTGTTTTCAAAACATAAATTTCTAAAATGGGATTTTCCATATGATTTGTATGCTTTGCACTTTAGAAATTTCATATTGCTATCTCTACTTGTTTTGATAGTATGTATGTTGTATTTTTTTTCTACTACAGGTGCCCAAAACCAGAAACCCCAAACCTAACCTCCATTTTAACTTCCAAAAAGCCCGGGCCTCCGGCTCAAGCTCTACCCATGGTCCTCAGATCAAGTTTACTAAAAAAGAGGAAACTATGAGATACCGTACCCTATCGAACTGAGAGGTCAGTCCTCACCATGAGTTTTGTTTGGAACATCTTGAATCCCTAGGCATCACGAAGGAGCTTCAGATGTATATTGCCTGGGGCAATCTCAATCAATCTTTGGTGGTTCACCAACCCATTTATAAAGAGATGGTATTGGAATTTGGGGCCACCTTCCATTGTCGAGAGTGCTACATTGAAACTGACCAGGGTTTTACCATTGAGGATACCGATGATGTCACTTTCTATCTCATGAACCAATGGAATAGCCTTCGATTGAGTGAGTTCGCCATCCTCATTGGCTTATATGACAGAGAGTACATACAAAGTGATGCGTATTTCCTAGCCCCATTGGAATGGGATCCCACCCCAGCCCGGGTCTTCTGGTCCATTGTTTCCACGAGAGACCCTTACGTCCTACAGACTTCCAAGGCCTCCAGATTCATAAACCCTATCCACCGGGTCCTCCATCAGATCATTACTACTTGTTTTACAGCCCAGTCAGATAGCCAAGGCATAGTGAGCACATGGGACCTGTTGATTTTGGAATCTATGGTGATGGTAAATGCCGTCAATATGGCCTACATCTTTTCTCAGTATTTATGGCAGATGTTCGCCAAGACAAAGGGCAATGTTTTTTGTTGCCCCTTCATCACACTTTTGGCAGACTGGATGCACCTTCAGTATGATGCAGTAGAGTTTTTGGAACTACCAGTCGTGCCCTATTTTGATATTACTCAACTCTGTCGGATGAGAATGATGGATCCCGATAGTGTGCAACTCCACCTATGGGAAGTTCTCGGGGTTGACCCAGATGAACCACTACACGAGGGCCTGACTGTAGAGGAGAACCTTGCTGAGCCTACAGCTTCCCACCGCTCCACATCCCAGGGGGATCATGATTTTCCTACTATCGACTCTCACCTGTCTAGGCTACCACCATCTTACCCGCCCTATCCTTTCTACCCCACCATGTAGGGAACACCTTACGTAGACCCAGACCTCTTCTGGAAATGGCAGCAGGACCAATACTTGATGTTCCACTGGCAGCTATAACGGACGAGGATAGAGGTGGAGGGCCTTAACTTGGCCGATCTTCAACCTCCCACCTTATATGAAGTTGTGTCCCACCAACCTCCATCTTACTATATGGCGCTTCGACCGGCGAGCCTTCTACTACCTCATCTCCCACTGATTCTGTGGACCTGCCTCTCCCTACTACCGATCCGACCTGGGATGCTGCTGCGCGTGCTTTCTTTTCTGATCTCTAAGCTCCCTGACCGGATGTTGTTGCATGTTATCTTACTTTGTTCTTTTGTTGTGCCTTTGAACTTTCTTGTAATGTCTTCTATGGTGTGATGTTTTTTCCTAAATTGGTATCCTTGTGTGCTATGCTTTTCTTTTCCTACAACTGGTACTTCTTTTTCCTGCTTCACTTGTATGGTTCTTTTTTCTAGCAGTCTTTTCATCTGTTCCATGCCATCCATTTTTCCGTTCATCGAGCTCTCACAAACCACCTGATTTTCACTTGTACCATGATTCAGGGGATCTTTCCACTTTTAAATTTTTCCATTTTTCTTTGGCCCTCCCTTTTCATGCTTCTTTTACCACCCTTATCTGTATTATTACCTTTACGGAGGACCGTGTTTGGTTTTAAGTGTGGGGGAGGGCACCCTTAATTGGCACCCCATTTTGATTGATTGATTTCCCAAGTACTTAGGGTATTATATTTTCTTAGGTGCGTCTAAAGGGCTGTTATAGATTTCTTGGGTCTATACCAATTAGCTAAAAATGAATTTTGGCAATTATCTCTGAAAATGGCTTATATGTCCAGATTGTCGAACCTAGTTTGTGATGTGAATAAACTTTTTAATACTTAAAAAGGAGAATTTAGCCAATCATTTAGAAAAACAGTCTGTTTAAAGATGATTTTTGTGATGGAGTAATTTGAATTGAGAAACCCCTTAAAATGGAAGTCAAATTATGCATAAGGAGAGGTGAGGTTTTGTGAATTTTTGTTGCTGCACTAGTGGATATTATGTGGTCTTAATTTCATGAACTCTTGACTTGATCAAACATTTTCATCACGTATTTACATGAGTATATTGGGAAAAAATTGATGCTATTATCTTACACCACTATAAAGAACAATAATATATTTTGAGATATGCAAAGTCATGCCCAATAATTTTGATGACCTTTCATCATGTTCCAAGCAATGCAAGTCAATGAGGGTGTGTGACCTATAAAAGTGATAGCCAGCTATTTGGAGATAATGAAACCTGGTCTTAGATAATCTGAGTGTATAACAAGATGAAAATGGAGGTATGCACTCTCTTTGAATAAAGAAAGGAAAACACACTTTTAAGAAAAATTGATTTATGAATGAATGGTTAACTATTTTGGATTATGTCTACTTTGTTGGATAACTTCATATACTTGGGAATCCATGAAGTATGAAATCTGTATTTTTTAATGGTAATTAGTTCAAAATTCATATTCACCTAAATGGTATAATCTGTGATATTTCTACCTGTCTCTTTGGTGACACCTTGGTTATGAATATTTATAGCTTTTGTTTGAGGACAAACAACCAATCGAGTGTGGGGGATTTTGATGCACTGTTGTGCATAAGGCATTTCCACTTGGTCTAATATCTACAAAATAATTTTTTGGATGGTTTTTACATGATTTTTACAATGATAATTTATCTTGATATGTTTTTCAGTCACCAAAGGATACAGCATGGATTCTTTGAAGTTCAGAGATTCAGAAGGGAATTGGAGGAGTAAGGACCCTTTTCCCCCTGATTATGCTGGAAGGGAGTCATTCGGATCAACCAATTGACATGAAGGATGGAAAATTGAGTAATTTCAAAGGAAGATATGACCTACACAGTATTCGCACGATTTATCCAAATCATGTGCAAACTATGTGGGATGAGATTCCACTGACAGAAAGGCTTGCATGGTTGTCGCACGGTTTACCAAAATGTATGGCCCATCCAAAAGAAAACTCTGTAGTTCAAAGATTCAAGATATAATCTCTCACATGGTTGGTGCACAGTTTATCAAACTGTGCACCCAAAAGATGAAGCTAAAGGATTTGAGACAGTAACTCTTGCACGGTTGACGCACGGTTTACCAAACCATGCATACCCCTACAGATTTATTTATTTTTTTTTTGATTTACCACTTTCCAACAACTCCTTGACCCAGGATTTTCTTTGATGCTTGCTTTTGGACAACTGGGAAAGTCCTTTTTTGGACCAGGGAGACCCTAAGGAGTAAAGGGGACCAAGGGAGAATACAGAGAGGGGATGGAGGGATACTAGAGAGGGGAGAAGTGATAGTTTTCTAGGGGAACTTGTTTTGTTCTTGTATGATTGTAATTCTGATTTTTCTTTCAATTCTATTGTAATGAATTCTCTGATTCATTTTAGTAAGTTTCTTACTCTTTCAATCATGAGTAGCTAACCCCCCCCTGTGTTGGGGCTGGGAAAAATGTGGGTTCGCTAGAACCATTTTCTCTATTCTTGTATTTGTTCATGATCTATCACCTAATTCTCCCAACACTTCTATATTTTATTTCACTGGAAACATCCATATCGGACCAAGAATGGAGTTTCCAGGGATATTTGGGAGAATTACAACAAGAATATCCATGACCATTGGATATCCTTGTCGTTTCTAGAGTGTGATTCCTACACTAAGAGTCAGTAGAAAGCAATTGACAGACCAAGGAATTAATTTCTACCGACTTAATCGGAACTCACCGGACCAAGGGAGTTTCGACACATATGTAACCCAAAAATTTGGGTTATTATGAAAAATACAACACAATAGGGAATATGGTTTTAATTTCCCACACGAATGTCCAGCCCCGACACATTTTCATTATTATTCATTAAAATTTGGTTTTAAGTTATCTTCAATTTCAAGTTTAATCGGTAGTGAATTAGAAAAGATCTAGTAACTAGTTACCTTTTGAGGCCAGTATCAATGAACCAACCAAATGTGTTTAAATTCATAATCTTCACCAAGTTATGTTAATTCAAGAAACATAAAACGCAAATTCTGTTTCCCTATGGATCGACCCTGTACTTGCTCACTATACTAGTACAAGTTAGGGAATTTAATTTGGCTGAAAACAATATTTTAGGTAAACGACCAGCCAAGCACTCATCGTCAATTCCCCCTATAGTCAAGTGTGATCAAAGACTCTCTGAGGAACCAGTAACTGTTAATTCCCCCTATAGTATTTTAATGGTAACCTACAGGCACTCTGAGTAAGCACTCAACGTCAATTCCCCCTATGGCCTCATAACATAACTATAGACCCTCTCAGGGAGAACTCAACGTCAATCCCCCCTATGGTCTCACAACATGATAATAATTACAGACACTCTAGAGAATCCCTTACGTCTATTCTCCCTATGGTCTAATACACCAGGTTCTCACGGCCCTGTGTAAGTCAAACGAGCACCCCAATGCAAAGCTGCCAAAGTAAACCTCAAGAAATACTTGGATAACCGGTCTACAGCATAACAGCATTTTAGATAAATAATCACTCCATCCTAACAATACTAGGCATGGGAAACAAATAGCATCCTAACGGCAAACTAGAACAAACGATCAAAACAAGAAAACATGGGGAAAACCTCCATACCATGGAAAATTAAACCCTATTCTCAAAAAATAAACTCTATCCAATCAAAATAGGGTATAGCAGGAAAACAATAAGGCTAAAACCATAAACACGCAATAACCCATTCATGGGTATTGGGCACTTTTTCACATAAAACTCAAAAACTATCTATAGAAAGGCACAAACCACCTACCTCGGTGTTGTAGGATATTTATACGTGAACCTCAAGCCTTGAATCACCCAAGAATACCGTAGATCTATAAAAATGATCAAAATGATCAATTAAAGATAACTTGAGAAATAGGAGGAATTAGGAAATTAAGATCTAGGAGAAGGAATAGCTTACCGAGATGATCCCAACTCAATTGACGGTAGTAGATTCGGAGAACGGGTGCTCGATCGGGGGCTTGGAGAAGTTCTATGACCATACGGTCTCTCTCGGTCAAACCAAACCTATAAGAAGATGGTTCTATCCGTCAGACACGACCCTAGTATGTTTAATGAAAAAAAAGAAAGTACACAACGTGTAATTTCCTTAACCGGTCCCCGCATTAGGCAGTCTCCAGGTCACCACACACGACCGTGTGCAGGGCCGTGACACGGCCAACACTCAGCTACCTATAGTAACCAAGTACACAGCGTGTACTCACAAAGTATATAATGTGTACATAAGAATTTCCAGAAAAAAACCTATTTTTCTCAAAAATGACTAGAAAAGAAAAACATACCTGAAAATAAGATTCGGGTTCTTACAAACATCCCCCTTAAAGAAATTTTTCCCCAAATTTCCCTAGTAAGGTGGCGTAGAAGAAGAATCCTCGAACAACTTCAGCCACTGTGATCATACATTGGTCTCCCTCTCTTAAGTCTCATCTTGTACTCGCCCATGCTACCATAGCACTCATACTAGAGGAACAGAACATCCATGGAGAACCTTCGTACTGTAATCAACAATCTGGATTGGATGCTCTTCAAACGAGGAATCCACCTCTGACTCAACCTCTTCGGGTTGAATAACATGAGACAGGTCTGAGAAGTAACATCGAAGCTAAGAACTATAAAAGACATCATGCATAGCCTAGTACCTCTAAGGTAACTACATCTGATAGGCAATCGGCCCGACTCTCTCCAAAACCTCAAATGGCCCGACATACCTCGGCAAAAGATTACCCTATCTCCTAATCCTCTTATGCCCCAACCTCGGTGTGACACGTAGAAAAACCTGATCCCCGACCTCGAACTCCAGAGGTCGTCTCTTCTTATTAGCATAATACTTCTGTTGAGATTTTGCAGTAGCCATCCTCTTCTGAATCAACTCTATCTTCTTTGTGGTCTCCTGGACAACACAAGGTCCTAGCATAGCTACCTCTCCTACCTCCAGCCAACATATGGGTGATCGGCATGGCCTGCTATACAAAACCTCATAATGTGCCATATGAATAGTTGCTTGAAAACTATTATTGTACGCAAACTCCACAAGAGGTATGTGCTTCTCCCAAGAACCTACAAAATCAAGGATGCATGCTCACAGCATATCCTCAAGCACTTGAATCATATGATTAGATTGTCCATCCGTCTAAGGGTGGTAAGTTGTACTCAAAAGTACTTGTGTACCCAATGCCTTCTGTAGCCCCTACCAGACCTGAGAAGTAAAATGGGAATCCCTGTCTGAAACAATAGAGTGTGTAACTCCATGAAAACGTATAATCTCATGGATGTACAACCGTCTCATCTCATCAACACTGAAGGTCTCCTTCATCGGCAAGAAGTGAGAAACCTTCATGAGTCTGTCAATGACAAACCATACTACATCATTCCCTCGAAGAAACCACGATAAACCTGTCACGAAATCCATCGCGGCATCATTCTACTTCCACTCGGGAATGGGTAACTGCTGCAAAATCCTAGCAGGTCGTTGATGCTCTGCCTTCACCTGCTGACAAGTGGAACACCTCATGAAAAACCCAGCAAAATCTTTCTTCATACCTGGCCACCAATACTGATGGTGTAGATCATGATACATCTTGGTGACACCAGGATGAACTACCCAAACTGAGGAATGAAAGTCCTACATCAACATTTCTCATATTTCTGTTGACACCCATATGCACCCCTGGAAACATAAGATCTCATCCTCACCTATGGTCTATCCAGGAATAGGATTCTCTCCTAAAACACTCTCTTGTAGGACTAGGCCTTCAGAATCTGATAGCTTCCTCATTCGCACTCGATCAAGAAGAGTAGATGTAACAGCTATAAAAGATAGAAACATTTTCCCCTGACTGTCGTGCACCTCTAAATGCATCTCAGTGAGTAGATCCATAAGCTTCCACTCACTGATGGCCTCCTGAATTGTCTGTATCTGAGTCCTCTAGCTCAATGCATTAGCCACAGTATTGCCTTTCCCTGGCGTATAGGCAAGCTCAAAGTCAAAGGACTAAAGGTACTCCGCCCACCTTTGTTGTCTCAAATTCACGCTGGTTGAAGATATACTTGAGACTTTTTGGTCGGTGGAAACCACAAAATGCTCTCCCAGAAGATAATGTCTCCAACAGCGTAAGGCATGAACAAATTTTTCCAACTCAAGATCATGTGTCAAGTAATTCCTCTCATGTGGTTTCAACTTCCTAGACCCATATGCAATGACTCCTTCTCCATGTATAAGCATTGATCCCAACCCGATACCTGAAGCATCACAATAAATAGTGTAACTCTTTCCCGGCTCTGGAAATACTAGTATCGGTGTAGATGTCAACCTCCCTTTCAGCTCCTTAAAGGCTGACTCACAAGAATCTGACCACAAGTACTTCGCACCCTTATTTTTTAGGCCCATCAGTGGCACTACTAAGTATGAAAAGTCTTGTATGAAATGTCAGTAGTATCCATCCATCCCTAGAAAACTTCATACCTCAAATATTTTCTTCAGCTGTTCCTAGGAAACTACAGCTCTAACTTTCTTTGGTTCTACTGATTCTCTTGTCTCTGAGATAACATGGCCTAAGAAATGAATCTGGTCTATCTAAAAGTGGCATTTTAAGATATTATTATATAACTGATTCTCTCTCGGTATACTCAAAATGATCTCAAGATGGGTAGCATGGTCGTGTCGAATATGATAGTACACTAAGATATCATCCACGAAGACCACCATGAAGGAATCCAAGTATGGATGGAACACTCGGTTCATCAGTGCCATGAAAACTATAAGAGTGTTCATGATACTGAACGTCATAACCACATACTCATATAGATAATACCTGCTCCGGAAGGCTATAAGAGGTATATTAGATGGTCTAATGTGCAAATGATGGTAACTGGATCTCAAGCCAATCTTCGAGAACACCCGAGCTCCTTGAAGTTGATCAAAGAGATCATAGATCCTCTAAAAGGGATATCAATTCTTGACTTTCAACTAGTTCAGCTTTCAATAATCCACGCAAAGATGAAGGGTACCGTTCTCCTTCTTCGCAAACAGGACAGGAAAACCCCAAGGAAAAGTATTGGGTCAGATGAAACCCTTTGCCTATAACTCCTCCAACTGCTTCTTAAGCTCTTTCAACTCTAGTAAATCTATCCTATAAGGAGGAATGGACATCGGTGCTACTCCTGGCATGAGCACAATAGAAAAGTCTACCTATCGCTCTGGATGTAAACCTGAAAAGTCCTTTGGAAAGACACCCCTGAAACGATCCACCACTGGAGGAAAGTCCAACTGTGAATTCCCTTGGTCATCTAGATATAGACTAGAAATATGGGCTATAACACCTCCCAACACATGATACTCGGGTCCCGCTCTACTCGCTTGGACATCCCATTCTCCCTTATGAAGAAACGATCCACCCTCTAGTGGTGTGAAACTCACACTATGACGATAACAGTTGACAACATCCTGGAAGAGAACTAACCAATCCATTTCGATAATTACGTCATAGTCTATCATCTCTAGGATATAAAGGTCCCAACATAAGTGTCACCAAGAAACCTCAAGAGGGCACTTCTTTTACTAACATACACCAGTCATTATAGCCCCTAATGGAGTGTCTAACGTCATGATATTAGTAGAAGAAAAGATACAGATCCCAAGGATCTCCAAAATAGAAATAGATATAAAGTTATGGGAAGCCCCTGTATCGAAAAGAGCAGAAGATAAAATTGAGGTAACTAGGATCGTACCTCGATTGGTAGAGGGTTTGAGATCCTGCTCTTACTGGGTGTACTCCACTGAAAAATTCTAGCATGTTCCATGGCCTGGTGACCCTGCCTGACCACCCTGAGCTGATCCACCCTATTGTCGCTAAAAGCCTGGTGACTGGATACCACATCCACGACCTTCACCTCTGCCCAAATGGCTAGAAGAACTCCATTTCCCATACTGAGGAGAAACCGGTGGTGCTACTCCTGAATGAGAAGTCATGGAAGAAACTTGTCACCAGCTGCTGGTGAGAAGATCTGACAGAAGCATTGAAGATGACCCATCTTGCCATAAGATCGGAACTCCACTAGGTCTCTCAGGCAATGTGGTCTCGTATGCCTGACCTTCCCACACTGGTATCATACCACCAGGCTACCTGAAGGTGCATTCCACCTACTCAAATCTCCATGTGTAGTCTCCCTACAGTGCTTCCTGCTATCAACCAGCAAAGTACTAATTTTGGATGTTGAACCGCCATGGCTCACAGCTCTATAATCCCTAATATTACACTCTATGATTATTGCATGGTTGACTATAGAAGATATCAAAGTCAACCTGAAGATGTTCACCTGGGCCTGAATGTCCTGTTTGAGACCATCCTCAAACTTCCTTGTCAAGAACAACCCATCTCTCCCTAGAAAGGGTGTAAATTGTTGCAGATCAGTGAAATGAGAAGAGTACTCCATAATAGAAAGATTACCCTTCTCCAAACTCATGAACTCTTGGGCTCGATCGGCTCTCAAGGTCTCCGGATAGAATTAATCATAGAAGTTACGCTGAAAATTATCCCAGGACATATCCTATTGGCATCTCACCTGTGAGATCACATCCCACCATCTCTTGGAGGAATCCTGAAGCATATACGTAGCGAGCTTGACCCTCCTCTCTGGAGACATCTCCAGGTGCTCAAAGATCATCAACATGGCCTTCAATCATGACTCTGCAGCCTGCGGTCCTCCTTCCCCTGTAAAGGTGTGAGGATGTTGCTGCTAGAAAACCAACGTCAGCTCTGCCATAGAAGGGGAAAGATGTGGTACTCCTCAGAAGGTTTACATGAACCTCATAAATCCCTCTCAGAATTGTGCATCAGAACCTGTGTCTGGAATGACGGTTGGTGCCAAGACTGGTAAAACTGGAGGATCTGTTGGAAGTCCTTGATCAGCCATTTCCAATGTCTGATTATTGCCCTGTAACTGTTGTACAACTGGAGGATGTCTCGATGGAATGAATCTACAAGGTCAAATGCACACCTTTGATCAATATTATCAAGAACTGAAAACTAGAAGGGTAATAAGGTAATATGAGAAATAAAGCATTCAAGTTTTACAAAACATGGATACACAATGTGTATACTTAACTACACGGTGTGTTCCCTTAATCATTTCACATGGGTGTGTACTTCTTCAAAAACTGGTCATGTAACACCCCAAACACACAGCGTGTTGTCATAACACACGGCGTGTTCTTGAATCCTCTTCCCCTATGTGAGTCCTTCTATATGACTAAGATACATGGTTCTCCTAGAACAAGACTACATGGAGTGTTTGTGCTCGACACGATTTGTACTAGACTATCTTCACCGACCCATGTTGTTAGTGACATGGTCGGATACATGGCTCACACTACACGGTGTGTTCCAGATGGACACGGCATGTACTAAAGGATTTCCACCTACCCATGTTGTTAGTTACATGACTGGATTTCAAGTATTACACTACACGGCGTGTTCAAGACTGACATAGCGTGTATTACTTAAGTTTTTATCCATCTGTGTCATTAGTCACATGAGCAGACACATAGTCTAAACACATAGTGTGTATGTCTGGTACATAGTGTGTCCCACCAAAAAATATCTTAACCTCGTGTCTATGCCCACACAGCCAGTGACATGGTTAGAGACTAAACGGCGTGTACATAGAGTACACGTCATGCACTTAATAAAAACAATTTCTTCCTAAATAGAAGAACACATGGCGTGTATTCAAAACTACACGGTGTGTATTCTAGGTTTCTTCAGATAGTAAGCCTCAAAAACTACTCCAGAAGCCCAAAAAACACTAAAACAGACATTAAAGTGCCAAATTCTGATCCATGAGGGCCCATACTCCCCACAAATCAAATCTTGGCATCTTATACATGTCATAAACAAGCATAATAGATCAATGATTCACCAAATTCCAATCCATGAGGGCCCATAACACCTCAAGAACCAGAGTTTGGCATTCATTCAAACAAAACCATACACAATTCAATACCATATCAAACAGCAGGTATTTTATCAAGGTATATGTCACAAAAGCATACATATCTAGCACAACATCTATCACAACAACATGCAATTGCAAATGCACCCTAAATGGCATGGCAAGAATGCATGACATGTTATTCCTAGAAAGTGCCTATATGATGCATGAGATGGCATACCCTCATCTCATCGGGTTGAAAATGAAATAGAACCTCAACAATATCAACTATAATAGCACAAAACATGTGAATCACCCAATGGTGAAATCAAATCAATCATAAAATTCAAAAACTAGAAAATTAAAATAAACGAGGTAAATTGGATTTTCTTTATACACGGGTTAGCTACTCCCAGGCACAGCATATTACCAAGTACCTATTTTTGTCTTATCCCTGGCTATAGGCTCCAAACAGTAAGTCAAGAAGAAAAGAATCTCTTTGATACCACTTTGTAATGTCCCAATTCTAGAAGCCACCTAGAGATACCCCATACCCAGTTGGTCACATGGCCTTAAGTTCATTTTCCCAAATGCCAGAGATTGCTGACTAGTAGTGAGGGCCTTGGGTGTGATAGTGGGGAAACTATTCCCTCATTGGCAGAGTAACACAGTGAAAGTAAAACACAAAGCAATAGCAGAAGAAGTGATATTACCATACAAAAAGAAACAGCGGAATACTGAAGAAATAACCAGCTGGAGCACATATATAATGATGCATGATACATATGTCTAGGAAAGAAGCCAAATAATTCACAATACTGAAATACAGTACCAAACCAAATTATAATAAAAATAGTAAACAACTCTACAACATCTCAAGACAAAGCTTGTTCTCATGCTCTCCAGCTCTAAAGTAGTCAAGTACCTGTAGTAGAAGGGAACTTGCCCTTATCTGTACCTACAACAATATAATATATTTGGGCCCAAAAGCATGGCCCAAACAAGGTGTGATACTAAATCTCAGTAGGCAACCACCAAGATATTTTTGCCCAATAGTCAGTGAATTTATATTGCAGGCAATAAACAAAAGAAGTAGTAAACAAGGAAGTACTCAACAGTAAACATTCCTACAGTTTCAAGCATTCAAATACCACATATCAAGTAAGAAGATAATCACAAACGGTTAACCCTCTAGGAATTATCCACATCCTATCCCCTCTGGTCCTACCTAGCAACTACAAGCAACCCTCTGGGAAGCACACACAGTCTCACCCGTCTAGTTTAGCTTTAGAATAAACTCTCTGAGGAAGCACTCATTGTCAATTCCCCCTATAGTCAAGTGTGGTCAAAGACTCTCTGAGGAAGCACTCACCATCAATTCCACCTATAGTATTTTAATGGTAACCTACAGGAACTCTGAGGAAGCACTCAACATCAATTCCCCCTGTGGCCTCGTAACGTAACTATAAACCCTGTGAGGGAGCAATCAACATCAATTCCCCCTATAGTCTCACAACATGATAATAATTATAGACACTTTGGAGAATCCCTTAGGTATATTCTCCCTATGGTCTACTACACCAGGTTCTCATGGACCTGTGTAAGTCAAATGAGCATAGCAATGCAAAGCATCCAAAGTAAACCTCAAGAACTACTTGGCTAACCAGTCTATAGCATAACAGCATGTCAGATAAACAATTACTCCATCCTAACAATACTAGGTATGGAAAAAAAATAGTAGCCTAATAAGAAAACTAGACCAAATGGTTAAAACAAGAAAACATGGGCAAAACCTCCATAGCATGGAAATGTAAACCCTATTCTCAACAAATAAACTCTATCCAATAAAACTAGGGCATATCAGGAAAACAATAGGGCTAAAACCATAAACACACAATAACCCATTCATGGGTATTGGGCACTTTTGCACATAAAACTCAATGACTATTTACAGAAAGGCACAAACCACCTACCTTGGTGTTGTAGGATAGTTATACGTGAACCCCAAACCTTGAATCACCCAAGAACACCATATACCTAAAAAACACTCAAAACTCTCAACTGAAGATAACTTGAGAAAGAAGATGAATCAGGAAACTAAGATCTAGGATAAGGAAGAGCTTACTGAGGCGATCCCAACACAATTGGCGGCGGTCGATTTGGAGAACGGGTGCTCGATCGGGGGCTCGGAGAAGTTCGGTGGATGTACGGTCTCTCTCAATCAAACCAGACCTAGAAGAAGATGTTTGTGTCCATCAGACACAACCCCGGTGTATTTAATTAAAAAAATATAATTACACGGTGTGTACTTTCAAAGTACACGGTGTGTACTTGCCTTAACTAGCCCCCGCATTAGGCGATCTCTAGGTCACCACACACGGTCATGTGCATGGCCGTGACATGGCCAGCACCTGGTTACCTATGGTAACCAAGTACACAGTGTGTAATCACAAAGTACACAACGTTCACTTAAGAAATTTCTAGAAAAACCTCTTTTTCTCAAAAACGACCAGAAAAGAAAAACATACCTGAAAAGAAGATCTGGGTTCTTACACATTATAACCAAGGATGGTGGTTATGTTATAATAAAATATGGGTGGAAAATATATCTCCCTCTAATGAATTGGGTAAAGATTTATATCTCAGGATATAAAAAGGAATATAATGGGGAGTGAACTTAGTTTAGTAAGACAGGACCGGAATGGGGAGTGAACCCAGTTTAGTAAAGGACTTTGTCTAATATGATGGTCTTGGGAATGAAACTTGACTACTAGGATATTATGTGTGGACCTGTATTTCATGTCCATAATGTTATACATAAACCTGGTTATATATTCACAATATTATGCATGTACCTTTATTTCATGTCTATAGTGTTATGTGTGTACATGGTTGCATGTCCATAAGTATATTTGAGGCCCTCATTTCATTTCCTTAACTTAATGAGTGAGCCTATTTCTATTTACACATATACATAATGTTATAATCTGATGTGTATGACATAAATCTATGTTTCATGCCAATGTTATTATCTAATGTCTCATGTTCTTTTATTACCTTAAGATTCATTTCTTATGAACTTCCAATATTTATATCATGACTCATGATTATGATCTATGAAAGGATGGGTATGAACTTCATAAGTTATGTTCATCATCATATACACTTATTCTTACCTTATTATTTTATATGATCATAGATTCATATCTCCTATTTTTACCCTTACTGACAATCTAATCTCACCATTTCTTATTTTTCATTTCCCTAGGTTATGAAGAAATGTTTTATGTAGGGTATGTCTATGAAGAATACTAAATGGGAATATCTTTTTGGTAAACATTGAATATCCTTCACCAGATTAGAATATTATGATCCAAATTTCCAATGGAACTAAAATATTACTATCCTCAGGCGTGTGTTTGTGCAATGTAATGAATACTCATCTAAAAATATATAATATCCATGTATGATAAGTTGGGGTTGTTATAGTTTCTATCATAGGAAATTTTTTGTTAACCTTTGAAAACTGGGATGAGATAACTTTAGTGAGATCCCTAGGGATATTTCTAAGGATGTGTATAGGGATGTCTCTAAGGATAAGTCTAAGGATGATTCAAAGTATAAAAAAATGTCTTAGAATTTTATTAAAGGATATAGAAATTGTTTTCTAAGAAATTACATCCCTGTCTGGATACTATAAGTGGATGTGACTCTAGAACAGATTTACCTAGGGGTAACTACCCCAAAAACATTGTATTTATCTTGAATTGATTGGGAATTGGGGCATGAAAATGGGCCTTACTTCACACCCAGTACGACACTCTTGGGGGATATTCTTTGGAAATTCACAAACTCTTTACAAACTATCATGAAGGATTTAAATATATGATGACTATGAATGACCTGGGATAAACCTAATCAATCATAGATTAAAAATAACGTATCTTGATTTAGACCTCCTAAATTATTTTTCAGACTATATAATTTTTTATTATGATTATCCTTTCTCACATTATGCTTTATAGTCTTAGTCAATAGAGGAAACCATAAGAAACTGGATTAACATTGAATATGATGAAAAATTTACTAATAATAATCCAAATGGGATGATAAATAGAGTAAAGGATTTTGTGAATATGCCTAATTAGTTCTCATGGAACATGATTAACAACATGTAGCTTAACCAACTCTCAGAGCCACTAAAGAAAAGAATGATATATTTTGTTGAAAGTTCAGGTAGGAGAGACCATGGAGAAAAGAAGATTTTGTTTTCTATATATCAAGAATGTGGGAAGAATATCTCTAGGGAATGTCTCAAGGGAATGGGAATATGTTTTAACTGTGGATAATAATGACACAAAACAAGTAACTACAAAGGAAAAATTAAAATTTTAGTTAAAATAATGTATTAGAATATTTCTCTCCCTATGGTATTATCAATGGTTGAATTATTTAAATTTGTAAAGTATAGGCATTATGAAAAAGTTTATCCTAGGGTTAAAGCACATTAAGAGAATCAGTAAGGTGGTATGAGTAATGGTTATATTTTCGATGATGAAGAGACTACAAATGAAATATGAAAGTAAAGAAGTGTTAGGGAATAAGACAGTAAATCCTAGTTAATATTTTGATAAGTAAGTGGGTGATTGAAGTATTTATGTATTGGAATTTAAGTATTATGTTATATAAAATATGAAATATATAATTATTTTTCATTATAAGTTTTTTGATAAGGATTTTCAAAAATATTTTAAATAGTACTGATGGACTAGAATTGTGATTTAATGGAAATCTGATATTTTGATTAAGGAAAGATAACCCTTAATATATTCTTGATGTTGAGATAATGATGTTGGGATAAGGAGATGATTGGTTTGGATAAAGTAAATTAGATAGTAATGACAAAATTAGAACCAATTAATGATTTTTGTACAAAGTATTTTATATTAGCTTTGATGGAGTTAAAAAAATTATTAGGTCTATAGAATATATTCAATAATTTGTGGATTTATTCAAGGAATGAGTAACCCTGTATGTTTTTATTGAGGTTATATGGTAATTTAGGTTATTACCATGTTTCAATAGAATACATGAAAAAGGTATTCACATGTTTGGTATGTGACAATCAAGATCTACTTTATGAGATATGGTGGATTAATTTTAAGTAGATTTTGAGAAATTTAGTGACCTTCTTTCTAAAGTTTTTGATTTTAATATTTTTGGAAGGGTCATAAGGCTATCCATTTATGAAATAGTTTAAGTTGAACTTTTGATGAGTTTTTAGAGATTAATGTATTATTTCACCATATAAAAATTTAGGCATAAATTATGCAAACCATTTTTCTATAATGATAACTAAAGATAGATAGAATGACTTATCATTATATTTATGGATATTATGGTACATTAGTTCTTTAGGAATAAAAAATTCACCTTCATTTATTGGAGTAAGATATGAATTGTAAATTGATCATTGCATAACCCAAGGGTGATATTGTTCTTATTAAATGTAATGAAATCGAGTAAGTGTATCTTCTCATAAAAATTATTCATCTTTAGGAAAAGGATCTTGGAATATAATATTGTCTTGATGTGATCATTTTTTTATGAAATCAATGACCTTTTTCATGCCACTTTAGTTTATGTTTTTTTGGCTATTAACATTCTCTAGATCACGCACTTTCTTGTGATCAGTGATCTTTATCACTCTTTATAATTATTTATAATTTTCTTACATGTACTAATCTACACTCCCTATCTATGTTCTCCTATGTGGAAACCTAGTTATGAGTTACTTTGGGTAACTGTTATGCTTCCAACTTTCCATATTTAAAGGAAGTTTTATTATTCATTTGTATGATTTGGGATTATATGAAGGAATTTTTAAATGATAAACCTTTTATGACTGAGAAAAAATTTGAGGGTGAAAATAATTTTAAGAGGGGTAGAATGTAACACCCCTAGATTTTGTAAAATTCTTTTCTTTCAAATAGATTTTATCTCTTCCATATTTTTTCTGATAGAAAACACTGATTTTGGGTTGCGTTACAAGTAACACTGAGTTTATCTTTCATTACACGCAACAATAAGCTTGGATTGTGTTACACACAGTATCGATTTTATCTTGCATTACACACAACACCGAGCTTAAACAAAACATGTCATACAATTAAAATATTATTATTTAATATGATAGTTATCACCTATACATTGGAATGGAGGGTATGAATATGATTAACTAAATTATAAAAATATGGTTTACACATTTATATATAATGAATTATTTGGAAACCAATTAATTAGAAATGAAAATAAAAAACAATTTGAAAATAAAAAACATATTTTTCAAAAAAACTATTTTTATGAAAAAAAAAATGTATTCTACCTCAATAAAATAAACAAAGTACTTTTATTGAATTGTTTTAATGAAATTTATATTGTATATATATTCAATAAAATATTTAACATTCATATTATGTGTTTTCTATACAATAGATAAGAATAAATCCCATTTTATGCTTCAAAATTGTATTTTTCTAAAAAGTAGTTTTGTCACCTTTTTATGGTGAACTTATTTTAAAACTATATTTTTTCACTTTTAGAAAATGAATTTGATAAAATAAACATATTTTTTTCTATTGGAATATCAAAATTATCTTAGGGAGAATTTTTGGGATTTTTTTGAAAAGTTTCATTTTTTGAAGCAAAGTTTGCGGATATGTTGTGATTGAAGCAATTAAAGTGAACCACCATCGATCTGTAATAGAATCATTGGATGAAGTGGTAGGTCTCATCAAACCAGTTCTTTGGTGTCATTTGAGGAAGTGGTGGTAGGTTTATTTATTTTTTATACTGAGGTGAAGAAACCTGGTAATCTGACAATGGGGGTGAGTTCCCTATCTGATATTTTGTAAACTAAAACATATCCCAATATTACTAATATAAAGGTTATTTTTGATAGATTAAATATTTTTGAGCACTCCATTATTTCTAGGTTAGTTATATCAACTGGAAGATAACCTTATAAAACTAATGATCTGGTTTGGAAACTAACTAATATATGGGGTTCTACAGATTGGAGATGTATACCCATTGGACGGGGCTTTTTTCAAATTATTTTCCCATCAGAGGATCTCAAGTGCAAGGCTTGGGGGATTGGATCAATTACTTTAAATCCAAGTGTGGTTTTATTTCAAAAATTGGATTTCTGGTTCAACCCATTTTCTATAAATAAAATACCAAGGCTTAAGTCTAGATCAAAATTGTGGGTTTGAAGTGGATTCTATGGTATCCAAATATTTTATTTGATATGGCTTCTGCTATTGGAATTCTGATCAAAATGGATAGGGTCACTGAGGTTTCAGAAAATTTTCATTATACTAGGGTCCCAGTGTAGGTTGATATAAGATCTTTATTTATTAATAATATAGTTTTTTCAACATTGAATGATGAAATTTATTTGAAATTGGGATATGAGAGACTACCTGATTTTTTTCCAGACTGACAAATTATTGGTCATGTCAAGGATAACTGAGGTAAAAATGTTTCATGCTCTTTTTTCTCATTAAAAGGAAATACAGTGCCATCTTATAGGAAGAAATTGAGGAGTAAAATAGTGTATAATAATGTATTTTTTATTGGTGAGAATAAATCCCCTCCTAACAAGGGAAGGAATATGTTAGTGTTGGACCAGCAAGTGCTGAGGGAGGAAAGAGGGTGGGTAATTTTCTTACCTTTTACCGAGTTGGTCCCTCTTCTTCTGATGGAATGGTAATATAAGGGAATCACATAGTGGTTGACACTCAGTAAGGTGTGGAGCTTTAGGAATCTATAAACAAGGATCTTTTTTAGTGTGTTACACCATAGGATGCTTCTTCACAGCCTGAATGGAAAGGTTGTATGGTGAAACCACTGGAAATGGATTTCTCAGGACATATTCCACATGAAGATGGGTCTGGGACATCTGATATTGAACAATATATAAATTACCATTAGGAGATTTAGAATGTATTCTGATCCTTGTGAATTGGGAAGTGGGGTAATATTTTGTATGAAGGAAGTGATAAAGAGAAGTGGTTTTTTTATTAGACACCGCTTATCTCAAGCCTTCAGGTAGTGGTGTTTTTTTAAGGATATTTTCATTGGTAAAGGAAAGAGTCATCCTCCAAAAATAAGGCCACTAAAGGATTATTCCAACCTACCAAGGAATGTGTTTACCATATCAGCTTCCAAGGATTTAAAGTTAAATCTCACCCTGGAGTAAGAAAGGTCCAAGGTAGGGATCCTTAGGATTCTTAAGCACGGTAACTCATAGTAGGAGTGGGAAACCGTAGATTAATCTGATTATGATTATGGGAATGATTATTCTTATTATGATTACTAAACTTGTTTTCTAAATGAGGGAAAGTCTCTTTATTTTAACCCTTATTATTCCCTTGTTATCCATTTCTTTATTTTAATAAAAGGTTAGGATCTTTTCATCTGTATAGATCTTTTTGGATAAATAGTGAAAATACTAAATTTTAGTTGAAAATTATATTTTTATCTAATTTATTTATAAAGTTAAATTATATTTTAAATTGGTTTTAAAGTATACTTATTTCAAATATACATCTATTAATCCAATTTAGGTCATTTGATTCAATTTCACATTGAAATTGGATATAAAAACTTTGTAATTTTTTTAGCATTTTTTCTTTAAAAACATGTTTTCTCGTCACATATGTGGGATTAATATTAAATTAGTTTTTGAAACTTCTATGAATTAATTTTGTAAAAATGGATTCCATATTTGGAATTAGAATAATTTATATTATCAAATAAGGTAAAATAAATTTTTTTCCAAAATTAATAGTGAATGTAGTAAAAATTAATTATCATGATTAAGGTAAAATGGGTTTACTAGGGGTTAAACTAAAATGATAAGAGTAAAAATAATATATAAAATTTTCTAAAAACTATTTTCTAGAAATATTTTGACCATACAACCTGTAAGGTTTAATAATGGTCTATTTTGGACCCTTGTGACATGAAAAATATGAGAGCACTCAATTATTTTCAAAAATACCAAGTGTTCCCTCTCCCCCATTTATAAAAGGTCATCCTCTCTCCTATCTTATTCACACCTTCACACTTCTTTGGTTTGAATAGACCTACCAAAATAACTTCTCAACTTGCCTACCCTCATCCTATAAGCCTTAGTTTTGGTATAAATCCATCCTAGGAAATATTTTAGTGAAACCTAAGGAGGACAGCTAAAGAAGAGGAGGTTTGAAGGAGTATGACGGAAGTCAAGACTTAGGGTAAGGGATTTCTATCTCACTTTTATTTTTAGTGAGATAAATGAAATATCAACCAAATTTTACTTTTATGTGGTGTATATACTACCCATTAATTTATTTTGTGATGCTTCTATATAAAATTATTGGTATTTATATATCAATTTTAGGATCTCTATTTTCTGGGGTTTTGGTTTCAAAGTTACCAAAGTGGTAAGGTATTTTTATCTCAACTTACCTAATTTGAGATGTATGCTTTGTTATGCACCTATTCATGAGGTGTATATATAGCCCCTTTGACATGTAATATCATGAATTTATTCATTATCATGATATTTTAAGTTTCATTTCATGTTATTCCCTCATGGGGCTTATGAATCAACATTACTAAAGTGATAAAGATTTTATGTTATGATCTCATGATTTATTAGGATTATTAATGATTAAGCCTCCAATGTTGAAATCTCATGATCTACCAATCAATAATTATAATTAATTTTATTCTCTTCTGTTTATGTCATGAGAATAAATCTTTTACCTTAACTTTCCTCTCTTCATGTACTCAAGAGTTCAAAAATAATTTTTTAAGAAAAATCATCTTTTCGATCAAAAACTCTTTTTCTTCCAAAGCCATTTTTTATAAAAAAAGTTTTCAAAATTTTTTTATTACTCTCTTAGGATTTTTAAAATACATTTTTACCCATTTTTAACTTTTTAAAAAATGTTTTAAAAATAATCTTCATGTTTTTTTTCAAATAATTTTGTTTTGCATTTTACCAAAAATGAGAAAAGAATATTTGTTTTTAACATGAACATCGTGAATAGTATTTCCCATTATCACAACCGCTCAATTATTTCAATATTCCTTTAAAACATTTCAAATTTATTTTCAAAGAAAATTATTTCTTTATATTTGGGAAAATATTGATTTTCAATAAATGATTTCAAAGTGAAAATGATTTTGAAAGTGTTTTATGAATTAAATATAATTTCTCAAATAATAAAGGAAATTTCCTCAAGAAATGTTTTAAATTATTTTTAAGTCTTACTTTATAAGTTTTAAATCTTATTTTTAAATAAAAGAGTTTTGAAAATATTTTAATTTTTAAAAAGTTATTTTCAAAGAAAGGTTATTTTCCTTGAGAAATATTTTAAGTGATCTTTCAAAATCCTTCTCCATTTAGGATGAAATACTTTGATATAATTTATTTATTATTGGTGATATAAACTAAGGATACCATTATTATTCTTCCTCTAAATGGTTATTTTTTATAATGAAAATATGTTTATGAAACCTGTTTCTATTCCATGGGTTATTCCATGATAAAAATCTTGTGAAACCAATTTCTTTTCATAGTTTGTTCTCTGATGAAATGTTGAAATTATTATGAGAACTGTATATTTTCCATAGGTTATGATGTGATGAAATGTTTATGAAACCCATTTCATTTCATGGGTTATGATATGGTTAAATTTTTATGATCTTGTGGCACACATATGTATAATTTTCATTATGTAATGGTTGTTACGTTATAACCAAAGAAGGTGGTTAATTTATAACCAAAGATGGGTGAGACATTTATCTTCTTAAAATTAATCAGGAAAAGATTTATATCTCATGATATAGTAATGACTATGATGGGGAGTGAACTCAGTTCAGTAAGGAAGGAATGGAATGGGGAGTAAACACGATTCAGTAAAGGACTTTGTCTACTATGATGGTCTTGAGATTGAACCTTTACTACTATGATGTTATACATGGACCTTTATTTCATTTCCATAATGTTATTCATGAACCTAATTACATGTTCACAAAATTATTCATGGATCTGTCTTTCATGTCTATAATGTTATGCATGGTCCTGGTTTCATGTCCATAATTTTATACAAGGGCATGATTTTAGGTCCTGATCTTAATGAGTGAACCTGTTTCTATTTATACATGTTCACAATGTTATAAAAAAAATTTATTCCAAAAAAATATTTTTTATGCCAATGTTATACTCTCATGGCTCATGTTCTTTGATTCTCTTATGATTCATGTCTTATGAACTGCCTATATTTATGCCATGAATCATGTTTATGATCTATGATAGGTTTGGTATGAACTTCATAAGTTATGTTCATTACCACATACTCCTATTATTATATTATGCATTCGTATGATCATATATTTATATCTCATATGATTACCCTTACTGTGCATCTGAGCTCACCCTTTCTTATGTTTCCTTTCCCAGGGTTATGAAGAAAGATTTTATGTAGGGTATGTTTATGAAGATTACTAAATGGGAATATATTTGTGGAAAAAATTAAAGATATTTCACCATATTAGAATATTTTGTTCTAAGTTTCCAAGGTCACTAAACTATTATTTTCCCTAGGTGTGTGTTTGTGTAATGTAATAAATATTCATATAAAAAAAGTAATGTCCATGTATGAGAAGTCTGGGTCTCTATATTCAACCATTACAAAATAGTCAAAAAATTTGGTTCTATAGCATTAATATATCCAAATTCATTCCATTAAAATCCTCTCTCATATTTTGCATTCCTTGGTCATAAGAAAAATTCTTATATATTTCAAAACAATGAAGGTCATTAGGGGAGGAATCAATTGCTTTGAAATAGATAACAGTTTATTTAATTCCTATTTCATTTTATTATTCTTCAACATATTTTTGAATACTATTTAGTATTTTAATAACATAAAACTAACATAAAAATAATTATATTATAATATTATAATAATTAAATTTTTATGGGTTTATAATCATCCCTTCTTTGTAGAACATTCGTGTTTGGGCCAGTTCAACCTTTTATATGGATAATGCTACATTGTTTTATTAATTATGATTATATATGATTAAGAACATGAATATTCTGTATATATAATATCTAATATGAATTTAAGTTTTTATTATGAATCTATAATGGAAACACTCAAATGAATTATCATTATAAAGTAAATAATTATTATTGGTAAAGTTAGCTGAAACGAGCAAGGTATAGATTTCTTCCTTAAGAACCATGCCTATAACTCCTATTGAATGAAAATTTGACCTTATAATAATTATAAATATATTATTAGAGTACCTTTACCATTATTTAGTTGATAAAATCATGAACAAGGAATGAAGATCAATATCACTATATTGAAAAAACATAGATCGATAAGAACTATTAACATCTGATAATCGATAAAAAATAAATAAATAAATAATAAATAAGTAATAAATGAATATAAGTGACTTAAAAACATTATTTACATAAAATATGGTATTTAAATTAATAATTAATAATCCTATGTTGATTTTATAGTGATTTGGTTCACATTCAAATGAGTTGAAATTTAAGGCAAGGGGATTCTTAAATCAATTTCCTTTCATTAAATTATGATTTTCATCTTTAACTATGTCCTTTTATGATTATTTATATTCTATAATTTTATTTTTTAATATTTTATTTCCCCTTATTTTCTATGGATTTATATTTTCTTCTTATAATATACTTTTTGATTGATTTTTACTTCATAAAATACAACATTATAAGGAGATTCTTTCTCAATCTTGTATCTTTGAATTATCACTCATTGGTACACCAAAATATATGTTCCTAAGAGTGTCTATAACTCTATTTTACCTTATATAAAACTAATTTATATTTTATTTTATAATATATTCTATTATTTATTCCTAATTCATATGTTATGATCATTTTAATGGGATATTTCTCTCTTTCTATTTTCTTATATTATATGGAATTTTTTTACTATCCTTTAACCATTCCATATTTATATTTTTTTTAAAGTCCCTGATTTAGTCTTACCATATTCCTTATGAAACTATCAATTAATTAGATAATTTAACTATAGGTTAATCATGCTATACTCTTTTATTTATCTATTTTTTATCAGAATATTTATTTAACTTATAATTCAAAAAGTTCCATATTCCTTTTAATAATGATTTTATTACCATTGAATTTTCATTCACAAGTTATAAAATTAGTAAGAGGGATTATATTCTAATATTAATTAATTAATCTAAGTACCCTCTTCATTGTCTATTTTTTTATATCATATCCTTTTAACATCTCATATACCTTTCTTATGGGCATTCATGACTTTATAGTGTTGTATCATGATTACATTTTTCTATACACCATATATAAATATTAATTACACTAATTTTAGTCACAATTTAGTAATGTTATTGTATTTAATTTTCTTTATAATGGGAAATTGGTTAACCCATTTCATTTGATTCATTAAGGTTAACATTAATACTTATGTGTGTGGAATGAAATGAAATATTTTATGCATTTTATTCATTTTATAGTTCTTAGACATTATAGATGATCACATATAGTCTTGAGATGAAGTGGGTAATTATTTATTCTCTATAAAGGATATATTGGAAGTAACCTGGTAGTCTATTTCATTAAAATGGATTAAAAGTGATTATGGTTGGTATTTGTAGTGCCCTGGTAGGATCTTGCAGTCACACTGAGAGGGGTGTGAATCAGTGTAGACCAATTTTTTTGAATTCTTTACTTTTACCCCATTTTTGTATTCAAACCTTTGTATAATTTAAGATACATATATATTATTACGATTTACCAACACACAATTATCACATGTAAAGTGGTAAATAAATAAAGATAAGCATCACACAATATTTTTACAAGGTTTGACTCTAATGTGTGAATCTACTCCTTGTTGAGTTTGGGTCTAATCTCATACACATCTATCTAGTATATTATGAAAGTGAATATAAATATATTATCTATAAAAATTCCCCTTTATCTATTAATAGTTTCATGGTCTCATGACTAGTTTATTTATACTATCTCCCACTAGTTTACAAAGGTTTCTCCCAAATAACTTAATGAACAATATTTTTAATCTGATTAGGATGTCACTACATAAAAATAACAAGATATTATTTCTGAATAAGAGTCTTTAGAAACATGTAAATAATATTCTACAATAAAATTCTTTTCAATGTCTTTAAATAACCAAGATTTAAAACTTTATTCTAGGATGGGATTTCTAGCCTTACTAAACTCAATATTCTTTGAACAATTTTTAAACCTTTATCACAATAGATCATCGATCTATGATAGTCTCAATATAGGTGATGAATAGTATTAGTGGTTCCTATTATTATCTCTCTCAACTCTTTTCTTCTTCTTCTATTTATTTATATTTTATGATATAGTGATCATGTAGGATAGTTCTTTACACCTACTTATCCTTCTTCTTTTTTCTCTTTTGTATTAGAAGATAATGGGTATTCAATAGAAACACATTTTTTGTCCACCTTCTTATTTCTTATTCTTCCTTGATACATAAGATATTCAACAAAGTGGATTCATATCTCTAAATATTCTCTATCACTTAAATATGTAGGGTGTTTAGGAATATTACAGTATTAGGTTCTACTCTTTCTCACTAACTTTGTACCAACTTTACATAATAACATGCATATTATTTTTATAATTTAAATATAGAAACCTTCCCTACAATTTTAGAAACATTGATATTTTAAAAGTTCTCAATACTAGTATTCCACAAATTTTCATATTCTCATTTAAACTAGTCAAATAATTCTTTAGATAATTGATCTATTTTTATCATCGTTAATGATTTCCAAATATTTATATTTTAAAATCCTATAATAATATAGAATTGATCATCTCAATTTTTTTCATTAATTATCCTTTTATATTGGATTTAATCATGACTCAATAATAGTATAATGATATTTAATATTTAAAGATTAGGAAAGTTTCATCTTATTTGAATCTATAAATATCTCACATTTTCTCAAACTTTTAACCCTTACGTATCATCTTAAGAGTTAGAGTAGCTCCTATGTATGACCATATTAACCCTTAAATATGGGCATATTATTTAATATTAAATGGAGATATCATATCCTATAATTTTTATATTTCCTGAACTGGTAACCATTACATTTATTCTTGTTAACCTTTATGTGTTATCTTGTTAACCCTCACATATCACAGTGATGATCTTGGTCTTTTTAAAATTTATAATGTTCCACCCTTACATATTAACCTTTATATTTTATTTAGTAACCTTTGTGTATTGACCTTTATGTTTTATTTGGTGTACCTTACATTTTTACCTTTACATATCATATAGATAAATTTATCATAGTGGGGCTTTAGGCTTTTCTAATTTCCAGTCTTTAATGGTTTGAGCATTCCTTATGAATCCAAATTAATTTAATAGGTACTATTTTGTATTTAGAAGACACTTGGAGTGAATATTATTTATTATTGTAAGTAATATTACATATCACAATAAGGTTTTAAACTTTTCCAATTTCTATTATTCATAGTCTCAGCAACACTTACATATTATTTAGAGTTTCAAAGTTTCCCTTGTGTATTTATAATGATAAACCTTTTGAATCAGGAAGAATAATCTTTATATAATGTTTTTTCCATTATCAATTTCCTTAAAATCATAACTTAAAAAACTTATCTCCAAGATTATCAACTCAACTTTAAATATTCTTAGAGATTATTTATCCACACTATTTCATCTAAAAACATGATAAATGAATTTAGTACTTTATCAAACCATAAAATTTATATTCAGTACAATTACCAAAGACACTTATAACATATGTGTACTCTACGAAATATTTACATGAAACTTTAGTGCCACATCAGTTCTAACCTTAGACTTATAAAATATTCCTTTATGAAAAAAATATCCTTAATGATTGATAATCCATGTTTTTATTCTATTATAACCAGTGGATTTTATGTCATATTTTTTGACAATCATTGGGGATGGTTTATATTATTGAATGTTGATGTTATGTGATATTGAAGGATTAATGTGAATATATTCATGATCTAGATATGATGGAGACTGTATTAGTGAAAGAATAATTCACCACATGTAGTATCATTCCATGGTGAATTCATCCAATCTATAGTGTATGTGGAAATAGCTGGAGTGATGATGTTTTGTGTATTTTTTAATCTATTTCAAAATGGGTGTACTTTGGTTAGAAACAAAGATTAGGATCATGTCATAGTGGACAAAGTTTTAGTTGAGAACTTTACCTATGAGAAATAGTGAAGTGGAAGATGTCATAGTAGTCAAAATTTCATTAGAACTGAACTAGTGAATATCATGGAAGACTTATAGATTTATAAATGACATAAAAGTCATTTCACGTGGTGTTTTAAATACCTTGGTGATGAAGTTTAAAGTAAAATGTGGAGACGATGGTGAAAATAATGAAGTAGAGAACATTTTTTCTTGGTATTTTTCCTATCCAAAATGGTAAATCCCAAAAATGGACATAGTAAAAGGTATTTTGGATTTACATAATACCTGCACAAAATGAGAATTTGGATATCATAATACCATATAGGTGATCATTTCAAATATTGTGTTTTTCAATATTTTGTGCAACATGTTAAGTGAGCGTGTTAGGAGGTGTTTTAAAGGTTGGTTCAATCTATAAGTCTCATTATGTCATGGTATTTGAATAAAAATTCCATGTTCATCATTAATAAAATCTGAAAATAGGAATTTTGAGATGGGACCACACCATGGTGTTTGAAAATCTAGAAGTTATACTTAGATTTACAGAATTAGTGCCTCTATAACTTCTTGGTAGTTATATTTCAATATAAAATGACCCAATTTAAATAAAATAGTGATTATTTGATGTTATATGATCTAATTGATAGATTTGATAAAGTGGAAGTTTGTAATTAATCTTTATTTTAAATTTAAAATTTAAAATTTAAAATTTGGATGTATATAGAGTATATGGATATATAGAGAAGAAAAGAGAGATACACATAGATAATATAGTGAAATTTAATTAAATATCAGGTGTAAGAACATATCAGCAGTGGAATACATTATTAATCTATATTTATAAATTAAATATTGTCAATATTTTAATTCATTTAATATTTGACTTTAAGAAAAGTTACTATATTGCACATCATGGAATATATATTATGTAAGTGAAGGGTTTCATAGATAACACCCATACTATTTAGTGTTGAATTACATATTGAAATATTGTAAGATAGAATTGTGTGTTGAATCTATTCTTGTAAGAATCTTAATATTAGTGAGTGTATAATATAAATAGGTCATTGACCTTAGTGAAATAGTAATAACCTCTTAAAGTTGTAAACTCATACTAGTTAAGTAGTGTTTATTGGGAATATCAACACATCATTGATATATTCTCTTAGAGTAGCCTTTTATAGGTGAACTAAGTAAAATTTGTGTGTTCATGCTATTTATCTTTACATTTTGGTTGTAATTCAAAATTAGATTCAAGTTTTCTTTAATAACATGAAAATAATATTTAATTTTGTTAAAATAAAAAGAATAAATTTTAATAACCCTAATTCACCCCCCCCAGGGTGTGTAGTGGGAACATAAGGTATAATTAGTGGTGTAAAATCCATTAGTTATTTCTTAAATATATTGAGAGATTACTATAATCATGGGGAATACAAAGGGAGTACCCTTATTCATTATACGTAATTATCAGATATGGAAGAATATGATGAGATATAATCTATGATATCTTAGGATTTATGCATATTTTGTTATGGTATATGGGATACAAATAAATTATCCCATAAGAAAGTAAATGATGGAATCTAAAAAAGGTTATTGAATGATGATTCTGGTGATCATAATTCCATATTAGGAGAACTTTATAATCACATGTATATGAAGGTGATGGAATGATAAAAGGCCAAAGGTATTTTGGATAAACTTGATAATATTTTTAAAGGTGACAATAAATTGAAGGAGTAAAGTTGTGGGTCTTATAGAACAGGTTTGGTGATATGTACATGAGTTCCAATGAAATCACAGATGGGTTCTTTGAGCATTATACTTAATTTCTTATTTTCGTTCAAGGTATTGTTTAGGAAATCAAATATTTTGTCATAGTAAATAATATTATCAAGAGATTACCTTTTATGTATAATCTGAAAGTATCATTTCTTGAGGAAATGAATCTCAGTGAATTATCTCTTGATGAACTTCATAGAAAACTAGTTTCTTATCAAATGAGGGTGTATATAGAGAGTTATTTAGAATATTCATCTAAATAATTAGCATCAAAATATATTAAGAAGTATTAATTTTAAGAGGATGAAAATGAATATGATGTAAGTTATAATTTTCTATCACTTTTTGTAAAGAAGTTTAAAAGAGGAAAATTCATATTTAAAGGCGAGCTACCTCTAGTTTTTTTTGTGGAAAGGATAGACACATTACTCCTAAAAGTACAAAGAAGTTTAATTAAGAGTATTTTTATAATGGGTTATCAATAAAAAATAAAGTTAAATTTCCTCTAAGAAGGAATTTTAATTCTATAAATTCAAGTGGAAAAAATTTTTAAAGGATATTTTTTGATAAAAAGAAGAATAAGATGTTAAGGAAGACCCACTAGAGGCTATTAAAATTAATTCTATCTCAAATGTTAAATATGAAATTATTGATTAAATATAAACTACTAAAACTAAAGAAAAATACAATGATCAACCATAAGTAATTGTATAAATTCAAGTGATATAGTTTGGGGATCTTGAATAGCTTGATCTTTAAATAAATAAGAATAATAAAATTAGATATTTTTGAAATAATATTTAAGTTATATTGATTAAATTAAAGTTTAAGTTGATCATATTGAAAATTTTGTGGAATATTATGAAAAGAATCATGTGAAATGTGAATAATCTATTATTACATATTAAATATTGAATAATAGATTAATATCATGAATTATCTTATTTTATCTATCAAAAAGAAAGTCAAAAGTATTAAAAATATTAACTAATAAGTTATTTATTTTATAAATAAGCTTTAAACTAAAATCAAAATATATGGTTCAAAGAAGAATCCAAAGTTTTGGAATTTTTTAGATGAAAATCTAAAATAGATGGTTAAACAAGTTATAATAATGTTTGAATAAATACTGAGTGGATAGTATGGTAAAAATTAGTATTCAATTTAATGTGGAAGCATCAAAGACAAAGTCTATAATAACAAAGAGAATAGGGAATCAATTGAAAAAAAATCTCAACCAATGATAAATTATCAACAATCAAGGAATTCTTCAAAAGATGGAGTTATATGAAGAGGAGAAAACAAAAAAAAATTCACATTGATGAAATGTCAGTTCTATGGTTTTATTGTCCACAATATGTCTTATTATGGTGAATTTGAAAGTTATATACAAGTTGAATATATTTTAAGCTAGTAAAGGAGAGTTTTAATATACTCATTGTTTTATGGAAGAAACTCTTTTTGTGTTTGTGGTTTAAATTAGTCAAATTTTGGACATAAACTAGTCGATTTCAAGTAGAGAAGATGAAGATACTTTTATGTAATATAAAATAAAGTGTATGAAATATAGTTTAATTCAATTATTTTTAATATAAGGTTTCATCCTATTTAATAAGAATAAATTTAATTGATGTCTTTTACTTAATATTATGGGAAGATACCAATAAAAGTCTCAACCCATTTTAGAATTTATTAGAATGGAAAAATGGATATTGAAAAGGAAAAATTGGTGGAAATTTCTTTAAAATAAATAAATTATAGTAGCATCTAGATTTTGGATAGTGATTTTTCCTCTAATGTGATAGGAAATATAAAATTTTTGAATATTATTAAAGGCATAGTTTATGTAGCTATGCTCTTGATAAATGATGGATCATTGAAGGTAAAAGGATGTGTAATGACTCTATTGGCTAGAGATGAGTTGATAACCAATAATTTGAATTATGTCAATGGTTTATAAAATAATTTATTAAGTGTTAGTAAACTTTATGAATTAGGTTTGGAGGATAAATTTAGTCATAAGGGCTACTACATCAAAGGAAAATCTATAAATTATTTGATTAAAGGTTAGAAAATAAATGGAAATTTATACTAGGTTAATATCAAGGGAAATACTTTTCTTCTTTAAATGGAAGAAAAAAATAGTCTATGAAATTGTCGATAAGGTAATATTAATTATAAAATCATGTTTCAAAATTGAAAGCTATTATTGACATTATAATATTGAAACAAAATCAGAAGAAGACTTATTATTCATGTGTTAAAGGCAAAGCATATGAGAAATTCTCATCAACTAAAGAATAAGAAAGAAACAAATATACTTGACTTGATCGACATAGATGTGTGTGGACATATAAAAATTTCTTGGAAAATATGGTGATAAGTGTTACATTTTTTTATTGATGATTATAGTAGAATAGTTTGTATCTTGTTTTTATAAAAAAAAACTAAATTAATTGAACGCATTAAGAGGTTTTGAAGAAAAGATAATAATGAAATTGGGAGATCAATAAAGGTTATCTGATTTGATAATGGTGTGGAATATAATTCTTATGAGTTAGATAATTACTTATAGAAATATAGGTTTAAGTATGAAGTCCCATTCATGAGGAAACCACAAAATAATAGTGTGGCAGAAAAAAAGAAATTGTATGGTAAAAAATATAGAAATAACAATTTTAATAGAAAGTGGCATCTCATGTAATTATGGGAGGAAAGATATACCAATGGTAGTTTACACAAAAAAAATAGTCTTACTTAATCCTAGTAAACATCAGACTCTTTAAGAAATGTTTCATGAAAGAAAGACAACACGGAATCAATTTAAATTGTTTATAGGTAAGTGTTATATTTTAAAGAAATAAGATAATAAGGGAAAATGTGGAGATGTTTCAAGTGAATGTAAATTCTTAGGCTACTATTCCAAGAGTAAATATTATAAATATATCAATAATAGGTTAAACAAAATTATGGAAAGTAATGGTGTCAAGGTTATTGGGGAAATTTTATAGATAGTTATAGAATTCCATGTTTAAATGAAGTCTCTAGTAAATAAGAACAACAAGTTATGAATAATAGTGGTATATACAATTCCAAATGTGAATAAGAGGATTCTGAAGTTGAATCAGTGTATAAAAATGTTGATAAAGAAAGAAAACCAATGACTTCAAAAAGAATAAGATGGGTTGAAGTTGACACGGCCAATATTATTGGTTATAAAACTAAATTTAGAAAATCCTATAGAATGTGAACTTTAAATAACACTAATATATTATTAAAAGTTGAATAAAAATAATTTGAAGAGGAAAAGTAGAAATCATATATAAAATCCATGAATGAATAATTATACCAAATTGATAAAAATCATACTTGGGAACCAATAGATAGACCTGAAAATCACAATGTGTTTGGTACAAAGTGGGTCTTCAAGAACAAAATAAATGAAAATGAAAATTTATTCATAATAAATTGAGGGTGGTTTGTAAGGTGTATACTAAAGTTTAAGTAATTTATATTGAATAGATTTTCACATTGATTAAAATCCTATTAGAATCTTTCTAGAAGTGGTATTTCAAGGAAATTTCAAAGTGTTTTAGATGGATGTGAAGACTACATTTCTAAATAGAGTCTTAAATTAAGTGGTATATATCAAACAACTGATTGGTTATATTCTTGGAAATGATTATTCAAAAGATTATAGGTTGATAAAATATTTATATGGACTAAAGAAAGTACTATATTCTTGGTATGAAATGTTGGATACTTTACTAAGGTAGATGAATTTAAAAAGTAAAGGGTTTGATCACAACCTCTATGTTAAAACTTTAGAAAAGAATTAGTTCATAGTGTCATTGCATGTAGATGATATCATATCTAATGGTATAAAAAAATTATATTGATAAGTTTTCAAACTTTATGAGTTATGAATTTAAAATATTAGTGAACCAAGAGTTGATATATTTTTTGGGAATACACGTTCATCAAAATTAAGGGAATACATTCATTTAAAAAATGAATTATGAAAAGGAATTCTTAAAGAAATTAAAAATAGAGTAGTGTAAACCTATTTCTACTCTGATAGAGATTGGAATAAAACTTGAAAAGTATGAGAATGTGGAGGGGTAGATTCAACTTTATATAGAAGGATCGCTGATATTTTACTCTACCTTATAATGACCAGGCTGGATATTTTCTATACTACAAGCTTGGTAGAAAGGTTTAAAATTTATTCTAATAATAAATGTAATAAACCATCCTAGGTAGACCTGAAACATCACCCAATCTGGCCCACCATAAGGCCTCAAGTGTGCCTCCCTGAACCCCAGAGGCTACCAGCCAGCACCGAGGTTCTAAAAGGTATAGTGGGGATACTATAACCTCTATTCAGAGTGTAATAATAATAGAAAATAACCAAACTCATACACATGGATCAACATCAGAGTATTCATAATAAGTAATTGAAATAGAAGCATGCTATAAAAAATGAAATGTAGCATAAATTCATACAGACTCTAAAGCATATAGAGCCTACAATGTTCAGTTTCTCACTGGGTGGACAACATATAAAAAATAAACAAAATAAAAATAAATACAATAGTATCTACTACCAACACTGATCCAAACCACATTCCTGGTCCCCACGATGCTCAAGATGCATCATCCTGATCCTGAGACTCCATATGAGTGGCTCCGCTTGATCCATCAACACTGGGACTCAACCCCATCCATCACATAACTTGCAATACAACCAAAAAGTAGACATTATGTCTATAGACACATTGAGGTGCACATATAGTGGGGTGAAAAATGAATCTCAATAGGTCACCCCCATTGGTAAGTTTAAAAATATACTATCATAACATGTTCATGCAGACTTGATATGGCCAGCATAGATAAAAACTAATAACATCTGGCATAAATGGTACAACTAAATAAAATAAGGGGTAAAAATAAAGAAAACAACCAACTACAGGTTCTAGTCTAGAACCCGAGGTAAATCTACCCCCTATTTAGTCCATGCGAGAGGATTTACAACATGTGGCTCACTGAGCCACACGACAACCAGCATGTCCACCATATCTATGCTGGAGCTCCAATAAATCTAAATACAACATGAAGAGTTGTTAGACCCCGGGGTATAACCATAGGCATCCACATGAAAAAGTGTATCTACTCAGATCTATGACTAGGATATCATAATCTAAACTATAGAAGAATATCCCCTCCATGCGTTAGAGATATTTCATGTCCCGGAAGTCCTGTAGAATTAATCAGGATCCACCATGGACTCGTCAAATAAAATACCCTATGGGATCCATCCATATAGACCCAATGGATGCACTACACAAGTGATCCATACATAAGGTTGGGAGTGAAATAGCATCCATGAAAAATAAAACCCTCTACTAGAGGGGTCACACTCACTCAGATCATCCATTAGCTCCCTAATCCTATCTAACCACAACCTGCAAATGAAGGAGAGAACCATATTAGAACTCAAGGACAACACACAAACTAAGATATCACAAGGATATCCTCCTTAAACCACATCCCTATGTAAGAACTGTCTCAAACATCATAGTCAAAGGACAATTGAATGTGGGTCAATACACCACTCGAACCCACCATCCAAATAGATGAACTAGCAATGTAGGTCAACTCTTAGTCAATAAAGAATGGGGCCTCTCTCAATACCCTGGATCTCAGAATCTAACAATAATACACCATGGTCTCTCAACAGCCCACCTTAGGTCCAAACCAAAACTCAAGGGGTCCACAGTCCCTGGGGTCATATCATAAAGAAACATCTTCTACAGGACTCCCCTACTATTCCTAACTCTCGGTCTATGCCCATCCACAGATCCACAAATAACCTAAATCCCACAACAAAAGCTATAAACCCTATGAGGGGTTCCTTTATCTTATTCAAAATCATGGGACACACCCATTGAAGGAACAACCCAAACAGACCTCAATGGCCTCAAACTGATCCACATTCAACAATACACCCAATGGGTATCTAAAAGTACAATCCCTCAAACAGTAGAATTTAAAATGGTCCTCATAGACACCTCAAAAATAGGATACCCTTCACTAGGTATCCTCAGCATAAGCCAAATCTTAGGTAAAATCCCATGCAAGAGAAACATTTATTATCCTTCCCACCAAAAAACCTTCTATAGGTATCAACTCACCCACAAGGGCATCCAAACAATTCCATACCACATGGTAATCCTCAACAGCCAACTATTGAACACTCTAATCACTTGATCAGTAACCAACCCACTAGGGTATCCTCAAGAGTCCCTTAGACTCTTCTCAAAAACTCAAAGGCACCTATCTGTGACCTCTATCTCATGGAGTCAACCCATCTCAAACTCTCCAATAGCTCTAGTCCTTACACCTATGAGCCAAACCTCTAGTACTATAACTTCAAGCAACTAGTCTCAAAACATAAGGAAAAACCAAGATCTCCTCAGATATTCTACTTGAACCTAACATTTTAGATCTATTTGAAAGAACCTCAAACAAATCACTATGGCACACTCGATCTAGGGTGATTACCAAGCTCACAACCCTCACCCATACCTCATAGCTCACATCCAATCCACTGGAGAATTCTAAAACCAAACCTCAAGGAAATACTCCTATTAAACTCTCATAGTAAAAACACTATCTAAAAGACCCCTAAATTCATAAAGGATCACACCATCACATTCAACATGGTAAAATGATCAGAATGTACTACTCATAAATCTAATTCTGAATCTATGTCACAAAACACCCAAAAACTCCCAAGTTGGAAAAGGTACATAGAATGTACTTATGAGTACATGGTGTGTACTCTTAAATCTGCAACTGAACATGTAATTCTATATGGAAAGATCATAAATGGGGTTTTTCGATGTACTATTATGTATACAGGGCATACATTGGGCCTACCTATGTACTTATATACATCTATGTACCCCTCACATGGTGAATCTACCAAAGTATATGGCCACATGTCCAGGTACTGATACACATTGTGTACCAAGAGTGCACGACATGTACTTCCCAAAACTCCATCTTCCCATTTACTCCACCACATGGCTAGGTACATTTATAAGTAATACTACACGGAATATAACTAAAGTACATGGAATTTACATATAAAAACATAATCTTCCCTAAACAGGAAGAACACATGGAATGTGTTCATAAAATCAAACACTATGTACATGGTTTTTCCCAAATGGGAATCCCTTGAAATGCATGAATCCCCAAATTTCTATGAAAAATCTATAGATAGACCCACTAGAGGTCCCCAACATCCCATAAATATGATTAAAACTTAAAAACTATTATATGTTAATTTTTAACATAAAACGTAAAATGGTCCTACCTCTAGTCAGAAATTGTCAGTTCTTTGGTATGATCTGTGATCCAAAACTTTCACATGAAAATCTAGTGTGACCTGAGCTCTACGATGGCACCTCCTATTCTCCCTCTCCCTCTATTCTATTCATGTACCTCTCTTGGTTGAAGACCCTAAAGGGGACCCCCCCCCCCCCCACAATCATATGTAGTAATCCAAGGGAGAAAAGAAATAAATAAAAAAAGAAAAAGGATGAAAAAAAATGCAAGAAAAGGGGCTCGGCCCCAATGTCTGATGCAAGGTTATGCCTCGCCTAGGTAAAACCCACTATTCTGGATTCAAACATAGAGATAAAATCTCAATCCTATGATATATTTAACATATATGACTAAACTAACAAGCATGAATAAATTAATATTTAATTAATTAAATATTAAATATTCCGTAAAAATTTAAATGGCGTATAACTCTACCAAACCCATTTCCTAGGGTAAACACCCTATTCCAGGACATTTTTACCCTTGAAAACTTTTGAGAACAAAGATTCAAATTTCCCATAATTTTCAAAACATGTGACGATGTATGTCATCACAAACTCCCCACCACAAATGCTTCTCACCACCGAGAAGACTTAGTGGAAAACCAGTAGCCAAGATCTCCCCAAATAACTAGTGTAGCCAACACTATCTTGAATATATGACAACCAGTCTTACAGCACCCACAACTCTTGCCCAACACAAGATATGTTCAATAGTGAATGATCGGATTCTCCCCACCAAAGAAGTATCATTTTCATCACCTTGCTTCCCAATGGAAAACCACATGGAATATGTTATATCCATAATTGAACTCAATGGATATACATTGAAAAAACCACTTACAACTAAGCACCATCATGAAAACCCGCATCCTCTATGCTCAATAAACCACTTAAAATGAGCTTCATGATACCCAATATCCTATAGTGAACTCCCCACCACAATTATTTACTTACTCAACTCTCAAAATCACAACAGGACTCACGATCACACGGTCCAAATCCTAATGAAACTAGGATAATGAACCTAAAACCGTTGACTATTCTCCTCACTCGGGTTAGTTCCAAAAAAATTGATTACCCTCATCACTCCCATAAAAAAACAAGGCATATCCCTCAGGCCATGGTCAACCACACGACCACCCTCCACATGTTTGACAATCAAAAAACCACAAACATCTAACCACACTCCCACTATGTTATCCAAGGAAAAACCAAAATGAGTAGGGCTAGGGGTCTAACCAAACCTACCCTATCAATCCATCCATGAGACAGGGAACATTCTTAGTGATCCACTTCTAAAACACCAAGAATCCTCATACCTAACCACATATTAATGATAGAAGACCACAGTATCCCCACCAAGGAATATCATCAACGCCCACCCAATTCATCAATGATAACATGAACATAGGCCCCACCTCATGACTTGGTATACAAAACATGGAAAGAATAGCTACCTCCCAAGGAATACAAACCTAGGACTTCAAGGAAACCACTTCCTTATGGAAACTAAAACACAAAGAAAATATCTCTAATGCATCTTTTCCCTCATCGAACCACTAATAGGGCACTCAAATCCCATTTCTGACCCACATGAGTCTCCATGCATCCCTCGTCAAAGGGAATAAATCTAAAACACTGAAAAACCTCTCACCACATGATCTACATAACATGTCATTAGAAGAAAATATACATATGGTTAAGTTTAGTAGCATTCCACCAAGTAATTATATGATAAAACATCATATGAGTAGTTGATGAAACTTTAAATAACTGAACCTCCATAATTAGTAAAACACCACAGATGGATATATTTCATGTGAATCCTACATTCCTAGAATGATGCATGAACACTAGACTTTTACCCGTGGTTCAAGATACAAAAACCAGAATAAACCATAAATCCACAAACTCAAGTACATCACGCTAAGTGAAATAATAAAACTATAAAAACAAAATCCATGAACATTAATCCCATGCCCTAGAAACTTGGACATACTATTGTAATGGTGTTCATGAAACACCAGTCCAATATCCATTACAAGTTTTGACACATTCCTAGACCACCTATCAACCAACTCCCCAAATCATAAAACCAAAAATCCTTTGATACCATTTTGTAATGAACCAAATTGGTTTAACCAAATATGTCACCCAATATATCCCACTACAAGGCCCCAAGAACACCTCACTAGAATCTAGAGATTTTCAACCAATAGTTAGGGTCTAAAAGGTTCTATGGGTATACTATACCCTCTGGTCAAAGTGAAATAATAGTGTAAAATAACCAAACTCGTTAATTGGGGTCAACATTAGAGTATTCATAATAAGTAACTGGAATAGGAGCACGTTATAGCAAATAAAATACAGCATACAGTCATATAGACTCTTAGGCATGAAAAAACTACAATAGTTGGTTGCCCACTGGTCTGAACACATATGAAAAATAAACGACCAGAAAATAAATACAATAGTCTCTATTTCCAACACCGATCCAAATACCTAGTCTCCATGATGCTCGAGCTACACCATCCCAATCCTGAGACTCTACATGAGTGGCTCTCCTCAATCCATCAATACTGGACCTTGGACTTATCCATCGTGCAACCTATGCTCCAACTATAAAGAAGGAATCAGGTCTAGATGTACATTGAGGTTCACATATATGCGTAATAATTGAATCTTAGTAGGCCACCCCTAATGGTGAACCTATAAATATTTTGTTATAACATGTATATGCACATGTGATATACCCAACCAATCCAAAAACTAATAGAATCTAGTATAAAAGTGAAAACTGTATAAAAGAAGGGGGAAAACAAAAATAAGGAAGATGGATAACTGTGGGTTCTAGTCTAACATCATATGTAAATCTACCCCCACTTTTTCCCATGTTGAAGGGTTTACAGCATGTGGATCACCCAACCACATGAAAATCCTTGCATCCTCTAGATCTATACAAGATCTCCAAGACATCTAAACAAAAAAGGCATGAATGTTGGACCCTAGGGCACAACCATTGGTATCCACACAACAAAGAGCATCTACTTGGCTCTAGGAATTTGATGGAATGATCCAAATTGGTGGTATAATCTCACCTCAACCCATTATAGATTTTTCATGTCCTAGAATTCCTACAGAATGAATTTTGGATCCACCATGGACCCATCATATACACCTACTTATGGGCTCCATCCACATGGAACAGATGGATGCACTATACAAGGGATCCATACACAAGGTTAGGATCACAACAACATCCATAATAAAAAGAACCCTATATCTAGGTAATACACCCAACTAAAGGGGGTTCCTTTACCGAAATCATTCACTAGATCCCTAAGTTCATCTAATCACGGCCACCCAATGGATGTGAGAATAAAATAACAACTCAATTCCAACTCCCAATCCAAGATATCCCAAGGTTCTACTCCTCAAACATCAATCCTAAGAATAAACTAACTCAAATGTTATGATAAAAGGACAACCAAACATGGGTTGATCCACTACTCAAACCCACCATCCAAATAGTTAAACTAGAAGTGTTGATCAACTCTCATCCAAAATAGCATGAGGTCTATCTTAGCACCTTAGATATCAGAATCTAATAATAATACACCACGGGCTCTCAAATACAATCCTTAGGATCATACCAAAACTTAGGGATCCCATTATCTCTGAGATCATGGAATAAAGTGATGTCCTCCATGGTAATCCACTTATACACCCAACTCTCAGGCCACGCCCATCCATAGATCCACAAATGTCCCAAAGGCCACAAAAAAATTAGGACACCCTACAAGGGGTTCCTAAATCTCATTAAAAATCATGGGACATACAAAGAATGGAAAATACCTAGTGTAGGAACAAGCCAAATAGACCTCAATGGCCTAAAACTAATCCAAAATCAATAACATACCCAATGTACATCCAAAAGCACAATCCCAATAATAAGGGAATTTACAGACCACCTCAAAAGTAAGAGAACCTCCACTGGGGATTCTTAGAATTATTTAAGCCTTGTGGAAAATAGCATGTAAGATAAACCTTATCCAAACTTCCTAAGAACAACCCATACACAAGTACCAGCTCTCTTATAAGGGAATCCTAACAATTCCATGCCACATTGTCATCCTCAACAACTGACTATGGAAAAATATGGAAACTTGATTAGTAACCATGCCATTGGTTATCCTCAAGAGTCCCTCATACTCATCTCAAAATATCAATGGAATCCCATCATGACCACCATACCATACTGTCAAACCATATCAAAGGCTCTAATTTCTATAACCCTTATACCCAGGATCCAAACCTCTACTTCTCTAACCTTGATCAACCAATATCAACACATAGAGAAAACCCCAAGATCTCCTCAAATATTCTACTCGATCTAACCTTTCAGGATCCATCTGAAAGAAAATTAAATAGATCAACATGGAATTCTTGATCTAGGATGATCATTGTGCTCAAAACCCCCGCCCATGAATCATAGCTCACACCTAACCCACTAGAGGATTCTGAAACCAAATCTCAAGGAAATCCTACAATTAAACTCTCACAATCCAAAACTCCATCCAGATGTCCTTTAAATATCTAAAAGATTTCACCATTATAGTCTATATAGAAAAACTCTTAAAATGTACTACTCACAAGTCCAATTATAATTTTAGGGCTCAAAACATCCAAATCCCCCCCCCAAGCTAGAAAAATTACACAACGTGTACTTATGAGTACACAATGTGTACTCTAAAATCTATACTTTTATATGTACTTCTACATGGACATAGTTTAAATGGGGTCTTTTTATGTACTACTACATGGTTAGGGTGTACATGGGGTATGCCCATGTACTTATACATGGCCATGTACCCCTCACCTAGGGTGTATTCTTAATTACATTGTCACAATCCATGTCTTACTACACAACGTGTACCCAAAGTACATGGTGTGTACTTCCCAAATCTCCATTTTTCCATGTACTCAACCACATGGCCAGGCACATGGAAAGTAATAATATATAGTGTGTACTTAAATTACATGGTATGTACTTATAAAAACTTCATCTTCTCGTAATATAAATAATACATGGTGTTTTTTCATAAAACCGCACATCGTGTGCATGGGTTTTCTTGAATGAGTATCCCATGAAACTTCTTCAAACCCTTGATTTCTCTACAAAAGACATAGATCGGCCTACAAGGGTTCCCAAAAACCCATAAATGGGATTAAAATTTAAAAATAAATCTACAGGGATTAGCAGCCTAAAACATAAAATGGACCTACCTCCAGGAGGAACCCATGAATGCTTTAGTCTGATCCACGATTCGTAATGGTTGCATAATGATCCAGTGCGATCTGAGCTTCACGACAGCACCTCCTCTTATCCCTCTCCCTCTCTTAGCCAAAGAACTCAAATTGGATGTCCCCAACCCCCCATGTGTGTGCATATAAATCTAGGGGATAAAATAAAGAATAAAATGAAAATGGAAGAAAAAAAATAAAAATGAAAAATAAATAAAAGGGGCCTGACCCAGCCATAACACCCAACACAAGGTTATACCCCACCATGAAAAAAAAACCATTCCAGACTCAACCATAGAGATATAATATCAACCCAAAGCTCCATTTAAAATATATGACTGAACTAACATGTGTGAATAAATTAATATTTAATTAATTAAATATTAAATATTTCGTGAAAATTCGAACGGCTTAGATTTCCACCAAAATCCTATACTAGGGTAGACACCCCATTCCAGGACCAACGAAGTGTTCAGAAAAATTATATAAGATCATATTATAGGATAAATTACCATTTTCCTCATGAAACACTTCCAAGAACAAAAATTCAAATTTCCCCAAATTTTCACAACCTATGAAGTCGCGGGTCATTATAAGAAAAATCATAAGGAGGTGAGAAGAATAATGAGTTATGTTCAATGAAATTTAAATTGTGTTTTTTTATTTAAATTTTTAAAGAAAATTTATTTATTATAATATTCAGATATTGATTGGATCAGTAATATTACAGATTAAAAATCCACAAGTAGAGGGTATTTTTATATTGGGAATAATTATGTTGGTTTGATAACTAAGAAATAAGATTGTGCTTGTTTAAACATAGTAGAGGAGAAATATGTTTCAATCACTAAATATTATGAAAATATTATCTAGATAAATAAATAGTTGGAATACATTAATGAAATTTTATAATATCTAATAATGATTCAATGTGACAAAAAAGTGTTATTGAGTTGTTTGAAAATTTTATTCAGTACTCTTACATAAATCACATTGAGATCTAGTAATATTTAATAAATGAGAAAGTGGAGAATGTCATATTGAGGTTGTAATTCATTGAAACTAATAATCATGTGGATTGTATCTTCACAAATACATTATAATCTCATATATTTTAAAAGCATAGGTTTAACCTTGTAGTTCAACCAATTTCCTCAAAATAAGAAGGTTTAGAATTTCTACTCTCCCCATTATATTTAAAATTATATTTAGTTACTATTTGTGTGTGAAATAAATTATAATTAGTTGGAATTATAATTTAAGGGGGAGATATTATCCATAAAGAAAAGAAAGAAAATTAGAGGTTAGTTCATTGTTTATGGGAAACAAATTAGTAATTAACTAAATCTATTGTTTCTTACACCAAACTTTGTCTCATATAGGATTTTAAATTTATGAAATCCTCTGGGTTAAGTGTTATTAAAATATGTTATTTGTGATCTCTTGGGGTTTTTAAATTTGGGATAATAATACCCTTACATTCATATTGTCAAATTAAAATAAGAAATATAATAATACCCTTATATCTGAAGGGGGAGTAAGAGCCCATAAAATCTAAAATTTTGGTGGATATTGTATTATGAAAGAAATGGGGGACACTATATATATCTATTATGGTTGTTGGATTTTATAGATGTAAGAATTTTCAACAAAATCCAAATATGGATAATGTTACAACTAATGGGTTGTATGTTGGATTTGTTGACAATAATTGAGGATGTTTTATATTGTTGAATATTGATGAAGGATTTTCACTGAAATTTGATGTTATGGGATATTAAAGAATTGATGCAAATATATTAATGCTTTGTAAGATGATTGAATTGTTTTAAATTATATTTCATGATGAATAAAGCCAATGGAAATGTTTCCTATAGTTTTCCATATTTTTTGTGTGATTTTGGATTTGGAAAGAGTTAGATATTACAAAGAATTATATAGAGATGATGGTGAGTAAATTGGTGAATAAATACTTTACCATGATTAACACCATGTCGTGGTGAATTTATCCAAGACATAGTGGACATGGAAATGTCTAGAGTTATGATATTGTGGGTGTTTTGTATGTCATTTTATAATGGGATTATTTTGTTTGCAAATGGAGAGTATAAACATGACATAGCAGATTGTGTTTAAGTTAAGAACTTTACCTATGAGGAAATAGTGAGGAGGACTATGACATAGCAATTGGAATTTCATTAGAATAAAAGTATTGAATATCATGGAATGCCTGGAGTTGTTCAAAAAATGTAATACATTTCACTTGGTATTTTTAAGGCCATGGTGATGAAGTCTAAATTAAAACATAGAGGATATAGTGACCATAAAGAAGAAGAGAACATTTTGTCTTGGGAGTTTCCCTATACAAAAAGGTGAAGACCAAAACAAACATAGTATAAGGTATTTTGGATTTAAAGAATAACTATGAAAAAGGAGTATATAAAGAGAACCATTATATAAAGGTGAGCATTTAAATTATTAGGTTTTCTAGAGTTTGTTAAATATAGTATTTGAGCATTTTATGAGAATTATTTAAGAGAGTTTTAATCTAGAAGTCACACTATATCATGGTATTTGGAGAAACATGTCATGTTCATCCTATATCAAATCCAAAATGGATGTTTTTTAGATGGAACCACACCATGGAGTTTGAAAATATAGAATTAATGCTCATATATAAATAATTGGATCCTCTATAACTTCTCAGAAGTTAGGGTTCAAGATTAAACATCATTATTTGAATAAAATTGTTATGACTTTATGGGAGATAATGAAATGGATGTATTTTATGGAGTGTAAGTTAGTAGTTAATTGTTTTTTCAATTTTGAATTTCAAATTCAAAATTTTGGTGGATATAGAGGATATGAATATACCTAGATGAAAAGAGAGATATACATAGAGAAAGGATTATAATTTTATTGAATATCAGGTGGAAGAACATATCAAAAGTGCAATACATTATTTATCTCAATTTATAAAGTACAGAGTTTCAATATTAGAATTCATTAAAGATTAGCATTTTAAGATAAGATACTTTTTTACATATCATTGAAGATCTTATATAGGAGTGAAGAACATCATGAATAAAACTCTTCCATTAGTTATTTTCATTGATAATCATTAATTTCAACTATATAATCATCAAATGTAAGGGTTACTTCCAAAAACACTAAGTAGTATCTTAATAAAACTCCTTTTTCAATATATGACTGGATCTTCATCAGTATATACAATGGAAGTCATCTTCAATTCATGTTATTTATAGTAACTCCCAAGTTTTATCTTGAATATATCTTGTTAAATCTCTATTTGTCTTATTTCTATGACACTACTCATCCAACATAGGGTACTTCAATCATTTGAATCTTCATCATTCCCAACACATATTGATAAATTCACTTTTTAATAAACTCCTTACTTATTTAAAATAAATAAAATCAAAATAATCCAATATGATATTCAATCTCCCACTATGGATTTGTTTTCAATACCCATAAATACTTCAAAAAATCACTATTAATATGTTCTCAATGGTTCCTTTCTTTCAAATCCACCTTATTAACAATAAATACCAATGTGCAAGGGTGAGGTAAAGTCCTAATCATATCATTATTTAACCATGATGTTTATTATCATCTTCTCCCCTTATTGAATGTAACATCCTAGTATACATGAGATAAGGATGGAATTATATTTCACTTAGTAATGTTCCATAAACTAATCAACTCTAATTTTACTTTAGAAAGCTTGATGTAGAAAACAATAGTGATTAATATAGACATAAAATTTATCCAAAAGTTGTTTAGCATGTGATTATATCACAAATTTCTATTTATAGGGTTTGTTCAAGTAGATTTTCAAGGAATTTATAAGATGCACTCAATTTAAAAAAAAAACATATCAAAAACAATCAAGTGCAATAATGTCTCTCTCCCTTTTCAACTCAACACATTTTATCTTCTAAAATCATAAATGATTTAATCATTGTAATAATGGGAAATTGTGATTATTATACCTCAACCTTTATATTTCTCTATAATTTTATGTTTTCACATGAAATTATAAATTTCTGGTATCTTACTCTTCTTCTCATCTCCCCCTCAAGGGATAAGCCCCAAAAATATTCATCACAGCCAAGATTCCTTAATATAAACTCCAATAATATCTTATTTATACTAATTTAAATGTTTCAAGGATCCCTAAAGATACTAGTCAAATTATTCTATGTTGCATATCTCTTCATGATGTATATTTATCATAGAACTCATCCAATTATCCCCCTTAATGCATCAACTTCAATTCCCTATACAAAGAAATATCATTAGAAAAATATATAAGAATAGGGTGGATTATCATTTTCTTCTTAATGAGAGAAATAGGGATGATGTTTTCTTCTCATCCAAGGAAAAAATTTCTTTGCAGCTCTAATGGTGTGATAACTATTCATGTTTTCTCCTCCTTTGATTTTCAGACTTGATCATTCATGGGAATGATGGTATTATTATTATTTTTAGACTTATACATATATGGAATACAACTTTTCATTTGATCTATAATGGAAATTTTATTTCATTTATATTGAACAAATAAAATTTATTTTTCTATTTTTAATGTCCATATGATCATGCATTTCTTAGGAATATAATCAATTATCTCCTTGTATGAAAACTCTTTTTCATAGTAGCTTTCTTGGCACATGAATTCAATGGTACTTTCTATTTATTTATCAATAAATACTTTCATCCTAGTACCCATTTAATGTATTAATTAATAGTATGTTTATTATATTTATACCTTCCACATAGTTTTTATTCCATATTTGAGTTACACTTCTTTGGAAAATTATTAAGTTTTTCTTCTTATATGTCTTCCACCAAACCAATTCTTTTACTTCTCTCTTGGATTGATTATATTTTTTGTATCAGTTTTATTCCTCTACATTTGATATTCATGGCATGTTTTTAAAGTTTTATGATATGGAATTTTCTCCCATATTAGGTGGAAAATCCTTCTTAAACTTCTTTTTAGGTTCACTTTTCTCAATAATTTTATTTTACTTATACCCTAAGGTTGATTCATCTCCTTGTATATTATTATTTTCTCAAATTGTGTGGTATTTCTTCATTAAAAACTTATGGTACATGATTGGTAAACTTAAAATCATTCATCACTACTTTTATCACTTTTATGACAATTCTTATAAAAATTATCTATGATTTCAAATTTGTTATTAATAAATAGAGTTTCCCTTTTCTGTGTATTTTACCTCTACTAGTCTTTACTCCCCTTGATGTAGGAATTGCATAATCTTTATAAAATAAAACATTATTCTAAATTTTAATTTCCTTATACCCAAACCTTCTACAACACCAATAGTGTCCAACGAACCTTGATCTTTTACCTTGAACCAAAGTCAAGATAGCTTTTGTAGCTTACTATTTTTTAGTAGAAGCACCATACTTTTGGGATCTTCTAAGGGGGTTTCTTTTCTTGAAAATTATCATATCCATACTTAATTTAGTGGTGGTATCCTTATTTTTTCACCTATATTTTTCCCAAATTTTGAATTCTATCCTACACTATCAATTGAAATAACATTGGTACATAAATCATTTTGTAGTGCATGGGTTACCATTAGCTATGAACTTCTAGTGGATATATTTTTGGATGATTTTAAGATCTTCATGTTACTAAAATGATTATTTTTAGAATCAAGACTCTTATTATAAGTATCCATGTAATATTTTCTTTTTTTAATAGCTTGGGAAGATTCATCTTGTTTCACTTCCAAATTTTTCATTTTTATCTCCACGTCAAGACACATTAAGTTGAGTTTATTTTTATTAACCTCAAATAATCTCAATATATATTCCCATTATTTTATCATAATTTTCACCTAATATTCATGAATATTATTTTCATTTTTCAATTATCAATATCCTATACCATTTTAGGTTTGATATCTAATTGGTAATTCTTGACATCTATTTCAAATTTATGATTTTATTCCAATGCATGGATTCTCTCTTCACTAATTGTACTTACCTTATATTTCTAATCAATGTTATATTGAAATAATTATTCATCCATGGATAATTTTTATTTAAAAATTATTAATTATTTCTCCTTGTATTTCACTTATTTAATGAGATAGTTTTTCTTTTTTAACTATATTTCTAATGTTTTGTGTATAGATTTTCAATATATTACTGACTGTCAGTTTTCATCATAAAGTTCCAAGATGAAATCAAAAATATAAGTTATAAATTCAGTAGGAAACATATTTATATAATCCTTAACTTCTTATTAGAGTTATTTAATTGATTCAATAGACTCATACTCTTCACGTATTGAACAATATTCTTCTAGAGGATTATTTTCAACACATTTAGAAATTTTATTACTTATTTGATTTCCTTTTACTAGTAATGAGTCTAATTTTTCATTCTACACAGATAAGTAATTTCTTATCCTATTAGATTCTCTCTTCTTCTAATTCTTTAAGGTTTTAGTGGAAACCTATATATAAACTTTTATAGGGTACTCAAAAAATTATTCAAAATTACACATTATATATGATATATAAAAATAATTGGTAAAGAAATTATATCAAATTTAAGGAAACCCAGATTATCTCTAATACCAATTTTAGTGACCAAGTGGGATCATGCAGTCACATAGAGAGGAGGGTGAATCAGTATAGACCATTTTTACTAAAGTCTTATCACTTTAAAATTTTACCACCTTTTTATATTTTAATCACTATATCTATTAAGATATATGTATGTACTTATAAATTAACAATACACAATTACCATATGCAAATCAAAAAAGATAACAAGGGAAGAAACACATGGTATTTTTATAAATTTTGAACCTAATATGGGAATATAATCATTATTATGTTTAGGTTGAGTCTAAGAAAAAGATGTCCACTATATTAGACAATTGAATATAAATAGGCTATCTCCTAAAAATCATTTTCTATCACCTGATAGTTTTATAGTCTCCCAACAGGTTTCTCTATACTAGATCTAAATAGTTTACAAAAGTTTTTTCAAATGCACTTAATGTATAAAATCTTAAATCTAATAAGGATATTTTTTAAAATTAAAATAAGATATTCTTACTCAAATATATTATTTTATAGATAATATATAATCTACTATAATCACATGCACATCGATCTCTTAAACTAACCAAGATTCCAAACCTTATTCAAAATCAGGATCAATGGCCTTACTTTATTCAATATTATTTATACCTTATGTGATATTTAATCACAACAGATGCTCAATCTCTAAGAGTATCAACATAGGTTATGAACAAAAAATAGTAGTACATTTCATTATCTCTATTAATCATTTTCTTCTCCTTCTTATATTTATTCATCTTCTATAATATATTGATATCATAGGACAGGTCTTCGCACCTGCTTCTCCTTCTTCTTTCTTCTCTTTCACCTTTAAAGATAATGGGTATACATTAACAACACATTCATTGGAATTCTTATTTATTATTCTTCCTTGATACAAAACATATTCAAAAAATCAATACTAACTCTGTCAATCCACTATTTCACTTTAAAAAATAGGATTTTTATGAATATTACAATATTAGGTTCTTCTCTATCTCTCACTAACTTCATATAATCATGTGCAAATCATTAGCATAATTTGAATATATAAACCTTCCCTATAATTTTTGTAACATTAATATTTTCAAAAACCTCATTAACATAATTTCACAAATACCCATATTCTTATTTGAACTAGTTAAATAATTCTTCTAATAATTGCTCCAATTTTGATCACCACTAATTATTTTCAAATATTTATATTTAAAAATAATAGAATAATAGAGTAGTGATCCTATCAATTATTCTCATTAATTATCATTTAATCTGGGATTGATTTATGAATCAATCGCATTATCATGATATTTAGTATTTAAATAACAAAAAGGGATCATCAAATTTTAACCTCTATATATCTCACATTTTCTCAAACTTTTTACCCTTGAGTATCACCTTAAGAGTCATAGATACTCTTATATATGATCATATCAACCATTACATATAGGAATATATTTTAGTATGATATGGATATATCTAATCTTGTGATTTGAATTTTTCTAAATTAGTAACCCTTATGTATCCTATTGTTAACCTTTACATATCATCTTGTCAGCCCTTAAATAACATAGTGAGGATATGGATCTTTATCAAATTTCTAGTTATCTACCCTTATGTATTGACCTTTACATTTTCTATATAAACCCTTTCATCTTTTTATTTATATTTACTTTTGAAACCTTTATGTATTGACACTTACATATCATTCAGAGGAACCCTTATATATCACAGTGGGCCTTTATACTTTTCTAATTTCTAGTCTTCAATTTTATAATAAACCCTTACATATGCAGTGAAATTTCAGAGTTAGTCTTATGTATGGAGCAGACTCTTAGAGAGACTCTTACATATCATCCTAAGTAATATTATGTATCACAGTGAGGTTATGGATTTTTTCAATTTCTAATCTACACTGTCTAAATAACCTTTATATATTATTTAGGGTTTCATATTTTCCCTTACATATTTCATGCAATAACCCTTAAGTATCAGGTAGAGTAACCCTTACATAAGATTTTTATCTTTTATAATTTCTCTAAAATATACAACTTCCAAAAATTATCTCAAGGATTATGAACTCGACGTCAAATATTCTCAAGGATTCTCCAACCAGTCTAGTTCATCTAAAAACATCAAAATGACTTTAGGAATTTATCACACCTTCACAAGTATCTTTGATATAATTTCTAAATAAAATTATAGAATATGTGTACTCCATATATAATTTACATGAAACATAAATTCATAATTATTTTTAACATCATAATTGGCCTTATCTAACCATCATATAATAGATATTCTTTATTTATTATAGTATCATTTAGGATTGATAATCCTAGGATGGATTCTCACTCTTCTAGCTATCCATTGTGATTTTTTAATCATTTCACTTTAAGATTTTGATTAGACATATTATCAACATTATAAGGAGTATGTTATAGATAATGCATTCACCTTCTATTAATTCTTTTCTTTGATACTCATTAAAATCATCTTGACAATCATCATATGTAAGGTATGCCTCCCAAAACAATAATAATCATCTCAAGTAAACTCTTTTTCCAATAAATGAATATATATCCTTTAGTTTTTATAATGATAGGTAGATTCAATACATGTGATAAATAGAAACATCTAAGTTTTATCTCAAATATATATTGTGATTTATTCACTTCTCCCCATTCTATGATACTCTTTATCAAGTATAGGGTAATTTAATCATTGGAATTTATATCTTTCCAAACACATATTAACAAATTCACTTCTTAACAATAAACTTACTTATTGAAAACAAATACAATAAAAACAATCCATTAGTATCTTTAGTATGAATATGATGTTCTAAGAAATTATCATGTTTATTAAGTTCTTTTTTTGCTTGAATATGAGTTTTCTTTATAATACTTTTAAAATTTCAATGATATGAGTAAAATTTATCATTTTTTATTTCATTATTGAATATAAGTTTACAATATTATGTTATTTTAATATATTCTTATATAAATTATATTCATTTTTATTGTTTTTCATGTATTTCATATCTTAATGAGTATCCTCTCTTTAGTTACCCTTTACTAAGATTTAATTCCTCATTAAATTTCTTATGATGATTTTTACAATGATTATTGTTGAGTACGAATGATTATGTATTCAATATTAAATTTATAATTCTTATATTAAAATAAGTAAGTTAAAAGTTTATTGAAGCTATTTCTATGGAAGAAACTTGTTTTGTGTAGTATCTTGGAATTTTTTATGTCAAGACCTTTAAATATTTTTTAATAATATTTATTAAGGTTTTCATATGGATAGTACATTTTCATAAGTGTTAAGAGTCTTAAAAAATATTTAATATTTTAAAATTTTCTATTTTTATACCACTCATGCATAAATAATTAATATCTCTTAAATAGATCCTTGAATGAAAATTCGAGCATTTGGTTGTTTCACGAATGGGGGGTATTACCTAGGAACCTGGTAATTTTTATGTTTGGATTTTGGGCCTCAGATTAATCCTTTTCAAGTATTTTAAAATTACATTAGTTGATATAATTTTTATATTATAAATATGATGTTAATCATTAGGGGAAGGATCCACCAAAGTCAACCTTAAACCTTGGGAGGATATTGGGGACTCTATTCAATATGGAGAAAACTATGACTTCATGAGATCAAGGAGGAATCATCGAAGTGATGGTGATCTTCCATCAAGTTAAGTCTCTTTTGTCTTTCTTTCCTTGTTCTTCATGACCTATTAATTATAATTTTGTTTCTATATACTCATCAGGGCATGGATTAATAATAATTCTTTCTTGAATCAATCATTTTTCATTTTTGAATTCTACATCAGATATTTTGATTTCATTTACATGATTATTATTAGTAATGTTTTTATTATATGAAATCATGTTTGATATACGATGAGAGTTGAGGAATGGGATTCCACTTGACCTTTGGCCAACATAACTCTTACCTTTTTCTCTAGTTCTTTCCCTTTATTACATATAATGGTATTATTTAGCCTTTTTAATGGTTTTTGATTCAATGTCAATATATTGGGAAGAAAAAGCAGGTGATGAATAGTGAGTAAAATATCATTGAAGAGTATAATTAGTAAAAGGGGACTGATGTTTTGGAATAATGATGGACTTCATGCAAGGGAGGACCCATGGGGGTGATCTAGGTATAGGATAGATGAGTGGTAGTGCTGGGAACAATGGATTGTCGTGGGGATGATGGTGGTGAAAAAGGATCATGAATGGACACTAGAGATGATGAAAAAATATTGAGGAATAGCTGGAATGATGGTAGGAACATAGAACAAAGATCCTAGATTCAATGGTAATGGAAATCATGGGTACCTAGGGTTTATATATATTTAATTTTCAATCACACTATGTGTGATTTCCAGAAACATACCATGTTTAGCATTGATTGGTGACTAAGGTTTCCAAGTCCACATTAAATATCACATGGTGTGTACTTTTAGATGACATGCCATGTTTGATAAGGTTATACAACTCAAGGTTTACAAGAATAAACACCAAACTATCTCCATGGACACATACACTATTGGTCTAAGGAGCATTCCATATATGATTAAAATACATGAATTAGGTTATTGGGGTACAAACCTATCTATCCCATGAGTCATACATTCTATCTCACTACATAGTCATGTCATATAGGTCTAACCCCCATATGGTATGATAAAGTAAGTACATGCATGAATTTTTCTGAGGCTTGCACATCATTCCCAGAAGAGTATATTTCATGTGCTATGTGACCATTAGTGCTTTTAATGTATTCTGTCTTAAGTTTCATAATTATAAAAATAAATAGTATATCCTATTAATTTTCCCAAATAAATCATAATGTTTTAATCTTCATTATCATGGGAGGTTTTTTGTGAGGAATATAGGGTAGATCAAGAATCTTATCTTTGTATAGATAATAACAGAGTTCAAGCAAGGTGTTTGGAGTAAAAAAAGAGTAGGTTCCCCCTCATGTGTTGGGGTGTGGCCCTCCATGCATGAAGTTTAGGCAATCTCATGTAATACTACTCATGGAAGTGAGTGGTCCCCAATACAATAAACAGAGTTCAATTACCCCCCCATGTGTCATAACACAGTCCTCTATAGGGGTAATTCAGGTGCATTGGGTCATATAAAACATCATGAATTTGGGTTTTCCTTGAGATACAACATGAAACTAGGGGTGTCTACTTGATACTATTTTTTTTTAAAAAGGTTAGGGATAAAGACTCAATTTATTATAAAAGAAAAGACCTCTTTTTTGTTTTCAGAGTTTCCTTCTGGGTAATGTTATATTCACCCCTTCATGGGGTTTTTTCCCACACATGTTGTGTCTATGTAGAGGCACACAGTTCAGAGGTGATGTTAGTGGAAGAGGAGTCGGTGGAGCCTAAGCACAGTGATGCTTTTCAATAATGGTTTTTTATGGTGCTAATGTCAGGAGATGGTGTGATGTGGAGTTCCCATTATTTCTAGTTCAAGGACTGTCTTTATTACAAGATATTGGGTCTTTGTATTTATCCATAATTTCTGGTGTTACTTTTATTATACTTTATTTATGATTAACATATGTCATGTGAATTTTATATTAAATCTAGTTGTTTTGTCTAGTAATACCTTATTTCATTTGGGTCTAAAGATATGTGTCTAAGTTCAGGTTTATTGGGCTAAGGAATCCTATATGTATGATATGTATTCTTAGTGTTAATCACTATCCCATGGCCTATTATATATAGGATTAGGGTGGCACACTCAACTTTCATCGAACCCAGGTAGGTTTTCGGTGGGTTGGATCATGTCAAAGTGGTATCAAAGTGGTTTTGTCTTAGGGATAGAGCTTTGAGTTAGTATTCTTATAAGGTTTGATTTGGAAAACTTATGGAAAATGTTTCAATGGGTCTTGAGTTTAGTTTATAGAACATATACTCTAGTGTAGGTGTGGTTGGCCTACATATCCTTTCTCTAGGATTATAATAATATTTTAGTCAACTCAAGACTCTAAGGAATCATTTATAGGGAATAATAGGTGGTACATATATCATGTTGAGTATTAGTTATGATTTTTTCAATGTACCTATTAAGTTATCTCAACTAAATATACTTTAAATGACCATGGTTTCATCTTATAAAATATAGGATTCCACCTCAATACTTCTAGCTTGGATTCAAAGGCAATATCATGAAGATCTCTTACTAGTGCAACAGCCTCCAGTCACTAATTTATTGAGCAAAGAAGAATTATTCTAGGGACCCAAGTGAGAGGTTCCTACATTATATGAGTATAGGGAAGATCCCCCACTCATTTTATAGGTATTATACTTCCCAATATATATAAAATGGTATTTTTCATGAATTGTAAAAAAACTACCTACATGATGATCATGTTTCATGAGTTCCATCACCATGACCTTCCTATGATTCAAGGCATTCCCAATCCTTAACTGATAAAGTATTGGAAATATTTTATGACTCATTTTTTCAATCTAGTTTAAAAACACAATGACCATATAGTGATTTTTTCATCAATTATTCTTCAAGTCCCATCTAGTCATTGGTGGATTTTGACTACTAAAACTCATAATGAGGCCACTCTAACCTAATCATAATTTGAGTGTATGTTTAGAGAGGAGTAATATCTTATGATTATAAATATGGTGATAGTTCGTGGGATTTTGGATCTTTAGTAGGGTAGAAATATCATGTTTGAGTTTGTGTCAAGGTAAACAGACCATATGAGATACTCCCTGGACATGGTACATAATGAATTTTTGTGAGCTCAGAAATTTGAGTGAGGAATCCAAATGGATATTCAATATAATATTTTACCTCTATGAATTCTTAACAATGTTGGATTTATAGATAGTTCTCTTTTGACTGAGAGTTTATTATAAGAGATACCACTAGGGGCTAAGTAGGTTTTGGTCTCTTGTGGGTGTATTTATTAGTAGTAGTTAGTCATTCATAGTCATCAGGTTCCCATTTTAAAAGATATTGGTATATGTGATCTAGATCTAAGGGATTGATAATAGAGGGATACCATAGTGGGTATAACTAATAGGGATACAAGCCTTATTATGCTTACAGAGGTAGAATATATATGGCTCAAGATTTTATTTATATCCAAGCAACTGAGGGAAGCCATAGTGGTACTATAGATGGAATAGTGTGATAGAGGTATCATTAAGAACATCCCCCCCCCATGGTGAATAGGGTGGACCTTCTATAGGTAGACTCATAATAATAGTGTGTGATGCAATGGGAGGATATGGATATGGGTGATGTTTTGATCCAATGCTACCACCACCACCTTTAAGCGATCCTCACCAAGAAAAGAGTTTCAATGACCAAGGTTTTGGGAAGATGGATATAATGTCCTGATATGATCATGAAATTCCTAACATAGTCTGAGGTATGATTTATAAATGTTATACATTGGAACTCACACTTATCACAACCAAATTGATATATTATTTTCATTCTGTATTATTAGTTCAGGATCTAAGCATGCCTATAGAGCCCCTAACCCAACCACTTCAGTTAGAGACTACTATCATAGGTGATCATCTTATAACCAACTTATTCCATAATTGAGGTATTTCCTTAGTTATAAAGAGTTTTTCTTGGGATCTTATCATGGTAGAGATGAGAGTCTATTATGTCATTCTTAGAATGGACTGGTTATCCACAATCAAAACTTGGGTAGATTTATATCAACAATCATCAAGTAAGGTAATTTATAATCATGTAGATAGGTTAAGTTTTAACTTCACTAATGAGTGATACCAATAGTATTGGTGGGTAGGGATAACCCATAAGAAGTTTAATTTTATTATCCATCAGTTGTAGAGATTAGTTTTGTGCAATATGAATACTTTAGAGGAACATTTTATTGCTATCATAGAGGAGTGTATAAAAGAATTTCTACGGATATCATGTTTACCCCATCATCAAGAGATTTATTTCAGTATTTACCTTCATCATGGGATGATGCTAATATATTTTACATCATATTGAGTAGTCCCAATTGATCTCAAGGATCTGAAGGTGCAGTTGTAGGACCTTTTAAAAAAAGCTTTCATTAGGCCCAATTTTTCCCCTAGGTAGTTCTAGTTTTATTCTCCAAGAAGATGTATGGGAGCTTGAAGATTTTTATATAGTATGTAACACCCCAATATTTTATGCTATGTCTCTTTTAAAATTTAACTTCTTTGATATCTTATATTGCACACAACACTAAGCTTAAACGAACCACGATATACTGTTAATATTATTATTTAAAATGTAATTATCTTCTAGATGTTAAATTGGTGGTTATGAATATTATTAAATATCTTATGAAAACATATTATCAAATTCATTACTTTCCAATTAATTATAAATAGGTATAAAAACAATTTAATATGAAGGAAATTTTTTTATAAAAACTATTATTATGCACCAAAGTTGTTATATCCTAATAAATTAAATTAATTAATATAAGTGAATGATATTAATTAAAAATATATATAATATATTAAATATAATGTTTAACATTCATACTATGGGTTTTCTAGACATGATATAAAAATAAATCCAATTTTTATGCATAAAAAAATATATTTTTCTAAAGGCGGTTTAACCGCTTTTTGATGTCACGCTTATTTTAAATCTAGTTTTTAACACTTTAATAAATACTATTTTAAATAATAAACTTATTCTTTGAAATTGGAATATTAAAATTTCATTTTCTTTAATTTTTGTTATTTTTTTGATAAGTTTCATGTTTTGATGAATAGTGCAAAAATACTGGATTTTAATTGAAAACGTATTTTCCATCTAAATAATTTATAGTGTTAAATTATATTTTTGATTAAATTTAAAGTATAATTAGATAAATTTTATATCAATTAATCTATTTTAGGTCATTTTAATAAATTTTACATTTATTTTAAATATAAAAACATTTTAATCTTTTGAATGTTTTCACTTTAAAAACACGTCTTCGCATTCCATCTATAGGGTAAATTTTAAATTAATTTTAGCCAATTCTGTGTTTTTAATTTTTAAAAATGGATTCCATATTTGGAATCATAAAGTAAAAATTTATTAAATAGTTCCCTTTTATTTTTGGACAATATGAATAGTAACTTCAGTAATTTTTTAATTATCACGATTAAGGGTAAATCGGGTAATTAAAGCTAAAAATAATATCATAAATATTATAAAATTACACTAAAACTTGTCCTAATATCATTTTATTAGTTATTTTAGAAAAAAATAATCCTTGTTCTGATTTTATAAGCTCTTAGATCCTCTTGGATGACTTTAAGCCTTTTATAGTATTTTATTTTAAGAAAAGTCAGCCTTATCATACTTTTGTTTCTAACAAGTGAAATATTTTTAATATGGGATTATATAGGGGATATGTTTTACTATAAATATTATTTTAAATCTAAAATATTTATCTTCTTCATGATATTTTATTTCTAATTTTTAGGGAAGGAATAATTAAATTAAAGGCTTTCACAATGATGATGTAGTAATTGTTTAATTAATGAGCATATCAAATAAATATTATTAAAAATATTAAAATAAATATAATATGATATAATTAATGTCATATAATAATTTTAAAAATTAATTTTACATGTTAGTGATGATATAAAAGAGTTATTTTGAATTTATCATGTTGTTACGATATTTTTAAAAAGTTATGTATTGAATAGTGTCAAAATTGATATTAATGATATTTAAAAAAACAATATTTTATTAAATGGTCTAAAATTTATAAAAAAACTAAATTTCATCAATATGATTTATATATGGTTTAAAATTTCATCCATGATTCATTTATGGTTATTTTTTCATTTTATAGTAACAATATTGACCCTAAAAAAGTAAAAATCTATTATGTCACGGTAAGAGTTAAAGGGATTAAATAAGGGTTAAAGCCAAAAGATATGGGTAATAATGTGACCTAAACTTATCTAAAAATTATTTAATGAGATTATTTATATCAATACTCATCTTATATTTTAAATAAATTACTTTGGATCCATTTTTAATTGAAAAATAGTTTATATTAATTTAATATTTTGAGAGTTTCCAAAAGTGCCCCTAACCTCAATTATAAAAGGGTACCTCCTCCCTCACTTCTTCACAACACCTTGATCCTTCTATATTGACTATAGATTTTATATTTATCCTCCCAACATCCTTATCCAAGTTTTTTATAACCTTTCCTTCCAAAAATATCAACCATAGATCCCTTAAGAAGATATCTAAAGGAAGTCCGCTGAAGAAGAGGTAATCATTTTTACCAACTCATCCAGGTTCATTTATTCTTATACTTCCTATTTATGTGTTGTTTAAATGATAAAGTAATAAATTAATTGTCATATATATTCTAAGATTTTATTTTGATTATGGGACAACCATAATCCATGTTTTATCCATCCTATGAAAATCAAAAGCATTGTGCGTGCGTGCGTACGGCTTACCGTCTCCACACCATGGTGTATTTTGTTTTTTATAGCCACTTTACTTGGATGGGTATAATTATGTAAATAATAGATATATATGGTACTTATTAAATTATATATATTCTTTAAAATTAATATATCATCCACTTCCTTACCATTTCACCAATAAGGGAATGATATCATCGCTCGTACGTACGTACGACCTACCATCTCTATGACACGATGCGAATCATTTTCCATGTTCCCCATTCAAGAATGATTATAAAAAAATATAATTACTAAATATGATATCTATGACCTTAATATAATTCTTTATATGACATAACTATATCCTGTTCACAAGAACCAGGACATATATGACAAAAAAAGCATAGGAAAATGAAGTAGTTAACACCTGAAAAAAGGGTAATAACGAAATATTATTTACAAATGGGTGATAAGATGATATAAAAGGATCAAATATGATATCATAAATATGTTTATGGTTCTGTAATAAATAATAATATGATTTAAACCATTATACAATATTTTTATATACGTATAAAGGAAATCAGACCTAAGGTAAGGAATTTCTTAACACTTTTTTCATTTATTGGGTTAAACTTATATTTCATTGATTACATTATGTGTGAAATGACTTTATATAATATTATGTTGTATTTCCACTTGTTTTATGTGGATTTATATTGGAAACACATAATCCATTCTTTTTTTTAACTATATGATCTTTTTAAGGGTTTATTTCACAATATCATTATTATTTGGGATTGTTTATATTTAAGTCTCCACTGGGGAATATTATTCTTTCATGTCCATGTTTTCTAAAAATATTTTCTAAAATGTTTTTAATATTCTTAAATTATTGTTTAATGTCATTTTTAACACTTTTTTACTTTTTATAAAATGATTTAAAAGGTATATTTTTTCATTTTCTAAATAAGGTTCTTTGAGATTTTTCTGACAAAAATACAGAAGGAATGTTTTTTTAACTTGTATAGTGTGGGCGGATTTTTCTACCGTTATAAAAACTTAATTCTTTATAAATTCCTTTAAAATGTTTTTTAATTATTTTCAAATAAAATATTTTCTTTTATAATTTTTTTGCATTTTAAAAATAAGTGATTTACAAAGTGAAAAAATGTATTTTCTTCGATAAATTTTCAATGGTTTTATTATATTACTTTCATATATAGAAATACTCTATATTTAATCTTATTATTTATTGAGTTTGATACATTATGATATCATTTACCATATTTTATTGAATGGTTTATGATCAGTTTGACTGTGGATGTTCTATTTCGATACCATTCATATTTTATAATTTAGCATTTTGTATGCTAGTTTTTAATACGTATGTTTATATTTTTTATATTTCACCCATTTTAAATAAGTAATTAATTGGACTTATTAAGTGATGGTAGGGGCCCACTATTTCCCCTTGATGAATTAGTAGGTCTCATGAGACAAACTAAACTAGGTTTTGGATAAGGCCTTAACCATTTATTAGATTCTTGGTATGAAGCCTTTATAATTTTAGATTCTTGGCATAAAGCCTTGAAAAAATTAGATTCTTGGTATAAAGCCTCAAAAATATGTTTCAGATGTTTGTAATTATTCATTCTATCATTATGAATTCAATTATTGATATTCTATGTGATTATTTGATTAGTTATAATACCCATGGTTAAGTTTCATTTTCATGTGATTATTTATATGGCATTACTTTATCGTCTTTTATTCCTGTAATATTATGATAAAGTGATTGATTAAATGGAATGTGTTTCATTTATATACCTTTCCATATTTTTTATAACTTGTTTACTTATAGAATCTATTGTACACTTACCCTTGCTAAGCATTTGATCTCACCTCATTCATATGTTTTATTTTTTCCCAGGATTATAAGAAGTATATTGTGACTGAAATATAGAGTTTCACAAAGGGGGAATAATGTTAGACTCAATGAAATTATTTATGAATTTTATTTTTCAAAATATAGTGTAAATTTCAAGTATGTTACTAGTTTACCAGGACTACTAAATTATTTTCCTTTAATATGTGATTTCTTGTATCTTATGCCAATATAATAATGTACCCATAAACTCTAGGCAACTAGTGTTGGGGTATTTATAATTGGTATCAGAGAAAGTTTAGTAGAAACCTAGGTAACTAAATTTAGGAAAGAATAATGAATCTCTATAATAGAATTTAGAATATATCCAAATAAACTAAGATTATGATTTATAGATTATTTATACCTAAATTTTAAATTTTGGTTTTGTGATTCACTAATTTCTAGATTATAAATTATTTTTAATAATTTTATGATTTAATATAGTGTATTCCATTATTTAGAAATAGAACCTAGTGGAAGGAATAGAGACTGTATCAATGCACGTGTTCCATGTAAGGATTTCCCACCTATAAAAGATAATGATGTTGGAGATAGAGCTAAACAAATTATAACTATACTGGGATAGATGACTCAATTTATGATTAATAACCTTACCCATTTGGAGTAACCTGATCCACAACATAGAGAAAAAATATTATATCACTTCTTGAGACAACAACCTCCATTATTTGATGGGACTAAAAATCCAATTGTAGTTGATCAATGGATAAGTTTCATAGAGAAAATATTTCTCACTTTGGTAAGTAATGAAAGTGAAAAGGTCGTCATGGTAGTTTATTATCTATTGGGAGATGCAAATCAATGGTAGTCATTAATTCAAAACACGAAGGAGAAAAAAGAAATAACAAACATGGAATGGAAGGATTTTAAGGAACTTTTCTTGAAAAAATATTCCTTTCATGAATAGTGAGCAGATATGGACAGACAATTCTTGAGTCTAAGACAAAAGGAAAGGGAAAACATTGCTAAGTATGAAGCAAAATTTACAAGGTTAGAAAGGTATATTGTAGACTATATACATAACCCAAGGAGTAATATTTATCATTATTTTATGGGTTAAATCCATTCCTCTAAAGGGTGATGGTATCCCAAACTTTCTCATCATATAAGGATATAATATCATGTGATATCAATATAGAGAAAGAATTATAAAATTATTGTGACTTCAAAGGGAGGAAATAGAATAAGAGAATGGCAGAGAAAGAGTCATAAAAAATGAATAAGAGAAATAAATATTTTCCAACATGTGATACTTGTGGAAGAAAACAACAAGGTACATGCTTAGAAGAAAAAGGAGATTATTTCAAGTGTGGGAAAAAAGGCCACCATACTCATTATTGTAAGGAATATTAATAATTTTCCAATGTGCAATGCTTCCACTTTAAGGATATGGGGAACTATGCAAATGAATTCCCCAAGCGTCAAGTAAATATTCCTCAAAAAAAGAAAAGTGATCAAGGTAAATCTTATGTTGTTACTATAGTTGAAGTGGAATAATTAAAGTATTTATCTTTTTAGTTAAAATAATCATAATATATATAAGGATTTTATTGCGTTATTTATTCTTTAAGTATTTGGAATAATTCATGTTTTCATTAAGGTTTTAAGGTTATAAATGTATTAATATATGTGATATGTGACAATAAGATCTACATTATGTGGTTTTGGGAATCTAATGTTAAGTTGATTTTGGAAATTTAGTGACCTTCCTTATAAAAAAAATTCTTTGAATTTGTACATATATATTTTTGATGAGTCTTAAGGTAACTACTTATGGAATGTATTAATTTTAAATTTGGATATTATTTTTTGAGGTTAAAGTATGATTTATAATATTGGATAACTTGTGCTAACCATTTGGGTTTCAGTAAATATTTAAAATCTGAAGGAATAACTGATGGATCTTATAATTTATAAAAGTGATTTAGGCATAAGAAATTCATCTTTAACTTTCATTTCCAATTGTAAGGAATGAAGTGAAAATAGATCAAAGCACAGCCAAAGGATGAGATTATGCTTATTACATGGAAATAAATCAATTAAGTGATTATATATATAGTAAAATAATACCTTAACTCTAGGAAAAGTATTTTTGAACCAAAACATTTTCCATTTACTTTTCCTTTTGATAAATCAATCGTCTTCTAACATATCACAAATTTACAATTTTGTAATGGTTAACTTTCTAATGACCATGTTCTATATCACTCTCTATCAAAAATTGACAGTTATATTTCTCTTCTATGTCCATGTTTTCATCTCCCACTAATTTTTTCCAATTCAAAATCCTAATTTTGTGGTGACCTTCACATTTCCCTTTCCCTCTTATTAAGAGGATATTTTATTAACCCTATTTCTGATGTGGGATTCCCACAAAATAATTTTCAAGTATCAAACATTGATTTTCAAATGGAATTTAAAATTGATATTATTAAATTTATTTAAGTAGGGTATAATATAATACCTTAATATTTTATAGTATGTAACTTTTTAAATTTAACTTCTTTGACAGCTTATGTTGCATTCAACACTGAGCTTAAACAAACGAAAATATATTATTAGTATTATAATTTAAAATAAAATTATCTCCTAGACGTTAAATTGGTGGTTATGAATAGGATTAAATATCTTATGAAAATATATTATTTAATTAATTGGTCACTAATTAATTATAAATAAATGTAAAAACCAATTTAATATAAAATAAATGTTTTTATAAAAACTATTCTTATATGCCAAAGGTGTTTTATCCTAATAAATTAAATTAATTACAATAATAGAATTATCTTCATTAAATTTATATATATTATATCCAATATACTTTTTTACATTCATATTGTGTGTTTCTAGACATAATATAAAAATAAATCAAATTTTTATGCATAAAAAATTATATTTTTCTAAAGGCAGTTTTGTCGCCTTTTGATGGCGCGCTTCTTTTAAATATAGTTTTTGACACTTTTATAAATTATATTTGAAAAAATAAACTTCTCATTTGAAATTGGAATATTAAAATTCACTTTTTTTGAATTTTTGGTATTTTTATAATAAGTTTCATGTTTTAATGAATAGTAAAAAAATATTGAATTTTAATTGAAAATATCTTTTTTATATAAATAATTTATAGTGTTAAATTATATTGTTGATTTGTTTTAAAGTATAGTTAGATCAATTTTATATAAATTAATCCAATTTAGGTCATTATAATCAATTTTTCATTGAATTTGGATATAAAAACATTTCAATCTTTTGAACGTTTTCACTTTAAAAACGCATCTTCTCATTTCATCTACAGGATTAATTTTAAATTAATTTTATCAAATTATGTGTTTTTAATTTTAAAAAATGGATTCCAAATTTATAATTAGAAGTTCAAAAATTATTAAATATATCTCTTCTATTTTTAAACAATAAAAATAGTAACTTTAGTAAATTTTTAATTACCACGGTTAAGGGTAAATTAGGTAATTAAGGGTAAAAATAATATTATAAATATTATACAATTACCCTAACACTTGTCTTGATTTTATTGGATGAGTTATTTTCGACCAAAATCATCCTTGGGCCGATTCTATGAGCTCTTGGATCCACTTGGATGACTTTAATCCTTTTATAGTATTTTATTCTAAGAAAAGTCAACCTTGTTATACTTTTGTTTTTAACAAGTGAAATATTTTTAATATGGGATTGTTTAACTATAAATAGTATTTTGAAAGCTAAAATATTTATCTTTATCATTATAATTTATTTTAAATTTTTAGGGAAGGAATAATTAAATTAAATGCTTTCATAATGATGATGCAATAATTTTTTAATTAATAGAAATATCAAATAAATGTTATTAAAAATATTAAAATATTATATTATATGATATAATTAATATCATCCACGAATTTTATAGAATATTTTTATATGTTAGTGATTATTTAAAAAAGTTTTTTTTAATATATCATGTTATGATATTTTTAAAATGTCAAGAATTGAATAGTGTCAAAATTGACATTAATGATATTTTAAAATAAATTATATTTTATTAAATAATATAAAACTTATAAAAATATAAATTTCGGCCAAATAATTTAAATAAGGTTGAAAATTTCATACATGATTCATTTATAGTTATTTTCTTATTTTATAGTGACAATATTGTCCCTCAGAGAATAAAAATCCATGTTGTTGCGGTAAGAGTTAAAGGGATTAAATAAGGGTTAAACCCAAAAGATAAGGGTAATAATGTGACCTAAACTTGTCTAAAAATTATTATATGAGATTATTTCAATCCATAATCATCTTATATTTAAAATAACTCACTTTGGATATATTTATAATTTAAGAATAATTTATATTAATTTAATATTTTGAGAGTTTCCAAAAGTGTCTCTCACCTCAATTATAGAAGGGGACCACCTCCCTTACTTATTCACGACACCTTGAGCCTTCTATCTCAACCAAACCCTTCCCATTTATCATCCCAAAATCCTTTAAAAGTTATGGAGATAATGGTCTTCCAAAAATACCAACCCTAGATCCCTTAAGAAGATATCAGTGGGGGGTTTATAGATCTCATGTTATACATTTTTCATAGGAAATAGTTGAGTAAGTGTGGTTTTATGATTCTTATTAAACTATACTTGGCTGTTTACTAATATAGAGTAAGTTTTTAAATGATTAAGGGTCTAGTAATCTATTTTTTCATGATAAGAACTATGTCACTCATGATTTAGAGTTTATAGCGGCAGTTTTGGCCTTAAAATACTAATGACATTACCTTCTCAAATAATGATTCATGGTTTACATTGATCATAAGAGTATCAGGTACATATTCTCCCAATGGGATTTAACCTAATGTAGTGATGATTCATGGAGTTATTAAAATATTACAACATTGAGATAGTCTATAATCTAGGGAAGGTAAATGTGGTCATTTATTCACTTTGTAGGAAATATCATGTTGAGTTTGTGATGGACGTGTCTGGGAAGTTGTCCCCAATGTAGTTGGCCTTAGTGTAAGAGGGAAAAATTATTTACCTTTAATCTTTGGTCATGGAACCCACACATATTTATTTATTGGGGGTTTCTCATCTTGGATATTTTGATTTTGTGGTTTTTTATGACTATTTATTCTCAAGAAACATTCCTAGAGGATTCTCTGAAGGTGGGGAGTATGTAATCCTCTTCTAGGGTTAGAAAATGATTCCAATTGGTCCACATGAGGTGGTGTTGTTGGAGTTATTGTCCTACCCTTTTTCAATGCATCTTGGTGTGATAAATATATACCATTACCTTAAGTGATAGTTTGGCGGGTGGTAATGAGAAATACTTTCATGAAATTTGTGTCTCAATGCCTTACCTATTAGTGGGTGAAAGATGATAAACAAGCCCCATCTAGTTTTATCCAACCCATTGAGGTTCTAAATTTTAATTGGGATGGTATATTGATGTATTTCATGACTATATTTCCACATTCGGTGAAGGGGAATCATGTTTTATAGGTAATTGTTTACTGACTAACCAATTTGACTCAATTCCTCCTATTTGGGATCATATTTTAGTGGAGATATTAGGACTTGTGTACGTGGATGAGATCATATAGTTTCATGGAATACCCATGATAATCATTTATGACTAGAATTTAAGATTCAAATATAATTTTAGAAGGATATTATTGGAGGATTTTGGGTCTCTATTTTGTTTTATTATGACATTCCATACTTAGATAGATGTCCAAACATAGAGGACCATTTAGGTTTTCAAAGAAATTTTTCATGCTTGCTTCTTGATTTTGAAAAGAGCCGGGATGATCACCTATCATTGGGGGATTTTATTTGAAACCATCATTATCACTCTACTGTCAGTATGGAAATTTTTAAGTCCCTATATAATAGTCCCTACAAGACACACCATTGTTGATATAAGATAGGTGAGTCATTTATTATGGGGTCAAGATGGTTTAATTGATGAAAAAGAAGGTATATGTGATCTAGGAGTGGATGAGGATAGGTAAAAGACATCAAAACTACTATACATACTGAAGACAGATTCCTTTGAAGTCTGAGGAGGTAGACCATGTTCTCCTAAATTTATTGATATAATGTGGCTTGAGAAGATTAAATCTGTAAATTTAGTTATCCCCAAGGTTATCAGGTAATTATAGATCCTATTAAATGCAGGTGAGGTTTCTTACTACCTAGTGTTACCCTCGTAGTTAGACCAGGTGCACAACATCTTCCATTTTTCATATCTAATAAGGTATATTCATGATCCATCACACTATATTGATTGTGTATATTTATATATCAATTATGAAATCACATTTGTAGATTACTTAGTTTCAATCAAGTTTTGGTGGGAGAATACCCTTTAGGGTGGGTAATTCCATTATTGTGTGTCTTGTCGTAGTATTGAAATATTTAAGAGGCCTCATGGGATAATGAGAATTAGATGGGAGATTAGTACCCTCACCTCTTTGAGTGAGTTTTTCTTTTTAAGACAAAAAGGCTTGAACTTGGGGAGAATGTAGTGATCCAAAAAAATTCAAAACATTTGAATATTTTCAATAATATTTGGTCACATGGATAGTTTGTGTTTTAGAAGTGTTATGATCTTCAAAAAAATATTTAATATTTTAAAAATATTTTTTATCCCATGTGAATTCAAACAATTAATATCTCAAAAAAAATATCCCTGAATGGATATTCCAACATCGGGTTTGTGTTTTAAATGGGGTGTTTTACTTAAGAGAAGTGTAATTTTCATGTTCAGGATTTGAGCCCCAAATCAATACTTTTGGGTATTTAAAAATTACACTGGTTAATCTAATTTTTTTATTATAAATATGATGTTAATCCTCTAATAGTGGAATGATCCATCAATGTCAACCCTAACTCCTAGGAGGAGATTGAGGTCTTTATTCTTCATGAAGGTGACTAAAAATTCATGAGATCAAGGAGGAATCATTAAAGCACCAAGTATCCTCCATTGAAATGGGACTCTTTTGAATTTATTTTCTCATTATTCATACTTTATTGATTCTAATTTCATTTTTATATACTCTTCATGGAATGGATTAATGTGAATTATCCCTTGAATCAATCATTCTTTATTTTTGGATTCTATAATGGATATTTTGATCGTAGTTAAGTGATTATTATTATTATTATTATATCAAATCACATTTGATGTGTGATGAATGATGAAAAACAGGTGTCCTCCCAATCATCAACCACTATAATTCTTCCCTTATTTCCTGTTATTTACCTTTTTCATGTATAATGGTCACCACTAGAATTTTTAATTGTTATCCATTAAATGATGATGAACTAGGATGGTGGAATGGGTGGTGATTAAGTATAATGGAATTGATGAGGCATAAAAGTGGAAAAATGGTATCGATGGTATAGAATGATGGACAAGGGACATGATGGAGGACCCTAAGGTGATGGAATAAATGTAGGATCTACTTGATGTGATGTTGGGAACCGAAGATTATTGTTGTGATGATGACAGCGATCAAGGGTAGTGTGAATGGATGCCAAAGGCAATGTGACAGCATCAAAATATGGATGGTATGGTGGTAAGCATAGATGGTAGAGATCCTAGTGGATTCAATGAAGGAAAATGTGGGTGACTAGGGCTTCTTTATATTAAATTTACGATCACATGATGAGTGATTACCGAAACACGTGTTGTGATTAGTGTCAAGTTATGATTAGGGTTTCGAGAGTCGTATTAAATATCACACCGTGTTTATTTTAGGACTAAACATCATGTTTGACTAGGTAAAAAAAGTCAAGGTGTATAGGAGTACACACCCAATTATCCCCACTACTAAAAAACTGGCCTTTAACAGTGCTAGTATTTATTAGTGCTAGAAAAATGTGCTGAGAAAGTCCATCTTTATTAGTGTTAAAATAAGTACTAATGAAGGGATACCTTTATCAACGCTAAATAAAAGCACTGATAAAGGGTATCCTTTATCAGTACATTTTTTTTAGCATTGATAAAAGTTCACCTTAATCAGTACTTTATTTTAGCACTAATAAAGGTTACCCTTTATCAGCGCTTTATTTTTAGCGCTGATAAAAGTTACCCTTTATGAGCGCTAATAATAAAGTGCTGATAAATGGTAACCTTTATCAGTTCTTTATTAGCAATGATAAAGGTTCAGAAAAAAAAATTAAAAATTTCATTAATTAAATAATTATTTTTAAAAATGAATAAACATATATATAAATTTTAAAAATTATAAAATAGTATATATTAAATATATACATATGTAAAATGTATAAAATGAAATAATTAAACAATAAAAATTTAAAATGAGTAAATTAAGAAAAATATTAAACATTTTATTAAATAAATAATTATTGATAAAAATGAATAAATTTAATATATATATATATATATTATAAATATTGATAAATAGTATATATTAAATGTAGATATATAAATGAATATATAAGTAAACAAAAAAATTAAAATGAATAAATTAAAATATTATTTAAAAATTTATCAATGAAACAATTATTAATAAAAATTAATAAGTATAATATATATATATATTAATTATAAATATTAATAAATAATATATATTAAATATATATATATATAATGAATAAAATGTTAATTAAAAACATATTAATGTCTTATTCATTTTTAATGTTGTTTGATTTCTCAATTTAATATATATCAAACATTGTGTGATACATTGATTTCACATACATATATATATATATGTAATTAATATAGTTTATATGAAAATGCACACATAAATATATTTACGTAATATATAGAAACACATACACCTAATAATGGGATACATGCCCATTGGGTCTTTGGGTTATGTAATGGGTTTCCCTCTACCCAATTAAAAGAGGTATTTGTTTTTCTTTAATAATAAAATGAGGCTTTAGCCCCAACCTTTTAAAAAAAAATACACCTAATATTTATGTAATTTATTTAAATTTCAGTATATTTTAGATTTTCATTGTTAACATGATACATTTAATATATTATGTTTTTAATTGGTCAATTTTATTTATTTATTTTTAATACTATTAAAATTAGAGCATTCATTTTTAATATTTTTCTATTTTTTATTTTATTTTTTAATTTAATCATTTTCTATTATTTATTTATATTTATTTATTTATTATGTTTTATTATTTTCAATATTTATTAATCTTTAATTCAATATATATATATATATCCATATTTTTTTAATAATTTATATTTAATTAATAAAACTTATCCATTTTTTCAATATTTTTAAAGTACACTCATTTTAGATTATTCAATTTCATTCATTTTTTAAATGCGTGTATTTAAGATTATATATCTACTAGTAATGTTAAAAATATATTTGTAAATAAATATTTATAAATAAATATATTTATAAATGTATATTTAATATATTTAAAAATTTATATGTTTATAATTATTATAAATAAATAATTATTTTTTTAAATAAGTATTTATATAATTATATATAAATAATTGTATATATTTAATAATTATAAAATTATAATAAATTCATTTAAATAAATCATTTCTCAGCACTAAAATTTTAACGCTGATAAAGATCCCTTTTATCAGCTCTTATCAATTTAATGCTCATAAAAGGGATCTTTATCAGTGCTTTTCTGAAAGCGTTGTTAAAAGTGTTCCCGATCTATTTAAAAGAACCCTAACTAGTACTCACTCATCATGATTCTAAAGCTCTCATGGAAATCCTCTACTTCTGACACAACTCCACTATAATCCATTAGATGAATCAAGGATATAATCCAATGTATGTTATTTTCTACTTTTCCCATATCGTTGTTTGATCTTTTGGGTTCCTTGTTTTGTATTTTTTGTACTGTTCTTAACCTTGATCAACCCTATATCACATCACCTCATTTTTGTCGGCGTGACTCCTATGTGAATTTTAATGGCTTGTTTATAAGATGAATATCTGTAGTTTAACCTCATGCAACCAGGATGAGAGACGTTGTGCAATTTAACTTCCTACTTCCAGGATGAATTTGTGCAGTTTAATGTCATGCAACCAAGATGAGAGATATTGTTAAGTTTAAAATCTTTCTTTTAGAATGAATTTTTGTATTTTAATGTCCTATAACCAGGATGAGATACACTGTGCAATTTAACACCTTGCTGCTAGGATGAATTTTTGCAGTTTAACATCATGAAAATAGGATGAGAGACGCTATGCAGTTTAACATCTTTCTTCTAGGATGAATTTGTGTAGTTTAACATCATTAAATCATGACAAGAGATAATTTATGGCCACTATGAAAATTATTTCATGATAAATATTGTATTAGTGTGGTTTTTGACTCATTCCTCATCCATTGTGGCCAATGTGCATGCTCTATTTTATGGATCATCCTGGATCGGTTTTTTGAAATGGTTTTTGGAAAGGGGGAAAATGATTTCTATAATTGGATTTTCTTTAAAAATGTGGGTTATTATGTTGTCAAAAGTGACCTTAAAATAAGGTGGTTTGAAATGGAAAATAAAATAGTGGTTTTTGAAGAGAGAATTTTTTTTTATAAAATTTGGCTTGTGATCCTTTTTTTTTTGCCTAAGATGTTTCTTTCGATTGTGTTTCAAATTGATTATGAACCTGATTTTATGATTTTTGTGTTATTCAGAATATTGCACCCAGAAAGGTCCCTGAAGTTTCTAGTAGGTCTCACCCTGTTTCTGGTTCTCCTCAGTTGATGCCCATCTTCTATGGCAATTAAGGTTCCTTAGAGATAGTTAAGTGGCTTAAAGAATTTGATCATGTCTTCAGAGTGTTTGGAACTCCCAAAGCTATTATAGTTTGTGTTGTTATGGGTCTTCTTGGGGGTCCAACTTTGGAATAATGGGAGTTGTTTTCCCCACCAATGATGCAAGTTGTGATGACATGGGAATATTTTAAGTCCCTCTTTATATGATGGTTTATACCTAATGAGGTTAAGACAAAGAAAATAGAAGATCTCATGGGTATTTAGAAAGGTCATCGTATGGTGAAGGCTTATATTGAACACTTCGAAAATATGTTTTCCTTTTTTTTGGAGGTGGTGTCATAGGATCTGTTGGAATATTCTCTTTTCATTGGGGGTTTTCATCTAGTGATCAAGGAGTGGGTCCTCTTCTATAATGATCTTCATTTTGAGAAATTGGTGGAGGAAGAATTTTTGGATAAGTTGTTGTGAAATAAGCATAAATACATTGGATCATTTTTTGTCTCTTGTGTTGGGGTGAAGACGTTCAGAGTTTCCTCATTTTTGTTTTTTGGCTGTTGTAAGTTCATATTTCATTATAAAAGTATAATGAAATTATCATTTTTTAGTTAAAATGGTTTTGTTTTTTCTTGAATTTGAACCTTTAAATGGTTATCCTTTCGTGAATTAGTTCCCCTCTTTCTATCGTGCTTGTTTGGAGATGTCTATTTTTGTAGAAATATCTCTTTGTGCCTTGTGTGCGGGTTTATTTATATTCTATATTTTGATCATTTTTATTGTTTTTTCTACTGATGTAGTTTTTTGGAATAATATTGATGTATATTTGGATCCATTTATCAATAAATCCAAAACATGGATTGGTTGTGCATCACTCACAAATTTAATAACAAAACTAAGGATTCTCTATAAACTTCACTAATGTTAGTTAACTACTGCTTAGCATAGCATCTGATCTGAACTTCTTTCCTGGAGTCCTCATGATTATCTCATCTCACCCATGCTCACCACCATTTGTATCATATCACTATTCATTATTCACTTTTCCTTCTCTTCTTGTACCCATTTACTATATGTATGCATCTTCATGCATCGTGCATCTTTACAAGAAGAAAATGGGCGCAAGAATATAAGTAAAATTGAATGCTAAATGGTGATATGATAAAGATGGTGGTGAGCATGTGGGATGAGAGCATCATGGGGATGTCGTGAGGGAAGTTCAGGTTAGATGCTATGATAAGAAGTAGTTAACCAATAGTAGTGAAGTGCATATAGAATCCTTAGTTTTGTTATTAGCTTATATTGGGACCAAAGAAACCCTTTATAAAGATGTAAAGGTAATGTTATGATATACTTTCTCTGTTTTACTAAAAAATTATATAATGAAATGTTGATTTAATTTTCATTATTCCTTATAGTGTTCGTTTATTTTAGAATTTTTTTCCTATGTTTCATTCCTTTGTAGGAAGAGCAATGGTGTTGTCTCTACTCAATCATAGAGGTAATCTTGATGTTTACACAATAAAATCATTTTCCATAGAATTAATTCATTGTTTCATATTTATGTTTAATTTATTTCTTTTTAGTATTACTCACATAATAATTGTTTTCTTATATAGGTGGATTCTTTTGTTCAAGTTGGGGTTCTTTATCCAACTTTTATGCTTCTTCTCCCTCAGAACCTTTCCACCCCTATATTGTTTCATTTATCACTTTCTTTCAAATTCTCTCCATTTCCTTTGCAGGAATAGAAACACTGCTACCTCTACTCAATTAAAAAGGTAATCTTGATATTTTCACAGTAAAATCATTATTCATATAAGTAATGTATTATTTTATATTTATGTTTAATTTATTTTTTTTAGTATTACTCGTAATAATTGTTTTCTTATTTAGGTGGATTCTTTTTTTTGAGTTGATGTGGTTTGTTTGAAGCTACTCAAGCAGTATTGGCAGTTCGACAAAGAAATTCAATTGAAATCATAGTAACATTGATAGTTAGAATGGTTTTTGAATGTATGTAATAATTTGTATTTATGTAATTGTATAAACCAATGTTTGAAATGTTTTTAACATAGTTTTTTTCTGGTATTTGTGTTGTAAATTTAATTTTATTTAAATTCTGAATTGGGACTTGTTTTTTTTTTATCTGGTGTGTTTATGGTGTGTTATTTGTGTGTTATTTGTGTATTTCTTGTACTTCTAGTGTTTCAGTGTGCTATTACAACACACTGTAGTATGGACCTTTATCAGTGCTTTTAAAAGTTGTGATAAAGTACACATTTATCTGCACTTCTAAAAGCGGTGATAAAGGTATACTTTATCAGCGCTTCTATAGCAATGATAAATAGTCCTCTATCAACTCTTATAAAAGCACTGATAAGGGATTCCTTTAGCGGTGCTAAATAAAAGCACTGATAAATGGAACCTTTATCGCTACTTTTAAAAGTATTGATAAAGGTCCTATTTATCAGTGCTTTTGTTAGTGCTGATAAAATTTCTGGGCTTTTAACGTTGCACATGTCGTTAGCACTTTTCTAGCGCTGATAAAGGCCATTTCTAGTGCTTTTAAAGGCCAGTTTTGTAGTAGTTCCCCCTGACCACATGTGTTGTGTAGGATAGGGAGAACCCCATATATGAGTAAATGGCATGACTCAGGATGCTGGGGTACACACCCATTTATCCCATAGGTCCCACACACTATATATCTATATAAGAATTCAATATAGGTCACCCCCCCCCCATATGGAATAATGGTGGCAGTATACAACTAACTTCTGTTTAAGGCTCACACACCATGTCCAGTAGAGTATATGATGTTATTATGTAACATTTGGTGTTATCCATGTCTTCTAAACTAGGTGTCATAATTGGACTAATAAATAATCCATTATTATATTTTTTATACATAAAATGTGATGGTTTTATCCTACTTATCATAAACTACATTTTATAAGCATATAGGGAAACTCAAGGATCATATCTCTATAGAGATGATGACTAAGTTCAAGTGAGGCATTCATAGAAGACATGGAGTTAGTAATCCCTCATGTGTCAAGGAATAGTCCTCTATTAATGGGGTTCAGGTAATCCCATAGCAGCATACTCATAATAGGGAATGGTCCCCAATACGAAAAATATAGTTTAGGTACTCCCTCATGTATCAGGGTCCGGTCCTTCATCCAAGGATTCAGTACCCCCATGTGTTGAGGCATGATCCTCCATAGGGATCAGGTACTTCCTCGATCAATTAACATTTATCTTGAAGATTCATGGTCCCCCGCTATATTTATAATTTTAATTTTCTTTAAAGTAATGTAACATGGGTATTTTAGATGTTCCAGGTCCATACTAACATCAAAAAATGTGTTCCATGCATTTTGTCGTGAAATCCATTATATAACACTCCATCAAATAACACAAGTCATGTGTAGGTAGAAATGTATCTCTATACCTAAAGAAGACACCAAAAGGATCACCATGTGTTGAATGGATTCTCAAACACTGAAGGTTAGAGACCCTTCAAAAGCTTCACCAAATCTGGTGATGTGGTGGTGAGAACCTCCCACCAAGAGTACACCATAGATGTCATCTTTTGGTGACAAAATGTGTTCTTAAAACCATATAACACATTTTTAGGGTCTTTTAGACACTTTTTAACCTTTTAAAACACCTTCCATGGGATAAAAATATATCTAGGGTCATATTTCATTTCTCATGCTTTGATTTGTTTGCTAATAGATCCAAAATAGACACCCAAATCAAAATTTATGACCATTTGAAGTTTGAAGGTGTTTTTCCAAAAAAAATTCTCACACCCAGGTGAACTCTACACACATTCCCTAGTCTCACATGCCCCAGCCTAATATTCCCTATCCTTTCATACCCTATTTGTAATTCCCTGGCCCCAGAATCCTAGACCCTGTGACTTACTTTGTTACATTAGCATGATTACAAGGAATCAAATCCTGAAGTAAGAACTGTTTAGTATTTTTTTTAAAAATAGATTATATACATGGAACCCATTTTACATTGGGAATAAAAAAACATAATACATAAAAAAATGCCCAGCATCCATGAAACTCATTCTAAGAATTCATATTCATACCCTAGGAAAAGGAAAAAAAATAAGGGTGATCTAAAATGATTGGTAAGGGTAAGAGTATAGTGGAAGTTATCATTAATCAATAATTCATAATCAATATGGAAAGTTAAATAACTAAATACATTTCATTTAATCAATAAACTGAGAATAAAATGAATCCATAGATTTTTTCATAATGAAAATCCTCTAGATATTGATAACTAAAATGAAGGCCATGATTAATTATCATACATAATTTATCTGGTACATAAACCATTATTTCATGAATGTCTAACCTCAAGACAATTTAATTCTATGGGTATAAACCTATTGGATTCTTCTTGGAAACAAACTCAAAGGGTTTGTCACCAACTGATTTCATCTCATGAGACTATCAATGCATCGAGGGGATTATTTCTAATGGTACCCAACCCATGTATTTATATTCCAAATCATTTCTCATATATCTAATGATATATTTAATTAATAAAAAAATTTCCTTGTCATAAAATATTTGTATTGAGTAAAGGATACTGATTTAACAAATACTTCCTCATTTGATAAAATAAATTTCAAAGTAAGCATTGTATGTAAAAATAAAATATGGTTTAGTAAATAATAATATTAATAATTAAATAATATGTATAATTAAGATAAATTTAATAACCAATTAAAATTATTATAATAAATTTATCATTTTAGGAAAAAATTAGCAATCACAAAAGTGATATTGCAAACATAACTTTTACTACTTGGTAATTTTCAAGTCGAAACCCCTTAGATGAGATAATTCAAAGTGAAACTTAAAATACCATTAATTATGAGTGAATAATGATATTAAATGAAAAATTGGAAGTATATACACCACATTAAATTGAATTGGTGCACAATATCAAATAAGTCTCAATTGAATGTAAATCGAGACGAAATCCCTTAGCTTACACTCTATTTCGGTTGAATTCTATTTAAAATCTTTTATAATGGTTTTAATCATGTTATTAACTTAAAATATACCAATATTAATATATATGATATCATATATAGTCATTTTATAACATATTATAACCTATTCATTAATAATCTTTCATAATTTTCATCATTTTGGGTGTTAATTGCCTTGTTTTTCGAGTATCTCTCGATTTTTTATTTTTGATCCTATTAATTAGATCATGATTTAATCATAAAAATAATTTAAATCAGGATTTAAATATCATATATATTCAGTATATATGTATTTATCGTAATCCAAAAAAGTTTTTATATAGGAAAATAAAATACACCATTCATGGAAATAGTAGGTCGTACGTACAAATGAACATTGTTTCCATTTTCTTATCATATTAAAATAATGAAAAGTAAATGATATATGTGTATATTATAATTATAATATCATATTAATGTAATATTTAACACATATTTTAATTAACCCCATCCTTAATATGTTCTATTTAATACATGAATGAATCACATCGCTTTGAGTCTGTGGTAGTCCACACGTCCATAAACTAAGTTATCATATTCCCACAAAATGGAAAGCATGAAATTATATGTTATATAAAAATTAAATAAGTATAAATACAACATAAATATAATATATATCATATATAAACTATAAATCCATCATTATTTCCAACCTTGAAAGGTGGTAATGGAAGAATGAATGACATCGGTTCACAAGGCGGTAGTTTGTCGTACACAAGAATGATGATTGCATATACCATTTGATGGAAGTGAGTGAAATTATAGGTCTTACACTTAATATAACAAAATATAAGTATATTAATGATACTTAGGTTATTATATAATCAAGATATAATAATAATTTAAGTGGTGGAGAAAGAAATAAAACAAAAGATCTCATTGAAGAACATTACCTCTTCTTCAGGTAACTGCTTTTGGTTTATACCAAAAGTCTTCCTTGGCTTTCTTTATACCCAATTTTAGGCTTCTAGAATTAGGTTATGGGTATTTATAGATTATTTTTATAGGTTTTAGATGATATAAATCTTGAGAGGTGTGAGGAAGGGTAAGAGTGAATGACTTTTTATAGTGGGGGAGTGGCATTCCTATAAATATAAAAAGGTAAACACTATTGGGAGGTCTCCCTTACCTCATGTGCATCCAAAATTAAAAAATAATGTATTAAATTAAAATAATGGTCTATAAAAACCTCCTCCACACAAAAATAAGTTCATTTTTATAATTTTTTTCCTTAACTTCTAAGTTTCCCCACTTTTACCATTTTGGTTTTTATTAAGGTAACTAGTTTTCTAACCTAAGTAATTTAACCACTAAGAATAAATTAAAGTGAGATTTATTATAAAATATATAACCAATGAATTATAAATATGATATCTAATTTAAAAAATAAAATCCCATTTGTTTTGGAAATTAATTTTAACTAAAATTCATGTAACGCACAAAAACACTTCTTTAACTCGAACTGTGCTAACAATGTTTTCACCATTTAGGGGTCAATATGTTCATTATAAAATATAAATTGGTCCATAAATAGGCCATATTTGATAATAATTAACATTTAAAAATCAATTTTAATAATATAATATTTTTAGTAATTTTAATTCTTTTAATAAATTATCATTTATTATAAAATAACATTAATGTCAATTTTGACATTATTTACTTAATTTAAATTTAAAAATATAAATTCAATGATGTAATTATAATATATTAAGTTCAAATCTATTTATAATTACCTATTCATATAAAAAATAATGTAACAAAATAATTCATTTAACTTTCTTTACTTTTAATATTTTTAGTATCATTTATTTTATTTTATTATCAAATAAATAATCACTGTGTTGGCATTTATTAATCATTTTAAGTAAATAATTCATATATATAATTAATTATAAATTATTATGATAAAAATAACTCATTTATATTTCAAAATGATATCTGTAACCGAAAATATAATGTTTTCCATATCTCAAGGGTTTATAAATGTTAAAGGTAGGGAAGGTTCATTTTTTGTCTTTTTCTTACTTAACTTATTATATAGGTCACTTTTATAAAATATTATACCAATAACTCATAAATTTATGACCAATAGGTGATATTTTAGAAATATGGGTAGCCAATGGATTTAGGAAAATTTTATAGGTCATTTTTTTCCTTAAAATTAAATTTTAACTGCTAAGTAAACTAATTTTTACCTTAATCACTGTAATTAATTTTAATTAATTTCACTAATATTTTTTGTCAAAAACTAATTTTATCTTATTAGAATATAAATATTATAAGTATTAAAACTATTTATATTAATTTTTTCAAATTAAATTCAATGAAGTTTCAAAATTAAATTTAAAGCTAATCCCACAGACGTGGCGAGAAAGTGGGTTTTTAATGTGAAAATATTCAAAAGTTTATTATGTTTTTATATCTAAATTAAAAATAAAAAATGATACCAATGAACTAAATTGGATTAATATATGTATAATTTATCTATTTTTAATTTAAAACCAATTTAAAATATAATTTAGCATTAATAATTACTTAAATGAAGAGGCGATTTTCAACTAAAATGTAGTATTTTTCACTATTCATCAAAAAAAGAAACTTCTTATAAGAATACCAAAAATTAACCCTAAGATAATTTTGAAATTACACATTCAAAATGGAGTTTTTTTGACAAATAAATTTTATAAAACTTTCAAAATTTAGTTTTAAAATAGACGCACCATTAAAAGGCGGTAAAACTGCCTTTAGAAAAATATAGATTTTATGCATAAACTGGATTTGTTTTTATCATATTTCTATCAAAAATTTTGTATTAATATAAAAACATTAGATTTAATATATAATATAAAAATAAATATATCATAAAGTCTAGGTATGTTATATACACTGCTAATCTTGGTGTGTCATACGTTATCGAAGGAACTCAGAATTATGTGTAACACGGGCCAACTTAGTGTTGAGTATAAAGAAATCTAGAAAAAAATTAAATTTATTCTAAAATGAAAATATTGTAAATTATTTTGGTGTTACATTCTCTGCACCTTAATTAAATTGAATCCTCATAATTTAAACTTGATCTCTATAATCGAGGGTTTTATATTTGAAAATACTATTGTTGAAAAACCTACATCGTAAATAGGGTTAATAGCACATCTTCTTAATAAGAGGGAAGGTAAAATGTGAAGGTCACCAAAAAACTAGGCTTTAAAATAGGATAAAATTAGTGAAAACTTGGACATGGAAGAGAAATATAACTATCAAGTTCTGATAGAGAGTGATAGAGAACATGTTTAGCTGAAAGTTGATGACCACAAATCCTTAAACCATAGTTATGAAAAATGTCATTGATATCATCAAAAATTATGATAATATGACAACATTTTTGTTTCAAGACCATTTTTCCTAGAGTTGAGGAATTATTTCACTCTCTAATAATATAATTAAATATACATTTCTATTTCAAAAACAAAATATTATCCTTTGGTTGCGCCTTGAACTATTTCTACATCATTTCTTAGCACAAGTTTCATCATATGGTGAAGTAATACATTAATCTCTAAAAAGACATTCAAATATCAACTTAAACCATTTCATAAATGGTAAAATTTTACAACCTATTATGATCCAATACTTTTATAAATAAGGTCATTGAATTTCTAAAATGAACTTATTATTAATCTAAACAACATAAAGTAGGTTCAAATCATCACATACTAAACATGTGAATACATTCATCATATTTTCTATTAATACATGGTAATAACTTTAATTCCCATAAAACTTTATTAGAAACATGAATTCATCCTTATTACTTGATTAAAACACATGTTATTAGATATATTCCTTAAATCCAAAAGTGTTTTAAACTCCATCAATAATAGAATAAAACAAATTTTCAATAAATCATTAATCAGTTCCAAGGTATTATATAATATCCAATCTAATTTATCCATATATATCAATCATCTCTTTATCCAAACACCATTGTCTCAATATTGGGAACATGTTAAGGGTTATCTTTCCATTAACCATATGTTTTCTTAAAAGTTTAACTTGCTACTAAATCACTTTTCTTAGAACCATTCAACATGCAATTTCAAATCCTTAATGAAAAGTACTAAAGTAAAATACTTATATATTTTATAATTCTCATGATTAGTACCTTACTCAAATAAAATAATTATTGAATCTAAACATAGGTATATTAATAATTCCTCTTCTTCTATGGAAGTAGAAAAATCTTGACCATGATCTATTAGCCTATTTTGGGGTATATTCCTTTAACACATGAAATAATGATTTGAATATTGTCTCATATACTTGTAGTTAAATCATTTTACATTGGAAACCTTTTCCTTATCATTTCAATCACAAGCACAGTGTCCTTTATCTCTACACTTTTTAAAAACTCCAATTTTTTTAATCAAGTACCAGGGTGATTATTTCTAAAATTATTACATGTGAAAAAAATAATTCTTTACCTTATTTCATTCATCCATATTTTTCCCAGATGTCCTCTTGTTCTTATGCTTCCTATAAAGCCATAATACTTAGATAATTCTTTCTTTATCTCTTTAGAACATGATACTATGTCCTCATATGATGATAATTCTTGGGAGACTAGTTCCCTTTGAAATATTATCTTAAGACCATAAAATAAATTATTATTCTTACTCTTTGGGTCATGTGAATTAGTTAGGTTCATATTCCTTCTTCTAGGCACCATTTCTAAATTATGACATAGACTGAATTAGATCTTATCATGTATAATACAAAAATTACTGAAATACATAACATAAATTGAATAATTTATATGTAGATAATCTCATAATCATAAACATGGTTAATTTAGGATGTTCTTCTATACTTATCCTCAAAGTATATTATAGGCTTAGGTTCTCTAATATATGTTTTTATAAATCTAGTTTCCAAGGTTTTTACTAAACTTCCTTTGATACCAAATATAACACCCCAACCCCAGAAGCCTGGATCCAATTCCTTGATTTATTACATTAGAATGATTATAAGTAATAAAAAGTAATAATCAGTTTAGTAGTTTTGGAAAAATAGATTACATACATGGAACCCATTTTATATTGGGAATAAAAAAACATAATAGATAAAAAAATAAAATGCTCAGCATCCTTGAAACTCATTCCAAGAATTCATCTTCATACCTTGGGGAAAGGAAACAAAATAAGGGTGATCTCAAATGATCATTAAGGGTAATCATACAGTTAAATTAATCGTGAATCAATAAGTCATAGTCAATTTGTAAAGGTAAATAACTGAACAAACATGTCATTTAATCAATAAATTGAGAATAAAATGAATCTATAGATTTTTTTCATAGTGAAATCCTCTGGATAATAATAACTGAAATAAATGAAATGCTTAATTATTAGACATCATGTATCTAGAACATAAACCACTATACCGTCAAGATCTAACCTCAAGACAGTTTAAGTTTGTGGGTAAAAACTCGTATGATTCTTCTTAGAAACAAACTTGAAGGGTTTGTCACTAACTGATTTCAATTCAGGAGACTACCGATGCATCGAGGGGATTATTTCTAAAAGTTACCAACCTGTGTATTTTAATTCCAAAGAATTCCTCATATATCTAATAATCAATTTAATTAATAAACAGTGTTCCTTACCATCAAATATTCATATTGAGTAAAGGATACAGATTTAACAAATATTTTCCCATTTAATCAAATAACTTTTAAAGTAAACACTATATATAAAAATAGAAAAAAGATTAGGAAATAATAATATCCATAATGAAATAATATGTATATTTAATAGAAATTTAATGAAAAATTAAAATTATTACAATAAAGTGATTGTTTCAAGATAAATTTAAATATCACAAAAAAAGTGATATTGCAAACATAACTTTTACCACTTGGTAATTTTCAAGTAAAAACCCATTAGATAAGATAATTAAAATTGAAACTTAAATTAAAATTAATATTATTTAATCATGATATTAAATTAAAATGGTTCTATATATACATCACATTAAAGTGAATTGGTGCATAATAGTAAATAAGTATCAATAGAATGTAAATTGAGACGAAATATTTTACCTTACGCTCTCTTTTGGTTGAATGCTCTTTAACCTCATGTATAATGGTTTTAATCATATTATTAACCTACAATAGAACCATATTAATATCTATTATATCATATATATCCCTTTTATAACATATTATAACCCATTTATTAATTATCTTTTATCATTTTCATCATTTCGAGTGTTAATTGTCTTGTTTTTCAAGTATGTATTGACTATTTATTTTTTATCATATTAATTAGATCATGATTTGATCATAAATATAATTTAAATCATGATTTAAAAATTATTATTTATTTATTTATATTAATCCATAAAATTTGTAGATAGGAAAATGAAATACACCATTCATGGAGATGGTAGGTCATACGTACGTATGAATGTTGTTTCCATTTTCTTATCATATTAAAAGAATGAAAAGTAAATGATATATATGTATATTATAATTAAATTAACGTATTAATTCCATATTATCATATATATTAATTCAAAACCATCCTTAATAAATTCCATGTAATGGGTGAATGAATCACATCGCTTTGAGAAGCTGGTAGTCCACAAGTCCACAAATGATGTTATCATATTCCAACAAAATGGAAATCATAAATTTATGTGTTATATAAAAATTTAAAAAGCATAAAGATATCATATATATCATATATATCATATATATCATATATAAACTATAAATACATCATTATTTCCAACCTTGAAATTTGGTAATGGAAGAATGAATGACATCGGTTTGCGAGGTGGTAGTTCGTCGTACATACGAACGATGATTGTGTATCCCATTTGATGGAATTATATAAAAGTGTAGGTAATAAACTTAAGATAAATATATATCAGTATATTTAGGATACTTATATTGTTATTTAATAAATATATAAAAATAATTTAAGTTGTGGAGAAATAAATAAAACAAAAGATCTCATTGAAGAACATAACCTATTCTTCAGGTAACTCCTTTTGGTTTATACCAAAATTTTTCCTTGGTTTTCTTTATACCCAATTTTAGGATTCTAGGATTATGATAGGGGTTTTGGGAGCTTATTTGGTAAGATTTTTTATGATACAAATTGGTTTGAAAGTTGTGAGGAAGGGGAAGAGTGAATGCCTTTTTATAGTGGAGGGGAAGGGGCATTCTTGTATATATAAAAAGGTAAACACTATTGGGAGGTATCCCTTACCTCATGTGCCTAAAAATTTTAAAAATAATGGATTAAAGTGAAATTATGGTCGATCAAAACCTCCACCACACAAAAAATAATTTCATTTTTATAATTTTGTTCCTTAACTTCTAAGTTTCACCACTTTTACCATTTTGGTTTTTATTAAGGTAACTAGTTTTCTAACCTAAGTAATTTAACCCTTAAGACTAAATTAAAGTGAGATTTATTAGAAAATATAGACCCTATAAATTATAAATATGATATCTAATTTAAAAAATAAAAATCTCATGTGTGTTGGAAATTAATTTTAATAGAAGTACAAATAACGTGCAAAAACACTACTTTAACTCGAACTGTACTATCAAATTTTTCACTATTTAGGGGTCAATATGATCATTATAAAAGATAAAATTGTCTATAAATATACCATATTTTATATTTATTAAAATTTAAAAATAAATTTTCAGAATATAGTACTTTTATTAATTTAAATTCTTTTAATAATATATCATTTATTATAAAATAACATTAATGTCAATTTGACATTATTAACTTAATTTAAATTTAAAAATATTAAGAAAATGATGAAATTAAAATATATTAAGTTTACATATATTTATAATGACCTATTAATATATAAAAATAATAGATAACAATAATTCATTCAATTTTCTTTGTTTTTAATATTTTTAGTATCATTTATTTTATTTTATTATCAACCAAATAATCATTGTGTTGGCGTTTCTTAAGCATTTTAAGTAACCAGTTCATATCTAAAAATTAATGATAAATTATTATGATAAAAATAACTCATTTAACATTAAAAATTATATTTATAACCTAAAATATGATGTTTTTTCTATATCACAAGGCTTTAAAAATGTTAAATCTAAGGAAGGTTCTTTTTTGTCTTTTTCTTACTTAACTGATTATATAGGTCACTTTCATGGAATAGAATCCCAATAACTCATAAAATTTAAAAAAAATACGGTATATGGTCTAAATATGGTCATACAATGTCTTTTGTACAAGTTTCTAGGTTATTTTTTCCCTTAAGATTAAATTTTAACCACTAAGTAAACTAATCTTTACTTAATCAGTGTAATTAATTTTAATTACTTTCACTAATATTTTTTGTAAAAAACTAAGTTTATATTATTAGAATATAAATATTATAATTATTACAACTATTTATATCAATTTTTTTAAATTCAATTCACAAAATTTGAAAAATTAAATTTAATGCTAATCCTGCGGATGTGGCGAGAAAGTGGGTTTTTAATCTAAAAATGTTGAAAATTCCATTAATTTTTTATATCTAAATTAAATCTAAAAATGATCAAAATGTTATAAATTGGATTAATAGAGGTATAATTGATCTATTTTATCTTTAAAACTAATTTAAAATATAATTTAACATTAATAATTATTTAAATAAAAAGACAGTTTTCAACTGAAATGCAATATTTTTCACTATTCATCAAAAAATGAAACTTCTCAGAAAAATACCAAAACTTCACCATAAGATAATTTTTACATTCAAAATTCAAAAATTAATTTTATTTTTATGAATAAAATTTATAAAAGTGTCAAAATTCAGTTTTAAAATAGGCATGTCATGAAAAGGCAGTAAAATTGTCTTTAGAAAAATATAGCTTTTATGCATAAAATGGATTTTTTATTATCATATGTCTATATAGCATCCCACCTTTTCATCACATAAACTTTCATTACATTTTACAAAACCGAGGATCTTTAAGGTTTAGTGTCTTGGAAACCAGGAACATAATAAATGAAAGAAAAAAAAACATTCTTCTTAAACACTTGAAAGGCTTCTCCTCAAGTTCATCCTAGGTTCATTACAGCATCTCATAACCTGGGAACACACATCAAAATAAAGGGTGAGCAGAAGGCCCAGTAAGGGAAACAAGAGGAACATTTTACATGTGAGCTTGATATACTTCAATAATGACATGAAAAGAACTTTAAGGCATGAGAAAGAAATCATGAGGCATTTCATAATAAAAACAACATTTTTCATAACTTGAATATGTGGCTACATCATTTAACATAGAAAATCATGAACATATCACCAAGGTCCATCCCCAAGGTTTCATTTGAAAATTACCAAGGTTATTCACCAAGGTATCGTGAAAATTGTAATCTCTAGTGGTTACATCATTACCCAATGCATTGGAGCGCTATCAGGGCGCACCCTTAAATTTGCCTTTATTATCATGTGAGCCACATATATCATCATCAAACATTTCATAAATAACCCACATAGCATAAAATAAATGGGTTTCATTTCATAATCACAACGTTTTAAAAACTGCTTTAAATACGTGATCTTTACGTCACTTTAAACCCACGGAAAGGGAAAGAGGGTTTCATGTATGTAAATCCCAGAATTTAAAATAGAACATTTTGATATATATGTGAATACCCCTGTATAAATAAGATCCTTGAGTATTCACTTTATAACATAAAATAAGTTTTAGAAAAGAGAGAGAGACACTTTGCGACGAAAATTCTGCAGCATAACGACTATGTTACAAGGTTTTAGAAAACATTGAGAAGAGAGGGGACATGGGTCAAACATTCATAAATGACCCATAAAACAGTAGAGGGACAAAATATAAGGGATTTAAGAACATGGTACTGAAATTTGAAAATGTACCATATGAAATGAAGAACATGAAAGGAAGAAAAAAAACAAGATTTCTCTTGTGAAAATTCGGCAGCCTAACGGCGTCACTTAAACTTCAACAAAATTGAATTGACAAGGTCAAATAGGGTCTCTCATCATATGAACATAAGATTCCAGTATGATAGATATAGAGATCATACCCCAAAATAATAGAAAGGAACTTGAAAGAATTGACATGAAAGTAGGACTTCAAAACGAGAAGGGTGAAGAACCACTTAAAAATTCGGCAGCCTAACGGCGCCACTTAAAACTTCAAAATACTGAATTGAAGAGATCAAATGGGGTCTCTCATCATATGAACATAAGAGTCCAGTATGATATATATAGAGATCATACCCCAACATAATAGAAAGGAACTTGAAATAATTGACATGAAAGTAGAACTTCAAAACGAGAAGGGTGAAGAACCACTTAAAAATTCGGCAACCTAACGGCGCCACTTAAAACTTCAAAATACTGAATTGAAGAGATCAAATGGGGTCTCTCATCATATGATCATAAAAGATCAGTATGATAAATATAGAGATCATACCCCAATATAATTAAAATGAACTTGAAAGACTTGACATGAAAGTAGAACTTTGAAAAAGAGAAAGGTGAATGAATCCCTTGAAAATCCGGCAGCCTAACGGCGCCACTTAAACATTCTTAAAACGAAATGATGAGAGTAAGAGGGGGTCTTTCATCATATGAACATAAAAAGGGCAGTAATAGGAGTATAAAAGAACATCCTCCAAAATAAGAACATGGATCATAAAAGGAATGACATAAAAGAGATCACTTGAAAAGAAAGAGAGGGGTCGGATCCCTTACCTTAAAATGTAACTCTTAAACCTCAAAGGTTGGGAACTTGAGGGCTTGGGGGCACCTTGGGAGGACTCCTTGGGAGGTAATGAGACCAGAACTTCGTTGGGGAAGAGTGGGGAGTCGAATTGATGAGAGGAGGGCTTGGTATTTATAGGGAAAGTGAGGGGACAAGACATTAATGGCCAAGGGACACCTCACATGTGCTTTTCTCAAACCCATGTGCTCTCCCTTGGCATTTATCATGGAGTTAGGCCACATGGGGCCCCCAAAACAATAATTCATCACCCTTGGCCGGCCAACCCTCAAAAGATCTCATGACATCATCATGACACCATTATGATGTCATTAAACATACCGAAACCCTAAAACTGTATTTTTACTATTCACTAAAAATTCAACCTTCTCAGAATAACCCCAAAATTTCACCTTAACCAAATATCAATGCTCTGATTTCAAAAATGAAATCCATTTTATAAAAATATTTTTCTAAATATTTTTAATTTAATTTTTAAATAAAAACACTATTCATCGAAAATTCACATTTTTCAGAAAAATCCCCAAAAATTACCATAACATAATATCGATGCTCTGAGTTCAAAAATGAAGTCATTTTTATAAAAATAATTTCCTAATTATTTTTAATTAAATTTTTAATTAAAAAACACTATTCACCCCGAAAAAACTAATACTTGAATAATAATTAATGAAACCGTTATTTAACTATTTTATTGAATCACATTACTTAATCAAGGTGCCTAGATTATTTTAAAACTTTCTTTAAGTGAGATTACTAATCCATTTGGTCATATTAATAATCCTAATCATAAAATCACTATTCATAATTTACTATTCATCAAAAATCAAGTTGATCTTATTAGACTCTAAATTTCGTACTGAACATAATTGTAGAAGACCATTTTTCAAAAATCATTACACATTTTTAATTATTTAAGGTTTACACAACCATTTTTAAAATATCCTTTTTCTAAAATTCATCAAAAATATGCATACAATATTTATCCGGTCATTTGAAAATTCATAAACATCATCATAAGAAGAAATCCAAATTTTTATTTAAAAAAAAGATTACACAAGGCAATTACGGTCTCGTTACATAACCCCTTATAATACCAGCATAGGACCTAAGAGTAAGGTGTGCTAGGGTGATAGAATTTTGGGGCGGCTCAGTCAACATTGCCCGAGTAGTAATTTCTATCAGTTTGAAATTCTCGCGAAGGCGATTCCGTTCTAGCTTCACATGATGAAGTTCGGCTTGGATTTGGTCCAGAGCAAAGCCCAATGGTGCTACCTCCTTCCCAATCTCTGTTAGATGGGCTTCGATCGGCCCAAGGCTACTAGGTGTGGCCATCAAATCTTCTTTCTATAATAATTAACCAGGATTACTTAAATTTAGAGACAATAATCAAAACATTTTGTTCACGGTGGTCATATTGACCGATGGTCATATAACACTCAAAAACCAATGGTCTTATTTTATTTATAATCATGTTTATCAAATAAAATATTTTTTTTTGAGTATATAAAAAATAACACATGAAATTAGGAAACAAGATTTATTCAAAATTTCGGGTCGTTACAATCTTCCCCCCTTAAGAAATTGCGTCCTCGCAATTTTTTTTAAATTGGGTTTTGAAATTTCATTGAAAGTCCCACATCGGAAAAAGAGTCAGTAACACCATTACTTTAAAATAAATAAAAGGAAGTACAAAGGCCACCCGAGTTAACCCACACTCGGGTTCCATGTAGGAAAACATGGACATGGAGGAAAAAAACAAAGGGTCAGTTCTGAGAGAGAGTGATAGAGAACATGATTAGGAGAAAGTTAACCATGAGAAAATCCCAAACTTATGATGTGTGTAAACGGTCTTTGATTACCTAGTAGGAAACGTAAACCAACAACATTTTTTTTTACGTTTCTTTTCATAATTTTGAGGATTTCATTTACTACATAGAACAAAAACATAAGAAAATATATCTACCTTCATGTAGAGTTTCACCCTTTAATAAGTTTTTACCAAAACTAATCCTTTCCCCCAAACGATGAGCATTCAAAACTACTTGGTCTCATCAAAACACAAGAATCATCTTCTAGAGAATCACATAATCCATAAAAGATTAACTATCTATTTCTTCTATCTTTAAACATTATCCCAAAACAGAAAGGGTAAGGTTAAACAACTCTTCAAAAAGGAAGAATCCCATAGGAATGGAAACTAATTTTAAATCTTCAATGTTCCATGGTAATACCCAAAGTTCATCATAGACCATTCCATAAATAACAGTCCTTAAAATTCCTCGAAATAAACCAAACTAAGATTGAAACCCAAATACAAGAAGGACTTGATAACATAGTCTTCCAAAATAAACTTCATTGTTCATCTCCAAACAACATCAACCACTCCTAACATCTTATAACAAAAATAGCTAACCTAAACATATTTTACCCAAGATAGTTTAATCATTCCCGTAAGTAACCTAAATTACTATAAGTCCAACTTAAATTCATTGATAAATCAAAATATAAATCAACCTTACTCTTCAATGAAAATACCGTAGTAATCTATTTACCTTGATCATATATGGTCCTCAAACTAGTGAACGTCTTCCAAAATAATAATCATCTTTTAATCCCCTAATCATCTCGGTCGTATTAATACGGCAATCATAGCATTTCCTATCACATTGGTTGTTGGGACATGTTCTTCCATTTCCCGCCATTAACTAAGAAAAGAAGCTATAATTAGGGGCTTAAATACATAGCCAATAATCATGAAAAGAAACTTAAAGCATCTAAGGATAACATGTAGAAGTAAAGTATACCCTAACTTGTGATCCCCTAGGTTCCCTTCTAGGTTATCCATGATCATATATTCTTATGTAAACCTTTATTTTATTTTATCTTTGTTCCTTTAACAATGGTTCATACTAAGCTTATGAATTTACCAAAGCATATCCCCCGGGAGTGTCGTAACCAAGAGTGCAGCAAGGCCCGTTGTCGTGTACCAGTTCCCGTTCGAGTCTAGCTCAAAGCGGTGTTTTCAGGTTTTACCCCTATGTACATCTGTGCCAGAGCCACCTCTACCTGCTCGTATCCAGACAGGGATGTATTTGCTTGGAAACCCCTTACTCAATACTCACCAAAATACCAGGAAGATTTCCTATATTAAACTTTTCTATAGGGTTCCTCCTAGAGTTTTCATATCCTAATTTCCACAAATAACTAAACCATCCTTTGATACCAACTATAGCATCCCACCTTTTCATCACATAAACTTTCATTACATTTTACAAAACCGAGGATCTTTAAGGTTTAGTGTCTTGGAAACCAGGAACATAATAAATGAAAGAAAAAAAACATTCTTCTTAAACACTTGAAAGGCTTCTCCTCAAGTTCATCCTAGGTTCATTACAGCATCTCATAACCTGGGAACACACATCAAAATAAAGGGTGAGCAGAAGGCCCAGTAAGGGAAACAAGAGGAACATTTTACATGTGAGCTTGATATACTTCAATAATGACATGAAAAGAACTTTAAGGCATGAGAAAGAAATCATGAGGCATTTCATAATAAAAACAACATTTTTCATAACTTGAATATGTGGCTACATCATTTAACATAGACAATCATGAACATATCACCAAGGTCCATCCCCAAGGTTTCATTTGAAAATTACCAAGGTTATTCACCAAGGTATCGTGAAAATTGTAATCTCTAGTGGTTACATCATTACCCAATGCATTGGAGCGCTATCAGGGCGCACCCTTAAATTTTCCTTTATTATCATGTGAGCCACATATATCATCATCAAACATTTCATAAATAACCCACATAGCATAAAATAAATGGGTTTCATTTCATAATCACAACGTTTTAAAAACTGCTTTAAATACGTGATCTTTACGTCACTTTAAACCCACGGAAAGGGAAAGAGGGTTTCATGTATGTAAATCCCAGAATTTAAAATAGAAAATTTTGATATATATGTGAATACCCATGTATAAATAAGATCCTTGAGTATTCACTTTATAACATAAAATAATTTTTAGAAAAGAGAGAGAGACACTTTGCGACGAAAATTCTGCAGCATAACGACTATGTTACAAGGTTTTAGAAAACATTGAGAAGAGAGGGGACATGGGTCAAACATTCATAAATTACCCATAAAACAGTAGAGGGACAAAATATAAGGGATTTAAGAACATGTTACTGAAATTTGAAAATGTACCATATGAAATGAAGAACATGAAAGGAAGAAAAAAAACAAGATTTCTCTTGTGAAAATTCGGCAGCCTAACGGCGTCACTTAAACTTCAACAAAATTGAATTGACAAGGTCAAATAGGGTCTCTCATCATATGAAAATAAGAGTCCAGTATGATAGATATAGAGATCATACCCCAAAATAATAGAAAGGAACTTGAAAGAATTGACATGAAAGTAGGACTTCAAAACGAGAAGGGTGAAGAACCACTTAAAAATTCGGCAGCCTAACGGCGCCACTTAAAACTTCAAAATACTGAATTGAAGAGATCAAATGGGGTCTCTCATCATATGAACATAAGAGTCCAGTATGATATATATAGAGATCATACCCCAACATAATAGAAAGGAACTTGAAATAATTGACATGAAAGTAGAACTTCAAAACGAGAAGGGTGAAGAACCACTTAAAAATTCGGCAGCCTAACGGCGCCACTTAAAACTTCAAAATAATGAATTGAAGAGATCAAATGGGGTCTCTCATCATATGATCATAAAAGATCAGTATGATAAATATAGAGATCATACCCCAACATAATTAAAATGAACTTGAAAGACTTGACATGAAAGTAGAACTTTGAAAAAGAGAAAGGTGAATGAATCCCTTGAAAATCCGGCAGCCTAACGGCGCCACTTAAACATTCTTAAAAACGAAATGATGAGAGTAAGATGGGGTCTTTCATCATATGAATATAAAAAGGGCAGTAATAGGAGTATAAAAGAACATCCTCCAAAATAAGAACATGGATCATAAAAGGAATGACATAAAAGAGATCACTTGAAAAGAAAGAGAGGGGTCGGATCCCTTACCTTAAAATGTAACTCTTAAACCTCAAAGGTTGGGAACCTGAGGGCTTGGGGGCACCTTGGGAGGACTCCTTGGGAGGTAATGAGACCAGAACTTCGTTGGGGAAGAGTGGGGAGTCGAATTGATGAGAGGAGGGCTTGGTATTTATAGGGAAAGTGAGGGGACAAGACATTAATGGCCAAGGGACACCTCACATGTGCTTTTCTCAAACCCATGTGCTCTCCCTTGGCATTTATCATGGAGTTAGGCCACATGGGGCCCCCAAAACAATAATTCATCACCCTTGGCCGTCCAACCCTCAAAAGATCTCATGACATCATCATGACACCATTATGATGTCATTAAACATACCGAAACCCTAAAACTGTATTTTTACTATTCACTAAAAATTCAACCTTCTCAGAATAACCCCAAAATTTCACCTTAACCAAATATCAATGCTCTGATTTCAAAAATGAAATCCATTTTATAAAAATATTTTTCTAAATATTTTTAATTTAATTTTTAAATAAAAACACTATTCATCGAAAATTCACATTTTTCAGAAAAATCCCCAAAAATTACCATAACATAATATCGATGCTCTGAGTTCAAAAATGAAGTCATTTTTATAAAAATAATTTCCTAATTATTTTTAATTAAATTTTTAATTAAAAAACACTATTCACCCCGAAAAAACTAATACTTGAATAATAATTAATGAAACCGTTATTTAACTATTTTATTGAATCACATTACTTAATCAAGGTGCCTAGATTATTTTAAAACTTTCTTTAAGTGAGATTACTAATCCATTTGGTCATATTACTAATCCTAATCATAAAATCACTATTCATAATTTACTATTCATCAAAAATCAAGTTGATCTTATTAGACTCTAAATTTCGTACTGAACATAATTGTAGAAGACCATTTTTCGAAAATCATTACACGTTTTTAATTATTTAAGGTTTACACAACCATTTTTAAAATATCCTTTTTCTAAAATTCATCAAAAATATGCATACAATATTTATCCGGTCATTTGAAAATTCATAAACATCATCATAAGAAGAAATCCAAATTTTTATTTAAAAAAAAGATTACACAAGGCAATTACGGTCTCGTTACATAACCCCTTATAATACCAGCATAGGACCTAAGAGTAAGGTGTGCTAGGGTGATAGAATTTTGGGGCGGCTCAGTCAACATTGCCCGAGTAGTAATTTCTATCAGTTTGAACTTCTCGCGAAGGCGATTCCGTTCTAGCTTCACATGATGAAGTTCGGCTTGGATTTGGTCCAGAGCAAAGCCCAATGGTGCTACCTCCTTCCCAATCTCTGTTAGATGGGCTTCGATCGGCCCAAGGCTACTAGGTGTGGCCATCAAATCTTCTTTCTATAATAATTAACCAGGATTACTTAAATTTAGAGACAATAATCAAAACATTTTGTTCACGGTGGTCATATTGACCGATGGTCATATAACACTCAAAAACCAATGGTCTCATTTTATTTATAATCATGTTTATCAAATAAAATATTTTTTTTTGAGTATATAAAAAATAACACATGAAATTAGGAAACAAGATTTATTCAAAATTTCGGGTCGTTACAGTCTATCAAACTTATTGGATGAATTTCAAAACATTATATTGAATATATAATATAAAAATAAATATATCATAAAGTCTCTATATTTTATATACACTTATAAGCTTGGTCTTACGTGTATTATATGCTATCGAAGGAACTTGGTATTGTGTGTAACACAAGCCAAATTAGTGTTGCATATAAAGAAAGATAGAAACAAAATTAAATTTATTATAAAAGAAAAATATTGTAAAGTCTTATGGAATTACACTATTCATGTGTGTTCTACCTCATGCACCCTTCTTCGGGCACTCTGCTCCACGTGTGGCTGCCAAGAAGAGTCTAAGAAAAATATGAGCCACTAGTATGAAATTCTCTTCAACATTTATACCTTCGGTTTGAGTATTGTTTTTGTATATCATATAAGCCTTATTTTGAACCACCTTTCCATTTTCATTAAAAAAAATTGGATACCCATTTTGTTCTGATCACATTGTGGTCTTTGAGTGTTTTTACAAGTTCCAATGTCTTATTCTATTAAATCTTATCTAAATCCTTATCCATGGATTTAACCCATGATTCATCTTTCATAGATTCTTCAAATGATGTAGGATCCATAGTTTATAATAGATTTACATGCTCCACTTTAATCATCCTTCGCATCTTTATTATTATATCCTTATCACCTATGATGTTACATGGATTAACTTCCATCCTCCTATTTATTCTCAGAGGTGTTGGGTAACCATCTTCAGAAGTTATTTCTTCCTCTAACTCAACCGTATAATCTTCATCTTTTGATGAACTTTGAATAATTTTGAAACCCAATCCATCTTCATCATCTTCTTCACAAAACTCATTCAATAATGGGATCCTATAATTCAACCCACCATTTTCTCCATTAAATTTTGCATTGTTTCTCTCAATAATATTTCCCAGACTTTTTTTATAGAACTTATAATTTTTAATTTTCATAGAATATCCTAGTAAAATCCCTTTATCTACAGTATCACCATATTTTCCTTGGTTTCATTTTTATTTTTAACATAGCACCTACTTACAAAAACATGAAATTGTTTCAAAGTTGGCTTCCTCCCATGCCACAACTCATAGGGAGTTCTTTATTTTCCAAGGATTAACAATACCCAGTTTTGAGTTAAGATTATAACTTGAACTACCTTTATCCGTTATTGGTGAGTGATTTTACTCACAATCATAAATGTTTTAATAATGTTGTTCACTGTATAATTCTAGCATTCAACAACCCCATTTTTTGTGGGGTTATCACAAAGGATACTTCATATTTTATACCATGATTTTCAAGGTAATTATCCACTTCAATGGACATTTATTTAGTTCTATTATATGGTCTTGGAATTTTAATAGTATGACCAGTTTCATTCTCCACTCTCTTGTAGCACCTCTTTGTGTAATCCATCACATCTCTCTTTCACTACATGAACATGAAACATTCCAATCTACTATAATCATCAACAAAGAAGATGAATTACCTTTCCCCATGTGTTCCTGATATATTCCTTGGGACACAAATGATATGTAAAGAATAAATGGACAACATGAATCCAATATCAATTAAAATTGAGGGCATGATATATCCATGAAAATAAATAAAAACATATATAACAATAATCATTTATCTCATAATGATGGAATGTATAATGTCAGACATCACAAACTTGATGTTAAGGCCTTGTGCCAAGACACTTTCCTATCATGGTAATAGGCATACACTAAAACAAAACATGTTTTGTTTCATGAGAACTTTTAATGCATCAAGGGCCTATAAAATATCAAGCCCCGCCCATCACCTGATTATTTACAATGAATTCGCCATAAGATTCATCAAGAACTTTCATATCATTCCCTAAGTAACCTCTTAATGAATAAAACTTTTTTATCCATATATTGAGAAATAAGGACATCAAATACTTCCCCATTAAATAAAATAATGTGGATGTCTTGGATAACATCCCTTAATCAACTTGGAATTCATGGGGTATCATCAAAGTAACATAAATTGACCATATCAAATAAATATAGTAGTGAGGGTACTTACAATGTGTTGGGTTATCTATGGAAGATGGTAATTGAATTCAATATATAGAATTGGTAGGAGAACAAGGCAATTTTATGAATAATCCTTCATCATGGTTCATTAAGAGTGTGTGAATATTCCAAAGCATATCCCCTGAGAGTGTCATGCCTAGTGTGTAGTATTAGGACCACTTGACATACAAAATATTGATGATTGAGTCAATTATCAACCAACCATATTCAGTATGATTACCCCTAGTTGTATATATTCCATATTTGTATCCACTTTCCAATATCCATAGAGGGATGTATTTGCTCGAATATTACACACACTTTTACATTAACAAAATGTAGAATGATTTTCCCACCATGGAAAAGGTAACTCTTGAATCAAAATAAAATGAGATGTGGAAACACATGGAAAAATTATTCCATAGAAATGTATTCACAACACAAAATAAAACAGGTGGTGGTTACAACCTAAGTCCTAGAGAATGAAAATTGAGATGGAAAAACACCACTTATGGCTTGGGTAGCAATTCAATCATAAAATCTTAAAAAATAGGGTTTAAAATTGATCATAAAATATATTAATAAATTAATTTCATGATATAAAATTTCAAATAGGTATTATATACATCACATTGTTTAAATTAGGTGTGCATTATAACTTATGTCACAAAGAGAGGAATTTGAGATAGAAAACTCTTACCTCTTGTCCGGACTTTCACAATCATACTTTAACCTCATGTATCAAAAACATATATATATTATTAAATTAATTAATAAACTTACTCATATCTATTTTCACTCACATTGTTGGTCGGAATGGATACTCAAGAGGGGGGTGAATTGAGTTCCAATTAAAAATTTCTATTAAAAATATTTATATTAAAATCCCCCAAATTGAATAATAAGCTAAACTGTAGTGAATTTATAAAGATTGCAAGTTTTCAATTAGTTTCTCAAGAGATTGATTATTTCTCAGTTGACTCAATCTGAAGATTGATTAACTTTTGAAACTAACTTACTAGCTAACAAAAGTTATAAACACTTGTTAATTTAACTATCAGAGTTACTTTAAAATAGATTTGTGTTTAAAGTACTTAGTAGTGGAATATTCAATAGTTTAAGACAAAATAAATAAGCATAGAAGTTCTAACCAAGAGGTATAGTCTCAAGACGAGACTTAGTCATCTCAAAAAAAATTATATAAATTTTGATCCACACCCTGGATCGGGGTTAACTACAGTGTAAAGACTGTCCAGGTACTAAGACCTCTACCACAGTTCTTTGTGGGAACAAATAAACACAATAGCACATAGGCTATTCAGGTCACACTTGACCTCTACCACTATCCACATTGGTAAATAAGAGTATAGAGAAAGAGTAAGTGAGAATTAGATCCTCCAGTTCAGCATAGGAGTCAGTGTGTGTATGTAATATAAAGAGTACACACACTGCTCAAAAGTAAGTAAGAGAATCACTAAGAGAGTATATATGAGTTTAGAATGCTCTAGTGATTTTAAGTGCAGCTCTGGACTCCTTTTGATTAAACAGAAATGCTTCTGAGTCCTTCTCTGGTTTTTTTCTTGAAAACAGAGTGTCGTTTGCTTCCTCGATTTTCAGGTTCAGTTTGATCAGCTTGAGTGTATGAAGAGATCATTGTGGTTCTTCACTCCTTGACTAAGATTCATCTTGTGTTCTCTTCTTGTATGAATGGCCTCGTATATGTCTAGTGTTCTTCAAGTATACAGGTGTATGGATGTCTCCTTTCTTTACTGTGTATATGCACCACCACCTTCTCTGCGGTTCAATCTTCCTTTTATACCTTAAGATCCAGTAATATGAATGATTACCTTTTCATAGGTACAAGGTACGTTTCCCTGACATTACAATAACTATCATTAAATAATAGTACGTGCATTAAAAACATCAAATATGACCATTTCTTAATAAATAAATATAAATAGAGTTTAATTAGCAGTGACTGGTTAACAGTCATCTTTCATCAGTAGATCTCTGTCGGTAGACTTGTAGTGGTGGACTTTGTATAGCAGTGAGCTCCTATCGGTATCTCTTTGTTCTTGTACCCGTAGCTCCTTCTATCAGTAGCAGTTACTCCATGTAACAGTAGATCTATGTACAGGTAACTCCTTCTATCAGTAGCGTTGGTCTATCGGTAACTGTCTTGTATCGGTAACTACTTATATCGGTGGTTCTGTCTGTATCGGTAGGTCTTTATAATGGTAGTTGTGTGTCTGTCTGTTTGTATCGGTAGCTTGTATCGGTAGAGTTGAGTAGCAATGACTTCCTTATATCGGTGGACTTCATAATGGTAGACTTACACATATTGGTAGACTTACTCTAATGGTAACCTTTCGGTGTACCAGTAGACTTACATATCGGTAGCTCTATTCTGTACCAAAGACTAAGTGTTTGTTTGTCTGTATCAGTAGCTATGTGTATATCAGTGAACTTAACACTTATCTGTTCTATGAAAAACATATCCAGATTGAGTTAGAATTATTTTGAAGTATGTATAAACATAGATAAACATTGATTAACATATTTCAATGATTATTTTGATATTATTGTCAATATAGGATTATAAAAACATATTAAAACCTAATTGGGATTATCAAAACAGGTGAGGTCAACAATATCCCCCTTTTTGATAATGACAAATTATGATATCATAATCCAAAATAATCAGTAAAGTATCAGTATAAAATACAATGGTTCTTATTTCTCAGTGTGAGTAATGACATTCTCAAATGTGAGATTTTAAAAGTATCAGAGGATATAGTATTAAATGAAATTATATCAGAGAAAACAATATATTATAAAACACGTGTATCAGAGGTAAAATATAATTTTTTTTCATATCAGTGTTCCCTCTTTGTATTTATCCCTTAGTTGTATTTATACCTTAGTTCTCTCATAGATATTATGTATCCCCCTTTGTGATTAGTAAAAAGTGGGAAATAAGGAATGAGAGAAGTAACAGAAGGTAAAACAGAATGAAAGCATTGATATATTCCTTGAGGCAAAATACAGATAAATATAGAATTAAACCAAAAAGAATACAAGTGATTCCTATCAAAGATCCAAGCCACTAATTAATCCACCTCCTCAGCATGAGATTTTCCCTTAGGATCAGCAGAGGATTTAGGTGTGGTGGATGCAGGTGGAGGCTTAGGAATACCAGAGATAATCAGAGGAGGCTGAGCTACTGAGACAGTGCCTGGACGATAATGTGTAGCTCTCTGGGTGATCATAAGAGTTAGGCTCTGAATGTCTTGGACTGGAGTCATCTGAGGAATGGAGGTAGACTGATCAGAGGTAGGTAGAGTTGGAGGTGTAATGATTGGAGTACTATCCACATGTAAGAATGGCATAAAAAGATTTCTAAAGTCCATTATAATTCCTCCTCCTCTCTCCATAGCAGAAATGAAGTCATCCTTGTTCTCCATGAATTTATCTAAAGTTGGAGTTAGTTCCCTGAGCTTTCTTGTTCTATGAAGGCTTGTTTTACAGGAGGTAATTTCAGATTTTCTAAAAGAAGTTTAAAATGGTTGGTCAACTGATGCTTGGTATACACTTTCTGAAAATAAGAATCAAATTTATCCTTTACTTCTTTCTGAGAGTCAGAATCTTCTCTCATATAATCTTGAACAATTTTCATGATATCTCTGGTGGTATTCACCACCTGGGTCAGGGCAGATGAGTCCACGGAGCCACTGGTTGATGCTGAATCAAGCTCCTCTTTCATCAAAGCTCGAATCTGATCCAACTCGATTGATGGTCTAGAAGAAAGAGAACCAATATAAAAATTCATAGTTTCCTTGAAACTTTTAGTTATCCTACTGATAAGATTTTTTACTACAAAATCCCGGGTGATAACATGCTTCTGTATGGAATGATTAAATTTCTCAAAAACTGATACCATCTGGATAACAACACCCTTTACAAAATCCAAATCCTTGTCTTCTTGAGATTTAGAACTCATATAGGATTCCAGAGAGACAATTGATTTCTATTGAAGTTCAACATTCTCTGCCAACCTTGACACTTGATTCTGGAAAACCGTGACTTCATCCACCATCTCTGCCACAGCGGTTGACACACTACAACGAAGAGAGAGTTCAAAATATTTTTTCATGTTACTCAGCTCCTCAACAAAACAATTCTTTAAATCGGAAATAGATGTATTCAAAGAATCTTTCATCTCAACCTTTAAAGACTCAAAGTCATCCCTGGTTATCATACTAGCAGGCACAACAACAAGTTCTCTTTCTGTCACAATACTAGACATAGAGGCATTCATAATAGATTGAATGGATGATACTAAGGAGGCTTCCATTTTTTTATCTATTCCACAAATAAATTCTTGAGATCAGACTTAAACTGGTATACATCAGCTTTCCTTACTACATCCTTAGGTAAGAACTCAGAACATATATTATAGTTAACTTGAGGTCTGTTCATCGGTGTCTCATCTTCAGAATCAGATTAGTCCAACCCACAAACCAAAAAACCTGGGTCTTCTGCCCAGTCTTCAATTCCATCAGCTACTAAAACACTACCAAGTCTAGTTGGATGCTCCCCCTCAATTGGTTCATTCTCCTGTATAGAAATAACACCTTCATTAGCTCAGTCTTACTCAGAATAATCTTCCACAACCATTTCCATTTCTTCAACAGCAGGAGCCTCCTCAGGAATAGGTGCAGGTCTATCTACTTCAACAAGAACAACCTCTAAAGGCATAGAAGAACTTCCAATCAAAGGACTTAAACTCAAGGTGGCAGAATCAGATGCTTCAGTTTCAGATTCTCTTTCTTCTTCCTCATTATCTGGGGCAGCCTCTTCCTAATCTAATCACTATTGTTCTTCCTCATCCACAGGTGCCTCTTCATTACTTACACCCAAAACAGTTTTTGTACTAGGTAGGTCCAAAGAAGAATTTTCCTTTTCTTGTGATACAATTTTAGGATCTGGGCTAGGAGGCAAGTCCATATCTCCTCTATCTACTGCAGAGGAATCCTCATCATCTGAATCATCACTATACTGTGGCTCCTCTTTATCAGGTCCTATACCTGGATCTCTCTTATCTTTTGGTCTATTTGGATGGTCGACTGGATTGAACTTGTCATATATTTTCTCATCATCAGTAACCCACTTCCTTATCCATGGGTTCCAGCTAATCTTCATGTACTTACATACTGTTCTTGTGATAAAAAAATTGTTCCTTACCACCACTGTCTCATTCTGAGACTTAGAAACCCCCTTTACTTTAATCATAACCAAAATCAATTTGGAAAAGAATAATGCATTGGTTTTTGATTTGGTTCTGGTCATATCCTCTATTTGAATCATTAACAGCCTGCACAGATTCACCTTCACACCATGCCTTAAGATATGCAACAAATAAATATCTTGATACTTCAGATTTGCAAAGTCCCCTATTCTTAGTCTTACCACATGTTGGATGAATTTGAAAATCAACCTATTTTCCCCATCTATCTCAGCAGCCACCACCTTTAACTGCTTTCCACTACCAGTGAGCTCCTCTAAGGTAGTCTCATAGTCAAATAAGTCACTGTTAGGAGGTATTGTCTTCAATGAATACCCAAATACTCCTTCATGGGGCGCCTTCATGCATTCAGCCCATTTAATGGATGAAAAAGCTATTTACTTTCCATTTACCAATGAAACCATTCTATTCTCCTTATCGGATTTCTCAAAGCACACAAAAGCATATAAATCTTTTATCAAATTCAGATAATAAGGACCATTGTTGTTTGTGAAACATTCTATCCATTTCTTCTCCTCTAATATTCTTAGGGTCAGCAATTTTCTTGTCAAAATCCACTCTGCACACAGCTCCTTCTTGATTACAATTTCTCTATTTTGCAAGTGTGGGTTCACTGGACACCTCCCTGACCTTGTTCAATTGACACTGCTACTTGCTTCAGTCCCTATATTCTTCTTCTTCGCATTCGGCTCATCAAAGTCATCTCTAATAGTCGGAAGTTTGGTTTTTTCCATCTCTGGATTGAATAACTTAGGGTTTTCATGAGATTTGGGGATTCAAGGAGTTGGGTTTGAGAGATGAGAGTTCAGTGGATTGAGAAGTAACTAAGACTTAGTTTTTATCATTTAGGAATCATAAAATAAATAAATAAAACATAATAAGTATAGTACAAATGATACAGATTCTGGCGGCCAAAGACACGAAGTTTAAAACAGCGCATACTAACGGTAATTATATACTAGTGAGAAGTCCTAACGGTGAGGTATATCAGTGAGGTTCACTAACAGTGAGGTATATCAGTGAGGTTCACTAACAGTGAGGTATATCAGTGAGGTTCACTAACAGTGAGGTATATTAATGAGGTTCATACCGGTGAGGTATATCAGTGAGGTTCATACCGGTGAGGTTTCTAACGGTGAGGTTTCTAACGGATAGAGTCTATCATTACTAATTCATGTCTGATGTAACTTAACCTATCCGAACTTAAATTCTTGGTGAAAATGTCATCTAATTGATATTCAGTACCTATAAATTCAAGAGTAATATCACCTTTTTGGTAATGATCTCTCAAAAAATGGTGTCTTTCATCAATGTGTTTGGTCCTAGAGTGAGACACGGGATTCTTAAAGATGTTAATTGCACTAGTGTTATCACAGTTTATAGATACATGTTTAAAATCATATCCATAGTCCAAAAAAGTATGTTTCATCCATAGAATTTGTGCATAGCAACTACCAGCAGCTATATACTCTACTTCAACAGTAGAAAATGCAATAGAATTCTGCTTTTTACTACACCACAATACTAGGGAATTACCTAGAATATGACATGTTCCAGAAGTGCTCTTTCTATCTAACTTTCAACCAGAAAATTCAGCATCTGAATAACTCATTAAGTCAAAGGATTGTCCTTTTGGATAAAATAAACCTAAATTTGCAGTATGTTTAAGATATTTGAAAATTCTTTTAACAGCAATAAAATGGGATTCTTTAGGATTAGCTTGAAATATTGCACACATACACACACTAAACATAATATCTAGTCGACTAGCAGTAAGGTAAATTAGACTTCCAATCATACCTCTGTAATTTGTTTGATTAATTGGTTTCCCAGATTCATCAATTTCCAACGTACAGGTGGTACTCATGGGTGTATCACTTTCCTTAATACTATCTAAACCAAAGCGTTTTAAAATATCCTTTGTATATTTACTTTGATTTAAAATAATACAATTTTCATTTAGAAAAACTTGAAATCCAAGAAAATATTTGAGTTCTCCCATTAAACTCATTTCAAACTCATTTTGCATAATCTTTGAAAAATCAATACACAAGGTATGTTTAGAAGATCCAAAAATAATATCATCAACATAGATTTGTACAATGAAAATATCTTTAGAAATTCTTTTGATAAAGAGAGTTGGATCGGCAATCCCTTTAGAAAAACCTTTTGAAATAAGAAAATTACTAAGTCTATCATACCAAGCTTGTGGAGCTTGTTTTAAACCATATAAAGCTTTAGAGAGCTTAAAAACTCAATTTTGAAAATGAGGATTAGTAAATCCAAGTGGTTGTTCAACAAAAACATCTTCAATTATAAAACTATTTAAAAAAGAACTTTTAACATCCATTTGATATAACTTGAAATTCAGATGAGCAGCATAGGCAAGTAGAATCCAAATAGCTTCTAATCTAGCTACAGGAGAAAAGGTTTCCTCATAGTCTATTCCTTCCACTTGACTATACCCTTGTTCAACTAGCCTTGCTTTGTTCCTAACTATATTTCCAGATTCATCAACTTTATTTCTAAAGACCCATTTAGTGCTTATGGTCAAAGTGTCCTTAGGTCTGTCAACTAATTCCCAGACTTTGTTTCTTTCAAATTTATTTAATTCTTCTTGCATAGCCATTACCCAAAATTCATCATTGATTTCATCATTGATATTTTTAGGTTCCAAATGTGAAAGAAAAGCTTGATGTTCAACCTGGTTTCTTAGAGAAGCTATAGTCTATGTCCCTCTATCAAGATTACCAACAACAATATCTAAAGGATGGTTCTTTAGAATCCTAGTTGATCTAGTAAAGGTGGGACTAGAAATTTTAGGTTCTTCTCTAGATTCAAGTTCTATAGAAATAGGTTCTGAAAAGTTTCCAGAACTGGATGTCTTTATAACAGGTTCATTGATTTTATCATTAAGATTCAAAATAGACAAATCTTCTTCAAGATTTTCAATGGAAGATTTGGGTTCATGTGGATCAGTTTCATCAAACTTGATTTGAACAGACTCTTTCACACATTTTGTTCTTTTATTAAAACTCTATAATCTTTACTGAAGATTGAATAAACTAGGAAAATTCCTTCATCACTTTTGGATGCAAATTTATCAAGATTATCCTTGGTGTTGAGAATAAAGAATTTGCAACCAAACACTCTAAAGTAACTAACTTTAGGCTTCCTATTATTCCACAGTTCATAAGGGGTATTTTTAAGAATAGGTATAATCAAGACTCTATTAATAATATAACAAGTTGTATTTATAGCTTCAGCCCAAAAGTAAATTGGCAGGTCATACTCATTAAACATAGTTCTTGCAATTTCTTGAAGAGTTTTTTTTCTTCTTTCTACTACACCATTCTGTTGTGGTGTCCTAGGGGCAGAGAAATTGTGACTATAGCCATTGTGTGAGCAGTATGATTCAAACTCATGATTTTCAAACTCACAACCATGATCACTTCTCAATGTCTTAATCTTGAGTCCACTAAGGTTTTTTACATACTTGGAGTATTTAATAAAGTAATAAAAATCTTCACTTTTGTGATCTAAGAAGTATACCCAAGTGTACCTAGAAAAGTCATATACTAGAACATAAACATAGTGCTTCCTGTTAAGTCAAAAGTCTTCTTTTGACTTCTATATCATGTTTTGGAAATCACAAATGTATTCTATCATATGTTTGTAAATTACAAATTGTCTTTTATCATGTTTATCGTATCGTACAATGTTGATCGTACCGACCATATCGTATCGTACTGACTCTGTCAATCGTACCATACTGACTCTGTCAATCGTACCATACTGACTCTGTCAATCGTATCGTACTGACTCTGTCAATCGTACCATACTGACTCTGTCAATCGTATCGTACTGACTCTGTCAATCGTATCGTACTGACTCTGCTATTCATATGTTCATTATTTGTTTTGGTACTTAGTCAAAAACACTCACTACATATGAATCGTACTCATGTTTTTCATTTCTATATATCTCTTGTCCTAATAAAACGATGTCGTTGAGTTAGTTACAAACTAATCAAAACGATGTCGTGCTTTCTGTTTCAATATGACCGTTGGAGGCAATATGACCGTTGGAACCCAAGGCCTATAAATAGGAGGTCATTTGAAGCTGAGAGAACAATGATGAACAAAGAGAATGAATGAAGAGACTCTGAGAACTACCAAGATTCTAGAGAGAGACATTGTGACTTCTCTCATCTGCCTTGTGCGTCCGATCATCGTATCGAGGGCTTTCAAGTTATTGAAAGACATAGGTGCCGATTACCTACAAAATCGAGGGCTGCCAGGGATAGGCAGACAGACGTTCCGATCATCGTATCGAGGGCTGCTAGGGATAGGCAGACAGACGTACCGATCATCGTATCGAGGGCTGTCGGGGATAGGCAGACAGACGTGCCGATCATCGTATCGAGGGCTCACCAAGGTGCTGGTGAGACAGACCTTTTATCCTAGGTAAAAGGATAACCCTTCTCTTTGGGTTAAAAGAATTGTAATACTTTTACATTTCCGCTGCTACTTGTATTAGAAAGGAATTTGTATTGTTTCCTTTCTTCTTTACATATTCAATTGTAATTGTTTCAATTACAATCATTCTATTACTTTTTGTATTGATTGATTCTATACACTTTAAGGTAGAATCATTCATCTTTGTATTACTTTGATTATTGTGTTCACCTTGAATACAATTGTTTTACATTACATTAGTATTACAATACATCATACCTTTTATATTCAATACAATTGTGGGTATTTGTTTTTGTATTAGTTTAAGATCATTTAAACTAATCTCTTTGTTGCTAAAACTCATAGGTTTTTAAACCTACAATTCACCCCCCCCTCTTGTATTGTTCCATCTAATAGATATACATATCTTTATATTCGATCCAACAATTGGTATCAGAGGAGGTTTTCCACTGATTTTTATTACTAGCTTTATTTCTTATTACTATCTTGAATACTTACTACACTAACGTGTGGAGTGGAAAAGTTGTTTTTGTTGTATTAGATGGCAGGAATGAATATTGGATCAATAGATAATCTGAATCCTTCTAGACCACCAATCTTTGATGGGAATGATTATGAGTATTGGAGAGATCGTATGAAGACTTTCGTTATCAATACTGGTGTAGACAATTTTATTATGCTTACTGGGGGTTACAAAATTCCTGACAAAGAAGTTAGTACTTTCACCAACCAAGAAAAGCAAGAATATCAACTGAATTACAAGGTACGCAATACTTTATTATGCTCTATGACCAGGAATATATATAGTCAGATATCTTCATGTGAAGCAGCCAACTGTATTTGGAAGAAATTAGAAGTTACTCATTTTGGTACATCCAAGGTTATAGAAACAAGGAGAGCAATGCTTCGAGCAGAGTATCATGGATTTGTTTTTCCTTATGGAGAGCCAGTATGTAAAGTGCAACAAAGGTTTATGACAATTGTCAACAGCTTACAATCTATGGGAGAAAAAGGTCTTGATGATGAAACTCTTGTTGATAAGATTATCGATATAATGCCAAATGAATGGGAGTCAAAAAGGACAGCTATTGATGAAAATAGAAAAGTTTCCCAGATTACTCTTGATGAACTCTTTGGAACTCTTCTACAGCATGAGACAAGAATGAAGAGAGATGCTGATTTCAACAAGAAGAAGAATGGGAATGGAAGTGTAGCTTTTGCATCTAAAGCTAAAACACTTGAAATGCTTACAAGGTCTAAATCCAAGAAAATTTTTATATCTGATTCAAGTGACTGTAATCTTACGGATAATGAGTTAGCCAATCTTGCTCGAAGGATGAACAAGATTGTGGGAAAGAAAGATTTTCAATATAGATTCAAAAAGAAAGATAGGAAAGATTCAGAGGTAACTTGTTATGAATGCAAGAAAGCAGGACATATAAGGCCTGATTGTCCTTTACTAAAGAGGAAAGATAGAAAAGAGAAACACTCTGAAAGAAACAAGAAAAGGTTTTATAAGACAAAGAAAGTCTTGAAAGAAAATGATACGTGGAGTGCAAGTTGTAGTGATTCCTCAGATGATTCTTCAGAATATGAGACATCAGGACAAAGAAATATTGGACTTCTAACCAGACTACCAATTGAAGATCATTGTCTCATGTCTAAGGTACATAATGCTGAAGCTGTTACAAATGTCTCTTTAAATGCAAATTATATTGATAATAGATATTATGAATCTTCAAATGATGAATCCTCATCATCAGAGGATGATACATTACCTTATTTCGAAGAGGTCTCTAGATTTGCTAAGTTACTTGAAAATAAAAATTCTAAACTCAAAAAGAGATTTGAAAAGGAAAATTCTAGAATTTCTATTTTGACTAAAGAAGTATCAGATCTTTCTAAAGATCTTGATGTGAAAACTTCTGATTTTGAAAGTATTTTAAAAACCCTTGAGAAAGTTAAATCTGATAAGGATAAACTTTCTAAGGATCTTGAAACTGTAATTTCAAAGAAAAATATTTTAGAGCCTAACTCTAGTTCAAATTCAAATGTTTTAGAAAATAAGAATTTGGTTTTAAAACTAAAGTCAGAAATTTTATCTTTGAAAAAGTGTTTGTCAAACTTTACTCATGGAAAAGAAAACTTTGATAGGATTTATTCTCAAATTAGACCTTTGAGAAATCGTTCTAGTCTTGGTTATACTTATTCCAAACCTGTTTTTAGCAATAACTATTTTGTTCCTCAAAAAACCATTTTCTGTTCTAAGTGTCAATGTGGTGGACATTGGAGAAGAGATTGTTCTCTTAACAAAACTCAATCTTTAGGATTTCATAAAGCTCATTTTCAAAACAAATGTGGATTCCTAAAATTCTTTTATCTAACCCTTCTGGATCCAAACAAGTTTGGATTCTGAAAATCTAATTGTTTCTTTTTCAGGAAAACAAGAAGTGTACCAACAAGAACATTTGGTACATGGATAGTGGTTGTTCTCGACATATGACTGGAAACAAAAATATCTTTGAAAAGGTTATCAAAACAAAAGGTGGAAAAGTTACCTTCGGAGACAATGCCCAAGGAAAGATTGTTGGTATAGGTAATATTGTTTTTCTTGGAAAAGTTCTTATTTCAAATGTTTTGTTTGTTAAAGGTCTTAGGCACAATCTCATCAGCATAAGTCAATTATGTGATGAAGGTTACCTTGTGAATTTTAGAAATGATAAGTGTCTAGTTCACAATTCCAAGGATGAGTTCATTCTATCTGCCCATAGGCAAGAGAATGTTTACACTATTAACTTAGAATACCTTAGGAACCAAAACTTACCTTATTTAAGTGTAATAGAAGACCAATCGTGGCTATGGCATAGGAGACTAGGACATTGTAATTTGAGAAACCTAAGTAAACTCTCAAAGAAAGGACTTGTAAAAGGGCTACCGGATCTTAGATATGATTCTTCAAAAGTCTGTGATCCTTGTCAATTTGGCAAGAAACATAAAACTAGCTTTAAATCAATTAATGAAGTCTCAACTTCTAATGCATTACAGCTTGTGCATATGGATCTGTTTGGTCCTTCACAATCTGGAAGCATTGGAGGCAAATACTATGTATTTTTTTTAGTTGATGACTTTACTATATTTACATGGGTCTATTTTCTTACAAAGAAATCTGAAGCCTTTTCCTATTTCAAAACTTTTAGAGCCCAAGTTAAAAATGAGAAAAACGTACCATTGATAACTATTCATAGTGATCATGGTGGTGAATTTCAAAACTCAGATTTTGAAACTTTTTGTAGTAAGAAAGGTATTACTCACAATTTCTCAGCTCCAAGAACTCCTCAGCAAAATGGTGTTGTTGAAAGAAGAAATCGTATTCTTCAGGAAATGACTCGAACCATGTTGAGTGAATACTCAGTTGCTAAGTACTTTTGGGCTGAAGCTGTTAGTACTGACTGTTATACTATAAATCGTGTTTTAAATAGACCATTTCTTAATAAAACCCCTTATGAGTTATGGACTGGCCAAAAACCTAAAGTTTCATACTTCAAAGTTTTTGGATGCAAAGTATTCATTCTGAATACAAAATATAATCTACACAAATTTGCACCAAAATCTGATGAAGGAATCTTTCTAGGCTATTCTACAACCTCTAAGGCTTATATAGTTTTCAATAAAAACACTTGTACTGTTGAGGAAACATTACATGTAAAATTCGATGAAACTGATCCTTTTGTTTTCAACCAACCCAATCCTACATCCTCGGATGTGTTTTCTAAAAATGTTTATCAACCTTTATTAGAAGAACATTCTGATAAGGAAAATGTTCAAGAAATTATTCCTAAAACATTTACCACAGAAGATTTTCTACCATATGTTGATGAATAGGTTTTACAAAACCCAAATCAATTGTTTCTTAGGAATCATCCCAGTGATAACATCATTGGTGATATAAATCAACCTGTAAGGACCAGAAATTCCTTAAGAAATGAAATAGAACATCTTGATTTTCTTTCCCAATTTGAACCTAAAAGTCCAAGTGAGGCCTTAAGTGATGATGATTGGATCAAAGAAATGCAAGATGAACTAAATGAATTTGAAAGGAATCAAGTCTGGACTTTAGTTGAAAGACCTAAAGAAACAACTGTGATTGGTGTAAAATGGGTTTTCAGAAACAAGTGTGATGAAAATGGAATCATTGTAAGAAATAAAGCAAGACTTGTTGCTAAAGGCTATAATCAACAAGAGGGAATAGACTATGAAGAAACATATGCTCCTGTAGCTAGACTTGAATCTATTCGTATTCTATTAGCCTTCGCAGCATATTTCAATTTCAAACTATTTCAAATGAATGTCAAATGTGCTTTTCTAAATTGTTTTGTTCAAGAAGAAGTTTTTGTAGAACAAACTCCTGGTTTTCAAGACCCAAAACATCCTGATCATGTTTTTAAACTTACCAATGCTCTATATGGTCTTAAACAAGCCCCTAGAGCATGGTATGATAGACTTACAAGAATTCTTTTACAAAACAATTATACAAAAGGTACAGCAGATCCAACTCTTTTTATCAAAATGGAAAACAAAAATGTTTTGATTGTCCAAATCTATGTTGATGACATCATATTTGGATCAACTCAGAAATCTTTAACTGATTCTTTTTCAAAATTAATGAAATCTGAGTTTGAAATGAGTATGATGGGTGAGTTAACATTCTTTCTAGGTTTTCAAATTTCTCAAAAACCAGAAGGAACTTATATATCTCAACATAATTATATTAAATATTTACTCAAAAAGTATGGATTTGACAAAACTAAAAGTATTAGCACCCCAATTGGTACCTCAAATACTCTTGATCTTGATGAAACTGGGAAACCAGTAGATCAAACAAATTTTAGAGGTATGATAGGGAGTTTGCTATACTTGACAGCTAGTCAACCCGACTTGATGTTTTCTGTATGATTATGTGCAAGATATCAATCTAATCCAAAAGAGTCTCACTTAAAAGCCGTAAAGAGAATCTTTCGGTATTTAAAAGACACTATGGATTTAGGTCTTTTATACTCTTCTGGAAATGATTTTGTTTTAAAAAGTTTTTCAGATGCTGACTTTGGTGGTTGTAGAATGGATAGAAAAAGTACATCTGGAACATGTCATTTCTTAGGAGATTCTTTGGTTTCTTGGTCCTTCAAGAAACAACACTCAGTAGCACTCTCCACTGCTGAAGCTGAATATGTAGCAGCTGGAAGTTTTTGTGCTCAAGTATTGTGGATGCAGCACACACTCACTGACTATGGTTTGATTTTTTCCAAAACTCAAATTCTTTGTGATAATACGAGTGCCATAGCTCTTAGTAAAAACCCAGCACATCACTCTCGTGCAAAACACATAGATGTTAGGCATCACTTTCTTAGGGATCACACACAAAAAAGGAGATATTATTTTACAATTCATCGGAACGCAAGAACAACTTGCTGACATTTTTACAAAACCTTTACCTTCCGATAGATTTGAATATATAAAACAGAAGCTAGGAATGATTACATTAAAATAATCATTCATATCTACTTCCTATTTTACATCTCTCCTAATAGTAAGAAACTCCTCATAGAAAGGGGGAGGACATTCCTTTCTATATCTTTATGTTTCTTTTTATCTTATGATCGTTATCTATTTACTCTCTCAATATGTGTATTTTTTTTCTATTTATCGTATTGACAATTTTATCGTATCATTCATTTTTCCCTTCTGTTTATCGTATTGACAGTTTTATCATTTCGTTCATTTTTCCTGTTTATCATATTGACAGTTTTATAGTATCATTTACTATCGACCGATGATGGTAATCAAATTCTTTTCCATCGTATCAATCAATCTTGGTATTGAATCGACCGATGATGGTAATCAATTTCTTTTCCATCGTATCAATCAATCTTGGTATTGAATCGACCGATGATGGTATTGAATTTCTTTTCCATCGTATCAATAGTTTTGTATCGACCGATGATGGTAATGATTTTCTTTTCTATTGAATCGACCGATGATGGTATTGAATTTCTTTTCCATCGTATCAATAGTTTTGTATCGACCGATGATGGTAATGATTTTCTTTTCTATTGAATCGACCGATGATGGTATTGAGATTGTTTTCCATCGTACTGTCAGTTCATGGTAAGGAGATTGTTTTCCATCGTATTGTCAGTTCATGGTAACAAGATTGTTTTCTATCGTATGGTCAGTTCATAGTAATGACTTTGTTTTCCATCGGCATAATGATGTCTTTTTTTGTTTCCTTACGATTGTATTTTCTTTTGATTGATATCAAAACCAAAAATTACCATATGTTCTCCGATAGGTATTTTTTCATTTTTTTTAAATTTTTTTTCTTTGTTTTAATCCTAACCATTGATCTAGTTTTCTCTAATCTTGATCGTAGAAGATCAATGGTCACCCTTTTTCGACCGTAGAAGATCAACGGTCACCTCTTTATCGCCTATAAATAGCCCCCCTCCCCTCCACAAACCCAAATTGGTTTTTTCAGGATTTCAGGTGAAGTTCTGCTCCACCAGCTATAAATCATCGTACGATCTTCTCATCGGCAGAACCTTTATGTCTCAATCCTCTGCTAATACTCCCGCTGAAATGTCTTCAAAGACTTTTACAGAGAAAGACTTTAACAGAGAAAGGTTAGTATCTCGAGACTTTTTCGATACGTACGATTCTACAATCAGGATGATCATTTTGTTTCAAGGGTGGGAACATCTGTGTGTTGAAAAGCCTGATTCTCAAGATCCGGTTCTTTTTTATGAAGTTTGTCAGTTTTATAAAACAGTTTCTTTCGACAAAGACATGACTATAAACTTTGCTGTGTACAATAGAAAATTGTCTATGTCTATGAAACAAGCGGCAAATTTTCTGAATGTTTCTGTAGAAGGGGATTATTTCTGTACATCACACAAACTACCAGAGTAAGTTGGTACGTTTAATAGAGAAAGTGCTGAAAAGACTTTGTTTGTTATTAATGAAGAAAAGAGAAAAGTGTCTCATCTTTCTCCGGACAATCGTTTTGTCACTTTATGGATGCAAGGTTTTCTTATCCCAAGGAAAGGGGATAGAGAAACTCTGAAAGTTTTTGATATCTTTATGCTTGACTATCTTGTGAATATGAGAAAAGTAAATCTCATGGGATATGTTTTTGAAACCATTAATAATGTCAAGACAGGAGGGATTAAGTCCCAGATGATTATGTATCCAGCTATCCTTACGAAGTTCATTCTTGAAAGTATGAAGTTCTGTAACATTCCTTTGAAAGGAAACCCCATGGATTTGAAGCCCTCATGGATTAGTAAGAGTACGATGAAAAAGCTGAATGTTTGTTTTGATCCGAATTCAAAACTTTTTGTCAGAGATGTAGAAGCTGAATTGGCTCAGAATCAATCGGCACCTATGCCAGCCAAAGACATTCAATATACCGGTGTTACTCAAAAGTATGATCCGCAAACTAGTTCAAAGCCGAAGAAGAAGCCAAGGTACAGTAAGGATGTTGTAGCCAAATGGAGAAAGGATAAGGAACAGAGAAAGGAAGGTGATCCGAAGTTTGGTCTTGACCCTGCTGAGGCTTTTGCAGAAAGAGTAAGGGTAGAAGAAACTCTTTAGGCTGAAAAGAAGAATAAGGTTCTTTTAAAAAGAAAGGCTCAGGACTTTGATATCTCTAAAGTCTTGAAAGCGGTTGAGGATGCTAGTGCCCAACTAACAGAAGAAGTGCATCAAGAGCCCATCGTACAGAGTCTCCCTGAGAAAGAAAAACAAAAACAAGTGATGGAAGAGATAGAAGAAGTGGAAGAAGAAGAAGGAGACTTTCTTTTAGAATTTCTTCAAAGTTCAAAGAAGAGTAGAGAGGAATCGGTTCAAAAGCTGAGTGAAGGTGTTCAACAAACTCCTCATGCCGATCAGGCACGATATCCGCACAGAATGTCATCTCAAGAAAAGCAAGGTACTCAATCCTCTCACTCTGATAAAGTTGTTATCATTAGTGACAAAGTGGAAAAAGAAAGAAAGCAGAAAGAAAAAGCAAAAGGAAAACAGCCAGTTGTTGACTCAAGCAGATCGTATGAACTAGCATCGTACGATGAAGATACTGATTCAGAGCATACAATCTCTCTCAAGAAAAGTGATTACATTGTTCATGTTTTGAGAAGGGTTGAGAAGACTATTCCCTATTTCCTGAGGCTGGAAGGGAAGATTGATTTTATTACTGACAATCAAAAGAAGAAGTTTGGCTCTGTGAAAGAATTAAGGAAGAAAGTTTTGTCAGTAGAAGCTGATTTGAAAGTTCTATCAGAAAGTTCGGTTGCTCATAAGAAGGCATGCAATAAAATGACCAAGTGGTCATACAAAACAGAGAGCTCAATCAATGATCATGAAATTTCTATTGAATATATAAGAAGGTTATCAAATGAGCTTGCAATTTCTTTCAACAAGCTTGACAGAGAAACGGTTGAAAGGTTGAACCTTTTGTCTTCTCAAAGAGCCGATGTTCCTTCAATGAAAGATTTGCAAGAGAGAATGAATGTTTTTCAATCTGAATTCTCGAAGGTTTCATCTTTCAAGGATGAAATGGTCTTGCTGAAGAATCAAAATTCTGTGTTGTCCAAGGATAACAAGAATCTGCAAAACAGAATTGATACCCTTGAAGAAGTAATCAGAGTCCAGGAGGAGACTATCAGAAATCAAGATCAGATTTTTGCGGACCAACAAGAGATTCTCAAAACTCAGGGAGAATCAATTTCTGAAGACAAGAAGGAGATCAAGAAGATGAAAGCTGTTCTTCATGAGCTTATAAAGAAGGATAAGGAAAGAGAAAACAAATGATTGTTGTATTTGTTTTCTTTTGGAACTTGTCTTTGTTTTGTAATGACTCTTATGATCCTTTTCTTTTATCCATTGTCTTGTATTGCTTTACTAACTCTTTCAGACAATTCAAGATTACTCCTTTCTTTTTGTAAATCACAAAGGGGGAGAATGTTTACAAAGGGGAGAATGTTCTACAAAGGGGTAGAATGCTTTACAATGCTCTTAAGGAAAATCTACGAATACAATCCTTAGGAAAGTCCATACCTAAGGGGGAGTTAGTTGTGTTCAATTTCTTATTCAGAAGAGTTTTCAATAACTCAGGGGGAGATAAGTATTTCTTGTTACATTTACTTTTTGTGTTGTGCTTTCCAAAAAGGGGGAGATTGTTAAGTCAAAAGTCTTATTTTGACTTCTATATCATGTTTTGGAAATCACAAATGTATTCTATCATATGTTTGTAAATTACAAATTGTCTTTTATCATGTTTATCGTATCGTACAATGTTGATCGTACCGACCATATCGTATCGTACTGACTCTGTCAATCGTACCATACTGACTCTGTCAATCGTACCATACTGACTCTGTCAATCGTACCATACTGACTCTGTCAATCGTATCGTATTGACTCTGTCAATCGTACCATACTGACTCTGTCAATCGTATCGTACTGACTCTGTCAATCGTATCGTACTGACTCTGCTATTCAGATGTTCATTATTTGTTTTGGTACTTAGTCAAAAACACTCACTACATATGAATCGTACTCATGTTTTTCATTTCTATATATCTCTTGTCCTAACAAAACGATGTCGTTGAGTTAGTTACAAACTAATCAAAATGATGTCGTGCTTTCTATTTCAATATGACCATTGGAGGCAATATGACCGTTGGAACCCAAGGCCTATAAATAGGAGGTCATTTAAAGCTGAGAGAACAATGATGAACAAAGAGAACGAATGAAGAGACTCTGAGAACTACCAAGATTCTAGAGAGAGACACTGTGACTTCTCTCATCTGCCTTGTGTGTCCGATCATCGTATCGAGGTCTTTCAAGTTATTGAAAGACAGAGGTGCCGATTACCTACAAAATCGAGGGCTGCCAGGGATAGGCAGACAGACGTTCCGATCATCGTATCGAGGGCTGCCGGGGATAGGCAGACAGATGTACCAATCATCGTATCGAGGGCTACCGGGGGTAGGCAGACAGACGTGCCGATCATCGTATCGAGGGCTCACCAAGGTGCTGGTGAGACAGACCTTTTATCCTAGGTGAAAGGATAACCCTTCTCTTTGGGTTAAAAGAATTGTAATACTTTTACATTTCCACTGCTACTTGTATTAGAAAGGAATTTGTATTGTTTCCTTTCTTCTTTACATATTCAATTGTAATTGTTTCAATTACAATCATTCTATTACTTTTTGTATTGATTGATTCTATACGCTTTAAGGTAGAATCATTCATCTTTGTATTACTCTGATTATTGTGTTCACCTTGAATACAATTGTTTTACATTGCATTAGTATTAAAATACATCATACCTTTTATATTCAATACAATTGTGGGTATTTGTTTTTGTATTAGTTTAAGATCATTTAAACTAATCTCTTTGTTGCTAAAACTCATAGGTTTTTAAACCTACAATTCACCCCCCCTCTTGTATTGTTCCATCTAATAGATATACATATCTTTATATTCGATCCAACACTTCCCATTTAAACTAGAAACTCTAGAAGGTCTAAAAAATCCATGTGAACTAACTCAAGAGGTTGAGAAGTTGAAACTTCTTTAATTTAAAAGAAACTTTATGTTTCTTTCCCTTTTGACAGGGATTGTAAACTTTATCAGCTAGGAATTCAAGTTTAGATAGGTCTCTAACTAAATTTTTCCTGGTCAGTTTTCTAAGTGAATGAATTTTTCAATATCCTAATCTTTTGTGCCATAGCCAAGACTCTTTATGAAAAGTATTCAAGCAAGTAATGTTCTGTTTAGCCAAATAATTCAAATCAACAGCATAAACATTTTCATTTCTCAAAGCAAAAAATACTAAAATATTTTTAGAATTAAAAACATTACAAGAATCATTTTCAAATTTAACATTGAAACCATCATCACACAACTGAGAAAAACTTAACAGATTATATTTAAGTCCATCAACAAATAAAACTTTGGAAATTAAGACTGAATCAGTGTTACCAATCTGGCCTAAGACGATGATTTTTCCTTTTGAATTATCACCAAAGGTGACATGGCCTCCATCAACTTTGATTAAACTCTTAAAGCATGAGTAATCTCCAGTCATATGCCTTGAACATCCACTGTCCAAGTACCATACCTTCTTATGGGAACTTTTCAAGCAAGTTTCCTACAAAACGGGTTTAAACAGATAATGATTTTGGTACCCAGATCTTCTTGGATCCAGATAGGTTAGCAAGAAAAACTTTTAGTACCCAAACTTGTCTAATGGGTCTCATACAATCAATAGATTCAAAATATTTTGAAAGATAAACTTTGTTTGATCTAGAACCATGTGAATAACTAGTTGAAGCATATGAATTTCCAGAACTAGAACTAGCAGCATTCTGTCCAAATTTTGGAATAAATATATTTTTAGTAATCTGTCTCGGTCCAGAATGATAGCCTATTCTTGTGGTATATTTTGGTGCCACTTGTTTTCCTAGCATTTTAGTTAGAGTATTATTTCCATTTGTGAATTTCTCTAAGTCCTTCCTTAATTTCTCATTAGAAAATTTTAGTTCAGTATTTTCCTCAAGTAATTGAGAATTCTTTTCCTTTTCTATATCAAGTGCAGATTTAATAGAGCTAATCAAAGCATGTTGTTTCTTCAAGGTCTTGTACTTGTCCTTCAATTAATTATAGGTTTATTCTATCATATTACAATATTCAAATAACTCTTCACTATTCATGTTTTTAGATTCAGAATCAGAATCAACTCCAGAATAAAAAGAATTTAAAGCAGGAGTATCCAATGTTACCTAAGATGTGTTTGTCATGAAACACATATTAGATTTTTGAGATTTTTCATCCTGAGAATAATTATAATCACTTGATCTATCTTCTGAAGCACTCCAAGTTGCTTTCATAGCTTTCTTATATTTATTATCCTTATAATCATATTTCGTATTGAACTTTAACTTCGGTCAGTCTGCTTTCACATGTCCTTTCCTCTTGCATTCATAACAGACAATTTCATCACTCTTATCAGGCTTTTTCCAATCCTTCTTCCAATGACCTTTGTTGTCATATTTTCCTTTATAATTTGGTTTTATGAAGAATTTATTCTTCCTGTAGAACTTCTTGAACCTTCTGGCTATCTTAGCCATCTCTTCATCACTATCAGAATCTGAACCTTCACTTGTTGAGCTTTCAGTAGGTATGTGAACTTTCTCTTTGTCCTTGCCCTTTGAGGTAGTAGATTTAAATTCTACTGACTTCCTTTTTGGTTCATCATCTTCTTCCTTGTTTACTTTCATCTCTTCTCCATACATCATCAACTTACCAATTAATTCTTTAACAGGCAGTGAACTTATGTCACATGATTCTCTTATTGAAACTGATGTGCCTCTCCATATTTCAGGAAGACATCTTAGTATTCTCATAATCTGCTCCTTTGCAGGAACAGCCTTTCCAAGTGAGCTCATAGTGTTGAAAATCTCATTAAACCTGAGATACATGTTAGAAATAGGTTCATCAAGCTTCATTTTAAAATTATCATACTTAATAGTATAGGTTTTTAGTATCATTTCTTTAACATTGGTTGTTCTCTTGTGGTAAATAGTCAAAGTATCCCAGATTTCATAAGTAGTTTTACAAGTATATATTCGATTAAATTCCTCACCACCTAAAGCACAGTACAAAGCATTCATTGATTTACAGTTATTATTGTAAGCAGTTTTAGTGGGTTCATCCCAAGTAGTTCTTTCAGTTTCTGGAATCTTATATTGAGTCTCTATAGTAGTCCAGATGTCAAATCCCATACTTTCTAAATGAATTTTCATTTTAAGTTTCCATTGGGCATAATTTGTACCATTAAAGAACAGTGGCCTGTTGGTAGCAGCACCTTCTAGTCTAGTATCCATAATTATATTTTATCAAATATATTTAAAGAGATAAAATTTAGAACTAACATAAATTTAAGATCTTTAAGATACAACTAAAATCACAGTTGAAAAACAGAGTATTTGGAAATCCTTTATAAATAACAAACACCCTCTGATACCAAATGTTGGTCAGAGTGGATACTCGATATGGGGGTGAATTGAGTTCCAATTAAAAATTTCTGTTAAAAATATTTATATTAAAATCCCCAAAATTGAATAATAAGCTAAACTGTAGTGAATTTATAAAGATTTCAAGTTTTTAATTAGTTTCTCAAGAGATTGATTATTTCTCAGTTGACTCAATCTGAAGATTGATTAACTTTTGAAACTAACTTACTGGCTAAAAAAATTTATAAACACTTACTAATTTAACTATCAGTGTTACTTTAAAATAGATTTGTGTTTAAAGTACTTAGCAGTGGAATATTCAATAGTTTAAGACAAAATAAATAAGCACAGTAGTTCTAACCAAGAGGTTCAGTCTCAAGCCGAGACTTAGTCCTCTCAAAACAATTTATATAAATTTTGATCCACACCCTAGATCGGGGTTAACAACAGTGCAAAGACTGTCCAGGTACTAAGACCTCTACCATAGTTCTTCATGGAAACAAATAAACACAATAGCACACAGGCTATCCAGATCACACTTGACCTCTACCACTATCCACAGTGGGAAATAAGAGTATAGGGAAAGAGTGAGTGAGAATTAGATCCTCCAGTTCAGCACAGAAGTCAGTGTGTGTATGTAATATAAAGAGTACACACACTTCTCAAAAGTAAGTAAAAGAATCACTAAGAGAGTATATATGAGTTTACAATGCTCTAGTGATTTGAAGTGCAGCTCTGGACCCCTTTTGATTAAATAAAAATGATTTTGAGTCCTTCTCTGGTTTTTGTCTTGAAAACAGAGGGTCATTTTCTTCCTTGATTTTCAAGTTTAGTTTGATCAGCTTGAGTGTATGAAGAGATCGTTGTGGTTCTTCACTCCTTGACTAAGATTCAGCTTGTGTTCTCTTCTTTTATGAATGGCCTCGTATATGTCTAGTGTTCTTCAAGTATATAGGCGTATGGATGTTGCCTTTCTTTACTGTGTATATGAACCACCACCTTCTCTGCAGTTCAATCTTCCTTTTATACCTTAAGCTCTGGCAATAGGAATGATTACATTTTCATAGGTACAAGGCACAGTTCCCTGACATGCCAACAACTATCATTAAATAATAGTACGTGCATTAAAAACATCAAATATTACCATTGCTTAATAAATAAATAGAAATAGAGTTTAAGTAGCAGTGACTGGTTAACAGTCATCTTTCATCAGTAGCTCTCTGTCGGTAGACTTGTAGCGGTGGACTTTGTATAGCGGTGATCTCTTATTGGTAGCTCTTTGTTCTTGTACCGGTATCTCCTTGTATTGGTGGCAGTTACTCTATGTAACAATAGCTCTATGTACCAGTAACTCCTTATATTAGTAGCATTGGTCTATCAATAACTGGCTTGTATCGGTAACTACTTATATCGGTGGCTCTGTCTCTATCAGTAGGTCTTTATAATGGTAGTTGTGTGTCTGTCTGTTTGTATCGGTAGCTTGTATTGTTATACTTGAGTAGCGGTGACTTCCTTATATCGGTGGACTTCATAATGGTATACTTACACATATCGGTAGACTTACTCTAACGGTAACCTTTCGGTGTACCGGTAGACTTACATACCGGTAGCTCTATTCTGTACCAAATACTAAGTGTCTGTTTGTCTGTATCAATAGCTATGTGCATACCAGTGAACTTAATACTTATCTGTTCTATGTAAAACATATCCAGATTGAGTTATAATTATTTCAAAGTATGTATAAACATAGATAAACAGTGATTTACATATTCTAATGATTATTTTGATATTATTTTCAATATAGGATTATAAAAACATATTAAAACATAATTGGGATTATCAAAACAGGTGAGTTCAACACACACTTTTCATAATTTGTCATTTACTACATGAATTCTTTAGATTTTTCACATTGTTGTTTATTATTTTGACCGTTTGTACTAGTTTCATAATAGCAGTGTTTATATTCATTATTATTCAAAATTTTATCATTAATAAGTAATTAAATTTACTATAAGTTATTAATTATGATAATTAATTATTTTTAAAATTCCTTTCATGAGTGTTATAGACCTTATCCTTGAAGATGAAGTTGATAATAAGCATGTTTTGGTGATTTTTGATGAATGGAGGGTGTTTCCTTAATTGATGAATTAAATATTTTTAAAATATATTAATAATAATAAAAAATATTATTTACATATTTATATCAAAATATACTTTTAAATAAGTTCTAATAGTCATCCATGACATAAATGTATAGTATTGTTCAAGTAGGTGGTTAAACCGACCTAAACATGAACCTATTATGATTAGTAGATGATTATGAGATTTTGTAGTTATAATATCATTATACCATGATAATAATGATATTATTTAGTGTTTATAAGTGTGATATATTATAATTATAATTATTTATAAGAATAGTTAATGGATATAAAAATATTATATAATTTGAAATAAAAGGTAATCCTCTTAGTACACTTATTTTAAATGATTAAATTAACAATGAACATTTATTGATCATATCATTAATAATTTATTTAATTTTTCATACAAAAACCTTAATTATATTATAAAAAACATATTTATCCTTCAACTCCATACTTATATCCATCCTTTTAAGTTGGTGAAGGAAAATGAAACATGTTATGTTGTTGATATGGTAGTTCGCACAACGCACGAACAACGGTTTTGTTTTTCTTAATGGGTGGGTTAAATAAATAAATAATGATAATACTACTAATATATAAATATTAAAGTATATAAATGATAATAATATCATTATATTAATAAATTTTAAAAAATATAATTAATAAGAAAAGTTAAGTTGTTGATGATACTCACATCGGGGACTTGAATTTTCCTTGGAAGTCTCCTTGGAAATAAAGACCTTATGATAAGTGATGATGACCAAAAGATTTTGAAATTGGGAGAGGGTTATATGGATATAAAATTTTCAAATTTTAAATGATAAATTATAATGAATGGTGAGTCTTGAATTGGTGAATGTGTTACCCTTTTATAAGTGAAGGGAAGGGCGTTTTGGGGAGTAACCCTTAAATTTTCAATAATGTAAGGTTACCATTCAAGTTTCAAAGGACATAAAATGGAAAAAATGGGTGATTAAAAGGATTTTGTGTTGAAACACACCTCAAACAATCCTTTTGGAGATATATTTGTGTGCTTTAAGGATTTTTGTTTTTAACTTTTTAACTTGTACCCTTTCTTTTAACTTGGTAATTAATTTCTAACCTTAGTAATTAATTTTAACAACAAAGATTAAGATTAGAAATTTTACCAAATTATATAATTTTAATTTTAAATTAAAAAAATTATCAAATTTAATTTCTAAATATGTGAAAAGTTAATTTTAAGATAAATACACTTAATCACGTAAAAAGAATTTTTAGTGAAATATCATTTTTAAGCTTTAAATTTATATATAAGATAAACTTATTTTCGATACTAATTTTAATGATATAAATTGATTTATTATAATATATATATATATATATATATGAGGCTTTTAAGGCAATCCAAAATAGAATCTCCCTTGAAAATACTTGATTCAACAAAAATACTGAAAACGGTTTTTATATTAAGGTAACATTATAATTAGTTCTAAAAATGTTTTCCATTAGTTTTATAAGTTCAAAGAATATTTTAAAATGTATAATTTTATTACTTAAATCCATATTTTTTTACTTAAAAGGTTATATAAATTCCTATTTCATTCTTATAAAACAGTAAAGTCATACAAATTAGAAGTTTCATGAAAAATGTATTTTTCAACTAAAAACTGACCTTTTCATAAAAAGATCAAAAATTCATACTAAGATAATTTCGATATGATGAATTCAAAATTTTAATTATTTTGTTCAATTTAAAATTCTAAAATTTAACTTTTAAATAAATTATTGAATAAAGTCTCTTTAAAGGGTGCATTATGTGATAGTTTAGGATATGGTGTTTACCTGCTATAGTAGAGTCTCGGGTGTTACAGGTTGGGACTTTGGGATTGAATGTGTTTATTTTTTCCTCTTGATGTTTAATAGATAGTGTGTTGTCTACTTGGGTATATTGTTTTGTTATTTTTTAACATAGTTTAATGCTTGAAACGGCTAAGCAATTTAAATCTTGATATTATTATTAATTTAATTAAAGAGGCATGAGTAGAATAAGTATTACTCATCTTTGAATTGTTAAAAAATGTAAATAATGATTGAATCATATTATATTGATTGTAGATACTTATAGATTCTAATATAGGTTTCTTAATGTGTAAAACTTGTGCATAATAAACTGGTTAATTCAATATGGAATTAAAATAGTTATATGTTAAACATGAATTGATTGGGGCTAAGTGGTCCCATTATTGATTTTCACGATGCTTGAATTCCTAGATGTTATGATTGTAGTTTTCTTTAAAATTATGTGTGTAAAAACATGGTATGTATGCATAATCTAGACTATAGATCCTTGATTGGAATTATTGATTACCAAATATGATTATTATGATGATAATGGTGGAATTGGGTGTCAGTTATGGTGGTAGTAGTGGCATAGGGTACTGATTATGATGGTGGTGGTGGAATGGGGTGCCAGTAGTGATGACGATGGTGGCATAAGATATCGAATGTGATTTTATGCACAATGGTGCGAGACACCAAGGGGGTCAATATTAGTTCAAAGTGGGGATTTATCATCAATGCTTGATTATAGCTTAACGCTTACTTGATGTTCAATGGTTGATTCTTATTTATATGATCAGTTACCAGTTGTGGGATGCATCTTGATGCTATGTACTATGATTGAATCTTTGAAAGTGGTAGCTTAGGCTGATTCTTAGATTACCTAGATGTTTGCAAAATGATAATGAATTAATTAAATACTAGGTTTGGTTCTTAATGTTTACTTATGATGATGTCATACTTGATAATACAAGAAAAGAATTAATAGTTTTTTTAGAACTTGTCTTAGAAGATTAAAATGTAAGTCTTAGAAATAAAAATTAAATAACATTAATTAATGGATAGTGTATTAGTTAATAATAAACTTTATTCTTGCATGCTTATTTGATATCTATTCCTTAATGGTGGTAGTCAAGTGTCCTGAGAGATGATAGTTATAGTTGAGTCTAAGGATAGGTAGTTTCCCTTAGTATGGTTGTGAGCTATACTTATTTAGTGTTTTGTTGTTTTATATGCACTCCACCCATGTCATAAGGAAAATTGATAACCAAAGGTTCTTAGGTTGGTTTACACAATATCCAGGTTAGTGAGAATACAGATGCCTAACTACCCCATCTCCTCTACTCTCTCTTCAATTGTACTATAACATTCAGGTATGTATAGGGGTGATTTCCCATACATGTGTCTTACAGGTTGTGATGGATTTAGGATATTGTGCATGCATGTATTATGGATGTATTTGTTGGTTCTAAGTGTAGAAGAAGCATGCATTGGTAGGTGATATATTAAAATTTCATTTAATATTGAGTTTCCTGAAACCTCGAGTGAGGATCTTGCACATAAAATTTATAGTTAATTTATTTAATATTGAAAGAAATGAATACCTGATCTGAGAATTCTTTCTTCAATAAAGATGTTGATCATCTAAAAAGACACTTTCGGATTTCCTTCATTGCGCTATAAGGATCCAAGGATAGAATCCCTCTAGTGATGATCCACATGTGCTCCTTTGTTCTCTCAGTAACTCCAAATGATCTTCAGGTGATAGCGTGGTAAGTCGATTATCTTGCATTATTCGTATTGATCTCTCATCCTTAGATCATGAAGGGATCTCTCTTGTGTTTCTATTTCTTTAGATGAAGATAGAAATGAGGAGTTGAGAGAGAGTTCCATTGTGTGCAACGATTCTCAAGTTTCAATTTTTGAATGTAATACATAATAGAGATGATCGTCTATTTATAGAGCTAGGGTTTATATTAAAATATTATTTAATTACATGTTGGGCCTTAAATAATATTATAATATTTAATAAATCCCAAGACACATAATAATAATATTATTATTATTATTATTATTTGGTGTTCTCCAACATAGAAAATAGAAAATATTATTTAACCGACTTCTTGATCAATATTTGTCACCAGACACAGTCTTGGTCTATTTGAACTCCTCTATAATTTGTTAATCACCTGGATAAATATTTAATTTAAATATTTCATTAATAAATAAATATTTTTGATGGATAAACTGTGAATAAAATCATCCCTTAGTCCTGAGAATAATATTTATTAAATTAATTAAACTTAAATATAATTTAATCGAGATCATCATAAACACTTAGTGTGTGACCCTCTAGGATTCTTTCTCATTAGCATTAGGTAAGATTACCTAAAGTCCAAGATTACTATCTAGTAATGGTTCAAGGCACCCAGAAGAAAGAAATTAATGTCGCAATAGTAACAACCACATACAAACACTCGTTGTACAATATAATCCCTTTTTTCACAATATCTCATCAAGCATGTTGCACATCCATGTCACCAACCTATATACTCGATATGTATTCCTTTGACTATATGAAATAAAAATTCTGTTACACCATGTCTATTGAATTTAGGATGATGGTTCTATTCCAATCAAAGGGTTGAGATATAAGCTTTTATAAATATGTAAGGGAAAAATCCTTCCTTGACTTATCCATTAATGACATGTAAATCATGATGCGCCCAATGTAACCTACCTCACCACAAACATAGTGTCATGGTTTTCATCATAAAAACTAACTGTGTGAGTCATGACATGCATTAATCATAATATTAAAGTCTAAGGACCATTACACACACTCATAGATAGGAATATCCGATGACACCAAAACATGCAGAATTCCTAATAGCAAGTCTATTATCATAATCTTCCATCTTGGAGATTACCAAATGTGAACTTCATAAGAAGAAACATCATCTACTTATGATTACTCTCACCTGAAAATATATATACTATGTGTCCCATCATAGTATGTTATCTGACCATAGAACTATATTTAAGAATATTTTTATAGCACTTCAAGGTCCTCATCATAATAGGGAACTACTATTACCTTATCAATGAAACATATACTCTAGGACATTATTATATTAGAGTCATGCATAATAATGAAAAATATGTAATAAGATATTTTATTAATATTCAATGCATCAAATATACATACAATCAAAGTAAAAACAGTTGGTCTTAGGATACCAACTTCAAAAGTGGCATCTGAAGGATTATTACAGGTGTGTTATGTAAGGGTTTTGATGTATTATGGTGTAGTACATAATACCCAGGTTGTGGTGGATTTTGGAAATAAATATGGTTACAACATGGAGGAATTGGATGGTGATGATGATGAGATGGGTATGTGGACAGATTCCAACAAGAGATGGTGGGACCTATGTAAGACTAAGGTGGGTAGGGATAAGGCCTGACTCGCATCAAGGATGACCTGATTTATAGAAGATATGATGGATCAAGATGTTCAACGTTGGGGCGTGAGAGCAGAAAACCAGTGGGGAAGTGGTTGCGGGGTACCCATTTCAATATATATATATATATATATATTTATCAATATTGTAGTTACAATTTTGTGTATTATTTAGTGATAAATCCATGGTGAGGATGGGAAAATAATAGTATACATGTTTAGGTGGTGAGTTAGTTTCATTTGTTTACTCACAAGGCTTTAGTATGCTTCTTTCACATTTTTTATGAGATGTTTCAGCAGGGGTCCTATTGAGTATATATGTTATGTTCACCCTACGTATATATATATACTATTTTTTAGGTCACCAAGAGTTGGTTAGTGATTTAGATAGACAATACTGGTTTGAGGGGTTGTTCAGGACCTATTGGAGATTCATGGTCACTTCCGAGGATTTATTCCTTTAGTATTTTCATTTTAGTTGTATCCATTTGTGTATGAAATCATGTCATATATAGGGATTTAAACTTTATTTATTATGATATGAATTTATTTGGTGTTTTTTATCATATTATCTCTTACTTATCAAGTATTTATGAGGTTAATATCTCTCATGTATGTGTTTATATACCATCAGTGCTAGTCTCCAACCTATGGCCTATTAGAGGTAGGATTCGAGGATCATTATCTATCTTCCTTTGTTTTTGGCCCAGGTGGGGTGCCTTTGGAGGAAGGTGGGTCATAACATGTTCTTTTGGTGTTTTTAACTTTACTTTTTCCTTTAAAATTAGTGGTAATATTTCTAATATTTACTTTTTATTTTTATAAATCAAAAATAATCTTTCCATTATCCTTTTGAACTTCTATAAGTTTATCTTTGACTTTCATTAAAACTAGATTTTCTTTTAGCAGTTTCATCTTTAAGATCAATATACTTTTTATACAACTTCCAATACATATCTTCACATTCTATAACATAAGATTTCATTTCTTCAAGAGTTTCAGGAGCTCTCTAATAATCATCTAAACAAGATGAACTCTCATCATCAGTTTCATTATCAGAAGTATAGAAACATTTTGAATCTATGTTTAGATTCATAGGTGCTTCAACAGTTAATTTTCCCATGAGATTTCTCTCAATTTTTGGAATAAATCTGGTGGTTTTTATAATATTATCACTATCTTTTGATGAACTATCAGAAGTAATGTCACCTTCATTAGCACTCCATGTGTCTATAGATTTCAAACTCTTTTTTCTTCATAGAATATCTTATAGAATATTTTTTATTTTTCTTCTTCAATTCAGGATAGTCATGTCAAATATAACCTTTCTTTCTCTATTCATAACATATTGGTTTAGTAGTATCATTATTTTATTTTCTTTCTTTTGGATAATTTCTCTAGAAATTATTCTATTTAAAAATACTTCTTTTCATGCTATCAATTTCACCATATGTTGGTTCATGATCACTATCACCAAAAACTTTCCTCAATATTTTTTTAAATGTGCTTGGTTTACAAGTTTTGGTATTTGAAATTCTAGTAGTTATAAAAGAAACACCATTCTTCTTTTTATCTTTTTCTGGATATCTTTTTAAAAAACTTTCATACTGCATAAGAGTACCAATAAGATCAACAAGTCTTAACTTAGTGATGTGCTTAGTATATCAATGGCAGTTCTCTTTGATTCTCATTCCTTTATAAGTATGTTGATAACCTTCTCAACTAATTGATTATCCAATAATTCCTTCTCACCAAGTGATTGTAGACTGTTTACTATTTTCATAAACCTCTTATTCATTTGAGTTTCTATTTCACTAGGCATAAAATCAAATCTGTTAATCATCCCTCAGCATGGATCACTTGGTTTCAAGAACTTTAGATGTTCCAAAATGAGAAACTTCAAGTTTCTTCAAGATCCCACAAGTAGTATGATAAGAAGATACTTTACTATAAATTTTTATTTATATAGAACAAAGTAGGGTATTTCAAACTCAAAATCCAGCTGAAATTTGTTCTTCTCTTCTTTAGTAAAATTAAGAACTTTTTTCTATGTAATTTTGTAACTATTTGTAAGCATGATAAAATTTTCAACTCTAGTTTTTATCACATATGTTTCCATCTAATATCAAAAATACTCAAAATCATTTCCATTAAATATAAGGGATCTGTTAGGATTAAGATTTCTGGTATATCAGACATGAATTTCTACCATCATAAAAACAAAAGATCATTTATCTACTATGCATTAGTATAAGAAAAATTATTATCACTAAGAATCTGATAGAATGGTAATAAATCAAAATATTAGCTCAATCTTGGTCTCAAATGTAGATATTTTCTTTGATACCAAATGATAGTCCACGGTGTAGATAGAAAACACACTACAAGAGTGGGGTGAATTGCAATTTAAAAAAACTGCTAATTTTAAACCTCCTCGATTATTAAATGATTGGATTTATAATTTATGATATACCCAAGAAACAACCAAAATTATATCAAAGTAAGCATGGTAGTAAATCAATAGGTATTGCAAAATTATCCATAAAATTAGTAAAAGTAGTGGAAAATTAAACTATCAGTATTTTATCAAATGCTGGTGAAACAATATACATAGCGGCATTTTAACAAAACATGAAGTATTGATTTATAAATTAAATACTCCTTAAAGGATGTATAAAAATTGCACTTTTAATCCAAAACACAAATGGAATATTAAACCTGATTCAAGATATTCTTGACTGTAGACCTATAGAAAGGTATCTTCATCAATAATCTGAAAGCTAAAATCTAGCTTCCAATCCCCATGAATCCCTTAATCAACTCGATCAATAATTCCCCACTACTACAACGGGAAGATCAGTAAACCTGCTTCTATAACTGAAAGATCGTTATCAAGACAATTACAACTACAAAAACATGGAGCATTTACATTGAAATCATCACACTCATATGTTATAAGAAAACTCTCAAAAATAAAAACATTTGGAAGCTCTGAAGTCAACAGGTTATTGAAAACTTTAAGAGATTTCCAATTTTTTGAAAATTCTAGCAACTTGTTTCTTCTAATCCATGAAGTGAGGCACTATTTATATATGATCCTAAAACGGTCAGATTTCACATTCTTCATGTTCAGTTGTAACAACAACAGTATCATTCTACTATTCATATTCCAATGGAATCGACATCTCACCATATCTACCAATTAAGTTAGTCTGCACCGCTATAATATTTTATCGATTGGTGAATGCAATTTGTTTCATCCATTTAGGATACCAGTTCTTCATGAAACCTTAGACTATTGGTATTTTGAAAGTACTCAAGCCATCAAATTTTCAAAAAAATTAAAACTGTCAATATCTCATAAAACCTTAGGTCATCGGTATTTCACTTAACCGATTTTACATTCCACACAAAAAAAATGAAACAGACTTCAAGTTTAATCAAATACTTAATGAAGTGTATTGTGATTTTAAAAACAAAGGATAAAGTGAGTTTATGAATCAAAAAACTTTTCATGTAATGGTTTAGTATTATATGAAATTAATATACTCATGAGTAATCATGGAGCCACAGATAGACAACCCTCGCCTTTTTAGAACAATTAATAAGCCTCCGAGTCAGTGGGAATTCCAACAAAAAAATTCCCTCTACCTTGGGATACTTTACTCAAGAAAAATTCTAATTCGTTATATCTTCAATATCAAATATATATAAATTATATTCAATAACTAAATTCACACTAATAACTTTAATTACAAACCAAATTCAAGGTTGAAGAAAACTAAATCCATTATCATACCAAGCATGTAGCTCCTTAGTTGCATGTATTATAACTTAGAAGAAATTTAACAAATTTAAACTAAACCATACACATGTTCATTATATAAACAATTTATATCTATGAATAAAGTAGGGAACAACTTTTAAATAAATAAACAATTCACATAGTTAAACATGAGAAAAACAATTATGAACAATTCATAAAAAACTAAAAACAAACACTTTATAATTTAGTTAATCTTATAGAAATTCCCTAATTTGGAATATAAACATTTTATATTCATTTTCTAATATGAACTCTTTTATATTATTTATTATAAGGAATTTACTTTAAATATATCATATTATGTGAAATATAAACATTTTATATTTCAATTTATATTATGTAAACTATTTATATGATCCAAAAATCACATATTAATTATTATTCAAACCTTGATCAAATAAATCATCAAAACTCATTTTAATGTGGTTTAAATAATTTCCTCAAATAAGGCATTTAATTTGAACATTTCAAATTAATAATTATGAGTAATTCATAATTTTAAATATAAACTCTTATATTTGACCTTATTTTACAATTTATAAAAACTTTATAAATCACACTTATAATTTTAATATAAACACTTTATATCTAAACTATAATTTTAATATAAACACTTTATAAATAATTTATAAACTATAAGAAAATAAGATAAAATATTAAATTTTAACATTTTGGTGTGAATAATATTTTGTGATTGATAAGGAGATTACCATTTGTAAACCATAATCCAATCAATTAGTGCCCTTACATTTCATTTTTTGAAAAGGGAAAAAATCTTATATATAGGGTAACCCATAAGTAAGAAAGTCACAAAAACCCTTACATGTCGAGTAATATATACGTAAGAGAATTTATCATGCAAAGAAAAAAACCTTATTTATGGGAAATTTCTTACATATAGATCTATCATAATCGGTGATATACACTATATCACATATTATGATTGGATACTTTGTTTTCACTCAAAGGGAGAAACCCTTACATATTGAGTAACCCATAAGTAAGAAATTCTATCACACAAAGGGAAAACCATACATATCAGGTAACCCATACATAAGATACTTGTACTTCTATGGAAAAGGAAAGTTTCTTATGTATGAGATCCAACAATGTAACCCTTACGTATCTAGTCGTATTTGATGATATATGTTATATCATCATAATGACACGATGCTTTGTTTTTATGCAATCTGAGTTTCTATCATAGCCTATGATATCACCTATATTGTAGCTTATGGTATGGATCAAACCCACGGGTTTCTAACATATCATACCTTATAATTTGTATCATTCATACCCTATGACTGAGAAAAATAGAATCACGCATTGCGATATCATATATTGTAAAGACGGGCAATCCAGTGGCTGACATTCATCCATGACATATCATACACTATGATGTGTATGTTCTTCATAAAAATTGTGAAAGAACATGTTGATTCTTTGATAAAAAGTGACTCTGGTACCACTGATGGGTTTTGGAGGATCATCGCATTATCTTGGAAGTGGAAGAAACCCATAAAAGTGCTTTATGAATCATCAAAAAAGAAACATATAGTATGAAGAATATAAATAATAAATTGGCATACCTAGAATCCTACAAGCTCCATCTTTATCAAACACATATGAGTTTTCTTGATGGATATCACTAAGTGGGAACCAATAGACGCTCACCTCCATAAGCACCAACCACTAAAATCCTTGTTCATAATGAGAGAACCCTCAAACTCAAAAGGTGTACTAGCACCTTCACCTCGATGATAAATTGAGAACTGGGATAAAGAGAGCTTCGACTATGGCTTTCTGAAATCAAGCACAGCCAACAGAAGGGTCTCCACCCTTTATATTGGATCCCCTCATTCAATGAAGGGATTCAAATGTCGACTACCAACCCTTGACAACTGGAATGTGTTATAATATTGTATGTGTATTGAGTATATAATCATTTTAATGTTTCAAACAATAGCTACTACAAAATTGGGTTTATCTAGTTCTAAGGTTTTAACAGCGCTAGCTAAAAGCGCTCTTAAAAACCCCCTTTCTCAATGCTAGAAAAATTACCGTTAAAGGGGAACTTTAACAGTGCTTTTTTTAGTGCTGTTAAAGGGGGCCCTTTATCAGCGCTTCTAAAAAATCACTGATAAAGGGTATATTTCAAAAAAACATTAAAAATAATATATTATTATAAATATAATATATATTTTTTAAATATGTTTTAGATAAGGCTAGATAGACATTTACACATAATATATAAGGTATTTAGTGAAAATGGATTATAACTCTAGAAAATCCCTACAAACCCGAAAAAACCGAAAAAACTGATAATAACTCTAGAAACCTTTAAAACCCATAAAAACGTTAAAAACCCTAAAACCCTGAAACGACCATAACTTTTGATCTGAGGGTCTGTTTCAGCTCCACAACTAGTCAAATAGAAGCTTATGAAATGAGGTAAAACTACATGATATTTAAATCATGTGATAATCAAATTAATAAAATATATTATAGTTTTAAAAAAGTTGGAAATCAAACTCGAATTTCAAACGACTATAACTTTTGATCCAGGTGTCTGTTTGGGCTCCATCATATATAAAATCAAATTTTGTGATGAGCTCTATGCCACAAAGGGTCTTGAACTGAGGTCTATGAGCTTTGAATGGTTTTTCAACCCCATAAATGCCCATAAGGCCTCCAAAACTGAGTTTTTTATCACCAACCCTGGTTTCTTAAAATTCAAATGGCTATAACTTTGATCAGAGTGTTCGTTTGGATTGTACCACATATCATATCGAAGATCATTTCATGATATTCAATTTGACTGGTTGTGGAGCTGAAACGGAATCCCAGATCATAAGTTATGGTCATTTCGTGGTTTTTAGGGGTTTTAGGGTTTTCAGAGTTTCTTAACGTTTCTATGTGTTTTAAGGGTTTTTAGAGTTAATATCCATTTTAAAAAACATATATAAATAAATATGTATTTAAAAATATATATATAAAAACATATATATATATATACAAATATATGGATAACAAAATATAACAAAATATATATAAATATGTAGATATATCATAAAATGTAAAACAAAACAGTATAGGGGCGTGGAAAAGGCACTGGTGTATAAGATGAAGGTCTCAGGTTCGAAACTTGTTGGAGGCAGGGGCACGCGCTAGGGGTGAGATTGTCTAAAGCACTGATAAAGGGTTGGGGAAGCACTAATAAAGGGGGCGAGGGGCTGGGAAGCACTGATAAAGGGGGGGCGTGAAAAAAATTATACCCTTTATCATTGGGGTCTTTATCAGTGCTAAAAAACATTGATAAAGACCCCCTTTATCAGGGCTAAAAACGCAGTGATAAAGGCCCCCTTTATAAGCGCTTTTTTTAGCCCTGATAAAGGGGACCTTTATTAATGCTTTTTACAAGCGCTGTTAAAGCTAACTCTTTAACATCGCTTACATTATCAGTGCTTCTATAGCGCTAATAAATCCATTTTACTAGCATTGTTAAAGGCCTGATTTGCAGTAGTGAATTATAATCAATTTATATATTCATAAATGAATCAACACGTTGATTCATAACTGATGGAAATTGTGTTGTTGACGTGGTAGTAGACATGCACTCAATATCACATATTACAAACCTATCATACACTGCGATAGATGCAAATCATATGCTATGATAAAGGCGTATGCATGCCATATCACAAGCTACAACTCAGGGGATGTCATACAATATGATATCCCTCTTTTAGTGCATTTACAACATTTCTTATGGATATTTTTACCTTTCTAGTATCATATCATGATTACATTTTCCTATACACCTCATGTAAATATAACTTGTGCTCCTTTACTTCACAAGTTAATAATGTTATTCTCTTTCATTTTCCATTCAATAGGGAATTGGTTAACACATTTTATTTGATTCATTGGATTTAACATTAATGATAATGTGTATGGATTGAATTGCAAGCTCATGTGTTTTGTTCATATTATGGTTCTTGTAAATTATAGATGATGATGAGTGAGTCTAAGATATAGCCTCCTAATGCATTGGGTGATGATTTATTATTTGGAGAAGATATATTGGAATTAACTACTAAGTTGAAAGTTATACTTTCTACACTTTCTAATCCTTGTTTTGAAAATCACATTACACTTTCTTAAATACTATGTTTACTAACTTTATACTTCCCAATATTTAGAATGTTTTTTTGTAGAAAACACTTATTTTTACTAGATATAGAAAACATTATAATAATATGAATATGAACTTTATATTTGTATGATAAGACGCACTCAATTTAGTCCATCGGACGAACTCATTTCTTTCCATCGGACAAACAAAGTTCAATCTATTGGAAAAATGAAGTTGAGTTCATCGAATGATTAAAGTTTATAATCAGATGAACAGAGCTATTTTTACTAGATGAAATATTTAAACAGCATTGTGATGATGTTATCAAAGCGACCACCGAACGAAGTTTGTACAGATCATGTCGAGCTGTCAGGATGGAGCTCATCCAAGGTTGTTGCAAACAACTTTGAGAATCATGAAATATAGTCGTTGGAGGTGTGCCTATAAATAGAGATACATCTGAGAAGTTGGGAGTTGATGCTTTTGCAACTCAACCCGTCTGAATTTTACTCAGTTGTAACATCTTGTTACTTGCACTTTGTAAATCTTTAGAGAGTTTTTGTTCTAAGAAATCCAAATGAGAATTGTAAATTCCTTATAACATTTTTTGCTTTTGTAATCATTGATTCTGATCTGGTTTGATCGAGAGCTTCCGGGGATATGAAGACTGTTGATTTTGATCTGGTTCGATCGAGGGATTCCAAGGAAAAGAAGACAGAGCTTATTCTGATATTTGTGATCGAGGGTTTTCTTCATGAAGAAAGACAGACCTTGTAGTTTGGTTAAAACTTTGGATACCTTAAGTCATGATTATTGACTTCCTTTACACTAAAGGTCAGACAGTTCTTATTTCTTTTATAAAGTTTCTATTATTTTTACTTTAGAACTTTGTAAAGTTTTGTTTTGCATGTTTTTACAAGTCATTATTTCTGTTGTGATTTTTATAAGGAAAGTTTTCTTTTGTATTTTTTCTTATAAACTTTGATTATATAAATTGTATCGACTTGAAGTGAATCTGATTACAACTCCGAAATCATCGAACAAAGGTTGTGTCTGATAGATCAAAAGAGGTAAAGGTTTTTGTTAGTTCTAATTTTTAGTAACTACAATTCACCCCCCACCCCCTCTTGTAGCCATTGATATACTCTTTGATCCTACATTTGGCATCAGAGCATGTTCTACTACTTAACTTGCTAGTGTTTACTTTTGTTATTATATGCAAGTTTCTAAAGTTCTAGAACTATTGTTATAAACTGTTGTTTACAAATTTTGTATAAACTATTTTTAACGTGTACTTGTACAAAGATTATTTTTCTTGTTCACAAAGATAGCATGTTTAAACATTGGAACACTTGAGAATCTTAATCCTAGTAGACCACCAATTTTTGATGGGGCTAATTATGAATATTGGAGAGATCGTATGAAAACCTTTATTATCGACACTAGGTAGATAACTTTGTTATGTTTACTAGAAATTATCAAATACCTGAAAAAGATGTTTCTACTTTTACAAATCAAGAAAAAGTTGAATATCAATTGAATTATCGTGTTAGAAATACTTTGTTGTGTTATGTGATAAGGAATGTCTATAGTCAAATTTCTTCTTGTGAAACTACAAATGGTATTTGGAAGAAGTTAAAAATTACTCATTTTGGTACTTCTAAGTTATAGAGATTAGAAGAGCAATGCTTATAGTGAATTATCAAGCATTTAATTTTTTGCCTGGAGAATTTGTTGCTAAGATGCATCAGATATTTATGATAATTGTTAATAGTTTACAATATATGGGTGAAAAAGATCTTACAGATCAGATTTTAGTTGAAAATATCATAGAGATTATGCCAGGAGAGTGGAAATTCAAGAGGGCAGCTCTTAATGATACAAAAAAATTACTAAGTTGAGCTTAGATGATTTGATTGGTTCTCTTATATAGTACGAGGGCAAATTGAAAAGAGATATTAAAAAAGAAAAATGAAAAATGAATAAGTTTTTGGTTCTACCTCAATTGTTGCTAAGCAAGCGAGTTCTACAGAGAAAGTTTCTAATTCTTCAAAGAAAAATAAAGTTCAAATTGAAACAGAGAGTAGTTCTTCTGAACAGTTTGAGAATGAGTTAGCTAATCTTTCTAAAAGGATGAACAAGATTGTCGGGGGGGAAAGATTTTAGATATAAGTATAAGAAGAATTTTAAGGACAAAAGTGAGAAGAATGATTCTTCTGAAATGATATGTTGTGAGTGTAAGAAACTCGGTCATATCAAACCAGATTGTCCCAAGATTAAGAGAAAAGATAAGAATAGAAATTCTGAGAGGTATTCTAAGAAGTTTTACAGACATAAGAGTAAGAAAATTCCGAAAGCATTAAATACATGGAGTGCTAGTGGAGGTGATAGTTCTTCGTATAATTCGTCATTTAGTGAAAGTGAAGATCATAAGAATATTGGTTTATTTACTGAAATTCCAAAGAGTAATAATTGCTTCACGGTTAAGGTATCTGCTGAAATCTTGACCAATCTTGATTTGAATGCAAATTATCTTGATAGTGATATTGAGAATAATTCTATATCTTCAGATGAAGAATCTACTTCATCAGAAGAGAATAATACTTTACCTGGCTTTGAGAAAGTTTCAAGATTTGCTAAACCTTTCAAAAATCAAAATTGCAAAGTTTCTAAAAAACTTGATGATGCTAAGGCAAAACTTGTTAAAGCAAATTCGAGAATTTCTACACTTACTGCTGAAATTTCTAATCTTTCAAAAGAATTAGAGAAATCTAATCTTGAGAAAACTAATTTTTTAAGAGTTAAAAAAACTTAATTCTGGTACAAAATCTGTTGAGGATAAAATTTAGTTGTGAAACTAAATTCTGTAATTTCAAGTCGAAAAAAGTTACCATCAAAATTTACTACTGGTAAAGAAAATTTTGATAAAATGTACAGATAGATAAAACCTCATAGGGATGTATCTAGAATGGGTTTTACTAATAAAAACCCAAATTTTCAAAACAATTATTTTGTTCCAAAGAGTGTTTCATTCTGTACAAAATGTCAATGTGAAGGACATTGGAAAAATGGATGCTCCTTAAATAGAGTATAATCTTTAGGCTTTCAAATGCTCAACATAGTAAAGTTGGACAGATGTGGATTCCAAAAAAATATATTTTTTAATAATGTTAGACCCAAGCAGTTTTGGGTTTCAAAATACGAATCTTATTATTTTCAAGAAAATAAGAAGTGTACCAATATCAATAACATTGATACATGGATAGTGGATGTTCCAATCATATGACTGGGAACAAATTTTATTTTCTAATAATGTTGGACCCAAGCAGGTTTGGGTTCCAAAATACTAATTTTCTTACTTTCAGGGAAATAAGAAGTGTATCAACGGTAATAACATTTGGTACGTGAATAGTGGATATTTCAAGCATATGATTGGAAATAAGGATTTCTTCAAGAAGATTATTAAAATGAAATATGGGTGACAAGGATCTCTCTTTTGTCATGTTTTGTGATTTTTAGAAAGAGGGAGATTATTGAGTCGATAATTCTATTTTCTACACTTTCTAATCCTTGAATTGAAAATCATATTACACTTTCTTAAATACTATGTTTTACTAACTTTATACTTCCTAAGATTTAGAATGTTTTTGTAGAAAACACTTATTTTTACCGGACGTAGAAAACATTATAATCGGATGAATATGAACTCTATTCATATGACAAGATGGACTTAGTTTAGTCCATCGGGCGAACTTGGTTTAGTCCATCGGGCGAACTTGGTTTAGTCCATCGGGCGAACTTGGTTTAGTTCATCGGACGGACTCGGTTTAGTTCATCGGACGAACTCGATTTAGTTCATCGGACGAACTCGATTTAGTTCATCAGATGAATTCAGCTTAGTCCATCGGATGAATTCAGCTTAGTCCATCGGATGAACAAAGTTCGGTCCATCGAACAAACAAAGTTCAATCCATCAGACAAATAAAGTTTAGTTCATTGGATGATTAAAGTTTATAATCAGACAAACAAAGCTATTTCTACTAAAAGGAATATTTAAACACCATTGTGATGGTGTTATCAAAGCGGTCATTAGAAGAAGTTTGTACAGATCATGTTGAGTTGTCGGGATGGAGCTCGTCCAAAGCTACTGCAACCAGCTCCAAGAATCACGGAATATTACCGTTGGAGGTGTGCCTAAAATAGAGGTGTATTCGAGGAGCTGAAAATTGATGCTTTTACAACTCAACTCATCTGGAGTTTACTCAGTTGTAACATCATGTTACTTGCACTTTGTAAATCTTTAGAAAGTTTTTGTTCCAAGTAATTTGAGTGATGATTGTAAATTCCTTAGAACATTTTGCTTTTGTAATCGTTGATTCCAATCTAATTTGATCGAGGGTTTATGGGGAAAGAAAGACTGTTGATTCTGATCTAGTTCGATCGAATGCTTTTGAAAATAAGAAAACAGAGTTTATTCTGATCTTTATGATCGAAGGTTTTCACCTCGAAGAATGGCAGACCTTGTTGTTTGATTAAAACTGTGGATACCTTAAGTCAAGGTTATTGATTTTTTTTACACTGAAGATTAAAGTGTTAGTAATTCTTTTATAAAGTTTCTGTTATTTTTTAATTTAGAACTTTTTAGAGTTTTGTTTTTCTTGTTTTTACAAGTCATTATTTCTATTATGCTTTTTATAAAGAAAGTTTTGTTTTTGCATTTTACTTTTCTTAATAACCGTGATTATATAAATTGTATCGGTTTGAAGTGAATCTGATTACTAACTCTAAAATCATCGAACAAATGTTTTATCTAATAGATCAAAAAGGTAAAAAATTGTGTTAGTTCTGATTTTTAATAACTACAATTCACCTCATATAGACATTGATATACTCTTCGATCCTACATTAACTTGAAAGGTTATTCCATTATGGTTGATTATAAGTGATTATAGGTGTATTGAATATGTTCCAAGAAACTATCATAATTATTCTATTGTCTTTATACTTGCTTATGGGTTTTCTTTATTATCCTCTGAATTCCTTCAATGTAAGTAAGAGTTATCATTTCATTGAATTCATGATTGAATATAAGTATATGATCAAATATGAGTTCAATATATCATCTTGTAGGCTATATTCATCTTCATGAGTATTCATGTGTTAAGTGGCCTAACAAGTTTACTCACTTTGTTTACCCCTTACTAAGATTTATATGCCCATTATAGGGATATGAAAGGGATGGTTATGAAGTCAATATTCAAGTTATAGTTGGCGGTTTAGAAAGAAGTAAGTTTATTGAACCTGTTTTATAGAAGAAATGGATGTTTACAAGATGTAAAATAATTGTTTTTGTTATGTATTATTAAGAATTATGTGTCCTAAACCTCAAACTTTAAATCTAAAGGACTTGGGAATGTAAGTGCTATAATATTTGTGGAAAACATGTAATTACGGGTGGTCATGTTTAGACCTTCACACGGATACACAGCTGTATGGGATTCACGGATCAATCATCCTAGGCATCCCCGTATATTCATATTGAGTACCTAGCCATCCTCTTAAAGAGAGGAAATATCATGTGCCAAGAGGCGCATTTTTATCTCCATGTGTAGCTGATGCACACATATCTTCCCATTGCTACCATCGCCCAAGACATATCCTTCAAAATGGAGATAATCAACTCAGTCAACCAAAATCATGTTCCAATTTAATTTATCAAAACATTTGGTTAAAGAAAATTCATTGTCTCGCTTCACCTCATACTGCTGCTAATCAAACATTGTGATAGTTATGGGAGAGGCAACTTTACCAAAGGAAACGATGGATTTCAGAAACCTAAAATAGGAAGAAATTGGGGATTTCCTCCACTACCATGAAGAATAAGAAAAATCAAGAAGAATAGAGGGAATCCCTACCTTAGCTTCACCAAAAATTAGGCTCTACAACACCTTAGTGATGAATTTAGACAAGGATTGAAGAATAATCCACTTGAGAAGAAAGGGGGTGGAGAAAGAACTCCTGAGAGAGTTGTGGAGGGCTAGAGTGAAGGAAATCCCAAAGCAATGGTTAAATGGAGTTAAGTTTTAATATAAAATGACCATTCTATAGGGAATCCGATACATGGCAACTGGGTACCCGTGCCAACTCCAGAAGTGTTGCAGTCCACACAAGATACCACCCAGATACCATAAATAAGGCCACCCGGTACCGGTGCCACTCTTGCACTGACACCCTTTTCCTCTTCCTCCTTCCCTCCATTCATCTCCAAACCTCCTTAATCGCCCTTTCTATCAGTTGAATGGTTAGAGAAATGAAATTTAAAATAAATAATTCACCCAACCGTCATGGGTCATTACACACAAGGTCATATTCCAAACATAATTCATGTGACGTCACTATCACGCTACCAAGTCAGGCACTTGGCACCATAGAGTTGGAATCTATTTCAATCACATTCTATAAAAACTCGATGACCAATATTGTTTTCCAATGTGCGATGTTAGTGTTGGGTCAGAGCCCGACGTTGCAGTGGAGGCAATCACAAACACCAGATAAATCACCCAAATGATTTGTGTACCCGAAGGAATTTTACACATTACCTGAAGGATTTCTCACACCCAAAGACATTTTACAACAAGTCCATGAACGTATCATTTTGATGTACCGTCAATCATCGCAACCGAGACACGCCACTTGATCTCCACAACCAATAGGACTTTCGATACATGGCTCTCCATCATGGCTCTCTTCGCACGCCATCGTCGACAATTCTCTCGTCATCGTCGCACGTCATTGTCTTCATCATCTCTTCGCACAACTTACTGCAAACGCGGCAGGTTATGTCTCAGTGGCTACATCTTGGCCTGCCCCGTCTTTCTGATCACTGCTACCCTTACGCTCACCGGCTGCCCCAACGGCCTCCCGTTCACTCTCTCAGCCGCTGAATCTCGGTAGCCTCTCTGCTCTTCTTCCCAACGGCTACATCTTGCCCCACTTTTCTCCTCTCCGCATCAGTTGTTTATATAGGCATTCCGCTGCCCATTTGCTGTCCAGAATTCCCACAGGCATGCACGCCTGTTACGAACCCAGGAACGCACCTTCTGTTGCAATCCCCCACAAATGCACCTTCTATTGCAATCCCCCACGAAGGCACCTTCTATTGCGATCCCCCACAAACAGCGCTCTTCCCTTTCCGCTTCCACTTTTCAACGTGCAGGCAATCCTCCAATATTTCCGATGCATCCCTTTGTTCGTTCAAATTTTAAATATTCCCAGTTTAGGGGATCGTTACTGAACTTCTTCAGAGACAGTTCTCTCACTGTTTTTGCTTGTCATTCCCGTATTTTACTCTCTTAATTTTATCTAATGAATTTATTTTCTTTTACACAAGCTTTCCATAAAGAATTGTAGTTTTTTTTAGCAGATCAAACAGGAGGAAATTTGCACATCTATGTTGAAGCTGAACCTTCTCTTATTTTGTGACAACTGTGGTATTCTTCAACTTGCTCTCATTGTATGTCATGATTTTCTCTTGTAGTTTCATGCTCACAAACAACATGTAATTAAACTCGCTTTTGTTTAGGTTGTGAGTCTGTAATTTGTATGAGTTTATGTCTTTCCCTAAATTTATTGAACTAATATGTTGTAAACCAGATGAATCGTAATTGTGAGCATATGTCATGTGTTAGTAGCCTGGATCCGGAGGCTGATCCGGAGGCTAATCCTTTTTCTAACATGCGCCCTCCCATCCTTCACACATATCAGCGGAGGGGTAAAAAGAAAATTATGCTGTAATCTGTTAAGTCAGGAATATATACAGAAGTACTCTTTAGTTCGGGGGGGAGTTAGGACAGAAGGGGTATTCTGTTCGAACAGAACCTGAGGGAGAGGGAGAGAGAGAGCTGCGGACAGCTTCTCGCTTTCGTGCCGCCAGCAGCAGAAGGAAGACCTGGAGGAGGACTCTCCATCTTATCTTCTTCTTCTTGTAGCTCACATACTGTTGTAATAAAGACTTACTGGTAATATCATATCTTCTCCAGCCATTTCGGCTTCTATCTTTCTAATTCTTGTCACTCAAACACAAATAAACGTGACAAATTGGCGACTCCACTGAGGAACACGTCTTGTAGGGAGAGACGACGCCACGGATCGGACCAATTTTTCTTGCTGTTTCCGTTTGAGTGAATTGCGGTACTAGTGTCAGACGAATTGAGTCTATATTTCTTTTTTTTGTTTAATCTGGTTGGTAGCGAACTGATTTATATGCAAACCAGAATGGAGAATCAGATAGTAACGGTTGAGTCGGCCATGGAAAGTATTAAACAAGCCATGACCTCGATGCAGGAAAATATGGAGAAAATTGTGTGTATGCAGAATGAGAGCCAACGAGTGGCAGTAGAAATGGCGCAACGAACAAAGGAAAAAGTGTCACAGAGAGTACGTGGTCTGGAAGAACAGACTGTGGATCGCTTGAAGGGAGTGGAAAAACTGGTAGAACGTGAATCGAAAGCCGAGAAAAGTGGCAAAGCCGCGCCTAAGTGTTTCGAAGGAAGAGAGTCAAAAACAATGCAATTTGGTGCGCGTCTTGGGGAGAGTTGTTCCACTGAGGAAGTAATGTTGCTTGATGGGGGGGGGGGGGGGCGCAATGCTTCTCGGAGAGTTGAATTGCCTATGTTTTCTAGCAATGATCCATTCGGATGGATCACCAAGGCTGATGCCTACTTTCTGATTAACAAACATGAGCCAGCCAATAAAGCTCGAATGTTGGTCTTGGCGAAAAAGGTGGAGAAGAGTTGATCAGTGAAGGAGTGATTTGTAATGTTCGTCCTCGTTCTGAAACTCTTCCTGTGATGTGTAGTCCTGCAGTGGTGGCGACTAACTTGTCTGTGAATCGACCCCTCTATGTTTGCAATCGGCGAGAGGAAGAGTTAAAGAAAACTGTTGGGGAGGAATGCTGGAATGGGGTAAGAGCATTAAGCCGACAGGAGCGGGAGGACCGCAAACTGAAAGGGCTATGTTTTCGTTGTGGACAACCATTTAGACCAATGCATAAATGTCCGGATAAGAATCTTCGGATGCTGGTTTGGGAAATTGAAGAGCCAGACGAACCATCCGAAGGGGAGGAAAGTTCCAAGGAACGTGAAGGTCAAATGAAGTCAGAGGAAGAAGATTCAGTTGGAAATCTGGCAGTTATGACACGAGAATCTATCGAATTTTGTAGTTTGAGTGAAGCTGGAGCTGATTCTTTGGTGCTAACTGGACAACTATTCGGAGTACCGGTTTCTATTTTGGTTGATAGTGGAGCTAGCCATAACTTCATATAAAGGCAACTAGACAAGCTTGCCAACGTATCTGTCAGCCCAACTAACACTTTGGGAATTACTCTTGGCAATGGCTCAAGAGCTTTCTCTCAAAGATTATGTAAACAAATAAAACTCAGTTTAGAAAATTTTGTTATTTTAGTCGATGCATATGTTTTTGATATTGGAGGACCAGACTTGATTTGGAGAATGCCGTGGCTGAGGAGTTTAGGCAGTGTGATGACAAATTGGGGACATAAAACCATGGAGTTCGTTTGGCAAGGACAGGAGATTAAATTACAGGGTAATTCTGCTGGTAAGGGGGCTTTATTTTTGTGTCAGAGTCACTTCCAGACGAGGAATCTGCTTGTAGGAAGGATAAAATTGGAGGTGGTTTTCCTCCGCGCGGTGGTTTTCCTCAGCGCCGCCCCCCCAGATCGGCCTGGATCCCCTCCCTGCGCGCAACGCCTCACTCTCGGCAGCTCCCTCCCTGCTCGCGACGGCACTCGCCGATCGTCCGCCTCTCCCTCTGCCGCCCTGCACGAGCCGCGGCCTCCCCCTCTACGTGCGACGGACCAAGCGACCTCCCCTCTTCCAGATCTGGCCCGATCCGGCCGGATCTCGTCGCTGGCCTCTCCTCCTCGCATCGGCTCTTCTCCTCAACCTGTAACTGCATCTGTCGGACAGTCCTCCAACAGACAGCGCCTCCTGCGGAGCATCACCTTTCCGTGACACATCCACCGCTGCTACCTCCATGTCGGCCTCCTCCCGCGGCAGCCCCCGCCTCTATGCTGGCCTCCTCCAGCAGTTTACCCTACGCTCCGACAACCGGCCCGCCAGTGCAAATTTTCCGGCACTCCAACAACCGACCCGCCCGTGCGGATTTCCCGGCACTCCGACAACCGGTCTGCTAGTGCGGATTTCCCAACACTTCGACGACCGGTCCATCCTTTTCACCGGCTTCTTGCATCATCCATCATCGTCTTGAGGGGGAGCAGCAGTCATGACGGTTTATCTTTTCTTTGTTTTGTCTTGTTTTGTAATCAAGTTGGGTATGTTCAGCTTGAGGGGGAGTGTTTGTCTGTTGATTGCTTTGTTTTTCTTTATGTGTTCAAGCTAAGTACACCAAGCTTGAGGAGAAGTGTTGGAGTCTGCATCACACATCAAACTTGTGGTCTGATGTGGTCTTTATTATTCATTATAAAAGAACCTCAAGGCCTCCTTTAGAGAGTACATCTTGAGTATTGGGTTCACCTCTCTATCATTCAACAATAACTATCACTAATTTTGTGACTTCCTTTTAACATGTTATCTTAGCAAAACAAGTGAGAATAACCTTGTATGAAGGTAATATGAAAATTATTCACAATCTCAACACACTTCGCACATAAAAATAATCACACTCGTAGCTTTATATGCTTTTGTTTCATTGGTAGTTTCAAAGAGTAACAAAACAAAAGAATAGTGTTCTTGGCAAACAATTAACACCCAATACATGAGGCTTCTAAGTCATTTCTTAATGGATCGACCTTGAACAATATTTATAAACAATATGCATTTTGTGTGCATCTGTCACTTTTCATTTTTTTTTAATATGCATGTTGGAGAAGATTATCGATAGTCTTAATAACTTGGTAACAAGAACATACAAGAGAGAAATTTGTTGAGAAAGAAAAATTGATGCGATTTGAACAATGTTGTCCTAAGGCCACAATAGAGGGAAAGACTGACCCAACAACTAAAGATGCAAGTACATAATTTCCCACACCCAGAATCTATTAGATGAATTCCCTGTTGTATTCTCTTTCAATGGTTTTTTAGATACACTAAAAAAATTCGAAGTTTACAAAACCTGACACATAATGGTGTAATTTATATCAGAAGCACAAACAGCCAGAAAATGAACAGATCAGAGAAACAATATACACCATAACAGCGACCCAAGCACAACACAAGCACCAAAATCACCACCAAATAACTAAACTAGACCCCACAAAGCTAGGAAAAACTTACAACTGAAAATTGCTTCTTTTTGTACATGCTTTTGTTCAATGAAGAAGACTGTCATCAACACCAATTCAACTTCTCCCAATCAGTCATGCTAAGGCTGCATTTCTAATCGGCAACAGGCCCATGGCATCACCGTTCCTGTCAACACTACAAGGAGATGAACAGTTCAGTGGACCAGTAAAAGACCAGGTAAGAATACATGTGGAGCCAATAATTGGCAGTAGTGTGGGCCCACATTAACAGAATGGGTTAGGATTAGAAAAAATATGATTTCCAGATGAGAAAGAACAGACAAACCCCAAAAAGCTTGCAGGCTAAGTGGACCAGTCGGCTAGGCCGGTCCATATGCAAACTAGACAAGGCACAATTTTTTTATCCCAGGCCCAGTCCATGTCAGGTTTCACCCAGCCCGTTAAACAACCATACTTCTCACCACATGAGGACTAGTACCTGTCAGCAGCTATGTCTTCAAATAGATTCTGGCTTGCATCTTCACCTTGTTTCCTCTTCTTCTTATTCGCCAACCGCCTGGAAGGAGAATCAACACCTTTACTGGAAAAGGTGCCCTTAGCTCTCTTTCTCTTGTCTACATAAAACCCTGGCTCAGAATGTGAATGGGCATAACCTTCACTTGCATCAGCCTTAATTCCCGAGTTCAAATTCAAAACTTCTTTAACAGTAGAAGGAACTTCAAGTATTACTTTCGGCTCATTCACCCACTCCTTCACTTCACCATTGCCTTCCTCCCCATTTTCATCCAACTTTTGTTCTTCAAATCCATTAGATTGATTCAAATGTTCCGCTGTGGCACAGCATTCATCTTTAAATTCAGATATAGAAGGCATTCCATCATTGCTCTGTGCAAGCTTCTCATGAGAATTCTTAAATATCAGATCAGCACACCGCTTGACCCATCCAAAACGAGTCGCACTAGTAGGAGACTCTTCGTCGATTTTAAGATATGAAGGCACACATGCCGGTGAATCCACCTTAGGCTTATGCTTCACTGATTTTTTTGCATATACTCTCGGCCGGCTGCCACCCAAACCAGAATTCTCCATCTCGACTGCAACTAAACTGTCCGAAACCAGTTTCACATTCTCCAGTTTTTCAAGACACTCGAACTGAGCAAGAATCTTTTCATGGTCAGCATGCAAAGATTCTCTCTGCTCCTCTAATTTCCCCTGCTGCTGTTTAAGCTCCTCAATCGAGTTACTCAAATCTGACCATTCTTTTTCTCGCACCGCACGATCTTGACTAATCTCAACTCTCTCGGATTCAAGCCGCCTCCTTTCCAAACCAATCTGTTCAAGATCTTTAGCTACTGTTTCCTTTAGGGATTCAATCTTCTGGAGTTCGATCTCTCTTTCATGCTCAAATGCTAACGCTTTGGCCTTCATACAACTCTCTAGCTCCTCATGCCTCTTATCGAATCTGTTCATCAGCTCCCTCTTCTTCATCTCAACATCCAGTAACAAATCGGCCCGTTCTTGTTGGATCTTGTTGAACCACTTCGAGCGCTCATGCTGCATCTCAGTCACAAAGGCCTCTTTTTCAACTCTAAGTGACTCTGCATCACGTTCATACTGTTCTTGCATCACATCCTTCTCCTGTTTCAGGCAATCTCGTTCATCCTCAAGAAACCTGAAAATCGCCGATTTCTCGTCAGCAACACGGTCAACTTCCTTGCACAGGTGTCCTCTTTTCTCATCAATCAGTTCCCACTCGGTTTCGAATTCTGCCTTCTCGGCTTTTAACTTCTCAGCCTCCATCAAGATTTCATGTTTTTCATTTCTGACCACATCGATCTCTTCTTTGAGTTTCGTTTCCAGAAGTATCAGCTCGTTTGCCTCACTTTTCATCAACTCAAGTTTCTCTTCAGCCAAATCAATCTGTTTCCTGTTGCTTTCTATTGAATCCAATGTTTGCTGCAGACCTAGCCCCATCCTGTTGATCTCCGCCCTTTCGTTCAGCAAATAGGCTTTTTGAAGCTCAACTTCCTTTTCGGCAGCCATGACAGTTTTTTGCTTATCCAAACACTCATTAAATTTTTCTGTGACGCCCTTCTCCTTCTCTGCCAAAGCCCGTGCACGAGCTTCCAAATCATGCTCGCCTTCGAGGATTGTGTATTCCTTGTGAGTGAGATCCACTTCCTTCAACTCCCAAGCTCGCTGCTTGTTTTCAATCTCAACTTCCACTGCTCTGCACTTTCTTTGCAGTTCAGCTTCAAATTCAGATTCCTTAATTTTCAATGTTGCCTCCTGATCGATTAAAAGGTTTTTTACCATAACCTGCAAGGCATCCAAACAAATATTCAGAACAATATTTAAATAGTGTTGTATTTATTTAATGAAAGGTGTTTTTTTCCAATGGAAACCTAAACACACAACAGTTAGAATGCATACAAGAAGTACAAGCTTAAGACTCTCTTTGACAGCACTTCTGCTAACTGTTTCCAGATTGGATACTAAGTGCTTTTCTACTGCTAGTTTAAATGATTTTTCTCTAGAATTTGTGTAAGTATTTTTTCAGAAATGGAACAAACACCGCTTATTTTTCAAACTGCTTATCATAAGTGACAGGTGCAATAAACAGTTTTCAATAACCAAGTGCAAGTGTTTTTCCAGAGACAGAACCAACGCTGATCATTTTTTCCAACTGCTTATCATAAGTGATAAGTGCTATAAGTATTTTTGAATAACTGTTGTTAAACGAACCCAATCTCCTATTGAAAAAGTGCTTTTATGGCACATTTATTTTAAGTGATTAAGCGTTTTTTTCAGAATCAGAACAAAAAAGAACTGTTTTTTCAAACAACTCATCATAAGTGATAAGGGTCTGTTTGACATCGCTTACTGAAAACTGCTTATAGAGCTAATCACTTGTGATAAGCAGTTGGTGACAGTTCTGTTTTTGAAAAAACATTTGCACTAAAATTCCAGGAGAAATCCACTTAAATAACTAGCAGAAAAAACACTTTCAAAAAGCAATCTGGAAGCATTAATACAGAATCACTTATCATAAGTGTAAGTGCTATAATCAGTTTTCAATAAGTGATGTCAAACAGAGCCCAAGTGTTATAAGCAGTTTTCAAAAAGTGACATCAAACAGAGCCTTAAACTACATGCACAAGCTTAAATTTGGAGAAACTAAATACTAATTTCAGTACTGAAGAACTTGACGAGGACATAGGGGTGGCGACTCACAGATTCCTTGCTTGTAAGTTTTTCCTGAAGAACAAGCAAATCCTGCTCTTTTCTTTCAAGTGAAGCTTCTTTTTCAATAATAACCTGATTGCAGACAAGAAAACAAGTTTAGCTTACCAAAACATCATTTTTAGGTTGGGGAGAAGCAAAGAGAGTTTTCATTATATAAGAATGCCCAACTCCAAACCTCTTCTCTTGTTAATAGAGACGCTGCTTTAAGCTCAAGATTGAGCTTTTCTTCGTTTAAGGCTGCATATTCTCTCTCAAGATTAGCCTTTGAAGCCTCCAGCTCTTTCGCAAGACAACTCAATTCCTGAGATCTAGAACAAATGTGTTCCTCCCTTTGATTTAGTGAAGCTTTCTCTTCGAGTAATCGTTCTTGCCCTTGTTGAAGAAATCTCATCCTTTCACTTAAAGATTGCCTCTCCCGAATTATATCCTTCTCCTTTGCATCGCAACTTAAAAAGAACGGCACAAACCATAATTGGAAGCAAATGGCCATTCGAGTAGCAAGTTATGAGTTAAATTTTTCAAATCCCAATATCAATTAGGCACTGTTTGACAGCACTTACTGAAAAATGCTTAAAGCACTTGTGATTTTTGACAATATCAGATGTATAGGTGCTAGATTGCTTGTTGATCATGTGTTTTTCTGCCACTTATTTCAAAAAACGGAACAAGCACCACTTATTTTTTCAAACTCCTCATCAAAAGTGATAAATGTTATAAGCAGTTTTCAGTAAGCGATGTCAAATGGAGCCTTGGCCGACAACACATTTCAATATTATAATATCTCATATTCCAGCACGGTTTGGAATATCAAATGCTTTAACACAAAAGCAGCCACAATTTACTTGCAATGCAAGAATATGACAAGTCAAACATAACATGAGTCGCCCTTGAACCATACAACATCATACCATGATATCATGTAATTTTTTCATTCCAAATCTAGTTAGTAATGTGAAAGAAAACCCAGCAAGGTATTTCAAGCATTACAACACTTATTCTTAAACCAATGAGGGGCTTCCAAGAAAATCTTAATCAGAGAATAAAAAATTAAATTTCAGGCCTTTATTACTTAAAAGAGAACCTTTATTACCTAAATTTCAGGCAACACATTTCACTCACGGCATTTCAGCTTAATTATTTTTTATGTCTAAGAAAACATTTTATATGAGTTCCACACATTTTCTAAAATTTAAACAATTTTAATTTAAAAAACAAGCCTTTCAATTACTAAGTGCATAGATTATATTCAATATAACAAGAATAAACTCCTATTAATATAAAATGGAAAAAAAACTGTAAGTAGACATGGCTTTAATTTTTCTAAAAGCCCTACAAATAGTGTCTGGAACAATGTTTTATTCCCCAGTCCGATAAATCAACAAGAGGTGGGGATATATCAAATTATTTAAAACATGTTAACAAACTAAATGCAGGTAAACATGGGATGAACGAGTGGCATTACAATGAAAGCCAACAAAAACAAACGAGACATACTCAGAATTAAAAGCCACAGTTCGTTTCAAAAGATCTTCTTCACGAGCTTCAACTTCCCGCAGCTTTCTTTCATCAACTTGCTGATACCGATTCACTTCAGCTTGCAAAGACTCTGCTGCAAGCAGCATTGCTTTGGCCTCAGAAAACTTGTTCTGTGCACTCTCCATTGTATTATGTGCTTCGGTTAATTTAATTTCAGCTGAAATTTTTGTTTCTGCAGCTTCTGCACGCAATTCATGCAAAGCTTTATCAACCTGTAGAAACCCATCACTAAAAAATTACAACAAACAAATAAAAAGACGGGAGAAACAAAGAACATTGCATGATTATTACAAATAAAAACACTGAAAATAGAGGGGAAACAGTAATGACAATAAACTTACATTCATCAAACACTCTTTCTCCACCTTCAATGCTTTCTGGAGACTATCTTCTTTCTTTCTTGCTTCAGCCAAAGCACATGAGTGTGCAGCCTGCTCCCGCTTATACATCATTTCAGATGATTCAGCCGAAGCTTTAAGTTGCTCGTATTTTGAAGCCCACTCCGTCCTTTCTAATAAGATAAGGCCCATGTGGTGTTGATGGTTAAACATCTGGAAATAACACGGAAACATTACTAGGACGTTTTTATCCAAAAGAACAGAAAATAACCACCGATTTATTAGCCACTGTGTATTGGAGTTCATGGTGGCCAGTTTCTGTTGCTTTAAAGTTTCCAAAAATGAAACCAGGCAGATGTGGAATGAAAACCCAATAAAAGATACATCATAGAGATGGTGCAGGGTAAGCATGTGACATAATCAACCTTGGTCAATTAAAAAGTAATATATGACAATAATGCCTCTTGCGTATATCACACACTAAAATCAAAGCTCCTAATTCTCACAACAACAATAATGTCACTCATGTATCACACTCTAAAATCAAAACTCATAATCCGCTCAAGTTATACGTTTTAAAAGGTTGGGTAATCCGTCCATTCATGGTATGAAGCCCTGAAAACTAATTACAGCTTGAAAATCAACTTCATTTGAGCTCTAGAGGAACTAAACAAGAGAAATGCAAATTCAAAACTTGAAAACTTCGGGAAATTGAAAACGTGATCATAGATTGAAAAATATGACTGGATGCAGTCGTTCCTTCAAATAATTGGGTTCCTCCAAATCACAAAACTTGGAGGAAATTGAACAACACGGAGAAAAGGGCGGGACCGAAGGTTAGGCATCCCAAACATTTGAATAAGCCAATAGCAAAAGACTGGCGTGAGATATGGACCAACCTCGGCCTCGAGCTTGGCGATGTAGGCGATGAGCGCGGCCTTGTCCCGCCGCTTAATGGATTCCTCGTCGAAGCCAGCCTCACCGAGGCGTCTCCAGAGAGCATCGTCGCTAAAGGGGCTTCCGAGAGGGCGAGAACCAGGGCTAGGGGTGCGAAAGAGGCGGTTGGAAGATCTGGGACTCGCCATTCCTGGGCCAAAACCCTCAACGAAACCCTGGAATGAGAAGAATATGAAGAACAGTAAAATGAGGGAGAAGGATAAGAAGAAGATTCTCTGGGATGGGTCCTGTAACGACTTCTTGCGTTCTTCTTTTCTTGATACAGACACCGAATCCAATGCTAGTGTGGGTGATTCGTTCGCTTTCCCTCTCTTTTTCTGAGCTCTCCTTCCACTGCTTCGCCTCAAGTCCCCACGGAGCGCTGCGAAACGCTCCAGCCCAGACCCTAGTGAAGCCGTGGAAAGCGCTCATTGCGTGGGAGACGACGTCGTTCCATTGTTCCGCCGACCGCCGTTTTCCGCTTCGCGCATTATTTGTAATGGTCCTCCCTCTAGGTGTTGTAGTTGATAATTTGAAAACTTATTTGATCATTATTCTTTGTGATAATTTTATTATTAATCCAAAGTTTATTTTTTAAACATGTTTATGATATGGGATTGTAAATTACAATTTTAATTAAATAATCTCGATAATAAATATTGTCTAGTCGATAGGTTCTACGATCACATCAAGATCATAAGGAGTCATCGATGCTCACCTCACGGGCTCTCAACCCAAGGAAGAACCCTAAGATCTTTGAAGTCAATCCTTAAATTTTCGTTGTTGTTGCTCATGGAGTTCTCCCGTTGTTGATTCACATGATGGGTTTTGTATGATCATCACATGATCATGTGCAGCGAAAGATAACTTAAACACAAGTGGATTTATCTATGAAAATCAACGCGTAAATAAACTATATAAAAAATGTATCAAGAAATCATCAATCACATCAGTCTTCTTCTTTCTTAGTGAAGGAGTGCTAGCGCATGACGATGAACAACAGTGTGGAAAGAAGATAAAAGTGAGAGGTTTGCTCGCAATTGCTTGTCTACAACGGGAGGGATCACATCTCTTTATATAGCCATCTATGACACGTTTTATTAAATGAAAACGCGTCAGTCATATTAATGTATCCATATACATTTATTCTCACAATTCATTGAATCTCATTCAATTAACAGTCAAGACAATTAATCAGTTCACAACGGATTGTAACTGATAATAAAGCCTTTCGGAAGAAATAAATATATATCAAATATATGTATTTATTATCGCATGTATTTAAGACACGCATCAAATGCATGTAATCAAATATACTCTTTATATATATATATATATATATATATATATATATATATATATTAGTGTATATCTAACACCAGAAAACAAGACTACACCCACATAAAAAATAACGGGAATGACATAAACTCACGGTTCTCCAAAAATCGTGAGTACAGGTCACCTCTATACCTACGGTTTTTGTAAACCGCGACAATAGGTTTCACGGGGAAAAAAATTTCATGGGAAAACTACGGGAAAACTTATACCCACGGTTTGACCAAATCGTGGGTATAGGTAATGTTTTCGGGCACCTATACCAACGGTTTGGGTGAACCGTTGATATAGGCTGACCCATTATTTTTCCATAACAATAACAATAATAATAAATACTTTAATATAAATACCTTTTTATATATATTTCAATATAAGAACAAAATGTGTGTTGTAGAATAGTAACAAAGTCATTGGATGATAAATAGAAGGTGTTGGGATCAATTCTCAGTGGGTTTTTTTAATAAAGACCTATACCCATAGTTTTACCAACACATGGGTATAGGTTGACCCATTATTTTTGCAAAATAACAACAGTAATAACAAATACTTTAATATAAATAAATTTATACGCACTCGTATATATATATATATATATATTTGAATATGAGAACATAAAATGTGTTGTAGGATATTGATAAAGTCATTGAAGTATAGGTGGAAGGTGTTGGGATCAATTCCTAGCGGTGGATTATTTTTATTAATAAAGGACCTACACCCACGATTTACGGGAGAAGTTCAAGTTAGTGGAAATTACCACTCGGACGATATTAGCCGAGCCGCCCCACAAATCTATCATCATCGCACATCTTACCTTGAGTTCGTATACGGGTGTTATAAGAGGTTATGTGTCGAGGTCCTGGTTATTTAAAGTGTAGTTCCATTGTATAATTAAAATTGTTACTCCATCAATCCTGTTTTAAGAATAGTTTTGATTAATAAGACTGAGATGAAATTTGATAAATTAATTTTTCAGACAGAAACTGTACTTTCCGAAAAAAAAATATTCATAATAAACTAAAATATTATGAAGAATACATATTTTAAGGAAATAATATGATAAAACACTCTTATTTAAATATAAATGATAAAATAATTTTATTTTATTTCAAGTGTAAAAAATTTTACCATGCATTTTCAATCTGCTATTATTTTTAATAAATAAGGTTCTTTATATTTAAAAGTTAGAATTCTCATATTTAGAGAATTATTCTGATAAAATAAATATCATTTTTGAAATCAGCACGCCAAGATTAGATTAGAGTGAATTTATGATATTTTTTTAAAATACTTTGTTTTTTTATGAATAATAAAAATACAGTTTGAGTTTTTCGGTATGTTCAATGACTTCATAATTATGTCATAATGATGTAATAACTAATTAACCACAATCTACGACCTAAAATATGTTGTTTTATTAATATCAAGTATTTTAATAAATTCTAATCAATTTTCAAACCTATAATTTACTTTCCAAAGTTTAAAATGGAAACTTTAACATTAAAAACACTATTTTTGTGAAAACTTTGCTTTTATATGCCAAAAGAAGTAATATAAAATGATGATCAACTCTCGTGAATTAAAATAACATAAAAAATGACCACCAAGGTGTCCAAAACCATGGACAAATATCATGGACAAACCCATGATTTTACATTTTCCACAACTTAGGTTTCCAAGACCTATATTTGGAAATTAATAAACAAATCATCTACTTTTGCTATAGATACCCACCCATTTCTCCATTTATTTTCACTCCCAATCCATCATCCATGAAGCTATAGTAGTTTTACCTCCCAATGAGTCCTCTCAATGTGTTCTCAAGCCCCCAAGGTCTTAATACTCAAGTTTTAGGAACAACTCTTCAAGGTAAGAGAATTATCCTTCTTTTCTTTTCGATTCAAGAACCACTTTTCATATATGTATTCTAAATGTTATGGTTACTCTCTTATATTACCCTTTATATCATATCCTTACTTCCAAATTACTCTTTATTAATGGGAGGCCCTTTGTTAGAGTTGGTGTCCTGAGAACCGACTGTTTGTACTTTGATTACATGAATGTACACTTATTATATATCGTTCATTGTTCTGCATGACTATAATATAATAATGTCCTGGAATATTTGTTGCATTAATAAGATCATGACAGATCTCCGCTATGATGATAACCTAGAAATGCTATAACAATATTCTTAAATAAAGTTCTATAGTTGGATGACATACTATGATAGGACACATAGTATACAGACCGTTATGTGTGAGTACTCATAAGAAGACGAGACTTTCTCTCATGGAGTTCGCACTTGGTAATCTCCAAGATGGGAGATTATGAGAACAAACCCGCCAGTAGTAATTCCGCATGTCTTGGTGTCATCAGACATTACTATCTACAAGCATGTGTAATGGTCCTTAGACTGGAAGATTATCATTAACTCATGTCATGACTCGCGCACTTAGATTTGCTGATGAAAACCGTCACGAAGATAGTTGGCGGGAAGTAGGGTACGTTGGGTGCGTCACAAATGACATGTTGTTAATGGATAAGTTGAGGAAGGATTTGTCACTTCCATATTTATGGAAGTAGATATCTCGGGCCCTTTGATTAAAATAGAACTGTCGCCCAAATTCCATGGCCATGGTGTAACGAGGAATTTATTTCTGAAAGTCAAAGAATTACAGATCAAGCATATAGGTTTATGACACTGCCATGAAAGCAGCTTGATGAGATATTGAGACAAAGAGATTAAATTACATGGTAAACATTCGTATGAGGTGACACGTCAATGCGGCGTCAACTTCTTTCTCTTGGGTGCCTTGACCCGTTGCTCGACAGTAATATTGGACTTTAGGCAAGCCCGCCTAATGCCAACGAGAAAGAGGCCTAGAGGGTCACACACTAAGTGTATCCAAGTATCTCAAGTAGAATAAAGATTATCCCCGTACGTGGTTTAATAATTATTCAAGGAAGCCTAAATCGTTTTAATGACGGGGGAAGAATAAAATGAAAATAAGATATACATGTCGTGTATTAATGATTACACGTTGTGTAGTTTTCATTTTTTGAAAGGAAATGAAAAACAAGTACATGCTATGTATTAATGATTACACGCCGTGTAGTTTTATGAAAAAACAAGTACACGCCGTGTATTAATGATTACACACCGTGTAGTTTTATAAAAAACAAGTACACGCTGTGTATTAATGATTACACGCCGTGTAGTTTTTCCAGTCGGAATTTTGAGGAAATAATATTGTTTTATTAAATAATATTTATTATAATTAGCGTGAGCACATGTCAAGGAATTAATGATTTGACATGGGGTTTTCAATAAGAGTTAATGAAATAAATAAAATGCGTAACACGTTTATTTATTGTCATAACTCTATAACCTCAAACCCAATTATAAATATCCTCACAACCCCAAAACTTTTTCTAAGAATCGTTGTGCACAACAATTTTGGAGAATTATCTTAAGGCCGAAATAACTCATTCCTCCAAGAACGCTCTCAAGACCGAGAGAGATCCACCTTCATCAGATCAAGGCGATCTAAGGCGGAAAATGCAAGTAAAAGTTTCTCCACGCTAGCACCCAAAGACTCCTTTGGCGATGTCCAGAGACGCATGTTGCACATGTGGATCATCGCTAGAGGAAGTCTACACTTGGCTTCTGCGACGCAATGACGAATCACATCAGAACGTGATCAAAAATATCAACGAAGAAAGAACGTCGTAAAAAGTACTTCTTGTCAATTAATTAAATTAATTATAATCAACCCGTGACGATCCTCATTTGTGGTTTCGGGACTATTCTTCTTCTTTGTCTATTTCTGCGATTAGATCCATGGAGTCTGGCGTTTATCGTTGTATTGATTCCGAATTGATCATTGTTAATGACAAAAAGTCAAGTGGGCACATCCACCCACGAGCTTCTGCTGCACCTGGGACCTTCAATTGTTATCAGAGCGAGGTTACAACGTCGATTATAGTTATTTAATTTTCGTTGATAATTTATGCATTTATATTTGATTCGATTTGAGATAAATCAATCTATAAAACTGAATGAATGAGATCTGTTCTTCCTCCTTCGTTTCTCGATTCACATCACAGAAACGACCTTTTAATTTTAATTTTGATTAAAATAAAAATGAGGAACTCATCTGGAGGAGCCTCTCTTTCTGTCTGTACAACACAAGAATACACGGCGTGTAGTGAAAACTATACACCGTGTACTTAGGTTCAATGAACCGGTACTGGTCCGCCAAACCACACCATGTGAATTGAGCATGCCTAAGTATTTATTACACCGTGTTGACCAGAACTGAACGACGTGTGGAAACTGGAATACACGGCGTGTATGTTGGATCAACACGTCATGTAGTTCGATCCGGCCCAGGTGAAACCGTGTACAAGGAGAAACTGTGTACCACGTACATGGGATTGCCAGGCCGGTAACCGCGTAACAAGGAAGTACACGTCATACTCCAAAAATTTCAAAGTACAGAAAACATGCCAAAGCCCCCAGTGTGTACTTCGGATAAAGGGTGAAAACAAATACACGCCATGTAAATATAGCCTACACACCGTGTACTTTCTAGAAATGGAATTTCACCAGGTTTCCTCCCAAAGTACAAAGACACCATACAAGGAATATGGATGAGAAGAATCTCAAGGAAATTCAGAAATGAATTTAAGACAAAGAATTGATTAATTATAAGATCATAATTAATTGAATTCAAGCGCAACTTATCTTAAATAATAGAACGATTAAAAGAATTTGAATTCTAAATATGCGTAAATGTCATTGCGTGCTATGGATGATCATGAGCTAGACCAAAGACCCTTTGTGTGTGTATGGTTTTATTTAAATTTATTCATTGGCATGCGAGCCTTTTTCCAATAAAATGTAGGGCATGCGTGCCCATGGTTTCTTTAATGCAAACCACATGTAATGGAGGATCTCCCAAGTCAGAGGAGACGATTCAAAATCCGAAGTTGAGGCGAAACCAACACAAGAAGATACAAAGGTGAACATGTGGGAGCTACAAAACACGAACCATCAGGTTCAAGGTATTTTTCCCTAGGTCAGGGTTAACTTATCCGCTAGATAAGATAACCAATAGAAGCTCATGATCATGCCATATTATTTTATTTCTGTCTAATTGCATGGTTTATTTATTATGTATGTGTTGTCACAATCACATAATTAATGAAATAAACAAGCATCCAAAGATGAAATAAAATAAAAACCAGACTATGCGTAAATATTATCAGAACATGGTTAATCACTTAAGCAAGCATCACTTAATATTAAAAAGCATGTGATAATGCGAAACTATGCATAAAGGATTAAAATCTCTCAAATACCATATTAAGTCAGACCAAACCTTCCGTTACTTGATTAAGGGCAAGACTCAATAAAACTATGTGTTTGACCAACCCTTGTTGGGAAACTTACTTTAATAAAGGAATCCCTTATGAAAGGTTTTGGGTTGACTTAACCATATTACATCAAGAGGAGTATCCCTTGCTAGACTTGATGTAATATTGGAGGCAAGTGTTGAGGAAATCCAAGTCAGGATTTCAGGATTGGGGAGTCCACTCAACAGATCAAAGAACTGTAAGCTCACAATTAGCAAAGACCTGCCTACCTAAATACATTCTAATAGCTTGACCAACCCTTGTTGGGGTTATGTGAAGGGGAATATGGATCCTTACCACTAGAATGTCAAAGCAGCTGGACATTCTGAGTTCAATGGTGAGGGCCATTAGGACTTGATAAAATAGTGGGAGACTTAATAAAATTTATTATTTCTCATAAAATGTAATCAAGAAAGTACTAATAAATCTGCTATTTTAATTTGTAGAATCAATATGACAAACTTGTCAACCACACTTTTTCTGTGATCAATTCTAGATAAATACAATATCCTCACCAGTAGTAACTTTCAGGAATAGTTTAGGCACTTTTAGGTTATCCTACACCATGAATGAAAGTTTTACATGCTGGAGTCCTCACTTCCTGATTTGCCTGCCCAAGGGGTGAGTGATGAAGATTTCCTGGTCTATGATCAACATTTGAGCGATGCACTCAACGTTTAGTGTTTGATGCTATCATTAATGTCTAGTGAGATCATGAAGTCTCATGAATACATGGATGCCTATAGCATGCTCGAGCACCTCCGTAGTCTATACCAGGAGAGAAAAAGACATGAAAGGTTTGAGATCTCCAAGGCTCTATTTCAGAGCAAGCTTAGAGAGGGTGCCCCAGCTGGGCCTCATGTAGTCAAGCTCATTGGCTACATTGAGCACTTGGAGGTTATAGGGTTTAAACTCCCTGAAGAACTGGGTACCGATCTCATTCTTGCATCACTATCCCAGAGCTTCTCAATCTTTGTTGTAAATTTCAACATGAACAACATTGAGAAGTCTCTATCTAATCTTCTTATCCTCATTCGTCAAGTGGACAATGACATGAAGCGTGAAAAGCCTTATGTACTTATGATGAATAAAAGGAAAGGGAAGGCGAAGAGATTTAAGCCCAAAGCTTCTTCAAGGCCTTCTAAGAAAAGGAAGATCAAAGGGGAGGCAAGAGAACAAGATGTTGTTTGTCTCACATGTGAAAAGAAGGGCCACTGGAATAAAAACTGCACCCAGCCAAGGAAACAAGGGGAAACTTCAAGTGTGTTTGTTATCGAATGAAATCTGTCTGTTTCTACCAATTGGGTATTAGATACTACTTGTGGTGCTCACATCTGTATCCAAATACATGAACCAAGTAGATTCAGAAAGATTGACCGAGGTGAGGTGGATCTGCGAGCAGCCAACAGATCCAGACTCACTAATGTAGCTGTCGGAGACTACCACCTCACATTGCCTACTGAGATGGTCTTGGTATTAAAAGGATGTTATTATGTACCCTCTGTAACCAAAAACATTATTTCAATATCCAGATTAGATACTGATAGATTCATCTTCAAGTTTGGAAATGAATGTTGCTACTTTTATAAAGATAGCATTTGTTTTGATAGGGCACATTTATATAACGACCTTTATCTGTTATACTACACAAATCAATTAATGGAAATCGATGACAAAGTTAATTCACATGACTCATACCACACCCAACTTTGGCATCACCAGATAGGTCATGTTAATGAGAAACGTTTGACAAAATTACATCAAGATGGGTATTTATATTCTTTCGAACTAAAACCACTTGGTGTATGTCATGCGTGTCTACAAGTCAAAATGACCAAAGCCCCATTTAGTGGGAAAGGTGAAAGAGCTAAAGAGCTTCTAGAATTAGTTCACACAGATGTATGTGGACCATTTCCAGTTGAATCAAGGGGTGGGTTCTTGTACTTCATAACTTTTAATGATGATTTTAGTAGATATGGATGTATTTAATTAATGAGGTATAAGTCAGATTATTTTGATTGGCTCAAAGAATACAAGAATGAAGTTTAGAACCAGCTTGGTAAGAAGATTTAGAAACTCCACTCAGACAGAGGAGAAGAATATCTTAATCAGGACTTCATTGATTTCTTACGGGAGTTTGGGATTCTATATCAACTCACTCCTCCTTACACGCCTCAGTGGAATGGTGTAAGTGAAAGGAGGAACCACACCCTATTGGACATGGTGATATAAATGACGAGTCATGCGAGTCTTCCATTATCCTTTTGGGGATATGCATTACAAACAGCAGCACACATACTAAACCAAGTACCAACTAAATCGATAAATGGTATTCCATACGAGTTATGGATTAAACACAAAGCCATGTTATCAAATTTACATGTGTGGGGTAGCAAAGCATTTGTTAAGACCTCTTCAGGTAACAAAATTGCACCCTGAGGCACAAAGTGTATCTTTATAGGATATCCCAAGGAAACAAGGGGATGTTACCTATAAAACCCCTCAGATAAAAAGGTTACAGTGGCAAGACACACCATATTACTTGAGAGGGAGCACATCTCAAAAAGAGATAATGGGAGTGAGATAGACTTCAATGAAGTCGAGGCTCAAGATACACAGGAGTTGGTACAAGAACAAATTCCACAAATCCTCATGGAAGAACAATCTGTTCTAGACACAAGAATTGCGTAGGAGAACGAGAGAGGTGAGAGAACCAGAACGATATGGTTTTCTTTTCACTGAGGATGGTGACTCAATATTGGTTGACAATGATGATCCTCTTACCTACAAAGAAGCAGTTAAAGGCACAAATGTTGCCAAGTGGCAAGAAGCCATGAATTTTGAAATGGATTCCATGTACCAAAACCAAGTCTGGATTTTGGTAGATCCTCCAGTTGATGTAAAACCTATTGGTAATAAATGGGTATTCAAGAAAAAACTAGACATGGAGGGACAAGTCAGCACCTATAAGGCATGACTATTTTCAAAAGGTTTTAGACAGCGTCAAGGAATTGACTATGATGAAACCTTTTCACCGGTTGCGATGCTGAAATCCATCAGAATCCTATTGGCCATTTCCACTTATCATGACTATGAAATTTGAAAAATGGATGTCAAAACAGCATTCCTTAACGGGAACCTCCAGGAAGATGTCTATATGCCACAACCTGAAGGGTTTGTGACTCCAAAGGATGCCAATAAGGTATGCAAGTTGCAGAAATCTATTTATGGATTAAAGAAAGCATCAAGGTCATGAAACATTCATTTTGATGAAGTCGTAACAGAATTTGGCTTTGTTAAGAACGAATGTGAGCCTTGTGTCTACAAAAGGTTTAGTGGAAGTGCAGTCATTTTTCTAATAGTATATATTGATGACATATTACTAATTGGAAACGAAGTACCTGTCTTACAGTCAATTAAGGCATGGTTGGATAAATACTTCTCTATGAAAGACTTGGGAGAGACAACATATATTCTTGGGATCAAGATCCATCGTGATATATCCAAGAGAATGCTGGGCCTGAGTCAAAGTACATACATTGACAAGATACTGAAGAGATTCATTATGGAATAGTCCAAGAGGGGATTGTTTCCAGTGTCACATGACATTCATCTTTCCAAGAAAATGTGTCCTCAGACACATGAGTAAAGAAAGAAAATGGTAAGGGTCCCTTACTCATCCGTGATTGGGTCAGTCATGTATGATATGCTATGTATAAGGCTAGATGTTGCTTATGCATTAAGTGCGGTAGGCAGATATCAAGCTGATCCAGGAGACCACCATTGGATGGCAGTCAAGACTATCCTTAAGTATCTGAGGCGTACTAAGGATATGTTCCTGGTTTATGGAGGATATGGGGAACTAGTCATCATAGGACATGTAGATGCTAGTTTCTAGACTGATCAAGATGACATGAAGTCGCAGATTGGATACATCATCAGTTTGGATGGAGGTGTAGTAAGCTAGAAAATCTCAAAGCAAGGTGTGGTGGCAGATTCTACAGTAGAGTCCGAGTATATCACAGCTTCTGAGGCAGCTAAAGAAGCGGTATGGATATGAAGCTTCGTCCAAGAGCTGAATGTAGTACCTAGTAGTAAAGATCCTATCACACTCTATTGTGATAATACTGCAGTAATGGTACTTGAAAAAGAGCCAAGGTCACATCAGCGGACAAAGCACATACTTCGGAAGTATCATCTCTTGAGAGATTTTTCTCAGAGAGGTGAAGTTTCAGTGAACAATATTTCTATGGAAGACAATGTGGTAGACCCCTTGATTAAAGCTTTGACTCAGAAGAAACATAATCATCATGTGAGGTCTAGCAGACTAAAAGTCGTAGGTAGTTGGCTCTAGTCCAAGTGGAAGTTTGTTAGAGTTTGTGTCATGAGAACCAACTATTTGTACTTTGATTACATGAATGTACACTTATTATATATTGTTCATTGTTCTGCATGACTATAATATAATAATGTACTGGAATATTTGTTGCATTAATAAGGTCATGGCAGATCCCCACTATGATGAGAACCTTGAAATGCTATAATAATATTCTTAAATAAAGTTCTATGGTTGGATGACATACTATGATAGGACACATAGTATACAGACCGTCATGTGTGAGTACTCGTAAGAAGACAAGACTCTCTCTCATGGAGTTCACACTTGGTAATCTCCAAGATGGGAGATTATGAAAACAGACATGCCAATAGTAATTCCGCATGTCTTGGTGTCATCAGACATTACTATCTACGAGCGTGTGTAATGGTCCTTAGACTAGAAGATTATCATTAACTCATGTCATGACTTGCGCACTTAGATTTTCTGACAAAAACCATCATGAAGACAGTTGGCGGGAAGTAGAGTACGTTGGGTGCGTGACAAATGACATGTTGTTAATGGATAAGTAGAGGAAGGATTTGTCTCTTCCATATTTATGGAAGTAGATATATCGGGCCCTTTGATTGAAATAGAACTATCGCCCAAATTCCATGGCCATGGTGTAACGAAAAGTTTATTTTTGGAAGTCAAAGAATGATAGATCAAGCATATAGGTTTATGACACTACTATGAAACCTGCTTGATGAGATATTGAGACAAAGGGATTAAATTACACGGTAAGAGTTTGTATGAGGTGACACATAAATGTGGAGTCAACTTCTTTCTCTTGGGTGCCTTGACCCGTTTCTAGATAGTAATCTTGGACTTTAGGCAAGGCTACCTAATTCCAATGAGAAAGAGGCCTAGAGGGTCACACACTAAGTGTATCCAAGTATCTCAAGTAGAATAAAGATTATTCTCGTATGTGGTTTAATAATTATTCAAGTAAGCCTAAATCGTTTTAACGATGGAGGAAGAATAAAATGAAAACAATATATACACGCCATGTATTAATGATTACATGCCGTGTAGTTTTCATTTTTGGAAAGGAAATGAAAAACAAGTACACGCCATGTATTAATGATTACACGCTGTGTAGTTTTATGAAAAAACAAGTACATTCCGTGTATTAATGATTACACACCATGTAGTTTTATGAAAAACAAGTACACACCATGTATTAATGATTACACACCAAGTAGTTTTTCCAGTCGAGATTTGGAGGAAATAATATTGTTTTATTAAATGATATTTATTATAATCAGCGTGGGCACATGTCAAGGAATTAATTATTCGACATGGGATTTTCAATAAGAGTTAATGAAATAAATAAAACTCATAACGTGTTTATTTATTGTCATAACTCTATAACCTCAAACCCGATTATAAATATCCTCACAACCCCAACACTTTTCCTAAGAATCGTTGTGCACAACAATTCTGGAGAATTCTCTCAAGGCCGAAAGAACTCCTTCCTACAAGAACGCTTTCAAGACCGAGAGAGATCCACCTCCATCGGATCAATGTGATCTAAGACAAACAACACAGGTAAAATTTTCTCCACGCTAGCACCCGAAGACTCCTTTGGCGACATCCAAAGATACATGGTGCACGTGTGGATCACCGCTAGAGGAAGTCTACACTTGGCTTCTGCGATGCAATGATGAATCACATCAGAATGTGATCAGAAATATCAATGAGTAAAGAACTCCGTAAAAGGTACTTATTTTCAATTAATTAAATTAATTATAATCAACCTGTAACGATCCTTGTTTGTGGTTCTGGGACTATTCTTCTTCTTTGTCTATTTCTGTTATTTGATCCACAGAGTCTGGTGTTTATCGTCGTATTGATCCCGCATTGATCATTTCTAATGACAAAAATCCAAGTGGGCACATCCACCCATGAGCTTCCGCTATGCCTGAGACCTTCAACCTTATCCCCTCTCTTTTTACTTTTTTTCAAAACCACATTTTATCAATAGTTGAGGCCATTGACTCTTCTTTTTGTATCAATATGAACCCAAGGAATATCATAAAGGTACGAGCAAAGGAAAATGGACATATCATAATAAAAACAATATGAATAATAATATGGAAATGTGGATAAAAAATTTAAATGAGACATTCATAAGCATATCACCAAGGTTTTTCACCGAGGTGTCATAAAAATTACCAAGGTTATTCACCAAGGTATCGTAAAACACGTCATCTCTAAAGAATAAATTATTTACCCAATTAATTGGAGTGAACCTTAATATGTATTAATTTCATGTGAGAAACATATATCACAATAAATCATTTCATAAATAAACTGTGGAGAATAAAAAAAATAGGTTTCATATCAAAATCACGGTGTTTCAAAAGTGCTTAAAAAACATGATCACTATGTCATTTTTAACCCATGGAAAGGGAATGTGGGTTTTATGTATGTCAATAACAGAATAAAATAAGTCATTTTTATATCTCGGTGAATACCCCTTGAAAAGATATAGGATTGAGTATTCACAAAAATAAAATAAAATATAATTTCTTGAGGAGAAGAGATAAATTTTGAGAAATAAATTCGGCAACATAACAAGTATAAAACATGGTTTTAGAAAAATTTAAAAAGAGAGGGAACATGAGTCACCCATTTATAAAAAATATTTTTTCAGTAAGGGAATGAATAAAAAGGAAACAAGAGAGAGTGACCATAACATTCAAAATACATATACAAAAAGAGGCTCTTGAAACGAAGAGAAAAGGAGGATATTTCCCTTACCTTGAAGAGTTATTCCTAAAACTTGAGGATTGAGACATTGGGGGCTTGAGGATACCTTGGGATAACCCCCTGAGAGGTGAAACTACTAGAGTTTCATGGAAGACAGATTGGTAGTGAAGGTAAATGTAGAAATAGGTGGGTATTTATAGTAAAAGTGGAGGATTTGTTTATTAAATTCCAAATATAGGTCTCTGAAACCTAGGTTGTGGAAAATGAAAAACCATGGGTTTAACCATGGTATTTGCCCATAGTTTTGGACACTTGGGTCATATTTTATGTTATTTTAATCCACAAGAGTTGATCATCATTTTATATCACTTTTTTTGTCATGGAAAAGTAATTTTTCCATAAAAATATTATTTTTAATGTTAAAGTTTCAATTTTAGACTTTGGAAAGTAAATTATAGGTTTATAAATTGATTAAAATCTATTAAAATAATTGATATTAATAAAATAATATATTTTAGGTCATGGATTGTGGTTAATTATTTATTAAATCATTGTGACATAATTACGAGTCATTAAACATTCTGAAAAACTCAAACTGTATTTTTACTATTCATGAAAAAAATAAAGTATTTTAGAAAATTATCATAAATTCACTCTAACCTAATTTTGGCATGATAATTTCAAAAATGATATTTATTTTATCATTATAATTCTATAAATATGATAATTTTAACTTTTAAATATAAAAATTATAATTTATTAAAAATAACAGCAGATTGAAAATGCATAGTAAAATTTCTGACACTTGAAAAAAATATTTTATCATTTATATTTAAATAAGAGTATTTTTATCATAATATTTAATTAAAATAAGTATTATCCATAATATATTAGTTTATTATAAATATTTAAATATTTTCTTAAAAGTATAATTTTTGTTCGAAAAATCAATTTATCAAATTTCATCTTAGTTTTATTAAGAAAAATTATTCTTAAAACAAAATTGATGGAATAAAAATTTTATTTATATAATGCAATTACAATTTAAGTAACTAGGGCCTCGACACATAACCCCTTATAACACCCGCATATGACTTAAGGGTAATATTTTTCGATGGTGATAGATTCATGGGGTGACTCGGCTAACATCACTCGAGTGGTAATTTACACTAACTTGAAATTCTAACGTAGGCGATTTAGTTCTAGCTTCACTTATTGAATCTCAGATTGGGCTTGGTCAAGAGAAAACCCTAGTGATGCTACCTCGTCCCCAAGCTCCGATAAATGGGATTCATACAACATGCCTCTACTGGTTGAGGCCATCATTTCTCCTTTCTGAATTAATTATTCTTTATCATTTCTACTTAAAAATCATAATGTAAAAAATTATTACCAAGAGTACAGTTTCTAATGGTCATATTCACCCATGGTCATATTTGACCAATGGTCAAAAAATATTCAAATCTCAAAGGTTACATTTCTCTTTATACTCACTTCATTATTAAAGAGATATGGTTTTGTTGTGTATGATACAATATAACACATATTTTCTCATGAAACAAAATATCATTTAAAAATTATAGGTCATTACATTCTTCTCCCATTAAGAAATTTCATCCCCAAAATTTTCAACCCATCATCTCAGTTGAGAAAAGTTGTGGGCACTTCTATCTCATTATCTCCTCCAGTTCCCATATCTCTTCCTCATATTTATGGTTCCTCCACAATACTTTGAGGTGGTGGGTAGTCTTATTGCATATAACCTTTTCTCTACGGTCCAAGATCTCCACTGATTTCTCTTCACAAGAGAGGTCATGTTCCAATTGTAAAACCTCAGGATTCAGTATATGTGAGAGATTAAGTATGTACTTTCTCAAGAGAGATACATGAAATACATCATGAACTTGAGATAATTTGGTGGAAGTGCAAGCTAATGGGCCACTACTCCTATGTGATCAAGGATTTCATAGAGGCCAATGTACCTGGGGCTAAGATTCTATTTCTTCCCAAATTGCATGACTCTCTTCATAGTGTTCCATTTGAATACTCGAATAGAAGTTGTTGTTATATGAGAACTCAACTAATGAGAGATGTTGATCCCATCCACCTTTAAATTCCATTGATCGTGTTCTCAACATTTCCTTGAGTGTCTAAATAGTCCTTTTATATTGATCATCAATTTAGGGGTGATAGGCCTTACTGAAATTCAATTCAGTATCTAGAGCATGTGAAGGCTTCTCCAGAATTTTGATGTGAACCTTGGATCATGATTAGAAATAATAGAAAGTGGTACCCCATGAAACCTCACCACTCCCTTTACGTAAATCTTGGGAATTTGGTCAAGAGAGAAATCTTCCCGAATAATAATGAAATAAACAGTCTTGGTGAGACAATCCACTATAACCCATATCACACTATTTTCTTTGGATGTTCTTAGGAGACCAGTGACAAAGTACACAGTGATATTATCCCACTTATATATTGGTATGGGTAGTGGTTGCAATACCCCTTTAGGAAGTTGTCGCTCCGCCTTCACTTGTTGACACACCAAACACCTTGTAGTGTAGTTAGAAATCTCTCTTTTCATTTTATCCCACCAATAATTATCATGAAGGTCCCTATACATTTTAGTGCTTCCAAGATGTATAAAGAATGTAGAGTTATGAGATTCATCCATTAGCTCCTTCTTTATTTCTAGAATAGATGGAACACATATCCTTGTATGAAATTTTAGTATACCTTCTTGATTAGTATTAAACTCAGGAAAATTACCATTCTTCACAGCCTCTATCTTCTTATAAAATAAGGGGTCTTCTATTTGAGCTTTCTTGATCTTCTATAATAATGATGGTTGAGAAATCATTTGTGATAGGGTTGATGATGTCCCTTCCCTTAATATTCCCATGTCTAGTTTTACTAGGTCTTTAATCAAAGGATCTCCTTGAATCCTCATCATTGTGAGAACAATAGGGTCTTTCCTACTTAATGCATCAATGAATTTGTTTGCTCTTACAGGTTGATAATGATTTGAACAATCATAGTATTTAAGAGGTTCAAATCATCTATTTTGTCTCATGTTTAATTACTTTTACTTGAATATATACTTAAAACTTTAGTGTTATATGTATATATCACATTTCTCCCCATAAAGATAGTGCCTCCATATTTTTAGAGAAAAAATAACTATAGCTAGCTCCAAGTTATGCGTTGGATAATTTTTCTCATGAGGCTTTAACTGTCGAGATGCATAAGCAATCAACTTTTCATTTTGTATAAGGATGCACCCAAGACCTTCTAGAGATGCATCGCTAAAAATAACTAATCCTTCTTCAATAGAGGGTAGAGTTAACATATGTGTAGTAAGAAATCTCTTATTCAGCTCTTGGAAACATTCTTTACACTCTTTTTTCTAGATAAACTTAGACCTTTTTTGAGTTAACTTGGTTAGTGAATTAGAAATTCATGATTTTTTTCACAAACCTCCTATAATATCATGTTAAACCAAGGAAACAATGAATCTCAATTACTGTTGTAAGATGAGGACACTCCTCCACAACCTTTGTCTTGACAGGGTCAACTAAGATTCCTTCATTAGTTACAATGTGCCCCAGAAAGCAACTTATTATAACCAAAATTCACATTTTCTAATTTTTTTAAATAAACTCTCCTTCCTCGTAGTTTTCAATATGACCCTTATATGATCCTTATACTCCTCTCAACTTTTGGAATATATCATAATATCATAAATAAAAACTACCACAAAGTTATCAAGGTGGTCCTTAAAGACTCTATTTATTAAATCCATAAATATATCAGGAGCATTAGTCATGCCAAAGAGTATAACAACAAACTCATAATGCCCATATCTTGATTGGAAAACAATATTTGGAATATCTTATTTCTTTACCCTCAATTAATGATAACTAGATCGAAGATCAATCTTGGAGAAGAATTGAGTCCCACAAAGCTAGTCAGATAAATCATAAATCCTTAGAAGATGGTACTTGCTCTATATTGTGATTCTGTTTAGCTCTCTATAATAAATGCATAACTGCATTGATCCATCATTCTTCTTCGAAAAGAGAACAAGTGCTCCCCAAGAATACACACTTGGTCGGATAAACCCCTTCTCCAAAATATCTTGAAGTTGTTTCTTTAATTCATCGAACTCCAAATTTTCCATTTTAAATGGGGCCTTTGATATCGTCTTAGATCCAAGCACAAGTTCAATGGAGAAATCTACATCTCTTTATGGAGGAGGTCCAGGTAACTCCTTAGGAAGTACGTCAATGTATTCCTGCATGATGAGAACATTTTATATTTGTATACTTTCATTTCCTTCTTCATCTTCACCGATCATTTCCATAAATAAGGTTATGGGAGGTTCTTTTAGACAAAGCTCAGGTAAAGATATCTCTCATTTGAAAACAAAAGTAGGTTGCCCATTCAAGACTACTATGATTTCTGTGCTTCTATAGTTGATCATAACATTATAATTTGAGAGTCAGTCCATCCCTAACATAGTGTTGAATTCCAACATGGGAATAAATACTAGATTTGTGATGAGATTGTTCTCACTACTAAAAAATAGGCCTTTAACAACACTAGTATTTACCAGTGCTAGCAAAAAGTGTCGATAAATGATATCTTTATCAGTGCTAAAGAAAGCACTATTAAAATGCACCCTTTATCAATGCTATATTTTCAGCACTGATAAAGGTCCAAATAAATAAAATGAAATAATGAAATAAATAAAAAATAAAAACGTGTTTACTAAAAAAATATTAGAAATTTTATTAATTAAATAATTAATGATAAAAATGAATAAATTGATTATACTATATATAAATTATAAATACTAATAAATAGTATGTATTAAATATATAAATATATGAAAAATGAAAAATAAAAAAATAAAAAATATAAATAAGTAAATTGAGAAAAATATTAAACATTTTATTAATTAGATAATTATTGACAATGTTAATAAATAGTATATATTAAATATATTGATATATATTAATTTATATAAATATGGTTTATATATTTCAAAATATTTATGCACTTTACATTAAATATTCATATATTTACCGAATAATGGTTTATAATTAAAAATTAATATGAATTAAAAATACTGACTAATTGTATAGAGTAATTGACATATAATTGAATGTTGTTTGATTTTTTAATTTAACATAGATCAAATTTGTGTTATATTGATTTCACATATATATAATTAATTTATTTTTATATTCAATACACACACAAAACTTATCCATTTTTTCAATATTGTTAAAGTGCACTTGTTTTTAATTTATGCAATTTCACTCATTTTTAACATGCATGCACTTAAAATTAGATATTCATTAATAATGTTAAAAATATATTTGTAAAAAAATATTTATAAATATACATTTACTATATTTATACAATTATATATTTATAATTATAAATAAATATTTTTTTAAAAGTATTTATATAATTATAAATAAATAATTATATATATATTTAAATAATTATTAAATTTATAATAAATTTAATTAAATAATGAATATATTTACTATATATATATATATTATAAATAAAATTATATAAATATATATAATGATATAAATATCATTTTTAAAAAATATTTATATAATTATAAATAAATAATTATATATTTAAATAATTACAAAAAATTGTAATAAATATATTTACATAAAGAATATATTTACTATATATATTTATATATATTTATTAAATATATATATATATATTTACAAATTTTTTATTTATAATTATAATTATAAATTATTTTATCAGCGCTTATTACTTAAGCATTGATAAAAGACATCTTTATCAGTGTTTTTTTGGAAGCACTGATAAAAGTGTCTTAATCTATTTAAAAAACCCTAACCAGTTGTGAACCCGTCATAATATCAGAAGCTTTTCGTGGAAGCAACCCACTGTCGGTGCTCCTCCTCGGTCAATTGAAGCTCGAGTCACAAAAAAACCACTTGACTACCTCTAGTTGCTCAAACATCATTTGACATCCTCTATTCGCTTGTAGTTAAGGTTTTTGAAGAAAACACCGATATCTGGATTTGAGGGTCTCAAATTTTCTTCAACCTATCAAGTTAGGCCTGTGTTTTCCTTTGTAGGTTTCGATTTTCTTTCTATATTTTTCATTTCATTTTTGATTTCTTCTTTGATGATGTCATCAATTATTTGTGGTCCGGTCATTGTATACTATTTTGCTTTTAGATTATGAACACAACACTTTGTTTATGATTCATTGTTTTCTTGAATATTGATTTGGATATCCTATTTTGGTCATTTTAAATTGTTGTTTTGAATCAATTTTCTTTGTTGTATAGATCTTTACCCCATCTTACTCCACATGCTTAATTTTTTCACTATTTTGAAATCTTAGAGAATCACATCTGGTCCACAGATAAAACAATTAAATAAATATTTATACCACTATATAAACAATGGAGGTTTTGGATATAAAAACCTTTAAACAATGAGAAAATTGATTTATCAAACCAATTCTCAGTTTGGTGATGGTGCGAAGCAGTAATAAAGCTGATTTTATGTAATTTATGTAAGGGAATTTATTTATTTAAATTGTGTTTTAATATTTCGGTGTAAGGGTTTTTCCTTAAAAATTTATTTTCTCAGAATTGTGTTCTTTTATTCTAAGAGAAAACTTAGTAAGGGTGATACCATATTTATTTATTTTCAATGGTTCTCTATTTTCAAAATTAGTATGGTGTTGTATTTATTTTATTATGTTGTGATATTCTGATGTAAGGGTTATATATTTTTTATCAATTTAAGTTTATTTTATATATATATATATATATATATGTAAATATATATCTTTCTATCTATTTATACGATTTTTCAAAACTTATAATGTAAGGGTGATTTTATAATTGTTTATTCATAAATTATGGTTCTGGATTTCCAAATTAGAAAGGGGTTATATTTATTTTCATTAAAAATTATGTTTAAATGTGCATTTGTTTTGAAATTATGTGTATTATAAATTCTATGTTATATATATGTGTGTGTTTAAATGTGTATGAGATATATGTTGTAAGATTTGGTGTGTTTTTCTCACTTGTTTGTGATATATCTTGTTGATGTGTATTACTGCTTTATGCTAACTTCTTTATAGACCTCCCTAGAATCTCAAGGATGGGTAAATGTGTATTATATGACCTCATTAAAATCCTTTAAATGGGTAAATCTGACGTGACAACCTCCCTAGAATCCTCGGTATGGGTCAGTGTGGTGATATGACATCCCAAGAGTCTTGAGATGTTTTCAAATATTTGATATACCATTAATTTTAAATGTAATATTTCCTTAGGTTGCTACATCACTTATTCCAAAAAAATAGAATGGAAGTTATCAAATTCTACATATTAGAAATTATTTTTAGGTATTCATCATTTTAGGTTTACATGTATTGGTTCCACCCCTAGGAATATTTGATTACTATATATGTATATGAAATAATTGTATTTATTAAAAATGTTTTATCAGTACATTTTTATATCTTCTAGTTGATTGAATGAGAGTTTATTATTCTTAATCATCATATTTGGGTTTCTTATTACTCCTTAATTGCCTATATTATATTTTCATTTGTTTAGGGGATTTAAGAAAGACTTGGTATATGACAAACAACAATTATTATTGCAATTTGTTACTTGAAACTCACCCCATCTCTTTTATAGACAACTGTCATACTCATCAACTTCATCTCCCAAATAGTTATTATTGCAATTTGTTGCTTAAAACTCATCCCCCATCTATTTTATGTTTCTTGTACTACTCTAAGCATTAGTCATCCCATGGATTACTACTACTTAGAGTATTTCAATCAACATAGGTGCATGTCCACAAGTGATGAATGACGTGTGCCAAACAACAAAATACAATGATAAATGTCTGGGAGATGAGTTGATGAGGATGAAAGTTGTCTATAACTTTCACCTTTGAATGAATTCATAGGATAACACCTGCCATAGTGGAGCAATTCTTTTCTTAAATTTAATTACCCATTTTCTTCACATACTGAAATTCTTAGAAATAATCAAATGCTGAGTTTCCCTGATTAGAATTGTTTATAATTTTCACCTTTGATAATGAATATATTATGTGTATTTATTTATTTATTATAAAAAATTAATATTTTATAAACCCAATAAGATGGATATGAATAAAAAATGGATGCACGATAATCGTTTGAAAAAAGAGTATGAAGATGGAGTTAAAGAGTTCATCAAGTTTACAAGAGATCATACATACAACCCTTCTCAAATCCTATGTCTATAAACATAGGTAAAAGCTAAATGTGGACACTGATTGGGACGATACTGTAGTTTATGGTTCATTTGATATGAATACCAGTGAAAATGATGAGGGAAATCGCATAGAAGAAATGACAATGATAGTTGAAAACGACCTTCATGATTTTCCAAAGTTGTTTGAGGAGTTAAATAGTTGTGTCAAGAAACCATTCTATACTAGTTGTACTAAATACACAACATTTTCAGTTATATCACTACAAAAAAAAAACAGTATATTAGCAACAAGTTTTTAGAAGGGGTTATGCAAAACCCCCTCTAAATTCATTTTAGAGGGGGTTATGAACAATCCCCTCTAATTTTTTAAGATTTTTTCTTTGTAATATTTGCTTGGTTTTTAGAGGAAGTTGTGTCAAAACCACCAAAATTTTAATAATTAGTGGCCTTATATGTTTGATGGGATTTTAGAGTCACTATATATATATATATATATTTGCATATATATTAGAGACTATATATATATCAGAGAATTTTTTTAAAGGAAATAGTAGGGGTTTACAACCCCCTATAATCTCTTAAATGAGAGGGGGTTCATGAACTGCTGTTAATCCCTTAGATTAGAGGGGGTTTTAAACCCCTTCTAATTTAAGATATTGTCATGACCCATCCCCCGGGGCCCGTGTCGTGACTACCCCAAGCCTGCCTCCCAAAGGCCAGAGGCTGGCGACTAGCGTTGAAGGCGTCAACCTGCAAGTGGGAGGCATTTTCCTAAGTACCTATACGCACACACACACACCCAACCGCATACCGACACACTAAAAAGGGGAAACAAGTACTACTAAAACAAATATGAGTGCAAGTACAATTGAAAGTAAGTGGGCCAGAATACAAACCCAATAAGGAACTGAAAACAACAAGTACAAAAAGGAAACTCTGATTACCATTTGAAATAAACCCCACCTGATCGCAAGAGTAGTGAAGCTATTGAAAGCCGAAGTAGCATGTCTTGTCTGCCCAGTCCTACTAGGCCCCGCCTGGTCCTAGGCCACCAAGTCCACCATCGAATCATCCGTCAATACCATCTCCCTGAGCACCCTTGTCGAAATGTCGGTCGTCTGCACCAGACACAAAACGTGTGGGAGAAGCCCATGTAGGGGTGAGTAACACAATACTCAGTAGGGATCCCAAAACAAAAAGGAAAGACCACACAACAATTCCTCAAAGTAAAGTATGAAACACAAGACAACTCACACCAGGTATATTCTAGGGTAGTAACAGTAGCATCGTCAATCAAAAACGTCAAACTCCTCCTCTATCGAGTACAATGGGTCTGCCGAGTCACAAAGAGATGCTTCCCACTAACCTTGGATTGATGTGGTACTCATCCCTGATGAGTACCATGGGTATGCTGGGTCACATAGAGCCGCTCCCCACCGTGGGCCTGCTAGGTCACACAGAGCCGCTTCCCACCATGGATGAACTGAGGTATTCCTCCTGTCGAGTATCGTGGGTCTGTCGGGTCACACAGAGGCGCTCCCCACCATGGACCTGCTAGGTCCCATAGAGCCACCTCCCACTGGGCCGTCATCTAGTAAACTTCAGGTCTCATCCAACCGCAAGGTTCTGTACGTAGCGCGCTTGGGATAACCGCTCCTCAAGCCATTTGTCGCATATCAACATCCATGAAAGTCACCGCAAATCATGTGAAAAGATCTGACTCCTCGAGAGGGTCCCAACACCGCAAAAGGACCGTCTATTGGATGCGCAGTTTGCAAGATACAAGCATTTTAGTAACCAGAGTACCGATTGTGATGGGGTCTGATCCGACCCGGTCGGACTGACCCGACCAAACCGGCTCGGGAGTTCCACATATACTGATTCATTTAAATAGACTTGAATTGACCTGGTATGGGTCGAGGTCAGTCTGGTTCGACCTGGCTAGTGAGCTAGGCCCAATAGGCCTTACTGGACCCGACCTAGTTAGCCGAGGGTCCAGCCCGTTGGGTCGCCTGACGACCCGGTCTTGTCCGACCCGACCTGAAGAGGGTGCGGGTTCGGCCCGCTGGGTGCGGGTCTAGCCCACCGGCACAGTCCGCCCCACTGGGCTCAGGTCTGGCCCTCTGGGCAGTGGGACTAGCCCGACCCGATGAGCCGTAGGTCCAGCCCGCTGGGCGGTTCGTGCCCCACCCAGTCTGCAAGAAGCGGACTGGTCTACCTCACTGGACGCGGCTAGAAGCCACGTCTGTCCATCACCATCACCCTGAAGGTCACCACGGGATGCCTCCTCTGCCTCGGTTAAGCGACCGTGGCCCGTCATGCAGGACGTGGCTCGGTGCCATGTCCGCGGGCCTTTGACGCGGTCGAGCGACCACGTCCGCCACCAACTTGGCCGACGACTTCTCCTGCCGTGCCGCAACCTTTCCTCTAGTGCGTCATTGTGGTGACCCACCACCTGCCCATGACCACCACCACGAGCCACCGCCAACAGTCGTCAGTGTTGCCGTCAACACCGACACGCTGATGGATTCTTCCGTGGACCACCGGGTTCGCACCAGTGGTACGTTCTTCATGTCGCTTGTGCCTATGTTCTCCAGGGAACGTCTTCTTCACCGAGAAGGTCTCAAATATGTCTTGTCATCGATTCAAGAGGTTGGCCAAAAAGAACACCCATGACAGAGGGGATCAGGCTTTGTTTGTGTCAGCACACGCCCTCCGTGTTAGAAGTTTACAAAACAAGAGAGGTCCAGGGATTTTAATTTGAACAACAAGGATAATTCAATCATGGATAAATAAACCCCAAAGAAGTCACCCTCCTACAAGAATGCATGGTCCGCAAATTAACTTGTTCATGGGTTAATTCACATTAGTTGTTTTAAAATAAGAATGGGGAAACCTTAAAATCAAACAACCCCTACCTCTTATAATTTCTGATGTCGCGATGTTTGTCCTCGAGGGATTTAAGATGCCGACATCGCTTCCCGGCTCCGATCTTCGAAAGGCACCGAGGATGATGAAGTTTCGTTGACATTCATCGTTCTTCGCTGGGGTGGAAGTCTATCATAGGTTCACTGTAAAGACCCGTAAATTTCAAGGAATTTTTTTTAATTTTCTTTGGAATTTTACAAGAGCGCAGTTTCTGACAGCACCTGATTCTGAGGCCCGGTGTGCCCGGAATCATTTTCCGAAGATTGGCTCGGGTACGTTCAGTGAACGGACGGGCGGGTTTTTCTAACTTTTGAGCCGGTGCCCGGAATCGAATTCTGAGGGCACCAATAAAATCGCAGCGTCGGTATTCGCTTAGAAACGCCCCTTCCGGAGTTGCGTTTGCTCGAGTGTGATTTTTCATTTTCGGGCTTAAAGTTGAGAAATAAAATAATTTTTGCGACAACTTTATTTTATTTTGCTTAAGCCGCTTGGAAGCCACTTGAAGCCACTTAAAGGCGGCTTGAACTGAGTTGAAGCGGATAGGATGCTATTCAGAAATATCCTACCCCCTTGGTAGGATATTTGTGAGGTGGGGCCCGCACGAGCCCCGCCGCTTCTTTCCGCTAAGAAACGCACCTGCGAAAACCCGTCTTTATGAAAGTCAACTGACGCGTTTCTTAAAAATCTTAACAGACCATTTAATTGGGCGGTTTATTTCATGAATTAAATGGGCTGTTTCTTTCGTTGAATTAATTCAACGAATTAATTCAATCGTTTCTTATCCTGTTTTCGTGTGTTGGCATATTAATAAAATAAGACCAACCAAAATCTTTTGGGGGATTACTTGTTGAGACAGAATTCTTGTTTCTTCTTCCTCCTTCGCGAAGAACGCGAAGAACGCGAAGAACACCGAACCCGGAAATCGAGGACGCGACGCCGTGATCCGCAACGCCGTCAACGTTCTTCTGCGACGTCTCTTCCTCCGCGACGGATTTTCGATCGGCTGCTTGAGGTAAGAGTCTCGGACCTTCCTTTTTACCTCCTTCGTGATTCTTAACCAAAACACGGATTTAATTAATTTAAATTAAATCTCATGTTTCATGGTGCGTTGAGTTTGCCGACTCAACGCCGGATTCCGCGACGACTCGACGACTCCCCGTGACGACGCGACGATCCCCCTCTTCCGCGACGATCCCCCTCTTCCGCGACGAGCTTTTCCGTGAAGAATGCCCGCGCGCGACGATCATCGAGGTAGGGATTTTATAATTTGGAATGCCCCTCTTTATTCCCGTGAACGTTCTTTAAAAATTAAAGAACCAGTTTCAATTGAACAATTTTATTTTATTAAAATTGTCAGTTCATGTGTTGAACAAAATTCTCCCGTTTGTTTATATCTAACGCGGAGGGTGCGGGCCAAACAAACACGGCCCGGCGACCCTCCGCTGTTCTTCGTTTTGTGCGGATTTGACGGGCGATGACGGAACGTGCCGCAAGGGTTGTTTGACGATTCCGCAGTGAAGAACGAGTCCCGAGAGGAGCAATGGCGCAGACGGGAAGAGAATCGGACCACCGGAACGATCCCGGTGGCCCGCGGAACTCGCCGGCGGCGCGGGTCGCCGGCGCGGCGGTGCCCCGGCGCGCCGCCGGACAGGCCGCCGCGGCTGAAGCCGCGGTGGCGACGGTACCCGCGGACCCGCGGCCGCGCGGGTCTGGTGCCCTCGGACGCGGCTGAAGCCGCGTCCCGACTCAACGCGGCCCCACGCTGGGGGCCGCGACACCATCAGGCCGCGGGGGCGGCGCCCCGCGTGCCTCGGCCGTTCGGCCGCTCGGCCGAACCGGGATAGGCCGGTCCGACCGGCCGGGCCATGCCCTGACCGGACCGGACCGGGTCGGGTCGACCCGGTTCGGCCGACTCCCGGGGGGGGGGGGGGGGGGGTTGGCCCGGGTCGGCCCGGGCCCGTACCCCCCGTCTTCGGACGGACTTCGTTCAAATGGCCGTATCTTGAGCTACGGGACTCCAAACGACCCGCCGTCAGCGGCAACGCGATCCTTGGATCGAGAAGGTCGTTTCGGTATATCGCACTCAAGGTTTCGGAATACTTTGAGTTCGGCCGGGTTGGTTCGTACACGAAACCAACCGGGCCCTTGGAGCGGAAACGCTCATATCTTGAGCTACGGACGTCCGATTGACGTGCCGTCAGCTTTGTTGAGTTCCTCTTTGTGAGATGGATCTTTTGGAATACTCCGCCTGAGGTTTGGACATAGGTGGAGTACGGTCGGGTTGGTTTTTTCTTAAAAACCAACCGGGCCCCTGGGACGAAAAAGCCAATAACTCTCAGACCGGGCGTCTGATTGACGCGCCGTCTGCGACATTGAGTTCCTATTGACGATACAGAACTTTGGATACATCAACTTCAGACTTTGTGTCAGTTGATGTATCAGCCTCTCGGCTCGTGGAGCGGACCCTCCCGAACGAGCTTGCTGTGTGCGGGAACCCTAGTGCTGGCTGCGACTGCTTCCTCGACAGCGACGACCGTGCAGAGATCCTCAGTGGACTGCAGCGATGACTGTGCAGAGATCCTCCATGGACTCCGACGAAGACCGTGCAAAGATCCTCAGTGGACTGCGGCGATGACTGTGCAGATATCCTCCGTGGACTCCGACGACGACTGTGCAGAGATCCTCAGTGGACTGCGGCGACGACTGTGCAGAGATCCTCAGTGGACTACGACGACTACTGCACTCAGCGATCCTGCGTGGATCAGTGCTTCAGGTCCTGTGTGGGCCCGATCCTATGTGGATCTGATCCTGTGTGGGTCAGCGCTCAGCGGTTCTGTGTGAGCCAGCGCCTACAGGTCCTGCGTGGGCCCGGTCCTGTGTGGGCCCGATCCTGTGTGGGTCCGATCCTGTGTGGGTCATTGCGGGGGTTAGTTACCTATCGATCCTTCGTGGGTCCGACGACTTAGATGGATCAGTGATCATCTTTATCGTCATCCGAAGAAGTATACCTGTGTGAGCTGAATCTTGTGTTTCTCTCCTTTGTGGATTGTGTTGAGCTATCCTGTGTGGACTTACTGTTTACTATCCTTTGTGGATTGTGTTGAGCTATCCTGTGTGGATTTACTGTTTACTCTCCTTTGTGGATTGTGTTGTTCTATCCTGTGTGGGTATACGTTTTGCTTTCTTGTGTGGACTGGGTTGTGCTTGGGCTCGGACGTTGGAGCCGAACGGGAATTGAAGACTTAGGTATATGTATGGGCATATACCTAAGCCGTGTCAGATGTTACTTCGTGATTGTGTCTTTACTTCGTGGATTATCCTTTGTGGATTTTGGGAGACCTTCGGGGGTCTCGGGGTCCCTAATGAGTAGCTTATACTCACCCCTGCACGGGTTTTGCCCGCACTATGTTGTGTTGGTTGCAGACGACGGACAACGTTGATCGTGGTGGAGGCGTGCGAAGCAGGATGGTACTTGGAGGTGGACCACTGGGCAGGACGTACTCGGAGCGGTCAGGTGGACCTGAGGAGCAGTGGAGGCTATCTGTACCCACCCTTCAAGTGGGACTTCCAGAGGACGGCTCGACCCTACAGTTTTCCCTTTTTAGTTGCTGTTTTTCCTTTCAGTTGTACTTTACTGTTGGGCTTGTATTTCCGGCCCCTTTTACTTTCAGCACAGCTTGTACAGTTTTTACTTAGTGTTTACTTTTCTGCTTGCTTACTCTGTGGTGCTTGTTTACTTTTCAAAGGCAATGCCTTCCCTTTTTGTTCGGATTTACGCCTTGGTGCTAGTCGCCAGCCTCTGGCCTATGGAATGTGGGCTTGGGGTAGTCACGGCACGGGCCCCGAGGACGGGTCGTGACAAATTGGTATCAGAGGCGGTCGGTTCTACCGCAGACTCTGATCTTTCTTCTGTGTGAAGCAATAGTGTTTAGCGTATTGAGTGTGGTTATTAGTCCAGGGAGTCCAGTGTTGGTGCGGCGACCGACGTATCCATACACCAGGACCCTGACTTCTGATTTCCGACTTAATGCACGAAAACATTGATTGCATGTGTGTTTCAAGTTTTCTCTGTGATTACTTGTGTCAGCTCACCAGGTATACTGTTCTGACCCTGGCATACTTGTTTCCTTTTCAGGATGGCACGACGACAGCAGCCAGCTAGGGTTCCTAGAGTAGAGCGCGACGACAGCCCGCCGAGCGACGAGGCCTCGGTACAGGGCCCGTTGACAGCAGAGGCATCGGCGGTACCTTTACCCGCCGAGCCCCCGATGCTTCCAGGACTGGCAGCTGACGACACACGACGCCTCGGAGCTCTGCACGAGTTCCAGCGCCAGTGACCACCCAGGTTCCGTGGGGAGTCGGACCCCCAGGCAGCCGAGGACTGGCTGGAGGCGGTCGTCCGAGTTTTCAGGCTAGTGAGGACACCAGCAGACCTCATGGTGATCCTCGCGGCGAGTCTACTACACGCAGCAGCAGGGCGATGGTGGAGCCTGATGCTCCAGGTACACGATGAGGCCACCCTCATCTGGACGGACTTCGAGAGCCTCTTCCGCTCAGAGTTCGTCCCGGCCACCCTCCGTGCGGTGCGCATCCAGGAGCTTCTTCAGCTGCGGCAGGGCAGCTTGACGGTCGCCCAGTACGCGGCGAGGTTCACCGACCTTTCTCGCTACTCGACAGACATGGTACGGGACCCCTTCTTCCGAGCCCGGACCTTCGAGCAGGGATTGAGACACGAGATCAGGGCATCGCTGATCTCCCTCAGTATCCCGACCCAGGCAGGAGTACTGGAGCGAGCCCTCCTGATCGAGAGCTTCCTGGCTGAGTCCACAGCGAGACCTACCGCAGGGCGGCAGATAGCGGAGTCTTCGGTAGCAGGTAGCCGACGGATGACTCAGGGTTCCAGGCGGACCAGACCTTCCGGAAGGCGACCTTGGGACACTGGCTCAGCAGTGCAGGGCACCCAGCCTGGAGCCAGTCTTCCGAGAGGCAGGCAGTGCTACGAGTGCAGCGGGTGGGGCCACATGGCTCGTGACTGCCCGACCCGTTGTACCGAGGGACAACAGACGGTGGAGGGACCACCCAGGCAGAGGTAGAGGGTCGACCGTGGCGGTCTGCAGGGAGGAGGCGGACGAGGCAGAGGAGCTGGCCGAGCAGCAGGTGGTGGGCGACGCTTTGAGGCTCTGCCACCACCACCACCAGGAGGCCCGCCCTGACCGCAGGGAGTTGGCGGGCAGAGACAGGCGCAGCTCCAGGCAGCAGAGGCCTACGACCACGGCGCGCCAGAGATGATTCGAGGTACGATCTGTGTCTATTTCACCCTTGCTGCAGTTCTGATAGACATAGGAGCGAGTCACTCTTTCATAGCCACTGCCCTTGTTTGGAGCTCGGAGATTCCGACAGAGCCGTTGGCTCGATCCTTGTGGCTAGAGACTCCTACGGGAGTAGACTCGACGATTACACACTAGTGCCGACAGTGCGAGCTTACTCTAGGAGGCGAGAGCTTCGGCTAGGATCTTCTTGTAGCGGCGTTGAGGCCTTACGACGTCATCTTGGGCATGGATTGGTTATCTACGGTCCATGCTCAGATTGACTGCATTAGGCGCAAGGTGCGATGTGTGCGCACCGACGGGAGCAGGTTCACCTTCACCGGTGAGAAGGGAGCCTTAGCAGCACAGGATGGACTCACGCAGAGGAGAGGTCATCCCATCACTCATCAGTTGGCTATCCTCATCCTGGGAGCAGTTGACGTGCGGAGTCCCAGTTTTCCTGCAGTGGTGGATCAGTACGCGGACGTCTTTCCCGACGACGTTCCAGGACTACTTCCTCGCAGAGAGGTAGACTTTTATATTGACCTGTACCTCGGGAAAACCCCGATATCCACTCCAGCATATCGGATGGCCCCCGCTGAGCTTCGAGAGTTGCGGGTACAGTTGGAGGACTTGCAGGGCAAGGGGTTCATCCGACCCAGTGTTTCACCTTGGGCTTCCCCGATTTTGTTCGCCAAGAAGGCGGACGGGAGATTGCGACTGTGTGTCGATTATCGTCGCCTAAACCAAGTGACAGTGAGGAACAAGTATCCGCTACCCAGGATTGATGACCTCTTCGATCAGCTCAAGGGAGCACGGTGGTTCTCGAAGATAGACCTCAGGTCAGGCTATCATTAGCTCAGAGTTCGAGACGAGGATGTGCAGAAGACGGCCTTCAGGTGTCGGTATGGCCACTATGAGTTCTTGGTTATGCCTTTCGGCGTAACCAACTCTCCAGCAGTGTTCATGAGCCTCATGAATAGGATCTTCCAGCCATACCTCGATCGATTTGTCGTAGTCTTCATCGACGACATCTTGGTGTACTCGACCACCGAGGAAGAGCACGCCTACCACTTGCGTGTTGTACTAGACACACTCTGAGAGCACCAACTTTATGGAAAGCTCTCGAAGTGCCAGTTCTGGTTACGTGAGGTCCACTTCTTGGGGCACGTCATTTCTGAGGCGGGAGTTGCAGTGGATCCCACGAAGATCGAGGCAGTGCTAGCTTGGGAGCCACCCAAGAGCGTGACAGAGGTTCGGAGTTTCTTGGGCCTAGCCGGATACTATCGGAGATTTGGGCCGGACTTCTCCAGAGTTGCGTCCCCACTCTCAGCGTTGACGAAGAAGGGGAAACCCTTCGTGTGGTCAGACAGATGTCAGCAGAGCTTCCAGGAGCTGAGGCAGAGGTTGACCAGTGCACCTATCTTGAGGTTTCCTGAGGAGGGAGTTGGATACGTAGTCTACTGCGATGCATCAGGGACCGGACTCGGGTGTGTCCTGATGCAGGAGCGGGCCGTGATTGCCTACGGATCACGTCAGTTGAGGCCGCATGAGCAGAACTACGCTACCCATGACTTAGAGTTGGCAGCAGTGGTCTTCGCCCTGAAGACATGGCGGTACTATCTGATGGGTGAGCGCTTCACTGTCTTTTCTGACCACCAGAGTCTCAGGTACATCTTCTCTCAGAAGGACCTGAACCTGAGACAGCGGCGATGGCTCGAGTTCCTCCAGGACTATGACTTTGAGATAGTCTATACTCTTGGGAAGGGGAACGTGGTAGCTGATGCCCTCAGCAGGAGGTCGGGCATCCAGCTACTTGAGGAGGCGACAGAGCAGCTAGCCGCCTTGCAGATATCCTTCGTGGATAGAGACGGGGCAGTCTTCCTTCAGTCTCTCACAGTCTCTCCTCCACTTCTACAGCGGGTCAGAGAGGCACAACGTGGGGACGCTGACTGTGAGACACGGCGTGCACAGATATCCTCGGGACAGGCACCTGATGGTTTCTCCCTTGGAGCAGAGCACGACATCCTTTTCAGAGGACGTACCTTGGTACCAGTCGCTTTACGAGAGGAGGTGATGAGAGAGTTTCACACTTCTCCTTTGGCGGTACATCCTGGAGTGGCGAAGATGTACCAGGATCTCAGACGACAACACTGGTGGCCGGGCATGAAGAAGGCTGTGGCAGAGTTCGTTTCACGGTGCCTCACCTGCCAGCAGGTGAAGACAGAGCATCAGGTACCAGCAGGATTGGTACAGCCCTTGGAGGTCCCGAAGTGGAAGTGGGACGGGATATCTATGGACTTCGTGACTGGACTTCCATGCACTTCCAGAGGTCACGACTCCATTTGGGTGATTGTTGACCGACTCACCAAGTCGGCACACTTATTACCCATCCGAGAGCAGGGCTCAGTGGAGAGCTTGGGGCGTCTCTACGTTCAGGAGATTGTACGACTTCACGGTGTGCCATCGACTATCGTCTCTGATCAGGACGCTCGCTTTACTTACCGGCTTTGGAAGGGGTTGCAGGAGGCGTTCGGGACGCGGCTACGACTGAGCACCGCCTTTCACCCTCAGACGGACGGTCAGACGGAGAGGACCATTCAGACCCTCGAGGACATGCTCCGTGCATGTGTCCTCGACTTTGGTCGCAGCTGGGAGGACCACCTACCCTTGGTGGAGTTCACGTACAACAACAGCTACCACTCCACCATCGGGATGGCACCCTACGAGGCGTTGTACGACAGGCCTTGCAGATCTCCTTTGTGCTGGACAGACCCTAGGGAGTCAGCACTTGTGGGACTAGAGATGGTTCGAGCCACGACAGAGAAGGTCCAGGTCATCCAGGAGCGGATGAGGACAACACAGAGCCGGCATAAGTCATATGCTGACAGGAGGCGGAGGCCACTAGAGTTCGAGGATGGCGACCACGTCTTCTTGTGTGTCTCACCTCGACGTGGTTTGCGGAGATTTGACCGAGGCGGCAAGTTGTCTCCACGCTTCATCGGGCCTTTCCAGGTCCTCAGCAGGATTAGCGAGGTGGCTTATCACTTGGCCCTACCACCTCAGTTGCACCGGGTGCACGACGTCTTCCATGTATCCCAGCTGAGGAGATACGTGCACGACCCGACGCACATCATTGACTATGGGGAGCTAGACGTGGATGATGGGGCGACTTTTGTGGAGGTCCTAGTGGAGATAGAGGATCGACAGGAGCGGGTCCTACGTGGGCGATCGATTCCTCTTGTGCACATCAGATGGCAGCACGAGAACCTCCAGGAGAGCACTTGGGAGTGGGAGGCTCAGATGCGTGCTCAGTACCCACATTTGTTCCCTAGTTTTTGATGTATCTTTACGGAGACGTAAAGCCCTGAGGTGGGAGTAATGTAAAGACCCGTAAATTTCCAGGAATTTTATTTAATTTTCTTTGGAATTTTACAAGAGCGCAGTTACTGAAGGCACCTGATTCCGAGGCCCGGTGTGCCCGGAATCATTTTCCAAAGATTGGCTCGGGTACGTTCAGTGAACGGACGGGCGAGTTTTTCTAACTTTTGAGCCGGTGCCCGGAATCGAATTCCGAGGGCACCGATGAAATCGCAGCGCCAGTATTCGCTTAGAAACGCCCCTTCCGGAGTTGCGTTTTCTCGAGTGTGGTTTTTCATTTTCGGGCTTAAAGTTGAGAAATAAAATAATTTTTGCGACAACTTTATTTTATTTCGCTTAAGCCGTTTGGAAGCCACTTGAAGCCACTTAAAGGTGGCTTGAACTGAGTTGAAGCGGATAGGATGCTATCCAGAAATATCCTACCCCCTTGGTAGGATATTTGTGAGGTGGGGCCCGTTCGAGCCCCGCCATTTCTTTCCGCTAAGAAACGCACCCGCGAAAACCCATCTTTATGAAAGTCAACTGACGCGTTTCTTAAAAATCTTAACAGACCATTTAATTGGGTGGTTTATTTCGTGAATTAAATGGGCCGTTTCTTTCGCTGAATTAATTCAACGAATTAATTCAATCGTTTCTTATCCTGTTTTCGTGTGTTGGCATATTAATAAAATAAGACCAACCAAAATCTTTTGGGGGATTACTTGTTGAGACAGAATTCTTGTTTCTTCTTCCTCCTTCGCGAAGAATGCGAAGAACGCGAAGAACGCGAAGAACGCCGAACCCGGAAATCGACGACGCGACGCCGTGATCCGCAATGCCGTCAACGTTCTTCTGCGAAGTCTCTTCCTCCGCGACGGATTTTCGATCGGCTGCTTGAGGTAAGAGTCTTGGACCTTCCTTTTTATCTCCTTCGTGATTCTTAACCAAAACACGGATTTAATTAATTTAAATTAAATCTGCTGTTTCATGGTGCGTTGAGTTCGCTGACTCAACGCCGGATTCCGCGGCGACGCGACGCCTCCCCGCGACGACGCGACGATCCCCCTCTTCCGCGACGATCCCCCTCTTCCATGACGAGCTTTTCCTTGAAGAACGCTCGCGCGCGACGATCATTGAGGTAGGGATTTTATAATTTGGAATGCCCCTCTTTATTCCCGTGAACGTTCTTTAAAAATTAAAGAACCAGTTTCAATTGAACAATTTTATTTTATTAAAATTTTCGGTTCATGTGTTGAACAAAATTCTCCCGTTTGTTTATATCTAACGCGGAGGGTGCGGGCCAAACGAACACGACCCGACGACCCTCCGCCGTTCTTTGTTTTGTGCGGATTTGACGGGCGATGAAGGAACGTGCCGCAAGGGTTGTTTGACGATTCCGCAGTGAAGAACGAGTCCCGGGAGGAGCAATGGCGCAGACGGGAAGAGAATCGGACCACCGGAACGATCCCGGTGGCCCGCGGAACTCGCCGGCGGCGCGGGTCGCCGGCGCGGCGGCTCCGGTAGCCGGGAGCGGCGGCGGCGGCACCCGCGGACCCGCGGCCGCGCGGGTCCGGTGCCCTCGGACGCGGCTGAAGCCGCGTCCCGACTCAACGCGGCCCCACGCTGGGGGCCGCGGCACCATCAGGCCGCGGGGGCGGCGCCCCGCGTGCCTCGGCCGTTCGGCCGCTCGGCCGAACCAGGCCAGGCCGGTCCGCCCGGCCGGGCCATGCCCTGGCCGGACCGGACCGGGTCGGGTCGACCCGGTTCGGCCGACTCCCGGGCGGGGGGGGGGGGGGGGGGGGGGGGGGGTCGGCCCGGGCCCGTACCCCCCGTCTTCGGATGGACTTCGTTCAAATGGCCGTATCTTGAGCTATGGGCCTCCAAACGACCCTCCGTTAGCGGAAACACGATACTTGGATCGAGACGGTCGTTTCGGTATATCGCACTCAAGGTTTCGAAATACTTTGAGTTCGGCCGGGTTGGTTCGTACACGAAACCAACCGGGCCCTTGGAGCGGAATCGCTCATATCTTGAGATACGGACGTCCGATTGACGTGCCGTCAGCTTTGTTGAGTTCCTCTTTGTGAGACGGATCTTTTGGAATACTCCGCCCGAGGTTTGGACGCAGGTGGAGTACGGTCGGGTTGGTTTTGCCTTAAAAACCAACCGGGCCCCTGGGACGAAAAAGCCAATAACTCTCAGACCGGGCGTCCGATTGACGCGCCATCTGCGACATTGAGTTCCTATTGACGATACGGAACTTTGGATACATCAACTTCGGACTTTGTGTCAGTTGATGTATCAGCCTCTCGGCTCGTGGAGCGGACCCTCCCGAACGAGCTTGCTGTGTGCGAGAACCCTAGTGCTGGCTGCGACTGCTTCCTCGACAGCGACGACCGTGCAGAGATCCTCAGTGGACTGCGGCGATGACTGTGCAGAGATCCTCCGTGGACTCCGACGACGACTGTGCAGAGATCCTCAGTGGACTGCGGCGATGACTGTGCAGAGATCCTCCGTGGACTCCGACGATGACTGTGCAGAGATCCTCAGTGGACTGCGGCGATGACTGTGCAGAGATCCTCAGTGGACTGCAACGACTACTGCACTCAGCGATCCTGCGTGGATCAGTGCTTCAGGTCCTATGTGGGCCCGGTCCTGTGTGGGCCCGATCCTGTGTGGGTCCCATCCTGTATGGGTCAGCGCTCAGCGGTTCTGTGTGAGCCAGCGCCTACAGGTCCTGCGTGGGCCTGGTCCTGTGTGGGCTCGATCCTGTGTGGGTCCGATCCTGTGTGGGTCATTGCGGGGGTTAGTTACCTATCGATCCTTCGTGGGTCCGACGACTTAGATGGATCAGTGATCATCTTTATCGTCATCCGAAGAAGTATACCTGTGTGAGCTAAATCTTGTGTTTCTCTCCTTTGTGGATTGTGTTGAGCTATCCTGTGTGGACTTACTGTTTACTATCCTTTGTGGATTGTGTTGAGCTATCCTGTGTGGATTTACTGTTTACTCTCCTTTGTGAATTGTGTTGTTCTATCCTGTATGGGTATACGTTTTGCTTTCTTGTGTGGACTGGGTTGTGCTTGGGCTCGGACGTTGGAGCCGAACGGGAATTGAAGACTTAGGTATATGTATGGGCATATACCTAAGCCATGTCAGATGTTACTTCGTGATTGTGTCTTTCCTTCGTGGATTATCCTTTGTGGATTTCGGGAGACCTTCGGGGGTCTCGGGGGTCTCGGGGTCCCTACTGAGTGGCTTATACTCACCCCTGCACGGGTTTTGCCCGCACTACGTTGTGTTGGTTGTAGACGACGGACAACGCTGATCGTGGTGGAGGCGTGCGGAGCAGGACGGTACCTGGAGGTGGACCACTGGGCGGGACGTACTCGGAGCGGTCAGGTGGACCTGAGGAGTAGTGGAGGCTATCTGTACCCACCCTTCAGGTGGGACTTCCAGAGGACGGCTCGACGCTGCAGTTTTCCCTTTTTAGTTGCTGTTTTTCCTTTCAGTTGTACTTTACTGTTGGGCTTGTATTTCCGGCCCCTTTTACTTTCAGCACAGCTTGTACAGTTTTTACTTAGTGTTTACTTTTCCGCTTGCTTACTCTGTGGTGCTTGTTTACTTTTCAAAGGCAATGCCTTCCCTTTTTGTTGGGATTTACGCCTTGGTGCTAGTCGCCAGCCCCTGGCCTATAGAAGGCGGGCTTGGGGTAGTCACGGCACGGGCCCCGAGGACGGGTCGTGACATTCACCAAAGAATCCTCTAAATTTTTAATCCATATTTCCCCAGCACGTCGGACTATAAAGGCGCACGTCACAACATTCCCATTATTATGCGATGTCATGTCATTACTCTGTTTTATTTAAGAAACAATGTCACTGTTATGCGTCATTAAAGCATCATTACACTGCGAGTTTAATGATCCCTTGATGAGCCTCATTGATGCGCATTGTCTCCGCCCTGTTACCGCCCCGCAATGTCATCATCCACCACTCAAAATTGAGAAATAAAATAAAATAATTCTTTTAAATTATTTTATTATTTGTCTCGAAAAGTCCAAAAAATAACTTTTCCACTCGGCACTTGCTGGCCGAAGTTAAGTCATTTCTAGGAAAATCTCAGCATTCTGAAATCAATGGTAACCTCATATTTTCAATCTGAGCGACGATTCAAAAGATAGAAAATCACACTCGCATGTTTACTGAACGTACCTTAAAAAAGTTCAAAATTTCGTTCCAGACTCTTTGGACCTTAGAATCACGTGCCGTCAAATTTAACGGTCTTGAAATAATTCCATATAAATAAAAAAATTATATAGAAATTTTGAGATGTTACATTCTCCCCACCTTAGGGTTTTACACCCCCGAAAGCTAAAACAACAACTAAGCAAAAAATATAAGGGTAATGAGAACGAATCTGAGTCTCCTGCTCCCATGTGCTCTTCTAGAGATTCTCATGCTACCATCAGATGTGAACTAGATGAATCAACCATCTGCATAGGACCTGCTCCTATTGATCCTCTATCTCCACTGGGAACTCTACAAACATCGCCCTATAGTCAATGTCCAGCTCGCCCCAGTCGATGACGTGTGATGGATCATCTACGCACCTCCTCAGCTGCGACACATGGAAAACATCATGCACGCGGTGTATCTGTGGGGGGAAGAGCTAGGCGGTATGACACCTTGCCAACTCTACTTCGGATCTGAAAAGGCCTGATGAATCTCGGAGATAACTTGTCGCCCCAACCAAATCACCACAATCCTCATCAGGGCGAGACTCGAAGGAACACATGATCTCCCTTCTAAAACTCCAAGCATCTCTGTCTCCTATTGGTATAAGACTCATGTCTGCTCTGTGCAGTCCTTGTAGGTTCTGGGTGCAGTAGAAGTGCATTGGTGGGTGCACCCAACTTTAATTTTTCCGTTAACAATGATCAATTCGAGATCCTTCATGATAATAAAACTCCAGATCTTCAGAATATAACTAAGAATGTAAGAAAGGAAGGGAGTCTTGGAACCATAAAGAGGATCATCATATGTTGGTTATAATTAATTTAATTAAAATACAAGAATTACCTTGATGGAATTCTCTCTCTGTTGATGTTTCCAGTCATGATCTGATGTGATCCATCGTTGTGTCGTAGAATCCATGTGTAGGATTCCACTAGAGGCGATCCACACATGCTCCACATATCTATGGATGTCACCGAAGGGATCTCCGGGTGCTAGAGCGGAAGATCCTTCGCTTGCGATGTCTACCTTCGACCACCTTGAGAGCCGCTTGCAAAGCTCTCTCCTTGATCCGATGGAGAATGATCTCTCTAGTAGCTTGAGAGCATTCTTGGAAGAAAATAATTATCTCTTGGATTGAGAGATTTCTCTAGATTTGTTGTGCACAACCACCAAAAATGGATAGGCTAATGAGAATTATATAATTGAGATTTTAATTACTTAGAATAATAAAGTGAATTAATTACCCGAAAGCATTTATTCATTTCATTTAATTCTTAGTAAGACCCCATGTATAATAATAACAGTTGACTATTATTATTACTTGACATGCGCCCAGTGAATTACACCTAATATTATTTAATTAAATAAATAATATTATTTCTCATAAATCCCTAGAAAAATTACACGGTGTGTAATTTTGTTTTTCTATTTTCTTTATTTCCTCCACCACATTTATTAGACATTGAATAATGACTATTTATTTCTCAAATAAATATCACTAAATTACTCACTAATAAATATATTATTTTGCCCACAATATATTTTCTCGAATAACTAGTGTGATAAAAAATCCTTGAATATTTATTAAACTACAACCGGGAATAATTTTTATTCAACTTGTTAGATTAATATTTAACTGAGATACTTGGACACACTTAGTGTGTGACCATCTAGGCCTCTTTCTCAGTGGAATTAGGTAGAGCCTACCTAAAGTCCAAGGTTAGCATCTAGCAACATGCCAAGTCACCCATAGAGAAAGAAGTTAACGCTGCAATGACGTGTCACCTCCTACGAACGCTTACCTTGTAATGTAATCCCTTTGTCTCGATATCTCAAATCAAGCGGGTTGTATGCTAGTGCCATCAACCCATGTGCTCGATTATTCTTTCTTTGACTTTATGGAATTGAACTCACTCATTCCACCCATGTGCTCGATTATTCTTTCTTTGACTTTATGGAATTGAACTCACTCATTCCTTACCATGGCCATGGATTTATTTAGGCTATATCAATTCCATCAAAGGGCCTAAGATATCTACTTTCATTATAGGAACAGAAGGTACAAATCCTTTCTCGCATTATCTATTAATGCAGTATTACTCATGACACAACCAACATATCCCACATCGCTGTGAATAGGGTGTCGTCAAATTTTTCATCAATACATATAAGTGTGGGAGTTGTAATACCCATTAATAATAATTTTAAAGTCTAAGGACCAATACACACATCTGCAGATAAGAACATCCAATGACACTATGGAATGTGAATTTTCTACTGGTGGGTCTCATTCTCATAATATCCTCCTCGATATTACCAAGGATGCACACCATGAGAAGATGCCTCAAAGTTTTATGAATCCTCACCCCTAGTGGCCTGTATTATTTGTGTCCCTCAAATAACATCATCTGGTAATAGAACATATATTAAAAAATAGTGTTATGGCACTTCTTAGTTCTCATCACAGTAGGGATCCACTATGACCCTTTAATGAAACAACTATCTTTAGGACATTATCACATGCATTGTCACGTAGAAGAATAATCAATATGTGATAAGGTATTTATTAATGAATAAAGTAAAAAGTAGTTGGTTCTAGTCCACTAACTCCAACAGACTCTCATTTGTACTAGAGCCAACAGCTAACAACATTTAACCCGCTATCTCTCACATGATTTTCATGCTTCTTCTGAGGTAGGCCTTTAGTCATGGGGTCCAACATGTTCTCTTCCATGGACACTCTGATCACTGGAAATTCACCACTTTGATATAAATCCCTCAAGAGGTGATACTTTCAGAGAATGTGCTTTGTCCGTTGATGTGACCTTGGTTCTTTTGCAAGAGCCACTACTACAGTATTATCATAATACAATATGATAGGATCTTTACTACTAGGCACCACATCAAGCTCATGGAAAAAGTTTCAAATCCAAACGACTTCCTTGGCTACATCAGAATTCGTTATATATTCATACTCCACTATAGAATCAGTGAAAACTAGCTGCTTTGAACTCTTCCAGCTCACAGCTCCTCTATTAAGATAGAAAACATATCCTGATTACAACTTCAAATCATTCTAATCTGTATGAAAACCAGCATTAGCATACCCTCTAACGACAAGCTCCTTGTCTCGTCCATACGCCAGGAACATATCTTTAGTTCTTCTCAGATACTTAAGGATAGTCTTAACAACAATCCAATGATGTTCTCCTGTATCTTCTTGATATATGACTACCATGATCAGTGCATAGGAATTACCAAGCCTGGTACATAACATAGCATACATGATGGATCTTATAGCCGAAGAATATGAGATCTTACTCATCCTATCTTTCTCCTGTTGTGTCTGAGGACACATTCTCTTATAAAGATGTAGGCCACGTGACACTAGAACCAATCCCCTCTTGGATTATTCCATACTAAATCTCTTTAGTATTTGGTCAATGTATGTACCCTGACTTATTCCAAGAAACCTCTTGGATCTATCATGAATGATTTTGATCCCTAGAATGTAGGATGCTTCACCTAAGTTCTTCATGGAGAAACACTTGTTCAAACAGTCCTTAACTGACTCTAAGACTGGTACATCATTTCCAATAAGTAATATGTCATCAACATGTACTTCTAGGATAAAGACCAAATTCCCATTAAAACACTTATAAAAACATGGCTCACATTCATTCTTAATGAAACCAAATTCCTTTATGGCTTCATCAAATCAAATGTTCCATGACTTGGATGCTTGCTTTAATCCATAAATGTATTTCTACAACTTGCAACCCCATTTGGCTTCACCTGGTGTCACAAAACCTTCTGGTTATGTCACATCGACATCTTTTTGAAGGTTACCATTAAGGAATTTTGTTTTGACATCCATCTGCCAAATCTCATAGTCATGGTAAGTTGATATGGAAAGTATGATTCATATGTATTTAAACATAGAAACTAGCAATAAGGTTTCATCATAGTCAATTACTTGATGTTTTATGAATCCTTTAGCCACTAGACTTTCTTTATAGGTGCTAACTTGACCTTCCATGTCCAACTTTATCTTGAATACCCATTTGAATCCAACATGATTTACATCAATTGACTCATTGATCAGAACCCATACTTGGTTCTAATACATGTAATCCACATCAATATTCATAGCTTCTAGCCATCTTGCAACTTTTGAGATTTTTACTGCTTCCTTGTAGGAGAGAGGTTCATCATTGTCCAACAATAATGATTTGCCATCCTCGGTGACTAGGAAACCAAATATCTTTGGTTCCCTTATCTCTCTTGATATACTACACAATACTTGTGTTTCTAGAACCTCTTCCATGGGGACCTATGGAACTTTTTCCTGTACCAACTCCTATATATCTTGAACATCGACTTCATCTAAGTCAATCTTTCTCCCACTATCCTTTTTGAGGATGTGCTCCCTCTCAAGAAATATGACTTGTTTGGCAAGAATCACTTTCTTATCTGAAGGGTTATATAGGTAATATCCTTTTGTTTCCTTAGGATATCCTATAAAGATACACCTCATGCCATAGGGTGCTAGTTTTTTTTTCTGAGAAGGCCTTAACAAACGCCTCACATCCCCATACATGTGTGTGCAAAAAAATGGGTTTCTTTCCATTCCATAACTCAGATGGAATTCCATTTGACACCTTTTTTGGTAATCAGTTTAATGTGTATGCTGCAGTTTCTAATGCATATCCCCAAAATGATAATGTAAGATATGCATGACTCATCATCGTCCTCACCATGTCCAACAAGGTGCAGTTCCTCCTTTCACTAACACCATTCCACTGTGGTGTATAAGGATGAGTGAGCTGAGATAGAATCCTAGACTCCCATAGAATATTGATGAACTCTTGGTTTAGATATTATCCACCTCGATCTGATCAAATTTTCTTTATCTTCTTACCAAGATGATTCTCTACTTCATTCTTGAATTCCTTAAATTTCTCTAAGGAATCTGACTTATACATCATTAAGTAGACATAGTCATATCTAATCAAATCATCAGTAAAAGTAATTAAGTAAGAATATCCACCTCTAGATTCTACTGGAAATGGTCTACACACATTCGTGTGCACCAATCCTAGAATCTCTATGGCCCTTTTCACCCCGTCTACTGAAAGGCGGCTTGGTCATTTTACCTTGTAAACAAGCGTGACATCTATCAAGTAGTTTTAGCTCAGTAGAGTCTAAATAACCATCTTGGTAGAGCTTTGTCAAGTGCTTCTCATTTATATGACTGAGACGGTGATGCCACAACTGGGTGATGTATGAGTCATGTGAGTTTGTTTCGTTATCGATTACCAACACTTGGTTTTCATAATTTAATACATACAAACTATTATTTAAATGTTCCATACCATAACATACATTTTTCTTATAAAAGAAACAACCCTTATTTAAAAACTTGAAAATAAATCCATCCATATCCAAACATGATATAGAAATTATGTTATTGGTAACACTAGGAACATAATAACAGTTATGTAAAACCAAAAGCATCCCAGTTGGCAATGAGAGATGGTGATCGCCAATGACCAATGCAGCCAGCGTCACGCCATTAGTAGCTCTAAGATCCACCTATCCTCTGGAAATATTTCTAAATCTATTTGGTTCCCACATTTGAATACAGATGTGAGCCCCATAAGTTTTATCTAATACCTAATGTGTAGAAATAGAAAGATTACACTTGATAACTAACGCACCTTTAGCGTCCCAATGCTTTTGGGTGCAGTTCCTCTTCTAGTGGCCTGACTTGCCACATGAAAAACATATCATCTCCCATTCCTTGCCCCGCCACTGGATCTTCCCCTTCTTAGAGGGATGGTGCTCAGGGGCTTCAGACCATTTATGAATCCTTGGCCCCCTTTCCTTGTCCTTCCTTTTCTTATTCACCATAAGGACTGTGGGTTTGTCATGCCCCATATCCTTATATACCTGGAGAATTAAGGTCAGAAGTTCTAATAGACTCTTCTCATTGTTGATCATGTTGTAGTTGAAAATAAATCTAGATAAGGTCTTGGGCAGTGATGATAGGATTAGATCTGTACGCAACTCATCTGGGAACTTAATCCCTAAGATGTACAAGCATTCAATGTAGCCAATAAGATTGACTACATGAGGCCCAGATTGTGTAGAATCTCCAAGCTTAGTTGTAAACAAAGCATTGGAGATCTCATATCTCTCATGTTTCGCCTTCTCTTGATAGAGATCCTTAAGGTGAGACATCATTTTATATGCGTCTATGTTTTCATGTTGCTTCAAGAGCTCATTAGACATGGATGATAACATGAAACATTGAACATATGTGGCATCATCCATATGTTTCATATATATAGATAGTTCCTCATCACTAGCCTCTTTTCTAGGTGCAACTATAATAGGCTCCTCCAGCACGTACAATTTCCTCTCGTGGTGAAGGATGACAAGTAAACGCCTCTGCCATTCTTGGAAATTAGTGCTAGTGAGAAGGTTTTCCTTCTCGAGTATGGTTAAAAATGATATGTTTGAAGTCATTTTTCTTGCAGTTTCTATAAATTAAGATGATCAAAGGTTTAGTACTTTATCCTGATAAAACCGAGACAAATAAATAATTTAATACTTATTAGTCTCCCACTATTTTATCAAAATCCAATAGCCCTCACCATTAACTTCAGAATATTCTATTGCCTGAATATTCTAGTGGAAAGTATCCATATTGCCCTTCGCATTACCCCAACTAGGGTTGGTCAAGAAACTTGAAGGGTTTTAGGTAGGTATTCCAAATTCTAACTACATTAACTCGCTGCTCCTTGATCCGTTGAGTGGACTCCCCAATCCTGAAATCCTTTTATTTTGGATTTCCTTAAACTTTACCTCTTGGTCATACTAAATATTGTTGTGGCAGTCAACCCTTGATGTGAACCAAGTCAAGTCAACCCAAAACCTTGAATTATAATTCCACAATAATTGAAAGTACCCTAACTAGGGTTGGTCAAGCACTTTGAACTATGGTTTGATTCTAACTAAGATTATAGAAGGCTATACCGACTTAATATCTTCTTTGAGGGATTTTATCCTTATACATAAATTTTCATTTTATTATCTTTTATTACATTCTTGTTAATATTAAGTGGGATATACTTAAGTGATTAACCATGTCTAAGATAATATTTACACATAATCCAGTCTTATTTTAGTTCCATCTTGCATTCTTGTTTAATTCATTAATTGTGTGATAGTTACAACACAACCACGATAAATAAACCATGCAAGCGATAGAAGTAAAATAAATGGTATGATCATGAGCTTGTTCTATTGGTTAGTTTATCTAGCAGTTGATAAACTAATCCAAGTCCTATGGGAGAAACACCATGAACCTTTTGGGTTCATGTTTACAGCTTTCCACCTGTCCATCTTTGTATCTCCTTAGATTGGTTTCACCTTGACTCCTAACTTGAATTGCCTCTACTAGCTTGGGAGATCCATCCATTACACATGCTTTTATCTCACTCACGGGTGAGGGGTAAAATAGGGTTTTACATAAAAAACCTTGGGTATGCATGCCCTGCATGTTAATGAGGAGAAGTCTCACAGACCAACAAATTTAATTTAATAAATAAATTAAAATAAATCATTCACAAACAAAGGTCTTGGTCTAGCTCATGATCATCCATACATGCAGTGATGTTTATGCATAAATAAAACTAGCATTCAATTCTTTAATCGTTCTTGTTTAAGATAAATCATGCTCGAATCAATTAATTATCTTTAATTAATCAATCCTTTTATCTTAAACCCTTTTTCTGAATTTCCTTGAGATTCTCATCCATCATAATTTTAAACAAATAAATTCATTTAAAATTATCTTTTTACGTAACTTATACCTTGGAGTCAACCTAGTGAATTCCCATTCATAATTACCCAATGAGTAGAAATGAACATTATGCAGATGTTAAATTAAACACATATATATAAAACACCTATCAAGTGTTCTGCCTCATCTTTATGCCTACACTATGGTACGCGTCTCAAGGGTTTGTATAATATAATAATAAATTTTAATAAATCTACGTAATTTGGATGAGTACATGGAGTGTAGTTCTAACTACACGACATGTACTTCTGTTCACCATCCATCTGAAGTACACGCCTGAGGATATGGCCTGTAGATGTACTTTGGAAATCTTTGGAGTACATGGCATGTTCAGTGGGACACACGCAGTGTAGTATCCATGTTATATGGTTTCCATCTAAGCAAGTCATGTACGAGGTACACAGTCCAACCCTAACCTGAAGGGACTACATGCCATGTTCAGTGGGTCACACAGCGTGTAATTCGGAAACCGTGTGACACCTATTCCTGGTCAACACACGGAGTCTTAAATACTTAGATAGAATCCAATGACACGTCCTGATTTGGTGGACCTTCCCAGTACATGGAACCTATACTACACGGCGTGTACTACCGAATACAAACCGTGTGTTCTGGTGTTGTACGACCAGGAAGCTTTGGCACCTCTAGATGAGATCCTCTGTTTTATTTTAATCAACATTAAAAAAAATCATTTCTATAAGGTGAACAAGAATTGAAAGAGGAGGAATAGATCTCGAGATTCAGATTTATAGAATTATTAACTTGAATTGAAAAAACTAAATTATTAAATGCATAAATCACCAATGAAATACTAAATAATTATATTCAACAATATGAACGCTCTAATACCACTTGTAGGTTACGGGCGTAGCGGAAGTACGTTGGTGGGTGTACCCAACTTTAATTTTTCCATTAACAACGATCAATCCGAGATCTTTCATGATAATAAAATATCAGATCTTCAAAATAGAACAAAGAAATAAAGAAAGGAATGGAGTCCCAAAACCATATAGATGATCATCATATGTTGGTTATAATTAATTTAATTAAAAGAAAAGAATTACCTTGATGTAATTCTCTCTCCATTGATGTTTCTAGTCATGATCTGATGTGATCTGTTGTTGAGTCATAGAATCCAAGTGTATGATTCCTCTAGTAGTAATCCACATGTGCTCCAACTATATTTGAATGTCGCTAAAGGGATCTCCGGGTGCTAGCATGGAAGAGCCTTCGCTTGCAATGTCCACCTTTGATCACCTTGAGAGCCGCTTGCAAAGCACTCTCCTTGATCCGATGGAGGAGGATCTCTCTCGTAGCTTGAGAGCATTCTTGGAAGAAAAGAATTCTCTCATGGATTGAGAGATTTCTCTAGATCCATTGTGCACAACCACAAAAAATGGATAGGCTAATGAGAATTATATAATTGGGATTTTAATTACTTAGAATAATAAAATAAATTAATTACCTGAAAGAATTTTTTCATTTCATTTAATTCTTAGTAAGACCACATGTCTAATAATAACAGTTGACTATTATTATTACTTGACATGCACCCAGTGAATTACACCTAATATTATTTAATTAAATAAATAATATTATTTCTCACAAATCCCTAGAAAAATTACATAGCGTGTATATTAATATACATGATGTGTACTTTTGTTTTTACATTTTCTTTATTTCCTCCACCATATTTATTAGACCTTAAATAATGGCTATTTATTTCTCAAATAAATATCACTGCATTACTCGCTAATAAATATATTATTTTTCCACAATATATTTTGAATAACTAGTGTCGAAATAAATGCGGTCATGAATCCTTAGATAATTATTAACCCAAAATCGGGAATAATCTTTATTCAACTTGTTAAATTAATATTTAACTGAGATACTTAGACATACTTAGTGCGTAACCCTCTAGGCCTCTTTCTCAGTGGCATTAGGTGGGGCCTTCATAAAGTCTAAGGTTGACATCTAGCAACATGCCAAGGCACCCATATAGAAAGAAGTTAACGTCGTAATGACGTGTCACCTCCTACAAACGCTTACTGTGTAATGTAATCCCTTTGTCTCGATATCTCGAATCAAGAGGGTTGCATGCTAGTGACATCAACCCATGTGCTCGATTATTCTTTCTTTGAATTTCTAGAATTGAACTCGCCCATTCCTTACCATGTCCATGGATTTATTTAGGCTATATCAATTCCATCAAAGGGCCTGAGATTTCTACTTCTATTGTGGAGTAGAAGGGACAAATCCTTTCTTGCATTGTCTATTAATACAATATTACTCATGACACACCCAACATATCCCACCTCGCTACGAATAGTGTGTCATCACAATTTTTATCAATACATCTAAGTGCACGAGTTGTAATACCCATTAATAATAATCTTAAAATATAAGGATCAATACACACATCCATAGATAGGAACATCCAATGACACTATGAAATGTGGATTTCCTATTGGCGGGTCTCGTTCTCATAATATCCTCCTAGATATTACCAAGGGCGCACACCATGAGAAGATGCCTCAAAGTTTTATGAGTCCTCAACCCTAATGGAATGTATTATTTGTGACCCTAAAATAACATCATCTAACCATAGAACATATATTCAAGAATAGTGTTATGACAATTCTGGGTTCTCATCATAGTAGGGATCCACTATGACCCTTTAATGCAACAAATATCCTTAGGACATTATCACATGCATTGTCACGCAGAAGAACAATCAAAATGTGATAAGGTATTTATTAATGAATAAAGTACAAAGTAGTTGGTTCTAGGACACCAACTCCAACAGTCCTCATCCGCTCCTGGATGTTATATACTTTCTCATTGGTAGCCCGTACTAACTATGGACCCATGAGTGTCGACTCCCCTGGGTTTGTACAGCATATGGGTGATCTAAAAGGCTGCTCATACAAGGCCTCAAAATGGTTCCATGCCAATGGTGGAGTGATAACTATTGTTGTATGCAAACTCCACCAGTGGTAGGTGGTCCTCCTAACTACAACCAAAGTCAAAGACGCAAGCACAAAGCATGTCCTCCATGGTCTGTATGGTCCGCTCTGTCTGACCATCCGAATAGGGATGAAAAGATGTGCTCAAATGTAGCTGCATCCTGAATGCCTCTTATAATCCCTTCCATAACTCGGATATAAAGTGGGCATTGCGATCTGACATGATCATCAAAGACACCCCGTGAAGCCGCACTATCTCCTGGACGTAGAGGCGTCCTAATCCCTATACCGTTCCCTACTCCTGGATGGGTAGGAAGTGATCCGACTTGGTGACTCAGTCAACGATCACCCAAATAGAGTCATGACCTCTAGAAGTACGTGGTAACCTCATCATGAAGTCTATCGAGATACCATCCCATTTCCACTCCGGTACCTCGAGTGGCTGAGTCAAGGCTTTCAGAACCTGGTGCCCGACCTTCACTTATTGAAAAGTGAGGCATCGTGAAAAGAACTCAGCCACTGCTTTCTTCATCCCTAGGCACTGGTACTGATACCAGAGGCCCTAATACATCTCTTCCACTCCAAGATGTACCACCATAGGGGAAGTATGTAACTCCATCAACACCTACTCCCACAACGCCATTGGTACTAAGGTGAACCCTCTAAAAAGGATGACGTGCTCCCCACCTATCGAAAATCCATCAGGAGCCCATCCTGAGGATAACTGAGCACGTCAGGCCTCACAATCAACATCCACCAGTTATGCCTCCCTAACCCACTGTAAGAGTGGGGGAGTAATAGTTATCGATTGGAGGTAAGTAGCTTCACCATCATCTATGAAGGATATCTACATCACACCTAATTACTCTGTCGCCTCACTCAGTAGCTGCAACCCAGTCCTCCTGCTGAGCTCGTATGCCACCACATTCCCCTTTCAAGAAGTATATACTATCTCAAAATCATAGTCCTAGAAAAAATATTCCATCATAATTGTCTCAAGTTCATGTCCTTCTGGGAGAAGATATACCTGAGACTCTTATGGTCAGAGTGAACGGTGAACCGCTCACCCATCAAGTAGTGTCACCACGTCTTCAAGGAAAAGACCACTACTGCTAACTCCTGGTCATGGGTCGTGTAGTTCTACTCATGCTTCCTCAACTGTTGTGAGCCGTAGGTGATCATTGCTCACTCCTGCATCAGGACACAACCCAATCCAGTCCCCGATGCATCGCAGTAAACTACATACCTCTTTCCCTCCTCGGGTAGTGTCAAGATGGAGGCACTAGTCCATCTCCACTTCAGATCCTGGAAACTCTGCTGGAATATCTCTGTCCACATGAAGGGTTGTCCCTTCCGTGTCAAATATGACAAGGGTACTGCTACTCTAGAGAAGTCGGGAACGAACCTTCAATAGTAACTAGCCAGCCCCAAGAAGATCTGCACCTCAGTCACACTTCTGGACGACTCCCAAGAAATCAATACCTCTATCTTCTCTGGATCTACTGCAACTCTAGCCTCCAAGAAAACATGTCCCAAAAAGTGGATCTCCTGTATCCATAACCGACACTTCAAGAGATTACCATAAAGTTGGTTCTCTCGGAGTGTATTCAGGACTATCTATAGGTGTGTAGCGTGCTGCTCCTCCTATACTGAATACACCAAGATGTCATCGATGAAAACCACAATGAACCAGTCAAGGTAGGGCTGGAAGATCCTGTTCATGAGGTCTACGAACACTACTGGGGAATTTGTCACACCGAAAGGCATCACCAGGAACTCATAACATCCATAACGGAACCTGAAGGTCGTCTTTGGTACATTCTTATCCCATACTCAAAAGTTGGTGGTAGCCTGATCTGAGGTATATCTTTGAGAACCACTTCCCCCCTTTCAGCTAGTCAAAGAGTTCATCAATTCTAGACAGTGGGTACTTATTCTTCACGGTCGCCTGGTTCAGGTGCTGAAAGTCCACGCACAACCTCAAACTCCCATCTTTCTTCTTGGAAAAAATTATCGGGGCTGTCCATGGTGAAACACTGGGTCTTAGAAACCCCTTATCCTGCAAGTCCTCCAGATGTACCCTCAGCTCACAAAGCTCTACAAGATCCATTCGATACGCCGGTGTGGATATCGGTGTCGTCCTGGGATACAGGTCGATGCAAAATTCTACCTCTCTATGAGGAGGTAGCCTTGGAACCTCATCAGGAAAAACATCCTCGTACTCGTCCACCACTATAGGAAAACTTGGACTCTTACCCTCCACTGCTCCGAGGGTGAGGCTAGCCAACTAGTGAGTTATTGGCTGAACCCTCCTCCGATAGAGTCCATCCTGTGCTGCAAGGGTTTCCTTTTCACCGGTGAAGGAAAACATGGTCCCATCTGTGTGGACACACCACACCGTATGCCTAAAATAGTTGATCTGAGCATGGATTGTGGATAACTATTCCATACCCAAGATGAAATCCTAAGGCCTCAACGCTGCTACTAGGAGATCCCAACTAAAGCTCTCACCTCCTAGAGTAATCTCACACTACTGGAACCAGTGTGTAATCATCGAATCCCCTCTTGTAGGAGTCTCTAGCTGTAAGGATCGAGCCAACGGCTCCACCAGAATCTCTGAGCTCTGAACGAGAGCTGTAGCAAGGAAGGAGTGACTAGTAACCATGTCTATAAGTACTAAAACTAGGGTGGATAAGACACCGATCATACCTCATATCATCTCTGGAGCATCGTGGTCGTAAGCCTTTACTGCCTGGAGATGAGGTCACCCATGTCTGCCTGCTCCTTGAGGTTGGGGTGGACCACTTGGGGGTGGTGGTAGTAACATCTCAAACCATCTCCCACCACCTGACACTCAGCTAACTCCCCTGCCACGTTCGCCGCCCTGTGGACCTCCTCGATCGAACTGCCATCACTACCTCAACAGCCCCTCAACCGTCTGTTGGTCATCTGTATGGCGGGTCGGGTAGTCATGTGCCATGTGTCCTTGCCCGCTGTATATATAGCACTGCCTGGCTCCCAACCGACTCCCTCCGGACTGGGAGCCCCACACCATCGACCCTGAGTCCTGGGGTCATGCTCTGAAAGACCTAGCTCGTATGGGCCCACATGTCTACTGTCTGCAGCCTACCGAAGACTCTGCCGCCTGGGGTCTGCTGGCGACTCTAGCTTTTGGTGCTTGCTTCGCTAAGAATTTCTACATTAAAAGGTATCTCTCTAGCACCCCGGCCTAGGTATGGATGCTGAGAGACACCACCGAAGCCCTGATCTCCCGCCTGAGTCCCTACTCAAAGGCTCGAGCCCTGAAGAAAGGTTCTTGCACCATATCTTTAGAGTAGTGAGAAAGATCTGTGAACCTTGATGAGTACTCGACCGCCATCATGTTGTCCTGTTGTAGGTGAAGAAGCTCCCAGATGTATCTAGAATGCAAGGTCGTAGGGAAAAACTCCTCCTGAAAAAACCTCTCAAAGTCAACCCAAGTGAGGGTCACCTCATCGTGAGTCTGGATAGTCAAACTCTACCATCTCCTTGCTGAGCCTTGCAGAAGGCTCACTGCCAAGATCGCCATATGGTCAGGCGGTGTCTTCACTAAGCAGAAGACCCATGTTACAGCCTCCAGCCAGTCCTCAACGACCTAAGGATCCGTCTCTCCCCTGAACCTGGGAGGTCTCTGTCTTTGAAACTCATGTAGGGCACTAAGCCTACGAACATCCTCTGCTGGAACTGCCGGAAGTAGATGCTGACCATCAGGTGGTGGTAGCACTGGTGCACCACCCGGTGGGGCCATCTTTAGAACTGGTCCCTGAATAGACGTCTCATCTCTAGGCAGGCTGTCCTCACGACCTCGTATCAGGATCCTGGCTGGTCGTCCACGTGGAGACATCCTAAGATAGATCAAGATATACCACAGTTAGAAGGTTATAACTGGTGAGCTGATTCTTATTCAAAATAAGGATACACTTATGTAATTAGTGTTTTCATGTATTGATCCAAAAACAGAATTCAAGCTCCTGGTGTATTGATACGTCGGTCACCGCACCAACACTGGACTCCCCGAATCTGAAAATCAAACTTGCAACACTTAACACTGTTGCCCTAAAACAAAACATCAGACTCCTAGTCTTTGAGGGGGAACCAACCTCACTTTGATACCACTTTTTCACGACCCGTCCCTCAGGGCCCATGTCGTGACTACCCCAAGACCACCTCCCAAAGGCCAGGGGATGGCGACTAGCACCGAATGCATCAACCAGAAAGTGGGAGACATTTTCCTAAGTACCTGTACACACATGTACACACCCAACCACATCCCAACACACTGAAAAGGGGAAACGAGTACCACTAAAACAAGGCTGAGTGTAAGTAAAGATAAAAGTAAGTGGCCTAGAATACAAACCCAACAAGGAAATGAAAATAGTAAGTAAAAAAAGGAAATTCTGATGGCCATCTGTGGTAAACCCCACCTGATTACAAGAGTAGTGAAGCTACTGGAAGCCAAAGTAGAATGTCCTATCCGTCCAGTCCTACTGGGCCCTTCTTGGTCCTAGTCCACCAAGTCCACCATTGAATCGTCCATTATTCCCATCTCCCTGAGCACCCCTATTGAAACATCGGTCGTCTTCACCAGACACAACATGTGTAGGCAAAGCTCGTGCAGGGGTGAGTAACACAATACTCAGTAGGGACCCCAAAACAAAAAGGAAGGACCACACAATAATTCCTCAAAGTAAAGAACGGAACACAAGACAACTCACACCAGGTATATTCTAGGGTATTAGTAGTAGCATCGTCAGTCAAAAATGTTGAAATCCTCCTATATTGAGTACAGTGGGCATGCTGGGTCAAACAGAGCCACTTCCCACTAACCTTGGACTGTTGAGGTACTCATCCCTGATGAGTACTGTGAGTATGCTGGGTCACACAGAGCCGCTCCCCACAATGGTTCTGTCGAGACACACAGAACCGCTTCCCACCTTGGATGAACTGAGGTACTCCTCCTATCGAGTACCATGGGTCTGTCAGGTCACACAGAGATTCTCCCCACTGTGGCCCTTCCAGGTCACACAAAGCCACTTCCCAGTGGGCCGTCATCGAGCAGTCTTCAGGTCTCTTCCAACCACAGGGTTCTGTACGTAGCGTGCTTGGGATAATCACTCCTCAATCTATTTTTCACATCTCTACATCCATGAAACTCACCACAAAGCATGACAAAAGATCCTCCTCCTCGAGAGGGTCCCAACGCCATAAACAACCCATCAATCGGACACACAGTTTGCAAGATACAAGCATTTTAGTAACCAGAGGACCGGTTGCGACGGGGCTCAGTTCGACCCGGTCAGACTGACCCGACCAACCCAACCCAAAGGTTCCACATACCCCGGTTCATTTAGATAGACTCGACCTGACCTGGTATGGGTCGAGGTTGGTCTGGTTCGGCCAGGCCTAATAGGCCTTGCTGGACCCGACCCGGTTGGCTGAGGGTCCAGCCTGCCGGGTTGCTCGGTGACCTGGTCTTGTCCGACCCGGCCCAAAGAGGGCACGAGTTTGGCCCACAGTGTGGGTCCGGCCCATTGGGAGGTTTGTGCCCCGCTCGGTCCATAAGAGGCGGACCGGTTCGCCTCGCTAGACGCGACCGAGAGCTGTGTCTGTCCGCCCCCATCGCCTCGCCGGTCGCCTCCTCCGACGCGGTCAAGCAACCGCGACCCATCGCGTGAGACGCTACTCAGTTCCGCGTCTGCGAGCCTCCGACTTGGTCGAGTGACTATGGGCCTCTGACGCGGTCGAGCAACCGTGGGCCTCTGACACGGTCGAGCGACCTCGGGCCTCCGACGTGGTCAAGCGACCACGTCCGCCGCCTTCAGCCCTCGGCTCGGCCGACGGCTTCTCCTGCTGCGCCGCTGCCCGGTTCGGCCACGAACTTTCCTCCGACACACCGCCACCCACCCGTGGCCGCCGCCGCGGGCCACCGCCGACAGTTGTCGGTGCCACCACCGCTGTCGCTGGCGTACCGACAGATTCTTCTGCGGACCATTGGGTCCGCACCAATGGTCCGTTATTCGTACTGCTTGTGCCTGAATTCTTTGGGGAACGTCTTCTCCACCGTGAAGGTCTCAAATCTGTCTTGTCATCGATTCAAGAGGCTGGCCACAAAGAACACCTATGATGAAGGGTCTCATGCCTTATTTGTGTTGGCTTGCGCCCTCTGCGTTATAATTTTACAAAACAAAGGAGGTTCGAGGATTTTAATTAGAACAACAAGGATAATTCAATCCCAGATAAATAACCCCTAAAGAAGTCACCCTCCCATAAGAACGCATGGTCCATGTATTAACCTGTTCATGGGTTAATCTGCATTTTTCATTTTGAAATAAGAATTGAGAAACCTTTAAATCAAACAACCCCTACCTCTTATGATGTTCGATGTCGCGACGTTCATCCTTGATGGATTTAAGACGTCGACATTGCTTCCCGGATCTGATATTCAAAAGGCATTGAGGATGATGAAGTTCGGCCAGCGTTTTTCATTCTTCACTGGGGTGGAAGTCCGCCAGAGGTTCTCCAGATAATCCTCTAAATTTTTAATCCATATTTTCCCAGCGCATCAGACTATAAAGGAGCACGTCGCAACATTCCCATTATGATGCGACTGTTGGAGTTGGTGGTCTAGAACCAACTACTTTGTACTTTATTCATTAAATAAAAGCCTTATCACATCTTGATTGTTCTTCTGCGTGACATGTCATGTGATAATGTCCTAAGGACAGCTGTTGCATTAAAGGGTCATAGCGGATCCCTGCTATGATGAGAACCCGGAAGTGCCATAACACTGTTCTTGAATGTATGTTCTATGGCCGGATGATATTATTTGAGGGACACAAATAATACAGGTCATTAGGGGTGAGGAATCATAAAACTTTGAGGCACCTTCTCATGGTGTGCGCCCTTGGTAATATCCAGGAGGATATTATGAGAACGAGACCCGCCAGTAGGAAATCCACATTTCATAGTGTCATTGGATGTTCCTATCTACGGACGTGTGTATTGATCCTTAGACTTTAAGATTATTATTAATAGGTATTACAACTCGCGCACTTAGATGTATTGATGAAAACTGTGACGACACACTGTTCGCAGTGAGGTAGGATACGTTGGGTGCGTCACAAGTAATACCACATTAATAGATAATGCGAGAAAGGATTTGTCCCTTCCGTTCCATAACAGAAGTAGATATCTCAGGCCATTTGATGGAATTGATATAGCCTAAATAAATCCATGGCCATGGTAAGGTATGGGAAAGTTCAATTCTGGGAAGTCAAAGAAAGAATAATCAAGCACATGGGTTGATGGCACTAGCATGCAACCCGCTTGATTGGAGATATCGAGACAAAGGGATTATATTACAGGGTAAGCGTTCATAGGAGGTAACACGTCATTGCAGCGTTAAATTCTTTCTCTATGGGTGCCTTGGCGTGTTTCTAGACGCTAACCTTGGACTTTAGGCAGGCTCAACCTAATGCCACTGAGAAAGAGGCCTAGAGGGTCACACACTAAGTGTGTCCATGTATCTCAGTTAAATATTAATTTAACAAGTTAAATAAATATTATTCCTGACTGTGGTTTAATAATTATTTAAGGATGTCTGATTGCATTTATTTTGACACTAGTTATTCGAGAGAATATATTGTGGACGAAATAATATATTTATTAGTGAGTAATGCAGTTAAATTTATTTAATAAATAAATAGTCATTACTCAAGGTCTAATAAATGTGGTGGAGAAAAATGGAAAATAAAAGTACACGCCGTGTAGTTTTTCCAGTTGGGATTTCTAGGATTTAATATTGTTTTATTAAATTATATTTATTATAATCAGCATGGGTGCATGTCAAGGAATTAATAATTCAACATGTGGGGGGGGGGGTGTTCAATAAGATTTAATGAAATAAATAAAATGCGTAACGCGTTTATTTATTGTCATAACTCTATTAACCTCAAACATGATTATAAATATCCTCACAACTCCAACATTTTGGAGAGCCATTGGTTGTGCACAACGGATTTGGAAATACTCTCAAGCCAAGAGAGAATTCCCTTTCCACCAAGAACACCCTCAAGTTACGAGAGCAAGATCCTCCACTGGATCAAGGTGGTCAAAGGCGGATATCACAAGCGAAGGTTCTTCCGCGCTAGCACTCGGAGATCCCTTCGGCGACGTCCAGAGATACGTGACACACATGTGGATCACCTCTAGAGGAATCCTACACTTGGATTCTACGATGCAACGACGAATCACCGAATCGTGACCGAACACATCAACGAAGAAAGAATTCCAATGAGGTAATTCTTATGCATTAATTAAATTAATTATAATCAACATATGATGATCCTCATCAAGGGTTCAGGGACTCTTCTTTTCTTTTCATTATTCATTCTATTCCGAAGATTCGACGTTTTATATCGTGACAGATCTCGGATTGAACGTTGTTTAACGTTAAAATTATAGTTGGGCTAACCCACCAACGCGCTTCCGCTACGCCCGGAACCTTCATGTGGTATCAGAGCGGTCATATCATTGGTTATAATTATTTAGTTTTTTGTTGGTGATTTACGAATTTAATAATTTAGTTATTTCAATTCATGTTTAATCGTTCTGGAAATCTGAATCACGAAATCTGTTCCTCCTCCCTTGTTTCTCGTTCACCTCACACAAACAGTTTTTTCTTTTAATTTTGATTAAAATAAAATAGAGGAACTCATTCGGAGGAGCCAAACATTTCTGGTCGTATAACACCAGAATACACGACGTGTATTCGAAAGTACATGCCGTGTAGTCTAGGTTCAATGCATTGACTGATCCGCCAAATCAGGCCATGTATTGGATTCTTTCTAAGAATTTAAGACACCGTGTGTTGACCAGAAACAGGTGGCACACGGTTTCTGGAATACACGCCGTGTGGTCCAATGAACATGACGTGTAGTCCCTTCGGGTTAGGGTTGGGTCGTGTACTCCGTACACGGCCTGCCCGACTGGAAACCGTGTAACGTGGAAACTACACGGCATGTGTCCCACTGTACACGCCGTGTACTCCAAAAATTTTCGAAGTACATTAACACGCCTTATCCCTGGGCATGTACTTTGGATGGATGGTGAAGAAAAGTACACGCCGTGTAGTCGGAACTACACGTCGTGTACTCACCCAAATTACGCATATTTATTAAAATTTATTATTATATTATACAAACCATTGAGACGTGTACCATGGTGCAGGCGTAAAGCTGAGGCACAACACGTGATAGGTGTTTTATATATATGTGTTTAATTTAACATCTGCGTAATAAATGGGAATTCACCGGGTTGCCTCCAAGGTACAAGTTACGTACAAGGATAATTTTAAATGAATTTATTTTTTTAAAATTATGATGGATGAGAATCTCAAGGAAATTCAGAAAAGGGATTTAAGATAAAAGGATTGATTAATTAAAGATAATTAATTGATTCGAGCGTGATTTATCTTAAACAAGAATGATTAAAGAATTGAATGCTAGTTTTATTTATGCGTAAATATCGTTGCATGTATGGATGATCATGAGCTAGACCGAGACCTTTGTATGTGAATGGTTTCTTTTAATTTATTTATTTAAATTAAATTTGTTGGCCTGCGAGCCATCTCCTCATTAATATGTAGGGCCTGTGCGCCCAAGGATTCTTTTATGAAAAAACCCCTTTTTAACCCTCACCTGCGTGTGAGATAAATGCATATGTAATGGATGGAGCTCCCAAGCTAGTGGAGGCGGCTCAAGTCAGGAGCCAAGGTGAAACCAATCCAAGGAGATACAAAGGTGGACAGGTGGAAAGCTGTAAACACGAACCCGAAAGGTTCAAGGTGTTTCTCCCCTAGGTCTTGGGTTAGTTTATCAACCGCTAGATAAAATAACCAATAGAAAAGCTCATGATCATACCATTTATTTTATTTATGTCAGTTGCATGGTTTATTTATTGTGGGTGTGTTGTCACGATCACACAATTAATGAATTAAACAAGCATGCAAGATGGAACTAAAATAAAACTGGCTTATACGTAAATATTATCTTATACATGGTTAATCACTTAAGTATATCCCACTTAATATTAAAAAGCATGTAATCAAAGATAATAAAATGGAAATTTACGTATAAGGATAAAATCCCTCAAAATAAATATTAAGTCGGCATAGCCTTCCATAATATTGGTTAGAATCGAACCATAGTTCAAAGTGCTTGACCAACCCTAGTTGGGGTGCTTTCAATTATTGGGGAATTCTAATTCAAGGTTTTGGGTTGACTTGACTTGGTTCGCATCAAGGGTTGACTGCCACATCAGGACTTGGTTTGACCAAGAGGCAAAGGTTGAGGAAATCCAAAAAGGATTTCAGGATTGGGGAGTCCACTCAGCGGATCAAGGAACTGCGAGTTAATGCAGTTGGCATTTGGAATGCCTACCTAAAACCCTTCAAGTTTCTTGACCAACCCTAGTTGGGGTAATGCGAAGGGAAATATGGATCCTTGCCACTATAATATTCACGCAACAGAATATTCCAAAGTCAATGGTGAGGGCTATTGGATTTTGATAAAATAGTGGGAGACTAATAAGTATTAATTTATTTATTTGTATCATTTTTTGTAATAAAGTTCTAAACCTTTGCTCATCTTAAATTGTAGAAACGACAAGAAAATGACTTCAAATATATCATTGCGCACCATACTTGAAAAATAAAACCTTCTCACCTGCACCAATTTCCAAGAGTGGCAGAGGCGTTTACGCATTGTCCTTCCCCAAGAAAGGAAATTATATGTGCTGGAAGAGCCTATTCCAGTTGTGCCTGGGAAAGAGGCTAGTGATGAGGAATTATCTCTCTACATGAAACACATGGATGATGCCACATATCTCCAGTGTTTCATGCTATTGGCCATGTCTAATGAGCTCTTGAAGCAACATGAAAACATGGACGTGTATAGCATGATGTCTCACCTTAAAGATCTCTACCAAGAGAAGGCGAGACATGAGAGGTATGAGATCTCAAATGCTTTGTTTACCACAAAGATTGGAGAGTCTGCGCCAGCTGGGCCTCATGTAGTCAAGCTTATTGGCTACATTGAACGCCTGGACATCTTAAGGATTAAATTTCCGGATGAGTTGCGTACAGATCTCATCCTATCATCACTGCCCAAGACCTTCTCTAGCTTCATTGTCAACTATAACATGAGCAGCAATGAGAAGAGTCTATCAGAGCTTCTGACCTTGATTCTCCAGGTAGATAAGGACATGGGGCATGACAAAACCGTGGTCCTTATGGTGAAAAAGAAAATGAAGGACAAGGAAAAGGGGCCAAAGACTTATAAACGGTCTGAAGCCCCCGAGCACCATCCCTCCAAGAAGGGGAAGATCCAGAGGCAGGGCAAGGAACGGGAGGCAGTGTGTTTTGCATGTGGCAAGTAGGGCCACTGGAAGAGGAACTGCACCCAGAAGCGTGGGGACTCTAAAGGTGCGTTTTTTATCGAGTTCAATATTTCTATTTCTACACATTGGGTATTAGATACAGCTTGTGGGGCTCACATCTGTAATCAAATGCAGGAACCAAGTAGATTTAGAAAGATCGCCCGAGGAGAGGTGGATCTTCGAGCTGCCAATGGCGCAAGGCTAGCTGCATTGGCTATTGGTGACTACCACCTCTCATTGCCGACTGGGATGATTTTGGTTTTACATAACTGTTATTATGTTCCTAGTGTTACCAAGAACATAATTTCTGTATCTTGTTTGGATATGGATGGATTTGTTTTCAAATTTGGAAATAATGGTTGTCTCTTTTATAAGAAAAACGTATGTTATGGTATGGCACATTTAGATAATGGTTTGTATGTATTGAATTACGAAAACCAAGTGTTGGCAATCGATAACGAAACAAACTCACATGACTCATACATCACCCAGTTATGGCATCACTGCCTTGGTCATGTGAACGAGAAGTGTTTGACAAAACTCTGCCAAGATGGCTATTTAGACTCTATTGAGCTAAAACCACTTGATAGATGTCACGCTTGTTTACAAGGAAAAATGACCAAGCCTCCTTTTGGTGGACAAGGTGAAAGGGCCACAGAGCTTCTAGGATTGGTACACACGGATGTGTGTGGACCATTTCCAGTAGAAGCTAGAGGTGGATATTCTTACTTCATTACTTTTACTGATGATTTGAGTAGATATGGCTATGTATACTTAATGAGGTATAAGTCAGAGTCCTTAGAGAAATTTAAGGAATTCAAGAATGAAGTAGAGAATCATCTTGGTAAGAAGATAAAGAAGCTTCGATTGGATCGAGGTGGAGAATATCTAAACCAAGAGTTCATTGATCTTCTACGGGAGTCTGGGATTCTATCTCAGCTCACTCCTGCTTATACACCATAGTGGAATGGTGTTAGTGAAAGGAGGAACCGCACCTTGTAGGACATGGTAAGGTCGATGATGAGTCATGCGGATCTTCCATTATCCTTTTTGGGATATGCATTACAAACTGCAGCATACACATTAAACCGAGTACCAACTAAGGCAGCAAATGGAATTCCATCTGAGTTATGGAATGGAAGGAAACCCACTTTGTCGCACACACGTGTATGGGGATGCGAGGCGTTTGTTAAGGCCTTCTCAGGAAACAAACTAGCACCCCGAGGCATGAAGTGTATCTTTATAGGATATCCCAAGGAAACGAAAGGATATTACCTATATAACCCTCAAGACAAGAAATTGACTGTCGCTAGACAAGCCGTCTTTCTTGAGAGGGAGAACATCCTCAAGAAGGATAGTGGGAGCAAGATTGACTTTGACGAAGTTGATGCTCAAGATACACATGAGTTGGTATAGGAACAAGTTCCACAGGTCCCTGTGGAAGAGGTTCCAGAAACACAAGTACTGTGTAGGAGCTCAAGAGAGGTAAGAGAACCAGAGAGATTTGGTTTCCTAGTCACCGAGGATGGTGAATCATTATTGTTGGACAATGATGAACCTCTCTCCTACAAGGAAGCAGTAGAAAGCTCAGAAGTTGCAAGATGGCTAAAAGCTATGAGTTCTGAGATGGATTCTATGTATCAAAACCAAGTTTGGGTTCTGGTCGATGAGCCAGTTGATGTAAAGCCTGTTGGATGCAAATGGGTATTCAAAAGAAAGCTGGACATGGAAGGTCAAGTTAGCACCTACAAAGCAAGGCTAGTGGCTAAAGGATTCAGACAACGTCAAGGAATTGACTCTGATGAAACCTTATCGCCAGTTGCTATGTTTAAATCCATAAGAATCATACTTGCCATAGCAGCTTACCATGACTACGAGATTTGGCAGATGGATGTCAAAACAACATTCCTTAACGGGAACCTTCAGGAAGATGTCTATATGACACAACCAGAAGGGTTTGTGACACTAGGTGAAGCCAAACGGGTTTGTAAGTTGCAGAAATCCATTTATGGATTGAAGCAAGCATCCAGGTCATGGAACATTTGATTTGATGAAGCCATAAAGTAATTTTTTTTCATTAAGAACGAATGTGAGCCATGTGTTTATAAGCGGTTTAATGGGAATGGGGTCGTCATCCTAGTGGTATATGTTGATGAAATATTGCTTGTTGGAAACGACGTACCAGCCTTACAGTCAGTTAAGGACTGGTTGAACCAGTGTTTCTCCATGAAGGACTTAGGAGAAGCATCCTACATTCTAGGGATGAAGATCATTTGTGACAGATACAAGAGGCTTCTTGGACTAAGTCAGTGTACATACATTGACCAGATACTAAAGAGATTTAGTATGGAAAAATCCAAGGGGGGATTGGTTCCAGTGTCACATGGCTTACATCTTTCTAAGAAAATGTGTACCCAGACACAACAGGAGAAAGATAGGATGAGCAAGATCCAATACGATTCAGCTATAGGATCCATCATGTATGCCATGTTATGTACCAGGCTTGATGTTGCCTATGCACTGAGCATGGTAGGTAGATATCAATAAGATCCAGGAGAACAGCATTGGACTGCTGTTAAGACTATCCTTAAGTATCTGAGAAGAACTAAGGATATGTTCCTGGTGTATGGAGGAGACGAGGAGCTTGTCATCAGAGGGTATGCTGATGCTGGTTTTCAAACAGATCAGAATGATATGAAGTCGCAATCTGGATATGTTTTCTGTCTCAATAGAGGAGCTGTGAGCTGGAAGAGTTCAAAGCAGCCAGTTGTCGCCGATTCTACAGCGGAGTCGGAGTATATAGCGGCTTCTGATGCAGCCAAAGAAGCCATTTGAATTCGGAACTTTGTCCAGGAGCTTGATGTGGTGCCTAGCAGTAAAGATTCCATTACATTGTATTGTGATAATACTACAGCGGTGGCTCTTGCAAAAGAACCAAGGTCACATCAACGAACAAAGCACATACTCCGGAAGTATCACCTCTTGAGGGATTTCTATCAAAGGGGTGAAGTTGTAGTGAGCAGAGTGTCCACGGAAGAGAACATGGCAGACCCCATGACTAAAGGCCTATCTCTGTAGAAGCATGAATATCATGTGAGAGCTAGCGGGTTAAAGGTTGTTAGCAGTTGGCTCTAGTCTAAGTGGGAGTCTGTTGGAGTTGGTGGTCTAGAACCAACTACTTTGTAATTTATTCATTAAATAAAAGCCTTATCACATCTTGATTGTTCTTCTGCGTTACATGTCATGTGATAATGTCCTAAGGACAGCTGTTGCATTAAAGGGTCATAGCGGATCCCTACTATGATGAGAACCCGGAAGTGCCATAACACTGTTCTTGAATGTATGTTCTATGGCCAGATGATATTATTTTAGGAACACAAATAATATAGGTCATTAGGGGTGAGGACGCATAAAACTTTGAGGCACCTTCTCATGGTGTGCGCCCTTGGTAATATGCAGGAGGATATTATGAGAACGAGACCTGCCAGTAGGAAATCCACATTTTATAGTGTCATTGGATATTCCTATCTATGGACATGTGTATTGATCCTTAGACTTTAAGATTATTATTAATGGGTATTACAACTCACGCACTTAGATGTATTGACGAAAACTATGACGACACACTATTCGCAGCGAGGTAGGATACATTGGGTGCGTCACAAGTAATACCACATTAATAGATAATGCGAGAAAGGATTTGTCCCTTCCGTTCCATAACAGAAGTAGATATCTCAGGCACTTTGATGGAATTGATATAGCCTAAATAAATCCATGGCCATGGTAAGGTATGGGCAAGTTCGATTCCGGGAAGTCAAAGAAAGAATAATCAAGCACATGGGTTGATGACACTAGCATGCAACCCGCTTGATTGGAGATATCGAGATAAAGGGATTATATTACAGGGTAAGCGTTCGTAGGAGGTAACACATCATTGCGGTGTTAAATTCTTTCTCTATGGGTGCCTTGGCGTGTTGCTAGATGCTAACCTTGGAATTTAGGCAGGCTCAGCCTAATGCCACTGAGAAAGAGGCCTAGAGGGTCACACATTAAGTGTGTCCATGTATCTCAGTTAAATATTAATTTAACAAGTTAAATAAATATTATTCCCGACAATGGTTTAATAATTATTTAAGGATGTCTGATCGCATTTATTTTGACACTAGTTATTCGAGAGAATATATTGTGGACGAAATAATATATTTATTAGCGAGTAATGCAGTTAAATTTATTTAAGAAATAAATAGTCATTACTCAAGGTCTAATAAATGTGGTGGAGAAAAATGGAAAATAAAAGTACACGCCGTGTAGTTTTTCCAGTTGGGATTTTGAGGATTTAATATTGTTTTATTAAATGATATTTATTATAATCAGCATGGGTGCATGTCAAGGAATTAATAATTCGACATGGGGGGGTTTTCAATAAGAGTTAATGAAATAAACAAAACGCGTAACGCGTTTATTTATTATCATAACTCTATTAACCTCAAACATGATTATAAATATCCTCACAACCCCAACATTTTGGAGAGCCATTGGTTGTGCACAACAGATTTGGAAATACTCTCAAGCCAAGAGAGAATTCCCTTTCCACCAAGAACACCCTCAAGTTTCGAGAGCAAGATCCTCCACCGGATCAAGGCGGTCAAAGGCGGATATCGCAAGCGAAGGTTCTTCCGCGCTAGCACTCGGAGATCCCTTCGGTGACGTCTAGAGATACGTGACACACGTGTGGATCACCGATAGAGGAATCCTACACTTGGATTCTACGACGCAATGGCGGATCACTGAATCGTGACCGAACACATCAACGAAGAAATAATTCCAACGAGGCAATTCTTATGCATTAATTAAATTAATTATAATCAACATATGATGATCCTCCTCAAGGGTTCCAGGACTCTTCTTTTCTTTTCATTATTCGTTATATTCCAAAGATTCGGCATTTTATATCATGACGGATCTCGGATTAAACGTTGTTTAACGTTAAAATTATAGTTGGGCTAACCCACCAACGCGATTCCGCTGTGCCCGGAACCTTCAGTGATGTCTCATATTTACTCTGTTTTATTTAAGAAACAACGTCGATGTTACGCGTCATTAAAGTATCATTATGCTTCAAGTTTAACGAGCCATTAATGAGCCTCATTGATGCGAATCGTCGCCGCCCTGTCGCTGCCCTTTTGCCGCCCCACAACGTTGTCGTCCTCCACTCAAAAGTGAGAAAGAAAATAAAACAAAATTTAAAATTATTTTATTATTTTTCTCGAAATGTCCGAAAAATAACTTTTCTGCTCAACCCTTGCTGGATGAAGTTATGTCATTTCTAGGTGAATCTTGACATTCTGAAATCAATTGTTCCCTCAGATTTTCAATCTGAGCGACGATTCAAAATATAGAAAATCACACTCACACATTTACTGAACGTACCTTAAAAAAAGTTACAAATTCTATTCCAGGATCTCCGGACCTCGGAATCACATGCCGTCGAATTTCTCAGTCTCGAAATAATTCCATATAAATAAAAAAAATTACACGAAAATTCTGAGATGTTAGAGATATTAGGGGGGGGGGGGTTGAACCCCCTCTAATTTATGATATTAGCGGGGGTTTTCAACCCCCTCTAATTTATGATTTTAGAGGGGGTTTTCAACCCCCACTAAATTGAATAAATTAGAGGGGGTTCATGAATCATTGTTAATCCCTTTGATTAGAAGGGTTTTTAACCCTCTCTTAATTTTTATTTGTTTTTTAAAATAAATCTCATATAAATTCAAATTTTATAATATATATACGTGGGTGCGCATGTGTGTGTACACACACACATACACATATATATTATATAAAAATGTCATTTAAAAGTATTTAAATGCATTATAAACACACACATATATATAAAGACATTATATAAATACTTTAAATAAAAATGTATACATATATAAATATTTTAATACATAATATAAATGCAATTATAAATATATTTATTCAAATATATAAAATTTATATATGGTTTTATAAATACCATACATTTATATTATGATTTATATTATACTTATATTATATTAAATATATTTTTATTGTATATTTATGTATAAATATATTTATATTATATTATGCATACAGATAAAATATAATATAGACAAAATTAAATATAAATATAAATATATAATAAATATTTTTTTTATATTATATATATTATATTATAAATATTTTACTATATATAAATTTATATATATTATTTTATTATTTTATTTATGTTCTAGTATACTATATTAATTATAAATTGATTTAGTAAAAAAATATATATATATACATCATTTAATTATATTATATATTTCTAATTATATGATTGTATTTAATTGTATTTATTTGTATACATAAATATAATTGTATAATTTTATGTACATTTATATATATTTATTTGTATAAATTGTATTTCATATAATATTAATTATATATAACATTAAAGCATAAACATATTATATAAATACATATATAAATATATACATAAATAAAATTTATTTAAAAAAATTATATAAAAACTCAAGCTTACTGTTTTTATAATTTTAATTACAATAATAATAAATATATTTTTAAATAAAATGTTTATGATTTTATATTATATATAATTAATATTATATGATATACAATTTATACAAATAAATATATATTAATGTACACAATATTATACAACTATATTTATTAAAATACATATATATTAATGTATATAATATTATAGAATTATATTTATTGAAATAAATATATATTAATGTGAATAATAATAAATATATGTATTAATTGAAATAAATTATATAAATATTTTTATAAATTGTATTTCATATATTATTAATTATATATTTTTATAAATTGTATTTCACATTATATAAATATTTGTATAAATTTTATTTCATATATATATTTGTCTAAATTGTATTTCATATAATATTAATTATATATAATATAATATGATTTATACAATTAAATATATATTAATTTACAAGATAATAAATATATGTATTGAAATACATTATATAGCTATATTTTTAAAGACATTATATAAATATATTAAATAAATACTTATATATATATTATATAAATAAGCATGTACATAGTATATAAATATATATTTAAGTATATGAATACTTTACATAAATATATTTATAAATATATAAATATATGTGCTTATACATAACATAAATATAATTATAAAATCTATACTCAAATTTATGTAAATACACATATATAATATATAGTTTATATAAATGTATAAATTTAATATAATATAAAAGTATTATAATATAAATACATAAATATATAATATAGAAATGTATATATTAATTTAAATAACTATATATGTATATAAATTTTTATCGAAATAATATTTATTTAAATTAATTTCGTAATATATATAAATAAAATGATATTGTAAATATAATATCAAAATCAAGTTGTCAAGTGGTATATGCGCTGGGGGATGAAGTGCTTGGTCTGGGTTTTGAATCCTGCTAGAGTCATATTTTAAATACCTACGGGGAGGATTAGTTTCGCAGGTGAACAGGAGGGGTGGTCCACGTAGTTGAGCTTACTGCAGGAGGACAGGGATGCACAAAATAGGAGGGAGTGCACGGGTGGGGGTAGGGTGAAGTGAACTAGAGGGTGGTGAGGGTGGGCCGTGACTGAACCAGAGGGGGTGAGGGCGGTGAGGGTGGGCCACGAGTGAACTAGAGGGGGGTGAGGTTAGGGTGAAGTGAACTGGAGGATTATGAGGGTGGGCCGCGAATGAACTAGAGGGAGAAGGGTTGGGGGTCAAGGGATTTTAAAAATAAAAATAAATATTATTTAGAGGCGCTTTTAATAACCGCCTCTAACATGGTTCATTTAGAGGGGGTTTTAACCCCTTCTAAATGAGTATTAAATAGATATGGTTATTATAACTGCCTCTAAAATGCCTCATGGAACTCAACTAGTGGTGGTTTGTAACTGACACTAGTTTCATCAACAATTTAGAGGGGGTTTTAACCTCTTCTAAACTGAGATAATGTGGAGAAATTAGAGGGGGTTTTAACCACCTCTAAATAAACCACCGCTAAATTTTACACAAGTTTACCAACAGTTCCTCAAAATCACGTTTAACAAGAGTAGACAGGCACATTAGCGGCGGTTCCTCATAACCGCCGCTAATGTGTTTAGAGGGGGTTATAACCCCTTTTAAACTAAAAAAAACCCCTCTAATCGGCCAATTTTTTTATAGTGTATTAAATTTATATAATTTGAAAGCTGGTAGTGGATGGAGTGACACCAAATTTATAGAACTACTTGGTCTCCGAAATGACATGATACTAGAATAAAATGAACTACCATGCTGAACATATGATGCTAAACAAATGTTACGTTCAATGGGCATGATCTCTAAAAAAATATGTGCTTTTCTAAATGATTACATATTGTTTTGAAAGGACCATGAATCACCTCTAAAATTCCCTAAGTGTGGCACAAATTGATATAATAAAAATGAATCAAGTCCTTCAAAATCTGTATGGTACTTTCCTATCATTCCATGGTTTAGAAGACTATATGGATGTCAGGAAACCATGATACAGTTAACATGGCATATAGATTCAATAATTAAATATGAGAACCTATGTCATCTAGGAGATTCTCCTCAGTGGAAGAAAATTGATTATGAGTATCCTAAATTTAGAAATGATCCAAGAAAATTTTGTCTTATGTTATCTACAGATGGAATAAATCCTTTTGGTGTACAGTGTAGTACTCACAGTACATGGATCATCGTATTAGTAAATTATAACTTGCTTCCATGGTTATGCATGAAGCACAAATACATTATGTTGTCTCTACTTATATCTAGACCAAAGAAACCCAGTAATGATATTGATGTCTATTTGGATTCATTGATCAAAGATTTTAAATTGATACGGCATACATGTGTTACAATGTATGATACTCATAGAAGTAAAGAATTCACATTGAGGGCCATGTTGTATAGGATGATAAATGACTTCCCCTCTTATGGAAATTTATCAGGCTATAACATTAAAGGAATATTGGGATGTCCCATTTGTGAAATACACACATACTCAGTTCAGTTGAAACATTCCTCAAAGTATATGTTTTTAGGATATTGAAATTTTTTACCTCGACGATATAAATACCAATCCTGGACGACACCATTCAATGAGAATATCAAACAAGGTACAACATCGTCTCTAGTAGCGGACGATCAAATGTACAATAAAGTAAAATATTTTGTCACTGTTTTCAATCAACCATTTTAAAAAAACCTTACAAAATCAGGTTGAAAGAAGAGATAAATTTTCTTTGAATTACCATATTAGAATTGTTTGTATGTCAGACATTTTCTTGATGTCATACATGTAGAAAAAATATATTTGATAGTGTTATTGGCACATTACTAAATGTTCTTGGAAAAACAAAACATGGCATCAAGGCTAGGTTAGGCTTGATTGAAATGGGGATAAGGGACGAGTTGGCACCAGTGAAGGGTAAAAGGCGGACTTTTCTTCCTCCACCAGCTTACACTCTATCCAGACAGGAAAAATTTCAATCTTGCCTTTTCCTTAATAGTGTAAAAGTTCTATAGGGGTATTCATAAAATATCAATAATGCCAGGTCAGTGACTAATTTAAAGTTACAAGGACTAAAAATGACATGATTGTCATGTTTTGATGCAAGATTTAATGTCTGTTTCTTTTCGTTGCATTTTTCCTCAAAATGCACGACATAAATTATCCAGACTCTACTTCTTTTTTAAATCCATATGAAGTAAAGTTATAGAATTGATAAATCTTACCATCATTAATTATGAGGTTTCAATCAGATTATGTGAATTAGAGATGTTATTCCCACCATTATTCTTTGATATAATGGTCCACCTGATGGTTCACTTAGTTAGAGAGGATCAACTATGTAGTCCCATCCATTATAGATGGATGTACCACATGGAACAATATATGGAGATTTTGAAAGGGTATGTCAAGAATTGATTTCATCCATAAGATTGTATTGCAGAACAATATATTGTTGAAGAAGTTATTGAATTTTGTACCGATTACCTATCAGATATTGACAATATTGGTCTCCCAAAGTCTCATCACAAGGAATGCCTTATGGTCGAAGGGATTTATAGAAGATATTTTATTACAATTACTTTGACAGAGTAGGAGTAAGCACACCTTTACATTTTACATAATAGTGAAGATGTCAATCCATATATTGAATCCCATAGAGAAATTCTTAGTGATTTGAATCCATCAAGGGATGAAGGATGGATATCAAATATACATAATCAATAGTTTATATGATGGTTCTGAGATCAAATTTATAAGGAGTTATTTGAAAATAAAAATTCAATTGTTGAACAAATTCAATGGCTATCCATGAGATTGAATGAAAATGTTATATCTTACATTGGTTTTGTAATAAATGGTTATACATTCTATACAAAAGAACATGATGACTGAAGTATGATTCAAAACAATGCTGTTATTCTTGTGGATGAAGCAATTTACATATCTAGTTCAAAGGATAGAAATATAATTTATGTAAATATGTCATATTTTAGCATTATTGAATAGATATATGAGTTGGATTATACAATATTTCAAGTGATGATTTTTCATTGTAAATGGGTTGACAATATCAATGCAGTGAAAGATGATGAAATGGGCTTTGTGAAGGTGAATTTTAGCATGGAAGAGGAAAAAATAAGCCGTTCATAATGGAATCACAAGTAGTGCATGTATTTTATGTCTCTGGTCCAACAAATAATAATTGGTTGATTATCCTGCCAATGACTAAAAAAAATGTCAGGTTAGATGAAAATTCAATCGAGGATGACCCTTTCATTGGGAGATCATAATCAGTTCATGTCGGTCCCAATATAGAAAATGCCTTAAATGTTATAAGGGACCACAAATAAGGGATTTGGATTCTATATAGAGGAACAAAATCCCTAAAACCTTTAAAAAATAGAGAGTTCAATGAGAAGATAAAAGTGTTTTTTAATAAACTATGTTTTCCTCATAATATCATATGTTATCTACTGCATTAACATAATATAAATTAAATTTTTAACTACTCATGAATACAATATCTTCTATACATGATGATGTTACTAATCCCTCATAAGAACAAACTATAATGAAGGAAACCCTTTGAAAATATACAAAGGTAATTTTACAATATACTTTCTCTATTTTACCAAAAAATTATATAATGGAACATGGGTTTAATTTTCATTATTCCTTGTAGATTTTTTTTATTTTAAAATATTTCTATCTATCTATCATTCCTTTGCAAGAAGATTAATGATGATGTATCTACTTAATCACAGAGGTAATCTTGATGTTTTCACAGTAAAAATCATTGTCTATAGAATTAATGTATTGTTTCATATTTATGTTTGATTTATTTATTTTTAGTATTAATTATATAATAATTGTATAGGTGGATTATTTTGTTCGATTTTGGGTGTTATGCCAATCTTTCATGCCTTTCTGCATCAAAACTTCCACAAACTTCTTCTCCCTCAAAACCTTTCACCCCTATAGTGTTCACATTTATCACTTTCCTTCAAGTTACCTCCACTGCTCAATCATAGTGAAAATATTGATGTTTCCACAATAAAATAATTGTCCATATAATTAATATATTATTTCATATTTATTTTTAATTTATTTATTTTTAGTATTACTCATATAATGATTTTTTTCTTATATAGGTGGATTCTTTTTTTCAAGTTGAGGTGGCTTGTTCGAAGCTTCTCATGCAGTGTTGGAAGTTAAACAAATAAAGTCAATGGAAAATATGGTAACATTGATATTTATTATTGTTTTGAGACTTTGGGATGTATAGGAATCATCTACGCCTCAATATAACGCATGGTGTGACTGGTATGACTCAAAGTACTTCTTTCTATTTAAAATTGACATTAATTTTAGTAAAAAAGACAACTAATATACTCAAAACTGAGTAAAAATATTTATATTGTTTTGATAATTTAATATAATGATCCATAAGTCATTTTTTATGTGTAGGAATCAACCTCACCTCAATCTGATATACAATGTTCCCGGTATGACTCAATGTGTCAGTTATCAGTTTAAAATCTACATTTCACTTTAAAAAGTGCCACTCACTAAAAACTGATAAAACATGCTCGTATTTTCTTGGTAATTTAGAGAATATATTCATAAATCATTTGTGATGTGTAGGAATTGGTCTCATGTCAAACTGATACATGATGTGACCCATATGATTCAAAGTGCATGTTTCAAGTTTAAAAGGACATTTTAGTAAAAATGAAAAGTGGCGTACTCAAAACTAATAAAAAAAATTCATATTGTTTTAATACTTTAGTAAAAAAATCCATAAATCATTTGGGATGTGTAGGTATTAACCGCACCTCAATCTGATTCACAATGTGACCGGTATGAATCAAAGTGCATATTTTTATTTAAAATTGACATCAATTTTAGTAAATGGAAAACTGAGCTACTTAAAAGTGAGAAAATGCATTCATATTATTTTGATACTTTATAAAAACAATCCATAAGTAATTTTTGATGTGTAGGAATAAGATTCACCTCAATACAATGCACTATGTGCCCAGTATGACTCAAAGTGTCCGTTATCAGTTTAAAATCGACATTTTAGTTCAAAAAGTTCCACTCAATAAAAACCTATCAAACATGCTTGTATTTTCTTAATAATTTAGAAAAATGATTGATAAGTCATTTGTGATGTTTAGGAATTGGTTTCACATCAAACCGATACATGATGTGACCAGAATGAGTCAAAGTGCGTGTTTCTAGTTTACAATGACATTTTAGTAAAAAAGACAACTAACATACTCAAAATTAAGTAAACACATTCATATTGTTTTTATAATTTAGGAAAAAATACACAATTCATTTGAGACGTGTTGGAATCAGTATCACCTCAATTGGACATATGGTGTGACCTGTATGACTCAAAGTGCATTTTTTATTTAAAATTGACATCAATTTTAGTAAAATTAACACTTTCTGTTAATTTATTTCTTTATATTATTACTAACATAAGAATTGTTTTATTATACAGGTGCATTATTTTGCTTGATTAAGGGTGTTTTTTTGGCAATAACACGAGTTAGGGTCAGGATTAAAAGACAATGGACCATTGATATTTTTGAATGCATGTAATAATTTTTATTTATGTAATTGTATAAACTAATGTTTGAAATATCTATAATATAATGTTTTTTTCTTGTATTTGTTTTTAAAATTTTATTTCATTTAATTTTTTTGGGTACTTGTTTTTGTTGATATCTGGCGTGTTTCTAGTGCTGTGGTGTGATATTACACCACACCACAGTATGACCCTTTATCAGTGCTTTAAAAAGCACTAATAAAGGACCCATTTATTAGTGCTTTTAAAAGAACTGATAAAGGTACCCTTTATTAGTGCTTCTATAAGCACTGATAAAAGACTAGAGATTTTAATCTTGCTCAGGCAGTCAGTGTTTCTCTAGCACTGATAAAGGCCATTTCTAACACTGTTAAAGGATTATTTTGTAGTAGCGGCTCACCAAAGTGAATACTAGAGTTTTTATACACTATTGATTATTGGATAATCCCTCCAAGAATCTTGACTGGTAAATCTACTTCTATCTATTTAGGGATTGATTCTATATTCTTTTGAAACATGGAGAACATAAAGGAATGCATAGAACCAGAATCAAACAAAGTACTATCTATCTTTGAGAGAACAATGATAATACCTACCACCACATCATTTGGAACCTCTACTTCAGCCGTTGTGATAGAAGAAGCATGACCTTGATCCCTTATCCCATGCTGAGGTTGATGGTGATTCCCCTCCATTATCTTTGGATTTGAACGGTGATTGGAAAAGTTCCCAAGTTGTCCACACTTGAAGCATTGGACTTCGAGCTAAGCTTGCACCATCTCCCCTTTGTCATTAGTGTTGAGAAGTTTAGGCTTTAACACACTATGACAGTTCCAAGCAATATGACCATCTCTTCTAAACTTGTAATATTTCTCACTCCTGATCAAGTAGTTCCCCGAATGCTTCCTCCCATATTTGTTGCATGTGGGAAGTTGCACTTGCTTTCCTCCTCTTATGTGATCAAAGTTCCCCATTAAGATTGACTCCATTGATCTCTTCCTTTCATTCGATCTATGGAACCACTACATCTCTCAAAACTCTAGTTCAACCTTCATAACACTCTGCACTATCTCTTCATAGTTGTCATAGTCTCTATTGGCTAGATTCTTCCGTAGATGGGGTCTTAGTCCACCAAAGAATCTATCAACCTTTCCATTAAGACCCGTGACAAAGCTAGAGGTATAATGAGAAAGTATTGTAAAGTTTATCTCATAGTTTCCCATCGATTTTTTTTCCTTTGGCTTCAGCTCTAGGAATTCTTTTTCCATTTTCGTCCACATCGAATGAGGGATTTTTTTTGAAAAACACTATAGGAAAATAATGATTTAGTGGCAGTTTTGAAAACCGCTGCTATATGTTTTTCAGGATAATATTTAGTGGTGGTTTTTTAGCGATGTTTTTAAAAACCGCCGCCAAATGTTCTCAAAATATTTTTTATAATTTTTTTCCCAAAAAAAATCATTTATTTTTAGCAGATGTTTTTTTAAGAACTACCGCCGCAACGAAATAGAAGGGAAAAAAATAAAAAAATAAATTTAATTATTAAATATGATTTACTATCATATATAGTTTATTATTTATAATTTTAATTAATTATAATATCTAAACTAATAAATATTTATAATTATTAGTTAATAATAATTTTAAAGTGAAAACAAATCTTCAATAAGTTGAAAATCACACTTCAACATCAAATGATCACAACTTTTAACCCAAGAGTCAGTTTTAGCTCCACAACTAGTGAAATCAAAGCTTATGAAATGATCTAAAACCACATGAGATTTAAATCATGTGATAATCAAAGGAATAAAATATATTATAGTTTTAAAAAAGTTATAAATTGAACTCGAACTTCAAATGAACATAACTTTTGATCCGGGTGTCCGTTTGGGCTCTACCACATATAAAATCGAAGCCTGTGATGAGATCTATGCCATTGATGGTATCAAACTAAGGTCAAAGAGATTTGTCTAGTCTTTTATCCCTAGAATGTAACTAAAGGCCTCCAAAACTGAGTTTTTTTATCACCGACCCTGGTTTATTAAAATTCAAATTGTTATAACTTCTGATTTGGGTGTCCGTTCGACTTGTACCACATATAATATCGAAGATCATTTCATGATATTCAATTTGATTACTTTTGAAGCTAAAACATACTCTCATATCAAAATTTATGGTTGTTTTAATGTTTTTAGGGGTTTTAGGGTTTTCAGAGTTTCTTAACATTTTTATGTGTTTTAAGGGTACCCCAATTTTTTAAACATTCTATGGATTTTCAACCTCATTTAAGGGGGTTTTATTTCCTTTTTCGGTGGGGACTCAATTTATTCTTAGAGATTACATTCATATTGATATTACGGTTTTAAAACTTTTTCGTTTTTCACAACGTAGTTTTATTTATAATTAAATATATGCACATTTTCTTATATTTACTTATGAAATCACTTGTATAAATACATATTTACATAGAAATATATTTTTAAGTATACAAACCAAATGGAAATAAATATTTTTTATTCATTTAATTTAAAATAATTAAATATCGATTTTATATACACTTATAAATACTTATAAAAATTTATGTTTATATATTTTCATATCATATATGTGTTAATACATATATAGAGATATTTATATTTATCTGGGTTTATATATATATTTATATTAATATACAATTATAAATCTGAGTGTGTTTATATATATTTATGTAACTTAAATATGTGCTATATATATATTTATGTAAATTTTGTTATAAGTATATATATTTATATATATTTATATCCATGTATTATTTTATTAATTTATTATTTATTATCTATCATTACTTATTTATTCATTTATTATTTATTATTTATTGATTTATTATTCATTATTTATTATTCATTTATTATTATTCATTTATTATTATTTATTATTTATTATTTATTTATTATTATATATTATATATTATATATTATATATTATATATTATATATTATTTACTATTTTAATATTTTATTAATTTATTATTTATTAATTTATTATTTTATTTTATTAATTTCATTATTTTATTATTTTTGTTTCATAATTTTATTATTTTATTACTTTCTTTTCGTAATTTCATTATTTTATTATTTATTTATTATTAATTATTAATTATTGATTTATTATTATTGATTTGTTATTATTTATTATTTATTATTTATTTATTATTTATTATTTACTATTGAATATTTTACTATTTTACTATTTTACTATTTTATTATTTTATTATTTTATCTTAGTAGTTTTATTATTTTATTATTTTCTTTTCATAATTTTATAATTTTATTATTTTATTTTTGTAATTTTATTATTTATTTATTTATTATTTATTATTAATTATTGATTTATTTTTGATTATAAATTTATTATTTAATATTTAATATTTAATATTTAATATTTAATATTTAATATTTAATATTTAGTATATATTATATATTATATAATATATATTATATAATATATAATATATATTATATATTATTTATTATTAAATTATTAAATTATTAAATTATTATATATTATTAAATTATATTATATTATATTATTATTTTATTTTTGTAATTTTATTATTTTATTATTTTATTTTCATAATTATATAATTTTATTTTTTTATTTACATAATTTTATTATTTATTTATTAATATTTATTTATTATCTATTTATTATTTATGTATTTATTTATTTATTTATTATTTATTATTTGTTTTTTCAATTAATATATATAAGTTTATTAAATTATATTTATTCACCAGATATGGCACATGCATGTGCATGTGCATGTGCATGGTAATAAATAGTAAAAATTATAATAAATATTAAATATTAAAAAATAAAAAATAAAAACAAATAAAAAATAAAATTACTAAAATAAAACAATAAAATACAAAAATAAAAAAAAATAAAAATAAAAATAAAAAAATAAAAAAATAAAAAAATAAAAAAAAAGAAAAAAATAAAAAAAGAAAAAAGTAAAAAAAAATAAAAAAAAAACCAAAAAAAAAAACAAAAAACAAAAAACAAAAAACAAAAAACAAGCAAATAATAAGCAATCAATAATAAAAAATAAAAGAATAATAAAGAAATAATAAATAATAAATAAATAAATAAATAAATTATAAAAATAAAATAATAAAATAATAAAATAAATTATCAAAATTAATAAAAATTTAAAAAAATTAAAAAAATTAAAAAATGCCGCTAAATCTTTAAGCGGCGGTTTAAACCGCAACTATATCGTTCTCCGATGGTTTTGAAAAACCACCGCTATTTGATTGCCGACACACGATTTAACGACGGTTTAAACCGGTGTTAAAAGAAAAAAAAGATACCGCTAAAATCAAATTTCAGTGTAGTGAAAGGTTCCCCTGAACTCTTCCCACTCTATAGCATGAATCTCCCTTCTTAGCTTTGTGTTTTTAATCAGTTTCTACCACTGATCAACTTCTCCCTCTAAGTGGTACACAGCCAGAACAAATTTCTCTTGTTCCGAACAATGAAGTATAAAAAAGATCTTTTTTATAGAGCTTATCTATTGTTCACCAATCAATGGGTCGATATATCCACTGTAAGAAACACTTTTTGTATATGTCTTCTAAATGTTATGGTTAATCTCTTCTATTACCCTTTAGATCATACCCTTACCACCAAATTATGTTTTATCAATGGGAGACCATTTTCCCCTCTCTTTTTACCTTTTTTCAAAACTATGTTTTATACTCGTTATACTGCTGAATTTACTTATCAAAATTTCCCACTTCTCCTCAAGAATTTCTCTTTCATTTTCTTTTTGTGAATACCCAAGTCTCTTTCTTTTCCAAGGTTATTAACCAAAATATAAAAATGATTTATTTTATTTTAGGATTAACATATATGAAACCAACATTCTTTTTTTATGGGTTGAAAATGAAATAATATTCATGTTTTAAGCACTTTTGAAACACCATGATTTAAATATGAAACTCTTTTCTTTTATTCTCCATGGGTTATTTATGAAATGTTTCATTATGATCTATGTGGCTCACATTAATTAAGACATATGAAGGATGCACCCTCATAGCGCTCCAATTCACTGGGTAAAAAATTTGATCTCTAGAGATGACATGTTTCACAATACCTTGGTGAATAACCTTGGTAATTTTTATGACACCTTGGTGACAAACCTTGGTGACATGCTCATGAATGTCTCATTTAAATGTTGTAGCCACATTTTCATGTTACAATTCTTGTTCTTTTTATTATGATATGCCCCTTTTTTCCTTTGCTAATACCTTTATGATATTCTTCAAGTTCTTATTGATGTTTCTCATGGTCAAATGTAAACCATTTCCCTTGCTTTCACTTACTATGAATATTCGCTCTTGAACAAGACCAGTCCGAGCTTCAACAAGTAAATCTTGAATTAAATCTATGGGAGAAGTTCAAGTTAGTGGAAATTACTACTCGGGCGATGCTAGTTGAGCCGCCCCATGAAGTTATCACCATCACACATCTTACACTTAGGTCATATGCAGGTTTTATAAGGGGTTATGTGTCAAGGACCTAGTTACTTAAGGTGTAATTCCACTGTATAAATAAAATTGTTATTTCTATCAATTTTTTTTAAGAATAGTTTTTCTTAATAAAACAGAGATAAAATTTGATAATTTGATTTTTTGGATAGAAATTATAAATTCTTGAAAAGATATAAATATTTATAATAAACTAATATATTACAAATAATGATTATTTTAATGAAATAGTATGATAAAAACACTCTTTTTTAAATATAAATGATAAAATAATTTTATTTTTTGCAAGTTTCAGAAATTTTACTATGCATTTTCAATCCGCTATTATTTTTAATAAATAAGGATTTTTATATTTAAAAGTTATAATTATCATATTTAGAGAATTATTATGATAAAATAAATATCATTTTTGAAATCAGCACACCAAAGTTAGGTTAGGGTGAATTTATGATAATTTTATAAAATACTTTATTTTTTTGTGAATAGTATAAATACAGTTTGAATTTTTCAGTATGTTTAATAACTTCATAATTATTTCATAATGATTCAATAACTAATTAACCAAAATCCATGGCCTAAAATAAATTATTTTATTAATATCAAGCATTTTAATATATTTTAATCAATTTACAAACCTATAATTTACTTTCCAAAGTCTAAAATGAAAACTTTAACATTAAAAACATTATTTTTGTGGAAAATTTACTTTTCCATGCCAAAATAAGTAATATAAAATTATTATCAGCTCTAGTAGATTACAATAACATAAAATATGAACCAAGTGTCCAAAACCATGAGAAAATACTATGGGAAAGCCCATGGTTTTTCATTTTCCACAACCTAGGTTTCTAAGGCCTATATTTGAAAATTAATAAACAAATCCTCCACTTTTGCTATAAATATCCACCTATTTATCCATTTTATTTCACTTCCAATCCATGATCAATGAATCTATGGTATTTTTACCTCCCAAGGAGTCCTCAAGCCCCCCAAGGTCCCAATCATCAAGTTTTAGGAACAACTCTTCAAGGTAAGGGAAATATCCTTCTTTTCTTTTCATTTCATGAGCCGCTTTTTGTATATGTATTCTGAATGTTATGGTAACTCTAATTATTTCCATTTTATTAATTACCTTACTACAAAATTATGTTTTATCGATGGGATAACCCTATCCCCTCCCTTTTTAAACTTTTCTAAAACCATGTTTTATACCCGTTATGCTGCTGAATTTACTTCTCAAAATTTCTATCTTATCCTCAAGAAATTCTATTTTATTTTATTCTTATGAATACCCAAGACTCTTTATTTTACAAGGGTATTCAAATAAATGTAAAAATGATTTATTTTATTCTGGGATTAACATACATAAAACCCGTATTCCTTTTTTATGGGTTGAAAATGACATAATATTCATGTTTTTAATCACTTTTGAAATACCATGATTTTGATATGAAACCAATTTTCTTTTATTCTCCATGGGTTATTTATGAAATTATTTATTATGATCTATGTGGTTCACATGAAATTAATACATATTAAGGGTGTGCCCTGATAACACTTCAATACATTAAGTGAAGAATTTAATCTCTAGAGATGACATGTTTTATGATACCTTGGTGAATAAGCTTGATAATTTTTATGACACCTTGATGAAAAACCTTGGTGATATGATTATGAATGTCTCATTTAAATTCTATTTCCACATTTACATGTTATTATTCATGTTCTTTTTATTATGATATTCCCCCTTTTCCTTTGTTCATGCCTTTATGATATTCCTCAAGTTATTATTAATATTTCTCATGGTCACATGTTAACTGTTTCCCTTGCTTTCCCTTACTTGGCCTTACACTCATCCTTTCCTTTAATGTATATACCTAGTTTATGAGATGTAGTAAATGTGGAGGCACTATATTTATGAGGATAAATGTAATATATACACAGACCACCAAAGTTTTAAGTATATATTCACATAAAAGGAATTGAATGAGACAAAGGTAATGGTTGGAACTTCTTAAAGACTACAACTGTTCAATTCATTATCATCATAGAAGAGAAAAAAAAGTCATTAATGCATTAATTAGGAAAGACCCTACTGTTCTAGCAATTATTAGGATTCAAGGAGATCCTTTGATCAAATACATAGTAAAACTGGACATGGGAATCGTAAGGGAAGGTAAATCATCAACCCTATCCCAAATGATTTCTCGAGCATCATTACTAGAGAAGATCAAGAAAGCTCAAAAAGAATATATTTTATTAAAAAAATAAAATAGAGGCTGTGAATAATGAGAAGTTTCCTAAGTTCAATATTGATCAATAAGGTGTAATAAAATTTCATACAAAGCTTCCATCTATTCTAGAAATAAAGAAGGAGCTGATGGATGAAGCTCATAGATCTAATTTCTCTATACATCCTGGAAGCATGAAATTTTATAGGGACCTTCATGATCATTATTGGTGGGATAAAATAAAAACGGATATTTCTGAATACACTACAAGGTGCTTGGTGTGTCAATAAGTGAAGGTAGAGAGACAACTTCCTAAAGGGGTTTTACAACCACTACCCATACTAATGTGGAAGTGGGATAATATCACTATGGACTTTGTCACTGGTCTCCCAAGAAAATCCAAAGGAAACAATGCGATATGATCTATAGTGTATTATCTTACCAAGAATTCATATTTCATCACTATTCAGGAAGATTTATCTCTTGAAAAACTTGCTAAGAGTTTCATAAAGGAAGTGGTGAGGTTGCATGGGGTACCACTTTCTATCGTTTTGGATCCTGATCCAAGGTTCACATCAAAATTTTATAGAATTATTCAACATGATCTGAATACTAAATTGAATTTCAGTATGACCTATCACCCTAAAACTGATGGCCAATCTAAAAGGACTATTCATACACTCAAGGAAATGTTGAGAAAATGTTCAATGGAATTTAAAGGTGGATGGGATCAACATCTCCCATTAGTTGAGTTCTCATACAACAATATCTTCCATTAGAGTATTCAAATGACACCCTATAAAGATCTATATGGGAAGTGATGTATAAATCATACTTTTTGGGATGAAGTTGGTGAGATAAAATCTTCTTAGGCATAATCTTATACAAGAGATGATAAAAAAGGTTCATGCTATACAAAAACACATAAAGGCTACTTAGAGTCAGAAGAAGAGCTATGCTGACAACCGTTGAAGGGACTTGGAGTTTGGTATTGTTGATAAAGTGTTCCTTCAAATATCACCATGGAAGAGAGTCATGAAATTTGGGAAGAAATGGAAGCTTATCCCCAGGTACGTTGGCCCCTATGAAATCCTTGATCACATAGAATAATTGGCCTGTCAACTTGAACTTCCACAAAATCTAGCACTAGTTCATGATGGATTCCATGTATCTCTCTTGAGGAAGTACATACCTAACCCTTCACATATACCGAATCCATAGGTGGTGCAACTGGAACATGACATCTCTTATGAGGAGAAACCAGTGGAGATCTTGGACCATAGAGAAAAGGTTATACACAACAAGACTACTCACCTCGTCAATGTGTTTTGGATAAACTATAAATATTAATAAGTGACATGGAAACTAGAGGAGACAATGATGCAAAATCACCCACATCTTTTCTCAACTGAGAGAACGGGTTGAAAATTTTAGGGATGAAATTTCTTAAGGGGGGAAAATGTAACAGCCTAGACTTTTAAATGATTTTTAGGACTAAAAGGGGCATAGATAACCTGAGGGGGGGGGGGTGTAACATCCCCAAATTATAAATGGTTAAATGACTAAATGATATGACTCATGTCAATAAGGTGCACCTTCCTTTTCGGGAGCCTACCTGATTAGAACTCCACAATTAAGCGTGTTTGGCCTGAAGTAGTAATCAGGATGGGTGACCTCTTGGGAAGTTTCTGAGGGTGTGTGTGAGTGAGGACAAAACATACTGGAAAGGACATGTGTTGGCCTGTGGGGACTGTCATTAGTCAAATAACCTATTCGAGCATGTGGGTGTGACCTAGGGTGGGGCCCACGTGTCTGCGGGGCAACTGGTGGGCGAGGCCTGGTTGTCACATTTGGTATCAGAGGTGGTACCCAGCCTCAAGTGCGGTACACTGCCTGGGTTGAGATGTAGGGCCCACAACAAGGGCGTTGTGCTCTAAAGGAGGGGGGGGGGGTGATTGTAATATCCCCAAATGATAAAGGGATGACTAAATGATATGACTCATGTCAACAAGGTGCACCTTCCTTTTCGGGAGCCTACCTAATTAGAACTCCACAATTAAGCGTGCTTGGCTAGGAGTAGCAATCAGGATGGGTGACCTCTTGAGAAGTTTCTCAGGGTGTGTGTGAGTGAGGAAAAAACACACTAGAAAGGACATGTGTTGGCCTGTGGGTACTGTCATTAGTCAGATAACCTGTTCGAGCATGTGGGTGGGACATAGGGTGGGGCCCACGTGTCTGTGGGGCAACTGGTGGTGGTGGGGGGGTGAATCAGGGTATGAATATTCTTTTCAAAATTATCCCTACCCCACTTGATCTTGACCTCTTTATTATAAGAGTCACTTTGTTTTCACTTATGTGTTAATGTTGGGGGGGGGGTGAATCAGGGTATGAATATTCTTTTCAAAATTATCCCTACCCCACTTGATCTTGACCTCTTTATTATAAGGGTCACTTTGTTTTCAATTATGTGTTAATGTTGATCTTATACTTCCATTATTTATCTAATGATAACGATACTTTGAAATGAGATTCAAATAGCACAACTATACTAGTTGAGGAAATCTACTCTTATTTCTTTTTGTATCATCCTTTTTCAAAATTTACTTATAAACACTAATTATAACATTAAAATTATTATCAAGAGTATAGTTCCCAATGGTTATATTGACCAATGGTCATATAAAGGCTGATGATGATGCTTTGGAGTGATGATTTCAAAAATAATATTTATTTTATCAGAATAATTCTCTAAATATGATAATTATAACTTTTAAATATAAAAATCCTTATTTATTAAAAAAATAGTGGATTTAAAATGCATAGTAAAATTTCCGACACTTTGAAAAAAAATTATTTTATCATTTATATTTAAATAAGAGTGTTTTTATCATACTATTTAATTAAAATAAGTATTATTAATAACATATTAGTTTATTATAGATATTTAAATCTTTTCTAGAAAGTGCAATTTCTTTCTAAAAAATAAATTTATCAAATTCCATATCAATTTTATCAATTAAAACTATTCTAAAAACGGAATTGATAGAATAAAAATTTTATTTATACAATGTAATTACACTTTAATTAACCAGGGACTCAACAAATAAACCCTTATAAGACCCACATACGAACTAAGGGTAATATGTGCGATGGTGATAGATTCATAGGGCAGCTTGGATAACATTGCCTGAGTGGTAATTTCCACTAACTTGAACTTCTCCCATTGGTGATTTCATTCTAGCTTCACTTATTGAAGTTCATATTGGGTTTGATCAAGAGCTAACCCTAGTGATGATACCTCCCTCCCAAGATCTGAAAAATGGGCTTCATACGACACAACTCTACTAGTTGAGTCCGTTGTTTCTCCTTTCTACATTAATTATTCTTTATCATTTCTACTTACAAATTATAACGTAAAAATTATTACCAAGAGTATACTTTCCAATGTTCATATTGACCAACTGTCATAATTGACCAACATTCATATAACGGTCGAATCCCAATGGTCAAATTTCCCTTTATACCCACTTCATTATTAAAGAGATGTAGTTTTGTTGAGTTTAACATAATATAACACACATTTTATCTGAAAAAATATCATTTAAAAAGTTTGGGTCATTAAATTCACCCCCCTTAATAAATTTTTGTCCCCAAAATTTCAACTCGTTCTCTTAGTTGAGAAAAGGTGTGGGTACTTTTGTCTCATTTCCTCCCCTATTTCCCACATATCTTCTTCATATATATGGTTCCTCCATAGCACTTTGACGAGGTGGGTAGTATTTCTATATAAAATATTGTCTCTACGGTCCAAGATCTCCACCATCTACTCCTCATAAGAGGGGTCATGTTCTAGTTGCACCACCTATGGATTCAGTACATGTGAAGGGTCACATATGTACTTATTCAAGAGAGATAAATGGAATATATAATGAAATTGAGCTAGATTTGGTGTAATTACAATCCGATAGGCTACTGCTTCTATGCGATCATGGATTTCATAGGGGCAATGTACCTGGGGCTAAGCTTCCCTTTCTTCCCAAACCGCATGACTCTCTTCCATGGTGATATTTAAAGGAAAAATTTGTCTCCAACACTAAACTCTAAGTCCCTTCAACAATTTTTAGCATAGATCTTCTATCGACTCTAAGCAGCCTTTATTTTTTTTGGATAACATAAACCTTTTCTATCATCTCTTACAAAATATTAGGTCCAAGAATCTTTCTATCCCCAAATCAATCCCAGTAAGTAGGAGTTCTACATCTCTTCCCATATAGAGCTTCATAGGGTTCCATTTGAATAATAAAATGGAAGTTGTTGTTGTATGAGAACTCAACTAATGAGGGATTTTGATCGCATCCACCTTTAAACTCCTTTGAGTATGTTTTCAGCATTTCCTCGAGTGTTTAAATAGTCCTTTTAGATTAACCATCAGTTTGTGGGTGATAAGCTATACTGAAATTCAATTCAATGCCCAGATCATGTTGAAGAATTCTCTATAATTTTGATGTGAACCTTGGATTATGATTAGAAATGATAGAAAGTGGTACCCCATACAACCTCACCACTTCCTTTACATAAATATTGGAAAGTTGGTCAGGAGATAAATCTTCCTGAATAGTGATGAAATGAGAATTCTTGGTGAGATGATCCACTATAACCCATATCACATTTTTTCCATTGGATGTTCCCGAGAGACCAGTGATAAAGTCCACAGTGATATTTTCCCACTTCCATGTTGGTATGGGTAGTGGTTGCAATACCCCTTATGTGTTTAGGCCCTCATTACTTAAAGTGTAATTCCATTATATAAATAAAATTATTAAACCATCAATTCCATTTTAAGAATAGTTTTTCTTAATAAAATTGAGATAGAATTTGATAAATTGACTTTTGGACAGAAATTGTACTTTCTGAAAAAATATAAATATTTATAATAAACTAAGATATTAAAAATAATACTTATTTTAATGAAATAGTATGATAAAAAAATCTTATTTAAATATAAATGATAGTTTTTTCTAGTGTCATAAATTTTAGTATGCATTTTAAATCCACTATTATTTTTAATAAATAAGGATTTTTATATTTAAAAGTTATAATTATCATATTTATAGAATTATTCTTGATAAAATAAATATCATTTTTGAAATCATCACGTCAAAATTAAGTTAGGGTAAATTTATGAGAAGTTTCTAAAATACTTTATTTTTCCATGAATAGTAAAAATAGAGTTTAAGTTTTTCAGTATGTTTAATGAATCCATATTTATTTCATAATGATATAATAACTAATTAACTACAATACATGACTTAAAATATGTTATTTTATTAATATAAAGTATTTTAATATATTTTAATCAATTTACAAACCTATAATTTACTTTCTAAAATCTAAAATGAAAACTTTAAGATTAAAAACATTATTTTTGTGGAAACTTTACTTTTCCATGCCAAAATAAGTAATATAAAATTATGATTGACTCTTGTAGATTAAAATAACATAAAATATGACCCAATTGTCTAAAACCATGGTCAAATACCTTGGTAAAGCCCATGGTTTTTCATTTTCCACAACCTAGGTTTTCAAGGCCTATATTTGGAAATTAATAAACAAATCCTCCACTTTTTCTATAAATAACCAACAATTTATCCATTTTTGTTCACTATTAATCTACAATACATTAAAATATGGTAGGTTTACCTCCCAATTATTCCTATAAGGTGTTCTTAATTCCCCAAGGTCCCAATCCTCAAGTTTTAAGAACAACTCTTCAATGTTAGGGAATTATCCTTCTTTTATTTTCGATACAGAACCTATTTTTGTATATGTATTCTAAATGTTATGGTTTCTATCTTATATTACCCTTTATATCATACCATTACTGCCAAATTATGTTTTATAAATGGTATACCCTTGTCCTCTATCCTTTTATTGTTTTTTAAAACCACATTTTATACCAGTTATGCTGGAAAATTTACTTCTCAAAATTTCCCTCTTCTCCTCAAGAAATTTTCTTTTATTTTTTTTGAGAATACCCAAACCTATTTATTTTCTAGTGGTATTCACCAAGATTTAAAATGTATTTATTTTATCATAATAATTATCTAAATATGATAATTATAACTTTTAAATATAAAAATCCTTATTTATTAAAAATAATAGTGGATTTAAAATTCATAGTAAAATTTTGACACTTGAAAAAAAAATTATTTTATCATTTATATTTAAATAAGAGTGTTTTTATCATACTATTTAATTAAAATAAATATTATTCATAACATATTAGTTTATTATAGATATTTAAATCTTTTACATAAAGTAAAATATCTTTCTGAAAAATAAATTTATCAAATTCCATCTCAATTTTATTAAGCAAAAATATTCTAAAAAAAGAATTGATAGAATAACAATTTTATTTATAAAATGCAATTAAACTTTAATTAACTAGGTACTCAACACATAAACCCTTATAATACCCACATATGACCTAAGGGTAAGATGTGTGATGGTGATAGATTCATGGGGCGGCTCGACTAACATTGACCGAGTGGTAATTTACACTAACTTGAACTTATCTCACTGGTGATTTCATTATAGCTTCACTTATTGAAGCTCAGATGGGGTTTGATCAAGAGAGAACTCTAGTGAATATACCTCCCACCCAAAATCTGAAAAATGGGCTTCATACGACACAACTCTACTAGTTGAGTCCATTGTTTCTCCTTTCTGCATTAATTATTCTTTATCATTTCTACTTAAAAATTATAACGTAAAAATTATTACCAAGAGTATAGTCTCTAATGGTCATATTGACCAACTATCATAATTGACCAATGGTCATATAACGGTTGAATCCCAGCAGTCAAATTTCCCTTTATACTCACTTCATTATTAAATAGATGCAGTTTTGTTGAGTTTAACATAATATAACACACATTTTATTTGAAAAAAAATATCATTTAAAAAGTTTGGGTTATTACATTATCCCCCCCTTAAGAAATTTTGTCCCCAAAATTTCAACTCATTCTCTCAGTTGAGAAAAGGTGTTGGTACTTCTGTCTCATTTCCTCATCTATTTCCCACATCTCTTCTTTATATATATGGTTCCTCCACAGCACTTTGACAAGGTGGGTAGTCTTGCTGCATAAAATCTTGTCTCTACAGTCCAAGATCTCCACCGTCTACTCCTCATAAGAGAGGTCATATTCCATTTGCACCACCTACAAATTTAGTACATGTGAAGGGTCATGTATTTACTTATTCAAGAGAGATACATTGAATACATAATGAACTTGATCTAGATTTAGTGGAAGTAAAAGTCGATAGGATACTGCTTCTATGCGATCAAGAATTTCATAGGGGCTAATATAACTGGGGCTAAACTTTCCTTTCTTCCCAAAACACATGACTCTCTTTCATGGTGATATTGAAAGAAATTTTTTTTCTCCAACACTAAACTCTAAGCCCCTTTCGATGGTTGTTATCATAGCTCTTCTACCAACTCTAATTAGCCTTTATGTGTTGTTGGATAACATGAACCTTTTCTATCATCTCTTACAAATGATAAGGTCCAAGAAGATTTATCTCCCCAAATCTATCCCAACAAGTAGGAGTTCTAAATCTCTTCCCATATAGAGATTTATAGGGTTCCATTTGAATACTCAAATGGAAGTTGTTGATGTATGAGAACTCAACTAATGAGGATGTTGATCACTTCTGCCTTTAAATTCATTTGAGTATGTTTTCAACATATCCATGAGTGTTTGAATAGTCCTTTCAGATTCACCATTAGTTTGTGGGTGATAGACCATATTCAAATTCAATTTATTACCCAAATTATGTTGAAAACTTCTATGGAATTTTAATGTGAACCTTGGATCATGATTAGAAATGATAGAAAGTGGTACCCCATGAAACCTCACCACTTCCTTTACACAAATCTTGGAAATTTGGTCAAGATATAAATCTTCCCAAATAGGGATGAAACAGGCAGTCTTGGTGAGACGATCCACTATAACCCATATCACATTGTTTCCATTGGATGTTCTCAGGAGACTAGTGATAAAGTCCACAATGATATTTCAGCACTTTCATGTTGGTATGGGTAGTGGTTTCAATAAACCTTATGTGTTTAGGGCCTAGTTACTTAAAGTATAATTACATTTTATAAATAAAATTATTAATCCATCAATTCCATTTTAAGAATAGTTTGGCTTAATAAAATTGAGATGGAATTTGATAAATTTATTTTTTTGGATAGAAATTGTACTTTATGGAAAAAATATAAAATATTTATAATAAACTAATATAATAAAAATAATACTTATTTTAATTAAATATTATGATAAAAACACTCTTATTTAAATATAAATGATATTTTTTTTCAAGTGTCAGAAATTTTACTATGCATTTTCAATCCACTATTATTTTTAATAAATAATGGTTTTTATATTTAAAAGTTAGAATTATTGTATTTATATAATTATTATAATAAAATAAATATTATTTTTTGAAATAATCACATCAAAATTAGGTTAGGGTTAATTTATGAGAAGTTTCTAAAATACTTTATTTTTTCATGAATAGTAAAAATAGAGTTTGAGTTTTTCGGTATGTTTAATGAATTCATATTTATGTCATAATGATTTAATAACTAATTAAATAAAATACATGACTTAAAATATGTTATTTTATTAATATCAAGTATTTTAATATATTTTAATCAATTTACAAACCTATAATTTACTTTCCAAAGTCTAAAATGGAAACTTTAAGATTAAAAACATTATTTTTGTGGAAACATTACTTTTCCATGAAAAAATAAGTAATATAAAATTATGATAGACTCTTTTGGATTAAAACAACATAAAATATGATCCAATTTTTTAAAACCATATTCAAATACCATGGTAAAGCCTATGGTTTTTCATTTTCCATAACCCAGGTTTTCAAGGCCTATATTTGGAAATTAATAAACAAATCCTCCATTTTTTCTATAAATACCCACCAATTTATCCATTTTTGTTCACTATTAATCTATAATCCATTAAACTATAGTAGTTTTACCTCCCAAGGAGTCCTCCAAGGTTTCTTCAATCCCCCAAGGTCCTAATCCTCAAGTTTTAAAAACTACTCTTCAACGTTAGGGAATTATCCTTCTTTTCTTTTTAATTCAAGAACCTATTTTCATATATATATTCTAAATATTATGGTTACTATATTATATTACCCTTTAGATAATACCCTTACTACAAAATTATGTTTTATCAATAGGATACCCTTGTCCCTTATCCTTTTATTGTTTTTCAAAACCACATTTTATACCCATTATGCTGACAAATTTACTTCTCAAAATTTCCCTCTTCTCCTCAAGAAATTCTATTTTATTTTATTTTCGTGAATAACTAAACCTATTTATTTTCCAAGGGCATTCAAAAATATTTAAAAAATATTTATTTTATTATGGTATTGACATACATAAAACCCTTATTCTCTTTCTATGGGTTAAAAATTATATTTTGTTTATGTTTTTTTTAATCACTTTTGAAACACCATGATTTTTATACGAAACCCATTTTATTTTATTCTCCACAGGTTATTTATGAAATGATTTATTATTATCTATGTGTCTCACATGAAATTAACATATTAATGGTGCACCCTGATAGAACTCCAAAACACTGGGTAAAGAATTTAATCTCTACAGATGACATGTTTTACAATACCTTGAAAAATAACCTTGGTAATTTTTATGACACCTCAGTGGAAAATCTTAGCAATATACTTATAAAATTCTCATTTAAATATTGTCTCCACATTTACATGTTATTATTCATGTTTTTTATTATGATATTCCCATTTTTTCTTTTCTCATGCCTTTATGATATTCTTCAAGTTCTTATTGATATTTCTCATGGTCACATGTAAACTATTTCTCTCATTTTCCCTTACTGGGCCTTATGCTCAACCTTTCCTTTGATGTATGTTCCTAGGTTATGAGATACAGAAATATAATTAGGATGAACCTATGATGGGGCCTTTCAAGTTTATTAGAAGAATGTTTTAAGTTTTTCGATATTATGTACCTTTTTCCAAGAAACTAAACTTTAAAAGATCCTCTATTTGTACAATGTAATGAGAATTTATGTAATAAAAGGTGGGATTCCATAGTTGGTATCAAAGTATGATTTAGTTATTTGTGGAAATTAGGATTTGAAAACTTTATGAAGAACACTAGAGAAAAGTTTCAATATAAGAAAACATCCTGGTATTTTGGTGAAGTATTAAGTAAGTGGTTTTCGAGTAAATAAATATCTATATGGATACAAAAAAGTAGATATGGATCTGAAACAGATATATCTAGGGGTAAAACCCAAAAAAAATCTTTGAGATATACTCGAATGGGAACTGGTGCATGGAAATGGGCCTTTCTTTACTCTTAGTTTGACACTCCTAAGGGATATGATTAGTTGACAGAAAATTATCTTTTTTGATTTTCTAAATACCCGTTTATGGGTGAGCCGTAAACACAACAACATAAAACCCCCCAAAATCCTTACACCAAACGCGGGATACAAATTCAAAGGATCAAAATGAAAATTCAAAAATCAAAACCGCCACAGGAGCCGAGGAGACCTCGATTCACGAGAACCACAACTGTCAATCACACCGCCCACCATCAAGCTGTTCACCATATTCATCAACACTTCAGAACTTCAAGAAAGAAAGAGTGATGATGCCGCCCTATCATAACCAGAGCTGATAACTAGATCACTGAAAACAAGAAACCCCATCATCCATGAAAAAAAAAACTCATACGCATTCTCCCCCATCACCGGAACTGGTAACCGAAGTGACCAAGAACCCAATTTCACGAAGACAAGATCATGAAAAAACCCAAGCATCAACAAACTTCAAGAAGTAAAAACGAAATCATCAAAATTCAAAATCATTGAGGAAGGCAAACGGGTTTCATCGTTGCACCTACCGTGGCTTTGGCTCAGACCATCAAAAAAGAACATCATCAGAAAATCTCACCGATGAAGACAGAAACCCGGTCGCTGGAAAACTCCGGAGCCCCACCGCAATGAACCCACAATCCTCCCACCGAAACCGCAACCGATCTGAGATGAAACCAGGAAGACACACCAGAGGCCGAATCGAGCAAGCTTCCTGAAGCAGAAGGGGTGAAGACCAGTGAGGACCAGCGGAGCCATAATGATGCCACGATGCCGCGAAACCATCCTTGGACCATCCACCATCAAGACCACCCCAAAAAGAACCACGAAAACGCCAAGGGACAAATCCTATGAGGTAAGAAGAAAAACCTACAACTACAAGTGAGGAAGGGGGATGCAACGGCAAGGGAAAACCCGGAGACCAGTGCATGATCCTCCCCCCTCCGGATCGACTCCAAGAGAAACCCTAGCTTTGGGATAAGACGATGCGCCTCCGCTCAGAGGCCAAATTCAGGATATGCTTAGTTAATCTCATGATTTTTATGAAAAATTATAAAGTATTTGTAAAAAAATTAATTATTGTTAAATAATAACATATTTAATCATGATGTTTTAAGACCTAAAAATTCATTTAGAATTATAAGATTATTAAAATAAATATGTTTCTCACTAAGGTTTTATTATTTTATAAAATGGTGGGAAATAGGAGGAACCATGTAAATAGTGAGTGCAATGAACCATGTGCTGAAAACCCTCTGATGGAAGTTGAAATGGAAAAATTCATGAGAATGATGAATCAAATAACTCGAGTTATGAGTAATAACTCGAATCAAGCCGAGATATCAGATTCAACTCAAAGGGAACAACTTTAAATTGACTCCTTTATGCATCAATTACCACCTTATTCCAGTGGATCTACTAACCCATTGATTTCTAAACAATATATAAGCTCTATAGAAAATATATTTTCTATAATCAATTGTTCAAAATAAGAGAAAATCACCCTGGATATGTACTACTTAGAGGGAGAAGTTGATCAGTGGTGGGAGATAATTAAAAAAATGAAGCTAAAAAGGGATATTAATGATATGGAGTGGTAAGAGTTCAGGGGAACCTTTTTCAAAAAAAATATTTCCCCCATTTGATGCAAACAAAAATAGAGAAGGAATTTCTAGAGCTAAATCATAAAGAAAAAATATACATGGGAAGATATGTGAATTTTTTTATAAAACTTTCTCATTACACCTCTAGATTTTTCATGGATCCTAATAGAAAGGTTGATAGATTCTTCGGTGGACTAAGACCACATCTACGGAAGAATCTAGCCAATCGAGACTATGACAACTATGAAGAGATTATGCAGAATGCTATGAAGGATGAAATTGAGTTTGGAGAGACATAGTGGTCCCATAGATCAAATGAAAAGAAGATATCAATGGATCCAAGCTTAGGGAGGGACTTTTATCATGGAAGAGGAGGAAATATAGTGAAACTTACCACATGCTACAAATGTGGGAATAATTATTTGGGGAACTGCTTGCTTAGGAGCGGGAAATGTTACAATTGTGGAATATATGGCCATATTTATCGTAAATATCATAGTGAGGTGAAGCCTCACCTTCTTAACACTAACTAAAAAGGGAATATGGTGCAAGCCCAGCCTAAAGTACAATAATTAAAGTGTGGAAAACTTGGGCACTTTACTAATAACTGTCCAAATCAGAAGATAATAAAGGGGAATCACTATCAATATCAACATATTTCAAGGGAGAAAGGTTAGGATTTTTTATCACAATGACCGAAGTATAAGCTTCAAATGATGTGGTAGTAGGTACTATTATTGTTCTATCAAATCTAGAAAATACTTTGTTTGATTCAGGTTCTAAACATTCCTTTATTTTCTCAAAGTTTTCAAAGAATATAGAATCAATACCCAAACTAATAAAAGTAGAGTTATCAGTTAAGAATCCCGGAGGGATTATCCAAGCATCAATAGTGTATAGAAACTTTATTATCCACTTTGGAAAGAACAATATCATCGCAAATATAGTAGTAATTCCCATTTTAGAATTCAAAACTATACTAAGGATGGATTGGATCTCAAAGTATAATACTTAGATCAACTAAAAAAGCAAGGAATATCAATAGTATTAAATGGAAAACCTATAATTATTTTAAAAGGATAGATATTTCAACCTAATATTTGTCTAGAATAACCTCCCATAAAATTATTTATGGAATTGATCGATGAAGATGAATAAGGAAATGATAGTATATGAATAAAAAATGTCCTCATCATACAAGAATACTTTGATGTATTTCCTAAGGAGTTACCTAGACCTCCCCCAGAAATAGAGGTAGAGTTCTCCATTAAACTATGCTTGGATCCAAGATGATATCAAAGATCCCATATAGAATGGAAAATGTGGATCTATAGGAATTAAAGAAAATACTCCAAGATCTTTTGGAGAAAGGGTTTATCTGACCGAGTGTTTCTCCTTGGGGATCACCTATTCTCTTTGTGAAGAAGAAGGATGAATCAATACGACTATGCATTTATTATAAAGAACTTAACAGGATCACAATGAAGAACAAAAACCCTCTTCCAAGGATTGATGATTTATTTGACTAGCTTTATGGGGATTAATTATTTTCCAAGATTGATCTTCGATCTGGTTATCATCAATTGAGGGTGAAGAAAGAAGATATTCCAAAGACTGCCTTTCAATCAAGATATATACATTATGATTTTGTTAATATTCCATTTGAATTAACTAATGCTCCTATTAGATTTATGGATTTGGAATAGATTCTCTAAAGATTACCTTGATAACTTTTTGGTAGTTTTTATTGATGATATTATGATATATTTCAAAATTTTTGAGGAGCATGAGGATTACCTAAGGGTTATATTCAAAACTTTGAGGAAGGAGAAGATATTTGGAAATTTCATCAAATATGAATTTTGGTTACAAAAAGTTTCTTTATTGGGGAAAATTATAACCAATGAAAGAATCTCAGTTGACCCTACCAAGACAAAGGTTATGGAGGAGTGGCCTTATCCCACAATAATAACTGAGATTCATAGTTTCCTTGGTTTAGTAAGATATTATAGGAGGTTTATGAAAAATAATTCATGGATTTCTAATCCACTAACCAAGTTAACTTGAAAATGAGTCAAGTTAATCTAGAAAAAGGAGCGTGAAGAAAGTTTCCAAGAGCTAAATAAGAGTTTGGTTATGGCACTTGTGTTAATTTTACCATTTATTGGAGAAAAATTCATTATTTTTAGCGATGCATCTCTTAAACGGATTGGGTTAATCCTCATGAAAAATGATAAGGAAATTAATTATACATCTTGATAGTAAAAGCCCAATGAGAAGAATTATCCAACGCATGACTTGGAGCTAGCTATAATTATTTTTTCTCTAAAAATATGGAGATACTATCTTTATAATGAGAAATGTTATATATACACAAACCACAAAATTTTGAAGTATAAATTCACACAAAAGGAATTGAACATGAGACAAAGGAGATGGATGGAACTTATTAAATACTATGACTGTTCAATTTATTATCACCCTGGAATAGAAAAAAAAGTCGTGATCATACCACGATTCATTGTTTTATTTCACCCTTATACCAATGTATTAAACTGGTTTTGTATTGAAAATTACAAGTATAATAACAAACTTCACTCCATGTTTGATTCAATTATTTTGTGTTTAACACTTTTAAAAAGGGAAATGTTTCTTATTTTGATAATTATATTGTAGGTGGAGTTGATTTGAAGGACCCATGATGAAGCCCAAGAAAAATGGGACAATCTGCACATGATCCAAGCACACCAGTGGACTAAAACACATTATTATACTAAACCGTGTATTAAAATGGGATGAAATTTTGTGGTATGGTCCAAAATTTAATGGGTTACATTTCATATGAAGGAACCCAAGCCCCATTCGGTATCTAAAATTCCCATATGAACTGATCTGTCTAGGGAATCAAATCTGCACAATTCAAAAGTGGTGTTCTGTATTTTATCAATATCTCCGTCTGTGATTGTCCAAATGGAGCCAAAATTTAGGTGTAGATATTAATTATGTGGGGATACAAATTTATAGTTTTTTCCAAATGGATATTCAACAGTATAGTGGCTGAAAACTATGAGCCAAGTGGTTTTACACAATCTGTGTGCTCAAAACCACCTTCCAATTTGCCTATAAAAGAACACATTGGGCACCATATTTTGGAGTTTGAACCAGAGGAAATGTGCTGCCATTTTAGAGTCCCAAAGGATTACTCCTAGTAATATTTGAAGTTATGTAGTCCATTGGAAGCTCTACCTCCTCCTCTTTCTCTTCCTCCCTTCCCATGGGTTTCTAAACCCCTTGTGATCAACCGGGGAGGAACATATTGTAAATCCCGAGCTTAATGTTGCAACATTTCAATGGTCTTTTTAATTACAGGTTTTGTATGTTGTTTTTATTCATCCTATATTTTTATTTAATTGAGTTATGTACTGGTATGACATGCTCGACTCATATGTCATGCTTGAGGGTACCCATTCATGTGATGTTTCACACACCGTTCACCGCTTCTTCTTCCCCCTTTCAATTGTAGTGTTTGTGTGGTTCATATTGTTCAATTGAACTCATATAAATGCTATTTTGGCCATTTAATTTAAAGTCATGGTAACACATTGAAATAGAATACAAACCTAGATAGCGCATCGAGTTCTTCGTGTGTTGCCTTGGTGAGTTTCGGTTATGAAGTCGAACACAAATCACTAAATCATCAGTGGTATCCAGTGAATCATTGTGTGTTTTCAACTAAACCCTAGGAGGTATACTAGTATAAAATCAGAAAAATCCTTTTTATATGTGTTACAAACCAAGGATTAAAAGATCATAACCCTATCTCTTGAAGCGATGAAGTATGAGCATCATGAGATTTCCCTGGGTTGATCACATTTAATTAATCCTATTCATTTCTACTTGGTTTTATTGCTTAAAATTTTTCTATTGTAATCTTTAATAATAAAACCCAAAGTTTTATTACATCCCATTACCCTTATATTTTCATAATCAGAACTCTCTTTTTCAATTGATTATCTAAGGCTCCATCGAAAGACGACCTAGGGTTGCTGCTATACTGCATAAATTCTAGTAAAAACTAAACAACTAATTTGACACGCTCGACAACGCTGTCAAATTTTGGCGCCATTTCCAGGGATCCAAGATCATTTAATTTATTTATTTCCTTTTATTTATTTATTTTACTTCTTAATTAGTACTCCTTTAAATACCCCACCCCCATTTGATTGTTTTTGTTTTAGGTTTCTGTTTCTATTTTTGGTTGTTTTTGAGTGTTCTCTCTCTCTCTCTCTTATTATTCTCCATATCTCTCTCTATAATTATGTATTATAACATTATATTATCATTTAACCATTATTAAGTGATTTTATCCATATTAAATCATAAAAAAACTTCACAACTTATTTGCATGACCCGATCAGAAAAAGAAAAACTACTTGAATTTGACCCAAAAATTGAAAAGACACTTCACACAAAAAATCAAGGCATCTAGAGAAGGTAAATCAAGTAACACTAATTAAAACCTTTTGGAACCTCAAGTGGTCATAAAATAATCAAAAATTTAACCCAATAAAACTCAAGAAAACACGGCTGCAAATAATCGAACCTTAAATAATTGACCGCCCCAGATGTGGAGTACCAACCTACGTACATCCAATATCCTAAGGAAGTAGCCAAATTTGAGCTAAGATCAGGCCTCATCCACCTACTTCCAAAATTCTATGTTATTCCTAGTGAGGACCCTCATAAACACCTTAAGGAGTTTTACATAGTGTGCTCCACCATGAAACCCCAAAATGTCTCTGAGGACTTAATTAAGTTTAGGGCCTTCCCTTTCTCCCTTGATGGTGTAGCCAAATATTGGATATAATATTTTACTACCAAAATTGGGGGATGAAATGAACTAAAAATACTATTTTTATAGAAGTTCTTCCCTACCTCCCGAACAACATCAATTAGGAAAGAAATTTGTAGCATTAGGAAATCACAAGGAGAGACCCTTCATGAATACTGGGAGAGATTCAAACAAATTTGCTCAAGATTCCCCCACCACCAGATTAGTGAACAACTATTAATCCAATAATTCTATGAGGAAATTATCCACATGGATCATGGAATGATTAATGCAACAACTGGTTGTGCCTTGGTTGATGAAACTCTTTCCACCGCTCGTGACTTAATATCCAACATGGCTCAAAATGCACAACAATTTGGTACATGAGCTATTGAACCTACTCTAGGAGTTCATGAGGTAAGTAATTCATCTCTAGAAAAAAAGTTAGATAACAATCTTAATGAGATGCATACCCTTCTAAGGCAATTAGATAAAGCACAAGGTAACTCACAATATCCTCCTATTCCATTACATTGTGGTATTTGTTCTGACAATACTCATTTTTCTGACCAGTGCCCACAACTTCAAGATTCAACCAAGTCTTGTGTAGCCGTGTTCCTAGGGAATCCATTCCAACAAGAACCTCCCTTCAAGCAAGAACAATTCAGGACAAATCCAAATCTAGGGTGGCAAGCACAACCCCAGTATCCTAGGGGGAAACTCAAGCTACCCCAAACAGAATTGGTATCAACAAGGACAAGGTTTGCAACCTTATTATCCTTAAACTTCTCAAAATATTCCTCCTCCTTCTCCCAAATGTGAACCAATCCTCAAGGACATGGTGAAGAAAATGGCATCCCAAAACCTCTAGTTCCAACAAACCACACAATCAGCTATTCAAGACCTACGAACTCAAGTGGGAAAATTATAAAACAACATCGGTGAGCTTAAGATGCAAGGTTTTGGACAACTACCATCCCAAACCATTGCCAATATGAAGGAAAAAGGTAATGTATGTGTAGTTACACTTATTAGTGGTAAAGAAGTCTCTCCTTCTACTTATTCTGCACAACAGGTATGTCCCACTCTTGAAAACTCTCTTTCCCAACCCTAAAAAATTTCAAGTAATGAAAAACAAGACAAAAAGGGTAATCAAGTTATCATTTATGATTCAAATGAACAATCCATTCCTATTCCTTTCCCCTAAATACTCTATAAATCTAAGAATGACTTTGATAATGAGATTGATAAATAAATAATGGATACATTTAAAAAGGTTCAAGTTAACATTCCTCTATTGGATGCAGTTAAAAAAATCCCTCGATATGCCAAATTTCTTAAAGATCTTTGCACCCATAGAAGGAGACTAAAGGGGAATGAGAAAGTAAAATTGGGAAGGAATGTATCGGCCTTAATTAAACCATAAATTCCAACCAAATTCAAGGATCCGGGAACATTCACGATACCGTGTACCATTGGAGAGGCCTTATTTTCTGATGCTATGATAGATTTAGGTGCTTCCATTAATGTAATTCCTTACTCTCTATACACTTATTTATAGGTTGGAGAGCTTCAACCAATGGGCATTGTCATACAACTTGACAACCGAAGTACTATGCATACAACATGAGTGATTGAGGATGTTCTTATACGAGTGGAGAATATCATCTTTTATAATGATTTCTATATTCTTGAGATGGAAGATACGCGAAACCAAGGACATGCTCCTCTCATAATTGGGAGGTCATTCCTCAAAATAGAAAAGACGATCATCAACATTAACAATGGTACACTGTCCATGGAGTTCAGAGGAGAAAAGGTAAGTTTTAACATCCTTGAGGCTATGAAACGCCCCATTAAAGATCACTCCACTATTCCTATATATTCAATGGAAGTGATCTCAAACGATGCACCTACACACAATTCTCTCCTCAAACCATACTTTGATTCATTTTACTCTTCTTCACCCTTAGATGATTTGAGTTTTGATTCATGTTTTGAGTGTTGTGTGGGTTCTGAAAATCGTAGATTTTGTGATTTAATTGATGAGTGCGTTCATTCTGAGGTACCCATGACCATCGATGATTATGAAAATCTCATTTAAATAGATTCTCTATCCTTAGAGAATAAACATGAGCAGATAGAGAGTTTCATGGACCTCACTCCCCCTAAATCCCATCCCTCAATAAAAAAAACCCTGGCGTTGGAATTAAAACACCTTACTTATAATTTAAAATATGCTTATATTGAGGGTATTGACCAACTACCCATCATTATTGCCAATAACCTCTCTCCATAGCAAGAATCAAAACTGCTCAACCTTTTGAGAGAGTGTAAAAAGGAAATAGGATGGACATTGGCTGATATTTCTAGGATTATATCATCTATTTGTATGCACTATATAATTTTGGATGATGAGGCTAAACCTGTAAGACAATCTCAATGCCGGTTGAATCCTACTCTCCTTGAAGTGGTAAAATTGGAAGTCAGTAAATTACTTACAACGAGGATCATTTATCCTATATATGATAGTAAATGGGTTATCCCAGTGCAAATTGTGCCTAAAAAAATAGGAATAATAGTTGTGCAAATGAAAGGAATGAATTGGTTCCAACACGTGTGCAAGACAGTTGGCGAGTCTGTATTGACTACCGTCGACTGAATCAAGCCACGCGGAAGGACCACTTTCCTATACCTTTCATTGACCAAATGTTAGAACGATTGGCTGGTAAGTCCCATTATTTTTTCCTTTATGACTATTTGGGTTATTTCCAAATCCATATATCCCCTAAGGATCAAGAAAAGACAATATTTACTTGTCCATTTGACACATTTGCATACAGAAGGATGCCATTTAGTCTATGTAATACTCCTGGTAATTTTCAGCGATGTATGTTGAGTATTTTTTCTGAGTACCTTTAGAGTTGTATGGAAGTATTTATGGATGATTTCATAGTATATGTCTCTTCTTTTGATGATTTTTTGGAACACATAGGTTCTGTCCTCCACCGCTGCATTGAAAAAGATCTTGTATTAAATTATGAGAAATGTCATTTCATGGTTGAGCAGGGGATAGTTCTTGGGCATGCCATTTAAAATAAGGGAATTTAAGTTGATAAATCTAAAATTGAATTAATTTTAAACATCCCATATCCAAAATGTGTTCGTGAGGTGCGATATTTCTTAGGTTATGATGGGTTTTATCACCAATTCATTAAAGACTTTAGTAAGATCACACTTCCATTGTCCTGATTATTGCAAAAAGATTCTGAGTTTGTGTTTGATAAAAATTGTGAGGATGCATTCAATTTACTAAAAAGGAGTCTTACATCACCTCCCATCATCCAACCACCAAGGTGGGATATCCCCGTCGAGCTTATGTGTGATTCCTCTAACTTTGCAGTTGGAGAAATTTTATCACAAAGGGCTGAGAAGGATCCTCATGTCATTGCATATGCCACACTTACCCTTGACCCTACTTAGGTAAACTACACAACCACTGAAAAAGAAATCCTTTATATCATGTCTTCATTGGAAAAATTTCGTTCATATCTTCTTGGGTCAAAAATGACTGTGTTTTCTGACCATGTTTCCATTCAATTCCTCTTAAAGAAACCTAAAGCTAATCCCCACCTCATATGAAGGATGCTCCTCCTCCAAGAGTTTGACCTTGAGATTAGAGATAAGAGGGGAGTAGAAAATGTTGTAGCTGACCACATTAGTAGGATTTATTCACCACTAGACCACCATGCTGAATCATCCCTCCCCATTAAAGAATTATTTCCTCATGAGAACCTTTGCGATGTTGTGGACCTTACCCCCTAGTATGCAGACATTGTGAATTTTCTAGAAACATCTAGGGTCCCCACTGATTTTAGTACTTCTCAATCCTAGAGACTTAAACATGATTCTCGGTGGTAAATTTGGGATAAACCATATTTGTGGAGAATTTGTGGTGACCGAATAGTTCATCGGTGTATCCCTGACCACAAGTTCACCTCTATTTTGACCTTCTGCCACACTTTGGCTTGTGGGGGCCACTTTGGCTCTCAATGTACAGATCGGAAGGTCCTTAACTTAGGAATTTATTGGAAAACATTTTATAGGGATGCCCATTGATTTTTAAAGTCATGTAGTCGTTGTCAATTTATAGGGAATATCTCCAAGAGGAATGAAATGCCCCAACAACCCATGTTATTCTGTGAAATTTTTGATGCATGGGGAATTGACTTCATGGGGCCTTTTCCAAATTCATTTAGATTTTTTAAATATTATTGGATGTTGACTATGTATCTAAATGGGTGGAAGAAAATACCACCAGGACCAATGACTCCTGAGTGGTTGTTGATTTTGTGAGGTCCCAAATTTTTAGTAGGTTTGGTTTGCTGAGATTCATCATTAGTGACCAGGGTTCACATTTTTGCAATCGCAACATTAAAAATTTGTTTTGTAAGTATTGGGTTGATCATAAAGTTTACAATGCATATCACACCCAAAATAACGGACAAACAGAAATATCAAATCGAGAAGTTAATAGAATCTTGGAAAAAACAGTACAACCCAACATGAAAGATTGGAGTTTGCACTTGGATGATGCACTTTGGGCATACCGTACAACTTTTAAAACCCCAATAGGAATGTCACCATATAGAATTGTGTTTGGAAAGGCTTTTCACCTCCCGATGGAGGTAGAACACCATGCATATTAGGATATTAAACAATTTAATATGAATCTTTCAGATATAGGTGAGCATAGGAAGCTACAGATTCAAGACTTGGAAGAAATTCTACATGATGCATATGAGAACTTCCAAATCTATAAAGAGAAGAAAAAGGCTATCCATGATAGCATGATTCATTAGAGACAATTCCATATTGGCGAGAAGGTACTCATGTACAATTCTAGGTTAAATCTCTACCCAAGCAAGCTTCGTTCTCGATGGCTCGATACTTATACTATTACTAATGATTACCCTTTTGGTGCAATACATATTTTGCATGAGCAGAGTGAATGAAGTATTACCGTTAATGGGCAGAGAATTAAACACTTCTATGAGGATTTTACAAAGAATCCAGTGGAGGAAATCCACCTTATAGAAGCAACATACCAGGGAAACATACTGGGTTTTATCCTTCCTTCTCACATTATCAATTATTTCAGTGAGGACACTACAAATTCTAGGTGTGGGGGGTGGATACATTCCTGGGTTCATTAGGATCTTCATTTTCTTTCTTCTTTCTTCTCCTTTTCACCTTCTTTATGGTATTTTCACTTTCCCCCATCTTTCTAGGTTCATTAGGATTTTCATTGTCTTTCTTATTTATTCTCTTTTTTCCTTCTTTATGGTATTTTTACGCCCACCATTATGGTCACCAAATCATGGAGCATACTAAAAATTCATGTTGAAATTTTTGATTTCATGTTGTTTTAGCATTTTATGAAACCTATCTCTGTTATGGAATGAATATTTGTATGAATTTAACATTAGGGAATTATTTTTAGTGAATTGTATTTCTTTCAATGATATAAATGGTTGTATCTATGTGAAATCTTTGAGATGATTGATGCCCCTTGTGTGAGTAATTTTCGGGAAAACAGTGTCACTAATATCTCAACACATTTTTGCACCAAACTCCAAAGTGTGAATATTTCTTACTTACTAGAAGGTAAATAGAAGTTAGCTTAATATTTTCAGCTTAAAATGATATTTACATATATTCGTTCCTTATCCGATCTGTTTCATTACTATACCGGATTGACCTATGCGTGCATACCTGATATATGACTATTGCACTCCCCAAAAAAGATAAAAAAAGGGTCGTATCTTGGTTAGGTCAAAAAACCAATCCTCCTTAACCTTTGATCTTGTTATAACTATTACAATTAGTGTCGTGAGGAGATAAAACATGGGTTAAGAGATAAGTGTGAGATTTGTTCCAATGAAACTTTTGAAAAAAAAAACAAAAATAATAAATGAGGGGAGTGGTGAAATGTGAAACATATGAGAATATCTAGGTCAGGAGATTATTGTTGGACTTCCATGAATGCTTAAGTGAGTGGGTCTTGAAATATGATTGCAAAGGATGTATGGTAGGTTCGGTGGAAAAAATATTTTAAGATGAAAAATGTTAAAATAACATATATTTATTAGATAGAAAGTGGAAAGAATAGCATGGAATGGTTTTCACACACACGCATGAAGAGTTAGTGTCATGGTTGAATTTTTAATTCCTTTCTCAATTTGATATCATGAATCTCTTTAAATTTCATTGTGATATTATTTATGAGATATATTTTTCCATTTTCACTAGGAATAAATCCTTGGTGTGGTTTGTGCATTGATCACATTAATTTAATGAATTTAAATTTCCTCAAATGTTAAAACTTCATGATGTTGGTAATATATACATGCATCATTTTTCGATATGTGACTTTTCCCAGGAGTGAAAATTTTTAGGTGTGGGGGTGCGATCGTACCACGATTCACTGTTTTATTTCACCCTTATACCAATGTATTAAACTGGTTTTGTATTGAAAATTACAAGTATAATAACAAAATTAACTCTATGTTTGATTTAATTATTTTATATTTAACACTGTTAAAAAGTTCAATTTTACTTATTTTGATAATTATATTGTAGGTGGAGGTGATTTGGAGGACCCATGATGAAGTCTAATAAAAATGGGCCAATCTGCACATGATCCAAGCATATTGGTGGACTAAAATGCATGATTATACTAAACTGTGTATTCAAATGGGATGAAATTTTGTGGGATACTCAAAAATTTAATGCTATACATTTCATATGAAGGAACCCAAGCCCCATTCGGCCTCTAAATTTCTCATCCAAACTGATCTATCCAGGGAATCAAATCTGCACAAGTCAAAAGCAGTGTTCTGTATTTTGTCAATATCTCCAAATGTGATTATCCAAATGAAGATAAAATTTTGGTGGAGATATTACTGATGTGGGGATACAAATTTATAGTTTTATCCAAATGGATGTTCGACTGTCTAGTGGCCAAAAACTATGAGTCGAGTGGTTTTACACAATCTGTGTGCTCAAAACCACGTTCCAATTTGCCTATAAAAGAACACCTTGGGCACCATATTTTGGAGTTCGAACCAGAGAAAAGGTGCTTCCATTTTGGAGTCCCAAAGGAGTCCTCCCACCAATATTTGAAGTTTTGGATGCTATTATAAGTTCTACCTCCTCTTTCTCTTCCTTCCCTGCCATGGGTTTCTAAACCCCTTATGATCACCTGGGGAGGAACATGTTGTAAATCCCGAGCTTAATGTTGCAATATTTGAATGGTCTTTTTAATTCTAGGTTTTGTATGTTTTTTTCTTCATCCTATCTTTTTATTTACTTGAGTTATGTACTGGTACGCCATGCTCTACTCATATGATCATGCTTGGGGTACCCATTCATGTGATGTTTCACACACCGTTCACCAATTCTTCTTCCCCATTTCAATTTTAGTGTTTGTGTGGTTCATATTGTTCAATTTAACTCACAAAAACACTATCATGACCATTTACATTAAAGTCATGGTAACACATTAAAATAGAATACAAACCTGGATAGCATATCGAGTTCTTTGTGTGTTTCCTTGGTGAGTTTCAGTTATGAAGTCGAACACAAATCACCCAATCATTGGTGGTATCCGGTGAAGCATTATGTGTTTTCGACTGAACCCTAGGAGGTATCCTAGTATAAACTCAGTAACATCCTAGTTATAGGTGTTAAAAGACTAGGTATTAAAAGATCATAACCATATCTTTTGAAGCGATGAAGGATGAGCATCATGAGATTTCCTTGGGTTGATCACGTTTAATTAATCCTATTCATTTGTACATGGTTTTATTGCTTCCATTTTTCTATTGTAATCTTTAATCATAAAAACCCAAGTTTTATTACATCCCATTCACCTTATATTTTTATAACAAGAACCCTCTTTTTCAATTGATGATCTAAGGCTCCGTCGAGAGATGACTTAAGGTTGCTACTATACTACAAAAATTCTAGTAAAAACTAAACAACTAATTTGACGCGCTCAACAATGAGATCAAGTCGCTGATGCATTAAGTAGGAAATACCCTATTGTTCTAGAAATGATGAGGATTCAAGGAGATCCTTTGATCAAAGACCTAGTAAAAATAGACATGGGGATCTTAAGGGAAGGGACATATTCAACCCTATCCCAAATGATTTCTCAAGCATCATTATTATATAATATCAAGAAAGATCAAACAGAAGATCCCTTGTTTTAGAAGAAGATAGATGCTATAAATAATGAGAAGTTTCCTAAGTTTAATATTGATCAAGAAGGTGTACTAAAATTTCATACAAGGATACATGTTCCATATATTCTAGAAATAAAGAAGGATCTAATGGATGAAGCTCATATATATAAATTCTATATACATACTGGAAGCAATAAAATATATAGGGACCTTCATGATCATTATTAGCAGGATGACATGAAAAGAGAGATTTCAAACTACACTGCAAGGTGCTCGGTGTGTTAATAAGTGAAGTAAGAGCGACAACTTTCTAAAGGGGTATTGCAACCACTACCCATAACAACATGGAAGTGAGAAAATATCACTATAGACTTTATCACCAATCTCCCAAGAACATCCAAATGAAACAATGCGATATGGGTTATAGTGGATCTTCTCTCCAAGACTTCCCAATTAATCACTATTCGGGAAGATTTATCACTTGACCAACTTTCCAAGAGTTATGTAAAGAAAGTGGTGAGGTTGCATGAGGTACCACTTTCTATTGTTTTTTATCATGATCCAAGGTTCACAAATTTTTTTGGAGAAGTATTCAACATGATCTGAATACTAAATTGAATTTCAATATGACCCATCACCCCCAAACTAATGGACAATTTTAAAGGACTATTTAAACACTCAAGGACATGCTGAGAACATTCTCAATAGAATTTAAAGGTGGATGGGATCAAAATCTCCCATTAGTTGAGTTCTCATACAACAAAAGATTCCATTTGATTATTTAAATGGAATATTATGAAGATATATATGAGAAGTGATGTAGAAATCCTACTTGTTGGGATAAATTTGGTGAGAGAATGATTCTTGGGTCTGATATTGTGCAAGTGATTATAGAAAAGGTTCATGCTATCTAACAACACATAAAGTCTTCTCAGAGTCGGTAGAAGAGCTATGCTAACAAACATTGAAGGGACTTAAAGTTTGGTGTTGGCAATTAAGTTTTCCTTCAAATATCACCATGGAAGAGAGTCATGCTGTTTGGGAAGAAAGGGAAGATTAGACCTATGAATATTAGCCCCTATGAAATCCTTGATCGTATAGGATCAGTGGCCTATCGACTTACACTTCCCCCAAATCTAGCTCAAGTTCATGATGTATTCCATGTGTCTCTCTTGAGTAAGTACATACCCGACCCTTCACATATACTGAATTTGAATGTGGTGCAACTGAAACATGACCTCTATTATGAGGAGTATTTGGTGGAGATCTTAGATCGTAGTGATAAGGTTCTACACAACAAAAATACCCACCTTGTAAAAGTGTTGTGGAGGAACCATATATATGAAGAAACGATGTGAGAACCAAAGAAGGAAATGAGACATAAGTACCCACACCTTTTCTCAACTTAGAGAATGAGTTAAAATTTCATGTTCAAAATTTCTTAAGGGGGGAGAATGTAATGACTCAAAATTTTTAAATGATATTTGTTTCCTGAGAAAATATTTGTTATATTGTACCATACACAACAAAACCACATCTCTTTAATAATGAAGTGAGTATAAATAGAAATGTGACCTTTGGGATTTAACCATTTTTAACCATTGTTCAAATATTACTATGGGTCAATATGACCATTAGAAACTATAATCTTGGTAATAATTTTATACATTATATGTTGTAAGTAGAAATGGTAAAGAATAATTAATGCAGAAAGGAGAAACGATGACCTCAACCAGTAAAGTCATGCCGTATGAAGCCCATTTGTCAGAGATTCGGAGGGAGGTAGCATCATTGGGGTTTTCTCTTGACCAATCCCTAGATAAGATTCAATAAGTGAAGCTATAATGAAATCTCCTATGGTATAAGTTCAAGTTAGTGTAAATTACCACTCAGACAATGTTAGCCGAGATGCCCCATGAATCTATCACCATCACACATCTTACCCTTAGGTCGTATGTGGGTTTTATAAGGGTTATGTGTTGAGGACCTAGTTATTTAAAGTGTAATTACATTATATAAATAAAATTTTTATTCCATCAATTCCATTTTAATAATAGTTTTGCTCAATAAAATTGAGATGAAATTTGGTAAATTGATTTTTTTGGATAGAAATTGTACTTTCCTGAAAATATTTAAATATTTATAATAAACTAATATATTATGAATAATACTTATTTTAATGAAATAGTATGATAAAAACACTCTTATTTAAATATAATTGATAAAATATTTTTTTTCAAGTGTCAAAAATTTTACTATGCATTTTCAATCCACTCTTATTTTTAATAAATAAGGTTTTTATATTTGAAATATATAATTATCATATTTATAGAATTATTCTGATAAAATAAATACAATGTTTGAAATTATCATGCCAAAATTAGGTTTGGGTGAATTTATGATAATTTTCTAAAATACTTTATTTTTTTTGTGAATAGTAAAAATACAGTTTGAGTTTTTCAACATGTTTAATGACTTCATAATTATTTCATAATGATTTAATAACTAATTAACCCCAATAAAAGACCTAAAATATGTTATTTTATTAATATATAATATTTTAATAGATTCTAATCAATTTCCAAACCTATAATTTACTTTCCAAAGTCTAAAATGGAAACTTTAACATTAAAAACATTATTTTTGTGGAAGCTTTACTTTTACATGATAAAATAAGTAATATAAAATGATGATATGACCTTTTGGATTAAGAAAACATAAAAGTTGACCCAAGTGTCCAAAACCATGGGAAAGCCCATGGTTTTTCATTTTCTACAAACTAGGTTTCTAAGGCCTATATTTGGAAGTTAATAAAAAAATCCTCCAATTTTTCTATAAATACCCACCCATTTATCCATTTACTTTCACTACCAATCTAAAATACATGAATATATGGTATTTTTACCCTCTACCGCATCCTAAATCCCCCCAAGGTTCCAATCCTCATGTTTTAGGAACAACTATTCAAGGTAAGTGAAATATCCTTATTTTCTCTTTGTTTCAAGAGATTATTTTTATATATGTCTTATGAATATTATGGTCACTCTATATTATTTAATTTTTATTCATTCCCTTACTACCAAATTATTTTTTATCAATGGTATACCCATGTACCCTATTTCTTTACACTTTTTTAGAACCACATTTTATAGCCGTTCTGGTGCTGAATTTACTTCTCAAAATTTATCTATTCACCTCAATAAATTTTCTTTTCTTTTATTTATTGTGAATAAAAAAACTTATTTCTATTAAAAGGGTATTCCCAAAGATGTAAAAATTATTTATTTTATTCTGTTATTAACATACATAAAACCTGCATTCCCTTTCTGTGGGTTAATAATGACACAATGATCATGTTTTTTAAGCACTTTGAAACACTTTAATTTTGATATGAAAATCATTTTATTTTATTCTCCATAGGTTATTTATGAAATTATTTATTATGATCTATGTGTATCACATGAAATTAATACATATTAAGGGTGTTCCTCGTTAGCGCTCCAATGTATTAGGTAAAGAATTTAATCTCTAGAGATGACATATTTTACGATACATTGGTGAATAAACATGGTAATTTTTATGACACCTAGTGAAGCCTTTCAAGTGGATTAGAAGAATATTTTAATTTTTCATGTATTATGTACCTTTTTCCAAGAAAATAAACTTTAAAATATCCCTTTTTTGTACAATGTAATGATTTTTTTGTAATAAAAAGGTGGGATACTATAGTATATGTCACACCCTGACCCTGTTAGTTAATCATTTTAAATTATTTTAATTATTATTTTGTATTTTAGACACCTTTTCACCATTGTGTGGTCAGCCTTCATGGTTAAGGGTAACTTTGCGGCACCCACACGGATGCCCAAGTGGGTACAAGTCGTGGCACATGAATTTCACACAGTTTATAAACACTGCGTGTCGGGTGGCATAGATGAGGCATAGTTTGATCAACTACATGTTTGACTACAGGTGAACCACACATCTGCCTGGTATTCGGAATAAATAAAGAAATAAATAAATTAAATGGTAAATGGAATAAAAATAAAAATAAAGTAAGTTAAATAAAATAAAATAGAATTTTATAAAATATTTAATGATGATAATAACAATTATAATATTTTTAATGACATTATTATTATTAATATTATTGTTGTAATATTATTATTATAGATATAATAAAATGAAAACACAAACCAAAACCTAATATACCCGCACCCCTCCCCCACCCTGCATGTTGTGCACTCAGCCGACCCCCTTCCTATCCCATTTCTCCCTTGCACCGATAGCCAGTTCGGCCGCCACCTGCACTGACAGCCCATCCCACACCCATCCTCCCTACGCCATCCCACACCCACTCACTGGATGCCGTCCCCTCCCCGCACCGTCCCTCCCCCCTTACTAACCACCGTCCTGCACCCCCCTCCTCCTCATCGGTAGGTCCGACCCACTTCCAGCCACCGCCCTACTCTTGGAAACCCGAACGCCCGATGATCTCCCTTCTCAACCACCCGCCTTTGCCAACAATGACTTACACTGGCCGCGACCTCCCTCGCCGGCACCCTCTTCGGCACACGCAACCCCGCCGATGCCCTCTTCAGCATGAAACTCTCTTTTGGTGAGCTTTCCCTTCATTTAGGGTTACTTTTTGTGGGTTTTTTCTTTGTCCAAACCTAGGTTTGTGATTTTTGTGTTTTTCTCAATGTCTAGGGATTGCAATTGGTTCGAGAGGTGATGATTTTACTTCTGTTGGGGTCCCATCAATTTCGAACATGTTGAGGTGGGTGAATTCATGTGTTTTCCTTCTGAAGCATTCCATTTATACTTGATTTATTTCAATTAATTTTTCAATATATTTTTTACCTTAATTATGTCTACAACTAGTCTTAGGTAGTATATTCTTATTGGTGAAATTTGTTAGAATTAGTTTTTATATGGAATGCTCGTGTGAAATAGGGTGTGTTTTGGATATATATCTTTTTTGGTAGCTTTTGGTTGTGTTTTATGACTTGTGAAATTGTTTTACATGAGTCCCTGGTACTTTTTGGTCATGTGTTGATCTTTGACGCCTTAATTTTGGGTTATTATAGAGAATTTATGGTCAATGAACGAGGGTGCGCATGCATATACTTAAGGTATGTATATATATAATATATATATATTTCCTCCATGTATGTATTACCTCATGGCATGGGGAATACGTACATTGGATTATATATATATGTATATATATAGGTATGTGCGTGTGAGTGCAGGCTGGTTACGAGTGGTCGCTGCCTTTTTTGTCAAGTGTCAAAGTGTTCGGTATGACCTGATTCTTCTTTGAGGTAGGTGTTTCCATGCCCTTTACTCCCAATTTCAATTCATGTGGTGCTTGAGTTTTGTTATTAAATTTCTAAAACATGTTTCACACTTTTATTACAAGCTTAGTTAATTTGTAGTAGTGATTTAGTGTTGGTTGAATTGATCATAATTAGGTTTCTGGATACTTTTATTTTATGCACATATAAATGTCTCGCCTTTTGGTTTTGAATAATCATCATTTTCTTTCAAATGGTCTTGTTGGATATTGATTCAGGCTCAAATTTACCCAAGTGATGAAGGTAGAATGGTCCTTGTAGTCTAGCTTGGGTTGTCGAATCCTCAGAGACCTAAGAAGTAACCTATAGACACGCACATTCTAAGGACTGTTTTTGGCTATGAAGTGGCCAAATTGGGTTGATTTTAGATGGGTTTAAAGGATAACTAACATATTTAAGTGAATTCAATTTAAAATAATGAGTTTATCCTAGGTTATCACTCAGGGTGGATTGGATGAAATTCTTTTTAAACTATTTCAATTTCTAATATTTGAGATGGGTTCATTTAAGAAGATCAAACAACATCCTCACTTACTGGTTTAATACCTACACACTTTAATACTAATCACATATACACTTGAAGGATCAAAGTTTTGGTCACTTTAAGGTAAAGGTTCGTATTAGCACTTGAAGTGTGTGGCCTTAAATTCAACAAGGACGATGGAGTTTAAAAATCATCAAATAAAAATCTCAATTAAAAGAAGTGATTAGACATTAATGGGGTGATAAATAACATCCAATACATCCCCTTGATACTCCCTTGGATCAACCCATAAGTGGTTTATCCCTCCATTGATTCTATGGTTTCAATGGAAGCGGGAAGTAGACTCATGAGGGAGGAATTGATGAAGTAAAGAAAACAATAAAAAGAAAATGATCACTCCACTGTTGTGTGAATAATTTCACAAGGTTTGGTGTGAATAAATTCACACCTTGAACAAATGGTATCAAAGTGATATGAAGAACAATAGAATAATATGAAAATAAGATATTTTATTAAGAAACTAAAGTGAATTGAACAACTTACATGTGAAAGACAAACTTGATACAATAAAATCACAGCATAACATTACAATTGAACAAAGCATCAAATATGAAAAACTCCTCCATCACCACTACCTTAAATAGGAATTTTGGGAGCCTTGGGTCGAACCTCTAATAGTATAAATCATCTCACTTTATTATGGTAGGCCTACGGTAGTGGAAATCTTGTGGAACTTGGACTTTTCCACTCTTGACCCAAGGTGGCAGCCAGCTTGCAACTACCGAACATAATCTCTTGTAAGACCTTCTATATGGACGAATTAGAGTGGTCCATAGAAGAAGAAAATGGATCCCCGGATGTCTCCTAACCTCCTGTAAAATTTGGGCCCATTTAAAGTTGTGTACTCTGAGATATGATTATATTGGTAGGATTGTTTCTGGGCCATAGAATCTGGCCCATAATTTTATCTCCAAATTGGTCCGCCTTAATGATCACCATGGAAGCCGAATTAGCACTATCTTCTGAAGAATGATTTGTTACTCTATATGTCCTCTATAATCCCATGAAATATGGGCTTCATCGGGCCTATATGTTGGGCCCCACATTCTCATCAGTGGAATGGTGCCCAATATGACTTCTCCAGAATTGTTTTCTTTCATCACAAAATATCCCCATCTTCTTCCATAACTTATCCATTGATCCCTGAATGAAAAATGTTCATATTGAAGTGTAGATCAATTTACAAAAATATAAAATTAAAATGTGGATAAATACATTCCTTAAAATTAGATGAATCATTGGGTACTTTAAAAGATGTTAAAAAATGTACCACATAATAGTGCATTTTAAGAAGGAATTACAATCATAATGTGAAATGAGGTTCAAAGTGTAAAATGCAATAAAATGGTGTTTATGAATAATAAATCACATTAATATTTTATATATTAACAATGAATATTATCCTCATTTAGTGTCTAATAACACCCCCAACTTGAATTTTGCTAGTCCCGAGCAAAATATATCTCAACAATATGAAATTCGAATTCCCTTTTCCAAAAACAATTTAATACACAATGATCACCAAAACCCTTATACGAAACAATCATGAAACCCATCAAAATATTTTAATACAAGATAGTTTCATAAGAAGATCCCAATCCCAATCCTATTCATTTGTTCAAATTCATTACCATATTTCACCCAATATCAATTAAGTATGAGGATGTGTTGTGCATCACAATAGACATGGGGGTTCATCTTTATTCAAGGGAGAAATGACGGAAGCCCTAGGTGAAATAACATTTCAATATTAAGATGAGTATTCAATTTTTTCTTTTGTATTATATTTTTTTTATTTTTTTTATTTTTTCAATTTTGCCATGGTAATTGAAATTGCACTCAAAAGAGTCAACCCCTGTAGTGAGACTTTTCCCATGACTCCCAGGCTCAAAGACCTTAGGGCACCAAGTGAATCCCACATAATCGGGCATCATCTCGAGTTAAATCAGTCAAAAACAAATTCAAATGACCAAAAATAGAGATAAAATTACTAACTCTGGGCCAGAAAACTATGGAGTCACGATCCCCAAGTGCCGAAAGCCATGCATTAGGTCATTCCATTACTCTATGCACAAATTTATTATTTTTTTAATTTTTTTATTTAATACCCATGTTAAAACTAAAATGATCACCAAACCTATGCTATTTATTTGGGGGACCCCATGAACTCAAACTAATACCCCACTATCCAAAGGACGTTCATTGTGATCTTTTTTTTGGATGAAAATATAAACAATGAAATATCACATTGGATAACCACACTTTCCAAAATCAATGATCATGAAATTATACAAGGATTAAAATCAGAATCGAGGCATGCTAAATTATTTGATATTCAGTTTCAAAGTGTGCAATGTGTATTACCATGTTAAAAGTTAAAGAAATTTTTCTTTCCATTTAGACACATTTTTTTTTCAAATCATTCATTTTTTTGATACAAAAGCATTTTTTAATTTTATCTCCCCCACAACTTAAAATAACACTGTCCCCAGTGTTTGAAGAAATAAAAATTTAGAAGGATTAGAGGAAGGTGAGGTAATTTCAAAAATGAAATTGAAATATGAGGATCATGGAATGAAGTCACCTGGTGGTTGAAGTTGAAGTTCTTGTTCCTCCAATTTAGTCCCTTGATCTCGATGTCACTCTTAGAATTACCTAGTGAAAAAACACAAAAAAAAAACAAAAAAAACTATATATATATATATATTTATATAATAAAGAAAGTAAATTATAAGTATATATATAAAAATTATAGAATAAGGTAGCACAAAAAGCCGTAGGTCAGTGGTAAGCATGTTCCTCTGTCTCCCTTCGGTCCCGGGTTTGATTTCCCGCGGCTTCGCCGGTTGTGACGGGGTTTGACCCACGACCTATGACGTGTCCCATTTTTTATTTATATATATATTTTTTGTATTTTTATTTTAACTTAAAAACACATAAAAATAAAATGAACTAATGAAACATTGTCTTCTTTTTAAATTTTTGGGTAAGGTATTACTCAAGGATCACACCACATGACACAAATGAATATGGTGCTCCCTTTCATACCCATCCATACTCATAATAGAAGAACAGGTAAAAAATCTATATTTTTTTTATTTTTAAATATCAAAATGATTAATTAATCCTATTTAAAATATAAAGTTCATTAAAACAACAAAATGATTGGAAACTTGAAAACCATGGGTTGCCTCCCATGTAGGTCTTTGTTTAACGTCGCTAGCTCGAAATAAACCCCATAAATTACCAAATACCAATTTTCAACATTTTAAGGACACCATATTTATCCATGTCTACTATACTGAGATTTATTCTTTATTTATAATTTTTTTCGTGTGCAAACCTATGTTCTATAATGAGTGGTAAAATACAAGGAATATCAGAAATGGTTGATCCAGTTTCTTTTTTAGTCTTTCCAAATTTATTAAGAATCATTACCTCTTTATTGGTTTCAAGATAAGAAATTGTGAAAATTAGAAGTTTTTGGCTATCCCCAATGAATGGAAACTTGAGGGTGGATGGAAAGTCCTTTTGTTTAAGTTCGAGTAGGCTAACACTTTCAGACATAGGTTGGGAATTTGAATCAAACTCAATTTCATTTTCAAAATTTCTCAATATAATTGGTTCCTTTTGAATAGAAGATTCAACCACAAAATTGGAAAGATCAATTTTAGGAATGGGTATGGACTCAATGTTTGTGATTTCTCTCAATGGTTCAATGGTTGGTGTTTTCGAAAATTCATCAATGGATTTATACTTAGGAGACTCAATCCATGATGTCAAACTCTCCTCTTTTGAATCCAAAAAGTCAATTTACTCATGATTTAAAGACCCTTCAACAATTCCTTGATCCTCTTTATCTATCCCAAATCCAAAGGTCGGTTCTTCAATAAATTTAGGAGAGGTTTGTGGGAGAAAAGATTCTTCTATCAATGATGAGGAAGGGATAGCATGAGTGGGAATGGGTTCCATAACTGTCTCAAAGTTTTGTAATTCTAATCTCAATGATGAAACCTCAAAATTCATTATCTCCATTTGTTGAAATAGTTTCTTAAGTAATGTATTTGGATTAGTATGGATAAGGGGTTGATAAAAATGGTCTATTCCAGATGGATAACTATGTTGTTGGAATTCCATAGGAGGATGTTTTGATTGGCCTTGTTGGGATCAGAACTCATAATAGGTTGGAATGTTTTGTGGAGAATAGGATTTAAAACATTGTGTCTCAATTTGTTGTTGTTTATTCCACCAGTAGAAACTAGGATGATCATTGAACATCATACTTGGTGTGGGGTGATCAATGTAGGGAGAGGTTCCCCATGTTTGGGTTTGTTCAAAAGGGATTTCCATTAGAGTGAAATAGGGAATGAGAATAGAAGAGTGGGGTGAGAAAAGGATGCTAGTTTAGATGAATTACTTGGGTCCCCAACAACGACACAAAAATTTGATTCAGGCTCAAATTTACCCAAGTGATGAAGGTAGAATGGTCCTTGTAGTCTAGCTTGGGTTATCGAATCCTCAGAGACCTAAGAAGTAACCTATAGACATGCACATTCTAAGGAATGTTTTTGGATATGAAGTGGCCAACTTGGGTTGATTTTAGATGGGTTTAAAGGATCACTAACAGATTTAAGTGAATTCAATTTAAAATAATGAGTTGATCCTAGGTTATCTCTTGGGGTGGATTGGATGAAATTATTTTTCAACTATTTCAATTTCTAATATTTGATATGGGTTCATTTAAGAAGATCAAACAACATACTCACTTACTGGTTTAATACCTACACACTTTAATACCAATCACCTATGAGAGGACCAGTTTGGGATATACCTAACACTGAGAGCGGGGGTGAATTAGTGTTGGGGACTTTTTAAACCAATTGCAACTTTTATCCCTGTACCTCTTGAACTGTTAGGATCTTGGTTATATTATTCTCTTTTCCCTGTCGCATGCAATAATAGAAAGCAGTAAAAATATGCACACGATATTTTTACAATTTTCACCACTCAATAAGAGTAGCCACGTCCTTGCCATGCCTGGATATGACCAGTGCATGGATTCTACACTATGATGTGATATGCAATTACAGTGGAGTGGCTAGGAAAACAATCCTCTAGCCAGTGTGAGTCCCTACACTTTAGAGGGGGGGGGGGGAAACAATCCTCTTCCCTGGACTGGTGATGATCTAGCCCAACTTGCAGCCTCTAGCTGATTCTTTATACTGCCTATGGAGACAGTCTTCTTCCTTCTTCAAAAGGTAGGTTCTGCTCTTGGTATTCTTTAGTGCTATTCACTTGATTACTTGCAAAGAAGTAGGCAAGAAAATCTTCTTTCTTTCTTTCTCTTCTTCTCTAGTGCAATACTAACTGCACTAGACTTCTTATTTCTTATTCTTAGTGAAAAAACCAACTGCACTAAAACCTCTTCTCTCTTCTTGGTTAGAATCACATACACCAATGTGATTATTCAGACACTGAGGATCTGCTCGCATAACATCATCTGAATTTAACTGCCCTGAACAATTGTCAGCATTCAATTGGGCATACTCTATTATTCTTCTTCTTCTTTTCCTTTTCTTTGACACAGTAGAATATGGAATGACACTGCAGTGTCTTAATCTCTTTCTTCAATTATCAATACCAACACATAAGTGTGTCAGTATACTAACTTCTTCCTTTGTGCTGATGTGAGTTTGATTGCACGTCAAGTTCTTTTTTACTTCGCAAAGTACAACGTGGGTGATAAACCCCTATCGTGTCAGTGCGCTTCAATTTCTCTTTGTGAAACCGAATGGTTCACAGTTCTTTCTTCACCGCAAAGCTACTTCAAGAGTGCAATGCACCTATCGAAGGCTTGCGGGACCCCCAAATTTTTCGCGCACCCTTCTAGGTGACTTGCGCGTAAAATTCAAACCTTGCGCGTAAAACCACCTTTTGGTGCAAAAAACTCTTTTCACGCAACTCTTCTTTTTCGCGCAGAACTTCCCTTTTTCACGTAGCACTTCCTTTTTCGCACAACAGTTCTTCTTTTCATGCAATCCTCTATACTTAAATTTTTACATGCGTCAGAGCTTGGGATTTGTCTAAGTGTCGAGTCTTATCAAATGAGAAGGGTTCAACTCATATTTATAGGCATTTTTGACCCAGCGCGAAAACCACTAATCCGTGTGTAAAACCCTCTTCATGCACGTAAAAACTCTTTCACGCAACTTCATATTTTGTGCAATGCTCCAATATTTCGCACACCTCATGGATTTTCCATTTTTCATCATTCTAAGCATGAAGCACCAATTGCACACAAAATTCCACACCGCATTCCATATTACGCGCAAACCCAATCTTTCACACGACATTGTATTTCGCGCAATGATCCAATTTTTCACACATCTCATGCCATTGCAAATTTTTGAGCTTCTAATCTAGAAACACCTTTTGCACGAAAAACATCATTCCTCTATTTCGCGCATCCCGCTGATTTTTCATGCAACCCATTACTATTTCGCGAACCACTTTATTTTTTCACGCAACCTGCCTAAATTTCCACACACTCCATGCCTTTGCCATTATTCGATGTTTCTGACCTTAAATATTGCCTTTCACGCCAAATTCTAAACCATCTTTAATATTTCTCGCAACATCCATTTCCAAAAAACACATCTTTATCTCCTGATTTTCAGGCCCTAAAATTTGGAAAACATTGGAAAATGGTGCCACCTTAAACTGTGCTTTTGTGTCACCCCCAAATTGTCCCTTTCTTTGTAATTTATCTCTTCACTGCTTCCCATAACCATTCTTCAGCTTTCATCATGAACTCCACTATCATGATATGTATCCTTTGATAAATCTGCTTTAGCATCGTCAGAGTTACAATGGGAAGTACTGAAACATCCCATCTTCCAGCAGCATCATTCCTTCCAATCAAAACTATATATGATTAGCATCATAATTTCTCTACCTTTCCATCATAAGGATTGAATCACAATTTCTCCTAACTTATGATATTTTTGAAATAAAAAACAGCAAAGCATTGTCTGGTTTGATACAATATGAAATGCATGGCTACCTCAGAATGCCAAGCCCTTCCACATTCTTTCTTCTTCTTCAACCATCATTCTACACATCATGAAAATCATATGATTCTATTATTCAAGTAAGATATTGCATGGTTTTCATGCAATCATGATGAATTGAATGGTCTTATTCAAATCCTCATTCTTCTTCAATCATCCTCATATGGATGATACTTCTCCATTCTGATCCAATCATCCTCAAATGGATGATACTTCTCCATTCTTCATTATTGTAAAAAATGTGTCACCTTTGACACAAGTTATTTGAACTTAGGAACAACTCAACAATCGTATGAATTCCTTCATAGAGAATTTCCCAAGTATGACATTCAATGCTATGATATCATAACAATTCTCCATGCATCCTCACTTCATCCAATCTCTATAAACTTTGGAGTCCTTCTTTATCTCCTTCTTCATTTTGACCAGCATTAAAAACTGTTAACAACAAATACAATCTTCATACACAAAGTGGTCCCAAAAACCTATAAACTTTAAGGATCAAAGTTTTGAGCACTTCAAGGTAAAGATTCGTATTATCACTTAAAGTGTGTGGCCTTAAATTCAACAAGGACGATGGAGTTTAAAAATCATCAAATAAAAATATCAATTAAAAGAAGTGATTAGACATTAATGGGGTGATAAATAACATCCAATCCAGCCCCTTTCTACTCCCTTGGATCAACCCATAAGTGTTTTATCCCTCCATTGATGCTATGTTTTCAATGGAAGCGGGAAGTAGACTCATGAGGGAGGAAGTGATGAAGTAAAAAAAAACAATAAAAAGAAAATGATCACTCCACCGTTGTGTGAAAAATTTCAAAAGGTTTGGTGTGAATAAATTCACACCTTGAACCAAAGATATCAAATTAATATGAATAAAAATATAATAAGAGGAAAATAAGAGATTTTATTAAGAAACTAAAGTGAATTGAACAACTTACATGTGAAAGACAAACTTGAGACAACAAAATCGCAGCATAACATTACAATTGAACAAAGCATCAAAGATGAAAAACTCCTACATCAACACTACCTTAAATAGGCATTTTTGGAGCCTTGGATCAAGACTACAATAGTATAAAGCATCCCACTTGATTATGGTAGGCCTAGGGTGGTGGAAAGCTTGTGGAACTTGGACTTTTCCACTCTTGACCCGAGGTGGCATCCAGCTTGCAACCACCGAACATAATCACTTGTAAGACCTTATAGATGGCAGAAATAGAGTGGGACATAGAAGAAGAAAATGGATCCCCAGATGTCTCCTAATCTCCTATAAAATTTAGGCCCTTTTGGAGTTGTTTACTCTAAGATATGATTATATTGGTAGGATTGTTTCTGGGCTGCAGAATTTGGCCCAGAATTTTATTTCCAAATTGGTCCACCTTAATGACCACCATGGAAGCCGAATTAGCACTGGATCCTAAAGAATAATTTGTTCTTCTACATGGATTCTAGAATCCCACGAAATTTGGGTTTCATTGGGCCTGTATATTGGGCCCCACATTCTCATCAGTGGGATGGTTTCCAATATGAATTCTCTAGAATTGTTTTCTTTCATCACAAAATATCCCCATCTTCTTCCATGGATTTTCCATTGATCCCTGAATGAAACATGTTAATATTGAAGTGTAGATCAACTTACCAAAATATCAAATTAAAATATGGATAAATAAATTCCTTAAAATTAGATGAATCATTGGGTACTTTAAATGATGTTAAAAAATGTACCACATAATAGTGCATTTTAAGAAGGAATTACAATCATAATGTGAAATGAGGTTAAAAGTGTAAAAATGAACTAAAATAGTGTTTATGAATAATAAATCAAATTAATATTATATATATTAACAATTAATATTAGTATCATTTAGTGGCTAATCACACCTCCAACTTGAGTTTTGCTAGTCCCGACCAAAATACATCTCAACAATATGAAATTCGAATTCTCTTTTCCAAAAACATTTTAATACACAATGATCACCAAAACCCTTATACAAAACAATCATGAAACCCATAAAAATATTTTAATACATGATAGTTTCATAAGTAGATCCCAATCCCAAGCCCATTCCTTTGTTCAAATTCATTGCCATATTTAATTCAATATCAATTAAGTATGAGGATGTGTTGTGCATCACAATAGACATGGGGGTTCATATTTATTCAAGGGGGAAATGACGGAAGTGCTAGGTGGAATAAAATTTCAATATTAAGAAGAGTATTCAAATTTTTTGGTATTATATTTTTTTGTTTTTGTTTTTTGTTTTTTTTTTGTTTTTGAAAATTTTCCATGGTAATTGAAATTGCACTCAAAAGAGTCAACCCCTCTAGTGAGACTTTGCCAATGACTCCCAAGCTCAATGAACTTAGGGCACCAAGTGAAGCCCACATACTCGGGCATCATCTCGAGTTAACACAGTCAAGAAAAAATTCAAATTACCAAAAATAGAGATAAAATTGATAACTTTGGTCCAGAAAACTATGGAGTCACGATCCCTAAGTGCTGAAAGCCACACATTAGGTCATTCCATTTCTCTACACACAAATTTATTGTTTTTTTAATTTTTTTTATTGAATACTCATATTAAAACTAAAATGATCACCAAAACTATGCTATTTATTTGGGGGACCCCATGAACTCAAACTAATACCCCACTATCCAAAGGACGTTCATTGTGATCTTTTTTTGGATGAAAATATAAACAATGAAACATCACATTGGACAACCACACTTACCAAAATAAATTCCCATGAAATTATAAAAGGATTAAAATCCGAATCGAGGCATGCTAAATTATTTTATTTTCAGTTTCAAAGTGTACAATGTGTATTACCATGTTCAAAGTTAAATAAATTTTTCCTTCCATTTAGAAACAATTTTTCTTCTTCAAATCATTCATTTTTTTGACACAAAAGCATTTTTTAATTTTATCTCCCCCTCAACTTAAAATAAAACTGTCCCCAGTGTTTTAAGAAATGAAAATTTAGAAGGAGTAGAGGAAGGTAAGGGAATTTAAAAAATGAAATTGAAATATGAGGATCATGGAATGAAGTTACCTGGTGGTTGAAGTTGAAGTTCTTGTTGCTCCAATTTAGTCCCTTGATCTCAATGTCACTCTGAGAATTCTCTAGTAAAAAAAAACAAAAAAAAACAAAAAAAACTATATATATATATTTATATAATAAAGAAAGTAAAATATAAGTATATATATAAAAATTATAGAATAAGGAAGCACAAAAAGCTGTAGGTCAGTGGTAAGCGCGTGCCCCTGTCTCCCTTCGGTCCCGGGTTTGATTCCCCGCAGCTTCGCCGGTTGTGACGGGGTTTGACCCACGACCTATTACGTGTCCCCTTTTTTATTTATATACATATTTTTTGTATTTTTATTTTAACTTTCAAACACATAAAAATAAAATGAACTGATAATACATTGTCTTCTTTTTAAATTTCTGGGTAAGGTATTACTTAAGGACCACACCACGTGACACAGATGAATATGGTGCTCCCCTTTCATACCCATCCATACTCATAATAGAACATGTAAAAAATCTATATTTTTTTTATTTTTAAATATCAAAATGATTAATTAATCCTATTTAAAATATAAATTTGATTAAAACAACAAAATTAATGGAAAATTGAAAAACATGGGTTGCCTCCCATGCAGCGCTTTGTTTAACGTCGCTAGCTCAACATGAACCCCCTAAATTACCCAATAACAATTTTCAAAATTTTAAGGACAACATATTTCTCCATGTACACTAGATTGATATTGATTCTTTGTTTTTTAATTTTTGTCGTGTGCAAACCTATGTTCTATAATGAGTGGTAAAATCCAAGGAATATCAAAAATGGTTGATCCGGTTTCTTTTTTAGTATTTCCAAAGTTATTAAGAATCATTACCTATTTATTGGTTTCAAGATATGAAATTGTGAAAATTAGAAGTTTTTGGATATCCCCAATGAATGGAAACTTGAGGGTGGATGGAAAGTCCTTTCGTTCAAGTTCGAGTAGGTTAAAACTTTTAGACATAGGTTGGGAATTTGAATCAAACTCAATTTCATTTTCAAAATTTCTCAATAGAATTGGTTCCTTTTTAATAGAAGATTCAACCACAAAATTGGAAAGATCAATTTTAGGAATGGGTATGGACTGAATGTTTGTGATTTCTCTCAATGGTTCAATGGTTGGTGTTTTTGAAAATTCATCAATGGAGTTATACTTAGGAGACTCAATCCATGATGTCAAATTCTCCTCTTTTGAATCCAAAAATTCAATTTCCTCCAGATTTAAAGACTCTTCAACAATTCCTTGATCCTCTTTATCTGTCTCAAATCCAATGTTCGGTTCTTCAATAAATTTATGAGAGGTTTGTGGGAGAAAAGAGTCTTCTATCAATGATGATGAAGGGATAACATGAGTGGGAATGGGTTCCATAACCGTCTCAAAGTTTTTTAATTCTAATCTCAATGATGAAACCTCAAAATTCATTATCTCCATTTGTTGATATATTTTCAAAGTAATGTATTTGGATTAGGATGGATAAGGGGTTGATACAGATGGTCTATTCTAGGAGGATAACTATGTTGTTGGAATTCCATAGGAGGATGTTCTGATTGGCCTTGTTGGGATTGGAACTCATAATAGGTTGGAATGTTTTGTAGAGAATAGGAGTTAAAATATTATGTCTCAATCTATTGTTGGTTATCCCATCAGTAGAAACTCAGATGATCATTGAACATCATACTTGGTGTGGGGTGATCAATGTAGGGAGAGGTTCCCCATGTTTGGGTTTGTTCAAAAAGGGATTTCTATTAGAGTGAAATAGGGAATGAGAATAGAAACGTGGGGTGAGAAAAGGATGCAAGTTTAGATGAATTACTTGGGTCCCCAACAACAACACCAAAATTTGATTCACACTCAAATTTACCCAAGTAATGAAGGTAGAACGGTCCTTATAGTCTAGCTTGGGTTGTCGAATCCTCAGAGACCTAAGAAGTAACCTATAGACACACACATTATAAGGACTGTTTTTGGCTATGAAGTGGCCAACTTGGGTTGATTTTAGATGGTTTTAATGGATCACTAATATATTTAATTGAATTCAATTTAAAATAATGAGTTGATCCTAGGTTATCGCTCTGGGTGGATTGGATGAAATTCTTTTTCAACTATTTCAATTTCTAATATTTGAGATGGGTTCATTTAAGAAGATCAAAAAACACCCTCACTTACTGGTTTAATACCTACAAAATTTAATACTAATCACCTATACACTTGAAGGATCAAAGTTTTGATCACTTCAAGGTAAAGGTTCGTATTAGCACTTGAAGTGTGTGACCTTAAATTCAACAAGGATGATGGAGTTTAAAAATCATCAAATAAAAATCTCAATTAAAAGAAGTGATTAGACATTAATGGGGTGATAAATAACATCCAATACATCCCCTTGCTACTCCCTTGGATCAACCAATAAGTGGTTTATCCCTCCACTGATGCTATGGTTTCAATGAAAGCGGGAAGTAGACTCATGAGGGAGGAATTGATGAAGTAAAGAAAACAATAAAAAGAAAACGATCACTCCACCATTGTGTGAATAATTTAACAAGGTTTGGTGTGAATAAATTCACACCTTGAACCAACGATATCAAAGTGATATTAATAAAAATATAATAATAGGAAAAGAAGAGCTTTTATTAAGAAACTAAATTGAATTGAACAACTTACATGTGAAAGACAAACTTGAGACAACAAAATCGTAGCATAACATTACAATTGAACAAAGCATCAAAAATGAAAAAATACTCCATTACCACTACCTTAAATAGGCATTTTATGAGCCTTGGGTCGAGCCTCCAATAGTATAAATCATCCCACTTGATTATGGTAGGCCTAGGGTGGTGGAAAGCTTGTGGAACTTAGACTTTTCCACTCTTGACCCGAGGTGGCAGCCAGCTTGCAACCACCGAACATAAGCACTTGTAAGACCCTCTAGATGAAAAAATTATAGTGAGAAATAGAATAAACAAATGGATCCCCAGATGTCTCCTAACCTCTTATAAAATTTGGGTCCATTTAGAGTTGTGTACTCCGAGATATGATTATATTGGTAGGATTGTTTCTGGGCCGCAGAATCTGGCCCAGAATTTTATCTCCAAATTGGTCCACCTTAATGACCACTATGGAAGCCGAATTAGCATTATCTCCTGAAGAATAATTTGTTCCTATAAATTTCTTATAGCATCCCACGAAATTTGGGGTTCATTGGGATTGTATGTTGGGACCCACATTCTCATCAGTGGGATGATGTCCAATATGACTTCTCCAGAATTGCTTTCTTTCATCACAAAATATCCCCATCTTCTTCCATGAATTATCCATTGATCCCTGAATGAAACATGTTAATATTTAAGTGTAGATAAAGTTACCAAATTATCAAATTAAATTTTGGATAAATACATTCCTTAAAATTAGATGAATCTTTGGGTACTTTAAATGATGTTAAAAAATGTACCACATAATAGTGCATTTTAAGAAGGAATTACAATCATAATGTGAAATGAGGTTCAAAGTGTAAAATGCACTAAAATTGTGTTTATGAATAATAAATCACATTAATATTATATATATTAATAATTAATATTAGCCTCATTTATTGGATAATCATATATCTTGGGTGGTGTTCATTAGTAAAGATGTTTTTATCGGAATTTGTTTGTTCGTAATGGGTGGATTTATAAAAATCATCACTTGGTGGAATGATTTAATGCTTTATTGGATGATGTGTGTGTATAGCCCCTTAAAAATGGTTGGAAATGGCTTCTTTTTCATATGGAGAGGTCATTTCCTCAAACTTGGTTTTCTAAAAAGAATTATTTCCTCTCCCCTTCCTCTTTATTTTTGATAAATTGTTTCATTGTTTTCAAAGTGAATTAAGGTGATTTCAAAAGTGTGGAAAGTCATGACATGTTTGGTGTTGATTAAAATTCTATTGTTTCTTCAAAGGGTTGAAGGTTAGTTTGGAACCTTCAAGTATCTTTTCCATGGTTTCAACTTAGTTTGGTAAAGCAGATTTGAAATAAAGGCCTGTTTGGAAAGTGTAACATGTTAGGGTGTGTGTTTGAAACTTAAAGGCCAAATGTAAAGGGCATAGTGAATATGGGATATCTATTTGTTGGAAATTTTTTCTTAAAGTGTTTTGGTAAATGTACCTTGGATGGTTAAAGCTAAGGGTCCAGTTAACAATTTTTTTATGGTTACTTGGAAAGGGTTTGATGTGTAAAAACCAGATGAGGCCCATTTGGCATCTTTGGAATGTTTTTTTTTGAAAAAACCTCTTGATTTAGGTCTTTTTCCGTGTTGGTTGATTGTGAGATGAAGGGTCCTCAGCATGGGACTTCTTTGAATGCTAATTAATTTGAGGTAAGAGATGAACTCTCGAGGTGGCCGGGGCAGTGCCAGTTTGTGTGGTGTGTTTGATTATATGTATGAGGATTATTGTTTTAATTGCATGTCACACCTCCCTTATGAAAAATACATGGTAACCTAGCATACCAAAGAGGCTTACTGAGAATAATTGATGCACTAGTTTAGATTACGCATTGGCTAGTGGCCCATAGCAAAGAGATGTTTTTTTATTATTGCTATGGGATTGGGCCCCTCGACCGGGCCAAATAGGGAGACGGTCGGGCATTATGACACCATTTATTATGTCATGACTTCAGGATGAGTCACATGTATAGTACATTCTGGTCTTCCTCTGAGTTCCCAGGATTTCCCATGTCTCCCCATTATGAGTACTACTAGTGTTTTTTCCTCCGTCATGTAGAATTCTATTCCTTGTACCTGTTTTTAGTGTTTATTTGGAACACTGTGAATGTGTGGTTGTTTTAAAAATTATTTCTAAGAAGATGTTTTGGAAGAAAAATCACAAACTCCTTGTTCCCTTTTTGGTATTTGGTTTTAAAATTATGAGGGCAACAGATCATGTTGTTGTTTTAAATTGCTAACATGTATGAAAACATATTTTTATAAATGTATTTAAAACTAGTACCAATGAATTTTTTTGGGAAAAGAATGGAATGGACTCTGTGATAATTTTCTACTAAGCATTTCGGTGCTCACCCCTACTTTATCATTTCAGTTTCAGGTTTTGTTGGTACTGGATTACTCTTGGGGCAAGCTTGGTTCTAATTTGGATGGTGACCTAGTAGGTCACAAGGTGGTATGTGCAGTTTTATTTTCTTTCCAATATTAGTTTTTATATTTACTGTCATTATTTATTTATTTACTTGTCTTTTATTTATGGGAAAAATCGTTCCCACATGTAAATTTTGATGCCTGATACTAGTTTCTATCCTGGGGGGATCAAGAATGCCCCCCGGGACATGTCGCAGACTGGCTCAGGTGACCGGTTCAGGGTTGACCTGGGATGGTTCATGAAAAAATGGTATCAAAGGGAGGTTATTGCTATTTTGGATGTCTGGTAGATGGGATTAGGACTATCGGGACTCAGGAGGTAGGTGTGGGAAGAGCGTTACCAACTCTTTCTCATGCTAATCCTAAAGTTACCAGGGGTAGTCTAGGATTTGAGTCTTTTGTCTTGGGTTGTTTTGGGTTGAGGGATTAAAATGGAGGCGAATCAAGTTATGTTGTGGCCTCACGTGGGGTGGTGACCCATGTGGAGTCCAAGTGCCCAGTTCAATGTTCTCTTAGTGTTATTCCTTACTTGGGGCATGACTCACCACCATGTTACCGGGTTAGGCATAGACAATAGTTTCTCATTCTGATGGTTTATCATTGGTTGTGTTTCGTTTTGATTTTAATTTATGTGAGTGTGTGTTGAAATTGAAAGTGTACTTTTAAAGTGAAAATGGTTTTGGAATGGGAGTGCTTTCCTCAAATTGTTTTAAATGGTTAAATTGGGTTTTTAAAAGGGGAAGTGTTTTGATTTGGAAGGTTTGTTATGTGTTTTAATTTGATAAGTAAAAGGGATACTTGTACCTTTAAATTCTTTATAAAGGGTCACTTGTACGTGAGTATGTACGAATAGTGCATGGGGACACTTGTCTATAGATGATGTAAGTAAGATTGGATGAATGCACATGTGACAGTTCATAAGGGACCATTGGTGAGTTTTTAAAATAAAAAGGGAAATGAAATTTTTGGAATTGAATTTGGTTTAAAAATAAAGGTTTAGTATTTTAAAAGTCGTTTGGAAATGTGTCCATTTTGAAAATTTATATCAAATGGGATTTTGAAAAGATGTTTTTGGTTGTTCTTGAGTTTGTTTGGATTCCAACCTAGTTGTTTTGAGATCGAGGTGTTTCTTTTGATTGAGTTTTGGCTTGATGCTAGTTTTGATTGTGTTTTTCATGTTGTTATGAATATGCCACCCATAAAGTTCCCCAAAGTTGCTAATGAGTCATTCCCTATTTCTGGTTCTTTTTGAGTGTTGCTTGTTTATCAAGGTAATCAAAGTTTATTAAAGGTAGCTGTGTGGTTTGTGGAGATAGCGTGTCTTTGGGGTTGTTGGGAACTCCTGAGGGTGTTAAGGTTCATGCCATATTGGGTCTATTTGAGGTTCCGATTTGGGGACAGTGGAGATTGGCTGTCTTATAGTCGTTAGAGTTTGGGGTGTAGTTAGTGGTGGTCTGCTTTCTTAAGGGTTCCCTATCTGGCGAGGTGTTCCTACCAGAGTAAAATGTTTATGAAAAATCTACTTCATCGGTGCCGAACCCCAGTTTGTCAAACCATTCTCTTGTGTGCCACCAGTGTGGCCAGTTCAGGTATTCTAAGCCGTCATATTGCTTCTATTTGAAAACTTTCCACCATTGTAGTCATTTGAATCATCGGGAGGAAGGAGTTGGGGACTGGAGGATGCGAATGCCTGATTATGAGGAAAAAGATGCTTCAACCATCAGGTCCCCAACCACAGGTCTCAAGGTGAAGCTCGCGCATAGTCAGGAGTTTCCAAGGGTGTGTGGAACTTCGGTCTGGATCATGTTTTCAGATTTAGGGATAGAAATATCTAAAGTTTCCTTGTTCTATTCTTGTCATCGTCGTAAGCTCATCCTTGTTGTGGTGGTGTGATGAGTGCGTTCTATCGTAATTCAAGTGGCCTCATCTTCTCTAAATGTGGATTCTAAATTATTTGTATTCCTTTAGGGGTGTTGGTCCCATGAATAAGCATACCCATTCTGATTTTGAGTTTGGTCTTAGTTGCATTCTTCAGGGGAATGTTTGGTTTCATGAATTAATGGGTGGTGTTTCCAGGCCCTTTATTAGTTCAGGCACCTCTCTGTGTGTTTTCCTCTAGCGTGTTTCAGTTTTGTAAGGGATTCCTCCATCCTAGTGTCCCGGTGTGTTTGTTTCCCTCGTAATGGTTTTATATCCTAGTTCTGATGGTGGAATTGTTTCGTTTGGGCTATATAAGTTGGATTGGATCAGTTGAGAATTCTCGCGTTCCACCCCCACTCCAGGGTGGTATGTGTGGTTTTTTCTTTTCGTACTAGTGGGATCCTTGTGGCGGGGAGAACCCCTTGTGTTCTCCCCTTGTTTTGAGTTGTGGTTTCATCTGGGTTGGTCGGGTGTGACTTGGAGAATAAATAGTCACTATGAAACTCCTTGTTTATTCTAGATGCGTTCAGGTATTGACTCAATTCCTGGCTATCTTTGGACTTAGTGACTTTATGGGGGTAGAAAGTGTCTGTGGCGGGGAGAATTGTCACACCCTGACCCTTTTAGTTAACAATTTTAAATTATTTTAATTATTATTTTGTATTTCAAACACTTTTTTGCCATTGCGCGGTCAGTCCATATGGTTAAGGGTAACTGTACGGTGCCCGCATGGTTGCCCAAGTGGGTACGAGTCATGGTGCGTGAATTTCACACAGTTTATAAACACTGCGTGCCAGGTGGCACGGGTCAGGCACAGTTTTCTCAACTACATGTTTGACTGTAGGCGAACCGCACATCTGCCTGGTATTCAAAATAAATAAAGAAATAAATAAATTTAATGGTAAATGAAATAAAAATAAGGTAAGTTAAGTTAAATAAAATAGAATTTTATAAAATGTTTAATGATGATAATAAAAATTATAATATTTATAATGATATTATTATTATTATTCATATTATTGTTGTAATGTTATTATTATAGATTTAAGAAAATGAAAAAAACCAAAACCTAATATATTCGCACCCCCCACCCTGCGTGCTGCACACTCAGCCATCCCCACTCCTATCCTGTTTTCCCCTTGTGCCGGCAGCCAGTCTGGCTGCCAATTGTGCCAACAACCCATCCCACACCCATCCTCCCTGCACCGTCCCATGCCCAATCGCCAAATGTTATCCCCTCCCCATTCCATCCCATGGCCCCTCGATGACCCCCGTCCCGCTGCCCCCTCCTCATTACTGGCATGTCCGACCCACTTTTGGCCGCCGCCCTACTCCTGAAAACCCAAACCCCCAGCGGTTTCCCTTCCTAGCTGCCTGCCTTTTCCAGTAGCGACTTGCACCAACCACGAACTCACTCACCGGCGCCCTCTCTGGTGTGTGTGACCCCACCAATTCCCTCTTTGGCGCGTGACTCCCTTTTGGTGATCTTTCCCTTCATTTATGGTTTCTTTTTGTGGATTTTTTCTTTGGCCAAACTCGGGTTCGTGATTTGCATGTTTTTCTCGGTGTCTATGGATTTCAATTAGTCCACGAAGCGATGATTTTCCTTTCGTTGGGTTCCTTTCTCTTTCGCACATGTTGAGGTAGGTGAATTCGTGTGTTTTTACTTCTGAAGCATTCCATTTATACTTGATTTATTTCAATTAATTTTTCAATATGTTTCACACCTTAATTTTGTCCATGACTAGTCTTAGGTAGTATATTCTTATTGGTGAAATTTGTTAGAATTTGTTTTTTTATATGGAATGCTCATGTGAAATGGGGTTTTTTTTGGATATAAACCTTTTTGGGAGCATTTGGTTGTGTTTTTTGACTTGTGCATTTAGTTTACATGAGTCCATGGTACTTTTTGGTCGTGTGTTGGTCTTTTCCCCCTTAATTTTGGGTACCTTTTATTGTTATAGTGAATTTATGGTCAATGATTGAGGGCGTGCACACATATAATTAAGGTATGTATATATAAAATATATTTGTCCTCCAAGTACGTATTCCATCATGGTACGGGGAATACATGCATTGGATTATGGATATATCTGCACACACACACACACACATATGTAGGTATGTGCGTGCGAGTGTAGGCCAATTATGAGTGGTCGATGCCTTTTTCATCAAGTGTCAAAGTGTTCGACATGACCCAGTTCTTCTTTGAGGTAGGTGTTTCCATTCCCTTTACTCCCAATTTTAATTCATGTGGATCTTGAGTTTTGTTATTAAATTTATAAAACATGTTTCACACTTTTATTACATGCTTAGTTAATTTGTATTAGTGATTTAGTGTTGGTTGAATTGATCACAATTAGGTTTCTAGATGCTTTTCTTTTATGCACATGTAAATGCCTTGCCTTTTGGTTTTAAATAATCATCATTTTCTTTCAAATGGTCTTGTTGGATATCTTGGGTGGTGTTCATTGGTAGAATTTTTTTTTGGAATTTTTTTGTTCGTAATGGGTGGATTTATGAAAATCGGCACTTGGTGGAATGTTTTAATGCTTTAGTGGATGATGTGTGTGTATAGTCCCTTCAAAATGGTTGGAAAGGGTCTCTTATCATTTGGAGAGGTCCTTTCCTTGAACTTGGTTTTATAAAAAGAATTATTTCCTCTCCCCTTCCTCCTTTTTTGATAAATGGTTTCATTGTTTTTAAAGTGACTTAAGGTGATTTTAAAAGTGTGGAAAGTCATGACATGTTTGGTGTTGATTAAAAGGATATTGTTTCTTCAAAGGGTTTAAGGCCCATTTGGAACCTTTGAGTATCTTTTACATGGTTTCAACTTAGTTTGGTAAAGAATATTTGAAATAAATTCCCATTTGGAAAGTGTAAGGTGTTAGGGTGTGCGTTTGAAACTTAAAGGTCGAATGGAAAGGGCATAGTGAATATGGGATCTCTATTTGTTTGAAATGTTTTCTTAAATTGTTTTGGTAAATGTACCTTGGATGGTTAAATCTGAGGGCCCAGTTGGCACTTTTGGTATGGTTACTTAGAAAGGGTTTGATGTGTGAAAACTGGATGAGGCCCGTTTGGAAACTTTGGAATGTTTTTTTGAAAACCCCTCTTGATTTAGGTCTTTTTCCTCATTGGTTAATCATGAGATGAAGGGTCCTCAGTATGGGGCTTCTTTGAATGCTAATTATTTTGAGCCAAAAGATGAACCCTTGAGGTGGATGGGGTGGTGCCGGTTTGTGTGGTGTGTTTTATTATATGTATGAATATTGTTGTTTGAATTTCATGGCACCCCCTTATGAAATATACATGGGAGACTATCATAACAAAGAGAATTACTGAGAATGATTGATACACTAGTTTTGATTACGCACTGGCTAGTAGACCATAGAAAAGAGATGTTTTGTTATTATTACTATGGGATTGGGCCCCTTGACCAGGACAGGTAGGGCGATGGTTGGGAGTTAGGGCATTATGATGTCATTGAGTAGGGAATGACTTCAGGATGAGTCACATGTATAGTACGTTCTGGTCTTCCTATGAGTTCCTAGGATTTTCTGTATTTCCCCATTATGAGTATTACTAGTGTTATTGCCCTCATCGTATAGAATTCTATTCCTTGTACCTGGTTTTGGTTTTTATTTGGAACACTATGAATGCATGGCTATTTTAAAAAGGATTTCTAAGAAGATGTTTTGGAAGAAAAAGAACAACCTCCTTATTCCCTTTTTGGTATTTGGTTTTAAAATTATGAGGGAAAAAAATCATGTTATTTTTTTAAATTGTTATAATGTATGAAAATATATTTTTATAAATGTATTTCAAACTGGTACCAATGGAATGTTTTTGGGAAAATAATGGCATGGACTCTGTGATGATTTCCTACTAATAATTTCAATGCTCACCCCTACTTTATCATTTCAGTTTCAGGTTCTGTTGGTGCTGGATCGCTCTTGGAGCAAGCTTGGTTCTAAGTTGGATGGTGACCTAGTAGGTCATAAGGAGGTATGTGCAGTATTATTTTCTTTTTGCTGCGAGTTTTTATTTTTACTATCAGTATTTATTTATTTACTTGTCTTTTATTTATAGGTCAAATCATTCCCACATGTAAATTTTGATGCCCGACACTAGTTGTCATCCCAGGGGGATCGAGAACGCCTCTCGGGACATGTTGTGGACCGGCTTGGGTGATCGGTTCAGGGTTGACCTGGGCTGGTTCATGACAATATAGGTCTTTAGATTGAAATTTCCTATATCAATAGTCTGAGAACCATGAGAAAATGTGGTCTATACTAATGGTTTGGTCAAACCATGGGTATAGGCCTATCCCAATGGCTTAAGAACCCTTGTTTATATAAACCATATGTATATCCTATACCCACAGTTTTCTAGGTTATACCCCAAATTTAGAACCATGGGCATATGTAAATATTCCATTAGTGTAACAATATCCCAATTTCACTAAAATATCATAAGGAATTTATGCACAACTTCACAACTCTTTATGAATCCATCCAAACTCTTTTGGATATAGTTTTTCATCAAACTATATTCATTTTGAAAAAACACTTTGTCCAAAATTTTATCCTTATCCAAGGGCCTAATTGTGTGACCCCGTGGTCCTTAGTATCATTTAAAACAACCATGAAATCTCTATTTCATAGATTTAAGCAAAGAGAAGCCTCTAGAAAAACATTAGTGATACTCAAGCTACTAAGGGGTCTGGTATGATCCCCATAAAACATACTCACATCTATATATGAACATGTTCAACCTAAGATATATCATATAAACCATATATATCTTGTATAATCCCTTTTTCCATGACATCGAGCGACCACTAGTCATGGAACATGTCGTTCTCGTATAGGCCTCTCACAATTTTCTTGATTCTATGAAAAATACTAACAAAGTGTATGAATACATCAAATGTATTTCATCTATCTGATAAGAAAATCACATGTCACTTATTCAAATAGTTGAACATGTTATATGTGAAACAACTAAGCATTGACATGTATTTCCTCATTATAATTCAATCAAGGTTCATCTGTCTTTTCCTGTAACACAAGTGGACAAATATCATCTTGGTTTTGATCCAATCGATGACTTGATCAACAACATACCCAACCACCCCTTGATTACCTAAGTTCATATGTTGACTTGAATAAGTAGGGTATCAAAGTATAAAGGTTATCATGCTATGTATCTTTCCAACATCAGGTAATAATTATTGATAATAAGCATACACACCTAATTATATCTATGACTGTATGACATTCCATGAGATATACTTTAGCAGATCAGTCCAAGTAACAAGTCTCTACTTATTACCTCAAGAATCTATTCTTCAATATCTAATATACAACCCATTATAATAGATATAATAATATATTCAAGCTAACCTTTACATATCATCACAACCCATTATACTCCATGATGATCATCAGTTAGAAACAACTCAAAGTTTGTACTTTGAGGGGATATTTATCATTCAACCGTTCATGTAAAATATATTGCAGCACATATGAATGAATTATAAATGGATATTGTCTTTATTATAACTACATGATTCAACCATTACAACCAATATCTTATAGAGATATAACATGAACCTCAAGTAGTTTCTATAACAATGAATTCATTTTCCAAACATTACATTCATATGTAATTTTCATCACATCCCTATGTGACCATCTGATAAAATACTTCCACTAACCACTTAGTGAGTGACATTTATGAAGTAATCTAGTTTGAATAGTGGTGAGACATATGAATCATATTCCTTAAGTTCAACTCTTTAAACTTATATTCAAACTCCTTAATTTCATAACATCAAATTTTATAATGTTATATTTTTTTTGTATACTTAGAACTCTTTCTAAGTATATCATCATCATCTTTGGAACCTTTTCCATTAAGATTTTTTTCTCGAAATATTTTTTAAATAATGTAACTATTTACAATATCACTTTATCAACATTTCCTAAATCATTTAGGAAATCAAGTGAATTTCACTTTGTAACTAAGATGGAATAACAATGATATTTAATTTATCACAATAACTAAATGTAACTATTTACATTTTTCTTTACTGTCACATAACCTAAATCTTTAAGATATTAAGCAAACAATCACTCAAACTCATATTAGAGCAATATTTTATTTGTTAATTTTGAAATTATCTAAGTTCAAACATACTCCCACTAGCCTCGAGGCTCCCCAAATATGTTGTCATGTGTGTGTGATTTTTATTGTATTTACTCCCTCACTGGAGTTGTTGTAATTAATAATTTGAAAAAATATTTTTTTTATTATTCTTCATGATAATTTTATTATTAATGAAAGGTTTATTTTTTAAAAGTGTTTTTGATATGTGATTATAAATTACAATTTTAATTAAATATTATTTAGTCGATAGGTTTTATAATCAAATCAAGATTTTAAGGAGTCATCAGTACTCACACCACAAGCTCTCAACCCAAGGAAGAACCCTAATATCACCAAATTCAATCCTTAATTATTCACTTTTGTTGTTCATGGAGTTATACCATCATTGATTCAAACTTTTCTCTTTACCCTATATTTTAGATTTGTTGTACATCACTCTCTTGAGATGTTTTAATGTTCTTTAACACCATTTGTTTATCTAACATCTTCATTTCATGTATTTTTTAATTGTCATGTTTGAGCATGTTAATAGGGAATTGTTTGACCATTTGAATGGATTAAGAGCATGAAAGGCTATCTTGATGCCATTTTATGGGCAATGGTAGTGGCTTGTTAGAGGGAAACCACTGGACAACCAGTGAGGCTTTCAGTAGCAGGTGGTACTACCTGAATCCTACCAATGAGGTAGTGAATTTTGGATAGTGGAACCTACCATGGGACAGAATACCGAATCGCTGGTGGGTCCTAGTGGACAATCAGTAGATCTAAGATAGAGATTCAAACTATCCATATTTTACATGTTTACCTTGAGCTCTATCACCCACCAACAACTCTTAATGTCTCCCAAGGCATCCAAATACATCAAGGGAGGCTATAAATACTCCTGATTAAAGACTTGGACAATTAATGCTAACAAGTTACTATCAAGTGGCCTTCTCCTGAGCTCTATTATGCTTCCATTGTTATACTCAATTACTCTCTTATTTCTTTGTCTCTATTTCTCTCTATTTTACTTCTCTTATATTGAGATAGTTGAGAGTGCTTTGTAATGGGTTTGTGATTAACAAACATCTTATTATTCCCTTTTCTTCTTGGGTGCTCACTACCACTAAAGGGGGTACTTGGGTGCTCAATACTATTGAAGTGAGGGGTTTTGGGTTTCTTTCTTACACCACTAAAAATAAAGTGTATTTATCTTGTATTGGGTTTCTTGCTTATACCACTAAAAAGAGAGGTTCTTTTTGGGTATCTTGGCTACTGTTAAAACCAATAGATTAATCTAAAACCTCTCAATCCTTTAGGGGAGGAGACATAGGGACCCATCTTGTGTTTTAGCTGAACTCAATAATCAAAGTGTCATGCCTTAACATTTTATTTTATATTTATACCATGTTTAATAATTTAATTTAATTTTATAACTTAATTGAATAATTGTATTACATTATTTGATTTTAATTTTTCAAAGGAAATTTACTCTCCTCTTTCCATATTGCTCTGATCAACGATTCATATCAAAGGATTCCTTTTTTTTCTAGGCCTTCACTAGTTTCTATCACCCAAGGTGCTCTGAAGGGACACTCATTGGAATGATCTCCTTTATTTGTTGGCTCAGACTATAGTTATTGGAAAACCTGAATGTATACTTTTCTTAGAATTATAGGATATCTCTTTTGGAAAATAGCTATACATGGTTATACTCCCACCAAGGAATAAAATGATAAATGGACTCTTGATGATATTTTCAACTTTAAGATTAATGAGAAAGTCATGAATTCTCTTCATTGTGGTCTAAAACATAATAAATTTAATATAATTTATACATGTAAAACCATCCATGAGATTTGGAAATATTTAAAAGACACACATGAGGGAACTAGTAAAGTCAAAGATAACTAGGATAGATATATACTGTCAAGACTTTGAAAGTTTTAACATGAATCCAAATGAATTTATTACTAAATTTTTTTCTTGGTTTACTGAAATATGAAATGGTAGAAAATATCATGGTGATGATCTATCTACAAAAACGATAGTGAAGAAAACACTTTGGGTTTCTCCAAGTTCATGGGAACCCAAGGTAATGATGATCCAAGAAGAAAAATATATCAAGAAAATATTTTTTGAAGAAATCATAGGATCACTTATGACTTATTAGATCACCATGAAGAGGAAAAAAAGGAGGCAATGGAAGCCAAAGAAGCTAAAGAAGTAAATAAAAAAATTTCCTTCAAGGAAATTGATGAATCCTCTTCTGAAATTGATGTTGAGATTACCCAACTTACTAAAAAGATAAACAAATTCATGAAGATAAAGAAACATATCCAGTGTTCCAAAAATGAGTTTCAAAATAAATAATTAGAAGTCACATGCTACAAGTTCAATAATAAGGATCACATTAAGTAGTATTGACCCATTTGTAAAAAAAGGATGAAAGAAAAGATGAAAATTAATAAGGAATTTAAAGTGTCCACTTAGAGTGACTGTGACTAATCCCTCTCATCCTCAACTGACTCAAGTGATGGTAGTGCCAAATGCCTCATGGACCAAACCAAGTATAGTGACGAGGTATGTTCTTCTAGTTCTTCAAGTCATTGAGATTATGATGACTATAACTATTCTAGTGATAAACTAGAAGAAGGATTTTTTGAACTCACCAAAAACTTAAAAGATCTTAAAAGAAGTATAGTCAAGTATTTGTTGACACAGATAAAATATTTAAAGAAAAGGATGAATAATACTTAAAATTAAAAGAACATCTGAATGTAGAAAAATTGCAATATACTATTAAATATATCAGGAATTATCTTACTGAATTCACTAAAGGAGAACAAAATCTAAATAAAATTTTGGGTTCCCAATGTCAGGAAAAAAACCATTATGGGATTGGTTTCTCAAATAAATCAATTACTTCAAAAATTCTACTTTTATGAGTGGATGATATCAAAATAAATTTTATAATTATTGTTAAAAAATGGGCATATAGTATATGAGTGAAATTGTAAAAACACTAGATAATATGCACCCAAAAGGCTCATCTCTATTTAATTTTTTTTAGAAATTATTTTTCAAAATAAACTTGGATTACTAAATATCTCTTAGATAAAAGTTTTAGACCCAAAACCATATGGGTACCAACAAATATATTTGTTTGATATTTTTAGGTATATTCTACTGATCTAAAATCTCAAATCATTTGGTGGATATTCAATAATGAAATCCAAATCCATAAAGTTATAATTTTTAAATCCAGGGAGTTTTTTCAATTCATTTTTTAGTGTTTATTACTTTTGACTATTTTATATAGGGGATAAAAACTTAATGTTTTATTCCATTATTTTTCCCATCTATATATTACATGTTTAAAATTGTTTTATAATTTCATGTCTAAATCTGATTTTAATTATTTGAATACCCCTTATTATCAGTTCCTTGAAAACTCTTTAAATCCCTTGGATATTTTTATCATTTATGGGGAACTGTTGTTTTTAAAATTACTGAAAATATTTTATTTCTAATTTTTGAATACCTTTTATTTTTAACTCTTTGAAGATATTTAATATGTTATGTGGATCCTTGTAGTTTAAAGTATTATAAATTAGGAGATCACCTTGACAAGCTCATACCCCTATCTCTTTAAAGAGGATACATTCATTATCCAATCATCTCAAAGGGGAATCATCTATTCAGGGATAATTCTCTATTTAATTTTTCTTTCCATCTATTCTTTTTAAATAACGTGTTAATTGTATTTTATTTTTTTGAATCTTGTGATTATTTTCAAATTCTAATTTTGTGGATATAATTGATTTTAATAAGGAGATATCATTATAGAATTTATAAGTATGGATCTTCAATTAGTGGATTTTTTCATTAAACCCCTTGCTCTAGATCATTTTGAATTTATTAGGGGGTTATATATGTTTATCTTGTGACATTTATACCTAAATTAGACAAACATGAGGTTTATCAATTCCTTTATTTTTAAAATACTTTTTTGATATTTAATTTAATTAATATTTCACAATTTTAATGTCTGTAATGTCCTGAAATTTCCATGCAATTTTTTATACATGAAATTATTTCAAGACTACATGCTCTAACGACACGTGATTCTAAGGTTTGGAGTTCTCAGAATGATCTGTCGAAAAATGTTAAGCTTTAAATAGAACGCGTGAGTAGTTTTCTTGAAAAAGTGGAATAAATCCTAAACGGTTGCTTAGACTAGAAATCCGAGGGAACCATTGCATTCAGGATGGCGGGTTTACCATAAGCGTGACTTAATTTTAGTTAGCGTAGAACTCTAGTGAGAAAACCCAAAAATGACATAACTGTAAATAAAATAATTAAATAAAATTATTTTATTTTTCAAATGCTTATAACTCCTGAACGGTGACTCAGATTAAAAATCTGAGACCACCTCTGAACTTATGATGGCATGATTTCCTTAGTCATACCCTAATATCAGCTGGCACGGGCCAACAAAGGAAGTTAGTTTTTGGCTATGAATAAAATAATTAAGTAACAATTAATTAAATTTAAAATCCTTATAACTCCTAAATGGTAACTCGGATTGAAAATCTGAGAGTACCATTGAACTTGTGGGGGTGTGTTCCCCTTAGGCGGAGCCTAACCTCAACCAGTACTGGTTGAGGGAGAAATTTAATTTTTGAAATTTTTTAAAGGTACATTCAATAAACATGTGAATGGGATTTTATAGCTTTTGAACCAGTGCTCGGATTGAAAATCTGAGGGTACCATTGAATTTGAAACTCTGGGATTCACCTAGAAATGACTTAACTTAGGCCAGCAAGAACAGAACGAAAAAGTTATTTTTTGGACCTTTCAAGAAAAATAATAAAATAATTTAAAATAATTATTTTATTTCTTTTCTCACCATTGGGTGGTGAACGATGACTCTACGGTGCAATGACGAGATGATGATGAGGCACATTAATGGAGGGTTAATAATGGATCGTTTGAAACCGTGAAGCTATTACCTTAATGGCTCATTAAATGTGGCTCATTAAATGAGAGTCATTTAATGAGCATTATTAATGGGCACAACATCGCTGTGTTTTTTGTTTTATTTAAATAATCCAACATGTGGGGTTTGATAATTAAACTTGGAGGATTCTATAATGTAACTACGACAAATTTCCTTTTCAACGAAGAATTATGAAGAACATCGGTGAGACTCCACCAACTTTGACAAACCTCAAAGAACGGTGCTAGAAGAAACCTTGACACCTTGAAACCTCGAGAACGAATGCTTCGACATCAAACATCAAAGAGGTAGGGGTTTTATATGATTTTTGATGTTCTTCCTCGTTCTTTTCTAGAAACAAAAAACTCATATCAACCCATGAACGGGTTGACCCATGCTTCATGCATTTATGTAGAAGGGTGACACTATTGGGAATTTCTTTATCCAGGATTAAGATTATTCTTGTATGATCAAACAAAATTCCCTGAGCCTCCCCCTTGATTATAAACCTATAACGCGGAGGGCCCGGTCTGACACGAACAAGGCCTGAGAACCTCTGCTTGTGTGCTCCTGATGGCCGCATTCTCAAAATGATGGCGAGGGTGATTTAAGGCCTTTTCAACGAAGAAGGTGAACTCCAGAGGCCATAGACGCAGGTGTTGTGAAGACGGACCATTAATGCACGTCTGGTAGTCTGCTGAAGGATCTGTCACAACACCGGAGGTGGCACGTGCCAGCTGCGTGTCGATAAGTGAGATGAAGGGTCTCTGTCCATGCCAGCGGCTAGGTGGAGTGACACAGTGGCTGGAGACCATGACCATCAGGCCATGATAGTGGAGGAAGCATCACCGTGTGAAGAGATGTGGCCCACATCCGGGCCACCCGGTTCTACTGGACGAGCCGTGGTCCATCGAACGTGGCTGGAGGAGGAGGACCTGCAACATCCTGTAGAGAATAGGATACTGGACTCGATGCAACTGCCACGTCCCAGTCGGGCGGCACAACCTGGCCACCTCATGTAGCCGGGCCTTGGGCTGGACTCGCCCGATGGGATGGTCCCGCGGCCTAGCGGGTCGAACCCGCAATGACAGACCGAACCTGAATCGGTGGGTCGGACCCACACCTAGTGGGTCGGAATCACACCAGTAGGCCGGACGCGTGCCCTTTGTGCCAGGCTGAACTAGAGTGGGTCGTCGGGCGACCCGACGGGCTGGACCCTCGACCAAACCAGGCTGGGTCCAGCGAGGCCCATTGGCTAGACTAGAACAGACCGAACCATACCCAAACTGGGTTAGGTTGAGTCATTAGATTTTAAACTGGGGTATGTGGGACCCTCGGGTCAGGTTGATCTGACTGGGTCGGACTGGGCCTGGATGCAACCGACCCCTGGTAACTAAAACACTAATAACTCACAGACCGGGTTTCCGATTGACATTCCATCTATAGAACGAGGACCTTTTTGAAAAGGTGGTCCTTTTGAGATAATCTACAGGAGTTTTGGAAAGGGTTGGCATATGGTTGGGTTGGATCAGACTTGAATCCAACCCAGCCCATTTTACTAAAATGCCTGTATCTTGTAAACCGCATGTTCAATTGAAAAGCCATTTGTGGTGTTGGGACACTCTCAAATAGGTGGATATTTTGGTATGATCTATGGTGAATTTTCATGGAATTTGAAATGTGATGAATGGATTGATAATCGGTTCTCCCAGGCGCGCTACGTATGGAACCCTGTGATTGGCTGAGACCTGAGGAATGCTGACTTTCGACTCTGCATGACTCGACTATGGCCCAGTGGGAAGCACTTCTCTTTGAATTTGTAGGACCATAGTGGGAATCACTTCTCTGTGACTTTGTTGTCCCATGGTACATGACGAGGAGGAGTACCTTAGTTGACCAAGATTAGTGGGAAGCACTTCTCTGTTACTTTGCAGGCCCACAGTGGGAAGCACTTCTCTGTTACTTAGTAGGAACACGGTACGTGGTGGGGAGGGGTACCTAAGGAGTCCAAGGTTAGTGGGAAGATGTTCTTCATGACTTGGCACACCCACTGTACTCGTTAGAGGAGGAGTTCTTCAGCAGCCGAGGTGTTCAATGTTGTGACTAATGTTTCCACTATCACTACCCTAAACATATACCTTATGTGATCTATCTTGTGTTTCATTCTTTACTTTGAGGATTTTTGTGTGGTATATGATTTTTGTTTTGGGGTCCCTACTAAGTAATTTGTTACTCACTACTACATGGGCTTCGCCTGCACGTTTTGTTTCTGGTGCAGATGATCGATGTTTCGACAGAGACTTTGGTGGGCCATGAACTAGAGGTGCTCAGGGGAAAGAGACCAACAAATGCTACGACAGGGGACCTAATGTCCTAGAACAAATAGGGGCCTAGTAGAACTTGGTGGACATGAAATTCTACTTCATCATCTAGTAGCTACACTACTCTCATGACAAGTTGGTGTTTTCCATGGATGGTCATCAGAGTTTCATTTGTGTACTTTTCCATTTTTAGTCCTTTGGTTGGGTTTGTATTCTGGCCCACTTGCTTTCAGCTATAATTTATATAATCAGTCTTGTTTTTGTATACTAGTTTTTCTTTGGTCAGTGTGTGGGACTTGGTTGGGCGCACATGTGTGTACATGTACTCAGGAAAGTGCCTCCCACTTGCAGGTTGATTCCTTTGGCTCTAGTCACCAGCCCCTGGCCTTTGGGAGGCAGGCTTGGGGTAGTCATGGAACAGGCCCTGGGGGATGGGTCATGACAAAGTGGTATCAGAGGGTAGTCAGTTCCCCCTCAAATACTGGGAGTTTGTGTTTTGTTTTGTGGTAACAATGTTAAGTGTTTTGAGTCTGACTTTCAGATTTGGGGAGTCCCGTGTTGGTGCGGTGGCCGATGTATCCATACACCAAGACCTTAAACTCTGCTTTTCGACTCTATATATGAAAACACTGGTTTCATAAGTGTCTCTTTATGTTCTTTTGAATAATATTCAGCTCACTAGGTATAACCTTCTAACCATGGTACATCTTGATCTATCTTAGGATGCCTCCACACGGATGACCAGCCAGGATCCCAATACGCAGTTGAGAGGACAATCCTCTTAGTGATGAGGCATCTGTTCAGGGACCGATACTAGAGATAGCCCCACTAGGTGGTATACCAGTGTTACCACCACCCATTGATCAGCCAGCAGGCACAAATCCAGTGTTTTATATGGATTCAGTTTGCTAAACCGAGTCATGGATGACTCTTTTGGCACTTAGCGATGAGGCACAAGGTTTAAATGTTTGTCATGGTAATCTGAGGCAATGATCACCCGAGATGCAGGGTCATCAAGACCTACATACTTCAGGTGTGAAAATTAATCCACGGAACCAGAGGGTTTATAGGAGGGAACCTACTAGTTTCCAGAAAGGCAGGCTTTGCTATGCTTATCATGAAAAGGGATATCTCATGCGAGATTATCCCACCATTCATGCTGCTGGGAAGGAGAGGGGACATTTGAAGACTATCGAGGCTTATGAAACCAGGACTCTAGGGATGAATCAAGGTATGATGCGTGTCTTTATACTTTAGTTACAGTATTGATAGACACTTTTACTAGTGATTTCCATTTCCTGCCACTTCTTTTTGTTTCATACCTAGTGGTTCTGGTTAAGACTGTTGACTTGACCCTTACATTTATAGACTTCTACTGGAGGAGACCCAATGACCACACACTATTTCCGATAGTCTGAATTGACTCTTGGAGGTGAGAGTATCAGTTGGGATCTCTTGGTAATAGCGTTGAGTCTTTACGACGTCGTTCTTGGTATGGACTAGTACCATTCATGCCAGGATTGACTGTATTAGGCAAAGGATGTGGTTCATCCAAAGATATGGAACTAGATTTCCCTTTATCGACAGAGGGGATATCCTTACAACTCTTTATGGACTAAAGTAGAGGAGGGTATAACCAAATCCTATTCAGTTGGCTAGTTCTACCCTCAGTGCAGTGAATGTAATGAGTCCTCAAGTTCCTTAGTGATAGTAGAGTATTAGGATGTCTCCCTTGAAGATTTTCCATGATTACCTATCTGTTGAGAGTTAAAATTCTTCTTTGATCCGTAACTTGGGAAGACACTGATATCCACACAAGCATATCAGATTAATATCATGGAGCTTCGTAAATTGAGGGTATAACTGGAGGAAAGGGGAAGGGAGTACCTGCATGCGGTCAAGGAGTATGACCAGAGGGTTCCATGAATGATTTGAGGTATGGTATGGGTCTATTACTGGCTGCCGTATTAATAGACATAGGTGATAATCATTCCTTCTTATCACAATCATGTTCAAGACCTAGAGTTTTTAGTTAAACCATTGAGTTGATCCTTATATTCAGAGATACCTATGGGAGGAGACTCAATAATCACACTTATACCGACGGTGTGATATTACCCTTGAGGTGAGAGTTTTAGTTGGAACCTCTTGGTGGCAGCGTTGAGCCCTTACAATGTTAGTTTGGGTATGGACTGGTTGTCCACTTTCATGCTCATATTGACTATTTTAGGGAAAAAATGATGTGGTATATCCACAACATTGGAATGGGGTTTTCCTTGGTCGAAAAAAGGGAAACCTAGGCAGCACGGGATAAACTCATGCATAGGAGGGTGCAATTGATCAATCTTGAGTCGACTGACCTTACCCTCGTGGTAGTATATGTTTTGAGTTTTCAGTTCCCAATAGTAGATGTGGAATGCGGGAACGTCCCTTCAAAATATGTTTCCAGGGTTACCTCCCCATAGGGTGAGGAACTACTATATCATTATACACCCTGAGATGGCACTGATATCAGCATTAGTATATCAGAGGGCTTTCATAGAGCTTCGCAAGACGGGGGTGTAGGTGGGGGACTTGTAGAAGAAGGGATTAGTAAGACCCAATGTTTGAGGTTATGATTGGATTACCATCACTTTAATCAAGTGGCCATGGAGAACGAGTACCCACTACCAAAGGGTCGATGGGAACATCAATTAGTTAAAAAGGGGTAGCATTTTGCATGGATGGAAAGGTGCCCATAGGCTTTTCAGCAGTTGAGAAAACAACGATGGCTAGAGTTCCTTTACGACAATGACTTTGAGATAGTCTATACTCTTTGGAAGGGGAATGTGGTGGCAGAAACACTAAATAGGAGGTCTGGTTTACAGCTTCTGAGTGAGGCAACGAAGAATCTAGTCACAATGCAGATATCCTTTGTGGATGATGATGGAGCAGCTTACCTTCAGTTAATAACTGTCACTCCCACACTCTTGTAGTGAGTCAGGTAGGCACAGTTCATGGATGTTGACTGCGAGGCCCGGTGTGCTTAGTTATCCTTAGTACTGTAAGGGTTGGTGTACTCAGAACCAACTGTTTTGTACTTTGATTACATGAATGTTCACTTATTATATATTGTTCATTGTTCTGCATAACTATAATATAATAATGTCCTGGAATATTTGTTGCATTAATAAGGTCATAGCAGATCCCCTCTATGATGGGAACCTTGAAATGCTATAACAATATTCTTAAATAAAGTTCTGCGGTAGGATGACATACTATGATAGGACACATAGTATACAGACTGTCATGTGCGAGTACTCGTAAGAAGACGAGACTCTCTCTCATAGAGTTTGCACTTGGTAATCTCTAAGATGAGAGATTATGAGAACAGACCCGCCAATAGTAATTCCGCATGTCTTGGTGTCATCGGATATTGCTATCTGTGAGCGTGTGTAATGGTCCTTAGACTGGAAGATTATCATTAACTCATGTCATGACTCGCACACTTAGATTTATTAAAGAAAACCATCACACAGACAGTTGGTGGGAAGTAGGGTACATTGGGTGCGTCACGAGTGACATGTTGTTAATGGATAAGTCGAGGAAGGATTTGGCCCTTCCATTTATGGAAGTTGATATCTCATCCTTTTGATTGAAATAGAACCGTCACATTAAATTCCACGACCATGGTGTAAACGATGAGTTTATTTTAGGTAGTCAAAGAACGAAAGATCAAGAATATAGGTTTATGACACTACCATGAAACCTTCTTGGTGAGATATCAAGACAAAGGGATTAAATTACACAGTAAGTGTTCATATGAGGTGATACATCAATGCAGCATCAACTTCTTTCTCTTGGGTGCCTTGACCTGTTGCTAGACAGTAATCTTGGACTTTAGGCAAGCCTGCGTAATGCCAACGAGAAAGAGGCCTAGAGGGTCACATACTAAGTGTATCCAAGTATCTCAAGTTGAATAAAGATTATTCCCATACGTGGTTTAATAATTATTCAAGGAAGCCTAAGTTGTTTTAAATGATGGAGGAAAAATAAAATAAAACAAGTACACGCCGTGTATTATTAAATGTACCCGCCGTGTAGTTTTATTTTGGAAAGGAAATGAATAAATGAAAACAAGATATACACGCCGTGTACATTTAATGTACACGCCATGTAGTTTTCAATGAAAAACAAGTACACGCCATGTATTTATTATTACACGCCGTGTAGTTTTTCTAGTCGGGATTTTGATGATATAATATCGTTTTATTAAATGATATTTCTTATAATCATCGTGAGCGCATGTCAAGGAATTAATTTTTCGACATGGGGGTTTTCAATAAGAGTTAATGAAATAAATGAAACGCGTAACGCTTTTATTTATTGTCATAACTCTACAACCTCAAACTAGATTATAAATATCCTCACAACCCCAACTCTTTTCCTACACAAGAGAATCGTTGTGCACAACATCTCTAGAGAATTATTTCAAGGCCGAAAGAACCTCTTCCTCCAAGAACACTCTCAAGACCGAGAGAGATCCTCTTCCATCGGATCAAGACGATATAAGGCGGACAACGCAAGAAAAGGCTTCTCCACGCTAGCACCCGGAGAATCCTTTGGCAACGTCCAGAGATACGAGGTACACGTGTGGATCACCGCTAGAGGGAGTCTACACTTGGCTTCTACGACGCAACGACGGATCACATCGACAATGTGATTGATAACATCAACGAAGAAAGAACACCCAAAAGGTATTTATTTATAATTAATTAAATTAATTATAATCAACCTGTAACGATCCTTGTTTGTGGTTCCGGGACAAACCATCTTCTTTGTCTTTTTCTGTGATTCGATCCGTGGAGACTGGCGTTTATCGTCGTATTGATCTCGGATTGATCATTGCTAATGACAAAAAGCCAAGTGGGCACATCCACCCACGCGCTTCCGCTATGCCCGGAACCTTCAAATGGTATCAGAGCAAGGTTATAACGTTGATTATAGTTATTTAATTTTCGTTGATAATTTACGCATTCATATTTGATTCAATTCGAAAAAAATCGTTCTATAAATCTGATTTAACGAGATCTATTCTTCCTCCTTAGTTTCTTGATTCATATCATAGAAACGTCCTTTTAATTTTAATTTTGATTAAAATAAAAATGAGGAACTCATCTGGAGGAGCCGTTCTTTCTGTCTGTACAACACGGGATTACACGGCGTGTAATTAAAACTACACGCCGTGTACTTAGGTTCAACGAATCAGCACTAGTCCGCCAAACCACGCCGTGTGAATTGATTATGCCTAAGTTTTAATCACGCTGTGTTGACCAGAATAGAACGGCGTGTGGAAACCGGAATACACGGCGTGTATGTTGGAACAACACGTCGTGTAGTCCGTTCCGACCCAGGTGAAACCGTGTACAAAGATAAGCCGCATACCGCGTACACATGATCGCCAGGCCGGTTACTGCGTAACAAGGAAGTACACATCGTGTATGATTCATCTACACGCCATGTACTCTAAAATTTCCAAAGTACAGAAAACACGCCAAAGCCCTGGAGTGTACTTTGGATGAAGGGTGAAAAGAAAAATACACGTCGTGTAATTATAAACTACATGCTGTGTACTTTCCAAAAATGGAATTTCACCAGGTTTCCTCCAATGTACAAAGACCCATACAAGGAATATGGATGAGAATAATCTCAAGAAAATTCAGAAAGTAATTTAAGATAAAGAATCAATTAATTATAAGATCATAATTAATTAAATTCAAGCGCGTCTTATCTTAAATAAAAGAACGATTAAAAGAATTTGAATTCTAAATATGCGTAAATGTCATTGCATGCTATGGATGATCATGAGATAGACCAAAAGACCCTTTGTATGTGTATGGTTTCATTTAAATTTATTTAATTTAAATTTGTTGGCCTGTGAGCCTTCTTCCAATAAAATGTAGGGCCTGCATTCCCATGGTTTCTTTAATGTAAACCCATGTAATGGAGGATCTCCCAAGCCAGAGGAGACGGTTCAAATCCCGAAGCCGAGGCGAAACCGACATAAGAAGATAAAAAGGTGGACAGGTGGGAGCTTCAAAACACGAACCATCAGGTTCAAGGTGTTTTCCCTAGGTCAGGGTTATCTTATCAAAACCGCTAGATAAGCTAACCAAATAGAAGCTCATGATCATGCCATCTTATTTTATTTCTGTCTGATTGCATGGTTTATTTATTATGCATGTGTTGTCGCGATCAAATAATTAATAAAATGAACAAGAATGAAAATATGGAATAAAATAAAAACTGGACTATGCGTAAACATTATCGGAACATGGTTAATCACTTAAGCAAGCATCAATTAATATTAACAAGCATGTGATAATGAAAAAATACACATAAAGAATAAAATCCCTCAAATACCTTTGTTGACACTCCTTTCGTCACAGAATCTACAGATCGGAAAAGGGGAATATCTGAGCTCAAAGTGATTCATCCTTTGAAGAAAACATCAAAAATCGACAAAGGCAGGAAGAAAGGATCAACAGCAACTGCACCGCGCAAGTTATCTCACTGTCGCGCAAGTATACTTGCGCGACGCCCTTGGTCGCGCAAGTCACTTGCGCGACCTAAGTGGTAACCGCCCGGTAACCGCCCGGGGTCTTCTCCTGCCTATAAATAGACCCTGTGGGCCCCCCATTCGGGAGGATCTTTTTCCAGAAACTCGGATTGAAGCTCCCGACGCCCAAGTCTCTTCTCAAAGATTCCGGAACACTTCTAAGGTAATTTCTTGCCTAGAACAGAAGATCTAAAGAGAAGAAGGAAGTCCTAAGTGTTGAAACTTATCAAACACTTGCGCGCCGACTTATTTCCTTCAATATAACTTGCACGTCCCTTTTCTGGAAGAACCTCAAGAGGATTCTAAAGGGTTTAAAAAAAGAGTCGCTCAAGTATTTCAATGCTGGTTGAAAATCGCGCAAGTACACCATGTGCCGTGCAGGTATACCTGCGCGACCAATACTTGCGCGCCCACGGAAGACTTGTGTGCCTTGCAAGACTTGCGTGCCCCTATCTTTATGGGTGCCCATCTTGCCCATTTTACCCCTCTTAAGCCATTTCACCTTTCCTTTTCAAGATTCAGTCTTCAAGACACTCTTCAAAGCCATTTATGGCATGATTTCTTGATTTTACTTCCTTATCTGAAAGGAATTATGTGGAATATCTCTCAAAACCTAGTGATTTTAATATCCTTATGTCACCAAAGATTGAGAGTTCATTCATTTAACCTCATCCTTTAAGATGAGAGAATCCTTAAACTAGGTCTCCTTTTCATGAATAATCCCCAGTTATAAGTCCTTTAATCTGGGCATCTTCCTCAGGAGTAAGCCCCAAATTCTTAAAGTTTCCCACGGTGGGCATCCTCCTCAGGAGTAAGCCCCAAACATTAATCCCTAACCTGGGTCTCCTTTTCAGGAATAAGACTCAGTCATAATCTTGGGCTTCCTTCTCAGGAGTAAGCCCCAAGTCCCCTAACCTGGGCCTCCTTTTTTAGGAGTAAGTCCCAGTCATAATCTTGGGCTTCCTCTTCAGGAGTAAGCCCCAAGTACCCTTAAATTTCTCTTAACCAGTCCTAATTTACCCTTGACTTGGGTTTCCTTTTCAGGAGTAAAACTAAATCATAAATCCCCTCCTAACTTGGGCATCCTCCTTAGGAGTAAGCCCCAAGATTAGAGTATTCAAATCTCCATGAAGCACATATAACTTTATGGACCCTGTTCATGGATTTTCTCCCTAAAAGTAAATCCTAAACCTTCATCTATCTGGGCAGTCATACATACATAAGCCCCAAAAAAATTCTTATGATTGCATCTTTCATGGCACAATTGTCTAATTTTTACCAATACCTCTTGTTTCTCACACCGAGCATGACTCACGTGAGCTTAGAGTGTAAAAGTAATTATGACATTCATCTTTGAGCCATCAATCATAAACATCATACTCCATTACTCGAACTACGTGGGTTCTGATTCCTTTTACAAAATAAAGGATACGTAGGTAGCCCATTTATGGGTTTGATCCCAACTTTGAAATAATCTCTATCCTTCTGAATGACGATAAACTTCAAGTGCCCCACTGAGTGGCTTTAAAACCAGCCTGGTCATCATAATGACCAAGAGACTTTTATATAAATGTTTTGAAGGATACCATTGACCAAGAATCTCTAAACAGATATAGATGATTCTCTATTGATGAAGAACCTCGAATACATATAAAAGATTCTCTAAATTTCTTGCATATTTAATCATTGATTGTTAAAACTAAAGGAAAGCTCATTTTATACTTGGTAATGTAATAAGGATTCATGAACATAACTTAAATCTATAAAGAGAGTCCCGGAGTAGACAATAATTCCCCTCAAAAAGGTGTGATGAGTCCGACCTCCCATCCTCTCGACCAATGAAAATTCCTAAGCCTCATTAGTCCACAAGCTAATGAGCGCCTACCTTTGGAAAGTAGGTCCAAACGGATGTGGAATCATTGGATGTTTCCGGTTCTACGAACAAAACCGTTAGAAACCGATCGGAACGTTTGAATCTCCCATCCAGGAGGTCATCCCCGGATTCCGTGCGAAACAAAAATGGTGAACCCGACGTGAATCCTTAACCAAGTTAAAGTGATGTTTTTCTTATTTGTTAGGCCCCTTGGGCCAAAAAATCAATCATTGACATGTGCTCATCCAAAAGATGCAGTGGCTGGATTCATCTTGATTATGTCTGTTATATGGAAAAGGAACTCTTTTCTCAAGATCTTCTGCAAAATGGCTTTCCTTAAATTCACCCCTGTGAATACTGCTGCTGTGAACACCTCTACTGTGAGGTCTGCTGCTGTGAAAACCAATGCTGCTACTCCTGCTGGAACGTCGTCCGCTCTGAGGATGACATCACCAACTCAGCGTCTTCAACGCTGGGTTTCTAATGCACTGGTTAAGGAATACCGTCGCAACGGTACTATCCCAACTCTGGAGGCCGCTCGTCAAGCCCTCCAGGTTAACAACTCTACCTGGTCGTCCGGACAACGGCGACCAGCAATCAAGAAGCAGGCGGTGCTGACTACCGTCTCCAACCGTTTCGGGTCGTTATCCCCGGAACACAATTTCCATTCACTCCCTTACTCTGAGGAAGTGAATGAGCAGGTCCCTCAGGGTCTTAGTTCAAAAAGACAGGAGTCCTTACCGAGGGCTCCCATCAACAATCGCCGCTAGACTCGTGCGGTAGTGCGCCCTCAACATGATGAGGGTACCGACTCCAGGCATTCAGCTCAGGTTCCTCGAACCCAAGCAGGCAAGATGAACCGCCAGAGACGGAATCCGGTTAACAATATGCAGGTTGTCATCCCTGCCATCTCCGGAGAAGTCCACCAACCTAACTTGGTGGCAAATAACGAGCAGGCACAATCACCTGCCCGTTTTAATTCCGCTGTCCAGCAGACTCGTCTGGCAGCATCAAGCCAATCCCGCCAGGCAATTCCGGCGGAGTACTATAGGCAGGAACATTCACCTGCCTATACATCACCAGTTAGTCAGCAGGCTCGTCTGACTACATATGATGGATCTCGTCAACCGCGTTTGGCGAAGTGTAAACAGTAGGCACATACACCTGCTAATACTAATCAAGCCTACCAACAGTCTCGCTTGGTAGCGCACGGAGAAGTCAGTCGGAAAGTCCCGACGACAAACAGGAGGCAGACTCAACTCTCTGCCTCCACACTTGAGTACTGTCTGGATTCACTGACAGGAAAAGGAGGACAGGAGCAGGCACATACACCTACTCCAAGCCTGTAATGGACGTATATCCCCGTTCCGGTGGCTGAAGTCACCAAACATATTTTGTCAATGGTGAAAGAGCAGAAGCAAATTCCTGCTCATATTCTGGATGCTTGCCAGGATATCATAACAGCTTCAGCATCATCATAGGGACAGACACATAAATCTATCCCTAGCAATGGAGTGACACATCAACGATTCACTCCGGAACAGACACACACATCTGTTCCAGTCCAAGAGGGTTATGGGGCATACTCCCCCATATCATACGGACAACCAAGTCAGGCACATACACCTGATTTGAGTGGAGATCGTCAGCCTAACCTGACCATCTTTCTTGATCAGGCACATACACCTGCTCAGAGCAATCACTTTCGTCATCAAGTGGTTTCTAAAGCGAGTAAGAAGGCATCTAAGAAAAAGATCCGCCCAGCACAGTCAGGAGATCAAAGGACAATCTGTAACCAAGCCTTGATCGATGCTGGAGTTCTTGAAGCCCTCAGACATTTATCTGTCGGAATTCAAGATTCTACTCCCTCAGTTCCCAATAACGGGAACATTAATTCTGAAGGTCTTCAACAGACACTTCCTCATGAAGACTTGCTTCATGAAAGTTCGGTCAATCTTGAAGTTTCTTCTTCAGATGAGAGCCACAGGAACCCTCTGTGTGGTCAGAAGACCAAGGAGCAAGAGATTTCATCTTTTGCTGTAACCCATCATGATGGTCCTCCTCATGGTGATGAACTTCGCTGCGAAAGTCCTCTCCGCAGTAGTGATTCACGTTGTCTCGAAAATTCTCCAGAAGGAAATGTAGTGACGAGAAAGCCCTCCTATCTCGAGGCACTTGCAAACGTAAAACCAGTCATGTCTGATGCTTTACTATCGGTAGGTGAAACTCTTTCTCCATCAGAAGATAGCCTGGGGTTCAGGTTATTCTCCGAACCATCCCTGGGTCATTCATCTTCCAGCATGAATAGTGATATCTCTACCAGTCTTGTTGAATCCGATGAAGCAACAAGAAAACACCAACTCTGGTCAAAACAGGTAGAAGAATCTTCATTTAATGATAAAGAGGAAATGCTGAACATGAGGAAAAAACTGGCAAAAGGTGAAGTACCAGTCATGTTTTGGCCTTTGGCTGACTCCCAGTACGACATTCCAAAGATGTTGACGGATGATGGAATCCATGATATTCGTCTCAACATATGGAAAAATCTTTGTCAATTAAAGAAGAAGGTATTATCTTACGATGAATATGAAAATCATCTTAAGATAATAGAAGGGCTACAACGTCAGATTGATTTGGCATCTCTATCAGTCTCTCGGTATCCGAAGGCTGAAAAGCAACAGAGAACCCTTCAACGTTCATGCCTTGACACACTAAGAAAATTGCGTCAGTTAATTGCCAATGCTCCATCTGATGTTCATATCAGAGGATGGGGTGTTCACGGAGCACTACATTTCACAGTGCTTTCCGGTCAGCAAAGCCCGCCGAAAATGGTCTCATGCAATGTTATTGCCCATGGCCGGCCACAATCAATGGGCTTTGTTCATAATCAAAAGCTTGCTCAAGAACAGGCTTCAACTAGTTCCTCTCAAAATCAAGTATATAGAGAACAAGTTGTTGAATTGCTCCTACATCAAGCAGGTGAGAATATTGCACAAGCCTCTCATCTGGAGCAAACACGTCATCAAATGACAGAAGTTTCGGAAATCATCCAACGATCTGTTGAACCAGGTGATAAAAGTGGATACAGGTTAATGCATCCAGCTAATTTCCGAACTAAGATTCGCAAGATCAAGAGAGATTTTAAGAAGATCTCAGACATAGCATGTCAAGAGACACCCCAGCTTGTCAGACTGGGGACTTCTCTAACCCAACCCTCAGAGTCAACAAATGGGATTCGAGGAGTTGAGCGGAAGCAGCAGGAACATCCCCAGTCCACCGGACTGGGGACTTTTTTAAATCCTCAATCCCTCCCTCAGAGAAAGTCAGTATTCTCTCGATTAGGGAATAAGCCTCAATAGGAACGAAGAGCCAAGCTATCAGGAGATTCTCTCCAAGTGACGGTTCTCCAAGAAGTTCCTGAGGGATCAAGTCAACGGAATGCCATGTCTCATCATGGACATAGAAGAAGACAATATCACAGAAATGCTGATAGAAAGGATTCCATGCAATATGCATCCATTAATGTCATCAATGCCGTTGCTGCTGATTCACCAGATGAGGCTCAATCAGAGGGATCAGACGAAGAGGTTCCTGCTCAAGAAGTTGCGCACACAGACCTAAATGAAGAAGGTGTGCGCACACGTAATCAAAGGCTTACCCAAAATCTGGGTATTCCTTCAAGTAACCCACTTCCCCCTCTCCGAAAAGGATCTAATAAGGGGAAAGGAAAGAATCAGGTTACTTCTCACCCTTCCTCTGAAGGAGGTCAATCGCTCTCATTAGAGCAAAGGTTTGCACAACAGGAGGAAGAAATGAAAGAATTAAGAAGGTTGAATGCAGAACTACTTCAGAGTAGTCTTCTTCTTAAGAATGCTGAAGTCCGACAGCCGAAGGAATTTGTTGTAACTACTGAGATGGATCAGGAATATCCTCCTTTATCAGTACACCCTCAGAGGTCTAATCCTACGGGTCAAACGCAACAACGGTTGGCAGCACTACCATCAGTTGCAGCACCAACCATCACGTCTGTCCAAACTCCATTCATTGCACCTACCCAAAACCAAGTTCAACCTGATGTTTCTCAAAAGTTAATAACTACTATTGAGTCATTAACATCTCGGTTAGAAACTATGGAAGGGAAATGAGCACAAGTTCAACCTGAAAAGAAAGTTTACCCTGAATGGGTAGATTCAATTTCTCCTCCATCCAGTTTTGGAAACCCTGTTTTCCCTACTTTCAATGGATCAGGCGACCCCGAACAACATTTGACGCATTACGTGTCTTTTTGTGATCCTATGATGGGAACTCCAGAGCAGCAAGAAGCAGTGAAACTCAGATGCTTTGTGCGAACCTTGCAAGGACCAGCTTTTGTCTGGTATACAAGCTTGCAATCCCGGTCAGTCATCGGATGGGAGGATCTTCGTAAAAAATTCCTTCTTTAGTTTAGCTCAACTTTGCCAAAAACGACAGTTTTCGATCTTGCAAACTGCAAGCAAAGGGAAAATGAAAGAGTCTATGATTTCACTGCTCGTTGGAAGGGATTAACATATTCCATGAGTTTAGCACTCCCTCAGGAGGAATTGTTGCCAATCTGTGTGGCAAATCTGCGTGACGAATTACGCACGCCATTGATCCCTGTGAAATACATAGGAGGGTTTCGAGAACTTACTTCAATCGCTCAGCAGATTGAAGATTCTATTATACAGGCTAAGGTTAAATCTCGTGTAATTCCATCAGCTCCAGGAAGAAGAATGGGTAAAGCAGAAATTGCTACAGTTATGCTTAAACAAGAACCTGTACCTATATCTACTTCAAAACCTTCATCTTCTCGAAGGACTCCACCTCCTGAACGCCAACAACAAAGGCCGTTTCGTCCAAATGATCAAAGAGATCAATGACGAAAACAATTTTAGGATATGAAGAGTAAAACATACTCTTTCCGAAGTGAGCAAGTTCCTGGTTACTTCATTTCAGCTCTGGAAAATAATTTGGTTCAATTACCAGTGCCCAAGAGGCCAAACAAGGAAGGAGATGAAGACCGTCCCAATTATTGTCCCTTTCATCAAATGTTGGGGCATCCCATCCAGGAGTGTTTTGTCTTTAAAGACCTCCTGCAAAAAATGGTCGACTTGGGACAAGTCAAATTGAAAGGTTCTTCATCTCATATAGCGTGTATTAGCGCTACAGATCCAGAGGAAGGAGGCGAGTGGCAGGAAGTCAAAAGAAAAACTGCGAAAAAATATGATGATTGGATGGTCAGAAAGACAATCAATTGGACCCATTCCATTTTGTGAACACAATTGAAGAAGCCAATTGTGTCTCCTACAAAAGCTGCAGAAAAGCCTCCATCAAAAGACAAATCCTCAAAAGGGCAGCGCAATTCAAAGAAGAAAGAGGAATCAGGAGAAGATGAGCATGTATCAAAGCCTAAATTGTCTTTGACTCTGGCAGATTTCATGCCATCTACTTCAGAGCCACGGGCACCGTCCCACCAAACGGCACAGCCTAAACAGGCTAACCAGGCAGAGTCTTTATCAGACGAAGAGTTAATCTTTGGTTCTGTTAATATGATTCAATTAACAGATTCATATTCCAGTCTTGATGAGCCTGAATTCCCTGTATCAAATAAGGGAATCCGAAGAGGTTCTAGAGGTTCAGGATATAGGGGAAGACGTGGATCTTTCCAAAGCCACTACTCTAATTCTACCCCTGCTAGCACTGTATATGCAGCAGAAACTCGTGGTAGAGCCCTTCAGCGAGCTCAAAAAGAACAAGCAAGTTCTTCTGCCAATGGCCAATTCAGTTTTGGCACAGTTATTTTGGAAGACCGATTAAAAGTTCCATCTTCTTTATCTCAGCAAGTAAATGGATCTAATTAGTCTAATCTGCCAAAACCAAGGATGTTGCCAGCTTCAATACAAGATGCATCAGCTTCCAAAGCATCTGCTTCCAAGGTACCTGCTAAACCGCATATTCCTATTGGGAAACGCAGACCTCTAGATCAAAAGTATGATATATTGAAACACTTGGCCCAAGTACCAGCCAAGTTATCAATTTTGGATGCTTTGAATCTGTCAAAAGATCTTCGGGAAGCACTCATCGAAGCTTTGTCAATTCCTCAGGAGTTTGAAGCTGAAATTGCTGCAGCTGAAATCTATCACATGGATGCTTTGAATCTGTCAAAAGATCTTCGGGAAGCACTCATCGAAGCTTTGTCAAGTCCTCAGGAGTTTGAAGCTGAAATTGCTGCAGCTGAAATCTATCATATAGAGAATAATCCTGCAGAATGCCATGCAGTGATATCTTTTACTGATAAAGATAAAGATGATGTCCTACATGACACTAAACTGTATAATGTCCTACATGACACTAAACTGTATAATGTCCTACATGACACTAAACTGTATAATGTCCTACATGACACTAAACTGTATAATGTCCTACATGACACTAAACTGTATGATGTCCTACATGACACTAAACTGTATGATGTCCTACATGACACTAAACTGTATAATGTCCTACATGACACTAAACTGTATAATGTCCTACATGACACTAAACTATATGATGTCCTACATGACACTAAACTGTATGATGTCCTACATGACACTAAACTGTATAATGTCCTACATGACACTAAACTGTATAATGTCCGAGATGACATTAAACTATATTTTGTCTGAGATGACATTAAACTATATTGTGTCCTAGCAACATGACATTAAACTGTGTGGCACTTTCATCGTCCAGCATGACGATAAACTGTAAAAAGTCCCCAGAACTGATATTCTCATATTGGTTCACCTTAGTCCTAGCTACATGACTTTAAACTGTACAGCAATGGTCCAGTATGACTTTAAACTACAACTTCGTCCCACATGACATTAAACTGTGAAAAAGTTCTATAAACCGTCCAGCATGACCTTAAATTGCATCATCCCTGGTCCATGTATATGACCATAAACTATTTGCAAATCCCTTATGTCCAGCAAGATGTTAAACTGTGACGTCCTAACTACATGACGCTAAACTGTATAAAAGTCCCTCACGTCCGGAAAGACGTTAAACTATATAATCATCAAAGGTCCAGCATGACATTAAACTGCACCATCCACGGTCCATGCATATGACCTTAAACTATTCGCACTTTCGTCCAACATGACATAAATGGTGTGTTATTTTGTCCTTACGGCATGACATTAAACTGCACAGTCCCCCTTTCGTCCAATATGACGTTAAACTATTTTATCCCCATCGTCCTAACTACATGACGCTAAACTGTACAGAAAATCCTTGATAGGTCCTACATGACATTAAACTGTATTTTGTCCCTGCTACATGACACTAAACTGTGCAGCACCAATAATCCTAACTGCAAGACTTTAAACTGCATAGTCCCTTTTTTATGTCCTACATGACATTAAACTGTACATCGTTAAGGTTGTTATTACCTCTTGTTTCTCACACCGAGTATGACTCACGTGAGCTTAGAGCGAACATCAACCATAACACTCCCTTTGGGCCACTAACCATGTGTAATTCCCAACAATATTTTTTATTAGATCATTGTCCACAAGAACAACTTGATCATTAATTCATTCTTTAATTGAACTACACGGACTTTGATCCTTGCCCTCCAGGCTGGGTATGTAGGCAGCCTCCCAAGGTTCAAGCCCAAAAACAATCTCTTCACATCGGTTCACCACCATCTCATATGATGTTGATTCGTAAAACCGCCCCTGGAATCAATATCTTTACATTGATTCACTTTCGTCCTTGTTATATGACGTTAAACTATACAACACTTTTGTTCGATACGACAATAAACTACAATATTCTTTGATTTCCTCATTTGAGAAGGAACCATTATTGACATTGATTTTTTTTAAATCATGTTTCATTTTCAAAAGACTACGTGCATACATGGTAAATGCCTAAATTTTTTATCTCAGGTTAAACCATCATTGCACTAAAGTCCCCTTTCACCCTTCACATGTACGAACCAAATTTGTACAAAGGGTATTTCTAGAACTACGTGGACTTGATTCCCATCCTTATGGGATACGTAGGAACATTCGAGTATCCATCGAATCCAGTCCCAAATCTTTTGGGCCTAACCCAAAATTTCACTTTCAGTCCCTTGGCTGAAAATTCCTCATGAAAACACACACTGTGTATTCATTATTATGGTCCGAATTCTATGACCCTAAACTAAGATTTCTCATACTTTCGTCCTGCATGACGTTAAACTGCATTTCAAGAACTACGTATGGCTTGATTCTCATTCTTATGAGATACATAGTGAAGTCCAAATTTCAATTCAGGACCCAGCCACAACATGATTATGGTTTTTCATTGACCTATGTATCTCTATATACATTGGACAATACCCATCTTTATGTGTTATAATCCTAACCTTAAATATTTTCAGATCTTCATAACCCTTTTCATGACTTCTAGTCACAAAATGTCAAACTTCTGAGAATTCTTTTTCTTGACTATGCAGCACGTGCCCATAGGTGGCCTTGCATAAACAGTCTACATAAAAGACTTGTCAGCCAAAAGATTCTATTTATTTGACCATGCAGCCAATGCCCTTAGGTGGCCCTGCATAATTCAACCCCCTAACGGGTTTGTTAAATGATAGTAACTTCATTCTTGGGAAGAATGCCTCTTTTGTCCTTATTTGTCTTAAACGACAGTATGTAGGGATCCGCAAAAAAATAGCCATCCTTAACATATTTGTCCCATATCCTTTTTCATGATCTGAAAGTATTCAAGTCTATGGTTTATTCTTCTTCCCTACGTTTAGGTCAGACCTTCGTAGGAGTGATATTCATTCAATTCTCCGATATTCTTGTTCGGAAATATCTTCTCCATATTCAAGTACCTCTTTCCATACAACAAACTCTATACTTTAGGAAATTTGAATCTCCATAAACTTTCACTGGCTTTTAGCACTAGGAAAGTAAACTTCTGAGAATTCTTTTGCCTGACTATGCAGCACGTGCCCATAGGTGGCCTTGCATAAACAGTCCACATAACAGACTTGTCAGTCGAAAGATGCTATTTATTTAACCATGCAGCCAATGCCCTTAGGTGGCCCTGCATATTTCAACCCCCTAACGGGTTATGTTAAATAATAGCAACTTCATTCTTGGAAACTACTTCTTCTAATGCCTTTTAGATCTTTTTCATATCATTCCTCAGATTCAAATATTCTTAAGCCATAGTTTACATATTTTCTCTCATACTTGAGTATGGTAATATGTTTTCAGATAAATTGTCAAGGAATTGAATCCATTTTAATCCATTTTGGTCAAAGCTATTTCGACCTTAAACATTAGCCCCTTTATGTCCAGCATGCATGACATTAAACTGCCCACAAAAGACAAAGGATCTCTGAATAAATGTCAAGTTCCAGCACACTTGCGCACTGCCCTCTGTGCCCTAAAGTCTTGCGCGCCCCCTTTTCTTTTGGATGGATTCAATTTCCTCAGAGTCAAATCCTCATTTCTCTTCGGATCCAACTCTGAGGGGGGACTTTTGTTGACGCTCCTTTCGTCACAGAATCTAAAAATCGGAAAAGGGGAATATCTGAGTCCAATGTGATTCATCCTTTGAAGAAGCATCAAAAATCGACAAAGGGATGAACAAGGAGAACATTACCCATAGGCCGCGCAAGTTCCCTCATGGTCGCGCAAGTACACTTGCGCGCCGTCTAGTGGTCGTGCAAGTACTTGCGCGCTACCTAGTGGTCGTGCAAGTCTACTTGCGCGACGACCTTGGTCGCGCAAGTCACTTGCACGACCTAAGTGGTAACCACCCGGTAACCGCCCGAGGTCTTCTCTTGCCTATAAATAGACCCTGTGGGCCCCCCATTCGAGAGGATCTTTTTCCAGAAACTCGGATTGAAGCTCCCGACACCCAAGTCTCTTCTCAAAGCTTCCGGAACACTTCCAAGGTAATTTCTTGCCTAGAACGGAAGATCTAAAGAGAAGAAGGAAGGATTAAGTGTTGAAACTTATCAAACACTTGCGCGCCGACTTATTTCCTTCAATATAACTTGCGCGTCCCTTTTCTGGAAGAACCTCAAGAGGATTCTAAAGGGTTTAAAAAAAGAGTCGCTCAAGTATTTCAATGCTGGTTGAAAATCGCGCAAGTACACCATGTGCCGCGCAGGTATACCTGCGCGACCAATACTTGCGCGCCCACGGAAGACTTGCGCGCCTTGCAAGACTTGCGCGCCCCTATCTTTATGGGTGCCCATCTTGCCCATTTTACCCCTCTTAAGCCATTTCACCTTTCCTTTTCAAGATTCAGTCTTCAAGACACTCTTCAAAGACATTTATGGCATGATTTCTTGATTTGACTTCCTTATCTGAAAGGAATTCTGTGGAATATCTCTCAAAACCTAGTGATTTTAATATCCTTATGTCACCAAAGATTGAGAGTTCATTCATTTAACCTCATCCTTTAAGATGAGAGAATCCTTAAACTGGGTCTCCTTTTCAGGAATAATCCCCAGTTATAAGTCCTTTAATCTGGGCATCTTCCTCAGGAGTAAGCCCCAAATTCTTAAAGTTTCCCACGGTGGGCATCCTCCTCAGGAGTAAGCCCCAAACCTTAATCCCTAACCTGGGTCTCCTTTTCAGGAATAAGACTCAGTCATAATCTTGGGCTTCCTTCTCAGGAGTAAGCCCCAAGTCCCCTAACCTGGGCCTCCTTTTTTAGGAGTAAGTCCCAGTCATAATCTTGGGCTTCCTCTTCAGGAGTAAGCCCCAAGTCCCCTTAAATTTCTCTTAACCAGTCCTAATTTACCCTTGACTTGGGTTTCCTTTTTAGGAGTAAAACCCAATCATAAATCCCCTCCTAACTTGGGCATCCTCCTTAGGAGTAAGCCCCAAGATTAGAGTATTCAAATCTCCATGAAGCACATATAACTTTATGGACCCTGTTCATGGATTTTCTCCCTAAAAGTAAATCCTAAACCTTCATCTATCTGGGCAGTCATACATACATAAGCCCCAAACAAATTCTTATGATTGCATCTTTCAGGGCACAATTGTCTAATTTTTACCAATACCTCTTGTTTCTCACACCGAGCATGACTCACGTGAGCTTAGAGTGTAAAAGTAATTATGACATTCATCTTTAAGCCATCAATCATAAACATCATACTCCATTACTTGAACTACGTGGGTTCTGATTCCTTTTCCAAAACAAAGGATACGTAGGTAGCCCATTTATGGGTTCGATCCCAACTTTGAAATAATCTCTATCCTTCTGAATGACGATAAACTTCAAGTGCCCCACTGAGTGGATTTAAAACCAGCCTGGTCATTATAATGACCAAGGGACTTTTATATAAATGTTTTGAAGGATACCATTGACCAAGAATCTCTAAACAGATATAGATTATTCTCTATTGATGAAGAACCTCGAATACATATAAAAGATTCTCTAAATTTCTTACATATTTAATCATTGATTGTTAAAACTAAAGGAAAGCTCATTTTATACTTGGTAATGTAATAAGGATTCATGAACATAACTTAAATCTATAAAGAGAGTCCCGGAGTAGACAATAATTCCCCTCAAAAAGGTGTGATGAGTCCGACCTCCCTTCCTCTCGACCAATGCAAATTCCTAAGCCTCATTAGTCCACAAGCTAATGAGCGCCTACCTTTGGAAAGTAGGTCCAAACGGATGTGGAATCATTGGATGTTTCCGGTTCTACGAACAAACCCGTTAGAAACCGATCAGAATGTTTGAATCTCCCATCCAGGAGGTCATCCCCGAATTCCGTGCGAAACAAAAAATGGCTGAAAGTGCCACACAGTTTAATGTCCTGCACGTCGTGCAGGACGAAAGTATGAGAAATCTTAATTTCCTCTGTTCTGAGTTGAACATAAGGTGAAATTGCACGACGGTGGGAAATACAGATGGTTGTCTCGTCCCGATTTGGATCTGCTAAAGCTGTGGCTATATTAGCCAGTGCATCACCTTTTGTCCTATAAGCCCATTGCGAGTGGTATTCATTATTATGGTCTGAATTCTATGACCCTAAACTAAGATCACTCATACTTTCATCCTGCACGATGTTAAACTGCATTTCAAGAACTACGTATGGCTTGATTCTCATTCTTATGAGATACGTAGTGAAGTCCAAAATTTCAATTCAGGACCCAGCCACAACATGATTATGGTTTTCATTGACCTATGTATCTCTATATACATTGGACAATACCCATATTTATGTGTTATAATCCTAACCTTAAATATTTTCAGATCTTCATAACCCTTTTCATGACTTCTAATCACAAAAATGTCAAACTTCTGAGAATTCTTTTGCCTGACTATGCAGCACGTGCCCATAGGTGGCCTTGCATAAACAGTCCACATAACATACTTGTCAGCCAAAAGATACTATTTATTTGACCATGCAGCCAATGCCCTTAGGTGGCCCTGCATATTTCAACCCCCTAACGGGTTTTGTTAAATGATGGTAACTTCATTCTTGGGAAGAATGCCTATTTTGTCCTTATTTGTCTTAAATGACAGTATGTAGGGATCCGCAAAAAATATTCATCCTTAACATATTTGTCCCATATCCTTTTTCATGATCTGAAAGTATTCAAGTCTATGGTTTATTCTTCTTCCCTACGTTTGGGTCAGACCTTCGTAGGAGTGATATTCATCCAGTTCTTCGATATTCTTGTTCGGAAATATCTTCTCCATATTCAAGTACCTCTTTCCATACAACAAACTCTATACTTTAGAAAATTTGAATCTCCATAAACTTTCACTGGCTTTTAGCACTAGGAAAGTAAATTTCTGGGAGTTCTTTTGCCTGACTATGCAGCACGTGCCCATAGGTGGCCTTGCATAAACAGTCCACATAACAGACTTGTCAGCCGAAAGATGCTATTTATTTAACCATGTAGCCAATGCCCTTAGGTGGCCCTGCATATTTCAACCCCCTAACGGGTTTTGTTAAATAATAGTAACTTCATTCTTAGAAACTACTTCTTCTAATGCCTTTTAGCTCTTTTTCATATCATTCCTCAGATTCAAATATTCTTAAGCCATAGTTTACATATTTTCCCTCATACTTGAGTATGGTAGTATGTTTTCAGATGAACTTTCAAGGAATTGTGTCAATTCTAATCCATTTCCGTCAAAGCTATTTCGACCTTAAACATTAGCCCCTTTATGTCCGGCATGCATGACTTTAAACTGCCCACAAAAGACAAAGGAACTCTGAATAAAAGTCAAGTTCCAGCACACTTGCGTGCCGCCCTCTGTGCACTGAAGACTTGCACGCCCCCCTTTTCCTTTGGATGGATTCGATTTCCTCAGAGTCAAATCCTCATTTCTCTCCGGATCCAACTCTGAGGGGGGACTTTTGTTGACACTCCTTTCGTCACAGAATCTACAGATCGGAAAAGGGGAATATCTAAGCTCAAAGTGATTCATCCTTTGAAGAAAACATCAAAAATCGACAAAGGCAGGAAGAAAGGATCAACAGCAACTGCATCGCGCAAGTTATCTCACTGTCGCGCAAGTATACTTGCGCGACGCCCTTGGTCGCGCAAGTCACTTGCGCGACCTAAGTGGTAACCGCCCGGTAACCGCCCGGGGTCTTCTCCTGCCTATAAATAGACCCTGTGGGCCCCCCATTTGGGAGGATCTTTTTCCAGAAACTTGGATTGAAGCTCCCGACGCCCAAGTCTCTTCTCAAAGCTTCCGGAATACTTCTAAGGTAATTTCTTGCCTAGAACGGAAGATCTAAAGAGAAGAAGGAAGGCCTAAGTGTTGAAACTTATCAAACACTTGCGCGCCGACTTATTTCCTTCAATATAACTTGCGCGTCCCTTTTCTGGAAGAACCTCAAGAGGATTCTAAAGGGTTTAAAAAAAGAGTCGCTCAAGTATTTCAATGCTGGTTGAAAATCGCGCAAGTACACCATGTGCCGCGCAGGTATACCTGCGCGACCAATACTTGCGCGCCCACGGAAGACTTGCGCGCCTTGCAAGACTTGCGCGCCCCTATCTTTATGGGTGCCCATCTTGCCCATTTTACCCCTCTTAAGCCATTTCACCTTTCCTTTTCAAGATTCAGTCTTCAAGACACTCTTCAAAGCCATTTATGGCATGATTTCTTGATTTTACTTCCTTATCTGAAAGGAATTATGTGGAATATCTCTCAAAACCTAGTGATTTTAATATCCTTATGTCACCAAATATTGAGAGTTCATTCATTTAACCTCATCCTTTATGATGAGAGAATCCTTAAACTGGGTCTGCTTTTCATGAATAATCCCCAGTTATAAGTCCTTTAATCTGGGCATCTTCCTCAGGAGTAAGCCCCAAATTCTTAAAGTTTCCCACGGTGGGCATCCTCCTCAGGAGTAAGCCCCAAACATTAATCCCTAACATGGGTCTCCTTTTCAGGAATAAGACTCAGTCATAATCTTGGGCTTCCTTCTCAGGAGTAAGCCCCAAGTCCCCTAACCTGGGCCTCCTTTTTTAGGAGTAAGTCCCAGTCATAATCTTGGGCTTCCTCTTCAGGAGTAAGCCCCAAGTCCCCTTAAATTTCTCTTAACCAGTCCTAATTTACCCTTGACTTGGGTTTCCTTTTCAGGAGTAAAACCCAATCATAAATCCCCTCCTAACTTGGGCATCCTCCTTAGGAGTAAGCCCCAAGATTAGAGTATTCAAATCTCCATGAAGCACATATAACTTTATGGACCCTGTTCATGGATTTTCTCCCTAAAAGTAAATCCTAAACCTTCATCTATCTAGGCAGTCATACATACATAAGCCCCAAAAAAATTCTTATGATTGCATCTTTCATGGAACAATTGTCTAATTTTTACCAATACCTCTTGTTTCTCACACCGAGCATGACTCACGTGAGCTTAGAGTGTAAAAGTAATTATGACATTCATCTTTGAGCCATCAATCATAAAAATCATACTCCATTACTCGAACTACGTGGGTTCTAATTCCTTTTCCAAAACAAAGGATACGTAGGTAGCCCATTTATGGGTTTGATCCCAACTTTGAAATAATCTCTGTCCTTCTGAATGACGATAAACTTCAAGTGCCCCACTGAGTGGCTTTAAAACCAGCCTGGTCATCATAATGACCAAGAGACTTTTATATAAATGTTTTGAAGGATACCATTGACCAATAATCTCTAAACAGATATAGATGATTCTCTATTGATGAAGAACCTCGAATACATATAAAAGATTCTCTAAATTTCTTACATATTTAATCATTGATTGTTAAAACTAAAGGAAAGATCATTTTATACTTGGTAATGTAATAAGGATTCACGAACATTACTTAAATCTATAAAGAGAGTCCCGGAGTAGACAATAATTCCCCTCAAAAAGGTGTGATGAGTCCGACCTCCCATCCTCTCGACCAATGCAAATTCCTAAGCCTCATTAGTCCACAAGCTAATGAGCGCCTACCTTTGGAAAGTAGGTCCAAACGGATGTGGAATCATTGGATGTTTCCGGTTCTACGAACAAACCCGTTAGAAACCGATCGGAACGTTTGAATCTCCCATCCAGGAGGTCATCCCCGGATTCCATGCGAAACAACCATATTAAGTCAGACCAAGCCTTCCATTACTTGATTAAGGGAAAGACTCAATAAAACTATGTGTTTGACCAACCCTTATTGGGACACTTACTTTTATAAAGGAAGCCCTTATGAAAGGTTTCAGGTTGACTTAACCATATTACATCAAGAGAAGTATCCCTTGCTAGACTTGATGTAATATTGGAGGCAAGGGTTAAGGAAATCAAAGTCAGGATTTCATGATTGGGGAGTCAACTCAACAGATCAAGGAACTGTAAGCTCACAGTTGGCAAAGACCTGCCTACCTAAATACCTTCAAATAGCTTGACCAACCCTTGTTGGGGTTATGCGAAGGGAAATATGGATCCTTGCCACTAGAATGTCAAAGAAATTGGACATTCCAAGTTCAATGGTGAGGGCCATTGGGACTTGATAAAATAGTGGGAGAATTAATTAATTTATTATTTCTCATAAAAATGTAATCAAGAAAGTACTAATAAATCTGCTCTTTTAAATTGTAGAATCAAGATGAAAAACTCATCAACCACTTTTTCTTTGCGATCAATTCTGGATAAAGACAACATCCTCACCAACAGTAACTTTCAGGAATGGTTTAGGCACCTTCGGGTTATCCTATGCCATGAACGAAAGTTTTACGTGCTGGAGTCCTCACTTCCCGATTCCCCTGCCCCAGGGGCGAGCGATGAAGATTTCCTAGTCTATGATCAACATTTGAACAATGCACTCGACGTTCAATATTTGATGCTATCATCAATGTCTAGTGAGCTCATGAAGTCTCATGAAGACATGGATGCCTATAGCATGCTCGAGCATCTCCGTGGTCTATACCAGGAGAGAGCAAGACAGGAAAGGTTTGAGATCTCCAAGGCTCTATTTCAGAGCAAGCTTGGAGAGGGTGCCCCAGCCAGGCCTCATGTAGTCAAGCTCATTGGCTACATTGAGCACTTGGAGGTTCTAGGGTTTAAACTCCCCGAAGAACTGGGTACTGATCTCATTCTTGAATCACTCCCCCAGAGCTTCTCAAACTTTGTTGTGAACTTCAATATGAACAACATTGAGAAGTCTTTGTCTGATCTTCTCATCCTCATTCGCCAAGTGGACACTGAAATGAAGTGTGAAAAGCCTTCTGTCCTCATGGTGAATAAAAGGAGAGGGAAGGCAAAGAGCTTTAAGCCCAAAGCTTCTTCAAGGGCTTCCAAGAAAAGAAAGATCAAAGGGGAGGCAAAGGAATAGGATGCTGTTTGTTTCGCATGTGGCAAGAAGGGACACTGGAAGAAAAACTTCACCCAGCCAAGAAAGAAAGGGGAAGCTTCAGGTGCATTTGTTATCGAATGAAATCTATCTGTTTCTAATAATTGTGTATTAGATACTACTTGTGGTGCTCACATCTGTATCCAAATATAGAAACCAAGTAGATTCAGGAATATTGATCGTGGGGAGGTAGATCTACGAGTAGCCAACGGAGCCAGACTCGCTGTTGTAGCTTTCAGAGACTACCACCTCACATTGCCTACTGGGATGGTCTTGGTTTCTAAAGGTTGTTATTATGTGCCTTCTATTACTAAAAACATTATTTCAGTATCCAGATTAGATACTGATGGATTCATATTCAAGTTTGGAAATGAATGTTGCTACTTTTATAAAAATAGCATTTGTTTTGGTAGGGCACATTTATATAATGACCTTTATGTGTTAGACTACACAAACCAAGTAATGGAAATCGATAACAATGTTAATTCACATGACTCATACCACACCCAACTTTGGCATCATCGGCTAGGTCATGTCAATGAGAAACATTTGACAAAATTACATCAAGATGGGTATTTAGATTCTTTCGAACTAAAACCACTTGGTATATGTCATGCGTGTCTACAAGGAAAAATGACCAAAGCCTCATTTAGTTGGAAAGGTGAAAGAGCTAAAGAGATTCTAGAATTAGTTCACACAGATGTGTGTGGACCATTTCCAGTTGAAGCAAGGGGTGGGTTTTTCGTACTTCATAACTTTTACTGATGATTTTAGTAGATATGGATATATCTATTTAATGAGGTATAAGTCAGATTCTTTTGATCGATTCAAAGAATACAAGAATGAAGTTGAGAACCAGCTTGGTAAGAAGATTAAGAAACTCTGCTTAGATAGAGGAGGAGAATATCTTAATCAGGACTTCATTGATTTCTTATGGGAGTTTGGGATTCTATCTCAACTCACTCCTCCTTACACACCACAGTGGAATGGTGTAAGTGAAAGGAGGAACCGCACCCTGTTGGACATGGTGAGATCAATGATGAGTCATGAGAGTCTTCCATTATCCTTTTGGGGATATGCATTACAAACAGCAGCACACATACTAAACCAAGTACCAACTAAATCGATAAATGGTATTCCATACGAGTTATGGAGTGGACGCAAAGCCATGTTATAGAATTTACATGTGTGGGGTAGCGAAACATTTTTTAAGGCCTCTTCATGTAACAAACTCATGCCCCAAGGCACAAAGTGTATCTTTATAGGATATCCCAAGGAAAAAAGGGGATATTACCTATACAGCCCCTCAGACAAAAAGGTTACAGTGGCAAGACACGCCATATTCCTTGAGAGGGATCACATCTCCAAAAGAGATAGTGGGAGCGAGATAGACTTCAATGAAGTCGAGGATCAAGATACACATGAATTGGTACAAGAATAGATTCCACAAAGCCCCATGGAAGAACAATCTATTCCAGATACACAAGAACTGCGTAGGAGCATGAGAGATGTGAGATAACCAGAACGATATGGTTTTCTTGTCATCGAGGATGGTGACTCATTATTGGTTGACAATAATGATCCTCTTACCTACAAGGAAGTAGTTGAAGGCACATACATTACCAAGTGGAAAGAAACCATGAATTATGAAATGGATTCCATGTACCAAAACCAACTCTGGATTTTGGTAGATCCTTTAGTTGATGTAAAGCCTATTGGTAATAAATGGGTATTCAAGAAGAAACTGGACATGGAGGGGCAAGTCAGCACCTATAAGGCACGACTGGTTGCAAAAGGTTTTAGACAACATCAAGGAATTAACTATGATGAAACCTTTTCACCGGTTGTGATGCTGAAATCCATTAGAATCCTATTTTCCATTGCTGCTTACCATGACTATGAAATTTGGAAAATGGATGTCAAAACATCTTTCCTTAACGGGAACCTCCAGGAAGATGTTTACATGACATAGCCTGAAGGGTTTGTGACTCCAAAGGATGCCAACAAGGTATGCAAGTTACAGAAATCTATTTATGGATTAAATCAAGCATCAAGGTCATTAAACATTCGTTTTGATGAAGCTGTTACAGAATTTGGCTTTGTTAAGAATGACTGTGAGCCTTGTATCTACAAAAGGTTTAGTGGAAGTGCAGTCGTTTTCCTAATAGTATATGTTGATGACATATTGCTAATTGGAAATGAAGTACCTGTCTTACAGTAAGTTAAGGCATGTTTTCATAAATGATTCTCCATGAAAGACTTGGGCGAGGTGGCATATATTCTTGGGATCAAGATCTATCGTGATAGATCCAAGAGAATGCTGGGCCTGAGTCAAGTACATACATTGACAAGACAATGAAGAGATTCAATATGGAACAGTCCAAGAGAGGATTGTTTCCAGTGTCACATGACATTCATCTTTCCAAGAAAATGTGTCCTCAGACACATGAGGAAAGAAAGAGGATGGAAAGGATCCCTTACGCATCCGCGATTGGGTCAGTCATGTATGTTATGCTATGTACGAGGCTAGATGTTGCTTACGCATTAAGTGCGGTAGGCAGATATCAAGCTGATCCAGGAGACCGCCATTGGATGGAAGTCAAGACTATCCTTAAGTATTTGAGGCGTACTAAGGATATGTTCCTGGTTTATGGAGGAGATGAGGAACTAGTCATCAGAGGACATGTAGATGCTAGTTTCCAAACTGATCAAGATGACATGAAGTCGAAGACTGGATACATCTTCAGTTTGAGTGGAGGTGCAGTGAGATGGAAGAGCTCAAAACAAAGTGTGGTGGCAGATTCTATAGCAGAGTCCGAGTATATCACAGCTTCTGAGGCAGCTAAAGAAGCAGTATGGATGCAAAGCTTCGTCCAAGAGTTGGATGTTTTACCGAGCAGTAAAGATCCTATCACACTCTATTGTGATAATACTGCAGTGGTGGCACTTTAAAAAGAGCCAAGGTCACATCAGCGGACAAAGCACATACTTCGGAAGTATCATATCTTGAGGGGTATTTCTCAGAGAGGTGAAGTTGCAGTGATTAGTATTTCCACAGAAGACAATGTGGTAGACCCATTGACTAAATCCTTGACTCAGCAGAAACATGATCATCATGTGAGGTCTAGCGGACTAAAAGTTGTAGGCAGTTGGCTCTAGTCCAAGTGGGAGTTTGTAAGGGTTGGTGTACTCAGAACCAACTGTTTTGTACTTTGATTACATGAATGTTCACTTGTTATATATTGTTCATTGTTCTGCATGACTATAATATAATAATTTCTTGGAATATTTGTTGCATTAATAAGGTCATAGCAGATCCCTGCTATGATGAGAACCGTAAAATGCTATAACAATATTCTTAAATAAAGTTCTGCAGTTGGATGACATACTATGATAGGACACATAGTATACAGACCGTCATGTGCAAGTACTCGTAAGAAGACGAGACTCTCTCTCATGGAGTTCGCACTTGGTAATCTCCAAGATGGGAGATTATGAGAACAGACCTGCCAGTAGTAATTACGCATGTCTTGGTGTCATCGGATATTGCTATCTACGAGCGTGTGTAATGGTCCTTATACTGGAAGATTATCATTAACTCATGTCATGACTTGTGCACTTAGATTTATTGACGAAAACCGTCACGCAGACAGTTGGCGGGAAGTAGGGTACGTTGGGTGCGTCAGGAGTGACATGTTGTTAATGGATAAGTCGAGGAAGGATTTGTCCCTTCCATTTATGGAAGTTGATATCTCGGCCCTTGATTGAAATAGAAATGTCACATTAAATTCCATGGCCATGGTGTAAACGACGAGTTTATTTCAGGTAGTCAAAGAACTACAGATCAAGCATATAGGTTTATGACACTGCCATGAAACCTGCTTGATGAAATATCGAGACAAAGGGATTAAATTACACAGTAAGCATTCGTATGAGGTGATACGTCAATGCGGCGTCAACTTCTTTCTCTTGGGTGCCTTGACCCATTGCTAGACAGTAATCTTGGACTTTAGTCAAGCCTGCCTAATGTCAACGAGAAAAAGGCCTAGAGGGTCACACACTAAGTGTATCCAAGTATCTCAAGTTGAATAAAGATTATTCCCGTACGTGGTTTAATAATTATTCAAGGAAGCCTAAGTTGTTTTAAATGATGGAGGAAAAATAAAATAAAACAAGTACACGCCATGTATTATTAAATATACACGCCGTGTAGTTTTATTTTGGAAAGGAAATGAATAAATGAAAAAAAGATATACATGCCATGTACATTTAATGTACACGCTGTGTAGTTTTCAATGAAAAATAAGTATACGCTGTGTATTTATTATTACATGCCGTGTAGTTTTTCTAGTTGGGATTTTGAGGATATAATATCGTTTTATTAAATGATATTTGTTATAATCAGCGTGAGTGCATGTTAAGGAATTAATTATTCAACATGGGGGTTTTCAATAAGAGTTAATGAAATAAATGAAACACATTACACGTTTATTTATTGTCATAACTCTACAACCTCAAACTCGATTATAAATATCCTCACAACCCCAACTCTTTTCCTACACAAGAGAATCATTGTGCACAACATCTCTGGGGAATTATTTCAAGGCCGAAAGAACCTCTTCCTCCAAGAATGCTCTCAAGACCAAGAGAGATCCTCTTCTATCGGATCAAGACGATCTAAGGTGGACAACACAAGCAAAGGCTTCTCCACGCTAGCACCCAGAGAATCCTTTGGTGATGTCTAGAGATATGAGGTACACGTGTGGATCACCGCTAGAGGGAGTCTACACTTGGCTTCTGTGATGCAATGACGGATCACATCAACAATGTGATCGATAACATCAATGAAGAAAGAACACCCAAAAGGTATTTCTTTATAATTAATTAAATTAATTATAATAAACCTGTAACGATCCTTGTTTTTGGTTCCGGGACAAACCATATTCTTTTTCTTTTTCTATGATTCGATCCATGGAGACTGGCATTTATCATTGTATTGATCCTGGATTGATCATTGCTAATGACAAAAATCCAAGTGGGCACATCCACCCATGCGCTTCTACTGTGCCCGAAACCTTCAAGTACAAGCTCCTGATAGATTTTCAATAGGTGGGAAGCACATCATCCTTTTAAAAGGACACACCGTGGTACAAGTGACATTATGGGATGAGGTGTTGAGGGCGTTTCATACATCCCCTTTGGTGGTATGTCCTAGTGTGGAGAAGATGTACAAAGACCTCTGACATCGATTCTGGTGTCCAGGAGATGGAGACTCTTGGAGTTTGGGGAGGGAGACCATGTTTTACTTTGGGTCTCGCACTGAAGGGGATTGAGGAGTTTTGGATGGGGTGACAAGTTATCTCTAAGATTTATATTACCTTTTCAGTTTCTGAGTGGATTTGGTGAGGTGGCATACTACCTAGCTCTTCACCCATACATGCACCGAGTGCATGATGTTTTCGATGTGTCGCAGCTGAGGAGGTATGTGCACAATCCATCACATGTCATCGACTAGGGTGAGATATAAATTAATGATGGGGTGATGTTTGCAGAGTTTTCAGTGGAGATAGAGGATCGACATGAGCGGGTTCTTCATGGATGAATGATTCCTCTAGTGCATTTTCGGTGGTACCACCCATTTGTTTAATTTGACTTTGTTTTGGCTTTTAGGGACATAAATACATAAGGTGGGGAGAATGTAATGTCTCAAAATTTATGTGCATTTTTTTATATGGAATTATTTTGAGACTACATGCTCTAATGATATGTGATTCTGAGGCCCGGAGTGCCCAAAATGATCTGTTGAAAAATGTTAAGCTTTAAATAGCACGCATGAGCAGTTTTCTTGAAAAAGTGGAATAAATCTTAAATAGTTGCTCCGATCATAAATCCGAGGGTACTATGGTGTTCAGGATGGCAGGTTTACCCTAGGTGCGACTTAATTTTAGTCAGCACATACATCTAGTGAGAAAACCCAAAAACGACATAACCGCAAATGAAATAATTAAATAAAATTATTTTATTTTTTAAATGCTTATAACTCATGAACGGTGACTCAGATTAAAAATATGAGACCACTACTAAACTTTTGAGGGTACGATTTCTTTAGGAAGACCCTAATATCAGCTGGCGTGGGCCAACAGTGGAAGTTAGTTTTTGGCTGTAAATAAAATAATTAAGTAACAATTATTTTATTTTCAAATCCTTATAACTCATAAACAGTAACTTGGATTGAAAATCAGAGAGTACCATTGAAATTTTGGGGGCGTGTTCCCCTTAGGTGGAGCCTAACCTCGACCGGCGTGTGTCAAGGGTGAAAGTTAATTTTGAACTTTTTTTAAGGTATGTTCAGTAAAAGTGCGAGCGAGATTTTATAACTTATTAACCGGTGCTCAGATAAAAAATACAAGGGCACCATTGAATTTGGAACTCTAGGATTCTCTTAGAAATGACTTATCTTTGGCTAGAAAGGGCCGATCAAAAAAGTTATTTTTCAGATCTTTCAAGAAAAATAATAAAATAATTTAAAAGAATTATTTTATTTCTTTTCTCACTGTTGGGTGGTAGACGACGATGCTGTAGTGTAGCAATGAGGTGGTGATGAGGCACATTAATGGATAGTCAATAATGGATCATTTGAAATCGAAATTTTATTACCTTAATGTCTCATTAAATGTGTCTCATTAAATGAGGCTAATTTAAAGAGTATTATTAATGGGCACAACATCGCTGCACTTTTTTTTTTCGTAAAATAATCCAACGTGTGGGGTTTGGGAATTAAACTTGGAGGATTATCTGACGAATCTTCAATGAATTTCCTCTTCAACAAAGAATGAGACTCCACCAAATTTGACAAACCTCAAAGAATGGAGCCAGAAGTGACGTCGACACCTTGAAACCTTGAGAATGAATGCTTCGACATTGAATTTCAAATAGGTAGGGATTTTATATGATTTTTGATGTTCTTCCCTGTTATTTTCTAGAAACAATGAACAAAAATCAACCCACGGACAGGTTGACCTATGATTTGTGTGTTTATGTGGGAGGGTAACACTGTTGGGGATTTATTTATTTGGGATTAAGATTATTCTTGTATGATCAAACAAAAATCCCCAAGCGTCCCCTTTGATTATAAACCTCTAACGCGGAGAGCCCGGGCTGACACGAACAAGGCTTGACCACCTCCTCTTGTGCATTATTGATGGATTCATTCTCAAAAATGATGGTGAGGGTTATTTAAGGCCTTCATAGTGAAGAAGGAAAACTCCGGAGGCCATAGATGTAGATGACGTGAAGAACGGACCACTGGTGTGCGTCTGGTGGTCCGCCGAAGGATCTGCCGTTGTGTTAGTGGTGATGGAGACACGTGCCAGCTGCATTCCGGTCAACAAGACGGAGGGCCACCAGCCACACCGACGGTTGGGAGGAGTAGAGCGCCCGTTAGCACGCTGTGATGGCCTGAGACAACAACCATCTTGCCGCGGCAGTGGAGGATGCGACGCCAGGCGGGGCGCCACGTGAAGGGAGGTAGGCCGCGTTCGGGCCACCCGGTTTGACTGGAAGAGCCATAGTCTGTCGACCGTGGCTAGAGGAGGAGGCCCCATGGTGTCTCGTAGGGAATAGGAGGTCGGATGTGACATGACTGTCTTATCCCGGTCGGGCGGAGCACCCCGACTGCCTCATGCGGCCGCGCCTCAGGACAACGGGCCGCTCCCCAACTAGCGGGACGATTCTGTGACCTAGCGGGATGGACCCATACAGGCGGGCCCAACCCACGCCGTCGGGCTGGACCCACTCCCAGTGGGCTGGACCTACACCCTTCGGGCCAGGCCAGACTAGAATGGGTCGTTGGGCGACCCAGCAGGCTGGACCCTCGGTCAAACCGGGCTGGGTCCAGCGAGGCCCATTGCGCCTAACCCATTGGCCAGACCGGACCGTACCGACCGAAACTCGAACCGGGTTAGGTTGGGTCGGTTGATTTTAAACTGAGGTATGTGGGACCCCTAGGTTGGGTTGGTCCAACCAGGTCAGATTGGGCCCGAACGCAACCAGTCCCTGGTTACTAAAATGCTAATAACTCGCAGACTGAGTGTTTGATTGATGCGTCGTCTACGACACAAATATTCTTTCAATGAATCATTAATTCTAAGATACTCTATGGGAGTTTTGGAAGGGGTTGGAGTATGTTCGGGTTTGATCAGACTCAAATCCAACCGAACCCTTTTTACTAAAATTCCTATACCTTACAAACCGCGCATTTGATTGACGGGTCGTTTGTGGCATTATAGCCCTATCAAGGAGGAGATATTTTGGAACTCTCCATGGTGAATTTAGTGGAATTTGAGATGTGATGAATGGCTTGAGGATCGGTTATCCCAGGCACGTTACATATGGAACCCTACGGTTGACTGAGACCTAAGGACTAGTGACTTTCGACTCTGCATGAATTGACTATGGTCCAGTGGGAATCAATTATCTGGGACTTTATAGGACCATAGTGGGAATTACTTCTCTGTGAATTTTCAGGCCCACGTTATGCGATGAGGAGGAGTAATTCAGTTGTCCAAGATTAGTGTGAAGCACTTCTTTGTGACTTAGTAGGCCCACAGTGGGAAGCACTTCTCTGTGACTTAGCAGATCCACGGTACGTGGTGGGGAGGTGTACCTAAGCAGTCCAAGGTTAGTGATAAGCACTTCTTTGTGACTTGGCAGAACCATTGTACTCATTAGAGGAGGAGTTCTCCAGCATCCGAGGTGTTCGATGTTGTGACTGATGTTTTCACTATCACCACCCTAAACGTATATCTCGTGTGAGATGTCTTGTGTTTCATGATTTACTTTGAGGATTATTATGTGGTATTTCCTTTTTGTTTTGGGGTCCCTACTGAGTACTTTGTTACTGACCCCTGCATGGGCTTTTCCCACACGTGTTGTGTCTGGTGCAGAAAATTGACGTTTCGATAAGGGCTTTGGTGGACCAGGACCTAGACGTGCTCAAGGGGACAATACCAACAGACACTACGATAGGGGACCTGGTGGACTAGGACTAGGAGGGGCCCAATAGGACCTGATGGATAGGACATTCTACTTTGGCTTCTAGTAGCTACACTACTCTCATGACTAGGTGATGTTTTCTACGGATGGCCATCAGAGTTTCCTCTGTGTACTTTTCCATTTTTAGTCCTTTCGTTGGGTTTGTATTTTGGACCACTTGTTTTCAGCTATAATTTGTACTCTGTCTTGTTTTAGTATACTGGTTTTTCTTTGGTCAGTGTGTGGGACTTGGTTGGGAGTGTGTGTGCATATAGGTACTCAGGTAAATGCCTCCCATTTGTAGGTTGATGCCTTTGATTCTAGTCTCCAGACCCTGGCCTTCGGGAGGTGGGCTTTGGGTAGTCACGACATGAGCCTTGAAGAACAAGTTGTGACATGTCCCTTAAATTTAGATTATTAAAAATCATTTCAAAATATATTTTTAAAATTCATTATGAAATATTGAAATTTACATATATATTTCCTCGATTTTATTTTATTTATTTTATTTTATAAAATACACTCTAAATTTAAAATTAATCTTTTAATGAATATTTTTTTATATTTCAAAGGATATAAAAATTAAAATTTATCCTTTATTAAGTTATGCATTGATTATTTTAATCCTTAAATTAGATTTAATTCAAATATTGTGTGATTTTATGGTGTTTAATTAGATTTATATTTTAATATAAAATTGTTGGAAATTATTAATACATTGTTAACATCTTTATTGGGTGCATTTTATAACAAAATCCTCATTTTTATTATTCTAAAATTAAAATTCCTATTTGAGATACCTAGGAAGGCACTATTTAGCTAATGTTTCCTCACAAGGTAGATGATTATGATTTCCAGAACTCCTGTTCTGAATTTTTCTCACCGACCAGTTAGTAGCTTCATTAAAGATCCTCTTGGCCTCTTATATTGGGGAGGTTTATCCTATGTTTTACACCTCTCTCACCTTCCCCTAACTATATTATCAAATATAATCTATCTTTATTCTTCCGATATAATGAAATCAAAATCTTTTAGAAGTCAATTCTTTTGAGTTTGATTCTATGTATTTTTTCCTATTTTAAAATGATTTTATGGTTTCAAATAATTTATTTATTTCATTCTTCAATCTATCTTTCCACTAATTCTCTTTATAATTTCATTTAATAATCAAGAAAAAATATCTTTACTTGAATTCAAAAATACTTATCTTGGTTCAACCTTGGTTCTCTCAATTAATATCATATGAAGATACTAAACCAAACTAACTCAAATATTTTGTTCATTTATTTTCTATAACATTATGTGTTTTGAGAATATTTTATATGAATGAATTTTATGTTACAATTCTTAAATATCATTGGTATTATATATTCATTATCAATTGTTTATCTCAAATTTTTATGAGTGTTTTTTTTTGTTTTTAATATTTAGGGGGGGATAATTTGATTTCTTAAAAGGATAAGATTCAACTCATTTTAATATTCCTTAAAATTTTGATTATTTCAATCCCTTAAAAAGTATTTATTTAAATTTCATTATGTAATATTAACAATGGGAAGCTTGAAACCTTTCTATTATTTATTTTTAAAAGGATTGATTGATTTTAAAGTTCCATTTTACAATATTTTATGTTTTTTATTTACCTCTTGAATATAATTTTTTAATAGATCCTTGTATTTCTAATACAATAATTTAGAGGGAGCTTCCCCTTTTCTTAATTCAGAAATATTTATAGAAGAGACACCATTTTTGATAAAAATTTAAGTTTATTGAAAATATACTTTATTATTTAAATATCATGATTTCTTTTCAAATTTCAAGGAAAGTTTTTTTACTTTTAATTAATAAAGGATAAAAAAATATTCACATTCATTTCTTTATATGTCATTTATATTGGATGTCTTTATATTGACCTTTTTTTCACTAACCTTATTTATAATTTTTTGATATTATCAAAGGGGGAGGATAAATTAAATTATCTAATTAGTTTCTCATTCAAACCCTCTTGCAATTTAACTAATTTTAGTTAAATTTAATTTATTCAAATCCATTTTAAAGTTCCATTATTTTAATACATTTCAATTTTTCTTTAAAAGTTATCTTATTTCGAGATTCAATTGTTTTATATATTTATAAGTTTTCTTTTTGATAATTACAAAGAGGGAGAAATGTTTTCAAATTTTAAAATCTTTAAAATCTATTTGATTATTAAAATTTAATTTATCATAACTTTTGGATTTCATTATGAAAAATTGAAATTCCTTTCGAAATTTATTGGTATATTTTTATTCGAAATCAATCATTTAATATTTTTATTTTCTATATTTTTTCATTTAAGTGTTTGTGATCATTAAAAAGGGGAATAGTTTTTGGTCTAACTCTTATAATATTTAATGATAACAAACGCCATTTGTGTATTTAACATTTCAATTTAAAGTATTTTTAGTCATTATGTTTGAGTATTTTCCAAGGGAATCATTTGACTACTCAAATGGATTAATAGAAGCATGAAAGGCCATATTGAGGCCATTTTTGGGCAATGCTAGTGGATAGATGAAAGAAAACCACATTCCAACTAGTGGGACTTATAGTAGTAGGTGGTACTACCTAAAGTCTACTAGCTAGCCGATGAGTTCTATACAGTGTCACCTACCACTAGATAAACTACCAACTAGATGATGGATCCTAGCATCCAACCGATGGATCCTGGATAAAAAGTCAAACTAGCCATTTTTACATGTTCCTCTCAATCTCTCTCACCTATCAATGACTCCACTAGATTAATAAGGTATAAAAATACATTAAGGGGCCCTGAGAGGCTATAAATAAACCCCTTTGAAGGTTTGGACAATAAATTATAACAATTTTATATCATTTGGAATTTCCTTGATCTCTTTTGTACTTTTATTATTATACTCAATTTCTCCATCATTTCTATGTCTCTCTTTCTCGCTATTTTACTTCTATATCTTGTTGATAGAATTGAGAGTTATTTTTAAAGGGTTTATGTTTAAAAAAACTCATCTTCTTCATTTTCTTGATTGGGTTCTCACTATTACTAAAGTGAGGGACTTGGGAGATCACTACCATTTAAGTGAGGGATTTTGTGTTTCTTACTTACGCTACTAAAAACAAAATGTCTTTCTCTTATATTGAGCTTCTTTCTTACACCACTAAAAAGAAAGGTTCTTTTTGGGTATCTTAACTACCGTTAAATTTAAAGGAGTAATCTAAAACCTCTCAATCCTTTAGGGGAGGTGACATAGGGACCATATTGGGTTTTATCCAAACTCTATTATCAAAGTTTTGTGCCTTGTCATTTTTATATTTCTACTGCATTTACTTGTTTAAGTTTATTTTATCACTTAATTGCATAATTGTATTGTGTTATTTAATTTTAAAATTTCAAAGGAAATTCACCCCTATCTTCTTACTATGACCAACAAGATTCAAGATAACATCAATAATTGTCTTCATATAAGTCGAAGCTATGGAAATTATGGAATAATTGCGTTTGATTTTTGAAGATAGTATGGAGAGCATAACAATCTTGAGGTGCACATTTTAAATCATGGGGTTCAAAAAATATTCAAATAGACCACTTTATGATTCATTTATTTTAATTTTATTCAATAATGATGAATAATTTTATCAGTTTTGGATGTGGGAGTCTTGATTTTTCTAAGGACTTCATACAATAATAGTTAAATGATATGTTTACTTGTTAAACAATTTTGTTTCCCTGATTATACCTATGTGGTTTTAATTTTTTATTCTTTTGGTTTACATGTATTAGAAAGATGCCATGTTGGTGATAGTGTTATCCCTTGGTTATCTTATCAAAATAAACTCTACCATGATACTTCTCTATATACTATTCATTTCTAGCATTTATATCAAAATCTATCTTTCAAAAACCATTCAAAAATTCATTTGGATTTAAAATGGTACCCACAATTTTTTCCAATAAGTTCACTATAAAAATATCTCCCTATACTACTCAAATTATATGCATAACAGGACAATCATTATTCCCATGGCAGACCTATAGTGAAACAAAGCTAGTATTGGGAATATGTAGCATTATGTTAGAAGAATCTGAAATTAGTTATGGAAGAATGTGTTAATGCTTTTGGATTTGGTGCCCTGGAACCAACTGACTTTGTACTTTTGATTACCTATATATTCAAAGACCTAAATATTAATTAATATCATATCACACGGTGCATGTTATTTTGTATAACATTAATGTGATAATGTCCTTACAGTATTTATTTCATTGAAATATTATAAGAGTTCCTCACTATAATAAAAACCATGAAGTTGCATGAAAATATTCTTAAATATATATTCTATGATTGAATGAAATATATCTAACACAGAATAGATGATATTTTTACTATCAAGTTTTGGATGATCTTAAGTAGATGGAGCTTCAACTCATGAAGTTTCACACTTTATGGTCTCCAAGAGAGGAGGCTATGAGAACAAATATGACAATAAGAATTCTAAATGTTATGTGTCATTGAATATTTCTATCATAAGGCATGTTTATTGGTCCCTATACTTGATATTATTATTACTTTGATGTATTAATGAAAAATGTGATGATATATGATTAAGGAAAGGTAGGATACATCGAGTGCATCATAAATTATATACATTAATGAATAAATAAAGAAAGTATTTGTCCCTTCCACATTAATGGAATTAGATATCTCAATCCATTTGATTAGAATATAACCATATAATTAAATCCATGGACACAGTGGTTCATCGATGAGTTTATTAATGAGTTCATTTTAGACTTTAGGCTAGCTAACTTAATGCCACTAAGAAGAGTCTTAGAGGACCACACACTAAGTGTATCCATAATCTCAATTAAATTCTATTTGAATTTAACAAGTAGAATAAATATTATACTCCAAACCAAGGAATAATAATTATTCAGGTCATGTTCATTGTATAAATTCAATCACCAGTATTTCAATTCAAAATATATGTGAGTTAAATATTAAATAAATATTATTTGTAAGTTAGCGAATGTAATATTTATTTATCTCTTGTTTATCATTATCAAGGAAATAAATAATCGTTTATTTAGTTGCATGGATATTAAAATATATATTTATTCACCAGTTAGTGAATAAAATATTTATTTATTTATTGAATAAATAATAAAATGATATTTATTTATTTAAATAAATATTTATTATTCAAGGTTCGATAAATGTTGAGGAGGATTGATGGTCCAAGTTACAGGCTCGATGACAATGATATATTTTATTTAATATCATTTAAGTATTTATTTATTTATTTAGTAAATGATATTTAATATCCACACATTGGTTCACATCATGAAGTATAATAATAATTATAATATTAATATTATACTTGAGGTTTACTTAGAATATGGAAAATAGTTAAGGGCCTTTGTGAAATTAATAATTGTCTAAACCTAAGCATATAACTTGTCATGATCCGTCCCAGTGGGGCCCGTGCCATGACTCCCCAAGCCCGCCTCCAATAGGCTAGGGGTTGGTGACTAGAACTGAGTAGGCATAATACTAACATGGGAGGCATTGCCTAAGTACCTGTACACACAGACACATCTCTAAGCCCACAAATGGTGAAATGTAAAAAAAACCACTGAGGAACAAAATGCATGCATACATCTAAACCCAACCAATAGAGTACGATAGGAAGTAAAGTACTGAAAGTAAACTGGTCCAGAATACAAGCTCACCAAAAAAAACAAGAGTTTGAAAACTACAAAGTCCAACCTGTAAACACAAAGAGGTACTGGGATTGCTGCTCATATCCATAGGAACATCTCAGCCTATAGGGAACTCAGAAAGCTTGGTCCTATCCTGGTTTTCCTTGGACTCTGTCAAAAGGCTGCTCGTCTGCACAATACATGACATGTGCGGGCAAAGCCCGTGTAGGGGTGAGTATAACAATACTCAGTAGAGGACCCTTTAAACCACAAAGCAATACACAAAGGAAAGGGACAGTTAGCTCTACACGGTATATGTCTACTAAACATATAATATGTGAACAAAAACTAGATATACTCAAAACCCAGACCCATAGTCTAGAGAAAAGTTACACAACTGCATTCCCCCACTAGGGATTCAGTTTGAAGATTTCACTAAGAACTCATCTGAGAGAACTCACTCCGCGAGTCTGATAGATCTGATGACATCCGTTTGAGAAGTACTGTCTGTAGGGAAAAGTCACGAGAGATAGATACACTCATTCCGGGAGAACACACTTCTGAGTAGGGAAAGATTACGATACACAGATGAGGATCACTTCCAGGGCCTTGGTGGATACTGTGACTTATTTGGATTCACCTACTAGGTAGAGGATCAGTTCCTTGTGGGAATAGTCATGTAGATACCTAACTCTACCTAGGGTCAAGAATGGATAGAGGATCTCGCTCTAGGCCTCTCAGAGGGATACCTGACTCTATCCCGGAAAGTCCTGCTGAAGGGATCATACTCCTGAAAAAGGAAATGATACCTGACCTTCAGGGGAATGAGAAAAAGGGGCACTAACCCAAACAAAATATGTACAAGATATGGTGGAAAAGAAGATCAATCCATGTACTGAGAAGTACATGTTGTGTAGAAGTGTCACATGCCGTGTCTACTAACCCCAGGTACTACCTGTGTACAACGACCCGTGTCGTAAGGTTGGTTGTGTAGAAAAAGGTATACACGACGTGTAAGAGAGTGAAACACCATGTTCCTCTATCTGAGGAGGACTCCATGTACACTGGACATGTGCCTATACATGGATTAAACCTATGTCTCACAACCAATGTGACCGGTACATGGGGCAACCCATGCAGTCGGCCTGGTCTGGCCGTGTGGTGGAGTACACGGCCGTGTACTTCACCCTGTGTCTGTGTATCCTCTGGACACATGCCAAGTCCCGCATAGACACCCCTACCTTGCCACGTAGGGTATACACACCGTGTTCTTTGTAGAACATGATGTGTCACCACTTCATGCATCACGGAACCCTAGCCACTGCTAATCTGGTCCCACATGGTGTGTTCTTCAGAATACACGCCGTGTTCCTATGAAATTTCCAGAATCACTGTTCTTCACTAGTGCACATACCATGATCCTCTAATGTCCCTTATGGTGATCCTATCATCACAAAACTGAAGGGTTGAGGTTTTCCGATCATTACGAAGCCAATTTTGTCGATTTTGGGCCTTTGATCGGCTCTAAAAATGCGTTCTGATCCACCCACATGAAGAACGATTGAAGAATGAGAACTCCCAAACCACGTCGATTCATTTTCTTCCATCATAGTCGCACCTCCATTAGGTTGTCACGGTGTCAGATCTCCAATTTGGGATCATTGCATTGTTAAATGGATGCACAATGATCCATTGTTCATAACCCTATGAAGAATGCGAAGAACGTGGGGTTAAAAAGGGAGGAAGAAAAACAATAAAAAAAGGAGAAACTCACCTCCACCATTGTTCATCACAGCGTTGATCTACTCCCATTAATAGGTTTAACAGGTAAATCAAAAAGACAAACCAAGATCATCATAAAATCAATTCCCGAATCAAAACACCAAAAGAAAAGGAAATTGACACCCTCCTGTAATAACACCTGATCCGCGGATCACCCTGTTGGTGGGTTGATCCTAGTTCATCGTGTAATCCAAGAATGGGGAAGAAAAGAATCTAAATAACAACCCCTACCTTGATCCTATTGAAGAATGAACTCCGAGTCACGTTTGTTGGTGGGGTTCGTCAAATCCGAGATGTGTCGATCGATCGTGTCGTCATCCTCCGCCAACGGGTTCTCCTCCGAAGCTCCAAGAGGCTCTCTATCTCTCTCTCAATTCACAAGGTCATGATGCTAACCCTACAAAATTTCCATAAGAAGGTATTTAAAAGGGAGAAATTAGATTTCTGCGCAAAAGGGAAACTTTTAAATTAAATAAATTATTACTTTATTTTATTTCCATTAAAGCATCCAAAAACTAACTTTCACAACTGACCCACACTAGTTGATGTTAGCCCCCGCCTAAGGTAAAGTCACTGCTCTGAACAAAATGGTACCCTTAGATTTCTGATATGAGAACCCATTCAAAGTTTATTCCACTTTTTCCAGAAAACTTCTCATGCACGCTGTTTAAAGTTTAAATTAATTCAGACATTTATTCTGGGCACTCCGGGCCTTAGAATTGTATAGCGTCAAAAGGTATGGTCTCAAAATAATTCCATATAATATTTAAAAATAATACACAGAAAACTTGATACATTACATAACTCAACTTATATCATTTACATGGGATGATGTGAATTTTTGTACAAAACAACTCTCTCAAGAAAATTATCTTAGGATTGAGAGAACCTCTCAAGAATGCTCTCAAGAATGAGAGGCAATCATCTTCCTCCTACCTATTAAAACTAAGATAACATAAGAAATAATTATTCAATCTTTATGGAATTATTGTTGTGATCAATTATGAACAATGTAAGATGATCAATCCCACCATGCTAACACCCAGAGTTTCATTGGTGATGTTTTGAGATTTGAGGAGCATGTTTGGATACCGTTAAAGGAATTATGACTTGGATTCTTCATCTCAATGATGCTACTACAAGAAGGTCAACCAAACTCATCAATGAATAAATAATTATCAATTTGAGGTAATTATTATTTATAAACTAATTATAAATTATATGTGAAAATATCCTATCTATCAATATTTTGGGACCAATTTTATCCGGTTATGAGTATTTTTCTGAATAAACCAATGAAAACCATTATTTGGCACGAGCCTAATTTCTTTCACTGCACCCCAAAACCTTTATAAGTAAGTTTGGTTTAACTTGGATATATAGTCTCATATAAGTTGTATTTTGTTTCCAGCTAAATTATCTACCAAATTGGTCAAAGAGGTGTGATTAAAATGCTGAATAAGAGTTCTTGGAATTGAATTTATGTAAATAAAGATGAAAGATTTTAAATTTTCAAGTTGAATTTAAAATCATGTCTTGTAAGTGTTTAAGCACACCATCGTTTTTATATGTAGTTTTTTAGAAATTTTTTATATAATCAGAAAATCACAATTTTAATAAACACATCATGTTTTGATGTATAGAGCCAATGATGTTTTTGTTTTTCGACGCGAGAAGGAAAACATGTAGTGTTCACACATCATGTTTTTTAGTGTGATGACTTTGGCCAACACCAAAAATATAATATTTTGTAGTTTTTTTAGGATTTGGAATTAGATTCAGATGATAAACATGCTTTGGGATACACATCATGGTTTTATGGATTGTTAAATACAAGAGTCTAGTTTTTTGAAATGATGAAGACAACATGTCATGTTTTTCTAAGTGTGTTTTTTTAAGATAAAGAAAACACACTGCAATTATAATCAAAAAAATATTTTTTTTGAGAAGAATCAATTTCAGATTTCTTGTGTTATAACTATTAGAAACCATTGAAAACACACCATGGTTTTTGTAATGTCTATATATATTTTTAGTTTTTCTAGAATTCAATGTAAGAGAGTGTGATAACATTGGAGAGAAGTGTCCTAGATATTTTGTGAGACTGAGAGAAGGGGTTATCTTCCCAAGAATGGAAAGTGAGAGGATAAGTGAAGATTATTGGAGTTGTAGCATCATTATATATATTATTAAAAGATGATAAATTAGATTAATGATTTATTTTCTACTTAGAAGAAGAGATAAATCTATATTATTTGTGAAAAAAGATTCTAAATTTTTTATCTTATGTGAAGTTTATATCAATTTATCTTATAGATGAGATTTGAATAAGTGAATACCCATTACAAGAAATGAGTTTTAGTGAGAATGAGAAGTGTTATAAAAATATTTTCCATGTTTATTAACTTATTTTTGTCTATATATATGTGTAGGAGCACTTGATAAGTTGGGAGACTTAATTTTTTAATGAGTGTAAGATTATAATCTACTCGTTTGTATTTACCAAATTTCATTAGTGGGTCATGTGTCTATGAGTCTTTATAAGAAATGTCAAGGATCAAATTGTTTATGTTTTATTGGTGAACCTTGTAAATGATTATGAACTTATTTTATTTTTTCTCCACTATTACTCAAAAAAGTTAAGAGCATTGGTTAGTTAATATAATCAATCAACTATGGTTGAATAGTGGTTTGTGAAAGAGTAAAAGAGAAAAATCATTTACTGATTCACACCTAGTGAAACTTTATTCGATCTCTTTAAGTGGGACTTCCTCAATTGGTATTAAATAAGTCCAGTTTATCAATGAAAATTATGTTACTAAGGTGTATTGTCTAATGGTTGAAGAAAAGTTGAGTTCTAAATTTGATATTCATAATGGATTATATCAATTAAATAAATTTCAAACGGATTCCCACATTTGATAGGATAAATTATAATACATGAATGGATACAATGTTACCATGATTATTTTCATTAAGTATGGATGTGGTAGATATTGTAAAAAATGTATTTACTCATGTTACAAAAGGTGTTTTGATGACAGTTTTTGATGGAATGAGCATTGAGAATGACGGTCACATAGGAAACTCTATCTTAGTCTCATATTTAGAAAAATAATTTATAAAAGTTATGATGATAAAGAAAATGGAAGGATTTTGTGATATAGTAAATAATATTTACATAGGTAATGTAAGAGTAAAGTAATCAAGGATTCAAAACTTCCATTCCCAATAAAAAGATATTCATATACTACAAGGAGAAACAATGGATGAATTATTCACTTTAGGTAATGAGGTGGTGAGATCCATAAAAGGTTTTAGAGAAACTGTAGAAGGTTCTATGATTTTTAAGAAGACAATTCATATCTTTTCAGATAGGTTTGATGAAAAAATTTCATCAGTTGAAGATCATGATTCAAATACATCCCCATTAGAAATCTTACATGATGCATTGATCACATATGTTATGTGAAAAGGTACTCATTTCAAGAATATAAGTAAGAATGAGAATGAAATTTCTTTCAAATCCTTGAAGAGTGAAAAAATTCAAAAGGCGGTTAAGCAAGAAGAAGATGATTTTGTTTTGGATGAATACATTGAGGTAAAGTTTGAAAAACTCATGTCACTAGCCTCAAGGAATGCTTAAAAATTCAAGGGTAAATATCATAGTAAGTTGAATTGAAATGTTTCAATTGTGGGGAAATTGGTCATTTTTCTTATAATCATCCTAAGCTAAAAGAAGATAAAGGCAATGGTGGTGGTGAGTTATAAAGAAGCTTTTAAAGGAATACAAATTTAAAATTCTACTAGTTTAAGGATCCTTATAAAGGGAATTAAATAAGTTAATCAATGATGAAGATTTTTTCATCTAAAATAGATGAAGTAGAAAGTGGTGAAAGAAAAATTGAAGATGGTTCAACACTTAGTGATCATGAAGAAAATACATTGATTGCTAAAATGAATGAATAATACTTATTTAGTGATAAATATAAAGAATAAATAGATATGAAATTTATACTAAAATTATATTTGAAGGATTTTGTGGTGAATATCTCTAAGTTAGATAAATAGAATAAAAATTTAGTGAAGGCGCCTCAAATATCAAATGAGGTTGAGAATGATCAAGGTGAGAAGGTTTTAATGTTGGTGAAGGAAGTTGAAATATTTGAAATCTCAATTTTCAAGGAAAATACAATGCATGGTGTATTGGAGGAAAAATAAAACCCAAATAAAAGGAATTTTAAATTTCTTATAAAAAGGTGTTGGAGGCTAAAGATTATTTGAAGAAGTTAAAGTTTTGTTTTTGAAAAATTCATGCAAGGAGTTAGTGAAATTTCAAAGAGCAGTGAGAAAACTTATGAAAGACCCAAGAAATTTTATGATCATATTAATCATAAATAAATTCATCCTATAGTGTTCATATGGTCATGGAGTTAATAAGGACAAGGTTAAAGATAAATTAAAGAAAAAGGATATAAAGTGTGTAGCATCAAAATACAAAATACAAAAATCTTATCAAATTCAATTAAAAATATGATTTTAATGTTAAAGATAAAGTTATTAGAAAAATATAGAGACTATAGTATCATAATTATAGATCATATCATAATCTTTATTCAAAAAATGAAGTAAAAAATGGAGGTAAAACACGTAAAAAACAAAAAGTAATTCAGAACAGACAAAGCATAATTTCTAGAATAAAATTCTAATTTTATGACTATTGTTGGTGTTGTAGTGGTTTTTGACATGACTTGACCCACCAAGACCCCAGTGAGGCTAATAGTGAGATGAGTGTGACACCCCAAGCCTACCTATAATATACCAAGGGTTATCGACAAGCACCAAGAAGGAATATCAAAGAAATGGATGACCTTGACCCATAAACTCGTATACAACCATGCATATTGAGGAAAATATATATAATAATATAAACCCATAAAAATATTAAAATAAATTATAACATGATTATGACAAAGAAAAATATCCCAATAATGCAATATATACCAATACCAGTAAATAAGGGAGAAATACAAGGCCTAAAAATCCATGATAAAGACCAACCTTGAATAAATGAGATAGATAAACTCCATATCACATCAATACCAAAACGAGCACCACCAAAAATAAATGCCACTAATATCTCTTAAGTACTAGCTCCACTAGAACCATGTCTATGGAAATGTACACTAAAATGAGTTCACATCTAATTCTTTAATTCTCATAATCTCTCTTAAATATTCTCATGTTCCCTTAGGATACACACTAATGGAATCAATCACCCATGATGGATCTTCTTCACCGATCCCTAATAGCCACCAAGTAATCCATAAAGGTATCATAATATTCAAAATACAAATCACCCTAGTCAATAATGTGCGATGGTTCATGCACATATATCCTCAACTATGCCATGTGTAAAATTTTGTGCACCTATTCTATCTATGGGGGTAACACTGAGTGATAAAAAACCTAACCTACCCTACTCAGAATTTGGAATGGTTCAAAGAACCTCAAGAATAGATTTATAACCCAATTAAAACTCCTCAAATCAGTTTAAGGTAAGACCTTCAGTAACAAATGGTTCTCCTCCTAAAAATCCAAAGGCCTTTATATTCAGTTTTCATAGGAATTATGATGTATCTCAGCTATCCTCATACGATCTTAGATCACCTATACCTTTTTTGTTACCATCCATACCATCTCTCACCCCATAAGAGATGACTCACCAATATCTATTCTATAAAAGTATGACCTACACTATCTCTCGTACAAGGTCTCGAATGATATCATTCTAATAATAGAGTGGTAGTTTTTGTTGTATTCAAACTCAAATAATGGTAGGTGATCAACTCAAATCTTGATAAAATCCATTTGATAAGCTCACAATATATCCCTAAGAACTTAAATTGTCCTCTTAGTCTGACCATCAATCTAGGGGTGTATTATCATACTCAAACATAATTGGTTATAAAAATTCTCCTACAATATCATCCATAACAATGAAGCAACTCAAGAATAATGTTCAAAGACAATTTACAAGGGTACACCATGTAACTAAATGATCTCATCCATTTAAAATTTCCCAAAATCTCCATCAAGATCCATTATTGATTGGGGAGAAAATATTCATAATTATTCAGTTGGTCGATGATCACCCAGACAGTTTCACGAGCCTCTGTTGATCATGGAAGTATAGTCATAAAATCTAAATATATTATACCCCACTTATACTTTGGAATATAAATAGGCTATCTCAAATATATAAGATAATAGTGCTCATACTTCACCTACTAAAAAGTGAGGATTTAATAAATAAACTTAGAAACACTTTTCTTTATGATTGGACAAGAGAAATGACACTTGATATCCTAGTACATCTTCATCACGCAAGGATATATTACTACAGGAGAGGTGTGAAACTCCCTCAATACCTTCTCACACATTGACATAATAACCACTATCCAGATATCATGCTCCCCACCTTCTAAGATTCTTTATTTCATTTCTCTAAAGAAAATCTAATCTCATAGAATCTCATAATCAATATCCCTAAGATATAATCCTTTACCCAATGGAGAAGTATAGGGTATAACATCATTGAATTAAGGTAAACAAAATTTCCCCATAATATAAAATACAACCATAATGAGGATAACTACTCAGAATACTCATCCACCAGCTAAGCATGAGACTTACTACTGAGGGAATATTCCACCATGTTTCCCTTACCTTGAGTATATACTCTCTCAACATCATAGTTTTATAGAAACTCCATCCATCACCTCTACCTAAAACTGATGTATTTATATGAAAATATATATGTATGGATATTATGATATATAAAAACCATAAATATATCACTGATAATATAGCATCTTCACATCTTCAATGAAAACATAATCGTCGTAAGATCAAAGTCACGGGTTACATAATTTTGATCATGTTGTCTCAACTTCCTAAACTAATAATAAATCATGGCTCATACTTTCATCAATATAAAACTAGGACCAGACCTTAAGAAATCTCGGTACACCTCATAATCAACTCCTTACTTAAGTAACTAAAAAATTGGGGCACCATTCAACCTATTCCCTAATTCCTTAAAATATTTTTGGCTCTTCTTAGACCAAATTAAAGGCTACCCCTTTCAGGTAAGGGTTATTATAGGGGTTTGAATCTCAGATAAGTCCAAGAAAAATCTCAAAAAATATCCTACCAACCCATGGAAACTACACACCTCAAACCTAGTCTTGGGTGTATTATAATCCTTCAAAACCTCAACCTTTATAGGATAAACAACAACTTCACCCTCTAATATGAAATTCCCTAAAAAATGAACTTCTTGAATATATAATAAACATTTATAGATCTTTCTATACAACTGATTCTCATGAAGTATGTTAAGAAAAATTATTAAATTTTCTACATGCTCCTTCTATAATCAAGAAAAAATGAGGACATCATCAATAAAAATCATTATAGACTGATCTAGATAATACTAAAAGATTTTGTTCATAAGTCCCATGAAGATTACAGAAGGAATCATGTTGAACGACATCACTAAAAACTCATAGTGACCATAGAGACACTTGAACATAATCATTAGGATATCCTCTATATGAACCCAAAGCTGATGATAACCAAACCTGAAACCGAGAACCACTTTTATCCTTTAAACTGGTTGAAGAGATCATCGACCCTTAGAAGAGGGTTTTTTTCTTGACTATGACTTGATTCAAGTGATAATATTCAATATAAAGCCTCAAAATCTAATACACCTTCTTAGTGAAGAGAACAAGAGACATCTAATGGGAAACACTGGGTTTAATAAATCATTTCTCTAAAATATCCTCTAATGGAACCTTCAGCTCCCTAAGCTCATTTGGGACCATCCAATAAACCACTAAAGATATTAGTGCAGTCCTAGGGTGAAATTTAATACCAAAATTGACCTATTGATGATGGGGAAACCATGAATCTTGCTCTGGGGAAATGTCTATATACCCCTCTAACTCTATAGGAATCTTCTCCTCCACCTATTCATTAGTGCTCACAGATAATATCACCAACTGATGGGTAATCAGTTGAAATCTCCTGAGGGTTATCCCTACTCATATAATTTGATAGTCTCATTCATGAGTGAAGGAAAACCTCAACCCGTATGCATTATAGAATATAACCCTACATTGATTGCAACCTACCTAGGCCTAGACTACTAATAACTAGTCTATGATGATAATAACATCAAAAAGACTCATCTCTACCATGATAAGGTCCCAAGAAAATGCATCTATATCAAGAGTAATCTAACACTGATGACATATAAGAGTGAGAGGATGATCACCTCTAGCAGAAATCTATAACTGAAGAGGTCAGTTTAAGAAAACTACTAAAATCTCCAGATCATGAATAAAATATGTGATAAAGAATGAATTACTTGTACCAACATTTATGAGTAATAGATCCAAAGTAGAGAAGACAAAAGTTGTACCTCAAACCATGTAGGGAACTGCCTGCTCAAAGTACTTCATTGCCTATATCTAACCTATAACCTGACCTCCTAAACCCTATGTTTTTCATGGTTTTCCTAGAGGTAGGAGTGGTGAAAGTGGATCAAAGTATTGTCCACACCAGCCACTCCTGCATCACCAGATCCTCTACCATAACTACCTATAAGAGGGCCACCATGTACACCTTGGGCAGGTCCCTGGTCTTTGTGTTATCTCTATTGGGGAGGTAAATCCACACCACCACCCTAAATATCCTCTACCACATAGTTTTTGGGGAAATCATGATTTATGTGTCCTCTTACACCACAAGAAAAATAGGCTCAATCACCTAGTTGGGTAGAACTAATATAAGAACCCCAACTACCTACCTCTTAAGACAATATCACATATTTACTTACCTTCAGTGAAGTAATCCCATCGACCATCACTAGTTTTATACTGTTGATGAATCCCATACTATAAACTATAAACCAAATTTATCACCTAGCCTTGAATTTATCAAAAAAATCTTAATCACTAAAGCACACTCCAAAACTTTATAATAGGTGGGAATACACAAGGTTATGGTCCCAAATTTAATCTCCCCATAGGACATGCTCAAACTTCCTATATTGAAGATAACCATAATTTATTATATATATTGAGAACCTCAGGAGGTCTATGAACCTTTTTGTGAACTGAGACACTATCATGCTTCCCTATTGGCGGTCCATTATCTCCTAGATTTACACTATCCTTAGCATCCTTGGATAATAATCCGCTTTGAATAAACACTCAAACTCTGACCAGGGTAAAGTAACCTCTTCATGAGTCTACATAATCAATGACCACAAATGACCTATTTCACCATAAAGAATACTTACAGTAAGAACTACCATTTGGTTAGTGAGAGTCTAGACCAAATGGAAAATATGAGAAATAAAATCTATCCAATCATTTGTTTCCTAAGGATATATCTCACCTTGAAACTTAGAAGGCCTATGTATTTAGAACTCATGAAGAATAGTAAAACTATGATTAGTATCATATTTATATATGAGGACTAATACCTATACTATAAGTGGGTTAAATCTCTACTCAACTGAAGGGGGATCAACTCTTTACTCTAATTGTGAGGGAAATAATTCCCCATTAGGACCCTAGACTGAAGCCTCAACGCTAAAAAAGTTGGAAACTAGAGGTTGAATCATAGGAATAGGAACAACATGAATTTGAATCTAAAGTTGAGATGGCTATATATAGGGTGGCATAATCCATTTGACAAGATTAACCCATGATTATTAAAGCATATCTAAAAGATCCAACTCAAGTAGAGTGTGAATGAAAACACACAACTGACATTCTATATGATGAATGTACCATCATGTTTAAACCTTAAAACTAATTTCTTAGAGTTTTAATTCAAATAACAGGTTGTTAGAGTCCTGAAAAAAAAGATACTTTGGCTTCCTACACCAATCACTGGGTTCCCTAGTATGTTTACCAAACTCAAGACCCCTTGACATCATTACCCTAAGTATGCCAGACTGATCCTCACAAGTATAATAACTCCAAATCTATCCTTAAGACTAAAACTAATATAATACTATTTTAACATTACCCAACCTTTTGAGACCCCACCCAAGCCTATATTTTGTTGAGTATGTCACCCCAATCCTGCCTCCAATAGACCAGGGGTTCACAACAAGCACTAATAAGGTCTATCACATAAATGGGATGCCTTAACCTATAAACCTGTATACAACCACACACCTATAATAATATATATATATATAATAATACAAACCCATATAAATAACCATTTTTGGTATAAAATTCATACAATAAAGAGAAATATCTCAATAATACAACATACACCAATGATAATAAATAAGGGGAAAATATAAGGCTCGTCAAAAAATAGTAAATACCAACCTCGAAAAACTAATAGAAATGAAACCCACACACATAAATATCAACATAATAACCACAAATAATGAAATCCACCAGGATCCCTTAATAATCAACTCCACTAGCAACACATCTACTGAAATATACACCAAACTACATGTCATCTACATAGAAGCAACACATATAGGCACAAGGCACAAGTAAGGATGAGTATAAATATTCTTAGTAGGATTCCATATGAACACAAAGGAAAAAAAGATAGTAATTCATATAAATATAATAAAACTATATATGATTCAAATTGTTTGAAGGATGTGGGATACAGGAAGGTATTTAATCCAATTCTTGTTAAAGAACCATTCAAGGGTTTTTTGATATCAAGAAACTTTCATAGAATGTTCATGAATTATATGAATAAAAATAACACACAAATCACTTTATATTAATTTTTATAATTTAACCAAATAAAATTTCAATGAAAATGTATCTCCCAAAAAGAAAATATCAAATAATAATTTCATGTTAAATTCCATGAAATAAATTATAACGCCCTGACCCCAAAAGTCCGTAGCTGGTGCATTACTTTATTACAATGGTATGATTACAAGGAAATAAAATCCCAAAAGACCAAAAGTTTAGAAGTTTTGGAAAATCATATTAAATACACAATACCCATATTACATTGGGAAATAGAAAATAAAACATGATACATGGTAAAATGAAATAAACTGCATCCTTGAAATATTATTCAAAGATTTCTTCTTCATAACCTGGGGAAAGGAGGCAAAAATAAGGGTGATCTCAAATACTAAGGGTAAGTAAAGAGAAAGAAATAATGAATCAATGATTATAATAAAAATGTAAAGGTAAATAACTGAGAACACATGCCATTAAAATAACTAGATAAGGAAAAATCAATATGGAAAAGTAAGTAATTGAAACACATGCTATTTAATCAATAAATAGAGAATGGATTACATCCATAGATAATGTTAAATAAAAAATATCATGGATAAAAAATAACTGAATATGAATGAGGGAAATGATTAATTATTGGATTCCATGTTTCCTAGGTACATGGTACCTTTACCATCAAGACCTTTCACAAGATGGTTTAAAACATATTGGGTAAAAACCCATATAATTTGGCCAATTGATTCACCTCATAAGACTATCGATGCATTGAGAGGCTATCTATAATCATCACACACCCATGTTATACCTGTCAAAATCATTCCTCATATATAGAATAATATATTTAATTCATGAATAATGTTCCTTATCAAATATTCATATTGATTTAAATATACATATTTACCAATATTTCCCCAGTTAATAAAATAACTATCAAGTAAACAATACATATAAAAATGGTATACAGTTTAGAAAATAATTATAACCATCACATAATATTATGGATATAAAAAATAAATGTGATTTAAAATATAAAATTTTCATAAATAAGTTATTATTTTAATAGAAAGTTAACAATCATAAAAGAAAGTGAGATTGCAAAGATAACCTTTACCACTTGGTAATGTTCATCTCGAAACCATTTAGATGAGATAATTCAAAGTAAAAATTTAAATACCATGAATATAAAAGGATTCATGATATAATATATCAAAAGGGGAATTATATACACCACTAAAAATAAGTAATTGGTGAATATGACATTTATCTCATAGATTTAATAAGTGAGATGAAAATACCTTACCTTACATTTCTTTTTGAGTGAACATCCTTTAAACTCCTATATAATAATTTTAATCATGTTATTAACTTATAAAAGAACCATAATTATATTTATAATATCATATATTATCTTCTTATAATATCTTATTACTCTTTTGTTAATAATATTTCATTGTTTTAACTATTTTGGGTGTTAATTGCCTAGTTTTTGAGCATGTTTTGACTTGTTACTTATTGTTACTATTAATTAGATCACAATTTCATCATATAAAGAATGTAAAAAATTATGAAAATACTATATATATTCAGTATATATGTATTTATAATAATCCATAAAATTTGGAGATAAGAAATGAAATTCACTATTCATAGAGACGTTAGGCCGTACATACGCATGAACGCTACTTTCATTTCTTTATCATATTTTGAAGAATGAAAAGTAAATTATATATATATATATATGTATATTATAATTATAGTATTATAAAAATGTAATATATTTCACATATGTTTATTAATACCATCCTTAATACATTCCATGTATAGCATGAATGAATCACATCGCTTTGAGGATGCGGTAGTTCACACTTCCATAAACGAAGTTATTGTATTACCAAAAAATGGAAAGAATTAAGGTATGTGTTATATAAAAATTAAAAAATTATTAAGAAAAAATAAATATCAAATATATCAAATATAAATATGGTGTACATCATAATGCCCAACCATGATAGGTGGTAAAGGAAAAACAAACGACATTGTTTTACGAGGTGATAGTTCATAATACAAACAGTAAGTTCGTTACCCTTTTAATGAAAGTATATATAGGTGAAGGTATAAAAATTAAGATAAAAAAATCTCAGTATATTTAAGATACCTATTTTATTATATAATCATGATATAAAGTAAAAATAATGGAGTGGAGAAGGAAACAAAGTAAACATGCATGTTGATGAAAGTTACCTCATCTTCGGGTAAATCCTTTTGGTTTGCACCAAAGGGATTCTTGGTTGGATTTATACCAAAATAGAGGAATCTAGGATGATGGGAGGGATTTTGGGAGATTATTTGGGCAGTTTTTTATGATAAAATGGGATTTATATGTGTGAATAAATGGGAGGGGTGAGTGCTTTTTTATAGTGGAGTGACATTCTTGTAAATTTTTAAAAAGGGAATTCCACCCACAATTTTCCCATGTAAAGTGGATCCAATAACAGTAAAAATACTATAAAAATGAGTATAGGGTATAAATATGGCCATAAAATAAATTTTGAATACGTTTATAGTTCATTTTGATCCTTAACTTTAAGGTTTAGTCTCTTGTTAAGTTATTTTTTCTCTTAATCACTGTAATTAATTTTAAGTGCATTCACTAATATTTTTTGTAAAAAACTAAGTTTAACTTATTATAAATTATAAATTAAACTTATTTAAAATATTTAATCCATTTTTTACAAATTTCAATCACATAATTGGTATAAATTAATTTAAATTTAACTCTGCAGACGGGATGACAAAGCAGGTTTTTAAAGTAAAATTTTTCAAAAGTTTACTATGTTTTTATATTCAATTTCAAATTTAAATTAATTAAAATGATATATATTGGATTAATTTTTTATAATTGATATAAATTTACTTTAGAAACAGTTTAAAATATACTTTATTATTATAAATAAATTATATGAGAAAGCAATTTCAAACTAAAATTCAGTATTTTTCACTATTCATCAAAAAATGAATCTTCTCAGAAAAATACCAAAAAAATCAATATAACCTAATTTTGATGTTAATATTTCAAAAATTACTTTTATTTTGAATATTAAATTTATAAAAGTTCCAAAATTTATATTTAAAATAGGTTCTCATTTAAAAGGTGGTAAAACTGCTTTGATAAAAATATAGGTTTTTATGTGTAAAATTGGGTTTGTTCTTATCTTATTCCTATAAAATATATTGAATGAATGTAAAAATATTTTATTGGATATTTAAAATATAAACTTACTATATAAATTCTCTTATAGTGTTATAATTTAATTAACTATGCAAAACGTGACTAAATAGTGTTTTTTCTAAACTGGGTGTTGTGTGCATTGAAAACTAACTCAATATTGAATATTTTGAAAGCTATCAATAAATTTAAATTTATAATAAAAGTAATGTATGGTAAGTTCTTGGGGTGCTACACAAATTATTATCAAATGATCAAGAATACACCAATATAGATAATTATAATATAAATTTCAATCCTTTGTAAAAATTGAAAGATAATCCAAAATTTGAAAACAAAGTCAAATATTTGTTTTTTTATATCTAATTTATTATACTTAAAAAAAACCTCATGATTATTTACTATGAAATGAAAAATTATTCTTTGGATAAAATAATTAGAACATTTAAATAATATGGTATTAAAAATATTAAAATTTTCTACCTTAATGGTGAATAGTTACAACATCAATGTTTTTGACTTGATCCTATTTTTTATCACCACCACTATAAGGAACATGAAGAAAATAAAGAACATCACACTGGTTAGAGAAGAATATAATAAATCTCTCTCTAATTTACTCTTATTAATAATGAAAACCTTAAAAAAATATTATAAATTGGTATTTATAACCAACAATAGGTTAAGGATGTATAATACCAGGTATATTAATTAAAATTCCAAAAATTCTTATTCCAATCCTCAAAGGCCAAAAATAAAGGTTATACCTCTCCAGGAAAAAACCCTTACTTTATACACAATTGTGGTGTTGAAATTTCAATTTGTAATTTCTTGAATAGGGTAATAATTATTTGTATGTTCATGGATAAAAATAATATATTCAATATATTATTTATTTTTCAGAGACCCACATCACAAATAAAAATGAACCATCTTCATGACCAAATTTATAAATATTATTAAGATTATTCAATGAAATTTATTACAAAAAATTGAGGTCGCTAAAGTTTTGGTCACATGAAAAGAAATTTCTAGTTCAATAGAATAAGGATCAGTGATCCTATAAGATAATAATGTACATAGTTAAGGGGGAGACAATCCACTCAGAAAAGATAAGTTCAAAAGTAAGTATAAACTTGACAAGTAAAACTTTTGAATCAATTTCAATCATTGAATTAATTTTGTGTAAGGTATGAAAAATCAGGTTATTGTGTGGAATATTGAATTACAATTTTATTAAAATAAATAAATATGAATAAAAAACCTAAAGTGTTTCAAAAATATAGTAAAGATAAGAATACTACTTGTGTTTTAGAAGTTTTATTGAAGGATTCACAAAAATAATGAACTTGGATATTAGACAATGGTTGTTCATATAACTTGATAGGTGATGTAAATCTTTTGAATAATTTTTATAAGAATATATAGGGTTATGTTATATTTAGTAATAATAAATCTCTCAAGATAAAAGTTTTTAGTAAAATAGATATTAGTGACAAAAATATGAAATCAAAAAACACATTTTATGTTAATGGTTTGAAGCACAATTTACTTAATATTTATTAACTCTTTAATGAAGTAAATAAATTTAATTTTATAATGGATGAATTCTTGGTGAATTGGGTTAATTATGTTCATATATTTACTAAGGTAAAATAAATAATAAGAAACTTATTTCAAGTTGGAGAAGCTCAAAACTCATGTTATTTGTGTTTAAAGAAGGAAATTAATTTTGGGAATCAAATACTTGGTCACATTAGATAGTTAAACTTAAATAAATTAACTCTAGACAAATATATTCTAGATTTTACTATTCTGAAATTAGAAAATAATATATATTTTCAATATTTCATAAAGGGATGATAATTAACTCTTCACAGAAGCAAGTGGCGATTCAAAGTACTCAACCCATAGGGCTAGTTTAATTTGATATATGTAGACTGATGAAGTAGAATTTAACACATAGAGATAATTATTTTATCTTATTAATTGATTATTTAAATTGAATTAGGTCAATTATATTTATGCCATATAATCTTGATGTTAAAAATAGGTTTAAGAGTCTTATAAGGAGCACCAAGAATGAATATGGATATTTAGTGGATAAGATAATGGGGCTGAGTATACAATCAAAAAGTTTTAATCTTACTTGAAAATGCATGAAATTCATCATGATTATAGCGAACTATACACCACATAAAAAATGGTGTTTCTGAAATAAAGAATAATATTTTGGTGGATATGGCTCAAATGATGTTGGTTGAACATGAAGTATCTCATTACTTTTAGATAAAGGTGATTGGAGTAACAATTCATATTATAAATTAATGTTTTTCCATACAAATTTATACATGTATCCTTATGATATGTATTACAAGATAACCCTAATTTTGTAGTGTTTTTGAGTATTCAAAATTTATTGTATCAAGTAGGTGAAAGAGATGTCCATGATAAAGTTTGATCAATGTGGTTTTGATGGAATATTTTTGGGATATTCATCAAATTGAAGAGGTTATCACTATTACAACAAGTAATCTAAAAATATATTTTACACCATTGATGTGAAGGTGTTTGAAAACCCTTTTAATGAGTGTGTAAGGAAATAGAATATGGCAGTGGATGATAAAATGGGTCCTGATTTGGTTAAAGAACAATATGTAATTTTAGAAAATGTTTGAATTTCTAGTGAAGAGTAGTGTGAAGAAGACAATTTAGATGTTTCAAGTGATGAATAGAAAATATATAAGAATTTTATTGGAACAAAGTGGGTGTTTTGAAACAAAATCAATAAGAAAAGTGAAGTGGAAGGGAATAAAGTAAGGGTAGTGTGAAAGGGGTATTTTCAAGTTTAAGGAATTGACATTGATGATACATTTTAACCTATTTCAAGGCTTTATACCATAAGAATATTTCTTTATATCATTGCTCAAATGAGATATAATATTTTCTAAATGTATTTCAAGGCTATAATTATGAATGAAGATCTTAAGGGAGAGGTTTATATTGACCAACCTGAAAGAATTTTTTACTTAGAAATAATAGTATTTTTTGAAGGCTAAATATGGATTTCAATAGTTTGAAATAAAAACCAAGATCATGGTATTTAAAGTCAGATTTATGTTTCAAGTTACTATAATTCATGAAAGGAAGAGTAGATAACTGCAATTATATAATGTAATTCTCAAAGAAATTGCTCATAATAATTATTTATGCGGATGATATAATTTTTACTAGAAATGTTAAATAAATCTATAAGGATTTTTTATAAAATGAAGAATTTTATTGATATGTCTGTACTTTAAGAGGTGAGATTTTTCTTTGGTCTATAAATAACTAAAGGAAATGATATTTTTTTCTTTATCATGAGAAGTATGGTTGATAATTTTTTAATAAATTGGGATGAAAGACTCAAAGGTTGTTTCTACTCAAATGACTATGCATAAAACATTCTAAATATGGTGAAGGTAAATAAGTCAACCGAATGGAGTTTTAAAAACTTATTGGAATTATACTCTATTTGAACATTTCATGTATGGATATCGTATTGTGGGCTTGATATCAAATTAAACTAAAGGAATATCACCTCAATGAAACAAATAGAATCCTAAGGTATATAAAAGGTATTATTAATTTTAGGTTGATGTATTATATCTTAGTGAATATTGATCTTTTCATATTTACTAACTCATATTGGGATGGAAGTATTGATGACCAGATTTAATATTTGGTAGAGAGTTTTTATTATAAGAAAAGTGTGTCACTTGATACATGGAAAAGTATAATTTAGTTACTCTGAGTGCAGAATAAGAAAATTATATGGTTATGAATCAAGTGATGACATGATTTATAGAGATAAGTAAATAGTTAGATGAACTCATGGGGGAAGTTAAGTTACCTTTATTAGTAGGTTGTGAAAATTAGCATAAAATTAACCTATAAAAAATATGATTCAGCACTCTTGACCAAAGTATATTGAAATCAAGTACCAATTTATCAAGGAAAAATATATAAATTCATTTTTAAGTTAGCACTTATTCCTACAAAGGATAAATTGGAAGATGTGTTTACCAAAAATTTTCCTAAATACACATTTTAAAAGTTGATTTTGATAATATGGATTTAATATCATGCCTCACAAGGTTGATATATGGGTTCTATCCTATTTTATATTATTATATTGATTATTGTTGTCAAAAGGGGAAATAATAAAATAAATCCAAAGTAATATGTTTTCCATAAAAGGGGGATAATTTCAAAGTAGAAGTTATGAATTAAGTTTTCTTAATGCATGTGTGTGTATAAAAAACTGTGAGTTAAGAATCTATGTATTGGTGATGAAGAACTATTTTTATGTGGTTTTTGAGTATGAGTACACAAAATGTGTTTAGTACATATGAAGTGGTAGTTCTCAAAAAACTTGATGATTAGTTATTAGAAAGATAAGATTTTTTATAAGCATATTGGTAAACAATCCATTGGTATAAAAATTAGTTCAATTCAATTGACACAAAGTTTCTTAATTATTGTGAAGGTTTCTATAATGAGTAAATTAAGTTATTCATTATGGACATATTTTAGAATGTTTTTTATTAGTTTTTTATTTCTTTAATTAATTTTTCTCACATAAACCTAGAATTTACTAATTAAAATATCATTTTTAAATATTAAAGAATCAATTAATGGACTCATTATTTGATAAAGGTGAAATATCTAAGAATTCATATTAAGAGTTACTCTAGTGATAAATAAATTTGTATAAAATATTTTCCTATTAAATTGGTATTGTTTCTTGAAGAAAGTATAAGTTTAAATATATATTAATTTATAAACCATGCTTGATTTTTTTATTGTAAAAAAATATAAATGCATCAAGTGATGAGGGAATGTATCATCATGTTTGAAGAACCTATAATTGTTACTAAATTAAGTTTGTTTTGACTTAAATACATGATCTCTATTGTGTTTTATATTTTTTAACCAAAGTATCAAAAAAAAGTATTCAAAAAAGGTTGAATAATATATTGGAGAAAACCTATGAGTGTTTGAGACTAATACTAAGTGAAAATTATAAAAATGTAATGTTTAGAGGATGTAGTGAAAACAACACATCATGATTTTTATATGGAATTTTGAAAAAAAGTTCAAATAATAAACATATCTTAGTTTTAATAAACATTTTATGTTTTTTATGTATGGAGATGATGGTGTTAATTTTGGTAGACATAACAAGGAAAAAAATATGTGTTCATACATCATGGTTTTCAATGTGGTGGATTTGGTTAACACCATAAAGAGAACATATCATAATTATTTTCCATGGTTTGGAATTTGAGTTAGCTGGTCGATATGTAGTAGGCTACGCATCATGGTTTTGTAGTGTGTTGAAGAATAACGTTCTACTATTCAAAATAAGTATTCCAAAATTCCATGTTTTATTAAGTATGGTTTTGTAAGATGAATACAAATTTCATGGTTATTATCAACAATATATAGTATTTTTGATAAAGAATCACTTTTTTATAGAAGTTAAGTTATAACCATTGGAAACTACTGGTAATATGTCACGTTTATAGATAACACATCATGGTTTTTAAAATTGTTATATATATTTTTATTTTTCCTAGAATTCAGTGTGAGAGAGTTTTGAAAAATTAGAGAGAATTGTTTTAGAGGTTACATGAAACCAAAATAAGGAAGTGAGAATATAAGAGGAGATTATTAGAGTTATAATATTATTCTATCTATTCTTGAATGATGATAAATTTATATTAATGGTTGATTTTATACTTCCAAGAAAATAAAAATTTGTTTTGGTTCGGTATAAATATTGGGAGTTGTTATTATTTTATGAACTTCATATCAATTTATTTCATAGTTTAAATTTTTGGAAGTGAAGAATCATTAAAAGAAAGTAGTTTTAGTTAGAAGAAGTGTTGGGAGAATATTTTCCATTCTTATTGGATTCATTTTATCTATATATATATATATGTAGTATAATTTTATTTGTTGGGATACTTAATTTATAATGGGTGTAATATCATACTCTACTCATTCACATTCACTAAGTTTTATTGGTGTATTGTATATCCATAGGTGTTTCTAGGTCAAGTCAAGGATGTAGTTGTTCATGTTTGATCAATGAACCTTGTAGTAGATTATACCCTACTTACTATTTTTTTACCATTACTCAATAAAGTTAACAACATTGGTTAGTTAATCTAATTAATTAATGAAGGTGAAATTGATATTTGTAAAATAATTTAAGATAAAAATCAATAACCGATTCAACCCCTATCAAGAAATATTTGTTTTTTCTCTTCAATTTGGGCCTTCGAAACTAGATTTCCATATCAAAAAAGGATCATGACAATGATGGTATGATGGTTCCTGCTACCAGAGTGAATAATATCCAGAAAGACATTAACACTGAAGATATTAAAATTTAGGAACAAAAGGAGATTCTTGGGTTGAATGCTGACCAAATTGATGGATCTTAGTTTCATTAGTTGAGGCTCAGGTGAAGATCCTTGTGATGTATCCTCTTTTATCTCCCCTATATGCGAAGGTGATGGATTCATTTAGGGAATACAATTGAGAATCTATTATAGTTTGTATCCAAGATATAACTTTTGTGCTATCTCTTGATATCATTCTCTTGGATCCTTATATTAAAGTGGCATTGCTACTCAATTGGGTGATATTGAAATTTTGATCATAGCTAGAATGGGGTTTAGTTTAATTTATCCACCCAATTTAGATTTGGTGTATGGTGTAGATGCTAAATCCGATTTAGGGGTTGTGACCCAAATCCCTATAGCTAGCTCCCAATCCTCAGTTAAATAGATCATGTGTTTATGAGACCAATGCATTAAATATAATAAAAATGAAAGTAACCTATCAATGATGAAAATATTATTACCCTTATCATGGAGAAGAATTACATACAAAGTAAATACTAATATACAACTCAAATACATATGATTATATAGTCAGTGGAGAAGTTGGCATTTCCATTAATCATGAGCAGTAATTAGCTGATTTCTAAAACTTATTTCATTTAAAAACATTTTGAAGAGGCAGATATAAATAAGATTAATAGTGATAGAAATTTTTTAAGTGTTAATCAACGACTCACAATCAATTTAGTTTCATTAACAAGATTCATTATTACAATACAATTTTTTTGGGTAGGATAATCATAGATAAATAGGTGTAGCATCATGATTTCATAAAATATCATCTTGAAGATCTCCCACATAAATAACTTGATACCGATATCTCCTCTTTGGCCTGGATTATAAAGAGATATAGAGTTACTTTTAAAGTAGATGTTTGTTAGTCCTAATTTTGGTTTGACTTTTATTTTTATTCAATTATAGGATAGAGTATTTGATCTTGTTGAATTCCCATTATTTACTAATGTCTATGGATTTACTCTACCTTAAATAGGTGCTTCTACAATGTTTTATTTGTATTGTTAAAAAATTATTTTCTATTTAGTGTTTTAAAAACCAAATATGATATCTTCTATATTTTTTAAATTATATTATATTTTTTGTCTTGTTTTGTGTGTGTATATATATATATATATCACAGACCTAAATACCTTTTAAGGGTTTGAAAACCATTACCTTATATGGTGGATTTGATGCATTGTAATTTAAATGTGGGATAGTGGTATTGTATTAAGATACAATTCAAAGGATTTTACATTTGAGGGTTGACCCAGTGATTCTAAAAATGTCTACTTAGATTAGGTTCTATTGAGAATAACTCATAGGTCTTACATTTGAGTGTGTTCTGAAAACCATAACATTCAAACATTTTGTTCCAAATAATTTAATGATGTATGTTTAATATTAGGTTTAATTTAATATTGCAACAAATCATGTACTGAATATAATTATTTGGGGTCCCAAGTGGGAGTTTTGGATAGTCATACCATGGGATCATTTGAATTTTTGTCTTAGGCTGAGAATAAGTTTTTGGTTGATAGTTTTATAATGTTTAAAGTATCCATTTGGATGTGAATTGGTCATGAAGGAAGTTTGATAGATGATTAGTGGAGGTTGTAAGAAGAAATAAAAGGGGGTTATTGTTATAGGAACCATATAAACTCTAGTGGGAGTATACTGAAAGTTGAGTGGAAAACTAGTGGCTATGTAGGAACTATATAGACACTTAAAGTTTGGTGGGTATCCATCAGAACTCCGGTAACCACCTAGATAGTTTTTATTGAAATTTTTAAATAAGTAAAAAAGTGTAATTTATCCATTATCCTTTAAATACATTTAGAACCTCTCACTCACCCCACTCTCCACCTAGATGAACGAATAAGGTGCCCTCCCCTTCTCTTGGATTTATTTAACCTACCTTCATTTTTACTTGGATTCAAGGTGAATCAATGGGGATTTAATCAAGTTTAGGACTTATTAATTTCCTCTAACCCTCTACTTTACTTACCTCTCATATCTTTATCTTTTTCTTTGTTATAAATAGATTAAATAATTTTTTATTTCACTGAGGTCATTTTAAAATCCATTAAAACTCCTTTCTTCATTTTTTTCCTAACAAAACACCTAAGTGGAAAATTTATGATCTCTTACTCATAAATTTAAAAAAATTATATTTTATAGTGATTTATTTGAGACATTATTGATTTTAAAACTTGATTTAGGGATTCTCAAGTTTATTATAACTGTCTTTTCTTACCAAATAATTATTAGAGTGATTATAATGATATTCTACTTGGGTTTTATCTTGGTTTCAGTTTGTATTTCAATATAGAACATTTTATTTCCAAGGTAATTGATTAAGAATTGTTATGGAATCTTTTTTTGGTGATTCTAGGCACTACTGTTATGTTATTATAGTATAACTAAAGATGCATCAAGGCTAATATAATGGTAGGTGGTCTCAAATCATTGAGTGATTCTCGAGCTATGCCCACATATTTATGCCTTTGATTTTTCCTAAATAAATAAAGAATCCTATTTAAATTTTGAAGTTATAAATGAATGGTTTCAAGTAATATTTTTAATACAACTAACTAAATGTTTCCAAGGATGGTTGTTTGGAATTATATAAGGAAAACCCATTCCCTTCTAATGACATTATAAATTCCATTAAACTGGTTGGTACTTGTGATTTCCTTTCAAACCTTAAACCTTATTGTTAAATCCCCCTTGGTATATGAGTTGGGTAACCTATACTAGAGACTTTTTTTTAAACTCCAATTGTTCTAATGTGTTGGGGAATTTATTTTAGAATAGGTAGCAACTAAAATGGAAACCCGTGGGGTTCCAATAGTCTCAAACTAACTCGATAACTACATATAACCTAAAAGTCATTTTTCCATAAACCTTCTTGGGGTGTCATTATATAATTAAGGTGAACTTCCTTATACCCCAACCAAATTTTATAATCATAATCACCTATTTTAACTAAAATATGAATAATATATAATTCATATAACCACAATTAATATATGGTTAATAGAGTACTTTGGTGGTGGTGTAACTACTGAGTTTACGAGGTGAGAGTAAGTGATTCAACATGAAAGGCCTAATCTCTTCCATAATTACCAAACATTGAAACTTGATAAATCTCTTGGTTTTTAGAAGGGTTTTAATGTACAAGAATTTTTATTAAAAATCTTATTTTAAAAATGGATTCTTATGGAAATAATTTCTTAATTAAATTCCCCTATTTAATCTTTACCTCATTCTTTAAAATTATTTTCCTAGATATATTTTTAAGGGAACAAAAATTTTATCTTTTGGAAATCCCATTTATATAAATCTTTTTTATATTAAGTGTTGGTTTAATATAAAAAAGTATGGGTTAAAATAAATGGAGGGACATTGAACCTCTTCAATGGTAATAGATAATCTTGGGTGAATTGATTACCATAGTTTTAGGCTATCCCTTGGTCTTGTTAACTCAAGCACTACCTCCAATATTCCCTCATTTAGAACCATAGTTAGTTCATGTACACTTATTTAGGATACTGATATAAACTAACTACCAACTTAATTAGTATCATCCAATTTCATCTTGGAAGTTAAGCATGTTATACTCATGTAGTTCCATTGGTCTGACATTAACATGTTTTTCCTTAATTTATTATTGTAACATATTATTGGATGGTTGTATAACTTTTTCCATACTTATAAAACATGTTGGTTACTTCCATGTTGATATGATCTGATGATTGGGTGCATTGATAATGGATATGATTTTAAGAATAATTTCACTTATTTTTATTGAGAATGTTATTTATTTCCTAAAATGTGAATATTGGTTGATTTATTACTCATGTAACTTTAAAGTTGAGAATCATGAGCATCAATACCAATTTAATTATTAGAGAGCATATTAAATGGAGTGAATAACTATTTTATGCTTAATGAAGTATGTTTAATATTTGGTATAAAACATGTTCATTTCCATGACTATAATAAAATATAGATACTATTATATTTTTTATCATTAACTATTGAATTAGGATCTATATCCATTTATGTACAATATTGAATGGGATATGTTTTGACCCTACCTCTATTATACATATTCCCACTATTAATGAAGGTATGAACTATAATATCTCCCCGAATTGAGTATAAACAAGCCCTTATACCCTCTATGGGATGGTTATTACATCTAGACCAATTCATGCTTATTTTTTTGGGAGAGACTACATGATTTCCTAGACCTAATCATCTTAGATCCTAAGATGAGGCTCAAAATGGTATAACATGTATAGAACCTCTCATTATAGGGAGTTATCATTTATAGTTGATAATAATCATAAAAGTTCTTAACTATATACCACTACACTTTTTTCTTATCAATGATCATTTATAAAGCTATTTTTATGTATATCCATGTAAATGAGTTGACATGTTTATACATACACCCATTATATCATCGTTATGTTGAGACACTGTTGGTGGTTCCCTATTGAGTATTTTATACTCACATCCTATATGGACACTTTAGTGGAAATGAATCCTCTATTTTATTTCTTTTAAAGTATATATAGGTACTTTTATCCATTAGATCACCTTAAAGGGTTGTTCGAGTTTTCTGGGGGAGTGGGATTAGTTCCCAATTTGGAGTTGGAGTTACTGGTGGGGTCGAAGGTCCTGTTTAGATATTCACTTGTTCCTATTTTAGTATTACCTTGGTATTAGGCCCTGTTTGAATTGAATTTTATTCTAGAATATATTTATAATGCATGTAGTATATTTTTTTAATTATTCATGCATTCTTGTAAAGAGAGTTTTGAGTTGTTTACATTCTTGTTCGCATTTCTTAAGACCTGTTTGGTTTTCATTTTTATTCTTGGAACTCCCGGTTTATAGATGAGTATTGATAGATTTATAATAGAGAGATTCCTTGACTTATCTATACATTAAATCATGTAAACAATTCTCTAAATATAAATTAATTTACACAATACTATTCTCCATCCCTTGGGGATTGGGGAGCACTACTAGGGTAGAAACACATGTGATCCAGGTGTCATACCGAGTGTTTGAGTCATAGATGTTACAAAGTGGTATTAGAGTAGTATTTTGAAATTATATAGGATATAGGATTTTTAGTTTTAAATAAGAGATAAGACTATGCGTACTTGAGAAGTAACCCATAAAAATTAATCATGCACCTCTTTATGATGAAAATTCATGTTACTAGGGGACATATGGGGACTTAATAAGCACTAAAGGTCAAATTGAAAATTTATTTACATACCTTGGGTATGATGGAATGGAACTAGAGAAATGAATTTAGGGATTTTATATGAGTCAAACTTTTTTTTCACTCATTATGTTAGGTTTCAATAGGTTGGAACACATGGGATGTCATGCTATAATGTATGCTTTCACATGGTTGTTATCCTATAGTTAGAATCAATTGAGATTTTTATTAACCAAAACATCAGTAATATATATATATATATACATATATAGTGTTTTCCCATATATATATATATATATATATAAATTGGTGATTATTAGATTAATATGAACAAAAAACCAGTTCCCTTGATTGAGACAGATATTCATACTTTTCTAATAGTTAGTTATCTATGTTTAATACTTTATTGTTAATTCCTGTATTTGTTTTATACTAATAATTTGAATATTGAGAATGTTCCATAAATTCTAATTATATATTATCACCAAGTATAGTACTTACTTTTAGATTGGTGTTATCCACTGAGCATTCTTTTATTTCCGGCCTATATTTTCTTACCAAGCATACAACTGGTTTTATATCTATTAAATGTCCTATCACTGAGCATGATGTTTGTTTTCATAATTTATTAAGCATTAAATATACTGTTAGTGTTAATATTATTTATTTCTTTTTCATTGATATTCTAATATAAATGTTTTAGAAAATAAAGTGGCCAGACATGTTGGTCTTCTCTTATTGGTCATACTAAAGGGGAACCTGTGTCACCTAGTATGAGTAACAATGGGGAGTCTATTAGTGTCTTAAAGTAATGTTGAGTATTTTATAATTTTGTATAAATATATTTTAAGTAGAAATATCTTCTTTTCTATTTCAAAACTCATTGTTTTCAGAAATGAAATTTCAATTTTAGATTCAAATAAAAAATGTATTTGGTAAAAACATTTTTTCTATGTGTAAATAGGGAAAGAGGTATTATAATGGAAATGGAATTTAATATGCATCTAACTTTTAATCTATCTCTTTTAAAAGTCATGAGACTTTATTTTAAGATAAAATATGGGTAATGTGTTTATTTAAACTGATTTTTTGTAATTATTTTTGATATAAAATTTAAGATGGTATTTGGTTTTTTGTAATAAAGAATATATTTATATAAAAATTATGGTGAATTTATACTTTAGATAAACTATAATTTAATGGAAATTCAGGAATATGTAGGACTTAGTATAATTTTATGATGGTAAGTACCATAGATTTTATTTTGAATGGTTAATAGTATTTAGAATGATATAAGAATGATGTTACATCCTCTAGAATTGGTATTTCTTATTGGTTGGTATCTTGTTTTAGGTTTTAGGAGTTGTGTATTAGAAGAGTGTTGTGGAATTGGGTTGTGTATTGGTGTAATTACCATGGATGTTAGAACTTTGTTATTTTTGGTGATTTTGGTAATGTTTGGGAGTGTGTTAGAGTATTAGTTATTAGTGTATTTTATCTTTTGGAATTTGAGGGTTTTGTTTGTTATGAATACAACATTTGTGGTATTTGGATTCTTTAGATCCAATATAGGAGTTACTAATTAGAAATGGGATTGAATTTTGTGACATGATTCAAGGAGAATATTGGGTTAAGTAGTGGATATTTGATATTATTTCAGTGATTTTGGATCTATAATTGGTTGGTTAGGGTGGCTGGTGGTAAATTTAGATTTTTTGAATTGTGTATTTTATAGATGACTTGACCTATTAATTAGAGACTTAAGGGTAGTAGGTATTTGGGTAAATGTATCCTGATACTTCTTATTCATGATAAGTATTATGGTGGAAATTATTTAACAATTCATAACCTAACCAAAATTATTTGAGGCCCCAAGTGAGAGTTTTAGGTAGTCATACCATGGGCTCATTTGATGTTTTGACTTAGGTTGAGGATGAGGCTATGATTGATACTTTTAAAATGTTTAAAGTGGTATTTTGGAGGTGAAATGGATATTAGGGAAGTTTAATATATTATTAATAGAGGTTGGAGGAAGGAATAAAATGAGGTTAGTAGTTTGGTAACCACCATAACATTGGTGGGATTACATTGGAAGTCCAGTGGAAAACCAATGGCTATGTAGCTACTAGACAACCAATGTAAGTTCAATGGGTAGACACCAAAACTTTGGTTTCCACCTGGATAGTTTTTATTAATTTTTTTAAATAAGGTAAAAGGTTAATTTATCCCCTATCCATTAAATCCCATTTCCCCCTCTCACTCACCCTAATATCCTCCTGATAAAATGAATGGGGATCCCTCCTACTCTCTTGGATATCTTCAAACTTTTATCCTCTTCCTTGGATTCAAGGTAAATCAAAGAGGATTTCTTCAATTTTAGGGATTGATAAGTCCCTATAACTCTCTATTTACCTCACTTTGGTCTTCTTCTATTGTTATTTATTGTAAATATATTATCTAATTTAGATTGTCACCAAGGTCATGGTTAAATCCACCCAAAATCCTTATTTCCTTATTTTTGGGTTAAAGAAGACCTAAGTGGGTGATTACTAATCTCTTGCTCACTGATTTGATAAAAACAATTTGCAGTGATTTTTTTGGTTTTCTTGATTTTAGACCTTGATTTAGGGATTATCAGGTCTATTATAAATATTAATTCTTACTAAATAATGGTTAAAGTTATTATTGTGATATTATATTGGGTTTTAGCTTGGTTTCAGTTTTTATTTCAATAGGGAACTTTTAATTTCCTAGGTAATTAATTAATAATGGTTATTAAATGTTTATTTGATGATTCTAGGGGCTTATATGGTGTCGTTGAAGTATAAGTGTAGATTAATCAAGGATAATATAATTGTAGGTGGTCTTGACTCACTCATGCACATGCCTGTCTTTAGTTTTTCCTAAATTAATAAATAATCCTATTTAGACTTAGAATTTATAAATGAATGGTTTCTAGTCATTTTTTTAATATGAATAACTAAATGTTTTCAAGGAGGGTTGTTTGAAATTATGTAATGAAAACCCATTTCCTTTTGATGACATAATAGATTCCATTAAAATGGCTTGTACTTGTGGTTTCCTTATAAGTCTTAGACTCTAGTGTTGAATCCCATTTGATATGTTAGTTGGGTAACCTATACTAGATCCTTGTTTTAAAACCCAATTATCTTAATGTGATGGGTAATTTCTTTGATAATAGGTAGGGGATAAAATGGAAACCCATAGGGATCCTATAATCTCAAATTAACTTGAGGGGAATATATAATATAAAAGTTATTCCTTGGTCTAAACCTTATTAGGGCATCATTATATATTTAAATTTCAATTCCTTGTACTGCAATAAAATATTATAACTATAATAACCTATTTTTTCTAAAAATTGAATGAGATATAGTACACAAAACAACACTTAAACTATGGTTAAGAGAGTGATTCAATTGTGATGTGGTGGGAGAGTTTATGAGTTTAGAGTAAGTGATTAAAAATGAAATGGATAATGTATTTCATAATTAAATAAACTTTAAACTTGATAAATCTCTTATTTTTTGTAATTGTTTTAATTTATGGGATGTTTTACTAAAAATTTTGTTTTGAAAATGTTTTCTTCTAGAAATAATTTGTTAATTTAATTCCCCTATTTAATTTTTCCATTATTCCTTTTTAGGTTTTCACAAAATATGTTTTTAGGGGAACTCATTTTTCCTCTTTTGAAAATTTGGTTTATATAAATCTTAGATATATCAAGTGTTGGTTTAAAATATTAAAGTGTAGGTTGTAACATAAGGTGGGACCTTGAACCTATGAAAAGGTAATTCATAATCTCTAGTAAGTTGATACCCCTAGTTTTTGGATATTTATTGTACATGTTGACTTGATAACTACCTATAGAATGCATTCATTTTGAATTATGGTTGGCTCAAGTACACTTAGTTAGACTACTAATATGAACTAACTACCACCTTAATTATTATCTTCCTACTGCGCCTTGTAAGTTGAGTATGTTATAATTATATAGTTCTATTGGTATGACACTATCATGTTTTCCCTTTATTTATTATTATACCATATTGGGTAGGTCTACTACTCTGTCCATACTTATAAACCATATTAATTACTTCTAAGCTAGTATGATATGATGATTGGGTGTGTTCAGTATGGCTAGGATTTTAATTACATCATTGTCACTTTATATTGATCTTGTTATTGATTTCCTATAATGAGAATATTTGTTGATTTTTAACTCACATGTCTTTAAAGATGAGCATTGTGATCATGGATATCATTTTGGTGATTAGAGAGCATGTTAAATGGGCCTTATAATTTCTTTATGACTGATAAAGCATGTTTACTCTTTAGCATAAAATATGTTCATTGTTGTGAATATCATAACATATAGATGTTATTATATTTTGTCGTTATAAAATATAAAATAAGGATCAATGAATATTGATATATAATATTTAATGGGATGAGTTTTTACCCTAACTCTATTATACCCATTCCCCTTATTCTTAAAAGGATGGGCTATAATATCACCCTAAATCAAGTGTACACAATCCCCTATCCAATCTATGGAATATTTTTTATACCCAAAATTATTAATTCTTTTTTAATAGGAAGTGGCTATAAGATTTCCCACACTTAATCATATTAAATCCTAATTTTTGGTTCAAAGAAGGTACAATAGGTATGGATCCTCCTAGTATAGGGAGTTGTCATTTATAGTAGATACTAGTTATAAAAGTGATTCACTATTTTTGACTACACTATTTTTATCAATTATTATCATAAATATGTTTTTATGTATATTTATGTGTTTTAATTGAAAAATTCATTCCATGAACTTTGCCTCATAATCCATGTTACCATCCTCACTTAAACAACACATGTCAAGTTTGAATAAGAAAAAAATTTCCCTATCTGGATAAGAATCCAATGGGATTTCTATTTTTTCAATAATTATCACACACTGAGGCATGGGGTTCCTTTAAAAATGTTTCCCATAGTAGTGTTTTGGTGTTGATAACCTCACTCCAATAGAAGTCCATGGATTTCAAAAATTGATGATAAAGGGGTTTTAGGATCATAAAACTCATTTTGAGGATTTTTCAAGATCTTTTTTTGCCTTTTAAAAAATCATTATAGGGTATATAAACCCTAGTTTGGGGAATAATTCACTCCTTAGGATTTAATTTAATTATTCATGAAGCCAAAATGAACTTAAAAATCAAAATTTATGAATATTTGAAGTTGGGAAGAGATTAAGTCCCTTTTTCCTAGGTCCATTCACCCATCTCGTTCACCTAGGTTATACCCATGGATCACTAACATGCATCACCTCCCACATGAAACTAATATCTCCCATTTAATCCCCACAATCTAAAAATAGAACCCCTCACCTCTTATTTTTGACACACCCACACACACTTGCAAAGATGGGTGATGAAGAGATGTTGGATCTCCCTTCACCCTACCTATTCCAAAGCCCCTCACTAGGGAAATCCCACACTAGGTAAATCTCTCACCAGGTATAACCCTCACTAGAATTCACCCTCACTAGAGTGATCCCTCACTTGGGTGAGACCTTAATTGGGAGATCATTCACCCAAGATCCTTTACTTAGGCAATCATTCACCCAAATCCCTTTACTTGAGTGACCATCTTTCCAAGGCCCTTCACTTAGGTGACCATTCAACCAAGGGCCTTCACTTATTTGACCATCCACCAAAGTTCCTACACTTGGAAAACCATCATCCCAAGGACCTTTACTTTGGGTGGCCATCCACCCAATTCCCTTCACTTTGGATAATATCCTCCCAAGTCCCTTCACTTGGGAAACCATCTGCCCAAGGCCATTTATTTGTGGAACTATTTTCCCAAGGCCCCCAACTTGGGTGACCATCCACCCAAGATCCATCACTTGTGTGACCATTTACCCAAGGTCCTCCACTTGGGTGACCATTCAGGCAAGGACCACCACTTGGGAAACCATTCACCCAGGGCCCCTCACTTGGGTGACCCTTCACCCAACCCTTCACTAAGGAGAGCCTTCAATCAAGGCCCTTATACTGGGGAGAGTCCTTAGACATACCTCACTAGGGATAAGCACCTTAGTTATACCTCACTAGAGATAATAACCTTCACTATCCCTCACTAGGCCTAAGATCCTTCATTATCCATCATTAGGGATAATAATTAGGTTATTATACTCCCACATGAGAGTACCAAAAACACCTCTATTTTAATGATAGGGAACCAATTAACCTAGATCTCATACCCAAACACTAATTATTCCTCACCTCAAACCTAATAATCCTAATAGGTGTAGACCCAGTCATTCATTCCTTCACCTGAATCACTTTTCTGGTCAGGCATCTCAGGGAAATATACATGCATAAGCCCTGTAAAACCAACTTAATTCAAGATAATCCTTAAGGCTTACCAAAATTTTTGAGTTGAGATGCTCATCTTGGTTTTCCTATATATAGGCCTTCACCTAGGTGTAATCCCTAAGAATACCTTCACCTAACTCATATACTAGGCCAGGTATCTCAGCACAACTCATGCATAAGCCTCACTATCTCTCCTAATGTCACCCCTTTTATTTCATAGTAATAATCTATAGACCTCATATCAGATGTAATACCCAATCATACCTTCTCCCAAGTCACTGACCAGGTTAGGCACTTTATGGAAGTATACATTTGTAAACCCCACACAATCACCTTGAGTCGAGATACTCCTCTTAGTTATCATCTATGGCCCTCCTATTAGGTTTAAGACCTAAAATAACCTCAAAGGGTAGCATAAATTCATAAGCCTCACCCGATCTCTTATTATTTCTCATTTAATGATATAAGAATCCCACTAGGGAAGTACATGCATAATCCCTACTTGATCTATAATCATACGCTCTATTTTAATACAGTTCATTTTCTCTTATCTTCTTTATTCTCACACTGAGAATGACTCACATGGGATTAGAGGTTTAGTTGATTGTTTCATTATCATAATTAATATGCATCACAACAATCACCTTGTAAGTAATATCCTAATGACTCTACTATGTATAGTATAATTACTTACCACATGATGTTAAACAACATGGACCAGTCCTCACATATTAAATTAAACTATGTCACTTGAACTATGTGGATTTCGATTCATATTCTTATAGGAAACATAGGATTCCTATTTGAGGCTCCAACTCAAAATCCTCAAACATACCTTTCCTATTATGTTATGAGCATAAGAAACCCATGTGATGAGCATGGTGTTCCCCAAAAATTTCTTTAGAAACAAGTTTGGGGCCATCATGATCAACCCTCCCAAGCAATGAGATTATGACCCTCTATGCAATGAGAAAAATATCTCATTATATTGATGAGTGTAAGGTTAATCATATTTATCTGGTGATGAGCTAGGTATTCCTCTGATGATGAGCTAGGGATTCCTCTAATGATGTTCTAGGGATGATCTATCAGGTCTCATATGACAAGAATGATATTCCTTCATGGCTTAACATGGGGAAGATAATAGGGGCATCCTCTTAGTGTAAGCCTCAACCATGTTTTCATGAATATGGGAACTATTGGATGTTTTCAGTTTCATAAACAAACCCCATTAGAAACCAATCAAAGAATAATGTAAATAAGTAGACATTTTTATCCGTACATCTATTCTATCACCACTGTGTTGAGACACAGTTGGCGGTTCCCTATAGAGTATTTTATTCTCACTACTAGAAAAATGACCTATAACCACAGATCTATAGCTACAGTTTAATGGGTCTATAGCTATAGGTTAAGAAATTTCCACAATTATTTAAAAATCATGGATTTAGATGATATATAACCATGGAGATTGTCCCCCATGGAAATAATATTCCCTCAGTTTTTATCCTCTCTCACGACTTTCCTCTCTCACTAACCCACTCACCCTCAAAACCCTTATCATATTCCTCACATATTTCTTCTGATCATTGCCCAAACAACTTCTCTCTCATCCGATCCTCGTAGGATTCTACTTTTAGTTCCTCCATCCCTCACTGTCTTATCCATTCACAGTTCCTCCATTCACGGTTCCTCTATTCATGGCATGGATTATCCATTCATGGACTCTCTATTTGAAAGTCATCCTCCCCCCACCGGCTTCTCTACTCTTAGTTCCTCCATCCCTCATGCATTAATCCCTTCCTCTATAACCTTTTTCGGGTATTCCTCCTCCATTTGGTGCATCATCCAAAGCATTCCTCCCCTCCTCCATAACCTTTTTCGGGCGTTCCTCCTCCATTCGGTGCGTTGGATTAACCATTTTACTTCTTTTAATATTGTTAACCTATTTTATGGATCCTATTTTGTCTTTATTTCCACACAGGAGGAGTTTTTAGTATTCATTATGTCAGCTATTATCTATTATGATTTTAATATTCTTTTATATGTTATTCATTGGTATTCAAGGTTTATATTTCATTCTCATAATTAATTTATTCTTTATTTAATATTCTGGAATTATTATTTTTCTAATGTTTTTTATTGAGAATTTTTTTCTAAGTGTTGTGCAAGGGAAAAATTATAGTCTAATATGTACTAGACTTTGTATTTCTGAAATTTATAGAATTTAGAAGTTGGTTATTTCAATCATAAATTCCAAAAGTAAGGATTTTTAGTATGTAAAGAACCTTACTTATCTAGTTTTTACCTTTTTATATCAACCATAACCATAAAAGACCCTTGTATATTAAGTTATTAATTTTACATATCAAGTATTAAATCTTACACATTGATGGTTTATTGTTATTTATGATGTGAGAAGATAAGTTTAACTTTATATAATAAGAAATTACCTTTACATATTAAAGAAAAATTGCTTTTATGTATTATATTTTTTACTCTGATTTACTACATGGATTTTGGATATTACTTTTATATATTAACTATTTCTAAGGAAACTACTCTTATTTTTTTATCAGAAGTTATGATTTGAATATAATAGAATATATGAAAAAATGCATGTCATGATATTCAAATAGTAAAGATTTAAGTTAGGTCATGAAAATAATTTTCTAGGCTATTTGGAAACATAAATTAGTTCATGTTGTGATTATACACACCTATACGAGATATAGAAAAGAGCTATGTCATGAGAAGATCATCCAGCCATGGAGAACTATTTATCAGTGCCAGGAATATTATTTATCATTATTGATGATTTCTTATCTATCGTATGTTATGATTGAAAAAATATTTTAAAATATTAAAAATTAATATATTGAGTTGTTTTTAAGGCTTTGTTTCCCATGATTACATAAATTAGTCGAAGTTTTTAAATGTTTATAATTATGGAAGAATTGAATAATTATCTGGGTTATAATTATTATAGAGATTATCATTCATGGACAACTGATTATATTTTGGAAATATTTATGAGATTATTGCAAGATTTATAGAGAACCATATTATTATTCTAAAAATTTCATATATAAATGGACACACATTCCTTTCTTGAGACAAAATTACTAAAAAAGTTTGAAGGACTTTATTTAATCATTTCTCTTACAAGAATGCCCAAGATAAATTGTTCTATATCTACTGTGTGAAGGAAAAAATATACTTATTATATATTAGTAATAATTATTAATAACTTTAGTTGATTTAACTATTTTATATTCATTATGATGAATTTCCTTTGTGCTATAAAGTTTTATTGAGTTGTAATCACTCAACTTACACATGGTTGTTCCTCCATTAAAAGGTAGTGTATTGGTTATTCTAACATATGAAAAAACTTAGTTTATAGGTTCTACCTTATCCCTAAAAAATGTTGGTGTTTGGCTAGTGCTTTCAAGTGTGAAAAATATAGGTAGGTTCATTTTTTATTGGGTATGATAAAAGAATATCATAAAGAATTGTCAATATTCTTCAAAAGTGAGTTATATTTTGTGTGTACCATTATTTAGAGGAGTTAAGAGGTGTGAAGTGTATACATGGGATATTTCTGATTGGAACTACTATATAAATCCTTTTATACTCTTATTCATTATTTTTTTCATACACTCTTTACACTAAAATTTCATTTATTATTTATATTTAAATTGTTTATTATTATTATCCTTCAAATTATGCATTTTATTTTAAAATTTTATTTGAGTCTATTCAACCACCCCTTAGACTCTCAAAAATATCTACATTTGGATCAACAATTAATATAAAAGTATATCCCTTTAAGATTTTTACTTTTTTGATTATTTCCCTAAAACCATTCTTGGTATCATTTACATTGATACTTTGAGCATTTAATCAGTTAATGTGTTATTTCCATTGATGATATCCACATGAAAATAAAATCAATTAATTAATTGGTAGAACTTATTTCATATAAATGGTATTATATATAATCCACACAGAAGAATGGATAATTGAAAATTTTAGAGGTATTTCACTATTTGAGAATATTTTCTAGTATCTAAACTATGAAAATATTACCCCCTTTATATAGAAAACATACACAAAATTGATATGCATGTTAGAATTCATAATGCCTCAAATGTTACATAACAACCAAATGCATTGGATCACACTTCATTGATTAAACCAAACTCTAATTGTTTTAGATTTTGATTTTATTTAACACATTACAAATTTATGTGTTGAAAATTGAAAAAAAAGATAATTAGATTAGAAAAATTGATTAAATGGTATCCAATATCATTCCCATTTTCACCATGATGTGGTGTTATACTCCATGATTAAAATTAAATAATGTAATGGCATCCTTAAACACACTATGGTATATGATATGGCTTATATTTTCAAAATGTCTCTAAATTTCAATAAATCTTTGTAGAATTAATACAAAACATCACAAATCATTGTGAATCCATCATAACACTTTTGGGAATTGATTATTATCATCTATTATATTTCATATAAACTATTTTTACTATAATCAATCCTCATTCTTGGAACATATATGTGACTATTCATGATTTTTTTATAATTTAAAACATTTATCAATTCCCTAAACCATAATTTTAAGATATTTGTTATGATTTTTTACGAACATGTTATTGATGATTACTTATTATCTTATGAAATAATACACATCATGTTAATCCATTTTCTAGATTATTTATTTAATGTATGTTTAAATGCCTCATAATGGATATATAATGGATATACAATATTGATCAGATCACTGATGATTTTTATAAGGAGTTATGATATTTTTTGGACTTTTCATTCACTAATGATTCAGATGGCGGATTGATTCGATGCTCGTGTTTTGATTGTGTTGAAAGACCATGATTAACTCATGAGGAAGTGAGTTACCATGTCACTAATCATGTTTTCCAAAACAATTATCACATGTGATATCATAATGGAGAAAAATCTCATGTGGAGAATGTCATTAATTTTGCAGAAAAGATTGGTATGAAAAATATGATTTCTGATTGGTTTCCTTTTGTTTCTGAAGCTAGCTTTTCATGCAGACTAGTACAAGAGAAAATGAATACTGGAACACAATTTTCATCTATTAATCAAGATGATGACGTTGAGAGTTTTATAAATCTAATGAAAGATGCGAATACCCTAGTATATCAGGCATGTGAAAAAATTAGAAAACTTGAGTTTTTAATGTGATTATATCATGGGAAAAATTTATGGATTTTGTAATACTTCCATAGACTATATACTTAAATTTATTAAGGATTTACTACTTAATGATGCATGTATTCCAAAAAATGAATACATGGCATCAAATTTGGTTGAAAAATTTGGATTTTCATATATTAAGATTCATTCTTGACCCAAATATTGTTGTTTGTTCTGGAAGGAAAATGCAGAGTTGAGTCAGTGAAAACAACGTGACACATCAAGGTGGAAGACTAATAAAGATGGAACTCGATCTCACATACTAGAGAAACTGATGTGCAACTTCCCTTTAATTACCATGCTTCAAAAAATTTAATTTCAGAACAAATGGTAAGGAATATGAGATGGAATAAAGATGAAAGAGATAAGGATAGTGATTAAATAGTGCATCCTGCAGATGGTTTGGCTTGGAAGAAATTTGATAGGTTACATCTTGATTTTTTAGATGACCCAAGAAATGTTAGATTGGGATTATCTTGTGATAGTTTCAACCCATTTTTCCAAATGCATACTGCACACAATACTTGGCTTGTTTTCATTCACATTTATAACTTTCCTTCATGTATGTGTATGAAGAAGCTGTTTACTATCATGAGTATATTGATATTTGGACCTAGTGATCCTAGAAATTATATTTATATATACTTTCATCCATTAATAGATGAGTTAAAGTAACATTGTATTGTTGGTGAACAAGCATACGATGCATTTAGGAAGGAGTAATTTATGTTTCGTACAACTTTATTATGGACAATAAATGATTTCCCTACTTATGAAATGATGTCTGGTTAGAGTACTAAAGGGAAATTATCCAGCCCTATTTTTATAAAAAATAAAGTTTCAATGAACTTTAAACTTTATAGGGAATAAATGATTTCTACTGATGCATCATCCATACAGGAAAAATCAGAGACAATTTGATAATACCATCGAGACAGATGAGACACCTCAATGAATGTTAGGGAATGATATTGTTAAAGAACTTGATGATTTGAATTATGTTCTTAGAAAAATTTAATAAAATATGAGAAAGTGAAAGCATGTTAATTCAAATTCCAATAGCAATTGAATTAATAAAATCATATTCTTTGAGTATCCATATTGGTCAAAAAATTTATTGTTTCATTGTTTATATGTAATACATATCAAGAAATTTTTTTTTGAGATATTACATGCTACTATTTTAAATGTAAAAGGAAAAAAAGACGATTTGTGGTCACATCATGATTTGATGGGTTGTGGTATACGAGAAAGACTTCATCCTAAGTTAATTGGTCAAAATAACTGGAAAGTCCCCTTTTTATTGTTATTTGATGATAAATGTGGATAAGAAACAATTTATTTAGGTATTGGAATGTTTGAAGGTTCCATATGGTTATTCAAGTAATATTTAGAAAAGGGTGAATACAAAAGATGTGAAACTAAAATATCTTAAAACCCATGATTACCATGTCTTGTTACATGAGTTGATTCCCATTTACATTCAACATTTACTTTCACATAATGTTAGAGTTGTTGTGATTAATTTATGTCATTTTTATCAAGACCTTTGTACCAAAAGACCGAGTATAAGTGTTGTTAAAAAATTGTAGAGAGATACACCGATTACTTGTTTTATTTATGTTAATGAAATTATATAATTATTTTTTATAGGATAAATCCAATAGAAATAAAAGAAATAAGAGTGAAAAGAAACACGTTTATACTCTTGGACACAGTTCACTCCCAGAACATGAGCAAACACAAGTAATTTAACATTTAAAATATTTATCTTGGTTTAGTGTAATTTTTTTGACTTTTAATTTTTATTTATTTCTTTTTTTCCATAAAAAATAATTGAATATTGAGGGTAAAATTCCTCACTATAATTTATTTTATACATGAAGAAAAAAGAAATATGACACTATGATAAATATCAACACTGAGAAGATGATTGTAAGTATATTTCAATTTATTTTATTTTGACTGAATTTAATTCCTTATATTATTTTATAATTTCAATTTATTTTATATATCAATCAATATAATTATTTGGAGTCATTGGTAGAAAAAGAACCTGTCAATTTGGGCCCAAATGATCATCTATATCAGGCATTAGGAGATGAGAATCAGGGAAGAGTGCGTTGTCGACCTGGTAAGAAGATTATACCATATCGATACTATTCTTATGGAAATGTTTCTCCAAGTACTAGTTCAGGTTTGGTCATAGTGGAGTAAATAAATTCCATAATCAAAGAAGAAGCTCAAAAATTATAAAAGGTGATAATTGAAAATATGATAAAAGTTATGTATACCCTTTCTTCTACACTTACACCTGAAGCAGCTACAATGGTTGATGATTGTTTGATGTCGATGAATTCTTTTTATATAGATTCCTCTTTTGGTGCTAGAGCCAGAACTAGAGCCGGAGTTGGAGCTAGTGCTTGTAACATCCCAATTAAGTAATGAATAATAGATATTTTTATCTATGTCTATTAGTGAATTAGATAGTGTTTTAGAGGCTTAAAATGATAATAAATCCAATCTTAAGCGTGGAATACACTAATATTCTTAAAGGATTGTTTTACTACCTTTTGATGGAAAAACCTTTTTAAATCAAACTTTTGACAATTTTATAATCTATATTTGTCAAAATAAAAATATTCATTATGATTGGGACATTGAAATTTACATTGGATAAATTTTTGGTATTTTTCTGACAATGTTCATTTTTAGTGAAAAATACTGCATTTTACATCAAAACTACTTTTTAATCTAATTTATTTATATGATTAGATTATCTTTTGAATTTGTTTTAAAGTGAAATTAGAAAATATTTTTACCATTAAATCCAATAGTGGTCGTTGGAATTAATTTCACTTTGAAATTGGACTTAAACTAGTGTCAATCTTTTGATACTTATTGTTTCACAAAAACACGCTATTTGTCATGACAGCGGGAATTAATTATTAAATTAATTAATTTGACTTATATGTTTTAAATTTTGTAAAATAGACTTCATTTTTGAATTCGGAATATCAAATATAGATTAGGGTGAATTTTTGGTATTTTTCTGAAAAACTTCAATTTTTGATGAATAGTGAAACCACTAAGTGGTACTTATAAAAACAGATTTTTCCATTTAAATGAAATTTTGCCACCTATGTGATTTGATTTTCAAAAATCCAACATACATGGTTGTCATTAAGAAGTAAAATGTGGTTCAATGAGATTAAAATAATTTTTTGGTGAATAGTAACTCTTAAGTTCTTAATCGCGATTAGTGGAAATTAGTGTAGTTTAAGGTAAAAATAATGTTTTAATAATATGAGATGACCTAGAAACATGTCCTACCCTCATTGGATGTGTCATGGCCGACCAAGAAAATCCATGGGTCAACTTGGGGACCCCATGAAGCCACTTTGGTTGGAAAATGACATAAATACCTTTTATTTAATGTTAATGTAAAAAATGGCACAAACATGATATGTTTTACTAAAACAATTTTTAAATGGGGTTATACAAGTCAGAGTTTTGATTATAAATGGTCATTGGAAAGCTAAAACGATTTCCTACATCATAGTAGTTTTTATATAATTTTTAGACATTAAATAAATTAAATTATTTATGACATAATGATGATGCAATGATGAACTCATTATTTAACGATTTAAATAAAATGGAAAGATAAAGTAATATCTAAGACCTAAACATGTCCAAAACCTATTAGATGAGTGGATTTCAAACCCTTATCACCTTATCCTCGAATTATATTAATGTGGGACCTTTTGAATCCGAAAATCTTTTTAAAATAAAGTAACTTATCTTTACTTTCCAAAAGTGCCCCTCCTCTCCTCTTATAAAAGGCCTCCACCTCTACCTCATTTCACACACTCCTCAAGCATTTGGATCGGCCATACCCTGCCAATTTACTCTCTACAAATCCCTCTCCTCATACTAGAGGATTCCCTTTGGGAATAATACTTTCCAAGGAAGCCTTTAGGCTCAAATCAAAAGGAGTTACACTTTTAAAGGTAATTCATTCTCTCATGTTCTTTTGTTTTATTTTGCTTATCCAACCCCCTAAAATCATTTTATTTACTTCTTTTGTAACAACACCAGTATATTAAATATACTAGGATGTTGTTATAAGTTTTATTTGAGCTACACTCTCACACAACTACATCAAATGGTTAAAGAACATACGGTTTCCGTGGATGGCGAAATTCTGCCTCCCGAAACGATGATTGTCAATACTCATTTAACACCTTCAAATGTGGCCATTATGATGTCACTATTTTTATATATGATATATAATATTTTTATGTTTTCCTTATGCATCTGTTTTTTTCATTTTGGGCATAACTTTATGGTTTCCATTATGGGTAAACGCGATATCTTCATTTAAGGAAGTGCGGACTACCGCCCCCTCAAAGTGATTTGATTTGTTAAATACCATATGTGGGACGTATAAAGGATGGAACTATGATATAATATATTATACTGGAATTATAATATACCTTTATATCATTATGATTCCATTCTATAAAATACGAAATATAAATGAAAGTAGCATTCATGCGTACGTACGGCTTACCGTCTCCATGAACAGTGCATTTCATTTCTTACCTCTAAATGATTATGTAATATTATAAATGCATGTATATACTGGATATATATGATATATATGATATATACATCATGATTATAATTCTGGATATAATGGATACATGAACAACTTGTAATTATAAAGGGTTTATTTTGACTCAAGTACCAATGATCGTTAAAACGACCATTATTAACTTAAATAATTACATAGTGTTCATGACATGGAAATAAGTGATATAAAAGGAATAATGAACTTGAAAAAGGTTCTTAAACAAGTAGAAATTAACTCAAGTTTATTATTCAGGAGATTAAAGAACGACCGAGTCAAGTCGGACCCGAGGTATGGGACTTCATCTCAATCTCCTTTCATTGAGGCATATTTTATTTTATACACAACTTTCTTTTATACGATGTATAAACCCCTTTGAATTTTACGTTTATCCAAAAGGAATATTTTTTATACTAAGTGTTTTACAAAACTACAAAAGGGAATGTTTTTGTTGTACGTATGCGGCGACAACGACTTCTCCGCCGCTGTAACCATTATTTGAGTTTCGGCTTCCTCTACAAGCCATAAATTCTTTTTAAAAGAAAAATAAATACCATGTTTTACTTTTCTTTTATTTTGGTATTGAAAATGGTTTTCATAATATTTTTATATCAATGTGTGGTATTGATATCTTGTGATTGAATGGTGAAAATTTTATGTTTCCTTTATGCATGTTTTATGTGATACGATTATGTTGAGGTTCTTGGGCATTATTATGAAGACGGGTGGTTCCGTGATAGACTAAGGGCGGGTGAGCCCAATATAGCTCTCCAATGCATTGGGTAACGCGAAGGAGTGAAACGTTAAGGTTTCTCCAAAGAGATTTAGGGAATATACTGTGATGGGTATTCCAAACGTAACCAAGAGGGTTACTCCCTACGTAAGAATGTTATGAATGCCTCAAGTTACCTTTATGTATTATGATTTCTATGATTTATTCATGATTTGATGAGGTATGTTAAAGTGCTTATGTTATATGGGTAAAGTATGATTTCATTATTATGTATATATGTACCCATGTTTCCTTTCCATATTTTTATATCCCTTACTGAGATTTTTATGCTCATCCCAAGTTTTTTTGAAATGTTTTTCACAGGTCAAGGGAAAGGTACATGATATGATGATAGTGTCAAGGAAGTGTCAAGAAAGAATCCATGTTTTATTTTAAATATGTTTCCATTGATGGAAATGAAGAATACTCTCTTTATGTAACCACTTTGTTTATGTGTGGAATGTAATGTAAGTTTTATGATCTAATTCTCTAAAACTCTAAACCCGAAAAGATCCTCAATGTGTAATCTTGTAATAACTCAAGATTAAGTAAGGTTTAAGGCTGGGGCCTTATAGTTGGTATCAAATGTCGGTTTAGATAACTTTAGGAGTTAGAATTCTATTAAATGATTATCCAAAAATATTTTTTTTATGGTAAAATTGAAATGATATAGCATTTGAAGATTACCATGTTGCTTCATCTAAGACATGTTTGTTCAGAATGGTTTTCCGCAGAGGGAATAGGGAAGCAGTGCTAGGAAGGCATACAGAAGGAAATAACCTTCCGAATCAGCATCCCGAGATGGTCGGAATTGGAACTGAGCAGTTTGTTGCAGTAATGGCATAGTTGAATTAGGCTATAAATGGTGGTGGTATCCATGCACGAGATCAGCCAGATCAACCGCAGAGGAACATGTCAGTTGTGGAACATTTCATGAGGCAACATCCCCCATCATTCAGAGGATCATCTTACCCTGTGTTAGCTGAAGGGTGGATTAAAGCACTGGAGAAGATTTTCGATGTCATGGGGTGTTCAGACAATCAAAAGGTTAGTCTTGCTATTTACCGTTTGGAGGGTGAGGCAGATCAGTGGTGGTCGATGGTTAAAAATATCAGGGACGCTGATGAGATTGATGCTCTCGACTGGGATGAATTCAAAGGTATGTTTCTTGAGAAGTATTTTCCTAAGGCTGTTCGACTTAGGATGGAAAAGAAATCATTGGAATTGAGGCAAGAGGAAGACTCAGTGGCTACCTATGAAGAAAGGTTCACTCGTTTGGCAAGGTATGCTCCAAATTTTATCCGAGACCTTGATAGTAAAATCAATCATTTTTACTCAGGATTAAAGCCAAAATATCGAAGGGCATTAGCTTATCGTGAGTTTAAAAGTTATGAAAAGCTTGTTCGATGTGCTGAGAAGGTGGAAATGGAGTTTGCCGATGATCAAGTGTTCTATAACAACCAGCAGAAGAAGAGAATGAGGTGGCAGGAGAAAGGTAAGAATTCTTCAAAAAAGTCTGATGGTAAGAAAACTAAGTTTCCAGTTTGTGATAAATGTGGTAAAAGGCATGCTGTGGAATGTCTTATGAATTTTGGAAAGTGCTACCGATGTGGTAATATGGGACATAAGGCTCGTGATTGCACTGAAAAGGATTAAGGTGAAGGTAAAACCAAATTTGATTTACAGTTAGTAAAATGTTATAAGTGCAATGGGATGGGTCACTATGCAAACGAGTGTCCGACAAAGAGCTTGAGTGATGGGAAGCAGTTAGACTACAAGCAGAAAGGGGTGGTGAAATCTTTTGCAACTACTTCGGCAGATTTCAGGCCATCAAATGAAGTTGTATCAGGTACTTTGTTTGTTTTTTCAGATTATGCCAGTGTGTTGTTTGATTCGGGGTCTACACATTCTTTCATCTCTGAAAACTTTTCTAGTAAAATGGGAATACCATCTCAAGAAATGACTCCTGAACTTGTGGTAAAAACACCTGGGGGAAATGTTGAGGCAAAAAGAATTTATAATAATCTTCCTATCCTTATCTGTGGAAAGAACCTACTTGAAAACCTTATTGTTCTACCTCTAGTAGAGTTTGATGTTATCCTGGGTATGGATTGGCTCTCTATTTACCATGCTAAGATTGACTGTAGAGCTAAAGAAGTTTCTTTTCAGAAAGACTTTCAGTTTGTGTACAAGAATGAACCCTTACTGTTGATAACTTATCAAGAGGCCGAGAAACTTGTAAAAGATGGAAATGAATGTTACCTTGCACACGTAGTTGAAAATAAAGGAACTGTTCAGATTAATGATGTGCCAGTGGTAAATGAGTATCCTGAAGTTTTTCATGATGAGTTGCCTGGAATAATACAAGATCGAGAAGTTGAGTTTACGGTTGACTTAGTTCCTGATGCTAAGCCAATTTCAAAACCCCCTTATCGAATGGCTCAAATTGAACTTTTAGAGTTGAAGGAGCAATTGCAAGATTTATTATAGAAAGGTTTCATTCGACCTAGCACATCACCATGGGGTGCTCCTATTTTATTTGTTAAAAAGAAAGATGGTTCTATGAGACTTTGCATTGATTATAGAGCCTTGAATAATATTACTGTTAAGAACAAATATCCTTTGCCTCATATTGATGATTTGTTTGATCAGCTCCAGGGAGCTCAGTTTTTTTCAAAGATTGACTTGAGATCGGGGTACCATCAGCTGAAGGTAAAGGAGGCAGATATTCCGAAGACCGCGTTCCGTACGAGATATGGCCATTATGAATTTGTAGTAATGCCTTTTGGGCTAACCAATGCACCTGCTGTATTCATGGACTTAATGAATAGAATTTTCCATGAGTTCTTGGATAAGTTTGTGGTGGTTTTCATTGATGATATTTTGGTATTTTCTAAAAGTAAAGAGGAGCATGAAGGACATTTAAGGGTTATCTTGCAAACCTTAAAAAAAATAAACTGTATGGAAAATTCAGCAAGTGTGAGTTTTGGTTGCAACAAATTTCTTTCCTTGGTCATATTGTTTCTAAAGATGGAATAACTGTTGATCCTGCAAAAACAAAAGTTGTGGAAGAATGGCCAAGACCCACAAATGTAACCGAGATTCGTAGCTTCCTTGGTTTGGCAGGCTATTACTGAAGGTTTGTTAGAAATTTTTCACGATTATCTAGTCCAATGACTAAGCTAACTCGGAAGGGTGTTAAGTTTATCTGGACAAAAGAATGTGATGATTCTTTTCAGGAATTGAAAAGAAGATTGGTGAATGCTCCAGTTTTGGCACTACCTTCCAGGAATGGTGAGTTTGTTATATACAGTGATGCTTCATTGAAAGGACTTGGTTGAATCCTAATGCAGAATGATCAGGTAATTTCCTATGCTTCACAACAGTTGAAAACTCATGAGGTAAATTACCCTACACATGATTTGGAATTAGCTGCTATTGTTTTTGCTTTAAAAATTTGGAGGCATCATTTGTATGGAGTAAAGTGTGAAATATATACCGATCACAAAAGTTTAAAGTATATATTCACTCAGAAAGAGTTAAACATGAGACAGAGGAGATGGTTGGAATTAATCAAGGATTATGATTGTACAATTCATTACCATCCGGGAAAAGCAAATAAAGTGGCTGATGCTTTGAGTCGAAAAAGTAATGCTTCATTAGCAATGTTGCATTTGGAACGTGATCCTTTGGTTAAGGATTTGATGAACTTTGGCATAGAATTTGTTGGTGCAGGAAGTCCTTCTGTTTTGTTTCAGGTATCAGTGAGATCTTCTCTATCAGGCAGAATCAAGCAAGCACAGAAGCAAGACACTGAGTTGCAGAAAAAGGTAGAGCTGGTTCAGAAAGGTAAGTTGACTGAATTCAACATTGATAATGATTGTGTTTTTAGATTTGGGAAGAGATTGTGTGTGCCTTGTGATTCAAAGTTGAAGAGAGATTTGTTATGTGAAGCTCATAGTTCTCCGTTTTCAGTTCATCCGGGCAGTACTAAGATGTATAGAGATCTGCGGGAGTATTACTGGTGGGATGGAATGAAAAGGGATATTGCTGATTTTACTGTGAAGTGTTTGACATGTCAACAGGTTAAAGCAGAGAGGAAGTTACCTAAAGGGATGCTTCAGCCTTTACTAGTGCCAGAGTGGAAATGGGAGAATATATCCATGGAATTTGTTGTGGGATTACCGAAGACATCTCGAGGTAATAATGCAATATGGGTTATTTTTGATCGCTTGACCAAGTCTGCTCATTTCCTTGCTATACGAGATACTTTCTCTCTAGATCAACTCTCCCCTTTGTATCTTAAAGAGATAGTCAGGTTACATGGAGTTCCCCTCTCCATTGTATCTGACCGTGATCCCAGGTTCACTTCTAACTTTTGGAAAGGCCTTCAGAAGTCGTTGGGTACTGAATTAAATTTTAGTACAGCTTTTCATCCTCAATCAGATGGGCAGTCAGAACGAACAATTCAGACATTAGAGGATATGCTACGAGCTTGTTCGATGGATTATCAGGGAAGTTGGGACCAACATCTTTCTTTGGTTGAATTTTCATATAATAATAGTTTTCATTCCAGTATACAGATAGCACCATTTCAGGCATTATATGGGAAGCGGTGTCGAACTCCAGATTTCTGGGATGAAGTGGGTGAAAGGAAGTTGATGGGACCGGAATTGGTAGAAGAGTTGGAAGAAAAAGTTCAGCTGATTCAGAAGCACATGAGAACAGCTCAGAGCAGGCAGAAGAGTTATGTGGATAACCGGAGGAAGGATCTATCTTTAGAGGTAGGTGATCATGTTTTTCTCAAGGTTTCTCCTTGGAAAAGTGTGATGATATTTGGTAAGAAAGGAAAGATGAGTCCAAGGTTTATTGGACCATATGAAATTCTGGAGAGAGTTTGATCAGTTGCATACTGAGTGGCTTTACCTCCGAGTTTATCACAGGTACACAATGTTTTTCATGTTTCAATGTTAAGGAAGTACATGCCAGATCCATCTCATGTTTTGAGTCCAAAGGTAGTTCAGCTGGAAGAGAACCTATCTTATGAGGAACAACCGGTCTAGATTCTTGACCACAGGGAGCAAGTGTTATGAAATAAGGTTATTAATCAGGTAAAGGTTTTGTGGAAAAACCACATGATGGAAGAGGCAACATGGGAATCTGAAAATGCAATGAGGGATAAGTACCCCCATTTATTCGATAAGTAAATAAATTGCGGGGACTCAATTTTCTAAAGGGGGGAAGGATGTAACATCCCAAGTAAGTAATGAATAATAGATATTTTTATCTATGTCTATTAGTGAATTAGATAGTGTTTTAGAGGCTTAAAATGATAATAAATCCAATCTTAAGCATGGAATACACTAATATTCTTAAAGGATTGTTTTACTGCCTTTTGATGGCAAACCCTTTTGAAATCAAACTTTTGACAATTTTATAATATATATTTGTCAAAATAAACATATTCATTATGATTGGGACATTGAAATTTACATTGGATAAATTTTTGGTATTTTTCTAACAATGTTCATTTTTAGTGAAAAATACTGCATTTTACATCAAAACTACTTTTTAATATAATTTATTTATATGATTAGATTATCTTTTGAATTGGTTTTAAAGTGAAATTAGAAAATATTTTTACCATTAAATCCAATAGTGGTCGTTGGAATTAATTTCACTTTGAAATCGGACTTAAACTAGTGTCAATCTTTTGATACTTATTGTTTCACAAAAACACGCTATTTGTCATGACAGCGGGAATTAATTATTAAATTAATTAATTTGACTTATATGTTTTGAATTTTTTAAAATAGACTTCATTTTTGAATTCGGAATATCAAATATAGCTTAGGGTGAATTTTTGGTATTTTTCTGAAAAACTTCAATTTTTGATGAATAGTGAAACCACTAAGTGGTACTTATAAAAACTGATTTTTTCCATTTAAATGAAATTTTGCCACCTCTGTGATTTGATTTTCAAAAATCCGACATACATGGTTGTCATTAAGAAGTAAAATGTGGTTCAATGAGATTAAAATAATTTTTGTTGAATAGTAACTCTTAAGTTCTTAATCGCGATTAGTGGTAATTAGTGTAGTTTAAGGTAAAAATAATGTTTTAATAATATGAGATGACCTAGACACATGTCCTACCCTCATTGGATGTGTAATGGCCGACCAAGAAAATCCATGGGTCAACTTGGGGACCCCATGAAGCCACTTTGGTAGGAAAATGACATAAATACCTTTTATTTAATGTTAATGTAAAAAAATGGCACAAACATGATATGTTTTACTAAAAAAATTTTTAAATGGGGTTATACAAGTCATATTTTTGATTATAAATAGTCATTGGAAAGATAAAAAGATTTCCTACATCATAGTATTTTTTATATAATTTTTAGACATTAAATAAATTAAATTATTTATGAAATCATGATGATGCAGCGATGACCTCATTATTTAACGATTTAAATAAAATGGAAAGATAATGTAATATCTAAGACCTACACATGTCCAAAACCTATTGTATGAGTGGATTTCGAACCCTTATCACATTATCCTAGAATTATATCAATGTGAGACCTTTTGAATTCGAAACTCTTTTTAAAATAAAGTAACTTATCTTTACTTTCCAAAAGTGCCCCTCCTCTCCTCTTATAAAAGGCCCCCACCTCTACCTCATTTCACACACTCCTAAAGCATTTGGCTCGTCCATCCCCTGCCCATTTACTCTCTACAAATCCCTCTCCTCATCCTAGAGGATTCCCTTTGGGCAGGATCCTTTCAAAGGAAGCCTTTAGGCTCAAATCAAAAGGAGTTACACTTTTAAAGGTAATTCATTCTCTCATGTTCTTTTGTTTTATTTTGCTTCTCCAACCCCCTAAACTCTTTTTATTTACTTATTTTATAACAACACCAGTATCTTCAATATACTAGTATGTTTTTATAAGATTTATTCGAGCTACACTCTCACACAACTACATCAAATGGTTAAAGAACATACGGTTTCCGTGGATGGAGAAATTCTGCCTCCCGAAATGATGATTGTTCAATACTCATTTAACACCTTCAAAGGTGGCCATTATGATGTCACTATTTTTATATGTGATATATAATACGTTTATGTTTTCCTTAAGCTTCTGTTTTTTTCATTTTGGACATACCTTTATGGTTTCCATTATGGGTAAACGTGATATCTTCATTTAAGGAAGTGCGGACTACCGCCCCCTCAAAGTGATTTGATTCGTTAAATACCATATGTGGGATGTATAAAGGATGGAACTATGATATTATATATTATACTGGAATTATAATACACCTTTATATAATTATGATTCAATTCTATAAAATACGAAATAGAAATGAAAGTAGCGTTCATGCGTACGTACGACTTACCGTCTCCATGAACGATGCATTTCATTTCTTACCTCTAAATGATTATGTAATATTATAAATGCACGTATATACTGGATATATATGATATATATGATATATACATCATGATTATAATTGTGGATATAATGGATACATGAACAACTTGTAATTATAAAGGGTTTATTTTGACTCAAGTACCAATGATCGTTAAAACGACCATTATTAACTTAAATAATTACATAGTGTTCATGACATGGAAATAAGTGATATAAAAGGAATAATGAACTTGAAAAAGGTTCTTAAACAAGTAGAAATGAACTCAAGTTTATTATTCAGGAGATTAAAGAACGACCGAGTCAAGTTATACCTGAGGTATGGGACTTTGTCTCAATCTCCTTTCATTGAGGCATATTTTATTTTATACACAACTTTATTTTATACAATGTATAAACCCCTTTTAATTTTACGTTTATCCCAAAGGAATCTTTTTTATACGAAGCGTTTTACAAAACGACAAAAGGGAATGTTTTTGTCGTACGTATGCGGCGACAACGACTTCTCCGCCGCCGTAACCATTATTTGAGTTTCGGCTTCCTCTACAAGCCATACCTTCTTTTTAAAAGAAAAATAAATACCATGTTTTACTTTTCTTTTATTTTGGTATTGAAAATGGTTTTCATAATATTTTTATATCAATGTGTGGTATTGATATCTTGTGATTTAATGGTGGAAATGTTATGTTTCCTTTATGCATGTTTTATGTGATACGATTATGTTGAGGTTCTTGGGCATTATTATGAAGACGGGTTGTTCCATGATAGACTAAGGGCGGGTGAGCCCGATATAGCTCTCCAATGCATTGGGTAACACGAAGGAGTGAAACGTTAAGGTTTCTCCGAAGAGATTTAGGGAATATACTGTGATGGGTATTCCAAACGTAACCAAGAGGGTTACTCCCTACGTAAGAATTTTATGAATGCCTCAAGTTACCTTTATGTCTTATGATTTCTATGATTTATTCATGATTTGATGAGGTATGTTAAAGTGATTATGTTATATGGGTAAAGTATGATTTCATTATTATGTATATATGTACCCATGTTTCCTTTCCATATTTTTATATCCCTTACTGAGCTTTTTATGCTCATCCCAAGTTTTTTTGAAATGTTTTTCACAGGTCAAGGGAAAGGTACATGATATGATGATAGTGTCAAGGAAGTGTCAAGAAAGAATCCATGTTTTATTTTAAATATGTTTCCATTGATGGAAATAAAGAATACTATCTTTATGTAACCACTTTGTTTATGTGTGGAATGTAATGCAAGTTTTATGATCTAATTATCTAAAACTCTAAACCCGAAAAGATCCTCAATGTTTAATCTTGTAATAACTCAAGATTAAGTAAGGTTTAAGGCTGGGGCCTTATAGTGCTGGTGCTGGTGCTGATGCTGGTGCAGGTGCCAGTACTGATGCCGATGCCGATGATGATGCTGGTGGTGTGAGAGGTGGTGATGATGTTTTAATAGGAGTCATGGATGAGGGTTATCATGGTTCTTATGATATTGATATTGAGACCCACTATTGATGTAAATTGTATTTTTGGGTTGTTAATATGTGGAATTTTATTATGTAGTTAAGTTTGATTATTGTAATATTGAATTTTATTGCGGTGTTTCTATCTGTTTATACATATATTGAATTATTGTATTATGTTGTATGTTTTTTCTGTATTAGATAAGTTTTATTATTATTATATTTAATTGTATCCTCATTCAACATGGCTATCATACCTCCTCACCGATGATGCTTCGAGGCGGCCCCCTACCTCCTCCAACGTACCTCCGATGGTATGCAGTCCATTTTTCCATTTTTTGCTAATTATTTTCTTTTTATACTATTAGTTTCTCCCCCTCATTTTTCTATCTTCTTAATTTTTTCTATAGGTGAACCCATTCCAGTGGATGACAGAGAACTTTAACCTTAATTCATTGATTCAGAACCACAACTCAATGTAAGACCCTGCATTTCATACTGTTTTCTTTTCATTAAATAATTTCAAGTGGTGTTTTATGATTTGAGCATCTCTATTATTTGAATCATGGTGTTATATTCTCAGAAACCTTTAGGGGGTGGGGGTGCAAGGGGTGTGCAGGGGGGTGCAAGGGGTATGTAGGGGGTGTGTATGGGGGGTGCCATGGGTGTGCAAGGGGTGAAAGGGGAAGGGGGAGTGTGTGTGTGGGGGGGGGGGGGGTGCATGGGGGTTTATAGGGATTGGGGCTTAATTTCCTATACAAATCTGGTTTGAATATAATTATTCTTGTTGGTGTGTTACAAAATGGCATCAGAGGCTTTTATTTTTTATTTTTTCATACAATTTTTTGAGATTATGGACATGTGGAATAAGAATTTTTTAGAGACAATGTTTAAATAATTATTGATGAATGATTCAGATATGGAATTTAATAGTGGATAAATGAGGGAATCAGAACCTATATGATTTTTAATTGCATTTTTTTCTATGCTAATGTGCTCTTTTTTGTTCTAGGATTATTATAATTGGGCTATAGTGATATCTAATCGAGCACAAATGTGTGGACGTACTAAAGAGACCGAAGAGTTGTGGAAATAAGTTGGATGTTTTAAGAATTATGTGCTTTGGATTCAATTAACATACATTTTATATAATCGATATTCCTCTTTAATTTTTTTAAGAAACAGAAAACTATTAAAGATCTGTCCAAATCAAATGGAATAGTCCCCAGGCGTGTCATAAATATATATGTTTTTTATTCTCCTACCCAAAACATCAAACATTATTTTACCCCACAACTTTTTCTTATTCATACCAGACACATCTATTTTTTTTCTTGATAACATCCAAAGGTTATTTTCTTATTTTGTGTTAATATAGTATATAATTTTGTTGTAGGCACTTAATAACTGGGGGCTTTCTCTAAAGGTATTTTATTTAAATAAGTATTGGTTGAAATTCTTCTAGCAATTATTGTTGTTATTATTTTTTACTTTGAAGATATTATTTATCTTTCCAATTACATAAATGTTTTAAAATTAAAATTTAGGAACCCATTGGCATTGTTCTTACTAGAGAAAAGCAAACAATTTTAATAACTATGATTAGTAAGGTAACTTGAATGGTTAGCATTGCTAAGATGGACATACAAATGAATGTGTATATATAAAAAATTTATTTTTTTGAAGTTCAAACAATTTTTTATAATAAGAAATAAATTTTTATTTTGAACATGCATTTTATTATAGTTATTTTTGTCTCCAACACTTGTGAATCACACCCTTTTTAAGGAAATTGAGATGCTTGTAAATGATGAAATCCACTTCTTATCTTCTTTAATTTTTTTCCATTGGTAGTTTCAGTCAAATATAGTAAGAATATAGTAGCAAATACATGATATTAAATGAATTTATGCACATATACCATATTGGTTTTCATATAAGATGCTTGACCCGGTCTGTATTTGATCTTGCTGAGCAATCTCTCTTAGAAATTTAGATCAATCATAAATTGATGTTTCCTGATTAGTTTAGATTTTATTGTGTTTGTGTTTAGGTGCATCACTGAACCATTTGGTATTTTCATCATTTCCATGGATAGAGTATCAATTGTTCTTATTTTTAAAATTTAATCCTTGTATTTATTAAATTATTTATTTACTGTGTTTACATGGATTGTGGTGGGCACAATTGTTTTTAGATATACTATCTTACTTCAATGGTTTGCATGTGTCCATGACCATCCCCTTGTTGGTATTATTGTAGTTATTCCAGTGAAATTGAAAGGAATCCCGATGACTATGTTTCACTTTACAATTTGGCATTGGTTCTTCAGGTTGACTTAATTAACTAGCATTTGATTTCCGGTCAAACATTTTTTTATACTGTGATTATATTTCAACTATATGGTATTTTTGTCTAACATTCACTTAAATGAACCTCATTTTTGAAAACTAATTACTAGCTGGGAGTTTTCTGATGCTTACATCTTAAAATTAGCGATGGTTTCATTTCAACATCAGGGATGGTTATCAAGATTTGTCCAAATTAGTTGGCCTAGGTTTGATGCTATTCAAGGTTCCATTCTTAACAGTTAACAATGAATAATGTGGGTTAATATTTTATATTAATGAATTAAAAATTTTATGAATATCTGACATGATATTTTCATCTTAGGAAATCCCCCTCGTTTGTAAGATTATTGAAGCTTAAGACATGAAAAATATATAATCGATGATGTGAGTCATGTCTACTTTTATACCAATATAAAGTCTTATGTTTTTCATGATTGTATATGAGTTATGCTATTTTAAAATTTTACTTAATAATTACTAAACTAATAGATTATTTATGGGATAATATGATGTCAATGGTATCATAAGCACAAGTTTCACTTTTCATCATACTTATATGGGTTAGTTGGTCAAATCAAGTTTTATCGACTATCACTGTTATGAATTATGAACTTATGAAGAATATCTTAACATCTAGAAGGTCCAAATATATTTTAATGATGTTACTGATTATCCAACGAGCACTCGATGACCTTTATTATATGGGTTTAATTCAGTTCAGGGGGTAAAAGCTTTTTAGTTTGGTTTTTGGATTAATATAAATCACTCAGCATGCCTCAAGGTTGGCATGATATGTTTTCTTGGTTTTGGAAAAGATGAAAACATGGGAGCTTACTTTCATTTAGTTTTCAACATCAACCATTGACATGTTTTCCAAACAAGATAAGGCCTTGAAGAAGAGATTGAATATAATTTTGATTATCACTATTCTTCCTAGTGTTGTAGGGGTATGTAGTGGGTTGGGGGATGCTGTAGGGGTATTCAGTGGGGTGGGGTGCTGTAGGGGTACAATATAGTGCAGTGGGGGTGTAGTAGAAGTGTAGTTGAGGGTGTTTTTTTACAGAAGTCAGAGGAAGTATCCACAGTTTGAAACCGTGGAAGTATAAGCCAGTGTAGGTGGGGGGGGGAGGGGGTTGGTGCAGGGGGGACTGATTATAGGGGAGGCTAATGCATGGGGGGGGGGGGTGGCTGGGGAGGGTGGTTAGGGTATGTGATACTTTTATTGAAATTTTGATGTTCTAGAAAAATGAAGTCCATTTGAGTTATTCATATGCCTATTCTTTTGAGAATTGATTTGTTTTTAAGGATTTTTAAGATTGTCATGTATTCTTAATAGGATCTAAATGGAAGTATTTTGAAAATGAACTTGGTATCCCCGAGAAGCATTCAATGACTAGAATTATTTCCCTATACATTTGATTTTGGTCAGAACATATGTGTTACAATTTTTTCTAGGTATGTTGGTGATTCCTATTTTGAAGAGGTGCTTGGTAAATATGGTGAGGTTGTAAATACAAGGGTAATTGATGAATGATAGAAAAACTAATCAAAAGGTTTTGGATTGTCAAACCATCAGATTCTGAGGTGCCTCTAGCGCCTACCTCATCACCTCCAACTCTACTTTCTTGAGGATAATTCTGCTCACTATCAAATGAATGATCCTATTTCTTCTCTTGATGGATAGTTTAAATAGGTTATTTATTAAAATAGGTTTTATCTCGGAAATTGTTGTTGTAAATAATCATAATATTATGTTCTGTTTAGTTATTTATAAAATAGGTTTTATTCTCTTAATAGGCAGGTTAAATGATTTACAGAAAACATATTATTTTCAATGTCCATTTTTATATTAATGTTAATTTTTTATTTTTAATTGTTTCTATTTTTAATGTCATGAAAGACCTTACTGGAGAATCAAATTCAAAATTCATTTGAAAAGATACCTAGTTGGATACCCTATGTACTTTGAAACTTACCTAATTCCTTCTTCCACAAATCTCCATAGCATAATAATCTGTTGGCTATAAGTGATTTTTTTTCTATTCTCCCCTTATACCTACATTTCATTTTTCATTTTAAAAAACCATTATTATATTCATACTCCTAATCTATAGAGTATATTTGGGTTATGACTATTCTGTATGCTATGTATATACACACATCATATGCTGTATATGAATATTTAATATCTAGTACATGCATATTTTAAATTTAATCATATATAACTCCATGTTTCTTTTATATACACTAAATAATATGAATTCATACAATGATATAAGTCTATTAAAATGATTATTTATATTGATAGTTTGAATTTTGTGAACAAAAGTTGTAAATAAAAATATAAATGAGATGAGTTATGTTGTTTATATAAGTAGGATGACTTTTTGAGTGAATGGAGTATGGTGGTGGTGACTGGGAATATGGATACCTTGGATAAATCCATGACCAAATATACGGGAATAATGAAAAAGAGGGGTGATGTCTAGAGTCCATGTATTTTCGAAATAAAAATAATAACAAAAAAATCTGCCCAACATCTACTTCCCTCTTACCTACCCTAAAAAAACAAAAAGACACTTCTTTTATCTAATGTATATATACAATGGATTTGCATGATAGTGTTTTATTTTATTTGTGGGTGTATTATCTATCCATTTCTAAGGTGTGTGGCTAAGGTATAACTATACATTTTTCACTTTACTTTTTCTTAGGGTGATTATGGGTGTGGAATGTCCCTTTTATTTCTTGAATTTATCTGCTTGCAACCCATATGATATAAAATATTCATATCAATGACATAATTAATATTTGAAAATATATACCCTTTAACTTTTATCAATGTCACAATTAAAACTCAATGTTATATATTACATTTTCTTTACTTAATATGTATTCTTACTTCCCTGAATATTTCCTCACACCATATTCAGTTATACTCATATACAATATTTTTTAGTGTTTTCCATTGGTTTTATAATAATATGTCTATTAGAGAGTATGATCAAATACTATTTGAGGATGGAAATAAGAATAGAACGATGGAAGCAAAAGAACTATTTGATTGGGTCATGAGGTATCCATGTTTTGTGTCACGACCCGTCCTCGGGGCCCATGCCGTGACTACCCCAAGCCCGCCTTCCATAGGCCAGGGGCTGGCGACTAGCACCAAGGCGTAAATCCCGGAAAAAGGGAAGGAATTGCCTTTATAAAGTAAACCACAAACACCACAGAGCAACCAGACAGAAGTAAATACTAAGTAAAAACTCGTACAACAGTAAGTGCGGAAAAGTAAGTGGGCCAGAATACAAACCCAAAACTGAAAGTAAAGTACAACTCGAAAAGGGAAAACAACAACTGAAGGAAAATCCGCAACGTCGAACCGCCCACTGGAAGTCCCACCTGAAGGGTGGGTACAGATAGCCTCCACAGCCCCTCGGTCCAACCGTCCGCTCCGAGTACATCCGCCCAGTGGTCCACCTCCAGGTACCGTCTTGCTCCGCTAACCTCGACCACGATCAGCGATGTCCGTCGTCTGCAACCAACACAATGTAGTGCGGGCATAGCCCGTGCAGGGGTGAGTGTAAGCAACTCAGTAGGGACCCCGAGACCCCCGAAGGTCTCCCAAAATCCAAAAAGGATAAAACACAAAGGAAAGATACAATCACGAAGTAACATCCGACACTGCTTAGGTATATGCCCATACATATACCTAAGTCATCAATTCCCGTTCGGCTCCAACATCCGAGCCCAAGCACAACCCAGTCCACATAGGAAAGAAAAACGTAAATCCACACAGGATAGCACAACTCAATCCACATAGGAAAGCAAATAGGATTCAGCTCACACAGGTATACTTCTTCGAATGACGATAGAGATGATCATTGATCCATCTAAGTCGTCAGACCCACAAAGGATCGAAAGGTACTAACCCCCGCAATGACCCACCCAGGGTCGGACCCACACAGGATCGATAGGTAACTAACCCCCGCAAAGACCCACACAGGATCGGACCCACACAGGATCTGTAGGTGCTGGCCCACACAGGACCGCTGAGTGCTGACCCACACAGGATCGAACCCACACAGGATTAATAGGCGCTGGCCCACACAGGACCGCTGAGCGCTGAAGTCGTCATCGTCAAATCCACTGAGGATCTCTACACAGTCGTCGTCGTCGAATCCACTGAGGATCTCTGCACTGTCGTCGTCGCAGTCACAGTCGCAGTCGCAACCAGCTCTAGGGTTCCCGCACACAGCAAACTCGTTCGGAGGGTCCGCTCCATGAGCCGAGAGGCTGATACATCAACTGACACAAAGTCCAGAGTTGATGTACCCAAAAGTTCCGTATCGTCAACAGGAACCCAACGCAACAGACGATGCGTCAATCGGACGCCCGGTCTGGAAGTTATTGGCTTTTTCGTCCCAGGGGCCCGATTGGTTTTTAAGTCAAAACCAACCCAACCGTACTCCAACTGCATCCAAAACTTGAGCGGAGTAATCCAAAAGGTCCGTCTCACTTAGAGGAAACCACCAAAGTCGACGGAACGTCAATCGGACGTCCGGAGCTCAAGTTATGAGCGTTTCCGCTCCAAGGGCCCGGTTAGTTTCGTGGACGAACCAACCCGGCCGAACCCAAAGTATTCCAAAACCTTGAGTGTAATATACCAAAACGACCATCTCGATCCAAGGATCACATTGGCGCTGACGGTGTGTCAATCAGAGGTCCGTAGCCCAAGATATGGGCAAAAGACCAAAAACGGTCCGAAAACGGGGGGTCTGGGCCCGGACTGACCCGGCCCGACCCCCCCGGGTCGGCCCGAACCAGGTCGACCCAACTCGGGTCCGTGTCCGACCCGGTTGGGTGTGACCTGGCCCGGCCAGGGCGGCCCAGCCCGACCTGGGCGCGACCCGGCCCGGCGGGTCGGCTTGGCTCGGCTCGGCCGAGCGGCCGAGCGAGGGAAACCGCAGGCGGGGGCACGCTGCCCCCACGTAAAGGATCTGCGGCCCCGGTTGGGGCCGCCTCTAGCCAATGGACACGGAAGCCGGCCACATACCTGCCTTCGGTTCTGCGCGGCCGCGGAACCGCACCCCGCCGCCGCCTCCGGCCGCCGGCGACCCGCGCCGCCGGTGGAGTCCGCGGGCCACCGGAGTTGCTCCGGTGGTCCGATTTCATTTCCGTCTGCGCTGTAGCTGATCTCGGGTCCCGTTCTTCACTGCGGAATCAACAAATCGTCTCTACAGACCATTTTGTCATCGTACGCCGTTCCACACACCAAGAACAAAATGGCGGTGGGTTCAGACTTGTTTGTTGGTCGACACCCACCGCGTTAGCGGTTTGAAACAACACCATAATTCCCAGCAATTGATGAACCTCGACCCAAAATAATAATCCGCGGACCAACTTGTTAATTTGGTTGGTCCGCGTTCTTGCCTTGGAGGAAAACAAACATGGGTACTATCATTTTCAAAACGACCCCTACCTCGTAGCTGTCGTCGGACGCGAGTTCGTCGCGGAATTGACCATCGCGGAAGAAAAGGATCGTCGTGTCGTGGAAGGGCGTCGCTGTCGCGCGATACTCGGCGTCGCGTAGACAAACTCCGAGGATCAAGAACATACAGATTTAATTATAACAATTAAATCCATGTTGATGTTATAATCCACAAGAATTAAAAGGACCGCAATCCCCTACCTCAAGAATTTGATGATCGGAGATTGTTGCGGGGAAGAACGTCGCAGAAGAAGCATCGTGGAAGGAGAATCGTCGGCGTCGTGGATCACGGCGTCGCGTCGTCGATCTCCGAGGGTTCGGCGTTCTTCGCTTTCTTCGCGTTCTTCATGTTCTTCGTGGAGGGGAATGAAGATACAGATTCTCCAAATCCTCTCAACAATCAACCCGTCAACAAAAAGAAAAGGTGTTGGTCTTATTTTAATAATATACCAACAGTTTGAAAACATGTTAATAAAAAAACCATTAATTTGGTGAATTAATGGTAACGACTTAACTTTCCATTTAATAGGAGTGTTTAAGAGTTTTAGAAAACGCCCCAGTTGACTTTCATTAAAGAGGAGTTTTCGCGGGTGCGTTACTTAGAGGAAAGAAACGGTGGGGCTCGTGCGGGCCCCACCTCACAAATATCCTACCAAGAGGGTAGGATATTTTGGGTTCCACCCTATCCGCTTCAACCTAGCTTAATCAGCTTTAAGTGGCTTTAAGTGGCTTTAAGTGAAATAAAATAAAGTTGTCGCACCACTTTATTTTATTTTCTTCACTTAACCCCAAAAAATTAAAATCCACACCCGAGAAAATGCAACTCTGGAAGAGGTGTTTCTAAGCAAATACCGGTGCTGTGATTCCATCGGTGCCCTTTGAATTTGATTCCAAGCACCGGTTCAAAAGTTAGAAAAACCCGCTCGTCCGTTCACTGAACGTACCCGAGCCAAACTTCGGCAAATGATTCCGGGCACACCGGGCCTCGGAATCAGGTGCTGTCAGAAACTGCGTTCTTGTAAAATTCCAAAGAAAATTAAGAAAAAAAAAATTTACTTTAAATTTACGGCTCTTTACATTACTCCCACCTCAGGGATTTACATCCCCGTAAAGATACATCATAAACTAGGGGAACAAATTTGGGTACTGAGCACGCATCTGAGCCTCCCGCTCCCAAGTGCTCTCCTGGAGGTTCCCGTGCTGCCATCTGATGTGCACTAGAGGGATCGATTGTCCACATAGGACCCGCTCCTGTCGATCCTTGATATCCACTGGGACCTCCGCAAAAGTCGCCCCATCATCAACGTCCAGATCTCCATAGTCAATGATGTGCGTCGGGTCGTGCACATATCTCCTCAGCTGAGATACGTGGAAGACGTCGTGCACTCGATGCAACTGAGGTGGTAGAGCCAAACGATAAGCCACCTCGCCAATCCTGCTGAGGACCTGGAAGGGTCCGATGAAGCGTGGAGACAACTTGCCTCCTCATCCAAATCTCCGTAATCCACGTCGAGGTGAGACACGCAAGAAGACATGGTCGCCATCCTCGAACTCTAGTGGCCTCCGCCTCCTGTCAGCATATGACTTCTTCCGGCTCTGAGCTGTCCTCATCCACTCCTGGATGACCTGGACCTTCTCTGTCGTGGCCTGGACCATCTCTGGTCCCACGAGTGCTGACTCCCCTGGGTCTGTCCAGCACAAAGGAGATCTGCAAGGTCGGCCGTACAATGCCTCGTATGGTGCTATACCGATGGTGGAGTGGTAGCTATTGTTGTACGCGAACTCCACCAAGGGTAGGTGGTCCTCCCAGCTACGACCAAAGTCAAGAACACATGCGCGGAGCATGTCCTCGAGAGTCTGAATGGTCCTCTCCGTCTGACCATCCGTCTGTGGGTGAAAGGCGGTGCTCAGACGTAGCTGCGTCCCAAATGCCTCCTGCAACCCCTTCCAAATCCGGCAAGTAAAGCGTGCATCTCGATCGGAGACGATATATGATGTCACACCGTGAAGCCGTACAATCTCCTGAACATAGAGATGCCCCAGTCTCTCCACTGAGACCTGCTCTCGGATGGGTAAGAAGTGTGCCGACTTTGTGAGTCGGTCAACAATCACCCAAATGGAGTCGTGACCTCTAGAAGTGCGTGGAAGTCCAGTCACGAAGTCCATAGATATGTTGTCCCACTTCCACTATGGGACCTACAAGGGCTGTACCAAGCCTGCTGGTACCTAGTGCTCTGCCTTCACCTACTGGCAGGTGAGGCATCGAGAAACGAACTCTGCCACAACCTTCTTCATGCCTGGCCACCAGTACTGTCATCTGAGATCCTGGTACATCTTCACCACACCGAGATGTACCGCCAAAGGAGAAGTGTGAAACTCTCTCAGCACCTCCTCCCGTAAAGCAACTGGTACCAAGGTACGTCCTCTGAAAAGGACGTCGTGCTCTTCTCCAAGGGAGAAACCATCAGGTGCCTGACCTGAGGATATCTGTGCATGTTGCGTCTCACAGTCAGTGTCCCCACGCTGTGCCTCTCTGACCTACTGTAGTAGTGGAGGAGAGACTGTGAGAGACTGAAGGAAGGCTACTCCGTCCCTATCCACAAAGGATATCTACAAAGCGGCTAGCTGCTCTGTCGCCTCCTCAAGTAGCTGAATGCCCGTCCTCCTGCTGAGAGCATCAGCTACTACGTTCCCCTTCCTAGGAGTATAGAATATATCAAAGTCATAGTACTGGAGGAACTCGAGCCATCGCTGCTATCTCAGGTTCAGATCCTTCTGCGAGAAGATGTACCTGAGACTCTGGTGGGCAGAAAAGACTGTAAAGCGCTCGCCCATCAGATAGTGTCACCATGTCTTCAGAGCGAAGACAAATTCTGCTAACTCCAGGTCATGGGTGGAATAGTTATGCTCATGCAACCTCAACTGACGTGATCCGTAGGCGATCACTGCCCAATCTTGCATTAGGACACATCCGAGTCCGGTCCCTGATGCATCACAATAGACTACGTACCCTACTCCCTCCTCCGGCAACCTCAAGATAGGTGCGCTGGTCAATCTCTGTCTCAGCTCCTGGAAGCTCTGCTGACATCTGTCTGACCACACAAAGGGTTTCCCCTTCTTCGTCAAAGCTGATAGTGGCGCCGCAACTCTGGAGAAGTCCGGCACAAATCTCCGATAGTATCCAGCTAGTCCCAAGAAACTCCGCACCTCCGTCATGCTCCTGGGTGGCTCCCAAGCTAGCACTGCCTCGATCTTCAAAGGATCCACTGCAAATCCCGCCTCAGAGATGACGTGCCCCAAGAAGTGGACCTCACGTAACCAGAACTGGCACTTCGAGAGCTTTCCATAAAGCTGGTGCTCTCAGAGTGTGTCTAGTACAACCCGCAAGTGGTAGGCGTACTCCTCCTCAGTTGTCGAGTATACCAAAATGTCGTCGATGAATACTACGACAAATCGATCGAGGTATGGATGAAGGATCCTGTTTATGAGGCTCATGAACACTGCTGGAGTGTTGGTTACGCCGAAAGGCATAACCAAGAACTCATAGTGGCCATACCGACATCTGAAGGCCGTCTTCTGCACGTCCTCATCTCAAACTCTAAGCTGATGATAGCCTGACCTGGGGTCTATCTTCTAGAACCACCGTGATCCCTTGAGCTGATCGAAGAGGTCATTAATCCTCGGTAGCGGATACTTGTTCCTCACTATCACCTGGTTCAGGCAACGATAGTCGACACACAGTCACAAGCTCCCGTCCGCCTTTTTGGCGAACAATATCAGGGAAGCCCAGGGTGAAACACTGGGCCTGATGAATCCCTTGCCCTGCAAGTCCTCCAACTGTACCCGTAGCTCTCGAAGCTCAGCGGGGGCCATCCGATACACTGGAGTGGATATCGGGGCTGTCCTTGGGTATAGATCAATATAAAATTCTACCTCTCTACGAGGAGGTTACCCTGGAACATCATCGGGAAAGACGTCCGCGTACTGATCCACCACTGTAGGAAAACTAGGACTTCGTACGTCAACTGCTCCTAGGATGAGGCTAGACAACTGATGAGTGATGGGCTGTCCTCTCTTCTGCGGAAGTCCATCCTGTGCTTCGAAGGCTCCCTTCTTGCCGGTGAAGGTGAACCTGCTCCCGTCGGTGCGTACACATCGCACCTTGCACCTAATACAGTCAATTTGAGCATGGACTGTAGATAACCAATCCATGCCCAAGATGATGTCGTAAGGCCTCGACGCCGCTACAAGAAGATCCCAGCCGAAGCTCTCGACTCCTAGAGTAATCTCACACTGCCGACACCAGTGCTTAATCATCGAGTCTGCTCCCGTAGGAGTCTCTAGCCGTAAGGATCGAGCCAACGGCTCTGTCGGAATCTCCGAGCTCCGAACAAGGGCAGCGACTATGAAATAGTGACTCGCTCCGGTGTCTATAAGAACTGCAGAAAGGGTTGAATAAACACAGATAGTACCTCAAATCATCTCAGGCGCGCCGTGGTCGTAAGTCTCCACTGCCTGGAGCTGTGCCTGTCTCTGCCCGCCAGCTCTCGGTGGTCGGGGTGGCCCTCCTGGTAGTGGTGGGGGTAGATCCTCAAAGCGTCGCCCACCACCTGCTGCTTAGCCAGATCCTATGCCTTGTCTGCCTCCTCCCTGAGGACCGCCACAGTCGACCCTCTGCCTCTGCCTAGGTGGCCCCTCAACCGTCTGCTGGTCCTCAGCACAATGGGTCGGGCAGTCACGAGCCATGTGGCCCTGCCCTCCGCATGTGTAGCACTACCTGCCTCTCGAAAGACTGGCTCCACGCTGTGTGCCCCGCACTGATGAGCCAGTGTCCTAAGGTCATCTGCGTGAGGGTTTGGTCTACCTGGACCCCTGAGTCATCCGTCGACTACCTGCCGCAGAAGACTCTGCTACGTGCCGCCCCGCGGTAGGTCTCGCTGCTGATGAAGGCTCAACAAGAAAGATCTCGATCAAAAGCGCTCGCTCCAGTACTCCTGCCTGAGTCGGAATGCTGAGGGAGATCAGCAATGACCTGATCTTGTGTCTCAATCCCTGCTCAAAGGTCTGGGCCCGGAAGAATGGGTCCCGTACCATGTCGGTTGAGTAGCGAGAAAGATCGGTAAATCTCACCGAGTACTGGGCGACCGTCAAGCTTCCCTGCCGCAGCTGAAGAAGCTCCTGGATGCGCACCGCACGGAGGGTGGCTGGGAAGAACTCTGAGCGGAAGAGGCTCTCAAAGTCCATCCAAAGGAGAGATGCCTCATCGTGCACCTGGAGCATCAAGCTCCACCATCGGCCCGCTGCTGCGTGCAGTAGGCTCGCTGTGAGGATCACCATGAGGTCTTCTGGTGTCCTCACTAGCCTGAAAACTTGTACGACTGCCTCCAGCCAGTCCTCGGCTGCCTGGGGGTCCGTCTCCCCATGGAACCTAGGTGGTTTCTGGCGCTGGAACTCATGAAGTGCACTAAGGTGACGTGCATCATCAGCGGCTGGGGCTGGAAGCATCGGTGGCTCGGCGGGTAGCGGTACCGCCAGTGCCTCTACTGTCAAAGGGCCCTACACCGAGGCCTCATCGCTCGACGGGCTGTCATCACGCTCTACTCTCAGAACCCTAGCTGGCTGCCGTCGTGGGGCCATCCTGAAAAGGAAACAAGTGTGCTACGGTCAGAACTGTATACCTGGTGATCTGACACAAAGTAATCACAAAGAAAACTTGAAACACACAGGCAATCAATATTTTCATGCATTAAGTCGGAAATCAGAATTCAGGGTCCTGGTGTACGGATACGTCGGCCGCCGCACCAACACTGGACTCCCTGGACTGATAACCACACCCAATACACTTAACACTATTTCTTCACATAGAAGAAAGATCAGAGTCCAAAGTTCTGCGGTAGAACCGAACTCCTCTAATACTAATTTGTCACGACCCGTCCTCGGGGCCCGTGCTGTGACTACCCCAAGCCCGCCTTCCATAGGCCAGGGGTTGGCGACTAGCACCAAGGCGTAAATCCTGGAAAAAGGGAAGGCATTGCCTTTGTAAAGTAAACCACAAACACCAAAGAGAAAGCAGGCAGAAGTAAATACTAAGTAAAAACTGGTACAACAGTAAGTGCGGAAAAGTAAGTGGGCCAGAATACAAACCCAAAACTGAAAGTAAAGTACAACTCGAAAAGGGAAAACAACAATTGAAGGAAAAGCCGCAACATTGAACCACCCACTAGAAGTCCCACCTGAAGGGTGGGTACAGATAGCCTCCACATCCCCTCGGTCCAACCGTCTGCTCCGAGTACACCCGCCCAGTGGTCCACCTCCAGGTACCGTCCTGCTCCGCTAACCTCGACCACGATCAGCGCTGTCCATCATCTGCAACCAACACAACATAGTGCGGGCATAGCCCGTGCAGGGGTGAGTGTAAGCTACTCAATAGGGACCCCGAGACCCCCGAAGGTCTCCCAAAATCCACAAAGGATAAACCACAAAGGAAAGATACAATCACGAAGTATCATCCGACACTGCTTAGGTATATGCCCATACATATAACTAAGTCATCAATTCCCGTTCGACTCCAACATCCGAGCCCAAGCACAACCCAGTCCACATAGGAAAGAAAAAAGTAAATCCACATAGGATAGCACAACTCAATCCACATAGGAAAGCAAACAGGATTCAGCTCACACAGGTATACTTCTTCGAATGACGATAGAGATGATCACTGATCCATCTAAGTCATCAGACCTACAAAGGATCGAAAGGTACTAACCCCCGCAATGACCCACCTAGGGTCGGACCCACACAGGATCGATAGGTAACTAACCCCCACAAAGACCCGCATAGAATCGGACCCACACAGGATCTGTAGGCGCTGGCCCACACAGGACCGCTGAGCACTGACCCACACAGGATCGGACCCACACAGGATCTGTAGGCGTTGGACCACACAGGACCGCTGAGCGCTGAAGTCGTCGTCATCGAATCCACTAAGGATCTCTGCACAGTTGTCATCATCGAATCCACTAAGGATCTCTGCACTGTCGTCGTCGCAGTCGCAGTCGCAGTCGCAGTCGCAGCCAGCTCTATGGTTCCCGCACATAGCAAGCTCGTTCGGAGGGTCCTCTCCACGAGCCGAGAGGCTGATACATCAACTGACACAAATTCCATAGTTGATGTACCCAAAAGTTCTGTATCTTCAACAGGAACTCAACGCAACAGACGGCGCGTCAATCAGACGCCCGGTCTGGAAGTTATTGGCTTTTTCGTCCCAGGGGCCCGGTTGGTTTTTAAGTAAAAACCAACCCGACTGTACTCCAAATGCATCCAAACCTTTAGCGGAGTAATCCAAAAGGTCCGTCTCACTTAGAGAAAACCACCAAAGTTGACGGCACGTCAATCGGACGTCCGGAGCTCAAGTTATGAGCGTTTCCGCTCCGAGGGCCCGATTGGTTTCGTGGACGAACCAACTCGGCTAAACCTAAAGTGTTCCGAAACCTTGAGTGTAATATACTGAAACGACCTTCTCGATCCAAGGATCGCATTGGCGCTGACGGTGCGTCAATCGGAGGTCTGTAGCCCAAGATATGGGCAAAAGACCGAAAATGGTCCGAAAACGGGGGGTCCGGGCCCGGACCGACCCCCCTGGGTCGGCCCGAACCGGGTCGACCCTGCCCAACCCCTCCTGGGTTGGCCCGAACCGGGTCGACCCAACCCGGGTCAGGGTCCGACCCGGTTTGGTGCGACCCGGCCCGACCAGGGCGGCCCGACCCGGCCTGCGCACGACCCGGCCCGGCGGGTCGGCTCGGCTCGGCTCGGCCTAGCGGCCGAGCAAGGGAAACCGCAGGCGGGGGCATGCTGCCCCCACGTGAAGGATCCGCGGCCCCGGTTGGGGCTGCCTCTCGCCAACGGACGCGGCAACCGGCCGCTTCCCTACCTTCGGTTCCGCGCGGCCGCGGAACCGCACCCCGCAGTCACGGCTTCAGCCGCGGCGGCTCCGTCCGACGGCGCGCCGGGGCGCCACTGCCTCCGGCCGCCAGCGCCGCTGCCTCTGGCGACCCGCGCTGCCGGTGGAGTCTGCGGGCCAACAGAGTTGCTCTGGTGGTCCGATTTCATTTCCGTCTGCGCCGTAGCTCATCCTGGGTCCCGTTCTTCATTGCGGAATCAACAAATCGTCTCTGCGGCCCGTTTTTTCATCGTCCGCCGTTCCACACACCAAGAACAAAAGGGCGGTGGGTTCGGACTTGTTCGTTTGTCCGCACCCACCGCGTTAGCGGTTTGAAATAACACCATAATTCCCAGCGATTGATAAACCTTGACCCGCAATAATAATCTGCGGACCAACTTGTTAATTTGGTTGGTCCACGTTCTTGCCTTGGAGGAAAAAAAACATGGGTATTATCATTTTCAAAATGAACCCTACCTCGTAGCTGTCGTCGGACGCGAGTTCGTCGCGGAATTGACCATCACAGAAGAAAAGAATCGTCGTGTCACGGAAGGGCGTCACTGTCGTGCGGTACTCGACGTCGCGTAGACAAACTCCGAGGATCAAGAACATACAGATTTAATTATAACAATTAAATCCATGTTGATGTTATAATCCACAAGAATTAAAAGGACCTCAATCCCCTACCTCAAGCAGTTGATGATCAGAGATTGTTATGGGGAAGAACATCGTGGAAGAAGCATCGTGGAAGGAGAATAATCGGCGTCGCAGAACATGGCATCACGTCGTCGATCTCTGAGGGTTCTGCGTTCTTCGTGTTCTTTATGTTCTTCGCGTTCTTTGCGTTCTTCGCGGAGGGGAATGAAGATACAGATTCTCCAAATCCTCTCAACAATCAACCCGTCAACAAAAAGAAAAGGTGTTGGTCATATTTTAATAATATGCCAACAGTTTGAAAACATGTTAAGAAACGAACCATTAATTCGGTGAATTAATGGTAACGACTTAACTATCCATTTAATAGGAGCGTTTAAGAGTTTTAGAAAACGCCCCAGTTGACTTTCATTAAAGAGGAGTTTTCACAGGTGCATTACTTAGAGGAAAGAAACTGTGGGGCTCATGCGGGCCCACCTGACAAATATCCTACCAAGAGGGTAGGATATTTTGGGTTTCACCATATCTGCTTCAACCCAGCTTAAGCAGCTTTAAGTGGATTTAAGTGAAATAAAATAAAGTTGTCGCACCACTTTATTTTATTTTCTTCACTTAACCCCAAAAAATTAAAATCCACACCCGAGCAAACGAAACTCTGGAAGAGGTGTTTCTAAAAAAATACCGGTGCTGCGATTCTATCGGTGCCCTCAGAATTTGATTCCGAGCACCGGTTCAAATGTTAGAAAAACCTGCTCATCCGTTCACTGAACGTACCCGAGCCAAACTTCGGAAAATGATTCCGGGCACATCGGGCCTCGGAACCAGGTGCCGTCAGAAACTGCGTTCTTGTAAAATTCCAAAGAAAATTAAGAAAAAAAAATTTCCTTGAAATTTACGGGTCTTTACATTTTGATAAATCAACTTTCATGATGTTCCTGCACAAATTTGATCTATTCGAAAAGAAAGTTCTCTAAGAATGGTTTTATTGCTCTGTTTTGTGTGGGAGAGGTATTTGTGTTTGCAAACTAGGTAATTTTGAAAGTTGATAAAACTAAAATCACTACAGAGTCATATAATTATTTTAATGTAAATTCCATATCTATCATTTAAACATTTTCATCATACATATTTTTACATTGTAGAACACTTCAAATATAGCATTGAATTTGTTTTTCAAATCATTGTAATGTTTTGATATCACTATTGATCATCCTGTTAGTGTGGATGAAATGCTGGGTGGAGTATTGTGTTTTTGGATTTTTTTTGAATTTTCTGGAAGCTATAGACAAGGTTTGAAATGGGGAAATAATATGATGTGGCAATATCTATAGCCACAGTTCAAAACAATGGCTATAGGCCTATATCAACAGTTCAAACCTTGATTATAGCCATGGCCCTATTACCATGCCAATAAGAGACACAATTTTCCAAAATGTGGCTATAACCTAAATTTCTAGTAGTGTCTCACACCATATATGGACATCTTAGTGGAATTACAACCTCTATTTTACTAATTTTAAAGTATTTATAGGTACCAGTAACTATTGAATGACCTTAGTGGTTTTTTATATTCTTTATGGAAACAAGATCAATTACCACATCATATTTTTAGCTACTAGTGGTGGTAGGAGGTCCTGTTAGGATCTTCATTTATTCTTATTTTGGTCTTAAATTGGTCTTAGGCCCCATTTGACTTGAATTTTATTCTATAATATACTTAAAAATGAGCCATTACAGATTTTTGATCGAGATTTTACATGAATTATATTTATAGAAAAGTGGGTAAATCATTCCCCAACCATATACTGAGACCTTTGGAACTAGTTGGTAGTCCCTAGGGTTCAGGGAGTGTTTTTGGGGTAGTGGGACCCATGATCTAGGTGTCGAATGTGGTGTTTAGGTCACCAAAATTACAAGAGTTCCCTAAATATTATTTATGATTTGGAGTAATGATTAAGAGCGACTCAAAAATATATTTGGTGGACCACTTGATGGATATTTGAAGAGTAATTATGATATTAAAATTCATCTATGGTTTATATTACAATTTATGTTATATTTTATATTATATTAGTTGTTATAGTTCCTGCTATAGTGACTACAATGATATTTATATAGTAATTCATAAATTTATAGTTTCCAAAAATCAAATTCAGATCTTTTTAGATGTAAATTCCCTTTATTAAATGACTTAGTTAGGAGGTATTGATATATTTCTATAAATATATATTTTCAAATAAATCATTTTTTAATGGATTCATCTTGAGAAATTTTGTAAATTTTTTAATGTGAGATTATATTTCACTCTCATTTCATTCTCATTCTATTTCCTATGTGGGAATCCATGGTACTTTATGGATAAAGCATTTAATATTTGGTTGATATGTGTTAGTTCCTATTTGACTAACTATTGTGAGATACTTTGAGAGAGGGTTGAGTTAGGGTGTGGCTATCATAAAACTTATTTCTTATTTCTCTATATAATTACTATTGTATAAGATGTATTAATTCTATAATGATACAACTTCCAGAACCTCAAACACAGAACAAGATCACTAGAAGGTCTGAAAAAACTTAGTTCCACAGATTTATGTATTTGGAATCAAGAAGCCACACACCTTGACCATGCACTATCTAAATCCCTCACAGATGCTAATAGTAGACATCCAAAAATGGAACAAGTAGAAAATGTAAGTAAAATAAAAAAATAAGAAACAAAAGGGTTTAAATGGTTTGAAACTAGTCCTAATCCATGGGAAACAACAAATTTACTAAAAGAGTAAACAATATTTATAATAGAACAATTAATTCCAAAGAAAAAGAGAAAAAAATTAAGTATTAACCCCAAAAATCATTAGTAGTACAAATGAACCTACCATTAATTGAAGGGTAACCATAAAATATATCTTTTGATAATTCTATTCCCATAACCATATGAAATTTTCAGAAAATTTACCATATTTTCTTTACTATTGGTTGAATGTCATTGCCTAAACTAAAATCCCTAGTGAACAATGTAGGCTTTTAGACTTGTCCTTCCACATTAGTGATAGCTTCCAGAACACATCCTCTAACATTCACACTTGTGCTAGTGTATGAACACTTCCACCTTGACAGAATAATCATACAAAACCTCTTATATACTTAGATTATTCTAAAATATACTCCACTACCATTATCCAGATTCACTATCACTATAGGTTTTGAACTTCTAGTTTAACCTCCACCTTATATTTTGTACCATTACAATGTTCTAGAAGTTACTTCTTTTCCGAAGATTTAGTACTTAAATAGAAAATAGGTTCTCAAACCAATTCTAATAATCACTTACTTGATAATCACTTTTAGGATCTATATCCATATCTATTAGGTAACAAGTAACATGTTCCACCACTCTATTATTCATTTCCCTACTTCAAGACTATCATAAATTTTGAGATCTTATGACCTTTAAGTTATACAATCCCTATTAAAGTGAAACATTTCTCCTAACTTTCCCAATCTATAACTTAGTCAGTATATCAGTCAGATTCTAATTCTATTCAACCTTCCATATTTCCATCACCCCATATTATACATGATTTCCAAAAAAGTGGTATTTCAGTTAGATTTTCTTTGTTTGGGAGTGAAATATTGATTTTTTGGCCAAGTTAATTGACCTTTTAATATCATCATACAACATTACAATCTATTTATTTATTATAATATCCTTCAATAAACCCTTTAACCATACCAAATACTTATCTAATTCTATAATTATATCATACAAATCTTTTTTGGTTGATATTGAAACAATAATTTGTAATAGAGATATATAACATATGAAAATTATTTTGAAATTGAACATAAAACTAGCGGTTATCTTCCATGAATCTGTATCTCTCCTAAATATAGCTTCCAAAAACCCTTATAATGGAATATATATTCTAAAATAGAGTAAAAAATTCACTAAACCTTTAAGATACCAAAATATTCACTTGATAGCCTCCCACTGTTTCTTTTCTAGATTTTTAATAAATATACTAACCACACCTATATCTTGAGTGATATACATCATCACATATACCATGGAATACATCATGATTTCCATAGATGATGCATATATTGATTTTACCAAGTGATTATCCTCTACATTTATTTTATGTGTCTTATTATTTGAAAGTTTTAAGTGTCTAGATAGGTGATTACTTATATGATTTGAACCTATCATTTCAAATCTTTCAAGTGATTTCTAAATGTATTATGACTAAGAAAGGAATAAAGTTTTGAAACTCAAGTATCTTATGATCCTCACCCCCAATATCTAATTAGAAAAATTCCAACCCTTCATCTGTAAAATTACAAAAAATTCACACTTTAACCCTTAAATCCTCCCTTTCATGGGTCTAGTTAAAAACAAATCATCAAAATATATAAGAATAATAATGAAACTTCCATTGTAAAACACATCTTGACAATAGAAATGACCCGTATTGCTCTGAATGAACTTCTGTTCTATTATAAAGCCATAAAACTTATGATTACATTGCCTTGGTTCATAATTAATCCCATATAGACTTCAATTAAGATTTTAAACTAGAATCTTATTCCATTATAGTACAAAACATTTCAATTTATCCATATAAATATTTTCATCTAAATATATATGAAGGAATTTAATCTTCAAATCAAGTTTTTTAAGAAAAAAAATTACATGGAAACTAGGTTGATCACCATCCAAATAGTTATGTGTTTCACAAGAGGAGAGAAAATATCATTGATATATACTTATTCTAGTTTTTGGGACCCATTCAGAAACACCCATGACTTATACCCAATTCTAATATCCATTACCTCCTTAAGATAATAAAATAATTTTTTTGCAGTGTTCTATTTCCTTCTAAATGTTTTTTATCTCCCATATATTATAAACATGTAAGGAATACAAATATTACTTAATTATTAACTCCTACTACAATGAGTCACTTAAGTTTCTCACTTCACTAAGGATTTTAATTTTCCCACTATCCTTGAGAAGTATAAAGTGAATTTTGAAATAAAAAATCTATACTGGACATCTGGCCTTGATAAACCACCCAACCTATCGAGGTTCAACTCCTTTCATACATTACTCTTATAAAAATATACCTTAATATTTCATTGTCATTGATCATTCCAACACATTGTGTTGGGTAAAAAAATAATGTGCTTCATTTATTTTGAAAATCATAATACACTTAATAATAACTTTATGTAACTTAGAGTTTTTGTTTAGTTATCCTTATATTAAAGAATGTAAATCTAGTAAACTAAATCCTAGATATCTGAGTTGAAAAGATGAAGATTATAATAATTGAATCTTCTTAACATATTACATACACCATATGTATAGGAACCATATTAGTGTTGGAAAAACTTCATTAAAATATGACAAGCAATGTTGAGACCATCAGAAGATGATAAAGCTTCTTTAGATACAATTATAACTAGCATCGAAGAATGTAGGATCCCACTACTGGAGGATTTTCTATAAAAATAAAATTTATTTGAGTATCATAAGAACAACTGTTACAATAGTAACCAAAATTTTAGAAAGAGCTACAAAGTCAATGTGAATCTTTTAACATCTTATTCACAAGTGAGATTCTAATAGTTATAGATTTTATTTCTAAGAGTTTCTCTTAAGGAATCAATTTTTTAGGATATAATTATAAACGATTCAAGTTTTCTTACTGTAATTATTTTGTTTTAGATCATTGATTGAGGTATTTCAGGGATATAAATATAGAGTTCGGTGTTTTTAATCCTATATGTTTGAAAGCTTCTAGGGTTAGGAAGATAGAGCTGGGTATGATCTTGTGATATTTAGAGCTTCTAGGGATAGGAAGATAGAGCAACTTTTGATAGGTTTAAGTTGAGGGATTATGAGTATAAAAAATAATCTTTCTAATAGGTTTAAAATTGGTGATACCTTGGTTTAGGTTTAAATAAATTCTTTACACTTTAGATAAAAGTTTGTATTTTATAACATGTTTTACAAGAGTATTTTGATTTTAATTTGATACTTTGTGTTTTTTTATTTCCCATTGTTTATGATTTTTTATTTTTAATTTTTTAGATATTATATAACTTTATAAAAACTAGATTTTTTTCATGCTTAAAATTTTTATTTTTTATAAATTTTCACATCATTTATATCAATTTATTGATTTATCTTTTTTCACTTTTTTTAATTAGTGTACCTATATTTACACTGTTTTTACTTCGATTAATTATGGTTTGATAAAAATATCAAAACTTTTGATATTTTTATAGCTATAGGTGGATAAAAAATTCAAGTCACTTTTTTTTATTACAATTCACCCCCTCTTGTAGGTTATATTCCCTATCATACAACACTTGATATCATAAAAGGTCTCTATGTTTGAGGCTATACCCAATTTTCTTTTTAAATTTCCATTATTTTTGTCATTATTTAATATATTAGTTTCTTTACACTAACTAGGCAGTGGAGAAAAGTTTTTTTTCATGATGTAAGGAATACATGTTGGTTCGATTGGTGACCTGAATCCTAATCTTCCTCTGATATTTGATGGAAATGATTATGAGTATGAGTGTGATTTAATGAAGACCTTTTTCATTAATATTATAGAAAATAACTATATTATAATTAATAGAAATTATAATATTCCAATGTAGGATCTATCTATATTTCATAGAGATAAGAATCTTGAGTTCCAATGTAACTATAAATTGTAGAACACTTTGTTATGTTTGATAATGAGAAATATCTATATTAAAATATCTTTATGTGAAATGAGTAATGGAATTTTTAAGAATCTAGATATTACACATTTCAAAACTTCCAAATTTCTTTAAACAAATAAAGCTATGTTATGAGTATATTATAATATATTCAAATTTCTACTTGGAGAGTTCGTTTCTCAGATGCATCAATGATTCATGACTATTATGAATAGTATATAGAATCTTGGAGATAAGGAGCTTTCAATTGTTCATCTTATTAAAAAATTAATTGATATACTTTTTAAGGAGTGGGAGTCTAAACATACAACTATCAATGATATGAATAAATTCACTAAGTTAAGTATCAATGATTTGATTGTAAATATAGTTAAATATGAGATTATATTAAAAAGAAATTATGATAAGGAGAAGAGAAAAATTTTATATCATTTTAATATACTTTTAGTAATTTTACTTCTGGTGTTTTAAACCTTGGAGATAGTCTTTAAAGGAAGAAGTTTGAACATTCATCAGATGTTAGAAATGATTAATATAGCGAAGAGTAACTTGATTATTTATCAAGGAGAATGAATAATATGATCATAATTAGTAATTTATGATGTGATCATCAGAAAGACAAAAGAGAAAAATATGAGAGGAAATAATACTCATACATTATTTTTTATGAATGCAATAAGACTAGTCATAAAAGTCTTAATTTCTCGATACTGGAGAGAAATGATATAAAGTTTAGAATATCTTCTAAAATATGAGAAAAAAAGTATACAATCCTTGGATACATGGAGTGTTAGTGGAGGTGTCACAATTTCTGATAGTTCTTTAGAAGAAAGTGGGAGTAACATAAGATTGTTAGTTTTATTGCAAATATTTCTAAAGATGAGAAGTGTCTTATGGTTAAGGTTACTCATGAACCCCTTAATAATTTTTATTTGGATTATAAATATTCTTTTAACCCTTTATATGACTATTCAAATTCATTGGATGATGAAAAATATAGTTCATCAGAAAATTAAAAAGTTAATTCATCGAATGATGAGGAATCTTCACAGGAACATGATGAAATGGTTAGATATGTAACCCTTATTTAAAAATAAAATAAAATATTTAAGAATAAATATGATAGTTCTAAGGCTAATTCTACTAATGATGATAGTATAATTTTGAATCTTACTTTATAAATTTTTAAACTTTCATCAGAACTAGAATGCAAATCTAATCCCAATTCAACTTTTAGTGATCTAAAATTAGTTATTAATGTTAAATCTAAAATTAGTGGTTTGAAGAAAATTTTATATAATTTTACTTCTAGTAAATAAAATTTTGAAAAGATATATAAACATATCAAACATTATATAACTTTTAACATAATTGGATATACTTAAAATAAATTTCATTTTCAATCAAACTATTTTGTACCTAGAAGTATACCCTTTTGTAAAAAATTCCAAAGGGGGGGTCACTTGAGAAAGTTTTGTTCCCTAAACCATGTTAAATATTTTGGTTTTCATAAATATTTTATTTTTTATGAAATATTATTTATTATACATGAGATATTTTGATAGATTTTGGTTCCAAAAAATTTATTTTCTAACATTAATGAACCCAAGTAAGTTTGGGTACCAAGAAATTAGTTTTAATATTTTCAGGAAAAGGGGATGAATACCAACAGCTAGAAAAAGTGGTACATGGAAAGTGGTTATTCTTAACACATGAAAAGAGAAAAGTTTACCTTTTGAAACTTCATAAAGTTAAATGGTGGACATGTTAATTTTTTGAGACAATGCATAGGGTGAAATCATTGAAATAAGTGATGTTTATTTTCTTGAAAAATCATTAATTTATAATGTTTTATATGTTTTAGAACATAATTTAAACCTTATTAGTTCAATATAATTATGCTATTAGGGATACCTTGTGAACTTTAGGAATGATAAATATACCATTCAAACTTCATAGGTTACTTTTGTCCTATTTTATAATAGGAATGATAATGTTTACACACTTTATTTATAAGATAATAGGAATTAGAATTTTATTTTTTTAAGTGTTGTTAAATATTTTTCTAGGTTTTTGAAAATAAGGTTAGGTCACTAAAACTTTCTTATTTTATCAAAACATTATAGGAAAGGTCTTGTTAGGGATCTTCTAGAACTTAAGTTTAATTCAACCAGAGTCTATGATCCTATCAATATACAATGAAACACAAGTCCAGTTGTAAACCTATTAGTGAAGTCTCAACTTCTGTAGTTTTATAGTTGGTGAACATGGACTTATTTGGTCCTACAAAAACTAGGAACATTAGAGTAAAACACTATGTTTTTTCCTTATTGATGATTACACTATATATACTTGTACTTATTTTCTCACTAAAAAATCCTAATCTTTCTTCTATTTTAAAGTTTTTCATACTTTTGTTAAAAATGAGAAAAATATATCTTTTATTAATATATAGAGTGATCATGGTGGTGATTTTGTAAACTTATATTTTGAAACTTTTTATAGTAAGAAAGGTATTGATCACAAATTTTTAGCACCAAGAACACCTCAAAATAATGGAGTAGCTAAATGAAGAAATGGATTTCTTCAAGATATGAATCAATATTTGTTGAGTGAATATTCTGTTTCCAAAAATTTTTAGGCTAAGTATATAAGTACTACCTACTATATTATAAATTGATTCATACTTTAAAAATTTCTTAATAAAACTATTTATGAGTTATGGATCATAATAAAACAAAAAATATCATACTTCAATGAATTTGGGTGTAAAATATTCATTTTTAATACTAAAGATAAATTATATAAATTTTATCCTAAAATTTATGAAATAATTTTTCTTAGTTACTTTATAACTAGTAAGGTATATAGAGTTTTTAATAAATGAACTAATATTTTTGAGGAAATAATTCATGTAAAATTTGATGAATCTAATCCTTATATTTTTTTAAATCCTATAGAAGTTAATTCTAAAGATGATTTTTTTTGAAAATATTTATCTTAATATACTATAAGTTATAACACAACCATCGATAGTGAATCCTTCAGAAATCAAGTCGATAAATTTTCAACATCCATAAACTATTCCAATAGAAGATACACAATAAATAGTTGAGGAAAAAATTTCATTTTTATTTAAGAATCAGTCAATCCTAATGAATCATACCACTAATAATATAATTAGAGATGGGAGTCAACTAGTCAAAATTGAAATTATTTCATAAATGAATGTGAGAATAAATAATTCCTATCCAAATTCAAACCTAAAATGAAATATGATTGTTTAAATGATGAAAGTTAGATAAGGGTTATGCAAAAAGATCTAAATCAATTAAAAAACAATCATGTTTAGAATTTAGTTGAATGACTTAAGGAGCTTTTGATAATTGGGGTAAAATGGATTTTTAGAAACAAATGAGAAAAAATGTAATAATTGTAAGAATTAAATAAATACTTATTGTTAAAGGTTATTCTCAAGAAGAAAAAATATGTTATGTTGGGAATTTTTCATTAATAGGTTGGCTCAAGTCTATCTGAATCTTACTAGCCTTCATAGAACATTTGAATTTTAATTATTTTAAATGGATATAAAAATTGTTTTTATTATAGAATATGTTTAATAGGAAGTTTACATTGAACAAGCTCTTGGTTTCGAAGATAATTGTTTTTTAGGACATGTTTTCAAAATTTCCAAAGCTTTGTATAATTTAAATAATCCCTATGAGCCTGATATGATAGACTTACCATATTTTTTACTTGAAAATAAATTTGTTAAATTATATTATAATCCAAATAGTTTTATAAGTAAAGTTTTTGAATACACCATAATTTTTCAAATTTATGTTGATGGTATGATTTTTAGCTCAACTCAAAAATCTATTTCTAGTGATTTTTTAGAACTTATGTAGAGTGAGTTAGAAATGAACATGATGAGTGAAATAAATGTTTTTCCTTAATTTTCAAATTTCTAAAAAACTAGAAGGAAATTTTTTAACTTAACATAAATATATTAGAGATTTATAAAAACGTTTTGGTTTTGAAAATTCATCAAGTATTAGTATTTTATTAGGTACCTCGATCAAACTTGAACTTGATGAATCTAGGAAACTGTTAGATCAAAAAAATTATAGAGTAATGATCAAAATTTTATTATATTTAATGTATCATTGAACAAGTATAATGTTTTTAGTATTTTTATGTATGATATTTCAAGAAAATATAAAGAAATCACATCTAAAAGCGAAAAAACATATTTACCACTCATTGAAAGGTTCATCATAACTTGGTTTATTTTATTCTTTCAAAACCTAATTTACTCTCAAAAGTTACTCATATGCTGACTTTAGAGGCTGTAGGTTAGATACGATGAGTTCTTATGGAACATTCCATTTCCTAGAAGAATAATTAGTTTCATGTTGTAGAAAGAATAAACATTTTGTTTCACTCTCCACCGTTGAAGTTGAATATGTAGAAACTAGAATTTTTTGTGCTCTGGTGTTGTAGATACAACACACACTCATGAATTTTGGTTTTAAATTTACTCAAACTCTAATCCTTTGTGATAATACTTGTGATATTTCATTTTCTAGAGTCCCAAGATATCACTCTTATACTAAGGACATATATGTTAGACACTATCTTCTTATGGATCACACACAAAAGGAGATATCTTTCTCAATTTTATCAAAATTGAAAATCAACTTACTGATATTTTTAATAAACCGTTAAATTCCTATATATTTGAATATATTAAACAGAAGTTGAGAATGATCAATTTAAAGTGATATTCAATTCACTTCATATTTAACCTATATCTTTACATTGAAAAACTTATCAAAAAAGTAGGAGGGTATTTAGTTTAAAAAGTATTTTTATCCTTTCTATCTTAGTTTTTATTTCCAAATATTTTCTAATTTTAAATTTATATTCATCAAAAATAAATTTAATAGAATTTATTATTTTTATCAAACTTAATTTCCCCAAATATATTTTGTATTAATATTTTATAATATTATTTTTTAAGTTATAAAAATATAACTTTAATATAATATAACATAATGAATTCTCATTTGATTTTTCATAAGATCTATCTTTAAAAGAAGAAGATCATTTAAAGGAACCAAAAGATAAATTTTAAGAAGACATTAATTTTTTTATATTATTATTTATTTAATTTATACCCTCCAAAAGGAGAGAAATTTTTTTCTTTATTATATTTACTTGATATATAAACACATTATCTAAGGGGAATAACACTCTATATACAACAAATGATATATCCAATACTGTAAATATATACTGCTAGATAATTGAAAATAAATATTATGTTTTTATACTCCGATTAATGTCATTTAAAATGAGAATAAAATCACATAAAGTTTTTATTTCAATAATTTATCTATATTTTACTCTGGGGTAGATTATTTGAATCTTTTAACTTCACTTTCTTTAAAAAAAAGAATAATTTATTAAAATCTAAAGTTTTTTTGAAAATACTATAATGTTTTTTTCTTATTTTCTCTATGTATTTGTATATTATTATTTTTCCAAGGGAGATAAATTATTTTTGAAAATAATAAAGGAATTTAAATATAAGAAAGATTATTATTTTTATTTTTTCATAAAGGGGATAAATATAAGAAAAATTTTAAATTTCAGTTTTACACAAAGTGAGAGAAATTTTTGAAACGGATAATATTTTATTTTTTTAGAAGGAGGAGAATTATTCTTGTGAATATTAAGTTTATATTTTAATATTATATGAAAGGGAAATAATTTCATTTCATCTAAATTTATAGGGATTATCTCTTTAATATTTATTTAAACTTATCAATTTTTCTAATGTGTCTTATGATTTCTAAAAAGGGGAAGATTATGGGGTCAAAAACTCTCGTGATTCTTTTATTTTGAAAATAATAGGACACTTCATAATAACTTTATGTAACTTAAAGTTTTTATTTATATTTACTTGTTTTATATAATGTAAATATGGTAAACTAAATTCCAGATGTTTGAGTAAAAAAATGAAAATCTAGAGAACTAAATATTTTTGAAATATTATACACACTAGATGTAAAAGAAATAAAATAGTATAGAAAAAACTTACTTAGAAGTTGATAAGTACTTTTGAGTCCATTAGAATATGATAGAACTACTTCCAATATAGTTACAACTGACTTTGAATAATATGGGGTCCAACTGTTAGAGGTTTTCCTATAAAAAGACCATTAATTAGAGGATCATAAGAATAACTATTATAATAGTAATTATAATTTTAGAAAGAGATACAGATTAATGTTGAAGTTTACATCATATTTTTTCTAAGTTTAATTTCAATAGATGTAGTTTTTATTTTTGGGAGTTTTTCTTAGACCATCCATTTATGAGGGCCTCACTATAATTTCTCTAATTTGTCTTAGTGTAATTGTTTTTTACTAATCATTTATCGAGAGATTCTGGGGAGAATGTTTGGGTATTGGATAAGTGGTAAAATTTACTCTATGATTCAAACCCCAAAATCCCACAATTTAGGAGAATTTCCAAATGACACCATGGTGTAAAAGTAAAGGCTATGGAATAGAGAAGCTACCATGACACAAGAAATAGGACCATGATATAGGAAAAGATTTGTGGGAGGCATTGAGGAGGAGCACTACAATGTGTCTCTGATCATGGAGATAGTGGGAGGAATACTATATCGTAGTGATTGAGTGATGTAATATGGATTAGGGGCTCCACGACACAGGAATTCCAACCATAATGCAAGACGGAGCTACATGTGCGATGTTCAAGGATCTTTTATGTAGTTTAGGAACACCACACCATGGTGTTATGGACCCAATGCGATGATAGGGATAAACTATGTATTTATCCTACGGACCCCTAGTTTTTTAGGTCATGTATTTCGGGGTCTTAGGACCATGTAAGGGTTCCATCTCAACCAATTTAAAAAGGGATATTATCTGAAAATAAAATAATAATGAATTTTGAAGAAAGAATTCTGGGGATAGGAAGACATAACACCTTCTAATGGTTTTAAGTTGTTGACTTCTATTGATAGGAAGATAAACCTTCTAATGAGTTTTACAGTTGGTAATACCTTGTTTTAGGTTTGAAGAACTTATTTAAACTTTAGATAAAAGTGTTTATTTTATAATATCATTTATAGGAGTATTTGAATTATAATTCAATACTCAATGTTTTTTTTATCTTTTGCTGTGCATACTTTTGTATTTACACCTATCAGATCCTATTGAAATTCTAAAAAGATTAATTTTTTTTCCATTATATAAGACTTGTACTTATCTATATTTTAGATTCATTTATATCCATCTATTGTTTGATCTTTTTTCATTATGTGCAATCAACACACCTTTATTTACGTTGTTTTTACTCCAATTAATTATGGGTTTATTGAAAGATGGTTACTTCAGATAGTATTAAAATTAGAGGAGAAAAAATTTAAGTATATTTTTAGACTAACCCCTCTTGTAGGATTCGTTCCTTGTAACATCTATTACAACACATCATTCCTTGGTACTTTCAAAACTTGTTTAGAACTTTCCATTTAATAACATGGTTACACCACTTGAACTTTATATTTCCTTCTCCCCGAACATCCAAACACCACTTAAATTTTACTAAACTCAACTTAGGATTGATTTATTGTTTACTTGTTCATAATATCATCCTATTCATGGTTACAATCTTTCCATAAGATATCCTCATTAAATAGGAAGTTCTAGACTCTAACAACCTTTAACTAACTATTATCCCAAAGTCTAAAACCAAATATTTCATCACTGTATCCAATAAAGAAACATGTACATGAATTTAATTTCAACTTATCCCCATCCTTGAAATATACATGGGAATAAAAGATACATAAAAATACTTTTAGATGAGTAAATACCACATTTCTTACAAACCAAAGTTCCTATAGAAATTACTATTCTAGTGGTTCAAAAATCCATAATTCACAAAATAAGTTCTATAATTAACTGGTTCAGCCCAAAATTACTTTATAAAACTAGAACTTAACCTCATGATTTTGAATATCTGTTTAAACATTCAATTTATCCATTAATAAAAATTATTTTTCTTAGGTGTTCTAGGCACAATCTTCTCCATCCAGATTTTTTCCCAACAGAACATCTAGAACTATCTTTATCCATACTCACCTCCATTGTGAGACTGAATAAATTTTAACTTCATTTTGGTATTTTTTCCCAACATATATATTCATTTAAACTCTAGATAACCTTATATTTGTGTTTGAGGAAAAATAACCACACCTTCTATGTATAATCATTGATGAAGTTATTGTAGTGTAGTACACCCTTGTGAGATTGAACTGTTGTTGGTATCCATACATTCGTACGAACTAGTTCATGCTTTAAATTATTTTTCATCTTTCCATTTGTATTTAATTATACCTCACACTAATTTCCTTCAATAAAACTCTGGAATGTTTTTTACTCCACATGATCAAGCTTCAGTAATCCTTTAATATCCAAGGTCTGTAAACCTTTCTCACTAATGTGACCAAGAAGATCATGCCACAGATTCAGTGTTCAGGAAGTTGTTGCTCCAGTATGCATGATATGTTCCAAAATCCCAAACATGTACAAAGTTATGCCCTTCACACAATGGGCCACCATCATGGAACCTTGTGTGATCTTCTACACACCTTCCATAAATACAGTACAAAATAATACATCATCGATTTGATTAATGGAAATTAACTTCTTTTGTAAACCTGGGAGATTCTAAAATCCTTGAAAATTAAATATACATATGTTATTAGTTCAAATTCTCACATCTTCATTTCCAAAAACCTCAATTGACTCTCTATCCGCAAGGTAAACCCTTCCAAGGCTTCTAGTCACATGATATTTCAAACACCCCCTTTCAAAAGTTGAATGAAATAAATCTAATCAAGGATCCATGACCCCATTAAAATCACATCACATAGGACCAAATTTCCAATCCTCCCATTTAGTTGTGGATTTTGGGGACAAAAAAAGAATTATTTCTATAATTAACATACCTCTCTTGGTAATACTTCTATAAATGTCCTTTTTTTTTCAAAGTACAAACATGAGGATTCACTAGGACCAACTGACCTCCCATGACTCCTATCTCTTTTATTTTATTCTCTTTTCTTCTAACCTCTTCATATAGAGCATCCCCTACCTTTAATACTAAATTAACTTCTAGTAACACATGAAACCACCATATTTCATATCACTTCATTTAATATCAAATAATATATATCATTAGATACCAAGTAATTATTTCTACTGGAATTACACACAACTATCACCATCATATACCACGACCTAGAAGAAAAGATAGAATAATTAAATCACACAAACATTTAATGAAATTGACACCAATGGAATCCAACTGACTATATATCACTTTGAACTCATTCATATGACTAGATTCTAACCTTCATTATGATAGTCTCATGCCAAAAAGTCACTATAACATGAACAATTTTTTTCATAGAGAAATATTCCCATACATGTTCACAATATTAGACATTAATTCTATAGTTATATTTACATCATAGATGTTGTAGGCCACATTCTATTCCAACATCATCTAGAAAACACCCAACACCTTCCCATCAAGTATTTCACCCTTATCTATCAATTTTTGATTCTTCATAATCAACGAAAGATCATAATCCTTATGAAATAGGTAATCCATGACCCGAATCTTCCAAAAACAAAATTATGATCCATAAAACTTATCCATTTGTACCTTAACATCTTCTAATTCCATCTTCGAAAATATAAATATCCTACTAAATCAAAAAATGGGTAAACAAAAAGCGACTCATACTTTTAGAAAGTCATCGCTTGAACTTTCCTTTAGAACTTTGAACCATGATCTGATACCACTTATTGTGCTAGATGTTGTAGTTCTAGAATGACCCAACTTTTGGAACCTAAAATGAGGAACAAGGTTATAAAAAGGTCTGAAAAAACTTAACTCTATAAATTGATGCATCCAAAATCAATAATCCATGCACTCTAAACATGTACCATCCGAATCACTCACATACACTCATAATACACATACCAAAACAGAACTAGAAATAAATGGAAGTAATACACACAATGAAGGAACATAATGATTTTTGTGTTTCGGAACAAGTCATAATTCATGGGGAAAAAAAACTTCACCAGAATTAGAAATAAGAGACTATAACAAAATAATTGATTCCAAAGCACAAGTTAATATAAGATTAATCTTAACCCCCCAAACCATAAACAATAAAAATGATCCGATCACCAATTTAAAGGTAACCATATCATCTATCTTTAGGTAATTATGGTCCTAACTAATACTAAAATACATGGAAAACTGACCACATGATCCCGACTACTAGCTAAACACCACTTCCCTAACCTAACACCCTAATGAGTAGTGTGATATTTTAGACTTTTCCTTCCACATTCCCGTATTAGTGATACTTCTAGAACACATCCACCATCTTCTAAAATTATTCTAGTATCTAGAATCATCCACCTTGATAGAATAATAATATTTATCCTCTTTGATACTATAATTATTTTTATGTAACCTCAATGGACATCATCTAGATTCACCTATATTTCTGGTTTTGGACATTTGGTTCAACCTCATCCTTGCATACAGTACTAGTATAAAGTTTTATATGTTAATAATTTATAGAATATTTAGTACTTATCTAGAAAATGAACTCTTAAAACAATCCAAATAATTAAACCTCTCATAATATTATTTGATTTTGACCCATGTCTTTACAGATCCATTGATAATACTTATTAATTCCTTGACTAGTATGCTAATTCAATCTCATACATTCATAACCCAATGCACCCACACATGTTAATATATTAATATTGAAAACCAAGGATTTTACTTATTTAACCAATATGGGTTAATTCAAGCGATGTGAGAATCTCATGAAAACTTCATATCGGTAATAGTGGAACTCACTAATAAAATTAAAAGGTTTATGTTATGTATGTGTGTATACCAATATTTATGTGTATAAGGGAACTACCACTTACAATGTTCAAATCACTTCCACACACACTCATACAATTATAAGGTAAGTATGATATAAGAGCAAAGTTTCCATCTGTAGTTCTCTATTATATCTCTACCTTGGTTTGCCTCCTTATAGGACCAACTATATATTTATTATCCATTATAATATATAATATATAATATATAATATATATTAGTCTTACCTCATTATTATCTTCACTCACAAAATCGTTCTATAGATTTTCAATGTAGCTTCACTTATTTTTTCTTTATCTATATATCTATATATCTATCTTTATCTATCTCTGAATCACTTTTATGAAGTACTCAGATATTAAATATTCAATCATATTTCCATATTTTTTATTTTTTACTTTTATCTCTCTTCTTCATATATTCAGTCAAGACCCCATGTATTTGGATATTTATATGTTTACACCTAATTTCACACATGAGTTTCATGATATCACTTGGTTAGCTTACTATATATCTTAACCCATGCCTTCTTTATGGACCATGATCTTAATTTAATAATATTCCATGATTCTCTATGCTCCTAGATTATTTTAAGAAACTATATCATATTCTTATCCCCCTCTAATTCCTTATATGTATGTTATATGTATATATTGAATATTATTAAATATTTAATCTATCTTATCATTCTATTTAAAATAGGAATAATCCATTAATAGATTATACTCCCTTGAGATTCTCTCACTATTAATGTTTAACACATGCTCATGTGGTTACATGTAACAAGCCAATTCATGTACTCTAATCCTGAGACTAAAGCTGAATTATCACAAGGTCCCAAGAACACTCCTTGATTTTCAGAGGTTAGAAACTACTATAGAGGGATAGAATAAACCATTTGGGGAATTATTTTCCCTTAAAATACATAATCTAAAAGGAAAGAAAAATCTATGTAGATGTAAAAATTATTTTTATTTAAAACCATTTAAGACCCAAAATTACTATAAAAATAAATAGTTTTACAAACCAATAATTAAAAACTTTAAATAAGACATCGTACTTGAAAAAATGACTCAAGCTCCCAACCAAAACTCATCATTCCTTGTATCTAACATAGATCAATGAATCACCATAGATAAAGGTTGTAGTTAGTTTGAAATAAGTATTTATTATTTTTAGATTTGTTTTTTGTATTTTTCTTGTAAATATATAGTAATACAATAATAAATAATATTTTTTAGTTTACATATCTTAATTATTCAACTTATCCAAAAGTGAATAATTCCATTGAAAATATAATGTTCTATGAAACAATGTTTATGGACAAAATTTTCATTTATTTTTTGTGTTAAATAATTTCAGGGAACTAGAATTATAGAATAAATAGAGAAAAAAAAATGTTGCATAATATTAACTTTCATAATCTAAGACAATATTTAGAGGCCAATAATACCAAATTAGAGGCTGATAGTACCCCATTTCACCAATGTTGTCCCAAGACCTTATCTTTAATAGGAATTATGAATCTAAGGTATCTTACACCACCCCCTAAGAGTGCATTAGTTCACAATATAGTCTAGTATAATATCTTGAGAATAAATTTGTGAAACAATGTAGAATCATAGAGAACCTTGAAAATATCTCACAATGTTAATTCTATCCCATATAAGTTCTTGATACTATGTCTAAACCAATGAAACCAACACTAAATTATCGAGACAATATTGCACAACGAATATAGGTTGGAGCCCCAACACATGATATGAAGTCTCTCCATCATAACTAGCATAGCGATAGTCTGATTTTGGGTAATTTAAAATACCACAATGATGTAACCTTAAGAGTTCCATTGGAACCTTAAGGGTTAACAAAAGTTCTATCCACTATCCAATGTATCCCCAGTCTCCAAAACATATTACATTAGGATCAAACATGTTGATCAATACATGACCATTAATTATAGAGATGACCATGTGGAAAACATGAAACCCCAAGGGGACTATCAAATATTCCCCAATATTAATCATATAACCAAATCAAGTAAGGGTATAATTAACATTAAACATGGTGAAAGATCAAGGAAAGAGATAAAATATGATTATTGGAACATATTACCTCTTTTTTGTAGCTTGATGATGAAGAAACCTCACTTACCATGTGAAAGAATACTATTGAAGATGAAAAGTCCACATGGAAGTGATCACAACATTTGAACCTTCACATTATGACTATAAATTATAAATAGGGTTTGGGAAATAAGGGTTCCCACATGGGGGGTTGATCCGGGAATAGTTTAGGTTTATTTTACACATTTTCACTTGATACTCATACTCTATCCCTCAATATCTCACTTCTATATTCATGGAAAGATAACTCTTTATGGTTAGTTCAAGGAAAAACATGACTTTAAATCTTGATTTTTTAATAATAATTCTAAATATTTTCTTATTTCTTATTTATTACTCTCATATTTAAGAGCATTGAGTGATGGGGGTATGTGACATATTCCCATAATTATTTTTCATTGTGATTTCTTATATATACTATGAAACTTTAAATGATTCTCTTCCTTGACCATACAATGTAATAAATAGATTGTGTGGTTGAGGAGTGAATGGTATATGATAATGGATAAGTAATATGGTTTATGCATTTGTTTGAAGCTTACCTTGAGAGAAGATGTGGTTGAGGTAATAATGGGACACTAAGGACAACAGTGATATGATTACATTCATTAGCGAAACAATGATAAAATTTCATTGGAGATTGAATAAAGATAACTGAAGATTGTCTCTAACATCATATTCATCTTCATACCCATGCATTTTCCTTGAACTATGAATTAACAACACCCCTTGTTTTTATTTATTTCTTTTATATAAAAACCTGAATTTATAATAAGTGGAATATATAACCATTGTGTGATTTAAATTCTCATTGATAGATTACCCTGAGGTCATCCACTATGCTATTATGTTATGAGTTTTATGAATTCTAATGTGTTGTTGAATCCACAATGATATGATTTCACAAAACACCTTTTTGGTTCTATTATTGGGGAGGTAACCATTTCACACTATTATTCTCACTTTATTTTTCATTTTCAATTTTATATTTTCTTAATTCATTTTAACCTCAAATACTAATCATAAAAAATAAATTTGGTGGTAACACATATGGTATTTTTTATGTATACTATTGAAATTATGAACACTATCCATAGGATTGTGAGGATGAAGAACCATGGAATACTAATAAATAAGAAGAATAAGAGTAATAATATTCGATTATTGAGGCTTCCTAATAATAATATAAAGAGTTAAAATGGCCCGATATACTATTATTTGAAACTTTTCATGTATACTATGAAGATTATGCTAAGGATATAAGTAAGAGACTCAAGTAGTATTTCTCACCGGCTAACTCACTTGATGAAATGTACCCAAAGGCACTAAAAATGGATAAATAAATACAATATTTTTTATGATGAAAACCCTAATGCACTTTTAGACATGGAATTTTGAGTCATCATGGACCTTCTATCCAAAGGTTGGAGATCACTGAGACTTTACCAGTGACAACATGAAATGTACATTGGTATTGGTGATGGGAGGTCAGACATATCTCTCTCTTTAAGGGGAGGGAGAATTATTTCCTAATTTATTAATCTATTATATATTTAATATATTTTCATGAATCCTTCCCAAATATCTGTGTGGGAATCATTAAAAATGCATTAATGATTCGACCAAAATCATAAATCGATGTGAACATTTATATATATCAGAGGTTCTACATTTATTTGAATATCTATATGTATTAAAAGTTATCCATTGATGATACCATATATATGTATCATTTTTTCTCCATGTTTTTATTATTTATTGATTAGGATTTTATTTAAAATCATGAAGCTAGGTACTATAGGGTTTATCACCATCTAGGGATGCCTTGTGTGTTGTATAGTTGGGATCAGGACCATGATAGGGGCTTCCTCTGTATCCCTATAAAGGGAATTAGACCCCACATAATTTAGTGCATATTAATGGGACACATCATACCTTTTAAGGTCATGTGATAAAGACCATTATAGTGCATTTTAAGGCCAATAATCCATGACAAAGTGAAGTGCCTTTTAAGTTCATGTTTCCAAGACCTAGTGACTACTAGGTGAAAGATGCCTATAAATGGTTAATATGGGACTTATGTGTGAGAGGACATTTATGGTTCTTCTAAAAGGTAATATGACCCTTAAAGTAAGGTTATCTTATAGGGAATATTTCCCTTTAAGGGATAATTATATGTCTTTTGAGGAAAATGGCATTCTTAGGAGTGGTATGAACCACAAAGAATATATTCTGGTTAGAATATAATTTTACAGAGAATATTTAACATTGGAAATAAAGTTATGGATATTGGTTTTGAACCTCATAAATGTTCCCTATATTTACCTATTAATAGGAATTTAATCCCACATAGTTAGATTTTTATAGTTTAGGGTCGTGTGTTAGGACTATAACATTAAGTTTAATGTCATGTGGCTATGATGTTGTTGTACAGTTTTACATCATGTGATAAGCACATCAGTTTTCTAAAAGGAAAAAAATAGAGGATTGAGTGGGGATTATACATGGGAAGACACTTTTTTGGTTTATCCTATAGATAATATGAACCTTTTAAGATATGATGACTCATAGGGAATATGTCCCTTTAAGGATGGTGCATCTCATAGGGTATATGCCCCTTTGAGGAATGTATTGTATCTTACACATGGGTAGACTTTAGGTGTATCTATCTTTTACTAATTTATTTCTAGATAAAAGGATGATTGGATTCATGGGGAATATATCCCCTTGAGAAAGATATTGGGGATTATGCTTTTGTTGCTCATCCAATGCTTAGGAACAACAGGCATGGATGCTACCCATAGGTACCCACCCTAGTAGGTGACCCAACTAAAGGCATTCTCTCATGGATAAAACCTAGTAGTGGTCCCATTCATAGATTCCCCTATCTCATTTATGCATCCTAGTAATAAAATCATTAATGGGAACATGGTTGAGGATTATACAAAAGATAGAGGCCCATGCATGCATGACTCATTGAGTGGACCAAGTTATCTAAATAAAAACTTTGATATCCAAGATGAGAATCCTGATATAGGGAAAAATTAATCGATACCCTCATTATGAGTACCCTAATTATCAAGGGAAAACATTATAGTAAACCCCATAAGGGACCTATCAGTTAGTGATGAAAAATAGAAAATTCCTTTTATCAAGGGAATACATGATCAAAAGTGGAGGACATTAATGTGAAAAAACCAATCATGTATCTTGAGAGAATGTGGAGGAGGCCTAGGAGAATTCTACACAATAGTGAGTTGATATGAGATAATGGGTTTCCACAAGGACTTTTGAGAAACCATGTTAGCCCATTTGAGAGACCTAAGTGAATGAGATGCCTAAGGGGGGTATCACATGGTATTGGAATAGAAAGTTGGGAGAATAGAATGTAATTAGTGGTTACTTGAGTGGGTTGGTTCATTAATAGGAGATCAGGGTAAATTTAGGTGACCTAGTAGGATACTAGGGTGAGGTTCCACCCTAGTGGGATCTCTGGGTGATGTGGAACTCTAATGGCCAGTTAGGGTGAATGGGTTTCCCTAGTGGAGGACTAGGGTGAAGTATCAATCTAGTGGAAGCTTATGGAGAACATGTTCCCCTAATGGTGGCTTGGGTAAAGGGTTACCCCTAGTGTTAAGGAAGGATGAATATGGTTCCCTAGTTGTAGGGTTGGGAGATGTTTTTCCTTGGTGGGGGATAGGGAGAAATGTCACCCTCACTGAATGTTAGGGTGAAGGGTTCACCCCAGTGTTAGGGCAAGGAGAATACAAAATTATAATTATAGGGTTGGGTGTGGTGTCAAACTAGTGGAGTCTAGGGTTATGGAAGGTTAGGTTTAAGTGACTCCATTATTTAGGATTAGGTATAAGTTCCACCATTATTTAGGAGACTTGGGTGATGGTTCACCCAAGTGGAGAGGCCTCTGGGGATGACCTAGGTGAGTGGTTCCCTAGTGTGTCTCACTCGGTGGGGGGGGGGGGGGGTACTTCACCCTAGTTTTAGAGGATTAAGGTCGAATTGGTATTACATGAAGGTTTTAGTGTGTCAGAACATCCATTAACTCAAATAACCTAAAATAACCAATATTTTCATTAGATTTTTGGCTTAATAACCCACCCGATGGGGGGAAAAGAGGACCTAGGTGAATATATATCTAGGAATCTATTCTTATTTTTAAATTTTTTTAGATGAGGACTCATTGGGGTCTATTTATAAGGCCATAGGTGACCTGGGTGCATGGTTCACCCAAAGGGTTCCTAGTTGAATGGTACAATCACACTAGTGTGCTATGTGAAAGTTAGCAGGGTGCATGGCCATAGTGAAGCATCAATGTGTGTGAACTTAGGTGAGGAAATTGGGTTCCTAAACCTGGATATAGTAGCTGGGCACCTTGATTTGGGTGAAGCACCTAAGCACTCATACCTGGGAGAATCAGTGAGGTTTCTTAATTAGGGTGAAGCAACTAATTGCATTCTATGATCCACATTATAAACATAATTCACTCAATGTATGTTTCAAAAGGGTGCATAAAAAAATTCCCCCTATAATTAGACCCAATCGATATGAATAGGGTTGAATTTTGAGGTATATGATAGGTCTCCAAAGTACCATGAGGGGGGGGGGGTGGAGGTGAGTGAATCAGGGTTTGACCAATTGAGACCTTTTTACTGATTGATCTTTGCATATATTATTTATACATGGGAAGGAACTATGTTAAACTAATATCCTAACTTCATTTTTACTGCAACTCACTGAATTTTATGAGAATATGTTGGAATTTATTACATTTAGGGGCATAATTATTTTTACTTGGTTCACCTACACTGGGATAATCCAAGTAGAATGTTATTGGTGATGTACTGATGAACCAAAATCTACTAGGATCAATGTTGTTCTATTGATATAAAAATTACATGATCACTCAAATCGTATGCTCACTACCTCAAAAGATAGTTTAGGGAAAAGGTCACCCCTCTCCCTAGGTGCACTACCCTTCCTCCTCCTTCATGTACTACTCCAAGGTATGATCACCCAAAATTTATAAACTTATAAGTATAACATATTTTAAGGATATATAGGTCCACCATAATTTAAGTATATGTAGGTTAATTAAACAACACTTTAATCCTATTTTTATAGGTAGATGACCTGTTGATATCTATGGATTCTTCTTCATAGCGTAATCTGTAAACTCCTCATCAAGTAGCTTCTCCATTTGAAAGATTCTCCATGAATTATCAAGTTGTCTTCCTCACAATACAATTCTAGAAAATCTTCAAATTTCCAACACTGTTAATGGAGTGACTCTTTCTTCCCCTTATAACAATGTATCAATTCACACCCATCCTTATTAGAAAATGGATATTCAAGATAACATTAGTTCCTTCCTTGATATATAGGTATTTTCAAAGAATAACATAGTCATAAATATCTTATTTTATGAATATAAATATTCTTAAATAATTATAATAACAATGTCAATTCTATTCTTCTATTACTTATGCTATTATTTTATAGAATACAAAACACCTATGTGATATGACTTTCCATATTTCAAAAATATGAAACTCCATGAACCTCAAACTCAAGATCTATCCTGCATTCATTTTTCCTTATTTATCTATCCACCTATATTAATATTAAATTATTGAGTATTTTATATAATACTACATATAAAATAAAAATATATAACTTTAACTAATAAATATTCCAGCAACTTCTCATAATTTTTACGAACTCTACAATCATTGCATCTCTCCATATATTTAACTACTTTGTGTTATATCCTTCTATCTCTTTATAGTACAGTTTTAAATTATTAATCTAAAATAATTAAATAATCATGAAAAATACCATGAATCATGGTTTAAATTTTTATTTAATAATATTTGAATCATTTAATATTTGTTCATGCATCTTATGAAGTGGTGGGTGAACCTCCATTTTTTGAATTACCATCACCATTATATATTCACTACACCACAACATTTTTTGTGCTTCTTCAAGAAAAAATCCCATAAAAATTCTAATATCCTTGAAAATATTATGTGGTGTGGAAATACTTCAAGATAAACTCCATTAAAGATTACTAAAACTACACCCACTAGCCGTTTCTACTTCTTCTTGAAAAAACATAACACTTTTCATGCCTAAAAATGATTTTAGTGTGGGTAAGGTAATAATATGGGGGACTGCCAGTGTATAGTTTGAATTAACTCTATGAAATTACACCATTAATATCTCTACACTTGTGTTTATATTCCTATTTCATATGGTTAAGAACCAAGGACCAAAAAACCAATCCTCACAATGTGCATCACACCCTGAACATGGTTTTTCCTTTTATTTTGTTCTTTCCATGGTGCCTGGTATTTAGGTTGAAGTTTAGGTCAAGTTCTCAATGATAATTTTTGTTTTTTTGGAGTTTCTAGGTGTGTTTTTTCCTTATTAATGGTTTGAGAATAGTATTTACCAGGCCATTCAAAGACCAATACAAACCATGTAGATTCTGGGTGGTGTCTGGGACATGGTGCATGGATTGCACATGGTTACAGGAAACTGTGCAACAAGCATTATAGGATCTATAATTTGATAGAGCCATTTTACATGGTTATCACATGGTTTCCCAAACTATGCAGTCATTCCATGTAGGTTTCATCCATATCTAGTGGGATGTTAAAATTTTGCATATGATTTGAAAAAATGTGAATCCAAACCCTGTGACTTTCCTAGGTCTTTAAAAATTTATAAATTTCTTGTTTTTCCCTCTACATTTTTAACAAATTTAGGTTTTTACTACCCTTTGTTCGAACTAGGTGCACAAGAGGGCCTCCCAATATCCTCTCCTTTGGTTATCCTCTATCCATGGTTACTTATCAAATCTTTTAAGGTGAGTTTCTTTTAGTTTTTGATAAATTTCCTTGTTGTATTCTTCTTCCTTCATGGTTAATTGATTGTTTTGGTGGGTTCCCTCTTGGATGAACCCTATAGGTTAGGGTTGATGTGTGGATTTTGTTACTTTTATCCTAGGGTGTGTGAATTGTCTCTTGGGGTGTTTTGTTCCTTCTCCCAGAGCTTCATTATGTTTTCACATTGTTGAGGTATGCGTTTCTATCCATTTCCTTTCCAAATCATGTCTTTGAATTCTTGATATTTCCTAGTTAATTTATAAATGAATTATTCATGGTTTTGATGTGTTTTATGAATTTTTATGGTGTTTTTTATGTGGGAAATTTGGTGGAAAATGGGATTCTAAAGGATTTATATAATTATAGCTATGTGTATATGCATGTAAGGTGTTTGATAAAGTGTCAATTAATCTTTTAAAATAAAATTTGGTATCTTTGGGTTGTTCTTGGACTTGGTGATGATTTGGTAATTTTATTTTCATTTTGAATTGGGTTTGGTGTATGGGTTGGTTCCTTTTTATGGTTTGGTATTTAAGGATGGATTCTTGATCAAGGTTGCTAAGATACTTATGCTTTTTTAATTAAGAACATGGGTAATTTGATGGTTTAAATATGAAATTCATTTGATGTTGGAATATCCCTAAGTATATGGGGTGCACATAGGGATAGAAACACAAATGGTAATGGATTTCCTTAAAATCAATGTTCACTTTGAACCCCAGATTTAAAAAGAACCTTCCTTTCTCCTCATTCTCTTCTATAGCCATCCACTTTCCAAATGTTTATTCTAAAACCACTATATGTTATAAATGGAACCTTGGTTTCCAAATGGTCTCAAATTGTGGTTTCAAATACGTCCTTCAATCTTGTCTTGTTTGGCACTTTGGAATGTGTTTTGGTAACTAGATGAGATAAAGGCCCATTTGGTACCTTTCAATCATGTTGCATGTTTTCTCCTTAATTTTGGAAATGGTTTTGGAAATTAATTTGTATTGTAAATGTTAACACCTGGTTGGTATTTTATGGTGATTTGGAAATTGGTTTTAAAACTAATTTTACGTGTAGGAATAGTTGGAACTTTTGGAATGGTTCAATGTGTGATGGGAACCTATATGGTAGTCCTATTGAGGAGAGGGTCACTGCATAGGTGATGTCAGAGTTTGGGCTAGGAAAGAATAATGAAATATATGGGTTATTGGTGTATGTAACACTTGTGATGACATCCCCATTATCCATGTACTGTTATCAAGGGATTCCTGTTTGTTATCTAGAGGGTTTAGTGACAGTTGCTTATCGACCTTGATTAGATGAGTTGGTACCCCTAGATGTGTGAGACACTAGGTGGGACATTCCACTGGTGAGAATATTTTAGAGCATCTAGGTTGGTGATTGACTATAGAGCTTCACCATATGTTGGCAGGTGAGTCTAAACCAATTACATCCCTATATTCTTCTAGATATGTGGATTAATTTCCCATGATTACTATCTATATGTTCTATTTTACTCCGCTACACTTATTTGTTTTCTTTACTAGTATGAACCTACTTTTTCCATTCCTTTTATTCTCAACATAGCTATTTGATCACTTATTTTCGTTCCTTCCTTTGGTATTCAGTATTTAAATTGGGTTCTAAAATAGAAATCTATTTTGAAAAGTGGAAAGTGGTGTGTGTTTTGTTAAAAATGAAAATCTATGTTTGGATATTTAAAATTATAAAACCCTATTATATATATATATATATATTTCAAACTTTAATTTATGGGATTTTTTGGGAAAGGAAATGTATGGACTCTATGGTGCTTACCTACTAATATTTTCTATTCTCATACACAAATTATGCCACTCAGAATCGTTAGACATGAGCTATTTTGTAGGTTTAGGTTTATGGTTCAAGTTTACCTTTAGAGAAGGCCAGTCCTATGGTTGGAGGGGACCATGAGGTCACGTGGTTATCATGTCAATTGAGGTTTGGTTTTTATTTCTTTTTTTAGGTTTAGTTTTTTTTCAGCTGTTTTTGTATCTGGATCCTATTTATATATATTTTTTTGAGACTTAGTTATTATTGATTTATGTTAATTGATCTATTTTAGTTTTTTATCTTGGTTTTTATTGGGATAAATTGTTCCCATTATGATATATTTTATGATCGATGCTAGTCACTAGTCCAAGAGAATTAGGAACACCTCTTAGGCCTTGTCTCAGATTGATCCAAGTGTCAAGTTAGATGGAATCCTGTCCTAGTTCATGAAAAAATGGTATTACAGTATCCCTTTGTTATTTGAGACGTCAGGTGGACTAGAGATTAGGAATTTCTAGTCTTGAGAAGTAGGTATGGGAAGATAATTTCAAACTATTACTCATCCCAAGCCTTGATTTCCCAAAGGTAGTCTAAGATTTGAGTATTTTGTTTTGGTTTTGGGTGTGTGGATGGGGAATGAAAATGGAGTTGAACCAGTGATGTTCTGTGAGATGACATTGAGTAGTGACCTATGTGGAGCTCAAGCACATGGTTCAAGGTCCTCTTAGTGGTTGGTGCCTACCTGGGGAATGGTCTACTAAACCATGTGGCTGGGTTTTGCATCGTCACTAGTTACCTATTCTAAGAGTTTGGTGTGAGTAATGTTTTGGCTTGGTTTTAGTCAGTGTGGGTGGATTTTGAAATGGAAAATGGTTTTTGGAAATAATATTTTCAAAAGTAAGATGGTTTTGGGGTTTCAATTTGTTTTTTAAGTAAAGGTTTACTTAGTGAAAATTGGTTTTTTAATTTTAAATGGAAATGATGGTTTTGAAAGAGGATTTTGGTTTTAGTTTGTTATTTTTGGTTTATGAGTTGGTGTTTTGGCATGGAATGTTATTTTGGTTGAATTTTGGGTTGATATTAATTTGGATTTTCATTTTTTTATTGATTAGAGTATGTCACCCAAAAAGGTTCCTAAGGTTTCTAGTGAGTATTCCCTAGTTTTTGACCCTTCCCAACCTTTTATTGGGGTGGAAGAGTTAGGACCTTCTTGAATATCACCAATTTTTTGTTGGGATCGAGGTTTTGTAGAGGCTACAAAGTGGCTAGAGAAAGTCAAGAGTATCTTTAGGCAGTTGGGAAATCCTGAGACTATGAGGGTGCGTGCTATTTTGGGTTTGTTTTAAGGTACAAATTTGAATCGATGGAAGGTGATTGTCCCAAAATCAATGTAATATGGGATGCGTTGGGTGGTTTTTTAGACCACTTTTATCCGATGATTCATACTTGAGTAGGTGAAGGTGAGAATAGTGGTAGATATCTTGAGTATTCAGTAAGGTCAATAGATAATGAAGGCCTATGTTGATCATTTTAAAGAGTTGGTTTCTTTTCATTTAGATATGGAATTAGGGGATATGTTAAAAAATCCTCTCTTTGTTTGGGGTATTTTCCTAGAGATCAAGGGGTGAGTCCTCTCATCTGATGAAGTTATGTTTGGGAAACTAGTGTATGAGTCATTTCTAGATGAATTAGTTTCTAGGGCCTATTTGTAAGTAGTTATTAGTTCACCTCCTTTTGAAACTTGTGGAGGTTCCCCATCTAGAGAGAAGTTTATACTAGAGGAACCTATTATTGATGAGCCCCCCTTGTCGGTTCTGACTTCTCGTTCATTGGACCAATTGCTCATGTGCTTCCAATGTGCCAGGTTCAAGAATTTGAGGCCATATTATTCTAATACTCTAAATTCCAATAATCGATGTGTCCATTTGGACCATCTAGATAAGTTCATCAAGTGAAGTTTCATAAAGAAAAAGTCTATAGTGAAAGCTGTCAGTTCCTAACTACAGGGAAGCAAATGCTTCAACACTTTATGGATCCATCCATAAGCCTCAGAGTGAAGCTTTTCATGTAGTTAAGAATTGTGGGTGTGGGGAACATTGTCCTAGATTTTTATTTTGAATTGAAGGGGGGTAATTTAAATTTCCCTATTTATAGCCTTCTTCATTTTAGGTTCCCTTTTTGTTGTAAATGATTAGTGGCCTCATTTTCTTGAATGTTTTGTGTTTTAATTTTTTTTTGAGAATCATGTGTGGTTATCCTTATGAATTGGTTTTGGTTTTCAGTTATGCTCATTTTGGAGACATTTGTTCCTTGTGGAACTAATGAATTATGTTTCAGTTTGAGGATTCATTTTAGATTCCTTATATTGGGGTCCCCTTTTGTTGTGGGTTTTGTTTGTGTTGGGAGTTCCCACATTGGTCCATCCTATAGTGGTACTGTGGTGTTGATATGTTATAGTTGATTTCTTATAGTGAAAATAACCATCTCCTTTTCCATTCTAATGATTCTCCTTGTGGTTTTCTCTAGAGTTGGTTAGGTGTGACTTTTGGAGTAAAAGTTCACCCTGAGGTTCATGGTTTTGTTTGATTTTGATCCATTTATTGTTTTAGTTTTGGTTCTCATTCGATTGGGTGAATTTTTTGGGGAAAATGTTTTTGTGTTGGAGATAATTGTTACACTCGGGCTATGGTTTTTTTCTTTTATTTTGTTATTTTATTGGTTCTTGGTATTTTGGTTGAAGTTTAGGTCAAGTTTCCAGAGATATTTTTTGAGTTTTTTAGTTTTTAGGTGTGTTTTGGACCTATGCATGGTTTTGATCACGGTTTGGACCAAACTGTGTATGGCCCAAAACAAATTGTGTGGCTCTTGGGTGGTTTCTAGGACAAGGCGCAGACTTGCACATTGTTATAGGAAACAATGTGGAAAGAATACAGGGAGGATATATTGTTTGATAGATCCATTTTGTATGGTTGGAACATGGTTTCTAAAATAGTGTGGATATCCCATGTAGGTGGCCTCCTTCTCCAGTGGAGTGCACATGGTTTGTACATGGTTTGGAAAACCGTTTGGCCAAACTGTGCGACTTTTCTAGGTCTTTAAAAAGTTTGAAATTACTCTATTTATTCTCCCTATTTTTAATCTATTTTGAGTTTTCCTCCCCTTTTCTCAACCTAGTCACATGATAGGGCCTCTTAAGCTCCTCTCCATCAGTTCTCATCCCCCCATGGCTGCCTCTCAAAGCTTATAAGGTGAGTTTATTTTAGTTTTTGGACAATTTTATCCTCTTCTTCTTCCCTCTTAGTTCCTTGGTTTTTCTTTGGTGATTTCCCTCTTAGTCTAAACCTATAGGTTAGGGTTTATTTGTGTATTATGTTCCTTTGATCATTGGGTGTGCAAATTGTCCCTTGGGGCATGTTATTCCTTCTCCTGAAGTTTTATTATGTTCGCACATCGTTGAGGTGGGTGTTTCCATCCATTTCCTTTCTAAATCATTCCTTTAAATGATTGATATTTTATAGTTAATTTCTAAATGGGTTATTCAGGGTTATAATGCATTGTATGAATTGTTATGGTGTTTTTATGTGGGAAATTTGGTGGAAAATGGGGTTTAAAAAGATTTATATAATTATGTCTTTGTATATATGCATTTAAAGTATTTGATAAAGTGTAAATTAATATTTTAAAATTAAATTGGTTATATGTGGGTAGTTTTTGGACTTGGTGATGATTTGGTAATTTGGTTTTTATTTTTAATTGGGTTTTACGTGTGGGTTGGTGCCTTTTATGGTCTGGTATTTAAGGGTGGATTCTTGAGCAAGGTTGTTGAGCTACTTGTGCTTCTTTAATTAAGATCTTAGATACTTTTATGGTTTTAAATAATCATTTTCTTGGATGTGGGCATATTCCAAAGTGCACGGGGTGAACACAGGGATATTCAAACAAATGATAATGGATTTATTTAAAAAAAATTCTCTTTGAACCCCATATTTCAAAATAACCCTTCATTTCTCATCCTTCTCTTATGTAGATCTTCTCTTTCCAAATTGTTCTTCTAAAACCCTTATATGTTCTAAATGGTCTCTTGGTTTACAAATTACCAAAAAGTGTGGTTTCAAATGCATCCTTCAATCTTAGACCATTTGTAACTTTTAAATGTGGTTTGGTAACTAGATGAGATAAATGCCTGTTTGGCACATCTCAAGCATGTTGTATGTTTTCCCCTTAATTTTGGAAATGATTATGTAAATGAATTTAGATTACAAATGTTAAGTCCCAATTGGTATTTTATAGATATTTGGAAGTTGTTTTTGAAACTCATGTGACTTGTAGGACCTATTGGAACTTTTGGAATGGTTTGATGTGTGATAGGAACCTCTATGGTATTCCCTCTGAGGAGAGGGTCATCACATAAGTGGTGTTAGAGTTTGGTATAGGAAAGAATAGTTGTATCTACGGGTTATTGGTTTATGTAATGTGTGTGATGAACTCCCCATTATTGAAATACTATTATAATGGGATTCTTGGGTATCATATAGAGGGTCAAGTGATGATTGCTTATCATCCCTTATTAGATGGGTTGGTACCCATGGATGTGTGAGGGGCCAGGTGGGATGTACCACTAGTGAGGATGGTTTAGAGAATCCAGGTTGGTGATTGACTATAGAGTTTCTGTATATATTGATAAATGATTCTGAATTGATTATGTTGATCGCATTGTCGAGCACGTCAAATTAGATGTTTATTTTTAACTAGAATTTCTGCAGTATAGCAATAAACCTAGGTCGTCTCTTGACAGAGCCTTAGATCATTAATTTAAAAAGTAGGTTATGATTTTGATAATAAAAGGGTAATGGGGTTTTATAGAACTTGGTTCTTTTTTATTTAAAAATAAAAATTGAAACTATAATACTATGTGAGATAAACAATATTGAGAAATTGTGATCAACCCGGGTAAGTGTCCCTTAATGCTCAATCCGTCATTGCTCTCAAGTGAATGGGAAGGATAATTTATTCCTTGATTTATACACACTAAAAAATGGCATGTTATGTGAGTTCTTACTAAGTTACCACCTAGTATTTGATCGATCAATGATATTGATTATCAGTGATCGCTCAAAATCAACAAACTTGAATCGATGTAAAAATAGAACTCAATCAAGGCATCACAACAACAACATGATGAGATAAATAGATTTGTGTCAAAGATAAAATATTCCAAAAGAAAACAACATGAATATTTATGGGTTAATTATTCTATAATTTATCAACCGACACAATCCATTCACACACTCATGAAAGGGAAGGGGGTGAGAAAAGAAGCCACCACACTCAAATCATCACAAGATCCAGGTTATGCATGGAAGGATAAGGATTATTGTTCCTTTGATTTGTATTTGATCATACTAGAATAAAAAAATTAAAAAGGTATAAATGAATAAAAATTGACAACAAAACTTGAAATTCAATTACCTTATGAAGATTACAAGCATGGAGCTCAGGATTACAATAAATGACACCCCCTAAATTGATCACTAAGAGGTTTATAAGTACATGAGGGAGAAGATAAATAAAATGGGTGAAGAGATCTCTCAATTTAGACTAACCCTTACCCCTGGTCATACAACATGAGGAAATGAGGGTTAGGGGTGATTTTATGGACAAATACATCACACTTTCCACAAAAGAAGTCAAGTTCCTAAGGGACTAAGTGACTATTCATGGAAGACTTATTTATCATTATTTATATATACGGTTTATTGACCAAAACATGTAAAATAACTTCAAATTAGAAGAATATGTGGACCTTTGAGTTTTCTATCCAATGAAGTTTGAATAATTCCAATTGAATTTCTAAGGCCTAAGTTATGGCCTAAATACAGAAGGGTGGTCCAATTTTGCCTGCCCATAATTTCTTCACAATGTGGACCTATTTTGGGCCTCCAAATGAATGAATCGGGCTCCATGGTATTATTGAGAAATTTATCCCACATGGGTTTACACATGTAAACCAATTTTAAGATTATTTTGATGCACTTATTATCCACATTTTATATTTATGTCCATATCCATGCTTGGGCTCTTGTGCAGTTTGGCCCATTTTGCTTGAATTCCATCACGTGCTCTCTAAATCACCTCCTCCTACAATCTAAACACCGAAACAAGTAAAATTTCCCTATTAAATAGTGATAAAAATTAATTAATTAAATCAAATATGAAGTTTAATTTATTATTATATTTGGAATATTCATTACAAAACCAGTTTAAAACAGTGGTGTAAGGGTAAAAATGAATAGTGAATCACTATGTGATCATACGTCTAGGAATTTATTCTAGAGATGTTTATAAAATTCAAATGATTAATATATGTATATTATTTTTTACTCCTCTAAACTTATTTTTTTACTTTATTAGCATCAATATACTTTTTCCATTCCTTTTATTCTCAACACAACTGTTTGATCACTTATTTTGGTTCCTTCCTTTGATATTGGGTATTTAAACTCAGTTCTAAAATGAAAATCTATTTTGAAAAGTGGAAAGTGGGGCGTGTTGTGTTAAAAATGGAGATATATGTTTGGATCTTTAAAATTATAAAACCTTATTTTATATATTTATTTAAAAATATCATTTTTGGACTATTTCAGGAAAGGAAATGTTGGACTCTATGGTGTTTACCTACCAATCTGTTGTATGATCAACCCCTATTTGTTCCACTTAACATTAATATACCCGAGCTATTTTCCAGATTAGGTTTCTTATTCAAGTTTTCCTTTGGATTAGGTTGGTCCTATATTTGGTAGTGACTATGAGGTCATGTGGAGATCATGTCAATTGTGGTTTAGTTTTTGGTTACTTTTGTAGGTTTAGTTTTTTCCAGCTGTAGTTGTATCTATATCCTATTTAAGTATTTTTTGAGACTCATTTATTATTCATTTATTCTATGTGATATTTTTTAGTTTTTGATATTGGTTAATATTGGGCTAAATCTTTCCCATTGTGATGTCTTTGATGCTTGATGCTATTCACCGCCCAGGAGGATCAAGAATACCTCTCAGGCCTTTTCTCAGACCGGGTCGGGTGTCAAGTTGGATAGAAGACCATATTGGTTCATGATAGTGTGATAATTCCCAGGTGACCATATTGGCTTCATCTTCAATGTACAAAATTTATTGCTCTTAGCTCCACACATGCATTGGGCCTTATCATTTCACACAAGGAATCTCCTTAACCACCACACTAAGTGAAATGACATGGTGACCCCTTATTGACCATATTTAAAATCTATAAATTTTCTATATACTTCACACCTTATACTATAGACTTTACCATTATTGAATTATATAAAATGTCCCAAGTTTGGGAAATCCATTTTATATAGATGAACCTTCCATATTAAAATTTCATGCCCTGACAAACACTAACCTACTCCCCATTTTAGAAACTATATTCTTGGTCAATCTTCAATACATATTGAATCATTATCACCACATTAATAACTACCATGTGTTTCTCCTCATTATTATACACCATGACCACTACTATGGAGTGTCCAAGACTCACTGTTTTCAATAAAAATATTTTTCATTTGAAAATTGATCAATATACCCACTTTATCTTCATTATGTTCATGTATAAGACACACTATTTTCAATAAGAATATTTTTCATTTGAAAAAATGATCAATATTCCCACATTATCTTTACTATTTTTGTGTCCAGCTCCAAAATGTCTTGGATAAATTCACCATAGTGCGGTGAATGTCATGGTTAAGTTTCCCTTCACCAAATCATTTCCATATAACTCCAAAACAACTTATAAGATACTTTAGTCTCCATGGATCATTCCATGAAATATTACATATTATTTTAATTGAATATACAATTAAATATTAGAACCTTCATTCTATGATCTATGAATAATTTATTTCTTTTTTAAAATAAATCCAATATTAACAACAATCAAGATCTATTTTCAATAATCCTTTAAGATTCACCGTTCTCTAAACATCACCAGTTATTTTCAAAAAATCCAATACACAACCTTTGGGTGTAATAATCACCCCTTTATATTTAACTGATAATAATAACTCTTCTCCCACATGGAAATTAATTTCAATGGGTGGAATTCATACACATTTATCTTTAACTTTTTCTTACTCAATGTGTGAGTTCCATGGGAATAACTCCCAAATTTCACTATGTGAACACTTCCCCTTTGATCTCCTCCATTATCAATTATGTCCTCTCTATCCTATATTAAGAAAATGATTGTGTTTCCTAATGGGGTTCTATTTCACCTTTTAGGATAGGAAAAAATTCCTTCTTTGTACTCCCTAATTATAAAAACAACTTCATTCCTCAACTCTAATCACCTATAGATTCACCTTTAAGATCCGTTAGTAATATCCATTTTAACTACATTATCTAAAGTAAAATAGTGATTGATACTCCTATTTAGAATTTTGGCTATCAAAAAATCCTCTAATCCCACTGATCTTGGTCTTGGTGTAGGAATTAAGAGTCTATGTTAACCTCTACAAACCTATCAATGTTACTCATTGATACTAATTAAGATATAAAATATTTAGATTTTCACTTCTTAAAAAAAACACAACCTATGATCTTATCACATTTATTAAACTTCATATCCTAAAAAACTTCACAAGCTTCTTAATTTACTAATGAGGCTAAATATACATTAAAAATTCATTACACACTCCCAAAAAATCATCAAATCTTGACACTGATAGTTGTTTTTCAATTTAGGGATACCACTTTTTAGGAATATCATTTATTAGAAAATAGATTTTAGTATCTTATAAAAATAAATAGATGATACCAATTTTTAGTACATAAAATAAATAAACATCAAATTTATCCATGTAGATTCTTCCACCACTAATCTATCATCTCTTTATATATGGATTTGACAACACTTTTTTCTTTAAATTAGGCTCTTTCATTTTTTAGATTTCTTCATTCTATCAAAAATATTTTAGAATCAATTTTAAATATCAATATGGTTGCTGGAAACTATTTATTTTGTGTATTTTATTCAAATATTCAGATCCTCCATCATCTCAAAACATGTATTTTTCTAGTATATTTACCCTATGGATCATATATACTCCTTAATTCTACACCACTTCAAAAAAATAGTTAGAAAAAATTAATTACATGGGGTGATGGGAACTGTAAATTTCCTCAAGATAAAGAAGTTGACTGGTCTTGGTTGAATAACCCTTTGTTTCCACACTTTCCTTCTCCCTTAGATTTTGGGAAGGGAATCCCAAAACTTACTCAATATTATTTTCTTCTTAATCATCATCAATAATGATCTTATTTAATGGATTTCATTTGGATCTTCCTAGAATGACACCACTTATACACTTTTCATTTTAGATTATCTCATTAAAGTCTTCTTCCTTGGCTCAGGCTTCCTTTTCATAGTGAGTGTAATTTTGATTTTTCATTTCTCCACTTTTAATTCCTTGCCACAAAATCCACCATGATTCTTATTTCTCCATAGGAGAACACTCCCTCCAATATTTACTTATTTCTTTTTGGTATGTTTTATAAAACCACTTAGGAATGATTCTTCCTTGATGACCATGAGCTTCATTTTGGGACCCTTCTCTCATGGTGAATCCTTCTTCACTTGTTCTTCCACCTTACTCATAGATTACACAACTCCTTACTAAAATTTCCATATATTCCTTATTTATTTCCAATATATCTTCTATGAATTTCCAAATTTTGGTTCTTGACTCACCCTTCTTTGATTTCCATTATTTTCCTCTAAAACTATAAACTTATTTTATAGTATATTAGGCATCTTTATTAGATAAAATATCTCCTTTATATGTCATAGGAGTGGAGGATATCCTTGTAACTTTTCTCTATTTTTCCAAATATAATACATTTTTAAATGTATAAGATTAGCATAGATAAAAAATATACTATAGTATCCATACATCATGTGGTATTAAATTGATTAAAAGGATGTAATAACATGTTTTATTCCACATTTGGGATTTTGGGATTTGAAGAAAATGCTCATAATGTGCCCAAATTTTCTAAAAAAATAGAATTTTAGAGATACCATCTTTTTGGATCCTCTATTTTAGATTTTTTATGGAACTTCTGGTTGTTTCTAGATTCTAGATTCCTTTTGATTATAGTTTTTAGATCTGTATCCCTTCTTTTTGTACATGTTGAGGCTTGGATAAAAGGGGTCATTTAATTTTATCATATTCTCCTCAATACCCTTGATTTACTCATACTTATTATTTATTTTTACAACCATTTATTTAAAACATAAAGTAGTATCAATACTATATTTTCTTATTTCTTCAAGTCATGTTCTAATTTGATTGATGCCCTTAATTCCATCTATATATTCATCAGATTTATGATCGCTTAAGAAATCTATTCAAACATTTCTCTCTGTTCCAACATTTTAGATCCCATTTTCTTCATTTAAAACTTTATGGTCAACTCCTCTCTTTTTATCCTCTTGTTTTATAATGATAAATCCTCTACACATGAAATATATACTTTATGTATGACTCTCCTTTGATCCACTTCTTCATGCAAGGATTGAAACTCTTATTAGTGGATACATGAACACTAACAAGATTGGAAACCTGATGTTTTCTCCACTTCTTTAACAAAGTCACGTATACTTTTAAACTCCACAAGAGAGGCTGAGTTTTATGATTCACATGTTTTCTCCAAACCAATGTTAGAATAAAAAACAAAAAGAGATTTATAATTAGTTAACTCAACTAGAGAGTTCATTATCTTGGTGGACTTATTATTATTGTTTATTCCTTTTAAAATAAGTAATTATTCATTTGGATTACTATCTTAGGTTGTATTATGGTCTTCCTTCACTAAGTATTATTTACCGTATAACACTTGTAGGATTTTATACATATCTCTGGAGAACTTATAGTGATCCAACTTCTTGAAAATATCTTCTTATAGACCACCTTTTAATTCCTTCTTAACAAAATCATCAATATCCAAATTCCTTTGATCTATTTCAAATATAACTCCATGATGATTAAATTGAGCAATTCCTTATTGGAAAAATTCCCAAGGGACCCTAATATAATCTTCCATGTATGCCATGAACTAATTTTTATAGCTGAAAATTTTTATACCATTTATGTATGGTGTCCTGATCATTGACTCCATTTTTTATAGAACTCAAAACCACTACTGAGGTAAATCACATTGTCATAACTTTTAGTACCTGATATAAATTGATAAGTCACCAAGGCATCTAAGATAGAGGGGGAGGGGGGTGAATTAGGGTGTAGAAAATTTATAAATTTTTACTGTTTTCTACTTATTAATATTATTACCACATGGCTAATATCTATTTTAAACCAATATATGGCCTTCAATTTTACTCCATCGCACCAAACTATATAAAAATATGCTGAAATTTAATGTATTCATGGAAACAATAATTTTTACTTGGTTCACCTATACTAGAATAATCCAAGGAGCATGTTATCAAATATTTTATAATGCATTAGAATACATTAGGATCATTTTTATTTAGTGGATACTAAAAGGATATGGTTTATCTATGCTTAGGATCACTAACTCACAATATATTTTAGGGATAAGGTGACTCCTCTCCCAAGGTAAACTACCCTTACTCCTATTTTGTATATTTATCAGGGTAGGATCAGCCACTATTTATAGGTTTTTAGGTCTACCACAATTTAATGACATATAGGTGAACCAAAATTTAAGGACATATAGGTCAATTCATCAATAAGTTAACACATGCATTCTCTTGTTCTGGGAAGACACACTATTAATCTCCTTGGATTCTTCTTTATAGTGCAAGTTATGAACTCCTCCTCAAGTATCTTATCCCTTCGATAGATTCTATATGAAATACTAAGCTCTATTATTTATAATAAAAATAAATAAAACCTTAATATTTCAATCATTATAATAGGAATGCATATTTCTTCACCTTACTATAATGAAAAAATTCCATCTTCTTCTTATTAGAAAATAGATCTTCAAGATAGTTTTGGTTCTTTCCATGATGTAAATATATTTTCAAAGAATCGAAGAGTCATAAATATATTCTTAAAAGAATATAAATTTTCTTTAAGAATGATAATAAAAACATAAATTATATTCTTCTCTTAATTCTGTTTTTATTTTATAGAATACAAAACACCTATAAGAGATAACCTTCCATATTTTAAAAATATGGAAAATCGATGAATCCCAAACTTGAGATTTTTTCGGTATAAAATTTCCCTTCATTATTGGTACACCTATATAAATATTACATTATAGAGTATTTTCTATAATATTTTATGGAAAATTTTGAGATATAACTAAATTTGAGAAATAATACAATATTGTCCCATAATTTTTACAAACTTCACAATTCTCATGGTTCTCTATTCATGAAACATCCTTTTCATCCATCCTTCTCTCTCTTTGTAGTGTGATTTTAAATTATTCATTTAAAACAACAAAAATATTTTATAAACTTCATTTAAAAAACCTCTTGAATCATGTATTAAAATCAAATAATATCATATTTGAATCATTTAAGATTGGTTAATGCATTGTGTGAAGAGGTGGGGAAACCTAAATTTTCTAAATTACCATCACCATGACATGTTCACTGCACTATTTTTTTTAATGATTCTTCAAGAAAAATTACAATAAAAACGCTCATCCCCTTGACACCATGACATGGTGAGGTTTTTCTTTAAGAGAAAAACCATTTGAAATGTCCAACACCACAACCACTCTCTGTTTCAACTTCCACCTAAAAAAATGTGATAATCACCACACCCAATAGAATGATTTCATTATGGGTACAATGGCATGGGGGACCTCCAATATATATTTCAACTTATCTATGCATAAGTACACCGCAAATATCTCAACACCCATGGTTGGATTATTGTTTCATATGGGTATTCACCCAAGACTAAAACACCATGTTCTATAGAATGTTGATTCCACACTGACTATTTTAGCTCTAGCTTCATTGCATGACACTCACTAAGATCAACTTCACACCTACATTGGGTCTCATCATTTAAAATATAAAATATATTTAACCACCATTCCAATTAAAATACCATAGTACTTCCTAAGTTAATGTTTTGGTATATATAGATCATCCATATACTTTATGCCTTCGACTATGGCCTTTACCGCACCTACATTCTCTAAAATTCCTAAGTCTAAGAAACTAGTTTTGTAGAGGTGAATGTTTTAGGTTGAAATGTTATGTGTTATGGTGTGGCAATCATATACTCCCCATTTTAGAAAATATTGGCCTAGTTGATCTCCAATCCATATTGTACCATTCTCACCACATTAACCACTATAACATGGTTCTCCTAAGTATTTTACACCATGACCACTATTATGGAATGAAAAGGACTCACCATTTTCAACTGTAATATTTTTCATTTGAAACATCTATCAATACACTCACTTCATCTTCAATATGGTTTTATCCAACTATAAAATATTTTGGATAAATTCACCATGGCATAGTGAATGATGTGGTGAAGGTTTCCTTCACCAAATAAATTATATAAAAATATAAAAAACTTCTAATATTTTTCAACATTCATGGATCATTCCATGTACTCTTCCAAGTGTTTTCAACTAAATATACTATTAAATTTGAGCACCTTCATGCCAAGATCTATGCACAATGTCTTTTATTTTTCAAAAAATCCATTATCAACAACATCATAATCCATTTTTTAATAATAACCCAAGCAGCAAAATTCTCAAAAATTTACTAGTTATTGTAAAAAAATCTAACACAAACCCTTTAGATGAAATAGAAAATTCATCACTAGTGTAGAATTTGTATTTTAGAGAAGGATTATGATCTTAGGTTTGGTGGGAAGCATTCCATTCATGCTAGTATTTGGGTGAATGATGCATGATATTCTAATTTGGATTCTAGAAACTAGTGCATTGAGTTGAGCGTAGTATATGGGAACACTAACTTCAGTGACAGAGGTTGAGCTCTATAAATAGAGCCCCTAATTTTTCACACATTATTCCTCTAACTTGAGAGATTCCCTGAAGCTACACACCCTCTTTTCACTCTAGAACTTCATGATAACTAAGTTAAGTGTAGATCTACTTCACTCATCCCTCAATATATTACTTTTAGTGCACTAATATGATCACCATGACTTTACCTGAAAAAATGACCCTAGGAGAAGGTGTGTCATGAAGATAGCTAAGAAAATCATCTAAATGAAGCACTTGGTTGAAATTTAATCCTTTGATAAATTGTTTACCATTTGTGTACATACTAATATTTAATTAACATGGTTTTGTTTCCTCTTATTTCTTTCCTATTCCATTCAATAATATTTCTGAATTTATCCTTGTAAAAATGAGATAGCCTAAAATTTGTAAACCATACAAGATACTGATGATTTATCTCACATTGAGAAGATGATTGATGATGTTGAGACTATATTTTAGAATATAATAATTCTATTCTATTAATCCCTAGAAAAACTTCTTGAACCACATTTAACCAATTTTTTTTGTTGAATAAGATTCCTATATATAGATTTGGACTTCTAATTGACACACTGATACCAAAAATAGATCTCTATTTTACCCAAATCTAATCATCCCAAGGTATAATCTGAGTGAACATTTCTCTCGATAAGTATATCATCCCAGAATCTAGTAGTGACTTGTTACATTTTCTATTCAATGATTAAGAAATAATGAGTGATGTTCCCGATACATAATCAACCATAAAAAAATCCTGCATATAAATTTTGAGAAGTGGATGGAGCCTCTAGTAGGTTCCCCATATTAGAGGGAACTTCTCATAGGAATGGTTATAGAGCTACTGGGTAAACCAAAGCTACACTGAGTGAGAATATAACTTGAGGGATGTTTAAATCTATGAGGATATATATGATTCACAATTTTTTAGTTTATTTCTATCTCTATCTCATATCTGAGCTAGTTAACTAGTAGTGTTTCAAGACTAACACCTTACATTTGTTGCATGAGAAAGTAAATGTTAGTCTCAAGGACATTTATAATATTTAGAGAATCCCTATCTTAGGTGACATGTAAGAAAATTTTATTCCCCATCACAGAATCTAAGATGATGCTCGATGAAATCATATTTTGGAGACGGATCAGCTAGAACTGGTTAAAGGGGAGTTAAGGAAGGAATTAAGCTAACCCCTTAACATTCCTTTCAATACTTGGATAAAAATGATTCTACTTCCCCATGGATCAAGGCCTAAAGAAAATCATCCAAGGACCTTCCCAACCCAGCATGCCAGTGGGTCCCAAAATTCTCATTGGTCCATTCTCAATGAAAAATAATATAAAACATGGGGCTATTATACCAAACAATAGCTCAACCATGATCTTTGGTTAGTGGGTCTTTTATCCATATTTTTTAGTAGGTGGTTATTAGCCACCCAAGATGCCTATACCAAGGTGATAACTATTATTCTCATTATGGCTACAAAACTAGCCTATGGTGTACCAATGAATCTCACCATGTTGACTCCAAGAAGGATTTATAATGTGTTGGGTCAAGTTCAATAGGGTGAATCCCCTTGAAGGATGTCGTTAATTTGTTTGGGATCGACCATTTCACAAATAAAATAAAGATGTATATATAGATCCAATTATAGGGTTTAATATTAATTAATTTAACAAAGGCCCTTAATTATATATTTCTCCCACAATAGACCACAAACCATAAAAAATAACAATAATATTATTTTGTTTGATGGAGTGAGATAAATCATGCAATAATGAATATTATTTTACAGAAATTAATATTTATTACTATACACAAAACTCACTCCACTCAACCTACTTAAAATTTAATAAATTCTTGAATAAGTATTTTTAAATAAATATTATATAGTCAATAAATAAATAAATATTTATAATATTCATAGTCTTATGAATAAATATATTTTTTGATATTTATGATCAATAAATTTTGAATAAATTTTAATTCCTTGGACTGGATAATAATATTTATTCTAATAATTAAATTCAAATAAAATTTAATTTATATTAATATAAATTCTAATTGTGTGACCCTTTAGGTTTTTTACTTGGTGGAATTAGACATGTTCACATAAAGTTCAATATTAGTGCCAAGTAACATGTAAAGGTTCCCAATAGAAAGAAGTTAATACCAAAATGATGAATACCACATATGAATTCTCACTATGTAATATAATCCCTTTGTCTCGATATTTCACCAAGAAGGTTTTATACTCATGTCATCAACCTATATGTTTGATTAATTATTCTTTAAATTCCTAAAATGAACCTGTTTATACACCATAGAAATAGAATTTAGTTTGATAGTTTCATTTCAATCATGGGGCTGATATATCAACTTCCAAAAATATGGAAGTGATAAATCCTTTCTTGACTTATTCATTAATGCAATATCACTCGTGATGCATCCAACATACCCTACATCACCAGAGTAATATTTTTTCATGTTTTTAATCAATATATCAAAGTGTGTGATGCATGATACGAATGAATAATAATATCAATTATAAGGATCATTACACATATTTAAATAAAATAATATCCAATGGAACATAACATATAAAATTCACATTGGTGTTTATGTCCTTATAATATCTAGCCTTAGAAATTACCAAGTGTAAACTTTATAAGATGAAGACTCATCCACTTAAAATTTCCCAAACCTAATAGTAGTATCATCTGTGTCCCATCATATGAAATCATATGATAATAAGTCATATAATTTAATAATATCATTATAGCATATCAAGATTATCATCATAGCAGAGAACTATTATGACCTTTTAAATATAATAGATATTCTAAGACATTATCATATTAAATTTATATAGAAGAAGACTCAATATATGATAAGTCTTTTATTAATATTCATATCTTTGAATATATGAAATATAAATTACAAAGAAGTTGGTTCTAGGAAACTAACTCTAATAGATCCACACTTAGACTACAAAAAACTTCTAAAGGATTTATTCTACTAGATCTAACATGATGTTCATGGTTTTATGGATAAAGGGCATTAGTCAATGGGTTTTCTATGTTGTATTTTGTGGAAAATATTCTCACTGAAACATTACCTCTCTAAGAAAAGTCTATCAAGAGATGATATTTCAAAAGTATGTGATACATCAAATGATTTAACCTTGACTCCTTTGTAAGATCCACCACTACAGTATTATCACATTATAGTGTGATAGGGCCATTACTGCTAGGAATCATGTTAATATCTTGAAAAAAATTTTGTATCCAAACCACTTCCTTGGTAGAATCAGAAGGCACAACATACTCAAATTCCAAAATAGAATTTACTACCATGAATTTCTCTGGTCTTTCCAACTCAGAACACCTCCATTAATAGTGAATATATATCCCAATTATGATTTTAAATTGTATTATTATGTTTGGAAACTAGAATCTATATAAAATTTGATGACTGGTTCTTTATCTTTTCTATAAACTAAAAACATATCCTTATTATGACTAAAGTACTTAAGGATAGTCTTGAATTCCATACAATGGTAGTATCCTGGATCAACATGATACCCGACTACCATTATTAGGGTGTAAATGAACTCAAGTCTAGTATATAACATGGTATACATGACAAGCCCAATCGTTGACACATATAGAATCCTTACCATTATCTATCCCTCTTCATGAGTTTGAGGACACATTTTATTAGAATAATTATACCATGTTACATAAGAAACAATGAACTCTTGGATTATTCAATAATAAATATTTTTAGCATCTTGTAAATATACATGTCTTGACTTAGTCCTAATATACTCTTGGATTTATCTTAATATATTTTGATTCCAAGAATATATTCTAATTTACCTAAGTCTTTTATAAAGAAGCATGTATTTAACCAAGTCTTAATAGACAATAAGATGGGTATCTCATTTTCTATAATTATAATTTCATCAATATATACTATCAAGAAAATGATAGAACTCTCACTAAACCTATTATATAAATAAGTCTCACATTCGTTCTTTATGAAACCAAATTATATTATAGCTTCATCAAAGTGACTTCTCCATGACTTGGATGCTTGATTTAATTCATAAAAAGAAATCTATAATTTCATACATTGTTGGGATTATTTGGAGTCACAAATCCTTCAAGTTTTGTAATATAAAATATTTATAAAGGTTCCTATTAAGTAAAGTAATTTTGAAAACCATCTTCTAAATCTCATAGTCATGGTAATCTGCTATGACAAGTAGAATTATGATGTATTTTAGTATATAAACTAGAGAAAAGGTTTCTTTATAATATATTCCTTGATTCTATTTTAACCATTTTATAATAAGTCAAGATTTAAAGGGACTTAATTGTCCATCCATGTCTAGTTTATTTTTGAATACCCATTTGCTACCAATGATATTTACATGCACTGTATGATATAATAAAATCCATACATAGTTTTTCTATATGAAATCTATTTTAGAATTCACACCTTCTTTCCATTTAACAGCTTCTATACCAATTACTACTTCATTGTAGGTTATAAGATCATTATTATCAACTAATAACAAATGACCATCCTCGGTGACTAAAAAAACATATCTCTTAGGTTCTCTAGACTCTCTTATACTCACATGAAATACTCATTCCTTTGGGATGTACACTTCCATAGGTCTTTGTGGGATCTATTCATGTGTGAAATATTAAGTATCTTGAGCCATTACTTCATTGAAGTCTATCCTAATCCCACTATCTATTTTAGAGAGGTTCTCCCTTTTAGAGAAAATGGATTGTATTTCCACAATTACTTTCTTATCTAAGAATTCATATAGGTAATATCCTTTAGTTTCCTTTGGTTATACTATAAATATACATGCATTAGGGTACAAGTTTATTACCTAAAGAGGAATTAACAAATTCCTTACATCCCCATGAAGGAAAATGTGAAAATATGAGTTTATTTATACTCTATAATTCAAATTTAATAATGCTTTTTATCGTAGTTGTAACCTGGTTTAGTGTGTATGCCATCATCTATAATGTGTTTCCCCAAAAGGATAATGGAATAATTTCATTAATCATCACCGATCACACCATGTCAAGAAAGTTATAGTTCCTCCTTTCACTTAAAACATTCCAATGTGGTGTATAAGGAGGATTGAGTTGGGATAATATCCCAAACCCCTATAGATAATCAATGAACACTTGGTTAAGATACTCTCTACTACAGTATAATCAGATTTTCTTTGTTTTCTTTCCATGTTGATTTTTATCTTCATTATTATATTCCTTTAATTTATCAAAGGAATCCGAATTATAACTCATTTGGTATACATATCCATATCTACTAAAATAATTACTAAAAGTTATGAAGTATGAGTACCCATCCCTTGCTTCAATTGGAAAAGGTCATCACACATCGGTATGAACCAATTCAAGAAGCTCCATGTCGCTCTCACATTTTATACTAAATGAAGATATTGTCATTTTTCCTTAAAAAATATAATGAAATATTCCAAGTGTTTTTAGTTTAAAAGAATCTAAATATCCATCTTGGTATAATTTAGTCAATCAATTTTCATTTCAATGACCTAAGTGGTGATGCCATAATTGGGTGTGGTATGAGTCATGTAAACTAGTTTTGATGCTGATTTCCATTACTTGGTTCATGCAATACAACACATAAAGACCATTATTAAGTTGTTTCTTACCATAAAATATGCTATCATTGTAAAATAAGCGACACTTATTCCCAAATTTGAAAATAAATCCATCTGTATCAAGTCTAGACATAAAATTAATGTTTTTGGTAACTAATGACAATATAATAACAATTATTTAAAACCAAGTTCATTCCAATCAACAGTGTGGGGTGGTAGTCTCAATAGACACTACGGTGATCCTAGATTCTTAGCAGCTCATAGACCCACACCATCTCACTAGAATTTTCTAAATATACTTGGTTCTTATACTTAGATAAAAACATGAGAACAAAAATTGGTATCTAATACCCAATTTATCGAAATATATATATTTCACTCAATAACAAATAAACTCAAAGATTCCCCTTTCTTATTTTTAGTGGTACAATTATTCTTTAAGTGTCCCTTCTCACCACTGGTGAAACATACAATATCTTGTTCTATTCCTTTACCCTTGATCTTCCTTCTCTTAGAGGGGAATTTCAAAGAATCCTTAAACTTGTTCCATTTTTTTAGGTTTTTCACTCTTACATTCCTATTATTCATCATTAAAAAAATTATTTTCTTTCTTCATGTACTTATCAACTTGGAAAAGCAATGTAAGGAGATCTCGAAGAGACTTATGAATGTTTTTTATATTCAAATTTATAATGAAGCAGGAGAAGCTTCGAGGGAGTGAGGAGAGAATGAGATCAGTGTGAAATTTTTATGGAATCCTTAATTATAGAACCTTTAAAAACTCAATGAAGCCAATGTTTTTTACTATGTGAGGACTAGATAGACCACATTCTCCATGTTTTCTCATGAGGAGTGACTTGGAGATCTCAAACCGTTCCTGTCTAGCTCTCTTATGATAAATACCACGAAGATGCTTAACCATGATATAAACATAAATATTCTCATGAAACTTCATGAGTTTATAAACATGGATGATAGCTTCAAACACTGAACATCTATCACACCATTCATTTTTTTCATATAAAATGAAATCTTCACCACTCACCTTTATAATAGGTGGATACAAAAATTATGCCTCTAGTATATAGAGCTTCTATTTATGGAACAATACAATGTGAACGTGCCTATACAATTCCTAGAAGTTACTAACAATTATAATATGGTATTTTACTAATATAAACCATATGTATAATGTAGTTGACAATATTTTCTTTTTACCATAATAGTATAAAAGTAGATTATTAGTACTTTATTCGATTACTAAAATATATGAGATGAAATTATATTAGTTTTAGTAGTTTCCCTCTATTTTATCAAGTCTCAATGACCACACTATTGGACTCATAATTTCTTATTTCATAGACATTTTAATGGTAAGGATCCATATTTCCTTTCTCATAACCTAGATTTTTACCTCACAAGTCATTAAAAGAACTTTAGGTAGTTTTTCTTACCAACTACAACTTTGTAGCTCCTTGATCTATTGAGTGGACTCCCCAATCCTAAAATCCTTATTTCGATTTCCTAAAAACTTTCCTTTGAGTAATTTAAAATTTCAATTTGGTATTCTATCCTTGATCTTACTTAGTTAATTCAACCCAAAACTTAGTTAGGACCCCTTGATAATTGAAAAGCACCATGACTTTAGCCTGAAAAGTACTATTAACTATGGTTTCGTTCCTAACTTAAGTAAGAGAAGAATTTCCTGACTAAATATTTTATTGAGGGATTCTTTATTATAATTTATAAATTTACTTATATTATCCTTTTACATGTCTAGTTAATAATAATTGTATTTTACTTAAGTAATTAACCATGTGTCGATAAAATATTTATGCATAATCCTTTTATTATTTATTCCATCTAAGAAATATTTTTATTTAATTCATTTATTTATGTGATCATGATAGATCATATATAAATTAAAATAAAATAAAATAATTAACCATGAATATGATGAAATAAACATGTGGCATGATCATAAGCCATATCTACTAGTTTTTTTACTGAGCGAAAAATAAAAAAACCATTTACCTTAAGGAAAAAACTCTATGAGCTTATCTTGTCTTGAGTTACATCATTCCTCCTCTACATTATCTGTCTCTTGGGTTTATTTCACCATATATTCATCTTGAAATACTCCAAATTAGATAGAATATCCATCCTTACATATTATTTTACTCACACATAAGTGAGTAAAACTAATGAAATGGTTTAAGGGATTTGTATAAATGAAACCGTAGGCACCCAAGTACTTACATAATAAGATAAAGAGATGATACATAGGCCATCATTTTAATTTAATAATGATAATTGAAAAAACCCATCCAATAAATAAATTAAAAGAAATATAATCCATACACATTTCATCCAAGCTCACGATATTCCACACATGAAACAAATACATATTTAATAAACTATTATTCATTTCAATCGATCTCAATTAAGACAAAAAATTCAAATTAATCAATTATTTTAATTAATTAATTAATCTATTTATCTAAATTTATATCCAAAAGTATTTTAGACTCCCATCCATTGTAATTTTAAACAAATTAAACAAATTAATTTTATTTAAAATTAATTATATACATAAGAATGTACTTGGAGGAAGCACGTAGAATGCCTGTCTGAACTACCAGGCATGGTCCTTATCATATACTATGTATTCATGTGGAATTTAGAATATATGGAATGTTATGTAATTACATGGTGTGAAATATCAATAAATGAAACATGAAAACATATAAATTATGTGTCATGTAATGATTTTGATACAGTAAAGTACACAATGTGTAAGTTTGATACTCAGTGCATAGTTCTAAATTTCATGTGGAATTAATTAAAACTTTAATGTATATAAAACCTACCACACAGTTTTTACTTTTAATTAATTAAACATAGACACACATTTATTTGGTTTAATAAATAAATAAATTAATTTCAATTTTCAATGTAAATAGTTAGGATACACAATGTGTACAAGCCTTATATATGTCATGTATGTCTCTTCACCATCTATCCACAACACATGCCTAGGGACTAGGCATGTATGTTGTCCATAAAAATTTACACGATGTGTAATAACAACTATATTCCATGTATACTTCGAGTTGTATGGCTTCCAATGACACATGTCATGTATTAATACATGACATGTCTTTGACTCTACATTTTTCACCACGAAAATATGTAGACTACATGGTGTGTTAGTTAGTTACATGGTGAGTATTCTAGAAAACCATTCACCATACTATCCTAGTAAATATGTACTATTTTAATTACACCACATATAATTCAATTCACAATGCTCTAAATTAAATTAGAGGGTCATCCTGGTGAATTGAACATGCGCACACGATGTGTAGCTTTAAGCTATATTCTGTGTAGTTCAATGCTATCCAGATATAATCCTTGGAACCTCTAGATGGGTTTTCTAGATGTTATTATTGATTATTTAACATGTTATTGGTTATATAAGATTTAACAAAGAAGGGTAATGAGATATATCAATGTGTGGAATTAGATAATGATTTTATTGAAATTAAAAAATAATGATAAATGAATATAATGATAAAATATTAATTAATAATTATAAATTTAAACAAGACCACTGTGATATAACTTCAAGGTTATAGATACAATGAAAGTGCCTATTAGGTAGTATCCAAATTAGATTTTGTTTATAATCAATAAATAATTAAAGATGTATAGGACAAAGGATCTCCATGGCCAATGAATTAATTAAAATATTAATTGACATAAATGTCAGAAACAAGAAGAGAAGATATTTTTTATGTTAAATTTATAATTAATTTCCAAAAAAAAAAGAATCACCTCATTCTTGGAAATTATTTATTTATAAAATTGTTTTATTGTACGAACATAGTTCAGTTGTAATGTCATTGTAATAAGAGGGTCCGAGGGTAAAATAACTTTAACATTGATCCACACACACTTCCTTTGATATCATAACTTTTTTAATGGTATTTGAGGTGCTAGTGTGGAGGTATCAATCATCTTGTGTCACTTCCTTTGATCACTACCATGATCCTTTCAATTTAGATGGATTTTTTCTTTGTCATTTCAGATTGAGAGAAAGGAATAAGAATGCCACTTCTCTCATTATTGAGAGAAACCTTAGAGATGTTCTTAGTGGAGACAAATCAAAAAGGATGAGAGGGGATCTATTATGCACAATAAAATTCCAATACTTTCACAAATGAAATAACAAGGTATAAATAATGCTAATTATAAGGTTTAATATTAATTAATTTCTCAAAGGCCCTTACTCATATATTAATTCTATAATATACCAGATTCGATGCAAAATAATAATAATAATATTTTTTCTCATGGTGTGTGCTACCTCATGAAATGATAAATATTATTATATAGTCTGGTCAACTAAAACTTTTCACCAGATGAAAAACTTGATTAACTCATCCTCCTCAACATTTATTCAATTATTGAATAAATTATTTTAAATAAATATTAGTCATTAAATATATAAATAAATATTTTAACATTCACATTTTTGTGAATAAATATTTATTTTAACATTTATGATTAATAAATCTCGAATAAATTTTAGTCCTTATCCCAGAGAATAATATTTATTTAAATAATTAAATTTATATAGAATTTAATTAATATCAATAAAAACACTAAGTGTGTGACCCTATATGATTATTCCTCATTGTAATTAAATGGTTTTGTATAAAATCCAATATCAGTGTCTAGAAACACATAAAGGTGCCCAAGGGTAAGAAATTAATGTCACAAAAATGAAAACCAAATATGAATATTCATTGTTCATTATAATCCATTTTTCTTGATATCTCATCAAGCATGTTTTATACTCATTCCATCAACCTATATGATTGATACATCTTTCTTTAACTTCCTAAAATGAAACCATCTATGCACCATGGACATGGAATTTAGTACAAATGTTCTATCTCAATCAAGGGGTTGAGATATCAAATTCCATAAAATAGAAGTGGAAAATACTTTATTGACTTATTCATTAATGAAATATCACTCATGACACACCCAATGCATCTTAACTTACTACGAGTATATGTTTTCATGGTTATCATTAATATATCAATGTACCTGACTCATGAAATTCATTAATAATAATCTCAAGTCTAAGGATCATTACACACATTCATAGACATAAATATCCAATGAAATGTAACATGTGGAATTATTACCAGTGGGTATTTCCTTATAATCCTTGGTCTTAGAGATTAGCAAGAGTGAAATTTATAAGACAGACTCTCATCCACTTATGGTTACTCACACTAGACAGTCTTTATTATCTATGTCATTACATATGACATCATATGACTATAAGGCATATAGTTTAAGAATGTCATCATAACATATCAATTTTATCATCATATTAGGAAAATTTTATGATATTTTAAATGTGAAATATATTATAGGAAATTACCACCTTAAATTTACATAGAAGAATAATAAATACATGACAATGTATTATTAGTATTCAAAAATTTGAATACATGAAATCTAAAGAACAAATAAGTTGGTTCTAAGACACCAACAACAAAAAATAGAGGTTAAGTGAGGTATGGTCACTTCAAAAGAGGAAAAGTAAAATACATAATTAAATTTTTTTCTTTTAAAAAATGAGGTATTGAATTAAGTTTTCCTCTGTGATGCATGAAATTTTTTTCTTTATTTATAATCATTTAATTTTGTTGACTTTGATATTTAAATATTAGTAGGGTGAGATTTCTTTGTGGAATGTTGAGATTCATGGTTGAGTATAAACAATATTCTAAGTATGGGGGGATTTTATGTCAGTATTCCACATATGAATCCTCACTATATAATATAATACCTTTGTCTTGATATCTCGTCAAGCGAGTTTCATACTCAAGTCATCAACCTATATGCTTGATATATCTTTCTCTAACTTCCTAAAGTGAACCTGTTTATACACCATGACCATGGAATTTAGTTTAAAAGTTATATTTTAATCAATGGTCTGAGATATAAAATTCCATAAATATGGAAGGAAAAAATCCTTTATTGACTTTAATTAATTAAATATCACCCATGACACACCCAATGCACCTTACTTCACAATGAGTTTGTGTTGTAATGGTTTTCATCAATACATAAAAGGATTCAATTCATTAAATGAATTAATAATAATATCAAGAGTAAGGATCATTACACACATTCATATACAAAAATATATAATGACACGTAACATGTAGAATTATTACTAGAGGGTTTGTGCTTATAATCTATAGTCTTGGAGATTACCAAGTGTGAACCTTTTTAAATGATGTATCATCCACTTATGAGTAAACATATCAGATAGTTTGTATCATCTATGTCCTATCATATAATGTAATATGACCATAGACATATATTTTAATAATATCATCATAACATATCAAGGTTATTATTATATTGGGATACTTTTATGACCTTTTTAATGTGAAATATATTCTAGGACATTATCACGTTAAAGTTACACATACAAAAAATCAACATCTTGTAAGTTATTATTAATATTCACATGTTTCAATACATGTAATCTAAAGTACAAAGAAGTTGGTTCTAGGACACCAAAACTAATAGAATGAATGTTAAGGGAGGCATGGTCCCTTAAAAAGAAAAGAATTAAAATGCATAATTAACTTGATTTATTTTAAAAAAACGAGGTATTGAAATAAGTTTTTCTATGTGATGCATGAAATTTTGTTCTTTATTTATAATAATTTATTTTTTTGACTTTAATATTTGAATATTTCTAGGGTGATCATCCTTTGTGGAATATTGGGATTTATTCTTGTGGATAAACAAGATTCTATGTATGTGGGGATTTGATATTAGTATTCCATGCATACATTTTTTAAATTTAAATTTATAAATTTTATTAATTATTTAGTCATTTTCCATTATTAATTGTTTAATTATTTATGGATAATTATAATTTTCAATTATTTTTTCAAAAAATAAATATATAGGTATAATCTGTGAAGATATTTTAGTAAAAGGGGAAGGATCAGTGTGTGGGGGTAGTAGATTGAAGGGCTGGCATGGGGAGGGGCTGATGTTGGTACTTGGAGTGGCTGTCCTCCATGCCATGATTGATATATGAGTGGATTCCCAAAAAAAATTCTATATGGGACAAATTTAGTGAGGTAACTATGAACTTTACATTGAAACATTTCCATTCCATGTTATCCGCACATTGTCTTCCTAGAACACTTGATCATGCCACATCAGACTATTTAAAATCCACCATTAAAGAGATAGGAAGCTCAGGCTTGAGCTTGGATATTCCGTTGAAAGGCTCTAAATTCCATGTATTAAAGGAGGTATCTCTATCCAAAAATTGTGAATATTGGATAAAAATTATTAAGCACTACATGAATGGAAATAATTTGTTGCAATGCTGTATCAAATACCATTTGAATCCAGGTTGCACAGATGGAATCCAATACTAAAAAATTGGGAATTTTGATGAATCCATCACTATGGTTGCATGAACATGACTATGAAGTGTTAATGGTTATAAATGAATATTGATTAAGGTGAAATGAAGAAGAAATGACCACTTTAATAATCACCAATATGTCATATGAGGCCCTGTTTCATAGGGATTTTTAAATTATGAAATGATGAATGAAACACATTACTTAGTGTAGTGGATGTCATGGATAAAGTTTGTGTTAAGATCGAAGAAGATAAAATAAAGGAATTACAGTGATAACTGAATAAAATAGAGGAATTGGTTTGATTATATGAGAATAAATATAATAAGAAAAATATAGAAAGATGCATGGTGTAAACATGAATGAGTGAAAAAAATGTAAGAAAGTAAAGATTCACATAGGTATTTACATGGTTTGGACCAGTTTGTTCCTAATACATGGAAAAAACACCACCACAATGACTATTATTATTAAAAGAACAACATAAAACAAAGAAATTAAAGTAGAGAGACAATGAACTTAAACCACTAAAACTATTTGAGCATAAGTACCTCGTTACTTTAGGAGATAGTGGTGAACCATATCTCAAAGATGGTAATGTACATCCTCAAGCTATATGGACTCAAGCATGAAACCCTGACACACAAATCATAAAATAAAAAAATAAAGAAATATAATGAAGATCCAAAATAGAAAAATAACAATATATCAATTCCAGATCCCAAATTTGTAAAAGGAGAAACAAAACTGCCAGGGTTACAGTATCTTGAAGCTAATGTGGTCCATAAAGAGCTCATGAGTATTGAGATCTCCACAAAATATGATAACCAGAACATGAGATGTTAAGGTGTGGAATGATAGTACCAGAGCTTATACCTGCCTACCTACCCCCTCTCTCAAATTCTTATTTATGGAACAGAGTGGAAGGGAAAAATAAAGAACCATGCACTCAGATAATTAAGAACTGTGACTAGTCATAAAGTCTTAATATAGGAGAGGAAGACAATGAGATAAAGGACTGTTCGGCATGACAATTGATATGTATGTGTGGATTACTGAGGGAAAGCAGACAGTTTGAGAATACATTTGGAGAAACAGATAAGAAAAATGTCCTGGACATGTAGTGATAAAGTAAAGGGTAGGAAGTAGTGGATATAGATCTCCAAGAACTAGAAACTGAAAACTTCTAGAATTAGATCCATTAGATGAAGTTTAATCAATGTACAAAAATGTACTAAAGAGGGAACATATAATGACCTAGTTCCCACACAAAAGAAGGCCCAACAAAATAGATCCTAGAACATATGATGACCCAACAACACCACAAGCCCCAAATAAACAAATCCCACATGGAGGCCCACAAATAATAAAATAAAATTTTAATAATAATAAAAAAAACAAGAATTTTTTCATGCAAAAATTAAAACATAACTTTTATTTTAATTTTTTTAAAAATCTCCACCTTTTCAAAATTAAGTGAAAACAAACTTAAAGATGGTTTTCTTGCAACCTATCATATCGATTAGTATGGGTATATTTTCAAAATAGAAATAGGTATGTCTACAAAATATTCACCAAACGTGAATATCACATATAATTTTCTTAAAGTGGCACATGTTCCACCTATACCACCCATATAATGCTATTATACAGGTTAAACATGCTTAGAAATTATAAAATTAAGAAATAACATTAAACTATATCTTACCAACAATACTTGAATCTCCACTGAAGCTTGATGTACTCCAGATAATTCCAATACATACAAATACATGACATTCATCATAGGTAAAATTTAGTGAACATGAAATATCAGCAAAATAAAAGATCAAAATAATGAAATAGTAAAATAGTAGATCACAAAACAACCAAAAAACCAAGAAGATGAGAGGATAAGAATCTCCACTTAATCCCAAATGGATTAGACCATACTTAACACACCCACTCTTCTAATTGGGTTCCCCTAAAAACTTAAGTAGGTTCAATCCGAGGATTATAGAAGAGTGAATACATATAATCTATTACTAATTCTAACTAAGGGATAATAAAAATGAATTAAATAATATCCATAGTGGTGAAAATGGGTAATACTACATGATACTGGGACATAATGGATTTATTTTTAATGTTAGAAAAATATCTTTTTATATGGCCGGTCTTACCACACTCAAAACACCAGAAGTTCCTAAAATGGTTCTTATATTTCCATTATTTACTATTATTTTGAAACTAAACCATAAAATGCATTAACCAAGGTTCACTATTAACACCACTAAGTTCTTCCTTCAATCCATGTGTTTGAAGACTGTGAGACAACATAACATACTTCACATATTCTATGGTAACTGAATATCTACTATATATCATGGAATCCTTTAATTAATTAAAATAATCATTAAGGAAGGTTATAAGAATTAAATATTGATCCCCATATTTAACTTCAATATCTATATTAGCTAAATCTAGTATTAATTTATTAAATTCATTAATATGAATAGGAAGAGAAGAGCCTAGGGTCATTTTAAAGGTATACAACCTCATATTTTTATACAAATAAACAAGCAATGTTTTTTTCATATATAAATTTTCTATTTTAATAAAAATGGATTTATAGGTAGTTTCTTTGGTAACTTCACATAAGAATTTGAATCCTAGGGTTAAGAGAAGCATACAGTGAGCATTTTATAAAATACTAGGGTCAACATCAACATAAGTGGTAGATTATTGACCATTAGTAGAAAAAATTACTATAGGTTTCTTGGGTCCAAGAAAAGTATCTGATAACCCACTGTGGACTAACAATGCACACATCCCTACTCTCCACATACTAAAATTGTTCTCACCATAAAATTTTTTGACTTAAAACTTAACAATCAAAATTATTAAAATGATTATAGGATCTGATGCCAATTGTTGTGATTAGAATAGATCTAATAAAGGTATTCCTATGATAATAGAATAAAATAGAGGGATAAATTTGATGATACTTAAAGAAAGATAAAAATAAAAATGTAGAAAGATATAATCCAGAAGAAAGTACGTGCGAAACAAAAAAATAAAATTTTAGGAAAGTAAAGATTCACAATGGTATTTATGTGGTTAAGAGCAGCTTGGTCCTACCCCAAGGAAAGAACACCATAAAAATGAATATTATTATAAAAAAACAACATATAAGAGATAAAGTAAAGTAGAGAGAAGATTCACATAGACCACAAAAAATATCCGAGCATAGGGACCTCATCACTCTAGGAGCTAGCAGGGAACCCTGGATCGAAGATGGTAATGTAAACCTTTGATTTGGATTTAATCAAACACAAAAATCCAACATCAAGACCATAAAATAATGAAAAAAATAAATAAAATTCAAAGAATAAATATAAAAGGAACAATATAACAAGTTCATATACTAGATATGATGAAGGAGAAATAGCGTTTACAAGGTTTCAATATCTTGAAGATGATTTGGTCTAGATAGAGCTAACAAGTACTGAGATATAAACCAAATATGATAACCAGAACATGGGATATGGATTTTTGAAATGATATCACCATATATTTTTCCTATCACTCAGATTCTTCTCTCTAGAATAGAGTGGAAGGAAAACAAATGAAGAACCACATGATTAGATAATCAAGGCTTGTGGATAGTCATAAAGGCACAACAGATGTGAGGTAGGAAGTGAGATGATGTAATATTAGATGTAGTATTCGAGATAGATGTTTGGACGGTTAAGATAAAGTAGATGGTTTGAGGATAAAATTAGAGAAATAGATAGACTAAATGACCTGGACACACAAAGACAGAGGAATTAGAAGGTGGTAACAGATATGGATTACTAAGAATTAGAAAACACAAACAACAAAATTTATATCCATTAGATGTGTTTTAATCAATTAATATAAGCATACCACAAAGGTAATGGATCATGACCCAGTGTCTGAACAAAATAAGGCCCAGTAGAACAGAGCACATGACCCATGATGTCCCAATAGCACTGAATCCCCAAATAAAAAGATCCCACATAGAGGCCCACAAAGAATAAAATAATTTTTGCATAATAATAATAAAACATGATTTTTTCATGGAAAATTTAGAACATGATTTTAATTTGAAAATTAGATTTAACATTTTGAAGTCGGTGGGGATATTCAAAGGATAAAATGTCAATCCAAGAACTTATAGAAATGTTGACATGGCGTGGTAAATGCGTATCCCATATGAATGAATGGATATAGGAGGAGCCATGTGTAACTCAAAATTCTGATTAATATTCCATGGAAGGGTATTCTATGGATTATAAGGATTTAATGAACACAACCATGCATAGGGTTTCTATGTAGAGGTGAACATGGTGTTTCATGCATGCAAGAAAAGGATATAATGTATTGGAAACACTGAGTGCTAGACCTATAGTGGAATTTGAATGTTATTTTGGAAAAGGATCACACAAGTTAAACTTGTTCATGCCATGAAGACAATATTTTTATAATGTATAAAAGAGGATGGATGAAGAACATGAAATACCCAAGAGAATTCCCACTACCATACCATGGATGTAGTATCTACATATCCAGATTGAATATTCTATTCATGAGGAATTTTTGGGAGTTTAATTTATAATATATGGGTGACATCCCACATTAGATAACATTTGTAAGGAGTTTGAATCAATATTCAAGGTGAGGATAATGGAGATTTTAATGGATATTGATGGATATGAATAGAAGGTACCATGGTAGTTAAAGAGGAATCACATATTGAGATCAGAGAGGAGGAACCAACACATAGAGTCTTCTGTTGCTTCAAATATATCTACTACTAATTCCCATTCTTTAGGTTTTATTTTTAATTTTAATTATCCCTAATGAATAAAATGAGAGGGTAATTTCTTTTTGGGGAAAAGAATATAAGGAAGTAGGGTTATGTTAGAGAAGTTTATTCTTATATTTAGTTCATGTTTGGGTTGTGAATTCTATTTTCCATTCTTATTATATTTCCTCTTATTACTATATTACCATTGAAATTTTAATTAGAAATTTACTCTTAATATATCAACTAACCATTGAGAATCATGCATGACCATTGTATGGGCTAGAGTGGCCATGGATAAACATGGTATTGAATCACCCAACTCATTAATAAACTAAATTAATTGACCATATAAAAAGGGAAATTATTGAGTTAGAGAGATATAACCAATACCAATGGATTTTTAGGTTCAAATATAACAATTAGAAGTTTAAAAAACTTATATTCATACTTCATTAACTCATAAAACTAAAATTACTGAACCTGAACATCTTTTCAAATTGTGTTTCATCTTAACTCTATTTATTAATTCTTATTCATTCTCTTGATTTTCCTAAGAATTTAAAAAAATTTCCCTATGGGTTTGACATATAACTTACCACATGATACATTTATTTATTTATTAGTAGTTATTTTGAGTTTTTTACAAATTTCTAAATTTGTTTGGTCTTGGAGGAATTAACAATAACCTTCAGGCGATCATGATCCGACTCACACACATAATAAGAATGTCTGATCCCAAAATTAATATGAGAAACATATCATTTAAATTCTGGTTGGATTCCCATTTAAAGGGTTAATAAAATTATTCCCATGAATACAAGGGGATTTGGGGGAACCCCATGGGTTCGGGATGTGACAAGGGAAGAAAAGAGTCCATGAAGTACATAGTACATGGTTTGTCCACTTTTAGAGGCAACCATGTTTCATGGTCTAAGAAACCTTATATCCTGACCCCATAAGAAAGAGGTAGGCACATGGCCACTACATTATTTTTCAAACCGTGTGGGGGACCAGCGGAACACTACAAAAAAGAGAGGTCTTAGTGGTGGTTTATTAGTGGATATTTTAATAAAAATTGATAAAAAATCACATTAAATATAATTCATAACATAGTTATGGTTTAATATAACCACCTATATATATATTTTTTAAATTTCATAGTGGTTTTGTTTAAAGTTCCACTAAATCCTTAAAAAATCCCTAATTCAACCCCTATTCCACCTGATCCCCTTTTCCTTGACCCCCTTCCCTTGATCCCCATGTCCCTAATCCCCCTACTCCCTAAAAATGAATGCCCCTCTATCACCTCTGATCCCAATGACCCCAAAACCCCTACTCCTTGAAGATAACTGTCCCTCCCCCCTTTGATCCATATGACCCTAACCCCACTAATCCTTGATGATGACTATCCCTCCCCCACTCCCTGATGATGACCCCATAGTGACCCCCTACTCCTCAATGGTGACCCCAACAGTGACAACTATTACCCATTTCTTAGAAATTGAGTCCCCCAATAGTGGAAACAACACTAACACCATTCTACCCATGACCCTATCCTTCATCTACCTCTGTATCAACCTTTCTCCTACCCTTTCTCATTAGCAAGTTGAACTTCACTGGACTCATCTCCTCAAACTCCATATTGTTTCATTGAAGGTATGATGCTTGTTGGATTTTTCTATGGGTTTTAATTAAATAATATTAATATCCATGTAATTGAGTGTTTTTTTTTGGGATTTTTCCTAGGATGATGTAGAGGTTATGTTGTAGTCCTTCCATCAGTAGTTGTTGACAGTTTTGGAGAGCGTATACACCTCAATGTTCTTTTAGGAAATTATTCTTATTTTTTTTATTTTTTAATAATTAATTATTAATTGTTATAATTTTTTTTCATTTTTCAGGATACAAGTTCCCAAGGTGTTGTTGGTGTGTGGTGTAAGACTTGAAGCATTTATATTTTCCTCAAGAGATAGGCCAATATTTTTGTTTTGTGTTGATTCCCCATTTAATAATCATTTTTTTAATAAAATGATAATTATCCTATTGAGGACCAACTTAAGGGCCATTGTGGGTTGGATTGGGGAGAGTACTGGTTTTAGATGTTTTATAAAGGTTTTTTCATTCAAACAAATTAATTATTTATCCTTTTCTTTAAGAATAAAAGTTACATTTAATTTAGTTGTTCTTTTTGGTAGTTAAGGGAGAGATTTTTTGGGTATTCTTCTTACACTGGAGCGTGAGTGGTATTGTGTATACTCCCTTCTGATTTTTTCCTTATATTGTTCCATTGATATGTAATGAAAAATTCTAGAGTTGGGGGGTTAATATACTTGTAACACTTTTTGAAATATTAAAATTATTATAGTGAATATCATATATAGTTTAAATAAAATGATAATAATAATTTTTTAGAATACAATGTAGCAATCAAAATATAGTGTAAGAGAAAATAAAAAAAATGAACACACACTTTTTATACTACTTAGATTCAATGTGAACCTATTTGAACTATTTAATCCCCTATACTACTTTAGATAATAAATACACAGTAAAGAAGACCATGCTAATGAAAGTAGTAATAACCCTTTACAAAAACATGTAGCCTTTTTATAGTCAAAAGAATAACAAAAACAATTACATTTGTTACTTTTTAAATGAGAATAAAAACTAAAAATAGATGTTCCTTTTAAGTATAGGTATAACTAAACTAAAATATTCCTTTTTAGGGAAGAGTATAAACTATCACTTTAAGTGAAAATATTGGAATTAAAAGAATACAATGATGAATATAAAAAAACTATATTATGAGTAGTGTAATTTCATAATTATAGAAACTCTACATCATAGTAACCTCTCTCGTAAACTCAATGAACTTGTTCCATGACATCTAACCATGTTATTATGATGGGTAATATTTATTCATATATATATATTTTTTATGTTTTTTCATGTTGGATTGAATCATTTTTATGTTTATTTTTTTTATATTGAATCAAGACCCTACCCTCGTCAATGATGAAGTTGGGTGATGTTTAATTTTGATCATACTTGTTTGATTAAAAATTTATATATTTATATTTGAATGTATAGGGAGATGAGTGACAATTAAATACATATGGATAAAACTTGGATTAATTTACATCAAAACACACCTTAGTATCCCAAAGGTTTGGAAGAATTTTTAGATTATGCAATTCTTAACTGATTAGTGGATGATAGAATAAAATTTACACGTCATGATTTTAAATTCAAGTGATGGTTGAATATAAATAAAGTATATGATCATTTTATATTAAAATAATTTCTTAATAAATCTTGGATAATTGAATATTATAAAAATTAAAAACTGTAAAAATACTATCAATGAAACAAAAAGTGACCCTCCAGAGGAGAATTAAATTTTAAATTTGACAAATGACACATTTAGAATTAAAGGATAAAATGTACAAGATTTGAATAGATCAATAAAACCTTCTTTTGATCCTAATTAGTTTATTCTTGCTCAAAACTTCAGTGACAAAATAAATGAGTTTTATTAACTAGTTGAAGATAGACAAAAAGAATTGTACGAAGGATGTTCCAAGTATTTGAAGTTGTATTTTCTACTTAATTTGTATCATATGAAGTGCATCTATGGAATTACTAATAAATAAATGTCCTTGATTTTATATTTTCTTCATTATTAATCAAGTGAAGATAAGATCCCTTCATCATACCATGTGATGAAGAAAATCATCAACAAATATGGACTTGATTATAAAAAGATACATGCATACCCTAATGTTTTCATGCATTACTAGGGGGAAGATTCTGATAAAAAAGAAGGCATAATATTTCATAAAAGTAAATTAAATTTAATGAAAATCAATGAGAGTATAAATCAATGCAACCCATGAAGAAATAGAATAATAAAACCCCTTAAAAGGTGTTTCCTTACTTTCCTCTAAAACTATGCTTGTAAAGATTATTCATGTCATCTAAGACTGCTATGACATGAATTAGAATACTTAGGGTAGTAACAAAGATTATTTGATGAGATATCCAAAAGATTCAACATCATGGAAGGTTTTTGATTCATTATATCCATATTGTTCTTTGAATCCTAGAAATGTATGTTTAAGATTAGCTTTTGATGGTTTTAAACCTTTTAGTACATTAAGTACTAATTATATAATTTGGATAGTTTTTTTAATCCCTTATAATCTACCTCCATGAATGTGTATGAATAATAATTCTTTCATTAGTTTTATGATTATTCCTGAAATGTAAATGGTTATAAATAACATTGATATATACCTTCAACCTCTAATCATAGAATTGCGATAATTATGGGATGACTGAGTGAAAAAATTTAATGATTCAATGAGAATTACATTCAAAATTCATGTTGCTTTAATGTGAAAAATTAGTGACTTTCCTGGGCAAGGAAACTTATCCAATAAGAACAATCATACTAGTTGGAATTTTCCAATTTTTATTTTTTATTTTGAACCTCAACGATTATCTTATAGTAAAAATGATGTTTTACGTGTCATCATCGATTTCTTGATACTTATAATAAATTTAGGTTCATCAAGACATAATTAAATAGATATATGACAAAGTGAGATGCGCCCGTAAGGGGCAGAGCGATTAGGGTTTTCTACTCGGTGCCGTCTTCTTCTTCGCCTCGCTGGAATAGAGGATCTCCCTTGGTCTTCCCGGCGGTTCGTGGTGCAGCGGCTTCATTCGCGCGGAGGGCGGTGGTTGAGGATTCGTTCTTCTCCGGTGAAGGGTTTGGTTTCCGGTGGGCTCGAGGTCGTCTTCGGCGCTTCCGCGGCTCGGAGTCGAAATCTGGTGTGACTTCGGGGTGCGGTCCTTCTCTGCGGTGATGGCTCTGGTTCTGGTGCGTCTGGGTGAGATCCGGTGCGGCGTCGGGGTCTGGCGGTGATGGGGTTTCGATCCAGCGCGTTGGGGCGAGATCGGGTTGCCGTGTTGTTGGAGGCGTGCTCTGGTGTGGCTATGGGGTTGCGATCTGGGTAGCGCGAGGTTGTTGTGCGATGTCGGGGCGGCGGCCTGCTCTCCTCCTATGGCTTGGGTTGTTTTCTCCCTCCGCGGTGTGGGGTTGAGATTCAACGCCAGGGCGTGTTCCTGCTCCGCGGTGATGGGGTCCGTATGATCCACTGTTCCGGCAGGGGTTCCTTGTGGGCTTGCGGATGTCTATGCATGTGGGTTCGAGGGCGGCATTGGGTTATGTGGTGCGGATGGTAAGGATTGTGTTGTTTCGAAGGTTCGTTATGATTGCTGTGAAGATTTTGTGTTGAAGACTGGGGTGTTGATTTGGTAATTCGATGGTATGGTGTTTCGGTTGAGTTGTGGGCTGTTGGATTGGAGCTGTTGTGGTAGTTTGCAGTGGTGATGAAGTGGTGATGAAGTGGTGATGAAGTTGGAAGCTGGAAAGAAGCGGTTTTTTTTTGCTGTTGCAGACTTGTTGCTGGTTGAATGTGCTGACTTGTGGAATGGGTTTAAGGTTTTGCAGGTGATGGTTTGGTATGTTTTTGACTATCTTTGGTTGGGACTCTTACTGGTAGTTTACTTTACTTTTTGTTCTATTTAATAAATGGTCAGTGGGTTTTCCACTGACTGAACTTTCCTGGTATATTGAATTGAGAAAGCCATCAATGTTATTATCTAGTTCATAAATATTGGGATAATTAATGAATATTACTATAGAATTTGGAAAATGTAATCATTTTAAAGTAGGTGGGAAAAGGGTATGAGGTACAATGTCCAAATTAGCTAGAACACAATATCGAAATAAAATGAGTATATTTTTCAAAATAACTTATTGGGAGTTTAATTTAATATGTCATAATCTTGACATAATTAATATTGATAAGAACATCTTTGACAATGTAATTTCTATATTTCTTGATGATCATGGAATATCGATGGATCACCTTAATGTTTGTAAGGACTTGGAATCAGTGAATATAAAGCATGGTTTATGGGAAAATGAAAATAGAATATATCCTTTAGCTATTTTTACAATGAAAAATCCTAATAAATATGTATTACTTCATACATTAAATAATGTAAATGTGCTTGATGGATATTTCAAGGTGCATTAACTTAAAACATTAAAAGTTACATGGATTGAAAAGTCAAGACTCACATATTCTGATAGAGCAGTTATTACTATTGGAATTACATAATACATTCACTAAAAATGTAACTGTACTTATAGTTGAGTTGTGAAACTTTTTTAGAGAGATTTATAGAAAAAATATAAATCTAACTGATCCTAATAAAATTAAAGAAATAATTGTTTTGACACTTTTTCATTTGGATATTTTATTTCTCACTTCATTCTTCAAAGTCACGATTCATTTGAATATTCATTTTGTTTAAGAAGATAAACTGGGGGGAATGATACACTATTTATGGATGTATCCAATTGAGAGTTATATTTATATTATTTTTATTTTCATTGGTGAATTCAAGTTTATCAAATCATTACATAATTTTTTAATATGTTTATGATTTTTTTCATCAGGTACTTAGATCATTTGAAATCATATGTGAGGAATAAATCTCAAACAAATGGATCTATTGCTAAAGGTTATATAGTTGAAGAGTGTATAACCTTATATTCTAGTTATTTGGATGGGATTGATACTAGATTCAATCATGTTGGACATGTTGATTATATCTCTACTAATTCTTGTTCTAAAAACCAATCATCGATATTTACAACTATTCGGTGACCAATTGTAAAGAGTTCAAACTTTACATTGAATAAATTTGAGTTTTAGAAGAACATAGATATATGATACTCAATAGTCTTATTACATATCAATTTATTGAATAATTGGGATTGAAAACAAAGAGGTGACTATGGTGTTGAGATCAAAATGAGATGGAATTAAAAAAAATATGTTAATAAGGATATCATCGAATATTTTTCCCATTATATAAGTATATTATCATATTAATATTATTGACAAGTAATTATTTTGTCTAGGTAAAAATTAACACCTTATATATTGTTTTATATATAATTGATGTTGATAATTGAGTTGAAATATCAAATGATTTGAAGTTTTTGGATTGAGGTCCTTTAAGGTAGGCTAAGAGATTCGATGCCTTAAATATTCATGGATTTATGTTTCATACAATTTATCATGAGGTAGACTTGAAAACTCAAAATATTGGTGTATTTACACTTGAAGAGGTGGGATAATATATAAATTTTATTGATATAATCAAATTAAACTATCACAATCAATTTTTAGTTATCTTATTAAAATACAAGCGGGTAAAACACTACTGGAAAGATGATCTTTCCCAACACTTCTATACCAACGGTTTGTAAAAACCGTTGGTATAGCTACCATTTCCCAACGGTTCACCAAACCCATTGGGAAAGGGTCCTATATCCCTCCTCTTTCCCAACGGTTCATCAAAACCGTTGGGAAAGAGTCCTCTTTCCCAACGGTTCACCAAAACCGTTGCCAAAGGGGCTTCTTTCCCTCCTCTTTCCCAACGGTTCATCAAAACCGTTGGGAAAGAGTCCTCTTTCCCAACAGTTCACCAAAACTGTTGGGAAAGGGTCTTCTTTCCCTCCTCTTTCCCAACGGTTCACCAAAACCGTTGGGAACCCAAACCTATCCCAACGGTTTTAAAAACCGTTGGGAAAGGGATATCCCAACGGTTTTCAAAACCGTTGGGATAGGTTCTTCAATTTTTTTCCAGATCTACTAACCGAGAACATTATATGAATCAAAATTTTAAATAATTATGATAATACATATATATATTTATGAAATTATGTTTACAAAGTGATGTTAGCTTAGTGGTTAAGTCGTTCGATTATAAACGAGGGGTCCTGGGATCAAATCCCAGCGGATGTTTTATTTTTGGAATTTATATACCAACGGTTCCATTACCGTTGGTATAGATTTCATATTACCTATACCAACGGTTTCCAAAACTGTTGGTATAGGTCTATACCAACGGTTTTCGGAAAACTGTTGGTATAGACCTATCCCAACGGCTTACTTGGCTACGGTTCTCCAAACCGTTGGTATAGGCTATACCAACGGTTTGGAGGCCTATAGCAACGGTTCCAAAACGTTGGTAAAGGTTAGTTTTCCAGTAGTGAAAATTGATAGGCATATAATGAAAGATTCATTACATTTTACTTATGGAAACGTCTCTCACTTGATCCATACCGGTGAGTGTGTAGATCATGATGCATTTATATTGGATTCACAAGTGAAGATGGTTTATTATATAGATGATGAAATACACAAATCTTAGAGTGTTTTTATACACCTAAAGTAGAGGGACTTGTATTATATAGGTGATGAATATCAATTTGTAATTTGTGATAGTGAACCTCATCAACCAAAAAACATTGAATAGTTTTTCCTGAACATATTGAAATAATAGAACTTGAAAGATAGGGTAAAAATTAAGTACTCATTGCAATATATATTGATAACAATGAAGACAATGGAGATGAATATAATTGAATGTATATTTTTTTAATGAAAATACATTATAATTTCTCATTTATAAGTGTTTCTTACATATATACATTGTTCTATTTTTTTTTCCTTTTTTGTAAAAAATATTTACCACTACATTTTTTATACATTTAATATATTATAATCAATTTGAATTATAGGGATTCTGTGAATAAATAAATTTTGAGATCCTAGCTAATCAACATCTTAGAGAATACCACTACTACCATCATATTTAGTGGATCTGAGTGATTCCACTATACTAGAGACTTCTAAAAAGCCAGTAGTTTCCCCAAATGTTGTTGGTATCCCACAATCCAATGCACCTTTGGAAATAGAGTAGTTGGTCACCCCTCCATATAGGGGATATTGGTGAGTTATCATTACTGGTATGTATGTCATTGTACAAAAAAAACTATATATTTTATTAATTGTTTAATCCATTTGTCGAACAGATAAATATAACAACATGAGAGATATAAATATGAATAATGAAGATGTGTGGGATCTAGAATAATTCAGTATTATTGTTCCATTTGATGAGTTTAGGGTTCCTACTAGTGATGCTTTTGAAATCTATGGATATATTCTTTGGTAGCCTTCTTACGAGACGGTGGGTTTTACCATTAATTATAAATATTAGAGGCATATTCCCACAACTTGTAAAAATGAAGTCTTTGATAACCAAGTAAATTTAATATTAATTTAATATTCATTGATAACTAATTTAAAATACATGAGTAAAATTAATAATTTACTTATAAAGTGTAATGTTTTTTTCTAGATGTTTTTTCATTTTGATGCCCCTGGCTCTGTTTCATGCCCATGGACTCCGAAAAAATTTTCTAAGAAATGGAGAGATTTTAAATGGAGATTATGGAATGAATTTAATGAAACATCTCTAAGCTCATGAAAAATATATGAGAAAGTGCCTGAAGTCATTTATCGTGAGCAGTGGAAGATATTTGTAAATATTAATAGAGATTCATATCATGAGGTAATCACATATTTTACAATATCTTAATAACATAAAAATAATAACATTATAATTTTTATTAATGTTTTTATTTTTGTATTAATTATCTAAAAAATAATGTGAATCGTGAGAAATAAGTCATTCCTCATATCATTGGGTCTCAGAGTTCTTCAAGAAAAAGAACAATCTTGGTTTTATTTTATCCACTATTATTTATATTATTTTATTATAAGTTAATGTTTTTTCTAACTTGTATATTTTTTTATAAAATCTAATGAATTAAGTCACTCTATTAGACAGATAGAGATGTGGGTTAAAGTTCATAGGAAACCGATGAAAGTTTTGTAAATGAACCTACCAGAGACATTGGAGTAAGTATTTTTCATTATTATTTAATGTTATTTCATTAATATAAAAAAATATTAATGAAAAATAAATTATAACAAATATGCCTTAAACCTAGTTAAATGGGTCTAGCTATATGTATCAAACAATTCCAACTAGCTCTATTAGTGATGTTTGATCCATCAGGATATCCCCATTTAATTGGGTTCAAGACATGTTTGTTGTTATAATTTATTTTTCTTTATTATGTTTTTATAGTAATGAAATAACATTAAATAAAAATAAAAAAATTATGAATCAGATAAAATTATGAATTTAAAATAATTTAAAAAATCATTTTTAATTTTTTTTATATTAATAGGGATGCGAATCCCTCACAATCATCATCGGTATCCCAGAACAATTCAGTTGTAATAGTTTAAGAAAGGAGAATCCCCGACATGTATGTGGAATGATTTTTAGGCCTACTCCATCAGATGTATTTTATAGGGAATCATCATAATTTAATACTAAAACTAACATAGGTTCAAGTAGTGACATTGATTGGGAATCACAAAGAGAAATTGAAAAGTTAAAAGAAAAAGTACAAGAACGAGACTCTTATAGGAAAACACAAGATCAGTGGTGGCTGATAATGGAAAATGATTTAGTGTCTGTATTTCATAGGATGATGGGAATGGTCCCCATGGAAATTTATGGACTTATAGATCATACTATTGAGGCAAATTATAAACTCCATATATCATTCATACATTTTCAAAGAACACACACAAGTTACATGAATAAAATTAAAATGACACTTTTATATTGAAGAAACACAGTTCAAGTCATACCAACCACATAGTGTGTCAGATTAATGTGTGGCCAATTACTTCAGATCAAAAATGAATTATGGATCATTTTACTAAAGTTTGAAAACATTCCAAGCTCATTTTCTAGATTTGGATATGTGACAGGTGTTTTAAAGTAAAACAACACTTATATTGAAAACATACACTTCAAGTCATGTTGTCCACTTTGTGTGTCTGATTGATGTGTGGTAAATCACCACACATAACAAATGAATTATGGATAACTTTTTAATGTTTTAAAACAATCCAAGCACTACCACAAAACTGGGCAAGGCAGGCGCCTGCCTTTATCAACACTAACGGAAAAGTGCTGATAAAGGTACCCTTTATCAGTTCTAAAACAAGCGTTAATAAAGGGCACATTTATCAGTGCTTTAAATATCCCTTTATCTGTAACGCCCCGACCCCAGCTACCCAGAGTCGGTGCATTACTTCGTAACATTGGCATGATCACAAGAAAGATCAAATCTCGAAAGACCGATTGGTTTAGTAGCCTTGGAAACACTAGATATATTCATAAGTTTTACATTACATCATAAAATGAAAAACTACTACAACAACATAATGTTTCCACAGTCCACACTATAATCCCCTCATAATATCCCTGCAGGTCATTCATAACTTACATCTTCACTTCCTGGGAAAAATAAAACATAGAAAAGGGGTGAGCTCAAATGCCCAGTAAGGATAACAATATAGCGGAAACTTTCATAAATAAGAATAAACATTTAAGGCAATGTATAACTAAAACAAAAGCCTTTTAAACATGAACTTTCAACATGGTATGGCATAAATAAAATGAAATAATGCCATTTACTTATTCACATGGATATTCTACTAATCGAATAATCACATGCAAAAATCAATAACCACTTTCATAATGTTGGAATGCATAATGCCAGACTATCATAACCACATAGCCAAGGCCTCGTGCCAAGACTACAAATAAGATTTTGTCAAGGCCTTGTGCCAAGACACTAGTTTGTCTCATGAGACCTACCGATGCATCGAGGAGCTATAGCGGGCTCCACCCGTCACTTATTAAGTCCAATGCATTCCCATATGAAAAGGTTTAAACATAACATAAACATTCGTATTAAAACTAGCATACGAAATGTCAATAATTTCACCATAAACTATGAATGGTATAAAAATAGCACATCCACAGTCAAACATATCACAAAACCTTCAATACAATATAGAAGTTTTGTATCATAATAAATCAACCATAAATAATCTTAAAATCCATCAAAGGATGTTGACATAGATGAAGTCAAAATTCTTTTTAATGAAATATCTCCTTTTATTTTGAAATCATTTAAGATCCATATAAAATAAAACATTTTCTTTGAAAATATTCTTATAAGCTTGTAAGGGAAGCTTTGAAGATTTTATAACGGCGGAAAATAACCGCACCCGCCGTATAAGTTAAAAAAAACATTCTTACTTCAATTCTGTCGAAAAGGTTAAAAAGGACCTTGTTTTGAAAACGACGGAAAGATTCCTTTATAAACCTCTTATAAAAAGTCAAACAAGGGTATAAATGACTTTAACCCATATTCTTGTAAATAGTAAAAATGTTTTGAAATACATTTCGAAGAAACATGGATGTGGATGATAACGAGATCCCAGTAAATTATTACGTATAAACAACCTCGGATAATGAAGAGATTGTGAAATAACCCTTACCTTGTACTTTTCCTTGGTTGGGGTAGGTTAACCTCCTGTATAATAGTGAAATAATTGTTACTAAATTATACAAGAATAATATACATTAATATGATATCATATATGATCTTTTAATATTGATTTGATAATAATATCTTAGTATTATCGTCGTTTCGGGTGATAACCGATTCGTTCTTTTTAAATGTTTGGTTACGTAAGACATGTTTGTAATGGATAGGTTGTATATTATTCAAATCCAGAATGGTATCAAGTCCTTAAACATCATTTTTAAATCATCAAATGATAATTATACTTGAATGGATACGATGGAGGATGAATCTCATCGCGTTCGTGGAGACGGTAGTCCGTACGTACGCACGAACGCTACTTCCATTTAATTTTTTATTTTAAAAGAATCAAATCCAAATGATACATAGGTATATTACTATTTCAGTATAATATAATATTTTATATATGTTACTTAAGTTCATTAACACCATCCTTTATACGTTCCATGTGTGGTATGAACGAGTCATATCATTTTAAGGGGGCGGTAGTCCGCACTTCCTCAAATGAAATTATCGTATGTATATACAACATGAAAAGAATAATGGTATGAAATAAAATGGAATTACAGAAGCTTATATATAAAATATATATCATTAATATTATATTTAATTACAGTTCCATCATAATGGCCACCATGAGAGGCGGTAAGATGTATTTGAACAATCATCGTTTCGTGAGGCGTTAGTTTGCCATCCACAGAAACATTATGTTCATCATCCATTAGATGGAGTTGTGTGTATGTGTAGTTTGAATCCTTCTTATAACAACATCCTAGTATATTGAGGATACTGGTGTTGTTACAAAAGAAAGGAAATAAAAAGAGTTTGGGGGTTGGAGGAGCAAAATAAATGAAAATAATTTAAGAGAAATCGTTACCTTTAATTTAGGTAACTCACTTTGGTTGGAACCAAAGGACTTCTTGAAATGATTTCTGCCTAAGGGGAAGCTTCAAGGAGGAGGAGATGGATGTGGGGAGTTTAGTTGGGCAGAGTTTGGACGAGCCAAGTGGCTTGAGAGGTGTGAGGAATGAGTAGAAGTGGTCTCCTTTTATAAGGGAGAGGAGGGGCTCTTTAGGAAAGAGTGAAAGTATTACTTTATAATATAATTATATTCGGTTTATAATGGTCCAAAAATCATTGAGGTCGAAGATAAGATGACTAATATTCTAAATAACATCAACCAATAAGAATTGGACAGGTTTTAGATAATATTTTAATCATTATAATATTATTTATTTCAATGATTTATTAATGAGGTAAACATTGCATCATTATTGTGTCATTAATAATTTAACTTATTTGATGTCTAAAAATTATAAATAAAATATCATCATGTAGGAAATCTTTTTAGATTTCTAATGAGTATTTATAATCGAAAATCCAACATGTATAACCCTATGTAAAAATTGTTCTTCTAAAAGATGTAAGCTTATGCCATTTTTATTTTTATTTTAACTTTATTAATATAATGTGTCCCTACCACATACAAGTGGCTCCAAGGGGTCCCCAAATTGACCCAAGGATGCTCATGGTCGGGTATGTGTCCACCAATAAGGTTATGACACGTTTTAGGGTAATTTTGTATTATTATAATATTATGTTTTAACAATTATTTACCGGATTTACCCTTTAACCATGGTAAATAAAATATTTACCACAGTAACTATTCAAAATGTCTAAAAATAAAAGTTACCTATTTACACAATTTGAACATCCTGATTACAAATATGGAATCCATTTTCCTAAATTCAAAACACAGAAGTGGCAGAAATTAATTTAAAATTAATTCCCGCTGTCAAAACAAAAAGCGTGTTTTTAAGAGATAATAACTATAAAAAGATTGACACTTGTTTATGTTCGGTTTAATAGTAAAATTATGTCCAATGACCAACATTATATTAAATGGTAAAAATATATTCTAAATATACTTTAAAACCACTCAAATTCATAATTTATCACTATTAATTATTTTGATTAAAAAAGTTGTTTTTAATTAAAATTTAGTAATTTTCACTATTCATCAAAATATGAAAGTTATCCGAAAAGTACCAAAATTTCACCTTAGGCTAAATTCGACATTCCGAGTCCAAAAATGAAGTCCATTTTCAAATATAAAATATATATAATTTCAAAAAGTAGGTATTACTATTCACAACGGCTAGTTTAATTAGTTGTGGTGTGTGTTAGAACTCGGTGTTGCGTACAACACACGCTATCACATTATTCAAAGAGAAGCGTACCGTAGAAGCTTGGGATGTTTCATTTTAAATTTTTGATGTCCCCATTTAGTCAAAAAGTTTAAAATATAGTATTTAAAAAGGGTTCACTATTAAAGTTGATAAAAGTGCAATACTGAAAATGAATTTGTTCTTGCATTATATCTAAGAAACTCTTAATATGGATTCTAAAATTATAAGGATTATATAAACATTAAAATTTATCTAATACTATTCATAACCTCTTTTGAACAGCTTGTTTGGTAAGTCATGGTGTGCTTGAACTTGGTGTTGCATGTAGTGAAAGTTATTGAATTATTTTGAAGAACTAACACACTATGGAATCTTGGGGTGTTACATTCTCCCCTCCTTCAATAAATTGCGTCCTCGCAATTTGAAATTGTTCTTCGAAAATAAAAGGTTGAAAATAGATAATATATTTGTGGGAAACCACACATCGGAAATTGGGTTACTAAAATTTAGTCTTAATATGAGGAAAAGAGAAATGAAAGGGTCACCACCAAATTATGATCTCGATTAGGAGAACATTGGTGGCAATTTGAGACATATAATTGGAGGAAAAACGTAAATATTTATAGGTAGTGATTGAGGTCATCAATCACAAACAAGTATAAAATTGAGGTCCTTAAATTCATCAATCTATGATGATTTGAAATACCACCGGTTCAACAAAACATAGGGTATTAGGATAACACATTTTTGACGTTTCAAAATATCTTAGTTGAAATCCCACATCGAAAAATGAATTAATGAGGCCTCTATTTAAAATAAAGAGTCGAAAGTATGAAGATTACCAAAAATAACACATACTAGGGTTCCATGTAGTAAAATATGGATATGGAAGAAAAATCTAACCATCAATTATCTGATGGAGAGTGGTAGAGAACATGGCTATGAAAAGGCCAACAATCCCAAAGCCATAAATTAGTGATGATTTAAGGTACCATCTAGGACAACATTTTTGTTCTAAGTTTCTTTTCTTAATGTTGAGGAATTTATTTATGAGATTGGATATGATCATAAGGAGATATACTTACTTTATAATTATAGTTTTATCCATTAATAAATTTCTACCACAAACTCATCTTTCACTCTAAAAGATAATAGAATGTAAAAAAAAATTCTATTTACACTATTCGTATAGGGTTCCAAAATAAACGAATTTATAATTCATCAACAAGATCTTTTAATAAAAACTACATTATTTAATCCAGGACATCTCGTGGGCCAGTGGTAGGTGATACACCCTTGTCGCCCTTCGGTTGCGGGTTCAAGTCTCGCAGCCTTGCCGGACGCGACGGGTTGCCGCCCGACCTCCGGGTTGTCCTTTTATGGCAATCCAAAATAATCCAAACTAGAACTATCCAAAATACTTCTGTCCAAACTCACAGTCCAACATTTATAAGGAAGGTAAACATAATATAGATCCTTTTTACCCCGTAATAGAATATGAATACCTTCATCATGTATTACCATATTCCTTATTGATTACATTCATGCTCCCTTATTCCATATAGAATGCTGGATATACTTAATTAATCCAAAAATGTTTTAAACCCCAACAATGATGGAATATACAAATCATTAATCAGTTTCAAGGTAGTCAAGAATATCCAATATAATTTATCCAAATCAATCATGTATTATTCTAAAATCACTAACTCGGTATCAGAACCATATTATGGTTTATCTTTCTCTAAACCATATATTTTCCAAAAATTTATCCTGCTATTGAGTCACTTTTCTTTGTTCCACACAATCTCAAGTCCTTAATGAAATAGTACTGCAGTACAATCCTTATATACTCCATAATTATTATAACAAGTACATTGTTGATACAACACTCAATTGACATAATCAACATAAGAACTCTAATCATTCTTCTTCATCTGTGGTAGTATCATAACTTGATTATTATCCAATAACATCATTTGCGGCATAGTCTGATGACTGGGACATAGGTTCGCGTAGTGTCCAAACTCCTTGCAAATGAAGCATTGTACATTTGAAACCATTTTCTTACCCTTACAGTCATGTACTTTGTGCCCTTTTCCTCCACACTTATAACAAACTCCCATTCCTTTCAGGCAAGTTCCAGGGTGTTTCTTTCCACAGTTACCACATATGAGAAAATTCTTCTTTTCCCTCTTCCCTTTATCCATCCTTCTCTCTTCTATCCTTTTCTTCTCTTGCTTCCCTTCAAAGCCATAGGACTCAGTAAACTCTTTACTTATCTTATCAACACATGATATTATTTCTTCATATGATGATAATACATGGGAGACTATTTCTCTTATAAATTCTAGCTTAAGACCATGAAAGATATGATCCTTCCTTCTCTTTGGATCATGTGCATTTCCGGAGTTCTCATTCCTTCTACTGGGCGCCATTTCTAAACAATGGAATACACTAGATCAGTTTATGAATCAAAATACATAACCCCATACTTATAAAACACTTAACATAAATTGAACTATTTATGGATATAATCCATAATCATAAAAATGTTTTCTTTGAGGAAGTATATACTCATAAACCCTTCATAATTATTTGTAAAGAAAGTGAGAGTTATCCTAAGCATATCCCCCGGGAGTGTCGTAACCAAGAGTGCAGCAAGGCCCGTTGTCGTGCACCAGTTCCCGTTCGAGTCTAGCTCAAAGCGGTGTTTTCGGGTTTTACCCCTAGGTACATCTGTGCCAGAGCCGCCTCTACCTGCTCGTATCTAGACAGGGATGTATTGCTTGGAAAACTCACAAAATCTCTACAATACCAAAATTCTAGGAAGTTCTTCTATACTAATCCTCAAAGTTCATCTTAGGTCTACGTGCTCTAATCAGAGTTTATCTAAATCTAGTTTCCAAGGTTTGTACTAAACTTCCTCTGATACCAACTGTAACGGTCTGGAATTACTTCCAGTGGACTATAGTTGATACCTATCAGGGCACTCCATGGGCGGCTACACCCCCTGGGCGGGACACACCACCATCCCCAGTGGCAGCCATTTCCACATGAAGCCCTTGGGCGGAGAGCCATGCTTCGTCCAACGCTCACATGTGAGAGTTCCCAAGGATCAGATACATTCCTACCTCCTTTGCCTCTGATACCAACTGTAACGCCCCGACCCCAGCTACCCAGAGTCGGTGCATTACTTCGTAACATTGGCATGATCACAAGAAAGATCAAATCTCGAAAGACCGATTGGTTTAGTAGCCTTGGAAACACTAGATATATTCATAAGTTTTACATTACATCATAAAATGAAAAACTACTACAACAACATAATGTTTCCATAGTCCACACTATAATCCCCTCATAATATCCCTGCAGGTCATTCATAACTTATATCTTCACTTCCTGGGAAAAATAAAACATAGAAAAGGGGTGAGCTCAAATGCCCAGTAAGGATAACAATATAGCGGAAACTTTCATAAATAAGAATAAACATTTAAGGAAATGTATAACTAAAACAAAAGCCTTTTAAACATGAACTTTCAACATGGTATGGCATAAATAAAATGAAATAATGCCATTTACTTATTCACATGGATATTCTACTAATCGAATAATCACATGCAAAAATCAATAACCACTTTCATAATGTTGGAATGCATAATGCCAGACTATCATAACCACATAGCCAAGGCCTCGTGCCAAGACTACAAATAAGATTTTGTCAAGGCCTTGTGCCAAGACACTAGTTTGTCTCATGAGACCTACCGATGCATCGAGGAGCTATAGCGGGCTCCACCCGTCACTTATTAAGTCCAATGCATTCCCATATGAAAAGGTTTAAACATAACATAAACATTCGTATTAAAACTAGCATACGAAATGTCAATAATTTCACCATAAACTATGAATGGTATAAAAATAGCACATCCACAGTCAAACATATCACAAAACCTTCAATACAATATAGAAGTTTTGTATCATAATAAATCAACCATAAATAATCTTAAAATCCATCAAAGGATGTTGACATAGATGAAGTCAAAATTCTTTTTAAAGAAATATCTCCTTTTATTTTGAAATCATTTAAGATCCATATAAAATAAAACATTTTCTTTGAAAATATTCTTATAATCTTGTAAGGGAAGCTTTGAAGATTTTATAACGGCGGAAAATAACCGCACCCGCCGTATAAGTTAAAAAAAACATTCTTACTTCAATTCTGTCGAAAAGGTTAAAAAGGACCTTGTTTTGAAAACGACGGAAAGATTCCTTTATAAACCTCTTATAAAAAGTCAAACAAGGGTATAAATGACTTTAACCCATATTCTTGTAAATAGTAAAAATGTTTTGAAATACATTTCGAAGAAACATGGATGTGGATGATAACGAGATCCCAGTAAATTATTACGTATAAACAACCTCGGATAATGAAGAGATTGTGAAATAACCCTTACCTTGTACTTTTCCTTGGTTGGGGTAGGTTAACCTCCTGTATAATAGTGAAATAATTGTTACTAAATTATACAAGAATCATATACATTAATATGATATCATATATGATCTTTTAATATTGATTTGATAATAATATCTTAGTATTATCGTCGTTTCGGGTGATAACCGATTCGTTCTTTTTAAATGTTTGGTTACGTAAGACATGTTTGTAATGGATAGGTTGTATATTATTCAAATCCAGAATGGTATCAAGTCCTTAAACATCATTTTTAAATCATCAAATGATAATTATACTTGAATGGATACGATGGAGGATGAATCTCATCGCGTTCGTGGAGACGGTAGTCCGTACGTACGCACGAACGCTACTTCCATTTAATTTTTTATTTTAAAAGAATCAAATCCAAATGATACATAGGTATATTACTATTTCAGTATAATATAATATTTTATATATGTTACTTAAGTTCATTAACACCATCCTTTATACGTTCCATGTGTGGTATGAACGAGTCATATCATTTTAAGGGGGCGGTAGTCCGCACTTCCTCAAATGAAATTATCGTATGTATATACAACATGAAACGAATAATGGTATGAAATAAAATGGAATTACAGAAGCTTATATATAAAATATATATCATTAATATTATATTTAATTACAGTTCCATCATAATGGCCACCATGAGAGGCGGTAAGATGTATTTGAACAATCATCGTTTCGTGAGGCGTTAGTTTGCCATCCACAGAAACATTATGTTCATCATCCATTAGATGGAGTTGTGTGTATGTGTAGTTTGAATACTTCTTATAAAAACATCCTAGTATATTTAGGATACTGGTGTTGTTACAAAAGAAAGGAAATAAAAAGAGTTTGGGGGTTGGAGGAGCAAAATAAATGAAAATAATTTAAGAGAAATCGTTACCTTTAATTTAGGTAACTCACTTTGGTTGGAACCAAAGGACTTCTTGAAATGCTTTCTGCCTAAGGGGAAGCTTCAAGGAGGAGGAGAGGGATGTGGGGAGTTTAGTTGGGCAGAGTTTGGACGAGCCAAGTGGCTTGAGAGGTGTGAGGAATGAGTAGAAGTGGTCTCCTTTTATAAGGGAGAGGAGGGGCTCTTTAGGAAAGAGTGAAAGTATTACTTTATAATATAATTATATTCGGTTTATAATGGTCCAAAAATCATTGAGGTCGAAGATAAGATGACTAATATTCTAAATAACATCAACCAATAAGAATTGGACAGGTTTTAGATAATATTTTAATCATTATAATATTATTTATTTCAATGATTTATTAATGAGGTAAACATTGCATCATTATTGTGTCATTAATAATTTAACTTATTTGATGTCTAAAAATTATAAATAAAATATCATCATGTAGGAAATCTTTTTAGATTTCTAATGAGTATTTATAATCGAAAATCCAACATGTATAACCCTATGTAAAAATTGTTCTTCTAAATGATGTAAGCTTATGCCATTTTTATTTTTATTTTAACTTTATTAATATAATGTGTCCCTACCACATACAAGTGGCTCCAAGGGGTCCCCAAATTGACCCAAGGATGCTCATGGTCGGGTATGTGTCCACCAATAAGGTTATGACACGTTTTAGGGTAATTTTGTATTATTATAATATTATTTTTTAACAATTATTTACCGGATTTACCCTTTAACCATGGTAAATAAAATATTTACCACAGTAACTATTCAAAATGTCTAAAAATAAAAGTTACCTATTTACACAATTTGAACATCCTGATTCCAAATATGGAATCCATTTTCCTAAATTCAAAACACAGAAGTGGCAGAAATTAATTTAAAATTAATTCCCGCTGTCAAAACAAAAAGCGTGTTTTTAAGAGATAATAACTATAAAAAGATTGACACTTGTTTATGTTCGGTTTAATTGTAAAATTATGTCCAATGACCAACATTATATTAAATGGTAAAAATATATTCTAAATATACTTTAAAACCACTCAAATTCATAATTTATCACTATTAATTATTTTGATTAAAAAAGTTGTTTTTAATTAAAATTTAGTAATTTTCACTATTCATCAAAATATGAAAGTTATCCGAAAAGTACCAAAATTTCACCTTAGGCTAAATTCGACATTCCGAGTCCAAAAATGAAGTCCATTTTCAAATATAAAATATATATAATTTCAAAAAGTAGGTATTACTATTCACAACGGCTAGTTTAATTAGTTGTGGTGTGTGTTAGAACTCGGTGTTGCGTACAACACACGCTATCACATTATTCAAAGAGAAGCGTACCGTAGAAGCTTGGGATGTTTCATTTTAAATTTTTGATGTCCCCATTTAGTCAAAAAGTTTAAAATATAGTATTTAAAAAGGGTTCACTATTAAAGTTGATAAAAGTGCAATACTGAAAATGAATTTGTTCTTGCATTATATCTAAGAAACTCTTAATATGGATTCTAAAATTATAAGGATTATATAAACATTAAAATTTATCTAATACTATTCATAACCTCTTTTGAACAGCTTGTTTGGTAAGTCATGGTGTGCTTGAACTTGGTGTTGCATGTAGTGAAAGTTATTGAATTATTTTGAAGAACTAACACACTATGGAATCTTGGGGTGTTACATTATCAGCACTTTTCTTAGCGCTGATAAATGTTACATTTATCAGCACTTTTCTTAGTGCTGATAATATTTATTGTATACATTAAATAAAAAAACACATGTTATAACTAAATATATATATATAATTAAATAATTATAAGATTAATAATAAATATATTTATTAGATTTATAAGATTTATTAGATTTATTAATTCATTATATATTTATTAGATTTATTAATTCATTATATTTATTAGATTTATTAATTCATTATATTTAATATATATATTTATTATATTTTTTTATATTTAATTTATTTGTTTTATTTATAAATATATAATACATTTTAATATATATTTATAATTAAAATTATTGAATATATATGTGTTTTCCAATGAATTGTGGTCAATGAATATATCATACATGTGTATATATATGTGTTTTACAATGAATTGGGGTCAATAAATATATCATAAATGCATATATATATGTGCATATTGAATAATGTTCATTTATAGATTATAATTCATTATGTTACCCATATAATATATATGTTATAAAAAATGTACACTTATAATTAAAATTAAATTATATTTAAAAAATAAATAAATATTTTATTATATTTTCAATGATATATATATAAATATACCTTTTGAATAATATTATATGTATAAATAGAGATATATATATATATTTAGAGTTAAATAAATATATAATAATATAAATAAATTCTTAAATTTATACATTTATCAGTGCTTTTATTAGCACTGATAAACTACGTATTTATCAGCGCTACAAAAGCACTGATAAAGAGTGTCTTTATCTGCACTAAAATGAAAAGCACTGATAAAGTCACTCTTTATCAGTGCTAAAAAAGCGCTGATAAAGGTGGTATTTATCAGCGCTTTTCATTTTAGCATTGATAAATACCCCCTTTATCAGCGCTTTTTACTAGCGCTGATAAAGGTCCACATGGGATTTATAAAACCCACCGGGTTCTCCTCCTCCTCCCCGCACCCTATTAAGTTTTCGCGGAAGCCCTACTCTGCGCCACTGCCTCCTCTCCGTCACTGCCTCCTCTCTGCCGCCGTCGCCACCTCCTTCTCCTCCTCCTCCTCCACCACGACCACCACCACCTCCTCCTCCTCCTCCTCCGGTGCCTACTTTTCCTCCTCCTCCTCCTCCACCATGGCTCCTCCTCTTCCTCCTCCTCCTGCACCGCGACCTCCTCTCTACCGCTTCTCCTCCTCCTACACCCCCTCCACCGCGGCCTCCTCCTCCTCATCCTCCACTGGTAACTCCTCCTCCTCCGCCTACTCCGCTGCCTCCTCTCCACTATGGATCCTCCTGCTCTTCCTCCTCCACCACAGCCTCCTCCTCCTCCTCATCCTCCTCCACTACCTCCGTTGCCTCCGAGCTACCTCCACTTCCTCCACTTCCTCTGTGCTGCCTCTGTGATGCCTCCGCTACCTCCAGTGCCTCCGCTGTCGATGCCTCCTTCTCCTCTGCCACTGGGTCCTCCTCTTTAAGGTGAGTAAAATTGAATTTTCATGAATTAATTATGTTTTCATTTATTTTCAATATTGAGATTAATTATTATTTGGCGTGATTCTTGTGTGTGATGCTTGTGTGTGTGACACATGTATATGTGGTTGGTTACTTGTTTGATCTTGATTAGCTCTCCCCACTTACAGTTGGTTTACTTGTGAATTGATCTTTATGAGTGGGTTTTGGTGACTTTTATGCTTTGTTTCATTGTGTGAACCCTTGTGGTTAATTATAATTCCCCTTGTGTTTATTTAATTAGAATTTTTTATATTATTTTGGCCTCCATAAGTGAACTATTGGATGTAGGCATATTCATATGTGCACAAGGTGAAAATATGGATTGGTACACAAATGATAATGGATTTATAAAATGATGTTCACTTTAAACCTTGGATTTCGAAACAATTTCCCTCCTTTCCTCCTTATTTTACTTATCCCTCCTCCTTTCAAATGGTTCTTATAAAACCCCAATGTTTCAAAAATGGATCCTTGGTTCCCAAATTTCAAATTTAGTTTCAAATTTGTTCCCTAAATCTAGGTATGTTTGGCTTCTTGAGGTGTGGTTTGGTTTCTAAATGGCATAAATGCCCGTTTGGAATCTTCAGAGCTTACATGGTGTTTTCCCCTGGTTTTGAAAATGGAATTTGATTTTAAAATTTAAAGATCTATTGGTATTTTGTGGTGTTTTTGAAATTGGTTTTGAAACTCATGTGATGTATATGCCCGATTAACACTTGTGTGTGACTTGATATGTGATGGGAACCTCTATGGTTGTCCCTCTATGGAGAGGTTTTCCACATAGTTGGTGTTGGAGCTTGAGAAAGACATGAATAGAGTCATCTGTGTGTTATTGGTTTATACTGTGCATGTTATGGCCTCTTCATTATTTGGTATACTACTATAATGGAGCATCAATGTTGGTTGTTTACTATGGAGGTACACCATATGTCGGCAGGTGAGTCTGAAACTAGTAAGTCTAGGGATTTCTTCTAGGTATGTTTAGGTAATTCTAATTATTACCTATCTATATGTTCTTCTTTATTTTTCTGAACTTTGGTTATCTACTTTTCCAGTATTTTTATACTTTTATTGTTTCAATTAATTTCATCATGGCTCTGTGATCACCTTGTTTGGATTCTTATATTGAATTTTGAATTCATTTTTTAAACTAGATATCTATTTTAAAAAGGGAAGTCGTGATTTGTTTTGAAAATGGATTTTCTAAAAAATATGTGTTGGTTCTTTAAATGATAAAAACCTATTTTATAAATTTATTTCAAACTAGTGTTTTTGTATTATTTCCGGAAAGGTAATGTATGGATTCTGTTGTGCTTACCTACTAAGTTGTTTTATGCTCACACCCTACTTGTGACACTCAGTATCAATAGACCCAAGTTATTTTTTAGGTTTGGGTTTCTTGTTTAGGTTTCCTTTAAAGCATGTTAGTCTTATAGTTAGTGGTAACCCAAAGGTCATGAGGATATCTGGTCAGGTTTTGATTTATTCTATCTCTGTTTTTAGTTTCTATTTTGTTCATTTGATGTTGTATATGGATCATGTTTATGTATTCTTTATGTTCTATGCTTATGTATCCTCATGGTTTTGTTGTGTGCTCTATTTGGTTTATATATATCCCCATTTCTATATCTCACATCATATTATCACACCATGAATCTTATATATCCTTAAGAGGGTGTTCCTCATCATACGTGCGATATAAAACTATATGATTCATCTTCTTTAGGCCTAATACTCTAATACCTACTCAAATAGCCTTAGAAAACCTAATAGGCTATACAAATCTCATACCAAACCTGATCCTCTCATAAACACAACTAATCCATGGAGACATAATCTCTGGAAGATCACAAAATCACAAACATTCAATAGAACCCTCACTCTATCTCTTGGTGGATCAAAAACACCCTATTTATTTACCTTAGTTGCTCTTGATTTCTATCTATTTAACTAGAACACATATACTCATGCATGAATGCACAATCATGCATAAATTGGAACTTGGTTTTGTATTATAGGGTCCAACTACCTCAAAAAATAGAGTAACCCTCTCACCAAGATTAACTCATCCTCAACCAAGACTATACACGCCTTATCTAATCTTGTACCAATGATTGAGACCCAATATCAAGGCACAATTACCAAATAATTAATTATATAAACTTATAATTAATTATTCACCTTAATATAATTAGGAATAATCTTTTAAAAACTCATTGGGAAACACAACACCACCTAAAACACACAAAACATGGTGCGTTCATCATACGAGGATAACCTCTAGCCAATACAATCAAAATCTACATCATCTGAATTCATTTGAAGATGATATAGTGAAATCATCACACAAATCCTAGTTAAAATCATCCAAAATCATAGGAAAATAAAGGATAATAGTAATGTAGGAAGGGAAGAACTCACTAACGCACTATAAAAAACTCCCAAGAACCACCCCTCATCAGAGGGGATCGAAGAGATTGGATGAATCCCAAGAACCACCCAAGATTTTCTATTAATGAGAACGCCCCCACCATTTTTGAAGTATATAGTTTTTTATCTAAATTATACTCATATTCCTTATCCCCTAACCTATATACCCATCCTATGGATTTCAAATAGTATGAATATTAATAAAGAATGGATGAATGCCAATCGGTTGAAAAAAGAGTATGAAGAAGGCGTCAATGAGTTTATCAAGTTTGCAAAATATCATGCATGTGACCCTTCTCAAATCCTTTGTCCGTGTTTAATTTGTTTTTATTCAAAAAAAATTAGTCCAGAGGAGTTGTAAGAACACTTGACCTGTCACGGAATAGATCAGAGTTATACATGTTGGAATAAACACGTGGAAAAAACAAATATAGGTAGTGGATGGGATGACACTGCATTTCATGGATCATCTGATATGATTACAAACATGAACAATGAAGATGACCATATGGAGGATGTGATTACAAATGTGAATGATGATGAAGATTGTATTGAGGAAATGACAAGGACCGTCGAAGATGAACTTCGTGATTGCCCAAAATTGTTTGAGAAGTTAAAAAGTTGTGCAAAGATGCCATTGTATACTGGTTGCACTAAATATACAACATTGTCAGTTGTACTGAAGCTGTATAATTTGAAATCAAACAATGGGTGGAGTGATGCCAGTTTTACAAAACTACTTGCTCTCATGAATGAAATGCTCCCAGAAGACAATGAGCTCTTGAGCCGAACATACGATGCCAAAAGAATGCTACGCTCGATGGGTATGATCTCTAAAAGAATACACGCCTACTCGAATGACTGTATACTATTTCCAAAGGACCAAAAATTACTTAAGGAATGCCCAAATTGTGATGCTTCTCGATAAAATAAAGATGAATCCAGTCCTACTAAAGTTGTATGGTAATTTCCAATCATTCCAAGGTTTAGGCGCCTATATGAAAGTGAGGAGACTGCATAACAATTAACATGGCATGCAGATACAAGAATTTAAGATGGGATACTACGTCACCCGGCGGACTCTCCTCAGTGGAAGATAATTGATCATGAGTATCCTGAATTCGGAAATGAGTTGAGAAACCTTTGTCTTGCATTATCTATAGATGGAGTGAATCCTTTTGGTTTTCAAAACAACAATCACAGTACATGGTTGGTTAGGTTGATAAATTATAACTTACCACCGTGATTATGCATGAAATAAAAATACATCATGTTATCTATGCTTATATCAGGACTAAAACAACCGAGTAATGATATTTATGTTTATTTAGCTCCATTGATCAAAGATTTGAAATTATTGTGGGATTCAGGTGTTACATTGTATGATGCTTAAAAAAAGGAAGATTTCACTTTGAGAGCCATGTTGTACGGGACGATAAATGACTTCCCTGCATATGGAAATTTGTTAGGATATAGCATTAAAGGAACTCAAGGGTGTACCATTTGCGAACAAGGTACACAGTCAGTTAGTTTAAAACATTCATCGAAAACTGTGTTTCTAGGACATCATATATTTCTACCGTGACGACATAAGTACGTTCTTGGATGACATCATTCGATGGAAGTTCAGAAGAACGTACAACACCGTCTCCACTAACAGGCGATCAATTGTTTGAGAAAGTTAAAAATGTGGACATTAGTTTTGGTAAACCGGCTTCGAAAAACCTTACAAAAAATGGTTGGAAAAAGAGATCAGTTTTTTTGAATTACAATACTAGAATTGTATGTATGCCAGAAATTTTCTTGATGTTATGCATGTAGAAAAAAATGTATTTGATAGTGTCATTGACACATTTCTAAATACATCTGAAAAAACAAAAGATGGAATTAAGGCTAGGTTGGACATGGTTGAGATGGGAATACGAGAAGAGTTGGCACCAATGAAGGGTGAAAAACGAACATTTCTTCCTCATGCTGCTTACAATCTTTCCAGGCAGGAGAGATATCAGTTTTGCAACTTATTGAATGACGTAAAGGTTTCAGAGGGGTATTCATCAAATATCAGTAACCTCATGTCAATGAGAGACTTGAAGTTAAAAGGTCTGAAATCACATGACTTTCATGTTTTGATGCAAGATCTTATTCTAATTGCTTTACATTGCATTTTTCCCAAGAATGTCCACCATACATTAAAGAAACTATGTTTCTTCTTCAAAGCTATATGCAGCAAAGTTATAGACCCAGCGAAATTGCCAACTATAGAAAGAGAAATTGCCGTCATATTTTGTGAATTAGAAATGTTCTTCTTGCCTTCATTTTTTGATATGATGGTTCATTTGATGGTCCAATTGGTGAGAGAGATTCGACTATGTGGTCCTGTACATTACAGATGGATGTAACCCATTGAATGGTATTTGAAGATTTTGAAAGGGTATGTCAAAAATCTAAGTCGGCCAGAGGGTTGTATTGCAGAGTGATATATTGTTGAGGAAGCCGTTGAATTCTGTACTGAATACTTGTCTGGTGTGGAAAGAATTGGCCTACCAAAATCTCATCACACTAGGCGTCTTGAGGGTGAAGGAATTTCTGGAAGATAGGTTGTCACAATCAATATTACAGATCGGGAGCAGGCCCACCTTTATGTTTTGCAAAACAGTTTCGACGTTGACCCATATGTTGAAATCCACAAAGAAATTCTTAGGCATTTGAATCCATCTAGGGCTGAAAAATGGATATTAGATACACATAATCGATAGTTTATAGGATGGTTTCGAGATCATATTTTTAAGTAGTCAGATGAAAATTCAGAGTCAATTTCAGAACAACTTCGATGGCTAGACAGAGGACCAAGTGTGTATGCATTATCTTACAATACTTATGTAGTTAATGGTTTTAAATTTTATACTAATGAACATGATGAAGACAGTACCATGCAGAATAGTGGGGTTACACTTATGGCTAAAGCGATGCATGTTTCCGATGCTAAGGATAGAAATCCAATTTATGCGAATATGTCATACATTGGTATCATCAAACAAATAAGGGAGTTGGATTATACGAAATTTCAAGTTCTGATATTTCAATACAAGTGGGTTGTTAATAGGATTGCTGTTAAAATAGATGATTTGGGATTAATGAAAGTTGATTTCAGTAAGGAAGGGGAGAAGGACGAACCGTTTATAATGGCATCACAGGCAGTGCAAGTATTTTATGTTTCAGATCCCGCAAACTGAAACTGGTCAATCATTCTGTTATCGACCAAAATAGCTGAAGGGTCAGATGAAAATTCAATGGAAGATGACCATTTCATTGGGTCTTCGCAATCATTTTTCAATGGTCCCAATGTAGACGAAATTTTGTGTAGGTGTGCATGTACTATTTTGTGCAGATATTCTGGTTTGTGCAGGTGTGCAGGTTCTGTTTTGCAGGTGCAGGAGAAGGTGCCTTTGTCATCGCTTTTTCGAGCGCTGATAAATGACACCTTTAACAGCTCTAAAAGAGCGCTGATAAAGGGGACCCCCTTTATATACACTGGCATTAACAAAACTTTTATAGCGTTGTTAATGTCAGTTTTTAGCACTGATAAAAGGCCAAGTTGTAGTAGTGAATATCATTTTATCACCTTTGACAATGTGATAGACATTTTAAACTAAAATGAAAATTTTATATTAAAAACACAAACTTTGAGTTATACCGACCATGCCGTGTGTCAAATTGACGTTTTGTAAATTATTAATTGCAAAAAATGAGTTATAGATCATTTTTCTAAATTTTGAAAACAATATGACCTCGTTTTCTCTATTTTGTCTATGTATAAGGCGTTATAAAGCAAAAATGACACTTTTATATTGAAAACACACACTTCAAGTCATACCAATAAATTCATGTGTCTAATGACCATGAAATAAGATGAAAACAATCATATATTTATTTTTAAAATTTTTGAACTGATAAAAAATCATTTAGAGTTATGGTTTTCTTTGGATGCATATAAATACGTTTTTAGTGTTTTAGAACACTAAAACATTTTTGTAATGGTAAAAAAAAATAGAAAAAACATCATATTGACATAAAATCATGGTATAAACACGATTTAATTATTTAATACATGTACATGTATAAAAAAATCTATTCGACATATGGTGTGCTCAGAATGACTTAATAAAGAGTTTTTAAAGATAAAAAAGTCTTTAAAAACATGTTTTATGGGGGGGGGAACCATATAAATGATGTTGGATGGATATGAAATAAAATGAAAATTACTATAGATTTATTTTTGAAATGTAGGAAATGATGGAATTTCATTCCAAGTTATGGTTTTCTAGGGATGCACGTAAATATGTTTTTAGTGTTTTAAAACACTAAAACATGCATGTAATGGTAAAAACCATAGAAAATGATCTTAGATTGATGTTTAATCATGGTAAAAGAATTGTTGAATTATTTTTGATGTGTATACGTAGAAACAATGTCCATCCAATGTGCGATGTTCTTAGAATGAATTAATAAGTAGTTTTTAATGATACCAAAGTCTTTAAAATCGTGTACTAGGGGTAAAAACTACATAAATGATATCAGATGGATGTGAAATTATAATACAATGACTATAGATGTATTTTTAAAATTTAGGAACTGAATAAATTTCATTTTTATTTAATGTTTTTCTGTGATGCTTATAAATGGGTTTTGAGTGTTTTAAAATTCTAAAAAATGTGTGTAATGGTCAAAAACATAGAAAAATACCTCATATTGATGTGGAATAACGGGAAACCCATCATCAAATTATTTTGGATTTGTACTCATAGAAAACACATCTATCCAATATGTGATGTGCTTCAAATGACTCAATAAATAGTTTTAAAAGATACCAAAGTCTTTCAAAACATGCGTCATGGGGTCAAAACTATGAAAACAATGTTAGATGACTATAAAATCATAAGAAAATAACTATAGATTTATTTGTGAATTGTAGGAACTGACAGAACATCATTGCAAGTTACAATTTTTTAGGATGTCGATAAATGAATTTTTAGTGTTTTAAAACACTAAAACGTGCGTGTAACAATTAAAACCATATAAAAAACATCAGATTGATGTAAAATCATGTAAAAACCACCATTTAATTATTTGTGAAATGTGATAATAGAAAAAACATCCATATAACATGTGGTGTTATTAGAATGAATCTATAATCATTTTTTAAATACACAAAATTATTTAAAAATGTTTGTCATGGGGTAAAAACTACAAAAACGACATCATATAACCATGAAATAATAGAAAAATTTCTATAAATTTAATTTTGAAATCTAGGAATCAAAGAAACATCATTCTAAGTTATGGTTTTTCAAGGATGCTTGTAAATGTGTTTTCAGTGTTTTAATACACTAAAATGTGTGTGTAATGGTCAGAACAAAAAATAACAACCTCATATTGACACTAATTCATGGTAAAACAAACTTTTAATTATTTTTTAAGGGTACACATAGATAACAAATCTATCTGACGTGTGGTGCGCTATGAATTATTTAATAAGAAGTTTTTAAAGACACTAAAGTCTTTAAAGACATATATCAGGGGGTCAAAACTATGAAAACAATGTTGTATGGCTATGAAATTATAGGAAAATGACTTTATATTTATTTTTTGAAATGCAGGAACTGATGAAACATCAGTCTAAGTTAAGTTTTCTCGGGATACCTGTAAACACATTTTTAGTATTTTAAAACACTAAAACATGTATGTAATGGTCAAAACCATAAAAAAAGACCTCAGATAAACATAAAATCCTAGTAAAACCACTATTGAATTATTTTTTATTTTTACTCATATAAAGAACATCTATCTAAAATGTGGTGTTCTTGGAATGATGCAATAAGAAGTTTTTAAAGACAATAAAGTATTTAAAAATGTGTTTCAGGGGTTAAAAATATGAAAAGAACTTCAGATGGATCCGAAATCATAGGAAAAAACCTTATATTGATTTGTGAAATGTTGGAATTGATGAAATATCATAATGAGTTACAGTTTTCTTGGGATTCCCGTAAAGGCATTTTCAATGTTTTAAAATACTAAAACATGCGTGTAATGATCAAACTCATATAAAATGACAATATATTGATGTGAATTCATGGTAAAAGACCTTTGAATTATTTTAATCATGTATGTGTAGACAACACGTCCATATGATATGCGGTGTGATCAGAATGAATCAATAAGCAGTTTTTAAAGATACCAAAGTCTTTAAAAACATGTGTTATGTGGTAAAAACTATGAAAATTATGTTGGATGATTGTTAAATTAGAGGAAAAGGACCATATATTTATTTTTGAAAAATAGGAACCTACGAAACATCATTTTGAGTTATGGTTTGGCTGAGATACCCATGAACATATTTTTAGTGTCTTAAAACACTAAAACATGTATGTATTGGTCAAAACCATAGAAAAAAACCTTATATTGAAATAAAATGATAGTAAATCCACCATTTAAATATTTATGATGTGTACGTGTAAAAAACACATCTATCCAAAGTGCGGTGTGCTCAGAATGACTCAATGAGTAGTTCTTAAAGATACCCAAGTCTTTAAAAACATGTTTCTAGAGGTTAAAAATATGAAAAAATGTCGGATGGATGTGAAATCATAAGAAAATTACCATATATTGATTTTTGAAATGTAGGAATCAATGAAATGTTATTTTGAGTAATGGTTTTCCTTGGATGGCTATGAATGTGTTTTCAGTGTTTTAATGCACTAAAATGTGTGTGTAACAGTCAAAACCATAGAAAACAACCTTATATTGGTGTAAAACCATGGGACAACAATAATTTAATTATTTATGACATGTACACATAGAAAACTAGTCCATCTAATATGTGGAATGATCGAAATGACTGAATAAATAGTTTTTAAGGATACCAAAGTCTTTAAAAATTTGTATCAAGGTGTCAAAACTAGACAAACGATGTCACATGACAATTAAATAATATGAAAATGGCCATATATTTATTTTTTAAATGTAGGATCTAACAACGTGTCATTACGAGTTATGGTTTTCCTGAGATTCCCATAAATTTATTTTTAGTGTTTTAAAGCACTAAAACCTGGATGTAATAGTCAAAACAATATAAAAAACCTTAGATTGACATGAAATAATGAGAAAACCACCACTGAATTATTTTTGAAATATAATACATGCTTCCCTTTCAAAGTCTTTAATTTTTTTATAAAAATTTCAAACAAACCGCACGATAATTAAAAAATTGATAAGATTATTATATATTATTCCTTTTTAGATCCAAGTGTTGAATCATATATTAAATATGTAATTTTATGTTCTTAAAGTGTTATGCATGATATATTATTATTTTTTTGTTAAAATTTATTATGTTTTATTCACAAAATAACAAATGTTATGTGTAAAATTTTGAACATATTCTATGTCTATTTTATTTTACATTTTCATTTCTTAATTTTTTTTTATTGTAGGTGATAAATGCTAGTAGTAGGAAGGATCATAACTATTTTGATCCCTGGAATTATTCAGATGGTAGTCATGAGGGTTTTTAGTTTCTATGGTATGTTTAAATATTATCAATGATTATACTTTAATTCTAATTTATTATGTTCCATTCTAATTTATATATTATTTTTTATTGTAGTTGATGAAATGATGTGGTCAGTTCTGGTATATGATATGATATGGAGGTAGATGGATGTAGTAGGGGTCATTGGATGGACATATATTGGCCACGAGTTGTTGTTGTTCTTGGACATATTTTATATGTATATATTGACAAAAAATGTTATAGGTTGACTGAGGTTATGAGTTTAATGGGGTTATGGTGATTGAGGTTGTATGTCTATGATTGTGGATGTATGATAGTGTATGTATGATGACTTTATTGTGCATTTATATTTTTGTTTATTATATGTTAGAGTTTTTATATTTATATTTTATATTAAATATTTTTAAAAAATAAAAATTTGAAAAATATATTTAGCAGTAGCTTATGATAACCACTAATAAATATATTTTAATGAATTTATTCAGAAGTGGTTATCATAAAAATCCACTCAAAATAACTACCACTAATGTATGTAGTGACAATTATATTCATTTCATTTATTTTATTTTCAGATGAAATTTTAAAAAAAGTGCCACTAAATAAAATAAAAATTTCCACTAAATTCTCAAAAAAGAACACATACAAAAACCACCGCTAAATGATTATTGACCATGAAATAACTGGAAGTTCTCATAACTACTTCTAAAAAATGTAGCGATAGTTTAAACCACTACCAATAGAAAAAAAATACACCACTAATACCTCCATTTTTTGTAGTGAAACCATGCAGTCTGGTCCTCTATTGGGTAGAGGAGGACACATAGTTGGCGCATGGTTTGACTGACTGTGCGGCCAATCTACGTGCCTCATTAAAATGGGAGAATTTCTCATTTTTCCCCATTTGGATTAAATGTTTATTACCATATTTCCCCCCTCATTTCCACCTCTATCAGCAAGGATCACAAACCCTTCCTCTCAAGATTCCCAAATAACAATATCCTTCGATTCTTGGTTGTTTGAAGTGACATTGGTTGTGAATTGAAGATCCACATGAGTCTACCACTCACCTTTATTCTATTTTCAAAAAGAAACATAGTTTGTCATTTCTCTCCTCCTAAAGCCTCTAAACCCTTATTTTCCAACTTATTCTCAGTCTGGGTGTTAAATGTTATTTGAGTTCGAATCAAGGGATAAGGTTAAGAGAGTGGTTATCTACAAAATTGATGTAGGTGGGATAAAAGTTATATCCCATAGTCTTGATGTTTATACATATGTATGTAGTTTTTCCAACATATTTCCTTGACTTGAATTGAATTTCTTGATTAAAAAAGTTAATTGATACTTTAGTAGAAGTGTAAAACCCAACATATATCCCGTTGGGTTCATTGATGATTACGAGACCATATATAGGTTAACCCATGGGGTGTGCCACTCCTTTGAAAGAAATTGAATTATTTTTAAAATGGATAAATTAAGGGTTTATAAGGTTAAACCATTCGTATGTGTGGTTGGTATGTTAATATGGTTTAAGGGTTGTTTGAATTAACATGGAAAGGTCAAATGGGTTATGCAAGGATTAATGGTAAATGTGTTAAATGATTGAAGGGGTATGTCTATGTTGAGAAATGACTGAAATTGTGTGTAAAGGACATGGTTGTGACTAAATAGTAAAATAGAATAGTTATAGAATAGATTTAAGTTTTTGAATAATGTAAATGGCTATGAATGAAAATGGTGCACCCTTATTGTTGAATATGCTAAATCTTGAAAGGTAAATGTTTATAAAATGGATATGGTTATTATTCATGGTAGTCCACACCAAGGTATAGATGTTGGTCATGGAGGTCCACATTGGGGATGGGGGTTGGTGACAGAATTCCACCTTAGAGTAATGGTTTTGGTCATGGAATTCCACACCATGGAAATGATGTTGTTCATGGTGGTAAACATTGGGAATCTGTGTTTTTCATGGCAGTCCACATCACCATTTGGGTACCTGGACTGATTCTCCAAGGTATAATGAATTATATGGTATAATAAATTCCCTTTTCATACAAATTGGTAAACCCTTCAATGGTATTATTGTGGAACTTTGGATCCCTTAGGGATAATTTTAAACTTCTTAAAGATGAAACCTATCTTATTTTCCTGATTTTTCACTGTTTATTCATAATTCTTAAAACACTTTTGTTTGACTAGATATTATTTTAGACACTATTGGTGGTAGCCTATTGAGTTATAATCATACCCTTCTTGAGCCATCGTTGGGTACCCAAGATGATTTCATGGTTGCAGGCCAGGATAAGGGAAAGGGCTCTATGATAGATGATTGAGTCGAGATTTTGGGATAGAGCATGGATGAGGGGACCATCATGATACCTATACCCATTTTGGGGATTTTCTTATGATAGTTTACATTATCAGGACATAGAATGTTTATTGTACTTGGTTGTGGGCATGTACTGAGTTTTGGGATTTATTATGTGATGCACGATTATTGTTGGTTATTAATTATTAGTGATTTGGATATTGTTTAAATTGATTTCCATTGTTTTTTTAATCTGGTAAAGAGGCTATAGTCTCCCCACATGCTTTATTATACCCTTGCTGCTAGTTTCTAGCCTTTAGTGTTTGTGGAGGCATGCTTGAGGTTATGTGGTGAACTAGCTTGGGACAACTGTTATAGTGGAACCCAGGTTAGGATGTTATAAACAAGGATCTTCCTTAGTCTTAGACCCATTAAGGGGGACCTGATGTTAATGAGAAGACCATACATAAATATGGAGTGGGTATTTGATTAAGGTTTGTATTTGGGACCAAGCGAAGTGATCTAAAAAATTACTATGTATATTGTAGTAATAAGATCCAAGACACACATAGTTCTGATGATAAAGGATAATTCATCCATGTAAAAAAACTAACGAATCAAGACTCAATGTGAATGAGGAGACCATAAAATTAAAGTTGGTCAAATATTAGTGAATTTAAGGATGGGACTAGGATAAAATATCTATACATCACTACATATCCTAAAATTTCAGCAATCAAGAAACACATAGTTCTGATATATATGAGTGAATTTTATCTTAGTGTGGATCAATAAATGAACTAATAATTATCAAATGGATTTGGATATCATGTAAGTGGAATGAGTCTCACAAACAAAAAAAATCAAATAGTTTGAGTATTTGTGTATATTATACTTTCATGTTATGCATTTTAACATCACCTGATGAAGACAAAGGTGTTATTAAATTTTAGGGTCATGTGATGGGGACCTAGGCTATGCATTTTAATTACTTATAGTGAGGATGAGTGTAGAGACCCGAAGCTTAACGTACATGGACATTACATTACTTTTGTGGAATAATTAGTACATAACATAAACACACACACAAGGACCGTAATAGTTTAGTGTCTTTGGAAACTCGGAATATAATCTTCTAATCCTGTTGAAAGATCTTCAACATCTCCCATATCGATCTTCCCCTTTTTTTTTCTTACCTAAAACCTTTCTTTATATCCTGGGGAAAAGAAAACATATAAAGGGTGAGCTCAAATTCTCATTAAGGGTAAGCATGGATAAAATAAAACAAATCATATACATTTGAGCTTCAAAACATGAACATAATGTTTAAATATCAAAATCTTGAGCAATGACATAAAACATGGAAGTATGTAAGGCATATATCATAAATAAACAATAATCATGATAAAATAGCATGGTAGTAAAACATGTAATTGTGGAAACCATTCGGCACATGTCATGATTTCCATAATAGCCAAGACATTGCTGCCAAGACCATCTTAGTGGACAAAGTCCCTTTCTGAATCGAGTTCACTCCTCGTTTCAGTCCTGTAACACTGAACCAGATTAACTTACCATTCCAGCCATGTCTATCTCATGAGATATAAAATCTTTACCCAATTTATTGGAGGGAGATATAGGTCCCACACATCTCATAATGAAATCATTCTTACTTGTGCCACAAAATAAACATACATCATTCATAATAACCCAATAAATAAAATGGGTTTCATAAACATCATCCCATCATCACATAATCCATATATAAAAAATGGATATCATTTCATCATAAGAAATGTGAAACCATGTAAATAATAGATACATTATACTTGAAACATACAAATGTGAAATAATGTCATCTTAGATGAAAAATGGTTTTGATAAAACAGTTGAAATGAATTCTTGAGGAAAATATCCTTTCTTCTTTAAAATCATTTTCTTTTCACAAAATGTCATGAATTTTTAAAAGAAAAGGATTTTCTTGAAAACAGTCATGAAATATTTTTGAGGAAGCTTCATGAAAATATGGCTTTATAAAGCCGTAAAAATCCTTTCATGCTGTATAAGTTTAAAAAAAACATTCTTCTCGTACTTTTGTCGGAAAAGTCAAAAAGTACCTCGTACGAAAAACGACAAAATATTCCTTTCATATCTTTTACTAAAAACTCACCAAAGGGTAAAATTGGATTTAAACAATTGTAGGTGTATGGAAATAATATTACATATTTAGGAAACATGGATGTGGATGATAAAATACACCCCAGCAATTTCTGAAGTATAAACAATCTCGGATAAAAATGAGATTGTGATATTTCCCTTACCTTAGGTCCGATTTGCTTCATAAGTGTCCGAAACTCTTGTATAATGATTTAAATAATGTTATTGACTTATTCAAGAATCATACTCATTGTTATGATATCATATATGGTTCAATTATGACTTTATATTACCCGTTCTTTTGTAAATTCAATGTTAAAGAGCGTTTTGGGTAAAATCATTTCATTTATGGTCCGTGATTTGACTTGTAATTATTCATATGATTACTTAGATCATGATTTCTTAATTCAAGAATATAAAACATGATTTATATATAATATATATTAAGAATATACATATATATAATAGATCAATAAATGGAAAGAAATACACCGTTCATGGAGACAGTAGGCCGTACATATGCATGAACGCTATTTTCGTTTCCTTATTGAGTATAATCGAATTAAGTAGATGACATACATATATATATACATAAATACAGTAGCTTTATAATGTCATATATTTCATTATTATATCTTATATATACTTTATAATCATTCTTTAATGGTTAATATGGAAAATGAATCTCATCGCGTTGTGGAGACGGTAGTCCGTACGTACGCACGAGCGATGATATCGTTTCCATAATTATTGAATTGAATTGGAGTGAATGATACAATATATCAGAATCAGTATGATATTATAATAACTATGTATAGTTATTCTTTACACCATTTTAACCATCCAAGTAAGGTGGTATTGGAAAAACAGATTACACCACGGTGTGGAGACGGTATTCCGTACGTACGCACGCGCGATGATTTCGTTTTCCATAGGATGGATTGATGGTGAAATAGGGTTGCTTCATACTTATAATAACATATCAGTATACAGATGATACTGATGTTATTACTTCATAATGAAACAACCTAAGAAGAAGAAGTATACTAAGAAATAAAGTTGAAATAATCGGTAAAGGATATTACCTCTTCTTTCGACACACCTTTTGAAACCTCCTTTTAGGGCACTAATATTGGTCTTTGAAGAAGACCAGAACCTCTAGGATGTGACTAGGTAAGTGGAGGGGAGAAATTGGCAGGGTTTGGCCGAGCTTGAAGGCTCAAATTGGTGTGAGGAGGAGAGGGAGGAGGTGCCCTTTTATAAGGGAGGAGAGGGGCACCTTTGGAAATCTTAAAAATATTAATTTATAATAAATCTAACCCCACTTAAAAACCTCAAAAAATGATTCATATTCGAATATTAGATAATATAAGGTTGTAATCTCATCAACCAATAGAATTTATACATGTTAGGAATTTATTTTAAACATTATCAACTTGATTTATCTTTATTTAATCAATTTAATTTTATTTGTGGTAATAACATTCTAAATTTTAAATTATAACAAACAATTACTTATTTTTTGTGAATTGTCCATAATTGGATTCTTTATAACATTTTAGACCATATAAATTTAAATTTATAATTTTAAATATTTTCTTGAATTTTAAACAATTTTATAATATGTTATTTTTATAAAATAACAATAGTGTCAATTTTGACACTATTCATTTATATGAATTTAAATAAAATATATATAGATGATATGTTCAAACTAAAAGCTTTAATAGATTCATAAAATTCCATATGTATCTAGAAAATTAGTGTAGAACATTAAATAGTTCATATTTTATTATTTTTAAAACCATTTATTTGGTTTATCTCTTAATAAAATAATTACTACAATATTTTTGTATAATTATTTAATATACTTATGTGTTGAATAAAAATTAAAAATAAAATCCTATGATGAAGATAAATCTATTAGATTTCATAATAATACTTTTACTCGAATTTATCATCTTAAAATCACAATAGTTAAATTGTTATATTTATTAAATTATGAAGGTGACAACTTTGGCATCATTTAAAATAAAATAATATAAGTGTCATAATTGATTGTATAAGACTCCAAATGGTCAGATATTCGACCATTGGATGATTATAGTTTAAATTTACATGACCAATAAGTTTTTTTCAGGGTTTTGTGCATTTTATGGTCACTATTAGTTTAATAAAAACTATATTCTTGATTTTTCACTAGATAAACAATTTCTGCATCACTATTGTGTCATAATTAATGATAATTATTTAATCCCAAAAAATTCTAAGTAAAATATCATGATTTAGATAATTTTGTTAGATTTCTGGAGACTATTAATGTTCTAAATTTCATGAAGTTTATCACTAACTTAAAATTATTATACTTATAGTATTTAAGAGAGTGACATGTTGTCACTTTCTTTGGTTTTAATAATAATTAAATTATTTTCATGGAAAAAAGTCCATTAAATGGATCTAATCCGACCCTTAGGTGATATGGGTCGACTTTTATTCATCACATAGGATTTTTCCAAGTGTTAGGGTAATTTTATAATCTTATATTTACCCTTAATTACCCGATTTACCTTTAACTATGGTAAATAAAATATACCGTAGTTACTATTCACAACGCCCAAAAATAAAAAGTAGCTTATTAACATAATTTGGACCCACTGATTCCAAATATGGAATCCATTTTTCCAAATTCAATACACAAAATTTGCATAAATTAAATTAAAATTAATCCCGTTGTCGAAAGAAAACGGGTTTTTCTTTAAAACATTGCAAAAGATTGAATTGATTTAACCTCCGAATTCAAGGTAAAATCAAAGCTAATGACATACATTATATTAAATTGTAAAAATATATTCTATTTATACTTTAAAACCATTCAATATTATAATTTAACCACATAAGATATTACGATGAAAAAAGTTGTTTTTTAATTAAAATATAGCGTGTTTTTACTATTCATTAAAATATGAAAGTTATCAGAATAAAATGAAAAATTTATCCAAAGTAAATTTTTATTTCTTGATTACAAAGAATAATTTTATTTTGTCAAATGGAACTTATAAACATTTCAAAAACTAGATTTAAAGTGGGTGCGCCATCAAAAGGCGACAAAACTGTATTTTTTGAAAAATACTTATTTTATCCGAAAAATTTATTTTGTTCTTATACCATGTTCTAGAAAATGTGTAAGATGAATAATAATATTATAAAATTCAAAATTTAGTTAATAATATTCATAACGGCTAGTTCATAACAATATTATAATAATATATTGTTGTTTAGTAAAACCCGGTATTGCGTACAACACATGCTATCAGGGAAGGTTGCGATTGCGTGTAATGAAAGCCAAGTCAGGGTTGCATGTAGTGCACGACTCCTTTGTTGTTGCGTATAACAGAATCCAACCATATTTTATTTATACATTGAATATATATATATACACACTCAATTTTGCGTAGAATAACTTCTATCAAACGAAATTGAAATTGTGTGTAACATGAGCCAAGAATAGTGTTGCGTATACTGCAAGCTAATACGGCGTTGCGTATAGCGCAAGATAATCTTGGTGTATTGTACAACAGAAAATATGAATGAAATTAAAAAGAATGTATCTTATAAAATCTTGGGTTGTTACAATGGGTATGATATAGATAATTTTATTCTTGGTGGAAAATAACATATTCATACAAATCATGCATTAAGAACTCCTATATAGATATTGATCTCAAGTAGGGATATTGAAAGTGATGGGGATTTGTGGATGGTCCCTGGATAAGAGATCCCGACATTACTACATATCCTAAAATATAAATAATCATTCCACATAGTGTTCTTATAATTGATACTATGTATAAATCTTGCTTATGTTATAGATAAGAGGGATATAATGTAAGCAATCCTCAATGTGATAAGGAAAGATGATACCCGATGCGAATTAATAAAGACATCACCAGTAAGGCACAACTAGTGTGAGCATAATTTTTGGTTGTAAACCTTGAAACATCATGAATCAAGATACATATAATTCTTATATATGTGATATCTATGTAGGATAATCTCTTACATTGTAATGAGAATTTTACTTTGGTGTAGGTTAAAGAAAGGAGGAAACCATACATTGATAACTTCTATATGGATCGAGTAATCATTGAGGGGGATGAGGAAATAGAAAGTAGACTATATAAGTAGTTTAAATTCATACAATATGTAATTTAATATATTTAGTTTATATCAATGAAGCTAGGAATGTGCTCCCTATCTTTAGACATAGGGAATCTCAATTTCGGCAATTCAAGTATCAACTAAAAAACATAAGATCATTCAATTCATGGTCAGTTTGAGAAACAAGAGGCCATCAACAGATCACTAATATCACACAAGAGCACATTATATTCATGATTATTAACCATAAAACGTAGCATTATATGATGATAAAATATTATACATTTTAAGGTTATGCAATGGGGATCTACTCCAAGAAGTTTAACATAATGTAGAGTCAATGTTATTCTATGAAGTTTCCATTCATATTTGCAAAAAAAATATTTTTAGTTTAGGTCCATATATCTAAGGATTTATCCAAGAAGTTTAATTTCATACTTCTAGGATGTTGTCATGAATTTTTACATCATGCAACAATGAAATTGTGAGCTCGCCAAAAGATTATGAAAAATAATTATTGAGAAATATTTAATTAGTGGCTTGAGTAATACACACTCCATCCATTATGATTATGGAATGATCTCTATTAGAGTAGAACTTAAAGATTGTATAAATTCCTTCCCACTTTATCTAGATCTTTGTAGGATTATTCCTAGGTATAATGGGGGTTCTCAAACCTAGAATCAATTCTCCTTAGAGGAGTGATTAAAGTTGAACTTTATTATTGAATACCCACACAACCCAATTCTGATGGATTTATAGGTTTTGCAGTGTATAAAATATTTTATCATCAAGATATTCTAATTATAATTATTCAAGTTTTTTTGGGAATTTTCATCCTCAAACATATGATTGTAGATGGATATATGTAGTGAAGGCAGTTGGACTTCGATGGGTGAGATTTCTCACTTCACATATACATGAGAATATGGGGTTGGGTTTTTATAAGTATGGATTGTAGAGTGGTAAACCCACAAAGCATTCAAGATTTTATCCATCCATGACCTCTTATACTTATACAACTTCTTTTTATTGATGTTATATAGATATTTATAAAAAATAACCATTGCATGTTGGCATGATTTGTGGTTGGATTGAATATAATATTCTTGATATGGCATTTTCAATTCGAAAGAGAACCATCAATATTGTGTGATAGACACAAAATTTGGTGATGATGTTTGACTTTAAGAATTTTATAATAGCCTTTTTGCTGACATCCTTTAGGGATATAACTTCATCCTGTTTAGAGAATAAGTTGATGACAATAAGTATGTACTTTAACTTTCTGGATGAATCTTGGTATATGGCCCCATAACATCTATTCTCTAAATTTAAAATGACTAATAATATTTGGTGTTATGTAATATCTTATGTGGTTGATGAATGAAATTGGAGTGTATCTAGAAATCATGACATTTCTTGGTGAACTCCATGCTGTCTTATGTCATTGATAGCGAAGAATATCCAAGCCTCTTGATTTTATGAGCGAGTTTGGTTCTTAGATGATGAGACCTAAATGTTCCAACATGTAATTCCAACATAATGATGAGTGTATATCCTCCTTCAATGCATCAGAGGAGGAATCCATAAAATCCTCATTTATAGAGTAATTTCTACTAATTTAGGCTATCATAGAGGAAAAAAATTACTACTCGACACTAGATCAATTTCTTTTTAGCCTGATCTGGTGGAAGAATTATTCTTTGAAAATATTCCATTATGCTGGAAATCCATCCAATAATATTATTAGTAGATGAAGATATAATCTCTCTTTACTTCGGTGTGGTTTTGATATCATTGTTTTCCTCTAAATAATTGGTGATGAAAAGAGATACTGCTCTATGACATGTAATGTGGATGAATCTTTCATCCTAGTGTAGATCTAAAAGGGATGTGGCTGTATTAGACAATACATTGGTACATGAATTATGTGAACATAATATGTGAGATAATATTATATTGGAGGGGAATTATTCCATCAATACTCACAAATATTCATGTAAGGGTATTAATTCCTCCTTTTTAATAACATATTCACTATTAATCTATTTGATCACTAACTCTCTATCTCCATTTATATTCAAATAGGCTACCGAAACCTATAGATAAAAATCAAATCATTCAATGAGGGTTAGGTATTCCACCTCATTATTAGTGAAAACTTTTGATAATCAAAATGAATAGGAAAAAATTGCCTTTGTTAGGGAGATAAGAACAATTCCCAGGACAACTCTATTGAGTTTTTAATTTTCAATCCTTCTTCATATTAGGCTTATAGAAGCTCCATAAAAATAAATCTCTCATATCCTAAGAGTGTTATATATTGATAAAACCTATTCATCTAAGAGATTCGTGTTTAGAAATGATTTATCTAGGACACGATGTGTTATAAGAAAATCCACTAATTCCGTCCCTTTGGTCACCTTCTAAGATATGAATTAGATGAAAGAATACTATAAAATGACTACCCATCTTTCTAGATACTTAGTTAACATTAGGTATATTATAATATATTTGAGTGGATCAATATGTGAGACCAAATAGACCTTATGGTGATGCAAGTTGTGCCTTAACTTTTGTAATGTGAATATTATCACCAAGAAGTTATTATCGATATTAAATAATTGAGCCTTGATATACAACATGGTTTGGATAAGATAGTAGAGGATTTTCTCCCTTACTATATCATTATTTTTCATAAGGAGGTTACTAAGTAATAATTTTAGGGGTGGAACATAGATAATGAGAGGTTCCCCTCCTATTAAAAACATCAACTCTAGTTAGAAAAAATATATTTCTTGAGATCATCAAAGGATATCTAAAAATCTTATCCCCACTAATATGTGGCTCCCATATTCACATGATTTTTGAAGAGTAAATACTTTCTCCCATGGTTAACTATGAAGCAAATGATATGGTAAATATGTCCTTGAATTATGAGAATCTAATAGAGGTAAAACTACACCCTCTAATAACACTTTAAGAGGATTAGTTGGGATCTGTTATAAACTTGGGGTGAATCAGTGTAGGTATACAGTTATAACTTTTCCAATCCTTTCTTCTCACTTTTACCTCTTTCACGGTTAATTAATGATTTTATTGTTATCTCTATCTATCTCTCTATCTTATTCTTTGTTCATTAAAGCAGCATGGTAGAAAACCCACACACAAGAGGCATGAATATTTATAAGGTTCACCTTTCAAAACAAAATACTATTCCTTGGTATAATTTGGATTCCACTAAGACCATAAAATCCACTAGTATAAACCTATGGTTACAATTGGGTAGGGTTTATCCTTATTCCAAATTTTTGTGCACCCCACACTCTGCAACATCCCACTGATTCTTTATACTATCATCCTAATAGTTTACAATAAAGTATAATCACAACAAGAATGTTCAATACCAATTATGACTCCTGATTTTTTGTATATGTGATGCTTAAATTATTCTACTTCAACATTCACTTGAACAACTACATGAAAGAATTTATTCTTTTTATTTTGTATAAAAACATAAATACACACACATATTTCATTATAATATGTGATCATTTCCTTTATTGATTATAATAAAGACTTATTATTCTTCTTCTTTCTTCTCTAGCTTCAGCACATCACTAAAATTTCTCTATACTTCTTTACCGACTTTATCACATCAAAATTCATTAGAAATATCAGCATCATATCACTATAATTATCTATTTCATGGGTATGAAATGTATATAAACGATAATATTTCTTGTGTATTTATATGTATTAAAAAAATCCACTTCACAACTCTCTTATTTTTATTCTCTTAAATTATTCTTTTTTATATAACAATTTTTAATAACATTCCTTCGATTCAACTAGTTTGAATTTGAAATTCAAATTCAATCCATAAATAAAATTTTCAAAATTAAGCTTTGTATCTTTACCCCTATATATTATGATCATCCTATTAAAATTGATAGTTATTATAGACTAAAATAACAACCAAATTCATCAGATGAATCCAAGTCACCATGAACCCTTCAAACTACTTTGAAACACACTTATAAGGCATAGAAAAGGGCCTTATGAAATAACCTATCATTTTTTTATCATTTTTATCATAGATTACACATAAGGATGTGATTTGGATAAGGGGCTATGACTTTGAGGCCACCAAATCTCTAGAAACACCAAAATTCTACTATACCACCGCTACAATGTGTACTTTTTTACCATGGAATAATCTTCCTCAAATTTTCCTAACAGTGCTGTGGATGATGAGATATGGAATGGAGGACACGAAATATAAATAATCACTAAAATCAAACCAAATCTACTATGTGTCATGGTTTGGTCAGTATGGCATAGTTCTTTAATAATTCTCTTAACTAAATTGTAGTTAAAGAGCTGTGGCATAAAGACCTTGAAATTTATAGAACCACTAAAACCCTTCTCCTAGTGCTATATGGTGTATTCTCCCCACTACGGTGAGGAGGTCTCAAAATTTCCAGAATCACTAAAATCATTCTACTAGTTCTTTATGGAGTGGACCTTGTGATGCGGTGTATTCTGGTCTACAGGAGTGTATTCCAATCTCTACGGCGTGGTCCACTATGGAATATCCACTTTCTATTCCAATACAACTTATATCATAAACTTCATTCATGATATTTAAGAAATAAGAACACATCAAATTACATTATCTTATTTAAATGAAATCTTCATCCAAAGAATTTCCTCTACAATAACCACTGATAGATCATCCTCAAACTTATTCATCATAGAGATAATAAGATCATCTATATAAAATTCCATATTTGGGAACAATTATTCATCAATCTTGAATTATTTATACCCAATGATTCTTAATCATGATGAGTACATCCAAGAAAATTATTCTTCATGATTAGTACATCAAAGAAACTTCTTCTTTATCAATAGACTTGGATTCTTCAACTGATCAGATCTTCCAATATATGCTTCAAATTTTCTTCAACATGCTTGGGTTGTATTCATCAATATATTAACATAAATGAATAATTATTATTCATTAAAAACCTCATTTAAAATATCATTGAAAATAAATAAAACTCATACAAAGTGGGATAAAAAACTCCCCCATTGTATTTATTATCAATACACATTTAAAATGATGTGTCAATATGTGCTACCTAATTATCATACAACTTCTCCTTTCACTCCCCCAGACTTATCAACTTTTATTTCAATATATCTCTACTTTCTCATCAAAATTTTCATTTTAAATTATCTCTCCCCCTTATTGAAAATAAATACAAAGTATTTGGGAAAGGGTATCAATTCATACTTAGGAAAGTACCATTAACCATTCCACTATAAGTATACTAAACGATGTTGAATGTACAAAACAATAGGGTTTTATTTAGAAAACTAAGCTATCCATAATCAATTTAATTTTGATAAAAATTAGAAATAAAATCAATTATGATCAATATTTAAGAGTTGTCTAAAAATTCTAGGCTAAAACAATTAATTATACTTCTTGAGATACCAATTATGATACACATTTCTCAATAATTTTATCCACATGAATTCCTATACTTGCTTCAACACATAAGATAAAAAATTTCAATTACAAATAATAAGATACAATAACCTTTGGCACTTTTTTAAATCTCCCCTTTAGGTCATTGATTATAACTCTAACTATTTATGTTATAACCCAATGTTGATTGTAATGCATGAGAGATTATAATAGAATACCTTTTTCAATGACACCACCTTCAAGCAATTTCTAGAAAAATTTACATTTTTATGAACAAATATTTTATAGAATCATATTAATAATTATTCACTTATTTCCCCCTAAATATATACACTAATCAATATCTTTATATTAGTGAATCTCTTCAAGGATGAATTCCAAGTTGTTCTGATATGAGAATACACAAAAATGGAATTCTTTATGTGGATATCTAGAGTTAACTGCATCCACATATTCAATAAGTACGATCTTATTTAACGTATACTATTGAGAATAGATAGATCACTCAAGGATGGAATATTCATCTTCTTGATATACAGTTTTGAAAACACATACTCTAACTTCATCAATGATGATTATCTATCAAATTTTAATTTGAATACCATTTGAGAAATAATACTAAGATGGTGAATTCTAAATATTTTCTTTCCAAAATTGATAGTATATTAATTTTCTTAGGTTCTCACCCTGAGACCATAATTCACCTTTAATTCCCTAAATTTTAAGTACAAATAAAATAAACAAGTGTTAAAGAAATAACGTCAATTTATTTTCTCTACAATATTAGTATGGTTGAAAAAATTTTCTGAACCAAGTTGTTCCATTTTCTCTAGTCTTCATGCTTCCACATATAATTTTAAAATATTATTTGGACTTTGGTTACATGGATCTCATTACTTATTCCATTTCATTGTATGTGATATTTCTTCTCCTTTTATCCATCAAATCATATGCATCTCTTGATGAAACATTCATTTCTTAAAGTATTATTCTTATTCTAGAAATATGGTTAAACATCCTTTGGTAATGTGTTTAAATTTATTTCATATCTCACATGAAAATTATCTAACACAATATTTGTCATTTTTTTAAAACCTCTAATGAAATTTAATTTCTTTATGTAGATACTTATCTTTACCTTTAGCATTAGATTTTTTCTATTTTATTTTCAATTTCCTTTCCTTCCCTAAATGTACTATCAAAACCACAAGAATGTCTTTGGGTACACTAGAAGCCTTATTGGATTTTACACATGGATTATAAATATTTTTTTTCACATCATACATTTTAGATGTGACATAACTTCTAGTCTTCCTGAACTTGTTTTTAATATGACTTGCATTTAACTTGTTGTCTAGGGTTCTTCAACCTATCTTCTTAGTCTTTCTGGGAGAATAATATTTTGTTGAATTACTTAACTTTTGTCCCAAGTATTAATATTATTTATTATATAGTCTTATTAACTTATTTTTATTTAATATATGCTGATATGATTATGAATTGTTGTTGTGACCTCTATCACTACAACTACCATAGTAATCTATAATATTCTCAAACCTTTTTGAGATAGATAGGTTCTTATGAATATGTAAAATTTTCTTATTCTTTATATTTATCCCCTTAAAATAAGAATCCCTTATGATTATGAGATTAAAGAACCATACCAAAAACCCATTATATAACACCCAAATGTATTTCACCACCATAATTTCCCAACAAACCTTTATTTTTACTTTTTAGTTTCATGATATCTAGAAATTATAGATTTATGACCCGACTATTTTTAAGAATCTTCCACCATTGGTTGGGGTGATCTTGGGGAATAAATAAAAATACTATTTCTTAAACTACCATTGTTTTAATGGTTTGATTATAATGACTTCTTATGATCCATACCTGTACATGTATAAGTTTTAACCCTACACTTTTCAGAAAAATAGATTCATAAAATTCATGAAATAAAGATATGGATGGTACCTTATTATTTGAGCTTTAATTAGAAAGATCATCAAATTATTTCATGGTATTATTGTCACCTAAAAGTTTAATTTTTATTCAAGAATCATCCTTTGAATTTTATATGAAAAAAACTCCTCATCCATCAATCTTTCACGAAGAATGAGCTTGAATTGCTTCCAGATTTTCTAATCTGATTTTAAGCTCCATATTTTTTATATTTAGAATATTATTTTCGTCCTCAATCATCCTTAATATTTATTCACACTAATTTATCATTATTAAAACTTATTCATCATTCATTTTAAGTATTTTTAGAAATGATGTGTGAATTACCTTTGTTATCTTAGATTTATATACAATTGTTCATTCTTGACATCAATGTTGTTTATCATATTTTATTCTAATGAAAGGATATTTATTTAAAAATTCCTAGTGGAATAATCCTTATATTGTATTTCATTAAGCCAATATTCTTAAAATTTGGAGCACATCACTATGATATCCTCATTCTCATATTCTTTAATAGTACCTTGTTTTAAGAGCTTAATGAAAGTAAGTTCCATTTCTCTCAAATACAATTCCAAGTTATCTTTATCACCTTCAATATGAGTGATATATTACTTTTAACTTTAAAAAATACCAAAAATTATACCAACTAGTTCATTGGGTAATCCATGCATCACGTCCTTTAATGCATCAACAAAAAAATCTATTGACATATGATGATACCAACTTGAATCTTATTCTTTTGGATAATTTAAACAAGAATCTTAAAATACCTTAGGATCACTTTAATGCATTTACCCAATACTTTAAGGTATATTGAACTACAAGTTATTATCCTTTCAACAAATATATATCCTCCTTTCTCAGAATACTTGAAGCTTCTTCCTCTTTTGAAGAGAGGGGAAACTTCTTCACATTCTTATTGTCTTTATTTTTTCTGTTTTTCAAGTTATTGGTAGAAAAAAAATTATTATAAAAAATATAAATAAATTCTCTAAAACTAAACTTTATAATAATTATAGAAATGAAACTTTAAATCTTAAAGGAGAACAATTTATAGATTGAGAATCCAGTTAGATGTGAAACGAGATGCTCTTATACCAATTGAGAATCCAATAGAGGTCAACCTACACCCTATGATACCACTCATGGAGGGTAGGTTGGGATATGGTATATACTAATGGGTGGGGGGGGGGGGGTATGTGCGTTAATTATTATAGGTGTCCAGTTATAACTTTTTCAATACATTCTTATCATTCTTACCTCTTTAACTATTAAGTGATGATTCTTATATTCTCTCTCTTGTTATTGTTTTCTTTCAAGAAGCATGGAAGAACACACACACACAAGAGAAATGGATATATAAAGGGTTCACCTTTAAAAATTAAAGGCTAGTCCATGGAATGATCTAGATTCCACCAAGACCATACAATCTACTAGTATCAACCTGTGGATGCAATTAAGCAGTGTCTATACTTTTACCCAAGTTTTGTGCATCCCAAACTCTACAACATCCAAATGATTCTTTATGCTATCATCACAATAGTTTAAAATAAATTATAATAAAAATATGAAAGTATAATATCAATTATGACTCTTAAACTATTGTAGATGTGATAATACCCTTATTATTCTTCAACTTTCACTTCCATAACGACATTCAAGGATTTATTCTTCTTATTTTGAATGAAAATAGAAATGAACACACTTATTTTATAATAAAAAGTTATCACTTCATTTATTTATTAGAATCATGAATTCTTATTATTCTTTTTTTTCTTCAAATTTAGTGCATCATCGAAATTGTAGTAGACTTATTTACTGACTTTGACACATATAATTTTTTAGAAAGATAAATTTAAAATAACATTAATCCTCTATTTCATGGATATGAAATATATATCATAGAGACTCCATCATTTTAATTTAAAAATATTCAATAAATCCACTGCATAGCTCTCTCTTATTTTTATTATCTTAAATTCTACCATGTATATTATCAGTTTTTATAGAATCCCTCCAATTCCTATAGTTTTAATTCTAAATTCAAATTAAAACCATAAATAAATTATTTAAACTTATACATTGTATCTTTCTCCAAATAGATCATAATCATTTAATTAAAATTTGTAGTTATTATATACTAAAATAACCACCAAAGACATAGGATAAATACAAGTATTTATAAACCCTTTAAACTACCCATAAACACACTTGTACATCATGGAAAAGTGACTTAGAGAATAGCATATCATTTTTTAGTATTTTTCAAATAACATCCACAAAGGGATATGGCGTGGATAAGGGGATATAACATGGAGGTCACCAAATCTTCAGAACCCCTGAAATCTAGCTATACCATCTTCACATCATGGAATTTCTTACCATGGATTAGTCTTCCTAAAATTCTCATAATTTCACCATGGATGATGAACTATAGTGTGGAGGGAAAGTTTTTTATAAAACCACTGAAATCTATAAAAATCCACTGTACAACGTTGTCTAGTCACTATAGCATAGTTCTTCATAAATTCTCCTGACTATGGAATAATCAAAGATATGTGGTGTAGAGACCTTTAAATTTCTAGATCCACTAAAATCATTCTTCTAATTATCTACAGTGTATTCTCCTTACTATAGAGTAGAGGTAGAATAATTTCTAGTACCATTAAAACCCTTCTACTAGTTCTATGCGATGCAGACCTTGTACTGCAATATAGTCCGGTCTTATATGGTATAGTCCAAGAAATGTGTAATGGTCCACTACAACATCTCCAATTTCTCCTCCACTACATATTATGTAATAAACTTCATTCATGATATATAATCTCTAATAACACATCACATAACATCATCCGATTTAAATAAAATCTTCTTTCAAAGACTTTTCTCCTTAATAACCATGGATAAATTACCTTTGAACTTATTTATGATATAGATAGTAATATCATATCTATGGAACTAAAACTTTTAGAATAATTATTCATAAATATTGTATCATTTATACAAAATGATTCATAATCAAAGCCTGTATATCCAATAAAATTATTCCTCATGATCACTACATCTATGAAACTTTTTCTTTATCAATAGACTTGGATTCTTCAACTGACCAGATATTCCATTCTATAATTCCACTTTTCTTTAATATGATTATTTTTTCTTCATAAACATATTAAAATTAATTAATAAGCCTTATTCATTGAAAATATAATTTATAATAAATATAAATCATAAAAAGTGGTCTCAACAATATACCCTAAACTCTAAGATTTTTAGGAGGTATCATGTTAATGATTTTATTGGTCTTCTTGAGGTAGACTTTAATTACAAAATTGTATACTATAAAGATGAGGAATTTTCCAAAGGTTACCCCAAAATAAAATTTTTGGGGATTTATCTTTAGGGGTTTCTACTATATATTGTTGAAAAATATCACAAGATAAGAAATATGATTACAATTTCATCAAGACTTAACCACTAAGTTGTCAATATACTATTCTATGATACTCCCAATAAGAGGTTTAGATATATAGTTCATGGTGTTTTGATATGTAGAATCAACATTCTACAGGAAAAAGAGAATCATTTGATAGTAGTATATCCCTTAAGGTGCCCCAAAGGCATTGGAATCCTCCTTATTAGGGGTCATCTGGATCTAGTTATAGCCTGAATATCTATCCATGAAAGAGAGGGAATAAAAGTATGTGGTTTCATTGATCAAAAGTTCCATAAACAGGACTAGTAAATCATATTTTAGGAAGTTATAGTTGATATACTAATTTTTAATGAAAACTATGATCTTCCCATTATTCTTCTTGATGGGGACAATATTGGTGAGCCATGCTGGGTACTAGACTTCTTGAATGAAGTTTTATTTGTTAAGATTATAAACTTTAGCTTTCAAATTATTGAAATGAGTCAAATTAATTCTCTTGGATGCTTATTTGTAGCTATTGTAATCATCTATCAGACCCAAGTGATGGGTATCCATATCAAGATCCAACTCGGAAATTTTAATATAATTCCAGTTAAAAACATCCCAATGTTGTTTAAGTAAGGAGATATAAATCTATAGTTCCTTGGTGGATATGAAAAAGTTGATCAATGTAGGAAAAAAAATCCTCCTATGTACCTAGATTCACTTTTCTAAGCTATGAATAGCGGTAGAGTCTCCTTCCTCAAATGTTGGAGGGGTATCTCCGAGATATTCCTCTTCTCCCTCTTCTACATCCATATTATTGAGATTGAAATGTGAAGGGGTATTTAAGGATCTAGAATACAATATTGGGACATTTTTATTTTTTGTAAATTATGAGAAGGTGAATATGGATTCTAATGGTATTGGTGTAGAGGCATCACTATCAAAATAATCTTAAATATTTCCATCTACCCCCACTATCATTGGAGAAAAAATATATTCTAACGTCCTAAGATTCAAAATATGATGTGGGAATATGTTTAGGTTCTGTAGATACTGAGAGGGTATCTTTAGATCCTTGGGATGATACTACAAAGCCTTCATTTGATATTAAAGGAAACAAGGGGTTATTTTTATCAGGGGAATGACTATCTTCATCATGAGCACCCCCTTCACCACATGGAAAGGTTTGGATGATGAAAAAAATATCACGAGGATAGAGGAAAATATGCCTAGTACCCATGATCATCTCCTTCTATAAGGGTTGAAATATACTTGATTAGAAAACCTCAATCATGTGGTTTTAATATTATTTAGATTATCTATTGAGTAGAGGCTCTAAAAAGATATATTGATATGCATGAATAATTCCATTTTATTTTCCTTTGTTGGAAATGAATACTTAGTGGGGAAATGTGACCTCCCTTCATATGATAAAAGGCTCATTAGATTATCTGTAATTCTAAAAAGAACTCAGATGACCTAATTATTGACCAAATCTTGAATTGATTCCTTGATTTGATTGATGGGAAACACATAGTATTCATAGAGTTCATTCCATGGGATGACATGATCCATTTCCAAACCATTGGGAACAAAAAATTGGATGTTTTTATCCACCATCAATTGATTCCAATTCCTCTTATATAACACTAAATCTATATATTATGATTCATAGGATTCAAAGGTGGAGGTATTACTATAAAACACTCCAAATAGTCTATTTATAGAGTATTTGAGGCACTGATATTATTACAAGGTCACCACTAAATACTTATATAGAAATGAACTTATCAAAAATATATTTAAGTCCATGTCATGGTAAATTACCATGAATTTGAATTAGTATATAATATTATAAAATTGGGCTCTTAGCGTGATCCTCCAAAGTGTATTCTGATCACTCTTGTCATGCCATTAATCATCAGATTATAGGGTGATTGGTCAGCCTCACCATGACCCAAGTAGTGGAGAGTTCCAAATGTTATATGATAATACCATAACCATTTACAATTAGAGCCCATAATATTTCAATATCACAAAGAATTATAGATATATATAAGGGCTTCATGTGACCTTGTATGGATACTTACCAATCTTTCTCTATAAAAGAAATGATTGTATAAAATTCAACAATAACAGTTTATACATGATATGTATTAGATATTATAACTTCATCCTTGAAATACTATGGGAAAAATAGGGAATCAATAAGTGATTTCATAAGTTTTTTGAGAGATTAATCACATCCAGAATAGAGAGATTGGCTAGAATGGTGGCGATCTTCTTCAAGATGTCATAATTTTGGACAAGGGACCTACACTTCCTATCATGAGGTTTCTCCACTATATAAGTCTTATAGATTGAGGTCTCATGTGATGGAGGTTCTCTTACTTAACTAATATTTTGAGATCTTTTTTATGGTTGGAGTAATAGTCTAGGTTTTCCTTCTTATGTTTTTATATTGACAAGATAACTGCTTGTTTACCAATCAGTGTTCTAATATAATTGGATCTGAATGAGATTTATATGATTCATGAGAAGATTGATGCTCTTGTTGTGATATATAAATTTTCTGTATTTGGGGTTTCATATAGTATATATCCTTAGTATAGATATTTATTCAATATATAGGTCTGTTTCGATCTCACCTTCCTTTAACTCCTCATCCCATACAACCTCTTCCCATTTCTACCTGATTGTGGGAGGGGAAATCAGGTTTGTGCATATATTATTCATAAGAGAATGGATCTATAAAGTGGATAAAATTAATATAATTATATTGAAACTATTTATCCAATGAGAATCCAATTTAGTAGGGAGGTACTCATCCTATGAGTGATGGTGGAAGGAAGTCCAAAAGGGTCTGGGATGACTTAGGTACTGGTAATGACTACTCTTGTATCTTCATTTACTAGTTACATATATGTTGGATATTTAAGGACTGATATGATAAATATGACACTTAAGGTATTTCAAGGGGAGTTGGGGTCTTTATTGGCTAATTCAGTTGATCCCTGAGTATGTTGGGAACACATCCAATCGATTTTTTAGGCATCCATTATTCGAATTTATATGAACATATGTTTAGGATTTCCTATCACTTGCCTTATCCTTCTGACAAAATGATAGAAATGCGAGTCACTTATGCCAAGGGTTTTCCCAATTTTACTAGACTAGTGTCTATGATCTTCTAAATTATATCCTTAAAGATGAATTAGTATTAGATATTATACCTCAACATCCTATTTAAGGGGTATTAATCAAGTTGTTCATTTCAACCAACTTCATCTAGCTTCTTGACCTCTGATATTTCAAGGAGAATATTCTCCATAGAAGAAATGAAGTATCCTAAAAACTTCTCTCTTCAGAAAGAGTAGGTTATATTATTATGATCCTCAAAATTTCGATTATTTATATCTTCCCTTCACCCCCAAAGATTAAATTGCTATTGCTGGTATCATTCAAGAGGATTCACTAAGTGATATTTCATGGGATTAGATTATTGATCTGATATGGGTGCCAGATTGAGTGTGACAGTTTTAGTCTCTACTCAATCAATATCTTTTCCTTGTTATAATAAAATTAGTTGACACTTAACCTTGAACAATCTAATGGTGTCCTCCAATCACCATGTGACTTATATAAACTCCTAAAAAATATTAGGATATTTTAGTAGAATAAATAGTGTCTGTAGATCACCATAGATGTTTTTATACATATATCCAAGATATTCTCTTGAGAGAGTTGTATGTTTAGTGTGTAAAGACCCATACCCAAATATCCTAAAGTTGGTGCCTTAATTTATTGAAATGGTATGATTAGAAGGAATTTGTATCCTCAAGGACCAAGTATTTTAGTAGTTTTAGAAAACCAGATACAAACATAATATTCACATTACAAATTAAAAGAAAATACAATATACCAATTTCATTGGAAACATCCATAAATCCTATATTATCCTTGCAAGTTATTCATAACATTCATCTTCAAATTATGGGGAAAAATAAAACATAAGAAAGGAGTGATCTTAGATTCCCAGTAAGGGTAAGTAATATAATGAAAGTTATCATAAACATAAACATTAGTCATGGTGAATAACTAAAAACAAATGTCTTTAAAAATAAACTTGAGCATAATATAGCAGGAATAAAATATGAGAAAATAAAGACATATAACTGATCATAAGAGAATTAAACTTAATCATGGATATTATACTAGTAAAATATGACATGGTTTATCAATTAATAATATTATAATTAGGTAATTCATAATTCTAGATATCTAAAACATATCGTTAAGGCCTCAGCCAAGACGTTTGAAAATACTAGGGTAAGGCCTCATCCAAAACCCAATTTTGTTTTGTCTCATGAGACCTACCGATGCATAGAGGGGATATATTGGGAAAAAAAATAACTTGATAAATCCAATTAATTCCTCATATTAATGGTGATAAACATAAAAAACATGAACATATGAAATTTAAATAACTTTCCCTAATATGTAGTCATAATCACTAACCAATCTGAGTAGCATGGTGAATAGTATCAAGATAGTGCATCCATAGTAAAACTAGTCATAATTCATTTAATAAAACATGGTAGATGATAATAATAAGATATCAATCCTATTAAAGCATAAAATTAAACATATGTGTAGAAATAACTTAAAATACTCTAATAAAATCATTGAGGGAATCATGAGAGTAATATCCCTTTTACTTTGCATAGAAGAGTTCTTTTGGAAAAATAATTTTTATTTGTTACAATTGTTTGTATAAAACCAGTAAGGAGAAAATATAGTTCTTAATTAAAAAATTACTTATTTTATAAAAATAAATGTGTCTTATAATATATTATGGATATTAATTGAAAATGGGTAAGAAATCGAGACATTCCCTTTAATCGGGCGTGCACATCAGAAATAATTGAGAAGGGATCCTTATAAAACATGTATTATCCCATAAATGAAAGATTAACTGATACTGATATATTTATTTGGAACATATTCATAGAATTTATAATAATTTTATAAAAATAATTAATAATTACATTGGTTTATAGAGGAACAAAGCATAACCCAAATGAAAATGGAGGTTTGAGAAGAAACCCTTACCTTATGTCCGAAGGTGTTTTGAACTTGAAATTAATGTCATGGATAATAAAATGAAATACATTAATTTATTCATTAAAAACCTTTTATACATGTAATTTTTTTTATAATTTTATTAAGTTTATTTATGGTCTTTTTCAAGAGTTATAAGATACAATTTTATCATTCAAGAGCATTCATTTTCTTGGTTTTCATGATCGGTATACTTGTATATGAGTGTGGAAGTTTATGAGGAAAGGGAATAATTCTCCAGAATTTAATTTATATGATATAAATTAAAATAAAACAGTTTAAATGATTATATATATAATTTTTTATATGGTACGAGGATTAATCATTAGATAATAAATTTAGTGATAATCGTTTGTATTATTACAGCGATTATTGATTATAACTAACTCATTTTGTTTGATTGTTTAGTATTATGTAAATATGTTTATTTTAGAACATAATAAATGTTTTAATACATATAATATAGTCTTTTTTAACCATAAAAATGGTTTTATTACCATTCTTGAAGGATAAATTGAAGAACGAAAATCCATCATCCACGAAGGTTGTAAATCGGCACCTCTTGGACGATGATTTCATTTTTAAAATAAAAGAGAGAGAGAAAGGAGTTAGAGTAAGTATATTACATTAAAGTGATATAATTAAAGTATATATATTATAATGGAGTTATAATTATCATTTGTATAGAGGAGGTGAGGAGAGAATAAGAAAAGAAAAGAACTTGAAAAGAAATTAAAAGGAAAAGGAAGATGATTTTACCTTTTGAAGACTCCTCCTTTAGAACCACCATAATGGGATTGGTTTTGGTATTTTATTAAGAAAAATAGATCCTGGAAATGGGAGAGATTCTTGGGAATATTTTTGGGTAGAAATTGGACAAGGCTCAAATTTTGGAAGGTGCGAGGAGAAGGGGTGTTATTTATAGTGGAGGAGAGGGGTAATTTTTAAATATTTTATTCATTTGTTTATTATTTTGGCTCAAGAATTTGAATGTTTGAGCATTATCATAAAATATATTAAAATAATGAAGGCAATTTCTAGATTATTTTTCTTACATCAGCAATTACTCAAGGAATAGTGTGTTTAACTTATAATATATTTATACTGTAAATTACCATATTTTACTATTCACCAAAAATTCAAGTATTTTAGAAAAATACCAAAAATTAATCTTAAAAAATTTTAAATGCGTAGAATTCAAAAGTAAACTCCATTTTATGAAAATAATTTTATAAATATGATAATTTTATTTTTTAATTAAAACCATTATTTACTTGAAAAATACATATTTTAAATTTATAACTGATTTTTTAGCACTTTTAAAATTTTACTAGGGACTCATAAAATTATTATAAAATCATAAGATAAAAAAAATACCAATTTATGAATTAATTTTATGAAAATTAATTTTATTTTAAATCATTTTATTAATTATAAAATTGTAATTAAATATTTATGACTTACAAAAATACTAACACTTAATTATTAATTTTTAAAATATTCACTTACTTATACTATGATATAATTATATCATACTTTCATTTATAAGATTCCTAAATATTAATTATAATTTTATGGGTGATGTTAGTATTCATTAGTCCGATTTACTATTCAAAAGGGTTATATTACTATTAATAAGGTCAAGTTACTATTTCAACTATATAAGTTCCTTAAATTCTAGAAATACATATTATTTCATTCATTATTTATTTATAAGGTTTGTATTATGTTCTATAAATGATTTTTTGTGATTTATATTATATAAAATAAAAATAATAAGGGAAATTTGATTGATATATTCTTAAGTAGTTACATTCTCCCCTCCTACAAAAAGTCCATCCTTGAAATTTTTAGAATATCTTGTCATAAAAATATTTGGGTAGTTCTTCACCATAAGTTCCTAAGGCTCCCATGTCACCTCTTCAATTTAATGATTTTTCCAAAGTAACTTTACAAGATGAGTCATTTGATTCCTTAACACCTGTTCTTTAGTGTCCATAATCTGGATAGGCTCTTCACAGTAAGATAAATCAGGTTCCAAATATATTTCTTTAGAAGTGAGGAAATGCGTTGGGTTTGGTATATAATTTCTTAATAAAGATATGTGAAGCACATTGTGTAATTTATAAAGGCTAGGATGAATTTCCAAATGATAAGTCACAACTCTAATTCTATCCAAAATTTCAAAAGGACCAATATACTTGAGGCTTAGTTTCCCTTTCTTCCCAAATATTATGACACCCTTCTATGGAGATACTTTCAAGAAAATGTGATAGCCCACTTGAAATTAAAAATATTTCCTTCAATTATCTACATAGCTCTTTTGGCTAATTTAAGCTATTTTGATATGGATTTGAATAGTATTTACCTTTGTTTTTGTTTCCTCTACAAGATCTAGGCCCATAAGCTTCCTTTCACCAACTTCATCCCAACATGTTGGTGTATGAAATCTCTTTCCATAAAATGCTTCATATGGTGCCATTTGAATACTTGAATAGAAACTGTTATTGTAGGAAAACTCTACCAGAGGTAAATACTAACCCCACATACCTTGAAAATAAAGTGACCATGATATTAACATGTCTTCTAAAGTTTGGATCATCCTTTCTGACCGCCCGTCAGTTTGAGGGTGATAAGAAATACTCAAATGAAGCTCAGTATCAAAATATTTTTGAATACTTTTATATAATTTTGATGTAAATCATGGATCATGATCAGAAATAATAGAAATAGGTTCTCCATGAAGTCTTAAAAATTCATTAATATAGAGTCATGTAAGGTTTTCTAGTGAAAAATCCTCCCTTATGCCAAGGAAATGTGCAGATTTGGTAAGTCGATCAACAATCAACCATATTTCATCATTATTTCTTGGAGTTTTTGGTAATACACTAAAAAATAAATTATGATTTCATCCCATTTCTATATAGGAATAGGTATAGGTAGCATGAATCCTCTAGGATGTTGTCTTTCAGCCTTCACCTGTTGACAGACTAAATATCGTGATACATAATAAAAAATTTCCCTCTAAATGTCATCACACTAGAAATGTTCCTTCAAATCAATATACATCTTATTGATACTAGGGTGTGTAGAGAAATTATAAATTTGGGCATCATCCAATAACTCCATTTTTAACTCGGGTATAATGGTGACACAAAGTCTCTTCCCAAAATTAAGAATTCCATCCTTATACATGAAGTCTGACAACTTCCCATCATTCACATCTTTAATTTTATTTTGATTATTCTCATCATCAAAATGAGAAATTTTAATACTTTCTAATAAATATGGTTGGAAAACCAATTGAAAAAGCTATGAGGTTTCACCTTCCTTGATAATCCCATATCTATCTTTGCTAGATTAGTGTACTCAGGATTCTTTTCAGTCCCCATTTTGTTCATAACTCCATGATCCTTCCTGGTTAATGTATCCATTACCTTATTCAACTTCCCATGGTGGTAGTGTATTGTATAATAATAATCTTTGAGTAGTTTAATCCACCACATTTTCCTCATGTTAAGTTATTTATGTGAGAAGATATATTTCAAGATCCTGTGATTTGTATATATCTCACACCTTTCTCCATATAGATAGTGTTTACATATTTTTAGAGAAAATATGACAGCTGATAAATCAAGATAATGAGTTATATAGTTTTGTTCATGAAACTTTAACTACCTTGATGGATAGGAAATAACTCTATCATTTTACACAAGGACACACCCGATTCCTTTCTTTGACACATCACTATAAATAAAAAATCCACCATTTTTATATGGTAGCACCAATATTGGATAATTAAAAAATCTCCTCTTAAATTATTCAAAACATTCTTCACATTATTTTGTCCATACGAACTTAACCCCTTTACGACTAAGCTTGGTTAACTGGTTAGATAATCAGGTGAAGTTCAGAATAAATTGCTGATAATAATCTACCAAACCAATAAAACTATATATATAGGTTATGTTTTCTGGTTTATGCCAATCCTAAACCACCTTTTTCTTAAAAGTATAAACTAAGATTCCATCCTTTGAGACAATATGGATAAGAAAATAAACGGATCGAAGCTAGAATTCACACTTTCTAAAATTATCATATAATTCGTGTTGGTCAGAGTAAGATACTCAAGAGGGGGGGATTGAGTTCCAATAAAAATTTATATTAAAAAGTTTGTTTAAGAGGTCCCCCCAATTTAAAATAAAATTGGCCAGTTAACCAAGGTAGTAAAATTATAATAGATTGATTGTTCAAATAGTTTCATAGAAGATTGGTTATTTATCAGTTATAACAATATGATATATTGATACAACTTTTGAAACTAATCTAATAAGGAAAAATAGTTATAACTATTATCCAAGACTAAATATCAAAGTAAAATATAGTTTTTTGAAAAATGAATTAAAACAGCGAAAGACTAAATTGAAAACACAATAGATATAAAAAAAGATGTTTAGTCTCAAGAAGAGACTTATTCCTCTACACTTGGAGATTACCTGCCACCAAGAAATCTATATAGATAAAGATTCTAATCCACACCCTAGATTAGGTTTAACAAAAGAGTAAACAGACTATCTAGGTCACAAGACCTCTACCATAGTTCTACGTGGGAACAAAAAACAACCAGGTCACACATGAACGCTTCCACAGTTCTTCATGGGAAGAACATGTTTAAAAATACTATTATTTGAGGATTTATAGTATCCTCTAGTTTAGTGTATGAAATAGTGTGTGTTTTAGTACAGACACACACACACTTCTTGAAAGTTTAGCTAAATAGTAAACAATAGAGAAGAATAAATTAAGAAAGGATTATAAATGCTATGAGTGTTACTTAATTTAGCTCTGGACTCTCTGATGTATCAAATTTGAAGCTCGATTCCTCTTTTGGAAACAGAAACTGAAAACAAAGTGTGATTGAGCATTGTGTTCTATCTTCTAGGAGGGTGATATGTTCTTCTCCTTTGGTTTTTTGGTTGTTGTAGAGATGATGGAGCTTTGATGATCAGTAGTTATCTAATCCACAACAAGCAGTAATGAAGAATTCCTCATGTGTTCTTCCTTTCTGTATGGTACTTTTGGGGGTATGCATGTATCTTCTTTTGTATATGTGTCTGCACGAGTCTTACCAAGTGTATATCTATCTTTCAATCTTCTTTGTATATATTTTCTTACAGTCAAAAAATTTTCATGTTTGAGGTAGACATAGTACCTCGTATTTCTAACATCCTCATTAAAGATTTATTTAAAAAGGAATTAAATTAATCAGTCACATTAAAACACTCAAAATATGGCTATTAGAAATAATTTTAAATAAAATAAATTTTAAATAGTCTATCAGCGAGTCCTCAGTTGGTATCTCCTTCTATCAGCGACTCATTCCATCGGTGTGTCATTTTGTTGGTCTTTCCTTACTTTGGTGACTCATTGCATCAATGAATCATTTTAACTGTCGATGAATCCTTGCATCGGTAGCACCATGAATTAGTAGGTCATTTGTAATGACATTAGGTCATGTATGTCGGTAGTTCATTTTCATAGGTAGGTCATCTACATCAATAGGTCATTTTCATCAGTAGGTCATCTATGCTGGTAGGTCATTTACATAGGTAGGTCATCTGTTAGTGAGTCAGTTGAACTGTTAGTATCTCATCTCTTCTGTCGGTGTTAGTCTATTATACTTAGAAAATATTTTTGTTTGGACTGTCTTACAACATAAATGTTAACATAATTTAAAAAATTTATATGTGATTATAGATAGACATAATTTCACATATTGAAATGTAAATAATCATGATTGAAATTTTTATAAATTATTAATAGAAATTTACATGATTTGTGATTATTAAAACTGTTAATACTAGAGAGGGTGGCCAATAGTCTCCTATGGGCCATTAATATCTCCCTTTATGATGATAAACAATCATGGAATTATTTAGTATAATCATTTGATGTGGAATGAAATAATTATAATTATCATCTCCCATTATTGATGTCTATTTCTAATATATAGATAATGTTTAGATGTAAAACAAAAATTAATGGTATCAAAGAAAAAGAACGCCTATAAGAGTGATATCTAAGGTAAAGTAAGTAATTATAATGCTAAACTGTTTCTCCCCCTTTTGGGTTTATAAAAAAGAAAATAGGTAGAAAATAAATAAAAAGTATTATAAAGGAATAGATATAAGATAAATAGAGGAAATAATAGAACAAAAAAAAATTACATTAATCAAAAAATTACAATGTGTTACAAGTAATCATGAAAAAATAACAAAAAAAGAAGCTAAATAGCCCTATCAGAGAATGATCCACACTAAAGTTGAGGATTAAGTGGTTCTCTCCCTTTCTCAGAGGGTTCAATAGAGGGTCCAGTATGTGGGGGCTTAAAAACTGGAGGGTTTGAAGAAATTTTCAAAGGAGGTAGGATTAATCCTTCTATAAAATTAGGTACAAGGGTAGGTTTTCATTGAGAAAACATAGAAGGTTGAATATGTTATTGGATCACTAAGAGAATCTAATTCAAAGTGTGAGAAACTGATATTCGAGGTGGATAAACTTATCCACGAGGTCCAAGAGGTGCAGTGGAAGGAACTACAATCACTTCACTCTAGATATGAAGGTATGGATTTAACATCTTGATAAAATACTCAATAATCTCATCACCATACTTCATTTCTTTCTCAAATTTATCCTTATTCTCTATAAATTTTTTCAAAAGAGGAGTGAAGTCTATAAAATTCTTTACTTGATCTTTAAAATCTCTAGTGACTGGAGGAAAATATAGGTTCTCTATTAAATAAATAAATAGACTAGTCAACTGATTCTTGGTAATGATCTTTTTGAAATAGTAGTGAACCTTTTTTATGATATAATAATTTTTAGTTTCAACACTCTTAGAATAGAGTTTGACCATATCATGAACATGATCATTATTAATCTCATTATTTTCAAGGTTTCCCAAACTAGAAGCATCAAATATATCTTTAAGTTCTTCCTTTAAAACAGTTCTAATTGCCTCAAAGTCCAAAGTCTGAGAGGTCTAATCAGATGTAGAAGGAATATCCGTAGAAGCTGAGGTATGAGTCTTCAAAGTTTTAAGAACAGTCTCCACATAACCTTTATACTCTGAGGTCAAGGTATTTATTGTATAAGAAAGCCTATCATTTCTTTTCTCAACTTGAAAGTGGTTGAAACAATTATCTCAGAATTTGTAATTAGGTTGGGTTGAATCTCCTCTATCACTTTATTTGCAAAATTAGCTTCATTATCCTCACTTATACCTACTGTTTAACTTGGAACAAAAATAACTTGCCCAGACTACCTAATTTTTTCTATTGAAGATCTGAGAGAGTGTAATTCATGACTCAACTCAGTGTTTTCTCTTTTATATGTTTGAATCTCATGCACCATATAGGATTGAATAAATATACTTATAGCTGAAAAAACTTCTCCTTTAAACATTTCAAAATATTATTTAGTGATAGAGTCACTAGGAAGGGTCTCAACCACTAATTCCCTTATAATAGGTACACAAAATTCATCATCTGAGTCTCCATAATCTAAACCCAATGTTATATACCTAGGATTCCTTTCCCATTCAACCATTACATCATCATCTAGAGGAGTGAGAGTATCAAGTTTTACTCTTCCAAGTTGATGCTCTTCACCAGCTTGAATTCCCCTTTCTGGAGGATCCCTCTCAATTTGAGCTCTCCTCACTAGTTTCTCATCTTCAGTATGAGGTCTCTTTCTTTCATAAAATAATTATTATACAAGAATTTCTTGAGATTATACTTCAACAACAACTTCAGAATTTTATCTTACTTAAAAAACAACTTCAGGTGGTTTTTCTAACCAAGCCTGATCCACAGCTTCAACCATTTCAATATCTTCACCTTGATCATCCCTATGATGGTCATCATGAATTTCATTTATTTCATTATCATCATGTCCAGAGACATGCTATTCATTTCCATTTATTTCACTAGCTTCTTCACCTTCTTTCTATTCACTACCATTGCCTCTTTCATTATCTTCACTCTCTTTTTCTTCTTTAGAGACACTGGATCTACTTACATATTCCACACTGCCTGAGACTTATGTCTCCTCATCTCTATTATCTTCAATTTTAGTATAAACAGAGGGTAAGGAAAGTGGAGGACTATGAGGTCCAAAAGAGAAACCTTTTCTAGGTTTATTGATGTCAGTATCACTCCTATCATCGATAGTTGACCCCTGATCTCTAATTGGGGTGACAAGCTCTTGTTCTTCTTCTGAAGAGTAAACAACTTCCTCATTTGGCCCCAGACCAGGATCAATCATATTATTAGTCCTAGTTGGATAGTCCAACAGATTGAACTTATCATAAATCTTATCTTCATATCCAACCCATTCTCTCTTCCATGGGTTCCAGTTGATTTTCATCCTCTTACAAATATCTTTACTGAGGTAGATCCCACTTCACTCAGAAAAAACTTATTCTCCTTAATTTACAAAAACTTTCTGTTTTAGCATAATTGAGACCATCCTTGGATAAAATAGTGAATTGGTTTTGTAGGAAGGTTTGATCATTTCATTCATGTGCACCTCAAGGTATTTACACAAATTTACCTTGATCCCTTTTCATAGTAGATTAACCAAGTACACATCTTTATACTTTAGAGAGGAAAATTCCCATTTCCTAGGAATGATCTCATGATGAATAAACTTAAACAAGATTCTATATTCTTCACTTAATTCTTTAATAATGGGTCTTCTATGCTCATAATTTTTAGTAATCTCTTTTAGATCTATCTTAAAGAAGAACATATCAATCTCAGGTGGAGAGGTACCTTGATAATCATCAAATACACCTTAATGAGAAACTTTAAGACATTATAACCATTGTCTTGAAGAGAAATATATTTTCTTCCCTTTAACTTTGGAATTGATCTAGGAAATAACACTTGATTCTAGCAGAAACTCTATATTTATGTAAAATTCATGAACTAGCTTTAGGTAAAAGGGTCTTTCATTATCTGAGAACCACTCATGCCATCCTTGATCTTGTAGTACCTTGAGCAGTAAAGACTTTCTTTCCAATAACCATTCTGCAAGAACATTTTTTTTAGAGTTACAAAATGGTTTTATAAAGTAGGATTTATAGGTCCAGAAGATTTTCTTGATTCACCTTTCTATTTATTAGATGCAAAAGACTCGCCACTATAAATATCCTCCTTCATATGCGCCACACCAACAGTTCAGTCTGGAGGTTGGAAGGTGAAAGGTTCTGGGTAGAGAGAGAAAAGACTGGGAGAGTGTATAGGTAAAAGAGTAGAGTGGATCGATCCAAATTTATATCATTTAGGGATTTTGAAATCACAAAATCATGAAATCATGAACCAGGTTTAACAAAATCAATGAAACATTGTCATTTTGGTAAAAACATACAATGTATAAAAAAGTGAGTCATCGATATCAGCATGACATATTTTTTACATCACTAATGGTGTCTTCTTAACAAGGCGTTAGTGTTATCATGACAAGGTATCAACATAACAAAGTATCAATGTCGGCATGACAACTATGTCGGCATGACATATCGTTGGTGTCGGCATGAAATTATCAGCTTCATACTATCCATGTCAATATGACAACTTCACTTAAAACTATCAAAGGAATATAAACACAAGGTCCTATAGATTGATCGTTCTTCACTCATGTATGTTGTAGATCATTCTTTTAGCGATCAATGGCTTAGTGAAAATTTCAGCAAGATAATGTTTTGTGCCAATGAATTCTAAAGTTATATCACATTTTTGATAATAGTCTCTCAAAAAGTGATGCCTTACATCAATGTGTTTTGTCGTAGAATGTGAAATAGGGTTCTTAGAAATATTAATAGCATTTTTGTTATCACAATTTATAGGGACATGTCTGAATTGATATCCATAATCTAGTAATGTGTGTTTCATCCACAAAATTTGTGCACAACAACTACCGGCAGCTAGGTATTTAGCTTCATCAGTAGATAATGCAACATAATCTTGTTTCTTACTACACCATGAAGCTAGAGACTTTCCCAAAAAGGGACATATCCCAAAGGTGTTTTTTCTATCTAACTTACGGCCACCAAAATCAGCATATAAATAATTCACTAAATAAAAAGGTTGTCCTCTAGGATAGAACATTTCTAGGTTGGTTATATGTTTGAGGTATTTGAAAATCCTTTTAACAGTAATAAGATTAGATTATTTTGGGTTTTCATGAAACCATGCACACATGCATACACTAAACATAATATCTAGCCTACTAGCAGTTAAGTAGAGTAAACTTCCAACAATTCCTTTGTAAGTGGTCTGATCAACAGATTTACCATCTTCATCAAGGTCTAACTTATAAGTGGTACTTATTAGAGTTTCACTACTCTGAATGATTTAAAATAAAAATATATTTAAAATATTCTTAATATATTTACTCTAATTTAAAACAATACCTTCTTTATTTTGAAATATTTTAAATCCAATAAGGAATTTGATTTCACCCATTAATCTCATTTCAAATTCACTTTTCATCATTTTTGAAAAATCAATACATAAAGAATTTTTAGAAGATCCAAAAATAATATCATCTACATAAATTTTCACTACTAAAACATCTTTGGTAATTATTTTTATAAAGATATTAGGATCAACTATACCTTTTGTAAAACCTTTGAAATAAGAAACTTGTTGATCATATAATACCAAGCTCTGAGAGCTTGCTTTAAACCATATAAAGCTTTTATTAATTTCAAAACATTATTTGTAAGATGAGGGTTTGTAAAACTAGGGGGTTTGTAAAAAAACATCCTCAACTATATACCCATTTAGTAATGAACTATTGACATCCATTTGATAAAGTTTGAAATATAGAAGTGCTTCATAGGAAAAAAAGATTATAATGGCCTCAATTCTAGCTACCGGTGCAAAGGATTCCTCATAGTCAATTCCTTTTTCCTGACTACAACCTTGTGACACCTATCTATATTTGTTTCTAACTTTTTTACCAGCTTCATCTACTTTATTCCTAAAAACCCATTTGGTGCCTATAGTGAAGGTGTCTTTTGGTCTATCTACATGTTTCTAGTCTTTGTTTCTTTCAAACTGATTTAACTCTTCTTGCATAGCCATCACCCAAAATTCATCATTTATATAGCATCATTGATGTTCTTAGGTTCAATATGTGACAAAAAATATTGATGTTCAACCTGATTTATTAGAGAAGATCTAGTATATGTTACCTTTTCTAAATCTATAATAATAGCATCTAAAGGATGGTTCTTGAGAGTTCTAATAGGTCTAAAAAACAAAGGGATAGTCATTTTAGATTCTTCAATAGGTTCAGGTTCATTGTGACTAGAATCTAGAGAATTTCCAAAATTGTAAGTCTTAACAGATTTCTTCATAAGGTGGTCAGAAGATTTAGTATTAATGTCCAGGTTTGAAATATCATCCTCAATATTTTATAGAGATATATTTGGATAATGTGGATCTATCTCATCAAACTTTACATATATATATTCTTCCACACATTTGGTTCTCTTATTGAATACTCTATAGGTTTTACAGGAAATTAAATAACCTAGGAAAATTCCTTCATCACTCTTGGTGGAAAATTTTTCTAGATCATCCTTAGTGTTAAGAATGTAGAATTTTTAATCCAAAAACTTTGAAGTAGTTAACCTTGGTTTTATATTATTCTATAACTCATAGGGAACCCACATTTGATTCTATTATTCTATAACTCATAGGGAACCAAGAGATACTAAGTATATTATATTTTAATCCACCAACAAAAAGCACTTTGGAAATTAAAACTTAGTTAGAGTTACCAATCTAGCCAAGGAAAATTATTTTTCCTTTGGAATTGTTACTAAAGGTGACATTCCCACCATCAATATTTATTAATTTCTTGAAGAATAAGTAATCTATTATCATGTTTCTTGAACATCCACAATCCAAGTACCATAATCTTTTAAAGGAGATATTTAAGAAATTTTCCAACAAAATAGATTAGAAAAGAAAATATTTTGGTACCTAAATTTGTTTGGGTCTAGTAACATTAGTAATAAGAGATCTGGGAACCCACATTTGATTTATGGATTTCCTATAAGAAGTATGTAGAGTATTTAAAAAATAAACTTTATATGGTCCAAAAAAACTTGAAATAGTAGAATATGTTTTATTGTGGGAACTTGCAAAAAGATTTTCAGAACTGGACATAAAACTAAATTTTTCATATTTTGATACAAAATTAGTTTTTTTTTCATATTTATATTTCTTTATTAGTATCCTATTCTAGTAGTATACTTAGGATCCACTTGTTTACCCAGAATTTGAACTAATATTTTTTTACCATTGGTAAATTTCTCTAGATCCTTTTTCAATTGTTCATTTGATAATTTAAGTCCACTGTTCTCCTTATGCAGTTGAGAATATTTCTCTTTTTCTATAGAAAGTTCATATTTAATAGTGGTAGTAAAATCATTCCATTTCTTTAAAGATTTGTATTTATATTTTAATTCATTACGAGTGTCTTATATCATTTTGTAATATTCAAAAATTTCCTCATTTTTCATATTTTTAGAATCACTTTAATATCTATAATAATAGGAATTATATTTAAGAGAATTTAGTGTTACCTCAGATGTGTTTGTCATAAAACAAATGTTTGGTTTATCAGACTTTTCATGAGAGGATTTTGAGTCACTTGAACTGTCCTTAAAAGCACTTCAAGTTTCCTTCATGGTATTTTTATACTTTCTGTCCTTATCATCATACTTCTTTTTGTACTTTATCTTGGGACAATCAGCCTTTACATGTACCTTCCTCTTATATTCATAATATATTATTTCAATGGAAGTATCACCTTTCTTCCAATCCTTTTTCCAATGTCCTTTGTGATCATACTTACCTTTGTAGTTGGGATTTCTAAATAATTTATTTTTTTATAAAATTTCTTAAACCTTCTAGCTATTTGAGCCATCTCTTCATCACTGTATGCTAATGAGTGTTCATCACTTTAGCTTTTAGTTTCATCTTGAACCTTTTCCATCTACTTGGAGGTAATAGATTTGAAAGAAACATATTTTTTTTGGGTTCATCATCCTATTCTTTATTGACCTTTTGTTCTTCCTAATACATAATCAACTTTCCTATTCTCTCCTTTACTAGAAACTTTATGATTTCACAGGATTCTCTGATTGATACAGTAGTTCCTATCCATCTATCTAGTAAGCATATGAGTATTATTAGGATTTTCTCATTGGCTATAACATATATTCCCATAGATATCATAGTATTCAAAATTTCATTAAACCTGAGATACATGTCACAAATAGAATCATCAGTATTCATTTTAAAGTTTTCTTATTTAATAGTATATGTGTTAAGTCTCATTTACTTAACACTAGAGGTTACTTACTATGAAATAGATAAAGTGTCCCAAATTTTATGGGTTATTTTACATGCATAAATTCTGTTAAACTCTTCATATTCTAACAAAAAACATAGGAAATTTATATCTTTTTAATTATTATTATAGGGAGCCTTAGTTAGGTCATCCCAAGTATGCCAATCAGTAGAAAGGACCTTATATTCATCTATAATTGAAGACCAAATCTCAAAAACCATACTCTCTATGTGCATTTTAATTTTAATTTTCCATTTTGAATAATTTATTCCATTAAAGAAATGAGGTATTTTGGTAGAAAAACCTTCCAATATATTATCCATAATAAAGAAATAGGCTTTTAAAGAACTAGAAATTTAGTACTAATATAAATTTAAAGATCTTTAAAATAAAACTAAAATCGTAGTTGAAAAATATTTTAAAATAGATTTAAAGTTTTAAAAACAACAACTTGAAAAACAACCTCTGATACCAAATGTTGGTATAAGTATGGTACACAAGAGGGGGGGGGGGGGGTGAATTGAGTTCTGATAACAATTTATATTATAATGTTTGTTTAAAAGGTCCCTCACATTTAAAATAAAACTGGACAGTTAACCAAGGTAGTAAAATTATAATAGCTTAACTATTCTAATAGTTTCTTAGAGATTGATTTTTTCTCAGTTGTAAAAATATGAGATATTGATATTACTTTTAAAACTACTCTAATAATGAAAAATGGAAATAACCAATATCCAATACTAACTATCAAAGTAAAATTTAGTTTTCTGAAAGATGAACTAAAACAAAGAAAGAATAAATTGAAAACACAGTGGATATAAAACAATAGGTTTATTCTCAAGAAGAGACTTAGTCCTCTCCACTTGGTGATCACCTGTCACCAAGAAATCTATATAGATAAAGATTCTGATTCACACCCTGGATCTGGATTAACATAATAGTACACAGACTGTCCAGGTCACAAGACCTCTACCATAGTTCTACATGAGAATAAAAGCAACCAGGTCACACAAGACCTCTTCCATAGTTCTTTCTAGGATGAACAAGTGTAAAATGATTATTGTTTGATGATATATAGTATTCTCCAGTTTAGTGCAGGAGATAGTGTGTGTTTTAGTATAGACACACACACTTATCTAAAGTTTATATAAATAGTAAAAAATAAATAATAATAAATTAAGAAGGGATTATAGATTCTCTGAGTGTTATTCAATTCATCTCTAGACTCTCTGATGTTTCAGATTCAGAGCTCGAGTCATCTTCTTAAAATAGACACTAAAACAGAGTGTTTTGGAGCACTGTGTTCTATATTCCAGGAGGGTGATATATTCTTCTCCTTTTTTTTTGGATTCCATAGAGATTATGGAGCTTTGATGATCAGTAGTTCTCTGATCCACAATAAGAAGGAATGAATAATTCCTCATGTGTTCTTCCTTTCTGTATGGTGCTCACAGGGGTATTCTCGTATCTTATTTTATATATGTGTATGTATGAGTCTTCCCATGTGTATATATTTCTTGTAGTCTTCTTTGTATATATATTCTTGCAGCCCGACAATGTGCATGTTTATGGTAGACATAATACCTATTATTTTTGACATCCTCATTTAAGATGTTTTCAAAAAGGAATTTAATTAATTAGTCACATTAAAACACTCAAAATATGACCATTAGAAATAATTTTAAATAAAAGAAAATTTAAATATTCTATTAGTGAGTCCTCGGTTGGTATCTCCTTATGTCGATGACTCATTCCATCGGTGTGTCATTTTTTTGGTCTTTTCTTACTTTAGTGACTCATTGCATCAGTGACTCATTTTAACTATCAGTGAGTCCTTATATCGGTAGCAGCATGAATCGGTAGGTAATTTGTACTGATGATGGGTCATCTGTGTCAGTAGGTCATTTGCATCAGTAGGTCATCTTTTGGTGAGTCAGTTGAAATGTCAGTATCTCATATTTTCTGTCGATGTCGGTTTATTATACTTAGAAAATATTTTTGTTTAGACTGTCTTACATAAAAAATGTTAACAGAATGTAAAAAATTTATACGAGATCATAGATAACCATAATTGTACATATTGAAATGTAAAAAATAATGATTTTAATGTTTAGACATGATTAATATAAATTGACATTATTTATGATTATTAAAACTATTAATACTGGAGAGGGTGGAAAACAGTCTCCTATGGGATACAAATTTATTTATTCTAAGAGTATTTAGAACAATCCACAAGTGATTCTCATGGATTTTGTAGTTTGTTGAGTATACCAAGATATCATCAATAAATACCACAATGAAGTCATCAAGATATTCCTTTAAAACACTATTCATTAGATCCATGAAAACATAGGGTGCATTAGTGCGTCCAAAAGGAATTACTATAAACTTGTAATTCCCACACCTGATTCGAAATGATGTCTTTGAAATATGTTCCTTCTTCACATGTAATTGATGATATCCAAATTGAAGATCAATATTTGAAAAATATTGAGTTCTATGAAATTGATCGAATAAATCATCAATACGAGGCAGGGGATACTTGTTCTTTAATGTAATATCATTGATTTCTCTATAGTCAATGCACAACCATATGGATCCATTTTTCTTCTTAACAAAGAGAACATGGGCTCCCCAAAGAGAAACACTAGGGAATATAAAACCTTTATCATTCAATTCAACTAGTTTTTTCTTCAATTATTCTAATTCCACTATGGCCATTCAATAAAGAGTATTTGATATAGACCTTGAACCAGGAATTAATTCAATAGAAACTCAATTTACCACTATAGAGGATGTCCAAGTAAATCCTTTGGAAATACATCAATGTATTCTTTCAAAATAGGTACATCCTCAATTTGAATATTTCTTTCCTCACCCATAGATTTTCTATTCTCCTCCTCCCCAAGAATTGAATTCATTAGTGCTACTAAGGATGGATCTAGATAAGAATTAGATGATGAGGTTTCTTCTTTAAAGATAAGGGAATCTACATCATTCTCAAAAATTCTTACTTTCTTCTTCTTGAAATATATCTTCACATTATAATTTTAAATCCATTTCAGACCAATTATTATATCAAAATCAATAATGGGTATGATGATAATTTTAGAAACTAAAGAACATTTATGTGTTTTAAAGGGGACAAATTGACACATCTTTGTTGCAATAATACTCCCCTTAGAAGTTTTTAATGACAACTCCTTTATTAAATCAAAAGGGAAATGTCTAATTTTCTTGGAAAACTGGGAAGATAAAAAAGAAATAGATAATCCAAAATTAAATAAATAATTTTCAAAGTATGAGGAAACAATTAAATTACCTACCACCACATAATTAAGAACTTTAAAATCAACAGTTGTGACTGCATAGGCCTTGCCTTGCTCCCTTGTTCTTTTATAGGGAAAGTTTCATTGATGCATAGGACAATAAGTTTCATTATGTTCCATATCCTTATAATTATAGCATTGAACATCAGTAGATTCTTTCTTTACCTTGAAATCATGGGTTTGGTGGCCTTTTTCTACACACTTATAATAGAATCTTTTTCATTTTAAGCAGGCACTAGGCTATTTCCTTCCAAAAGTATCACATGTTGGAAAACTCCCTTTTTTATTATTCCCTTTATACATTATTTCCTATTCCACCCTATTTTTATATTTCTTTCCATTAAAGTCATAAGACATAGAGAATTATTTCTCTACCTTGATAGCACATGAGACTACATCTTCATATGATGTAAAAGTTTGGGAAACCAGTGACCTTTGAAGGAATGGTTTTAAACCACCAAATAATTGACCAATCTTGTTCCTTGTATTACATATGTAGTCTTCGACATTCCTTTATAGACTTTTAAAGTTGTCTTTATACTTGGAAACATTATCATCCTCTTTTTTCCTCAAAGTCAAGAATTTAATTTTCATATCCTCTCTTTGTTTGTGAGGAAAATATTTTTCTAGGAAAATTTCCTTAAAATCCATCCATTCTATATTTGTAATTTCTTCTTCCTCCTTTGTGTTTTGGATTTGTGACCACTATTGATCTGCATCTCCCAATAAATGATAAAATTTTATGACAACCTTATCCATCTCTTTACTTCTCAAAGTAATAAATATCTTATCTAAGGAACTTATCCACTTCCAAGCTACAAATGGATTTTTAGTCCCATTTAATGAAGTAGGTTGTTGTTGCATAAAGCGGTCTAAAATTTCTCCTCCACATTGTGGATTAAGATTCTCTACATGGGTAAAGTTATTGTTCACAACTCGAGCTAGCTATCCTAGTATATTTATAAGTTTCTCAGAACTAGTCTAAGATCCAATACCAACATCATTATATTTCATAGGAGTTCAATACCTATATGGGATATGTGTGTTGATATGGTTTACATTCCTTCAACTAGGTGCCATTTATAAATGATGTCATACATTAGATTAGGTTATAAATTGTAATGTATAATCTCAAATAAGAAAAACCCATAACATTAATTGAAGTTTTATTCATAGCTAATATCATAATCATAAACATGATTTCTTTGGGGGCAAATTTACTTTTAAATCCTTCATAAAGGGTTGTAAAAAAATGTGACTTATCCTAAGAATACCCCCCAGGAGTGTCAAAACAAGTGTGCTGTAAGGTCTGTTCTCATGTACAAGGTTACCCCAAGTCAGGAATGGGAAACATTCTCAGAGTTGTTACCCCTAATTACATAAATGGCAGAACCATGTCCACTTTTAGTATCCGGACAATGATGTATTTTTAAGAAGTTCTACATAACATCTAACTTTCCAAAATTTAAGGAAGTCCTTTTACTATTATCCTCAAAGTCTATATTAGGGATATGTTCCCTAATCTATATTTTCTAAATCTAGTATCCAAGGTTTATACTAAAATTCCTTTGATACCAACTATACATACCCCGACCCCAGTAGCCCAGAGTTGATGCGTTACTTTATTAGATTGGTATGATTATAAGGAATTCATATCCCAAAGGATCTAAAAGTTTAATAGTTTTGTAAAAATAGATATAAATATAATATTTACATTAAAACTTGAAAGGAAATACAATATATATATAAATTCCATTGGAAACATCCATAACTCCTATATTATCCCTACAAGTTATTCATAATATTCATCGTTGCATCCCAGGGAAAAATAAAACATAATAAAGGAGTGAGCTCCGAGGAAAAATAAAACAAAATAAAGGAGTGAGCTCAGATGCTCAGTAAGGGTTAGTAATAAAATGGAAGTTATCATAAATATAAACATTAGGCATGGTGAATAACAAAAACACATTCCTTTAAAAATAAAGTTGAGCATAATATGACAGGAATGAAAGATAAGAAAATAAAACCATATAATTGATCATAAGAGAATGAAACTTAATAATGGATATCATAATAGTCAAACATCACATGTTTTTTGAATTACTAATATTATAATTAGGAAATGCATAGTGTAGGATATCTCAAACATATCATCAAGGACTCAACCAAGATGTCTGAAAATATTGGGGTAAGGCCTCAGCCAAAACCCAATTATGTTTTGTCTCATGACACCTACCAATGCATAGAGGGGTTATAGTGGGACCTGAATGACACTTTATAAGTCCAATTTATTCCTCATATGAATGGGTTTAAACATAAACAATATGAACATATGAAATCTAAATAACTTTCCCCAATATGTAATCATAATCACTGACCAATCAGAGTAGCACGGTGAATGGTATCAAGATAGGACATCCGCAGTCAAACTAATCATAAACCATTTAACAAAATATGGTGGATTAAAATAATAAGAGATCAATCACCTTAAAGTGTAAAATTCAATATATTTTTTGAAATATCTGAAAATACTCTAATAAAATCATTGAGTAAATCTTGAGAGTAATATCCCTTTTACTTTGAAAAGAAGAGTTCTTTTGGAAAAATAATTTTTATTTGTCATAATAGTTTGTATAAAACTAGTAAGGAACAATTATATTTTTTCATGAAAAAATTAGTGATTTTATAAAAATAATGGTTTCTTATAACAAATTATGGATAATACTTGAAAATGGGTAAGAAATTGAGGCGTTCCCTTTAATCGATCTTGCGTATCAGAAAGAATTGAGAAAGGATATTTGTACAACATGTATTATCCCATAGAAGAAAGATGAAATGATATAGAATATGTATTTGTAACATATAAACATAATTTAGAATAATTAAATAAAAATAATGAATAATTACATTAGTGTATAGAGGAACAAAGTATAACCTGAATGAAAATGGAGGTTTGGGAAGAAACCCTTACCTTATGTCTAAGTGTGTTATGTAGTTGAACTTAATGTACTGGATAATAAAATTAAATCCATTAATTAATTAATTCAGATACTTTTATACACTTAATTTTTTTTTATAATTTTATTAATTTTATTTATGGTCTTTTTGATGAGTTATAATATACAAATTTATCATTCAAGAGTGTTCATTTCCTTAGTTTTTATGATCGGTATACTTGTATATGAGTGTGGAAGTTAAAGTAGAAATGGTATAACTCTATAGAATTTAATTTATATGATATTAATGAACATAAATAAGTGTAAATTTTAATATATATAGTTTTTTATATAGTATGAGGATGAATCATTAGATAATACATTTAGTGATAATCGTTTGCATTATTATGGAATTTATTGATCATAAGGAACTTATTTTGTTTTATCATTTAGTATTATGTAAATTTGTTACTTCAAGAACATAAGAAAGGTTTTAATGAATATATTATATTCTGGTTTAACCATAAAAATGGTTTCATTACCATTATTTAAGGATAAATTGAAGAATGAAAATTCTTCATCCACGAAGGTTGTAAATCAGCACCTCTCTGACGATGATTTCATTTTTAAAAAATATATATAGAGAGAAAGGAGTTTGAGTAAGGATATTACATTAACATGATATAATTCTAGTATATAGATGATAATAAAGTTATCATGCTCATTTGGATAAATTATGTGAGGATAGAATAATAATAGAAAATAACTTGAAAGGAAATTAAAAGGAAAAGGAAGAGGATATTACCTCTTGAATACACCTCCTTGAGAACCGCCTTAAGGGGATTGGTTTTAGTATATTTTAAGACCAAGAGATATTGGACTTAATGGAGAGTCTTTTGAAGATATTTTTGTAGAAATTTGATAAGGATAAAATCTTGGAAGGTGCGATGAGAAGGGGTGGTGAGGGATGGTATTTATAGTGGATGAGAGGTGTGTTTTTTTGAATATTTTAATCAATTGTTTATTATTTTGGATCAAGACTATGAATATTTTGAGAATTATCATAAAATATATTAAAATAATTAAGGAAATTTTGATATTATGGTTATTAAATATTCTATGACTCAAGTAATAGTGTGTTTAACTTATAATGTACTTACACTACAAATTATCGTATTTTACTATTCCCCATGAATTCAAGTATTGTAGAAAAATCCCAAAAAATTCACCCAAACCATTTTTCAATGTGTAGAATTAAAAAATTAACTCCATTTTATGAATTTTTTTTAAATATGATAATTTTAATTTTTAATTATAACCATCATTTACTCAAAAAATACAGATTTTATATTTATAACTCATTTTTTAACACTTTCAAAAAATTACTAAGGTCTCATAAAATTATCATAAAACATAAAACAAAAAAATATTGATTTATGGATACATTTTATGAAAATTAATTTTCTTTTAAATCATTTTATTAATTATAAAATTTTAATTAAATATTTATGACCTACAAAATACCAACACTTAATTATTAATTTTTAAAATTTTCACTTATACTATGATATAATTATATCATAATTTCATTTATAAGATGCCTAAATGTTATTTATACTTTCATGGATGATGTTACTATTCATTAGTTAGATTTACTATTCATAAGGTTCATATTACTATTCTAAAATCTAATCTACTATTTTTTCAGTATAGATTCTTTAACTTCTAGAAATACATATTATTTCATTCATTCATTATTTATATGGTTTGTATTCTATTCTCTAACTGATTTTAGGTGATTTATATTATATGAAATAACAATAATAAGGGAAATTTCATTGATAGAATAATGGGTCATTACATAGTGCATAGGATAACCCCTTCCTCCTAATTACGAGATTTAAACCCTCTTTTTTTGAATTTTTTTCAATTTAAGAGGACAAGGATTGTTTTATTCTTTAGCATTGAGATGAATTGGTAAGGAAAATATTAGTGTAGGTACTCCTAGTCGGTAGTCAAACCTGCTGGTAGATTTCCATACTAGTGAAATGTGTATCCTTCTATGATTTGAATGAATCGCTAATGTTTATACACCTATTACTATTTCAACTTCCCCATCATAGGGCCACACTAAGGCACAAAGTGTGTTAGGTGATGCTTTGTGTCACCCATACCATTGAAAATGGAGAAGGTGGGATTTCATAAACTAAGTTAAGGAGGAATAATATCCAACCAATATTGATACATATTCCTCTATAGTTTTACTGGGTCACACCATCCTTCTGTATCTTTCATTTGATCAAAAAATAATTCAATATAATTAAGGTGATCAGTGGCAGTGTCTTCTAGGTTGATTCCCTAGTGTAAGCAGTAGGTGGAACCTAGTATGGTTAGTTTTCTAATGCAGGATATTACTATCCCATTTTATCCGGGCTTGGTAAAATTTCTTGAAATGGTGGAAATTGATTCCCTAATAGAGGAAAATACTAACATTCCATATCCACCATGTCTAAATAGACTAGTTTTCTGAGTCTTGACCTGGTTGGATGTATAGGAACATATTGAGTATCCTTTCCTTATTGTGTATTGGAAGTTATACGTTGGACCCTACCTAATAATTTCACTAATTAGGAATTATTCCTTCGAGTAGCTCGACATTGAGTCACTTTAATTCTTCCAACATAGATTTATATATATCAATCATCTCCTTGATGGAAAGAGCTTCAACTTCCTTAGGTGGTGGGTAGGTTGTGGATATAGCCACAACTCACCATTTCTCATTAGATAAACCATGTTAGGTAGGCTATAGTTGAGTATTTGGTAGAGATCCTAGATTCTATGATTGTATTTGGTTTTGAGTATACACACCATTTACATTGGTGTATACCATGTCTCAGGGATATATCTCTTCATCACATCCTTCTATGTTAAGTTCATTCCATTGAGAATAAGTGTTGTATTTTTTTCAATGATTCAAAATATCTTGGTGAGTAAAGATGAAGTGGTGATTCTTATAGGATTTTTATGGATTCATTTAATAGCATTAGATTTATTTCTTGAGAAATTATCCTTGTATAATATGAAATTCGTTGAAATGTTCTTTAAATGTCAAAAAATTATGTCAATGATGACATATTGTTTATAAAATATTGAATAAGATGATGAAGAACATTAATTGAAGAAGGTCATAAAATATTACATTATTTTAGGAGTTTTAATTTTCAATTTCATGAAAAATATATTTATATTTTATATAAAGAATATTTAAAAAATAATTTTGAGTTAATTTGGATACCTATGTATAAGTAAATTGGGAATTACATTTCATATGTAAAGGTATGAATAGTTTTCATAAAGGTACCAAAATGATAATGTGAAATGTAAAGGAATTTATGAGATCACATAAGGGTACATGGAAACTCTAAAAAGGGTACATGAGCATGAGTAAGGGTATAAGGAAACTCATTTAAGGGTATATGGAAGATCACATAAGGGTACAAGTAGCTTGCATAAGGGTATCCAACACACATAAAGGTAATTAAAGCCTTGTGTAATGTAGAATTCCCATGTGTAAAGGTAAATTATAGTGTGTATGGGTAAGTAGTGAGTGTAAAGGTAGTTGTGTAAGGATATCCAACAAATTTAGAAGCTTACATAAGGGTAGTTGAAGGCATGCATAAAGGTATACACAGCTTGTATAAGGGTAACCAGTGCCTTGAGTAAGGGTATAGTGGCATGAGTAAAGGTATGAGAATCTTATGTAAGGGTAACCAATTTCTTAAATAAGGGTAAGTAGACATTTCCTATACCCACATTAGGGTAACCCATTGGAGTTTCATAAGGGTAAGTGGACATTTCCTATACCCGCATAAGGGTAACCCTCTATAGTTTTGTTAGGGCAATCAGAAGCTTATTATACCTTCATAAGGGAATCCCTCAACTACATAAGGGTACCTTAAAGTTTTCATAGCTCATGTAAGGGTAATAAGAAAATAATACACCACAGAGATAAGGCTGTGTGACTATGAATATGATTATAGAATTTTATAAGAGGTTTCAACTACTAGTTATGAACAAAGGTTGCTATCTCTAGTTATGAATAGAGGTTTTTACTTCTAGTTATGAATATATGTTTCTACTTATAGTTATTATTATAGTAATCTACCACTAGTTATGAATATAATGTGTTATTTTGATCTAAAATGGTAGGAGGTGATACAACGAGATTTGAAAATAGGAGGAGCTACCATGACCTTTTCATGGTAGACAAATATTTTCATTGGGTATAATCAAGAATGATAATCAAGCTATTTTATGCATGAGTTTTGATTGAAATAATAATGCATATAGTGTTACTTGCATGCATGAAAGAGGAATGATATAACCAAAGGAAAAACATCCATAGTTCATCGATCTATTCACTGTCCGTGATGAATACACCATCATACATGGTTTAATATGAGCTGGATAATTCATCTTTCATGAACTGAGGTGTTAATGATAAAGATATAAAATACATATAGATGTATTTATTAGTATTTATGTGAATATTTTATGAAGATAGATTTGTTTCAGTTATTAAAAAACACATAAAGAAAAAGAAAGAAGCATAAATTAATTCCATGGTTATTTAATTTGAAGAATTATGGATGGATTTGGAGAATAATTCCCATAGAATTAAAGAAGAATTGTTATGGGTTATCAATAATGAAATAATACCAAAGATAATAACATGATCTTTATGAGCCATAGTATTTTATTTATGTAAGCTACATCAATAAGGAGAAGAAGACCCAATATTGTTGGGTATTTGAGTTATCTTTTATATGAGGAATTATTCCTGTACATTCAACATGAAATCATGTCCAAAATAAATGAGGAAATAATTTGGGATTTAATTACCAAATTAAAATGAGTAAATTAAATACTATCAATGATTATAGTATTTATATATCCATGGATAATTAGTGTGATAATTAATTAGAATCATATTTATAATATTATTATTGTGAATATAAATGACATATTCATTAGTGATCATGAATTATTGTAGTTTGTTTGTTAGGAATTTCAAGAGAATTTTTATACTTATAATAAATTTTATTTACTAGTGGAGAATCTATGTCATAGATCATCCCAAAAATAGTAAGCAAATATTCATCCACATTGGGGGATGGGGGACCATTTAAAAATTATCACATGCTTTGTAGTGATTTTATTTGTTTTCATATGAGAGAGGTGGGATTTTAAAGAATAATAGATTGAGATATTAATAGATCAGAATGGATAATTTGAAAAGAAGAAATTGTAAAAATAACATCACTAATTCAACCCTCCTCCTATCATTGATAGATCCGAACCTAGGTATTTCTATTGGAATCATATCATAGTTTCCCTCTAAAAATATCCAAAATTTACTAAATACTAATTATGGAAATTTTGAATTTTTCCAATAGTAGAGGAGTTACTTTATTTAATGAAATTTGTTTATGGATGTAAGAACTGAATGCTTATGTATCTAATTTCATAAGGCCTTGAAGTTAGGGATGCTATAATATTTGGTTTTATCCTACCAGAAATAGATTCTCCCATGACACATGCTAATAAGAGAAATATGGAAGTAGACAGAAAATCTAAAAATGCTATTTTTCTATCGTTGTATGATAAAGTGTTCATTAAGGTGATGGGACTAAAAATAGTCAAGATATGTAGGATAAACTTGAGAATATGTATAAAGGGAATGTGAAGATCAAAGAATCCAAACTAAAAATCTAGAGAGATAAGTTTTAAGATATGTGAATGATTGATGATGAGAATATAAAGGAATAATTTACCTAGGTAAATGAGATACTAATTCATATCAGGGGTTTTAGTGATAATTTAGAAGATTTATATATTTTTATGAAACTGATGTGTAACATTCATGACAGATTCGATCCAAAGATTTCTTCCTTGGAAGAAATTAGAGACCTATCTCTTGATGAGTTGCATAATACACTCCTCAATTATGGTATGAGAAAATCTCATTTGTCCAAAAAGAAATATAAAGAGGAAATGGATGTCAAAGTAATGAAAAGTATTAAGATTAAGGGAAATAAAGATGAAACATTCTCATATTATTATGAGGATGAGGAAAGTGATACATATTATAAAAGAGTCATGTCCTTTATTTTCAAAAATATTAGAAGTGGAAAGGAAAAATTTAATGGTTTTATTCCATTAAAATGAATTAATTGTGGTCAAATTGGACAATTTTCATTTTATTATCCAAAGACACAATCCAATGATTTTTAGAGTGATGATAATGTAGAAGGATATAATAAAATAAGATTTATAAAAACTAGAGAGGGTGATACTAGAGAGAAGAATAAGTTCTATAAGAAGTACAAGAAAAATCTAATGAGTAGGATAGTCGATGAAGACTCTTTAGTATGAAAAGAATCAAAAGATAAAGGTTCAACTAAAAATCATACAACCTTCATAAGTTAAGATACATATATATTCTTTGATCAATGATAAGAAAGAAGAAGAGAGTTAACATGAGTACATGTTAAGACATGAACTTGTAACATGTCTTGACGAAAACACTCAACTCAAGAAAATAATAAAATTTCTAGAGAAAGAGAAAATGAATGAAAAAATAGGAGAATTATCTTATTGAAGAGATAAAAAATTCCAGTGTGAACATTACAAATTAGGATAATATGTTGAAATACCTCAATATAAAATTAGATACAAAATAAGAGGAAATGGGTGAGATATAGTCTAGATATCTTAAATAAAAAAATACATTGAAAATGATGAGATTTGATTTTTATAAAGTAATGGACGTTCAATATAAATAATCCAAATATGCCATGAAGATGTATCCAATGAAGAAGGAACATATTATTTATGATTATTATATTGATTCTTGATATGTTTCATCTATTTGTATAGGTTTTGGTACAAAAACTAAAATAATATGGATTGATGATGATATTGTGAACTTAAATGAGTTAGTATAAGAATATTCCTCAAGACTAAGGAAAAATATTGGAAATAATTCATCTAGAGATAAACTAGTTTATCACTAATATAAAATTATTTATTATAAAACATAGAGTTTCATAGGTTTCTGTTGGGGTTGTGGTAAATTTGGACACAAATCTTACAACTGCTAGTATTATATGTTACTTATAATTAGAATACATTAAGGGGGGGGGGTAATTATAAAAATAAAATAATCTTCTTAATGATAAGAAGGAATAATATTAGAATGATGAAGTTTTTTAATGATAAATCAATAAGGTTGTCTACTCAGAATAAATTTGATTATACAAATAAAATTTATGAAATATGTGACCAACAAGGTCATTTTTATAAAACATGAATGAAAACTATGTCACCCTTACATTCTTAATACTGTAAAGTCAAAGGATGTCCTATCATGAAGATATATAGAGCTACATTAAAAATAGTTTTAGGGTTGAGAAAATCCCATCCATATTATTATAACTAAGAAGCATTGAATAACCTCATTATTCCCTATAATTTTATGTTTTTAATCTATCATGCAAGTAATTTAAGGATAAGGATGAGGATTTCACCTTAACCACGGTAAAATATTTTTATTTTTTTCAATATTCACTAAAAATCAAAATTTTTCTTAAAATTTCCAAAATTTCAACCTATGTTAATTTTTATATAATTATTTCAAAAATTAATTTAATTTTATAATATAAATTTTATAAAATTTCTAGAAATTAATTATAATATTTACTCACAAAAATCAATAAAAATCATTTTGAAAGAAAATATAATTTTGATGAATAAAATCACTTTACTAAAAATTGATTGATTATTTATTAAGAATTTATCAATATATTTATATCGAGTAGGAAATTTATATATATATTTCATAAAGTAGTTAATACTATTTATACTCTCCAATTTAACGAATAGGTTAAAATAGTCAAATTTAAAATAATATTATTTCATGGTTCATTTAAGATTGGCGTTGTGTGTTTTGTACGCTAATGAGCATAGATTTATTTTTATTAAAATATATGGGTTTTACATTTTCTACCATTATTCACATGGAAAATGAGAAGTAAATGAGATAATTTCATTTGATTAATTGATATCCATTCACTTATAGAAAATTAACTAAGTTACTACTATGGTTGGAATAGTTAGTTGAATATTTAACTGGGATACCACCAATGGTAATACTTTTAGAGAGAAATGCACATATAAAACCTGGTCTTAAGGTCTACTATTTTATATTATATATGGATAATATATTTAAGAAATATTTGTATAATTCTAAGAGGGTGATTTAATCATTTATATAGAAAAGGGATCATGTTCCTACCAATATTATATGAAGAAAATATTTTTACTAAAGATTGGAAAGGTTGTTTGATAAAACAATAAAGATTCTTGGAAGTTTATCTATTGAATCAGTTTAAGCATATTTGAGTAAGTTTAAAAGACCTACTATAAAGTTCTATCCAAAGTATTATCACATATAAAATACTAATGTTTCATAGATAATACACTTATATGATTATTAAAGAAGAGTTAAAAGTTAGTGATGGTATTTGAGTAGAATTGAAATAATTTAAGGGGTATTTATATACCACATTAATGATTAGAGTAAATATAGTAATTATTAAGGAAAAGGGATTATATTAAAGGATTCAAGAATAATTATTATTTACAAGAAAAGAATTTGGAAATTAAGTTCAAAATCTTTAGAATTATTATTATATTCATTGATACTATTTTGAAGTTTCTTCCAAAGCAATTTTTGGTGTTTGAGTTGAGTTTATAAATATGGAGTTAATAATAGAAATTATATAATTACAGGTTATTCAAATATGTCTAGGTTAATTATATATAATACATTTCTCAGTGTTGAGAAATTTGAAAAATTACCTTGATGTTCATATAGATATGTAATGTATTGTATATTATATGTATTTTTTTTTCTAGAATATGTTAAAATTTGGTAAAGGAATAAAAAATGAGTAATGAATACAATTTTTTATGTTATATAATATTTTATTCTCTTAGAAGAACTAAAATATGAACAAGGACTAGATCTTTGAGAGTTTCATAATATTTCTTATTGAAATGTAAGTTTTTATTTTGGGACTGAGAATTGGAAAATTCCTTAAAGTCCCCTATGATTTATAATATATTCAATATATTATGTAAGATATTATACTCCAAGAGAAATTTTTAAAAGGAAATAAAAAAACTATGATAAATAATATTTTCATATCATGCATAATATATTTCCAGTTAAGATTTATGAAATTTATGAGATCATAAAAAATATAATAATGGAAAAAACGTTACATAATATGTAAGATTTAAATAATATTATATATATGTCATAAGATTAATAAATTATGGAGAAGGTATAAAATTCATTATGATACATAAGAAATAATATTTCTCATATAAGTTTTTTCAGTTTAAAAATGTGAGTTCTTCAGAAGATAACAGTGAATATTTATAAGTTAAACTTACATAAGAAGGAATAAATTGGGAAGATGTTGTATAGATATTTATGTCTTAAACATCTTGATTCTTTAGTGAATTAATCCCTAATTCAAGTTACTAATTTAAATGACGAAGAATGATGATAATTTGACTTTATACTATGAAGAAGAAAATCTATTTGTGAAGATTTTTGAAGAGAAATACCAGTCAATGATGGTTCTATATTTTATAAAGAAGTTGTGATATGATTAGTAGACCATAATGCAATGCATGATGAGGAAAATTTTGTGCGAGAGATTTACACCACAATATATAACAACATACTATGACTTTGATGCTTTATGTTTTCTATGAATATGTATAAGTAAAGGTATGTAGATTTTGTGGAAGTTTTGAAGGAATATAATCTTGAGAATTTTGGAAGATTAAATATTAAAATATTTTACAAATGTTAAATGAAAATTAAGAAGGATATTCACTTTCATAAATCAATCAGATTTATATATTTAAATACAGAAAATTAATTGATGAGATTTTGTGTAGGTATAATATATAATAGAATTATAAGAATATAAGTAGAGAAGCATATGTTGTTTCTATATTTATTTTTTTGTGAGCCAAATAATAAGGATGAGTGAGCCAATACTACATCCTGTTACTGATCTGGTGTATCAAAGGATTACATCTTGGAACTATCATCATTAGAAGAGAACATTGTGCTAAAATAAGTGAAATACAGATACTTATTAATGATTAATACCTTATGCATAAAATAAATAAGGAAAGGTACCAACCTTGTGATCATATTAAACATTTAGTGTGTTGAATTTAGTGAGATCCAGTGCCATTGTTAAAGGTGTTTTTATTTATTCACTGAAGAAAAAGAAGAAGAAGAAAAGAGACAAACCAGATTTTATACTACTGCATATTATTTTGGTTAAAGAATAACAACAATAAGGATGTTTTACTATGATATTATTATATCATGATGTATTATTGATGATCCTTTCCTATGATACACAGTATCATACACCTTCTTACTAGTGATCTATAATACAAAATCGCACACTTTGTCTGGTGAAGCTGTATGATTTTTTCCTTCATAGGGTACCCACTCATTGTAGAAAAATGCCTTGTATATATGAAATTCGATCAAACTTATTATCTGGTTATTTTACTTACACAACCCACACCTTATATAGGACTTATGGTTTTTAGGGATCGTATACACAGATCATCCACATGAGTCTTTTTTAGCCATTCCATAGATAGATTAGTAAAACCACTATATACGACTCAACAATATCCTCCTTAGTACATGACCTAATAGATATATTATAGAAAAATGATCTGATACCATTTTACAATAGTATGTGCATGGTTAACAACACTCTACAATACAAAATTTTCTACTTCGGCCTAAAAAGATGCATAGTTTTGCCCTTCCCAGGGCACTCACCCATCACAAGAAAAGGACTTGTATCTAGGCATGGTGATAAAACTTATTATCAGGTTATTTAAATTGAACCTATCTTTCCCAATGTGGTACTTTTGTCTTACATGCAGCGTGCACACAAAATTATCTATAATAGGTTTGTTTAGATATGTTATAGATCTATTAGGGAAGGAACTGCATACATCCAAATATTATTACATTATATTAATGAATTTAATTTTGGAAAAATTTTCTAATGTGAAAGAGTAAAATAAATAGGATATATCATGAACAAAAATTCTACAAGTTATATAAATTGGAGTAAACTAAATAGATAGGACATAAATTTTAGTTTCTTAAGACAGTATGGAACTTGGTGTGTGAGTGGAAAATTGAATCCATAAATAAGATTCAAATGTAGTCTTAGAGCATGCTTCCTAACCCTAATTCTAGGCCCTTGCTATTATACTTAGTCTTTGGGGATTCCTGCTGTTGGGATAAATTACTTCTATATTAGTAAAAATCAATGAATAAGTGAAATGAACATAAAATATATAAAAACAAAAAAAAACAATGTATATGCCTAGATATTAAGTGGAATGAATTGTAAATGGAATTATAAACTCTATTGAAGAAGGAGAAGATGAAGTATAAAATTGAGATAAGAATAATTGATAGAGGAAATATGAAAGTGAATAGTAGGTAAGGAGATTAAGCGAGAGAAAATTGAGATGGTTTTTACTGATTAAATTTGATTTAAACAAATCCTCATCACTTAAAATTCAATTAACTGATGCTCAAGCTTTAGGGGAAGTGAATTATTTATGAAAATTTTTATTGAGAAAAATCAATTAAGGAAAAGTAATCACTCAAGTATGGGGGAATGTGGTTTTCAATATTTTTTTTTATTGTTTTTCATTTGTTTGTCTTCATTTGTTTCTGTATTTTTCTTGTAAATATATACTAATATAATTAGTAATAATAATCATATAGTTCAGAGGGATTAATTTCCCAACTCAACCTTAAGTGATGAATTTCATGAAAATTTAATTTTAAATGAAACAATGTTTATGGATGAGATTTTAAATTTTTTTATTGTTAAATAATTTAGGGTAACTGGATAAGGTTGATTAAATAGAGAAAATTAAATTCTATATAAGATTAAATCCCACAAACTAATACAACTTTAAGAGGCCAACATATCCTGCATTAGAGGTTAAGAGTTCCGCACATCCCTAACTTCATCTTAATACAACAACTTTAAAAGGAATTATGAAGCTAATATTACATATTCCATCCTCTGAGAGTGAATCATCTACCAATTTAGTCTAATGGAATATCTTGAGAATCTATCACCATGCCAACATAGTCTCAAAAAATATCTTGATACTATGTCCACACCAATGACCCCTACATAGACTTGTTTATTCTATGTCACACATCCAACACTTTGTAGATCAACAATACATGATATCGAGTCCGTATAATGCACACAATATTAAAATAATCTAATTTTGTGGAATTTACAATGCTAAAAAGTTTTCATTGTTAATTCAACTTCAAGTGCTTCTACATCTACCAGAAAAAGAGAGACCTGGATAATAAATTAATCTTGGAGTGCTGACAGTGGAAGATGATGTTCTCTAATGAAGTTTGGTAGTTTACTAAATGGTGCTGTCTGATTGACATAAAATTGTATGTTCAATGGACAAAGTGAATGGTATGTTCACTAGTTTCAGTGGTCATGTGATATATTCTATAGGGTATTGACATTTATTTTCATAAAATGATGGGACGTCTAGAATTATGGATGGGGGTTCAATGGGTTGACCAGATGGGCCCCTCTATATATGTGGGGTTGGATCATTTATACATGCACTTGAAAATGTGTGACTATGATGTGGAAACATAGTAATAAGTTATCAGACAATTTTTATGATTTTGATTATAAAATTTGTATCATCTATGTTTTTAAGATGGTAGTAGTTCTCTCCTATGGATGTAGGACATAATTGTCCAAACCACATTAAACCAATTTTTTTTTCTTTAATTTTTGAATTTTCTCTATTCTTTATTGAATTATGAAGTGTGTATACATTATGTACATTTTGATATGTTTATTAGTGTTCTTCAACTTCCTATATTTCGTTACATCATAGACACAGGGTGATGCCCAATTAGTGGAGTGTCTAAAGCATGTCCATCTATTGCACAAAACATCTAGAGTAATGAATCCTATGGATCAATGGTGTATCCACAACCCCAAAAAATGGTATTTGATCTTGTTTTTTAGATAGAAAGTGCACACTCTATAAAATATCAAGTAGACCTCTATGACCATTTGATGTTTTTATATTCATCAGTATTTTTACTAGTTAATCCAAATAATGGATTCAGATGATGGTAAGGTCTGGGTTGAAAAGTTTGATGAGAAATATTTTGGTTTTGGGAGAATGTAGCTAATAGATTATCTCATTCAAAAATGACCTATATATATTCCATTGACCATAATCCTATATGATAATATGGAAAAAGTTGAATGGTAGGGTCTGGATAGAAAGTCACTCATAATCATTTAGATATCATTGGACTAGAATGTATCCTTTAACATCTAAGAGGAGAAGGCATTAATGGAGTTGATAAATACTCTGGTAGATATGTATAATAAGCCCTTAATAATGAATAAAGAGTTCATGAACTAGAGTCTGTTTGACATGAGGTTATTAGAATATAGGTCTTTGAATGATGATATGAATAACATTAACATGATTCGAAATCATATGAAATATTTTAATATGAAGTTTGTAGAATATGTCTAGGAATTATTGTTTTTATCATCACTTCTAGAGAGTTGGGAAGTTATGGTAACTACCATAAGAAATCCTTGTGATATGAATAAATTAGTGTTTAAGGATGTTTATTGGATTATCCTAAATGAAGATCTCAAATAGATAGAGGTTTAAGAACCATTCAGTAGTGATCTCAATGAATATGGAAGAGGATGGTCACCTCATTGGAAGACAAGTCAAAGAAGGTCATATGACAGGTCACATAGAAGTATTCGATATAAATAGACTAGATCTGACCCAACATGTTGAAACTATAGTAAGACAGGTCATCTAAATAAATACTATAGGGAAAGAAGAAGAAACTCAAAATGAGTATCAACTGGAAGTATAAAAATTATGAATTCTATAGGAGATGAAGGAAGTGATAATTTAATACCGAATGTGCATGTTCTAGTGGAATCATAGATCATTGATTTTGGAGCATCATTCCACTCCATAAAAAATAAGGGATACATGGAAAATCATGTATTCAAAAAAATTAGAAAGGTACACCAAGTGGATGATAGATCTTTAAAAATTATGGGGAAGGGAGATGTGAAGGCCTGGATGGAGAACATGAGCTACCTTGATCTCGAATCAGTATGACACATACCTGGTTTCTAGAAGAATCTGATTTCTATGGGATAATTAGATAAATAAGGTTTAAAATAACCTTTACCAATAGATTATAGAATATCACTTGAGGTTCAATGGTTATGTATAGTGGAATAAATGATGGAATATTATATTTACCTAGATGATTAGATAGAGTAACAACCACTGGAACTACAATATCTAATAGATCAGAGTTATGGAATTATTGAATATGAAATCTCAATTTAAATTACATGATATTTTTTTTGTGAAATTAATGTGTAAGATAGTTCATGAAAACTTCCAATGTTGTGAGGGTTGTATACTCAAAAATCAATGAAATGTGTTGTTCAACATGAGTAGAAGGACACCCAAGAGATGAAATCTAGGAATTGTGCACAAAAATGCATAGGGACAAACTCTTATTTGATCCAATAGAGGGTCATAATTATTTATGAAATTCACTGAAGATTTCATGAGTAAGGTATGGGTTAAATTTATTAATAAAAAATATTATGTATTTGAAATGTTTATTTAGTGGAAATATGTGGTGTAGAATGAGAAAAACATAAGATAAAATTTTTATGGTCAGACAATGATGGTGATTATAGTAGAAAGTGCTTCTAGAACTTCTACAAACACATATGGATAAGACATGAGAAAAATATACCTGGAATACAGGAGCATAATGTTAAGGATTAAAGAATGACCATGAAATTAATAGATAATTCATGAAGCATGAGGTTTCACTTAGTATTGTCCAAGGTTATTTGGGTAGAAGAGGTCAATTGTGAAACATAATTAGTTAATCGAAGTCCATCAACATTGATGGGGAATGAGATACCAAAAGTTCAATGGTATAATAAATCAATGGAGCTCAATTACCTCAAAATTTTCACAAGTCTTGCATATTTTCATGTGGATTCTATGGATTGATATAAAATATAGGAAAAATCCAAGGAATGTTTCTTTGTTTGAAATTGAGATAAACGTTTTGGATTTAGATATTGGATGATGATAAGATTCAAGTAATCAAAAGCAATAAGGATCTATTTAATTTGTATAACTTGTATAAAATTTAGAAATTGAAGAATAAAGTAGTTAAATATTAAGATTCAACTTATAAAATTCATGTTGATCTGAATTAGAGCTATGGACAGACACAAGTACCAAAAAATTCAGATGACAACAAAAAAGGACTGAACATATCCTTGAAAAAGGTACAATATAAAGATCTAGGGATATTAAGGCTCAAGTGATATTACCAAACCATAGGGCTCTAAATTCCAAAGTTTTTTAAGAAGTAGTACTAGATAGAGAAAAGCCATTGGATAATTTATAGAGGTCTTATAGAGTTACAAAACTAGTTTATAGGTATGTCCATGACTTGCATTATCTACTTCTAATAGAAAGAGTGGAACCTAAGAGTTTGAAATAGGTGGCCAATATTTATGATTTCAGATAAAAGGGGTTATCTATAAAGGATAAGATAGATTAATTGTACATAGATAAAACTTAGGAGTTAATGGTTTTAACATAAGGGAATAAGGCACTTGAGAACAAATGGGGTTTCATCTAAAGGAATAAGTAGATGAAAGGAAGTTGTACAAAACATGGTTATTGGTGAAGGGGTTTCAAAAAAATGGTGATATTTAATTTTTTGAGATATTTTCCTCATTTATTAAACATAAATTTATTCAAATAGTTATTTTAATCATTGTGTTCAATGATTTTTACTGAGAGAAAATGGATGTAAAGATGGAATTTCTCCATATATATTTGGAAAAAAGAAATTTACATGAAGCAACCAACGAGTTTTTTAGATCAAAGGAACAAGGAATTGGAATAAAAGATGAATAAAAGTCTATATGGATTGAAATAATCACCAAGGAAATGGAATTAGAAGTCCAAAACATTTATATTAGACCTAGGCTTCATATAGAGAAATTTAGATCACTATTTATATCGAAAGGTGCTTAAATATGGGAGTTTCAACTTGCTTCTCATGTATATAGATGATATATTTAAAGATATTCTAGATATTAGGAGGATTAAAGAGCTAAAATAAGACTTTTATGGAATCTTTGAGATGAAATATACCAGTGAAGAAAATAATATTTTATGGATGAGAATTGAGTGATATAGGAAATGTATAAGATTTATTTTATCTTAGAAAGATTATGTTCGTAAGGTTATGAAGATATTTGGTATGTCTAAATGCAATATACAATAAAAATCAATTTCTATAAACTTTAATCTTTTAAAATATTAGGCTATAAATATGAGGATTAGGTTAATCACTTGGGGAAGGTTTTGTCTGCATGAGTTATGAGAAGATTGATTTATTCCATGGTGTGAACTTATTCAGACATTGCATAGGAAGTGACAATTTTCAAGAATTTCATGTTAAATCTAGGGAAATAACACTAGGAATCTGTGAAATGTATCATCTAGTTTCTCAAATAAAAGGAAGATATAAAATATTTTTATGGGATAGATGATCCTTTATAGAGGATGTAGATACAAAATTTGGGGGAGATTCAAATACTCAAAAGAGTACAACAGGTTTTGTATTCATATTCATTGTAACAATGGTGAGATAAATTTCAAGATTATAATTAGTGGTATATTTTTCTATGATAGTAGATGAATATTTTGTATCAACATATGTCTAGAAGGAGTTGATATGGTGAAGGAATCTTTTGGAGGAATTTGGAAGGATGTAGCAAACTGGATTGCTCTACTTTGATAGTTAGAGTGTAACTAACTAAGATTTGAATATAGTATTCTATGAAAAGATGAAGAAAACTAACGTAAAATTTCATTTAATATTAAAATTTATATAATAAAAGGATTTTTAGCTATAGATGATAGCTAAAAATAAAAATCTAGTGGATATGTTCACCAAGACTTTAGTTTTGGAATGGCTGATGTAACATTGTGCTTTATTGGGACTTGGTTGAATGGAAGGGGTATGGGGAATTTCTAAGGTATGATCAAAGAATTTTCCTAAATATTATAGAGTTGATGCATATTTCCCTAAAATATAATTCAAGTCGAAGATTTTTGGGTTATGAATCCAACTTTAAGTGACACAAAATCTAATAGATGGAGAGAGATCCATATGATAAAAGGGTCTTGGGTTGTTATAAATGAAAGATGAGGTTCTCTGTAAGAGGTAGGTTGTTAGAAAAATGGTGTTTTTTGATGGATGTACAATGGTATATTCACTAGATGAGGTGAATGGTATTTTCACCAGATTTAGTGGTTATTTTCTAGATATAATTGGGTATGAAAAGTCATCGAGCTCAATGAATGGGTCATCCGATAATTAGGATGGAAGTACAATACGTTGACCAATTAGCACTATATATATGTGGAGTAGGAAAAATTTTATTAGTATTTGAAAAGGTTTTATTGAGATGTGTAAAAATAGTAATCAATTATTCGAAAAGTTATATGTTTATAATTGTAATCTTTGTATCATCCGAGTTATGAAGATGGAAACAATGTTCTCCCATAAAAGTAAGTCTTAATTATCCGAACCATGGTAAACTAATGCATTATTTAATAAATTTATTAATTTTTTCTAATATTTAATGCTTTTGTTGAGTTGTATGGAGTGTGTGTATTCCATGTGCATTTATATGTGGTGATTAGGGTTATTAGACTTAATATATTTTGATACATCAATGTCACAAGGTAATGTCAGATCAATAGAGTGTCGGAATATTGTCTACATGCTGTAAAAAAAGTCTGGAGAAAGTGAATCTAGTGGATATATAGTGAATATATATTCCCAAAAATTGACATAACCTCAAGAGTTACAAAAGAATCTTAATGGATAATGCAAATTATATCCGCCTACCAGTGCCTCTTTAGTCTCCAACAAACATTATAATGGGAGTGGATGGAGTCTTAACTTATAGAGGTATAGAATGATCTATCCATGGTCATTGATAATAAATATGAATACGTGGAAAAAAATGAAATCCTGAGCATACCATCAAATATTACTCCATACCAATTGTCTAACCAAATTTGGTAAGGGTATACTGAATATTCCATATAGTTAATGAATAAAGAAGGAGAGGAATGAGGATCATGGGCACTGATTCCTACTTTTTCATAGTTTTATGATGAAGAAACATCACTACTAATGTGTAATAATACCATTGAGGATTCCAAGTCTATGTGGTAGTTATCATGGTGCTAAATCCTTTTCATTGTGGTTATAAATTGTAAAAAGGGGTAGGAGAATAAGGGAACCCACATAGGGGATTTATTTGAGGATAGTTTAGGTTTATTTACTACATTTTAACTTTGTACTTATACTCCCCCCTCTTTATAACTTCCATATTCATGTATGTTTAGTCCTCTATGGTTAGTTCGAGGGATATCGTGATTTTAATTCTTGAGTTTGTAGTAATAATTTTAGCTATTTTCTTATTTCTTATTTCTCACTCTGATATTTCATTGTGTTGAGTGATGTGGGTTGGTAAGAGTTTCCCACCATTTTTCTTCATTGTGATTTCTTCTCTATATTATGGAACATAAAATGAATTCCTTCCTCAATCATATAGTTTAATAAATTGACTTCGTAGTTGATGAGTGAATGGTCCCTGACATTGTCTAGGTAATTTGGTGTATTCATTCCCCCCAAACTCAAATCATACTTTGAGAGAGGATTTAGCTGATTGAGATAAATGTATCTATACATGCCCAAGTAGTGTAGTCTTGATTGTCCATGCATAAAAGAATTTGTTAAATAAAAAATTAGGTAATAAATATCCTCCATTCGATAGTGGATGTGGACAATGTAAAAATGGGTCATTGAGGAAAATAGAGATATGATTACATCTAATAGTGAAATGATGATAGGATTTAATTATTGATCGATAGAGGAAAATCATAGCTTCTTCCTAACTTCATCATCATTTTCATCTAATATAATTTTTCCTCTCACTTAAAATTCACAACCCCATGTTTTCATTGATTTATTTTATATAAAATCCAAAAAATATAATAAGTGGCATCGAGGACTACAATGTGATTTGTAACCTTCTTAAGAGACGACCATGCGGTTAGATGTTGCATTGCTATCTTAGGAGTTCTATAAATTCTAAAGTGTGGATGAATCCCTAATTAAAATATTTCAACAACCCCTTGTCTTCCTTTATATTAAATTATGAAAAATAAAGTATGAATTTTCATTGAAATTCATATGTATAGTGTGAGTATAAAACCAATATTATTTCTTGAAGACTCCAATATAATCCTATGTAAGAATAATCCAAACATGAAAATCCAATGAATGGTTTATAATTTATTTTAATAAAATATATTATCAAAATCTTTTCAAGTAAAAAAGAATCTTTATTTATATAAATAAGCAAGGTAAGAATAGTTCAATGATAAGAGACTTCTTTTAGTTCAATCATAAGTAAAATATAAATCAATGTTAAATTCTAAACACGCTATATAATGATAATCAAAGTTAAAAACCCCCATTCCATAAAAAATTACCCACTTTATAAAGTGGTCTACCAAAGGCCAATTTTTTTAATAACATACTATATAATAATAATAATCACATGTAACACCATCATTACATAAAATATAATCCCCATTATGACTAGGTTTTACCAATACCTATCAAGCACATAATACCCCCAAGGAAATATACTATATTATAATTTAATTTCTACCAAGATGAAATATTTCCCACCCATTTTAGTCATACAAATAAAATAATCACCTGAAAATAAAAACCCTATTCAATCCTTCCATAAATTAGGAAAGGGTACATATGATAGACATAAAACCCCATTTATAGACTATTTTCTCAATCCAAATAACACAACTCAAAAAAATTCCAATAACAATAAAATCCATAAATGAAAATATATCACATGTTTTTGAAAAAGAATCAATATCCCTTTTCCCAAATAAAATCTAAAAACCCACACATTATATATATTAATTTCAATAGAAAACATATTTACATGAACTACCATTTAAATTTAATTCCAAAACAGAACCCACCATTGAAAAATCATTAAAAAATAATTAAAAATCATGTAACACAGTTGATTAAAACCCAAAAATTTAATTAAATGAATCTAAAAACCATATTTCTTCATAAAATCATGTTAAAAAAAATAGATATTTAAAAAATGCATAAAAATATTAATAAAAAATAATACTCAAATATTCATTATTTATAAATCCATTAAGAATTCAAATAAAGGATTACCCACTGTAATAATAGATTGGAGAAACATACATAGTTTCACTTTTCTTAGAATTATATAAGTATGAAGTTGGATAATCTTAATGGTATAAAATAGAAAGACCTATCATTAAGATTTGTTTATAAATAATAATTTATTAATTTAATAAAGCAATTCTCTCTTAAAGTAAGTTTTTAATTCCACATGCATGTTTGAAAAACCCTTATTCCCTTTTGTAATGAATCATGTTATTTTTCATGACACCCATAGTGATGGACATGACCTCTAGTGAGTGTCAAGATTATTAGCCAGTAAAAGTGGATAAGTTTCATTACATTTTTAATATTTTTCATGTGATTCGTTATTTATATATGATTATGTTACTACATTATATAATTTAAGCTTTATTTATCATCATGTTTGTAATTATTGTTTAAAATTCATTAATTCTTGGTCCATTTTACATTACCTTGTAAAACACACTCTGGTACTAATTTAAAAATGAAATTTTAGGATCAATTTATTCAAATAATGGGGAATATTTCTTCCTTATAGTTAAATATAATATTCACAATGGAAGATGGAAATTTTGGGCCTTAAAACAAAAACATATTGGGAAAATAATATAGGATACCTGAGCACTAAATTTTATGTATCAATAAAAGTGTAAGTCTAATGAATCTAAATTTTTAACTGTGGATAAAGGAAATCATGAAGAACATTTCATTAAAAATGGTGTACCATCATAGTTTTTCATAAAATCTAGCCCAAATTTTAATCATCAAATTGTAATTCCTAGATAACCTTAAAAATGTCCAAAATATTTTGGTACATAGTTGAATCAAATATTCCTCATGATTTCCACTATCCATAGTTAATGTTTTAGATTCATTGGGCTTAAAATTACGGGTAACACTTCCATTTTAGTGCTTGGGTGCCCAATATTCTTTGTCGAAAAACTTATGTATTTTAGGATCAAAATTTATATTTTCTATTATGAATATTACATTTATCTATAATGATGAAATATTACTAATAATTTGAATAAATTGATCATTAATTTAAAATTTAAATTAGTAAATGAGAAAAGTTTATGGGGTTTTACAAAATTGAGCCCATAATTAATTACTTTTAAATAAGAATTATAATCATGATAAGAAATAATGTTTAAATATAAAATAATTTAACCAAAGAATTTATGAAAAATGAATCATACGAAAAAAAATTCAAATTGAAATGAAAATTATTTAATTTCAATGGATAATTATACTAACAACTTGAGTTTTTCCAGTTCATTGAAAAATACTAGAACACAAAGATCAAAATTTAATTCCCCTATCCAAATATATTTTAACATAAAATGTTTACCATTAAAAACATACATTAAAAAATTATTTATCCTATAAAAATCCTTTATAACAGGTCTAGTACACTAGAATATGCCAATCCAAATCCCATTGCTTTTTTCAAATTAACAAATAACTTTCATCCAATTCCAATTAATCATAAAGATGTGTTGTGCATATCAAAATACATGGGGGTTAATTTTTCTTCATGGATAAAAAGTTATATGGTCAATTTGGGAAACAAATTTTAACTTTAAGATGAGTATCTAGTTTTTTCACTTTTTTTATTTTTTGGGTTTTTTGAAAAATCCCATGGTGATTGAAAATTTTCTCAATCAAGTAAATATTTTGAGTAATAATTTGATGATGAATCTAAGGAAAGATAACCTCACGGAAACAAATGAAACTTATATTCCTAGGAATCACCTCCAGTTAACTTAATAAATAACATAGAGACTACCACAAAAAGAGATAGAAATATAAATTATAGACTATAAAACTATAGAGTCATCATCACCAAGTTCCATAAAACCCACATTAAGTCAATACATTAATCTATATGAAAATTTTATTATCTTATTCCATTTTCTTCTCTTATTTATTAATTTTTTTTGGGACACTAAAATGAAACTAAAATGATTAAAAAATATATGTTATAATCATATAGACCCCAAGAACTCAAAATCACACCTCACAATAAAAAGTATGTGCATTGTAACTTTTTTATTAAAATGAATGAAAATATAGATGATGAAAAATCACATATGATAAACATGATTACCAAAATTTATCCTCTTGAAATTAAAATTTTTTAAGGATTAGAATTAAGCTATGAAAAATTATTTGATATTTGGTTTTAATTTTTAAAAATTAAATAATCACATGAAACAATAATGAAATTTAATTTTTCATCGATGCTCCACACTTTTTTCACAAAAAATATATAATTTTAATATGAACCCCATGAAAAATATCCTAGAACTTATGAAAATCACTAGTATTGAATTATAGAAGATTAAAAATTTGAAGGATAATTTCTATAAAGTTTCATGATCCCTATTCTAGTTGGAATGACCCCATGAAAAATATTTTAGAATGCTATATTGATGACTCAAAATGAGAAAATACAAAATAATAATTTCTAAGTAATCAAATCAATACCAAAAAATCTAAATATATAAAAAAATATAAAAAAATATATTTTATATACCTTAATAATCCAATCAAAATCCAACCACCAATCACATTCTGACCAACCTTCCATCCAATGATCACCAACACCAAAATCAAATTGGAGGTGCCCACAAAAGTAATGAAAATAATTGTTATTACTCATATATATAAACCATTATCTCTCATTCTATTATAAGTTTAAGATGGAAATTTCATATTTAATGAGTTAATATTGTCCCTCAAATCCTCAAATTTCTCATTAACTTTATTGAATTTCCATGTTATCTTGTTTTTCCATAATTCCTCCATAATCATTCATTTGAGGACAAGAGAAGTTTATGAGAGACATTGAAATATTAAGTTAAATACAAGGAGTGTTTATCAGAATTAAGATTTGAAGAAGAATCCCTTTCATGGATTTTTGTAAAAGGGAAGAAAGGATGTGAAAGAATTAAGTTGATATGGTTTATGTGTTGGATTTTGTTTTCAATACGTAAATCATATTATAAATGACAAAATATAAATTTTATATTGTGAGGTGAAGGTTTTTTGGAAGTTTTTAGGTGTTTGAAAGAGGTTTGTAATTTTTTGGAATCAATTTTAAGGTTTTTGGAGCTAAAAAAATCTGGGTCTAAAATTTAACCAAGTCCACAGTAGTAGAGTAATATGTAATGGTTACTATAATTTTCTTTCTTGGGGTTTAAATTTCATACTAAGTCAATAAGTTAAATGGATTAAAGGGAAAAAAGTTTCTAGAATTTAAAAGAGTTGATGATTCACTTTAAATATCTGGAAGGAGTTTGAGATATAGCTAATCAATGATCTAGAAGTTAAAAGATTGAAGAGTTATGAAGTTATGTATCTAAAGGATAAAAGTTTGAGTAGGAGATATATTTTTGGTTCAGTACTCATGGATGGGTCCCTCTGTGCTAAGAAGTTTTAAAAAAATGGATAAGTCTGCTATGTATATGTTGAATTTGATTTGGAAATTTGGATATCTCCCAAGTCACCTTGTATACATATAAGTTGACCTAGATTCTAGAAAACTGGCGAAGTCCCAAAAAACAATCTATAGGCATAGGTTAATCTTATTATATTAGTAGAAGTTTGGTAAATTTTTAGGATGAATTGTGATATGTACTGGTTCTTCAACTATTTTTTTTTAAAAAGTCCTAAATATCATTGATATAGACATGGGTTACTTACACAAAGAGAATAAAGAAATAGAAAAGTATTGATTGTACCTATGATATGTATAGGTAATCAAAGATCATGGGAATTTATAAAGTCCTAAGTATTCCTATGGTATACATGGGTTACTTTGAAAATATGTATCAAAAAATTGAAAATTAATCAAACATATGGATTGATATATAGGATTCTTAGTTTTAAAAAATGTGAGTTCTCTAGAAGTTAATTGAGATGTTTAGAAGTTAAAATTATAAAAGGAGAGATTAAAAAATTAAAATTATCAAGTAATACATTGAAAGAAGAATTAACTATGATGATTCTGAAGATGTTATTATATAGATTAAATATCCTGAAGGGAAATCATGGTATAAGATACTGAAGAATAATGGTCATGTTGTGAAAATAATTTCATGACATAATCATGTAGACTTGGAGAAGTAAAAGAGAAGGATTATTTTGTGAAGATGGAGTCACATTGTGATGAAAATACATGATTGTTATGGTCTAGGTTATTTTTAAATAATTAAATATATTGTTCCACATTTCATGGTTTTACACTGCAATATGTATACATAGAGAGTATGAAGTAATTTTTTACATAATGAAAAAGAGTTTCATACTACAAAGGAAGAATAAGTTTAGAAGCAGTTAAGTGGAACTTATTTTTCATTCCATAGTGAATGAAGACATTCAACGATGACCTAGAAAGGTTCCAAAATAAAAAAATGAAGCCATAGAAAGAGAAGATAAGTTTATAAGTAGTTGAAGGAAGATAGTTATTTAAATTTAAATTTAAAATTTAAATTAAAATTCGAACTTGAAGAAGATACTACTACTGTGAAAGATAAAATGAATAGGGGTCCTGCATGTAGTTTAAGTAAAAGTGAAGAGATAGTAGAGAGGAATAATCTAGAGTATTATTAAAGAGATATGAATAATGTATGAAATGTATTATAAAAAAGAAGAAGAGTAGTGTGTGATGTTTAATGCACATAGGAAGAGAATGTACAATAGTGTAATTAGACAATGAAGATGATAAATATTACATAATTTCGGTCCCTCATGGATGGAAGGAGTTCTACACAGAAGTACCAAAGACTGAGGATGTATGGAAATGGGTTTGATGGATTCCCCCCGATATTGGGATTGTACTAAACATTGATGGATCATGCAATAATGGTGAAATGTGGGATGTAGGATCTATGTGTGACAAGTCCAGTTCATTTATTCTGGATTTTAGCATGTTATTTGGATGGAGTACACCCTCACAACTAAGGCCTCAAGATTTATCAAGGGTATAGAGCTATTCCAATCAAATAGTATCTCATTGTATTGGGTGTAGATGGAATCCACCATTATTTACAAGTCCATCCATGAGGATATCCTCATCCCGTGGGACATCAACTACTCTATCTACAAATGAAAATCTATTCTCAACAGTTTCATGAAGCTCACCCACACATGGTGAGAGGGTAACAATGTATCTAATTTCTTAGCCTCCTAGGCCTCCTCTAACAGTGCATGCATCATCATTACCACTCTTGGATCCCTTCCTCCAACATGTGTCAGTCTAGTCCATGCTGATGCACTGGTTCTTCATTATTTTATACTTCCTTTACTTGCTTGGGGCTCTCACCCTCTTAATTTAATAAAAATTTCTTAATGTTTTATGGATGTAGGTTTTCTATATTATTATTGGGAGACAATTACATAGAGGATAAGGAAAATCCATGCTTTAGTAAAGTACAAGATATCAGTGAAACTTATTGGGATAATTTTAAGGAGTTAAACGATTTGCATTCTTGTATTATGATTTCAAGTATATACCCTACTCATTCATTTCCAATATGGTGATTATAGTAGATCATATGGTCTTAGGTGATTATAGATCATTCCAAGGATTTGTTACTCATTTTGAGTAGTGAACCTTTTACATCAAGTGTCCTTGTTTCTTTCCATTCCTCAGCATGTGTTAGTTAAGCGGTGAGATTTTCACTCAAATAAGTGACATAGGTTTATTTAGAAAGAAACCATAAAATGGAAAATAGAGTAATAATTCACCAATTCACCCCCTCTTAGTATACCAAAACTATTCTTGGGGCCATCACAAGTGGTATAAGAGCAGTCCATGTTTCCAAAAAAAGATCAAAAAATTTTATGTTCATTGCTATAAAGGTTTTTAAACTTAGTTTGTATTTGATTTTTTCTCACTCTTTCTGAATCAAGAAAGACTTACTCTATAGTTAAATATTTGGCCTTTCAATTTAGGTTGTGGAAATGGAAAACGTTAATTTAGTGAACAATAAGGGGATTCACACATTTAATGGGAATAATTATTATATATATAGATTATATGTTGTTTTATCTTTTATTTATCAGTTTGAATGTTTTTGAGGCTACTAAGTGTGGTTTTGTTCCTTATAATGATGGTATGATAACAGTGGATATGTAGAATTTGGAGAATGATGGTTGTGCATAGAATTCCATATTTTCACCTCTTTTAGTGAAGTCATTTCTCAAGTTTAAAGTGATCAATATTGCTAAAATAATTTGGGATATATTAGAAAACATTTAAAAAGGCAATGAAAAGGTGAATCAAGCTAAGAAATAATTTTATAGATTGAGATATTTATATATTAAGATGAATAATGATATAATATTATATGAATTACTCACTAGAGTAAATAAATTTGTGAGAACCTTTAGAGTTTTTGATGAGAATTTATAGGATTCTATGGATATCAAGAAGATGGCATGAATTTTTATAGATAAGTTTAATGAAAAGGTATTAGTTCTTGAATACTAGTATCTAAGTACAATTTCATTGGATGATATATATAGAATCTTAATATCTTATGAAATATTAAATGGAAGCACCTTAACTAAGAAAAGAAGGTTTATAGGTAAATTTACTTAAATTATTTAAATAAAGAGAAGAGTAGGAAATAAAGTTTTAAAGATAATAAATATGTTGAAGATTAAGAAGATGTTGAAGTGTAATTTTATAGATTTAGTTCATTCATTTATAGAAGTCTGAAAAAAGTAAATGAAAAGTTTTTAGGGAATATTCCACTTAAATGTTTTGAGTGTAGAGATATAAGACATTTTTTAGGAAACTATCCATGATTTAAAGAAGATAAATAATGTGAAGATCAAGATGAAATTCCAAGTTTTTTCTCAAAGAATAAAGAATCAAAACATTCTTACAAGGGTAAATTTAGAAAATTATATAAATTCAAGAAAATAAATTTCTTATATAATCTTGAAGATAGTTATAGTAGTGTTGATGATGAATAAGTAGAGACATCAAATGAAGATTATTAAAGGCTTTTAATTGCCAAGGTGAATGAAGAATAAATCACAAGTGATAAAAGAAGCAAAGATGGAAGTGATAAAAAAATGAAAATTGATTTCATGACTAAATGAGAACTCATATAGTGTATCTTTAAGATATCTCAACTAATAAAAGAGAAAAACTATTTAAAGAAGGATTGTCAATTATTTTTCAATAATGATAACTTAAATGATAAAAAAGAGTCAAATCTAAAAAATTAGATTGATAAATTGGAGAAGTTTTTCAATAAAGAGGAGAATTTGAAAGTTGAAAAGGAATTAAAGGATACATAGAATATTGAGTTTGAACTTGTTCAATAAAATTTTATATAGGTTAAAAAGGAACTGACAAGTAAAAACCCAACTTTTAGAGTTCTCTTGAAGAAGTTAGATAAATCACAAAGTTGAAGATTTTGTAAGGAATTGAAGTTGAAAAGGATGGTAAAATTCAAGTAAGGAAAAAAAGATCACATTAAAATATTAAAAAATATATTCATATTTTTAGTGAAAATTCTTATTCAAAGTCTCAAGTGAAGAAAGATGATTTTTTGGTAAAGAATACCAATTCATAGAAATATATAAATTCTAGGAACACATATTTGAAATTGAAAACTAGTATACATTTTGATTAAAAAAGGAAATGAAATAATTATATAATGTATAGGAATGTATTGTCATTTTTATCAAAATTTGGGTTTTCAAAAAGGAGTCAAAATTGATGGGTAAAAGATCAAATAAGAGTAGATATCAACATCTATATGGTAAGATATATTTATAGGAATGTATGCATTTTATGGATATTATTAGCATTGTAGAGGATTTGATAATTTGATATTTTTTTAAGGACATGATGGATTAATTACCAATATTTCTATAAACCTATAATATTTTGTGGAAAAAGTTTTAGGGGTAGTCAAACCACTTAGAGAATAAAAGTTCAGAAGTAATATAAAAATTATGGACTAAATATTGAAAATAATTTCTAATCATTTGATGAGGTTTGTATAAGATATAAAAAATCGATTCACTTTGCCGAATAATGTATCACTATTCTACCTACCCAACTAATTTTGAATTTTAACAATCAAAAGTCTCATAAGAATAAAGATAAAGTAAAGGATAAGGGATGGATTGTTAAAGTGGCAGACAAATCATTAAAAAATTAACATCCATAGATCTTGTAAGTTTATGATACTCTCATATGAAAAGATATTTTAAACTCTTGAATGATTTTTAGAAGTGGAATAACGTATTTTTAACCTTTGGTAATGGTGGGTCACTCAAAATTAAAGGATTTGGTTCAAAAATAATTGGATAATACATGATGGAATTAAATAATTCATTATTTGGTGATGGGTTAAAACACAACTTACTAAGTGTGTCTTAAATATATGATATAGGAAATGAAGTGTTTTTTTGGAATAATGAATGTGTTGTAAATATGTTTAAAGATGGATGTGTTTTGATGAGAGGACAATTTAAACATGTAAAATTGTTTTAGGTTGGTGAAATAGTGAAGAAAATGATTCTTTATATGAAGAATAAGGAAGTTGTTGAGAATCCATTGGAAATTATTGACTCAAAAGAGGGGGTGGGGGACTTTTCTAATAAAAAATAAGGCTGAAATAGTGATCTAAAATAAAAGATATTAGAAAATTAAGAATGAATAAGGTGATACCATTTTAAGGTAGTAGAATAAAAGTTCTAAAAATGGATACATAAAGGTCACCAAGAAGAAAGTGTATTTTGGATGTCATATTGATGATGTAAAGAAGAAGCCGAATCTTCACAATCTACATGGGAGTTTAAGAATAATTTAGTCGATAAAAGTGGTTTTAAATAAAATAGAGAGTTTAATACCAAGTCCTAGAGGTTGAGGAATAAATATTAGCCATCAATAATCAAAGGTAATGGTATAATGAATTCATCCCCTATCTCACTTATTATTTGGAATATTGGAGTCAAAGGGGGATAAGGAATTTTTTTTTTATTTTTATCCATTAATTTATTATACCAAGGGAGAAACAAATATGTAGGGATAATAAAAATATGTGTGTTTAACCTAATGGGGTAAAATATATTATCTAGGGGGAGAATATATTTATAGATAGTTTTTAAAAGGTGTAAAATATAAAGGTAGCATGTGAACTATTATAACTGTTTAGTTAATATGTATAGAGTAACTTGTTTTATATAGGTACAAGGAAATTTTTTTAGAAGTAAAAGAAGAGTAATGTAATGAACTATATTTTCCATGTATTATTTTTGGATATTATATGGATTATTATCAAGACCAAACACTATGATGGTATACAATTTTGAGGCCTAGTGTGCTCAGAATAAATATTTGAAATATATTAAATAGAATTTGTGTGTAATTTTCCTAAAAAAGTGAAATGTCTTATAAATGGATGCTGAAATTATAAATTCAAGGGCATAATTGAATTTAGAATGTGGGTTTTACCCTAGGCGCAACTTAACCTTGGCCATCTTGGGTCGTTTTTTGGAAAAGTCATTATAGGAGCGAAAATGAATAAAATATTTTATTTATAATTATTAACTCAATGATTAATGTGTCTTTAAATATAATATTATGGATAAATACCTAGGTTATCTACATAACTTTGGAACTGTTGGATATACATTTGAGAGAGCTTCAGAGGATCTCTCCCAAATGAATGACCATTAGATCGTAGATCGACGATCGACGTGCAATAGAATTTAAGGATCTCAAAAATTATCACGGAAAAAATCTATTATTCATCAATGATTAATATGAATTGTGGTAGGATATTTTTTTTCATTTGGATTATTTCCCATTATTAATTTTTATGATTAATGTGAATCAAAAAATGAATAGATTGATCTGTAGTTTGATCGTCTTGCAAGATGGTTCATTTGCGGGGATTATTCAAGAGAATTTATTTTTGATTTTTGATTCTTAAATTTTCATTCAAATTTAAATTTACAGAGATTTATGTGAACATCAATTGAGGTCTATTCCTCTTGATTGTTATTGTGGTCTTCTCCCTTGATTTGGTGTTCATCATATGCATTCTTCATTCATCCCATGGTTTGACATATCTTGATCAATCAATCATTTCACATCCATTTCTTGGCACAATGATCTGTTATCATAGATCTGGGATCGGAATGACATGATGGTGGTGGAACGATGGAAGTAGAGATGAATCAGATGGATTTTGATACTTGATTTCATGTTCTTCAACACGTAATGAAGAATGAAATGTAGATCCATTTTCTGAATAGATTTGATGGCTAGAACACATTGTTTGTTGACTATGAGGCTTGGATGAGATGAGATATTTTATTATCCAGTGAGGTAGTTTCTGGATCAATGGTCAGGGGAGCATCCAGATATGCATGCTGTGGATCTGAAATTATGGGAAATTCTATGTTACACGACATTTAAGTCATATCTACACACCATGTGTGGCCCCTTTTGTGGTGTCTAGGGTTTCAGAATATAGTTAAGTATCACACAACATGTGACCCCATCACATAATGTATGAACTCTCCCCAAAGACACAATGTGTACCTTAGAGTGTACATGGACATGATTTAGAGTACATGGATTGGAGAATGCAAAGTATTACCCTACAAAGAGATGACTTGATACATGGTCCTTTTACACGGGCATGGCCTGAGGTCAAGGAACATGACGTGTAACCCCCACTACATGCCATGTACTTTCTTACTCAAGGATTGGTTCCCTTTTCCTCTATATCTTAGAAAAGTTTCATTAGGGTGAGTTCCCCATATCCTTTACCTAAGTTTTAGTATGGAATCATATCCTACACATAGGAAAACAATTCTTTTATCTGAAATTCTTGGATAGAGTTGTTGGAATCCCTTTGTGATAGTCAAAGTGATATCCTCTATTCATCTTCATTCCCTAGGTGGAGTTCTTGTCACCATCTAGACAAAAACTACATGAGAACCAATCCTTTACTTAGAAAGTTAAACTAGATTGAGTTTTTGGTATCAACCCATGACCTTGGGAGTAATCATCATCTGTCTATTGTATCTCTTTTCACTATCGATGTGTACTTATAATGTAGAGACCTGATGAGAACTAGATATCGGATGGACATTATCAGTTCCTTCAGACTTAAGACTGTGTTCTCCTAGAAGAGTGCTTTGTGGAACCTTCGAGCTATAATCCTAGGCTAGATACTATGGTTGTGAATTACCTTTAGACTATGTGTCTTTATTGAGTATATGTAGATATTCTTATTATATGTGTTTTAAACATATAACTGTGTAGATCTGAATGTATTTTTTATGCTTTGTGGTTTCGAGGTGTCCTAGTGGGTATTGTTATACTCACCCCTACATGATCTTTTCCCGCATGTGTCGTGTCTTGTATAGATGATTGACCTTTTGATAGAGTCCTTGATAGACTAGAACTAGATGGTTCTTAGTGATACCAAATAGATCAAGGTGTGTTCCAAAAGTATTTTGACAGCAGTCCCAGTTTTACATTCAGGTTGGACTTGTTTTTTAGACACTTTATCGTGGGCTTGCATTTGGTCCTGTTTACTTTCCTATACTTCCTATCGTACTATGGTTGTGGTAGTTAGATGTATGTATGAATAGTTGAACAATTATTTTTACATTTTAAAATTTTATAGGCCTAGAGATGTGTGCATGTGTACAAGTACTTAGGCTAAGGACTCCCATGTTAGTGACATGCCTACTCGGTGCTAGTCATCAACACTTAGCCTATTTGAGGTGGTCTTGAGGAGTCGAGGCATGGGACCCATTAAAATGGGTCATGAAAGAGTGGTATTAAAGGAGTCTATTCTACCTTAGGACCAAGAGTCTATGAGTTTGGTTTTGGGTGACAATGTTAAAAGTTTTGAGTTCGACTTTCTGGATAGGGACTCCAACGTTGGTGCGATGACCGATGTATCCATACACTAGGACACTGATCACCGAATTCTATACTCAGTACATGAGAAAATTTATTTTAGGAAAAACAATAGTACATGAATCAAATAGGAATGGGTTGTGGTTTCCATGTCCTTCTTGATTCATCTCTCCAAACATATTCAATGACCATGATACATCTTGTTTACTTTTAGGATTCCTCCATGATGTATGCCAGCTAGGATCCAGCATTAGTATCATAAGGATGATCCACTCATTAATGAGGCATCAATACAGGGACCGGTTCCCAAGGTGCTACATCTAGGTGGTGCACCGGTTATACTGCCACATGTAGAACATCATGTGGTACCCACATACCATCAGATGAAGTGAACAGGATGAGCTCACTTCATGAGTTTCAAAGAAAGAGACCCCTCATGTTTTGAGGTGAGACCAAACCATAGGTGGCTAAGGACTATATTGAGGTGGTGATTCAAGTTTTATATATGGTCAAGAAACCAACAGAGAAGATGGTGGTCCTGGTGGCAAGCCTTCTTCACAGATCAGTAGGGATATGGTGGGGTTTAGTGACCCAAACATCTGATGAGGTAAATCTATCATGGTCAGATCTTGAGAACCATTTAAGATAGGATTTATCCTTGGATACACTGAGGGATATACATATATAATATCTTCTATAGCTCTATTAGGGTATCATGACCGTAGCTTAGTATTCATCGAGGTTTACCAACCTCTCCAGGCACTCAACGGATATTGTTCATGACCATTTCTTTAGGGATCTAAACTTTTAGTGAGGTCTTCGTACAGGTATCCAAGCCAATGTTATACCTATATGAATTCATACTTATTTTGGGGTTATAGAGAGATCTTTAGTGGTTGACAGTTTCTTGGATGAGTAGATACATCCACCAATTTCTAGTAACGGACACACAAGAGTAGAGACCTCAACAACAGGGAGCCGATGTTAGTCTCAGGGACCTGGATGTGCGAGAAAATTTAGGAGGAGGTCCCAAGATTGGGGGTATATGGTTCATGGATCATAGGATGGGTCCATTTAGGCTAGAGAGAGGCAGTGCTACTCATGTGATGGTAGGGGACATCTTGATCGATATTTTCCAACCCTCCGTATAGTTGATAAGGAGATCATGGATGGGATACTAAAGAAGAGGTAGTAGAAGGAGAAGGTAGGTTCTTAGGGTGGAGGATGTGTTAGAGGATCTAAGAGAGAATAAGGAGGTGGTAAACTCTTTGAATTTTTCCAACACCACCCCCAAGTGGTCCACAACAGGCTCAGGGAGCTGGAGGACAGGGGTGAGGATAGTTGCAGGTGGTCAAATATTATGACCTAAAGGCTCCAAGAATGATTCAAGGTATAATTTTTGTCTTTTATAACATAGATATAGTACTTATATAAATACTTTCTAGTTATTCCTTTCTTTCCACATATCTTGTTTGAGACTTAGAGATTCTGGTTGAGCCCTTGTCTTGGCCCTTGCACTTGGATAATCCTATTAGAGAAGACTCAGTTAACACAAACTTGTTCCAATAGTGTGACCTGAATCATAGAGGATAGAATTTCTGTTGGGATCTCTTTGTAGTAGTGATGATGAATTATTATTTAATCTTAGGTATGGACTGGTTATCCACATTTCATAATCAGATTGAATGTTTCAGGTGGAGGATTCAGTGTTTCCACAGTGGAAGAAATAGGTTCTCCTTTTTAGGTGAAAAGAAAACCTAGGCAGCGTATTATGAGCTCCTACAAAGGAGGTTGAAATTGATTACTCATTAGTTATCTAGATTAACCCTTGGCTTAGTTAATGTTATGAGTTACTGTTTTACTACAGTGGTGGAGGAGTATGAGGAAGTCTTCCTTGAGGATGTTCTAGGATTACCTCCCTACTGATAGATAGACTTCTTCATTGATATGTATCTCAAGACTGAACTGATATATATGCTGGAATATCAGATGGACCCCTTAGAGATTTATGAGTTGAGGGTGAAGTTGGAGTACTTTTATAAGAAGGGAATTGTTATACCCAATGTGTCGCCCTGGGAAGCCCCAATTTTGTTCACCAAGAAGTCTAAAAGGATCTTGAGGTTGTGTGTTGACTATCGGCACTTGAATTAGGTGACCATGAATAATAAGTATCCACTACCAAGGATTGATGAACTCTTTGATCGGTTGGTAGGGACATGATGGTTATCCATGTTTGACCTCATTTCAGGTTATCGCTAGTTGTGAGTACAGGATGAGGATATACCAAAGATGGCATTCATATTTCACTATGGTCACTATGAGTATAGGGTGATTCCCTTTGGCATGAATAATTCCACTACAGTGTTTATGGGACTCATGAACCTGATATTTTATCCTTTCTTATATAGTTTCATGGTAGTATTCATCGATGATATCCTTGTGTACTTGATGTCTAAGGAGGAGCACACAAGACACTTGAGAATGGTTCTAGACATACTCTGGGAGAATAATATTTATGGGAATCTCTTGAAGTGTTAGTTCTGGATGCAAGTGGTCCCTTTTCTGGGACATATTATCTTGGTAAATGGAGTGATAGTGGACCTAACCAAGGTTGATGCAATATTAGATTGGGATCCACCCAAGATCATAATGGAGGTGTATAACTTCCTTAGGTTGGTAGGATATTACTAGATATTCATACCTAATTTATCTAGGACATAATCACCCATGATAGCTTTGACCCAAAAGGGTAGCCTTTCGTGTGGGCAGAGAAGTTCCAATAGGATTTTTAGTAGTTGATTGAGGGTTTGATGAGCACTCCCATCTTGATATTTCTATATGAGGGTGCCGAATATGAAGTGTTCTACGATGAATCAAGAACCTGGATGGTTGTGTTTTAATGCAGAGGTAGGAAGTGATTTACTATGCTTTATGTCAGTTGAGACTACATGACTAGAAATATGTGACCCAAAATATTGAGTTATAAGTAGTAGTATTCACACTAAAAATTTGGTGACACTAACTGATGGTTGAGCGGTTTATCATCTATTATGATAACAAGAGTCACAAGTATATCTTCTCTCAGAAGTAACTTAACTTGATATAGAGGATATGGATAGATTTTCTCTAGGATTATGACTTTGAGATTGTCTATACTCCTATTAAGGGGAACATAGTAGTAGATGCTCTCAGTAGGATATCTTTTTCATTCTTCCAATGGATTTTATAAAGGTGGGGAGCATGCCATTCTTTTTAGAGACTGCACAGTGGTACTAGTGATGGTGTAGGAGGAGGTCCTGATATATTTTCATACATCACTTTTAGAGGTACATCCAGTTGTTGAAAATATGTACCGGGACCTCTGACATTAGTTTTGGTGGCCATGGATGAATAAGGGAGTTACAATGTTTGTCTGTCAATGCCTTACTTGTTAACAGGTGAAGGATGAGAACCAAGTTCCAGCGTGTTTAGCTCGACACCTTGAGGTGCCAGAATCGAAGCGTGATGGGATATCCATAGACTTCGTGATAATATTACCATGTATTTATTGGGTACATGATTCCTATGGGTGATCGTAGACTGACTCACCATGTTGACTCACTTCTTAGCTACTATAGATTAGAGTTAGATAGAGATCTTGGGATGCCTCTACATTTAAGAGATAGTAAGAATCCGAATATTTACATCAAATATCATTTATGACCATGATACTTTCTTTAAATCCTGGTTGTATAAGGTATTGTAGGAGGTGTGTGTGGATCAATTATACTAGAGCACGATGTTTTTCCCACAAACTAACGAATAGAGTGAGCGAACCATTAAGGTTCTAGAAGAAATTTTGAAAGTTTGAATATTGTACTTTATCCATAGTTTGGAGGATCCCATTGGAGAAGTTTTTATACAAAAAAAAATACCATTACACCATCATTATGGAACCATTAGTGGATTTATACAGGAAACCCTACAGGTCACCACTTTGCTGAAATGTCCTAGGAGGGTCGGTACTCATGGGCCCAGAGTTGGTGTGAGAAAATACTAAGAAGGTTTAGATAATCCAATAGAATATGAAGACTACATAGAGCCATTAGAAGTATTATGCTGATAGATGATGAAGGCCTTTAGAGTTTGAGAAGAGAGACCATGTGTTCTTATGGGTTTCACCTTGATGTGGATTATAGAGATTTGGCCGGGCAGCAAGCTATCTCTGAGATTCATTATCACTTTCTCAATACTTCTTAGATTTGGAGAGGTGGTGTACTTCTTATCTCTACCTCCATAGTTAGATCTGGCATGTGAAATCTTCCATGTTTCATAGTTGTGGAAGTACACACATGAACCATCACACATTATCGACTAGGGTGATCTGGACATCAAGGGTAGAGCTACCTTTGCTGAGTATCCAATAGAGAAAAAGGATTGTCATTAGAAGATTTTTTGGGAGAATTATTCCATTAATGGATGTTTCGTGGAAACACAAGAACCTCTAGGAGAGCACATGAGAGTGGGAGACTTATATTCACACCTAGTACCCACATATCTTTGTGCAACCTTTATTTTGGATTTTTGGGACATAAATCCCCATGGTGTGGAGAATGTAACAACCCGGATTTTACATATATTATTTTTAGATATTTTATGGATTATTTTCAAGTCTAATCACTGAGATAGCATGTGATTCTGAGGCCTGACATGCTCAGAATATGTGTTTGAAATATATTAAATATATTAAATAGCACAGTCATGCATTTTTACTAAAAAAGTGGAATTAATTATAAACTAAATAAAAAAATTAAAAATATAAGGGCATTGTTGAGTTCAGAACATGAGTATCGCCCTATTCATGAATTAACCTTGGTCGGCATGGGTCCTTTGTGTAAAAGTCATCACAAGTGTGGAAATTAATAAAATAACTTAATAAATTATTTTATTTATAATTATTGATGAAAATATTGATGTACCTTTTAGTATACTGGTATGGAAAAATACTAGGTTTATCCACAAAACCTTGGAACAATTGGAGAGAGTTTCAGAGGATCTATCCCAGATGAACGATAATTAGATCATGGATCAACAATCGATGTGTAATGGAATTAAAGGATATCTCCAATGATCACAACCCAACACCATACTTTTTCTATGATCGATCCGAATCGAGGTAGGATATATATTTTTTGATTTGGATTCATTCCCCATTATTAATTTCTATGATGAACACAAATCAATCAATGAATATATTGATTCATGGTTTGATCATCTTGCATGATAGTTTATTTACATAGATTATTAAGGATAATATCATTGTTATTGTTGATTATTGGATTGTTATTATAACAACAACAAACCAAGATTGACATGAACATCAATCTAGGTACATTACTCTAGATTTTTCTTGTTCTTTTCTCCCCCAATTATACATTCATCATGGTTTGTTCATCCCACAGTTGGACATATCCCGATCAATCAATTGTTGTGCTCCCATTTCTTGGTGAAACAATCAGATATCATAGATCTTGTATTAGAACTACACAAAGTTGGTGTGATGATGTAAGTAGTAATTAATTAGATGAATTTTGATACACAATTTTGCATTCTTTAGTACATAATGGATAACAACAAGTAGATCCATTTTTCTGAACATGTTTGATGGATGGAACATGTTTTTAATCGATAGAAAGGCTTGGACAAGCCAAGATCTTCAATTATCTGGTGAGACAGTTTCCAGATCGATGGACAAAGGATTATTTGGAGATATATGCATCATATTTGTAATTTTGTGAAATTCCATGTTACACAACATGTAAGTCAGATCAACACACCTTGTGGGCCCCCTTTTGCTGTGGATAGGGTTTTAAGAGGTGGCTATGTATCACATGGTGTGTGACCCTATCACATACAATATGACCTCTCCCTAGTGACTTGGAATTTACCTCAGTGGGTACACAGACATGGGTGGGATTTCCTGGGTTGGAGCATGCCATGTACTCCCCTACATGGACACAACTTGAGACAATCCATTTAAACAGGTAGGACCTAGGGTCAAGGGATACAGTGTGTAACAACTAATTCACACCATGTACTTTCTTAGACATGACTTGGAGCTCTTTTCCTCTATATATTAGGCATGTTTAGTTTGGGAGAATTCCCCATATCCTTTCCCTGAGTGTTAGTATGAAATCATATTCTACCCACAGAAAAATGATCCATTCTACATGAATTCTTGGATAGATTCATTAGAATCCCTCTGTGAGGACCAGAATGAGATCCTCTATTCATCTTCAAGCCCTAGGTTGAGTTCTTGGTATCTTCATAACCAACACTATATGGGTTCCAATCATCTTCTAAGAAGGTTAATCCATATATATTTGTTAGTATCACCCCATGGCCTTGGAAGTGATCCTCATCAATGTATTTTATCTATTTAGACTATTGACGTGTACTTCTAATATAAATAACCACTAACCACTACCTATCAGGATATAGGTAATCAGTGATTTCAGTCTCAGGAGTGTGTTCTCTCAGATAAGTACTTTTTGGAACCTCCGAGCTGGAAACCTAGGTTGGATACTATAGTTGTGACTTACCTTTAGAGTATTTATATTTGTTTGAGTATATCTGTATATTCTTATTATATAACCTATAGACATATACATATGAATAGATGACCATATTTCCTTTGTTGTATAGTTTGTGGATTTAGGGTGTCCTATTGGGTAATTTTATACTCACCCCTGCACGGGATTTTCCTACACGTGTCATGTCTTGTGTGGAAAATCATCCTTTTGATAGAGTCCTTTACAGACTAGGGCTATATGGTGCTTAGTGAGACCAGACAGTCTGAGGTGTGTTCATGTGGCATTATGACAGCAGTCCCAGTTTTACTTTCTGGATGGATTTTTTTTTTCAAACTCTTTGTAGTAGGTTTGTATTTGGATTTGTTTAATTTCCTTTAATTCCTATTGTACTCTGGTTGTGGGATTTATATGTATGCATGCATGTTTTTTCAGTTGTTTTTATATTTCATCACTTTATAGGATTGAAGATGTGTGTGTGTGTATAGGTACTTAGTCTAAGGCCTCCCATGTATGCGACATGCCAACTCAGCGCTAGTCTCTATCCCCAGTCCTATTGGAGGTAGGATTGGGGAGTCACAACATGGGATCTATTGGGGCGGGTTGTGAAAACTTATGGATTTTAACAAGTGGAACATGATTTTTCAAAATTGAAAGAAAATATCTTTCAAGAAGTTGATATCATTTGGTTTTAATTACTATGAAGTAGTGGATATAATTAAATTTAATGGATAACATAATATTATCATTCAATGTTCTAGTTTTCTATATTGAGTTTTCTTGCATAGGATTAGAATTATTTAATAATGGTTCATTGTTAAGTGTGATGAGTTTGAAAGTGATTTATTTTCCTTGGTTTATAACAAAATACAAAGGGGGAGATTATTGAGACCAAAATATTTTTATATGATATGTTGAGATATAAATTTGTTGTGTCTATGGGAATATTACTAAAATCTATAGAGTGTTTATTGGAAATAACTATTAAAGAAAAATACCTTTTATGGTTTTTCATTAAATGAAATAAAATACATAAAAAGAATAAAGTGGATATTGTTATTTTGTTGGATTTTATTTTAAATATATAAATCATATTCAAAATCACATAAAATAAATTTTATTATGTGAGGTCAAGGTTGTTTGGAAGTTGGTGGTGTTGGAAGTTGGGAATTTTTTGGAATCAATTTGATGTTTTTTATAAATGAGAATATTTGGGTCAAAAATTTTACTATGTCCTTAGTAATAGAGTAATACGTAAAGGTTACAATGATGTTTTTTAGAAGTTGATTTTTATACTAAACACAAAATCTAAAAGGGTTGAAGAAGATAAAGTTTTCAAATGCTGAAAGTACAGATGAATTACATCAATAATTCCTATGGAGTCTAGTTTTATGATAGTTAGAGCTTCATAAGTTAAAATATATGAATCTTGGTGAGTTCGGAAGTTATGTATCAGAAAGGTGAATATTTGAGAAGGTTGTCTATATTTGGATAAATCCACACATATGGGACACTCTATACTAGGAAAATTTAAAAAATGTGTCTATGTTTAGTACATATGGGTTAGAATGTATCTATAAATTTGGTTAAGTTGCAAGTCATCCTATATATATATGGGTTGATCTAGATTCTAGAAAATCAACCAATTCCCAAAAAACACTGTATACATATGGGTTAATCTTAGAATATAGATATAAATGAAATAAATTCTTGAGAAACATTGAAATACATATTTTTTCCCCTACCTAATAGAAAATTTTTAAAGTCAAAAATACCATTGAGATATATATTGGTTACTTTCTTAAAGGGCATTGAAAAATGGAAAATTCTTGAGTATCCCTATGATACATATGGGTAGATAAATAGAATGGGTTGTGAATATCCTCCTAGTATGTATGGGTTACTTTGAGTAGATGGATTATAAAAATGGAAAATTCCTCAAATTTATGAGTTGATATGTAGGATTATTAGTTTTCCAAAATGTGTGTTCTCTAAAATTTAACCAAGATGTTCAGAAGTTAAAATTCCAGAAGGAAGGATTCAAAAGTTAAACTTCCAGAAGAATAAATTAGAAGAAAAATTAAATATAATATTACTAAATCTATTATTATATGGATTAAATATCACAAGGGGAAATCTTGATACAATATATTGGATTATAATGGTCATACCATGTAAATAATATCACACTACAATCATGCCAACATAGAGGAGTATAAGAGAAGGGTTATACTATGAAAATAAAGTTACACTATGATGAAAATCCATGATTTTTATGGTCCATGTTGTTTTTCACTCGATAAATATATCATTCTACCTTAAATGGTTCACACTGTGACATGAATACCTTGAGAAGAATACAAGATTTGTTGTTCCATAAAAGAGTGCCATGCCACAAAAGGAAGAAGAAGTTTAGAATTAGTTAAGAGGAGCTGATTTATCACACTCTGGTGAATTTAGACATACCATGATGACCTGGGTAGGTCTAAAAGAATAGAGGTGTAGTGGTAGAAATATAAGACAAGTTTCAAAATAGTTTAAAGAAGTTGGTGTTCGGAATTTGAATTAAAATTCAAATTCAAACTTGAATAAGAGAACACTTCTTTGAAAGAAATGAATAAGAGTTTTGTATGAAGTATAAGGATAATTAAAGAGAGATTAGAGATAAATAACTAATAGGATTATTCAAGATATTGGAAGAGTGTTTAAATAGAAGAATATAAGAATTCTATGAAATACAATGAGAAACGGAATAGAACATATTATAGTGAAAGTAGAAGAAGAAGAGAAAGAGTACATACATAGTTTTAATTTTTATCATTAAACTTGTGTCATGTGTTAAATAATAAAGAAGTAATACTAGTTCTACACCATTAAGAATTTCAGGAGCACTATATTATTATTAATAGATAATTAGTTAGAGGAGTAGGATAATCCCTACCTCAACAAAGTAAAAAAACAAAAGTGAAATTTTTCAAGAGATAATACTATTTATATTCTTGTATTATGAGTTCAAGGATATTCCCTAATTTTTTGTTTCCACCATGAGGATTCAGTGAATCATATGGTCTCAAGTGATTTTAGATCATGCCAATAATTATATACTCATTTTGAGTAGTAAAACTTATACATAAAATGTCCTTGTCTTCCTACTTCCCTTGATGTGTGTGAGTTAATAAGTGAGATTTGTCACTCTAACAAGCGATGAAGGTATATTTTGAAAAAAATAAAAAAAAATAGAGTGATTGATCTCTGATTTAGTCACACTCTCAGTGAATCAACATCATGACTAGGGCCATCACACATTCATTCCTCACTCTTCAATAAACCTATTTTAAAATCTTTACATCCCTATAATAGAATTCATAATGGATCTACATCGGTCAATATATATTTAATCCTATAATTAAATAAAAAATTATAAATATTCCTCACCTAATAAACCATAGTTCAATTCATTGAATTTAATATTTAACTAAAGATATTTCTATTTCAATAATTATGGTATAAAATCCTTAAAATATCATACTCATTAAATTAACCAAATAGAACTTGTCAATGAAATGCCAACAAAATAATATCACATAATTAATTAACATTAAATAATATTCAAAGACTAATTAACATTCAAAACATGATTTATCACATGTAATTTTCATAATAATTGGGTCAATATTCTATTTACATTACTAATTTCTATTTTTATTTATTATAATCTATATGTTAGACTATATTAATTCTCTTGGAAAAACTTATCTCTAACTTCCTATATTTGATAATCATAAATTTTATGTCAACATTTCTATCGTAAAAGTATTTTGAACTATTCATCATATTAAAATTTTTGTTACAAAGTAAGTTTAGTTTCATTTGTTTTCAGTATATAAATAAGTGTTTATACATAAAGTTGATTAAGAAAGTCAAAAATGTTCAAGATAAGAGATGTTTCTAGAGTCAAATAAGAAACTTTACTTATGGAGTGTATGGAAGTTTCCTTCCTAAGTAAGATGATTATATACCTATATTCAAGTTAATTACATCATGAACATACCCATGATCCAAGATGAGTTTTTACAGATTCATAAAAATGGAAATAAGTACAAAATTTGATGCAACACAATGTTACCGGATGGCACAAGGATGATGTTACCAGAAAGAGGGTTGTAAGAATTTGGGGTTGATAAGTTTTTATAAAGGCTGTGAAGTTAGTTTCCAAAGAAAGAATGAGTTTCAGACTATGAAAATTTGAACCATGTTATCAGATGAACATACTGAATGTGAACAAACAAAGATGTATGTAGTCTAAGTTACATATTTAGAAGATATGACAATATTGTAACAGACAAAATTGGTTCAACTAGACCAGTTACCCATGTCGGCCCATCATGGGGTGGGGTAAAACAAAGAAAAAAAAGTAGTCTCATATATAAGAAAAATAAGACATACAACCAAAGTACAAAGGGGGAACAATGTGATATACAACTGAGCTAAATAGGATAAACAAGAAAGAAAGACATGTCTAGACAACAAGTCTCCATGTGACCAAATGTCACCCCCACAAACTATCCCAAAACATAATAGTAACTTAAAGAGAAGCCTTCATGATATAGAATTCTCTTTCCTTTACCTAAATCCTAAAAAACAAGGTCTATATCTTCCTATAGGAAGAAGTAGGGTGCGTGAAATAGATCCCAATAGGATACCAGCAAGATATCTATACAAGTTCCAATAGTAGGAATACACAAGTTGAAGAATTAAAAAAATAGTTTTACAAGAAATTTTATAAATAAAAAATTTTAAATCTTTTTTTTCTATAAATTATTGAGTTTTCACAAATTTCATTCCATGTTTTCCAAATAAAAAAACCATAAGGAAAAGATAACTAATTTTCAATACACATGTGAGCCAAAAATCCATGAAATAATCTATCATGTAATAAACAACCAGAAAGGAAAATGCACCTACCAGATGGGATATATCCTATAGGACAGTATGTACTAGAAACTCACAAGCCTAATAAGACACAAGGTTGGATCCAACCAACATCAAGTCCTTCCATAGACCATTGATATATGAGTGGATACCTTCTATTGGTTTCACACACACCAAGTCTACAAGTGACTCTTTCTCAATGCACCAAAGGTTCCTATTGTTCCATGATTTTCAATTCCTATTTTAAAAAACATGCTCAAATTTTTATAAAACCATTTAAAAAACAAGCCAATATACTTTAAGTTTTGAAAATATATTTTACATTTCAAATTAAGGCAATTCCATTTTCAAAGTGAATCCCCTTTTCAAATGTAAATACATGACCTTTTAAAATTTAACACATGTAATTCCACTTAAAATCTTAATAAATCTATATGAAAAATAAGAAATTCATGGAATTAGAACAATTTAACATATCCACCGACCTCACGAGTGCATAAAACCTAACTTCCTTTAACAATGGGGATTGGAAACCATAATATATTCCTTTGGAAGACAAGGCATTACTAGTGACTAAAAGGATTGATAGAAAATAGAATATGATTACCAATTTTCGCAAAAAAATGGTGCCACAACCACAAATAAGAGAGAAACCAAGAGGAAGGAATACCCTGGGAGATGAAGCGCCTAACCCTACTGATCAATCACTGAATGAATCAATCCATACAGAAGAACACACCCAAAATCTCCCTAGGTAAGAGATCTATTTAAGTGGAGAATAATTCACAAAAAAATGAAGCCTCAACACCCGCATGACACTATAAAAACTAAAAATAGTGGAATTACATGGTGTGTAATATTTTACATGTTGTGAATCTCTTTTATTTCATGTTACAAAAAAACACGTTACTTGGGATTAAAATCATAATTTTTCATATTACATGATGTGTAACCCTTACATGATATGTTACATTATAATACTATGTAATCCATTTTACAACATCTATCCAATGACCATTAAAAATCATGTAATTCCATTACACATTGTGTAATTTACCATCAAATGATATAAATGTATTGGAAAAAATAGAAAATAGAACAAATCCCAAACTTCATCATTACACGTACCCTATGAATTAAGGGTAAAAAATACTCACCCAAAAAAAGGGGAAACAAAAATAGAAATTAGAAAATACCCAATAGAAAGGTAATGTGATGTTATAATATCCCAACAATAAAATCATTATATCCCCATAAAGAGATTAAGATCCTAGATCCAAAAAAGATAAGGCCATTAGTGCCTCATCAAAGAATCCCACTCCCATGCCTCGTGGAGATCCTGTCTGCACTACCACAGTATCCCGACTAGGGGGATCATTTTACCACTTAGTACCTTATCCTAGCAATCAATAATATCAACTGGATGCTCAACCAAAGTGGTATCAGGCATAAGAACAACATCCTTCCATTTGATCACATGGGAAGGATCAAATACATACCTCCTAAAATAGGAACCATGAAACACAATGTGTCTAGAAGTCAAGACAGACAATAAAAATAACTGATAGGCCACCCTCCCTAGTCGCTTAATGATCACAATGAGGCTTATAAACCTCAGTTCCAACTAACCCTAATTACCCAACCAACGATGTCCCGTGTTAGGTAAAACTGTGAGAGAGACCAAATCAACAACCCCAAACTCTAGTGGATACCACTGAAGGTCTGTATAAGATTTATGATGTCTTGGTTCCATGATCAAATGACTATGGATCAACTAAAACACCTCTTTCATCTCTTGAACAACACTCAACCCAACTAAGGACCTCTCTCCCCACTCTTCCCAACATAAGGGAGACCGACATGGAATCCCATAAAAAGCCTCAAAGGGAACCATACTGATTTAAGCCTTGTAACTATTGTTATAGTTGAAATAGACCAAAGTAAAATTCCTATCCCAAGTTCCACTAAAATCAAGAACATAATCCTGGAGCATATCATCAAGAACCTGGATATCACTCTCTATCTGTTCATCCGTCTGTGGATAATAATTCACGCTCATTTTCAATTGGGAACCCATTTCCTCATAAAAACCTTTCCAAAACTTGGATGTAAACCTCAAGTCCCTATTAGAAGAAACTGTAGAGGGAATCCAATTAAGCTTCACAATCTATTGTACATAGAAGTCCCCAAGCTGTTCTACATTCTTTTTCTCCTTCATTGGTAAGAAATGCTATGATTTAGTGAGTATTACAACAATAACCCAAATTGAATCCTTCCTCTTAGGATTACATGGTAAAACAATGATGAAATATATGGAAATATTATCCCCCTTACATACTGAAATGGGTAAATATTTCAAAAACCCTACAGGTATTTGGTGTTCCACCTTAACTTTTTGACAAGTGAGACACCATGATACAAAATCCTTACCTGTCTACCCCATCCTAGGGAACCAATAGCGATATCTAAAATTTTTGTACACCTTTGTGTCCCTAGGGTTCAAAAACTTTCATGACTAGTTTCTATTATCTAAAAACTTTTGTCTCAAGGAAAACAGAACAACCAACATGCTACTGAAGCACAATTCTCCACTAGGAGACCAAGACAACTCACACGAGGTCTCCCCAGCATTTATGATTTCTCCTAAGCATTGGATATCGATGTCTTTAAACTAATAAAGTCAAACTCGCTCATCAAAATAAGAGTCAAATTTTATGGAATCCATGCACACCATTCCACCAACCTCATCCACTCCCAAGCTCATCTTAGCAAACAAACTCATCAGAGACCACCATTCAACTGATTCCTTCATGGTTTGTGTTGTTAATTTTTTGATCAATGTATCGACCGCTATATTACATTTCCTAAGGGTATACATGATATAAAAATACAAGGTTTGAAGATACTCAAACCAAAATCTCTATCACAGGTTCATATCTCTCTAAGTGAAAATATACTTCAAGATTTTGTGATCAGAATATACCGCAAACCGCTCTCCAAAGAGATAGTGACACCTTGTTTTGAGCGTATGCATAATATCTGCCAACTCAAGATCACGGGTAGGGTAGTTATTATCATGAGGGTGTAACTGCTATGAGCCATAAGCCACAACTTGTTTCCCCTACATCAAGATACATCCCTAACATGTACCATAAGCTTAAAAAAACATCATAACCTAAACCTTGTTTCAGAATAATCAAAACTGGTGACGAATTCAACCACATCTTCATCTCCTAAAAAGGTCTTTGAAACTTGTCATTCCATTCAAACTTTACACCCTTACATGTTAAATATTTCAATTAATATTCAATATTGGAGATGTCCGAAAAAAATCATCTATGTAACCTGCCAAACCAAAGAAGCTACGAAACTCAAACATGTTTCTGCACTGCACCCAAGACATAACTACCTAAAAATATTTAGGACCAACAAAGATACCCCTATCAGATATCACATGACCTAGAAAATTCACTTCATGGATCCAAAAATCATAGTTGAAAATATTATCATACAGATAATGTTCCCTCACAGTTTGAATAATGTTATGCAAATGGTCTTTGTGGCCCTCCTCTGACTTGGATTACACCAAGATATCATCTAAAAACATATAAATAAAATAGTCTAAGAATATACTAAATATTCATTTCATCAAATTCATGAATACCACAGAAGCATTAGTGAGTCCTAAGGTGATAAACATAAACTCAAAAATGCCCATATCGCCTCTGAAACGTTGTCTTGTGTATATCATCTTCTCAGACTTTCAATTGGTGGTACCCCAACTAAAAGTAAGTTTGAGAAAACCAATGATCCCATATAATTTGATCAAATAGATAATCAATTATGGGTAATTGATAATTTTTATTGACCATCACCCTATTCTACTTTCGATAGTCAACACAAAGTATAAAGATCCCACTTAACTTCTTAGAAAAGAGTACTGGAGAAGCCCACAACTACATTCTAGGACGAATAAATTATTTCACCTCTAGGTCCTCAAGCTATAATTTAATTTCCATAAACTCAATATGTTCTATTTGATAGGATGACATAGAAATGGAGATTGTTCTAGGTAATAGGTCAATAGTAAATTTGACCTCTCTCAGTGGCGATAAGCCAGAAAAATCATCTAGAAAGACCACAGGGCACACACACACAATATCGGGTGGATGAAAATACAAGAACAGGTCAAATACATCAAGAAAAATTTATGAAAACTGGAATGATATTAAACTATAATAAAGAACAATCGGCCCTTCCCTTCCCGATCTAGAGTCCCAATCACCCTAGAAAACATGAGTGACCCATCGATAAATAAGAAATATACCCAAAGGTGATAAAAATATATCTATGCCTTTATGATAATCATCCAATCCATGATGATGATCAAGTAAAATATGTCAAGATAAATCACTAAGAAGTACTAAACCACCTCAAATTCTCCTACCACCACTCAAAATGTGGGGTATTTGAAACCTTGTTTAGACCTCTTTCTCAATGACATGTAAAGATCCAATAAGAACGACATAAGTTACAAATGAAAACCCAACACGTTAACCAACTTTGATTATATAAAATAATGAGTATAACCTGTATAAAATAAAGCTAACACTATAGAAGAAGAGATAAATATTGTACCTCTAATAGTAGTTGGCCCTGATTTACATTTCTTTGGTGCACACTCAGCTGCATAAAGTCATTTGGACTTAGACATTGGGACATCCCCTTTGGCATGAGAATGAGACCCACCAACCTTGGAAGCATAAACATAAACCTATGACCCCTTGGTGAAAGTGGATCCCACATTACAGCCTTGGGACATCTCATCACAAAAATGCTTCAGATGGTGAGATCACCCACACAAATGAAAAGTTATAGGAGCCTCCATACACTAAGTTTTGGTATGAAAATTCCTCTCATACTGGTAAAAAATAACACATTTTTACCCTATAAAAACCCCTAAAACTAATCCAAAGAAAACCGACCATTCTTGTGCTTTCTTTTATGACCAGAAGAAGCACCCTAGCTGACTACTACATCCAATGATGCTCTACCTAGGCCTAACCTTCCGGATATGTCTACCTGATCCAAAGATCCTTTATCCACTACCTCCACAAAGGTTAAAAGGTAAAAAAGAACAAGTATCAACTAAACATCGACCCTTAATCCCTTCTCAAACCTATGATCCTTTAGGTAATCATTGGTGAGAAGCTTCAGTTATAGATGCACCAACTCAACTAAGTGGGTAGAGTACTTTAGAACGGTACACTCACCTTTCTCCAAGGTAATAAACTCTTGGGTCTTTCCCACACATAAGGTCTTAGAATAAAACTGCTGATTAAATATATTGTTTAAAGAAACCTAGGTAAGACATTCATGCAACTTAGCTTTCACTATTAAGTCCCACCATCTTCTTTCTAGTCTCTTGAGCATACATGTGGAAAAACCCACCTAGGAATCCTCCGGAGTCTTCAAAAAGTTAAAGATCCTCTCAATATGTTCAAGAAACTCTTCTAACTCTTAAGGTCCTTTGTCATCATGAAAGACAGGTGGACGCTGCTTGGTAAAATTCAATCCATAATCCAATACCCATCCCGAGGTCACTATCACCACTATAGAACTGGACTTTAGCAATGTTGGTATTTATCGATACTAGAAAAAATACTTATAAATGACATATTTATTAGCGCTAAGGAAAGTGCTGATAAATTTAACCTTTTATCAGTGCTTTATTTTTAGCGCTGATAAAGGGTAACATTTATCAGTGCATTATTTTTAGCATTGATAACGGGTACTTTTTATCAGCACCATATTTTTAGCACTGATAGATATTTATTTCATCAGTTCTTTATTAGCACTAATAATGGTTTGAATAAATAAAATTAAATAAATAAATAAATAAAATTAAAATTAAAATTTGGTTTATTAAAAAACATATTAAACATTTTATTAATTAAATAATTATTGATAAAATTGAATAAATTGATTATACATTATTGAATATTAAACATTTTATTAATTAGATAATTATGATAATTAATGTTATTAAGTTGTATATATTAAATATATAGATATATATTAATGCATATAAATATGATTTATACATTAAAAAATATTTATGTGCTTTATATTAAATAGTCATATACTTATTGAATAATGGTTAATAATTAAAAATTAATATGAATTAAAAATATTGACTAATTCCATAGTACTCAACATATAATTGAATGTCGTTTGATTTTTCAATTTAATATAGATCAAATATACGATATATTGATTTCAAATATACATAATTAATGCATTTTTATAGATAATGATCACACTTAAAACCTATCCATTTTTTCAGTATTGTTAAAGTGTACTTATTCTCAATTTAATCAATTTCACTCATTTTTAACATATATGCATGAACATAAAATTAGATATTCATTAATAATGTTAAAAATATAATTTTAAAAAAATATTTACAAATAAAAATACTTATAAATTTACATTTACTATATTTATACAATTATATATTTATAATTATAAATAAATAATTTTATTAAAAGTATTTATATAATTATAAATAGTTAAGTATATATATTTAAATAATTAATAAATTTATAATAAATTTACTTAAATAATGAATATATTTACTATATTTATATATATTTATTAAATATATATATGTATAATTATATAAATATATATAATGAAATAAATATTATTTTTTTAAAATATTTATATAATTATAAATAAATAATTATAAAATTATAATAAATATATTTAAAAATGAATATATTTACCATATTTATATTTTTATATATTTATTAAGTATATATAAATATTTACAATTTTTTATTTATAATTATAATTATAAATCCCTTATCCGTGCTTAATTAATAAGCACTCATAAAAACATCTTTATCATTGCTTTTTCATGCTGATAAAGATGGGGCTTTATCAGCGCTAAACAAAGCGCTGATAAAATCAATATTTACAAGTGCTATAATTTTAGCACTGATAAATATTGATTTTATCAGTATTTTTTAGCATTGATAAAGACCTACCATTATCAGTGCTAAAAAAGAATTGATAAAGAGTTCTTTTATGAGTGATTATTACTTGAGCATTGATAAAAGTACTCTTTATCAGTGGTTACTTTTAAGCACCGGTAAAAGTGTCTCGATCTATTTAAAAAACCCTAACCATTTGTGAACCCATCACGATATCATAAGCTTTCCATGCAATCCATCCATTTCGGGTGCTACACCTTGGTAAATTGAAGCTCGAATCACACCACTCGACTACCTCCAGTTTCTCGAGCATCTCATTCTACATCCAGTGTTGGATTGTAGTAATGGTTTCTTAAGAGGGTCTCAGATTTTCTTAAATGTAGCGAGGTAGGACTTTCGGTTTTCTTTGTGTATTTTTTGTTTTTTTTGAATTCTTCTTCAAATATGTCGTTATTTGTGGTCCAATGATCATATACTATTTTGATTTTAGATTATGAACAAAATTATTTGTTTATGACCCATCATTTTATTGACTACCAATGTATGGAACCTCTCAATACATGTATTTATTGGTTATATCTGACACTGAACCTAGGATTTATTCATTTTTGTTTTATTTCTATGTTTTATATCTTCTTACTAAATAATTATTTCATATATTTATATAAATGTGTAAAAATTTTCATGTATATTATTTTTTATTAACTACTGATTTGAGGTACATTAGTGGTTCCCTAATTATTACATATATGCTGACACCTTTCATGGAAACCTTAGTGGACATGCAACTTCAGATGCTATTTTTAAGGAACCGAGTTAGTGGAGTGATATATGTTCCTCTATTGGTTATATATATCATAGGATCTAGTTCCTCTTAGAATTTACTATGGTCCTTAGTTTTCTTATGGAGCATATTCAAAGGGGCCATCCCCAGTTAATCACCTAAGGTTTTATCACATCAAGACTTCACTTTTTGAATCATTATGGTATCTTTAGTTCACGTTATGTTTTAATATCAAGTTTTTATATAATTTATATTTCTTATAGATTATAAGTTAGTTTTTATACTGGCATGACATGTATGTGTGTCTCTATATCTATTGCATCATTTATTTCCATAGTTTTTTTGTCTAATAGGTATGCCTATATTGGGTAATGATGATTTTGGGTCGGCATTCCCATTTACCCCTAGGGTCATGCTAGATTTTTTTCAACACATGGTACTAATTGTTTCTATTGGGGGGGGGGAACCTCTTATTTATGGGTTTTTATGACCAAATTTTAAACCATCCTTTAGTGAATTTGAGGCATGTTAGATGTCATATGATGATCTAACCTGGTGTTGTTTGGGTAATTTAGGATAGGGTCATTACACTATACATCTTTTGATTTACACCTATAAAGTTTAGTGATAATATCATTTATTATCTGCCTTAATCTCCCTTTCATTATCATATTCTTTGTGATGATTTAACATAGTGTATCCATCCATGTCTATATCTTGTATCCTCAGATATGATACTTAACTAATAACTAGATTCATCAGAAATATGATGCATCCCCTATTTGCCTCCTGTAGGCATCATTCTCACCTTTACTCTCTCTACATTATTGATAATTAGGTATAATGTATTCCAACAAATTTAACTTCTATTATTGGGATAATATAATGAGTTAGTGTTTATACCACTTTTATAAGTTTTCACTGGATATGAGATTCTCTTTGACCAATTTATATCATAAATAAATTGATGTAGTTAAGTAACCTTCCATTATATATAAAAATAAAATAATATTTATTACATTTTAATGAATACTGATTGTGATGTTATTAATGATAATATTATATAACCCACTATTTTTTTCAAATCCCAACAATTCTTAATATTGGGTTTGGAATATCTAGGCGCTTAGATATTCTAGTAGAAATGATCCATATTTCCCTTCATCGAAGTATTAATCCCCTCGAACCAAGATTTATTCCTTTCATTCCAAATGCATCAAAATGATACAAAAATAATGATAGTTCTCTCCCTTTTATCATTAGTGTTATTCCTAGATCCATGAAACCACTGGTTTAGTTGATTGAATGAGAGTTTATTATTCTTTTTTTATCATATTTGATTTTCTTATTATTTATTTAATTACATATATTATATTTTCATTTTTTAGAGGATTTAAGAAATATTTGATCTGGAGTATTTCTTTTCTTAAATTAGATTACCCATTTTCTTTAATATATTGAAATTATTTGAAACAATGAAATGTTGAGTTTCCCTTATTAGAATTTTCTATAACTTTCACTTTTTATAATGAATATCTTATGTGTATTTATTTATATGTTGTATAAAATTAATTTTTTATAAATCCATTAGGATTTATGTGAACTGAAAATGGATACATGCTAATCGTTTGATAAATGAATATGAATATGGAGTTAAAGAGTTCATCAAGTTTGAAAGATAGCATGTAGAAGAACCTTCTAAAATCCCCAATCCATGTTTACATTGATGTTATTTAATACCAATTATTCTAAAAGAGTTGGAAGAATATTGATCTCTCTTTGGATCCATTTATCATTGGATCCAAAACAAGGATTGGCTATGCATCACTCACAAAGATAATAACAAATCTAAGGATTATCTGTACAATTCACTAATATTAGTTAACTAATAATTAGCATAGAATCTAACCAGAACTTACTGCCTGGTGCCCCCATGATGCTCTAATCCCACACATAGAGAGAAATAAAATAATTACATTCTTTAACATATAGAGAAAATTTTATAGAATAAGCTAATTCATTGGGTAAAGTTTTTTTTGAAAACACATATGATTGAAGAAGAAACATGAGAATCAAAAAATAATATGAAGGAAAAATATTCCCACTTGTTTAAATAATGAATAAATTTTTGAGTAATAGAAGTAAAAGTGAATGCTAAATCATGATATGATAGAGATGGTAGTGATCATGTGTGGGATGAGAGCATCACGATGACTTTAGGAAGGAAGTTCAAGTCAGATGCTATGCTAAGTGGTAGTTAACCAACAATAGTGAAGTGCACGAAGAAACCTTAGTTTTGTTATTAAATTTTTGAGTGATGCACAAACAATCATAGTTTTGGATCCATTGATCAATGGAGGTAAATATACATCAATATAAATAATTGTATCATGGTTTCCTGACATCCATATAGTCTTTTAAATTATAATGAAGTGCATAGAGAATCCTTAGTTTTGTTATTAGCTTATATCTAGAGCAAATAAGCCCTTTAGAAAGATTTAAAGGCAATGTTATGATATAATTTGTCTATTTTACTGAAAAATTATATAACGAAATGTTGATTTAATTTTTATTTTTACATGTAGAGTTCTTTTATTTTTAAAGATTTATATCCATGTATCATGCCTTTGTAGGAAGATAAATGATTCTATCTCTTCTCAATCAAAGAGGTAATCTTGATGTTTGCACAGTAAAATTATTTTCCATAGAATTAATGTATTGTTTCATATTTATGTTTAATTTATTTATTTTTAGTATTAATCACATAATAAGTTTTTTATTATATAGGTGGATTCTTTTGCTCGAGTTGGTGTGCTCTGTCCTTATTTCATGCCTTTCTGCACCAAAAATCTCATAGACTTCTTCTCCCTCTAAACCTTTTCACCCCTATAGTGTTTCATTTATCAATTTATTTAATGTTCTCTCAACTACCTTTTGTAGGAAGAGTAATGTAACGTCTCGGTTCTGGAAGCCACCCAGAGGTGCCCATACTCAGTTGGTCACATGGCCTCAAGTGAATTTCCCTGAATGCCAGAGGCTGCCGACTAGCAGCGAGGGACTTGAGTGTGATAGTAGGGAAAATATGCCCACATTGGCAGAGTACACAGTGGATGTAAACAGATATACAATAGCAGAAGAAATAATAATACCAAACAACAGTAACGACAGAAGACTGATAAAGATACAACTGGAGAATATATATATAAATGATGCATGATACATGTATTTCTAGGAAAGAATCCAAACAAGTCACAATTCTGAATACCGTACTAAAATAAAGTACAAAAAGAAAACAGATAAGCAACTCCTCAGCATCGCAAGCATCAGCTTGCTCCCATGCTCTCTAGCTCCAATGAAATCAAGTACCTGAAGTAGAAGGGATCATTCCCTTGTCTATACCTGCAACAATATAATCTTTTTAGGCCCAAAAGCATGACCCAAATAGGGTGTGAGACAAATCCTAGTAGGCAACCACCACAAGATCTGTGCCTAACAGTCAATGAATATATGGTAGGTAAAATTATTAAGAACAATAAACAAGAAAGTACTAAATAGTAAACAATCCACAGTTTCAGTATAAAGCAACAAATAACCACAATCAATTAAGCAGATAATCAAAGTAGGTAACCCTCTAGGGATTACTCACAGCCTAACCCCTCTGGTTCAACCAAACAGATACAAGCAACCCTCTGGGAAGCACACACAGTCTCACCCCTCTGGTCCAGCTAAAGTATATACTCTCTAAGGAAGCACTCACCATCAATTCCCCCTATAGTATCGTATCAATAATAAAGGTTCTCGAGGAAAGAACTCAATGTATCATTCCCCCTGTGGCCCGCGTCAAGGAACTACAGACACTCTGAGGAAGCACTCAATGTCAATTCCCCCTCTGGTCTTGCATTGTATAATTATAAAGACACTATGGAGAATTCCTCAATGTTCATTCTCCCTATGGTCTACTACACCAGGTTCTCATAGCCCCATGTAAGTCAAAAAGTATTGCAAGCATAGAGGATAAAGAAAACCTAAAGAGCTACATGGCTAACAGTCTACAACATCTCAACAAGTCAGAACATGCAATTACTTCATCCTAAAATACTAGGCATGGAAAACAACTGCAACCTAATAGGCAAGGCTAGACGAAATGGTCATAAACAAACATGCATGGGAAAAACATCTAAATCATAGAAATTTAACCATAATCACATTCAATTTACCTCTACTCAAGCATACATGAAAAATAGGAAAACAATAGGGCTAAAATGGTAAACACGCAATACCCCATTCATGGGTATTGGGACAATTTTCACATAAAACTCAAAGACATTCTACAGAAAGGCACTAACCACCTACCTCAGTGTTGGGAGATACATATACTTGAATCTCGAGGCTTGAATTTCCTTAGAACGATGTAGATCTACAAAAATGCTAAAAATGTTCAACATAGGATAAATTGAGAAAGATGAGGAATCATGAAATGAAGCTCAATCAGAAGAGAGAGCTTACCGAGGCGATCCTAATGCAATCAACGACGGTCGAATTGGAGATCAGACGAAGGATCAGGGGCTTGGAGGAAGATCACGACCATACGGGAGCTCTCGGTTGAACGAGACATAGGAGGAGATGTTTCTGGCGATTAGACGTAACCCCAGTGGGTTTAATAAAAAAATAAAGTACATGGCATTTACTTTTAAAGTACATGGCATATACTCACCGTTTCTGTACTCTGCTTTAGGTGGCCTCTAGGTCACCCCCACATGGCTGTGTGCATGGCCGCTACATGACCATCACATGACTACATGTTGTATCCGAGTACACGGCAAGTACTCACAAAGTAAATGACGTGTACTTTGAAAAATTCTAGATTTTACTCTTTTTCTCAAAAATGGCCATAAAAGGAAAAACATACCTGAAAAGAAGGTCTGGGTGCTTAAAAACTTCCCCCCTTAAAGAAAATTTTCCCCGAATTTCCCTAGCACGGTGTAGAAGAAGAAACCCCGAACAACTCCGGCCACTGCACTCGTATATCAGCCCCCCTCTACCAAGTCTCATCTTGTACTCGCCCGTGCTTCCATAGCACTCGTACCAGAGGAATAGACCAGCCAGAAAGAACATTTGTACTGAAATCTACAATCCAGATAGAATGCTCTTCAAAATATTCGTCCACTTCCAACTCAACCTCTTTGGGTTGAAAGACATGATATGGGTCTGAACAGTAACGTCGAAGCTAAGGAACGTGGAAGAAATCATGCATATCCTGGTACCTCTGAGGTAACTAAAACTGATAGGCAACCAGCCCAACTCTCTCCAACACCTAAAACGGCCTAACGTACCTCAGATAAATCTTACACTGTATCATAATACTTCTGTGCCCCAACCTCAGTGTGACATGAAGAAAAACCTGATCTCTAACCTCAAAATCTAGAGGTCATATCTGCTGATCAACATAAGACTTCTGATGAGACTCTGCAATAGCCTTACTTTTCTGAATCAACTCTATCTAATCTGTGATCTATTAAAAAATATGAGGTCCCAGCAAAGCTGCCTCTCCTACCTCTAGCCAATATAATGGTTGTAACACCCCAACCCCAGTTACCCAGAGTCAGTGCATTATTACGTATCATTGGCATGATCACAAAAGATCATGTCTCGAAATATAGATTATTTTAGTAGCATTGTAAGTACTTGATACATTCATAAGGTTTAAATTACATCATAAAATGGAAAACTACAACAATATTGTTTCCATAGAAAACACTGTGATCCCATAAACTATCCCTGTAGGTCAGTCATAATATACTTCTTCGCATCCTGGGAAAAATAAAACATAGAAATGGGTGAGCTCAAATGCTCAGTAAAGATAACAATAAAGTGGAAACTTTCATAAATAAGCATAAAAATTTAAGGCAATGTATAAGAATAAAACAAAATCCTTTTAAACTTGAACTTCACCATAATATGGAAAGGATCAAATAAAATAATTCCATTTACTTATTCATATGGATATTCTACTAATCGAATAATCACATGCAATATCAATAGCTACTTCCATAATGATGGAATTCATAATGCCAGACATTTATAACCAAATAGTCAAGGCCTTGTTCTAATATTACAAATAAGATTTTGTCAAGGCCTTGCGCCAAGACACTAGTTTGTCTCCTTAGACCTACCGATGCATCGAGGACCTATAGCGGGCTCCACCCTTCACTTACTAAGTCCAATGTATTCATCATATGAAAAGGTTTAAACATAACATAAACATTCATATTAAAATTGGAATACAAAATGTAAATACCTTATCCATAAACCATGAATGGTATGAAATAACAAATCCATAGTCAAACATATCACAAAACTTTCAATACAATATGGAAATTTTGTATCATAATAAATCAACTTCAAACAAACATAAAATCCATCAAAGGATGTTGACATAGATTAAATCAAAACATTTTTAGAGAAATATCTCTTTCTATTTTGAAATAATTTAAAAGTCACGTAATTATAAAAGAAAATATTTATATTTGAAAATATTATTACAAGCTTGTAAGTGAAGATTTGACATTGTTATAGCGGTGTAATATAGCCACACCCTCCGTATAAGTTAAAAAAAGTCATTCTTACCTTAATTTTGTCAAAAAGCTTATAAAGGACCTTGTTTGGAAAACGACAGAAAGATTCCTTTATAAACATCTTATAAAAGCAAAACAAGGACTTTAACCCATAGTCTCTATAATAGTAAGAATGTTTTGAAATACATTTTTTAAGAAGACATGGATGTGGATGAAAAATAGGTCCCAGTAGATAATTACGTATAAACAACCTCGGATAATGAAGAGATTGTAGAATTAACCCTTACCTTGTACTTTTCCTTGGTTGAGGGTAAGTTAACCTCCTGTATAATGGTGAAATAATTTTTATTAAATTATAAAATAATTATGTACATTAATATGATATCATATATGATCTTTTAACATTTCTTTGTTAATAATATCTTAGTATTATCGTCGTTTTGGGTGTTAACTGATTCGTTTTCCTTTATATGTTTTGTTATGTAAGTAATGTTTTTTATTGATAGGATGTATCTTATTCATATTCAGAATTATATTAAGTATTTAAACATTATTTTTAATCATATAATTAAAATTATTCTTGAATGGATACAATGGGGAATGAATCTCATCGCGTTTGTGGAGATGGTAATCCGTACGTACACACGAGCGACAATATCATTCTTTTGATATTAAAATAATATATAATTGGATGGTATATCATATATACATAATAATTATCATGTTATATTTATTATTTAAATCAATTACACATCATTATTATACACATCCAAATAATAATGTATTTAATAACAATTACAACACGACGTGGAGACGGTAAGCCGTACGTACGCACGTATGGTGACATGTCATTAAAAGAATGGATAGAATAATGAATATGGTTGCACCATATTTATAATAACATCATAGTATATAGAAGATACTGGAGTTATTATTTTAGAATGGAAACAACAAAGAAAGAGGAATTGGAAGAAGAAAGGAACTTGAAAGAGGTGGTGAGATATTTACCTCTTCTTTGGGTTCTTCCTTTTGATTTGATCAAAATAGATCATTAGTTTGGATTTATGACTAAAGGAAGGCCTCTAGGATTAAGGTATGACATTTGAGATGGTATTTGGTCAGGGTTTGGCTGTTCCAAATGGCTTTGAAGGTGTAAATTAGAGAGAAGGGGGTGTGCCTATTTATAAGAGGGGTGAGAGGCACCTTAGGAAAAGCTAGAAATATTATTTTATAATAAAATAATTTTCGGTTTATAATGGATCCAAAATGAATTATTTAATGTATAAGGTGGGGAGGGGTTGAAAACCACTCAAAAATAGGTTTTAGACAGGTTTGGGTCACTATATTAACCTTATCTTTCAGATTTAACTCTTAGTTAAATAGTTTGACATTTACCTTGTCTCTTTGTATTTTTATATTATATGGTTAATAAACTTATTATATACTTCCAAGAGAACCCCAAGTTTTTCATTAATGATACACCTATCATTATATAAGTCCTTTGTATGAACCTTATATTTTTAGGAATAGAATATTAATTAATAATATAATATTTGTTTTACAAACTGTTTTATGTCAATTTTGACACTATTTGGTATTTTGTTTTTGCTAAATTTATAAAAGCATTATTAATTCAAACAAAATTCATATAACTAACCCTAACATGTCATAGTAACCTAGAAAATTAGTTTAATTCATAAAAAGTCTCAAATTACATTTATTTGGATATTTATAATATCAATTATTTTAATATTTCATTAATTAGGTAATTACTGCATCATCATTGTGTCATAAGTAAATTAAATTATTTAATGTATAAAAACTATAAATAAAATAAAATTATGTAGGAAATCGTTTTAGCTTTCTAATGAATATTTATAGTCTAATTTATCTTATTTATCACCATATATTAAAAATGGTTTAGTTATTAAACTTTGATTTTAACTCTTCTTTAAATAAAATAATAATAAGTGTCCTAATCTAATCCAAGTGGACCTAAAGGATCATATTTTATTCTTAAGATTTTTTTGGTCTAATTACACATTTTCAATAGAATTAGGACATGTTTTAGGGTAATAATAATATCATTTTTACCCTTAATTACCCTATTTACTTTTAACCATGTTAAATAAAAGTAAAAAGTTACTATTCACCAAAAATTATTTTCATCTTATTAAACCACATTTTACTTACTGATATCAACCGTGTCTCTTGGATTTTTGAAATTTAACTCACGAAAGCAGTAAAAGTAAGTTTTATATAAATTTGCAAATGCTCCTAGGAGGTGGGTAAAAGACGGTAAAAAGTTCAATAAAATTTTTATATATCTAAAATTGTTATAAACTAACTCCAATGAATCCCATTGAACTTATATAGGTATTATTTGTCTATTTTGACCTAAAATAAATTTAAATAAAATAAATAATTATTTAAATAAAAATTCGGTTTTAAACTATAACTAAGTGTTTTTCACTATTCATCAAAAATTGGAAGTTTTCAGAAAATTACCAACAATTCACCCTAAGCTAATTTCGATATTCTGAATCAAAAAATGAAGTCCATTTTGAAAGATAAAATTTATAAAATTTCAAAAAGTGGGTATTACTATTCATAATTGCTAGTTTGATTGGTTGTGACATGTTAGAACTCGAAGTTGCATACAACACACGCTACTCTATTATTCAAAGAGAAGCGTACCATGGAAGCTTGGGGTGTTACAAGGGTGATCAGCATGGAATTTCGTACAAAGCCTCATAAGGTTCCATCTAAATAGATGCTAAAAACTATCATTGTAGGCAAACTCTACAAGTGGTATGTGCTTCTCCCAAGAACCTCCAAAATCCAGGATGCATGCTCAGAGCGTGTCCTCAAGCACCTGAATCATACACTCAGACTGGCCATCTGTCTGAGGGTGGTAGGTTGTACTCAAAAGCACCTGTGTACCCAAATCTTTATGTATCCCTTTCCAGAACCCAGATGTAAAACGTGCATCCCTATCTGAAACGATGGAGTGTGAAACTCCATGAAGATGTACAATCTCACGGATATACAACCATCCCATATCATCAACACTGATGGTCTCCTTGATCAGAAAGAAGTGAGATAACTTCGTAAGTCTGTCAATGAAAACCCATACTGCATCATTCCTGCAAGGCGGCCTCAGTAACCCTATCACAAAATCCATCTCGACATCGTTCCACTTCCACTCGGGAATGGGTAACTGCTATAGAAGACATGATGATTGCTGATACTTCGCCTTCACCTACTGACAAGTGGAACACCTCATGACAAAACCAGCAACATCCCTATTAATACCTGGCCACCAATACTGATGGTATAGATCACGATACATCTTGGTGACACCAGGATGAAGTGCCCAAACTGAGGAATGAAAGTCCCGCATTAGCTCCTCGTGTATGTCTACTGGCACCCATACACACCCTTGTAAACGCAAGATCTCATCCTCACCTATGGTCCATCCAGTAATAGGCTCCTCTCCTGACACACTTTTTCCCAAGACTGGGCCTTTAGAACCTGATAGCTGCCTCATTTGCACTCGATCAAGAAGAGTAGAGGTAACAGCTACAGAGGAATGAAATGTCTACCCCTGTCTGTCGTGAACCTCTAATTGCATCTCTGAGAACAGTTCCAAAAGCTGCCACTCACTACTGGCCTCCTCAAATTCTTGTATTGGAGTCCTCCCGCTCAATGCATCAGCCACTACGTTGCCTTTCCCAGGCGTGTAGGCCAGTTCAAAGTCAAAGGACTGAAGGTACTCAACCCACCTTGGCTATCTCAAATTCAGATCACGCTGAGTGAAGATGTACTTGAGACTCTTATGGTCAGTGAAAACCAAAAAATTATCTCCTAGAAGGTAATGTCTCTAACAGTGTAAGTCAAGAACAAATGAAGCCAACTCGATATCATGCATCGGGTAATTCCTCCCATGTGGCCTCAACTGTAGAGACCCGTACACAATGACTCCATCTCCCTACATAAGCACAACTCCCAGCCCAATACCTGAAGCATCATAGTACACAGTATATCTCCTACCTAGCTCTGGAAACACTAGTATCGGTACTGAAGTCAACCTGCCTTTCAGATTCTGAAAGGCTGACTCACAAGAATCTGACCATAAGAACTTCACACCCTTCTTAGTCAAACCCTTCAGTGGTCCTGCTAAGCATGAAAAGTCTTGAATGAAATGCCTGTAGTATCCTGCAAGCCCTAGAAAACTCCATACCTCAAAGACGTTCTTTGGCTGCTCCCAAAAAAATACTTCTCTCACCTTCACTGGGTCAAATGATACTCTTGTCTCTGAGAAAACATGACCCAAGAAGTGAATCTGATCCATCCAAAAGATGCATTTTGAGAGCTTAGCATACAAATGATGCTCTCTTAGTGTACTAAAAATGATATAAAGATGTGTGGCGTGGTCATGTCAAGTGTGAGAGTACACCAAGATATTGTCCACAAAGATAACCGGGAAAGAATCAAAGTAAGGATGGAACACTCGGTTCATCAGTTCCATGAAAACTATTGACGCGTTCATGAGATCGAACGGCATAACCATATACTCGTATAGACCATACCTTCTCAAGAAGGTTGTAAGAGGTTTATCAGATGGTCTAACGCGCAACTGATGGTTACCGGACCTCAAGTCAATCTTTGAGAACACCCGGGATCCTCGAAGCTAATCAAAGAGATCATAAATCCTTGGTAAGGGATATCGGTTCTTGACTGTCAACTGGTTCAACTTTTGATAATCCACACAAATTCTGAGAGTACCATCTACCTTCTTCGCAAACAGGACATGAGAACCCCAAGGAGAAGTACTGGGTCGGATGAAACCCTTCGCCTACAACTCCTACAATTGCTTCTTGAGCTCCTTCAAATCTGGTGTAGCCATCCTATAAGGAGAAATGGACACCTATGCCGCTCCTGGAACAAGCTCAATCGAAAATTCTACCTCATGCTCTAGAGGAAAACCAGAAAAGTCCTCTAGAAAGACATCCCTGAGGTGTTCCACCACTGGAAGAAAGTATAACTGAGAAGTCCCCAGATCATCCAGATATAGACTAGCAATCTAGGCTGTAACTCCTCCCAACCCATGATGCTCTGGACCCACTCTGCTTGCCTGGACATCCCACTCACCCTTATGAAGAAAAGATCCACCCTCTGGTGATATGACACTCACCCTTCAGTGATAACAGTCGACGACTTCCTAGAAGGGAACTAGATAATCCAATATTAGAATGACATCATAACCTATCATCTCTAGGACATAGAGATCCCATAAGAAGTGACACCCACCAACCTATAGAGGGAACTCCTTGCACTGATGTACACTAGCTGTCTTAGTCCCCAATGGAGTGTCTAACGTCAATATATCGGTAGAGGAAAAGATATAGAGCCTAGGGATTTCCATGAAAACAATATATATAAAGCTATGGGAAGCCCATATATCAAAAAGTGTTGAAGATAAAACTGAGGCAACTAGGATTGTACCTCAAACTGTAGATTGTCTGGGATCCTACTCCCACTGGGTCTGCTCCAATGCAAAGGTTTTTCCTGCTCCATAGCCCTGTGACCTTTACTGAACACTCTGAGCTGATCCACTCTGCTGTCGCTAAAAGACCGTTGACTGACCACTACAAACATGACCTCCACCTCGTCCTGAATAGCCGGAAGAACTCCAGTTCTCAGATTGGTGATGAACTGGTGGAGCTGCTCCTATATGAGGGGTCATAGATGAACCCTGGTCACAATATGTTGGTGAGAAGACCTGATAGAAATGCTGAAGGTGACCCATCTTTCTGAAATATCGGCACTCCACTGGGTCTCTCTGGCACTGCGGCCTCGTATGACCGCTCCTTTTGCACTGGTAGCACACTGCCTGGCTACCATAAGATGCATCACGCCTACTCAGATCTCCCCAAGTAGTCTCCCTGCGGCACTTCCGACTATCAGCTGGTGAAGCACTAACTCTAGATGTCGAGCCGTCCTAGATCATAACTCCGGATTACCTCAGATTCTACTCCGTGATCAGTGTCTGGTTGACGATGGAAGCAATGGAAGTCAACCTGAAGATATTTATCTGAGAGTGGATGTCATGTCTGAGGCCATCCTCAAACTTCTTTACCAGGAATAACCCATATCCTCCTAGTAAGGGTGTAAAATTATGAATCTTGGTGAAAAGAGAGGAATACTCCATAATAGAAAGAGTACCCTGATCCAAACTCATAAACTCCCAAGCTCGGTCGGCCCTCAGGGTTTCCGGGTAGAAGTAGTCAGAGAAGATGCACTGAAACTCATCCCACACCATAACCTGCTGACGTCCCTCCTGTAAGATCACATCACACCACCTCTTGGTGGAGTCCCAAATCATATAGGTAGTGAGCTTCACCCTTCTCTCTAGAGACGTCTCTAGATGCTCAAAGATCGTCAGTATGGCTTCTAGTCGTGACTATACAGCCTGAGGTCCTCGTTCCCCTGAGAAGGTGGGAGGATGCTACTGTTGGAAAACCAGCGTCAAGTCTTCCATAGACGAGGCATGAGGCAGTGCTCCCTGGAAGGTCTGTATCATCCTCAAAAATCCCTCCCTGAACTATGCATCAACACCTATGTCAGGTACAATGGCTGGTGCCAAGACTGGCACGACAAGAAGATCTGCAGGAAGTCCTTGATCAACCATATCCGGTGTCTGATCACCGAATGGAAACTGACGTACAACCGGAGGATTCCTCGGTGGTATGACTCTTCATGGTCAAACACACACCTTAGAACAGGATTATCAAGGACTGAAAACTAGAATCATAATAAGGGAATAAGAGAAGGAAAGAATTTAAGTTTTACAAAACATGACTACATAGCGTGTATAATACCTACACGGTGTGTTCCCTTAAGTCATTCACATGGGCGTGTATGTCTTCCAAAACTGGTCATGTAACACCCCAAACACACAGAGTGTTTTCCTAACACACTGAGTGTATTTGAATCCTCTTTTCCTATCTGAGTCCTTCTACATAGCTAAGCCACATGACTCTCCTAAGAAAAGACTACACGACATGTTCACTGTAGACACAGTGTGCATTAAACAAGCTTCACCTGGCCCATGTTGTTAGTGACAAAACATGACACACGGCTCACACTACACGGTGTGTTCAAGACAGACATGGTGTGTACATGAAAGGATAACACCAACCGTGTTGTTCGTGACACGTCAAAGTACTTGGGTTAGACTACATATCATGTTTGGACGGGACATGGTGTGTATAAGAAGAGACTCCACCGACCCGTGTTGTTAGCTACATGGTTAGGTTCCTAGGATTACACTACACGACGTGTACAACTGGTACACGACATGTTCCTACCAACCTTTATCCATCCCGTGTCTCTGCCCACATGGCATTTGACATGGTTAGAGACTACATGGTGTGTACATAAGGTACGCGGTGTGTACTTAAGAAAAACAGTTTCTTCCTGAACATAAGAACACAGGGCGTGTAGTCAAAACTACACGGCATGTATTCTAGGTTTTTCTGGATAGTAAGCCTCAGAAACTACTCCGGAACCCAGAAAAACACTGAAATGAACATTGAAAGTGCCAAATTCTGACCCGTGGGGCCCCATACTCCCGCTAATCAAAGTTTGGAATCTTATACATGTTATACAAGGTAAAAAAGTAAATAATCCACCAAGTTCCGGTCCATGAGGGCCCATAGAACCTCAAGAACCAAAGTTTGGCATTCATTCAGACAAAAACTTACACAAAAAATACCCTATCAAACAATATGTTTTTTTATAAAGGAATCTATCACAACAACATTCATATTCTATACAACATCGATCACAACAACATGCAATTGCTAATGCACCCTAGATGGCATGACAATAATGCATGACCTGTGATTTCTAGTAGTGCCTATATGATGCATGAGATGGAATACCCTCATCTCATCGGGTTGCGACAGAAATAGAACCTCAATAACATCAACGACAACAATAAAAAACATGTGAATCACCCAATGATGAAATCAAATCAACTATAAAATTAAAAAACCATAAAAATTGCAATAAATAAGGTAGATTGGATTTTCTTTATAAATGGGTTAGCTACTCCCAGACACAAATTATTACCAAGTGCCTATTTCATCATATCCCTGGCTATAGGCTCCAAACAGTAAGTCAAAAAGAAAATAATTCATCTGATTCCACTTTGTAACGTCCCGTTTCTGGAAGCCACCTAGAGGTGCCCGTACCAGGTTAGTCACATGGCCTCAAGCGCATTTCCCCAAATGCCAGAGGATGCCGACTAGCAGCGAGGACCTTGGGTGTGATAGTGGGGAAACTATTCCCTCATTGGCAGAGTACACAATGGAAGTAAACAAATATACAATAGCAGAAGCAATAATAATACCAAACAACAGTAACGGTGGAAGACTGATAAAGAAACAACTAGAGCATATATATATATATATATAAATGATGCATGATACATGTATGTCTAGGAAATCATCCAAACAAGTCACAATGATGAATACAGTACTAAAAAAAAGTATAAAAAGAAAACAGATAAGCAACTCCTCAGCATCACAAGCATCATCTTGGTCCCATGCCCTCCAACTCCAATGCAATCAAGTACCTGTAGTAGAAGGGCACTTTCCCTTGTCTATACCTACAACAATATAATCTCTTTCGGCCCAAAACCATGACCCAAATAGGTTGTGAACCCTATAGGCAACCACCACAATATATGTGCCTAACAATCAGTGAATATATGGAAGGTAAAAGTATGGAGAATAGTAAATAGAAAAGTACTCAACAGTAAACAATCCATAGTTTCAGTATCGAGTAACAACTAACCACAATCAATTAAGCAACTAATCAAAGAAGGTAACCCTCTAGGGAGTACTCACAACCTAACCCCTTTAGTTTGACCAAACAAGTACCAGAAACTCTCTGGCAAGCACACACAGTCTCACCCCTCTGGTTCAGTTAAAGTATAGACTCTCTGAGGAAGAACACACCATCAATTCACCCTATAGTCTCGTATCAGTACTAAAGGTGCTTTGGGGAAGCACTCAATGTCTCATCCCCCCTATGGCCCACGTCAAGGAACTACAAACACTCTAAGGAAGCACTCAACATCAATTCTACCTATGGTCTCGCATCGTATAATTATAAAGACAGTCTGGAGAATCCCCCAACGTCTATTCTCCCTATGGTCTACTACACCAGGTTCTCACGGTCCCATGTAAGTCAACAAGTATCGCAAGTGTAGCGGACAAATAAAACCTAAATATCTACTTGGATAACAGTCTACAACATCTCAACAAGTCAGAACATGCAACCACTTCATCCTACAATAATAGGCATGGAAAACAACTGCAACCTATCAGGAAAGGCTAGACCAAACAGTCACAAGCAAACATGCATGGTAAAAATATCCAAAGGATATCTATTTAACCCTAATCATATTCAATTTACCTCTACTCAAGCATACAAGAAAAATAGCAAAACAACAGGGCTAAAATGGTAAACATGCAATACCCCGTTCATGGGTATTGGGACAATTTGCACATAAAACTCAAAGACATTCTACAGAAAGGCACAAACCACCTACCTTGGGGTTTGGAGATCAATATACTTGAACCTTGAGGCTTGAATCACCTTAGAATGCTGTAGATCTATGAAAACTCTCAAAACGTTCAAAAGAGGATAAATCGAGAAAGAGGATGAATCGTGAAATGAAACTCAAGCAGAAGAGAGAGAATATCGAGGCAATCCCAATGCAATTGACGATGGTTGAATTAGAGATTGGATGGAGGCTTGGGGGCTCAGAGTAAGATCATGGCTATACGGGAGCTTTTAGCCGAACAAGACCTAGAAAGAGAAGTTTCTGGTGATTAGATGTGACCCTAGTGCATTTAATGAAAAAAGAAAGTACAGGACATGTACTTTTGAAGTACACTGCATGTACTTTCCATTTCTGTACTCTGATTTAGGTGGCCTCTAGGTCACCCCCACATGGTTGTTTGCATGGATGCTACACGGCCAGCACATGACTACCCGTGGTATCCGAGTACATGGCGTGTACTCACAAAGTACATGGTGTGTACTTTGAAAAATTCCAGAATTTCCTCTTTTTCTCAAAAACGACCAGAAAAGGAAAAACATACCTAAAAAGAAGGTCCGAGTTCTTACTAGAAACGACACTGCCTCTACTCAATTACAAAGTTAATCTTGTTGTTTTCACAATAAAATCATTGTTCATAGAATTAAAATATTACTTTATATTTATGTTTAATTTATTTCTTTTTAGTATTACTTACATAATAATTTTCTTCTTATACAGGTGGATTGTTTTGTATGATTTGGGGTTCTATGTCTAACTTTTATGCTTATTCTCCCTCAAAACCTTTTCACCCCTGTAGTGTTGCATTTATCACTTTCTTTTCAGTTACGTCCACTACCTTTGTAGGAAGAGAAAAACTGCTGCCTTTGATCAATTATAGAGGTAATCTTGATGTTTATATAGTAAAATCATTATCTATAGAATTAATGTATTATTTCAAATTTATGTTTAATTAATTTATTTTTAGTATTAATCCCATAATAATTGTTTTCTTATGTAGGTGGATTCTTTTGTTCAAGTTGGGGTGCTCTGTCCATCTTTCATCTCTTTCTAACATCCACAAACTTCTTTTCCCTTAAAACCTTTTACTCCTACAGTGTTGACATTTATCACTTTTTTTCAAGTTCCCTCTACTACTTAATCACAAAGGTAATCTTGATATTTTCATAGTAAAATCATTTTACATAGAATTAATTTATTAATTTATATTTATGTTTAATTTATTTATTTTTAGTATTACTCATAATAATTGTTTTCTTATACAGGTGGATTCTTTTTTTTTTTCAAGTTGATTTGGTTTGTTTGAAGATACTCATACACTGTTGATAGCTTGATAAAGAAATTCAATGGAAATCATTTTAACATTGACAATTAGGATTTTTTGAGACTTTGGGACATGTAGGAATTATCCACACCTTAATCTGACACACTATGTTACTGGTATGACTCTAAGTACTTATTTTTATTTTAAAGTTAAATTAATTTTAGTAAAAAAACAACTAAATAAATGTGTATGTTATTAGTTTAAAATTGAAATTCAACTTTAAAAATTTTCACTCACTAAAAACCCAGATAACACTCTTCGATTTTCTTGATAATTTCAGTCATCGATTCATAAATCACTTGTGATGTATAGGAATCAGTCTCATTTCAAATCGATACATGATGTGATCTGTATGAGTAAAAGTGTGTGTTTTAAGTTTAAAATGACATTTTAGTAAAAAATACAAGTAACATAATCAAAACCAGGAAAAAAAATTAATATTGTTTTGATACTTTAAGACAACAATCCATTAGTGATTTGGAATATTTAAGAATTAGTAATACCTCAATCTGATGCATGGTGTGACCGGTATGACTCTAAGTGGATACTTATTTAATATTAACATCAATTTTAGAAAAAAAAAACCAACTCAAAAGAAAAACAAATTCAGGTTGTTTTGATACTTTAGGAAAATTATCCATAAGTAATTTGAGATGTTCATGAATTAGCCAAACCTCATTCCGATGCACAGTGTGACAGATATGACTCCAATTGCGTGTTTTTATTTAAAATTTACATCAATTTTAGAAAAAAGGCCAACCAACCTAATCAAAAAATGATAAAACCCATTAAAATTGTTTAAATACTTTAGGGAGATGATACATAAGACATTTTTTATACTTAGTAATCAACCAAACTTCAATACAATAAACAATGTGATTAGTATGATTCAAAGTGCATGTTTCAATTTTAAAATGACATTTTAGTGAAAATGGGCAAGTGACATACACAAAATTGAAAAAAAACATTCATATTGTTTTTAAAATTTAGGAAAATGATCCATTATTCATTTGGGATGTGTAGGAATTATTCACACCTCAATATGACGCATGGTGTGATCAATATGACTCAAAGTGTGTCATTTTATTTAAAATTGTCATCAATTTTAGTAAAATGGACAACTTTTCTACTTAAAATCAAGAAAACACATTATGATTGTTTTTATACTTTGCAAAAATGATCCATAATTCATTTGTGATGTGTAGTAATCAACTGAAACTCAATCTGATACACTATGTGCATAGTATGACTCAAAGTGTCCTTTATCAGTTCAAAATCGACATTTTAGTTCAAAAATTAACTCACTAAAAACCAATCAAACACACTCATCTTTTATTGATAATTTAGGAGAATGATTAATAAGTCATTTTTGACATGTAGGAGTCTATTTCATGTCAAAACAATACACGATGTGATCAAAATGAGTCAAAAGTGTGCGTTTCTAGTTTAAAATGACATTTTAGTAAAAAAGTCAATTAGCGTATTCAAAACTGAGAAAACACATTCATATTATTTTTATAATTTAGTAAAAAGATCCAAAAATCATTTGAGACATATTGGAATCAGACAAACCTCAATCTGATGCACAATGTGACCGATATGATTCCAAGTGCGTCTTTTTTATTTAAAATCAACATCAATTTTTTGTAAAACTAACACTTTATTTTAATTTATTTATTTATATTATTACTAAAATAATAATTTTTTTTCTTATATAGGTTCTTTCTTTTACTTGAGAAGGGGTGGTTTGTTTTGAAATAGCATGAGTCAGGTCAGGATTAAAAGATAAAGGAACATTGATGTTTTTCAATGTATATAATAATTTGTATTTATGTAATTGTATGAACCAATGTTTGAAATTTATATTATATAGTGTTTTTTTTCTTGTGTCTGTGTTGTAAATTTCATCTCATATAAATCCTGTTTTGGGACTTGTTTTTATTATATCTGGTGTGTTTTTGGTGTTGCGGTGTCTAGTAATATTACACTGCAATGGTTTCGCAGTGTGTTATTGCAGCACACTACAATGGTTCCACATTGTTCTATTGAAACACACTAAAATGTGGTCCTTTATCAGTTATTTTAAAAGCACTAATAAATGCCACATTTATCATCATTTTTAAAATCACTGATAAAGGTCTATTTTATTAGTGCTAAAAAAGCACTGATAATATACCAGGGCTTTTAACCTCGCTCATGTAGTCAAAACTTTTCTAGAACTGATAAAGACCATTTCTTATGCCGTTTAATGAAAATTTTGTAGTAGTTTATTCCCACTGAACCTAGATTTTGAATAGTATAGATCAATGCTTCAACCAAAGAAGGGTCTGCTGGAGGGTCTGCCTATAGAACCTTCTTCGTGGCTTCCCCTCTTGTATTCAGAAGATATCTTCTAGAAGGAATTGTATATTAAACACAAGACAATAACTAATCATCCATGAAAAAAGTCCAAAACCATCAAAATAAAAATAATAATCCAAAATAATGATTTAAGACAATTATAATTTAAAGCATTTATAATTCTATCACAAAAGTAAAGCACTTTTATAAAGTAAGAGCTCTATAAAAAACTCTCCACTTAGTTTATTCAAATGACCATACACACACCATGTCCTTAGACATCAAAGATAGGTTAATTTAAATAAATATCCCATAAAATTTATTCAAATGAAACTAATTACTCTGTCTTGGACATAGTAAATATTTTATGACCACCCATGGAAACTCGGATTTAGTAATGGGAGTGAGTTGGATAGCCCCCTTTTCTGCACCTAATATCCGAATTATGAATATTCTACTTCTATCTACCCAAGACATAAAACCAACTCAGGATGTGCTGAAACACTTTAGGATGAGTAACCTTAGTTTGATACCAGATTGTAACAGACCAACCTAGTTCAACTAGACCAGTCACCCAAGTCATCCCATCACAGGATGGGGTAAAACAAAGATAAACAAGTAGTCTTTTATATAAAAAAAGACATAAAACCAGAGTAAAAAGTGAAAACAACAAGAGATAAAACTAATATAAATAGCCTAAAATAGAAATAAATACAAGTCTATACAACAAGTCTCCATGTGACCAAACATCACCTCCAAAAACTATCCCAAAAAAAAATATAAACGTAAAGGGAATATTTCATGCTACATAATGTTCTTACCTTTACCTAAATCTTGCAAAAACATGGTCTACATCCACTCATAGGTAGACGTAGGGTGTGAGAAACAAAGACCAGTAGGATACCACCAAGCACTACTACAAATATGGCTTATAATAGCACTAAAAATGGCCTTTAACAGCGCTAAAAAAGCGTTGTTAATATCGGTAAAGATAAAGGGGGGTTCCCTTTATCAGCGCTAAAAATAACACTGATAAATGGGGACTTTTATCAGCACTAAAAAACACTGATAAAAGTTCCCCTTTATCAGCGCTAAGCAAGCGCTAATAAAGGTAATATTTATCAGTGCTATTTTCAGCGCTGATAAATGTATAATATATCAGCGCTATTGTGAGCGCTAATAAAAACTACCTTTATCAGTGCTCAAAATAGCGCTGATATATTATCCATTTATCAGCGCTTAACTAGAGCTGATAAAGGCCAAAGATCCTATCCAAAACCAGAACGTGCACAAAACCTACCCAGCACATGCACACATTACAACACCTGCACATAGTCCAAACAAAACCTGCACACAGCACACACAACACCCACACACAAAGCACAGAAGAAAAAAAATGATACATACATTTAATTGAAATCATGAATACAAAACAAAACACTTCTATATACATTTCAAACAATGTTTAATTTGGTTACAATTACATTTATCCAACAAACAGTAAAAAACAATGATGTTCCATCCTTTTTGCATCCATCCGCTCTAAAAAATTGTCATCCATGGCGGCGGTTTCCGAACAAAGCATTTGAACTGAGGAAAAATATTTCACCTATATAATAAAACAAATATTATTTTAGTAATACAATAATGAAATAAAGAATGGGGTTGCTAAATAAAATTATACTAGTGAGGCACAAAACATAAAATAACCAATTATACTAGCGAGTCACAAAACATAAAACAAATATTATGTCCCCACATTCTATAAAAAAGAAGCACCCCTGCCCCTTTCCCTAGCACACCCCCTACACACTGCCCACCCCGAGCACACCCCCTACCCCTGCACACTCCCTGCCCCCTGAACACCCTCTGCCCCCTTCCCCAGCACACCCCTGCCCACTGCACTTCCCCCCTGCCCATTTCACACCCCCTGCCCACCCCCTACATATTTCAAAAGAACCCATCACACCCCCTACCCCTTCCCCCTACCACTTTTCCCCCTTCCCCCTACCCCAGAAAACTACCCCTTCCCTCTCACCCTGTCCCCTGCACATCATAAAGAAAATACCTTGTATGGAAATTGTACTCAATTTACATTATACACATCATATATATCAACACATTCTCATGTACTTTAATTCAATGTAAATACACATATATAGAATCTCTACATCTCATAATAAAACCCTCTTTAAAATTGACAAACACATTAAATACATTTGAAAACACCCATCACACAACTTTCTCATTTCTTCAAACACATTTAAAGGACTTAAGCATGAAAATCCATAAGAAATACAACTGCATTCATTTTAAAAAAAACTTTCAAGTCTATACACACCCCAAATTTATTTGATAACACATTTTTAACCACACAAAAATTTCATATAGTACACTTAGCAAGCAAATACAGGATAATAAAATCATCATATAATGTAAAAGCATGGAATCACCTACATAAAGCATGGAATCTTCCAAAATCTGCTGGAAAACATAAAACCACACCTCCACAATACCTTAATAAGGACTGATTAGAAATTAATATCGAATATATTAATGGAAACCCATGTTTAACTTGTGGTATTCCATGAGTTTAACATCCCACAATGATAGAGGGTAATGATTTAATGTCTTACAGAGATGTAAGACCTAGGTGGATCAAAACACTTATAAAGGTGGATCAGGTAGGTACATCTCTAGGAGGGAGCACCTGGAATGTTTACCTGATAGATGGATCAAAACGCCCAATGAGGTCTGAACCAAGTGTGGTGCATCCCATAAAGGTAAGGTTTCTCATTTTGAAGAATTATTTGGACACCACTAAGGGAAATACAAGAGGGAAAATAAGCGAAGGTGTACCCCAGTGAGGGGGTCACCATGGTTTACCATTGGTTGGGATTTAACCTCATGGAGGCTTCCTAAGTACCCTATTTAGAATACAAGGATCAAAACCCATATATTTAAAAGAGGTATGTTGTGGGTATTACCCATGGTTAGATTCCCTTCACACTAGAAATACTCTTGGTTGGATGAGTATGGATCTTGTGGGGCTTATGCATTGTCAGATTCTCAGGTTCTTCCAAGAGTAGCAATGGGATGAATGGGACATACGTGCTAAGATGGGCCATGTGAATGGCGTGATCCTTGTAAAGAGGCACGAGGCACAAAAAACATGTGTAGATGTCTGTAAACATTATTTATGGTGGCCATGGGGCTTATCAGACTCCCCATACCTTCCATGAACACCTCAAAACATCACGAGGACCAGATTCTACATGATGGTGCATCACAGGGTTGATTGTTTTGATGATGTACTGGTCGTTTGAGCTTGGATTTCATCTCAACCAGCCTTTCCCTTACTTGAATTATCATGGTACACATATTTTGGTTCCAAAAAATCCCTCAATGATACTGATTATCTCATGCATCTACCTAGAAATAATTGTGCAAGTCAAACAACAACACATGTGCTCAAATACAAGTTCAAACAAACGAGATACAGAAAATGGATTTTGTTGATCCTCACTGGTTTCATCGTTCACCCCATATGCACTGCACACCATCATGCCTTACTTCAATATTTATTTGTTCAAAGATCAATAATATGAATCCGGGGATAGAAAATATTGAGTAATAAATTAATATTTCAATACATCGGAGCATTCTCAATTCACCAAAGAAGGTTGTAGGATAATCAATGATCATATATAGATAACATAAGTGGTAGGAATTCACCTTCATCCTATTTGTGTACAATATTCCATTAGGTATGTTGCCCATTCGTTTCTAAACACATGTATATCATCTTCTGAATATGAGTTTTTGAGACAGTTATGGTAGTACTGAAAAAATATAAATACACAAAGGATTAATAAATATTTTAAATGAACTCGTAACTATTTTCGAAAATACCTCATCAGGGATGCTATTTTTATTGATGAAATATGATATCTTTCATAAATTTACAAACATAATAACCACAGTCATTTCCGTTTGTTTGTTTTGGACACTAAGGAAACATCGAAAACAATAATTAATTTGTTTTGATATGTGTTTGGATAGTGAAATGTTATTATATATACCCAGATACTTTTTCAGTTGTAGATCATGTAGGCATGCTCATCCTTATGCCTTGGATTTATTCCATGCTTTAGACGATATTGATGCACCGCCCTATCATATCAGAATCCTCATTAAAAGATAACATAAATTATATAACTAGATGTTTAGTTTTAAAATGTTGGATCTAGTGTATTACAAATTAACAAACACCATCATGTGTGGTCAGTTTGTTGGATATCCATGCGTTGAATCTAGAAAATAAATCTTTGGAATATCCAAATTGACTGCAATCAGCATCCAATGCTCCCTAAAAATAAAAAAAGGAATAAGTAAAGAAAGAAATGAAAATATAGTTGATATGATTAAATTGTAGAGTTTTACCCCTGCATCGTTGGTATTAAAAAGAGTCTGTCATCTGTAATTTTATTTTCAAACGATTTGAACAGGGATGACATTATTGTAGCCACTTTAACAAAATCTATTTCGTCTTTTGAAGATGTGGTGTGAGGACTAAAGAGTCCAAATTTTTGTTCATGGGGAAATCCCTTCAATTATTTTTCATATATACGTCTGCGACAAATATAAAATGTATTTAGTCAAAATTATCATAGTATATCAGCTTTTGTAAAATCAAATCATGAAAACTTACCTCATGTATACATTTACAACTGAGGCGCCTATCCATTCATACTTGAGGAATTCATTTACATTTTCAGTACTAATGAAATCTGATATCTCCTCTCCATACATATCTTTTTTGAAAGAAAATATGTGAGTATTGCAGTCTTTCAACTTTGTATCCACATGAGCCTACAATGATATTAACTATGGATATAGAACGAGCGGGGTGAAGGTGCTCTCAGTAGATCGTTTCAATCGGTTGGTTGATCCTTGAGATAGTTTTGAGCTGATATTTCGTTTCACCCAACAATCTTTTTCATTCTGTAATAACAGTCATCGGTTCAGACCTTTTTTCATTAAATGTTAAAGGTCCAGATTGAAAAATAAATAAGAAATGAATACCTTTTTGTCGACATGTTTTTTTACAAGAACTGTCGGCTATGCGATGAATGTTCCAATAGCTTGTTCAACTGTATGAATGTCATCATCGTCATTTGGAACAGGTAGCTCGGCACTCGGCTCATTAGCTATGTTAATTGACACTCTAAGATGATCTTTTGGAAGCTGTGTGTTGTGTAGCTTGTCGTTTTTCATATTGAACACCGTAGCCCTCGCTACAAGGCGATAGGTGGGAGTTGATAAATATAAATCACAGTCATTTTCACCCTATGGAATATTAGTATAGGAAAGGTATCAGTGTCTATGTAAATAAAATTTCACAGAAACAATTATGAAACCATTTATTACCTCATCTAAGTCAGGTTTTTTAGGGGAATGACTCACCTCAAAGCTGGTGGGGGGTGGGGCGAGATCGTCACGCACGGGTTGTTGTTGATTTGTTTCTTCTCTTTGCCTCTCCCCCATCAACTTTGCTATCATCTCTCTCTGGTATTGTAATTCTTCTTGAAAAATAGATAATTGTTCTTGCAGCTTTTCCATTTTTTCATTTTGATCCTCCGCTTGTTTTTGTTTTTGAAAGTATGTTCGGGGTGTCACCCCAAAACTCGCACCTCTGACGCGGCCATACATTTCTGGCTGCTTCAAGGCTGCTGAAAGTATGTCTGCATCTGGTGCAGTTTTTGTTGATTCTTGTGACTATTTCAGATTGAAAATATAGAAAAATAAGTAGTTATTTTAATGTAATAGCAATTTACAGCAACTAAAATTTATATTATGTCATACTTACACATGTTTCCCACACTTTTTGTGTGTTTTCATCTATCAATGTCCCTTATTTATTTACACGAGCCTCCTTTCATAGCACATGGCGTGGGATGGATATGGATTTCGATTTTGATTCATCAATCTGCCTATAAACAAAGAAACATGGTTATGGTGTTGTTTTATGTCACATACTAGTAGTAGGGTAGATTTAAAAGACGTACCAATTTTTTCTCAAGTTCAGTGTACCCCATCCTTGCTTTACGGTAAGCGTACGCTGGTTCTGTTGCACGTTTTTTATTTTCAGCACTCAGTAGCTATTTCATAAATAAAAAACTGTCAATCAGATTGATGAATACAAGAAAACATCAAACAACGTATTACCCCACACAATATACCTGAAAAGTATGCTCCCTACGATGGTTGATAAACACATTCCACGCTCCTTGGGATATCAAGTGTGCGTAAAGAGAAGGTGGGTGTGGCTTGATTTTTCCTTCTACATCTTTAAGATGATATTTTGTTAAAACTGTGCGGAAACCTCTATGAATCCTTCATGAAACTCTTAATACATATTCCTTGTGCGAGACATCTACTATAAATGCACTCTGCAATGGATGATGAAGAGGAAGTCAATGTTTTGGTATTTTATTTTATTTTAATAAATTAAAAAAATGATATCATAATGTTACCATAATCTCTTCCCACATTAGTGTCTTCATCCCGGTGACAACATGGTGCCACGACTGTACATCAATCGGTACGCATTGCCGAGTGACGATTCCAATGTAGCTGCTAAAGATGGCTTTGTTGGGGTTAACATGTTGGCCTCGCTTATTCCATCCCACCTCAAATTTGATGCCTTTTGCTTTTGCCTTAAGGATTTTGGCCAACACTATCAAACTACGGCACTCTTGTTTTTTTTTCGCTTTTAGGGTTTCATTTCCTACCATTTCCTTAGAAATAACATCAATATCTTCCCCTGGAGCAATAGCATTGGCAATGGGACCAGCAGCAATAGGTTGAGAAACCTGTTTTACCTCAGCATTGGGACCAACAACAACAGGTTGAGAAACCTGTTGTTGCTCTGCACTGGGACCACCAGCATTTTGTTGAGAAACCTGTTGTTGCTCTGTAGTGGGACCACCAGCTATTGGTTGAGAGACCTTTTGTGCCTTGGGATTGGGCGCATCAGCAGGTGCAGAAGTAATTATCTGCAGAAGTGGTTTAATATTTAATTTATATTACATAAAAATTGCAGGAAACAGATAATAACATAACGTAACACAATGTATATTACAATAAAAAAATAACCTGATTATTGTACTCTTTTTTTTTCTTTAAAGGCTGAAGTGATTTGACTCCTCTATCGACTATGTAAATTCCTTCATTGTGGTATCCTCTGAAATACAAAATGACGTCTACATTTGGACCGCTACGAAATGATTTTGAAGTCCCTATAAAAGGGTCAACCTCTGTTGAACTTTTATCTGACCCTTCAGTTGTTTTAGTCGATAACAGAACAATTGACCAATTTCGGTTTGTGGGGTCTGGAACATAAAATACTTGTACTTCCTGTGATTCCATTATAAATGGTTCATCTTTCTCCCCTTCCTTACTAAAATCAACTTTCACAAATCCTAATTAATCTATTTTAACAGCAGTCCTGTTATCAACCCACTTGCATTGAAAAATTGGCACTTTTAATTTTGTATAATCCAACTCCCATATTCGTTTGATAATGCCAAAGTATGACATATTCGCATAAATTGGATTTTTTTCCTTAGCACCGGAAACATGCATCGCCACAGCCACAAGTGTAACCCCACTATTCTTCATGGTACTGTCTTCATCATGTTCATTAGTATAGAATGTATAACCGTTAACTACATATGCATTGTAAGATAATACGTAGACACTTCATCCTTAGACCAGCCATCGAAGTCATTCTGAAATTGATTTTAGATTTTTATCTAAATGCTTAAAAATATGGTCTCGAAACTATCCTATAAACTATTGATTATGTGTATCTGATATCCATTTTTCAGCCCTAGAAGGATTCAAACGCCTAAGAATTTCTTTGTGGGTTTGAACATATGGGTCAACGTCGAAACTGTTATGCAAAACGTAAAGGTGGGCCTGCTTTCGATCTGTAATATTGATCGTGACAACCTCTCTTCCAGAAATTCCTTCGCCCTCAAGCCACTCAGTGTGATGAGATTTTGGCAGGCCAACGATTTCCACACCAGACAGGTATTCGGTACAAAATTCAACAGCTTCCTCAACAATATATTTCTCCGCAATACAACCCTCTGGCTGACTTCAGTTTTTGACATACCCTTTCAAAAGCTTCATATAACATTCAATGGGGTACATCCATCTATAATTTACAAGACCATATAGTCGAATATCTCTCACCAAATGAACCATCAAATGAACCATCATATCAAAAAATGTCGGTGGGAAGAACATTTCCAATTCACATAATATGACGGAAATTTCTCTTTCCATAGTTGGTAATTTCGTCGGGTCTATAACTTTGCTGCATATAGCTTTGAAGAAGAAACAGAGCTTTGTTAATGTATGGCGGACATTCTTGGAAAAAATGCAACGTAAAGCTATAGGAATTAGATCTTGCATCAAAACATGGTAGTCATGTGATTTCAGACCCTTTAATTTTAAATATCTTATTGACATGATGTTCTTGATATTTGATGAATACCCCTCTGGAACATTTATGTCATTCAAGAAGTTGCAAAACTAATATCTCTCCTGCCTAGAAAGAGTGTAAGCAGCAGGAGGAAGAAATGTTCGTTTTTCACCCTTCACTGGTGCCAACTCTTCTCGTATTCCCATCTGAACCATGTCCAATCTAGCCTTAATTCCATCCTTTGTTTTTCCAGGTGAATTTAGCAATGTGCCGATGAAACTATCACATACATTTTTTTCTACATGAATAACATCAAGAAAATGTCTGACATACAGACAATTCCAGTATGGTAATTCAAAAAAAACTGATCTCTTTTTCCAACCAGTTTTCGTATGGTTTTTCGAAAATGGTTTACCAAAAGTAGTGTCCAAATATTTCACTTTCTCAAACAATTGATCACCTGTTAGTGGAGATGGTGATGTACATTCCTCTGAACTTCCGTCTAATGATGTCGTCCAAGATCGGTACTTATGTCGTCGGGGTATAAATCTACGATGTCCTAGAAACATGGTTTTTGATGAATGTTTCAACCTAATTGACTGTGTACCTTGTTCGTAAACAGGACACCCTTGAGTTCCATTAATGCTATATCCGGACAAATTTCCATAAGCAGGAAAGTCATTTATCGTACCGTAAAGCATGGCTTTCAAAGTGAACTGCTCATTTTTGTAAGCATCATACATCGTAACACCTGAATCCCACAATATTTTCAAATCCTCACTCAATGGGGCCAAATAAACATAAATATCATTACCCGGTTGTTTTGGTCCTGATATAAGCATAGATAACATGATGTATTTTCATTTCATGCATAACCACGATGGTAAATTATAATTTACCAACATAACCGGCCATGTACTGTGACTGCTGCTTTGAAAACCAAAAGGATTCACCCCATCTGTAGATAACGCCAGATGAAGGTTTCTCGGCTTGTTCCCAAATTCAATATACTCATGATCAATTCTCTTCCACTAAGGAGAGTCTGCAGGGTGACGTAGTTTCCCATCTTTAATTCTTGTATCTGCATGCCATGTCAATTGTCTTGCAGTATCCTCACTTCCATATAGGCGTCTAAACCTAGGAATGATTGGAAAGTACCATACAACTTTCATAGGACTAGAATCATCTTTCTTGTATCAGGAAGCACTACACTTTGGGCATTCTTTAAGTGATTTGTGGTCCTTGAGAAACAATATACAGTCATTCAGGAAAGCATGTATTCTTTCATAGATGATACCCATCGATCGTAGAATTCGTTTGGCATCATATGTTCAGCTTGGGAGTTCATTATCTTCTGGGAGCATGTCATTCAGGAGAGCAAGTAGTTCCGTAAAACTGGCGTCACTTCACCCGTTGCCTACTTTCAAATCATACAGCTTGAATACGGTTGAAAATGCTGTATATTTAGTGAAACCAGTATACAATGACGTTTTTGAATAACTCTTTAAATTCTCAAACAATTTTGGGCAATCACAAAGTTTATCTTCAACTATCCTTATCATTTCCTCAATACGATCTTCATCATCATTCACATCTGTAATCACACCCTCCATACGATCGTATTCACTATTCATGCTTCTAATCATATCAGATGATCTATAAAATGTCGTGTTCTCTAAGTCACTACCTACATTGGTTTTTTATCCATGTTTATTCGAACATGTATAACTTTGATCTATTCCATGACAGATCAGGTGTTCTTCCAACTCCTCTAGACTAATTTGTCTTGAATAACAATAGCATAAACACGGACAAAGGATTTGAGAAGGGTCACATGCATGATCTTATGCAAACTTGATAAAATCTTTCACACCATCTTCATACTATTTTGTCAACCGATTGACATTCATCCATTCTTTATTCATATTCATCTTCTTTATGGGTTCGATCTCGAGAACTTGCCTAATATTATGTTTTAATTAATCAGGTAGCATTGTTTCGGTTTTATAAAAACAAATCATTGTATAAATACCTTTAAACACATGTGAAATTCATTTACATGGTGTGTCTAGTAGGGTGAACATCGTGTATGTATAAGATACATGATTTAATCTGACATATGTCAAATTTATTCCAAGTTAGTCTTACAAAGACTGAATGATGCCTTAGAAAATACATGAAATGCGAACAAGAGGAAACCAATGAGTAACAGGAGAAAACATTAATAAATGTGATGCTATCTCAATGTACTAAAGGTGATGATAAGATGTTGGTCAAGATCAACTATGGGTTGGGAGTACACTAATATTTAATTGAAAAAAACTACTAAAAACTGATCCATAAAAGGATGAAATATCCTATTCATCAAGTCCCTTAATACAACCAATGCATTAGTTAAACCAAAAATCATTGCTAAAAAATCATACAGGCCATAACTACTCCTAAAAGTAGTCCATGGTAGGTCCATCGATGTCCATCTCATCTAATGGTATCCTAATGTCAAATGTGTCTTGGAGAAGATCACAAAACCTTATAGACGATCAATGTGACTATCAATGCGTGGATGAGGATACATATTCATGACTCTCATCAAGTTCAATCTCCAATAGTCCAACAAAATAATAAATACCAATCAACCATCTATTTTAGAGAACTATAAAACACCATGGTAAAGTACTATGCCATATGAAACCATTATATTATATATCATCAAATTGTAATTCAAACAACTGATGCTATTTTGGTGTTATTTTAGAAATTGTGATAGAAACTGAATTTTCTCCCAAAACTAACTAGATTATAAAGTTTATCTCTTTATTAAGAAGTAAATTTTATACCTCATCAGTGAAAACATCCTAAAAATGTACTACCATTGGGGAAAGAGAATCCTACAGCATTCTAGAAACATCTACAATATGTCTGACTATTTGAGCCATTGGGGTACAATAAATATATAATTATAACATGCTATTTAAAATGAAATGTAGAAATAGGAAATCATATAGACTCCTGATAAACCCATAATACAAAATATATCACCTAGTATATCTGTCACATATACAAATAAATAAATTCGAAAAAAACATGCTACATAGAATAAAGGTACCATTAAATACTTACATTGGTCAACTTGTTTTAGAAATTGTTTATCTTCATACATGCCTTGTACTTGCACCCATGAATTTGAAGTTGAGTATGCATACACGATAGTTTATGGAAGAGTATAAGAGACATGAAGCAATGAAGATCTTGATATTCATTATGGCAATCGGCTTGTGCAACGTGGCCTAAGTTACAATACCAGCAAGTTGTAACTTTGGCCACGTTGCACAAGCCGATTGCCACATTGTTTGTAGCAACCACATTTGCTCCAACACTCTAATGATCTTCATTGCTTCATGTCTCTTATACTCTTCCAGAAAATCTTCTCTAAGAAGGTCAACTATCATGTACGCATACTCACCTTCAAATTCATGGGTGCAAGTACAAGGCACGGATGAAGATAAACAATTTCTAAAACAAGTTAACCAATGTAAGTATTTAATGGTACCTTTATGCTTTGTAGCATGTTTTTTTTTCTAATTTATTTATTCATATATGTGACAGACAAAATAGGTGATATGTTTTGTATTATGGGTTCATCTTTGTCTAATCATATAACTATGAGATTATGCTATGTGATGTAAATTAATATGGATCCATCATCTTTTCCATTGGGATAATCTTTGGGAATCCATATAACCATAATATTAAAAACTATATCTTTTGTATCTCATACATAAGTATTCAACTCGAAGGGGTAGAACTTACCGCCCATGGTAACTCAAAATAAAAAAAATGAAAACAAGGGTTGGTTATCCACAAAATTCATCACACATAACCTTGGTAGACCTCTCACACATGTGAACCATTATAACTAACCAATTACCATATACTTCATCTTAGAGTCAAGAAATCCCTATGGAACCTATAGGGTATCCAATTCCACATCATTCACAAACAACCCACTTGTGTTGCTAAATATCAATAACATCTCTTATTTCGACACTCATCACTAATTATGAATCACATCCCTAGACATAATCATAATCACATTAATACCACACTATCTATTATGGAAATACTTACTGGAATTAGGCTCAAGATATGGTATCATTCCTATCTCACATCTATATTCACTATTTGGTCCTCACACACACAATATATAAATAATATACCAAGGGAATACCATCCATAGAACTCACCTCCCACCTTGAGAGCATGAGGAGGAGGAGGACGAGGCGGCGATGGTCGTGGCAGTGAGGGTGGAGGCAGCGATGGCGGCAGAGGCGGATGCGGCGGTAGCGGCAGAGGCGGCGGTGGTCGCGACAGTGAGGGTGGAGGCGGCAGAGGTAGAGGCGGTCACGGTAGCGGGAGCGGGGGTGGAGGCGGCAGTGGCAGCAGAGAAGGAGGAGGACGAGGAGGACGAGGAGGATGAGGAGGAGGAAGGAGGAGGAAGGAGGAGGATGAGGAGGACGAGCTCGCGCGGCGAGGGGCCTGGTTCAACTTCTGCGAGAGCTTGACCGCGTGTAAGCGAGGATTTCCTGTTAGGGTTATTAAATAAAAACCGACAGAACCTTTATCAGCGCTCATTAAAAGAGATGATAAAGGTATGTTTTATCAGCGCTAAAATAAAAGCACTGATAAAACATTCATTTATCAGTGCGTTTTTAGTGCTGATAAATAGCTACCTTTATCAGCGCTAAAAAACGCGCTGATAAAGGCATACCCCGTTATCAGCGCTATCTGTTTAGCACTGATAAAGGGCAGTGCTTCCCTTGCCCTATTTTGTGGTAGTTTAAGAGATCTATACAAGTTCTAATAATTGGAATGCACAAGTCGAAGCTTTAAAAAAACAATTTTATAATAATTTTTATAAATAAACAATTTGAAATCCTTTTTAAAACAATCCTTCAGTTTTCCAAAATTGCATGCCATATTTTCCAAATCCAAAAACAAGAAGGTAAAGATAACGAATTATAAATACACATGTGAGCCAACATCCATGAAATAATATATCATGTAATAAATAACGAGAAACAACAATGCACCTACCATCCTAGCTCTAGCGTATGATATAATACAAACTAGAAACTCACAAGCCTAACAAGGTATTAGTTTGGATCCAACTAACATCAAGGCCTACAATATACCATCGACATACAAGAGATTATGTAACAAACCAAGATTTTATCAATAGAATTTTACCCTTCTTATAATAATTTCGTATTGTATAAATCACAGAAAATCACATAAAGACATAATAAAATCTTTATAAATGACAAATTAATGAAATAAGAGGTACTTATAGAAATTAAGGTATCTATATATATGAAATAGTAACATAACTTTTGGAATAGCAACATGTCCCTTAGGAATAATAAACCATCCAATAGAATAGTATCTTAACCTTTTAAAGTAAAAAATAAAATTTAGGAATCTTATGAATGAAAATATGAAATATTTATTTAATGGAATAAGTAAATAAATGTTTTAAAAATGACAAATTATGTTTTTGTATTTTTGTAAGTCATAAATATTTAATTTACATTTTATTTAATAATTTAAAAGAAAATATATTTTCATTAAATGTATTAATAAAATTAATAATTTGTTATCTTATAATTATAATATAGTTTTATGATTATAATATAATTTTATGAGACCTTAATTAATTTTTCAATGCGTTAGAAAATCTGTTTTAATTTTAAAATTAATATTTTTTGAGTAAATGAAGATTTTAATTAAAAACTAATTTTCTCATATTTATAAAATTATTTTCGAAAAATGAATTTAATTTTTGAATTATATACATAAAAAAATTGTTAGGTTGAATTTTTTGTATTTTCCTAAAATACTTGAATTTTTTGTGAATAGTAAAATATGCTATTTTAAGATATATATACATTATCAGTTAAATAAAGTATTCCTTGAGTCATGCCTGATATAAGAACCATAATATCAAATTATTATTCTCTACTTATAGTATTTTTCATGGAATCATCACTATTTCTTATCTTTTGGAAAAATAATAAACTAATGAATAAAACAATAAGAAAACACCCCTCTACTCCACCATAAATACCACCCCTAACCACCTAATTTCCTCACACCTCTAAAGATTTTATACTTGTCCAAATTCTACTCAAGTATCTTTCAAATCCCCTCCCACACCTCTAGGATCCCTTTTTCTCATCAAAATACCAAAACATTTTCCTTAATGAGGTTCTCAAGGAGGAGATATTTAAGAGGTAAAATCCTCTTCCTTTTACTTTTAACTTATTTTTCTTTTCTTATTCTCTCCTCACCTCCTATAAATTTTTTTTCATGATATATATATTATCATATATGCACTGGAATTATATCACGTTAATGGAAGTTCCATCATCAAACTCATTTCTTTCTCTCTTTTATTCTAAAAAATGAAATCATCACCCATTATGTGTCAATTTACGGACATCATGGATGATGCATTTTAATTTTCCTTTAACACCTTAAAATATTTTCATAAAACAACTATAATGTTTTTTAAATACTCTAAAATATATTTTATTACACTTTTTATGTTTTGGAACTAAAATATTTACACAATACTAAATTATAAAACAAATCGTGTTTGTTGTGATCGAAAACTACCAAAATTAACCCAAATGATTATAGTTAACTATTTACCTAATGATTTATCATCATTAAATTTTAAAAAATGATATAAATAACCATTTAAAACTCTTTATGTTCTTTAATAATATATATTTTCAGTTCTATATAATTATACCAATTCTATATAACCATCCATACTCATATTCAAGTAAACAGATCATGAGAACCAAGAAAATGAACATACCCAAATGATGAAATAAAACTATATAACTCATCAAAAAGAACATAAATGAACTTAATAAAACTATAATGAATCAAATTAATGTATAAAAGGTACTTTATTTTTTAATTATTTAATTTAATTTGATTATCCAGGATATTAAAGAGAAGAGAACATTCCGACACAAGGTAAGGGGATTCTCGAACCCAACTCTCTTCCTTTGGGGTTTCACTCTTTAAATAAATTTTCATTTTAGATGTTACATTAATGTTCCTTAAATATCATTTCTTTATACTTACCTTTTCTTTTCTAGATATAAAATATTCTAATCTGATTTTATTATAAAAATAATATTTTTTTTCCAAAAGAACTGTTCCTTTTAAAAACACTTGTTTTCCTTCTCTTGATATTGATTATTCTTCACTCAAGATTAATGATTCTTATACCAATAATGTTATCCCTTTTTATATTTGGAAACCAAATTCTTATACATTAATTTATGCTTTATGAAACCTTTTTCCTTTCCATGGGTTATTTTATGTCAAATATTGATATACGTTCAATGTGGCATGTGTGATAATGTAAATGTTATGATGTGATGGGGACACCAAAAATTATATAGAAGAATGAAAATGTTATGATGTGAAGAGTGTGACCAGAATTATATAACACTCCAATAAATTGGGTAATGTGAATAATCTCATGTTATAAAGTTAAATATTCATGAACACGATGCTATATTTTTTTCACAACTATGTGTGGTAGTTGACCAATAAGGCATGATGTTTCATTTTTATTCATTGACACATTCCATGCCTTTATCTAATACTTCCTCTCATTATTATGATGATGATGTAATGATGATGATTATGCTCACCCCATGTTATATTGATTAATGTTCTTATCTATCCTCTTGATGGGATTTTAGCTCACCCTTTTCTTTGATATATATCCTCAAGTGATTACTTGTACTATAAAGAGAAAATGACGACCAATAAGAAGCTAGAGAAGAAGGAACTAAATAATTGTTTATGTTTTATTTTTTAAATTTTATGTATGGTCCTAATTTTTCCAAGACACTAAACCATGGGATCTTGGTTGTGTAATTATTTTATATTGTTTGTCTTTAAAATGATTTAATAAGATAAATAAAAAAATTCGGGTCTCTATAGTTGTTATTAGAGATTAGTTTAGTTAATTTGGGAATTAGGATTAAATAAACTTAGTTTCAACCCTTAGTATAAGACTAAGAAAATGTAAGAAACCAAGAATATTTATTTTAGAAAAATTTTAAACATAGGTTTCCCACAAGATATGCCTTTAGACTTAATTTCACAAAGGAATAAATTATTTATTTATGACTTATTGAATTATGTTTTGATCTAACCTTTTCTATTTTAGAAAATGGTGGGAACCTGAAGAAACTAGGTCAACAACCCGTGTGAGGGACAATGTAGCAATTACCTGAATTAAATCTACAATTACTTGTGAGGCAGATTTAAAAATTTCACAGTGATGCTCACCCATCTATCTCATTTTATGAATAATAACATGAATAATTTAGAATACCCACCTTCACCTAAGAAGGAGAATTTGTCCATCAAGTGTTTTATGTATAAATTTCCACCGATATTTAGTGGATATTTTAATCCATTAGTCACTAAACAATGGGTCAAATCAATGAAGAAGATATTTTCTATGCATCACTATTATGATACGGATAAAGTAATGCTAGCCATTTACCATTTAGATGGAGAGGCTGATCAATGGTAGGCTTTGATTAATAACACTGAGTCGAAGGAAAATATTTAAGAGTTGGAGTGGGAAGAATTTATGAATATTTTTTATAACAAGTATTTCCATAAAACTCTTCGTACAATGATTGAGAGAGAATTAATAGAGCTAAATCAAAAGGAAGGTGAATCAATGATAGCCTACAAAGTAAATTTCACAAGGATTCAAGGTAAAATTTGGGGTTTGTTATCAACAATGATAGAAAAATTGATAGATTATTTAGTGGATTAAAACAAAAAACTCAAAAGGATTTATTAATTAGAGACCTTTGGAGTTATGAATAAGTTATTATATGTGATATAAAATTGAAGATGGAGTTTGAGGAATGGTCTCATGGCTATGGTGATAAGAAATGAAAGATGGTGTTTCAAACTGGGGGATCTAATAAAAAAGGTGGAAAGAAATATGAACCACTCACATGTAAAAAATGTGGGAAGAAGCATCATGGGAACTATCTCAATGGGATGGGGAAATACTATAAGTGTGAGAGAGAAGTCCACAAAACTCATGAATGTCAAAGAGACATAAAGAAGCCATCTCATACAATGGTGGAAAGGAGAGAACCACCCATGATCCAATGATACAACTATAGGGTGTAAGGGAACTATGTGAGACAATGCACTAAACCTCGAGTCCTCGAGGGTAATCAGTGTCATCAGTGACCAAATCCAAAGGAACAAGGGTAGGCTTATTCCATCACTATTGTTGAAGTGGGATAATGAAACAAAGTCGTAAAAGGTACACTTACTATTCACCCAAGAATGGAAAAAGTCTTATTTGAGTATGCTTCTATGCGTTCCTTTAAATCTTTAAAGTTTTCAAGAACTATTGAATCAGATCCTTGAAACCATGAAGTAGAGATATCTTTATAAACTAAAAGAGGTGAAATCATTACAACCTAAGTGTTTGGATCTTCTACTATTGGCGTATGTGGGATGATTCTTCAAATGAATATTATTATACTTCCCTTAGTAGAATTTGACACTATAATGGGAATAGATTGTCTCTCGTTATATAGATCACATATAAACTGTTAGGAAAAGGAAATATATTTTCATATTCTGAACCATCCCATGCTCATCTATAAATGCAAGTAAGATCATGAATATACTTTGGATAATCCTTCAATAGTGTAGGTGTTTATTACTTGTGAATAATCATACCTCACTCAAATGGTTGAGTTAAAGGAAGGTATCAACCTAGGGGAAATTCCCATTGTGAGGGAATACAATGATGTATTTTCTAAATAGTTACCCAGACCTCCCCTAGATTGTGAGGTAGAGTTATCAATAGAACTCATACCCAGAGCTACTCCTATCTCAAAATGACCCTACAAGATGGCCCCGATCAAACTAGAGGTGTTAAAGAAGAAGATTCAAGGGAATTTGAACAAAGGGTTCATACGCCATAGTATATCACCTTGGGATACACTCTTTGTAAAGAAAAATGATGGATCAATGTAGTTGTTTATCGACTACCGAGATCTCTACAAGGTCATCATAAAGAATAAGTATCCTCTTCTAAGGAGTGATGACTTATTTGATCAGCTACGAGGAGGTTATTACTTCTCAAAGGTGGATCTACATTCTAGATATCATCAGCTAAAGGTGAAGAAGGAAGATATTCAGAATAATTCCTTCCATAAAAGGTATGAACACAATGAGTTTCTAGTAATTCCCTTTATAATTACTAATTACATTGAAATTTTCATGGATTTGATGAATATTCTTTAGATGTTACCTCAATTTTTTTGGGTAGTGTTTATCGATGATATCCTCATCTAATCTGAGAGTAAGGATGAACATGAAGAACATATAAGTCTTGTGTTGGTAGAATTAAGGAGAAGTTGTAAAAAAAGTTTAGAAAGTGAAACTTTTAGATTTACCGAGTCACATTCTTGAGACATGTGATCACAATTGAGGAATTTATTTAGACCCTTAAAAAACAAAGGCAATTGATCAATGACCTAGATGGTCTAGTGTCACAAAAATATATAGTTTTCTTGGATTATAAGGGTACTTCTGAATTTTTTTTGATAAAACTTTCATGATTTTATAGCCCACTAAATAAGTTAAAAGGGAAAGGGATAAAGTATGTCTGGATGGTAGAATATGACGAAAGCTTCAAGGAGCTAAAGTGAAGGCTGATCACTGCACCTGATCTCACAATACTGAAAAGTGGATAATGTTTTGGGATATACAGTGATGATTCAAAGAAATAATTAGGTTGTGTACTAATTCAAAATGATAAAGTAATAGCCTATGCCTCAAAAAAGTTGATATCCATGAGTATAACTATCCAAAACATGATCTGGAGGTAGAAAATGCATTTTTCCTTGAAAATCTAGTGTCACTACCTCTATCATGAGAAGTGTGACATATATACTGATCACAAGAGCCTAAAGTATATATTCACACAAAATGAGCTCAACATGAATCAAAGGAGATGGTTAGAGATAATAAAATACTAAAATTGATATATTCACTATCATCCTAGGAAGGTAAACAAGGTAGCTGATTCTCTTAGCAGAAAAGAATCTGCTACTCTCTCTCAGATGTAGATTGAGAAAGGCCTAATATTCGTGGATATTCAAAGCATGGATTTGGAAATCATAATATCAGGGAATACATCCTACCTTTACCAAATTATTTCCCAACCATCTATCTAGTAGAATATTAAGGAGGCACAAAGGGATGATCCAGAGTTACTAAATATAGTGAATGTAGTAAAGGAAGGGAATATACAAGAGTTCCATATCAATAATGATGGTGTGATTTAGTTTTAGACAAGGATTTGTGTGTCTTTATCACCTGAGATAAAGAGGGATCTATTTTATAATTCACATAGATCACCTTTCCCTATTCATACTGGAAGTACCAAGATGTACTATGATCTCTGAGAATTGTTCTGGTGGGAAAACGTGAAGAAGGAGATTACTGACTATATCTCTAGATGCTTGATATGTCAGTAAGTTAAAGAAGAGAGATAAAAGTCCAAATGAATGATGAAACCATTTCCTATACCCATGTGGAAATGGGAGAATGTCACCATGGAATTATTCACTAGTCTCTTGAATACATCCAATGGAAACAATGCAATATGGGTTGTGGTGGAAAAACTCACCAAGATTGCCCACTTTATTACTATACGAGAAGATTTCTTACTTAAAAAAATTGAAAAGATATATGTGAAAGAAGTGGTGAGGCTTCATGGGGTACCAATTTCAATCATCTCTGATCATGATCCAAGGTTCACATCTAAATTCTAAATAATTCCCCTACATTCGTTGAGTAATGAATTGAATTTCAATACAACCTATCACCCCAAAATTGAAAACCAATCTGAAAGGACTATTCATATTCTTGAATAAATGTTAAGATCCTTCTCAATTAAATTAAAATGTGTATAAGATCATCATATTCCATTGGTTGAGTTCTCATACAAAATTAGATTCCATTTGATTATTTATATGTCTCCATATGAAGATTTGTATGGAAGTGATGTAGAACTCTAAACTTTTGGGATGAAGTGGGTGAACTGTATCATTGGGGTTTAAGGTGTGGAATGGGTTTCACTTGATGGTTTGATTGTGCGTGTGTGGGGGGGGGGAGGGTTTAAGGCCTCACTTAATCGCTCGTATTGGGTCTTTCATTTGTTTCCTATTTCCCAGAAAATCCCAATGGTTCCCTCATCTATAGATGGGTACATTCCTACATTACAAATACCGACAATCATTGGGGTTTTTAGGACCTGTGACTCTTGGGGAGTCACATTGGTCAAGAGGATGGGAGGTCGGGCTTATTACACCCTTTTGGGGGGAATTTTTTCCTACTTCGGGACTCTCTTATAGATTTAAGATATGTTTATGAAATCCTTCACAGAACCTGATACAAGACTAGTTATATATGTGTCAATGAATTTATTATGAATATGTATTGATAAAAACAATTATGTGAACATCACAGGTTCTCTATCAATCTCTTATTTATTTACGATGCATTGGGTTAATTCCATGTTTGAGCACTCTATATTTTATTGTTGTCCAGGGAGTTGGTTAGTGTGTTGAAGATGGGATTGAACCTCTACAAGGTATCCTAGATATATTGTGAAACAAGAATCAAAACCCACATAGTTAATTTTATATAGTTTAAGGTTATATGACTAGACCCATCCATGTTGTTTAACATCGTATGGTAAGGATGTGAATATCAGGCTTGGAACTACGTGTTCTGTTTAATATAGGAATCAGATTCCATGTAGTTCTTATGATAGGTGTTTATTTCATGAAATATATGACATTAGATCCCATAGGCATGACTTATTCATATGAGATTTACCTAGATTTCTTATTCAGGAATATAGACCTTTGAGTGGAGATGAAATGTAATCAGGATTACATCCCAATGGTGATTCATAACTAGGTAAATTATCATCATGACATTGGTACAATCATGACTGGTCTCTAAGCTCACATGAGAAATACTCAGTGTGAGAAACAATAGATAGTGGTAGATCAGACACATTGCATGTTAGCATATTTTTATGGTGCTTAAACATTAATGTTTCGCTTTGAGAGGTATGGTTTCCCATCCCATATAGGATATGGTATGGAGATCGGGCCTTAAGAAAGTGTCCAAAGTATCCCTAGATATGATGGGAATTATATTTCTCATAGTTCACTTTTTCCCAATCCCTCTAATCTGTTTGAGGCACTTAAGGACATGATTATGGATTATACTTAAAATCATGCCCGTGTATTAGTATTCTTCTCATCCGCTGATAGATGAGGAAAAAGAGAATACCTATGGGAGAACTTAATCCCACAAGTTAGGATACATGGTATTGGAAGGGACTTACACTGAAGTGGATGTCTATTGGATCTAAGGCCACAAGAAGGTGTTCTATGTATCCTGGTTATAACGAGAATTAGATTTCTCATAGTTCACTTATCCTTTAACCCGTTTATGGGATAAGGTGGATGATCATGCTCAGAGACATCATGGATATCTCTGATTTTCTAGAAATTATACGGGGTTATACAAAAATTGATGCCCTATTGATCAGGGATATATTATATTATTTCGGTAATTTGGGATTATTCATTGAGGTTACCCATGTTGGATGGATCTTAAACTTTGAGGTTTCCCACAGGTGAGGACATATTATATTATGTCAGTAATCAGGGCTTACGCACTGAGACTTCCCATGATTGGGGCTTACACATTGAGGCTTCCCATTTTTTGAGGAGATATTATATTATGTCGGTACTTGAGAAAAACACACCGAGACTTCCTGTGATTGGGTTTTACACAATGAGGTTTCCCATTGGACAGAGAAATATTATATTATGTTGGTAATCAGGACTTATGTACTAAGGCTTCCCATAACTGGGGATTTCTCACTGAGGATTCCCATTTATTGGGGCTTATACACTAAGGATTACCATTCACATACTCATGTCATGCCACTAGTCAGGGCTTAAAATCTGAGGTCGCCCATTTTTCATACTCATATCATGTCACTAGTTAGGTATTACACTCTAAGGTCACCCATTTACTCATATCATTTTGCTGGTCGTGGCTTACACTTTGAGGTCACCCATTTAACATACTCATATCATGCTTCTGGTTGAATCTTACACTATGAGGTCACCTGTTTGACATACTCATATCATGCCGCTAGTTGGGGATTACACTATGAGGTCACTCATTTGATATACTCATTCTTTATCTTTTGGTCGATTGAAGAGAGGAAATGATGATGGTGATGGTTTGTCCGAAATCATGATATTGGTAAGGTCACATTAGTGTGTAACCCTAGCTCATGAATAAAACCTCCCTTATGAAATGAGTATGTGGATGAAGGTTCATGGTTTGGGTCCATATAACATGAGTCTAAATAGGTCTGCTGAACAAAGTGGGCATGTCATAAGGGATCCACTAGACATGCCTTGAATGTCTTATGGGCATATCTTGATTTTCTGTTTCATATGTTGGGGAACTAATTTGATAAGGAAGACACCTCCAAGGGTGTCTTCATAATTAATTAAAATTCCATGGATTCTTTTATATGAGCGATGTAGACATGTCCAAGATTCTTTTCAAAACAAAATCTGGCATGTCAGGGGTCACAAACATGATCAACTGACTTGTCTCAGATGTCTTCACCTGAGTGAAGTGGACATGTCAAAGGGATTTACATAATCAAGGTGGACATTTCTTTGTTCTTTCGTATAATCTAAGTAGACATGACTGGGGTCTAACACATTATCAAAGTATACATGACTATATGCTTTCGAATGATCAACCTGACTCATCTTTGGGCTATCACATGTCCATGCAGACATGTCTATGGACAGTCACATGATCATGACGACATGTCGATGGATCATTCACTCGATCAAAGTTAATGGTCTAGGATTTATTTACATGACCAAGGAAAAAGACTCTGAGGTAATTCGTATGATTGATATGACTTTGTCCTTGGTTTTTTGTGTGACAATGTAGACATGTTAAGGGGTTGTTGGCTGATCAACTTGGATTTTCCTTGGGTTGTTGTATGACAATGGTGGCATGTCAGTGGGCTCCCGTGAGATCAATATGACTCATATGAGGTTTTTATCACAACAATACAAGTCCCATGTGAGTCTTTTTGATTCCATGTCCTTTAACCATTCACGCAGAAAAGTCTCACAGATATTTTTAGGGTCTTACATTTGTTTGAGTACCACAAGTACACATCTCAAATGATTCTTCCCTAAGACCATATAGGAATTATTTTCATAGGAAGAGGGATGAAAGGTTATGTAAGGGTATTAATCATGAGATATTTAGTGAGTTAAGTCCATGTATAGGCTAGAGTATGTCCACATGATAAGGTTATATAAAAATCCATATTTCCTGCAATTTAAATGAACTTAATGAGGTTTGGCGAGGGGTACTACCACCATGTGCGGGTCTGTCTATTGGTACCACCTACATGGGTGAGGGTTTATATTTCATGGAGAAGGTGTATAACAAATTGGGTCACATGTCCTTATTTCCTACCCTGTATGGCGGGGGTATCCACAGGGGATGCGTGCCGACATCGCAATTCAGGAAGGATCTTCACACCATAAGACCAAAGGACCTACATGATTTCCTATAAAATGCAACATGAAGGCATCAAATATGAAGGGAACCTATTTTTGGGGACTATATATCTTTGGTTATCAAATCCACTTATGAAATCCCATGTGATCGTTGTCTTGCAGGAATGCCTCACACTATAGAGGGTCCACACAAGGTTCATTTGTTCATGCGATTCACATGTATTCCAAATGGGGCCTCACAATGGTCTCTACTATCATGCCAAGGACCCATGGAGGGTGATTTCAGGCCAAGAAAACTATGTATGAGGTAGTATGTTATCACCACAATGCAAGGATACTCATGGTATTTGTTAGATTTGGGGTTACATATTCACTGGCGCATACTAGCGGGCACCAGTATGGGTACCCTGTGCATTCTAGGACTTGTGTTAATATGTCACATGAGGTTCCATATCTCATGAGATTGTATTATATAAGGAGAGGCTTTAGAATATATCTTGATATCATGCACCAGGTAATTTCATGAAATCGTGTGATCTTATGAAGACCACACGACGAGATATTCTGAAGACATCCCACAGAGAACTCTCATGGGAGGGACCTCTTTAATTATCTGAAGGTGATCTCTAGGAACAACCAATAGTCCTTCTGTTTACCTAGTGTTTATCTCCAATACTCCTTATTTTCTAGATATCCATCTACTCTCCATTTTTATGTGTTTTTATTGATGGGAGCGGGTTTATATGTGCCAAGGGAGGCCAAATGTGGAACTGCTTTATACGTGATGAACACTGTGTTATACCAGTGAGGTGGTGGAGGCTTCATCACATGATAATTTAATTTAATAATGTGATTCCTCTATTTCCCTTTTATTTAATCTCATGATCCATAAAAACATGATTTAAATTATATTAAAATATTTCGAAGGTGGAAGGGGTTTGTGTTTTCTAAATCTCTCATGATGCCTTCAGTAGTTGTCTTCACTTTGGTCATATTAGAAAAGGATGATCATGAAAAGATCATGAGTGCTGACAGGAGATATTTTTGAAAGTATAATGGAATTCAAGTTTTAGATCTCATGATGGATCATTTTTATTGTCTTGGAATTTCATGGCTGTCCGCAAAGGGTCAGAGGGATGGTGATGTTGATCTACGATTGATGATGCGAGTGGTGTCTTTGAGTTTTCATGTCAAACCAGTTGGTGTGGGAGGTTAAAGACGGAGGTACCACACTACATGGGATCATCTGAGTTAAAATTCACAAGGTGTGAGATGATTTGAGTTTGATTTCATGAGGCATGGTATTGGAGCGGATGTCCAGGAACAACGTATGGCACGATTAGACAACACAAATCTTTGGGAGGCAAGATCGGACGATCTAAATTTTATTTCCATGAAAAAATTATATCCCATGTAAAATTATTTATGCACCTCCCCTCTGATTTATAATAAATTTTGTGACTTATGTTGGTTCATACCAGTAATGGGGTCAGCACCCATACTATATGCATTACTTCTACCCCCGAGCTTCAGCTCACTAAGCAACTAAACCAGACTATGCACGCTTGTGGGATCACAGACCATGATCTTTATACATGATCCCACCTACCTCTTTCTGGAGCTATGACCCCCCTAATGGTCTACTATCTAGTCCAAGCCAACTCCCACTGGGCATGGTCAACCTATGGTCCCACATGGGCTTGTGGCTAAATTAGCCTAGTTGGCTAGTGTGTTGGCCATATTTTTTTGGCTAAGGGTGATAACCAAATACTTCACTTTTTTAGAATAAAATTCTTAGTTGAAAGATCCAATGTGTATCTCCTTAAACTTCAAGCTATTACCTTTCTAATTATTAGTACATTATTTTTCATGGTCCTTGAATCTTCGATAAAAAAGTGTAAAATGCAAAAATATTGGTGCTAACAAAATGACCACTTCGAATAATATTCTTCATAATGATAAGAATATGATTCTGAGAAAAATGTAGATCACTTTTCCACATATCTAAAAATATTATGATCCATGATACTGAAATTCCTGAGAGGATCATCCCCAAGTATGTTTGAGGATCTCTCAAGTGTTATAAAGATAATAATTTTGGCCATGAATGATTGGTTGCATCCAATATAGGATGTATCTTTGAATTGAGTCATGGATACCCAAAAAATTGGAATTTGTATGAACTATATAATGGGACAGGTATTGGGTGGAATGTAACTTGCGGCTGGATCCAATGTAAAGTATTTGGATGTTGTTACATATCCTATGAGGATGGGAATCAAACCAAATGTTGTTTTGAAATATACTACCATGAAGATCAAACTCATTCATAGGTAACATAGGTTTATAGATAAATAAATCTATGATAAATGTACTTATATAGATCTATATCATACATAGAATTGTTAATTCCACTATTTTATGATGAAATCCTAGGAAGAGTCCCATGTTCTAGTAGATATGTTGATTAGATTTTCCATGGTACTCATCCTTTTGTGTGTAACACTAAGAAGATCTAATTTCCTAGATTTGATTTCTTGACTGACAACAGGTTTCTCTTTGAGAAATGTTAATTAATTACCACTAACATGAAATTCTTAATTGATTCACCTTCTCTAGTAGTATTGAGATCATATGATTTACAAAGAAAATTTGAGAAAGTTATACTTCCTAATGGTAAAATTCTCTAACTTTTAAATATGTATGGAGACATAGAAAGAATATATTTATTTTTTATATGGCCTTATAGTGAGCCTCAAAAAATTTGTATCTCTTTATTTACTTTTCCATAACTTTTTTCTAAGATTCACATGGAGGAAGACTTAGCACGCATGGACTTGGATTTTTCTTAGGTCACCTTATTACAGGTTTTCAACCTAATAAATTTCTGTGCCTCTTCAATTTTATTGACGATCAATATTTCCCAGATCACACAAAGTGCATTTCCAATGAGTAGAGACTTGACCTTTTCCCATGATGTCTTATTGGGGTTTCATCTTGGCGAGTATCATGTCTATTACTATTTTGAAGTAATGTAAGCTAGACCATCGCCATGATGTAGTTTAGGGTCTTTTAGATTAGACCTTTAACATGCTATATTTTAGTGTCTTTGAGATTGGACGATTAGTGTACTATATTTTATGGTCTTCTAGCACGAAACTTTGATGTGTTGTAGTTTACAGTCTTCTAGTTCGGACCTTTCTGATGCTATGTATTATAAAGTCTTACTACAAGGACTTTATAGAATATAGAGCTAGCCGACCAGGGATGACTCAAAACAATATAGGGTGCTGAGTTCCACCATGGTGTCACCAAGGCTCATGAGGGTTGTAGTTAATTTATTTCAAGGATGAGATTAATTTAGTTTATGGGTTAAATCCCTTATTCATAAATATAATGGACAATAATAAATAGTATCCACTTCTTTCCAGGGGATATGGAATATTTATGGATTTAACAAGGTCAAGGGAGAAATACTAGGGAAGCTAGGCCCACCCAGACAATTGGAATGTGGGTGATGTAAGTCACAATCCAAAAGTATGAGCAAAGTAATGTGGGGTGGGGTAGACATGTCAGGTATGTCCCTTAACACTATGAGGTATAAGGTTTTCCATGGTGTTTCTAAGGCTCACAAGGATTAAGAGTCCCTTTATACTAGGAAAAGATGTCTCTAGTTGGTGGGTCTGAGCCCCTCTATTTTAGTAGCATGGATGAACTGAGAGATATCTTTTCTTTTCTAGGGGATATAAAATATTTGCGAAGACTCAGGCATCCACATGATGAAGTTGGGTATAGAAATAAGGATATCCTGAAAGGTTTTTACACCATATGGTAATTTATCTCTAATTGAAAATCTCAATCCCTATGACCTGTGTTTTTAAATCATGAGGTGTAGGTCATCAAAGGTTCGAGAATGTAGTGTTGCATTCCAGATTTGAGAAAGGGGACAAGACACAATGATATAATGTTAAGGGTGTCAAATTAGCTTGAATAGTATGGTAAAAAGATTGTAAATCATAGTTCAAGGTTCTTGGGTTAGGAGTAATGATATAGGATAATAATTTTCAGGATATCCTAACAAAAATGGGGTGATAAGTTCTTCCATGGTGATGCTATGATCATAAGGATTAAATATCCCTTTATATTGGTCCAAGACGTCTCTAGTTGATGGGTCTAAGTCCTTCTGCAAGAATAACATGGTCGACCAGAGAGATATATTTTTTTTCAAGGGATATGAAAGTTTTTTAATGACCCAAGTCACTCTAAATCATGAAGTGTGATTTATGGAAAATGTAATATTCGAGAAGGGTTTGAGAACCCTAAAATTTAATCCACCACCTAGTGAACATATTCTCACGGTGAGGAAATGCAAAAAATCATTACTCTAAATTTTTAATGGATCAGGGGGCCTAGAGAGCATATATTTTCTTTTAGTTGGGATACAAAGTAGAAACCATGAGCTTTATACATTTTATTTGTGCCCAAATTGTTGCCTCAACTCTAGAGATGAAGAATTTAGTTAGTGAAGACTTAACGTTTTCTCAGGTTTCCCTTTGTGGGGTTTTAACCTGACAAGTTTTGTGTCTTTTTTTACATGCAGTTTAAGGTCTTATGATTTGGACCATTATAGGCTAGATTTTATGGTCATACATCTTTGACCAATGTTTGGGCATTTTATGGTCATGACACTTGTGGACCTAATATGGGAGATTCTACAAAAGATCCTAATTAGGATTCCCATTGTCAAAAGTATTCCAACATCCTTATGAGTGAGAGGTGAATGTGTTTAAAATCACAAATCAAGGTTCTAAGGTCATGAGTGATGATATGGGAAAATTAGTTTGGGGATAACCTAAAACACAATGTGGTGAAAGGTTCCACTGTAGTGATGCCAGGATCATGAGAATCCAAAATCCCTTTATACTAGGACAAGATGTCTCTAGTTGGTGGGTCTAATCCCTTCCACATTGATAGCATGGTCAAGTAAAGAGATTTATTTTCCTTTTCAAGGGTAATAAAAGGTTTGCGGTAACCCAAGGCACTCAAGGCACGAAGTATGGTGTATGAATTGGGGTTCCTAAAAAGATGATGGAATCACCCCATTCTCTGGTTGAACAGGTTAAAGCAGTTGTGGTCCTTTGATAAGGAATGATGATGGTTGATGGTTTTACCAGTTTAACATCATGTAGTGGGGACGTAATTTCCTATGTGTATATTAATGTCATGCGGTAAAGAAATTTTCCTTTAATTTTAACATCATGCAATAAGGATGTATTCCTATGTAGTTTATCATCATGTAGTAAGGGTGTACGTACATAAAGATTAACATCATGTAGTAAGGACATGGGAAAATATGTAAAATGGTGAATGGTGGCTAGACTCAAGGGTTAAAATTTGAGTGTCTCTATGTTTCCTATATTAACAGGAATCAAGCCACACATAGTTCGTGGAATCCCATGAACTTTATCATCATGCGGTAAGGATGTAGATAAATAGATGTGAAAATGAGGAAATGTTTTGTCTGGGTGCAAGGGTGGAAACCTTGGAATCACTACATATACCATGGTGATGAGGATCAAGACATACTTAGTTCTTAAATTTGAAATACTCTATGCAGGTCTGACCTATACATTGAGGTGGGAATTATTTTCATTGACTATTGTAGATGGGCCCAGAATTGAAGATCCAACTGTCACTATGTATCATGTGATGAAAGGAATCAAGATACATGTATTTCTTGAAATTCCATTCAGTTTAACATCATATAGTGAGAAAAGAGGTGGACTATGTGAACAAATGGAAATGTTACAGTTGGGACCAAGGATGGAAGTTTGGGCTTCACTACAAATATCAAAATAATGATAATAAAACCATGCATAGTTATTGATAAATTTTCTTGTGTATTTATAACCTATAGGGGGGGGGGGGGTCATATTTATATTTATTTATTATAGATGATCTTGGAGTTAGAAATTCAGGTATCACTACATATCCTATGAGGGAAGAAATCAAGTCACACGTAGTTCTTGAATGAGAAACTCTATCTTCAAAAGTCTGGCCCATATGAAGAGGTGGATATTTTTTTTCATTGATTATCATTTCTAGACCTAGGATTGGAGATCCAGGTGTCACTACATATCCTATGTCAATAGGAATCAAGCTACATGTAGTTCTTAAGGAACCGTGTAGTCTTAACATCATGTAGAAGGGATGAAAATGGATGATCGTGAAAGATTGGTGGTGTTGCGGCTAGGTCCAAGGGTGAAAACCTAGGTGTCGCTACATATGTCATGGGGTTGTGAATCAAGACACATGTATTTTTGGAGGAATCATGTATTTTAACGTAATGTAGAAAGGACATTGACCATGCAGTTTAACATCATTTGTCAAGGACTCATGGTATGCCTTTTATGGTATTGCATTCAGAACCATGATGGACCTGTTGTGTGATTTTACACCTTGATCATAAGGATAATCCCTTGATGTAATTCCTAATCTCACATGATCTATGATCGGTGTGAGAAACAATGAATAACAATGGTTTCCTTAAAATGTAGAGATAGTTGAGGGTATAACAGAGTCATTTTGTATCATGTAGTGGTTAGACCAAGATATAGAATCGAGGAATACCTACGTATATAATTGGAAATGAGAATAAATACATACATAGTTCTAGAAGTTATGTGCAATTTAATGTTATGTGTTAAGGGTATGGGTGAATCGATGTGAATAAAGAAGGATATTATGGATCTGTGTAGTTTTACATCATGTAGTAAGGATGAGGGTCTCCTGACGTGAAGTATTATTGTGGTTAGGCCCAAAACTAAAGGTTTGGGATTCACTATGTATCCTGTGATGATAGAAATCAATACTTTCATAGTTCTTGACAAACCATGCAGTGTAACATCTTGTGGCTAGAACATCTGCCATGCAGTTTTAACGTTATGTGGTAAGAAAAAGTTTTTACAATTTAACGTCACCCAACCAAGACAAATTTTTACAGTTTAATGTCATGTAACCAGGAAAAATGATGGGACTTACACTATTTTGGATGAACTTGTGCTGATAGATATTCGATGTATTTATTGTAAAATCTTGCATTGGTGGGTATTGTGTTATGCTACCTATCCACTGTGGTCAATGAGTAATCCTTGTTATGATAGAAATTATATATGATTTAAGGTCCCTCCCATTTGAGTTCTAACTTTAGGAGCTTCTTTCCTGGTATCATTGGGGTTCTAAGAAACAACACTGATTCCCCTTGGAGGAATGAGCATAGGTGAACCCTTTTATTGAAGGATCATGCAATCGAATTTTGGTGGTCCTCAAGGTTGTGCAGTGTGCACAACCTATTCTCATCAAGTTATTCCAATTTATCCAGCTGATTTTTCTATTGCTCGTCATCTGAGAGTTTCTGGAAGATGGATATATGAAGTGAGGGAAATTGTACTACTATGGGAAACACTAACTCTATCCTGTACACCAGTGAGTATGGAATTACTTGTGTAGCAGTACACATGGTGGTATGGTAGGCCGATAGCGTATAGAGGAGTTTTTCTAGACAATATTTATTATCCTTATTCACCATCTTTTGGAGTATATTTTAATGAGTCTTATTAAAGGCCTCTATCTGTCCTTTTTGTACTGTATAATAGCAAGATGAGTGATTGGACTCGATATTGTACTCCTAGTAGAGTTTCTTAAACTTTTTAGAATAGAAGTTGGTGCCATTTTCTATCAATATTGTGTGAGGAACCCAATCCTAGTGATGATATGAGACTTTAAGAAGTTGATTATGTTTTTCATCCTGAATTCCTTGAGGGTTATTTACTCATCCCATTTGGAAAAGAATTTGTTAGTAGTAGGGATGTACTTGAGCTTCTTAGATATGGTTATGGGATATGGAACATGGAATCCATTTGTTAAACATAAAATGACCAAGAATATTTATTATTATGTGACAATTATAGGGGTTTATGGATGAAGTTTACATGGATTTGGAATTCATGACATTTCTTGGTGAATACCATGAAGTCTTGTATCATGATTTCATAGTAATATCTTAACCTCCTAATTTGGTGGGAGAGCTTGGTCCTAGATTTATGGGTGTCATAAGATCCCACATGTACTTCTTCCATGATGTCATAAATCTCTCCTTATGTTATGCATCCAAGGAGTATCACATCAAATCCATGCTTATAAAGGGTTTTCTTCTCATTTAGGTCATCCTATAGGGTAAATTTCACTTCACGATGCCAAATCAATTCCCTTCTAGCTCTATTTATTTAGAGAGTCCCATTTTACTAATATACAATTATTGGATCCATCCATCCAGGTGTTATCATTAGTTAATCACACTCTGGGGTGATATTGACTTGATTGATCTCTCCCACACCACAAACAATGATCACCAAGACCATTCTTTGATGTGTGATACAAAAGAATGCTTTTTCCTGCTCAGGGTTGGCCAAGATGGTGGCTATATTATCCAATGTGTCAGCATGATAATTTTTTGATTGGGGAACATGTTGCAATGTGGGATCAAAAGGGAACTTTTCCATTAGTCCCCCGACATAGGCAATGAGAGGGGTTGAATATTCCTTTTTGATGGAATATTTGACATTGATATGATTTATCAATAACTTTGAATCTAATTTGATGTTCAAGTAGGCTATTTACAACTTTAGGGATAGTTCCAAGAGAGAAATGAGGTCTTGGTACTCTTCCTAATTATCTGTGTATCCTTTGGATAGTGAGAAAGAGTAGGAAAAACCCACTTTGTCAGTATAGACAAATATGAACCCTAATCTAACCCGATTGAACCTCAATTTTTCTATCCTTATACCTAAATTAATTCATGAGGCATCATAAAAATACATCTCCCATATTTTGGGAGTTTAATGGGAATATAATACCTCTTCATTTGGAATCTCGGTGTCTTTCGACATATTTTATGGGGAAAGATGTGCTATAAGGAAATCAGCCAGGGCTTGTCCTTTCACTGACTTCAGGGATACAAACTGAATTTTGTATTGCTGAAGAATGGATACCCATCAGGCCAATCCCCCAGTCAGTATTGGATGACCAAGTATATAATTGAGTGGATCAATATGAGAGACCTTCTATATACTTCAAGCTGTTGAAAGTAAAACCTCATCTTTTCACTGTGAAGATGAGAGAAAGACAGTTCTTCTTGATATCAGAGTATCGGGTCTCAGTACCTATGATAGTGAAATTGTGGTAATAGAGACTATTCTCACTTCCCACAACACTTTTCCTTATGATGAGGAAACATAGTTAGTGCTCTATGGAGGCCACATATTAGATGAGTATCTTCCATTCCATTAGAGGCATTAGAACTGATGGGTACAATAGGTATTTCTTGAGACTTTCAAAGGATTTTGGTATGTGAGGGATGCATCCTTCTTGTTTCTTGTTTGAACCCTTGAATCTCATTTGGTAGGCTGAGATGGTTCATATCCACATATGGACTTAGTACAAGAATTTTTGTATAGTTTCAAGTGAACAAATATTGGCACTGCTTCAAAAATGAAATGAACATCTCTTGTTCTTGAATGGGAATTGGGTTAATAATTAGAGAAGGTCACAGAGAGATGCCAAATATGATTATACTCTGAATTATTACTAAGGAAAAAAGGGGCTTGGTCCTTTGGGATTAGGTCTGCTACCCTAACCCCATTTATGGAGAGCACATAGTCATTGTTGAGAATACTACAAGGATTCATAGGGGCCGTCCCCTAATCCATTGGGAGATGAAATTTGTATATCATCATCCACCATTGGTTTCTTACCTACCTTATTGTAGGAATATTCTTCAAAAAATGTGACTCCACAATTCTTGAAGGGGGTGTTATCACAATGTGGTATTATGAATTTTCTATATAACGCTGATGATGTATCTTAGAGATTGTGATGCCATATAGTTTATCATCTGGTGACTGGGATGTGTTCCATGAATATTTTTATCATAAGGTAAGAATGTGAATATATGGGGCTGGGCTATGATAAAGAATCCAGCTGTCCCTATATATCTCATTAGGATGATAATCAAGTCGTATGTAGTTCTAGAAAAACCATGCAGTTTAATGTCATAAAGAAATGACATCAATCATGAATTTTAATATATTTAATTAAGGATGTGAATATAGGTGTTTGGTCTAGGATTTAAGATCCAAGCATTCCCATGTATCTCACTAAGATGAGAATCAATCCATAAATAGTTCTACAAAACCAGCACAGTTTAATGTCATGCGGAAAGAACATCAACCATGATGTTTAATGACTTTTGGTAAGGACGTGAATATATGTGTATGGACCAGGATATAGGATCCAGGCGTCCCTATGTATCTCATTAAGAATTAGAATCAAGCCATATGTAGTTCTAGAAATTAGGTGTGGTAGGATAACAACAATAGTAATGGTGGACCTCTCAGGAGAGTTTCAAAAGAATTTATAGTTTTATGTCGTGTAAGGGACATTAACCATGTAGTTTAACATCATTCGGTGAGGAAACAAGGTATAACTTTTATGGTATTTCATTCAGGACCATAATGAGCCTATTGCAAGCTTCCATGCCTCACTTTTTTAGGGAAACTCTTACTAAAATTCCTAATGTCACGTGAGTTATTCTCAGTGTGAGAAACAAAGAATAACAAGGGTTACTTTCACTATGCAAGGGAAATGAAGGATAGGATAAGAGTATTTTTCATCATGAGGTGGCTAGACCAATATATAGGATCGATCCATCCCTATGTATCTCATTGGAAATGAGAATAAATCCATACATAGTTCTAGGAAACCCATGCAGTTTAATATCATGCGGAAAGGACATGAGCAATGTCGTTTAATGTCTTGTGGTAAGGAAATGGGTGAGTAACCTATCAGAAGGGTGGATATTCCAAAGGGTCTTTGAAAAATCTTATTACTATTGCACGAGTTTTGAGATATTTCAATTCTATAAATCTTGAAGATACCTTTTCCTCCAATCAATCATTGAAGATAAAGAAGCTTTCTATTGTGTGCCCGAGTCATCAATGGTAGGGAAAATAGTTTTCATGACCTATAAATCATACATCATGTGAATTCCTCATCATTGGTAGTTCCATCAAACCATTCTCCATAGGCAATCAAAATACTTAGAGATATGATTTATTTGGAAGGAATATACCCTGCTCAATATTAATTTGAGGGAAGGTAACTTATATCTTGGAAGAATGTGGATCATGCTCTACTACCCAACTGGTGCTTCATGTTCCGAGTGATTAGATGACTGGAGTGGGGGTTTAGGTGTTGGTGGTTACAATATCCCCATGTCTATCTATTTTTGAAGCTAGTATTTAAAGGAAAAAACATCCTTTTATCGTATTCCTGAGATGTCAATGATAGGGGAAATGATTTTCATGGACTACCATCCTTGAATTAATTAGCTTTATCATTTTCAAAAGTTATATTAAACAATTTTCCATGTAATAACTAAAATATCTAGGAACATGATTGGCCTAGAAGGAATATACCTTCTACTACTTGTCTTCAAGTGATGAGAGAGCCTACTGTTTCTTCCACATGTCATCCATACCACCATTGATGTGGGAATAAGGCTAAGTTTGGAGCTAAATGTATATAGACCTAGTCTTTTGTGGTATGAGCATTGGTGTTGAAGAATTGGGGGTCTTGGTGATGTAGGCACTTCCCATTGATTAAAATATCCCGACTCTTCTAGAGGATTTGTGGCAACATCTGAAAGAGGATGGTTTCTAGAATATCCTCTATGATTTGGTGGTTAATATGTAAATTCCACCAACCTTGTGATATGGATGTCTTGGAAATGTGAAAATGGCCTCAACCTTGTGGGTTTGGGAGAGGTGGAACACTATTTAGATTTCCCCCGATGACGAGATGAAAAATATGAAAATCCCCCAAACCCTGTGGGCTGAGGCACTTCAATAAAAGGAGGGCTTTCATAGGTAGACATTGGTACATCATCCCAAGCTAGAGACCTCAGTTTCATTCCTACAATTATCTCCCAATAGTCCCTATTATCTGGTTGAGTTTGAGTGATCTGTTCTTCTGTATAAATTACCTTATCATCCTTAAGGGGATAGTTTAAAGGAGCCATGAAAACACCTTTTCCTCTATCAATGTTAAGTTGAGGGGATGATGATGGGAGTATCAATTCTGAATCCACTTCTTCCACTGTCCATATGATCTATTTTTATTTCCCTTTGAAATAATAACACAATCGATAACTCCTTCTGTAGATGCTCGAAAGATACCATTGATCATTTCTTTCCTTGTTCTAGCGGTATAAGACCGTCCAAACTACTATTAATTGGATGAATTTGAGAAGTCATGATTATATTCTTATTGAGTATGCTTATTTGTATATGAGGAGGAGTACATGGATCCAATTGATATTGTATTGATAGGGATAAAAGCATGCATGGGCTCCTCCTCGATGGAGTATCTCATTTGATGGGTTGGTGCCCAGTATACAGTTTGAGGGGTTAGTGCCCATGGTATCATTTTAGGGGTCGGTGATCATATTGAAAATGATATCAGGGTGAAACATGGTAAACAAATACCCATATCCCTATGGGTTGGGGTGCTCCCTGAGATTCCACAATCACCGAGGCTAGCTATGATGAAGTTAAAGGCTCCTGGCTAGCGACGATCCATGATTAATTCTGGGCCATCATCGTGATACACTAGTGGGACCTAGATAGATTGGTTGTATTAGGGAAACAATCCCACTATACATCATTTGGATAACCTAGGTGGAATCTCCTAATGGTTGTCCCAACTCGGATATTTGGTGTAGGAATAACTCCCTCTACAGCTCTTTATAGAATCACATTCATATGATAGCGATGATGATGATAATAATGGATAGGAACCCTCCTAGAAATATCCTGGGTGGTTCAGTTGTCATTATGACTATCCTCATCTATCTCTATAAGTTAGTGAAGGAGCACTTTGCTTCATTCTAGAGGTAGGACACCAAAGTGGTTGAATACAGTGATAAGGGCCAGTTCATCTCTAGTAGCCTATTATGGGAGAGATGGTAGGTGAGAACTCAACCTCCGAAGGATTTAATTATCCAATTCTAGAGCAGGGATGGAAATTTTGATGAGGTATTCCCATCCTAATATGTTCACCAATACATACTTGAAGTGGTGTTTTGGTGATAATGTACCTCAGGGACTTAGGGCCAAAGCAGCTTGTCCAGCGATCTTGACATATATTGGCACATTCAATGAGGTCATTTGGATTTCAAGGAATATTGAGAAGTCTTGGAGAAGAAACAAGAAACCTTATCAATACAGTATAATATATAAGAGTACATGTTCGATCAATAACTTTCATTGTTAAAGGATAAAGAGGAAGTCCCTTTTTTTTACACATGGTTTAGTATAGTTAAAATAAACACATTGGGTTCATCATTTTGATGTGAAATTAGAACAACATAAACTGGTTTTATGAGCATTGGGAAATCTATCCTTTCTGACCCATGAAAGGGATGACCTAGTTAAACGATTTTACATCAGGTTCACCATTTTTTTTGTCTTGTTTTAAGGCATGAAATGCGATTATGAGGGGGGGGGGGGGTTAAGGACTTGCTCAATCAATCACATTGGGTTTTACATTTGTTTTGTCTTTCCAAGAAAATCCCAACAGTTCCATCATCCTTAGTTGGGTGCAGAACTGCTATCTGAAGGCTGATAGTCAACTAGGGTTTCAGGCCTAGTGACTCTTGGGGAATTACATTGGTCGAGAGGATAGGAGGTCAATCTCATTGCACCCTTTTGTGGAGAATTGTTTCCTACTCTAGAAATCTCTTATAGATTTAAGATATGTTCATGAAATCCTTCCCAAACCCCAAAATAGGACTGGTTACCCCTGTGTCAATGACTTGGTTACAAACATGCGTTGATAGGAATAGTTGCGTGCATATCACGAGTTATATATCACTCTATTATTTATTTATGATGCTTTGGGTTGTGGAAATTTTTGAGCACTATAGAGTTTATCACCTTCCAGGGAGGATGTTAGTGTCTTGGAGATGGGATTGAACCTCTATGAGGCATCTTATGTATCTTGTAAATTAAGAATAAAAAATCATATAGTTCATTTAACATATATTAAGGTCGAATGACTGGACGCATACATTTATATTAATTTCATATAAGAAGGGTATGAATATTGGGGTCAAACCTCATTGAGGCATCCTACGTATCCTGTTTAAGGTAGTATTCAAATTCCATACAGTTCTTGTGAAGGGCATCTATGTCATGAGAGATACAACATTAGAGGCCCTAGGTGGGACTTATGCATATGAGACTGCCCTGAATTGTTTTACCAGGAATATATCCCATTGAGTAGAGATGAGATGTAATCTGGCTCACATCCCAATGGAGATTCCTCACTGGGGGAATTCTCGTCATGTTATAAGTAAAATAATCACTGGTCTCTAAGATCACATGATCCATAATTAGTGTGATAAAAAAGATATAGTAGTATATCAGAAACATTGAATTTGAGAATATTTGTATCGGGATTACACATTAAAGTTTTTCTTTAAGGGGTATGGTTTATCATATCATGGAGGATATGGTATGGAGCTCAGGCCTTAGGAAGGAATCCTATATAACCATGGATATGATTGGAATCATAGTTCTTGTAGTTCACTTCATCCCAAACCTACTAATAGGTTTGAGGCACTTGAGGACATTTTCAGGGATTAAACTTAAAATGATGTCCGCATATGAGTCTTCTTATCATCCAATGATAGATGTGGAATAAGAGAAGACCTATGGGAGAATTTAATCCTGTAAGTCTGGGATACTTGGTATAGGAATGGAGTTACACTGAAGTGGATGCCTATTGGAACTCGGGCCTCAAGGAGGAATCCTATGTATCCTAGTTATAACATGAATCATAGTTCTTGTAGTTCACTCATCCTTTAGTCTACTGACGGGATAAGGTGGATGATCATGCTTAGAGATATCATGAATATCCTCAAGTTTTTAGGAATTATATGGTCTTATAAAAAAATTAATTACCTATTGATTAAGGACATATTATATTATATCGATAATTGGGGCTTACACAATGAGGCTTCCCATGTTGGCCTGGGCATACACTTTGAGGTTTCCCACTGGTGAGGACATATTATGTTATGTTAGTACTCGGGGCTTACACACTAAGAATGCTTGTGATTGGGGATTAGACACTATGGCTTCCCATTGGTTAGAGACATATTATTTTATGTCAGTAATCAAGGCTTACTCACTAAGGATACCCATAACTGGGGATTACGCATAGAGACTACCCATTGATTGGGGCTTATGTACTAAGGCTTCCCATTAACATACTTATTTCATGTCACTAGTTGGGGATTACACTCTAAGGTCACATGTTTGACATACTCATATCATTCTGCTAGTTAGGTATTACACTCTGAGGTCTCCCTTTTGACATACTCATATCATGCCACTGGTTGGGGCTTATACTTTGAGGTGTCCCATTTGACATACTCATATCATGATGCTGGTCAGGGATTACACCCCAAGGTCACCCATTTGACATACTTAAATCATACTGTTCGTTGGGGATTACACTCTGAGGTTGCCCATTTGACAAACTAAAATCATATAGTTGGTCAGGGATTACACTCTGAGGTCGTCCGTTTGACATACTTGTATCATTCCATTGGTCAGGGATTACACTTTTTGGTTTTTCCATTTGACATACTCATTCTTTATCTTCTGATGGATTGAAGAGAGATGGTGATAACCATGATGGTATTCCTGAGAGCATGATATTGGTAAGGTCACATTAGTGTGTAACCCTATCTCATCAAGAACACTTCTCTTATGAAATGGTTATGTGGATAAAGGTTCTTAGAAGAGGTCCATATAATATGAGTCCAAATAGGCATTCCAGAGAAAGTGGACATGTCATAAGGGCTTTGCTGAACATGTCTTGGATGTCTTCTGGGCGTATCTTGATTGTTTTCTTAATATGTCGGGGCACTAATTTGACATGGTAGACTCATCCAAGGGTGTCTTCCTGTTTAATTAACATTCCCTATATTCCTTCACATGAGTGAATTAGAGATGTCCAGGATGCTTTGCATAACCAAAGCTGGCATGTCAGGGGTCTTACGCATGATCAACTGAATTATCTCAGATGTATTCGCATGAGTGAAGTATACATGTCAATGGGATTTATATAATCAAGGAAAACATGTATTAAGTCTCGTGAATGATTGAAGTAGACATGTTTGGGGTCTTTTTCATGATTAATGTAGACATGACTATATGCTATCTCATGATCAACCAGACTCATATTTAGTTTGTTTCATGTCCATGCAGACATGTCTATAGACAACCGCATGTTCACACTGACATATCAATGTATCCTTAGCATGATCAAAGCGTATGATCTAGGATGTATTTGTATGACCAAGGATAACAACAACAAGGTTATTTGTATTATTGATATGATTTTTTCCTAGGTTTTTCATGTGATAGAATAGACATGTCTAGGGGTTGTCACCTAATCAACTTAGGTTTTCCTTGGGTTGTTGTATTAAAATGTTGACATGTCAATGGGCTTCTACAAGATAAATATGAATTGTCTGAGGTATGTATCATGAAACCACGAGTTTCATGAGGACTCTTGAAATCAATTGTCCTTAAACCATTCATGTGGTGGAGTCTCATATATATATTTATCGTTTTGTGTTTGTTTGAGTTCCACAAGTACACATCTAAAGGGATTATTCCCTAAGTCCATATAGGAAATATTTTACTAGGAAGAGGGATTCATGGTTATGTAAGGGTCTTACTCATGAATAATTTAGTTATTTAAGGCCATATATAGGCTGGGGTATGTCCGCATGAAGGGTTCATATGAAACTACATTTTCATGTAATTTATATGACCTTAATGAGGTTGGTGAGGGGTACTGCCACCATGTGTGGGTCTTTCTATTAATTTTTTCTACATGGGTGGGGGAGTATCTTTCATGGAGAAGGTGAAAAACACATTGGGTCACACGTCCTTATTTCCCACCCTTCATGGAGAGGGTATCCATGGGGGATGCATGTAGGTATCACAAGTCATGAAGGCTCTTCATACCGCAAGAACAAAGGACCAGCGTGATCACCTGTTCGAGGCTACATGAAGGCATCACATATGCAGGGAGCATATGTTGGGGAATATCTATCTTGGTTAAAAAAAATCCAAGGTTGGAATCCCTCATGATCATGGGATCATGGGAATGAATCGTGCTGTAGAGGGTTTCTATGAAGTTCATTCGTTCATGCGATTCACATGTATTCCAAATGGGGTCTCACGACGATCTTTGGTATCACACCAAGGACCGATGGGGGGTTCTTGTAGGCCAAGAAAACTATATTTGGGGAAGTATGTGATCACTAAAAGGCAAGTATGATTGTATTATTTGTGAGATCAGGGCTGACATGTTCACTGGAACATACTTGTGGGAACTAGTATGGGTGCCCCATGCATCCCATGAATTATGTTAATGCATCACATGAGATTCCATAGCTCATGAAATCACATGATATGAGGAGAATCTTTGTAGGAGATATTTAGAGCATTCATAGGGTAATTTCATCCAATTGAGTGATCATATGAAGTTCATGAGATGAGATCATACAACGACATCCCTTGGAAGACTCTCATGGGAGGGAAGTATTTAATTATCTAGAGGTGATCTCTGGGAATATCTATCATCCCCTCTATTTATATGGTGTTTATCTCCACTACTCCTTATTTTTGGATCTCCCTATCCTATCTCTATTGGAGTGTTTTTCTGGAAGGTGTAGCCTCTTTATATGAGATGAACACCGCGTTGCACCAGTGAGGCGGTGGAGGCTTCATCGCATGACCATTTAATTTGATCATGAAATGCCTTTTTTTCATTTTGTGAAGCCGTATGATCCATAAAAAATAAAATTTAAATCAGATGAAAATATTTCAAAGGTGAAAGGAGTTCCTGGTTGTTGAATTTCTCATGATTCCTTCAATAATTATTTTCACTTTTATCTCACCATCAAAGGATGACCATGTGATGATCCCAAGTGCTGGTGGGAGTTCTTCACAAAAGGATACTAGCATTTTTGGTTTGGAGATCATGATGGATCATGTTAATTGTATCAGACTTTCATGAATTCTAGTAAAGGACCGAAGAGATTATGATGTTGGTCTCCGATTGATCATGCGAGCAGTGTCTTTGAGTTTTCATGTCAAACCAATCGATGTTGGAGGTTGAAGATAGAGGTCCCTTACTACGTAGGATAGGTTGAGTTCAAATTTGAAAGGTTCTAGACAATTTGAGTTTGAGTTCATGAGGCATGAGATCACAGTGAGTGGTTGGGATCAGTTGAGGGTATGATTGGACAATGCAGATCATTGGGAGGCTTGATCATACTATCCAAATTTGATTTTTGTGGAAAAACGACATCCCAAATCAAATTCTTTCTACACCTCCCCTATGGTATATAATAAATTTTTCAGATTATATTGGTTTGAACCAGCAATATGGTTAGCACTCATACCATATGCATCACTTCCACCCCCAGGCCTCGACCTATCGAGCATATGAACTAGACTATGCACGCCTATGGGATCATGAAACACGGTCCCTTTACATAGGCCTACCCACCTCTTGTAATATCTATGCTCCCCATTCCAGTCCATTGGCTAGCCCATGACAACTCACACTGGGCATGGTCGACCATTGGTCCCACATTTTCCTATGGTTGAATTGGTCTTGCAAGCTAGTGTGATGGCTATATTTTTTGGCTAATGGTGGTATAAAAATTCTCAACTTCTTAGAATAAAATTATAAGTTGAATGATCCAAAGTGTATCTCATTAAACCCCACGATATGAAATTTACAAGTATTACTCTAATGTTTTTCATAATCCTTGAATATTCTATTGTAGAGTTTTAAATGCACAAATATTGGTGCTAACATGAATGAAATCTATATGGACCCGATCTTGTGAAAGAAATGACAAATAAGGTTTAAGTCATCCAAAAACATATCAATATTGCTTAGATTAAAAAAAATAGTTATGCTGACAACCACCAAAGGGACATGGTGTTTGATGTTGTAGGTAAATTATTCCTTTGAATATCACCATGGAAAAGAGTCATGCAGTTTGGAAAGATAGTGGAGCTTAGCCCAAGGTATGTTGGACCCTTTGAGATCCTTGATCACATAGGAGAAGTGGCCTGGAGATCTGCACTTATCCCAAGTATGGCTCAAATTCATGACCTATTCCTTGTATCTCACCTGATAAAGTACATGCCAGATCTCTCACATGTACTAAACTCATAAGTGGTACAACTGGAAGATGATATCTCTTTTGAGAAGAATCCGATAAAGATTTTAGACCAGAGAGATAAAGTTCTACACAACAAGACAACCCATTTTATCAAAGTGTTTTGGAGGAACCATAAGTATGAATAAGCAACTTGGGAACTATAGGAGGTGATGAAGGAGAATTACCCTCACTTGTTTATTTAAAACAAAAATTTGAGGGTGAAATTTCAAAAGGGGGGAAGAATGTAACAGCCAAAACTTTTATCAATGGAATTTCACCATTATTATAATAATTTAATATAGTATAAGTCACATAAAATCACAAAGAGAACATAATAAAAAAATTTATAAATTAGTAATAAATGAAATAATAGGAATTTCTATAAATTAGGAAACCTATACTGATGAAATAATAACTTGACCTTTGGAATAGTAACACGACACTTAAGAATAGTAAACCTTACAATAAAATAGTAACTTAACCTTTAAAAGTAAAAATAAAACTTAGGTATCTTATGAATTAAAATATGATATATTTATTTCATGGCATAAGCAAATAAATGATTTAAAAAGGATAAATTAAGTGTTGGTATTTTTGTAATTCATAAATATTTATTTAAAATTTTATTCAATAATTTTATTAAAAAATATATTTTCATAAAATGCATTCATAAAATTAATATTTTGTTACATTATTATAATAAAAAAATTTTATGATACCTTAATTAATTTTTAAGGTTTTGGAAAATTAGTTTTAAATTTAAAATCTGTATTTTTCAAGTAAATGATGTTTTTAACAAAAAAATAAATTTATCATATTTAAAAAATTATTTTAAGAAAATGGTGTTCATTTTTGAATTCTACACATCAAAAAATGGTGAGGGTGAATTTTGGGTATTTTTCTAAAATACTTGAATTTTTGGTGAATATTAAAATACGGTAAATTATAGTATATATACATTATAATTTAAATACATTATTTCTTGATTAATTGATGATGTACACACAAAAAATTTAATTATAATTATATATTTAATTTATTTAGTCATGGAATCATCACTATTTGATTTCTTGTAGAAAAATAATAAACTAATGAATAAAATAATGGGAAAACACCCCTCTCCTCCACTATAAATACCACCCCTCACCACCTATTTTTCTCATACCTCTCAAGCATTGAGCCTTATAAAAATTATGATCATTTATCTTACCAATCCCCTCACTAATTTTCAAGATATTTTGGTCTCATCAAAAGACCAGAACCTTTTCCCTAAGGATGTTCTCAAGGAGGAGAGATTTAAGAGGTAAAATCCTTTTCCTTTTTCTTTTAATTTATTTTATTTTTTTATTTTCTTATTATATACTCATCCCCTCTATGAAAATGTTGATGATAAATCCAATATATTTTATATTCTGTAATTATATCATGTTAATGGAAGATCCATCATCAAAATATTTTCTTTATTTTATTCTAAAAATGAAATCATCACCCATGATGTGTCACTTTACTGATATCATGGACGTTGTGTTTTCATTTTTCTTTAACACATTAAATTATTTTCATAAAACCAATATAATGGTTGATAAATACTGTAAAATATATTTTATAATCCTTTTTATGTTTTGGAATTAAAATATTTACATAATACTAAATGATAAATGAAATTGAGTTTGTTGTGATCGAAAACCACCAAAATTAGCCCAAACAATCATCATTAACTATTTATATAACGATTCATCATCCTTACATTTAAATAAATGATATCAATAACAATTTAAAAATATATATGTTCATTAATTGGATATATTTCCAATTCTAAATAATTATACCAATTCTACATAATCTTCCATACTCATATTCAAGTAAATCGATCATGAAAAACAAGAAAACAAACACTCCAAAATGATTAAATTAAACTATATAAATCATAAAAAATAATATAAATGGTCTTAATAAAACTATAATGAATAAAATTCATGTGTAAAAGGTTATGTATTTGTTAATTATTGAATTTAATTTTTTTCTATAGGATATTAAAGAGAAGAGAGCTTTCAGACATAAGGTAAGGGGATTCTCAAACCCAACTCTCTTCTTTTTGGTCTTCCCTCTTTCACTCAATTTTCTGTATAGATGTTCCATTAATGTTCCTTAAATATAAAATCTTTATATTTCACTTTTAATTTATGGAGATACCTGATTCCAATATGGTTTTATGACAAAAGAAAATATTTTTTCCAAAAGAACTCTTCCTTCTAAAAACACATGTTTTACTTCTCTTTATATTTATTATTCTTCACTCAAGATTAATGATTCTTATAACAATAATGTTATTCAATTTTTATAATTGTAAGCCCAATTTTTGTCCATTAATGTATTCTTTATGAAATCTATTTCCTTTTCATGGGTTATTTTATGTCCAAGATTGATGTACATTCTATGTGGCATGTATGATAATGTAAATGTTATGATATGACATGTGTGCCCAAAATTATATAACATAATGTAAATGTTATGATGTGATGGGTTCACTTGAAATTATATGGAACTTCAATTCATTGGTTAATGTGAATAATCTCATGAGATATATTGAAATATGCATGAACATGATGTTAGATTTGTACCCAACTATTTGTGGTAGTTTCCTACTAAGACACGATGTTTCATTTTTATATATTTCCACATTCCATTCCTTTATCTAATGCTTCCTCTCATGATTATATGATGATGATTATTCTCACCCCATGTTATATTGATTCATTTTCTTATTTATCCTCTTACTGGGATTTTAGCTCACCCCATTATTTGATGTATATCCTCATGTGATTAATTGTACTAATCAGAACATGAGGGCCAATAAGAAGATAGTAAATAAGGAATTAAATAAATTTTTATTTTTATTTTTAAATGTTATTTATGGATTTAATTTTTCCAAGACACTAAAACTTTGGATCCTAATTATGTAATTCTTTTATGTTTTTTATCTTTAAAATTATGTTATAATATATGTAAGAAATGTATGGTCATTATAGGATACCTCCTAGTGGTGTCACATACATTAAGGCTACCCGTTTCTCTTTCTTGATGCACCCAAGGTTCCTGCTTTGAATTTTTTTTCAATTTCTATTTTAAAAACCATGCTCACATTTTTATAAAACATTTTCAAAACCAAGCAAATTTTATTCAGGGTTTGAAAATCTATTTTCAATTTCAAATCAATGTAATTTAGTTTTCATAGAGAAATCCCTTTTAAAATGAAAACTCATCCCATTTTTAATTTCAAAACAAGAAATTACACTTAAAATATCAATAAATAAATATAAAAAACAAAAAATTCAAGAAATTAGAATAATTTAACAGATCCACGTACCTCAAGAGTGTATAAAATCTAATCACCTTTTAAAACAAGGATTAGAAACCACATGATTTTCCTTTATAAGAAAAGTCATGACTAGAGTTGTAAAAGGATTGATATAAACCATAATTTGATTACCAATTATCAGAACGAACAATGTTACAACCACAAAAAAGTGAGAAAATAATAGGAAGGATTACCCAAGGAGACAAAGAACATAACCTTGCAGATCAATCACTGAATGAATCAATTTGAATGGAAGGAAGACACCCAAAATCACATAGGGTAAGAGCTCTGACCAAGAGGATAAGGTTTTACAACAAAATGAAGCCTCAAAACCCATAAAACACTATAAAAAACGAAACTTGGGAAATTAAATAGCATGTAATATTTTACACATTGTGAATCCCTTTTATTTTAATTTACTATGAAAAATGCTTTCTCTCAGATTAAAAACATGATTTTTCACATTACACGATGTGTAACCCTTAAAAGACATTTAACATTCCTATGTTGTGTAATCTAGTTCATGACATCTATCCAGTGGCTATTAAATGTTGTGTAATCCCATTACACATTGTGTAACTACCCATTTAATATTAAAAAAGTTCAGGGAAAAGTTAAAAATCCAAAAAATCATTAACTTCACCATTAGAAGCATCCTCTCAATTCAAGGTCAAAAAACTCACCCATTAAAAAGGGAAATACAAAATAGAGATCAGAATAGACCTGATAGAAATTTAATAGTGTTTTTTTATGTATGAGGATTGATTTATGAAGTTGCGACTATCTGAGGAATGATTACTGAAGTTATCATGATTAGATGAAAAACAAACAGACGGTGGAAACCTGTATAGTGCATTAGTTTTGGAGCTATATGAAGATTACCAGATGAACATGAACAAATTCATACCAGATATAAGTAAACTAGAAAAACAGAGATAATGAATTGATGGAGCTCCAATGGTCAAATAGTTTGTTACATAGGTTGAGTTACAAAGTCCAGATGTAGGATGGTTAGACAAAACAATGTGAAGTTAAGTTACAAATTATAAAGACTATTTTTATTAAGCGTGCAAAAAATGGATAAATATGTATTATATAGAGGATAGAAATTCAATGATATCAAATATAGATAACCGGAAAAAATCAATAGATTAATCAAACTACAAGGTCACATTGGATGAAGGTCCTTTATATAGACACTAGAAAGATCTAATAGATAGGGTATTATGAGTCCATCATATAGATGTTCTCTTGTAAAATAAAGGAATAGAAAGTTTGAGATGAAGTTGAGTTGTATTAGACAAAGATTTTTTGATCCTAATATAGAGATGGTTCTTAATAGGGTATAGTAAAGTAAAGACATATCAAAAAATATTTGGATTATGAGTCCATCAGATGAGTAATTTCTATGTTGTACCATCCAAAAAAGGAGTTCTTACAAAGTAAATTTGACAAAGATTTTATAAAATAAGATCTAAGGGGACTTTTATAAACTTTTTAAATTACTTAACAAAGACGATGATAAAATATTTTTCCAATGGTAGTTATATTTCCAAGGTTAAGGAATTTTTAAGAAGTTTCTTAATTCCAAGTTTAATGAAGCTCACAAAACTTTTCTTAATCTAGATTTTTAATAATTTTCAAGAAAGTTCCAGAAGGTTTAAAAGGTGTGTAGTGAAATTAAAATGAGTGGGAAGTTCAAAATAAAAATGTAAGTTGAGTGGAAAATCACATTTGAGTTCCCATTTCTTTTACCAGGAATCAAAATATATAAAGGGTAGAAAAAGTACAAGGGAATCATCATTCATACAAGGAGGAGTGGAAGTGATGATGAATTTGTGCCATCAGTATCTAAATAATAATCTACTTGGTTGAAATAGAATCATCATACTAAAGAGTTTTGAAGAAGGTTCATTAGACCATGTTTCATCAGTTTAAGATAAAGTGCAGTTTTACATATCGACTGAGTTCTTACTCAATGGAAAAAAGATTCATTGGGCCAAGTTTCACTAGATGAATTAGAAGGATAATTTGACCTAGATTACTTAATTATTCAGAGAAGAATCAAACATATGAGGAATGGATAAAGTTGAATCATACATAGTACACTAGACTAAAGAACATTAATTTTGGGAGTATAGGATGGAGACATACCAGAGAGAGATTTTCACCCATCATATGGAGGGAATACTAGATGGATATCAATTAGAATAATTTCGATAAGGTAAATTTACAAAAAATGTTCTATAAGGAAATATTGAGTTATCTAGGTCTTTATAAGACCAAGAAGTAGTTTGAATAGATAAAAACAATCAAGAAGTTTTTTAATATCTTGAAGATTGTATAAAGTAAAATATTATCTAGCTTTCTTGTAGAGAAAGAATATAGGAAGAATAATATCTTTCTATAGTGGATTATAAAATAATAAGTAAGTGCTTGAAGTTAGGGTGTAGAACCAGTTTATGAAAATTCTTATGTCCAAGGTGTATAACCAGCTAGGAAGAAAGTGTATATGAGAAGGAAAGTTTGTGTGTGTGTGTGGGGGGGGGTGTATAACCAAATGTGGAATAAGAGTTTATTACTAGGGTGTACAACTAAGGTTAGATAGAGGAATGATTATTGGGGTATAGAACCAATTTTTATCTATTCCATGCTATTCATGAAAGACTTTTGTAAAAGAATCAATGTTTGGGGGGATAACCAAGACATAAAGGAGTAGTTATTTGTACCAAACCTTTTAAATATCATGTTCAAATATATCACTTTATATAACTATATGTGAATCAAGGTTGAGAGATATATTTGAGTGGATCATAAATCTAACAATTTTTATAGGTTGAATTCATAAGAAGAATTCATAAAAGAAAGTAATAATTGATTCACCCATCCCCATGTTAGTGATTCCATACTAAATAGAGATCTTTAATTGGTTTTAGTGGGGGTTAACTATGAAAGAAAAAACTATATATTGAGAATGGAGAATATAAATTTAGTTTTTATCTTGGAGTGTTCCTATATTTTATGGAATATACTATCATATATGGAAGAATATGATGTTGCCTTCTCTTATATCTATTGGCATTGAAGTTATAGATATTGTAACCATGTGATTTCCTCTCATTAATGTGGTTTCTATGATATCAACTAAAAGAAAAAATTGGAAGTTGATGGAAAATATCAAAATTATCTTTTGATGGATCTAACAACGAATGTTTATATAAGTATTATGGGGTTTCTAATATCTAATCAAATGTAGTATAAGTTAAGAAGAAACTATGATGAAAATGAAATAGTTTAGCAAGTTAAGTTAAAAATCAGGAGGAGAAGGATTGAATATATTAAGATAAATGATGAAGATATTATGGATAAATACTTTAAAAGTTTTTATGATATTTTCAATAATATTAGATGTTTTGATGAGATGCTGGAAGATTCTACTATCATTGAGAAACTGATGAGAAAATTTCCAGATAAATTTGATTACAAAGTATCATCTCTAGAAGATTGAGTAGATTTATCTCTTGATGGTCTTCAGAATATTCCTACAACATATAAAATGAGAAAAGTAATAATATTTAAGAAGTTTAAGGAAGATATTTATTTTAAATATTTGTTAAAAGGGTAGTACAAAAAATAGAATATGAATCAAGTGTTCAAATATTGATGAAAATGAAGAGAAATTTAACATAATAATTTCTATACTTTCTAAGAGATAAAGAAAGGGAAATTGGAAAGGAAAAGGTAAGAAATCTCATAAATGTAGGAATTTTAATGATAAAGGCCATTTTTTTAAAAATTATCCTAAGAAGAAGATTTATGATTCTAAATCGTAAGATGAAGATGAGATGTATTTACAAAAAATGGAAGAAAAATAAGAAAAATTTTCATATCAATAAAAAGAAATGTTTTTTGTGTATAATAGAGATGGATGATACTTCATCCAGAAATGAATCTGAATATCATTTAAGCTTCTTAACACTTATTAGAATAGAAATTGCATTATAAAATAGTGATAATGATGGGGAATAGAGAATAAAACTTGAGTCGATTATAAAATAAAATGTTAATAATTCTCTTAATAAAATCACACAAATAAAGAAAGAAAGGAATAATTTAATTAAATAAGTTAAGAAGAAACATTTTGATAATGGAAAGTGAATAGAAAAGGATATTATAAAACCTAATGATATTTGAGATCAGAAAAATAAATGGTATGATATTGAAAAGAAACTAAATGTTTTGTAAGTGACATAACATGGAGAGTAAAAACTCAACATGGTAGAAACAACACTTGTTAAGGAATAAAATTATAATAGGATGGAGTTGTATGAATTAAAAAATATTGTTAATGTTATTAAAGACATTTTAAAGGAGAAATAATAAGAGTTGTTAGAAACACAATCAATTTTTCTTACAAGAAAAAATTAGTTAAGAAAGTTTATAGAATATATTACCAAAGTAGTTGATGTTTAAAGGTGAATTTTCTCAATATAGTGAAAATAAAGGTCTTAATAATCAAGTTTTTTATATTCCAAAAAAATATCAACATGCATCTGCTTTTACTAATAATGAAGGTTCAAAATTTGAGTGTTGTGAGAAATAATCCTCTACTAAGAATGAATGGGCTTAATCAAGAATGTAAATCCCAAAACAAAGTCACCCACTATTTGTGAATAAATAGTGATAGGAAACATTATAGTAGTATTAATATAAATATGAAAGATCAAAATTAAGAGGTCAATACTAGTGTTGTAGAGTATTCAGGAAGATAGAATATTATTAATGGTACAATATTTCTCTACCAATAAAAATGTATGAATATATATGGAGAAATAATTAGTTGAGCAGAAACAAATTTCCATGATAATATGATGAGGAAGAAAAGAATGTTTAGAATGAGAATTATGTTAAAATTGAAATTGAGAAGCTTCGTAAATTTGGGTAAGGTAAGAAAGTGTTCTTAGTTATTTGGATAGATCACTTAGCCATAGATAGAATGATTTAGGAATTAAAAAATTATACTAAATAAAAAACGAAGAAAAAAAATCACCAGATGAGAACAACATTGATAATAAGTTAAAAAAAGATGGTGGTTTGAAGATTTAGAAAAAGTGAAAGAGATGTGAACAAGATGGTCATGTTACTAAAAGTTATATGACTATCTTACCAGACCAAGATAAAAACATAAAGTTGATGTTAAAAACTCAAGGAAATAAAGAAGTTACAAAAGTTGAAGAGAAGATGTTACCTTCCTCAAAATATACTACCAATTAAATAAAATCCATTAATTTTTTTGAAGTATGATTATAAGAATGAAAGTAAATCAGATGCTAAATCCAATAATAAGAAGTCTAGACTAAAAGATGAATCTTTGTTTGATTATTACTTCTAAAGAACATTAAGGTTCTTAATTATTCCCAACATACTTTCTTATTTGTACAAACATGCAGTGAATTAAAGGATAAGTTATATAAAATCTAGATATGCACTATATAAGTTTTACAGTAAGAAAAGAAACCCATCATAGACCATTTTTAAACTATAGTGAAGAATAGAGGGCTACCCTTAAGGGGGAGAAAAGCTAAAGTCAAGGTATGGGCATCATTGTGTTCTTAAAGAATAGGTAATGTTGTTAAGAAATCTAGGATGTGTGGGATGTTGTGTTTATAGACATGAACTATTTGTATATGTTTTTTGAGATGAGTGTACAATCAATATTAATAGACTTACTTAGATTGAACATGATATAAATATATTGGAATGAGATTGATTAAAGTATTACATGATAGATGTGTAATAGAAAATATGTATCACCTTGATTATACACTCATGATTTCTATATTGGGATCACCCATGTAGAATTAGAATTTTTTTAATTAAAGTATCTTTGTTAATAAACTCATGCGATACTATTTTTCTCTTGAGAAAAGTTTCTAAGTTTCTATGATGAAAGAATATGAGTTGATATTATCTTTATATTACCCTTTTCATTATATTTTTAATAATAGGAAGAAATAATATAGGGGATAAATAAAACAAAAACATCATATGGGGTGAAAGTATTGAGCACACATATTTAATTTGAATATGTTTGATGTTTATGTGGATATTGAAAAAAAAGTAGGAGATTTTTATTCCAACATGAGTTTGGTTTCATTTTATATATATATATGCTTGTGTGTGTGTGTGTGTGTGTTTGGAGAGAAAGTTTCTTATGAAAGTGAGAGAAGTTTTAGAGAAGATATGTTGCTTGATTCATATAAAAATCTTTTCTTATGGAGTGTAAGAAAATTTTACTTACAAAGTTAGATGATTCTATGCCAATCTTCATGTTCCTAACATCATGAACACACTAATGACACAACCTATGTTTGTACACATTTGTACAAAAGAAAATAAGTAAAACTTTTAATAAAAAACAATGTTACCATATGGAATATGGATGATGATACATGATGGAGATTTGTATGAAATTAACATTGTTGAGTTTGTATAAGGAGTGTGAAGTTGGATTATAGAGAAAGCTTGAGTTTCAATCTATATGAAGGTGAACAATGTTATTGGATATACATAATAAATTTTAATAGATAAATATTCATGTAGTATGAGTCACAAATTCTAAAGGTACACATGTATGGAGATTGATCTATGAAGTTGTGGATGTTCGAGGTTTGATTGCTGAAGTTATCATGATTAGATGAAGAATGATTGGATAGTGAAAACCTATGTAGTGCATCAAATGGAGAGTTTTATAAAGCATACTAGATGAACATGAATAAAGACATACCAAATAGAAGAAAAATGGACAAATAGATCCTATAAATCAAGATATTTCTAATGGCTGGGATGATTCATTACATAGGGTAAGATACAAAGTTCATATGTAGGATTATCATACAGAGAAATGTGAAGTAAAGTTACAAAGTATAGAGACTATTTTTATGAATCATGTATCAAACAAAGAAATATGTATCAGATGGAGGATATAATTTTAATGTTATAGGATAGAGATAATCAGTGAAGATCATAGAATGAAGAAATCTATGTGGTTATACTGGATAAAGGTTCATCAGAAAAACACTAGAAAGATCTACTGGATATAGTATTATGATTCCATTAGACGAAGGTGCTCTAGATAGAGAAGGGAATATAAAGTTTGAGATGAATCTAAGTAATATTGTATAAAGATATGTTGATCTCAATAGATATAAAGCTCTTAACTGAATGGAACCAGGTGAAGACATATTTAAAATTATTTAGCTTATGATTCTATTGGATAGAGAATGCAGAAGATATACAATTAGATTTAGGTGTTCCTGAAAATTACATTATAAATACATTTTCTAGATAGACGTTTAGGTATATTTACATAAACGTTGTAAATTACCTAAAAGGTTGATTCTAAGTTACTTATTCAATGATTTTTTTTTCATTCTACGGTTAAGGAAGTTTGAAGAAGTTCCTTAAAGCTAAGGTTTAATAAGTTCACATAAGGTTTATTATAATTAGTTTTTAAGAATATTTAAGGAATTTATATAAGGTTTTCATAGAATCAAATGAAATTAAAATGAGTAGGATGTTTGAAATAAAATTTTTATTTGAGTGGGAAAACACATTTAAGTTTACATGTTTTTATCAGAAAGCACACCTATATAAAGGGGTGAAATAGGATGGGAAAAACAATATTCATATATATAGGTGTAGAAGTGTTGAAGGATTTTTTCAATGAGTATCCAACCAAGGTTATACTTGGTTAAAATAGAAGCATCAGAATGAATATCCTTGAATAAGTTATATTAGAAAGAATCTTATCAGTTGAACAAGATACATAGTGATACATGATGATCGAGTTTCTGCTTAGTGGAAGAAGATTCATCAAGCCAAATTTCATTGGTCAAATAAGGAGGTTCATCTGACCATGACTAATTTATTGGAAAAATAATAACCATAAAGAGGAAAATGGATGAAGGTGCATCATATAGAGAACAACGTATTGATACACATGGATTTGTGGAGTATAGGATAGTGACATATCATAAAAAGATTGTGACCCATAAGAGAGAGGGTATAACAAATATAGCTTGATTAAATGGGATTTTTGTAATGTAAATTTATGGAAAATTTTATATAAGTTGAGATTTTATTATCTAGTTATTTCCAAGATCATGAAGAAGTTTTGAGAGCAAAAAGCTCTTAAAATATTTTATAAGGACCTTAAAGATTTTCTATAAGAAAAGGCGATCCAAATTTCCTATGAAGAAGAATATATTTCTACAGTGGATTAGAAAATAAGAAGTAAGAGCTTGTAGCTGGGGTGTATAACTTATTATTGAAAAGAATTATAGATAGGGTATATAACGAGATAGTAAGGATGTGGATATGAGAAGGATATTTTGGGGGTATAACAAACCATGGAAGAATAGTTTATTAATAGGGTGTAGAAGCAAGGTCCGTTGGAGGAATGATTTTTGGGGTGTAGAAATAGTTTTTTCCAATTCCTTCGTATTCAAGAATGAAGTTATTAAAACAATCTATGTCATGGGGGATAACCAACATGTCAATGAGTAGGTATTTTTGCTAAACCATATAAATATAGCATGATGATATCTCACTTTATATTAGTACATTCAAATTGAGGTTGAGATGTATATTTGAGTGGATTTTAACTCTGACATGTTTTATAAGGTGAGTTTGTAAGAAGAATTTATAAAAGAAAGTGATCATAGATTCACCCCACCCCTTATCAATGACCCTACATTGATCAGGGAACATTAAAAATCAATAAAATAATCTTCCATCATCAGTTACCAAAAATAATTATCCATAAAATAATTATTTTTAACCTTAATAATTCCATAAAAATAAGTTTTTTCCATCAAATATCTCCATATAACTAACACATAAAATGAATTAATAGTTACCCTTTATCACAATTATATTATTTATTCTCATCATCTTAATAATTTAAAACACTTTATTTGAAATTTACCCTTTCATATAATTTTTTTAATATTAAATAACTCATTAATTAGTCAACTCCCCTAATCCTTCCTCTAGAATTAACCATAAATAAAACATTTTAAATTTATTTTTAAATAAATCTTACTCAAAAATATCAATTTAATTCTCTCATTCCATATTTTAACAATTCTTATCACTAAATACAACACCCATATGATATCTCGAATATGTAGATGCTAATAATTTAGTTCAACAAAATATATATTTAATGATGGTCACTTAAAATAAATTAACCTTGGTCATTTCTATATTTGTTCATGATATTCAAATATTCTCATAAAACAAAAAATTCTAGTGTTACAATTTTCCCCACTATGAAAAATTCTACCCTTACAAATTACACTAAATATTTATTCTATGAATTAATATAGGGACTTAAACCACCTACAAATATTCTTATTCCACTTTTTCTCAATAATTGCATCTAACGAGTCTAATATATATATATATATATATATATGTCTGTGTGTGTGTGTGTGTGTGTGTGTGTGTGCATGCATGTGTGTGTGTGTGTGTGCATATATGTATCCATGTTTAGTTAAAAACATTTAAACTGTGGGATATAAAGAATCATTTTGATTTTAGGTTGAATCTAATATGAACCTATTAAGATTGGATAACATTTCCCCCCACCATTGGGGATTTCTTAGCCCCTTTGAAGTTGTTCAACCATATAACATCCAAATTCATGTATTTTACGAAAGTTTAATAATTATTATAGAACCATTGAGATATTAATTTCCACTAAAATCCAATACCTCATAAGAGTGTCCATTTCACAAGACATAATTCATCCCAAAATAATGACACATTGAATAAAATAAAATATCATGGGTCAAAATAATTTTTTCAAATTCAATAATTATAAAACATTATTTACTAGAAAATAAATTCTCTACAATGTCAATCATTTAAAATCCCACTAAAATAAAAAATTATAGTGAACCATTAATTACAGATAATAAATCAACCAATAGTCGGTAAAAAATCATTTTTTATTCTATAAAATACATTTTTAGTTTTTTAGTTTTTTTAATAAAATATATCTATTCAAATAAATTTTAATCTTTTAAAACAAAATATTCAATTAAAGAATTCCATACATAATGTTTTTTATTACTAAAAAAATATGTTTCATGAAATTACATAAATATTCATTAATTCAACGATTTATGAAGTTTCACATTGAAATATGAATTTGATAAATTAATTTTGAAATTAATAACTACTTTGTATTCCACATAAAAAAATACTAATGTGCTCAATTAATAAGTTATTATTCATATATGAATTTATTATTCAAATAATTTCATTTCAACATGCTAAATCCCAAAAAGATTATATTATTCACACAATATATACAATAAAATAACATACTTAAAAAGTTAATTTGATAAATATTAAATCTTAATAAATGGCTATATTTCCAAAAATCTACATCCTAATAATTTCTTTCATATTTAAAATTTATATGTATTGAATTAATATAAACCGTATGGTTTAATAAATAATTTTCAAACATTAGATTTTAATTTTCCTCTAATTACCCAATTTATAATTCTATTAGAATTTATAATCACATTACCATAAATTGAAGATAAAAAATTTATTTATAATTTTCTTCAATAATGATTTCAAAAAATTATTTACCAAAAAATACATGGAAACCCTTTTCAATAAATATTTCAACCTGAAAAATTTAGATCATTCTAAAATAATAACTAAATACTTATTTAGCCTATAAAATGCTCTAAGAATTAATACACCCTAATTCAACATTATTATTATTTTCATGATTTTATAAAATATTAATCATTTCAACTATATAATAGAATATTAATATTTATTTTAAAATTATCAATGATTCTATAATTGATTTTTATTTACTAATTATTATTCAAAAATATGATTTCAAAAATTTTAATAGATAAAAAAAATCCATTTTCACTAACATTAAAAGGAAATTATATTTAAACAAATACATAATGATCAATCATATCAAAACCAATGTTAGTAATCACCATAATTAGATTCAATTATCATTCTCTAAAAAGTCTTCAATTTCTTATATCAAATATTTCCCTAAAAAATTTATTTTAAGAAACTATTTTCAACCTTAAATTTTTATTCTAGTTATTTTGACTAGGTAACACTACTTACATTCTTTACCACTCAATCATTTTAAATAATCCATCCTAATTGAAATATCACTTATAATAAAAAATAACTAAACAAAAATTATTTTTTCTACAAGATCATTAATTAAAAAATTTCAAACTACTCACCAATTGTATCAAGGAAGTGTATATATTTATTTTGGGAATATTATTCCAACCCATATTTTAAAATTTTCATCTTAAAAATATTTCAACCAATTTGGAAAGATATAAATATTCAAATATTTTTTATTTCAAAAATTATTTAGATCATAAATTAAACATGGATAACAATGAATTATATATATCAAGATTCATATGAAACCTTTTAAAAAGGAAACCAAATTATTTGATCTAAAAAATACTTCAGTATAATCTTGGAGAGAGTGGATAATACTTATTTCAATCAAATAAATTATGGTTAATTTCTAAGGATGCTTAAGTACATTCTTAACCTTAAAGAGGTGATGATAACCCTTTTGAGGTGGAAGTTTACTTGAACTACTCTAGAATCTAGGTCTAGGTAGATTTGATCTATCTACTTAAATCTAATTAGTTTTTCTACTACCCATATTTTCAGAATATATTCATAAAAAAATCCTTATATACCCCACATTTCTTCATTGATAACATTATCTAAGAGTATTAGGGAGTTATAGCTTAATATGATCCATGCCACCAAATTGGAAGCACCCAAGACAATTATTTATTCCCTTAGTTTTCCTTTTTGAAGTCTTGTCTTGTGAAAATTAAAGGAATTATTATATCTAATATTTTGAATTATATGAACAATTATTTTAAGAACTTGAGGAGTATCTTTATTCTCTATATCATCTTAAATCTTTAAAATTGATTACTATAATATCCAAAGAATAATCAAACATAATAACTAGTACTACTATTTTAATGTATATATAGGTGTCTCTATATATTAATTTTTTATCTTTACCAATAAAGGTTTTAAACGACATTATAATTTATATTTCAAAAAAATTTATCAAACAAACCATCCTACAATATAATTTCTTAAACAAAGATAGATCTAAATTGAATAATGATATAAGAGTATATATATATATATATATGTATATATATGTATATATATATATATATATTAATATATATATTTCACTAATCATGCTTCCAAGAAAAGACCATGATGTTAAAATTCCATTAAACCAAATTACCAAATTATACATATTTCAATTCCTTGCATTATAGATGTCATACTGTGAATCATCATCAAAAATATTATTTAACCACATTTAATCCAATTATACTTACTTCTCCATGTAAAAATTAATTTTAATCCCAATACCTTAGTAAAAAAATAATCTAAAAAAAATAAATAATAGACAAAATGGGGAATCAAAGAGGGAAAAACCAAGTCAACTAGAAATAAAAAAGGGTTCAACTAAAATATGATGACTAAGAAAAACAAGTGGCCTTAATCACAAAAATAATAATTGGTAGCAAAATAGGTCCTAATAAAACTAAGAATCAATTAATATCCCACTATATAACTAAAAAGAAATAAAAAGGCCTTGATTAAACAAATAACACCCTCTTTTTCTAATTTATTTTCAAAAAATCATACACATTTAATTTTACATGTATTAATATATATAAGGACATATGTATAAAATTATATTTGAACCTATCATGGGAAATAAATCTAATCATAGCATAAAAAACTAAAACATTTCAAAAGAGATTTTTTAACCTCTTATTCTTCCTAGACTCTTTAAAAACTTGATATTTTCTATGAATATGGTGATCATTCTTTTTTATAGGAACAACTTGAGTTCCAATTGTCATATTTAAGACCCATTGAATTTCCCATAACATAAAAACCCCACTCTGATACCATTTTATGAGGACCTGACCAATGTACACAAATCTTGAGACCTAATCCAAATCACTACAAGACCTCAAGCATGATCCCATATCTCTAGAGGATGGAAACTAGTACTGATATAATGACGTATTTTGAATGACCCAAATAAAATCTAATTAGGGGGTGCTCTAAGACCTCAAGCATTTTGCACCATATACCAGAGGCCTATGAATAATAGTGAGGTCTTGGAATAGTCATGGGGAGACTACATCCTTGTGTAAAAATCTATATTAGTCATTCCAAAATTTATATAAAATATAGTATGACTTATATGTATGATGTAGATACCCAAACCTATCGATATAAAATAGGAATACAAGAGGTCCCCTATAGTCTTGAATATATATAAGTAAAAAAAATTATGACGGTTCAACTACAATAGAGTAACAATAGAAGAATAGACATCATAAGCATAAAAACACAACATATTTCCTAAAATAAAAAATTTGAACACTAGCTGATATATTTTTAAACTGAAAATAAAGATAGAAAAAATATTATGACCCAACTCACAATGTATCTTCTACTAACTCACCATCCTCTAACAACTAACTAATCCTAGACCACATGTCCATATTCAAGATAATACCTGAACTATAAATGTAACATGAAAACTACCCATGTACATCAAAACCAATGTAGTGTATGAATATAAGGGCTGAGTCCAATGACCATGTAGGATTCACCTACTCATCTTGTAACATCTAGAGTAAAAAATTAAGTAGATGTGCGTGAAATTTTTGGGAGATTTCAAGTCAGTTCCCAATGAAACTCACCCAGCTATAAATATTTTAAAAATGCACATGAAAACCATACCTATTCCCATGTAGTAAGAAAAAACTCCCTCATAGATTAACACTAATGCTACCAAAATTAGACGAGGTATTTCTTTCCTATATTCTATAACCTATATACCCTCATGAACCAATGAGGTATTTCCAACAAAACTCTAGTATCATTAATCATAACTGTACCACATTTACCGTACTCACTCATCAGAGTCCCACCCAACCCATCAATTGTCTCATTACTCACCCACAATTGAACTCAGGAATATCATGGAATAAAGAACACAACAATGATAAATCAAAGAGGTTCAAACTATAAAATCCCATAGAACAATGATACAAAATCAATAATGGGAATCATAAATAATATGAACCAACCACATTGAATAACATAACACAACTCTCACACCCTATCCCAATTTATCTTATCGACCCTCACAAAAACAACCACCACAATAACCATAAAGCACTATTAGATTAACCCCATACATAACATGTCATATTATGGGACTAATCCCGATACATGATGGTATAACTATACAGATACTCCTTGATAATTTGTATCATCAATACAAAACTATAATAATCAATATCTAAATAAGAGTATTCCAGGACCATGGTCTTACCTCAAGTGGATCCTTAGAAATATTCAATTAAAATTTATTTCATACATTTATCCATCACCTTCCAAGGGTTATACACCATCCCACATATTTCCTCATTAGTTATCACTCCACATTTAGACTCGCACGGGGAAAAACATCAACAGTGAGTTATATCCTAACTATTAAAATCAAACAATGCATGTGACCTCATTAAAAATAACACACATGCTTCTCAATATAATTATTGATTCCAAATTAAATCTTATATGTCACCTACCAGGGGCATTGATTCTCTATAAAACGTTTCATCACATAGTTCTCATTGGATCTGAGGTTATATGACTAATCACACTTTCTTGTATGAAAAAATACAAAAACATTTGGGAGGGAAATTGACCGAGTCACTGGGTGAGTGTGTTGGAAATTTTTTTTAACTCATAATATATTTTGTTAGATAAGACACTTATAAAATATTTATCTATAAGTATTTGATTTAATGTGGATAGGCTATTGTGAAAATTGTCCATTAAGAAATTTGATAAAAATTGGTGGTTATGAAATTGAATAAGAATACTCTTAAATATGTCCAAAGTTTCATTGAATACCTCCCCAACATGATGGATAAAATAAGTGATATTGTGTCTAATCTCAGTTTTTATTATACTAGGGTAAAATTTCATAATAAGAAAATTGAAAATCTAGTCCCAAGTATAAAACATTTCATCATCAAGTTATCAGAAGAACATCCTTACATTACCCTTTCAGCAGAATGGAAATACCCCAAGCTTAATTAATTCCTCACTTATCCCATATAGTGTAAGTTTTTGAAAAATATTATAAAATCCAATAATAAATTCAATAGAGTATTCAATAGGTAAACTGTTACAGTCTGGAAATATAAAAATATAAGACTAATTAATTTCATGATTTATTGACCCAGAAGCTAGCCTATTGAAATATAATTTAATAGAAAATATTGGAAGTTGAAACTTCATAAAACTATGTCTCTCAACTACTTGATCACTAAGTAAATACGTAATGATGTTTTGATTTTGGTCTATAGATCTATTATTCTTAAAGTTATCAATTTAATTTTTTTCTTCTTAGGGAAGTACAATTTTTTTCAATTTCAAGAATAAAATAATTTAGTATAGTTGTTGAATATTCCACATTTTCTCTTGGTTTCACAAATCCTTCTTAAGAAACAATTCCAAATTTTCAGCCAATTATTGGGTGAGTGTGCTGAAAAGTTGTTTTAACTCCCTAATTTTTTTTGGAGAAGTCACCTTCGGATGCCTGATCTACAAGTGTTATGTTATATGAGGTTACACCATTGAAAACATTTTCTTTAATAAATGTAGATAAAATTTATGGATAAAGAATTATCAAATAAGAACCTTAAATATATCCCAAGTCTCATGGAATAACTCACCTTCATCATAAAAAACCTAATGATATTGTGTCTAACCTAAATTTTCATTCCCCTAGGGTAAAATTTCATAATTAAATAATTTAACACATAGGCTAAAGTAATTACAAATTATCCTCACAACCACTTAGGTAAAGGTGGCCATATCTCCTATTGAATTTCATATTTATTCTTTCTAACAATCACGTGATAATAGATTTCCCCTTCTAACCAATTTAAATAATTTATTTGCTTCTAACTAATCTCTAAATCAATAATAATATAGACTCCTTACCGGTCCTCATCCAATTTTACTTTAATTCTTTCATCTTAAAATAACAAAATTGGGAAATTTTCCTTCTCTTAAAATCATACATCTAAACTATTTATCACATTATGTGAAGGAATATTCAACAAACACCTAAGACCTTAAATCAACATTAATTTGAGATTTAAGAACATCACACACCAATCCAAAACTAGAAACAAGGTTGCTTGAACAAACTTCTATCTCAAACTTGGACCTCCATTAAAACCCAACTCTTATGTTGAGGTAATCCCTCAAGTGTCTATAGTATATCATTTTTAATATCATATTTTTATTGAAAAATGGTTAAAAAATGGTCTGTGTCAACATTTGTCCTCACAATAAGAGAAATGAGAAAATCGATGCCTATATTGTTGTCAATATAAACCAAAAATCACAAATACCATCTGAAAAACACATTCACATCCACATCCTAGGTCTTCATCAGTAAAATAGGGATATTTTTCAACATCTTCCCCAAATAAGAGGGAATTTCATCTTCAACACCCCACTTTCAATCACAAGCTTTATCAAATGACTCCTGCCATACCTAATTTTAGATAAAGAAACCCCCAAGTTCATTCAAGATTTACTCAGCCATCAAGTCATCTTCTTTATTAGGTTTTAATTTATTTAATTGTTATAGATCTATCAGTCAATACATGATTTCATTTTCTTCAAAATCACCACTCTACCATGCTAAGAAAAGTTCAATCATTCTTCTTTGGTTGTTTTTAACCTTTATTTGATAAATAACAACCCCAATTATTCTCTAATAGTTAAAATACCTTTATAGGGGCTTTAAGATCCTATTTATCTGAGGTCAAAACTATCAAAATTTCAATATACCAATAAAATTTGACAAAAAATAAAGTCTTATGAAGACTTATTATATGGAATTGATATATTACTTGATTTATGAGCCACATATTATGTGATGCTAAAATATTATAATACTTGGGAGAAGTTTTTTGAAAATAATTATTGGGAAAGAGTGTTATGAGAATTTGATTGAAATTATTTATGAGAATATTGTCAAAAATCTTATGAATTTTGTTGAATATATTAGAAAATTAGATGTCTTACTCTTAGGTCTAAATAATTATATTATGAAATGGACGTAAAAAGTATTATGAACATGGAATATATTGTATTAATAGATTTGAAAATATTTTATGGACTGTTTTTAAGTGTTATAGAAATTGGGAAAATCCTTATGGGGTTGAAAATATCTCCCTAACAAAAAATATATTATGAAATTTCCTTAATAGTTTTATGAAAATTCAAAAATATTATAAAATTCATTTATAAAAAAGAATAAATAGTGTGAGAATATATTGAAGTAAAAAAATATGAGTTCAAAATTTTAAAAAGCTTTCATAGAGGATTAATTAATTATTTTCATACTTCAAAAAATAAATTAAAAATTATTCCAATAAAAGATATTTGAGATACATTTCATGGAACATGAAGATATTAATACCAACATCCAAAGAATGTTAGAAATTTATTTTGATTTTACTTACATGAAAAAAAATATATTTTAAAAAATTATAAGAATATTAAATTAATAAAATTTAATCAATTTAACACAATTGTTTTTTAAAAATAGCAAAAGAATTATATTGTTTTACTCAAAATTACCAAGAATAAATAATTTGGAAACTAAAGCCCATTTTAACACCAAAATCAATAAAATTTAATAATATAGAGGTTAAAATGTATCAAAATAAATAAACATCAAATTACCTCAGACTTAATACATTTATTTTCCTCATGTAGATAGTTAAAAATATTCTATGAAATGAAATTAATCTTAATAATGAAATATTTATAATTCCAAATAAGAGATTATTTTTAATAGTGCCTCCCCCTATAGACAGATTTATGTAAAAATGTAATATTTATCTCTCAAAAATAAATGGTTTTACCAAAATATGGTTTTTAGTTTTACAAAGATGATTGAATTTATATATTTTTATTTAATTTTAACTAACTTTATATTTCATTCAATTTTTCTTTCAAATTTAACCTTTTTAACTATGTGGAAAAACACACACAATTGAGCACAAAATATAATTACAAACAATTGATGGATGAATGATATTAGTAATTAACAAGAAAGAATTATTAATTCATCCAATAGATTTAACATAGAAATAAAAAACTGAACTATAATTATGAGTTATTTTTTAATCCATTGGAATGAAAAAGTTTATCAGTTTAAATCTAATCAAGAATTTCAATTTTAATTAAAATTTTAAAACATAATACCAGAATTTCACTGAAAACAAGTGTTATCAGGAGAGAAATAGGATATATGTTTCCCAACTGAATCCATAAATAATTATAAATGATTAAACACCTTAAAGTGTAAAAACAAACTTAAATTTTAAGAAAAATATTCACCCACTAATTGTGTTACCTGAAGCTTAAAAACAGCTAATTGAAAACTTTTAGGTGGTATTTTTATATGTAATTTGTGAAAAATAGTTTATCATAAAATATAAACCCCTCCCAGACTCTTAAATCATATAATTTCACCCAATGTTTAAATTCATGGTGAGAGATACAATTTGAAGATAGGTTATGTTCCAAATGGATTTTTAATTCAACAATAAAAATAATTCTAAAGGGGTTATAATAAAGTTCCAAAATTATATTTTCCACTCATCATAGTTTATCAGACACATTTTGATCTAGTAAAATTATTTTACATGTAGTTACTATATTAAATATTTAATTTGTAAATATTTTTTTTATATACAATTCATTCTTAATGTTTGGAGTTAAAAAATAAATTCAGAAGGGAATAGAAACAAGCATGTAAGATTAGTAATTTAATCATAAAAAGATATTAAATTATAGAAGTAATGAGAATATTTTTCATTTATTTTATCATGAAAACAAATTTTTTTAAAAAAATTCATCAATTAAATGAAAAAATCAATAACAAAAAGGTTTAGTAAATTGAGTAGAATAATAAATTTAAAAAATTAACAGAAACTCCTTTGATTTGAAAGATTTAATTATTTTAGTTCATTCAAAACAATTCCCTTCTTTTCCCTCTGAAAAATTACACTAGATGACTAATTATAGATCCTACAAAAATAAAAATATAAACATAAGATATTAATAATTTAAATATTTTAAGTTAAATAACTAGAGTTTTAGTTAAATGGATTGTGGTTCAAAGTTTCTCTATAATTTATATACTACAATTCATTGAAAGAAATTGGGTTTTAGATATATATGCTATTAAATTACACTTTTAAAGTGTTTGTACAATAGGTTTACTATTTATTAAACACTAGTATGACAACATAATTAAATTTCATATCAATTTCAATATTAAAATATAAGTACAGTAGTGAATGTAAAATAAACTTCTTAAATTAATGCAGTACTGAATAAGTAGGTATACCAGAATTTTTATTATTATTTATAACTCAATAAAAAAATAAAAAAATAACTATAGGTTGACTCCCATGAAGCACTAAGTTTTAACACTTTAGTTAGACTCGGTGAATTATCAAGATTTACACACATTGAGGATAGTCAAGCCCTTCATCCATCCCTCAAAATAATCTTTAACTCTTTATAAATTAACCAATAATGATTTTTTTACTCTATAACTAATTAAAATACTATATTATCTAATAATTTCATAATTTTTAATAGTCTATACAATTTGAACTTAAGTTTTCTAGTGAAAAAATTAAGTCTCGAATTGAAGAATAAAAGCCTGTGATCAAATTTGAAATATTTGTTTTGAATGATAATCATGAAAGTACATGGGTTTTTTTATATTTTAATATTTTATGAATATTCTCTTCTAATATCATCCATAACACATAGATCTATATGTTTTTTTCTCAAGAATTTTTAAAATCATAGTTTAAAGATTTAATAACCTAGAAAGACTTATGTTATAAGTCCACATTTAAGTGAAATGATTTTAAAAAGAGAAGTATATAAAGTGAAATCCCTATGGGAGTCTCAATGAAGTTATATGGGCCTTAAAATCCTCATCTATTTTTAAACAATATTACTTACTTGTTATTCAAATAGTTTTATCTTTAATCTTTTTCATCTTTCTATTATAAATTTCAACTTATTCACTTAACTATGGGTGATAAGTGGTTCCTATTCTGTGTACACATCCATATTTCTCCATCGATATTTTTAAATTTAATTTCAAAACATAGGTTCCATTATTAGTGATTAAATCATTGGGTACTAAAAAACTAAATAAAATATTTTTATTAATGAATTGATAACACTACTAGCTTGGTTATTTGGAAGTGATACTACTTTGACCCACTTAGAGATAAATTCAACGGCAACCAAAATGTGTTCATTAACATGATAATATGGAAATGGTCCCAAAATGTCTAAATACAAAACATAAAAAATCTAAACTTCCAAAATTCCATTTTTAGGATTCTCTTTCCTTCTATCTATATTGCATATCCTTTGAAACTTATCATAACCAACTACTAAACTTCACTCACCCTTATATAGATTAGACTAGTCAAAAACATCTTTTAACACTTTTTGAATCTCATATCTCCCCCATGGTTTTATCACCATTATTAAGAGTGAAAAATCTCTAAAATTGAAATAATATCTTCTTATATCACACAACTTCTATGAATACCATCAGTACGCCTTCTAAAAAGAAAAAGTTCACCTAAAAAATGGAAGTTCAGTTTAGAAATATTTTTTTTTGATTATATATGAGATCATTGGGAATGAACCTTAAATGTAGAAAATTTAAAATAAAATTATACTAAGGAGTCTATTATCTTAAAAGAATAATTAAACTTTCATTAGGAAATAAGCAATTAATCTCTTTTGATTCATTGTTTTGGGTGCCAAACAGCCTCAACAAGTGATCAACAATAAAATTTAGCACCTTTGTATTCCCTTATTTAGAAATCAAAATATTTTAAGAGAAGTATCCAACTAATGAGTCTTAGTTTTCCCTATTTTTTTGGATTAATTATATTTTATGATAGCATGGTCAATGAATACTATGACTTTAAATCCAATAAAATATTGTGTAAACTTATTAAGATAAGACAAAATAACTAACAAATACTTCTTATTTGTAGTGTAATTAATTAGAGAATCATCTAGACACCTAACATTATAGTACACCATATACATACTTCTCTCCTTTATCTAACCTAATACTACCTTGATAGCTTCGTCACTTAAATCAAACTAAATTTTAAAAGGTAGTTTCTCATATAGGGAGGTGATAATAGGTAAAGAAATTAAGTTTTACATATAATTATTTAATGATTATAAATACTTCCCATTAAATTAAAAGGGGTGTACTTTACCATAAAGGAACATAGGGACCTTGTGATATTGGAAAAATATTTAATGATTCATCAATAGAAACTTACATTCCCTAAAAAACATTTATCATCTTTAGAATTTTCAAGATGGGGAAAATTTAAAATTATTTCAATATTAGAATTTCAAACATCTATTCCCCTTATAAAGAAACTATGACTAAGAAAAATCCCCTTAGTTATCATAATTTGACATCTCTCCCAGTTTATAACAAGTTTAATATCTTTAAATATTTGTAAGATTAATTCTAGATTATGTAAATAGATCTCAAATTTTTTCCAAATTATGGAGAAATAATCCATGTAAACCTCTATTATCCTCTCATTAATTTTAGGAAATATATACATAAAGAATATCTGAATAGTGGATAGAGAAACACATAAGACAAATGGAATAATCTGGTAGGAAAATTTTCTAAATGGGCACGTGAAAGTGGTTTTTTCTTCACCTCTAGTGGATATAGAAATTTCGTTGAAACTTGAATAACTATTAAGAAAGGAATATAATTCATTTCCATCAAAACTATAAATCATTTTTATGAGAATGAAATGGGGAGGTGATCTTTACTAATGGAAAAATTAAGCTTCCCATAGTCAATAAAAATCCTCCACTTGGTCACTTTTCTAGTCTTCACTTGTTAATTATTTTCATTAGTAACCACTGTTACTCCTCCTTTCTTATGTAAAACATAAGTAGGGATGATCCAAAGGTTTTCTAAGATGGGGAAAAAATCTATCATCTATAAATTTTATATATTCCTCCATAATAACCTCCTTCATGTTTGGACTTAGTCACATTTCCCCTCAACTATATCTTATTTATCAGGATTCATGAGGATCCAATGCATGAAAAATGATGAATTTATCCCTTTAATTTCAATAATGGTCAAACATATATAGGTTCCAATTTTTTTAAAAACAACATACAATTTTTTATCCTAATTCCCTCTAGTCTTGTTGATATTATGATAGGTTGTTCAGAACCATCACTGAAAATGAATATTTTATGTTATATGGAAGTGTTTTTAGTTCTATATGGGGTGATTGCACACTATAAGAATGACCCTTAGGCCTAGGAGGTTTGATATTTTCCATATGCGTCTTAAGGAAAGTGTGAAAAAAATATTTTTTTTTCTTAATTACTATATTAAATGGAAAACTCTTTACACTTAGAGATTTAATCTATTCTAATGATGTTATTCTCAATGATATCATCTAAGTATTCTGATAACTCTCCTTCATACTTAGCTAAAGTATCACCATCGTTACCAGAATCAATTACCAAGAAATTTTTCTCATTGGTGGGGTTTCTTTCCAGCTCTTATATTAATCCTAATAATTCACCTAGTTCATCAAAAGGAACATCAAATTATTACATTTCAAATCATGAACAATTTTCTTCAAGTGTATATTTTTTATAATTTTTTTAAATATTGAAATCATGACTTTATTCTCCTAAATTTAAAATATGTTTCCTTTAAAAATATCAATCAATAATTCAAATGTGGGTAATAAGGGTCTACCAAGGATGAAAAGGAATTATTTTTCATAATTTATGACTAAAATAAGGAAATTATAATGAATAAAATTCTTCCCTACTCAAATTATGAATTCATCCATGCTTACTTTGGGGTGTGTGATAGAGTAGTCAACCAACTGTAGGATTATAATGGTGGATTTAAATTCTAAAAATCATATTTGTTAAAATATAGATAAAGGGATCAAGTTAATACTAAAAACAAGATCAAAAACTCATTTAATCTAAATAATATTTAATATTTTGAATGTGATGATAAAACCACCTAGATATTTGAGCTTAACATGGATCTTGTTTTGAAGGACAACACCACACTCTTTAGCGAGACTACAATAGTAAATTCCTACCAATTTTTATGGTTTAAAATACTATTTTTTAGTGATTTAAAATATAAAATTATTTTATTTATAGGTTGGATGAAAGATATATTCACTTTGAGATTATTAAAAAAATGAAGGAACTTGAGCAGTTTAGGTTCATGATTCTTTTGTTTCAATCTTTATGGGAAAGAGATGGGTGGGAAACTATTCTTAAAAATAGTTGGTTTTACCTCAAGTTGTTATTCACCCTTTTGTTTTACTTTTTTTTTAATTTTCAATCATTTTAATTCTTTTATTTTTTAGGGAACAATTATATTTATTTAATTTTTTGTCATTCTATTCATAATTCTAGATTTCATGTTATTCAGTTTTTGGATTCCAGATTATTCCAAAATCTCAAGTTTAACTTCCATTTTTCATTTATAACCCCACTTGGGTTTTCAAACCACTACCAATGATCACAACCATGATATTATTCCTACGGATCATCTTTATTATACTTGGAATATTTTATTAATCTCTCCTACCAAGTTATCTGGCCATTTTAATCATTTTGGTTTGTAGGTTTTTAATTTTATTCTCAAAGGAATACCATTAAGACTCCATGTCATTCATGTGTCTAGAATCCTGAGAATCCATCTTAGAGAGATTTGGGTGTATAAAACCCTCAATATCACTTTGGGGATTATATGCTTCAACTATATATTGATTTTTAAATTGTGGTCTTGGATGTTGTGGGAATATGGTCATAGTGACTGGTATTAAAATACCCTTCTCTTTTGAAGTGAGGTTTTTTAGGTTCTTATAACCTTGATTATAGTTTTTTGAGAATGGATAACCACCATCTTTTATCTCAGTGAGATATATAGAATAACTCACATTTTAAGGGGTTTGGGAAGGAGATTATAATTTGGTAAAACAATAAATAGAGTGCCCAAACATTCCATAGTGGTGGTATTTCTCCATAAGTGAATGATAATTGAAAACTAAAATATCTTGATCATGTTTTTCTTGATTATAATTTGTTTCCTTATTATGAATGAATTTTTCCCTCAAAAATTTATGTTGGGAGTTTTGGGTGAGTGTATTGAAAATTTATTTTAACTCCTCAACAATTTTCTCAGATAAGTAAAATTTGGAAGACTAATCTATATTTTTATGATTGTATAAGGTGAGAGTATTATAAAACGTTTCCATTATGAAATTTGGATCAAATTGGTGATTAAGAAATTGTCTAAGAAGACCCCTAAATCTATACAATGTCTCATGGAACTAATCACCTTTATCTTAGAAAAATCCAATGATCTTGTGTCTAACCTCAATTTTCATTATCCTAGGGTAAACGTTCATAATTAATGAATTAATAAACTAGTCTAGAGTAAGTAGAAATACTCCTCTTAGCCACTCCATTCTAGGTGGTATCATCTCTTATTAAATAATATATTATTTCATTCGGATAATCATGTGACCCTTTCTTCCCATTTATAACCAATTTAACTCTTACACATGCATAAAACTAATCTCCAACTCAACAAGAATCTAGAAAACATTTCATTTCCCATTAATGTTTACTTAAGTTTTATTAGATTTATCTAACAATAATGATCAAGTATCATTTAAAATTACTTCATCTAAAATATTCATTGGGGTCAGTGTAGGTAGTTTCATCAAATACACGATCCATCGGTGTACACAAATAGAAAAAGGATTATTAGCATGGTTCAGATCCATGGACATAGGATACAACCACAATTTTGGCCAACTTTGGCAGCTATTGCTATGGTAGTAGGTCCAGACCTATTTCCACAATTTTAACCATGGTAGTAGCTTCATATTGCCACGGTTTTGAAAACCATGGTAATAGGCCACAAAATTCACCACTATTGTGGTTTACCTATAGCTATGGTTTAAACCATGGCTATAGGATGATATTTACATAGTTTTAATCATGGATATAGGCTTGGAAAACTATGAAAATAGCCTAAAAAATGTGCCTGCTGAGTTTTGATCCCTACACCCCTCATTTTCCATCATGTGATTCTTACTTAATCTTCACATCGTACTCTTTCTTATTCTTCAATTAATTATAGTGTATTTCTCTAGATTCAAAGGTTAATTCATAATATTTTTTAGTTTAAACTATCACCCAATCAAGGAAATAAAATATTAGTCATGTTTCTTCGGTGTTCATTAACTTTTTTGATAAATCCCATGACTAATTCCTCTTCTTTATTTTGAATCCCTTTCAATAGGACCCTCGATCCACTTTTTCTGAGATCAGGACCATCATAATTTCAATGTGATGATTTAATTTGATAATAGTAGATTTCTTAGGATTATTATGTGGAGTTGATTATAATATTTCTAGGCCTCATATTAAATGCTACTAAAATATTATGAGACTTGGGAGAAGTATTATGAAAATTGAATTTGGGATGGTTTCTTATAGGTATTTGAGTATAAGTATCACATAGGATTATGAAAATATTATAATATTTTTTGTATAAGTATTTCATGATGCTTGTATATCTTATGAAAATGGAAGTATTACATAGAACTATGAGTTTTTGTGTTATAAAATAGACTTAAAAAAGTCTTTCAAATTTAATAGGGAATGTCTTATGATATTTCCAAAAAATTTTCAGAATTTTTCAAACTGTTATGGAAATTGGGAAATGTCTTAAAATGGTCAAAATACTACGCCTTGCTGAAAATATATTAAAACATACTAAAATGTTCTTAAAAAAATTTAAACTATTATAAAATCCATTTGAAAAAAAAAGAATAAATAACGTGAAAATATATTTAAGTAAAAAAATAATAATTAAATGTTTAAGAAAACTTCTACATCGAATTCATCAATTAGTTTTGATACCACAAAAGATGAGTTAAAATTGTTCCAAGAAAAGATAACTAAGATAGAAGTCATGGAATATGAAAATATTAATTCCAACACCCAAATAACATTAATTTTTTTTATATCGGAATCCATGAAAATCAAAAAATATATTTATTAAAAATTTATATGGAGAATAATGTATAAATATTTAATCAATTTAGCATTAATTTTTTGATTTAAAAAAAACATAAAAAAGATTACATTGTACACCAAAAATGAATAATAATCAATAATTTAGTAATTAAACAAAATTTAACACCAAAATAAAACGAATTTATCAATTTATATGTGAAAAAATTTATCAAAATAAACACATATCAAATCCCCCCACTTGGTACATTGTTTTTACTCCAGAAATCTGTTAAAGATATTCAGTGAAATGAAATTAATCATAAAAATGAAAGATTTATAATTCCAACCAAGTGGTGATTTTTAAAAGTGTTTCCCCCATGGACTCATAACTGAAAAAAAGTATGATTTATCTCTAAAAAATAAAATCCTCACCTAAAATATGGTTTCTAGTTTTATAAAGATGAATGAATTTGAAAACTTTTAAAGGATTTTATCTACTATCATTTTTATTCAATTATTCTTTAAAATTTATCTTTTTTCTACTCGGAACAAATTATAATTACACACGACTAATATATGAGTGAGTTTAAAAATTAATAAGAAATAATAATTGACTGATGAAACAATTTTAATATATAAATAAAAATATTAACAAATATTAGAAATTTATTTTCAGTCTATTTTAATACAAAGTCAATCAGTCTAAATCCAATTAAGAAATTTAATTTCAATTAAATTATTAAAAATCACTCCCAAAATTTCACCAAAAACAAGTGTTTTCAAGAGAGAAATAGAATAAATGTTACCTAATTGAATCCATAGGAAATTATAAATGATTAAACCCCTTAAAGTGAAAAAAAAACTAATTTGTAGTAAAAAATTGAACTATTGAATGTGTTAACTAAAGATTTAAACACATTCAATTGAAAAATTTTAGGACAGTTTTTTAGTTTTCTTTATAAAATATAGTTTAGTGCAAAAGAGATACCTATTCACCCAAATTCTGTCTCAATTTTTAGTTGAGTTAGAATATTAATTTATTTTCATATTAACCCTAGTATAGTTATAAGTAGGGTAGCAACTAGGGAAGGTAAAATTGTGTTTACACCAAGAAGAAAAAACCAAGAAAAATAATAACAATAAATTAATTTAGTATGAAAGGAAATTTTATGTATAACATAAAATTAAATATTAGAAAGTATATGTGACAAGTGAGATAAAGGAATATCTAAAGACAGAGTGACTTATACAAGTAGTGAATGAAATAAGGGAATTTTGATTGTTGTGAACTGTGAAAACAAAATATTCCTATGATATTAGGGAGGTATAATTGTCCTAGATTGCTACCATAAAGGTATTTAAATATATATATTAAGATTTGATCCTATTATTACCTCAATTAAGAATTGTCAATTCTAAAACCAAGTCAAAAATGGAAATAAATATTAAATCTTAATACAATTTAGTTTGTCAATTGATCTTGAATGCTACTCTTCTTGGCTGAGAATTTATTTTTTTCAGATGAAAGTTTTAATTAAAATAATCCTTGAAGAATTTTTAAAGTTATTAAAGGTAAACTATCATTGATTCCAATTCATTAATGATTCAATTTGTGTAATAAAGAACTGTAAGAGAGTTAAGTGCCAAATTTAGAATAGAATATAACTAATTAATAAAGATAAATAATTCAAAAGAAATCTAATTCTGGTAAAAATATTTATCAAGAAACTTTATTAATCCCATGATATAAAAAATTTCTTATTAAAAGTAGAAAAAATGGAAAATGAATTATTTGGGGAGTATTCCCCATTGAGACAACTTTGTCATCAATCTACATCCTCCGCTAAATTATCATCATTGATCTCCATCTTCATTTTAAAAAATACTCATGTTTCGAGAAACATGTTTATACCACTAAAAATTCTACCCTCTATAATATATATAAAAATAAAATTATAAATTAATAAAAAATTCTATTCACAAATAATTGGGTCCACATGACTACATATCTTATTGACTTTAAGATTCATTTTTTATATTAGTCATGTGAAAATAGCTTCCCCCCTTCTAAAAAATTTAACTCTTACACATGCATCAAACTAGTCTTTAACTCATAAATAATATTGACACTCTGTTAGTACTCATCCTTCATTACTTAACTTCTATAATCTTGATCTAATAGTAGTGAGAAATACTCCTTTACTTAACTTTATATATCAGAAATATAATTTATGGTAATTGTTGGTAGCTTCACTAAACAATGGATACCTTGGAGTAACTCAAATTTGATCTTAAATAACTCCACACACCAATACACAACTATATAATAGGTAACATGAACCATATTTCATCTCATACCTAGATATCCATCAAAACCCAACTCATACATTGAGGGAATTTAGTGATTGAATTCAGTGTAGCATTCAAAACCATAAATATTCATAGGAAAATGGTTGAGCATATGGTCTGCATCGACATTAATCTTTATAGATAGATCATTGAAAAATTATCATACAACTTTATTTTCAATCATAATATAAAAATATAAATATCATCCAATGAAAAAAATTATCATCAGAGTCTCAGGTATTTATTAGCAAAGTCGGGTGTGTGTTCACCATCTTTCTAAAAACAATGAGTTTTTTATATTTTGTACCCCAAATTTAATAATAATATTTATCAAATAAATATTATCAAAAATTATATTTGGCTGAATCATCCCCCCCAAGTTCATTTTTTACTTTACTCAATATTCACATCAACTTTTTCTTGGTCGTCAATTCATTCTAGTGTCTTATTACAGATATGATGAGTAGTCCAAAATCTATTTCATTGAAAATAATCACTTGGAGAAGAAAAAACACTTTGTCATACTTTTTTAGTAGTCACTGACCTATGTTTGATAAATCCTAACTCCAATTATTCTCTAGTGGTTTGAATCCCTTTGGATAAGATCCTCGATCATCTTCATCTAAGCTCGACAATATCAAAATTTCAAAGTGCTAATATAATTTGACAATAGTAGAAGTATTACAAAGACTATTTCTATGTCACACTAATATCTTAATAAATTTTTTTCCACATCTTACATGATACTAAAATATATTAATACTTGAGAGAAGTCTTACAAAAATAGATGCTAGGTAGGAGTCTTATGAGAATTTGAGTAAAAGTATTAAGTAAGATTCTAATAGTATTATGATAATTTTGAAGAATTATTATGAACTATTGGTATATACTATAAAATATGAATCCTTATTTGGATATTTTAATAATAGTGTTACAAAATGGGCTTAAAAATTCATATAAACATGGTAGTGAATGTATTTTGAGATTTCCAAAGCTATCCTGGAATTTGTCGAAGTCTTATAAAAATTGAGAAACGTCTTATGGAGTTTACAATATTACACCTAGGTAAGAATATATCATGAAGCTACAATAAGAGTCTTAAAAATTTCAAAAATCTTAATTTCAACACCTATCTATCTTTTAAAAAATTATTTCAATTGGACTTGAAACAAAAATAAATAATATATTTTTAAAAAAATTATAAGGAGATTAAAGAAAGAACATTTAATTAATTTAACATGAAAATATTTATTTTTAATAATATATTGAAATAATTATATCTTTTATACAAAATGACCAATAATCAATAATTTGTAAATTAAAACTCATTTAAAAATAAAATTGCTAGAATTTAATAATACAGATGTCTCAAAATGCATCAAAATAAAGACACATCAGAAACTCACCATCCCCCTCTTAACAATATAATGGAGGTATATCACATATATTATCCCATAACTAGGTCCATACCATAGATTTACCTCTCCATAGGGCCAAAAATCCTGAATATGACCTAAGCCATTAGTTAAAAATATATATATTAAATCTTACCACAACCACTAAGTCCAAAATACAAGGCTCTCCCATAAGGAACCAAGTATTCCATATTACCAGTCAAGAATATCAAGAATTTCCCAATGGCCATCAATGGATATATCACCTATCACCCAGTTAATCCCCATGACTCATTCCCATCCCAAAGAGTTCTTAAAGATCATATAGACTTATGATAAAAAAATAACTTATCCAATATCTCAGTATGGTCAAACTAAACCATCTTACATGTGAAGTTTTCTACTATGGATTCTATTCTATCATGAATCACTATGTAATAGGTATAATGTCAAAGTAATCTATAACAAGTAAACTCAAACAAGTATACAAGCTTTGGAAAAATATAGAATCACCCATACGAGTCCAAATATACCAAATCACTTCTCAAAACAAGGCCTCTTTTCCTTTCTTTTAAATCCAAGTCAAAAAATATTTTCAAACACTTATGAAAGGGAACCATGTTCCAACTTACACATACTAAGACCATGGAAAAAATCCCATGAAACGCCTCTTTTAAAAAACCCTCTTTAATTTGAAATCCCATTTCAAAATCAACACCTTACATTGTCACTTTCCTTTAAAAATTATACCAAGAAACAATTAAATTTATTAAAAACCATTATAAAAGATAAAAGAAATTCCTTTTAAAAACCAATTCAAAATCCCTAATTCCACTAAAAAAATGATAAAGAGGTCCATTATAACATGTTCAACCAAGGTTCCAATAATGACTTTTTTAGCAATCCATATGATCCTTATTGATGATTAGGACAACACAAACCTATCCCAGTTTATGGGGTGGGACCAAAAATAATAATATAATGATAATTATAGTTCTGAAAAAAACCATAAAATAATCTAAAAAATCAAGAGATTCAGTAATGTAAAGTCCAAATACCTCAAAGGTGATCCATAAATCCATAAAAATCTTGTATTAGCCTCAAAATATCGCAAAAGAACCTATATCAACTATAAAAACCATCAAAATAAACAAAGAAACCTTTAATAATAAAAAACCACAATGTAATAATTGTTTATACCAAGAGGTTGTGTATTTTTGGCTATGGTAAGGAAGTTGGTAAGTAGGAAATGGTTTTGGTTATGATTTTTTCTTTTGTTTTTGAAACTTGTGATATTTTTAAAGTATATAACATGGTGTAATACTGTTGAGGTTCTACCAGTTAGGTGATACCACCAGGGTGCTAGTATCAAGGTGCTACCACTAGGGTGCTACCACGAGGGTGCTACCATTAAGGTGTTACTGCTAAGGTGCTACCTCCAATGTGCTACCATTGAGGTACTACTTCCATAGTGCTACCATTAGGGTTCAACTGCTAACACTTACCCAATGAGCATTATAAAATGTAGATTAGAATAAATACTCAAAGCATGGGTATTATTTTATCTATAAAACAAAGGAATACGAGGTTTACAAATCACACAGATCATATAACCTTTAAAAGGAAATGCAATTGCATAACCCTCAGAAGGTCATGTGAATGGATCATACACAACGTATGATATGATCTTGATCATGCAGACCTCCTCTGAAAAGCCTCTATATTATTGTGAAGATTTACCAAAAATCAGCGGTGATCATGTGAAGGATTATAGATGAGTTCCTCTAAATCACATGACTTGTTAACCAGAGGACATATGAAAATCATCCAAACCCCTTTGTAAAATAAATAATGAAAATATGCAAAATTAAGAGAACTTATGCAGTCAAATATTCTATTGTGATAAGATTATATGGGTTTTAAGACATATTGGAGCCTTGGATATATATCCACCATTTCATGCTAGAGAAGTTTGGCATGTCACTTTTATCTTATAAAGGGTCTCAGACATATCCATTCAATTATGCACTACACCCATGACTTCATAGAAAAGCATATGGGTTGTCTATGACAATGATCATGCATAAAAACTAGACCCCTTATTTTTCATGTGATGCATCACAGACAAGGAGAATGATTGTTTTAAATAATACTTTCACAAATTCACAAGATATTATTCCCTTGTGGAATAAATAATAAAATAAAAGAGAAAATGTGGAAGATTCTTACAAGGGGAAGATACAATGATCTTCAAAAAAATGGGGTTATATGCCCTGGGAGAATAATATTGATCATGAGAATCCTACTCGATAATCTAGAATGATCCTGTGAAGGCCCCCTTAACAAGGCACCCTTGTATTGGGAAGGACCTCCGACAATCCATATTTGATCACACAAAAGCCTTTCCACATACAACCTAATCTTATGAATACTCCTTGACACGTATTCCTTACCTTTGGAAATATTTTTGAAATATAAACATGTTTAGGAGATATCACTTTGATCATACAAGTTACAATAGACATGACAATGGTGAAACATTCTCATAGTCAATGATCATCATGAAATTCCATTGATAACCCACAATAGGATCACGCAAAGTACATGATACAAGAACCCCCACCTACTGCACATCATTTTTATGGGATATCTAATACATAAGGAGATATATAATAGAGGTGGTGAGGCCTATAAATCCACACCCCCTGAAAAAAAGATTCATCAGATGACCGTAGGAGACTACTACATGGGAGCACATGAGTGGACTTCTCAGAGTGGCTAATCACGTGATCACAAAGGTCTTCTTTTAGGTAAATCCCAAGTGAAGACCTGAAGGATAAAAAAACATGAGTATGTGCTTCAATTTATCTCTCTATGGATCACACGAAGGACTTCTAGCGTGTCATTTGGTTTATATGAAGGAGGTTCTGCATGTCGAATGGTTTATAGGAAACCTGAAATAAGCTTACATTAGACACAACCTGAGGCAAATATGCAATAAAGGAAGGAAGAAAGACTAAAACAATATGGGATACTTATACGAAGAAATGATACAATGATCTTTATGTACTTCACATGACTTGCTTGACATGTCCATGGTATATCATATGGTCCAAACAGCATGTCGAGGTTGTGTTGCATTATATGGGAAATATGTCCTAGTGTTGTCACATGATTTGGGTGAGAAGTACTCGAGGATTTCCATCCCAATATTGTAATATTTTAACACCCCGAGATTTTATGAGATATATATTTTTTAATTTATTTGATGTATTCTATTATACACTGCACCAAGATTAGCTTGTACTATACGCAACACCGTATTAGCTTCAAGTATACGCAACACTATTCTTGGCTCGTGTTACACACAATTTCAAGTTCATTTTGTGGAAACTATTTTACACAACATTAAGTATATATTATGTTTAATAAGTTTTGATTATGTTATATACAACACCAAATGAAGCATTCACTATATGCAGCCCTGACTTGGCTTGCATTACACCAATCAATACCTTCTTCGATAGCGTGTGTAGTACACAATACGAAGTTTCACTAAACGAGATATTATTATAATATTATTCTGAACTAGCCGTTATGAACAGTAATACCCACTTTTTGAAATTTTATAAATTTTATTTTTCAAAATGGACTTCATTTTTGGATTTGAAATATCTAAATTAGTCTTGGGTGAATTTTTGGTATTTTTCTAAAAACTTTCAATTTTTGATGAATAGTGAAAACACTCGGTTACTATTTAAAAATAGACTTTTTATTTAAATAATTATTTATTTTATTTAAATTTATTTTAGGTCAAAATTGATACATAATACCTATATAAGTTCAATGTAATTCATTTGAGTCATTTTATAATAATTTTAGATATATAAAATTTTATTGAACTTTTCACCGTCTTTTACCCACCTCCTAGGAGAATTTGAAAATCTACATAAAACATAATTTTACCGCTTCTGTGAGTAGAATTGCGAAAATATAAGAGACACAGTTAATATCAAGGATTAAAATGTGGTTCAATAAGATAAAAATAATTTTTGGTAAATAGTAATTTTTTACTTTTATTTACCACGGTTAAAAGTAAATAGGGTAATTAAGGGTAAAAATGATCTTATTATTACACTAAAACATGTCCTAATTCTATTGGATAAGTGTAATTAGACCAAAAACAACCTTAGGGATAAAATATTACCCTTTATGTCTACTTGGATTAGATTAGGACACTTATTAATATTTTATATAAAGAAGAGTTAAAATAGTTAAAATCAACATTTAATAACTAAATTTTTTTAATATAGGGTTATACATAAGACAAATTCGACTATAAATACTAATTAGAAAGATAAAACAATTTACTACATAATGTTATTTTATTTATAATTTTTAGACATTAAATAATTTAAATTATTTAGGACACAATGATGATGCAGTAATTACCTTATTAATGAAATATTAACCTAATTGATGTTATAAATACCCAAATAAATGTAATTTGAGAATTTTTATGAATTCCAATAATTTTTTAGGTTAATATGACATGTTAGTATTGATTCAATTAACTTTTTTCTAACTAATCATGCTGTTATGAGTTTCACAAAAATCAATTACCAAATAGTTTCTAAATTGACATAAAATAGTTTTTAAAACAAATATTATATTATTAATTTTTATTATATTCATAAAAATATAAGGTTCAACCAAATGACTTAGTTAAGGTTATATTTATTAATAATGAATCACTTGGAGTTTGTTTGGATTGTTATAGTAAGTTTATTAACTATATAGTGTAAGAAAACAAGAAGACACAATAAAGGTTAAATTATTTAACTTAGAGTTAAATCTAAATGATAATGTTAAAATAGTAACCTAAACTTGTCTAAAACCAATTGGTTGAGAGGATTTCGACCCATCCCCACTTTATCTTCTAAATAAATCAATTTGGAGCTATTATAAACCGAATATGAAATTATTATAGAATAATATTTTAAGTTTTTCCAAAGGTGCCCCTCTCCTCCCTTATAAAAAGGGCACCCCTTCCCTCCTCTCTTCACACCCTTTTGAGCCTTGAAGCTCGGCCAAACCCTGTCCATTTCCCTTATCATCTTCCCTAGAAACATTATATAGGTTCTGGTCTCCTCAAAAAACCAAACCTAGTGCCTTAAGAGGAGGTTAAGAAGAGGCACGTCAAAGAAGTGGAGGTTCAGATACGTACGAAGCATATCAGACCTAAGGTAAGGGATAACTTTTCCAATCTTGTTTTTATCCGAGATTGTTTATTCATAAGTATTCACTGGGGTTATATTTATCATCCATGTCCTTATTTTCTAAAAATGGTTTCATGTATGTTTAAAGTCTTTTTTACCCATTTTTGACTTTTACTACATGGTATGTAAGGAATCTTTCTTTTGTTTACCATACGAGGTACTTTTTGACTTTTCCGAAAAAAGTACGAGGAGAATGTTTTTTTAACTTATACATCATGACTGGATTTTTATGGTTTCATAACACCTTATTTTCATGAAGCTTACTCTACAATATTTCATGAATATTTTCAACAAAATCCTTTCCTTTACAATTGCTTGTCATTTTGTGAAAAGAGAATGATTTTGAAGAAGAAAGGATATTTTCCTCAGGAATTCATTTCAAGTGTTTTGTCAAAACTATTTTACATCTAAGATGAAATTATTTCATATGCGTATGTTTCAAGTACAATGTATCTATGATTTACATGGTTTCACTTATCTTATGATGAAGTAATATCAATTTATTTTATATGGATTATGTTATGATTGGATGATGTTTAGGAAACACATTTTATTTTTTGGGTTATGACGAATGATTTATGTTTATGTTGTGGCACAAGTAATAATGATTTCATTATGAGATGGATGAGACCTATATCTCCCTCTAATGCATTGGGTAAATATTTATATCTCATGAGATAGACATGGCTGGAACGGTAAGTTAATCTGGTTCAGTGTTATAGGACTAGAACGAGAAATGAACTCGATTCAGAAAGGGACTTTGTCCACTAAGATGGTCTTGGCAGCAATGCCTTGGCTACTATGGAAATAATATCATTTTATTAATGGTTTTCCACAATTACATGTTTTATTCCAATGCAATTTTATCATGACTGATGTTCTTTTATGATATATGCCTTACATACTTCTAAAATTTATGTCTTTGCTCAAGATTTTGATGTTTAGATTTTATGTTCAAGTTTTTGCATTCAAATGTTTATGGATTGATTTATGTTCTCTATGATTTCCCTTTCTGAGCATTTGAGCTCACCCTTTTTATGTTTTCTTTTCCCCAAGATATAAAGAAAGGTTTTAGGTAAGAAAACTAAAGGAGAGATGTTGAAGATCTTTCACCATGATTAGAAGATTACGTTCTGAGTTTCCAAAGGCACTAAACTAATACGGTCTTTGGGCGTCTGTTTTTGTCATGTATTAAGTATTCTGCAAATGTAATGTAATGTCCATGTATGCCAGGTTTGGGGTCTCTACAGTTGGTATCAGAGTGAAGGTTTAGTTAACCTTTGGAAACTAGGATGCGAAAACTTTGGTGAAATCCCTAGAGATATTTCTAAGGTATGTCTAGGGATGTCCCTACAGATAAGTATATGTATAGGTTATATCCCTAGAATTACAGTAACGTTCTTAGAATTTAAGATAAGGTGTTAGATATTGACAATAATCCCCATTTATTATGTTGTTTTCCCTAGCATGATTTTTACCTCTCACACTATTCTTTTTGGGTTTTAGAAAATGGCAGGAAACAGGTAGATTCACGATAAAGGAGGATATGATGGACAATGGAATGATATTCTTCATGAGAAACCAAATGAAACTGGATTTGGAAGTCCAAACATCGTTATTATTCCTAATCATCAATCTCATAATTTGATCAATAATCTCAACTTTGGCAAGTTTCCTGACTCAACTAATAAGAGAAAGATTCAGTTTCATAATGATCATAGAGGAAAGAAAGTTCAATTTCTCTCATGTAAATCATGTGGGAAGAGGAATCAAGGATAATGTTTCAAAGGAACTAGAAGATGCTCTGGGTACGGAAAATAAGGACACATATCCAGTAAGTGCAAAGTAAAGGTTCAGTTAACACTATGGAGAAGGATAATGGTATTGCTACGATATCAACAATGATTAGATGTTTTAAATGTGGATTGTATGGGCATTATGCAAACCAATGCCATAAGGGAAAATATCATAAAGAGAATCAGCATGGTCATATGGGTAGTATTTATGTGGATGATGATGAGGAGACTACAAATGATATATGAGATGAAAGAAGTGTTGAAGCTTGGTCAATGATTTAAGAAGGTAGTGGAATGATTGTATGTTTATCAAGAGTTATAATGTATGGGTAATTTAATGGTACTATGGAAGAAAGAAAAATCTAAGGATTGGTACACTATTGTTTTTCCTAAAGTATTTGAAAGTATATGTTGAATGGTACTAGTAACCATGAAATGTTATTTAGATATTTTTGAAAAGAAGATGATTTGCGCATAATGAAGGGATCAAGAGAAAATGAAATTTTGATAGTATTCACGAGATCATGACTGATATAAGGACAAAGTGATATCATGGTTTGAGTATATAGAAATTTTGGGATTTTAGTATCTGGAATGAGTTAAATTTTGACAGCATTCATGTTTTCGTTATGGTTCTATGGTAATTCTTGTTTCAAAAGAATACATGATTAAGATATTCACATGTTTGGAATATGACCACCAAGATTTATCTTATGATATATGGGAGATAAATGATGGTATTCACATGTTTGGTATATGACCTCTCTAGTAAACATTTTCATTATACTATGAGAATGGACAGAAGTATTTTAGATAAACATAAAGATTGGAATGGATTATGTTGGACATAATTTAGTATTGTTTAAGGATAGAACTTTTTTTCTATATTATTGATGGGATGTTATAATAATGTAGTTTTAGAAAAAGGACAACCTGCAGGACGGGAGACAACCCATCGCGTCGGACAAGGCTATGGGAATCGAACCCACAACAAAAGTGAGACATGCCTTTATCGCCTACCATTTGCATACAAGAAGTCCTTGGTTAGTAGGAACTAGTTTTATTTTATTAAGCGGTATGATAGATGAAGTATAAGTCCATTTTTTGAATCATATATGATTAATCTCACCATAGATGGACTTATGCATATTTAATAACTTATGCTAACCTTTTTGTGATAGAAATAGATGGGATGACTTATCATTCTATCACATGATCTACTAAAACTTCATGAATGAAAAATTCAGCTTCATTTATTTAAATAGAGATGAAGTGGAAATTGTTCATGGAATGACCAACGATGATATTACACTGAAATAAAGTAAGTATTTCTCTTTATGTAAAAGTTCATCTATATTAGGGAAATGATCTTGGAAACCAAAAATGTTGTCATAGTGATCTTATATCTGATGAATTAGATGGTACCTTAGATCTTTACAAATTTATGACTTTGTGATTGTTGGCTTTTTCATAGCCATGTCCTCTACCACTCTTCATCAGAAGTTGATGGTTATATTTCTCTTCCATATCCGTATTTTCACCTTTGTTCTCTTATGCAGAAACTCAGTAATGAGTTCATTTGGGTAACCATTATGTTTCTTACTTTACTTTTTATAATTAAGTTTTAGTATTCCTTTTTACGATGTGGGTTTCTATGAAAGAAACTTTCAAGTAGTAAACGATTTATAACCCTGACGAATTTCGAGGGAGAAATTCATTTTAAGGGGGGTAGAATGTAACACCCTGAGATTTTATGAGATGTATTATTTTTAATTTCTTTGATGTATTCTATTATACACCACACCAAGATTAGCTTGTACTATACACAACACCGTATTAGCTTGCGGTATACGCAATACTATTCTTGGCTTGTGTTACACACAATTTCAAGTTCGTTTTTTGAAAACTATTTTACACAACATTAAGTATAGATTTTGTTTAATAAGTTTTGATTATGTTATACGCAACACCAAATAGAGATTTAACTACATGCAACCCTGACTTGGCTTGCATTAGACACAATCAATAACTTCTTCAATAATGTGTGTAGTACGCAATACCGAGTTTCACTAAATGAGATATTATTATAATATTATTATGAACTAGCCATTATGAATAGTAATACCCATATTTTGAAATTTTATAAATTTTATTTTTCAAAATGGACTTCATTTTTGGATTCGAAATATTGAAATTATCCTAGGGTGAATTTTTGGATTTTTTTGAAAACTTTCAATTATTGATGAATAATGAAAACACTAGGTTACTATTTAAAAACTGACTTTTTATTTAAATAATTATTTATTTTATTTAAATTTATTTTAGGTCAAAATTGATACATAATACCAATATATGTTCAAATGAAATTCATTTGAGTCATTTTATAATAATTTTAGATATATAAACATTTTATTGAACTTTTCACCGTTTTTTACCCACCTCCTAGGAGAATTTGAAAATCTACATAAAACATAATTTTACCGCTTCTGTGAGTAGAATTACGAAAATACGAGAGAAAAAGTTAATATCAAGGATTAAAATGTGGTTCAATAAGATAAAAATAATTTTTGGTAAATAGTAATTTTTTACTTTTATTTACCACGGTTAAAAGTAAATAGGGTAATTAAGGGTAAAAATGATCTTATTATTACACTAACACATGTCCTAATTCTATTGGATAAGTGTAATTCGACCAAAAACAACCTTAGGAATAAAATATTACCCTTTAGGTCCACTTGTATTATATTAGAACACTTATTATTATTTTATATAAAGACAAGTTAAAATAGTTAAAATAAAAGTTTAATAACTAAAACATTTTTAATATAGGGTTATACATAAGATAAATTAGTCTATAAATATTCATTAGAAATATAAAATGATTTCCTACATAATAGTATTTTATTTATAATTTTTAAACATAAAATAATTTAATTTATTTATGACATAATGCTGATGCAGTAATTACTTTATTAATGATATATTAACCTAATTGATGTTATAAATACCCAAATAAATGTAATTTGAGACTTTTTATGAATTCCACTAATTTTATAGGTTAATATGACATTTTATTATTGATTCAATTAACTTTTTTCGAACTAATCATGTTGTTTTGAGTTTCACAAAAATCAATTACCAAATATTGTTAAAATTGACATAAAATAGTTTTTCAAACAAATATTATATTATTAATTGTTATTATATTGCTAAAAATATAAGGTTCGTCCAAATGACTTAGCTAAGTTTATATATATTAATAATGAATTTCTTGGGGTTAATTTGGCTTGTTATAGTTTTTTTATTAACCATATAGTGTAAGAAAACAAGAAGACACAGTAAAGGTTAAATTATTTAACTTAGAGTTAAATCTTAATGATAAGGTTAAAATAGTAACCTAAACATGTCTAAAACCTATTGGTTGAGAGGATTTCGACCCATACCCACTTTAGCTTCGAAATAAATCAATTTCAAGCTATTATAAACCAAATATGACTTAATTATAAAATAATCTTTTAAGTTTTTCCAAAGGTGCCCCTCTCCTTCCTTATAAAAAGGGCACCCCTTCCCTCTTCTATTAACACCCTTTTGAGCTTTGATGATTGGCCAACCCCTACCAATTTACCTTATAATATTCCCTAGAAACATTATAGAGATTATGGTCTCCTAAAAAAACCAAACCTAGTGCCTTAAGGGGAGGTTAAGAAGAGGTGCACCAAAGAAGAGGAGGTTCGGATACGTATGAAGCATATCAGACCTAAGGTAAGGGATAACTTTTCCAATCTCGTGTTTATCCGAGATTGTTTATTCATAAGTATTTACTGGGGTAATATTTATCATCCATGTCCTTGTTTTCTAAAAATGGTTTCATGTATGTTTAAAGTCCTTTTAACCCATTTTTGACTTTTACTACATGGTGTGTAAGAAATCTTTCTTTTGTTTACCATATGTGGTAATTTTTGACTTTTCCAACAAAAGTACGAGGAGAATGTTTTTTTAAATTATATGGCATGAATGGATTTTTATGGTTTTATAACACCTTATTTTCATGAGTCTTACTCTACAATATTTCATGACTATTTTCAACAAAATCCATTCTTTTACAATTGCATGTCATTTTGTGAAAAGAAAATGATTTTGAAGAAGAAAGGATATTTTCCTCAAGAATTCATTTCAAGTGTTTTGTCAAAACTATTTTACATCTAAGATGAAATTATTTCATATGTATATGTTTAAAGTATAATGTATCTATGATTTACATGGTTTCACTTCTCTTATGATGAAATGATATCCATTTATTTTATAAGGATTATGTTATAATGGGATGATGTTTATGAAACCCATTTTATTATTTGGGTTATGATGAATGATTTATGTTTATGTTGTGGAACAAGTAAGAATTATTTCATTATGAGATGGGTGGAACCTATATCTCCATCCAATGCATTGGGTAAAGATTTATATCTCATGAGATAGACATGGCTGGAACGGTAAGTTAATCCGGTTTAGTGTTACAGGACTGGAATGAGGAGTGAACTCGATTCAGAAAGGGACTTTGTCCACTAAGATGGTATTGGTAGCAATGCCTTGGCTACTATGGAAATAATATCATGTTATTAATGGTTTTCCACAATTACATGTTCTATTCCAATTCTATTTTATCATTATTGATGTTCTTTTATGATATATACCTTACATACTTCTAATATTTATATCTTTGCTCAAGATTTTGATGTTTAGATTTTATGTTCAAGTTTTTGCATTCAAATGTTTATCGATTGTTTTATGTTCTCTATGCTTTACCTTACTGAGCATTTGAGCTCACCCTTTTTATGGTTACTTTTCCCTAGGATATAAAGAAAGGTTTTAGGTAAGAAAACCAAAGGGGAGATGTTGAATATCTTTCACCAAGATTGGAAGATTATGTTCCAAATTTCCAAAGACACTAAACTAATACAGTCTTTGAGAGTCTGTTTTTTTCATGTATTAAGTATTCCAAAAAATTAATGTAAGGTCCATGTACGTCAGGTTTGGGGTCTCTACAGTTGGTATCAGAGTGAAGGTTTAGTTAACCTTTGAAAACTAAGATGTTAAAACTTTAGTGAAATCCCTAGAGATATTTCTAAGGTATGTATAGGAATGTCCCTACGGATATGTATATGTATAGGTTATAGTCCTAGAATTATGGTAACGATCTTATAATTTAACCTAAGATGTTAGATATTGACGGTACTCCCCCTTTATTATGTTTTTCCCTAGCATGAGTTTTGACTCTCACACTATTCTTTTTGGGTTTTAGAAAATGGCTGGAAACAGGAAGATTCATGATAATGGAGAATATGATGGACAATGGAATGATATTTTTCATGAGAAACCAAATGAAATTGGATTTGGAAGTCCAAACATCATTATTTTTCCTAATTAGCAATCTCATAATATGATCAATAATCTCAAATTTGGCAAGTTTCCCGACTCAGCTAATAAGTGAAAGATGGAGTTTCATGATGATCATAGAGGAAAGAAAGTTCAATTTATCTCATGTAAATCATGTGGGAAGAGGCATCAAGGAGAATGTTTCAAAGGAACTGGAAGATGCTTTGGGTGCAGAAAAGAAGGACACAAATCTAGTAAGTGTAAAGAAAAATGTTCAGTTAACACCATGGAGAAGGATAATGGTATTGCTAGGACATCAACAATGATTAGATGTTTTAAATTTGGAATGTATCGGAATTATGCAAACCAATGCCGTAAGGGAAAATCTCATGAAGAGAATCAGCATGGTCATAAGGGTAATATTTATGTGGATGATGATGAGGATACTACAAATGATATATAAGATGAAAGAAGTGTTGAATCCTGGTCAATGGTTTAATAAGGTAGTGTGATGATTGTATGTTTATCAAGAGTTATGTTGTATAGGTAATTTAATGGTACTATGGAATAAAGAAACATCTAAGGATTGTTACACTATTGTTTTTTCTAAAGTATTTGAAAGTATATGTTGAATGGTACTGGTAACCATGAAAGGTTATTCAGATATTTTCGGAAAGAAGATGATATGCGCATAATGAATGGATAAAGAGAAAATGAAATTTTGATAGTATTCATGAGCTCATGAATGATATAAGGACAAAGTGAAATCATTGTTTGAGTATATAGAAATTTTGGGATTTTTGTATTTGGAATGAGTTAACTTTTGACAGCATTCATGTTTTTGCTAAGGTTCTATGGTAATTCATGTTTCAAAAGAATACATGATTAAGGTATTCACATATTTGGAATATGACCAACATGATTTATCTTATGATATATGGGAGATAAATGATGGTATTCACATTCTTGGTATATGACCTCTCTAGTAATCATTTTTATTATACTATGAGATTGGACAGAAGTATTTTAGATAAGCCTAAAGATTGGAATGGATTATGTTGGACATAAGTTAGTATTGTTTAAGGATAGAACTTTTTTTCTATATTATTGATGGGATGTTATAATAATTTAGTTTTAGAAAAAGGACAACCTGCAGGACGGGAAACAACCCGTCCCGTCAGAAAAGGTTGTGGGAATCAAACCCACAACCGAAGTGCAACAGGCCTTTATCACCTACCACTGGCATATAGGAAGTCCCTGGTTAGTAGGAACTAGTTTTATTTTATTAAGCGGTATGATAGATTAAGTATAAGTCCATTTTTGGAATCATATATGATTAATCTCACCATAGATGGACTTATGTATATTTAATAACTTATGCTACCCTTTTTGTGATAGAAACAGATGGGATGACTTATCATTCTATCACATGATTTTCTAAAACTTCATGAATGAAAAATTAAGCTTCATTTCTTTAAATAGAGATTAATTGGAAATTGTTCATGGAATAACCAATGATGATATTACACTAAAATCAAGTAAGTAGTTCTCCTTATTTAAAAGTTCATCCATGTTAGAGAAATGATATTGGAAACCAAAAAACTTGTCCTAGTGCCCTTATATCTGATGAATTAGATGGTACCTTATATCATAAAAAATTTATAGCTTTGTGATTGTTGGCTTGTTCATAGCCATGCCCTCTACCACTCTTCATCATAAGTTGATGGTTATATTTCTCTTCTATATCCATATTTTCACTTGTGTTATCTTATGTGAAAACTCAGTAATGAGTTAATTTGGGTAACCGTTATGTTTATTACTTTAATTTTAAAAATTAAGTTTTAGTATTCCTTTTTATGATGTGGGTTTCTATGAAAGAAACTTTCAAGTAGTAAACGATTTATAACCCCGAAAAATTTTGAGGGTGAAATTTATTTTAAGGGGGGTAGAATGTAACACCCCGAGATTTTATGAGATATATTATTTTTAATTTCTTTGATGTATTATATTATACACAACACCAAGATTATCTTGTACTATACAAAACACTATATTATCTTGCAGTATACGTAACACTACTCTTGGCTTGTGTTACACACAATTTCAAGTTCGTTTTGTGGAAACTATTTTACGCAACATTAAGTATAGATTTTGTTTAATAAGTTTTTATTATGTTATATGCAAAACCAAACGGATCTTTCACTACACACAACCATGAATTGTCATTCATTACACGCAATCAAGACCTTCTTCGATAACGTGTGTAGTACGCAATACCAAGTTTCACTAAACAAGATATTATTATAATATTATTATGAACTAGCCGTTATGAATAATAATACCCACTTTTTGAAATTTTATAAATTTTATTTTTCAAAATGGACTTCATTTTTGGATTCAGAATATCGAAATTAGCCTAGGGTGAGTTTTTGGTATTTTTCTGAAAACTTTCAATTTTTGATGAATAGTGAAAACACTGGGTTACTATTTAAAAAGTAACTTTTTATTTAAATAATTATTTGTTTAATTTAAATTTATTTTATGTCAAAATTGATACATAATACCTATATATGTTCAATGTAATTAATTTGAGTCATTTTATAATAATTTTAGATATATAAAAATTTCATTGAACTTTTCACCGTCTTTTACCGACCTCCTAAGAGAATTTGAAAATCTACATAAAACTTAATTTTACCGCTTCTGTGAGTGAAATTTCGAAAATCATAGAGACATAGTTAATATCAAGGTGTAAAATGTGGTTCAATAAGATAAAAATAATTTTTTGTGAATAATAACTTTTTACTTTTATTTACCACGGTTAAAAGTAAATAGGGTAATTAAGGGTACAAATGATATTATTATTACCCTAACCCATGTCCTAATTCTATTGGATAAGTGTAATTAGACCAAAAAAAACCTTAGGGATAAAATATTACCCTTTAGGTCCACTTGGATTAGATTAGGACACTTATTATTATTTTATACAAAGAAGAGTAAAAATAGTTAAAATAAAAGTTTAATAACTAAAACATTTTTAATATAGGGTTATTAATAAGATAAATTCGACTATAAATATTCATTAGAAATATAAAAATATTTCCTACATAATGTTATTTTATTTATAATTTTTAGATATTAAATAATTTAATTTATTTATGACACAATGATGCTGCAGTAATTACCTTATTAATGAAATATTAACCTAATTGATGTTATAAATACCCAAATAAATGTAATTTGAGACTTTTTATGAATTCCACTAATTTTCTAGGTTAATATGACATGTTATTATTGATTAAATTAACTTTGTTCAAACTAATAATGCTGTTATAAGTTTCAAAAAAAAATACCAAATAGTGTCAAAATTGACATAAAATAGTTTTTAAAAAAACTATTATATTATTAATTGTTATTATATTTCTAAAAATCTAAGGTTCAGACAAATGACTTAGATATGGTTATATATATTAATAATCAACCACTTGTGGTTCTTTTGTCTTGTTATAGTAAGTTTATTAACTAAATAGTGTAAGAAAATAAGAAGACATGGTAAAGGTTAAATTATCTAACTTAGAGTTAAATATAAATGATAAGGTTAAAATAGTAAATTAAACATTTCTAAAACCTATTGGTTGAGAGGTTTTCGACCCATACCCACTTTAGCTTATAAATAAATCAATTTGGAGCTATTATAAACTGAATATGATTTTATTATAAAATAATATTTTAAGTTTTTCCAAAGGTGCTCCTCTCCTCCCTTATAAAAAGGGCACCATTCCTTCTTCTCTTCACACCCTTTTGAGCCTTGAAGGTCTGCCAACCCCGAACCATTTCCATTCTCATCTTCCCTAGAAAAATTATAGAGGTTCTGGTCTCCTAAAAAGACAAACCCTATTGCCTTAAGAGGAGGTTAAGAAGAGGCGTGTCAAAGAAGAGGAGGTTCAGATACGTATGAAGCATATCAGACCTAAGATAAGGGATAACTTTTCTAATCTCATTTTTATCTGAGATTGTTTATTCATAAGTATTTATTGGGGTTATATTTATCATCAATGTCCCCATTTTATGAAAATGGTTTCATGTATGTTTAAAGTCCTTTTTACCCATTTTGACTTTTACTACATGGTATGTAAGGAATATTTCTTTTGTTTACCATACGAGGTACTTTTTGACTTTTCTGAAAAAAGTACAAGGATAATGTTTTTTTAACTTATACAGCATTAACAAATTTTTACGGTTTTATAACACCTTATTTTTATGAAGCTTACTCTACAAGATTTCATGACTATTTTTAACAAAATCCTTTGTTTTACAATTACATGTCATTTTGTGAAAAGAAAATGATTTTGAAGAAGAAATGATATTTTATTAAAGAATTAATTTCAAGTGTTTTGTCAAAACTATTTTACATCTAATATTAAATTATTTCATATGTTTATGTTTCAAGTATAATGTCTCTATTATTTACATGGTTTCAATTATCTTATGATGAAATGATATCCATTTATTTTATATGGATTATGTTATGATGGGATGATGTTTATAAAACCCATTTTATTCTTTGGGTTATGATGAATGATTTAGGTTTATGTTGTAGCACAAGTAAGAATGGTTTCATTATGAGATGGGTGGGACCAATATCTCCCTCCAATTCATTGGGTAAAGATTTATATCTCATGAGATAGACATGTCTGGAATGGTAAGTTAATCTGATTCAGTGTTACAGGACTGGAATGAGGAGTGAACTCAATTCCAAAAGGGACTTTGTCCACTAAGATGGTCTTGGCAGCAATGCCTTGGCTACTATGGAAATCATATCACGTGCTTAATGGTTTTCCATAATTACATGTTTTATTCCAATGATATTTTATCATGATTGATGTTACTTTATGATATATGCCTTACGTACTTCTAATATTTATGTCTTTGCTCAATATTTTGATGTTTAGATTTTATGTTCAAGTTTTTGCATTCAAATGTTTATGGATTGTTTTATGTTCTCTATGCCTTCCATTACTGAGCATTTGAGCTCACCCTTTTTATTTTTTATTTTCCTCAGGATATAAAGAAAGGTTTTAGGTAAGAAAACCAAAGGGGAGATGTTGAAGATCTTTCACCATTATTAGAAGATTATGTTTCGAGTTTCCAAAGACACTAAACTAATACAGTCTTTGGGCGTCTATATTTGTCATGTATTAAATATTCCAAAAAGTAATGTAATGTCCATGTACGTCAGGTTTGGGGTCTCTACAAATGTTATTTAGAAATATCCCCTAGATCATGAAAAACCATCCCTACATGAAATATTGGTTTCACGAAACCCTCTAGACATGTTGGTCGAGTCTCACAATGTCCTCTGGACAAGTCTTCACTGATCATGTGACACCCTCTAGATATGTTGACCAGGTCTCATTATGTCCTCTAGATAAGTCAGCCTAGATCACATGACACCCTCTAGAAATTCCATCCAGGTCTCATAATGTCCTCTGGAAAAGTTATCTAGATAATATAACACCCTCCAAATATTTCAGCTAGGTCATTTGACACCCTCCAAACATGTCACCCTTGATCATGCGGTACCCCTCATACATTAAATTTATATTATGAAATGTAATTCAGATAATCCAATAGGATCAAGAGATTGTATTTGGATATGTATTCTAGGAAACCATGACATGTATGAAAATCCTAAAACATGTCATACAGGCACCCCATACATGCTAGGAAGATAACCAGGACATGTCATGAAGACAATCAAGTTGTTTTAGGTTGATGTCTACCTTGCCCAGTGAATAAATTTGGTCATAATCCCAACTAAACAATGATAAATCTAATTCCTACTATACCTAGGTTACATAATATGAATTCATAAGTCTTGATATCAAATTGGACCCCCTAGGTGTATGTACCATCAAATCTTTAACATTCCAACCATACGAACTCAATCTCTCCGATGGTCTTACCATTCTTCTTCATCAACCAACAAATTGGGAAGGTAAATCAATTATGATGGGTCTGATTCCTTCAATAACAAGGATTCATATGATTCCTTCCTAAGTCCCGAGATAGATATTAAACATACTAAGGGTTTCCCTATAACATAAGTCTTATATCCATATACAGTGAGACTATTTTCTTTATATCCCTTATTTCCCACACCAAGCATAGATCACATAGGCTTAGGGATTTTCAATGATCATATCATTTTCATTATGAATCTCTACATCCAAGGAAATGTCATAGTGAAATCCCCATTAAGAGGAATGACATGAATGCTCCCATATAAAGGAATCCACCAAGGGGTAAGTTCCAAGGGCATGAATGAACTATAATGACTCTAATTCCTACTATAACTAGGATACATAGGACGCCACCTCGAGGATTATGCTTGATACCTTCTACCCAAGTTTCCTCTTATATGTCCTATTTGTATGATGTTAAACTTCACGATTTCAATAAAATATGTGGTTTTTAATTCTTGTTATAAACATGATATGTATGAAACCTCATAATGGTTTAATCCCATACTCAAAATATTAATCGCCTCTCTAGATGAAAGTAAAATCTATAGTGGATGGTTATATATCTTCAAAATACAAGAACCTAACCAATAATAGGAAATGAATAAAGAACCTAAGATATATATAGATTGACTCAATAATAGACCTCCCTTTACACAAGGAAGGGTTCAACACTTGATCATTTTTTAGGGTAACCAGTATTGTATCAGCATTAGAAAGATATTCATGAGCATATATTAAACTTATAAGTGAGTAATAGATTAGGAAAAAATTCCTCCTAAAAGGGTGAGATGAGCCTATCCTCACATCCTTTCGACCAATGTGAGTTCCTAAGTACCAATTGTTCTAAAACACTAGTTGATCGCCTACCTTTAGTAAGCTGGTCCGTACTCAATTATAGATGTGGGAGCCATTGGGATTTTTTATGAAATAAAAAAATAGTGAAATTTATGTGAAATCATTTAACCATGAAATATTTTTTATAATACAAAAGGATATACTATCCAGTTCTCATCAGACCATTTTTTTCAACAATGCAGGAGATCTTCCCCATGAAACAAAAATGTTGAACCTGATGTGAATATCTCAAATAATAAAATGATCGATTTATAATACATCATGCCATTTTGTTTGAATATCAATTTCAAGCAAAATGGTGAAACTAAAAAAGAACACTGAAATATTAAAATTATTGGTTGAAAAAATGTGATCAGGGTCTCATGAAATAAGTCCATCCTCATTGTAAAAAGTCCACATGAACATAATTTATAGATCATGAATAAGGAAGAAAAATTATGTTACCTTTTCATATATGATTGATCACGTTTCATGCCTGATATGATTCACTAATCAGTGAGATTTTTCCTTTTTGTCTTTGTGTTTGTAGAAACTACTCTCACAAAAAACACATAACTTGAGATCATTTATTTATCTAGCTAATATTTTGGAAAATTAGTTATGAATGCAACCCTTGAAAATTGAAGAATGACCTCACCCACATGACATCTTCAAATTTTGGTGGCGAATGAAATAGTCTAGGAATAGCACTAACATAGTACAATATCAACCCTTGAAGCTACACACAAGGGTCTCCAAATGAAAAAAACAGATGATTTCGTATCATCTAAAGAAAGATGCAATGAAACCAGTTGCAATTGTTTTCACTTCCAACCACTTTAAAATCTTGTACCTGGAGCATGAAAATCACCACTTTTAGTATCTGATGAAGGTGGATCAAGGTGTAAACTAAAACTAGCTTCCGATTCAAGACCCTTCGAGGAGGGATCCTATCAACCTCTATCAACAGCGTTATCCCGCTAGTACCCCTCAGTTGCTTATTGAGAGAAGCAAACAAAAAATTCCAAACTATGATGCTCATGCACGATAACCAAGGAGGAAACATCCGGTGTAAAATTCCCTGGACAATAAAGAGTGGTCTCATATCCCCATTTTCTCTGATAAGGCCTACTGGAACATGCTAGTGGTATCCCATGAGCATTCTCATATCCTTTCTCTCTTAGGCCAAGTTTTTGTGAATATTCCCACAACAAGCATGAGGGAGGCACATATACCTACCCCCTATACATGAGTTCCATCAAAATATTCTGATGGAATAAAAAGGAAAAAATTGGTCTCATATCTCTGCTACAATCAAAGATATCATCCTATACAAATTAGAGATATAAAATGTGCATGATTACATTCCTACACACACTTTTATAAAATGTTACTACATTCTAGAAAAATAAGAACTCCACCATCATATTCCTTCACTGGTATAAATATAGGGACAGACACATATTCCTTATCTATGCCAAAATATGAGGGTAAATCATCAGTTTTTAAAGGATAAACACCTCTCTTATCTAGAATATGATGGTCACCTTCATACCATCAATATACTTTGTTTTCATCTAGACCTGGATTATCTCCATGGCTCAAGATTCAAAATCAAAAGGCATAGCACAAATATGTAGCACACTTGCCTCTATTTCATCATAACTCCCCATAAACTGATTTTTAAAGCCTCTTCATGTATTCATATTCTACTATGGGGAAAGTATTGAGTGTTTCACTTTATTACATCTTTGGAATAAAAGATCCCCTTATATGTGAAACCCTGTAATGTTATAGCCTTTGGTGAAATATGGGGACCAGGTAACACGTGGGACATTTGGCCACTACAATGAAATTCCACCACTTTAACAACACCAAGATTACAAAAATGTAGGTAGAGGGATGTCAAAGTATTATTAATCCATCCCCCTCATGCATAAAAATTACAACTGGCTCATACATGAGCACAATTGTTCCAAATCAAACAAGTCTCAATAGTATCTTCCATAACAACTATCTAGGAGAGAATCCCACCCACTGTGATGGGGGAATTTGTACCACCACCTCTACCCCTCAGATCATAAATCCCTTAGAGGAATCAAGATGTATTGGAGGAATTTAAAAACTAAACCCAAACCACTGGGTTGGGGGAATTTTTATCTCAATCACCATCACTAGGTCTATCACACCCTGAGAGGGTCCTAAAGAAATCAGTAGAAATTTCATATCCACCCAAACTCACAAGGTTGGGGGAATTTATATCTCAATGCCTGTCACAAAAAACATTAACTCCTTAAACAAAATCATGATATCATCAACAATATGATCAAAATATTCCAATGGAGCCCCGAATAGTTCCCATCCCATAGGTTTGGGGCATTTTCATCATCATCACCACCATAGAGGGAATCATTATTTTGTAGGTTATGAGGTAAATATTGATGGTTGGAATCCCATATGTTTCTCTTTCCACAAGAAAAACCTCTGCTATTTGGGGACTTTTCAGTAGTCACAACGGGAAACTCCCTCAAGGTCACTACTCACAGGCTATGATGGGAGGAACGTATAGTGATAGAAATCAATACTCGTAAGGTTTGTAAGCCAAAAAAGCTTGATTTGTCCAAGGTTTTGAAAAATGAACCCAATAAAAGTAGTATAGAATCACAATGTTATGTTGAGAGTAATGGGAAAACCACCATTGATTGATATACCTCTTTGAATTTCATCACCATCAATACAACAGATATTGTGGATCAAGAAGAAAATACATAGGGACAAAATATGGAAAACATACCCTGAGAGGAGGGTGATTTGGATGCACCAACTAAGGCTGCACAAAAACAAAACTAGAGGTTAATCCAAAACATGATTTCTCTAAATATTGAGTTGCCACCTATATGATAGATCACTTCCAAGGATAAAGGAAAAAAAGTTTTTATATCCCACTCTTCACCCTAAAGAGCCATAATTACTTCTCTGGAGTTGAAGTTGGTGAAATATGAGAATGAGATACAAAATCTTAGACAACTCAATGAGGTGATACTCATGGGAAATATTCCCACTGGTTATTGTCATCAGGATTAGATTAATATTCCTCCTCCCATACATCGGGAAAGATATGATCTTCTAGAAATAGTATAAATTGAGTGTTAGAATGAATACAAATCCTAGAATCTTATATACATAAATGGGAAAGTATAATATGATTGTGACTTACATATATTATAGAGACAACCTCTCCATCACCTAGGCAGGTCCCAAACCACACATCTCCTCATATCATGTGACAACAACAAAAAAATCACCCTCGACTAGAAGAAAAAAAGGCCAGGGTCACTCGGGATTTGAGGAACATATGAATAAAGTATACACCTTCTAGAATAAAAAAATCATGGGTTGTTTCCTTATATCCATGGAAAATAGTATGCTCAAGGTTTAACATCCCAAGAAACCCAACGAGGTCAACCTCACCAACTATCCCAACTACTTAAAGGTAACAACATCTAGGATTTCTTCATCTTTAAAGATGTACTCCAAAGAATGGTCGATTATAGATAGGTGATGTTGGAAAATTTCTTAGTTTAGGTAAACTACATAATCATCTCCTTATAATAAGAAGAGAGTGATTGAAAAAAATTCATTTTAGGAGTGGAAAGAAGTTTGGAAATTGGATGACTCAAATGATAGTTGACTGAGCTCATGATACCCTGAGATCGTTGCTTCGTAGACCCACAATGGCCCATCTCCTAGGGATTTAACATTTAATATTTCTTCCAAAGTTGGATATAATCATTAGGTAATGGAAGATATTTAATAGGAAGAGTTAAATTCAACTCCTACACAAGTTCTGACTATTGCAGACTTCTATCATAAAACATCTAAAGAATGGGAACTGACCAACTAAATGAAATACTTAATGGATTAAGAACTCATATTTGGTTATGTTAACATAATACAATTGGAATACCCCTTCTCCAGTGATAAATATGATTCTGAGTATGAGTTCCCCAAACCAGACTGGGGCACCTACGGTTGCAGGAAAGGGATCCGAGGATACAGGGGATAAAACAGGTGTGGTTAGACCCAATATCCCGATCACATCCCTATAGAGGAATTAAATGAAGCTAATATCCATGGGAAAGCATTACCTAAATAATAAAAGATAAATGGAGGTGTCTCAGAACCCTCTAAAAATTGACATAGTCTATTCATCTTACATGACCTTCTCATAGGGATTTAATTGTTTGATCAACCCAAACAAAGGGTACAATTAATGTGACCTATTACATTGGTATAGGATGCTCCCTTGAACTCATCATAAGCACTAGAACTATCTACCTTGAATTAACTAGCTCATGAATCACATAATAAGAAAAAACCACACTTTAGGAAGCACCTACCTATGGCCTAAAAGTAAAAAATTTTGAAATAGTTAATGGCCGTCCAAGATAAACTCTCAGTCATGGATGCACTCCATATTTCAAAATAACTCATAGAGGCACCCATTAAATCCCTCTAGAGACAAAAAATTTTCATATATAAGTTTCTATGGATGAAATTTATCGAGTGGATACTGTTCCATCATAATTCCATGTCACTATATCATTCATATAATAGGATCGGAAAGAGGTCATCAAGGGAAAAATTATACCCCTATATGTTTTAGGAAGACTAAATAATGTAAAAATCTAGAGGGATTTAATTTAAAATGGTTCTGGGATCAAACTCATCATAATTTAGACCCTTCAACATTTCTGATATAGTGAAAGAGATTTTCCTCCTACAAAGATGACCATTCAAGGGTGTGATAAGAGTGAGAAAGGACCTCTCAGGAAGATCTTGCTCAAATCTCAGTTTAGGGATCTCACATATAACATTGAGTTCATGGTTATCCAGTAAGACACTATATATATTGTATTTCTCAAAAGGCATTATCTCTATAGACACTTGGCAGTACCTTCAATATTTCATTTGTGTTTGAAATAACCCATATTGGAACGGTCCACATACTACATAATGATATTTCTCCCTTACATTATTGTGAATCCACATATAAAAGGGAGGTTTCTACAAAAGAGAGGGGAAAAACAATAGTGGATGAAAATATAAAGGATTTATCCCCCAATGTATTTGGGGCCTCCCATGAAAGTCCTTGGAGTATGATCAATAATGATTATGTGCTACCCATAAATTTAATTGAGGTGATAGACTGAATCCAATATGTTCAATAACCTTATGTCCCTAGTGATTGTGTAAAAGAAAACTAGTTCTAAAATCTCACTGTAATGACTCTGGTAGTATGGGATGATAATATACCTTCCCATGTCCTCTCTCATCCCAAAAATGGTAGAGATTCTCTTAGATTTCCTACCCCATATGAAAATACCTCCATAGATCCAGATATGGAAGAATAAGAGTATAAACTCAGAAATGCCCCTCCCATATTAAAGGAAGGAGTCTCCAGCACCATTAATGAGCTCAGGTAAGTAAATCTAAGAATATAATAATTCCCTCATCCTAAATTGATTATTTCATCCATGCCTATCAAGTATAGATATATGTACATTTCATTTCTAAAGAAACATCTATATGTGTTTTATTAGAATTATAATAAAATTACTAGACTAAATACAAATGTGGCTACATACAATCTTGGATTACCTAATAAACATTGAGTTTTCAAGTAAAATCCTAGAAGAATTCACCCCTCCTTTTCAACTAATATAGATTTGGTGGTTGAAAATTTTATCAAGGCCAATTTTTTCCAAGAAGTGAAAATACCCATGATTGATCACCAACATCATCCCTATCCATAAAAATAATTGGAAGATCAGGGTCTTCATTGATTTCAGAGATCGTAATTTACACTACCCAAAAGATTTATTCCCATTTCCCATCATAAAATTATTGATTAATTAAACTGCTAACTTTTAATCCATTTACATCATCGACGGGTACTCATGGTATAAGAAAATAAAGATGGTCCTTGAAGGTGAGGCATCCACTACCTTGATAGCACTGAAGGGGATCTTTTTTGCCAAGTCTTTCCCTTTGGATAAAATAATGCTCACACTACTTATCGATGTGTTATACATCACATATTTAATCCCTTATTAGGACAAATAATGGAATTCTATTTCTTTTATTGGGAGGTCAAATCCTGAAAAAATGTGATCACTTCATGTACCTCCAAACAGTCTTTAATAAGTTCCAGTAGCACAGTGTAAAGATGAATTCACTAAAATTCACTTTTAGGGTAATGTTAGAGAAATTACTTGTCTTTGTGGTACACCACCATGGAATTGAGGTTGACCTATAAAATACTAGTTCAATTATAGAAATTTTACTCTTGAAATATCAAAGATTCTAGGGGGATATAAGGGAGCCTCACCTATATTCGAAATCTGATAGCTAACATGGATAGAAAATCTCTCCAATTCACCAAGATAATGAAGAAGGGATTCCTATACCAATGGGACGGGGACAACCCAAAAGTCTTCAAGAGTCTAAACAAGTAACTTATTCACCAACCGGTCTTGATGCCAATGGTCGAGGGAAATCCACTCATATTATATGTGGCTACCACGGAATAATCACTTGGAGCTCTACTTGCATGGAAAAAATATGAGGTGAATGAGAAAAATCTATAATATCTTATTTGAATGATTCTAGTAACTAAGACTCAACATTCCGATGTCTAGAAGAATTTCCTCATGATTTGCAGTGAAAAATTTGATGTATTAATTGTAGCACCAAAAATTTTACTTAGTCTATCGTATTAAACCTCTCAAGTGCATCATTTTTCATGTAATGTCGAATGGGTTTCTTCCCTAAGGGGTAGTTATTCTGAAATTGTATGACATCCATTTTGTGCCACAAAAGGAAGTGAAATGGAATAACTTGGTAGATTTCATTGTGGAAAATCCCACCCCATAAATTAAACCAGTGGACACCGAACTTTCATATGAGGAGGTTTTATATGACTATGACACTCATCGGACATGGGAGATGTATTTTAATAGAATCTCTTAAAGTCCTATAATCAAGAGACTAGAAAACCTAAAACTTAATCAAGTTGGTTTAGGGATTTTATTTTTCCTCCATACAAAGAAAAATTTCCATGTGTATTCTCACTATCTAAAGGATACACTAATAATAAGGCCGAATAGTAAGCCCTCATCGCTAGCTTGGAACTAGACCTGCAACTACAAATAGCCTACCTGAACATCAAAGGGGATTCAATTCTATTGATAAAGAAAATTAATGGCTAATATTCAATAAAAAAGGAATAATTGTCTCATATCACTGGATATTTTAGAGGAATTATTGAAGAGTTCTCTTTTTAAACCACATTATATCATGTCCCCTGATCATAGAATGTGTGTGGCCATGCACTAGCCAATGCAGACATAGTACTGGAAGACCCTGATTAAGAGGAAATAATATTCTGCATCATGCACTAAAGGATGGTCTCATCGATCATTTTATATGTCATAGAATAAATAAATTAGGTAAATACCTCCCAAGTGTGTGATTAACCAATATACACTACCGTATGGATGTAGCTAACAATTGATTATCACCAAAATCAGACCCTCCTGACCCACTGATACAGAAGGGAATAGATTTAATGCTGAGTAGCAAACTTCATCCTTAGAGAAGGTCCCAATGAGAAAAATTCCTTCTACAAGAGAGGAATTATTGGATTCCTCCTTAGATGTATAATATAAAGAGAGATTTCCACTATAATGGATGAAGTTCAAACAGGCTCATGCGATGATCATTAGTTCAGGACTAGTCTCTCCCAAAAAATTAAGAAGCTAGTCTACTACTAAAAAATGATGATACAGAACTATGTGGAGTTCCCCAAGAAATTCCATTCATGATAGATTCATGAAAACTTTATCCACCAACCCCCATAATTATTACATATAGCTAAATATTACTATTCATTCTTCGTATGCGGAATATATGTTGTGGGCCATATCCCTGAGCTATAATTAAGCAGTTTAATTACATCATTACTGTTACCAACTTCCTTTCCAAATTTTCTGAGGCCACACCCCACATGGAATTTTGAATAAATATTATCATCAACTTCGTGAAGTCTAATATCATCACCATATTTAGGCCCCCTCAAATGATATTGTTGGAAAATGGAACCAATTTATATTATACTAAGCTGAATAAATTATACCAGGAGTACAAAATCTAGTCAAACCATTCATCTCGCTATCATGTAGCAAAAAATAGGAAAATAGGGGCTTTCAATAAGAATCTATAAAAGATCATACATGCTTTTCGGGCCTATTGTACCACCACATGTACTACTATAAAAAAACTCGATATTCATCAGTATATGGAACTAAAGAAGTGTTTCCCATATAATTATAGTTTCCCTCTTTTTGAATAACTATCTACAGACAACTCTCAGATGATGAGAAATCATAAAAGTGGTTGGATGAATTGGAGAAACTTGATGAGGAAATGTTTCATACATTTCACAACCATGAAGTCCATTAGAATCAGGTTGCATAAGATTTTAATAAAAATGTTTTACAACATTCTTTCTATCAAGGGGAACTTGTGTTTCATCTCAGAACCCCAATGAATCTAGGAAAGAAACCTCAAAATATGGAACAAAATGGGAAGGTACTTATATAATACATAAGGTCTATTACAATGGAGCCTACTCGTTGGTCACAATGGATGGATAATGCATCATTACCCCCAAAAATGAAAGGTTTATTAAGAAATAATTTTCATATACTTTGTCGAAGACTTTCACATCCCAAACAAATGATGTTAAATTGTGAAGAAGTTTTCTGGGTTGCATGACATTAAACTTCACAAATGCTTCCTGACCACATGATGCTAAACAGTATGAAAAATTTCCTAAAAACATAAAATTAAACTGCGAGGAAGTCATCTTGGTCTCTGTAATTTAACTACACAAATTTATCCTGACCACACGACATTAAACTATATGAAACATGTCCTTAACTCAAGATATTAAACTGCATGAAATATTTCCTAACCACATGATGCTAAATTATATGAAATATTTCTTCACTACATGATGTTAAACTACATAGGAAGCATCATGTCACTAATGATTCACCATACATGAGATTAATCTATGAAAAAGAGAATTATTGTGACCCTATACTTATGTGAGAGTCATATCTGCATAGGGAATATCCCCATCCACGAACAACATGGGGGTTGATTCCTTCCATCATAGGATACACAATGACACCTATACCTCTAATCATGGTCCCAACCACAATATATTTTATCATAGTCACAATACATTATACCATGTGACAATGTGAAAGATTTATTTTCCATGTCAGGTGACCCTCATACATACCACATGATGTTAAAATAAATGGATAACATCCTCACCACATAAAATTAGATTACACAGTTTTTATAAAACTACATGTGGCTTGATTCTCACCATCAAGGGATACGTAGTGATGTATGAACCTCTATTCTTGGACCCAATGGAAAAATTTATCTTATTTCACATCAAATCACTTTCTTCATTACCTCATGAAGTTAAACTACATGGAATATTTCCTCACAATATGACAATAAATTGCATAGTTTTCTAGAACTACATATGTCTTGATTCTCATTCCAATAAGATATATAGTGATTGTTAGATCCCATGTCTTGGAATAACCACCACTTGATAAAAAATTCCCATGTCCTTACTTTTGATTTCCTCTATATGGTGAAGGATAAATTTACCATTCATTTTTTCTTACACAAAGCATAGCTCACGTGGTATTAGGAACTTTGGTAAAGGCTTCCCTTCATGATTGAGACATACCAGTTCACATTAGGGTAAGTATAGTCTTGGATGAAAGAATTTAAAATGGTACACCATTATTCCTTACCTCATGATGTTAAACTACATGGTTGATTTCTGTTGCATGAAATAAAACTACGAATTACTACGGACCTCACCCAAGAGGACCACCATATTTAGCCTTAATCTCCCACCACACCTCTATTCAAGAAATACATGTGCTTTGATTCATATCATCACATGATACATAGTGACACTAAGATATATAGTATTAGGTCTTTCCACAATACTTCCTTTTCATGTCAGGAGAACTTACATCCTTACCCCGTAATGTTAAACTACATGATTTCCCAAGAACTATATGCTGCTTGATTCCTATCATCACAAGATATACAGTGATGCCCAGATTTCCAATCCTAAGTGTAGCTATCAAAATCAATTAGAACAATTCTCACCTTTATGTATGGTTCATACATGTGTAGAGAGTTTCCCATTCAAGAACAAAACATGGCTTGATTCTTTTCATCAAAAGATACATAGTGATAGACAGATATCCAATCCTTTGTCCAACTACAACAATTAATTGGAATAATTCTCCCTCTACATATAAATCAGAACATCATAAAGATTTTCCCATTCAAGAACTAAGTGTGTCTTGATTCTTGTCATCACATGATATGTAGTGATGCCTAGATCTCTATATTATGTCCAGTTGTAACAATTAATGGGAACAATGCCCCCTCTAAGTATGGGCCAGAACTACTTTGAGATTCTCGCATAAAAGAACTACGTAAGACTTGATTCTTGTTATCACAAGATATGTAGGGACACCTGAATATTTAATCCTAGGTTCATCCACAACATATAAAGTGATAAAAATTCACCCCTAACTGCATATGGGATGGACCTATATAGTGATATATTTGAGACCCACTCATGAATGAATTATTTGATTTACCAATTTCTAATTTTTTCTCACAATGAGCATAGATTATGTGATATTAGGGGACCTAAAAAGTCACTATGGACAACATGACTGGGATATATTTTTGATTGGGGACCATTTCCTAGTAGTAATACTTTAATATGTATAGAATATTTACATCCTTACCAAATGAAGTTAAACTATGAGGAATAATTCCTTGTTGCATGAAATTAAAACTGCACGATAGATTCTTCTCCACTTCATGATACTAAAACATGTAGGCCATCACCCATATTCATTCCTTATCAAAGGAATACTAGATCTTAACCCTGATCAACCAGAGAATGGGGTGTGTCTATCATATTTATTGGGTACATCAACCCGTAAATCACATTTCATGTCTTGAGCACCTCAAGCTTCTAAAAACCTTTCATGGACCTTGGAAAGGAAAAGAGATCTCTCTGTTTGACTTTTATAGTGATGCATAAGGGATTAGATATACCAAATTGAGATATCTTGGACCTACAAGGAGGGATTTTTAATCCTTGTGATCCTAAAATCACCATGGAAGAACTCATCACCTAAGGGAGGTTTGGGATATCCTAGGTATTATTATCCCTTATAATTACTCATGACTAGATTACCTTGATCCATGGTTTACAAAATTTTCATCTCATGCTCAGAAGGATGCTAGAGTACTCTTGAACTTGGGTATCCTAATCAGGATATTATGTAACATTCCACTCATACCAAGTCCATGTGCGTCATGACCTTGAATTTCATGCACTTTGGTCAAAACTGTACGACCTTAAAATTTAACCTTTGATGGTACAAATCACAAGACCTTAAACTACTAGTGAAAGATACACAAAATCTGTTAGGTCAAAAACCCACAAAGAGTGTCCTGAGAAAAATTCACATATTTTATCTCAAAAATATTTTTCTATAGAGTTTAGAAAAAAGTTAGAGTGTTAATAAATGAGGTATAAAGATCATAGGTTGCATTTTTTGTGTCCCTTGTAAAAGTTAATCCATGCTCAATGGAACCCCTAGTCTAGGAAAAAGTTAAAGTAATGATCTTCCACATCATGTTTTGAACATCTTGAGTTTCAGGTATGGATCTTGATTTTGGGTGTTTTTTAGAAAATGGTAGAATTTGGAGATATTCTAAGTACACCCCATGTAATTCTGAGTACACATTGCGTACCCAGTTACTGCGTACAACTGTGTGTTGGGAATGTAACGACCGAGACATGGCCATGTGGGGTGTTGTGGAAGACCACTAATGTTGGGGGTTGGTTGAGGCCAATACACGACGTGTTCATTAATATCACACGCCGTGTACCTTTTCTTTTAATTGACTAATCAGACTGAGGTCACATATAACCCTCATATTCATCTTCTTCTGGCCATGCCTCATGAAGGAGCATATGGAATCACCAATTCTTCTCCAAGACACCAATCCATCATTTGTTCTCTAAATCAAACATCGTTGGTTGCGTTGGAATTTCCTCAGTATGTTCTTCCTTCTTCTATAGCCTCTACTCTAGATTCCTCTTTTTTCATGAGTTATTCAAGGTTGAATGTTTTGACCTTTTTGTAGATCTATGACGTTATAGGCCAATTCAAGGGCCAAAGTTCGAGAGTGTTCTTCATACAACATCAAGGTAGGTGATTTTTTGTCTTTTGTTGTTCTTCTTTGAGTTTAAATGCCAATGTTCCGATTACCCATGTTTCAAGTATTTCAGGATAAGGGAATTAAACCCTGTTTTATATACCTTAGAATGATTGTTGGATTAAGGGTTTTTTGGCATTATGTGAAATTTCATGTTTAAGGAACACCCCATGGGTGAATTTCTTTATTTGAATGTTTAGGGCTGTTTGGTCTAGTTTTCCTATGAGGTAGACCTTGTTTCCTTGCCTTTCTTGATAGGATGGAACTAATTACCTTTTGTTGCTTGATAAATGCTTGTGATATGCATTGTAAATGTTTATCCATGTAGTAGTTGATATTACTTTGGGATGTCTGATATCATATATGCATGATTGAATTGCATAGGGCTGTGAGAACTTGGTTTATTTAGAGAACATGGGGAATTGACGTTGAGTGCTTCCTCAGAGTGTCTTTTATATTTCACGCAACAACACCACATGGGGGATTAGTGATGAGTGATCCCTAAAAGTGTCTATAGTTTACGTTACGAGACCACATGAGGAATTTATGTTGGGTTCTTCCCCCGAGAGTCTATAGTTGCTGTGGAAAGACCATAGGGGGAATTGATGGTGAGTGATTCTTAAGAGTTTATTTTCCATTTTATTGCATTACTTGTCTAGAGGGGTTAGACTGTGCAAGATACCAAGAGGGTTAACTTAAATATTGAATGTTTGTGATGTGTCTGCCAATCTAAAACATAAGATTGGATTCAATCCTGTTAGGTAGTCTTCTGATATACCTATTATGATACTTACTTGATTAAATGTTGAACATTAAATTCTAGTGAATGTAAATGGATATTTTAGGATTTTTTACTTTTGTGTACTCCTAGTTCTTTGCTGAATTTCCATTATTACATGCTATATATACTCATAGATAGTCAGGAATAGATATTGTGGTGATTTCCTAATGGGATTCTTCTCACACCCTATTTGAGTCATGTTTTCTAGGACTGAAATAGATTATTTGGTTACTGGTGTAGATAAAGGAAAGCACCTTTCTTCCTCAGGTACATGATTGGATGGTTGGATTTAGAGAGCATAAGACCAAGCTTAATCTTACGATGCTTCTAGCGTTTTTATATTTTATTTGTACTTTGGTTCAGTTGCATTTCCATCATATTGTCTTTTTTGGATGCTTTTCTAGACATATGTGACATGCATCGTTTATATATGTTCTCTAGTTGTTATTTAATTCCATTCTTCCACTTCTTACTTGTTTTATGGGGTTTTACTTCCACTAATATTTATTATTTGTTATTCCATTGTGCATGCTCTACCAATGAGGGCATAGTTTCCCCACTATCACACCCAAGGCCATCGCTGCTAGTCGGCAGCCTCTGGAGTTCAAGGAAATGCACTTCGTGCTATGTGACGAACTGGGTATGGGGTACCTTTGGGTGGAACCTGAAACTGGGACGTTACAAAACCACATGGATTAGGGACGAACCTTCAAAAAACAGATAAATTTTTCCAGGGTGCTAGAACCCTTCTTGGATGGTCCTTTTCTCCATACCCCACTTCATAGTCTAGATGTTTAAGTCTTTAAAAATCCTCCATGACCCTTGGAAGAGTGTTGAGATCCCCTCTACTTGACACTATGGTGTAACTCATCACCTTAGGGTATTTTGGGTCAACCTTGGTATGTATGCCACATTCCATGATTCATCGATTGAAGCTCCAGAACACATGATTTATACAATCCATATTCTAACTATCCAGGCATATTTTGCTTCCCTAATATGTTTACCAACTACCAATACAACCTCAAAAATCATTAATGTCACTTGGAAAAGAGTGGGGACACCTCTGTTTGACCATAACGATGATGCATATGGATTTAACCAACCAAACAGAGGTATTTCTTCCTTTCAAGAAAGAAACTCCAATACTTATGAGACTTGGAAATACCATGGAAGAACCCAACAAAATAGGGTGTTTTGGGGTATCCTTTGTATGTCTACACCATTTCATGTTCATCAATCACGTTCTGGAAGAAATACTTTAAATGGAATGGCATCTCAATGTCTAAGCTAAAAGACCCTAAACTACAACAATAGAAGGTCCAATCCAGAAGACCTTAAACTACAACAACATATGGTCCCATCCAAAATACCCTAAAATACAACAAAAGGAGGTCTAATATAAAACAACCTAAACTAAATAAACATGATTACTGAGATAAAAGACCCTAAACTACATCAATAGAATGTACGAGCTAAAATAATCCACACTAAAATAATACAAGGTATGAGGTAAAAGAACTTAAACTACAACATAATAATGTTCTAGTTTTCATGACCATAAAATATCCAACTGAAAGAGACACAATGCTCTCCAAGTTGAAAACCCGATAAGAGAATCCTGGGCAAATTTTGAGTCTCTAATCGCTGTCTATACACTTTGTGTTATCCAAGAAATATTGAGATCTTGTAAAATAGAAGAGTCACAAAGCATGTAGGTTACAAACCCGAAAGAGGGTGTCTTGAAACAAATTTAAGTCCATGCCCACTAATCCTTCTACTATATGAAGCTTAGGAAAAATAAGGAAATATAAATAAAGAGATACAAATATTGTGGGGACCAATATTTAGCCTTATCAAAAATAAATCTATGATCACTTAGTCCACCAAATTCAAAGAAATACATAGCATTCTCTCTCCAAGACTTATACCCTACCAAAATTATACTCTTGGGAATCAGGTGATCTCGAGAGAGATGGAGTGGATACATCAATATGGAAACTGATATTGGTGGGAATTCATCAGTATTTCCTGAGAAAAATATTCTATGATTGAAACATTTAAATCCAGTTGTTCAGGTTCACTTTATACTATGAAACGGGTGGGTTTCATTGATGACTTATGCAACATTAGGTCAGTGAAATTTCATGCACATCATGAAGGAAATAAAGTTGGAAAATGTTGTGTAAGCATTTTAGAAGATTCATTCATTCATAATATAGAAAAAGAAATGGATTAATCTTCAAATTTTGGAGCCTCTCTAGGGATGTCTTCAAAATAAAAATTGGTGATCATAATATAATAATATTTGATCAGATGAATTTTACAAGTTGATAAGAGTTTGAAGAGAAGCGTTGTTTGAGCACCAAAGCTTCACCCACCCTACTTTTTCTACCACCACCAAAGGACAACGAGTCTCGATAAGAATAGATATATCCTCATATATTTTCTAAGTAGTTTCTAAGAAGGATAATGATTCTAAAAGAAATTATTTTGAGAGATCTATTATATCATCATGTCTCAATATCTGTACGGTCAAGGAATCCATTTGGTCATGCATCTCAGATATTATCTGATAACTCCTTAAAATCTTCTCTAATTAGTAAATCCAAGGGAGTCTGATCACCAAAATCATGCAATCCACTCTTATTAGTATGAAACTGCTACAGATTTAGGATGATTTGTCATGTGATTTCATATAATGTCTTTATATCAAAGTTACCACCCACAACGTGTGAAAGATCCAGTGAAGATGCTCTTCTTGATCATAAAATGTTTCCAGTGGAGTCTTAGTGACCAAGGTGTGAATCATTTTCTCGATTATCTTAAACCATATTTGACTCTCTATAGCTGCTCGGGTGGGTTCATAAAAATGGGGAATGGCTGGATGATCTGATGAAAAATAAATAAAAGAATACCCATATACCCTTCCCTTAAAATATTCATAATCCATTTCTCATATCAAAGGGATAACTTCCTCAATAAATTATAACCAGTTAATGAGATGGTCATCACTAGAATGAGGAATCTTCCTTGAAGTCTCTTTCAAATCTTGAATCATCTCCATTGCTATTATAGACAAGGGGGTCAGGGAAGCACATAATTTTTCCACCTAGAGAACCAATCTATTTATCCCACCACCCGAGTGGGCTTCCATCAAAACCTGAGCATAATCATATGATAGAAAAACAAGTGTGCTAATAGGTGGAAGGATAATATTAGCATTGGTATTATCATGATCCATTTTATGCCAAAATTGGTGGATAATTATAGGATGTCATTCTCCCCACACGATAGTAGAGGGGAGATGGGAAATCAATTGGATGTTGACAAACTGACAAGGAAACTAGTAATTCATATACAACTCATAAATAAATATCTCCTCCATATGGGTTGTGAGAACCCCATCTCGGAGATTGATTTTGTATAAACATTCATCAAGAGAACCACCTCCATTGTTGATAATTGGCCCTATTGGTGTAGAATAAGGCATGAAATTGAAACTATTAGAACGGATTAGTATTTTTGTGATATTATCAGGGGATAATAGCATTACCTCAACCTAGGATATGTTCAGTAGCCTAGGTAAGAATGAGGCACCAGGGATCCTGGTAGTGTTGTGGCATTTTTAGCAGTGGAAATTCTACCCTATCCACTTGAATAAATGATGGAAAGCACCACCAATACAATAGTGAATGCTTACCTATTAGATATAAATCATAAACTGGTAAAGAAATACAAGAGTTGATATGAGTAAATTAAGAGGTGACCCCTATGCTAATTGAGATACCATTACCAGTGTACCAACTCAGATTCCCGAATGTGCATCCCCAGTTAGGAAAAGACACATGTTAAAGAGCATGTCCAAGAAACCAACTATCCTAATAATTTGAGACATTTCTAGTCTCACCTAATTACCCCATGCATCATATTACTTTTCCTCAAGAATTTTCCAATAATAACTCACACTATCATCAACTTACTAGGAAGGGAGCTGTTGAGGGAATATAGTAGTCGGTTGAGCTCCACTCTGAAAAAAAATTGTTGATCTTGTACTTGATGGAAATGAGAGATCATATTTTCATATAATTCCTTAAATTATTTTCTATAATGTTAATAATATCCTTGACCAATGGTGGAGTTTGTGTGGGGTCATCCCAAACATCTATGGAAGGAATAAATTCATCGTACATATCTCCAAGAGAAGATATCCTATCTAGTCAGTAGATATCCAAAAGGATAATTACTATTTCACCATGGAATAAATGGATGGAGTTAATTTTAGGGTGCCAACAACTGATCACCTCTTTGAGGTGCTCTGATTGGTGATAGATGATAAACTGAGAAACCCATGCTACCTCGTAAATGTGGATGGCATGTAGCTAATCTAAAAACTCTAAGAAGATTTGTCTAACCCTAAATAGCCATTTACATTCATCATAGAAATTTTCACCAGCCCATAGGTCCCATTTAGAGCTTCATAAACTTCTTGGATTATTCAAGGAAGAGAAAAATATATTCACATAGCTTCGAGAGATCAGTTGGTGGAAAAATGGAAACCACCTGGACCATAGGGGACGTTTTCTAGCATATAAGATAACCCCTGGGATCATGTTGTGACCATTTGTATATCTTAAAAAACCACCATTTAAATAAAATATAGGGAAGTTAAAAACTAGAAAGATAGAATATTTTAATTAGGATAAGGAATTAAAACAACATCCAGCAGCCCGAATCCATATAGGGGAAGTTAGTGTGATAAGGGAAACCTATGAAAATCAGAAAAGAAGAGCCTCTTGAGAACCTCATTTTTAGAATGAAAAAGATATCAAGGGTCATCATTATGGTTCCCAATAATCTTGGCCCTTTGGCTAGCCATATTAGAAGATACATGATATCTAGAATCCATATGAACAAAAGTGAGTGGCATATATCAAACAAAAGAAAAAAAATCTTGTGAAAATAAATGCATGAATTTAGAAATTTCATGAAAATTTCATGAACTATGGGGGGATTCATGATCACATGACCTAATATTGTTCTTCCAAACCTCATGGACAATAGAGATCTCATGGACCATATGATCAATAGAGCATGTATCCACCACATGACCAGTCATAAGACTTGTGACTGTGTGACCTTGAAATGGTCTTGCAGACCATATGATAGTCAAGAAATAATGTGACAAAACTAGAAGACCATGAGAAACCTTCAATACATCCATATTTACAAGGACTAGTGTCTAGGTTCAAGAAATTTCTAAGAATTGACTCATAGTTAGATTAAAAAAGTTTTAGGACAAAGCATACGAGTAGTGTTAGAACATGATGAGGTCTTACAAAACAGACTTTCAAAGCAAGTATTGTGATCTGTTCTCAAGGAGGGGTTGTGAAAATAGGATCTTGTGATGAGGTCCTATGAAGGGATAACATAATGAGGGGGATCAAAAGAGATCTGAAGAGTTTAGGTTTCTGATGGAATGAGTCGATTCTTTTCACCATATTTATAGGGAACTCTATGGAATAACAATAGTTATCTAGAAGACTAAATATTATACAAGATACCAATTAGAGGCAGCCCCAGAGACTTAGGTAGACATTTAATTTCACCATAACTAAGCCGTTTTCTCTATATACATCCCTCCTAGGAGGGGAAGAATTTGTTGATTCTCACAAAATAAGAATTATAAAATTTATAAGGGAATAAATACCCAAATCATGGGTATTATTTCTTCTAGAAAACAAAGTAACAGAAGGTATAAAAATCACACAAATCATGTAACCTTCAAAAGGAAATGTGATCACATAAACCTCAAAAGGTAATGAGAATAGATCATTAACAGAACATGATTTTCTCTTAATCACATGGATTCCCTTTAACAATCCTACATATTTTTGTGAAGGTGCCTTATAAAGGATTAGTGATCATGAAAGGGCTTCCATATGTGTTCCTCCAAATCATGTGACATTTCATTTGGTATACACCTAACAATCACCCAAAAAACCTTTGTAAAATAAAGGATGAAAATATGAAAAAGGTATGAACCTTATGCAATCATTTATTCTAAATCGACAAGCATATGTGGTTTATGAGACACCATAGATCCCTAGTGACAAATCCACCTTGTCTCAAAAGTGCATTTTCGCATGTCACTTTCATCTTGCAAAGGGTCTCAAACATATCCATTAGATTATTTGATTCTCCTATAGCTTCATATAAAATTAGAGGTGTTTTCCATGAAAATGAATGCACATCACCAAAAGACCCATTATTTGACATGTGACACATCATAGACAAAGAGAATGATTTTCATCAACAACACTCACAAAAATTTATGAGATCACCTACCCTTGTGGAATAAAGATTTAAATAAAAAAGGAAAAGGTGGAAGCTTATTTAGAGGGGAAGATACATAAATCTTCACACGAATGAGGTTATATTCCTCGAGAAATCACCATTGATCTTTTGATGCCCCGTCAACAAGACAACCTGTTCATATGAAGGCCCCCTTGATAATCCACCCTTATCTCACGAAGGACCCTTGAAAAGCTATATTCGATCATGTGAAATCCCTTCTGTAGAAATGCTAATATCATGAAGACTCCTAGACATTTCGGCCTTAACTTGTGAAATATATTTGATATATCAACATTATTAGGTGAGATCCCTTTGATCAGCTAGGGTCTAATAGACATGGTGATAACACAACATTATTGTGGTCATTGATCATCATGCGGTGCCATAGATAAACCACAATATGATCATGAAAAGAACATCATACAAGAATCCCTCCACTGAATCTAGATCATATTTGTGAGATATACACCATAAAAGGTAGTGTATAACTGGGGTAGTGTGGCCTATAAATTCCTCCCCTTTAGCACAAGAAAAGATCCATCATGAGACAATAGGATATTTCTTCATGAGAGTGAAAATCATACTTCTCAGAGTGGATAATCACAGGATCAAAATGTTATTACACTACGTAAAAACTAGGGAAAAATCAAAGGGATCACATAGTATGAGTATGAAATTCACGTGATAACTCTATAGATCACACCAATAACTTATGGAAGATCAGTTGGATTATGTGAAGGAGGTCCCACAAGTTGGATGGATCATGAGAAACCTAAAATAAGATAACATTGGATAAAACCTGAGACACATATGAAATTAAGGGTGTAATAAAGAATAAAAAAATATCAAAATCTTATGTAATGATATGATCATATGATCTTCATACGTTTCACATAACCTACCCAAATCATGCGACAACATTGGGGCATGTAGGCCAAGTCATGTGACACTCCCTTGATATGCTATTCAGATCATGTGATATCCACTGGACATGTCAAGAAAGTCATGTGATGAAATTTGGACATGCCACCCAAGTCTTGCAGATTCCTTTGAGAATTCTAGCCCAATCATTCAATGTTCTCTACGCATGTCACCCAGATCATGCGACACCATCCAGACATGACAACCAAGTCTCACAACACCCTCTAGACATGTTGTCCAAGGCTCATAATGTCCACTGGACAAGTTAGATGGATCATGAGACACCTTCTAGACATTTCAACAAGGTCTCATGATGCCATTTGTACAATTCATCCAGATCATGTGACACCCTCCATACATGTCATCTAGGTCATGCAATGCCTTCTAGACATGTTATTCCTAAGCATTCAGTGTCCTTCATACATGCCATTCAGATTATGCAATATCCTTTAGAAAAGTCAACCGGATCATGTGATTGTCTTTGGGAATGTCCTCTAGGAAACTAAGACATGTCTAGAAATCCTTATACATGTTATATAGGCATCCCATACATGTCAAGAAAATAATAAGTACATGTGAGGTAGACAATCCAGACATAATAATTTGATGTTCTAGGACATGATAACCTTGTCCAGTGAAAATATTTGGGCATACCCCCAATAGAACTATAATAAATCCGATTCCTTCTATACTCAGTATAATTAGGATGCCTTCCTATGTACCAAAATCAAATGGACACCCTCCTCTGTGTAAGTCCCACCATGTCTCCAACATTACAACCATCCGGACACAATCTCTCCCATGGGCTTATCATTCTTCCACATCCACCAATGGATTAATAAGATAATTGAAATATGATGACTCTGATTGCTTCTATAATAGAAATATGTAGGATACCTTCCTAAGTATCGAGCTCTATATTAAACATCCCAAGGGAATCCCCAATATATAAGTCTCACATCTATATTCAGTGAGACTAATTAATTACTATCTGTTGTTTCCCACATAAATCATGGATCACATGGGATTAGGTATTTTAAATGATAATATCAATTTAATTATGAATATATATAGTGGGGTAAACCTCATATTGAAATCCCCATTCAATGGCATGACATGAATGCTCCCATAAAAGGGAATCCACCTCAGGGAAAGTCCCATGGTCATGACTAAACTATAATGACTCTGATTCTTGCTATAACTATGTTATGTAGGATACCTACCTAAGGATCAAGCGCGATACCAAGTTACCAAGTGTACTATTATATGTACTTCACGCATGATGTTAAACTTCATGGGTTCAAAACACTATGTGGGTTTTTATTCCTATTATAATTAGGATAAGTAAGACACCATATAAGGGTTCAATATCATCCTCAAAATATTAATCGCCTCAATCGATGATAGAAAAATCTAGAGTGTCTGGTTATATGGATTAAAAATATAAGCATATACCCATTAATGGAAAAAAATGAAAACCATTTGAAACATATAGATGGACTCAGTAATAGACCTCCCTTTACACATGGAAGGGTTGAACACTTGATAATTTTTTTAGGGAAATTGGTCCCATATCAGGATTTAGAAGAGATTCATGATCATATCTTAAATCTATAAGAGAGTCTCAGAGTAGGTAATAATCCCCCCCAAAAGCGTGTTATGAGCCTAAAAACCCATCCTCTTGGCCAATGTGAGTTCTTAAGTGCCATTGGGTCTAAAGCCTTAATTTCCAGCCTACCTTTAAATATTAGGTCCGAACTCAGTTATGAATGTGGGAACTGTTGGGATTTTCTATGAAAGGAAAAAAATGGTGAATATGAAGTGATTAATTGTGAATAAAATTTAACCCCCCTCTTAATCATCCATAAGGATTTCTCAAAAACCCACCATCCCATGAAACCAAAAATGGTGAACCTGATGTGAAATAATTTATCCACAACATTATTTTTATAGGAAAAAAAGGATATATTGTCTAGTTATCATCAGAACATTTTGTTCTTATCTTGTTGATTATCTTTCCCATGAAACATCAACCATCGATATTCTACCATTTTGGTGTTATCGTCGAGGTACTACCATTTTTATGCAACCACATGATGAAAAGCATAACAACTATGAGTTGAATAGAATTTAAAACTACCAAGAATTTTTAATATGATGATGCAAAGTTATGTGTTCTTATATAGATTAAATATCATGATATATACAATCATGATTATTCTAAGGATATGTTGAATAAATATAGAAATAAAAATAAGTGAGATTCAATGAAAATGTTCTAATGCAGTGAATAAGGGATGAAAAGAAGAAATATTTTTGGTGCACTTTTCTTTTAATATAAAGAAGGAAAGTCAAATGAGTTGTTTGTTAATCTAAACTTCATGGAAAGGTGTTTAAAGTTGGTAAAAATAAGTCTTTAAGAATACGTCATGGTATGATTTATACTCTATTTTAATGTTAGTTTTTTTTTATTTCATGCCTGTGCAAATGCTTGATTATTGCATTCTATGTTTCATTCTTTTTCTATCGAAATAATATGGTTTTGTTTTAAAAGGAAGAATTATAATATTTAAAATAGCATGGTAACATCTCTATATCATGCATGAATTGATACATACAAATGGTCTTAATGTTGAAGAAATATAGTTTTAAATAAAAGTGAAGAGGCTATGTTATATTTTTCAAACCCTATGTTACTAAAAAAAGTTTTGGAAGCTATTTTGTATGGAATTTTTTACGATGTCCACATATAATGTTTCTAGGAGTTTGAATTTGGATATATTTACATATTATCATGTCTATTTGAATTACAAAGAAAAACAAATGTTTTACCATTAAGTATTGATAAATTGCTATGTGATGTTTTCAAATATATGTATTGAATATTCAAGTGAGAAAATTGAGGGAGAGGAATTAGTGAATTAGATGTGTTTACATGCAGTGTTGTTCATGTAAACTTAAGAAAATAATTTCCCACGCAAGAAGAGAAGAATAAAAAGATATCAAAACACTAAACAACTAGATTATTGTTTACTAGAGGAATAAATATCTATTATATCTTTATAATTTTAATTTTGTGTTATTACAAGATTAAATTGATGTATTGGATGCATAAAATAGACAATAGACTTGTAAGTGACTTGTAAGGATTTTTTCTATTCATTGTATTTCACATAGTTTTTAGTGAACTGTAAGATCATGAGTTTTATAGGATCATTCCAAGGAATAGTTACTCACATTGAGTAGTGTACCATATAAATCCCTTGTGATCTCTCACATTGTGCTTGTTTTTGGATTAACACCAAATTTCACTCTAACCAGTGGAAAAGGTTGTTTTTAGAAGGAAAACATAGAATTTATGAATCAAAGATTCACCACCCTATCAATGGTTCATTGATACCATTTTTCTCTATGTGGTATCAAAGGCAAGTTCCTTTCATTGAAGTTTTTCTGATGAAGATCATGTTTCTACATTAGTCACTATTTTTCTAACATCCTTAATGGATAATTTAAATACATTGAATACCAAGGGTATTCCCATGTTTGATGGAATGGGTTTTCATATATGAAAGACAAGATGTTTCCTTATCTATTATCTACTAGTTATAATGTTTTGTTAGTGATAAATGATAGATTTTCCCCATGCTAAAGGTGTTTTAATTACTACAACAGATAAGAGGAAATTTGGAAATTATTATCATGCTACGAATGCAATTTTATTTCTCTTTTAGAGGGTGTATTTCTGAAAGTTAAAGGACTCCAAATAGAAAAAGATATAGGCTAAAATCAAGAATATCCATGAAGAAAAGAATATGGTGAAATAAACTAAATTTTATTATAAAGAGTTAAATATGATGATATTCAAATTAATTATGATGAAACTGTTAATATTTTCTATAAAAGGGTTAATAAATTATTGAGTACCATTAGAGGCTATTGTGAGAAGTTGGAAGATTCTGTTATTTTTGAAAATATATTATATATCTTACCAAACTAATTTGATTCTAAAGTGTTATATTTAGAAGAAAAAGATCTAAGTGTTATTACTTTTACTGATCTACACAATATTACCATTCCATAAGAAATAAGAAAATAAAATGTTGTTAATAAAAATATAAACACTTAAAAAGTCTCTTTTAAAGGATCTAAATTTGAGAAAGTAAAGAATATTTTCAGTGTGGATGATGAAGTTGGTTATTTAAAATTATACTCTGATATGGATATAAAATTCACTAAAATGATAGTCTATATCTTGATAAATGTGATAAGAGGAAAGGGAGAGTTTAAAGGTAAACTACAACTTAAATTCTTTAATTATGGGGATATTGGACATTTTGTAGAAAATTTTCCTTAACTAAACTAAGATGAGGCTAGTGGAGAAGAATATGAAAGTTTCATAAGATCTTTAAAAATAAATTCACCCAAGCCAAAATTATCTTCTAATAGAAAGGATACGAATTATATAATGAATAGAAGGAGACATTTTTTATCTAATTATATAGAAAGTGAAAGTAGTAATGAGGATGAATAGGTTGATATAGAAATTGATATTGGTGAAAATATTCTTATTAGGAAGTTTAATAATGAAGACTTCACTAGTGATAAATGTAATAAATCTTGAAGTGAAGATGATGAAAATAAAATTGAGTTTATTCTTAAAGGGAGAATTGATATAATGTATTTGGAATCAATACATGAAAATTAATTCAAGAAGTTTAAGATAGATGATTGGACTACTAACAAAAATGGAATGATCCATGAAGAAGAAAAATATAATATTTTTATGGAAATTGATAATTTGGAGAAATTAATTAACACTAATAAGACCTTGGGAATCAATATGAAAGGAGATATTAAAGGGGTTACAAAGAAGTAGGATCTTATTGAACTAAAAAATTTCAATTTATAGTAAGAAATGAACCTTCCCAAAATTATATTTAAAAATTATATTCAAGAAGTTGGATTATGTTAAACGAAGAAAGAAGTGTGTTAGGTTTAATAAAAACCATCTTCTCAGGATGATATTTATACTGAAAATATTATTAAGAGGCTTCAGAATAAGAAGCAAGCTGAAATAAAACTATTTGTGGTTAAATCTATCGAGTCCCAAAAATATGGAAATTCTAGGATTATTAACTTTGATTCAAAAATGATACTTATTCTAACTCTAAAAATATTTAAAATAATTCTATGGTGAATATAATTATTCTATGGTTTTACCAAAACCTTGGTTTTCAAAAGTAATCCATGATTTTTGATTGAAAGAAAGAAGAAAGTTTGATAAATTGTTATGGAAAACATGTCATTTACAAAGGTAGATATGTCTTTTATAGATATTTTTGGTACTATGTAATATTTGGGAATATATTGAGTATGTGTTTTTATAATTACCATCATAATGATTATTCTATAATATTTGAAATAAAAACATTGAGGGGGTGTCATCCCATTCTTAGAAGAAAGATTTAGAAACAACCTTGAAAATCCATTTTGAAGACTAAAAATATATTGCAATTTTTAGAAGAACTATGTGAAAGATGTGATCATCTAGATAATATTGAGAAATAATATCTCACAATTCTTCTAGAATAAGAGGAAAATAATACTTAGGAAAAAGATAAAGAAAAGGATATTATTATATATGTTTCTCTTAAATCCTCAATGAAGTAATGCACATTGATATTGGATAGTTGATTCTCTTCACATTTGACTAGGAACCTAAAGTTGATGAATAATTTTGTTAAATATAAATAATTATCAATGACCATTGGAAATAATGGGTCTCTCAAGATTAAAGGTGTTGGTTATGCTGATATTTGAAAATAAAAAATTTAAATCCAAGAACACTCTTTATGTTTACTGGTTGAAACACCCTTATTAAGTGTTTCATATATTTTTGATGAAGGGAATGAGTAAATTTTAAAGAAAGATTGTTTTTGGGTAAAAATATTGAAGATTTAAAAGTTTTTATGAATGGGCAGAGAACAAAGGGGAATTTATTTCAAATTGGTGATTCTCAGTGTTCATTTTATTTATGCATGAAATATGAAAATGAACTATTGCATAGAAGGCTTATTAATATTGAACAAAGAACAATAAGAAAACATTCAAATTGATAAAGTGTTCATGAATTTACTAATATAAAGAGGGATATTGACTAGATTTTCTCTACTTGTCAAAAGGGTAAGTTCTCTAATTCCTTATACAAAAAGGCTAAGTTTAAGACATCACATCCTTTAGAACTAATTCATTTAGATATTTGTGGTTTTATGAGAAAAAACCAACATATGGAGATAAGTATTTTATTTCCTTTATTGATTAATTTTCTCACATTAAATATATTATATTTATGAAACATAAAATAGACGCTCTAAAGATCATCATTAGTTTTACAAGAAGTAATAAAAAAGAGTTCAGTTACTCTCTGAATATATTTCATACATATAATGGTGTTGAGTAAAAAAATAGGTTTGAAGATTATATAAAAAACATGGAATTGATCATGGGAAAATTTCACTATACACACCAAGAAAACATTTTATAGTTCAATAGAAGAAGAGAGGCTTGTTTGATATGGCCCAGACAATGTTTATAGAAAAATATATTTCTAAGAATTTTTTAAGGAAAGATGTTTGAGCAACAATACATGATCAAAATCACTAATTCTATAAGAAAAAATTTAGATATGACTCTATATGAAATACACTATAGTAATACTACAATCATGAAGCATCTGAAAGTGTTTTAAGGACATTATATCTTCTATATTTAAGGTGAAAATCTTGGTGATGTTGAGCCAAGAGGTGCTGCTATAATATTTCTTAGTTACCCTCCAAATGGATTTTTTTTTCAATATTACAAAAATAATGCTAGTATAATTGTTGATATATATATTCTGAAAATCATAAAATTCTCAATGAAAGAAGTTTTTAATAATGAATTTTGTTCTAGAAGTAATGTTGTTGTTAATTATTTTGAAAAACTGGAATAAATAACATAAAAAGATGAAAATTTTGAAGATATTCATACTGAATGAGAATATTCATCCATACCAACTGATGAGGACCAATTTACTTCAACTCATCCTAGGATGAGAAGACATTTTTATGTTTAAAAGATCTATGGAATTTAATAGTAATAGGTGAAAAGTAGAAAAAATCTAAGGATATTACCTCATACTTTTCCATGCTCCCAATTTGAAAATAAAAAAGTCAGGGAATCTTTAGAGAATCTAGTGTAGGAAGGTGATATGAATGAATAACTAGATAAAATAAAGAATAATGAGGCCTATAAACGTGTTTCTAAACCTAAATATAAGAATGTTATCAGAAAAAAGTTGGTGTTTCAAAATAAATTGAATAAAAATTATTAAGTAGTAATGAATAAAGAAACATTAGTGTGCAAAGGATATTCATAAATTTAAGGAGATGACTTTGATGTAACCTTTTTACCAGTTATGAGGCTTCAAAATATTCAAACATTCCTTTCTATTGCTATATAAAGGAATTATAAGATCTACCAAATAGATGTTAATAATTACATTCTCAAAAAATATTTAGAGGAAATGATTTATATTGAACAACCTTGGGGGTTACAGCTTAAACAATATTGATTTTTTTGTAGGTTAATGAAGAATTTACATAGGCTGAAACAAGCCCCAAGATCAGGGTATTCTAATATTAACACCTTTTTAAATAGGGTGAACATTATAAAGGGAATATTGGTAAATAATCTCCACATAAAAGATGAAAAATAGGAATATTTACTTATAATTATTTATATAAATGAAATAATATTTGATGTAAATGATAAAGAAATGCATAAGAAGTTTGTTAAATAAATGAATGATTTATTTGGAATGTGTTTTATTAGAGAGAATATGTACTTTCTTGGTCTATAAATATCCCTATAGAGAGATCAAATTTTTATTTATCAAGAGAATTATTAAAAGGAAACCATGAAAAAATTATCTACAGAGGATTAAAATTCTAATTCCACAATAATTTCAATGGGAACAAAGCTATCCAAATATGAATAAAAAACACAAATTAATCAAAGATAGTTTTGAAAGTTATTTAGAAATTTTTTAAACCTCAAAACATCAAGATAAGACATTATATATGATATCACTCTTTTTTATAGATATCAAAGTGATCAAAAAATAATCTCATTTTATTATTGGAAAAGGAATATTAGGCATATAATGGGTACAATAGATTTTGGATTGAAATATGATAACCAAGAAAACATGGATTTTTTTTATTATTTTGATGCATATTGGGAAGGATATAATGATGATATAAAATATACATCTAATGGAGTTTTATTTCTTGGTAATAAATGTGTCTGTTGTACACAAAGAAGAAAATTTAGATAACTTTAATCACCACTGAGGTAGAATATGTGGTTACAACTTATGATAAAACATAGTTGATATAGATGAAAAATTAGTTGGAAGATATGAAAGAGGGTGTGAAGATGCCACTTCTTCTTGGATGTGATAACTAGAGTGACATTAAATTTTCAAAAAATTCAGTTCAACATTCCAAGAACAAGCACATTGATATTAAATATCACTTCATCGAGGATCTTGTAGAGAAAAATTATTTGAAGTTGGAGTTTATTACAAAAAAAGTGTATATTGATGATATATTTACCAATCCATTATCTAAAGTGTCATTCCAATATATAAGTTTGAAGTTGGGTGTTCAACCTCACCCAATAAAAGGCTAAGGTATGTCTATTTTGTCCCATGTCACTTCTTATCTTTGGATATTGTTGTCAAAGGAGGAGAAAAATGACAACATAATATATCTATTGATATGTGTTTTAACTCTTTAGGGAGACAATATATTTGGGGGGGGGGGGTTAAAAGGAATAAGTTGTGATTTCATCATGTTTGAACTATTTTAACTGTTTTTTTGAAGTGGATGCAGATACTATTTTGTATAGGTTTAAGTGATTATCTATTGTGAAGGTCTGTTAAATAATGTTTGTTTATAAGTCACTATTTTATGTACAACATAGAATTATTTTACCATATTTTTATTTATTACACCGAGTACACTCACATTGTCTTAGAACTGTGGAATAATGAACTATTTATTGAGATTTGAATCTTCAATTATTTATGTTCCTTCATTGATAACAAAATATAAAGGGAGAGATTGTTGAGACCTAGGGGTTGTGTAATATTAGCGAAGGTGAAGTAGTTGGTAAGAATAAAATAGTTTTGGTTATGATCTTTTCATTTATTATTAAAACTTGTGATGTTTCTCAAAGGAGATTCCATGGGTGTGATACTAGTAAGGTACTATTTATTAAGTGATACCATTAGGGTGCTACCAATAGGGTGCTACAACTAACATGCTACCATAAAGGTGCTACCACTAGGGTGCTACCATCAAGGTTCTATGGTTGAGGTGATGGTACCAGGGTGACACCATTAGGGTGATATCATCAAGTTTATACCATTGGGGTGCTACCATTGAGGTGCTATTATTGCTATATGTCCACTTGATGAAAAATAGAGAAACTATGAGTTTTATGGTATTTAAATATACCATGAATTTTTAATCTGATAAGGTAAAGTAATTTTTTATTTTAATTTTTAAATATCATTATATGGACTATAAATATTCTTAAAAATGATCTATTGAACGAAGGTAGAAGGAAAAATAAGTGAGATTCAGGTTAACTATTTTGATGCACTATAGAAATGATAAAAAGAAGAAAGATTTACTGTGAACTTTTTTTCACATAAAGAAGAAAAATTTTCTAAGTTGGTCATGAATTTCACATTCATGGAATTTAATTCAAATATAATCAAAATAAATCATGAAGAATACATCATAAAAAGCTTTATACTTAATTTTAAAAGAAGTTTTTCCAGAGTGAATGCATGCATAAATGCCTGATTATTGCATGTGATGTGTTTTTATTTATTCATGGAAAGAAGGTGGTTCAGATTTAAGAGTGAGAATGCCAATATTGAATATGGAGTGGTATCATCTCTGTATTATTTATTAATTAATACATAAATATGGTTTAATGTTTAAGAAACATAGTTTTGAAAAAGAATGAAGAGGCTATGTTATTTCTTCATGACTCGGTGTAGTTATAAATAGTTATGGAAGCAATTTTATATGAATATTTTTCTTATGAATAGATCTGATGTTTCTATGAGTTTTAATTCAAATATATTTACATGGTCGAAAAAACAATCAAGGCCCAATAAATTTTTATCTAATGTTTTTATATCTATTTTTTAAATATATGAGTATGAAAATTAAGAGATAGGAATTGGTGAAGGATCAATAGTTACATGAAATAATATGAATTTAAATTGAAGTGAAGCCTTACAAATGAAAAAAAGATAATAATAATAATATCTCAACACATTTGACAACTAGATTATTATCTATTGTTGAATTATGTAACTATTTTCTCTTTATAATATAAATTTTGTATTAGTGAACGATGAACTTGATATGTGGGATACACAAAATAGTTGGGAAACTTGTAAGAGAGTTCCAAGGATATTCCTTACTTGTTTTGGTTCACAAATTTCTTAGTGGATTATTTTATCACATAATTTACTAGATCACGTGAAGGACTAGATACTCACAATGAGTAGTGAACCTTGTAAATCACCTATGCTCTCTTTATGTACTCTTATATTAGGATTAACATCAAATTTTAATATAACCAGTGGATATGGTTTTTTAAAGAGAAAGAATAAACTTTTTGAATCACTAATTCACCACCATCTTAGGGATTACTTGATCTTGTGTTCCTATAATGATCGATACCAAACTCACTGGGAAACATGATGACTCCCAAACCATGATCCAAGGGTTGAAATCCACTCCTAACATTCACCTGAACATAAGCCACGTAAGATATCATATTTTCCAACTTGAATTAATGATTAACTTTACCTAAAATCACTAAAATCCACAAGAAAAATCCTCATGAGACACACCTCATGATATATTATGGGAACCCATGAGAAAACACCTTTCACAAGCCTAATATATGAACCACACACAACTCCCCATGGTTCAAATGTGATTTCACCATGCTTTTGTGGAATAAAACTTCAAATAAATAATCGATACACAATAAAATTAGAGAATAAAGAGCAGTGGAGGAAGGAGGATAATGGAAGATAATTTTACCATGATTCACTGAGAGAAAATGAACTAAAAAATCATTGATCAAGGGGAACCAAGGAGTCCAAGGGAGGGTAAAAAGGGGAAAGGATGGGGTATGGTAGGCTAAAAATACCATTCACCAAGACCCTTATGTGAACATGAGGTAAAGAGAATGATTTCAAAATGATGGTTCTTTCCACACTAAAAAATAGGGTAAACCCCATAAAGTACCTGGTTTTCCAACACCAAGTACTTGGTGACTCCATAGGGTTCCCTATGAAGGGCACCGACCACTTAGTGGCCCATCCAAGGGAATCCCTCCCCTTGGACCTCCATTAGGAACCTGATGAAATCCAACTTAGTACCTAATAGCTTGAAACATCCACCATATCATTTTTTTATCCACAGACATGCAAGAATTCAATTTATTTGTTTTTATACGAAAATTACACCTATAAAACATTCCATTATTCATTATAAACATGAACAAAACACCCCTTCATTAATATAGATTAAAAAATTAAAATTCATCCATCTAGAAAACCAATGAATTTTTTTATTCATGTTCACTGAAACATAAATCTTGGGGTCATTACAAACTCCACACCATAATGATTCTAAATCTAGAGAATCTTTTATAGTCATTTGAACATAAATCATAAGCTACTTCGGCTGACAATTTAATGATAACTCATTTTTTCTAGAATAAAACTCCAATATCATGTCCCATGAATGAAACTTGTATTCAAGAATGTTGTCCACAAAAAACCACATTACCTGAACATCATGACACCCATCATACATTCCATGATCATCATTACCTCACTAAAATTATTTCCCAAAAACCAGCTATTCAAATTCAAGAATCCTTTTTGAAACCCTTTACCAAAACACCAAGACTGTGCATGAATAAAACCTTTGTTCTCAAAATACCAAGTTTCTATCAATTGATCAAAATCATGACATATAGTGCCCCCCACCATAAATAATTATAAAAAAAGGCTGATTCCACATAATTATGCTCTCAATCAAAATAATTACCTATCAGAAATGAAAACCAATGATCAAATTCATGAAATTATTAATCCGTAATTTGGGTACTCGATCCTCTACTAAATACCTATACAACAAGCCTAAAATAGGTTTTTCTCCAAAAATATTGCATCATAAGTCCTTAAATTCACAATTCTTGATACCTAGGTCATCCAAAATCCAACCATTGAAACCAAGAAATCCCAATTTACACAAGATCTATTGCTTACGTAAAAACCATCTCAATCACTTTACACTACAAGAAAACCACCACTAAACGGAAAACAAATTTATTTATTTATTTATTTAATTTATTTTTTTTAATTTTAATCGAGGATTAGCGGTGGTTTTTTAAAAAATCACCGCGAAATAGCAGCGGTTTTGGTAAAACCGCCGCGAAATGAAATGAAAAAAATGAAAAAACACGAGAAACCCCGAAATCACTAAAACGACCATAACTTTTGATTCGGGCATCCGTTGAAGTGCCACGACTAGTCAAATCGATGATCATGAAGAGATATAGAGGCACATATAATCAAAACCATGAGACGGTCTAAGGTATAGAAAATATTAGAGTTATAAGAAAGTGGAAAAAAGTTCTCCAACTTCAAACGGCCATAACTTTCGCTCCGAGTGTCCGTTTGGGCTCTACCACATATCAAATCGAAGCCAGCGAAGAGAGATACGCACTAATTTAACACATGAAAGCTTCTGACGTGTTTTTTCGACCCTAAAAACCCCTACAAAGGCCTCTAAAACCCAATTTCCGTCACCAGTGTCCCGCCGAACTTGTCTTCAAACAGACCTAAATTTCGATCCGCGTGTCATTTCGGCCTCCTCCACCTTCCAGATCATAGCTCGTTCCATGAGCTTCAGTTTTACTGGTCGCGGCTCCCACATGCACTCCTAGATCATATGTTATGGCCTTTTTAGTGGGTATCCGGTTTGTTATGTTTTTCAATGCCTAGTTTCTAGCACCCGTTCCCCGTCAGCTTTTTTTTTAAATTGTCATAACATCCGATCCACCTGTCCATTCGGACTCTTTCACCTTTCAGGTCGAAGATCGTTTCAGGATCTTTGATTTGACAGGTCACGGATCTAAAACGGACTCTCGGATCATAAGTTATCTTCGTTAATGTGAGTCCAATGTTTTTGTCTCTTTATGACCATTTTGACGGGTTTTAACGGTAGCTCCATTTATTACTGTTTATTTTGATTTCCATGACTTGTTATCTTTATCAATGGTTTTTTATGGGTTATTATGATGATTATGTTGAATTATTAAGAAGTTTTCCAGAGTTGTCATGAGTTTTCATGCGTTCTAATTGTTTTTAATGCCTCATTCTTTATATGGTTCTCCATCCTTTTTCATGCGTCTTCATGATTTTTCATCCCTTATCACGTCTTTTCATACTTTTTCATGTGTTTCCTTTATTATTTATTATTTATTATTTATAATATACTTTAATTTATTTATTATCTATTATTTGTAACTGGTTATTTATTATTTATTAATTATTTATGTTTATATATTATATATTATTTATTATTTATTATTTATTTTTATTTATTAGTTATTATTTATTAGTTATTATTTATTATTTATTATTTATTTATTATTTATATTTATTTATTATTTATATTTATTATTTATATTTATTTATTAATTATTATTTACATTTATTTATTATTTATTATTTATATTTATTTATTATTTATTATTTATTATTTATATTTATTTATTATTTATTATTTATATTTATTTATTATTTATTATTTATTATTTATTATTTATTATTTATATTTATTTATTATTTATTATTTTTATTTATTATTCATATTTATTTATTAGTTATTTTTTATTATTTATATTTATTTATTATTTATTATTTATTATTTATATTTATTTATTATTTATTATTTATATTTATTATTTATTATTTATATTTATTTATTATTTATTATTCGTATTTATTTATTATTCATTATATATATTTATTTATTATTTATTATTTATTATTTATTATTTATTATTTATTATTTATTATTTATATTTATTTATTATTTATTATTTATCATTTATCATTTTTTATTTATTATTTATATTTGTTTATTTAATATTTAATATTTATTATTTAATATTTAATATTTATTATTCAATATTGATTATTGATTATTGAATATTGAATATTGATTATTGATTATTTATATTCATTATTGATTATTGATTATTGATTATTTATTATTTATATCTATTATGTATTTATTATTTATTATTTATTATTTATTATTTATTATATTTTATTTATTATATATATTTATTTATTAGTTATTATTTATTAGTTATTAGTTATTAGTTATTATTTATTATATATTATTTATATATTATTTATTATTTATTATTTATTATTTATTATTTATTATTTATTATTTATTATTTAATATTTAATATTTAATATTTATATTTATTTAGTATTTATATTTATTTATTATTTATTATTTATTATTTGAATTTATTTATTATTTATTATTTTATTTATTTATTATTTATTATTTATTATTTATATTTATTAATTATTTATTATTTATTATTCATATTTATTTATTATTAATTATATATATATATATATATTTATTATTTATTATTTATTATTTATATTGATTTATTATTTATCATTTATCATTTTTGATTTTTGATTTTTGATTTATATTTATTTATTTAATATTTAATATTTTAATATTTAATATTTAATATTTATTATTGATCATTGATTATTGATTATTGATTATTGATTATTGATTATTGATTATTGATTATTGATTATTGATTATTGATTATTGATTATTGATTATTGATTATTGATTATTTATATCTATTATGTATTATGTATTTATTATTTATTATTTATTATTTATTATTTATTATTTATATCTATTGTTTATTATTTATTATTTATATCTATTGTGTATTTATTATTTATTATTTATATTTATTTATTATTTATATTAATTTATGATTTATATTTATTTATATTTATTTATTATTTATATTTATTATTTATTATTTATTATTTATGTTTATTTATTATTTATTATTTATTATTTATTATTTATTATTTATTTATTATTTATATTTATATTTATTTATTATTTATTATTCATATTTATTTCTTATTTATTATTTATATTTATTTATTATTTATTATTTATTATTTATTTATTATTTATTATTTATTATTTATTATTTATATTTATTTATTATTTATTATTTATTATTTATTATTTACTATTTATATTAATTTATTTAATATTTAATATTTAATATTTAATATTTAATATTTAATATTTAATATTTATTATTGATTATTGATTATTGATTATTGATTATTGATTATTGATTATTGATTATTTATATCTATTATTTATTATTTAAATCTATTATGTATTATGTATTATGTATTTATTATTTATATTTATTTATTATTTATTATTTATATTTATATTTATTTATTATTTATTATTTATTATTTATTATTTATATTAATTTATTTAATATTTAATATTTAATGTTTAATATTTAATATTTATTATTTAATATTTATTATTGATTATTGATTATTGATTATTGATTATTGATTATTGATTATTGATTATTGATTATTGATTATTGATTATTGATTATTTATATATATTATTTATTATTTATATCTATTATGTATTATGTATTATGTATTTATTATTTATTATATATTATATATTATATATTATATATTATATATTATTTATATTTATTTATTATTTATTATTTATTAGTTATTAGTTATTATTTATTATTTATTATTTATTATTTATATTTATTTATTATTTACAATTTATTAGTTATTAGTTATTAGTTATTAGTTATTATTTATTATTTATATTTATTTATTATTTATTATTTATTATTTCTATTTACTTATTATTTATTATTTATTATTTATTATTTGTTATTTATATTTATTTATTTAATTTTTAATTTTTAATATTTAATATTTAATATTTAATATTTAATATTTATTATTCATTATTGATTATTGACTATTGATTATTGATTATTGATTATTGATTATTTATTATTTATTATTTATATCTATTATTTATTATATATTATTTATTATTTATACTTATTATGTATTTATTATTTATTATTTATTATTTATTATTTATTATTTATTATTTATTATTTATTATTTATATTTATTAATTATTTATTAATTATTAATTATTAATTATTAATTATTTATTATTTATTATTGTTAATTAATAATTAATAATTTATTATTTATCTTTAATTATTATTTATTATTTATTGTTTATTGTTTTTATTTATTTATTATTTATATTTATTTATTATTTATATTTATTTATTATTTATTTTTATATTTATTTATTATTTATTATTTATTATTTATTATTTATTATTTATTATTTATTATTTATATTTAATTATTATTTTTTATTTATATTTATTTATTATTTATTATTTATTATTTATTATTTATTATTTATTATTTATTATTTATTATTCCTTATTTATTATTTATTATTTATTATTTATTATTTATTATTATTGAGTTCATATCTATTATTTATGTATTATTTGTTTTTTCAATTAATATAAAAAAGTATATTAAATTCTGTTTATTAACCACATGGCGAGCTTGCTGGAGTGGTAATGTCTTTGGAAAATATGCAAGAGGTTAGGGGTTCAAATCTCACCAAACGCAGAATTTCTTTATATTGCATGTGCATGTGCATGCATGGATAAATAAAGTAAATAAAATAATACAAAATAAATCAAATAAATAAAATAAATAAATCAAAAAAATAAATCAAAAAAATAAATAAATCAAATCAAATAAATAAATAAAATAAATAAATAAATAGATAAAATAAATAGATAAAATAAATAGATAAATAAATAAATACGAAAAATAAATACGAAAAATAAATAGATAAATAAATAAATAAATATATAAATAAATATATAAATAAATATATAAATAAATAATTAAATAAATAAATAAGTAAGTAAGTAAGTAAGTAAGAAAGTAAGTAAGTAAGTAAGTAAGTAAGTAAGTAAGTAAGTAAGTAAGTAAGTAAGTAAATAAATAAATATATATATATATATATATATATATATATAATTAAAAAAAATTAAAAAAAATAACAAAAAAAAAACCGCCGCTAAAAAACCGCCGTGAAACGTTCTGCGACGGTTTTGAAAACCACCACGAATAGTTTCCCGACACACGATTTCGTGGTGATTTTTCAAAACCGCCGCCAATCGATTTAGTGGCGGTTTAAACCGCCGCGAAATGAAAAAAAACCGCCGCTAAATGCCTTTTTTTCCGTACACACCAAAACTCACATAAGTTTTTTAAAACACCCCTTTGCATCCAATATATTTTCTTCAAAACCCCAAAACCCAAAATCTTCACCCTAACTAGTCTTTTCATCAAAAATAAATTCTATTTTTAACATCCATTTTGAATTACATTTTAGAAAACCAATTACCTTAAAGATAATCAAAACATGAAATTCCAAAATCATTTTATTAAATCATTGTGTCATCAAAAGTGTTTTATTTTTCAAAACTGGGTTTCATAAAAAATTTAAAACCCCTAAAAGAATTTCCCTTTATAAGATAAACAACCACATTCAATAATAAATAAACCAAGACTCTCAGATCTATATTTATCTAATCACCCCTTATAATTTATTATAGAAAGCATCAATTAGATTATAAGTTTATCCAATTAATAGTAGAACTCAATAAGGTAATATGTAAAACAATATCACCCGTAGATACATGTATCATGTCCTAAGAATGAAACTATCATGTTGCATAAACAATGTAACCGAATCCACAATTGAATCGTATGAATCATCCCAAGTATCATCCATCTTGTATTAGGATTCTTGATCTATCACCTCACTCATACTTAGAGTTCCTAATTCGAAACACTAGAAATCCTTTGGAAACATGGGTTTCAACTGATGCAATATTGGCTAAGCATGTAGCCAGTCTATATCCCATGTTATGAAATCCTATCATTACCACTAACTGAAACTATCCCAACCAAACACATGCTCTCATAGCACCTTGTAATTCCCTATAAAAAATCTCTTAAATGAAACCCGAGTAGGGGAACTATAAGATATCAATCACGCCTTCCAATATAATTGAGTTTGAAGACTAATGGTAATCTCCTTGAATATTTATGAGGAGACTATTACCTAAACTATAATGATCAAGAGATCATTCTTGATTCTACCAAAAATTCATTATGACCCATACATGTGACAAACATACCCCAAAACAATAGACATAAAATATGAAGCCAAGAGGGCCCTTACAGTCTAGAATATAATGCAACGAAACAAATTATTTGATGTATCAACTATAATAGAGTAACAATAATAAAGTATACAAAACATGCATCAAAATAGAACATAATTCATACAATAAACAACTAGAACATTGTAGGATACATGTGGAGTTCAATAGAAAATAAATATATTCAATGGATAGGCACCCAACTAATAACATATCTCCCCTGAAATTGTTGACCTCCAATAATGTTCTATACTTGAAAAACATGTCCATATCAAATTTAGTATCTGAAATTGAAATAAAACATGAAGACTACCCATGTGCATCAAAATATATTCCATGTACATAGTTAGGGAATGAGTCCAATGACCTTATAGGACTCCCATGTAGAACTTGACACAATGTCTACCGATTATGAAGTGTATGTTCATGAAAATATTTATAGAGTGTAAGTTAGTGATTAGGGAAATTCACCCACATAGAAACATAACAGAAGTTGCACACACATACCATACCTTTTCCTACATAGTAAGAATACACATGTACCCCTTAGATTGACACTAATTCTACCCAACCCATGCCTAGTCCGTCATATCTGTGATTGATAATCCGAATACCATCAGGAACCAATGATTTACTTCCACTAAAAATATAATTTCACCTATCATAACCATATGGAGGTATCATTACATCCACTCAACATTCTAATTAGTGTCCCACATGACTAATCAATCATCACAAAACTCATGGACAACTAAACCCTAAAATATTAGGGTATAAAGAATGAAACAGCTAGAAATCAAAAATAGAAAAACCATATAATCACATATAACTATATTCCCATATCAAAAATAGGAATGGTTCCTATAATACCTAGATCAATTCACCTAGATCGAGACAGTGCACCATAAGGCCTCTTGCATGCCACCTCTTATATAAGAGGATATTGACTAGAAGTGAGAGATTGTGCCATAAAATGGGGAGACTATTCCCTTGATATTAGTAACCAAAAATAAATATAAAATAATATATAATGAAATAAATAATAAAGTTAATAGAGAGACATATAGATAAGTTAATGTTGGATTTGTGGAATATTCACTAGAATTTATTGGAAAAAGTTTTTCAGACCAAGTTATTTCGACACAATTTTATAAACAGAGATAAAAAGACTCATATTATCAATAAGATCATAAATATGTTTTCTATTTTGGGGTTTTAGAATGTTTAGTCAGAAAGGGTTTTTACTAGATAAAACTTCCATCGAACATAAGTCAGTAGATGCAGTCTTACTGGGTATAGGTTATCTGTATAAAGGATTTTATGATAGGATATAGATCATCATATGGATAAAGGTTACCCTTTCAGGGTAGAAGAAACTTGCTTCTGTACTCATACATGTGTTTTTAATAATTGATGACTATATATTAGTAGTTGTAATAAGAGTTAAAATTCAATATGAGTAGTTTTGTAATTTAATATAAGGTCGACCATAAAGCTCAAAGGTTGGTACAAAGTAGTTGACTAGAAAAATACTCCTATAAAGAGGTATTGTCCCAAATATCTAATGTACAATAAATTCTTTAAAGAATAATTCATGTTCTTGACATAAATTATCCAATATTGAAAAGTGGAGATGAAGTGAGCAAGAGGTTTTAACCAACTCTATCTCTTGAAATGAAAATGTTAGCAGTTCCCCCCATGGATGTAGGAATTTTTACAAACCACATTAAATCTTATTTGTACATTTGTATATTTTTTGTTTTTTATTATGTCAAAACATTGATTTTATGTGTGGTTATTAGGTTGGTTTCACTAATATTAGTTCTAGTGTACATAACTTGGGAGGTGGAATATCAAACAAAATATCTATCTGATAATACTTTATGAGGTTGTTCTACTAAATAGGTTGAAGTGTCTAGATGATTATCTTCCTCCAGAACATTGTCTCTCCAGGTCTATCTATTGGATCAAATGGATGAAGGTTTATGTTTTCTTCTTAAGTGTTATCAAAAATCCAAAAAAGTGGTATCGATGGGATCCATGATTCTTTACTATATAACTCATAGAATTTAGGTGATTTATCATCATGGATTTCAAGTTTCTAGACTTTAGTTAGTTTAATTTTATCAATAGAATAAATTTAGAGGAAAGGAAGGTTCATATTGATAAATTGGATGGAATGGATACTACCTTTTTTATAATGAATTTGGAAGATATTTTGATACAAGGATCTTCATCCTCCTTTATCCAAAAAATGTAATAAAAAAAAGGATGATATTGAATAGGGGTAATTATATAGAATGAATTTAGGATTTATCAGGATGTATCTTTCCTGAAATGTTTCATTCAACATTAGAGAGAAGAAAACCACTACTGAGGTTATGAAATCATTATCTTAAATATATGAGAATCCAATAGCTATTAAAAAAGTTTTCATATTTCATAGATTGTTTAACATGGGTTTATTGGAAGGAAAGTCCACTGTTGATCATTTGAATGACTGCAATATGACATAAGGGATTCTCAAATCTGTAATGGTGACATTTGGATAAGATGTATGAGATTTTATTCTTCTTTACGAACTTCTATAGAGATAGGACTACATGGTAACAATAGTGAGAAACTCCAATGGTATTATAGATCTTGTGTTTGAAGATATTTTAAATTGGATCTTGAATGAAGATTTGGGGTGTAAGGAAGTTCAAACTTCATTTAGAAATTATCTCAATGCTACAATACGAGGATAGTAAGTTCATTGGACATATCTTCAAAAGAATAAATATTTAGATGATAAATCCCAATGAATAAGTTAAAGTAAGTTTATAGGTTTAGGTATTATAGGTTTCGTTTGTGGAATGAAGGGAAATATCAAGAAATATTGGATGAATTAGTTAGAGGCACAAAATTCTAGATAGACAAAATCCACCATCATAACGGACAAAGGGTCCAACTTAATACTATGTATGGTAATTATAGAAGTTCATTGGTTTTTAACTCAGGGGCATCTACCCTTTGAACTTTGGTATGAGGGTTAATGGTTGATTATACATTAGGAATATAGGGAATATTTTATCTAGCATATGATGAATATATATATATATATATAGTTGGGAAAGGTGATGTGAACATTCATATGAAAAATGGTAGTGGCTTGATGGTGAAAGGTGTTTGAAACATTCCAGGTCTCTAGAAGAAACTCATATCAGTGGGATAACTTGATGATAAAGGTTTGAACATGATTTTTTTTTAAAATATTTTCTAAAAGATCAAAAGTTTCTCCATGGTGATTTTTTGTAGAGTAAAAAATATCACTTTTAATCTTACTAGATTAACTAATGAAGTTATAACCATTATAATGACTTCATCAGATAGTTTAGAAAAATAAAACTACAAGTTTGGTCAAATATATGAGAAAAATATCAAAGTTATAATGGATAATTAAATACTTAAACTCAATCACATAGACCATGTAATATTTGAGAGTTGTATGTTAGGAAAACAAAATATAGTTTCCATCAACTTGGATGGATGAAAACAAAGGAGTCGAAAGTAAAAACATGTTCAATATGATGTTTTGGGCCCAACCCATGTTCGCTCATATGAAGGATCACTGTATTTTATGACTTTTATTGATGATGTCACTCATAAGGCCTAGATATTTTCCTAGAGAATAAATATTATGTTTTTTTGTAATTTTTTTCAGTGGAATGTTTTGGCAGAAAAATAATGTGAAAGAAAGTTGAAATGTCTCAGGATAGATAATGGAGGGGAATGCACCAGGAATAATTTTTTTTAAATTATATAAGAATAAAGGAATTGGTAAAGAGGATAATATTAAAAGAAATCAAAGAAAAAATGGAATAGCTAAGAGAATGAATCAGAAATTGACAGAGAAAGTTGAGATTATGAGGCAACACTCAAGAATTTCTAAGGAAATTATGGGGAAATCATTGAATAAAAAAACTTATCTAGTGAACAGTAGTCTGAATTTAGTTGTGGTATAAGAACTTCATGAGGAACTTTGGTCCATTAAGAGACCATAGTTCAACCATATTAACATCTTGGGATGTTTTTTTCTTTATTTTTTCAAATCAATGCTAATGTTTGATACATGTTTGACGTGAATTCAAAAGTGTGTTTTCATATCATCTTTGATGATGAGAAGTGTCGTTATCACCTATGGGATGATGAAAAGAAACAATTAATCCATAGTTAATATATTATTTTCAATGAATAAATTATATGGAAAGATTGGAATTTGGCTAAGAGGGAAGCTAAGGAAAGTTCAACTACCAATGTTTAGAGATATCAGACATAGATTATTGAAAAAATATTTGGTCCAAAAAATCTAGAAGAAAAATAAGAGGTAGATTCTTTGATAGCTTGAGTATTTTATAGAGGTATATCAGACAAACTATTGATAGATGTTGAAAGTTCATAAAGATAAGTAACAAACAGAGAATAATATGAATAACCATTACTAGATGGAAGACCACTATAAAGTAAGGTTCATACTGATAAAATAAAGGTTTAATTGAGAGGATCCACTTGTATTAGAAAAACAATTCATAGGTTTGGGGACGATATAAACTTTTTTACTTCTAATGGATGTAAGAGAACTAAAAAGTATAGAAGAATCAACTACTCTTAGATACTCTAAATAGTGAGAGTCATCCAAGGAAGAGGAAATTAATTCCTTAAATCATGAAACACTTGTGAGTTTGTTGAGATAATAGGTGTAAATAGGGATCTAGGAAAGAAATGGGGTTTCCTTTGAAATAGGAAGTTGATGGAAGTAAGAGATATAAAGCAATGTTGGTGGTGAAAATATTTTAGTAAAAACAAAGTATTGAGTTTTTTAAAATTTTCTCACATGTAGTGAAACAAACAACCATTCCAATAGTGCACATCATTGTTTCATATAATGATACACACTTGGAGTGGATGGATATAATGATATATTTTCTTCATGAATATTTGGAGGAAGAAATTAACATGGTTTATCCTAAGGGTTTTGAGATTCATCAGAAAGAGGATTTGGTTTATAGGTTTAAATAAAGTCTTTATGGATTGAAACAAGCCCCATGTAGTGGAATAAGAAGTTTGAAAAATTAATATTTGATGAAAATTTTATTCATTGTGAGTCTAAAAACCATTATTACAAAAATAAATGGGATTATGGAGCATATTACATACTGTATTTGTATTTGGATGATATCATAATTGCTGGTCCAAAGTTTCAATTGATTAAGGAACTTAAGAAGAATATATTAAGTAGGTTAATGATAAATAATATTGGGAAAGATAAGAAAATATTAGGGATGAGAATTGAGTGAGATATGTTAGATGACTCATTGGTTTTATCCTTGAAGGAATACATCAAGGAATTCATCAAAAGATTTAGAAGGACTATTTGTAAACCTATCTCAACCCCCTCCTTGGACACTTAAAAATTACCAAAACTAAGGAACCATCAATGGATATAGAAGTTCATGACATGGATAAGGTTCCATACTCATGTGTTGTAGGAATTTTAATGTGTAAAATGGTTTTCTTTTGATAAGATATTGATTTTTTAGTGGGAGATGTTAGTTGTTTTAGGTTAAATCAAGTAAGGAAACATTGGAAAGATGTTAAATGGATATTATGATACATTAAAGGGTTTGAGGTTCAAGATTTATGTTTTGGTGATGATGACTAGTTGATTTTCTTTACAGATACAATTTTTTTTGGAGGCATGTATTCATAGAAAAGTACAACATGGTTTTTATTTACTTAGTGTGGAATATTGGTAAGTTAGATGTCTTGGATGAAACCAGTGATCACTTTATCTACAATATAACTAGATTAAGTTGCTACTACTGATGTTGGGAAAGAGATTATATAGTTTATGTTCTTTTTTATGGACTTAGAAGGGGATCAAAAAGAGTAATGTTATTCTTTGATATTCATATTGACATCAATCTTTCCCACAACCCAGTGTTTTATGCAAGAATGAAACAAATTGATGTGAAATATCATTTCAAATGAATTATTAAAGAGGATAAATGGTTGGATCTTCATAATTTTTTTGGAAAAAAAATACTATCAATATGTTTAAAAATGAGATAATTTAGGTTAGACTAAGGAAATATTATGCCTTGATGGGACATGGTTGATTAGATAGAATAGAGAATACTACAAGAATTGGATAGAGGAAAAGTTCTGGTGAATGAAATATTATGTTGACCAAAAATCCTGTAGTAATTCTCAAATAGGATATTTTTGGGTTTGTGGAACTTTCTTTATAATTCATCAGATAGTGTTTTCTATAGGGATTTGTTCAAACATAGTTTTCTAGAAAGAGACAATCAGATATAGATTATTGGACCAACATGATGGATGTTTCCTTTTGAGGTGATTCATCATGTTTGGGAAAAAAATTTTGTTATCAGAGAGAAGTTATATTGGACATAGGATGGTAGACACCGTGTCATTGGATAAAGGTTTTCTATGGTAAGGATTCAATGATCATATAAAGATCACCAAACATAGAAAGGTTACCATTTAATGGGTAGAAGAAACTTGATGCTATCGTCACATAGGTATTTTTATTGGTTTATGTTTGGATATTGTCGGCTATAATGAAAGGTAAAACTAGGTGTCATTAGTTTCCAAATTCAAGAAAAGATAAACAGTGAAGATCAATGGTTAATATAAACTTATTGGCCAGAAAACGACTTCTATAAGATGTGGTGTCCAAGATCTATGATGCACTATAGATATATGTATGATCAGTTCATTTTTCTGATATAAATTGTTTGAGATAGAATAATTTCAAGGAATTTAGTGAGATATTATAATATATTTTTCCTCCTAAAATGAAAATGTTTTTAGTGCTCCCTCATAGATATAGAACTTTTTCCAAACCACGTTAAATATTTTTTTTTAATTTTTCCTTATGCAGTTTTGTGTGTAGTGTAACCATTAATTTTATGTGTGGTGATTAGGTTGGTTTACTGTTCCTAGTTCTAGTGTATATAACATAAAATGTATAATATTAGATGAACTCTTTATCTGATTAAACATTGTGATGTTGTTCCACTATATAGTCTAAAGTGTCTAGACAAATATTTTATCTGGTGGATATTGTCTTGATAGGTCCATCCATTGGATCGAACATATGGAGGTTTTTCTTTTATTCCTAAGGGTTATTTTCTTCCTAAGGGTACTAAAAATTTACAATATGTAACATATATGAACTAACATATTCTATAACTAAATGATACATGTCAAATATACATCTATTCAAAAATTGGATCCCATAAGCTAAAGATCTATAAATGAAATGTACAAAAGGAACAAATGAATAAAGATAGAAAACTCCAAAATGATCTAAGTGTATGTATTGATATCACCTCTATCCTTAAATAGATCCACATTATTGACATCCCATAATAGGGACCTTTCCCTTGGATTAATCCTTGATAAGAAAGTCTACATGTTCATCAGGGTGACCGTGCAGGGTGTGAGTTATAAACCCAGTAGGACAAAACCAACACATCCTTAAAATAAGTTTATAAGATAATTTAGAGTGTATTTACTAAGATAAAATAGATATACAATATGAAAACAACTTTCTTGGGTTATCTTGTTCTAACTAGGCTTTCATAAACCCCAACTATACCTACTTTGGCTCCATATTGAAAGAAGGAATCTCATGAAAAAATATATATTAGAACATGACTATTACCTTTTCACTCAAGGAAGGGTCCCAATTTAATCCAAAGTTGATTCTGATACCACACCCTATCACTTAGGGTATTTCATACATCAAGTCTCATATCATTTCCTAGACCATACCCTATCACATAGGGGAGGCCACACATCATTATCTCAGTGCCCAACCCTCTCACTTAGGGTAAACACAATACCCCAAATCTCATGAAATTACATCACAACCCACTATACTATCACTTAGAATTTTTTCACTCAATTATTAGTCTCAACACATAATATAACAAACAAAAAATATTTAGCAGTCATAAAAATCCCTATAGTCACCTACTAGGCCCTACAGGGCCCCACATACATAAGGAATTCATAAGGATAGCCAGCTGGACACTCCCTATTCAACCCCTCTGGGTCACTCACACTGCTTATGTTCATTAACCCATATCATTTACAATTTAATGAATTCATCATACATACCCATATGACAACCCACAAGGTTACCTAAGCCTCAAACAAGACTAAACAACTCACACTAGTCTTAATTCACCCACGCATACAACCCTACCTCAATCCATAAAACAAGTCCATATTTCATCAAACCTAATAAATTTGACTCATAAAATCTCCCCTAAGAGGTCAATTTCACTAATTCAGACTCACCAATTTGGTACTAAATGTAGAACATGTCAGGCCAACACACACATATATAAATTAAAGTCCTTAAACCATATTTAAATTCCATAATATTTTAAGGAATTCCTTCTTCAAGTATACGGAAGTACATTCATCAATCTATGTTTACCAATTTATGATTGATTAACTAAATCCAAATTTCAAATAAAACTCTTTAAATTAGGGATTTCAAACAAAAAATGAAGAATTTGTGAGAGAAATAGACACCTAGGGCATTAATGGGTTTAAAAATACCAGGAGAGGACACCCCATGATGAAAAACACCTCAAATGGCCTTAAAATAAATGTTGGAGGATCTTGAGAGCCTAGGGAAACCTAAAAATATGATCCTGGCCATTTGAGGGTTGAGGAAGGTGAAAGAAATTCATAAATGGGTGATTTTAAGGGAAAATTTTAGAAATTCCCCTAAAAACTCACATAGAACACACTAGGTACCCAATTCACCAACACTAGGTACCCAGTGCTCCACTAGAAACATAGTGTATCCCTTCTAGATAGATGGTGGATAATTAGACCCTACTATACTACTTCCTAGGCCACTAGATACCTAATATTCTTCCATCGGGTACTTAGTATCCTCCTATATAATTTCTACAAGAGGCTTGATACCCCTCTTGAACTATTCCTAATGCTTGCTAAACCACATAAACATATCAAATCTTGGAAGAATAAATAATTCAAAAAAAAAATATTGGATAAAGTTTATACATAAAATTTTAGGGTTATTATAAACTCTATTCTAAGGGATTCTAATAGTCTAGAAGCATCTCTAGGTATCCTCTCTAAACTTCAATAATCATTGGGCTGGGTCATTAGAATACTACTCTATGGTCTCCTCCAAGATATACATGTGCTACCAAAAATATTGATAATTGTTACTTCCTTCCCTCACATAACCATATTTCTCCATTCCATGATATACACTAGGAAATCCTCAAATAATGTTTCTACCTTGAAGTCAACATTGACAATATCAATCATGTGCAGCAAGTATGGATTTCAATTTTAGAGTTATGGTACATGACACAAATCATGCATACCTTAGTGTTGTGGTCGAAGATAGAAAAATATTCCACTACTTTGATCCATTCCATGATCTCAAATGGAATGAAAAATTGTGGTATGAGATTCTTATACTTCCTAAAATGTCGATGACGCAACCAATGCGAGAGCCAAAAAAATTCCATGCCACCCATGGTTAACCTCAAGGATCATAACCTTCGATTGACATACAAGAAATACCTAATCTGAGCGGTAACCAAAAAACGTATTGATCAACTACACATACTCAGTATTCTCTTTCACCAAGCTTGGCCTAACCACCACTCACTCACCCACATCTAACCAACAAAGGGGTGAGAAGAAAAATATACTAAAGAAAGACTCATAGGGTTCCATCTAGATCAAAGGCTAAAATATGTTATTATATGAAAATTCTTACAAAGTTATATGGTCACCCCCCAATCCTCTAAAATTAATCATGCATGCCCTGATCATATCCTCAAGTATCTATATCATCCTCTTGAACACTCCTTTTAACTATTGTTGGTATGTTATAATCATATTTACTTGCGACCCCATAGTATTCTACAAACCATTTAAAAATATCAATGTAAAACACATATCTAAATTTGATTCTATGCTCATTGGTACCCCATGAAACTGATTTATCTCCCACATAAATAGTTTTTTGATCTTTTATTCTAACTAAGTCTCTTGAATAAGAAAGAAGTGCGCAACCCTCTTCAGATTGTCCACTTCCACCCACACTACATCATGATATCTTGGAATCCTGAGTGGTCCCATTATGAATTTCATGGAAACCTCTTCCCAATTCCACATTGAAACTTGAATGGGTTGAATTAAACTTCTAATTCATTGATGCTCCACACTTATCCTTCAATACATAAGGTGATGTACAAATTAACCTATGATATACTTACTCATATCATACTTCTTTAAACAACACCTAATTTAATTGTACACCGTGGTTAGCCTTGGGTGTATTAACAAAAATGAGGCATGAGAGCCCCTCATTAACTAATTTCTCATATATGTATTGACTACTACCCTGCTATGGATATATATCACCCCATACTCATCCTAAATATACCATGGGACTAAGTCATCTCTCATGATCCAATCCTATATCATTAGATAATCTGAATTAGGCTCCTGAATATCCTTTACCTAATCTACCAATTAATAGGTAATGATAAAATGTTAAAATCTCATAGGCTCCTCCTATTTTATACCAAACCTCCACTTTGTGAACAAGATCATTAGCTTCCACTAGTCTCCTAATAATTAAATACCATGACCCCACATCTTTTCACTAAGAGCATATCCAATGACATTCCCCTTCTAAATGGTATATTCCATCTTCATGTTGAATGTCTCTAGGTACTTGATCCATAAATTGCACCACTTATTTAGGTCCCATTGGGATAATATTCCCCACAGGCTCTTGTGGTATATGTAAATGTAAAATATCTCATTAATGAGACAATGAATCCAATAAATAAAGGAATGAGCCATAAAAACCAGATCTAAGTCATGGGTATGTTATTTCCACTCATAAAGTTAAAGCTGATGAGACACATAAGTGACCACCCAATATCCATGAATCAAAATAGCTCCCAAAATGACCCTAGAGAAATAAAAATACACAGTATAAACATTACCTCAATCTATGAGAATTAAAATCAGAGCAAACATCAACATCACTTAAAACTCCTGAAAGGATGATTCAAAATAAACAATACATTTTAATTTCAGTCTATTATTGTATATCTATTTCATTATTGCTACTGAGTAAGAGAAGTCCTAAATAAACCACTTGTAATACCCATCCAGGAAAAGTAAAATCCCAACCTTAAACACATTCTTTGGTTATGACAAAGACACAATTACCTAAACTTTCTCTAAATTAGTTAAGATACCTCCCTTTAATATCACATGTATAGGGAAATGCACCTTTTGAATCTATAAATGAAAGTTTGAGTACATGGTATAAATCTAGTTTTCTCGAGTATTACTAAATACAATATTTAGGGTATTGACATGAAAATATTGAGTGTAAAGGTATAATATAATGTCATCAATGGATTTTATGATGGAGTCTAGGTAGAGATGAAAAATACTATTCACGAGATCCATGAACACTACTAGAACATTTTTCTGATTGAATGGAATTAAAAGGTACTCATACAATCCATAAATTCTTCTGAATATCATCTTTGGTATATCATCTTCCTTGACCTAAAACAAATGATATTATAATTTGAGGTAAAATTTAGAGAACCATCATAATCTCATCAACTAATCAAACATGTTATCTATCCTTATAAATGGATACTCATTCATTACCATATACTGATACAATTTTTTGTTAATACACACACAATCTCAATCTACCAACCATTTTATGAGAAAAAAATAAGGGCACCCCATGGATAGGTACCTAGGTGAATAAATCCATGTACCTCAAGGTCCTTGAGTGATACCTCTATCCCTCTCATCTCAGATTATTATATATAATAGAAATTTATTAATATTGGATCGTACCTGGTATGAAATCTGGCAATAACTCAATCTCCCTATTGAGAGGAAATACTGAGAAATTATTGTGGGAAAAAAATCCTAAAAATGATCCACTAATAGGGGAAAAATTTCTAAAACTATCACCTAATCTGATAAAAAAACATACCCACCATCTCTATTATAATGGAACCCATTTAACTATGGCCAGGTTGCATCTATCAACCTACAGATCTTAATTTTCCATGATAACATACTCCAATACCATTAGGTAAGTGAAATAAACCCACCTATAGTAGTAGTAAATGTGAACCCAGAATCATTCCATCTAGTACATAAAAAATTTAAATCACCATAATATCCAGAATAAGGAAATATCACAAGGTTTTGTAGCCTCTAACTACTGATGTACAAACTAGGAAACTCTTAATATGATCTAACATATTACTAAGATGTGTATATAGGTTCAATATACATGGAGAAAACTCTATAGCCAACCCCATTCCATAAACCACACGTGCTAATATAAATGAATGAAATGATCCTATATCAAACATGAAAATATAAATCACTGAAATAAAAAATCACACCTATAATAGAATAAAAACACTCTACTCTATCAAATAGAAATTTTTCTAAAGCATACACATTTAATACCATTGATCCATGTCCCTAACCCCATGATCCATGACTCATCAAAGGAATAGACCTTTGAGGTATCTCTGGTTGCATTTGCCCCTAAGACCCTCATCCATCTTCATAGACCAACCTCTGAGACAAGGAATATTTATTTATCTAACGACCTAATGACCCAAAATGAGACATTTTAATCTACTAAAAACCTATTCCTAAACCTAACTAATAAATCCTTGAATAAAATTGTTGTAGTTGACCCATCCCACAACATACATGTCACTGTTTCAACAGACATATAAACATACTATGGAAAATCATTATATGGTCACCCTAATAACATGTAAGGGGACTCTTACTATAAGAGGGAGTGAAAAACCTATACCCTACCAAGTAAATCTATTTACACATGATTACATCCCATTAGACCTTATATTCTTACCTCTAGATTATACATCATCGACTCTATTAGAAAGACCACTACTTAGGCCACTAAAGACAAGAAGAGAGCTTGCTGCATTATTCTTTATTAAAGACTTATTTGCAATGAGATATTTATGAATCATATTAACATAATATGTCAAATAAAATTCCCTCACATGGTTCCTCACATATATATGAAATTTTAGGTTAAAATTACGGGGCTTCTGGGACACATTCCCTTCTATCAAGGGAGAGAAACACACCCACTCTACAAAATAGGTGGGATAATATTTCATGTACATCATCCTATAGTTCAGATCCATAAAATCCTATTCTCAATCTAGATTTAATGACTTTGGGAATAAATCCTTGAAGAATAGGTTTTTGAAGTCCTCTCACATCAATCATTCAAGCCTTCTACCAGGAACCATAACACGTCACCATCTTCTGGAGGGTCTCTGAAGCATATAGGTTACAAAACTCACTTATCGGCCATATAGAGTCTCTACCAACTCAAAGAAAAACTCTATCACCTTGATTTATTCCTTGAAATCCTTAATAACACCCTTACCTAGAAAATATAGAGGTTGAAACATTTTGAACTCTTAAAAAAATATACCATTGTAGGACTACACTAATGAACATCTTTTCCTCCCATTGGTATAATTTGAAACACCCATGTATAAAGTGACTCCAATAATTAAACAACTAGGGAGGCCTCTAGAGAATTCTTAGATAATATCCTCAAAATATTAATATGAATAACTATACCATCCCCTCATTATTAAAATCCTTGATCTAATCCTTGAGTGGTTCCAAAATACATTATCAAAATAAATTTGATAAAATTCTAAAAAATCGACTTAGAAAGTCCTTTTAAAAACTCAAATATTTTTAAAAAAAATTAAAAATTTTATAGAAACATTCAAAAACATCAAACCAAGGAGACACATCCTAAGGATTTTTCCATAATACACCAGACAACCCAAAACCACTACTCAACCTAGGACTATTATCATACAACTTGTACAATCATGTTAGTCACAATAATTAATAAAAATAATCATAGAAAATATATTTTAAATTAATTTGAGGTCAATAATATTTTTTCTTGGAAAATAATTAATATATCATTATTATAATTTAATTAATTTAACCCTTTAATAATCATAAAAAAGAAGGAAAATGAAACATGAACCTATGTGTTGAACCATGATGCATTAACCCACATACTCCCACCACACTAGGAAATAATAAAAACCAACAACAAACCATATATACAAAATAAAACTTGAATAAAAAAATTAAACCATAACAAAAAAACAAATAAAATAATTCCCATTACATTGGATACCAAAAAATACACTATATAGTTGCTGAAAAAGTAACACACATAACTTTATATCCAAGTTCCAACCATCCAATCTCTAATATACCAAGCCCCAAATAATTAATCACAAGAAAAAGGTCTTTGATGACATTTTTTAATGCCCTATCCTAGTTCATTAGGACTAATCCAATGCATTATAACTCTTGCATGCCACCATATATACCAGAGACTTTTGATTAATGGGGAGGGCCTAATCCATACATAAGGGATACTATTAATTCTATATCATTAATGAAAAAAATATTTAATAGTAGAAACAAAAATAAATAATAAATATAGTAAAGAGAAATAGTTTTAATATAATTTTCTAGGTTTTAATCTCCTCCATCATAAATGAACTGGGTATATAAACACATCAATAGCACTTAATCATACGTCAGAGGATACCAAACAGTATTAATGGTTAATATAAATAGGTAGGGAGACTATACCCTCGGGTATAAATAACTATTAAAACAAAAAAATATATCTTAAAGTAGTTATCTCAATAAATCCATAGAATAAAATGTAAATAACATATAAATGTTAGAAAAAGGTAAATATGAACATCATGGTTTATCAAAATGAATGATTATGTGTATCATATAGAATAAAATGAACTCTCCATGGGAAGATCATATATAATTGAATTCAAAAGCAAGAAAAAAAGGAGATGTATCCAAACAGTCCTGAGTCTTGGTATGACCCCATTCCCCAACTCCATCAAAACTAATAACTATCTATCCAAAGAAAAATAGACCTTTACCTAATCTGGTTAATAAAACATAAGGTTTTCTCAAGTACTAGGGTTCATGAGTATGGTGTGAGTAAAAATCAGTCATGAAACACCAATGGTATACCTTGAAAGTTTAGTAAACACATGTGAATTCTGGATATGAAATTATTGTAGGGTAAAAATTAATAAATAGATACCCCAATACCCTATGGATTGATCCTTCTAAACAACTTGTGACCTTAAATGATTCATTCAGTTCTGGAAGGGGATGATATACCCATATCTCGAACACACATCAGAGGAATAATGATATTTGAATCCCTATATAATAACCAATTTTAATGGGATTTCACCATCAAATATCACTAGTTGAATAATCTATGACCATCACAAGCCATCTAGGTTAATGATCTATTACCAAACCAATATCAAAGTTGGGGGTTTCATCATTGATAAATGAGGCATCACCTATCACTAGTTGAAAATACACCACCATTTATATGATTATGTTGATGATATAGAATCATTTTATATCCTTAGTGTATGAACATCACAAAAGCATCCCATTTTGGTGGAAGATATACCACCAATATCACTATCTAAGTGAATCATATACTACTTTCTCTTGTCTTTAGGTGGATGATGTTCTACAAGGATAATACCCATTAGTGGATGATGCACAACCAGTACTATCCTCTTGGTGTATGATGTACCACCAACATCATATCTATGGTGGTTAATATAGCATCAATATCAAATACAAATTGGATAATACACCACTACAATAGGTCCTTGTATAGACAAGAAACCACATAGAAAATTCTAATAAGATGATGATACTCCACCAATATAAATTCTTAAGTGGATTATGCTCCACCAATAAAAATTCTTAAGTGGATGATATATCACTAAAATGACTTTACCAAAGTGATCGTGGTTCCACTATTTCATTGGTCCCATGGTGGACGATGGATCATTGATCCTATTTACAGTTACCCAATACATTTAAATGTATTATTACATATTTTTAATATAAATATCCAATAAATAAAACCCAAAGATCTTGAGGCCTAGTGTCTTTAAAAGACAAAGTTCATTAATACATCAAAAATAAATAAAGACATGATATATTTATTTTAATCTCTATAATGATATCCTAAATCTCTTTTATCTCTTAAAACTACTTAAGATAACCTGGGGAATATATAAAAGAAAGTTTTGATCTATAAATCATAGTAAGTGAATTAACATGATAATAGAGAATAAAATGTGAGTCAAATAAGATAACATGCTATCATAAGAGTGAAGGGACATGAATAATAACATGAAATCATAACATAAATAACATTGAATCATAAGATCATGTCATTATGTGGAAGTGAAAGCATTATAAAACATGACATAAACATAATTCAAATCTAACCATACATCACATGGTGGATAGAGTCCCATCATGGATTAGGTTTAATCTCTAATCCTATACATAATTTCCCCTGAGAAAAATAAATTACCCACTTCATTGGTGTGCTATCAGGGCTCACCCTTTATAATATGTACATGCTTATGTGTGCCACAAAAGAGAACTAATCATAAGTCATAATCATAAGTGATTTTATCAATGAAATTAAGGCATGTATTAACCCATCAAGTGGAGGTAGAATAAGATAGGTTTATATTTAATAGAAATATATATAGAATTTATTATTATTTAATAACATAAAATATAGAGAGAAAATGAGTTTGAGAGAGAAAGGTCATAACCCAAAGTGAAAGGGTGGTTCAGAGAGATCCCTTACCATATGTTCAAGAGTCATTCTTCACTTACAATTAACATCATAGATAATAAAATTAAATTCATTAATTACTTAATTATAAAAAAATTCATATATAGTTTATTTAATATAAATTTACAATGTTCATTTATAATTATTTCAATGAGATTTAATGTTTAATTTCATTGTTTTTAGGGTGTTTGTTTCATAGTTACAAGGTTGGATCACCTGTGGATAATTATTGACATTCTTATGAAATAGAAATAAAAATATACAAGTTAAATGGAATTATATTCATGAAACTTCAAAAATTAAAATGGTCATAAATACCCATATATGTTCTCACAGAGAGATTATTCTTTTAGTAAAAATGTTAAATCCATACTGTCAGTTCATTTAGGCCATTTTACCGACAATCGTGAACTAGATTTGTTTTATTTAACTAAATAATTTTTAAAAACTTATATAACAAGAAATAATTTATATATATAATTATTTTAATCATATTTAACCATAATAATATTTTTATTACCATCCTTGAAGGCAGTAACTAAAAATGAAGACTCATCGTCCCTAGAGGCATTGAACCAACATAATATGGACAAAGGTTTCATTTCATTGAATAAGTGGAGAATAGAAGAGGATGTATGGTAGATATTAAATTTAAAAAATAATATTATAGTATATATAATATACTAATTTTATTATTCTATGTTGGATGTAAATTTTTTAGAGGATGAGGAGGAATAAAAATTAAAAGAACCGGTTGAGGGAATTACCTTCTCCTTTAGATGTATCCTATTGGGATTATACTTAAGGAACCTTAGAATAGTATTATTTGTGAGACCAGAAGCACTGGGACATGGGGATACTGATTGGGAAGAGAATTTGGTAGAAACTTGGTAGGATCCAAGGCTAAGAATATGTGATGAGAAGAGGTTGTGATGGATGGTATTTATAAGGGGAGGAGAGGGGTGTTTTTGAATATTATATTATTTGGTTTATTATTTTGGATCAGGACTAAAAATAGTTTTGATTATTTTGAATATATTTAGTAAATAGTGAATCTGAGTTCAAAATTACAGTTTCTTACATCATTGATGACTAAAAAATTCAAATATTTGGCTTATAATGTTAAAAAGTGTATTTTACCATATTTCACTATTAACTAACAATTCAACTATTTTATAAAAATACTAAAAAATTACCCTATTTTTTTCAATGTGTATATTTAAAAAAATAAATATATTTTATGAAAATGATTTTCTAAATATAAAAAAATTATTTTTTTTAGAAAAATCTTCTTTTATTTGAAAAATATAAGCTAAAATTTTATGATCAATTTTATGAACCTTTGAAAAATTTCTTTTGGTATCATAAAATTATACAATCATTATAATAAAACATAATATTTATTTATAAATAAATTTTATGAAAATAAAATTTCTTATAAAGTAATATTTTTATTATAAAAGTGAAACTAAAACATTTACATTTTATAAAAATACAAACACTTAATTTATCATTTTAACAAAAATTATTTACTTATACCATATTTTAAATATATCATATTTTAATTTTATAAGATAATTAAATATTATTTTACACGTACATTCGTGAGGTTACTATTCCTAATAGTTAGATTACATTTCTAACAGTCTAATTTCTATTCCAACAGTGAAATTTATAATAGTCATATGGAAACCCTAATTTCTATAAATACCTCATATTTATTTCATTATTAACTAAATTATATTTCATATCAGGGTTATATATATATTTTTCAAAATTAATATTTTATTACTAGATATTTTCTTCATTTCTACAATGTTGTTCATGAGTGTGATTATTAAGGGGGATCGAGAAGATCAAAATTTTCCTATTATTGTTATCCTATTTTTTATTATTTAACCCATTGTAAAACATTAAAATATGATAGAATTTTTATTATCGAAATGTTATTTTTATATTAATAAAATAAAATATTATTTGGTTTATCATTTTTTGTATGTTATTTGCTAAATATGACACATTTATTTAATCTGAAGGGAAATTTCATTGATAAAAGTCAGGGTTGTTACATTATTCCCCCCTTAAAAAAATTTTCCCTTAAAATTTTGTCTTATATATTATGGTTAAAAAAGGTGGGCGTACTAATGCTTCATGGATTCCTCTAGTTTCCAAGTCACCTACTCATATTTATGGTTTTTCTATTAAACTTTTACTAGGTGAGTTATATTATTATGTATAACTTTATCTCTATGGTACATGATCTTCACCATAAACTCCTTATAAGAGAGATCATTTTACAGATATAGAACCAATAAATTCAATAGATGCGAGGGATCTGGTATGTACTTACTCAATAGGGATACATGGAATATTTCATGTACTTGAGAAAGGGATGGTGGGAGTGCTAGTTGATAGGCTATAACTTTGATGCAGTCAAGAATCTCAAAGGGGTCAATGTACATTGGAATTAACTATTCATTCTCCCAAAATCTCATGACACTCTTCCATGGAGATATGTATAGGAACACATTATCCCTAACCTCAAACTCCAAGCATATTCAATGATTGTTAGAATAGATCTTCTGTCAACATTGAGTATCCCTGATGTGCTTCCAAACTATCTTGAATTTTTTTTTATCATTTCCTAAACCATTTCCATACCTGGAATCTTGTGTTGTACAACTTCAACCTAGCATGAAGGTATTCTATATATATTCCCATAAAAGAATTTATATGGAATCATTTGGATGCTCGAGTGAAAACTATTATTATATATGAACTCTAGAAGAGAAAGATATTGATCCCATCATACTTTGAAGTCTTTCAAGAATTGTTGAAAACGTATTCAAGTTTCTGGATAATCTTCTTAGATTGGACATCATTTTTTGGGTAATAACCCCTAATGAAGTTCAAATTAGTGTTTAGATCTTATTAAGGCCTATTTCATAATTTGGAGGTAAATCTGAGATCTCAATAAGATTCAATCGATAATGGTGTTTCATGTAGCCTCAATACATATATGATGTATATCCTTGTATATTTATCAAGTGATAAGTCCTATCAAATTTTAATGAAAGGAGTGGTCTTTGTAAGATGACCCATGACAACCCATATATAATTATTTTCTCATAGTGTCTTTAGAAGAACCATACAAAAGTATGTGGGGGATGTTTTCCCATTTCCATATAGGCATGGGTAATGGTTGCATCATCCCCCTTTGATTTTGACCTTTCAACCTTCACTTATTGAAATACTAGTCACTTTTATGTATATTCCATGATCTACTTCTTTATAGTTTCCAAAAATTGTTTGTCTCATTGATTTCGATAAACTTCACACTTCTTATGTGGATGGAGAAGGTTGGTCTATTTGCATCATTCAAAAAATCCTTCTTTTTCTTAGGATTTTTTAGGGCACATAATTAAGACCTAAATCTTAAAACTCGTTCATTAATTTTAAACACTAAAATTCTCCATTTTCTTATAGATTCTACCATGTTCTTAATTTCCACATCATCTCTTTGAGGTTCCATTATCTTCTCCAAGAGGTATAGTTGAGAAATAATTTAAGAAAGAAATAATTATATTCAATACTTTATGATCCCCATGTCTATCATTTTCAAGTATAAGGAGATTGGATCCTTCTCAATTCTCATCATTGATATGGTTGCATGATCCTTTCTACTGAGAGAATCTACAACTATATTTTCTTTCCTAGGATGATAGTGGTTTTAGAAGTCATAATACTTGATTATCTCACTAGAATATATAAATATTCTTCTGTGTAAATATATATTTGAGTCTATTATAATCTATATATATCTTACACTTCTCCTATTGAGATAATTAAACCATATTTTCAACATAAATAATATTTCAACTAACTCTTTATCATGAATTGGATATTTATTCTCATGAAATTTCAACTATGTTGAGGAATAGGCTATAACTTTATCATTATTTGTTATTATATAGCCCAATCCTTTCTTTAAAGAATCACTGTATATAAAAAAATTTCCCCACTTAAGGGAAGTTTTAGGACTAGTGTAGTGATAAACTTATTTTCTAATTCCTTGAATCTCTCTTTGAATTTTTAAGTCCAAAAAACTATACCCCTTTCAAATTTTCTTGGTTAGTAGGTTTAAAAATCCCAATATGTTTATCAAAAATCATTGATAATATCTATATAGTCCAATGGAAAAATTGATATCTATTATAGATATTTCTTTAGGCCACTCCTCAATGGAATTTGTATTATAATAGTCTAAAGATATCCCTTTTTTAGTGATAAAATTCCCCAAAAATGATACTTCCTCTTTCTATAACTCATATTTACTGTACTTTGTATATAGATTCTCCTTTCATAAAGTCTTTGTCATAGTATTCAAATGCTCACCATACTCATTATTTCTTTTGGAGTATATGAAAATGTCATTTATAATGACTAATATAAAAGTTTTGATATAATCTATAAAACTATATTAATTAAGTTCATAAGGATTTCAAGAGAATGTGTGAGTCTGATGGGAATTAGTATAAACTCATAGTATACATAACTTGTTCGAAAGGAAGTCTTGGGAATATCACCCTTATTCACCTCTAATTTATGATATCCCGACTGAAGGTCCACCTTAGATAAATACTGAGAATCACATATATTATTGTACAATTAATCAATATGTGGTGGGGGATTATTTCTCTTTATCATGATTTTATTGTGTTCATGATAATAAATGTAGAGGCACATTGACCAAACCTTCTTCTTGACAAAGAGATTCGATACACCCCAAAATGAAGCACTTGAGCGTAGAAAACCCTTTTCCATATTCTCTTTTAACTTCTTCTTAAATTATTATAACTAAGTGGTTTCCATTACATATGGATTCATGTAAATGGGTAGATATCTAGGCATAAGTTTAATTGAGGACTCAACTTATTTGTTAGGTAGAAGACCAGACAACTCTTCAAAGAATGCACTTGTATAATCCCTCACAATGGACATGTCTTCAAGTAATAATATATTCTTTTTATCAATCATTTTAGCAAGATATTATAACTAATAAATTAATAATATTCACACTTTATATGATGTTTCCAATGAAGATTCAACATCCTCCTTATAGTTTTAGAAAATTGGAGGATGACTCAGGATGTGGAGAGTGATATCACTCTCCCAATAGTTGATGTTGGATTTATCTAAGGATAACCAAACCATGAAAAATACAACATAAAAATCCACTAAAGGAAGTATGATAAGGTTTTTTTGGGAGGATCTGTCCAAAAAATTGACCAGGGAGGATTTATATACTTTAGATGTAATAATTGATTTGCTTTTTATTCTCATAGATAGAAAAACCACCATGTTTTTTGGTGGTGTTTGAATAGTTATACTAAACATGAAAAATGTGAAATAATTTATAGATCTATAATCTTATAGGAAATTTTAATTCAATGAATGGATTATGAGAACCCTTTTCAATATTTGTTTCTAGTTTAAGTCATTTATTATATCCAAAATAAAAATAAGACTAAGACTACTCAAACAAAAAATCACTTAGAAGAGAAACTATGAACATAAAATGAATAACTTATAAATGAAATGTAAATCAAAATTTATGATTCTCTAGGATTCAATCATGGTTATACATGGTAATGGTTCTTATTAGGTTTTCTAGTCCCACTATCTATTCATGTCATTCCTAATGATTCAACAAGAGTTTATAAATTTGCTAAAACATTTCCCCTAGGAGTGTCAAAATAGGTGTGTAGTAAGGCCTATTTTTCATTCACTGGTTTATTATCATGTTAATATACAATGAAACCTTTTAATAGTTATTACTCCTTAGGTTCAACTATAATTAATCCACACCAACTTGTAGAATCCACACAGGGATGTAATTTCTTGGAAACCAATCGCTCTATACATCACCAAAATTCCAGGATATTTTCTTATACTTAGAATTATCCCTTGGGTTATTATTAAATTATTCTAAACATAATCCACAAAAATAAATATACCTTTCTCTAAAATCCACTATAATTACCCAATCCTTTTACCCATATTTTTTCCAAAGTTTTAACATAAATTACCAATAAATACAACCCAAAGATCATGAGGCCTTATATTTTTGGAAGAGTAGGTTCAAAATACATAAAAAAGAAATTAAGACACAATATATTTATTTTATTCTCTAAAATGGGCTCCTAAATACCTTTTAACTCCTAAAAAACATAGGATAACCTAGGGAATACATAAATGAAAGGGGTGAGCTATAAATCCCCATAAGAGACTAAAAATGATAACATAGCATAACATGTGAGTCAAAATATATAACATGATATCATAAAATATAAATACCATGAATAGTCACATGTGATCTCAATATAAATAGAATGGTATCATAATATCATGAAAATGTGGGGAAGTGTCACCAGCATAAAACATGACATAAGAGTAAGTCAAAGCTAACCACCAAGACAACATCACAGATAGAAAATGTCCCATCATGGATTATGTTTACTCCATAATCCCTTACATAACATATCAAGATAAAAAACATTACCCAATTTATTTGAGTGTTATCTGGATGCACCCATCATAACATGTACATACTTATGTGTGGACAAAATGGAATTGATCATAAGTCACAATCATAAGGCATTTGAGAAATGAACTTAAGGCATGTATTAACCTATAAAAGGGATGGAGAATAAGATATTTATATATGTAAGAGAAATATATATATATATAATTTATAATAATTCAATATCATCAAAGTCAGAGATAAAGTGTGTTGTAGAGAGAATGGACACAACCCAAGGAAAAAGGGTTGTTTAGCGAGAACACTTACATTATGTCCTAAAGTCATTCTATACTTGCACTTAAAGTCCTAGATAATCAAATTAAATTAATTAATTAATTAATTCATAACCATTTACATATATATTTTATTTAATATTATTTTATTATGTTCATTTATAAACATTTCAATGAGATATGATGTTCATTTCATTGTTTCGAGGGTGTGTGTTCCATGGTTTCAAGGTTGGATCACTTATGGATAATTATTGATTCTATTTTCAAATAGAAATTAAAATATATAAGTGAAATGAAATGAAATTAATTTAATTTAATAAAAATAAATGGTCCAAATACCCATATATTTTTTAATATAAATACAATTCTTTTAGTATAAATGTTATCCTCATACAGTTTGTTCATTTAGGCCATTTTATAGACTATCATGAACTAGATTTGATTTATTTAATTAAATTATTATTAAAACATTAAATAAAATTAAATAAGTTGTAATTTAATTATTATAATCATATTTAACAATAATAATATTTTTATGACCATCTGTGAAGTCAGTAATGGAAAACGAAAACTCATTTCCCATGATGGTGTTTAACCAACATAATATGGACAATAGTTTTGTTTTTTAGAATAAGAGGAGAAGAGAAAAATATTTATTGTATATATTCTATTAAACTAATAAAATTATTGTTTATATAAGAAAATGGAGTTATAAATACTTGTTGGATGGATTTTTTTGGAGGACTAGGAGGAATAAATATTAAAAGAATCTGTGTAGGTAATTACCTTATCCTTTAGATGTCTCCTCTTGGGATTCCATGTAAGGAACATTAGAATGGTATTTTAATAAGACTAGAAGAACTAATATTTGGGTAATAGTATTGGGACAGGAATTAGGTAGAAATTTTGTTAATCTCCAAAGATTATAAGGTGTGAGTAGAAGAGGCTGTGCGTAGGATGGTATTTATAAGGGGACGAGAGAGGTGTTTTTGACTATTATAATCATTAGTTTATTATTTTTCCTCAAGATTTACAATAGTATTGATTATTGTTACAATAAATAGTAAATTGAACACATGAGTGTGTAATAATGTGTAATTACATCATCCATGACTCAAATATTCATGTATTTAGCTTATAATCCTAAATAAAGTATTTTATCATATTTCACTGTTCACAAAAATTTATCCATTATAGAAAAATATGAAAAATAAAACCTAATAATTTATTGAAATTTTATTATAAAAATGAAATAAAATTTATGAAAATAATTTTTTAAATATGAGAAATTTAATTTTTAAATAAAATACCCATTTATTTGTAAAATATCAATTTCAATATTACGATCAATTTTACGACCCTTTGAAAAATTTATTTTGGTATAATAAAATAATATTATAATTATTATATAACTTAATATGAATTTATAAACCCATTTTAGGGAATATACTTTCTTTAAAATTATTTTTTTTATAAAATCTTAATTAAAACAATTAAGTTTTTTTAAAATACAAACACATAATTTTTCAATTTTAAAACTTTTATTTATGTGTACCATGGTTTAAATACATAATATTTTCATTTTATAGGATACCTAAATATTATTTTACACTTTCATAATTGAGGAAGCTATTCCAATAGTCATATTACTATTCCAAAGTATCATATTCCTATTCCAACTATCATATAACTATTAAAACAATCTAATTTTTAAAGGTCATATAGGATACCAACTTTGTATAAATACCTCATATTTCATTTATTCTTAATTCAATTCTATTTATAATGAAGGTTATACAATTTCATTTTCAAAATTAATATTGATTTACAAACACTTTTCTTTATTTCTATAGTATTGTTCATGAGTGCGATTATTCAGGGGGATTGATAAAATCAAAAATTTTCTATTATTGTTATCTTATTTTCTATTTTTATCCAATTGTAACACTTTCAATAATATTGGCCATTGTTATTATCTAAATTTAATTTTTAAATTAATATAATAAAATTTTGTTGGTTTCATCATGTGGTGCATGTTCTTTATAATACATTACTAATTTTGACACAATTATAAGAAGGGAAGTTCCATTGATAAAATTATGGATCATTACACTATTTGAGTAGAATATTTACCAAAATATAGATTGGGGTGGTTAAAATACAATTAATTCACCAAGGGTGGTTAAGATACCATCACTTATTTGCTTTAATTGGATAAGGCACACCATATACCAAGAAACCAACAATATGAATGAAGTATAATTTAAATTCAAGGAAAATAATTTATAATTATACAATATTTTATAGGTTATGATCTCAATATACCTATCCATTTCAATGGTTCATTTTTAGGCTATTTCACCACTAGGCTTTTTCATAGTAAATCTAAAACTCACCAAGGAACACACTTGGTCACTACAATAGGCTCCCATTGTCATTTCTCATTAATAGAAACCCATTCTAGGTCTAAAGTATTGGTTTAATAACATATGTCAAATTAAAATTCACCATTGACACAAAATAGTATTAACACACACCTTACATAGGACACTTATAGCCCATTGTGTTCTAATTACACGATGGGAAATTAAAAATGTTCTAATTTCACCATATGAAATTAAAAAAACAAATTTAATTTAGTTTCAGGGAATTCACAACAAGGAGAAATTTCTTTCATTTCTTAAGATGTCTATAAAAGGGGTGAATATCCTCAAAAATGAAAGGTACCACCTACTGAGGACTAGCAGGGTATTTCTCATCAAAGATCCTAGATTAATTCAACCTCAAATGATAGAAATTAAAGAACCATAAAAAACCCTCAAATGAAGGTTCATATGATGATTTAAAAATGAGATACTAAAGAAAAACCAAATTAAGAATTGATAGAATACTAAAATACCCATAACAACCTCTAGTAACTGATGTTGCTCTGATATGATCTTGAACAAATGAGATCCACATTTGAAGGGGAAGAAATGAGATGAGATGAAGAGAGTGGTTCATCCACTGTTGTAGAAGTAAATAAAGATAATACCCATTTACAATTTTAAATCTACCAATAAATCAATTAATGTAAATTAAAAATTAAAAAACACCCAGGGTTACTGGGTACTCACCCTCCTTCTACCAGGTTCTCGGTCCCCCATAGGGTACCCACCATAGGACCACCAGAAACCTAGTGGTTGTTTAGGGTAGTTTCCTCCTATTTTGAGCACATCAAGTGCACAATAAAGACTATCTAGGTACTTGAAGAAATATGTCACCACGAAAAGATGTTATGAAACCCTACCATGTCCTAAAAATAAATTCTTGAGCTCCTTAAAACACCTCCAAATCTCAAGAATACACAAAATACACATGGTTTGTAAAAATTTAGATTGAATTCATAACTCATAAGAAAGAGGGGTGTTATAATTTCCCCACCATATAGAACACAACCTTTGGTTGGACCTCTGACCACTAATGAGGCTCATTAACAAAAATCTCCATCCACTACACCTAGATATCAAAATTATACTCTCATATCTACTCCTAGATATACTCATCCTACCACTACACCTACACAAGAGGAATCGTCTTCTTGTATATAGTTTTCTTACATCGATACACTATCAAAAACTGGTGGCTCCTCAAACAATGCATCTGAATCCATATTGACCTTGTCGATGACAATCACATGAGAAGTGTTAGGATAAAATATTTGGAGATACGATACATGAAATAAATCATCAAAAATAGTATCTATTATGAAGTGAAAACAATTAATCCAAGGTACCAAACCTCTCGATAACCTTGAATGAACCTGGGATCCAAATTCCCTTTCCTCCGAATACACATGTGTCCCAACTGAGGTGACAATCATAAAAATAATAAATCACCTACCTCATACTCTATAGGAATACATCACAAATTGGCATAAAATGTCTTCTTACTCTATGTAGTTTCTAAATACAACCTGATTGAAATAATATTATCTAAAATATTCTATACAATATTGAACCCTATAATCACTGACTCCCTATCCCTCACCAGAAATAGAGGTGATTAACATGACCTTCCATTTATACCCTCCAATGATTACATCTAAATATATTCCTGATAATAAATTTTATATAAAAAATATACAATAATGAGATATTTCTCTGATAAATCAAGAAAATCAGACACATTCTCACATCATATCCTTGAACACTTTGATAATATGCTTATACCACCCAATAGTTTGAGGATAGTAAGTGGCGATCAAGTGCACTAACATATCAAAAACCTTCAATAACCCCTTCCAAAAGCATGATGTAAAACATATATCTTGATCAGATATTATTCTCTTATGTACCCCATAAAAACACACTATATCTCAAATATATGCTTGTTTCAACCCTTCAATTAAGTAGGTATCCCAGATCAATGAAGAATTCATGAAATTTGACAATCGGTCCATGATAACCAATGTTGCATCACTACCATAAGATAACCTTGAAAATAATATCATGAAATCCATAGGTTCATCATCCCACTTTCACACATGAATGGATAATGGCCAAATAATATATAAAGGTCCATGATTCTTGAACATACCTGATGACAGGTAAAGTAATTCCAAACGAATACCACTATGTAATTATTGATCCCAAAACACCAATATTGTATGTTAATTTCATGATATATCTTGGTAATCCCTAGGTGAGGAAACCATCTTGAGGCATGTCAATCCTATATAAGAACCTCCCACATTCTTGTTGGGACTACCACATAACCCCAAACCCAAAGAATCACAATAGAACTTATGGAATAATTATGTGAAATCTATACACCATATATATCGTCCCTAATAACCAGGAATTCTAAATCAAATATCTAGATCTTCCTCACCATCTCATGGTATGGAGATATAATACTCAGATATTTTAGGGTCACTCTACCTTGATACTCATGTCCATCAGTACACATCTCAGGGAGGAGGATCATAATATTCAACTCTTTACAGGCTATCTACCTCAACTACACTTGATTTTTTCTATTCCACATGTCAGCAATGATAATACCCTTTTGTGGGGTATAAAATATCAGGTAATCAAAAGGATAAAGGTACTCAATAAACCTACTTATTATAAGGTTCATGTTTCTATAAGAAAAGATATACCTAAGGCTCTTATGTTTGGTATACAAAAAAACCTCTTTCCAAGAAGGTAGTGACATCAATACCTCAGCACATGCACTACCATTGCATTATTTAAATCATGCGTTAGGTAGTTATTATTATACCACTTCATCTTCTTAGACCCATAAGCAACCAATCACGTTAACTATATAAAAATTTCCCCAAGAACCACTCCCAAAACATAAAAATATACTATTTACTCATTACCTAAATTAGGTAAGTTTAGTATCAATATAGACATCAACCTATCTTTTATATCTAGAATGGATCTCTCATAAAAGTTAAAAAACACAAAATGAACCCCATTCTTGGTCAGGGCCATCATTATCACTAGAAAATGGTATTAGTCCTAGAATAAATGTTTATAGTAAACTATCAATCATAGGATACTATAAATATTGAAGGCATTATTAGGCCACTCCTAAGAAACCACAACCTCAACCTTTTTTGAGTCTACTGATATATCTCTCAAAAATATCATGTGGACCAAGAATCACACCATATTTCTATAGATTATATAGATCAATATCTTGGAAAATAGTTGATACTCCTTCATTGTATTCATAATGATCTCCAAATAAAGAGTATGGACCTCTCATGACATAGAGTAAAAAATAATATCATTGAAAAATATGATTATGAATGAGTCTTTATAAGGATGAAATAATCTTATAATCAAGGACATAAATACCATTGATATATTCATCAAACCAAATGAAATAACTATATACTCATATTTGTTATACCTACTTCCAAAATTATTACATGAAATATCATAAGGACTCACCCTCAATTAGTTATAGCCTAATATTAGATCAATCATAGAAAACCACATAGATCTTATTAACTTATCAAACAGGTTTTCAATATATGGTAGAGGATATTTTTCATAACCATCATTTATTTTAGATATTTTGGTTGAGCCTTAATATATTAAATCTCCACATGATCCATCTTTTAAGCAAGAATGGATATGGGATCCATGCCAGGAATATGATCAATTGTAAATTCGAACTCACATATTTGGTAAAAATACTCAGGAAACACATCCCATGATTAATTGATGATAAGAGAAAAGACTTTAAATAATATCACCTTATATTTTAAAATAACACTAACCAACTAGGCCTTGATTTCCTATAGATACTAGTATAAAGACCATAAATGGAATTATTATAGATCTCACTCAGTAATGATGGTATAACATTCACCCTCAAAATAGATAAAGGATAACCTTTGGTGATACCATTAAAAGTGTGATTAATAAAAATTAATAAAATACATACCAAGGATCATATTGGACCTGTGAACCTCAAACATGAATAATTACTAGAAAAACCAACATGAAATAATCACTATAGTACACTTCGGATATTTCTTGATACCCTCTAATCACACCCGTAAGGGAATATCGATAGGCACCACCCCAAACATATACTCCATAGAAAACCACATATCACTAATAATTCGATTAGATATGAATTTTTATGATTGATCTATATCGAATGGAAAATAAGTTAGGGATGATGCTATATGAATAATATTTTGTATTATAGATGGATTCCTACCCAGTACGATAGGAGTTTACTTGATGTCATGAAGTTGGAATAATCCTCAACCCTATAATCTAATCATGTTACTCCCCCAAGGGACATATCCCAGTTATTAATGTATTCCTTAAATATAGGAACCATGACCCTCTTTATGATGAATATTACTAGAGGATACCCAACATATTAACTGTTGTTATACTCTTAGACCTACCCATGAACCCAAGTTCTGACCAAAACCAAACCTTCCATCAAATCATAGTGTGATGACACAATACCTCTGTAGATTCCCCATCTCCCATATGAGAAATATGTCATTAATAGTCTATAACAATATGACTGAATATACCCCTAACAAACATTCAAATAAAAACTCAAACAAGGATCTCCATTTTGGAGGAAGCAATAGAACCCAACCCTCTCTGTCTACATTATCAAGCTCATCTTTAGATAGATTCATCACAACTATTCTTTATAGTACCAATAGCTCACTCTTATCCTTGATAGAGGAAGTATGTTTCCCAGACGACCTACCCTCAACTTAATTCCACTCTATAATAAAGGCTTGATTGAAAAACATTGACAATGATACCAAATGAAATATATTCATCTATTACTATATAAAATACCTTAAACTATCCTTCAAATACCCAAACATAGATGTCTCATCACCCACAATCATAGGTTTGAATTGAATTAAATCGGTAAATTAGGTAGCATAATCCGTTACTGACAATCCACCTATACTAAATGCATGAAATCCATGTTCGTTTCATCCCTTAGAGTCTCTAAAAAGAATATATAAAACAAGGATATCTAAAATTCCTTCTAGTAAAGCCCCATATACTGGTTCTCCATGAATAGAAAATCCCACTAGCACTTTTCTAGTCCCAAATGCATAAAAATGTAAAGGTTATCCAATATCTCTAGTGGAGTATCAAGGTGATTTAAAATATTTATTTTAGACTATGTGATGAACCATCCTGGGTTGACCCTAAACCGTTCACCCAAACTGGTCCGTGATAAGTCCCGAGGGGCATTACTGATCCCCCCAGATGTTAACTAGTGCCAGGCATCAAATCATACAAGAGGGAACAATTTAAGCCCAAGAGATAAAACTAGTACCAGATAAATAAATAGAAAAAACAGAGCACATAGAAAAATGACAGATGAATATTAAATAAACAAGAACCGATCCAAATAAAAAGTAACACTAAAAAGAAAAAAACTAGAAGACAATACCCTGATATAATGATCTCCATGTGACCCCTTGGTCACCTCCAACCACAATCCCAAAACTGCTGACACATGAGAAACCACTACGGAAAAGCCTAAAAAATAGCTGAACCTGCAACTGAAATGGTAATGGATAGGCGTAAGCATAAAAATTCTCAGTATGTATGACAAAAGTAAACCACTAAATGAGTGTTTACTTACCCATAATTGTCCGATGACAAAAGTTTGGAAATACAATTATAAATATGAAATTTTCTTTTTTTTAAAAAATAACACATATTTCCCACTATGAGAACCAACTCCCACCATATATTATTCCAAAAATAGTTTACCATTTTTTAAACAAAACCAAACAAGCAATATCAGGGCTATGAAAAAAGGAGACATGTAAACAATAAAAGCTAAAAATAAACCAGTCTAGTAGAAAATAAACAAGCAATACAAGATGTAAATAAACCAATGTAGCAGAAAATAAACAAGAAATAAAAGATGTAACCATATGTGATCCTGAATATCCCTATAAAACCCATGGACACACTTAGTTCGGCACCACCTACTGAAGTATGGTGAATCCCCATAGTCTATAACCCACTGATCACCCTCGTGACAAAATCAGCAGCAAAGCCCACATAGCCTCTCTATCTACTAGTGGCACCAACCTGTCTAATTGGGGCTGGTGAGTAACCATCACTTGATAATCTATAAGATGCCTAGGAACCCATGGTTTTTATAATAATACTATGTAAGTAGAAGGCCCTCGCACACGTGACTCGTCTCACCACAGTTTCCTACCCCAAACATGGACACCAATATACGATAACCCCTAAGGGATATCCCTCCTATAAAGCTACTCGATATTTATATACAAAAATTTGATATCTCACAAAGTTTACAATCGGTCCTCCATACCATTTAACATTCACTCCATTTCATAAAACACTCAATGTTTCAAACTAGGCATACACTTTGGCCAAAACACAATCTCCTTTAAAAGTTAGTACAAACATTACTTTTAGTTTAAAAGATCTAAACAAGCCTTTAAATCAAAATTTCTAAATACATTTACCCAAAAAATCTTACCAATACTGCTTTTAAATTTACACATCCCAATGATCCTTTAAGAAAACATTAATCAAAACCCACACTAAGAGTCAAACAGGCATGCAGTTTCAAACACACACACAAAATCATTTTCCCTGGCCAAATGGAGAAAAACCTTGAGAAATACATTTAAACCCATCCTTTAAAAATTCATAATGAACCCACATCCTTTAGAATTAGAATATCCATTTTTTTAGAACCAAGGTTTTTAATAAAAACACCATTTTATGCCACTATCTTTATTTGGAGGCACATCCATGTGTGCACCTAGTGCACCCATGGATGTTTAAAAATATAATGGTGCATCAAACATCCAAAGGGTTACCCAAAAACCATTTCCATAAAACACCATCTTCATTAAAACTGTTGTCACACACCCACTTTATTTAAAAATAACACAAACCAAAAAATTGAGGCCATTAAATCCTTACTAAGTGTTTTAACATAATAAACAAGTCGTAACATAACCAATTCATACAGACTAAAACAAGTTCTTTAACAAACAATGTCATTGCAACATAATAATCTCTATAAATTTCATAAAAACACATTTCCTCATTAAAATAACAAAGGAAATTTGAACAAGTTTCTTAGGTAACCCCAAACCTAGGTAATTTACAAAAAAATCATATAGAACCTATTTTTAACAAACCAAATAAATTTTAAATTTCTATAATAATTCAAACAAAGGTTCCATTGATGTGTGAAAATAGTTTATAAATTTATTTAAAATTCCAGGCATCAAAGTAAAGGTTTTAGGAAATAAAAGCTTGGAAACACCTACCAAAACCTCATGTTATTGGAATAAAACTTCAACGGATGAAATAATAACACCCCATGGAAAAACCGTATACCCTAAAATGAAAGGAAACACGAGATACACATTAAACCTAAAATTAGGGTTTCCCCAAAACAAACCACACATGGAAAGCCCAAAAAATTGTGTGAGGATGGTAGAATATAGGAAAGATAACTCACCAGAAGGAACCATCGGAGGGAGGAGTAGCTGTCGGAAGGAGTGCCGGAGGGGTGCAGGGTGTGTGTGTGGGGGGGGGGGGGGGTAAGGGGAAGAGGGGTGTGTGAGGGAAGGGGGAGAAGGGGTGAGCGCATGAGATAAAAAATAGGGGAGGTGTGAGAGAATAATGTGAGATGTGTTATTGGAGAGAGGGAATAAAAAAAAGTAAAGAGTTAATGGTGGGGTGTGTGAGAGAATAAGGGGGTGGATGATTGGAGAGAGGGAATAAAAAGGAGATGAATTAATGGGGAAAGATGGGTGAGTGGAGAGAGGGAGCACATGAGATAAAAAAAGGTGTGATTGGTAAAAGAAATAGGGGGTTGCGTGATTGGATAATTTTATTCATTTTCTTTTTAATAATAACAAAATTAATAAAAACCAAAAAATAATAATTATATTTATATAAATTTCAATGATAATAAGATCATTAACAATTTTAATTAAAAAAGCATTTTTATCTACACAACAATGTTATAATTATTATTATGTCTTAAACATTTACTCTATTTCTTTCTCATAAAGTTTTATTTTTTTAAGCAATGGGTAACTGCAGGGGAAATCCAGGTCAGCTGCACGGTTACTTCCAACTATGCGGTGCCTGTGCACCGATCCAAAACCCACCAAAAACATAAAATATCAGAAAAAATTAAACATGCACTCAACCCGCACTTCGACGAGGCTATCTGAAGATAAGAAATAATAAAATAAAATAATTTAAAAGATTGGGGTGTGACAATTCTCCCCACCACAAACACATTCTACCCCCGTAAATTCACCCAGCCTAGTGATAGACAAAACTTAAATCCATGACTGATTGAAACCGAAAGAAACCGCAACACAAGAGAACAGGAGAACACCAGAGAGTTCCCCCCACCACAAGACATAAACTAGTGTAGAAATTTAACACTAAAACATACCACCTGAGGAGGGGGGGGGGGGATGTGGGAACTCCCAACTGAACTTATCTATTTCTCCACATGAGTTGAATATGACCGTTGGGACTTAAACGGAAAACCACTCCATGGACACTCGTCATACTGGGGTTCCAAAACAAGGAACTTCCTATAACACCACCACCAGAACTATGAATTCCCCAAAACTATCTAAAACTCCCCAACACCTCACATCCCCAAATGATCACTAATAAAACCAGGACCAACCCACACAAGGTTCAAAAACAATTTTAAGAAAAAGTAATGATTCTAGAGGTCAAATTCAGAAGAACATAACTACTATGATCATGAAAGGATAAGTTCATCGGACTATGACCACAAAATATAAACTTAAAATAGCATAAAAAAGGAACAAGGTAACCTTGAATGTCTCTATTCCAAGATTAAAGATAAATAAACTAGAAAAGGTCTCACATGCCTCTGATACACTAACTGTGAACGAGCTTCACCCTGAGACCTGAGGCTGGGGAACTAATGGATGAAGCGTCTTATGACTCATAGTCAGACACTACAATCCACCGATTAGAACTCCTTCCTCAAACGACAATTCCCACAGAACTTTCCCTGATGACCTAAATTACCACAACGATGACAAGAATTCGGATGGATGTGGCCCGACATCTTGGAATTTCTTGAACTAGCCATACCGATGGCATGCCCAAAGGCATCATGACAAAATAGGTTCCAAGATCAACAAAGATAACCTCTTAGAGAAGGTTCCTCATGCACTCACTCATTACCAGATAGGGAACCTTAACAAAAAACCAACTATCACCAATTACTCCCCAAAATCTAATGATGATAAGAAAACCAACCTCCACTGGTCCCAAATAGAACCCTTAAACAAATTCAAAATGACACTAACCTTAACAACCTAGGAAGTTACCAACCACCCAAAGACACAATCCACTTCCCTCAAGTCATTCCATCACCTCTAACAGACCTCAAACACCACAAAAGGCAATGACACTTAAAAGAACCAAAACCTGTGCATCACTCATTGGCAACACTAGGGACCTCTCTAGGCGGCATACTCCGAACAACATAAGAAACACAAAACCAAAACTTTCCTCAAGCCAAAACACAATCGAAAATAACACCCCAATCTAAGAAAACTGGCCTAGAAGAAAATCAAATATAAACACAACCAAAACCCTCATTTCCAAAATCACATTTTTCATTTAAATTTCATTACTGCCTTATCCCAAGGTCAATTTTCAAATACCAAAACCACTTTTCACAAGACAAAAAAATCAACTGCCCATGTAAAAAACAATCTCCCAAACCTTTATATTTTAAAATGCACCTAATGAATCCTATGGATCATCACATGTGTTTCCACCCATTTCTATCCACATCATCCATAAACAAGTTCCACCACACACTTTCTATACACACCCACAAACATGTGATCTTCCATAAAGAGTACCAAGGATCACATATTTTTTTCAACAAAACCTAAGAATTTATTAAATGCTTTCAATTTTAAAACTCCCTTTAACAATTTAAAATCATTTTAGAGAAAAAAATTTCATTTTAAAAATTCACTTTCATTTCTAAAAGCACACTTTCACCAACTAGAACCAAATGAAGTACAACTTACAAAAAACCACCAAAATGAGGTACTAGAAATTATGCTTAACCCAACAACATGGTAGTGAGCCATGTCCCAAGTAAGTGTCAAAAACTAGGAGGAACTTAAACCATGCACTCAGAATCCACAGGGGTCATTACTCCATGTGAGGTCATGATGTGACACTGGCTTGACTCCATTGTCATCCCTCAATCCAAAATAAAGACACAAGACTCAAATCCCAGACTACCCCTAGAAACCCAAGGTTTGGAATGAGAAAGGGCTCATGATGCCCTTCCCGCACCTATCTCTTGTGTCTCGACAGTCCTAATCTCAATCTACCAAACACCGTAAATAACAAGGGCCTCCTATAATACCATTTTTGTCATGAACCGGCCTAGGTTGACCCTAAGCCGGTCACCTGATCCGGTCCGCGACAAGTCTTGAGGGGCATTCACAATCCCCCCTAGATGGAAACTAGTGTCGTACATCAAAGTATACAAGAGGGAATGATTTAATCCTAAGAGATAAAACTAGGACCAGATAAATAAATATAAAAAATATAGCATGTAGAAAAATGACAACTAAATCTTAAATAAACAATAACTGATCCAGATACAAAGTACCACTAAAAAAACTATAAAACAAGACCCCGCTACAACAATCTTTGTGTGACCCCTTGGTCACATCCAACCACAAACCCAAAAATGCTCACACACGAGTAGCCACTAATGAAAAGCCTAAAAAAGAGCTGAACTTGAAACTGAAATGGTAAAGGATAGGTGTGAGCACAAAAATTCTCATTAGGGATGCCAAAATTAAACCACTAAATCCAAGTGTTTCCTTATCAAATGTTTTTTGATGACACAAGTTTGGAAATACAATTATAAAAATATTTTTTTCCTATTTAAACAAAATAACACATTTTTACCACTATGAGAAACAACTCATGCCATATATTATTTCAAAAACAGTTTACCATTTTATAAACAAAACAAAACAAGTAATATCAAGGCTTTGCAAAAGGTAGATAGGTAAAAAATACAAGATAAAAATAAACCAGTGTTGCATAAAATAAAAAATCAATACAAGCTAAAAATAATATAGTGTAGTAGAAAATAAACAAGATGCCGGGGAACCCATGGTGGTTATAGTAACACTGTGTAAGTAGGAGGCCCACAAACATGTGACCTATCTCACCGTACTTGCCTACATCAATCACGTAAACAAATATATGATAAACCCTAAGTGATATAACTCCTATAAAGGTGCACCATATTTAAATACAGACATTTTATATCACACGAAGGTGCCAATTGGGAAACCATACCATTTAACATTCAATCCATTTCGTAAAATGCTCAAAGTTTCCAATTAGGAATACACTTTCTCTAAAACAAAATATCCTTTAAAATTTAGTACAAACATTACCTTTAGTTTAAAAGTTCCAAACAATACTTTAAATCAACATTTATAAATAAGTTTACCCAAAACATCTTACCAATACCACTTTTAAATTTAAAAAGACGAATGAGACCTTAATAAAACATCCATCAAAACCCACACCAAGAGCCAAATGAGCACACAATTTCAAACGCACACACTAAAGCATTTTTCCCAGACAAATGAACCAAAAAATGGAGGAATACATTTAAACATGTCCTTTAAAAATTGAAAATGAACACCCATACTTTAGAATCCAAAGATCCATTTTGTGGAACCAATGTTTTAAAAAAAACCATTTTATTCCACTATCTTCATTTGGAGGCACATCCATGTGTGCACATAGTGCACCCATTGATGAGTCAAAATCTAATGGTGAATCCAAAATACAAAGGGTTACCCAAAAACCATTTCTATAAAACACCATTTGCCTTAAAACCATCAACACTCACCCAATTTATTTTAGTTGAACACAAACCAAAACATTAAAGCCATTAAATCCTTACTAAAGTGTTTTAACATAATAACCAAGCAATAACATAACCAATTAATACACACCAAAACAATTTCCTCAATAAAAAATGTATATTCAACATAATAATCACTATATATTTCATAAAAAACCATTTCCTCATTAAAATAACAAAGTCAATTTGAAAAAGCATCATAGGTACCCCAAACCTTGGTAATTTACACAAAAACTCATTTAAAATCGATTTTTAACAAACCAAATAAATTCTCAATTTCTATAATAATTTAAACATGGGTATCATATAGGTGAAAAAATAGTTTATAAACTTATTTAAAATTTCAATCATCAAAGGAAAGGCATTAGGAAATAAAAACATGGAAACACCTACCAAAACCTCGTGGAATTAGAATGAATCTTAAACAGATGAAAGAACGATGCCCCACAGACAAATCGCTCACCCAAAAACCAAAGGAAACCCAAGATACACATTAACCCTAAAATTTGGGGTCAAACAACAAGAAACCCCACATGTAAAACCCAAGAAATTGTGTGAGGAGGGGATAATATAGGAAAGAGAACTCATTGGAAGGAACCACTAGAGGGAGGAATGACTGTTGGGAGGAGTTTCGGAGGGGAGGAGGGTACGCACATGTGTGTGTGTGTGTGGGGGGGGGTAAGGGGAAGATGGGAGTGTAAGGGAAGGGGAGAAGGGGTGAGCACATGAGAGAAGAAATAGGGTAGGTGTGAGAGAATAAAGAGAGATGGGTGATTAGAGATAGGGAATAAAAAAAGTAATGAGTTAGTAGTGGGGTGTGTTAGAGAATAAGGGGGTGGGTGATTTGAGAGAGGGAATAATAAAAGGAAGGATTAATGGGGAAAGAGGGGAGAGTGGAGAGAGGTAGCACATAAGATAAATAATGTGTGATTGGTAAAAGAAATAATGGTGGCGTGATTGGATAAAAAAAGAGTGAGTGTGATTTGAAAGAGGCGTGAGTGGAGAGAGGAATAAAAAAAGAGATTAAATGGAAAATAGGGGTGAGCTGTTGTGGATAAAAATAGGATTAAAACCCTTTTAAAAAAATTAATATTAATAATAGTAACAAATAGAAAAAGACAATAATAATAATAATAATAACAATTTAAATAACTGTTAGGACCAATAGGGGCCTATATACCCTAAGAGGGGGGGTGAATCAGGGTATGAATATTCTTTTTCAAAATCCTTCCTACCGCACTGGATCTTGACCTCTTTATTACAAGGGTCACTCTGTTTTTACTTGTGTGTTTATTATGATCACTTATTTTATTCTTTGTCTGATGATGATGCTTCAAATGCAATGCAGGGAAGTAAGCAGGCAGACACAAAGATTTTTACTTGGTTCACCCTCACTAGGCTACGTCCGAGGAGCATACACCGACAAGTTGCTGTACGTACCAATTCCACTAAACTTCACTAGATGTGGATTAAAATGTTCGGGATAGATCACTTCTATGCCCAGGAACACTGCCTTTACAAAGTTTAGGGTCAGCTCACTGCTTTCCCAAGGGTCACTCCCTGTTTCTCTCTCTTTGGCTCACTGCCGGTGGAGAGGATCACCTACTTCCTCTTTCTAAGCTCACTGCTCTAGAAGGGATTCACTCACAGTTTATAGACCTGTAGGTCTCTTCATTTGCATGAATACATGAATCCTTAAGTGTTGATGGATGCTCTGTTATAGTCCAACCTTCATCCACTGATGAATACCACTTTGCCTCCGAACACTAGGCAATTTTTTTGGAAACACCTTCTCAAAGCACCCTACTTCACGAAGCTCCCAATTTCGCGAAGCTCAAACAAGCCTTAGAAAAGCTCCTACCTTTTCACGAAGCACTTTCGCGAAGCAGTACCGTGAAGCTCAAGTCGTCACAAAGCACCGTCCCTCGCGAAGATTAATAAGCCAACGCGGAGCTAGCAGGTTTCGCGGAGCTACAATAGCCATTGTGAAGCACCTCTTTCGTGAAGCACACTGGCTCGGCGAACCACCTTCACAAATCGAGAGCAAAGGATCTTCTCTAAAAAATCTCTCTTCTTCTCTCGAGGGGGTAGGACTCTATTTATAGGCGATTTCACCGACCCTCGACCTTTCCGCGTGAAGTCAACTCCACGTCATTTCAAATCGCGAAGCTCCAAAATTTCAGCCAGAATTCTGTCCAAATCGCGAAGCACCACAGCAATTTTCCGTTCGCGGAGCATGATGTAGTCACGAAGAATCACCATCAACTTACCTTCGCGCCTTCTCCGCGAAGCTCCCTCGCAAAGCCCTTCACCGCTATGATGTGCTTCAGCCTCTGCCGTTCGCGATGCTTGACGTAATCGCGAAGAGTCACCACCTCCATTATTCTGGTCTTCGCGATTTCCAAACCATGCATCATATCTTTGCGAAATTAATGCCTTTGCCATATTAAATTATGATCTTCATGGAAATACACTTTTCGCGATGCTCACCAAATTCCAAATTTTGGACTCCAAAAATTTGGCAAACACTGGAAAACGACACCACCTTGTACTGCTCTTTCGTACCGCCTCCAGATCATCCTTTCCTTTGTCATCATTCTTTGTCAACAAGAATTGCCAAAAAATTCTCAGGAACGTGAAAATTATCCAAGGAAACCTGCTTTGTCAACAAACACAATCAACCCAAAAATACTACAATGTTACCTTGAGGGATTTTTTCCCAACAATAACAATAATAAAATAATAATTAATGACAACATTTATAATAATATTAAAAATTATATAATCGTAACAATACAATTAATTTTCATAATGATAATAATATTCGTAATAACAATAAAAATAATAATAATGATAAATCATAATTTTATTCATTTTATTTTAAATAATAGAAAAATTAATAACAACTGAATAATAATTATATTTATATCCATTTTAATGATAATAAGATCATTAATATATTTTATTAAAAAAACTCTTTTATCTACACAAAAAATTTATTATTATTATTATGTCATAAACATTTACTTTATTTGATTCTCATAAAGTTTTAATATTTTAAGAAATGGGTAACCGCCTGGGAAATATGGGCCAACCGCACAGTTACCGCCAACCATGAGGTGCCCATGCACTGATCTAAAACCCACCAAAAACATCAAATATCAAAAGAAAATTAAACATGCACTCAACCCGCACATTGAAGAGGATAACTAAAGCCAAGAGATAATAAAATAAAATAATTTAAAAGGTCAGGATGTGACCGAATATATCCATAACTCTACATCTTATGGTACACCCTCACCTACAAAAGAGTGATAGATATTTTAGTTGAAATCATGATTTAGATCAGATAAGATCAGTCCAACTCTCAATGACCCATGACATATAGATTGAAAGACCTTTGTAAAATTATCTTGGATTTATTAATCAATAAGAGGAAAAGTTGCAACAGGTGGGACCAGGTCCAATGTTTATAGGGAATGCTCTACCTTTCCCAATGGTTCTTAAATGGGTTTTTCATGGTGGTATATATCTATAATTCCACAAGAATGACATATACCACTTTTTTATCATAGGTACAATATCAAAGTTTGGGGTAAGAAATAAGATACATGTGTTACTATACCCTAAACACAAATCATATGATATAAGGGTCTTATATAATAAGGATTTTTTTCTAGCCAAACCTACCTACCTCAAGTTAGGTAAAATACCATACATGATTACATAACAGTCATTGTAATGGGTTGGTTAAGTAAAGTGACACAAATAAGTATTATAGAAAAAATATAGGTAAGTTTTTATTGAAAATTAAAAAAACAACCTCATATAGTAACCATAACGACAATAATAAGAAATAATTTAAATTTTATGTGATCCATACATGCCAACAATGATGCATTAACACAAGTCTCTTACAACCTTAAGTGAGGAGTAAATATCCATAAATCGTAGGTTAATATGAAATTTAAATGAAAACTAAATTACTAAGAAATTCAAATATCAAATTCATAATATATCAAAATAAACACATATACAAGTCAGACACGCCATACAGAAAAAACTAAATCCCTATTTGGTATATTTTATATAACTATGTCCAAAAGTAAGAAAAAATAAAGCATACTTACTTAACTGGTCTTGTGTCTTGGCCTTGTACCACTCCCCAAGTAAAATAAATATCCAAAGAACTAGTCATCTAAAGTACTAGGGACCTTTAACATACCTAGGTTATGAAACATAAAGTTTTCTTGGGTACTAGGGTGTTTGAAAAAGGAGTGAGTACAACTAAATATTCCACCACTAATGGAATCTCTAGAGAGTGTAGGGAATATATGTGTATTCTTTGTATGAATTTTAGTAATGTGAAAACAATAAATAGATAACCAATCGCCTTATAGAGTCCTCCCTCTAAACCAAATATGACCATACCTACTTTGTCCAGTGATGGAGTATAATGATATACCCAGATTCCGAATAGAAAATTTAAGGATTAACAATATATCACTCCTAATATAGTAACCAATGAGAATGAGAAATAACCATTAGACATCATTGGGTGAAATATCTAGAACTATTACAATTCATCTAGGTGAATGATACATAAACGAACCAAAACTAAAGGAAAATGATTCATCATTAGTGAATATGTAATCAATGATTATAAGTATATGATAAACTAATATTTCCATACATAGAATGATGATATACCATTTTTTGATAGCTCAGGTGGAAGACACACCACTAAAACATTCCATTAAGTTGGATAATATACCACTAACATCACTATTGAAGTGGATGATACACCACCAAAACTATATTTTTAGTAGATGATATAACTTTGATATCAAATCTCCAGTGGCCAATTCACCATTGGTATCAAGTCCAAAGCAGAAGGTATACCACTAGAACAGGTCCTTGAGTGGATGAGCCACTGCCAAGACAACTCTTATAAGTGGTTGATGCTATACTAATACAAATTATTAAGTGAACTATATACCACAAATATGACACTCCCAAAGTAGATGAGGTCCCACTATTTTATTAGCCCTATAGTGAATTATGGATGATTAAACCTATTTTGGTTGATGAGATACCACCAACCAACACAAAGTGGTTTATATACCACTAATGCACTAAGGGTGGTCCAGATACCACCCTTGATTATGTTTAGGTGTATGAGGCACCACCACATTCTAAGAAACCCACAATATGAATTATATATCATTTAAATTCAATTAAAATCATTTATAATTATTAAAAATGTCATTGGTTGTGTTATTAATCCATCTACCTATTTAAAAGTCTAGTTCCTAGGAAATCACAAAACTATCTGAGCTCATACTCTATCCAAAACTCACCAAAGAACACTCTAGGGAAGTACACTAGGTTCCAAGGGTTCGTACGCATTTATAGGTCCCCATAATATATTCAAATTCCTAGTTTCATACCATATCTCACATGGAAATTGGTCATCAGGGACTAATGATGTCAACAAAAACATCACATTGGCCACTTGTGACCTATTGGAATCCAATTACACCATAAGAAATTAAAAAATCATTTAAATTTAGTTTTAGGTAATACACAACAATGAATCATTTCCATTATTTCATAAAACTCATTAAAAAAAAGTAAATACCATCAATAATGTAAGGTAAAACCTACAAGAGACTTGCGGGGTATTTCCTATTTAAGATCCTTGTCTAATTCAACCAAAAATAAGAGAAATCAGTGACCTTAATAAAAACCCTCAAATTAGGTTTTAAGTGATGTTTCATGCCATGAAAGTTGGGAAAACCATATTAAAGAGAGGATGAATACTAGATTTACCCATGAACACTTTTAATAATTAACAATTCTTCTATCTAAGCCTGGAAGGAAGAGATCCACCTTAGAGTGGGGGAACAAAGTTGAGAGGGAGAGGGGGTTTAAGTTCTTATATAGGAAAAAATGAGAGGAATCCTTATTTAAAAACTAAAATTAATAAATAAATAAATTAATTAAAATTTAAAATTGTAAAAAAACAACACATGGGGAACAAGGTACCTACCCTACCAGTATTGGGTTCCCATTCCAGAGCTACTAGGAAACCGATGGCCTTAAAGGTCTTTTGTATCCCCTTGAAATCCCACTAGGTAATGAGTACAAACTAACTGATTACCTAGTGGAATATGTGGATATTAACTAGTCACCCTACCCAACACCTCGAAACAAACACTGAATCCCACAATAACACATTAAATGTTCATGAATACCCAAAATACATGAGGTTTATAAAAAATATAGTTCAAATTAACCCCTCACACAGATGAAGAGTGTTAGAGGTTAGTCAATATTTAATAATCAAAATATTCTATAACAAAATGAAACATGTCTAACATACATTAAGTCAAAAATAGAATCCCCATAGGTGTAAGATCAATACATGCTATATATAAAAGGAACAAAAGAATAAATATTCACACATCTAAAATGAAAAAGTTTATATCATGGTATCAGCTATATCCTTGAATTTCTCCACCTTCTAAATATCCCATCACAAGGACATTACTCTAGTATGGATCCTTGCAAAAGAAAGTATGCATGTGCACTGGGGCACCCATATAGGGTGTGAGTAAAAAATCTACCAAAACACCAAAAAATTGTCCTTAGAATAAGAGTAATAGACAAATGGGAGTTTATTCACTGAAAAAATAGATAAAAAATAGTCATATATCTCTTTCAAGTAATCATGTGCTAACCACACCACCATAAACCTCAACCATACTTTATTCAGCTCCATGTCTATAGAAAGTGGCATTTCATTCCACCAATACATATCGGAACATGAGAAGTACCATATCAGTCAAGGAAAAACACCACATCAAATCACACATCAAGTCCCAGAATGGACCCACTCACTCTGGGGGAGGTCACGCATTAATTCCTATATCAAGACTCAGACCACACCCTCTCACTCTAGGGAGGTCACACATCAAGTCGCATATCAACTCCCAAACCATACCCCCTCACTCAGGGGAGGCCACACATCATAATCTTGATGACCAACCCTATCACTAAGGGTAGACTCAATACCCATAATCCTATGCCATAACATCACAAGACACTGTCCACTTACTCATTATGTGGTAAAAAATCACTAATATCAACACAAAATATAACACACAATAGAAATATCAAGTTTTCACACAATTCCTTATGATCAAACATTAGTCCAAATAGGACCTCATGGACATAAAGAAGAAATAATGATAGCCCTTTAGATACTATTAGTTAAAAAACTGTAGGTCACTCACACTAACCTTTTTTGTTCACACATTACCTTTATAGTTGAAGGAATTAATCATTTATAGCCATATTCCAAACCATAAGGACACTCAATCCTCAACTAATCATGACCAAATCACACTAGAAAAAATTCACCATAGCCGAAAACCTTACCTAAATCTATTGAAGAAGGATATGTTCCATCATTCCCAAGCCATTTCACCCCTAAATACCCCCTAAGAGGTCATTTACATAAATTTGAACTCACCCGACCACTTTGATACCAAAAGGAGAACAGGCCAGACCAATACATGTACCCCTATGCATGACAGTTCATACAAGCTCATATAAATACAATAACATGTGAAGAACATATTACCTCAAGTGTAAGGGAAACACTCATTAATCCACATCACCCAATTCAATCATGAAAAAATAAATTCCTAATATTAGGAAAAAAACTAAAAATTAAATATTTAGAATAAAAAAGGAATAAAAGAAGAGAGAAAGAAACACCTAGGGAAAATATTGGGTTAGAGTTACTAGAAGAGGACCCCGATGAGAAGGGAAGCTGCAAATGGACTTCAAATGAATATTGAAAGAGATTGAGGTCTAAGGGAAACCCAAAATATGGGTCTGGGCATGCGGGGGTTGAGGGAGGATATGGGAAGTCTTAAAGGGTGGGGGGGGGGGGTTGAAGGAAAATTACAAAACATACCCTAAAATAAACTCACCCAGGACACATTGAGTGCTCGATAAATAAACCCTTTCTACTCGATGACGCCCTACAAACTGCATTATAGGGAAATAAGTATTTAGTGGTGGTTTTGAAAACCATTCCTAAATGTTTCTTTTTTTTATTTTTATAGAGTTATTTTTATAAAACCATTACTAACTCATGATAGTTTATTAAAAATCACTGCTATTTTGGTGTTTTTTGTGATGGTTAAAACCATTATAAAATATAAAATTATAGTTTTTTAGTTTTTATTTAATGTTTCCAGTGATATTTAAATGGCCACATAATAATTAATAATAAAAAATTATAACTAATTAAAATATAAATTATTTGTTAATAATTAGTAATTAATAATTTAATAATAAATAAATATTTATAATTATCTATTATTTAAAATTGTAATTAATACTAAATTAATAATTAATAATTATTTAAAAATCAAATTAATTATTAATTATTAAATTTGATTAACAATTAATTATTTATTTTTTATAATCATTAATTATTATTATAAATACGCGATTAATAAATAATTAACAATTAATTATGAATTATGAATTATGAATTATCAATTATCAATTATGAATTATAAATTACTTATAAATATTGATTATATGATATTTAAAATTTAATTACTTGTTAATTATTATTTAATTTTAAGTAATTTTTATTTGATCATTAATATTTTTTAATGAATCTATTATTGATAGATAATTAATTTTAAGGTTGTAAATAATAATAATAAATAATTGTTAATTATTATAAAATTAAAATGAATTTGTAATTTAATTCATTAGTAATTTACATAATGTATTCTATTCTTAAAACATGTGCAATAACATTTATAGGAATATTATTACATTTATATTAATTTGGTAAAGTGGTTAGTAATTTGTTAAAAAAGAATGGGTGAGAGAAGTGCAAGGGTGAGTGATATCTTGGTAAATTGTTATGTAATGTAAAAAATATATTGAAATAATTTTTCAAAAAAATTATATTGACATATTAATATATGTAAATGAATTTAGAGGAATAATTAGTTTTTTGAGAGTCAAACGAGAATGAGTGGGAGTATTGTAAATATGGGTAACCCTTTGAGATGTTTCTACAACATGTAAACAATATATTAAAATAAGTATATAATAAATGATAAATAATGAATATATTTTATATAATTAAAAACTATTTTTTAAAAATTTTTACAAAATATTTCTATAAAAAACTATCATGAAATAACCTCCACTAAATGATTCATGATGGTTTTTAAAAAAATCTGTGAAATGATTCCTAACACAGAAAATCATGATTCTTTTTAAAAAGCATTATGAGTCATTTAACGGTGGATAAAACCATCTATAAATACAGAAACCCAAGATAAACATTCATTTATTTTACATCTCTTGCATGAATTAAACAATACATTACATATATAATAATATCCCAATAAGTGATAGGTTCAATGTATTTGGAGACTACCTACATAATAATATTATTTTACAATACTCATAATCATTTCTCCTTAAAGGCACCATACAAGAACATCTTCTAGACTTATCATTAAAAATAATCACCCTCAAAACATGATGAATAAAAATATATGAAAATGGTGAGCTAAAAAACTCATTAAGGTATAAACAAACATTTCATTAAGGATGATTTAACAAGCATAAGTTAAAAACATGAGCATAAGTGAAATTTCATAAAATCATGAGTGGTAATCTTAATAAATAATTGATATTAAAAGTACCTGTAATAAGAACATAAAACTAAAAAATATCAACGTGGAAGAATAATCAATATAACATTGCATAGAAACATTTAACATAAACATTGAATCATAAGACCATATGATCATAATAAATAATATCCTTTAACTATGGAACAAAAATTATCATTGGGAAATACAACATTCACAAGGCACACTATTATAACCCTTTCTTATGAGAAACTAAAATGTACTTGGGACCTATCCCATGAAATATAAATCTTAACGAATGAATTGGAGAGTGATATGGGACCCCACCCTTAATTCATCCATACTTACCTACTCCACTTAAAAATCATTCAATTTTTATATAATGAAGAACCCATGGAATCAAAAAAGGGTTTCATAAAACATATAAATAGAAATAATTCAATCTTTATATTCAAGAAAATAAAATGGGTTTCTTAGAAAATGAAAATGGTATAAAATAATATAATGAAAAAATCATTTGATACTGAAAAATTGACAACCCAAAATAATAAAAATATAAAAGATAAATTTAGGTCAAAACATTAAGCATTAATCCATTGGATATAGATTTTTAAATGATAAATAAAATCAAATAATAAAAATATATCTTTTTTTTGTGAAAAAATTGTATATTCATATTGTAAAAGTAATAGTTACAAGTTAATTTTCAAAAATTCTATATTTTTTTTAAATTGAATAAAAAACCTTTCATGAAATTTAATTTGGATTATAAAATAATTTTCCAAAAAAATAAATTAGATAAGATCATTAAAAAAATAATTTCATGGAAGAAAAAAGTTAAATTAGAAATTATATAACATAAAGAAATGAGTTTTAGTTACCAAGTCCCTTAGCTTTACACTTGATTTCTACAGAAGTTATTTAACCTAATGAATCACAAATATAAATATCTTAATTACTTATTTCATAACATTATTCATATACATTTCCATTTATACTCATTATTATTAAAAATTCTCTTTGTGTATTATATTTTTATAATATCTTCTCAACATTGGCTATTAATAATATTTACCATTTTGAACTAGGTTCCTAAAAGTAGAGTTGTTATTAATTATTCTTCCAAATTTAATCATGAAAAAACCATTAAATGTATAGAAATTATTGTTTTATAAAGACATTTAATTTTATAATTCTACCACATGAGGGTTTTAGTCATGATTTGTGAAGATGAAATCGATGATGAACTAGTTTTAAGTTAAATAATGATATTGATGGGTTACCATATAATTATCATTAAATTTTGTGTCATCCATAAAGAAACATTTTCATGATATATATTAATTATATATATCATATATAATTATAAAATATAAACTAAAACTAACCATGAAGGTGGTAGTGAAAAACAAAATGCATCATTCTATAGATGAGGTATTCCGCATGTATGCATGGATAATGATTCCATTTAAGGTAGTAAGAAAAAATTAGTATGGTTTATCCTTTTAGAAACTAAAATGTTATATATATATATATTTCATACATATTTATTTAATTCCACTTTTCGACAAGTGGGGTTTGGTAGTGAAGAAAAATGAAACACATTTCTTCATAGAGGTGGTAGTCCACATATAAACAGAATTCACGTTTATGTTTTTCTCAAAGGAAAAAAAGGAAAGGTGATTAATGATTGTACCATCATAATAATAACATAAAAATATAAAAATGAAAATTATTTAATAATTTATGATCATTTAACACAATTTTAATAATAATAAGTGAACATAAATAAATAGAAATAAGAAAGCATTGGTTTCATTTTTTACCACACTTCTTGGATTATCTCTTTTCAAAAGGGCTTAATCCTCAGAGTCTTTTCATTTTGGGAAGAAAAAAACAACATTAACATGGATAGGAATATTTATTATAGTAATGGGTATATTTTGGTATGAACTAAGTTGGTTATGGCATGTGGTGATGTGAGGATAGGAGAACCCTTTTATAACTGAAAAAGGATGAATTTTTCATAAATACCCCAACTTTTTAACAGTGGAAAGTCTCTATCATGGAATATAGCTCCAAAATTGAAAAATAATGGGGATAATAATTGTTAAGGTTGATAAAGACACTCAACACACATTTCTACACATGTTTTAAACTTTTTTTAGATCATTAACTAGTATATTTTTACTTTTACCCTTTTATCTTTTACCATGGTGACTAGTTTTTAAATAAGTAACATATCCTTTATGATTAGAAATAAAATGGTAATGATTATATAATTTTTACCTATTGATTCCAAAATTTAAATCCATTTACTTTGATTCAATTTATTAAAGTGATAAAAAATAATTTTAAAATAATAAGTATATAATGCATTAAATATAATTTCTTGAGAAAAATATTATTAATTTTTATACCATTAAATATATGTTTATAAAATAGAGTAAATATTTTTAAATATAACACATAAAATGAATATTTTTCAATAAAATGATTTCAAATTTTTTTAATCATTCTTATATATTAATATTTCTATAAAATTCATAGCGTTTGTAAAAATAGTATATTTTACTATTTCACTAAAAATCATTTTTTAAGAAAAATCTCAATAAATAATCTGATTTCTTTTCCAAGATAATTACAAGAATGAGGTTTTTTTAAAATTCATATAAAAAATTAATAACATTATAATTAAAAACATATAATATATAAAAAACTATTTTTATACGAAAACGACCTTGATATATTAACTATTACTCTTCATGTTTCCTATAAATTACTAATTAAACTTATGTTAATCCTTTATTCATGCAAAAGTATATTATACTGGAAAAAGGTACATTTTAGTAAGATATTTTTTATTAGTTTCTTATCTTCACTAGTTGAGTCAATATTTAAAGTGAACTTTTTTTGGTTTTGTTCATTATATATATATATATTTTATAATTCCATTACCAATAATTATACCTGAAAAAGTTATGGCTACCTTAAAAAGGCCTGTATTTTTTTGGTTTTAATTTCATATTTAGTGAAATATATAGAGTATAGTATTTATTTAAGGAAGAATATTATATTGAAAAAAAGGTTGTTACATTCTACCCCTTAAAAAGAATTGTGTCCTTTAAATTTTATTAAATGGAGAAAACTAAGTGAGGGTACTTTTATCTCATCACATCCTTAGGTTCCAATATAGAATCTTTAAAATTATGATTTCATAATAGCACTTCGAATAGATGGCTGGTATTGTTTCTCAAAACCTTCTCTCTTTGATCCAAGATTTCGATAGGTTATTCCTCATATGAAAGGCCATTTTTTAGTTTTATATATTTCTCTCCTAGTACATGTGAAGTATCTGGGATGTACCTTAATAAAAGAAATACATGGAACACATTGTATACTTAATAGAGTTATGGGGGGAGTGATAAGCGATAGGCTATAACCCTGAAAAGATCAAGGATCTTGAAGGGACTAATATATATGGGGAAAAAATCCCTTTATTCCCAAATATCATAACCATGTTCTATAAAGATATTTGAAGGAACACCTTATCACCAACTTCAAACTCCAGATCTCATTGATAATTATCTACATAAATCTTCTATTAAATGTGTGCCTCTTTTATTTTCCACTGAATTGTTTAAACCTTCTTTATAATTTCTTAAACTATGTCATTTCCTATCAACTTTGTTTTACTAAAGTTTTTCCAACATGTTGGAGTTATATATATCTTCCCATATAAATCCTCACATGGTTATATTTGAATTCAAGAATAAAAAATATTTTCATATTATTACAATACTAAGTGGAGGTGTTGATCCCAAAATCCTTGAAAATATATCAGACGAGATCTTAACATATTCTCTAGTGCATTACTAGTCCATTCAAACTGACCATATTTCTAAGGATGTTAAGTAGTGCTAAAACATAGCTATATCTCCAATAATTTATGAAGGTTTCTCTATATTCTTAAGGTAAACCTTGTATCCAAATAAAATAAAATGAATAATGATTCTCCAAGAAACCTCACCACTTACCTTATGTATATATTGGTGAGTTTTTCAAGGGAGAAATCTTCTTTAATGGAAATAAAATGTGTTGAATTTGTAAGGAAATTGACTACAACACAAATAAAATTATGAACTTTAGAAATTTTGGGGAGTTATATGATGAAAAAAATTGTGATGTTTTTTTATTTCCATATTGGTATGATTAATGGTTTCAATATACCATTATGTATTTATTGTTCAATGTTAACTTTTTATCATACCAAGAATCGAGATATGCATTCTCCGATCTCCCTCTTTATTTTATCCCAGATAAAGTTTTTCTTTAGATCTCTATAATGTTTTTGATTAAGATCTCGATAATGTTTTTCTTTACAGACACCTACTTTTCTAGGAATATAAAGGCACAACCAAGTCTTTTAAAGGGGACTCAACTTAGTCTTTTTAGTTAAATTTTGATCCGGGGTCACAACCCAGACTTTCCTTTTAGTGGTGGAATAACCAGAAGATTAAATGATTTATTTTGATTAGAAAAAGAATAAAAATGACTCAAATAAGTAAAAATATAATAAAAAAGGTCACAACCCCCTCCCCAAAAATTTCACCACTCTTGGGCCGACAATAGGAGAAGAGAGACAGTGACCCTCAGAGTCCCATCTCTAGTAGGCCCCGAGTTAGTGATTATCACCGAGGGTATAATAAACATGAAAATGGGAGGCATTACCCTCAAAGAGAAACACATGAGGAGGAGAGGATAAGATATAAACCAACTAAATTTTTCCAAGACTACTATATATAGAAAACCGAAGTACACAAATGTAATTTCATCCAAGAACTACTACAATTGAAAGGTAAAATGCAAGTACCAAATAATGTAAAGAAGGTAGTGACCAGGAATCCCAAATATCTCTTGCAACCCACAAGATAGAAATAACCAAATTGATCTCTAACTTTCTCAAACTGTCCTGAAAAATAGTATATATATTCATAGGGTGAGTATAACAATATACTCAGTAAGATCCTCCCCATAGCCTCTCATTAAAAGTAAACAAAGCATGATAACGAACAATAAACATCAAGTGAAACTAACTTATCACCTAAATAGGTATACTAAGTTACAATCATCACCATGGATAATCTCACGAAGTATCGCATAAAAGAGAATATTATATAATAATGAATACCAATGGTACCCTGCTACCGATTCACCATTAGTTTTCCACTCTGCCCCGACATCGCACATCTTGTTCATGTCTCTCTAAAAAGGATATCCCAAAGACACCTGGGAGAAGAACCACAACATGCACCTCATGAAATCCACACCATATCCACATAACTAAAATTAACCATGTAGTTTTTAAGATCCACCACAACTTGCATAACATGTATCATATGTAGTGTATTATACCCAAATCCATCACAACCCATACATCAAGTAAGGATCTTCAAGCCATAAAAACCTATACATATTATACCTATAGTAGTCCGTAGGAAACTATATCTAGAATATATGTGTGTGAAATAACCAAAATCTATTATAGATCTTTATATATATATATGGGAAAAACTAACCACCGCGCATACCATAACAAGTAACTACCAAGAGAAGAGAGTGGGGACAAATGGTGTAGTAATCTATCCATCCTCCCACTGAGATTTTGTGGAAAACACCCCTAGATATTAGAATCCATGGGGTGTCAGTTTACCTAACCGATATGGTGAATTAGTGTATTGAAAAACAAGTACAATATATAATATAGCTCAAAACCACACTAAGGTCATATCCCAGTCTCAGACACAACTATAGCTAACATCTCTCAGACTCCCGACTGGAACTTCTATGACCATACATCCTATAAGCACACAAACTTTTAAAGAGATAAATTAAATTTTCTTATCCATTTTCACCAGTTTCAATTTATGTTAATTAATTCTTAACCATCAATTAACCATTACCATTTCAAAAAATATCCATTCCCTCAAGGCATAAAAAAACTGAGCCGACAACTTCTTATAATTTAAACCTCAAAATTGCACCCCAAAAGTTCTAACCCCATGGGTTAAACATTTATTCATTTACTAACATCATTAATTTCTATATAACCAAGTGCTCTAGGAAGACATTCTAAACCCCCCAAACACAAGGGGCACAACACAGTGAGTATATGGACTACCCATCTAGTTTTTTCCACCTATAGAAGGAGAGTAAACTCATCTAACCATAAGGGAGAAAACATAGAAATCATGTGGAATACCCTGTATGTCTTCACCTCCCATGAAAAGAGAGTAACAAAACACATGTGTATACCTCAATAAGTGGAAAAAGGAAAGAAGATAAAAAAAGATTCAAAAAAGCACTCAACTCTCATAACAATGGGTAAGCCCAACATCAACCCATTCCATCATATTTGATGTCGTCCCTTAAAACACATACATAAACTATGCATCTCTCCACCCTTGGCATTAACTACTACTAAGACATCCGGAATCTCTACCCCATGTACCAAAAATGCCCTCCAGGATCATTCATCCTCGGCTCACATCACATCCAGGCCTCTCTTCCCCACATAAAAGAATATCCCTCCAGGCACTTCCATATCACAAGCTGTAGGGAACAAAAAATAAACTAGGATCTTGGCCCAAAAAAAGGCATTTGGGCTTCACAAATAATGAAATCTCATGGTTCCAAAGTATAAGGCACTTGGACTTTACAAGAAATAGGGAAACTAAGGCCGTACAAAGGCATTATTTTTTATCAAACAACCAATTCTTATTCTATGTTGAATTAACCGATTCATTATTCATAGGTTCCAACTATAATAGACCTAATAAATAAGATATCATATGCTATAAAAAAATAATTAAACAATTAATTTAACATTAGTTTTATTATTTTTCCAACTAGTATCATCATGCTTCATGTTCAATAAACAATTAAATTAAATATGCATATCTGTATCAATTTGATTATCATAAAACTGCAACAATAATAACCAGATTTATTAACATGCCTCTTAAAGTACTTTAGCCAATTAATTATCAATTAGTTATGAATTTACATTCTTTACAAATTTCCATTAATAAAAACTTTCTAAAATTAAAAAGGAATAGATATTACACTATCTAAAAAATCAAGAGGAAAATCATCATCATGATACAAAGAAAAAACATTGCTATGAGATCGATGTCAATTCTTTAATTAGGTTCATGTGTTTAATTAGGTAAATTTCATTACGATCCAAGAGGATAAATAATGCTAACTCTATGATTGAACCTAAAGAAATAGAGAAGCAATGAATCCCCTACCTCAAAAGGTATTTGAAAATCTTTTTAGGAGAACATACCACACAACAGATTTCTGATCACCCCTCCTATAATAAATGCATCCATTTGAGGATTCCACAACACCACCTCATGAAAACAACCAAGATAAACCCCATTAGAAATATGAGAGATCATCCTCTATCGCATGGAAATAAGAATGGGAGGAAAAAGACATAAAACTGAGAGAAACTATAAGAATGAAGGAAGAATTCACCTTAGATCAAAGGATGATCATTACATATCAAATGATGGAACCTAGGAATCGATACTTGATGAAGGATTCCTCAAAATATCAAAGAGGGATTGTCGAGTCACCTGGATTTGAGGGAGATTAGCTACAGCCATAGGGTTTGACAACCTGAGAAGCTGTAGAATGTTTTAAATCATACAACTACGGGGGATTACACAAAGTGTAATCCCATTTCATGCCATATAATGTGTCAAGGTTGGTTTTTTCTGAAATAACCATCATATTTCAATTTTATTTTATTTTTCAAACCCTAAAATATTACAGATCCTGAAATTATTATTCATGTCATGTAATGCTTCACGATGTGAAATCCTTCCCTACATCCGGCCTATAAAAACTTAACTACTCCACACTTCCTCCAATCCTCCTTGGAGCTATGAAAGCCTCTGGAACCCACAAAGGGGTTGATCCCCACATATCTGGGACCTTACATTAGATACCTCTCAAAAAATTATCATCCTTGAGAATCCAAAACCAACCCCTAGAGGAAGTAGAAAATGGATCATATGAACATCCAACATGTGCGATACCTATCAAGGATATCGCCACCACAAGAGTTCAACCACTTCATCAAAGGAACAAGTACAAAACCACAAAACAACTACAACCATCTCCTAAACACTATCCTAAGGAAGACACCTATCAAAAAAGAGGAAGAAACAACATGAAATAGAGAAAGCGATATCATAACCAGGAAATGTATAAAACTATAAAAAGAACTATGTTATAAGAGAAGAGATAAACATCAATCAACTCAGGGTACTGAGTGTATATCTACGACTCACATTCCCAAACAATCTCCTCCACACCACTGTGCTTCCACAAGACATGAACTAAGGGGATAGAACACAATTTTATCACCTTCTCTTGGTGGCCTTGGATCTCTACAGGATACTCCTCAAAGGCCGCATCATCAATAAAATCGATCTCACCCCAATCGATGATGCGAAAGTCATCATGAAGACAACGATGGAGCCGCGACATGTGAAAAACATCATGTATTCATATCATCTATGGGGGAAGCACTATCTAATACCTAAAAACTCCAACATGAGCCAACACCTCAAAAAAAGCTTACACCTATGACTAAACCATTGATTCCCACATTGGGGAGTCACATTTAGGAACACATGAAACCCAACATCAAACTCCATAGGTATCCTCCTATGATCGACATAGGATTTTTGATGATCCCGCACAACGTTCATCTTCTCGTGAATCACTAAACCATCTCTTTCATATTTTTTACTAGTTATGGTTAGAGAATTTCTTACTCTCTAACACCAATTTGGCACAATGAATAATGGAATGGTCATAAATACAAGGCTTAAAATGTTTCCATACCGATGGTGGAGTGAAAACTATTGTTTTTAGTGAACTCTACCAAGTGAAGGTGCCTCATCTATGAACCTACAAAATGCAGGACATAAGAGCGCAACATTTCTTCAAGAGTCTGGATGTTCCACTCAATCTAATCATTCATTGGAAGATGAAAAGTAGTGATATGTCATAGATGAGAACACTAATAATGATAGAGAACTCTATATACCCTATAGGTAAAAATAGGATCTTGATCAGAAATTATCATCCGTAGGACTTTGTCTAGACTCACCACCTCCTCCATATACTGCCTTGACAAAACCTCTATTCGGATTGACTCCTTGATCACTACAAAGTGGGATGATTTCATCAAACATTAAACTAACACCCATATAACATCATTTAATCTCTGAAATCAAGGTAATCCAATAGAAAATTCAATCAATATGTTTTCCCACTTTGACTGAGGAACATCTAATGGATGGAGGAAACCACTGGGAAGATGGTAAAAAATTATGCAACTGCATGCTATAAACCAGGCCAACAAAACTGACCTCTCAAGGCTTGGTAAATCTTTGTCACACCAGGATATGCCACTATGAGGGAACTATGGAACTCTCTAAGAACCATCTCACACATCACTAAGGGAACTAAAATCCTACCTTGAAAAAACACCCAATGTTTTTCATCCTCAAACAAACCATCAGGGGATTCCTTAGAAATAAACCAGTCTCTCCTAACCTCCATCTCAAGAACCCCAAATTGGGAATATTCCACCTACTACACTAGATATGATTGCACTATCATCTGGAAAAGTCAAACTATGCCCTAAACTTCTCCCATTTCCATATATAACATTGAATGTTCTTCAATTACCCTCCAGGAATCACCTGATTCATACACTGCATCACCACTTGACTTCCTACTCAATGCATCGACCACTAAATTCTCCTTTCTAGGTGTATGTGAAATCTCGAAGTCATAATTCTATAAGAACATCATCCACTGATGTTTATGAAAGTTCAAGTCACATTGGGAGAAAACATAACCTAGGATTTTATGACTGGTGAAGACCACAAAGTGATCACTGATAAGGTAATGTGTCCATAACTTCATGGAAAACACCACCATCACCAACTTGATATCATTGCTGGAATAGTTAATCTCATGGAGGCATAACTGAAAAGACCCATAAGAAATTATTGATCTCTACTACATTATAAAACAACCCAACCCGAGATGTAAAGCATCACAAAAAACCTAAAACCAAAGTTCTTATGTTGGAAGGCAAAGAACTAGAGAACTGAAAAAATTATATTTTAGATACTCAAAAGCTATCTGACACTGATCAGTCTACAAGAACACCTAATCCTTTCTAGTAAACACAGTCATAGGAGTAGCAACCTTGGAGAAATTAGCTATGGACCTCTTATAATATCCTATAAGGTCAAGGAAACTTTTCACCTCTGCTATTGTCTTGGGGGATGACCAAGACACAGCTGCTTCTATTTTCAATAGATCCACTGCTAATCTATACATGGATACAACATGACTCAAGAAATAGACTTCTCAAGCCCAAAATTATAGGTTGAGTCCATAGAGACAATACATGACCATTTAGAGACTCTGGATGAGAGGAGGATCAAGCTAGATGCTTATATGCTATAGGGATTAGTAAAATGTTGGTGGGAAATTTAGGTATGAACTAGATAGACTGATCGTATGTTATGGAAAGAATTATTGGCGAGGTTCTTAGAACACTTTTATCCCAAGACACTATGACAAGAGGAAGCTACTGAGTTCATGAATCTGAAACCAGGGATCATGTCGATAATGGACTATGTGGGACGCTACATAGATCTGCAATGCTTTTCTCTAACATTAGCAATAGATGAGGTAGCTAGAGTGAAATGTTTTTTGGATATAATTAAGTGAGAGATTAAGTCCCATGTAAATATCTTCAGGCCGAAGAAGTTTTCAAAAGTTGTGGACCAGGCTCTTATAGTTGCAGGGAACCTGAGAGAGGCTTCTAGTGCCAGACATGTAGTCGTTACTAGACGATTAGGAGGTGAGATGTCCGAGAGCAGGAAGTGATGTTATGACTACTTTAGACAAGTGGGAAGTATATTATGAAAATAAGAGGGTCAGTTGGATAAGACCTTATTGGGGTGATATGTCATTAGTGTGGTAGGCCAGGATAGTATCATTCACACTATTCCTGACCACCAGTAGAGTGCTGATCTTGCAGCAAGATTGGACATATTCAGAAGTTCTATTGGTCACAGTGATAGAAAAGTACTAAAGGAGAAGTTGGATAGAGTCATCATATGGGAAGAGGATCTTTTACACCAAATCAAGCTGGAATTTGTAGTTCTACTGGTCGAGGCAGAAGAGGTAGTGGATGTGGTGCTTCAGGGGAGAAGTGCCCGCATCAACAGAGTGGTACTACTCAGGGGAGTCAAACAACATCATAGGGAAGAGGGGAAAGACAGTTACATTCAGTACATCCACACTTATGGACAATAAGGCTGGACTATCAATAGTGAGAGTTACTATTATATTAGCTTCTACTTTAGCTAGTACCTTGTTTGATACTGGATCCTCTCATTCATTATATATGAAAAACTTGTTAATGGTTTGGGCCTGGCAGTGGATTTTGTGAGCGGGGTTATGACTATAGATACACTATTGGGAGTATGGTCTAGAGATAGCTATCTTTATAAGGGATGTTCACTATAGACCAGGGAATATCATTTCCTATGGATATCTATGTTCTTGATAAGATGGGATTCAAACTAATTATGGGTATGGACTGTCTAGTCACATACCGAGCCAACGTCGACTGTTACCATAGGAGAGTGACGTTTACATCTCCTAATGGTGACTAGTATGTCATCGTGGAGAGTGGGATATCCAGGTAGGCCGAGCAAGGCCAATTAGTCAGCAAATGGGAGAGATCACAACCCAAGTTTCTAGTCTAATGTGGGATGATGATGGTGTTAATAAAGATGTACTTCCAACATCAGTGGAACTATTTTAGGATGTCTTTCCTGAAGACTTCTCATGGATACCACCTGAGAGAGCGATGTGGAATATTCTATTGAGATCATGCCGAGGTCTGAGCTAGTATCTATTACACTATACCAAATGGCACCAACTGAGATTAAAGAGTTTAAGAATCAGTTGGAGGAGTTGTATGATAAAGTATTTATCCATCCAAGTAGACTGACTTGAGGATAACCTATTTTGTTCATGAAGAAGGATGAAAGGAGTTTACATTTGTATTTAAATTAGTGGAAGTTGAATAAAATAGATGTGAAAAACCGATATCTGCTTCCGTGTATTGAAGATATGTTTTTCCAATTGAAGGGATATTGTGTGTTCTCAAAGATTGATTTGAGATCAAGGTATCATCAGGTGAGAGTTTGAACTTATGATATACTGAGGGCTACTTTCAAAAGTAGGTATGACCTTTATGAGTTTGTTGTAATTCCATTTGGGTTAAAAAACACACCATTAGTGTTTATGTATTTGATAAAAAATATATTTCATCCATATATAGATAAATTTGTGGTGGTGTTTGTGGACGACATCTTGGTGTACTCGAAGGCTCATTATGATCATGCCCAACATCTTGACATCATCCTGGGTACACTAAGAGAGCATTATTTATATTCCAAGGTATCTAAGTGTTAGTTTTGGATAGAACAAGTACACTTATTGGGGCACATTATCTCAGAGGAAGGTGTGTTAGTAGACCCAGATAAGGTTCATGCAGTGGTTTCATGGGAGTAACCCAAGAATTTTTTTTATATATGAAGCTTCCTAGGATTTGTATGATATTACATGAGATTCATCCAAGACTTACCATGTTTGGCAGCACCGATTTTACACTTGAAAAAAATGGAGTAAATTTTGAATAGTTAGAGGCTTGTGAGAGAGATTTTTAGGATTTGAAGAATCTTTTAACATCAACACCAATTTTGATCCTAAATAAGTCAGGTGAAGAGTATACAGTTTATTTTGATTCTTCTAAGATCATACTTGAAGCTATGCTGATGTAGGCAGATCGAGTGGTTGTGTATGGGTCTCGGTAGTTGAGGCCTCATGACTATAATTAACCTATGCACAACCTCGAGTTGGCTGTAGTGGTTTATGCTCTTATGTGTTGGCTACACTATCTTTTGGGAGAAAAGTTTATAGTCTATACTGATCATAAGTGCTTGAAGTATATATTTTCATAGCATGATCTAAATCTTCAGTAGTGAAGATGGGTTGAGTATATGCAGTATTTTGGTTTTGAACTGGAATATTCATATTGGAAGAGAAATATTGTGGTTGATTCCTTGAGAAAGAAAACACAGACTCATTTGGTAATGAGTTGAGTTTAGAGTGGAAGATGATGAACTTTTTGTCAGAAATTCATGTGGTGGTTTATGAGATCCATGAACTGATGACTCTGGTTTAAGTTGCAGTGGAGTCTATGCTTTTGAGACAGATCATGGAAAGACAGTATGAGGTTCAAGAGTTCTTTGGCTTGATGGAAATATTTGAAGGTGGGGAGACATATTCATAATGATTGATTGATGATTATGAGATCATCTATGAGAGAAATTGAGTTGTTGGGCCTATAATCATGTGAGAGTAGCTCATATAGGAATTTAATGCCTCAAAATGGGAAGTGAATCCAGGTATAACCAAACTGTACCATGACCTATAATGATAGTTTTGGTGGAAAAGCATGAAAAAGGATATGTTAGGGTCTATGAAAAGATACTTCACCTATCGGCAGGTGATGGTAGAGCATCAATGACCTTGTGGTTTGATAAAATTGTTTTCTATTCCGGAATGGAAGTGGGATCACGTAACTAGGGACTTTGTGGTGGGTCTCCCGATGATGCTTAGGAAGAATGATGCTATTTGGGTCGTTGTGGGTTGACTGATAAAGGTATCACATTTCTTAATTATAAGATAAACCTTTATAATATAACAGTTGGGAGAACTCTATGTTCAAGATATAGTCCGTCTATGTAGAGTGACACAAAAAATAGTTTTAGATCATGATTCATGCTTTACCTCACACTTCTAAAAGGTCTTGCAGAAAGATATGGGAATACATGTATTATTGAGTATGGATTTACAACCAAAGACATATGGGAAGTTAGAACGTACATTACAGGTGCTTGAGGATATTCTACAGGCAAGTGTGCTTGACTATGGTGGATCTTGGGAAAGGAACTTAGATTTAGTGGAGTTCACCTATAACAAAAAATATCAGGAAACTATGTAGATGGAATCATATGAGGCTCTTTATGGTGGGCCATGTAGATCACCACTATGTTGGATGGAGGGTGGTGATTCAGAGTTATTGGGACCGAGTCTCATATAGGTGACATCAGAGCAGGTACAATTGATTTGGAAAAGTATGGATATGACTCAGAATAGATAGAAGTCATATGCTGACAGGCGAAGAAGACCCCAAGAGTTTATGGAGGGTAATAATGTATTACTTTGGGTGTTTCCTAGGTTAGGTCACTATAGGATACAAAGGCATGGAAAGTTGGCACCCAGGTTTGTTGGACTATTTGAGATATTAGAGAAAATCAGGCTGGTGGTATACTGATTGGCTCTTCCACAGAGATACAATGAAATTTATGATGTTTTCCTTGTATCACAACTTTTTTGGTATCTCCCCGACCCTTCTCATGTGATCTATGTGGATGTGGTTGACCTTGAGATAGATGCATCCATTAAGGAGCATCTGATACAACTATTGGATCATAGTGAGAAAGTTTTGTAGGGAAAGACTGTGCTGATAGTTCACGTGTTATGGAAACATGGTTGTGTGCAAGAGGAAACATGGGAAAGAGAATCAGATATGAGGGATCAATGGACTAATATTTTTGGCTTGTAATCTTATAAAGGCTTCGAAGTATAGCCTGAGGATGAGCAGTTATAAAGAGATGATATTGTAAGATCCTGACCTTTTTTAGAGTCATCTCAAGCATAATTTCAGGTACGTTTGTTTTTACATAAGTACATTTGATTTGAGTTATGGATTAGGGTGTGTTTGGGTGAAGTCTAAGAGAATTTTTTAGAAAAGAGGATGTGAACGGTTGGAGAACTGTTTGTACAAACCGTGTGGCTACCTAGGAGAAACTTTGTGCCCTATGGTCTTTTGAGGCAGTAGCTTCGGCCCAGTTAACATACGGTTTGATAGGTTATCCGAGGTTTCCATGTGAAGTTCCCCCATAAAGCAGTGGCTAACACACGGTTAGTGAAAAGTTTTTCTAACCGTGCGAATAAACCATGCGAGGGCTAACAGTGAGTTCCTCAAAATATGGATCTCACTCGTTTTCAAGATTTAATGACATCTTTCACCATCTATGAAACCCTAACTTGGTATTTTACCTTCCTATGGGTAGAGGAAGGTTCTCCCATTGACCTGAAGGGATTCCAAGGCCTTACGAACACTGTATTTTGAGATTAAAATCCCGAATTGAAGTCCCTATCTTCTACAGATAAGTAGATTTTTATCCCAATGCTTCTCATATTCGTTATTATACTTTTCCTTGACTTTTTAGGGAAGATATCCTCTATTTTTCTTGGATCATAACCTATGTGATGAGATCTAGATCTAGGATTGTGGGTCTAGATCTAGATTTATGTGATCTTGATGTCTTTGATCATGTTTTTTGTTTTGGAATTTAGATCTGGAACTTTTATCAATGTCATTGTGCTTCTTGAATTTTAAGGATTTCCCTTGGGCAAACATCCATCAAAAAATTAAGGTGGGTAGTCTAAATCTAACTCCTTAGTTGTGGATTTGAAATTTATGTGAAAAATTGTAGAATTTATAGAATCCCTTATCAATTGATTATCTTAAATTGGGTTAATTTGATTAACCAATTGATTTATCAAAGTTTTTTTTTGAAATTGGTGATTAATTGGGGAATTAATCATGAGACAAAGGGGCTACCGTATTACATAATTAATTTGGGAAAATTTATTTCAATAGTTAGGGGTTTTAATCTATATAATTAATTAATGGATTAATTATGTGATATTGAAATGGCTATGTTGAGATAATTAATTATAGATTAATTATGTTACTTTTATAATATGATCTAGATATTTAATTATGGGATTAATTATGAAAATTTGAGATTATAATGTGATAATTAATTCTAGAAAATTAATTATGGAATATGACTTGTGATATTGATTAATTAATTTATCAATTATTTAATGGTTTAAGCATTTAGTTAATTTTTGAGTTAACTAATGGAATGGATGTGGTTAACTAATTGTTGAATTAGTAATGTGATTGAGAGGATAATTAATTAGTAAATTAATTATGTGATAAAGAATGGGAACATGGTCATTTTAAATTGATATGTACAAATGGTAACATGGAAATCATACTTATTAGTAAATATAATGGGAACATGGTCATTCTAAATTGAGAAGTATACATGATAACATGGTCATTATACTTATGATTAAAGAGAATGGGTACACAATCATTACATTGAGGGGTAATCCTGGTAACATGGTCATATGACTTATGTTGGTGATATTATTAAATTTTATAATGTGTCTTATAAATATGAAATTAAAGAATTTAAATAATGTCACTCAGAGTTATGGCCTCACATGAGAATACTTGAACTCTGGCATGAATCGAATCTGGTTCTAAGATATCATAGAACCTTGAATACTTAGAGATTTAGTAAGAAGTTGGTATTAAGATATGATATTACCTAGGTAACAATTCGAGTTTCGGTATGAGATGAAGTTACTAGTGAGGTACAGGTTTCTTTGGGAACCCTAGAGTTAATGTAGTTACATAAAAATAAATGAAAATGTGATAAACTAATTATTATTGCATTGTACTTATTTACTTATATAATTGAATGCTCTATATTTTGATTGGACTATTTTTGGCACCATTGGTGGTAGCCTACTGAGTTGTACTCACACACTATTTGGGATTCCTGATTGTTACCTGAATAGATTATATTGTTACATGATTGGATAAGGGAAAATGCCATGGGATAAGTGGCTGATTGGGGATGGAGCTTGGAAGTGGGAACCGAACATGATTTAGAAACAAATCAGGGATTCATAGTGTCTTTATTTTCAGTTTCATTATATAAAATTGACACTTATATTGTCCTAGAATGTTTCCCCTTTAGTTGATTATTGAATTTCCTATTTGGTTATCTTGTGACATGAGTATTGTTCTGGTAAAATATGCTTCTGCATTTTTTATTTACTTCCATTGGTATTTTACTCTGATAAAATAAGTTATAGTCTCCCCATGAATGAATTAATAGACCCTCTATTCTTGTCAGTAGCCTCTAACATATAGGGAGGCGTGCTTAAGGTCATGTGAAAAACCAGCTTAGGGAACCGTTGTGTGGCACCCAGGTTGGGATATTACATTTAAAGCCAAAAAAGACCAGCATATAAGAATAACAGATATAAAATGGATTAGAATCATTTATAATAAAACTTGAATCATGATATAATAAGATCATTATGAATAAAATCATTTAATTATGGTGCAAACATTATCATAGGGAAACATTACTTACATGAGCCACACTATTAGTGCCCATGAATAGGAGAAACTAAAATGTGCTCTTGAATACCTATCCCATGAGATATAAAATCTTAACCAATGAATTATAGGGTGATATATGTCCTCAACCATCATTCATCTATACTTACATGTGCCACATAAAAATCATTCACTTTTCACATCATAAATAACCCATGGAAATAAAATATATTTCTTAAAACATTTAAATGGCATAAAATAACACCATAAATTAAATCATTCGATATTGAAAACTTGGTCAAACAAAATAGTCACATAATAAAAGAAAACTATAGGGTAAAATGTGAAGAAAAAATCCCTTAAAGATATATTAATTGAATATAATGAAAACCAAATCATGAAAAAGTATTTTTATGTGAAAAATTATCATATTCATTATTGTAAAAGTCATTGTATGAGTATATTATCAAAAATCATCATTTATTTTTTATAAAAAAGTTAAAAGAGAAAATTTCATGGAATTTTTTTGGATAAAAAATATATTTTTACAATTGAATAAAATATATAGCATCACTAAAAACTGAAATTCATTGAAGAATGGTGTTCAATAAAAAATTGTATAACTCAAAGAAAGGAGTTTGAGGTACCAAGTCCCTTACCTATAACATTGATTTCCATGGATGTGATTTAAACTCTTGTATCATAATGATAAACATATTAAACTATATTAGAATGTTATTAATAATAATTTTGATTTATAATATTCATTAATAAACATTCTCTTCATGTATTAAATTTTTATAATCTCTTTTCTATATTGAGTGTCAATAATCTGGACCATTTTGAACTAGGCATGTAAAATAAGTGTCAAGATTCTTTAAAATTTGAAATTTCATCATTAAAAAACCATTAAAGGTACCTAAATTAATGTTATATAAATAATTATAATGTTATAATTCCATCACGTGGGAGTTTTATTCATGTTTTATAAAGAAGAAATTAGTGATGAACTTGTTTTGGGTTATTTAACGATATCGATGGTTTAACTTATAATGATTGTTACTTATTATGTTATACATAAAGAACCATATTAATGATATATATATATATATTATAATAATAAAATATAAACTATAACTAGACATTATGATTTAAGTGAAAAACGGAATGTCTTGTTCCATAGAGGTGGAAATCCGCACATATGAATGGATAATGATTTAATTTTTCAAAGGGAGGAAGAAACAAGTAACATGATTTCTCATTTAAGGAAATTAAATATGATATAAATATATATTTCATAAATATTTATTTAATTCCCCTTTTAGAACAGCTAGGTTAGGCAATGAAGGATAACAAAACATGTTTCTCCATGGTGATGGGAGTCCACACGCACGCCTGATTCACGTGTTTGTTTTTATCAAAGGAAAAGGGGAAGGTGTTTAATGATTGTATCATAATTATAATAACATAAAATTATAATAATTTTAATTATGTTATCATTTTTATAGTGTATAATGTTAGTTTATTGATAATAAGTGAACATAAAGCAATTGAATTGATAAAGGAGTCGTTTGAAATTTATACCACACTTCTTAGATTATATCCTTTGAAAAAGGGGTTAATTCAATTAGGGATGGTCTATTGAAAAAATAACAACATATTTATGGTGTATATAATTTTTTAAGATATTTTTGGATATATTTTTAGCCAAACTAATTGGGTTTTGGTGTGAGTGGAATTGAGGAGAGAAGTGTCATTTTAATAATTGAAAAGGGATGATATTTTTATAAATACCCAAAAAAATTTAATAATGGGGAGTCAATATCAAAGAAGGTAGCTATAAAATAGATAAATAATAGATATTATAAGTTATATGGTTGAGAAAGGCCTCAACCACACATTCCAACATGTGTTTTGAACATGATTGTGGTAATTTACTCTTTGAATTTTATTTTACCATTTTAGCTTTTATCGTAATAAAAAGTTCTTACATATGTATATTATCCATTATGATTAAAAATAAAATGTACTGTATTATATAATTTGGATCTAATATTTCAAAATATTAAATCCATTTAATTTAATTCAATTAATTAATAGTGATAATTTTTTTTAAAAATAATAATTATATAATGTATTTAGAACAATTTCATGGGAAAAATACTACTTAAGTTATAAAACATTAAATATAGGTTTGTAATATCTAATTTTTTTAAATATAACTCAAAAAATCAATATTTTATCTATAAAATTATTTTGTAAATTTCTAAATCATTCTTATAAACAAATATTCCCATAAAAGGAACGCCATTTGTAAAAATAATATATTGCACCATTCACTTAAAAATCATTTTTTTGGAAAAGACTCATAAATTTATATTAAGATAATATTTTCATGATAGATTAAAAAATTAGGATTATTTTATAAAATTAATATTCTAAAATTAATAAAATTTATTTTTTAATAAAAAACATAAAATATAGTAAATAACTATTTTTATAGGAAAACAACTTTTGGAAAATTATCTATTTTTCTTTTTATTTACTAAAAATTCTTAATTAAACTAGTATTAATACTTTATTCATACCAAAATATATTATACTTGGAAGAAATTAAATTTTATAAAGAAATATTTTATTATTTATGTAGCTTCACCAGTTGTGTAAATATTTAAAGTGAACTTTATTTTAGTTCTACTTATATATATATATATATATATTTCCTATTTTACTTACCCCTATTTACACCTAATAATTATAAAATAAACTTACAATGATCAATTTTATTTTGTTTTAGTATTGTTTGTGGATAATGCTATCAAACATAGTATTTATTTAAGGGGGATTATTTCACTGAATCTTAGTTTGTTACACTAAATGAAAAAAACCCATCTTAAAATACCGTTTTTATTATAGTGGGATTATGCACCCTCATTGTCTTGTTTATAGGGGTTATGGACCCTAAAGGTCTGCTAATCAATCCACCAGGTTCCTGTTACCCTCATGATTTAATATTTCAAAAAGAGGGGTCTTAGTACCCCTCTCAAACCTTTTTAGATCCTAGTTAGCACCCATAATCATCTCAAATCAGAAATAAATAAAAAATTTAATGGAAAAAATGATCCTTGAATTCATAACTAAAATTTATTGGTCGTTTCAAGGACTAACCACGTAGAATAGAATAACCCATATCTCACTCCTTGCCCAAAATTTTCTCTCTAGTCCTCATTATAACTACTTTTAGACTACCCATAGAGAACCACTATCTCACTCTCACACACAGAATACTATCATAGCTGTTGGATCCCACTATATGATGATACAACAATCTAGGTACACCTAGATCCCTTGATCATCCATTTAAAACCATCATCATCAATAACTAATCAATAGTGTTCCATGACCACCATCTTACCTTAGGTGGGTCCTTGGAAAGATTTGGGTTATCTCCATTTCATTCATCCCACCATTTCATCCCAAGGGTTAGAAACCATCTTTTATATTTCCTTATCATCCATCGATACATTTTTGAAAGTCCATGTGGAAGAGAACATCTAGAATGAGTCATATCCCAATTGAGAAAATTAAACATCATTCTTGAATTCAAAAACAACAACACACTTTATCCTCAAACTAAACATCAATCCCAAAGGTAATACAATATATCACCGATTTTTGGAATCGATACTCTATATAAGGGTCATTAAAATAGGTATCATTTACTCTTAGGGGTCCATATATCCCATCAATAATGTAAATAATTTTCCAAAGGATAATAGTGAACAAATAACCTGTAACTTAGTAAATCACTATGAATAATACCCATCCCAAGGGTTTCCCAAGTCCTCTTTATACCTGCAACAAAATAGAATATATCCAACATATCAATATAATCTTACCAACTTATCACCCAATGGAATATTTCAACTATGGATCTTATGCTATCACACATAATCGTAAAATAAGGATAACATAAAAGTAAACTATAATAAGGAATCTTACACAAGAATATAAGTTTTATAAAAATAGGTAATCTCTATTATAAGGTTAAACTAACCAAAAAAATTCTCAAAACAAGGACTATATTCAATTATTTCAAATTAGAGTTAAAATATCTATTCATAAACGTTTTAAATATAACCACATTACTACTTACTCACACTTGGACAATGGAAAAAATCCCATGAAACTACCCTTTGGAAGACCCCACTTTAGTTTAAAATCCCATTTCAAAAGAAAAAACATAAAAACTATTTCCCTTAAAAAATTACATCAAAGAACCATTTCCATTAGAAAACATATTTTAAAAGATAAACCACTTCCTTTTGAAAACCAAGTTAAATACAGTCATTTCCTTAAAAAAGTCATAAATATGGAAACCGACACCCATTTTACTAAGCCTCCACTAATAGACCATTTATCAAGATCTATGACCCTTATTAACATTAAGCTTATGGAAGCTCATAACAATTTATAGAATGATATCACACACCAAAATATATTAAGATAATAATAATAATTATTCTCCAAAATATTAAAAAATTATCTAAATAATCAAGAAAATTGGAAATGTAAAGCCCAACTACCTTAACATTGATCTATGAATTAACCCCAAGATATTACTAACTTCTAAAACGCACATGATCACCTATATCAAACTTAAAATTAATTATCTTAACCAAAAACCCATTTAATAATTAAAAAACATAATGGAATAATCGAGAAAAACTCATTGGGCATCATGAAAGTGATTAAACCATGAGACATGGGATGTGGTCCACTCCCAACATGCACATGGACATATGAAACACAAAATATACAATCTACCAACTTGAATCAATGTAAAATTTTACCCAAAATTTCAAAAATCCAAAACAAAATTCATCAAGAGACATACCTCAGGATAAACAATGATAATTGACAAGCGAACACCCTTCCCCAGTCTCCTCTATGTTCCATACACAATTCCCCATTATTTCAATGTGTTTACACCATGATATAGTGGAAAAAAAAATCAAAGACTTAACTAGGATGCACAAATACTATAGAAGAAAAAGGAGAGGAGGGAGGAGGATATCAACGAAACTTGATTTTCTAATTGAAATGACCACAATACAATATTTTATGAAAGGGAAAATAAAGTTTACAATAGAGGAGAAATAAGGAGGATATGAGGGGATCATATTACCAAAAATGAACTTATTTGATCTCCTTCTTCAAATAAGTTCAAAGGGGAATAACCATAAAATAAAAGTTTTAACCCTACTAAAAAAGAAGAAGATGCCCACCAGGTAACCAGTATACCCCTACAGGGAAATTGGTGACTCCACCAAGTACTTAGTGCAGGCAAGTAGCCAATTGTTGGTCCATCTAAGGGCACACCACCCCCTTGAAATTCACCAGGTACCCTTTGACATCTATCTGAGAACTCAATGGCCATAAACTTAAATAATATATCCTTTTCTATCCACTAACACCTAAATTCTCAAACTAAGTTTTCTTTCAAAAAATCCCCACTGTAAAACGTTCCATTATTCATTATAAATCCAATAAAAACATTCCATCATTGATCCAAATACAAAAATTAAAATTCAAATATCCACAAATCTGATGGGATCCTATTCCTTCCTCCAATTTACTGATTCTTAAATCCATATGTTGTTAATCCCAGGGGATAAAATAAAACTTTTTAGGGATTGATTTTCCATCAAAATACATAACCAAAAAGGATATAAAAATTGATGTAAATTTAAAACTAATTTTTTTACTTAAATCCACATATGTCCTTATTTTTTAGTGGGAAAAAATAGTTATATAAACCTACATTTTAGAATTTTATATAAGAAATCATGTTTAAAATAAATAAATGACTCAAGAACTCATCCAAAAATCCTCCAGCCATATATCTAACATGGATAAATGGATCACCACTACCAAATAACACAATTTTCCTTTTACATATATTATGGCTAATAAAATATACATGTCTATTGATGTGAAATTATAGAGGGTGAGTTTGAACCTAATAATATTTCTACAAGACTTCAATATAATCCCATGAATGAGTATTAAAAACATGCAAATACAATAAAATGTTTATAAAATATTTACATAAAATAGCTCATCAAAACCATTGAAAGTGAAATTTTTTTTATTTCAATTAGGCAATATGGTAATAGTAATTCAAATATAACAAAATTATTTCAATATAATCATAAGTAAAATAAAAACCATGGTTAGAACACAAACCCATTATATGCAAATAATCAATAGAAATATTCCATGTCATAAAACATAACCCAGATTATAATGAGGTTTAAAAAATTTCAAAAAAATGAATATAACATACTATAAATTAATAATAAAGGTGATACCTCCTGGTTATAAAACATAATTCCTACTATGGAGAGTTTACCCAATTATTATCATGCTCATAATAACCCCATATAAATATAATACATGGTAATTTAATTCCTATAAATATGTACCATTTCCTACTTGATTTATGTGTATATAGAAAGTTATTGCCTAGAAATAAACCCCATATACAACACTTCAATAACATAGGAAAAATTATAAAACATGGCTATATAGCCCCAACCATAGAGTCTTTATTGAATCCAAATATTGAAACTCATAATATTTGAAACAAAAATTAAACCCACAAATGAAAATATATCACATGTTTTTTTTAAATAACCAATAAACCCTTTTCATTGATAAAACCAATAAACCAACACATTATATAAATATATATATAAATTCAATTCATGGGAAAATATATTTATAATAACTTTACATTAAAAATTAATTCCCAACCAAAACCCATCATTGAAAAATTATTCAATAATAATTAAAAATTAATTCAAAACATTTTATCAAAAAATTTCAATTTTATTTAATATATATCAAATCCACATTTCTATATTTTATCAATAATTTTATCAAATAATTATTTAAAAATTGTATAATTTTTTCAAAAAATCATGATTAAATATATATTTTTAAAAATACATTAACAATTCACATAATGATTTGTTTAAGATAGTAATACATCAAAGACGCTGAACTATTTTCATTTTTCCATAGAATTATATAAGATTATAGTTGAATGATATTAATAGAATGAAAGATGAAGCCCTATCTTGAAGAATATTTAATTATCATCTTTTATTAAACAAATAAAAGTAGTTCCATTTTAAATGATGTTAGGCATAATATAAGCATGTTTTTCATAATGAAACATGTCATTTCTCATGTGTAAATGAGTAGTCTCAAATTTTGGATGGAGAAAAGGTCAATGGATAATTTTGAGAAATTTTGAAGGCCCTAGGGACTATTGGCATGAACCAGTGTCAATTATTTTAAAATTTTATTTTTTCACATAGAAAATGAGAGTAACAAAAATAACAATTTACATGGAAATGGTAGGTCACCAAACACAAAAAATATTACAAATAAAATATTTATAATTATATATTCTATATACCTTAATATCTCAAACATTGAATTTTGATCACCTTCTATCTAGCATTTCATAAAATGACCACACCCGCTAAGATAAAATTAGAGGTCTCCCTATATAGAAAGAATGAAAAAAATATTCTTAATATTCAATCATCTCTCATTACATTATAAATTTGATATGGAAATATTAAATTTAATAAGTTAGTTTTCTCCCTTTAATCCTATAATATCCCATTGAATTTATTGAGTATCTATTTAAGCTTCCTTTTATATAATTATTCCACAATCATTCCTCTCTATCTTAAAAAAAAACTGATATTAAAATATTAAATTCCCCATAGTAAATTACATGGTAGACTACCACCAATCAATATATATTTATTCCTTTAATTCAATCATAATTGACCACTATGTCTCACCTAGTAATACACCTATAAATTCCTAAAATTTAATGTTTGTCCAAAGGTATTTCTATATCAATATTTACAACATAAAATCTTAAAAACATCTTACTCATTAAACTAACCAAATAGAACCTATCAAAAACATGTCAACAAATTAATATCTTATAACTAATATAAATGAATTAATTTTATAAGCCCCATTAAAACATGAAATCCCATTTATCATATATAATTTTCATAATTATTATTTTAATATTCTCTCTCCATAATAAATTCTCCATTTTTCTATATTGTAACCACAATTCTAGACCATATCAATTACCCTAGTCAAATTCTCACTTGCTTCCTCAATTTGACCATCATAAATTTTATTTCAGAATTTCCATCTTACAAATCATCTAAATTATTCCTTACACTAAAATAAAAATAATAATTTTCCATCAAAATATGCAAAAAATAGTTTTTCATAAAATAATTTTTTTACGTAAATAATTATATAAAAATAATACTATTTCTATAAAATATCCTCACATAACCAACTCATAAAATAAACTAATAGCTTTGAATTCTCATAATTATATATTTTACTTTATTATCCCTTTTAAGGAGACACAAATCTTTATTTAAAATTTTCACTTTCATATTATATTCTACACTAGTAAATAACTCATGAATTATTCAAATCCTTTAACACTTACATTAAAATTATCCTTGGAGAAAATATTCTTAATTTAATTTTGATAGACTCTTACTTAAAAATCCTAATTAAATCCTCCCACACTATCTTTAAACAATTCTTATCACTAAATCTAACACCCATACAATATATCTAATAAATATATTCTAATAAATTTAGATCAATAAAATATTCATGTAATGAGGACCGGTTAAACTAAACTAACCATTTTTTCCAATTTCACGCATGATTTTTAAATATTCCCATAAATAAAAAATACATGTGTTATATAGAAAAATTTCCATTTTAGGATAACAAATTGTACAAATATTCCATATTTTATTTCATGTTTCTCCACTATATGCTCCGGAATAAATATCATATGATACTCATCAATTGTTTAATCTTCCTCATAACATCTTCCGGAAAAGATTGATGACTCTAGATTAATCAAGAAAATTTAATTTAATAATGGAATATTATGAAATGTTTCTAAATAATTTAATATCATGTGATAATATCCCTTATCATATTTAGTGATAGATATGTTTCTATTTTATTTGATTCATTTTTTAGTATCAATTTCTTATGTTTCCTTTAGAAACAGGATCATGCTTGGTGATAACCCATATTGTATATTACTACAGACCCTATTCTACGTCATTATTCATGATCATGTGTCATGTTTTCCTCAAAGACATTACATGTCTCCACACAGAACTCAATCATGTTTTAATATATAACCTATCATCAGTAAGGATTTATTGAACATCCTTATTTGAATTTTATAATATAGTTTATTATCAATAGTGGTTTCCTCAATTGGAATCAGTGAATTAATCACTGTCATTGATATCCACTATTTTTGGTTATGATATCTATCTTCACATGTCACATCCAATATCTTTTTCATCCAATCTCCAATGACATCCTAATTTTTAATGTTTACATAAGAGATGTTATTATGGGATGATCAAAGTATCCCCATATTGTAATCAATGATTTAATAATGACTTTTGATAGATGATATCGACATTTCTGAGATATTTGGTTTATTAATCATGTTGTATCATGACCTATAATATTCCTAAGTCACTTTTTGTGACATACTTAACTCTTTAATTTCTTTATTTATTTAAGAACATTCTTCTTCATGCTTACAATTAATAATCATTACTTGATTATCATGTTTTAAAATAAGATCAATATATACTCAACTCCAAACATTAATTACTTTAGTGTATTGTGAAATATCCAAGTTTAATGAATTGATATGTGTATTATGTATTCCAATGTATATCACCTTATCACTCTCTATGTGTACCAGTAATAACTCACCAGAATTCATTCCTCCAAATACTCTTAATATATTCTAATATGAGTTACACACACCTGTTATTCATATAATTCAATATTCAACATACTTCATCTATTTATTGGTAAAATATTATTTACCATTTCATGCCTTAGATATAGCTTTACAATACTAATAAACATAAACACCAATATTCATAGTCAGACACATACTCTCATCCATCCACCATTAGTATGCGTGACTTCTCTATATCATGGATTTATTCTTTATTATCACAACATTTACTCTAATAATTAAAAAATGGTCTTTGACATCATATGTACTAGAGACTTATCCAAACTTTATGTGATCTTAAAATAACACTACCCAGTCTTGATGATGTCACTGATCAACCAGGTGCAGTCTCTTCATGTGTAAGCTTCATGTCAAGTGTTAACAACAAATCCAACTCTGATATATTTCAACCATGATATACTACTATTACTAGGTAGAAATAAAATCCAACATCATCTAAATCTATGTGGTTTAATAATAAAAAACAAATTAAATTAAAGGAAAAAAATAAATAAATATGAAGAAAAAAACTAAGTATGTGATCTATAATGGAAATTATATTAATTTAATATAATTAAAATTATAACATGATAATAAAAAAATTATAACTAATAAAAATATATGATAAATAATTACATTATATTAAAAATAATCAAATTGGTTTGGTCATCCAAAATAACTAATTTGACCGGTTTAACATTGAACCACTCCCCTTTTTCATACAATGGTCGGTTTAGCGCTCTAATGCTTTGGATAAAGTTATGTATCATGAGATACGATGTGAAACGAGATTGGTGGTTAGCCTTGACCCGTAATAAAATGGAAAACAGGATTGGTAGTTATCCTTGACCCATATTAAAATGGGAAACATGATTGGCGGTTAGCGTTGACCTGAAGTAAGGTAATGTTTTATGATTCTGCCACATTTATATGATTCCATGTTCATATGATCCCATGATTATATGATATGATTTCATATATTCCATGCTTTGGATATCATTATGTCATGCCTCCTAACTCATGTTCCTAATATGTATCCTTATGTTCATTCCCTTAATGGGATTTTCAGCTCATCCCTTTGTTCAATTGTTCCCCAGGGGACCCTATGCAGATGTAAGGTCTCAATAGAATATAGGATCTCTTTATGGAGATTAAATAAAGAAATGTTTTTAGCCCCATGTTTTATGTTTTATGTACATAGTCTTCCAAGAAACTAGACTTAATGATCCTTGGATTGTACTCTAATATATAATTATTCCTAAAATCATGTAATGTTATATGTAAAAGGGTTGGGTCACTATAGTTGGTATCAGAGGATGGTCTAGTTATTTTTGGAGATTAGGAATTGAGAACCTTAGTAAGAACCTTAAGGATGAGACTAAGTATAAGAAAAACATCCCTAAATTTTGGTTAGTATTGAGTAAGTAGTTTATTAAGAAAATACATCTTTGTCTGGATACAAGTATGTAAAGGCAGCTCTGGCACATATATGTCTAGGGGTAAAACTAGAAAACACCACTTTGATCTAGACTCGAACAGGAACTGGTGCACAACAACAGGCCTTGATGCGCTCTTGGTTACGACACTCCTAGGGGATATGCTTTGGTATATTCATGATATTAGTTAAAACCATTATTAAAGAACAAAAAAGCCCATAAAAATGTATGTTAAGAAATAGATCAAGGATAACCTAGATTTAAACCATAGGAATCACAAGTTTAGATATACTACTTCTTTATAAGTCTATCCTTTTATGTTCAAGTTTTCCTTTTTAATCATTAGATAATTATTCAATACCTCTAATTATATGTTATTTTTCTTAGATAATGGCAGTAAATAAAAGAAAATGTCCCAATAATCAATGTGATAGGCAATGTAAATATTTTCCTAACGATATGACTGATATGATGGGAGTGGGTGATCAAAACATCATGGCAGTACTTGCTCATCTGAATCGAGTTATGAATAATAACTTGAAACATGCTGAACACCCTCCTCCTCCAATGAAAGAGCAAGTTTTCATAGAATCATTCATGTGTCAAAGGCCTCCCATGTTTAGAAGATCTTCTGATCCCCTCATCATGGAATAGTGTATTAACTACATTGAAAACATATTCTCTATCCTCCAGTTCTTGGAAGAAGAGAAAGTTGTATTTTTGGTCTATCATTTTGATGGGGAAGCTGATCAGTAGTGGACACTAATCAAGAATACAAAGTTCCAATTAGAAATTGATTCCATTCATTGGGAGGAATTCAAGAGGATGTTTTCATTAAATATTTTGCTCAAACCCTCCATCTCAAGATAGAAAGAGAGTTCCTTAGACTCAAGAAGAGGGAAGATGAGTCCATCGGGGCATATGAAGCAAACCTCATAAGGCTTGCAAGGTATGCCTCTGGATTTTTCATGAACATTAAGAAAAAGTTTGATCAATTATTTAGTGGACTAAAGCCAAGTCTACAAAAACCATTGGCTATTTGTGACTTCTAAATTTCTGAGGATATTTTTTGTTGGGCCCTCAAGGTTGAAATGGAGATTAGAGACTTTGAGTGGTCTCATGGGCCTAGTGACAAGAAGCAGAAAATGGAGAACAATTTGGGTGGTTCATCAAAGAAATCCCATGATGGAAAGAAGCCAGACTTTGCCCATTGTAAATATTGTGGGAAGAAGCATCCTAGTAGCTGTCTGAAGTGAACCAAGAATTGATTAAAATGCAGAAATTTTGTTCATCTGGCCAAGAACTGCCGAAGGGATATGAAAAATCCCGCTAATGTTGAAGAATAAAGGAAGGTTGAAATCAACACTCAGCCTGAAATATAGTGTTACAACTGTAAGGAGCATGGGAATTATGCAATAAATTTCCCTAAGCTGAGGGTTGTTTGAGGCAATCAGCAACAACCTCCAAGGAAATAAGGAAGGGCTTATGATATCACAACTGCTGAGTTGCAGTCAAACAACGATGTGGTGACATGTATTCTAGTTATTCATTCAAGAATAGAAAAAGTACTATTTGATTATGGTTATATGCATTCTTTAATATCTTCCAAGTTTAGTAGAACTATTCAAACAACACCTCCAAATTTAGAGGAAAAGTTATATGTGAGAACAGAAAATGGGGAAATTATTGTGTCCATGGTTTATAACTCCTTCCCTGTTAATGTTTTTGGACTGAACCTCCCATAAAATCTCATCATACTTCCTTTAGTGGAGTTCGACGCTATCTTGGGAATGGATTGACTATCTTTATACAAATCCAACATCAACTTTTGGGAAAGGGAGATCACTCTTTATATCCCAAATAATCTTCTAATTCTTTATAAGTGTAAGGAGGAAGATGAATATCTTTTAGAATTGTCATCTCAAGTGTTGATATTTCTACATTGTGAGCAGGAATATCTGGCTCAAATGATTGGTACAAAGGAGAGATTCATGCTCGAGGACATGCCCATTGTGAGGGATTACACTAATGTATTCTTAGAAGAGTTGCCTAGTCTTTTTTCTAACCGAGAGGTTGAGTTCTTAATTTACCTTATCCCTGGATCTCTGCCTATCTCAAAGAAACCTTACAAAATGGACACCTTAGAGATGGAAGAGCTGAAGAAGCAATTATAGGATAATATTGAGAATTGCTTTATATGCCCGAGGGCTTCACCGTGGGGTGCTCCAGTCCTCTTTTTCAAGAAGAAGGATGGATCAATGTGCCTCTCCATTGATTATCGTGATCTCAATAAAATCAAAATAAATAAAAAGTATCCACTTCCACAGATAGATGACTTGTTCGATCAGTTTAATGGGGAAAATTATTTCTCTAAGGGGGACCTTTTGTCTGGATATCACCAATTAAAGGTGAGGAAAGAAGATATTCCAAAGACTATCTTTCAAACGAGGTATGGAAAATATGAGTTAATAGTGATTCCCTTAGGACTCACTAATGATCCAACCATTTTCATGGATTTAATGAATAGAGTCTTTAGTGGTTACCTCGACAACTTGGCAGTAGTCTTCATTGATGATATTCTGATATACTCCAAGAGAAAGGAGGACCTTGAGGGGAATTTGGATACTATTTTAAAGACTTTCTGAAGGGTGAAGTTGTATGCAAAGTTTAGTAAATCTGAGTTCTGGATAGAGTAAGTATCATTCTTGTGGCATGTTATCACCAACAGAGGGATATCTATAGACCCTTCCAAAACAAAGACAATTGAAGAGTTTCCTAGACCAACTTCTGTAATGGAGATCCCTATATTTTTGGGTCTAGCTGGGAATTATTGACAATTTGGGAAGAACATTTCATGATTTTCGAACCCAATGACCACGATAACACGGAAGGGAGTAATGTTTTTTTGGTCTCAAGAATGTGAAGACTATTTCTCGAAGTTGAAAAATATGCTTATCACTGCACCAGTATTCACACTCCCTGCAAGTGGAGAACTCTTTGTGGTGTATAATGATTCTTATAATAATTTCTTAGAATATGTTCTAATTCAAAATGATAAAGTGATAGCCTACACCTTGAGGCAATTGAAAATCCATGAGCAAAACTATCATATGCATGATCAAGAGTTAGCGACGGTGATCTTTGCATTGAAAATCTGGCAGCATTATCTCTATGGAGAGAATTTTGAGATATATACTAACCACAAGAGTCTCAAATATATATTCACATAAAAAAATAGTAATATGAACTAGCAAATATGGATAGATATCATCAAGGACTATGACTGCTCAATCCACTACCATCCTAGTAAGGCAAACAAGGTGGAAGATGCTCTAAGTAGAAAGGATCATACATCTTTATCAATGGTGAGAATTGAAAAGGATCTAATATTATTATAATTTTAAAGTATGGACATGAGAATCATTAAGGGAGGAATATCATCAATCCTTTCTCAAATGATTTCTCAACCATCCCTCTTGAAGAAAATAAAGGATGCTCAAAGAAAGTTGTGGAAGTTCAGAAAAGGGTGGAAGCTATCAGAAATGGGAAATCCTCTGATTTGAAAATTGGGGAGGAAGGAGTTGTAAGATTTGGGTCCCAATTATGTATACCATCCGATTCATATATAGAGAAGGAGATTCTGAATTATGCACATAGCTCAACCTTCTCTATCCACACAGGGAGCACAAATATGTATTGAGATCTCCGAGAAAATTTTTAGAGGGACAACATGAAAAGAAGATTGCTGAATATACATCAAAGTGGTAGGGATTTCAACAAGTGAAGGATGAAAGGAAAAACTCTAAGGGGATTATGAAACCACTCCCCATACCAATGTGGAAGTGGGAGAACATTACCATTGACTTTTTCACTGGAATTCCAAGGACATCCAGAGAAACAATGCTATATGGGTCATTGTGGATCGTCTTACAAAGATAGTTGACTTTATCGTGATTCAAGAGGACTTCTCATTGGATAAACTTGCATGGATTTACATCAAAGAAGTGGTAAGTCTATATGGAGTAACACTACCTATTGTATCCTATCGTGATATGATATTCACCTCAAAGTTTTGGAAAAGTATCCAACATGCTCTAAGAACCGAACTGAACTTTAGTACGGCCTATCATCCTCAAAATGATGGTCAATCTGAGCAAACTATTTAAACAATAAAAGACATGTTGAGTTCGTGATCTATGGAATTAAAAGGAGGATGGGAAAAACATCTTCTAGTGGTTTAATTATTTTATAACAACAGTTTCCACTCGATCATCTGAATGGCACCATATGAAGCCCTATATGGGAAAAGGTGCAGAACACCAGTGTGTTGGGATGAAGTTGGTTAGCGTAAGCTGATAGGACCTGAATTTTCCAAAGAAATGGTAGAGAAGGTGAAAACCATTTAGTAGCATATCGAGGTAGCCCAGAGTCGACAGAAAAGTTATGCAGACAATCATTAATGAGACCTTGAGTTTAAAGTTGGAGATATGGTATTTCTAGAAATATCACCATGGGAGAGGATCATGTGATTTAGAAAGAAAGGAAATTTAAATCCTAGGTATATCAGAACCTACTATATCCTTGATTGAGTTGAAGCCGTGGCTTATCGACTGGAACTTCTACCTAGTAAGTCAAAATTACATGATGTCTTTCATGTATCCCTCTTAAGGAAATACATACCAGACCCTTCATATGTACTCTCTTTAGAGGTGGTATAGCTGGAGGATGATCTTTCCTATGAGGGGCAGCCAGTGAAGATCTTGTATCGTAGAGAAAAATTTGTATGCAACAAGTATACTCATCTGGTTAAGGTAATATGGAGAAAACATAAGTTTGAAGAGGCAACATAGGAACTCTAGAAAGCAATGAAGGAAATGTACCCCCACCCATTTTTGGACTAGAATATAATATGAAATTTTGAGGTAGAAATTTCTTAAGGAGGGAAGAGTAGAATGACCCAATGTTATTCAAAAGAAATTCCCTTCTTATAAATATGTCCTAAAATCACCTAAAAACACAACATAATGAACTACAAAGTGCTACGTGAAATTTAAACATAAGTTTGTCACTTATGTGTTTGGAATTTAGAAAATCTGACATACATGGTTGCAATAAGTAGGATATTTGGAGTCCGATAAGAATTTTTTTGGTGAATAGTAACCTACCCTTATAAAGAGTAACATACCCTTATGAATAGCGATATACCCTAATGAATAGTCTCCTTACCTATTATAATATATAAATAATATTCATGTTGAATGTACTATATACCTATATTTTAGAATAAGTAAATGAATGTTTTAAAACTGGTTTTTGATAATAAATTATGATTTTAATTAAATATTAAAATAATTATACATAGAAAATTATTTTTGAAAAATGGATTTCATTTTTGGACTCTTCAAGTCGAAAAATGGTTAGGGTGAATTTTTATATTTTTCTGAAATACCTGAATTTTTCATGAATATTAAAATACGATAATTTACTATAAATGCTAAATAGTGGATTTATTGAGTAATTGATGATGATATACTGATGAAATCCCAATTGGTTCAAATTCACATGAATTTATTACTGGTTTTGGTCATGGAATCATCACTATTTATTGTCTTTATGGAAAATAATAAACTAATGATTATAATATTATGAAAACCCTCCTCTCCTCCACTATAAAACCCCCCTCACTCCCTCTTCTCTTCACTAGTCTCAAGCCTTGTGCCTTGCCAATATTCTGCCCAAATATCTCCCCAAGCTCCTCCCACACGTCCAAAATACCCTAGCCTTTCAAAATACCAAAACCTCTCCCCATAAGACACTACCACAAAATAGGGCAAGGGAAGAGCTGCCCTTTATTAGTGCTAAACAGAAAGTGCTGATAACGGGGTATGCCTTTATCAGCGCTATATAAAAGCACTGATAAATGTTACATTTATCAGTGCTAAAATCAATGCTGATAAAAGGTAACATTTATCAGCGCGTTTTTTGTGCCGATAAAGGTAGCTCTTTATCAATGCTAAAAAAGCACTGATAAATGAATGTTTTATCAGCAATTTTATTTTTGCACTGATAAAACATACCTTTATCAGCGCTTTTAATGAGTGCTGATAAAGGTTATGTCTGTTTTTATTTAATAACCCTAACATGCCATCCTCGCTTGCATGCGGTCAAGCTCTCGCAGAAGCTGAACCAGGCCCCTCGCCGTGCGACCTCGTCCTCCTTTTCCTCCTCCTAGTCCTCCCCGTCCTCCTCGTCCTCCTCCTTCTCCGCCGCCTCTGCCCCCGCTCTCGCTACCGTGACCGCCTCTGCCTTTGCCTCTGCCACCTCCACCCTCATTGCCGCGATCGCCGCAGCCTCTGCTGCCGCCGCCGCCTCCACCCTCACTGCCACGACCACCACCGCCTTGTCCTCCTCCTCCTCGTGCTCTCAAGGTGGGAGGTGAGTTCCATGGATGGTATTCCCTTGGTATATTATTTATATATTGTGTGTGTGAGTACCCAATAGTGAATATAGATGTGAGATAAGAATGATACCATATCTTGGGCCTAATTCCAGTAAGGATTTCCATAATAGATAGTGTGGTCTTAATGTGATTATGATTATGTCTTGGGATGTGATTCATAATTAGTGATGAGTGTCAAAATAAGAGATGTTATTGATATTTAGCAACACAAGTGGGTTGTTTGTGAATGATGTGAAATTGGATACCCTATAGGTTCCATAAGGATATCTTGACTCTAAGATGAATTATATGGTAATTGGTTAGTTATGATGGTTCCCATGTGGGAGAGGTCTACCAAGGTTATGTGTGACGACTTCTGTGCATAACCAACCCTTGTTTTCATTTTTTTTATTTTGAGTTACCATGGGCGGTAAGTTCTACCCCTTCGAGTTGAATATTTATTTATGAGATACAAAGGAGATAGTTTTTAATCTTATAGTTATATGGATTCCCAAAGATTATCCCAATGGAAATGATGATGGATCCATATTAATTTTCATCACATAGCATAATCTCATAGTTATATGATTAGACAAAGATGAACCCATAATACAAAACATATCACCTAGTATGTCTGTCAGATATATTAATAAATAAATTAGAGAAAAAACATGCTACAAAGCATAAAGGTACCATTAAATACTTACATTGGTTAACTTGTTTTAGAAATTGTTTATCTTCAACCATGCCTTGTACTTGCACCCATGAATTTGAAGGTGCGTATGCGTACACAATAGTTGAACTTCTTAGAGAATAGTTTCTAGAAGAGTATAAGAGACATGAAGCAATGAAGATCATTAGAGTGTTGGAGCAAATGTGGTTTCTACAAACAATGTGGCAATCGGCTTGTGCAACGTGACCTAAGTTACAACTTGCAGGTATTGTAACTTAGGCCACGTTGCACAAGCCGATTTCCACAATTAATAGAAAGATCTTCATTACTTCATGTCTCTTATACTCTTCCAGAAACTCTTCTCTAAGAAGGTCAACTATCGTGTAAGCATACTCACCTTCAAATTCATGGGTGCAAGTACAAGGCACGGATGAAGATAAACAATTTCTAAAACAAGTTGACCAATGTAAGTATTTAATGGTACCTTTATGCTTTGTAGCATGTTTTTTACTAATTTATTTATTTGTATATGTGACAGACATACTAGGTGATATGTTTTGTATTATGGGTTTATCAGGAGTCTGTATGATTTCCTATTTCCACATTTCATTTTAAATAGCATGTTATAATTATATATTTACTGTACCCTAATGGCTTAAATAGTCAGGCATATTGTAGATGTTGCTATAATGCTGTAGGATTCTTTTTCTCCAATGGTAGTACATTTTTAGGATGTTTTCACTGATGAGGTATAAAATTTACTTCTTAATAAAGAGATAAACTTTATAATCTAGTTAGTTTTGGGAGAAAATTCAGTTTCTATCACAATTTCTAAAATAACACCAAAAGAGCATCCGTTGTTTGAATTACAATTTGATGATATAGAATATAATGGTTTCATATGGCATAGTACTTTACCATGGGGTTTTATAGTTCTCTAAAATAGATGGTTGATTGGTATTTATTATTTTGTTGGACTATTAAAGATTGAACCTGATGAGAGTCATGAATATGTATCCTCATCCACGCATTGATAGTCACATTGATCATCTATGTGGTCCTATGTTCTTCTCTAAGATAGATTTGACATTAGGATACCATTAGATGAGTTGGACATCGATGGACCTACCATGGACTACTTTTAGGAGTAGTTATGGCCTGTATGATTTTTTAGCGATGATTTTTGGTTTAACTAATGCATTGGTTTTATTAAGGGACTTGATGAATAGGATATTTCATCCTCTTCGGGATCAGTTTTTAGTAGTTTTTTTCAATTAAATATTAGTGTACTCCCAACCCATAATTGATCATGACCAACATCTTATCATCACCTTTAGTACATTTAGATAGCATCATATTTATTACTGTTTTCTCCTGTTACTCATTGGTTTCCTCTTGTTCGCATGTCATGTATTTTCTAAGGCATCATTCAGTCTTTGTAAGACTAACTTGGAATAAATTTGATATATGTCAGATTAAATTAGGTATCTTATACATACACGATGTTCACCCTACTGGACACACCATTTATATGGATTTCACATGTGTTTAAAGGCATTTTTACAATGATTTGTTTTTATAAAAACCAAAAAATGATACCTAATTAATTAAAACATAATATTAGGCAAGTTATCAAGATCGAACCCATAAAGACGATGAATATGAATATAGAATGGATGAATTCCAATCGGTTGACAAAAGAGTATGAAGATGGCGTGAAAGAGTTTATCAAGTTTGCAGAATATCATGCATGTGACCCTTCTCAAATCCTTTTTCCATGTTTATTCTATTGTTATTCAAGACAAATTAGTCCAGAGGAGTTGGAAGAACACATGATCTATCACAAAATAGATCGAAGTTATACATGTTGGAATAAACATGGGGAAAAAACCAATGTAGGTAGTGACTTAGAGAACATGACATTTTATAGATCATCTGATATGATTAGAAGCATGAACAGTGAAGACGATCATATGGAGGGTGTAATTACAGATGTGAATGATAATGATGATCGTATTAAGGAAATGACAAGGACAGTTGAAGATGAACTTCGTGATTGCCCAAAATTGTTTGAGAAGTTAAAGAGTTATGCAAAAACTTCATTGTATGCTGGTTGCACTAAATTGATAGCATTGTCAGTCGTATTGAAGCTGTATAATTTGAAAGCAGGCAATGGGTGGAGTGACACCAGTTTTACGGAACTACTTGCTCTCCTGAATGACATGCTCCCAGAAGATAATGAACTCCCAATCTGAACATATGATGCCAAATGAATGATATGATCGATGGGTATGATCTCTGAAAGAATACATGCTTTCCCAAATGACTGTATATTGTTTCAAAAGGACCACAAATCACTTAAAGAATGACCAAAGTGTGGTGCTTCCCGATACAAGAAAGATAATTCTAGTCCTACGAAAGTTGTATGATACTTTCCAATCATTACTAGGTTTAGACGCCTATATGGAAGTGAGGAGACTACAAGAAAATTGACATGGCATGCAGATACAATAATTAAATATGGGAAACTACGTCACCCTGCAGACTCTCCTCAGTGGAAGAGAATTGATCATGAGTATCCTGAATTTGGGAACGAGCCGAGAAACCTTCATCTGGCGTTATCTACAGATGGGGTGAATCCTTTTGGTTTTCAAAGCAGCAGTCACAGTACATGGCCGGTTATGTTGGTAAATTATAATTTACCACCGTGGTTATGTATGAAACAAAAATACATCATGTTATCTATGCTTATATCAGAACGAAAACAACCGAGTAATGATATTGAAATTTATTTTTCCCCATTGATCAAGGATTTGAAAATATTATGGGATTCAGGTGTTACGATGTATGATGCTTACAAAAATGAACTGTTCACTTTGAAAGCCATGTTGTACGGGATGATAAATGACTTTCCTACTTATGGAAATTTGTCAGGATATAGCATTAAAGGAAATCAATGGTTTCCCATTTGTGAACAAGGTACAATGTCAATTAGGTTGAAACATTCATCGAAAACCATGTTTATAGGACATCGCAGATTGCTACCCCGACGACATAAGTACCAATATTGGACAACATCATTCGACAGAAGTTCAGAGGAACGTACAAAACCATCTCCACTAATAGGTGATCAATTGTTTGAGAAAGTGAATGATTTGGACACTACTTTTGGTAAACCGTTTTCGAAAAACCTTACGAAAACTGGTTGGAAAAAGAGATCAATTTTTTTTTTGAATTACCATACTGGAATTTTCTGTATGTCAGACATTTTCTTGATTTTATGCATGTTGAGAAAAATTTATGTGATAGTGTCATCGGAACGTTGCTAAATGCACCTTGAAAAATAAAGGATGGAATTATGGCAAGATTGGACATGGTTGAGATGGGAATACGAGAAGAGTTGGCACCAATGAAGGGTGAAAAACAAACATTTCTTCCTCCTGCTACTTACACTATTTCCAGATAGGAGAGATATCAGTTTTTCAAGTTCTTTAATGACGTAAAGGTTCCAGAGGGGTATTCATCAAATATCAAGAACATCGTGTCAATGGGAGATTTAAAATTAAAGGGTCTGAAATCACATGACAGCCATGTTTTGATGCAAGATGTAATTCCTATAGCTTTACGTTTCATTTTTACCAAGACTATCCGCCATACATTAATGAAGCTCTGTTTCTTCTTCAAAGCTATATGCAGTAAAGTTATCGACCCGACGAAATTTCCAACTATGTAAGGAGAAATTGTCGTCATATTATGTGAATTGAAAATGTTCTTCCCACCGAAATTTTTCGATATGATGGATCATTTGATGGTTCATTTGGTGAGAGAGATTCGACTATGTGGTCATGTACATTATAGATGTATGTACCCCATTGAACGGTATATGAAGATTTTGAAAGGGTATGTCAAAAACCGAAGTCGGCCAGAGGGTTGTATTGCGGAGCAATATATTGTTGAGGAAGCTGTTGAATTTTGTACCGAATACCTGTCTCGTGTGGAAGCCGTTGGCCTACCAAAATCTCGTCACACTGAGTGGGTTGAGGGTGAAGGAATTTCTGGAAGAGAGGTTGTCGCAATCAATATTACAGATCAGGAGCAGACCCACCTTTATGTTTTTCATTACAGTTTCGACGTTGACCCATATGTTCAAACCAACAAAGAAATTCTTAGGTGTTTGAATCCTTCTAGGGCTGAAAAATGGATATCAGATACACATAATCGACAGTTTATAGGATGGTTTCGAGACCATATTTTTAAGCAGTTAGATGAAAATCCAGACTCAATTTTATAATCACTTCGGTGGCTGGCCGAAGGAGAAAGTGTGTACGAATTATCTTACAATGCTTATGTAGTTAATGGTTATACATTCTATACCAATGAACACGATGAAGACAGTACCATGAAGAATAGTGGGGTTACACTTGTGGCTGAGGCGATGCATGATTCCAGTGCTAAGGACAAAAATCAAATTTATGTGAATATGTCATACTTTGGCATCATCAAACGAATATGGGAGTTGGATTATATGAAATTCAAAGTGCCGATTTTTCAATGCAAGTGGGTTGATAACAGGACTGCTGTTAAAATAGATGAATTAGGATTCGTGAAAGTTGATTTCAGTAAGGAAGGGGAGAAAGAAGAACCATTTATAATGGCATCACATGCAGTACAAGTATTTTATGTTACAGACCTTGAAAACTGAAATTGGTCAATTGTTCTGTTATCGACCAAAACAACTGAAGGGTTAGATGAAAGTTCAATGGAGGTTGACCCTTTTATAGAGACTTCATAATCATTTCGCAACAGTCCAAATGTAGATGGTGTTTTGTATGTCAGAGGAGACCACAATGAAAGAATTTACATAGTCGATAGAGGAGTCAAATCACTTCAGCCTTTAAAGAAAAAAATGAGAGTACAATAATCAGGTTATTTGTTTATTGTAACATAAATTGTGTTACGTTATGTTATTATCTGTTCACTCCGGTTTTTATGTAATCTAAATTAAATATTAAACCACTTCTACAGATAATGAATTCTACACCTGCTGATGCACCCAATCCCGAGGCACAAAATGTATCTCAACCAGCAGCTGGTGGTCCCACTACAGAGAAACAATAGGTTTCTCAACCAAATGCTGGTGGTCCCAGTGCAGAGCAACAACAAGTTTCTCAACCTGTTGTTTTTGGTCCCAGTGCTGAGGTACAACAGGTTTCTCAACCTGTTACTACTGGGCCCATTGCCGATTCTAGCGCTCCGAGGGAAGATATTAATGCTACTTCTGAGGAAATGGTATGAAATGAAACCCTGAAAGCGCAAAAAAAAAAAGAACGTCGTAGTTTGACAGTGTTGGCTAAAATCCTTAAGGAAAAACCAAAAGCCATCAAATTTGAGGTTGGATGGAATAAGCGAGGCCAACATGTTAACCCCAACAAAGCCATCTTTAGTAGCTACATTGGAATCGTCACTCAGCAATGCGTGCCGATTGATGTACAGTCGTGGCACCATGTTGTCCCCGAGCTGAAGACACTAATATGGGAAGAGATTATGGTAACATTATGATATCATTTTTTTAATTTATTAAAATAAAACAAAATACCAAAACGTTGACTTACTCTTCATTATCCATTGCAGAGTGCATTTATAATAGATTTCTCTCACAAGGAATATGTATTAAGAGTTGCAGGAAGGATTCATAGAGGTTTCCACATAATTTTAACGAAATATCATCTTAAAGATGCAGAAGGGAAAATCAAGTCGCACCCACCACCTCTTTACACACACTTGATATCCCAAGGAGCGTGGGATGCGTTTAGCAACCGTTGTGGGGAGTATACATTTCAGGTACATTGTGTGGGGTAATACGTTGTTTGAAGTTTTCTTGTATTCATCACTCTGATTGACAGTTTTTTATTTATAAAATAGCTACTGAGTGCTGAAAATAAAAAACATGGAACAGAACCAACGTACCCTTACTGTAAAGTAAGGATGGGGTACACTAAAATTGAGAAAAGATTGGTATGTCTTTTAAATATACCCTACTACTAGTATGTGACATAAAACAATACCATAACCATGTTTCTCTGTTTATATGTAGATTGATGAATCAAATTCGAAAGCCATATCCATCCCACACCATGTGCTATGGAAGGAGGTTCATGTAAATAAAGAGGGGACATTGATAGATGAAAACACACAAAAAGTGTGGGAAACATGTGTAAGTATGACATAATATAAATTTGAGTTGATTTAAATCACTATTACTTTACAATAACTACTTATTTTTCTATATTTTCTATCTGAAATAGTCACAAGAATCAACAACAACCGCACCATATGCAGACATACTTTCAGCAGCCTTGAAGCAGCCAGAAAAGTATGGCCGCGTCAGAGGTGCGGGTTTTGGGGTGACACCCCAAACATATTTTCAAAAACAAAAACAAGCAGAGGATCAAAATGAAAAAAATGGAAAAGCTGCAAGAACAATTATCTATTTTTCAAGAAGAATTACAATACCATATAGAGATTATAGAAACATTGATAGGGGAGAGGAAAAGAGAAGAAATAACTCAACAACAACCCGTGCGTGACGATCTCACCCCACCCCCACCAGTTTTGAGGTGAGCCATTCCCCTAAAAAACCTGACTTAGATTAGGTAATCAATGTTTTAATAATTGTTTCTGTGAAATGTGATTTACATAGACACTGATACCTTTCCTGTACTAATATTCCATAGGGTGAAAATGAATGTGATTTATATTTATCAACTCCCACCTATCACCTTGTAGCGAGGGCTATGGTGTTCAATACGCAAAACGACATGCTACACAATAGACAACTTCTAAAAGAGCATCTTAAAGTGTCAATTAACATAGATAATGAGCCAAGTGCCGAGCTAGCTGTTCAAAATGACGATGACGACATTCATACGGTTGAACAAGCTGTTGGAACATTCATTGCATGACCGACAGTTCTTGTAAAAAAACATGTCGAAAAAAGGTATTCATTTGTTATTTATTTTTCAAGACGAACCTTTAACATTTAATGAAAAAAGGTCTGAACGATGACTGTTATTACAGAATGAAAAGGACTGTGGGGTGAAACAAAATATCAGCTCAAAACTATCTCAAGGATCAACCAACCGATTGAAACAGTCTACTAAGAGTACCTTCACCCCACCCGTTCTATATCCACAGTTAATATCACTGCAGCTCATGTGGATACAAAGTTGAAAGACGGTAGTACTCACATAGTTGCTTTCGAAAAAGATATGTATAGAGAGGAGATATCATATTTCATTAGTGCTGAAAATGTAAATGAAATCCTCAAGTATGAATGGCTAAGCACTTCAGTTGAAAATGTATACATGAGGTAAGTTTTCATGATTTGATTTTACAAAAGCTGATATACTATGATAATTTTGACTAAATACATTTTATATTTTTCGCAGATGTATATATGAAAAAAAATTGAAGGTATTTCCCCATGAACAAAAATTTGGACTCATTAGTCCTCACACCACATCTTCAAAAGACGAAATAGATTCTGTTAAAGAGGCTGCAATAATGTCATCCCTCCTCAAATCGTTTGAAAACAAAATTACGGATGAAAGACTCTTTTTAATACCAACGATGTAGGGGTAAAACTGTACAATTTAATCATATCAACTATATTTTCATTTCATTCTTTACTTATTACTTTTTGTATTTTTAGGGAGCATTGGATGCTGATTGCAATCAATTTGGATACTCCAAAGATTTATTTTTTGGATTCAATGCATGAATATCAAACAAACCGACCATGCATGATGGCATCTGTTAATTTGTAATATACTTGATCCAACATTTTAAAACTAAACATATAGTTATATAATTTATGTTATCTTTTAATGAGGATTCTGTTATGATAGGGCGGTGCATCAATATCTTCTAATGCATGGAATGAATCCAAGGCATAAGGATGAGCACGCCTACAAGATATACAACTCAAAAATTATCCAGGTATATATAATAACACTTCACTATCCAAACACATATCAAAACAAATTACTTATTGTTCTCGATGTTTCAATAGTGCCCAAAACAAACAAATAGAAAGAAATGTGGTTATTATGTTTGTAAATTTATGAAAGAGATCATATTTCATCAACAAACTAGCATCCCTGATGAGGTATTTTCGAAAATAATTACGAGTTAATTTAAAATATTTATTAATCCTTTGTGTATTTATATTTTTTTAGTACTACCATGACTGTCGAAAAAACTCATATTCAGAAGATGATATACATGTGTTTAAAAAAGAATGGGAAACATACTTGATGGAAGATTGTACACAAATTGGATGAAGGTGAATTCCTACCACTTATGTTCTCTATATATGATCATTGATTATCCTCCAACCTTCTTTGGTGAATTGAGAATGCTCCGATGTATTGAAATCTTAATTTATTACTCAATGTTTTCTATCCCTAGATTCATATTATTGATCTTTGAATAAATCAATATTGAAGTAAGGCATGATAGTGTGCAGTGCATATGGGGTGAGTGATGAAACCACCGAGGATGAACAAAATCCATTTTCTGTATCTCGTTTGTTTGAACTTGTATTTGAGCACATGTGTTGTTGTTTGACTTGCACAATTATTTCTAGGTAGATGCATGAGATAATCAGTATCATTGAGGGATTTTTTGGAACCAAAATATGTGTCCCAGGATAATTCAAGTAAGGAAAAGGATATTTGAGATGAAATCCAAGCTCAAATGACCAGTACATCATTAAAAGAATCAACCCTGTGATGCACCATCATGTAGAATCTGGTCCTCGTGATGTTTTGAGGTGTTTATGGAAGGTATGGGGAGTCTGATAAGCCCCATGGACACCATAAATAATGTTTACAGACAGATCTACATGTTTTTTGTGCCTCGTGCCTCTTTACAAGGATCATGCCATTCACATGGTCCATCTTAGCAAGTATGTCCCATTCATCCCATTGCTACTCTTGGAAGAACCTGAGAATCTGACAATGCATAAGCCCCTACAAGACCCATACTCATCCAACCAAGAGTATTCCTAGTGTGAAGGGAAGCTAACCATGGGTAATACCCACAACATACCTCTTTTAAATATATGGGTTTTGATCCTTGTATTCTAAATAGGGTACGTAGGAAGCCTCCATGAGGTTAAATCCCAACCAATGATAAACCATGGTGACCCCCTCACTATAGTAAACCTTCGCTTATTTTACCTCTTGTATTTTCCTTAGTGGCGTCTGAATAATTATTCAAAATGAGAAACCTTTCCTTTATGGGATGCACCACACTTGGGTCAGACCTCATTGGGCGTTTTGATCCATCTATCAGGTAAACATTCCAGGTGCTCCCTCCTAGAGATGTACCTACCTGATCCACCTTTATAAGTGTTTTGATCCACCCAGGTCTTACATCTCTGTAAGACATTAAATCATGACCCTCTATCCTTGTGCGATGTTAAAATCATGGAATACAACAAGTTAAACATGGGTTTCCATAATATATTCAATATTAATGTTTAATCAGCCCTTATTATGGTATTGTAGAGGTCTGGTTTTATGTTTTCCAGCAGATTTCGGAAGATTCCACACTTTATGTAGGTGATTCCATGCTTTTACATTATATGATGATTTTATTATCCTGTATTTTCTTGCTAAGTGTACTATATGAAATGCTTTTGTGGTTAAAAATGTGTTATCAAAGGAATTTGGGGTGTGTATAGACTTGAAAGTTATTTTTAAAATGAATGCAGTTGTATTTCTTGTGGATTTTAATGCTTAAGTCCTTTAAATGTTTTTGAAGAAATGAGAAAGTTGTGTGATGGGTGTTTTCAAATGGATTTAATGTGTTTGTGAATTTTAAAGAGGGTTTTCTTATGAGATGTAGATATTCTATATATGTGTATTTACATTGAAGGAAAGTACATGAGAATGTGTTAATATATATGATGTGTATAATATAAATTGAGAACAATTTCCATACAAGGTATTTTCTTTATGATGTGCAGGTGATAGGGTGAGAGGGCAGGGGTGGTTTTCTGGGGGAGGGGGAAGGGGTAGGGGGTGTTCTGGGTTCTTTTGAAATATGTAGGGGGTGGGAAGGGGGGTGTGCAATGGGTAGGGGGGAAGTGCAGAGGGCAGGGGTGTGCTGGGGAAGGGGGCAGGGGGTGTTCAGGGGGCAGGGAGTGTGTAGGGGTAGGGGGTGTGCTCGGGGGTGGGCAGTGTGTAGGGGGTGTGATGGGGAAGGGGGCAGGGGTGCTTCTTTTTTATGGAATGGGGGGACATAATATTTGTTTTATGTTTTGTGCCTCACTAGTATAATTGGTTATTTTATGTTTTGTGCCTCACTAGTATAATTCCATTTAGCAACCCCATTCATTATTTCATTATTGTATTACTAACATAATATTTGTTTTATTATGTAGGTGAAATCTTTTTCCTTAGTTCGAATGCTTTGTTTGGAAATTGCCACCATAGATGAGAATTTTTTAGAGCATATGGATGCAAAAAGGATGGAACATCATTGTTTTTTAACTGTTTGTTGGATAAATGTAATTGTAACCAAATTAAACATTGTTTGAAATGTATATAGAAGTGTGTTGTTTTGTATTAATGATTTCAAGTAAATGTATGTATCATTTTTTGTTCTTCTGTGCTTTGTGTGCGGGTGTTGTTTGTTTTGTGTGCAGGTTTTGTTTGGACTATGTGCAGGTGTTGTAATGTGCGCAGGTGCTGGGAACAAACTGTGTAGGTTCTGGTTTTGGATAGGATCTTTGGCTTTTATCAGTGCTAGTTAAACACTGATAAATGGAAAATATATCAGTGCTATTTTGAGCACTAATAAAGGTAGTTTTTATTATCACTCACAATAGCACTGATATATTATACATTTATCAACGCTGATAAATATAACCTTTATCAGCGCTTGCTTAGTGCTGATAAAGGGGACCCCCCTTTATCTTCGCCGAGATTAACAATGCTTTTTTAGCGCTGTTAAAGGCCGTTTTTAGCGCTATTATAAGACATATTTTTAGTAGTGATGGGAGTGGTTTCACCCATCCTTTATATTTTACCAGGGGTTTAACCCTTACTCCGAACACCTACTAATGAAAAATTTATTATATTTGTATCCAAATAGACCCTCTAGCCTTAGTAGACCCATTCGACCTAGGGAGTTCCCCCAATAAGATATTTATCCCAACCCCTAGTTTAACACCCTGATATTTAAGAATATATTTCTCTTTAAATAAATTTAATTTCTTTGACATATTTCATTATACACAACACAAAGTCAAAAAAATGTGATATACTATTAAAATATTATTATTGAATGTAATAATTATCACTTATTCCTTGAAATGGTGGATAATAATATTATTAAAAAAATTATTAAATATACATAAAGTACTTAATTAGTAAAAATTCATTGATTATTACTTAATAAATAAGTACCCAATTTTCATTAAAGTTATTTTATACTTTAGAAAACACGCTTCCTTCAAAAAATGTTCTTTATGACATTTTCTGAGAAAATATTATAATTAATTTTTTATATTATGAATATTTTATTTTATAAAAATAATATCATTTTCGAAATCATTATATCAAAGTTATTTTAGGGTAATATTTTAAGATTTTTTCTAAAAAAATTAATTTTTGAATGAACAGAATCAATTTTTTTATTGAAAACAATATTTTTGTTTCAAGTATTTATAGAGAACAATTTTGAATTGAAATGATTAAAAACTAAAATACCATATCTTATATTAGGAATAATTAAATTAAGTTGACCATAATAAATTTTATGATTGAATTTGGTAAAAAAATAAATTTATACCTTAAAGGCATTTTTCTGAATAAATGATTTTAATTGTGTTTTGAATTTTGATTTTAAATTAATTATTTCCACTTATGGATATTTAATTTGATAAAATGGATACAATATTAGGAATTAGGAAGTTAAAAATTGTTAAATAATACCATTTTATTTTTTTAATATGAATAGTAACTGTGGTATAATTTATCACCTCAGTAAAAGGTAAATCAGATTAATATTGGATAAAATAAGTGATAAGATCATTATTTTTCATCATAATTAATATTGTAGGATTGGAATAATACCATTATAAAACTAGTATAACTCTTTATATTTTTAATGGACACTTTTCATTAAGAATGAATTATATAATATTTACAGAAAAGAAAAGCACAAAATTCCACTATATTGCTTTTACATTTCTATTATGTGTTCACATAATGAAAAAATTAAGTGGTGAATGAAATTTAATGTTAATTTTTTGAGTAGTGAAATTATATAAATTATGTTAATTTATTTATATTTTTAGTAGTTAAATAGTCACATTAAGTTCCTGCGAAACACTAATACCATATTTATTCAATTAACAGAAAAATAAAATAAATGATTTTAAAAATATTTAAAGTGATATAATTTGAATAAGTTAATGTGTCCCACATATTTTATAGATCTATATGGAATACTACGGAGGTTGTATAACATTATTTTATAATCCACATTTTTCTTGATGTATTTAAATTCAAATTAAATGAGTAGTGTTAAATATGATATTAATGATATTTTATAATAAATAACATTTTATTAAGTTATTTAAAATTTAATAAAAATATTATATTCTTTCAAATGATGAGCTATGATTTTAAAAATCATCCATTGTCCATTTATTTGTTGTGTTTTATTTTATAGTAACTTTATTATCCCTTCAAGTATTAAAAACATTAATATTATGGTAATTGTTAAAAGGGTTAACAGGGGGGATTAAAACTAAAAGATAAGAGTCAAAACATACCATTAACTTGTACAAATTTTATATGATGAGATGATTTAGACTTATAATCATCTTATATTTTATGTATATATATTTTTTATCCATTTTTTCACGAAAAATTATTTATATTAATTTATTACTTTAAGAAATTCCAAGAATTCCCTTCCCCTCAATTATAAAAGGACACCTCTCCTTTCTCTTATTTACACCAATTTGAGGCATCTAGATATACCATAACCTACCCATTACTCTTCCAAAAATCATTATACAAGTTCAATAGGTTCTTTTAATTTCAAAATACCTATAATGACTTGGATTAACATACATGGTTGTTACATAAATTTAGATGAATATTTAACACATTACAAAAGTGCATACCGAAGGACCATAATTTTTTAGTGTATTTGGAAACTTGGAAACATAATATTTTTGTCTTGGGGAAATATCATCAGTATATAATTTAAATAAATTCCCATTATTACTCTTATTTAAAACCTTTCTTCATAACCTGGGGAAAATAAACAAAGAAATGTGTGGGAACAGATGCTCAGTATGGGTAAACAAGGGAGATATGTAAGCATAAAAAGGGAATAAGGGTATGAGAACATGATCATAACATTAGAATATCATACCCTGAAAATAAAATATTATAATGTAGAGTCATGAAATAAATATTGGTAGTTTATTAGAGATTAATCATAATGAAATCAAAGAATACGAGCAATGAGAGAATAACAAAGGAATAAGACATGAAATTGTGGCATACACATAAGAATAGAAAATGTTATGTAAAGTCTACCTACCAAGATATTCATATCGTGATAGGATTGGGATAATCACCCATGCACCTGCTTTAGGATTGGGATTTCCTCTCATAGACCCTCTTGTTTCAGGCTTGGGATGTCCTCCCGCATACACTCTTTTTATGGTAATGGGATGCCCTCCCATATATCCTCTTGTTATGGGCTTGGGATGACCTCCCACGTACCCTATTGTTACAAGATTGGGATCCCCTCCCATATATCATCTTGTTCCATTCATTAGATTGGCTCCTATGTAACCTTTGAGATCATATAACATTTACCATTACCAAATGAATTGGAGGGAGATATAGGTCCCACCTGTCTGATAATGAAATTATACATACCTGTGTCACAAGATAATAAAACATTCATCATATCATGACCCATAAAAGATATGGGTTTCATAAACCTCATATCATAACCCATGAAATTAAATTAGTATCATAAAAATTTCATCATATCATAACTTGTGTAAAATAGATAGGTTTCACAATCATTTCATAATATAATAACCCATGAATGGAAGTGGGTTTCATAAGTGTTTTACATGGTATAATCCATAAAAGAGAAATGGGTTTCATGAAAAAAAATTCATATTAAACATAAACCATTAAAAGAAATAATAATAATGGTGTTCTTGGATAAGATTACTAGTAAGGCATGGGTAGCACATACCAGACATTCCTTTTTCACAGTAATTTTTTTAGAAAATTTCCTTGATCGGATAAAAAGAATATTCCTTTTAAAATAATTTTTTAAAATGATAAATCATTGGTAAATTTTTTTCTTAAAAATAATAGTAGAATAGTATAATATTTTTGAAAACATTTTTATAACACATAATTTTTGTACGAATATAAATTTAAACTGAAAAGAGAATTAAATTCAATTTTTTTAAAAAAATTTCATAATTATAATATGTAAAAAATAATGTAAAACTGGATAAATTAATAGAATATAACATGAATAACCATAGGAGATGAAAATTATTTAAATTATTCAGATATGGGTCATATTATTTCATCAATTTAATCATAATCCTAAACAAACTTGATAAACTTTAAGATTGTAGCAATAAACACTTACCACTTCAGTAACTTTGAATCATAATCACCATGAAAAAATAACATTAAATTAAGATTAAAATATCATTAAAATCAGGATATTAATTATATTACATATCAAAGGTCTATATATAAATCACCTAAAATAATGTAGGTTCATAACATAACATGTGTCTCAAAGAAAGAAAATTGAGACAAAATTACCTTACCGATTTGGTAACTTTTAACCTAAAAACCTTGAAAGACAGATCATAAAAATGAAATTTAAATATCCATAACTTTAAGTATAATAATTATATAATTCATTGATGGGAATTATATACACGTCACAAAATAAATGATTAGTGAATATGGCATAAGTCTCACAGAAATAGAAGTGAGACTAAAAACCCCCTTACTACTTGAGTAACATTTGAATCGTGAGATCTTTGAATGAATAACATAAATTGAAAAATTTCATATCATGAAATAAATTAAATTCATTATATAACCTTTCATAGGTATGTATATACACCACCCAACAAGAATGAGTGGTGAGTATAGCATATATCTCACTGAAATAAAAGGGAGATTAGAAATCCTATATTACTTGAGTAACTTCTAAATCATAAGATCCATGAAAGAATAAAATAAATTAAAATTTTAATATAATTAAATAAAGGAAATAAATGATATTAATAATCATAGGGAATTATATACAAAGAAAAATAATAATAAGTGGTGAATATTACATATATCTCACAAAAATAAAAGTGAGATGATAGATCCCTTACTACTAGAGTAACTTTTGAATCCTGAGATCCATGAAAGAAAAACAAAATTTTAAAATTTTAATATCATTAAACAAATTAAATTCATTATAAAGCATTTAATATGGTAGTATATACACCACATAACAATAATAAGTGGTGAATATAGCATATATTGCACAGAAATAAAATTTAGATGAGAAATTATTAACCTTCAGTCTTGATTTTCTTTGTACATGACCAAAAATCATATATAATAAATATAATTTTATTATAAATATAACATAGGACCATATTATTATTTATCACACCATATATGATTTTATTATGATTTTATATTACATGTTTATTAGAAATTCCATGTAAATGTTATGTTTCAGTTAATATACTCTTTGTTTTGTGTATATGTTTTGACTTGTTATTTTTTGTCCTTTTTCATTGATCATGATTTCATTGTCTCTAAAATATAAACCATGATATAATTATCATATATATTTATTATATATGTAATTATAATAATCTATAAAATATATAAATATAAAATAAGATAAACCATTCCAGGATATGGTAGGTCGTATATACACACAAACACTATTTCTGTATTCTTATCGCACTAAAAGAAAGAATGTAAATGACACAAACATTTATATATTATCATCAATGTAGAATTATTATTTTATATATATCACATTTTTTTGATATACCCTCCCTTAATACATTCCAATTAATGTGTGAATGAATCACATCACTTTGAAGTGGAAGTAGTCCACACATCCATAAATGATGTTATTGTATTCTCGTAAAATGTGAAGCAAGAAGGTATGTGTTATATAATAATTGAAGAAGAATAAATACATCATGAATATTATATATATTATAGAAAATAGTAAGTCTATCATTATTCCCAACCTTTATATGTGGAAATGGAGGAAAAAATAATGTCGGTTCATGAGGCGATAGTCCATGGTACACACGAACGATGATTGCATATACCATTTGATGATGCCTTGAAGGTGTAGGTAGTAAGAACCCGAGTTTTTAGAATGGGTCAAAATCCTGACCCTATTTGAATTTTTGACTTGTTCCTAAGAAAAATGGAAAAATCTAGGAAGTTCTGAAAATTTCTAGACTACACACCGTGTACTTTCAAGTACACGCCGTGTACAGGTTATGAGAGTACTAACTGTGTGCTCGCCGAGTACATGCCATGTGATGACCATGTAGAAATTTCCTACTATACGGCATGTAGTGTTACTCGACATGCCATGTATCCTCTCTTTTGGGTACTAGCTGGGTTTAAGCCGTGTGTCATCACGTGTGGCTACCCCGCTTAAGTCGGAGTATGGAAAAGGACACTACACGACATGTAGTCTTGGAATACACATTGTGTACTTTTTTTATTCATTTAAGTGAAAGACCGACGTGTCTTATTTTAGAAAAACCCTTCTTCTTCCTCAACTTCGGAGTAGTTCTGCTCCAAAAACCGAAAGAACATCTCTTGCCTTAGATTCTTCATCTGACATCCGTTCTTCAATCCGTTAGTGGATGTGGGATCGCAACAGCGAGGTTAAACCCACACACCCTGTTCTATTCTGGATTCTTTGCCTCACGTGTCGTAGTTTCCATCCAAGTTGAATTGCCAGGATTTTACATAAATATAGATCTACGAAGATCGACATCAAATTGGAGCTTGATATCAGATGTACCTACGTCTACGAGTCTCATGTATGTGGTGCATAACTTCTTTTGTGCTTTCACAGACCTTTGTGTGGCGTGAATTAAAGTGCGTATTTGGGTATTTTGAATGAGACCCTAATTTACATGTTATTTCCTGTATAATTGTTCATTGACCTAAGGGATACCTTTCGGTATGTTCTGTAACCTGTGTTACTTGATCGGGGCCAGGTGAGTGGTCGTTTCTCAACTGGGAATTTTGGATGGGGAATGCCAAAATTGTTATAACTGAATTGATTTTTTTAAAACTGTTGAGTTTAGTTTATTAAACCTTGATATGAATTTGTTGAGATGTTAAGGACCTCAATGTTGGTATGGGACAACACTTGGATGGTGTATTTCAACTATTTAGATTTTTTTCCCTATTTATGGGTTTTGTTTACATGTGCATATATGTAATTGATGAATTTCATTTGATGGAACCTTTTTGGTTGTGTTGGTAATGGCCCAGATATTATTGAGTGATGTGGATCATAGGTTGGGCTTGGCCCGGGTAACATTGGGTGGTTTTGACCACATGATTGGGCGTCATGGACATCAACTTGAGGTAGGACAACTGTCAAGGTGGACAAGACCCAGGTTACATGAATGTTGAGACCATCATACTTGAGCGGCATGGTCACAGGGATGCAAGGTGTTAGAGACATTGTGGCTTGGGTACTATTTTCGTGATTACCTATCACCCAGAACGTTGAGTAGTGAGCACCCAGAGACTCTGTGATGAGGTGGTTTGGACCACTCATGTGAGTAGAGGCCCCTGTTAGTTGTGGTTTAGGTACTATGGATTGGGGGTGCTTACTGTAGGAATTCACGTGGAAGCCGGGGAGCCTCCAGGGGATATAATTTAGGCTATCGGGTTTGGGAAAAAGGCTCACCGTTATCTGAGGGAAGACATTGTTGTCCCTCCGGTTACATTATTAGAGGGCAGACACCGCTGTCCCTCTAGTTAAATTATTAGAGGGAGGACATCGTTGTCCCTCTAGTTACATTATTTGAGGGCATACATCATTATCCCTATGGTTACTTATTTGAGGACAGACATCACTAATCCTTCGAGTTACTATTTATGGGGCGTGCCTTTAAGACGTCGGTACTTGAGACATGCGTTGTCAGGGGGTACATGGTACCGGGATACATGACAGAGATTCTGGCGTTGGCCAAAGATGGTGGTAATTCATGGTGGCTTCTAAGCACCGGTGGAGTTTACATTTATTTGTGCATCATATTGTTTACCATTTTCCTTATAACTGCATGCCTGCTTAAACACTTATATTAGGTACGCACCATTGGGTGGTATCCTACTGAGGTTCGTATCACACCCTACACGGGGCCTTCAGGACGTGTGTAGACATTATGGATTTACATGTAGAAAAGTGGTCGGATTCAAGAGCTAGGTTTCAATAGCTATTGCATGGAGATGGTATGGACTGTAAGGTATTACCTAGTGGGAGTTTACTTTGTTTTGATTTCTATCCTGTATCACCATGGTTACTTTTTCTGTAGCTACAGTTGGTACGCCATTGGTTCCCTTTATATATATATGAAAATGTATAACCTGCTTGGGATACATGTTTGTTGTTCAGTAGTAGTTACAAGTGATCAACATGTTGTTGTGTTACTTTATGCTGTTTTGGTTATATTTATTGTTTTCGTTATTTATCGTTATTTAATGTGCTTCTACTCTGTGCATCTGGTTCGAGTCTACTGAGTCGTTATTTCCCCTGAATCTTTATTATTATACTCAGACCAGTACCATTATTATCCTCTGAGAGGGTATATCCTCCTCACTATACCTATAAAACCCTCCCTGCTAGTCATCATCCTTTGGCGTTTTGGGAGGTGCGCCTAAGGTAGTAACACCCGACCCATTTAGCACTTATCAAGTGGTTGTTTGAGTCCGGGTCATTACAATGTGGTATTGGAGGAGTTTTTGACAGGGATTCAGTAGAAGTTTTTTGCTAGCAACTAATGAGATTGAGACTTCTCTTTTATTTCATCTGGTTTTACTATTTGGGATATGTTAGAATGGAGATAAGTTGTTACTGGAACTAGGTTTCTAGCTAGTGGTTGGGTGCCTACAGTCGTAGGTATGATGGATGAACCAAGTTTCCATGGGAGGGAATTGCTATTTTCTTTTTATCAGATTACGGTTTATATGATTTTCACCTTGGTGTCTCACTTGGTGTCTGATGTAATTGATTGTGATGTGTAACACATGACCTAGTGCAGTAAGGGAGAACTGGACCTTATCCCGTTATGGAAAGGCTTTGTTTTTTTGGCTTTATATAGGCACATTTTTAGGGTATTTCAATTTCATAACTGCATGTATGCTTTGTGATGTGATAATACCATGTGAAAAATATCAATTTCCATGACTTGTATTCTTTTGAAATATGAATAGGTGAAATTCTTGAAAATAATTGCATGTTTATTGCAATGTGTTATTCCATGTTGTGAATATTTTTTAGAATTGCAGGGTAATTGAGTCTGGTTCTTGTATGAGCAGGAAATTACTATGATTGAGGTGATTTTTATCATTAGAATTGGGTGACTAGGTCATCGGTTTGAGGCAACATTAGTTGTTGATATGGGAATGGCCCGATGTACTTTTGATACTTGGCTCTATTAAGGGCGGGTAAGGAGGCCATGAGGCCGGGATTCCATGGGAATTGGTTGTGGTGGGGGAGAGTAAGGGTAGTGGTTTTATGCTGCCCCTTTACTGATTTCCTTATATGTGTTGAATATATATTATTATATATATATGGGTTGTCTGACCATTTATGGCATTTAGTGGGTTCCTTTAGTCGACTCAGATGGAGCGTTAGACAGAAGATGGTATAGTACCGCAGGAGCAGGATCAGGTTCAGGATCCAGTTCAAGCAGAGCAGGAGCCACAGGTACGAGATTAGGGAAAAGATCGGGTTCACGATCCTGTGCAGGTAGAACAACAATTGGGTTTGGTAGTGTTTGGTCCATGGCTCGACGAGCAGCTCTGGGATAGCCTGGTACGTGTCTTGCAGGGGATTGACAGAGGTGCGCAGGGTACAGAGCCATCTATGACATATTTGATGCTGGAGTTCCTGTCACACCACCCGCCATTATTTTATGTTGAGGCTGGTCTGCAACAAGCTGAGAACTGGATAGAGAGCATGAAAATGATCTTTGAGTAGCTCGAGATTACTCCAGGGTGGATGGTAAAGCTGGCAACGTACATGCTACAAGGACCGGTGAAACATTGGTGGGATGTGTAGCTTCAGGCTCGTAGGAACTAGGGACTAGCATGGAAGGACTTCTAGGATAACTTCTTTGAGAACTTCTACCCAGAGGAACTGAGGGCCGAGAGGGCTTGCTAGTTATTGAGTCTTCTGTAGGGAGACATGTCCGTCATCGACTATGAAACTACTTTCACTGAGCTGTCTTGCTTTGCACCTAGTATGGTAAGCGATGACACGACAAGGGTGAGGAACTTTGAGGATGGCTTGCGACACGCCATTCAGATCTAGGTGAATATCTTCAGGCTAGGTTCAATCTCATAGGCGGTGAATCAGGTGCTCATAGAACTAGGAAACCAGAGGGATATGCCCCATCTTGGTCAGGGAATAGTTTCATGTGACGGTTCCGACAATAGGAAGCGAGGATATGATGAGTTCTAGCTAGGAAATCAGGACAAGGACACATCTAGACCACCTAGTAGAAGTTCTTCAGTGTTTTTTTCAGTGTGGGCAGCCCAAACATGTTCAGACTCAGTGCGATAGGCCTCCAAAGGAGTGCCAAGCATGTGGACAGGTCAGGCATCTGGAGAGGTTCTACAGGAAACCTTCTCAGACAGCCGACAGATAGGGACCATGATAGACTATGGCATCTGGAGTTGGTTCATGTTTGGTACTAGGTGATGGTAGCCGAGGTCCAGCTGCATGTGGAGGGTGTCATAGAGATAACTGGATCCAACTAAGGGGTTAATGGCCGGTGACTGGAGCAACACCGCAGGGAGGTCAGGCATCAGGCAGTCATACTTCCGGCCAGTTGCATGCCCTAGAGCTGCCAGATTCTGAGCAGGTTGGTGAGCCAATGATGGTTAAAGGTACACCACGAGTGTTGTCATGACTTTCTCATTTTCATTTGGCATGACCGGATGAGGCTTGTCCGTTTTCAGTGCACGAGATGCAGATGATTCTTGTGGATTTTTTTTATGCTGGTCAGTGGGATTGGCGCCATATTGGGTGCCTTATATATATATATATGTATGTATGAGATGTGTAGAATCAGGGGAGTCCAGGATGCCGGTTACATGAGGTTTCATGGGAATCGGGGCATCGAGGATATGGGTTACTTGAGGTGCATGGAATTAGGATTTATTTTGAGTGTCCATGGGATGTAGGACCTTGTGGGGGCGGACACCGATGTAGTTCAGGATATGTTCGGGTGTTGGAAACAACACAGGAGAACCAATGAGGTGTAGAAGTGACGATGCATTATGAGAGGACCATGAGTTCGGTAATAGGTTAGTAAACCTTTTCTTGTTTTGATTTTTGTCAGGTTGAGATCGAGTTAGGAAATTCCTAAGGTGGGGAGCCCCTTGAAGAATTTAACTAGAACCTTTGAGACCGTGGGAGTCCAAGTTACTTTGATTAGGGTGGCATGTTCCATGCCATCTATGTGTTTCGTTTGATAGCTAGGGGACAAGGTATATTAATGTGGGGAGATTTTAAGAACCCAGATTTTTAGAACAGGTCAAAAGCATGACCCTGTTTGAAATTTTGACTTGTTCCTGAGAAAACTAGGAAAATATGGGAAGTTCTGGAAATTTCAAGACTACACACTGTGTACTTTCAAGTACATGCCGTGTATGGGTTAGGCGAGTACCGACCGTGTGCTCGCCGAGTACATGTCATGTGATGATAGTGTAGAAATTTCCTACTACACGATGTGTAGTGTTACTTGACACGCTGTGTATCCTCTCTTCGGCATACCAGCTGAGTTCAACCCGTGTGTCATTCTATATGGAGCGTCCAAGCCATGTGGCTACCCCACTTAAGTCGGAGTATAGAAAAGGCCACTAGATGGTATTTAGTCCTAGAATACACACTGTGTACATTTTTTTATTCCTTTAAGTGAAAGGCCGTCACATATTATTTCAGAAAAACCCTTCCTCTTTCTCAAATTCATAGAATTTCCACTCCGAAAACCTAAACAAAATCTCTTTCCCTAGATTCTTCATCCGACATCCATTCTTCAATCCATCGGTGGTTGTGGGATCACAACATCAAGGGTAAACTCACACACCCTATTTCGTTCTTGATTCTTTTCCTCATGTGTCGCAGTTTCCATCCGAGTGGAATTGCTGGGATTTGATGGAAACATAGATCTATGAAGATCGACTTCTAATTAAAGCTCGATATCAGACATGCCTACATCTACGAGTCTTAGGTAGGTGTTTCATACCTTTTTTTGTGCTTTTTCAGACCTTTGGGTGGTGCAGATTAAAGTGCGTATTTGGGTATTTTGAACGAGACCCTAATTTACATGTTATTGCCTATATAATTGTTCATTAACCTAAGGGATAACTTTGGGTATGCTCTGTTACCTATGTTTCTTGAGCGGGACCGGGTGAGTGGCCGTTAATCATCCGGACATTTTGGATGGGGAATTCCAAAATGGTTATAACTGAATAGATTTGTATAAAACTGTTGATTTTAGTTTATTAAACCTTCATATGAATTGTTTGAGACATTAAAGACCTCAGTGCTGGTATGGGACAACATTTGGTTTGTGTATTTCAATTGTTTAGATTGCTTTACCTATTTAAGTGTTTTGTTTAAATGTGTATATATGTAATTTCTGAATTGCATATGCTGGAACCATTTTGGTTGTGTTTGGAACTTCCCAGATATTCTTGAGTGATGCAGATCACAGGTTGGGCTTGGATCGGGTTACTTTGGGTGGTTCTGACCCTGATATTGGGTGTCATGGACATCAAATTGAGGTAGGACGACTGTCAGGTTGGGCATGACCAAGGTTACTTGAATGGCGAGACCATCATACTTGAGCAGCATGGTCATAGGGACGCAAGGTGTCAGAGACGTTGTGGCTTGGGTACTATTTTGGTGATTTCCAATCACCCAGAACTTTGAGTAGTGTGCACACAAGGAGACTCTGTGATGAGGTTGTTTGGACCGCTTGTGTGGGTAGAGGGCCCTGTTAGTTGCGGTTTAGGTTCTATTGGTTGGGGGTGATTGCTATAAGAATCCATGTGGAATGTGAGGAACCTTTAGGAGATAGCATTTAGGCTATCAGGTTGGGGTATAGGCTCGCCGTTATTTGAGGGCAGACATCGTTATCCCTCCAGTTACATTAATTGAGGGCAGAAACCATTGTGTTTCCGGTTACTTTATTTTAGGGAAGACATCATTATCCCTCTAGTTAATTTATTTGAGGGAATACATCACTATCCCTTCAGTTACTTATTTGAGAAGAGGCATCACTGATCCTTCAGGTTACTATTTCTGGGGCGTGCCATCGGGATGTCGGTACTTGAGACAGATGGTGTCAGGGGGCACATGGTGCCAAGTTACCGGACAAAGATTCTAGCATTGGCCGAAGTAGGTGGTACTTCATGGTGGCTACTGGGCACCAGTGGATTTTATGTTTATTCGTGCAACATACTATTTATTATTTTCCTTATAACCACATGCCTGCTTAAACACTTATATTAGGTATGCACCGTTGGGTGGTATCCTACTGAGATTTGTCTCTCGCCCTGCACGGGCCCTTCAGGACACGTTCAGAATTTATGGATTTACATGTAGAAAATAGGCCAGCTTCAGGAGCTGGGCTACATTAACTATTTCATGGAGATGGTATGGACGTTGAGGTCTTGCCTAACTAGATTTTACTTTGTTTTGATTTCTATCCCGTATCAGCATGCTTACTTGTTTTGTAGCTACAGTTGGTATGCCATTGGCACCCTTTATATATATATATAGATGAATATGTATGACCTTGTTTGGATGCATGTTTGTTGTTCACTAGTAGTTACACATGATCAGCATGCTGTTGTGTTACTTTCCACTAATGTTGTTATATTTATTGTTTCCATTGTTTATCGATATTTAATGTGCTTCTACTCTGCAGGTTTGGTTTGATTCTGCTGATCCATTCATTCTACAACATCTTTATTATTATACTCGGACCAGTAAAATTTTTATCATTTGAGAGGGTATAGCCTCCCCACTATACCTATAAGACCCTCACTGCTAGTCGACAACTTTTGGCGTTTGGGGAGGTGCGCCTAAGGTTGTAACACCAGACCTGTTTAACACTAATCAAGTGGCTGTTCAGGTTCTGGTCATTACATAGGTTATAACATTAGCATAAAAAATATCATTATATTTTTTATAATTAGGTTATTATATAATCATATAATAATAATAATTTAAGGGGTGGAAGGAGAAATAAAACAAAAGTTCTCATTGAAGAACATTACCTCTTGTTCAGGTAACCCCTTTTAGCTTGCAACATATGACCTCATTGGTTTGATTTCTACCAAAATTGAGGATTATATGTTGAGATGAGAGAATTTAGGAGCTTATTTGGGCCGTTTTTGGATGACCCAAAGGTCTTTAGAGGTGTGAATAAGTGAGGGACGTGAGTTCCCTTTTATAGTTGAGGAGGAGTGACATTATTGTAAATAAAAATGGTAAACACTACCAAGAGGTCTCCATTAAATTATGTGCCTAAAATAATGGTACACTATTAATCCAATAAGGTACATGGTTGAAATATGTCTAGAAAATGTGGTTTTGACATGCATCTATATAAGATCCTTACCCAGAGATATGGTGCATCATGATTTGAATTTTTAGTTTATCGAATGATATTGGGGAGTAGGTTAAATCTCAGGGTATTTCAATGTTTTAGAACATGTAGATGTTAAAAGCATACCAATATGTGATGAGGTAATTATCGGTGCATGGTTATTAATATCCAAGTGTCCAAGCTATACAAACTTCATAAGGGTGTGCACGAGCTGGGAAATTGTGCATGGGAGTCAAAGAGGTCACGCGACTTGCGGATCCTTCAGATAGTGGTGAGAATACAACCACCACATGGTTTGTTATACACTATGGGTGGAATAGAAAACCATGTGTCTTAGTTTCCTCTTGGACAGAGGGAACAACATGGTTTGGAAAACCAAGCGGCCAATCTACACACCACTTAAATAGTGGGGTTCTTACCATTTTTTCTTCCCGAACCTATTACTTTATTCCTCAATTTGACTCTATATTTGACCCCCTATAGAAATGATGATGAACCTGGAGCTCCTCCCTCATCCATGGGTGTTTATTATTAAATTCTATGATGTCTTGTAGTGCTGTTTATTGAGAATCGAAGCTCTAGGTAACTCTTCGACTATGTTTCCTTCCATTTTATAGAAGATGCTTGGTCTGTGTGTTTTGTTTCAACCCAAGATAAATAAAATTATTTTATTGGGTGTTTTTATGGTGTTTGAGACTGAGTTAGTTCAAATCAAGGGTTTTAGCAGAGCAAGTAATCATCCAGGTGCATGAGGTAGGTGGTCTTAAAGCCTTTTCCCATATACTCAATGCATTATATGTATATGTTAGTGTGCTAATGTAATTATTTTATTTTTTTTCTCCTTTGATAAGAAACATATTTTGGAACTTAGGGTGTGGTGAGAAACCCATTACAGTCCCCATTTGGTCCATTGATTATTTGATATGGGACATAGGGCAACCGTGGGGTATTCCAAACCCTTAGAAATGGTGAGTTGAATGGGTACACATTGAGATAGCGAAACACTGAAAATTAATAATTAATTATTGTTAATTTGGTTTATGGATATTGATTAAAAGGGATAATTTAAATTATTGTGTGCTAGTTTTTTAAAATTCATAAGGGGATTTTGAAATTATTTGAATGATGTGTTTTGGATTTGATTCAGTTATGGTTTTTAAAATAAGAATATGATGTTTTAAAAGTGGGAAATGTTTTAAAAAAGAAGTTTTGGACTAAAGGTGATTTATAAATTATTTATATTTATATATTTCAAGTGATGTTTTGAAATGAGGGTGTGATTACCCTTTCTGTGATAATTCTGTAATGATTATTTGAAATTGTTAGAAACAGAAATGAAATCCTTGGGACGTGGTATAGTTTTCCCAAGAGGGAGACCCATGTTTTGAATGGGAAGCTCCCAAATGATTTTAAATGAGTATTTTGATATGTTTTTTTATCATGTATTGTGAAATTAAATTGATGTTATCCTTTTTCTAGTTGTTAAAATGGCATAAGGGGGAGTTTGGTATTATGTGACTGTGATAAATGAGATATGACTTTTAAATGGTATATGTGATAAATGGGTTATTCAATGTAAATGATAAATGTGTTAAATAGTTAAATAATCACATGAACATGGATTGGTGGTAGGTGGGGTATTTTAATTGAGACTCTACACCCATGGATCAGGTTAGAATGATGATATGAACCCCAACCCTATGATTCATGGGTTAGGGATATATACTTAATTAATTCATGGGACATGAACAATAGGACTGAGGATCCAAGGTAACTATTTTGTACTGTGTGGACGGTATGTTGGACTATGGATCTATACTTCCCAACATATGGGCATGGTATAGTTTTGGATGTCGGATTGAGCCTCTATTCTTCCCAATCATATAGACATGACTTGATTAAAAAACCGAGTATTTGGGGTATGTTTATCAACAATGATTAGTGAATTAGCCCTTGTGATTAAATTCATGTGTAATCCATTACAATATGGAATTGTCCCACATTGTGATGAGATATAGTTTAGTTGGTTGGTTGACCCTTGATAAATTAATGGGTAAAATGGTTATGTAATAATTTCTTAATTGAGATACATGTTTCTTTTGTTTCATTCTTTACTTATTGCACCTCCTTATCTTAATACACTTTTTAAGGACTGGTTATTGCTTTATAAACCGTTTTTAGTAGTTTACTATGTTGTAATCACACCGTACTTAGGCTTTTATTACACTTGGCCACCCAAGAAAATGTTACTTGTTTTCTGGTATAGGTTTAGGATAGGGACCTAGTGTGTTGTTTTTGAATGGGACAATGGGTTGTAGCATGTGGATTTTAGGACCTGGTTAGACATAGGAATATGGTCAAGGATTTCCATAGTTTTGGTGTTTTTGTTATTTATTGTATAATTTTCTGACATGTAGTGTACCCATCATTTTATTAGCATGTGTTAGTTGGTTACTTTTTGGCACTTATTGTATGTTTATCATTATTTATTCTTTATGGTTATTAAATTTTTGAACATTACTTATGTTGTGTCTTTACTTTGATAAGAGGGTATAGTATGACCATGTTTTTTGTAGACCTATAATATTATTCAGCTTCCTTTTGTGTATAGGGAGGTGTGCCTGAGATCCTATGGTGACCCAGATCAGGGCACTAGTTATAGTGGTTACTAGGTGATGGACATTACAAAGTTGTATCAATGGCAGTGTCTTTTTTTCTTTTTTATTTGGGGTTTGGTATATAGGAGACTAAGATCTTGTTTAGTCTTGGTAATGAGCTCATTTCTGGGTGCCTGCATGCCCACATATGGGGGAAAACCCAAGTTTCTAGGAGTGGGAATTTTTGTTCTATTTTTGGTTGGCTGATACTTCCTCCTAGGGTGGCACACTTGGATGGGATGTTATAGATTTATGGGGTTTTATCTCTTGGTCTGGTATAGTAAGAGAGGGTGTGTTAGTTCATGCATCATGCTAGGCACATATGATTGATATGTTATTTGTATGTTTCCTATCATTGATAATTCTTTGAGACCCACATGTTAGTGTTGTACTTTCTACTTGTGATTTAAGATTGTTGATCTTTCCTTGAAATGTAAATTAATAAAAATATTTTGAAATTTGAAATTGAATAAATCTTGGAATTTTGAAATGTTGGGTTTATAGAAATGATTTTGAATTTGTAAATTATTGGGTTTTGAAAATGGAAAATTTTAAATTAGAATCCTTGGGTTTTAAATGGTACATTTTAATTAAGTAGGGAAATGGAAAATGATGAAAGCTATAAGGACATTGGGAATTGGTATCCTAAGTTTTGTGATCAAACCTGGTATATAAGTTGTTTGGGTTGTGATAGTGACCTAGTTTGAGACCTTGGTTATGGATCATGAGGCTATGTTGGGTTTTGATATGTGGTCAGAGGGTTGTTCCTTGATTTAAATTTTGTGGGGATGTGGCCTTCGGTTATGAGATATTGTCTGACAGTGTGGGTATGGAAACCCTTTTGGGTTGTGACCATGTGAGTTGTGTATTGGACCATAGATTGAGTGTTTGGATTATAGTACCAATGTGTTTTTATGGGTATCCTTGGTATGAATCTTAGCACAAATGGTTTCTTGGTAACATTGATGTAGTGTGTTTGGGAATGGGGTAGGAGTTATGCCTATGTGCATTGAATTGTTTTAGGTTTGGTGTGTATGTAATAGAGAGAGATCTAGTGGTCCTTTCTTGATGTAATTCAATTTTAGGTAGTTGGTATTGCCTAAATTTCTACATGACTTGTGGGAGACTTCAGATAGAGTTTTTAGTGTATGTGGGTGCATATTTTACAAGTATACTTTTTGGACTTTAATAGTGTCACATAGAGAGTGTTTCTTAGTGTAGGTTTATCCTAGAGGGATAAGTGAAAAAGGTTAATTGTGTTGGATATGTGACTCAAGTTGTGGGTATGATTCGAATGTTTTGGGAATTTGAGGGCATCCTTAGGGGAGGTTAGCCCAGAATTTCTAGTGCCTTGGAATGAGAATCATGGGTGGTTGCTTCAGAGGTGGAGTTGATGAAATATTGGTTCCATAATTTTTTTGGTAATTTTTCATGGGTTTTCCTCAGTTTATTTCTTAGGGAGGTACCTGAGTGCTTGTGGTCAGTGGTAAGGATGATTTTGAAAGGATAGATCATTTGTCTATATGATCTGGCTGTTTTGATAATGACTAATGGGGTGGGGGATTTGATTCTAATTATGGGCAGAAAAGATGAGGGTGGACCAAGCATGGATGGATTCTTTTATTACATTGGTGACACCAAGAGTGAGGGTGGTCATGTGGTTGGTATTATCGTATGAATGGTTTAGCTGTTGGTGAGAGGTTGAGAATTCATTAAGGGAAATGAGGCTAACAGACCAGGAGGTGTGGTGAGATGATTATGTGAAAATTTAGGATGAGATCTGGTGAGGTCTAACCCATGTGATCTCAAATCAAGTTCAGTGTGTGGTTTTTGGACATTTTGAGATCTCAAGGGCTCTGATGAGGTCAATATGTGGGGATATATTGGGGAAGAATGATATTGTTGGTGATTGGTGAAGTGGTGGATCGAGAGAATAACTTGTCATTTTCTATAAAACCAAAGTGGGAATAATGGTTTTGTGATAGGCTATTGATTTTTTATTCGTGTAATGGATCATTGTGTTTTTTGTGACATTATAGGGTTGTGCAGGTAGAATTTTATTGGGTAAATAAAAGTAGGTCTAAAGGTAATGTTGGGTTGCGACAACTTGACAGAGGGACATGGAGTAATGGTGAGTTTGGTTAGTAATCAAACTTGAGATGTGGTAGCTGGTTGTTAATGATTTTTTGGAAGGCAGGGAAGCCCAAGACTTTTGACAGGCCAAGGTGTCCCTATATTGGAAGGTGGTATCAGTGGTGGGTAGATTGCAGTGGTTTTCATCGATGAATTATTAGAATAATTTTAGATATTGAAGATCATGCCCAATATCTTGACATCATCTTAGGTATGTTGAGAGAGCATTGTATTTACTCCTATCTACCTAAATGTAGCTTGGTTGGATATGGGGACTCTTAGTGGTTATTCTCAGGGAGTGATATTTGTGCAGCTGGATAGTGGGGAGTACACCAATGATGAGTTATAGATGGGGTCCTTAGTATGGACCAGAGGTCAAAAAATTCTATAATTTCCATTTTTTGAAGTTAAGAATAGGTTGTGGTAGATGAATATTTCTTTTCCTAGTGGAAGCTATAAGACCACATCCATGTTTTGGGGTTCAATTTATGAAAGAATCATTAGACATGGTGGTTGGAATTGATTGAGTAATGTAGTGATAATGAAAATCTTGAGTTGGAGAGTGGTGTGTTAGTCATGGATGTGTGGAGCTGACTGTGGATTGGATGTGTTGGCATCAAGGTTCCAATAAGATATCTGTGAGATTCACGATTAGTTTCTTTTGGGAATAACTAGTGGGATTTGGATGTGGTGTTTGATTTATCCAAGAGATGGATTTTAGCTCGTGATAGTTCTGAATGTAATGTTAATGGTCATATTAGATATGTGTTGATGTGTACTATAAGTAATGAAAATGGTTTGAGGAGTAGTGGCTATCATGGAGGTGGAGTTTTAGCAGAATTCAAGGAATGAATTTTTTAGGAATGACGAATGATGGTGGTATGCCTTAAGTGAGAGGGTTTAATGGGCAGGTGAAGAGGGTAGTGTGTTAAAAGTAAAAGGTGGGTGTTTTGGGACATTCGAGTTAGGGATGGTCCGACAAAGTATAGTAAGAGGAATGAGCACGATAGGTATAGGCCACATATAGTTTTATATTTTAATAGAATGTGTGTTTTGGAAATAAAGGAAACATTGAGAGTGGTAAATTTTTTCATATCCCTCAAATGGATGGTGTATTCGTGCCCTTTCTGAGTGGTTTCGATGATAAGCCTAGATGAAAATTTTTGGTAGTGTTCTTGTGGATGTTCAGACACTGTATGTTGGGAAATGCATCAACTATGTTGTTGAAGTCGAGTTGAGTTTTTGGTGGTCCTTTCGATGTTATAGGACATAAAAACATGGAGATACTAGTGGTATTTTGAAGCGTATAGTGAGGAGAACCATAGTGGGTATGTGGCCAATTGATGATGTGACTAGTGTTAATGGTTGGATATACTTGGTTAAAATACATCTTGGTTCTTCAGTTTTTGTGATGGGCGTTTGCTCCAGTTTTTAATGGCTGGGTATCTTGAGATAAAGGATATGCTTAGGTTGTGATCCATATGTTTGGATGTGTAATGAGGCCATTGGACTTAGGTTGTGGACCAATGTAGGCTTAGGGATTGTGGTTGGAAACTATGTGTTCCTTTTGGTGATTCCAAGATTAGGTCACCATTAGATCCTTGAACAAGATGGTAAGGTGGAACCAAGTGATTTGGGCCATGAGTTGTGGAGATAATTAGGCTGGTAGTGTGATGATTGGTGCTTCTATATTGTAAGGGTGCTTTGTAGATGTTTCCTTGTGTCACGATTTAGGTAGTGTTGACTAGGTTTCCCTATGAGGTTCTTATGGTTGGTGCTGGATCAAGATTGATGCATCCTTTGAGGAGCATTGGATTTTTTATTATAGATCACATCAGAAAATTATTTGGGTAGGACTATTTTTTGTTCTAAGTGTGGTGATGACATAGCCGTATTAAGAAGGAAATTTGGGGGATGTAAGTTGGGGGGGGGGTCCCTATGGCTTGACCTTATGTCTCAGAGGCTTGGTGATTTTTGGGAATATGGTTATAGGTTGAGCCATTTTAAGGTGGGGAGGTTGTAAGATCCTGACCTTGAGATATGGTGTGTCCCATTTTGATTTTTTGGTTTATATAATGATACTGAGGTGTAGGTAAATTCCCAAGGGGTTTCAAGGGTTTTGGACATGAAGAGGTTGGAAATGAAGCCAATCTATACTAAGAGCATGGTTGGAGCATGGTTAGTAGTAACCATGAAACATATCATTGCAGCATTTAGAAGGATGTGTATAGGAAGGTAAACCATGAATGATATTCTAGGAGATCGTGCGGGTTGAGGTTCCTTTAGATAGTGGGAATCACATGGACACCACGTGGTTTTTCAAACTGTGTGGGTGACGATCCAAAATTTTCAGATCAGTTTCCTCTTGGAAAGTGGGAACGACATAGTTTCCACACAGTTTTGAAAACTGTGTAACCAAACCTTGTGCCACTTAAAAGGTGGGGTTTTACCATTTCCCTCTCAAACCTATTTATTTCTTCATCAATTTTTCACCCCATTATATCCCCTATAATAAGGTAAATTAACCAAGATCTCCTCTGTCCTATATTGGTTTTTATCCTTCAATTCTTAGGAATTTGGAGTTCCATTTAGTGAGAATAGAAGCTCCAAGTGATTCTTTGACTTTGTTTCCTTCCATTTTTTGGATAAGGCATGGTGTGTGGCTTCATTTCCTTTTGAATATCAGAAAACTTATTTTGAAGGGTGTTCTTTACTGTGATGTTTGAGGATAAGTTAGTTCGAATCAAGTGTTGTGATAGGGCAAGTAATTATCTTTGAGCATGGGGTGGGTAGTCTTAAATATTTTCCCCATAGTCTCTATAACACCCAAATATTTTACATTTTGTATCTTCTTAAATCAATTCAATTTATTCAATATATTATGTTTTATGCAACACCGAGCTTAAATGAACCGTGATATACTATTAAATATTAACATGACCGATGTAATATTAATGTGACCATAGGTAATAGTAATATGGCAATTAGAATAACAACCTTGCTTATAAAATTATTAATAAAATTTTGATATCTCATAAATGAAAATATGATATATTTTTATCATTGAATAAGTAAATAAATATTTCAAAAATGAAAAATTAAGTGTTGGTATTTTTCTGTAATGTAAATGTTTATATACAATTTTCAAATTAAGTTAATGATTTAAAATAAAATTTATTTTCACAAAATATATTTATAAATTAATATTTTGTTTTATTATAATTATAAGATAATTTTACGAGACAATAATAAATTTCCAATGTGTTTTAAAATTAGTTATAATACTAAAATTTGTATTTTTTAAATAAATGATGATTTTATTTAAAAATTAAATTTATCATATTATGAAAACTATAAAATAGAGTCCATTTTTTTAAATCTACACATCAACAAACTGTTTGGACATATTTTTGGGATTTTTATAAAATAGTTGAATTTTTGAAGAATTTTTAAATACAATAATTTATTGTATTTAACATTATAAGTTAAATATATAATTTTTTGAGTCATTTTTTGTTACAACAATGATATGTGTATTTCATGAATATATTTTAATAGTTTTTTATGTATTGATTATTGTATTTAATTAAAAAACCTTTCCAAATTTTGAATGGATTGACTTGTTTTATTATTTATGGAATGAAACAAAAGATATTTGAAAAAGGAATGAAAAGAGGAGAGAATAAGATATTAAGACACTTCACACCCATTTGGTTCCCTCGTGGCATGGAAACGGATTTTGGAAGGCAAAGAGGAGCTGGAAAATAGAACAAAATGATTACACGTCGTGTACTACCATTACACGTCGTGACATGTTCAAAAGTAAATTGAGCCACTAGGACACATCATGACATGAAGACATGCTATGAAATCTAATTACATTATGTGAGTCCCCAGTACATGTCATGACATTTTTCAAATATTTAATGTCATGTTCAACATTCGCACAGATCCAAAAATCACAGAACCAACTTCATATCAGGATTACATGACTTGTAACCTCATTAAATGTCATGGCATGGTCTGGGCATAACCTTTCTATATCCTATAAATAGAGCACTTTCCCACTACCATGAACTGTAATTCATATTCAAAGACAAATCCTAAAGTTAGAAGATGATGCACCCTCCCTGAGTTCTTTTGTTTTTCTTTATGATTTCTTTTTTTTTAAATTTCCCTCTATTAATCTTATCCTAGGATGAAGGGGAAAACCCAAATTGTGATAGAGTGATGTAATCAAAGGGGAAAGCTATCATTGGATTTATTTCATTTTATTCATGTATTTCGGTTTGTTGCAATTCTAGTTTAAACATCCAGTATCATTCACTTTATTTTGTCATGATCATTAATAAATTAATAAAAAAGGAACATTTAAATTGTGCAACTAAATACCCTAAATGAGACATGAACACTATCAAATTTAGGAAAAATCAGGTTTAAAAATGGTATCAAGAAAAACATGATTCTCCAATACCCAAAATTACCAGACTGAGGGATGTTGGGAATTACCGAGTTAGGGAGGATATACCATTACTATTGAATCTTCCACATCATGACTTTAACACTGACCATGAATTAATCAACATATTTTCTAAAATCCAATTTCACATGAACCCCAATATTACATTACCCCTGTACACTTTGAAAATATGTTTTCAAATAACCTAATCAATCTGCTTTTGTCTTTTTCTTTCTCAAACCAAATCAGATCCAACTTTTCTCACCTTCTTATTAAAAGTAAATATTTTTGAAACCTTAATAAAATAATTAACAATATCTATGGGTTCAACCTCAGACTGACTAATACTACATTTTAATTAATAGAGTATCATAGTTTTAGTTTTTAAAATTTTTTTATTTGGCATAGAACCATAGTGAATTAACGACACCCTTTGGGGCTATAAAAGAACCCATTAGGTTGAAATAACATGAAAATTGTACTATATTTAGTCACAATAATAAATACTATTGATAATCTTGAGCTAAAATAAAAAACAAATGAATAAAATAATCCAAAAACCACTCTCCCCTATAATACCATCCCTAAACACCCCTTCTCCTCACACTTTCTAATCTCTGAAGAGTTTATAAATTCTACCCAAGATTCTCCCCAATACTCTTCATCATGTATAATATCAGATGGTATTTCCAAAATACTAATTCCATGTGTTTTAAGGAGGTTCCCAAAGATACAATATTCAAGAGGTGAAATCCTCATTCTTTCTCTTTTACTTTTTTTTTTGTATCCTCTCTTCACTTACCCTACAAAAGTGGAATAGTAAATCCAATATCATGTATATACTAAAATTTTATTGTGATAATGTATTATCCATCATAAAATATTTTATCCCCTCCTCTTATTTAATAAATGAAAACATAATTTGTGATGTGTCGATTTACCACCTTCATAGATAATGAGTTTTCATTTTCCATTATTGCCTTCAAGGCTAGTCATAAAGCCATAATTATGGTAAAATCAGATTTTAATTTACATATTATATGTTATATAATATTATGAAACCAATATATGTAAAATAATATTAAATAAAATGGTATAAGTTCATGATGGTTGTAAAAACTATGATAATAAATTTGGATATTTTCATGAACATTTTATCTATTAAATAATCTTCAAACCATAAAACCAAATGATATATGAGGCCATTTAAACTTTTGAAAGTTCATTATTACTAAATAGTTTCACATATAGATAATTTATTCCCATTTGAAAATAACTCCTATATTTATACTAAAGGGAACCGACAATAAAACCATGAAATGAATGCTCCCAAAACAAGGACATTAAACATTATAACTAATTGAAATTACTATAAATGAAATTAATAAAATTATAATAAATGAAATTAATGAAATTATAATAAATGAAATATATGTACAAGAGGTTCTGAATTATGTAATTAATGAATCTAATTTGATTATCCACGAAACTAAGTACATGTGAAGAATGATTTCAGACATAAGGTAAGGGTTTCTCATCTAACTTTCACTTATGTGAGATAGATTCCTTATTAAGACCTTATTTATTATGTGTGGTGTATATACTTACCTTTAATAAATAATATCATGTCACTATTTATCTTTAGGGCATTAATTATTTCATTTGATAATCATTAATTATCTGAGGCATATGGTTCGACTGATTACAAAGTTATAAGGGAATTCTTAACACAATTTTTCATTCTTTTCCTTAAACTTATACTCCATTTATTAAGTAATGATATTATTATGTGTGAAATGACATTTTATTATCTTATATTGTATTTAAACTAGTTTTATGTGGACTTATAGATTCTACAAAAAATTTATTCATTTGGTTAACACTCAAACTTTCTTTTAAAAGTACTCTTTTAAATGTTTCTTTTAAAAAATTTAAAAGTAATGTTTTTTAACTTATACAACATGAGAACGTTTTATTGTTTTCACGAAACTTTATTATCTTGAGTAATCATTTTCAATTTTACAATGTTATTTAAATTTTTATTCTTTTATAATTGAATGAGTTTTTTAATAAAGGATTTCAAAGTAAGGTGGTATTTCTATCAATAAATTCTCAATGATTTTTAGAGTATTTTCATATATATGAACACCCTTTTTTGGATATTATGTTTTATTTAGGATGGCCACTTATGAAACCATATAACATATTTTCTTAAAATTTTTATGAAAATTTTGACTATGGATGTGATATTTTGATACCATTCATCATATCACGCTGGATGGTTCATGATTAGGTTTGTTACTTGGGGAAATTTATTTACTATGATAGTTTCAATATAATGGTATATGTTGATTATTTTTCAAAACTTTCATATGATTAATTCATTGGACTTAGTAATTGATGGGAAGAGCTTGTTATAGCACCTTGATGTATCAGTATGTCTCATGAAAAAAAATAGCTTGGGTATTGGATGATGTCTTACCTGATTATATATGGTGTCTTGAACGAAGACTTAAAGGAATTTTTATGATGTACCACATTATCAATTAACTAATTATGAGAATAATTAAAGATAATATATTTGATTATTTGACTATTATAATATCAATGGTTAAGTTTCATTCTTATTTTATTTTTTATATGGCATTATTTGATCATATTTTATTCATTCCATATTATACTTAGGATTATGTTTAAAGGCATTTGTTTTTAGTTATTAACCTTTCATTATTATTTATGATAGATTCCACAATTTTCATACACTTACTGAGAATCTAATATCACCCCTTTCTTATGTTTTATTTTTCCCCAGGATTCCAAGATGTATTTTATGATTGACATGCAGGGATAATCTAGAAGAATAGAGGTGTTTCCAATGGAGTTACTATGTTGTATTTTATTTCAATTTGTAATGTAATACTTATGTTTTTATATAGTTTTCCAAATACACTAAACTATTTGATCCTTTGGGAAGTGATCTCTTATACTTAGTACCAATGTAATAAATTAAGGCACCGACTCTCAGATACTGGGGTTAAGGATTTACCATTATTATCAGAGATATATTATTAGAAACTTTGGATATTAGATTTATTAAAACATGGATTATGGGAAAACCACCATATAAATAACTTTGATATTATTCTCAAAACATTTAAGTTTAGTGTCTTTGAGAATAAATACATAAAAATTATAAATAATTATTTTAATACATCTCTCAGATATATCTATGAATCCATTGTATGTTTATCCTCTATAATATTATTTCTTTTATGGGGACTTAGGAATATATAAGAAAAAAGTTGAGCTTAGATGATCCGTAATGGTAACAATAATCATGGTCGCATGCCAATGAAGATAAATAAAAAAACATGGAATAAACATAATATGGATATAAAGATCATTCTATATAGGGAAACACAATACATAAGTAATACATATCAACAAGAACATCAAAAACATGTGGTCAAATACCGCTCATGACAATGCTACGTATTAAAGTCATGGTATCTGATAGGATTCAATGTAAAATCTAACCACAATACCATAGTATTGTAATAATTATATATATAGTATCTATAGAGATGAAACATTACCCAATGCATCGAAGGGATATATAGTCGAGCACTCCCCTATTATTACATGTACAATAAATATTACATAACTTAAAATACAAGCATTCAGGAAAGCATAAACTTAAACAATCATAACGTGTATCTACACATGGAATTATTACAAAAACAAGGAATATGGATTTTAATATATTAAATATCAAATCAAAGGATGATGAATGTTTCTAAGAGAATGCATATAAATCAAAATAAATGAGTACAAGGTTGTTAAGGTATATATTATAAGTTAAAGGAAATGCCAAATTATGTTTTTCAAAGAGTTATATAAATGGATCTTTAATATAACATTTAAGTGTATCACCATAGTATGAGACGCCAAGGACATGATTATATCATGAAATTTAGATAATTCATAAGATATTTGGTCTTGATATGTCAAGACATAATGTTTGAGTAACCCCCACTACTTAGATTTACCATTTTGAACTAAATACCCTCAACATTCCTTTATAGGGATGAAAAAATTATGATCATATGTATTTTACTTATGATAAAAGTAAATGAGAAGGTATTTGTGGAATAGTTTATAATATTTAATGGAAAATAATAATGAAACAAAAAGATAGTTTTGGATGAATTCCTTTATGATATTTCATTTCTATAATATCATAGATGTATATGAACTTGGGCAATGAAGCATGGTTCATTAGACCATTTTAGTATACCATCGATTTATAAGAAAGGAATTATAAAAAGAAATTGGTAATATAAAATTAATAATATAAGAAATATATGGTATTATAATAAATTTAGGAGAAAATCATCATATTAAATTTATGTTCTAAAGCATTTTATAATAAAATAACTATAATATGTACTAAAAGATAAATCAATTATAGCCTTTTACTTTGGCATGGCATAGCTTTTAATAATGGTATAAAGAGAGGGATAAAATGATATATCATGTAAATTAGATAAAAATTATGATAATTTCACAGAATAATAATAATTTTATCTAATAAGGAAGGATTTTAATAAAGATTTAAGTAGAAATATTTCATTTGGAAAAGAAAAGAAGTGGATTAGGAACACCTACTTTGGAATGAAAATGACATAAGAAATAGGTATATTGAGAGTGAATAAAAATTAAGTCAATGAAGATTCATAAAATTGATGATAATATACTATAATGGGTGAATATAATCATATTAAATTTATTATTTGAAGATTTTATTATAAAATTATTGTAATTATAAAGGGAATGAATAGGAATATAGAAACTTACTTCGACATGGTAACAACTTATAGAAAGGGTATAGTGAGAGAGAATGAATAATATCCCACACAAAATACATCAATGTGATGGTAATATATTGTATTATAAATGTAGAATCATATTATAATTAAATTTATAGGAGTTTATAATTTCTATAAGAAAAGGAAGGGAGAGGAATGAGAATCCTTACTTTGGAATAATAATAGTTTAGGAAAAGGGTAATATGAGAGTAAATGAATAATATATCATATAAAATAAATGCATGAGAATAAAATATACTGGATATTGAATAATATTTTCATATTATATCGAATTTAAAAAGAGTTTACAATAAAAATTACAATTTTTAATAAATACAAATAAATATGAACCCTTACTTTTACATAATAAGGATTTAGTAAAACAGGAATAAAAAGAGTGAATGGATTATCTATCATTTAAAAATAAAATAAAATGGATTATTATTTACTAAAAATAGAATTATATAATCAAATTAAACATATATCTGAAGTTGAATATTTCAGAATAATTACAATTGGGAATGAAAGTGAAAGGAATGTGAATCCTTAAAATTCTTAAACTTATTTTCTTATAATTAGGAATTTGAACCACCAAAACTATTAAATATTAAATAGGGGGTATGAGAGAGAATCATTGACATAAATTTAAAGAGATAATTTGATCATTTTGTGTAATTAAATGATAATAATGGGAAAGTATTTATAGTTTTGTTAGTGGAACCCCATGGAATAAATTTATTTATAAAATTAGTCTAATAATACTAGATTTTATATAATAAAATTAAGGTAACAACTTTCTCAAGGGGGTTTGGAGTTTAATTAAAGTTTAAACCCAACTTACAATATTTGATCTCATATAAAAAGAATATTGGTAATAAAAACAATGAAATTTTTTTCACGATCTCCTCCCCACAATGGCTCCCCTCTTGGGCCAGTAATGAGAGAATGGAGATAATGATTCTATAAGACTACCTCTAATAAGACATGGGTTGATGACATGAACCGTGGTTATATGATAAATACAAATTTCTCTAATATTTGTGGAATGATAGAAAAGATAAAACACCCAAAAAATCATACTTACAGAAAAATTAAGGAGAGATACAAATAATTTCATGCAATGTTATAAAAATGAACAACTTCAAAAGAATGTACATATACTAAAAAGAAAATCCTCAGTAGCAACCTCAAAGACCAAATATCTACCGAACAACTCCATGAGCTAGTAATGCATAACCTGATCACCTACCAGCTCCTATAAACCAAAATAAAGTTTATATAAATGTAGGGTGATTATAAAATTTATAATCAGTAGGATCCTCTCTAGAGACTCTCATGAAAAATATAAAGAAAACATACTAAATCCTAGTGAATAAAAAAGTAAAGATAAATTTTCACCCAATTATTTATAATATGTTCCCAACCTCACCATATTTCTCTCAAAAAGTATGACATAAAATTAACCATATACTATTCAAAATAATATCAAATGAAGGTATGCCTCTACCACTTCCCCATTGTTTTTCCACTCTACCCCAATGTTGCACATCTTGATCCATCAATATCTAAAACAAAACTAGATCAAAGACATATGAGAAACTATATCCAACCATGATCCCCATGCATCGAGTCATCTCATAACCGTATTCAACATATCTAAATAGAAATTGAGTAGTTTCTTGGATCCAACACAACCAATATGTTATGTATTACACCTTAAGTCATAACATCCCATATTCAGTGTACTTATAATAATCTATAAGATACTATATCTAGAGACACCTATGTGTAAAATTATCACAATCTATTACATCAATCTACACACATTTATGGGAAAGGTAACCACCATGCATACCAACAAATAATACTATTAGAATATGATAGTGAGACAAGAGGGGTTAGTTAGACATATGTTTTTTCCTAGCCAAGATGTTGTGTAAAAAATCATCCTAGAGTTCATTGGGCATTAGCCGACCTACTACAAAGGTTGGGTAGCATATGAAATCACATAACATATATGCTATATATTTTTCTCACAACCACACAATGATAATTTACCCAGTCTTAGGCTAAAATATAGTTATTTTCTCTTAGTAACTAGAAATCCACTACAAAAGTATAGGTATCCAATAAGCACAGAAAAATTTCAAGAATCATTCAATTAATTATTTTTTTCCTTTAATCATTTCCTATTACATTATTTACCATCCATTTGAATGCCCTCCATGAATAAGCCAATTAATCCCACAGTTCCTCAAAAACTATTATCATTTTTTATTCTATTCAAGAACTAACCACATGGGTTAAAATTTTATTATTCATTATCATTATCTAATTCTATGTAATTTAGGAAGCATCCTCTGTAACCACTAAAGATGCATACACCATTCACAACTAGTCAATTCAAATTCTAATGAAAGGAAAGAAGAGAAAAACATCTTGACCATACAAAATATAAATTATATTCATCAACATCAAGGAATCATAGTTTTTAGCATAGTAACAATTGAAATAACAACTTTAAATTGATTCAAATTTCCCTTTTCCATCATTGATACCACCATTGATATTAATATTCTTTCATACATTCAGTTCTAATTCCAAATACTTCCACAAAACTGTGCCTACCCACCCTTGTATCATTAACTACCTACCATCATAGGATCATATAACATAATATTGAAAGGATAACATCCAAATAAATCACATTTTGTAGTAAAGAAACATTAAACAATAAACATGTAATCTAGGACTTAAAAACCAATGCATCAATACTTCCCAATAAAACAAGTATGCTCATCCCCAAATATTTATCTTTATTAAACCATTGGTTCATTACTGTCTTGAATTAAATGGTCCATTTATCATTAGTTAGAACCATAATAAACCTAAGGAATAAACTATCAATATCTAGGTATTATATAAACATGTATCAACCATCACTTTGACTTCCATGAAATTTTAAGGAAGAGTATTTTCAAGTGAAACATTCCTCTTTAATTATTTATAAAAACATAATCATCAAATTTAAATTATTTTCCAATTTAAACAAATAAAACACGATAAACCATAGAATAGACAAACATGATAACTATGTAATAAACAAAATATTGGACACTATCCATTAAAATAAGTGTAAAACCATTAACATGGTATAAATACATGAAATCTATATAACCATAAATAATATCTTTGGATTTTTTTTATTTAATATTTTTTATATTTAATTCCACATTTACCTAAATAGAAAAAACATGATAAATATATGATTGAACATAAAATAATATGATATGTAATGAATACCCTACACCAATGTTTCAGTTTAAATTTCTTTGTAGAAGAAAGGATGATGGAAAATCAACCAACATTGAAAAAAACACCACAAATATAAAGGAATTCTAACTAGAACCTAAAATTTATAAGTCACCAAAAATCCATGTTCAAACCCCACCTAAAAACTAAGGGAATTTCCATAATGAACACATGGGAAAAATAATAATGAAGGGTTAAAGAAAAAGAGGAGAAAACGAGGGCACCTTAAACCAGGAATGTTAGATTATCCATGATATATGTTAGAATCCACCAATATATTATCAAAGGTTTCCAAAGGAAGTAGAAAGAAAAATTACATATCAAAAACTTCTACCAATGATGCCTCAATGTGATAAATCACTCAACCAAGATCTAGGTTCACCAGAACATCTGGAAATCAAAGTAATGATTCAAGATTTGTGTAAAGATCAATTAATAAGGGAATATAATTGATTAAAATGCATTTTAAACACCCATAATTCAACAAAAAATTTCTCCTTCAATTATGTCTAGATTTTATGAAGAATTGTTTTTTATTAGTTTGAATTAAATCCTAACCACCACCATGAATTCCAACCCAACATAGCTTTCTCCATGGGGTTGGTGAACACTAAACCCTGAAGTGGCTTATATCAAGGCATGTTGACTAAACCTAGGGTGTTTTTCCTCCATCATGGCATATAAAATAGCTTTTCAATCCATTTAACCCATCCCCATTTTAGATAATAGAACATTAGGGACACCACGTCCTGTGCCAGGTCATGGTGTAACCCATTTTGGACCAAATATTCTCTAAGGAGATTTAAATTCCTCTTAAATCCTCATCAGCACCACCAATCCTTGGGAAAACACAATGGAAAGGTTATGAAGGTATGAAACTTTATATTATATACCTATAAAACAATTATCATCATCAAGAGTTACAACCAAACTTAGGGAGAAGCAAATAGATAGGGGTTTTCTGAACAACCACCCTATGAGATACCACTCAAGAATACCACCATCATCAGAGAATGAATTCCTCAATAAGATAAACACGTAAAAAAGATATGAAAAATTTATATCCATCTTTAACAACAATCTCCCATAGTAGATAAATATCAAATAAGATAAAATCCACAAATAAGTCTTAAAGGAAGAGAAAACCATCTCATAAGATAGATAAAGGCTAATAAAAAAAATAAGAATCAAACAACTTAGGATAATAAGCTTGTATCTAGAACTCAAATTCCTAGATGCTCACAATCATTCCACTATTCCACAAAAGAAGATGAGAAAAAGGAACAAAACACCCTTGGAACACCTTCTATAAGCTATTCTTGATCTCCACAAGCTAATCCTCAAAAGTTTCATCATTAAAAAACATTTATCTCACTCTAGTCAATATTGCGAGAGTTATAATACGAAAATTATGAAACATAAAAACATGCAAGACATCATGAATCTAGATCATCTAGGGGAAGTTATATTCAGTATGTTATGACTCCAACATGATCCAACACCTCAAAAGAACAAACAAACCAGGGATAAAGCTTACTCCCACAACCTAGAATTCACAACTGATGAAGAGGAGTCACCTTCAAGAATATAGGATCCATCATGTGGAACTACATATAAATACTCATATAGTAATTATTGTATTTTTGATGATCCTATAATTTCTTAATCCTCTTGCCAATCAGAAAAACCATTTATCATTCATTGCACTAGTTTTTTCTTAATAATTATTGAATCTCTAACATAAGTACAATAAAAACGAAAAGAGAGGGAAACCATACAAATAATCAAAATCTGTTGTAATAATGTTAGAATGAAAACTATAATTGTAATAAAACTTTACCGAAGGTTGGTTCCCCATCCAAAAACATAAAAAATCCAAGGAAAAAGTGTGAAACATGTCTTTAAGTGTCTGGATGGTCTACTCTGTCTGACCATACATCTGTAGAAGAAAGTTAGTGCTATGGAAAAACTAAGAGATAAAATAATTCTAATGATCTCTACACATTGTTGAGGTAAAATGTGGATCACAACTAGAGATGATCATCTATAGAACTCCATATAATTTCACCACATCCTTCAGGTACTACCTCAGCAAAACCTTCACTAAGATTAAATACTTGATTTTTAAGAAGTGAGATTCCTCTTTCAAATGTCCCACTATCACCCATATAGAATCAAAACCGTACTAAGATTGAGGTAAACTAGTGAATGATTTCACCAAAATGTATTAACACATCCACTAAGTAACATCTAATGGTTAGAGAAAACCACTAAGAACACGGTGTCCAACCTTCCCCTTTTGAAAGGATAAGCATCAAGACAAAAAATTCGCAACAAAATGTTCCAACTGAGGCCATGAAATTGACCTATTATATTATGGCATATCATTTTCATTATAGGATGTACCGTTAAAGAAGAAATATAGAACTCATAGAGAACCACCTCTCACATCACCAAAGGAATGAAAGGACTCCCCTAGAACAACATTAGGTGTTAATCAATCTCAGACCATAAATTATGAGAATCACCATAAAAAATGATTTTTCCAGACCTCTACCCTCAAAATCCCCTTGTAACAACCTAGATTCAATTATATTATGTTTCTCTTTTAAGGGAATCAATAGAACAATACAAATAGCATAACTCAAAATTAAAATATAAATATTCAAATTTTATAATTTTAATTTTCATAATTTAATTTAATTTTTTAAATCATCATATGAAAATTAACTTAGGGTGAAATTTGGTTTTTTAATGAAATAATTTATTTTTCAGTGAATAGTAAAGAAATAACAATTTTTTCAATATGCTCATTTATTTTCATTAAAAAAAGTAATTTTTTATTAAAATCATATATTATATTTTTTCTTAAAGTGATATATGATATCATATATATATAATTATTTAATTTTTATCAATAATTTTTATGATTTGGATATAAGATAATTTTTATGCTTAAAATTTTATTTTTTCTAAAAACTATTTTTGTTACATTTTACACATTTATAATGGAATTATTTTATACCAATTCTAGAAATTGAATCTTAAAAAATGGATATAATATTATGAATCATGAGTTTCAAAATTTTAAAATAGACCCCTTTTATTTTTAGAAATTATGAATAGTAACCGTGGTAAATTTTATCACATATATAAAGGTAAATCAGGTAATTCTGGTTAATTTTTTTTTTAAATATTAAAAATAAACCAAACTCTTGAAATTATCTTATTGGATGACTTATGTTCAGAAATTTTCATCTATGCTTAAAAAATATTGAAATTTTGTGCCATATTTCTTTGATGATGAACATTATAATATTTAAGTGAGAGATAAAGGAAAAAATGTCACTTTTCTTCTTTTAATATCTATAATATTTTGGGTTAGGGATCTATAGAAATTATATATGGTTATAAAATTTTATTGGAAAGATGATTTATTTTTTATCATGCTAATTTATTTTAAATTTTTAGTGAATGAATAATTAGCTTAAATGCGTACGCAGTGTTGGAAAAATATTTATTAAATCAATAGAAAAATTAAATAAATGGTTTTAAAATATTAAAATTAATAATAATTGGATGAATGATTTTGTTCCAAAAATTTTATAGATATATATGAAATTCTAGATATCTATGAAATTATTATATTCGAATTCCCATTATAATGATCCCTCCCCTAAAAATGTTCCCCTCTCGGGCCAGTAATGAGGGAATGGAGATGGTGAATGCCTAAGTCCCACATCGAGTAGGCCCTAACATGGTGACTAGCACCAAGGGTATAAAAAATATACATATTTGGGGCATTAAACACTATGATAACTTATATAAGAGATAGATAATGTAGACACACCAATCAATGTCTAATTAGATATGTATATATATATACCAAGTACAAACATGCAATTACAAATATTACTATATCAACTGAAAGGAAAACTACATGTAACAAAAGGTAAAGATGAAAATGACCACAAAACCCAAACAACTCCTACAAAACCATGAGATCGTAATATCCAGACCGATCTCCAACCTACTATGGGTGACCTAAAAATAGTTTATATATATATATAGGGTGATCATAATAGTATACTAATTAGGATCCTCCTACGAGCCTCTCGTGAAAAATACAAAGGAAGCATGCTAAAGCACAGTAAATAACAATGTAAGTAACTCATCGCCAAAATAGGTATACTAGTTACCAACCACACCATGGATAACTCTCAACATGTATTACATATAATAGAGAATATAATATAATTATGAAACATAAAGGGTGCCCCACTCCTGCTTCCCCCCTTGTTTTCTACTCTACCCAAATGTCACACATCCCAAGCCTTGTCTCTCCAAAATAAGCCACCCCACAGACACTTGGGAAATGTGTCACAACATGAACCACATGAATCATGTCATCATATCATCCCATACACATATTAAAATATAGTAACCAAGTAGTATTTTAGAGACAAAACATCTCATATAACTCGTATCATACATCAAGTATTATAGCTCAAGCCTTCACATCCTATACTCCAAGTAAGTACCTCATGATATCAAAACCTATAAAATTCATATATATAATAATCCTTTTGATACTTTATCTTAAGATACATGTGTGTCAATAACCAAAAGGCATCAAAACCCTCCAAACACATGTATTGGGAAGCTAACCTTCATGCATAAAATTGTAATTAACTACCAAAATAGAGAGTAGGGATAAAGGGGTAGTTATCCATCTATCCTCCCACATGGATGTTATGGAACACACCCTCCTAAGTCCACTAGGGATCATTTTACCTAACCAAGATGGTTGGGGAAACATATGAAATCAAAGAATATTCAAGATATGACATATCTCACAACCAAACTACGGACATATACTAATATTAGACTATATTGCAACTAATGTTGCTTAGAGTCCCAACTACCATTGCTAAGACCAAATATCCTATAAGCACACATTTTTTTTAAAAATCTACATTAATTTCTTCTTTACTTTTTATTATTGTTTTCTGTTAAATGATTCATTATCCATTACTTAAAAATTATCATTATCCCACATTACATTATATTATTCATCAAAGTAATGTCCATTCCCGCCAAGAATAATCCTAACCAAGCCCATAATTTCTGAATAGTAACATCTTTTTAGCATTTCCATTCCATCAACACCAACCCCATGTGTTAAAAATTATTTATTTATTATTAGAATCATTATAAAATTCTTGGATGTCTAGAAAAACCATCTAAAGGTACCACCAAAAGGAATCATGAAACCAAGAACACCTAGTTACCTCAAGTAATGTGAAAATGAATGTAGATAAAACAGGAAACCTGACCATCATCCATTAAACAGATTCTTAAGTGATATCCCAGCTCTGAGAATCACATTAATGGGTAATCCTAGATTCAAACCATTCCATCATCTACGATTCCACCCCTGAAATCCCTATCTATATCTCGATGCATCTCAGCATAAGAGGCATTAAATTCTACCACAGAATATAGAACTCTCTGTCCACATTACATCAGTCATACTAGGCTTAGCACTCTTAGTTTCATATCACATCCTAACCTACCAACCATAAATCTCATCACATAGTGAATATCACATCCATAACACATTAAAAAAGTAAAAGGAAAAACAGAAAGACAACTAATGGGGAAAACAAGGCCCTTAAACAAGGCATCCATCCTTCACACATAAATGAGATCTCATAACTCCAAAATCAAGGCACTCCGCCCTCTCAAAGAATATGGGAAAGTCATGGACTAAAAATTATATTTATCAAATATATAGTTTTTATTAAATCTTAAATTAACCAATTCATTATTAACTAATTCAAACTACGGGAAACCTAAGGAATAAAGCTATAAGAAGATATCAAAAGATAAGCATGATCTTAGCATTAAAAATAGTTTCAGAAAACATGGAGAAGTACCATTCTCTTTAAAAACTTTCTTATTTGTTATAAAAAAAAGCATTATCATGATTCAAATTACATAAAAAATCCATTGACAAGGAAGAACACATTTAATTAACTATTCACAATGCATTCATTTTATTATTTTCAAATTATAGGTAAAACTGGATTCATCAAAAAAGAATATTTAATCTCCCACTAATTAATCATCAATTAATTTTGAATTTATTTTCTTTAATAATTTCAACATGCTACCCTGAGCATAAGAACATGCTATCAAATCATAGCATAAATATCACATTTTCTTACAGATCAAGAGGAAAACTTCTATCATGGTACAAAGAACATCAACATACAATCTCTACCAATTATTTATTAATCTGATTCAAAAAATTTTATTTTAATTTCATTTCCATACAGAGGTATTAACCATGATTAATTTATGATTTCACATAAACAAATAAGAGAATTAATGAATCCCCTACCTTAAATTCATCAAAAATCCTCACAAAAGTACAAACCAATGTTACAGATCCTGATCAACTATCTAGAAAGAAGTTTCATCCCTCAAAGGATTTCATGATAGAACCGCAATTAAAAAACCATGAAAACTCTTTTAAAAATATAGAGAGAAACCACCTTCACATAATAAGAAGAGTGAGAGGATCCTGATAAAAAAAATATAAGATAAGAGGTAAAATATACCTAGGATCACCACAGATCAAATGTGATATCCATGAATCGATCCCTATTAAAGGAACCCCAATGCTCATAGAAATAGGGTCATTGGATCTTCTACAAGTTAGGAGGTCTATAGGGCTTGAGAAAAAAACCCAAGGCACTGCAACCTTAATAGGAACAATGTACAATGGATTTATGTAGCATGAAAACCATTCAGATTGTGTAAATATTTGGGATTCATTTCTCACAGAAAAAATAATTTACTTGAAGAATTTAGTACAAAATATTTAAAAACCCTAGATCATCCCATGAACTAGCCTCAAACAATTTATTAAAATCTTTTTGGATTTGAATGATCTCTCACCCAATTCATGAACTATTAATTCAAAATGCGAAAAATTTACACACCATGACTCCCCCTACTCACAGATTTTACCATATGAACACCTGTGGACCCATTCTAGGAAACATCTGATTTGCATGATCTTTGTAATCATGAAAAGGGTCAGACTACATAGATCTAATCCATTATAATAGATACATATCAAAAAATTCTTGTCCTCAAGAATAAAAAACAAAACCTAGAGAGAAAAAAGGGTTCATCTAAATAGACACCCTACGAGATACATCTTAAGGATCTCTCCATCATAGGAGCTCAACCACCTCATTAGAGGGATAACACAAAACCATACAATAAATATAAAAAACTCATAAACAATCTCTTAGGGGAGATACCTCTCAAACGATAGTATATCCACAATAAGAAATAATTGGAAACCATCTCATAAATCAAAAAGGTGAAAAAATAAAAAAAGAACAAAGTTACAAAAGAATATATATGAATCAAACAACTCAGAGTATTGATTTCTCATATACGAATCATGTTTCTTAGGTACTCTACTCCAAAAAACTATAACACCAAAATAAAAAAACCAAGGGAATATAATACCCACACAAAACCTTATCTTGGCATTCTTGGATCAATATAGGATGATTCCCAAAGGTGGAATCATCATCAACATAGATCTGACCCCAACCGATGACATGAGAGTCATCATGAAGATAATGATATCTATATCACATGTGAAAAAAATCCTGTATTCTAGTCATATATGGGAGAATTTATATCCTATATTCCATGACTTTGACATGAGCCAACACCTCAAATGTACAAAAAAACTTGGGAGAAATCATACTCCTATGACCAAACCATCACTGCCCACAATAAAGAGTCGCTTTTAGGAACACATGATCTCCAAAATTGAATTCTAGTGGTCTCCTACTATGATTGAAAGTGGATTTATGATAATCCTACACTGGCTTCATCCTCTAAAAAAATACATGAAACATCATTATCATATTTTATACTAGTTCCACCACATGAATTTCTACCTCTATGCCCCCAGTCCCACACAATAGAGAATAGAAAGGTAAACTATAAGATAATTAAAATTTCACTATAACAATGGTGGAGTGGAAAATATTATTTTTTGAAAACTCAACTATTAAAAGTTACTTATCCATGAACATCAAAAATCTAGGACATTAGAGTGAATCATGTCTTCAAGAGTCTAGATAGTCTGCTCTATTTTACCATCCATCTGTGGATGATAAGCAATGAATAAAAAATGGTATATAAGAGAACTATGGTGACCTCTCCGAACCATGGAATTAAAATGAGGATGTACATAAAAAATGACCATCCATAATAATTCATGGATTCACACCAACACCTCCATATACTACCTAGAAAAAACACTACTTAGATTGACTCCATGATCACTGTAAAGTGGATGATTTCAAAGAACAATCTACTATCACCCATATAAAAACACAGCCTCCCTAAAATCTAGGTAAAATAGTAATGAAGACTATTGAGACTTCCTCCCACTTCCACTTGGTAACATTTAAGTGCTGGATAAATCCAATGGGAATATGGTGTTAAACTATAACCTTTTAGAAGACCAAAAAATGAAAAACAAACTCTACAACTGTATGCTTCAACCCAGGATAATAAAATTATCATCTTAAATATTGATACATATTTTCCATGGCATGATTTACATCCAAAGGAGTGTTATGGAACTCATATAGAACCATCACATGTGTCATTGATGGAATGAAAATCCTTCCCTGTAATAACACCTGATGTTGTCCATCATCAGACCAACCATTAGGGGGATCATTAAAAAACTCGTTCCCTCCAAGCTATTACCTCAAACCCCCCAAATGGGACTTCTACACCTATTAAACTAAATAATAATGCACTTTTATTTAAAAAATACAACCTATACCTCCAACCTCTCTTATATATATATATGCATCATTGAGAGTTATTATATCACTATCTAGGAATCTCCAGATTTACACATGGAATCACTACATGACCTCCTTCTTTGTACGTTGACTACAACATTTCCATTACCTATCATATATGAAATATCAATTTTCTAATCATATAATATTTCTATCCACCGACCCTGACACATGTTCATGTCATGCATAGAGAATACACACTTCAAGATCTTAATGGTTGGTAAAAACCATAAAATGGTCACTGATGAGGTAATGTAACCAAAACATGAAAGAAAACACAATTGACGCTAACTCAAGATAATGGGTGGCATAGTTATTCTCATGGGGAAATAAATGAAAAGATCCAATAGAAATATCTAACATCTATTTCATTATAACACAAACTAAAAAAAACACAAATAGTCACAAAAACCATTAAACTGAAATCCTTCTGCTAGAAAACAATAGATGGGAGTATTGACTAAATTCTCCTTTACATACTCCAAATCTATCTAACTCTAGTTAGTACTCAATAATACATGATCCTTTCTAATCAAAGCTATAAGAGAATTCATAACTAGAGAGAAATTTTCAATGAACCTATAGTAATAGTTTGTAAGTCCATGGAAACATTGTACCTTTACAACTTTATTAGTGGTTTTCCAATAAAAAACATCATCTGTCTTCAATGTATTTAAATATACTCAATACTGGTTCATGATATTCCCTAATAAATGGACTTAAAAATCCCAAAAATCAATCTTTGACACATTCCTAAATATCTTCTCACAATTAAGAACTCCCAAAATGGAACAAAGATTCTCTCCATGCTCCTCCTTAGATACCGAGCACACAAGGATGTAATTGATGAAAACAACCATAAAATAATCTAGGAACACTCTAATCACTATGTTCATCAACCCCATGAACATGGATGGATAATTCTATACAACTAATGAGATCACAATGAACTTATAATGTCCATGATGATAAATGTAAGTAGACTTCAGGATATCCTAATCCTTCACCAGCATTATATGATACCCTGACTAGAATGAAACAAATCGTCACAAGGTTCAACAATTAGTGTTTCTTTGGGTTTTAGAGGAGTATCATGAATTATTTATATAAGAGGTTTTAGAGTTACCCACTTGACGAGTGATCAATTTTGGGATTGAGATACAGTCAGGAATGTGTCCAAGAATCCTAATGACTTCCCACTCATGATGATTCGGTTCTTTCAAGAATTCTTTCAATAACCTATTGTCTTGTGAAAAACCTCTATATAAATCTTCACCATAAATAGTATAACCTAGAACTAGATCTAGTGATGTAAATACTCATCATAATTAATTTCCCTAGCCTACTCATCTAGAAATAGGTGTAAAGAATATCATAGAAGGAACCTAAAGTAGATCACAAAATCTCACATGATGGAATTGTCCTGTCGTAGGGTAAGAAGGTCCTAGTGACTGGATGCCTTCACTTTTGAGTAAATGAAATCTGATCGAAACTAGTTTCAAAACAAATCCCACTAGGTTTTTGAATCCTCATGACCCCATAGGAATAAGAACCACTACAACCTTGCTACTCTACCTAGCATCATCACATCCAATGAAACCCAGTGCTCCTTCCAAGAATGGATCAAACTAAAAGTTATATTAATTTCCTACAACCATTCATCCATATATAAATCTGAAATGGATCCCTCAAACTTCAACAAATTCTGAAGCTTAAACTCTTATAGTGTTCTCATACAAATACTTTTGTCATCATGATCTACTCTGTAGTGATCTTCTGGCACATATTGTGGAACATCTTCAGTATGAACCTAACGAGGACGTAGACCTGGATCCATGAATAAAAAAAGAAAAAATTGTTAGATCTCGTAAACATATAACATAGAAGAATTAACATTAATTAATTAATTAATTAATTATATTATTATGTATTTAACCAATCCTAAGGTCTACCCATTGTAAACATTGGTGCATAGAATAGTGATTCTTGATCCTTTCCTAGGCCTTTAGCCCACAACTTGTATCACTTCATTCCGTAGGATTACTGACCTTAAAGGTTTTTGTATTAGATCAAGGGGGCCCTAAATACTCATGTATGAGGTGGGATCCAATGTTTACATTTCTTACTAAACATAACTGACACTATTTTACAACCAACACATGAAACCACCCTTGTTCCTATCTTCAAAATCCATCCTTTCCCTCAACTTAAACATCCAATACCACTTTTTCATGACCCCTCCCTACAAAGTGTACCCCTACTCGGATGGAAAATAAGGGAAGGGAGATGGTGACATCCCGATTCGTACCTCCAGTAGGCCTTAGGTTAGTGACTAGAACAAAGGGTATACTAAACATACATATGAGAGGCATTACCCTATAAGAGAACATGCTGAAGAGAGAGATAAGATAGATACACCAATAAACACCTAATCAGAAATATATATAAATAAATCCTAATTACAAACATGCAATTTGATATAATACTATAACAAATAAAAAGAAATCTAAAAGAAACAAAAGGTAAATTTGATAGGGTCCATGAAGTCCAAAATAATTCTGCATAACCATAAGCTAGTAATATCCCACCTAATCTCCAAATTTCAATATTTGAATTGAAAAATAGTTTATATATACATAGGGTGAGTATAATAGAATACTCAGCAAGATCCTCCCTATAGCCTCTCATGAAAAAGGTAAATAAATCATGCTAAATCACAATGAAGAACAGTGAATCTAACTCATCATTTAAAAGGTGTACTAAGTTTCCAACCACACCATGACTAACTCTCATGAATTATCACATACAAGAGAGTATGTAATACAATAATGAAAAATTAGCGGTACCTCACTCTTGCTTCCCCACTAGATTACTACTCTACCCAAACATTGTATATCTAGAGCTAGCTCTCTCCAAAATAAGCTAATTGGTAAACACCTAGGAAAGTCATCACAACATGCACCTTGTGCATCACATCATCACATCATCCCTTATAAATATTAATATATAGAAACCAAGTAGTTTCTGAGATCCAAAATAGCTCGTATAACATGTAACATACATAGACTATGAGAGATGGAGTCTCATGGCGGAGCGTTGGGGTCGAACCCTAGCACAGATGATCCTGAGCCGAGCACAAAGAAGGATGATGATTCTTTTCCTGGTAACTCTTCATCGATTAGAAAAAAGTTAAACTATGTTAGTCATAAGGAGATGTTTCGACGTGTTCCTTCAAAGAAGACCGTGGTGGATTCTGGTTCTGAAGGGATGGGATTGAGGAAATTTTCAGTTGTCTTGAAATCGGTTCGTAAATTTCCTGAATTTTATTGTACTCCACCTGGAAGGATCATTTAAAAGGGGCATATTACTCATGTATTTGTTGATCAAGTTGCTGTTGAGGATCAAGTCAACCTCTGTCGCTTCTCGATCATTGCTCGGTTTCTTCTTTTGAAGGGAGGGTCTCTTTGGAAATTTAATGATCTTTATCATCGCATCTCGAAGATTTGGGGGTTTGATGAATGTCAGATGATCTCTTTGGGCTGCAGCTATTATCAAGTTCTGTTTCCATATAAGGAATCAAAGCGCTGAGCATGGAGTTTCAGCTCTGTTTCTTTGAATCCTGGTGTTCTTCGCATTAAAGAGTGGGACATAAATTCTGATCCTGAGAATTTCAAGGATACACATGCCCAATTCTAGATTCAAATTCGAAAATTGAACTGGCTATATTGGCATCCTAGAATTATATCGGATATTGCTTCTTTAGTTGGAAATACTATTCAGATGGACAAGCACACTGAGGATTCTAAATTTGGGCACTTTGTGAGGGTTTTGCTGGAAGTTGATATGGCTTCGATGCTTGTGGAGGAGGTTGTGCTTATAACTAGGGATGATCGTTTCAATCTAGAGATTTAGTATGAGAGGTGGCAATGGTTCTGTCTCAATTATCACTTATTTGGTCACATGGACTTTGAGTGCAATAGGAATAAGGTTTGTGGCCTGTGCAAGATGAAGGGTCATTTTGATGCATTCTGCAAGAGGGGAACTATGAAGATGAAGGCCTTTGATGCTGTTGTTCCATGTAATCCCAACTCTGAGAAAGTTTCTGTGTCTATGCAGGATAAGTTTGTTATTGGGAATTTCCAGGTTGATGTTCAGACTTAGTTTATGCCATTTCCTTCATTTCAGGATCAGGTTGAACCCACTGATCCAGGGTATATGGATATCTCTTGGGTTGATACACAGGTAAATGATGTTGTATCTAGTCCTCGGGTTGCAGTGCAGGTCCATTCGGTTGTCACTCCTAAAGCTCTTTTGGATGACCCTTGTGCCTCTGTTTAGGGTACTTCTCATGATTTGTAGGTGTAGAATGTTCCTTCTAATAAGAATGCAGTGCAGGTCACTGCTCACCAGGGTCCCTTGCAGGTTCAGAATGAACCTTATGTTCAGACTGCAGTGTAGTGAAATGATACTCAGGATTTATTACAGCTGCAATATGAGAATTTTGTTGTGATTGCAGTGTAGGATCCAATGTCGATTGATGTTGACCCTGTTACAGCACCAGATGTGGATATGTTGAAGAATCTAGATATGGAATCTGGTATTAGATCTGGGTAGGATAATGAGGCTATTATTCCTACTGGATATATTTCACAGGGGTAGGTTCAACATTTGTTTGGCTTTGATGGGTTAGAAGTCGTAAAGGACTTGGTTCCTAAGGGAGATAACAGTAGTAAAAAAAGTGTAGATGGATATTTCTCACTGGTCCCATTGTACAAGGCTGCAAAGAAGCCGTTCTTACAGACTAGTCAGGATCCAGTTACCTCATTGAATAAATTTACTCCCTTGAGTGGTATTTTTTGGTCTGATGATTAGGAAGATAGTGCCAATGAAGGGCAGCCTCAACCTTTGGAAGGCTTAGGCACTATCACTGGATCATTAGTAATTCCGGTTTATTCTTCTATAGATTTTAAAGGGAAGAAGAATAAGGTTGAGAGGAAAGTGAAGTCAGTGCAATTGCATCAGGATTGAGGGCCTAATACCAGGTCTAGGACCTCTTCGTCATGAAGGTTTTCTTTTGGAATTTCCAGGGGCATGGGAATTCTCCCATGGTCACAACCCTTAGGCATTTCATTGTGGCCAATAAACCTATCCTTTTTGGAATTGATGAGCCTCATATATCTTTCTATAAATGGAAAGCCATTAAGTGTTCAACACTTGGATACTCTTTGGTTTCCCATAAAGCTGGTCGGGCTTCCTCAGGGACTCTTTGGATTTGTAAACATGATAGTGTCTCCTTGATATCTTCTTTTTCTGATTGGTAGTTGATTACTCTCTCTATTGATATAAGTGGTCATTATATGTCCTTTCTTTTGTTTATGATTTAAATTAGTACACTGGGAGATGTGATTTGTGGTAATCCATGGAAAGCATAGCTCTTCAAATGAGTCAAAGTTGGGTTATTATTGGTGACTTCAATTCGGTTCTCCGGCCTGAGGACAAGACATGTACTTTATTCAATAGGTTGGCTGCTAGTGAGTTTTCTACCTGCATTAATGCTTGTAACCTGTATGAAGTTCCTTTTATGGGTTCCGAGTTTACATGGAGACGATACACTTTAAATGGGTTACAAGCCAGTAAGATTGATATGTGCTTTTTTCATGTGGATGAGAGAACTCAAGATTTTTATTTATCTGGTATTACTCTTCCATGGGCTAATTCTGATCACAATCATTTTTTATTGGACTTAGGTCTCCACAGATTGAGATTTTCTCCCTTACCTTTTCGGTTTAATAATTATTGGTTATCTATTCAAGGTTGTAGATAGGTTGTTATTGAGGCTTTTCAAACCATTTTTAGTGGAAGTACCTTTCATATTATGGTTATGAAGCTAAAGGCTGTGAAAGAAATGCTCAAGGAGTGGAGTAAGAAATATTTCTCATGCCTTGATCATGATATCCAAACTGCTGAGGATAATATTTATCATTGTCAAAGGCTTAATGAGGGTCAGGATGTGCTCTCTAGGGATGGATTTCTTTCTCTTTCTAAATTTAATGAGCTCTTGGACTCAAAGGAAAGTCATTCCCAAAACCAATATAGTGTCAGGTGGCTGAAGGAGGGTGATTGAAATACTATACTCTTTCATTGCTTGCACATGGAGAAGAAGGTGAAACATAAAATGAATTCCCTTATGGTTGATGAATTTCTTTTCAGTTCTGAAAATGAATCTTTGCTACTGCTTGTAGTTATTTTGAAAATCATTACACTAACTCAGTGCACGGTAACCCTCATAAAATTTTCAGGAATATTTCTCCCTTGGTTGGAGATTCTCAGAATAATATGTTTACTAGTATACCCTCAGAAGAGGAAATCAAGAAGGCAATTTTTTTATGAATGCTGATAGTGTGTTAGGGACAGATAGTTTTTCCAATAATTTTTTCACGACTTATTGGGATATTATCCACACCGAGTTTGTGAATGCAGTTTGAGATTTCTTTTATCATTCTTATTTTCCTTTTGGTGCCAATTATAGCTTCATTACTTTTATTCCAATGAAGGATAATGCCCTTGATATTTGGGATTTTATTCCCATGTCTATAGGGAATACAATTCCAAAATTTATCAGCAAAGTCCTGGTGAATAGATTGGGAAGTATTTCTAAGAATTTTAATTCCAAAATTTAACTTGGGTTTGTGCCTGGAAGGAACATTCATAATTGTTTGTACACGGCGTCTGAATGTGTTAATGTTATGTGAAGAAAGGTGAAGTCTAGGAATATGGCTCTGAAAGTAGACATATCAAAGGATTTTTGATACTATGAAATGGAGTTTTATTTTTGCAGTGTTAAGAATGCTTAGTTTTTTTAATGGTTGCATTTCATTGATTAGTTGCATTATTCACAGTTCTATGCTATCTGTCCTTGTGAATGGCTCTCCTCGAGGCTTCTTTAAATTATCCAGGGGAGTGAGACAAGGTGATCCTTTATCTAGCCTTCTTTTTTCTATTGTTGAGGATTATTTGAGTATTTTCCTTTCAGATCATATCTAGGCTGGATTGTATCAGCAAATGTCTGTTTCCACAGGTCTCTTTACTCCTTCACATATCTTTTATGTGGATGAGATTATATTGTTTTGGAAAGATGATAGGTCTACTATCTGTTATATCAATGCAACCTTTGAGCATTATGAGGATGTTTATAGTCAGGTTATCAGTTGGGAGAAATTCTCAGTGTTTTTTGGAGAAGGGGTTATTGCTTCAAAGAAAAATAGAGTTTCCCAGAAGGTTGGGGTTAAGAGGGGGTCTCTACCCTTTAATTATATTGGGGTTCTTCTTTTCTAGGGTTCTGTGAAAAGATGTCATTTAGAAAATATTTATCTCAAAATGCTTAATTAGATGACTACCTGGAAGGGTAAGTCTATGTCTCAGGCAGGGCATGTTTGTATTGTTAATTCTGTGATCACTTCAATGTGTGTCTATAATTTTTATTTATACAGATGGACTAGAACTCTTTTTAAGGATTTACAAAGGCAGATGAGGAATTTTATTTGGACTGGTTCGATTAATGAGCGGAATCTTGTTACTGTTTCCTATAATTATTGCATTCGGCCTATTGAAATGGGTGACATGGGGATTAAGGACCTTAAGCTCTTTAATGAATCTCTCATTCAAAAATTTACCTAGTCACTTTTGACTTCTGGTGATTTTTCATATGAATTTTTGAGTAATAGAATGGGATCTAGGCTACTAAATGGTTATTCTCTTTATGTACTTTCCTCAATATGTCCCACAGTTAAGCATGCTTACTGTAGTCTTTCACAATCCTCTAAATGGGTGGTTTGTCAGAGTTCCACTTTGAATTTCTAGAAGAATGTTTGGTTATCATGTGCCATTGATGATGATACTGAGATTACTTATGCATTGAAGGATCATTCTATTAATGACTTTCAAAATAATTCCATGGCTCCGGGGATTCTTTCTGATCCTCTAAAAAGGGAGTTGAGACGTTACCATTATTCTGCGATGGACACTTTGATTTGGTTGCCCAGTATTACTATATCTTTTAGAACTAAGGAAGATTATAGATCCATGTGTGATGAGCCCATGGTGGTTCCTTCTTGGATGCTTATGTTTCATTCTAAATTTATTCCGTGAGCTCATTATTTTCTTTTGTGGAGGATTTGGAAGTGTCGACTTCCGTTACAATGGATGATACAGAGAGGTGGATTTTCTCTTACACCTGTTTGCTTTCATTGTCTTGCTGATGATTAGACTGTTGATCACTTATTTATTTTCTGTTGATATTCATCTGGTTTATGGGATTATTTTCAGGGGATTTTTGGATGCCATCAGAATCTGGGGAGTTTTGGACAGCTTATGGACTCTATTTATCATGCTGATTGCAGTTCTCAGGTGAATCCTCTTCTTTTATTTACAGTCTTCACGTTGATTTCTTTTATCTAGAGGGCCCATAATGCTCTTGCCTTTGAGAATCAAGTTACACCAATTTCTGTTTGTATTTGGGAGCTTCATATTGGTTTTTTTCTACTATGCGAGCTCAAATTGGAGTCATGCGAAATGATGTTTCAGATCTGGTTTTTTTACGATATTTGTGTGTTTCTGCAATATGTAAGAAACCGATTATGCTGAAACATTTTTGGTGGATTCCTCCGATCTCTCGGTGCCTAAAAGTTAATGTGGATGGAGTAGTTTCAGGTGGGCCGGGGCCTTCGGGTTGTGGTGGTGTTTTTCGCACTTATAAGGGATATTTTAAGGTTGTTTCCTCCACTTTTTAGGTAATGGTTTAGAGATTGAGTCGGAATTATGGGATATGATTAAGGCTATCTGGTATTCATCTTTTCATGGTTGGCTGAATATATGGATGGAGTATGATTCTCTTTTGGCGGTTGATATTCTTAGAAATTGCTCAAGGAATTTCCCTTTGAAGATTCTTTCTACCAGGGATGACTGTCTTCAGATTGTGGAGTAGGTTTGTTTGGTTGTCACTCAAGTTTATAGGGAGGAAAATAAAGTTGCTAATGCATTATCCAAGTGTTCTATTGAGGAGGCTTGTTCTTTATGATATTTTCTTACTCCAACCTTCTATTGTGGCTTGGTTGCTATTGGTGTGTGTGGTTATGTGTACATGTGTTTTTTCGAATTCCATGTTTCTTTCATTTTGATTTCTTTACTTTTTTTTATTAATAATTTTTTTTGGGAGTGGGCATGCCTGCTGCTAATTCTTCTAATTACATAGACTATTATACCATATGCCATAACAACCCATACACTCAGTAAGTACCTCAAGCTATCACAACCTATACTTTTCATAGTTATAATTGTCCTTTGGATAATATATCCAAGGATATATGTGTGTGAATAACTCCAAGCCATCAAGTCCCTTTACACACATTGTAGAGAATCTAACAATCATGAATACAAAAAAAAGTAATTACTAAGAGAAGAGAGTGGGTAGTCATCCATCCATCCTCCCATATAGATATTGGGTAAATAACTCTCCCATTGTCCATTGGGTGTTAGTTTTCCTAACCAAAACGGGTGGGATAACATATGAAATAACAAAATATGAGTGTTATTTTCCCTTACCAATATGGATGGGACAAAAAATTAAATCATTGAATATATAGGATATGATATATCTCATAACTACAATATGGTCATAAACTTGTCTTAGACTATTTTTTTTGAAAAAAGTGAGTGCAAAGGCTCACGGAATATATAATGAAAAAGGATAAAAGAGTTTGAAAAATAAACTTTACATCTTTCCCTTAAGATAAAGGGAAAAAATCACCAGGGAGAGTGTTATATGTATTGTAAACCTCCTCATCCAATCAATTTTTGGTAAGAGAGTCAACGAGAAAGTTGGATTCATGAAAGAAGCACATGATAAAATAGTTCATTACTGTTAAATTATCATGGAACTTGATCCATTTCACTGTCATATTACAAAAAATATGGATCTATCCTGATCTAAAATCCTACACAATTTTGGTGGAATCACATTCAAACCAGATATTACTCCAATTGTTTTTTAGCCATGCATACAATAGTAATCAGTCCCATCATCTCAACTTCAAGTGTGGTGGAAAAGCCATACGGTTCATTTTGACATTCAAAAACATCACCATTTTGATTCTGGAAAACCACACCAAAACCACCTTATCAAAGGTTTCCACTCAATGCCTCATCTATGTTACATTTGATCCAACTAGTGAATGGAGGTAGACAAAAGACTTAAATGGTGCCAAATAGAAGAGGGAAGGTACCGGAAATTTTGAGATGCCTTATAATGGTGAAGTTCTAAACCAAATTTCTATAGGAATATGAAAGTAGGGAGATGTAATTTCAGATAGAAGCCATGACATCATCCAAGGCTTGTGGAAAATTAAAAGGAGTCTGCTCATGGATGACCATTTTGGTCCTCTACAGATGACATAAAGTAGTTTTTCACATGCAACTCTAAATATATTTCTAATCTGGTTGGATATTTGGATATTCAGAAAAGCAAGAAGAATGGCCTTAAGAGTGTATTCATGTGTCGAGTGAGTTTCAAAGATGGAAAAGAATGATTTCCATAATATATAGGCTATTTGAAAATAGAGGAATAGGTGATCTAAGTCCTCATGATGCTGATGGTAGATTATTCACCTAAAATTGAGAGATATGCCCACACGTTTTAGGTTAATATCAATAGGAACTTAGTTGACTAAAATCCTCCAAATCAAAGAGAACTTTTATGGAGAGATCTATTTTTTTCTTCTAAGCTCAAAAATCCATTTTTGAGTCCCCTAAAACATGTATCTGTAGAAATCATTGGGGTCAAGTATCCCATTAGAGGTAGGTTCCTAAATCATAATGTCCTTATGATCAATAAAATCATAGTTTGAGATAGCATGGTGGATGATATCCAGTAAAGTAGATAAATTATCCAATTGTTCATTTATAGAGGTCTCATAATCAATTACTTGTTCAGTAGGATCAGGCATATCAATAAGAGGAAATCTATACCATTCATCTTTCTTTAATTTGAGTGTGGAGTTGACACTGACTAGCCAGTGTGAATGCATACTAATTTTTTTAAAAACTAATTTAATAATAGTATTATCAAGGACTCCATGTATCTAGTTTTTTATACTATCAATCTAGAAAGGCACCTAGATATAATAAATTCCATGGACTCTATTTTCTTGTTGAGAATCCTCCACATGAACTGATCTTGAAGGGACTGATTAAAGAGAGAGAGATTCTTAATTCCAAAACCCCCTAGCAGATATGCATACAACATTGTTTCCACTAGACGAAAATAATTTTACTATTTATAATGATTCTAGTCCAAAAAATATTTATCATCAGATTATTAATGGATTTAAGGTTCATGGTAGGCTAGTAATATACCATTAAAGAATAAAACTTCTTAGAGGCAATCACATGTTTAACCAGGAATTCTTATCTGTCCATAGAGAGAGATTTACCTTTCCGAGATGAAAGGGTTATTCTAATCAGGTTTAAGGCATTGGTGAAATAAGCTGTATGAGGTCTTCACTAGAACATGGGTATTGAAAGATTAATAAAGGGAAAAGTGCCTTCCCTTATTCCTTTATTATCCATCATTTTTTTCTTGAGGCTGAAATATTTTTTTTCTAAAAAAAGGCAAATGATTTGTTCCACCTTATTTCTTAGCCTGAGACCCTTTCATTGGGAAGAAAATTTTTCATGATGAACTTGATGTTTCTAATATCACCCTAGGTGAAAATAATAATATCATTAGTAAAAAATAGATGAAAGGGATCAGAGATACCTCTAGCCACCATGATGTTTTTGAAGTCACCATTGTTCACCATTTTAAGTAAGAGTCTACTTAGGTAAAATTCTAAAATTGAAATAATTATAGTAGAGAGGGGTTCCCCTTGTTTTAACCCTCATGAACACCTGAAAAAACCTTCCAGAGATCAATTCACTAAAATAGATATGAAAGAGGACTCAAGTAGTGCATTTACCAATGATATGAATATGGTGTTAAAGACAAATATTGAGAGAAAATTACTGACAAAACCCTATTCCATTGTATTAAAGGACGTTTTAATGTCGAGTTTGAATGCAATTTTTTTCATCCCTTAGTGTAATTATAGTGAGTATTCAAACACTCTGAAGAAGTTAACATACAATCCTAAATATTCCTCACTTTAATAAAGCAAAATTTATTCCAAGAGATTTTTTTTGAAATTCGAGAAATCGTATTGGCCGAAATTTTTTAAATGATTTTTTGGATTGTGCTAACAAGGGAAACTAGTCTGAATTGATTGGTGTCACATGATTTTTCCACATTTAGAATAAGTGTAATAAATTGAGAATTAAATCCAGGAGTGAAGAACCGGCCTTTAAAGAAGTGTTTGACCAGGATGAAAACATAATCTTTAATAATATTCCAATAATTTTGAAAGAAGTGGTTTGTGAAACCATTCAACCTTAGTGATATGTATATGTTAAGACCAAAGAAATCTTGTATTATTTCCAAATTCAAGGGATTAGTGGTGAGAAACACATTTTCTGCCTTTGTGAATAATTTGGGAATAATTACATCATTTTGATCCCATTCCATGGTGGGCCATTGAAAAGGTTCTCATAGAAAGAAAAAATGTGTGATGAAAGAGCTTTCCTATCATTCAGAATTTGGCCATAATATTTGAGAATAGAGAGGAGTTTATTTTCCTTTGATTCCCTTTGGAGTGAATTGAATAACTTGATGTTCCTATCTACCTCATCGGACCATCATATTTTAAAGATATCATTATGAATATTATCCTTACTCTTAATGATGTTTAGGATTTTTGAAGACATCTTTGCATCCTGGATAATTCCCTTAGGGAATTTTTTCCCAGTGATGTCTTCTTAGAGAGAATGAAGGGAACCCTTGAGTGAATAAATTTCTTCATCAAGGTGACTGAAGCGTTTTATTCTCCATTCCTTCATTTTGACCTATATGTTCCTATCTCCCTCATCAGTTACATTCTAGGATGGAAGTATAAGAATTAACAAAACTGAAAGGGAGGGGTTACCTCTGTTCATTTCCAAGGAAATTCTCAAGGATTAGATGATTATCCAAGTAGTTCCTTTTAAGAGTGAAACAAGATATAAACCTCCAATTTCTTTGCAATGCATCATTTACAAATTCTCTGTCTATTCTGTTGGCTCTTACCCCATTGAGATGCCTCCTGTACCATGTAATCCAAGAAGGTTAATTTCCATTAAATTGATGTCTTCAATACAGGAACCAAATTCCCTGATGGAGACTGAACTGAAGACATGCAAAATTTTCTTATCTACATGAAGAATAACGTTAAAATCACCAATTATGTGCCAACGATTCTTGATCAGGTTGAAAAGATCCTTAAGTTGAAACCAAATAGATCTCATGTCAATGTTATTTTTGAAGGCATAAATAGATGTATAAAATATTTTCCATCTAGATATGTAGAGGAAACATGTAACATGCTGGTTCCCTTCATGAAAAAATGAGGGATTATCTAGGATGTTGTGGGATAAAAACAATAACCCATCAGTTCTAGATGAGTTCTGAATTTTCCCCAGGAGCTGGTAACCATTGAAAATATTAATAGATTCATTTATAGATAGATTTTTCTATAGATTAGTGAGTCCAATTAAGGGAGTCATGTATTTTCGTGCAATCAACTATTAAGAACACTAAGTGCAATATTTTTCCATGACCTGAAAGCTCTAAAAGAGAGTCATCATTTGGATATTGGTTTGGGGGAGTTTCCCACCTTTTATCTATTTACAACTTCTTATTTCTCTTATATTTTCTAGTTGACCCAAAAGCCTTATTATCTGTAATAGGAATATGGACTTTGGTAAAAGAATCATAACCCAAGTGATAATTACCTGTGTCTTTTTCATTGGGAAAATTCGAAGCAGTTGTGCCATCTGATGTGTTAATATGGATCTGTATATCATACAGTGAGTCACCTGTGTCTTTTTACTTGGGAAAATTAAAATAAGTCATGTCATATAATGTGTTAACAAAGACCTGCATATCATGTAGTGAGTATAGAATATGATCAGTGACCAGCTTCTCCACTTAGCAGGGCTGATCTGAATGCATCTCTATATCAGGATTTAGAGAAATGACCTCAAAAAGATAATCCTCAATTTCAAATGATGATTCTAAAGAATATTTTTATGAAAGACATGATAAATGATCACTTATAGACTCCTTATCATTATTATAAGCAATATCCATAATATGGAGCTGATAATCAGTGATTTCACGTGACTGGGATGAGTATGTTCCTCTTCTTCGAGCAATGAATCCCATGAATAACTGGTTATCGAAACCTTTTCCCATTTTACACTCTTTTATTTTTTGGTAAAATCACTGAAATATTTTTCCTCTGGATTTCTTTCGTTTCCTTTTGCCACTGTGTTCTATACTAAGGTGTTAGGGGCTGGCTGAATGAGCTTCTTCAACGCTATGTTGTTGTTGATAACATGACCTACCATTTTACAATACTCACAATACTTAGAGGAAAATTCTCAAATTACATCTTGACCTCAACTACATGATCATTAATAATTAAATAAATCTGGTCTAGTGTATCTGATTCTATATTTATTTCAATGAGCACCCTTTCATATAGGCCGAGATCACCACTAAGAGTGTGTTGGTCAATTTTAAGAAGAGTACCTAATCCAGTGTCTAGGTTATTGAGTGTTCTGGGGTGTAATTAGACCCAATTTATCCCACGAATCTTAGAATACACATGGGAATTTTAGATCCTTTGATTGCATGGAATAAAATTTACTAACATCACCTGGACTGCTGGTTTCCACTATTAAGACCAAATATCCTATAACCACACAATAATTTTAAAGAGCTAAATTAATTAATTCTTTGATTTTGTAATTTACTTCCATTAATTAATTCATTAGATATTAATTGACCATTAACAATATTCCATAGAGTAAATACCATTCCCTCCAGGAATAATCCAAACCAAGTCCATGATTTCTAAAGAGTAATATCTTTTTAACATTTTTATTCAATCAAAATTAACCCACTTGGTTAAGAATTATTTATTCATTATTAATATCATTCCATAATTATAGAAAATACAGGAAAACCATCCTATGTTAACACCAAAAGGATACATGTATCCAAGCACACCCTACTACCTTAAGTAGCGGGGAAAAGGAATGAAGATAAAACAAGAAACCCAACCATCGACCATTAAACAGATTCATAAGCGATCACCCTAGGTCTTAATATCACATCAATGGGTAAGACCATATTTAACCCATTATATCATCTTTGATGCCATACCCAACACCCACATGTATATACTGATGTTTCTCACTATCATAGGCATCAACTACTACAACATCATCCGGGCCTCACCACCCACATCACATCAACAATCCCAGGCTCATCCATCTTAGGTTCGTGTCACATATAGCCCTCCCAGCACCATATATTTCTTCATAGTGAAGTAAAATTTTTGAAAACATCAAAAAATAAGTAGGAAATAAAAAATCACATCCAACAAGGAAATATAATCCTTTAAATGAGGCATCTAACCTCTACACAAAATCAATCTCTCAAAGCTCCAAACTCAAGTCACATAACCTTCTCAAGAAGATATAAAACTTTGGACCTACAAATTTTCTTTATTAAACTATCAATTTTTAATCCATGTTGAATTTAATGATTCATTATTATTAAATTATAACTAAGTTTAACCTAAGGCATCATACTATAATAAGTTATGAAAGGATAAACATGATCTTATCATTAAAACTAGTTTGAACAAAGCCGGAGATGTACCATTCTCATTAACATGATTTTTTATTTATTATCGACCACAAAAATTAACATGATTAGAATTAATTAAAAATTACATTAACATGGAAGAAAACATTTAATTAACTAATTATATTGTGTCAATTTGGTTATCATTAAATTATAATAATCAATGGATTTATAAAACATGCATCTTTAATCTCCAACTAATTAATTATCAATTAATTCTGACATTACGTTCTTTATCAATTTTTGCATGGTACTCCAAGAAAAAGAATATACTAATAAAGAATTTCATATATATCACTCTATCTATAAAATCTTTATGTGCTATCCTATCAAGGTATAAAGAACATAAACACGAAATCACTAACTAATGATTTATTAATCCAATTCAATTGTCATTAAGTTAATTACTTTTCCATCCAAAGGGATAAAATATTCTAAATTTATGATTACACACAAATAAATAGGATAAAAATTGAATCTCCTACCCCAAAGGGATCAACTTTATTAACACGATAATATATCAATGTTACAGATCTCCATATCTTCTCCCGTAAGATGTTGCATCCCTCAAAGGATGTCATGACACAACCACACAAAAAAACCAAGAAAAACTATGTTAGCATGAAATAGAGAAACTTCTATCATATGTAAAGAAGTGTAAGAGGATCCATATCAACAAACTATAATATAATATGAATAAATTACCTTATATCACCACAAATCAAAGAAGAAATATGAGAATTGACACCCATTGAAGGAATCCCAAAGCGCATAGAAAGAGGGTTATTGGATCGCCTGGATGTTGGGAGATACATAGGGTTCGATCAAAAACTCAAGGTACTAAAACCTTTATATAAGAACTACATAATGTATTTACACATTAAGAAACCCTCTCACATCATGTAAAATTTGGGCTTCAAATCTCATTGAAAAATGCATCCCCTCAAAGAATTTAATCCCAAATATTTACGCATCTTGTAGAAACCTATAAACTAGCATAAAAATGTTGTGGATGAATTTAATGTAATTATTAGTATCTCACCCAATCCACTAACTTCAAATTCATGATGTGAAACATTTACACGTCATGAATTCCCCATACTCTTAACTTTTAGTAGCCAAAAACCTCTGGAACCACTCCAAGCCTCGTTTGAGAACCATGAGAATGAAAAATGTGAAAAGGGTCATACTATATGGATCCAAGACCTTAAAAACTCTTTATATTGATGTATTTAATGTCTAATTAAATGAATAGTTTCAAAATTGTCATTAATGATATTTTATAATTAATAATATTTTATTAAATGATTTAAAATTTATAAAAATATTATCTGCATCCAAATGAATGGGAAATGGTTGGAAACATCAATCATGGTCTATTTACGAGATGTTAATTCCTTATTGGAAATATTATTGTCCCTTAAATGGTAGAAAAAATTAATATTGTGGTAATTTTTAACAAGGTTAATGAGGGGTTTTAAAATAAAAAGATAAGGGTGACAACATAACCAAATATTGTCCAAATTTTATTATATGTGAGGATTTTTAATCATCCTTATATAATATTTTAATTGTATCAATTTGGATCCATTTAGACATAAAAAATAATTTAAATTAATTTAATACCTTATAAAATTCCAAGAATTCCCCTCTTCTAAATTATAAAAGGATTCCCCTTCTCTCTTTTCATTGTTATTGTTTGAGAAACATAACTTAAACAACACCTAACCAATTAACTTCTCAATATCCTTCTAAAAATTATTGAGGTTATTAACCATCAAAAAGACCAACCCTTGGTCCCTTAAGATGATATCTAAAGAAATTCTACTGAATAATATGATCTTAAAAGAATTTACAAGACACGTCAAATGAATTTAAGGGATTTCGTCTAAATTTACACTATATTGAGACATATTTGGTATTATGAACCTATTTAATTTATGAGGTGCATAGAATACCCATTAAGTATTTAATATGAATATCTATTTTATTAATGATAGTTAAAAATTAAATTCATGTTACTATTTCAAGAGGAATGTTTAGAAGAGATATTAGACATGTTTTTCTTCCTGACCAAGAACATTTTTCATCAATGTTAATGGTTTTTATCATCAATTTTAAAAATTAATTTTTTTTACTAAAATAATTTATTAAGGAAATATACATCATCCTTGAACTTTTTAAATGTTTTTAAAGGAATTTTTTTAATTTTTTTGAAAAGGTCATTATTAACTTTCTTTACAAAATTCAAAAGGAATGTTTTTTATGTATATGGACTCAACCATGTTTCCTATCACCATAACGTTTTTACACTCTTAGATACATCTATATGTTTTTATTTCATTATAAATAAAACTATTTAATGAAATATTATATTAATATTTCACTTCCATTTTCTTTATTTCTCCAAATGACATGATTTTATTACAAAACCAATATTTATGATGAATCGATGGTAATATCTTATCTCATATTATTTTTTTGGACATTAAATGTCTATTGAAACATTAAATTTCTTTTGATAATTAGGAAATTACTTTTTTTTAAAATATAAACATTCTTTGTATCATGGATATGATTATTTCCTAAACCATAAACCATTTCTACATATAGTATTTTTCTTTAAAAGTTATTTGATTGACTGAGGATATATTGATATTCATTATTTTTTAATTAATATGGATATTTTTTCATAAGAAATATTTTTATGAATTAAATTCAATATATGATTAATTAACTAGAAATGTAGTGATGAGTGGGTCCCAGAATCATATAGACCCTTGATGCATCAATATATCTCATGAGTAAAATATGTTAGACTAATTAAATGGGATTTTGGTGTATTCCTAACCATAGAATAAATTGCCTTTGAAAATGACTTTGAAGTTAGAGATATAATGATGTTTCAGATCATTAAATATAATATAAATAACATCATATATAATTTAGTAATTATTATTCATGAGATCACCATTTTTATTATATCCATGGATACATTTTTTATAAAGTAATTTATTAAATAAAATGGGTTATTAGTTATTTACCTCTTCATATTGATTATTTATTACCTAATTAGGATAAAATCTATAGTATATAATACTTATTGATCATATGAGCTCAGATTTTTTTTCCTTTCCCCATAACATGAAGAAAGATATTATAAATAATAAAAAGATACAAAATATTTTTTTTCTATGTATTTTATATTTCAAATATAATATGGGAATCATGTCTCTATAAATTTATTAAAGACTACAACACTGATCAATCCAACATGTTGAGATTCTTATATCTTGTACTAATGTAATAAAATAAACATCAGATCTAGGTTACTAGAGTCTGAGTGTTACAGTTGGTATCAAATTATGTTTAGTAGAAACATTGGTAACTTGATTTTAAATAAACATTGCTAACATGATAATTATGATAATCCATTATAGTATTTGATAACATTGACTATTATATAGATTTTATTTTATGTATCAATATTCATTATGATTATGATCTAACTCTGTGTGGGCCATTATTCGGTGACAATTCCAAAATAACGAAATGGAATCAACACCCATAAAAAATATAGTAAATTTCCTTCTAATAAAACTTATATAGTTGGTGTTTTAATTTATAATTTTATATCCATATTATGGTAGAAGACTCAGGCTATGATAAATAACCATTCTCAAATGGAGTAACCTATTTTCCAATGCATTATTTATCTACGTTGGAACTTTTTATGAGACAAAAGCCTCCATCTTCTTGTGTAATTATGAATCCTTTGGTATATAAGAAATGGAATAAATACCTTGAAAAGAAATTCCTAACCTTGGGATATAATGAAAGTAAAAATATGATCTTGTTAGTATTTTGTTTAAAAAAAGATTCTGATCATTTTTAGTTATTTATCCATAAAAAATATGTTGAAGAAATATAAATCAAGGAATGGAGAAATTTTAAAGTGACATTATTTAGGAAATACCTCCCTCAAGAACAATGATCTGAAATAGAGATGAGGTTTCTCACTTTGAAGCACAATGATTATGAATGTCTGGTAGAATATGAGGCTCATTTTAGATGATTATCCATGTTTTCTTCAGACTACATACATAACCCAGAGATCAAGATTAAAAATTTATTTGATAATCTTAAGTTGAGTCTCGAAAGGGAATTATTTTCTAAAATATTTTCCTCATATGATGATATAATATCAAGTTACATCAAAACATAGAAGGAATTTTTTATATCCTATATCTATAAGGGAAATTAAATTAATAATACCTAAACTAAGCACAAAGAAAAACGTAAATTTTTAAATAAGAATAATTGAATTAATCAATTTCCATCATGAGAAAATTATGGAAAGAAAAATACTATAAAATTATTTAAGGGAAAAAGTGTTTGTTACAACTGCAGATATAAGGGTCATATAGGTAATGAATGTAATGGAAAGAAATAAATAAATGTTTTATAGTGTATAAAATTTATATAAATAGGGTATTATTCACACCAATGTCACAAGAATGAAGAAAACCCACTAAAGAAGTGACATATGGGAGAATTATAAGCTATTACAATCACTAAATCCAAGGCTGAAGTTCCTAAAGATGTGAAAGTATGTAATTTAATCATAATATTAAGTTTATATAATTCAATTTCTAATTCTACATCCCCATACTATTTCATATCTTCAATATTTTCCAATAAAACTATACATTTCACTATAACCATAAGAAGGGAGTTTCCAATTAAAAATCCTTGTGGAAATATCACAGTAATAATGATGTGTCCGTCAGTTCCAATTATGATCCATAAAAATGCCATATTTTCTGAATTTGTTATTATAACTATGGTATATTTTTACAAAATCCCTCGTATGTATTCAATTCCAAAATATTATGTAATTTTTTCCAATATAAGGAAATTACAGTTCATGATGATGATGTTTAATTTATTATCTTTATAGGGGGGAATTTATCATCTAATTCATGTCTATATTTACCCCCAGTATATCTTATGAATGATATTATTGAATAATAAGAGTTGAAAAAATCTAAATATAGAATGGGTAATCTTAAAATTTAGTATGTACATATTGTACAAGAATAAATTGATGTATTTATTGAGGAATTACCTGGACATCCACCAGAACCTGAAGATGAGTTTTTTTTATTAATTTAATACTTGATTAGAGAACTATATCAAAGAATCCATATAGAGTGTACACTTTATAATTAGTGGATTTGAAGACATAACTACAAGAGTTTTTTAATAAAGTATTTACAGTCCCTAGTGTTTCACCTTGGGAAGCGCTTATTATTTTTGTTAATAAGAAATATGGAGCTATGAGGTTGTTAGTTAATTATTGGGAAATAAATCCTATTAATATAAATAACAAATATCATCTTCCACACATTTATGAGTTGTTTGATATGCTACATGAAGCTTAATATTTTTCAAAGAATAACCTTTGTACTGGGCATCATCAATTGTGAGTAAGGAAAGAAGTTATTCTAAAGAAAACATTTCATATGAGGTACTGATTTTGTGAGTTTATAATAATTACATTTGGATTGACTAATGAACCCTATGTTTTTATGGATTTATGAATATATTATAAATAAAAACTATCATTTTCCACACATTAATTATTTTTTTGATAAACTACATGAAGTTAAATAGTTTTTAAAGAATGACCTTTGTTCTGTGTATCATCAATTTTGAGTAAGGATATATGTTATTCTAAATAAAAAAGTTTGTATAAGGTATTGATATTATGAGTTTATAATAATTACATTTGGATTGACTAACAAACCCTCTATTTTTATGGATTTAATGATTATATTATTAATGAATATCTTGGTAATTTTTTTTGGTATTTATTAATGATATCTTGATGTACTATAAAATCTACGAGGATGATGAAAATAATTTGGGGATTATTCTTTAGAATATTAAAGAAAAGAAGTTATATTAAAATTTATAATGCGTGAATTATGGCTTCAGAATGTTTCTTTTATTGGACATATTGTCTCCTAGGATGGAATTTCAGTTGATCCTATAAAGATAAGGGAAGTCAAAGAATGTCCTACACCAATGAACATAACCGAGGTACGTAGTTTCATTGGATTGGTATGATACAATTGGTGATTTATTTAATTTTTTTTCTAATTGGATAACCCTTTAACCAAGATTGCTATGAAGGGGTTAAGTTCACATAGATAATGAAATTTAAATAATTCATTGAATAATTTATGATGAGATTGGTGAATGATTTGATTTTTTCTATACCATCAAGAAATGATTTATTTTCTAAATATAGTGATGCATGGAAGAAGGTAATTAGTTGTTTCCTTATATAGATGGATAAATTTACTGACTATTAATCAAGGTATTTATAGACACCTAGATATAACTATCCAACTCACAATGTTGAGTTGGGAGCCATAATATTTGATTTAATGATATGGAGACATTATCACTATCGAGAATGATGTGATATATACACTGAACATAAGAGCCTACAATATATATTTTCACAGAAATAGTTTAATATGAGGAATATGTGATGACTCTAGCTACACAAAAATTATAATTTCTAAATACACTACCACAAAAGGAAGATAAATAAGGTAATAGAAGAATTGAGTAGGAAATATCATGGTGTCCTGAGAAAAATCAGTATTGATAGGGATCCTTTGTTCATGGATTTAGTGAAGATGGGTATGAGAATTAATAAGGAAGAGGAAACATCATTTCTTTTTCAAATGATTTCCCAACCATATTTATTGGAAATGATAAAAAATTATCATCCTGATGATGGGAATTTCAAAAGAAAATTATATTTATGAATGAAGGGAAATTGGCAGACTTCATATATGAAGATAAAGTTATAAAATATAGAAATAGGATATGTATTACATCTATAACTGACATGAAAAGAGAGTTATTATATGATTATTATAGTTATACTTTCTATTTACACATGAGAATCACAAACATGTATAGATATTTAAAGGAATATGTTTTATGGGATAATATGAAGCATAAAATTACAGATTATATATCAAGATTCTTGGGTTTTCAACAGTTTAAGGCTGCGAGACAACATCCAAGAGGGGTCATGAAACCTTTACCCATTCCTATGTTGAAATGGGATGGAATTACAATGGACTTTCTCACTGTATTACCAATGAATCATAGAAATAATGATGCAATATGGGTTATTATTGATCACCTAACTAAATCTGCACATTTTATTAATATAAGATTTGATTTACCACCAGAGTGCCTTGCATGGATCTATATTAATAAATTCATAATACTTCATGAGGGAACATATTTCAATTGTTTCTGATTGTGATATATAATTTACATCAAAGATATGGAAATGTATTCAAAAGTATCTAGATACTAAGCTTCATTTGAGCATTGCATATCACTATCAAACCGATGGATAGTCTGAAAGTATTAGTCAACCATTAAATGACATGTTTAAGGCATGATAACTTGAATTTCAAGGTATATAGGATCAATATTTACCTTTTTAATAGTTTTCCTATAATCATAGATTCCATTCATGTATTAAAATGGTGCCATATGAAGTATTATATAGTTACAGATATTGTAATCAAATTTTTTGGGATGAAGCTGGTGAAAGAAAGCTGATGGGACTTAAACTTATTGAGGGGAAAATGATGATGGTAAATAATATTCAAACTCACAACAAAGAAGCCAAAATAAGGAAAAAGAAATATATTTGTAACCTAAGGAAAAAATTTGGAATTTCAAGTGAGAGATCATATTTTCTAGAAAGTATCTCCATGAAAGGGTGTTATACGGTTGGGTAATAAAGTAAAACTTATCCTCAGGTACATTGGAACATTTTAAACTATAGAAATAATTGGAGAAATGAAATCTCATATGGAAATGCCACCTGTCCTCTATAAAGTTCATGATGTATTCTATATATGTTCCTTTTGGATTTTAATTGCTAATACAACACATGTACTCACATTTAATGAAATGTAGTTGGAATGCTATTTATCCTACTGTAAAGATTCTATGTAGATTTTGGACGCTATGGAAAATTGTTGAGGAATCGAGCGACTCAAATATTAATAGAAATTTAAAGAAATTATAATATAGAAGTGGTGAAATGGGAACTAGAAGAAATTATAATGAATAACTACCCAAATATGTTCATGAGGTGAGATACAATAAATTTCAAGGATGGTATTTTTTGAAGGAGGGGATATTTTAACAAATGAGCATCCATTAAGGTAAACATTTTTGTTTTAGAGAAATAATAGAATTATGAACATAATATAATTGAAAATTAAAAACTAAATATTAAAAACTTATCAATATAATTTTCTTGAATTATTTTAATTTTTTTAAAAATCATATAAAAAATAACATACGGTGAAATTTTGGGATATTTCTGAAATAATAGATTTTCCAGTGAGTAGTGAAAAAATCAGTATTTTCAAATATTGTCATTTATTATTATTAAACCAAGTATTTTAAAAGTAAAATTTTGATTTTGATATGTAATTAATGTAAAATATTATGTATTTTATTTAGAATAATATAATTTTAATAAATTTTTTAAGATTTTGATATAATTTATTTTTATGCTTAAAAATTCATTTTACTAATAATTCTTTTTTGTTACCCTTTACACATTTATATTATAATTTATTTATTTTAATTATAGAAATTAAATCTTGATAAATGAATATCATATTTGTAATTAGGAGGTTTAAATATTGTAGATTGGTTTTTTTCTTCATTATTACGAATAATAATCATGGTAAAATTTATTACATCAGTAATGGGTAATTCAGGTAATTACATTTAAAAATAATGATATAAGGCATTAAAAATAAACCAAATACCTATGTTTATCCTATTATATGAATAAAGCTCAGACATGTCTATCCAAATCTCAAAAAATTGGAAAAATTGTTCCATATTTCATTAATTTTTTACGTTTATAATATTTAAGAGAGATATAAAGATGAAAATGTCACTTTTCGTCTTTTAATATATAAAATATTTTGGGATAGGGATATATACAATTTATTTGAATTTATAAAAGTTTATTTGAAAAATTAATGATTTTATATCATGTTAATTGATATTAAATTTTTAGTGTTTCAAAAATTATATTATGTTCTTACATAACATATACACCATATTTCTAAAATTTATTGAAAAATTATATATATGATTTTAAAAATATAAAAATTAATAAAAATTGAATGAATTACTGTGTTCCAAAAAATTTATAGATTCATATGAAATGGTATGGATTCGTGGAATTATTATATTCGAATTTAATCTTTTTCAAAATGTATTTAAAGTAAAATTAAATTAATAGGTTCAAAACTAACATTATTTATATTTTATAACACATAATAATTTTTAAAATGATTTAAAAATAATTAAAATATTATATTAAACCAAATTATTGGGATATATTTGTAAACATAAATCATGATCCATTTATGGCTCATTTATCTTTTATGCTAACATCATTGATCCATAAATGGTAGAAAACATTAATATTGAAGTAACTATCAAAAGGGTTAATGAGAGGGGGGATTAAAACATAAAGATAAGGGTAAAAACATATCCAAAACATGTCGAAATTTTATTTGATGAGAGGATTATGACTCATCGTTATCCCATATTTGATTTATATCAATTTAGATCCATTTGGATATAAACAAATTACTTATATTAATTTAATACTTTATAAAATTCTAATAATGTCACCCCCTCACATATAAAAGAAATCCCCTATATCATTACATTATTCTACTTGGAGTAACCTTTCTTGAACAAACCCTACCCAATTCCATTCTCAACATCCTTATCAAATTTCAAGGGGTTATGAACCTTCCAAAAACTAACCCTAGGTTCCTTAAAATGATATCTAAAGTAAGTAAACCAAAAAAGAGAAAGTTAAAATAATTTAAGAGGCAAGTCAAACACAAGTTTAGGGATTTTATCTCAATTTACACTCTATTGAGACATATTTGGTATTATGTGCCTATATAATTTATCCACTGTATATACTACCCCTTTGACGTATTTAACATGAATATATATTTTCTATTATGGTTAATGATTTAACTCATGTTACTCTTTTAGGATGAATGGTTAAAATAAAATTTGTTCATATTTATCTTTTTGATAGGGAACATTTTTATTCCATGCCCATTTTTTTAAATTTTTTTACAATTGTCCTATTATTTTAATCAAATGATTAATTAATGAAATTTTATGATATCCTTGACTTATTAATTTTTTTAATGGAATATATATAATTCTTTCCAAAATGGATGTTTTTGACCATCTTTAAAAAAAGTCAAAATGAATATTTTTTAGATATACAATGTAAATGAATTTTCCCTTTACCATTATAGTTTTACACTTTTAGATTATTAAATATGTCTTAAATGTCATTACAAAGAAAACTATTTAATGAAATATTATTTTATTATTTATCTTCCATTTTATTTATTCCTCCAAAGGACATGATTTTGTTATAAAACATATATTTTCGATGAATTGATGGTCATCTCAAATAGATTCTCAATTTTTATTTTCATTAACTTTCTCTTGAAACATTTACATTCTTGTGATCATTGGGATATTACATCTCTCTAAAAGATCCCAATTATTTATATCGTAGATATTTTTATTTCCTAAATCATATACCATTTATACATACAATGTTTTACATTGAATGCTACTTGATTTAATTAGGAAATAATATTATTTGATATTATTTAATATTAATATTTGTTGTGAATACTTACTGTTATGAATTAAATTCAATATATGAGGAATTTATTGGATATGCAGTGATGGGTAGAGCCTAAAATTATACATCCACTCAATGCATTGAAAAGTCTTATAAAACCAATCTATTGGAAAAATTGAATGGGTTTTTGGTGTATGTCTACACATAGATTAAAAAGTATAGGAATAAGGTTTTGAAAAATGATATATCATGATGTCCAACATTAGAAATTTAATTCCTTGAGATTTCAGTTATTATTATCAATGAAATCACCGCATTGATATTATCCTTAGATTTATTTTGTTCTCAAGTTATTTATTAAATGAAATGTTTCTTAAGTTATTTATTTTCCATATTTATTATGAATTAGTTACTCATCATATCTTCTATTGTACTAACCCTTATTAAGCATCTGAGATCACCCTTAAATTTTTTTCTTTCCTAAGGATATAAATAAGGATATTATGAAAAATATTAAGGATGAAGAATATTTTTTATGATATATATTTTATATTTAAAACATAATATAGGAATCATAAATGTATCTAGTTCATAAATAATGCTAAGATAATCAGTTCTCTATGGTGATATCCCTTATATCATAGATCAATTTAATTAAGTAAACACCAGTTCTGGGTTACCGGAGTGAGGGTGTTACATTTTTTATTTGATCATGTTTTGTATAAACCATAGGAACTAGATTGTAAATAAACATATGTAACAAGGAAATTAGGTTAATCCCTTATAGTATTTGATAAATTTTACCATTATAGATAATTTATTATAGGGTTCAATATTCCTTAGGATTTTGAGATAACTCAGTGTGTTCTATTATTAATTGGTAACACATAATGTATGAAATAGAATCAACATCCGTAGATAATTTAGGTATTTACCTTCCAAGAAAACCAATATATCAAGGATTGGAATTGAGAAGATCATAGCCATATTAGGGTATCTCAATCAAGTTATGAAAAATAACTTTTCTAGAATAAATAATTTTTTTGTTTCACATAATTATTCGGCTATGTAAAATTGATTTATGTGAAAAAATCATTCATATTTTATTGGGACTACTAATCAATTGGTATCTATGAAATGAACTAAATCTCTCAAAATGTCATTCGTATCATTGGGATGCAATGAAAGTGAAATGGTTATTCTATAAATATATTGTTTTATAGGATATTTCAATCAATTATGGTCATTGATCTAGAAAACTAAATATTCTAAATAAATAAAAATATTGGAATAGAGACATTTTAATGTTATATTATTCAAGAAATGCATCCCTTGAGAACAAATAGTATATATAGAGAGGACACTATTCAATTTAAAATAGATATAGGAAGAATGTGTGGTGTAATATGATGCTAACTTCACACTATTATCCATTAATGCATTGAACAAAATACGTAAATTGAAGAGAAATATTGACCATTTCTTTAATATAATTAAGCTGAGTCTCCAAAGGGAACTATTTTTTTCAAATGATTTCATAATATAATGATAGAATATATTATTCCATTAAGATGGAGAAGGAAATTTATTGATCCAATATCTAAAATGTAAATCAATAGAATAAGAGTTCAACTAAGAAACAAGAAAAAGGTGAATCATCAAAAAATAATAAAGTAATGTAACATTTTACATAATTTAAAAATTATTGAATGAAACATCCTGAAAAATGATTGAAGGGAATTGTAGTTTGTTATAAGTTTGAAGATAAGGGTCATCTTTCTAATAAATGTTAGCGGAAGAATGAAATCAATTATTTCTAGTGTTTCAACTATATATAAACGTGGAATTATTCAGAATAATGTCTTAAGAGTCACGGGGAGCTACCAAAGAAGAGACAGAGAGTAGAAGATCAAGCTTACATGATCACTATAGTTGTAGTTAACTTTCATAGTGATGTGGTGGAAGGTACTTTAATCATAGCCTAAAATTTTTCTAATTCATTATTTTATTATGAATATTTTCACTATTTTATATCTTCAGTATTTTAAACTAAAATTATATTTTTTTCTTTTAGGTTAATAAGGGAGTTGTGAGTCAAAATCCCTAATGGAAATATCACCACAACAAGGATGTCTCAGTCAATTCCCATTATGACTGATAAAGGTTCCCTATTTTTAAAATTTATTATTATGCCTATTGTATATTTTTACATAATCCTTGGTCTGGATTGGATTTAAAAATACAATTCAAAAAAATTATTCCTTCGATTAAGAAATTATTATTTGTGATGAAGATATAGAATTTTTTGTCTTTAAGGGAGAGTCTTTATTATCTGATTCATGTCTATATCCACACTAATAGCTCTTATGAATGTGTTTATTATGGAACAAGGGAATATTCAATATAAAAATGGCAAGGGTAATCTTAAAATTTAGTATGTAACTATTATATAGGAATATATTGATTTATTTATTAAGGAACTACCTGGACATCTATAAGAAATTAATGATGAGTTTTCTATTGATTTAATCCTTGATGTGAGGTATATATCAAAGGCTCCTTAGAGAATAGATACTGTGTAATAAGTGTAGTTGAAAAAACAACATTAGGAATTATGTGATAAGGGATTTATATTCCCTCATGCTTCACCTTAGAGAGTCCCTACTATTTTCAGTATGAAGAAAGATGAATCTATGAGGTAGTGCATTAACTATAAGGAAATCAAGGATATTACTACAAATAAAAAGTATCCTTTACCTCACATTTATGACTTGTTTGACCAAATTCATAGAGTTAAATATTTTATAAATATTGAAATTCATTATGGGAATTATTCATTTTAAGTAAACAAGAAATATATCTTAATGAAAATATTTCATATGAGGTATATATAATACAGTAATATAATAATTCTATTTGAATTAACTAAATGACCCTTAGTTTTTACAGATTTAATGAACATATTATTCAAGGAATATGTTGATAATTTTAATATGGCATTTGTTGATGATATCTTAGTGCACTGTAAAAGATATGAGACTCATGAGAATAGATTGAGGATCATTATTGAGACTCTTATAGAAAAGGAGTTATATGGTCAATTCAGTAAGTGTGAATTCTAGATTTAAAAAGATACTTTTCATATCAATATTATCTCTAAGTATAGAATCTCATTTGATCATTCAAATACAAATACAATCAAATAATTTCATACACAACTAAATATAAATAAGGTACATAGTTTCATAGGATTGGTAGGTTACTATTAATGATTTGTTCAAAATGTTTCAAGATTAGCTAACCCATTAACCAATATTACATGTAAAGGGTTCAACTTCACATGGAAAAAGGAATGTGAAAACGTTTTGAAGAATTGAAGAATATATTGGTGAATGATCTAATTTTTAATTTACTATATGGAAATGATTTACTAGTGAAATATTGTGATGCATCGTAGAAGGGACTTGGTTGTGTCCTTAATAAGAAAGATAAATTTATTGCCTAAATATAAAGGTATTTAATAATCATGAAAAAAACTATCCAACTCATGATCTCGAGTAGGTATCTATAATATTTTCTTCTAAGATATGGAAACATTTTATCTATGGAGAAATATGTGAGATATACATAGAATATAAGAGCCTAAAATAAATTATTTCATAGAAATAAATCAATATGAGGAAAATGAGATGGTTCAATTAACTCAAGGATTATTATTTATTAATAAAATACCAATCAAGTATGCTAAATAAGGAAGAAGATGAATTGAGAAGGAAATATGATGGAGTCTTAACCAAAATGCCGATTGATGGGGATCATATGTTCATTTATTTAGTGAATATTGATATAGGAATTATCAAGGAAGGAGAAACATCACCCATTATTCAAGTGACTGAAAAAACATACTTATTGTAAAATATAAAAACTTATTATCCTGATGATGAGAATTTTTGGAAGAAAATTAAAGTTGTGAGTGATGGAAAATTTGTAGAATTCATATACAAAGATATCCTTCTATAATTTGGAAAGAGGTTTTGTGTTTTATCTATACCTAATATGAAAATTAAATTATTAGGTGATTTTCATAGTTTTAATTTATCTATAAACCAATATGTATAGATATTTTAAGGAACATTTTTGGTGGGTTAATATAAAGTGGGAAATTTATGATTATGTATCAAGATGTTTGGGTTGTCAATAGTTTAATGATGAGAGACAATATCCTAGAGGAATCATGAAAATTATAACTATTACTATATAGAAATGGGATAACATTACATTTTAATTTTTCATTGGATTACCAAATATTTATATAAATAATGATGCAATATGTGTTATTTTTTTCCACATACAAAATCTACATATTTTCTCACTATAAGAGAAGACTTAGCTCTTGAGATCCATATACAGATACAAATTAATAAAGTATTAAGACTTCATGAAGAACCTATTTCAATTATTTCTAATAAGGATCCATGATTTACATGAAAATTATGGAAATATCATCACAAGGCTTTGGATACCGAGATTCATTTGAGCGCTTCCTATCACCCTCAAAATGATCGATAGTTTGAAAGGACTATTTAAACATTGGAATAAATTTTGAGGTAATTCAAACATGAATTTTAGGTTTCTAATAATAATAGATTAAATTATAGTATTCCAATGGTGTCATATGATGAATTATATAGAAATATATTTCATACTTAAACTTATTGGAATGAAGTTTTTGAAAGAAAGACCGTGGGCCCAAAACATGTTGAGAAACAAATAGAAAAGGTAAAGACAAGTCAAACCCACATTAATGTATATCAAGGTATAAAAATGATTTATTCCAAGAACTAAATAAAATACTTGGAATTTTATGTGGGTGATAATGTTTTCTTGATAATATCTTCATATAACAGTGTTGTAAGGTATAATAAGAAATGAAAACAGAGAACTAGGTATATCTAGTTGTTTTAATTCCTAAAAGAATTGGATCTATGGAATATGAATTGGGAATTCCACCTAGATTCTATAGAGTACATGAAATGTTCAATATATTTTTATTATGTAAGTAAATTTAGGATCCATCACAAGTAATCACCTTTGATGAAATCTAATTGGATCCTGATTTATTTTCTATGAAGAGCCTATCCATAATATGGATACTAGTGAGCAAGTGTTAAGGAATAAAATGATGTGTGTGGTAAAGTTACTTTAGAGAAATAATATGATATAAGAGTTTATGTGGGAACCTAAAGAAATTATGATTAAGAACTACCCAAATATCATCATGAGGGGACAATCCAAAAAATTTTAGGAAGAAATTTTTTAAAGGAGGGGTGAATGTAACACATGAGCATTAATTATAGTAAAATTTTCATTTGAAAAAAATAATAATATAACAATACACATAGTGAAATTAAATATTAAAACCAAAATATTTAAATTTTATAAATTAAATTTGTATAAATTAATTTAATTTTTGAATCGTTATATTAAAATTAACATAGTCTGATTGTTTGGGTATTTTTTGGAAATAAATGTTTTTTAGTGAAAATAAAAATATGTTGAATTTTAAAATACATCCTTTTCTTTCCATTTAAAAAATAAACATAAAATTTCAATTACATTTTGGATTTGGTCTTAAATAGAAATATTATCTATTTAATATATAATAATCTATTTTGAATTAACAATTTTTATGATTTTGATATAAGTTAATTTTTATTGTTAAAAATGAATTTTTTGAAAAACTATTTTTCATTTCATTTTTTGAATTCATATTAAAAATAATTTCTAATATTTATATAAATTGTATATTGAAAAAATGGATATAAAATTTGGAACCATGATGTTAAAATTTGATAAATATGTCCCTTTTATTTTTGGGAATTATGAATAGTAACTGTAGTAAAAGTTATCACATTATTAAAGGTTAATTTAGGTAATCATGTTTAAAAATAACGTGATAAGGCATTAATAATCAAAATAACACTTGAATTTATCCCATTTTAGGAATTTAGTTAATCCATTTTTATTAGGGCTTCGAAAATATATCAATTTTTGACCATAATACATTTATTTTAACCTATATAATATTGAAGTGAGAGAAAAAGAAAAAAAATGAAACTTTTCTTATTTTATTAAATATAATATTTTTTTATTGGGATAAATTCAACTCAAGTATGGTTTTAAAATTTTATTTTAAGGATTAATTATTTTTTATCTTGATAATTTATTTTAAATTTTTAATTATTGAATAATAATCTTAAATTCTTACACAACAGTGACACATTATTTATTCAATTAATAGATAAATAAATGAATGATTTTAAAAATAAAAAAAGTAATAAAAATATGATGTATTATTGTGTTCCATGAATTTTAAAGATACATATGACTTATTAGGGATTTTTTAATGGAATTTATTCTAATTCTATCCTTGTTTTGATGTATTTAATGTCAAATTAAATGAAGAATGCCGAAATTTACATTAAAAATATTTTATAATAAATAATATTTTATTAAATGATTTGGAATTCATAAAAAAATATATTTAATTAAATTAATTGGGACATGGTTTAAAACATCATCCATAGTTCATTTATGGGTATTTTTTCATTTATGGTAACATTATTTATCTCTAAATTGTAGAAAACTTTAATATTGTGGTAATTATCAAAAGGGTTAAAGGGTGGTTAAAACTAAAAGATAAGGGTAAAAACATTACAAATACTTGTCCAAATCTTATTAAATGAGATAATATCAGATCATACTCATCTCATATTTGAATTATATATCTTTTAGGACATTTAGACAAAGATAATAATTTATACTATTTTAATACATTAAAGAAATCAAAGAATTACCCTCCCCTCACTTATAAAAGGATACTATTTCTCTCTTTTATTTACAGCACTCTGAGAAACGTAGCTCAACCAACCCCCTCCCAATTCAATTATCAACATACATATACAATGTTTAGAGGGTTTTCTCTTCTAAAATAAAAATACAAGGCCTCTTGAGAAGATATTTAAAGGAATATTATTGAAGAAGAGGATGTTGAAATAGTTTTCAAGGAAAGTTGATTTCAGGGTAAGGTATGTAATCTAAATTTACACTCCAATGAAGGATATTTGGTACTATAAACCTATTTAATTTATGTGGTATATATAATAGCACATTAATGTATTTAAAATGAATGTATATTTATTCATGGTGGTTAATGATTCAATTAAATTTATTATTTCAAGAGGAATGTTTAAAATATAATCTCATCATATTTTTCGTTTCGATTGAGAAAATTTTTCTTCCATGTGCATATTTTTCAAAATTTATTTCAAAAATTCCATTTATTTAGTTAAATGATTCATTAAAGACATTTTATATTATCCGTAACTTTTTAAAAGGTTTGAAGGGAATCTTTTTAATGTTTTCAAGAAGGGTCATTTTTTACTTTCATTATAAAAATATAAAAAGGAATGTTTTTTTATGTGTACAATATTAATGGATTTTCCCACCACCATAAAATTTTTACACATGTTTATTCTTCTAAAATATTAATGTACTTATAAGGAAAACTATTTAATGAAATCTTATTTATGTAGTTCTTTTCTATTTTCTTAATTTATCTGAAGGATATAATTTTATTGAAAAGTGTATAAATTTGATGAATCGATGACCATATATTATATCTTATTAATATTTTGGTTGTTAACTTTCCCCTGAAACATTTAATTTATTATGATAATTAGGACATTATATTTCTCTTAAATATCCACATTATTTGTATTATGGGTATTATTATTTTCTAAACTATGTACCATTTCTACAAATGATGTTTTATTTTTAAAGTAATTCTATTGACTGAGGAAATATAGATATTCCGTATTCTTTTCATAATGTAGACTTTTTTTGTTAAGGAATCTTGTAATGAAATAAATTTAATTTTTCTGAAATTCATTAGACATGTGGTGATGGGTGGGGATTGAAATTATATATCCCTTCATTGCATTGATAGATCTCATGAGAAAAATAATTTATCCAAATTAAATGTGTTTTTAGTGTATTCATACCCATAGTTTAAAATAAATTGGACCAAGGATATAATGTTAGATATATCAAGATTGTTGAGATCATGACATCCCAAAATAAGTATTTCATTCCTTGATTATTTTGTTATTATTATCCATGAGATTACCGCATTGACATTATCTATAGATTAATTTTTTTCTCAATTTATTAATTAAATTATATCTATTTTTAATTATTTGTCTTCATACATTGATTATTCCTTATTTAGTCCTAATATATTATGTTGTACTAAAACCTTACTGAGTATATGATCTCACCTTTTATTTTATTTCGTTTCCCATGATTTGGTAAATGATTATATGAATAAAATAGAGGATGCAGAATATTTCTAATGTTATGTTTTTTATATTTCCATTGTAATATGAGAATAATGTTTGTATCTAGTTCTTCTAGAATTATAAACTAATTTATCATGTATGTTGAGATCCATTATATCTTGTACTAATTTAATAAAGTAAGCATCAGCTCTAGGTTACTCGAGTCTGGGTGTTATAACCCCATCTAAGACTCCTCTACTTGTTGCACCCAAGATGACTTCACCGCCATCTAAAAAATGAATCCTCAACCACAAACCTCCCCTATATCAAGATGCAACATGGAGAGCTTTTTTATCACTCTCCAGTAATCTCTATATTCTGTTATAAAATCAATAAGTGAATTTCTAGTGCGCACATCCGCAACAATATTAACCTTTTTTGGTGTATAAGAGATCTCAAAATCATAGTCTTTGAATAATTCCATATATCGTCACTATATCAAGTGCAATTCATGCTATATGAAGTCATAACTTAGGATCTTGTGATTAGTTAAAACAATAAAACATTCACTGATGAGGTAGTTCTTCCATAACATCCTGGAAAACACAATCTCTGATAGCTTAAAAACATGAGTGGTATAGTTACACTCTTTGGGACGTTACTATCAAGAACCATAAGAAAAAAAGATATTTTATATATCAAGAAACTAAAAAATAAAATACATGAAGAGATATAAATAATAACAAACTGAACTCCCTCTTCTTGAAAATAAAAGATCGGAGTTTTGAAAAACCTCTCATTTAGATACTGAAAATCTTTATGAAACTTGTTAGTTTATAAGAACACCTTATTATTTTTTTTCAAGGATATCATGGGTGGAATAGTTATATTCATGGGAACATAACTACCAAGACCCATATGAAAAAACATATCTTTCATGCATCAAAAAACTTCCCAATCCAAGATGTGAAGCTTTATCGAAAATCAAAAAACCAGAATCCCACTACTTGAAAATGAACGAATAAAGTATTTACCAACATCTCCTTCAGATACTCAAAATTTTCCTAACACAAGTTAGTCGATAAGAACACTTGATCTATTATATAATATCCTGAAATACTGAGGAAAATCCATGCCGAAAAAATATTCTTTGGGGATACCCAATAAATTTATGCATCATTATTTGAAGGATGAACAACTACCCCACACTAGAATATTCTGTTCCTTAAGAAAAAAACTACACAAGTCCAAAAAAAAAATATTTCATCTTCATGGAATATTGATGATGACAAAGAAATACAAAATTTTCCCATTTATTCTTTTCATTATCTTCCTTATATGAGGATTATATAAGGATGTCATCGATGAAAACCTCCATGAGATGATCTACGAACTATAAAAAGGACACATTCATCAACCCCATGAACAATGTTGGAGTGTTAATCCCACCAACAAAATCACAATGAAATCATAATTCCCATAACGAAATAGAATTTTTTTTCTTTGGTATATCCTCATCCTTCACCCAGATATAATGGTATCTTGATCATAGATCAATATTTTAGAACCAACTAACTTCTTTCAATAGATCAAATAGTAATCAATCTATGGAAGAGTGAAATTATTCTTCATTGTATCCTAATTAAAGTTAATATAATTGATATAGAGATGATGAAAACCATCAACCATATTCATAAACAAAATAAGAGCACCCTAAGGTGTTACACTTGGAGAAATAGAAAATAATTGAAATAGATTGTTGATCTATACTCGCAGCTCCTACAACTGAGAAGGCTATATCGTATATGGAGTCATAGAGATCAAAGAAGCACCAAATTATAGATCTATACTAAAATTTATCTCCTATAGGGGGGGGGAAGGTAACTCCAAATAATCCTCAAAAAATTGATCAAGGTACTCTTCCATATTCCTAGGAAAAACCATCTATTGAAACTATGATGAACTATGTAATATCTTTACCATCAAGGAAGAAAAGGATGAAACATTACTCCAACCCATATGAGGGTCTCACTCACTAATGAACATTGTAGACTCTCAGTGAGTATCATAGATCACAATTAACCACATTAATAAATCAAAAATATCCTGAACTACATATAAATAGTCCATGATAATGATGATGTAACATGGATATATCGATGAACATAGGAAGTCTATCCAAGGGAAATACTTACCTAATACTGGATCATAGTTTCAACATAGTTCAAATTGATAATCTCTATATCCAAATATTATAGTCAATACCAGTGGAACTGGAACTCTATCCACCTCACTTCCCAAAGAACGATCTTGGGCATGTGATATGAAAAACTGTATGGATGTGGAATAAAGAAAAGAACCTTATTAGAAAAAAAAGAAAAGGGTACTGAAAATGATATCTATATCACTGGGTGTAGAAAACTCTAAATCATGTAGCTAACCCAAACCTTCTCCATGAATCTATGATCATAATGAAGGAAATGTCCATATCCACACCTCATCTCTAAGTATGAGGAGAACCATGAGGTTTCCCTCTTTTTATCATATCCCCTCTATGATAATTGAAGTCTAGAGAGCCCTTTTGTTACTACTTTATCTAAAACCAATACAACATTAAAACCTAAAGTGAAACACTTACCATACACTACCTACTCAATAAAGGTTAGCACTTTCACTATTTATGAACACAAACTCCGAAATAAAAATGTACTTCTGACCCCTTAGTAGGACCCTAAGAGCACCGCCCATGGAAAAAAAGATGAATAGGTAAAGGACCAACCCCTAAAATTCAAAAAGATCATATATTAAGGAAACCAGTATCCCAAAATAACAAATCTATTTCCTCATGGTGGTTTGGTCTAGTCTAGTATCCTCTCCACAACCTCCAGTCTTGCTAATAGCTCATGATATATCAAAAATATAAAAAGGGAAACCTAGAGCTGAATCTATAGACATAAATATTACTTTAAATGGATTATACTGTATACCTCATCCAAAAATGGTATGAAGCATATTAGAGTAGCATACGAAAATAAATCCCAAACTCCTACATGATGGAAATCCACTATCGAAGAGTAAGATGCTCCTAGATACTGACTACCTTTGTTTTTGAAGAAGGAAAAGTAGATAAAAAATAGTCTCAAAACTTCTCCCATGATATAGCTAAATCATCATGATCCTTGAGGAACTAGAACCACCACTACCTCGCTACCCCAAATAACATCATCACCACAAATAAAACCTAGTTCTTCATCTAAGTACAAATTGAATTGAATCCTATCTCCAGATCCTAAAAAAATATTTATATCACTATGTATAAAACAGAGTCATTATAGTTCTATAGACATTTCTATTGAAAAACTTGGACTTTCCTCCTATAAGGGTTTTCATCATTTACTTTGATCATGTCGCGATCTTCTGATATACCCAATGAACTTCTTATGTGTAGACTTGATGAGGATGTCAAACTGAAGCCATATCTAAAAAGCAATAATGATAGGGACTCCTAAACTCAAAATATAGAATATTTAATATTAATTAATTATCTATGGTTCAAGATAATCTTAAGGGTTAACCATTTCAAACATAAGTGAAAACAATAATGATGTATGATCCTTTCCATGGTATCTAACTTGAACCTATATATCTTCACTTACTTGGCTCAATTAACATAATGTTATAAGAGTCAAATTATTTGGTGCCCCAAATACTGGTCTCCTAGAAAGTCTATTTAATTTACAAAATTTACTTTGATATACTAATTCCATTTCCCTATAATCCCATATAGTCCTCTATAGTTCCAACCAATAAACTCTATCATATCTCTTAACTAGAAACATTGATACCACTCTATCATGGATTTCTCTTCCCAAAGGCACCCCTCTTGGGCCATAAATTATAGAAGGAAGATAATGAAACTAGAATCTTGCCTACTATAGAAAACGACTTAGTGAAAAGAAAAGATGGTATATCATACAAAAAATGGGATTCATTACACTAAAAGATTTGGGAAATGAGAGATATGAAAAAAAAATACAACATATCATTCTTATAACTTTTGTAAAGAGAGATCCCAAAAAAATTCATGAAATTTCATAAAAATGAACAACTAGAAATTATATTAAAATTACCAAAAAAAACTCCCCGATAGAAACCTTAAATCCCAAATAGATGCTAAAAAATCTCTGAGAAAGTATAGACCACAATAATCACCAACGAGCTTCTAAAGACATAAAAATTGTTTACATGAATATACAGTGAGAATAACATGTATACTCAATAGTATCCTTTCTAAATAATATCATAAAAAATATAATTAAATAATACCAAATCCAAGTGAATTTACAAGGGTAGACAACATATCACCTAATAAGGTGTAATAAGGTCCCAACCTCATAATCCCTCTCTCCAAAAGTTAGCCAACTTGAGGATACTTGAGATACTATATCATACCATGAACCTTGTGCATCATATAATCTAATAATCACATACCATGAACCCCGTGTAACAAATAATATCATCATCCCATGATAGATATCTAAATAATAACCATATAGTATCAGAGATTCACCACATCCTATATGTCGAGTATTACACCTCAATACATAATATTCTATACAAAACATACCTATAATAATCCATAGGATACTATATTAAGAGATAAATGTCTATGAAATAATCACAATCCATTAAAACCCTCTACACACATATATGGTAACAGAAACCACTATTCATACCTACACATAATACTACCAGGAGAAGAGATCAAGGCAAGAGTTGGAAGTTAGCCATTCATTATTTTGTAACCTATATATGGGATAAAAAACCCTTCTAGAGTCCATTGGGTTTTTGTCACCCTACTCGAAAGGATGGGGTATTATATAAAATCACATGAAATACATGATATACATATAGCTCAAAGCCAAACTACAAGCATCTAACTAGTCTTAGGCTCAACTGCAGTTATAGTCTATTGGACCCCTTTCTACCACTACTGAGGACATGGATATATAAGCACACAATAAATTATAAAATAATTTTATTAAATAAATTATTTATTTAAAAAATTTCATGTTACATTAATTAACTGCCAAGTCGATGTGCTCTAGGAATAATCCAACCTATCACATGGTTCACCATGAATTATCATTATTTGGAATTCCATAGAAGAACCAACAACATGAGTTAAAAAATTTATTATTAATTATCATTACATAATTCTAGGTAATATAAGAATCATATTAGGTTACCATAAAAGATGCATAAGAAATTCATAACTAGATAATTAAGGAAGTAGGGAAAGGAAAGATAAAATAAACAACCCGACAATCAGTCTATAAACTAGATTCATCAACAAGCATGCATCCCGACATTAAGCATAATAATAATGAAAAACCTAGCTTCAACACACTCTATCTATCCCAATGTCATCCTTAACACCAAACTGACTATAAACATGCATCTATGCCACCATCACCAATGCCAACTGCTACTATAACGCCATTCCACCCATCCCATGTCTTATTAATCATTAGTTATCCTTGCCTCAGATCATGTTACACCATAAGGATCATATCCAGATAAATCACACAAGGAAACTAGGAAAAATAAATAGTCAATATAGAGACCCAGGCTTCTCAAAAATGGATATTAAATATTTTTAGATTAATATTGAATACATTACACAAATATACTCTTAAGGTCTATAATAGATTAGTGTTTTTGGAAAATCAATACACAATCTTCTAATATACTGAATGATCTCCAACACAACCCATAATTATCTTCCCCTTTACTAATATTCACAAAACACCCTACTTAAAACATTTATTCATTAACAAGGGAAAGGAAACCTACGAAAGGGTGATATCAAATTCTTGGCAAGGTTGAACAATATAAATACATAAAAATTACTAGAGTATAAGGGTATAAGAACATAAAAATAACATATTAAAACCATACCCCATATATCAAAGATCAAAATATGGAGACATGAAATAAAGATTGGAAGTTCATAGGACATGATTCATAAGGAAATTAATGATCATAATCCATAAGAGAATAATATTGGAATAATAAATATATATTTTTCAACACATAATCATAAAAAACCTTATATGAAGGATTTCATTCATGTCATTAATAACATGTTAGTATTGGGATAACCACCCACGTACCTACTTCAAGATTGGGATAATAACAAGTGGACCCTATTTTTTGGGCTTGGCCTAACCTCCCATGTACCCTCTTTTTTAGGCTTGGGATAATAACCTGTATACCCTCTGATCATGTAAAAACATTTATCATTAACCAATTCATTAGAGGGGCATATAGGTCCCGCCCATCACATAATGAAAACCAAACATATGTGTGACACAAGAACATAAATCATTCATCCTATCAAATCCCATGAAAATAAATGGATATAATAAATTTTTTATCATAAAATATTGAAATTAAATAGGTTTCATAATTGTTTCATCATAACCTAACTCACGGAAAGGAAACATCTTTCATAATCCTTTCATCATTTCATCATATTATAACACATGGAAAAAGAATGGGTTTAAGTAAAAACTTTTCATCAAAAAATAAACCATTCAAATAAAGGATAATAATTATTACCTAAGATCATATCCCTAGAAAATTATATGTAATCTCAAAGTATGCCATCTTACATGGAAAATGATCTTGAAAGATCACATGGAATATTTTTTTGAGGAAAATCGCATTTACACTGTAAAAAACATTTTTAAAATAATTTTCCTTTGAAAATATTCTTTAATATATGTAAGTGAATCTTTAAATCAATGATTGGTCATTAATTTTTGAAATACAATTTATGCGGTGAACATTAAAATAAACACTCCTTTCATATATTCCGTAAAATCCAAATATGATTTTTTTGGATAATGACATGGAGATTTCTATAAAAACGTTTTTTAAAAATTAAAAAAAGAATGAAAATCTATTTAATAAATAATTTGGATAAATTTTAAAATTATTTTTGAAATCACATTAATAAAACATGGTTTTTGAAGAAAAAAATGGGTCTTTGACTGAAGAGATAAATAAAAATGAATTTTCATAAAAACTTTCTTTTGGACTCTAGAGTACATACAAAGAGGATAATGGAGGGAATATGTATTCTAAATATGTAAAAAGAGAAGGAAAACATTAATTAGTTTTTTCAGATATAGATCACAATATTTCATTATTGGAAGCATAATCATAAACAATTATGATAAATGATGTGATTGTAACATAAAAATATTACTACAATGGTAAAATTGAATCATAAGCCCCATGAAAGAATAAAATTAAATATAACTTAAAATATAATTATAATAAGAAAATTCATTATATTACATGCCAATTGGTATGTATATACAACTCATAAAATAAGATAGGTTCATAACATAACATGTGTCTCAAAAAAGGTAAATTGGGACAAATATCCCTTACCACTTTGGTAATATTTTGAATCATAATAATCAATTAGAATAACATCAAATGAAAAATTAAATATCTTGAAAATAATAGTATCAATGATATTACATTTACAAGGGATAGTATGTACACAAAAAATAGGAATTATTGGTAAACTTTCATATGTGTCCCAGAAATAAAACAGAGACTAGAAATCAATTACCTTAAGTCTCAACCTCAATAATGCATGTTCAAAACTACTAGATAATAAATATAAGAATATATATATATATATATATATATATTATATAACCATAATTAAATATATCACACCATATATTATTTACTTATGTCCTTTTATTACCCATTTATTATCAATTCTATGTTAAAGTCACATTTCTTGTAATAACCACTTTGTTTTTCTATATATGTTTTGATCATTTATATTTAGACCTATTTTTTGGATCATGGATTCATCATAACCTTTTTAATAATAATGACAAAAATATCATTATATATGAAAAATACTTTTACGACCAGTCATGAAAGATTACTTTTATAATTGAAGTATGCTATGTTCTTGGAGACTATAGGCTATACATACACATGATTAACATTTTAGTTTTTCAATGATCATTATGGAAAGGTGGTAATAAGAATTTTATAATTATAGAATTATAATCATATCATAAATAAAATATTATTTATTTAAATATATATATATATATATATATATATATCATCCATGTGGTTTAGTGATAAAAAGAGAGAGCCACATCGCTTTGTGAAGGCTATAGTTTACATACATACGAATGCTGTTTTAATTTTTTTAATTCGATAATTATGTCATGTATACCATATATATTTATTTTTATTATCTTCAGTGTAAAGCATTAGAGAAAAAATCACATCATTTCATGAGACGGTAGTCCACCATACACAAGAGTGATGTTACAGTATCCCCTATTGAATATAAATTAAAAAGGTATATATTATATAATTAATATATAGGTATAATTTTGTTATAAATATACCATATATACTTTATATTCATCATCACACCCAACCATGAGAGGAGGTAATGAAAAAATGAATGACATTGGTTCGTGAGGTGATAATCTCCCATACACATGAATGACAATTTCATAACCCATTATATGGAGGTGAAGATGGTTATATGTCATGAAAATTAAAAAAAAAATATCTTTGTAAATATAATATAATGATTTTATTATATAATCAGGTATTATTAATAATTTAATGTTGTGGATTAATAAATAAAAAATATCTTGTTGAATATTGTTACCTCTACTTTGAGTAACCTCTATAAGTTTGTACAAAACGCCTTCTTATGATGGATTTATGTCAAAACATAAGGCTTATGGTTTGAGATGATGGAAGTCTTGAGATTGTTTTTTCAGGTATTGGATGATCCAAATGTTTCTGAAGATGTGAATAAGAGAGGAGCAGAGGTAGCCTTTTATAAGTGAAGTGAGTAGCACACTTGTAATTTTTTGAATAGAAAAATGTTTACCCATGTGTTTCTCATGTAAAGAATAAAAAATGTATTATTATCAGAATTAGAAATTATAGGGTCTAACTATGTCTATATAATATATTTAACCAAGTTTTTAGTTTATTTAAACCCTTATCGTTTTAGTTTAATATCTGGTAAACCTATATTTACCTTAACCGTGGTAATTAACTTTTTAACCTTCACTATTCATTTTGGTAAAAAATTATGTTGGAATTATTAGAAAACATAAATTATTTTGATTCAAAAAATGGCATCAAATTTTATAAATTCAATTAATATTAGTATAAAATTTTTATTAAAAATTAATCCTATGAACATGATGAGGAAACATGTTTCCAATGAGAAGATTTCAAAAGTTAACAAATATTTTATATCCAACTTTAAAAGGTAATTAATTCAAATAACCTAAATTGTATTAATAGATATATTATTATACTAATTTTACATTAAATTAAATTTAAAATATATTTTAACTTTATAAATAATTTAATTAAAAAATAACTTTTCAATTAAAATTTAGTATTTTTACTATTCATTAAAAAATAGTCTTTTTTAAAAAAATTATGAAAAATTCACCTTAAGATAATTTCAATATGCTAATTTAAAAAATTATGTTTATTTTGTATTTCAAATAAATGTTTTAAAATTTTCAAAAAATAATTTTAAAATAATTGAAAAAGAAAGAGACAAATTTTTTTTAGGCAAATACAAGTGTTAAGTGTAAAATTGGATTTATTCTTATCTCTTATCTAGAAAACATGTATACTGAATGTTAAATAGTTTATTGAATATATATTATCTTAATTTCATTAAAATCATTAAAAAAAGTATTTTTTTTTAAATTTTTGTTGTAAAACATGTATTTTTTCATGAAAATAGTTTTCTAGAAAAATATTTCCATAATTTTTAAATGGTTTTCATTTTAATTTTTATTTATTTAGTCTTCGAAAAATTCATTTTATATACATGTGTAAACTATATATTTTCATAATTTTTTTAGATCTATTCATACCTATAATTCCATTTTCTAGAAGAAAACTATAATATTATATGATAGTATTTAAATAATATGTAACATTTTTATTAAAATCAATATTTCACGTAACACAGTCTAAACTTAGTATTACGTGTAATAAAATAAAAAATTAGTGTTGTGTGTAATAAAATCCAAACTCAATTTTTCATGTAATTAAAAATATTTAAATTTTAAATTTATTTGAAAATATTATTTCACAAAATCTTAGGGTCAATGGGGCATCTTGGCCATAAAAACCAAGGAATACAATTTTGATAAGAAAATGAGCTCACTGAGATTCAAGAATTTATCATTATCGAAAAACTAACTCATTTTTATCTTGAATTAACTGATTAATTTATCATGGGTTATAACCACATTCATTATAATATTTTATCTATCAACAAGTTTGAATTATTTAAACATTCTCCAAGAAATACTTTGATTTCCATCAAATTATACGGAATAATAGTTTCAAGTTAAACATTCCTCTATAATTATTTTTCCAAAAAAATTTCCATATTTACATTATTTATCCAATTTAATATATCAAACATGTAAACCATAATAAAAAAACATTTTAACCACATCATGACCAAAATATAACACACTATCTAGTAAAATAAGAGGTGAACCATTGACATGGTAAAAACACATGAGATTGCTTTAAACATAAGATATATATTTTCTTTATTTTTTGTTTAATAATCATTAATATTAATTCCACCATTACCCAAAAAGATAAATCATGATAAATTTATTATTAATTGTAAAATAATAAGAGTAACAAAAAATCCATTACCTTGATTTAGAAGTTAAATGTTTTTCGTATAAGAATGGATGATCAAGGATCAACCACCTCCATAAAAAACAACACCAAGATTATGAAAGTATAGATAGAAAATAACATCCAAAAGACACCAATAAACCATGATCAAACAACACCTCAACAATGAGGGAATTTCCACAATAAAAATCTATAAAAATGAATAATTAAGGGAGAAAAAAATGGAGAAAAAAGGGATACCATATACCAATAATGTTCAATTCCCCAGGATCCAACTTAGAATAAAAAACTGATAATCAAGGGTTTCCAAGAGATCTATAACAATCACTTACCCAGAAAAACCTTTCACTAATGAAGCTGTAACATGAGAAATCTCCAAACCAAAACCTGGATCTGTCAGAACATTTGTAAATAGAAGATACTGTTAAAGAGGGGTGAACAAATAGATCAATAGAAAAAAATAATGTATTGAAACTTTATTTAGAACCCCCATAATTTCAGACAAATTTCTAACTTTGAAACCATAAATATATGAGGAATAAGGTTTCTATTTTATTCATTTAAATGAAATACTGACCACCACCACAACTTTTGTAATGTCCTGGCCATGTCTTTTGTGTTCATGAACACTACAGCCAGAAATAGATTGTTCTAGGGAAAGTTTCCCACATGAAAGGAATTTTCCTTCAGAAAATCTTTTAAAATTCCTTTGCAATATGTTTCTCAAATACCCATTTTGGATAGAATAACACCAAGGATACCATAACTTCCACCAGGCCATGATGTAGCCCATTTTGGAGAAGAGAGTTTATGAATACCTCCAAAATCATCCGAACTCATAGAAAATACTCCTGAAAACCATGAGTCATTAGGAAAACATAATGGAAATTCTATGATGGAATGGGCCATTATATGTAACCACAAAAAATAAATGTAAAATGAAAGTAATAAATAGAATTATAAAAGTTATAATTTTAGAAATATAAATAAAATTAACAAGTACAATGGGAAACAAATAAATTAAATATTTAAAAACAAACAAAGAAGCAAAAAACACGATGAGAATTCAAAAAAAATGAGAAGTAGATATTAACCAATAAATAAACCATAATTAATACTATTAAAATCCCCAATTTTAACCTAATGTAAATAAGGAAACATCAACCCATTTCAAGGAATCGTTGAATGTTGACTTATCAAAAGGTCTCTTCATCTTAAATCCCAAAGATTGGTGTTATATTCCATATAATGAAAGAAATAAATTATCCTTATTGGTAATTATACACTTATATAACTATAATATTGGTTCTCCCACTAATATTTTTGGTAAATTGGTACTCCCATATCTAGGACCGGTAGCTCAGTAATTCTACTACAACAAACGGTAGCTCGATATTTCTAACACCACAACTAGTTTCTTTTTATTTCTTTTATTTCAACTAATTGATCAATACAAAAAAATATAATAATAAAAACTATAGACTTTTATAACGAATCCTCATAAAATCTTTTCCTAGAAAACACTTAGATTGAAAACAATTGAAAGTACACTAGTCAAAAAGTCATTGAAGACTTCAAGTGTTCACCTATATTAGAGGTTTATGATATAATTTTTCCTAACCCAAGAAGTGTATATATATTTATATATAATAATGTAATGAACAGATTCTATACATCTTAGATTCATTTGTAATGACAAAAAAATAATTTACATTTCCACTTCAATGGGCTCAATATCTCACCCCATCCTACTAATGATTTTTTCAACAACACTACAATGATACTTTGATTAAAGTAAAAAATATAACATACATGTCTTGATGATGAAAACCTAGACTATAACATTATGTTTCTATTATTGGGTATTACTAAACCCTCTTTGAAATCATGATTTGATCGGGTTTCTTTAAGTGTTTCTTTGGGATAAATTTAGTAATTTTTTGAAGTTAATGGGCTAGAACAATGTTGGAACAATGTTTTCCTAAACCATGAACCCTGATAAATAGAACCATGCAACCCAAGGTAGTGTAAATTTTCAGGGTTGGTTCATAGTTTAAAAAAATTTCTCCATCTAAACATGAACCATGTTGCCTATTTAAAATAGGTTCATGTCTTGCACACAATTTGTCTAAACAGTGTGCCTCTGCCAAGTAAACCATGCGAACATGTTTTTAATTAATCAAAATTATGATTAAAAAATTTTAAACTCCCCTTTTTTTCCCTAGATGGGACGGTATAACCTATAATAGATTTATACCTTCCTTGGATCTCCCAAGAAGTGTTTGTTTACCCTCGCATCCCTCCCAGAATCAATTTAAAACTTTAAGAATGCCCTTCGATCTTTTCCTAGTTTGTTTCCTCACCCCTATCTCTTTCTCCCGTGATACATCATCTCCTACCTAAGGTTATGTAAATCCTTGTGTTGATTATTGGATCTAATACAAAATATTTTTGATATAAACCTATGATTAGTTCATATATCCTCATTACCATCATTTTCCATTGATGTTTTCCCTGTACGACTTTGTAATATGAGATCCCATAATCGCAAGGTAAGTGGTTTTGTTACAATTCCCAATTTATGTTAACCCTAGAATGTTTTTTTAATTTAAATTATTTTAATTAAATGAAATTATTTGATTTTGATTAATTTGATTTCAATTGTATTGTTGTAAGAACCCAAATCCGATGAATTGGGGGTTTGAAAAATGTGTTTTTATCATTAAATGGGGAAACCCACAATTCCATTGAATTGGGGTGTGTTTATGGGAAATTGTGATATTTAAATTATTTAATTTAAATTATGGATTTTTTGACATTGTTTCAATTAAATTTTCAAATTCAATGGTGAAATAGACTTGATGGAAAATTTTGAAAAACCCCAATTCCATTAAATTTGGGGTTTATTACGAAATTGATGGAATTTCGTGAAAAATAAATTGTTGAATTTAGTTTGTTAAAAATGGATTGTGAAATTTAAATGTTAATTATTTTAAAGTAACTATTTGTAAAAAAGTCTTAAAATGGTTTCGATAGAAACCATATGGGTTTTTCTCGGTAAAAAGTTATATTCTGATTAAAAATCCATTTTGGGGTTTAAAGGAAAAATTGGCATATTTGGAATGGTGAATGGGATTAAATGTATTTTAATATTGCTTAAAATAAATTTCCCATCATTGTTGGTACTAGAGAATGTGAAATACTTATGTAGTTAGTTTGTTATTTTGATGTAAATTTACCATTAAAATTTATCTAAAACATAATATTAATAGATCACATCCCTTAGGTGATGGTGATGAGTCCTACATGGCCTAATTTAAAAGGGACTTATTTATATATTTCTATATCACCTTGAGTGTGGAGTCCCTATAGCCTAGAACAATTGTAACTTCTTAGGCATATGACTGTGTTGATCACTCTTTTTTTTATTTCAAATGAATATATTCTATTGTTATAAATTTTTTTACATGACATCTGATTAATATAAACTGTTTTATATAAAATAGTTTGGTTAAGACTGAAAATTCTCTTTTTTTTAGATTTTCAAAATACCCTCTTTATGGGTAAGCGGTAACCATAACAACACAATTCAAAATTCAAAAAGTTACAGGACCCGAGGAAACCTCGAGCCACGAGAACCCTCAACAGTAAATCCCATCGCTATCCACCATCACGCATTCCAGAGCACCTCGTCTGCTGAACTGACGTCCCCATCAAACAATTCACCATTATCTCCTTCAAGGTTTGAGCATGTGTAAATCACCACTTGGAGTTGGTTCTATCTATTAACCCATGGACATTGCGAATTACATCATTTGGGACTTGGAAAGTTTTTTCATTTTTTGGTACTTCGTTATAGTACATTGGGTTGTTATACCTATTTGAATTATGGTACATTACCCCTTCTAGAGTTTCTTTTGTATGCATACTAAATTATTTATCATGATTCTAAATTTATAGGGGAATAATTATTCCAAATTTCATTTCTATATGATGTTAGGTGCTAGTTGCCGACCCATGCTGACAAGGAATTCCCTTCAGGATATGTTAAGACCTACTTGGTTATTGGGTAACTGAGGCAGCCAGGATGGTTCCAGACAAAGTGGTATCAAAGGTACATGTTTTTTATCTTGCCTTGATGTTAATATACTATTTGTGTAATACTGTCAGGACTTATTTGGTAGTTGTGATTGTGTTCCTAGCCATTTCTCACCATAATGAACCTTAAGTCACTAGGGGTTATTATTTAATGACACCATGAGGATTAGTTTTATTAGTTTCCATGCTTTTTTATTTTGGTATATTAAAATAAAAATATTATCATCTATCTATTGGGTTTAATTTACCTATTTATCTATTTAAGTGTTAATATAATGTCTTCATTTTTGTCTAATAATGTTTGATAACATAATTAATCTAAGATGGCATGTGAATAATATCCAAAAGGAAGCTTCTATTAAACCACAAAGAGAAAACCCTACTGTGGACCCGAGTCTGGTTGAGGTGATTGTGCATGTTGTCTATGCTCTAGGACATGCGCCACCTCTAATTCCAATCTAGACTCGAGTTGTGGAACCATAGAGGGAAGATCTCAAGATTCTTTCTCAAAAGTTCCTTTGCTAAAATAAAACTCTGTTCAATGGCTCAAATGATCCTCTATAGGTTGAGGAGTGGTTAAACAGAATGGAGTGTTTTTTGGGTTCTTGGAGACACCCAATGAAATCAAGGTGAAGTGTAAAATCATTGTGATGGAAGAACTGAGTAGAAGATGGTGGGGGCATGATGGTGATGGTAAAGAAACATGAGGTATTGCAGTAGAATGATTTAAAATAATTTTTACTGGATGGTTCTATCCAGAGTTGATGTTGCTGGTCAAGTCTATGGAGTTTTTCAATATTAAGTAGGCTGACAGGACTGTGACATAGTTTTTAAACCATTTTAGTGAGCTCATGCATTTTGTTAATGATATTTTACCTAATGAGAAGATGAAGGCTCAAAGTTTCAAGTTGGGATTTCATCAAGATATTTATTTTTATGTTTCCGTGATGAAACTGCCTTCTTAAGATAATGTAATAGATAGAGCACTGATGGTCAAGATGTACATAGCTGGAATGTCAGTGTCATCTGGACTTTCTTTCTATCCAAGTGACAGTGTGCATTCCTCTAAGAGAAATAGGATGTGTGAAGATTCTCTTGGTGGTTATTGACAGTAGGTTCATTCTAGACATCCTTCAGTTATTGGTAGAGTGCATTTGTTTTATTATAATTATGGAAAGGTAGGGTATTCAAAGAGGGTTTGCATCGAGGAACCCAAGAACTGTGGCTTCTACAGATTCTCAGGTCACTTGCAGATATTATGCCATTTTTATTCCATTCTGTGTAGTGAAACAAGATCATAAATACCTTCTAAAATAGCAGTTCAATCAGATGCTTCATGTGAAAAAGTGTTTCGGCTACAAGTATCAAGATTGAATCTTCGTTTTGCAATGGAAGAGTCTCCAATAAAAGCGGATACAAGTCCAACGACTGTGAGAGGTACCATTACGATATCTTCATCATTAGTGAACACTCAATTTGATACTGGTGCACCTCATTTGTTTATTTCAACTCATATTTTTCATATTATCAATCTTTTTATGGTGCTTTTATCTTCTTCAATGGAAAGTACTACACCCCTTGGTATGAAGAGATACTAGGGTCTCCACAGTCCCACTTGTGTTTTCTCTCTCTCCCAGATGTTGAGCTTTCTTAGAGTTTTATGGTTTTCAACATAAAAATTCTTAAGATTATATTTGAAATGTATTGGATCAGTTCCAATGAAGAAAATATTGATTATTATCTTAGATGGGTCTCCCACACTACACATGATGGTGTGTTCCATATCTTTCAAGGAGAATGGGACCCAAAGTCATGAAGATCTAGACCTTCTAATCTGATGTTTAAAAAAGTAAAATCTATGGGTTCTTTTTATCTGGAGTGTGAATCTTTGAGTGGTGACCTCCCTCTAGTTGTCATCGAGTTTCCCGATGTGTTTTCTTCTGATTTATATAGTTTACCACTTCTAAGAAAGGTAGTGTTTTCCATTAACTTAGTTCCTAATACTCAACTAGTATTTATTCCATCTTTCCATTCATAACAATCTGAAATGAATGAGATGATGTCCCAGTTGGAACATATTCTTGAGAAATGATTTATACACCTAAGGAAGCCACCATGGGCAACACCAGTTCTCTTTTCTAATAACATTAATGGTTCACATAACCTATGTGTTGACAATTTAAAACTCAATCGAGTTATGTTAAAGAAAAAGTACCAGTTTCCCCAGATTGATTATTTGTTTGATCCATTGAAGGGTGGGTGAAGTGTTTCTCAACGGCCGAACATTGATATGGTTACCATCAGTCGAGGATAAAAGAATCATGAATTCATAAAATTTCCTTTCAGAGAAGGAATGGTCATTATTAGTACCTTATCATTACCTTTGGTCTAACCAATTCCCTTTCATTTTTCCTGGATTTACTGAAAACGATTCTCTCTGAGAATACATTCATGGTTGTATTTGTGGATGAAATCCTTATTTATTAAATTTCCATGGAGGATGATGGGAATCATATGAGTATAGTTTTGATCTTGTGGATAAATCCCCAAATTTATGCCAAGCATTCAAAATGTGATTTCTAGATTCAGATAGTGAAATTATTAGGACTCATTGTGTAGGAACATGGTACTTGAGTTAATACTGAAAAGATGAAATCTATTATGACATGGGAATGACCACATAATGTCTTTGGGATTTAAAGATTCTTGGGTTTAGGTGGGTATTATCATAGGGTTTATTCTCAAAGTTGTCCTTTGTGATGAATTCTCTAACTCAAAATGGAGTAAAGTTTTCTCAGGATGAGAAATGTCAGAATACCTTTATTAAGCTCAATAGAATTTTGAACACTATACCGGTGTTGACTCTTCTAGAGGCCAGATAGGGCTATGTGGTTTTTTATGATGCCTTATTTTAAGGTTTTGGATGTGTTCTTATGCATGTGATCATATCTTTGCCTATGGATCTCGTTATCTTAGGACACATTAGAATAATTATTTGGCCCATGGACTCAAACATGCACCTCTAATGCACGTTCTTAAAAGTTGGTGACACTACATTAATAGAAAAAGGTTTAGCATGTTTTATGACCAAAAGAACACGAGTTATATCTTCTCTAAAAAAAATTAAATCTCTACTAGAGGCTTTTGGTGGAATTCCAACAGTCTTTCAATTTTTACATCCCCTATACCCCAGGGAAAGGGAATTCCGTTGTAGATGATTTGAGTAAGAAACTTTCGACCCAGGTAGTGAAGGAATCATCAAAAGATTGGAACTTGGTGGATCTTTTTTCATAGTTTCATATTATATTATAGGAATCAATGTCCAAGGTCCCTTTGGATAGTATTCAGTTGATATATTATCTTCTTTAATTGATTATTCATGAGAAAGAACTTGATGATTAATTTCATAGCATTAGAGACTCTTTTAATTTTGGGGAGACAATGTTTTATTGGTCATTCTACAAATAGGCAATTCTATGATTTCATAACCATTTTGTGGTACCGTATTCAATGAGGAATGTTGTGATGGGGAATTTCTATAGTTCCTAGTAGGTTGTGAACCCAAGAACCACAATGATGTTCTATGACATGTAGAGAAAATTCTGGTTTCCTGGTATGAGATAGGAAAATTATGAGTTTTTCGCTCATTACTATACATGAAAAAAGGTTTAGGATGAGCACCAGAAACCTTTAGGTCTAATTCATTTAGTTCTAATCCATACATGAAATTAGAATAATCATCATGATGAATAAATTATCACACTTTATACCCAATTATGATACAACTAAAGTCATGGAGTTAGAAAATATCTACATGATGGAGATCATTAATTTTCATGGACTTCCTTCTATTATAGTTTCTGATAAGGATACTTGGTTCACTTATCACTTTTGGAGAGGCATTTAGGAGGCACTGGGACCTCAAATCCATTTGAGTATGACATACTATCTACAACTGGATGGCTAGACAGAAAGAACTATAAAGAATCTTGAGGATATGTCTCACACTTGTGTTATTAACATTGGTGGGGTTTGGGATGATCATTAGGGTCTGGATGAGTTTTATTTTAAAAATTGTTTATAGTATGTGATCATAATGGCTCCTTTTGAGGCCATGTATGGCTGGCCTTCTAAATTATGTTGTGTTGGATGGTGATTGGTGAAAGTTTCTTGGTATGACCAAGATTGGACCAAGATACAAAAAAATATCTAGTTTATTCTTCATAGAATGGTGACATCACAGATCTGATACAAATCTTATGCTGATGGTGACCATAGACCTTTGTAATTTTCAGTTGGGTACTAGGTGTTCTTGAATGTTTCACCTTGGCTGGGTCATTGATGGATTGGGAGGCAAGGGAAACTTACTCCTCATTTTTTGGGATGTTTGAAGGTTTTTGGGAAGGTGGGTAATATTTCTTACCATTTATCATTTCCACTATAGATGAAATCAATACACAACAAGTTCCATGTATCAAAGTTAAGAAAGTATCTATATGATCCATCTCATGTTCTGAGCAGATTGATCTTGAGGATGAACCTGATTTATCCCTGATTGAATGACCAGTCTAGATAATTGATTTAAAAACATCGTACTTCAAGGGAGGATGATAACTTTGGTTTGTTTGCTATTGAAGCACAATTTTAATTCTCACGAGATACACTAAACGATAGAAACCAACAAGGGTCAATTGTAATGAAGCACCGAAAGATGGAAACTAACTTTATGTTTAAGTCCTTATATAGGTCATTAGAGAATATAAATAATCAACTTAATTTTTCCAATATCTAATGAGTTAGACTGAATCCCACCAAAACACATGATTTTAAAATTATTTTTTTTAAGAATAATCTATTTTATAATTTTTAATACTTTAGTTTCTATATAATTTACAAGTTATTAGTAGAATAACATTTCTATGAAAGTTTAATGGAATTAAAATTCTATTTTAGAATAATATTAATAGATTTATTAAAATATAATAGAATATTTATAATTTCAAGGTAAATAATTTAAACATTTAGATAATAATAGTAATATATTATCACTATAAATAAATATAATAAATTAAACATATTAAAAAATATAAAATAATTAAACAATATAAAACTTGAAACTCATAAAAAATATAGTTCTAGTAAATTTAAAAAAGAAACACCCATCGGGGCACTAATGATAGATTTTCAACTACCACTGCATAAAACTTTCATAAAATTAGGACAATTTAATCAAAATATTGAACTATTTTGGTTTAGATGTTTTTGAAAACAATATTTTAGAAACACATATTTTAGTAAATCTTTGATGTTCATAAGAAGAAAATTTAGATGAAATAGAATCTCTATGGTTTAAAAAAGTTTGAGCTTTATTATGTGAATAATAATTCCTCTAATATCCTCCTCATTGACATAATGTACAGAATGGTACTCTTATAGGAATTAAATAATTTGATTGGTAAACTAAGATTCAAATGGTTTTACAACCCAATCCTGATGTCGTAATATTTTATCTGTTTTAACAAAACATCTTCTTGATTTTTTTCCTTACAGTTATTAAATTTGTCAAATACATCTTAAGGATTTTAATTTCAAAATTTAATACAACAATTTAATTATTATCATTGTGAAAACCAATTTTTTTTCTTATTTTTATAATTTTTAAAATTTAGGTCATCTATATTAAGAAGAACTTCTAGTGGTTTGACTTTACTTTTTTCTTTTTAGATTAGTAGTAAGTTTTATAAATTATTCAATTAACTTATCAAACTTAGAAATTGTATTTCCATTTTCCTTTATTATCTCTATATGTTTATCCACAACTTTTAAAAAAATTTATTTTCATTCAAAATGTCCATCCTTATGATTAAAATATTCTTTTTAAAAATTTTGATTCATGTTTTCACATTCAATAATACAAGATTTCATTTATTTAAGAGTTTAAAGAGATACTTCACCACCATTTTAACTAGATTAATTATTATCATAAACACCTTATTCATAAGTACAAATACACATTGAATCATGAAATACATTTGTGAGTGATTCAATATTTAGTCTTTCCAAAAAGAATTTCTCAAAATTTTCATAGAATCCAATTTTTTTACTGTAATATATCTCCTCAGATTAACTATCTGAATTAGTATTTCCTTCTAATGTACTCCATGTGTCAAAATAATTTATTATTTCATTTATTTATTATATAAAATCTTATCTTTTATATTTATATTTTTCAAATCAGGTTAAACATGACATGGTTTTCTAAATTAATAGAAAATAGGATATATAGAATAATTCTTTTCAAACTTATCATTTTTCATCTCTCTTATATTTTAGATAAAATATTTTGAAATTATTATTATTGAATATCCTCCTTCTATATTTCCAGGTTCACCATTCAATAGGTTCTTCTTCACTAGTATCTAAAATCCTTTTTAAACTACTCCTTTATGAACTTGATTTACAAGATCTGGTATTTAATGTTTTGGTGGTTGTAAAACAGACTCCATTATTTTTTTTATCCTTTTTAGTATCTTTTTTGAATCTATTTTAATATTTCATAAGATATCCAATAATACCATCAAAAATTTTATTACTAATATTCTTTATGTCATCAATATCATTTATTTTATATTACCATTCATTTCGTAAAATGTATAGGATTTAATCTATTTGAAGATAATAAAATAATTCCTTTTCTCTATCTAAATGTAGACTATTGAAGATATTTATGAATATATGATCCATTTAAGTTGTGGATTCACCTAATAAGAAATGAAAATATTGATAGTATAATCTCAACATCTCTATTTTAGTTTTAGGCACTTTTAATATTCCAAAATGAGTAAATTATATGTTTTTCCATGTACCACATATTGTTCAACAAGAAGATACTTAGATATTCAAATTCCAATGAATATAACATAACAAAGTATTTTTGACTCTCAAATTCAATTGAAACATTTTCTTCTCTATTTTGGTAAATATAGAAATTTTAATATTTTTAATATTACAATTACCTATTAGAAATTGAAAATTCTCAACACCAATATTAATAAAAAATTTCTCCATCCTATTATTTCAATATTCAAAATATTTTCCCTCGAATATAGGTGGCCTATTAGGATTTTGATTATTAATACATCCAATATTCATTTTTCCATTCTAAAAAATTTATAATACATGTTAGTGTAAGGAAATATAAAATGAATGTTCGATAAGTACAAAATTAAGAAAAAATATATTAGGTTCAATCTCAAAGGTAGACATAGTTTCTTAAGATCATAAAATGAATGGAAAAACATATAAGTAGGGGTGAATTGATTTTCAAAACTTTTTAAAACTTTTCAGCCTCCTAAAATAAAATTTCTATTGATAATATGAACTACTGATATACCAATAATAAATTAGAGTATATTAAAAAGTAAAAAAAATAAAAAACATTATATTAGAAATATAGATGAAATTAACAAGCACAGTGGAAAAAAGAATCATCATTTAAAAACTAACAAAGAAACTCAAAGCACATAATAAATTTAAAAAAATTTAAATTACTGATTAATAAATCAAGTAACCCTAAATTATAATATTAAAACCTCAATTTTAACCCAAAATATGAAAACAGAAACCAATTTCAAGGCATCCTAGATTATTAAATTGTTAAATGTTATCCACTTCTTACAACTTGAAGATTGGATTAGTCTTACTTACATAGAAAGACCTTGATCAGCCCAATCAATATTTCCCCTCTTTTATTAGTTTTAGATTAATTCTATTTCAACTAATACTGGAAGCTATATTATATCACTATAAATATCGATCTCTTAGTACTCTTTCTATTAATACTGGTAGTTCGATAATTTTCCCACTATTAATAGAAACTCAATATTTATATTTAAACAACTATTATCACAATATTTATACTATTACAACTAGTAGCTCTATATATAAAAATTATAACAAGAAAAAATAATGTATTTCAAAATTAATCCTCATAATATGAAGCTATTAGAAAGAAATCAGCGTAAACAAAATCAAATGTATGCTAGTCAATAATTCTATAAGGACTTCAATTGATCATAGATTTATTATATCATTTTTTGTGATCCACAAGGTGGATCTATTTTAATATATTATCCTCCAATGTTCAGATTCATCATATCTCAGATTCAATTTCAATGAAATTGAATGTAGTTTACTATTCCACTTCCAGGGACTCAGTATCTTTCCATATCTACCCAAGATGTTTATCAGCACCACTATAGTGTTTTGTTGAATGATGCAAATAATATAATTTACATATCTAGAAACTAAAGCCTTAGACCATTAGTATTTTCAAATTCCTAAAATCAATTTATTTTTTCAAATCCTCAGATCATTAGTATTTCATAAAACCTTAGGTTATTGATATTTTTTCTCAAATGGTTCTACATTCTATGTAAAAAAAAATAAGAAAAAAAAACTCAAGTAAAATAATATACTTATTGAAATATATTTTTATTTTCAAAACAAAGATCAAAGTTATTCTTATTCTCAATAATATAATGGTTATATTTGGACATTTATACATCTGAAAGATGTTATATTCATAGTATATTATAATATTTCATTATTTTTATCACATTTTTATAATTTTACCAAAAAATAAATAATTTCAATACTCATCCAATTTCAAAGTCAAAATCATAATTATAAATATGTAATATATTTTATGATATTCAAAATCTAATTAAGGTACATCTATTATTAAAATAAATATTTCAGAAAATAATTCCCATACGATGAACATTATTCAAAATAAATAAATTGTTTTTCCAACATGCCTGTTATTTTTTGAATGACAACCTTACCCAAATTTGAAATCCATTTTTTCCTAATAATTATTTAAATATGAGAAATTTTTTCCTAAATTAAAATAATAAATACTTTATAAAATATTTTCTTCAGTGAAAAATATTTTAATTTACCTTTGGAAAATGTTTCAGGGTATCAAAAAATTATTCTAAAATGTTGTATTAGTTTATAAATATATAAACATGAATTAATTGATATAATAAATTATTTTATTTAAATAATAGATTCCTAGTAATAAAATTATGTAAAAAATTATTTACCCATTTATTTTATACTCGTTTTCATATGAAAAGTCATTTGGAATTAAAATTTTATATAAAAACTTATTATTTTTCAATGGCTACATAATACACTTATAATACAATTGTAGTATTTAAATTATAATAAGTAAATTAATATTATAATGGATATACGAAAATAATATAATAAATATAGAAAATAAATTTATCAAAGCAACTGAATTCAGTAAAAAATATTTTATATAACCATTTATTGAGATAAATATTTTTTTTGAGAAATAATCTTTATTTTGATAAATAAATATTATTTTCAAAAATAAAACTCAATTATGATAAATGGAATTATAATCCTTATTTATTAATATTAAATAAAATATAACTAATTCTTACATATTGATACAATATATATTTTATGAAAACATATATAAATATGATATCAAATTAATTATAAAATCATGATTTCAGGTTGTTATATAATTTATTAACTTTAAAAGAATCAATTATTACTCCATAAAATTTCACTAAAACTTTTTGGTAATTTTTTTAAGTGTAAAAATATATATTTTAAGAAAAATAAATATTTATGAATTGTGAATGATGATTTCACCTAATAATCAGATAATAATAATTTTAAAATATGATATAGCAAAATATTATGAATGTAACATATAACTCTTATAAATACAAATTTCTTTTTAATAATATTAAAAACATATATATTCATTTTGTATTATATTTATTTAAATACACCACGATTTTAATAGTTATAATTGTTTCTATAGATTATGACTTATATGAAATCAAGTTGAATTTATTAACTATTTTTATGTATAAAATGTACCTAAAAATTTTATTATAATAAAACAATTATTATTTAATGATGTAATGTATATGAAAAAATTATTATTTCAAGGATAAAAATATTCATCATTTATAATAATTACTATAACCATTATGGTTATATAAGACCATGATTTATACACCCCATAATCTTGTAATTAACTTTCATTTATTTGTTGACCAAATTCAATATGGTGAGTACATTTTAATAATTGTTTACTTTACTTTTAAAAAAATAAAAAAATAATATTTTTAATATCATATTCATTTATTTTTATATGAAATTAATCTATCAAAAATTTTCTTATGTTTAAAAGAAAAGTAAAATAACATATCTCTTGAAAGATATAAATTCTAAAGAAAAAAATTAGAAAAATATAAACACTAGAAATATGGTTTGTTACCTTCTCCCCACCTAAATAAATTGTATCCTCACAAATTTTTAATCATTGGTAAATAATTTTAGATCTTTTATTTCATACCTACAAAAATTAAAACCATTAATATCCTCAATTTTTTTATTTATAGTAGTTTCACCATGTTCATGCATATTGAATATAAGAAATTCTAGAAAATTTATAAAATACCTAAATAATTTTCTTATTTATTTAAGATGAAAATATTGAGTTAGAAATATATGATCATTAAGTTCTTATGTTCTAAGGAAATTTTTCATTATTGAATAAGAGTTTAATATGTCAAAAAAAATTATAAGTTACCTGAATATTGGACATATTATCAAAATCATTTATATATCCCATAAAATAATATTTACATTATATTTATCTAGAATTTTTAGATGGGTAGAGTGATAATTCTTCATATTAATCTAAAAAAACTCTTCATTATATTTAATAAATAATATAAATAATCATAATATGCCACTTTTATGAAAATTACATGATGAATATATCTTATGACCACCAACTAATGTTTTCATGAAAGGTCAATAACTAAAATAATAAAAAAAAAATAATTTTGATTGGGTCATAATATGAATAACCATAATTATATTGGAAAGGTTAACCTTATATCTATATACTACGTATACTTGAACTTATTCTATAAAAATATGGGTTTTAGTTTTTATGGTTTCCATCCCGAATCCCAAATATAACTTTTTATTTTTTTAAAATAACTAATCATTAATCACATACAAAATGAAGTACCATAGGCCACCACTCCAAGATATGGCTCTATAATTACATTCATTCATTACATTACCTACCAATATTTCCGAGAATCATTATGTTTTGTCTCTTTAGGAACTAAGACATAATAAATGGAATTAAAAAAATATTTAATATATATAACATATACATATATGAATCCATAGTCTATATATCCTTCAAAATATTCCAACACTCCTATGAATTTGTGAAAATATAACAAATATGGTGAGATCAGATTCATAGTAAGGTTAATAATAAGTATGGTATCATGTCTAGGAAGATAACTATATAAAACATGATATAAACATAATAAGGTGATAAATAGAATGATATATTGGTAAAACATGATACAAAAGTAATGGTGTTATCACCAAAAAATCTATTCTATGCAATTTTCCATGGAGTCCATGATACCTTCCTCTCCTATATGGAAAGAGAAAAGTGTATAAAGAGAAGTATCTTTACATATAAATTCAAAAAGGGGATCTACATGTGTTACATGATTTATTAGGAATAGAGTGATTTAAATTTCTCAAAAATGTTTCCTAGTCTAGTGAAAATGGTGTTTAGAACCTACCATTGAGTGTAGGCCATGAATTTTTTCTATTGCTAAAAAAGGGGTATTAAAACCACAAAACTATTTTTTGTATTTTTTTAGAATTTTATTACTTTTTAAGATATTAAATAAAGGAAATATATATATATATATATATAGGGTAATAATTTATTTCATAGGATTATATTTTACTACTCATGGATCCAAAACAAGATTACAGATTAAAATCTATGGCAATTATAAGTTGGGATTCATTTTAAGATGAAGGAAAATGAAAAATTAAATTCTATTATGAAGAAACATAATTATTTACAAAGAAACTACAATAATTTTTGGATCTATAATTGTTTTAATTCATGTACATGGAATACCTTTGTGTTTATGCTCTTCATTTATAGTCAATCACTTTATTTAATCGTGATCAATGACGTTTTTCCTTCATGGTCGCATGCTTCCATCATGGTTGATTTCATGATTCTTTAATGATACCATTATTCCTTCATGATCAATCATCATATGAAGTGGGATGAAAGTCATATTTTTTAGCCAGGTGAAATCCTTCATGACTAAAAACATCCTATATAACCACAAATATTGGGAGAGACAATACAAGGTGATGCCGATAAATAACTTACACACATTTTGAGAAGTGATACATTTTCTTATATGACACACACTCTGAGGAGAAAATTCATATAATTCTAGACGAGTTTTATTTATATAGTATTTAATTTGAAAATATCATAAAATTAAACTCTCAAGTGTTCTAAAGTTGAATATGGATATATGAGGAGGGAGAATCAACACAAACCTTCATGTAATTCCCCCCATGTAGAAATACAGTGAGGTTACCTTCATAAGTCATAAACACCTTTATAATGGAATCTAGTGAAGACCCCTTCATAGAGGAATCCCATGAATACCCATTCATGAGGAACTCATAAGAGACTCTTTCTTGGATGGATACTTGTTTATATCAAATCATGGGTTTCCTTTAAACAAGTCCTTTCTTGAGAATAACTACTTCCCATATAACCCTAATGGTATACATAGTAGGGGTAACCTAAGGTACCCAAAAACCTATTCTAAATGACCATTGTCTATAGAGGATTAGGCCTATGATAGGTAAATATATGAAGAGCCCTAATTGTGGATAATTGGGCCCCTTTCACATCATTTATTTCACACAAGTCATATTCTTATGCTGACATCACTTCCATGTCCCTCTGTTAAGGTAATGTTTTCTCCTATATTCTTGGCCTAACTTCCCCTAGGTTTCCCATAGGCCCCCATTTAATTTGGAAGAAATTAGACATTTTTTAGTGGACAGAACGAGGTGCACAGTTTTTGTGCATGGTTTACTGAACCGTGGAAGAAAACCATGCAGCCCTATCCAGCCCAGTAAAATGTTTTGTAATTCCCATTTATGCCTTCTATATTAAACCTTATTGTGCCCATTTATTCCTTATTTTGTGCCTATCATACATGGAGAACCTCCAAGAAATCTCAACAACCCTTGGAACTCAAATATTGAAGGGGGATTTGGTGGAGGAACTTCGAGATATATCACGTAAGTGAGTTTCCTTCCTTTCTACTTCCATTTACGTAGGGTTTCTCCCACTTTTCTTAAAGATCCAAATTTCAAGAAGTTAGGTATTAGTACCTACAGGGTTTTTTAGTTTCTTGGCCTGATCTTGTGGTTTTAATTTTTTTTCACTCCCTAGTGGTGTGAAAGTGGTGCGGTTGAAGTATCACACAACGATTTGTGATTTTTGACACTTTTGGTAGGTGATTACATTTGTAATAGATGAGTTAGATTTTATTTATTTAAATTTTTAGAATGTTCTTCTTTCATTGCATTTGCTGTGAAAACTGTTTCTGGTAGAATTTTTTATGTAATTTAATTTTAAGTTCCAATTTTGTGTGAAAATGGGTGTGTTTCATGTGAATTCCATGTTGTACCAATTGGGGTAGTTTCATAATTCAGGGAATGGATTTATTAAAATTTTTAGTGCTTCTAATTCTAGTTTAGTGTAATATTTTAATGCATTTTGTTTTAAGAGAGGGGTTTTAAATGGATTTTATGGGAATTTTTTTATACATTTTGTTTTTTTGGAAATTCTATGGGATTTATTGAGTTATGAAAATAGCGAAAAGAATTTTTAGATACTATTTTGAGTGTGTATGAATATAACTGGTGTTTTTATGTTCAAACAAGATTTCATAGCATGTGGAACATGTTGACCACAAAGAGGGAATCCTAGGAATCTAGGTGGGTGGACGTGTACTGGTATGCTAGTGGTCAAGATTGGGTTTGTCCCGGTATTTCTTAGCAAGTTTGACATTGAAAACACTAACAAAACTACAATGAGAATTATTTGGGACCACTAGTTTATGGGTATGTTTCTTGCTAGTGGCTAGTTCACGATAAAAAATATTATTTATGGTTATTTTAAACCTAAATATGAGGTACTTGGGAACCACAGCTAGTTAGTGCCTAGGGGTGTTCCTGTGACCAGTGCTCATTGACTATATGGTATTTACCATTGGATTATGGTTTGTTTGGATGGAAAATTAAGTATCTTACATGTTCTATTTAAATTTATTCATTCATTAAGTTTACCGCTTTGAAAACTATTTTCTTTTAAAAGTTTCACTTTAGAAATTATTACCACCACTTCTTGTTAAAAAAACATGAAACATTTTTGTCTTATAATTATTATCACATGGAATATTTGGGTGGTAGTCTATTGGTCTTAGGATCACAACCTACTTACACCTTTGGGTGTAACTACAATATTATTTTTGACACAATTAAGGGAAAGGACTCTGGAGATGGTAGGTTGGGTTGTTAGTTTCCTTCCATGGTACAGTTTTGTGGAGATGACTCGTGGGTGATGACCTCTTTTCATGTGGTGGTACTAGGGATATTGTTTCTACCACCTTTTAGTTTTGGACCACTTATTCCATGTTTAAAACCTTGTATACAGTTCTGAATTTTATGTAAGGCTTGTCTGGCACAAATTTTTCATATTTGGTTTATTATTTATATTTGGTTGTTTTATGTATCCTAACTCGGGTAAATCATTCCCAATGAATTATTTATGATACCCAAGAACTTTTTCTAGACCATGGGGATAGGGAACTCCCTTTGGAAATTTCCATAGGTTGGGTATGGTTCTAGTTTTTATGGTGACCAGATTCAGTTTGTGGAAAAATGGTATCTGAGGCAGGTTAATATGTTTGGGTCATATCATTATTTTGGGATCAGTCTGGTTAGATAGGAGCTAGGACTATTGGGGATCAGAGTTTTGGTTATGAGTAGCGTTCTTGGCCAGTACCTCTTGTGAATAAACCTCGATTCACCATGGGATGTTGGGATATTTTATTTGACTTATCTTCCAGGTGGGACATGCGGGATTCCTACTGCACGTAGACATTGAGTGGGAGTGAAGATGTCACTTATTTTATTATTGTGATGTGTTTGACTTATTTATATTTGATTTAATTGCTTAAAGTTATCCAAATTGTTGTAATGATGATTTCATTCGTGACTATTGCATTTTGTTGAAACATTCCTCCCCGGAAAGCTCCCATGTACCCACGGGAGGATTCCCAAGAGAGTTCTCCCTCACCAATTGATCGAAGGATGGTATAAGCTATGTTCTAGGCTATCCAGGACCTAAGAGAGGGAGTATCTCCCACACCTTCTCTAGCTAGAGAATATTAGTCTAGTCCTAGGAAAGAAAAAGCCAAAATTACCTAAAGAACAGACCTCATACTTTTCAAGTTATAACGGAACCCTAGGAAGCAGAGGAGTGTCTCAAGAAGATCGAGCGCATGTTCGAGTTTATTGACACACCTTAGGAGGTAAGGGTGAAGTGTGAATATTTTCAATTAGAGGGTCCCATATTCTGGTGGTGGGAATGAGTGCTTCATGCTAGTAAGAATGAGCAGATGAGCTGGAAGGGCTTCAAGGTCACCTTCAATGACCATTACATCCCTAAAGTCTTGGAATATGATATATCATGAGAGTTTATAGAGCTGGTTTAGGGGAATCTTTTAGTGATTTGGTATACCAGCCATTTTTCTAAGATGGTATGGTATGCTCCAGAAATAGTCTCCAATGAGCAGATAAAAACCCAAAAGTTTGAGAGGGGTTTGCGGCTAGAGATATATTCCTAGGTATTCTTGTTTTAGATAAATACTTATGATGAGGTGGTTGACTGGGAATGTATGATAGAGATTTACTCCAAGGGGAGATATAATTTCTCTAGGATAATATTAGTGATGGGAAATATTGCTTCAATTGAAAAGAAGAGGGAGTGGGAGGAGTAGGAAAAGAAAGGTGGTGGTAGTTGAGGATACTCTTCCAAGAAGCTTTTATCTGTGGATTTTGATTCAAGGTCCATCATGTACCACTAGTGTGGGATTCCATTGAACATCAGAACAATAGTCACATCTCCTCTGAATCCATATTGTTAGTGTGGAGGTATGAGACACTTGTAGTGATTTTGTAGGATGGAACGTCCAATCCTGAGCGGGGCAGGGTATGCAGCCTCTAGGGGGTCACCAGTTCAGTCATATCCAACCTGGATTGTAGGATCTTGGTTTGGTGGTCATGGAAGTAGGGACAATTTATCTTTTGATGATATCCTATTTAGGGCAGAGATATAGGTGAGCGGCCATTCTCAAGTAGAGAGTACGCATCTTCATGTGGTGGCGCATGCACCCTTGAGATCAAATGCATGGACATCAATAGTTTGAGGTATCATCTTGATTTCATCTTATATATCCACTAAACCTTTTGATATTGGTTCTTATATTTCATTCATCTCTTCCCATTTTGTGAGAACGCTAAATTTTACTATTGAGCTGTTATCTGTTACGATGGAGTTGGTGACACCGTTGGGTAAAAAGAGGGAACAAGTTCTCTGGTGTCCAATATGCGCACTTACTATGATTGGGGTTGAGATGGGGTTGGACATCCTGGTCATGTATATGACACTTTTTGACCTAATCCATGGTATGTATTGACTGGTAAAATTTTAGGCACACATTAATTTCTATAGGCGGCAGGTGAGTTTCATGAAACCTAATGGAGGCCCTCATATTTTTCATGGGGAATGGGATCCTCGGTTGGGTCGTGCAGGACCTCCACTACTAGAGTTGTGAAATGATGTCTTCTAGTTATCATCGATCATGGTAGAGGACAATATTCATGCTCCTGAGGGCGGATTACCTCTCATAGTGAATGAGTTCCCAGATGTATTTCCGAATGATTTTCTAGGCATTCCCCCAGAGTGGGATGTAGAGTTCTAAATTGATTTGGTGCTGAGAACACAACTGATTTCTCTTCCTTCATATCATATGTCTCCCATATATCTAAGGCAATTAATGATACAAATAGATGATTTGTAATGAAATCTGAACAAGGTAACCATGAAGAAAAAATATCCTTTTCCCTAAATAAATGACTTGTTTGATCAGTTTAAGGGTATGAAGTGGTTTTCTATGATTGACTTACATTCGGGTTACAATTAACTTAGGGTGAAAGAGAAAGATACCCCGAAGATAGCTTTCCGAAGCAAGATTGAACACTTTTATTACTTGGTCATTCCTTTTGTGTTGACCAACACTCCAGTAGTTTTTATGGAACTCATGAATAGGGTGTTCCACCAGTGTCTCGACTCCTTTCTGTTATCTCATAAAGATGAGAAAACTTTTCTACTTCATATATAAATAAAAATTATAAAAATAAAAATTATTATAATGTTGATAGAAATTTTTTATTTGACTATAACCATAGAAAATAATAGAGGAATATTGATAATGAATATCAGCTATAATGGCTGGGTAAAGAGATCATTCCATTTATGCTAAAAACATGATTTTTTTCACTCGAGTAAAAAAACATCAAATTTTTTTATAATAAATGTTTAAAATATTCCTTTTTTAACTTTTAAAATTGACGTCAAAATTAGTTAAGAAGTAATTTCAATAATATTTTTTATATAATAAAGATAATTATTTTAAAAAAAATTAGAACATGAGAATTTAGGAGAAATATTTGAAATTAATACTTTAAAACAATGTTCTAAAGAAAAATCCCGTTCCTTAACTCTTATCTAGCTTCACACGTACTCTAACTCAAAAACAATAAAATTAATTTATATTTAAAATTTATTAATTTTTTTAATGTTTATTTCATTTTTATTGTTCCTAATATTTTATTTATTACCATAACTTATTTAGTTACTTAAATGGTGAGGTTGGCATTGAACATTTTTGGGTAATTTAGTTTATAACCCCAAAACAACTTTAGAGCATTGAACATGGTCATAGGTGTTGTGCTTATAAAAACTAAATAGTATTAAAAAATTTATAATTTTATTATTTATCCAATAAATAAACTTTTTAAACCAACCATATAAAAATATCTTATAAAATTAACCACACAATTTCATAGATATTATAGTATGTAAGTATTCATAAATCACATTTTTATTTTCATGATGGGTGTAAAATAATTAAAGTAGATAATATTTAACTTTTATAGAATCTTAAATATTCTTTTTATATCATATTTATTCATTAATTACATACTTATTACTAACCTTTTAAGGTGGAGATAAAAAATGAATCACATCGCTTCATAGAGGTAGTATTCCACACATACACACAAGTGACATTATAAATTTTCCCATGTATAGAAATGGTAATAAGCTATGTAATTTCTAAGAATCATAATAATTGAATTAAAATATTATATATTCATTAATTACATATTTTTAAATATCCATGTGAGATGGTGATGGAAAATGAAAAACATCTCTTTCTGGAGGTGGTAGTCCATATGCCCACAGAAGCGATGTTTTCATTTACCATTGGATTGAAAAGAGATAAAAAAGAGTTGTTATACAAACATAATAAAATTTTATTATAGATAATATATGGATTTAATTATTTTAGGGTTTGTAGAATATATTTTAATTAGGTATTAGAATAAATAAACTTGAAATAGGGTGGTTAGGACTTATAAATCCTCCTTGGATATATATTTTTTTTGTTTCACATTAAGACATATATTATTGGTATTATGAGAATACATAGACCTATTTTAAGTTGGTATGTATTTTGGGGATATATTTTCTTATGCGTTGGTTTAATATAGTTCTAAAAATGTTAGAGTAAGGGAGGAGAGGCGATACCCTTTTATAAATGAGCTTAGTGGCACACTTGTAATTGTTCAAAATTTGTAAATATCATAAATGTATTACTCATGTTGAAGTAGATTAATAAATAACCAATTTCTGAGATAAGGTTATTATGATCGAAATAAAATCATCCAATAATAATTAAGATAATATTTCAGAGCCTTTTCCTTTATTTTTTTACCTTAATAAACCTGATTTACCCTTTACTATGGGGACAAATTATTACCATGGTTACTAGTTATAATGGGAAAAAATGAAATTGAAATAAATAATAAATTTGAAACTTCTGATTATAAATATGTAATTCATTTTCCAATATTTTTTTAAGTAAAAAAATTACTTTTAATATAATTTTTCAAAACCTAATAAAAAAACTTTTTTGAAAATTTAATTTTAATGTAAACAAATAAAATTTTACCAAAATAAAATATAATATTTATTCCTATATAATTATGTAGATTATGTTTAATTAAAAGGATCTTGTGATACTTTAAACACCAAAAAATTATTTAATGATAAATTTTAGTTAATTTATTTAAGGAAAATAAATGATAGTTTTGAAAAATTGATATTTTTCACCTGTCAGTCAAAATTAAATATTTTTAGAAAAATAAATAAATCGCCCTAATATATATTTGATATTCTGATTTTAAAATGGTATAAAATTTTTTCCAATAAAAATTATAAAAATGGAATAAAATAGTTATAATATTCACACAAAAAAATTCAATAAAACCCATTATTGAAGTATAGAAGGACTTTATTATCCTTGCTTGACTAATAACCATATTTAAATGAATTTTAATTCATTAAATTGTTTATTGGGAAAAAATATATTGACGTGTCCTCTCTGTGTGTTTTTGGTGTGATTGTGATTGTTGACAAAGTTAGATGACTGCAAATGAGCATGGTTGGTGTTTGATGAAGAGAGGGTTTTAAGGTGACACAGTTTCCCAGTGTTTTCCAAATTTTTGGACCTCAATATCGGGAGTTTGATGTTGGGAAATGAATGATTTCTTCATAGGAGTGAACAGTATGAAGAACATTGAATAAGATTGGAAAATGATGAGAACCAGATACCATAATTCATAGACCGCGTACCATGTTCTAGGAATGGTACGTGGAGTGGTGAGAATGATATGCCTGAGCGGTTTGTGAAACCAATTTTTTTTTGCAGTATAAGGAAATGAAATACGTAGATGTGGAGGAGATAGATTTCATAGTAACAAAGATGGTATGCAGAGAAGATAAAAAAATAGTTTGTAGGTGGCTTACGGTTCACGACAGCAAATGATCGGTATACAGTGAAAGATGGATTGAAGATTTGGTAAATCATAGATTAACATATTTTGTGGGTGTATTTTCCTATATAAGAATCTATAATCCCACCGATTACTTTTGAGACTGAATATCATTAGAGAAAATATTTTTGGTCTGGGATTTTGGAAAAGTCTACAAGCGGTTCGTGACGAAGAATTTCGTGAAACCTAAAGTGGTTCACGTAGAATAAATTCTACCAAAGTATTTAAGTATAGAACTATAAAATGTATAAGACCTGGTACATAGAAGAAGAAGGTGTGATAAGAGGGTGGTTAGTGATGGAAGTCTGTGAACAAAGAACAGTTCGTGGACATAAGGTGTTTCACAGAGGCAGTCTGTGAACAATGAATAGTTCGTGGACCTGAGGGGTTTTGTAGAGGAGGTTCATCAGATCGGTACATAGAGAAAGTATGCGATAGCAAAGGCAGAAGAGGTCTGTGGAAGAAGGAATTTTCATGGAATCAGAAGTGTTATACGAAGGAGGTGTTCTGTGTACCAAACCTGGTACTCAGTACGTGGGAGAAGAATGTGGTTCAATATTTACACAAGGAGTCTTGTAAAATCCTCAAATAAGTTTTTGAAATTAGTTTACGGTATCTAATAGTACTCTAGAAGGTGGAATTCATATTCTAGGGAAAAAGAAACTTCAATAGAGCATCTACCCACAGTTTAGGATGAAAGAATTCACACAAATAAAGGGACCTACATGTTCATAAACTGTGTTTGATCTACATGTCCATAAACTATGAGGGGATTCCTTTCCAAGAGTAGTGAGAGAAGGAAGAGGAAGATGGTGATCCTTTCCAATGGTAGTGATCCAGAGAAGTTGTCATTGGGATTGACCCTTGGGAATGTAGTGAGAAGACCCTAAACCTTATAAAGGAAGTGAGCCTGGGCATAAAAGATCTATCCTAAAAATTATACTCATTATTGGTTATGAGCCTTAGTGAATTTGGTACATCAACACATTGTTGTTGTATTCTCCTTGGATGTATCTCAGTGAGGGTGAACCAAGTAAAAATTGTTGTGTCTTGTGTGTGATTTCATATCTGGTTATATATTGCTACGGGAGGAAGAGAAAATTGAGTTTTTTCTAAGAACTAAACATGATCCAAAAGGGAGAATGTTTTAATCTTACATACCATAATTCATCCCCCTATTAGGTTATTCAACCTAGTGAACAAAACATTGTATATATAATCTAATTTTTTTGTAATAATCATTTATCAATAAGGATTAATTTAATCAATTTAGATTAAAATACATTAAATAGATAAAAATAGTTTTTTGAAAAATATCTCATTTACCTTCAAAAGATTTTATCTTGATTGAAAATTAATTAATAATCAATTTATATTTAGTTAATGAATTTTTGAAGGAAAAATTATTATATATAGTTCATAATTTAGTTGTAGATATCCAAACCCACCAAACTAATGGCTTGGTTAAAATGGTCACATTTAAATAATAATATTTCTATAGTGGATCATAGTTTTTTTAAGCTCAGTGTGGAGTATACCATATTATATCAAGTATATTATTTTAAACAAAATAAATTATAAATATTTGGGTGTCATATTCTAACACCCTTAAGAAATTATTTCCTCACAATTTTATCTCATATATTATAAAAGAGTTTAAAAATTACTTTTTAAAAATTATTATATAGGATTGGAAGATAAAACATATGGTGTTGAGTGGAATTTTTAAAATTTCAAAACACCTTTGTTAAAAACACAATTTGTAAAAAGGAAAAATAAATAATCCTTTTAAAAATTTGTGACATCATAGACCCGGATTCCACTCAATAGTGCCTGAAGCCCAGTTTACTACATGGCCTCAATTATATCTCCCCAAATTCTAGAGGCTTTTAACTGGAAGTGAGGCCCTATGTGAGTCATTAGTAAGACTATACCCTCATTAACAGAGTATATCATAGCATAAGTCAACACATTTATTATAAGAATTAGATAGAAAAGTAGATAATAGATACATAATAGTAATAGAAAACAATCTCAAAAAATGGATCATATATAATGATGTAGATGATAAATTTATCTAGAAAATATCCAAACATGTACATAGAATTACAACACATACAAGTTTCCAAAAAGAATAAAAGACCAAAAAGACAAAAAAGTGCTTGTAGAATTGGAAGTCTCATCTTGGTCTCATGCTCCCCTACTCTAAAGAAAAAGTCAACAACCTATGCGAGGGTGCTTTCCCCTCTCAACACCTGAAACCATATATTCTATTTGGATCCCCAAGGAGTTCCAAGTAGGATGTAAGATAAGCATCCCAGTAGGTTTCCACCCAAAGATCCATATAGTTCTAATAGTAATATACAACTTGCTAAGAAGTGTAAGTAACATAGTAACATAAGTGTAAATGCCCATGGAATAAGTCTACTATAACAAGTAATACTAAATTGTCTCTAAAGGATCCCTACAACAAGTGTTATCCCCTAACAAGGAAGCTATTAGAAAAGTAAACATGTAACATGGCCTCACTGTTCATCCATCCATATTAAAAAAACCCACATCCATGTTGTATAGTGATGTGTATCCTAAAGACACTGCCTTTTTGTAATAATAAGTCTGCTATACCATGACCTCTCCATATAAATATGTCATAAAATAAACCCATGACCATTCTGTATAATGATGTGTAGACCACGAAGGGCTGGATCCAAGGTGTAGAAGACCAAGACATCCTTGTCGAGTCCCATGAGAATCCAAGTGGAAACTCGGTATAGGCATTGGTTGGTGTCCTAGAAGAATTTGTACCAACATGTCCTACACTAGTCCAAGTAAGCCAGATCCATGGGTTAGCATGTCTTTAGGAATCCCACTGAATCAAGACCCAAGCAGCATAATCAAACCATGCAATCCACTACCATGTTATAGATCCCCAAAGATCCATCTATGGCATCTATAAAACCATTCATTCATTCATAAAACTTAAACATTTAAATTCTTTGTCTATGTACCCACTAATATCATCAATTACATCACATGAGTATACCAAATCATGTATTCCATTTCACATTTAACATGTCACATGGGTATACCCACCCATTCATAGCCATTTCCACAATAAACCATTTTTGAAATTTAAAAACAAAAAAGGATTGTAAGCACTTATTTAACAAATTCCATTTATGAAATTTAATAAATATAAGCATGGAAAGATATGATAACACCAAGAAATGAGGTAGTACATCTCTTAATCAAGCCATTACATTCCATTCCATTCTAGTATAATCGGGTTTCCTCTAGCTCGGAATGCACAATAATTCACCCTTTGGGTTTTTTAACAAGGAATAACTAAGGAATTTTCAAAAGGTGCACCACATGGGTGACCTTGAATCGGGTCACAGGTTCTAAAACACCACAAAAAACCTTTGGGAATCCTCACCAGGTCTGATTACATCTATTGTAAGTAACCCACTCCAAAATGGGCCACATCGGAAAGTCTTACAGGTGGAATAATATGTGATTTCTCTAAAAAGCACCAAAATCTAGAAGAAAAGTATAGTCCACCTAACTTAGCTCGATAGTAGAGTGGTCAACAAAAATCATGTCATGATTCATCCTAGTTTGGATGAAATTTTTGAAATGGACCAAGAATGAGAAATTAGAGCATATGAGCCTAAATCCAAATAGCACAGTTGTTGTTCCAAAGAATCAAGAATGGATAAAAAGGAATTTAATACTTATCAATGATGTTCCAAGGTGACCGAAAGAAGAGGAATTAGAGCTCTAAGAGGTAATATATCTGAAAAACCATAATAGAAAGATTTAGGATTCAATATGGGAGAAAAAAACTTTTCCACGTAAAAGGAGAGGCTAATACTTCTTTAAAAAAACATTCATGAAAATTACATGATATGTATCCCCCTTTCATGTCGTGTAATTGTCCTCTAACCAACCTACCTCCACCGAACATATTATTTCCCAACAATAACCAAATGGAACGTAACCTAGTTTGGGACTAAGCCAAAAGAAATTATTAACAATCATTTAACCAGAAAATGAAAGATCCATACCTTAAGAAACCTTGGATCGTACAACCTTCCACCTATAACAATTACATACCGAATTTCACTCTAAAGTTTGGTCAAGATTCATCTAAAACAAATTCTGGACACTAAGCACATAGATCATCCACCTGATCCCAAGTCTCATCCTATAAATGACTATGCTACCATATAACATGTACTAGAGGAACTGACTGACCTTGTTGAAACTTCATTATCCTATCAATGATTTGAATTAGATGCTTCTCAAAGGATGCATGAACCAGTAACTCAAACTCCTCGGTCTGAAAAGTGTGAGATGAGTCAGAACGATACAAGAAAAACTAAGATACATGGAAGATGTCATTCATGGATTGATACCTCTGAGGTAACTGTAACTGATAGGATACTAACTCGACTCTCTCCTAAATCTTGAATGACCCAACATACCAAATAAAAAGTTTTCCTTGTCTCTCGATCTATCTTTGTCCCACCATTAGGTAAATACTCAAGAAACCCTAATCCATGACTAGAGGTCTTCTACAACGATCAGATTAATATTTCTGATGAGACTATTCAGTAGCCATCTGCTTCTGAATCAAGTGGACTTACTCAGAAGTCTCTTGCATGAGATGTGGTCCCAATAAAGCTACCTCACCTACCTCTATGCATCACAAGGATGATCATAATGGACTACCATATAATTCCTTCAAATGTTCCATCTGTATTGTCACCTGGTACATATTATTATAGACAAAATCAACCAGGGGAATGTGCCTCTCCTAAGATCCCCCAAAATCATGGATTCATTCTCACAACATGTCCTATAGTACCTGTGTCGTACATTCTAACAGGCCATCAGTCTGAAGGTGGTATGTATTGAATAAAAGAACATGTATACCCAACACCCTCTAAAAACTCCACCATAATTGAGACATAAAGATGGAACCCCTATATAAAATGATAGTGTGAAGAACCCCATGAATTCCTACTATCTCAGAGATATATAACCTCATAAGTCTATCAACATTAAAGGTATCCTTTATAGGATAGAAAGGATCAACCGTTATGAGTATGTCATCAACAACCCACACAACCTCATTACCTCGAGGCGACCTTAGTAAAACAGTTATGAAATCCATCGTGAAATCATCACATTTCCACTATGTCATCAAAATTCACAGTATATCTTGGTGACTCTAAGGTTCACTTACCATTATGAAGAATGAGACTACCACATCATCTCCTCATGTTTATCCGTTGGAACTGAAATGTGTCAATGGATATACAAGATCTCATCAATACCTATGGTCTAACTAGGATGTGGATCCTCACTTTCCACACTCTTCCATTGAACTAGGCCCTCAAAATCAGATAGTTTCCTCATCCCAACTCTATCTTGTAGGGTAGAGGTCACAACTATGGTTTAAATATATTTCCTCCACTGACTGTCGTGCACCTCCAGATGCATCTCAGAGAAAAATTCCATAATACTCCACTCGCTACTGGCCTACTTCCGTATCTATATCTGAGTTCTCCTACTCAGTGCATTAGCTACTACATTCCTTTACCAGGCATGTATAAAATCTCAAAGTCAAAGTACTATAGGTACTCCACCCACCTCCACTAACTCAGATTTAGATCATATTGTGTAAAAATATACTTGAGGTTTTTGTGGTCCATATACACCACAAAAAACTCTCCCAATAAGTAATATCTCTAATAGCGTAATGTGTGAATGACTACAACCAACTCGAGATCGTGTGTATGGTAATTCCTCTCATGCTGCCTTACCTATCAAGACTGATATTCCATGATTCTATCTCCCTACATCATCACATCCCCTATTCCAATACCTAATCTTTCACAGTATATTGTGTATCTTTTCCCCTGATCTAGTAGTATCAAAACTTTTACTGATGTCAACCTTCCTCTCTTTTGCTGAAAGTCTATATCATAAGAATTTACCCATACAAACTTCACACCATACTTATTCAAGCTCATCAATGGCACTACTAAGCATGTTAAGTTCTCTATAACATACATGTAGAAACTATCTATCACAAAGAAACTCCACATATCAAATATATTATTAGGTTGTTCCCCAGAAAAAATAGCTCTCATCTTCTATAGGTTCATTGATACTCCTGTCTCTGAGATGTAGTGAGGCAAGATGTGAATCATATCCATCCGAAAGTGGAACTTTGCAAGCTTATCATGTAACTGATTCTATCTCAATGCATTCAAAATGATATCATGATGGTTGGATTGGTCATATCGATTGTGAGAATACACCAAGATATAATCCAAGAAAACCATAAAAAATAAATCCATGTAAGTATGGAACACTCGGTTAATCAGTGCCATAAAACTTTTTGGCTTGTTCGTGAGACTGAAAGACATAACCAGATACCCATATAGACCATACCTACTATGAAAGAATGTATGAGGTATGTCTGTAGATCAAACATGAACTTGATGATATCCTAACCTAAAGTAGATTTTGAAGAATGGATGTAAGAGATATTTCAGTAGATCAAACATGAACATTATGATATCCTAACCTAAATTAGATTTGAAAGAACACTCGGGCTCCTCGAAGCTGATCCAATACGTCATCTATTCAAGTCAAGGGATATATGAGGTATGTCAATAGATCAAACCTGAACTTGATGATATCCTAACCTAAAGTATATTTTCAAGAACACTCGGGCTCTTCGAATCTAATTGAATATGCCATATATTCATGTCAAGGGATATTGGATTTTAACCATCACATGGTTCAGTTTCCAATAATCCATGCATAGCCTTAGATTTTTGTCTACCCTTTTCACCAAAAGGACTGGCGAACCTCACTGAGAAGTAATGGGTTGAATAAATCCCTTCACCTCCAAATCCTATAGTTTCCTCTTGAGATCATAAAATTCTCTCATAACCATCATATAAGGAGTAATGTATATTGGTGCTGCTCTTGGAGCTATTTCATTGGATAAATCCACTTTTCTCTTAGGATTTAGGATAGAAAGGTCATCTAAAGACACATATCTGAAATGAACCACCATTGGATGAAATTCCTCAGGATTTACTCCCTGGTCATCCTAAAAAAATAGCCATCAGAGCTATCATCCTACCCACCACATGATGATCTAATATAGTTCTTCTTTGTTGGACAACCCATTAACCTTTGTGAGTAAACACCACACCCTTTAGTGATATGAAATTCACCCTCTGGTGATAATAATCGACACAAACTTTATAAGATACTAGCTATTCTATCTCGATATTGAAGTCAAAACCTATCATCTTGAGGGCATAAAAACTCCATAAGAAATAAAACCCACCAAACTCAAGGGGGAACTCCTTACACTGGTGTACATCACCCATTCTAATTCCCAACAGCGTGTATAGCCTAAAAACTCTCTTAGAAGAACACAACAGAAGCCCAATTCTTTTCACCACCGATACAGATATGAAACTATGTGATTCACCTATATAAAAAAATATCAGATGCAATATTAGATGATACTAAGATCATACATCTCACAATATATTGCACTCTACCCTACTCCTCAGGGGTAGGATACACATAATAGAACTAGCCTACACCACGACCTTGGGACACAACCTCACTGCCTAGAGTAGGCCCAATATGATGTCTAGGTGTAACAAGAATTTAGATGCCTCTGTCACGACTACCACTACCTCAACCTAACTGGTTAACGCTACTCCAACTCCTTTCCTGACACGAAGCTGAGGAACCTACTCCTAAACTAGATGTTAGTGTTGACCCCTTCCACTCATAGTTTGAGGGAAGGTCCTTAAAAACTACATCATGTGACAAAATCCTTCCATAATATTGGAACTCAATTGGATAATAGTTACACTAATTCTTCATGTTACCTCACCTACCACACTGATGACATAACACCAAGATATCAGTACTCATAGAATGAATAACACTCATTTCACGAGAAGCCACAAAAATGCACTTCCTACCTATAGACGTAGATCCGTTGGGTTGAGAAACTTCATTTCCCTACTCTGTATCCCAAATTTCATTTGTTTATGCTCTTTAATTAGCGCATGATTCATAATATCAGTGATAGAAGTCAATATAAACATGTTAAAATGATATTTTATAGCCCTTCTAAGACCATCCTCCCATTATATCACTCTAGACAACTCATAATCAAGGTACATCAGTGAGAAAAAATAAAACTTTGTAAAGAATGCTGAGTACTCTATAACCGTCATCATGCCCTGATCTAGATGCATGAAATCACTAGCCAGCTCTGATCTCAGAGGCTCAAGATAAAATTAGTTGTAGAAACGGTTCTGGGAAATAGTCCAACCCATATCTCATAGCCCGTCAGCCTATTTTAGAACATCCCACTAGTTATTTTCTACTCCATGTTGAATATAAGTTGACAGATTGACCCTCATATTTAGAGTCATCTTATGATGCTTGAAAATTTCTAACGTGTTCTCAAACCATAGTTTTTCAACCTAGGGACTACCATCCCCTAAAAACATCGGAGGATGATACTACTGGAACACCCACATCAGCTTAGCCATAAACATGGCAGGCTATGGTGCTCCTTGAAAAATACGCATATAGTGACAGAATCCCTCACGAAATTATGCCTCAGCACCTATTTCTGGAACAACCTATGGTGTTGTAGCTTGCTCTAAAGGAGGATTAATCAGTTTCCCATGGACCATCTCCTCTAGAGTGTGCTCACCACCAACCTCTTGGAAAAAAACTAGAGGTCTTCATGGTGGAATGCGTATCCAATTAAAAACACATGCATCAGAAAATAATGATATCAAAGATGCAACCTAAAAGCATAGGATAGGTCAAAACACTCCTAAAAATCGGGTCAATCCACAACCTTCTCCTAAATCCAGAACTATAGAAGGAACAACCATCAAACTACTAGAAACTATGTCTCATTATTAGTCAAGATTTAGGTCTTGGTCATATATATATCCATCATTTCATATTTCCATCTCATTTTTTACATTCAATTGTTCTGGAAATTCAGCCAACAGTTAACCAATTACGAATCCATGAGGGCCTATAACACCTCATGAACCCAAAACATGATTCCCATTTAATTAACACATTTTAGATCCACTTAATAATTTTCATTTATTGGTGAATAATTTCCCAATCCATAAGGGTCCATACTCATTTTGAATTGAAAGATAAAATCACTCCTCTATCCTCTACACAAGATCTATCACAATATTTGGAACAATTATCACATCATCTATCAAAATATCATGTGATAAGTAATGATTTTAAATGACATGGAATAATGCATGAAATGATATTTCTAAATGTTCTTATATGATGACTAATATTGAATACCCACATCTTATTAGGTTTCCATAGGAATAGAACCCATAATTATATCAATAGTCATAACGTAAATCATGTGCATCACCAAATAATAAAATCAAATCAATTGTAATAGTCAAAATACAGAAAATAAAAATTATATTTTAGGAAATTTGGATTTTCCATGTACACAGAGTAGCCAGTACTGGGAATAACTTACCAACAAATTCCATTTCCATCCCATCTCAGTCTAGTATGTCCAAACAGTATGTCAAATTAGAAAATAAAAATCCTCTGATACCTCTTTCTAAAATAACGGACCCTGATATCACTCAATAGTGCCCCGAACGGAGTTGGATACATGGACCCATGTGCATCTCTCCAAATTCCAAAGGCTGCCGACTAAAATCAAGGGACTAGGTCAATCATTGGGGAGACTATACCCTCATTACTAGAGTATATCATAGTGGAAGTCAACATATTCATTAGGGGAATCATATAAATAACCAGACAATAGAAACATAGTATTATTAAATAAAAATATCAAAATATGGATCATAGACAATAATGTAGATAATAAATGTATTAAGAAAATATCCAAAAGAGGTTCATATAAATACAATACAATAAAAGTAACCCAAAAGAACAAAAATACCAATAAATTCTCATAGCATCAGAAGCCTCAGCATGATCCCACGCACCACTTCTCCAAAGAAACGGTCAGTAAACTATGTTAAGATGCTTTTCCCTATCAACAACTTCAACCATATAATCTGTATGGGTCCCCAAGGAGTCCCAAATAGGGTGTGAGATAAACATCCCAATAGGTTTCCACCCAAATATCTATATAGTTCTAACAATAATATGCAACATGCTAACAAGTGTAAGTAAAGTAGTAATGTAAGTAAAACTTCCCATGGCATATGTATACTACAATAAGTAATACTAAATAGTCTCTCAAGGCTCCCTACAACAAGTGTTAGCTCATAACAAGGTATTTATAAGCAATGTAAACAAGTAACATGGCCTTTCCATTTATCCATACAAATTAAAAATACCGAAGACTTTTCTTTATACTGAAGTGTATCACAAATCCACATCCTTTCCATAATAATAAGTCATGTATCCCATAGACATTCCATATAAATAATTCACAAAAGAAACCCACGACCTTGCTGTATAATGAAGTGTAGACCAAAAAGGGATGGATCCAAGTTGTATAAGAATATGGCACCCTCATTGAGTCGCATGGAAATCCCAGGGAGAACTCAATCAAAGCATTGGATGGAGTCCTAGGAGCATGTATACCAACATGTCATATGGAAGTTCGAGGAAGCTGGATCCACAAGGTATCAAGGCATGAGGAATATGATAGAATCAATACCCATGGAGATTAATCAACTTAAGGCTTCCACTAACACATTCCAGATCCATGTAGAGTCATCCATGACATATATTGAAACATTAATTAAATCAAACAATTTAAAATTTTCAATTCCATATGAGTGTACCCACTCACATCATCAATTATATCAAATGAGTATACCCAATCATATATTCCATTTTCCATTTAACATGTCACATGGGTATACCCACCCATTCATCACCATTTTCACAACAATCCATTTATGAAATTTAAAAACAACCAATGCGTATACCCACTCATTTAACCAATTCCATTTAATAATTTAATCAAAATAAGCATGGAATGACATGATAACACCAAGAACTGAGGTAGTACATCTCCCAATCTAGCCATTCCTTTCCATTATAGTATAACCTAGATTCCTATAACCAAGAAAGCACAAGAATTCATCCCTTGAGTGGTTTAAAAAGGAATAACTAAGACATTTCTAAAATATTCACCACTTGGGTGACCTTGATTTGGGTCACAGGTTCCAACACACCACAATAGAACCTATGGGCATCCTAACTAGGTCTGATTACATATACTGCAAGTAACGCGAACAAAAAATGGGGTTGCACCAGAAAGTACAATGGGTTGAATAAAGACCAATTGTTATTAAAATCACCAAAAGATGAATGAAAATTATAGAACACATACATTATCTTGGTAGTAGAGTGCTCATCCAGTATCTAATCTTGATTCATCCTAGTTTGGAAGAAATATGAATAATGAACAGAGAATGAGAAATTAGGTCATATGAGCCTAAATAAAAATAGCACAACCGTTGTTCATAAGAATAAAAAATGTATAAAAAGGAATCAAGTACATACAAATAAATTTCCAACATGACTGATAGTGGAAGAATTGGAACTCAGATGGGCGTTAGATCTGAAAAACCATAATAGTTGGTTTTCAGCTTCAAAAAGGGAGAAAAACACTTCAACGTGTTAAAGGATAGGAAACTTCTTTTTTGAAATGAAAACTCTTCTGTGAAATTGCATGGCTTGTTAAACCATTACATGGCAAGTAAATATGGTTTTTTCCTTCCTAAGGATTATCCCATACATCGTGAAAGGTCCTAGATAGACCATTAAACATAATGAAATGGAATTACATGATGTATATCCCCATTTTACATAGTGTAATCATCCTGAAACCAACCTACCTCCTTCCGGCCTATTCCTTCACAAGAACAACCAACCAAACCATGATACAACTTAGTGTACAATCCAAAGAGAAGTTTTAGCAAGCATTTAAGAAGAAAATGAAATATTTGTACCTCAAGAAACCTATGATCTTACAAAATTGGAGAAGGGATATATAAAATTCAGTTGGAATAACAAATAATTAAGTTTCCCAAAAATTATAACATTAAAAAGAAGTAAAAAATGGACACAAAAAGAATATCCATTTAATAGATAATGTTATACTTTTATTAGAAGATATGAAACCATAAATTCATCAGAAATGATCCTAGAAGCTTAAAATTTTCATTTTTAAGATTCTATTCTCGAGTTGAGAGAATATTTAATCAACAAGATATTTAACATGAGAAAATATACTTAGATGATTTCTTTTAAGTCTATAAGAAACATTTTAAACTTTCTTTGTTTATAGAAATGTTTTCCCAATTCTATCACATCTATTACCAAAACAAATGAATATTAAAGATGATTTTTTCATTCTCAAATCACTGAAATCAAATTTTGACAGATCATATAATCTATAAATGGATATGATGTTATTCCTCAAATATTTAGGAAATAACCAAGACCAGTCTAGTTAACACGAGGTTTGTGAAATTTGAGATAATATCTAATGTGATTAAATACTATATTAATCTCCAAAGTCTCTAAAATAACACCCAAGGTTAAACATTAAATATTCCATAAATAACAAACATTAATGATATTAGAAATATTCGTAACCATATTAAAAACATAAAAATTGGAAATATTAGATCACATATACTTCAGAGATCAACTGAACATTAATCTCCGAATAAGATTAATCACTCATAAAGTCATATCTTATATTCTGAAAAGTATACTAATATTCCAAAATATAACCAGAATTACAATAAAGAAACAATAAAATCATATATTCATCCAACCTATAACTATATCATTATTAAAAAAATTAACATCTTGGCCAAAAAAATTTTTGTTAACCTTAAACATATAATGTCCCAAATATAGGTAATTTATTCAAAAAAACGTTAACCACATAGTAACAAAACAACCATTGAATATCATGGTTATCTATATGATAAATTGTATGATCCCAAAATATAATATCCAATAATTAACTCAACATAAAAGATTACATTAACTCTAAAGGTTACTAATGACATTCAACTTATACACAAAAATTACAAAAGAATTCTTCCAAAAATAAACATTTTATTATAAATAAAGTTATTATTTAGGGTTTCAAATACCTCAAAAATCTATTAAAACTAAATATTATTCTCCAAGGTACTCCCATCACATAAATCTTAAAAATTGTATTAATTACTATGAGATTATGGTAATTATTAAAATTTTCAACCATTAAATATAATATAACTACATCATAATTGTTGAAACCATAAACGTAGACACTTAAATCATTCAATGTTCATCACAATCCATTAACAAAGATTTTAAATCATATTCTTTAATACATCCTGACCATAATCAAAAATATTAATCATGTCATTATATTATTAATTATAAATCTATTCATGTTTCTTAGTTTAAACATAAATAACTCATACCCATGAAATTTATATCACTATTCATTCCAATACCACATTCAATGGTAGATTCCCTATTATCTACTAGGACAAGTAAATACACTGTCAAAATGACTCAAAAACATTTCAAAATTCCTCTAATTTATTTATCAATGCATATTTATTACATCTTCATTGAAATTGGTGTTAAAATATACTTAAATTTCGTTAAAAATCTAATGTTTTGAATATGTAGATATGATATATTATCTTTAAAATTTTACCCATAATACATTAAGATATGGTTTGATTTGAGTTTTTGAAATAACGTTTTGTCTTTATAATTATAAAAAAAATTATATAACAATAAAAAGAAATTAGTTTCTCAAAGGTCGCCCTCTTTTGTAGCCAAGTAAGGGGGATGTAATCCCCTTTATGAGTTATCAATTATAAAAACATGATAAAGTGCATTATGGTATTTTATAAAAAGGGTATGTTGAGATGATTTTTTTTCTAACATGGAAAACTGTATCTTTTGACCCTCTATTCTATAAATGTATATAAGAGGATTGAGATACATTATAAGGTGTTTTGTAGGTAAGATTAATATTAGAGAAGGTTTCTAAATCACATTTTCAAGATATTTAAATTAATTTTATAAGTGAATACTCTGGAAGAGAAAGGTGGTATGTTTTTTATTTCCACCCATCCATCTCAAAGAAGAACATTTACCCAGATGAAATAAATTTTCAATTCAATAACCAATGATTTCTCAATAGAAAATATAGAAAAAACTAAATAAACTTTAATAGAGTATATTTCGAATGGCTTACTCAAATACATCATTCATGAAGTACATGATACATTTTATTTACTATAGGTTCAAACTAGGTTACCATAAGTCTGGTACTCTTATAATTATTAGGATAATCCCAAAATAACCATAATTTTCCATAAAATATTATCTTATAAGGTTATAAAATTATAACACCCTAACTTTTAATGTTATTTAAACCCTTTCTCTAATACCAACTAATCCACCCCATACCTTAATCAATTCATAAATACACTATTTATGAAAAGGGTTACTATTTCATACATTCTCATGATCGTTTAGGTTTATATATTTTGAGAATTTTAGGAAAATATTTCAGTATAAAGGGAGTAATGACACTCCATAACCATTTTTTCCATATAAATTGTATTCTTAAGTTTACACTCCTATTTCATTCAAGGAAAACTTACTTTATTCAAGACTAATTTTCTTTATTATAAGATAGAATTCATAATATTTCCTTCTCGTCCTTATGAACAATGAATTTTTTTTTAAAATGTGAGATGAGAAAAAAATATCAGTAAGTGAAAAAAAAGAAACCTATTATTACATTTGTAATCCTTTTTCCCAATAAAAATTTGACCCCAAATATCTGTTTACTTTTTCATGAAAACCATTTAATTTATCAATATATTTCATGAAAAGTTTCATATTAAATAATAAAGTTTAAATCATAATCATAATGGTTTCTTGGAATCTATGAAAACTCATTAATACCACTCATTAAAAAATAATCCTTTCACCATTATTTTAGAAAACAAATTTATAAACTTTCTTAAAAAACATAAGCTCATTTTATTATTTTTTTATCAAAATATTTACTTTATAAACCATTGAAAACATATAATATAGGTACCTTTACAAATTATCCTTAAATTCACACTTATAAGAACCCCTACAATGGAATCACCTAACCAGATAAATCCCATATTTCTTAAGAGAAACCTATCAATGGTAAACAATATTACTTTACTGAATGAATTGAAGATCTATTTCATGCTCACCCATCATTAGATCTATTTGAGGCTCACAAATAAATAATATAAAATGTATAAGAACAATAGTATTAATAAAACATGTATAACTTCTGCTTTAGTCACTAAACCAATTTGAACCAACATTCAATCCCATAAGAAATAACATAATTAGTTATCTCACAATGATGGGAAAGAGTTTCTGTTTCAATAGAATTTTTTTTAAAACTAAAAATGGCTATAATATTGAGAGAAATATATTATTTGAAAATAATCATAGAAAAATTTATAGGAATAATGATAATGAATAATGTTTATGATAATGGGGAAATGGTTAAATATTATATATTGAAAAAAATTATTTTTTTACATTGATAAAAAACAATGAAATGACCCAAATAGTATTTTTTTAAAAGATTCTATTTTAAACCTTTAAAAAGAAATTAAAACATAGTTCAAAATTAATTTTAACAATATTTAGTTTATAAATTTGAAAATTATTATAATATTTTGAAGAACATGTATATAGAGGATAAATATATGAATAAAATGCATTAAAATAAGGATTACAGAAAAATATCTTACATCAAGTCCTTTCTAGCTTCATATGTTATTAAAGTCCTAAATAAAAAATTATTTGATATTTTAACTTGATTAATAATATTTTCATACATATTTCATTTTTATTACTTCCTTTAATTTATTAATTATCATAACTATTAAGTTACTAAAATGGTTATGTTCACATTGGATGTTTTAGGCACATTTGGTTTATAAAATCAAAACAACATCGATGCATTAACCATGGTTAAAGGTGTTATAGATCTATTACCTCCAGAATCCTAAAAATGATATTATTATAATATTTATATATTAAATATACTTTTGAAACAAACCATTTTATTCAGTCATGAAATACAACCTAAGTCGTTTCATGGAGATAGTAGTCTGTACGTATGCAAGAATGGTGTTTTAATTTTTATAACATGTGGAAACGAAATAAATTAGATAATATTTCAATTTAATAGAATCATAATTATGTTATATATTTAATATTTATTCATTAATTTGATCTTTATGACCATCGTTGTATAGTGGTGATAAAAACTTAATCGCGTAGTGTAACAACCCGAGATTTTATGAAAAATATTATTTTTATTTCACTAATGTCTTGTGTTGTACGCTACACCAAAAGGAGCTTGCACAACACGCATCCTTGACTTGCCTTGAATTACACGCAATCGCAACCTTCCTCGATAGCGTGTGTGGTACGTAATACTGAGTTTCACGAAACAATGATATGCTATTAAAATATTATTAAAACTAGCCGTTATGAATAGTAATAACCACTTTTTAAAATTTTATAAATTTTATTTTTCAAAATGGACTTCATTTTTGGACTCAGAATATCGAAATTAGCCTAGGGTGAAATTTTGGTATTTTTCTGAAAACTTTCAATTTTTGATGAATAGTGAAACCACTAAGTGGTAGGTTAAAAACCGAATTTTGCATAAAACTTAATTTTACCGCTTCTGTGAATGGAATTTCAAAAATCCGAGAGACACAGTTAATATCAAGGACTAAAATGTGGTTCAATGAGATGAAAATAATTTTTTGGTGAATAGTAACTTTTTACTATTTTTACCGCGGTTAATAGTAAATAGGGTAACTAAGGGTAAATATGATATCAATATTACCCTAACACATGTCCTAATTCTATTGGACAAGTGTAATTCGACCAAAAACAAACTTAGGAATAAAATATGACCATTTAGGCCCACTTGGGTTAGATTAGGACCTTTATTATTAATTTATTTAAAGAAGGGTTAAAATAGTTAAAATCAAAGTTTAATAAGTAAATCATTTTTAATATGGGGTTATACATAAGATAAATTCGATTGTAAATATTAATTAGAAAGATAAAAAGATTTACTACATGATGGTAATTTATTTGTAATTTTTAGATATCAAATAATTTAATTTATTTATGACACAATGATGATGCAGTAATTATCTTATTAATGAAATATTGACATAATTGATGTTATAAACACCAAAATAAATATAATTTGACACTTTTTATGAATTCCACTAATTTTCTAGGTTACTATGATATATTAGTGTTGATTTAATCAACTTGGTTCGAACATATAATTCTGTTATGACTTTCACAAAAATCATATATCAAATAGTGTCAAAATTGACACAAAATAGTTTTTAAATAAAATATTATATTATTAATGGTTATTTTATTCCTAAAAATCTATGGTTCGGCCAAATGACTTAGATAAGGATATATATATTTGGGGTTATTTTGACATGTTATAGTAAGTGTATTAACCATATAGTGAAAGAAAACAAAAAGACACGGTAAATGTTAAATTATTTAACTTAGAGTTAAATCTAATTGATAAGGTTAAAATAATATCCTAAACTTGTCTAAATTCTATTGGTTGATAGGATTTCGACCCATACCCACTTTAGCTTCGAAATAACACCCTTTGGAATCATTATAAACCGATTTTGACTTTAATATAAAATAATATTTTTAAGAATTCCTAAGGTGACCCTCTCCTCCCTTATAAAAGGGTACCTCCTCCCCCTTCTCCTCACACCAATTTGAGCACTCATTCTCGGCCAACCCCTGACAAAATATCTTCTCCACTTCCCTAGAAACATCCTAGAGGTTCTGGTCTTCCTCAAAGACCAATTTTAGTGCCCTAAGAGGAGGTCTCAAAGAGGCGCTTCAAAGAAGAGGTAATTACCGTTACCAATTCTTTCATCTTTATTTCTTCTTCCACTTCTTCTTCTTAGGTTGTTTCATTATGAAGTAATAACATCAGTATCACTCATATACTGATATGTTATTATAAGTATGAAACAACCCTATTTCACCATCTATCCATCCTACGGGAAAAGAAATCACCGCGCGTGCGTACGTACGGAATACCATCTCCACGCCGTGGTGTAATCTATTTTCCACCACCACCTTACATGGATGGGTATAATGGTGTAAAGAATAACTATACATAGTTATTACAACATCATATTGATTCTGATATATTGTATAATCCACTCCAATTCAATTCAGTATTTATGGAAATGATATCATCGCTCGTGCGTACGTACGGACTACCGTCTCCACGACGCGATGAGATTCATTCTCCATGTTAACCATTTAAGAATGATTATAAAGTATATATAAGAAATAATAATGAAATATATGACATTATAAAGTTACTGGATTTATGTATATATATATATGTATGTCATCAACTCACTTCTATTCAAGACAATAAGGAAAGGAAAACAGCGTTCATGTGTACGTACGGACTACCGTCTCCATGAACGGTGTTTTTCATTTTATTTATCTACCTATTATATATATATATACTGAATATATATGATATATAAATCATATTTTATATTCTGGAAGTGAGTAAATCATGATATAAGTAATAATGATGTCAAGAACAACAAGTCAAAACACCTACGATAAATGAAACGATTTTACCCAAAACGCTTCTTTAATATGGAATTTACAAAAGAACGGGTAATATAATGTCATAAGTGAACCATATATGATATCATAACAATGAATATGATTCTGTAATAAGTCAATAACATGATTTAAATCATTATACAGGAGGTTCAGACACTTACAAAGCAAGTCGGACCTAAGGTAAGGGAAATATCACAATCTCATTCTTATCCGAGATTGTTTGTACTTTGAAATTTACTGGGGTATATTTTATCATCCACATCCATGTTTCCTCAATATTTAATGTTATTTACATCCACCTACAATTGTTTAAATCCAATTTTACCCTTCAGTGAGTTTTTAGTAAAAGATATGAAAGGAATCTTTTGTCGTTTTTCATACGAGGCAATTTTTGACTTTTCCGACAAAAGTACGAGAAGAATGTTTTTTAACTTATACGGCATGAACTGATTTTTATGGTTTTATAAAGCCTTATTTTCATGAAACTTCCTCCAAAATATTTCATGAATATTTTCAATAAAATCTCTTTCTTTTAAAATTGCATGATGTTTTGTGAAAAGAAATTGATTTTGAAGAAGAAAGGATATTTTCCTCAAGAATTCAATTCAAGTGTTTTATCAAAATTATTTTCCATCTAAGATAATAAAGGGTTCTGTTTCTATCCATATTTTTACATTGATTTGACTATGTTGTGATGGAATTATGTTTATGAATTCCTTTATCTTATATGAATGGTTTTATGATGTCATGTTGTTTAAGAATCCCATTGTTATTACATGGGTTATGAAATGATTTATGGTTTATGATTTTGTGGCACACATAAGAATGGTATCATTAAGAGATGGGTGGGACCTATATCTCCCTCCAATGCATTGGGTAAAGATTTTATATCTCATGAGATAGACATGGCTGGAATGGTAGGTTATACCGGTTCAGTGAAACAGGACTGAAACGAGGGTTACTCGATTCAGAAAGGGACTTTGTCCACTAAGATAGTCTTGGCAATGAGTCTTGACTAACAAGAAATGATTCTCTATGATTATGTGTGAATTCCACAAAGTTTCATGTTTTAAGTTATGATTATTGTGATTACATTTCACTGCCATGATTTATCCCATGTTATGATATTATGAGCTTTTTGCAGGTTAAGATTTCCAAAAGCTATGTTCTTATATATATGATGTGATTGATATTTCTTTTGTTTACCCTTACTGAGCATTTGAGCTCACCCTTTTATGTTTTCTTTTCCCCAGGATATAAAGAAAGGTTTTAGGTAAAAAAAAGGGATGACCTTTATGGGAGATATTGAAGATCTTTCACCACGATTAGAAGATTACGTTCCGAGTTTCCAAAGACACTAAACTATTACGATCCTTTAGTGTGTGTTTTTGTTATGTACTAAGTATTCCGCAAATGTAATGTAATGTCCATGTACGTCAGGCTTCGGGTCTCTACAGTTGGTATCAGAGGAAAGGTTTAGTCAACCTTTGGAAACTAGGATGCGAGAACTTTAGTGAGATCCCTAGAGATATTTCTAAGGTATGTCTAGGGATGTCCCTAAGGTTAAGTATACGTATAGGTTATAGTACTAGAACTACGCTAACGATCATAGAATTAAACCTAAGATGTTAGATATTGAAGGTACTCCCCCTTTATAATATTGTTTTCCCTAGCATGATTTTTGCCTCTCACACTATTCTTTTTGGGTTTTAGAAAATGGATGGAAACAAGGTGATTCATGATAATGGAGGATATGCTGGACAATGGAATGATATTTTTTATGAGCAACCAAATGAAATGGGATTTGGAAGTCCAAACATCATTATTATGCCGAATCAGCAATCTCATAATATGATTAATAAAGTAAAATTTGGTAAGTTTCCTGACTCGGCTAATAAGAGAAAGATGGAGTTTCATGATGATCATAGAGGAAAGAAAGTTCAATTTCCCCTATGTAAATCATGTGGGAAGAGGCATCAAGGAGAATGTTTCAAAGGAACTGGAAGATGCTTTGGGTGTGGAAAAGAAGGACACAAAGCCAGTAAGTGCAAAGGAAAAGGTTCAGTTAACACCAGGGATGAGGATAATGGTATTGCTACGACATCAACAATGGTTAAATGTTTTAAATGTGGAATGTACGGGCATTATGAAAACCAATGCCCTAAGGGAAAGTCTCATGAAGAGAATCAGTATGGTCGTATGGGTAGTATTTATGTTGATGATGATGATGAGACTACAAATGATATGTGAGATGAAAGAATTGTTGATGCTCGGTCAATGGTTAAAGAATGTAGTGGAATGATTACATGTTTATTAAGTGTAATGTTGTATAAGTAATCTCATGGTACTATGGGATAAATAGACATCTAAGGATTGTTACATTGTTGTCTTTCCTTAAGTTTTGAAAGCATGTGATGAATGGTACAAGTATTTTTGGAAAGTAGATGATATGCACTTAATGAAGGGATAAGACGATAATGATATGTTTGATTGTATGCATGAGCTCATGATTGATATAAGGACTAAGTGATATCATGGTTTGAGTATATAGAATTTTGAGGATTTTGGTATTTGGAAAGTGTTAACTTTTAACTGCACTCATGATTTCACTAAGGTATTCAAGAGAATACACAATTAAGGACTTTGAATGTTTGGAATGTGACCAACAAGACATATCTTATGATATGTGGGGATCGACGACAGTATTAAATCTCTGGTAATCATTGTCACTATATTATGAGTGTGGACTGCAGTATTATGTATAAGCCTAAAGATTAGACTGGATTATGTTGGACATAAGTTAGTATTGTTTAAGGATAGAAGATTTTCGATATTATTGATGGGATGTTATAGTAACATAGTTTTAGAAAAAGGACAACCTGTAGGACGGGCGACAGCCCATCGCTTCGGACAAGGCTATAGGAATCGAACCCACAACCGAAGTGCGACTGGCCTTTATCGCCTACCACTGACCTACAGGAAGTCCCTGTTTAGTAGAAACTAGTGTTATTATATTAAGCAGTATGATATATGAAGTATAAGCCCATTTTAGGAACCATATATGATTAATCCCACTATAGATCGACTTATGTATATAAATTTTGCTAACCTTTTGAGACAGATGGAATGACCCGTCATTCTATCACATGATCTGCTAACACTTCACGAATAACAAATTCAACTTCATTTATTTAAGAGATGAAGTGGAAATTGTTAAAGGCACGAACAACAGTGAGATTGTACCAAAATAAAGTAAGTATTTATTCTAATTCAAATTCTTTAACTTTAGGTAAATGATCTTGAAAACCAAAAATGTTGTCCTAGTTCTCTTATACCTGATGAATCAGATGGTACCTTAGATCGTCACAAATTTATGGATTTGTGATTACTGGCTTTTCCATATCCATGTTCTCTACCACTCTCCATCAGAACATGATGGTTAGATTTCTCTTCCATACCCATATTTTCACCTATGTGGAAACCCAGTGATTAGTTTATTTGGGTAATCGTTACATTTCATACTTTAGTTATTAAAGCCAAGTTTTGGTATTCCTTTTTACGATGTGGGTTTCTATTAAAGAAACTTTCGAATAGTAAACCATTTATAACCCCGACGAATTTCGAGGGCGAAATTCATTTTAAGGGGGGTAGAATGTAACAGCCCGAGATTTTATGAAAAATTATATTTTTTATTTCACTAATGTCTTGTGTTGTACGCTACACCAAAAGGAGCTTGCACAACACGCATCCTTGACTTGCCTTGAATTACACGCAATCGCAACCTTCCTCGATAGCGTGTGTGGTACGTAATACTGAGTTTCACGAAACAATGATATGCTATTAAAATATTATTAAAACTAGCCGTTATGAATAGTAATAACCACTTTTTAAAATTTTATAAATTTTATTTTTCAAAATGGACTTCATTTTTGGACTCAGAATATCGAAATTAGCCTAGGGTGAAATTTTGGTATTTTTCTGAAAACTTTCAATTTTTGATGAATAGTGAAACCACTAAGTGGTAGGTTAAAAACCGAATTTTGCATAAAACTTAATTTTACCGCTTCTGTGAATGGAATTTCAAAAATCCGAGAGACACGGTTAATATCAAGGACTAAAATGTGGTTCAATGAGATGAAAATAATTTTTTGGTGAATAGTAACTTTTTACTATTTTTACCGCGGTTAATAGTAAATAGGGTAACTAAGGGTAAATATGATATCAATATTACCCTAACACATGTCCTAATTCTATTGGACAAGTGTAATTCGACCAAAAACAAACTTAGGAATAAAATATGACCATTTAGGCCCACTTGGGTTAGATTAGGACCTTTATTATTAATTTATTTAAAGAAGGGTTAAAATAGTGAAAATCAAAGTTTAATAAGTAAATCATTTTTAATATGGGGTTATACATAAGATAAATTCGATTGTAAATATTCATTAGAAAGCTAAAAAGATTTACTACATGATGGTAATTTATTTGTAATTTTTAGACATCAAATAATTTAATTTATTTATGACACAATGATGATGCAGTAATTATCTTATTAATGAAATATTGACATAATTGATGTTATAAACACCAAAATAAATATAATTTGACACTTTTTATGAATTCCACTAATTTTCTAGGTTACTATGATATATTAGTGTTGATTTAATCAACTTGGTTCGAACATATAATTCTGTTATGACTTTCACAAAAATCATATATCAAATAGTGTCAAAATTGACACAAAATAGTTTTTAAATCAAATATTATATTATTAATTGTTATTTTATTCCTAAAAATCTATGGTTCGGCCAAATGACTTAGATAAGGATATATATATTTGGGGTTCTTTTGACATGTTATAGTAAGTGTATTAACCATATAGTGAAAGAAAACAAAAAGACACGGCAAATGTTAAATTATTTAACTTAGAGTTAAATCTAATTGATAAGGTTAAAATAATATCCTAAACTTGTCTAAATTCTATTGGTTGATAGGATTTCGACCCATCCCCACTTTAGCTTCGAAATAACACCCTTTGGAACCATTATAAACCGATTTTAACTTTAATATAAAATAATATTTTTAAGAATTCCTAAGGTGACCCTCTCCTCCCTTATAAAAGGGTACCTCCTCCCCCTTCTCCTCACACCAATTTGAGCACTCATGCTCGGCCAACCCCTGCCAAAATCTCTTCTCCACTTCCCTAGAAACATTCTAGAGGTTCTGGTCTTCCTCAAAGACCAATTTTAGTTCCCTAAGAGGAGGTCTCAAAGAGGCGCTTCAAAGAAGAGGTAATTACCGTTACCAATTCTTTCATCTTTATTTCTTCTTCCACTTCTTCTTCTTAGGTTGTTTCATTATGAAGTAATAACATCAGTATCACTCATATACTGATATGTTATTATAAGTATGAAACAACCCTATTTCACCATCTATCCATCCTACGGGAAAAGAAATCACCGCGCGTGCGTACGTACGGAATACCGTCTCCACGCCGTGGTGTAATCTATTTTCCACCACCACCTTACATGGATGGGTATAATGGTGTAAAGAATAACTATACATAGTTATTACAACATCATATTGATTCTGATATATTGTATAATCCACTCCAATTCAATTCAGTATTTATGGAAATGATATCATCGCTCGTGCGTACGTACGGACTACCGTCTCCACGACGCGATGAGATTCATTCTCCATGTTAACCATTTAAGAATGATTATAAAGTATATATAAGAAATAATAATGAAATATATGACATTATAAAGTTACTGGATTTATGTATATATATATATGTATGTCATCAACTCACTTCTATTCAAGACAATAAGGAAAGGAAAACAGCGTTCATGTGTACGTACGGACTACCGTCTCCATGAACGGTGTTTTTCATTTTATTTATCTACCTATTATATATATATATACTGAATATATATGATATATAAATCATATTTTATATTCTGGAAGTGAGTAAATCATGATATAAGTAATAATGATGTCAAGAACAACAAGTCAAAACACCTACGATAAATGAAACGATTTTACCCAAAACGCTTCTTTAATATGGAATTTACAAAAGAACGGGTAATATAATGTCATAAGTGAACCATATATGATATCATAACAATGAATATGATTCTGTAATAAGTCAATAACATGATTTAAATCATTATACAGGAGGTTCGGACACTTACAAAGCAAGTCGGACCTAAGGTAAGGGAAATATCACAATCTCATTCTTATCCGAGATTGTTTGTACTTTGAAATTTACTGGGGTATATTTTATCATCCACATCCATGTTTCCTCAATATTTAATGTTATTTACATCCACCTACAATTGTTTAAATCCAATTTTACCCTTCAGTGAGTTTTTAGTAAAAGATATGAAAGGAATCTTTTGTCGTTTTTCATACGAGGCAATTTTTGACTTTTCCGACAAAAGTACGAGAAGAATGTTTTTTAACTTATACGGCATGAACTGATTTTTATGGTTTTATAAAGCCTTATTTTCATGAAACTTCCTCCAAAATATTTCATGAATATTTTCAATAAAATCTCTTTCTTTTAAAATTGCATGATGTTTTGTGAAAAGAAATTGATTTTGAAGAAGAAAGGATATTTTCCTCAAGAATTCAATTCAAGTGTTTTATCAAAATTATTTTCCATCTAAGATAATAAAGGGTTCTGTTTCTATCGATATTTTTACATTGATTTGACTATGTTGTGATGGAATTATGTTTATGAATTCCTTTATCTTATATGAATGGTTTTATGATGTCATGTTGTTTAAGAATCCCATTGTTATTACATGGGTTATGAAATGATTTATGGTTTATGATTTTGTGGCACACATAAGAATGGTATCATTAAGAGATGGGTGGGACCTATATCTCCCTCCAATGCATTGGGTAAAGATTTTATATCTCATGAGATAGACATGGCTGGAATGGTAGGTTATACCGGTTCAGTGAAACAGGACTGAAACGAGGGTTACTCGATTCAGAAAGGGACTTTGTCCACTAAGATAGTCTTGGCAATGAGTCTTGACTAACAAGAAATGATTCTCTGTGATTATGTGTGAATGCCACAAAGTTTCATGTTTTAAGTTATGATTATTGTGATTACATTTCACTGCCATGATTTATCCCATGTTATGATATTATGAGCTTTTTGCAGGTTAAGATTTCCAAAAGCTATGTTCTTATATATATGATGTGATTGATATTTCTTTTGCTTACCCTTACTGAGCATTTGAGCTCACCCTTTTATGTTTTCTTTTCCCCAGGATATAAAGAAAGGTTTTAGGTAAAAAAAAAGGGATGACCTTTATGGGAGATATTGAAGATCTTTCACCACGATTAGAAGATTACGTTCCGAGTTTCCAAAGACACTAAACTATTACGATCCTTTAGTGTGTGTTTTTGTTATGTACTAAGTATTCCGCAAATGTAATGTAATGTCCATGTACGTCAGGCTTCGGGTCTCTACACGTAGCTTCATGAAGGTGGTATCCCATAAGTACACACAATTGATATTATAAATTTAAACAGATTGAAAAGGTAAGAAGGTAAGTAATATATTCTCCTCACATAATAATAATAATTTCATTAATATATTATATATTAATTAATTCCATATTTATAACTAGCATTGTATAGTGGTGATGGAATATAAAACACATCGATATGTGGAGGTGGTAGTCCATACATACATTGGAGTGTTGTTTTCATTCTCCATAGGATGGAAAATAGAATGAAAGGAGTTATTCCATCAACATAACAATATTTAAGTATATATAATTTATTTATTTCTTTATACTATAATTGTTTGAATACACACTGCTACAAAAACAGACCTTTAACAGTGCTTACCTTTATCATCACTAAAAAAGCACTTATAAAAGGTACCTTTTATAAGTGCTAAAAAAGCGATGATAAAGAGTACCCTTTATCTATGCTTTTTTATTGTTGATAAATGGAAAACTTTATCAACCTTTTTATTTAGCATTAATAAAAGGTACCCTTTATTAGTGCTTTATTTTTAGCATTGATAAAGGGTACCCTTTATCAGGTATTTATTTGGAGCACTTATAAAGGGTAAGCTTTATCAATGCTATTTAGTGCTCATTAATGTTTAGAATAAAATGAATTAATTGAAAACTAAAAATTTTAAAAATATGACCAAATTTATTAATTAAATAATTAATGATAAAAATGAATAAAATGAATATATATTTAAATTATAAATATCAATAAATATTATATTTTAAACATATAAATATGTAAAATTAATAAATTGAAATAACTAAACAAATAGAAATTAAAAATAAGAAAATTAAAAATAATAATAAACATTTTATTAAATAAACAAGTATTGATAAAAATGAAAAAATTTAATATACATATATATTGATTATAAATATTAATAAATAGTATATATTAAATTTAGATATATTAGATGAATAAATTATAATAATTATACATAAAATAAAAAATGAATAAATAGTAACGATTAAAAAAATTAAATTGAGTAACTCAAAAAATTATTAAAAAAATTATTAATGAAACAATTATTAATAGAAAAGAATATGTTTAATATATATATATATAAATTATAAATATTAATAAAATATATATATGAAATATAAATTTATAAAAAATGAATATAATATAGAAATTAAAAACATATTACTGTCTTATTCATATTTAATGTTGCTTTATTTTTCTATTTAATAAATATCAAATGTGTATTACATTGATTTCACATAAATATATATAATTAATGCATTTTTTATATACAATTCACAAACACAAATTTTTACGTGATTAATAAAATCTTATATAGAAAATCACACACTTAATATTTATACAATTTATTCAAATTTTAGTATAATTTATAATATTATTATTCATGATAAATTTAATATATTAAATTTTTAATCGACAATTGTTATTTAATTTTAATATTAATATAGTTAGGTATTAATTATTCATTTTTAATATTTTTTTAATTTTTTTATACTTTTGTGATTTAATCATTTTCTATTATTTTTTTATATATATTGATTTACTATGTAGTAGTATTTTCAATATGTTTTCATCCATACTTCAATACATATCTACTATTAAAAAAAGTTTATATCTAATTAAAAAACTTATCGATTTTTTCAATATTTTTAATGTGTACTCATTTATAATTATTCAATTTCACATATTTTTAAAATGATTGTATTTAAGATTATATATTCATTAATAATGTTAAAAATATTTGTTTAATTAAATATTTATAAATTAATATATTTAGAAATGTATATTTATTATATTTATAAATTTATAAATTTATAATTATTATATGTAAATAAATATTATTTTTCAAAAAATTATCTATTTAAATATAAATAAATAATAATTTATATTTAAATAATTATAAAATAAAAATAAATTTATTTAAATTACGAATATACTTTTTATTAATATTGATATTTATTATATATATATATAAGTTGAGGTCGAATCCTTAATTTATTTAGGGAATGAGGCTACATTACCAAGAAAAGTAGACAATATACAATTTACGGATATACTCAACGAGACTCGAACTCAAGACCTCACCGAGACTGACATGGGTAGTTACCACTGAGCTACACCATGGGATATATAAATATATATACATATCCATATACATTATTAATTAAATATATAAATATATAAATAATATGTTTTTAATGTATACATATATTTGTGAATAAATAATTACATATGTAAATAATTATAAAATGATAATAACTATATTTGAATAATAAATTGAAATTATATATTATATTTAATTATTAAATATATATATATATATAAGTATATAAATATTTAATGATATAAATATATTAAAAATTATAAAATTATATAAAATATATTTAAATAATGAAAATATTTACTATGTTTATATTTATATATATTTATGAAATATATATATATATATATATATATAATTTTATTACAATATATAATGATATAAATATCTTTTCAATTATAAATAAATAATTGTAAATATAATTATAAATGCATAAAAATATAATTTTTTAAAATATAATTTATATAATTGTCAATAAATAATTATTTATTTAAATAATAATAAAATTACAATAAACAAATATATAATTATAATTATAAATATTTTATCACTATTATAATTTTCGCAATGATAAATATGGTTTTTATCAATGTTTATTTAGCATTGATTAAGCTCTATCTTTATCAGTGCTTATCAATTTAGCACTTATAAAAGGTATTTTTATCAGTGATTTTTTATAAACATGGCTAAAGTGTCCCTAATCTATTTTGAAGAACCCTAACCATGACAAATTTAGTGAAGATTCTCAAGATCTTGTATAACTCTTCTACATCCAGCACTCCACCTCTATATTCTCTGGTACAAATCAAGGCTATAGTTTAAGGTATGTTATTTTTACATTTTCCACTCTCATTGATTTCTTGTTTGGGTTCCGTAGTTTATGTATTTACACTATTTTAATCTATGCTGAACCCTACTACTTCCCTGGATCGCAATTATTCCTTATACATCTTAACATTGGTATGTTCTTCAATGTGTGAAAAACCTTCCAATAAAGGGATTCCCATTTATCATAATCGAATTGGAAATCCAACATAGTGACCAATATAACATTATCCATTATCACTACCCATTTTGACTTCACATGACCATTACGCAATCTGATTTATAGTTACACAACACCATTATTGTTTACTTACCTTAGGTTTGTTTTGATAATTTTTATCCTCAAATGAAATTAGTTTGGTTTATTGAATTACAGTATTCCCATGTTCATTGTACTACCACCATTGAAACATGTGTCGTGTTTTGAGTGATTTTTCAATTTTATATATTTTACAGAGTGGTCTTTTTGTGTCACTTAAATATTCATACTCTATACTCCCTCCTATAACATAATTTAACCAATTATTTATTTCCTTAGGAAATCTAATTGGGTCCATCAAACAACATATTTGACCTATGGGAAATCGTACAATTTTCCACCATGTCCTTTATTATTTAATCTCCAGCATGAATCTGTAATTCATATCATATATTAACACACATGAGACCATTCTATAAGTTCAATATTCACATTAATACAATTCCATAATACATTATCATTATATGAAATGTCTTGGATAACTAGAGACTCCTAGAAATATGGTTTTAAAAAATGAAACTATATATATTTCTAACAAGGTAAATAATAATGTCATTGGTGTACCATGAATGATTTATGAATTTTTACTCTAATATTCAAATATATTTTTTCTCCTTGTTCATGATCATTGGAAATTCTCTCTTCATATTCATCTAATGAGTAGACTGATAATATTCATTATGAGATGTTTTCTTAATTATTCCAGCTCTATCAATTCAATTTCATCCATCAATATTATACCCTTAATAAATAAAAATCATTTAAATTACTATTCAAATAAATATGATACAATTATTATAAATTTATCACACTCTAATAAATAAATCATGAAAATTATCATATCCATTGTCTTAATACATTGATCCATAATAAATTGATATAAGGATCCACTAAATAAAATTAATTTTTTTCAATGATGATTTCAAGGTAAAATTGTTTATTATTGTGTGATTTTTTATATTCAACATGATTTAGGTTATTGTTTATAAAATGGTATAGATTAAGTGATAAATTGTTTTTTTTAACTCAATCATTTACTACTTTATAAAGGTATTTTGGAAGTAAATTAATTTCACATTACATGTGTTGTTTGGTTGGTTTCCCCTCATTCCAACCATTTTATAAAATAGAAAATAATATATCAGAACATAAATGATAATTATTTATGTCCAAAATTTAAATTTGATCCATTTTATTATTCTATATATGTGATGTTTAATATTAATTATATTTTTATTAATGCTTCTTAGTGGTTTTAATTATTTTCAAATACTATAAATTAGTTGAAATAATTGATTTACTTATATAATTTATTTTTAATGGGTGCTTTATTATTATTATATTATGTGAGTAATGTTGTACTTATGTATATGGAAAATATTATATAGATTATTGGATGTATTATTTTATTAGAAAATGAACTCATCAGGGGAGCTTTAGATAGATTTATTTCTTAATTGGAATGGTATGCCCAATAGATTAAATTTTAAATTTAATAACCATTTAAATAAAAAACATTCTAAAAATTATAATGTTGACTCATTTTTTTTAGATCCAAAATACTATTTTGAATAGATACTCACATTTTGTATATATTCTTTAATGATTTCCATTTGAATACATGTATCATGGAGGATGAGAGAATTGTATATTGAGAAGTGGGATTTATGAATAGTTTTTGGTGAATAAGGATTGAAAATAATCATGAAATTTTGGTAGTTAATTTTTTATCTCATATTTTATATTATTTTAATTTTTTTCTATATATTTGGTTCTATAATGGGTTCATAATTCATGATAACTCATGATAATTATTAATTTGTTAGATCATATATAAGTAATTATGATTTTTATATTGATGAAAAATATATTTAAAATGAATTAATGTGATCAATAAGAATTTATACGTGGTTGATTGTTTTGGGTGATTTTGAAATGGTTTAATTCAATTCTAAAAATAAATTTAAATTACAATAAAAAATATTTAATAAAATTATGTTCATTTAATTACAGTGGGTTAATAGTGGACATTGATATTATGATTGTGGGTTTTTTAATATATTTGTAGAATAAGGATTATGATGATATTATTGATACATTAGAATGTGAGTTACTATAGATATGTTAGTGACTTACCAAGGGATAAGCTATGGGTGATGTGACATTTGTGTTACTATTTTTTCTTCTTTATGGTTTTTCAAAAGTTATGTTTAACTAATGTATTTTGGAACCCACTGTGTGGTCCTTTCCTAAGGGAACCAATTATGATAAGACTTCCTCATATTTCAAATGCACTTTATAAGAAAAAATGGATATGTTATACCCATTTCATGATTTAGATTCAATGAGTACATGTGATGGTTATCCCTGAGGGATAGTCCTGGATACTAGGGGTCTAAGGTTGAATCTCATGGTACATGTGATGTGGTTATTTACATTGGGAGATAAATAATTTTTTATCCTCACATGATTCAACTGTTAAACTCTTATTAGTGAAATGATTAAAATGTTAGGGAATAATAATTGTATAAACATATGGTAACATTATTATAATTAACTGGTATGAAATAAAGCCAATAAATTTGATAATCATGGATTCCTCGTTAGTACATAATTACTTGAATTTCGTGTGTATTTTGAATGTTAATACTTTGAACATATACACAAATATATTCATTTTTTTATATTTTATGGTCCATATTAGAATTTACTGGTTTAGTTTTATTCTCACACCATAGACATAAACCTTATTGAACATAGAGATCATATATTTCATATATATGTTAGGGTAGATGACTAATAACATAGATTAGAGTTGGTGTAGCTCGGTGGGGAATGAGTTGATGTTCTCGTGGTAGTGTCAGGGATCTTTTTTTCATTTTGAGAGGTGATTTTAAATTTTAAATTAAGATAAAGTAAAGAATTTTTTTTAAGGAGACTACTTTCATCCTCAATAGCTTCATATCCTGAAAATTTATTATTTCATTTTTTTCTTGAGACTCTTCCCCTATATGTTCAATGTTTCTTGAAAAAATGTGAGTAGTAGTCATCCGGAATGATCATCGGTACCCATTATGGTATGAATACTACTCAGAGTAGTTTAATCAACATATGTGCATTACCAGAAGAGATAGATGATGAGTCTCAATGAATAAAATTCAATAATAACTAATCATGAGATCAATATGGTGGGGATAATAGCTGTCTATAAATTTTACCTTTGGATGATTTCATAGGATAACACCTACCATAGTGTTATAATTATTTTCTTAATTTCAATTACCCATTTCCTTAAAAATGGATACATCATCATTTTTTGAAAAAATATTATGAATATGGAGTTAAATAGTTTATCAAAATTGAAACCCTTCTCAAATACATTTTCCATGTTTATGTTGTTTTTATTCAATAAAAATTAAATGTTTGACTACTCATGTGGAAAATGTCTTCTCCACATGATGATGTTACCAATACTAAGGAATAACATACTGTTAATGATGAAACTTCTGAACTATTAGTGGATCAACATCATGTTGAAAAAAATGACATAAATGCAACGTCATATTTTTGCATAAAATTATCAACTCATGGAGTCAGGTTATAACATATAAGGTTGGTTGGAATCAACGCGAACAACCTATTGACCCCAATAAGTCAATATTCATTAGTTGTGTTGGGATCACAATGAGGATGAATGTGATGATTGATATTTATTCATGGTTACACATCTAACATGTAATGAAGGAAACCCTTTGTGAAGATATAATGGTAATGTTGTGATATGCTTTTCCAATTTTACTAAAAAATTATATTATGTAACATTGATTTAATTTTCAATATTCCTTGAAGAGATAATTTATTTTAGAATATTTCCATGATAAATTTTTCTTAATGGCTACTAGAAAATCCCATAAAGGCTTCTAAAATATATTTGTGAAGATATATCTTAGGGATTCTGAGGGGAAAGTAAATCCCCACCCACCAGTTAGTTATATACACATTATGAAGAAGAAAATATGGACTGCTTTCACCAATTATTACAATGATAAATCAATTTAGGTTAATTATAGTTGATTATATATTATTTGAAATTATTTATTTTATCCAAATTCATTGAAAATTGCTAATTTATGAAACAGAAAAAGGGTCTTAAAAATAAGAAATGTGCATCAAAACTATTGAACCCCTATCGCAAAGCAAGGATGGGTACACTTCACTAATGAAAAAATGGTATTTATTTTTAATAAAAAATAATAGTTTTTATATAAAAAGCCTATTTTTGTTTGTTTATATGCATATTGATGAATCAAAATCCAAAGATACTTCCATCCCACTTCAAGTGCTATGAAAGGAGGCTCATGTGAATAAGGAGGGTAATGTAATTGACGAAAACACAAAAGCAGTAGGTAAAACATGTGTAAGTATGAAATAATAGTAATTCATTGGGATTTATAACAGTATTACGAAAAACATCTATTCATGTACGTATTTTTATATTATTTTTATATGAGAATAAATTGTGACTAGAATGGAAGAAAAACCACTATCAATTGCTTTGAAGCTACTGAAACAATATGGTCATTTTAGATGATTAGGATTCGGAGTGTCTCCTAGAATATATTTTGATAATATAAAGACACATGAAAATACATATTATATTGTGAGATGATTTTAGAAATAAATAAACTCACTCTATGATATTATTATCCACTCTAGTTTGGAAGAACAATGTATGTTAAATGATTAAAACAAACTAGTGGTGGAACAAAGATCTGAACATGAACCAAGTAACCCCTAGATTTGAGGTTGGAAATCCCCCAACCACATACCTTATCCATGGTAATAAAATTTTTAATTAATATTTCTCCTAAATGCGATTCAAATAACTTATAATAAGTTAATATTAATACAATCTTATAGGGTATAGTAATATGTGATTTGTGTCTGTCAACACCCATGCACTACCTTGTTGCGAGGTGTATGATGTATAATATCCTAGGACACAAGATACACCATAATTACCTCCTAAAATATAAAATTAGTGTTTCAATTGAGGTTTCTCATGAGACGACTAGTGAGTTTCATGTTCAACTTAGTGATCCATATATTACAATAATCAATGACGCTATTGAAACATTCATAGCATGACTATTTAAATTTATAAAGATACACAAGGAATGTATTTATAGATGATTTTCAAATGAAAAACCTATAATAGTTGATGAAAAAATCTCTGAATTGAGGTTTGATATTACAGATGGATAAAGAGTGGGTAATCAAAAGTTGAGATCATGATAATCAAGTGAATCAACCAAGAAATCAAAATAACCTTTAGGGAGTATCTTCTCCCTAGAAATTCTATAGAAACATTTATTATCATTAAAAATTCTGTTAGAGACCACATTTAAAGATGGAAATTTGTCATAAATTCCATATTAGAAAGAAATATATATAACATTCATGACAGGTCTAATTATTATTAAGACTATAAATGAGATTATCAAGCATTAATGGTTGGAAGTCTAAGTTGTGAATACATATATAAGGTAAATTTTCATAATATGTCTATCCAAATAGTGAGAAAATATGTTTACTAAATTTAATAAATATTCATATTTTCTATACGTGTCTATATTAGTACTATATAAAGGGAAAACCATGAAAAGTATGATTTGGATTCATTAATCACAATATCATTTCTACAGAAAAATATACTTTGGATAGTGAAGAAGTTGAGAAGAAAAAAATGAGCTACTCAACGTTTTTGAAGAAAAAATAATTGACAATAGAAACTTTTTGATGCAAAAATGTAAAAGTAAAATTCTATAATCTAATCACATAATATACACTTTTAATTTTTTCATTATATATTTGTTTTTTAGGCTGCATTGGATGATGATAATAGTCAATCTGGATACCACAAATATTTATTTCTTGGATCCAATGCATGGATATCCAGAAAATGTACCACACAAGATATGTATTATGAGTTTTTAAAACATGAAAATCAACATTTTATAGATAAACATCGAATTTTATGTTTCAGTCTGTGTCTTAACAAGAATTATTTTATAGTAGGGAATTCACTAAATATTCGCTTAATCATGGAATAATGTCAATGTTTTAATAAATAAATCATGTTGATTACTAAAAATGGAAACAATTTAAGGTATATATAGAATGATTTAAGTATCAAAACTTTTTTCAAAACAATTTAATTATTTCGGTCAATGTTTCTATTATTTTAAAAGCAAGATAATGGAAATAATTTTGGATATTATGTGTGAAAATTTATGAGAGAGATCATAAATCATGAAAAGAACAACGACCCCCAATAGATAATTCTTCAAGTAAATTACAATTTCATTAACTATATTTCTTAATAATTTGTTTATCTATGTTTTTCTATACTATTAGGATTGATGATAACATTTGTTCCCAAAAAAAGAAGTTAATTTTTTAGAGATGAGTGGACAAAAATACTTGGAATCAGAATGTTTTCTGAAAATAAATTTATGCATTTACCAACTATATTTATGGTCTTGTACGTTTGCGACCATATAAATATATTAAGGGTGTGAATCATTTTTTTAAGAATGTGTATATATTATTTTTGATATATTTATCAAGGTGATTTATAATGGAGGAAACCGATTTTTTTGGAAGTGTTGAAATGAATACAATAAAATAATTTGTAATAGAAGAGTTGGAGATGGAGGCAGAGGTGAATGTAACATCCCAGCCTAGATGACACTAGAATGGTGCTATGAGTCTGCTAGTTATGGGGCCTCAAGCTTGCCTCATTGGGCTCGAATGGTCTTTGACTAGCAGAGAGGGCCTAAGGTGTGGCATTGGGGATACTATTACCTCATATCATAGTGAGAAATATTTAAAATGGTTAAGTATCATACACAAAAACAAAATAAAAAGAGTGTGGAAGTAGTAAATAAAATGAAGTAGAACATCCTGTAATAGTAAATGGAAATTCTATAAAATCATGAATAGTTATGCCATAAATATAACACTATTCCCCCACTATGTTGACAATATAGATACATGAGTATAAAAGAAACTGAAATAAAATTATAGGGCTCTGTTATTTACTCAAAGCTAGACCACATAGCCGGTCTCCCGAAAGTGTCAAACTAAACTGGACTAATTAGAAGAACGCTCACGAGCAACTCATCTCGATCATGAAACTCTTGGCCTTTCCTTATCCACTACGCAACAATGCTAAACCCAAAAATAAGATATAAATTTAACATGTAAACCGAGGTGTACATTCATGGGTAAGAAATAATCTCATTAGTCCCCCAAAATGATGAAACTATAAAATGCGATTCTATAGGTTCATGCCAAAGCAATATTCTCAACTTATCTGAGACACAACTGAAAAGATATAAAAATATAATAACGTGAAACCACAGTTGAACCCCAGGTCCATAATCTAGGTTAACTGGGAAGGTTCCACCATGGATGTACATATAAGTATGTATATATATGTATAGTAACGTACCTATGAATATAAACATAAATATTATTATTTATGAGTAATGCGTATAAAATAACATCAAATCAATCAACAGTTGATCCTTGAGTCCATAATACCGACTGCCTAGAAATCCTGTGTAAGTTAGTTAAGTTAGATTTCATCCTACTAAAGTTGAGTATCATTAAGTTGATATCAAGGGTTTTAATCCCAATCAGCATATAATTGATTATAAAAGGAAAAAAATGATGCTGAACAAGATACATCTCCATAGGGAGATACTCATCCTACACCTCAGTTCACCCGTACTCACCAGAAATCACTGTAGAGATGGATTGTAAGTATGAATTTTTAGAAATAATATAGAATTGCCGGTGAAATAGATGTCATTATTCTCAGTCCTTGTAAACCCTATCAAATGCTTGAACCCTAGGTCTCAATTTGTAGGTATTCATGACACTGGGACTCATATGAACCCTAAGGATCTTACCCTAAGGTGATTTGAATTAGAGATCATCACTGAGATTGCATGCCCACCCCTCGAGATCCAAATCTTAATGTCAATCAATGGTGTAAGATGCCATGCTCAACCACACTAACATGAAAAGGGGTCATAAGATTGATCCAAGAGAGAAAATATGGTGTTCTCATCATATAAAAAATTAGGGGGATTATATTCATCCTCCTTAAGCCTTAGTTCAAGGAGAGAATAATCCTACTATATAGACCATAAGTCAAGGAGAGTGCAATCATCCACCGACAACCCGAAGTTGAGAAGAGTGTAATCATATTCATTTATCCCATGTGATGAGAAGAGCATAATCATTCACATCATATATCATTTTGGGGAGATAAAAATCATCCATATCACTCATGATATTGTAATCATCCATAAGTATCATTACTAGGGACTATATGCCCATATATCATAGTAGTAGGTTCAACAACCTAATTCCACAGAACACCTCTAGAAATACCATTAATCAAATAATTAAATTTATAGGAACAATAGCTAGATTACAAGTAGTACTTCTCGGTATAACATTAAACATAAAATATAACATGTCTCAAAATATGGATCCTAGTAAGAACATCCAGGAATCCCAAATAGAGAAAAATGCCTCAGGTTAAGCTCAATAACCACCAACCAGTAATCACCTCTGGGTAACATCACTGCATTAACAATAAATATCTGAAATCCTTAAAAAAGAGTGAGGGTGGATGAACAGATAAACCCAACAGTAATTCTGTATCATCATGTTCTTCCAAGTTCGGCATGGGAATTAATGTGACAGCCTCTACCATCTCTACCCAAAACCGATGTACTAATTCAGGGTCTGTCAATCATCAGGGCACCCACTGGGTCCCCCAAGTCAAAAATCCGAGTAAGCATATTAGATGGGATCCTCAATGTATAAACACAATCGAAGGAATACTTCTTGGTTCCTTAGATAAAAAGTTAAAAGGAGGAATCCTACATGATATCCTTGAATGAAAGGTAGACAAAGGAATCAAACAGGTGATCCATGATTGAGAAGTCAAAATAGGCATCCTATTTGGGATTCTTAGAATGTTATATAGGCAAAGGGATCCTACTAGGGATTCACTAAGTTATAATTTAGGTAAATGCATCCCATAATGGAACCCTGGTAATAATAAGAAGGTAGGAGCACCCTATAAAGGATCCTCTTGGTCGGAATGTATTCAAATGAATCCTATAGGGGATCCTTGGAAAATATTAGTCTTACGGACTCCTAGGTCGGAAGATAACATCTCGCATGGAAGACATCATTATAGGAAAGATGATATGAATATATCATTATAGATAGATCATGGATCATCTCGTATCAAGGGGTGTTACTCTAAAGAGAAAAATGAAAAGGATTACTATAGGGAAAACCTCTTTTTTTAGGAAAAGTTAGAAACTCCACCTAGGATTCATTACAACACCACAAGAATTTCACCATTGCGATCAATGAGAAATGATATGTAAAATAGAATAATCATGGGTCCAATCCTAATTCCTAGATGAGAATATACACAAAAATAAAAAGCGGTTGAAAAAGGGGAAGTACATGGCTTGTCTCCCTCATCAGAGGTCATATACTCCCAAAGCCCTACCTGGGCATCTACTTTGGCCATATATGGCATATAAACGCCCAAGTACATGAAATGAAATATGGTTACACAATTTATACCCTATATAGGGTACCTTCTCATGTCCCTCACATGTCATGGCCATGTACTTGGCCAAGCGGAGTACTTGTACATGATGTGGGGCCCACATGGGGTCTATCCGTGTACTCCACACAACATGTACCCCTTTCACGGGTATCCTAACCAAGTATTAAGTTACACAGCTGAGTACTAGTACACATAATATATTTTCATACATGGTGTGTACTTTGAAAATTTTATCTTCCCCAAACCATAAGAACACATGACATATGTTCCCTGAACCACACACCGTTTAGATGGGTTTTCCTGAAAAAAATCCTTTGAATAGCCCGAACCTCAATTTTCTACCCCCAAATAGTAAATCGACCTTATTGGGGTCCGAAGAAAATAAAAAAGGTCTTTAAAACATAAAAATAACTAAACTATGGGTATTTGTTAAAATAATAAAAAATGAAAACGTTTGAATATAATATAGTGGAGCTCTTCCCATTCTATGGTCCACGGTTGTCGCATGATGATTTGGCATGTCCCGAGCACTATGAAGGTACCCCTCTTCTCTTCTCTCTCTCTCTCTATATATATATCACTCTATATATATATATATATATCTCCCTCCCCCACTCACTAATTTCTATCTATCATGAGAAGGAGGAACCCACATGGGGGTGTCTAAGAACAGTCATAAGAGAAAGGAAGAAAAGAAAAACAAAGGAAATAAAAGGAAGAAGAAAAGAAAAAGGTCCATAGACTGGACCCAACACCAAAATCGAATTTATTGATCGCCTAAGAAAAACTACCCATTCCGTAATCAATCCAACATTATATTTTAAATAAATTTGCAAACAAACCTGTCACGAACCGCCCTCGGGGTCCGTGCCGTGACTACCCCAAGCCCGCCTTCCATAGGCCAGGGGCTGGCGACTAGCACCAAGGCGTAAATCCCGGTAAAAAGGGAAGGCATTGCCTTTGTAAAGTAAACAAACACCACAGAGTAAGCAAGCGGAAAGTAAACACTAAACAAAAGCAGAGTACAACTGAAAGTGCGGAAAAGTAATTGGGCCAGTATACAAACCCAAACTGAAAGTAAAGTACAACTCAAAAGGGAAAACAACAACTGAAAAGTAAAAGACGCTACACCGAGCTGTCCACTGGAAATCCCACCTGAAGGGTGGGTACAGATAGCTCCACTCCTCCACCGGTCCCGCCGTCCGCTCCGAGCACGTTCTGCCCAGTGGTCCACCTCCAGGTACCGTCCTGCTCTGCAAGCCTCAGCTAAGATCAACGTTGTCCGTCGTCTGCAACCAACACAACGTAGTGCGGGCAAAGCCCGTGCAGGGGTGAGTATAAGCTACTCAGTAGGGACCCCGAGACCCCTGAAGGTCTCTCAAATCCACAAAGGATAAACCATGAAGAAAGGTACAATCACGAAGTAACAACCGACACTGCTTAGGTATATGCCCATACATATACCTAAGTCATCAATTTCAAATACGCTCCAACATCCGAGCCCAAGTACAACTCAGTCCACATAGGAAAGTAAACGTATTCCACACAGGAAACAAAAACGTAATCCACACAGGATAACACAACACAATCCACACAGGAAAGCAACAGGATTCAGCTCACACAGGTATACTTCTTTGAAAGACGATAAAGATGATCTCTGATCCATCTAAGTCGTCGGACCCACGAAGGATCGATAGGTAACTAACCCCCGCAAAAGACCCACACAGGATCGGGCCCACATAGGACCTGTAGGCGCTGGTTCACACAGGACCGCTGAGCGCAAGGACCCACACAAGATCGGACCCATACAGGATCGGGCCCACACAGGACCTGTAGCACTGATCCACGTAGGATCGATGAGTGCTGTAGTCGTCGTCGTCGAATCCACACAGGATCTCTGTACTGTCGTCGTCGCAGTCACAGTAGCAGTAGTAGCAGTAGTAGTCACAGTAACAGTCGCAGCTAGCACTAGGGTTCCCGCACACAGCAAACTCGTTCGGAGGGTTCGCTCCACGAGACGAGAGGCTGATACATCAACTGTCAAAAAGTCCAGAGTTGATGTATCCAAAAGTTCCGTATGTTCAACAGGAACTCAACGCAAAAGATGGCGCGTCGATCAGACGCCCGGTCTGAGAGTTATTGGCATTTTCGTCCCCGGGGCCCGGTTGGTTTTTAAGGCCAAACCAACCCGACCGTACTCCACCTGCATCCAAACCTCGGGCGGAGTATGCCAAAAGAACCGTCTCACTAAGAGGAACACAAAAAAGCTGATGGCACGTCAATCGGACGTCCGTTGCTCAAGATATGAGTGTTTCCGCTCCGAAGGCCCGGTTGGTTTCGTGAACGAACCAACCCAGCCGAACTCAAAGTGTTCCGAAACTTTGAGTGCGTTATATCGAAACGACCGTCTCGATCCAAGGATCGCGTTTCCGCAGACGGTTCGTCGATCGGAGGTCCGTGGCTCAAGTTATGGCCAAAAGACCGAAACCGTCTCGAAATGGGGGGTCCGGGTCCGGGCCGACCCGGCCCGACCCCCCCTGGGTCGGCCCGAACCGGGTCAACCCGAACCGGGTCGACCCGACCCGGCCGGCCGGCGGCGCGGCGGCCTGGCGCCGCACGGAGGCAGCGCGCAGGGGGGCAGGGCCCCCCGCTTCTTCAAATTGGCGGCGCGACAATCGTTCGTCAAATCCGTTGACGAAGAGGTATGTCCGAAGAGGTACGTCGTTGGCGAATCTTCGTATGCCGACGAAGGGAGTCCGAGGAGGAAGCGGCGTTCCCTTTCGTTGACACCGAAGACGAAGAAGAGAGGAGCGGCGTTCTTCGTCGGAGCTTGAGCGTTGTTCGTCAAAGCTTGAGCGTTCTTCGTCAAAGCTTGAGCGTTCTTCGTCAAAGTTTGAGGAAGAAAGAAAAGCTCTCAAACCTCTCAAGATGGCTAAACAAAACTAACCAAATAAAATAAGCTAAGAGCTTATTTTATTAACTCAACCAAACCTTTTTGAATTTCAAAGGTTTGAAAAAGTTTAAACAACTCAATCTCATTAATAAGCTAAGTTGTCAAAACAATTAAAGAGGGGTTAAAGGGAGTTTTGAGAGAAGTTGAAAAGTTGGGTTTCGTGTGGGCCCCACCACACTTAATCCTCCCAAGGGAGGTTAAGTGGATGTGGGTCCCACCTTTAACTCCCTTTGGGAGAAGTTAGCTAACATAAAAATAAAATAAAAAGTGTTCCACATTTTTATTCAATTTTTTATAATTCTCCCAAAAATTAACTTTCGTCCCGCAATAAACGCAACTTCCGAAAAGGTCTCCTTAAGCGAAAATTGGCGCTGCGAGTTCATCGGTGTCCTCGGATTACAATTCCAAGCACCGGATCAAAAGTTAGAAATTCTCGCTCGTTCGTTCACTGAACGTACCCGATCCAAACTTCGGGAATTGATTCCGGGCACTCCGGGCCTCGGAATCAGGTGCCGTCTGAAACCGCGCTCTTGTAAAATTCCAAAGAAAATTAAGAAAAAATTTCCCTTGAATTTTACGGGTCTTTACATTACTCCCACCTTAGGGCTTTACGTCCCCGTAAAGATACATCAAAAACTAGGGAAACAAATGAGGGTACTGAGCACGCATCTGAGCCTCCCGCTCCCATGTGCTCTCCTGGAGATTCTCGTGCTGCCATCTGATGTGCACAAGAGGAATCGATCGCCCACGTAGGACCCGCTCCTGTCGATCCTCTATCTCCACTGGGACCTCCGTAAAAGTCGCCCCATCGTCAACGTCAAGCTCCCCATGGTCAATGATGTGCGTCGGGTCGTGCACGTATCTCCTCATCTGAGACACGTGGAAGACGTCGTGTACCCAGTGCAACTGAGGTGGTAGAGCCAGGCAATAAGCCACCTCACCAATCCTGCTGAGGACCTGGAAGGGTCCGATGAAGCGCGGAGATAACTTGCCGCCTCGGCCAAATCTCCGTATACCACGTCGAGGTGAGACCCGCAAGAAGACGTGGTCGCCATCCTCGAACTCCAGTGGCCTCCGCCTCCTGTCAGCATATGACTTCTGACGGCTCTGAGCTGTCCTCATCCACTCCTGGATGACCTGGACCTTCTCTGTCATGGCCTGGACCATCTCTGGTCCCACCGGTGCTGACTCCCCAGGTTCTGTCCAGCACAAAGGAGATCTACAAGGTCGGCCGTACAACGCCTCATACGGTGCCATCCCGATGGTGGAGTGGTAGCTGTTGTTGTACGCAAACTCCACCAATGGTAGGTGGTCCTCCCAGCTACGACCAAAGTCTAGGACACATGCGCGGAGAATATCCTCGAGAGTCTGAATGGTCCTCTCCGTATGACCATCCGTCTGAGGGTGAAAGGCTGTGCTCAGACGTAGCTGCGTCCCGAACGCCTCCTGTAACCCCTTCCAAAGCCGGGAAGTAAAGCGAGCATCTCGATCGGAGACGATAGATGATGGCACGCCGTGGAGCTGCACAATCTCCTGAACATAGAGACGTCCCAAGCTCTCCACTGAGCCCTGCTCTCTGATGGGTAAGAAGTGTGCCGACTTGGTGAGTCGGTCAACAATCACCCAGATGGAGTCGTGACCTCTAGAAGTTCGTGGAAGTCCAGTCACGAAGTCCATAGATATGCCATCCCACTTCCACTCCGGAACCTCCAAGGGTTGTACCAAGCCTGCTGGTACCTGATGCTCTGCCTTCACTTGTTGGCAGGTGAGGCATCGAGAAACGAACTCTGCTACTACCTTCTTCATGCTTGGCCACCAGTGCTGTCGTCTGAGGTCCTGGTACATCTTCGCCACTCCAGGATGTACCGCCAAAGGAGAAGTGTGAAACTCTCTCAGCACTTCCTCTCGCAAAGCGACTGGTACCATGGTACATCCTCTGAAAAGGATGTCATGCTCTGCTCCAAGGGAGAAACCATTAGGTGCCTGTCCCGAGGATATCTGTGCACGCCGTGTCTCACAGTCAGTGTCCTCACGTTGTGCCTCTCTGACCCGCTGCAGTAGTGGAGGGGTGATTGTGAGAGACTGGAGGAAGGCTACTCCATCTCTATCTACGAAGGATATCTGTAAAGAGGCTAGCTGCTCTGTCGCCTACTCAAGTAGCTGAATGCCCGTCCTCCTGCTGAGGGCATCGGCTACTACGTTCCCCTTCCCAGGAGTATAGACTATCTCAAAGTCATAGTCCTGGAGGAACTTGAGCCATCGCCGCTGTCTCAGGTTCAGGTCCTTCTGCGAGAAGATATACCTGAGACTATGATGACCGGAAAAGACTGTAAAGTGCTCGCCCATCAGATAGTGTCGCCATGTCTTCAGAGCGAAGACCACTGCTGCTAACTCTAGGTCATGGGTAGCGTAGTTCTGCTCATGCGGCCTCAACTGACGTGATCCAAAGGCGATCACTGCCCGCTCCTGCATCAGAACACATCCGAGTCCCGTCCCTGATGCATCGCAGTAGACTACGTACCCTACTCTATCCTTAGGCAACCTCAAGATAGGTGCGCTAGTCAATCTCTGTCTCAGCTCCTGGAAGCTCTGCTGACATCTGTCTGACCACACGAAGGGCTTCCCCTTCCTCGTCAAAGCTGTGAGTGGTGCCGCAACTCTAGAGAAGTCTGGAATGAATCTCTGATAGTATCCAGCTAGTCCCAAGAAACTCTGAACCTCAGTCACGCTCCTGGGTGGCTCCCATGCTAACACAGCCTCAATCTTCGCAGGATCCACTGCAACTCCCGCCTCAGAGATAACGTGTCCCAAGAAGTGGACCTCACGTATCCAAAACTGGCACTTCGAGAGCTTACCATAAAGCTGGTTCTCTCGGAGTGTGTCTAGTATAACTCGCAAGTGATAGGCTTGCTCCTCCTCAGTCGTAGGGTAAATTAGAATGTCGTCGATGAAAGCCACGACAAACCGATCGAGGTATGGCTGAAAGATCCTGTTCATGATAGCCATGAACACTTCTGGATCATTAGTTACACCGAAAATCATAAACAAGAACTCATAGTGTCCATACCGACATCTGAAGGCCGTCTTCTGCACATCCTCGTCTCTGACTCTGAGCTGATGATAGCCTGACCTGAGGTCTATCTTCGAGAACCACCGTGCTCCCTTGAGCTGATCAAAGAGGTCATCAATCCTCGGTAGTGGATACTTGTTCCTCACTGTCACCTGGTTCAGGCGATGATAGTCAACACAAAGTCGCAAGCTCCCGTCCGCCTTTTTGGCGAACAATATCGGGGAAGCCCAGGGTGAAACACTGGGTCGGATGAACCCCTTGCCCTGCAAGTCCTCCAACTGTACCCGTAGCTCTCGAAGCTCGGTGGGGGCCATCCGATATGCTGGAGTGGATATCGGGGCTGTCCCGGGGTGCAAGTATATATATAAGTCTACCTCTCTACGAGGAGGTATCCCTGGAACGTCGTCAGGAAAGACGTCCTCAAACTGATCCACCACTGTAGGAAAACCAGGACCCCGCACGTCAACTGCTCCAAGGATGAGGCTAGCCAACTGATGAGTGATGGGCTGTCCTCTCCTCCGTGGAAGTCCATCCTGTGCTACAAAGGCTCCCTTCTAACCGGTGAAGGTGAACCTGCTCCCGTTGGTGCGTACACATCGCACCTTGCGCCTAAAACAGTCAATCTGCTCATGGACCATAGATAGCCAATCCATGCCCAAGATGACGTCGTAAGGCTTCGACGCTGCTACAAGAAGATCCCAGCCGAAGCTCTCGCCTCCTAGAGTGAGCTCACACTGCCGGCACTAGTGCGTAATCGTCGAGTTTGCTCCCGTAGGAGTCTCTAGCCGTAAGGATCGAGCCAACGGCTCTGTCGGAATCTCCGACCTCCGAACAAGGGCAGCGGCTATGAAAGAGTGACTCGCTCCTGTGTCTATAAGAACTGCAGAAAGGGTGGAATAGAAATAAATAGTACCTCGAATCATCTCTGGTGCGCCGTGGTCGTAGGCCTCTGCTGCCTGGAGCTGTGCCTGTATCTGCCCGCCAGCTCCCTGTGGTCGGGGTGGACCTCCTGGTGGTGGTGGTGGCAGAGCCTCAAAGCGTCGCCCACCACCTGCTGCTTAGCCAGCTCCTCTGCCTCGTCCGCCTCCTCCCTGCGGACCGCCACGGTCGACCCTCTGCCTCTGCCTCGGTGGTCCCTCAACCGTCTGCTGCTCCTCGGCACGGCGGGTCGGGCAGTCACGAGCCATGTGGCCCTGCCCGCCGCACGAGTAGCACTGTCTGCCTCTCGAAAGACTGGCTCCGCGCTGTGTGCTCCGCACTGCTGAGCCAGTGTCCTGAGGTCGTCTGCCCGAAGGTCTGGTCTTCCTGGACCCCTGAGTCATCCGTCGACTGCCTGCTGCAGATGACTCTGCCACGTGCCGCCCTGCAGTGGGTCGCTGCGCGGGTGTAGACTCAGCAAGGAAGCTCTCGATCAGAAGGGCCCGCTCCAGTACTCCTGTCTGAGTCGGTATGCTGAGGGAGATCAGCGATTCCCTGATCTCGTGTCTCAAACCCTGCTCGAAGGTCCGGGCCCGGAAGAATGGGTCTCGTACCATGTCAGTCGAGTAGCGCGAGAGATCGGTAAATCTCGCCGAGTACTGAGCGACCGTCATGCTGCCCTGCCACAACTGAAGAAGCTCCTGGATACGCACCGCACGAAGGGTGGCTGGGACGAACTCCGAGCGGAAGAGGCTCTCAAAATCCGTCCAAAGTAGAGATGACTCATCGTGCACCTGGAGCATCAAGCTCCACCATCTTCTTGCTGCTGCGTGTAGTAGGCTCGCAGCGAGGATCACCATGAGGTCTGCTGGAGTCCTCACTAGCCTAAACACACGTACCACTGCCTCCAACCAGTCCTTGGCTGCCTGGGGATCCATCTCCCCGCGAAACCTAGGTGGTCGCTGGAGCTGAAACTCATGCAGTGCGCTGAGGAGACGTGCATCGTCAGCGGCTGGTGCTGGAAGCATCGGGGGCTCGACGGGTAGAGCTACCGCCGGTGCCACTGCTGACAAAGGGCCCTGCACCGAGGCCTCGTCGCTCGGTGGGCTGTCGTCACAATCGACTATCAGAACCCTAGCTGGATGCCGTCGTGGGGCCATCCCGAAAAGGGAACAGGTGTGCCACGGTCAGAACAGTATACCTGGTGAGCTGATATAAGTAATCACAAAGAAAACTTTGAAACACACACGCAATCAATGTTTTCGTGCATCAAGTCGGAAATCAGAAGTCAGGGTCCTGGTGTACGAATACGTCGGCCGCCGCACCAACACTGGACTCCCTGGACTGATAACCACACTCAATACGCTAAACATTATTACTTCACATAGAAAATATCAGAGTTCGCGGTAGAACCGAACTCCTCTGATACCAATTTGTCACGACCTGCCCTCGGGGTCCGTGCCGTGACTACCCCAAGCCCGCCTTCCATAGGCCAGGGGCTGGCGACTAGCACCAAGGAGTAAATCCCGGTAAAAAGGGAAGGCATTGCCTTTGTAAAGTAAACAAACACCACAGAGTAAGCAAGCGGAAAGTAAACACTAAGCAAAAGCAGAGTACAACTGAAAGTGCGGAAAAGTAATTAGGCCAGTATACAAACCCAAACTGAAAGTAAAGTACAACTCGAAAGGGAAAACACAACTGAAAAGTAAAAGCCGCTACACCGAGCTGTCCACTTGAAATCCCACCTGAAGGGTGGGTACAGATAGCTCCACTGCTCCACGGGTCCCGCCGTCCGCTCCGAGCACGTTCCGCCCAGTGGTCCACCTCCAGGTACCATCCTGCTCTGCAAGCCTCAGCTAAGATCAACGCTGTCCGTCGTCTGCAACCAACACAACGTAGTGCGGGCAAAGCCCGTGCAGGGGTGAGTATAAGCTACTCAGTAGGGACCCCGAGACCCCTGAAGGTCTCTCAAATCCACAAAGGATAAACCAAAAAGAAAGGTACAATCACGAAGTAACAACCGACACTGCTTAGGTATATGCCCATACATATACCTAAGTCATCAATTTCAAATACGCTCCAACCTTCGAGCCCAAGTACAACTCAGTCCACACAGGAAAGTAAACGTATTCCACACAAGAAAGCAAAACGTAATCCACGCAGGATGGCACAACACAATCCACACAGGAAAGCAACAGGATTCAGCTCACACAGGTATACTTCTTCGAAAGACGATAAAGATGATCTATGATCCATCTAAGTCGTCGGACCCACGAAGGATCGATTGGTAACTAACCCCCGTAAAAGACCCACACAGGATCGGGCCCACATAGGACCTGTAGGCGCTGGTTCACACAGGACTGTTGAGCGCAAGGACCCACACAAGATCGGACCCACACAGGATCGGGCCCACACAGGACCTGTAGCACTGATCCACGTAGGATCGCTGAGTGCTGTAGTCGTCGTCGTCGAATCCACACAGGATCTCTGTATTGTCGTCGTCGCAGTCATAGTAGCAGTAGTAGCAGTAGTAGTCACAGTAACAGTCGCAGCCAGCACTAGGGTTCCCGCACACAGCAAACTCGTTCAGAGGGTCCGCTCCACGAGCCGAGAGGCTGATACATCAACTGTCACAAAGTCCAGAGTTGATGTATCCAAAAGTTCCGTATCGTCAACAGGAACTCAACGCAAAAGACGGCGCGTCGATCGGATGCCCGGTCTGAGAGTTATTGGCATTTTCGTCCCCGGGGCCCGGTTGGTTTTTAAGGCAAAACCAACCCGACCGTACTCCACCTGCGTCCAAACCTTGGGCGGAGTATGCCAAAAGAACCATCTCACTAAGAGGAACACAAAAAAGCTGACGGCACGTCAATCGGACGTCCGTAGCTCAAGATATGAGCGTTTCCGCTCCGAAGGCCCGGTTGGTTTCGTGAACGAACCAACCCGGCCGAACTCAAAGTGTTCCGAAACTTTGAGTGAATTATATCGAAACGACCATCTCGATCCAAGGATCGCGTTGCCGCAGACGGTTCATCGATCGGAGGTCCGTGGCTCAAGTTATGGCCAAAAGACCAAAACCGTCTCGAAACGGGGGGTCCGGGTCCGGGCCGACCCAGCCCGACCCCCCCTGGGTCGGCCCAAACTGGGTCGACCCGACCCAGCCGGCCGGCGGCACGGCGGCGCAGCGGCCTGGCGCCGCACGGAGGCAGCGCGCGGGGGGGGGGGGGGGGTGGGGGGGGGGCAAGGCCCCCCGCTTCTTCAAATTGGCGGCGCGGCAATCGTTCGTCAAATCCGATGACGAAGAGGTACGCCCGAAGAGGTACGTCGTTGGCGAATCTTCGTATGCCGACGAAGGGAGTCCGAGGAGGAAGCGGCGTTCCCTTTAGTTGACACCGAAGACGAAGAAGAGAGGGGCGGCGTTCTTCGTCGGAGCTTGAGCGTTCTTCGTCAAAGCTTGAGCGTTCTTCGTCAAAGCTTGAGCATTCTTCGTCAAAGTTTGAAGAAGAAAGAAAAGCTCTCAAACCTCTCAAGATGGCTAAACAAAACTAACCAAATAAAATAAGCTAAGAGATTATTTTATTAACTCAACCAAACCTTTTTGAATTTCAAAGGATTGAAAAAGTTTAAACAACTCAATCTCATTAATAAGCTAAGTTGTCAAAACAATTAAAGAGGGGTTAAAGGGAGTTTTGAGAGAAGTTGAAAAGTTGGGTTTCGTGTGGGCCCCACCACACTTAATCCTCCCAAGGGAGGTTAAGTGAATGTGGGTCTCACCTTTAACTCCCTTTGGGAGAAGTTAACTAACATAAAAATAAAATAAAAAGTGTTCCACATTTTTATTCAATTTTTTATAATCCTCCCAAAAATTAACTTTCGTCCTGCAATAAACGCAACTTCCGAAAAGGTCTCCTTAAGCGAAAATCGGCGCTGCGAGTTCATCGGTGTCCTCGGATTTCAATTCCGAGCACCGGATCAAAAGTTAGAAATTCCCGCTCGTTCGTTCACTGAACGTACCTGATCCAAACTTCGGGAATTGATTCCGGGCACTCCGGGCCTCGGAATCAGGTGCCGTCTGAAACCGCACTCTTGTAAAATTCCAAAGAAAATTAAGAGAAAATTTCCCTTGAATTTTACGAGTCTTTACAAAACCAACATAAATAAATAACTAAATAATTTATTAAATATTAAAGATGAATAATTCCTCTAAAATTAAAATGGATTGGAAAACTACCAAACTTATATACTTGGGTAAACTCTATATTTTGGGACAAACAGATTGGTCAGAATTTTTTCAAGTTTATATACTTTAGGAAAAGACCATTTTACCCCTTACACGAATCATAATGAAACAAAATTGATGCTAAAATTTCTAGTTTGAAAAAACACGGACCTTATAGTCTCCACCATAAACGTTCTCGTCCCCGAGAATCGTAGTGGTAAGACTAGAAAGCACGATCTCAACCCTAGAAGCTCTACAACTAGATTTCTAGATTATCTAAAAACCATCCTCATAACCTTAAAAACTGTATATTATATAGAAGACATTTTAATATGAATGATCTAATACTCCCCACTATAATAATTATTTTATCATCGTCTTAAACCACACTCAGAGCACAATGGAACATGAAAAACTCCAAATTTAAATAATGATAGAGAGTAAACACCCTCAAATAGAAAACATTTCACTCCCATCATATGAATTACCTTGTAACACTCATAGACCACATCCTCAATAGGTTTCCTACATTAATTAGGGAAGAAAATTTAAAGGAAAATAATCTCTATGTAGGGTCGATGCTCTCTTAGTGCAGTCAATATGGATTCAAGATAGAGCATGATCATATCTAACTAAGAGTACACTACAATTGAACTGAAGGGTTTTTAAACATATCTTTGAACCAAAATTTCACCAATATAGGATACACTTTCCTTTAACCAACGCATAATTCCACATCTTCCGACAAAGCGTGTCTAGGTCCAGCCATGAGTAAATCATCTTACGGTACGCAATCATTCCGGACGTCTCCTCTACCACAGAGGGAGATTTTTCATTTAACCACAACTCATAGGAAACCATTACTATGAAAATTATTTGAAACCATTAGTCCTCAAATCACACATGAACACTCCCCGATTTACGATTCAAATGGATCCACATGCAACCAACATATACATTTATCACATGATTCGTACTCTAGTGAGTAGTCCATTACAAGGATAAGATGACTGTGATACATGGAACATCAGTCCAAACAAGCCTAAATCTCTCTTGGAACTCTACTTCAAAAACATACACCTTACATGTGCCAAGATGTTATTCTATAACTACCTATCACCTGACAACATTCCAGTCATGAGCATCTACACACTCTCTGACAATATTAGCAACAATAGAAACACTATTTGACCAGCCTTGTCACTCAAATAGTCATGGATATCAAAGAAAGTCCTGATACCAAATCACCCAAAGTGTTGGTCAAAATCTGAAGGAATTAACATTATTAGGATGCAAAACCATAGAACCTATTGTACATCGATCTCAAAATGAGTGTAAAACCATGATCACTGGCTAAAAAGCATCTAAAAACTTGGACCAAACTCTCTAATAGGTTTACCTGGAGAAAAATTTAAATCAAACTACAATGGAATGATTTAAAGCTAAGGGAATCTAGGTCTCCCCCCGAGCCCTATAGAACAAGTCCAACAATTGGGTCACAAGGTCTGACCACAAATCCAAAAATATCAAACATCTATAAAGAAGGTAAAGATCACAATAACCTAAAAAGGTCAAAACTGAAAATGAAGAGTAGAAGGGAATGATCCAAATAGAGCATATTTATAAGGACCAACTCCCTGGAGGTCATAGAACCAACTAAGAATAATGACTAAACTGACACTCACCAGGCATCCGTATAATGTAATACCTCTTCATGGTTCTATTCATAAGAAAATTTCTGGTATCCATCAAAATCATACTAAAAAATACATGTAGATAACCATTACCTATAAAATAACACCCCATAAAGAGTATAATGAAATTTTTATCACATTCCACATTGACGTACTAGGGTCACTGCCCTTCCCATGCACAAAGACATAGTTATTAGCCTAAAAAATGATGCCTTAATATAGATCCACATAGCATTTCATCAGAATGGAATATATATATATATATATATATATATATCTATGTGTGTGTGTGTGTCTGTAGGGACAACTGAATAGACCTCAGTCTTTAGTAAAAATCACACACTATCAGGCCTATATGATATGAATCCTACATTCCAAATATGATAAAGGAGTCTCTTCTTTCCATTTCTATACAAGACTCAATATCTATCTCTGGAATCTTTCTAATGGCCAAGTGCTATAGATCCATAGTAAAACATAACATCCACACCACATGTGCATCTCTCAAGATGAAAATTATATACAACTATAACATATAAGATCAAAAAAACAATCCAATATCCCTATAAACCAAGACTTCTTATCAGAATAAGGGTTCTAAAAAAACCAGTACAATATCCATCATAGGTTCTGAAACATTATTAATATTACTATCTACTATATCTCAAATAGAAAATCCATATAATGGAGAACCCATGATACAATGTTTTAGAATCCTAGTATGTATTCCACTAAAATGGGTCTTCGAGCCAGTTGGTTATGAGGCCTCAAGAATGTCTCCCTGTATGCTAAAGGCTTCCAACTAGCAACGATCACCTAGGCTGTGACCATGGGGAGACTAGACCCTAATATCAAAGTCAGAAAATAGAAGAGATATATTAGTATTATAAATAGTGATATATAATCAGATAATGGAACTAGTAAATAAACTAAAGTATAACATGTAGTAATAATAAATGAAAATTCTATAAAATACTGAATAAATTTGATTAAAATATAACACTGGTCACCCCCAGGACCAACCATATAGATACATTAGTAAAAAAGAAACTAAAAAAAATTATTTGGCTCTACTAATAATTCTGAACCTGACCACACACCCTATCTATAGACACTGTCAAACTGCACCAACCCAATCAAAAGAAACCAAAAAAGTATCTCTACTCTAAGATGAACCTCTAGGCCTCATCCCTATCCACTATGCAACTGTGATCAACCAAAAAACCAAAAAAAGGTCTACACATACACTGAGGTGAACATGCAGCGGTGAGAAATAATATTAGTAGGACACCCCAACAATAAAAATATATAATAACTTTCTATAAGTGTGTGAAAAAGAAATATACTCAGTCAACCTAAGACATAATGGAAAAGATATGTAAAGACAATAAAATTAAACCATAGTTGAACCCCGAGTCTCTAATCCCGGTCAACCAGGTAATGCCACCATGGATGTCCATATTTATATGAGTATACTTATATAGTTTCATATCTATACATATATACATAAATATGAATATTCATGAGTAATGTGAATAATATAACATGAAACTAATCACCAGTTGATCCTTGGGGGTCTGTAATCTTGATCTACTAGACATCATGTGCAATGGAATTGAGCTGGATGTCCTACCACTCACTCTGTGTATCATGAATTTGATCATAGGGTCTATAATACCAATCGAAATATATCTACATTTTCCAATTCTAGAATGGTATCTATGAAAGATAGTTCTCTACAGGGGGATACTCATCCTACACCTGGGTTTACCCATACTCAATACCAATCACTATAAAGAAGGTCTCCAAGTTAGTACATCTAGACATCTTGTAAAATGGTCACTGAACTAGAATCCATTCTACCGAGGCCATGTAAATCTAGACCAATATCCAATCCATAGATCCTAGTGCACATGTAATCATGAAATTTAGACTCGTATGAACCCTAGGGGCCTTACCCTTAGGTGATATGAAGGATATCTATCTAGAAAGACATCATTATCACCCCTTAAGATCCAAACATGAATTTCAATCTTATCTTTGAGCCTCTATGCTCAACCAAACTAAAAAATCTAAGGTCTCATAATACTGATCTCATAGATAATTTATGTAGATCCTTATCATATGTGTAATAAAGGGGAGAATAGTCATCCTCCATAATCCATATGTTGAGGAGTGCATAATCACTATATATAGACCAAAATTTGAGGAGAGTATAATCATACACTAATAACCTCTTATTGAGGAGAGCATAATCACTCTCATTTAACTGACATGATGTAGAGAGCATAATCATTCTCATCATATATCAAGATTTAGAGGGAGGAATCATCATCATCACTTGGAATACCGTAGTCATCCATAAGTATCATTACAATTGATGCCATGCTGATATATCATAAAGGTGGGATCTGCAGTTGGATTCTAGGAAGCACCTATGAAAATCAAAACAATCAAATAATCAAATATAAAGTCTCAATAGCCATATCCCAGGTAGTAAATTTGGGTATACTATTAAACATAATAAATAATTTAGCTCGTAAGTTGGATCCTAGGAAGAATGTTTGGGAATCCCAAAGAGAAGAAAAACAACTTGCATCAGGCTCAATAGCCATAAACTAGGAAACATCTCAGGATAACATCACTGCATCAATAATAAACATGTTAAAGAATAAAAAAGGGTCAGGGTTTTTTAATTCCTAAAACCAAAACCACCTGCATATCCCCATGTAGTTACATGTTCTATATGGTTTATAAAGTGACACCCTCTACCATCTCTACCCAAACCCAACATATTAACTCAGGGCCTGTCAAATATCAAGGGGTCCACTGTGTCCCTCAAGTAAAAAAACAAAACAAGAGTCCAAAATGGGGTCCTCTAGGTCTAAAAACAAGAGAATCCATACTACTTGGGATCCATAGATAAAATTTTAAAATAAGAAATCATACACATGATCATTGAATGAAAATTAGATAAAGGCATCCTTAAGCATCAAGTTAATAAAGGCATCTTACTTGGGAATCTCAGAATGGTACATAGGTGGAGGGATCCTAATAGGTATTTCCTAGATCATCATGTAAGAAATGGAATACCATAAGGGACCCCTGGTTATCTTAATAAGGTAGGGGAAACCTATAAGGATTCCTCTAGGTTGAAAATTTAGTAGAGGAATCCTACCAGGGATCCTCAGAAATAACTCGTCTGATGGACTCATAGGATAGAAGGGAACATCTTGTAAGGGATACATCATTGAATTTAGGTTACAAGTCATCATTCACAAAATGATAGGTCACGAGTCATCTCATATCAAGGGTTCTCTCTGTCAAGAGACAATGGAAAAGATTACCAGAGGAAGAACCAATCCATTTAGGAAATGTTTGAAATTCCAACTTGCACTCCTTACTAAACCCCATGGGTTTCACCATAGAGATATATGAGAAAATATACACAGAATAGACTATTCATTGGTCCAATTATGACTCCATTGTGAAAAGATATGAAAAAATGGTTAAAAAATGTGCAGTACATGGTGTGTCTCCCTAAGCACATGACATGTACTCCTAAAGTCCGACCTAGGTGTGTACTTTGGCTAGAATTGGTATTTAAACTCCCAAGAACATGACATATAAGATGATTACATGATGTGTACCCTACATGGGGAACCATCCTATTTTCCTCACATGTCATTGATGTGTACCTGTACATGGCGTGTGACCCACATGGGGTCTGGCTGTGTACTCCACATGGAATGTTCCCCTTATATAGGAAGCCTGGCCGAGTACTCAGCTACATGGATGAGTACCAGTACAAGGAGTGCATTCCCATACAATTCATGTACTTTGAAAAGTTTTTTGTTCGCAAAATGGAACAACACAAAGCGTGTGTTACCTAAACCACACATTGTGTAAATGGGTTTTCTCGAAAGATAAACCTATAAATATCCCCCCATCACACTAAAAATAGTAGATCAACCCTCAAGTGTACCTAAAAAATGGCTTTAAAACCTGAAAATGATTAAACTATATGGATTTACATAAAAAATTAAAAATAACCTACTTTTGTGTGGAATCTGCTGAAGCTTCTCCAATTTCCATAGTCCACGATTGTCGTATGATGATCTGATGGTTCCTAAGATCCACGGTGGTACCCCCCATCCCTTCTATCTCCATTTATCTCTCCCTATCCCTATTTTCTCTCAATCAACAAAAAAGTAACCTATATTGGGAATCTATGAGAATCTAGATTAAAAAGAAATAAAATAAAAATAATGGAAAGAAATTGAAGAGAAATAAAAGAAAAAGAAAAAGAAAAAAAGAAAAAAAAAAGAAAATTAAAAAAGGGGTCTAGGTTAACCCAACGTAAAACTTGAATTTTTTAATTTACCTTGGGAAGACTAACCATTTTGGACACATAATCGGAGAAGAAATCTCAATATTATGCTCTGTTAAAAATATATTTCAAAGTGAACCTACGTGAACAAATTAATATTTAATTAATTAAATATAGAAAATTAATTATTCTTCTAAAATTAGAATGGCTTGGAAAACTGAAGAACTATTATCCCAAGTTAAACACCATATTCCACAACCAAAAGATTGTTTAGGAATGATTTGATATCACATGTAAGGGGAAAAGGCCATTTAACTCGTTATATGCATCCAGATGAAAAAAATTCAAATTTATACACAAACATCCAGTTTGAAAAGAATGAGATCATACAATAAAGGTTAAGGTAGAGGAGGAAGAGGATGTGGAGGAAGAGGAGGTGGTAGAGGTAGAGGAAGAGGAAGAGGCTAAGGGGGAGGAGGATTCAAATTCAGCGACCAAGGAGAAGGAGGAGGTAGAGGTGAAGACCATGATGGAGGAGGAGATGAAGGGATGGCTAGCAAGTGATAACATTTTTGGGAATTAGAGTAGAATAACAATCATACCATGGCTGTGTCTGGGAAAAATTGTTTAAAAGTGAACACAACACTTGTCAGTGATGAGAATAGATATTGTGCATTTGTTTTAAGAGACTTATTTAAAATATTTGGAACATGTTTAAGTGATTTTATATTGGAATTTAAGTGGAGGAAAGTTTTTAAAAAACAAAAAAAACAACACTTTTTTATTCAAACAGATTATCATAGGATACAATTTCTATTAGTACATTACATTTACTACCAAATATTACTAAAGTGTGAATACAACCAATAACTACAAAAGAACTAGACAATAATAAAAAATCATACATAGTTTCTTGACCCTGATATCTCTACACTACACAGAAAGGTTCTTTGTAATGGATCCAATAGTCACTTAAGAGTCATAAAACACAAATCCAATCATTAAACAAGTATATAACCATGAAAATGAAAAACTTTGTTCAAATGGAATCATGATGTACCTAAAATCCAAATGAATACAACTTTGAAAAATAATCTTTTAGTTTGATCCAAATCCCTTAAAAAACTAAAGAAATACAAAATTCAATCGACTGAATCATGGATTTTTTTAAAAGAACAATACAGTGGTCCCACTTTGGATGGTGGAGGAATTATATGGGCTACTCAATCATAAATTAGAATAATGATATAATATCACAACTTCTTAGGAAATTTTTATAGGTAACATTCATTATGTAAAATGATGTATGTTTAGAAGATCATGAATAGAAAACTCATAATCATTATTAATAAAAAATACATGAGAATAGGGATCTTACCACTTTAATGAAAAAATAATTATGATTTTATGTTAGAGTTTATCATCATCGATAATGTTGAAAATTATATACTAATCTATAGAACAATCCTTGAAAACTTAATGGATGTACTAGATTTTAGTGTCATTTAGATGCTAAAATGGGCTATACTAATGTTTAATAGTGTCAAAAAGGGGTAAAAAATTTATAATGTATTTTAGTGTCTTTTTAAAATAAATAACGGATCACATTGAAATTTTTTCCATCAAAGAAGGAAATTAATTTATCATGGAGTTTGTACTCTCTATGATGATGAAGGTGTAAGATAGATTTTATTATGCTCAATAAAAATTCATTTGTAAATATATATTCTATTTAAATCAATGAATTATGATAGGTTTACATGAAGGGTCAAAGTTTTTTTTGGAATAAATGAATTTTTCAATAATGATGATTTACTCCTTTGTTATGATCATTCACTCAACAAGGAACCTTCACTCATGATGATGAATTTTTATTATTCTCCAATTTATCTAATATTTTGGATTATCAAACAGTAATATTATCACACGAACTAGAGTCTTTAATGCACTATTCAATTAAAATAGATGGTGGAATCAACAATGCATAAGATAAAAATATAGTGTACCAAATATGACTCAAATTGTGTGGTTTTAGTTTAAAATTTACATTTTCTTAATTTATTGGTTCATATTTATGTTTAATTTATCTCTTTATATTATTACTGACATAAGAATTTTTTTTATTATATAGGTGTATTATTTTTCACAAGTTAGGGTGGTTTTTTTAAATATGCTCATGCTCATGATAGAATAGACTTGAAGGATGCAACTGAGATGATAACAACAAGGAAGTGGGTCAATACTGTATACAACCCTTATAAAGAGGTGAATTCCTAATACGTATTTAGTTAATTTTTTTTACCATTTTATATATTATTCTTATGTTAATATCCTTATCATTTTTATCTAATATTTTTTTGACACATCTTTTTGGAAGTAATATTTCTTCATTCAGTCATTTATTACAATCTAGAAACGAGAGAACATGGTTCTTATAAATGAGTCATTTAGGAAAAATGTGGTTTATTCATACCTCAAAATGGTCCATTTATTTCATTTATATATTGGTTTATATGATTTAAGGAAAAAAACACCACAAAATCAATTGGCCACACCTCAATCTGATGCACTTTATGACTGGTATGACTCAAGTGATATGTTTTTAGTTTATATTTTACATTTTAGTTCACTACACACATCACATACTCAAATAAAATAAAACACATTAATATTGTTTTGATACTTTTGGAAAATAATACATAACTCGTTTTGACATAATAATCAACCCCACCTCAATCTGATACATGACTTTCTTAGTATATCTCAATGTTTCATTTATTAGATTAAAATTGAAATTTGTATTCATAAAACACCACTAACTGAAAATCAAAAAAACCTGACCAAAGTTTCTTGATAATTTAATTAAACGTCTCCTATGTCATTTTTGATGTGTAGGAATTAGTATCATATCAAAATGGCACATGATGTGACCAATATGACTTAAAGTTAGTGTTTCTAGTTTAAAATGAAATTTTAGTAAATATCACAAGTAATATACTCAAATAAAAAAAATTCATTTTGTATTTTTTTGGATACTTTAAAAAAATGATTCATAATTAATTTGGGACATGTTGGAATCATCTGTACCTCAATATGTTGTATAGTGTGACCCATATGACTCCAAGTATGTATTTTTATTTAAAATTGACATTAATTTTACAAAAAATGATAGTAGACATACTCAAAAATATAAAACACATCTGGATAGTTTTCGTACATTATTAAAATTACATATAAGTAAATTTTGATGTTTAAGAAATGGAATAAACTCAATACAATACATTATGTTCCTAGTATGACTCAAAGTGTTCGTTATCAGTTTATAATTTACATGTTAGTTCAAAAAAGTATCACTCACTGAAAACTGAGGAAAAAACTCATATTTTATTGATAATTTATTAAAATGATTCATAAATCATTTTTTATGTTTAGGAATCAGTCTCACATTAAATCCAAAAATAATTTTACCATTATGACACAAAGTGTGTGTTTTCAATTTTGGATTACTTTTTAGTAAAAAACACAAGGGGCGTACTCAAAACCGAGAAAAGAAAATAATTTTTTTATAATTTATGAAAAATATTGATAAGTAATTTAGGAAGTGTAGGGAATAGAGGAATCTCATTCCGATGCATCATGTCACCAATATGAATGCAAGAATATATTTTTATTTTAAATTGACATTAGTTTAATTAAAAAATACAATTGACAACTGAAAACTAGGAAAACACATTTGTATTGATTTGATACTTTAGTAAAATGATCCACACATCATTTTTGATGTATAGTATTTAGAAGAACTACAATCTGATAAAAAATGTACCTAGTAACACTCAAAATTTTCTTAATCAATTTAAAATTGAAATATTCATTCAAAATGTGTCACTCACTAAAAGAGAGAAAACATGCTTTGATTATCTTAAAAATCATATAAAACTATTAATAATTCATTTATGAAATGTAGGAATTAGTCTAATGTCAATCTCATATACGATGTGTCCAATATGACTCAAAGTTATTGTTTCCAGTTTAAAATTAAATTTTAGTAAAAAACACAAGTGACATACTCAAAACTAAGAAAACACATTTAGATTGTTTTGATATGTTATAAAAATGAAAAACAAGTCATTTGGGATGTGTAGGAATAATTTTATCCTCAATATGAATCATAGTGTAACCAATATGAATCCAAGTACATCTTTTTATTTAAAATTGACATTAATTTTAGTAAAAAAGATAATTTACATAATCAAAACTAGTAAAACAAATTTATATTCTTTTGATACTTTAAAAAAATAACCGACAAGTCATTTATAATGTATAAGAATTTGATAAACCTCTTTCTGAAACATGTTGTTCCCTATATGACTAAAAGGGTCCATTATCAATTTAAAATTTGCACTATAGTTAAAAAAGTTACACTCATTGAGAAATAAGAAAACATGATTTAATTATCTTGATAATTTTGGACAATTATTCATAATTCATTTGTGACTTGTGGTAATAAGCCTCATTTCAAACACACACATGATGTGATCAATATGACTCAAACTGGATGTTTCCATTTTAAAATGGGATTTTTGTAAAAAACCCAAGTGACATACTTAAAAATGAGGAAAAACATTTAGATTGTTTTGATACATTAAGAAAACAATCCAAATGTCATTTGGGATGTGTAGGAATCATTCTTTCCTAAATCTGATAGACGGTGTTACTGATATGACTTAATGTGCATCTTTTCAATATACAAGTGTCATTTTTTTTAAAACTCAAATCACATTGTAAAAACCTAGAAAAAAATACTACATTGTTTTATCATCATTATATCATTATTATTTAATTAATTTCCTTATAATTTTTATCTTATAACTATTTCATTAGTTTTCATAGAGATAATTATTGAAGATAAACTACAAATGTTGGTAAATGCAATAATAAACCCCAACTCAATATGAAACACAATGTTATTGGTATTACTCAAAGTGAAGATAAAAATTAACAATTTTTGTTTAATTTATTTCTATATATTATTACTAATATATAAATTTTTTTCTTATATAGGTGTGTTATTTTTTTTTCAAGTAGAGGTTGTTTGTTCTTTTATACAGGTTCATTATTTTTCTCTATAATAGTGTTTTTAGTAAATTTTTATTTTAAAATTTATATTATCTAAATTCTATTTTTGTATTTGATGTTTATAATTTCAGGTGATATTTACAATATTTTAGTGAACTATTGAACACATTATAGTATTCCCTATTTCTGGTGTTGTAGTGTGATGTAACAAGAAAAATAGTATGCCCTATTTTCAACACTACTAATTATGTTGATAAATGATATCTTTATTATCTCATTTAGTATAACTGAAAAAACATGTCTATATCAGTTCTTATAGAATCGCTCATAAAGGGCATCAATTTTCAGCAATTTTCTAGAACTGATAAAAGACTAGGATTTTAACCATGCTATGATAGTCAACAATTTTTTATCCCTGATTAAGGAATATTATAGTGTTTTTAAAGGACTCTTTTATGGTTGTGATATTTTATGGAGGGAGAAGAATAAAATAACTTGAAATAGGTTGGTTTGGACTTATAATTCCTCCTCATATGTATCTAATTTGCTTTCATGATAAGCCTTTTAAATTTAGTCTTTTGAGAAGACCAGAGCTGATAAAATGTTGGAAGGGATGTTGGGGAGATATTTGGGAAGGTATAAGATAAAAAATAGTTCTCAAAATATTAGAGGATGGGGGAGAGTAGGTTCTATTTTATAAGTGAATGGAGTTACACACCTATAATTTTTATAAAATTCTAAATATTTGAAATGTATTACTAATTATCATGTGGATAACTGACTATAAAATTTTGTAGAGAATGTGATAAGGGTTGAAATAACAATATTCTATAAGAATTAAAATAATTATTTTGGTCCTAAACACATAATTTTTACATCAATGACCCCTATTTACCCTTTACCTGCAAAACATAACAAAAACCTATGTTTAGAAAATTGTGTTATAAGAAGAGAAATGGACTTATACAAAATTAAAAAATAATTTTGATTACTATTAAATTATTCAGATCTAGTTTTATCAAATGGAATTTTTTTAATTTGAAATAAAATCCAAGAAATGAGACATTAAATAACTTCATTTAAATAAAACAATTTATTGGTTTTCAAAAATCGACATTTTCATTAGTCACTCAAAATTCAATAATTTCAGAAAAATCCAAAAAATTCATCCAAATATATATTTAATATGATGATATCAAAAATTATATCCATTTTTTCAAATAAAACATCTAAAATTAGAATAAAAGTTTTATAATATTCACAAAAAATGCAATAAATACCATTTTTACGGAAAATATATATTTTGAAGCATAAAATGACTTTATTATCATTTCATTCTTAATAAAAATAATTAAATGAATGCTAATTCATTTAATTGGATATATAATATACTTATTTTATTATAATCAATTATTAATAGTGATTACCTTAATATTTTATGATAAATACATATTTCATAGAAAAAATGAATTTATAAAAAATATCTATTTTACCCTCAAATGATTTAAAATTAATTTCCAACCAATTAATAATAAAATATATGGTTTATTATTCTTTTTACTAAGCACAAAAATTTCTACATATATTTTATAATACATTTATTCTTATTCATACCCTCCAAACAATCCATTAGGTTATTTTGATATATTTGAATAATTATATTTCTATAGTGTATCATGGTTTGTTTAATTTTTATACTGTGTATATGATATTCTATATAATATATTTATTTTAAATAAAATAATTTCCAAATTCATGGGGTGTTAAAAATAAAGGAAGATATACTCTCAACACAATGACAACGTGTATATAAAAATGTTATAAAAATATACACAAATCATAAAACAAAAATGAAGGAGAATAGATCATATATAACCTCACGTGTCACATGACCAACCCTATATGCCACATAGTCCATAGTTTCATAACTATGTTAATGGTCCACTTATAAATAGTGATCATCAATCAGATGTACAAGATAAATCATGAAAAAAAATCTATATACACACCAAAGAGTGCAGGTAGGGTATGATCCCAAGCTCATTACTATTCCAAATAATATTATACACATACAATTTATTTTAAAATCATTATGCCCTATTTTGAAATATACTTGTAGAAAATACTATTACTTTTACCTTTTTATAAGATCTAGTAACACAAGTCGACATTTTAGACATTATTTTTAAATTTAACATATAGCCGAGTAATAGAAATAATATATGTGAATAAAAATATAAAAGTATATGAAAATAACATAATTGAGAAACCATTTATAATGAAATCCTTAAATATTAATCATGGAGAGATCACATATGAAATAAATATAGGGATACCAGGGATCCCTTCACTAAAAAAATCCATCATAGTAACTATAATCATCATCATATATATAATCAATACCATCATTATGTCCTTAACCATATCCAACTATGTGTAGGTAATTATGCAGAGTAGAATCTTAGAAATATCTTATGTTCATAATAAAATAAGCAGAGTTTCATAACAATTTATCCTTCAGACTCAACTTTTCATCTTGACTAAGAGGACACAAGTTAGACCAAGTTTCCACATAACCTTGATTTATTATTTTCCCATAGACCCTCTTAAATACCAATGATTTTCGCCAAAAAAGTTTTCTAAATAACCTATTATGCCAATTGGAGGTGAGCCAACCACTGATGCGTGGGGGGGATCAATGGTTATTTTCTAATTATAACTATTATAGACTAAAATAGTACTCTTTTCATACCATGATTTTTTTTAATTATGTTTATATCACTATGCCATTTTATTTTAGAATTATCTTATCTAAAAGTAAGTAATCAAATGACAGTGAGAACAAACAAGATTTCTTACAAGGTTTAACACTCTTTGAGGAGTGTCTAGTCCTTGGTGAAGAATAAGAAATGTATCACATTTTATATCCTTTTTTATTATCAGTATAAGTACTTAAAATAATGAAGATAGACTTGAAAACCAATATAATTTTACTGTCCCTCAAAACAATTCTTCTTCATTTTGATCACAATAACCACTCACATAAAATAACTTGAAATATGTATAATGTTATAATAGAGTTATATATAGTTTTTTCCATAGTAATAAAACTTTTTTTAAGAGTGAATTTAATATTTACAATATTTATTTAAAATCATGACTATATAGTGTATCATGCTCTTTATTATGTGATAGTAAATATAAATTTGTTAGATATACCTAAAAAATTGAATTTCAAATCATGAAAAATTTAACCATTAATCTGACTCCTACTCTTCATGTTTGAGTAAATGAATCATTATTAATTAAAAAACCTACACTAGATTTCTTTTATAGTGAATTATGTGGTTCTTGACATCACATTGGACACAAATCCACCATATTCTTTGGTGTATGGTGCTTTTTAGGATATAGAATACAAACTTTAGCCTCTATTTCTGACTTTTAATAAACTATTAAATGGTATAAATTAGGAAGAAAAACTCGAGTATTCATAGAAGGATATACCTTGGTAAAAATAGAGGATAAATATTATACCAATCTTAGAAATTCATGTTCCCCCTCTTATATGGATGTTTATTTTCAATGGAGTAAAATATTAACTTTATATAATTCCAAAAAATTATATAAAATTTATTTATTACATGAATTTAATTTTTTATTCTGAAAAACTTATAAAATTATTATAATCACCATTGAAGATTGAAATGGAAAAAATTCATTAATTCTCTACCTAAATTTCGATTTTAAAATGTGCAATCTTAGATTCCAAATACTACTATATTTTGGCTATAAATTCTTCAATGATGATCACAAATAACTAATTCAAATTCCCATGGAAATATAATCATATTATAGAACATTTATTATGTTTTACTAGACTCTTAATCATCCCTTATCATAGTCCAAAATTTTAGTTATTTCAACAAATGCAATTTTAAATCTTCTATTACACTATAAAATGACACCATATTGAATGGGACATTACTCATTTTCCATATATCCAAATGAGTTTCATAAAATTTGAAAATAAAAAATATAGATAGATAGTTTACAAGATTATTTTAATTCAATATACAACTACTACAATTAACAAAAACTGATAATTTTACCTTGAATTTGCATCACAATCTCTCAAACCTCAACTTGTATCTTCAATAATTTTTAATGAAGGAAATTAAATGTGGAAAAAAATTCTTTAATAATTTAATTAAAACCTCATATATATCCAAATTTATTATTTATATAGAATATTAAAGGGGAATTAGGTTTGTCATCTGATATTTCTACTTTATTTTTCTTGATTAATTAATTATGACTAACAAATTCATTAAATGATATCTTCTGACTTAGAAAACTAAATGAGGTTGTTTGATATGTATTATAAATATGAGTTTAGTTAATAAATATTATTAGATGAAAATAAAATATATATCATCATCCTTAATGCTATAAATATTTAATATTTCTAGATAAATAGAAATTGATTCAATAAAATTGATGCCCACTAAAAGTTTCTCTTTTGTTTGGCCTCCAAACCTCTCTAGAGTGGTCATTTGACCTTTATATGCCTCCAATAATGTGGTAATCTCAAGTTAGGGTTATTTTTAGTTAAACACAAAAAATATTTTAATTTTATATTCTTTATTAATTAGATGTATTAGGTCATCAAAAAACTTAGTTGGATGTGGGATACTTTTTCAAATAACATCCACCCATTCAAACTCTTTTATAATAATCTAAATTAGTTAATTCACCTCTATTATAACATACCAAAATGTTATTTATTCTATTTAAAATTTTCTATCATTGATTAATCATGAAATATACTTCATAATTTATTTATTATTGTCCTAATACAATATGAAAACACCATGCTTCCCCAACTAATGTATACTATACTTTGGAATTTGATGAACCATTGTTCCAATGTGGGTAGACTCCATTATTCATAAAATACAATATTATAACTCCAAGTGACTCTCATTTGTCAGTAAACAAACCTTAATCTAATTCATTATCAATTAGATTTATTCTTCATGATATATTATATACTATAGATTAACCACAAATATAGAATTCATCAAACTTTAACTATCTGAATATTCAATGGTATAATTCTAGAGAGATCTATAATCAATGAATGTGAAATCAGGTAAAATATATAAAATTAATAAACATGTGTATTCTCTAAATAGAACCTTTTAATATTTATGGTTTTCAATCATACTAGAGAACATTTTTCTATGGTGACATACCACATTTTATCATTCCACGGGTTCACAATAGTATATTAGTTATTTATACAAAATAACCTTAAAAAGGACTCCAAGTGTACTCATTAAAATTTCAATGAATATTATAATAATGTGTGTCTTCATTTAATCTCACTATGAACCTACAAAAAATCTTGTGGCATAATAATGATATTAAATTTTGTGTGATGGATTTACCAGGATAATGATTGACTTGGGATTCCTTCTCTCCAATGACATAATCATTCTATATCGATGGATGGTGTCCATGACCAACTTCTAAAGGGAGGTTATCACCACCATATCACTATAATGGGTTATTTTTCTGAAATATCCACTCCTAAACATGTGATAAATTATACAACTCATGAAAACACTACATGGATATTCTATTGAAGTACGATTGTCCTTTTCTTCAGCCTCACTCATGGAAATCCAAGATGTATCATCCTCACCTCTCTCTATTTCATTCCTTATCATAATATCCAGTGGATCCCTATATTCATAACCATTGGTATGAATTCCTCTCATGATGATAATAATTCATTTATCTATTTTACTCTTCTATATTCATGTGCTAGGATCTTTACTTTGATATAAAAGAAATTAAACATAGAATGCATGGGGTTCTATAAGACACCCCATACCTTTACAACCAGATCCTTTTATAAAAACACATACTTTACATACTACCTTTGATACTGATGAAGAAACAGAAATTTAATCTTCCATGATTTCAATATAAAGAAACATTGAGCCACATACATACCAAAGTCTGTTCGGTTTAGAAAATGAGAGATCTAGGAATTACCTTTAAGTTAAAAAACCCATATATTTTTAATCCATGTGAAATTTTTTCTACTATACCAATAATTTATTATTCAATAATTATTCTTTCTATCTCCCATAAAATTCTCCACACATAATATCTATTGGGACATATATTATATAATAACATTTTTTATTACCTAGGGTAATGTAAACACAATAAGGGTGAGCTAAGATGTATAATAATAGTAAACATGGGAGATATCAATCAAAGATCATAAGTAAGAATATGATAATAATTAGGCAATGAATAAAAATAAAAGGGAATGTATATAAAATAATATATTCATACTCAAAGAAACATAGATCATAAACCACGAGTCATGTGTATATCATTGACATAACAAAATACATGATTCATAATTGAATCATCAACCATGATCCATAAGAGAATAAAATAGAACTAAGATTATGGAATAAGAATGTGGTATAAAAATAATCATAGGAAACAATTCCCTTTATCAAATATCACATCAAAAACCATTATTACACAGTGGAAAAAATCATTAGGTAATTGGGTTCACTCTCTATTCCCTTTAAAAATTTAGTAGACATAGGCCTTTATTTGTTAAAGTTCATTAATAATAACCTTACATATTATTTCAGGTCCCTACCCATCCCCTGGGGTATGTGCCATGACTACACCAAACCTACCTTCCATAGACCTGCGGTTGATGACTATCACCAGAAAGGAATATCCCTAAAAAGGGAATCCATTTCCTAAAAAACTGTACACACACAGATAGGGCACACTGCACACAAGTATAAATCAATTAAATAATAAAGGTACAACTAAAACTTTGAACCTCAACTCATTGTAAAAGTAATTAATTAAAGTAAAAGGGGACATAATACAAGCCCAACTAAAATAGAAGTACAAGTAAAAGTAAAAATAGCTCATGAGGTCACCCACCAAGTATTCAACATGATTGGTACGTACATCTCATCATTGTGGATCTCCACATAAACTAGTCACATACATACACCATCAAGTCCTAGATCCCCAAGTCTCAGTCAAGGAAGCCCATCGTCTGCACAAGACACAACAAGGTGCAGGTGAATCTCATGTAGGGGTGAGTATAAAAATACTCAGTAGGGAACCCGAGACCCCCAAAGGTCTCACATTATTCCATAAGGGAAGAACCAAAAACCATGATCTCAAGAACAAAGCACAAAGAAAAAGACTCAAATAAAACCAGGTATAACTTATGTATATAAGTACAGATGATTAAACGTAAGCTAGATCATCTTATTCTATCGAGAGGCTCTACTGCTGAACCACACATGATCGATAGATGCTAACCTACAAAGGATAGATAAATTCTGACCAACACAAGGTTGGTAGAGGCTGACCCACATAGAATCACTAGGCGCTGACTCACACAGAATCGTTAAGTGCTGACCCATGCTAGATAGATAGGCGCTGACCCACATAAGATAGTTTAGAGGGGACCCATATAGGATCGATGAGTGCTGAACCACACATGATCACTGAGCGCAGACCCACACATGATCGATAGGTACTGACACACATAGGATCACTATTCATTTTTCACGTTACAACCAGCCATTGGATCCCCGCACTTAGCACTATTGATTCCGAGAGGATTTTCTCCTCAAGACATCAGGCGTACCTCAACCTCCAATAAGTCCTAGGATGATGAAACCCAATAAACCACCATGTCACAAGGTTTCCAACGTAACATATGGTGCATCAATCAGACGACCGGTTTATATGCTGTAGACATTTTAGTGCCGAGGGCCCGATTGGATTCAGGTTTGATCCATCCTATCCATACTAAATTTTTCTAAAAAACTCAAGTGGAGTATCTCAAAAGGACCGTATCTTTACAAGGGTTCTAGTGACACAGAAATTTCATCAAATATATGTATAGTTTAAAAGATATTCCCATTTAAGAAAAACTAAGCCGTTAGTGGGTCCAGATCTGGTCCGAACCGACCCGGCTTGCTGGGCGCAGCCCAAAGTGGTTGTCCTCGGCCCATTGGACACAGGCTAGGATCGCTAGGCTGTGGGTTCAGCCTAGCACATAGGGGTGGTCGCAGCCAGCCGGGCCGTGGAGCTGCCCAACCCGCTAGCTGGCATAGGGATCCGCTCCCCCCTTGAACTGATCGGCTATTCAGGTACTTCAATTAGCTGTGCCAGTTGGCACTGCACCACCTAGACAGTCTGTGTGGGCCAGTCATCTGCAGAACCCATGGGGCATGGGTCCACCCTCCACCATGGCTCAGAGCTGCTGCCCTCCTATGCAACACGCTACCACGACGCGCCTCTACTGTCAACGCGGCCAATGTCAGCTGGCTATCCTGGTCCACCATGGTGACTTTAGGTTCCTCCATCCCCTCCCAATAGGTGAGAGCCGGCCACCGCCTCCTTTGGTCGCTGGTGCCACCATGCCACCGGGCCTTCCACGGGCCTCTAGTGAGGCTCTAAATGTCCGTTATCTTGTCTAAGTAAGCCAATCGGCCTCCTGGGAAGCTTCCATCACTTAGTGGATCCCGATTTTTTCTTGGTGCCATGTTCTTGGCCTCCCAAGAGTAACGCATCAAGAACATGTTTGATGTAGAGTTCATGCCTTGTTCGGTTCGGCCCGCACCCTCTGCATTAGTGTTTTTACATGGGAAGGAATATTATTCATTAAAACCCCATAAAGAAACCCCACATCATCCTCCTGCATTCAATAATGAATAATGTATCGACTCGTTAGATGGTTGTTCCACGTTTTTGAAGATATTCTATAATGGAAAATAGGGTGGAATTAATCACATAAATCGCCCTACCTTGAATACATTGGTAGAGAGTGCAGATGAGCCAGATGGGTCTACATTCAAATCATGTTCATTATAATTCATTAATCTCTAGATTGAATCCTCAAAGGCATCAAAGCTCTTTTCTACGATGGTGGAAGACGTTGCAAGCACTTTGTCAAGAATTCTCTCGTGGGTTACCAAAAACCCACACCAACCTCTTGTTTAAAATAAAATAATAGAGAGTTTATCTTGGTGTACAATTAATGTGGTTCAGTAACGAGTTTAATTAATAAACCCATTAATCATCTGACAGTGTGGTTACACAACCAAGTGTAACATTCCATTAAATTATCTAACAACCTCGTGGTCCCTTTACCATCGCTCATCGGTTACAAAGAATGAAATAAAATAACTCATGGAGTTATTTTATTATTTTTTGTAAAGTCCAAAAAATTAACAGTCTCATCCGACCATTTCCAGTCGATGTTAAGCTTTACCTAAGTGAATATTGATGCAGAGAATTCATCAGTGCTCTCGGATTTTTAATATGATTACTGATTCAAATGATATAAATCATTGCTTTCACATTTACTGAACGTACCTTAAAAAAAGTTCAATGATTTTTAACAGTCACCCCTGACCCACACCGATTGAAGTTAGGCTCTACCTAAGGAAAACACGCCCTCATGAGCTCAACGGTACTCTCAGATTTTCAATTTGAGTTACAATTTAGGAGTTAAATAATTTAATAATAAAATAAATATTACTCAATTATTTTATTTACGACCAAAAACTATCATCCACTGTTGGCCCGCACCAGGAAATGTTGGGATCTTCCTAAAGAAACAATAACCTCATGAGATCAGTGGCAGTCTCATATTTTTAATCTAATTCACCATTTGTGATTTATAAGCATTTGAAAAATAAAATAATTTTATTTAAATATTTTATTTACAATTATTCCATTTTTGGATTTTCTCACTAGAGGCATGAAAAAAATAAACTTAAGTCATTCCTATGGTAAAACCTCCATCCATAATGCAACAATGCCCTCTAATTTTTGATATGATCAGCTGTTTATGATTTATTCATCTTTTTTCCAAAAAACTTCTCATGCGTTCTTTTTAAAGATTAACATTTTTTTGAGGAATCATTCTGGGAACTCAAGGCCTCAAAATCACGTGGCGTTAATTTTTTCAGTCTCACAATAATCCCATATAATTAAAAAATAATTTATATAGAAATTATGGGACTTTACATCCTCTCTGATTTAGAGATTTACGTCCTCAAAATCCACAACAAAGCTTGGGAAACAAAGGGGGGAATGAGCATGTATCTGAACATCCCACTCCCATGTGCTCTCCTAGAGGTTTCCATACTACCACCAAAATCACACCAGAGGAATCGACCTCCTGTAAAAGACCCACTCCTATTGATCCTCTATCTTCATCAGGAACTCAACGAACATCACCACATTGTCAATGTCCAGCTCCCCCCACTCGATAACATGTAATGGATCATGAACATACCTTCTTACCTATTAAACGTGGAAAACATTATGCACCTGGTACATCTGTGGGGGAAAACCTAGGAAGTATGCCACCTTTCTAACTCTAATAAGGATATGTAAAGGTCTAATGAACCTCAGAGGTATCTTTCAACCCTGGTCAAATCTCTACAATCCTCATCAGGGTGATACCCATTGGAAGACATGGTCTCCCTCCTCGAACTCCCTGGGCCTCCATCTCCTACCGGCATAAGATGTCTGCCAGCTCTATGTAGTCTTTATAAGATCCTGGATGATCTACATGTTCGTAGTGGTAGCACGTACCAACTCTAGAACCGTAAGAGATGACTTCCCAAGGTCTGTCTAACAATGACGTGATCTGCACGATCACCCGTACAAGGCATCAAATAGTTCCATGAAAACGGTGGAGTGATAAATATTTCTATATGCAAACTCCACCAAGGGAAAGTGATCTTCACAAAAGAGGCCAAAATCCAGGACGTAGTCATGGAGCATTTACTCAAGCATCTGTATGGTCTACTCTATCTGACCATCTATCTAAGGGTGAAATGTGGTGCTCAAGCATAGTTAAGTCCCAAATGCCTCTTTTACTCCATTCCACAACCAGGATGTAAAAAAGCATCATGATCTGAGATGATCATCGATAGGACCCTATGAAGTTGTACTATCTCCTTTACGTAGAGGCGTTCTAATACCTCTATTGATCACTGCACTCAGATGTTTAGGAATTGGGACGACATGGTGAGTCAGTCGATGATCACCCAAATGGAATCGTGGCCCCTAGACATAAGTGGTATCCCTGTCACAAAGTCCATTGAGATGCCATCCCACATCTATTCTGGCACCACAAGTGGTTGAGTCAAGTTTGCTGGAACCTGGTGCTCAGCCTTCACTCACTAACAAGTGAGGCATCATAAAACAAACTTTTCCACTGCTTTTATTCCTCACTGGACACCAGTACTAATGCTAAAAGTTTTGGTACATCTTCGACACACAAGGATATACCACCAAAAGGGATGTGTGGAACTTCCTCAACATCTCATCTCGTAGCGTCATTGGTACCATAGTGCATCCTCTGAATGGGATGATGTGCTCCCCTCCTTCAGAAAATATTTCAATAGCCTGTCCTGAGGATATCTCAGCACGTCGGGTCTCATAACCAACGGCCCCAAGTTGTGCCTCCCTAACTCACTGAAGAAGTGGGGGAGTGACTATCATAAACTAGAGGTAAGCTACTCCATCAGTATCCATGAAGGATAAATATAACAAGACTAGATACTATGCCTCTTAACTCATCATATGTAACTCAGACCTCCTACTGAGTGCATCTACTACTATGTTTCCCTTCCCACAAGTGTAGACAATTTCAAAGTTATAGTCTTGGAGGATCTCCGGCCATCACCGTTGTCTTAGGTTTAGGATCTTCGTTGAGAAGATATACCTAATACTCTTGTGATTAGAGAAGACAGTAGACCATTCACCCAACTATACACTCAGCTCCCAGAGATCTGCGAGAGCCATCTGATATACAGTTGTAGATATCGGTGTCATCCTTTGGTACAAGCCAATGCAGAAGTCTCTACCCCTATGGGTAGGTAATCCTAAAAAAATCTTGTGATAGGATGTTCCCAAACCCTGTCACTACTGTTGGGAACTGAAAACTCAAAAAAAATTCTCCCATGAGTGTATGGATGACCGAATCAAGAGTTATCAGTTGTACCCTCCTAGGCATGAGAATATCTCATGCTTCTTTATTTTCCTTTTTCGATGACAAAGGAAAACCCCATTCCAATGATATAGATATACCGCAACCTTTTGTCCTAAAAATTTCAATCTGAGCATGAACTATGGATGATCAGTCCATACCCATAATAACCTCTTAAGGCCTCGACGCTGCCACCGAGTGGTTCCAATTGAAACTCTCACCTCAAAGTTTAGATCACACCATCGACATAAGTGTGATTATCGAGTCTCTCTGATTATTATATCCATACGTAAGGGTCAGGTCAATGGTTTAATTGGAAACTCTATATCTCGAATAAGATTTGTGACAAGAAGGAATGTTTAGTACCTATGTCTATTAATTACATTAGCTAGTAGAAGAAACATGACTTACCTCAAGTCATTCATGGAGCCTTTAAGTCACACTCATTGACAGCATGTAGCTACCCACATTCCCTATCCTCCAGCTCCCTAAGCATGGTGAGGACCACATTGGGGTGGTGGTTATAACATGTCCAAATGTACACCACCTCCTACTGGTCTTCTAGCTCCTCTTTTATGCCTTCTACCCTATAGATTCATCTGTCCTTATCACTTCCTCTTCCCAAAACATTTTACATGTGTAAGTCTTTGAGACTAATGTTAGTTTCCTGCTTTCCCACTACTGACATCCACTAGCTGTATCTACTCAGCCAAATAATTTTTGACCACAATGGTTCTCTCTATCACCCTAACATATGTAGGAATGCAAAGAGGAATAGTGATAGATCAGATGTCCCTAAACATGTCTCACTTGGAGGTCCAAGCCTTGAAACACTGGTTGTATCGTATTCATTGAGTACCTAGAATGGTCGATACATCTTGATGAATACTCAATTAACGATATGTCGTCTTGTCAAAACTATAGAAGCTCTTGGGAACAAAACCCCCTTATCTTTTCATATAAATATATGACCTCTATGAGGAAGGTTCTCAAGGTATGCCCATGGAAAAAGTCACTCATCATAAGATAAAGGAAATATAATCCCTATCATCACCCTACTGAGCCACATAGAATGCTCACTGCCAGGACCACCATCTGATCTAATGGTTCCCTGGCTAGATGGAAACTCGGTCACCACCTTAAGCCAGTCTTTATTCACCTGTGAGTCGAAATCACATCGGTACATAAGGGGTATCTGTCCCTGAAACTTGTGTAAGTCATTGAGTATATATGGGTTCTCTATCAGTAGCGCAGGTAGTAACTATTGACCAATGGGTAGTGGTATCGCTGGGACACATCCCGAAGGTACCATCTCAGGAAACAATCGTTTAACTGAAGCCCCATCACAGTGTGGAAAATATTCATGGTCATGCATTGGAATCCAGGATTTTTGTATATGTGGAGGAATATTGAAAGAGAATAAAGATGAACCACGATCAATAAGTTATACCAGGTGTGATGGGACAAAAGAGATCAAAAGATAAAAAATCAGAAACACACGCAATCTGTGTTTTTGTATACTGAGTTTTCATCTGGAATTTAGGGTCTTGGTGTATGGATACGTCAGCCGTAGCACAACCATTGGTCTCCCTAGGCTGAAATAAAAACTCAAGTCACATAACACTATTTATCCATTGAAAACATAGACTCTCAGTTCTTCAGGTAAAACCAACCTCTATTTGACACCACTTTGTCACGACCCATCCCCTGAGGCCAATGTTGTGACTCACCCAAGCCCGCCTTCCATAGTCCAGAGGTTGGAAATTATCAACGGAAAGTAATATCCTTAAAAGGGAAGGAATTTCCTCAAAACTTGTACACTCACAGATAGGTCACACTGTGCACAAGTATAACACAACGGAAGAAGAAAGGTACAACCCTAACTAGAACCTCAACTGAGTGTAAAAGTAAGTACTGAAAGAAAGAATGCCTAGAATACAAGCCCCATAGAAATTGAAGTATAGGTAAAATGAAAAATAGCTCCTAAGGTCGCCGACCAAGGATAATTCTTGAAGGGTAGGAACAACTCATCACTACGGTTCTCCATGTCAACCAGTCACCTCTATACATTGTCAAGTCCTGACTCCCCGTGTCTCAGTCAATGATGCCCATCATTTACACAAGAAAAAATAAGGTGTGGGTGAATCCTGTGCAGGGGTTAGTATAACAATACTCAGTAGGGACCCTGAGACCCCAGAAGGTCTCTCAGAATTACACAAAGGAATAACCACAAAGCATTATCTCAATCACAAAGCACATAGAAAAAGACTCAGCTCAAACCTGGTATAACTTAAGTACAAAAGTACAGATGATTAGATATAAGCTAAATTATTTTATTCCATTAAGAGGCTCTGCTGTTGACCCACAAAGGATAGATAGATGCTAAAACATAGTGGATTGATAGATACTGACCCACATAGGATCAATAGATTTGACCCACACAGGATCGCTAGGTGCTGAACCACAAAGGATACCTGAGTGCTAACCCACACATGATCGATAGGCGCCGACCCACATAAGATCGCTGATCACTGACACACATAAGATTTCTAATCATGGACCCACATAGGATCAATAGGTACTAACCCACACAATATCACTATTCATTCTTCACATCACAACGAGCCACTGGATTCCCGCACTTATTACGCTTGATTCTGGGAGGATCCGCTCCTCTTGCCATTGGTTATACCTCGACCTCCATGAAGTCCCACTAAGATGTTACTTGATGAACCACCATGTCATAAGGGTTCGAATACAACAAATGAAACATCAATTTAATTCCCGATCTAAAAGTTATTATCATTTTAGTGTCGAGGGCCCTGTTGGATTCAGGTTTGATCTAACCCGGCCGTACTCCAACATTATCCAAAAATCTTGTGGATTATCTCAAAAGGACCTTCTTGTCCTAAGGGATCCAACACCACATATTGTTCATCAAATGAACATATGGTTTATGAGATATTCCCATTTAAATGAAACTTGGCCGTTAGTGGGTCCGGATCCGGGCCGATCTAGTGAGACCGACCTTACCCGACCCACTAGGCTCAGCCTAGTCCGGTTCAGATGGGCTATAGGCTAGGGCTTATAGGAAATCGGTCGACCTGACCCACCTGGATGGGCATGGACCATCTGGCCCCGGAACCGCTAGGCCCACCCAGCTAGGCATGACCCGTTAGGACACAGAATTGCCCGGTCTACAGGCTGGCGCGAGGGTTTTCTCCCCTCCTGAACAGCTCGGTCTTTTGGGCTCTTCAATAAATGGAACTTGTTGGTGTCACTCCACCTGTCTGGTTCACGTGGACCGATCATCTGCAGATCCCATGAGGCACGGGTCTGCCCTATGTTGTGGGTTGGAGCTGCTGCCCTCCTCCACGGCGCATTGCCACGACGTGCCACTACCATCAATGTGGCTGGAGTCAGTCGGCTACCCCTTTCCGCCATAACGCCCGAAGGTTCCACCATCCCCTCATGACCTGTAGGATCCAACCGCCACCTCCTCGGATCACCGGTTCTGCCACACTAATGTTCCTTTCGTGGGCCACCGGTAAAGCTCCATAGGTCCATTTTTATTTCTGACTGCGCTAATGGGCCTCCCAAGGCGCTGCCATCAATGCATGGCTTCTAATTTTGTCTTGCCACCATGTTTCTCCATTTCTCACAAAGAACTCATCCAAAACATGTTTGGAGGAAGGTTCCGGCCTTGTTTGGTTTGGTCCGCACCCTCCATATGAGAATTATAACATGGAAAAGAATACTATTTTTCAGTACCCCATAAAGAAACCCCAAATAATCAACCTACATTCAAGAATTAAACATGGATCAACCCGTTGGATGGTTGGTCCATGTTTTTTATAATATTTAAGAATGGAAAAGAGGGAGGAATAAAGCACATAATCCCCTACCTCAAATATGTATGTAGACAATGCAGATGAGGAATACGGGTCTGCATTCGAAGCATGTTCGTTGGCATTCATTGATCTCAAAATTGAATCCTTAAAGGTGTTGAAGCTCCGTTATATGATCGTAGAAGACGTCGCCATCACTTCATCTAGAATTCTCTTGTGGGTTCTCAAAACCCATGCCAACCTCTTGTTTAAAATAAAAGTAATGGGAGTTTAACTTGTCACACAATTAATGTGGATCATTAATGTTTTTAATTAATGAACCCATTAATCTCCCTATAATGTGGTTACACAAACAAGTGTAACCATCCATTAAATTATCTGACAAAATAGCGTTCCCACCACTATCGCTCATTAGTTACAAAGAATGAAATAAACTGACTAATGGAGTTATTTTATTATTTTTTGTAAATTAAAAACATTAACTTTTTCATTCGACCCTTTTTGGTCAATGTTAAGCTATTCCTAAGAGAATCTATGAACTGAGAATTCAACGGTGCTCTCATATTTTTAATCCGAGCACCAGTTCAAAATATAGAAGTCGTCACTTGCACGTTTACTGAACATACCTTAAAAAAAGTTCAACAATTATTAAGATTCAACCTCGACCCGTGCATGCCGAGGTTAGGATATTCCTAAGGAAAAAAAATCCACACGAGCTCAACCTTACTCTCGTATTCTCAATCCGAGTTACCATTTAGGAATTAAATAATTTAACAATAAAATAATTTCTACTTAATTATTTTATTTAATGTAATAATTAACTTCTATTATTGGCCCGCGCCAGCCATGGTTATGATCATACTAAAGAACGAATACCATCAAGAGCTCAGCGGTGGCCTCAGATTTTTAATCTGAGTCACCATTTGTGAGTTCGAAGAATTTAAAAAATAAAATAATTTTATTTAATAATTTTATTTACGGTTATGCAATTTTTGGGTTTTCTCACTAGAGGCCTACACCAACTAATATTAAGTCACGCCTAGGGTAAACTCACCTTCCTAAACACAACGATGCCCTATGATTTTTGATCTGGTCTCCCATTTAAGAGTTATTCCACTTTTTCAGGAAAACTGCTCAAGTGTGCTATTTAAAGCTTAATATTTTTTGGATGGATCATTCCGGGCACTATGGGCCTTGGAATCATGTGCCTTCATTTTTCAAAGTCTAGTAATAATTTAATATAATTTTAAAAAAACTTTATATGGAAATTATATATCATTACATGTCATGATATATAAATATTTATGCAATGTTTTTTTTTGATTTATAATTCTAGTCCCAATCATGAAATAATGAAAACATTACATATGTTTTCTATATGAACATAAAAATGAACATATTTCCATCATAGGTTAATTAAACCTTGTTAAAGAAATTAATTTAATTAAAAACATTTATAGAATATAATAATATTCCATACATAGAAATAATGAAGATGGTTTCATTAGAGAATATCTACATTGAATCTATAGAAATATTAAAGGATGTTACCATAGATAAAAACCAACATTATAAGAGTATAAAAATTTTCATGGAGAATGAAGATTAAATAGCCTTTAAATATTATATAATTTTTAAAAAATATATTATAAATACAAGAGAATATAATTTTCTTTATTAAACTATGAAAAAATAGATCGGAAGATTCATTAGGGAAAAAATATAAGTGGGAAAATTTGTTCATGTATAATGTGTTAATAAATATTGATTCCACTCTTATAAAGAGTCAAAGTTGGAAAAAACAATCCTAACAAAAATGATTAGATCATTCCTTTTTAGAAACATTCTAAAAACTAAAAGATAGTTTAAAATAACCTTATATAATAATTTAAGTATATTTAATAAAATTTCCTAAACAATATAAAATATATGGATATGGAGGAAAAAAGAGTTTCGTAAAAGACATCAAAACCATTAAAGGGATTCTTCTAATGAAAAACCCATATGAATTTTTAAATCAAAATCAATTTAAATAGAGAACAAGAAAGGGATATTAAAATAACATGAATAAACAAGAAACATGATCTAATAGTTCATATTGTTATTATATACACAATATATATAAATATAGGTTTATAATGGGAAACACATTTCAAATAAGGAAAAATTGTGATGAAATAAACTTTTAAAGCCTTAGCAACCATTAAATCAAAACAAATTGAAAGAAGATAGCAAGAAGTAATAAGTTAAATATCATGAATAATTATAAAACCATGATATATAAATTTAAAGAGGTAGTATATACACCATATTAAAATAAAATTGGCACATATTTCAAAATAAATATCAAAGAATGAAATTTGGGACAAGAAACCCTTACAAATTTTATAATACTTGAATAAAAATCCATTAAATGAATAAAACTTATCTGAATTTTTAAATCAATTAAGTTACCAAAAAATATAGTATAATAAATTCATGGGTAAGTGAGTCAAAATAACACCATATAAATGTTACCATGGTGTACAAAATGAATTATGTAGCAAGAAATTGAAATTTAGACCAAGAAACCCTTACCTGGGATTCCCTCTTGGTCAGACATGATCTAATGCCATTTATATTAAATATATATATATACATATATATAATTATTTCAGATTATTTTTCATATCTATTACCCATTGATATGATTCATTTATAATCATTATCTACACATATATTAGTTAGTTAAATTTATTTTCATCATTAAATGTTAATAATTCTATTCATTTGGTACAAGTTTTATAATAGTGATTTCAATCATTGTTCTTTGATAAAAAGTTTATAATTCCCATATTACTCATTGTAATGAAATAATTATTTTTCAATTATTTATGAAGTCCCACATTCCATTTAGTGATGTAATGGGTATGGTATTTGAGAATGGAATCCATGAAAAGCATGTTTTGGTAAATTTTAATGCACATAAGATAGAATATTAATATTAAGTTATGTATTATTATTGTAACAACATGATTGTTTAGAAAATATTTCTCTTTAAATAAATTTAAAATCATTTATAGCTTGTGTTACCCACAAATTGAGTAAAAAACAGAGATATACTATTAAAATATTACTATTTGAAAGTAATACTTTATCATTTTCTAAATGAGGTACTTTTTAAACTTTTTACAAAAGTTTGGAAGGATTTTTTTAACTTATATGGATTCAAGGGAATTTCCCTGCACCATAACCTCTCATTGTTTTAAAACAAACATAAAAAGTTTATAAGAAACTTTTCAAAGAAAACATTTTCATCAATATTTTGGAATTCAAAGTGAAAGGGAATATTTTTTTTCAAGAAAGTTTATAATGATATTTTGAATGTATTTTCATCTATGTAAATTCCCTTTTTACAATAATATGCTTCAATTGGGTTATAATATAATGATACCTTCCAATAAATTTTTCTGTATGGTTAAGGATTATCTTAATGGGGGAAATTGTTGATATTCTGTATGACAGTTCTTTCAATATGACCGGTTATTGATTTTAAGGAATATTGATTAAGTTATATTATTTATTCATTTAAAAAATTCTTAGACATATTAATTTATGGGTGGGGTATGGAATTACATATCACCATCATGAATAAGTAGGTATTATTAGACAAATTATATTGGGTATTTTGCAGAGGCCTTACTCATTTATATAGATATCTCAGCATGAGGGCTTGACGACATTTTTAGAAGTTTTGGAACAAGGCCTCAATGGTATGTTTGATGTCCAACATTATGAATACCATCATTATGAAATTGGTTATTTAATTCCACGCTATTATTTGATTAGTTATCATATCCATGTATGTTTTTTAGTTCATGTGAATATAGAATTATTTAGTCATCATTTATTCTTGCCATATTATTCAGGCCTAATTTAGCGTATGCTGCACACAAACCATTAGTGAGCATCTAAGGTCACCACATTCTTATTTTTCATTTACTTAGGATACTAGGACGTTTTCTATGATTTAAATTCATGGATATTCTAAAGGGTACAATAGTTTTATCAAATAAAATACATGTTCAATTTTAATTTTTCAAATAAATTATGAAATTTAAGTATATATCTAGTTTTCCTAGAATAAAAAACTATTTGTTCCTTCAAAATGTGTTTGTTGTATGTAGTTACAAGGTATTATGTAACAAACATATATAGTCTACTAAGGTTGGGGTATTTATAGTTAGTATTATTGTAAGTTTTATAAAAACATGGAGACCTATATTTAAGAAAACATTAATTAGAGGACATAACCCAATGATTGGATTTGAGGGTAATTTTATGTATAGGATAACATCCTGAAGATTTTATAAGGTATATATTATTTTTATTTTATAGAAAAAAATGAATTTATGGATACTGAATGTGGATGTGGATCTAGAATAGTTTTAACTTGAGGTAATAACTCCAAAAATGGGTGTAATAGATTTGAGTCGATCGTCATATGGTGCGTGATAACGGGACTTACTGCACACCTAGTGCGACACTATCGAGGGATATGCTTGATATAATTATAATTTCATTTACAAACCATTATGAAGGATATAAAAATATTATTTTAAAACATTCCTAATGAAACCATGTTTATGATTATGAGAATAAATATGAAAAAAACATTAAATTTATGGTAAGTGTTTCACTAGTATGGAATTATAAATTATGTTTCATAATGTTATGATCTAATATATTTTATACCGTTAGTTAGAAATAGATCCTATTAGAAGGAATTAGAACCATATAAATACACAAAATCCATATAGGGATATCACTATAGGGTATGATAATGAGCTAGAGATGGTGCATTAGTTGGATATGAGAAAATTATAACAATATTTGGATAGCTAGTTCAAGTAATGAGAAATAACCTTGATTGTATAAAGAAACCTAATAATACACAACCTTATGTAACAATGATAGACCAATTCTTGTATAAAAACCCCATAATTCAATGGGAGTATAAATATTTTTATATATAAAAATGGATATGTTCTACAAAGAATAAATTTGTAGCTTTGGTAAGTAATGAAAAAGATAATGTTGTTATGGTACATTATCATATCTCAAGGGATGAAGATCAATGGTTGTCATTTATTCAAAATATTATGGAGGAGGTGTAAAAAAATGCATGGAATAGAAAGATTTTAATTATATTTTAAAGTAAAAATATTTTCCTTATGACCAATGAGTGGATATGAAGATAAAATTATTGTGTATTAGATAGAACGAAGTGAAACATGTTTCAATTTATGAAGATAAAATTAAAAAGTTTGATAGGCATGTTGTGATCATTATACGTAATCCAAAGAATAATATTTACCATTTCTTTAATGAGTTAAAACCAATCCCTCTAGGGGATCTGGTCTCCCAAACATTCTCATCATAAGAGGATATAATATCATGTTCTATCAAAATAGAGAAATAATTTTCCATGTATTATGGTCTTGAAGGAATGAAAGAGAAGAAAAGTATGAAATAACAAAAAATAGATATGGGTAAAAAGGGAAAGAAGGATTTTCCCACATGTGATAATTGTGGAAAGAAACACCATAGCACTTGATTGAATGGAATGAGAGTTTTCATCAAGTTTTGAGAGAAATTATATCATGTTCATGAATTTAAGGGTTATAAAGAATCATCAAATGTTCAATCTTTTAACTATAATGAGATAGGGAACTATGAAAATGAATTCCCAAAGAGTTAATGGAATAAACTTCAACAGAGCTATGGGAGAAAGGTAAATATTATTCTATTTATATAGCACATTTATAATGATTAAAGTTCTTATATTTTTTGGATTTAAGAATAATGTGGTAGTTTAATATTAATAATGATATTTTATTTATAAGAATCATGAAATGTATAATGAATATAATGAAATATTTTTTCATTAAGTATTGGAACAACATATGTTGAATGATACCAATAAACAAGAAACATGATTTTTTTGTAAGGATATAATTTTTGAGAATACATGAATAAGGGAAGGATAAACCTTAATATGTTCTTGATGTTGAGTTAATAATGATTATCTATGATAAAGAGAATATTTTCCTTGAAGAACTAAATGATATAGTGTTGGGGACCCTAAAAATGGTTAGTGATTCAATGATAATGTAATTCATGATGGAGTTTATTGTATTTTTGGATATAAGAAATATATTACATAATATACGGTTTAATAATGGAATAAGGGGATATTTATGTCTTTTAAGCATGCATGCTTTAATTAAGATTTTAGTGTGAATTAAGTTATTATAATATTTTAGTAGAACACGCGATCAAGGTATTTACATGTGACATTATGAGATAATTTCTGGGGTATTTGTAGAGACCCGAAGCTTGACGTACATGTACATTACATTACTTTTGCGGAAAAATTAATACATAACAAAAATAGAAACACAAGGATCGCCATAGTTTAGTGTCTTTGGAAACTTGGGACGTAATCTTCTAATCATGGTGAAAGATCTTCAACATCTCCCATAAAGATCTTCAACTTTTTGTTTCCTTACATAAAACCTTTATTTATATCCTGGGGAAAATAAAACATAAAAGGGTGAGCTCAAATGCTCAGTAAGGGTAAACAAAAGAAATATCAATCACATCATATTCATAAGAACATAACACTTTGGAAATCTTACCCTGCAAAAGAGATCATAATTTCATAACATGGGATAAATCATGGTAGTGAAATGTAATCAATATAATCATAAATTAAAACATGAAGATTTGTGGCATACACAAATAATCATAGAGAATAATTTCTTATTATTCAAGACTCATTTCCAAGACTATCTTAGTGGACAAAGTCCATTTCTGAACCAAGTTCATTCCTCGTTTCAGTCCTGTTTCACTGAAGCAGTTTAACCTGACGTTCCAGCCATGTTTATCTCATGAGATATAAAATCTTTACCCAATGCATTGGAGGGAGATATAGGTCCCAACCATCTCATAATGATACCATTCTTATGTGTCCCACAAAATCATAAACCATACATCATAGCATAACCCATGAAATAAAAATGGGAATCTTAAACATTGTGACATCATAACACAATTCATATAAGATAAAGGAATTCATAAAAATAATTCCATCACAACATAATCAAATCAATGTAATAATAAGGATAGAAAAATAACCCTTTATTATCTTAGATGGAAAATTATTTTGATAAAACACTTGAACTCCATTCTTGAGGAAAATATCCTTTCTGCTTCAAATTTTTTTTCCTTTCTTAACATGTCATAAAATTTTAAACTAAAAGAAGTTGATTAAAAATAAACTTGAAAACTTGTAAAGTATGCTTCTTGGAAATAATTTTTTTAAAATCCATTCATGCTGTATAATTTAAAAAAACATTCTTCGTACTTTTGTCGGAAAAGTAAAAAAATACCTCGTACGAAAAAACGACAAAAGATTCCTTTCATATCTTTTATTAAAAACTCAACGAAGGGTAAAATTGGATATAAACTATTTTATAAGGATATAAATATTACATATTGAGGAAAAATGGATGTGGATGATAAAATACACCCCTGTAAATACCAAAGTATAAACAATCTCGAATAAAAATGAGATTGTGATATCTCCCTTACCTTAGGTCCGATATGCTTTGTATGTGTCCAAACCTCCTGTATAATGATTTAAATAATGTTATTGGCTTATTACAGAATCATAATCATTGTTATAATATCACATATGGTCATATTCTTACCTTCTTATTAGTAATATTTCATTATAACTTTTTATTCGGGTGTTTATTACTTTTTGTTCTTATGCGTGTTTTGTCGAATAAATTCTTATTCTTCTCTTTAGGTTATAGATACCTCATTTCCAGAATTTTATTAGTGTAATATATATCATATTCATTAATTCAATTCATTTATATAATCATTATGCAATGAAGATCATGTAGAACGAGTCACATCACATCGTGGAGACGGTATTCCGTATGTACGCACGCGTGATGATATTGTTCCCAAGATCATGGAATTTTATTAGAGTGTATGTATACTATTTCATAATCAATATCACTTTACAATAATCATATATAGTCATTATTTACACCATTATACCCATCCAAGTAACGTGGTGGTTGAAAATAGATTACACCACGGTGTGGAGACGGTATTCTGTACGTACGCACGCGCGGTGGTTTAATTTTCTGTAGGATGGATAGATGGTGAAATAGGTTTGTTTCATACTTATAATAACATATCAGTATATGAGTGATACTGATGTTATTATTTCATAATGAAACAACTAAAGAAGAAGAAGTGTAAGAAGAAATAAAGATGAAAGAATCGGTAACGGACATTACCTCTTCTTTGAAGTGCTTCTTTGAGACCTCCTTTTAGGGCACTAAACTTGGTCTTTGAAGAAGACCATGAACTCTAGGATGTTTCTAGGAAAGTGGAGAGGAGAAATTGGTAGGGGTTGGCCAAGCTTTAAGGCTCAAAGTGGTGTGAGGAAGAGAGGGAGGAGGTGCCCTTTTATAAGGGAGGAGAGGGGCTCCTTTGGAAAAAATAAAAATATTATTTTATTATAAAGTTAAGTTCGATTTTATGTAGCTCCAAATTGATTTATTTAGAAGATAAGGTGGGTATGGGTTGAAATCCTCTCATCCAATATAATTTATACAAGTTTAGGTTCCTATTTTAACCTTATCATTTAGATTTAACATTAAGTTAAATAATTTTACTTTTACTGTGTCTTCTTGTGTTCTTATACTATAAAGTTAATAAACTTACTATAAGTAGACAAAAGAACCCCAAGTTGTTTATTATTAATATATATAACCTTATCTAAGTCATTTGGCCGAACATTAGATTTTTAGGAATAAAATAACAATTACTAATATAATATTTGTTTTAAAAACTATTTTATGTCAATTTTGACAGTATTTAGTAATTGATTTTTGTGAAAAATCATAACAAAATTATTAGTTCGAAAAAAGTTAATTAAATCAATAATAACATGTCATATTAACCTATAAAATTAGTTTAATTCATAAAAAGTCTCAAATTATATTTATTTGGGTATTTATAACATCAATTATTTCAAAATTTCATTAATAAGATAATTACTGCATCATCTTTGTGTCATTACTAAATTAAATTATTTAAAGTCTAATATTACAAATAAAATATCATTATGTAGGAAATCGTTTTATATTTATAATTAATATTTATAGTCTAATTTATCTTATGTATAACCCTATATTAAAAATGATATACTTATTAAACTTTGATTTTAACTATTTTAACCCTTCTTTAAATAAATTAATAATAAAAGTCCTAATCTAATCCAAGTGGGCCTAAATAGTTATAGTTTATTTCTAAGGTTGTTTATGGTTGAATTACACTTATCCAATAGAATTAGGACATGTGTTAGGGTAATTATAATATCATTTTTACCCTTAATTACCCTATTTACTTTTAACCGTGGTAAAAAAAGTAAAAAGTTACTATTCACCAAAAATTATTTTCATCTCATTGAACCACATTTTACTTACTGACATCAACCGTGTCTCTCGGATTTTTGAAATTCCACTCACAGAAGTGGTAAAATTATGTTTTATGAAAAAATTCAGTTTTTTAACTAACACTTAGTGGTTTCACTATTCATCAAAAAATGAATGTTTCTAGAAAAATACCAAAAATTAGGCCTAAGCTATATTTGGTATTATGAATTAAAAAATGATGTTTATTTTACCAAATTCAAAACATATCAGTTACATTAACTAATTTAAAAATTAATTCTCGTCATCAAAACAAATAGCGTGTTTTTAAGAGATAATAACTATCAAAAGATTGACACTTGTTTATGTCTGGTTTAAATGTGAAATTACATCCAATGAACAACATTGTATTAAATTGTAAAAATATATTTTAAATATAATTTAAAACCACTCAAATTAATAATTTATCACTATTAATTATTTCGATTAAAAAATTGTTTTTAATTAAAATTTAGTAATTTTCACTATTCATCAGAATATGAAAGTTATCCGAAAAGTGCCAAAATTTCACCCTAAGCTAATTTCAATATTTCTAATCCAAAAATGAAGTCCTTTTTGAAAAATAAAATTTACAAAATTTCAAAAAGTGGTTATTACTATTTATAACGACTGGTTTTAATAATATTTTAATAGCATATCGTTGTTTAGTGAAACTCGGTATTGCGTACTACACACGCTATCAAGGAAGGTCGTGATTGCGTGTAATGAAAGGCAAGTCAAGGATGGTGTTGTGCAAGCTCCTTTTGGTGTAGCGTACAACACAAGACATTAATGAAACTAAAAGGAATATTTTTCATAAAATCTCGGGGTGTAACATTCTACCCCCCTTAAAATGAATTTCACCCTCGAAATTCGTCGGGGTTATAAATTTTTTAATACTCGAAAGTTTCTTTAATAGAAACCCACATTTTAAAAAGGAATACCAAAACTTGGCTTTAAAATCTTCAGTATGAAATGTAACAATTACCCAAATTAACTCCTCACTGGGTTTCCACGTAGGAGAACATAGGTGAAAATAATGTTATGGAAGAGAAATCTAACCGTCATGTTCTGGTGGAGAGTGGTAGAGAACATGGCTATGAAAAATCCATCAATCACAAAGCCATAAATTTGTGATGATCAAAGGTACCATTTTGATTCATCGGATATAAGGTCACTAGGACAACATTTTTGGTTTTCAAGATCATTTCCCTAAAGTTGATGAATTAAAAGAAATACTTACATGATTTTGGTACAATATCACTGTTGTTCATTAATTGAACAATTTTCACTTCATCCCTTAATAAAATGAAGTTGAATTTGTTATTCGTGATGTGCTAGCAGATCATGTGATATAATGATGGGTCATTCCATCTGTCTCAAACAAAAGGTTATAAAAGTTATCAAAAATACATAAGTCCATCTATAGTGAGATTAATCATATATGGTTCCTAAATTGGACTTATACTTCATATATCATACTTCTTAATATAATAAAACTAGTTTATACTAAATAGGGACTTCCTATAGGCCAGTGGTAGGCGATAAAAGCCAGTCGCACTTCGGTTGTGGGTTCGATTCCCACAGCCTTGTCCGACGTGATTGGCTGTCGCCCGTCCTGCAGGTTGTCCTTTTTCTAAAGCTATATTACTATAACATCCCATCAATAATATCTAAAAAAGCTCTATCCTAACTTATGTCCAACATAATCCATTCTAATCTTTAGGCTTATCTAAAATACTTTGGTCCAAGCTCATAGTATAAAGAAAATGATTACATGAAATGTCACATAACAATCACGTGAATGACATCATTTATCCCCCATATATCATAAGATATATATTGTTGTTCAAATTAAAAACATGTGAATACCTTAATCATGTATTCTCTTGAATAATGAATACCCATTGAACCTTAGTGAAAACATGAATGCAGTCAAAAGTTAACTCTTTCCACATACCAAAATCCAAAAATTCTATATACTCAAACCATGATATAAACATCTCCTTGTATCAGTCAGGAGCTCATGAATAATATCAAACATTTAATTTTCTCCTTATCCCTTCATTATGCGCATATCATCTACATTCCAAAAATATTTGAATAACATTTCATAGATACTGGTACCATTAATCATACACTTACAAAACTCAAGGAAAGATAACAGTGTAACAATCCTTAGATGTCTCTTTATTCCATAGTACCGTGAGATTACTTATACAACATTACACATGATAAACATGTGATCATTCCACTACATTCTTAAACCATTGACTGAGCTTCAACAATTGTTTCATATCACATATCATTTATAGTCTCTTCATCATCATCAACATAAATACTACCCATACGACCATACTGATTCTCTTCATGAGACTTTCCCTTAGGGAATTGGTTTACATAATGCCCGTACATTCCACATTTAAAACATTTAACCATTGTTGATGTCGTAGCAATACCATTATCATCATCCCTGGTGTTAACTGAACCTCTTCCTTTGCACTTAATGGCTTTGTGTCCTTCTTTTCCACACCCGAAGCATCTTCCAGTTCCTTTGAAACATTCTCCTTGATGCCTATTCCCACATGATTTACATAGGGGAAATTGAACTATATTTCCTCTATGATCATCATGAAACTCCATCTTTCTCTTATTAGCCAAGTCAGGAAACTTAACAAATTTTACTTTATTGATCATATTATGAGATTGATTATTCGGAATAATAATGATGTTTGGACTTCCAAATCCCATTTTATTTGGTTGCTCATGAAGAATATCATTCCATTGTCCATCATATCGTCCATTATCATGAATCATCTTGTTTCCATCCATTTTCTAAAACCCAAAAAGAATAGTGTGAGGGGAAAAAATCATAATAAAGGGGGATTAACTTCAATATCTAACATCTTTGGTTTAATCTAATATCATTACCATAGTTCTAGGACTATATCCTATACGTATACTTATCCTTAGGGACATCCGTAGACATACCTTAGAAATATCTATAGGGATCTTACTAACATTTTCGCATCCTAGTTTCTAAAGGTTGACTAAAATTTTCCTCTGATAGCAACTGTAGAGACCCAAAACTTGACGTACATGGACATTACATTACTTTTGCGGAATACTTAATACATAACAAAAACAGACACATAAGGATTTTAATAGTTTAGTGTCTTTTGAAACTTGGAACGTAATCTTCAAATCGTGGTAAAAGATCTTCAACATCTCCCATAAAGATCATCCACTTTTTGTTTTCTTACCTAAAACCTTTATTTATATCCTAGGTAAAATAAAACATCAAAGGGTGAGCACAAATGCTCAGTAAGGATAAACAAAAGAAATATCAATCACATCATATTCATAAGAACATAACACTTTGAAAATCTTACCCTACAAAAGAGATCATAATTTCATAACATGGGATAAATCATGGTAGTGAAATGTAATCACAATAATCATAACTTAAAACATTATGTTTTGTGGCATACACACATAATCATAGATAATCATTTCTTATTATTCAAGACTCATTGCCAAGACTATCTTAGTGGACAAAGTCCATTTTTGAATCGAGTTCATTCCTCGTTTTAGTCCTGTTTCACTGAACCGGTTTAACCTGCCGTTCCATCCATGTCTATCTCATGAGATATAATATCTTTACCCAATGCATTGGAGGGATATATAGGTCCCATCCATCTCATAATGATACCATTCTTATGTGTGCCACAAAATCATAAACCATACATCATAGCATAACCCATGAAATAAAAATGGGAATCTTAAACATTGTGACATCATAAAACAATTCATATAAGATAAATGAATTCATAAAAATAATTCCATCACAACATAATCAAATCAATGTAATAATAGGGATAGAAACAGAACCCTTTATTATCTTAGATGGAAAATAATTTTGATAAAACACTTGAACTCCATTCTTAAGGAAAATATCCTTTCTGCTTCAAAAAACATTTTTCTTTTCTTAAAATGTCATACAATTTTAAACTAAAAAAAGTTGATTAAAAATAAACTTGAAAACTTTTAAAGTAGGATTCTTGGAAATAAGTTTTTTAAAATCCATTGATGTCGTATAAGTTAAAAAAAATTCTTCATACTTTTGTCGGAAAAGTCAAAAAATACCTTGTACGAAAGAATGACAAAATATTCCTTTCATATCATTTACTAAAAACTCAAAGAAGGGTAAAATTGGATATTAAATATTGTAGAAGGATATAAATATGACATATTGAGGAAACATGGATGTGGATGATAAAATACACCCCAGTAAATACCAAAGTATAAACAATCTCGGATAAAAATGAGATTGTGATATCTCCCTTACCTTAGGTCCAATATGATTTTTACGTGTTCGAAACTCCTGTATAATGATTTAAATAATTTTATTGTCTAATTAAATAATCATATTCATTGTTATGATATCACATATGGTCATATTCTTAGCTTCTTATTAGTAATATTTCATTACAACTTGTTATTCGGGTGTTTATTACTTTTTGTTCTTATGCGTGTTTTGTCAAATAAATTCTTATTCTTCTCTTTAGGTTATAGATACCCAATTTCCATAATGTTATTAGTGTAATATATATCATATTAATTAATTAAATTCATTTATATAATCATTATGCAATGAAGATCATGTAGAACGAGTCGCATCATATCGTGGAGACGGTATTCCGTACGTACGCACGCGCGATGATATTGTTCCCATGATCATGGAATTGTATTGGAGTGTATGTATACTATTTCAGAATAAATATCACATTACAATAATCATATATAGTCATTATTTACACCATTATACCCATCCAAGTAAGGTGGTGGTGGAAAATAGATTACACCACGGCGTGGAGATGGTATTCCGTACTTACGCACGCGCGGTGATTTCATTTTCCGTAGGATGGATAGATGGTGAAATAGGGTTGTTTCATACTTATAATAACATATCAGTATATGATTGATACTGATGTTATTACTTCATAATGAAACAACTACAGAAGAATAAGCGGAAGAAGAAATATAGATGATGGAATCGGAAACGGACATTACCTCTTCTTTGAAGTGCTTCTTTGAGACCTCCCTTTAGGGCAATAAAATTGGTCTTTGAAGAAGACCATGAACTCTAGGATGTTTCTAGGGAAGTGAAGAGGAGAAAGTGGCAGGGGTTGGCTGAGATGAAGGCTCAAAGTGGTGTGAGGAAGAGAGGGATGTGGTGCCCTTTTATAAGGGAGGAGAGGGGCTTCTTTGGAAAAACTAAAAATATTATTTTATTATAAAGTCAAGTTCGATTTTAAATAGCTACAAATTGATTTATTTCGAAGCTAAGGTGGGGATGGGTCGAAATAATCTCATACAAGAGAATTTAGACAAGTTTGGGTTCCTATTTAAACCTTATCATTTAGATTTAACATTAAGTTAAATAATTTTACTTTTACCGTGTCTTCTTGTGTTCTTATACTATAAGGTTAATAAACTTACTATAAGCAGTCAAACAAACCCCAAGTTGTTTATTATTAATATATATAACCTTATCTAAGTCATTCGGCCGAACCATAGATTTTTAGGAATAAAATAACAATTACTAATATAATATTTGTTTTAAAAACTATTTTATGTCAATTTTGACACTATTTAGTAATTGACTTTTGTGAAAATAATAACAGAATGATTAGATCAAAATAAGTTATTTAAATCAATAATAACATGTCATATTAAACTATAAAATTAGTGTAATTCATAAAAAGTCTCAAATTTTATTTATTTGGGTATTTATAACATCAATTATGTCAATATTTCATTAATAAAATAATTACAGCATCATCTTTGTGTCATAAAAAAAATTAAATTATTTAAAGTATAAAAATTAAAAATAAAATATCATTATGTAGGAAATATTTTTATATTTCTAATGAATATTAATAGTCGAATTTATCTAATGTATAACCCTATATTAAAAATGATATACTTATTAAACTTTGATTTTAACTATTTTAACCCTTCTTTAAATAAATTAATAATAATGGTCCTAATCTAATCCAAGTGGGCCTAAATAGTCATATTTTATTTCTAAGGTTGTTTATGGTCGAATTACACTCATACAATAGAATTAGTACATGTGTTAGGTAATAATATTATCATTTTTACCCTTAATCACCCTATTTACTTTTAACCGTGGTAAAAAAAGTAAAAAGTTTCTATTCAACAAAAGTTATTTTCATCTCATTGAACCAAATTTTACTTACTGACATCAACCGTGTCTCTCGGATTTTAGAAATTCCACTCACAGAATTGGTAAAATTATGTTTTATGATAAAATTTAGTTTTTTAACTACCACTTAGTGGTTTCACTATTCATCAAAAAATAAAAGTTTCCAGAAAAATACCAAAAATTAGGCCTAAGCTATATTTGGTATTATGAATTCAAAAATGATGTTTATTTTACCAAATTCAAAACATATCAGTTAAATTAACTAATTTAAAAATTAATTCCTGTCGTCAAAACAAATAGCGTGTTTTTAAGAGATAATAACTATCAAAAGATTGACACTTGTTTATGTCTGGTTTAAATGTAAAATTACATCCAATGAACAACATTTTATTAAATTGTGAAAATATATTCTAAATATATTTTAAAACCACTCAAATTAATAATTTATCACTATTAATTATTTTGATTAGAAAAGTTTTTTTAATTAAAATTTAGTAATTTTCACTATTCATCAGAATATGAACTTTATCCGAAAAGTACCAAAATTTCACCCTAAGCTAATTTCAATATTCTGAATCCAAAAATGAAGTCCATTTTGAAAAATAAAATTTTCAAAATTTCAAAAATTGTTTATTACTATTCATAACGACTAGTTTTAATAATATTTTAATAGCATATCGTTGTTTAGTGGAACTCAGTATTGCGTAATACACACGCTACCGAGGAAGGTCGCGATTGCGTGTAATGAAAGGCAAGTCAAAGATGCGTGTTGTGCAAGCTCATTTTGGTATAGCATACAACACAAGACATTAAAGAAATTAAAAAGAATATTTTTCATAAAATCTCGGGGTGTTATAGTATTGATGATAATTATATTTTGGATATTTAGTTATATCATTACTAATTTAGTGGAATGTTGAATTTATATAGACACATTTTGAATGATCGTTATGGTTAACAACTTATGAAATGAATTAAGTTAAACATTGATTATTATTAAGATTAAATTATGATTTATCATATTGGATAACTTGTGCTTACCATTTTGGTTTTGGGAAATATTTAGTGGATGTAAGAATCAATTATAGATAATATGATTCATTAATAGTTCCCTAGGCATTAAAAAAATTCATCTTGAATATCCATTTTCTATGATAAGAGACGAAGTGGAAATAGATCAAAGCATAACCAAAGGATGAGATTATGGTTATGACATGGTAATAAATCATGTATGTTTATTTTCATAAGAGATTAAACGTGATGGTAAAATAATCCTTATATATTATAAAAATTACCTTGAAGTAGAAAAAATATCCACTTACTTTTTTTCCAATGAATCAATGGTATTTTAACCCATTACAGATTTATGGTTTTGTGGTGGTCAACATTATCATGATCATTTCTTCTATTACTATCTATTGGTACTTGGATGTTAGTAGTCGCTTCCATGAATATATATTAACTTTCCACAAATGTTATTACTATTTTGGAACCCAAATATAAGATACTTCAGTTTACCTTTATGTTTTCTATAATCCATTTTTAAATGAATTTTTAATACCCCTATTTACATTGTGGGGTTTTAGAAAAGGTTAAACCTTTGATGACTGAGATACAATTAAGAGGGAGAAATTTATGTATGGGGTAGTGAGAGAGATAGAATGTTAGGAAAAAATATTTTAGAATATATTTATCTTTAAATAAATTTAATTTTTTTGTTATCTTGTGTTACATGCAACATCGAGTCTAAAATAACTATGATATACTATTAAAATATTATAATTTAATTTAACAGTTATCACCCATCTGTTAAATTTATGGGAATGAATATTAGTAACTAAATTATGAAATATATATATAAAGTCCACAATATAAATTCATTGAATAATTATTAGGAAATAATAAATCAATTTTCATTAAAGATATTTTATCCTCAAGAAGTATGTTTTCTTTAAAAAACATTTTATTTCCATTTGTGAGAAAATATTAAAATTATTTTCTAGAAATTTAAAAAATTTATTTTATAAAAACAATATAATTTTGTAAATAATAATATCAAAATTATCACACGGTTAAATTTTCATTTTTTTCTAAAAAGATTGATTTTTATATGAATAGTGAAAAATATTGATTTTCATGAAAACTGTATTTTTGATTCAATAATCAAACAAGTCCTATTTTTTTTTTAAAATAATATAATACTAAAATTAGATATATTATATTGTTAATAATTCAATTATGTTTTTTTGAATATTTTTTATGGTTTAATTTGGTATACAAACAATTTTATACATAAAAAGGCATTTTCCAAAGCACTATTTTAATGCACGCAATGTATTATTATATTCATAAATTAAATTTATAAATACTAATAAATTATTTTCATGAAATTTATATATATATTATATTCAATTATTTTCAAAAATTCATTAAATATTTTTCTATACATGGGACACAAATTAAAAAAATTTTAGCATTAAAATGTATTTTTCTAAAAAGTTGTTTTCATTATGTTTTATGTACTTATTTAAAAATTTATATCTACCACTTACTGGTATTGAAATTAATATAATTGGTTTTGTATTTTGAACAGGGATTTTAAAATTTTGTAAATATGTTTCTTTTATTTTAGGAATTAGGAATAGTAATTGTGGTAAAATTTATCACCTCAATAAAGGAAAATCTGGTTAAAATAGGTTAAAACTAAGAGATAAGACCATAATTTTCATCTAAATTATTAATATATTATTTTATTTTGACCCTTATAACCATATTCAAAAAAATTATTTTTTAATGGAAACATTCCCATGAAAATAAACATTATAATATTTAAATCAGAGAAAGTTACAGGATGTCAATCCTTTAGTTTTAAATATCTTTTATGCGTTCACCTAGGGAAAAAAATAGAGGTTAAGGAATATTAATTTTTCTTTGGTGAATAATAATATTATATTATTTATGTATATATATATATATATATACTTTTTAGTGATTAAATAATTACCTTCTATTATTATGTAATGCTAAAAAATTATTTATTTAATTTATAAGAAAATTAAATAAATAATATTAAAAAAAATAAAAGTGATATAATTTAAATGATTTAATGTGCCCCATAATTTGTTTTAGTTATAAATGAAATATTATGTTGTTTTTAAATCAATATATTTGAATCATCCATTTATCTATCTGTATTTAATTTTTAATTAAATGAATAAGGATAAAAAAGATGAAAATGATATCTTATAAAAAATAATATTTTATTAAATGATTTAAAATTCATAAAAATATTTGATTCTAAAAAATTAATGGGATATAGTTTTAAACATAATCTATATTCCATTTATTGTTATATTTTTATTTTATAGTATCTTTATTAACTCTTAAAATGTAGAAAACATTAATATTATTATAATTGTTAAAAGGGTTAATGAGTGGTTAAAACTAAAAGATAAGGGTGAAAGAATACCCCAAACATGTCCAAATTTTATTATATAATCAGATTTAGACATATAGTCATCATAGATTATAAATATAGAAAACTTTATTCATTCAGGTATGAAAAATAATTTATATTAATTTAATACTTTATGGAATTCAAAGAATGCCCCTCCCCTCAATAATAAAAGGAAAACAATACTTTCTCTTATTTACAAAAAATTGAGTTATCTAGATAAATAAAAAACTAAACATTAAAATAAAAATAACCATTATCATACTAATATATGTTATTATTGTTCCAAATGATCATTTCTGGGTATCTTAAAAAGTAATCTATGGAATTCTACCAAAGAAGAGTTAATCATCTTTATCGGGTCTTGCATGTTTATGTTTTATTATAATTACTATTATTGTTTTGAACACATAATAAAATAATAAACATAAAATCATAAATATTATTATTTTTTATGATTTTTTAGAACCATTTTTATATCTATTACATCCTACAAAAATAGAAAACATTTTTCATGTGTACGTATGACTTACAATCTCCATGTAGTGATGTAATTATTTTTTCATCACCTCTTTATTTGGATGGATATAAAAATTTAAATTACAAGTATATAAGAAATTTATAACATAAATATTATTATTTAATTAAAATATCATATATATATATTCTTACCTTCCAATATATTGTAAAATGATAAAGACGCTCATGAATACATGTGGACTATCACCTCCAAGAAGCGAAGTGATCTGTTTTTTTTAGGTTTTTTATGTATGTTATTAAGGTTTGAGTTAATGAATATATATTATTTATATGTTATAATAATTATTATTCAAGGGTGAATTATTATTAATTTTTTTTTTATTTCAATCCATCAATAATTGAAAACACTTTTCATGCATATGTACGACTTCCTATTTCCATGAACGGTGTAATTCATTTTTCTCTATATATTATTTATTGATTAATATAAATAGATATATATTTATTATATGATATTTATATCATGTTTAAAATTATATATATTTGTTAATTGGGATTAAAGTAAAAGGACCAAAACTACCCAACCAAAATATGCATGAAAAATGAAAAAGGTATTACCCGGAAAAGTGATTTTAAAAAACAATGTTTAATAAATGGGTCATAAATGAACAAAAATAAATCAATTATTTTATTATATATATGATTATGGTTCTTTAATTTATTCATAATAATTATATATTTGTTACATAGTATTTTTGGACACATACAAAGGAAGTCACACCTGAGGTTAGTGATTTTCATCTCACTTTTATCTCTATGGGACACATGCCTTATACGCCACTAGTTTCTTTTGTGTGCTGTATATAATTCCTATGAATCCATTTTAGGTTTAAAATAAAGAAAATTATGCATAAAAATATGTATATGATGTTAATTATTCAATGTGGTATATGGTTCAAAAAGTTACCCATGAGGAAATGTTTTATTTCACAATCTCACCATTATTCAAGATTGTTTATTTCTATGTATCCATTATAGAAATTATTTGATATTTATATCTTAAACACTATATATTATCTTATACTAGGTTATTTATAAAATAAATAAATTAATTGTACCATTTTCCAGCTTTTAATTATTAAAATTATTTAGAAAATGTTTTTACGAAAATATGACTTTATTTTTCTCTTCAGTCGAAAACAATTTTTCTTCCATGTCCATGTTTTCTAAAAATGTATTCAATAATTTTTTTAATATTATATAATATAAATTTAATTTAATTTTCCGCTATTTTTTGGATTTTTAAAAAGTGGGTTTAAAAGGAATCTTATTTCTATTATCTAAATGAGGTACTTTTTACCTTTTTACTAAAGAGTAAATGGAATGTATTTTTAAGTTATATAGCCAGAATAAAATTTCCTTCCATGATTATATATTTTTTATTTAAAGTTTCATTAATAATGATATAATGTTATTTAATTTTTTCAAAATATTTTGTTAATCTATAGATATTAAATTAGTGTTTTCAATGTGAAAAGGGCATTTTAATCAAGAAATTTTTGCATTGAGAATTTTAATGTATTTCTCATCAATTTCAACATTGTTCGTTAAATCTAATGCTTTAATGAGGTTATACTCTTATGATACCATCCCAAAAAATTTTCCTAGATGGTTTATTATCATATTTACTAGGGAATTTATTGATATTTCATATGAAAATTCATTCAATATGGGTAGTTACTGATTTTAAGGAATGTTAATTAAGTTATGTTATTATTTTATATAAGGATTGAATTTGACTTATTATGTTATGGTTGGGGACAAAAATTACATAGATTCTCAATGAATCAGTAGGATTGATTAAAAAATAGACTAGATATTTGGATGTGGCCATACTAATTTATAATGATGACTTAGAATGAGGCCTTGATAATATTTTTAGATATCTTGGAATAAGGCCTTGTTGGTAAGTTTAGATGTCCTATATTATACATTTAATCATTATAAAATCATTTATTTATGTCCATGTGATTATATGATTAGTTATGATATCTTTGGATAATTTTCTATCTCATGTTATTATGGAGTTATTTGATCATCGTTTATTCTTTCCATATTATTTTTTCTTCATTTAGAATCTTATGTATGCATACGCTTACTGATAATCTAAGCTCACCCATTTCTTATGTCTCCTATCTATAGTATAAAAGTTAGTGTTTTAGGATTGAAATAAAGGGATATGCTAAATGGGAAAATGGTGTTTTCAAGGAAATTTTTTTTATTTTATGTTTTCAAATTTAATTTGAAATTTATTTATATATCTAGTTTATAAGACTACTAAACTAGTTAGTCCTTTGGGATGAAATTCCTTATATATAGTGCTAATGTAATAATGTAACCACCAACTATAGGCCACTAGGGTCATGATTTTTAAAAATATTACCAATATAGAACCCAAAAAATTATTTATATATAAATATCAATGTTTTTTAATCAAATATATTTTTATATCCATATATATATGGTGGGGATGTAAAATAAATTTCATCATCCCTAAATGTGGTAATCTACACATAATATGAGTGATATTTCCATTTTCCAATAGATGGGAGGGAGGTGGATAATATATTTTCAAATAATATAATAAAATTTTAGTATAATAATGATATTGATGTGGTTTTATAATTATTTTTAGAATATGTTTTGTAGAGGGTAGTTGAGAAATATAGAGAAGAAAATGTTATGGAGTGGACAAGACTCATGTTTTGGAATTGAATCTTCTCTTGAAAGACTTCTTGTAAATAGAAGGTTTATGAATTATTACTATGAAAAAATATCATTAAAGTTGAATTGTATTTTTAGGAAATTATAATATTATATATTAATGATATGGATTGGAATTTGTGGTGTGGATTTTAAGGTTTGGAGTAAGTGACCATTTATAAGTGAGAGAAGTGGCATTTTTGCAAATACTTATTACATTATATTAATGAAAAGTAAATTTCAAATGAATGTGGATAAAAAATGGATAACAATAGAGAGGGGACACATATTATTTGGAAAACACCTCATCCAAACATTTAGATATAGAGTTTCATGTTATTTTGAGCTTCTATCACTAATTTTAACCCTTTTTACCCCATTTTACCTTTATTGTCGTGACTATATATTTTTTACATTGGTGACTTATTTTTATTCATAAAAATAAAATTGAACTCATAAAATAATATGATGATTATTATTTAAAATATGAAAACAAATTTTCACTATTCAATTCCAAGAGTTGTTAAAAATTAATTTTGATAAGGGAAATCTTAACACAATAAATAACCGTTTTTATAAAAAATCCCTCTCAATCCTAAAAAAGAAATTTACATCGTAATGTTGCATAGTATTAATTCCCATGATTTTTTTTTGAATTTTAATGAAATAAAAAATGAAACATATTGAATAATTAATAAAAATAAAAGGGAAAAAATAGTTTTCTATTATAATAACATAATACTTGGGTTCTAAATGATCAAACAACAATTTATAGATTAAACATTGAATTTTTAAATGGATTATTTTAATCATTATATAAATATTCCTCCAATACAAAGGTTTTATAAATTTTATATTTAACGAATATATTATAATGAATTCAGAAAGTATTTAGTATTAGTAAAAACAATATTTTTCATTATTCACCTAATAATCAACCATTTCATAAAAATTTTAAAAAATCAACCATAAGATATTTTTGAAATTATAAATCTATAAAATTAAGTATGTTTTAGAAAATTAATATTCTAAAATTTATAATTTTGTTTTTTAAATGAAAATACAAAATAAAAAGTAAATTTACTTTATAGGAAAATGCATTTTTTGAATATTTAAGAGTTCTTAACCATTTTTCTTATCAAATTATAATTAAATGAGTGTGAGTATATTATTTTATACACTAAAACATTAACTAATATCATAATTATTTTTAAATTGATCCGTTTAATTTATTAATTAAAAAATAAACAATATATAACAACTATGGCTACTATACCTAAATATGACAACTTTTTAGATAAATATCCAATATATTTCATAAACAAATTCTGAAAGACCGTAATAATTTAGTTTAATTATAGAATAGAAATATAATCTTTATATTTTATTAAATATCTTCAAAATATCCAACAAATATCTACTCTCATAGTATTACTCTTAGGAATACACAACTTAAATAATTATTCATAACCTGAGGAAGGAACTACAAGAAAGTATGAGCATAAATGACAAGTAAGGGTAAACATAGGATATATCCATTTGTGATAATTATAAATCATTAGATAAGCATAAGGGATTGTGATCATTAAGATGAAATAATAATTTCATACAAAACCTCTCATAGATCATAAACATGAGTCATGGCATAGAACATAATCATTTTAGACAACAAGGACCATAAGAGTTAGAAATAATCATAAATAAATATTTAACTATAAGATCATTTAATCAAATATTTGCACAATAATAAATATATAAAAACCATCTCATATGTTAAGGTTAAATATGAATACCATAAATATAGTGGATAGAGACTTATCACATGTTTCCCATTATAGACCAGGATGCACCTGTTCCCTATAGTAGATTCCAATTTCAATTAGTGGATCAATATTATCAACTTGTTTCCCATTATTACATCATGAGATATAACGATTTACCCAACTCATTATAGGAAGATATATGTCTCACCTATATAATAATTAAAACCATACTTATGTTCTCTAAAATATCATAAAACATTCATCATATCATCACATCATAACCCATGTAAAGAAAACACAATTCCTAAACATTTCACCAATTCCCCGTAGAATAACCCCTGAAAAATAAATTTGTTTCATAAATATTTCCTAAATATAAAATATAACCATTCCTAGAAAGAATAATGATGGAATCGTTCAATATTATCCCCATTAAAGCATAAGTAACATCAATGGATGTCAACTTAGATGGAAAATGATTTTAAAAAATAACATAGAATATTTCTTTAGAAATATATCCCTTCCACTTTGAAAAAAACTTTTTAAAATATAAAATATTTTCAAAATCAATATATTTTAAAATATCCTTGTAAACTTATAAATGAATATTTAAAAACAATTTAAAACATTTCATGAGTAAAACAATCTTTCCATTTTGAAAACGAATTATTAAAAATAAAAATTCATAAATAAAAATTAATTAATTTTCTCTGAAAATAAAATTAAAACTTATGAATAAATATTTAAAACAATAATTTGTTCGTGATGATGAAAAATATATTTCAATTCATACACATTAAAACAAATATTACTTTCACATTTTTAGTAAAATCCAAACAGAAATTATTTGGAAAAAGACATGAAGACTAATTTAAAAAAAATTAAAAGATAAAACATGGGTAAAAATTACTAATAAATCATTTGGACTATTAAAAAAAGATAAAATTTTTAGAAAACATTATTTTGGAAGTAAAATAATTTCAACCGAAGAGAGAAAGAAACTCGTTTTTATGTAAAAATATTCATTTGGAATCACAAGTACATGAAGGGATGAACATTTAGGGGGAAAAGTATTTTAATTATAAAAAAATAGTATTATAATTTTTATCAGTTTATAGATATATGGATTATAATATTTCATTATCATAAGCATAAAAATAAACAAACCCAATAAGCGATGATATTTTATACGAAAACCCTTACACGTTGGTAAATGTTTTACCATAAACCAAAGAAATAGAGATCATAAATCGATATTTAAATACTAATAATATTCAATAGAAGAATAAAAAATAAATCTATGGGTATTATATACACCAAATAAACGAAAGAAATGGTGAATTTTTATTTTTTATCAAAGAAAATAAAAGTAAAACTAAAATATATTACCATAAGTATCAAAATACATCATAAAAATTATAAACAACTATATAATAAATGCATATTTTTATAAATATATTTTAGAACCATAATTATATATATCTTACCATATATTATTTAATTATGACTATTTATTACCTAGTTATTGACAATTATTTGTTAAAGTAACATTTTAGGAAATAATTTCTTTATTTTTCATGTATGTTTTGATTTTTAATTTTTTGATCATCCTAACTTGATAATGGTTCTATAATATAAATAATGTTTCCCATGATAAAAATATAATATATATATATATATATATAAATTAATTATATATTTATTTAGAGTTATTTATAAAAGTTGGAGATAAAAAATGAAGTACACCATTCATGGAGACCGTAGAGTATACATACGCGTGAAATCTATTGCCATTTAAATAATGGAAAGAAATAAATAAAGGTTAAAAATATATTACAAGTAATGAATCTAATTTATGTAATATATATCACATATTTTCATTTAACACATCCTTATTACTTTCCACACAAAGAGTAAACAAATTACATTTCTTCATGAAGGGTGGTGATGGGAAATGAATAACATCGGTTCGCGAGGCGGTAGTACTCTATAAACAAGATTGATGATATCACAACCTGTTTGAGTGAAGAGAAGAAGGGTTTGATTTATTCCATTAACATTTTAAAATATCAATATATTTATCATTATGAGGTTTTTATATTAGTATGTTTTAACACTAATTGAATTTTGTGTATGAAGAAATAAAATAAAACGCTCGATTACGGACGTTGCCTATTGTTTGGAAAAATTGTTTTGGTTTTCACCTATAAGAATATTAGGTTGGTGTTCTGACCAAAATAAAAAAATCTAGGATTAGAGGAGGAAATTAAATAAGTTATTTTTTTCAGGAATTGGATGATGCAAAGGGTTTGGGAAGTGTGGAGTGGAGAGGAGAGGGGGTGGCCTTTTATAACTGAGGTGATTGGAACACTTGTAATTTTTGAAAAGTAAAAGGTGTAACCACATTTTTCACATGGAAGAAGGATCTATAATGCGATATTATTGAATATAGAAGATATATGGTCGAAATATGTCCAGACAATTGGTGTTGGAAATGTTTTGGGTCCTTTTTTTAACACTTATCGTTTTAGTTTAACCCACGATAAACCCATTTTTACCTTAAGTATAGTAAATAATTTATTTTTTTTACTATTAATAATGGTAAAAATAGTTAAACTTTTTAGATAATATGAATTATTATGGTTCCAAATATGGAATCGATTTTTAAAAATTAAATTAAAATAAGAGTCAAATTTTATTTTAAAATTAATCATGCAGACGTGATGAGAAAGTAGTTTTCTAAAGTGAAAATGATCAAAAGTTTAAAATGATTTTTTATAAAAATTAAATATTAAATTGATTAAATTGAACTAAATTATCTTAATAGATATATAATTGAAATAATTTACCTTTAAAACCATATTAAAGTTATTTTTCAAATTTTAAATTCATTAAAAGATATTAATTGTTTTACTAAAACCAGTATTCCTAACTATTCATCGAAAACATTATATTCTTATAAAATTATACACAATTAACCCAAAGATAATTTTTTAATTTTTATTTCAAAAATTATTTTCATTTTTCAAATAAATTTTCTGAAAGTTGGAAAATATGATTCTAAAATAACTATAGAAAAGGGTACAAAACTGTTTCTTTAGAAAAATAAAAATTGTAGACAAAAAATAGTATTTATTCTTATCTGATATATAAAAAAAACATTACATGAATGTGAAAAATTATATTGAATATATAATATATAACATTCATTAAATTAAATAAAAAAATTTATTTTTTTAATTTATTTAGGTTCAACATGTTTCTGAGAAAAAAATAGATTCTCATAAAAATATTTCTTTTCTTTTAAAATAATTTTTATTTTATTTATAATTAATTAATCAATAGGGAATTAATTTTATATTCATGTTTTGAAAATTTATGTTCATAATTTCGTTAGTACTACTCATAACCTCCATTCTAATAGATGAAATATTACTATCATATTAAATAATCATATTTTAATTTTATGTCACGTTTCGTGAATTTTTTGTTGTTGTATGTAAGCCATGATAAAGTCATTGGTGTGTGTAAGAAAAGATATAGAAATCATTAAATTTATTTAAAAAAAATATTTCACAAAATAGTGTGGTGTTACATTCTACCCCCTTAAAATAAATTTTTCCTGGAAAATTTATCACATTTGTTGTAATAACAGAAAATAATTCTACCTCATTACATCCTTAGGTTCACACATAACTTATTAAATCTTGTTCTTTCACCATAAAAAATTACCCAGGTTAGTGGTCTTGTTTGATAAAACATTCTCTATACAATACAAAATCTCAACTGATTGTTCTTAATAGGAATGATCATACTCCAATAGTACACCCTTTATGTTCAGTACATGTGATGGATCATTTTTGAAATTCATTAGGATAGATACATGGAACACATATTGAACTTGAGGAAGGTTCATTGGAAGTACCAAGTTATAAGATAAATCCCCAATAAGATCACTAACTTTAAAGGGACTGATATACATATGGATTAGTATTAAATGAATTATTCTATATAGAACTTCATAGAAACACCATCACACCAACATCAAATTCTAGATCTCATTAAATATTATCAACATAACATTTCTATGAACATTGTGCCACCCTTATGTGATACTAAATAGATTTAACATTCTATTCCATACCATCAGATTCCTCATCCCCGAATAGATTTCTTTCAAAAACTCCATTCTAGTACATTGGAGTTCTATAGTTTTTTCCATAAAGGTCTACACAGAGATCCATATAATTCTTGAGTGAAATATATTATTAAAAGAAATATTAACTATAGGAAAGTTTTGATCCCAAAAACCAATGAAATCCATTGTACAAGAACATAGTAAATTCTCTAGGGGTTAAATTATTCTCTCATACTAAACATATGTCATTAGGATGATAAATAGTGATGAAAAACTAAAATGTATCAAGAGCTTATTAAGGACATCGCCAAAACACTGAGGATTACATCAGATCTTGATCAGATGCAATTAAATGTGTTACTTCATAAAACCTTTCCACTTCATTAATGTATATATTTGAAAGAGGATGCAAAGAGAAATTTTCTATGATTGTAATGAAGTGTGATAATTTTTTAATGTGATGAACTTCAACCTATAATTACCTCAACATCAATGATAAGATAAACCCAAAAGGTTTCCGATACATTATTTCATATGCATACAAAGATTACTTTTTTCCACATAAAATAACATTTTCACTAAATGAAATATAAAAAAATGGTTGTATTTTCATAAATGTCTATTAAAATATCCTTCATCATGATTATTTACTATCACATAAAACCTAAAAATGGTTGTAAATTACCTTAAACTTATGATCAACCATAAACTGATAAAACCATGATGGTATTCATAACTCTTAAGTTAATATTGCATGGACACATATACACTTCCAAAATCTAATCCACCCTTTATTCCTTGTAAAATCTATTGACTTATATAAAAACATTTTCATTAGAATCTTGGATTCATTGTTTTACTGATAGAATATCGAATTTGATTTCATTATTCCATAATTCCTAAAGAGGTATATAATCACATAAAATTTCACTAATTATGTTTTCATAAGGTCCATTCATACAAAATCAAACAAGAAATTCCCAACTTAAGAGGGAAAGATTAGTTTTCCCTAATTATATTAATTCACTTCATCCATTATGATGTCATGATCCTTCCAACATTCCTTTTTATTAATATTTTTTGGGTCTTACAATCCATACTAGATATTGGATTGGGGAATTGATTAGAATAATTCCGAAAATCCATACACTAGAAACACTAGAGTGTGGGTGGTGTATTAGTTAGAGTCTTATTATCATCTATTTCATTAACTATCTCATTAATCACATTTTTTTATTCGTGGTATTTACATACCACCTTTCCAAATTTAAAGATCCTCCCAATTCTATTTAATCAATAAACTTGATGCTTCTTCCCATATTTCAAGCACACAGTTGGCTAGAATTTGTTTTCCCCATTTGAGTTTTTATGAGACCCAGTCTTCATTTTCAAATCAAAACCATAGTAATAGTTTGAATATCTATTTTCTATTTATATATTCAATGAACATCGATCAACTTATTCTTTGATACAAAATTCTGTTATAGAAAATGATTTTGAAAACTATGTTTTAGTATAATAAATAATTAATCCTTTTTTATGGATTACGATTAAAATAGATGTTTACCATGCATGTATAGTAAATTTAGCTTCAAATATATGAATAGATTCATCATACTTTCTCTTATGTGTAAAGAATTCATTCTCAATATTTGTTTAAAGAATACTAGGGGTGTACTTGCTAAGAAATATTCCCATAAATACTTCCCATTTTATAGATTAAACTTCTTCTTATGCCCTCATGTTCATACTAAGAGTCCACTATTGATATACTTAGGCTTTTTAAATGATTAGAAACTAAAATGTATTTTTCATGTTCAAAACACTAATTAACATAAAATATCTTTTCATTGGTATTAATCCATTTAAAAAAAACTAATGTATTAATAAAACCACTAAAAAAGGTGGATGTTTCCTCATGAAGTATTTCACAAAACATTGTTCCCTCATTTTCTTGTTTGGATGTTAATCATGATTAATAACTTGAGAAAGTTTCATTATCATAACAATATGATTTTTCATTAAAGATCCCTTAACATTTGGATTCTTAGGAAGACAATTATTCTTTTTTCTTTGAAACTCAACATTAACACATGTACTCTAGGTTCTATAAATTGACTAAAAAAAGAATATATAGAGTGAGAAAATATAATCATATTGTAGAATAACATAATCCAAAAAAATAATTTATAATATATTGAAATCATGATACCTTATTTTTAATATATGACACCATAGAATAAACCTTGGTCATTCATGATCATTTTTTAAATCCTTCATGGTGGTTCCTAAAGTGTTTTTGAATTTACAAAGCCTATCCCCCATTAGTGTCAAAATAGTTTTTTAATAAGTCCTATTTTTATGCACTAGGTGATGATCAAGTCAATATCAATGCACCAATTTTAGATTTTTTACCCCTATACACCCCTATTCCAGAGCCACACCCACTAGTAGTATCTATACAGGGATGTAATTTCTTGGAAACCATTATCTCTATCCTATACTAAAATTCTAAGATATTTTCACATATATTTGATGATAATTAAAGTTATCCACAAATATATCTATAGAAATATACTTACGAATATCCCTAGGGATCAAAATAAAGTTTTTATAATCCTAATAACCAATGAATGACTAAGAATTTCCTTTCATACCCACTTATTCTACCCAAGATTCTATACATAAATATTACAACTTTTTGGGTGAATATTTAATATATTTCATAAACACATGCCTTACGAATTTAATAGTTTAATATATTTGGAGACAGGAAAAACAACCTTCATATTTCTGGAAGGATATTTAACATCTTCCAAAAAGATCTTCTCACATCGTATTCCTATTTTTCATACCCAACCAAAACCATTCTTCCTAACCTGGGGATGGAAATATATAACTGGGTGAGCATAGATGCTTAGTAAGGGTAACAATATGAGATATTTATCTTTGATAATATGAAATAATAAGATAAGAATAAATCTATGTCATCATAAACATAAATTAAGAAGTTCATACCCATCCTTTTATAGAGAATAAATATGATTCATGGAATAAAACTTATTCATTTCTAAAATCATGGACTATAGTAGTGAGAAACAACCACAAATAAATCATTAAGTATAATATAATTTCTTAAAAGTGTGACACCATTATATTTATATACACACAAACCATTTCATATGTTAGGGTTACCTACTAAGCCCATCAACATAGTGAATTAGGTTTTATCATCTATTTCCCACTGTGGATTTGGACTCACTTATTTATGAAAGTGGATTAGGAAAAACTAGTTTCCTATAGTGGATCAAGACCATAAATTTATTTCTAATTTGAATCTCATTATATATAAATATTTACTCAATAAATTTTAGATATATATAGGTCCAACCCATCAAATAATTAAAAGCACAAATTTTTGTGCCATTACATTATATAAAATTCATCATATAATCACATCATAACATATGGAAATAAAATGGGGTTTTTAGAAATTTCATCAATTCACCATATTATAACCCATGAGAAATAAATTGATTATGTAAAATCATTATTTACATAAAAATTAACTATCTTGATAAAGAATAGGTGTGGTATCATTCAATCTTATCCCCATTAAATCATAAGTTACATCAAAGGATTTCATCTTAGATTGAAATTAACATTGAAAGATCACTTAGAATTTTTTTGAGGAATATAACCTTTCATATTGGAAAAATACTTTTTAAAACATAAAAAATTTAAAAAATAATTTTATTTAAAATTATTATTGGGAACTTATAAATTATTCTTGAAAAATAATTTATAGATTTTAATGGTGAAAGAATCCCTTCTATTTTAAATTTTTTAAATAAAAAATAATAAAACATTTTATAAATAATTTTCTATGAAAATAAACTTTGAAAAATATAAATAATTCTTTGAAATAAATATTTGGACATGATGATAGGAAATATTTTTAATGCCTTAAAGGTTGAAATAATTATTTCTTGTACATTTTCAGTAAAATTCAAACAAACATTGGTTGGAAAAGGACATAATGATTCATTTAAAAAAATTGTAAAAAGGGTGATCATGGGTAAATTGACTTTCATAATGAGTTTGGATGATTAATGATTTAATTTTTTTAGTGAATATGATTTTGGATTGAAAAGAATTTTTAGCTGAAGAGAGAAATAAATTAGGTTTTCTTTAAAAAAATATTTTGAACTCTTGAGTACCTAAAGAGAAGAAAATGAAGGGAAAAATTTTATTCTAATGAAATAACCATATGATAATAAATTTCATGATTTTATTGATATAAAAATAAAAATATTTCATCATCACAAGAATACACATAAATTTTCTCGTTAAACAATGGGATTATATCATAAAACTCTTACCACTATAGTAAATTTTTTACTGTAAAACCCATGAAAGAGAGAAAATAAAATGGATATATAAATATAAATAAATTTCCTAATAATAATCATAAAAAAATTTAATGGTATTTATATAATCCACAAAAATTAAATACATGTTGAATATGGAATGTGTCTCATAGAAAATAAAAATGAGATAAAAACACCTTATTATAGGTGTTTACCTACTTTGTACACATTTGAACCTCCTATATAATAAAAATATATTAAAAAAACCATACTATATATATCATACCATATATTATCTACTTATGAACTTATACTATATGTTAATTAATAATTCCATATTAAAGTCACATTTCAAGAAATAATTGCTTTATTTTTCTGGTATATTTTGATTTTTTTAATTTTTGTCCTCTTAATTTGGTCATGGTTCCATAATATCTAGAATTTTAGTCATTTTATAAATATCAAATATTTAATTATATATGAATTTATTATGTTCCATTAATATTCGAGATAGAAAATGAAATACCAAGTTCCATGGAGATGGTAGACCGTGCATACACATCAATATTGATTCCATTTTCCCAAAAAATGAAAAAAGAAACATAAAAAATATTTTAAAATTATATAATCATTTTTTTCATATATATCATGTATGTTCATTTAATACATCCGTACTTCATTCCATGTAAAATGAGAAAAAATGCATCGCTCTGTGAGGCAGTAGTGTAAGAACCTGACTCTTCTATGAGTTATAGATCCTATAATTTTTATTTTAATACCTTGGGTTTAACCTAATATTGATTCCTAGTATGGATATGGAGAAATTATGGTTTATTAGGCTTGATTAAAGCCAAGAATCCCAAATTATGGAAAATAACATTGGGCCACACTATTAGTTGAAACAATGCATCCCAGTCCGTATAGGTTTCCTTATAGTGGAAGAAATTTTAGTGGGTAGTAATAGGTCACAAAATTTTCCCTAACTATGTTTCCTAGGTGACATTAATACACATAGGATCTTAAATTTCAAATTGAGGAACACCAGAAAGTTTTTTCATGATTTCCCAAACTAAGGGAATAAAACTTGTGAGTCCTCTCTTTGGACAATGGGTTAAGCATGGTTGGCGAATAGTTTTTGACAATCATGCGACTAAAATGTGCGACCCAGTTAAAAATTGTGAATTTATTATTTCCCCATAATTATATTTTAACTCCGACCACACCATTATTTCTCATTTCTAGCATACAAGAGGTCCATCTTTATCTCCCTTGAAGTTCCCAAGATCCTCCAACCTAGGTTTTTGGTTAAATCTTCTTTCTGGACTCCAATTCAACTTTTGATCATCTCATTGGATGAGCACCAATGATTTATTTATTCACATTTCAACATTTATCATTTTTTTCTCATTTTAAATGGTGTTATTTAGTGGAAGGATCATATGAATTATTTTCAGGGAGTTCATCTGTTTTTTTTGCTTTCTTCTAATCTTGACCAAACCAAATGATGATACTAGATGAGTGATTCTCTAGAGGCATAAGGTAGGTGGTATTGTATTTATCCACCATTGTTTTTAACCTTATACTATGTGTCGTGATTCCACACACAATATTCTCCATGTGTTTACATAAAATAAACTTAATCCACATTTAATTAATTTTCCTAGATTGATATAACATAGTATTCCTTTATTCATGATGGTATAGGTCCATGTCACATATTTCAAACATTTGAGGGTTGCCCATGAAATTTTCCTTGATTATATAAATGCTTTAATGAAAAAAAACATTTACATGGTTTTGGATTGTGTCTTAGGTGAGAGAAATATTATGAATTGAATTGAAGATGAGTGGTATGATCACATAACTTTATTTAATTAGATAATGATTACACCCCTATTAAAGAAAAATGCTAATTAATTATGAACGTCTTATTGGATCTTATTAAATACCATTAATAATTATCACTATTATTACGATGGTAATAATGAAACTTATTCTTAATGATATACTAGCATGGCAACCCATACACTATTTTTATATATGATAATGGTTCCCCTTAGGCTATTGTGATATATGTGCATGAAGACCCTTATGGATTATTATGAATGGGAATGACGATCCTTATTTATTATGAGACATGGTAATGGAGACCCTAATGTTATTATATTGGCATAGAGACCCTACTAATCGGATTCAGCCAGGATATCCCTATAGTTATGATATGTTCATGGTGACCATACTGATCTGATTTGGGTATGATGTCCCTACTGTAACGATTTGGGAAGGATTTCCATATGATTATGATACACGCATGGATACCCTTTTGAAATGATTAAGTAATGGTGAACCTATTGACATGATAATGGGAATGGAGTCCTTTATTCTCAGGATATTTAGAATGGAATCCCTTGGTTCTTGTGAGACTCATGCTACAACCCATGGATGCTTGAGTTACAGCTCGGGTCCAGGATAGTAGCTGCAACGATATATATGAATGTAGATGTCACTACATATATAGACAATATATATGTATTCTCATAGTACCATTATTAGTGATTATCAAGATTAGGTAGAAGAAGGTAGTGTAATCCTGATGTTTTTCAGGAACTAAAGCAACCCTGTACACATTTTATTATTGATTACCATTATATATTCACACTTATCGTATTATATGCACTAACTGGATATTTATATAAACTGTTGGTGGGGGACTACTGTGGTTATCTCACACCCAATATAGACCACTGGTGGTACCCTAGAAAATTATGTTGATGCATGCATGTACATGGGAAAGCATACAATTGTTGATACTTGATTTGGTTGTAGCATGGGAGTTGGGAATCATAGGACTGATCTATGGATCATGATGCTATTAGAGATATAATTTGTGGAATTTTTTTTCTATACATCTACTATACTACATTCCTGATTCCATGACTTCCGATTTACTTTTGATAGATACATGGGGCTGCTTAATTTTGTGAATGATACTAGATTTTATCATTAATGTTTATTTATTACCTTTGTATACTTTACCTTCCGATGTCAATTACTTATTACGATCCTTCTATATATGTAGTAATTTCATTATTGTCCTACTCTGATAAATTAGGTATAGTCCCTCTAATATAACACCATAGACCCTGCCTACTAGTCGTTAGACTCTACCATATGGGGAGGCGCATTTGGGGCCATATGGAACACCGGATTGGGGCACTGTTTAGTGGAATCTGGGTTGAGATGTCACAAAGTGGTATCAGATAAAATTTATTTTCTTTTATATTATCATTTGAGAATATGATACAAGAGATTAGGAATGTGTCAGAAATTAGTAATGATATATTCCTGGGAGTAGCTTACCCACGTACAAGTAAATTCGAAATTACTTAGGATGGGAAATTATGTTCTAGTTTATGCTTATTACAGCAGATTTGATTCCACCATTGGGTGACACACATGATGTGTAATGGTTATTATTATGATTGTGGATTGTATTTTAACATTTTCCCTATACAACTTGGAATCTTTGATCATGAATCATTTTAGTCACCATTCAAGATTGATATATCATGCATTATCCCATGTCACATTTATATTACTATGTGCATTGCTTGCAACATGTTTTGGTTCTTGTTTCTATATCCATGAATTGTGATAAAATTTCATTCAAGGACTAGATAAGTGAGTGAATGAGACTTAATGGACATCTTACATCAAATTTTAAGGATTATGGCCCCTTATAAATTGGAATTGGTAACCCATATAAATTAAAAATTTTAAGCATAAAATCGATATACAAATGAAAATTAAATTAAATAAAATCTAATTCTAAAATGAAATGGTCATCATTAAATGGGTATGCCAATTAAAATTTAAAGGTTTTTTTCCTCTATAAATTGAAACTATAAATATGTATACACGGTCCATATAAGTACAAAATTGAGGTTAAACCATAATAGACCTTAGTAGTGGACAATCAGTAGCATATCTTGTAATCTATATAATTGTTCTTATCATCCATACTTGGCTCTAAAAGAAATAATAGGGGTATTATTCTCATATAGGAAGGCATGTGAGAATCATATTTGGTTATCTATGATCATTACCATCATAAATCTAATCTGAGGTGTGCATTTTGAATTTATAGTTCTATTCCACGATGACGTCCTCATGTCGTGCATCAGGAGGATGGTAATGATCATGCTATGATTGTGGAGGGCCTTATTGTGACAATTGGGTCTCGATGAGTACACATACACCCCAACTTTAACATGTTTGTTAGGTCCTGGCCCGACAGGAACCACCAGTTGCCCCATAGACACGTGGTTCCCACCCTAAGGCCCACCCACATGCCCGAACAGGTCATCTGACTAATGATTGCTCCCACAGGTCAACCCATGTCCTTTCTAGTCTGATTTTTCCTCACTCACATACACCCTAGGAAACTCCCTATAAGGTCACCCATCTTGGCCACTATTCTAGGCCAATCATGATTAATTGTGGAGTTATAATCAGGTAGGCTCCTGAAAAAGAAGGTGCACCTCGTAGACATGAGTCATATCATTTATTCGTTTAATTGTTTATCATTATGGGCTGTTATAATCATGCTACCCTTATAGCATAATGTCCTCATTGTAGGCCCTACAACTATACTTAGGGAGTGCGCTACACTTAAGGATGGGTTATACCTCTAATACCAAATGTGACAACTCGGTCTCGATGACAGCACATACACCCAATCTTTAACATGGTCATTGGGTGCTGGCCTTCCATGTACCACCAGTTTCTCTAAAAACATGTGGTCCCCACCCTAGGGCCCACCCACATGCCCAAACGAGTCATCTGACTAATGATTGACCCCACAGAACAACACATGTCCTTTCCAGTGTTCTTTTTCCTCACTCACACACACCCTGGGAAACTTCCTAGAAGGTCACCCATCCTAACCACTACTCTAGGACAAACACACTTAAATATGGAGTTCTAATCTGGTGGGCTCCCAAAAAGTACGGTTTACCTTGTTGACATGAGTCATATCATTTAGTCATTTAACCCTTTATAATTCTGGGGTGTTACACTTATGCCACAAATGATACATCCAGTATGCCAAATGTATCACCTCCTGTTATCCCTTATTAATGCAATGATTTCTAGTTTCCTAGGGATTTTCTACCACTTTTGTACACTATACAGGGAATTCCATGATCTACCCCTTCGATTGGATATCTCCTGTAGGAGTTTTAATAGTAGAATCCACCTACATTTTTAGGGGATAGTGGACCTCAAGAAGAAATGTTGTGTCTAGATATAGTATTATCTATCTTAAATCACATTTATACACATCTATATACATGATTTAATCTATCTAATTATATTCTACATGGATCTACCAAACATTGGTTTGATATTCTGAGAATGGTTGGTAAGTATTGGGAAGTATTTGGAGGGATTTCTAATCGATAGTTTATGAAAATTTCTTCTTAAAGACCATAAGGGGTAATTTTTCTTGGGATATCATGAAACTATATAAGGGTTATATGTTTGATATGTACTACTCATCTCAATTTATAGAGATCCAACAATTTTTGACTCACTATATTGTTGATGACTCAGGGAAATCAAGACAATTTAAAGATGAGATTAGGAATCCTATTTCTTATTAGGTGAAAATTATACGATTGAGTACCATGAATGATATAGTGAACCAGAATATGATATTTGAGAAGGACCCATGGGAAGTTAACAGTGTGATCTGGGGAAATTCAAAACTACGACATGGTAGTTGTTCGATCAGCAGTCAAAAGAAATGCCTGGAGACTGCGCGCTTGAGAAATTGAAGCTGTTTGAAACCCACTGATAGTTACATGGTTTTCACTATAGTAGGAAGCCTGGGCATATGAATCCCTGGTATCCTAGTGATCCCTTTGAGTACTAAGGTAGAAACATGTTGGGGAATATTCATCATTTTTGTTGGAGCTTCCCATTTATTCCAAGTGGGAGAGGATCCATATTATGTATTCCTTATGGTGAGGGATCAATAGAACCTCACCTAGTAGGTAGCTGGAGTACTAAAAGATGTATAGACTGAGGAGGAGGTTATGATTGAGGTTTACAATCTTCAGATAAACAATGCTAGATGAGTGGACCTACTCAACATAGTTAGGTTGCAGCACATGGCTATGGATCATGCCAGATTTACTCAATGAATCCTATGCCAGAGGATCAGGGTGTCGGCCCATCTACAGTTCGAGGTAATACTCTAGTAGCATATACTATTGTATCTTCTTTATTCGATATAGGTGAATATCATTCCATTATCTATATAGCTATTTTAGAAAACCCTCGAATTGGTATTGAGTACATATGTGGCATGATAACGATTTACACTACTTTGGTTATGCATTCATAGAGTGTATAAAAATGTAAGGAATTCCCCCTTATGGTACACAACCATAATTTGTTATGGAACATCTTCGTCATAGAGATGAATGACTTGTTGGACCCTATCATTCCTATGGGGATTTTTATTGATGGAGGGTTTCATTCACATCACCATAGGGTGGTAAATATATTCACCAGGGTGAGTGGGATGTCTTTGCAGGTAAAGCTATACTAGAGAATCATGGGCTAGGTGGAGAGGCTACCCAAAATTTTAGCCTCTACATGGATGATCATGGATTACATTAGAAAAAATTCCCTCTTGTATTCAATCATTTATCATATTTTTTCCCAAATTAATTTTCAGGATTACCTCCTCAGAGAGAGGTAGAGATTACTATCGAACACTTTTATGGAACTACACCTGCATCTATTCCACCTTATAGGATGGAAACTACTTAGTTGCCGAATCTGAAGAGGTAACTAGAGGATTTAGAGGGAAAGGGTTTTATATAACATAATAATTCTCCCTTGGGTTCACCGATCCTTCCCATCAAGAATGTGAATGAAACCCTCAAGATATTTGTGGAGTAAAGGAAGTTGAATCAGCTTACTGTGAAGATGCAATATCCTTTTCCTCACATAGATGATCTCTTCAAATAGATCAAAGTAGTGAGGGTACTCTTTAATATTGATTTGAGATTAATATATCATCATGTTCAATTCATACCATCATATATACCATATACCTTTCAGAAGTAGATATAAATTTTATTATTATCTGCTTATTCAATTCAAATACTTGGAAATATCCACTATTTTCACGAATTTTATGAATAGAGTTTTCAATCCCAATTTGGATTCATTTTTTGTGGTCTTCATAGATGAAGTGTTTTGTATTATCCTAAATGAAGAGACTATGATAAACATCTTGATGTCATTATAAATACATTTAGAGATAACTAGATGTATGTTATGCTTAGTACAAGCCACTTTTGGATCGAAAAAGTTCACTTCATGTGTTATATTATCTCATAGGAAGGAGTCTCGGTTGACCTAGAGTAGGTGAGAGATGTAGTTATATTGGAAAATCCTAATAATTTCATCAATATATGGAGTTTATTGGGGATATATATTTATTATAATAATTTTATAAAGGAATTCTCACACTTATTTCCACATCTAATGGCCTTGAATAAAAAGGGTGTGATGTTTATATGGTCAGAATACTATGAGGGATCATTTTAAGAGCTGAAAGGAAGATTGAATTCCACACAAATCCTGATTTTTCCAAAGCAAGGAAAAATCTATAAATTTTATTATGATGCATTAGGTATCATTAATGGAGTAGTTTTGATGTAGGAAAATTGAGTTATTGTGTCTCATTGAAGTTGATGCCTCAGGAGTGGAATTACTAGACAGAAGATATTGAGTTGGTATTTGTTGTTTATGCATTGAATTTTTTGATACATTTCATATTAAGAGAGCATTTTTTGGTGTTTATGGATCACAAAATACCCAATTACATCTTTACACAATGTGATTAGAATCTCAAAAAATGACGATGGTTTCAATTATATCTTTACCCATTTAGCTTGACTATACTGTTGGGAAATGAAATACTATTACTGATGATCTGAGTATGAGGACTCAAACACAGATGGTTCAGGAAGTAAGTAGTGAGTGAAAATTTATGGATCTATTTTCTAATATGATCATATAGTTTTAGAACCATCATATATAGTTAGTAAATTCATTGCTATTAGTGAACTCCTCATTTATGGAGAGAGTAAAGATGAAGACGTTTTTAGATCCTGAAGGATTGGTACTAGGAGAGAGTATTTTCAGTGGGAACCCACATCCAGATTGGACTGTTAATAATGATGAAAGCCTATATATAAATGATAAAATTTGGGTTCCTACAGATATGATAGTGGAGTTTATGAGAGAGTCCCATGCTTCTCAGTGGGAAGATCATCTAGGAATCTTCAAGATGTATCATGAGATGCTTCTCTATTATTGGTGGCATGGGATGAAATGTTAGATATTGGGTTTTATCACAAGGAATTCCACCTGTTAGTAGGTGAAGGTGGAACACCAGTGGCCCAATGGATTGTTATAGCCATTTCCAGTCATAAAATGGAAATGGGATGATGTTGCAATGGTCGTTGTGGTTGGTTTACAGAGGTCACCTCAAGGTCGTGACATGGTTTGGGTAGTAGTGGATCAAAAAATAAAGGTATACCACTTCCTTATATTTCAGGATAATTTCTTAGTAGCTGAGATGGGAAGAAATTACATCTATGAGATTATATAGATACATAGGGTCCCTTCTACCACCATCAACAAACAAAATACCGAATATCAAGGTTTTATTTTCATTATGAAATTAATTTAATTAATTATAAACATGATGTGTGAAGTCCTCTCTAAAGGTTTTGGGCCTCTTCATGTGATGCCCCAACACTAGTTATACAGAATCAGTGCATTATTACATAACATTGGAATGATACAAGGAATCATGTCCTGAAATACCGATTAGTTTAGTATCCTTGGAAGTACTAGATACATACATAAGTTTTACATTACATCATGAAATAATAAAACAACACTATTTCCCCTTTGAAAACTCTTATATCCCTTAGCCTATTCCTACAGGTTAATCATAATATTATTCTTTGCATCATGGAAAAAATAAAACATAAGAAAGGGGTGAGCTTAGATGATCAGTAAGGATAACAATATAGCAGAAACTATCATAAATAAGAATAAACAGTTAAGTCAATATATAAGACTTGAACACAAGCCTTTTAAATTTAAACATCAGCATAATATGGAAAATATAAATCAAATAATGAAATTTAATTATTCACATGGATATTCTAATAGTCAAATAATCACATGTTATATCAATAACCAATTTCATAATGATGAAATACATAATGCCAAACATCATAACCATATAGTCAAGGCCTTGTTCCAACTCTACAAATATGATTTTATCAAGGCCTTATGACAAGACACTAGTTTGTATCATTAAACTTATCAATGCATCGAGGAGCTATATTAGGCTCCACTCACCACTCACTAAGTCCAATTCATTCCTCATATGAAAATGTTTAAACATAACATAAAAATTCATATTAAAACTAGCATACGAAATGTCAATACATTATCCATAAACCATGAATGGTATAAAAATTACAAATCTATAGACAAACATATCAAAAAACCTTCAATACAGTATGAAATATTTTTATCATAATAAATGAACCTCAATCATGAATAATATCCCATAAAGGATGTTGACATAGTTGAAAATGATCAGTAAAAATCTTTGAGGTAAATATCCTTTTTTCATGAAAACATTTAAAAGTCTCACTATTTATCAAGAAGCTGTTTAAAATAGATTTTTGAATCAAAGTGTCCCATACAACTTTGAAACTTTTAAAAGGAATTCAAATTTTAAAACATTAATGTCCCTATAAATAAAACCATAAAATCATTTTTAAAACATGGACATTAAAGAGAAAGAGTTAGAAGAATAAAATTCTAAAACATTTAAAATGATATTTTAGTTAGAGTTCCTAACCAAATGAGAGATGCTTGAATAAAAATAGTTGAGGTAATAAAAAAATTATAATATCATGCGAATAATGTGATTTATGATATACTATGTCTAAGTACATTATATACACTAAATAAAAGTGAATTGGCACATAACAATAAAGAAGTCTCAATGTAATGTAAGTTCAGATGAATTCCTTTATAAAGACCATATCCTTAGGTTAAGTATAAATAAATGAGATAATTATGTGTGAAAAATATAAATTCACTCAATATGATTGGATATTAAGTGTAAATAAATTAGAGTACATTCACACATACTCTTGTAAAAACAACAAAATCAATGACTTGGATGTTTAACTCAATGAATAGAAATTGAGTTAAAATTACTCTTATCAAGTTTATATCGATGACTTGAGAATTTATCAATGGAGTGATTATGTGTATAAAATTATATCCACAAAAAGGGGAGTGGAAATTACTATATAAGTAAATAAATAGTGATTTCACACATAATCTTGGATTAAAGTAATCAATGAAGTTTTCATAAAACCGAATGAGTGGAAATTGAAATTTAAAATTCCCTTACTGATTTGGTAACTTACGAAACACACACACCATGAAAGAAGTATCATCCAATGATTATGTAAATAACCATAAATTAAATTATATTATGCAGAAAACACAATCATGGGAAGTACATACACCACACAAAAGGTAATAGTGGTATATATAGCATGAATCTCACGGGATTAAAAGTGAGATGAAAACCCCTTACATAGTACTTGTTCTTAGTACAGGGTAGTTTAACCTCATGTATAATGGTGAAATCGTTGTTATTAAACTATGAAAGAACCAAATACATAAATATGATATCATATATTATCTTCTAATATTTCTTTGTTAATGATATTTCAGTAGTATCATTGTTTTTGGTTGTTAACTGATTCGTTTACCTTTATATGTTTTGTTATGTAAGCCATATTTGTTATGTATAGGATCTATTTTATTCATATCCAGAACGATATTAAGTACTAAACATTATTTGTAATCATAAAATTAAAATTATTCTTGAATGATTACAATGGGGAATGAATCTCATTGTGTTCCTGGAGACGGTAAACTGTATGTACGCACGAGTTACAATATCATTATATTGATGGTGAAATCATATGTAATTGAATGGTATATCATATGTAAAGAATCATTAAAATGTAAGATTTATTATTTAATTAGTTATTCTAATTATTATACTCATCCAAATAATTAAGTGTTTGAATAACAAACTACACCGCGACGTGGAGACGGTAAGCCATACATAGACACGTATGGTGACTTTTTAATTTATATGATGGATAGAATAACAAATATGGTTGTACCATATTTATAATTACATCAAAGTATGTATAAGGTAATTGATTTATTATTTTGTTTTGGAAACAAAAATTAAAGAGGAAGTGGATGATGAAAAGAACTTGAAAGGGGGTAGTGAAATTATTACCTCTTCTTTGGGTGTTTCCTTTTGAGTTGTTCAAAAGGACTCCATAGATTGGATTTATAATAAAAGTAAAGACTCTAAGATGATGTGAGGGAATTTGGGAGGATATTTGAGAAGGGTTTGGTCAAGAAAAATGGCCTTGGAGGTGTGATTTTGAGAGAAGGGTAGGTTCCCTTTTATAAAAGGGGTGAGAGGCACTTTAGGAAAAGCTTGAAATATTATTTTATAAAAAAATCATTTTGGTTTCTAATGGCCCCAAAATGATTTATTTCGAGGATAAGGTGGGGGTGGGTCGAAAAAATCCCAACTAATAGGTTTTTTATAGGTTTAGGTCACCATATTATCCTTATATTTTAGATTCAACTCTTAGTTAAATATTCTGACATTTACGATGTCTCTTTGTATTTTTATATTTTATGGTTAATAAACATACTATAACAAGACAATAAAACTCCAAGTGGTTCACTATTAATATATATACCCATATATAAGTCCTTTGGAATAACATTAGATTTTTAGAAATATTATATCAATTAATAATATAGTATTTGTTTTAAAAACTCTATTATGTCAATTTTGACACTATTTAGTATTGTATTTTTTTGAAATCCATAAAAACATTATCACTTCGAATAAAATATATTTAATCAACAGTAACATGTCATATTAACCAGGAAAATTTGTGTAATTCATCATATTTATCTATTTACATTTATTTGGATATTTATAATATCAAATATTTTAATATTTCATTAATAAAGTTATTACTGCATCATCATTGTGTCAAAAATAAATTAAATTATTTAATGTCTAAAAATTATAAATAAAATTCTATTATGTAGTAAATATTTTTATCATTATAATTAATATATATGTTTTAATTTATTGTATGTGTAACCCTATACTAAAAATGGTTTAGTTATTAAACAATGAATTTAACACTTTTAACTCTTCTTTATTTAAAATAATAATGAATTTCCTAATATAATCCAAGTGGACCAAATAGGATCATATAATATTCCTAAGTTTCTTTTTGGTTGATTACACTTATCCAATGGACTTAGGACATGTGTTAGGGTAATTATAATATCATTTTTACCCTTAATTACCCTATTTACTTTTAACCGTAGTAAATAAAAGTCAAAAGTTACAATTCAACGAAAATTATTATCATCGTAATGAACCACATTTTATGTAATGATGTTAATCGTGTCTCTCAGATTTTTGAAATTCTACTCACAGAAGCGGTAAAATTATGTTTTATGTAAATTTTCAAATGCTCCCAGAAGGTGGGTAAAAGATGGTAAAAAGTTCAATAAAATTTTATATATCTAAAATTATTATAAAATAAATCCAATAAATTACCTTGAACATATATAGGTATTATGTATATATTTTTACATAAAATAAATTTAAATAAAATAAATAATTATTTAAATAAAAATTCGATTTTAAACAATAATGCATTTTTTTTCACTCTTCATCAAAAATTGAATGTTTCCCGAAAAATACCAAAAATTCACCCAGACTAATTTTGATATTAGAATTAAAAAATGAATTCTATTTTTCCAAATTAAAAACACAAAATTTTCAATAAATAATTTACAATTAATTCCTGTTGTCAAAACCGAAAAGTGGGTTTCTAAAAAGTAAAAACATTCAAAATATTGCCATGTGTTTACGTCAAATTTAAATGTGAAATTAATTATAATGACCTAAATTTTTTTAAATGATAATAATATAATCTAATTATAATTTCAAACAATTCAAATCAATAATTTAATTCTATAAATTATTTTGATTAAAATAGTTTTTTTTCAATTAAAATTTAGTATTTTTTAGTATTCATCAAAATATAAAAGATATCAGAAAAGCAAAAAAAATTTATCCAAAATATATTTTTATGTGCAGATTCTAAAGAATAATTTAATTTCATTAAATTTAACATATAAAAGTGTCAAATATTGGTTTTAATAAAGATTTTCCATTAAAAGGTGGTAAAGTTGCATCTTTTGAAAAATACTTCTTTTATCTGAAAAAATGAATTTCTTCTTATATTATTTAACAGAAACACGTAATATGGATTCTAAAATTATATGGAATATATAAAATTTAGAATTAATTTAATAATATTCATAACCACTTTTAGAATGACGAGTTTGTTAAGTCATGGTGCGCTGGAACTCAGTGTTGCGTGTAGTAGAAGATATTGAATTACTTTAATGAAAATAACTTACTATGAAATCATAAGGTGTTACATTCTTACCCCCTTTTGGAAATTGCATCCTCGCAATTTTAAAATTAGGCTGGGGGACATCATTGAAAGTCCCCAATCGGAAAAAAGTCAATAAAACTATAAATTTAAAATAAAGAAAGAAAAGTACAAAGGTCACTCGAGATAACCCATACTAGGATTCCATGTAGAAAAACATGGATATGGAAGATAAAATAAGTGTCCAGTTCTGATGGAGAGTGATAGAAAACATGATCAAGAGAAAGTTAACCACAAGAAAACCACAAACTTTTGGTGGGATAAACAGCCATTAGTTTCCCAATAGGAAAAGTAAATGGAGAACATTTTTTGTTTTAAGTTCCATTTCATAAATTTGAGGAATTTATTTATGAGATTGACTGATAACATAAAAGAGATATACTTAATTTTTAAGTATAGTTTCATCCATTAATAAATTTCTACCACTAACTCATTTTTTTTCTTTCAAATGATAAGTATTCAAGAAGACTTGGTCACACCAGAAGTGCTAGACTCAACTTCTAAAGAATCACATAATCCCCAAAGGATAAACTATATATTTACCTTGTCTTTAGAGATTAACCAAAAACAGAATGGTTAGTACAAGATTAGACGATCCCCAAAAAGGATAATCCTTTAGAGAAAGAAATACTATTATTAATTTCTAAAATTAAACAAAAAATACACAATATTCAATAAATACCAGTCAATAAACAATTGTAATTAAAATCCTTTAATATAATCCAAACTAAAATTGAAACCCAAAACATAGAAAAATTTGATTACGCGATCTTCCACGTTAAATTGTATCTCCAAATAACATCGACTACTCTTAAAGTCACATACTTAAAAGTAATTAACCTAATAACATATTCTCTATGATAAGTTAATCATTTCCATAAATAACCCAAATTTCTATAAATACACAATAAAAACATAGATAAAAATCCACCATTACTCCTCAAATAAAATCCCATGGTACTCTATTTTCCTTAGGCATATTGTATTCCCAACCGATCAGACATCTTCCAAAATAACATTTATCACATAACCACCAAATCTTTTTCCTATAAAAATTATATAGATTTGATAAGTCATAAGATCCCAAATCAACTTATTATTGATCAATAAAATCATTTAACTAAAAATAATTTTTCACTCTAACCATGGACTTCACGTTGTCCTGTGGTAGGGGATAAATCCCAATCGCACTCTGGTTGTGGGTTCGATTACTACAGCTTTGTCCAACACGACGAGTTGTCACATAGTCTGCGTGTTGTTCTTTTTTAAAAACTATATTTAATAAAATTCCCCAAATGAGATAAATTCTCAAAATAACCATAACATAATTTCACCACAAAATTTATCTCATACCTCGCATTTTCATCCCAAAATTTAATAACATGTAATTGCCTCAAATTCAAGGATCATATAAACCCAAATGGTTATTTATAACTATATCAACAATAAAAAAGATAATTCTTCCTAAAATAGAATTTTCACATAACAAACTATAGGTTTACACATACTAGAGAAAAGTCTTCCAAAGTAATCCCACAAACAAAGAGCCCTAATACTTTTAAATATTTCACCATCCATTTATTTCCACATAGGTTCTTCCTTGACCAAGAGGTTATCCTATAGAATAGGAAATTCACATGGTTAATGCCCATATCCCCTACATTTATGACAAATGACTGTAAATAGAATCTTGGTATCATTTTCATTTTCTTCCATAGCAAATTCATTTTTCTCGGATTTTTTTACTTTATGTCCTTATTTACAACACACAAAACATTTCTTTGTTCCATTGAGACACTTCCCTAGGTGTCTCCTTCCTCATTTCCTGCATGATAGAAATTGAGGTTTCTTTTATCCATGGTCCCCACTACTAGAGCTCTTATCATTCACTGCCTTTCTCTGTTTTTTGAGCCCAGGAGTGGGTTAATATATATGTGGTTAATAATATTTTTGGAAAACTGATTCGGCATGAACACGATATCTTTTACACCAATCAAAATTCTATTTCATTGCTCATTTCCACCACCGTTCCCACCTTGTACGTCAATTTCAATGTTACTATGACTTCCTTAGAATGCAGCCATTGAATAACACAATAATTCATAGTGTGTGTCATAAAATCATTTAGAGAATATCGTAACACCTTATTTTCAATCTAAAACACCTTATAATTGACCAAGGTAATTTATTATCATATTATATTAAAATCCTTCAAATCAGTTTGTAAATAAAATATGAATTATCCTAAGAATATCCCCTGGGAGCGTCGTAACCAAGAGTGTAGTGATGCCCGTTTTCATGTACCAGGATAACCTGGGTCAAGCCCGGAACTCTTTGTCGGAGTTTTCACTCCAAGGTACATCTGTGACAGAACCGCATCTACCTGCTCATATCCATATAGGGATGTATTTGTAGGAAAAACCACATAATATTAACATTACAAATTTTTTTGGATGTTCTTTTATACTAATCCTCAATGTCTATCTTAGGTTTGTGTTTCCTAATCATAGTTTTTTTCTGAATTTAGCTTCCAAAGTTTGTACTAAAGTTCCTATAATACCAAATGTAATGCCTTGACCCCAGTTACCCATAATTTGTGCATTATTACATAAAATTGGAATGATACAAGGAATCATGTCCTGAATGGTCAATTAGTTTAGTAGCCTTGGATGTACAAGATACATATGTAAGTTTTACATTACATCATGAAATAAAAAAACTAAATTGTGTACCCTTTGAAAACTCTTATATAGCTTAGGCTATTCATACAGGTTAATAGTGATATACTTCTTTTCATCCTAGGAAAAAAACATAAGAATTTGGTGAGATGAGATGCTCAGTAAGGATAACAATATAGCGGAAATTGTCATAAACAAGAATAAACATTTAAGGAAATTTATAAGACTAGAATACAGGCCTTTTAAACTTAAACTTCAGCAAAATATGGAAAAGATAAATCAAATAATTCCTTTTACTTATTCACATTGATATTCTACTAGTCAAATAATCACATTTAATATCAATAAAAAATTTCATAATGATGGAATGCATAATGCCAGAATTCATAACCATATATTCAAGGCCTTTTTACAGGACTACAAATAAGATTTTTTCAAGGACTTGTGCCAAGACACTAGTTTTTCTCACGAGACCTACTGATGCATCAAGGATCTATTGTGGTATCCACACACCACATACTAATTCCAATGGATTCCTCATATGAAATGGATTAAACATAACATAAACATTAATATTAAAACTACCATACGAAATGTCAATGCGTTATCCATACACCATGAATGGTATAAAACTAACACATCCATAGTAAAACACATCACAAAACCTTCAATATAGTATGAAATATTTGTATCATAATAAATCATCCTCGATCAAGAATAAAATCATGTAAAGGTGGTTGACATAGTTGAAAATTATCAATAAAAATATTTGAGAGAAATATCCCTTTTTCATGAAAATATTTAAAAGTATAACTATTTATCAAGAAGATGTTTAAAATAGATTTTTAAACAAAAGTGTCCCATACCACATTGAAACATTTAAAAGGAATTTAAATTTTAAAACATTAATGTCCTTATAAATAAACCCTTAAAACCATTTTTAAAACATGTACATTAATGATAATGATTTATAAGAATAAAATCTTAAAACATTTAAAATGATATTTTAGTTAGAGTTCCTATCCAAATGAGAGATGCTTGAATACAAATAATTTAGGTAATACAATCATTGTAATATCATTATAATAAATGGATTCATGATATACCATGTCAAAGTACATTATATACCCCAAATAAAAGTGAATTGGCATATAAAAATAATGAAGTCTCAATGGAATGTAAGTTGAGATGTATTTTTTATAAAGACCATATCTTGAGGTTAAGGTTAAATAAATGACATTATTATGTGTGAAAAATATAAATACACTCAATATGATTGGATATTTAGTGTAAATCAATCAGATTAAATTCACACATATTCTTGTAAAAACAACACCAATGACATGGATGTTTAACTCAATGAATAGAAATTGAGTCAAAATTACTCTTATCAAGTTTATATTGATGAATTGAGAGTTTATCAACAGAGTGATTATGTGTATAAAAAGTATATCGACATAAAGGAGAGTTTAAATTACTACATATGTAAATAAATATTGATTTCACACATAATCTTGGAGTAAAGTGATCAATGAAGTTTGCGTAAAACCAAATGAGTGAATATTGAAATTTGAAATTCCCTTACCAATTTCGTAACATAAAAAACATGAACCCCATGAATGAAGTATCATAAAATTATTATTTAAATACAAAAAAATTAAATTATATTACAAACACAATATAATCATGGGTACTATATACCCCCCACAAAAGGTAATAGTGGAAAATATAGCATGTATCTCACATGAATAAAAGTGAGATGAAAACCCCTTACATTGTACTTTTCATTAGTATTGGGTAGGATAACCTCTTTTATAATGGTTAAATAATAGTTTTTAAATTATAAAATAACCAAAAACATAAATATTATATCATATATGATCTTCTAAAATTTCTTTGTTAATGATATTTCAGTATTGTCATTATTTTGGTTGTTAATTAATTAATTTTCCATTATATGTTTTGTTACGTAAGTCATATTTGTTATGTATTGGTTGTATTTGATTCATATACAGAATGATATTATGTTCTTAAACATTATTTTTAATCATAAAATGAAAATTATTCTTGAATGATTACGATGGGGAATGAATCTCATATCGTTCGTGGAGATGGTAAGCCGTACGTATGCACGAGCGACAATATCATTATATTGATGGTGAAATAGTATGTAATTCGATTGTATATCATATATAAAGAATCATTAACATGTTATATTTATTATTTACATTTGTTATACTCATTATTATACGCAGCCAAATAATGAAGTGTTTGAATAATGAACTACACCATGACGTGGAGACGGTAAGCCGTACTTACACACATATGTTGACTTTGTATTTTATATGATGGATAGAATGAAAAATATAGTTGTACCATATTTATAATAACATAAATTTATGTAGATGTTACTGGATTTATTATTTTGGTATGAAAAAAAAATAAAGAGGAAGTGGAAAAAGAAAAGAACTTGAAAAAGGGTGGGGAAATTATTACCCATTCTTTGGGTGTTTCCTTTTGAGTTGATCAAAAGGGCTCCATATGTTGGATTTATAATCAAATAAAGGACTCTAGGTTGATGTGAGGGATGTTTAGAGGATATTTGGTTAGGGGTGGGCTAAGCCAAATGGATTTGGAGGTGTTATTTTGAGAGAAGGGGAAGTTCCCTTTTATATGATGGGTGAGGGGTACTTTAGGAAAAGCTTGAAATAGTATTTTATAATAAAATAAATTTCGGTTTTTAATGGCACCAATATAACGTATTTTGAGTATAAGGTAGGTATGGGTCTAAAAACTCTCAACCAATTGGTTTTAGATGGGTTTAGGTCACCAAATTAACATTATCTTTTAGATTTGAATCTTAGTTAAATAGCTTGACATTTACCGTGCCCCTTTGTATTTTTATATTATATGGTAAATAAAAAAAATATAAAAAGAAAATAAAATTAAAAGTTGTTCATTATTAATATATATAACCTTATCTAAGTACTTTGGCCGAAAATTGGATTTTTAGGAATATTAAATCAATTAATGAGATAATATTTTTTTAAAAAACTCAATTATGTCAATTTTGACTCTATTTAGTATTTTATTTTTTTGACAACCATAAAAACTTTATCACTTAGAATAAAATTTATTTAATCAACCCTAACATGTCATATTAACTTAGAAAATTAGTGTAATTTATCATAAGTCTCAATTTACATTTTTTTGGATATTTATAATATCAATTACTTTAATATTTCATTAATAAGGTAATTACTACATCATCATTGTGTCATAAATAAATTAAATTATTTAATGTCTAAAAATTATAAATAAAATACCATTATGTAGGAAACACTTTTATATTTCTAATGAATATTTATAGTTGAATTTATCTTATGTGTAACCCTATATTAAAAAAGGTTTAGTTATTAAACATTGAATTTAATACTTTTAACTCTTCTTTAAATAAATTAATAATAAATGTCCTAATCTAATCCAAGTGGAACAAATAGGATCATATTTTTTTCCTAATGTTGTTTTTTGTCGAATTACATTTATCCAATAGAATTAGGACATGTTTTAGGGAAATTATAATATTATTTTTACCCTTAATTACCCCATTTACATTTAATCATGGTAAATAAAAATCAAAAGTTACTATTCATAAAAAATTATTTTCATCTTATTGAACCAAATTTCACTTACTGATGTTAATAATGTCTCTCAAATTTTTGAAATTTAACTCACAGAAGCTGTAAAATTATGTTTTATGCAAATTTTTAAATGCTCCTAGAAGGTGGGTAAAAGATGGTAAAAAGTTCTATAAACTTTTATATATATCTAAACTTATTATGAAAAGACTCAAATGAATTAAATTGAAAATATATAGGTATTATGTATTTATTTTGACTTAAAATAAATTTATATAAAATAAATTAATAATTTAAATAAAAAGTCGGTTTTAAACAATAACAGAGTGTTTTTCAGTATTCATCAAAAATTGAATGTTTTCTAAAAAATCAATAAAAATCACCCTAATATAATTTTGATATTAAGAATTCAAAAATTAATTATATTTTACCAAATTAAAATCAATGAAGTTTCATTAATTCATTTAAAAATAATTCATGTTGTCAAAATGAAAAAGCAGGTTTTTAAAAAGTAAAAACTATCAAAAGATTGACATATGTTAATGTCAAATTTTAATGTGAAGTTACATATAATGATCTAAATTGTATTTAATGATAAAAATATAATCTAAGTATTCTTACAGACCATTTAAATACATAATTTAACAATATAAATTATTTCAATTATTTTTTTTCAATTATAATTTAGTATTTTTTAGTATTCATCAAAATATGAAAGTTATCAGGAAAGTACCAACAGTTTATACAAAATAAAATTTTTTTGTTCTGATTCTAAAGAGGAATTTAATTTCAATAAATTTATTATATAAAAGTGTCAAATATTGGTTTTAAAAAGGGGTTTCCATTAAAAAGTAGTAAAATTGCATCTTTTGAAAAATACTTCTTTTACTGAAAAAAAGAATCTTCTTATATATTTTGTTTAATAAACACATAATATGGATTCTAAAATTATATGGAATATATAAAATTAAATATTAAGTTAATAGTATTCATAATCGCTTTTTGAACGGCTGGTTTGGTATGTCATAGTGCACTCGAACTCGGTGTTGCGTAGAGCGCACGATATAGATTTATTTTAAAGAAAATAACTTACTATGAAATATTGAGGTGTTACCTTTCCTTCTCTGTCTAAATTATTGATTCTATTCCATGGATACTGGCATTAATCATCATATTGATCCCGAAATAATAATTGATTATAGTAAAAATATGAGTTGGGTGTCGAACCAAACATGCTTCTTCCATGCCAAGAACATTCAAGTGGTATCAGAGGGCTTACATCATAGTTTATAATTATTTAAATATTTATTTAAGGACATACGCATTTAATAATTTAGTTGTTTCAATTCAAGTTACTCATTCTACAAACCTTAATCTCAATATCTATTCCACCTCTTTCGTTTCTCGTTAACCTTACAGAAAAAATCATTTATTTTAATTTTGATTAAAATAAAATATAGGATCTCATCTGGAGGTTCCAAAGCATCCTGGCCGTACAACACCAGAACACATGGTGTGTATTCTCAGTATATGCCCTGTAGTCAAGATTCAATGCATCTGAATAGTCTTCCAAACTAATCCATGTGTTGGAGTCTTTCTATGTCTTAAATGACTATGTGTGTTAACCAGGAATAGGTGGAACACGGTTTCCATATTACACGCCGTGTAGTCTACTTGACACGGTGTGTGGTCCCTTCGGGTTAGGGATGGAGCATGTACCCTATACACAGCTTGACCAGCTGAAAACTGTGTAACTCAGATACTACACGGTGTGTGGCCCACCGAACACACCGTGTACTCCAAATATTTCAAATGCACACACACACGCCATTTACCTAGGTGTGTATTTCGGATGGATAGTGAAAATTAGTTTAAGACATGTAGTCATAACTACACGCCGTGTACTTACCCAAATTACACAAATTTATTAAAATTTATTTTTATATTATAAAAACCCTTGAGACGTGTGCCATCATGCAAGCATAAAGCTGAGGTACAAAAGGTGAATTGTGTTTTATATATATGTGTTTAATTTAACATCTGTGTAACGTTCATTTATACTATTTGGGTAGTTATGAATAGGAGTTCACTAGGTTTCCTCCAAGGTATAATATATATAAAATGATAATTTTAAATGAATTTATTTGTTTAAAATTATTATGGATGAGAATATCAAGGAAATTAATAAAAAGAAATTAAGATAAAAGGATTGATTAATTAAAGATGATAATTAATTGATAAGAGAATGATTTACCTTAAACCAGAAGAATTGTAGAATTTAATGCTAGTTTTGTTTGAGCATAAACATCGTTGCATGTATGGATGATCATGAGCTAGAATAAGACCTTTATATGTAGATGGTTTCATTTAATTTATTTATTTCAATTAAAATAAATTTGTTCCCCTACGAGCCATCTTACCTCATTAATATGTAGGGCCTCCATGACCAAGTTTTATTTTATGTACACCTCCCTTTTACCCCTCAACTATTTGGGAGTTTAAAAGAATATGTAATGGATGAATATCCCAAGCTAGAGGAGGTGGTTTAAGCTAGAGCTGAGATGAAAGGAATCCCATGAGATACAGAGGTGGATAGGTGGAAAGCTGTAAACATGAACCCAAAAGGTTCAAGGTGTTTCTCCCCTAGGTCAGGGTTAGTTTATCAGCCGCTAGATAAACTAACCATTAGAAAATCTCATGATCAAGCCCTTTATATTATTTTATTTCTATCAGATGCATGGTTTATCATTATGGATGTGTTTTCATGATAACATAATTAATGAATTAAACAAGAATGTAAGATTGAATTAAAATAAAATAAGATTATGTGTAAATATTATCAAGACATGGTTAATCACTTAAGTAAGTTCCAATTAATATTAACAATCATTTGATAATGATAATAATAAATTCATGCATATGTGATAAAAATCCCTCAAATAAAATATTAAGTCTGACCAAGCCTTCTATTACTTGATTACGGGAAAAACTAAATAAAACCATGTGTTTGACCCACCCTTGTTGGTACAATTACTTTTATATAAGAATCCCTTATTAATGGTTTTAGGTTGACATAACCATATTAAATCAAGAGGAGTATCCCTTTCTATACTTGGTGTAATATTGGTGGCAAGTGTTGAGGAAATCCAAAGTCATTATTTCAGGATTGGGGAGTCCACTCAACAAACCATGGAGCTGCAGGCCCACCGTTGGAAGAGAACTGCCTACCTAATTACCTTCCAATAGCTTGACCAACCCTTGTCGGGGTTATATGAAGGGGAATATGAACACTTTCCACTTGAATGTCATGGAAACTGGACATTCTGAGTTCAATAGTGAGGGCCATTGGGACTTGATAAAATAGTGGGAGACCTAATAAATTTTATTATTTCTCGTAAAATGTAATCAAGAATATACTAATGATCTGATTTATTAATTTTAGAATAAAAATGACAAGATCATCAACCACACTATCCCTACGATCAATTCTAGATAAAGAAAACATCTTCACTAGTAGTAAATTTTAGTAATGGTTTAGATACCTTCGGGTTATCCTATGCCATGAATAGAAGTCTTACATGCTAGAGTCAGCGTTACCTGATCTGCCTACCAAATAGAAGAGTGATGAGGATTTTCTTGGTCTATGAGAACCATATGAACAATGCAATCTACCTTCAATTTTTGATGCTATCAACAATATATGGAGATCTTATGAAGCCTTATGAAAACATAAATTCTTATAGAATTCTCAATAACCTCTATATTATTTACCATGATAGGGAAAAATATGAAAGGTTTGAGATCTCTAAGGCACTCTTTATAAGTAATCTTGGAGAAGGTTACCCATCTGGGCTTTATGTAGTCAAGCTCATTGGCTACATTGAGAGCCTAGAGGTTCTATGTCTTAAACTCCCCAACGAACTGGGAACCGATCGTATTCTTGTATCCCTCCCTCAGAGCTTCTCTAACATTATTTTCAATTTCAATATGAACAACATTGAGAAGTATCTATATGATCTTCTTATCCACATTCTCCATGTGAAAAAAGATATGAAGTGCGAAAATCCTTATGTCCTTATGGTGAATAAGATTAAAGGGAAGGAAAAGAGATTTAAGCCCAAATATTCCTCACAACCTTCCATGAAAAGAAAGATCAAAGGGTAGGCAAGGGAAAATGAGGCTGTTTGTTTCGAATGTGGTAAGAAGGGCCATAGGAAGAAGAATTTCATATCAGCCAAGAAGCAAGGGGAAGCTTCATGTGCAATTGTTATCAAATTCAATCTATATGTTTCTAAAAATTAGGTATTATATACATATTTTGGTGCTCACATATGTATCCAAATACATGAACCAAGTAGATTCAAGAAGATTGATCGAGGGGAGGTAAATATAAAAGCACCCAATGGATCCAAACTTGTTGCTGTATCTATGGGAGAATATCACCTCACATTGCCAACTAGTATGATATTAGTGTTAAAAGGTTTTTATTATGTGCCTTATATGACTAAAAACATTATTTTGGTATCCATATTAGATACAGAAGGATTTTTTTTCAAGTTTGGAAATGAATGTTTCTTCTTTTACAAATATAGCATTTGTTTTGGTCATGAACATTTATACAATGGTATTTACATGTTAGATTACACAAACCGGGTAATTGAAATTGATAACAAAGATACGTCACAATACTCATACCACACCCATCTTTGGCATCACCAGTTAGGTCATGTAAATGAGAAACTCTTGAAAGAGTTACATCAAGATGGATATTTAGATTCTTTTGACCTAAAACCACATAGTGTATGTCATGCATCTTTATAAGTAAAAATTACCAAATACCCATTCATTGGGAAAGGTTAATGGGCTAAAGAACTTCTTGAATTTTTTCATACCAATGTGTGTAGACCATTTCCAGTTGAATCAAGGGGAGGGTACTCATAAATCATAACTTTTACTGATGATTTAAGTAGATATGTATATATCTACTTAATGAGGTATAAGTTGGATTCTTTCGATAAGTTCAAAGAATACAAGAATGAAGTTGAGAACCAGCATGGAGAGAAGATTAAAAAACTCCACTCAGACTGAGGTGGATAATTTCTTAATCAAGACTTCAATGATTACTTACGGTAGTTTGGGATCCTATACCCACTCACACCTCTATAAACGCCCCAGTAGAATGGTGTGACCGAAATGAGGAAACACACCCTGTTGGACGTGGTGAGATCAATGATGAGTCATGTGAGTCTTCCATTATCTTTTTAGGGATATGTGTTACAAACAAAAGTGAACATGCTAAACAATATACCAACTAAATTGATAAATGGTATTCCATACGAGTTCTTGAGTGGAAATAATTATATATTATCAAATTTACATATGTGGGGAAGCGATTCCTTTATTAAGGCCTCTTCAGGTAATACAATTTCACCCCAAGGAACAAATAGTACCTTTATAGGATACCCCATGGAAAGAAGAGGATATTACCTATACAACCCCTTAGAAAAAAATATTATAGTGTAAAGACACGCCATATTCCTTGAGAGGGAGCACATCTCCAAAAGAGATAGTGGGAGTGAGATAGACTTCGATGAAGTTGAGGCTCAGGGTACACAAGAGTTGGTACATGAACAGATTCCCCAAATTTACATGGAAGAAATAACTATTCTAGAGACACAAGAGCTGCGTAGGAGCAGCAAAGAGGTTAAAGAACTGGAACAATATGGTTTTTTAGTTACCAAGGATGGTGTCTCATTATTAGTTTAGAACAATGATCCTATTACCTACAAGAAAGCAGTAAGTGGCACAGATGCTTCTAAGTGGAAAGAAGCCATGAATTATGAAATGGATTGCATGTACCTAAACGATGTTTGGATTTTGGTAGATCCTCCAGTTGATGTAAAGTCTCTTGTTTTCAAATGGGTATTCAAAAGAAAATGGACATGGAATGACAAGTCAGTACCTATAAGGCACGACTGGTTTCAAAAGGGTTCAATCAACATCAAGGAATTGACTATGAAGAAACCTTTTCACTAGTTGCAATACTGAAATCCGTCCGAATTATTTTGGCCATTACATCTTACCATGACAATGGGATTTGAAAAATTGATATCAAAATAGCCTTCCTTAATAGCAACCTATATTAAGATGGGTACATGACATAACCTGCAGGGTTTATGTCTCCAAAGGATGCCAATAAGTTATGGAAGTTGCAGAAATCCATTTATGGATTAAAGCCAACATCCAGGTCTTGGAACACTAATTTTGATGATTCTATAACTAAATTTTGTTTTATCAATAACGAATAATAGCCTTATGTCTACAAATGGTTTAGTGAGAGTGCAATTGTTTTCCTAATAGTATATGCTGATGACATATTACTTATTGGAAATGAGATACCAGTCTTATAGTCTGTTAAAGCATGGTTGGATCAATGCTTCTCAATAAAGGACTTGGGTGAGGTAACATATATTCATGGGATCAAGATCGATCATGATAGATCCAAGATATTGTTGGGCCTAAGTCAAAGTGTATACATTGATAAGATACAGAAGAGATTAAGTATGAAACAAATACTAGAGGGGATTGTTTCCAGCATCACATGGCATTCATCTTCCCATGAAAATGTGTCCTCATAAACATGAGGAAAGATAGATAATGGAAAGGACTCCATACACATCAATGATTGGGTAAGTAATGTATTCCATTCTATGTACTAGGCTGGATGTCGCATACGCATTGAGTGTGGTAGGTAGATATAAAGCTGACCTAGGTGACCGCCATTGGATGGTAGTCAAGACTATCCTAAAGTATTTGAGGCTTACTAAGAATTTGTTTCTGGTTTATAGAGGAGATGAAGATCTAGTCATCAGAGAATATCTAGATTCTAGTTTTTAGACTGATCAAGATGACATGATGTCAGAAACAGAATACATCTTCATTTTTAATGGAGGTGTCGTGAGCTGGAAGAGCTCAAAGTAGAGTGTGGTCACATATTTTATAGTAGAGTCTGAGTATATCATAGCTTTTGAGGCATATAATGAATTAGTATTGATTTAGAGCATCATCCAGGAGCTAGATGTGATACCTAGAAGTAAAGATTCCATCACATTGTACTGTGATAATACTGCAGTGGTGACTCTCACAAAAGAGAGAAGGTCTCATTAGCAGACGAAGCACATACATCGAATGTATAATCTCTTGAGGGATTTTTATCAGAGAGGTGAATTTTCAGTGAGTAGTATTTCCATGGAAGAAAACATTTTAGAACCCTTGACTAAAGCATTGACTCAGTAGAAGCATGATCACCATGTGAGGTTTATTGGACTGAAAGTCATAGGAAGTTAGCTCTAGTCGAAGTGGGAGTTTGTAAGAGTTGGTGTCTTAGAACCAACTGGTAGTACTTTGATTACATAGGAATTTAATGTATTTAAATATTAAACATCTTATTACATATTGTTCATTTTTTATATATGAATATGATACAATAATTTCATAGAGTGTTTGTTGCATTGATAAGGTCATGGCAGTTCCCTACTATGATGAGATCCTTGAAATTCTATAACAATATTCATAAATATAGTTCAATGGTTGGATAACATACTATGATGGGACACATATCATTCAGACCATCAGGTGTGAGTACTCATAAGAGGATGAGACCTCCTCTCATGAAGATTGTACTTGGTAATCTCCCAGACAACAGATAATGTGAACAGACATGCCAGTAGGAATTCCTCATGTTTTGGTGTCATCCGATATTTCTATCTACCAGCGTGTGTAATGATCCTTAGACATTAATATTATCATTAATTCATGTCACGACTCACACACTTTGATTTATTGATGAAAACCATCATGCAAACAGTTGGAGGGAAATAGGGTGCGTTGGGTGCGTCATGAGTGGCATGTTATTAAAGGATAGGCCGAGGAAGAATTTGTGCCTTCCATTTATAAAAGTTGATATTTTGGCCCATTGATTGAAATAGAACTGTCATATAAAATTCCATGGCCATGGTGTAATGATGAGTTTATTTTAGGTAGTCGAACAACAATGTATCAAGCATAAAAGTTGATGACACTCTCGTAAAACCTGCTTGATGAGATATTGTAAAAAAGGGATTATATTACATAATGAGTGTTTTTATGTGGACATCATTGGTGTGAATATAAGTTCATTATTTTGTGTGTCTTGACCCATTTCTAGATATTAATCTTGGAATTTAGTCAAGTGATCCTAATGTTAATAAAAAAAATCCTAGAGGGTCACACACTAAGTATTTCGGGTTGTCTCGGTTAAATTCTATTTGAATTTAATTAATAAATATTATTCTCAAGTCTATGGAATAATTTTATTCATTCTAAAATGATTTCATAAATTAAATTAATATTTATTCACCTGATTGTGAGAAAAATATATTTAATTACATTATTTAACATTAAATAAATATTTATTTTATAGTTGGTAAATAAAATATTTATTTAAGAGAATAATTTATTTATTCAGGTGTTCAATAAATGGAGGTGGAGTTCGAGAGGACCACAGAAGGTTCAGTAGTAAAATAATTATTTAGAAGATGATAAATAATTATTTAACAAGTTGGCACAAATTAAAATAATGATTCTATTATTTTGTGATGCATAATTTTAGTTCAAATTATGTTTTTCACAAGTTAGTTCACCGTAAATAATGATGCGGTATTATTATTAATAGGGTGGGTTTTCTCTAAGGTTATAAATGTATTTAATTTTTGTTATGAAATTAAATATTGTAACTGAATCCCCCTATGAATAAATAGACACATACGTCTATTGTGTCAGGTACCGAACCACACAACCAATGAATTGAGAATTATTGAGCTAAATAATTTCTCTCTTGAATCCTCTTCCCACCCCTCTCAAGAATGAGGGACGTTCTTCAAGGCCAAAGAACAAGTTATCAAGAATGATCGAAACAAGACACTCGCTTCTCCGTGCTACCACCTAGAGAATGAACGGTGTCGATCAAAGTCTATCAGAGCACGCGTGGATTACTGCTAGAGGTATTTTAGGTTGGATCCTTACAAGCGAAACAAGATAATATAAAAGGGTCATTCTAGATGATCAGCATCATCAATGAGTAAAATACTAAATATCCATGTATTGTTTTCTTTATGAAATTAATAAAATTAATTATAAACATGATGTGAAAGATCCTCTCTAAAATTTTAGGGCCTCTATATTATTTATCTAAATCTTTGATTATATTCTATAGAGACTGGAATTCATATTCATATTGATCCTAGAATAATCATTGATCAATGTAAAAATCAATGTTGGGTACCAACCCAACCATGCTTCCACTGCGCCCAGAACCTTCACATTGATCATAGAATGAAGGCTCTCCAAGGCTAGTCCGTCCCTTTAGTATATATGCTATGGAATCATGATCGATTACATGATGAGAATTGAGAGAGATATGTTCATATACACACTTAGTGGATACAATTATTCTTAGATGATGCTATACCACCCTTAGAAGGATAATTTGGGGATGAATCCCTTTAATGGGGGATACTATAAGAACATATCTTTTATATAAGATATGTATCCTTTAATTTTTTGTTTAATCCATTATAATTGACCAAATATGGATTCCTAGTGACACTATAGAGGAAACAAAGATGTCCAGATCCTAGAACCCTGACTAATGGAAGGGAACACTAAGACACATGATTAGTAGAAATTGTGAAGCCCAGTCTGCAGAATATTTATAACCCTATGAGGTATTTTAGGGGTAGTAGGGAATCATGGTTTTCCCAAACCCTATCACTGAGGGAACATTCCCATGCAGAGGCTCTTCAATTTTTAAGGGAGACGAATCACATAGTTTTCATATGTTTTACATACCATGCAGATAAATAGTGAAATTTTTCTCTTTGGATAGTGGGATAAGCATGGTTGGCACACAATTTGTTCAATAGTGACGCCAAATAATGCGACCAAGTTAAAAATTGTGAAATTACTATTTTACCCCTAATTTTATTTTAATTGATCCCATATCATTCCTTCTCTTTTTTAGTGTATAAGAGGTCTATGTTTTTCTTCCATTGAATCTCTAAAAATCCTCCCCCATAGGATCTGAGATAAATCAATTGTCTGGACCCTAATTCAACTTCTTATCATCTAATTGTATTGACACTAGTGATTTCGATATTCATCAAGATCCTTTAATAATTTTCTTTCTCTTGAATGAGTAATTTAAGAGTAGGCACATATGTTCTATTTTTCTGAGAGTTCATTTATTTTACTATTTTATTTAATATGGAATAAACCAAAGGCTAATACTAAAAGAGAGATTCATTCCATTAATAATGTAGATGGTCTAGTATTTATCCCACATTGTAACACCCCGAGATTTTATGAAAAATATTCTTTTTAATTTCATTAATGTCTTGTGTTATACGCTACACCAAAAAGAGCTTTCACAACACACATCTCTGACTTGGCTTGAATTACACGCAATCGTGACCTTCCACGATAGCGTGTGTTGTACGCAACACCAAGTTTCGCTAAACAACGATATGCTATTAAGATATTATTAAAACTAGCCGTTATGAATAGTAATAACCACTTTTTGAAATTTTGTAAATTTTATTTTTCAAAATGGACTTCATTTATGGATTAGGAGTATCGAATTTAGCCTAAGGTGAAATTTTGTTAATTTTCGGATAACTTTCATATTTTGATGAATAGTGGAAATTACTAAATTTTAATTAAAAACAACTTTTTCAATCGAAATAATTAATAGTTATAAATTATTAATTTGAGTGGTTTTAAAGTATATTTAGAATATATTTTTACAATTTAATACAATGTTGGACATTGGATGTAATTTCACATTTAAACCAGTTATAAACAAGTGTCAATCTTTTGATAGTTATTATCTCTTAAAAACACGCTATTTGTTGTGACAGCGGAAATTAATTATAAAATTAATTCATGAAACTTATATGTTGGGAATTTTGTAAAATAGAAATCATTTTTGAATTCGGAATATCAATTATAGCCTAGGGTGAAATTTTGGTACTTTTCTGAAAACTTTCAATTTTTGATGAATAGTGAAACCACTAAGTGGTAGGTTAAAAACTGAATTTTTCATAAAACTTAATTTTACCGCTTCTGTGAATGGAATTTCGAAAATTCGACAGACACGGTTAATATCAAGGACTAAAATGTGGTTCAATGAGATGAAAATAATTTTTGGTGAATAGTAACTTTTTACTTTTTTTTACCACAGTTAATAGTAAATAGGGTAACTAAGGGTAAATATGATATTATTATTACCCTAACACATGTCCTAATTCTATTGGACAAGTGTATTTCGACCAAAAACAAACTTAGGAATAAAATATGACCATTTAGGCCCACTTGGGTTAGATTAGGACATTTATTATTAATTTATTTAAAGAAGGGTTAAAAGAGTTAAAATCAAAGTTTATTTACTAAAACATTTTTAATATGGGGTTATACATAAGATAAATTTAACTATAAATATTCATTAGAAAGCTAAAAAGACTTCCTACATAATGGTATTTTATTTGTAATTTATAGACATTAAATAAATTAATTTATGTATGACACAACGATGATGCAGTAATTATCATATTAATGAAATATTGACATAATTGATGTTATAAATACCCAAATAAATATAATTTGAGACTTTTTATGAATTACACTAATTTTATAGGTTACTATTATATATTAGTGTTGATTTTATAAACTTGTTTCGAACATATAATTCTATTATGACTTTCACAAAAATCATATATCAAATAGTGTCAAAATTGACACAAAATAGTGTTTAAATCAAATTTTATATTATTAATTGTTATTTTATTCCTAAAAATCTAAGGTTCGGCCAAATGACTTAGATAAGGATATATATATTAATAATAAACAATTTGGGGTTCGTTTGGCATGTTATAGTAAGTGTATTAACCATATAGTGTAAGAAAACAAAAAGACACGGTAAAAGTTAAATTATTTAACTTAGAGTTAAATCTAATTGATAAGGTTAAAATAATAATCTAAACTTGTCTAAATCATATTGGTTGATAGGATTTCGACCCATCCCCACTTTAGCTTCGAAATAAGACCCTTTGGAACCATTATAAACCGATTTTGACTTTAATATAAAATAATATTTTGAGGTATTCCTAAGGTGCCCCTCTCCTCCCTTATAAAAGGACACCTCCTCCCCCTCCTCCTCGCACCAATTTGAGCACTCAAGCTCGGCCAACCCCTGCCAAAATCCCTTCTCCACTTCCCTAGAATAATCCTAGAGGTCCTGGTCTTCTTCAAAGACCAATCGTAGTTCCCTAAGTGGACGATTCAAAGAGGCGTTTCAAAGAAGAGGTAATATCCATTACCGAACTTTTCAATTTCTTTCTTATTCAACTTCTTCTTCTTTAGTTGTTTCATGATAAAGTAATAACATCAGTATTACTTACATACTGATATGTTATTATAAATATGAAACAACCCTAATTAACCTTCTATCCATCCTATGGAAAAATGAATTCAACGCGCGTGCGTACGTACGGAATACCGTCTCCACGCCGTGGTGTAATCTATTTTCCACCACCACCTTAATAGGATGGGTATAATGGTGTAATGAGTTACTATATATGATTATTATAAATTTATATTGATACTGAAATAGTCTACATACACTTCAACACAATTCCACGACCATGGGAACGATATCATCGCTCGTGCGTACGTACGTACTACCGTCTCCACGACGCGATGAGATTCATTCTCAATGATTAACCATTCATGAATGATTATAAAGTATATATAATAAGTACTAATGAAATATATGACATAATAATGATACTGGATTTATGTAAATTTATATTTATATGTATTTCATCTACTTAATTCCATTCAATTCAATAAGGAAACGAAAACAGCGTTCATGCGTACGTACGGACTACCGTCTCCATGAACGGTGTATTTCTTTCCATTTACTGATTTATTATATATGTATTGTAACACCCGAGACTTTTATGTTATATAAATCATCAAAGGGATCTTTTTCTACACAACACTTGCTTGGCTTGCTTTGCACGCAATCACGACCTTCCTCGATAGCTTGCGTCGTACGCAATACCGAGTTTCACTAAACAACAATATACTATTAAAACTAGCCGTTATGAATAGTAATAACCACTTTTTGAAATTTTATAAATTTTATTTTTCAAAATGGACTTCATTTTTGGACTCAGAATATTGAAATTAGCCTAGGGTGAAATTTTGGTATTTTTCTGAAAACTTTCAATTTTTGATGAATAGTGAAACCACTAAGTGGTAGGCTAAAAACTGAATTTTTGCATAAAACTTAATTTTACCGCTTCTGTGAATGGAATTTCAAAAATCCGAGAGACACGGTTAATATCAAGGACTAAAATGTGGTTCAATGAGATGAAAATAATTTTTGGTGAATAGTAACTTTTTACTTTTTTTTACCGCGGTTAATAGTAAATAGGGTAACTAAGGGTAAATATGATATCAATATTACCCTAACACATGTCCTAATTCTATTGGACAAGTGTAATTCGACCAAAAACAAACTTAGGAATAAAATATGACCATTTAGGCCCACTTGGGTTAGATTAGGACATTTATTATTAATTTATTTAAAGAAGGGTTAAAAGAGTTAAAATCAAAGTTTATTTACTAAAACATTTTTAATATGGGGTTATACATAAGATAAATTCGATTGTAAATATTCATTAGAAAGCTAAAAATATTTCCTACATGATGGTATTTTATTTGTAATTTTTAGACATCAAATAATTTAATTTATATATGACACAAAGATGATGCAGTAATTATCTTATTAATGAAATATTGACATAATTTATGTTATAAACACCAAAATAAATGTAATTTGAAACTTTTTATGAATTCCACTAATTTTATAGGTTACTATGATATATTAATGTTGATTTAATCAACTTGGTTCGAACATATAATTCTTTTATGACTTTCACAAAAATCATATATCAAATAGTGTCAAAATTGACACAAAATAGTTTTTAAATCAAATATTATATTATTAATTGTTATTGTATTCCTAAAAATCTAAGGTTCGGCCAAATGACTTAGATAAGGATATATATTTTAATAATAAACAATTTGGGGTTCTTTTGGCATGTTATAGTAAGTGTATTAACCATATAGTGAAAGAAAACAAAAAGACACGGTAAAAGTTAAATTATTTAACTTAGAGTTAAATCTAATTGATAAGGTTAAAATAATACCCTAAACTTGTCTAAATCCTATTGGTTGATGGGATTCCGACCCTTCCCCACTTTAGCTTCGAAATAAGACCCTTTGGAACCATTATAAACCGATTTTAACTTTAATATAAAATAATATTTTGAGAAATTCCTAAGGTGCCCCTCTCCTCCCTTATAAAAGGGCACCTCCTCCCCCTCCTCCTCACACCAAATTGAGCACTCAAGCTCGGCCAACCCCTGCCATTTTATCCTCTCCACTTCCCTAGAATAATCCTAGAGGTCCTGGTCTTCTCCAAAGACCAATCTTAGTTCCTTAAGTGGGGGATTCAAAGAGGCGTTCCAAAGAAGAGGTAATATCCATTACCGATCTTTTCAATTTCTTTCTTCTTCAACTTCTTCTTCTTTAGTTGTTTCATGATAAAGTAATAACATCAGTATTACTTACATACTGATATGTTATTATAAATATGAAACAACCATAATTCACCTTCTATCCATCCTACGGAAAAATGAAATCACCGCGCGTGCGTACGTACGGAATACCGTCTCCACGCCGTGGTGTAATCTATTTTCCACCATCACCTTACAAGGATGGGTATAATGGTGTAATGAGTAACTATATATGATTATTATGAAGTAATATTGATACTGAAATAATATATATATATATATATATACTCCAATACAATTCCACGATCATAGGAACGATATCATCACTCGTGCGTACGAACGGAATACCGTCTCCACGATGTGATGCGACTCGTTCTACATGATCTTCATTTCATAATGATTATATAAATGAATTGAATGAATGAATATGGTATATACTACACTAATACCATTCTGTAAATGAATTATCTATAACCTAAAGATTAGAATAAGAATTTATTCGACAAAACACGCATAAGAACAAAAAGTTATAAAGACCCGAGAAACAAGTAACAATGAAATATTACTAACAAGAAGCTAATAATATGACCATATATGATATCATATCAACATGTATGATTCTGGAATAAGTCAATAACATTATTTAAACCATTATACAGGAGCTTCGGACACGTACAAAGCAAATCGGACCTAAGGTAAGGGAAATATCACAATCTCATTTTTATCCGAGATTGTTTTTACTTTGGCATTTACTGGGGTGTATTTTATCATCCACATCCATGTTTACTCAATATATAATATTATTTCCATCCTTCTACAATAGTTTATATCCAATTTTACCCTTCGGTAAGTTTTTTTGTAAAAGATATGAAAGGAATCTTTTGTCGTTTTTCATACGAGGTACTTTTTGACTTTCCGACAAAAGTACGAAGAGTGTTTTTTTTAACTTATACGGCATGAATGGATTTTTAAAACATTATTTCCAAGAAGCTTCCTTTACAAGTTTTCAAGTTTATTTTTAATCAACTTCTTTTATTTTAAAGTTGTAGGACATGTTATGAAAGGAAAAATGTTTTTTAAGAAGAAAGGATATTTTCCTCAAGAATGGAGTTCAGGTGTTTTATCAAAATGATTTTCCATCTAAGATAATAAAGGGTTCTGTTTTTATTCCTATTATTAAATTGATTTGTACATGTTGTGATGGAATTATTTTTATGAATTCCTTTATCTTATTTGAATTGATTTATGATGTCATGATGTTTCAAGAATCCCATTTTTGTTACATGTGTTATGCGATGATGTATGTTTTATGATTATGTGGCACACATAAGAAAGGATTCATTATAAGATGGGTGGGACCTATATCTCCCTCCAATGCATTGGGTAAAGATTTTATATCTCATGAGATAGACATGGCTGGAACGGAAGGTTATTTCGGTTCAGTGATACAGGACTGAAACGAGGAGTGAACTCGGTTCAGAAAGGGACTTTGTCCACTAAGATAGTCTTGGCAATAAGTCATGACTAACAAGAAATGATTTTCCATGATTATGTGTGCATGCCACAAAGTTTCAAGTTTCATGTTATGATTATGGGGATCTCATTTTCACTTCTATGATTTATTAAGATTTTATGATCTCTTTTGCAGGTTATGATTTTCAAAAAGATATGATATGATTTTTATTTCCTTTATTGCCCTTGCTGAGCATTTGAGCTCACCCTTTTATGTTTTCTTTTCCCCAGGTCAGGAAGATGGATATTAAGTAGAATATGCTAAAAGGGACCCTAGATATGATGAAATAAATGGGAGACACTGTAGAAGATTTATGAACCAGTTGTTTATGTTTCCCAGTTTCTAAAGACACTATACCTATACGGTCCTTTGTGGTTTTATCATATGTTGTAATAAGTGTGCTTCAATTTTGAAGTATTAACAATGTATGTAAAGTATGGGTCGTTATAGTTGGTATCAGAGGAAAGGTATAGTCAACCTTTGGAAACTAGGATGTGAAAGCCTTAGTAAGAACCCTAAGGATAAGTCTAAGCATAGAACACAATCTTAGTGTTTTAGAAATGGCCTTGAATAACCTAGGATAAGACCATAAGCATGAAAATTTAATTCTTGAATTATGTGGTTTCCTATTATAATTAGTGTTGCTCACACTATTCTTCTTGGTTTTAGTCAATGGCTGGAACCCGAAGGAACCGTGTTAATGCGGAATGCGATGGGAAATGCAATGATTGTCCCCCTGAGCAACCAAACAATATGGGAGATGGAATGCAAAATCTTGTAGCCATGCTCACACAACTTTCTCAAGCTATGAATCATGCAGGATTTCCAAACGAGCAAAGGAGGGAGCAACATTCTGTTGAATCCTTCATGAGGCAGCGTCCACCTTCTTTCAGTGGGTCTACTGATCCATTAGTTGCTGAACAATGGATTAGTACTACTGAAAAGATATTTTCAGTTCTTCAATGTTCTGAACATGATAAAGTCATCCTAGCAGTGTATCGTTTAGAAGGAGATGCTGATCAATGGTGGAATCTTGTTAAGAATACGAGGCAAAGGGATGAAATTGAGTCTATGGAATGGGACGAGTTCAAGAACTTATTTTTCAATAAGTACTTCCCTCGTATTCTCCGAACAAAGATGGAGAAAGAGTTCCTTGAACTGAAGCAAAGGGATGATGAATCTGTTAGTACCTATGAAGCAAATTTTACAAGACTTGCAAGGTACGCTTCTGGTATTATTATCCAACCTGAGAGTAAGATCGATCGATTCTTTAGTGTCTTAAAACCAAGTCTTCGAAGGGCGTTAGCCATAAGGGACTTCAATAGCTACGAGGAAATCGTTCGATGTGCTCTCAAAGTCGAGATGGAGATTGGAGTAACCCATCAGTCACATGGGTTTGATAAGAAGAGGAAGATGGAATTCAAAGGAAACTCTAAAGAGCACACTGAAAAGAAGATGAACTTTCCCTTATGCTCAAAGTGTGGAAAGAAACATGGAGGGAGTTGTCTTAAAGGGACAAGTAAATGTTTTAAATATGGAAAGGAAGGTCATCGGGCATTTGAATGCCGTGATAATGGGAAGAAGATGTCTAATGATGCAAACAAAGGAAGGGATACACAGAATGATCCTACTACACTTCAATGTTTCAAGTGCAAGGAGATGGGGCATTATGCCAATCAATGCCCAAATCCAAGGGTTGATGATGATGGTCGACGTCAACAAACTCTTAAGGCTAAAGACAAAGGAAAGTCACATGCAGTTTCTATCAGCGATGTGGAGTACGATAACGATGTGGTGAAAGGTACACTTACCATCCACTCTAAAGTAGCAAATGTTTTATTTGATTCTGGATCCACCCACTCTTTTATTTCTGAAGACTTTTCTAAGGGTATCACCGTATTACCTCAACAATTAGATGTTGAGTTAGCTGTGACAACACCTAATGGCACATCAATCGCATCAAAAGTTTATAATTCTTCTCCGATCGAAGTTTGTGGGAAAGTGCTTCCTGCAAATCTTGTGATCCTTCCTATAGTGGAATTTGATGTGATTCTTGGCATGGATTGGCTTTCTTTATACGGAGCTCATATCGATTGCCAAAGAAGGGAAGTCACATTTCATATTCCAGATCAATCTACGATCGTCTATCAATGCAAGGATGAACATAACCTTCCAGTGGAAGTTTCTTCCATCTTATGGGTATTGATTCCACTAAATGAAGGTTATTTATCTCAAATGGTTGGTGAGAAACTCACGATTAAGAATATGCCCATTGTACGGGAGTTTGATGATGTATTTCCGGAGGAATTACCGGGTCTTCCACCAAATCGTGAAGTTGAGTTTTCAATAGAACTCGTACCGGGTGCTTTGCCTATTTCAAAGACACCTTATAGATTGCCCCAATTGAGTTGCAGGAATTGAAGAAGCAACTCCAAGAGAATCTTGATAAGGGATTCATATGCCCTAGTGCGTCACCTTGGGGAGCACCTGTTCTATTTGTTAAGAAGAAAGATGGATCAATGAGACTCTGCATTGATTATCGAGAACTTAACAAGATCACTATCAAGAACAAATATCCTCTCCCACGCATTGATGACTTGTTTGACCAACTACGCGGAGCTCAATACTTTTCCAAGATTGATCTTCGTTCAGGGTATCATCAATTAAGGGTCAAAAGGGAGGATATACCAAAGACGGCTTTCCGTACAAGGTATGGACACTATGAATTTATAGTGATGCCATTTGGTCTTACTAATGCCCCTGCTATCTTCATGGATCTAATGAATAGAGTCTTTAGAGACTATCTTGATCAATTTGTGGTAGTCTTTATAGACGATATTCTTGTCTATTCAAAGAGAAAGGAAGAACATGAAGATCACTTGAGAATTATATTGAAGACCCTGAGAAAGGAGAAGCTTTATGCCAAATTTACCAAGTGTGAATTTTGGCTTCAAAAAGTTGCATTTTTGGGTCACATAATCTCAAAAGAGGGGATATCTGTGGATCCAGCAAAAACAGAGGTTATCGAAAGATGGTCGAGACCAACAACAGTAACTGAGATCCGAAGTTTTCTTGGTTTGGCTGGATATTATCGACGTTTTGTAAAAGATTTTTCACGATTATCTAATCCAATCACCAAGTTGACTCGGAAAGGAGTTAAGTTTGTCTGGACAGAGGAATGTGAAGAGAATTTCAAGGAGTTGAAAAGAAGGTTATCCAGTGCACCTGTGCTCACACTGCCTTGTAGTGGAGAAAGGTTTGTGATCTACAGTGATGCATCCAAGAAGGGATTGGGGTGTGTTCTTATGCAAAATGATATGGTGATAGCTTATGCCTCACGACAATTGAAAATCCATGAGCAAAATTACCCAACACATGATTTGGAGTTGGCTGCGGTAATCTTTGCATTAAAGATTTGGAGGCATTACCTTTATGGTGAAAGGTGTGATATTTATACTGATCATAAAAGTTTAAAGTATATTTTCACACAAAAGGAGTTGAATATGCGTCAAAGAAGATGGTTGGAGCTGATTAAGGATTATGACTGCTCAATCCATTACCACCCTGGGAAAGCAAACAAGGTGGCAGATGCATTAAGTCGACAAGACCATGCTAGTTTATCCATGATGAGGATCACAAAAGATCCAATATTTATGGATTTACAAAGGATGGATCTTGGAATTATAATGGAAGGGGAAAAATCTTATCTTTCTCAAATGAATGTTCAACCATCTATACATGTGAAGATTAAAGAGGCACAGAAAGAAGATGTCGAGTTACAAAAGAAGGTGAGAAATGTTCCTGAATTCAACCTTGATTGTGATGGGATAATAAAGTTCAGGAATCGGGTTTGTGTTCCTCCCATCCCCGAATTAAAGAATGAGCTGCTGGATGAGGCTCATAGTTCATCATTCTCTATTCATCCTGGAAGTACGAAGATGTATAGGGACCTGAAAGAGTACTTCTGGTGGGATGGCATGAAAAGAGATGTTGCTGAATATGTATCTCGATGCTTGGTTTGTCAACAAGTTAAAGCTGAGAGACAAAAGTCTAAGGGGATGTTACAAACATTACCCATACCCGAATGGAAATGGGAAAACATCACTATGGACTTTGTCACAGGACTTCCTAAAACATCCAAAGGCAATAATGCAATCTGGGTCATAGTTGATCGTCTTACAAAGTCTGCACACTTCATTCCTATTAGAGAGGATTTCTCTCTAGATCAGCTTGCCAGGATATATGTAAAGGAAGTGGTAAGATTGCATGGAGTACCACTTTCTATTATATCTGATCGGGATCCGAGATTTACCTCGAAGTTCTGGCGAAGTCTTCAGCATACTCTGGATACAGAGTTGAGTTTCAGCACTGCTTATCATCCCCAGACAGACGGTCAGTCTGAGAGAACAATTCAAACCCTAGAAGATATGTTGAGAGCTTGCTCTATGGATTTCAAAGGAGGTTGGGATCAACACCTACCTTTGGGATCAAAAATCCGAGAGACACGGTTAATATCAAGGACTAAAATGTGGTTCAATGAGATGAAAATAATTTTTGGTGAATAGTAACTTTTTACTTTTTTTTACCGCGGTTAATAGTAAATAGGGTAACTAAGGGTAAATATGATATCAATATTACCCTAACACATGTCCTAATTCTATTGGACAAGTGTAATTCGACCAAAAACAAACTTAGGAATAAAATATGACCATTTAGGCCCACTTGGGTTAGATTAGGACATTTATTATTAATTTATTTAAAGAAGGGTTAAAAGAGTTAAAATCAAAGTTTATTTACTAAAAAATTTTTAATATGGGGTTATACATAAGATAAATTCGATTGTAAATATTCATTAGAAAGCTAAAAATATTTCCTACATGATGGTATTTTATTTGTAATTTTTAGACATCAAATAATGTAATTTATATATGACACAAAGATGATGCAGTAATTATCTTATTAGTGAAATATTGACATAATTGATGTTATAAACACCAAAATAAATGTAATTTGAAACTTTTTATGAATTCCACTAATTTTATAGGTTACTATGATATATTAATGTTGATTTAATCAACTTGGTTCGAACATATAATTCTTTTATGACTTTCACAAAAATCATATATCAAATAGTGTCAAAATTGACACAAAATAGTTTTTAAATCAAATATTATATTATTAATTGTTATTGTATTCCTAAAAATCTAAGGTTCGGCCAAATGACTTAGATAAGGATATATATTTTAATAATAAACAATTTGGGGTTCGTTTGGCATGTTATAGTAAGTGTATTAACCATATAGTGAAAGAAAACAAAAAGACACGGTAAAAGTTAAATTATTTAACTTAGAGTTAAATCTAATTGATAAGGTTAAAATAATACCCTAAACTTGTCTAAATCCTATTGGTTGATGGGATTTCGACCCTTCCCCACTTTAGCTTCGAAATAAGACCATTTGGAACCATTATAAACCGATTTTAACTTTAATATAAAATAATATTTTGAGAAATTCCTAAGGTGCCCCTCTCCTCCCTTATAAAAGGGCACCTCCTCCCCCTCCTCCTCACACCAAATTGAGCACTCAAGCTCGGCCAACCCCTGCCATTTTATCCTCTCCACTTCCCTAGAATAATCCTAGAGGTCCTGGTCTTCTCCAAAGACCAATCTTAGTTCCTTAAGTGGGGGATTCAAAGAGGCGTTCCAAAGAAGAGGTAATATCCATTACCGATCTTTTCAATTTCTTTCTTCTTCAACTTCTTCTTCTTTAGTTGTTTCATGATAAAGTAATAACATCAGTATTACTTACATACTGATATGTTATTATAAATATGAAACAACCATAATTCACCTTCTATCCATCCTACGGAAAAATGAAATCACCGCGCGTGCGTACGTACGGAATACCGTCTCCACGCCGTGGTGTAATCTATTTTCCACCATCACCTTACAAGGATGGGTATAATGGTGTAATGAGTAACTATATATGATTATTATGAAGTAATATTGATACTGAAATAATATATATATATATATATACTCCAATACAATTCCACGATCATAGGAACGATATCATCACTCGTGCGTACGAACGGAATACCGTCTCCACGATGTGATGCGACTCGTTCTACATGATCTTCATTTCATAATGATTATATAAATGAATTGAATGAATGAATATGGTATATACTACACTAATACCATTCTGTAAATGAATTATCTATAACCTAAAGATTAGAATAAGAATTTATTCGACAAAACACGCATAAGAACAAAAAGTTATAAATACCCGAGTAACAAGTAACAATGAAATATTACTAACAAGAAGCTAATAATATGACCATATATGATATCATATCAACATGTATGATTCTGGAATAAGTCAATAACATTATTTAAACCATTATACAGGAGCTTCGGACACGTACAAAGCAAATCGGACCTAAGGTAAGGGAAATATCACAATCTCATTTTTATCCGAGATTGTTTTTACTTTGGCATTTACTGGGGTGTATTTTATCATCCACATCCATGTTTACTCAATATATAATATTATTTCCATCCTTCTACAATAGTTTATATCCAATTTTACCCTTCGGTAAGTTTTTTTGTAAAAGATATGAAAGGAATCTTTTGTCGTTTTTCATACGAGGTACTTTTTGACTTTCCGACAAAAGTACGAAGAGTGTTTTTTTTAACTTATACGGCATGAATGGATTTTTAAAACATTATTTCCAAGAAGCTTCCTTTACAAGTTTTCAAGTTTATTTTTAATCAACTTCTTTTATTTTAAAGTTGTAGGACATGTTATGAAAGGAAAAATGTTTTTTAAGAAGAAAGGATATTTTCCTCAAGAATGGAGTTCAGGTGTTTTATCAAAATGATTTTCCATCTAAGATAATAAAGGGTTCTGTTTTTATTCCTATTATTAAATTGATTTGTACATGTTGTGATGGAATTATTTTTATTAATTCCTTTATCTTATTTGAATTGATTTATGATGTCATGATGTTTCAAGAATCCCATTTTTGTTACATGTGTTATGCGATGATGTATGTTTTATGATTATGTGGCACACATAAGAAAGGATTCATTATAAGATGGGTGGGACCTATATCTCCCTCCAATGCATTGGGTAAAGATTTTATATCTCATGAGATAGACATGGCTGGAACGGAAGGTTATTTCGGTTCAGTGATACAGGACTGAAACGAGGAGTGAACTCGGTTCAGAAAGGGACTTTGTCCACTAAGATAGTCTTGGCAATAAGTCATGACTAACAAGAAATGATTTTCCATGATTATGTGTGCATGCCACAAAGTTTCAAGTTTCATGTTATGATTATGGGGATCTCATTTTCACTTCTATGATTTATTAAGATTTTATGATCTCTTTTGCAGGTTATGATTTTCAAAAAGATATGATATGATTTTTATTTCATTTATTGCCCTTGCTGAGCATTTGAGCTCACCCTTTTATGTTTTCTTTTCCCCAGGTCAGGAAGATGGATATTAAGTAGAATATGCTAAAAGGGACCCTAGATATGATGAAATAAATGGGAGACACTGTAGAAGATTTATGAACCAGTTGTTTATGTTTCCCAGTTTCTAAAGACACTATACCTATACGGTCCTTTGTGGTTTTATCATATGTTGTAATAAGTGTGCTTCAATTTTGAAGTATTAACAATGTATGTAAAGTATGGGTCGTTATATGTATACTCTGAATATATATATATAAATCATGTTTTATATTCTGTAATTAAGTAATCATGATCTAAGTAATCATATGAACAATTAGAAGTTAAAAACACGAACGAAAAATGAGACGATTTTACCCAAAACGCTACTTTAACATTAATTTACAAAATAACGGGTAATATAAAGTCATAAGTGAACCGTATATGATATCATAACAATGAATATGATTCTGTAATAAGTCAATGACATTATTTAAATCATTATACAGGAGGTTCGGACACATACGAAGCAAATCGGACCTAAAGTAAGGAAAATATCACAATCTCATTTTTATCCGAGATTGTTTTTACTTTGGCATTTACTGGGGTGTATTTTATCATCCACATCCATGTTCCCTCAATATGTAATATTGTTTCCATCCACTTACAATTGTTTAAATCCAATTTTACCCTTCGGTGAGTTTTTAGTAAAGAATATGAAAGGAATCTTTTGTCGTTTTTTCGTACGAGGTACTTTTTGACTTTTTCGACAAAAGTACGAAGAATGTTTTTATTAACTTATACGGCATGAATGGATTTTTAAAAAATTATTTCCAATAAGCTTCCTTTACAAGTTTTCAAGTTTATTTTTAATCATATTCTTTTGTTTTAAAGTCGTATGACATGTTATGAAAGGAAAAATGTTTTTGAAGTAGAAAGGATATTTTCCTCAAGAATGGAGTTCAAGTATTTTATCAAAATTATCTTCCATCTAAGATAATAAAAGGGTTCTGTTTTTATCCCTATTATAACATGGATTTGATTATGTTGTGATGGAAATATTTTTATGAATTCCTTTATCTTATATGAATTGTTTTATGATGTCATGTTGTTTAAGAATTCCATTTTTATTACACGGGTTACGCTATGATGTATGGTTTATGATTATGTGGAACACATAAGAAAGGATTCATTATAAGATGGGTGGGACCTATATCTCCCTCCAATGCATTGGGTAAAGATTTTATATCTCATGAGATAGACATGGCTGGAATGGTAGGTTATACCGGTTCAGTGAAACAGGACTGAAACGAGGGTGACTCGGTTCAGAAAGGGACTTTGTCCACTAAGATAGTCTTGGAAATGAGTCTTGACTAACAAGAAATGATTCTCTATGATTATGTGTGTATGCCACAAAGTTTCATGTTTTAAGTTATGATTATTATGATTACATTTCACTACCATGATTTATCCCATGTTATGAAATTATGCTCTCTTTTGCAGGTTATGATTTCCAAAATGTTATGTTCTTATGAATACGATGTGATTGATATTTCTTTTGTTTACCCTTACTGAGCATTTGAGCTCACCCTTTTATGTTTTCTTTTCCCCAGGATATAAAGAAATGTTTTAGGTAAAAAAAGGAAGATCTTTATGGGAGATGTTGAAGATCTTTCACCACGATTAGAAGATTTTATTCCGAGTTTCCAAAGACACTAAACTATTACGATCCTTGTGTGTGTGTTTTTGTTATGGACTAAGTATTCCGCAAATGTAATGTAAATTCAATGTACGTCAAGATTTGGGTCTCTACAGTTGGTATCAGAGGAAAGGTTTAGTCAACCTTTGGAAACTAGGATGCGAAAACGTTAGTGAGATCCCTAGAGATATTTCTACGGTATGTCTAGGGATGTCCCTAAGGTTACGTATACGTATAGGTTATAGTACTAGAACTATGCTAACGATCATAGAATTAAACCTAAGGTGTTAGATATTGAAGGTACTCCCCCTTTATTATGTTGTTTTCCCTAGCATTATTTTTTCCTCTCACACTATTCTTTTTGGGTTTTAGACGATGGCTGGAACCCGAAGGAACCGTGTTGATCAATGCAATGGACAATGCAATGATTGTCCTCCTGAACAAACAAATGTTATGGGATATGGAGTGCAAAATCTTATTGCTATACTTACACAAGATATGAATCATTCTGGACTTCCAAATGAGCAGAGAAGGGAACAATATTCTATTGAGTCCTTCATGAGGCAACGTCCACCTTCTTTCAGTGGGTCTTCTGATCCACTTGTTGCTGAACAATGGATTAGTACCACTGAAAAGATATTTTCAGTTCTTCAATGTTCTGAACATGATAAAGACATCTTAGCAGTATATCGTTTGGAAGGTGAAGCTGATCAATGGTGGAATCTTATCAAGAATACAAGGCAAAGAGATGAAATTGAGTCCATGGAATGGGACGAGTTCAAGAACTTATTTTTCAATAAGTACTTCCCTCGTATTCTTCGAACAAAGATGGAGAAGGAGTTTCTTGAACTAAAGCAAAAGGATGATGAATCTGTTGGTATATACGAAGCAAATTTTACAAGACTTGCAAGGTATGCATCTGGCATTATCATCCAACCTGAAAGTAAAGTTGATCGATTTTTCAGTGGCTTAAAACCAAGTCTTCGAAGGGCATTAGCTATACGAGACTTCAGTAGCTATGAAGAAATTGTGCGTTGTGCTATCAAGGTAGAAATGGAAGTTGGTGTTACATATCCATCTCATGGTTTTGACAAGAAACGAAAGATGGAGTTCAAGGAGAAATCTCAGAATAATGGTGAAAAGAAGATGAATGTTTCCTTATGCACAAAGTGTGGAAAGAAGCATGGTGGAGATTGTCTTAAAGGGACTAGAAAATGTTTTAAGTGTGGAAAAGAAGGTCATCGAGTAGCTGAGTGTCGAAGTAATGGAAAAAGGGTTTCTAATGATGTGAACAAAGCAAACACTGCAGAGAATGCACCACCAACACTTCAATGCTTCAAGTGCAAGGAAATGGGGCATTATGCTAATAAATGCCCTAATCCAAGGGTTAGTGATGATAGACATGAGCAACCGCTTAAGGCAAAGGATAAAGGGAAGTCACATGCGATCACTATTGGCGATGTTGAATATGACAACGATGTGGTGGAATGATTAAGTGTTTATGTAATGGGATTCCAAAATAATGTTGAGTATTGCAATATTTATTGATGTGGTATTCAAAGTGATTGAGATATTTTTTGGAAATAAGATGATATGTGCATAATGAAGGAAAAAACGAGAAAATGAAATGTTTAATAGTATTCATGAGCTCATGATTGATATAAGGACTAAGTGATATCATGGTTTGAGTATATAGAATTTTGAGGATTTTGGTATGTGGAAAGTGTTAACTTTTAACTGCATTCATGTTTTCACTAAGGTATTCAAGAGAATACATGATTAAGGACTTTGAATGTTTGGAATGTGACCAACAAAACATATCTTATGATATATGGGGATCGACGATGGTGTTAAATCTCTGGTAATAGTTTTCACTATGTTATGAGAGTGGACTGCAGTATTATGGATAAGCCTAAAGAATAGAATGGATTATGTTGGACATAAGTTAGTATTGTTTAAGGATAGAAGATTTTCGATATTATTGATGGGATGTTATAGTAATATAGCTTTAGAAAAAGGACAGCCTGCAAGACGGGCGACAGCCCATCGCTTCGGACAAGGCTATGGGAATCGAACCCACAACCGAAGTGCGACTGACCTTTATCGCCTACCACTGGCCTACAGGAAGTCCCTGTTTATTAGAAACTAGTTTTATTATATTAAGCAGTATGATATATGAAGTATAAAGTCCATTTTAGGAACCATATATGATTAATCTCACTATAGATCGACTTATGTATATAACTTTTGCTAACCTTTTGTTTGAAAGAGATGGAATGAACCATCATTCTATCACATGATCTGCTAACACTTCACGAATAACAAATTCAACTTCATTTATTTACGAGATGAAGTGGAAATTGTTCAAGGCACGAACAACAGTGAGATTGTACCAAAATAAGGTAAGTATTTATTCTAATTCAAATTCTTCAACTTTAGGGAAATGATCTTGAAAACCAAAAATGTTGTCCTAGTGATCTTATACCTGATGAATCAGATGGTACCTTAGATCGTCACAAATTTATGGATTTGTGATTGTTGGCTTTTCTATAGCCATGTTCTCTACCACTCTCCATCAGAACATGATGGTTATATTTCTCTTCCATATCCATATTTTCATCTATGTGGAAACCCAGTGATTAGTTTATTTGGGTAACCATTACGTTTCATACTTTTGTTTTTAAAGAATGGTTTTGGTATTCCTTTTTACGATGTGGGTTTCTATTAAAGAAACTTTGAATAGTAAACCATTTATAACCCCGATGAATTTTGAGGGAGAAATTCATTTTAAGGGGGGTAGAATGTAACACCCCGAGATTTTATGAAAAATATTATTTTTAATTTCATTAATGTCTTGTGTTATACGCTACACCAAAAAGAGCTTTCACAACACACATCTCTGACTTGGCTTGAATTACACGAAATCAAAACCTTCCACGATAGCGTGTGTTGTATGCAACACCAAGTTTCGCTAAACAACGATATGCTATTAAGATATTATTAAAACTAACCGTTATGAATAGTAATAACCACTTTTTGAAATTTTGTAAATTTTATTTTTCAAAATGGACTTCATTTATGGATTAGGAGTATCGAATTTAGCCTAAGGTGAAATTTTGGTAATTTTCGGATAACTTTCATATTTTGATGAATAGTGGAAATTACTAAATTTTAATTAAAAACAACTTTTTCAATCGAAATAATTAATAGTTATAAATTATTAATTTGAGTGGTTTTAAAGTATATTTATAATATATTTTTACAATTTAATACAATGTTGGACATTGGATGTAATTTCACATTTAAACCAGTTATAAACAAGTGTCAATCTTTTGATAGTTATTATCTCTTAAAAACACGCTATTTGTTGTGACAGCGGAAATTAATTATAAAATTAATTAATTCAACTTATATGTTGGGAATTTTATAAAATAGAAATCATTTTTGAATTCGGAATATCAATTATAGCCTAGGGTGAAATTTTGGTACTTTTCTGAAAACTTTCAATTTTTAATGAATAGTGAAACCACTAAGTGGTAGGTTAAAAACTGAATTTTTCATAAAACTTAATTTTACCGCTTCTGTGAATGGAATTTCGAAAATCCGACAGACACGGTTAATATCAAGGACTAAAATGTGGTTCAATGAGATGAAAATAATTTTGGTGAATAGTAACTTTTTACTTTTTTTACCACGGTTAATAGTAAATAGGGTAACTAAGGGTAAATATGATATTATTATTACCCTAACACATGTCCTAATTCTATTGGACAAGTTTATTTCGACCAAAAACAAACTTAGGAATAAAATATGACCATTTAGGCCCACTTGGGTTAGATTAGGACATTTATTATTAATTTATTTAAAGAAGGGTTAAAAGAGTTAAAATCAAAGTTTATTTACTAAAACATTTTTAATATGGGGTTATACATAAGATAAATTTGACTATAAATATTAATTAGAAAGATAAAAGGATTTCCTACGTAATGGTATTTTATTTGTAATTTATAGACATTAAATAATTTAATTTATGTATGACACAACGATGATGCAGTAATTATCTTATTAATGAAATATTGACATAATTAATGTTATAAATACCCAAATAAATATAATTTGAGACTTTTTATGAATTCCACTAATTTTATAGGTTACTATGATATATTAGTGTTGATTTTATAAACTTGTTTCGAACATATAATTCTGTAATGACTTTCACAAAAATCATATATCAAATAGTGTCAAAATTGACACAAAATAGTTTTTAAATCAAATATTATATTATTAATTGTTATTTTATTCCTAAAAATCTAAGGTTCGGCCAAATAACTTAGATAAGGATATATATATTAATAATAAACAATTTTGGGTTCGTTTGGCATGTTATAGTAAGTGTATTAACCATATAGTGTAAGAAAACAAAAAGACACGGTAAAAGTTAAATTATTTAACTTAGAGTTAAATCTAATTGATATGGTTAAAATAATAACCTAAACTTGTCTAAATCCTATTGGTTGATAGGATTTAGACCCATCCCCACTTTATCTTCGAAATAAGACCCTTTGGAACCATTATAAACCGATTTTGACTTTAATATAAAATAATATTTTGAGGTATTCCTAAGGTGCCCCTCTCCTCACTTATAAAAGGACACCTCCTCCCCCTACTCCTCACACCAATTTGAGCACTCAAGCTCGGCCAACCCCTGCAAAAATCCTTTCTCCACTTCCCTAGAATAATCCTAGAGGTCCTGGTCTTCTTCAAAGACCAATCTTAGTTCCCTAAGTGGAGGATTCAAAGAGGCGTTTCAAAGAAGAGGTAATATCCATTACCGAACTTTTCAATTTCTTTCTTATTCAACTTCTTCTTCTTTAGTTGTTTCATGATAAAGTAATAACATCAGTATTAATTACATACTGATATGTTATTATAAATATGAAACAACCCTAATTCACCTTCTATCCATCCTACGGAAAAATGAAATCACCGCGCGTGCGTACGTACGGAATACCGTCTCCACGCCGTGGTGTAATCTATTTTCCACCACCACCTTAATAGGATGGGTATAATGGTGTAATGAGTAACTATATATGATTATTATAAATTGATATTGATACTGAAATAGTCTACATACACTTCAACACAATTCCACGACCATGGGAACGATATCATCGCTCGTGCGTACGTACGGACTACCGTCTCCACGACGCGATGAGATTCATTCTCAATGATTAACCATTCATGAATGATTATAAAGTATATATAATAAGTACTAATGAAATATATGACATAATAATGATACTGGATTTATGTAAATTTATATTTATATGTATTTCATCTACTTAATTCCATTCAATTCAATAAGGAAACGAAAACAGTGTTCATGCGTACGTACGGACTACCGTCTCCATAAACGGTGTATTTATTTCCATTTACTGATTTATTATATATGTATACTCTGAATATATATATATATAAATCATTTTTTATATTCTGTAATTAAGTAATCATGATCTAAGTAATCATATGAACAATTACAAGTTAAAAACACGAACGAAAAATGAGACGATTTTACCCAAAACGCTACTTTAACATTAATTTACAAAAGAACGGGTAATATAAAGTCATAAGTGAACCATATATGATATCATAACAATGAATATGATTCTGTAATAAGTCAATGACATTATTTAAATCATTATATAGGAGGTTCGGACACATACGAAGAAAATCAGACCTAAGGTAAGGAAAATATCACAATCTCATTTTTATCCGAGATTGTTTTTACTTTGGCATTTACTGGGGTGTATTTTATCATCCACATCCATGTTCCCTCAATATGTAATATTGTTTCCATCCAATTACAATTGTTTAAATCCAATTTTACCCTTCGGTGAGTTTTTAGTAAAGAATATTAAAGGAATCTTTTGTCGTTTTTTCATACGAGGTACTTTTTGACTTTTCCGACAAAAGTACAAAGAATGTTTTTTTAACTTATACAGCATGAATGGATTTTTAAAACATTATTTCCAAGAAGCTTCCTTTACAAGTTTTCAAGTTTATTTTTAATCATCTTCTTTTGTTTTAAAGTCGTATGACATGTTATGAAAGGAAAAATGTTTTTGAAGTAGAATGGATATTTTCCTCAAGAATGGAGTTCAAGTATTTTATCAAAATTATCTTCCATCTAAGATAATAAAAGGGTTCTGTTTTTATCTCTATTATAACATGGATTTGATTATGTTGTGATGGAATTATTTTTATGAATTCCTTTATCTTATATGAATTGTTTTATGATGTCATGTTGTTTAAGAATTCCATTTTTATTACATGGGTTACGCTATGATGTATGGTTTATGATTATGTGGAACACATAAGAAAGGATTCATTATAAGATGGGTGGGACCTATATCTCCCTCCAATGCATTGGGTAAAGATTTTATATCTCATGAGATAGACATGGCTGGAATGGTAGGTTATACCGGTTCAGTGAAACAGGACTGAAACGAGGGTGACTCAGTTCAGAAAGGGACTTTGTCCACTAAGATAGTCTTGGCAACGAGTCTTGACTAACAAGAAATGATTCTCTATGATTATGTGTGTATGCCACAAAGTTTCATGTTTTATGTTATGATTATTATGATTACATTTCACTACCATGATTTATCCCATGTTATGAAATTATGCTCTCTTTTGCAGGTTATGATTTCCAAAATGTTATGTTCTTATGAATATGATGTGATTGATATTTCTTTTGTTTACCCTTACTGAGCATTTGAGCTCACCCTTTTATGTTTTATTTTCCCCAGGATATAAAGAAAGGTTTTAGGTAAAAAAAAGGAAGATCTTTATGGGAGATGTTGAAGATCTTTCACCACGATTAGAAGATTTTATTCCGAGTTTCCAAAGACACTAAACTATTACGATCCTTGTGTGTGTGTTTTTGTTATGTACTAAGTATTCCACAAATGTAATGTAAAGTCAATGTACGTCAAGATTCGGGTCTCTACACACATGTTTTGTAGCCATATACTAGGTGTCAAAATTCCACACGTCATATTATCCAATTTTTGCCTTAAAATACACATAACCCATTTTTAATTCAGTGTCCTTGATTGATATAACAAAATATTCTTTTATTCATATTGGGATAGGTCCCCATCATATATTTCCATCCTTTGAGGCATGCCCATGAAATTTACCTTGATGATATAAATGGTTTAATGACCAAATAATAATTTAAATTGTCTTGGAATGTTTTCTAAGTAAGAGGATTATTATGAATTGAATTGAAGGTGATTGGTATGGGCACATAACTTACATAAATTAGATATTGTTTATTTCCTTGTGAGAGGGAAATTATATTGAATTATGATATACCAATTGGATTTTATTAAATACCTTGACTACTTATCACCATTATGATAATGGGTATGATGAACCTTATGCACAATAATATACGGAATGGCGACCCTTACACTATTGTGATATATGAGCATGGTGTCCATTCTACAATTATGATATAATGGAATGGGGACCCCCATATATTATGATACATGTGTATAGTTATCCTTATTAGTTATGATACATGGGAATGAAATCCATACTATTATGATGTGGGAATAGAGACACCACTTATCTGATTCAGACATGATGTCCCAACATTTAAGATATGTGAATTGATATCATACTGATATGATTGGGGAATGACGTCCCTATAGTTTTGATTCAGTCATGACATCCCTAGAGTAATGATATAGGCATGAAAACCTTGTTGAAATGATTTGGGAATGGAAGCCTTATTGATATGATACTGGGTATGGAGTCCCTTATTCTCAGGATGTTATGAATGATATCCCTTGATACCTATGAGATCATGCTATAGTCCATGGACACTTGAGTTATTCCTAGGGTCTAGGATAGTAGGAGTAGCCATATATATGGCTCTAGACATTGCTGTGTATACGAAGCATATATTCGTATACACATGGTTACTTTCTCAAATATTATTCAATTTAGACCAAAGTAAGAAGTTTCATCCAAGTTACATTGAGGAACTTGATCCAACCCTTTATATATTTTAATATCTCTTACTATAATGTCTAAAAATGACCATCTTAAATTAACAAATATGATATTTATAGAAACCATTAGTGGTGGCCTTTTAATTTTTTCTTACACCCTCTCTGGTCTACCGATGGTACTCGAGAAGATTATGTTGATACATATAAGGAAAGAGGAAAGCACCCAGTTTTTGATAATTGATTTGGTTATAGCATAGGTTAGGGAAAAATAGGAATAAGATATGACTCACTATTCTATTTGAGTTCAAATATTTGGTTTTTTGTTCTTTTAATACATCTAATATATTTCATTCTTGCTAGCTTTCGTGCTTGATTACTTTTGATAAATATGAAAAATTACATCATTCATTGTATGATACTGTATATTCTCATTGGTGGTTATTTATTACCTTAGGATTCTTTACCTTCCATTTCTATTATTCATTATGCTTTAACTATTAATATATTCATTTGACCATTTTGTTACGCTGATAATGAGGGTATAGTTTTCCCATTGTACCACTTTAGTCCCTCACAACAAGTCATAAGCTTATAGAATATGGGGATCCACTCTTGAGGCCATATGGTACACCTAATTGTAGCCTTGTTTAAAAGAATATGGGTCAGGACATCACAAGTAGTCCAATGTATACAAAAATAAAGTTATCATTTTCCCACATAATGGAAGGTAAGAAGGTACATGTGATATAATGATTATAGAAGAATAATAATATAATACCTATCATATATAAACAATAAATCCACCCACTATGGGTGATTATGGAAAACCAATAACATTAATTCGTAAGGAGGTAGTCTTACGTACACATGATTGATGATTTCGTAACCCATTAGACAGGATAGAGGACATATTTAGGTTATGCCGTTAACATAATAGCATATTAGTGTTTGAAAGATACCAATTTTATTATGTAATCATGGTTTAATAAGAATTAGAAGATTTTAATGAAGAAATATAATAAAATTCATAGTTAGGGAAGTTACCTATTCTTTGAATAACATATTTAGGTGGATTTTTAGGTTGGAATTATGACAAAATTTGTCTTCTAAGATTATATAATGGAATAAAGGAAATTATTTAGGTAGGAATTCACCAAAAAAGGTTTTTTGGGTGTGAATAAGAGAGGCGAGGGGGTGGCCCATTATGAGTGAGGTGAGGGGACCCTTTTAATTTTTGAAAAGAAAAGTTTTACCCCTGTTTTTTCATAAGAAACATGGCTAACCAATGATCCATTATCGAACCTATAATAGATAATATCAAAATATTTCCATCCCATGGGTCTTGTACATGTTTCAGGTAATTTTTAGCCCTTATTTCTTTTATTTTACCCTAATGGTAAACCAATTTTGACCTTAACCACAATATATAATTTCTATTGCTTTTGTAATTTGGTATGATAAAAAATTATGTTTAACTTATTATATAACATAAATTAGGCATATTCCCAATATGGAATCCATTTTCCAAATACTATTCACCTAAGTGGAAAAATTTAATTAAAAATTAACCCCACCAATGCGATGAGAAAGAGGTATTCTAAAGAGAAATTGTTCAAAAGTTTATAAATATTTTATATCAAAATTAAATATGAAATAGAATTAAATGAAAAATTGGATTAATAGATATATTATTTAACTAATTTGTTTTTATTAAAACCATATTAAAACTATTTCAATGTTTTCAAATAATTTATTACAAATCACAATTCATAATAAAATCTAGTATTTTCACTATTAATAGAAATATTTATCTTCATAAAAAATTATCAAAAATTAACACTAAAATAATTTGGACATGATAATTACAAAACATAATTTTAGTTTTCAATATTTTAAAAAATTGTAATGTACTAATTTTAAAATAAGTCCACAAAATGTAATAAAATAAATGTTTAGAAAAATAGAGTTTTTATTTGTAATGTTATATTAATTAATATCACATATCTAGATAACATATAATATGAGGGATAAGAAATTTATTGAATATATAATATATAAATTTAAATAAAATAATTCAAAAAAGTCATTTTTTTTGTTATTGAGGTAAAACACATTTGTGAGTATTAAAACAGTTTTTCTGAAAAAAAAGGTTTTCTTTTATTTCTAAATAGTTTTCATTTTTCAAAAAAATTAATTTTTCAATAAAGAATTAATTTTATATACATTTGAAAACCAGATATTTTAATAGATTAATTAACCCTATTCATACCATATATTCTAATAGGTGGTCTATTACTATCATATTAAATAAAAATATTTTTATTATGTGTCACATTTCCCTAAAACTATATGATGCATGTAACACAAGATAATATCAGTATTGTTTCTAACAAAAAATATCATAAAGGTTACATTTATTTGAAATAAATATATCAAAAACTCTCATGGTGTTACACAACACTAATAAAATAGTTCTCTAAAAATATTACTTTTATCATATTAGACGTATTTAATCCAATCATAAAATTTTTTATCTTCTAAAAATTAAATTTTAATCAGTTAATCAGTATTAGAACATATTAAATAATTATTTGAAAATTATAATAATAATATTTAATGAATTATAATACATTTTTTCATAATAAATCATTTTAATTTATTATTTTATATTTTACTCACCTGAGTATTAACACTTTATGTAATTTTCATAATAAAGCTTCACATTTTATACTCATAATTCATTAATGCTTACCTTGAATTTAAAGAGTGTATAACATGGTTTTTTAGTTAAATGTTATGTGTTAAATAATCTACTTAAAACATTTCTTATTTTATTTAAAAATAGAAACAAAAAACTCAGGGTGTTACATTTCCCTTGTGAAATAAATTGCATCCTTATAATTTTTATGATCACTAAATAATGAAAATATATGGAGGTATTCCTAATATATTCATGATTTTTTGTATAAATTAACTAACTAACCATTTTAACCGCGTTTACCTCAATATCAAATAATAAAAAAAATATAAATAGTTATATAAACCTAAACAATATATTCTTCCAATACCCAATAAGAATCTTCTAAAATATCCTTAGTGACCTCAAAATCTAATAGCATAATTCCAAAAAATGGGGTATTTTTTCCGTTGAACATATGCTCATCCTTAAACATATCAACCCAAAATGGTGTCCAAAAATCTTAAATTTTTCTCTTATGATAACATCCTAAACTTTATATTTATCTAAATTGTGCTCTAATACCAACTAAGGAGACCTAAGTATAACATTCATAAATTATACATTATTTTAGGTGACTATTCAACAAATCTCATTATAATTCACATCATAGAACAAAATAGTTTAGAGTCTTTGATGATTTGATATATAATAAATTTATTCCAGATCTATTATTAAAAATTTCCTAGAAATACTATTTAATTATTGTAATTTATTACTCACATATTAGTTAGTCATAGTCTATTGTCGCAATCATTTATTAATAATTTTGATCCTTTCATACATGTTTAATAATTGTGATATCGATTATAGTTCTTTGATATAATGTTTAACATTCTCAGATTACTCAAGGTAATATAATCATTGTGCTTTAGTGATTTATGAAGTCATATTTTTTATTTTATTGAAGGCATGGGTATGGTTTTTAATAATTGAATCCATGAATAACTTATTTCAAAAATTTCTATTGAACAAAAGGTGGAATCATAATAATGAATTAAATATTATTATTACCATTCCATAAAAAAATATTTACATATTAATATCATAACTATTAATAAAATCAATTTTAATAACTTTCCATGTAAGGCTGTGATGAAAAATGAAATTCATTTTTTATAGAGGCAGTAGTCTACACATAACTTGGGATATATTTCCATTAATAAATCGATATAAGAGAGATATATAATGGATATTCTATAAATATAATATAAATTCATTATAGAAATTAACATCAGTTCATTATATTAGTATGTTTACAATCGGTTTGGAAGATGGTGGATTTGAAGGATAGAGAAAAATAGTTTGGGGAGTGGATAATACTCACATTGATGACTTAAATATTATCATGAAAGGATTATTATAAATGGGAGAGTTGATGATAGATGATCAACAAATAAGAAGATAATTATTAGGAATGGACATATGGTAGAAAAATGAGAGGAATTTTAATTTTTAGAGTGGCTTTGAAAGGATGAAGGAGGCCCCATTTTAAAAGCGAGTGACGTGACATTTTTTTAAAATAATCATTACTTTATAATTGTTAATTTAGACTGGTTTTGAGGATTTTTTAGCTTTGATTACTCAATTTAACCCTTTTTACCTCATTTTACCTTTACTGTGGTAACTTAAATTTTCCCCTGATAACTTATCTTCATGAATAAAAATAAAATATAACATATAAAAAAATTTGAAAAATAATATATCAAAATTTAAATCCATTTTTATGATTCAATTCCTAAAAGATTTTAAAATTAATTTTAATAAGTTTATGCTCAATGTAATAAAAAAAACTTTTATAAAAATGCATTTTTAATAATAAATGTGTGTTTATACCAAATAATGTATATTATTAATTCCCATTCTATTTATGGATTTTTTAGAAAATAAAGATTTTTTTCGTTACATTTAAGGAAATGAAAAACCAAATTGTCAATTTTTAGTACATAATTAGATGGAAAGGTCAAAATATAGTTTCTATATGAATTAAATATATCTTTGGGTAAAAAATGTGAATCATAGGTTTATAAATAACAAATCTATTTTTTAAATACATTAAATTGCTTTTTTAAAAAAAAATATCCAAGAAATAGGTTTTATAAATTTTTATTTCATTATTATAAAATAATGATGTCCTAAAATTTATGCTATTTGTGAAAAATGTATTTTCACTATTCCCCTAAATTTAACCATTTCAAAAAAAAGTTAAAAATTAAACATATATTTATTTTTACATTATGAATACTAAAATGAAGTTCATTTAATCAAATTATAATTCAAAAATTATTAAATTATAATTTTAATTGAAAAAATTAAATATAATTAAAAAATACTTTTATAAAAAATGATTTTTTAAAACATTAAGTGTATTACATATAAATATATATTTAAACTAGAGTTAATATATTACTTATATGTTGAAACATTATATATTATTAGAATTATATTTTATATGTGATCAATTACATTGATTAAGGAAAAATACAAGACACTAAATTTTTTATCTTCAAACCATTGAATTTTAATCAATTCATTAGTATTAAAATATTTCTAATTATTTTAAAACAATAATAATAAAATATATAGATTTTTTTTGAATTTTTATGTAATAAGTCATAATAATTAATTATTATTTTTTTATTTAATTGAGGTTTTACACTTCTTGTAATTTGTTTAATAAAGATTGACAGTGTATAATCATAATGTATTAATATATAAGTTTTATGGTAATAAACTATATCATGGTTTGTTTAATTTAGTATTTCATTACTTACAAAATACTTAACAAATTATTTGTTTAATGGAAAAACACAATAAAATCTCTAGGTGTTACATTATCTATCCCCACTTCTGATTTTTTTCTCAATCCATGAAGACCATAAATACTAATTTTCTAGGTAATATACATGAAACAATTGAAATAAATTTTAGTATTATAAAGTTTTATCTCCCCCACAATTCAATCTCCCCTTAGATTGTTGAATGTGATCTATATGTTTAATTTTTAATTTTACATTTAGATTTATCTACCTTCTCTCCCCCATTTTAAAACATAATTTAAAGGTAATATGGAGAAAGAGGATACATACATACCATAATATCTTGGAGGAATCATTAGATTGATTTTAACTTCTAGACAGACTTTCTCATATAGAAGATCAAGAATAAAATTTCCATATTTTCAAAAAAACTATTAACAAATATTTATTTTCTTCTTTACCCCCATTTCATACCAAACATATCAATTAAAAAGTGGTATGTGTAGATGAGATAATGTACCCATCAGAGAAATGATCATAATTCTTATAGATTTTGTTTCTAATAAAATTAGTAGGCATATTATTTTGTTGATTAACATGTTCTTTAGAGTTCTTACATATTTTTTTAGATATAAAAATTGATGAATAACTAAATAATATTTTATATGTTTCATTAGAATTACATGAATCTCTGTAAAAGTGTCCAAGGATTCCATATTTCTAACAGAACCCATTGAATCTAAATTTGTTGGTAGGTGAGGTAGTCTATACAGGTTCAGAACACTATTTTTTGAAGCTATTTTGGATGACCTTTTCAACTCGAAACATATTAATATATTTATTAGGGAATATTTTAAATGTCTTCTCCCTTCCTTTTTTTTGAGTTTTTATGAACCCATACAGTCCTAATAATTCCATTAATACATGAATTTTGTCTACAAATAAATTCTTACCTATTTAATATTATATGAGATTTATTTAATGATATAGCCTCTCTTTTATCTCCATTAACTATAGTTTATTTTATTATCAATATGTATTTTTTTCTATTTCAATTTATCAAGTCCACTAGACTCATTCTTCACTTCCTTTTTAATGTTATATTGAAAATCCCCTTTTTATTCTCAAACCATTCAACTTTCGGATTCCATTCATCAGTGGCACCACTATTCATTAATCACTACTCTTCACTGACTTTTCTTATTCCTGATGAACTCATAAGATCATTTTATGAGTATTCAAATGTAAAATAATTTTATTGATACCAATAACAGTCTCTTTTTTCATGGAGGAATTTGAAGAAACTACCTTAACATAGGTATTTTATAATTTAATCCTCTACCCATTCAAATATCTAAACCTTGATATATCCTTGTTATTGAGAAATAAAATATTCACAATGTGCTCAACCAACACTATTAATAATTCGACCATACAATTTATCAATTCTAATCGATTGACTTCCAAAACCTTTTGTATATTGAAAATGGTTTCATCTTAAACTACTCCCTTTTCAATGAGGCATTGAGTATCTTTAATCTCCACTTTCTTTCCAAGATTGGTATCTAGAACATTAATTATTGTAGAATCTTCATATTTTTGTTTCTATAGTTTTATGTCATCAATACCTTCTTCTTTATTTATAAAAAACATCTCATGAGACATGATACAATAATCATTCTCAAGAACTTATTATTTATCTTCAGGCTTATGTATTTTCAACAATAATTTATACATGTCTAGTTCTCCTTGAAACCCTTCTGTATGTTATCAATAATCCTAGAGCATAATATTGCATTTAGATATTTCACATTCCATTTTTTAATACATGGGAGTGAACACATTAACTTCTTATGAATCCATACTCAATTAAACATTCAACCCTGATATGTTCTTCTTGGTATTTATATCTTCATGCTCAAGGAATTTTATTTTACCACCATATGTGAACCTCAAACTCATCTTAAAGTATCTATATGTATCATACATGTATGCAAAAATATAATTAGGAACATTATTCAATTAGTACTCATTGTAAAGACCCAGAATTTCTGTGGAATTTTTTTTCTTAAATACATGGGAATTTTATGTGCCTGTAAAAACTGACAGTGCGTGATTCCGAGGCCCGGTGTGTCTAGAATAAATTTTTGAAGTTTTTTTCGGGTACGTTTAGTAAAAGTACGAGTGGGTTTTTATAAATTTTGAACGGGTGCTCGAAATTGAAATCCTAGGGAACCCTTGAACTCACATCGCTGATATTCGCTTAAGGAGGTTTTCACTTCGATAGTAGTGAGTCAAGAAGATATGTTAGTTTTTGGGTTAACGTTGAGAATAATAAAATAAAGTGAGCTTCACTTTATTTTATTTGAGCATCCATGTGGGTGTTTGTTGGTTTAACCTCCTCATGGAAGTTGGTGGTGGGACCACCACACCTTAACCTCCCATGAGAGGTTACAGTGATGGGGCCCACCCGAACATAACCTCCCACTAGGGGTTATGACGTGGGGACCACATGAGACTAAAATCCCCTATTAATGGTGGGAGAGGGAAACCTCTCAAGTCCCCTCATTAATGAGGTAGAGTCTCTCCACACTCACCCTCCTTTATTGGTGTCAACTACCCTAATTAAATTGTGCCAATCCTCCTCTAACTTTAATGTTGACAACACTCGATCCTTAATATGCCAACATACATAATTATTTTCCCCAATTTGAATATTGTGCCAACAATTAAATTGGGGAAATCATATCACTTTTGGCTTGGCATTTTCATTTTGGTGGAAGCTTTGGGAAGGGGAGAACTTGGGAGAAATCTCCCAACGAAGAATGCCTTTGACTAAGAAGAACACTGATCCTATTTGAACATTTTCCCCAGACACCTAATGATGTGGAGCATCTTCCACAGCCGACACTACATGGGATTAGAAGTGTGCGATAGACACGACGAACGATGATCATCTCCGTCTTCTTCCCGCGACTTCTTCGGTGAATGAAGATCAAAGAAAGGGGTTTATTTTTAAATATATTTTACTCCAATGTTCTTCCTTTATTTTAAAATGAAGAATGAGGATGTTTCCCTTTTGTGAGTTTTTGGGATTAATCATTGCGTGTGGGTTGTTGTGTTTTGTTCTTGAGAGCCAATTCCTACCACCCTAAACATGGAGGGTGCAGGCCAAACCAACATGGACCGACCCCTTCGTCGTTCTTGTTTGTGATAATCTTCGGCATGGAGATGAGGTGATTGAATGATGAAGGAGACGATGAAAAAGGCCGCACTACCCATAGCCTCCTTAAACCACTCCGCCCCCACAGCTCTCCGGTGCTACGTGATAAACTGTGGACCTCCAGCTACGCTGCCATGGCCGCATCGTCCGCCAACCGAATCGGCCGAGCCACCCTGGCCGCATTGTCACCGGCCCGCGCCCCTCGGCTCCCAGCCACCGCTGGTCTCCCGCATGCCCCGGACAAACAACACCGTCCCACGTCGGCCCGATCTGTGTCGAACCACCCTGACTCGGCTTGGCCGTGCCCCACCCGGCAACCCGCCGGCCCGCCAGGCGCCCTGCCCGACTGCCTGTTGGCCTGTTCGCACCATACCCAACCACTTCCTGACCTCCTCGGCTGCCCGCCGGCCTACCTGCCGGCCCGCCCGGCCTCCTGGCCTCACGAACCTCATCCCCCCTCATGACACCCTCGCTGAACAGGCCGGCTGCACCCTTGGGGCCGAGCCATGTGGAGCCGCACCCTCACAGCGCTCCGGGATGAACCGCCCTTGTGGTCTGCTGGGCTAGGCCCAGCAGTCTGGTCTGAACCTAACAGGCTGGCCCGCCCAATGGGCTAAGCTAGACCCAATAGATCTGACCATATCGGTCCGACCGGGTCGGACTGGACCTGTGTCCTCTACCAACCCTTTACTTTCTTTGGCCATGTCTTTGGCACCAGACGACCATTTGACGAACCGTCAGTAATGCTGGTAATCTAGGAGAATGATGGTCCCTTTGAGTATACCCCACTAGATTTTTGAGTATAGTTGAGATATGGGTAGGATGGACAGTACATGAATCCAACCGGACCCCTGAAAAAAAAGGTTAATAACTCACAGACCGGGCATCTAATTGACGCGTCGTCTGTTGCGTTGAGACCCCTGTGATGCGACAGACATTTGAGATACTTCTTCATGGTACTTCGTGACAGTTAGAGTATCGAACAGTAGCTTGTGGAGCAGATCCTTTTGGTGACGATCGAGCAGAGTGTGGAGACCTAGTAGCTGGGTGAGATATGATGATTGCTGACCATTTTAACTCGGAGTGACTCTACTAGCCCAGTGGGAAGCTCCATGGAGTCGCGGAAGGCCCACAACAGAGAGCATCTTGGAGTCACGACAGACCCACGGTACTCAACAGGTGGAGTACCTCAGTAGGCTTCGAGGGGGAATGCCTTGGTTTCACGACAGACCCACAGTGGGGAGCACCTTGGTGATGCAGCAAGCCCACGGTACTCAACAGGAGGAGTACCTCAATTGTCCAAGGATAGTGGGAAGTGCCTTGGTGTCACGTCAGGCCCACTGTACTCGGTTGAGAATGAGTTCTCCAGCAGCCGTTGTAATGGCCCAACCCTAGTTACCCAGTGTCGGTGCATTATTGTGTAACATTGGCATGATCACAAAAGACCAAGTCTCGAAAGACCGATTAGTTTAGTATCCTTGGAAACACTAGATTCATTCATAAGTCTTACATTACATCATAAAGTAAAAAAAAACTACAAAAACATCTTGTCTTTATATACCCTCATACTATCCCTGTAGGTCATTCATAATATACTTCTTCACATCCTGGAAAAATTATAACATTGGAAGGGGTAAGCTCAGATGCTCAGTAAGGATAGCAATATAGCTGAAGCTTTTATAAATAAACATAAACATTTAAGGCAATGTATAACTAAAACAAAAGCCTTTTAAACATGAACATCAACATAATATGGAAAAAGTAAAATGAGATAATGCCATTGAATTATTCACATGGATATTCTACTGGTCGAATAATCACATTCAATATCAATAACCACTTTCATAATGATGGAATGCATAATGACATACTATCATAACCATGTAGGCAAGGCCTCATGCCAAGACTAAAAATAAGATTTTGTCAAGGCCTCGTGCCAAGACACTAGTTTGTCTCATGAGACCTACCGATGCATTGAGGAGCTATAGCGGGCTCCACCCATCACTTATTAAGTCCAATGCATTCCTCATATGAACAGGTTTAAAAAAACTATAAACCATAACATAATTGTATCACATAACACATGCATAAAGGAAACATAACATTTCCACATTTCAATAAAAAGATATCAATACAACACATTGACATAAAAACACTTTCAAAACCATTTTAAATACCAAAATAAAAGAAAATTAAATCTTGGTATTTATTTTTCATTTTAAAAAAAGTTATTGCTTTTAGAGGAAGCTGAAACTGAAATAATGCTCACGGAGGTGGAGAAGTCATTGTCGCCGCATACGTACAACCAAAAAAACATTCCCCTTTGTCATTTAGTAAAACGCTTCATTTAAAAAATATTCCTTTTGAACAAACATAAAAGTCAAAGGGGTTTATACACCGTATAAAAGAAAGTTGTGTATAAAACAAAATATGCCTCAATGAAAGGAGATTGAGACGAAGTCCCTTACAAATATCATATTTTAAATAAAATTGATCTATTATATGTATTCCATATAATTGAACATAAAGGAAGTAAAAATACAAAATAGAACATAATAATATCATGAAAAAATTTTAAAGTAGGAGATTAACCCAAAAAACGGAAATTGGGTTAGGAAGTTCCCTTACCTCGTGTCCGACTTGACTAGATCATTCTTCAACCTCATAGATAATAAACTAGAATTAATTTATACTTGCTTAATAACCTTTTTAAATTTTATTATTCCTCTTATATCACTTATTACAATTTTATGAACATTATTTAATTATTTAAGTTAATAATGGTCATTTTTTCGATCTTTTGTACCTGAGTCAAAAATAAACTTCTTTTAATTAAAAGTTGTTCATGTGGTGAAATATCCATTATATCCAGAATTATATTCATGATGTAGATATCATATATATCATATATATCCAGTATATACATTCATTTAAAATATTACATAACATTTAGAGGTAAGTAATGAGATGCACCGTTCATGGAGATGGTAATCCGTACGTACGCATGAATGCTACTTTCATTTCTATTTCATATTTAATGGAATTAAATTATGATTATATAAAGGTATACTATAATTCCAGTATAATATAATGTATAATACCATTTAATCCATCCTTTATACATCCCACATATGGCATTAACGATTCAAATCAATTTGAGGGGGAGGTAGTTCGCACTTCCTAAAATGAAATTATCACGTTTACCCATAATGGAAATCATAAAGGTATTCCATAAATGAAAAATAAATAATAATAAGAAAAAAAACATAATATATATCATATATAAAAATAGATTCATCATAATGGCCACCATGAGAGGTTTTAAAAGAAGAATGAACAATCATCGTTTCGTGAGGTAGTAATTCGCCACCCACAAGAAACAGTATGTTCTTTAACCATTAGACGAAGGTGTGTGTAAGTGTAAATAAAATAATTCCCATAAAAACATAAAAGTATATTTAGGATACTGATGTTGTTACAAAATAAAGCAATAAAATGATTTTAGTGGGTTGGAGAAGCAAAATAAAACAAAAGAACACAAGAGAAGACATTACCTTAAAATCGGGTAACTCTTTTGATTTGAGCCAAAGGCTTCCTTGGGAAGAATTATTCACAAAGTGAGGCTTCTAGGAGTAAGATAGAGAAGTTGAGAAGTATTTGGGCAGTGGTTGTCTGAGCCAAATGGCTTGAAGGTGTTAATAAGGTGGTAGAGGTGTGGGCCTTTTATAAAAGGAGAGGAGGAGCACTCTTGGAAAGTCATGAAAAGTTACATTATTATGAAGTGCTTTTCGGATTTCAAAGGTCCCACAATTATATATTTTGAGGATAAGGTGATAAGGGTTAGAAATACACTCATACAATAGGTTTTTGATAAGTTTATGGCATAGATTTTACATTATCCTTTCATTTTATTTAAATCGTTAATTAATGAGGTAATCGCTGCATCATCATGGTGTCATAAATAATTTAATTTATTTAATGTCTAAAAATTAAAAAAAAATTACCATGATGTAGGAACTATTTTTATATTTCCAATGAATATTTATGGTCAAAAGGATGACTTGTATAACCCCTTATAAAAAATGTTTTAGTAAAACAACACATGTTTGTGACAATTTTATTTTTACATTAAATAAAAAATTATTAATGTCATTTTCTTACCCATGTGGCTCCATGGGGTGCCCAAGTTGACCCATGGATTGTCTTGGTCGTCCATTACTAATCCAATAAGGGTAGGACAAGTGTAAAGGTATTTTCATTTTTTTATAATATCATTTTTACCTTAAATTTCACTAATTACCTTTAATCGTGATGAATAAAACTTAAAAGTTACTATTCAACAAAAAATTATTTTAATCCCATTGAACCAAATTTTTCATCCTATTGACAACCATGTATGTCAGATTTTTGAAAATCAAATCACAGAAGTGGTAATGTTTCATTTAAACGAAAAATTAGTTTTTAACTATCACTTATTGGTTTCACTATTCATGAAAAATTGATGTTTTTCAGAACAATGCCAAAAATTTACCCTAAGCTATAATTGATTTTCAAAATTCAAAAATCATGTCTATTTTACAAAATACCAAACATATAATTTTCATTAATTAATTTTATTATTAATTCCCACTGTCACTACAAATAGCTTTTTTTAAGAAACAATATATATCAAAAGATTGACAATTATTTATATCCAATTTCAAAGTGAAATTAATTCTAATGACCACCATTGGATAAAATGGTAAAAATATATTCTAATTATACTTTAAAACCACTCAATAGTATAATTTATCACTATAATGTATTTTTATTAAAAAAATTGTTTTTAAGTATTTTTCACTATTCATAAAAAATGGATGTTTTCAGAATATTACAAAAAAATCAACTTAGGATAATGTTGATATTCCGAATACAAAAATGAAGTCCATTTTGAAATATAAAAATTCTATAATTTTAAAAAGTGGGTATTACTATTCATAACGACTACTTTGATTAGTCGCGGTGTGTTAGAACTCAAACTTGCGTACAATACAAGATACTGCATCATGGAAAGAGAAGCGTACCATGGAAGCTTGGGGTGTTACAACCGTGGATTTGATAACAAAAATCCTGGTTGAGCTGAGTCTATAACTTTTGTGTTTACCTCATGATTGAGATGGATTACTTGATAACTCAGGTATATGTATGAGCATATACCTAAGAGGGGTTATCTATTGATTTCATACTTTTTGGATTATCCTTGTTTGATTTTTGTGAGAACTTGAGGGTCTTAGGGTCCCTACTGAGTATTGTTATACTCACCCCTTCATGGGCTATTCCCACACCTCATTGTGTTGGTTGCAAATGACATACAATGCTGACTGAGGCTGAGAGTATCAGGACTGGATGGTACCCAAAGGTGGACTATACGACATGTTGGTGAATGGAGGAGACCGACAGACATGGAGTACTGAGGAGGCTATCTGTACCTACCCTTCAGGTAGGATCCATGGTGGAAGATCCAGGTGAAACATTTCACTGTTTAGCTATTTTGTCCTTTTTAATTGTACTTGTACATTCTTATTGGGCTTGTATTCCGGCCCCTCTACTTTCAACACTCTTTTGCATACCGTTTTACATAGTTTCTTTCTTGCAGCTCGTACTCTGTTGTGTGTGTTTTCAAGTTTTAAATGCAGTGCCTTCCCATTTTAGGGATTTATGCCTTTGGTGCTGGTCGCCAGCCCCTGGCCTATGGAAGGCAGGCTTGGGGTAGTCACGACACGGGACCCGGGGGACGGGTCATGAAAAATTAGTATCAAAGGAGTCGGTTCTACTGTAGAGCTTAGAAATCTGATCTTTCTTTTCTATGATGCAAGAGTGTTAAGTGTAGTGAGTGTGGTTTTTAGTTCAGGGAGTCCAATGTTGGTGTGTCGGCTGACGTATCCATACACAAGGACCCTGACTATGGATTTCTGACTCAGTACACGAAAACACTGATTGTGTGTGTGTTTTCAAAAGTTTTCCTTAAGTCAGCTAAACCAAGTCATCTCACCAGGTATAATCTTTGACCATGTCGCATCTATTTCTTCCAAGATGCCTCTCCGAGGACAATAAGCTAGATCCCCGAGAGTTGTACTCACAGATATCCCACATAGTGATGAGGCCTCGGTGCGAGATCCTATTCCAACGGAGGCACCAGGGGTACCACTCCCCATTGGGCCACCGATGCCACCAGCCCCAGCAGTAGACGATGCATGCCTATTGAGCACATTGCATGAGATCCAGTGCCAGAGGCCACCTAGTTTCAGAGGATAGACAGACTCACAAGCGGCTGAGGATTGGATGGAGGCTATGGTGAAAGTCTTCTGAATGGTAAGGACACTAGCCGACCTCATGGTAATACTTGCTGCCAACCTTCTATAGGAAGCAGCAGGCAGATGGTGGAGCTTGATTCTCCAAGTTCACGACAAGATGATGCTTCTGTGGGCAGATTTTGAGAGCCTGTTTCGGGCAGAGTATGTCCCAGCAACTCTCCGCGCAGTGAGGATACAAGAGCTACTTGATCTGCAGTAGTGAAACATGATGGTAGCTCAGTACTTAACGAGGTTAACAGACCTCTCAAGCTACTCCACTGATATGGTTCCTAGCCCATGCTTCAGGGAGAAAACCTTTGAACAGGGACTCAGGTGAGAGATCAAATCTTTGGCAATCTCACTCAGCATCCTGATGCAAGCGGGGGTGCTAGAGAGAGCCCTCCTGGTTGAGAGTTTCCTCGCTAAGTAGTCTCTAGCAGTGAGACCCACCACTAGTCAACATGTAGCGTATTCTTCTACAACTGACAGTAGACAGATGTCACAGAGGTCCAAGAGGACCAAACCCATAGGTGGATGACCTCATGACTCTGGATCGGTTGTGCTAGGCACTCTGAGCAGAGACACAAATTCCAGGAGCGGGTAGTGTTTCACATGCGGCGGGTAGGGTCACATGGCTCGTGAATATCCAACCCGCTGTTCTGATGATTAGCAGACAGTCGAAGGACCACCCATGAAAAGGCATAAATTCGATCAAGGAAGTCTGCAGGGAGTAGGCGGACGTGGCAGAGGAGCTGGCAGTGCAGCTGGTGGTGGACAACGTTTCTAGGTGTTACTGCCACCACCACCTGGGGTCCACCCTGACCACAGAGAACATGTGGACATGGGAGAGATCTACTCCAGGCAGCTGAGGCCTATGATCATGGGAACTTCAGAGATGATTCATGGTATGACCTGTGTCTACTACACCATAGCTTTAGTTCTTTTAGACAGAGGTACCAATCACTCTTTCATTTCCACTACCCTCGTTCATAGCTCAAAGATTCCAACAGAGCCGTTGGATCGATCCTTAAGGCTAGAGACTCCTACGAGAGTAGACTAGATGATTACGCACTAGTTCCGGCAGTGTGATATTACTCTAGGAGGCAAGAGATTTGGATGGGATCTCATAGTAGTGGTGTAGAGGGCTTATGATGTCATCTTGGGTATGGACTGGTTATCTACATTCCATGCTCAGATCAACTGTATTAGGTGCAAAGTGCACTGTGTCCGCAGGGATGGGACCGGGTTCACCTTCACCGGCAATAAGGGAACCTTTGCAGAACATGAAATACTTGCTCTGAAGAGGGTGCAACCAATTACTCATCAGTTGGCTTTCCTTACCCTTATAGAAATTGATGTAGAGAGTCTAACTTATCCTGTAGTGGTGGACCACTACGCGGATGTTTTTCCTGATGATGTTCCTGGTCTACCTCCTCGTAGAGAGGTGGACTTCTACATTGACCTATACCCTGGGATGACACCTATATCTACACCAGTGTATCGAATGGCTCCCATGGAGCTTCGCGAGTTGCAAGTACAACTAGAGGACTTATAGGAGAAGGGATTAATCCAGTATAATGTTTCTACCTGGGCAGCCCCTATTATGTTCTCCAAGAAGGCGGATGGGAGCTTGAGGCTTTTTGTCGACTACAGTCGCCTGAACCAGGTGATCGTGGAGAACAAGTACACACTTTCGAGGATTGAAGACCCCTTTGATCAGTTGAAGGGAGCACGATGGTTCTTGAGGATAGCCCTCAGATCATTCTATCACCAACTCAGAGTTCGAGATGAGGATGTGCAGAAGACGGCCTTTAGATGTCAGTATGTCAACTACGAGATCTTGGTTTTGCTTTTTGGCATAACCAACGCTCCAACATTATTCATGGGACTCATGAATAGGATCTTTCAGTGATTCCTCAATCGTTTTGTTATAGTCTTCATCGACATAATTCTGATCTACCCAACTACTAAGGAGGAGCATGCCTATCACTTTTAGGTAGTACTGGACACACTCAGAGAACACCAACATTATGGTATGCTCTTGAAGTGCCAGTTTTGTATCCAAGAGGTTCACTTCATTGGACACATCATCTCAGAGGCTGGAGTTGCAGTGGATCCAGTGGATATTGAGGAAGTACTTGCTTGGGATCCACCCATGAGAGTAATATAGGTATAGAGTTTCTTGGGTTTGGCTGGGTACTACATGAGTTTTGTTCCAAACTTCTCTAGAGTTGCATCACCACTATCATCCTTAAAGAAGAAGGGGAAACCATTCATTTGGTCAGAGAGATGACATCAGAGCTTTCAGAAACATAGGCAGAGGCTGACTAGTGCCCCCATCTAGAGGCTTCCAGAGGAAGGAGAAGGGTATGTAGTCTACTGCGATGCATCAGGGACCAAACTCATGTGTGTCTTGATGGAGGAGCGAGTAGTGATCAAGTATGGTTCTCAGAAGCTGAGACAACATGAGCAGAACTACGCTACCCATGACTTAGAGTTAGTAGTAGTAGTCATCTCCTTGAAAATGTTTTGACACTATCTAATGGGTGAATATTTTACCATGTACTTTGATCACAAGAGTCTCAGCTATATCTTCTCTCAGAAGGACCAGAACATCAAACAGTGATATTGGCTTGAGTTCCTCTAGGACCAGGACTTTGAGATAGTCTATACTCATGGGAAGGGGAACGTTGTTGCAGATGCACTCAGAAAGAGATCTGGAATACAACAGCTAGGCGAGGTGACAGAGTAGCTGGCGGCCTTACAGATATCCTTTGTGGATAGACACATAGAATCTTCCCTTCAGTCTCTTACCATCACTCCTCCACTTTTTCATCGAGTCAGGGAGGCATAGCTTGGGGACACTGACTGTGAGACAAGACATGCTCAGATATCCATAGAGTAGGCACCTGATGGATTATCTGAAAGTGGGGAGCACATCATCCTCTTCAGAGGATGTACTATGGTACCAGTGTCACATTAAGAGGAATTTCTGAGGGAGTTCCACACATCCCCTTTAGCAGCACATCCAGGAGTGACAAAGATGTACCAGGACCTTCGATGACAGCACTAGTGGCTAGGTATAAAGAAGGAAGTAGTGGAGTTTTTCTCTTGATGCCTCACATGTCAGCATGTAAAGGCATAGCACCAGGTACGAGCTGGCTTGGATCATACTTTAGAGGTCCTAGAGTGGAAGTGGGATGGGAAATGCATAGACATTGTGACTGGACTTCCACGTACATCCAGGGGTCACGACTCAATTTGGGCGATCGTCGATCGAATCACCAAGTCGGCACACTTCCTATTGATCAGAGAGATGGGTTTAGTAGAGAGATTATGATGCTTCTACGTACTCAAGATTGTGAAGCTACATGGAGTACCTTATTTTATTGTCTCTGATCATGAAATACGGCTTACTTCCCAGCTATGGAAGGGCTTGTAGGAGGCTTTTGAGATGTAGCTTCATCTGAGGACCACCTTCCATCCTCAGACAGATGGTCAGACTTAGCAGACCACTCATACCCTCAAGAACATGCTATGTGATTTTTCCTCGACATCAGTCGTAGCTGTTAGGATCAATTTTCTTTGGTGGATTATTCCTATGACAACAGCTACCAATCCACCATAGGTATTAAACCTTTTTAGGCGTTATACAGGAGACCTTGCAGATCACCCTTGTGCTAGAAAGAACCAAGGAAGTCAGCATTGGTGGGACCAGAGATGGTACGTGCTACCACAAAGAAGGTGAAGATCATCTAGGAGGAGATGAGGACTGCAGAGAGCTGATAGAAGTCATACACTGATAGGAGATGGAGACCTCTGGAATTCGAGGGTGGCGACCACGTCTTTCTACGGGTCTCACCTCAACTAGGTTTATGGAGATTTGGCCGAGGCAACAAGTTATATCCGAGATTCATTGGACCTTTCCAGGTCCTCAGTAGAGTAGGTGAGGTGTCTTACTGCCTGGCTCTTTCACCTCAATTGCATTGGGTGCACGATGTCTTCCACATATCTCAACTGAGGAGATATGTGCATTCAACTTGTCACATCTTCGACCATGGAGAGTTGGAAGTCGACAATGGGGTGACTTTCACAAAGTTTCCAGTGGAGATTGAGGATCGATAGGAGTGGGTCCTATGTGGATGTTCGATACATCTGGTGCATGTTCGCTGGCAACACAGGAACCTCCAAGAGAGAAAATGAGAGTTGGAGGCTCAGATGCGTGCTCAGTACCCCCACTTGTTCCCTTAGTTTGAGTTGTAGCTTATGGGGAAGTAAACCCCTGAGGTGGAGAGAATGTAATGACCCTGAACATCCATTGATTTTTTTCTTAAATACATGGTAATTTTATGAGTCCGTGAAAACTGATGGCGTTGATTCCGAGGCACGGTGTGCCTAGAATCAATTTATGAAGTTTTGTTCAGGTACATTCAGTAAATGAATGAGTGGGTTTTTATAACATTTGAACCATTTCTCGGAATTGAAATTAGAGGGCACTATTGAACTCACAACGCTGGTACTTTCTTAATGAGGCTTTCACTTCAATGGTAGTGAGTCGAGAAGATAAGTTAATTTTAGGGTTTTTTTGGATAATAATAAAATAAAGTGAGCTTCACTTAATTTTATTTGAGCCGCCATGTGGGTGTTTGTTGGTTAAAACCTCCTCATGGATGTTAGAGGTGGGACCACAACACCCTAACCTCCCACGAGAGGTTATAGTGGTGGGTCCCACCCAAACATAACCTCCAATGGGAGGTTATGACGTTGGGACCACACGGAACTAAACTCCCCTATTAATGGTGGGAGAGGGAAACCTCTCAACTCCCATCATTAATGAGGGAGAGTCTCTCCACACTCACCCTCCTTTATTGGTGACAACTCCCCTTATTAAATTATGCCAATCCTCCTCTAACTTTAATGTTTCCAATGCCCCATCCTTAATATGCCAACCTACGTATTTAATTTCCCCAATTTGAATAATGTTACAATAATTAAATTGGGGAAATAATATCACTTTTGGCTTGGCATTTGCATTTTGGTGGAAGATTTGGGAACGGGAGAGCTTGAGAGAAAGCTCCCAATGAAGAAATCCTTTGAATGCAAAGAACGCCAATCCTCTTATAACTTCTTCCCTAGACACCTACCGATGTGGAACATCTTCCACAGCCGACACAATGTGGGATTAGAAGTGTGTAGTGGACACGATGAATGATGATAATCATCGTATTATTCACGCAACTTCTTCGGAAAACAAAGATCAAAGGTAGGGGTTTATTTTAAAATATGTCTTACTCCCATGTTATTCCTTTATTTTAAAATGAAGAATGAGGATGTTTCCCTTTTGCAGGTTTTTGGGATTAATCTTTGCGGGTGGGTTGTTGTGTTTTGTTCTTGAGAGCCAATTGGTACCACCCTAAATGCGGAGGGTGTGGGCCAATCCAACATGGCCTGACCCCTCTGTTGTTCTTGTTTGTGATAATCTTCGGCATGGAGATGAGTTGATGGAAAGATGAAGGCAACGACAAAAAAGGTCGCGCTACCCGCAGACTCGGCAAACTACGCTGCCCCCGCGGTGCTTCGGGCCGAACCGTGGCCCTCCGGCCGATCCACCCTGGCCACGACATCTGCCGACCGAACCGGCCGAGCCTCCCTGGCCGTCAGCCCATGTCGTCCGGCTCCCAGCCACTGCTAGCCTCCCGCGCACCCTTGTCAAACCCAACTGTCCCACACTACGCCAAAACTCACTGGCCCGACTTGACTGCGCCTAGCCTGGCCACCTGTCAGCTCGCTTGGCGCCCTGCCCGACCGCCAGCCGGCTTCGCTATACCCTGCCTAGCCACCCTCCGGCCTACCTGGCGCCCTGCCCGACCACCCACAAGATTTCTTGGTGCCCTGCCTTGCCGCCTCTCAACCCGCCTGTAGGCCTGGTCGGCTGCTCGGCCTCCCGACCCACAACCCCCCTCGCGGCGCCCTAGACGAACTGGCCGATCGTGCCCTCCGAGCCGAGTAGCACCGAGCCACAACCTCGCAGTGCTCCGGGCCAAACTGGGTGTGTCGGGCCAGAACCAACAGTTCTGACCAGGTTGACCCAGACTGGGTCAGACCGAGTCAGTTGAACTGGGTCAGACCAGACTCGGGTCCACTACTAACCCTTTACATTCTTTGGCCATGTCTTTGGAACTGAACGATCATTTGACGAGCGAGCAGAGTGCAGAGACCTAGTAGCAAGATGAGACCTGATGAATGCTTAACGTTATTACTCGGATTGAATCTACTAGCCCAGTGGGAAGAGAAATGGTGTCGCGGGTAGGCCCATAGTGGGGAGGGCCTTGGTGTCACATCAGACCCATGGTACTCGACTGGAGAAGTACCTTAGTAGGCTATGAGGGGGGGGGGGGTACCTAGCGGCTGACCCATGGTGGGGAGCACCTTGGTGATGCAGCAGACCGAAATTACTTGATAAGAGGAATACCTCAGTAGTCCAAGGTTAGTGGGAAGCACCTTGGTGTCGAGACGGGCCCACTGTACTCGTTTGAGAAGGAGTTCTCCAGCAGCCACGGTTTCGATAACAAAAATCCTGGTTGAGATGAGTCAGTAAATTTAGTGTTGACCTCAGGATTGAGATGGATTACTTGATAACATTGGTATATGTATGGGCATATACCTATGTGGGGGTATCTGTTGATTTAATACTTTGTGGTCTATCCTTGTTGGATTTTTGTGAGGCATTGAGGGTATCGGGGTCCCTACTGAGTATCGTCATACTCATCCCTTCACGGGCTGTGCCTACACCTCGTTGTTTTGGTTGCTGATGTAGGAAAACACTGACTGAGGCTGAGAGTATTAGGTCTGGATGGTACCCAAAGGTGGTCCATACGATGTGTTGGTGCACGGAGGAGACTGACAGACGTGTGCTGTTGAGGAGGTTATTTTTACCTACCCTTCAGGTAGGATCTATGATGGATGATCCAGGAGCTGATTTTCACCTTTCAGCTATTTTATTTTTTTCAGCTGTACTTGTACTTTTCTATTGTGCTTGTATTTCGGCCCCTCTACTTTCAAAACTATTTTGTATATAGTTTTACGTAGTGTTTTGCTTCCAACTCGTACTTGTTGTGTGTGTTTTAATGTTTTAAAGGCAATGCCTTCCCAATTTAGGGATTTGCGCCTTTGGTGCTAGTCACCAGCCCCTAGCCTATATAAGGTGGGCTTGGGGTAGTCACGGTATGGGCCCCAGGGGATTGGTCATGTTAGTCATAGTAATCATAAAAATCATCCCTATATTCTTTATAAAAATAATCTTCATAGCTAATACCTGTTTCCTATCAAGAATATTCATCACAATAAATATTAATTTCATGTTCATGATTATTTTGAAATTTCCCATATTATCTGGATGGTATTCCCATAATTCCAATATATCTATGGATAATAAGTATTTCTCATATTCACATATTTTATGTGACTTATAAATCCCTCACACGAATTGTGATATAAAATACGTATCTTATTTTGAAATGTTACTCTAAGGTACCCCATGATGATGTATTACCCCATACATAGATCATTCCTAGATCATCAACAAAAAAAACATCCCAAATCTATAGAAAATGAGAAACCTTAGTTAATAATTCCACAATAACCCAAATAACATTACTTACCTAGGTAATCCTTGATAACCCTATGAAAAAATCCATAGTCACATCATCACAGTTTCACTCATGAATTGGAATGGATTAGTGAAAACCCATGGGCCATTGGTGCTCTGCCTTCACCTACTGATTGCAGGAGAATCATGATCCACTATGTTCTTTATAGTAATAAAAAATTTATACTATATATAAATATAATGGTACATTTTAGTCATACTTACGAGAAAAACCCACTTTTAGGCTTGTGAGTTCATCATCATCTCCTCATGCACACTCATAAGGATCATAACGTGACCACAAACATAAATAATATTGTTATCCTCAAAAGTATAATCAAGTTGAAGCTCCACACTATATATAATATGTATCATCCCCAGATAACCAAAATTATAAATCTAGCTCCCCTTTTTCCTTTTGAGGAGTGAAGAGGTGATAATCATGGACATAAGGTCACCCGACCCTAATACTTATGATGCCCAATTTTAATATCATCAAAGAGGACCATTTTTTTCTACTCACTACTTGCCTCATGAACCACTTAATATTAATCATATCTAGAAAATCAATAATGATGTTACCCTTATTAATAATATATACGACATCAAAAAAATATTATAGGTACTCATCCCACCTTCACTACTGAAGGTTCTAGTCATGTTGTCCGAAAAAATATCTCAATATATTATGATCGTTATTTACTATGAACTTCTCCCATAAAAGATAGTGATTCAAAAATCATAAATAATATACTAACACTACCATATCAAGATCATACAACATAATGTTACACTCATTGAGACTCAAATTCCGTAATCCAAAAGCGATTAAATGACCCTCTAGTATGAGAACATCCCGAAGACTGAATCCTAAAGTATCATAAGACATTTTATACCCTTTACCTTACTTGGGAATGGACAATATCAACATAATAATCTAACTCACTATTATCTATTGAAATAATATATCAAATTTAACTAACTAGAAGAACCTTAACCCCTTGGGTAGGGACATCATCAGTACATCCCATTGGGAGAAATTCTCTATCAACCTCTGATAGTGATCACTAAATCTAATGAAACTAAAGAACTAAAAGTCATTCTTGGGACACTCCTAGAAAAAACAACATAAAATTCTTAGAGTCAATTGATATATCAACGTCCAATATCATGTTCTCTATGAATATCATCTCAAAAATTAAAATTAACTCTAAAATAGTTTTTCATAAAACCATTTCTATCTATGTGTGATAAAAAAAAATATAGATTTTGAGCTTGAACCTCACTCAATTTAGAGTAAATATGAATATCATTGATTAAAATGACCCAAGAACAATCCAAATAAAGATTATAGACCCACTCATAAGGTTTGCAAACATTGAAAAAATGTTTTCAAACCGCTCGACATCACAAGGTACTCATATAGATATTAATTTCTCTTAAAAGCTGTATTAGGAATTTCAAAAGTTGTCACTCTCAACTAATGAGAATATGATATCATATTAATATTATAGAACACTATACCCCCTCTTACAGTACAGGAAAACTGGATATTCGTGACGGGATCCCGTCTCAAAAGGTCTTTTGCAACGGGGCTCCATCGCAAATCGGTCGTTGCCGAAAATGGCGTCGCAAATATGTGTTTTTGCAGCAGTCCCGTCGCAAAAAGAGTATTTGCGATGGTATTTTTCCCCTGTCGCAAATGGGATTTCTTTTATATATATAAAAGGTATTTGCGACGGGTTTTCACAGATATATTAGTTGCGACGAGTTTCTGACCCATAGCAAATGGGAAATTTAAAAAATATTTGCGTCGAAGGTATTTACGACGGACCGTCACAGAAATGTTTTTACGACGGGTATTCTTCCCATTGCAAATGTTATAGTAAAAAAATATTTATGACGGGAAACCCCGTCGCAAATATTTCCCTCGCAAATTTTAAAAAACATAAAAAGAAATAAAATAATTAATACAAATCGTATAATATTATATAAAAATAATAATAATATTAATAATATAAAAAATTTATATTATTATAATATAAATAAAAATATATATATAATATAATTATGAAATATTAATATAAAATAATAATATAAATATAAATAATATAATAATACTAAAATTAATAATATGAAAAATTAATATAATATTATTATTATTAAATTATGTATATAATAATAATAATATTATTAATAATACAAAGAAATTATATTATTATAATATTAATAATAAAATATATATAATATAATTATGAAATATTAATATCAAAAAATAATAATAATATGAATATAAATAATATAATATTATATATTATGAAATATTATTATCAAATAATAATAATAATATTAATAATATAAAAAATTAATATAATAATATTATTATTAAAATAAACATACATATTTATGAAAAACAATATTAATATTATTAATATTAGTAAAATTATAAAATTATTAACTTCTCAATATTAAGAATAAATATAAAATAATAAATATAATATTACTAAAATAAGAAAACATTAAAAATAATACTAATAAGTAATAAAATATTAAAAAAATAAAAAAAATTAAATCATGCAATATTTTTAGCAATTTGAAAGAGGAATTGTAAATAGTTAATATGACAATAAACTAAAAACTCAAATGTTTATTACATGCAAAATAATCACTGGAGGGGTGGATAATCTGGAGGACCTGGAGGAGGTGGTGGAGGAAACTCCATCCCTAAAATATGAGTCAGATGACACATATACTCAATCTGCTCCTAATGTTGCTCCTCATATCGACGTATCTCCTCATCCTGCTGTTGACGCATCTGCTCCTACCATCGACGCATCTCCTCATCTTGCTACTGACGCATCTTCTCCTACCCCTGATGCAAATCCTCTATAAGCTGACTCAAAGCACGCAACTGCTCATGATATTGTGAGGTAAGAGATGATGTCTCTCCATGAGATCCTCTCGAGCTAGACGCCGACATCGCAGTAGTACCATAATAAGCTGCTGGTGTCAAATGAGAGCTGATACCAACTACTCGGCCCTTTTTGAAGCCATACTGGGTTTCCAGCATCCATGCCGTCTCATTAAAATGGCGGGCACTAGTCCGATCACCCATATCATCTTGACTCTCATCCTATTTCTGAGAGGTCACAACCTCATATGACCTGTTAAGTTTCAATTATAAATTAAAATTATGAAAAGATTATATGCTTTTAATTAGCAAACTGAAAAGAAAATAATACTGACCACAATCTGACACTGGCGGTCACCTCTAATCTCTCCAGTAGCCAGATCAGTTTACATCCTCCGATAAACGCCATACGTCATAATACCGGGATGCTCAGATTCCTATATGAATATAAAATAACTGTTTATATTTAAAGTTTTATAAAATATTAAAAAAAAGTACATACCAGATGCTCTCTATGCGCATTGAATGTACGACTACCGGCTCGATGTGTCACCTCTTGTCTCCCCCAATTCTGTCGACCCAATGCAGATCTCCTCTGAAACCCACCACCCAACCAGTGTGTACATAATCCATCGCAAATTTGAGATGAAATGTACTCTGGTTGGTGGGCTCTACAGGACTCATAAAATTCTGTCACTTCATCTTTCCTCACAGCTGTCTTTCTCAAATTATGCAAAAACTGATGGAAACGGTCACACATAGACACCACCCATGCTGCATGGATAGTGGCACTCTTTCTCTCGTTGATGGGATACCATAAACCCTAATATAAAGTTATTAATGAATTAAATTTCAAAATAAATAATATTTTATTATGTACCAGCCAATGATCGAACATGGCGGCCTGCACATCAGCGGGAATCTAATCCCATGTGAGCCAGGGCTGAGAAAAATAATTGCGCAAGATAGAGCTCCCCTTTCTAATATCTATATGCATAAACTATGGAAAAAGAACAAATAATCAAACAATTAGAATATAAATAAATTATAATGAATGATAACTAAAATACACAGCTTATCATACCACCGCGTGTGCGCATCGAATCCAAGAGGTGGAAGTCGCTCCGGGATAGGATCTAGAATCATCAGTCTTGCAAGACCACGCCCCCTCTGAGTGCTCCCTATAGTACTAATAGCCTGAGGGTCATATGACTCAAGAACATCATCATCCATAGTTAGATCAGCCTCCAGCAACTAATGAAATGTTTCTGAGTCAATCTGAAACATGAATTGATTGTTATTATTTAACAGTTGAAAATAACTATTATGTATAGATATATATTTGTTATGATTCTAACCTGCATTTTACTGTGTCAATTTCCATCTTCATCAACATTTTAATAGTTTTCAATGTCAATGTCTTCATCTTCCTCATCAACATCATAAATTTCCATATTAGTTTAACTTTCATCATCTCTTGTCATTTCAAATTCAGTTGTAACATCATTGGAAACAACGTCACAATCGACCCTTAACTATGGGGTGTCATCCTCAACATTCATGTCTCTTTGTGAAAAAGATGTGTTTTGAGGAGTGTCCTGAAAAATTTCATTTCCTTGCACTTCAGTGGAACCACATTCAGTTTGAGTAAACTGATTTTCATGAGATTTAACTTTTATTATACTCTACCAATAATCCAACTCTTTTGCAGTAGCATAGTATTTTGCATAATAAATTTGATTTGCCTGATGAGCTAATAAAAATGGTTCATTTATAGAAAGAAAACTTTTATTTTTAATATAGAAAATTTTATGAGTTGAATGAATACACAAGACTCTCTCAGTATCCAGCCATTGACATTTAAACATTGTAACATAATTCTGTCCCAAATAACACAATTCAATAATTTATTCAAGCATACCGTAAAAGTCAACTTCAATATCTCTATGATGTGATCCCTTCAAAAAAACACCACTATTAATTGTTTTATTTGGTTCCCCATATGCACGTGTATGAAAGCGATAACCATTCACCACATATACATTATAAGATTTTTCCATTTTGGATGGTGGGCTACTCAATATATGCAATCGACTATCAATCTTATTAGCATGTACATATACCTGAAAATTTGAAAAACATTTATCTATATTACAAGTAATAAATTTATTTTATATGTACAACCAAAAAGGAATGTATTTTACCAGTTTTTGAAACTAGTAGGCAAAATTTTTTTGTCGACGTTCTTCTAAGCCAGCTGCTATAATCTGTGGAAATGTTTTCTTGATATGATCATCATATAACCTAAAAATACAATATGATTAATTTACTATAACAGAATATATAGAATAAGGGATAGGAGCACTCACTTTAAAATTGGTGACATTTCTTCATAGTTGAGTAGAACATATGTATAAGATCTATGATGTTCATCATCTGAAAGCCATCTATCGTGAACTCCACCAAATCCAAGTTCGAGCTGATTGACAACTGATAATTGATTGTTCATATCATCATCAACATTTCCCTCATTCTGGCCCAAGTAGTTAAATTTTGAGGGATATTCGGATTCAAAATAATGAGAGAAGAATAAAGAAATTTCCTCTTGCAAATAAGCTTCAGCAATTGAGCCTTCAACCGATTCTTTGTTACGTACTTTTTTCTTCAATTTCCGCATGCATCTCTCAAATGGGTACATCAATCGAAACTAAACTGGACCTCCACATTTTGCTTCATGTGGAAAATGTAATATCAAATGTTCCATTGAGTAAAAGAAAGCCGGTAAAAATATTTTTTCCAATTTGCATATAATTACAACAACAACTTCTTCCAGTTTTCTTAGTGTATCGTAGTCTGTTGTCACCACACACATGTCTCGAAAAAAATATGATATATCTGTTATCGAATCCCAAATCAAAGAATTCAGCAAACATATTAATCCAATAGGCATAAGCCTTTCAATTATAACATGACAGTCATGAATTTTTAATCCTGTAATATGTCCATTTTTAACACATCTGCCCAAGTTGGAAGAATAACCATATGGAAGTCTCAAATCTGTAATCCACTAACAAAATAATAAGAGAATCTCTTTGGTCAGTGTATATGCTGCTTTTAGCTTCATTAATCTATGTGATCTGACATTTTTAAACAATTCAAGTTCTTGTCACCTGCAAATTTGGGCAAGATCTAATCATGCCTTTACATTATCTTTGGTTTTACCCGGTGTATCCAAAACTATATGAAATAAATTATCAAAAAAGTTCTTCTCAATATGCATGAAATCTAACATGTTTCAGACCAAAAAATTAGACCAATATGGCAGATTCCAAAAAATGCTCCGTTTTGTCAAATTGTGTTCTTTCCCAAAGCCATGAATTTTCTGTTGGTTTATTGTCAGTCCAAAAGTGACGGAAGGTAATGAAAATACAACTGATTGTAACTCTATACCTAAGATCATTTTTTGAGGTTCATCTCTTTCAATTATACCTTTTTTGAAATGAGATTTATTCCTTTGAAAAGGATGATCGATTGGAAGAAATCTACGATGGTAGTCAAAAGAGCAAGGTTTTTTTCCATTCATGAGCATAAATGCTTTGTTGTCTCTCATACAGTAAGGAAAAGATTTTGTACCATGTGTATTCCAGGTAGATAACATGCCATATGCCGAGAATTCACTAATTGTACACATCAAAGCAGCTTTCATTACAAAATTCTGTTTGATAGCAGCTTCATATGTACCAACACCATGAATCCACAACAAATTTAACTCATCAATCAATGGTTTCAAATAAACATCAATATTCTTTTTCGGATGTCCTGGGATTAATAATGTCAAAAAGATATAAGGATCTTACATCAACATCCATGGGGGAAAATTTTACATAGTTATAAAGACAAGCCAATAAGAATAATGACTACCAAAAGATCCAAATGGACAAAAACCGTCAGTAGAAAACCCAATTGTATTTTTCAGGATTCTAAAGAAAAATATCGATATACTTGATAAAAATATTTCCATGAATCACCATCAGATGGATGAATCATGCTTTTACCATTCGAAATATTGGTTTTGTTCCATGACATCATCCTCACTATGTTATGAGACATAAATAAACACTGCAACCTAAGTGTAAGCGAGAAATATCTGAACTATTTTACAGGAATCAATCCAGACTTCCCTGATTGAGCTTCTTTATACCTCGATTGTCCACATGTGGGAATACTATACAACGACACATTTTCACCAGAATATAAGATGCAATCATTTGAACATGCATGGAACTTCTGATAACTAAGGCCCAGATTATGAACCAGTCTCTTTATCTCATAATAATTAGCAGGAAACACATTTCCATCAGGTAACAGTGGTTTAATCAAAGAAAATATCTGATCAAAAAAGTTATTTGACATTCTATTATCTGATTTAATAGCCATAAATTTTGCAACTGCTTCTAATTTTCTTATCTTACAACTAGGATATAATGCATCCTTAGCAGACCTGAACAACTCAGCAAATTTAGATGATGCCAACTCGGGAGGTAAATCAACATCATCCTCAATTTCAGTTTGTTGAACGGATGACCCTACAACATTATGTACTAAATTCTGAAACCGTGATTGGTCCAGAATCAAATTATTAGTATCCTCTATGGAACTCTGTTCACCGTGTTGATACCAAAAAATATAATCTGATTGAAAACCATAACGTAAGAGATGTTGCCCAACGATGTAAAATGTTTCAAATGTTCTCAGAGCACATTTTTTACATGGACACTTAATTGTCCCTTCTGAAACAACATCCAGGTTTGATGATACATATGATAAGAATGCTTCAACACCATCAACATATATAGGATTTAAACTAGAACCATTTTGATTTCTGCACTGATTTATCCAAGTACGATCATCTAATAATGATTGATGTCGATTTCCTTATTTTATATTCATATATATGTTTGTACAAAATTTAAAACCATTACTGTTGTTAAATAATTTGACATAAGACAAACAATATCCTAAAAATATAAGATACATAATTAATATTATTTCTTAGTAATTTCTAGCCGATTGGCGGTAGCTCTTTTTCCTGACCACTCATCTCCTTGCAAGGAGATGAGTCGTTAGGGAAAAGAGCCTCTTTTGTCTAACGACTCATCTCTTTTTAACTGTCTCCCGACTAAAATCAGTATAAAAACTTTTCTGACATAAGTTAGATAACATTTTTCATACTGATTTTAGTGGGAGAAAGTAGCAAAGATATGAGACGTTGAATAGAAGTTAGCCGTCAATCCGTTGGAAATTCTGTGAATTTATAACCATTTACACGAATTTATTTGATTTTTTATTAAGTATTACAAATTATTACTAATTATTACAAATCTCGATATTTCCAACATATTTTTCTCTATTCTTAACATGTTCAAATCTTAAAGGGTCGTCAATTTTTAGGCCATTCCCTAATAAAATGTTTGCGTCAGCCATGTCCATTGTAAAATCTATAATTGTCCTTACATGGTTGATCATCTCGCAAGTAGTGTTGCAATAAGACGACCCAAGTAATGTCACACTCCTCTTTAAGAATCATTTCACATGACCCTTTACATAGATCATTTTTCCTTGAAAAATTAAGATAACTTTTGTATCATTCCCTTATTTTTTTAAGAAAGAATGATCTCTGTAATGTCATGTGATATGATTCATATAGATGAGAAAGAAATGAATTGGGTTGTCCTATTGCAACGCTACTTGCGAGGTGATCAACCAAGCAAGAAAAATTATAGAGTTTGTAATAGACACGGTTGACGCAAACTTTTTATTGGGAATGACCTGAAGATCGGTGACCCTTTAAGATTTGAACATGTTAATAATAGAGAAAAACTTGTTAAAAATATTGATAATTGTAATATTTTATAATTTTTTTATAATTTTAATAAATTTAATATTTTTTATAAATATTAGACATATAATAATAAAATAATTATATTATTAGTATTATTTAATTATTAATATTAGAATAATATAATATTTTATATTATGTTACTATTTATGTTACTAATTATATTACTAATATTGTTACTGATTAGTAATGTGAAGATATGCATATAGGTCGGGTGGTTAATCGAATCATTGAATAGAAAAACAAACATGATTGACCGCTCATCTACCTCAATTTTCTTTTCATTTTCTGTGTTGAGGTTGATAGGAAACTTCTACCTTCAAATGTAATATTTGATTTTACTGTCAAAATTATAAACCTCATCACCTCTATGCCGGCAAGTAGGTTGATAATTTTAACAGTAAAAGAAAATATTACAGGTGCAGGCATAAGTTTCCTGTCAAGCCTCAACACACAAATGAAAAGAAAATTGAGGTAGATGAGCGGTCAATCACGCTTGCTAACTGTTTCCTAATAATTTTTATTTGATTCCTAATTATTTTTATTTGTTTCCTAATTATTTTTATTTCTTTCCAAATTATTTCATTTTTTTCTTAATTATTTCATTTGTTTCCTAATTATTTCATTTGTTTCCTAATTATTTCATTTGTTTCCTAATTATTTCATTTTTTTCCTAATTATTTCATTTGTATCCTAATTATTTCATTTTTTTCCTAATTATTTCATTTTTTTCTTAATTATTTCATTTTTTTCCTAATTATTTCATTTGTTTCCTAATTAGTTCATTTATTTCCCACTATTTCATTCATTTCCTACTATTTCATCTGTTTTTATTATTTTATTTGTTTCATACTATTTCATTTGTTTCCTAATTATTTCATTTCTAATTGTTTCCTAATTATTTCATTTCTAATTTTTTCCTAATTATTTCATTTCTAATTGTTTCTTAATTATTTCATTTCTAATTTTTTCCTAATTATTTCATTTCCAATTGTTTCCTAATTATTTCTAATTGTTTCTTAATTATTTTTAATTGTTTCCTAATTATTTATAATTGTTTCCTAATTATTTCTAGTTGTTTCCTAATTATTTCTTATTGTTTTCTAATTATTTCTAATTATTTCTTATTTATTTATAATTGTTTCCTAATTATTTCTAATTGTTTCCTAATTATTTCTAATTGTTTCGTAATTATTTCTAATCAATTAAATCTAATTATTTCCTTATTATTTTAGGATTATTTTAATTAAATCTAATTATTTATTAATTATTTAATAATCATATAATTATTCCTAATTGAATATAAATATTTCAAATTATTTCTAATTAAATATATTTATTTCTAATTATTACCAAGACATTATCTGAGATTGTCGAACCAAGAGTGCAGCAAGGCCCGTTGTCGTGTACCAGGTTACCCCGAGTCAAGCTCGAAACACCTTGTCAGAGATTTCACTCCTAGGTACATCTGTGCCAGAGCCACCTCTACTTATTCATATTTAGACAAGGATTATTTGGTACAACCACTTAATCTAATTATAATATATAGCTACTAAACATTCTATTAAAAAAACTTAAATTAACAATTAAAAATAAAATTAAAAATTAAAAATAATTTAACAATTAAAAAAACTATAAATACCTTTGATTTTTTGAAGCAGTTTACGCCTCCTAACTCCTTCTCTACTCTTCTCGTAAGAAAAAATTAAGATAAAAAAAATTTCTATTTAAAACAGAATGTTAAAGAGAGAAAGGAAAAAATAGGAAGAGAGATCTGAATGATTTGAAAAAAACGGATGGGGGTATATATAGGTTAGAATATTTGCAACGGTCTAATTTGCGACGGTGTACCGTCGCAAATACCTTCACCCGCATTAATTACGGGTGGCGTTTAAAAGGGTTTTTGCCACAGGCCCGTCACAAATAGCTTCTTTCCGACATACCATTCGCGACGGGTGGATATCCCCATCGCAAATTACGATTTACTACCACCGGTATTGGCGACATGCCCCATCGCAAATACCTTCACCCGCATTTAATACGGGCGGTGGTTAAAAGCATTTTTGCGACGGGCCCATCACAAATACCTATAGGCTGACATACCATTAGCGACGGGCGGATATCCCCGTCGCAAAAGCCTATTTACTGCCGCCAGTATTGGTGATGTGACCTGTAACAAATAACACCTACTGAATAATATTTTGCGACGGGTAATTGTCCCATCGCAAATAGTATTTACCACCTTTGGGTACTTGCGACGGGATGAAGGCCACTGTCGCGAATAGGCTTCCTGCGTTTTGGCACGCAAACTGCGCCATATCTATTCTGATGGGTCCTGTTTTCTTGTCACAAATAACTGACCATTTGTGACGGGCATATATTCCCATCACAAATACACTTTTCGTTGGATTGATTGTGACGAGATTTATTCCCATCGCAAATAACCCGTCGCAATAATCGAATTTTCCCGTAATGTTAACTCATCAAAAAGGACATCAATATATGGAGTTAGATAATGGTTATTAACCATCATCTAGTTCGACCTTTCATTATTCACACACAACCTCAGGGAAAATGACTAGAATACCCTAAGGGGTTGTTCTCAGCTATATAAACCCATTTATTATCTAAATCATATTTTTTATCCTTAAACTCTAAACTACCTCAAGGATATATGTTTTACGGTGGAATATGGCTGGGATCCAATCTTAGAAAAATATTAATCGTAAAATTAATCTCATGATCAACTAGAAACACAAATTAGTAATCAAGAAATACTCAAGAAAACAGTTCATATAACTTGTCAGAAATGAGAAGAAAACCCACCTAACATGTCCCATCATCATCTAGAATGAAACTTGATAATTGGGATCTAATCCCATCTAGTAGCTGAAGGCCAGGTCATGCGTGACATTCCTATATATCCCATTATTTTACATAGGCATAACTATCATCCACAATAGAAATGAATAATACCCATCAATGATAACAGCAGATGAAGGATCGATACCAAAAAAGCCAACCAGCATTGAAGATTACATTAAACTAATATCTAAAAGTATGAACTTCCAAGTAAATTTGTAATCAACAATCCCTATGGAAAACTCCCACCATCTTTAAATAACTTGATATCATGCTCATAATGGTGAATCAATTATTATCACCCCATACAGGTACTTTATGTCTTCCATAAGTCATCAAAAAACCAATAACATATAGAATAATTCAACTCACCTATTCTGAATAAAGAATATTCCAAGGTTTAATATACAAAACCTGAACAAAATATAATAGATAACATCATATTATAATCAACTAGAGTATGAAAAATAACAAGAAACTAGCCCAATTTCCATGCATGAGCTCCTTCCTGAATCTATTGGGAAGTACCTCTTTACTGACAGTGAATCCACTTTCCTAATGAAACAAATTGTTCACCATAACCTGGATGACCCATATAACTCCAAATATAACTTTTATATGGAACATGTAAACACTAGGTCACTCCGGATCCTCCACCACTATCTAACCACCAGACACTCCAACAATACTACTACTAGTGCCACTTTTTTCTACAAAATAGATACTTTACATGTAATCAGATGCATTGAGAATGAATATGATTAAGACTAACGTATTGGTAAAACACTGCAAAACATCCACTCCTAGGTGGATAAGATAAAACACTACCCTGGATACTCTTCCCACTAATACTCTGCTGAGGACCATCAAACTGATGCTTCCTACTACCCATTACCCTATTGTTGGTTTCCTTGGTAAAAGATGAATTCCTAGATCCTCAACACTAATTCAATTTTCTCTCATATATAAAGAAATTATTCACAAACTTTATGATATAGATTAGTCATAATACATTCATTGTCCCACAAATTGAAAACCTCAAACCTTCCTCAGAGCATATAGCTCTAGATGCCTCCAAAAAAATAATGGAAAATTATCAATGATATATAGATCATAATATGTGATCTATAAATAACATCTTCAATAATGAATTATGCATGAACCTCAAGGTATAATCTATCCTCATGGTCTCTAAAAAGAATGGATCATAGAACTGGGAAAAAAATCCTCCCAGAACAACCCAACTCGTTGTTCTTCTAAAAACAAGATATTCCACTATGCTTAGAAAGTCCTCATAACAAATAGGTCACAATATTCACCCTCCTCATAGTAAACTCTCTCAAATATGATCATATTTATTTGGTTCTGGTGATATAGCTGATTCTTGCCCAACAATCATTGGGGCATTCTCATCCCCACCCTCTTAGAGATTTATTATTGGAATTCATGGCGACATGCCACTGTAAAATAAAAACACATAACTCATAATAATTTTCATTCATATTTCTTGATATTATATTTAGGGTAAGTAAAAAAAATCATAGTTTCCTAATAAAATACACACACACTATAATTAATGGTCTCACAACCTGTGTGCTTTACCTAGACTCATCTACCCACCCTCAAGGTAATTATCATATATATAAGGAAGAAATCATTTCATTATTACTTCTTATAAAACTATAATCACATTCATGGTTAATTTAAATAAAATTTAATTAAATAATTATAGATAAAGAATTTTTTATGTTAATATAAGCCTCATATTTAATCAATAACATATGACAAGAAGGATTATTAATCACATGAAAGCATATGAATGTTATGTATATCCAATGTGCCTGATATGATTCATGAACACACACCCTTTTAACACCACAACACAACAGTAAAAATACTATAGATCATAACTAAATTTCAAATTCATTATGATTTATTAATATAACCTAAACATAAATGAAAGAACATAGAAAAACTATAATCCCATGTAACTTAGACATCCCTCAAACATGGTTTAGCTAATCTTAGGAAACATATTTATACCAAGCTCTTATAAATCCTATCTCATGTCAACCTTTCCAAAATAATAATTCAAAATAAAAAAAATATATCTTTGATAACAATTTTTAATGTCCCCAGTATAGTTCACCTCTACCATACCAGGATTGGGACTTTACAAACATCAATCAATCCTCTCCACATTCTAGGGGACACCAACCTATTGTAGGGTGATATAGTTAATATTTTCATTATTTCTCATATGTATTTAAATTATTTAATCCATCCAAATTAGTAAAATTTAGTTTATTATCATCATTTTAGTATTCTAGTTGAATTTTGGGCTTCATTGTGAAAATTCCATAATTCTCTAAAATTCATAGTTTTCTAGAGATTATGTTTTTAGGTAATAATACTTACAATTCAGATCCAATTTATGTGATTCCTTTTTTGTATGTTTTACTTGATTATGGGATTTGTTGTTTTTTTCTGGACCTAGACCCAATTCGACACATAATGGACCAAAAAAATCAATCAGACGGAGAAATCTCTCTGGCCAGTAGAATGGATGCCACCATATTATATTATCCATATCTCATTTTACCTAACATAAAATGACGTGATTATATTTGGTTTTGACATAGGTATTCAAGGGGACGGTTCAAATTAGATTTCCTAAATTAAGGATCTCATTAAGACATATTTTGGGAGAGTCTATGTGGAGTGGGTGAAGTAGTGTTTGGCGGCTAAGAAAAGTTATGTTTGTTGATTCAGACATATATTTCATTGCAACTATCCAAAGAATTTAAAATTTTTATTGTCTATAGATACCTTCAGTCCAAACATCATATAATAAGATACCACTATGTGTTTCTGCAGGCTGTTTAGATGAACAAAAGAAATCTTCTAGAGGATAGATTCTGGAGGAGCACATTTTCTTTTATTTACTTTCTCGATTTTAGTCTTATTAGATTTGTAATGAGTTCTTAGTTCCCCTTATTCAAAATCACCCTAACCATGTTGGGGTAAAATTTTGTGTGATTGTGGAAGGAGAGGTTTTACATTTTGTAATTCATGAGTTCTTTCACTTTTTGTTTTAAGATCATTTTCTCTCTTCTGTGAAATCAGTTTCAATTTATTATTATGGTTTTTTATCATATACTATTATATTTGATTTTATATTATTTCATTTTTATTTCTTTGGTCAATGATCAATTTCTACCTCCACTAGGATCTTTTCAATATCTGATGGAATATATCAGGTCATAGTGTTGATGTACTTGGTGATCGCTCATATGTGTGTGATGAGTAGTGAACGTTATTGATTGTTTGGGATAAAGAATACCCAATTAGGAATTGTCTTTTTCAATTGAGGGTACTCTCTACAACCATATCACACAATATAAGGAGATTAGAACAATATGATATTTTAGTAAAGATTATTAGCACTATTATTATTTCACAAAGTTATTGAGAAGAAGTGATTATGGATTCTCACATTTTTCAACTTAGCAGAAGAAAATTGAATAAGTTGATCTAAGATAGAATTAGAATAGGAGAACCAAACCAAACCTGACATAATCACCATCTCATATAATAGTTTCCAATTAATTGTTTTATAAATTTGATCTTTATTGCTTTCCTTTATTTGTTGTCATTGTTGTCTTTTTGAAATAAAATAATTTGAAAAACAACCACAATTCGTTATCTTATTTTAAGTGATAGCTTGATTGTGGTGCACTACTCTTTGGAGACAACCTAGGTTAATTACTATAGAACATTTTAAATTAGTAATTTTTTTCCACACCCCAAGATAGGAATGTTTCAAAACATGACTTCATTTATGGGGAGTCAGTGCCAACATATTTTATTTTATATTTCATGACTAGAAGTAAAAACCCTTACCCTTCATCAAAAGATCCTTAAATTGAAAGAACCTTGTTTAATAGACATAGAGACATAAATTTTCAATATGAATGTGAGGAAATTTATCTTGTAGAATCGAGTGAAACATCAATTGTTCACTCTGAGCCTGTCATCATGATTGAAAATCAAAAGAAAAAAATTAGAGATCTTTGTTCACCACAATTACTTAATCAAAACAATCAAATTTTCATTACAGTTTTACAAAATGATTTGGAGATGAAACCTAACTTGATTCCATTTCTCCCAAAATTTCTTGTCTTGGTAGGTGAAGACCCAAAGGAACATATTAAAGAGTTCGTTCATGTCTTCTCTACATTAAAACCCTAAGGATTACATTAGGGTCAGGTAATGTGGAAGGAATTCCCATTTGCATTATGATCTATCAATGAATGGTTGTATGGCTTATAACCATGAGATGTGAATGATTGGAATGATTTGGTAAGATTCTTAATGAAATGATTCTTACCCACCTACAGAAGCACAACCATCAGAAATGAAATCTAGACCATCAGACAGTCATCTAGATACACGCTTTACGAGTACTGGGAGATATTTAAGAAGCTATGTGCCAGCTGGCCAGATTAGGAAATTAAGGAGCAACACTTTCTTGTCTTATTTTACCAAGTGTTATTGAACAATGATAGAAACCATATATATGCATCATATGGAGGTGAATTGATTGAAAATTCACCCAAATAAGCTAAGGGATTTGTTGATAAAATTTCTCAAAACTCACAACAATTAGGTACAAGATGTACTGGACAAGAGGTATTTATGAGGTAAGAACTTCTTATCCATCAACATTATTAGAAACTATGATTAAAGAGCTAACTAGTTTGGTGATATATATGACCTCGAAATAATTGGTTAACTAAAAAACACCAGCTAAGGGAGTATAAATTTATGCAAAATACTTTTAGTCAAAGTAATTTCAGAAAAATCAAGGATAGTGAGAGCCTAACCATGTCCAATATGTATTTAGAAATCTGTAGAATCAATTTAGACCCCCATTCCAAAATTGATTCCAAAACTAACCTCTATTACATAATAAGTTCAAGAACCCACCACTGTTTCAGTAAAAGGCATCTTATAACCAGCCTTTTACCAATAACCACCCACTTTCCAGAGACCCTATGAGCATCCATCCACCAGTTCACAACCTCTAATTAAAAGGCAACAAAATAATCTAAGATTGATTTACAGAAAGACATCGTAAAATATTTTCTCAACAAGTTAGAAAGTCTCAAGGACATACTAACAAAAAACAAAGAAAAATCCCATCCCAAACAATACAAAACCCAAACGATAATTTTAATATAATAACAATAATAAATGGAAAGAACTTTCACCACTAGCCACCATTGAGATCGAAACAAGACCAATTGAGTTAAGGAAGAATGATGTTGTAAATTCTGAAAATTTTATAAAAATGTCCCAAGAAGAAAAGATGAATGATGAGGATAAGGATAAGACAAATAAGAAGGGATAGTAAACTCTATTCAAATGGAAAAAATATAGAATAAAGTCTTACCCCCACCATTTCCATAAAACGTTATTGAATCAGAGAGATTTTAGGAAGAAGTACTTCAAAAATAAATTCTAGACACCTTCCAGTAAGTGGAAATCAATTTCCCCATGCTTGAAGACCTCAAAAAAATTCCAATGTATGCTAAATTTTTTACTTATCTTAGCACCATGAAGAGGAGAATTCAAGGGAATGAGAGGATCATCTTGGGATGAAGTGTCTCATTCCTTATCACACCATAATTTGAAACCAAATGTCAAGATCGAGGGATGTTTTCCATTCCACGCACCATTGGTTATTTAACTTTCTCTAATAATTTACATGATCTACGTGCTTCCATTAATGTATTGCCTCACTCAGTATACACTACTTTGTAGATGGGATACTTGAATCCAAAAATAGTAGTGGTACATCTTGAAAACAGATCCACAATATTTTTAGTAGGAGTTCTTGAGGATGCCTTAGTGAATGTTAAAGATCTCTTATTCGCAGCAGATTTCTATGTGATGAATATAGAAGATAGTAGGAGACCATAACACTCACCCATCATTTTTGGGATCCCTTCCTTGAAGATGGCCAAAACCATCATCAATGTCCATGAAGGGACCCTCAACATGGAGTTTGGAGATAACATTGTCCACTTTAATATTTTTGAATTTATGAGGAACCCATCTGATGATAACTCCCTCTTTTCACTCATCCATGAAGTTGGTACCGAAGACATTGATGAATAAGGTATTTTACATGAATTCTTATTATTAGGAGAGACTTTATCCATTGAAAATATCATAGAACATGAGGATTCCCAAACTCCTAGCGATTTTGATGTTATGTGGGAGAAAGAGGTAAAATATAAATTCATTGATGATTTTTTAAGTGATGAAGATGATGAAATGATTTCTTGTCTGTATGATGTCCATCATTTGAAAGTGGGGAGCCTCAATATAATTTAATCCCTTGAGAATCCCCCTGATTTGGAATTAAAACTACTCCCCACTGATTTAAAATATGTTTACTTTTAAGTGAGAGATAAATTACCAGTGACAATTGAAAATAATTTATCTAAAACCCATGAAAAATTTTATTGAAAATTTGAGAGAGAATGTCCATGAAATAGGGTGGAGTTTAAGTGATATCCCATGAATAAACATAAAAATATGCTCACATATAATTCTTATTGATGGAGTTTGAAAACTTATCAGAAAACCCCAAATGTGGTTGATCCCCGTATTGATAGAGGTTGTGAATAAGGATATTGAGAAGCTCTTAGACGTCAAGATCATCTATTCCATATCAGATTCACAGTTGGTTAGCCCCATTATTTTAGTTCAAAAAAAATGTTCTAACCATTATGAGGAATGAGAATAAATAATTAATCCCTATATGAATTCATAATAACTAGAGTGTGTTAATATATTTTAGTAAATTGAAGGAGGTCAGTAAGAAAGATCATTTCCCCATCCCCTTAATTGACTAAATGACAGAAAGAATGGTAGGGAGAACTCATTATTACTTTTTGGAAGGATTTTAAGGTCATTTTTAGGTACCTATTTCTTCGTAGGATTAAGATAAGACTACCTTTACATGTGCCTTCGACACTTTTTCATAAAAATGGATTCTATTTGGTTTGTGTAATGCTCTAGGTAAATTTCATAGGTGTGTGGTAAGTATTTTTCTAATCATAATAAAGATTTCTTGGAGATTTTTATGGATGATTTTAATGTGTTTTTGAAATTCATTTGACCATTTTTTGAAAAATATATAAAGGGTTTTGAAAAAATTAATTGAAAATAATCTTTTTTTGAATTTTGAAAAGTGTCATTTCATGGTTGAGAGAGGAATTGTACTTGGGCATTTCATTTGCAAAAATAGAATAGAAGTTGATAAATCAAAAATTAAATTGATAAATTATTTTCCTTACTCAACTTTTTTGAAATGTGTTAGATCATTTTTTAGGACATGTAGGATTCTACAAGAGGTTTATTAAAGATTTTAGTAAAATTTCTCTCTCTCTAGATTTATTTTGAAAGATGATAATTTTTATTTCAATAGAGTATGTAGTGAATCCTTTTATGAGCTGAAGAGGATATTGATCACACCACTAGTAATGCTGCCACCAAATTGGGAAGAACCATTTGAGCAACTTTGTGATGCTTCAAACCAAGTAGTTGGAGTAGTACTTTCTTAGCGAATTGAGGGAATGACCCAAGGCATTTCCTATGCCTCATGAACCTTAGATACGACCAAATTATGCTACAAAAAAATAGAAAAAGAGTTTTTAATAGTTTTATTTTCGTTATAAATATTTAGATCATGTATTCTTTGAACTGAAGTAATTGTGTTTTCTAACCATATAGCTATTAAGTACTTGATGAAGAAGGAATAAGCTAATAGAATGTTAGTAATATATATGATATTACTTAATAAGTTCAACATATAAATAAAATATAAGAAGGGATATGAGAACCAAGTGGCTGATCACTTAAGTAGACTTCCCAACTCCTCTGAACCTAAAATTCTAGACAGAGAACCACTGAATGACCACCTTCCAGGAGAGAAGTTGTACCAGTTTAATAGAGAAGTTCCTTGGTATAATGATATAGTAAATTATATAGTAATATATTAGGTCCCATATCATTTTAATTCCATCCAAATTCAAAAGATATAATCTAAATCTAGATATTACATCTGGGATGATCCATTTCTTTAGAAAAATTGCAATGACCTAGTGATAATAAGATATTTTCAAAAAAGGGAAATTGATTCTGTCTTTATGTTTTGTCACAATTTACCCTATCAAGGAAACTTTGTACCTTATAAAAAAACAATTAATGTTTTATAATCTTTAATTTATTGTCCCATTCTTTTTAATGATTCTCTTGAATATTTCAAAAGGTGTGAAAAATGTTTGTTTTTTGGAAATATTTCAAGGAGACAAGAAATGCCCCAAAAACCTATATTTCTTTGTTAGATTTTTGAATATTGGGGGATATATTTCATGAGACCATTCCCAACACCATTTGGAAATTATTATATATTTCTTTTAGTTGATTATTTTTCTTAATGGGTCAAAGAAAATGCCACCAGGACTGACGATGCTAAAATTGTTTGTGATTTTGTCAGCGATAAAAAATATTGATACAAAAGTTGTTTTTGATTTTTTTAGGGTTAACATATTTTGGAGTTTTGGAGTTCCAAGGGCCATCATTATTGATCAAGGGACTCACTTTTTTTAATAGGATAAATGAGGCTTTACTGAAGAATTATGGGACGCATCATAAAAAATCAACTCCATATAATCCATAGACCATTGGGAAAGATGAAGTGTCCAATAGGGAAATCAATTGATTTTTTGAAAAGAGTGTCAATCGAAACAGGAAATATTAGATATAAAGGATGGAAGATACATTATGGGATTATAGTACATCCTACAAAACCACTATTGAAATGAGTCCCTATAGGTTGATTTATGGGAAAAATTTTCATCTTCCCTTGGAATTGGAGCAAGAGGCATATTGGTCTATGAGAAAGATGAATTTGGATCTTGAAAGTTATAGAAAAGATAGAAAATTATAGCTGTTGGATCTAGAAGATATTATAAGGGAAGATTTTAAAAATTATAGGATTTAAAAAGAAAGAACAAGAGTGGCTCATGAAAAGCTGTTCCAATAAAATAACTTCCTTCCTAGAGACATGATGTGGTTATTCAACTCAAGACTCAAGTTGATGCTAGGCAAACTTTCTTCTAGGAGGAAATTTCCATTTATAGTTACTCATGCATATCCTTTTGGTTCTATGAATATTATTAAGGATGGAGCGCAGGAGCCATTCACTATTAATAGACATAGGATAAATAAATTTCATGGGATCATTCTATCAGACCCAGTGGAGGAGATCACCCTCCTCCAGCATGTATATCAATAAAATCCTCTAGGTCATACCTTTACATTACACTTTCATTCTTGATGTGATTAAATTTTCAAATATTATTACATGTTAAATACATTGGAATGAATTGGGTACACTACATCATTTAAGTGTGGGGGAGGGGACATTTTGGTTTAGGGTTTTTATTTGTTGATTATTTTCTTATATTTTGTTAAAAAAATCTGTGTTTTTAATATTTTTTGTGTTTCCTATTCAATTTTTGTGTTTTTTTGAAACTTTTTATATAAATTATTATCTTTTACATTTTTGAAACCCATTTCCATTAGTGAAACAATTTATTCCACAAAACTGAGCTTTAATGAATGCTTAAAATGACCTTCTTTCAAGTTCAAATCATTAGAAATTTCCTAAAATGTATGCTGATTTTTAAATACCATGCCACATATCACTATCTATATATTTGAAACCACTTTCTTGTGAGGCTTCTAAACCATTTTTTTCATATTCTTTACATTCACCTCACTTCTTGATTGAGCTAAATCATGTTTGATTTAAATAGAATTTGATTTATTCCTATAAAAACTTAAGGTTTTGAGGAACTTGTGTTTTAAATTAGTAAGGAATTTATTTGGTTTTAAATTATAATTTTTAAAATAATCCTTTTTTAATTCTACACTAACTAGTACTTTTAACCCATATAACCCTTATAATCCATGAAGAATCTATTATTTTAGCCACATTACAATCTAATTTTTCCAAACCAACCTGATCTTGAAGTGAAACTAAATTATTTAGTTGAACTTATGTGTGGGGGGAAGCTGTGTTGTGTGGTTCTACCTCATTTGGTGCAACTTTGGGTGGAAAATACATGTAAGATGTTTTGTTTCTTGAAAAATATCATTCTGGTGAAAGTTGTTCCTTTCAAGAGCTTTTAATGGAGGAAGAAAGCTGTGCCTTTTCTAGAGAATTAAAAAAAGTCATGTTTGAGTAGATTGAAATTTTTTCCACAGAAATGAAAATCTATTTGAACACTCCTAGAGTTTTCATGATGATGAAGATTAATTTATACTTTGGTGAGTTAGTAGGATACTATACTTGAGTGAAAATAAGAATCATGAAATTTTGCTTCAAAAAGAGCCAAACCTTCTTCATTCAGCCTTAGAATTTTTAACATTTAAATCAAACTAATCGAAAGCCACCAAACAACCCAAAAAATTCCTCATAATTAAAAAAATTTAATTGAATCACTTCATGTGGAGATTTAGAAATTTATAAAGCCTATGGAGACCCTTTAAAGAGTTTGGATGAGAAAGACATTTCTTAAAAAATAGTCATTTATGTGGTGAGTGAAAGTGAATGTCAGGTAAGTGTTTTGTGTGCATGAGAGGAGAATTGAAGAGGAAATATATTTACCTATATTAAATTAAGAACTTTAAATAATGGTTTTTTATGAGGCATGATATATTTTATTTATTGGTGTTAAAATGGTGGATCTCATGGATATGTGTTTGGAATTTTCATTGATTAGGATTTTGATGCTGACTAGTCCAGGAGTCTAAGTTCTTAGTGTGGTGAAATTCATAGAGTTAATATATTTATTATTTTAAATACGTGTTTTAATGATTTAATCCTTCATAATTAGTCAATTTGAGTATATTTTCATAATTTTAGTGTTTTTTGTGAATTTTTGGCTTAATTGTGTAAATTCATTAATTCTGAAAAATTAATAGTTTTATAGAGCTTCTGTTTTTCAAAAATAACTTTTAAAATTTGGATACAATTTAATGATTATTTTTTAGGTTTTCCTTGCTCATGGGATTCATTTTTCTTCTCAACCTAGACCCAATTTGACACGTAATGGACCAAAAAATCAATTAAGTGGAGAAATCATTCCGGCTGGAAGAATTGACCCATCAGATTAAATTATATATATCTCATTATAACAATGATCAAGTGATGTGATTATAGCTGGTTTATATAGATAGATTCAAAGGTATGTTTCAACATAAATTTCACAGATTAAGGATATCATTAAGGAATCATTTGAGCAAGTGAAAGTGGAGTGGGTGAAACAGTGTTCGGAGGCCAAGAAAAGTCATGTTCATTGATTTATACATAAATTGCATTATAGTTGTCCAATGAATTTAAAAAATTTAAGGTCGACAGAATACATTATTCAAAACATATTATATGACCTCTATGTGTTTCAGCCGGCTGGTGGGAGGAACAGAAGAAAACTTCTATGGGACATTTTTTGGAGGAGCAAATTTTCTTTTCTTTGTTTCATCTGTTTTATTCTCTGTAGCTTTGTAATGATTTATTTTCCCCCTTATTTTCAATTACCCTTACCATGGTGGGGTAGGCTTCTAGTGATTGGGGAAGGAGAGGTTTTCCATTTTTAATTAATGAGCTTTTTCACTTAATGTTTTAAGATCCATTTATCTCTTCTGTGAAATCATTTTCTGTTTCTTTATAATGGTTTTCATTATCATATACTATGGTATTTTATTTTAGATTCTGATATGTCTATTGATTTGGTCAATGATAAATTTCTCCCTCCACTAGGATCAGGTCTATATACAATGTAATAGATTTTTTCTTAGTGGTGAAGTACACGGTGATCCCCTGTACATGTGTGAGGAGTAGTGAACATTATTGATTGTTTGGGATAAACAATATTGGATTGGGAATTGCCTAAGTCAATTGAGGGTATTCACTATAAATCTATCACACAATGGAAGGATATTAAACCGATATGAGATTTTTTAGGATTATTCTCACCATGATTATTTGACCAACGGAGTGAGATGAAGTGGTTGTGGATTCATACATTTTTTGACTTAGGAGAAGATAATTGGAGAACCAAACCTGGCTAATTGACCATCTCATATAATAGTTTTAAATTAATTGTTTTATAAATTTGATCTTAATTAATTTCCTTTATTTGGATTCATTCTTTTCTTTTCAAAATCAAACAATTTCAAAAACAACTACAGCTTCTTTCTTTTATTTTAATTGACTGCTTGATTGTTGGGAAATCTTCTATAGAGACAACAAAGAATAATTAGTATACTACATTTTAACTTGGTAAAATATTTCTTTCCACACCCCATGATAGGAACGTGCCATGTGGGTATAATAATAACATGTGGAGACTATACCATGTGGATTAGGTTATCGTAAATAACAATGGAATTCATAAGGATAACTATCAACTCATAGTAAACTATATAAAAGAGTCATCACAACTAAATTTCAAAAAAATAAATAAATAAGCTTAAAAACCATGTTCCTTTAATAATAAATATTATTCTTTTCAAATATGTAGTAAAGAATTAATTTAGATTCATTTTTTTGAATCAAGTTCATAAAGAATAAAATTTACCAAACGTAAAATTTTTTTTTTCAAATCTTTTCCTGATCCCATCTTCCAATTTATAATATACTAACCAAATAAACCATCAAGAACATGTCCCATGACATTATATTTTCATAAAAACATGTAGTGTTCATGTTTACCCATGGTTTTCTAGTTGAGTGTGGTTATAAATCCATATTCTACCCTTAATGGTGTCCATAAATATCCAGTCTCAATTATTTTCATGTTGAGGTTCCCTGATAAATAAAATGAAGTTAAATAAAATAAATCATGACTGATCCTTTGGTTCTATGGATACACACATGATTTACCATTACTAATTTGGACAGTGTCAATGTTTTTATAATAATTACACAAAACCTTATAAAGAGTTAGAATAACATCAAACCTTGATATCAACAAACATCAACACCTAAAGGGGAAATATTCCCACCCCTAGATACTATCACATTATACTATCAATCCACTGTGATGGATAAAATCCTACCTTATATATCATCTCATATCATTAACATAACAATATGGGAATAATTCCCACCATTAGAACTATATTATACAACAAACAAAAACACAAGAGGGAAAATCATACACTTTTGGTATAATTTCATACCCTCAACACATAGAGTGTAAAATTACATCAACATATGGTACTATCTCATATGACCAATACACATCGGGGGGATAACACCCACCCTTGGTACTATCTCATACCAAAAAACACATAGGGGGATAGTTCCCACCCTTGGCACTATATAATTTCATCCAAACACATAAGGTCTAATAAAACCCAACCATAGTCATATCTCATATCAGAATCGTCATTTCATTTGGGGGAATGGAACCCACCCTTGGAAACATCAAAATTCGGTGTTCACAAATATATTTGGATAAGTTCCCAACCCATAACCACTTTAAAAATCTCATTGGATAACATCCCACCTATAAAAAATGATAAACTATGTTCAAATAAAACCTATATTGTGCCATTTTATTAACTTCATTTGATATTCATCAAACTCATAACAAATTTCAATAATTATATGATTAATCATAATAAAAAAATGGGGAAATAAAAAAAATTTAACAACATAATAATTTAAATATTTATTTTACATTTATCACACATTCCTAATCTTGGGGTTATTCTAGGGAATATATGTTCATCTCACTAAGTCTTGATTTTATTATTGGTGAAGTACCTAATTGAATTTTAATGAATAGATTTTTATTTTTTGTATTTTTTATCAATGTGTTAACCATGATTAAAGTCCATATATAATTAATTTGGTTGATGATGAAGAGCTTGATGAATCAACTGGTTGAATAGTGAGGTGTATATTAGACTTATTCTAATTAGTGTATGTGTTTCCTGCCATTGGATAAGTTGAGGAAGATCTATACATAGGTAGGAAAAGAATATTGGAATAGAATATTGACATTATTCTCGGTGTTTCATAGTAATACTTAACACATCTGATGAATGATGAGATATGATTTATATGAATCAATGACAAGAGACCTTGAATGAAGACACAACCATATACCACATGTTATTTTTGAATTTTAGATCAGGAATTATAGTGTTATTTCATGAAATTATATAGAATATTTAAAATCCTTACATGGATTGTCAAACATGATGGTGGGTATACTAAATAGACAGTATCACTTGAATAATGGTTAAAGAAGAGTAAGGTTGAAGTTGAGAATATTTCAAGTAGTGTAGTTTCATGGAAAGACACAATGTTGAGTAATTATTTGTTGTGACGAATTAGGAACGAAGTTGAAGATATTTGAAAATGTTTTTATAATTATCTAAAGTCATTTTTTTGTTTTAAGATTCTTTATAATGGGTGAAGTTGTTACTAGATGGTTTGAAGAGGTTTTGAGGTGATTTTAAGAATTTATGAATCCATTACTATTTTAAGTGTGTTTTCTTATGCAGATAAGAATTGGAAATGTGTTGGAGCTCTTTGGGATATGATAAATTATCAGGATGATACATAAAAAGAAATCCAATTTGAATCAAAATTATAAATTTTCGAGAGATTTTACACTATTTTATATAACATATTTCATATAGTATGTATTTCCCCATGATACATAACATACCTCAGTTTATATGTTGTATAAGTTATAAATATTATACTTAAATACTGAAAATTAATTATCATACATTGATATATAAGATATTTTAGTGTATACATAAGATGTTTTCCAAAAATCATACTAAAATACCAAGAAGGAAAAAATCATAATCATGGTTTGCAAGGGTTTCTATAACCTTAAAGAATGAGATTTTATAGATTAATAGAGCCACATGGTGATATATATGAGTTAATAGGAGTACATATAAAGGTTATAATAATTTATAGGAGGATAAATTAATGTACACTATGGGTATAATGAAATTTGAGGATGTTCTTGAATTACATTATGATTAATAAAAGTCAGTTTCTTGATTTGTACAGTTTATCCCATTTTTCATATAGAGATATCTAGATACATATAGGGTTTGAGTCTTTAAAATTTACTAGAGCGATATTATGACATTTAAGAGAAAATACTAGTTTCTAGTGCATACATAATAGTTAACATGAGGATACATAAAGGTAACAATAATAGCACAAATGATACACAAAGGCTAAAATTTTTATACATAATGGTAAATTAGGCTTCCCTAGAGAAACATAAGTGTGGAACTAAGATCATATAAGGGTATGCCAGAGTTTTCAAGATATTCTTATGGTTGACTACATATTAAAGAGTAGTTATTTATATGTTCGATAAAATGGGAGATTACTTGAGTTCAATGTTAAATGATACTTAACTATTCTTTATAGATAAATATCATGATTAAATAATGATTCAAGCCATGATTAATGAGATATTGAATGAGAATATGTTAAGGGGTTCATTAAATGATTATTATAGTATTTTAAAATACAAATATTTAAAAAGAATTTATTTTATTAAGGATATTTGAGGAATTCCATTTTAGAAAATTTGTTAAGATAAAAACAATTTTTTAAGATTGAGGGGATAATTACCATGTGATTATATTGACTAATTAAATGGATTATTGAGAAGATAACAATTATCATTATAATTGAATAAGTATATTAAAAAATATAGAAAATATATTCACATGATTCATTGAATAAATAATATATGGGTATAAGAATGAGGATTAATATTTGATAGAGAAGATAACCAGTACCATGTAATAGAGAACATTCCAAGTATTAAAGATAATTATATAAGATAACAATATTTTTGAAAGTATATCTTGTGCATCATGGAAGAAGCAGAAGAGGAGAGGAGGAATGAGAATGAAGTGGTGATACTTCTATATACATAATTTAATTAAATTTATATGACAACAATGAATAATAATAATATAATAAGTGAGTTTATTAATTCCAATATTATTTCAACACAAATATACATTCTATGGGTGAAGAATATTGAAGAATATTGTGATGAGAGAAAGGCCAACATGATTGTGACTATATATTATTATAAATTAAATATTAACACCTATTTATAAGGAATACTATCTTATTATTATGATATAGTACATAATAGTGTAGAAGGAAGATATAATTTAGGAGTGATTTGGGGGAACCATTGTAATCTAGTTAGTGAAAAATACTAAACTAACCAAGAGATTATAAAACCATCCAAGAGACTATATAAGATTTTTAGGAGATATCTTATTTACATTAACATGAATAATATAGTTTATATCTTCATATCAAACTCAAGAAAATCTCAATAAGGATATATTCACATACATCAGGGGAAAACCTTTTTAAAATAAAATGTTTCAAGCTATACTTACAATCTATCATGCATGTACTGTGATTTCATTGAGGGAAGATATAAGTAGATCAATATATCCAGACTATAGAGGTTAAAATACAAAGAAATAAAATTATAAGACTAAATATTTTTATAAAATTGGTCTACATAGATTCACCTCCCTCTCATTGTGACTTTTTGACCCTATTGGGAACTTTTCAAAGGGCACCCATAAAGTTCTTTGAAATATTTTTCATTCCATAAATTAAATGTATGAATCACTTATTAGCCTAAGGCTTGGGATCTAAAATTATCAACATACTTATTATAACCAAAAAATATATTTATAACCTAAAATAAACAAAGATAACATTTAATTAATTTTTAGGTTGAACACACATTAAGTTGGTGCAACCTAACATCACATACACATGAAAAAACCTAGAACATTTGGATAATTTAGTGACTAAATAACATATACAAGTAGTAGATTTTCATAGAATATTTTTATTCAATTTAGTCCGAAACAGTAAAAATCAATACATTATAGAAAAGCCCAAAAAATAGGCATAAATTATGATAACTAGTTTAAGACTGTGAATGGGTGAGAGAAATGAAGGAAAACTAGATGAGAAGAGGTGGAATCACTGGTAAAGATCCAAAGGAATGAATGAGATGTAAAATAATTAATGAATATTAGATATCTCAGTTAAATATGAAATGGAAGGAGGAAAACAGATTCAAATATTTATCGGAAAAAATGAGAAAAAGATACCCATTTTAGTACTAAATATTATAATATATTTTATTTATTTATTAAAAAATACTAAACTAGTCATGAATTATGTCATGACCATACGTGATACAGTGAAATGATTCTTTATGTGATACCCTTTGGGTCACAAGAATGGTTTATTTTGAGATTGGTTTATATATTATGATGTTCTAAACGTTTTTGGAAGTTGGGTGGGTTGAAAATTTGATCTTAAAAAAAAATAGTGCATGGTTAGTACTAAACATGAAGTAATCATGCTTTATGAAACTATGTTTCCTATTAACATTTATTAAATTTTGATAAGGGTTTGTTAAACCCTGAGAGTCCTCATACATACCAAGTGGGTGATTGGGAGTTGTTCCAAGGGTTGTCTCACGGATGAACCATGGTTTTTAGAACCATGTGAATCTCCATAGAAAACCATACCCCTATATACTCAAGGGAAAGAGGCCACTTCAGGGATACGACATGGTGTGTTAAACTGGGTGCCCTAAATAGGAACCAAGATCCCAAACTTCTAAAAATTAGAATTTTCCCCATGTTCATTAGTCATTTTTAACTCCAATCCTTTTATAATCAGTCTTTGGATTGACCGAAACTCTCAAAAACAATCTAGATAGTTCTCAAATTGGGTTATTTTTTAATACTCTTCATTCTTAGTGGATCTATTCAAGGTACATTCAATTTTTGATTCAATATCTTATCCTTGTTCTATATCTCTCTATTATCTCTCCCTCCATTGTTTCATTGGATCACAAATACACTATGAATCTTGAATCTAGAGGTTTTATGGGGTATTGATTATTTTTCTTTTGGATCGACTCTTGTGATGGATGTATCTTCTCAGTTTTGATATTTTTTCTTGAATATGACTACTTTCCTCCATTAGTGAGGTAATTGTCTCTATACAATGGTGTTAACCAATGAATTATTTTTTTAACTTTAAATTCATTTGGTTTGGTTCAATACAAAATTTATATTATAGCCAATACCTAGAAAAAATTGTGATGAAACATATTGGGATTTTTAGGGTCTATGGTAGATAAGAGTTTGGACCTTTGGAATTTGGGTAATAAGCGTGGAAGGGTTTATGACCAACTCACTTCTATGTCTGAACTCATGTTAGAATTGCTGGTTAGGTATTTTCACCATGTATTAGGTTAGTTTTTCAATTTATATAAATGAACATGATTTGTACTTTATTTATATTAACATGATCATTTTCATTTTTTTTCTCACTCATGAAATCCATGATTAATTTTAAATTCTTTATATTTAAATGATTAATTATGGATTCATGAATTCATATTTTTTTTAGATTTTTCCTCTTAGGATAAATGGATGTTTTATATTGTGTTTATTAGAATGTTCCTCCTAGAATAGGTCTTCCAAATCTTGGAGGGGAAGATATGACACAAGTTTTTAAGGCAGATCCTCCAGTATACCCTTTATTGGTTGAAGCTATAATATGACCAATTCAGACTCTAGGTTTGGCAGGTGAGGGAATCAAGGGAGTAAATTTGGATCATGCCTCGTAATTTTCAAAGAATAATCCACCTATATTACCTAGTTACAAGGGAACATAGAAATATGAAGAGTAGCTCGAGCAGATTGAGAGGATCTTACACTTTTTTAAAAATCCAAAGGAATCTAAAGTGGATTTTCCACCTATATTCTAGAATTACAGGGATGAAAATGGAGGGACTCCATTTTATATTGTATATTTCTTGAGGATCTTATATGTAATTATTTAAATAGGGTCTTCAAAAAAACTTTATGTCCTAAATCTTTTATAGTGGAAAAGAATTGGGAATTTCTTACCTTAGAGAAAAGGATCATTTAGTTTTAGATTATTCCAATAATCTCACTTTAATGATTCAATTTTCACCCATGATCGTTTATATTGCCTAACATAAATCTTGTAGGTTTAGGATAGGTTTGGGGGATTATATTTATCCTATGATCATTCTCTTACACCTATAAACAATTACTAAGGTGGTTGATAAAGAGGTTATAGATAGGATAGATATATCTGGGAAAATAGGTTTAGGTAGAGATTTATTTGTTATATGAAGTATCCAAGGTGTGCCATCTGGAAAAGAAAGGAAGAATAAGGGAGATTAATACACATTAGGACTAACTTATAGGGATTATTTAGGACAAAATACGGTAGTTTTATATCAATGCGGGATGCCTGATCATACCATTTTTAACTATATGGAATCACCCATAACATTCCACCATTGTGATTAATCTAGTCACTATAATAATTTTTGTGGATGAATGTACAAAAAAATTAGTTATGGATCCAATCATAACAAAGGATATTAAGTTCATTTTGATGCATCAAAGTGTGATGGATATCATTCTCATTATAAGTGGTATTACCACATAGCGATGAACTATTAGGGGTAATTTATATTGAATGAATTTTTTTAATAAAGTATAAAAAAGAATTATCCAAATAAAGGTAAACTACTATGATATCTAAAAAAGTCATTTCATCCTCTATGGTTCTAGATTTGTTTAATATAGATGTAACTCATTCTTTTTTATTTTATACATTGACTGAAATGTGGGGATTACACTTGTTGTACATAATATTTATATTGTATATTTCAATGAATTTTGGAAAGAAGAAGGAATAAGGTTTTACATGTCCCTCATGTCATGAAATGATTTCAATCCTCTCAATTGTCTTAGACTTTCTAGTTCATGATCTTGATATTTTTATCCTTATCATTGGAAAGGATTGAATAATCAATTTTAAGGGATTGATTGTTGGTTATTTCCATTGCGTTTAGTTCTTATCTTTGATGGGGTCCCTTATATATTTCAGGATGAGTGGGATTATAAATCATGGAGAGTATGGATTGTTTTTTTATAATAGAGTGATTTCATTATAGTTGTCAAATATGTTCCTTGACTTTGTGGATCAATATTTGAGTAGTCCACATCCGGTAGTGGTGAGTGAATACCATAAGTAATTCCATGATTATTTTTCTAGGTTATGATATTAGATAGAGGTTTATTTCACTATTTACAACATCCTTGGGATGATGTCCATTTTTATGGAATCAAATAGTATATAACCCACTAATATATAAGAGTATAAATTATAGCTTTTAGATCCCGAGTTTATGTTATTTATTCATCCTAGTCACTTACATTTTGTGTTATAAGTTCAATTTTCAATCAAGGAATACAGAAGCCTCATATTTTTTTACCAAAAGCTTATTCATCTAACGTTTAATAATAACTACCCCATACATAAGATTGATGTTCTCTTTGATCAACTCAAAGTATCCTGATGATTTTATAACATTGAATTATTATTGGGGAAGCATCATTCGAGAGTCCATGAAGAGAATATACCTAAGATAATATTTAGGAATAGGTATATAAATTCCAGGTTACAAGCTATACCATTCATTCTCAGTAACTATTCTATAGTATTTATGCCATTAATGAACTAGATATTTCATTAGTTCATGGAATCATTCATTTTTATTTTTATGGATGCTATTTTTGTGTTCTCTAAGGTAGATGAGGAATACAAGGATAATTTTGATATAATACTTAGAATCTTGAGAGAATTAACAAATATTTAAATTTTTCTAAATGTGAATTTTAGATCCAATAAGCGAAGTTTATGGGTAATTCTATATTTTATCGAGGATTCTTAGTTGACCATAAAAATATGCAGGCCATGATTCTCAAGAATAAACTAAGAAATGTGTTTGAAATTTAGAGCTTCTAGGGCTTATCTAGTTACTATAGGCGGTTTGATTAGGATATCTCCATGTCCTCATCCCTAGGGAATGTTTTTTATTGGAAAGGGGGTTCAGTTTTAAAATAATGAAAATTTTAAATGATATTTTTTGGAATTGAATGAATGGTTTACTTTATCTATAGTTAAAATTATACAAGAACATGGTTCATGATATGAATTATTCATTGATCCCTCGGGTATGAGATTGGGGAATGTATTGATATATGGGAAATAGGTGATGAAATATAGCTTTCACTAATTACGCCATCATGAGAAGAACAATCTTACCCATAAACATTAATTAAAATCCATGAAACACACTCTAAAAACATTGTACTTTTATCTCTTTAGTGAGAGATTTATGGTATATTCAAACCATATAGTTTGAATTGTATTTTTACTCATAGGGATCTAAATATGTGGTAAAAATTATAGTTTTATTATGTTCACACAATTTATTTTTATAGCTTATATACAAAGGGGAAAGGGAATACGACTTCCAATGAATTGAGAATGATGTTGCTAACTCAAGAATTTAATGAATTAGTTGTAGAGTGGTATTTGATGAGCTTGTTTGATGAGATGATCATTAGTGTGAAAGAGGCTAGTGAAAAGGTGTATTTTTATTATTTGAAGACTAAATAATCATTTGATGATCATATTTATATTCAATAGGTAACATACATTGAATGTCATCACTTAAGTAAAAGCCTCTATGGTTCAGATATATTACGTGGTTGGTCTTAGTATCCATTGCAAGTTTTAGGTTTTAGAAATAGGTTGGTCATTCCAATATATCTAAGGTAGTAATTTATGTATAATTGATTCCAGTCTTGTTGGTCCATACACTATGGTACTACCAAGATGTATCAGGATATCATAAATTGGTATTGGTGGTTGGGGATAAGGTGGTCGATTATAGAATTCATGTCTCAATGCCTTACATTCCAGACTAAAAAGGTAGTAAACCAGAGACCTATTAGTTTATTGAAATCATTACTCATTTCCTTTTGGAAGTGATATGAGATATATAAAGACATAATAACTAGTTTACCATATAATTATAATGGAAAGGAGTGTTTTCTATGATAATTTTCTGATTAAAAAATATTCTCATTTCATTACTATTATAGAGACAATAGAGGTGAAGGATCACAAATGCTTGTATGTCTAGGAAATTGTGAATCTATATAGGGTTCATATATAGTTTGTTCTTAAAGAGACCCATGGATTACATCATATTTTTGGATGAGTTTAAAAGAGGTAATGGGCACCAAATTGAAATTATGGATGTTGTATCACCCATATATGAATGGGGAGACCAAGCGAGCTAGTCAGATTCTCAAGGATATGCTTCACGCATGAGGCCTTTATTTTGTGATTGATGAGAATATAATCTACATTTTAAAATTTACAATTAAAATACTTATCGAAATTCAATTAAAATTTAACATTCTGAATCATTGTGTGGGTGGACATTTTGATCACCTTTGTGTTTGGTAGAATTGATAGAATGATCATTTTTTGTCCTCTCATTTTTAAGAGATTTTGGAAAAGTTATAGTTAATATGGAAGGGGTTAGTGACTAATCAGAGTCATCAGAAATATTATACATATTTTCATCACCACTTGATGAATTTTGTGGTTGGTTATCATGTATTTCTCATAGTTTTGTCAAGATTTGGAAATAATTGATTGGGTGGGCAGCGTACATTTTCATTGAGTTTTTTTGTCCATTTATAGATCTTTGAACATCTTGGAAATGTGGTTTATCTATTTGAATTTATGTATTACTTGATGTATATTCATGATGTGCTTCTTTTTTTCCAACTGATAATTTAGTAATCATACCATTTTTAGGAGATCTAATGAGAAGATATTGATATTAATCCTAAAACCACATTTTTTAAAAAACGGTTCATATTAGGGATAAAAAATATAAGGTACTTGTTTATAAAAAAAATTATTTTTTTTGTGTACTATGGAAGTGTATATGGGATAAAAATGATATGTGGGAGCTTAAATTATTATTGAGGTATAAATTGCCTCCTATTTTTTGAGTCTAGAATAATTAGTTCCATATAAGGGAATAAATATTTTATCATGGGGAGAATTATGATTCCATATGGGTCATATATATATATATATTAATTTGATATTGGATTATCTATTTTGATTTTCTAGTGTTTTTTATAAGTATTGGGTAAAAAATTTATATTCTTAAGAAAAAAGGTCACAATGCATGGTTTAGGTACACAGTTAGTAATAAACATGTGGTAACTGTGTGGTATGACACAATGAGCCATAATTCCATTTTTATAGTTTGAGAAGGGTTTTTCAAATCATGATATTCCTTATAATTTTTTTTGGATGTTTGGGAGTTGGTCCAAGGCCTATCACATGGCTTGGGAATGGGTTTTCAAAACATGAAGCTCTTCCCAGGCAATTTCACACCTCTATTTTCGAAGGAAAAAGGACACCACACGATTGACACGCAACTTTATAAACCATGCTACCTAAATCTATGACCTGATATGAACTTCATAAAAAAGTAAGCTAACCAGAATCCATGGATTCATTTTTTATTCCAATCCTCTCCAAATCTATCCTAGGCCTTACCAAACATATCCCCATCACTCTGAAAGGCCAACCCTCTCCTCTTCTCTTCAAACATAAAAAATCATTTAGTTCAAATATTCCTTGACCAAATCACTTATTTACTTCCTTATATAGTTATATAATCCTTATTTTTACATAAATCTATCCTAGTAATGTTTTTTGTGAAAACCCAAGGAGGATACCCAAAGAAGAAGTACTATTCTTCAAACATAATTTTTATTTTATTTATTCCTCCCCCTCATTAAATTATTATTAAAAAATGTTAATATAAAAACCACAACCTCTTATATATAGTGATATCTTTTCATCATAAGGTAATTTATTGTATCAATTTTTTCTCCCCTCAAATTGGAAATGATAATGTCGCTCATGTGTATAGAGTATTACCACCTTGTGAACCGATGTGGCATGTTATCCATCAATAGCTTTCATAGTTGGGTATGGTGATGGATAATATATATATATGTTATAACTTTAGCATAAATATTACCCTTTACCAATATTTTCTTTTATACCTATTTTACTTTGAATTCCATTTAGAATATGATAACATTGTTTTCAAGGATGACATATTACCACCTCACGAAGCAATGTGATCCATTTTCCCTTAAATTTCACATGGAAGGTAATAAAAATATATATTTAATGAATAAATGAGATATATATGAAATATATATTATTTTTAAATTTAATATATTTTTTACCTTTCTTTTTATTAATATATCAAGGAAATTGAAACAATGTTCATGTTTATGTAGGACCTAACGTTTGTATGAATAGTGTATTTAATTTTATATCTTTAACACTTATAGATTACTATAAATACATATATAATGAATAAATATGATATTTCTATAATTTTATACATTTTAAAGATTATGGAACCATGATAAAACTAATAGGAAAAAACATAATAAATAAAAAATACACAAAAAACAAATAAAATATTAACTGAATCATGAATTTAACATTGAATTATTAATAAAAGGGTAATAAAAGGTCATAAGAAAATTGTATATGACATGATACATATAATTATTGGTTTCTAAAATATGTATAATAAAATTATATTTAACATACATGACTATTTAAAGGGTATCATTGATGCTGAGGCTTAACTTAAATGATTTTTTAGTCAATTTTCCTTCATTGAGTCATATTTTATATTATACAGTTATCTATTTTATTAGGGGTACATGAAGAAAATATTCCATGTATTATCATGAATTTATTTATTCTCATGATATTCTATGTTTCATTTACCTTTTTTCACTCACGAGGCTTACGATTCATTGTTACCAAAGTGATAAGCGTTAAATATTACATTCTCATCATTTATTAGGATTTCACATGATTATGCTTCCAATGATGAAATATTGTGATTCATCTCTAATTATAAATATGTATTTTCTTATCCTATGGTTATTTAGTTAGGAAATATTTTTTCCCATAATTTTAAACTCTTTATGTACTCAAGAGTTCAAAAGTTTTTTTTTCAAAAAAATCATATTTATTTCTCTCATCGATCAAAATCTATTTCTCATCCAAAACCATATTATATAAAAATATTTTAATATTTTTTTTTAATTATATAAATAATTTATTCAATAAAATTTTACCCATGTTGGATTATTTACAGAATTTCATGAAATGAATCTTCAAGTCTTTTTCCAAAAAGGCCCATTTTGATTTTTACCAAAGATGTGAAATGAATATTTATTTTAATGTGTATGACATGAACAACATTTTGAGAAGACATGACCATTATTTTATTTGATGATTACTTTAAAGTTTATAATTTTTTTAGATAAAAAAATTTTCAACAATATTTTATGAATTATCAATTTTTAAAAATGTTTTTTCAATGATTTCATATTTTCTTCTAGAATTATTCTAAGTTATTTTCGTTTAAAATAGTTTTCCATATAAGATGAAATACTATAATTTAATAATCCAAGGATATAATTTTTTATTTATTTGAAAGGATTTTTTTTTATTTTGAATTTTTATGAAACTAATTTCTCCTCCACAGGTTATACTATGATAAAATGATTATAAAACCTGATTTATTTTTACCTAGGTTATGCTATTATGGAATGATGAAATGATTATGAAAACTATTTCCTTTCTTTAGGTTATACCATATAGAAATGTTTATGAAACCCATTTCATTTCATGGGTTCTGATATGATGACTGTTTTGCGATCTTGTGGAATAAATATGTATGATTTTCATAATGTGATTGTGAGGATGTATATCTTCATCCAATGAGTTGGATAATTATTGATATATCATGAGATATACATGACTATAATGGGGATTGAAACCAGTTTATTAAGGGGTTTAGTGCATTATGATAGTCTTTAGAGTGATCATTGACTACTAAGATAGTTTTGTGAGTAAACCCATTCCACTATGATAGTACCTATAATTGTCCTTGTACTTAAAAGGAAACAATTATCTAAGGTTATATTTATTCTATAATAATAGGTCGTATGCCATTGTAATGATCTCATGAACCAAATTGTTTGATTCCTATTCTATTCATGTATTATTAACTAAAACTATTTATTCCATGAATAATTATTATGATTTTTGATATGGAGGTTTTGGTTTTCAAATGTTAAGTTCATGTTCTCATACCCTTACTCTCATGTTATGTCTGTGTATCTCCATTTTTACCCTTACTAAGAATTTGAGATCACCCATTCTTATTTTTCTTTTCCCCAAATTATAACATAATAAATATTATATGATTTTCCTATTAAGGGTTCTTATTATTAAGAACATCATGTGAGATGGTGTAGTTCACATTTGAACTAGTTTTATATGTTTCAATGTTTCTAAATGTAATATAACATTATGATCCTCATGTTAATGTTTATTAATTTAATTAATGTTCATAAAAAATGATATAATATATATTTTTTAAAATATTAATTCTTTATAGTTGGTATTGGATAATAGTTTTAGTTAACCTTTAGAAAATATTATGAGAAAACTATTGTGATGACCCTTAGCATATGCATAAGTACATGGTAACATCCTAATATTTTGGTAAGAAAACTATTATGTGGTTTACCTATTAATACATCCATATATGGATACAACATGTGGACATGGTTTTGGAAAATATTTATATAGGGGTAATGAACTTGAAAAGTGTGCTTTAGGATTAACTTGAGAATTTCTTGGTATATGATAATGGGTGTAACTTCACAAATGGTTTGAAATTATCAAGACATATTCTTTGGTTAAATAAAAATTTATTTACTAACCATCAGGGATGATTTGAATAGATGATGATCATGGATGAAATAGGTTTAACCTTAGGTTTCATAGATTTAAAATAAATTTTCTTCATTTAGATATCCTAAATGAATTTTCCGGACTATGTGGTTTTAAACTATGATTAGTTTTTATCACACTAATATTTCAAGTTTTAGTAGATGAATGTAAGATAACAAAATCATTTTAATGATGAATGTGATGGAAAATGAAAACAATTTCCTCCTGAGAAAATGAATGTTAAGGGAGATGTAATAAAAAATACCATTACTATGATCACACAACTTCTTCAAGTTATTAATAATGATGTACATCCAAACAAGAAAATTAGGGAATAAATTTTTTTAGAGTGCTTTATGTGGTAACACCCATATTTTTTTAGTGGGACTTATTATCCTTCAATTATTGAGCAATGAATCAACACCAATAAAAATATATTATCTATCCTCTAGAGTTCAGATCATGTGAAAGACATTTTTGTTGGTTAACATTAGGGAGGTAATACTGATTAATGGTTGAATCTTATCAAGAATATGAGGAAACATTTTGAAATTGACTCTATAAATTGGGAATATTTCATGTACTTAATTTTCAATAATTACTTTTCTTGAATTATTTGTACAAGTATTGACATGGAGTTCATTGATTAAAATAAAAAATGATGATGAATCCATTGGCACCTATGGGTAGAATTTTAGATGACTTGTGAGTTGCAATTCTCGTACTATCATCCAAAATTGAATTTAATGTTAATCGATTCTTCAGTGTCATAAAATTAAGTCTCTAAAGGGAGTTATCCATAAGATACTTCAGTAGCTATAAAGATATTGTTCGATGTACAATATTGGTGGAAATATAGGTTGTAGTTAAATATTAATATCATGGTTTTGATAAGAAGAAAAATATTAAAATCAATTGAAAATCTAAAAACCATTGAGAGAAGATGATGAGATTTCCTTTATTCTCAAAGCATGGGAATAAAAATGGAAGAAATTTTCTGAAGGGGATAACTAAATGTTATATGTGTGTGAAGGATGATCATCTAGAAATTGAATACCTAAGTGATGAGAAAAATTTAACTAATCATGAAAACAGATAGAAATCTACATATAATTCTCTACCTATGCTCCAGTGTTTCAAATTTAAAGAGTATGAGCAAAATTCTAACTAGTGAAAAAATATGAAGGTCAATAATGATGATAAATTTCAGTAACCACTTGAGAAAAGAGACAAAGGTAAATATCATGGGATAACAATTTCTAATGAGGGGTGCAATAATGATGTGGTGAAAGGTACACTTACCATCCACTTAGGAACTTCTAATATATTAGTTGAATTTGGATCAACCTATTTTTTTCCACATGAATAATTTTATAAGGTCATAAGGATTCATCACAAACAATTAGATGATGAATTAGTAGTGAAACCACTAATGGTATGATGATCCCATCTCAAGTATATTATTTTTATTTAGTTGATGTTTATGGGAAAGTGCTTCCTACAAAACTTATAATTCTTCCTATGGTGGAATTTGATGTTATATATGGAATGGATAGTCTTCATCTACATAAATTCCAAAATAATTTACAAGGGATGGAAGTCACATTTGAGATTTTTTACCAAAACATTTTTTATCACTACAATGATAAATAAAAACGTCTGATGGAAATCACATACATTGTATGGGTCTTGATTCCTATTAAAAATGGGTGTTTATCTAAAAAGGTTGTATAGAAACTCAACATTGATGATATTATTATTTTGTGGAAGTTTATTGATATATTTCTCATAATATTTTTCTTGTATTCCACTAAAGTGTGATGATGAGTTCACAATATATGTCATACCGAGTTCAAGGTACATTTTAATGAATCCCAACATAATTTACTTGATTGAGTTGCAGTAATTCAAGAAGGAACTCCAAGAGAACATTAAAGAGGAATTCCATCAGACATGTGTATCACCTCAGGATGAACCTATTCTCTTTTTTAAAAGGAAATTTGTATTGATGCTTCTTTTCATTTATTATCAAGAGTTGAAAAATAACAAAAACAAGAACATGTATCCTTTACCCTGTATTAATGATTTTTTGATCAAATGTTTGGAGATGAAAACTTTTATATGATTGACCTTAATTATTGATATCATTAATTAAGAGTTAATGACTAGGGTATACCAATTAAAACATTTCATACAAGTTACAAACACTATGAATATATAGTTATTACATTCAGTCTTACTAATTACCTTACATTATTAAAGGAGTTAATAAATAGAGTATGTATAGATTACCATGATCAGATTGTGGTAGTCTTTATAAATTATAATTCTATATATTCCAAGATCAAGGAATATCATAAGAAAAATTTTATTATTTTAATGAAGACCCTAATAAAAGAGAATTTTTATGAAAAATTTACAATGTGTGAATTTTGGGTGCAAAAAGTTTCATTTTTGGGTCAAATAATCTCAAGAGAGGGCATATCTGTGGATCCATCAACGATAGAGGATATTGAACATTGTCCTATACAAACTTTGATGGCAGAGATATGTAGTTTTATTTTTTTATTTAGATATTCTCGACGGTTTGTGGATGATTTATCACAACTATCTAATTCACTAACTATGATAACTAGGAAGAGGGAAATGTCCCTCCCGATAAATGAGTGTGAGGAACATTTCAAGGATCTAAAAAGAATATTAGTCGGCACACCTGTGATTACACTACCCCATAGTAGAGAAGAGTTTTTAATTAGGAGTGATGCATTCAAGAATATATTTTTAATTTTTATTATAAAGAATGACATGGTTGTATCTTACACCTCATGATAATTGATGGTTTTGGATATAAATTTACAAAATCATGATTTGGAGTTCTCTCTGGTAATTATATCATTAAAGGTATCGTGGAATTATCTTTACAATGAAATTTTTGATGTATACACTAATAAGAAAAGTCTAATGAATATATTCAAATAAATGGAGTTGAATATGAACCAGAGAAGATGGTTTCAGATTAAAAACGATTATAACAACTCAATACATTTGCACATCAATAAAGAGAACAATTTGGATTAGGATTTTAGCCAAAAGAATTAAACTAGTTTGTAGTTGATAAGGATCATAAAAGATCCAATATTTCAAGATTTGCGAAGGATGGATTTGGAAATCCAAAAATAAGGTGATGAATCTTATATTGCCCATATAAATTACTAATAATCTATCCAAGTGATGATTAAAGAGGAACATAAGGAAGATTTAGAGATACAAAAGAATTTTAGAAATGTTCATGGGTTTAACCTTGATCATGATGAAATGATATAGTTTAGTAACCGTGTATATGATCCATCCATAGAATATTTAAAGGATTTATAAGAGGAAGATCATAGTTCTTCATTATCTATTCATCCTATAAATACACACACACATATATATTTTAAGGAGTATTTATAGTGGGATGAAATGAAAAGCGATATCTGCGTGTTTGTATCTTGATACATGGTATGTCAGCAAGTTAATGATGAGAGAAAAATATATAAGGTGATTCTATATCCATTAACAATACTGTAATATAAATGAAAAAATATATCTATGGATTTTTTAGCATCCCATGATTCTCATACATAGATATTACATTTTTTTAGATGAATATTCACTAAAATATAGAAACACATGCCTATGGCCCATAATGGTTTAGTGCCTTGGGAGAATACGTACACAATCTTATTATTTAGGAAAAATTCAATTCTTCCCACAAATATATACCTATTTATTACTCTTTATAGGCATAAAATACATAAAATATTTCTAATAACTTATGTAAATTAAACATAAGAAAGTTTGAGTACAGATTCTTGGTAAGGGTAAATTGGGGAAATACATAAGAAAACAGTGAACATAAAGGTATGATAACAAAATCATAACATTTGATAACCTTAACCTATATATCAAAGATCACAATCAATATTCATGGAGTAAATATTGGTTGTTGATATGACATGTATCATAAAAAAAATAACATGAACCATGATAAAAGAACATTGTCATAAGACATGTAATTATGGCCTACAAATAATCATAGAAAATCATTTCGATAGTAGTCAAGGCTCATCACCAAGGCTGTTATAGTGGAATAGGTTCACTCCCAAAATTATCTCAGTAGTCAAGGTTCACTCCCAATAATATCATAATTCAAAAATTCTTTTATTGAAATAGGTTATAGCCCAGTTTATCTCATGAGATATCAATCTTTATCCAATGCATTAGAGGGAGTTATAAGTCCCACCCATATTTGGTTATAACATAACCACCATACTTGTCTATAATGTAACCACCATCACATATTGAAAACCATAAAAATGTTTTCCAAAAGGTCATAAGAAATTCATTATATCATAACCCCTGAAAATAAATGTGTTTCATAAATATTTCATCACAAAATAACCTTTAAAAAACATCTTTTTAAATCATTTAATTATTTCATTAATGCATAGACCATGGAAGAAGAATATGGTTTAATAATAATTTTGTCTTGGTATAATAAAGGGAAGAGAAAATTATTTTATTAACATATTTTAATAATAAACATAAACTATCCATAGAATCAATAATAATGGTATCCTCAGATCATATACCTTATAAATCATAAGTAATAACAAAAGATGTCATTTTAGTGGAAAAATGGTATTAAAAGACCAGCTAGAACATTTATTAATGAAAATAAGTTTTTTTTTCTAAAATCTGTTTTTGAAACAAAAAATTCATAAAATATTTTTGAAATACAACTCTTTTAAAATAACCTTGAAAACATATGAAGGAAGCTAAAAAATTATTTAAAACATTTCCTATGGAAAATAACATTTAATTGAAAATCACTTTTAAAACTAAAAAATTATAAAACAATTTGTAAGATCTTTTATTTGAAAGTAAACTTTGAAACATATAATTTATGATTTAAATACAATGAGTTGTTCATTATGGTGGAAAATACCAATCATTCCATAAACATAAAAAAAATTATTCCTTTCATATTTTTTTAAAAGATGAATGAGCCTTGTCTTCTAAAATACAAGAGGATTCATTTAATTTTTTTTAAATAAAAAGATTTGGGAAATGAATTTAATAAATCATTTTAATTATTTTAAAAATATTTTTGATTTTTTTTTATAAAATGTGGTTTTCGATGAAAAAGTGATTTTTGATTGAAGAGAGAAATAAATATGATTTTTTAGAAAAACATTATTTTGATATATTTAGTATATAATGAGTGGAAAATGAATATAAAAAAATATATTGGTATGAAATAATTGAAGTATAATAAAATTTATGAGTTTCTTGAGAGATAGTTCATAACCTTTAATAATTAAGAGAATAACCATAAAAAATTATGTTAAATGATGAGATTGTATTATCAAACCACAACACTGGTAAATTTGAATTGCATGTCCCAATGAAAGAATAAAATTAAATGAAAATTAAAATATTATGAAAATAAATAAAATCATGTTATTAAATGTGAATGAGTCTTTATATACACCTCATATAAGAAGAGAGTTCTCTTGAGCGCTCTCCTCTCGGTGCTAGGGTTTCATCCCCTTGAGGCAGTGCGATCCTCCTCTGCATTTTGTTGGTAATCTCTCTTTCTTCCTATGATGTTGGCTTATGTTGTTTGATTTTATTTGGAATCAGTTTCAGCGAACTTACCCGAGGAATTCGTTTCACCATTTTCCTATTCCTCTCTGCTTTAGGCTCGGTGGTGTGACTCATCCTTTTTTCCCAACTGTGTTTGATATTCTTATCTAGTTCCTAGCCTTAAGACATATGCTCAGTGGAGGCTTTGGTGTTGGGTATTTTTAGGTGTTTTCCTCGGTGGTTCCTTCAGGCATGGTGGTGGTCCTTCCAGCCCAGAGTGGCACTAGACTATCCCCCTTGACCCATCATCAACCAGGTTCTACAGTGTGCTAAGACATGTTGATAGTGGAGTGAAGGTTCGATTTTCTGGGTTTTGTTTTCTCTTGGAAATTTGGTGTCATATGGTTTGGGTTTCTTCTTCTGATCTTCTCTTCACATTTGACAATTTTTTGGTTTTCCCCTCTGATGGCTTGCAGCTTCTTCCTATGGTTTTCCCGTCTCCCTGCACTCATCCGCTGTGATTGGTGTGTGCTGGTGGAGTGTACAACAATAGGGAAAGTGTGTTTCATAGTTTTTGAATGGACGACGACGTGCGGGGTGTGATGGATTCGTGTAGTCTTGATGCGATTGTCTGGTGTTCACTAAAAGGTCATATGTTTCTATGGGTTTTTAGTGGATACACAATGTTTTTTTGACATTGTTATTTGAGATGATTTTGTTTCATTGATGATCTTGGAGATGAGACTAGTATTGTTGGTGTGGTTTCTGGCAACGATGTTCTGATGATGATAGGGAGCGATCGCAGCCTCAGTTGTCGTATGGGCATTGGGCTTGAGGTGTGTGTTGTCATCCTCGATTTCACACTCAGAGGTCTGGTTTTGCGCTCGATTGTTTTGAAATTTTAAATTTGAAATGTCTTGTTTATGTCTATCGATGGTTGGAACATGGTAGCTTTTATGGTTCTCACTTATCCCAAAAAAGTGGGCTTATTAAAAAATAAAAAAAGGGATTTGCAGAATGAAGGAAAATTGAGACAAACAATCACTTAATACTTTGGTGACTTATGAACTGTAAGCCCCATAAAAGAGAGATAGTCAAATGGATATTTAAATTCCAATAATTATTTGGTGAAGAATCATAAAATAAATTTATTGGTCGTATATAAACTGCATAAAAGAAATAGGTGGTGAATATGGCACGTATCTCACATAATTAGAAAGTGATTTGGAATTACTATAAGTCTCAAATTCCATCATACATGTTAAAACCACAAGTATAAAAAATATAAGTTTAATATAAAACTATTATAAACCCAGAATTATATTTATAATAACATATATTATTTTATTAGGATAATTTATTGCCCATTTATTAACAATTTCATGTTACTGTCATATTTCGAGCAATAACTTCTTTGCTTTTCCCATATACATTGATTTGTTATTTTTGTTCCTCTTACTTTGATATTCATTCCATCATATCAAGAATTTTTAACATGATATAAATATATTATATATTTAGTATATATTTTTTTAGATTAATACATTAGAGTTAGAGACAAAAAATTAAATACACCATTCACAATGATGGTATGTCGTACGTACACGTGAACACCATTTCAATTTTATTGACTTACTAAAAGAAATAATGGTATATAATATGTTACCATTCAAGAATAAATTTTATTTTAAATATATAACACATGTTCCTTAACCTAATCCTCATTAACTTCTATGAAAAATATGGACAGATCATATCACTTCGTGAGGTGATAGTCCACCGTACATACGAGCGGCGTTATCTGTAACATCCTATCCCGAATGACTATGAAACTAATATATAAACCGATCTCTATAAAGACTCAAGTGAGTGTACATGTATTATAGAGGCTGTTAAATATAATTAAAGGTCCAATAATGTTATGGTGGGTAGAATATACCCTCATAATTAGAGTAGCACACTGGTATAATAATAAATAATCAACAGACAGTAGCGAAAACATGAATAATTAAAAGACAGAGTAGAAGAAGATAATAATAACATGGTAAGAACACTAAATGAGCATGGAAAATTGACAATAAATCTATTCAATAATGACCATGTGATGATACAAATTTTAATGCAATACCATATAATAAAAATACAATACAATGCAACATATTGCATTAAAATGAATAAAAATGCATGTTCTAACTCCACAAGCTTCTTGAGTACCAACTCTATCCTATATTCAGAATTCTTGCATATAATGAACATTATAATAAATGATCTCTTTACCTATGAAAATTATATCTTCTTGGGTACCTAAGTGATATGGTGTCTCATGTAGGGTGTGGGATATACCTAGTAGGCTTCCACCAACGGTGTTTTAAGCATAATCTAGTATGTGAGTATAAAATAATGTTGTGTGAAGGTATACTAAAAAGATACGAAATAAATAAATAAATAAACATTAAATGTTAGGACCAGGTTTCTAAGGACACTGGATTTACAATACCTTATTCTACCAAATCCATAATTTCTCTAAACAAGGTGAACCTATAAAAATATGTTATGAACCAATATAAAAAAATAACTAGCAATAATGGTCTAATTCCAGACATGTGATTTGATCTGGCAGATGCATCCCTAGATAACATGTAACATCCCATTTAAGTAATGAATAATATATATTCTTATCTATGTCTATTTATGATTTAGATAGTGTTTAGAGGCTTAAAACGAGAATAAATCCAATCTTAAGCATGGAATACACTAATGTTTTTAAAAGATTGTTTTACTCCATTTTTATGACAAAACATTTTTAAATTAAATTTTTTACAATTTTATTAGCACTATTTTACAAAATAAACTTATTATTTATGATTGGGACATTTAAATTTACTTCGGATAAATTTTTGGTATTTTTTTGACAATGTTCATTTTCTAATAAATAGTGAAAAATACAGCATTTTACAACAAAACTGTTTTTTCATCTAATTTAATTATATGGTTAGATTATTTTTTTAATTGGTTTTAAAGTTAAAATAGAATATATTTTTACCATGTAATCTAATGGTGGTCATTGGGATTAATTTCACTTTGGGCATAAACAAGTTCCAAATGTTTTATAGATATTGTTTCAAAAAAACCCGCTATTTGTTTTAACAATAGGAATTATTTTAAATTAATTATTGAAATTTATATGTTTGGAATTTAGTAAAATAGATTCCATATTTGTAATCAGAAGGTCTAAATTATGTAGTTAATACTCTTTTGTTTTTGGACATTATGAATAGTAATGACGGTAATTATCTTTAATTATTTTGATTAATTAGTAATCGGGTAGTTAAGGATAATAAACTAATATAATAATAATAAAAAATGACCACAAAATGTGTCCTAATGCAACGTTTTGTGTCATGGACGACCATAGGATGCCTTGTTCAAAACTTGGGGACCCCATGGAATCACTTTTGTGTGATAATGACTTTTTATCTTTTTATTTTTAAAGAAAGATAAATATTACAAAGAATGTATCACCTGAGTAAAACATTTTTAATTTTGTCTACATAAATGATCTATTGGAATATAAATAGTCATTTGAAAGCTAAAAATATTTCCTACATCATAGTATTTTTATTATAATTTTTAGACTTTTGATAAATTAAATTATTTATGACATCATGATGATGCAGCGATTACCTCATTAATGATCGATTTAAATAAAATGAAAACATAATGTAAAAACTAATCCTTACACTTATCAAAGACCTATTGAATGAGTATATTTATAAACCTTATCACCTTATCCTAGAAATATATCAATGTGGGACATTTTAAATCTGAAACTCATTTTAAAATAAAGTCACATTTCTTTACATTGCAAGAGTGCCCCTCCTCTCCTCTTATAAAAGGCCCCCACCTATACCTCCATACCCACACTTCTCAAGCCTATGGATCGGCCAAGATATGCTCATTTTACCTATTCAAATCCCTCTCTTCATCCTGGATTCCTTACCTTAGGCAGAAAGCTCTTCAAGGAACCATTTTGGTTCAAATCGAGAGGAGTTACTCGATTCAAAGGTAAAGTCTTCTCTAATGCTCTTTTGTTTTTTTTTGCTTCTCCAACCCCCTAAACTCTTTTTATTCTTTTATTTTGTTATAAAAACAGTATCTTCAAAATACTAGGATGTTGTTATAAGATTTATTTGAGAGACACATACACACACCTTCATCTAATGGTTAAAGAGCATACTGTTTTCGTGGATGGCGAATTTCTGCCTCACAAAACGATGATTGTTCAATATTCTTCTAACCCCTTAAAAGGTGGCCATTAAGATGACACTATATTTATATATGATATATAATATTTTTATGTTTTCCTTAAGATTCTATATTTTTCATTTTTGGCTTACCTTTATGGTCTCCATTATGGGTAACCGCTATATCTTCATTTAAGGAAGTGCGGACTACCGCCCCCTCAAAGTGATTTGATTCGTTAATACCATATGTGGGAAGTACAAAAGATGGAGTTATGATATTATATAGATATTATACTGGAATTATAATATACCTTTATATCATTATGATTCCATTCCATAAAATATGAAATAGAAATGGAAGTAGCGTTCATGCATACGTACGGCTTACCGCCTCCATGAATGGTGCATTTCATTTCTTACCTCTAAATGTTATGTAATATTATAAATTCATGTATATACTGGATATATATGGTATATATGATATCTACATCATGAATATAATTCTTTATATAATGGATATTTTACCACAAGAACAAATTGTAATTATAAAGAGTTTATTTTTTACTCAAGTACCAATGATCGTTAAAATGACCGTTATTAACTTAAATAATACACAGTGTTCATGACATGGTAATAAGTGATATAAAAGGAATAATGAACTTGAAAAATGTTCTTAAGCAAGTAGAAATTAACACAAGTTTATTATTAATGAGGTTAAATAACGATCGAGTCGAGTTGGACCCGAGGTATGAGACTTCTTCTCAATCTCCTTTCATTGCATATTTTGTTTTGTACACAACTTTCTATTATATGGTGAATAAACCCCTTTGAATTTTATTGTTATTCAAAAGGAATCTTTTTTATACGAATCATTTTACTTAACGACAAAAGGGAATGATTTTTTTTTCATACGTATGTGGCGACAATGAGTTCTCCGCCGTCGTGACCATTATTTGAGTTTTGGCTTCCTCTACAAGCCATAACATTTTTTTAAATGAAAAAAATAAATACCATGATTTACTTTTCTTTATTTTGGCGTTGAAAATGGTTTTCATAATGTTTTTATTATATCAATGTGTTGTATTGATATCTTTTGATTGAAATGTTGAAATTTTATGTTTCTTTTATGCATGTTTTATGTGATATGATTTATGTTATGGTTATTGGTCATTGTTCATGAAGATGGGTGGTTTCGTGATAAACTAAGGGCAGGTGAGCCCGATATATCTCTCCAATGCATTGGGTAACATGAAGGATTTAAACGTTAAGCTTTCTCCGAAAAGATTTAGGGAATATACTATGATGGGTATTTCAAACGTAACCAAGAGGGTTACTCCCTATGTAATAATGTTATGAATTCCTCAAGTTACCTTTATGTCTTATGATTCATATGATTTATTCATGATTTGACGAGGTATGTTAAAATGCTTATGTTTTATGGGTAAAGTATGATTTCATACATGGACTAATGTTTTCATTTCTTACTTTTATATCCCATATTGAGTTTTTATGCTCATCCCAAGTTTTTTAAATGTTTTTCATATGTCAAAGGAAATGTACATGATATGATGATAGTGTCAAGGAAGTGTCAATAAATAATCCATGTTTTATTTTAAATATGATTCCATTGATGGGAAAAATGAATACTATCTTTTATGTAACCACTTTGTTTAAATGTGGAATGTAATTCATGATTTATGATCTAATTCTCTAAAACTATAAACCTGGAAAGATCCTCAATGTGTATTCTTGAAATATCTCAAGATTAAGTAATGTTTAAGTCTGGGGCCTTATAGTTGGTATCAAAAGTCGGTTTAGATAACTTGAAGAGTTAGAATTCTATTAAATGATTATCCAAAAATATTTTTTTATGGTCAAATTGAAATGATATAGAATTTGAAGATTACCATGTTGCTTCATCTAATACATGTTTGTTCAGAATGGTTTTCCACAGAGGAAATAGGGAAGTAGGGCTGGGAAGGCATACCGAAAGAAATAACCTTCCGAATTAGCATCCTGAGATGGTCGGAATTGGAACTGAACAGTTTGTTGCAGTAATGGCACAGTTGAATCAAGCAATAAATGGCGGTGGTATCCATGCACGAGATCAAACATATCAACAGCAGAGGAACATGTCAGTGGTGGAACATTTCATGAGGCAACATCCCCCATCATTGAGAGGATCATCTGAACATGTACTAGCTGAAGGGTTGATTAAAGCACTGGAGATGATTTTTGATGTCATGGGCTGTTCAGAAAATCAAAAGGTTAGTCTTGCTATTTACCATTTGGAGGGTGAAGCAGATCAGTGGTGGTCGATGGTTAAAAATATCTGGGATGCTGATGAGATTGATGCTCTCGACTAGGATGAATTCAAAGGTATGGTTATTGAGAAGTATTTTCCTAAGGCTGTTCAACTTAGGATAGAAAAATGATTATTGGAATTGAGGCAAGAGGACGACTCAGTGGCTGCTAATGAGGAGAGGTTCACTCGATTGGCAAGGTATGATCAAAATTGTTTCCGAGACCTTGATAGTAAAATCAATTTTTTTACTCAGCATTAAAGCTAAAATATCGAAGGGCATTGGATTCTCGTGAGATTAAATGTTATGAAAATCTTGTTCGATGTACTGAGAAAGTGGAAATCAAGTTTGTCGATGATCAAGTGTTCTATAACAACCAGCAGAAGAAGAGACCGAGGTGGCAGGAGAAAGGGAAGAATTCTTCAAAAAGGTCTGATGGTAAGAAAAATAAGTTTCCAATTTGTGATAAATGTGTTAAAAGGAATGCTGGGGAATGCCTACAGAATTTTGGAAAGTGCTACCGATGTGGTAAGATGGGACATAAGGATCGTGATTGTACTAAAAAAGATCAAGGTGATGGTAAGTCCAAATTTGATTTACAGTTAGTGAAATGTTTCAAGTGCAATGAGATGGGGCACTATGCAAATGAGTGTTCGACAAAGAGCTCAAGTGATGGGAAGCAGTTATACTACAAGCAGAAAGGGGTGGTGAAATCCTTTGGAACTACTTCATCAGATGTTGGGCCATCAAATGAAGTGGTATCAGGTACTTTGTTTTTTCAGATTATGCCAGTGTTTTGTTTGATTCGGGGTCTACACATTATTTCATCTCTGAAAATTTTTCTAGTAAAATGGGAATACCATCTCAAGAAATGACTCTTGAACTTGTGGTAAAAACACCTGGGGGAAATTTTGAGGAAAAAAGAATTTATAAGAATATCCCTATCCTTATTTGTGGAAAGAACCTACTTGAAAACCTTAATTTTTTACCTCTAGTTGAGTTTGATGTTATCCTGGGTATGGATTGGCTCTATACTTACCATACTAAGATTGATTGTAGAGCTAAAGAAGTTTCTTTTCAGAAAGACTTTCAGTTTGTGTACAATAATGAACCCTTACTATTGATAACATATCAATAGGCCGAGAAACTTGTAAAAGATGGGAATGAATGTTACCTTGCACATATTGTTGAAAACAAGGGAACTGTTCAAATTAATGATGTGCCAGTGGTAAATGAGTATTATGATTTTTTTCCTGATGAGTTTCCTGGAATAATACCAGATCAGAAAGTTGAGTTTACTATTGAATTAGTTCTTGATGATAAGCCAATTTCAAAACCCCCTTATCGAATGGATCAAACTGATCTTTTGGAGTTGAAGGAGAAATTGCAAGATTTATTAGAGAAAGGTTTCATTCGACCTAGCACATCACAATGGGGGGATCCTGTTTGATTTTTTAAAAATAAAGACGGTTCAATGAGACTTGTCATTGGTTATAGAGCCTTGAATAACATCACTGTTAAGAACAAATATCCTTTGCCTCATATTGATGATTTTTTTGATCAGCTCCAGGGAGCTCATTTTTTTCAAAGATTGACCTGAGATCGGGGTACCATCAGTTGAAGGTAAAGGATGTAGATGTTCCAAAGACCACGTTTCGTATAATATATGGCCATTATGAATTTGTAGTTATGCATTTTGGGCTATCAAATGCACCTGCTATATTCATGGACCTTATGAATAGAATATTCTCTAAGTTCTTGGATATATTTGTGGTTGTTTTCATTGATGATATTTTGGTGTTTTCTAAAAGTAAGGAGGATCATGAAAGAAATTTAATGGTTATTTTTCAAACCTTAAAATAAAATAAATTGTATGGGAAATTTAGCAAGTGTGAGTTTTGGTTACAACAAATTTCTTTCCTTGGTCATATTGTTTCTAAAGATGGAATAACTGTTGATCCTGCAAAAACAAAGGTTGTGGAACAATGGCCAAGACCCAGAAATGTAACTGAGATTCATAGTTTTATTGGTTTGGTAGTCTATTACCAAGGGTTTGTTTGAAATTTTTCATGGTTATCTAGTCCAATGACTAAGTAACTTGGAAGGGTGTTATGTTGATCTGGACAAAAGAATGTGAGGATTATTTTCTAGAATTGAAAAGAAGACTGGTGAATGCTCCAGTTTTGGCACTACCTTCCCGGAATGGGGAGTTTGTTATCTATTGTGATGCTTCATTGAAAAGGGCTTGGTTGTATCCTAATGAATAATGATCAGGTAATTGATTATGCTTCACGTCAGTTTAAAACTCATGAGGTAAATTACCCTACACATGATTTGGAATTAGATGCTGTTGTTTTCGCTTAAAAAATTTGGATGCATCATTTGTATGGAGTAAAATGTGAAATATATACCGATCACAAAAGTTTAAAGTATATATTCACTAAAAAATAATTGAACATGAAATAGGGGAGATGGATAGAATTAATCATGGATTATTATTGTACAGTTTACTACCATCCGGGAAAAGCAAATAAAGAGGCTGATGCATTGAGTCGAAAAAGTAATGCTTCATTAACAATGTTGTGTTTGGAACATGATCCTTTGGTTAAGGATTTGATGAAATTTGGCATAGAAGTTGTTGGTGCAGGATTTCCTTCTGTTTCGTTTCAGTTATCAGTGAAATCTTCTCTATCAGACAGAATTAAGCAAGCACAGAAGCAAGACAGTGAGTTGCAGAAAAAGGTAGAGCTGGTTCATAAGTTTAAGTTTCCTGAATTCAACATTGAAAATAATTGTGTTTTGAGAATTAGGAAGAGATTGTGTGTGCCGTATGATTCATAGTTGAAGAGAGAGTTGTTATGTGAAGCTCATAGTTCTCCATTTTCAGTTCATCCTAGCAGTACTAAGATGTATATAGGTATTCGGGAGTATTACTGGTGGGACAGAATGAAAATGGATATTGCTGATTTTACTATGAAGTGTTTGACTTGTCAGCAGGTTAAAGCAGAGTGACAGTTACCGAAAGGGATGATTTAGCCTTTACGAGTGCCAGAGTGGAAATGGAAGAACATATCCGTGGACTTCATTGTGGGATTGACGAAGACACCTTGAGGTAATAATGAAATCTGGGTCATTGTTGATTGCTTGACTAAATCTACTCATTTCCTTGCAATATGAGATACTTTTTCACTAGATCAAATTTCTCATTTGTATCTTAAAGAGATAGTTAGGTTATATGGAGTTCCTCTATCCATTGTATCTGACCGTGATCTCAGATTCACTTCTAACTTTTGGAAAGGCCTTCAGAAGTTGTTGGGTACTGAATTAAATTTTAGTATAGCTTTTCATCCTCAGTCAGATGGGCAGTCAGAATGAAAAATTCAGACTTTGGAGGATATTCTACATGCTTGTTCGATGGATTATCAAGGAATTTGGGACCAACATCTTTCTTTGGTTGTGTTTTCTTATAATAATAGTTTTCATTCCAGTATACAAATGGCACCATTTGAGGTGTTATATGGGACGCAGTTTCGAACTCCAGCTTTTTTGGATGAAGTAGGTGAAAAGAAGTTGATGGGACCAGAATTGGTAGAAGAGTTGGCAGAAAAAGGTCAACTGATATAGAGACACATGAGAATAGCTCAGAGTAGGAAGAAGAGTTATGCAGACAATAGGAGGAAGGATCTCTCTTTTGAGGTAGGTGATCATGTCTTACTCAAAGTCTCACCATGGAAAAGTGTGATGTGATTTGGTAAGAAAGGAAAGCTGAGTCCAAGGTTCATTGGACCATATGAAATTCTAGAGAGAGTTGTATTAGTTGCATACCAAGTGGCAATACCTCCAAGTTTATCTCAGGTACACAATGTTTTTCATGTTTCATTGTTAAGGAAGTACATGCCAGATCCATCTCATGTATTGAGTCCAGAGGTAGTTCTACTGGAAGAGAATCTATCTTATGAGGAACAACCAGTCAAGATTCATGACCACAGGGAGCAAGAGTTTTGGACTAAGGTGATTCATCAGGTTAAGGTTTTGTGAAAAAACCACATGATTGAAGAGGAAACAAGGGAATCTGAAAATGCAATGAGGGATAAATACCCCCACTTATTCGATATGTAAATAAATTGGGGGATGAAATTTTCTAAAGGGGGGAAGGATGTAACATCCCATGTAAGTAATTAATAATAGATATTCATATCTATGTCTATTTATGAATTAGATAGTGTTTTAGAGGCATAAAACGAGAATAAATCCAATCTTAAGCATGGAATACACTAATGTTTTTAAAAGATTGTTTTACTCCCTTTTGAGGGAAAACCATTTTTAAATTAAACTTTTGACAATTATATGAGCACTATTTGACAAAATAAACTTATTTTTATGATTTTGATATTGAAATTTACTTTGGATAAATTTTTGATATTTTTCTGACAATGTTCATTTTTAATGAATAGTGAAAAATACTGCATTTTACATCAAAACTGATTTTTCATATAATTTAATTTTATGGTTATATTATCTTTTTAATTGGTTTTAAAGTTTAAATAGAATATATTTTTACCACATAATCCAATGTTGGTCATTGGGATTAATTTCACATTGGAATTGGGCATAAACAAGTGCCAAAATTTTCATAGATATTGTTTCAATAAAACCTGCTATTTGTTTTGACAACATGAGTTATTTTAAATTAATTATTGTAATTTATATGTTTGGAATTTGGTAAAATGGATTCAATATTTGGAATCATAAGATTCAAATGATGTAATAAACACTTTTTTGTTTATGGACATTATGAATAGTAACGACGGTAATTATCATTAATTATCTTGATTAATTAGTAATCGTGTAGTTAGGGATAATAAAATAATATCATAATAATAACAAATGACCACAAAAAGTTCCATAATGATACTGGTTGTGTCATGGCCGGCCATGGTATGCCTTGTACAAAACTTGGGGACCCCATGGAATCACTTTTGTGTGATGATGACTTTTTATCTTTTTATTTTTAAAGAAAGTTAAATATAACAAAGAATGTATCACCTGAGTAAAAAAATTTTAAATTTGTCTAAATAAATGATATATTGGACTATAAATAGTAATTTTAATGCTAAATGGATTTCTTAAATCATATTATTTTTTTATAATTTTTAGACATTAAATAAATTAAATTATTTATGACATCATGATGATGCAACACTTATCTCATTAATGAATGATTTAAATAAAATGAAAAGATAATGCAAAAACTAAGACATAAACTTGTCAAAGACCTATTGGATGAGTATAGTTCGAACCCTTATCACCTTATCCTCAAATTATATCAATGTGAAACCTTTTAAATCCGAAAATCATTTTAAAATAAAGTTACATTTCTTTACTTTCCAAGAGTGCCCCTCCTCTCCTCTTATAAGTGGCCCCCACCTCTACCTCATTATCCACACATCTCAAGCTTTTGGCTCGGCCAATCTCTACTCATTTTATCTCTACACATCCCTATCTTCATCCTAGAAGCCTTACCTTAGGTATAAATCTCGTCAAGTAACCCTTTTGGTTCAAACCAATATGAGTTACCCGATTCAAAGGTAAAGTCTTCTCTAATGCTCTTTTGTTTTATTTTGCTTCTCTAACCCCCTAAAATATTTCTATTCTTTTATGTTGTAACAACACCAGTATCTTCAATATACTAGGATATTTTTATAATAATTATTTGAGCTACACTTACACACACCTTCATCTAATGGTTAAAGAGCATACTGTTTCCGTGGATGGCGAATTTCTGCCTCACAAAAGAATGATTGTTCAACATTCTTCTAACACCTTCAAAAGTGGCCACTAAGATGACACGATATTTATATATGATATATAATATGTTTATGTTTTCTTTAATCTTCTGTATTTTTCATTTTTGTCTTACCTTTATGGTTTCCATTATGGGTAAACGCGATATCTTCATTTAAGGAAGTGTGGACTACCGCCTCCTCAAAGTGATATGATTCGTTAATACCATATGTGGGACGTATGAAGGATGGAGTTATGATATTATATATGATATTATACTGGAATTATAATAAAACTTTATATCATTATGATTCCATTCCTTAAAATATGCAATATAAATGGAAGTAGCGTTCATGCGTACGTACGGCTTACCGTCTCCATGAACGATGCATTTCATTTAATACCTCTAAATGTTATGTAATATTATAAATAATGTATATACTAGATATATATGGTATATATGATATCTAAATCATCAATATAAATCTGTATATAATGGATATTTTACCACATGAACAAATTTTAATTATAAATAGTTTATTTTTGACTCAAGTACCAATGATCGTTAAAACGATCGTTATTAACATAAATAATTACATAATGTTAATAACATGGTAATAAGTGATATAAAAGGAATAATGAACTTGAAAAAGGTTCTTAAGCAAGTATAAATTAACTCAAGTTTATTATTTAGGAGGTTAAAGAACGATTGAGTCAAGTTGGACCCGAGGTATGGGACTTCGTCTCAATCTCCTTTCATTGAGGCATATTTTGTTTTATACAAAACTTTTTTTATACGGTGTTTAAACCCCTTTGACTTTTATGCTTATTCAAAAGGAATTTTTTTATTCAAATAGTTGTACTAAATGACAAAAGGGAATGTTTTTTTGTCGTACGTATCTGGCGACAACGATTTCTCCACCGCTGTGACAATTATTTGAGTTTCGAATTCCTCTACAAGACACAACTTTTTTTTAAAATGAAAAAAATAAATACCATGTTTTACTTTTCATTATTTTGGTATTGATAATGGTTTTCATAATGTTTTTATTATATCAATGTGTTGTATTGATATCTTGTGATTGAAATATAGAAATGTTATGTTTCCTTTATGCATGTTTTATGTGATACGATTTATGTTATGGTTCTTGGGCATTGTTTATGAAGACGGGTGGTTCCGTGATAAACTAAGGGCGGGTGATCTCGATATAGCTCTCCAATGCATTTGGTAACGTGAAGGAGTTAAACATTAAGGTTTCTCCGAAGAGATTTAGGGAATATACTGTGATGGGTATTCCAAATGTAACCATAAGGGTTACTCCCAACGTATGAATGTTATGAATGCCTCAAGTTACCTTTATGTATTATGATTCCTATTATTTATTCATGATTTGATGAGGCATGTTAAAATGATTATGTTTTATGGGTAAATTATGATTTCATACATGGAAAAATGTTTTCATTTCGTACTTTTATATCCCATACTGAGTTTTTATGCTCATCCCATGTTTTTGAAAAGTTTTTCACAGGTCAAAGGAAAGGTACATGATATGATGATTGTGTCAAGGAAGTGTCAAGAAAGAATCCATGTTTTATTTTAATTATGTTTCCGTTGATGGAAACATGAATACTATCTTTTATTTAACCACTTTGTTTAAATGTGGAATGTGATTCATGATTTATGATCTAATTCTCTAAAAATATAAACCTGAAAGGATCCCCAATGTTTATTCTTAAAATATCTCAAGATTAAGTAATGTTTAAGGCTGGGGACTTATATAAAAACTATGTAATATTAGTCTTTAACACTTATTTCATCATTATAATTTAATAAGAGGCAACAGGATTCCATCCCAAGTGATCCAAAAAGGAATACTGAGTATCACACTAGAAGGACTATAAAATTTGACACCATAAGAGTCCGTACAAGGTGATTCAATTGAATCTTAAGTATCACTCCCAACATGTTATGAATTAAATAAGAAACCTCCAAGTCCATCCCTGCTATCACTAATAGGGGATAAAGTTTCACTAATTTTTTGGTATAAACATCTATCCATTGAGCCCATCCATGGTTCCTCTCTAAGGGAAATAGTATCCCTCACATGGAGGTAAATAAAAAATCCTGGTGATCCCTTCCATGAAATACCATGTATTGCTCATAGTGTGTCATAGCTCAAGTAACCTATGAGCCTATCCTTGGAAACACATAAATGGAGACCCAAGTATCACCCAAGGCACATATAATCTCTAATATCCTATTACCCCATCCAAGTCACTCTAAAAATAAACCCAAGTATCACTCAATGAATATCAAAAATCATTTAATCATATAAATTTCAATTACAAAAGAAAGGCCATCTCTTTATACATGCCTCAACATAATACAAGTATAAATGATTATAGTGGCCCACGTATTTACGAACAACACAACATAAATAAAGTGTACTTTAAAAGGTAAATCCCTATTTAACATATCACTTAAAGGATAACATATTCCAATTACCAAAGAATGTCATTTACCCAAAAACATTAATAAAAATGAAGTATTCCATAAAAGGAATTATATACAAGAAAGTAATTGGGGCTAGGTGAACTGATCATAAATTGTAAATACCCTACATGGAAAGGTTATAAAATTGGCTATGATAACATGAATTCAACACTTAAGTCATAATTTTCATTGAATTAGAAATTTTTTTAACCCCCTTAGGTGTTTTTTCGGTCACTAGGAGATATGATAGTGGAGGGATACAACCATCCACATTTCAATTAATCAAATTGTAACATTTTATTTGAAAACACGCCACAATGAGAGATTTTATTAGAAAATAAATGAAGGAATTAAATAGACACACCTTTAAGAGTGGTTGAAAATTTATGTCTATTCTCATAAAAAAACGAATTAAATAAATAAAGTATTCTAGAAATAGTGAATTATGTTATACATAATTAATTTTATAATGGGGAGGTGTCACATGAAAAAACTAGTTTATGGAAAAAACATTAACATTATAAATCAACTAAAATTTGAAGGAAAATATATAGACCAACTACCATATTACAAATATTATTTACTCATAAAATATCAAGGATTGATTTAGTTTAGTTTTTAGAAATTTAAGAAACAAAAGAATGCCCTGAAAATAGGGAAAATTAGTGTGCACCAAAATAACTCCTCCGAGAGAAGATTATACAGGGATATGTATAAGAAGAATGAAGATATTATCAATACACATCCAAAAATATAGACAAAATTCAATTACAATAGAAAATGAAGGAGACACATGGAAGCATAGATGAGGAGAGAAGAGAGAGATCAAGCATCTTCTTCTAGTGTGCACGATGGAGAAAGAAAAGAGGGTTGAAAAGAAATAAGGGTTGGAGGAAAAAGGGGAAAATTTAACCCATTTAATGAGGGACATGATTTTGCCACATTATTATTTAAACCACGTGCCAACTAGGTTTAAAACACCACCCAAGGAACCCCCTCACACGGGCTAGCCATATGGGGTAGCTAGATGTTTGTAGCTCATGAAAAAGCCCGCTATCAATAATATGCAATTAGGTGCATGGCTATTACGATCCTATCACATAGTGAGACCAAACTATTTGCATCCTCAAGGAATACTGTATCATATATTCATGTTTATCATGGGAGGATTGATGATTTCATAAAAATAAAATTATCGAGCCTTAAACTAAATTTAAAACAAAAAATGTAAGTGTTACAACTCACAAAATTTTATTTAAAATTTCATTTTTTAAAATGGCCCCTCCACGGGGATAAAAAACCTATTCCTTTAGAAGAGTTCATCTAGTAAAAAAACACGAAATTATATAATATCCCTAGATAAAAACATTCAATCTCTAATAAGACGTAGGTAATGATGAAAAAAAACATCCAACCCACTCGAGTTTTGATTTTTTCCTTTAAGGGCTGAATTGTGTTTATAAATTACCAACTCACCTTACAAGCATCAGTCTAATCATATGATATATAATCCATTACAACTAAAGCCAATGCTCATAATCCAAACTGAAACATTGACCCAAAGACTACCTAAACCTTCCTAACCCAAGAAATGATCACATGCCCATTTCTTTAACTACCAATCCTATGGTGCTCCACACCATAAGTACTATCATTTTAAAGTCCAATTCGGAGTCATGATATCTCCACCATTGGAGTTGTCTATTTAAGTAAGGTTTATTTCATTTTAACAATGCTAATGATATGATTATTGATTTGATCAAAGGGTAGATTCCAAATTCACCTCATTTATTCTTTTCAAGTTAATATTTCCAAGCAAACCTTTACTGACATTCAAAATTTACCCATTTTATCCCAATGCTGTATAGTGAAGTTCACTAACCAAATCCAATGAAATAAAAGGAAACAAGTTGAGCCATGGTCATCCAATTATTCTCAAAATGATAAAATTATACTATCGGTGTATCACAACCCAAAGAACAACACTTTTTCTTAGAAATATCTCATTATCATTGAGCATGTCATCCAAATACATTAAATGAATTTCAAAAATGTATTATGACTAATATTAATTTAATACATCATGCCATTGTAAGCTCATGAGTGTATACCAGACCCAATACCATCAAATATCTACCCATTAAAGCATCCCATTCATTCTCATCTAAATTTTGGGGTAACACAATAATAATAAACTAGAGTCCAAATATCTCATCTGATTCAGTCAATACTCCATCATTTACAAGTGAGATGTCGATATGAAGATAAATGTCCACATATCAAGAACACTAACTAACTAAAAAGTGGAATCTATTGGGTATTAAGGTAAAAGGTCTAACTAGTGTCCATGAGTCATTCCAAATCATTCATTCTTGGGATCCCAAGTTTCTTTCAAGACTGAAAATGCCATGATATCAAATATTCTTCTAGTTCACGGATCTGATAGAGCCTATTTATCCTTATAGAATAGAACTGAAATTAGCTCAATGTATAACTGATTCCCTCTCAGTGTACATAAGATGATGTTAGGATAGGGTAAATGATCATATAAAAAATATTAAAGTAATAGTGTTCAAACTATTTCTCTAAAAGGACCTGTGTTATTCCAGCTTCACTAAATACGAAGTGCTTGGCATGGTTCCCAACCCACCATAAATAGAAGACACAAAAGAAATAGATGACGGGCCACCTCAGACTGACTCTTGTGGAGAATCAGAAATAAAACGGAAAAAATATCATCAATAACCACTCACAATGCCCTTACCACCCAAGTCATCATAAAACCACTTATGTAAAACTAGCAAAGTGCACCCAAACCAATAGTGTTTTCAATGGTCGTGTACCCAGCTTACCATACCATTGCAACTCTTCCTCACAATCACCAACATATCTAATGATGGAAAACCACAAGGGTATTTAAATTAATTAATGAAATATTCTAAATTATATTTATTGGTAGTGTTCCTTCTACTTTAAAGGACATGAATCACATGGATTGAAGCGATGCTACCCACTGTACGATTGTCCTAGTCCTCAGATTTTTGAAAAACTAAATTTCAATCAATGGAATAAACTCCATCACCCACTGTTTATGGGTACAATACAAGGGAAACATTATTTTAGAAATAATTAAACCAAATGAATTGATAGACTATCCTCTTAATAGTGAACATGATCAATTTACTCTAGACATATGAATGACACTCCTCTTGAGTTACATCCATGCACACCAAAACATCATGAATAAAAGCCAAAACAACCTACCATCATGTCAAAATGAGTAATCACTTTTAGAAAATCATCATGAACATTGGAATGAGTCTGGTTTCTATTATTACCCACATAACTCTTCCATGAAGATAACCTAGGACCAATGAATAACATCACATGACTTAAATGACTTTTAATAAACTCAAACGATGCACTATACACCATTTTATAAACTCAATAGGTACTACATGTATCAATCCATACTACACTGATATTTAACAAGAAAATGGAACATACATGAAACTCTCCATAAGCTTATGAGCCTTATGAATTCTAGTATAAAAAGGACCATAAAAAGAGTTATCTCATTGTCACATTACACCACACGACTGTCAATATGGCTAATGACCTCCCAAGCCATCCAATACTAATATGGAAGAATAAGAAGGGTCACACAACCTACTATGTGGCTAACCATTCCATATGCATGTACATCCCACTAATACTGAGAACTATATGATGATCATTCCTATGAGGGTCAAAACACCACACAACAACCCATTAAACATAGGTGTCATTTTATAAACAAAGAGTCCCACATGAGATAATGACACCCGTATTGTAACACATGACTCAAAATATTCACAAGAATTTATCGATTTTTTAAAGGTTCTAAGGGTTCTACCTACCTTGGGATAACCTCAAACAAAAGAAGAAAGTATCGAACCTATAACTGGGTCACACTAAAAAGGTCACTAGGAACTACCACCTATCTTTTAGGTTCAAGTTGTAAAAGAAGAGTCTTACAGGTAATGCTCATGGTTCTATTATAAGGGAACCACAAGGAAATTATAAACTACCCTTATATGAGGTTTAAATCTTAAACACCTTCTTATGGTTTTATTTATGCCGATATATTTTTTTATATTTGATCTTCAAACATTTAAACAAAAGTGTAAACCTCTAATACCGATCAAGAGAAAAATGTGATTTGGTATTTTATTTAGCTAAATCCACAAGGAAATATATGAAAGTTATATTAAACATCCTTTTAAAATTAATTATTTCACTAACATCCCATTGTATTTAGGCAATTTAACATATTAATTTTTTTATCCATTCCATTTATCCATAAGGTTCTCTCAATTAAGATTAATTTAATAAAATTTAGATTGAAATATATTATGGAAAAACCCATTAATTTATATCTTTAATTTTCATTATTAGTATCCATATAAATAATAATGTTCAAAATCTAAGAACATGTCTGTATTAGTAAAGGAGGGGTCTTGTCAAGTAAATTCCACCATACGTCTTTATGTGAACCCATATGGGTTGCTGAAAAACATGTTAAATGACTATCCTTATATAGTATAATTTTACCACCATGGGGTAAAATAATAAGGCACAATAAGATAATGGTGACCAAAGAGGGTCCTAATCATGAAAAAATAAATGTAATTAAAAAGGGTCCAATCAATTCATTCTAGGCTTATCAAAATGAATCCTGAAACATGTTAAAAATTAAGTTTTAGAGTCCCCTTACTGGTTAAATCTAATAAGAATTTAATACCATGCAATATAGTTGGGTGGAGTCTAGTTTATACCATAACCATATCAGTTCAAAATGACTTATTTGGGTTGATTCATGAAAAAGGACCATAAGAAACCAATTTACATAAAATTTAACGTTTAATAGATTTTAAATTTATAAGTTTCTTTATAAATAGAAATCTCATAAAGATGGTTCGATTATATAGGTCACCATTTTCGAATTTATAAATAGACCATACTCATTATCAATTGAAAATTTTATTCCATTTAATCATCGACCATATGTTTCAGCCCATGCAACCAATGGTTCTGGGATTAATATGTCATGATTAGGTTGTTAAAGTGTCACCATCAGTCTTTGAAGAAAACACCATTTAGGTTGATTCTAGAACTTTAACAACCAATTATATATTAAAATTATGATTATACATGATATAACAAGCAATAAATTCTAGAAACATTCAAAATAAGAAAAAAACTATGATGATTAATCATACAAAGATACTGCAAAATAAGGTAAAGCACCCAAGCATGGCATATATGTAATGTATACTTGTAATCGTATAAAACATGGAAATTAATCACAAAACATTATATATAGGCAAGAAACTAGATAAATCATCCATCATTTTATACAAAAAATCGGGATGATGAAATCCTTAAGAAGATATAAAACTAAACATGTTTTACCTAATGTGGTCTATAATAGGCACGCTAATAAACATGGAAGGCACATATATAAATCTCAAATATCGTTTCACTGAAATACGTATGGCATGGAATATTCATGAAATGTGAATATCTATGTGTCTAAGATGATGTATGTAACACCGTATCCATTCCATACTAGGATAATGGAAAAATACCATAAATCTCTTAAATCAGTAAGAAACAGAATGTAGACCCATCACTGAAGGTTAAATCATAATCAACTTTAACATCAAACAACACGAACAAAAATCCCATCCTTGGACGCTTGTACATTTCCCCATGTGTGGGTTGATCACTCCCATACACACCTATAAGAAAAGGGCTGATAAATTCCTTGTCTTCTATATATTATCACAAAATAGTAAGAAAAAGGAAATGAATCTTTGATGTCACTTTATAACATCCTAACCGAAATGATTATGAAACTAATAGCCGGTTCAATTTCCACATGGACTCAAGCTCTCCTCCCCATATGCTAGAGGCTACCAAATATCATTGAGGGTTTAATGATGGTATGATGCGGAGACTATAACATCATAAAAAAAGTATCATAATGGTATAATAATAGATAATCAACTGACTGTAGTGGAAATACGAATAATTAAAATATAGATAAATAGAAGATAAACCGGTAAGAACACTAGGTGAGCATGGAAAATGTAAAATAAATCTATTCATCATGTTCATGTGATGTTACAAAATATAAACAAAGAACATAAATCATGAAATAAAATATAGTACAACATAGTAAAAAAATGAATAAAATCCCACCGACTAACTCCATGAGCATCTTGAGTACCAACTCAATCATGTTCTCGTAAATCATGAGAATAATGTACATTACAATTATTCCAAGACTTATGAACAAGAGATCTTCTCGGGTAACCCTATATAATGGAATCCCATGTAGGGTGTGAAATATACTCAGTTAGATACCACCAGAAATTTCTAAATTATAATCCAGTTTGTGAGTATAAAATACAATTGTGTTCATGTATAAATAAATTATATGAAATAAATAAATAAATAAATGTAAGAAGTTTGGACCAGGTCTCTCAAGGTCACCTAGATGACCATACCTACTTCAACATAAGCCTAAATGTCTCTGATTAAGGTGAACCAATAAAAATGAGTTATGGTCCCACATAAAATCATAAGTATCAGGAATAGATTGAGCCCCGACTTGTGATTTTACTGTAAGACACATCCTTGGAAAATAGATATGTAATATTACTCTTTAACATTTATTTCACCGTGAAAATTTAATAAGATCCCATATAAGTCTGTCTAAGGCAATCCAAAAATGATTCTAGAGTTTTTATCCAATGACACTATGAATATCCCACACTGTAAGAGTCCTTTCAAGGTGATCCAATAATGGATTTTTGACTATCACACTCAGCATGGTGTGAAGTCAAAAAAACCCTTGATTCCATCCCTAGTATCACACATAGGTTATTTATAATCACTTGTGTCATGGTATAACCATCCAACCATCGATCCCTTCCAAAGTGTCTCCCTTAGAGAACCTGTATCTGTCATAATGAGGTTGAAAAATATGCATGGTGATCCCATCCATTGAATAACATATTTTTGTCATGGTGTATAAAAACTCAAGTATCCCATGATCCCTTCCTTAGCATCCCATAAATAGATACCCAAGTATCACTGAAGGTACATATAATATGGAACAACCTAGGAGTTTGTCCATGGATTTCAGAAAAGTAATCCATGTATTTCTCAAGGAATATCATCAGTCATTTAATCTTTTAAAATTAAATTTCAAAATTAAGTCCATGTAGATATGCATGCCTAAATATAATTCATCTATAAAGGATTAATATGTTCTATGTACTTAAACACACAACAAAATAAGGAAATTACAATTTTGGGGGGCAACACACATTTACCCTTTCATTTTAAGGAACACAAAGTACATTTACCAAACTATGTCATTTATCAATCTTATTAATAATAAATAACAACGCCATAAAAGGGTCTATGTACAACAATTTAGTTGGTGCTAAGTGAACTTCTCATAAGTAATAAACTCCTTACATGAAATGGTTATCATGTTGTCCAAGCTAATGTGCATGCCATAATCAAATCATCAAGTTCATAGAATAAGAGTTCTATTCAACCTATTTAGGAATGTTTTAGTCACTAAATGACCAAATAGTGGTGTGATACACCTTTCCACATTTCAATTAATCAACATGTTAAATTTTATAAGATATCACACATCAATGAAGTGTTTTATTAGAAAATGAATAATTAATTGTAGGAATTCAAGGGAAATAATCATAAGGGTAGTTAAAAATTGAGGTCCATGACCATAAAAAAATAAAATTAAATATATAAAGGCTTAAATAATTAGGGAAATATGTTCTATATAATTAATTTCATAATGAAAAGGTGTCAAATAGAAATAATCACAGACAACAAAATGGGGTAATTTATAAATCAGAAAAATATTGAGGGAAAAGCTTTTTAATATCTAACATATACCAAGGATCATTCACCCATACAACATTGAGGCATGATTTGGTTTGGATTGGGATAAATGAAAAAATGGATGAATAACCTAAGAATAGGGAGAATTATCTCACAAAAAAATAACTATAACGAGAAAGGATTAAATAAGGATTAGTTGAAGAGGAAATAATATATTACTCGTACACACCATACGTGACTGACATCACTCAATTTCACCCTCAGAAAAAGGAGATACATAGAATCCTAGAGTAAGAGAGGAGAGGATGGTCAAGTGGCTTCCCCAAGTGTGCATGAAGGAGAACACAGATAGGGGGAGAAATAAAATAAGGGTTGGAAAAAAATGGTATAGTTAACCAATTTAATTAGATTTATGGATTTTATAAATGGTTAGAAAAATCATGTGCCCACCAAACATAATCCATGGCCTAAGGACCCCCCCCCCCAAACAAGCTATCTATAATGTTTTTCTAAACATGTGCATCCCATACAAAATCCCTATATGAAGAGCATAAAATTTGGAAAACAACTATACAAACCCTCTCACATGGTTAGACCAAATAATGTGAGTCCTTTAAGTCCACTAGATCATCCACATGGTTTATCCTAGGGGCCTCATGATTTCATACAAACCGTGTGCCCCTATTTGCCTTCCTACAATTTGAGATTTTGGGGTCTGACGCTCCCAAAAACTGATGGAACACTTGAGACAAATATAAAAAATTAAACCATTTCTAAAAACAATGCATATAAGTGTTCCAACTCAAAAAATTTCATTATGATACTCTATTTTTAAATCATCCTGTCCATAATACTGAAATTCATGTTCCTTCAAAAAATTTCATTCGGTCAAAAAACGAATGATGCAACATTATCATATCCCACATAAAATGTAAAGTAAGAAGATATATATGATATAATAATTAAATAATATTCATTTTATTAAAAATATAATATTTATTAATATTATATATTCTTATTACGATCTAATTTAAAAAAAATAATTCACATCAGTTCGCGAGGCAATAATCCCCCATACACACAAGTGACTTACTATTTCCCAACTGGTTAGGATGTAAGAAGGTATATGTGATATTATGATTTAAATCGTACAATAATATCATTAATATCATATATAAACATTTAATGCACAATTATATCAATCCTTGATAGGTGGTGATGGGAAACAAATAACATCGGTTCTGGGGTTGTAGTTCGTCATACACACAAATAATGATTTAATAACCCATTTGATGAAATTAGAGATAGAAATAGACCATTATAATAAAACATAATATATTAGTATATAAAATATACTGAGATTATTATATCATCTTTATATAATAATAATTTAAGGAGTTTGATGAAGAAATAAAATAAAACACTCAGTTTGGGACGTTACCTATTCTTCGAACAACTTCTTCTGTTTTGCACCAAAAGGCTTATAAAGATTATTTTATGAGAAAAATAACACTTATAGGATGATATAATGTAATTAATAAAGTTATTTATATTTTTATTGGACATACTAAATGGATTTGGATGTGTGAATAGTAGATGAGAGTGGGTGGCAATTTATTAGTGAAATGAGGGGCACACCTGTAATTTAGGAAAAGAAAAAGGTGTAGCCACATTTTCCACATTCCAAAAGGATCCAAAATGGTCCATTTCTTAACAGATAAAATATAAAGTCAAAATTTTTATATTAAATATCTGCAGGATAAGTTGTGGGTTATTTTTAACACTTACCATTTTTGTTTAACACCCGTAAAACCTATTTCTACCTTAATCACAGTAAATTATTTTTACAATTTTTACTATAAATTATGGTAAAGAATTAATTTAAAATTATTAGATAATATAAATTATCCTTATTATAAATATGAAATAATTTTTTTTAATTGCAATCACAAAATAAGAAAACTTTAATTTAAATTTAATCCCACGGATGCGACGATAAAGCGATTTTCAAAAGCAAAAAAGATATAATATTTAAAAAGATTATATATTAATATTGAGAAGATTTTTTTTCAAATGAAATAATTTAGATTAATAGGTATATAATTGAACTAATTATACCTCTAAATATAACATAAAACAATTTTGAAGTTTTTAAACGCTTTAAAATAAATGATATTTATTAATAAAAGTAGTGTTTTTCGATATTCATAAAAAATATATATCTTCTTATAAAATTATCAAAAATTAACTTTAATATTATTTTTAAATTATTATTTAAAAAATTAATTTAATTTTGGAAATTAAATTATCTAAAACTTTCAAAAATATATTATAAAATAAGTTCTCAAAATATAAAGAAACTAATATAAAAAAATACAAGTTTTAAGAGATTTTTTTTATTCTAATTTATTATATAAAAAATAAATGAGATTAATGTTAAAACATATTATTTAATATATAATATAATTATTTCATTAAAATCACTCCAAAAGTGATTTATTTATTTTATGGACATAAAAACATTTTTTGTGCATAAAAATGTTTTTTTCTAGAACAATATTTTCTTATTTTCATATGGATTTTATATTCGCTTATAAATACTTTGTCACAAAAAGAATTAATCATATATTTTCATAGTTTTTTAATCCTATTCAACTGAAAATTCTAATGGATAGGTGCTAACTATAATATTAAATAATAATATTTTAATAGTATGTCATGTCTCCTTTAGAATTGACGTTTCATGTAATGATAGCTATACATTATGTTGAATATAACCCGAAAATATAAAAAAAATTAAATTAATTTAAAAAAAATTCACAATAACTCAGGGTGTTATATATTTTTTAATCAGAATTTAAAAAATGACTAAAGAACATAATTCTATAAGGGTTGCAGTTGAACTCTTTAAAAATTTATAATACTTAATTGTGATCAAAGAATATTTCTCTTTAGATAATGTTTCCAGGATATATATCATGGAAGAGACAAGGGAAGATGGAGTACCAAATTCTATTATATCTAATCCGTATTTGAATTTTACCTCGAAGGTCTTGTGAAGCCTTTAGTAAGTTCTTGATACATAGTTGAGTTTTAGCACTGTATATCATGCTCCAATTAATGGTCAGTCTGAGAGAAAGATTAAAACAATAAAGTATATGATGTAATATATTTCTATGGATTTTATTTTTTTTGGGATTAACACTTTCATATATTTTTGATTTCATAAAAAATATCTTCACCTGAGTATTCAGATAGATCTTTATGAATATATATATATATATGGAATGAAGTGTATGGATCCTACATGGTGGATTGAATTTCGAGAAATAAAGCTGTTAGGACCTAATATAGATAATAAAATGGAAGATAATGTTAAATCCATTTAGCAACACATAATAGTGTCACAAATCCTAAAGAAAAATTATTCTTAAAATCACTGGCGTGATGTGGAATTTGATGTCTGTGGAAATGTGTTTCTATGACTTTCTCTATTGAATAATGTTATGAGATTTCTAAATAAATAGAAGCTAATACCTAGGTATATTGGAACCTTTTGAATTATTTATCATAATAGGATGATATCCTGTTGGTTGGTGCTTCCAAAAAACCTCTCTCATGTCCATGATGTGTTCCATATATCTCTCCTGAGGAAGTACATACGTAACCCTTAACATTTATTGAACTATAAGCTCATACTGAAGGAGTGTGAAATTTCTTAAATGGAAAACATATCAGAGATTCTAGATCAAAAAAATAATGTTTTATGAAATAAGACCACTAACCCGATCAATGTTTTATGGTGATACCACAAGTTTGAGGAAGCTACGTGGGAACCCGATGATTTAAGGACGTATATGTATCCTCAGTTGTTTGTACCAATGTGATGGAATTTAATGGTTGATAATAATTTTATGTGGGGTATAATTTAACACCATTTTTTAATTAATTTGTTTTGAATAAATTTAATTTATTTGATAGCTTGTGTTACACACAACACCAAATTTTAATGAATCATAAAAAAATGTTAATATTATTTTTTAAACATGAACATTATCACCAAGCTATTAAACTTTGTATCATGAATTTGAATGTCCTAATTTTAAATATTATTTATAATTGGTTTATATAATTAATCTATATTGTTTAAAAATAAAATAAATTTAAATAAAGCCTTTATATGTTTTGAAAATATTATTTTCTAAAAAATGATATTTTAAATTATTTTTTGTGAATAATAATAAATTTATTTTTGGAAACATTTAGAAAATTGAACTGATAAAATAAAATTTAATTTTTATTTAAGACTATAAAAATTATCCTAGGTTTTTTTTATGGAAAGATTAACTTTTCGATGAATAGTGAGTATTTTGTTTTTAATTGAAAACTACCTTTCCATTTAAAGAATATACAAGGTTTAATTTTTAAATTTTTTTTATAAATGTAAAACTATTTTAGTTATGTATGTATTTATCCAATTTATTCCATTAGAATCATTTTCATTTTTAAATTTTTTTAGAACGGTTTTTTAAACATTTTAATATATTCACTTTGAAAAACCACTTTCTCATCGTGAGTGAGGGTTTGACGATAAATAATATTTTTCTAATTATATCAATAGAATTTATAGAAATTGATTAAATATAAAGAATCAACATTATTTTTATTATATAATATTTTCAACTTAATTATTTATCATAATTTATATTAAAAATAATAAAAATTATTTACCATAGTTAAGGTAAAAATGGGTTTACCAGGGGTTAAAATAAAAAGATTAGGGTTAAAAACGACCCAAAACATGTTCAAAACACATTTTTTTGTCCATATTTAGACCCTATGTCTTCTATTATCTAGATTTTTCCATTTTGGAGACTTTTTGGCGTGATAAAAATGTGGGTACACCTTTTCATTTTCAAACAATTACAAGCATGTCACTCACTTCACTTATAAAAGGCCACCCTATCTCCTCTCCTATTCACACATCCAAAACCCTGTGGTTCAAAAAATAAATTCCCAAACCCTATACATAAATCCATAAAATTATTTTAGAATCCTAATTTTTATCATAAATTCATCCTTGGAATTTTTTTTATGAAAACCTAAGTTGGTTACCCAAAGCATAGGTATAGTTTTTTAATGAGCATTTTTATTTTATTTCATACTACAACTCCATCAATTATTAGTAACCCCTGATAATATAATAACCTCACTATATTCTATTCACTATTATATTATTATATTAATTAACTTAACTAAATCCATACCCTCTTCACTCAAATGGAATGTGATAATGTCGCTCATATGTACAGTGGACTACTTCCCCATGAACTCGCGTGACACATTTTCCATCAACATATCTCATGGATGGGTATGAAGATGGATATACTGTATATATATATATATATGATATTTATAACAAAAATATAATTTTATTTATAAAATATCATATATTCTATTTTTAATTTCCACTCCATATAGAATATGATAATGTTATTCATGTGTACAATGGACTACTGCCTCATGAAGTGATGCCGCCCATTTTTAAATTTTGTATTAAATGGAAGGTAATGATGGATATATTTAACAAATATATGTGATATATATGTAATATATAATATTATATATAGGTAATATATTATTTTCTTATAGGTTTCTTCATCTATTGAGGTAATGTAATCAAAATTCATATCTACATATAGCTCACTATCTCCATGAATAGATTATTTCGTTTTCTATCTCTGAAGACTATGGATTACAATAAATACACGTTGATTGAAAAAGTAATATATTTATATATTTTTTAAAATTATAGATATTATTTAACCATGAGAAATGTATGAGGACAAAAAATAAAAAAATAAAATCATACATGAAAAAAAACAATTATTTCCCAAAACACGAATTTGACATGGAATTGTTAAAAACATTTAATAAAAATTCCATAGAAAATAATATATGGTATGATATATACAAGTATAATTTTCGAATAGATGTATAATAAACATATATTTATTATACATGAGGTCTGAATGTGTAAGAAGGAAATCAAGACTCACGGTAAGTGACTTTGATCTCAATTTTATTTCTTTGGGAAATATGCTATGTTATGTACAAATATTCTTTTATGAGGTGTATATATAGTCCAATTTATATGTAATACCATGAATTTATTTATTACTATGATAATATAAGTATCACTTATCTTTATTATTTCACGGGGATTATGATTCAAAGGAACCAAAGTGATAGGTGTTCTATGTACAATCATATTGTTTATCCGGATTGCTTATGATTATGCTTTTAATGATGAAATATTGTGGTCTATATTTGAAGAAACTAATTTATTTTATTTTAATCTGGTGATATATGTATAATAAATATTTCTATTCATTTTTCTCTCTTTATGTACCCAAGAGTTCGAAATAATGTTTTTTATAAATCATCTGAATTTATCTATTTTTTTCAAAAACAATGTTCGTTCAAAAACCATGTTTTTCTAATGATGTTTTAAAAGATGTTTTAAGTATTATTTAAATGTTATATTAAAGACATTTTTATGCCTATATGCCTTTTTATGTTTTTTTGGAAGGAATCATCATTTAGTTTTCTAAACATGGTATGTTTGTGATTTAACAAAACTTTGAATGGAATATTTGTTTTAATGAGTACGACATGAATATAATTTCCCAACAACATGACCATTATTTTCTTTTAATATTAAGTTATATGTTTTTAGGCTTTTTTTCAATTGAATGGACTTGCACAATATTTTCTGAATTTTTTAATTTCAAAAAAGTAGTTTTTATAGAAAGGATATTATCTACAAGAAATGATCCATGTGATTTTTCTTTCAAAATAAATTTACATAAATGATATCATAATTTTATGTACTTCTCCAGTGATGAAAATATTATTTCTTGTCTGAATGTTTTATTTTTTTGATCAAAAGATGGTTATGTAACCCTTTTCTTTAAAACAGTTTATTTTTTGATAAAATTATAATGAAACCTGCTTATTTTTTCATGGGTTATTATATGATGAAATGATCAAATTATTATGAAAACTATTTCTTTTCCATAGTTTATGCTATGTGAGATTTTAATAAAACCCATTTATTTTCATGGTCTCTAATATGATTAATATTTTATGATCTTCTGTCATATATATATATATAATTTTCCTTATGTGATTAGTGGGACCTATATATCCAAATAATGTATTGGGGAAATATTGGTATATAATGAGATAGAAATTAGTGGAATGGGGATTGAAACCCTTTAGTAAGGAAATCTTTCCACTATGAATGTATTGGGAGGGAACCATGACTACTATGGTGGTTTCATGAGTGAAATTGTTATACTATGATAGTTTTATCCATATGCCTTGAACTAATAAGGAAATGATTTTATATTCTTATTTTTATTTAATAATTCCATGTAGTATTCCATTATTATGATATAATGGCTCATGTTATTTTATTCACTTATAATTCATGTCTTTGTAATTGTAACTCTTTATTCCATGAACCAAGATTATTATATTTGATATGTAGAGTATTGTTTTCAAATTTTATACTCAAGTTCTCATACCATACTACTCATGTTATGTTTACATATAACCCATTTTAACCCTTACTAATAAATTTAGTTCACCCTTTATTATTTTTTTCACAGGTTAGGAATAAATACATCCTCTATTATTTTTCTAATAAGGGTTTTAGTTATTAATAACTTAGTGGGAGATGATTTAGTTCTCCAATGAACTAGTAATTTTTGTTTCCAAGTTTTTAAAGACACTGTACCTTTATAATTCTCATTAATGTTTTTGTGGAATGTAATGAATCTTTAAAAAATATGTAATATCTTCATATGAAAATCTAAGGTTTTTAGACACCAAAAAAAATTATCTAAGCCATGACATGACCTCTCAAGATTCCAGTATTATTTAGTCTCACATAACACCCATAAAAGCACAAAAATTCCATATTATAGTGCAATGGTCCCATATTCACTCATCATAATAGTGTGTCCCTCACTAATCAAGTCATTATTATCCACATATAAAATATTTCTAGCTCGAACCTTAACTAACATTTGAAAACGACCATCAAGGCCCTTCTATCACCTGTAATCGAATAAAATAAATGCTCATGGTTTAGAAAAAATTATGTTGGGTCCATACTTATATATAGTCAGGGTAGTTACATGTTATATTTTTTTTATGTCAATAAACTATGGTTGAGTGACCCCACTACCCTAATCAACCCATTTAAACTACATTACCTCGACCTTTATCCATAGGGCCACAAGAATGTTTTGATGTTAGGGATATTGCTTATGATCGAAGTACATAGAATGTTATTTGTAGAAAACTTTATAATAATTAATAGTTCATAATAATGGAGAACAATATGCCTATGGATATGTTCCTCTAAGATTTTTCATTTATAAAACATCACATCTGAATAAGACCTTAGGTAATGAATCTAGGTTCAATGGACCATTTTAGCATAGCAATAACTTATGATAAAGGACTAATGAGAAAAACTGGCTAATACACAATTGATAATAGATCAAAGGGATGGTAAAATACTAAATATATGTGTATATAATCTAATTAAGTTTATTTTCTACGATAGTATATAATAGAATAATAAAAATACGAAATGAAAGTGAAACAAATTGAAACCTTTTACTTTGACATGGTATAATTTTTGAAAGGGTATAAGTAGAGGGACTCAATGATCTATCATGGGTAATGATAAAAAACATTATATTAACATATAATAATCATCATGTAAGCATAAAAATATAACTTGTAAGATATTTTCAAATTTAAACATTTCTTTTGGAAATGATAATAAGAGGATTAAGAACTGTTACATTTTCATGGTAACAAGTTATAAAATACGTGTAATGAGATAGAGTAAAAATTATCTAAAAATATTCATCAAATTAATGAAATTATAATTGAAATAGATACATATCATTATATGAAAATTATTTTTTGAAAAGTTTATTACCAAAGGATTGTAATTAAAGTTGGATACGAGAGGAATAAAGACTATTACTTAGACAAGAAAATAACTAATTTAAACGGTATAATAAGAGTGAATGAATAATATATACTCAAAAATGCATTACAGTGATGGTAATATATAGTATTATATTGATATAATCATATTATATTGGAAATTGAAGGACATTTTAACAAAATAATACTTATGGTAAAAGGAATGGAGAGTAATACGAGACATTACTTTGGTATACTAATGACTTGAAAAAATGGGCATAAGAAGAGTAGATGGATAATATAACATGTTAAATGAATAAATGTGATTATAATACAATATAAAGTGAAGAATATTATAATATTAAATGGAATATTAAAAGATATAACCACAAAATAATCACAATTGGAAAAAAAGAACATCAAATATAAACCATTACATTGGTATAACAATGGCTTATGAAAAGGGGAATAATGAGAGTGAATAAATGAAATATAATGTAAAATAAAAAAATGGATGATAATGTGCATTAAATATAGGTTTAAAATTAAATAAAATAATATCTCAAAGGATAATATAATAAGATAATTTTTATTTGGAATGAAAGGGGAGTGAATGAGAACCCTTATCTTATTGAAGTTTATTTGATCAGAACATGCTCATAAATCCACTAAACAACTTCAATATTGAAGGGAGGGATTTGGGAGAGAAACCATTGTAGAAATATAAATAGATAATTAGTGATTTTTCTATGATTAAATTTTATTAGAGCATGCATATTTATACGTTCAGTGAGTTGAATTCCATAGATGAAATTATTCTATATAATATTTCCCATTATTTCAAGTTCTGAAATACATGAATAGTTCCCCATTATCTCTTTTAACAATCCAATATTTTTTTGATTCCAATATAATTTTATTTTCACTAGAATTGTTGTATTGGGTAATTCTTAAATTTCTATGATATCATATTTACTCTAAGTTATAATATCTCAGCGTTTTTTAATTATCATTTATTATTTTCACCAAAAATTTAAAAATTTCAACCCTTTACTAATTTTTATATACTAATTCAATATATTGAATCTATTTAACCAAATTTATATGTTAATTATTATAAATTTATCTTTTAAATAAATACATTTGAAAATAGTTTTCATGTGGTGTACATTATTCATACCATATACATTATAATTACAAAAACCAAATTATTTTTATAAGAACAAATTCACCTAGATTTGATAAAAAATGTATGATAATAAGCCTAAAAAATTAGAAATTATATCCCAAATGAAAATATTTAAAACATTATAAAATATTATTTTAGTAAGAAATATGTAACTCATCCTTTAAAAGGATTTTTATAGTATCAAAAAATGACCATAAAATTGTGTATTTGTTTACTTATAGGTACAAATTATTTTATATATCAATATATTATTTTTTAAAATTAAAAAATCCTTATAAAATATTTTTAAGATTAAAAATATCATTTAAAAATTTATTTTATTCATTATGCACCAGAAAAGTCATTTGACAAGAAAAATTAATATAACACCTCATTATTTTCAATTTTTACATGTTAAACTTATAATAAAATGATAAAAGATAGATTATAATGAAAAAATAATTATTATAATGGACACATTGAAATTAAATAATATATTCAGGAAGCAAAGATATCAAATAATCTTGATTTCAGTAAAAATTATTTTATATAATCCTTTTAAGAAATTAATATTATTATAAATACTAAAATTAAATTTCGATAAATGGAATAATAATCCTTATTTATTATGATTAAATACAATATTTTTAATGTATATTTGTGGATTAGTTATTAATTTCATGGAAACCTATATAAATTTTATAAATATAGAATTAAAAAATCCAGATTTTAGGATGGAAGATAATTTCACAACATTAAAAGAAAATAATTATTTTTCCAAAAAATATATTAATTACTTCTTATTTTTAATTTTGTTTTTTGAATAAAAATATATCAATTAATAGAAATAAATATTTCTATCTTGTAAAAAAAGGTTTCACCAAATATTAAATTTATAATAATTTTAAAATAATATATACCGAATGGTCATCAAAGTAACATAAAAAATAAAATACCACCATATTTCGATATTTTAATACTAAACACACACACACACTCATATATATATATATATATTATTTATTTATATTCATCGCGTTTCTAATAACTATAATGTTTTCTAGGTATTACTAGTTATAAGATATTTAATTGAATTTATTTTCCATTTTATGTATAATATCTACCTTAAAATTGTAATTTAATGAAACAATTATTATTCAATAAACTGCTTCACATGAAGAAATATATATTTCACAACTAAAAGTTTTCATTCTTTAAAATTATTATCATAGTCATGATGAATATGGAAGACCCTTATATTTATATCAATTAATCAAGGAATTCAATTTCATTAATTTCTTGATCGAAATTAAAATGGTGAATATATATCATTTATTTTATAATTTATTTTAAAAAAATAATTAAATCATGTTTATATTATCATATTCATTTATTTATAGATGGGATTAATCTATCAATAAATTATTTTACATTAGAAATGATAGAAAAATCAAATTCATAACGACACACATAATTGATAATGAAAAAAATTAGAATAATATAGATACTAAAAATTGAATTCATCATATATTTTAGGAAGATAAATCCTATAAATGTGGAATCATCATTTATTGTTAATACTTCTCTTACAAAACCACCAAATGATATACCAAATCAATAATTTATTAAATTATTATCTCAATAGGTAGGAAGCACTAAAACATCCAATGGGAAGACCCAACCCATCATGATGAGGTCATTTTTACCCCAAAAAATATCGTTAGAATCATTAATAAATCATAATGAAACTCAGGTATATGATACACCACCTTTAAGAAATTCATTTTCATTAAGTCTATGATTTGACTAACAAATAGTGCCTTGGAAAACTCTTCCACCAGGATCAAATTTAGTTATGTATGGACAATTTTCACTCATAATTACATATCATGATGAGTTTCCAACTATATTCTTAAAAAAAGAATGAGTGACAAATGTTCTATAGATGCTTCAAAGTTAAAAATTAACTAAACAATCGAACCTAGTGGTTATATTATGATATGAACCTTGAAAAATATTATATGTCCGATGAATACCAAAACATATAAAATACAGATAAATATTTCATTTAAGCTATAACATTGATGTTGGTAGACATTGTCACTATTGACCTCTTATATGATGTGAAAGATGATTCCAATGGGGAGAAGGATAAAAAGGAGGCCTATATAGAGATTATAAATCTCAAGGAGGTATATAATGTATAAGTATACACATAATAATAACATAATTCACAAGATTTGTGATATCCTCTTGAATATTCATTAATAACAAGTTAATAAGACATTTTGAATGAAAAATGAAAAGGGGATGGTTTATCTATTATAGTGAACCTAAATTTTCATGCATTAACAATACATTACATTTACAAAATATGTAAAATATTACAAAAACATATAACCAAAACCGTATTAGTCTAGTTACTTTGGAACCATAGAAAAGTTAATACTGGTACATAAGTGACTTAAATTATCTGTCATTATGATCTTCTTGACATGAAATATTCCTAGACACATCATACATAATACATAAATTCATATCCTGGAGATGGAAACAAAAAAAGTTGTGACAAAGATTCTTAGTAAGGGTAAACAAGGGAGGCATGTAAGAATAATAATGAGAATAAGGGTTTGACATCATGATCACATAAATAGAATATCATACTCTTTATATCAAAGATAATATACATGAATCATGACATAAATATTAATATTATAAAATACTTGAATCGTAAGGAAATGAAGAAAATAAATCAAGAAATCATAAAATAGGAATAATACATGGAATTTTGGAAAACACATAAGAATATAATATCATTTCCATAGTATCCAAGGAACCATCTTCAATAGTCTATTAGTAGTACTGTTTTACTTCCTATACCATCTTGGTACTCATGGTTCACTCTCATGGCCATATTTGTGGAATGAGTTCACTCTTCATACCCTCCTGGTAATCATGGTTTAATCCCATGTTCATATTAGTTGCATGAGTTCACTCCTCATACTATTTTTGTATTCATGGTTCACTCCCATTAAACATCTTAGTAGATTGAATTCACTTCTTATACCATGTTTGTAGTCATGATTCACTCCCTTGGCCATCATAGTTGTCAAGGATCACTCCCAAGACCATCTTAGACTATCTCATGATATATAAATCATTACCCAATTAATTATAAGTAGATATATGTTCAAAACATCTCACATATGAATCATACATACATGTTACACAAGATCATTAAAAATCATATCGTAACCCATGAAATGAAATGGGTAACATAAATATGCAACCATATCAAAACATGTAAAAAAAGGAAGGTTTCATAATCATTTCAACATAAACATAACCCATGAAAATAATTGGGTTTCAAAAGCATATAACCCATGCAAGAGAATCATTTTTTATAATCATCATTAAATCAAAACAAAAACCATCAATGAAATAATATGAATGGAGCCTTTAGATAATTTTCGAGAAGTTAATGAGTAAAATAAATATATGTATTATTAGATGAAAAATAACATAGAAAGATATTATGAAAACATTTAATGATGAAAATAATTATTATTCATTATAAAAATATTTTTAAAACATAAAAACATTTTAAAACCATTTTATTCAAAATAAACTTGAATGTTTATAAAGAAATATTTGAAAACCATTTGGAAATCTTTTTCATTGATAACGTATAAAGAGAGCTCGAAAAATATTTAGAAAATAAATTTCCTGGAAAGCATATAAAATGAGCTATAAAAAATTTTGAAAAAAATTTCTTTTAATATACATTGAAAACTTATAAATAAGGATTGATATAATTTTGAAAAACATTTTCCATGAAAACATATAAAAGATCCTTGAAAACATTTTAAAAAACAATTTACCTTGAATACTTATTAAATAATCTTCAAAATAATTAGTAAATTTTTTTCCTTAAAATCTTATAAAGGAATATTTGAAGACATATTTAAAACAATTTTCCTAAAAAACATATAAAATAATCATTGAAAATAATTCGAAAATATCTTAACTTAAAATTATAAAATAATCATAAAAACATTTTGAAAACCACTTCTTTAAAAAATAATTTGGAAAATTATAATACATCATGAAATATTTTTATGAACAGATTATTTAAAAAAACATCAAATGTTTTTATAAAAAATTACCTTTTTAAACATGAAAAGTAAGTATTTCAGAAATGAAAACCTATAAATCTAAAAATGTTGTATAAGGTAATAAGAACATTCCTTTTTCATGGTAAATGGTTAGAAAAATGAATTCATAAAAAAATACTATATTATTAATTTTAAAACATTTATAGAAGAAAAAAAATTGTTTTTTAAAAATTATAGGAGAATATTACAATATTTGTAGAATCCCCTTTTTGAAAAAATGTTTTTGATGGAACACAGATTGCTGATTGAAGAGAGGGTAAAGTTGGTATTTCATAAAAAAACTTTCATAAATATATTATATACCAATGTACTGATAAATGGTACTAATATATTATTATATTTTTAATTACCAAAGGATTATAAAAGTCATGAATTTTCTTGAGAGATAGATCATATGATTTCATCATAGGAAGAATAAATATAGATAATCTGGAAAAGTAATGATATTGTTTGAATAATCTCTTAACAGTGGGTAAATTTGAAACATACTCCCTATGTAAGATAAATTAAATTAAATTAATCATAAAATATCAGAAATTAAGGAGATTCATTATATAACATTTCAATGGTATTATATAAACCTCATGAAAAAATATATGTGCATAACATGACATGTATCTCAAAGAGGTAAAATAAAGAAAAAACTACTTTGCCGATTTGGTCAATTTTGAAACCTAAACCCCTTGAAATAAATATAATTAATGGATGTATATAAATATCCATAAAATTTATTATAATAATCATATAATTCATCCATGGGAGGTATATTCATGACTAAAAAGTAATGGGAGCGAATAAGCATAGATCTCATGGAAATAAAATTTGAGATGAAATTACTCATTCATACCTTTAATATAATAAATATAAATTTATTATGAATATATCAAAAAAAACTATTATTAATTTTAATACCATATATTTTTCATTTGGTAATTATATTACATTCTCGGTAACACTTCTATATTAAGGTTTCACTTCAGGTAATATCTGCTTTGTTCTTCGCATGTGTGTTAATCTATCTTATCTTTGATCCTTATAATTATATCATGATTTAAAGAATAGTAATCATGATATAAATATCATTTATATTCATTATATTGGTGTTATAAGAAAATATAAAATATAGAATCATGAAATGGAATACACAGTTCATGGAGATGGTAAGTTGTACAGATGCATGAATGCTATTTCAGTTTATATTATTAGATTGAAAGAAAGAAGGAAAATAAATCATGTATATATAAATATATCATTATTACAGTATAATTATTATATAATATATACCATATAAGTCCAATAAACCCATCCTTAATACATTCTATGTAGTGTGTGAATGAATCACATTGCATTAAGGGGGCAGTATTCCACACTGACACAAACGAAATTATTGTATTTACAATGAATGGAAAGTATAATTATTTGTGTTTTAAAAGGATTAAATAAGATTAAATATATAATATATATAATACATAACAGATATAAATTGAGTTTCCATCATTATTTTCACCATGATAGGCAATAAAGGGAAAATGAACAATTGTTATTTTGTGAGGTGGTAGTTTTCCACACACGTAATCAGTATGTTCATTACCCATTAGATGGAGGTGTGTGTATGTTCAAGTAGAAAAATTTAAAAATATCATTTTTTTATTTAACATACATATTTTTTAAACAATATTTTTGTAAATATAGTGGAGTGGTGGATAAAAAATTAAATGAATAGAGTTTGAGAGAAGACGTTACATCTTAATCGGGTAACTCCTTCTGGTTTGTGGAAAATGGTTTAATTATATTTCTTTCTAACCAAGGGGATGATCCTATGAGGAAATGAGGGATTTTGGTAAGTTTATTTTTGTTGATATAGTTCTAACCTAAATGTTCTTAGAGGTGTGAAGAAGATGGAGAAGTGGTGGACTTTTTATAGGGAAGGGAAAGGACATATTTGACATTTTTTAAAACAAGTTAGGTGTACCCAAATTTTTACCAAAAAAAGTCATAAATATCTAAAAATATAAATAATGGATGTATCATGTATCAATACTTCCTAGAAAACTGGGGTTAGAAATGTTTTAAAGTCATTTTGGGTCTTAAATTTAATGTTTAGTACTTTGTTATCTTAACTTTTCTCTTAATCAATCGAATTAATTTAAATAAATTTCACTACTATTTTTGATCAAATAAAAAGTTGAACTCATTAAAAATTATAAATTATTCTGATTCCAAATATTGAATCCATTTTTCTAAATTCTAATCACCTAAATTCCATTAATTAATTTAAAAATTATCCCACTTACAGGATGACATTGTTGGTTTTTATAGTAAAAACATCCAAATGCTTGCTAAGTTCTTATATCCAATTTTAAAGTTAAAGTGATTAAAATGAACAATATTGGTTTAATTTATTAATGTATTATATAATTAAACTTTATAACCATTTTAAAATATTATTTAACCATATAAATTCATTAGATGAAAGAAAGGTTTTGAATTAAAATTCTATAATTTTACCTTTACATTAAAAATTGAAACCTTAAATAAAAAATATTCGTTAACCTACTTTTTATGTTTTTATTTTAAAGATTATTTTTATTTTGATATATTAAATATAAAATATTTCCAAAAAATTGGATTTAAAATGTGATCATCATTAAAAGGTTGGAAATCCTTTATAAAAATATAGGTTATAAGAATAAAATTTGTTTTGTTATTATCTTATATATATAAAATCTATTATATGACGATCAAAAATATTTTTTGAATATATAACATATAAATTTAATTAATATTTGTTATATATTAATAATTAATTTAACTTATTAATATAAATCATATTTTTTACATAAAAATAGACTTTTATAAAATCAGTCCCTTTATATTCATTTGGTTTCTATATTATTTTTCTAATTAATAGGAAACCAATGTATTCAAGTATATATATTCATAAGTTAATTGATCCTATAATCTTAAATTTAATGGCCATGTTATACCATATTAAATAAAAATATATTAATAATGAATTTTTATTCTGTAACACTCGGTCTTACGTGTTACACAAGACATCGAGAAAATTCAATGTAGCAGGTAACATAAGCTAACATCAGTGTTCTATATAGTGAAAGATAAAATTTATGTTGAGTATAGTGCATTGTTAACCTACTATTATGTATAACACAATTCAGATATAGTTATTTAGCATAATATAACCTATTTTCATTATTGCATGAAGTGGAAAATATCAAAAAAGATTTAATTAATTTGAAAAAAATAATTCATAAAATCTTTGGGGGTTACTTTCTACCCACAAAAAATGAATTTCACCCCAAAAACTCATCTGGTTTATTAATGGTTTAATACTTGAATGTATCTTTCCTCTAAACCCACATCGTAAAACTGAATCCAAATTTTTTTTAAAAATAAAATGTTTAAAACATAATGATTACCCAAAGTAACATATAACCATGGTCCCAAAAATGAGAAAATATGTTGAATGTGAAAACATGGACTTAGAGGGAAAGAATAAATATTCATAGGGAGAGATTGAGGTTATAAATCAACAACATTTCAATTATCAATGAAAATTTTAGGGTCTCAAATTAATAAATCTGAAATGATTTTAAAGGATATCTGTTCAACAAAAATTAAGGTATAAGGACAACACATTGTTTTGATCGTTACCCTATCATTGAGTAATTATTTTATTGAACAAGAATGTAAGGAAATATAAATACAAATTATGTTTCTATAAAAAAAATTAATTCATTTTTCTATTTTATCTATTTCTAATTTATCAATTACTCAATGAAATAGATGTCCATAAATAAACATTGATGCTCAAAGCACTAAAATTCACTTTTAGCAGATAGTAAGGCACATAATACAATGAAAAGAATAAATATTTTTCACTAATAGACCTTAATAATCAATATTATCAATACATTAATCTATGAACATAAAACATAACAATTCTGTTTAATTACAAATAATTATCCATCAAAAATAATTATACATTAACCATGTCATCGAATAGGCCCGTGGTAGGTGTGAAATCCTTAAGGTCCATTGGTTATGGGTTCAAGACCTACAACCTTATCATATATTATTGGTTGTCACCCAAAATAAATGATTTCCTTTTCTAAAAACACACTAATATAATTTGCACATATAAATATGATGGAAAAAATTTAATTAAGTTTATTAAATAAAAATCCTTTTAAGAAGGTTTAGAATACATTCTCAATAAAGAAAAACTTACTCCAAAGTTTAACATAAAATTTTAATTAATTATTATCCTTATAACCCTTATAAAAAATGAAAATCCAAAACTTTAGATAGAATGTCATGATATCAACTTAACATTGATCAGTTATAAGTCAAAATGTAGCTCTTAGTTGTCACCTTCCAAAGATGTGAATAGCCTCATGGTAAATTCTATTAGAACATGGTAAAAACCTGAAATACCAAAAATCCTTTTAAAAAACACGAATTATTCCTTATTATATAGATTATTAGATATATTCTATAAATCCATGAATTTGAAATTATCACCCATTATATAATGAACTTATTGTCAACAAGTCATTAATTAGTTCCAAGTTAACCAGTACCGTCTAATTTACTTATTAATATCCCACATATCATTATACAAAAAATATCTTACCCTAAGTTACATATTTGGGGTTATCTTCCCTTAATAAAAACATCACCTTGTCATTAAATCACTTTTATAGTCCATCAGAAATATTAAACAAACTCATTTATGTCCATAGAAAAAAATATAAAAAAGACAATCCTTATTTATTTCACCATTTAATTAACATAATTAATCAATCCCAAATACAAAATGACTTTGACTATTCCACTTCATCTATAAGCCCTAATAAGGATACATTTTCTAATTACATAATACATATTTATTTTTACATTTTATATGTAGTCTCATCATTATAACCAATATAACCATTGCTCACACCACATTAATGATTCACATTAGTAGCCTTCCTCTTAGGAGATTTAGTTGCATAATGACAGTTTATTACAAACATAAATCACTTAAACCTTCAATGATTCCTTAAGGGGTCCAATAATCTCATCCATTTCTTTAGATGAACATCTCATTTTATTTGCAGTCACTTGCATTGTGCCCTTCTTTTCCAAAGAAAAAACATCTTATTGTTCCTCTAATACATACACTTAGGCAATTCGTTATACATTCTTTACACAAAGGAAAAAAATATTCTTTCTTTCGTGGTCTACATTATTAAAACTCTCAGCGAACTACATCCTTCTTTTCCTTGGTGAGTCTGAGAGATTGTTAAGGTACACATTGATAATCATGTTCCTGAAATCTTATTAGGCACGGATACAACATCTTTCACTATAGTGATTATACCACTTAACTGTGCATCAAAATTTTCTCCATCACATTCATTGTTAATACAGTTCTTTTTGGTGCCCACCATTTACAAAAACTATAAGCATAGTTTGACCATGACGTATCACTACAGAAAACCACATAGTCATGAAATAATTACTTTTAGTTTGTCTAAATCATTGACCCTGCCTTAATCAATGAAACACTAGGTCTATCCAAGATTATTCATAGTAAAATTATACTTAAATAATTCATGATGGTTCATAGAGAGTTTATAAATTTCCAAGAAAAACATCCTTTTAGAGTGTCAATCCAGGTGTGTAGTAAGTCCCATCACCATGCACCAGAGTACCTCGAGTATGGGCCAAAACATATTTTTCAGAGGTGTTATGCCTAGGTACATTTATACCAAAGTCACATCCACTTCTAGTATCCAGAAATGGATGTATTTCTAGGAAACAAATCCCTATATCCTTCACTAAAAATCTAGGACACTTTCCTTATCATTAAACATATCTTTAGACACGTCCTTAGGGCTCTCACAATGTTTTTCTCATCCTATTGGCAAAGGATAATTAAAACTTTTTTCTAATACCAACTATAACAACACTCACTTTTCATTCATTAACATTAATCCAAATTTTTAGAATACATAAAACATGACAAAAACATACTCCTAAAGATGATATAAGTCTAGTGGCTTTGTAAACATGGAAACATGAACACTGTTACATATGTGGGTAATATTATCAACAACTACGTTCTTCTTGACTAGAACCATTTTTAAAAACATAACAAAAAATACATTTCTTCATATCCTGGGGTATAAAATATAAAATGGGTGAGTTTAGATGCTCAGTAATTGTAAAAAATGGAGACATATAAGAATAAATCTGAGAATTAGGGTGTGAGAACAAGATCATGTAAATCTAAGAACAAACCCTACATATCAATGTTCATAGAATTGAATCATTACATAAATATTTACATTTTATATGGATTGAACCATAAGTAAATGAATAACATAATCCATGAAATCATAATATAGGAATAAGACATGGAATTGTGGAAAGCACATAAGTATATAATATGATTTCTATATTATCTAAGGAATATTGGAAATATCATTTTTGTAGTATGTGTTCACTCCCCATATCATATTGGTAGTCATGGTTCAGTCCCATATCTATCTTAGTAACATGGACTCACTCCTCATATAATCTTGGTAGTTTTGGTTTACTCCCATAACCATCTTAGTAGCATGAGTTCACTCTTCATACCATCTTGGTAGTCATGGTTCAGTCCCATGATCATATTTGTTTCATGATTTCACTCCTCATACCATATTGGTAGTCTTGGATCACTCACATGTCCATCTAAATAGTTTATGTCCACTCCTAATACTATCTCAGTCTATATAATGAGATATATATCATTACCAAATTCATCCATGGGAGATATACATCCCACCCATCCCATAATTAAATCATACATACATATTCCACATGATCGTTAAAAATAATATCATAACCCATGAATTGAAATTGGTATCATAAATATTTTATTATATCCTAACCTGTAAAAAATTACAAGTTTTTTAATCATTTCATCAGAAACATAACCCATGAAATGAATTGGGTTTCAATAGAATATAACCCATGGAAGATAAATGAGTGTTATAATCTAAATTAGATCAAAACATAAACCGTGCAAGAAATAATAGGAAGGGGAACTTTGAATCATTTCATAGAAGGGGATGAGTAACATCAATAGATATCATCTTAGATTGAAAATAATTTGGAAATATATTTTGAAAACATTCTTTGAGAAAAATAACATTTCTTCTTTGAAAAAAATATCTTTAAAGCATAAAATCCTTTAGAAAATCATTTTCAAGAAAATAAATTTGAAATCCTATAATTAAATATCAGAGAACCTTTTGGAAATGTTTTTTTTAATATTTAAAAAGAGCTTGAAAATATTTTGGAAACCCTTTCCTTGAAAACTTATGGAAGGAGTTTCAAAGCATTTTTAAAACCGTTTCTTTTAAAATAATTTCATTCTTATAAATATCACTTGAAATAATTTTGAAATACTTTTAAATGAAATCATATAAAAGATGCTTGAAAACATTATGAAAACATTTTTCCTTCAATATAAATGATGCTTGAAAATATTTTTGTAAAAAATTTCCTTCAAAATTTATAAAAGAATATTTGAAGAAATATTAAAAAAATGTTTCCTTAAAAACATATAAAATAATATTTGAAAAAATTTTGAAAACAATTTTCCATCCAAAAATATAAAAGAAACTTAAAAACCTTTTGTAAAGCACTTTTCTTGAAAAATTCAACAAAAATGAATAAAGAAATCATGAGTTTTTTTAAAACCATTTATTTTAAAATTATTTTCAAAAAAAGTTTCTAAAAAATTAAAATTTTAAACATGTAACTGGAGCTTTACAGAAATGACATCGAGTAAATCCATGCATGTTGTACAAGGAAAGAAAAACATTCCTTTTGCACGATTAAAGGTTAGAAAAATGATTTATATGAAATAAACAATATTATTTCTTTAATGAAACTAGTAAAAGAAAAAAAGAAAAAAATTTATTTTAATGATTATTTTAGAATAGTGAAATATTCTTGAAAACCCTTTTTAGAAAACATGGTTTCGAAGGAACACAGATTTCTGACCAAAGAGAGGGTAAAGTCGGTATCTCTTAAAAACAATTTATTTACCATTTTATGTACCAATGAGTAGAAAAATTGTACCCATACATTATTATATTATGAATAACCAGAGGATAATAAAATTCATGAATGTTATTGAGATATGTATCATAACATTTAATCAAAGGAAGCATAAACTTAAACATTCTTGAAAAGCGATGTGATTATTTCAATAAATATAACCACTTAGTAAATTTTAACTATAATACTCATATAAGAAAAATGAGATTAAATTATGCTCAAAATGACAAGAAAATATTTATATTCATGACATAATAGTTCAAATGCCTTATATATACCACAAGGAAAACTATACGTGTGTAACATGGCATGTGTCTAAAAAATGGAAAATTAAGACAAAATTACTTTGCCGATTTGGTAACTTTTAAATATTAAGACCCACGAAATAAACATAATATAATGGATATGTAAATAAACATAATTTTATGTATAATAATAAATGAATAAATCCATGGGCTTTATACACACCACAAAAAAGGAATGGGTGGATGATAAAGCATGTATCTCACATAGATAAAATGTTAGACGAAATTCCCTTACCTTGTGTCTTGAATCTCATCATAATAAGTAAAAAATCCTATATAATAAGTATAAATTTATTAAAAATATACCATAGAACTGAATTCTTACGTTAAATTCCAAATATGGGTTGACTATGGCTTTATATTACCCGTTTTTTAACAATTTTATGTTAAGGTTTCACTTCTGGTAATATCCACCTTGTTCATGGAATGTGTCTTAATGCGTTATATCTTTGGTCCTTATACATACATCATGATTTAAAGAATGTAAATAATGATTTAAATATAATTTATATTCAGTATATGTTTATTATAAAAACCTATAGAATATATAAGTATGAAATGAGATACCCCATTCATGGAGATGATAAGACGTACGTATGCATGAACACTGTTTCGTTTTTTTATTATCATATTGAATAGAAGAAGGAAAATGAAAAATGTGTGTATATATATAATTATACCAGTAGCAATATTATATCATATAAATCATACCATTTCACTAATAATATCATTAAAACATTCCATGTACTATGTGAACAAATCATATCACTTTGAGGGGACAGTATTCCACACTTATTCGAATGAAATTATCTTATTTATACCAAATGGAAAGTATATATATGTTTATTAAAAGGATTAAAAAAACATAAAGCGATACTAAATATAATATTTAACACATTAAACATTAGTTTCCATCAAAATTTCCATCGTTAGAGGGGGTAAAAGAAAATGAAAAATCATCTTTTCATGATTCAATAGTTCGCCACACTCAAAAACAATATGTTCATTATCCAATAAATAGAGGAGTGTAAAAGTGAAGGTCAAAAAAACAATAGAATAAAAAATCACAGTGTATTGAATATACTGGTGTTTTTATACAATAATGTAATAAATAGTGATGAGGGGTGGAGAAAAAAAATTAAAGAACGTTCTTCGAGAGAAGATGTTACCTCTTTTTTGTGTAATTACTTTTGGTTTCTGCCAAATGGATTCCTAGGATTTATTTATACCCAATGGGAGGTTTCTATGAGAAAGTTGTGTATCTTCTTAACTGAATTTCCAATGCTTTTCCAACCTTATGTGGTTTCAGAGTTGTGAAGAAGAAGGAAAGGTTGTGGCCTTTTATAGGGAAGGGAAGGGACACACTTAACATTTTTCAAAACAAGTTTGGTTTACCCACATTATAAACTAAAAAAAGTAATATAAAACCAACTATAGTCAATAAATTATGGATTAGATCTGAATAATGGACATTAAATGGATGTTGTAGAATATTCTAGGTGCTTTTGTGTCTTAAATTAATGGTTTAGTATTTGTTAACATAATGTTTCTCTTAATTGTTGTAATTAATTTTAATCACTTTCACAAATTTTTTTAGTCAAACAAAATTATCATTATTAGACATTATATTTTATTTTTATTCCATATATGGATACCATTTTTAAAAATTATAATAACATTTGTGGCATTAATTAATTTAAAAAGCCCGTTGATGGGACGACACTACAGGTTTATAAAGTAAAAACATCCAAAAGTTTGTTTTGTATTTATAAAAAATTTGATTGTGAAATTGATACCAATGACCTATATTAGATTAATTTATAAAATTATTATCTAACTAAACTTATAAAAAAATTAAAATATAATTCATCCTTATAAATGGAATAGATTAAAAAGATGTTTTGAATTATAGTTCAATATTTTAACAATTCATTAAAAGATGAACCTTTTACATAAAAATTGAAAAAATTAGCCTATAATAATTTTTGTGTTTATATTTAAAATATAAAGTTTATTTTGACATATTAAATATAAACATTTTCTAAAAATTGGATTTAAAATCGGTTCTCCATTAAAATATGGTAAAACTACCATTATAAAAATATTAGTATTAATAATAAAAATGGGTTTGTTCTAATCTTATGTCTATCAAATAAATTATATGATTATCTAAAATATTGTTTTTAAATATATAACATATAAATATTATTAATATCATTCACTATTAGTAATTAACTGAACTTATTAATTTAAATGGTTATATTCCCATAAAAATAAGCTTTCATTAAATCAGTCCCTTTATATTCATCTGTTTTCTATATTATTTTCTAATTAATTGGTGACCAATTAATTCAAATATATATGTTAAAAAGTTTTATAATCCTAAAACATTAAATTTAATATATATGTTATATCTGTTTAATAATAAAATTTAAATAATGAATTATTTTCATGTAGCACTCTGTCTTGCGTGTTACATAAGCCATCTAGGAAAGTAAGTCTTGCATGTAACATAAGTTGAAATTAGTGTTACATGTATAGAATTAAAAAATATATGTTTTTTTTACTATAATTTTATCTTGTTGTTTTATATAATGCAATCCATACATTGTTCATTAATATAAAAAACTATTTTTACTCTTGCATGAAATGAAAAATATCAAAAATAATAAATTTATTTGAAAAAATAATTTAAAAATCTAGGGTTGTTACATAATTAGACCTTATACCACTAAAATAAATTGATACCCTATTTTTAAAATGATTAATTTTCTAAACATAAGGCCAGAATATAAATAATGGAGATAAATAGTATAGAATTTCTTAGTGGAAACATACCTATAAAACACTACTTTTAGGTAGAGAGTACACCATCTTCAGCTAAAAATTCCCAAAATAGAGACAACTTGACCTAAAAAACAAGAATCAATATATAATTATATTAAAAAAATACCATTCTGTCTAGTTAATTAAAATTAGATCGGTACTAGGAGTTTCCTTCTTAAGATATACTTTCCTATAAGTTTTTAGGGTTTTTACTTATTTTGGTTTATTTAACCATTTTATAGAGTTATTTATTTCAGCTGCTGATATTCTATAGTTCTATGTATGTGTTTTGTGTGAAAGACACCAAATTTTCTCTGGAATTAACACAACTATGCCCTCTAATGAGTTTTTCGTTGATTATGACACTATAATATATTTATTTTTTAAGGTTTTTTATGGTTTGTCTAGGTGTTCCTGGTCCTGAATGAGGTCTATATTAGGTGGTGATTGATTTATGGGTCATTGGTTGAGGTAGGTTTCTCAAGTCACAACTCCTCAAAATTTAATATACCTGGATAGATTATTTATTTTTAAATCATGCTTGAATTTCATAAAAGTTATATTATATGTTCCTATTTAACCTTGTCTAGGTGAAATGGTTTATATCTTAGTTTTTTATGTGTAAAAATTGGGTTATATTATTTATATGACAAAAATCGATTTTCAAATAAATTTCATATTTCCCTAGTGTCTAAAAAATTTCATTAATCTATATTTTTAAATGAATTTGTCATAAATGGCGATTTTATTTTAGACAATTTTAATGGGTGGAAACTCATAATTTTGTAAAATGGTTTACGAACAAGTGACAATTTCAGATTTTATAAGGTTTCCCAAATTTTATTTTATTTATTAAGATGTTATTTTGATTTTTTTTTTGATTTTTTCTTCATAAGGTATCCTAGTAGTGGATATGAACAAATGTAAGTTTTCAAGATATTTAAAAAATATTATTTCATAGTTTTTATTTTTTAAGGGTGAATTTATAAATCATTTTTTCTAAATAAGTTTTTAATGCTTCGTTTTGTGTATTTAATAAAAATAGATTTCTAGAAATGAGATAAACACAAGAATCAAGAACCTTTATGTTATTATTTAATTTTTTTGGTGATATTGAAATTATTTGAGTTGATGGGATTATCTTGATTAGGATATGTATTTATAATATTTATTATGGACAAAAAATGGTCTTCTTCTCATAATAGTGTTTAGAGGTTAGTGTGGGATATGATTTATGGTTATTATGTGTTTTATATATGCCACTAAGATTTGATTTGCCTTATTTTTTGATTGGAATTAGTCACCCACATTGGTTGATCATGGGAACCCTAAGTATTAAAACAGGTAAGTTTTGGACATGTAGGTCTAGCCATCAAGACACACTATCCCTTGATATTGGATTACACCACACTAACTAAATTATAATAGGACTTGGTTGTTATTAACAATAGGAATTGAAATGGTTCTCCCTAGTGGCTCTTACATATGATGATATATGTTTGTTTATTGTTAGATATGTATGGGATGATAATTGAGTGAGTATGAGGACCCAAGGTGTATTTTATTATAGCTTTCCTTGGGCTACTCCCATAATGATGTCTACATTTTGTTCTCTTCATTTATAATTTTGTGTATTCTTACAACTCATGTTTAGTTATTTATTACTTATGATTATGTGGATGTTATTTATGTTTACTTATTTTTCACTGTATTGATTTATTCTCATTTTTTATTTAATTGTTATTAGGGGTTTTATGTTTGTTATGTAAATATTTATTATATTTGGGATCTTCCACTATTTTAAAAGTATAATTTTATATAACTTATGATTTTTTGGTAGAATTTTAAATGTGGAATTAAAAATTTGGTTATTTTCATTTATATTTAAAATGTGGGTATTTGTAAAGTGTGGTTTTTAGAAATTTATTTTATGAAAACAAAAATATATATTATAATAGGTATTCAATGTTTTATGATATTTAAATGGGAGAGTTGTTTACTAGTAATAAAATGAATTTTGATAATGGAATAATGTATCTTGTTATAATTAAAGAAATTGGCCTACCATTATTGTTCTATTTTTAATCTAGTATATAAGGGTTTACTTTTTAGAAGTTTATGCAAGTGGTGTGGGGGGATTAACTACTAGTATTTTTATCATTCTGATATTCTAGGATTTATTTATAAGTACCAGACCTTAAACATTACGTAATCCTGTAAATTCAACTAGAAAACACTTTTTACATTCTAAAAAAATCGGTTTAGATTTTTAAAATATCATGAAATTATGAATACATATCAAACCACAATGATACAAAGTGGGTAATACTACAATATTATCCATTTTTTCAATAATAAAAACGATTTTAATAAAAAACATAAAATCTATCCATAAAAAGTCTTCACAATATTAATCTTGGCTTCTACTTTTCACTTACCCATACATAAACCCTATAAAAACATTTTAAAACTTGGGATGATCACATAATACTTTTTAAGGGTTATAAAAAGAAGGATAGAATCCATGATTATATGAATACTTATAATCATATGAATTAATTTTCACAAAGACATACTTCTCACCTAATATGTATCATATAGTTACTTTATGATTAAATGGGATATCCATAGTACATATAAAAAAATATTACCTTAAAGGTTAATTTGGGAATTAATTACATAATATTATAACAATCATGACTAACATATTATATTTAAGCCTCAAGGAAACCTAATAAAATAACCCTTAGGACTACTTTACAATGTGACCCTCACGACTACCTTATGGTGTAACCATCGCAGTTACACTTGGAGTAACCATTTGGTCGAACTCCAATGTAAACCTACCCATTGAATTTGAGGGATATATATGTCTCAAAATTAATTGTAAACTATTTTAGAGAACAATTACATAATCACAACACATGAATAATTTCAAAAAAAAAATTCTTTTTAAATTTTATAAAATAGAATTCTAAAAGAGGAATTTTAAAAGAAAATACCATTACAAATATCATATAATTTAAGTGAGAGTTAATATAATTAAATGAATATGTGTATACAATATAAATAAACATAAAAATATATAAAAAATTAATTAAAAAAATAATCTTAGTACCACATAATTAACGAATTAGAAGGTTGACCAAAAGAAAGTAAATTGTGTTATGAATTCCCTTACCTCGGGGTTATCTTAATTCGAATGTGTTTAAAACCGTTATATAATTATTAAAATATTGTTATTAATATTTTGAAGAAACATATTTGTGTTTATACAACCCTATGTGATAATTCAATAACACCATTCCAACAATTGGTAAATTTTTTTAGTTATTTCCCTTGTTTAGGGTGAATTATTTTCATGGTTCCATGGTCGGTTTGTAATGAATTTTATTGCCCGGAGGGAGAAAAAAATTCAGAAATTAAATTAAATTATATTAATGAAAATAAGGAATATTTTTTTGGTATTATATATCATTTTGGTTATATGGTTTTTGGATGAATCATTAGATAAAATATTAGTGATGAATGCTAGTTTATTTTGGTGAATTTCGACCATTACAAAACTCTTTTTTTATTAATTAACATTATGAAAAAAACTAGTTTCCAAAAATATTATGACATATATTATATATAATAAAATATTATTTAACCATATTAATGGTATTATGACCATCCATGAATGTGATATTGGAAATTGAAAACACATCATACATGATGTCAGTAATTCAACACATCAAGGACAATGTTTTTATTTTTAGAATAAAAGGAAGAGGATAAGAATTATGCTGATGAATTTTTCCATAAACAAGATAAAATTAAAATATAAATATATATGAAACTATAGTTTTAATTAATCTATATTAAGGGGAGGAAAAATGATTCTAAGAAAACAAAATGAATTGAAATGAAAATAAGGGAAAATGAAATAGGATTTTTACCTCATGAATTATACTCCTTGATTACCTCCTTATAGCCTTTGGTTTTAGACTTTTAGTGAGACCAGTTGGTCTTGGACGTGGTTAAGAATATTGATAAGGTATTTGGGTAGAAATTAATCAATCTACAAGGCCTTGAGGTGTGAGGGGAAGCGGTGGTGAGGGGTGGTATTTATAGTGGCAGAGACGAGTGTTTGCTCATTATTATGTTAATTAGTTTATAAATTTAACTCAAAAATATGAATAGTTTAAGAATGTCATAAACTATATAAAAATAATTAAAAGACATTAGATATTTTGGTTCTTAGATAATTCATGATCCAAGGAGTAGTGTATTTATCTTTTAATGTATATATATAAATCATAAATTACCATATTTCACTATTCACCAAAAATTTATGTGTTTCATAAAAATCACAAAAAACCAAACAATCCATTTTTAAATGTGTAGTTCTATAAAATGAACTCCATTTTTTCAAAATAATTTTATAAATATGATAAATTTATTGTTTAATGAAAATCATAATTTATCTGAGAATACTAATTCTAAAAATTATAAATAATTTTATGAACCATTGAAAAATTAATTAATGTATCATAAAATTATCTTATTATCATAAGAAGAAAAAATAATAATTTATGAATATGTTTTATTAAAATAAATTTTCTTTAAAATCATTGAATTAATTACGTAATTTTAATTAAATATTTATGACTTAAAAAAATAAAAAAACATAATTTATCATTTCCAAAACATTTGTTTTCTTATTCAATGGTATAAATATATCATGATTACAATTATATGATAAAGAAATTTTATTTATATTATTATAGGTTTGTTTCCTATTCTATTGACCAAATTACTATTCATATGGTCATGTTACTATTCCTAAGGTCAAGTTACTATTCAATTTGTAAAAATTCATTAATTTCTATAAATATGAATTATTTCATTATAAATTTATAATGAATTTAAATATTTAATTTTTGAATGAAAATAAATTATTTTTATAATTAACTTGTTTATTGTATTCTCCCCACCTTCTATAAATTGCATCCTTATAATTTTTATTCACTTTTTAAACAAGTGAGCGTACCTTTCCCTCATACCATTTTTAAATTCCCTTGTTGCTTCATTAACCATGTGGTTCATCCACAATTCTTTAACCTGGTGGATTAACTTATTCCACAATGCTTTCTCTTTACGGTCAAGAATCTAAACATGTTTCACTTCATAAGAACATTTCTATTCTAAATAAACTACTTCTAGGATCAAAACCAGAGATCAATATGTCACATACATTCTCAACATCGAAAAATGAAAACATTCTGTAGTGGAGATAAACTTGTAGGAAAATCTAATCAGTAAGAGACTAGTCAAACTTTCTCCTGGATTTCATAATGTCTGACAAACCATGGAATTAACTTTCCTTTATTACGAAAATGCATAAAACTTTAACATGGTCAGATTCTAAGAAATAAATGATCACTGGACTCAAAAGAAAAGTTTTTTCCTCTTGTTATGTGCATAACGTTTTTACATGCTCTATGTTTTCCAAATATATTATTGGATCATCTTCACTTTCTTAGCCACTTACTCTATGAATTCTAGTCCCATCAACTTGAAATCCTAGAATTCATCAAAAAATGAGGGAGTTTGACAATGCTTCCCATATTATTTAAAAAATGTTCGATCTATATACTAGAATAAATGTTTTTATTATATGAAAACACAACTAATGAAATATATCGATCCCAACTTCCCAAGAATTCCTTGTAACGTGCTCGAAGCATATCCTCCATGGTATGAATAGTTTACCCTGTTTGTCCATTAGATTGAGGTTTAAAATCATTACCGAAGCTTAATTCTATGCCAAAAAACATCTAAAGTCCTTTTAAAAAATTATTAGTGACCCTGGGATCTTGGTTAGATACATTTGAAAGAGGAACTACATGTAACCTAACAATCTCTTTGAGGTACAATCTAGAAATTTGACCCAAAGGCATAATATCTCAAATAATAAGGAAATGTATAGATTTTTTTGGTTGATCAACAATAACAAAAATTTCATTGATACCTCAAAAATCCATTGGTAGTACAACCATAGTCTATGGAAATATTTTCTGATTTCCACTTTGGAAATAGAAAATCTAAAGCATCCCATTTGGTAATTGTTACTTAACATTAATTGGTTGACATGCCACACATTTCATGATAAAATTTACAATATATCTTTTCAATGCATACCACTAGAAATCACCCTAAAGTTATCTATAAATCTTTGTTTTACCAGGATAAACTGAAAACATTGATCTACGAGCTTCCCACAATAACTCTTTCATCGATTGTGAATCATAAGGAACACATAATCTCTTTCCATATTTAAAAAAAATATTTATCAATGTTAAATTTTGGAAACATACCCCTTTTAAAAAATTCTAAATTCTTCTATAAATAATGGTCTTTCTTATGTTCTTGTTTAATCTTGTTTGATAGATATGACTATACTGACACCTAAAACAAAACAGAGGAATTTCCTACACCAACTTCTTCCATGACAAAATTAATCAAATCATTAATGAAGGGGTGATGTTCAAAACATAACATGGTTAATTATTCTTGATGATTTTGACTAAAGGAATCCACCACTTTTCTTTTCTAGGATGGAAATTGATCGTACAATCATAATCCTTTAATTGTTCAAGATATCTTCTCTCCCTCCTGTATAATTCATTCTGATTGAATATATACTTTAAACATTTATGGTTAGTTTATATTTTACATTTGGCTCTGTATAACTTATTCCTACAAAATTTCAATGAAAAAAAAAACAAATTCTAATTCAAAATCATTTGTTGGATAATTTTATTCATGAGACTTAAATTATATTGAAGAAGAAGAAATTACCTGATCATTCCGTACTAGAAAACAACCACGTCCCTTTAATGAAGAATCACTATAGATGAAAAATTGACCATTTCGGTAAGGTAGGTCCAAAACTCAATCATTCCAAAATCTCTTCTTCAGTTCCTAAAAACCAACATAACCCCATTCTATCAAAATATATTTGACCCCTTTTTGCTTGAACATTGTTAGTGGGCTAGATAACCATGCGATGTTTTTTACAAACCGTCAACCTTAATATACTAATCTATAAAAACTAAAAATCTATATAAAATTTGTAGGTATTAAGAATTCATCAACCACTTTTGTTTTGGAAGGATCAACTATTATTCCTTGTTTATTTACAATGTTCCCAAGAACATAAATCTATTATAACCAAAAATAAAATTTACTAAATTTTCTATATAACTTATTTTCTTTGCGAATTTCAAATAAAATACTTAAATTTTTTTATGATACTCATAAATTTTATAAAATACAAAAACATCATTAATAAATACAACAAAATTATCCTGATATTCCTGTAATATTCAATTCATAATATCCATGAATATAATATAGCGGTTTTTCATACCAAACAGATAAAAATAACTCATAATTCCCAAATATAGTACAAAAATATATTTTTGGGAATTCACCCCCCTTCACCTTCAGCTAATGGATGTTATATCTCAAGTCAATCATATAAAAATACTAAACTCCCTAGAGCTGATCAATCTAGTCATTGATAAGAGTGAAAAGATACTTATTCCTAACAATAATGTTATTCAATGCTCTAGAATCAATGAAATGTCTCATGGAAACATCTTTATTTTTAATGAACAAAATAGTATAACCCCATGGTGATGTTCTAGGATGGTTAAATCCTTTATCTGGAAATTCATGCAACAAATTCTCCATTTCAAGAAGTTTCACTTGAGCGATTCGATAAGGGGGTTTTGAAATTGACTTAACATATAGAACCAAGTCAATAGTAAATTGAAATTCTTGATCTGGTATAAAAATTGAAAACTCATAACAAATAACATCCAAGTATTCATATACCCCTAGAACATCATTAATATTAAAACTTCCATTATTTTCAACTATATGAGTAAGATAACTTTCATTTCCATCTTTAAATAGTTTATCAGCTTCATTATATGTTAACAATTTTATTTTTTCATTATTTTATAAAAAAAATATTTTTAATAGAAACAATTTATCTCTAAAATATATCTTTGAAAAATAAATGGAATGGAAATCAATAACCAGAATGACATAAAACTCAACTAAGTTTAAAACAATTAGTTTTGTAGGTAACTTATTTCCATAGGAAAAAATATAAAGATTCTTATAATTCCTTTTTTCTGTAATATTCCCCGTAGTGTTTTATCCATAAGATGTGGTATCATTTATTGAATTGAAATTCCCAAATTACAAAAAACATTCTTAGAAATAAAGGAATGTATAGACCCTGTATCAAACAAGACATTAGAAAACTCTTAGTAAACAAAGTACCTTCTACCACTTCATTGGTTGGCCTGACATATTATGACGTAGTTGTAGAAGAACTACTTACTACTTTTTGATAATAATATATATGTTTTCCATCAATAAGATATTTCTTTGTGTAGGTATTTTCATAATGAACAATTTAACTACATTTAAAACACTTTATAGTTTTATTATCAAAATTAATATTGAGATCATTTTCATTAAAATATAGGGACATATGTGCAAACTTTCCACCCTCAAAACACTTCCTAGTTTTGTTAAGGCATTACCCATGGTTATTTTTACCACACTCTTCACAAACTAGAAACTAGACTTTCTTACCATCATATTTTTGATTGATTTCTACACATTGCCTTATATATGGAACTTTTCTCTTACTTGTTGTCCTTGATATTCTCTATAATTGACCACCACAAGTCAGCTTCATCTTCCAAATGATAAATGTAAAGATAAAAATTATGATTACATGAACACCGCATGGAATCTAACATATTTTAAATGGATTAATACAACATTCACCCACAATTGGGTCAGAATATCCCTAAAAATAAGGGGTTGTTTCCTCTTAAAATGTTTCACTACCACCATGTTCCTTTTTAGTAGTTATGGTTTTTCTCTTACATAGATGAAACTACCTTATATATCCCATGTCAACTTATCCATTATGGTCACCAAATGTTCAGTTCCAATTCCCACCATTCCCAGTTGTGGAATTAAAAAGATTCCATCTTCTTAGTTCCTTCATACTGTAACTTCACTATTCTATCTATAAAAATCCATTGTGAATAAAAATATCATAGATGAAGAAACATGGTAATATTCAACATAAGCATAATGTAAAAATAATTTATGGTAATATGAAAAATAAAAATAATGTAAAATTCATTTATGGTATTCTATTTACATTATCCTAACCCCTATATTTATCTAAAAGTTTCAATGATACCAACTATAAGAAGATGGCCTTGAACATTACATAATCTAGCTAGTTAAACTAGAAATAAATATTACATTCCAAAAGATATTTTTAGTTTATAGTTTTATAACATTAATTCATTATTCATACATAACAAACCATAATTATATAAAGTTGTTACTTCTAAAATAATATCTATTTCTTTCACAATAAGAATGATTTTAATAAAAACCATGAAATCTTCTCATGAAAAGTATTTACGATATTTATTTTGGCTTCTCTTTTTTACATCTCCATCCATAAACCCTATGACAAAAATTTTGAAATGTGAGTTGAGCTTTAAAATCTTAGTAAGGGACATAAAAATAAGGAGAGAAGCCATTAGTACATGAATACATATAAAAAATTGAAATCATTTTCACAACGACATACTTCTCACAAAATATGTATCATATAGTTAATTATAAAAACATGATATTTCTATAGTACACATAAAAAATTAATAATACATTTGCGGTAAATTAAGGAATTTATTACTTAATATTTTAACAATCAATGCTAACATATTATTTGTAACGTTAAATACTACCTTACAATGTGACACTCACAACTACATTACAATGTCATCCTCACGACTACCTTGTGGTGTAACTATAATAGTTATACTTCGAGTAACCATATAGTCAACCTACAATATAAACATAACTAATAAATTGGAGGGAGATATATATCCCACCATTCATCATAAATAATTATCAATAATTAGAACACAATCATAAAACATCAATAGTTTCATGTGAAAATTTATTTTGAATTTTTTAAAATAGAATTTTAAAAGAATATTTCTAAAGAAAAGTCCGTTACAAATATCATATAATTGATGTGATAATTAACAGAATATAAGGAATATGTTTATAAACTATAAAAAACATAATAAAACATAATATAAATAAAATTAATTACATAAATAATTTTATTACTACATAATTAATGTAGTATAAGGTTAACCCAAATAATGGAAATTGGGTTAAGAATTCCCTTACCTCGGGTTCATCTTAATTAAATCATGTTTAAAATGCTTGTATAATGGTTAAAAGAATGTTATTAATATTTTAAAGAAACATATTTATGTTTATAAAACCCTGTATCATTAGTTTATATCATCCTCCCACCCATTTATTAATAATACATTCTTATTTACATTGTTTCAGGTGCTTTCTTTACATGGTTTCCATGGTCGGTTCATAATCGACTTTCTTGTTAAAAGGAATAAAAAATAAAATACTGAAATTACAAGGTATTAATGAAAACAAAAAATATTAAATAGAATTGTATATCATTTGGGATATATGATATGTAGAAAAATCAATAGATAAAACATTAGTGATGAACTTTAGTTTATTTTGGTGAATTTTGATCATTATGAACTACTTTTTTTATTAATTAATATTAGGCATAAAAACTGGTTCTAGAATATAATATAACATATATTATGTATATTAAAATATTATTTCATAATATTAATGGTTTAATTACCAGCCTCTAAGGTGATAATGTAATTTGAAAACACATTGTCCATGATGTCAGTAATTCAGCACATCACAGAAGATGTCATTATTTTTATAAAAAATGAAGAAGAGAAGAAATATGATGATGAAATTTTCCACAAAAATGATAAATTTTCAGTATATATAAGATAATAGAGTTTTCATTCGTATTGGATAATGGGATCTGAAGATATTATAAGAAAATAAAATGAAAAGAAAATAAAATAAAATAAAATAAAATAGGATTTTTACCACTTGAATTATACCCCATCAGAACCCCATTAAGCCCATTTATTTTCGACTTTTGGTGAGACAGAAAAATCAGGGACATGGGGAAGAGGTCTGGGAAGGGATTTAGATATAAATTAAGCAATCAAAAAATCTTTGATGTGTGAGTGGAATAGGTGGTGAGGGGTGTTATTTATAATAAAGGAGTGGGGTATTTTGTTCAATATTTTATTCCTTAGTTTATCTATTTAGTTAAAGAGTATGAATAGTTTGATAATTATCATCATATATATTAAAATAATTAGGGGATGTTCTAGATTATGGTTCTTATATAATTCATGAATCAAGGAACAATGTATTTATCTTATTATGTATATATGCTGTAAATTATAGTATTTCACTATTCAACAAAAATTCGAGTATTTCAAAAAAATAAAAAACATTCACCCAACTATTGTTTTCCTTATAGAATACAAAAAATGAACTCCATTTTTTGAAAATAATTTTATAAATATGATAAATTATTATTTTTAGTTAAAATCATAATTTATTCAAAATACTAATATTAAAAATTATAACTAATTTTATAACACATTAAAAAATTAATTAATGTCTCATAAAATTATATTATACTCCCAATAAAACGAAATAAAAATGTATTAATATATTATATGTAGATAAATTTTCTTTTAAATAATTAAATTAATTATAAAATTAGAATTAAATATTTATAACCTAAAAAAATACCAAAACATAAATTATCATTTCCAAAACATTTATTTACTTATTCCATTATATAGATAGATCATGATAACACTTATAAGATACATAAATTTTATTTATATTCTTATAGGGTTGGTTACTATTTTATTTTACAAATTAATAATCTTAATGTTGATGTTACTATTCTAAAGGTTAGGTTACTATTCCATCAGTAAAAATTTCATAATTTCTATAAATATCAATTATTAAGTTTTAGATTTATAAATAATTGAAATTTTTATTTCTAAAATGAAAACAATTATGTTATAATACCTATGTTTTTACATTATTCATGTTCTATATGGATGTAGTGATTGGTCTTGGGTTTCTAGTTCAAGTGTGGTGAGAATAATAATGAAATACGTATTTTCTTAAAACATAGAGATGGGTGATCATGGTATAATTTTGTTTTTCATTTTATTTCTCATATATAATTCAATGTTATAAATCAAATTATATTCTCCCGTGGTTAATGTTAGGTCCTTTATTAATTTTATTTAATATATTGAGTTGATTTGGATATGTTTTATGTTTATTCCTCATTTGGTATTGTTAATGTTTGAAAACTATTTATTATTTATGCATGATCATCTAATGCAGGGAGTTATCATTATAGACTTATAAGAGAATGTTCTATGAAATTATTATTTTAGTAGTTGAAATAATTTCCACCTATGTATATTTTTTCACAAGAGTACGATTCCAATATATGGGCATCTTGAATACTCTTGAGCCCATTCCACATGCTCTCATTGGAACTAATATAAGAAAAAACCTAGGTTGGTTCATAAAAAAATAGAATTAGATACCAATTTAATATTATTTTATTTAGAATGTAAAGGATGGTAAGATATAGGACTTGAAAAACTCTAGAGGGAGGTAACAAGTCGGTCTATGATCACTACATTTTGTTTTAAGCCTTCACTTACAAAGGATGTTGGGAATGGGTAATTATAGTTTTTGGTTTAATTTATCCATTATAATGGGGATAATTATATCCTTAAAAGATGATGGAATGGAAATCTATGATATTTGTGTGTAGGGTTCACATTCTATAGACTATGAAGAAGGAAATTTTATTTTGAAAGAGTGTGGTTTTATTGTTAATTTCAATTTACAATATTTTCTAATGATATTGAGGGTCAATTTTTATTTATAAAAATTATGTGTATATGATTATATGTTCTTTTTACTCTATTCCATTATATGTGTAAAATAAATTAAGATAATTTCTTTGAGATATTATTATTTAATTGTATTGGGTATAATTTATTATTTTATATTCTTTAATACTTTATTTTTTAACGTTAACCATTTTGTAAATGAATTTTGAAAAGAAAAATGGGGTTTCCCTTTTTATAAGGATGAATAATGATACATTTAATTGATTTCGATGAAATAAAATTAATCTTATGTATTATTGACCTATTTTAGAAATCAATTTTTTACCTTACATTAAATATTTTATAGTGAAATTAGGGTTATATATATATATATTGAAATTTAAAATATTGAAAAATTAAGAATTTGAATTAGTGTAGAGGAATTGTTTTGGAAATTAAATAATTTTATTGTGGCATAATTTTTTTTAATCTGGAATAATATTTATAATCATATGGTTTATTTTCTAAAATAAGCATGTCTCACAACCATTATTACTAAAAATAAATCTCTTTCTATGTTGGGTTTGTAAACATGATTTTTTTGGTCTGTGGTGATGGGACATAAAATTAATACGAAACTAAATTAACATAATTGTAACTATATAAGTTGTGTATATTTTTATAAATGACATATTTTAGTGGAAACCATTTTAAAAAGGGGTTACATATTCATTTTATGGATTGATATATTTTAAATCACAAATTTCACATGTTTCTAGATTTTGTTTGTATGGATATGGTTGGTATTATTTTATTATTCGACATTATTATTAATTAAAAAAATAATACCAATATGTTTAATTAGGTAAACTAAATCTTTATCGTTTCGGTTTTTTATAAAATCATTTTGGATAATTTGGTAATAATAAAATGAGAATGAAAATGACTTATTTTGTTTTTATTTCCAAAATAAAATGGATCTAGTATATTTTAAAATGAGTTTAATTTCTATTTTTTATGTTTTTATTTTAGTTGGGTATGGTAGAAGTTGAATATTGTTGTTTTATGTGGTGTTTAGTTTGTCATACCCAGCTTGGTTTTAAATTGAATAAAATATATAATTTAAAAATATATGTTTTACATTTTATTATTTTCCTATTCTCAAATGAATTGTAAAACGTTTTTATGTTAAAAATGGTTTATTTTATAAGGGTAAACTAATTTTTTTAATGTTTTAAGGTTAATAGTTTATGGTTATTTTAATTTAATCTTTTATAATTAGATTTAAATATTTCGGGAGTTTCTATTTTTTGTTTACTATTTTGATTATGTTTGGTATGGGAGTAAGGAAAAGACCTTCTTTATAGAGAGAGTCCTTCTTGTGAATGGAGTTTTAATCACTAGTTTTATACATATTTTTCATAATTATTTTTAATTATATGTAATTTTACATTTCCATATCAGTTATTTCCTACCATGGAAGCCCATGAGACATTATTGGTATGAAATGTTTTTACAAAGGAGAATTTGTAACGAACCATGTCATTACAGTGTTGTGAGATTCATAGGGAATTTAATTTTTTTTGGATTCAGTTTAGGGATTGTGAGTCTTGGTCATGGTTTAAATAGTTTTTTGAATGTATTAAGAGTGTTAGTTTAGTGTAAGAATGATTGGAGTAGGTTTCAAGATTCTTGGGGATGAAGTTATACAATCTGGGGAAGCACATATCATTCCCCAAGTAGTCACACTACGATGGTCCCAAGTGTATTATTTGGTCCCATGCTTAGTATTATTTACTATAAGACCAAAAGGGGTTTAATTGTGATGTTTATTTTTTAAGGGTATATCCCTATACCTTGGAGTGGCTTCACCCTTACCTAATTGAGTTTCACCACAACATGGTATAGTTGAGGGATCATTCCCCTTTCTTAGGATTGGTTACACAATGAACAAGTTGGGATATTATATGATATGGTATGACTAAGGGTAGGCCACTCATTCTGATGGGTGATCATTCCATGATCCATTAAGGTCATACTATGATTATGTTTCAATGTGTTTTTTTAAACCTAGAGCCTTTGGTAAATCTATTGGGGGTGCATTTCACAACCCCCATTGGTTTCCCTTGGTGTGAACCATTCAAATGAGTGGGGATGGACCGCTTTGGCACTCTAATTACCCCTTTCTATCCTAATAAATCCATGTGTTTGGGTATATTTTCCTCTGATAGATTCTTGGAAATATATCTTCTATTTATCTCATCATTATTATTCCTATTTTCATTCTAATTTTACTTCACTTGGTTAGATTTTTTGGAAGATGAATCCTCCATGGTATGGTATAACTGTTCTTCTTTATATGCATTTAGTGTGTAGCGTACATAGGAGGTCTTGATAGATTATTTTCAAGACTTCATTCATCTTTTAAAATTATATATATCTATTAATTGTTTTATGGTTTTTGTGATTTTGGGTTTATTTAGTGGTTTTGATTGGGTGATATATTTTGTTTTTTTATTTAGGTATAGGTGTGACTCAATATTGGATTATACTGAATTTTCATAGTGTTTCAAACTATTAAGTAATCCATTTAGTTTTTCATTTATTAGGACATGGTTTTTTTTCAGAAGATTAGTTTATTTAGTTTTAGGCTAAGTTATCATGGACTAGAAGGATGCCATAATAATCTTAGGATCAATTTTTGGGACATTGATTTATATATTTTACTCCATGAATAAATATTTAAGATTTAAAATAATTTATTTCCTGTATATTTTTAAATCATTCTTGAATTTCATTAAATTTATATGATATGTTCCTAATAATCCTTTCCTAGGTGAAACAGTTTAACTTTTTTTTGGATTCAATGCAGGGTTACTATTTTTTTCTCCAAACTAAAATTCATATAAAATTTTAATTGAACTAGTGTTTTTTAATATAAATTTTTAGACATTTCGAAGTAATTGGTTTTAAAAAATATGTTTTTATTTTAAATTAATGTATTAAATAGGGAACTCGTAATTTATAAAAAAATTTATGAACTAAAGATGATATATTATTTTCAAAGGTTGTTATTTTTCTATTATTTTTTGATGTATTTTTTAGATATTTTTATTATGTTTAGGTTAGAAGGTGATTAGGTGATGTTTATGATAGAATATATGTTTTGAAATGATTTAGAAAATATTGTTAAATGGTTTTGTTTTCAAGGAGTTATTTTTTAAATTGATTTTACCAAAGAACTTTCTGAAGGTCTTAATGGAAGTTTTTAATAAAAACGGTAATTCTTAATATGATTTAAAACCAAGAACTGATCCACTTTGTGTTAATGTGTAAAATTTGATATGATATTAATATTATGTAAGTTGATATAATAATCATGGTTAAGTGATGCATTTATTATATTTTTTCATTGATTAAAAAGGGGATGCTTCAGTGAAGGGTGTTTAGAGGTGAGGGTGTGATATTATTTATGGTCACTATGTGTTTAATATATGTCACTAATATTTTATGTTTATGATTATAGGAATGTAATCACTCACCTTTATTGGATGATTATGGTAACCCCATGTACATAGGTATGTATTACTAAGATAATTAAAATTTGGAATCATGATAAAATCATACTAACCATTTGATTATGCAAAATGAATTTAATTTTATTGTAATATGATTGTGATTAACCCTACGATGTGATATAATTATCCTTATTGGATTGTTCATTGGATGTTATATAGCCGACTTGGGTGGGATATGGTTGGTTTATGCACTGATTAAGTATGAGGAATCTTGGTTTCCTTAATAGTAGTTTATCAATGTAAGACCCCGAGATTTTATGAAAAATATTCTTTTTAATTTCATTAATGTCTTGTGTTGTACGCTACACCAAAAGGAGCTTGCACAACATGAATCCTTGACTTTCCTTGCATTACACGCAATCGCGACCTTCCTGGATAGCATGTGTAGTACGCAATACCGAGTTTCACTAAACAACGATATGCTATTAAAATGTTATTAAAACTAGCCGTTATGAATAGTAATAACCACTTTTTTAAATTTTTTAAATATTATTTTTCAAAATGGAATTCATTTGTAGATTCGGAATATTGAAATTATATTAGAGTGAAATTTTGGTACTTTTTGGATAACTTTCATTTTTCGATGAATAGTGAAAATTCCTAAACTTTAATTAAAAACAACCTTTTTAATAGAAATAATTTATAGTGATAAATTATTAATTTGAGTGGTTTTAAAGTATATTTTGAATATATTTTTTTAATTTAATACAATGTTGGTTATTGGACGTAATTTCACATTTAAAACATACATAAAAAAGTGTCAATCTTTTGATAGTTATTATCTCTTAAGAACACGCTATTTGTTTTGACGACGAGAATTAATTTTTAAATTAATTAATGAAACTGATATGTTTTGAATTTGGTAAAATAGACATCATTTTTGAGTTCATAATATCAAATATAGCTTAGGCCTAATTTTTGGTATTTTTCTGAAAACTTTCAATTTTTGATGAATAGTGAAACCACTAAGTGGTAGTTAAAAAAACTGAATTTTTCATAAAACATAATTTTTCCGCTTCTGTGAGTGGAATTTCAAAAATCCGAGAGACACGGATGATTTCAGTAAGTAAAATGTGGTTCAATGAGATGAAAATAATTTTTGGTGAATAGTAACCTTTTACTTTTTTTTACCACGGTTAAAAATTAAATAGGGTAATTAAGGGAAACAATGATATTATTATTACACTAACACATGTTATAATTCTATTGGATAAGTGTAATTCGACCAAAAACAACCTTAGGAATAAAATATGACCATTTAGGCCCACATGGATTAGATTAGGACATATATTATTAATTTATTTAAAGAAGGGTTAAAATAGTTAAAATCAATGTTTAATAAGTATATCATTTTTAATATAGGGTTATACATATGATAAATTCGACTATAAATATTATTAGAAAGCTAAACAGATTTCCTACATAATGATATTTTATTTATAATTTTTATACATTAAATAATTTAATTTATTTATGACACAATGATGATGCAGTAATTACCATAATTTTGAAAAATTAAAATAATTGACATTATAAATACCTAAATAAGTATAATTTGAGACTTTTTATGAATTCAACTAATTTTCTAGGTTAATATGACATGTTATTATTGATTTAATTAACTTTTTTCTAACTAATAATTCTGTAAGGAGTTTCACAAAAATCAATTACTAAATAGTGTCAAAATTGACATAAAAAAGTTTTTAAAACAAATATTATATTATTAATTGTTATTTTTTTCCTAAAAACCTAAGGTTCGGCCAAATTACTTAGATAAAATTATATATATTAATAAAACACAACTTGGGGGTCGCTTGGATGTATATGGTATGTTTATTAACTATGTAATATAAAAATAAAAAGTGACATGGTAAATGTCAATCTAATTAACTAAGACTTAAAACTAACAGATAAGGTTAATATAATGACCTAAACTTTTCTAAATTCTATTTTATGAGAGAATTTCGACTCATCCCTACCTTAGATTCGAAATAAATCAATTTGGAGCTATTTAAAACCGAAATTGACTTTATAATAAAATAATATTTTTAGTTATTCCAAAGGTGCCCCTCTCCTCCCTTATAAAAGGGCACCTCCTCCCTCTCTTACTCACACCACATTGAGCCTTCAAGCTCGGCCGAACCCTGCCAATTTCTCCTCTACACTTCACTAGAAACATCCTAGAGGTTTTGGTCTTCTTCAAAGACCAATCTTAGTTCCCTAAAAGGAGGTTTCAAAAGGCGTGTCGAAAGAAGAGTTAATATCCTTTACCGATTCTTTCATCTTTATTTCTTCTTCCACTTCTTCTTCTTTAGTTGTTTCATTATGAAGTAATAACATCAGTATCACTCATATACTGATATGTTACTATAAGTATGAAACAACCCTATTTCACCATCTATCCATCCTACGGAAAACGAAATCATCGCGCGTGCGTACGTACGGAATACCGTCTCCACGCTGTGGTGTAATCTGTTTTTCCAATACCACCTTACTTGGATGGGTAAAATGGTGTAAAGAATAACTATACATAGTTATTATAACATCATACTGATTCTGATATACTGTATCATCCACTCCAATTAAATTCAATAATTATGGAAACGATATCATCGCTCGTGCGTACGTACGGACTGCCGTCTCCACGACGCGATTAGATTCACTTTCCATGTTAACCATTAAAGAATGATTATAAAGTATATATAAGCTATAATAATGAAATATATGACATTATAAAGCTACTGGATTTATGTATATATATATATATATGTCATCTACTTAATTTGATTATACTCAATAAGGAAACGAAAATAGCGTTCATGCGTACGTACGGCCTACCGTATCCATGAACGGTGTATTTCTTTCTATTTATTGATCTATTATATATATGTATATTAGGAATATATATTATAAATAAATCATGTTTATATTCCGTAATTATGTAATCATTATCTAAGTAATCATATTAATAATTACAAGTCAAATCACGGACCATAAATGAAACGATTTTACCAAAAACGCTCTTTAACATGGAATTTACAAAAGAACGGGTAATATAAAGTTATAAGTGAACCATATATGATATCATAACAATGATTATGATTCTGGAATGATTCAATGACATTATTTAAATCATTATACAGGAGGTTCGGATACATACAAAGAAAATCGGACCTAAGGTAAGGGATAATTTTGCAAATATCTTTTTTATCTGAGATTGCTTATTCGTAAGTATTTACTGGGGTTATTTCTATAATCCATGTTCATGTTTTATAAAACTGTTTTCATGTATGTTTAAAGTTATTTTTACCCATTTTGACTTTCACTACATGGTATGTAAGGAATATTTCTTTTTTTTACGTTACAAGTTACTTTTTGACTTTTTCGACAAAAGTACGAGAAAAATGTTATTTTTAACTTGTGCGGCGTGAAGGGATTTTTACGGTTTCATAACGCCTGATTTTCATAAAGTTTCCTCTACAAGTTTTCAGGATTATTTTCAACAAACCCTTTTCTTTTAAAATAACATGCCATTTTTTTGAAAATAAAATGATTTTGAAGAAGAAAGGATATTTTCCAGAAGAATTCATTTCAAGTGTTTTATCAAAACAATTTTCCATCTAAGATGAAATTATTTCAAATGTTTATGTTTCAAGTATAATGTACCTATGATTTACATGGTTTGAATTTTCTTATTATGAAATGATATCCATTTCTTTTATATGGATTATGTGATGATGATATGATTTTTATGAAACCCATTTTATTCTTTGGGTTATGATGAATGTTGTAAGTTTATTTTGTAGCACAAGTAAGAATGATTTCATTATGAGATGGGTGGGACATATATCTCCCTCCAATGCATTGGTTAATGATTTTATATCTCATTAGATAGACATGGCTGGAATGGAAAGTTAAACCGGTTCAGTAATACAGGACTGGAACGAGGAGTGAACTCGATTCAGAAAGGGACTTTGTCCACTAAGATGGTCTTGGCAGCAATGCCTTGGCTACTATGGAAATCATAACATGTGCTTAATGGTTTCCATAATTACATGTTTTATTCCCATGATATTTTATCATTCCTAATGTTTCATTGTGATCTATTCCTTGCGTACTTCCATGATTTATGTCATTACTCAAGCTTTTGATGCATAAACATTATGCTCATGTTTTTAAGTTAAAATGTATATGGTATGTTTTATTTTATCCATGCTTACCCTTACTAAGCATTTGAGCTCACCCTTTTATGTTTTCTTTTCCCCAGGATATAAAGAAAGGTTTTAGGTAAGGAATCAAAAAGGGGAGAATCGTTATGGGAGATGTTGAAGTTCATTCAACATGATTAGAAGTTTATATTCCGAGTTTCGAAAGACACTAAACTATTATGGTCCTTGTGTGTGTGTTTTTGTTATGTACTAATTATTCCGCAAAAGTAATGTAATGTCCATGTACGTTAAGCTCCGGGTCTCTACAGTTGGTATCAGAGGAAAGGTTTAGTCAACCTTTGGAAACTAGGATGCGAGAACTTTAGTGAGATCCCTTGAGATATTTCTAAGGTATGTCTAGGGATGTCCCTAAGGATAAGTATACATATAAGATATAGTCCTAGAACTACGGTAACGATCTTAGAATTTAACCTAAGATGTTAAATATTGAGGGTAATCTCCCTTTACTATGTTGTTTTCCCTAGCATTATTTTTGCCTCTCACACTATTCTTTTTGGGTTTTAGACGATGGCTGGAACCCGAAGGAACCGTGTTGATCAATGTAATGGACAATGCAATGATTGTCCTCCTGAACAAACAAATGTTATGGGATATGGAGTGCAAAATCTTATTGCTATACTTACACAAGCTATGAATGATTTTGGACTTCTAAATGAGCAGAGAAGGGAACAATATTCTATTGAGTCCTTCATGAGGCAACGTCCACCTTCTTTCAGTGGGTCTTCTGATCTACTTGTTGCTGAACAATGGATTAGTACTACTGAAAAGATATTTTCAGTTCTTCAATTTTCTGAACATGATAAATTCATCTTAGCAGTGTATCATTTGGAAGTTGATGCTGATCAATGGTGGAATCTTATCAAGAATACAAGTCCAAGATAAGAAATAGAGTCCATGGAATGGGACGAGTTCAAGAACTTATTTTTCAATAAGTACTTCCCTCGTATTCTCTGAACAAAGATGGAGAAAGAGTTTCTTGAACTAAAGCAAAAGGATGATGAATCTGTTGGTACCTATGAAGAAAATTTTACAAGATTTGCAAGGTACGCTTCTGGTATTATTATCCAACCTGAGAGTAAGATCGATCGATTATTTAGTGGCTTAAAACCAAGTCTTCGAAGGGTGTTATCCATAAGGGACTTCAATAGATACGAGGAAATCATTCGATGTGCTCTCAAAGTTGAGATGGAGATTGGAGTAACCCATCAGTCATATGGGTTTGATAAGAAGAGGAAAACGGAATTCAAAGGAAAATCAAAAGAACACACTGAAAAGAAGATGAGTTTCCCCTTATGCTCAAAGTGTGGAAAGAAACATGGAGGGAGTTGTCTTAAAGGGACAAGTAAATGTTTCAAATGTGGAAAGGAAGGTCATCGGGCATTTGAATGCCGCAATGATGGGAAGAAGATGTCTAGTGATGCGAATAATGAAAAGGCTACACAGAGTGCACCTCCTACACTTCAATGCTTTAAGTGCAATGAAATGGGAATTATTCTAATCAATTCCCTAATCCAAGGGTTAGTGATGATCGACATGAGAAAGCACTTAAGGAAAAGGACAAAGGGAAGTCACATGCGATCACTATTGGCGATGTTGAATATGAAATCTACGTGGTGGAATGACTAAGTGTTTATGTAATGGGATTCCAAAATAATTTTGTATATAGTATCATGGAATATTGGAATATTTATGTATTGGTCTATTGTGGTTTTCAATAAATTTATGGTAACGGTATCCATGGAAAGTGATTGAGATATTTTTGGAAAAAATATGATATGCGCATAATGAAGGGAAAATGAGAAAATAGAATGTTTGACAGTTTTCATGAGCTCATGATTGATATAAGGACTAAGTGATATCAGGGTTTGAGTATATCTAATTTTGAGGATTTTGGTATGTTGAAAGTGTTGACTTTTAACTACATTCATGTTTTCACTAAGGTTCAATGGGTATTCATTCTTCAAGAGAATACATGATTAAGGTATTCACATGATTGGAATGTGACCAACAATATATATGGGGGATAAATGATGGTATTCACATGCTTGGTTGATGACATTTCATGTAATCATTTTCTTTATACTATGAGCTTGGACCGAAGTATTTTAGAAAATCCTAAAGATTGGAATGGATTATATTGGACATATGCTAGTATTTTTTAAGGATAGAACTTTTTTCGATATTACTCATGAGATTTTATAGTAATTTAGTTTTAGAAAAAGGACAACCTGTAGGACAGTCGACAACCCATCGCGTCGGAAAAGGCTGTGGGAGTCGAACCCACAACCGAAGTGCGACTGGCCTTTATCACCTACCACTGGCCTATATGAAGTCCTTGTTTAGTAGAAACTAGTTTTATTATATTATGAAGTATGATATAGGAATTATAAGTCCATTTTAGGAACAATATATGATTAATCTCACTATAGATCGACTTATGTATATTTAGTAACTTTGGCTAACCTTTTGTTTGAGACAGATGGAATGACCCGTAATTCCATCACATGATCTGATAACACTTCATGAATAACAAATTAAAATTCATTTCTTTAAGAGATGAAGTGGAAATTGTTCAAGGCATGAACAACAGTGAGATTGTACCAAAATAAATTATGTATTTATTCTAATTCAAATTCTTCAACTTTAGGGAAATGATCTTGAAAACCAAAAATGTTTTCCTAATGCCCTTATATCCGATGAATCAGATGGTACCCTAGATCATCAAAAATTTATGGCTTTGTGATTGTTGTATTTTTCATAGCCATGTTCTCTACCACTCTCCATCAGAACATGATGGTTAGATTTCTCTTCCATATCCATATTTTCAACTATGTTCTCCTATGTAGAAACCCAGTGATTAGTCAATTTGGGTAACCATTACATTTCATAAATTAATTTTTAAAACCAAGTTTTGGTATTACTTTTTACAATGTGGATTTCTATTAAAGAAACTTTCATGTAGTAAACCATTTATAACCCCGACGAGTTTCGAGGGTGAAATTCATTTTAAGGGGGGTAGAATGTAACACCCCGAGATTTTATGAAAAATATTCTTTTTAATTTCATTAATGTCTTGTGTTGTACGCTACACCAAAAGGAGCTTGCACAACACGCATCCTTGACTTGCCTTGGATTACACGCAATCATGACCTTCCTCGATAGCATGTGTAGTACGCAATACCGAGTTTCAGTAAACAACGATATTCTATTAAAATATTATTAAAACTAGCCGTTATGAATAGTAATAAAAAGTTTTTGAAATTTTGTAAATTTTATTTTTCAAAATGGAATCCATTTTTATATTCGGAATATCAAAATTAGCTTAGGGTGAAATTTTGGTACTCTTCGGATAACTTTCATTTTTCGACGAATAGTGAAAGTTACTAAATTTTAATTAAAAACAACCTTTTTAATAGAAATAATTAATAGTGATAAATTATTAATTTGAGTGGTTTTAAAGTATATTTAGAATATATTTTTTTAATTAAATACAATTTTGGTTATTGGATGTAATTTCACATTTAAACCATACATAAACAAGTGTCAATCTTTTGATAGTTATTATCTCTTAAGAACACGCTATTTGTTTTGACGATGGGAATTAATTTTTAAATTAATTAATGGAACTGATATGTTTTTAATTTGGTAAAATAGACATCATTTTTGAGTTCATAATATCAAATATATCTTAGGCCTAATTTTTGGTATTTTTCTGAAAACTTTCAATTTTTGATGAATAGTGAAACCACTAAGTGGTAGTTAAAAAAACTGAATTTTTCATAAAATTTAATTTTACCGCTTCTATGAGTGGAATTTCAAAAATCCTAGATACAAAGTTGATGTCAGTAAGTAAAATGTGGTTCAATGAGATGAAAATAATTTTTGGTGAATAGTAACTTTTTACTTTTTTTTACCACGGTTAAAAGTAAATAGGGTAATTAAGGGTAAAAATGATATTATTATTACCCTAAAATATGTCCTAATTCTATTGGATAAGTGTAATTGGACAAAAAACAACCTCAAGAATAAAATATGACCATTTAGGCACACTTGGATTAGATTAGGACATATAGTATTAATTTATTTAAAAAGGGTTAAAATAGTTAAAATCAAAGTTTAATAAGTATATCATTTTTAATATAGGGTTATACATACGATAAATTCGACTATAAATATTAATTAGAAAGATAAAAATATTTCCTACATAATGATATTTTATTTATAATTTTTATACATTATATAATTTAATTTATTTATGACACAATGATGATGTAGTAATTACCATAATAGTGAAAATTTAGAATAATTGATATTATAAATACCTAAATAAGTATAATTTGAGACTTTTTATGAATTAAACTAATTTTATAGGTTAATATGACATGTTATTGTTGATTTAATTAACTTTTTTCGAACTAATCATTCTGTTATAAGTTTCACAAAAATCAATTACTAAATAGTGTCAAAATTGACATAAAATAATTTTTAAAACAAATATTATATTATTAATTGTTATTTCATTCCTAAAAATCTAAGGTTCGGCCAAATGACTTAGATAAGGTTATATATATTAATAAAACACAACTTTGGGGTCTCCTTAATGTATATGGTAAGTTTATTAACTATATAATATAAACATACAAAGTGACATGGTAAATGTCAATCTAATTAACTAAGACTTAAAACTAAAAGATAAGGTTAATATAATGAGATAAACTTGTATAAATTCTATTGGATGAGTGGATTTCGACCCATACCCACCTTATCTTCGAAATAAATCAATTTGGAGCTATTTAAAACCGAAATGGACTTTATAATAAAATAATATTTTTAGTTATTCCAAAGGTGCCCCTCTCCTCCCTTATAAAAGGGCACCTCCTCCATCTATTCCTCGCACCACTTTGATCCTTCAAGCTCGGGAAAACCCTACAATGTTCTCCTCTCCACTTCCCTATAATTATCCTAGAGGTTCTGGTCTTCTTCAAAGACAAATCTTTGTGCCCTAAAAAAAGGTTTCAAAAGGCGTGTCGAAAGAAGAGGTAATATCCTTTACCGATTCATTCATCTTTATTTCTTCTTCCACTTATTCTTCTTTAGTTGTTTCATTATGAAGTAATAACATCAGTATTATTTATATACGGATATGTTATTATAAGTATGTAACAACCCTATTTCACCATCTATACATCCTACAGAAAACGAAATCACCGCGCGTGCGTACGTACGGAATACTGTCTCCACGCCGTGGTGTAATCTGTTTTTCCAATACCACCTTACTTGGATGGGTAAAATGGTCTAAAGAATAACTATACATAGTTATTATAACATCATACTTATTATGATATATTGTATCATCCAATCCACTCCAATTCCATAATTATGGAAACAATATCATCGCTCGTGCGTACGTACGGACTACCGTCTCCACGACGCGATGAGATTCATTTTCCATGTTAACCATTAAATAATGATTATAAAGTATATTTAAGCTATAATAATGAAATATATTACATTATAAAGCTAATATATATATATATATATATATATATATATATATGTATGTCATCTACTTAATTCTATTATACTCAATAAGGAAACGAAAACAGCGTTCATGCGTACGTACGGCCTATCGTCTCCATGAACGGTGTATTTCTTTCCATTTATTGATCTATTATATATATGTATATTCTGTATGTATATTATATATAAATCATGTTTATATTATGGAATTTTGTAATCATGATCTATGTAATCATATGAATAATTACAAGTCAAATCACGGACCATAAATGAAACGATTTTACCCAAAACGCTCTTTAACATAGCATTTACAAAAGAACAGGTAATATAAAGTTATAAGTGAACCATATATGATATCATAACAATGATTATGATTCTGGAATAATTCAATGAAATTATTTAAATCATTATACAGGAGGTTTGGACACTTATGAAGCAAATCGGACCTAAGGTAAGGGATAATTTTTCAAATATCATTTTTATCCGAGATTGCTTATTCATAAGTATTTACTGGGGTTATTTCTATAATCCATGTCCATGTTTTATAAAAGTGTTTTCATGTATTTTTAATGTTCTTTTTACCCATTTTGATTTTTATTACATGTTATGTAAGGAATATTTCTTTTTCTTACCTTACGAGTTACTTTTTGTCTTTTCTGACAAAAGTACGAGAAAAATGTTATTTTTAACTTATACGGTGTGAATGGATTTTTACAGTTTCATAACGCCTGATTTTCATAAAGTTTCCTCTACAAGTTTTCAGGATTATTTTCAACAAACCCTTTTATTTTAAAAGAACATGACATTTTTTTTGAAAATAAAATGATTTTGAAGAAGAAAGGATATTTTCCTCAAGAATTCATTTCAAGTGTTTTATCAAAACCATTTTCCATGTAAGATGAAATTATTTCAAATGTGTATGTTTCAATAATAATGTCCCTATGATTTACATGGTTTCACTTTTCTTATTATGAAATTATATCCATTTCTTTTATATGGATTATATGATGAAGATATGATGTTTATGAAACCCATTTTATTCTTTGGGTTATGATAAATGTTGTAAGTTAATTTTGTGGAACAAGTAATAATGATTTCATTATGAGATTGGTGGGACCTATATCTCCCTCCAATGCATTGGGTAAAGATTTTATATCTCATGAGATAGGCATGGCTGGAACGATAAGTTAAACCGGTTCAGTAATATAGGACTGGAACGAGGAGTAAACTGGATTCAGAAAGGGACTTTGTCCACTAAGATGGTCTTGGCAGCAATGCTTTGGCTACTATGGAAATCATAACATGTTCTTAATGGTTTCCATAATTATATGTTTTATTCCCATGCTATTTTATCATTCTTAATGTTTCATTGTGATCTATGCCTTGCGTACTTCCATGTTTTATGTCATTACTAAAGCTTTTGATGCATAAACATTATGTTCATGTTTTTAAGTCCAAATGTATATGGTATGTTTTAATTTTATCCATGGTTACCCTTACTGAGAATTTGAGCGCACCCTTTTTATGTTTTCTTTTCCCCAAGATATAAATAAAGGTTTTAGGTAAGGAAACAAAAAGGGGAGAATCGTTATGGGAGATGTTGAAGATCTTTCAACATGATTAGAAGTTTATATTCCGAGTTTCCAAAGACACTAAACTATTACGGTCCTTGTATGTGTGTTTTTGTTATGTACTAAGTATTCCGAAAAAGTAATGTAATGTCCATGTACATTAAGCTTTGGGTCTCTACAATCAAGGGTTATTCTATAATCACGTTTACATTCAATTATTTCCATTTATTGTTTTAGATATTATTTGTTCTTATGTTTAGTTATTTATTATTTTTCTTAATTGGATGCTATTTTTAGTTACTTTTAATTTTAGGAAATAATTTATTACCACTTTTTTTCATTGGTATTAGTTTTATTATGGATGCTATATTGATATTTATTTTATTTGGGGACTTCTATTTTTTGAAAAGTTTAATTGTATCTATCTCTTCATTCAAAAAGTAGTTTAAATAAGAATAAAGAAGTTTTCTATTATCCATTATTTTTAAGATGTGGGTAGTTATGAAATTTGGTTTTGTAATTATTTCATTTATGAAAACTTCTACCATTTGAAAAAGGATTTCAATGTCTTATTTTGTTTATAATTGGAGAGTAATTTTATTGGAAAACCTGAATCAACTAAATCATGTGTCTTGTTGTAAATAAAATGAAATTAGTACATTTATAGTATTACTTTAAATATATCATGAAAAATATTTTCTTAAATAATGTTTATAAATGGGGTGTAGGGATGTTACATAATGGGATTTTTTGCATGCCTATATTTCATGTTTTTAGAATTTTACTTGAATATAGAGGAACTTTTTAGGTTTTTATTTCAAATAGGGTGATGGTTTCATGAAAAGGATTATTTTATAGACACTTGTAGATAGGAGATCATAGAATTGTTTTATATCTATATTTTATTAATATCTTATATCATTCTATGTTGGATATTTCATTCTCATATCCCCATGTTTATGTTGGTTCGTTTATTAATTGTATTTTTTATATTGAGATTATTTGGTTATATCTTATGATTATTCCTCATTTTGTTTTATTTATTATAATAAAATAGTTATTTTTATACATTATCATAATATGTATGGAGATTCCACTCCTATTGTTTTGGGGAATTTTTTGTGAAAATGTTATTTTATTAGGAAATATCATTAAACCTTTTATACATTTGAGGCACAAGAAATAATTTCCATCCCATGGGTATTTGTAATTCTATTCAAGCATTGCATTGTGATTAGAAGGGTATCCAATTCAAGTGCATCCCAAGATAGATTATGAAATTATATTACCCTATATTTTTATGGTACAAATTTTTTTTAGCTGAGTCAATTACTGTTTGGGAGGATATCCATAAAAATTCTGTTATTATTTTAGTTCCAAATATAGGAAAACAACCATCCATGATCCCTATAATTAAAAACAGTGATAAAATGTGGGATATACTAATTTTATTACTAGATGGATGGTTTTGGAATACTTATTTGAAATATAGAGTGTTAAGTAATAAATTATGTTTTTATTTATGGAAAACCTATAATTTTAATATGTAACTATTAAAATCCCTCAAAATTATAACAATGTATTTTTTAGAGTTTTTTGTGATAACACATCCAGAGGATAAAATTTTATGAATGAAGATAAAACGTAATAAATCACCATTATGATAAGTAAAAATTCATGGAAAATAATAAATAACATATGTTACTCTAAATATGGTAGTAATACTAAATGTAGGCTGAAATCCAATTAGGTTTAATAATGCCCCCTCTTCAATAAAAAAATACTATTTAACAAAATCACATGATATGTGAACAAGATAAATAAGTTTCATAAATATGAATATAAAAAGAATATACCTTATTCCATCTTTATTGATTGGGTTTCCATGCAATTAATTTTTCTTTAAAAAACAATTGACCACATTTCTAGAGGTTAATAATCTAGATGAAACACAGCTAAATGAAAATCCAAATTGTAACCAAATGTTATGGTACATGATCCAAGAATTTTTTTACTTCATAGGATTAATTTAAAATAAAGATATTGAAATCCATGTGTTGTTGAAAATCCCTAAAAACATTCCTCGTGTTTTTCTTTCACTCTTCCCAAAAAAAGGGGGAAAATAGAATGAAGTACCATATTGGAATGCATAAATTTTTGATAAATAGAATACCTGGAATTCGATGCATTATGTGATCAAAATTATTTCTGAAAGAATGACTCAACAATTATTAACTCAAATTCCATCTTCAACTATAATAAAACACCCTCTACATATCATCATTCTAGGATCTATCCTAGTAAATTTCAATGAAGGATAGTGTTTTTTATTACCCCATCTTACTTCACCATGTTTGAGTTTGAGTGGTATATGACCTTATGTGTTTCTATATATATTCATGAGGATACCATATATATATATTAATGCATAAACTATACATTAATGAGACTATTAAATTGATATTGGACAACTATCAACCATATAAATAGTGAAATATAAAGTATAAAATAATAATCATTATGGAATCATAGTGGTAAGGAAACTATATCAATATCACTATATGATATAAGATTAAATATTAATTCATTTCATATATCAATAGTTAAAAATGATCCCCACTGGTAGTATATCAACATCTAAAACAAAAAAGGGAGAAAATAATGAGAGATTCACAATTTTAAAAATTTCTCAATGAATGTATTAGAATAACATCTATCAAAACCCCATACCACTTTATCAAGAACCTAATATAAAACCCTTTAACTTTATTTTATCCATAAAAATTATTTTTTTGTTGCCAAGATGCCCGTGTTTGGTTTCAATGGTAATATTAATGCTTGAAAAGGAAACAAAATTTAATTGAAAACAAAAATCTATAGAACACCATGAATAAAAGGTTACACCATGCTACTATAAAAGTTAAAAAATAGTGTATACCTTAAAATAATAAATTTTTCTTCAACTATTTTGTAATATGATATTGATATAGAACACTATGAAGTATTAGAAAAAACCCTCATCCATAGTGTATCCATGGGTTGTACTAAATCACCCGAAGTTGGAACTTGGCCTTCTCATCACCCATAATTTTCTAGTGTCTTATTATAGTAAAGGGGGAGATATCTATTTTTTGTGGTAGGGATGGGGGCCTCTGAGCGGCGTCTTCCCGAGCTTCCGCGGCGGCTAGGGTTTCACCTCCTCTCCCTTTCCCCTTCCCACTCCAGCCTGGATCGGCTCGGCTCCTTCGGCCCCTAGGTCGGCGTGGCATTCATGTATGACGCATCTGGGTTCCGAGGGTCCTTCTCCGGCTCCCGCTCCCGGTGTCTCCAAATCGGTGGTGTTCCGGAGTGCGGCTCGGCATGCTCGTGCCTTCCGACGACGACGTGTTCTACGAAGTCTCTGTGGTGCTTCGCTCATATCTGTCGAATCGTCCACCGGCGACGAATGTGTTCCGTCTCGATTCTTCCGTCGCATCCTGGCATCGCCTCGAGTGGTTCCGGCGGGTTTCCGTGGGGCGTGATGTCGATCTGCAGTTCCAGAGGGGGGAGGTTTTTTATCTTGCTGCTGTGTTTTTTCTGCAGGGTTTATGCTTGGCTGATTCTAGATGCTGTTGGTTTGTGGTTTGGATCTGGGTTTATGGTTTGCGATTGGACTGTTCCGGCGTTGTGGCGGTGACGTGTTCCGACAATAGTGGAGCATGATGGATGGTTTTGTGATTTTCTGCAGTTTAATGGAGTAGTTTCAACTGTGTACCTGTTGGTTGTTTGTGTCGATTTCAACTGCGTGCTAGTTGATGTGGATGAGGTCGTTCGATTCACGGCTGACTATGGTTTGACGTCGCAGATCGGGCGTTTTGATGGATCATGGCGCTTGATGTCGACTGTGGTTGTTTTATGCTTTGATTTTGTTTTTATGGTGGGATGTGATGAAGATGGTGGTATGTCGTTGTCCCGGCGTTTCTCGCTGGCGATGTTTGTAAGGCGGGGAGTATCTCGGATTCGCGGTGATGCCAGAGGGGGTCTTGCCACCGATGAACAGTCTGGTTGGTGACGGGGAAGAAAATGGGTTTGATGGCTGGGTGAGTTTCGAGATGTGAGCGGCCCGAGGAGGCATGGAAAGGTGTGCGGTGATGGCATGCTGATCGAGGACAGCTGGATGGTTTTGTGAGTTTGAAATTTGAAAGTTGTTTTGAAATGTATGGCGCGGGGATGTTTTGTAATGGGTACCGGCAACCCTTAAACCGGTTTTCTTTCTCTTTTTAATAAATGGTCAGAGGGTTATCCTCTGACGGCTTTTCTGGTAAAGGGGGAGGGATGAAGAGAGATCAAGGTAATAAAGATGAAGCTCAAGATGGATAGTAATTAACTTAATCTCAATGGAAATAGTCTCATATATATACCATAGGATGTTCCTAAGTGATCAACAAATTAACTAATATGATTTCAAATTCATGATTCATGCATGTGACTTTTAATGAAATTAACATTAAATTAAAACTAATTCATCCAAAAATTTTAATCTTTATTAATATTTAATCATAAATAATAGAAATGGAAGTTTATAATTTTAACCTGTTAATTTTACACAACCACGCTAAGGTAGTGGCTTGTTATCACATAACAAGTTTTATGGTATAATATAAAAAGGGTTAGGATCTTCCATAGTTTTGATGCATGTTTTACTCTTTGATATACACATATAATACAATACAATAATGGAATTTAGGTTACATATATTTCAATTTAAAACATTCATAAGATACTGATAGGCTTAGTTCCAATTCACATTATACCATATCTTAAAAAATATCTTTTGAAACTATACCCAAACAAAATTGAGATATTATCCAAAATATTTTTTAAATATATAATTAAATAATACTTATGCCAAAGATATAAAATAATTTATGAATACCCCTAAAATAATCTCTCTCATAAACTCTAAATCTCTATTTTTAGAATCTCAATTAGTTTAATAAAACTCAATAACCAATTTTTTAACTACTATGCACGACACAATGTATATTTTCAAAATTAAAATAAAATATGAATTATTCAATAAATTAACGAATTTAGAGAGTATATCCTAGAAAATCATCAATTATACTCAATATAAAAAGGTATCTATTGTGATCACCATCAAGAACATGTTTCTTTTTACCCTTGTACAATAGCTACTTCTTTTGGAAGGATAAATTATCATATGATCACTTTTCCTAAGATACCAAATGACCATGGGACATAAAGTATGTAAATTCCCCATATTAAATATAATAGTTCTCTATTATTTGATTATAGTTCCACTATGTTAATTGATTCATTTCATTTTAGTCACCAATGTGGTTGTTCACACCACATGCCCCTTGATATGAATAGATAGGAACATCTTATGTTCTATATAGGTATGAAAATATATTTTCTCAGTATATCTCAATTGAGGGACTATATATCATACTTGTCATATGAGTGGTTGAATCCCATCCTGGTTATGGTATAACTGATGACGTGATCAAAAAATAACCCAAACACCCCCTGATAAAATAATCCTAAAGGCATATAGATTAAAGGAATCAAATTAGAAATGTTATTATTAAATATATTTATCCAACCTAATGTATAGGGAAATAAAAATATCATCTTTGCACCCCAAGTATAATAAAATCAATGTGCACGAAACCCCATGTAGTATAATTCATGTGTCATCCTATGCACAAAATTATTTTTCTGTATCATGAGCATATTTATATCCCAATAAAGAATCATAATCACAATAACATTAAAATTTCATCATAATCTATAATACTCAATAAAAATTTTTTTAGGGATAAACATGAAGTCATATTTGAGGGGTGAATTATGATTTCACATGATATATATATATATATATATATGCATCCAATATGAATGAATTATTAATTGAATAATATCTTTTACAATAAAAAATACATTATATATCGTTCATATTATTTAAAAAAACTTAAAAACCCATATAAAATCACCTTTATAACACATCTCATTTGATATAAAATTTGACCATCCTTATGTTTTCGATAATTTTATGGCTTTTCTATCCATTTTATATATCTATGTAATTTATTCCACATCTCTATATGAAACCCTTATAAAACTCTCTCAATAATTTCTTTTAATGAGTAACATTTTTGATTAAATAATGTTTGAATAATAGTGAGATTTACGAATCATATTCCCAATTTTGAACTCCTTGAAAAGTTATTGAATCAACCATACATCAAAAAATAACATGTTAAAATAGAAATAACATTAATTTACTACGTATAACTCTATCAATTTTTAATATCATTATTCCATGATAAATGTTTTTTGATATATTCTAGTAAAAAATAAAATTATTTACACTGTTTCTTCACTAATTCTTCCTAAACATTAGTAGGAAATAAAATTATATTCCCCTTATTATGATTAATAATGCATCTTTGAACATTTATCTGTTAATTTCACACCATAAAATCTTTTAGGATATTTATAGAAATTATCTTTTAATAATAACTAGTATAATATTTTATTTGTTATCATTGTACTTATATATGACCAAGACATACTCCCACTAGCCTCATAAGAAATAATTATTCTTTGAATATAATTTTTAGATACAAAAACTCCTTTGTGTTTAAAAAATAATTATTATTTTCACTTATTTGGAATATTAAATAATTAATATATTGTTTCCATGTCATATATAGTATTCCACGTGTTTGAAGTTATTTTGAAAATGACATTATATAATTTATAAATTGTCACAGATGGTTTGAAAATATAATTTTTTTCAAAATTTAACAAACATCTATAAAAACTGTATTATCCTATTTAAAACTCTTTTAATCCCTATCACCTCTTAAAAATATTTTATAGATTCCAATAAATTATAAACAATGTGTATGGAATCGATAATCTCAAATTATCTATAAAAAAATATTCATTAATATACTACACCTCTTATCAATAAAGAGAAATGAGATAACTATACACATCCATCAGTTATAACCATCTTTGTAACATTGGCTCCTAACATTGCCATTCTATGGATTCACAAAAATATATTAATGTATTCCAAACAATACCATTATTTTTAATCATTTCCCCTCTTTCCTAACACCACCATATAGTTTCAATGATATTGAATGGAAATTTTAAGAAACATCATTGGACATTTCAAAAGAAAAGTTACCACTTTTTGTTTGAAAATTTAATTTTTTTCTATAAATATAGCACGAAAACCTTGAAATCAAATTTTGGTTTATCTTTCTTAAAAAATCTATAAAAATCGGGTAATAATTTCTTGATCACATTCAAATTTTGGAAAATTTTCCATAGATGACAATGTAATGACTTTCATGTCTATAATAATCTTTAAGGTTATGTTGTGGGATTCATTTTATGATTTCTTCAATAATATATTTGGTCCTCCTATTAAACTACATAAATAATAAGTTAATTTGGAAATCATTAGCCTTAACACATATAATTTCCCTTTCTTAAGAAAAATTATTAGGTTTTGTACTAGTATATGATATTCCATAAATTAAGATTAAAATATCATTAGGATTTAACTTAAAATTTTATTTGACGATATTGATACTTTTCCCCTTCAATATAATATTTTATTAGATGGTTATCATGTTTTAAAAGCATTTAATAATAAATTTTATTAAATATTCTCCCATTACAAAGGTTATCCATTTGGATTTCATCATATCATTTACCAGGTCAAGATTCATATTTTACTAAGCAATGTGTGTATTTGGGAATTTGTCTCACCACTTCGTTATTTAGGCAGGGAATCTTTCCAATCATATCATATATAAATATTATATTTTAGCATCCTAACCTGACTCAATTTAAACTAATCCACTCAAGAATTTCAATTGACATCATACATACGTCCATGTAAGCTAGAGGTTTTTACCTAGAAGGAAGGGTTTATAGGCTGATAGTGGGGATATTATACCCTATAAAGATTAATAATAAAACACACATAATAATAATGGTAAAACTATAAATTAAATTAAAAAATAAGTTAGAAAATATATATGATAATTGGATTACAAAAAATAAAATATAATTCCAATCATATAGAATCTACTGTAGCAGGCACTGTTCGGTACTGTAGCAGCCGGAATATTCACCTGATTTGGGCTTTCAGGCCAGCAGTTTGGGCCTACGGGTCTCAGGGCCTTCGGGCCATCAAAGGCCTTCGGGCCACAGGGCCTTTGGGCCATTGAAGAGCAAAAAGTAGCCCAGTTCACACAGAGCATGCCCCATATGAGGATCAGATAACCAGTAGCAGTCACTAGAAGTAGGGAAAATCGGATTGGAAGAATGAGAGGGTATGGAAACTGCCATCTGGACCAGGCACCATGCAACTTTGTACGGGGCAGTGCTAGCCGACCAGCAATGCAGGTGGGGAGCTAAAGGCAACGAATGATGTAGAAGCTAGGGAGGGGAAGTTCTAGTGGGCTGGGCCTATAGGTCATGTATTGGGCATGGTATGCCTATAGGCCTTCGGGTCATGTATTACGGGTCATGTCGGTCCTTGTTCCTTGGTCTTATGGGTCATGTATGGGTTCCCCTTCATCCCTTAAAAGATGGATTATCTATCATAAAATAAAAATAAGGCCTTCGGGCAATTTAGGCCATATATACGAGCACTATAGCTACCAAAATACAATGTCTACTCAAAGATAAAGATCCATCTGGTCTAGATATGAAATTATAAAATATATCACATGAACCACCTATGCTATTATATCCAATTAACTAATAATGACGATCCATTACCCTTACTTAACCTATAGACCATAAATTACACACTCATCATAGATGATCCATTTATGGTGTGAGTATGAACATTATATGCCACCAACAATGGTATTCCAATATATCATCCATGAATATAATAGTTCATTTAAATTTTACTAAATTATAACCAATTCACACTAATCGACCTATTCCACTCATTCTCAAGAAACCACGAGTCTAGATTTACCTAATTCATCAAGTCCTAGAGTAGAACAATACAATTCTAGTCTATCATACTAGAAGATCCCTCAACATTCCAACCACTATTGTTTCACATGACATCATATTCCAACCCATAACTTGAATAACCATATTGGGTGAACCGTGATGCTATAATGACACATACATAAATGATATCATACATCCTATGTTCATTTGATCCCTTTACCAACCACTATCTCAATAACCCAACAAATCCAAAGGCATGGAGAAACCCATACTTTTCTAATTCTATCCCATCAACGCCAACACATACCTCATATTGGATAAGAAAACTAACCAAAACCTATGATCTAAATTTCCTCTAAGATCCCATTGCCACCTTTGATGTATCCCTCTTCCACAATGATATTCAACACTATCACCCACGAGGAAGTAAATATATAGTGTATACCGCCAACAATATGGGGTGAAAAACCCCTCATAGTCACTATCATATATGTATATGACCCTAATTTCATTATGCCCCAAGGTGAGATAAAATCACCAACCTCATGGCCATAACTTGAAAAACTGTAATTCCATCCCATAATAACTGTCAACACCATAGAAATCTTATCCAGAAACCATTTCACCTCATTCCCAGTTATCAGAATCACCCATAGTTATAAGGGTTTCATGCATTACATTCCAAAGGAACCAAATCAACCATAAAATCCCACAAAACATTATGAATAACATGTGGCATGATTCCCACCAATCCTTGAAACCACAAAATCAAGTAATCCATGCCATGAAAGGGCAGACCTATCATTTCTCATATGATACTTACCATATGTATTCCTCTATAATAATTAAATCTAAAATGGGTTCCATTCCTAGTTACTCACAAAACCATACAGATTTTTTTACCACACGACTTTTAAAATATTTATAAAAATAAAGAATCTATAAAAGAAATGCATGAAGTTATTGATACTCCACTCATTGAAAAACTCCAGCTAACCTGCTCCTAAATGGAAGAAATCAGATAATTTGAAAAAAACCAATATTTAGGGAACCATGAATATAAAATAAGGTAACTATGAGAGTTACCAAAAGAAATGTTGTAGGATATACCCATGATTTTCGATACTACCTATAATAAAAAAATATATTAGATAACAATTGATGGTTATCTATTAGGAGGGAAGTGAAAATGATAGAGATAAGAGTTAGAGAATACACACTGGCTGAGTAGATAAAATGAGGCTTAATTCCACTTCTATATTTAATTCAATAAATTAATTAACTATTATAAAAATACTAGAAATAATTATTTTCAATTTTTTTTTGAAAAACTATGGAAAATATGGTTAACCATTATGTATTATGGGGACCTTAAATATAAACAATCACATATCCCATAATTATGTGTCTTAGGTATCCTTTAAACGGTTATATATGTACCCTTATATATCATATACTTTACCACATTTCTATATATTCCAAACCAACCCTTCATATCATCAAGATACATCCCCTAATTATCAAGTACACTAATATTATCTAACTCTACTTAGGACACCCTTATGTATCATGGGGTTTACCAATATGCATTAAAAAATTAACCTTTATGTATCATAGATAATCTCTGGTACAATGTGAAATGTATCCTCCATATGAGAACACTGACATATCCAATGTCCTTACTTATTACCTTTATGTATCAAGTACCCTTACACATCATAACTCTTTCAAACCATAATCTGTACCCATTAATTAATGCTTACATTTCACAGAGTAAACACTACAAAATAATTTTTAGAGTACCCTTATATATATGAACTTTTCCATTTATCAAGATACCTCTTATAACTCCATAACCATCAAAGTAAATCAAAATATTTCTACCATGTACCAATTTACTTATACTAACCACCATCTAGAGAATGAACCCATAAAAATTAAAAAATATTTAATCCCAAGCCCGAGATAATTACCATGGAATAATTCTTAGCTTACATCGACACCGTTGTCACCTCGATAGGGTCTATAAAAACATGGTTAATATAAGATCCTAATATAATTAAAACTCATAAATACACAATCTATTATATCCTACCCAATATATGATATCTCATCCTTAACATATCATTGGAAACACATTGACTGACCCTCACAGAAAATTGATCCCTTTACTCATTACTGTTGCATAACAATGAGATAGAACTAACACATCCTTCTCATCTTAAATATTAAGGATAACTGACTCAAATATGAAGATTCTTTCCATGGTCACTCCGCACAACATGAATCACCTACTCTGTCTCATCCTTACCAAGACACCTAACATACTGATGGTACCCAACCACCCTTCATACAAAACCCCGCATGAATCAGCAATCCACACATTTCCAATAGCTTTAAACATCTCCATACTTCAATATATTTTTTCACTTTTATTCCTTTTCATAATTGATGCCAACACATCCCATAATTATCATTCATTGTACCTAACACTTATATAACAAAAATTATTTGGTCAATCCATTTATCATATATTCATATCATATAACCGTACATATTATACCATAAAAATAAAATGCCTATGGAATACCAAAAAACATTAATTCTTTCCTGACCTACTCTGAATACATTTCCTTGATCACATATAACTGACCCAAATCATGGTTGCCACATACATATCCTCTATAATAATTCACACTCACAATTGCCCATTTAACCCACAGTTAGCTATCCAATCCCTCAATATGACCCCACACAAAAATGAAACCCAATTAACACCTTTTTTTACCACTCCTAATCCTACCTCATAAACCTGAGAATGTCTTGAACCATAACCCCCAAATGAATTTGAGACCATTCTAAAAAAAACAACACTAGATGTCCTATTTGGCTGCATTCCCTTCACTCCATTAGTGGTCAATAACACTAGGATCAATCATGCCTTATTTTTGCACACTTGAAACAAATAACTAGTTACCAAATCTATATCTTTATCATCTAAAATATGATGTGATTTATATTTTTGTTATCCTTATGACCCACTTCTAGCTACCTATATCTCCACTAACTATCTCACACACCACCACTATCTTGCTTGGTATACTTCCACTTACCGATTTCCACTAAGCTATTAGTTTTGGGTTCACCACGTCTAAAAACATGTTCTACCTGAAGATATTTTCTCACACCCAAATAGAATACTATAAACCATTTTTGAATATCTATACCTTAGAGGTCTCATCTACTATTAACATGGACTTGAACTATGGAAATTTTATAAATCTCATGATAAATCATTCATTGAAATGCCCGATGACTAAATGATTTGCTAAAAATAGGTGCATGAACTAACATGCTCAGAATTACCTCAATGACTAAAAGAATATGTGCTTGAATAAAATATCTTTAACATCCCCCCATGTCATCCTCAATTTTCTATCTCTTTATAAATATACATGTCACCACCATTTCAATAGACCTATATGTATTTACAAAGGTGGATTTTCCATCCACCCTACTATAATACTGATATGATCCATTATTATATGTTTTACCTCAATATAATAATCCATTTACTATGGTCCATCCTCTCCTTATAACAAATAAGGATATTGGGATTAAAAGTACCATGTTATGTATTCCATGTACGACTTAGATCCCTGATATTTCTAAACAATTCTCTAAATATCCCTTATTAAAATCACTTTTTGTATCTCATCTAACCACTATAAAAAATTATATAGCTTCAATGGATGAGTTAGATACCACAAAACCTCCATATATGTCCCAGGTTTAGCTTCTATATAAGGGGATTCATCTTGTGAATTCCTTTATGAAACTTTATCTCTTATATCCTGATGCTCCAATGGAGGCTGTCAATGTGTAATGTCATGGAGAACAAAATACCATGCCTAATACTGATATAAAGATCTTGATGTAATTAATTTGGAATGGTGTAATGGGTAGTGTGACCCAATACCCTCTACAAATCCAGACCACACACATGTCCCATATCATCCAGATTCATAGCCCCACCAAACCGTGTTAGGGCTGGTATGACACACACAATACACATACATGATCCCCATGCTGAATCACATATAGAATCACATCCCTAGTATTATTGACTAGAATAAAACTAATAATATATATGAGAAAAACTATATTTTCATTGATGAAACATTAAATAGTGAAACCACATTCCATTATTTAACCAAAATAAAAATCACAAGAAGGAATGCACATATATTGTGCTCCCCACATGTATGAAATGATACATGAGTAGCCATCTTTCCCATTGAGATCAAGAATAAAAAATAATAATAAATAAAATCTAACACATATTTATCAAAATAAAATAACTAAACTATAATAATTAAAAAAAACATCATTCCCAATTTCCCTATTAACATGGAGTTTAGAATATTTTTATGTTTTCCAAGAAGATAACAAAAAACTATCCTAAGATCATTGATTCTGAATGTTTAACAGACCATTTCTTTTGTATTTGTTAAACAATACACCAAATAATAAAATAACTCACTTTATACCACTTTGTGATGTCTCAACAAATATCACATTATACATACCATATTACAGTACCCCTAGAACTCAAGTTAGCATCCTAAAAAAATAGAGGCTACCCAATGGTGGAGAGGTTCTATGGTGTTTTAATAGTGATACTATAGCATTTTAAGATAATTAATTACAAAAAAGTATTGGAAGAATAAATAAATAATAGATAAAAATGAGCCAGAACATACATATGAGAAGTAAATTAAACAACTAAAATTTCTTTCTAGTGATATAGAATCCAACCGATCACCCATAATTTGGCCACATATGCACAATGAAAAAAGAAACCAAAATACCCTATCAGCATTACAATAATCTTTCACACAATATAACTGTAAAATTACATTGTAATACTCACTCACCATTTTTACTCCCATATCAATTGGACTCCTACTGAAAATATTTATTTATATATCATTCATGAAGAATAAAGTATAATTTTGTCCAACATGAACCATAAAGGGTATGAGTGTGAACTCAGTAAGCCACCACTAATGATGTAACCTGATAATATCTCTACAAAAACAATTGGATGTAAATTGAAATAAAATAAAACCAAAGAATGCCACTCAACCTGGTCTACTTATAATTGACCTGTCGTGAGTGATGTTTTACCTACCTCGACCAGTGTTAGAGTGGAATAATGTATCTATAATATGTTATATCAGAATTGGTGTTAATCTTCAAACCGCTATCATGTCACACAACATCACATACCAACCCATTTCTATAATAACAATCAAGATTCAACCTCGATTAGCAAAAAACATATCCAAAAACAATATTATAATTCTCAAGGTCATTTGTTCGCTTTATCGACAACTAAATAAAAAATTAGACTAAACCCAAGGCATGAAAACACCCATAATTTTAATATTCTATCTTGTCAGCTCCAACACATCCTATATATATAATAAGAATTACTATCCAAACCAATAATCTCATTCACTTTTATGATCTCATGAACATCCATATAATATCACTCTTCTATAAATATGATCAACACAATTATCAAAAATCAACTCAATTTATAGATTATAACACCTATAATGAGTGTTTAACACCAACATCATAATCACAACTCGATGAACTAACATGTCCACCTATGATAATGGTCAAATCCATCAATATATCATTAGTATAACTCATCAATTGATTTATAGTGGTCAATATGACCAATACTCACACAAGTTACACCCACCATATCCTATGAAACATAATAAACAAAAATTGGAATCAGTCACATAAATCCTTAAATATACATTAGTAAGAAAAATATTCAATGCTTAAAACAACTTCCCTTATGAGACTGACCGTAGAAATCCCTCAGAAAAAAATAGAAAATATATGTGCTTACTATCACAATTAATCACAAAACCATTCTTACACCTATTTATCAAATGATGCATAAATACACATATAACACTTAAAGAATCTTGGAAACTTCTATTTGTAGTAATCAAGACTCCACTTACAGAGAATCTCTAGATGATTGAAACCTAAATAGATGAAATAAGATAATCTAAAAAATACTATATTTAAGGAAAAATTTATAGAAAATATGTAAACAATGAGTGGAACTAAAAATATACACCTAATGATAGAAAGCCTTACATGTGGATACTCCATGCAATAAAGGACATCAATCTTAGACAAAAATCGACTACTAACACACAAGAGGGAAAAATTAATGAGAGATATAAGAGTTAAGGAATACCCATAATAATTCAATAAGAAATATTGAATAAACAATATTTATATGGAATTTAATCCATATATTAATTAATTTTAAAAAAATACACATAATTCACATCACACAAATTTTTTAGAAAACTATGGAAACTTTGGATATCCGTACTTTACAGCTCCTTAGGAACCTTACATATCAAAACTCATGTATAAAACCCTTACATATCATATGGAACCCCTAAAACCATATGTAACATCCTTTATACATCATATACTTTACGAAAATTTTAGAAACACCTATACCAACCATTACATATTGTCCTAGTACAAACCCTACGTATCAAGTACATTACCATTTCATGAACCTACTTTAACACCCCTTACATGTCATGAGGTTTACCCTTACACATCACAGAGATTAATTCTAATGTATTGCTGGGAAACACTGGTACTTGTTTAATTTCACCACCGCCTAATAACACTTAGGTATATAGTATTGTTACATATTTGTTTTACATATCGATTACCCTTATAAATCCCAAGCCGTATGCATTAGAGGACTTGTACATAAGAAATAATTAACCCTTACACCTACATACCAGAGAGTCATTATATATGAGTAATTTTTTACATTTTACTAAAAATACACTAAAATTATAAAACCATAAATAAAAATATCTAGATTCCATTATTGGACATCTATAATTCTAATAGCCACTGAATACAAAAGATAAAAAACTGAAACAAAAATTCATCAACAAGCCCAGATCAACATCCAAGAAATTATTCCCAACATACACTAACACCCTTGACATCTCAATAGGGTCTAGATACACATGGATGATATATAATATGACATGAAATATCACTCCCAAATAAATAATCCATTACATGGATGGTTGAGTAGATTACTCTTGGTCCAATTCATTGTAGGAAAAAAACCGAACACGACTCCTTTGATATCCTTACTAAGGGTTTCAAAGATAATTGTAATCATAGTTGGATTTTGTTATATATCTTTTACTGATATCCATTTCCAATATTATTTAGAGAAAATAATCTATGGGAAACCTACTTTAGAAAAACCCCATAGTTCAATGATCGAGGTCTTTACATGTGTTATCTTTCGAAAAAATATGGGATTTTTTATTTTTATATGGGATTTAATCACAATATATTATCTCATGTAATTTACCTTAATTATATTCATGATTCTAGTGTTTTAGTTTAGAATTATAATCCTTCCACCAAATCCATATGTTTAACCAATATTGTTGTGTAACTCTTTACAACACTAATAACTTGTACTACTAACCTAAATGAAAATAAAACTATATTCATATATATACAAATGCACAAGGTACACGAAACTAGTTCATTTAAATTCATAAAATAATATGAAACATAAAAACCACACAAGAGTAATCTTGGTTCAATAGATAGTCAACCCCTAATTTTCATTGAAAATAATAAACCTTGAAGGCGGTGAGAAATCCGAAAAAAATCTATCAATAGAAGGATACATAACTCAAGAGAGATCCCAATTCTAACACCTTACATGTGTGCAATATAATTATATTCTAAATTTAAGGCTAAAGGACCATTCATCCTACTTTAATGGTAGAATAAAATGATATCAATTATTATACCTAGAATGGGACACCATATATTCTTATATGATAATTTATAGAAAAGTTTTTTATAATTTTAAACTAAATCACACATATTATCATAATATAAAATTTATATGTATTTATAAATTATAGAATAAAGAAATAAATAAAATAATTCATATATTTAAGAATAAAGTAAAAAATTTATGAACAACTCATAAATCTAGAAATTATAAATATTCCATAATTTATCTAACATTATATAATTTAAATAATCATAAACACTAAAAATTTATATCTAAAAAAACTCATTAATATTATTCCTTTTATAGAATTAACATAAATATAATACGTTAACTATGATATAAAATATTTATGTTCTAACTCTAATATGTTAAAAATTTGCCTAATATAAATATCACATATTATATATGTAAGTCCAAGTGGACTGATATAATCACATTAGGGGTGGGGGTGAATCAGGATGAAATATATTATTTTACCGAATTCCATATCCTCATTTTAAAATTATCCACCTTTGATATTTTGAACATTATTTCTTATTAATATGGTGGAATTAATTATATTTTACCATGAATTCAACAAGAATATATAAATTAGTAAAGGGAAGTAAAAAATAACATGGGATATTTCTAAAATATTCAGACCCTCCCGAGAAAACTACATAATGATGTGCTCATTATTTTGGGATTACAGATTCTCTAATATTATATAATAATAAATACATGAAGAATTATACATGGATTATTCTATACTTATGTATTTTTCCTATACTTTAGAGGGGGTAGGTATCATCTTAAAACCAATTTCATGTCAAACATCCAATAAAACTTATAACATCCAATTACACTACAGAATCCTAACTGGTATATCAAAATTCTTCCATATTTTAACGTATATATTCTTTTAGAATTTGATTCCATTTGTTTAAAAATAATTTCTCTTCATATACCTTAGTTGAGATTATTCAACTCACCTAACATTTTTATTGAAGAATTCATGAAAATAAGTCTCTGTTTCCATCCAAAATTGTAGATCTTCTTCAAAATATTGTTATATGATTTTATATCACATGAGCTCTAATTATATTTAGAACTAGTATCTCCTTGTTATATTAAATCACATCAACAAAAATATCCTAAAAAATAGTTTTAGTGTTGGCCTGGATCATTCAGACTTATTTTTCATTATTCTCCACTACATCTATAATACTATGTATTGAGAGATCTTCTTCTTCTCTTTCCATTAGCATTGACCTGAACTCATTAGAAAAACCAGGTTAGTTTCCTATTCTTGGATAGTTAGGTGATCTTATCTTCATAATGGTATCAGATTATTATTTTCATTAAGTTCATTATAGGTTTTTTGGCTTCACACTATAAATCAAATCACTTTGTATTTTCTATTTATTTTAATTGATTGATCACCAAAAAAACTTTTTCTATAAATTTATTTCAGGAATCTCTTCAATTATTTGGGTGCCCGGATCCAAATTGGGTTTTTATTCATGGATTGTATTTGGTAATTTCACATAAATCTATATTTAGTTTTTATTCATTTTCATGTTGTTGTGTCCCTTTTTTATTACATGTTATTTTCTCCTCTAAAGTTTTTCCTCAAAAAAAAAATAAATGGAGTTCTCGTCCCATTTTAATGTTTTCATTTTATGTAGCTGAATACCTTCCAAATATTTCTATAAAATGATTTGTGTCAATTATTTTGAAAATAACTCCACACATGTCAATAAAAAAATAAAATGAAATAATGTATAAAAATTTTACAATGAAGTAGCTACAATATAGAAAACTTAATTATAGAATGGATTCTTCTGAATATTCCTTAGACTCCATATTTCATGAATATTTTCATAAAACACCACTACACTAAACTCCTTATATTTACATATAAAATAAAAAAGTTATTGTGTTTTTCTGAACCCCCAAGAATAAATCAAACATATTAAAATATACTTGCTAGATTTTGTTAACTTAAAATTTCCCCATTTATAGCTTAATCAATTTCCCAAAAATTCCACCTTTTCTAATATCACCAATCCCAAATCATTTATCTTTAATTAAAATTTATTTTGTGATGTTTTGTTAAATTAATAACAATATAAATATCTTTGGATTTATATTTCAATATTTGTTTATTATGCACTACATAATTTTTTTGTTATTTAAATTCTTATCATTCCAATTATGCTTAATCTTTTACTTATCATCTTGAATATACACTACCCCATTTATTTGTCTTGTATCACAAATAATTTTTTAGTATTTAAACTATTTAATAAAATTATAAGAATCATAAAATTTGATTAATCCTTTAGAATATTTATCCTGCAAACGAATATTCATTCATATTGTAGAATTCCTAGAATTTCACCAAGAGTTGATTTCAACACTAATTAAGAATTTTACATACTTATTTAGATGATGATTATACAAAAAACATTCATTTATATATATATATATTATAAATTATATTTATGATAATACTTATCATATGTATAATTATAATCATGAAACGATGATTGTTACACTAAAAATATATAATGATTATGTAGATAAATATGATCATTACTGTCTTTTTAAATCATCCTTATATAATTTTACACCACCCTAACATTGTTATGGGATCCACCCATATGAAATTTATGTATAATAGTTATGGACAGAGAACTTTTTCAATTTAAATTAATTGTATAAGATTATCTAAATGCACATTAGAATTGATATTTATTAAGGGGATAATGATTTAAACACAGAAAAAAACTATTTTATAGAAACATTAGGACTTAGTTATTTTCATAATCAAATTATGAAATATTTATTTCAATAAATTACATTATATTTAGTTCATTTCACTTTAAGAATTATTTAAAATGCTTCAAATCATCTCATAAGAGATTCAAATAAATATAGAAATTATGAAAATAATTGCAAATACCTTCAATTAATTTATAATGACCTTTTTAACATATAAATTATCAATTAGAATATTTTAAAAAAAATTAGTACACTTTTATTTCATCTTTTATATGAACCTTAATAAACCTTCAACTAAAGGATGCTTATTCATTGATTTTAGAAACCAAAATTCTCTTATAATCAAAGTGTATGGATTGTCAAGATTCATCCTTCCAAATCATCAAATATTTTATGATATTAAACCTCCATATAATATATATTTTTAAATTTAGTAGAACTATTTTATATTGAAAACCAACTTCATCACGCACTATAGAAATTCAAATCATATATCTAATCATCATATGTATAGTCTTCTCCCAAAGTAGCTTCCCATTTTCAATGGATTTTTTGTCATATAAATCATTTTTTATAATTCATTGGTAACATGATTAATTTTTTTGTACCCATAATGAATGCTAAACACCTACATATCCCATGGGTGGATTGAGAGTCTATCCCACAATGTTATCACAAATTTATTTTCCTTCAACCACAACATTTACATGAAATGTAATGACAATACAAATGAAAATTTAATCCTACCATGTTTTTTATTTTTAATACCAAAACATTTATAAAAAATCAATTTATTTCCTATGACCATTACTGAAATCAAATTAAAAGGTCAATGTGGGTCTTCCCATTATTAATATTCAATGAATATAAGAGATGGATTACTAAGGATGAAATATTCAACCCTTTTTTATTTTGAATTTTAAAAACCGCATTCTACTATTTTGTTTTGTTCTCCTCTTTGTTGAGAAAATCCATCACCTACACTGGAGAATTATGGAAATTTTTTTTATTTTAAATGTTCCATAAAGCAATAAAATATATGTTTACTTGGTCTAACTTGTTTTGGAAATCAGGTATTATATATTTGGATGACAAGATTGTCCATATAAAAATCATGATGTGATACCACTTATTTCTTTCACTTCATAGAGTATAATATATAGATTTAAAAGACATTTAATTCACCCTCACAACACTTGAACAAAATCATAAAAAAATTTCAATTAAAAGGTATTTGGAACCCTATTCCTTAAAAAATCACACACTTAAGATATTCATATTTATCAAAATTCAATACATTATTGAGAGAGAGAAATTCATGTCTCATTTTTTTCAATGTTTTCAAAATTTACAAGAATTAATAGAGATATATAAATCTTTATTAGATTCAATTATATAATATGTTCCCTATAAATAGTACTCAATATAATTCTCTATGGTTATTTCTATGAATGTATTATACTAGTTAAAGCCCGATGCCGCTTTTGAAATAGTAGTATCCATAATGGATGATATTATTACTATTTAGAAATTACATAAGAATCATAACCTATGATTTTCGTGGATAATGATGATCATGAGGATAAAGTGACCACCACTAAGGGGAATATAGCTCTAGAATTCTATTATGGAAAATTTCTAAGGGGTTTTTAAGAAAACAATAGACCTAAAATATAATTAAAATTAGGGGATAATGCATACATTTTATTATTTATAAAATGGAATTACATCATGTATAATCATAATAACTATTTTAATAATTATAATAAAATTCTACTATCCCTTGAAAATATTCAAATCATATAAAAAACTATTTAATGAAGTCGAAATCATTGAAAGATAAAAATCATAAGTTCAAGTGTTGACACAAGAATCAATGATTCTCTCATGAATGTGTTATTATCCTAAAGAATATGGAATAAAATCTCAGAATAAATCGTAGCACTAGAAAAATATTTTTAGTAAGTTTTTATTTAGAATGGATTTTAAAAAATTTTCAAACACAAAAATTATTGAAAATAAGATTCCTGGAAAAGGATCCATATCGATAATAATTTAAAATCCATTTTTTTAAAAACAAATAAAATTATCCCAAAATTAATTTAATTGTGATGAATGAGAATGAATATTTATTGAAGCACAAATTCGTCAAAAAGTAAATAAAATAAAAAAACATGCAAAAACATTTAAGTTGTTTTACACCCCCACATTAATATTAAATGTCATCTCATTTAATATTATTAAAATAAAAATATGAAGTAATAAAACCAAAGATAAATCATGATACACCATATATTTATTCATTACTGATATCCTTGAGTTAATATAATATATTCTATCAAATAGATGTAAAATGAAATAATACAATAACAGAAAAATAGAAAGGGGAAATAAGGATATAAATTGGTCTGAACTCCTAAGTGCATATTAGTATTCAACTAATTGCAGTGGGTTATCTCCATTATAATGGTTGGTGAAATATATTTGAGGTGAACCAAAAAATTGTATTTCTATTAACATCCAAAATTTTATGCCAAGAGTGGATTCCCTTAATGAAATGAAAATTTTCAAACCCCTAGAATGAAGAACTGGAAAATGTTAGGTGTTATGCAGAGGTAAAAGAAGTAAAATGGGATCACTCTAGGCTGTTGGGGTTTCCTACACAATGTTATTTGTATTTTGATATAGAGGAGGTAGTCATATCACTATGGTATCCTTTTTACAATTTTATGTATTAACAACAATATCAAGGTTAGTGTATTTTTTAAACATACCATGATATCTTTACATGTCCCAATTTTACAAGAAAATAAATAGGAAAATAATTAAATAATATAATTTTATGGAGATTTAAATAATAATAATTCATATTTGTATGATCTCCGAATTATTATGGTACGTTAAGCCAATTTTATCTTGAACAACCCTTCAGACATCTTCATTATCAAATTTTAGAACCATATTATCCGCATTAGGGTTTACTTTATCCTCATAATCATCACTCTCCATGGAGATCATAGGTGTTGTGTCTTCATAACCCAAACAAGGGTCCTAACAAGATTTTATGACAATACAAAATGAAAATCGAGATAATAAATTATTATGTCCACATCCTTTAACTGATTGATTATGAGTGTTGGTTATTCTTGAAAGTATTCTTGTAGTATTGTATAATTTTATGTTAGGGAAGGGTTGTGTAGTTCAATTTCCTTTTTTATTAAGTCTTCTATTGATGTAGGAAATGTGAAAACTTTTTGTTCCTCAACTTCCACTTAATAAAACTATATAAAGTATTGTGTGGATTTTTTGAGATCCTCATCCATGAATTGAAAAATTTATTTCTCATGGACAGTTAATGTCAATGAAGATCACCTTGAATGAATTCTATCCAGAGTCATATTTTAACACCACATGGATCTCCCTTACTAATAGATTCATAGTTTCAGCTTTGGAAAATGATGATTCATTTTTATTATTTTTTTTTAAATTTTGAGATTAGTATATTATTTAATAATTAAAAATAAATCATTAGTGTTTGACTTGTATCCCTACAAGTGTTTAAAATTTTATAATCACAGTTGTGTTCTCTCTTGAAATATTTGTGTTTTTATTTCTAATTGATGAATATAATAGGACCTATGTCATTCTATTGAGAAGACTTAGAGTTAATAAATCACTATAAAAAACATTTCATATTTACAATTTTTTAAATATTTTAAAACAAAATAATGAAATGGGGTTAGAGAATGATTAAATGAATGAAAATAATGTATGGATGAAAAAACTATATTGATGTTTGTAAGAAAGAACTTGCTCTTAGAGTTAAGTTCTCTGGTTCTATCATTATCAATTACTAATGTCTAAATTCAATTTAATTGTTTATCTCATAATACAAAAAACACTTTCCCATTCCATGAGTTTTAAACTTATCATGCCAAAGATATCCCTTAAGGATGCTAAATAACACCTCCTCCAATGGTAATGAATAGTGAACACAAATCAATATTGATTGTGAAACCTTAAAAGGCCTAACTTTATCATATGTTGATTCATCTACTGAACAAACCCATGTATATAATATGAATACCTACCTAATAGAATGAAGATAATTGATGTTTTTGAGAAAATAGAATAAAATAACAGATAATGTCTTTAAATAATGTGAAATTAGTGCATCACCCCTCAATAAAATCTCACACACACAAACCTAATAAAAATAGAAATTAACCATTAGTAATTTGATGAATAAGAATTATTTAACACTAATAAATCCCTACCAAGGTTGTGCCTAAGGTTAGTAACTCACTAACACGAGTCTAAGAGAGGAAATATAAAAGAATAAAAAAGATAAAAGAAAAAAATTGAGATGAGAGATGGAAAAATAAATAGATAAATATTGATTATATAGTACAATTTTATAGAATCATTCCACTAATCATGGCTTTGAAAATGGAAAACTATTTGAAATAGAGACGTGATAATTTTTTATTGGAAAATGGGTGGCTCGATTTCTCTCTAACTTTGATCTTTGAATATTTTTACATGGTTGGCATAGTAAATTGATGAATTTGGTAATGTTTCCCTTATTTGAGTTTCTATTCTTTATGTTGTCTTCCTATTATAAAAATTTATTATCATTTAAACACATGTAGTGTATATTATCACCATATTACTAAAGAAAACATATCTTCCATGGTATACCCTACATATTTCCCATGATTGATTTCCCATGAATTTATGAACTTTAAGGAGGTAGAATAATGTGAACCCATAGTTTAATAAAATTATACTAACCTATTATATTTTATCTGATGAAATATTAGCTCCATACATTGGTTGTTTATGAGATATTTTCACAATTTTTCAAGTCTTCAGAAGTATGTATATATTTTGATGCCCAATTTGTGAGCTATATTTGGACATGGAAAAATTATATTAAACATATTTCCTTATAAGTTAAAGTGTATCTAAATGAATATAAAATACTATAAAAAATGAATTTCACAACCATGATCAGTTCATAAAATTTTATTCAAAAAACAAAAATTAAATAAAATAGTTGAAAAATATAAAATAATCCCATTTTTTGAAATTAAACTAAATTTACTCATATGACCAAAAAAATTTGATAGTTTTATATAAAATGATGAATTCTAGTGATTAATAATATCTAATTATATAATAAAATATATCAAAATATGAGTTCCATCAATTATTGATTTCAACATTTCTCTTATTCTATTATTCACATTTAATTTCCTCTTCTATAATGCATAAATAATAAAGTATGGGAAAAATTTGTGTCTTAACTTAACTCCATTATTAGAGATTTAGGGATGAGACATTTCTCTAACCTTGATAGTTCTATAATAATATAAAATATTTGGAGCATTTCATGATTTATCGACTCTTAACTTCAAAACCTATTCCTCTTTGGGAAACATGATTCTTATTTTATGCTCAACCTAATCATTAGAAAGATTGGTCATATTTACATTACAAAATAAGGCCCATTATTATTTTTTATCTTACACAATCCTCAAATTATCTTCCATCTAATTTATCCCCATAGTTAGTCACACTTTTGGTACATGTATTACCTTCTATTTATGTGTTGACTCCATCTTCATAACACCTATCTTGGACCCTGAAGTCAAATTTGATTTAAACATATTCTTCATTAATCTTGGAAAAATAGTCACATATTTGAAATTAAGGTATCTATAATGTAAAAAAACCATATACACAAATTCATTTTATTTTATGTTTCATTTATTTGGAATCCACTATTAGGACATATATACATTATTTGGAGCGCCAATAATAAAAATAATCATATTATCTCTTATCTATATTGAAACTTACCTTATTAGTTCTATATTTATCATATATTTATTAAAATTTGTGTTCCTATTATAGTGGTCCATGATATGGCCTCTATTTCCTCAATATAACCATCTCATCCCTATTGGTTTTAAATCAAACCAACTTTTCACTTATAACTTATTTATAATAGTATCCTCAGCATTCTTAATTAGTTAGTTCTATATGGAATACTTTTCTTTTTTCTTCACCTTATTATTTTACTATTTTTAATTTCTTTTCTATTTTGAAAATGTGTTATATTTGTTTAGAATATAAAAAAAACTCTTCATAGAATCCACCACCTATATTATAATAATTATTTTAATTATCCAAGTTTTATCTCTTGTAAAATGATAAATTCTATTATTTCTGTGAAAAATATTTTTTCACAACATGTTTCTATTGATTATTAGATTACTCCTCCAAATTTAAAGATTTATATAACATACATACATTGACATGTTATGCTTTTATTTTATTATTGTATTCCAAAAACTATGTATCCCCAATAATATCCTAAAACTTTATTCATTTTTTATGGTTTTAGTTAGGATAAATAGTTTTCATTAATGTTTCTGGGAAGAAACTAAAACATTAATTCTCTATTTTTTGATATTATAATATTTTAATTATTTAGTTATATATTTTATATATTGGCAGTTTCCCAAATAAAACCCCCCTTCATAGTAATCCATATTTCGACTTTACTCTAGAATTATGTTTAAAAATATATATAGTGAAAACTAAATAAAATAAAATGTGAGATTCCTCTTAAATGATATAGATTTTTTATGATCAATAAATGATTACAAGGTATCCTTCCCACCATTCCATGTATTAATTTATGTAAGGATACATTTATATTTTTTTGTGAAATAATTATTTATTTCAGTATTTTGTGAATATCTATCTTGGGTAATTTCTACATTTCTTAGTTTTATATCTTATTCAAGAAACATGACGTCATGAAGTTATTTGTAGCCTATAAGATATTCCACCCCTTAATCATAATATCTAATCAACTTCCATATTTGGTTATCATGTATTTTTCTAATATCTTGTATAGAAATGTTAAACTCAATTATATAATTTTCCTTCAACTCAATTAGGGCATCGTTGAAATTCTTTTTGACAACAAGATAATAGGATTTTAAGAAGTATATTCTTTAAAAATAATTTAAATTTATTAATAGATTTCCCTAAATCACCAAGTTTTTTATTTTTCATCACATGAAACACCATTTTTCATATTTTGTTTTATGTACATTAGATTTCCTTTGATATCTTATGTTACACCCAAGATCGAGTCTTACCAGACAATAATATACTATTAATATTTTTATGATAGTTATCATATATCTGCTAGAATGTAGGGAATGAAAGAGATTAAATAAATTATGAAATTATAGTTTACACATTTTCATAACATGAATTCATTAGTAAGAAATTAATTATAAATAAAAATAAAGTTATATTGAATATAAAAGATGTGTTTGTCTGAAAAACTATTTTTATAAACAGAATGGGTTTTTATCTTAAAAAAATAAATTAATAACTATTAGTTAAGTATATTAATAAAATATTTTATTCTATATATTTAATAATTTTTTTATAATTCATCCAATAGGTTTGACAGGCTTATGATAAGAAAAATCCAATTTTAATCATAAAAAACGATATAAATTTTAAAGACAGTTTTACCACTTTTTAATGGTGAGCTTGTTTTAAAACGAAATCATGTAAATTATAAAAATTATATTTAAAAAAATTAAAATGTTTCAGGAAATAATATTATCAAATTTTACTTTGGGAGAATTTTTGTTATTTTTCTCACAAGTTCCATGTCATAAAGAATAGTGAAAAATACTATATTTTAATTGAAAACTATTTTTTTGATCTAAATAATATATAATGTTAAAATATATTTTTAATTACTATTAATTTATAATTATATAAATATAATATCATCTAGAACAATATAGGTCATTGTAATCAACTTTATCTTGAAATTGGATATAAAAACATTTCAAACTTCAAAACTTTTTTACTGTAAAAACCTACTTTCTGACCACGTTTTTGGGATTACTGTTAAATTTAATATTTACACTTATGTGAGTTAAAATTTGGAAAATAGATATAAATATTTTTAATCATAATAATATTAGTATTCTAATAGGTTTATCTTAATTGTTTACCATAATAATTGGTGAAAACGGTTAAAATTAATTAATGTGATTAAAGTTAAAACATGTTTTGTGCATAAAATACATTTTTATGAAAACTAATTTTACACAAAAAATATTATTTTTATTTAATTAATTGGACATAATATTTAAAATCATAATGTATAAATTATCTACTAAATATTTATTTAATTATATTCTTAAAGGATAAATACCTAGATTTAAAAAAGATATAGGTTACCTTTGTAAAAATCTATAAAGGTAAAATTGAGTAAACATAAAGACTATGGAAAAAATGATAGAAATGATTTTTTTTCTATGGTTTAAGTTTTTTTCAACCATAAATTCCCTCCAATCAATTATAATTCAATTTTGGAAGCAGATGAGGTAAGGGGTACCCCCCAATAGTTTTTATTTTTTAGCATTTATAAAATTCCCCAACTCCTCTATAAAAAACATTACTCACTCTCACCACTACATCAAACCAAATAATCATATTTTATTATAAAAAATATTAATAAATACACTCTCAACTACCCTTATCTCATATTTTAATCCTCACTTTTTATATAATGAAAAACAAGTATTTCAATTGGCGAATACGAAAAAGAGTTACCCGAGGAAGAGGTAAAATTATTCAATGAAAACTTTCATTTTATTTTTTTCTGCACACCATAAATTGTTCTAGTTATATAATTATATAATAAAATATGTATCATAATAACAATAATATGTTTTTATGTTTTCATTACCATAAAACTATGCCCAATTCAATAAAATGGGTAATGAAATCACTGTTCATCTGTACAATGAACTACCGAATGACAAAATGATGTCGTTCGTTTTTCATTTACCACCTCTTATGGTTGGGAATTATAGTGAAAATAATATTTTTAAATCATATATATTATATTTATAATGTATTAGTACTTTTATAATTATTATATAAGAAACACCTTCATTCTTTCTAGTTTGTGGGAATATGATAACTTCTTTTTTGGATGTTTGGGCTACCGCATCATCAAAACAACAAACATAAAAATTAATGTGTAATTAGTTGTATAAAAAATTAAAATATAGGGAAAAAATATTATAAAACTGAAAAAATTTCTTAATAAATTAAATAATTAACATAATTTTATTATTCATGATGTTAAAGACACACGTGATGAATCAGACTCAATATAAGGGACTTCGCCTCAATCTTCTTTCGTCGAGGCATTGTTCTTTATTTTATACACCATATTTATTTTATGATGTCTATATAATTTCCCTCTGACTTATCATATCATGAATTTATTTATTCTAATGTTATTTAATGTTCTATTAAATGTTATTCCTTCACGGGGATTATGATATAAACATTTCAAAGTAGAATATGACTCTTTGATTTAAAAATCTCTTTTTAAAAGGTTAGAGATTTAATTTTGAAATATTTTCCTCCATTTAAAAATTCTTAATATTATTTTCTATGTTTATTTATATTAAAGTATAAAAATGTATTTTTAGGTTTAATTTAATTTCATTCAATGGTCTTCAGAAGGAATCTTTTTTTTGTGTGTTTTATACGGAATGTTTTGACAAATGAAAAAAGGAATGTTCTATTCTTAACATACATAGAACTAATAACCACCATAGCCATTGATTTATTTTTTCATTATTCTGTATGATATCATGTTTAATTTAATTAAAAACCCTCTTTATAATTATTTCTTGTTTTGTTATTGAAAATGGGTTTTTAAGAAAAGGGTATTTTTATCTAACTGTTTTTTATATGGGATTAAAAGAATTTTTTCAATGATTTTTATGATGAATGTGTATTAAACCTGATATATTAATTGACAATTATATCAAATAGGTGATCATGATACATCATATATAATGGGCTGAGCCCCATTATTGCTCATGGGTCAGCCCGATATAGCTTATATAAATGGTTAAGACCACTATAGCTCACGGGTGATCCTGATATAGCTTACATGAAGGGTGATAAAAATTATAAATCTCTAATGTATTGGGTTATGATAAGGTTGTAAGTTGAATTTATGTTTATTACAATTTAAATTTATTATAAATGGTTTTATGAATGTAATTCTCTAAGTCAACTAAAGAATTTTTACTTTCTTCATAAGGGTTTTATTACTTTCATTGAAAACAATATGTGTTTTTTTCATGAGAAAATGTTGATTTTCATATTCTCAAAGAACATTAATGATGAAGGTAAATTTTATTTGAGCATTCATGTATTTAATAAACTAACAATAACATTTTTCATATCCCTTAAGGATATTTTTTCATAATACTAATTTTAAAAAGATTTTCACAAGGTTTATAGATGTGGTAGGGAAAGGAATAAGTCAAGTTGGATGTTCTAGATGACTTATATGACAATAAATCATGGTTTATTTTAAATATTTTATATTATAAAAGAAATTGATACTGGTTAAAAGTTTCCACAGTGTATTTTATGGTTTTTTTATGAATGATTTATCACCAAATTTTATAAAACTAAAAACTTGAAAAGATCCAAAATGTGAAAGAAATTATAATTATTGAAATAAACTAAATATTATATAATGATTAAGGCAGGGTTTTTTTATTTTGTATCATAAAATATTTTTAATCAAATTTAGATGTTAGGATATTATTAATATAATCCCCTTATAATATTTTAATTTATAGTTAAGTTAGAATTATATATCATTTTAAGGTTTCTCAGTTTTTTCATCTAATGTTTGTTTTTTCAGAATGGGTTTCCATAGTGAAAATAAGAGATCTATAAGGAGAAGGAATTGAAAAGAAAATTTATTCCAAGTTAGTAACCAAAGTTGGTTATAATTGGAATAGAAACATTTGTTGGAGTGATGGATCAATTAACACTATATAAAAATGGTGGTGGAATCCATGATATAGAGGAACCTGATCTACCAAGAATGAAAAATTATATATTGGATAATTTAATGAGAAAACTTCCCCTATAATTGAATGGATATTCTAACCCAGTATTAGTCGATGGATTGATCAATTCCCTAGAAAATAAATTTGAATTCTCAAGTCATTCGTAACATTAAAATGAATCTCTTTTGTTTTATCATTTCGAAGGTGAATCTAATCGATGGGGGACTTTACATAAGAATATCTGAGAAAAATATGTTCTAGAATCTAGGTAGTGGTAAACATAAAAAAATATTTTTCTTAAGAATTATTTCCCAAAGGTTATTCATATTAAGATAGAGAATCAATTCATACAATAAAATAGTAAGGATGATGATTTAGTATCCGTGTAGGCATAAAAAATAACAAGATTGGAAAGGCATGTTCTATATTATATTCAAGACATTTAATGTAATATTAATAAAATTTACTTAGTAATGAAACCAATTTTATAAATAGATTTTACCTTTTGATCATTAAAATATTATGAGAATGTTATTTATTGTGCTAAGAAAATGAGATAAAGTTTTTCAAAACATATAGTCCCTGAGATGTCAACAGTAATAAATGGTCAAGGAAGTAGGAAATAGAGAAGAAACCAATTATTAATTTTGTAGGTAACCCTAAAACTTATTCCAATTTTGGTAAAATATATATTTGGGAAAGTATGTCAGAATATTGAAAGTGTAACCAGTGTGGAAAGATTGGTCACAAGGTTCATGGATGTAAGGAAAAGAGTCATGAACAATCCAACAATGGGATAATATATCTCCAATAAAAAATAAGATGCTTTAGTTTTAACATTTTTGTATATTATGAAAATGTATTTCTGACAAAACCGACTCATTATGTATATATTCATGATTATAATTAAAAATGGATGGAAAAATAATTATATACTTCTATAATTGATATTGGTTCATCCAGTGAATTGGGGACAAGTGTAGGGAGCTTGATATTTTTTGAAGGTTTATCATAAGTTTAATGTGTTAGGAACCAATCTTTTAATAACATATATACCATAAGAAAAACGTTTTTAGATTCTATAGATGTATGAGGTATATGTTTTAATGTTATTTGAGAGTGAATACCAATACCTTTATAGACATGTGTTTAATTGTAATGGTGTAATTTAGGGATATATACTTATCGAATGATTTAGATTGAAATAGTATTATTACAATTAAAATTTAAATATTAATTTATTACCTCAACACATTAATTCTTGAATTATCTTACAATGTTATTACTGATTTGGTTTTTGTTAACATATAAACATTAGATAAATATCATGTTATCATTTTTAGGATCATGTGATATGTTTCAAGTTGATTCTTGTGCTTTAGGCATGAATGGTAATCTTGGATACACATTGTTTTGACGAAGAGATGAGTCTATATCGGAAATATAATAAAGCATGAATCAATAATCATCATGTAATTATATTTTCTTTTTCTCTTTGTATATATGGTTAAAGAATCCTTAAACTATAAGAAAAGGATCTTGAAAGAAAATGATATACTATTACCATTTATTTGATGATATCAAGGAAATTTCCTAACCTATTTTGATTTTAGTTTTTCTAATTGACTTACTCTTGACCTTGTTCCCTACCAATCTCTATTATTCCATGATAATTAGTCTTACCTTACAAATCTATCTTTTAATTTCCCACCAATGTTCTCCCTATGTGGAATCCTTGTTATGCATAATTTCTAGTGACCTTTGTGTTTCACACTTCCCCTTTTTATATGGATGTATCATTATCCCTTTATAAGATATAAGATTCAATAAATGAATTCTAGAAATGCTAATTAGTTAATAACCGAGATGAATTGCGAGGGAGATATTCATTTTAAGGGGGGTATGATGTAACAAACCAAATTTTTTTTGTAATATATTATTTCAAATAAATTGAAATTTTTTAATTTACTATATAAAATGAATTACATATTATCTTTTCAATCACATTAGAAACCATGTTTATCTTTCATTGCATGAAACATTTATTTCCATTGATTTATTATATTACACACAATCTTGTGTCTTACCAGACACAATAAACTATTAATATTACTATTATAGTTATCACATAGCCATTAGAATGGATAGAATGAATGATATTAACAAAAATTATGAAATTATAGTATAAAAATGATAATTAAAGTAATTAAATATTTATCAATTAATTATAAATGAAAATGTAGGCCAATTGAAAACAATTGATGTGTTTTTATGAAGAATTATTTTTATAACAACAATGGAATTTTATCAAAATTTATTTCATCAATTAATATTATTGAAACATATTAATGAAACTTATATTTTTTATATTTAATAATTTTTTTTAAAAGGATAAATACTTTTTATAGTCTTATGATAAGAATAAATCCAATTTTAAGTATATAAAGATATTTATTTTTAAAAGGTAGTTTTACCACCTATTAATGGAACTATTAATTTAAAATAAAAAAACAATAATATTTATTATATTTAGAGAAATAAAATTAATTTTTGAAATTGTAATATCAAAATTTTATTTGTGTGAATTTATTGTATTTTGCTACAAATTCCATGTTTTTATGAATTGGAAAAAATATTAAATTTTAATTCTAAAATGTTTTTTTATAAATAATTTATCTTGTTAAATTATACTCATAATTAGTTTTATAGTATAATTAAATATATTAGATATCATATATTCCAATATAGTTAATTTTTATCAACTCTACATTTAAATTGGAAATAAAAACATTTCAATATTTTTAACTTTTTACTTTAAAAACCTGCATTCGAACCACTACTATATGATCAAAATTAAATTTAATGTTGAAACTTATATGAAATAAATTTATAAAAAAGGATATAATTATTTGTAATCAGAATAATATTTATATTTTAATAATTTAAACATTATTTTTTACCATTATAATTAGTGAAAACTATTAAAATTAGTTAAAGTAATTAAGGTTAAATAGGTTTTTACTTATGAATTGTGATTGTATTAAAATCAAATTTTCAAAAACATATGATTTTTATTTAATGAATTATATAGAGAAAAGGTCCGCCAGTGGGGAACCTCTGACCATTTATTAAAAACAAAAGAAAAAGAAAAAGTACACAGAGCAATAAAAACACAACATGGAAAACAACTACAGATCATAGAAATCATCCCCAGCACCATATTTGTGATGAAAAGATTCGTCCGCCGTCGTTGATTCCCACTCTGAACTTTCATAATGCTTCAGGATTTTAGCATACTTCCTTCTCAGATTCATCTTTTCTAATGAGAGAAGAGCTCTGGGAGACACCATTCCCTTCTTCACACCATCCCTCGAAGCGTTCCCCTTCTTTGCAGATGATCTGGTGGTAACAGGATTCGGTAGATAGGAGTAATCTTTCCTCGGTTTCCTTTTTGCTGAAACATTCAACTCACCTTCCAATGCATGCGCATTAATCTTTCCACTTTGGGAAAGATCACTATAGGATATTCTTGCAGCCCCATTAAGATTCTCTTTGTCACTATCAGATACATTCCCCCATTTTCCAATTATGTGCATTGAGCCAGAATTTTCATGACCATTCTTTCCTCCACTCATCATATCCGCTAGAGCAGACAAAGAACCCCCTCCCGCCAACTGTGAATGCACATCAACCGTGTTGAGGCACTGAAGTGGAAGGTCACTAACGCAGATAGGAGGGGACCCCTGTCCATCCTCTGTCATAGCAGGCTGAGAGTAAGGAACAATCTGCAAATTTCCAGACTCAAGCCTATTCACATCCTCCTCTGCAAGAGGGTTCCCCTCATCCTCCAAGACCAAAAACTGATTCTGAATGACGACAGAAGCCACCTGCGATCGACTGTTAACCTTCAGCGTAGGCAGGGGTCGCTTCCGGCCACCGAGGTCCGATTTCAAAGTTTCAAATACTTGTTTCACGGTGGGATTCAACTCAGATGAACCTGCCTTTTTCCTTACTGTAACCTCCATGAATTGTGAGGCCTCACCTTCAGGAGACGGACAATCATGCCCATCATCCTTCATTCCTTTATCACCGGAGAACACAAGCCCAGAACCACTGGGTCCTGAAAACACCATTTGCGGAGCGCCAAGCACATTTGGCACTATCTTCACTGCAGCAGCCAGCACCGTAGACTCCACTACTGGCTGCGGCTGCTCCTTACCCTTCCCACCCTACTCACACGAAGTCATCCCCCCAACAAACTTCATGGCCTCGGACGATCGGTCCTTCCCCTCACGAATACTGTTATCTGTACGCCCGCCCAAATGCTGCCCAGAATGAACCTCCTCATGTATGTTGTTATCAGTACGCCCGCACCGAGGCTGCTCAGAATGAACCCTCTTGGGCAGTTGATTCATATCGTTGTTGCCGGAGTGACCAGAACCCAGCTTCACCGCTTGAAGAAGACCAGTCCGATTTTCCCTTCGGCATTCCATTTCCGAATGCCCAAGACAACGACATTTGACACAATAATCCATCCAAGAATCAGACCTGACCTCCTGCTTCCATCTGAATTCCTCCCCGTCAGTAATCCAAACCCAGTTCACAGGCGATTTCGCAACATCCACTTCCACGCAGATTCTCGGACAAGCAGGGTGGCAGAGAACCTCCGTTCGTCGATCAGAACAGAGGTAACGTCCGATCATATTCCCAATCATACACAAGATAGCCGGATTTTGAAAAGAAATAGGGAGACCAGGAAGGCTAACCCAGGATGCAAGCGTTGACGGGTCGCGCCGCATGTGGAGATCGAAGCACCAGCGGAATAGAAGGAAGGACGCTCCATTACATCTTCGGGAGGTCCTCGACCAGGCGACGACCAGGTCCTCTTCTGATCTGAAGCGTATCATAATGTGACGCCGATCCAACAGCCCAACAATCGCCGGCTCCTGTAGCTTCCAGGACCCAGAAATGAAACGGTCAAAATCATCTACTGAAGGTCGATTATGTCGAAACCTCGCCACCAGGATGAATTTGCAGAGGTTTGTAGCATCGATGAGCTCTGTCGGGGAAAGCGATAGCTGAGGCGCACCATGGAACAGCTCAGGGACTTTCGGGGAGAGCGAAACACTAGGAAAGGGCAGAAGAGATTCAGGGTTTGAGAAGGGCGAGAATGGGGCATCCTATTTCTGCGTCAGATGTTGCAAGCCACCCTCCTCCGGTCGGGAGGAGGGAGCATCGCCGCGCCGCATTAGGGTTACGCCATGAGCAGAGTCCTAATGAATTATACTAAATATTTATAATCATTAGTTATAAATTATCTATTAATTTAATTTTTAATTATATTATTAAGGAATAAATTACCTAGGTAAATAAAAATACATAACTTATTTTAGTAAAATATTTAAAAATAAAATTCAGTAAACTTAATGAATAAGGAAAAAAATTATAAAAATTATTTTATTTTTATATGGTGTAATATTAGATCCAACATAATTTCCCTCCACTCCACTATTTTTCAAATTTTTAATCCCATGAGGTAAGGGATACATCCCAATAGTGTTTTATTTTTGGTATTTATAGGAATACCACTCTCATCCACTATAAAAAGGCACTCACTAACCCCACATATTCAAAGAAATAAAGACTTTTAGATAGTCCAAAAAATAAAAAAAAATCCCCCAAAAAATACTCTTATCATCCACGAAGACTCACCTTGGGCATAATGAAAACCAAGGATGTTCTTTGGTGAAAATAAAAAGGAGTTCCTTGAAGAAGAGGAAAAAAATTTCAATGGGAACTTTTGTATTATTTCATTGTACTCACATTAAATTATTATTCTTCCATGATTATATAAAAAATTTAGTATCATAAATATATGTATATTATATTATGATCAGGATTTTACATACTCCTACATACACTTCCATCAAGTGGGTGAAGAAATCACTATTCATATGTACGGTGGACTACCGCCTCATAAAATGATGTCATTGGTTTTTCCTTTACCACATATTATGGTTTAGAATTATGAATGAAATAGTATTTTTATATGATATATATATGATATTTATAATTTCTTAAAATTTTTGGAAAAAATAACTAAAACAATCCTTCATGATTTCCATTTTGAGGTAATATGAAAACATCGTTTTTGAACGTGTAGAGTATGACCTCCTCAAGGCAATGTGATATGTTCACACATTACATGGAATGTATTAAGGATGGGTTTCATAAAAATATGTAATATGTATAACACATATAATATATCCATTAAATAATTACTTTTAGAGAATTATAATATATCATTTTCTTCATCACCTATTCAGACACTGAAAAATTGATAACATTGTTCGTGGACGTGTGGACTACCGCATCCTCTAAGAAATGTGATTCCTTTTAAATCACATGAGTTATATATATACTTATATATTATTAAACATATGGTGTTAAATACATCAATATTATTCTATAAAGTTAAATTATACTTGTTTTTTTCAGGGATGATCATTGAAACATGAGAATTTTACTCATGCATACGTACAACTTACCATATACCTGATTTTAATGTTGGATCATTTTTCATAAAAATATTTAATAATTAGGAATAAAATTATAATTCATATATAAATATGATAATTATTCCATTATTAATATTATTAAGATGTTTTAATAATGACCCCGTTGACCTTTGTCAGACTACAAAAGCCTTTTGATACTCATAAACTGAATATGGTCAAAACACCTGACATAAAAATAATTGTTTATGTAGTTGAATAAAACACAGTAATAAGTAAAATAAAAGTAATGATAAAATTTAAAATGGTTACAAATCAAGTAAATAATTTACATATGTGTAATATTCATTAAGATAAATACACATGTGATGAATCATACCCAAGGTAAGGGACTTCATCTCAATCTCCTTTTATTGAGGGAATGTTTTTATGATAAACAAGCACCTTATATAATAATGTGTATATACATAACCTTTTAAATATAATATCTTAAATTTATTTATTATCATGTTATTTAATGTTTTATTAAATTTTAATCCTTTATGGGGATTTTGATTTAAATGTTTCAAAGTTGTATAAAACACTTTGGTTTAGACATATCTTTTTGATTTTTAAAAATTTAATTTCAAAATAATTTCCTAAATGTAAATATTCTTTATATTATTTTGATTTATATTTATATGAAATTATTATAAAGAAAGTTTTATGTCTATTTAAATTTTATTCAATTAGTTTCACAAATGAATATTTTTATGTGATTTATATAGAATGTTTTTACAAATGACAAAAGGAATGTTCTTGTCTTAAAATACATGGAGACAATGAATTTTCAGCCATCATGACCATTATTTCATTCTGGGATTATTTGTAAATATTTCATGCTTACATAAATGAAAACAATCGTTATATTTTGGGTGTTTTAATATGGGAAATGTATTCTTAATATTAAAGGGGATTTTTATATGAATGTGTCTTTATATGTTTTTAAGAACCATTTTTCAAAGGGATTTATAATGAATGTGTTTTACTCCCTATATGGTAATTAATAATTTTTTAAAACAAGTGATAATGATACAACTCATATGAAGGTTTGAGCCTCATTATTACTCAAGGGTGAGCTAGATATGTATTATATGATGGGTGGAGCCCCATTATAGCTCTTAAGAAATGGGTGATCCTGATAAAGCTTATAAGAAATGTGAAGCCACATTATAGCTCCTGGATCTGCCTTATAAAGATTATATGAAGTGTGATGATAATTATATATCTCCAATTCATTGGTTAATATTAATTATGGAAGTCATCCATATGGTTATACCAATTTAAATGGCATTGAAAGGGTTTTATAAAAGTAATGCACTATACCATCTAAAGGAGTTCTAATTTCCTATAATCGGTTTTAATGATTCTATTTGATAAATTTTTTTTTTCATGTAAATAAAGTTTTAATTTATATTCCCAATATTCTTTAAAGATAGGGTTAATTATTAAAAGTGTTTTCATGTTTTTATGAAACTAATAATTTCTCTTTTTTATATCCCTTGATAATAATTGGTACTCATTCTATGTTATTAAAAAGTTTCACATAGTTTAAGAATGGGTAAGGGAAAGGAAAATTTCATGATGAAGGTTTTGGATAAATTCCATGAAATTAAATAATGATTTATATTAAAATTTTAATATGATAGAAGGAATGGGTACTGATTGGAAGTGTCCACTTTGTATTTTATGGTTTTTTATGTTTGAGTTAGGGTGTAATTATCTAAAACTCTAAACATGAAAAGATCCTCAATGTGAAAGAAATTAAAATTATTGATATAAACTAAAGATTATATAATGATCATGGATAAATGCTTAGATATACTTTGTTTTTATTTTCAAATAAATAGATCACTTAATCTAAATCTTTCATAAATAGTTATTTCCTAAAAATGAACCATTGAATTTATTTATCAATAAAAGAAACTCCTTTATTAAAAAGTGAAAAAATTAATTCATTTATATTATATTTTTTGAGAGTATTGAAACTACTCACCATTTTTACCATTGTATCCTCAACATCATTAGCTTATTGTTATAGCTGTGAATTTTCATGTTAAAGTTCCTTGATGTATGAAAATATGGATATGTGAACATTATTATTGTAATCATTAATTTCATAGTAGAATTCACTATGTAATTCATTGAACACAACTTCCTCACAAATTCTACTTGATTCCACTGATAGAAAATATTAAATATATTTAATATTAAATTTACCATAATGAATACCTTTATCTAGTGGCTTTTCATATAATGACTTTGAGTTTTTCATTTGTTTATTGGCCTATCTTATTTAATTATTTTTATATGTCTTGCATGAAGCCTAAAACCTACCACTAAAAATAATGGAACTATAATTATATGCATGATAATATTTTAAAAACTCCTCCAATTTGTACTCTATATGCTTTGATAAAAAACTAGCTCTTAAAAATAGATCAAAAAATTGATAACCTAGTTAGATATAAAATAAATTATAAGTCCTAGATGACTCATAAAAACCCCTTGGGGGGGGGAGGGGAGGGAGGGTTAAATAGGTGTGGATAAATTATTATACCAAATCCAACATATTCCTTTTTGATCTTTGTTCCAATTTTTTATTTAAAACTATATAGATGGTTAACGAAGATGGATATATTTTTCTTCTACTAAAAATTCCAAAAATGAAATAAAAGTAGAAAAGGAAATAAAAAAAGTACATATGGTATTTTTACAAGGTTCTAACCTTCTTGATAAACCTAATCCTTAATGTACTTGGGATTTCCAAGACATAGATTATCCATTATAATTATATAGTAAAAAAATTTGAGTTAGGTATGGATTATCATGTATGCAAGAGTCTTCCTACTCTACAGTGGGGGTGAGGTATCATCTTGAAACCATGTTCTGGTCTAATATCCCAATATACTTATAGCACCCCATTGTACATTAGTCTCTTAAATGGTATATCAAAATTCTTCCAATAGTTGATGTGGATATTCTTATATTACTGGATGTCATTGATGGAGAAATAATATATCTCATTCTTACTCAACATATAGACCATAACCAACTTAATATTGTCTTCAATAATTCATGCAACTCAAACTCTATTTCCATCAAATTTTCTAGATCTTATTTAGAATATACTTGTAGTATTTTTTTCACATTATATCTTATAATCATTAAAAATAGAAACTCAGTATTATTTTAAACAATCCAAAAATATTTAGAATGAATATTTTAGTGTCAAATCACCCCACTAATGATTTTTATTATTCATTTATCTCTATATTTATAATGTTTTGCATCCTATGGTCTTCTTATTATATTTAACATTAGTTTTGAAAATAAATTATCGGTTGAACTATATCGAGTTCTACTTATTTAATACTTAGGTGATCTTTGATTCATTACTGTATTTAGTTATTTTTTTATCAATATCATATTTATGATCACCCATATTTTGACTCCCAATCATAATACTATCGTTACTCTTTTCATTTTTATACATAGGTCACTAATAAAATATTCTCTACAAAATATCCTTAAATATTTTGGTCAACTATCCCCATTTTTTTCTTATAAATGACTTATAAATGGGGGTTTTCTATATAATATCCATTTCCAGTATCATGAATTTCAATGTGGATGTGTCCCTCTAACCTTATGATATTATTTGATATATTTCTCTTTATATAAATTTAATTTCTTGATTAACCTTATTTACACACAATTCGAAGTTTAAATGAATCATGATATATGATTTAAATATTAATTTGCTGGAAATCAATGAGACGTTCGACTAGTGGGTATGAATAGGGAAAAATATATTATTAAATAAATTTCTATATTTTTTATATAAAGTAAATATATTTATCAATTTATAATAAATACATACTAACATTCCAAAAATGTCATCTAGTCATCAAAAATATGTTTTCATCAACAAGGATTTCTATTAAATTATCATTACAATTAATTTATAAAATTTTTCTCTATTTTATTTGTAAAAATTAATATAAATTTTGAAAAAATAATTTTAATAAAAACATATGTTGATTTTTTGTGTTTTTTTCTAAAAAAATAATTATTGTGTGAATATTAGAAGATAAAAATTTTATCTAAAAATTGTCTTTAAATTTCATGTAATAATAAAGTCACATTATATTTCAGATTGGTTTTTAAATTTAATTAATTAATTTGAATTAATAATCATCTATTCAATTTCACTATAATCCAAATTAGAATATATTTTGTATATAAATATTTTTATACATAGAAGTAAATTTTGTAGGAAAAACATTTTTCATCATGTTTAGTGTGTGTTTTTTTAAATTAATTTTAGTGGAATTTTAGGAATTTAATTTTATAATATTTATTCTATATTTTGAAATAAAATAATTTTTATTATATAATTGGGTAAAATAATTTTTTGGAGATTATGAATAGAAATAGAGACAAACATTCATCACTCGGGTAAAGGGTAAAAGGGGTTGATAAGGGGTTAAGATATTGTGATAAGGGTAAAAATAAGATAAAAACATTTATAAATACCATATTATTTTCTTATTTAAACACTATAAAATATTATATTTTAATATGAGTAATTTTGGTGGATTTATTTTCCTTTATTAAGACATTAGTATACTTTAATATTTTGAGAAATTCCAAGTACGTCATCTCCCTCCATTGTAAAAAGACCCCACATCTAATATCTTTTACACACTTCAAATTCCTCCTATATTGGAAAATATATTTGTAAATAATTTCCTAAAATCACTCCATATGTCCTATTGGTTATGTTTTTATCAGAATAATATCCTTTGAAGGATTATGGTGTAAGCCAAAATCATTATAACACTTACCTAAGTACCTTAAATTTTATTTCTTATAATAATTCCACTATATATATGGAAGAAATTATAAATTAATTAATTTATTTTTTTAAATAAAATAAATTTTTATGATGATTATGGAGAAACCATTTTCTACCTACTTTCCAACAAATGGGAGATGAAAGTATCATTTGTGGACTATCACCTTGATGTATATATATGATTTATTTCTAATCACAATCACTAATAGTTGGATGTTATGATGTATTTGATGTTTATATGGTATATTTTTTATATAATTATGATTATTTAAATGTAATATCTTATCTATCATCTTACCTTTTCATCCATTGGAAACAATAACAGTACTCGTGCATATGTGTAGATGACCACTTCTATGAAGCGATGAGATTAATTTTATTTATTTTACTTGATGGTAATAATGATGGATTTAATGAATATATAAATTATTTATGATACAATAATTATTATTTAAATGTGATTTATTATTTAAATTTCATTAATTCTATCCATAGAAAATTTGATACATCACTCGTGCATACATACGAACTACCATCTCCATTAATTGATGTAATTCATTTTTAAAAACAACATTATATGAATAGTTAGAAAAGTTTATATGATGGAAAATATTATAGTTATTTCTTGATTAAGATTTTGGATATAACGAAACCCTGAACAAGGTGTAAATACCAAAACTATTGAACTGAATAATTCATGGAATGCATACCAATTTTTAACTGAATATTCATTTTAATGGAAAAATTATTAAAAGAAGATAATGGGAAATCGTAAATGAATAATAAAAAATATTTTATGGATGAATATTTTTATTTTATATATACACAAATATATAACAAATATATATTTATTATACACTATATTTTAACTTTTAGAAGCAATATGAGATTTGAGATAAGTGATTTATCTTACAATGTCATTTCTTTTTAGAATTATCTAAGCTAAATTTCCATTAAACTAAATTATATAGATATTATCCTTTAAATCACATGCATTTTTTTCATCAATGGTGTTTTCTATATGTTTTATTTATCGGAATAGTTTTCCTCTCTTTGATACTTAAAATATTTAATAAATTGCTTCTAATGAAAGGCCATCCCAATTTTCTATTTGTCGTTGATTATTTTCTTCTATATCCATGATCTTAAAAAAATTAATGTATTTTTTCCCTATATTATAAATTTATAAAAAAATTAATTCTTATTACCATTTAATATATTTAATTTCTTTTTAAAATGAATCTTTTTAGAGAAATATTTACAAAACAAATCATTTTTTAATTTCAGAAAAACTATGAAAAGAATATAATCATTTAACATACACAATTTGAACAGATTTTCCCACCATCATGATCATTATTTTATTTTAATATTAATATAAAAAAAATTTATCTTTATTTTCATATAAAATAATTTTTTCAATGTTATAGGAATTTTCAGTTAAAATGTTTTAAAAAAAACTATTTTTTCTAATGTTTTCAATGAAAGGTTCGAATGTTTTTTAAATGGTACATTTCATCAATGTAACTATTCATTAAGGACTTTTATGCTCTACTGGTTAAAATCATATGATATCATAGACTTTATGTTTTCGAATGGAATATAATGAAGATGATTTGAGGATAATTCTATGAAACATGTTTCATTATCTTAGGTAAATTAATTTATGATGATCTGTTTATGAAACAAATTTCTTTTCAATGAGTTATGATATGATGAAATAACTAGAAGTTTATGAAACCTATTTCATTTCCAAATGTTAAAATATGATTATATGGTGGATGTTTTGTGATAATTTTGAACACACATATTTGTTTTTAATTACGTAATGATTATGAGCAGAATTATATAGTCCCAAAATATAGGGGGTATATATTGAAATATCATGAGATAAAAATCACTCCAAAGGGGAGTGAACTCAATTTAGAAAGAAACTTTGTCCACTGTGATAGTCTTGTGAGTAATCCTTGACCGAGGAAAATAATTTTTCTACTTTTTTGTTTTCTAAAAAATTATTTCTTCTAATTATGATATGTTATCCCTTCTCATTATTGATTATAGATGCTTTATCACATATATTACTTATGTATTTTGGTATGTAATGTCCCTATTTCATGATTGATTCTTAATTATATTTAATGTATTGGGTGTAGTTACTATATGTTATGATCATATCCTAAATCCATTATACATGTTTTATTTTCACTTATCTTCATTTATTGATATCTCAAATATTTACCCTTATTGAGAATATTAACCAAACAATTCTTATGTTTTTTCCCCAGGTTATGTTGAAAGGTTTTATGTAGGGAATTTCTAAAATGGTTACTAATGCAAATATCTTTATGGGATATTTTTAGGATCTATTAGGAAATAATTTTATAATGTATCTAGTCTGTAATGACACTATACTTTATAGTCATCATGCATGATTAATTGTGACATGTATTTAATATTTCCCTAGAATGATGTTATATTTATATATGTTATTCATGTGTCACCTCACTTGGTATAAGAGGAGGGACTATTTTATATTATAGAAAATGATTAGATAACTTTTTTCAAATACTTAGGGAGAATTCTAGGGATAAGATAATATAAAATGATTTTATATTGTATTTATTATGTGGATATCCAAGAAAATAAATCACTATATAGATACATGAATGCACATGCAGCTTTGGCATGAACACCCATAGGAGTAAAAACTCTAAAAGGACCAAATTTGATGTTAACTTGATCTAAACCAATGCAAGACGAGTGGTTCTAAGACTACACACCTAACAAGACACTCTAATGGGATATTCTTAGGTTAATTAAAATATTCCTTATTAACCATTATGAATATTTTAAATAGATCTTTACCATGATTGACTTATGTTAAACATAAGGTGACATAGATTAAAAAGAAATTTTCCTAGTTTAGATATATATGGAATGCCTTTTTTTCATTCTTAAATGATTACACACTATGATTATTGTTTCTTACACTATGATTTTTGGTTTTAGTCAATGTATAATCCTAGGAGTAATCACATTAATACTAAATATGCTTATAAATACAACGAACATTATCATGAAATCTTAAATTAGATGGGTTCTAGGATAAAAAATCATATAACTATTCTATCTCAACTCTCCTAAGATATGAATAATATCATGGATCATAATGAGCTTCTAAACTGCTAAAGGGAAAAATCACTATTTGAGACTTTTATGGGTAATCATAAACCTTTCTTCAATAGTTACATTGATGAAATAATTATTGAGCATTTAATAAATTATATATATAAGATAATAACTATTCTCCAATGTTCAGACTGTGAGAATGAAATTTTAATCTTGTATCATTTGGATGATAAATATGATCAATAGTGGAATATTATCTAGAATAAAAATAAAGAGGAGAAAATTTTATCCATGTCATGGGGATTGTAATAGAAGGTAAATTTTAATAATTATTTTTATTTATCACTTTTCATGAAAATAGATAGGATATTGCTATATGTAAAGTATAAGGATCCTGAATCCATCAGTACCTATGAGGAAAATATTACAAGACTTGAATGGAACTCTTTATGTTTTATCATCAAACCAAAAATGAAAAATGATTAGTAATTTAGTGTCTTGATATGATGTATCTAAAATTAATTGTCTAAAAGATACATTTATATCCATGAATAAATTTTTGGATATATTCTGAAGATTGAAATGGAAATAGAAGACTCTAAGTGCTCTTTTGATTTCTGGGATAAAAACAGGATGAAGGAATTTCAAGGAAATTATAATAAAAAGCCAATGGGGATATAAATTAAAATTCATTTCTGTCAAAAGTGTGGAAGTAGAAATGAAGAAAATTTAATTATAGGGATTAATCAAAGTTCAATAAGACAATACATCCACTATGATAGTATTTGGAGGGAACCTTGACCCAGGAAATGATTAAATGTGAGTGAACCCAATCAACTATGATAGTATTGGAAGTTACCCTTTACTCAAGAAATTATTTTCTATACATATGTATAAAAAATAATAATATTTATACTGCTTATCATATGTCCTCATGGATCATGATTGAGTATTTATGATTTGAAACACTTACAACATATATCATTTGTTTTTAAAAAACTGTATTCCATGATTTTAGATTAATGATCTTTGGCTGATTGGGTATAATTATCCTATATTATAATAATTTCTTGATACTCATATGATTATCATATATTCTCTTAAGATCATTGATTTATATATTTTATGTTTACCTTTAATAATAATCAAGTCTCACCCTTTCTTATAAAATAAATTTACACTAAGTTGTAAAATAATATGTTCATGTAGATAACCTCTATAGACACAAAAACATTTTGTTCTTGGGGTTTGATTTATTTGTGAGTTGTAATGAAAAATAATTTATAATTATGTAATATGTATTTATTTTAGAGTTATTATATATCATTATTTATAATTATATGATTTTTTTATTTTGTGAATTATGTTATAAATAATTCGAGGATAAAAATTTGAATCAAATCACGTTGAACCAAAAATTTACTGGGTTGAAATCATAGTGTTATATGTGAGGAATTAATAGTATTTATTTTAATTATAATTTGTTTTTGTTTTGGTTATTATTTTTTAGTACTCACATGAACTATTTTTTATTTTATACAATGGAAAAAATTCGGATGAAGAAAAATAAAAATGAGTACTATAGAAAATGCAATGATGGTCCCAATGTATTACCAAATAAGATGAGATTTTTTTATAATAATATATGGATACAATTAAAGAATTATATTAGGTTATGAAAAATAATATTGAACACATAAAATTACCAAATAAAATAAAGAATAAATAACTCACTACATCGTCCTTCATGTGAAAATGACCAGCGTCCTTTAGTGGGTCTTTCGATCCACTATTTTTTGAGTAAGGAATAAACAGAACAAAAAATATATTTTCTATTATTCAGTATTAAAATGATTAATATTTTTTATTATTTATTTATTATTTATAAGATGAAGTTGATTTATGATGGAATTCCATCAAGAAAATTGGGTAAAATGAAGAAATTAACTCCATGGAATAAGAAAGGATTATGAAAATATTATTTAATAAAAGTTTTATTCAAACTCCTCACATAAAAATATCGAGATTACTAATTTAGGCAAATAAAAATATAATATATCCCTTGGTAGATATAAATAAAATATTACAAAAAATTTATAGGACACCTCTAGTTTTATCATTCACCATTAATGTAATATCAATGTATTCATTAGTAAATTAAAATATTCTAAAAAAAGAATTATATATAAGATAATATGCTATATATGAATAATTTTTTTTAATTTGATCTCAAAGATAAAATAGAAATTTTATAATGTAATTATAATAATGAAATTGGTGGAAATAATATTAAAATGGAGTTATATGGAAACTCAAGTGATAAAGATGATGGAGGAAGAAATATTTAACTTTTTATATTTTAATTATATTTGAATAAGTATTTAGTAAATTACCCCAATGGAACCAATAAATGTTTCATGTGTGTAAAAGAAGTCCATAAATTATATGACTGATGAAATAATATAAAGAGGTTGATCAAAAAAATGATGAGAATAAATTTCCATATAATTAACCGCCAACTCTTCAATGTTTTAATTTTAAAGATTTTGGGAATTATGTATACTTGTGCACTAATCTAATGTATAAAGAAGACAATAAGAACCAAAAACCTCTAAATTTAGGTGAGGAAGGGAATATTATTCAATCACAAATATAGAAGTGGATTTGAAAAATGGAGTGGTTAAAGTTAAACTTATCATCAACTAATGAACTGAAAATTTTCTTATTTTTTTATTGTTCTACACACTCTCTCATATCATGTATGTTTACAAAGATCATAAATTCACCAAATCAATTATTTAATATTAAATTATAAATGAAAAACCCTAGTGTTGTGATGATTACATTCTAATTATATAAAGATTCTCTAATTTATGTTTATTGAAATTCAATTCCTTTAAATGTAGTTATTCTCCTTTTTTTCTATTTGATGTGATATTAGGAATTTATTTGATCTGTAAACATAATTTTAATATCAATTTTTAGAATAGGGAAATATAATTTCATATAATAAATCATCCCATGATCATATATCAATGTAAGGTTGAATATGATCTCTCTTTGGAAAACAATTCCCTTATATGTGTATTAATATACAATAAAGAGGGATGTTTAGATAAAATAGTTGTGGATAAGTTCAACATTAAGGCTATATTGATTATGAGGGAATATGTTATTGTATTTATTGAAATGATAATCATTATTTATTTTGATTATGTGGTGGAATTTTCAATTGAACTCATAAGTATTTATATACATATATTTATGAGTCCTTATAGAATAACCACTATTAAATTATTGGATTAAAAAAGAAATTACAAGAGAATTTTTAAAAGTTATTTATTCTCCCAAGTGACTCCTATTAGGGTGAATCAGTCCTCTTTGTCAGAAAGAAGGTTCAATAAATGATCATTTTCCATGATTATCATAAACATAGAAAGATAATGATCAAGAACACATATCAACTACCTCATATTGATGAATTTTTTGATCAAATTCTTTAGCATGAATGTAAAGCCTAGACATTTTGGAAAATATTTATATTTAATTAATAAAATCATTGATAACACATGTCACATGAAACATAGAACTAATAAAACACCAAACTGCAATGAACCAAATAATATAAAAGTTACATGAATAAGATAATCATTAATAGACAGAAATATGATCATCAATTGAAATATTTATATATTATTATTTTTCGTTGATTAATATTTTTTAAAGGAAATCATTCAAAAAACCATTTTTCAAAATACAATTTCATTTTATATTAATAAATTAATTTTTTATTAAATAAAAGTTTAATAAAATAGGAAATATTTAGATTTATAATCTATTATGTCAATATTAAATTATTTATATATTTATCTGAAATAATATTAAGGTCACATGATGTTTAAAAAGTCCTTTTTCAATAAAAATAGTTTATATATATTTTTTTTATTTTAATCTATATGACTAAATATTTAAATTTACTAATTTTAATTTGGTAAAAATAAATTATTTTTTGCATTATAATTTCATGATTATATTTGGGTTATTTTTTGATATTTTTAGGAAATAATTAATTTTTATTTGAATATTGAGAACTAAATTTTTACTAAAAATGCAGCATTTATGATTATATAAATAAGATTAACATAAAAAAAATACTAATTGAATAATTATTAATGTGTATAACAATAAATTTTGAAATATTAATATTAATTTAGAAAACCAATGGTTAAAAACATAAATAATATTTCCCAAAAAAATTATTTTTGGTGCTTTATGTCAATGAAATATTATTTTAGTAAAATTTTGATTCAGAATGATTTTAAATTAAAATTAAAATAATATTTTTATAATAAACAAAATTTTATCATGAAAATTCAATATGTTTATATTTTACACCAATATAAAATTTTTAATATTAAAATACACTTTATCTAAAAAAGTTTATTACGTGTTACATGGGCTAACATTAAAGTTATTTTTTCTTAAATATAGAATTTTTATTGAATAATTTGAATTTTATATTTTTAAATAGTAATTATAAAAAATTAAATAAGGACCATTTTATTTGCAGGCTTTAAAAGTAAATTTATTAGGCAAACATTAGTTACCAGTTTTAAAACAAAAATGGATAATGTGAAAATTATATGATCAATAAAATTTAAAAGATGTTTAAATAATGTATGAATATTAATTATTGTGTAATTATCAACATTATCACATCCCTAACTTCATTTTTATCAATTTTTATGTCTTCTTGTAATTTGAAACATGTTCTCCCTTTATATTAAGTTACAATATTAAAAATATTTACATTCTCATGACTTATAAAAGATGCCACTCACTACTACTTCAATAACACCTTAAAATTTTCATTTACTCAAAAATATATTCTCATTTTTTTAAAGAGAATGGGGCCAAAGCCTCATTTTATTATTAAAGCAAAGAAAAGGTCTCTTTTTAACTAGGTAGAAGGAGACCCATTACATAGCCCAAAGGCTTAGTGGGCTTGTAGCCCATTACATAGCCAGTAGGCCCAATTTTTTGGCCCAATGCCCATTATATAAATAGTAACCCACCAGATACAGTACCACATAGTACTGCCATTGCTACAGTGCCCTGCTACCGCTACATTTCCCACCGATCTACAGTACCACCGCTGCTACAATACTACTACAATACTCGTGTCCAATGGGTTTTGAACCTCCATTTTTCATGTAGGATTATAGGGTGCTTACCACTAAGCCAAACCCCAACTACATATTCCCATTTTTTGTATCCAATAATACTATTGTGTTTCCATGAGCCTCTGTTTAGCATATATTGTCTTAAAAATTTAATTTCTGAGGAATCCTCTATGGAAAATGGGAAGATTACAACATGAGCACTCATTTATTTCCTAACTTATTTCCTTTATATCTTACTTTTTAAATTGTATTTTTATCATTAATATATACTTAATTAATTATTCTTTTTAGATTGAGATTTATTATTCTATTTTAGTTATCATGAGCCCCATTTACCATTTTTGATTAAGAAAAATGTAAACTTCAAATATTTGTTGTGTGGACTATCGCCTCCCTAAAGTGAAGACTTCCTTTTTTCATCACAAAATATATTAAATGAATATGAATATTTAAATTGTTGAAAAAATATTAAATATATAATATAATTAAAATTATTAATATGAAAATTATAATTTATATTATTTCCCTCTCATTCCTTGATAAATGAAATCACTAACTGTGCATTATGAGAACTACCACCTCCACAATGTAACAAATCTCATTTTTCGAATAGTTTCATTATTATTTATTAAACCCTATTAAATTTTGATATGAAAAATTAAAATTATTTAAATAATATCATCATTATTATGTAATAATGATATTAATTCCCAAACAAACAACTTATGTAACCAAAATCATCTATTTATTATTGTACGCTCATGTTTGTGTCGATCTAACCGTATACATTAACAATGAAATAATATAAATCTAGGGATTTGTATATGAAAATAACAGAAGCTAATATATAATATAAATAAACAAATAAATACTTTCTTTTCTCTATAATGGTAACATTAATTTTACACTCATTAATTTAGATTCCACATTTCTTTTCTTTAAAATCACATAAACATGCTTCTCGACAATTTTGTCTATAAGAACTATAAATAAAAAATGGTATCTAATGATAAAATGATATTATAAATAATTATAAATAATCATTAAATGTACATTTTATGATCTATTATTGATGATATTTGATATAATAACGAATAACTACACCATTATCACAAATCAAGTTCAAAACAATCATGATTTTTGACACCTGTTATTGAAAATAGATAATAACTAAATTTCATACCTATACAAAATAATTATAAATTAATTATATAAAAGAATATAGATATTAAAATTTCTATAATATATTTTATTAAATATTTATTTTTTACATAGGATATCTGAATTCTTTAATTGATTTTTGGAATTAATGTTCGTGTTTCTTTATATCATTTCAAAATCCATAAGACATGTTTGTTATTACATACAATAATTTCTATTATATTGTTCATTCATATCCCTATTTCCTTGAAATACAATCCATATCTATAATTTCTTGATATATTAATTTCCTTTTCAGGGTTATTTTATTATGTTATATGATTCTTACAATAAGAACTCCACAAGAGATTCATGTCTCAAATTTTCACCCCTTGAGACAACTTTCTTATTATAAACCATGTTTTCTTAGGAATAATGTATATTCTTCCCATTTAAAAAATTGTATCATGATCCAATCATTATTCATGGAATTTAGTTTTTTAATTTAAATCATATCCTACAATGGTTTTTGAGTCAAATATTTATATAGCTGTGAGGGTTTGTTGTAGAATATTTAATTATTCGTGATATGTTTTTATTATGCACCTAATTTTATTTTTATGCATAAATGATGAATATTTAAACCATTAAATACTAAATACCTTCAATTCATGGTATTTTATGTCCATTTTCAACCTCAAACTCTAATTTAATGAGTTTTTATATAAATATTACTTGATATGTAACATTTTTTTTCTATTGGAATCCTTTCTCCTTGATTCAAAAAATATATAAATAATTATGATATTATAAGCATATTTTCTCCTTAAATTTTCATTTCAGTATGGTATTTTATCTTTTTATATAGTTAATTTAATTATTTTGTTGATATCTAATTCCTTAATGAAATACCGACTCAAAAATAGTTTGATATAGAAAATAGTAAGTCCCATTATTTCTAATAAATATTTTCATAAAATTCAATATTTTCTTTGCTACCAAAGTTCTACTCTATTTTAGGAGACTCTAAATGAATTATTTTATATAATCCTCATAATTATCTTTACCTATTTTATAAATAGAATATAATTTAAATTTTATGATGTGTGTTTTCAAAAACATTAATTTTAAAACATTAAAATGGGGTTTCCATCCTTTAAAAATAAAATGTTTTATCTTCCACCCAAATATCATTCTCATAAAATTTAATATTTATTCAAGTATTCTTTATTGATGAATCCTTTTAAAAATATAATTTTTTTAAATGTTTTCACTTCCATATTTTGAATCCTTTATATTATTTTTAAGGTCTATTTATTAAATATTATATTTTAAAATGTAAAAGTTTTCAAAATGTTTTCACTAAAATATTTTTAGCAATTTATGACTTTTTATCGGATTATTTATTAAATATATTTTTTGAAAAGTAAATTTTTTTTATTACATTTCCGTCGACATGTTTGAAACCATTATTTATTTTTCAAGGATCCCTTTTTGAAGATTAATTTTGAAAAAGTAAAAGTTCTCAAAATATTTTCATATCACCTTTTTTAATAATCTCTATTTTTGTAAGGATTCATTATTGAAGATTATTTCCAAATAATTAGTTTTGAAATGAATTATTCTAAATTTCTCAAAATGGAATTTTTGAAAATTGAATTTTAATTTAATTTTTACTATATATTTTTCTATAATTATTAAAACCATTTTCTAAAAAATATTTTATTATTTCACTTCCATTTAATCTGTATCTATAAATGATTTTTTTACTTGGAAGTTATTATTCATGATTGCCCCTTTAAATTTTCTTATGAAATACAATTTTTGGGTTATTGAGTCATGGGTATAAACCATCTAAATTCATGAGTTGGATTTTGGGGATATAATTTAGAAAACATATATAACCGATTTTTGATTCCAAGGGATCTTTATGATTTGAAAAATAAAACATATTTTATCCCATGGGGTTTCATTATTTGTTGATGGATTGGCATGTTATGAAACACATATCTTTCGTTTTTAATTATGTTATTTTTAGGACATATATAAACCTCTAATTAATTATGTAATTATTGATATCTCATGATATAATTGAAAATTAGTTATGATTCTAGAGCCACTAGGGGAAATAGGTGAGCAAATCCCAATCCATTATAAGAAATAAGTTAGTGATGCCTGATCCACTAATGGAAATTATTGAGTGAGGCTTGATACATTATGGGAAATATGTTGTGATACCTGATACACTATATCACGATTCATAAGATATGCTTTGTGTTATATTATTATAATTTTAATCAAAATATTATTATTATTTACCATGTGTTATGCTCCAAATTTTATATGAGTATTATTTCTTATTTTTATGTTCATCGATCTTAATGTTTCTCTCATACCATAGACTTATATTTTACTCACATAAGACCATTATTTGATATATCTTATGTTCAAATTACTAATAATTGATTTTATCCCTTTTATATGATTATGTTCCCTATGTTAAGAAGATGACTATAAACTATGAGAAGTCTATAAGAGAGTTGAGTGTTGTTTAATTATCAGGAAATGTCCAAAACCATTATAAAATAAGTATCCAATGTCAGTAGTGTTTAAATATGATAAAAAACTGGTTCTCCAAGTTATGTGATACTATTAGGAGTTGTAATAATGTTGTGAATTTTATTCATGTTTATTAGGGATCACATAAGTCAATATCAATATTAATTTATAAAAGAACATGTTTTTAGAATAGGACCCATGAGTGGGGGTTTTGTGTGCCATAGTTCATATCAAAACATGGATTATTTATTCTGGGGATTAATTTCTAGAAAAGTTTTTTAGACCATTTAGGATAAGTCTAATGAATAATTCAACATTAGAATATTTTGTTAAACTAGAGACTCTATGATTTTCTTTTAAATTACGTTACTTTTTGGATTTTAAAAGTTGATGTAGGCTCTGGAACAGATGCATGTAGGGGTGAAGACATAAAAAATGATTTTTTGGTATTAAATCAATCATTATCTTGTGCATGAGAGAGAAGACTAACTGAAAACATAGTTTGACACTCCTAGTGGATATGATTAGGTTAATCACATTATCATTATAATCAATTATAAGGGATTTTTTATGTTAAGGTATTATGGTAAGAAGTATGATATAAAAAAATAATGTAACCTATGTTGAACCAAACAAGTTATATAATTAATCATGTATGAAATAATATCATATATTTAAATGAATGAGTAATTACGTAATACATTTTAGTATTAAGCTATCATATTTAAATATCATGATTCTTTTGGATATTATCATAACCATTCTAATTTTTTTATTTGATTAAAATCAGATAAAAAATGAGTCTGAGAAAAATATGCATTTTCAAACAATAATGTATTATATATACCTAATTCCAAATACTTAAATGGTTGAGAGTATTAGTATATGCTTGTTATGTTTATAGACGCAAGTTTCTTTGAATTACTTTTGTTAGCGTGGTTGATATTATAATAGAAATTAAATCCTGAAAAATTTAGATATTTTAAAAACGGAGTAATATTTATCAATGATATGTTGGTATATTTTAAATGTTATGAGGATTATTTGAAACTTATAAATATTTTTTCAATAGTATTTTATTAAAGGTATAGAAACATATATTAAATGGTATAAAAAAACATGAAATTTACTTTTATCAAAATGTATTATTTTTGGGATAAATTTTGATGAACCTATGATTAAGGTATGAATAAATATTAGGAAGAATATAAACTTGATTTTGAGGTAAAAATGGTTGGTTGATTTTAAGAAGAGTGATTAAGATAGTATTTATAGCCTTAGAATTGATTATAGATTTTATATACATGTCATTAGTGATATTTTTAGCGAATTTTATCTCATATTTTCTATTATGACATATATTGAATAGATTATGACTTTAAGAACTACTGATTAATACATATGAGTGGTTAAAGATAGAGTTAGTTTCTAGAGGAATATATAATCTTACTATGGTTTAATATATTATATATTTAATTGGTTTGGTGGAAGTTATATTAGGGAGAATATATAATTAGTGTATATACATACTTTGGTATATGATTGAATGAAAGAACACTGTTTTTTGAGTAAAGATTAGTAACATAAAATAACACAAGTGTATAAAGTAAATGTCATATATGATTTTATATCATGAATAACAAATATGTCAAGAATAACCTACAATAATGTCATTAGTTATTAGTAATTAAAATTTTGAGGATGCAACTTATTTATTTGGGTAGAGAGTAAGAACCTAATATTTCAATATATATATATATATATATTAAATTAATAAAATCCTCAATAGCTCATTATTGACACAACATAGATGTAACACAACAATAGACGAAAACAATTGAGAAATATTTATGTTACATGAAGATTATAATCATTAGTAAATAAAAAGATAGTGATCAATTAAAATAATTACATATTATTATTTTTCTAGTATGAATATTTAAAATATAACAACTTTTGAAGAACCTTTTAAAATATTTTATTGTATATTACCAAAATAAATTAAATTGATCACAATTAAATGTCAAATATAATAGGTAATATTTATATTTATAATAAACTATTTCAACATTCAAATATTTAGATATTTATATCAAATAATATTAAATACACTTGATGATTAAAAAATCATTTTTTAATAAACGATTTTATCATTATATTATTTATTACCATTTAAATATATAAATATATAATAATTATTATTTTAATTTTTTAAAAATAAAACAAAATTAGAATATATAATTTCAAAATTGTTTTAGGGTTAATTTTTAATATTTTATGGAATAATTTATTTTTAGGGGAATCATGAAAAATGATATTTTACTATAAATGTAGTATTTATGACTATATAAAGAATTAATTGTAACGTGGAAAAATATTTTTTTTAGGAGATGATTTGTATTAATGATTAAAATTATAAATATATAAAAAATATTATGAATTTTGAAAAACAAAGTTCAATAAGTTATGTAATATTCTCTAATAAATAAATGTTTTTGGTCTTTTCTTTTAATTATATTTTGTTTTTTTGTAAAATTTAACTTTATCTCAATTTTAATGTCCCATAAATTTTATTTTTTGATAATAAACAAATTTATATCATTAATATAAAACACACTTACAATTTCATTATACAGATAGTGTTTAAGCATAAAATACACTTTTTTAAAAAATTAATTTTATGTTATACAAGTGATTTAATTAAAATAAATTATTCTTACACATGTAAATATTATCTTATAAAATTGATTTATTATTTTTAAAATTTAGCTATAAATTTTGTATTAATTAAAATTTTATTATTACTAATTAAATTTAAATTACTTCAGTAACTAATAGTTACGACAATAAAACAAAAAATGGTATATGTGAAAATTTAAGAGTAATGGACTTAAAAAAAAGTTTAGAAAATATGTGAAAATGAATGGATTATAGAATCCAAACATTTTATAATTGAAAAATCAATTATTATGCATTTTTAGTTTCATTGAAAAGTTAAACATGTGTTCTATTTATATTATTTTTAAATTATTTTTAAATTATTATAGAAATGTCATTCTAACCACTTATAAATTTAGCCTTTTTCCCCCATCAAGACCAACCTAAAAATCCAATTTCCACTTGAAACACAGAAATCTTTTACTTCCCCTAGAATCAAATTTTGTTTACTAGTATCTATTTTAAAAATATATTGGAATAATATATCCATTTTGATGAATCCTCCCAAAAGAACATATATATTACAATGTGAGTACCCATTTTTTTCTAAACTTGTTTCCTTGCTTTATTTCCATTTCAATTATAGTTCTATCATTATAATATAGTTAAATTTGTCACGACTCATCTCCTGGGGCCAGTTCCGTGTCTATCCCAAGCCCACCTTCTATAGTCTAGGGGCTGGCGACTAGCACCGAAGGTGTATTCCCTAAAACTGGGAAGGCATTGCCTTTATAACATGTAAGCACACGTAACCAAGCACACAATAAGATAAGAACACAAGTAAACTGAACTGTAAATAGAGTGAGTGCATTAAGAAAAATGTGCCAGAATATAAGCCCAATAGGAAAGTACAGGTACAAGTGTGATACAATACAATTGAAGAAAGAGAAAGACAGATACTGAATCATCCTCTGAGGTTCCTACCTGGAGGGTAAGAACAAATCACCTCTTCAACACTCCACATCCACCTGTCTCCTCTGTATACCGACACACCATATGGTCCACCTCCAGGTACAGTACAGTCCTGATACTCTCAACCTCAGTCAGCGAGGTTCGTCATCTACATCCAACACAACAAGTTGCGGTCATAGCCCATGTAGGGGTGAGTATGACGATACTCAGTAAGGACCCCGAGGCCCTCTAGGTCTAACAAAATCTATCAAGGATAAAACACAAAGTATGAAATCAACATATAACCACACTTAGGTATATGTATATATATACACCTAAGATATCAAGTAATCCAGCTCAATCATGAGGAAAACACAAGGGTTTTGACTTAGCTCACACTAGGATTTATTCTAGGGGTAACATCAAGTAATATTCTGAACACAACGTCGAACACCTCGGCTATAGGAGGAATCCTCCTCTATCGAGTATAGTGGGCTTGCCATGTCACAAAGAGGAACTTCCCACTAACCTTGGACTGCTGAGGTACTTCTCCTGTCGAGTACCATGGGTCTCCCATGTCACACAAAGCTGCTCCCCACCGTGGGTCAGACGCGTCACACAGAGGTGCTCCTCCTCATACCCTGCTGAGGTACTCCTCCTGTTGAGTACTGTGGGTCTGTTGTGTAACCAAGGTGCTCCCCACCGTGGGTCTTCCGCATCACCAAGGTGCTCTCCAATGGGCCAGTCAACTCACTCCGAGTCGAAATGTCCAGTAGTCATCAAGTCTCAGCCAGCCACCGGGTTCCCATACTATGCTCGCTCGTCTCTGGGTGGATCCACACCATAAGCTACTGGTTATTTCTCCAACTACCACGAAGTCCAATGAAGATGTATCTCAAAGGTCTGCCACATCATAGGAGTCTCAACGCAACAGACGATGCGTCTATCAGACGTTCTATCTCTGAGTTATTAGCCTTTTAGTCTTGGGGGCCCGGTTGGATTCTTGCTGGATCAAACCTGAACATTTCCCAAACTTAATCCAAAACATAGAGGGGTATCACTTAAAGGGATCGTCTCACTCCAAGATTACCAGTGCTGCTGACAGTTCGTTAAACGGATGTCCGGTGACAAATTTATGGCTAAAAGAAATGAAGAGGGGTCGTAGTGGGCACAAGTCCAGTTTGACCCGGCCCAAGCCGTTACGTCTGGCCCGACCTATAGTGTGGCCTAACCCGTTAGGTTCGGCCGGGCCCGCTAGGTCTAACACGACAGGCCGCGAGGGCTCGAGGAGAGTAATGCAAGGGTGCGGACCGGCCGTGAGGGCGTAGACTAGCTGTGAGGGTGGGGGACAGGCAGCGAGGCGCAGACCAGCCACGAGGGTGGCAGACCGGCCATGGGGGTGGCAGACCGGTCTTGGGTCGACGGACTGACCGTAAAGGTGCGTACCAGCCGTGGGGATGTCGGACCAGCCGTGAGGCGCGGCCCAGCCGTGAGGCGCGGCCCAGCCATGAGGGAGGCAGACCGGACGTGAGGGTGCGGACCGACTATGGTGGTGGCAGACCGGCTGCGGGTTGGCGGACTGGCCACAGGGCGGCGGTCCGACTGTGTAACAGTATGGCGAGGTACGGTTTGGCCCAGCGTGGCATGTCGGATGGTTGAAGATTGGAAAACGACGACAGTTGTGGGTGGCACGATGAGGGCGGTTTAGCCTGGAGCAGCACTGCGGACGTCGGCAGCTCGACGGATGGCAGCGACCGTGGGCAGTGCGGTGGGGGCAGTTCGGCCCGGAGCGGTGCCGCGGATGGCGTCGGCTCGATGGACGGCGACGGAAGTGGCCAGCACGGCGGGGCCACAGGTGGCGGAGGTGCGGGGCGCGGTGTAAGTGGGAGTCGCGAAGTGGGGTGGATGCGTCGTCACCTTCGTCGAATTGGCAGAATCTCGGGAAATGGCAATAGCCATGGGTGGCCCGGTGGGGCCACAGAGCGGTGTCATTGCACCATCCCCTTCATCGCGTTCAACACCACAATTCCTCACAAGATTTGTGGACGGTTTGGGACACGTTTTCTTGGCCCACACCCTCTTAAATTGGGTGGTAGCAAGAGGCTCATCAAGAACATGAACATTGAACGTCAAATCCTCCCGCAATAAGTTTTCCCAACCCGTAAAAGAAATCAGCAGCGTTCTTGTTTTAAAAATCCAAGAACATGGGAATAAAATCATACACAAAGTAAACCCCTACCCAGGGTTGTTCATTGATGTTGGTGCGAAAATGATCTATGGATGTCGATTCGTCATAGATGAAGATGTCCCACAATAGAAGAATTCCTGAGGAAGAAGGTCAAAATCGAGGTCGGCATTCTTCGTTGGTGGAGCACTCTTTGTTGGAGAGATTTTCACCCATGGACCCTTGATTTTCAAAAAATTAATTTCCCCTAACCCACCAAAAATTAATAATAGCCAATAATAAAATATGTTGGAAATTTTCCAATGGGAATATTTAATTAATTGAGATGGCTTAATTAATTAAAGGGGGTGGGTTGGAATAATTTAATGTTGGAAGATGTCCAAGAGGTTATCTCCCATTAATGGGGAGTTTTTTTCTACCATTAAGAGGGGAGTTCATGGAATTCAAAAAGGGGGTTTACATTCGGATGGTCCCCACTACCATAACCTCTCATGTGTGGTTAGGCTCGGGTGGTCCCCACCACCATAACCACTCATTAGAGGTTAATTTCTGGTGTTCCCCACTTCTCAACATCCACATGGAGTGGTTATAACAAATAAAATAAAATGAAGTGTGCTTTAAATTATTTTATTATTTCCACAAAAAAATCAAAAAATAACCTTCATTCTTGACGAACTACCATCGAGGTGAAAGTCTTCTTAAGTGAATAATGGCGCTGTGAGTTCAGCGGTGCCCTCAGATTCCAATTCTGAGCACTGGTTCAAAAGTTATAAAAACCCACTCGCACATTTACTGAACATACCCGAATGAAAGTTTATAAATTCATTCTGAGCACTCCACGCCTCAGAATCAAGAAAAATCAATTTTTGAGAACTTGTAAAATTCACATATATATAAATAAATTTACATGGAAATTCCAAGTCTTTATATTCTCCCCACCTTTGGGATTTACGTCCTCATAAGTTACAACTCAAACTAAGAGAACATGTGGGCTTACTGAGCACGCATCTGAGCATCCCACTCCCATGTGTTCTCCTAGTGGTTTTCGTGCGGCCAATAAACGCACACCATAGGTATCGACCATTCATTAAGGACACACTCCAATAAATCCTTAATCTCTTCTGGAACCTCTTTAAAATTCACTTTATCATCGACATCCAGCTCTCCATGGTCGATAATGTGAGAAGGGTCATGCACGTATCTCCTTAGCTGGGATTCATGGAAGATGTCATGCACCTGGTGTACCTGAGGTGGAAGTGCTAAATGGTATTCCACCTCACCAACCCTTCTGAGGACCTGAAAAGGTTTGATGAATATTTTATATAAAATTCCACCTCATCCAAATCTCCACAAACCTCATCGAGGAGAGACCCATAGAAAGACGTGGTTGCCATCCTCAAACTCCAGAGGTCTACATCTCCTATCGGCATATGACTTCTGCCTACTCTGTGCAATCTTCATATGCTCCTAGATGATCTACACCTTCTTTGTGGTAGCCCTAACCATCTCTGGTCCCATGAGTGTTGACTCCCCTGGGTCAGTCTAGCACAAAGGTGATATGCAAGGTCGCCCATATAACTCCTCAAAAGGTTCCTTCCCAATGGTGGAGTGATAGTTGTGGTTGTATGTAAAATCCACAAACGGAAAGTGATAATTCCAACTCTGACTGATGTTGAGGACATAAGCATGTAGAATGCCCTCGAGGGTCTAAATGGTCCGCTCAGTTTGTCTATTCGTCTGAGGATGAAAGGTGGTTCTCAAACAATGCTACATTCCCAAAGCCTCCTGCAACCCCTTCCATAGTAGGGAAGTAAAACACGCATCATGATCAGAGATAATATTCAAGGGTACTCTATGTAACTATACAATCTCCTACACCTAGAGACATCCCAAGCTCTTTACAGAACCCTTCTCTCAGATCGGTTGAAAGTGGGCCGACTTGGTGAGTCAATCGACGATCACCCAAATAGAGTCATGACCACTGGATGTACGTGGATGTCCTGTCACAAAGTCCATTGATATCCCATCCCACTTCCACTTTGGGACCTCTAAAGGAAGAACCAATCATGCTGGTAGATGATACTCCGCCTTTACTTACTGACAAGTGAGGCACTAAGAAACAAGCTCTTCTAATTCTTTCTTCATTCCCATCCACTAGTGCTGTCATCAGAGATCTTGGTACATCTTCTCTACTCCTGGATGTACCGCTGGAGGGGATATGTGGAACTCCCTCAACACTTCCTCTTGAAGTGACACTGGTTCCGTGGTACGTCCTATGAAGAGCATGACATTCTTCCCACCTTCTGAAAATCCATCAGCTGGTTGTACTATGGATATCTGAGCACGTCGTGTCTCACAGTCAGTGTGCCCATGCCGTGCCCCCTTGAATCACTGAAAAAGTGGGGGAGTGACTGTAAGAGATTGATGGAAAACTACTCCATCTCTATCCACAATGGTTATCTGAAAAGTGGCCAGCTACTTCATCGCCTCACCTAACAACTATATATCAGACCTCATACTAAGTGGATCTGCTTTAACATTTCCCTTCCTATGAGTGTAGAATACCTTGAAGTCAGAGTCCTGGAGGAACTCAAGAAAACATTGTTGTCTCAAGTTCAGGTCCTTCTGGGAGAAGATATACCTGATACTCCTTTGATCAGAGTACATGGTAAAACACTCGCCCACTAGATAGTGCTGCCACATCTTCCAAGCAAAGACCAATGCTGCTAGCTCCAGGTCATGGGTAGAGTAGTTCTGCTCATACTGCCTCAGTTTTTGAGAACCATATGTGATCACTGCTCACTCCTGCATTAGGACACATCCAAATATAGTCCCTCATGTGTCGTAGAAAACTATGTACCATACGCCCTCCTTTGGAAGCCTCAATATGGGGGGCACTTTTCAGCCTCTTCCTCAGATCCTGAAATCTCTAATGGAATTTCTCTGACAAAACAAAGGGTTTCCCCTTATTCATCAAGGCTGATAGTGGTGCCTCGACTTTAGAGAAATCTGGAAAAAATCTCTGGTAGTATCTGGCCAAACCCAGGAAACTTTATACCTCCGTCACACTCCTGGGTGGCTCCCAAGAAAGCACCACCTCAATATTCACTAGATCCACTGCAACTCCAGCCTTAAATATGGCAGGTCTTGGAAAGTTATCCTCTCGGATCTAGAACTTTCACATTGAGAGCTTAACATAAAGCTGGTGCTCTTGGAGTGTGTCTAGTAATACCTATAAATGATAGGCATGCTCCTCCTCAGTAGGCGAGTAGACCAAAATGTTGTCGATGAAGACCACTACAAATCGATCAAGGTATAGCTAAAAGATCTTGTTCATGATTCCCATGAACACTTATAGAGCATTAGTCACACTGAATGTCATAACCAAGAACTTTTAATGGTCGTACAAACATTTGAAGGCTGTCTTCTATACATCCTCATCTAACACTCTGAGCTAGTGATAGCCTAATATGAGATCTATCATCAAGAACCAATATTCTCCCTTCAGATGATCAAATAGGTCTTCAATCCTCAGGAGTGGGTACTTGTTCTTCATGGTTACATAGTTAAGGCGCTGATAGTCAACACCAAGCCTCAAGCTCCCATCCACCGTCTTGGCGAACAGAATCAGGGCTGCCCAATGAGAAACACTGGGACAAATGAATCCCTCCCCCTGCAAGTCCTCTAGCTGTACCTGCAGCTAACGAAGCTCTGCATAAGCCATCAGATACACTGGTGTAGATATTGGTGTTGTCCCATGGTACAAGTAAATGTAAAAGTACACCTGTTTATGAGGAGGTAGACCTGAAACATCATTAATTAAAACATCTGTGTACTGTTCCACCACTATAGGATAACTCGGACCTTCTACATCAACAGCTCTAAGGATAAGGCTATCCAACTGATAGGTGATCAGATGCACTCTTATCCAGGTAAGTCCTTCCTGCACTACAAGGGCTCCCTTATCACCGGTGAAGGTAACCCTAGTCCCATCCGTGCGGACACACCACACATTGATCCTAATAAAGACAATTTGAGAAAGGACTGTAGATAAACAGTCCATACCCAAAATGATGTATTAAAGCCACGATGCTACTACAAGGAGATCCCAGCCAAATCTCTCACCTCCTAGAGTAAGCTCGCACTACTGGAACCAGTGTGTAATCATCAAATAATCTCTCGTAGGAGTCTTTAGACATAAGGATCAATCCAACGGCTCTGTCGGAATCTATGATCTCCAAATGAGGGCAGTGGTAATTAATGAATGACTGGCACCAGTGTCTATAAGTACTGCAACAAAGGTGAAGTAGACATAGATCGTACCACATATCATCTTCAGAGCACCATGATCATAGGCCTCATCTTTCTAGAGATGAGCGTGACCCTGTCCACCTACTCCCTACAGTCGGGGTGGACCTCCTGGTGGTGGTGGCGGTAACATCTTGAATCATCGGCCACCACCAGCTGCACGACCAGCTCCTCTTCCACATCCTCCGACTCTCTATAGACCACCTCAGTCGAATCTCTATCTCTACATGGGCGTTCCTTCATCCTTATGATTACCATCTGTAATGTGGGTCAGATAGTCACGAGCCATGTGACCCTACCAACCAAATGTCTTACCCAGCCCACTCCTGGCATGACTGAATCTTTCTCAGGTGCCCCGCACAACTGATCCTGAGTCCTGCGGTTGTCCACCTCTAGGTCTTGTCCTCTTGGACCACTGTGACGTCTGTCTACTACAAGCTGCAGAAGAATCTGCTACATGATGACTATTAGTGGGTGTCGCTACCGGTGACTACTCATCAAATAAACTCTCCACCAAGATGGCTCTCTCTAATACCCCCACCTGCGTTGGTATGCTGAGTGAGATTATTGGACCCATGATCTCCCACCTGGGTCCCCTCTCAAAGGTAAGGTCCCTGATGAATGGGTCCCGCACCATATATTTGGAGTAATGTAAGATGTCAATGAACCTCTTTGAGTACAGAGCCACAGTCATACCACCCTGCTGCAGATGAAGAATCTACTGTACACGCACTGCGCGGAGAGTCATTGGGACAAACTCTTCCTGAAATAGGATCTTGAAGTCTTCCTAAAGAAGCGTCACCTCATCGTGATCCTGGAGCATCAAGCTCCACCATTTGCCTACCAGTTCTTGTAGAAGATTGGAGGAAATGATCACCATGAGATCAGATGGTGTCCCTACGAGTTGGAAGACACCCACCACAACCTCCATCCAATCCTCAGCTGCCTGTGGGTCCGTCTCTCCACTAAACCTGGGTGGCCTCTGACACTGGAACTCGTGCAACGTGGTCAAGTGGAATCCACCATCTTCTTTTAGGGCTGGTGGAATCGGTGGCCCTACGAGTAATGGTACTGCTAGTTCCTCTACTGGTGCCTTTACTGGAAAAGGGCCATGCCCTGAGGCCTCGTCACTCGGTGGGCTATCAGTGTGTACAAATCTCAGAACCCTTGGTAGTTGTCCATGTGGAGGCATCCTAAAAAGAAATAGGTGCGCCACATTCAAACGTTATACCTGGTGAGATGAATGTTATACCTGGTGAGTTGACTCAAAAGATCACAAGGAAAACATTTGAAAACTCACACGCAATCAGTGTTTTCGTAAACTGAGTCAGAAATAAGAATTCATGATCCTGGTGTATGGATACATTGGCCACCGCACAAACACTGGACTCCCTGAACTGAAAACCGCACTCATTAACCATAACACTATTGCTTTACAAAAAATATTGGAGTATTAGTTCTATTGTAGAACCTCCCTATAATACCAATTTGTTATGACCCATCCCTGGGGCCCGTGCCGTGACTACCCCTAGCCCTCCTTCCATAGGCCAGGGGTTGGAGACTAGCACCAAAGGCATATTCCCTAAAATTGGGAGGGCATTTCCTTTATAACCTGCAATCACATGTAACCAAGAACACTGCAAGATAAGAAAACAAATAAATAGAACTGTAAAAAAAGTGAGTGCGGTAAGAAAAAGGGGCCAGAAAACTTGCTCAACTGGAAAGTACAAGTACAACTGTAGTATAATACAACTGAAGAAAGAGAAAGACAACTACTGGATCATCCTCCTAGGTTCCTACCTGAAGGGTAGGTACAGATCACCTCTTTAGCACTCCACGTCCACCTGTCTCCTCTGTGTACCAATACGCCGTATGGTCCACCACCAGGTACCATCCAATCCTGGTACTCTCAGCCTCAGTCAGCGATGTCCGTCGTCTGTATCCTATATAACAAGGTGCGGGCATAACCCGTGCAGGTGTGAGTATAATGATACTCAGTAAGGAACCTGAGATCCTCTAGGTCTCACAAAATCCATCAAGGATAAAACAAACAGTATGACATCAAAAGATAACCTAAATTAGGTATATTCCCATACATATACCTATGTTATTAAGTAATACATCTCAATCATGAGGAAAAAACATAGGTTCTGACTCAACTCACACTAGGATTTGTTCTAGGGGTAGTATCAAGTAATATTATGAACCCAACATTGAACACCTTGGATGCTGTATAACCCCTCCTCTATCAAGTATAGTGGGCCCGACACATCCCATAGAGGTGCTTCCCACTAACCCTGGACTGCTGAGGTAGCCCTCCTGTCGAGTACCCTGGGTCTGCCACATCACATTGAGGTGCTCCCCACCGTGGACCTGCCGCGTCACACAGTGGCACTCCCCCTCATAGCCTGCTGAGGTAATTTTCCAGTCGAGTATCGTGGGTCTTCTAGGTCACCAAGGTTCTCCCTACCGTGGGTTTGCCATGTCACCAAGGCCCTCCCCACTGGGCCAGTCGAGTCACTCTTAGTCGAAATGGTCATTAGTCATAAGTCTCAGCCCGCCACTAGGTTCCCATACTATGCGCGCTCATCTCTGAGAGGATACACTCCACAAGCTACTGGTCAGTAATCAATCTTCCACGAAGTCCACTGAAAAAGTATCTCAATGATCTTCCATGTCATAGGAGTTTCAACACAACAGATGGCACGTCAATCAGACGCCCGTTCTGTGAGTTATTAGCCTTTTAGTCTCTAGGGTCTGGTTGGATTCGTGCTCGATCCAGCCTGAGTGTTTCTCCAACTTAATCAAAAACATAGTGGGGTATCTTTCAAAGGTACCCTTTCACTCAATGATTTCCAGTGCTACTTACAGTTCATCAAACAGACATCTGGTGCCAATGTTATGGCCAAAAGAAAGGAAAAGGGGTCATAGTGGGCCCCAGTCCATCCCGAAACAGCCTGGGATGACCCACTTTAGGTTGATCCGGTCCAACCCATTCGGTCTATCTTGGACCGCAGTGCGGACCGGCCTATTTGGTTCAGCCCAGCCCACTAGGTCTGGCCCGGCAGGCCACGATGGCCAACGGAGAGTGCTGCGAGGGGGCCGACCGGCCATAGGGCGCAGACCGGCTGCGAGGGCAACAGAACAACTATAAGGGTGATAGAAAAGTAGTGAGCCATGGAATAAATGTGACAGAGGCAGAGAAGACACAGGGGAACAGACCAGTCGCGGGGGCGGAGGACCGGCTGCAGGTCGGTGGACCAGCCGCGGGGGCGCAGACTGGCTGTGGGGGCGGTGGACTGGCCGCGAGGTGTGGACTGGCTGTGGGGGTGGTGAACTAGCCACAGGGTGGTGGACCAGCCATGGGGCAGTGTTCAGGCCGCGTAACTGCACGACGAGGGGCAGTTCGGCCGGGCACGACATGACGGACAGTGGCGGCTCGGCCAACGGTGGCTTCCATGGGCGGCGCAATGAGTGTGGTTCGGCCCATAGCAGCACGGCAGACGGGGGCGACTCAGGGGAAAGTGGTGGCTAGGGGCAGCAAGATGGTGGTGGTTTGGCACGGAGTGGCCCGACGGATAGCAACGACAGCAGGCGGCGCGGTGGGGCTACGGGGTGCGGAGGCGCGGGGTGCAGTGTTTTTGGGTGTCGTATAGCTATGTCGTTGCGCCGTCACCTTCGTCATGTTAGCGGTGGCTCGGTGAACAGCGGCGGCTGTGGGTGGCACAGTGGGGCCGCGGGTGGTGGAGGCACGGGGCGCGGTGTCCGTGAGTGCCATAGAGCGATGTCGTTGTGACGTCGCCTTCTTCATGTTCAACACCACAAATCCTCACAAGATTTGTAGAGGAGTCGGGCCATGTTTTCTTGGCACGTACCCTCCACGTTAGAGTGGTAGCAAGTAGCTCATCAAGAACATGAACATTTAACATCAAATCCTCCTGCAATGATTGTTCCCAACCCGCAATTGAAATAATCTGAGTTCTTGTTTTAAAAAGGGAAGAACATGGGAATACAATCATACACAAATTAAACTGCTACCTCGGTTTGTTTGTTGACTTTGGAACAAGATGGAAGTACCGACATAGATTCATCGTAGATGAAGACATCCCACATCTGAATAATTCCTGAGGAAGAATGTCAAAGTTTTGGTTGGTGTTCTTCATTGGTGGAGCATTCTTCTTAGGAGAGTTTTTTTCCCTAGGCCTCCTCCTTTTCGAACAATTAATTTCCCCCAACCCACCAAAAAGAAGTAATAGCCAATAATAAAATATGTTGGAAAATTTCAAATTGGAACATTTAGTTAATTGAGATGGCTTAATTAATTAAAGGTAGAGGGTTGTCATAATTTAATGTTGGAGGATTTCCAATAGGTTATCTCCCATTAATGGGGAGTTTGTTTCTACCATTAAGAGTGGAATTAAAGGAATTCAAAAAGGGGGTTTAGATTCAGTTGGTCCCCACCACCATAACCTCTCATGGGAGGTTAGGCTCGGGTGGTCCCCACCCCCATAACCTCTCATGGGGGGTTATGGTATGGTGTTACCCACTTATCAACTTCCTCATGGAGTGGTTAAAACAAATAAAATAAAATGAAGTGTGATTTATTTTATTTTATAATTTCCACGAAAAAGCCAAAAATTAACCTTCACCATCGACCAGTAGCAGTCCAAGTGAAAGTATTCTTAAGAGAATACCAATGCTGCGAGTTCAACAGTGACCTCAGATTTGAATTCCGAACAACGGTTCAAAAGTTAGAAAAAACCCGCTCGCACGTTTACTGAACGTACCTGAACAAAAGTTCAGAAATTCATTTCGGGCCATCCGGGCATTGTAATCATGTGCCGTTATTTTTCACAGACTTGTAAAACTCCCATATATATATATATAAACAATTTACATGGAAATCCAGGTCATTAAATAATTATTATTTTTTCATTATTAACTTAATTGATATATTTCAATTATCATTAACCCCCATTCCCCTTTTCTATTAAGAAAAATGAAACTGACATTCGTGAATTGTAAAGTCTACCGCCTATAAGAAGCAACACCTTTTTTAACACCACTTATCTTAGATAGTTGTTGAAATTGATGCTGATGAATAAATAATAAATTTGTAATATAATTATGATTATGAGTATAAAATCATAATCCCCCTTCTTTCCCTCTCATTATTTGAGAACGGAAAATGTTAACCATGTGTTGTGCAGACTACCACATTCACAAAGTAACATATCTCATTTTTTCATCAAGTTTATTTATTAATTACTAAACCACTATAAAATATGATTCAAAATTTTAAAATGATGTATATAAAATAGTTAATATTTCTTAATAAAGAATTATTCTAAAATAAACCGCTATCATAATCATAATAATCAATTAATTATGATATCTTAATGTCTGGGTCGGTCTAACCACCTACTTAAAAATTGATATAAATTAATTTTTTGGTTGACTATAATAACATAAGTATTGATAATATATGATATAATTAAAAAATATTTTATTTTGGTTCAATATTGTTTAATTTAAAACTAAAATCATTAATTAATATACCACTTTGTTTTTTTGTTAAAAATCACTGGAATAAGATTTTCTCCAATTTCCTCCAAATGAATTATATGCAAAACTACAATAGAATGTAATTAAAAAATTATAAACAATAATTTAAAATACATTTGTTGAAATAGTAATGATGATATTTTTGGAGAATAAAGAATTATAACACTTGTTTTATGAAGATAGTTTAAAATATTTATGATTAAAAACACCTTGTATTTTAAATAAGTAATAACTAACTAATATAATTTTTAGGTGTAATTATAAATAAATATCATAACAGATTATAAATAATAAAATGTTTCTATAATTGGAGATTAAGATAGTTATTTTTCTGATACATAATATTTGATCACTTTAGTGTAGGTAAAGAATTAAGGTAAGGGTTTCTTTGCGTAATTTTCAAATCCATGAGACAAGTTTGTTATTTCACACCAAAATTTATCTTATACTGTTTATTCACATACCTATATTCTTCATTTTTAATAAATATATTTCTCTTCATGACATATTAATGTTTATTTCATGGATCCCCTCATATTTTCATTGATTCATATGTTACCAATATCGTAATAGTTTCTTGTCTCATGATTTCCCCCCTTGAGATTTAAATACTATTTGATGCCATGATTTCAATGGAATAGTTTATAAACATAAAATTTAATATTTTCTATCAATATACAATAATTATCCATGTTATTTAATGTTTCATTTGAAATCTAATCTTTATTGAGTTTTTACTAGATTGTTTTTAATATTTTGAGTGTATGTTTTCTCCAATTATTTTATATACGGAATGTTTTTTAAATGCATTTAACTATGATTTTAGATTGTAAATGTTTTTTATTTGAATTATTAACCCATGGACTCAATTTATTTAATGGTATAATATGTTCCATTTCTGTTCTCTTTCATTCAATGTTTTTTATCTAAATGTTACTAGAGTGGTAAATGCTCAATTGACTCAAATTATATCTCTCGTAGTCATAATTTATCTACTTGGTAATGATATTATATGACCCATTTATCCTTAAAATTATATTTATATACTATATTTGTTTCTATATGTAAGTTACTACTTTTTATAAATACCATAATCTATGAGGAAATACCGTCTCCAAAAAAGGATTAATGTAGGAATGAATTACGCCCATCCTTTCCAATAGATCTTTACCTCCATGTAAATATTGTATTTCTCACCCAAGTTCCCCTCTTTTTTTGAGAACTATTATGTGGATTAATTAATTTTATTCTCTTATTTATATTAATAAATTTTAAAAAATAAAATCTAATTCTCTTTATATGAGTAGGGTTTTGAAACAACTGTATTTCAACATTTAAAAAAAAACTTCCATCATTTCAAAATCAAATTTTTTATCTTCCACCCCATATTTTTTTTGATAAAATTAATTCCATATTCAATGATCCTTTGATGAATATTATTTTTAATATTTAAATGTTTTTAAAATGTGTTTAGGTCAACATTTTAAAACCATTATGTATTTTCTAAGGCTATTTTATTTGTACTTATTTTTAAAAAGTAAAAGTTTTAAAAATGATTTCATAGTCGCTTTTTTAAACTATTATTTTATTTTCATGGAATAATTATTAAATATTATCTTTAATAATTGAATTTTTTAAAAATTAATTTAATTCACCCTTTGGAATCCTTTATGTCTTTTTTAGGGCGCATTTTATTGAAGATTTTTTTTAAAGTAAATTTTTTTAAAAAACAACTTCACATTATTGAAACCATCATGTTCTCAATGATTTATTATTGATATTTATTTCTAAATATTGATGATTAAAATTAATTCTTTTCATGTTCTAAAAATTTATATTTCTGATAAATACTTTAAATAGTGTCTGTACCTTCAACTATTATTCTAGTGATAAAAAAGTTTTAGAAAGAATCCTTTATGCTTTGGCTACCAGTACATTTTTATCTCAAATGGATTTATTTACATTGAAGTTATTTTACATGATTCACCCTTGAAAATTTCTTAAAAAATACTCCTTTTTGGTGATCGAGTAGTTATTAATAACCATTTATATTAATGAGGTCAATTTTTGTGATACTATCTATAAATATTTTGAAACCTATTTTTCATTCCATGTGTACTCTATGGTGGGATGACTCAAACCCATTTTCTCTCATGGATTTTCATGATATGTTTAATGATTTATATCTTATAGAAAAAATATGTGTTTTTATTTTATAATTAATGGTTCGAATCTATATTGGTGTTCAATTCATTATTTAAGTCTACATATCTAATGTCAAAATTGAAAACGAGTTGTGATGCTTAATCAAACAAGGAAATCAAGTGAGTGAAGAATGATTCACAAAGGTAAACTAATGAGTGAAGCTTGATCCACAAAGGGAAACATGTGACTGATGCTTTATCCAATAAGGGAAACAAGTTTTGATGCATCATCCGCTATGTTATGATTCCTAGTATCATGTTTTTGTTATATTTATTCTTTTTTGAAACCCACTTATGTTATTTTTTATAATGTATTATGCTCCATGTTTTTTCTAGATTTGATTTTATAATGTTATCTTCACAGATATTGACTGCCTATCATTTTCATATACTTATAGTTTTCCCATGTAGGATAATTTTTGGTTATTAATTATTTTTCTCAAATATGGTAATATGAACTCAACCCTTTCTTATGTTTATATTCTTCATGTTATGATTACGAGTGTAACCTATGGGAAGTCTATAAGAGAGTATATTATGGTTTTATTATGTATAATGATTCACAATTATAGTAAAATATGTTTCCTTTGTAGCTAGTCCTAAAAGAATACAAATAAAAAGGCTCTCAAAGTTATGTGATATTATGGTAAAATTTTATATTAATGAATAATTTATACATGTTTATCTTGAATCATCTCACATATAAACAAAATTAATTTCAAAAATTCTGTGTTTTAAGAGCCTAACCTATGGATGTGGTCTTCAGCTACAGACTCAATGATTTTCAATGTCAGACCATCATTCTAGATATCAAAAAAATGGTGAAAATGGGAGGATATAAATAATAAAAAAATTATAAAAAAACTTGAGAACTTTAATTTTGTAGTGATTCAACATGGATATAAAAATATCCATGAAAATTTAATGGATTTAATAAGTAATAACCTTATAGGTTTCCTCAATGTTGTGGTAGTATGTATATATGATATTAAAATATATTCTAAGATAACATAAGAATATGATTTTTATTTAATGATTTTGTTGAAGACTATAGGAAAACCCAATCTATATTCCATGTTTATAAAATATGAATTTTATTTATAGAAAGAATTATTACCCCATCAGTTAGTCACAAGTGAGGTTATATTTTAGGATCCTTCAAAGACAAATTTGATTAAATAATAAACCATACCAACTATTATAAGAGATAACTATAGTTTTCATGGATTTTTTACATATTTTATGTATTTTATGATATATTTATAACATTTTTCAAAACATATAATCATGTTAACTCAGAGGGGATTCATGTTCATTTAATCAAAATAATATGAATATAGTATCAATAATATTATGTTATGGTTATCCCCTAAACCTATACTCACACTACTTAATGTGTCGTAAGTATTCTCAGTATACAATGATATATTCAAGAAGGAATTATGGTGTGTCCATATGAAAAATAAGAAGGCAGTAGCTTATAAATCACATCAATTAAATGTCCATGAGAAATATTTCCCTATGTGTTATATGGAGATAACATTATTAATATCTATATTAATGATTTTTTCCATTGTCTCTATTGAGATAGGTATGAAATATGTAATAATTAAAAGAACATAACATATATATTCACCTAAAAGGAGATAAATCTGAGCTATATAATATCCTTAGAATTAATTATGGAATATAATTATTCTATTAATTACCACCATAAAAAATTAATATAAGATGACTAATTCTATCGATATAAATAATCCTCTTATATTATCAACGATGCATATTTAAAGAGGCCCAATTCATCTATATTTTCTCAATTTGTACATGGAAATCATATCAAAAGTGAAAAATTCATACCCCTAAAATATAATTACTCAATAATATATCTATATGAAGAAATAGGAGTCATAAAAGGAATATACTAATCTAAAAAAGGTAAAAAAAATATTTTATTTGTTAAACCTTACAAAATATTGGGTTATAAGATTTAGAAAAGGAATATGTATCCCCTAAATACTAGAATTGAATTTAGAACTATTGGATGATACAAATTGATCGTCATACATTATTAAACTTTGAAAAATAAATCTATATAGAGATCTCAGAGAGAACATCTGATGGGACAACATGAAGAGGAGGATTTCAGAGTATATGCCAAGAGGCTTGATTTTCTAGAAATTTAATGTTTAATGTTATAAGTATAAGGAGATGATTCATCCATTACCCATACCCATATAAAAATGGGGGAATATCACCATATATATTTCTCTATATGTATTCTTAATAAAATTATAGGAAATAATTGTATTTTCGTTATAGTTAACAAACTAAAAAATTTCGAACGCATTATTAATATTTGATAATATTTCTCACTCAATGAACATTCCATGATAAATATAATTAAAATTGGTAAGGATATATGGTATTATATGTTAATTTAATTTAATAAATATCTTACATTCACCTTGATGTTATGGAGAATAATTTAGTATGCATTGGATATAAATATCTTCTTTACCACTTCATTCCATCCATAAACTGAGGGTCAATTTGATTAGAAAAATCTAAATCTATAAGATATATTCAGATCCTACTCTATGGATTGAATAAAGGGATGGGATCAACATATTCTAATGGTTTAATTATTATATATTAATTCTTTACACTCAAGCATTCAAATAACACCATATAGGTCTATTTATAGGAAGACATATATAGATCTAATATACTATGATGAAGAATGATGATAGATCTATAATGATCAATTTTTTCTCAATAAACGTTATATAAGATATAATTCACTCAATAACATATTAATGTAGATAAATGTCTAGAAAATAGCTCTATTTAGTTTAATCAATGAGATTCAAATTTTATGTTTATAGAAAATGTATTTTTTTCATTTTAAAAATATATTAGGGTTGTGGAGTTTTAAATGAAGGTAAATTTAATGCAATGGATATTTCAATCCCATTTTATTCTTTGTTTTTAATTTGGGGTGGTTTTCACTAGTTTGGTAGAAGAAGCATATTTTTGGAGTTGGAATTTTTTTAATGGGATGTGGTTGAGATATAATCATTTTTGTCATGATGAGAGGGTATGGAAATACTATAAGTGTGGTTCATAATTTCTTGTTTGTGGGATGTTGGTTGAGTTCACAATACGAAATCCATTTGTAGTGGTGGAGAATTTTTATGAGTAATATTCTTGGAAATACCATTTTCCTTATAGTGTCATATTTGGGATTGGGTGTTCAGTGGTTCTACTAAGAGTAACATCATGGTGTAGTTGTTAGGTTTACATTATAAAGATCATTTGATCATATTAAATTTTAAAAAATTTCCAGCCCTTTAATGAGGGAGATATGGGGTGATTCATTAAATGATTTTTAGGAAACGTTTGACTTGGTCCAGTTGGCACACAACTATGACTAGTCACACCCTGATGAATAGTTTTTCTTATAAAATATAAATTGTTATCTCATTAATTATCCCTTAATTTCAATTAATTTTTATCGGGCTCTATGTGACCATTGGTGAGTCATTGAATGCATTTTCTCCCATTGTTTAGATTTATCCCTAAAGTTCTATATATTAACTGATAGTGATACATGGTTAGTTTTACTTATTTTTCTTATGTTTTCTATATTACTAATCATGAAAGGATTTGATATTGAGTTTGGGGGTTGTATTTGATGGTTTAGGCCCTTGTTTTTGATGGGTACTATTTTAAAAAATGTTGTTTTGAGGATTCCCTTACGTAGTGTGGTTCCATGGTCAAATATTTTTTTATTCCTTACATAAGGATTTTAGATTCACTAGTTGTGATAGGTTATTCAATAAGAATATTAAATTTTGTATATAATATGGATATATAATGATTTTATCTCTTTGGGTGGATGTTATGAATTTTCCTAATAAAGATAGCCAACAAAACCTAAAGAAATTTATTGGAAATGAGTTTTTCTGAAGTTTTTGCTCATTTCCATGATATTTTTCTTTTTCTTGATGTTTCTTCGGTGTTGTTGTTGAAAATAATTATCATTTATATGTGTTTACTCTTTTTTATGGAACTATAGTTAGAATCAATCCTCATGAAAGGATAATATTGTAATGCTGGTAACTAAACTAGTGTCATGAAATTTTATATTGTTATGATATTTCCAGCAAAAGAAAAGGGGTTTTGGCTATGATTGTTGTTGAAATTATATGATTTATGTTTTTTTTGTTGTTTTCCCCTTGATTCATAATTTTTTATCAATTTATTTATTTTCTAAATGTTTTTATGTAGGGTTCTATTTGGATGGAGTGGGTTTTTATTGTTTCATATGTATAGTGGTTGGGATGTTGGTGGGCATTAAGAAAAGGTTTCTCCAAAATATTCAAGTGGTGGCATAGCATGATACTGGTGTGGATGTGGATTGTGAAACCATGATGTGGATAACTTACCATTTTGATATGCAATGAAATAAAAGTAATCTATTGAATTATTTCTTGGAAAGATGATGTGGTATTGTTTTGTATTTGTTGAGATGAAGTAGAATATAAATTGTTATGATTAAAATAGAAATGGGTAAGGATATAATTGAATTAAATTATGGAATTAAATGAAATAATATTGCATAAATAAATTGGAAATTGAGTAATTATATATTAGATATGGTTATAATATATTATTGATTAAATATAGAATGTAATAGGCTTAGTAACAGTAATTCTAAAATTGGTTGGTTGCCTGAAATAAATAATAAATTTTGAATGATTTTCATTTCTATTTTCTGTTGGAATTTTGGTTAGTTAATGAATTAGAAGTGGCAGTGGTTAGTTGTGGAAGAAAAGGGTGATGTGGTGATGTTTATGGGTTATGGCAGGGATACTTTAATATTCTCCAATAGGTTTAGTCTTTTTTGTGGATTATTATAATTTTTATTTTCTAATGATTTTATATGCACCCCACCTATGTCAGATAACATTACCATGCCCAATTTTTTTAGTTCCTGAGAGTTTTCTCCAAAAATCTAGAATAATGATAGAATGGATGGCTAACTAATCCTTCTTCTCCATACTCTCTTCCATGTTTATTTTATTTTAATGATCATATGGATGTGGTTATGATATATGGTAGGGGATATTTGGGGTAGGAGGAGGGCACGTGGGTGTTGTCCTTTATGTTCTTGATACCGTACTTAGATGGTTATGTGATGAGTTTATGATGTGTAAGGGAGATGTGTATATGAAATATATAGAGGATGATGAGAATATGGGATGAATGTGTTGATGACAACATGGGATGTTGTACCTTGCAAGTGGTTAAGATATATTGGGTTTTGTTCTAATCTATATCAAATGTGATGTGACTAGTATGGCATACTACATCATGACTATGGAAGGTATTGGGAAATCATGATGTTTGAAATTCAGGTGTGAGAGTGAAAAAACTATAATGAATTGTTTTTAGGAAAACATTTGTTTATACTCTTGATATTAGTTTATTAATATTGGGCATTGTAAATGGTTTATGAGAGTTGGTAGGGTTGGCTTATAGATTAATTGATTGTAATTTTTTCATACTTCTATTTGTTTAATAAATCATTATTATTATTCTTCCATTTTTCCGTGTGATATTTTTAGTGTTATCTAATTGGGTATACATTTTATGATCCCCCAAATATATTTAAACAATTTTCAGGATACAATGGTTTTTTTGGGGATGGAGATGGATAATACATTCATGGATCCTGGGACTAGTTATAGAGTTTCTAATAATAATTGTACTTGGTATTTTAATTTGGATATTTGTATTTGTATAACATATCATGAATTATGTATTATTATGTGACTTAAATTATTTTATATGAAATTGTTGATGGGTTGGTTTCTTGTTATATATTTTTCAGATATAAGATTGTGTTTCCTACCATTTTAATGTATTATACCCTCAATAAAAGTTGGAAACATGAGGCCTATTAGAGGAGGTAATTGGGGCCACTCTTTTCTACAATGAAGGATTTATAGGGGTACCCAATGAGGGAAGGTCAAGAAGAAGGGGTATTGAATATTCATTTTGAGGTTAAGATGATGTTTTGAGTTAAGAAATATTGAGGATTTCATGGATTGGTAGTGAAGAAATATCCACTAAACATTGTCTTTGATGTGATCAAGGGAGATGAACATGGACTTTTAATTTTAGGGCCCACTATAATCTGGTGTAAGCACTTAATAATCTATGAACATGCAAAGTGACCTTATCATAGCTATAGGAAATAGTCTTATGAGAGGTAAATATATAATTTTTATTTAAACATGTTGCTGAATTTACAGAATCTTTTAAAAAATAATTTAAAATTAATTTTATTATGTGAACCTCAAATGAATTAAATTTTACCAGGATAAGTAGTAACTTTTTTGTTTTCATATATTACTACAATTTATTATTCTTATGCAGTTTAGGATGACAAGATTGACTAGGTTAACCAGATTGACCATATGAGGGTTGACCCAACTAATGCAGATATGATTTTGAGGAAGAATTTGAGTGAGTTATTGTAACAACTCGAGATTTTATAAGATACATTCATTTTAATTTCATTCATATTTTCTGTTGTACGATACACCAAGATTATCTTGCGCTATATGCAACACCATATTAGCTTGCAGTATATGCAACACTATTCTTGGCTCATGTTACACACAATTTCAATTACGTTTGATAGAAGTTAATCTACGCAACATTGAGTGTGTGTATATATATATATTCAATGTATAAATAAAATATGTTTGGATTTTGTTATACTCAACAACAAAGGAGTCGTGCACCACACGCAACCCTGACTTGGCTTGCATTACATGCAATCACGACCTTCCCTGATAGTGTGTGTTGTACGCAATACCGGGTTTTACTAAACAACAATATATTATTATAATATTCTTATGAACTAGCCGTTATGAATAGTATTAACTAAATTTTTAATTTTATAACATTATTATTCATCTTACACATTTTCTAGAACATGTTATAAGAACAAAATAAATTTTTCGAATAAAATAAGTATTTTTCAAAAAAAACAGTTTTGCCACCTTTTAATGGCACACCCACTTTAAATCTAGTTTTTGAAATGTTTATAAGTTCTATTTGACAATATAAAACTATTCTTTGGAATCAAGAAATAAAAATTTACTTTGGATAAATGTTTCATTTTATTCTGATAACTTTCATATTTTAATGAATAGTAAAAACACGCTATATTTTAATTAAAAAACAACTTTTTTCATCGTAATATATTATGTGGTTAAATTATAATATTTAATGGTTTTAAAAAATAAATAGATTATATTTTCCCCATTTGATATAATGTATGTCATTAGCTTTGATTTTTCCTTGAATTCGTAGGTTAAATCAATTCAATCTTTTGCAATGTTTTAAAGAAAAACCTGTTTTCTTTAGACAACGGGATTAATTTTCATTTAATTTCTGCAACTTTTGTGTATTGAATTTGGAAAAATGGATTCCATATTTGGAATCAGTGGGTTCAAATTATGTTAATAAGCTACTTTTTATTTTTGGGCATTGTGAATAGTAACTACGGTAAATTTTATTTACCATAGTTGAAGGTAAATCGGGTAATTAAGGGTAAATATAAGATTATAAAATTACCTTAACACGTGAAAAAATCCTATGTAATGAATAAAAGTCGACCCATGTCACCTAAGGGTCTGATTAGATTCATTTAATGGACTTTTTTCCATGAAAATAATTTAATTATTATTAAAACCAAAGAAAGTGAGAACATGTCACTCTATTAAATACTATAAGTATAATAATTTTAAGATAGTGATAATATTAATGAAACTTAGAACATTAATAGTCTCCATAAATCTTACAAAATTATATAAATCATGAGAATTTATTTAGAATTTATTGGGATTAAATAATTATCATTAATTATGACACAATAGTGATGCAGAAATTGTTTATCTAGTGAAAAATCAAGAATATAGTTTTTATTAAACTAATAGTGACCATAAAATGCACAAAACCCTGACCGAAACATGTTGGTCATGTAAATTTAAACTATAATCATCCAATGGTCGAATATTTTACCATTTGGAGTCTTATACAATCAATTATGACACTTATATTATTTTATTTTAAATGATGCCAAAGTTGCCTCCTTCATAATTTAATAAATATAACAATTTAACTATTGTGATTTTAAGATGATATATTGGAGTAAAAGTATTATTCTGAAAGTTAATATATTTATATTTATCATAGGTTTTTATTTTTAATTTTTATGCACCACATAAGTATATTAAATAATTATAAAAAAATGTTGTAGTAAATATTTTATTAAGAGATAAACCAAATAAATGGTTTTAAAAATAATAAAATATGAACTATTTAATGTTCTACACTAATTTTATAGATACATATGGAATTTTATGAATCTATTAAAGCTTTTTGTTTGAACATATCCTCTGTATATATTTTATTTAAATTCATATAAATGAATAGTGTCAAAATTGACACTATTGTAATTTTATAAAAATAACATATTATAAAATAGTTTAAAAATCACAAAAATATTTAAAATTATAAACTTAAATTTATATGGTCTAACATGTTATAAAGTTTCCAATTATGGACAATTCACAAAAAATAAGTAATTGTTTGATATAATTTAAAATTTAGAATGTTATTACCACAAATAAAATTAAATTGATTAAATAAGGATAAATCAAGTTGATAATGTTTAAAATAAATTCCTAACATGTCTAAATTCTATTGGTTGATGATATTACAACCTTAGCTTATCTAATATTCGAATATGAGTCATTTTTGGAGGTTTTTAAGTGGGGTTAGATTTATTATAAATTAATATTTTTAAGATTTCCAAAGGTGCCCCTCTCCTCCCTTATAAAAGGGCACCTCCTCCCTCTCCTCCTCACACCAATTTGAGCCTTCAATCTCGACCAAACCCTACCAGTTTCTCCCCTCCACTTCCCTAGTAACATTCTAGAGGTTCTGGGCTTCTTCAAAGACCAATATTAGTGCCCTAAAAGAAGGTTTCAAAAGGGGTGGCGAAAGAAGAGGTAATATTCTTTACCGAATCTTTCAACTTTATTTCTTCTTCTGATTCTTCTTATTAGGTTGTTTCATTATTAATTAATAACATCAGTATCATTCATATACTTATATGTTATTATATGTATTAAACAACCCTATTACACCATCTATCCATCCTACGGAAAACGAAATCACTGCGCGTGCGTACGTACGGAATACCATCTCCACGCCGTGGTGTAATCTGTTTTTCCAATACCACCTCAATTGGATGGGTAAAATGGTGTAAAGAATAACTATAAATAGTTTTTATAACATCATACTGATTCTTATATTTTGTATCATTCACTCCAATTCAATTCAATAATTATGGAAACGATATCATCGCTCGTGCGTATGTACGGACTACCGTCTCCACGACGCGATGAGATTCATTTTTCATATTAACCATTAAAGAATGATTATAAAGTATATATAAGATATAATAATGAAATATATGACATTATAAAGCTACTGGATTTATTTATATATATATGTATTTCATATACTTAATTCTATTATACTCAATATGGAAACGAAAACAGCGTTCATGCGTACGTACGGCCTACCGTCTCCATGAACGGTGTATTTCTTTCCATTTATTGATCTATTATATATATGTATATTCTGAATATATATTATATATAAATCATGTTTTATATTCTGGAATTAATAAATCATGATCTTAGTAATCATATGAATAATTACAAGTCAAATCATGGACCATAAATGAAATGATTTTACCCAAAACCCTCTTTAACATGGAATTTACAAAAGAACGGGTAATATAAAGTCATAAGTGAACCATATATGATATCAAAACAACAAGTATGGTTCCGGAATAAGTCAATGACATTATTTAAATCATTAAAAAGGAGGTTCGGACACTTATGAAGCAAATCGGACCTAAGGTAAGGGAAATATCACAATTTCATTTTTATCTGAGATTGTTTATACTTCATAAATTACTGGGGTGTATTTTATCATCCACATCCATGTTTCCTATATATTTAATATTATTTAAATCCGCCTAAAATTGTTTAAATCCAATTTTACCCTATGGTTAGTGTTTAGTAAAAGATATGAATGGAATCTTTTGTCGTTTTTCGTACGAGGTACTTTTTTACTTTTCCGACAAAAGTATGAGAAGAATGTTTATTTTAACTTATACGGCATGAAATGATTTTTACAGTTTTATAAAGCCATATTTTCATGAAGCTTACTCAAAAAAATTTCATGACTATTTTCAAGAAAATCCTTTTCTTTTAAATATTCATGACATTTTGCGAAAAGAAAATGATTTTAAAGAAGAAAGGATATTTTCCTCAAGAATTCATTTCAAGTGTTTTATCAAAACCATTTTTCATCTAAGATGACATTATTTCACATTTTTATGTTTCAAGTATAATGTATCTATGATTTACATGGTTTCACTTTTCTTATGATGAAATGATATCCATTTTTTATATATGGATTATGTGATGATGGGATGATGTTTATGATACCCATTTTATTTATTGGGTTATTATGAATGATGTATGTTTATTTTGGGGCACAAGTAAGAATGATTTCATTATTAGATGGTTGGGACCTATATCTCCCTCCAATTCATTGGGAAATGATTTTATATCTCATGAGATAGACATGGGTGGAACGGTAAGTAAATCTGGTTTCCTGTTACAGGACCGAAACGAGGAGTGAACTCGATTCAGAAAGGGACTTTGTCCACAAAGATGGTCTTGGCAGCAATGCCTTTGCTACTATGGAAATCATGACATGTGCCGAATGGTTTCCACAATTACATGTTTTACTCCCATGCTATTTTATCATGATTAATGTTTATTTATTATATATGAATTACATACTACCATGTTTTATGTCATTGCTCATGATTTTGATGTTTAAACATTATGTTCATGTTTTGAAGCTTAAATGTATATGATTTGTTTTATTTTATCCATGCTTACCCTTACTGAGCATTTGGGCTCACCCTTTATATGGTTTCTTTTCCACAGGATATAAAGAAAGGTTTTAGGTAAGAAAAAAAGGGAAGATCGATATGGGAGATGTTGAAGATCTTTCAACAGCATTAGAAGATTATATTCCGAGTTTCCAAAGACACTAAACTATTACGGTCCTTGTTTGTGTGTTTATGTTATGTACTAAGTATTCCACAAAAGTAATGTAATGTCCATGTACGTTAAGCTTCGGGTCTCTGCAGTTGGTATCAGAGGAAAGGTTTAGTCAACCTTTGGAAACTTGGATCTGAAAACGTTAGTGAGATCCCTAGAGATATTTCTAAGGTATGTCTAGGGATATACCTAAGGATAAGTATAAATATAGGATATATTCCTAGAACTACGATAACAATACTAGAATTTAACCTAAGATGTTAGATATTGTGGGTGCTCCCTCTTTACTATGTTGTTTTCCCTAGCATGATTTTTTCCTCTCACACTATTCTTTTTGGGTTTTAGAAAATGGCTGGAAACAAGATGATTCACGATAACGGAGGATATGATGGACAATGGAATGATATTATTCATGAGAAACCAAATGAAATGGGATTTGGAAGTCCAAACATTATTATTATTCCAAATCATCAATCTCATAATATGATCAATAAAGTAAAATTTGGTAAGTTTCCGGACTCGACTAATAAGAGAAAGATGGAGTTTCATGATGATCATAGAAGAAAGAAAGTTCAATTTCCCCTATGTAAATCATGTGGGAAGAGGCATCAAGGAGGATGTTTCAAATGAACTGTAAGATGCTTTGGGTGTGGAAAAGAAGGACACAAAGCAAGTAAGTGCAAAGGAAAAGGTTCAGTTAACACCATGGATGAGGATAATGGTATTTCTACGACATGAACAACGGTTAAATCTTTTAAATGTGGAATGTACGAGAATTATTCAAACCAATGGCCTATGGGAAAGTCTCATAAAGAGAATCAGTATGGTCATATGGGAAGTATTTATGTTGATGATGATGAAGAGACTACAAATGATATGTGAGATGAAAGAATTTTTGAAGCTCGGTCAATGGTTTAAGAAGGTAGTGGAATGATTACATGTTTATCAAGTGCAATGTTGTATAAGTAATCTCATGGTACTATGGAATAAAGAGACATATAAGGATTGTAACACTATTGTCTTTCCTAAGTTTTGAAAGTGTATGATTAATGGTACAATTAACCATGAAATTTTATTCAGATATTTTTTGGAAAGTAGATGATATGCGTGTAATGAAGGAATAAGAAGATAATGAGATGTTTTATTGTATTCATGAGATCATGATTGATATAAGGACTAAGTGATATCATGGTCTGAGTATATATAATTTTGAGGATTTTGGTACGTGGAAAGTGTTAAATTTTAACTGCATTCACGTTTTCACTAAGGTTCAATGGGTATTCATTTTTCAAGAGAATACATGATTAAGGCCTTCGAACGTTTGTAATGTGACCAACAAGACATATCTTATGATATATGGGGATCAACGATGGTGTTAACATGCTTCTTATATGAAATCTCTGGTAATCGTTTTCACTATAATATGATAATGGACTGCAATATTATGGATAAGCCTAAAGATTGGAATGGATTATGTTGGACATAAGTTAGTATTGTTTAGGGAAAGAACCTTTTTTTCGATATTATTGATTGGATGATATAGTAATGTAGTTTTAGAAAAAGGACAACCAGTAGGACGAGTGACATACCATCATGTCGGACAATGCTGTGGGAATCTAACCCACAACCGAAGTACGACTGGCCTTTATCGCATACCACTGGCCTACAGGAAGTCCCTGGTTAGTAGAAACTAGTTTTATTTTATTAAGTGGTATGATTTATGAAGTATAAGTTCGTTTTTGGAACCACATACGATTAATCTAACCATATGATGGACTTATAACGTTTGCTAACCTTTTGTTTGAAACAAATGGAATGACCCATCATTCTATCACATGATCTGCTAACACATCATGAATAACAAATTCAACTTCACTTCTTTATGGGATAAAGTGGAAATTGTTCAATTCATGAACAATAATCAGATTGTACCAAAATCATGTAAGTATTTCTTTTAATTCATCAACTTTAGGGAAATGATATTGAAAACCAAAAATGTTGTCCTAGTTCCCTTATATCCGATGAATCGGATGGTACCCTAGATCATCACAAATTTATGGCTTTGTGATTGATGGCTTTTTCATAGACATGTTCTCTACCACTCTCTATCAGAACATGATGGTTAGATTTCTCTTCCATATCCATATTTTCACCAATGTTATCCTATATGGAAACCCAGTGATGAGTTAATTTGGGTAACCGTTATATTTCATACTTTAGTTTTTAAAGTTCAGTTTTGGTATTTGTTTTTATGATGTGGGTTTCTATGAATAGTAAACAATTTATAACCCAGAAGAATTTCGAGGGAGAAATTCATTTTAAGGGGGGTAGAATCTAACAACCCGAGATTTCATAAGATACATTCTTTTTAATTTCATTCATATTTTCTATTGTACGATACACCAAGATTATCTTGCGCTATACGCAACACTGTATTAGCTTGTAGTATATGCAACACTATTCTTGGCTCATGTTACACACAATTTCAATTTCGTTTGATAGAATTTATTCTACGCAACATTGAGTGTGTATATATATATATATTCAATGTATAAATAAAGTATAGTTGGATTCTGTTATACGCGACAACAAAGGAGTCGTGCACTACATGCAACCCTGACATGGCTTACATTACACGCAATCACGAGCTTCCCTGATAGCGTCTGTTGTACGCAATACTGGGTTTTACTAAACAACAATATATTATTATAATATTGTTATGAACTAGCCGTTATGAATAGTATTAACAAAATTTTGAATTTTATAACATTATTATTCATCTTACACATTTTCGAGAACATGGTATACGAACAAAATAAATTTTTCCGATAAAATATGTATTTTTAAAAAAATACAGTTTTGCCGCCTTTTAATGGCGAACCCAATTTAAATATAGTTTTTGAAATGTTTATAAGTTCCATTTGACAAAATAAAATTATTCTTTGGAATCAAGAAACAAAAAATTACTTTGGATAAATTTTTCATTTTATTCTGATAACTTTCATATTTTAATGAATAGTAAAAAACAGGCTATATTTTAATTAAAAAACAACATTTTTCATCATAATATCTTATGTGGTTAAATTATAATATTGAATGGGTTTAAAGTATAAATAGAATATATTTTTACCATTTAATATAATGTATGTCATTAGCTTTGATTTTACCTTGAATTTGTATGTTAAATCAATTCAATCTTTTGCACTGTTTTAAAGAAAAAAACGTTCTCTTTCGACAACGGGATTAATTTTAATTTAATTTCTGCAACTTTTTTGTATTGAATTTAAAAAAATGGATTCCATATTTGGAATTAGTGGGTCCAAATTATGTTAATAAGCTACTTTTTATTTTTGGGCATTGTGAATAGTAACTACGATAAATTTTATTTACCATAGTTAAAGGTAAATCGGGTAATTAAGGGTAAATATAAGATTATAAAATTACCCTAACACTTGGAAAAATCCTATGGGATGAATAAAAGTCGACCCATATCACCTAAGTGTCGGATTAGATTCATTTAATGGACTTTTTTCCATGAAAATAATTTAATTATTATTAAAACCAAAGAAAGTGACAACATGTCACTCTCTTAAATACTAAAAGTATAATAATTTTAAGTTAGTGATAAACTTCATGAAACATAGAACATTAATAATCTCTAGAAAGCTAAAAAATTTATCTAAATCATGAGAATTTATTTAGAATTTTTTGGGATTAAATAATTATCATTAATTATGACACAATAGTGATGCAGAAATTGTTTATCTAGTGAAAAAGAAAGTATATAGTTTTTATTAAACTAATAGTGACCATAAAATGCACGAAACCCTGACAAAAACTTATTGGTAATGTAAATGTAAACTATAATCATCCAATGGTCGAATATTTGACCATTTGGAGTCTTATACAATCAATTATGACACTTATATTATTTTATTTTAAATGATGCCAAAGTTGTCACCTTCATAATTTAATAAATATAACAATTTAACTATTTTGATTTTAAGATGATAAATTCGAGTAAAACTATTATTATGAAAGTTAATAGATTTATCTTCATCATAGGATTTTATTTTTAATTTTTATGCAACACATCAGTATATTAAATAATTATACAAAAATGTTGTAGTAATTATTTTATTAAGAGATAAACCAAATAAATGGTTTTAAAAATAATAAAATATGAACTATTTAATGTTCTACACTAATTTTCTAGATACATATGTAATTTTATGAATCTATTAAAGCTTTTAGTTTGAACATATCATCTCTATATATTTTATTTAAATTCATATAAATTAATAGTGTATAAATTGACACTATTGTTATTTTATAAAAATAACATATTATAAAATTGTTTAAAAATCACAAAAATATTTAAAATTATAAATTTAAATTTATATGGTCTAAAATGTTATAATGTATCCAATTATGTACAATTCACAAAAAATAATTAATTTTTTGTTATAATTTAAAATTTAGAATGTTATTACTACAAATAAAATTAAATTGATTAAATAAGGATAAATCAAGTTGATAATGTTTAAAATAAATTAATAACATGTCTAAATTCTATTGTTTGATGATATTACAACCTTATATTATCTAATATTCGAATATGAGTCATTTTTTGAGGTTTTTAATTGGGGTTAGATTTATTATAAATTAATGTTTTTAGGATTTCCAAAGGTGCCCCTCTCATCCCTTATAAAAGGGCACCTCCTCCCTCTCCTCCTCACACCAATTTGAGCCTTCAAGATCGGCCAACCCCTGCAAATTTCTCCCCTACACTTCCCTAGTAACATCCTAGAGGTTCTGGTCTTCTTCAAAGACCGATCTTAGTGCCCTAAAAGGACGTTTTAAAAGGCGTGTCGAAAGAAGAGGTAATATCCTTTACCGATTCTTTCAACTTTATTTCTTCTTCTACTTCTTATTATTAGGTTGTTTCAATATGAAGTAATAACATCAGTATCATTCATATACTGATATGTTATTATATGTATGAAACAACCCTATTTCACCGTCTATACATCCTACGGAAAATGAAATCACCGTGTGTGCGTACGTACGGAATACCGTCTCCACGCCGTGGTGTAATCTGTTTTTCCAATACCACCTTACTTGGATGGGTAAAATGGTGTAAAGAATAACTATACATAGTTATTATAACATCATAATGATTCTGATATATTGTATCATTCACTCCAATTCAATTTAATAATTATGGAAACGATATCATCGCTCGTGCGTACGTACGGACTACCGTCTCCACGACACGATGAGATTCATTTTTCATATTAACCATTAAAGAATGATTATAAAGTATATATAAGATATAATAATGAAATATATGACATTATAAAGCTACTGTATTTATGTATATATATATGTATGTCATCTAATTAATTCAATTATACTCAATAAGGAAACGAAAACAGCGTTCATGCGTACGTACGTTCTACCGTCTCCATGAATGGTGTATTTCTTTCCCTTTATTGATCTATTATATATATATAAATTCTGAATATATATTATATATAAATCATGTTTTATATTCTGGAATTAATAAATCATGATCTATGTAATCATATGAATAATTACAAGTCAAATCACGGATCATAAATGAAACGATTTGACCCAAAACGCTCGTTAACATGGAATTTACAAAAGAACGGGTAATATAAAGTCATAAGTGAACCATATATGATATCATAACAATGATTACGATTTTGGAATAATTAAATGACATTTTTTAAATCATTATAAAGGAGGTTCGGACACTTACTAAGCAAATCAGACCTAAGGTAAGGGAAATATCACAATATCATTTTTATCCGAGATTGTTTATACTTCAGAAATTACTGGGGTGTATTTTATCATCCACATCCATGTTTCCTAAATATTTAATATTATTTCCATCCACCTACAATTTTTTAAATCCAATTTTACACTTTGGTGAGTTTTTAGTAAAAGATATGAAAGGAATCTTTTGTCGTTTTTCGTACGAGGTACTTTTTGACTTTTCCGAAAAAGGTACGAGATGAATGTTTTTTTAATTTATACGGCATGAAAGGATTTTTACGGTTTTATAAAGCCATATTTTCATGAAGCTTCCTCAAAAAGATTTCATGACTATTTTCAAGAAAATTCTTTTCTTTTAAAAATTAATGACATTTTGTGAAAAGAAAATGATTTTAAAGAAGAAAGGATATTTTCCTCAAGAATTCATTTCAAGTGTTTTATCAAAACCATTTTTCATCTAAGATGAAATTATTTCACATTTGTATGTTTCAAGTATCATGTATCTGTGATTTACATGGTTTCACTTTTCTTATGATGAAATGATATCCATTTTTATTAATGGATTATGTGATGATGGGATGATGTTTATGAAACCCATTTTATATATTGGGTTATTATGAATGATGTATGTTTATTTTGTGGCACAAGTAATAATGATTTCATTATGAGATTGATGGTACCTATATCTCCCTCCAATGCATTGGGTAAAGATTTTATATCTCATGAGATAGACATGGCTGGAACGGTAAGTTAATCCGGTTCAGTGTTATAGGACTGAAACTAGGAGTGAACTCGATTCAGAAAGGGACTTTGTCCACTAAGATGGTCTTGGCAGCAATGCATTGGCTACTATGGAAATCATGACATGTGCCGAATGGTTTCCACAATTACATGTTTTACTCCCATGCTATTTTATCATGCTTAATGTTTATTTATGATATATGCCTTACATACTTCCATGTTTTATGTTATTGCTCAAGATTTTGATGTTTAAACATTATGTTCATGTTTTGAAGCTCAAATGTATATGATTTGTTTTATTTTATCCATGCTTACCCTTACTGAGCATTTGAGAACACCCTTTATATGTTTTCTTTTCCCTAGGATATAAAGAAAGTTTTAGGTAAGAAAAAAAGGGGAAGATCGATATGGGAGATGTTGAAGATCTTTCAACATAATTAGAAGATTATATTCCATGTTTCCAAAGACACTAAACTATTACGTTCCTTGTTTTTGTGTTTATGTTATGTACTAAGTATTCTGCAAAAGTAATGTAATGTCCATGTACATTATTCTTCGGGTCTCTACAGTTGTTATTAGAGGAAAGGTTTAGTCAACCATTGGAAACTAGGATGCGAAAACGTTAGTGAGATCCCTAGAGATATTTATAAGGTATGTCTAGGGATGTACCTAAGGATAAGTATACAAATAGGATATAGTCCTAGAACTACGGTAAAAATACTAGAATTTAACCTAACATGTTAGATATTGTGGGTGCTCCCCCTTTACTATGTTGTTTTCCCTAGCATGATTTTTTCCTCTCACACTATTCTTTTTGGGTTTTAGAAAATGACTGGAAACAAGATGATTCATGATAATGGAGGATATGATAGACAATGGAATGATATTATTCATGAGAAACCAAATGAAATGGGATTTGGAAGTCCAAACATCATTATTATGCCGAATCCGGAATCTCATAATATGATCAATAAAGTAAAATTTGGTAAGTTTCCTGACTCGGCTAATAAGAGAAAGATGGAGTTTCATGATGATAATAGAAGAAAGAAAGTTCAATTTCCCCTATGTAAATAATGTGGGAAGAGGCATCAAGGATAATGTTTCAAAGGAACTGGAAGATGCTTTGGGTGTGGAAAAGAAGGACACAAAGCAAGTAAGTGCAAAAGATAAGGTTCAGTTAACACCATGGATGAGGATAATGGTATTGCTATGACATCAACAATGGTTAAATGTTTTAAATGTGGAATGTACGGGCATTATTCAAACCAATGGCCTAACGGAAAGTCTCATGAAGAGAATCAGTATGGTCGTATGGGAATTATTTATGTTGATGATGATGAAGAGACTACAAATGATATGTGAGATGAAAGAATTGTTGAAGCTCGGTCAATGGTTTAAGAAGGTAGTGGAATGATTACATGTTTATCAAGTGTAATGTTGTATAAGTAATCTCATTGTACTATGGAATAAAGTGACATCTAAGGATTGTAACACTATTGTCCTTCCTAAGTTTTGAAAGTGTATGATTAATGGTACTATTAACCATGAAATGTTATTCAGATATTTTTTGGAAAGTAGATGATTTGCGCATAATGAAGGAATAAGAAGATAATGAGATGTTTGATTGTATTCATGATCTCATGGTTGATATAAGGACTAAGTGATATCATGGTTTGAGTATATAGAATTTTGAGGATTTTGGTATGTGGAAAGTGTTAACTTTTAACTGCATTCATGTTTTCACTAAGGTTCAATGGGTATTCATTTTTCAAGAGAATACCTGATTAAGGCCTTCGAACGTTTGTAATGTGACCAACAAGACATATCTTATGATATATGGGGATCAACGATGGTATTAACATGCTTCTTATATGAAATATCTGGTAATTGTTTTCACTATAATATGACAATGGACTGCAATATTATAGATAAGCCTAAATATTGGAATGGATTATGTTGGACATAAGTTAGTATTGTTTAGGGATAGAACCTTTTTTCAATATTATTGATGGTATGATATAGTAATGTAGTTTTAGAAAAAGGACAACCTGTAGGACGGGCGACAGCCCATCGCGTCGGACAAGGCTGTGGGAATCGAACCCACAACCGAAGTACGACTGGCCTTTATCGCATACCACTGGCCTATAGGAAGTCCCTAGTTAGTAGAAACTAGTTTTATTTTATTAACCGGTATGATATATGAAGTATAAGTTCCTTTTTGGAACCACATACGATTAATCTAACCATATGATGGACTTATAACTTTTGCTATCCTTTTGTTTGAAACCGATGGAATGACCCATCATTCTATCACATGATCTGCTAACACATCACGAATAACAAATTCAACTTCATTTCATTAAGGGATGAAGTGTAAATTGCTCAATTCATGAACAACAATTAGATTGTACCAAAATCATGTACGTATTTCTTTTAATTCATCAACTTTAGGGAAATGATCTTGAAAACCAAAAATGTTGTCCTAGTGCCCTTATATCCGATGAATCAGATGGTACCCTAGATCATCACAAATTTATGGTTTTGTGATTATTGGATTTTTCATAGCCATGTTCTCTACCACTCTCTATAAGAACATGATGGTTAGATTTCTCTTCCATATCCATATTTTCACTAATGTTATCCTATATGGAAGCCCAGTGATGAGTTAATTTGTGTAACCGTTATATGTCATACTTTAGTTTTTAATGTTTAGTTTTGGTATTTATTTTTATGATGTGGGTTTCTATGAATAGTAAATAATTTATAACCCAGACGAATTTTGAGGGCGAAATTCATTTTAAGGGGGGTAGAATGTAACAACCCGAGATTTTAAAAGATAAATTATTTTTAATTTCATTCATATTTCCTGTTGTAAGATACACCAAGATTATCTTGCGCTATACGCAACACCGTATTAGCTTGCAGTATATGCAACACTATTCTTGGCTCATGTTACACACAATTTCAATTTTGTTTGATAGAAGTTATTCTACGCAACATTGAGTGTGTATATATATATATATATTCAATGTATAAATAAAATATGGTTGGATTCTGTTATACGCAACAACAAAGGAGTCGTGCACTACACGCAACCCTGACTTGGCTTGCATTACACGCAATCGTGACCTTCCCTGATAGCGTGTGTTGTACACAATATCGGGTTTTACTAAACAACAATATATAATTATAATATTGTTATGAACTATCCGTTATGAATATTATTAACTAAATTTTGAATTTTATAACATTATTATTCATCTTACACATTTTTTAGAACATGGTATAAGAACAAAATAAAATTTTTGGATAAAATAAGTATTTTTAAAAAAATACAGTTTTGTCGCCTTTTAATGGCACACCCACATTAAATCTAGTTTTTGAAATGTTTATAAGTTCCATTTGACAAAATAAAATTGTTATTTTGAATCAAGAAACAAAAAATTACTTTGGATAAATTTTTCATTTTATTCTGATAACTTTCATATTTTAATGAATAGTAAAAACACGCTATATTTTAATTAAAAAACAAAATTTTCATCGTAATATCTTATGTGGTTAAATTATAATATTGAATGGTTTTAAAGTATAAATAGAATATATTTTTACCATTTAATATTTTTTATGTCATTATCTTTGATTTTACCTTGAATTAGTAGGTCAAATCAATTCAATCTTTTGCAATGTTTTAAAGAAAAACCCGTTTTCTTTCGACAACGGGATTATTTTTAATTTAATTTCTGCAACTGATTTGTATTGAATTTGGAAAAATGGATTCCATATTTGGAATCAGTGGGTCCAAATTATGTTAATAAGCTACTTTTTATTTTTGGGCATTGTGAATAGTAACTACGGTAAATTTTATTTACCATAGTTAAAGGTAAATCAGGTAATTAAGGGTAAATATAAGATTATAAAATTACCCTAACACTTGGAAAAATCCTATGGGATGAATAAAAGTCGACCCATATCACCTATTTGTCAGATTAGATTCATTTAATGGACTTTTTTCCATGAAAATAATTTAATTATTATTAAAACCAAAGAAAGTGACAACATGTCACTCTCTTAAATACTATAAGTATAATAATTTTAAGTTAGTGACAAACTTCATGAAACTTAGAACATTAATAATCTCCAGAAATATAACAAAATTATCTAAATCATGAGAATTTATTTATAATTTTTTGGGATTAAATAATTATCATTAATTATGACACAATAGTGATGCAGAAATTGTTTATCTAGTGAAAAATAAAGAATATAGTTTTTATTAAACTAATAGTGAGCATAAAATGCACAAAACCCTGACCAAAACTTATTTTTCATGTAAATGTAAACAATAATCATCCAATGGTCGAATATTTGACCATTTGGAGTCTTATAAAATCAATTATGACACTTATATTATTTTATTTTAAATGATGCCAAAGTTGTCACCTTCATAATTTAATAAATATAACAATTTACCTATTTTGATTTTAAGATGAAAAATTAGAGTAAAAGTATTATTATGAATTTTAATAGATTTATCTTCATCATAGGATTTTATTTTTAATTTTTATGCAACACATAAGTATATTAAATAATTATACAAAAATGTTGTAGTAATTATTTTATTAAGAGATAAACCAAATAAATGGTTTTTAAAATCATAAAATATGAACTATTTAATGTTCTACACTAATTTTCTAGATACATATGGAATTTTATGAATCTATTAAAGCTTTTAGTTTGAACATATCATCTGTATATATTTTATTTAAATTCATATAAATGAATAGTGTCAAAATTGACACTATTGTTATTTTATAAAAATAACATATTATAAAATTGTTTAAAAATTACAAAAATATTTAAAATTATAAATTTAAATTTATATGGTATAAAATGTTATAAAGTATCCAATTATGGAAAATTCACAAAAAAATAAGTAATTGTTTGTTATAATTTAAAATTTAGAATGTTATTACCACAAATAAAATTAAATTGATTAAATAAGGATAAATCAAGTTGATAATGTTTAAAATAAATTCCTAACATGTCTAAATTCTATTGGATGATGATATTACAGCCTTATCCTATCTAATATTCGAATATGAGTCATTTTTGGAGGATTTTAAGTGGGGTTATATTTATTATAAATTAATATTTTTAAAATTTCCAAAGGTGCCCCTCTCCTCCCTTATAAAAGGGAACCTCCTCCCTCTCCTCTTCACACCAATTTGAGCCTTCATGCTCGGCCAAACCTTGAAAAATTATCCCCTAAACTTCCCTAGTAACATCCTAGAGGTTCTGGTCTTCTTCAAAGACCAATATTAGTTCCCTAAAAGGAGGTTTCAAAAGGCGTGTCGAAAGAAGAGGTAATATCCTTTACCGATTCTTTCAACTTTATTTCTTCTTCTACTTCTTCTTATTAGGTTGTTTCATTATGAAGTAATAACATCAAAATCATTAATATACTGATATGTTATTATAAGTATGAAACAACCCTATTTCACCATCTATCCATCCTACGGAAAACGAAATCACCGCACGTGCGTACGTACGGAATACCGTCTCCACGCCGTGGGGTAATCTGTTTTTCCAATACCACCTTACTTGGATGGATAAAATGGTGTAAAGAATAACTATAAATAGTTATTATATCATAATATTGATTCTGATATATTGTATCATTCACTCCAATTCAATTGAATAATTATGGAAACGATATCATCGCTCGTGCGTACGTACGGACTACCGTCTCCACGACGCGATGAGATTCATTTTCCATATTAACCATTAAAGAATGATTATAAAGTATAAATAAGATATAATAATTAAATATATGAAATTATAAAGCTACTGGATTTACGTGTATATATATATATATGTATGTCATCAACTTAATTCGATTATACTCTATAAGGAAACGAAAACAGTGTTCATGCGTACGTACGACCTACCGTCTCCATGAACAGTGTATTTCTTTCCATTTATTGATCTATTATATATATGTATATTCTGAATATATATTATATATAAATCATGTTTTATATTCTGGAATTAAGAAATCATGATCTATGTAATCTTATGAATAATTAGAAGTCAAATCACGGACCATAAATGAAATAAGTTTACCCAAAACGCTCTTTAACATGGAATTTACAAAAGAACAGGTAATATAAAGTCATAAGTGAACCATATATGATATCATAACAATGATTATGATTATGTAATAATTCAATTACATTATTTAAATCATTATACAGGAGGTTCGGACACTTACGAAGCAAATCAGACCTAAGGTAAGGGAAATATCACAATCTCATTTTTATCTGAGATTGTTTATACTTCAGAAATTACTGGGGTGTATTTTATCATCCACATCCATGTTTCATAAATATGTAATATTATTTCCATACACCTACAATTGTTTAAATCCAATTTTACCCTTTGGTGAGTTTTTAGTAAAAGATATGAAAGGAATCTTTTTTCATTTTTCATTCGTGGTAATTTTTGACTTTTATGACAAAAGTACGAGAAGAATGTTTTTTTAACTTATACGACATGAAATGATTTTCACGGTTTTATAAAGCCATATTTTCATAAAGCTTCCTCAAAAAGTTTTCATTACTATTTTCAAGAAAATCCTTTTCTTTTAAAAATTCATGACATTTTGTGAAAAGAAAATGATTTTAAAGAAGAAAGGATATTTTCCTCAAGAATTCATTTCAAGTGTTTTATCAAAACCATTTTTCATCTAAGATGACATTATTTCACATTTGTATGTTTCAAGTATCATTTATATATGATTTACATGGTTTCACTTTTCTTATGATGAAATGATATCCATTTTTTATATATGGATTATGTGATGATGGGATGGTTTTTATGAAACCCATTTTATTTATTGGGTTATTGTCACGAACCAACCCGAGTCGACCCTGAACTGGTCACCAGAGCCGGTCCGCGGCAGGTCCCGAAGGGCGTTCCCGATCCCCACGGGCTGGCAACTAGTGCCGGGCATCAAAATTAAACAGGTGGGAACGATTTGGCCCAAATGAAAAATGAACTAAACAGCGAAAAAAAAACAGAACAACAAAATGAATAAAGAAAGAGCAACCAACACCACTACTAACCTGACCACGATCCAAACTCCAGGTGACCCCATGGGTCACTCTCCAATACCACAACCAACATCGGTCAAGGCGAACAACTGAATCTGGAACCTGCAACAGAACTAAAAACAAGAAAACACTATAGGCGTGAGTATTAAAACTTAGTAGGTAGGCCCGACTAATTCTATCCCAATGCACATACCAATAAATAAAGAATTTATCAATTCCAGGTTTGAACTAAATTATATAAAATATGGTTTCCACACACATTCATTTCTAAAACAAGTAACAGTCCATTGCCCTTTTTAATTTAAAACAAGTTTAATGTTGAAAGAAATAGGTGCATTGCATTTTTAAAACATTTTGCGAACAATTTAGAAATCCAAACTTGAGTTTTTAGTCAAGAGGAGAATCACACCCAACACACACTAAGGGCAATGGTAAAAGTGGCACACATGGGTCAGCAACCGAACTCGACCTCTCAATCATCCGCCACACACAAATAAACACTAAAAGAAACATGGGGTCGAACCTAGGAGATCGTGAACAATCCAGAACGTACTATACATGTGACTCATCCTGAAGGCATGCCATAACTCGATGACGTCATAACGCCCATAATACTACCCGTCATAGCCCTGCATGGCCTAACCGAGGGGCCCAATCCCCATAGCAGCAATAACTCAGTATTCCTCTGCTATGGGGCCACTAGCCAGTGCGTGGTCTAAACTAGTGCATCAATCGTTCTCAGAAAATTCACTCAATATGCCAGGTTCCCATGTCATCAGAAGCAATAAAAAGGGGGTGCGTCTACAATGTAAATAAATCAGTCACGATGCACAAACATCACGTACAGATCACGCAAACAACGCACACCAAAGACCACCCCCGAGTGGGATTTCCAAGATAATCCATTTCATTAATGTGCCAAACGGGCCTTCACCAATTTTAAAGTAAAACCTCTTTTCTCAAAAAACTCAAAACAATTGTTCAGAAGAAATTATTTATCTTTAAAACTAGAAGCACATTTGAAGTTCCGTGAATTATGTTTAAAGGCCAAACTGGAATTCTTTCAAAACTGGGTGTCCGCCCGTCAAGAAAATGTCACAAGTGTTCGGTATAAAATAAACAACTCCTTTCGCACTAAATAATAATTTAATGTTTTATTATCTAATATTATTTCTTATTCATTAAAAATTTATAAAACAACAAGCAATTAATAAATTCTAAATCTAAAGGTAAGTGCAATGGGGGACCTACCTCGGCTCGCTATCCAACCATAATGGCATGTCATTCCTCGCACAGACGTTCAAACACGCACAAGCCGACGACCGAAACACCGCGAGTCTTCCTCGCCGACACGCTGCAACAACCACACAACTAAAACGCATAAACACAGACTCAAAACAATTTAAACGAACAACCAGTGCACAAGAACAAACTCGACATATTTTCAAAACCCATCTCACACCATCTACAATATTTAAAGGACTGGTTGTACCATTTATAAAACACCACTAAGTGACGCAAAAAGTGTTTACACCAAGAGCATGTCTTATCTTATATAAACACACTACTTTAAAAACAAACGCATACTCAACGCTTTCAAAATATCACTTCTGCGCCATCTAAACCATTTAATAAATCATTAATCTATTTATTAAATCATTTCAAGAAAACCAAAAAGACCTCACACCAAATAACGCCATTTATGTGCAAAATATGAAATACACATCTTCTTGTGCGACAAGCCTCAATCATAACTTGCGCACTAAAACCCACCACTTTCCACAATAATTTTTTTTTGAAATCCAAGAATGTGCCATGAACAGTAGGTGATACATTTTCAAACAAACCAAAACAATTTCACTTCCCATAAAATAATACAAATTAAGCGCAACTCGTGAAAAATACACATTTCATGGAAAACATGTCACAAATCCAATTCGAGCACTCAAAACCGATCCGATTTCACATTAAAAACTCTTTTGAAAACTAAAAACATTTTCAAACCAGTAGTTATCACTTTTTCCATCAAGCCCAACAAATTCCCTTTTATTTCAAACAATGCAACTTAAGTGCAAACATAAAAAAATACTTTTCTTTGTGCAAAAAATCTCAAAACCACAAATGAACATCAAATACACTTCAAATTGCACATAAAATTTAAAGAACACATTAGGGCAAAAAAAACAGCAATGGATTCATCCAACAATACAAACAACACAGAAACACCTACCTCCAAACGGTGGCGGATGGACCAAGACAAACCGAAACGTTGCAGCTTCAACGGTGGATGCCGGAACATGATCAAAGCAAGCTCAAAATACCCACCGCACACCATAGAAACAAAGAACAAGAAAAAAATCGGTTTACTCGAAACCCTAGGGTAAGGCCGAAACCGTCAGGGCGAGGTGTAATGGCGTTGTGCAGGGACTCTGCAGGGAGCAGACTTGTCCGACAGAAGGCGCAGGCGAGGGAGGATCCAGGGAGGTGTGAGCGGGAGAAGGTAGAAGGGGCAGGTTGCAACAGGGCTGCGACCAGAGGCGACTAGCCAGAGAAGACCGCGCGGAGGGAACCGGGGGCTGGACAGGGGCCGCCCGGGCCCTGGCCTGCGACGGGGGATTCGCCGGAGTACTGGCCGGGGGGGAGCAGAGCCGGGCATGGTCGTCGGGAGGGGAGCGCCGGAGCGGAGCGGGGCGCAGTAGTCGGGAGACCTGCGGACAAGGGGGAGCGCAGGAGAAAAAAAAAGAAAAAACAATAGAGGGGGGAGGCGGCCTGCGGCGGAACAGGAAGAGAATGGGGGGTCCGAACTTCATCTAGGGTTTCCAAAACAAAAATGGAAAAAAATAGATTCTATTACATTAATAATAATAATAATAATATTAGTAATATTTATAATATAACTGTTAATAATATTACCACAATAATAATAATAGTATACCAGAATGATAATAATAATAAAATTAAAATTAATAAAAATAACCATTTAATAATAATAACGTGAGATAAACCAAATTAAAATAATAAAACAAGGTTATAAAAAAACACTTGCCCGACACCCGAGCTAACTGCGCGGCAACCGCCAAGCACGCGGTGGCTGCGCACGGGTCCAAAACCCAGAAAAAGAATCAGACGTCAAATATTTTAATCGGGGCACAACCCGTACAGCAGCGTGGACACACAGAAACAAGAAATAATAAAAATAAAATAAATTGAAATGACTGTTGTGAGAATTATCCCCACCACAGACACTTTTTGCCCCCAGAAAGTCACACAGTCAAATGATAGACCAAACCAGAATTCATGCCCAAATAAAATCAAGAGACCACAACATAAAAGAATAGGAGAACACGAGAGGGTTCTCCCCACCACAAGAATTCAACTAGTGAGAAAATTCAACACCCAAACATACCACCCCAGGAAGGGGGGCGACACGGGAACTCCCAACTGATCCAGACTAACCTTTATAGCACTAGCGAAACAACACCTCCACTAAAACATGGAACTCTCGACATAGACCAAAATACTCAAACATTAGAGAGAGACTCCCGAGAAGAACATAACCCATGAAGTAAACTCGAGCATTACCAGAAACGTCGATCCTTCCGTAGGCCCTTATACCTCCAATGAACACAGTCTGATTGAGATTAACCCCTACAAAGTTCAAACACACTTTTAAGAAAAACGCACGATCTAGAACACCATAAACAGACAAACGAGACTGTTTGGATTACAAACGAACACGTTCATCCCAACCTCACGACGACACAATGAACCCACAATAACGCCAATAATTTATCAGTGGAAAGACAAGAACCAAAGGGCTTTAAAGGTTTTGTTGCCAACACAAAACACGAAACCTGAACTGAGGCATCACACCACCGACAACTCCTGACTGCGCGCGAGCTTCACCCAAAGACCTATGGCTGGGGCTCTGTTGGCTGAAGCATCTCCTACGTCACAGTCAGGCACTGGAATCCTTCAGGTCACAGTGTCTTCCTTAGACGACGCTTCCTGCAAAGCTTCTCTAGATGACCTAGACATCTATAATAATGGCACGTCCTCGGTGGGGTGTGACATTATGGCTTTGCGTGCCCTAAACGTCCACACTGATGGCACACCATTAGACAGTCCGACCAACTGGAAGTTAGAGCCACTGCAAAGAACTCTTTAGAAAAAAATTTACCTAACACGCTCTGCTCATCAGATAGGATACCTTCACGAGCAACTGGGTACGGTGGTTTGTCAACTGTTTGCGCTCCGGAGACCAACTCAGCTAAGAAAACCTCATGCACCCACTTCTCAAAAGTTATGCTCCCAAAAAGGGAGGACTCACTCATTGATCTCTAGAAGAAGACCCCTGATGAAGGGAGAAGCCTTCACCCAGTCCTGCGACACTACCCCCAGAAAAAGAGACACAAGATCCTTGAAATGGTCAACATACACTCTCACCATCTGCTGGCCATGTTGAACACACATGAGATCTTCCATTTTCTTCGTCTTCACCTCCACAAGTGTATACCATTGAACGAAGACGGCTATAAAGACATACCACATCATCCCAACTTGCAGTAGAGGCGGGGCGAACAACTCCTACTCGTCCAGAGTTGGACCTTTAAATAGACCCAAAACAACAGGCACTCTAATCGCTTTGGGAGTTCCCAACATCCTAAAGCGCACTCGACCTCTTCAAACCACATAACTACCTCTAACGGACTGCGATCACCGTTAAGTACAGGCAATGTCCGAGAAGGACCAAAAGTTGGGCATGACTCATCAAAACTCTGGGAACCTTTCTGGGTGGAATTTTTGAACAACATATATAACACCCATCCAAAACCGATATCATTCGAAGTAACATAAAAGAAAGCAGCTTCATCCAAAACAACCAGTTCAAAAGAAACAAACAACCGCGATCACAACCCAAAAACTGCTTTTCATTTTATTTTTATTATATTTTTTTAAACCACCTTCTTTCATGGCTACTTTCCAAATACCAAATCCACTTTTCAAACAAAACTCCCTTCCAAAAACCATTTTCCTCTTTAAAGGCCAATTTAGAAAACAAAGTAAAGCCTTAAATTTCAAACACACTCAGGTAATCCCATGAACCGTTACACATATATTCATCCACTTTCATTCATACGCACCAACGCGCACTTTCCACGCATCTTCTCAAATGTGCAAACGTCCATAAGGAGTACCTGAGGTTTTACCCCAAACCAGTCTCGACCAATTTCAAAGCAAACATCAGTTTTCCAAACCAAATGCTTTTAGTTTTTAAAACCCATTTCATAAATTTAAAGTCCTTTAAAAGAAATCAGTCTCATTTTCAAAACCCCTTTTTTTTCCATTTCCAAAAATGCACTTACACTAACCAAAACAAAAACGACACTCAACTCGCATCAAACCATCAGGGTGAGGGACCAGCAGTCACACTTAACATGGCGACATGATAGTGGGTCATGCCCCAGGTAAGAGTCAACCACTAGGAGGAATTCAAACCGTGTACCCAAACTCCACATGGGTCACTACTCCATGTGAGATCACGATGTAGCATCGGTTTACCTCCGTTGTCATCCCTCAATCCAAAACAAGCCAGAATGAAACAAAGAATCAATTCCCGAATTATCCCTGGCGACACGAGGTGCGGAACGGGTGAGGGTTCATGACATCCTTCCCGTACCTACCTCTCGAGTCCCGACAATCCTAATCTCCCTCTACCAGACATCCCAAATAACAAGGGCCTCCTCTGATACCATTTTGTCACGAACCAACTCGGGTCGACCCTGAACCGGTCACCCGAGCCGGTCCGCGGCAAGTCCCGAAGGGCGTTCCCGATCCCCACGGGCTGGCAACTAGTGCCGGGCATCAAAAGTAAACAGGTGGGAACGATTTGGCCTAAATGAAAAATGAACTAAACAGTGAAAAAAAAAACAGAACTACAAAATGAATAAAGAAAGAGCAACCAACACCACTACCTACCTGACCACGATCCAAACTCCAGGTGACCCCATGGGTCACTCTCCAATACCACAACCAACATCGCTCAAGGCGAACAACTGAATCTGGAACCTGCAACAGAACTAAAAACAAGAAAACACTATAGGCGTGAGTATTAAAACTCTGTAGGTAGGCCCGACTAATTCTATCCCAATGCACATACCAATAAATAAAGAATTTATCAATTCTAGGTTTGAACTAAATTATATAAAATATGGTTTCCACACACATTCATTTCAAAAACAAGTAACAATCCATTGCCCTTTTTAATTTAAAACATGTTTAATGTTGAAAGAAACAGGTGCATTGCATTTTTAAAAAATTTTGCGAACAATTTAGAAATCCAAACTTGAGTTTTTAGTCAAGAGGAGAATCACACCCAACACACACTAAGGGAAATGGTAAAAGTGGCACACATGGGTCAGCAACCGAACTCGACCTCTCAATCATCCGCCACAGACAAATAAACACTAAAAGAAACATGGGTCGAACCTAGGAGATCGTGAACAATCCAGAACGTACTATACATGTGACTCATCCTGAAGGCATGCCATAACTCGATGACGTCATAACGCCCATAATACTACCCGGCATAACCCTGCATGGCCTAACCGAGGGGCCCAATCCCCATACCAGCAATAACTCAGTATTCCCCTGCTATGGGGCCACTAGCCAGTGCGTGGTCTAAACTAGTGCAGCAATCGTTCTCAGAAAATTCACTCAATATGCCAGGTTCCCATGTCATCACAAGCAATAAAAAGGGGGTGCGTCTACAATGTAAATAAATCAGTCACGATGCACAAACATCACGTACAGCTCACGCAAACAACACACACCAAAGATCACCCCTGAGTGGGATTTCCAAGATAATCCATTTCATTAAAGTGTCAAACGGGCCTTCAACAATTTTAAAGTAAAACCTCTTTTCTCAAAAAACTCAAAACAATTGTTCAGAAGAAATTATTTATCTTTAAAACTAGAAGTAGATTTAATGTTCCGTGAATTATGTTTAAAGGCCAAACTGGAATTCTTTCAAAACTGGGTGTCCGCCCGTCAAGAAAATGTCACAAGTGTTCGGTATAAAATAAACAGCTCCTTTCGCACTAAATAATAATTTAAAGTTTTATTATCTAATATTATTTCTAATTCATTAAAAATTTATAAAACAACAAGAAATTAATAAATTCTAAATCTAAAGGTAAGTGCAATGGGGGACCTACCTCGGCTCGCTATCCAACCATAATGGCATGTCATGCCTCGCACAGACGTTGAAACACGCACAAGCCGACGACCGAAACACCGCGAGTCTTCCTCGCCGACACGCTGCAACAACCACACAACTAAAACGCATAAACACAGACTCAAAACAATTTAAACGAACAACCAGTGCACAAGAACAAACTCGAAATATTTTCAAAACCCATCTCGCACCATCTACAATATTTAAAGGACTGGTTGTACCATTTATAAAACACTACTAAGTGACGCAAAAAGGGTTTACACCAAGAGCATGTCTTATCTTATATAAACACACTACTTTAAAAACAAACGCATACTCATGCTTTCAAAATACCACTTCTGCGCCATCTAAACCATTTAATAAATCATTAATCTATTTATTAAATCATTTCAAGAAAACCAAAAAGACCTCACACCAAATAACGCCATTTATGTGCAAAATATGAAATGCACATCTTCTTGTGCGACAAGCATCAATCATAACTTGCGCACTAAAACCCACCACTTTTCACAATAATTTTTTTTTGAAATCCAAGAATGTGCCAAGACCAGTAGGTGATACATTTTCAAACAAACCAAAACAATTTCACTTCCCATAAAATAATACAAATCAAGCGCAACTCGTGAAAAATACACATTTCATGGAAAACATGTCACAAAGCCAATTCGAGCACTCAAAACCGATCCGCTTTCACATTAAAAACTCTTTTGAAAACTAAAAACATTTTCAAACCAGTAGTTATCACTTTTTCCATCTAGCCCAACAAATTCCCTTTCATTTCAAACAATGCAACTTAAGTGCAAACATAAAAAAAATACTTTTCTTTGTGCAAAAAATCTCAAAAATACAAATGAACATCAAATCCACTTCAAATTGCACATAAAATTTAAAGAACACATTAGGGCAAACAAAACAGCAATGGATTCATGCAACAATACAAACAACACAGAAACACCTACCTCCAAACGGTGGCGGATGGACCAAGAAAAACCGAAACGTTGCGGCTTCAACGGTGGATGCCGAAACATGATCAAAGCAAGCTCAAAAGACCCACCGCACACCATAGAAACAAAGAACAAGACAAAAATCGGTTTACTCGAAACCCTAGGGTAAGGCCGAAACCGTCAGTGTGAGGTGTAATGGCATTGTGCAGGGAATCTGCAGGGAGCAGACTTGTCCGACAGAAGGCGCAGGCGAGGGAGGATCCAGGGAGGTGTGAGTGGGAGAAGGAAGAAGGGGCAGGTTGTAGCAGGGCAGCAACCAGAGGCGACTATCCAGAGAAGACCGCGCGGAGGGAACCGGGGGCCGGACAGGGGCCGCCCGGGCACTGGCCTGCGACGGGGGGTTCGCCGAAGTACTGGTCGGGGGGGAGCGGAGCCGGGCATGGTCGTCGGGAGGGGAGCGCCGGAGCGGAGCGGGGCGCAGCAGTCAGGAGAGCTGCAGACAAGGGGGGAGCGCATGAGAAAAAAAATAGAGGGGGGAGGCGGCCCGCGGTGGAACAGGAAGAGAATGGGGGGGGGGGGTGAACTTCATCTAGGGTTTCCAAAACAAAAAAGAAAAAAAAACAGATTCTATTACATTAATAATAATAATAATAATATTAGTAATATTTATAATATAAGTGTTAATAATATTACCACAATAATAATAATAGTATACCAGAATGATAATAATAATAAAATTAAAATTAATAAAAATAACCATTTAATAATAATAACGTGAGATAAACCAAATTAAAATAATAAAACAAGGTTATAAAAAAAACACTTGCCCGACACCCGAGCTAACTGCGCGGCAACCGCCAAGCACGCGGTGGCTGTGCACGGGTCCAAAACCCAGAAAAAGCATCAGACATCAAATATTTTAATCGGGGCACAGCCCGTACAGCAGCGTGGACACTTAGAAACAGGAAATAATAAAAATAAAATAAATAGAAATGATGGTTGTGACAGTTATTATGAATGATGTATGTTTATTTTGTGGCACATGTAAGAATGATTTCATTATGAGATGGGTGGGACCTATATATACTTCCAATGAATTGGGAAAAGATTTTATATCTCATGAGATAGACATGGCTAGAACGGTAAGTTAATCTGGTTCAGTGTTACAAGACTGAAATGAGGAGTGAACTCGATTCAGAAAGGGACTTTGTCCACTAAGATGGTCTTGGCAGCAATGCCTTGGCTACTATGGAGATCATTACATGTGCCGAATGGTTTCCACAATTACATGTTTTACTCCCATGCTATTTTATCATGCTTAATGTTTATTTATGATATATGCCTTACATACTTCCATGTTTTATGTCATTGCTCAAGATTTTGATGTTTAAACATTATGTTCATGATTTGAAGCTCAAATGTATATGATTTGTTTTATTTTATCCATGCTTACCCTTACTGAGCATTTGAGCTCACCCTTTATATGTTTTCTTTTCCCCAGGATATAAAGAAAGGTTTTAGGTAAGAAAAAAAGGGGAAGATCGACATGGGAGATGTTGAAGATCGTTCAACAGGATTAAAAGATTATATTCCAAGTTTTCAAAGACACTAAACTATTACGGACCTTGTGTGTGTGTTTATGTTATGTACTAAGTATTCTACAAAAGTAATGTAATGTCCGTCTACGTTAAGCTTCAGGACTATACAGTTATAGTGTCATCATATAAAAAAGTATTCTAGGATCATCATTTATGTGTGGATGAAGCATTGGTTAGATGAGATTGATATTTATTTCATCCAAATTCTTGTTATTTGGGTGTATCATGTTCTTCTAGGTATTAATCAGAATGAGTTAGTACTGTGGTGTAGTTATATCTTGTATCATGAGGATCGGAAGGATGAATATTTTTGTTGTTATGATTTTTAGTGGAATTTTCGACCAGAGCTCCAATCCATGATAATGATCACCTCCAAAGTTAGAATATTATCTCCCTTCACCAAGGAAGCCATAGTGTGTTGGATATTGAGATCATATTTAAGGACCACCTTCACTTATCCCTTGATATTTTAGTAAATTAAGAGTTGAGAACATGATGTTTAGTGGATAGGTTTCCCATTTATATTTCCTATATATTTAGAGGTGTATAAAAATGTATATTTGACCAATAGTGTGTGTAAAAATATATGAATATCTTGTGAGGGGAGTGACGAGAGATCCATAATGGACATGGTTGTCATTTGTGGATCATATATACCATGGTAGTCAATTTTTTGACCAAACATGAGTCATCCATAATAGTTTTCCTACTCTAATTTTATATGGGGTTAGTAGTTTCCATGAACCCACAAGGAGATATATTCCATTGTATTTTTCCTATAGAGGTTTTATTCATTGGAGATCTCAGTGATTGAAATTTTTTGAGGCCCACTATAACATAGGTTGTCAAGTTCTTTATCAACCTCTATATTAGTAATTTCCTCTGAGGCTATATCAATAGCATGGGAAGAATTCCTTTGTTCCACCAGGAGGATATAACGCTCATAAGGGTAATTTTCAGTATGTTCTCTATCGTTTAGGTCATCATTCTTTGGGAGTCTATGGAGGTGATGTTGAGTAGTGTGATATAGGATCTAGACATGAGTAGTTTCAAGAAAAATATGTTCGAGTACCAAATAATCGGTAGATCAAACTACGTACTGTGAATTTACCTTTCACAATGTCTTATGATTTGTTTTATTCTATATAATTTATTACCATTTATTATACCTACTTTGGTCAGATTCATATAAACCTAGGTTTAGAAACCTCTATTTCCCTAACCGTTGATATAATATGAGTGAAGGAAGTTACTTACCCACATGAATAACTATGAAAACTATGATATTGATCTCACAGTTTTAGATTTTTATCTAAAGATATGATTATTTTAATTTATCAGTGAGTGGTTAGTAATTTTGAGAGATCATAAGATCTAGAGGTACATTTTCATTTAGTGAGATCTAAATTTACAGTAGTTTGGGTGGATCAAGTTCTTATTGGGATATAACTTCATGATATTCTACATCCATGGGAAATAGATATACTATATGTTCTATTGAGGGAAAAGTCATGTGGAGATTTGTTTTGTAATTCTAAAGACCCATGGAGATGGATGGATGAGATCAGAGTAGTGTATCTTGATGTTGATAAGGTCAGTGGTAGAGGTTTCTGATTCCAGATGATAGTGAAGTCCTCCATGATGTATAATATGGAGGAGTCTCAATGGGTAGACCCATAGTTAGAGGTGATGCAATATCATGTTATAAATGGTGATGCTCTGGAGGTGCTATCAGAGGATCACTAACATCAGATTTATTTTAATAGAGGTTTTATATTTCATCAGTGGTGTCTGAGGGGGTTCTCCATGAGTTCCATAGTTCTCTATTGGCATTGCATCATGGGTTATAGGATATTTTTCAGGCATTGAGGGTTAAAATTTGGTCACATGATATGTATTTTTCATTAATAGAGCTCATGTCAAGTTTCTTAGTGTACCAGTAGGTGAAGGAAGATCAACATGTTCCATAGAGTTTCCTTTATCCATCAGATGTCCTCGAGTGGAAATGGAGGATATAAAAATGAATTTTTTTTCATTGGTTTACCATGATAAAAGGGAGGATGTTACACTACTTGGTTGATCTTAGATTGAATATTGATGTTTATAAACTTTTATGAACTAGAAATTTGAGAGTTATTTAGGCTTTGGAGAGCTGGTATATGGATGAGGATGGTCCAAATGACTATCAACTATGATCGAGATCCTCATTTTATCTCACGAGTTTTGGGAAGTCTCAAAGATACTTATGGATCATAGATGTTTCATATTGATACTTTATATCATGAAATGTATGTGTGGATATATGAAACCATTTATAAAATGAAAGATATTAATGGGATTTTCTTGGATTTTGGTGGATATTGGGTGAGGCACTTTTCCTTGGTTTAGTTTACTTATAAAAATACCTTCCACTTTTTCAGTGGTATTACCCCATCTGAGGTGTTTTTTGGGTGGAATTATCTATATCTAATATACTGTAATGTTTTTGGGGAGTAAGTAGTCACTGGTCTATATGTGGTGTAGATTATGACCAAGAATATTCAGAAGGTTAAGGAGAGTATAATGGTGGAATTGAAAATCAAAATTCTTTTGCTAACCAGTGGAGGAGACCTATGGTGTTTGATGTTGGAGTCCACATATTACTAAGGGTTTATCCACATTGTGGGATATGGATAGTTAACAAATATATTAAGATACCTACTATATTTATCATACATGTCAAGGTGTTGTAACATTTTTGTGACTTTTGTATTGGATTTCACTCCCTTCAAAGTTAAATCGAGTTCATGATGTGTTCTATCTATCAAAACTTATTTAGGAACATCAAAATGTCTAATATGTCATTGTTTAGGGTGATTTTAATATCAATTATTATATAAAATTCATCAAAAATCTATTTTTTATTCAGGATCACTGAGATAAAGTGTTGTTTTAGTGTATTACCCCTTTGGTCTGAGCTTTGTAGATTCATTGTTGTATAACAAATATTATATGATAATGCGAGTCCTAAATGTACACCCAATATATTGAGATCTATTATTATTTTTTATTAAAAGTTTGATATTGTATTTAATTATATGAGATGGTTTTAATACCTTTTTTCTAATCTTTATCTCCTATTTTTTATTTATTCTTGGTAGTGGGGGTTTTTATAGTTTGATTTTAATATCCAAAGGGTGATTGGTTAGTAGTGTTTCAGTTTTTAATCACTTTTAGTTTAATTTGGAGTCTCAGGGATGATAATTTTTGGATTTTCATTGAATAAAATGAACCAAAACTTTCAGACCCATTCTTTTTGTGATATTTTGGTGTTTGAGGTGGTGGTAGTAGTTTAAAAAAAAGAGCGATGTTAAAGTTGAAATTTCATCTATGAGCATACAATCATGGAATGACCATTTGGGTCATAACACAGGATGAAAAAAGTAGTAAATTTTTGGTTCTATGATTCTTGGGTATGGTGTGAGGGGTGAGTTTGCGATGTGGTATTTTATAGAAGTGGTAGATCTTTTCAACTTGTGACATTTACTATACCACCATGTTTGTGATGATTTACAGCTCAACTACCAATGTTCAATGGTTTTGTATGGTGTATGTTTTGGTGTGGTGATTATGTTTTTGGTGTGAATAATATTTGGTCATATTAAATTGGAATTGTTGACAAATTGTTTAAATAGAAAGAAATAGTGGTATTCCCAACACAATTTTTTGGTACTATTTTGATTCAACTTAGTGCTGATGCGATCAATATTTTTCACACAATAATGACCTATTTTTATATCTATATTAGATATAAAATTACCTTTTATTTTAAATTTGTTAATATAAACTTATCTCTAACCATCAAGGGTCATAGTGTTTATTTGTAAGTATTTTAACCGATGATTTTTGGGTTTAACATTCATATTCTAGATATTGACTGGTCATTATCCATAGTGAGTTCCCCTACTTTTATCTAGGGTGTCTCCCAGTTCATAATTTGAGAAGGATGTGGAATCAGGTTTGGGGGATGTGTCTAATGGTTTTGGGTATTTTTTTAATTGGTATTGATATTATCATGTTTTTTATGTTTCTTTTATTTGTATAGTTTTGTGGTCATCAATACCCTAGTTCACTATACAAAGATTTTGGAAACAGTAGTTGTGGTAAGGTATTCAAGAACTCTTTTCTATTATTTTTTATAAGGTTTAAGGAATATGGATTTCATTCATTATGTTGAATTTATGTATTGTTATAATTAATATAATTAACCATACTTGAATAAATTAATGGGAAAGGGTTGTTTCAAACATTTTTACTCATTTCGATGATATTATTAGTGTTATTGATGTCTGTTTGATATTATTACCGAATATCATTATCTTCAATGATAATTGTGTTTTATTCTATAAAATTGTTGTCATTATCCCACTTTATAAAATGATAATACCGTAAATATGATAATTTTTAGTATTTCTAAGATATTTAACATTGGAATTAGAATTCCTTCGATAGAAAAAAGGGTCTTTTGTAATAGTAATTGAAGATATTTTCTATTGTATTTTTGTTGATGATGTGGACTTTTTTTAGAATTTATTATAAATGGTCTAGTTTGGGACTATTTGGGAAGAAAAAATTTGTTTTTTTCAAGTGTAGTTATGGGTTCACTATGGAGTAGTTGGGATTTTAGTTTAGCTTAGGAAATGGGAGATATAAAAGATATCATGGGTGTTGTGGTGTGATATGTGTGTTAATTTTGATTATGTAGTGGGACTATGGATAACTATACATGGTTGGTAAGATATAATACACATGTATTTATGGAATGATAGAATATATGGATGATATGGTACTATTTTGGAGTTTCCCTATAACTATGGAATATAGATTCAAATGATTAACTGGGGAATAAAAATGGATATAATTAAAGTAAATTGTGTTTTTAAATGAAATAATAATGAATAAATGAATGGAAAATGGGAAAATAAAGATAGGCGATGACTAGAATGACTTTTAATTAAATGTGGAATTGGGTTGTTTTTAATGGTAAATCTAGAACTTATTCGTTACATGAATTAAATAAGAAAATATGTATTATTATAATGGATTTTTTGTGATGGATAATGGGTTGGGTGATGGAATAGAAGTGTAAATGGTTGATAGTGTATGTTTTTAGTAACAGGCTGATGTTTATAGGTAATGTGAGGGATAATCTAGCATGTAAAAGTTAGGTTAGGATTGTGTGTGGAAACATTGTACTTGTATTTTTACGTGATTTCATATACACCCCACCCAATATGGATAACTATGTTGATAGAATTTTTTTTGGGTTTTGTATGTTTTCCACAAACATTCAAGTTTGTGAGGGAACATATGGATGACTACTCGCTCTTCCTTTGTTTCCCTTCATGTGTAACATAGTGGACTAGTTTAATAGATGTTGTGATGATACTTGGTTGGGGTCATATATATAGGAAGGTATAAGGAATATGTTTTCCTTTTAACAACACACTACTCATAGGGTTATGTGATGAGGTTTTAATGTGTGGTGGAAATGTACATATGTGTTATGTGGTGGTGGTTGTGGTTATGGTATAATATAACTAATTCCAACATGATATGTTAGTCCCTATAGAAATTTAGATAGAAAAGGATATAATATTACTAAAAAAAGATATGGTAATATTGGTATGACGTGTTGTGGTATGGGTGTATAAGTCATTGATAGAATATGGTGTTTAACATTGGGGAATTAGAGTAAAAAACTAGGGATAAGGGGTTACATGGTACAATTTTTATTACATTCATGATATAACTATATTCTAATTGGAATCGTTACATTGAGAGTGATAAATAGTGATTTTGTGAGATATATAACCAGATATATAATTATTTGTTTTATTATTTGATAAATGGATCATTAGTATACTTATTATATATTTTCATGTGAGTTCTTGATAAGGATCCCACTATGTCTATATGTATTGATCACCTATATATATAATTTGATTTTAGGATTCCTATGAGTGTTTGGTGACCGAACTGGATAATGCTTTTTGGAGCATTGGATTGGTTATGGAATTGATGCATATAACTTTTATTTTTTATTTTTATTTGGATACATTTATTTTTCTTACATTTCATGCATTAGGGATTATTATGGGATATTGATTGTTTTATATAATGGGGTTGATTAGTGGTATTCTTGTTTTATTTATGATATGTGTAATAGTAATACCTCCTTTTTTTATAGAATCAGTCTTGGCCACCAATATGAATCCTATTAGAGGTTGTCCTTAGGGGTAAATATTGTCTATGTTATGGGCATACGATGAGATCCCAGTGAGAGTAAGTCGTGATAAGAAATATGATCACTAGAAACCACAATACCTTTGATATTGTTGATGACATGGGGACTCTTTCTTATCACATTTTTATTTTCCCCAAATCTCTCACAAGTACAAGATGTTTCTCATATAAAACTTTTAAGGATGTTCATGTGAAATCCATAATATGCATTGAACTCAAAAGTTTTACAATTGGATTGTGACTAAACATATGAATAATAATAGGTATAGATATTTTTTTTAAAGATAATGTACTGTAATACACGATGACTCATATGTTCAATTATTTATCAATAAATCATACGTTTGAGGGTGTGATAATGGAACAAAAAAATAATGATAATAAGTTTCCTAATAGGTTCTCATTGGAGAATTGAAATTTCATAGGATAATTTTTTTAAGGTGGCTAGAATGTAAAACGCAGAATTAGGTCATTGAATATGTTTAATAAATTGTTTCCCACATAACAATGAACCACAATGGAAAATTCTTTAATTAATTAGGGTATTTTATAAATATTTGAAATTAAATAATCTTTAACATTTCCATAATGAAAAATGAAATAACATAATGAAAATTATAATACAAATAAAGCCACATGTAAATAAAAATTTAATGGGACTGAATTATTAATCCTCATAATCTCTCATGAAACAGGTGTAAATAAGTTTATTGGTAGAAATAATAAAAAACATCGGAAATATTGTAGAAATTTTAAGAGATGAATGAAATATTAGGATAGATGGATTTTAATGAAGTATATAAGGTTATATATAGTTATGGACAAGTGAAATATAACTTTTATATATGCATTTGATATCCAGTTGTTGGATATATGGCTATTGGATATTTTTATATTACATATAGCTCATGGGTATATTTAAAATATGATATTTGAAATTTAAACCTCTTAATGAAAAAATAACTTATTAAAAATAATATATTGAATATGTATAATAAAATTTTAATATAATTTAAATTACTAAGTAATTATAACATGTAAAATTTAGTCATTCATTACATAATAAATTGTTTTTTTAAAAAAAAATTATTTTCTAAAAGATATATTTATTTTATTTAAAATTTTATTATTCTATCTTTTGAGATTGGATTTTATAAAAATTTATTTCGTATTTAGAATTAGGGCTTAGAAAATAGGTAAGAGGATGAATTTTATTTTTTTCTAAAATAAATAATTTTTCGAAGGTTAATACTGAATTATGTTAGAAAATTATAAAAATGGTAAAATAATATATATGATAAAAATTATGTATGAATATTAAAAAATCAATATATGTTATAGCCAAGGTTATATTTGATGATGGATGATTAAATGTTATGCTATACTCTAAAGAATTCTGGAATTCCTCAGAACATTTTGTTCATTTGGTGAAGAGAATGGGAATATTTATCATCTTATCTATTATTTTATATTTTTTACATAGAGTTTAATTTCCATGATATATGTTCACTAAATAATCCATTGTGATGAATTTAAAATTTGATACAAGTGGGAAAATGTTTGAATATTGTTTATAAATTTGGAATGAAGATGGAAATTTTGAGGGAGATTATATTTTTAATATACATTAACTTTTGGAATAAAATGAAAAGATTGTAAAAGGTTTGATATCTTTCGTGAAGATTAAAAAATATGGGGTAATGGAAATATTATCACATAGGACATTTATGGAATTTTTTTATTAAATTCTTCATTTGATGTATCAAAATATTTTTCTAAAAGTTTTGATGTTTGCAAAGAAATTTAAATAGATGTTTATTAATTAGGATAGGTAGATCTTATATGAAGGCTATAAAGTATGTACTTTGTTTTTCAGTCCATGGTAATTTTTTTCTATAGTGGTAAACATATGCGATGTGGGTCTATGTGAAGGAGATAAGTTTAATATTATGATTAAAAATTATTTCAAGTGATTTTACTATAAATTAAAGAATAAAAATTTCCGTGAGGAGAAGGAGAAATTAAAGTGAATATCATTAAATAATCACATAATGTGTGTGTATAAGTCATAAAAAAAGAATATTAATTTTTAGTTTACGATTTTTTGGGGAAGGAAAAATCATTATTGGATTTTAACCATTTTAAAAGATCATTTTTTCACAAAAAAATGTTATTAATAAAGTATAATCATTTATGTTGTATTATAGTTCCTGAGAAGTAGATTTTTTAAAAATTTCAGACAAAGAATTTTTTTAAAGAATGGGTGATGTAATTGAATTTTTTAAAGGACAATGTTTACTAAAATACTTATCCTTGTGAATGGTATACCACACAGATCCTATGTGCTTTATAAAAATGGTTATTATTTAGATTATAGAACACAAATAAGTATAATATTCTATAATTAATGATGTGAAATAATGTACACATGCTATATGATATGGATTTGACCATCATATTGATTAACTTAGAAGAAATCCAACTAAAGTAGATAGAAAATGTTGAGTAATTAGAAGTTTTCTGAGTGAGACAATGTTATATTCCCCAAACCTAGTTTCCATGTTTGTGATCATTGCAATAAGTGATCTTAAAGAAATAAAAATATCCTTGAAACTAGTTAATCATAGTGGATTTTGGAACATTGACACATTATCAGTGTGTGCTCCTTGGATGCCTCCCTTATTAGTGAACATTCAAAAATGATTGTAACTTGCTTTAATTTATTCTGTTTTAATTATGGTGGATATTAAATTGAATATATGATGTTTAATGATCCCATACCAACATGTAAATAAAATCAATTATAACTTAAGAAAAATTTGACTCACTGTTTCACCCACAATTAGGGTTCTTAGGTAGTAATAAGGGTCATTAGATCCATTAGTTTCATGAGTTAAATCCTTCATCAAGAGATTTTCATTATAGAAAAAATGGTGAGTTCTAATGTGTTACCTTTTTTTAATGGTTTCATCTATAATATCTATAATAATAGGATAAAAGCATATTTATAGTCTCTTATGAAATATATTTCTCAACGTACATTTATTGGATACACTAAAGAGATGTTTCAGAATTATATATGACTAAAATTGATAAAATTATTATAATTATAATAAAAATGATAAAAAAATATGGATGTATTAAAAACCATATATATAAGATATCCATGAGCTTCACTAGAACTAATTCCATATGAGATAAATCAAATACTAAATATTAGGGCAACAATGAGGTAAGGGATGAAAAGATTCATATACATCACAATAAGTTCAATGTCATCAAAATGTTAAAAGGTGAAAATGTCTATGTATTCTTCAATCGAATCGTTGTGGTTATTAAAAAAATTCATGGAATTAGTGAAGACATAAAATATATAGACATTGTACAAATGTTCATGTGAAGACTTCTACATATTTATAGTCAAAAGTTGTTTTCTATTGAAGAGTGAAAATTATACAAAATTACATTTTATGATTTGAAAATAATTTTGCTTTCATATGAATGGAATGTTAATCTAGAAGTAAAGTAAAGTATCCCAAATAGAGAGAAAGATATTACAACTTTTGAAAAACATGATATCCTTAATTATAGAGTTTATTCAAAAGATATAATTGTAGAATTACTATATCTAGTGGTAAAGAAATTCAAGATAATCTCCCCTTATAAATTTTACATTGTTTCAATGTTGGAAAAATTGAAATAAATTATATAATGAAATTTTTAGGATAGGGGATGTGAATAAGAAAATAAAAAGAATCCATAAATTATTTTCCCTCATAAAATAAATTTTAAATTAATAAATTCATCTGGAATAAAGTTTCAGTAGAAGGGCATGGTTAGAAAAGTAGAATACTGTGATTAATTTCATTTAGATCAAGTGGAAATAAAATTTCAGTTACATAATAAAGATATTGTGTTAGATTTATTTTAAATGTAAGAATCATAAATAGAGGAATAAAATAAAAAATAATGGGTTTTTGGTCACAAGGTTGCACTTGGGGGTGAGGGCTATCAAAGAAATCGATGATCAAAGAATGAAAAATAAAAATATCAGTTTTTTAGGGAAATATACTTTTGAATATATGGATGATATTGAATTTGTTATCATCCAAATATAAACATAATTTAAAGATTAATTATTTAGTTTGGAGAACTCAAATGAATTATTGAATATCAATCTGAATATTGAAGAATATGATAAAGTGATTTATGACCTTAATGTCTATGTAATAGTGATGAAAAATAAGGTAGAAACCATTGAATAATAAGATTTTACATTGAGAAATAAATTTGAATCAGAAATAAAATCAAGAGATTCAAATAATAAGTTTAACTTCAGAAATTTCTCAGATAAATAACTATTATAAAGCGATAAAATGGATCTGATGGTGTTGATGATATGTTTAATAGACACAGACCCATGAATAGGGGTATAAATAGAGTAAAATATGATATAGAGACATAAAATGTAGTAAAAATGACAAAAATATAAAATGGAACTATATGTATGGTAATTTTGGCATGAATACATGACATTAGAATCATGGAAATGGATAGCTCTGAGTAAAGGAAACATGGGGTTCGAAATAACTCTCATTATTTAATGGTACATTAATAACTGAGGAACTTTTGAAAAGCTTAAAAGATGTCATGGAATTAATTTGAGAAGATGTTTACTTTGATGAAATTTTAGTTTTTAGCTATAATGGGAACACCATGTCATATTGGGAAGAGTTAGGTATCTATTTGAGTATTGAAGAACCCAAATATCATCAAATAATAATGAGGCCATATCATTCATCCAATAGATGATTTTTTTATATGGATATTAAATTCATTATTATAATTTTAGGAATAAATATTCTGATTTTGGATAAATCAGAATTTGTCATTACTATAATAGATATAAAATATTAATGAATTTATTACAACCTCGTGATTTTTCATTGAGAAATAGAAATTAATCATTAGAAAAAAAGTGGATTATGAGTAAAATACCTATTATTAATAGAAATAGGCCAGGTTTTCTTATGCCTCAAATAAGCCATGAATATGTGTAAAGGAAAATAATAAAAGAGACATGTATAACATGGGTGAAATAACAGTCAAATCTACAAAGAATGGTATTTCCAAGATCCATGATTATGGGTGTTCATCCCACATTATGGTGAAAATGATCCTTTTGGAAAATGTGATGGTAATAGTTTTTGGAACCATTTTCCCCATAATGAGTATGTATGAAAGAAAAAAATAATTGGAAATATAGGTTAGTAGGTGATGAACTAATGAATAAAGGAGTTAAATTTGTTTTTACTGATATTACCTAGTGGTAAATACTCTTTTCCCCAGAGTGTTGAGATGTTGTGTCACTACGGTATGTATCATTTAACTCCCTTGAGGTTGGATATGATCATGCACAGGATACAGAGGTCTCAAGGTAGCTATAATATCCAGTTGTGCTAAGATGTTCATTTTATGACCTACTTGGGTGGGGGTTGTTAGATTGGGTTATATAAAGTCCTAATCAAGGGAACATAAGGAGTTAATCAATTTATAGATTATATAATTTGGGAGTTCAATTTTAAGTATCACTAATTATTCTAGGGAGAGGAATAATCCCTAACAGTTTAATTTTTATACATTTGGTTCAAATTATCTTTGTCCAAATTAATATTCCAATAGAGAATATGGTTAATGTTTTGATGTATATGCTCAAAGGACTAATGAAATAAATTTAAGATATATAATTTTAGGTTGGTCGACATTTGTATATTTCTTGGAAGTATTTTTAGGTGAATTTATTCAGTCAATTATTTGAGACACTAAACATGCATCGAAACAAAGATTTCATGTATTTAATTTAGGGGGAGATCTATTTTGGATTATTCTAAAGAGTTCATAGGTAAATTTCATTTTATTTAAAATATTATTTATAGATGATATCACCAAGTTATAATTATTTGAGGATATACATTATAATGATATCATGATATAGGTAATAATTTTGAAATGAATGTCATTACTTGAGTTAGGGGAAAAATAATTGATAGAAGAGTTGAATATGATAGTTGTTAGTGTGCCGAACCAGAAAAAAACATCATGTGGGTTAGGTTGTATAGCTATAATAACTAGTTAGTGGGGGTACAAGGAGACCTAATAGCGAAGTTAGAGTAGAGTAATAAATTTTATTCTTTAGAGTGGGTCGTTTTATAGGTATTATCAATCATATAGATATGAAAAATTTGATTATATTGTGATCGACCAGGCAAGGAGTCTAAGGATTGTAGGATGATGAGATATTTGGATTGGTTCTTCCATACATTCTCCTATTAAATTATTGTTCAATGACCTATAAAGAATTAGAAATATATTGTATAACCTGAAGAAGAAAAAAATGGTTTCATGTCATCAACATACCCACGTCATGATGGTGGGATAAAATATCATCATAAGGAAACGATGAACATAGAGTTTTTCTCTTTATTGATGTCATGCATATAAAGTGTGGGGTTTAAGTTAGTTTCATGTGGATTATTTGATCTATTTTTATAAAGTTTGAAATCTATTTTTGGTAAGAGTCATGCCCTGATTCTATTGATTATTTAATGATAGTTAATAGTATACTGTATGTGTTATGTGGAAAGGATGAAACATGTGATGGTTGATGTGTATGCATCATGTAAGATGCACGATGATAATGTGTTTGGTTGATTGTAAGTTTGTATTCTCAGATGATGATGAAGTATGAAACCATTATCATGTTAGGTAGATTTGTTGTGATGTGATCAAGAAGGTGATCCCTATCGCGGGGAGTACCTGTAATGAGAATCAGTCCATCTACATATATTAGATGTGAAAATTATGAATTGATGGATGATGTTGAAACTATCTTATTGATTTGAGAATGTGATGAGGGATATGTTTTGGATTTTGATGTGTTCATTTTTTTTATTTTAGAAAAAGAAATATTAGTGATGAGATATTCTATGGTAGAGAGATTATACTAGGTCAAGTGTTATGTTGAGTGTTTTGGGTTTAAAACCATGTTAACAATTTTTAATTTAATATTTTTGAGTTTTTAAGGTCTTGGTGGATGATATTGAGTCAGTTTCCATAATTTACTCACAGTGTGACACATCTATCTTTGAAGACGAATTCCATCTAGTACTGGGTATCAGTGTTCATAGTTTGAGTGGGGGGGGGGGACTTTATGAAATCTATCAACCACCTAGTTGACCTATGAGGGATTCCATTTGAATTGGGACTTGGTATCCAATTACCAACATGTTACTTTTTTTAAAATTTTATTAATTAATCTTAAAATGTATAAAATTATGTTAAATGAGGAAATTACTCATCATTCTTAGAATAGTTGTCTAATATCCTCTCATCATCTTTCATTCTCTTTTCCTCCCAAGTAGAGTGATATGATTTCATCAAATTTTTACCCATTCTTCAATAATTCTATGGTAGTTAGTGTATATGGGTAATAATTGTATCCACTTCATATATTTTTCATTTTATTTCAATTGTGGGGTTTTAAACTAAAACATCTATCTTAAGGTGTTTTCCTAGTATTCCAGATATCTTCTTTCTAATGATAAATCAATCTATGGAATCCAATAAGTAATCAGTTACCAGTATTAGGTAGGTGTTCAAGAACATTAAATGCTTATATGAGTTCATTCATTGTGTTATTTTTTTACATGTATAGGTTTTCTTGAGATTAATAACATGAAATTATACGGGATCTATGATTATAGGGAGGTATCTTGGGGTATTGTAGTGTGTGTTTCACTCAATTTATGAAATTGGTGGATCATAAAAGTGATGGTATATATGATACATGATTTATAAATGTAACCTATGGTTATTGGATGTCAACAACTGAGTCACGATGCTTGAAAATGTTCAGTGTGTACATGGTGTTTATTATACTCTATGTCTTGTGGTGATAGGGATATGCGAGACATGTTGGGGTGATGATAATTACCATCAATGGGATTAATTTAGGATCCCATAATTCATCAAATTAGGATGTTGGTGTTGTTACACACTATTGTGGTGGATGATCTCGGGTGTTGTGTACACAAGTGGATAATTGGGTTAAATGGTTACTAATTTAATGGTATAATTCTCTATAGATGTTTGGATTTTTATTTTAATTTCTTTCAAAGGAAATATTTGAGGATACACCATAGATGTACAAATAAGTATTTTGTGGTCATTATTTGATGACATGATTCACCTATTATGTAGAATTATACATTGGATTGTATGTTCATGGATGTGACATGAGATGGTGGGTAACATTTACTATAAATTTTGTGATATGTCTCATCGAGTGACGTGGTTATTATTAAAGGACTATGTCAGCCTTAGGATATATTTAGACAATGAGAATTTCTACCTATTTTGACACTAATAAGTAGGTTGGTCACTCACATATGTCTTATCGATCACATTATTGGGTGGGTAATTATTACTGATATTCTATTTTACACATATATTGTAATATTCATGCAACCAAAAATTCTTCGATAACTCTAGGGACCCTAGGGTGGAACCCTATAAATTATATAGGCACACCGAACATGGACTCATAAGAAGTGCATAAAATCTTCATGTATTAAGGCATAGAAATGGTAAATGACCCAAAATCTTTGCCTCATAGTTGATTTCCTAGAGAATATATAGGTGAGATGTTTATGGTCTTTTAAGATAGGTCGAGTGGATCCTGGGTGCTAGGTCAAGTGGATCCTGGGTGCTAGGACATGGTTTCTTTTTTTCCTTTTAGGATTTTGTTTTATATATTGGAACTAATTTGGGAAAACCAGTTCTTATTCCTATGTATGTTAGTGTGATTCATGTAATTTTTTATATCATATATTATATATAATGGGATGTTTTAGGTTTACATTTATTTTTTATTCTTTTTTGTGCATTCAAAATTGTTAATTTTTGTGACTATTGCAATTCTTGAAATAGGGCATAGAATCCACTTATCAACTCTAGAAACTTATTTCTTGATGGAGACCTCTTAAATAGGGGGAGATGTTCCTAATTTCACGTGGATCCACTCTATTCTAGTACATTTAATCCACTTGATCTAGGGATGTTATAATACACTAACACATTCATTCGTTATAACATGTTCTTATTTTGTCAAGTTCAAAAAATTACATGAACTATGCAATACCATCATTATAATTTTCATCATGGATGAGTATCAAAATATAGATACTGATAATATATTATATTAATTATTATTTTATGTTTTTAATATGTTTTTAAAAAAATAGCACTAAAATTAATTATCTTGGTAAATAAGCTCATTATTTTTGTTTAAGTTACTTGAAACAAGATTTTTATAAATTTCCACCATATGAATCATACTTATAAATATTGAAAAGTAAACATTGGGTTTTAAAAATCAACATAACATTATTATTTCATTACCAAGGATATTATAAACAATAAATACTTATTAATAATAAATAATAATAATAACCATTTTGAAACTGGTATGAAATAATCAAAACTACCAAAATTTGATGAAGAAAATACACTATAAAAAATAATATGTATATTTGTGCTTATATATATAATAAATGGATATAATTGATTAGTATAAAAGGTGATATATATGTATGATTTTCTTAAATTTTTGAAAATAAAGTCCATTTTTCTTATACAAGGAGTTAGATCACGTTCAAGGAAGTCAAGAGTAATGGTAAGGGGAATTATCCCTATCTCTCTTTTTAGTTGGAATGATGTTCTTCCATGCCAATTCTCATTTGAATTATTTCACAATGTTATTATCTAAACTTATATTTAATTAAATTATTTATTAATGTATCTATATATTTACATTGAATTACATATGATGGTGTGAAACTAATATTATATATATCTTTATTTACTTTTTACTTGTAGAGAAAAGAGATAAAATCAGTAGACAAGACCATGGTCATAAGATTGATGACCATGAATAGAACCACCATTACATTGAATATAGGGGATTTCTGTGTGGAAATAGTCCATGTGTCTATTTCTAAAATAATGTTATTTTTGGTTATAGGTATGTATATGCGGGCCACTTATGATTATGGATATATGCATCATCACCCATGTCAATAGATTTATAACAATTTGTTATAACATTGGTAATATTTTATAGAAAATAAAAAAAATATCAATAATTTTTTTATAAAAAACCCTCCATATTATACTATAAGGAACTCTACCACTCCCATAAATTTCATTTTATAAATATACATAGAAAAATATAAATCAATAAAAATATATTTAACAATGTTTAAATATTTATATTAATAAATATATCTTTAATAATAAATTCTCAGTATATATTATTATAATTATAATTATTAATTTAGTAATTATTTTTCTTGGTAGTTTGGGCCGACGACCCTAAAACTATGGAACATGGATGTATGTGATGACCATATGGACTAATCACCATGGGGGCATGGATAATTGTCATAGTCCCTATTCCAAGGACATACAAACACATGTGGAACCACCTAAGGTGGTATCTCTCCACAATAAGGACCTATCATTATGGGACACACCCCTTATAGTTCAAGGGTAATTTATATATGGACCTACTGATTTGCATGGACGTAGGTTCTTCATATACTATTCCCATGCACTTCCAAAACTAAATATGTGGTTCTCTCATTTCCCTTCAGTTACAAGACATTTCCCATGTGGCTATTAGTCCGTACCACATGAACATATCACATACTGCTAGAAATAATTTTTTTATTTTATAAAGCAAGTTTAAGGGTTTTCCAGTACCTATACACTTCTCCACATCCGGATACAAAACACATTTCAAATTTAAAAATCAGATCACCGCCAGCCGCCTTGATCATCGAACCCATATCACCATCACGCGCCCATGATCGTATCAAGCCTATCAACTAATCCCGCGACAGCACTAACATACCTCGCGCCGCGCACCACACGTCAATCCAACAGCCCACACACAAATCGAACCACCGTCACGCGCCACACATTCACCAGAACACGGATGAGATGCACTGACTCCCATCATCGTCATCACCAACGACCATCATGGTCGTCCCTGGAAAACTTCACAAAAAAACAGCATGTCGCCGGGGAGAGAGCCCGACCATCTTCATCCATCGATGTCATAAAACAATAATGAATCTACACCATTCAGACATAATCCCAACACCATAACACCGATGAGCTTCACCGATGCCCATCATCACACAATCAAAACACACCGGTGATGAGAAACAGCATCACCACCAGTGGAACCCTTCACCGATTACAACGAGGTAGAAACCCTCGTCACTAGTATCAGCGAGGTAGAAAACCTTGACACAAAACCACTAGATCCGGCCACAAAACATAACAGAAAACCCAAAAACAAAGAGAACAACCAAGGAACGAAAGAACCCACCACAACTAGACAAAACCAACCGCGTCAACCAAAGGGAAATCCCAGCGAACTCACCTGGGAGGAGGCAGAAGAGCCACCGACGCGTGAGTGCGGTCATCTAACACGAATAAAACCCCACCGGAAAATAGAAAGCAGCCGATATCTGATCCATGGGCGCTCTGGAGAGTATGCCATCACCAAGACCGGTCTTACACGAGTGGACCTAAACCAGCCACCACCGACGCCCGAGAGCATCTCACCGCCAGAGCGAGGACCGCGAAGTGTCACAGCAGCAGCAGAGATCCACCACTAAACCACTGAGCTCAAGAAAACCCTAGATCCACAGCAGAGGAGCCGATCACAGTGAGAGAGCAAAAACCTAGAACGAGAGCCCCTTACGGGTGCATAGAAATCATTCTTCTGGTCATCCACATGAACAAATCACCATAGGTGATGTGAAGCATGTTCGTAGGTACCATATGAGAACATTAATTTTTACTCATGGTGCTAGTCTGACCAATGACCACAATTTCTCAAACTATGGTTTTAGAATCAAGGCCATATGGAACTTCTATAGTAGTTCACTCATTCAATTTTTCCCATTTGTTTCTTATATATTCTTTCTGATGTTTCCATTTATTTTGTTTGTTATTCATTGATTATTTGAATTTTTGTATTGAATTTCGTATTCAAAATTTTAATCCATTTATTGAATATATCATTGTTTTAACATAACAATATTGAAATGAAAATCATATCTCAACAAGTGTTTAAATAATTTCTTATTTTCCTTAGACTACTATTTTTTCCCATTTTAATACCCTTTTATGTTATACTTAATTGATTGTTATTATGTTTTCACTAGGTATATGATATCATGGAAAGATCCACTTTTTTTCTTTGGTTGATGTATCATTATATGTTATGAAAATTGTTTTTTACACTATTTAATTTCCATCAAATAATTACGTTATGATGGATTTTTGATTTTTTTTTCATGTTCATGTTGTGAATGTATATATATATATATATATATTACTATAATTTTTAACTTAGAGGTTCCAAAATTATACATCCATCCAATTCATTGGGTAAATATTATATATCATGAGATAATATGTTACTGTACATGATTCTTCAGTATGTGATGCTACTCTTAGTAAAGAGCCTTGTGATATGTTATGATTTTCCATTTTTATCTATTTTCCATATTCTTATATCACGATACATTTTTATTTTATGTTTTATGTTATGATTTATAGGTTTTTTAATATAGGTATACTTTTATGATTATGTTCTCTTAACTACATATTTTTATTCATACCTTTTTAAAATATTCCATTGATCACATATATGATTATATTGATATCTTATATGTGTGAAAACAAGGTCCCGATGACTAAACAGACACTCAGAGTTAACATGGTCATTGGTTCCTAGACCACCATGTACCACCAATTTCCCCACAGAAACGTGGTCCCCAACTTAAGACCCCCACATGCCCGAACAGGTTATCAGACTAATGAAGGTCTCACAATCCAACACATGTCCTTTCTAGTGTATGTTTTCCTCACTCAAACACACCCTGGTAAACTTCCCCAAAGGTCCCCCATATTGACCACTACTCTAGGACAAGCATCCTTTATTGTGGAGTTCTAATCAGGTAGGCTCTAGAAAAGGAATCTACACCTTGTTTACATGATTCATATAGTCGAGTCATTTATCCCTTTATCATTCTTGGGTGTTAGAATTTGTTCACCTATTACTAGGTTCATGTACTCACCGTTTGTATATTTCCTATCACTTATGTAATAAAGATTAATATAAAATATGATATAAGAGATTCATGGGTGATTTATTTATGGAATAAATTAAAACTATATTATATAATAAAATATTTATATAACTAATCTCAAAAGACAGTAAACCATATTATTCTAGGAGTATGTTTTATTATGACTTATAATGAACAATCAACTATAATGATTTAATAATTATATATTTTATGGTTTGTTCATCTTACATACCCTTCCCCATTTGAGATACAAGGATGATGTAAAAATAATTTTGACTTGATATTAAAGGGTTATAATAAAACTTAGTATAATACCCTAGAGAATATTAGTCTGAAAGATTAGACATTGTGAAAATACAAAGGTTACATGATAACTTGTTTTTTTATGGAGTTTCCCCTTCCACTACAATTTTATGGAGTCATAGTTTCATTAATAGTAATTTTTTGTATATGTTTTTAATAATATTATTAATAGTGTTTTGGGTTCTTGGATGGATTTGTTCCCTCCATACTATATTGGTTTCCTTTTTGATGGGTAATTTTTGTTGTCGATAGTGCTATTCCTCACAATAGATGCATGATTCACCCCTTGATTCTATGAATTTGGTTTTGGTTTGGTATATTCTTTTTTGGTTCTATGTACATGTTAGTAATCGACTCTTTGAATCAATTATGAGGTTCCATCATATTGATGATTTATATGTCCATGTCTCTATTCTTTGTTAAAGTATATTTTTTCATTTTCAATGATTTATTTAATTATTGTATTTTGAACATTTAAAAAAATATACTATTTTCTTAGTAGTGTATTATAGATGATAGGGATTATGGGGAATTAAGTATTCTCAATAGAATAATTTTATAGTGGGATATTGGGATGATCATGTTAGTCCTTCTAATGGTTCTCTCCCATATATCTGAGATGATGAAAACTATTGATTTGGATATATAAGGAATTATACCCTTATTCAATCTATATTGATGTTTTTATTCATATTGGTTTAAGTATCTCGATATATTTTACATTATACTATGTGACTATTGGTTCAGATAGCTTCATTGTATGGGATTTTTTATTGGTATTGGGTAATTATTAGGTTCTTTTTCTTATAAATTTTCTGATTTGTTTGGTTCATAGATCTTCTTTATTTTCTTCATAGATCTCTAGAAATGGATCATCTTACATTTCCCTCTTATTAAATGGAATTTATTTTTTTAGATGGTTTATTTTTTGGGTCTCCCTTTATTGTCTAATTCATGATGTGAAGATCAGTGAAGGGTCTCATTGAATCTTGATCTATATTGAATAAAGATGGTAATCAATAGATATATTAATGTTGGTTGTTTTTGTTTTTGTTCTTACTTAATTTTTTTCTTTTTAGACTTATTCTTGGTGGTGTGTTGGCTATTTGTTTTTCTGATGACACAAATCCTAATTATGATACAGGAAATACATGGATGATGTGTGTTGAAAATATTTTCATGAGTTGGATTTTTGGATGAGGACCAAATAAAATTATCCAATGATTGAGGTAGCTATAGATGTTGGTGAACTCATGATTTAGTATTGTTTTTTAAGGTTTTATATAGTTTTTTTATTTACTAGGAATATGTTATTGGGTTTTCACATTGGGGTTCTATCATAGGGATGTTCTTTTCAGGTTGGTTTTTGATATTGAGAGCCCATTTTAGGGAGTTAGTGGAATTTGATTTATTGGTTATAGAGTAGTTTTATATTCTGCTGTCTTTAGTTGAAGTGAGTTCAGTTTTGAGGTATAAGGGTTAATTACTAGCCTTCTTTACTCTACCATGAGTCTTTATTATCTAACGTTTTATATGGACTAAAAATTTTAATGTATTCTAAGGTCATACTGAAATCCCAATTTTGAGATCTCATGTCTAACTCTGAATTAATGTTTGGTTTCCAAGATACTATATTCAATGACTTACTAGGATGGACATGGATTCATCTATATAAAAAATTCCCCCTTAAATACCAACATTACTAAATATACTATTGATTGAAGTATTGTACTGATATATTGTAACACCTTGATATTTTTAATATATTTGTTTAAATAGATATTATGTTCAATAGATTTCTTCATATGTAATGATTAACCTAAAAAAGAATAAAATTAATTTATATAAAAAATAACAATTAAATAAAAATATTAAAAGATAGTCATTGAATTAGAGAGAATGAGTAGAAGTAACCACATTATGAGATATAGATAAAATAAAAATAAAATCATGTTTTAATGTTAATGAAATTTTATTATCATAGTTAAAACAACTAATAAAATCATTTGATGCATAAAAATATATTTTTCTAAAATTAGAGTCTTATTTAATTAACAAAACTATATTAGGATTAAATACTTATAATATATACTGAAAATATAATCCACATGTAACCAATAATTAATTATTAGTTGATAGGAATTAATAAAAAATAATATTGAACAATTTAAAAATCATTCTTCTAATATGAATAGATTTCAAAAATATTTTCTGATATTATTTGAATGATGAATTCTCAAATTATAGAAATTATTTTTAAAATATAAAATTCATTTTTGGAATAAGAATAATAGTATAATATTATGTTTATTTTTTTGGATTTTTGTAAAATAATTTATCTTTATATGAACTATGAAATCACCATTTTTGAAAGTATCTTGTGTTTTATGAGATCACTAGGATATAAGCATAACCTAAACCATAGAAAAAAATATTCAATAAAAATTATATTTATTATATATAGAAATATGTATTTTTTAATATTATTTTTTAATTAAAAACCTATAGTTTATTTTTTAAAACATAAGAAATATTTTTATAAAAAATTATTTTTAATACATTATACATTAGTATTTTATGAATATTATTTGTCAGTTTTATAAATTGTATCAAATAATGTGGATTTTACATTTAAAATTAGTGGTTCTAAGTTATCTCATATGGACTAGATTTTTTAAGTTAGAAATATTGTGTTTCCTTAGGTAAAAACTAGTCACTATGGTAAAATATTAAATTAAAAAGTATTAATTCATGTGGTGTAGATCTTGAAGAATGTTAGAAACATGTTTTAAATTAGAGTGTGAAGTGTGTTTTTGATTTATATATTATAATATAAATTATTTTCCAATTTTTGATCTAATTTCTATAAAATCCTAAGATTTTAAAGTATATTTTTCTTCAAATAAATTAAATTTCATTGATATCATAAAATACATGATAAAAAAAATGCAATTGAAACATAATAAAGAATATTGTAACAAACATTTCATTGAATAAGAAGAGTAAATAGGAATAACTATATTTTTATATTTTTATGTAATTTTATTTATAAATATAAAATATATTGATAAATAAGTACATACCTTTTTGTAATGTCTTTATATTCATTAAAAATTCATTATTTCTCAAAAATGATTTATATCACATTTTGTGGGAAAATAATATATTTAATTATACTTATTTTTTTAAAATTTATATTAAATAATAAAAAATATCCTTAAATCATAATATCAATATTAACTTAGGGAGAAATTTTGGGTGGTTTTATGAAATGATGTATTTTTAGTGAATAGTTTAAAATACAGATTTTTCTATTACTATGCTATCATTTTTCAAAATAAATTAGATTAAAAGAAACATTATGTTTTGAATTTGGACAAAAAGTAAAATATTTTCCATTTTAATGAGAATAATATAATTATTTTCCTTTTAATGAGTAATAATCATGATTTTGATATAAGTAAATTTTGTTATATAAAAACAAATTTTTTTTCTAAAAATAGTTTCTCATTGTGTATTATGAAATTATAATCAATATATTTTTAAACATATAGATATTGGATCATAGAAAATGCATTCCATATTTTGAATTAGGTGGTTCAAATTTGGGTAATAATACCCTATCATTTTTGGTTATAATGAGTAGTAACATTAGTAAGGGTAAAATGGGTAAAATGTACATAAACAATGATATAAGGTCTCAAAATCAATCAAACACTTACCATTATCCAATTTTTATGTGTATTTAATCCATTTACATACAATAGATTATTATATGTTTGATTGGTTCTATTTTAAATTTTTTATCACATTGATATTAGTTTAAGAAAATAATAAACACAAAAGGTCAATCTCTTGAAATTAAAATCTATAAACTTTTTATGTATTGATAAAGCTGGGATAAGTCTTTTTAAAAACTATTTAAAAAAATAATAATATTTTCTATCATGGTAGTTTATTTTTAATTTTTATTTATGATATAATTAACTTAAATTTCTTACACAATGTTGGAAGAATTCTTAAGAATGGAGTACAAAAATCATTTAAAGGTTTTTATAAAAACCAAAACATTATAATTTTTTGGTGATTTATAATGACCAATAAATTTAATAGATTAATTTAACATATTAGAGATGCATGAAATGTTTATATTCTAATTATATTTATGTATGGTTGTTTTTAATGTCAAGATATGAGAATAATTCTTAATTATACAAAAATTGTATTTTATAATAAAAATATTTTATTGAATTATTAGAAAATCATAAAAATAATGAAAGAGGACAATTAAGAATAGAAATTTTCATAAAGTTCATCCACTATCCAATTATATGACATTTTTACCTTATAAATAAAACTAAAACCCTTTAATATTAAAATTTAATTATTTAAGCTAAGAGTAAAATTAGTTAAACAATTGGTTAAACCAATAAACGAGGTTTAAAATGGGATTAAAACCTATATAAATTTCATTTTATAATTATATTTAAAAATTATAGCAATTTTAATCTAATATATGTCAAATTTTAATCATTTTTATTTAGAATGACTTAATTATATTTCAATATTTTTATTAATTCTAAGTGTGTCATTTACATCCCTTATAAAAGGACACTCCTCTCTGTTCATTACACCACATTGAACCATATTTCCTAAACAAAAAATACCTAATTTTATTATATAATTTCAGATTCGTTAATTAGAGGTATTTATTATTTAATGACCATTCTAGGGATACTTAAGAAGATAACTATAGGAGGCCTACCAAAGAAGAGGTAACCGCCATACAAGTCCCCTTTGAATTTATTTATTCTTCTACCTCCTCTAAATAAGTTGTATGGATGAAAAAATAATTTGTTATGTATTCTCAATTTTAAATATACATAATTATGATTATCAAAAAGTCAATATCCACCATTTATTTAATCAAATAATATGTGAATGTATCGCTCCTGCAGACATGTTGACTACCACATCCACATAGTGACATAATAAATTTTTTACCATCATATTTTAAGAATTGTTATTATTTTTCATTTGATATTTATATGATATATTGATAATAAAATTATTTTTATGGAATTATAATATTATTTATACCTTATTTCCTTCAAATCCATTGGAAAATGATAACGTCGCTCATAGGTCTGTGTGAACAAGCACCACTACAAATGGATGTGATATGTTTGTCCTTAATAAATTACATATATGGTAATAAGGATATTTTAAATGAATTTATATGATATCTATAGAATAATAATTATTACCTTTCTTTTTTTACATCCATCATAATGTGAAAAAACATCCATGCATACATATAGCCTACCATTTCCTTGAATAGTGTGATTAATTTTATATTTATACCTTTTATGGAAGATTATTAATATGAAAATAATGAATATATAAGATATTTATATAATGAATAAAGTTTTGGAGACGATGGTACCATTATCAATATACAAGGATAAGAACTACAAAAAATGTCTCATGAAAAATGGAATAGTTATCACCAGGAAATGACAATTTTAAAAAGTAATTGTTAATAAATGGGGTTTGAAATGATATAAGTGGATAATATATGATATTTTGAGTATGTAAATTAATATTTTATAGGTTGGAAAATAAATTTAAATTTATTATTCTGTAGGTTAAAGTTATTTCAAATAATGTTAGAATCAATGTAAAATATTTTCATATCGCTTTTACTTCTATGAGAAAAATTACATATTTAACACTTTTTTATATTATATGGTGCATATAATTACCATGAATTTATCTTATAATGATTACAAAAAAACTTCCTATATAAATATCTATAAAAAGTTCTATATTTTATGAGGTTTTGAATTGAGTGTTACCAATGTGGTAAGAGATTTACCTCTCAATCCCATTTTATTTGGGATGGTTTATACATGAATTTTAAAAAATAAAATTATCAGATACATATATGATAAATCCCTTATACATTTCATAAATTATGGTCATTTATAGAAAACTAATTGTTTCTTTTCATTTTCCTCATGTTAAGTTCCCAAGAGATTGGAAGAATGTTATTTAATTTAAACTGACTATTTTATTTTTCGGTAGATAATAATTTTCATTTATTTACATGTTCTATGTAACATGTTTTCAATATGGTTTCGTAATTATTTTTCAATGATTATTGAAATTCATTTTTACCCATTTTTTAATTTTTATAAAAAAAATTCTAAAGAATCTTCTTTCCATTTTCCAAATGTGGCACTTTTAACTTGTTATTAAAAATGTCAAAGGGAATTTTATCTTATCATAATTAGCATGAGAAGAGCTTCCCAACATCATGTCATCTATAATATTTAATTCTTATTATACAGGTTTCCATGGTTTTTTTCAAATTAAAATTTTCCTTAATATTTGGGATTTTTTTATTATATCATATTATTTAAAAAATTTAGGGGTATCTTCCTTAAGAGATATTAAAAAATTTGCTAAAATAATTTTTCTTATATAATAATATCCTTTTATGGAAATTTTTATTTAATGGGGATATATAAATTGAGGTTTTGATACTCTCTTTCAACCAAACTCACATTTTTAACTAAAGAAATGTAGTATTAAAGAATCCAATGTTGTCTCCCAATGATACTTCCCTATATAAGTTTCTAACATTTTTATTATTATTTCTTGCTTTTAAAATTTTAATTGTATATTTGAAGGTATAAGTGTTAGTATAAAATAAATTATTCAAATTAATAAAATAAACTATTGTAAATAAATGTAGAAGAAAATATGAAGAATTAAATCGAAAATAACGAAGAAGTATCAATATAACTTATAATTATCATGGATTGGTATTTCTTCATTATTTAAAAAATAAGACACAACTATAAATCTCTCAATGCATGAATCAATATATAGAATCATGCATCTCATTTAGTAAATGAAATTAATGTCTAAAACCAAGATCTCAGTTCAGGATTCCCTTTCAATATGGGCCGATCAATTCACTCAATGACTGCCAAGTACAACGATACTGTTAACAACTACTGTACACAAAATCATTGATAGAGTATTAAGAAAATTAAATTGAGGTACACAAATTCAAACATTATATATGCTTGAAAAATAAATCCACATTCATATATCATCAAAATCTAATTAGAAATGTGGCATTCTTAGGATATATTAAATTTTTTTAACATATTGACAAAATATTAGAACATCAATCAATGATCATATTTTAAAGCACAATATTCTAGATAAAAATAAAATTTTGATGTAAAATAGGTGAAATCATAGAAATAAGTCACCATGATAATATTAAAGATATGAATATAGAATATTTAGCTACACATCACATAAGAGTAGGAGTGAGCTTTGTTCTCCATCTACATTAGTATCAGAAGTTGCAACAGTTCACCAGAAGATCATCATATTCTGTTATAATGATCCCAACCCCACATTCTAAAATCTAAATACCGCCAGATATTATTTATCAATCCCAAATAAACTTATTTGTAATCTCAAATTTAATAAAAACCCACTATTTTCTAATTTTTAGAGTCTATCTTCACTAAAAGACTCTTATCTCATTTTCCTTTTCTCACTGTCACATTAAATAAACATATCAATCCAACCGATTATGCCACCTAAAAAAGTGTTTAATTTGATATAATAATTTCCCACCTTGATGTCATCATCTTCTCATTGGAATTCACCATTAAAAAAATTACACATGTTCTATTTTATGGAGTATTGTTATAGATTAGTATATCACATCATAAATCATGTTCTTTATGAAATATTCTTAGCATAGGGCTAATTCAACATGTTATCTTATTTAGGTGAATTTCCCCAGCCTTGAAATTACTTCATCCCTGAAGTGAAATGAAATGAACATCATCATCTTCATCTATGGATGTATTCATCTAGGATTTCAGTGATGTTAATAATCTTGGTTGAAGATGGGATATTTAGTAGCAATGTTAGAAATAATGGAATTAGAAACTCATATAGATACAAACTCTCCCTTTACAAAAAAGATCACCCTAATATATTGACTCAAATAAAAGTTAAAAAAACCATTAAAATGATAAGGTTATGAATGGGGATTGGTCCATGTTTGAAGAAAAAATGTAGTATATATTGGAATTCCCTTCAAAGGAAATCATTTAGTGACAACATTGGGTTGGAGATGGGTTCATCATCGATAGAGACTCGATTAGTTTCAAGAATATATTTCCATCATTTGAGATACTCATTAATCCATGGTGATGTTTTTGTTAATGACTCTTGGTATCTAAATAAATATAATCCCCAAATCAAATGTTATCTCAAATTAATCTACCCCAATGTACAACTCTTAATAACTTCCAAGATCAGCAGTTTCATTGGTAATTACCCTATATTGGTTTGACACAAATGTTGGGATATGTGATCAACATAAAATAACATTCCTAGGCTTCAGGTGCATCCCAACTTTAATCACATTTTTAATCACAGGTGAACTCATGGGTTCAAGTTCTCTTCCTAAAATCTCAATCCCCAACTCACATCGAGTACAAATATTTGGCCTGGAATAGCTCGTAGTTCCTTGATGGTGAAGGTTCAGTCAACGTCCTAATTCAATATTGGGACCTACTTCAGTAATGATTTTTATATTAAAAATGAGGTCAAAATACCCATTTCACAGTTTCAAACTTTAATATATGGATACTTTAGAGAAGATTGGATTTAGGTGATACATTTTATCATTTTGTAGAATAAAATATCATATGTGGATACTGAAATTTATCTTACACAACCTAAATAATGTGAATAATCTTATAATAGTTTTTTACACTTTATCTTATATAGGTTAAAGTATATCTTATACACTCCCCTTCCAATTATTTTACACATCAGATATTTTTTTAAAATGTTTTATATAGCTTAACATTAGATTCTTTAACACATAGATTTTATTACACCATAATGGGATTAATTATCTTACATAAAAGTATCCAAAATTATCTTACATGATTTATCATCAAAATATCTCATGTACTACAAATAAAATATAACAAATAATGTATTTAAAATAAATTAAGAAATAAAAGATAAAATAAATATATTTTAAAAGAACAAAATAAATATTTATAATTCAAAAATTATATTACGTAGAAATAAAATTAAAATAAAACAAATTAAAAATTGACATAATTATATACATCAAGATATTAAAATAAAACATAAAACAATTTAAAACATACAATCAAAATTCAAAATGATATTCCAAATTAATCTATTAAAAGAATACAATTATTAGCAATTCAAAGAGAAAAACCAATAATAGAGAAAATAATTCAAATATTTATTATATAAAAAGAAACATTATAATTGACCATATTAAAGAATAATATATCATTTTCAATGATTAAATAATTAAATTAAATATTTAAAAATAGTTTTCCAAATAACATATAATAAAAAGTTAGTATCAAGTTTCACCATCAAAACATATTAATTTACAAAAATTTATGTTAAAATATATATCTAATTAGTCCACATAATATTTTACCAAAATAATACTTTTATTTTCCTTAATAAATCAAGGAATCAAATCCAGTGGAATGAAATAAATATTGAGTTTGAAATATTGGATAGGCACAAAAAATTGGTTTCGAAAATTATTTACCCCTTGGATTTTCTTCAAGTAGTGAGTATATTTACCCTCAATAAATTGAATATTTTTAGTTTAAAACTAATTCTGATTTTAAAAATATGATTGATCTTGCAATTTAGAAAAAATATTAAAATAAATTCAATTTTTTTGAATCTAAAATTCCAAAATTCTATTTACCTCTAGGAGAACAAAATCACACAATTACAAATCAAAATAAATTAAAAACATTGTTACGATGACAAATAAATATTAATTTAAAAGGAAGAATAAATTAATCTACTATCAGTATGAAAAGAAGAAAAATTTCAAATAGTATTTTTATTTTTATTTTATAATTAATTTTAATGCATAATTTACATATTGAAATCCAAATTAAAAATTACAGAGAAATGATAATTGTATAACACTCCCACAACATTTTACCAAATTTAACCTATTTTGAATTTGAAAATGAAATTTTTTTACCCAACTAAATAAAAGGGGTATTAGAGAATAAAACACTAAAAAGTGGATATACATCATTTAATATTAGGATAAATTTAAAAACATTAAAAATGATTTAATAAAACATGAAACAAATTAAAATTTAAAAATATTAGGGGATTTTTGAGTGGTTCAAATTTTGGATTAGTTTATCATATTGAAATAACGTTACATATACACTAAACTCAAAATTTTCCTAAATGTTAAATTAATGCTTCAGAAACATGTAAATTCAATTTAAAAATAAAAAATATTCTTCAACTTAGAAGACTAAAATCATGTGTAAAGGCTAACAAGAATAGTCAATAAAATTTTCCATAATACATATTCAGTCAAATAATTACATGAGAAAACGTTTCTTAATTGGTACCACCTAAATAGTTCTAATCAAAAGTAAAATTGTCATACTAGTGCATAATCACGAAACTATTCATGTTAATTTCTAGAAAATTAAGGAATATTTCATAATAATACATAATACAAATTAACCAATTTAATGGTAAAAGTCAGTATATTTCATCACTAATTTCTGAATGATAAAAATATAAAAATTTTACATATATTATAAAAAAATTATTTGAATATAGATATTAAAGGTAGGGATTGAAAATAATTAAAATTTTAATTGTTTTAATGAAAATATTTATTTAAAATAGAAACTATTTCCCCTTAAAATCCACATAATTTTCCAATTCCCCACATTAACAATGTTCATATTGATAGATTGGAAACCCATAAATATCCAAAAGATAAAAAATTCGGTCAATAAAAATTCATGTCATGTCAAATAAAACTATATTTTAAAAGAAATAAGAGGGGTATATATGTTTCTTTAGGTTATAGATTCTCTTGATCAATGTATATTGTATAAATTCTGATATAACATGAAGATAATGAGAAGAGCTACTCCAAGTTTATTCCCTATGGTAAAAAATAGTAATATATCCTCCTAATAAGCACAATTTTATTCTATACAAAGAAACATAAAAAAATAAAAAAATCATTATAATACAAAAGGTTAGTACATTCCTCCATACATATTCTAAACAAAAAAAGTAAGGGAAGAAACAACCATGATTATTTATTGATATTCAACCACTATGAAAAGGAACTCCTTCCTTGGAGGTTTCTTATTATATTCTTGAAACCTTTTGAGCATATGTCATTTATTGATGAATGGGATATCCTTCAATGATAACTAATATATACTATACCAAAAGTGAAATATTTTTTTGAAATAAGTGGTTTATCCAATTTGGAATGAAATTTACAAAGAGAAAGATTCAACCTAGGGTTTTACTCTAATAATTTATCTCTAATATGGAATTATTTTTTCTGGAACATCATATCATGAATTACCTTTGTTTTATATTTAGAAATCCTTTCATTTTCCTTGGCATTCTAAATTATATCTTCCAACTCTTGTAGACACAACTTCTTATCTTTTCTAGATTCACAAAAAAAAATTATTGGATTTGATAGTAAGAAATATTTTTTTATGAACTCCATAGTAAAATGAAAATTTCTTCCCAAAATAATCCTTTTAGGTTACATCACTATTAGATTCTTATAAGAAGAACAATTCACTAATAAAGCATCCTAAAGCCTTAATATTCCATCATTCATGTTGGGGTAACTTTATTTCTCTAGAATACGATTAATCTCAATATTTTAAATATCATCCATCCCATTGGATTGAGGGTGGAAGGATAAAGAAACATTATAAATAACCCCTATATCTCTAACAAATCTTCTAAATTCATATTATATAAATGCATTCCTTGTTCTTTGTAAATTAACCTTGGCATAAAAAATAGAGAAGAATATTTCTATTCGAAAATTGGGATAACACTACTATTTAATATGTTTTAGATGTAAAAACATCAATCCACTTGGACACATATCTTGCTAAAATTAAGATGTAAAAACATATAAATGAAATTTTATAAGGGTCTATAAAATAAATTCCCCGAATAATGAAGACATAAAAAATAGACAACGATTGTTGTGGAATACCATTTATTTGAGAAGGTTTTACTTATAATTTATAATCATTACATGTCATACAATAGACATCAAATTCTTTTAATATGGTTGGCCAAAATTTACATGAATTCAATATATTCCTATAATTAATTTATTGACCAATGATACCTTCATAGATCAATCATTATATATTTTTATGAAAAAGGAAATACTATAATTTGGGATACATCACATAATAATCCAATCACATAACATGTGGCTTAAGAAAGGATTATCCCAAACATATTTCCTTGACTCAATAATTAGTTTAGAAACCAAATTTATATAAAAACAGTGCAAAATATTTTAAATAGCTAAATAAAACCAAAGCCTATTCTTTACAATAATAGAATATAATATATCCCCAGGGGAAAAATATCTAATGGGTTTAGAAAAATATTTATCTTGAAAAATATCTATATCTATCCTACTCTAATTATCATCCATAGTATTCTCAATCACCTTACAATATAGATTCTATATGATATATTCTTAGGGAAACAAATATATCTATCTAGACTAGGTTTTGGAACTTTTTTCCATGAGGTATTGAATAGAAAAAGCTTAGTGACATCCAAAACATTAGACCCCAAAATATTGCTTTAAAATGAATCAAGATAAAAAAATCTATCAACTCCTACAATTTTGTGTAATTGGACTATGTATCAACTAGAGTCCTAGAAGCACATGTGAGTTCCTCTCAACTCTTTTCCCAGGGATATCCCCAATCATAATTATGAATCCTTGGTCACCGGCTATAAAGGAATGTCCCAATTAGGCGGTCAAACTATTAGTGGAGACACTAGCTTTGTGCTGAGTTAATTAATGGCTTCTTTACATTTTTAATTAAAGGAAAAATGAATTTAATTATGAATTATTCATGCTAATAGAAAATTGATTCATAAAAAGTCTTTATAAACCTCCTATAAATCCTAACATGGACCAGAAATATCTAATACCCTTCATAGTTCTTGAAAAAGGAGGTGAAGAGAGGATTTAAACCATGGACATTCCCACCTGAATTCAATTCCTAGAAACTTGAGGACCTAGAAAAATCCCACTTTAATCCATATAATTTCATTTATCAATGTCCAAAATAATAATTTTATCACTATATAGTCAAATAAAATCCCAAAAAATCTAAAATAACACATAGAATGTGGACTATACATTGTAAAATAATCCAAAAAAATATTTATTAAATCTTCAAGAAATACAAAAAATGATAAGCATTCATCTTTGGAATTTGGAAGGGGAATTACATAGTTCAAATGGAATTATCTGATAATAAAAGGGACAAAAGGGTAATGTGAATTTTTTTTATCTGATTCCACTAGAGCTGTGTGAATTTAGAGGTGTCCAAAAAAAACATCTTAAGTGTAATAATGTGATAGATGATCTACTTTTTCAAGTGTTTAATCATGAAAACAAAACAGAAAGTAGTCCTATATAGTCACTGTGTTCATCCTACTATAATCAAAAAATACTATAAGGATCTTGTATTATCATAAATGGATATTAAATCTTTTTAAACAAATATTATTTACATTACACAAAACATGCTTGATATCGGTAATAGTTAAGTGGCATTGGAATCTTGGAACATAATCTTCAAAATTCATGAAATATTATCAATGTAACAAATAATGATCTTTCTATTTTGTAATCCTAATTAAAAAAATTTCATCATAACATAGGTAAATGATACATAAGAAAGGGTGAGCTAAGATTCTTAGTAAGTGTAAATAAGGGAGATACATAAGCATAACATGAGTATAAGGTTATGAAATCCTGAGAAATTTTTTTTGAAATCCATACCCTATAGAACAAAGATGATAATCTTGAGTCCTGGAATAATGAATAATATTTCATAAGACATGATTTATAATAGAATAAAATAACTTGACCTATGAGATCATAACATTGGCACAAGGCATAGTATTGTTTCATACACATAAGCATGTAAAACATTATGTCAGGGTTATTAACCAAGATATTCATAACATGTTATTTTTGGGATAATCACCCATGTATCTACTTCAGATTTATGATGAAATCTCATTTACCCTATTTTTTTGGTCTTGGGAGAGAAACACGTGTTTCCTATCTCATAGGGTTAGTATGACAACCGATGTACCATATATTTTGGACTTCGGATAACCACCTAGTCACCCTATCTTTTTGACTTGGGATAACCCCAAATGTACCCTATATTTTTACATGGTCTAACAAGTCATGTACCCTCTAACCTGATAGGCCCTTAATCAGCACCCAAGGCATTTGATGGTGATATAGTTCCCACCCTTCACATGATGAAATCATTCATATGCATGTCATAAGATCATAAATCATTCATCATATCAAAATCCATGAAAAGAATTGGTTTTCATAAAATTTCATCATAACATAATATTTGGAAAATAAATAGGTTTCCAAATTTTTTTTACATGGTATAACCTGTGGAAGAGAAATGTGTATCATAAATATTTTTTCATCATAAAAATAAATAAATTAGAGAAAGAATAAGAATGTTATCATTGGATCATATCCCTAGTAAATCATGACTAATACAATGGGTTATAATCGTAGATGTGAAATATTTTTTGAAGGTAACATAAAAACTTTCTTGGGGGAACACTCTTTCATCAATGAAGACAATTTAAAAAACAGATTCTGATAATACATTTCATTGAAAATAATAGTGGGAAAATATGAAGGACGACTTGTACATAATTTTAAAAACATTTTGAAATAAAAAAAATCATTGAAATTAACCTTGAAAACATATAGAAATAGTTTCTGAGATAATAAGGGTCCTAATAATGTGAAAATATGTTTTGTCCATACTCACGAAAGTAAACATTACTTTCATATCTTTGGTAAAATCAAGATGTGCATTTTTTTTAAAATGAAATGAAGATTCCTTGTAAAATTTTTTTAAAAAAAATCAAACATCGGTAAATTTTATTATAAATTATTTTAGGAATGATAAATAATTTTTAAAAACCTTTTTAGAAAACATGGTATTGGAAGATACATTATTTTTTTGACTGAAGAGAGAAAATACAAATAGTTTTTCTCAAAAATATTATTTTTAGATCTTGAGTACATAAAGACTGGAAAATGATGGGGAAATTTGTATTAGAATTAAATAAACATATGAGATTAAATTTCAAGATTTTTTTTGAGATATAGATCATAAAATATTATTATTTGAGGCATAATAATAAATAATCATCATAAACAATGAGACTGTTACATAAAAATAATACCACTTTGGTGACTTTTTATTATATGCCCCATGATGGAAAACCATTAAAATAAATTTAAAATATCATAAGAATAAATAAATTCATGATATGAAAATTCAAATATGATTTATATATTCCTCATTAAAGAATATAGGTGCATAACTTGACATAAGTCTTAATAAAGTAAAATTGTGACAACATCCCTTATATCTGTAGTGATCCTTTGAATCATAATCCTCAATAAAGAATAACATAAAATGAAACATTAAATAGTATCAAAAAATTGGGATTCATGATATAACAGGTTAAGGGGTAATTATATAAATATAAGAAGAAAGTGGTGAATTTTCATATGGATCCTAGAATTAAAAGAAAATCTAGATACCATTTCATAAGTCTCAACTTCCGTTAAATGTATTCGAACCTCCTATTCATCGGGTACCTCCCTAGGATTCAACAAAAGGTCTTCATATGATAGATTTATAACCAAAATAAGGATTCTAGGATGGAAGTTTTAATTTGTGTAAATAGTTTGTGTAGGGATTGGCTGATATAGATGGGTTTTAATGTGTGAAGAAGAGAGGAGAATGGGCGTCCTTTTATAAATTAGGTGAGTGGCACATTGGTGATTTTTTTAAAATTAAGAGGAATACCCAATTTTTTAACAAAAAAAGGTTAAAATGGATCTTTAGATAATTAGACATTATATGGGGGAAATATTTCTATACAATATATTTTAAACATGTTCCTTTATCATTTTAACCCATATATTATTAGTTGATCCCCCCGGTAAACCATTTTTACCTTAACCATAATAATTATTTTTTATAATTTTTACTATTCAGTTTGGACAAAAATTAAGCCAAACTTATTTGATAATTTAAATTAATTTTATTCCAAATATAGGAATTAATTTTTACAAATTTCCTTCATAGATTTAGAAAAATAAATTTTAAAACTAATATTGCAGACGTGACGAGAAAGTTGGTTTTCAAAGAGAAACTTTTCAATAGTTTACAAGGATTTGATATCAATATTCAATATAAAAAAGATTAAAATGAAAAAATGGTTTAATAGATATGTAATTGAATTAATTTTACTTTATAACCATTAAAAAAATATATTTTATCTTTATAAATAATTTAAACGAAAATGTAGTTTTCAATTAAAATTCAAGCTTTTTTCACTATTTATAAAAAAATTAATCTTTTGAGAAAATTATAAAAATTAATTATAATATAATTTTTAAATATTTAATTAAAAAATAAATTTTATATTTAAAAATAAAATATCTATTTGTGGTAAAAAACTAAATTTAAAATAAAACACCCTAACGCAACAAAAAAGTGGGTTTTTTCGAGAAGTATATTTTTTTAAAGAACAAGATGATTTTATATTAACACTGTATATAATATTAATAATTATATGAAACTCAATAAAAATTTATTGATATATGATCTAAAATTTTCATTTCAAATATTTTTTATTATATATTATTTTAATTAATTAAAATGGAGAAGCATTAAGCACACTAAAACAGTTTTTAGAAAAAAAAACCCTTTTTAAGCCTAATAAAAAAGACATCCTAAAATACCATATAATGATGTTTGAGAAGTAATTAATTTGATAAAATATTATTAAAGAATAACAATGTTACTTCAGAACATAATTTATAATTTAAATTATTTAATTTATTGATAAAAAATGATTGTTTTAAAAAAATTGAAATTTTCCACTATTCATTGAAAATTCAATATTTTTAGAAAAAAAAATAATATAATAAGTTAATTTCAATATGATAATTTAAATAATGAACCTAATTTTATTAAAAAAAATTCATAAAATTCCAATCAATTAATTATAATACTTTTTCCTAAAAATAAATAAAAACTCTTTTTTGAAGAAAATATATTTTGAATAAATATAATTCCTTTACATATACTTGATTGATTATTTAATATGAATTTATAAAAAAAATACGTCAAGTAATAAAATTAAATATAAAATTGATAAATTAATTAATACTATTCATATATATATATATATATATATATTTAATGGATAGGTTGTAATGTGTATATATAAAGTAATATTATTTCATTGTATATTGATTCTCGGTGTCACATGTCATGCACGTTATCTATGAAAGTCATTTTTGTGGGTAAAAAAAAAGTAGAACTCAGTGTTATGTATAATACAAGTTATGTAAAAAATTATATTAATTTTAAAAAAAATCATATAATCCTGGTATGATACATTCTTTCCCACTTAAAATGAATTTATCTCTTGAAATTAATCTCTGTCCTCCAGGATTTAACATTTGAAATTTCCTTCTTAGAAATCCACATCATAAAAATTAAATATAAAATTTACCTTAAATGGGGAAATTTGGAACCATAATGGTTAACTAATGAAACTCATATATATGTTTCTATATAAAATAACAAAGGTGGGAAGTGAAAGCATGGACATAAAAGAGAAAACCAACACCCAAACACTAATGGAGAGTTGTAGAGAACATGGTCTAAAGAATGGTAATGACCATAAATAAATAAACCAAATAAGTCTAAAAAATTTCATATATATCATAAAATGATTATAATATGAAATTTTGTTTCTTTCAATATCATTTTCCTAATACTTTTGAATTCTTTTACCATCTACACTGAGAGAATATGAAAATAAACTTACTGGATATCTTTTTATTTCTAAGGAACAATATCATCCTTTTGTTATTCATTGATGAATTTAAACATAATATATTACTATTATAGATTTATTATTTCATGTATGAAGCAATAAATAAATAAATAAAATAATTATAAGTTATTCCTTATATATCTTTTCCAAATTTTATTGACACTGGCTATCCAATATGGATATATATTCTTATGGGGAAGTAATAAATTAATCCCTAACCCCAAATACAAATTTCAGCTTAAACCATTCCATAAATAGTTATACTTATGTACCTTAAAAATTTTAAAATTTATAAATAAGGTCACTAATTTTTCAAAACTCAAATTAACATTAATAATCCAAATATAATTAAGAATTTATTAATGCCCACTTACCAAATCTGTGAATACCTTTGTCATATATTTTTCTAATTCTTGGTAATAACACCAATTACCATAAAACCTCAATGAAAAAAATTCTTCATTACTCAATACATTAATAAAACCACAGATTATTGATCATATTCCATAGACCAAATAATTTTATAAACTATATCAATTATAACATCAACCACTTTTTAAAAAATTCCTCTATCAGTTTTGAGGTCATGAATACACTCCAATTTAATTTATCAATAACAATAATAATTCTATCCAAACTAAAAACAATTTTATAAAACTCAGAAAAATATTAATTGTTATCTTCTTTTAATATTTTGTTTTCTATAAAATAATACCTTTTTATTAGATCTATTTTCTAAGTCATTATACCATTCATTATATTCATTCATATCCATAACAATAAACTTATACTGAAAAGAACTTATATATTTCATTATTCATAATTTATGAATTCAAATACATATTCACTTCAACAATCAAACATCCTTCTGTAACCATTCACTAGGCTTCATCAACTAATTTCATAAAACTTATTTAATTTCCCTGGGAATTTGTAGTCTGTTGATCATCAAAAATATAACAATTACTCATACAACATTATTGAATCTATTCATGAGATTTCCCCTTAGGAAATATATTTTTCGTAATACACATTCTATTAACATATATAACATTTAGAAACAAATTATACATCTAGTAAGCCATTAGTCTCATCCATTTAATTAACCAGAATTTTTATTTTTCCTTTGAAGTTAGTTTTTTTTGTATCCTTCGTTTCTATACCCTAAACATATTCTCATCCCAATGAGGCATTCCATTGAGTAATTATTTTAATATTCTTGTAATATAAAATAATTAATCTTCGTTCCTCCATGGTTTCCAATACTTGAGACCTCAAAGAACTGTATCATTATCTTCTTTGGTGCATTCGATTGTTTCTTCAGGATCACGTTGTTAATTGTGTTCTTTGATAATAGATAAAGAATAATAACTAAATCCTTCAGTCCAAACATCCTCCCATGTGGTTTCTTATCAACTTATTGTCTATCACTTTAATTGTTAACATAGTTATTTATTGTTCTCTTTATTGTATGAAACTAAAAAGTACCATGTGATCCACACTAATCATATTGGAAAACAACACAAGCATGAAAAATCTATTATAGGATGTCTAAATCATAGGACCATATTTTAAATCTTTGAAGCCTTATGCATAACGAAGGAAAAACCTGATCATCGTTTATTTTAATCCTTGATGATGGTTTATAAATTGTTTCCAAATCATATCCCCTAAGAGTTTCAAACAATGTGTGAAATAAGGCCCATTGTCATGCATTGGGTGAAAATCTATTCCATTTCAATTAACCCTTCTTAGAGTCATTACCCCTAAGAACCTCTGTTCTAGAGACACATCGACATGCATTATACATAAATTATTATATGTTCATTAAAACAAATTTCTCTTTCATTTACCAAAATTCATGGATATTTTTTATACTTTGACCCGTCCTTAGAACTATCCTTAAACATATACCAAAAAATATAATTAGAAATATCTATAGAGATATAAATAATGTTTCCTCATCCTATTATCCAATGGTAAACAAAACCTTTACGCTGACCCAAAATATAGAATCCCAGGCCTCTCATATATGGGTATTACATATTTTAGATGAATATTCCTTACATTACATGAATACATTCCCTATGAATTCTATAGTTTAGTGTCTTTTGAAGCCTGGGAACATAATCCTTTTAATTAATAAAATATCTTCAATGTTTCCCATAAATATCATTCCCTTTAGTACTCTAATTTAAAAAACCTTTCTTTATAACCTAGGTAATGGAAACATAAAAAAGGGTTAGATATGATGCTCAGTAAGGGTAAACAAGGGAGATATATAAGAATAATATGAGCATAATTGTATGAGAATATGAGCATAACATTTGAAAACCATTCCTTGTATATTAAATATCCTAATATTAATTCATGGAATAAATATTTTCAATTTTAATGACATGAATCTTAAGGTAATAAAATAAAGGGATACATGAGAATGTAACATTGGAACTATTAAAAGTATTGTGGAATAAAAATATGTATATAAAACCTTATGTAAAGTTTACTAATCAACAAATTAATAACATGTTAGTAATGTTCTAACCACTCATGTACCTTCTTCGGGATTGGTATAACCTCCTTTAAACCATCTTGTTTTAGGCTTCAGACAACCACCTGTGTACCATATCTATAGAGATCGCATTACTACATGTGTAACCTATTTTATGGGATTGGTCTTACTACACTTATACACTATCATTTGGGATTCAAATAACTACCTTTGTACCCTATATTATGGACTTTTTCTGACCACCCATGTACCCTATATTCATGTAGATCATAAATCATCTCCAACCACATTAAAGAGAGATTTAGGTCCCACCCAACACATGAATAAATCATACTTACGTGTGTCAACAGATCATAAATCTTTCCTCATATCAAAACCAATGAAAATAAATGGGTTTTATAATCATTTAATAATTACATATCCTGGGTAAAATAAATACGTTTCATAATCATTTTATCATCGTATAAGCCATTGAAGAGAAATTTGTTTAATAAATATATTTTCTTCATAATCCTAAACCATTAAGAGAAATAATAAGAATGGTAACCTTAGATCATATCCCCAATAATGATTGAGTAACATCATATGATCTCATCACAGATAAAAAATAATTCATAAAGTTAAATTAAGAATAATCTTAATGAAAATAACCTTTAATAATTGAAACCCATTAAAAAATTCAGAATCATATTCTTTGAAGCTAAATTTTTAAACCATTAAAAGAATATTTAGAGATCATTTGTAGAAAATTTTACAACATAAAATATTTTATTTTAAAATATATTGGAAAAATTTAAAAGGAATATTTAAATTAAATTATGGCCATGACTATGTGAAATTATGTTCATGCTGTATATATCAGAATAAATATTCCTTTCACATTTTTAGTGAAATCCAATTGAAAAAGGTTTTTGGAAAATGTATGAATATTATTAAAAAAATTCAAAACAAGGTAATAATTTTGGTAACAAATAAATTTAATAATGTGAAAAAAAATTTCAAAACATTTTTAGAAAAAATTATTTTGGAAGAGAAATATGTATTTTACTGAAGATAAAAATAAAATGCGATTTTACATAAGGGAATTATTCTATGACCTTGACTACATAGTGTGAAAAATAATGATAAAACATGTAATATCATGGAATAACTAGAGGAGAACAAAATAATTTAGTGTAATGAGATACATATCATAATATTTTATCATTACAAGCATTATAATAAACAATCCTAATAAAAAATGGCATAGTAACATATAACTCTTATGCCTTTGGAAACATTTAATTATAATCCCTATCATGGAATAAAATTAATTGAAACTAAAAATATCATGGGAATAAAACGTTCATTAAATAAAATCTAAAAGGGGATTTATATAAAAATTATAAAATATGATATTTTCATAACTAAACATAATTATTAAACAATTAATATTGAGTCGAATTTCCCTTAAAACTTTATTAATATTTTTATTTTTAATCCCCAATAAATAAAACATAAAAAACTCCAAATATCATTAAAATAAATAGACTCATGAAATTACATGTAAATGAGGATGTATATACACCAAACTAAAGAAACAAGTGGTGTATTTTTATGTACCTCCTCAAAATAAAAGAGAGACAAGAAATCATATACCTTAAGTCACAAATACCTTATCGCTCATCTTAAATTCTCCTTCCATATGCAACCTCCTTAGGTTTTTTCCCCAAAAGAAATAATAAGTTATATTTATGCAAAAAATAAGGATTTTAAGATAGGAGTAGTTGACTTGAAAATTAATTTGGGTATGTTTTTGCTAAACCAAATTATTTTGATGGTGTGAAGAAGAGAGAAGAGGGGGATGGATTTTATATGTGAGGTGAGTAGTAGAATTGTATTTTTTTTGAAATAGAAATGATGTAACCTTATTTTTTATATTTCCATATTGATATAAAATTGATTATTCTTAGGAATTAGACATTATTTCTTCAAAATATTTCCATAAAATAGATTCTATGCATGTTTTATAGTCATTTTAACACTTATCCTTTTTTTAACCTACAGTAAACCCGTTCTTACGTAAACCATAATTATTTATTTTCACAATTTTAGTATTTAATTTTGGTAAAAAATATAATTGAATAGAACAGATAATTTAAATTATTATTATTCTAAATATGGAATTAATTTTTACAAATTCCGTTCATATAATTTTTAAAATTAAATATAAACATAATCTCGTAGATGTGATGAAGAAGGATTTTTTCAAAGAGAAAATATTCAATGTTTTACATTGTTTTTATATAAATATTAAAAAATTATAATTAATCCAGTTACATAAATTGGATTAATAGATATATTTATTAATTAATTTTATTTTTTTAATATAATTTACCTTTATAAATAAATTTAATGAAAAATAAATTTTCAAATAAAATTCATTATTTTTCACTATTTATAAAAAAATTATTCATTTTTGAAAACTATCTTAAATTAATCCTAATAAAATATTGACATGATAATTTGAAAAATGAAGTTTATTTTTTAAAAAATAATGTTTCTAAATATGAAAAAAATTAATTTAAACCAAATCCCCTAGACATAAAAAATGCAGGTTTTCTAAAAGTGTATTTTTTTCAAGAAAAAGATGATTGTATATTAAAAATATGTATAATAATAAAATTTTATGAAAATAAAAAATTGTATAATATATATGGTATATAATTTTAATTTAAAAATTTATTCTTTAGGGATTACTTTAATTAATTAAAACAGAGATACAATATAAAAATTAAAACAATTTTCTAAAAAACCAATTTTTTAAACACAAAAATAATCTTATATTAAAATAAAATAAAATTTTGCTTAGAAAATAAATAATTTGTTAAATATTACTAAATAATACTTATTTTAATTTATAAAATAATTATGAATATAATTTAATATGTTTTTGGAAAATAAATTCCAGTTTTACAAAATTTAGTATTTTTCACTATTCACTAATTATACAACATTTTCATTAATAAACAAAATTAACCATAATATAATTTTGATATGATAATTTAAAAAATGAATTAAATTTTATCAAAAAAAGTTTCTAAAAACATTGTAAATTAATTTTAATTTTTCTTATAGAAATAAATGCAAATCCTTGTAAAAAACTTATTTTCCAAGAATATAATTAGGTTTCTAAAAATTGATTGATTATTTAGTAAAAATTTGTAAATAAATTTATATCTAATATAAAATTTATATGTATATTTACTAAGTAATTAATACTATTAACACACACCTATTTAATGACTAGTTTATAATGGTCATTTTCTAAATATTATTAATTTATTGGTTGATGGAGCTCAGTATCATGGATCAACCGCACTATCAAAAAAACTCAATGTTTCGATTAAAAAAATTTGAACTCAATTCTTTCTATAATTATAGATATTTTAATTTTAAATTAATTTGATGATAGTTCATAAAATCTCAGGATGATATGCATACCCTCTACTTAATAGGTAACATAACAAGAACTAATTCTCCAAATGCATTCTCAGTAATTGTGATTCCTCTATTTTTTATAAAAATATAACATGGACTTTACCATATACTATAAAATGTGGGTTAAATAATACCCACAATCCATATAGTGGTTACCTTCTTTGTAACCACTACAAGAAAGGAAGGATTCAATCTCTTATGAACTTGTGAAACATGTTTAGAATTGAACTCAAGATGAATCCTATGTATAAACCCAAAATGAATAGTTCATATTCAATTATCAAAAAACCATTCTATAGCCTTACTATTGTTTATATGAACATATAAAAGTAGGATCTCCATCTCCATGGTTAGACTACCTTTAATTATAAAAGTGAATTTTAGTTTATCTTCTATGTAGGTTAATTTCAATTTTTTCCAGAAAATAATGAGTTTGAGAGTGTATATGCAGTATTCATTGGAAAAAGGTTATTTAATTTATTTATGTTCATTTTTAGCTACTAAATTATCCCCAAGAATAGTAGGATTAAAAAACTATACTAGAAATTCATTTTTATGGAGTAGTGAAAATATTTCTACCTCAAAAGGAATTTCAGATTCAGTTTCAAAAAAATGTGGTGACCCTAAAATGAATGGTTTATCGGAAATAATGTTTAAAATAATATATTTTCATGAAAATTTATCGGAGAAAAAATATTTATCATAAACAGTATAATTTTTGGTATAATCCAAAATAATTTTATAAATTGTAGTTTCAATTTCAAAATGAAATTCAGTGTTTTTAAATTAAAAATATTCATTATCATGAAATGCATCATTTTACAGAGAATTTAGTGGTTTTTTATCTTGATCAATATCAAGAAAAAACTCTATATATAAATATTTAATCATACAATCATGTTGTATCAAATGGCCACTTAAACATAATTTTATTAATTCAAAGATACATAAAATAACCATATTTAATCTAAAATATAAAGAGAGGGTCCCTTTATAAACATTAATTACTTCCATTATAGTTTTCAGGAATAATTTTACCAATATTAATGGTGAATGTGAACCAAATTTTATATCTTATAATTTTAACATGTGAAAATCAGTGGAAAAATAATAAAATTAACCCTTACGAACACATCTTCAATTACTCCAACTGGCTTATTAAACTGCTATTAACTGGCCAGATTGAAATACTAGACTATTTAAGATCTCCAACCTATATAGATGAAAAATTAAATAAATAATTTAGTTTAGAAAGACTCATGAATATAATGTTACATGATTAAATTGATGATTACCAATGACACATGGAATTGAAAACATACATAGATCAATTAATTTAATAGAGAGGGAATTCTAGATCATGGAAGAAACATTTTTTCCCAAATTAACTCTCTCACCTCAATAGAATAGCCATTTATGAGTGTACATATGCTTAAGAAATTAAAAAAATGAGGGATCTATTTTATAGCTTCTAATAAATGAAAATTACCATAGAGTTTTCTAAAGGTATAAAGTAATTCTGTTTTCCATTTGAGTTCAACATTAATATTGATAAGAGTGATTCCCAAACTATATGTAAGAAAATCTTTATAAATTTTTAAATAATTTTCAATTTTTTTCTATTTATAAGAGATCATTAGGTTTCTAAAATCCCTGTAGGATATTTTAATTTTGTTTTATTTTATTTTAATTTATTTTTTCCCACCTGGTGTGTGGATGAAATTTAATTTAACAAGTTTAAAATTTGGATAAATTGTATTAGAAAGTGGTTTTATCATATTTTCATATGATATTTCAATGGTTTTAGAATCATAACATTCCTTTATTAGGTTCTTGTTCACTATGTTGAGCTCGACGATATTGAAATTTGGTTCCACTTCCCAATTTTTTTGTAAAATTGTCTCTTCACATATATGGTTTACATCAAATTGTGATGGAAAATTAAAAGCCCTTTGATTTTTCAAGCCACTAATTTAAATTTCCATATGAATGATTCAATTCACTATATTTGGTTTCAATAATTGTTGTTTCTTAGAAATATATTTTCACTTATTAAGCGTCTATTCATGGTGTGGTTTAATTTTTTTATTTTTTTTTGATTTAATTGATTTTGAATGTTTGAAAAATTCCAACCAGCTTGGTTTCCATAACAGTTTTTACATATAGGATTATGATAAAAATTTTGTGGTGGGAAATTTTTGTTGGATTGGTCATTTGGACTAAATATTTTATTATTTTTTTCCTTCTAGGCTTGGTTGAAATTATGACTAGATTATAATTTCCTAGATTGAAATTAATGGTTTGGGAATTGGCTATTTGGGTTATTCAAGAATGGGTTTCTAGGAAATATCCCTCTATAAGGAGAAGAGGTCCCTTGTAGCTATTAATATGGATCATTTAAATGACCACTATCAAAAAAAATGTTGCAAGGCATCTAAATAGTATAATATGGTTCTTTATGGGACTATAATGGGACAAAGTTAGTCAACATTCATCTCACCATACTTGAAAGATAACTGTACTGACTCTCAATATGGTTTTTATCAAAATTGAAGTAAACACCTTCATAGTTGGTTTAACAAGGATCAAGTTCCTAGTGCCTATTTTTTTTAAAAAAAATATTTATTTTAAATGTGGTTACTAGCATCATTGTGAGTCTTATAAACATTATCTCCTCTTGCAGTAGCATCTCTCATGTGCCTGTCCATATAAAACTATATTTTATAGAAATAATGGCGAGGGAAGATATATTATAGTTTTTTAAACCCCTTATAATACTCATTTGTTGTCTCCCCATATAGAATCTTAATCCCACATATATCTTTTCTTTGTGTGGAAATCCTTGATGTAGTTGAAATAATTTCAATGAAAATATTTTTGAGATGATTCGAACTGCACATTGAGGAGGATTGAGAGTAGAAGAAACACTCCTCAGCCAACCCATAAAGGGAAAATTGGGAGATCCTCATTTTAATTTGTTCATTACTCACTCCTTAGGGGTTTCATGGTGATATAAAAAAATTATAATCATTTTTTGATGCTTATATTTGTCCTCAGTTGGTATCCCATTAAATCTGAGAAGATGATGTATCAATCCTAATAATAGTTTGAATCATCCAAAAATATCTTTGTGTCCTAGAAAATTCTATAGATTCTCAATATTAAGAGTATTAATCTTCATTATAGTTCACCATTCATCCATAATTATGTTTGAAATTTTTGAAGTTTTTATTAATTTATGTCCTAGTGTTAATTTTTATAAAAATTTATCCTTTTCTAGGATTTGGAATTTGAGAAAAATTTTATATTTTTGTATTTAAAATTTTCATTTTATTATATTATATGATATTTATGTTTTTAAGTTTCTAAATTTGTTGTTTAAAATACTGCATATTTTTTTAGTTTGTTTTTAATACAGATTATGAGTTTTTTATATTTTTTTAATAAAATGCATCGGTAGCCTTCCAAAAAATGATACCATATGAATTGATTTTTTTTTTCAGAAACTTTAAACATAAATCATATTTTTAGCTAAGGATATATAATATATAAGGAATTCAGATTTTCTCCTGACATAAATTCCCTATAACAATTTTCCATCAAATTTTTTTATTACTTTTTAATTTCAAAATTTTAATTATTTTTGAAAATAATATATATGGTTGTTAAAGTAATTATTCTTAATTCAAAATTATACTATTTGAAATGAATGTAGAAGAAAATAATCTACAGTGAAATTATATGAATAAAGATGAATAACCCTAACAAGTAATTAATATTGATTAGTCTTCCTTTGTCATTTTAAAAAGGTACCAAAACTATTACTATGAATATTTATTAATTAATATATATATTCATGCATCTAATTTACTTCTTTAAATAGATGGTCACAATAAATATAATTGGTGAGTATTTCATTTCCATATGTTGCGATGAATTTAATCAACGATTTTTGAGTATAATGACAATGTCCAAAATTTCTATACTCAGAATCTCTAATGACGGATTAATAAAAATAAATAGGGAAAATATAATCCAAACTCATACTCTGAATAGAATAATAAGACATATTTATAGATATTCACACACCAATTAGAATAGTAAAATTCTTATAATAGTTAATTTTTTTACAGAGTGATAGAATATTAAAACTTCAATCATCGATATAATTTCAAAGATCAATATTCTAGTGAGAATTCCAATTCCAAAATAAAAGAGATGAAAACTGATAAATACTTCAAGGGAATATTTACTTGTTCTAATTCAATGATCCCCACTTCCATTGTCTCTATTCTAAAAACCCAATTCTTTTTTTAATCCAACCTGAATAACCCTCCTTTGAAATAATTGACTTACAACACAACCTCTATTTTGTAATTTGATGAGTTACTCATCACTAATAGACTCTCCTATTATAGTCATTATATAATCTCATATGTTATATTAACAGATCAGTCCAACCAATTATTCCACTAGAATAGAAAAATAATAATTCAATTTGACATAACCCATTTTCCCACATTACATAATTTTCGTACCATCCTACTTCACCCTTCAATATAATTAAAATATTTCAATTTAGTGAAGCTATATTCTATCTTGGAAGCTCACCTCGTTAGTCACTAACATGAAAAAATATTTTTTACCGAGACTTTTCATTGCCTATTATTTTATTCAAGAGGAAAACCTCAGCCCTAAAATTAGTTAGGATTTGAAGGAAAATAATATAAACTCCATATTGTTCATCTATATATATATTTATCTAGTTCCCCACATATTTCAATAGGAAAGGTTGAATATGAGATACGTAGTAGAAATATAAAAAACAAGAAACAACTTCATGCCTATCCAAACTCCCCCTATAGAAAATAGAAAACCCCAAAACATCGACCAACCACTGACCATAATCTAATATTATCACATTAAGCTTATAAATTATTCTTCCACCAGGTTTGTAGATAAAATATAGTATATTTTAGAATACACTTCACCAAAATTTATTTGGTGAAATTTGTGTGTTTGTATGGGGTTCATCATCGATGGTGACTTGGTTTTGTATAGGTATATCTTTTTTCTGTCCTAAGTACTAGTTCATTTGAACAGGTGTTTTAATTTACAATTCTCAGCATCATTATGAATATCAACGATGAATTGATGGTAAAAATAGATTCATATTTTCCAAAATAATAAATCTTAATAAATTCCTTGGTCTTCGATTTCACCTATCGGCCCTCTATCTTGGTTCAACATCGACGGTTTTGACATAGGTTCATTAGTGAAGAATAGTCACATGTTTTAGGTGCAACATAACTTTTAAAAAATATAAAATAATAGATTAAATCTTGGATTCATCCATTATTCCTCAAATCACTATCTTCTAATTATATCAGGTTTAAATATACCAAATAGGCTTATTTTTACTTAACTAGTAAATTTTGGATTTCTTCCTAATTCAATCTTAGAACCTAATTTCATACTAGTTTATATAATAAAACTATTTTAGAACTCCCCATTTTATATTTTTAGACTTCAACAATATGATACATAAAAAATTATTGGATTTAGATTTTTGATTGATCTTCTTATAGACTAAATTCTCCCATGCAGAGAACATAAATTACCAAGCACTACCACAGTGCTATAAATTATCATATGATCTTTTATCTCTTTATCTTAGGTAGGGAATCTTACACACTCCCTTTATAATTATTTTATCGCTAGATAATTTTGATAATTTCTTATGCAACACAACATCATATTTTTTAATGCATGGATTTCATTTATACGGAATTGAGATATATTTTCTTATGAGAGAGTCTCTAAAATTATCTTATGTGATTTATATTCAGTTCTTGTCCCACACTACAAAAAGTAAAAAAAATAAGTAATATTAAAAAATAGAACATAAAATATAAAGAGATTAAAAAAATAAAATATAAATTCATAACTAAAACAATTTAAGAAATGGAATATATATTTAAATAAATATAACTAAAAATTAACATAAATATAATTATAAATTAATTGAAATTAAAAACAAAAAATAAATTGAAAACCTAAAATAAAAATTCCAAAATATACTTCAAAATAAATTATTCAAATAACAAAAAAAATTTAAAATTCAAAAATAAAAAAATGGAAAAAATAATTCCAAGATTTATTATAACAACAAAAAAATAAATAAAAAATATAAATGACCAAATGAAAACATAATTTATCATGATCAATGATTATTTAATTAAATTATAACATTAAAAAAGATTTCCAAATAACAAATAATAATCAATTATGATCACATTTCACCATTAGATGCAATTAATTTTCTATTATTGACATGGGAAAGATATTTCAAATAAGAAAACATCAATATCATACAACAATACCATCTTAATTTCTCCTATAGATGATTTATGGTTGTTATGATTATATTTGGATGAAATCCATTTTCTTTATTGGTTAAGCTATGATGAATTTATTTATGATATTTTTTATTATATATGAATAGATATACGATTATGTGATAGGTGGGCCCGAAATTATATAACCCTCTAATAAATCAGGTAATGATTAATGTTATATGATCTCAAAGGGTAGACATGAGGTTATACCAAGCCTAAAATAATAGGGTATATGGGAGGTTCCATGAACTAAAGAGTGTACATGAGTGGTTATCCCAATCCTAAAGTCGGTACATGGGCAGTAAGTCCATGCCTAACATGTTATGAATGTCTCATTGTGTATCCCTGACAATATATTTCTATGATTATGATTATGGTACTATTTATGAAACTATTATAGGATATAATCTATTTGAATATCATATTATTATAGATTATTTTCATTTTAAGATACATGTCTTACAAATTGATAGGATTTATGCCCGGAATCATGTTTATAATCTAAGAATTTATGGGTATTATTTTAAAAGTTTCTCATGAAATTCTCATGGCCATTATACCAATTTTATGATTAAATGATCATTGATATCTTCCTTCTTTACCATCACTATGAATCTGAGATCACCCTTTATTATATTTTCTTTTCCATGGGATATGAAGAAAACTCTTATGTATGATGTGTCTTAGAGGACTAATAGTTATGATGAACAAAGGGTGAGATGATGTACATATTTTATATAAAATATGTTTATGTATCAATGTATCCAATGAGAATAAACTTTTATAGTTTTGAAGTTTTTTATATTGTTAGGTATTGAATATTAGTCTTGTAAGATGTGATATTTACATATGAATATTATGGTTCTATATAGTTTCTATTAGAGAAAGGTTTACCCCACTTTAGAAAATAGGATAATCAAAATTTAGTGAGAACCCATATGATTATAAAATGTATAAGGGAACTTCCTATGTTATGTTAATGAAATAATCATGGTTTTGCTAGAAGTACATCCTAAAGATGGGCAAGGTTTTTGAACAAATGCATTTAAGGGTAACAACCCTGAAAGGATATGGATGAGTACATCTTTGAAGTCATTCCAGTTCATTGTGAGTTAGTCCTTACTACACACTTAGTTAGATACTATAACAGTTTATTCTTTGGTTATTTCACATTTTCCTTATGAACCACGATGAAGGATTTTTATAGATTTGGTTCATGGATGACTTAGGTTAATACAGATTTTTTATATTTTGAAAAGAACATTTCATGATACTGAAGTCCGATAAATTATGTTTTCCCAAGAATTATATTCACTCTGGATACTATCAATTGAGGGTTAAAGTGAAGAGACACCTAAGGAAGACTTCCATATGGGTTATGGATACTATATATTTAAAGTGATTCTATTTGGTATAAACAACCCCCTCAATATCTAAATAGATTAAATTAATAATGTCTTTAGTGATTATCTTGACTACATTTTGGTAGTCTTTATAGATACCATCTTGATATATCCCAAGATTAATGAATAGAATAACAGTCACTTTTGGAATTTAGTAAATTCGCTAAGGGTAACATTTACACACAATTTACCAACTGTGATGTTTTGCTATAAAAATATTTATTTTTGGGCCATACAATCTATAGAGAAGTTATATCAGTAATTCAATCAAAGAAAAATTTTATTTAACATTGGACTCGGTAAACCACTGTGAATGAGACCTAATTTTTTTTGGTTTCATTGGATATTATAAAATCTTTTTGGAAAATTTTTCATGGATATATAATCTAGTTAATAAGTTAGCTCATTTGATATCTATGTTCATTTGGATAAATGAATGTGATGAAAATTTCCTGGATCTAAAGAAAATTTTAGTTACTGAACATAATCTTACACTACACTATAATAGAGAAAGGTTTTTAATATTTTGTGATGGATTATAGGTGGGATAAGATTAATAATCACTCATAATGATATATTGATAGTTAATGCCTAATAATAATTTATTTTTCAAGAGAAGAATTTGAGAACACATTATTTTGATAAAGATGTAGTAATTTTTTCGGTGAAGATAAAGGGTAATTATCTTTAAGAAGAATGGAGTGAAATGTATTCTATTTATAAAAGATTAAAGTATATTGTAATAGGAAACGAGTTGGATATGAACCAAAGAATATTTTTTTATTTTATTAAAAATTAAAATTATCAACACATTACCACCCTAGAATATAAAACAATGTGTTTGATGATATGAGTTAGATTTACCATAAAATATTATCTATGATGGGGATTGAAATATATCCTATTTTTAGGGTTTAATGAATATAGAACTTGAATTACTAAGGAAATGGGACATATCATATCTTTATAAGATGACTAACCCATCATCTATATAGGAAATGATTTAAGCGACACAAAAAGATGATTTATAACTATAAAAAATAGGTGAGAAATTTTCCTTGGTTCAAATTTAATTTTTATTTAATGATAATTTTAGGATTTTGGTATATATCTGATAAATACCAAACATAAAGAAGTCATTGGATGAATTTCATAGTTCATCATTCTCTATTCATCCTAGAAGTATACAGATATGTAGAGATATAAAATATTATTTTTGTTGGACAACATGAATAAAGATATTACACAGTATGTAGATTGATTTGTGGAATTCCAATATGTTAAGTATGAGAGATCGGAGTCTAAGGGGCTGGTTCATCCATTAACTAAACCATAATATAAATGGTAAAATATAACTATATTTTTTTTATTAAACTCTATAATATTCTTAAAGTCCATATTAAATATTTTTTATAGTTGATATCCATATGAGGTCAACAATCATCATTACAATATGGGAAGATTTATATCTAGATATAAATTCTAGAATATACATTAAATATGTATTATGAATACATGATGTAAAACTTTATATTGTATCTAATTGGGATCCAAGGTTTACCTTGATGTTCTAGATAAGTCTCCAGTTGGCTCTAGATACAGAGTTTCATTTTAGTACTACATATCATCCTCAGAATGATGGTTAGAATAAGAAAAAAATTCAAACCCTAGAGGATATGTTGAGGTCTTATTCTATGGATTGCGAGGGTTATTGGTATCAACAAAATCCTATTTTTAGTTTTTCTTAAAAGAATATATTTTATTCAAACATTTAGATGGATCCTTATGAATTACTCTATGAAAATAAGTGTAGAACTCCAATTTGATAGTTTGAATTTGGTGATAGAATGATTCATGGGTCTGATCTAGTTAATAAAATTACAATGAATTTCATATCCATTTAGTATTACATCGAAACATCTCAATGTTGATAGATAATATATATCGTCAATCACCAGGGGAAAATAGATTTCAATTTTTTTTGTAAAGGTATTCCTATGAATTTATTTGTGGGAGAAGCTAAAGATATTTATAAATAATGAAATATTGATACCTAGGTATATTGGACCATTGATATTCTTGATCGATTAGGGATAGTTGATTATCATTTGACTCTTAGATCAAACCAATATGGATTTCACAATTTGTTCCATGTATCCCCATAGAGGAAGTACATACTAGATCAATCAGATGTAGTGAATTCAGAAGTCATACTATGGGAGAATGATATGTTATAGGCCAAAGAACTTGTGAAAATCCTAGAATGTAGAGATAATATGCTACATAACAAGACTACTGACCTAGTTAAACTTCTACATAGGAATTAAAATATCTATGAAGATACTTTGATACCTAATTATGTGATAAAACAAAGATGTACTCATTTGTTTTTATTATAGTGATAGAAGTTTGAGTGAGAAATTTATTTTATGGATGAAAGAATGTAACGAACCATGATTTTATTATATATTTCATTATAGACAATTTTATGTTTTTCTATAACTTGAGATACATGAAAATCTACGTTTAAATGAAAAATAATATAGTGTTTTATTATAAATAAGATTTTAAATAGGAGAGTGAATAGGAACAACCATATTATGATTTTTTTCAAGGTATTAGATAAATAAAATTTATTTATAAATAAGTTCACAATTTTTAGTAATGTTCTTATAAACATCAAAAATACATTTTCCCAAAAAGAATAATCGTATTTATTTTGGTGAGAAAATAATAAATGAAACCTTTTCCATTTTTAGAAAAAATAATTGAAAAACATTTCATAATTTTTAAATCAGTATTTCAAAAAATAAATCAGTATTAAACATTAGGATATTTTTGGAAATGATTGATTTTTTAGGGAATAGTGAAAATACTTATATTTAAAAATACATTCATTCAATTTCAATAAATTAATGAATTTAAAAATCCCATTATATTTTTTATTTTTAATTAAAGTAAAACATGGTTCTTTTTATATATAATAATATAATTATTTCCATATTAATATGAAATATTCAAGATTTTGATATCATTTAATTTTTATGCATAAGAACTCATTTTTTATAAAAAATCTTGTTTTCATTATGATGTACACATTTATATTAAAATTGATCTCTTCCACTTCTAGTGATTAAATCCTGGAAAAAAGATAACATATTTATTATCATGAGTTTCACATTTGGAAAATAGGTCCCTTTTTAATTTTGGTTATTATGAATAGAAACCTTGATAAATATTTGTCTCCTCAGTAAGGGTAGAATGAATACAATTGAATTATAACCATGTGATAATATCTCAAAATAATCCTAAAATATTACTTTATTCAATTTAATGGATTAAGTTCGACCATTTACATCTTAGTCTCAAATATATGTCCATTTAGTTCCATTTTATTTTATTGTGACCTTTATATTGATTTGATAAATGATTAAACCCAAAAATTCACATTATAGAACTTAATATCTATAATATTTTCACATATAAATAAAAAGAGGATAAGTTCATATATAAAAGTTTATTTGAAAGATAAATAAAAATTTTTATACTGGGAATTTATTTTTAATTTTTACAATTTAAATAATGACTTTAAGTGCTTTCATAATGTTCACACAGTGCTTCTGAATGTAGTAAATAAATTAGATAATTTTAGGAAAACAATTAAACATAACATTGATTGGGTGAGTTATAGTGAACAAAAAATTTTATAAATGTTTATATTGTATTTCAATTTCTATCCTGTTATTTTCAAAGTTATATTACTTGAATTGCTTTTAAAATTACATAAAAAGTATTTTATAAAAAAACATGTTTTTAAATTAATAAAAAATAAAATAAATAATAAATAAGAAAATTATTATGGAAAAATGTCTATAATTGCATCCCTTTTCAATTTATGACCAAATTATAACCATATATGTAAAATTATAACCCTTGAAAATTAAGATATTCAATACTATAGATTAAAATTGTTAAACAAGGTGTTAAAACAAATTATACGGATTAAAATGGTACTAAAACTTGTATAAATTTCATTTGATGAGGATATTTTTACTTTATCATGTTTTTATTTCAATCTCTAGACATTTGGAATCATTTTTCTTTAGAATGACTTAATTATAATTTTATCCTTTTCCTAATTCCATGTCTGTTCATTCCCTCCCATATAAAAGTACACCCATTTTGTAATTAATTAACACAAATTTGAGCCTTATTGGTCAATAATACCCTACAAATTTTTCTTTCACAATTCCACATTCAAAAATTCTATGTCCAATTATTCTTGATATACAATCATAGTGGTCCTTTAGAGGGGTTCTAATAAAGGCCTACTAATGAAGAGGTAATCCTCTTACATGACTTCTTTCTATTTATTTATTCTTATACCTCTTGTAAATATATGTTATTACTAATCAAATAATAACTTCAATATAATCAATATGCTAAAAACAATTGACTGTATAACCACAAATATACACCCTCTATTCAATCAAATGCTATGTGAATGTTTCGCTCCTGTGTATGTGTAGAGCACCACCTCCACGTAGTGATATGATTGATTTTAAATCACCATATTTCATGGTTGTTTATTATAATAGGATAAATACTGTTATATTATAATTATCATGTTATTATTCATCTAGATTTATAATATCTTATATACCTTCTTACCTTCCTATTTTTTAGAATATGATAAAGTTACTCATGCGTACATGTAAATTGCCACCAACACGGAGCGATGTGATTAATTATGAATTTATTAATTACATGGAATGTCATAAGGATGTATTTAATGGATATATATATATAAAAAATATTTATGATACAATACTAATTATTCAATGTTTAATTATTACTTACCTTTCATTCATTTCATTTAATGAAATGTGAAAACAACATTCATGCGTACGTATGACATACTGTCTCTATAAGCATTGTGATTAATTTTTCTATATCTACAATTTATGTAAGATTATTAATATTTATAAAATGAATATATATGATATTTATATCATTCATAACATTATTGAGAGTATTTAACATTGATCAATATATATGGACTGAAACTACATAACATAAATTCTCATAAAAATTAAATAGTTAACACCCCAAAAATGATATTTTTAGAATGATTTTTTATAAAAGTGAATTAAAATGTAATAAGTGGAAAATATATGATATTATGATTATTTTATTTAATATTTTATAGAATTATAATAAGTTTAAAGTTATTATACAAGTATTAAAAGTGATTTTAATGAAATTCAAACTCGGGGTAAGAGATGTTTGTCTCACTTAATAAAATGAGATAGATTCTATATTTACCACTTGTTTATTTTATGTTTTGTATATAAGTACTATTAATATATTTTGTGATAATTATTATTAAAATTATTGGTATATAAATTTCCATAAATATATATATCTATCATGAGGTTTTTATTTTAATGAAAAAAACTCTAAAGGGATTTTTATCTTAATCCCATTTTATCCAGGATTGTGTATCCATGATTTGAAATTGTGGAAATTTTATGATTATTATATGATAAAGGATGTGAATTATTATTATCATATATTTATTTATTGGGAATACATTTTTTACTTTTATTTTCATCGTATTCATTACTATAGATTCTGAAAAAATGTTTTTATTGAAAATCGATAATGTTTTACAATTCGGTCGAGAATATTTTTGTTCCATGTCTATGTTTTATTTTAATTATTTTGAATTTTTTTAATATTTACCGACGATTAGTTAATGTAAATTTTAACCATGTTTAATTCATTATCAATTTTTCTCAAATGCGTCATTTTTTCATTTTTCGATCAATAATTTATTTACTTTTTACAAAAAAATATTAAAGGAAGAATAGTTTTAACATTTTAAATAAGAACATAATTTCATTCCATTATGAACATTGATATTATAAATAATACTTTACAAGTTTTCACGATACTTTTAAATTTTTTTTGATTAATAGATTTATTATTTTTTTAATTGAAAATATGATTTAAAACTTAAAATGGAAAATTTTTCAGGAATTATTCAATGATATTTTAATGGAACATTATATATATGAGAACATCCTTTAATGTTACTTATGATTTATTAGGGAATTAATTCAATAATACCACCTTTATTTTGTCTCTAGATGGTTCATGGTTATAAAGAAGAAATTTCAATGAATCCCATTTTATTTTTCATGGGATAAGTAAAGATGAATTTGTTTCTGATATTGTGGCATACACATGAATAGCTTTTTTACTATGTGATAAGTGGAACCATAATTATAAATCCCACCATTTCATTTGGTAAATATTAATTCTCTTGGATCTCAACGGTTCTGATAGATTTTATCCCAATCTTGAAAAAACATGGTACATGTGAGGTTATCCCAAACACGAAACGGGGTACATTGGATGTTATTCCAAGTCTAAATAATTAATATGAGTGGTTACTCCAAGCCTATCATGTTATGAATGTCTTGGTGGGTATCCTTAACATTTTATTTTTAGTATTATGATTATGAAACAATACATTTCACTCTTTTTTGAAATGATCATATTCTAATGTTATGTCATTTTTGTCATGTTATTTGATTAATAAAAGATTTGTGTCTAAATAACTACCAATATTAATGCCATTGTAACACTATATCGTTTTGTGAAATTATTGTTTTTTCAAATAGATTTGATTTTTTCCATAATTTCTAAGACATGAAAAACTGATGGTTGTATTTCATTATAAGTAAAAATAAGTATAATTGAGTTACCCACAACACTGAATTTGGATTATGTTATACCGAATATTGAGTTTATCTTTCTATACACGAATCATTTATTTTAAATAAAAACTGTAATACAATTAAAATATTATTATTTAATATAATAATTATCACATAGCCATTATAATGACGTCCATGAATAGGTTTAAATAATTTATAAAAATAATTTTTACATACACACAGATTTATATATAATGAATAAATTTTTGACCAATTTAATAGAAATTAAAATAAAAATAAATTGAAAATAAAGGAATTTATTTTTAGAGAAACAATTTTTTACGCTAAAAAATGTCTTCAAAATTAGGAAAATACATAAAATATTTTAAAAACCTTTATGTAGTATATATATTCAATAAATTATTTTATATTCATTATATACTTTTTCTAGACAAGACATAATAATAAATCCAATTTACAATAAAAAACTATATAAAAAATGTTTTTCCCCTTTTTATAGCACACTTAATTTAGAAAAATATTATTACACATTAATAAAATAAAGTTGATAAAATAAAAATAATTTTTGAAATCCAAATAAAAAAAATTGTGGATATTTTTTTGGATTATTTTGAAATATTCATTTTAAATGAATAGTGAAGAAATACCGAATTTTAATAGTAAACAACCTTTTTTATTTTATTTATTTATATTATTTTGTTATATTCTTAATTTTTTAAATTTTAATTAGTTCTATTATAAATCAATTAATTCTATTTATGTAATTTTAACCAATTTTATCTATAATCTTGATATAAAAACAACATATAATTTTGGAAATTTTCTTTTACAATACTCACATTAAAATCACGTCCGCAAAATTAATTTTAAATTGTAATTTTCTAGTTATGTGAATGGAATTTTTTAAAAAGGATCACATATAAAGAATATAAAATATTTATTTTATATAGTACTATCAAATTAATTTTTTACTAAAATGAATAGTGAATTCCAAAAAAATAATTACTATGATTAAAGTAACAATTGGTTTACCAGGGGATGAAACAAAAAAACATAACGGTAAAAGATAACTATAAAAATATTTTAGAAACATTTTATAGAAATTTTTAGACCATTTAATCTTTATAGTTTTATAATAGTTCATCTTGAACCCATGTGACATTTGATGATCATGGGAGGACATAATTCATTCCAAAAATACCTTGTGTATCTTCTCCCCCACACATAAAAGGCTGCCCTCTCCCCCCATTTTAAAAAATTCACACAACATTGATTCTATCAATACCTTACAATATCACTTCCCAAAAACCCTACACTCATACTATAAATCTTAGTTTTTGTTTAAAGTCATCATATGAAGGATTTAGATCAAACATAAGGAGAATACTAGAAGAAGAGGTAATGTTATTCAATTAGAATATTGATTTTATTTATTTATACACCATATTAAATTATTATAAAAACATTATTATACAATAACCATATTATATTACATATAATTCATTTTCACATGTTATGGTCATTACCTTAAACCATCCCCACTTCCATCAAATGCGATATGAAATCATTATTTTTGTGTATGGAGAATTACCTCCTTGCGAACAGATGGAATTTATTTCAATAGTATCACCACATGAGGTTGTACATAATGATGGATTTATTTTTTATATATAATATATACAATTTTATTATGATTGTATAATTACTATATCACATATACCTTTATACTCTCCATTTTGAGGAAATATGATATCATCACTCATGTGTACGACAAACTCTCAAGTCGTGAACCGATGTGATCCATTAATTCCATAAATGGAAGGTGTTGAGGATGGGTTTAATAATAATATGTGGTTTATATTAAATTAAAATTATTCATTAATGATAATATTTACTTGATTTACATTTCCTTCTTTCAATTTGATAAGAAAATTGAAATAATCTTCATCCGTATGTAAGACCAACCATCTCTGTGAATAGTGTATTTCATTTCCTATCCCTAAATTTTCTAGATTAATATAAATACATATAAAATGAATTTATATGATATTATATAATGGTTTAAATTTTAGAAATTTTTAAACCATGATTAAATATATATGTCCAAAAAAATAAAAAAATCAAAACTTCTAAGAAAAATTGAGCCGTTATTTCCCAAAACATGACATTAACCTAAAATAGTTAATAAATGCATAATAAAAGTTCTTAAAAACCCATATATGGTATGGTGTGTATTAATATGATTCTATAACATATTTATAATAAACATTCATTTATTAAATAGTATACTTAAAAATGTACGACAAATGTTCATGCTTGAGGTTATGGTATTTCTGGTCTCACGTTTATTTCTAAGATACTTATGCCATATTACCCACTCATAACTTTTTTGTGGTGTATATACTTCTCTATGACGTGATATATCATAAATATAACTAATTTAATTATAATTAATGATTCTATTTATGTTATTATTTCACAGGTATTACAATTCAAATGTTACTCAAGTTGTAAGGGGTTTTGTCTTAATTTTCCTTCTTTGATATGTATGTTATGTTATGCACTTATATTCTTCCATGTGGTGTATATAAATACACTCTGAAATTTAATATTATGAATTCATTATCCTCATGATATTTGAAGATTAATATTATGTTATTCCTTCACAAGTCTTTTTATTCAATGTTATCAAAGTGGTGATGATTTTATATTATAATCTAATCATTTATTGAGAAATTTTTGGATCATATTCCCCATCACAAAAACATTTGATCTGTCTCTCCTAAAACTCAAAAAAATTCTTATCCTATAGTTATTCATTTTATTTTCAAGTAATATTACAATTTTTAAACACTTTCATACTTAATATAATTGAGAAAATGTTTTTAATAAACTCCAACATTATTTCTCTATTCAATCAAGAATCCATTTTCATACCAAAATATGTTTTATAAAAACTTTTTCATTTTTTATTATTATACAAATATTTTTAATGTTAATTTTTACCAATGTTTTACATTTTAAAAAATATTTTTTAACGGAATATAAATGGAGTTTTCTAAAACAATTCTCATTTGGATTTTAGAACAAATGTGGAAATAATTATTGCTTTTAACATGCATGACATATAATGTATTTTGTACTATCATGACCACTTAATGATTTAAATATTTCATTACATGTAATCATATTTATTTTTAAATAAATTTATTTCAATAATAAACTTTATATTTTTATATTTTGAATAAATTATTTCAAAGTGAAAATGATTTTTAAAGAATTTATATTTAAATATTTTTTTTAAATGAATGGAGTTTTTCCACCAGATATTTTTAAATTATTTTTAAATGAATAATTTATAATGTTTTATGGTTATTATCAATTAATTTTATTTTCAAATGTTTTTATGTTTTAAATAATTCAATTTCATAGAATAGATATATTCCTCAATAAATTTTTAAAATGATCATTAGAAATTATTTTCCATATAAGATGACATCAATTGGTGTTACCTTTGCTTTACTGGCGATATAAGCCAAGGTTACCATATTTATACATTCTCTAAAAGGTTCATTATGAAAATATTTTAAGGAAACCTATTTATCTTCAATGGGTTATACAATGAAATAATTATTATGAACCTACTTCTTTTTCATGGGTTATGATATGATGAAATAACAAAATGATTATGAAACCTTTCACCTTTCCACATGTTATGATATAATGAAATGTTTATTAAACCCATCTCATTTAATGGTATATGATATTAGGACTATTTTATTTTCTCATGGAACAAATATGTGTGATTTTTAATTTATACCAATGATTACATAATTATCAATTATGATAGTTACATTATAACCAAGGATTGTGGTTATGTTATAAATAAATATTTGTTGGACTTGTATCCCCACCAAATTAATTGGGTAAACATTTATATCTCATCAAATATATATCGATGAAATAGGGATTGAACCCAATAATGTAAGATTGGGATGGAAAAGGTAGTGAACCATGAGTGAATGGAGAGTCACCCCAGTTCTATAAGACATTAATTGAATAGGGAGTGAACCTGGTTTAATAAGACAAGGATGAAATAGGGAGTGAACCAAATTAAACAAGAATGATTAGAGTTGGAAGTGAACCAGGTTTAGTAAGATAGAGCTATAATGGAGAGTGAACATAGTTTATTAAACCGAGATAGAATGGGGTGTGAACCAAATTCATTAATGGACTTTGTCTGATATGAAATTCTTGTAAGGGATCCTTTACTACCATGGGAACAGATTTTATCTACTAACATGTGGGATTAAAATTATATCCCTTATGCCATTTTTATAATCTCAAGGATCATATTGTTTTATTTCCTTAGTAATCATGTATTATAAAAATCTAATATTTATACCATGACTTTGTATTATGATCATTCATATGCAGGGTATGGTTTTCAAATTTTATTCTCTTGTTTCATAACTTTATGTCTATGTTATACTTACATATCTCCCTTTTCTACCCATACTAAGAATCTGAACTCACCATTCTGAATTTTCATTTTTATAAGTTCTGAATAAAGGTTTTTAATACTACTAAAGGGGAATATATTTATGGGATACATTGATTATCTTTCACTAAGGAATAATATTTTGTAGATAGTTTCCAATGACACTAAATTAGTATAGTTCTAAGGCTTTTGTTTGTATAATATATTAAATATTCATTAAATATAATGTAATATATATGTTTAAGAAGAACAGGTTGCTATTTTTGGTATTAAAGGTTTTGATTAGTTAACACTTGCAAAATAGTATGGGAAAACATTACTGAAATACATAGGTATATTTATAAGGATATTTATAGGAATGTCTCTAAGGATTATTCAAAGGATATTTAAATTATAGGGAAATGTACTAGAATATTGTTTAATGATATAGTGAGTATTTTTGAACATATTACATCCCTGTATGTATAATACAATGGTATTTGGATCTGACATAGAGGTACCTAGGGGTTATAAGTACGAAAAGGGTTCATTTTTCTGGACTCGACCATCACCCGATGTAGAAAAAAGGGACTATATACACACCTTGATTGACACACCTGGGGGTTATGCTTTAGAAACTCACAAACCCTTTTTGAACCATCATGAATGAATTAAATATATTATAACTATGAATGACCTGGGATAAACCTAATATATCATAGATTAAAAATATATTTAAATTACATAGACACACTATTACTGATTGTCATTATTATTATTTCGTTTGCCATTATGATTATCATTTCTCTCACTATTCAATCGGGTTTGAGTTAAAAGTCGAAACCAAAATTAAATGGGTTAACATTGAATGTGTTGGACAATATATTAATGAGGAGTCAAAGGTGATGATGACTTGAGTGAATGATATTATGATTATGAATTATCACCAATCAAGGAATATTATTAAAAATGTTAACCTTAACCATACCTCGAACTCACTAAAGGAAATAGGGATAGATTTTACAGAGAGTTTGGGTAGTGGAGACCATATAATAAAGATGATTTAGTTTCCTATTGGTCATGAATTTTGGAATAAATGTTCTAGGTAATTTCTCAGAGGTATGAAAATATGATTTTACTATCGAAAATAAGGTCACAAGTAATATAATTTCAAATGAAAAAGTAAAAGTTTTGTCAACACAATGGATGAGAATAATGGTGTCCCTAAGGTATCACAAACAAATGACTATTTAATATGTGGAAACTAAGAGAATTATGGAAATCAATGTTATAAGGGGAATTATTATTAATATAATTAGTAAGGTGGTATGATTAATGGTTACATTACTAAAGATGAATAGACTATAAATATCATACGAGAGGAAAAATAAATTAAGGAATGTGACAATGAAGCATTGTTAATAGATTAAGATTCAATTTGAATAATTGAAGTGTTTATCTATTGGAATTCATGAATTATGTTATATGAATATATATAAGAATTTTTTTAAGAATTTATGCATTATGGATTTTTTGGAATATATTAAATTGTATTAATATACTAGAAAACCTATCTAACGGAAAGGTGATATTTTAATTTTTTTGAAGGTAACCATTAATATAGTTTTTATGGTTAGGTAATATTATTGGGATAAAGGTATTTTGAATATGAATATTTGAATTGGATAGTAATGATTACCTTGTAATTGATTAATGATTTTTTTAAAAGTGGTTTTTGTTACCATTGATTGAGTTTAATTTTTTTGATTTAACTAAAAAATACAATAATTTGTGTTTTACATAAGTAATATGGATTAATGCATTTTTCCAATAAGGATTTATAGTAATTTAGGTTATTACCTTGTCTTAATAAGAATTAATGATAATGGTATTCATATTTTTGGTATGTGACCACCAAGAAACAATATATGGTATATGGTAATTAATGATAAGTTAATTTTGTAATCATTGTGACCTTCTATCAAATGTTTTGGATTTTAATCATTTAGATGATTTATAAGGATTGCCATTTAAGGGAAATTTTATGTAGAACTATTGATGGTGTTTTAGATATAAATATATTGCTTCACCATATGACTATTTATCCATATTGGATAAATTGTGGTAACCATTTTGTTGTGATGATAAATAAAGATAGACAGAATGAATTGTCTTTCAATTTGTGGGTTTTATGATCCCTTGGTGCATCATGCACAAAAAATTAGCCTTTATTTCTTAGAGTAAGAGATGAAGTGGAAACTGGTCAAGGCATAACTGATGTATGGGATTGTTCTTAGGAAATGGAATTAATTATTGTAAGTTTGTCTTCTTTTAAAAATAATTTAAATTTAGTAAAAGGATATTGAAATAAAATTTTGTCTTGTTATAATCATTTTTTATAAAATCAATGACCTTTTTAAGAACAATTTTATTATGATTTTTAATTAATAAAATTCTATATAACACTAAATTTATTATGATCAGTGATCTCTATCACTCGCTATAGTTATCCTTCATTTTCTTCCATTTCCAAATATTCACATCCCACATATGTTCCTGTATATGGAAATCTAGTTATGAGTTACAAAAGGAATCCTTTTTGTTAAAAACATTCATTTTATAAGGGATTTTAATTATTCATTTTTATTATGTGGGTGTTTAAGAAGTAATTTTCAAATGATAAACCTTTCATGACTAAGATGAATTTCCAGGATGATATTCATTGGGGGGGGGGGGGGGTAAAATGTTACACCTTTATATTTTGTGAAATTATTTATTTCAAATTGATTTGAGCTTATCTATATATTATCTTAAAGGAAAAACTAATATAATCATGAATTAAAAGAATCACAAAGTTTATCTTATGCTACAAACAACAAAACATTTTTATTTTTCAACAAACAATACTGAGTTTAGTTGGAGTTGCATGCAACATGATGTTTAAATGAGATATGTCAGAAAATTAAAATATTATTTTTTTAATATGAAAGTTATGACATAGACATTGGAATGATGGGTATGGATATTATTAAATAAATTATAAAATTATTAATTATACATGTATATGTACTTAATTATTTTTCATATAATTAATTATAAAAATAAAATAAAATCTATTTGAAAATAAAGGGAGTTATTTTTCAATAGAAATATTTTTCTGAAAACAAATGTGTTTTTACTTGATAAATTAAAAAAAATCTAAATGATTTGAATGAAATTTTTGTAGTATATTTATTCAATAAACTATTTAATATTCATATAATGTGTGTTCTAGAAAAGATATTATAAATTAAATTTTATACTTAAAACTAATATTTCTCAAAAAACAATTATCTCCTTATAGAACCCTTATTTTAGAATTTTTTTTATAAATTTAGAAAAATAATCTTTTAAAATAATTTTTTTTGATATTGAATAACAAAATTATATTGGGGTGAATTTTTTGGATTATTCTAGAAGTTTAATGTTTAATGAATAGTTAAAAAATTAATGAATTTTAATTAAACATTTCCCTTTTAAAATTTTTATATATAGATAAATTATATATTAAATTGTTTTTAAAGTTATATTAGTTCAATTATACAAGGATTACTCTAATTTTTCTTAATAGAATAAATTTTATATTGAATTATCAAATAAAAAAATTGTAAACGTTTGGACATTTTCTCATGATGAACCAACATTCTCATTGTATCTACAAGATTAATATTAAATTAAAATATTACACATCATTGAGTTGATTTTTTAAAAATGGATTAAATATTTATAATGGTTATAATTTATATTTTCTATTAAGTTCATGTTTATTTGTGACCAAAATGAATCGTGAATTTAGTAAATAGAAATTTCCAATGGTTAAGGTAAAAATGAGTTTACTAGGGGGTTAAACTAAACATATATGTTTAAAAATGAACTATAAATTTATTAAAAAAATTAATGGGTGGAAATAAATCAATCATCAACCCTATAATGTTCAATAATGGTCAATTTTTACCATTTTTATCTATTAAAAATGTTTGAGGACTCAACTGTTTTAAAAAATACCAAGTGTATCCTAGCCCCACTTATAAATTGCCACCCTAACCCCTATTTCTAGCACCTTCAAACCTATTTTGTTCATACAAGACCTACCCAAATAAAACACCAAATTCCATACCCTCGTTCTAGAAGCCTTTTTTTATGAATCCAATATAGGATGGATTTAGTGCGAACCTACGTAGAATATCTGAAGAATAGGTGATTTTCATCAATGAACATATCTATTTAATTTTATTCTCCACAATATTAAATTATTATAATACCATGATTATATAATAAAAAAGTTATAAAAAATATATTTAGATATTTTTAGGTAAATTTATTTACCTAAAATCATCTCCACATCCAACAAATGGGTTTTGAAATCATAATTTGTGTGTACGACAGACTACTACCTCATGAACTGATGCCATTTATTTCTACACTACCACATCTCAAGGAAGGAAATAATGATAGATTTATTGTCTATATATTATATATAGGTTATTTAAAATGTTATTATGATTCTAGAATTATTATTTCACACATACTTTTATACTCTCAGTTTTTTTGGAATACAATAATATCACTCTTGTGTACGAGCAACTAAAACCTTGCAAAGCGATGTAATTCATTAAAACATTAAATGGAAGGTGTTATTTAAGGATATAATAAACATATGTGATATATATTAAATAGAAATTATTCTTTAATGATAATATTTCTATCATTTATTTTTAATTATTTCAATCCAATAAGAAAGTAGTTATTGATTATAATTTGACATTAACATGGAATTTATAATAAATGGGTAATGAAGTTTCATAAAAACCCATATATGGTATGATATGATGGAATATGGTTCTATAATAAATATATATAATCATAAATTTATTATATTTGAATATTGGATGTGTAAAACGGATATTGGGACTTGAGGTATGTGGATTCTTAATGTCAATATTATTTTGAGTGACTTATTCCATATTCACCATTAATTTATTTATTGTGGAATATTTGTATCCCTATGAAAGGATATATCATGGTAATGCATTATTTAATGATAATTCATGTTTTTATTTATATTATTATATAATGGGGATTATGATTAAATAGTTACTGAAGCAGTATGAGGGTTTTGTATCAATATTTATTCTCTGCGATGTATGTTATGTTATATACCTATATTATTCCACGAGGTGTATATATAAACCCTTTGACATATAATATCATAAATTTATTATTATAATAATATTTTTTGTTTCATTTTATTTTATTTCTTCATGTGTCTTATCTTTCATTGTTATCAAATTGGGAATGAATTTAAGTTAAAATATCATCATATATCTGGATTGATTATGATTACTTTGTTTATGATAAAATATTTTTATCTATTTTTTAAGAAACTCATGAATTTTATTCTAATCTAGTTAATAATTATATTTTCAAGTAATTTTACCCTTTTACTGTAACACCCCATGCTTCTACGGTACATTTCTCTTTGAATAATAAAATAGTGTGTGTTGTACGCAACTTTGAGTTCTAACACACACCACAACCAATCAAATTAGCCATTATAAATAGTAATAACCACTTTTTAAAATTTTGTAAATTTTATCTTTCAAAATGGAATTCATTTTTGGATTTTGAATATCGAAATTATCTTAGGGTGAATTTCGGTTATTTTTCTTAAAACAATCAATTTTTGACGAATAGTGGAAAACACTATGTCATAGTTTAAAACCAAAATTTTATTTAAAAAATTAATTATTTTATTTAAATTTATTTTAGGTCAAAATAGATACATAATACCTATATAAGTTCAATGTAATTCATTGGATCCAGTTTCTAATAATTTGAGATATATAATAATATTATTGAACTTTTCACCGTCTTTTACCCACCTCATAGGAGAATATGTGAATTCACATAAAACATAATTTTACCACTTCTGTGAGTGGAATTTAAAAAATCCAAGAGACATAGTTTATATCAGTATGTAAAATGTGGTTTAATAAGATAAAAATAATTTTTGGTTTATATTAACTTTTTACTTGTATTTACCACGATTAAAAGTAAATAGCATAATTAAGGGTAAAAATGATATTATTATTACCCTAACACATGTCCTAATTCTACTGGATAAGTATAGTTCGACCAAAAACGCCCTTAGGAATAAAATATGAAGCTCTTTGGTCCCCTTGGATTAGATTAGGACCCTTATTATTATTTTATTTAAAGAAGAGTTAAAAGAGCTAAAATCAATGTTTAATAACTAAAACTTTTTAATATAAGGTTAAACATATGATAAATTTGACTATAAATATTAATTATAAAGCTAAAAATATTTCATAAATAATGGAATTTTATTTATATTTTTTAGAAATTAAATAATTTAATTTATTTATGACACACTGATGATGTAGTAATTACAGAATTAATGAAATATCAAAATAATTGATATTATAAATATCCAAATAAATGTAATTTGAGACTTTTTATGAATTAAAATAATTTTCTTGGTTAATATGGCATATTATAGTAGTTTATATGAATTTTTATTGAATTAATAATGCTTTTAGGAATTTAGAAAAAATAAAATACCAAATTGTGTCAAAATTGACATAAAATAGTTTTTTAAGAAATATTATATTATTAATTGATATTCTATTCCTAAAAATCTAAGGATTAAAAAAAAGACTTATATAATAATATTTGTATAATTAATGAACACCTTTGGCTTATTTTGGATGTATATAGTATGTTTATGAACCATATAATATAAAAATTCAAAGAGACATGGTAAATGGGAAACTATTTCACTAAGATTAAAATCTAAAAGATATGGTTAATATAGTGACCCAAAAATATCTAAAAACTATTGGTTAAGTGGTTTTCAACCCATCCTCATATTTTCCTAAAAATAAATCCATATGGAACCATTAGAAATCGTAAATATTTTTATTATAAAATAATATTTCTAGATTTTCCTAAGGTACCCCTCACCCCTCTTATAAAAGGGCACTCTCCCTTCTCTCTAATTCAAACCATCAAAGCCATTTGGCTCGGCCAAAACCTTCCCAAATACCATATAAACTATCCCAAATTCATCCTAGAGGCCTTCATTTAGTCCTAAAGCCAAATTATGGATGCATTTTGATCAAATCAAAAGGAAGAACCAGAAGAAGAGGTAAATATTTCATCACCTCTTTCAAGTTCTTTTCTTCTTCCACTTCCTCTTTCTTGGTTATTTCCATTATAAAATAATAACTCAAGTATCTTCTATATTTTTTGATGTTATTATAAATATGTTACAAGCTAATACATTATTTTTTCCATCCTTTGAATGAAATGTCACCATACGTGCGTTCATATGACTTACCGCCTCCACATCGTGGTGTAATTGTTATTCAATACATTATTATTTGGATGGGTATAATAAAGATATGTAATTGATTTAAATAATAAATATAACATGGTAATGATTCGTTATATATGATATACCATCAAATTATATATTATTTTAATAATGATATTGTCGCTCTTGCGTACGTACGGATTACCGTCTCCACAGACGCGATGAGATTCATTCCCCAATGTATCCATTGAAGACTAATTTTCATTTTTTGATTAAAAATAATGTTTAAAGACTTTATATAGTTCTATATATAAATAAGATACATCCCATCCATAAAAAAGTATTACTCACGTAGCAAATAATATAAATGAAAACAAATTTTTTAACACACGAAATGACGATAATACAAAGATATTATTAACAAAGAAATGTTAAAAGAGAAAATATGATATCTTATTAATGTATATGATTACTGTATAATTTAAGCATATTTTCAATGTAAATGTTTTCTTTTATAATTATGTGACATTTAAATGATTTCAAAATAGAGATATTTCTCTCAAATAGTTTTGATTTCAACTATATCAACATCCTTTAATGGATTTTAAGCTTATTTGATGTTGATTTATTATGATACAAAACATCCGTATTGTATTGAAGGTTTTGTGATATGTTTGACTATAGATGTGTTATTTTTTATACCATTCATGGTTTATGGAGAAAGTATTGACATTTCGTATGATAGTTTTGATACGAATGTTTATGTTATGTTTAAACCTCCTCATATAAGGAATGAATTGGACTTAATAAGTGACGAGTGGAGCCAGAAATATTTCCTCGATGCATCGGTAGGTCTCATGAGAGAAAATAGTGTCTTGGCACAAGGCCTTGACAAAGTATTATTTGTAGTCTTAGCACATGGCCTTTAATATGTGGTTATGAAATTCTGGAATTATAAATTACATCATTATGAATGTGGTTATTGATATTGCATGTGCTTATTAGACTATTATAATACCAATGTGAATAAGTAAGTGGAATTATTTGATTTTATTTTTGCAATATTATTCTGAATTTAATGTTTAAAAGGATTTTGTTATAGTTATACACTGCCTTAAATTTTTATGTTTATTTATGAATGTTTTCGCTATATTGTTATCCTTACTGAGCATATTAGCTCACCCCTTTATATGTTTTATTTTTACCAGGATTTGAATAAGTATTTTATGACAAAACTACAGGGATAGTCTGAGGGGATATGAGTGTGGACTATGAAGACTATGTTGTGGTAGTTTTTCACTTTATCATATAAATTTATATAGTGTTTCCAAGGCTACAAAACTAATCGGTCTGTCGAGACATGATCTTTGGTGATCATGCCAATTTTATGTAATAATGCCCCAACTATAGGTAACTGGGGTTGGGTGTTATAGTTGGTATCAGAGGAATATTAGTACAACCCTTAAAAGATATATTTAGATAAACTCTGATTAGGGCACATATACCTAAGATGGACATTGAGGATTAGTATATAAGAACTTCCTAGAATTTTGGTATTATAGATATTTTGTGAGTTTTCAAAGAAATACATCCCTGTTTGGATACAAGCAGGTAGAGGCAGCTCTAGAAAAGACGTACCTAGGGGTAAAACCTGAAAACACTACTTTGAGCTAGACTCGAATGGGAACTACTGCACGACAATGGGACTTGCTGCACTCTTGGTTACGACACTCCTAGGGGATATGCTTAGGATAATTATCATTTTCTTTATAAACCACTATGAAGGGTTTATGAATATATAATTCCTCAATGAAAACATTTTTTTATGATTATAGATTATATTCATAAACTATTCAATTTATATTAAGTGTTTTACAAGTTTAGAATTATGTATTGTGATTGATTAACTAATCTAGTGTATTCCATTATTTAGAAATGGTGCCTAGAAGAAGGAATGGAAACCATATCAATGGACGCACTTCATGTAGGGATTTCCATCCTACTCAAGATAATTATAGTTTAGCTGGTGATGTAACTAGTGAATATAAGCTAATCACCATACTAGGACAACTCACTTAGGTTATGAATAATAACCTTACCCATATGGAGCACCCTGATCTACAGTGTAGAGGATTAATGTTAGAAAACTTCATGAGGCAAAAACCACAAATATTAAATGAGGCTACAAATCCACTAGTAGATGAGGAATGGAAAAATTCCTTATAGAAAAAATTCCATGCCTTGGTGAGTAGTGAAATGGAAAAAAATTCATGGTAATTTACCGCCTCACTAGAGATGTTGATCAATGGTGGTAATTAATTCAAAACACGAATAAAGATGATTAAGTATCAAATATGAAATGGAGGAAGTTTAATGATATTTTCATAGAAAAATACTTTCGTGATGATCATCGAGCAGATATGGAAAGACAATTTCTGAGTCTTAGGAAAAAAAAGGATGAGAATGTTGCAAATTATGAGTCTAACTTTAAAAAGTTTTCAAGGCATGCAGAAGATTATATACCTAACCTAAGAAGTAATATTATCATTTCTTTGATGTGTTAAAATCGTATCTACATCGGGCATTAGTCTCACAATCCTTCTCATCATATGAAGATATTGTCTCATGTGCTATGAAGACAGAAAAGGAATTCTCGAAGTCTTATGACTTGAAAGAAAAGAAAGAGAAGAAGAGATCTACTGATCACTCTAGAAATGTAAATAAGGGGAAGAAGGGAAAATTTGAATATCCATCCTATAGTAAATGTGGGAAGAAACACCACAGTACTTTCTTGAAGGCAATAGGAGTCTGTTACAAGTGTGGTGAAAAAGGCCACCAAGATCGTGATTGCAAGGGGAATAAAGATGCTACCGATGTTCAATGCTACAATTGCAGGGTGATGGGACATTATGAAAATGGATGGACTAAGCATCAAGGAAACATACCTCAGAAAAGGCCAAGGGATCAATTCCAAGCTTATGCGATCACTACTGCTGAGGTTGATGCTCTGAAAGATATGGTGGTAGGTAATCTAATGTGTTCCTCAAGTTTAGCCAATGCTTTCTTTGATTATGATTCATCACATTGTTTCATATCTTTCTAGTTTTCTATAAAAATTAGATATTTCTAATTTGATTTAACGGGATATTTCTCATTCAAAACTCCTAAGGAAAGTATCATTGTATCAAAGTTTTGTGAATCAGATCCCATTAAGGCATATAAATGTTATTTATCTATTGATCTCATCGTCATACTCATGATGTAATTTGATATAATCCTTGGTATGGATTGGATTTCAGACCATGTTGTGAAAAAAAAATTTAGAAGAAGGAGGTTAAATTTTTTGATGATGATAAGTAGTACCTTATCTTTAGAGCAGAAACATCACCACCTAATTCTTATCTATATCCTCCCCCAATATCTCAACTAAATTCAATTATTAGTGAGTAAGAGAATGAAATAACTATGGGGGAGGAAAATAATGTTCAAATAGAGGATGCACCTATTGTGAAAGAATATTTTGATGTGTTTTCAAAAGATTTACCAAGACATCCTATAGAATGAGAAGTTGAGTTTTCAATTGATTTAATACCTGGTTCAAGGCCCATATCAAATTCCCTTGTAGAATTTCCACTATGGAATTAGTGGAACTAAAGAAACAACTAGAGTAATTGAGTAAGAAGGGATTTATTCTCCATAGTGTTTCTCCATGGGGAGCCCCTATCCTTTTTGTTAAGAAGAAATATGGATCTATGTGGTTGTGCATTGACTACAGGGAGATCAATGCTATAACAATAAAGAACAAGTATCTTATACCTCACATTGATCATTCATTCGACCAGCTTCATGGAGCTCAATAATTTTTCAAAGATTGAACTTTGATCTGGATATCATCAGTTTTGTGTGAAGAAGGAAGACATTCCGAAAATAGCATTTCAACCCAATTACGGGCATTACGAATTTATAGTAATGCCTTTTGGATTGACTAATGCACCCTCTATTTTCATGGATCTAATGAACAGAGTTATAAAGGAATATCTTGATGAATTTTTAGTGGTATTTATTGATGATATCTTGGTATACTCCAAATGCTATGATGATCATGAAAATCACATGCGCATTATCCTGAAGAATCTTACAAGACATGAATTATATGGGATGTTTTGCAAGATTGAATTCTGTCTTCAAGAGTTTTATTTTCTTGGCCATATTGTCTCCAAGGATGGAATCTCTATTGATACTTCTAAGACCAAGGAAATACATTAATGTCCAGCACCAACTAGTATAAACGAGGTATGCAGTTTTATTGGTTTAGCAGGTTATTATCAACCTTTCATCCAAAATGTTTCCTATTTGGATAACCCATTAACAAATCTCACATGAAAAGGGGTTAAATTTGTTTGGACAAAAGAATGTGAAGAATGTTTTGAGGAACTAATTGGAAGATTACTCAATCCTCCTATCTTGAATCTATCATCAGGGAATGATGGGTTTGATATTTCTAGTGATGCTTTAAAGAAATGACTTGGTTGTGTCCTTATACAGAATGATAAAGTTATTTCCTAAGCATCACAACAGCTGAAAATTCATGATAAAAACTAACCTAATCATGATATTTAGTTAGCAGCTGTAATCTTTACTTTGATGATTTGGAGACACTATTTCTGTCACACCCCGACCCGATGCTTTATTTTATTTTATGTATTTTGGGTTTCACCTTTAAGTTATATGTTGTGCTGATTTAAAATTAAAGGAATTTTGGGATCTTGTATGGGTGTGCACCCGTACTCGTGACCGTGTGTAGTGCCCAATCACACTTAGGCAATGTTTCATTATTAAATGTGTTATTATTTGGGCACTTGACTTTGCGCACGACTGTGCACGTTGCCCGACTTCAATAATAATAATGGTATAATTATTTTGGTTTTATTGTTTTAGTTTTATCATTAGTATTTTTTTTAAACAAAATTTTATTTCATTTTATTATTATTATCATTTTTATTTTATTTAGATTTGTTTGGCAATTTTTTTGGGATTTCTTTCGCCTTTTTTTTCTCTTATTCATTTATTTCCTTCCCTTTAATTTTATTTATTCTTTTTTTCTTTTTTTTCTTCTTTTTTTCCCATTTTTTCCCTTTCCCCCCATCGTGCCAGGCCTTTCCCCCCTTCTCCTCATTTTTTTTCTCTCACTTTTCTCCTTCCCCTCCCTAACCCTAGCAGCGCTCATCCTTCTCCCGCTCAACCAGGCCGCAACCCCCCTATTATCCCAAGCGCGGAACCTGCTGCCCCATCTCCCTGCTTGCGCAGCCCGCTCCGTCCCGACCTCCCTTCGTCCGGCCTGCTCGCGCTTGCCGTTCTGGCCCACTCCCCGTCCGGCCTCCCTCGCCGTCCTGACCCCCTCTCCGTCCGGCCTCCCTCGACGTCCCGACCCCCGCTCTGTCCCGGCCTCCTCACCCTTCTACGGCCGACCCCTCCCTCCCGTCCGGCCTACTACCTCCTGTCTGGCGCTCCCGCAACCACCACCTCCCATTGATGTGTTTTTCTTCTTCTTCTTTCAACAACACTTATTTATAATTTTCCGGCATCGCGCAAGCTCGGACAGCATCTCTTCCCGCTTTGCCGTAAATGTGCTACCTCGGTTGATAGTTATTTAATTTTATTGTGTTTAAATTTGAGATTAGGGTTTGTGTTTGGTCCAATTATGGTGTATTTGATCCAATTTCATGTTTTTATGGACTAATTGCGTTGTTTGTGGTGTGGTTGTCATGCGGCGGAGTTTGCGCATCGCGTTTGCGATGTTTCGATACCGAAGGTATGTGTTTCCGCATATATATACTGTTCGACGAATTAATTTTCTAATTTAATTAATTTAGTATACTCATTAATTAGTTATCTTGGTGGGAATAAAGTTTCACTTAAGGTTTAATATGATTTAGATGTGTTTCATAGTGTGTTTATTTTTTTTAGGAATGTTTTGATTTAGTGAAAGGATTTGAGGTGGTCTTGTTTAAAAGTGGTGATTTTATATTAAATGTTATTTTCTGAAATAATTTTCTTGTCCAATTAATTTACCATGTACTACAATTAATTGGTTTTGTGCGAACTTTGTTTTGAAGAAAATTTAGTATGCTTTGATTTATTAGTTTTGTAAAAGGTATTGTGATATCGAGTGTGTTTATTGATAAAAACCCACAATGTGTCATTTACTGGTGTTTTGTGAACTGTGCACTTAGTTTATTAAATAATGCAAGGGCTGCGTTTTATTTCGTTGGAGTCTGTTTCGGTATACTTTTGGCCTTAGAAGAGGTTTTCGGGTGTGTTGTTGTTTTATGTTGTGTTATGTCTTTTTAAAATGTTTTATAAGTGGTGCAGATGTCTTATTTAATTTGTATAAATTATGAGATTCATGTTTTGCAATGATTTTGACGTGCGAGTGTTTTTGAAGTGGCGCTATGATATATTTTGGGTGTGTTTCTTTTGTGTAAATTTTGTGGTACTAATTTCGATGTATTGCATAATTTGTTCTTTTAATTTATTACATGTTTTGTGGAGTGCGCAGGACCCCGCTACGATGGTTTTGGGCCGCGGGTGTCGAGGTACCCCGCATGCACATGCACATGCATAAAGTAAAGTATATATATATATATATGTGCAATGCACCTATGGGTGTGTGTATATATATATATATGAATGCATGTGTGTGTGTGGGCCAAGTGTCAATTCGAGTGGTCGTCGGCAATAATGACATGATTGAGGTAGGTTTCCTATGCCTCTGCCTTTAGTTTCAATTTCATAATTGCTTGCTTTCTTTGAAAGTATTTTATATGTATATGTATGTTATATTTACATGTTATGAAATCTGGGGGCATTCGCAAACAATTGTTATGCATTTGTTTTGTAAAAATGTAATGTATTACAAATGCCATTTGGACTTTCAAAAATTAATTGCATCATTTTATGAAAGTGTTCAAGATTGTTTTTTTATATATGTAACATGTAGATTCTTAAATTGGGATTTCTAAAAGGTTTTTCAAAGATTTTAGATGATTATATGTGAAAAAATTAAAACTATTATTTGTGAAACCATAAAGCCTATTTGGCCCTTTTGGAATGGTTTGTAAAATTGGAAAAACCCCTCCTAAGGCAAACCCCCTTGGTTTTAGAAAATGACTTGTATGTTGAGTGTACGAATATGTGCCTAATGTTTGGGATTATTCTTTACGTAATGTGAAAGTGGGGAATGCGCTTAAGGAGGGAGAACAGTGGTGAGAGGTTTAGCGAGTTTTTCGGATAAAGAAAGTGTGACGTTCATTTCTTTTCTTTTGATAGAAGCTCACCACATTTTTGGAATAGAGCACAATGGTAAACCCGGGTATCTAGGTGGGTGACCAGGACTAGTACGCTAGATGACACGGCAGGGGTTCGTCCCGGTTTTTCTAGCAGGATTGACGCAACAACATTAACTAAACATATGAATTTCTGAGGGTCGTGGCCTTCTAAGCCCCGTTTTCTGAGGGTTGTGGCCTTCTAAGCCACGTTTCACTGAGGTACGAGGTCTTTAGGTTCCCACTTGTTTTAGCTACCTATAGGGATTACCCATGGTGCTCATTTCTATCATGCTGCTGACGATGTAACTTTCTTTTTCAGCAGTTTCATACTTGATGCCTTGTTTGTGAAAACCATATTTTAATCCAAACTGGTTTCTTTTCATTTTGAAATGTTGAATGCATGCTTGAAACCTATTTTGAAAATGTAGTGGGAGTAAAAGGATTTATCTGAAAATGCAAACTCTTTACATGAATTTGAAAAGGATAAACACTATTTTATTATATCTTATTTCCAAACTGGCATAGTGGATTTCTTAATAAAGGCGGAGGCATAGGACGTGGTTGTTTTTGGCTTTCCTACTGAGCATATCGGTGCTCACGCCTACTTTACTTTTCAGTTGAAGGTTTCAGTCTTGGATCGCTCTTGGGAGCGAGTGTGGTTGTCGTACCGTGGTGATCCACGGGCTCACCGATGGTATGTTGTGTTTCTTTGTTTATTCTTTTTTCTGCTGCCGCGTCATTCAGTTTATTTTCCTTTATTTATCTGCTTGTTCAGTTTATGTTTTTTTATCATTGTCATGGGCCAAACCGTTCCCAACTGGGTTGTTTTTAATGCCCGACACTAGTTGCCAGCCCGTGGGGATCGGGAACGCCCTTCGGGCCATGTCGCGGACCGGGTCGGGCGTTGGGTCGGATGACGACCCGGCCTGGTTCGTGATAAAGTGGTATCAGAGCCAGGTTCTTTGTTATTTGGGGTGTTTGGTGGAAAATGTTTAGGACTATCAGGAATCGGGAGGTAAGTGTGGGAAGAGCGTCGCGAACTCTTGCTCACACTGATTCTCGAGTTACCAGGGTAGTCCGGGATTTGAGTCTCCTGCTCCTGTTTTGGATTGAGGAATGACAAAGGGGCTATCCCAGTGTCTCGCCATGACCTCACATGGAGTAGTGACCCATGTGAAGTCTGAGTGAAAAATTTAAGTTCCTCCTAGCTGTTGACGCCTACTTGGGGAGTGGCTCACTACCATGTCTCTTAGTTGATCATGTCCGCTAGTTCCTCATTTCGATGTTTCGTTATATGTTATTTTTTGTTGGTTCTGGTAAGTGTAAGTGTGCTTTTGAAAATGAAAATGGGTTTTGAAATAAAAGTGTTTCTATAAAATGGTTTTATATTGGTGTAGTTGGTTTTTAAAATAAGGGATCCTGGGTTTGAAAGTTCGTGTATATTTGGAATTGGTAAAGGGTGGCTTGGTGTGACCCTTGGTATTCTTTATGGAGGATCATGTGTGTGTGGGAATGTACGAAAAGTGTGTGAGACACTTGTTTATGGATGATGTGGATGGACACACATGTGATGATTCATGGGATGCCATGGGTGCGTTTTTGAAATATAAAGGAATTAGAAATTGGTTTTTCTCCGACAAATGGATTTTTGGCCTGTGAAATGTGGATTTTGTTTTTGAAAAATGACCTTGGGATAAAGTAGTTTTGAAATTCTGAATGAAAATGGTGTTTTTGAAAAAAAGGATCTTGGTTGTATTTATATTTGTTTGACTTTCAGGCTGATTGTCTCGGTTTCGGGTGTTCAATTCAATTATGATTTGGCTTGATGCCAGTTTTGGTTTTATTCCCAATGCGTTGTTCAGAACGTGTCGCCCAAAAAAAAAGTCCCCAAAAATTGTTAATGAGTCTTGCCCAGTTCTAGCCCGAATCAAGTGTTGCTTGTTAATTGATTTACTATAGGTTTGTTATAGATGGTTGTGTGGTTGGTTGAATGAGAGTGTCTTCAGGTTGTTGGGAACTCCTGAGGTTGCTAGGGTTTGTGCGGTTTTAGTTTGAAGGTCCAGTTTTAGGCCAGTGGAGGTAGAATGTCTTACTGTTGTTGGAGTCTGGGGTGTGGTTAGTGGTGATCGGCTTTCGTAGGGGTCCTCCATCTTGTGTGGGGCACATGCCAGAGGAACCCATCTGTATGAATCTATCCTCGCAAGCTCTATCATCTAGTTCATCATACCAAATCTTGATGTGCCATCGGTATGGCCTGTTGATGAATTCAATGATGTCTCATTGCACCTCTTTAAAAACTTACCACCATTTTGGTCGTTCGAGTCATCAGGAGGAAGGAGTCGGGAACTAAAGGATGGAAATACCTGACTGTGAGGCAGAAGATGCTTCGGCAATCAGAGCCCCAACCACAGGTTTCGGGGTGGAGCTCGCGCACATTCAGGAGTTGCATGGGGTGTATCTAACCTCAGTCTGGAACTTGTTCTCAACTTTGGGATGGAAATATACAATGTTTACTTGTACTGTTCCTATCGTCGTCATAAGCCCACTCTTGTCGTGGTAGTTTGATGAACTCGTTCTACCTCAATTCAAGCGGAACTGCCTTCTCCTAGGATGGTTTCTAAATCATTTGGCTTCCTCAAAGGGTGTTGTACCCATGAATAAACAGACCCGTCCTGATTGGGGGTTTGGTCTCAATTGTGTTGGTTTGGGGGATGTTTGGTTTCGTGAAGTTAATGGGTGGTGTTTCTGAGCCCAACCTTAGTCCGGGCGCATTTCCTTGGGCTTTCCTTTAGGGTGTTTTGTTCTTGTCAGGGATTCCACCATCCCAGAATTCTGGTGTGCCGGTTTTCCCCACAATGGTTTTAATCCTAATGGTGGAATTGTTCTGTTGGCCTTGAGAAAGTGGGTTGAGCTCGGGCTAGGGATTCCCGAGTCTCCGTTATGGCAAGTAATCCTTTTCTTTGGTCGGTGTGAGAAGTGTTGAGTTAGATTACCATCCTTAGGAGAGTGGGTTGTTTCATATAAAACTTTCTATTTAAATATCACTAACGTGTTGTTCGGTCAGTGTGGTGAAACGTAATGTTTTTGGTTTGGGAGTTCCCACGTTGCCCCCCCTGAGGGTGGTGTTTTCAGGTCTCAAGATTTTCGTATTAGTGGAATTCTTGTGGTGGGGATAACCCTCTCGTGTTCTCCCCTCGTCCTGTTAGGGTTTCTACTTGAATTGGTTCTATGTGAACTGTGTTGGAAATGGTCACCAGAGGTTCTCAATTTCCTTTGGTTTTGTCTGGGCATGGACTTGTGTTGTGTTAACTGTTGGCTTTTTGAATTTCTGGGGGCAGAAAGTGTCTGTGGTGGGGAGAATTGTCACACCCCGACCCGACGCTTTGTTTTATTTTATGAATTTTGGGTTTCACCTTTGAGCCGCAGGTTGTGCTGATTTAAAATTAAAGGAATTTTGGGATCTTATATGGGTGTGCCCCTGTACTCGTGACCGTGTGTAGTGCCCAATCACACTTAGGTAATGTTTCATTATTAAATGTGTTATTATTTGGGCACTCGACTTTGCGCACGACTGTGCACGTTTCCCGACTTCAATAATAATAATGGTATAATTATTTTGGTTATATTATTTTAGTTTTATCATTAGTATTTTTTTAAACAAAATTTTATTTCATTTTATTATTATTATTGTCATTTTTATTTTATTTAGATTTGTTTGGAATTTTTTTGGGATTTGTTTCTCCTTTTTTTCTCTTATTCATTTATTTCCTTCCCTTTTATTTTATTTATTCTTTTTTTCTTCTTTTTCTTCTTGTTTTCCCTTTGTTTCCCTTTCCCCCCATCGTGCCAGGCCTTTCCCCCCCTTCTCCTCGTTTTTTTCTCTCGCTTTGCTCCTTCCCCTCCCTAACCCTAGTGGCGCTCATCCTTCTCCCGCTCAACCAGGCCGCAACCCTCCTGTTCTCCCAAGAGCGGAACCCGCTGCCCCATCTCCCTGCTTGCGCAGCCCACTCCGTCCCGGCCTCCCTTCGTCTGGCATGCTCGCGCTCGCCATTCTGGCCCCCTCCCCATCCGGCCTCCCTCGCCGTCCTGACCCCCTCTCCGTCCAGCCTCCCTCGCCGTCCTGGCCCCCGCTCCGTCCCGGCCTCCTCACCCTTCTGCGGCCGACCCCTCCCTCCAGTCCGGCCTACTCCTTCCTGTCTGGCGCTCCCGCAACCACCGCCTCCCATTGATGTGTTTTTTTCTTCTTCTTTCAACAACGCTTATTTATAATTTTCCGGCATCGCGCAAGCTCGGGCAGCATCTCTTCCCCCTTTGCCGTAAGTGTGCTACCTCGGTTGATATTTATTTAATTTTATTGTGTTGAAATTTGAGTTTAGGGTTTGTCTTTGGTCCGATTATGTTGTATTTGATTCAATTTCTTGTTTTTGGGGACTAATTGCGTTGTTTGTGTTGTGGTTGTCATGCGACGAAGTTTGCGCATCGCGTTTGCGATGTTTCGATACCGAAGGTATGTGTTTCCGCATATATGTACTGTTCGACGAATTAATTTTCTAATTTAATTAATTTAGTATACTCATTGATTAGTTTTCTTGGTGAGAATAAAGTTTCACTTAAGGTTTAATATGATATAGATGTGTTTCGTAGTGTGTTTATTTTTTTTAGGAATGTTTTGATTTAGTGAAAGGATTTGAGGTGGTCTTGTTTAAAAGTGGTGATTTTATATTAAATGTTATTTGCTGAAATAATTTTCTTGTCCAATTAATATACCATGTACTACAATTAATTGGTTTTGTGCGAACTTTGTTTTGAAGAAAATTTAGTATGCTTTGATTTATTAGTTTTGTAAAAGGTATTGTGATATCGAGTGTGTTTATTGATAAAAACCCACAATGTGTCATTTATTGGTGTTTTGTGAACTGTGCACTTAGTTTATTAAATGATACAAGGGCTGCATTTTATTTCGTTGGAGTCTGTTTCGGTATGATTTTGGCCTTAGAAGAGGTTTTCGGGTGTGTTGTTGTTTTATGTTGTGTTATGTCTTTTTAAAATGTTTTATAAGTGGCGCAGATGGCTTATTTAATCTGTATAAATTATGAGATTCATGTTTTGCAATGATTTTGACGTGCGAGTGTTTTTGAAGTGGCGTTATGATATAGTTTGGGTGTGTTTCGTTTGTGTAAATTTTGTGGTTCTAATTTTTATGTATTGCATAATTTGTTCTTTTAATTTATTACATGTTTTGTGGAGTGTGCAGGACCCCGCTACGATGGTTTTGGTCCGCGGGTGTCGAGGTACCCCGCATGCACATGAATAAAGTAAATCATATATATATATATATGTGCAATGCACATATGGGTGTGTATATATATATATATATGAATGCATGTGTGTGTGTGCGCCAAGTGTCAATTCGAGTGGTCGTCGGCAATAATGACATGATTGAGGTAGGTTTCCTATGCCTATGCCTTTAGTTTGAATTTCATAATTGCTTGCTTTCTTTGAAAGTATATTATATGTATATGTATGTTATATTTACATGTTATGAAATCTGGGTGCATTCGCTAACAATGGTTATGCATTTGTTTTAGAAAAATGTAATGTATTACAAATTCCATTTGGACTTTCATAAATTAATTGCATCATTTTAAGAAAGTGTTCAAGATTGTTTTTTTATATATGTAACATGTAGATTGTTAAATTGGGATTTCTAAAAGGTTTTTCAAAGATTTTAGATGATTATATGTGTAAAAATTAAAACTATTATTTGTGAAACCATAAAGCCTGTTTGGCCCTTTTGGAATGGTTTGTAAAATTGGAAAAACCCCTCCTAAGGCAAACCCCCTTGGTTTTAGAAAATGACTTGTAAGTTGAGTATACGAATATGTGCCTAATGTTGGGGCTTATTCTTTATGTAATGTGAAAGTGGGGAATGTTCTTAAGGAGGGAGAACAGTGGTGAGAGGTTTAGCGAGTTTTTCGGATAAGGAAAGTGTGACGTTCATATCTTTTCTTTTGATAGAAGCTCACCACCTTTTTGGAATAGAGCACAATGGTAAACCCGGGTATCTAGGTGGGTGACCAGGACTAGTACGCTAGATGACACGGCAGGGGTTCGTCCCGGTTTTTCTAGCAGGATTGAGGCAACAACACTAACTAAACATATGAATTTCTGAGGGTCGTGGCCTTCTAAGACACATTTTCCGAGGGTCGTGGCCTTATAAGCCACGTTTTCTGAGGGTCGTGACCTTCTAAGCCAGGTTTCACTGAGGTATGAGGTCTTTAGGTTCCCAATTGTTTTAGCTACCTATAGGGATTACCCATGGTGCTCATTTCTGTCATGCTGATGATGATGTAACTTTCTTTTCAGCTGTATCATACTTGATGCCTTGTTTGTGAAAAACATATTTTAATCCAAACTGGTTTCTTTTCATTTTGAAATGTTAAATGCATGCTTGAAACCGATTTTGAAAATGTAATGGGAGTAAAAGGCTTTACCTAAAAATGAAAACTCTTTACTTGAATTTTAAAAGGAGAAACACTATTTTATTATATATTATTTCCAAACTGGCATAGTGGATTTCTTAATAAAGGCAGAGGCATAGGACGTGGTTGTTTTTGGATTTCCTACAGAGCATCTCGGTGCTCACTCCTACTTTACTTTTCAGTTGCAGGTTTCAGTCTTGGATCGCTCTTGGGAGCGAGTGTGGTTGTCGTACCGTGGTGATCCACGGGGTCACCGAAGGTATGTCACATTTCATTGTTTATTCTTTTTTCTGCTGCCACGTCATTCAGTTTATTTTCCTTTATTTATTTGCTTGTTCAATTTATGTTTGTTTATCTTTGTCATGGGCCAAACCGTTCCCAACTAGTTTGTTTTTAATTCCCGACACTAGTTGGCAGCCCGTGGGGATCGGGAACGCCCTTCGGGCCATGTCGCGGACCGGGTCGGGCGTTGGGTCGGATGACGACCCGGCCTGGTTCGTGACAATTTCTATAGTGAAAATGTGAGATTTATACTGATCACAAGTGTTTGATGTATATTTTCTCACAGAAAGAACATAACATGAGGAAAAAGAGATGGCTCGAACCACTCTAGGATTATGATTTCACTATACACTACCACCCTAAGAAGGAAAATAAGGTGGAAGATTCCTTGAATAGAAAGGATCATGGAGTTTTGGAAAGATAAGAGTTGAAAAGGATCCTATTTTCATTGATCTAGTAAAGATAGATATTGGAATAACCATGTAAGGTGAAACAGAAATAATTTTTCCAATGGTTGCAAAAAAATCATTACTAGTAAGGATAACGAGGTCTCAGGCCGGTGATGAAGAGTTTCAAAAGAAGATTAAATCTGTGAATGATGGGAGATTGAGTGACTTTTTGTATGAAGATGGAATTTTGAGATTTCGGAAGATACTTTGTATACCTAATATACCTGATATAAAAACGGGAATTGTTGGATGATGCTCATAGTTCCAATTTCTTTATACACCATAGAAGCACCAAAATGTATTGAGATTTGAAGAAACATTTTTTGTGGGAAAACATGAAGAGGGAGATTACTGAGTTTGTGTCAAGATTGTTGGTTTGTCATCAAGTGAAAGCTAAAAAGAAAAAACTGGAGGATTCATGCAACCTATTCCTATCCCAGAGTGGAAATGGGCTAATATTATGATGGAATTTGTCATGGGACTACCAAGGACTCCTAGAAGGAATGATGCAATATGGGTCATTGTTGATCATCTTACCAAGTCAGCAGACTTTCTTACTATAAGAGAAGATTTACCGCTTGAACATCTAGCAAGATTGTATATTAATGAAGTAGTGAGAATTCATGGAGTACCATTATCGATTGTTTCTGATCATGATCCACATTCTACATCAAGATTCTAGAAAAGTATTTGGAAATCACTAGATACTGAACTTCGTTTGAGCACTTCCTACCTCCCTCAAACAGATGCAAATTCAGAACGAACTATTCAACCCTTAACAGACATGTTGATATCCTGCTCACCAGACATTCTGGAGATGTGGGATCAATATTTACCTTTGGTAGAATTTTTTTATAACAATAGCTTCCATTTAAGTATTCATATTGCACCATATGAAGAGTTATATGAAAATAAATGTCACACACCAACTTGTTGGGATGATATTGGTGAAAGAAAACTCGTAGGCCCAGAACTTGTGGAGGAAATGATGGAAAATGTAAAGGTAATCCAAAACCACATCAAAGCATCTCAACGTAGGCAGAAGATATATACTGATAACTGAAGGAAGGATTTTTAATTTTAGGTAGGAGATCATGTATTCATGAAGGTATCTCTATAGAAGGGTGTTATGCATTTCGGTAAGAAGGGAAAATTGAGTCCCATGTACATCAGACCTTTTAAAATTTAAGAACGAATTGGGACTGTAGCTTACCAGTTAGCAATGATGCCATGTCTCTCCAAAGTCCACGATGTGTTCCACGTATCACTATTGAGAAAATAAATGCTTGACCCAACACATGTACTCACCTTTGAGGAACTAGAACAAGAACCCAATCTATCTTATTGCGAAGAGCTCATCATGATTCTTGATACCAGAGAACAAGTGTTGAAAAACCGAACGACTTGTCTGGAAAAAGTTATATGGAGAAACCATAATATGTAAGAGACAACATGGGAACCCAAAGAATATATGATGAAGAACCACCCAAGTCTTTTTATGAAATAATTTTCTAGAAATTACAGGGAAAAAATTATTTGAAGGAGGAGAGAATGTAACACCCCAAGCTTCCACGGTATGCTTCTCTTTGAATAATAAAATGGCGTGTGTTGTACGCAACTTTGAGTTATAACACACACCACAACCAATCAAACAATCCGTTATGAATAGTAATACCCACTTAATGAAATTTTATAAATCGCATCTTTCAAAATGGACTTCATTTTTGGATTCGGAATATAAAAATTAGCTTATGGTGAATTTTTGGTATTTTTATGAAAACATTCAATTTTTGATGAATGGTGAAGAACACTGAGTTATAGTTTAAAACTAAAATTTTATTTAAATAATTATTTATTTTATTTAAATTTATTTTAGGTAAAAATAGAGACATAATACCTATATAAGTTCAATATAATTCATTGGAGCCAGTTTATAATAATTTTAGATATATAAAAATTTTATTGAACTTTTCATAGTCTTTTACCAACCTCCTTGGAGAATTTGTGAATTCACATAAAAAATAATTTTACCGCTTCTGTGAGTGAAATTTCAAAAAAATGAGAGACACGGTTGATATTAGTAAGTAAAATGTGGTTTAATAAGATATAAATTATTTTTGGTGAATAATAACTTTTTACTTTTATTTACCACAGTTAAAAGTAAATAGGGTAATTAAGGGTAAAAATGATTTAATTATTACCCTAACCCAAGTCCTAATTTTATAAGATATGTATAATTCGACCAAAAAAACCTTTGGAAAAAATATTAACCACATTGGTCTACTTGGATTAGATTATGACACTTATTATTATTTTATTTAAAGAAGAGGTAAAAGAGTTAAAATCAATGTTTAATAACTAAAACATTTTAAATTTATTGTTACACATAAGATAAACTAGACTATAAATATTCAATAGAAATAAAAAAAATATTTCCTACATTATGGAATTTTATTTATATTTTTTAGACATTATAAAATTTAATTTATTTATGACACAATGATGATGTAGTAATTACCTAATTGATGAAATATTAAACAAATTGATATTATAAATATCCAAATAAATGTAATTTGAGACTTTTTATGAATTAAAATATTTTCTTGGTTAATATGACATATTAGGGTTGTTCATATTAATTGTTTTTGAATTAATAATTCTTTTATGAATTTAGAAAAAAACAAAATACCAAATAGTGTCAAAATTGACATAAAAGAGTTTTTAAAAACAATATTATCTTATTAATTGATATTCTATTCCTAAAAATATAAGGTTAGGCCAAAAGACTTATATAATGATATGTGTATCATTAATGAACCACATGGGGTCAGTTTCGAAGTATATAGTATGTTTATTAACCATATAATATAAAATACAAAGAGACATGGTAAATGGGAAACTATTAAAATAAGAGTTAAATTTAAAATATAAGGTTAATATAGTGACCCAAACCTATCTAAAACCTACTGGTTGAGTGGTGTTTGACCAATACCCACTATATCCTCTAAATAAATATATCTAGAGCCATTAGAAAACGAAAATTATTTTATTATAAAATAATATTTCTAGCTCTTCCTAAGGTGCCCCTCACCCCTCTTATAAAAAGGCACTCACCCTTCTCTCTAATTCACACCTTCAAATCCATTTGGCTCAGCCTAAACCTGCCCAAATACTCTCTCAACTATCCTTAATTCATTAAATAGGCCCTACTTTAATCAGAAATCCATCTTAATAATCCCTTTTGATCAAATAAAAAGGAACAACCCAAAGAAGAGGTAAATATTTCATCACCTCTTTCAAGTTCTTTTCTTCTCCCACATCTTCTTTCATTGTTATTTCCATTCTAAAAGTATAACTCCAGTATCTTCTATATACTATGATGGTATTATAAATATGGTACAACAAAATTCATTATTCTATCCATCCTTTGAATGAAATTTCACCATATGTGCGTACGTACAACTTACCGTCTCCATGTCATGCTGTAATTTTTATTCAATACAATATTGTTTGGATTGGTATAACAATGATGTGAAATTTATGTAAAGAATAAATTTAACATGATATATATTTTTTATATATGATATACCATCAAATTATATATTATTTTAATAATGATATTGTCGCTCGTGCATACGTACGAGTTATCATCTCCATAAATGTGATGAGATTCATTTCCCATCGTATCCATTCAAAACTAATTTTCATTTGACGATTAAAAAAAATGTTTAAAGACTTGATATCATTCTGGATATGAATAAGAAACATCCCATCCATAACAAATATGACTCACATAATAAATAATATAATGGAAAACGAATCCGTTAACACCCGAAACAATGTTAATATTAAGATATTATTATCAAAGTAATATTAAAAGATCATATATGATATCATATTGATGTATATGATTCTTTTGTAATTTAATAACAATTATTTTACCATTATACAGGAGGTTAAACTACCCTCAACCATGGAAAAGTGCAAGGTAAGGGTTTATTTCACAATTTATTTATTATCTGAGGTTGTTTTTAAGTATCTACTAGGACCTCATTATCATCGACGTCCATATTTCATATAAGTGTATTCCAAAACATTCTTAATATTTTATAGACTATGGTTTAAATTAATTTATAACTTTTTTTTACTTTTATAAGATGTTTATAAAGGATTCCTTCCATCGTTTTCCAAATAGGGTCCTTTATAGCCTTTCTGAAAAAGGTGAAGTAAGAATGTATTTTTTTTAAATTATACAGTGGGTGTGGCTATTTTCCACCCTTATAAAATTGTTGAAGCCACCATTAAAAGATTATAAGAATTTTTTCAAAGAAAATATTTTTTTATAATTATTTTACTTTTACATTATTTCAAAAAAGTGATATTTCTCTCAAATAGTTTTTGATTTTATCTATGTCAACATCCTTTGATAGATTTTAAGATTATTTGAAGTAGATTTATTATGATAAAAAACATCCATATTGTATTGAATGTTTTGTGATATGTTTGACTATGGATGTGTTATTTTTTAAACCATTCATGGTTTATAGATAAAGAATTGACATTTTGTATGCTAGATTTAATACGAATGTTTATGTTATGTTTAAACTTGTTCATATGAGGAATGCATTGGACTTATTAAGTGATGGGTGAAGCCCACTATAGCTCCTCGATGCATCTATAGGTCACATAAGAAAATCTAGTGTCTTGGCACAAGGCCTTGACAAAATCTTATTTTTAGTCTTGGCACAAGGCCTTGAATATGTGGTTATAAAAGTCTGTAATTATGCATTCCATCATTATGAAAGTGGTTTATAATATTCCATGTGATTATTCAACAAGTATAATATCCATGTGAATAAGTTAATGGAATTATTTCATTTTATTTTTCCCATATTATTCTGATGTTCACATTTAAAAGGCTTTTGGATTAGTTATATATTGACTTATATGTTTATGCTTATTTATGAAAGTTTTCACTATATTATTATCATTACTGAGCATATAAGCTCACCCCTTTCTATGTTTTATTTTTTCCAAGATGTGAAGAAGCGTTTTATGACTGACTTGCAGGGATATTCTGAGGGGATATGAGTGTTGACTATGGAGACTATGTTGTTTTAGTTTTTTACTTTATCATGTAAATGTATCTAGTGTTTCAAAGGATACTAAACTAACTAGTTTTTCGAGACTTGATCTTTTGTGATCATACCTATGTTATATAATAATGCACCAACTATGTGTAACTGGGTCAGGGCATTACATTTAACTCTCTTGGGTAATAAATATAATTGAGATTGGGTTTTCATGATAATATAACATTATTTCTCTCTTCGGTTGAAAATATGTTTTTTCATTCAAAACTATTTATTTTAAAAATATTTTAAAAAATGATTTATGATTATACAATGTTTTTAAAATTAAAATCTAACCAAGTGTTACATTTCAAAAAAAATTAAAAAATGAATCATCATGTCTGTTTCCAAATTAATTCACATTTGGATTTTAGTGAAAGTGTGAACAGAATATTTGTATTTAACATGAATTAGATGAATGATAATTCACTCGTTCAGGACCGCTATGTTTTTTAATAATGCATTAAATGTTTTCAAAGTTATATTCTAAGAAAAATAATTCCTTAATAATTTGTAAATTATCTTATTTAGAAAAAATCATTTGAATGTGAAATGGATTTTGAATGTGTTTGTGAATTGAAAGGTTTTTCAAAACCAAAAAGATATTTTTATCATGAAATGATTTAAATTATTTTTAAAATATCACATTATATGATTTGAAGGTTATTATCAAAAAATTATTTTTAAAAGGTATTTTTTTTAAAGAAATTAATTTTAATAAAAATTAATATTCCTCATGAAATATTTGAAATGTTCTTTCAAAATTATTTTCCTTCAAAGATGACATCTGATGAGGTTACCAATTATTTACTAGGGATGTCAACCTAGGATTAAATTATTATTCATTCAAATAATGGATCTTTATAAAAATATATTTATGAAACCGGTTTCTATTGAATGGGTTATACCATGAAAAATTATTATAAACCCCCTTATTTTTTACGTTTTATGCTATGATGAAATGATGACATGATTACAAAACCTATCTCATCTCCATAGGTATGATATGATGAAATTTTTATAAAACCATTTCCATTTCATTGATTATGATATGATGTATTTTTTATGTTCGTGTATAACACATATGTATTATTTTTACTATATGATGGTGGTGATGTTATAACTAAGGATGGTGGTTATGCTATAACCAATGATGGTGGTTAAGTTATAACAAAATATATGATTGAACTATATCTCCCTATAATTATCTAAGTAAATATATATATATTATGATATAGACCAGTATATAAATTGGATTGAAGATGGTTCAATAAGATAGGGTTGTATTGGGGAGTGAAATTAGTTCAATAATGTATGGCTAGATTGGGGTGTGAATGTGGTTCAGTAAGAATTGGATAGAATGACGAGTAATTTGGGTTTAGTAATATAATATTGGAATGAGGTGTGAATGATGTTTATAAAAAAATATTGGGATGGGGAGTCAACTAGGTTCAAAAATATTGGGATGGAATTGGTAGGGAACCTAGTTTAGTTAATTGGACATTTACGAGGAGTGAACCTGATTTTTTAGTGGACATTGCCTACAATGATGGTCTTGATAGGTATCCTTGACTACAATGGAAATTATTTTATATACATATTTGTATGATAACAATTTGATTCCTTATGAAAATTTTAGACCCACATGGCTCATGTTTTTTATTTCCATATGATTTATGTCTTATGAACTACAAATCGTTATGAAATGACCCATGAATGTGATCTTTGATATGCAGGGTGTGGTTTTCAGTTGTTATTATCATGTTCTTATACCCTTATTTTCATGTTATGATTATTTATCTTTGTTATTTAACCTTACTATGAATATGATCTGACACTTTATTTTATTTTATTTTCCCTAGGATATGATGATATTTTATAAGTAGGATTACTAAAGGGGAATTTCTTAATGGGATATATTGGAGATATTTCACAAACATAGAATATTTTGTACCATGTTCCATAGGACACTAAAAAATTGTGGTCCCCAAGTGTGTGTTTATTTAATGAATTGAATATTCATATAAATTTTTTTAGTATATATGTTTGATAATCCTAGGTCACTATATCCATGAATGATTCTTATGATCTATGAATGTTTTGGTATGATTATAATAGGTTAAGCTCACGGTCACATACCTATTATAATCATTTTATGTTAAAATTATCATTTGTATATCCCCCGGTTACCCTTACTAAGCATATGAGATGTTAATATATTATATTTAACCCAAGGATATAAATAAATGTTTTATATATGGTGTGTCTAAGAAGGGTTTTTGTTATGAATAACTAAGTGGGATATGTTGTACATATTTTATGAACTACTTATTAATGTATCCATGTTTCCAAAGACACTTAACATCTGTGGTTATAGAATTGATATTATTTTCATTTTTTTAATATTTATCTAATAAGAATTTATAATTATTTATTGATTTTAGTGATCACTATGCATTCCTTGCAAGTCATGCACCTTTTTTGAATTTGTTTTCGTTTTTAAATAAATGTATTCCCTTTTTTTCTTATAAAAGTTGAAATAATATCCTAATATACCCTGACACCAAAACTACATATGTATTTTCCAATTTCTACCAATAACTCTCTGAAAGACTATTATTAACCTTAAGTGGGTTATTTTATTTCCAATTGACCACCACACAATGGTTATTCCCCTTCATAAAGGATATAATCCAAGTAGTGAAGTGGATATTTCTAATCACTCCTCTTTATATCCTACATATTTATGTTATTTTGTTATTCCAAAAATATCAATTCAAAATCTTATAAAAATAAAATTAGTTTCTATTATTATACTTCTATGTTATTATAATGATTTTAAAGCATAAACCACCCTCCCATTATCTATTATGAAAGAAATATAAATCACGCATTATGCAGACTACCACCTCTATGACCAAACATGTTTGACCTTCCATCACAGATTTGAAATATATTCCTAAAATGAAAATTAATATATAATTATTTTATTTATGACATATTTCATAATCTTAAATTATAATCGATATAACTCTTTTCCCTATTTTATAGAAAATGACATCCAAATCCATGCGTATTTGTGGACTACCACCTCTATAGAATGATCACTTACATTTTTTTCATTTCATAACCACATTACATGGATGGGTATGAGAATGGTTTTTTAAGATAAATTTTATGATTATGATTTTAATAAGTCTATTTCTTTAATAATTTAACAAACTATTAATAATATAGATGATAAAAATTTTGAGATAAGATTAACCATTTTAAAATAGAGTATTATGGTGAAAAAACAAATTATTCATATTATGTAATTTTATCATTACCATAATTTCTTCTCCAATTACAAAAAAATAAAATATTTCACACCAATAATCCCAATATATGATCCATATTCTTATTGATAACTATATCTCCACCAAATCAAAAAATAATCATCCTTTAATCATTGTATGTTTATGTTTTAGCTAGTTTGACCACCAACTTGAAAAATGCAATAAAATTTTATCATGTATGACTATGAAAGCCAAATTATTATAAAAAAACAATCCAAATATTAAAATAAATATTTTGTTCTAGTTTATTAATGGATAAATTAATATTTAATTCAATAATTAAGAAAACACAATTCATTAGTTATGAAAATCACTAAAGTTTGACTATTATTGATTTAATATTCAAGGATAAAGAATGAAATACTCATAAAATGAAATTAAAAAAATCATATATCATTATAAGTAATCCATTTCAAAAAATTTAACAAAATTTTAGTGATGTGTTTTGGAAGAAAATCTAATACTGACACCACTTCTATGAAGCTAGTATAAACGGTCAACACTCTAATACCATGATATTTGAAAATAGGTACCAACTAACTAATATACATAGAGATAACTATTATAAATGAAAAATATAAATAGTTTTATGTATTTATATGGATCAAAAAAAGTTATTAATATATTTATGTTTGTTATATATGTGGTTAAATCACTTATATGGATATCAATAGTAAAGGTAAGGGATTATTTGTCTCATATTGGAATCTCCAAATACATGCTTATGTTATACATAACATTTTATTATAAATTTTGAAAATAAAAATACTTTTCAAATTTTTTAATCTTTGTAATATTATTTTTCATGGTAATAATTTTTGTATGTAATGTTCAACCTATCAAGGGGTTTTTATTCAAAAATTATAATATATGTAAGTGTATATTTGTCTCGTTTTGAACTCCATGGGACATATTTGATATTGGGCACCATAATTTCATTTTTATGGTGTATCAACATACCAATTTATTTAATATATTAATATAATATCCATTTCACTATAATTAAATGAAAATGTATTGATCTTCTTCTCAATCTCCTATGGTTCTTAAGTTTCCAATTTTTTATGAGTTTTATAGAGTAAATTTTTGATTCATTGGGTCATAGTCTTTCTTACATGAATATATTATTTAGTATTTAAATATTCCAACCATTACACTAAAATATAGAATATTTCATTTATTTTGTATGGGAAAATTAATTCTCATCACAAAAAACAACATTTTTTATTAAATACTTTCCAAAAATAAAAGTGTATCATTGGTTAGAATGTTTCCTATTCTTATAAATGAATATTTTCTTCCTTCTCAATAATTTTAATCCAAAATATGTTCTCTTATATTTTTTGGAAAGATAATCTGAATTATTTATTATTATTCACATAATTATCCTCACCCATTTTTAAATGGATGATTTAATAAATTTTTTACGATATTGGTTTCAAAATAAGGGTATTTCAAAATATTAAAATAGGGTTTTACAATATCTCAAAAAAAAATCATTTTCCATACAATACACATTAATTTTAAAAATTTATATATTTTCAAGGATAATTTCCTTTCATATATTTATAATAAGTTTTATGGAAGTATTTAATTTCCCATTATAATTTGTTTGAATGTGATTTTGACTTAACTTTTTTTAAAAATGTCTAAAAGCATTTATAAAAAAAATGATTTAAATTAAATTTTCTTCAATGATTCATATCTATTGATGTTTTTAGTCATCCTCTATATTTTATTATGTTATGATTCCTCATTGAAAATAATATTTTTTATTTCAAAATATATTTTATGTTTATTTTATGTATTTTTTGGGTATGTTTAAGAAACTAGTTATTCATCCCCGTGAACATTAATATATATTTATGATTGATTTTATGTGGAAAACATAAGTTAGAATGTTTAAATGTGTTTTACTATATATCTAACCATTTAATTTGTTTATGATTATATCTCATGTGCTCAATATAGTATAATGGAGGATTTATCCAAAGATAAAAATGACAAAGGATGATTTATCCTATGCCAAAAGGACGCACAAGAGGTTTTATTCCAAGCCCATGTTAAAGCATCTAGATTATCCCAAGTGCAATAAGGTGTAAGAGTTATTATCTCAATCATTATATTTGATGAATTAAATGGTGGTTAGAAATTAAATATTGTTTATATGATTATATTTATGCCACACTTTTATATCATTATCTTATGTATATGATTTTTCTCCTTGAATTTTTTTAATGTCAATTGATTCTGCACACTTGTTCTATGATTTATGTTTTTTTGTTTCAGATTACATTTACTTCTATCATGACATACATACAAGTATTATTATTCCATGTTCTATTTAATTATAAAATTTTACACTTCAATAGATTTATTATATAAACATGATCTCACCTTTGATTACATGTTGATATGTTTTCCCATACAAATTATTTAAGATAACCCCTTTCTTAAGTTTTTATTTCCCCAGGTTTTGAAGGTATGTATAACTTGTGGAAATTATATACGTGACTCTAGAAGAGTTTTAATATGAGGAAATAATTTTAGATTAATTTTTTTATATAGATAATCTAAAAGACATAATCCTTTCGGTCCATATGTTGTGTGACTATTTCAGATATGTATTTTTTAAATCATGAGATCAATATATTATTTATTTCATGTATATATCAGGATATTTTAGTTGGTATCATTGTATAATTTCGTTTTTTTATTATTAAAGTGCACATTCCCAAAATCCCTGGGCATACTTGTATGGGATATGTCTATGTATAGGATACCATCCTAGTGTTATGGTAAAATAGATATTACTTTTTTCCCCAAGAAATTAAATCACTATATGGATACTAGAAGTGGATACAAGCTCTAGAAAATACATTACTAGGGGTAATAAAGTAGAAATGTTAATTATGGGTGTTAACTCAATAATCACCTAGTGTGTAAAAAGTTTGCCCCACTAACATGTAGTTTTACACTCTCAAGGGATATGATTTAGTTAATCCACATTCTATTTGTGAACCATTAGAGATTATTTAAATTCCTAACTAGTTCTGTTGGAGAACAATATAGGGTAATGGACATAGATCACACAGATTAAAACCCAATATATTTATAACTAAGGTTATATATTTATTTTTTGTTTTATTTATTCTAGGATCATATTATTCATTCTATTCATTTAATAATTTCTCATTCACAACATTCCCATATTTAATGTTATGGATGGATCCTAGAGGAACTGTGTCAACAATAGGTGTAATGAAACATGTTGAGATTTTCCAAATAAGATACTAAATGGTAGGAAAATGGAGTTAAAAAAATTAAGACAATGATGTCTTATTTGATGAATAATAATGAAAACCCTTTAGAGCTCATACACTCACCAAGCAATGACTAGCTTACAATCAATTTTTTCTTCAGTAAAAGAACATAGATCATTAGTGGGTCTCCAAATATAATAATATTTTAGGAATGGATCAATGTATTAGAATAGATATTTTTTATTCAACATAGATTAGATCTTGAAATGTTTATTTTATCTCTATATCATTTAGAAGGTGAAACTGATCATTGTTGGACCCTTATTAGGAAAACGAGTCAAGGGGGAGATACCAATTATATGAAATGAGACGAGTTTTGTAACACCCAAATATTTTTAGATTATTTTTAAACAAAATTAATCATTTATATATATTTCATTATACACAAAACTAATTTTAAAATTTGTGACAAGAAATACTATGTTTTTCTTACATTACACGTAATACCGAGTTTATAGAAAACATGATATACTATTTAAATATTATTATTTGATATGATATTTACAAAATATACATTGGAATTGAATGAATGAATAGTATTAAATAAATTAAAAAATATATTTTTTACACATGAATATATAATGAATTATTTGGTCGAAAATTAATAAAAAACAGAAACCAAAACTACATGAAAATTATAGAAATATTTTTCAAAAAAACTATTTTTGTGAAAATTAAAATTTTTACCTAAAAAAACTAAAAAACAAATTTTAATGAATTATTTTATGTAAATTTATATATTATATATTAAATAAACTAATTTAAATTCATATGTTTTTGTTTTCTATACTAGAAATAGGAATAAATCATATTTTATGGTTAACAGTTTTATTAAAAAAATAGTTTAGTCGCCATTTTTGAATAACTATTTTAATAATATTTTTTTTATAAAAATTATAAACATTATTTTATAAAATAAAAATCATTCTTGAAATAATTGTATGAAAATTATATTTCAGTGATTTTTTGAGATTTGTTTGAATAGAACAATTTGTTTGATGAATAGTGATAAATTATGAATTTTAATTAAAAACTCTCTTTTTTAAATTATTTTTAAAGATAAATTTAAATTTAAATTAGTTTTAAAGTAATATTAGTTCTATTATATATCTAATTATCTAATTTGGGTCATCTTAATCAATTATATATAAAATTTAATAAAAAAAATTGTCAATGTTTGAACTTTTTCTCATTGAAAACCTGTTTTCTCATCATATATATGGGATTAATTCGAAATTAATTTTTACCACTAATTTGAATTTAATTTATAAAAATGTATTTCATATTTGTAATAAGATTAATTTATATTATAAAATATATTGAAATTAATTTTATTATCAAAATTAAATGTGAAGACATTAAAATTATTTACTATGTTTAAGGTAAAAATGGGTTTACTAAGGGATTAATATAAAATTATAAGAGTTTAAATAAGAATATAACATGTATAAAATATATTTTATGTTTATATTTAAGCCATTAAATTTCTAAGGATCATATTAATCCTTATTGGAGCCTTATATCATGATAAATATGTGGTTACACCTTTTTATGTTCTAAAATTCCAAGTGTGGCACTCACCTCGCTTATAAAAACACACCACATATCTTCTATTATTTACACATTAAAAACATCTTATTTCGGAAAATTAATTCCCACATAACTTTTAAAAATCACTAATATCATACCGGAATCCTTATTTTAGGAATTCATCCATCCTATTAAATATTTTACTATAAACCTATGGAGGTTACCTGAATAAGAGGTAATATTCATCAAAAACATTTTTTTAAATTTTTCATCATGATGCTTACAAAAATTTAAACAAAGAAGATATTATAAAATAAGCATGTTAAATAATGTAATATTATATTATTTTTATATAATGAGTAAAAAAACATTTCTACATCCATCAAATTGGGTACAAAATCATCATTTCTGTGTACAAAAGACTACCAACTTGTGGATGCATGTCATTATGTTTTCCATTACATCTTCTCATTGTTGTGTATGATGATGTATATAATATATATATATATATATATATACTAGGTCTATATCATAATAATTCTTTATGAGTAATAAAATTATATATATACTTTTTACATTCCATTTGGTAGGGGATATAATAATGTTGCTCATGTGTACAGTGAACTACCACATCATGAAGTGTTGTGATCCCTTTCAACTAACGATTTACATGAATGATAATAATTATAAATTTAATGAATATATATTATATAAATAAAATAATTATGAAATTCATGACATATTTATTAGTAATAAATGATGACAAATCATGTTATTTCTAAAATTTTCACACACCGAAAGATGACAACGTCGTTCTTGTACATGTAACTACCGCCTTCACAAACTGATGTAACTCCATTTTTATATCCAAAAAACCAAGATGATATGTATAAATATATATTTAGAAATAATAATATATATAATTGTTAATGAAAATATATTACTTACCTCTTTCCATAATGGTCATTGAAAAATTTATATGTTACTCATGCATATGTGTGACCTAATGCCTCCATTATTGTAATATACTACATTTATTGAAAAATATATCATGAATGGTCTTAAAATTATAATTTAATTATAAATATTATTATTATGTGTCTATAATTATTATATATAAGATGTAACCCTGATCAAATGAAGATAAAAAAATAAAAAATCAAATATATCTTAAAAACAAGGATTTTATTACTCAAAACATGAAATTAAATATAAGGCCCCAGACTTAAACCTTACATAATATTGAGTTATCACAAGATTACATGATGAGGATCTTTTCAGGATTAGAGTTTTAGAGAATTAGATCATGAAACTTTCATTACATTCCACCTCTAAACAACGTGGTTACATAAAAGATAGGATTCATTCTTCCCATCAATGGAAACATATTTAAAATAAAACTTGGATTCTTTCTTGACACATCCTTGACTCTCTCATCTTATCATGTACCTTCCCCATGATCTGTGAAAAACATTTCAAAAACTTGGGATGTGCATAAAAACCTCAGTTAGGGATACACAAAGAATGAAAACTGTTAGTTTTTTATACATCAAGTAAACCATGTATACTCTATCAAAGTAATACATTCACCTTCATGAAGTAGTAAAAACTCTTCACTGAATAAAGTATCATTACTTACCTTTTTGTAACCAAATGATTACCTTAAAACCCATATAAAGAACACATATCATATATAAAGGTAACTTGGGACATAAACATACTTAAGTGGAATAACCATACGGTCGACTTCCACACATATCACTTAATGGAATAGCCATATGGCCAATTTCCATACATACTTAATGTAATAGCCATACGACCGACTTCCATACCCAATGCATTGGAGGTTATAACGTAACCACCCGTCCTGGTATTCACGGAACCACCAGTCATATGGTTTATCACGTAACCACCTGTAAAATGTCCAAGTACCAATATAAAATCATAAAACATAAAACCAATATAAAGGAATGATAAAATTTCCACATTTCAATCACAATATTTCGTAATATAATTTTTTATCAAAACCATTTTTAATACCAAAATACATAAAAGAATATATGGTATTTATTCTATTTTTTAAAAAACATTACGACTTGTTGAGGAAACCAAAGACCAAATAATACTCACGGCGGTGGAAAAGGTCATTGTCACCGTGTACGTTAAAAAAGACATTGCTTTTTTGTCGTTTAGTAAAACGCTTCGTATAAAAATATTCCTTTCGTATAAAAGTAAAAGTAAAAGGGGTTTATACACCGTATAAAAGAAAGTTGTGTATAAAACGAAATATGCCTCAATGAAAGGAGATTGAGACGAAGTCCCTTACAAAGACGGTATCCTTTGTTTAAGGATAAATCAATTAAATAATTTATGTGTGACAAACGAATACACAAAATATAATTGGATATTAAGTGTAAAATAATCAAAGGTCATTCACACATATTCAAAGGATGACATATTCAATAACTACATGTTGAACCCAAAGAAATCGAAATTGGGTTAAGAAGTTCCCTTGACAGCCTAACAGCGTCACATCAAAATGAGTTGATGAGAGATAAAAAAAGTATCTCATCACTTGGAAATAAAATTTACATCAATAAGGATATATGAGAACATATACCAACATAACAATATGTAAATTAAAAGACACAACAAAAGAAGTCTTTTAAAAAGAGGAGGGTGAAAGGTTCCCTTACCGACATGGGTATGTTTCAAAACATACGCCCCGTGAAAGAAGGACAATACATAATTGATGTAAATACTCATAAATGAAATAATATTACACAATGAGTAAAATAATGGTTAGTACATACACCACTCAAATGAAATTGTGGCAAATGTATCATAAATCTCACAGGAATAAAAGTGAGATGAAAAATCCCTTACGAAAACTCGGCAGCCTAACGACGCCACTTAAAACTTATAAAATGGATTGATGAGATCAAATAGAGTATCCCATAATATTGCAATATAATTTACAGCAAGAGTAATATAAAAGAAAATCCCCCAACATAACAAAGATGAGCTTAAAAGAAGTGACACAAAGGAGAGTACTTAAAAAGAAAGAGAGGAGTAAGATCCCTTATGAAAATTCGGCAGCCTAACGGCACCACCGAAAACTTCCAAAATGGATTGATGAGAGAGAATATGTTCTCTCATCATATGAACAATAAAAATTACATTAAGAGTAATATAAAAGAACATCCCAATAACAAGAAATATGAGCTTTAAAAGGAATGACATAAAAGAGTGTACTTAAAATGAAAGAGAAGAGTAAGATCCCTTACCTCGTATCCGACTTGACCCGGCCGTTCTTTAATCTCCTAAATAATAAACTTGAGTTAATCTCTACTTGCTTAAGAACATTTTTCAAGTTCATTATCCCTTTTATACCAAGTTATGAACATCGTGTAATCATTTAAGTTAATAATGTTCATTTTGTCGGTATTTGGTTCTTAAGTCAAAAATAGACTTCTTACACTTACATGTTGTTAATTTGGTCAATGGTTCATTATATCCAGAATGATATTAAAGATTTTGATAACATAAATATCATATATATTCAGCATATACCTGTATTTATAATATCACATCACATTTAGTGGTAAGAAATGAAATGCACCGTTCATGGAGACGGTAAGTCGTACGTACGCATGAACACTACTTCCATTTCTATTTCGTATTTCCTGGAATGGAATCATAATGATATAAGAGTATATTATAATTCCAGTATAATAACATACCTAATATCATCAACTTTATCCTTTACACATCCCACATATGGTATTAACGAATCAAATCACTTTCAGGGGGTGGTAGTCCGCACTTCCTAAAATTAAGATATCATGTTTACCCATAATGGAAACAATAATGGTATGCCCTAAATGAAAATTACAGAAGCTTAAGGAAAGAATAAACATATTATATATCATATATAAAAATAGTGACGTCATAATGGCCACCTTTGAAGGTGTTAAATGAGTATTGAACAATCATCGTTTCGGGAGGCAGAATTTGGCCATCCACGGAAACCATATGTTCTTTAACCATTTGATGTAGTTGTTTGAGAGTGTAGCTCGAATAAATCTTATAACAACATCGTATTATATTGAAGATACTGGTGTTGTTACAAAAGAAGTAAATAAAATGAGTTTAGGGGGTTGGAGAAGCAAAATAAAACAAATGAACATGAGAGAATGAATTACCTTTAAAAGTGTAACTCCTTTTGATTTGAGCCTAAAGGCATCCTTTGAAAGGATTCTGCTCAAAGGTAATCCTCTAGGATGAGGAGAGGGATGTGGAGAGAGTAAATGGGCAGAGTATGGCCGAGCCAAAGGCTTGAGGAGTGTGTGAAATGAGGTAGAGGTGGGGGCCTTTTATAAGAGGAGAGGAGGGGCACTTTTGGAAATCATGGAACTATTATTTTATTTTCAAAGGTGTTTCGAATTTCTAAGGTCACACATTGATATATTTCGAAGATAAGATGATAAGGCTTCTAAATATTCTCATCCAATAGCTTTTGGACAAGTGTAGGTATTAGATATTACATTATCTTTCCATTTTATTTAAATCGTTAAATAATGAGGTCATCGCTGCATCATCATGATGTCATAAATAATTTAATTTATTTAATATCTAAAAATTAAAAAAAACTACTATGATGTAGGAAATCGTTTTAGCTTTCTAATGAATATTTATAGTCAAAATTGGGACTTGTGTAACCCCACATAAAAACTATTTTAGTAAAACAACTCATGTTTGTGTCAATTTAATTTTAACATTAAATAAATATATATTAATGTCATTTTCCAACCAAAGTGGATCCATGGGGTCCCCAAGTTGACCCATGGGTTTTCTTGGTCGGACATGACTCATACAATAGTTGTAGGACAAGTGTCATGGTGTTTTCACATTTTTATAATATCATTTTTACCTTAAATTACACTAATTACCTCTAATCGCGATTAATGAAAAAAAGTTACTATTCACCAAAAAATAATTTTCATCCCATTGAACCACATTTTACATACTAATGACAACCATGTATGTAGTATTTTCAAAATTCAATACATATTAGTGGTAAACTTTCATTTAACTAAAAAATCAGTTTTCTTGATTACCACTTAGTGGTTTCACTATTCATCAAAAATTGGAGTTTTTCAGAAAATTACCAAAAATTCAACCTAAGCTATATTTGATATTCCGAATTAAAAAATGAAGTCTATTTTACAAAATTCAAAAAATATACGTCACATTTATTAATTTAATAATTAATATCCGTTGTCAAAGCAAATAGCGTGTTTTTATGAAACAATAAGTATCAAAAGATTGACACTAGTTTAAGTCTGATTTCAAAGTGAAATTAATTTCAATGACCACTATTGGATTTAATGGTAAAAATTTATTCTAATTTCACTTTAAAACCAATTAAAAAGATAATCTAATCATATAAATAAATTAGATTAAAAATAGGTTTTGAATTAAAATACAACATTTTACACTATTCATTAAAAAAATAAACTTTATCGGAAAGATACCAAAAATTTACACAAAGTAAATTTTGATGTCCCGATTCTTAATAATAGTTTTATTTGGTCTAAAAGAGTTTTTAAGAGTGAACAAAACTATATTTAATGACGGTTCACCATCAAAAGGTGATAAGTGAACCTTTAGTAAAAACTAGGGCATATACGCCTAAAATTGAATTCTTTCCGTATTTTAAGCCTCTATCCATTATTGGATAAATGTAAAAACATTTAAAAACATATATAATCATATTTTAGTTATTTCTGTCCATTCCCACCAATACAACGGCTACATGTTAACTACCATTTAAAATAATATTATTTTATTATTAGAGTGCAACGTAAGATTCCCAAAAAACTCGTTGTTGCGTGTTGGGTACGCCATCGAGCATAGCGTCCCCATTAAAGTCATATTAATATTTTATTCAAAAATATGGATAAATATGAAAATTTCATATTCTTTATTTACCTGGGGTGTTACATCCTTCCCCCCTTTTGGAAATTGTGTCCTCGCAATTTTAAAATTGGGCTTGGAAACATCCTTGAAAGTCCCACATCGGAAGAAGAGTCGGTAAAGCAATCACTTTAAAATAAATAAAGATAAGTACAAAGGTCACCCAATTTAACCCATACTAGGATTCCAAGTATGAAAACATGGAAATGTAGGAGAAATCATAGGGTCATGTTCTGATGAAGAGTGATAGAAAACATGTTTAGGAGAAAGTTAACCATGAGAAAATCACAAACTTGTGATGGGTTAAACAGTATTCGATTCCCCAGTAGGAAAAGTTAATAGAAAACATTTTTGTTTTAAGTTACTTTTTATTGAGGAATTTATTCATAAGGAAACATAATCACTTATCATGTTGACTTTCAACTTTTATTAGATTCCTTACACAAACTCATATTTTCTCCAAAAGGCGAGTATTTAGGAAGACTTGTTCACATTAAGAGTACTATAATCAACTTCTAGAGAATCACCTAATCCACAAAAGAGAACTATATAATTTCCATATCTTTAGACGTTAACCATAACCAAAACCAAAAAGGCTAGTACAAGATCAGATAAACCCGAAAAGGGTAACCCTTTATAAAAAGAAAATCTATGCTTTATCTCCAAAATTTGTCCAACAAAACCCAAAGTTCAACGAGGACCATTCTATAATCAATTTGTCCATAAAATTCTCCAAAGTAAACCAAACTAATATTGAAACCCAAATATTTTGAAGGATTTAGTCACATAGTCTTCCAAGTTAAATCGTAACATTTATCTCCAAACAACATCAGTTGCTCCTAAAGTCTCGTATTGAAAAGTAATTAACCGAATCACATATCCTCCATGATAGGTTAATCATTTTCATAAATAACCCAAAATCAACTTCCTCTTAATTCATAAAATCATATAACTAAAAAGAATCAGTCAAACTAACCAGGGACTTCACGTAGTCCAGTGGTAGGAGATAAATACCAGTCGCACTTTGGTTGTGGGTTCGATTCTCGCAGCTTTGTCCGACGCGACGGGTTGTCACATGGTCTGTGTGTTGTCCTTTTTCCAAAACTATATAATTCTTAAAACATTCCCCAAAATGAGATAAAATCTTCAAAAATAATCATAACATATTTTAACCTCAATTTTATCTCATGCATTTCATTTTCCATCATATCATATAATAACCCATAATTACCTCAAAAGTAAGGATCATATAAACTCTACTGGTTTCCTTTATAATTATTACCTGAACTTCCACATCGATTGGTCATCTCATACATGATGCATTACAGAACATACCATGCTTCAAGTGGTTGATCATGACTCCTTAATAGTTGGTTTAGAACAACCATGAGTTTCCTCATTGAATCCCCCATTTTATCTAGTATCTTAATCAGAGAACCACCACAGTTTCCTTCAAACCTGTTGTCTCTTTGGTGCCTGCTAGATCCATCCATTCACTAAAAACAGAAATGTCAGTGTGAGTATATCAACAAAACCATCATGTACTAATTAGTAAGGTAAACACTAAGATACACTTACTCATTCGCTTTATCTAAAACTAGGACTCTTTCTGAAATCCTAACCATTATGGTAATGTCACTTATGCTTAAAGAATACCCTAACCTCTAAAGTTATCTAAACTGACCTTTGATACCAACTATAAGGCCCCAGCCTTAAACCTTACATAATCTTGAGTTATCACAAGATTACACGTTGAGGATCTTTTCAGGTTTAGAGTTTTAGAGAATTAGATCATGAAACTTTCATTAAATTCCACCTTTAAACAAAGTGGTTACATAAAAGACAGGATTCATTCTTCCCATCAATGGAAACATATTTAAAATAAAACATGGATTCTTTCTTGACACATCCTTGACTCTATCATCTTATCATGTACCTTCCCCGTGACCTGTGAAAAACATTTCAAAAACTTGGGATGAGCATAAAAAGCTCAGTAAGGGATACACAAAGAATAAAAACTGTTAGTTTTTCAAACATCAAGTAAACCATGTATACTCTATCAAAGTAATACATTCACCTTCATGAAGTAGTAAAAACTCTTCACTGAATAAAGTATCATTACTTACCTTTTTGTAACCAAAGGATTACCTTAAAACCAATATAAAGAACACATAACATATATAAAGGTAACTTGGGACATAAACATACATAAGTGGAATAACCATACGGTCGACTTCCACACATATCACTTAATGGAATAGCCATACGGCCAATTTCCATACATACTTAATGGAATAGCCATAAAAACGACTTCCATACCCAATGCATTGGAGGTTATAACATAACCACCCGTCCTGGTATTCACGGCACCACCCGTCATATGGTTTATCACATAACCACCCGTAAAATGTCTAAGTACCAATATAAAATCATAAAACATAAAACAAATATAAAGGAATGATAAAATTTCGAAATTTCAATCACAATATTTCATAATAGAATCCTTTATCAAAACCATTTTCAATATCAAAATACATAAAAGAGTATATGGTATTTATTTTATTTTTTAAAAAACATTACGACTTGTTGAGGAAGCCAAAGACCAAATAATACTCGCAGCGGCGGAAAAGGTCCTTGTCACCGTGTACGTTAAAAAAAACATTGCTTTTTTGTCTTTTAGTAAAACGCTTCGTAGAAAAATATTCCTTTTGTATAAAAGTAAAAGTCAAAGGGGTTTATAAACCGTATAAAAGAAAGTTGTGTATAAAACGAAATATGCCTCAATGAAAGGAGATTGAGACAAAGTCCCTTACAAAGACGATATCCTTGGTTTAAGGATAAATCAATTAAATAATTTATGTGTGACAAACGAATACACAAAATATAATTTGATATTAAGTGTAAAATAATCAAAGGTCATTCACACATATTCAAAGGATGACATATTCAATAACTACATGTTGAACCCAAAGAAATCGAAATCGGGTTAAGAAGTTCCCCTGACAGCCTAACGGCGTCACATCAAAATGAGTTGATGTGAGATAAAAAAAGTATCTCATCCCTTGGACATAAAATTTACATCAATAATGATATATGAGAACACATCCTTACATAAAAATATGTAAATTAATAGACCCAACAAAAGAAGTCTTTTAAAAAGAGGAGGGTGAAAGGTTCCCTTACCGACATGGGTATGTTTCGAAACATACACCCCGTGAAAGAAGGACAATACATCATTGATGTAAATAATCATAAATGAAATAATATTACACAGTGAGTAAAATAATGGTCAGTACATACACCACTCAAAGGAAATTGTGGCAAAAGTATCATAAATCTCACGGGAATAAAAGTGAGATGAAAAATCCCTTACAAAAACTCCGCTGCCTAACGGCGCCACATAAAACATACAAAATGGATTGATGAGATCAAATAGAGTATCCCATCATATTACAATAGAATTTAAAGAAAGAGGAATATAAAAGAAAATCCCCCAACATAACAAAGATGAGCTTAAAAGAAGTGACACAAAGGAGAGTACTTAAAAAGAAAGAGAGGTGTAAGATCCCTTATGAAAATTTGGCAGCCTAACGGCGCCACCGAAAACTTCCAAAATGGATTGATGAGAGAGAATAGGTTCCCTCATCATATGAACAATAAAAATTACAGTAAGAGTAATATAAAAGAACATCCCAAGAACAAGAAAGATGAGCTTTAAAAGGAATGACATAAAAGAGTGTACTTAAAATGAAAGAGAGGAGTAAGATCCCTTACCTCGTATCCGACTTGACCCGGCCGTTCTTTAATCTCCTAAATAATAAACTTGAGTTAATCTTTACTTTCTTAAGAACCTTTTTCAAGTTCATTATCCCTTTTATACCATGTTATGAACATCATGTAATCATTTAAGTTAATAATGTTCATTTTTTCGGTATTTGGTTCTTAAGTCAAAAATAGACTTATTACACTTACATGTTGTTAATTTGGTCAATGGTTCATTATATCCAGAATGATATTAATTATTTTGATAACATAAATATCATATATATTCAGCATATACCTGTATTTATAATATCACATCACATTTAGAGGTAGGAAATGAAATGCACCGTTCATGGAGACGGTAAGCCGTACGTACGCATGAACGCTACTTCCATTTCTATTTCGTATTTCCTGGAATGGAATCATAATGATATAAGAGTATATTATAATTCCAGTATAATAAAATATCTAATATCATTAACTTTATCCTTTATACATCCCACATATGGTATTAACGAATCAAATCACTTTCAGGGGGTGGTAGTCCGCACTTCCTAAAATGAAGATATCATGTTTACCCATAATGGAAAAATAATGGTATGCCATAAATGAAAAATACAGAAGCTTAAGGAAAGAATAAACATATTATATATCATATATAAAAATAGTGACATCATAATGGCCACCTTTGAAGGTGTTAAATGTATATTGAACAATCATCGTTTCGGGAGGCAGAATTTCGCCATCCATGGAAATCGTATGTTCTTTAACCATTTGATGTACTTGTGTGAGAGAGTAGCTCGAATAAATATTATAACAACATCCTAGTATATTTAAGATACTGTTGTTGTTACAAAATAAGTAAATAAAATGAGTTTAGGGGGTTGGAGAAGCAAAATAAAACAAATGAACATGAGATAATGAATTACCTTTAAAAGTGTAACTCCTTTTGATTTGAGCCTAAAGGCTTACTTTGAAAGGATTCTGCCCAAAGGGAATCCTCTAGGATGAGTAGAGGGATGTGGAGGGAGTAAATGGGTAGGGTATGGCCGAGACAAAGGCTTGAGGAGTGTCTGAAATGAGGTAGAGGTGGGAGCCTTTTATAAGAGGAGAGGAGGAGCACTTTTGGAAATCATGAAAATATTATTTTATTTTCAAAGGTGTTTCGAATTTATAAGGTCCCAAATTGATATATTTAGAAGATAAGATGATAAGGCTTTGAAATATTCCCATCCAATAGCTTTTGGACAAGTGTAGGTCTTAGATATTACATTATCATTCCATTTTATTTAAATCGTTAAATAATGAGGTCATCGGTGCATCATCATGATGTCATAAATAATTTAATTTATATAATACCTAAAAATTATAAAAAACTACTATGATGTAGGAAAGAGTTTTATCTTTCTAATGAATATTTATAGTCAAAATTTGGACTTTTTTATCCCCACTTAAAAACTGTTTTAGAAAAACAACTCATGCTTGTGTCAATTTAATTTTAACATTAAATAAATGTATATTAATGTCATTTTCCAACCAAAGTGGCTCAATGGGGTCCTCAAGTTGACCCATGGGTTGTCTTGGTCGGACATGACTCATCCAATAGGTGTAGGACAAGTGTCATGGTGTTTTCACATTTTTATAATATCATTTTTACCTTAAATTACACTAATTACCTCTAATCGCGATTAATGAAAAAAAGTTACTATTCACAAAAAAATTATTTTCATCCCATTGAACCACATTTTACATACTAATGAAAACCATGTATGTCGGATTTTCAAAATTCAATACACATTAGTGGTAAACTTTCATTTAACTGAAAAATCAGTTTGCTTGATTACCACTTAGTGGTTTCACTATTCATCAAAAATTGGAGTTTTTCAGAAAATTACCAAAAATTCAAACTATGCTATATTTGATATTCCGAATTCAAAAATGAATTCTATTTTACAAAATTAAAAACATATAAGTCACATAAATTAATTTAATAATTAATATCCGTTGTCCGAGCAAATAGCGTGTTTTTATGAAACAATAAGTATCAAAAGATTGACACTAGTTTAAGTCTGATTTCAAAGTGAAATTAATTCCAACGACCACTATTGGATTTAATGATAAAAATATATACCAATTTAACTTTAAAACCAATTTAAAAGATAATATAATCATATAAATAAATTATATTAAAAAGAGGTTTTGAATTAAAATACAACATTTTACACTATTCATGAAAAAAATGAACTTTATCGGAAAGAAACCAAAAATTTACACAAAGTAAATTTTGATGTCCCGATTCTTAATAAGAGTTTTATTTGGCGTAAAATAATTTTTAAGAGTGAAAAAAACTATATTTAATGACGGTTCACCATCAAAAGGTGATAAGTGAACCTTTAGTGAAAACTAGGGCATATACGCCTAAAATTGAATTCTTTCCGTATTTTAAGCCTCTATCCATTATTGGATAAATGTAAAAAAATTTAAAAACATATATAATAGTATTTTAGTTATTTCTATCCATTCCCACCAATACAACGGCTACATGTTAACTACCATTTAAAATAATATTATTTTATTGTTAGAGTGCAACATAAGATTCCCAAAAAACTCGTTGTTGCGTATTGGGTACGCCATCGAGCATAGCGTCCCCATTAAAGTCATATTAATATTTTATTCACAAATATGGATAAATATGAAAATGTCATATTTTTTATTTACCTGGGGTGTTACATTAAAATTTAATTGTTAACGAATAGGTAATAAATACAATTTTAGTATATAATATATTGTATGATATATTAATTTTTTTACCTAGTATATTTATAATAATATTATATTTATTATTAATGAATTTTTAATGAGTATTATGGTGGTCAAGACTTATGGTTAGAGATTTATTATCTCTCTTTTATTTTAGGGAGACATGAAAATTCACCACTCATTTCTTTTGTGTGGTATACATACTACCTATTTTGAATGTTATGTCACGAATATAATTATTTTAATGAAATTTAATGTCTCAATTTATGTAATTGTTTATTTTTTCATACGATGCAAAATATTTCTAATGAAGTAAGGGATTTCCATATCACTATTACTTTATATGAGACAAATACCATATTCACCACCCATTTGTTTTGTGGGGTGAATATACTACCCATGATTGAATTTTATGATTATTTTACTTTAAATTAGAGGGACTCACATATCCATTTTAGGATCTCTATTTCGTGGTTTGTACAATTCAAATGATACTAAAAAGGTAAGTGATTTTCCTCTCATTTATCTTTACATGAGACATATTATTATGCAATAAACCTGTATTATTTTAAGAGGTTTATATAAATATTCTTTTTCATTTAATATCATGAATTTATTTATCCTTGTGAATTTTTTTCATTTTAAAAATATTATCCATTGGAATTAAATTTTCATTTTAAAAAAGTAGTGATTATTTTTATGGGACAGTCTCATTTTTTATCAATATTATTTATAATTATGTTTTCCATAATATAATATTGTTCTATATATCACAATAAAATAATGAACTTTATTATCCTCTCTTTATACAAGGAAAATTCATTTCTTCACTTCATTTTCCACACTTTATGTACTTAAGAGTTTAAAATAATTGTTTTTCCAAATATCTTATTTTAATCGAAAATCCATTTTCTCCCAAGACCTTGTTCTCTAAAAATGGTTTCAAAAATGTTTTTAACGTTTCATAAATCTATTTATTAAATAATTTTTTATCCATTTTTGATTTTTTTAAAATAATTGAAAATTAAACTATATGTCGTTTTCCCTATAATTCACCATTTACTATTACCAAAATGGTGGAAATAATATATAATGACCCGAACCCATTTTCTCGGAGTTGTTTCCTTAAGTAATTACATTGTTATATATACAAGATTCAAATCCCAAAGAACCAAATATTTTAGATGTTTTGGAAAAAAAGATTCCATAAAGATGCATTTGGGGAGTTTCAACATATATTACCAACCCCATCATGAATATCCAAAACCTTATTCACTTATAAAAATTAAAATTTTCATTCATTAATAAATAATAATATTAAAAAATTATCTCTATTGAGTAATGGATACAAATTTAATATTATTTCCCCAATAATTTAAATAACTTTCAGTGTAGACACCATTTGTTAAAAAGAAATAAAATTTAGGAAAAAATAAAATCAATCCATTATTTTTATCAAATTTAAATCCAAATTAAAAATTTTAAATACTACATAGAAAATAAAAATTCAATTCAAACATAATATAAGAATTAAATAATCAATGAATTAGATTACTAACTCAGTGAATAGAAATTGAGTTAATAAATCCCTAAAAAATTGTAATCGGTCGAATCATATGAACCAATAAAAAATAAAATTTAACAAAAAGTACCATAAAACAATAAATAGATACATTATATAAAATAAAAATGGAGAAATATATATATCAAACAATAGAAATATATGATGAATATAGAATATGTCCCAGAAAAATTAAAGTTAGATGAACATTCAATACCTTACACATTACGTTAGTTGAACTAGAATTAACCTGTTGTATAATGGTTTAAATTATTTGATTAATTTATAAAAGACCCATTTTAATATTTATGATATCTTTTATGATCATATTATATTATCATAGAAACTGTTTGTTAATAATATTTCATTATTACCCATTTTTTGGGTGTAAATTGCTTTATTTTTTGATGCATGTTTTGTCATATATGTCATAGTTCTTGTGTATAGGACATTGGTTTTTCATTTCTATAATGAAATATATCATATTTATTCATTATAAAAATTTTTATAATCCTAATTGAATAAGGAAAATTAAAAACAAATAGTATTCCATCATGTAGATGGTAGGACATACGTATGAACGAGCGATAATATCATTCCCTTAAGAGTTAAAGGGTGAGGAAGTGGATGGTATATAAATTATTATATAATTAAAATAATTTCATATTTATTATATATATCCATTATAGTAATCATTATATACATCTAAGTAATGCGGTTTTAAAAAAATTACGCCACATCAAGGTGACGACAAGCCGTATCATTATACGTGTGATGCTTTCTTTTTTCATAGGATGAATAATGGGTGAATATAGTTATACCATAATCATAATAACATCTCCAAATATATATGATATTGGGGTTATTATTTGAGGATATAAAAAACACATATTCAGAGCGTAGAAAAAGAAATGAATTTGAACTTATTTGTAAAAATGATTAACTCTTCTTTGGATGACTTTCTTTAGGTCTCATCTTAAAGGATATAGACATGATGTTTTTAGAATACTAGGACCATATGAACATTGATAAGTTTTTTATTTGATAAATGGATATAGTTTTTTAAGTTATATGGATCAATGTGTTGTAAATAAGCGAGGGAAGAGGTTCCATTTTATTGTTGAAGTGGTGTCATTTTAATAAATCCTAAAAATATTAAATTAAAATAAGCCTATTCTAGAGCCCAAGATATTAGAATTGAATTTAAATGAATATGGGAAGAAATTTTATAACATATATAATCCCATTTGTAATTATTAATGATTTTTTTGATTCTGAAATAATTTAATAATATATTAATTTAATATATTATCATTTTTGTCAAATTTGATACAATTCATTTAATTTGACATAAAATACATCATAAAAAGTGTTAATTCTAATGAAATTATATAAGAAATTTGATATATCTTATAGATCTATAAAATTCACTAACCATGTGAAATAATTCAAAATATATGAATATTAATAATTAAAAAAATTATTTTATATTTTATTAATTAAATAAATACATTTTTAGCATTAAAAAAATTCAAGGTAATTATATAATTTATATAAAGTCAAAATAAATATATATAATTAAATTAATTTCTTTAAGATAAATATATACATTTTGGTTCATTCATATGTTTATTGTTTTCTGGTTTGGGCACAAAAAGAATATTAAATACAATGAAAATGACATTTTGCAACTATAATAGATTTACATAATATATAAGTCATTTTCGCAATAAAGTGTCTACTAAACAACTCATATTCAAGTGTAACGTGATAATGGTAAAATCATATTCATAAAATATTATTTTTTAGAATTTTACATCAAGGTTATATGCTTTTATTTTAGTTTTAACCCTTGTTTAATCCCATTAACTCTTACCATTACAACATAGATGTTTACCTATTAATGGATAATATGTTTACTATGATATTAAAAACTACTAAATAATGGTTCATTTCTAGAATTTGTAACCTTATAAAAATTAGTTATATTAAATTAATATTGTATGAAATTTTACATCATTTTAAAAAATATTATTTGTTTTAAAATATCATTAATGTTAATTTTGTTACTATTCATTACTTTGACTTTTAATGAAAAAATTACAAATATATAAATTTGGAAAAAAAATATTAATACTTACCAAATATGGTTAAGTAACATAGATAATTCATGGATGACATTAATTATCACTAATTATATTTATTGTAATAGTTTTAAAATCAATTATTAGATATTTCCATTAATAAAATAATTACTTCATCAATATTTTTCAACACTTTAAGTTAATTATTTTTTGCAAAAAAAATAAAAAATATTAATGCAAATATTATATCATTATTAAGACTATTTATGGTCACACATATATTCTATATGACCATATATTAAAAATTTTATACTTATTACAAATATTAGTTTGACAAGTTTGGATTTCCATACAATAAAATACTATAATAAAGAAAAATAATCCATATGGTTCTAAGAGGGAATATATTTAGCAAAAGGATGATTGGGGTCAATTAAAAATCATCCAATTAAATTATTACAGCTGATAGTGTAATTTTTTAATATTTATCATAAGTATTGTAACCATTAATTACCAAATTTATCCTTAACCATGGTAATGAAAAAGATCAATAGATACTATTCTAGTTTCCCTAAAATAAAAGGGTACTATTTATATAATTTGAACCTCATAAATTCAAATATGGAATCCATTATTTAAATTTCAGACTCCAAAAGTGGATAATATTAATTTAAAATTAATCTTATTGGTGGGGAAAGAATATGAAATTTTAAAGTGAAAATTTTCAAAAGTTTTAAATGTTTTTATATATAAATTAAATATGAAAAATATTACATTGAATATGTTTTTATTAATATATTTATAATTGATCCAATTTTACATCTTATCCAATTTAAAATATCTTTTAACATTATAAAATATTTAGTTGATATGTTAGTTTTAAATTAAAATGCATTTTTTTCATAACTCATCAAAAAATTAAATATATCAAAAAATACTACCAAAAATTCATCCATATATAATTTTTATATCCCACATTCAAAGATAAATTTTTATAGTTAAATAATATTTATAAAGTGTAAAAAATTAATTTTAAAAAAATTTCCCCATTAAAAAGAATTAAAATTATCTGCAGCAAATATAGATTTTTATGTGTTAAATTGGATTTATTCTTATCTTATTCCTATAAAATCTATTGAATGAATGTCATAAAATTTTGTTGAATGTATAAATTTTATAATTTGGTTAGTAAAATTATCTCACTCCAATTCAACATCTTGTTTATAATAATATTTCATTATTCATTTGAGATGGGTGTTCCATGGAACATAATCTATAAAGAGATTAAATTTCAAAAGGATACATACCATAAAATATTAGGGTGTTACATTATACCATATAGAAATAATTTTTTTTCTAATAAATCAAAATTAAAATTTTCAAAATAAGAGTTTATATTTGAAAATTCTTTTTTGGGAAACCCACATCATAAAAAAGGTTAATAAAACAATGTTATAATAATAGGGAAATGGAAACACAATGGTCGCCTTATAATTATGCTTCTGAAAAGAATAACATTAGTGGAAACATAAAAAGAGAAGAAAATTATAACTATCAGGTTTTTATAGAGATTGATAGATAACATTGATCAAAATTAATTAGGTGATCCAGAGAAAGTTAATGAACACAAGTCCATAAGTCCCATAGGTGTAAAAAGGTCAATGATATAAAAAAAATGGTGATAATATGACAAATGTTTTATTCAAGTGCCTTGAAGAAATATTGATTTTTGAAACATTTCAATTTCAAAATCACAATATTTTTATTTAGTTGTTTCATTAATTATTTCATCTTCATCTCTTAGAAATGTTTTCATCATATGGTATATAATAAATAAATCATTTAATCCTTTTCCAAAGATCAACTAAAACCATTTCATAAATGGAAAACCTTTTAATCATTCCAAAATATCAAGACATAAAACTTTATATGTTCATTAAATTTTTAAAATAGACATATCATTAGTTAGTTTCATGCAGTCAATACTATCAAATGTATATTATATATATTAATTATATCATCATCATGAATATATTAAATGTTATATTTTCCTTAATCATGTGTTTTCCATGAAGTTCATGTCTCCACTAAACATCTTTCACTTGGTAATCGATACCGTGGAAAATATACTTTCAAATCCTTAGTAAAATATCACTAAAATAAAAAACTTTTATATATCATAATTCTTATGATGAGAATATAATAAATAAAATAATTTTACAATATTACTTGTGAATTAAAATACATAATAACATTAATCATTATACTTAAGATGTATTAATAAGAGAAGACTGACATTGATCTATTGTCTTATTCAATGGAAGATTCCCTTGATTCGTAGGGAATTCATTTTCATAGTTCAACATATCCATAAGTTTATGCACTGAACATTGAAAAAATACATTCATTCCCTCACAATACTGAGCATGGTGGCCTTTTTGTACACACCCAAAGAAAACTCATTTTCCATTCAATCATAGACCAATGTGTTTCCTTGCACATGTATCACATGATGGAAAAATTCTTCTTTCCTTTCATCAATTTCTCCATGTTTTTATCTTCCATCATATTATTTTATTTCTTCCTTTATAAGTCACAATAATTATAGAATTATTATTTTTTCTTGATTGAACATAGAACTATATCATTATTTAAAGAAATATTTTGAGATACCAGTTCCCTTTAGAGACTTGGATTATGTCCTTTACAGAAGTTGTCAATCTTAAACTCCTTGTTTTACATTTAATAAATTGTATACATAAATAACCTTGTAAAGGTATCCTCAAACTAAACATCACTCTCTTATTAAATCTTCTATAATCAACAAACTTTTTCCCTCAAACTGTGTCTTATAATAGAAATTTTTGTCAATATATGTCTCTTTAAAAGATCATCATTCCTGGATTTCAATTTCCTCTTTCCCCTTTGTATATTGGATCAACGACCATAAATAATCGGTATCAGCTTTCAAAAAATAAAATAAAAATTTGTACTTTTACATTTCACCACAGCCGAAGGCAATAAATAATATATTGATAGACTTAATAGATAATTTAGCTTAAATTGGATTTATGTCCCACTAAAGTATGGGGACCTCTATTACATAATGAAATCCAACATTGGGGGATCTCACTACGAAATAGAGTACTCCGTCAAGGAAATTTTATTATTCATAACTTGATTAATCTTTCATAATATATCCTTAACATACTCAGTTATAATACCAACTATATCCGATTATTTAGTAGGTAAATATATATTGGTAATGAGAATAAAAGCTCTTTTTCTTTCCAGTATTCATTTATAAATAATGGCATATACTTGATTACATCAAAAAATTATGAACATTTTATAATTAAAAATATTGTGTAACACTTTACATAAATTGAATAATAAATATATAGATAATTTAATAATCATAAAAATGGTTTCTTTGGGATGTTATTATATACTTATCCTTAAATTCTATCATAGGGTTATGTTTCCTAGTCTAAATTTTCCTAAGTCTAGACCCCATCATTTCTACTAAAAATTCTTTGATACCAACTCTAATGATTTAGACCCCCATATCATGAAGTCGATTACTTAAATTATTACATTGGCATGGATATAAGATTAAAATCCAAATAGAATATATAATTTATTAGTTTTCAAAAACAAGAATAAATACATGTTACCCATTTTACCTTTGAAATAGAAATGAAAAAATAATACATAACAAAAAAAAAATTTCATACGGAGAACATTAAAACACTTCATCTTTAGAATATGGGGAAAATATAAAAAATAAAAGGGTGAGATCATATTTTCTATAACAGTTACCTATAATTGAATCTATCTTGAAAATATAATTCATAATTAATATAGGGAGGTAAAATAATTAAACACACATGTAATTTAATCTATAACTTTTCACATTCTGAATCCATGGAAAATATCATACTAAAAATATCATTGACAAAAATAATGGAATTATTAACAGAGGAAATTATTAATTATTGGACATCATGCTTCCCATGAATATAAAATATTTTCCATCAAAACCAATAAGAAGACAATTTTATAATTATGGGTAAAACCTATTTAATTTGGATAATTTATTCATCTCTTGAGACTTCCAATGCATCATAGTGATTTTCTATTTATAGTCCCATCCAATTCTTGAATGTCCCAGGAATTCATCATATAACTAAATGATTTATTTAATTCATTGATAAATAATGCTTTTAAATTTGTATCCGTATTGATTAAAAGATAAAAATTTAATATAATTCCCCTAGTAATTTAAATAACTTTCAATATAGAAACCACATATAAAAATGTTATCCTGTTTATGAAATAATCAAATGAATCAATTATGTGTATTGATTGTAAATCCACATAAAACAAGTTTGAATAGAATGTAAGATAATAAAAATTAATTTTGTCCATAATCTGAATATAAAATAGTCAATGAAGTAGAATTTTTACTCAATGGAAGGAAATTGAGTTTAGAGACACCTTACCACATTGTAATCAGTAATCATATTCCACATGAAATAATGAAATTTGAAAAAAAATTAAATTCCAGGAAAATAAAGATATCCATTTTTAATATAATTAAGGGGATGTATATACATCACAAAAGAGAAATAAGTGATGAGTTTGTCATATATCCCACAAAAATAAAAATGAGACACAAATCCTTTACCATGAACTTTAGTTTAGTTGAAAATTATTTAAACTATTATATAATGGTGTAAATAATTTTATTCATATATATAATAACAATTTTCATATCTTTTATTTCATTTATTATTATCTTATCACCCATTTTTTGATAATATTTCATTATTACCCTTGTTTCGGGTGTAACCTTCTACATTTTCTTATGCATGTTTTATATTGTAAGTCCCAATTCGAATGTATAGGATATAGTCCTATAATATGTGTAATTTTTGATATCATATTTATTCATTATATACATTTAAATAATAAATATTTAATGGTATGCTTGGAAAATGAATCACATCGTGTCGTGGAGATGGTGGACTGTATATACGCACAACCGATGATATCATTCATTAAATGGTTAAAGGGAAAGGAATTGGACGGTATATTAATTTTTATAGAATCAATATTATTTCATAATTATAATATATTTCAATTATTTCCATAATTATACTAATCTAAATAAAGTGCTGATGAAAAACAAATTACACCACAGCTTGGAGGTAGTAAGTTGTACATACGCAAGTGTGATGCTTTCTTCTTTCATAGGGTGTATAAAAGATGGAATATGATTTTTTAATGATAATAATAAAATATAATAATATATATTATAGAGGTTTAGTTATTATATTGTGGAAACAATATATAAAAATGATGTATAAGGAAAAATATACTTGAAAGTATTGGAAAAAACGATTACCTCTTCTTCGGTGGGCTTCCTTTTAATCCTTTCTTAAAGGATCCAGAGATGGTATATTTAGAAGACCAAGACTTCCAAATCATTTTAAAGGATATAGAGAGTATAAATGGGTTGAGTTTTTTAGATCTATATGGATCTATTTGGTGTAAATAAGTGATGGAGGAGCCACTCATTTATAATTTAATTGAGGGGCATTTTCGGAAAGCATCAAAATATTTAAATATAATAAAGCTATTCTAGATCTAAATACTTCCAATTGGAAAATAAATAAATATGGGAAGTCCTTTTTGACTATAAATTATTCCCTTTTTCATTATTTATCATTTTAGTGATTTTGAAAAAATATACGAGTATATTTATTCAACAAAATTTATTTATAGTCAAATTTGATACAATATATTTAATTTGACATAAAATACACAATGAAAAAGTGGGAATTAGGATATAATTATTTAAAACATATATAATATATCTTATAAATAATGGTAATTCATTATTTATATTAACAGATCCAAAATATATCAAAATTATGTTTTTAATTCAAATATTGTATTTTTCAGTCAATTAAATAAATACTCTTTAAGCATTAAAGAGGAATTTAAGGTAATAAAATAATTTATAAATATTAAAAATAAATTTATAAAATGAAAATAATTTCATTAATATCAAAATAGGAATTTTGTATCATTTATATACTGTTTTTCATTATTTGGATATATAAAATACGTTGAATACAAAGAGAGTATCATTTTGTAACTATCATATATTTAAACAATATATAAGATATTTTCATGGAAAACTGTCCATTAAACAAATCCTATTTGATATGAATATTATTATGGTAGAATCATATTCGTCAAGTAATAATTTGGAAGTGTTTATGTCTTGGGTAAACCCATATATTTTAGTTTTAACCCTTATTTAACCCCTTTACTCTTACCGTGACAACATGGATACTCACTCTTTGAGGTTTAATATAGTTTTTATAAAATTGGAAAAGACACCTAAATGGATGGCTAATAAATTGTTTAACCTTATACAAATAATTTTGACGAATTTGATATTTTTAGAAAGTTTATTTCATTTAATAAAATATTATTTATTTTGAAATATCATAAATGTTAATTTGAAAGCTATTTATCACCTCAACTTTAAAAAAAACCTTTAAAAGTTATATATAAGAAAATGCTTTTAATACATCACAAATAAGTGAAGGAAAACTATAAAAATATTTTATTACATTTAACATCTAAAATTATATTTATTTTAATACTTTTAATATCCTATTTTTGATATTTCCATTAATAAAATAATTACAGCATCATAGTTGTGAAAATATTTAGTTTAATTATTTATTATGTAAAATTTAAAAATGAATTCCAATGATGAATATAAATATTATATATTTTAGAAAAATATATATGGTATAAAAAAGCTTCTAGATGACCATAAGTTAAAAATGTTATATTTATAAAAAACTTTCGTGTGAAATGATTGACATTTCCTAAAATCAAATACTACATAGGGAACAACAACATCTAAGTGTCTCCAATATGTCTCAGATTCATCCCATTGTTGATTATTTTTGAAAATAATTAATCGAATAAAAATAGTAAATTTTTTTGAAGAATTTTCTACTCCATCTCTTAGTTATTTTTACCCTTAATTACAAGATTTATATTTAAATGTGGTAACAAAAACTACTAAATTTACTATTAATATTGGCCAAAATAAAAGGGACTTATTTAAATAATTTAAAACTACTAAATAAAAATATAGAAACCATTTTTAAAAATAAAAAAACATAAGGGGATAAAAATAATATAAAATGAATCTGATAGAAGGGGTGGGAAAATGAGTTTTAAAGTAAAAATATTCAAATGTTTGAAATTTTATTTATATCAAAATTCAATATAAATTATATTAAAATGAAATTAATTAGATTAAAATATATATAAATTACTTAATATTACATTAAACCTAATTTAATATATAATTTATCATTACAAATAGTTTGGATGATTTTTTTAATTGAAGTTCTTTATTTTTCATTATTCATCAATAAATGGACAATATCAAAAAAATACTAAAAAATCAACCAGAGTAAATATAGATATCCATATTTCACATAATAATTATTTTTCCCATATATAATTTATAAATGCACTAAATTTATTTTTAAAACATGTGCTCTATTAAAAGGTTGAAAAATATATTTAGAAAAATATTGTTTTTTATGCAGAAATTTTGATTCATTATTATCTTATGAATATAAAATCGATTAGAATCAAATAAATACATATGACTGAATGTAAAAAAATTCATAATTGGGTTAATATTAGTTTTTCTCTCAAATTTAATAGCTATGTGATGATAAAATTTCATTATTTGTTTAATCTGATTGTTTTGTAAATCAAAAGATTTCAAAGAGATTAAATTAAAAAAGAGATATACCATATATATTAGGGTGCTACATAATATTTTTTTTAACATGTATGAATGAATGGAATTTTACAATTTCCATAAAATAGTTTTCTCTAATTATTTCTTCATTTTATTTCATAATTATTTTCATAGAAAAGTATTTTCCAAAAGTTTTAGGGTCTAAATAGAGTTTTCAAAGTGGAACTGATATTTTCCATGAAAAATGTTTTAGTTGAATTTAAATGTCCCTTTATAAAGTTTTGTGGGGTTTTCTATGTAAAATTATTTTCAAAATTTTCTATGTTATAAAAATAAATTTTCAAAGAAATTTGTCTTCCCTATGAAATGATTTATGTTATATTCCAAAATAATTCTCCATATAATATAAAATCATTTGATATTACTATTAATTTACAGGAGATATGATCCAAATAATTCCATTTTTATTCATTATATAAATGTTTTAATTTTATTATGAAAATATGTTCATAAAATTATATTCAATTATATGGGTTATACCATGATAAAATTCTTGTGAACCATATTTATTTTTCCATGAGTTATGCTTTGAGAAAATGATTCAATGATTATAAAACTAATTTCTTTTTTTTTTTTTTGATATGATGAATGAATTATGATCTTATGGAATACATATGTATGATTTTCATAATTTAAAGTATGAGACCTATATGTCCCTTCAATTTATTAGGTAATAATTAATGTTATATTAGTTCAAACGGTAGATGAGAGGTTATCCTAATCACAAAATAAGGAACATTAGAGTTTATCACATGCCCAAAAGAGAGAATATAAGGCATCATTCCAAGACCAAAGCATGTATACATGTGGTTATCCCAATCCTAACATATTATGAAGTTCTTGGTGGGTCTCCATGACATAATATTTTATATGCATATGTGTATGCCCCAAATTTAAGTCTTATACCAATGTTATGCCATTTTGGATCATATTATTTGATTTCATTATGATTCAGGACTTATGAACTTTTAATCATAATGCCATGAATCAAGAGTTGGATGTTTAGTATGAAGGGTATCATTTTCAAATGTTATACTCCTGTTCTAATATGATTACGCTCATGTTGTGATTAAATATTTACCTTATTTACCATTATTGATCATTTGATCTCACACATTCTTATGTTTCCTTTACCTAGGTTAGGAAGAAAGGTTTTAAGTATGGTATTTTTTTAAAGAGTACTAAAGGGGGTATCAATATTGAATATGTTTATGATATTTCATAAAAATTGAATATTGTATACTTAGTCTCCAATTACACTGAACCATCACGATCCTTACACGTGCGTTGAGTAATGTATTGAATCATCATATAAAAAGATATAATATCTATATATAAACATACTATGGCGCTATACTTGGTATCCGAGGAAAGGTTTAGTTATCCTTTGGTTGAGAAACAATTAGTGAGATCCCAATGGATATTTCTAAGGATAATTCAAGGGATTCCACTAAGGATAACATTAAGTAGGAGTCAATGTATAGGAAAATTTCCTAGAATTTTAGGAAAGGATAGGGGAAATGGTTTCCAAGTAATTACATACATGTATACATACAACAATTGGATATGGATCTATCATGGGGTACCTATGTGTAATAAATATTAAAAAGTTTTCATTGAGCTAGACTCAATCAAAACCTAGTGCATTAAAACGGGCCTTGATGTACACTTGTTTTAACCTTCTTATGAGATATGCTTTGGCATTTAACAAACTCTTTAAAAACCATCATGAGGGACTGAAATAGTTAATCACTATGAATGGATTATATTAAGAATAAGGATTCATATATTGGAAATAAGGTGTAATTATTTAGAAACCTGATATGTTATTTTCCATGATTATGTGGTCCACACATTGGATAGTGTTTTTCACACTATGATTTTGGTTTTAGTTGATGGATGGAAGTAAAAAAACATATTAATTCTAAGAGTGATGGATAATGAAATTATTGTAAACCTAAGAAACCAAAAATTATTTAATCTTGAATGAAAAATCATGTTTCTATGATCACAAAATTATATTTAGATATGTATAATGCTACACTTTCAAGCGAGAAAATAGCACAAAAAATTATATTGAGTCCCTAATAAAGAAACATCAACCTTTATTCATTGGGTGTTATGATATATTATTTTATTCATAATTCATTAGAACTCTTCAAAATATATTTTCAATACCCTAGTTTTTAGATCATGCTAAATTCATTTCATTTTTTAACCATTTCGATGGGGAAGTAGATAAATAGTGGGATCCTATCAAAAGTACAAGGCAATGTGTTAAAATTGACCCCATGGATTGGGATGAGTTCAATATCTTATTTTTAAATAATTAATTTTTATGTATTATTAATATGAAGATATTTCAAGAGTAACATGCGCTAAAGCAAAAGGTTAATAAATCTGTTGGTAACTATTAAGAAAAATTTATATATAATTCGAGGTATAATTCTTTAATTATCAGCCAACCTGAAAGTAAAGTTGATTGATTGATTAGTGGATTAAAACCAAGTCATTGAAGTTCATTATTCATAAGGTACATCAATAGATATGAATATATTTTTTTATGTTCTATAAAGATATAAATATACGTTATAGTTAAGTATCAATCTCATGGTTTTTATAAGAAGAATAAAATAGAATTCAAGGAATGTAAAAAACTATGTAGGGAAGAAGGTTATCTTTCCATTAATATCCAAGTATAGGAAGAAACATGGGTAAAATTTTCCTTAGGGAACTAGATAATATTCTATGCTTATAAAATAATATCATTGAAAAAATGATTGATGAAGTGATGAGAATAAGTTAAATAATGATTCCAATAAAGTGAAAGTTATATAAAATAAACCACCAACAATCGAGTGTTTCAAAATCGAGGATTATGAGTATTATGGAAGAAATCACTAATTCATGGGATAATGGGGGTGATAATCCAAAAAACCCATTCAAGTCAATGGATAAAGGGAAATATTAATATAATCATGATGGTGGAAGTGAATCATGATAATTAGGGCACTCTATTTTTTCCCTTATTAGTTGAGAATTTCTTGTTTGATTTTGTATGAATGTGGCCTATGAAAATTTTATTATTCATCATTTAGTAAAATTTTATGTGATTGTCTCCCCATATATTAAATCTAGAATAATGAAATCACATTCGATATTCGATTGGAATAAGGTTATACAAAACCATATATTAAAAATTCTTTAGTATAAGATAAGAGGCTATTCTAAAAATAATGAGTGATTTATCGTTGGGAAGAATTAATGTCTCTAGGTTTGATTAACATAAGAGTTATGGATACTATTATAAGATTATGAATTTAATGTTTATCATTAGTCCAAGTTCATTAAAACACCTTTTTATGTTTAATGGGATGAGAGTTTATCGAGATTGAGGATTTTTTAAGAGATATTTATTTAAATAAAACCCTTTGATTTGGAAATTTTTTTTGAGGGGGGATTCCATTACACTTTGTGGACGTACGATTAAAGGTACATGTTCATTTATGGGATTTATAATCTTTTGTATATATAACTATGAGTTGTAGTTCATCATTATAGGAATTCATCACTCTTCATCTATACTAGAGAATATTTATCTAGGATAATTTTTATAGGATATACATTAAAGATATGGTAGGATTATATAGAGTTCCGTATTCAGTTATATCATTTAGGTATTCAATATTTACCTCAATATTTTGGTAAATTATTCAAAACGATCTTGATTAAACTTGGGGGTATATTCTAGGATCTTGTTTATTAGATTTTGAAGGTATTTGAGATCAATCATTCCACTAAATGTGTATCTTTAAAATAATATATATCACTCAGGAATTTAGATGTCCCCTTATGAAGCCCTTTGTATATATTGGAAAGAATATTTAGAAATTATGCTATTGGAACTTGAGCTAGCTAATGAGATGGCATGGTATGGTATATCTATTTAACAACATGTAAGACAACAAACAATTGATTGGAATGTTATATAGATAATCATTGATAAGGTTTAGAATTTTATGACCCCAACAATGTCTTTCTACTAATTTCTATGTTGAAAATAAAATAAAAAACAAATCCATATGTATATCATTGAAAATAAATTATATGATCATATTAGGATAATAAATTATCTTTTAGTGCTTCCACAAATCATCTCTCTGATTCATAATGTGTTATATGTATCACTCCTAAAATTGTACATAACTAATCCCACACATTTAGTGAACTCCTTGGTTATACCATTGGGTCAAGATATTTCTTATGAGGAATAACTAAAAGGGATTCAGGATTGAATAGAGAATGTTCTATGACACCAGACCTATCACTTGGTCAATATTGTGTGGTGAAAACTCTATCTTGAGGAAGCTACATGGGAACCCAAGGATTTAACACCGTAATATTTTATGATTTTTCACAAATTAATTTAATATTATCTATAATTTTCATGGAACACAACACAGATTTTATCTTGGGTGTCATGTGAAAATTATTTTAGCTTATGTTACACACAATACAGAGTTTAAATGAAATGAGACTTATCATTAAACATAATTATTTAATATGACACTTATCACCTAGAAGTTGAAATGTTTGGTATGAATAAGATTAAAAAAATTATAAAATATATGGTTTAAACTTGTACATTTAATTAATTATTTAGTTACAAGTTAATCAAAAATTTAAACCAAACTATTTAAAAATTAGGGAAAACTTTTTCTAGAAATTTTTTTTATTAAAATAGACAGGTTTCACCACAATAAATTATGAAAAAACCCTCTTAGTGAATTATTTTTATGAATTTATATATTATATTTTCAATCAACTAATTAATATCCATATAATGCATATTCTCGATGAGAGATATGAATCAATCCAACTTTACAATTAAAAACATTATTTTTCTCAAAATAAGTTTTGTCACATTTTCATACGCGTAATTTTAATGAATTTTTAAAACTATTTGATTTTTTTAAAAAAAATTCATTTTGTAAATCATAATATCAGATATTTCTTATTGTTATTTTTTGAAATGTTTTTGAAAAAATTACATTTTTGATGAATAGTGAAAATTATTGAATTTTAATGGAAAATAGTTTTTCATTAAATTATTTAAAAATTATAAAATTATTATTTTTTAAAATTAAAATTAATTAAATTATATCCATATAAATCCATTTTATTTAATTTTATTCAATTTAATATTTAAATTGGATATAATTTTTTTAATCTTTTGAACAATTTCTCTTTGAAAACCCACATTCCCATCTCGTCAGTGGGATTAATTTAATATCAAAATTTTCCACATAATAGAATTGAATTTGTAAATATAGACCCCAATTTTAAAATTAAAATAATTAATATTATTTGTTAATTTCATCTTAATTTTTCAACAAAGTGAATATTAAAAACTGTGAAAATTACTTATCGTGATTGTGGTAAAAATAGGTTTATTGGGGGTTACACCAAAAATAAATCGGTGAACATGATTAACAAAAAAATTAAAATATATTTTAAATAAATATTTTGACCATATATTAAATAATTATCGATAATTCACCTTTTTGGATCCTTATTTCAAGATAAAAACATGGGTACACTATTTTCATTTAAATGATTACAAGTGTGTTACATACCTCAGTAATAAAACATGACCGCTCTCTTATATTTTTTACATTCAAAACATTTTTATTCCAAAAATAAATGCCCAAATCACTTTCTAAATTTCATCCTCTCATACTAGAATCGTGATTTTTTAAATAAAGGAATCATGGGAAGGCTTTTGGTGATAAACTAGCGGGTTACTAGAGGAAGAGGTATCATTCTTCAACGAAAATTTTTATTTTTATTATTTCTCCATACCCATAAATTATTATTAAAAATAATAACACAATAAAATCGTTGTCTTAAATGTAATTATATTTTTTTCATGTTAAAGGAATTACCAACAACCGTATCTATTTTTCTCAAATTTGATACCCAATCATTATTCGTTTGTACGACAGACTACCGCTGGGCGAACCAATGTCATTCATTTTTCCATTACTACCTTTAATTGTTATTTATGATGATGGTTATAAAGTGTATATATAATATTTATAATATTTTGATACATTTAGAGTCATTAAATCATATATAAATATTTTTTTACTTTCCATTTCACAGAGGATAAGATAACTTCTCTCCAGTGAATAGCGGACTACCACCTCACAAAGTAATGTGTTTCATTAACACTAATCATTTAAATAGAAGATAATAATGATAACAGTATTGAATATATGTTATATAAATTAAATATTTAAGTTATTAATGAGATATTTTTCATTATCAATGGATAATATATCATATTATGTCTTTTCTTTTAACTCAATGAAATATGATAACAGCGTTTGTGTATGTGTGAACTATCTCCTTCATGAAGTGATGCAGCATTGTTTTTAACACACAAAAAATGGAAGAAATGTATAATTGTATTTAAATAAATATAATTATTATTATTATATAATTATATGATATTAGTTACCTCCTTTCTATAATGATAGTTGAGAAATGGAAGTGTTACTCATATATACATACGTCTTACCATCTCTATGATTGTAACATACATTATTTCGAAAAACAATCATTAATTTTTTATATTAATAGTATGATTTATGTATAAATATGATAATTATTTAAAAATTATTGTTCTATAAATAATTTAACCATGATTAAATTAATAATACCAAAAAAACATATATGAAAAACATTGCGGTAATTATCCGAAACAAGACAATAAAATGAAATTGTTAAAAATTAAGTAATGAAAGGATATAAGTAAATTGTTATTGATATAATATATATAATTTAATTTATATAATATACTAATAACATACATATATTTATTATATTTGAGGCTTGAATAAGTATGAAGAAATTTGAGAGTTATAGTTAGGGATTTCTAGACAATTATTTATTTCTAAGAGATATATAAAAATTACCCACTAGTTTCATTTAGATGGTTTATATAATCCCCATTTTAAAAGTTTTATATTAAATATAATTATTTTAATGATACTTAATGTAACATTTTCTATTTCACATTATTTGGGGTTATGATCCAAAAGACTATTAAAGTGACAAGGGATCTTCATCTTACTTTAATTTTAGGTGAGATAGATTCGATTTTCAATACCCATGTCATTTATATGGTGTATATGATACCAATGAATTTATTTTATGATAATTATACTATTTTTTATGGGGATTTACATATCAATTTTGGTATCTTTATTTCAAGAGGATTAAGATTTAAAATTTACAAAGTGTTAAGGGCTGTTTGTTTCAATTATACATCTTTGAGACATCTGATGATGCTATTAACATATCTTATTTTGCGAGGTGAATATGCAGCTCGTATGAAATATAATTCAACGAATTTATTTATCAAAATTATATTTTATGTATCATTTATGTATATTTCTCCATGGGTGTTACATTTTAATGTTACAAAAGTGAAAAATATTTTCTTATTACAATCTCATTGTTTATTAGTATTATTGATGATTATGTTTCTAATAATAAAATACTATGATCCATGCCTCAATATTCTTATAATGTCTCTTATGATATATTTATTTCACTAAAATACATGTTTTACCTTTCTTTTTTTGGTCTATATGTACTCAAGAGTTAAAATTTTTTATAAAAAAAATCATATTGTCGGTAGAAAAACCATTTTCTTCTAAGACCCTTTTTTCATAAAATGTTTTCAAAAAATGTTTTAAATAATTTTCTAGTTATTTATTAATGACATATTTACCCATTCTTATCACTTTATAAATGTTTTTAATGTAATATTCCTTTAATTTTTTTTTTAAAATTCCAATTTGGATTTTACCAAAAACATGAAAAGAATATTTGATTTAATGTGTATGAAATGAACATATTTCTCACTATCGTGATACTTATTTTCATTAATGATTAATTTATAAGTTTTAAAGGTGACATTAAAAGATATATATTTTACAAATGTTTTATTTTTGGAATGTTTTTTGTAAATTGTAAAGAATATTTTTCCTAATAAATATTTGATATGATTTTTAAATATTCCTTCATAAGTTTTCATGGTTATTTCCAACGAAAAGGATTATCAAAATATTGTATGTTTTAAAAATTTATTTTCAAATATAAGTTATTTTCCTTAATAAATATTCTATGTTATATTTCAAAATCATTCTAAATATAAGATAACATCATATAGTGTAACTTTATCTTTACATGGGATATGTCGAAGCATACCATTCTTATTATTTCTATTATTAGTTTATGTTTATGATGAGTAGATGTTTATGAATCTATTTTCTATTCCACAGGTTATACTATAAAATTGTTTTTTTGGAACCCACATATTTTTTCATGGGTTATACTTTTTGTAAATAATGAAATTATTATGAAACCCATTTCTTTTCATGTGTTCTGATGTAATGAATGTATTATACTATTGTGGAATAAAAATGTATGATTTTTATCATGTGACAGGTGGGATCTATATCTACTACAATGGATGGGGTAATGATTAATGTTATATCAGCTCATATGGTACACGAGATGTTATCCCAAGCCTGAAAGAGGGTACATGGGTTGTTATCCCAATCTAAAAAGAGTCTACATGGGATTCCATCCAAAACTCAAAGTGGGTACATAAGTGAATTTCCCAATCCTAACATGTTATTAATTTCTCCGTTTGTAGCCTTGAAATAATATTTTCTATACTTATGTATATGCCAAAAAATTATTTCTTCTTCCAAAACTAAGCTATCATGGAATTTTTTCATTGATTTCTTCATGAATTATATCTTTTGAACTTCCAATAATTATGTCTTGAATAAAGATTATGATCATTAATTTAACGTTTATTGCTCTGAAATGTTATTCTCAAGTTCTCATACCATTATTCGCATATTATTTTAACATATTTCCCTTGTTTACTTTTAATTAGGATCATATGTCATCCCATAAAATATATTCTTTCCCCAAGTTTTAAAGAAACATTTTATATAGGGTATGTTTTTGAAGAGTGCTAATAGGGAATATATTTATGGGAGATGTTTAAGATATTTTATAAAATTATATAATTTTGTAACTAGTATCAAAAGACACTAAACCATTATTATCCCCAAACACATGGCATATAATTTATTGAGCAATTTTATAAAAACATATAATATCTATGTTTGAAAAGCTTGGGTCACTATAAGTTTAATGGTGAATTATTTAATGGAAATTTTTCAAAAAATATTAATATAAAAAATGATGATGGAATTCATTGATATAAAGAAAAATTAATTGAATAAATTAGTTACCACATTGAAAAATTCACAAGACTTTCAAGGTATGTCTCTGGTTTTATCTTTAAAAAAGAAATTATAGTCGATCATTTCCTTATTAGTTTAAATGGATCTCTACAAAAATAATTGTATGTAATATATTTTTAAATCTATGAAAATTTTCTCTAATGTGAATTTAATGTGGAAATAGAAACTAGAGAACAAAATTATTTTCATTGTTTAGGAGACAAAAAGATAAAAATGTATTTCCATGGAAAATAATGTAATATAAAACATGTAGAAGTTTAAATTTATATTTTTTACATTCAGTTAATGATGGAAGAAGCATAAGGGGGAAAATCTTTAAGAAATAGTTATGTGATTCTTGTATGGAAGAGAATTTCATCGAGTACATGAATTTAAATGACATATAAAGGTAAAAACTAGGGAAATAGATGGATAGAATTATAAACTTAATGAAAATGCCTCTATCCAATACATTAATTTTAAGGATTATGGGTATTATTCCAAAAAGTACAAGGAATCTAGGGTTAATGGAAATAATCAAGGTCAATATATGCCAAATTTAAGAAAACATGGAATATCCTATGAAATCTACACATATGATGTATTTTGTGATCACAAAGTAGGTCATGATAATTAATAAATAATTATCATCCACGTAATATTAGTGTTTGTAATGTTGGATTCTAATTATATTACCTATAAGATATCTATGATGTTTTTTATAGAATTAAAACAACACCCAATGATTTGATGACACCAAGAAGAAATAAAAAATTCTCCTATTATTGAAAAAAAAGTTGTTATTTATAGAATGGGATTTTTGAAAGTATTATTGTACCTCTTTTAGATGAATTCAATGTGATTTTGGAAATATATTTACTATCTCTACATAGAATCCAAAATAATAGTTAAAAATAGGGAAATAACATTTAGTATTTCAAAGAAACATAAGATCATCTATTAGTGCATGGATGACTATGGTACATATTAGAATAGTTATATTATATGAGTTACTGTAACAAATAATGTGGTATGTTTATTAAAATTATTAGAGAAAAAATCAACATTAGGATTGATCAATTCTAAATGAAACTTATATATTTCCTTTTGTTGTTAAAACTATTTAAATTAAATCATGAGTTGAGTCTAACTCTTTTATAACTCTAGTTTTTTTTCAATTAGCAGGTGATGATTAAATTTTTTACGATTAAATTTACATAGGGACAGAGATTTTAAAACCTAATATCTTGTATTAAATTTGATTAAATAAATACTTTTTTGGTACCATTCTCCATAATCGATGCAGAACATAAACAAAAACCATGATACATTAAATATTAATCTTAGTATTAAATATAACTATTAAAACCTAGCTCTTCAATTAGAGTAAATTAATAGGAGTAACCAAATTTTAAAATATGTTTATACTGAAAATAAATTCTACATTTAATAGTAATGAAATTCAATTATTATAGATAAAACAAATAAGACAATAATTTTATGCTTAAAGATAACTTTCCACAAATTGGTATTTTATTCCCAGTAACAATGTATTTTATGATAAAATAATAATAATTTATATCAATAACATGAATAATGTATTACTATTAAATTAATTCTAAATTTATTGGAAAAAAATAAAGAATAGTTAAAATTTTAAAAAGATTTATTCCATTATAAACAGTTTTTTTCTTTATTTTAGGATTTTATATAGATATTAAATTACAAATTTTAATAAACCTATTTTTAAATAATTATTATAATATTTGTATTTATCATAATAATTTATGCCTAATATTAATTTTAGACATTTTAAAATAATTTATTTTTGGCGAATATCTTAAAATATAATTTTTGAAAATACCATGCCTTTGATTACATCACATGGATTTAAGAATAACATAAAAGATATTTAAAATTATTTATAACCAAATATATGTAGTATAAGTATATTTATATATTATAAAGCATTATTTTATAATTAATAAACAATCTATGGTATTTTAGAACATATATAATATTATCTCAAAAATTGTTTTTAATACATTATAAATTAGTATTTTAAAAATAATATTAATCAATATTTTAAATTAAATTATATGAAATGAATAAAAATAAAAAATAATTGGGTAAAATTTTACAATAAATTTTACATTATTTTTATACACATAGATCTCTTACCTTATGTAAAACAAGTTACTAAGTAAAATATGAATTGAATAAATATTAATTCAAGTGGTAAATGACTTCAAACATGTTAAAAAGATTTTCTATTAGAGTTATTGAGCTTTCTATTAAAATTATTTTTTCTTCTATCAAATATTTCTAAATTTTTGACTCACTTTCCATTATAGTGACTTCCTATTATTTAATATTTTGGGGTATTTAGAAAACCTGTCACCCCATTTCACTTACAAAAGGGAAATTTTACTCCTCATTTCCCCAAACAAATATACCATTTAAGTTCATCTCGTAAGATACCCAGAACACCCCTCAAAAATCTTATACATGTCAAGGATGTTATTTATTCTAAATATATTATACCTCAAAAATTTAATCCCCACTCCAAAAAGGTGACAATCCATGTAATAAGGTATACACATTTAACTACTCCACCCTCTTACCAATTTCTTTATGTGCATTTATTCTTTTTCATATTTCTTTTCAATAGATTATAACGATGAAATAAGTATCATCATTACAATTTTGTAATTTTGTATTGATGTTATAGGGATTAAAATCTATCCCTATTGAATGTACCAACTAAGATTTGTCTGACCACTAATAGGGGATGGGTAAATTTGTGATCTATTTTTTTTATTTTATCCCATTTGAAGAAACCATCCTCTATCATTATATAAAAATAATAATTTATATGGTTCACTATTAATAATTAGTATCTATTAATTGTAATGGATAAAAAATACTAAAAAATAAAAATACACTAGATAACATAATCTATTTAAGTTGTTATAACAAGATGGGAATATCCTCACAGTTGTGATGCTCTATTAGCAATCATAAACAAAATTTTTTATCCATAAAGATAAATATTTCAAAAATAATGTTTTAACACCCAAATACATTATAATATTTTCCTTTTAGAATAAATTTAATATTTTTCTTATATTTTATTATACGCCACACCAATTTAATCTTACTCTACTTGAAATATTTATAATTTCTTTTTAACATGATACACTTAATGTAGGAAGGAAAATAAAATCCTAATACATTATGATATATTTAATATTTTAAATAAATATATTATAAATCTTGTAGTTCATTAAAAAATGAGTTACCTTTTGTTACATGAAAGAACAATATTTTTCAGTTGTTAGTATTATATACAAAATAGAGTTTTACAGAACAACTATATATCATTAAGAAACTGTTATTTAATATAATAAGATAAAAAATATCAATTAAATTTATGGATATTAATATGATTAAAAATATTTTGAAAATACATGGATGAATTCATCAGTTAAAAATTAATTATAAATGAATATAAGAAACAATTGAATATGAAGGGACTATTTTTGTAAAAAATTATTTTTTTGCTCACAAAGTAATTTTATCCAAAAAAATAAAATAAAATAAATTATTGAGTGATATTAATTTAATAAAAATAAGATATAATAAATAAGATATTTTTTTCATTCATCCAGTATATTTGATCAGAATAAGATAAGAACAAACCAAATTTTACATAAAAAATTCAATATTTCTATAAAAGTAGTTTTACTACCTTTTATAGACATATCTATTTTAAAACAATTATTGAAATTTTATAAATTAAATATGTCCATAGAATCTTAAACATATAAATAGTAACATCAAAATTAGTATAGGGTGAATGTTTTGTATTTTTTTAGAATTTTATTTTTTAATGAATTGTGAAAAATAATGAATTTGAATTTTAAACTGATTGTCCATGTTATTTATTTATTAGGTTAATTTAAATTTTTTATTTTTTTAACGTTCATTTAGATGACTTAAATTTTAATTAATCGAATTTGGGTTTTTGGAATCAATTTCACTTTGAAATTCAATATAAAATTATAGAAAACTTTTGAATATTTTACATTAACACCCTACTTTGTCGTCCCGTCTTTGGGATTAAAATTAAATTAATTTCATCCACTTATGTGATTGAAATTTTTTAAAAAAATGTATTATTTATTAGGAATAATAATATTATTTAATTTCTAATGAGTTAAAATTTGTTTTATACAAAAATTAATATTGAATAAAATGAATTTCAACGATTAAGAAAAAAATAGATTAATAAGGGACTAAACATTGAACATATGGGCCAAAATGGCCTAGAAACATGACCAAATTCTATTTTTTGTTAATATTTATATCATATCAAATTTTAACAATTTATTTTATTTATTCGATCAACTAGACATGGGAAAAACATTGTTGGAATTACCCTTTAAAAAAGATCAATAATGCCACTCCTCCCCCACTATAAAAAGGCACTCACCCATAAAAAAATTTCACATCTATAATTATATTTATCAAAACTAATATATAGTAGAAAAATCTCTCAAGATCCATCAACTCATCCTAGAATCCCTCTATTGGGAGAAAGTAATCAAAGGATTCCCTTTAGTTCAAACAAAAAGGAGTTACCCGATTAAGGGGTAACATTTTCCAATGATCACTTTTATTTCATTTACTTCTACATCCATTAATTTTGTTTATATAATAAGTATATAATAACATAAGTATCATAAATAAACATAATTTATTTTAGTCTATTTTTTTACAGACACATACACACAGTTCCATTTAATGGGTATCGAGTTTATAGTTCAAGTACGGTGAACTACTTCCTTATGAAACAAGTATGGTTCATTTTATTCAACTAGAACCTGTAATTGTGGGATTTATGATGGAAAAACTATATTTATATGATATATATTATATTTTTAAAGTTTTTATTTTTATGGACTTATTTTTTACACATAACTTTATTCACTCCATCTTGTAGGAATACAATAGCATCGTTTGAGGAAGTGTGGACAACCACCTCTTCAAAGCGGTGTGATTCATTTATACTATACATGGAAAAGTATTAAGGATGTTTTTAATTAACATTATGTTTAATAAATGAATAATATATTATATGAATTAAAAAATTATCTTTATGTAAATATAGTATATCATTTTCTTTATTACCTTTTTACACACAAAAAAAGTGATAATATTGTTCGAGGATATCTGGACTACTGCCTCTTCGAAGCAATGTGAATCATCTTACATCAAAGAAATTATATATATAAGTATATATGATGAAATAAAATTTTAATTATGATATAATTATAATTATTAAAAAATATAATGTTACTTACCTTCATTACATAATGATTAATGTAAAATCGGAATGTTACTCATGCGTACATATGACATACCATATCCATTGTTGTAATGTTGGTTAATTTTTCATAGCAATATTTCTGGACTGGTTTTAAAAGTTTAATTGATGTATAAATATGATAATTATGTAGTTATTAATTCTATTTAGATGTTTATATAATGTACCCTTTGACTATTGGTGACCCACCAAAGTCATTACTGGCACATAATCTGAATATGGTCAAAACACCAGAGGTAAACTTATTTTCATAGGTAGTTGTTTAAACCATTTTAATTATTGAATAAAAAGTAATAATAAAACTAAAAAAGGTTACGGAGAATGTAAATAATTAACATAATTTAATTATTTTTGAATAAAAAGACACATGGGATAAGGTAGACTCAATATAAGGGATTCTTGTCCCACTTTTCTTTCCATGACCTATGCACCATTTTCCTCACTTAATTATTTTTTTTAGTGTATCCAATTCCAATTTGATATATTATATAATGAATTAATATATCCTCATGGTATTTAAAATATACATTTAATTTTGTTCCTTTATGATGCTTATAATTTATATGTTGAAAAGTGGTATGGGACACTTTGGAATGTTCAATGATTAATTTCCTTAAGATAGATTTTAAGGATCTTTAAATGGTATTTACATTTACTATCATCCACAATACTTATTGTTACTATTCATAAAATGTGTATTTATGGATAAATCAATAATATTTATTCAATAAAAATTTTTATGATAATACATATTATTTAATTAATCCAATATATTATTTGATATATGAGGAATGCTTTGGAAATAAAATACATGGGTTAGGGACCATTTAAGGTAAGATCGTTGATGCATAAATACTCTAATTAGACGAATTTTGTTGTAGAAACCCTCTAAATTTGAAAGAATTATGTTTTAAATAATCATGTGAAAGGTCATGATAGTATATTTAAGGATGGAAAAAACAAATTGGTTGGTAACCAGTATGTATTAAACCTCCTTGTGAAAGGTCTTGAAGGTAATTATTCTATATACCTAGGAAACATGGTTTCCAACAAACAAGAATTTACATTATTGATAATTCAGTTGTTATTATTATTTTTGTCCATGATATTTTTTTCTATTACATATCTATGGATTAATTCTATTATATGTTTACTGATTAAAGAGAATAGGATTTAGTTCCTAACTATTCAATATTGATTGTACCATATCTTATTTTTTGAATGGAATGGGTTATTAGTTATTTACCTTTGCACATTTTTTATTATCATCAAATCATTCTTTCTTCCACTTTAATTACAATTAAAGAGCATTTGAGCTCGCAATTATCATGTTTCATTTCCCCAGGTTATAAAGAAGAATTATTTGAATAAGTTTTGAAGGTGGTTCTTCATTTTATTTTATTTTGTGTTATTTTTTATTTTCTATTTCCCAATGAAAAATGGGTATCTAGCATGTAATATAGTTTACAAAAACTTTTAAACAAACCAATACTTCTGGTTTTGATTCCATGTAATCATTCCAATGTAATAAAATAATTCATGAACTATAGACGTCTCGGGTTAGGGAATTACTTTTCGTATCGGAGTAATTTTAGCAGCAACCTTAGAAACTATATTTATAAAACCTAGATTAGAGAACATAACCATAAGATATACATTGAAGAAATGTATTGAAGAATATCTTAGAATTTTGGTAAGGTAGATATTATGTTTTTCTTCTTTGAAATACATCCCTATCTAGATACTACAAGTGGATATGGTTATATAAGAAATATACTTTGAGGTAATAACTCTGACAAGGTGAATTAGGCCTAACTCAAGCATAACCAGGTACATGACAATGTGCCTTACTATACCCCTTTTTTGACACTGTTGGGGGATATTCATAAAATAATTCACATTTTCATTAAAAACCATGAGGAAGGATTTAAATATTAAATTATCATCTAATAAACCATGATTTTCACTATTAGATTTTCAACAAATAATTTTGCAATTTATGTTAAGTGTTTTGAATTTTGTCTGATTATAAATTATGTTTTACAGTGATATAAAATATTTTAGAGTATGGATTCATTTAGAAATGGTTATTTAGAGAAGTATTGTGAACCTCACTAATGTAAAAAAACCAATCAGAAATAGGGATCATATCTTTTTGGGAATTAGGCCAATATTTCAAAGGGAAATAATATCTAAATCATTCTTATCATATGAGAACATATTATCATTTGATAATGAGATGATTAAAGGATTTTTCATGCCCAATTTCTTCGATTGAAAGAAATTAAATAAGTATATGGAATGAAAAATAATGTACAATTTGAATAAGGTATGAAATTATTTTTACCACACGTGGTAATTGTGGAAATATTCACCATGATACTTGGTTAAAGGAAATGCGAGTTTTTTATAAGTGTGTAGAAAATTGCCAAATTGATTTTGATTAAAAGGCAATGAATGAAAATTATAATGATACATGATTTCATGTAAAGGATATGAGACACTATGCAAATTAATGTCTTATATGTCAAATAAATATACCCCAAAAGAGGATAATGGATCATTGTCAGCATTATCATAATAATACAGAAAAAGAGGAATGATTAATGTATTTATATTTATATTGATGAATTATTTCATTTTAGTATTTAACCAATGATATACTGATTAAAATAATTATGGAATATATTAGTATTATAGTGGAATATATCTTCATTAAGGATTTTAGATCATATGCTAACTGCTTCTAAGAATATATATTCTATAGAAAAAAATTATAAAACACTTAATTGATAGAAAGATATCCCTTAATATGTTTTTAATGTTGAGAATTTTTTTGGATAAATAACTGATTGATTTGGATATCTTCTGACTACCTTGGATGTGATTAAAGATTTTTCAACAATTTGATTTATGCTATCATTGATGGATTGTACAACATTTTTGTTGTATTTTTTTGAATATATCCAATAACTTGTGTTTTACATTAGTAGTACATCAGAATATATGTTTCCAATTCAGTTTTATGTAAATTTATGTTATTTCCATATTTCAAGAGAATATATGATGAAGGTGTTCACATGTTCAATATTTTGTGATTAAATATCCATTTAATTTTAATTTAAGGCTAATGATAAGTTGCCTTTTAGAAATTCATTGACATTCCTTCCAATTACCTGGATAATAATCATTTGGAAAAGATAAATATTTATGAAATGGTTTAATATGATCTTTGGATGAGGTTTAGAGGTTAATTTAATACTTCCCTATATGATTAAACCTGCATAAATAAATGAAGGAGAAATATTTCAATGCCCAACTAAAATATAAGATTGTGTTTATGAGATAAAAACATATATTTAATTATACTTATATAGACTGAAATAATTCATCATCTATTGGAAAAATGGAATTGAAAAAAATATAATCTAATTATCAACATTTTCATGATATCAATGAAATTTTCATAAATGTTATTTAAGGATTTGTGTTCTCAACTTTCAGTTATAAATTTTTTCTACCACTCTCTATTAGAACATTATTGTAGTATTTTTCTTCTATATCAATGTTTTTTATTTCCCACCTATATTCTCATGCATGGGAAACTAATTATGTTGCCACTATACTTCCCTTTCTCCCTTATCAAGAAGATTTTTTGTTATCACTATTCATGATGTGGGGTTTTCAATAATAGTTTATTTTCAAATATCAATCCTTTGATCACAAAGATTGAATTTAAATTGAGTGGACTAAAATTAATTAAGTAGAAGAGAATGTAACACCACAATTTTTATTCATATTTTACTTTTAAAATAAATTTAATTTTGTTCATATATTTGTTTATACACAGCAACAAGGTAAACGTCTTTTGCATGCAATATTGAAAATATCTTGTTTGACATGAAATACCTAACGTAAAAAAATATAACATCCCAAGACATTATGATATATTTTATATTTTAAATAAATATATTATATAGATTATAATTTATGAAACACTGAGTTATCTTTTGTTACACGTAAGAATGACTTTTTTAATAGTTTACATTACATGGAACACATAGTTTTACTAAAAACTATATAATATTATGATATAATTATTTAATATAATAAGATAAAACCTAGAAATTAAATTTATGGTTATGAATATTATTATCTAACATATGAAAATATATGGTTTAATTAATTGGTTAAATATTAATTAGAAATGAATATAAGAACCAATAGAATATAAATGGAATATTTTTATAAATACTATTTTTATATTCAAAAATTCATTTTATTAGAATAAATTAAATTAAATAAAATTATTGAGTGAAATTATTTTAATATATATATATATATTATATATTAATCAAAATATTTTTGACATTCATATAATATATTTTATAGGCATAAGATAAGAACATACCTAAATTTACACATAATAACCTATATGTTTATAAAGGTACTTTTACTTCCTTTTAAAGGAACTCCTATTATATATCTAAATTTTATAAATTATATAATTCAAAATAAAATTCATTTTTTAATGTGGAAAATAAAAAATATATTAGAATGATTTTTTTGTATTTATTTGAAAACATTCATTTTTTAATTAATAGTGAAATTTTTTGAATTTTAATTAAGTTTGTTTATATAACTTAATTAGAAGTCACATTAAAATTTTATTGGTTTTCATTTTGTTATAAATACTAAAGATAAATTTATCCAATTTAGGTAATCTGAATAAAATTCACATTATAAAATGAATTTAAAAACATAGAAATGTTTTGAACATTTTACTTTAAAGACCCGCTTTGTTGTCAGGTTTATAGGAATAAATTTAAGACAATTTCTACCAATTATGTTATTTAAATTTATGAAAATGGATTCCATATTTGGAATCATCATTTTTTATAATTTCAAATAATTTTAACACAGTTTTTTTACCAAAAATATTATCGCATGTGATTAAAATTAACTATAGAGATTAAGAGAGAAATTATCATTACAAGGGATAAAACATTAACATAAGGGATAAAATGACTTTGAAACTTTTAAAAAATCCATTTTATACTCATATTTATAACATATCATACATTTTATCTAATTTGATTCACTATTAGAGACACATGAAATGGAAAAAATGTGTGTATAATTACCCATTAAAAAATTTACAAGAATACCACTCCTCCTCCACTATAAAATGGCACTCACCCCTACCACTTATTCAAACAACTAAAATTATTTATATAACCAAATATCTACTCAAATAAGCTAAAAATATCCATACCATCATCCTAGTATCTTTCCCATTGGAATAAAACAAAACCAATGAAGCCATTTGGTTCATACTGAACGAACATACCCATTTAACAGGTTACATTTTCCAACGATCACTCTTAATTTATTTACATATCCACCCAATAAATTATTATAATATAATGCTTATATAATTTCATAAGTATAATAAATATACTTATATTTTTTTCCAATGGGTTTTACCAACACTTACACACACTTACATCTAATAGGTAACAAAGACACCGTTTGTGTACGGTGAACTACCGTATCATGAAACGATGATTGATTGTTTTTTTACCACTTATCGTGGTATAAATTATGTTATAAATACTTATTTTATATGAAATATATAATATTTATAATATATTTATTCTTCTATAATTCTATTTTAACACATTTATTTGTGAATAAATTTTTTTGGGAATGAAATAACATTGTTTGTGGATGTATGGACTACAACCGCCTCAAAGTGATGTTATTAGTTCACGCTATACATAGAATATATTAAGGATGTTTTAAATTAAAAATAAGATTCATAAATTAAATATATATATTATTAATTACATAATTACCTTTATGGAAATAAAATATATCATTTTCATTATCACCCGTTTCACACACTAAAAAAGTGATAATGTCTTCTATGGACGTGTGGCCTACCACCTCCTCAACGTGATGTAAATCCTTTTACATCATAATGATTATATTTATAATTATATATGGATAAATAACATGGAATTTATCATATCACTATCAATATGGGAATATATAATGTTACTTTCCTTTTTTCCATAATGATAATTGAAAAATGGGATCATTACTCATGAGTACGTATGACCTACCCTCTCCATGATTATAACGTTGGTTCATTTTTCATAAAAATATTCCCTGATAGATTTTAAAAGTTTTATTGATGTATAAATATAATAATTACTTCATGATTTTTAATCTAGAGATGTTTATTTAAAGACCCCTCTGGTCATAGTTGACCAACTAAAGTCATTTTTGACACATTATCTGAATATGGTCAAAACACCTGACTTAAAACATAATTGTATAATTAGTAGTTTAAAACATCATAATAATTGATGTAAAAGTCATAATAAATATGAAAAAAATTTATAATATAGTAAATAATTAAAATATGTTTTTTATTTAGGAATATAAGGACACGCATGACCAATCATACTCAAGTTAAGATATCCTTATCTCAATTGTTTTTTCGCGAGGAATACACAATTTTCACCACAAAGTTCTTTTGTGTGGTTTATCTACGACTTCTTTTTATATATTATATCATGAATTATTTTATCTCTACTATATTTAAAACATTTATTTAATTTTATTCCTTCAGTTGGATTATGATTCAAATGATTCAAAGTGGTATGTGACTCTTTGGAATGTTTAGTGATTATTTTCTACAAGAATAATTTTAATGATCTTTAAAAGGTATTTATATTTGTCAATGTCAACAATCCTTATTGTTAATTGTCCTCCACAAAATAATTATTCATAAATCTATATTATTTATTCATTATGGATATTTGATGACAAGGCACATTTTTTATTAATTAAATCCATTATTTGATATATAAGGAATTATTTGGTTATTAAAGACACGAGTTCGAGACCATTTAATGTAATCCACTTGATATATTAGTAGTTCAATTAGATAAATTTAGTTGAAAATCCCTTCATGATTGTAACTATTATGTTTTAAAATTTCTTATAAAATGTCTTGATAGTATAGTCAAGGTTATACATAAGAATATATTTTGAAACCATTATGTTTTAAACCATCTTTTGAAAGGTCTTTATGGTAATGATTCCATATACCTAGGAAATATTGCGTCTAATAAATCATTTCAAATATTCTGAATTCAGTTGTTATTATTGTTTTTATCCACTATATGTTTTCATTGAAATATCTATGGATTCATTCTATTTTCAGTTAATTGGTAAAATGGAATGTGTTTCTATTTCTAACCTTTCCATATTAATTATTCCCAATGTAATTATTTTAATGGTATGGGTTATCAGTTATTTACCTTTTATGTTTGTTATTATCAACAATTTATTATCTCTCCTACTTTATATTCCCTTATTGATCATTTGATATCACCTTAATTATTTTTTATTTTATAGGTTTTAAAGAAGAATTCATTAAATAATATTTGAAGGAGGATGTTCATTTAATTTTATTATTTATCATGATTTATTTGAAAATTCCCAATATAAAATGGGTATCATTTATGTAATATTGTTTTCAAAAACTACTAATCTGATCATTACTTTTAGATTTGATTGGTTGTAATCATTACAATGTAATAAAATAATGAACCGGCTCTAAACTTTTGCAGATGGGCCAATGAAATGTTTAGAAACATTTACTATTAGGTTCAGTTTTTTCATATTTCACTACTTTTACTTATTAATTTTTTTTCATTGTATTTATTGTAATATATTTATTTCCAAGAAGTATACAAGAAATCACTCCTTGGAATTATTTATGAAAATTCCATCCATTATCTGTTCAACTTATCTATTTTTCAGATTTTCCACCAAGAAATGTCCATCCAGTGACTTCTTAAAACTGACACAACTTCATTACACTATGTTCATCCTGTTACTCATGATATAAATGTATATACAGTAACTTAATTCCATTACCCTAATAATAATTTTTTAATACCAACTTTTTTTTCTCCAACAATGAGATTCCTTAGATGGAAAATTAATTGCTCAAAATATTCCTTTCAAATTTCATTTCGTATCTTTACTAAAACTAATTCTATATAACACCATATTTTTATCAATTAATAAATACTCATTTTTCATAATGTTAATATTCCCTATTTATAGATGCATGCATAAGTGAAAAATAGGGATCTTAAATTAGTATTTCCAATAAAAAAAATATGAGATTCAAATCTCCCCACTGAAATTTTATTGGACAATTATCAAGGGTTATAGAGTTTATTGAACAATATCATAAACTAAAACACCAACTATCTTCAACAAACATACTTCAACATTGGTAAGAATCATAGATCTTCTTCCAATTATTATTTTAACTTTAAAATTTCAACTTAGGATCATCAAATGTATTATATTTACAAAAAAAATTATAATCAAAATTTTTACTAGAATAATAGTATTCAACTAATTGTTTTTAGTAAAGCTTTGTAACAATTCATCTATCTGTTGGGAGTTTTTACAGTACTCATTTCATTATTCATATAACCTCTTTAGAAAACATCCTTGAAATAATTCCTCTATCGAATTACATGCATCAGTGAAATTCATTATTTTTATTTTTCATTCCAACCTATCCATGATAATCTTTATACTAAATATCCATCCTATCATTCTAGTAAAAATTAGTCTTTAAAACATCATAAATATATGTCTAATATAATTTTTAAAAAAATTTTACCAACATTCCTTCATCTGATTATTCTTTGTTTGATTTTTACGTCATCAAATTTAGACTTATTCCAATTATATTCATAAATATATTCCTTTTTAACTTCATCCACTTTTATTTGATTAAAAAACATCACAAAGTTCAAACACAAACAATGCTTAGTAAACCACTATCTAATTTTTTCTATCTAGTAAACTATATAGAACATCCATAGAACTTCATTTTATGGACTTTGTATAAATAATCAAATACATACACCTTTATAAAATTTCAAGAATCATGAAATATTTTGTAGCTCATTATGTTAGAAAAAATCATAACAGAAAATAATAACCATATTTTATTTTCACGATAAACATTGTGTGACACCCTGATATTTTGAGAAAATATAACTATGTATAATAACATATATTATATGAATCATCAAGAATAAATTAACCATGATATATTATTATTTAAATTATACCATTATAACCTACCAATTAAATTATCCATTTTTCATAGGATTAACTGATTTATGATATATATATATATAAATAACTAGATATAAATTTATTTATAAATTCATATGAAATAAGAACACAATTTTTAATGATGACATTTTCTTCTTCAAAAATTATATTCTCATTAAAATTTAATTTTATTGCTTCTATGTGAAATTATTATAATTATTTAATTGAATTTTTTGATTTTTTTAAAATAAACATTATTTTTGAAATCATCATATCAAAATTAATTTACGGTGATATTCTGAGATATTCTTGAAATGGTTTATTTTTCAGTGAATAGTGAAAATTCCCGATTTTTCAAATACTGTCATTTAATAAAGTAAATTTAAAGGCCCATTATTTTTTTCATTTACTATTAATGTGACATCTGAACTATTTAATTTACAAAAATATAATTACATTCATTTGAATAATAAATTTTCATGATTTTGTTATAAGTTTATTTATATTCTAAAAAATAATATTTATGCAAATTTTTACTAAGTGTATAAAGGTTATACATTTTAAATAATTAAAATAACCCATAGTAAGGAAGAATTTACATAAAATTTACATATCTTAATTCTATTTATATGAATGTAAAATCATGCAACAATCATTCATAGTCCACGATTTAATAAATTATCATCCATTGCATAGAAAATACATTCTTCTAAAAACCCATTGTCCATTGTGTTTTAAAATTTTAATTTTTAACTAAATTCTTCAACTATAGTTTTTTGAATATTGGAAAGTGGATTAAATATTTGATATTTAGAGGTAAATGTTTTTTAAATTGTTCCCTTTTACTACTTCTCATTATGAATAGAAACTGTAATAAATATTTGGTACCCCTATAAGGGTAAAATTGGTTAATTATGGGTCCAAATAATTTGATATGGAATAAAAAGTGAAAATTGTTTTTAATTTTTTTTAATTATATTTCGCCCACAATTATCAAAAATTCAAATATATGACCTTTTGTCCCATATTCCAATGATTTTAGCATTTATTATACTTTATTTAAAGGAAAGAAAAAATGTCACTTTATTTATTTTAATAACTATAATATAATTTATGAGGGATGAAAGTAAATTTTGTTTTGTTTTAAATAATAATTTAAAATATCAATAATTATTTTTCATTGTAATTTATATATAAATTTTACAAATAAAATAATTACCATAAAGGGATACACAATATTGACACGTTAACTATTTCATAAAAAGTGAAATACCATAAATGATTTTAAAAAAAATTAAAAGTAATATAATTTGAATGATTTATTTTATTATAGAGTTTTCTTATATTTTTAAAACATTTTTGGGATATTTTAAAGGAATAAATTTGATTTTTATTTTTGTATTGATGTTTTTAAAGTCAAATAAAATGAATAGTGTCAAAATTGACATTAATGACCTTTTATAATAAACAATGTTTTATTTATTGATTAAAAATTAGAAAAAATAATAAATTTAGAGAATTTGTTTTAATTTATATACTAATATCATTTATAATCCACTAATTAATAAATTATTCTTTTATAATAACTATATTGACCTTGAAATAGTAAAAACATAATTACCTTGGTTAATGTTGAAATGAGGATTTTCACATTACATGCTCTTCATTAAAAATTATTTTCTCACACACAAATAAATTTTATATGAAAAATTGGATATCATATTTATAATTAGTGGGTCCAAGTTGTAAAATTATTATCATCCTATTATTATGATTAAAGGATAAACTATATTGGTAAAAACATGTTTTCGTTCTGAAAACTAAAATGGAAATGTTTAACTATAAAGGTAAATGGAATAAAATACATAAATCATATTAATTTTTTAAGGATGGGGGTGTGGATAAAAAATATATATCCACCATTAAATCATTGGAAAAAAATTTAGGAACATTTTTAGAGAGTGACTTCCCATTATTGAACAATTTTTGTTATCTATAAAAATACTACTTCTTCTAACTTATAAAAGGCAGTCTACTTTCCAATTTCATTCACACATAAAAAAAATTTAATTTTGCCACAACCTAAAAAATAACTTTTTAATCACTTTATAACCTACCAAAGTCCTTGGTTTAATTATAAATCTATTATATGTAGGCTTTCGGTGCAATTTTAATGTCATTGTCTGAAGAAGATGTATCATTCATAATCGAGAGATTTATTTTATTTATTATTTGATCTCCATAAAATATTATTCAAATATTATGATATAATAATATCAAAATATACCATATATTATTATGTTATTAGGTTTATTTAATAACCTACATCGATCTATATAACCATCAAATGGATAAAAAACCATCGTTTGTGTGTGTGGTGAATTACAGCCTCCAGAACTGATATAATTTGTTTTCCATCCCCACTTCTCACAGATGATAATAGTGATGGATTTAGTGTATATATATTTTATATTCATAAAAAAATTACTATTATTGAAAAGTAATATATCATATATTTTCTAACCGATTTATTCATTGAAAATGGTATTGTCGTTCGTTCGTATGTGTTGATTACCACCACCGTAGAGCATTGTTATTCATTTTTCATCACTCCATCACATGGATGATATGTATATGTTTAAATAATGAAATAGTATGGTATTTAGTATATAATTATAATTCTATAAAATTAAAATAATAATAATTTTTTTTTCATCAGGATCATTGAAAAATTGAAACATTACTCATGCATACATATGAACTACTCTTTTCAGGACTGTAACATAATTCATTATTCATAACCACATTTAATACCTATTTAAAAATTTATAATGGATATATATAAATTAAATTTATGTAATTTTTATTATTAAATATATGAAGGAACAATTACTTCTTTTACCGTAGTCAACTAACTGAAGTCATTTTGGACATCTGAACCGAATAATGTCAAAACACACAACATGAAATTAATTAATTATGTAAATAAATATAACATGGTAATAAATAAAATAAAAAATAATAATAATTTAAATGTTTCTTATAAAATTAAATAAATAAAATATTTTTATTATCAATGAAGATAAAGTATGTATTTAACGAGTCAAACATGAGGTAAGGGATTTCATCTAAATTTACCTTCATTGTGTCATATTAAATTTCATGTGATTATTTTCTTTTTATGGTATATATGATAACCCTTTAACATATTTTTCATTACTTCATTATACATTATGGTATTTTCTGTCAGTATTCATATCACTTCATCCAAGGGGATTTTATTGGAATTTTACCAAAATTTTAAAGGCATCCGACCCTCCCCCATCTATAGGGGGTCCTTTGTTGTCTCTTACTAGAGAACTATTAATTCACTTTGTACCTTTTTTGAATCCATATTTCATTCCCTCTTTCCACTATCTTTCTCTCCACCCTAATGTCCCTGAATTATTCAAAGACTCCCCATAACTATCAATCTCTACTTCGGAATTCACTGATGCATTTTATCTACTAAATCTGACCATGATTGGGTGATTCAAATGTCAACATCCATTAATGGAATTCTTAGATTACTTATTTTTTGAATCATGGGGTCTGTAGGAGAGATTAGCGGAAGGTATTACTGATCCAAACACATCATGATTTAGTTTTCATAGAATGATGATATGATTATTTCTTGGTTGATCTCGCCTCACACTTGTGATGGATCATGTATTTTTATATTAAAATGGTAATATAATTTTCATATGAAATGATATTCTCAAAAAATTATGATATGGGTTATATTTTCAAAACTCCTTATCCCCTTTCAAAATAATTTGATCATTTGTATGATCTATAATCGATTTGGGTGTTACCTCTATTCATATAGTAGGACTAGGGCAGTGTGCCATCCAATTTCACAGAGGATGTGATTTGATGTTGATGTGTCTAATGTTACTTTTGAATAATTATGGATTTTTGCGCGTAAAATGTTTTGATATATGTATTTGTTCATTTATGAATCATGGTGTGAGTTTTTCTCATCGTGGAAGAATATGGGGAACAACATGGATTATAGAAAGAAATAGATGGTCCTTCTATTGATTATGGAAAGCAACTGGATGTGGAATTTAATGAGTCAACGGTGGGTTATTATGGTTCTATTTGAATTTCTATCAGGGCTTTTGTTACTAGGAGTTCTGATGAAGTAGTTATGCAGAAGTAAGAAATGGTGTTACCTTCTAAGCCAAAGGTCACTTCAATTCTTAAAAAGTTGAGATGTGGTCTAGTAAGTCCACCATGTGACAATGAGGTTGCAGGGGACATACATTCTAGGGAAATAGTGGAGGTTAATCTAGATATTCATGATTTTTATATTAACCAAAATGAGTTTGATGGAGTTAATAAGGAGTTGAATGATTAAATTTCAAGTCGCGATGCATAGGTAGGGAGCTATGGTGTGAGAGAATATGCTAGTTTGTTCTATAATGAAGATGATAGGAATGAAGATAAAGAGTCCCAATTGAATCATATTAATGAAGCTACGGTAATGAAGGATGTATGTGATGATAAATCCACTGGTGGTAATCATCAAAACATGGTCTTGGAGGACACTAATATACAACCATAATTTATGGGGTGTGGATTTGTCCAACCATGAAGTTTCAGATATTCTAGTACATGAGTCAAGATATGGGGATCAAAACCATGACATAAAAAATTCTAATTTTTATGTTCAAATCCAGAAACATCATAACTCTTAAAAAATTCTTGATAGGTGGAGAACTATTACTAATTATGATAATGTGAATGAAAACAAACCTCTTAAAACCCTAAGATATGGAAATGCTCCATAAAAATACATCATCATGCATGGTAGGAAAAATATTATTGAGGTTATGGGATTCATCTACACTCCCCAAAAGAGAATAATAATGAAGCATTGCTCCACTTTTCCATGAACATTGTCTACCAGGTCCTCTTCTAAGGTGTCACAATAGATTGGTGATGAGATGTTTAAAATCATCAATTAAGGTATCTCTCAGTCTGAATGGGAAACCGCTGATGATTATGCTTATGAGAATAAATTATCTTATTATTATTTTTAATTTTTATTATGATAGACATGGGTAAGATATCAATCTCATAATTTTTTCTTCTTTTCCTTTTTTCTACTTATTATATCTTCAAATTCATTTTCTTTTGATTTTAATTTTATGGTAAAGGCATTATGTTATAATCATCATTATTTATGAGATAATATATATTCATGATACCTTTATGGTAAATCATATACAATTATTTTATTTAACCACATATCTTTTATTCTTCACCGGTCATGAATGTGGTTTCATGTAAGACTCCCATTTTCACCATTATCAAAAAAACATTAAGAATATTTTTTATATATAATACCAATCATGAATATTATTTTAGATATTTAATATTTCTCTTCAATTTCAATATTTTAATTAATATACTATAAATAATGTTTTCCATTATTTTATCTTAAGTAATTAAATACTTTTAACCCATATTTTATTTTTAATAATTTTGTTATAAGAGAACCATAATGTCAATATTCAGAAAGGTATATTTTAACATTGTTTTTGCAAATTTGTGAAATGAATTTTTTCTTTTAACTTAAACGAAATGAGTTGAATTTATCACAGACATCACCACTAAGTAATTTGATGATTCCTTTAAAATATTAAATGGTTATTTTTAAAATTAAACGTTCTCTATAATATTTGGTAAAAAATTATATTTTAAAGAAGTGAATTCAAAGTTTTAAGGGTATTTATATAGGAAATATTCCATGTGATCTATTAAAAAGGATTTCATTGATGATGAAAACCATTTATATATTAAAAATTGCTTTTATAATCAAAATATATGTCTCTTAAATGTATACAATGTAATTATCCCTTCATTCGATAGGGTAGTACATTCCATAAGTTCATTTATCAAATTCTTTATTGATGAAATCTCCATAGATTATGATATGAGGCAAGATTATGAAAAACATTTCATTACATGGGTAATTATTATGTTTATACATCATGATTTATTTCCATACTTCAGAACACAAAAGCATGAACTTTTTTTAATGGGTGCACAAAAATGTCTCTTTAAATCATTGAGTAATGTTTTTCTCTAATTATACATTATATATGATATTTGGGAATAAAACTTATCCATTATGAGACATTTTACACCATGAGATGTTTTATTGGAAGTTATCTATGACCTTTACTTATATCATGTTATATGTTTCTTTCACTTTCTTATGTTTCTATGATATTATGATACATTTTTATTTATTTAATAATTACGTGTGATTATTCAAGATATTTCTATCATATTATATCATGTTATAACTTTGACTCACACATTATGTTTCCAAATAATGTTTATTCCATTATAGGGATTTTTATCTCTCCCCATTCTTTTATGTATTACCTAGGATATCCTATGTAATTTTTGGATTTCAATTAGATTATGGATATAATTATTGAAAATAATAATAAATATGTTATATTTTAGTTTATTTTTATGTTTTATGTGCCTATTACTTTTAAGAAACTAAACCTCACAATCATGGGTTTTTAATTATTGGATTTTTGGGTTATAATTAGTTTAAAAATATTTTTATAAGAACTATTTCCGTATAATTGGAATCAAATATAGAACAAGTTTTTTATTGTGATTAAGATTGGATAAATTTAGAAAAAAACCCTAAGGATATGTATATGTATAGGATAAAAACTAAAATTTTTGATAAGGAAGAGATTTTTTCATTTTCCTTAAAATAAGTCTCAATCATGATAGTAAAAGTTTAAATGGATTTTGAAGTAATATATTTATTTGTAATAACCTCAAAAATATTTTCATGAGTATATCTCAACCACCATTTTGATTCGTGGCGAGTGTTACCTTACTATGCACCTGGTTTACACTCCTTGGTGATATTATTTGGTTAATTCACATTTTCTTCATGAACATTTATGATGAGTGAGACTATAAAACCTATAGAAATAGATGATATGATATAGTGATTTTGGATAACCCTATATAGTTACTTGGGTTGATAAGTTTAAAGTTGATGAAAATTTTAATGGAATAAAAAACCCTTTTGGGGATTTATGTTATAGAAGTCTAAGATGATTTAGATTATTTTGGGGGAAAGTTATTATAATATAATAAATTTTTTAGTATGAGTTTTATTAATAATAGGTTACTTGAGGATTAATAAATATAAATTTTTTAATAAAAATTATTAAGGTGTTGGAAACCTTTAGGATTTATCATATAATTAATGTAATTTGTCTATAAATATTTAATTTATATTTGATCAACATGAAATTAAATCATTATAATATTTTGGTTTCATTATTATATAAGAATAATTTAATGAATTTTAATGTTATTTATTTATCAAATGATCAATTTTGGACTTTGAGTGTTATTGTTGAGGATTTAGATATTAATCATATAAATTTTTATTCTTTTTTCGAATTATATTACCACATTCTAATTTTTTTGTTTTTATTAACGTGTAAATAAAAAAAATCATTTTATCATTTTTTAGAATTACATGATCCATTAGATACAGATTTTAGTGAACCGTGATTAATAAAATTAATCTTTAATACTCATCATTTGGTGATAATGATCATAAAGTGGAAGAAATTTATTAGAGAATAAAATTATAATAATGAAATTAGTATATTTTAGTAAAGTTATTTGACTAGATTGTAAGGAATTCAATAACTATAGGAAAATGATCTCGGAATGATAATGTTATATTTTTACCTTTATTTATAATGATTTTATAATCTTTATCAAAACAATATGGTATAGGATTTTGAGGCTGTTAAATTTATTATGGTAATTCCCTTTCTTATAATTAATGATCACCTTTACTCTGCATTACAATGTTGGAATTTTGATTTACCTACATGTAAATTTTATTAATTCCCACTAATTGTTCCCAAAAAGGAAACCTTTTATGTTTTATTATAGATTTAATTCATACTTCCCTTTATCTCTTATGAAGAGGAAGTTTTATTAACATTTTTTTTGATTTTGAGATTTCAAAAAATGTATTTTTATATTGAATACTTTTTATTATCGATATAAAGTATAAATTATCTTGGTAAAATTTATTAAATAGTTTGGAGATGTAAACCTTATTATTTAAAAATAGAAATATATTTTTAGTATCACAAACAACACACAACACTGAGCATAAATGAACCATGAAATATTATCATTTAAATATGACTATTATAACCTAGACAATAAATTTCAGTGACAAATAACATTAATTAAATTATGATCTATATATATACATATATATCCTACTCAATATAAATATATTTAATTTTTTTAGGAAATATGCACTTAATTTTTAATAAAGACATTTTATTCTTTAAAGAATATGTTTTCTTCAAAAAAAAATTTATTTAATTCATGAGAAAATATTATAATTAATTTATTAATAAATTATAAAATTTTATTTAATAAAATTATCTAAATTTTTTGAAATCATTATATAAAAATTAACATTTGTTAATGTTTTTGTATTTTTCTTGAAATGATTGATTTTTCATTGAATAATAAATATTACAGATTTTTCAAAAACTATCATTTCATTCCAATAAATTAAATAATTCAATTATCATATTTTATTTTTGATTTTTTATTAATGTTATATATAAAAAATTTTATTGATAATAATAAATTTAATTTTAATTAAATCATTAGTTTTTAGGATCTTGGTATATGTCCATTTATATTTTTTAAAAACACAATTTTCGGCAAACTATTTTAAGTGCATAAAGTATATCGATTTTAATTAATCAAAATAACCCATAGTATAGAACGGGTTAAATGAAACATATAGATCATATATCTATTTACATGAATTTAAATTCATATAATGACTATTTTGGGTCATTGAGTTAATATATGTTTGTTTAATCCTTGAAATATATATTTCTTTAAAAAATATGTTTTATCACGTTTTACCTATTTAAATGTAAACTTAAATTTTCCAGTTTTATGTTTTGAATAATTGAAAATTTATTAAATATATTTAATATAGTGGTCAAAATTCTATAAATATTCCCCCTTTATTTTCGGTCATTATGAATATTGTTGAAAGATAACATTTGTTACAATTTACAATGTATAATGGGTTAATTAATGGTGAAATTTTTTTGATAGGAACTATAATGTAACAGTAACAATTAAATTTTATTATTATGATTATATTATATTTTTAATAATTATAAATTCGAATAAAGGACATTTTCTCCATGGACATGATCTTTACCTTTATAATACATTATATAAAGAAATTTTTTTACTTTCTTATTGTCAATATCTTTAATATTTCTGTAACAGGGATAAGTGTTACATATGTTTGGTTCAAAATATTAATTTGAAAAATAAATAATTTTTTATTATGGTAATTTATTTCTATTTTATTAATTAAATAATTACCTTTAATGTTTATACAATACCAATGGAATAATTATTAAATAAAAAGGAAAATAAAATAAATGATATTAAAAATAAGAAATGTAATATTTTTTGAATGAATTGTTATGTTGTTTTTTAAAGATAAGTATAGCATGTTTGATTATTATGAAAGTTATAGAATTTAATTCCATATTATACTTGATGTTATCATTGTCAAATTAATTGAATGATGTCAAAATTCACATTAATGATATTTTATCAGAAATAATTTTTTATTAAATGTATAAAATTCATAAATATCCTATATTCATCAAGTTTATTTGTATATGTTTAAAAATATAATATTTGGAAATATCATTGACCAATTTTTCTATTTATATTATCTACCATGACCCATAAAGAGAAAAAACATCGTTACCACAATTAATGTTAAAATGAGGTTTTGCGCATTACATGCACTTGTGATAGAATTAATATTCTACATATAGAGGTTTTTTTATTTGAGAAAGTTTATATAAAAATTATAATCAGTGGGCACAAATATATAATATGGTTCATCATATTTTTATTCATAAATTCTAAAATTCCAAGGTAATAACTAGTTACTATAGTGAAAACCAAGATGGTAAAAGTGAGTAACTGTAAAGTTAATAGAGATGAAATTTTTAATAAATGACTATTTTTTAATGATTGATGGGTTTATAGACCTTATATTCCTTAAAATAAATCATAAATAAATTTTTGATACACCTTTATTAATTTTTACTTCCCTTTATTGAAAAGTTTCTTCAATTTACAAATATTCAGCTACACACATTTAAAATGACCCAACGTCTTATATTTTATTCAACCTTAAAAAAAATTTGTTCAGCTAAGAAATGTGGAAATAACTTATTTAATTATATTAATACATCCTAGAAGTCTTTTTTTAGTTAAAAAATTCTCCTACGAAGGCTATTGGTGCGAACATAAAGAGGTTGTCTGAAGAAGATGTATTGTTCTTAATAGATAATTTTGTTTTATTTCTTCTTTGAAATTAATGAAATATCATTCAACCATTATTACATAATATAATAAATATATCCCATATAATAATATGTTATGATGTTAATATCAAAATATATATCCATATCCTCTTCCATCAAATGGAAAAAAGATCCCTCATTCATACGTATAACAGACTATAGCCTCACGAAGCAATATAATTTATTCTCTATAATCACCTACCATGGGTATAATAATTATTGATTTAATATAAATATATTATATTCATGACATATTTGTCATTTTGGAAATTTAATATATCATATATTTTCTTACCTTTCAATTCCCTAAAAATGAGGACGTCACTCATGTGTACGCATGGAGTTTCACCTCCATGAAGTGATGCGATTAATGTTTCCTCACTACATCACATATATGGGTTATATAAGTATATATAAAAACATAAGATGGAATCTTTTATATAATTATCATTATATAAGGATAACATTATACTTACCTTCTTTCCATCATGATTTTTGAAAAATAGAAATGTCACTCATGCATACATATGGCCTACCATCTCCAGGATTGCAATGTAGTTCATTTTTAATAAATTTATTTCATGAATTTTTTATATTTTATATTTATAAATGATATTTATGTAATTATTATTATTATCTATATGATAAAAAATGAATTATTGTACAATATTCAACCAACTAACCACATTTTGGACATATGAACAGAAAATCATCAAAACGTCTAATATAAAACTAATTGATTTTTTAAATAAATATAACATGGTCATAAATAAATTAAAAGTAAAAATAAACATTAAAACGGTTCATAAAAATTTATATAATTATTAAAAGTTTATTATATATGAAGATAAAGTTTGTACGTGATGAGTCAAACTCTATATAAGGGATTTCATTTCAATTTCCCTTCAGTGGGGAATATTTTAAAATTGTACACCTAATTTAGTTATAAGGTCTATATGGTTCCACATTAATAATTTATATCACTATTATTTCAAATTTTATGAAATTTTATGTTACATTTATTTTTACTTCACCCATGGGGATTTCATTCAGATGTTACCAAAGTGATAATGGCTTAATGTTACAATCTCCTATATTTTTTTAGATTGTTTATTTTCAAGGGAATATTCGGATAAATCATATAAATTTATCTTCATGGATATATTTAATTTTCTTCATAATGTCATGAGTGTGTTTTATAATTTTTGGGTCCATTTCACCACTTATTATGTAATGAAACCTCATGAAATTTGTTTATAAGAAATACTGATCTTGTATAATATTTTAGATACAAAATCTTTCTCCTATATTTCTATATTTTACATATAATATATTAAAGAATTTTTCTAATATTTTATAATTATTTATTAAAGTAATTTTTACCAATTTTTGAAGTTTTATAAATAATAGTTCAAGAGAAATATTTTTTTAATTTTTTCAATATTGTAATTTTTAACTTTTTTGTAATAGTATGAAAGGAATTTGTTATTTTAACTTATATAGAATGAAAATAATTTCTTACCATCTTTAACACTCTTTTATTTTTAATCTTACACTATATGACTAAATTTTTATTATAAAAGAAAATATTTTTCTATAAAATGTTCAAAATTTTTAGATTATAAAGATGTGATATCAAAGTGAACATAGTATTATCCTCATGAAATATTTCATGTGATCTTTCAAAGATGTTTTTGTCAATGATGAAAGAATTTGATATTATAGATTACTTCAAAATTATATATATAATTATCTTAAATATATACCTTTCTCATTATAGCTACCTTATATGGGGTAATACATGCCTTACGTTCATTTATTGAATGCATTATTTATGAAATCTCCTTCAATTATGTCATGAGGAGAGATTATAAAATTAATTTATTTCCAAGGTTAATTATTATTTTTATAACTACTAACTAATATCAGTTTTTATGTTACACATAACCATGTACATATTATTATGGGTGTTCTTATACAGTTATTCAATTAACTGGGTAATGTTTTTTATCTAATGATACAATATGTATGGGGTTAGGGAGTATACCTAATTCATTATAGGCATTTATACACCATGTGATTTTATCTTTGTTTTTAGTTTCGACTTATTATTTTATCTTATTATATATTACTTTCACTATCCTATGACACTATGATCTTATGATACCATGTCATTATTTAGTTTTTACATGTGATAACTAATTAGCCTACACTATTATGATATCATGTTATACCTTTGGCACACAAATTATGTTTCCTTATCAAGTTTATCCCATTACATAGATCTTTATCCAACCCATTTAATTTATGTACTCTTAAGGTTATCTTATTTATTTCTAAGTGATCATATATATTTAATATATCACTATGGAAAATAAAAATAAAGGTATAATTTTTTAGTTTCTTTTGATGATTTACATACTTGTCTCTGAAAAGAAACTAGGTATCACAATCGTACGGTTATAATTAATGGATGTTTATGTTAAAAGTCAATTAATAATATATGTAACAGGGATGGGTATCTATTATTTTTCTAACTATTTTCAATATAAATTTATTAACTTTCAACACATTTCTTATACCAGAAATATTTGTCCAGAACAGTGCATCCTTTGAGCTTTTTTTTTCAAAAGTGTTTGTACAGTCTTCTCTGCCCGTTTAAAAGTTATTGTAAATAATAAAGATACCTTATGATATATATTTTACCAAAAAATATAGAACCATCATAAAATTATTCATATTAGATTATAGAATCTTTAAGACACTTTTAACCAATATGGTCCTAAAAATCCCCCCCCCCCCCCTTGATTTTATGGTCAACCAATGATCAGAAATCATTGAAACATTATAACTCTTGAAATGGATTATATATCTAAAAGTTATAATTGTACATGAGATAAATCAAATCATGAAATAATAATCATTGAAAAAATACCATGTTTTCTATAAGTAGTGACTTAAAAACTTCTTCATATTATTCATAAGAAACACTTTCTTCCACATGAAACTTCCATCACAAACCTAAATTTTGTTCATAAGAAATATTTTTTCATACATCTACTTCAAAAATATAAAAAGAGACTTATTAGGGTGGAATAATTGAATGATACTCTTGAGGGGGTGGCGTTAAATTTTTCTTTTCAATAATCAATATAGACTTTTTCATTTGTTCATGTTTACAATTTTATACAGATATAACATAATCTAATTATTAGATATTTTGAGCTAAAAATGAAAATTAAAGAATAGAAAAATAAAATTTATAGGGTCTTGAATAAAAACTATACCCTTGTACACTCCACCAATTCTCTCACTATAGATACCCATGTATTTTATAAGTAGATATTATATAAAATTTTCAGAATATATAAAATATTATACAAACAGATTCCCAAAGAACATAGTAGTCTACTTTTTTTAGAAACATGGAGAACATAACCACTGGTACATAAATGAGATAAATTATCTCCCACTAGGTTCTTCTTGAATATCACCCTTATTCTTCATTTCAAACAATAATATATATCTTTATAACCTAGAGAAGGAATCATAATAATTGGTGAGATCAAACGCTCAGTACGGTTAAATAAGAGATATATGTATGAAAAATCAAGAGAATAAGGGTATGAAAACATGAAAAGAGAATAGCATACCATAAATATCAAATATTATACGCATGAATTATGGAATAATTCGTGGAATTTCATAAGACATAAATTATTAGGAAACATAGAACATAAGCCATGAATGCATAAAATAGGAATAAAACATGGAATTTTGGAAAAAACATAGTAATATATAATGATTTCCAAAGTAGTCATGGAATTACTGAGCCCATATTATTAGATAAAGTCCTTTACAAAACTGGGTTAATGCCCAGTTCCAGACCTATATTACTGAACCAAGTTCATTCCTTGTTCTAACCAAATAATACTCAACTTAGTTAATTTCCCATTCCAGTTTGGTAATTATAAAATGAGTTCATTTTTCATTCCAGGCATGTCAATATCTTGATATATAAATCATCACCCAAGTCATGTTAGGGAGATATTGGTCCCACCCATCTCAAAATGAAATCATACATACATATTCCACAAAATCATAAGCAATTAGATCAAAACCCATGAAATGAAATGGGTATCATTAACATGTTTTCATGTCATAACCTATAGAAGATGATTAATTTTTCCTAATCATATCAACAAAAGAATAACCTATGAAATATAAATTGGTTTTACTAATTAATATCCTATGAAAGAGAAACATGTATCATAAATATATAACCCATGAAATTGAAACCAGTTTTATAATAAACAAGACATCAAGCACAACCTATTCAAAGAAATAACATGTATAGAACATTATGATCATTTCCTATAATGGCGTGATTAAAACCTATGGATGGAATCTTATATATAAAATATTTTTGAAATATCTTTTAAAAAACTTTCTTGAGGAATATATCCTTTCTTATTTAAAACATGATTTCTATTACATAATACTATTTCAAAATAATTTCAAAAAAAAACAATACAAATTTATAATATGACTTGAAATAAATTTAAATTAATTTTCCATGAAATATTATTAAGTTATCTCAAAAATAATTTACAACATTTTTCCTCGAATACATATAAAATAATATTTAAAAAAATTTAAAAACCATTTTTTTAAACAGTTTTGAGAAACGATATAGAAATCATGGTGAAATTATAAAAAAACTTATTTGAAAATAATTTTAAAAAAACATTCATAAAAAATAAACCTTTTAAACATGAAAAGTAATATTTACATAAATTAATTTGGGTAAATCCATATATGTCATATGAGGTAAAAAGAACATAATTTTTTCACGGAAAAAACGGTTGAAAAATTTCTTGTTTGAAATAAAAAATAATATTTATCTGAAAACATTTTAAAAAAAGGGTAAATATTCTATTAAATTATTATAGTTTAATAGTATAATATTCATGGAATCTCTTTATTGAAATAATTGTCTTAAAGGAACGTATATTTCTAACCAAAGAGAGGGTAAAATATGTCTTTCTTAAAGACACATTCTTAATTATCTAATGTTACCAAAAAGTGAGAAAATGGAACCAATACAAAAATATATCATGAATAACTAGAGGATTATAAATTTTATCATTTATCTTTATGGATGGATCTTAATATTTCATCAGAGGATGCATAAACAAAAATAATCTTAAAAAATGATGAGATTATTTCAATAAACTCTTACCGCTTGGTAACATTAAACCATAATCCAGAAGTAAGAAAATGAAATTACATGAAGCTTTAAATATAATTAAATTAATTATATTCATGATATAAAATTTTTCTATGCAGAATGTACACCTCATATAAAAATATTGGTGCATAACATGGCATGTGTCTCAAAGAAGGTAAACTGAGACAAACCTATCTTACTGATTTGGTAAATTTTGAACATAAATATTGTGAAATAAATTTCATATAATGGATACATAAATACCCATAAATTTAATTATAATAATAATTTAATATATCCATGTACATTATATACACCACACAAAAATAATGTGTGGGGAATAGGGTATGTATCTGATGGAAATGAAAAAGTGATATGAAATCCCCTTACCCTCTATCTTACCTCCTTTCATACTAAATTAAAACACTGGTATAATAAATATAAATTTCTTATAAATAATTTATATTACCATATTATTAGATATAATAATATATATTTTTTTTATTATGACTTTATATTACCCTCATGTTGACAATCTATTGTCAAGGTTTCACTTTGGGCAATATCCACTTTGTTCTTCGTATGTTTCTTAATTTTTAATATCTTTAGTCCTAACACTTATATAAAGGTTATTGAATTTAAAAAATGATAAAAATATTATTTATGCTTAGTATATAAGTATTATAAAAATTTAAATAATATATAATTTATAAATTGAATACAACATTCATGGAAATGGAAAGCCATACAGATACATGAATGTTGTTTCTGTTATTATTATAGTATTGAAAGAATAAAGAAATTGAAATATATATATATATATAGATATATTATCATTATAGTAGAGTTATAATGTTACATATATTTTATAATTTCACTAATACCATCATTAATACATTCCATGTAGTGTTTTAATGAATCACATCTCTTTGAGGTGTCAGCAGTCTATACTTCCTCAAATGAAATTTTTGTACTTACAAAAATTGGAAAGTTAAATGATATGTGTTGTAAAAGAAATAAAGGAGCTTAAATACATAATATATTAAATTTATTAAATTTATAAATAAATATTTCATCCTAATTTCCACCATAATAAGCTGTATAGTATAAATGAACAATGAACATTTTGTGAGGATGTTGTTCTTTGTACATGTAAATAGTATTTTTGTTACCCATTAGAAGGAGGTGTGTGTTAGTGTAGGTTGAAATATTATCATAAAAAACATAATATATTTAGTATACAGGTTTTATCATTAAATAATGGAATAAAGAGAGTGGAGGGTGTGGAGAATAAAATAAAATAAAGGATTTTGAGAGAAGATGTTACCTCTTAATCGAGTAACACCTTGCGGTTTGTGGAAAAATGAATCCTTCGACTGCCTTTTTTCCAAAAGAGGATTCATGGTGGAAGGGAGGTATTTTTGGATGTGGATTTATCCAATATTTTGGTATCCTAATTGGTTTTATAGGTGTGATGAAAAGGGGTATGTGGTGGCCTTTTATAGGGAAGGGAAATGACACACATGGAATTTTTTAAAACAAGTTAGGTGTACCCATGTTTTTACCTAACATAAGTCATTAAAACCCAAAATAATAATAACGAAAGAATCATGGATGAATAATTTCCAGCCAATGTGTTTGGGACTTGTTTATTAGTACTTTTGGTTTTTAAATTTTTGGGGTAGTCCCTAAGATTAATTTTACCTTAACTGATATAAGTAATTTTAATAAATTCCTCAATTTTTTATCATAAACTAAGTTAACATTATTAGATATTATAATTTATTAAGATTAAAAATATTAAATATATTTTTAAAAATTTTGATCACATAAGTGGAGGAAATTAATTTAAAATTAATCTGGCTGACAGGACGACAACGCAGGATTTTAAGGTAAAATGGCTCAAAATTTTTCTTTTTTTTTATAGCGGTTTCAATGTGAAATTTATTGCAACGAACTAAATTGGATTAATTGAGAAAAATATAATACAATTAATCTTTAAAAAAAACTATAAATATAATTTATCTTAATAAATAAATTAGATGAAATATTAGTTATTTATAAAAATATGATATATTTCACTATTCCTGCAAAAATGAAGTTTCTTAGAAAAATCCCAAAAATTCTTCCAAAGATAATATCAACATTATAAATTCTATAATTAAGTAAAAAAATTAAATTTAAAATTATTTCTAGAAATAATTTTATTATTTTTCACAGATGGACATTAAAAGGAGTTCATTTGAGAGAACAATATTTATAAATATATAAGGACTTTACCAAATATTATGTATTTCAATAGAAATATTCTCTATTTATACAAATACATTATAAAAAACATATTAAAATGTCACGACCCGCCCTCGGGGTCCGTGTCGTGACTACCCCAAGCCCGCCTTCCATAGGCCAGGGGCTGGCGACTAGCACCAAGGCGTAAATCCCGGTAAAAAGGGAAGGCATTGCCTTTGTAAAGTAAACAAACACCACAGAGTAAACAAGCGGAAAGTAAACACTAAACAAAAACAGAGTACAACTGAAAGTGCGGAAAAGTAAATGGGCCAGAATACAAACCCAAACTGAAAGTAAAGTACAACTCGAAAGGGGAAAAACAGCAACTGAAAAGTAAAGCCGCTACTCCGAGCTGTCCACTGGAAATCCCACCTGAAGGGTGGGTACAGATAGCTCCTCTGCTCCACGGGTCCCGCCGTCCGCTCCGTGCACGTCTCGCCCAGTGGTCCACCTCCGGGTACCGTCCCGCTCTGCAAACCTCAGCTAAGGTCAACGATGTCTGTCGTCTGCAACCGACACAACGTAGTGCGGGCAAAGCCCGTGCAGGGGTGAGTATAAGCTACTCAGTAGGGACCCTGAGACCCCTGAAGGTCTCAAAAATCCACAAAGGATAAACCACGAAGAAAGGAACAAATCACGAAGTAACAACCGACACTGCTTAGGTATATGCCCATACATATACCTAAGTCATCAATTTAAATACGCTCCAACCTCCGAGCCCAAGTACAACTCAGTCCACACAGGAAAGTAAACGTATTCCACACAGGAAAGCAAAACGTAATCCACACAGGATTGCACAACACAATCCACACAGGAAAGCAATAGGATTCAGCTCACACAGGTATACTTCTTCAGAGGACGATAAAGATGATCACTGATCCATCTAAGTCGTCGGACCCACGAAGGATCGATAGGTAACTAACCCCCGCAAAGACCACACAGGGTCGGGCCCACACAGGACCTGTAGGCGCTGGCTCACACAGAACCGCTGAGCGCGGATCCACACAGGATCGGGCCCACACAGGACCGGGCCCACACAGGACCTGTAGCACTGATCCACGCAGGATCGCTGAGTGCTGTAGTCGTCGTCGTCGAATCCACACAGGATCTCTGTACTGTCGTCGTCGCAGTCACAGTAGCAGTAGCAGTAGTAGCAGTCGCAGCCAGCACTAGGGTTCCCGCACACAGCAAGCTCGTACGGAGGGTCCGCTCCACGAGCCGAGAGGCTGATACATCAACTGTCACGAAGACCGAAGTTGATGTATCCAAAAGTTCCGTATCGTCAACAGGAACTCAACGCAACAGACGGCGCGTCGATCGGACGCCCGGTCTGAGAGTTATTGGCATTTTCGTCTCCGGGGCCCGGTTGGTTTTTAAGGCAAAACCAACCCCACCGTACTCCACCTGCGTCCAAACCTCGGGCGGAGTATGCCAAAAGATCCGTCTCACTAAGAGGAACACTACGCGACTGACGGCACGTCAATCGGACGTCCGTAGCTCAAGATATGAGCGTTTCCGCTCCGAAGGCCCGGTTGGTTTCGTGAACGAACCAACCCGGCCGAACTCAAAGTTTACCGAAACATTGAGTGCGATATACCGAAACGACCGTCTCGATCCAAGGATCGCGTTGCCGCAGACGGTTCGTCATTCGGAGGTCCGAGGCTCAAGTTATGAGCCAAAAACCGAAACTGGTCCGAAACGGGGGGTCCGGGTCCGGGCCGACCCGGCCCGACCCCCCCCCCCCCCCCTGGGCGGCGCGGTGGCGGCGGCGGCAGGCCGCGGTGGCGGCGGGCCGCGGTGGCGGCGGCGGCGGGCCGCGGTGGCGGCGCCAGGCGCCGCACGTGGGAGGCACGCGGGGGCTAAGCCCCGCGTTTTGCCAAGGCGGCACGGCCTTGTGCCGTGCCTTGCAAAAAAAAAACGGCCCCCGCAAATGGGGGCCGGCTGGAACGAACCGGGGGGCTGTTGCCCCCCCCCCCTCCTTTAATGAACCGCCCCCCCTCATTAAGAGGGGGGTTTGTTAAACCAGCCGGGGGATTTATTCCCCCGGTTTTATGACATCCGGCCGGCCAGCTGGCCGGCCGGTTTTTACCAACGGGACCGGAATTTCCGGTCCCGCCCTTGACTTCCGACGCCGGCGGCCCGGCCGCCGGTTCTTCCTTCCGCCGCGGCCCGGAACCGGCCGCGGTCTTCTCGTCCCGCCGCGGCCCAAAACCGGCCGCGGTCTTCTCGTCCCGCCGCGGCCCGGAACCGGCCGCGGCGTTCGTCATCCGGCGCGGTGCGACGGCACCGCGTCCCTTCGCCGTGCTTTGATATTATTCAACGCGGCGCGACGGCGTCGCGTTCTTGAAGATTCTCCTCGGCGTAGCGCGACGGCGTTGCGTAGATTAAAAGCACGATCATCCGCGTGGTGCGACGGCACCACGCCACTTGCTTCCACCCGCTTGAATAAAACAAGAACGATGGAGGGGGGTTCGGCCGTGTTCGTGCGGTCCGGACCTCCCCCTCATGTTAAATTAATAACGCAACTTAAATAAATTAAGCCACACGTTATACTTGCTATTCACGATCAAGAAAGGAAAAAATAAAGAATCAACAACCCCTACCTCGGGTTTAAGGTTCGAGATTCGTCTACGTTCCGCGGAAGACGGCGTCGCGGAGGTCGGGCGTCGCGGTCGTCGTTCGTCAAGCCCGTTGACGAAGTGTTATGCCCGAAGAGACACGACGTTGGCGGATCTTCGTTTGCCGACGAAGAAGGTCCGAGGAGGAAGAAGAGGTCCGAAGATACCGGGTCGCCGAGTCGATGATCCTTGACGAAGTGTTATCGTTCTTCGTTGAGGATGAAGACGTTCTTCGCCGGAGAAGATAAAGAGGAGCTCTCAAAAAGACAAACCAAGAACTCCCAATAAAATAAGACTACCTCTTATTTTATTAACACAACACAAAAGAATTTCAAAGTTTGAAATTCAAAAAGACTTAACTCCCACAATTTAATTAAGGTAACTTAAGCCAATTAATTAGGGGTTAAGAATGTTGAGAGAAAATGAAAAGGTTAGGGGTTCGTGTGGGCCCCACCACACTTAATCCTCCCAAGGGAGGTTAAGTGGGTGTGGGTCCCACTTCCAACCTCCTTTGATAGGTTTTAAGAAGTTATAATAAAATTTGTTCTACACAAATTTTATTTAACTCAAACTAAAAACCCCAAAAATTAACTTTCAACCCGCAACAAACGCAACTCCCGAAAAGGTCTCTTTAAGCGAATATCGGTGCTGCGAGTTCATCGGTGCCCTCGGATTTCAATTCCGAGCACCGGATCAAAAGTTAGGAATTCCCGCTCATTCGTTCACTGAACGTACCCGAGCCAAACTTCGGAAATTAATTCCGGGCACTCCGGGCCTCGGAATCAGGTGCCGTCTGAAACCGCGCTCTTGTAAAATTCTAAAGAAAATTAAGAAAAAATTTCCCTTGAATTTTACGGGTCTTTACATTACTACAACCTCAGGGCTTTACGTCCCCGTAAAGATACAACAAAAACTATGGAAACAAATGAGGGTACTGAGCATGCATCGGAGCCTCCCGCTCCCATGTGCTCTCCTGGAGATTCCCGTGCTGCCATCTGATGCGCACAAGAGGAATCGATCGCCCACGCAGGACCCACTCCTGTCGATCCTCTATCTCCACCGGGACCTCCGTAAAAGTCGCCCCATCGTCAACGTCAAGCTCCCCATGATCAATGATGTGCGTCGGGTCGTGCACGTATCTCCTCAGCTGGGATACGTGGAAGACGTCGTGCACCCGGTGCAACTGAGGTGATAGAGCCAGGCGATAAGCCACCTCGCCAATCCTGCTGAGAATCTGGAAAGGTCCGATGAAGCGCGGAGATAACTTGCCGCCTCGGCCAAATCTCCGAATACCACGTCGAGGTGAGACCCGCAAGAAGACGTGGTCGCCATCCTCGAACTCCAGTGGCCTCCGCCTCCTGTCTGCGTATGACTTCTGCCAGCTCTGAGCTGTCCTCATCCGCTCCTGGATGACCTGGACCTTCTCTGTCGTGGCCTGGACCATCTCCGGTCCCACCAGTGCTGACTCCCCGGGGTCTGTCCAGCACAAAGGAGATCTACATGGTCGGCCGTACAATGCCTCGTACGGTGCCATCCCGATAGTGGAGTGGTAGCTGTTGTTGTACGCAAACTCCACCAAGGGTAGGTGGTCCTCCCAGCTACGACCAAAGTCGAGGACACATGCGCGGAGCATGTCCTCGAGAGTCTGAATGGTCCTCTCCGTCTGACCATCTGTCTGAGGGTGAAAAGCTGTGCTAAGACGTAGCTGCGTACCGAACGCCTCCTGTAACCCCTTCCAAAGCCGGGAAGTAAAGCGGGCATCTCGATCGGAAACGATAGATGATGGCACGCCGTGGAGCCGCACAATCTCCTGAACGTAGAGACGTCCCAAGCTCTCTACTGAGCCCTGCTCTCTGATGGGTAAGAAGTGTGCCGACTTTGTGAGTCGGTCAACAATCACCCAGATGGAGTCGTGACCTCTGGAAGTACGTGGAAGTCCAGTCACGAAGTCCATAGATATGCCGTCCCACTTCCACTCCGGAACCTCCAAGGGTTGTACCAAGCCTGCTGGTACCTGATGCTCTGCCTTCACCTGCTGACAGGTGAGGCACCGAGAAACGAACTCTGCTACAGCCTTCTTCATACCCGGCCACCAATGCTGTCGTCTGAGGTCCTGGTACATCTTCGCCACTCCCGGATGTACCGCTAAAGGAGAAGTGTGAAACTCCCTCAGCACTTCCTCTCGCAAAGTGTCTGGTACCATGGTACGTCCTCTGAAAAGGATGTCGTGCTCTGCTCCAAGGGAGAAACCATCAGGTGCCTGTCCCGAGGATATCTGTGCACGCCGCGTCTCACAGTCAACGTCCCCACGCTGTGCCTCCCTGACTCGCTGCAGTAGTGGAGGAGTGACTGTGAGAGACTGAAGAAAGACTGCTCCATCTCTATCCACGAAGGATATCTGCAAAGAAGCCAGCTGCTCCGTCGCCTCCTCAAGTAGCTGAATGCCCGTCCTCCTGCTGAGGGCATCGGCTACTACGTTCCCCTTCCCTGGAGTATAGACTATCTCAAAGTCATAGTCCTGGAGGAACTCGAGCCATCGTCGCTGTCTCAGGTTCAGGTCCTTCTGCGAGAAGATATACCTGAGACTCTGATGATCGGAAAAGACTGTAAAGCGCTCGCCCATCAGATAGTGTCGCCATGTCTTCAGAGCGAAGACCACTGCTGCTAACTCCAGGTCATGGGTAGCGTAGTTCTGCTCATGCGGCCTCAACTGTCGTGATCCATAGGCGATCACTGCCCGCTCCTGCATCAGAACACATCCGAGTCCGGTCCCTGATGCATCGCAGTAGACTACGTACCCTACTCCCTCCTCAGGCAACCTCAAGATAGGTGCGCTAGTCAATCTCTGTCTCAGCACCTGGAAGCTCTGCTGACATCTGTCTGACCACACGAAGGGTTTCCCCTTCTTCGTCAAAGCTGTGAGTGATGCCGCAACTCTAGAGAAGTCTGGCACGAATCTCCGATAGTATCCAGCTAGTCCCAAGAAACTCCGAACCTCAGTCACGCTCCTGGGTGGCTCCCATGCTAACACAGCCTCAATCTTCGCGGGATCCACTGCAACTCCCGCCTCAGAGATGACGTGTCCCAAAAAGTGGACCTCACGTATCCAGAACTGGCACTTCGAGAGCTTACCATAAAGCTGGTGCTCTCGGAGTGTGTCAAGAACAACTCGCAAGTGATAGGCGTGCTCCTCCTCTGTCGTAGAGTAAATCAGAATGTCGTCGATGAAGACCACGACAAACCGATTGAGGTATGGCTGAAAGATCCTGTTCATGAGAGCCATGAACACTGCTGGAGCATTGGTTACACCGAAAGGCATAACCAAGAACTCATAGTGGCCATACCGACATCTGAAGGCCGTCTTCTGCACATCCTCGTCTCTGACTCTGAGCTGGTGATAGCCTGACCTGAGGTCTATCTTCGAGAACCACCGTGCTCCCTTGAGCTGATCAAAGAGGTCATCAATCCTCGGTAGCGGATACTTGTTCCTCACTGTCACCTGGTTCAGGCGACGATAGTCAACACAAAGTCGCAAGCTCCCGTCCGCCTTCTTGGCGAACAATATCGGAGAAGCCCAGGGTGAAACACTGGGTCGGATGAACCCCTTGCCCTGCAAGTCCTCCAACTGTACCCGTAGCTCTCGAAGCTCGGCGGGGGCCATCCGATATGCTGGAGTGGATATCGGTGCTGTCCCGGGGTACAAGTCAATATAAAAGTCTACCTATCTGCGAGGAGGTAGCCCTGGAACATCGTCGGGAAAAACGTCCGCAAACTGATCCACCGCTGCAGGAAAACCAGGACTCCGCACGTCAACTGCTCCAAGGATAAGGCTAGCCAACTGATGAGTGATGGGCTGTCCTCTCCTCCGCGGAAGTCCATCCTGTGCTGCTAAGGCTCCCTTCTCGCCGGTGAAGGTGAACCTGCTCCCGTCAGTGCGTACACATCGCACCTTGCGCCTAAAACAGTCGATCTGGGCATGAACCGTAGATAGCCAATCCATGCCCAAGATGACGTCGTAAGGCCTCGACGCTGCTACAAGAAGATCCCAGCCGAAGCTCTCGCCTCCTAGAGTAAGCTCACACTGCCGGCACCAGTGTGTAATCGTCGAGTCTGCTCCCGTAGGAGTCTCTAGCCGTATGGATCGAGCCAATGGCTCTGTTGGAATCTCCGAGCTCCGAACAAGGCAGCGGCTATAAAAGAGTGACTCGCTCCTGTGTCTATAAGAACTGCAGCAAGGGTGGAGTAGACACAGATAGTACCTCGAATCATCTCGGGTGCGCCGTGGTCGTAGGCCTCTGCTGCCTGGAGCTGTGCCTGTCGCTGTCCGCCAACTCCCTGTGGTCGGGGTGGACCTCCTGGTGGTGGTGGTGGTGGTAGAGCCTCAAAGCGTCGGCCACCACCAGCTGCTCGTCCAGCTCCTCTGCCTCGTCCGCCTCCTCCCTGCGGACCGCCACGGTCGACCCTCTGCCTCTGCCTCGGTGGTCCCTCAACTGTCTGCTGCTCCTCGGCACGACGGGTCGGGCAGTCACGAGCCATGTGGCCCTGCCCGCCGCACGAGTAGCACTGTCTGCCTCTCGTAAGACTGGCTCCGTGCTGTGTGCCCCGCACTGCTGAGCCAGTGCCCTGAGATCGTCTGCCCGAAGGTCTGGTCTGTCTGGACCCCTGAGTCATCCGTCGACTGCCTGCTGCAGATGACTCTGCCACGTGCCGCCCTGCGGTGGGTCGCTGTGCTGGTGTAGACTCAGCAAGGAAACTCTCGATCAGAAGGGCCCGCTCCAGTACTCCTGTCTGAGTCGGTATGCTGAGGGAGATCAGCGATGCCCTGATCTCGTGTCTCAAACCCTGCTCGAAGGTCCGGGCCCGGAAGAATGGGTCCCGTACCATGTCGGTCGAGTAGCGCGAGAGATCGGTGAATCTCGCCGAGTACTGTGCGACCGTCATGCTGCCCTGCCGCAGCTGTAGAAGCTCCTGGATACGCACCGCACGAAGGGTGGCTGGGACGAACTCCGAGCGGAAGAGGCTCTCAAAGTCCGTCCAAAGTAGAGATGCCTCATCGTGCACCTGGAGCATCAAGCTCCACCATCGTCCTGCTGCTGCGTGTAGTAGGATCGCAGCGAGGATCACCATGAGGTCTGCTGGTGTCCTCACTAGCCTAAACACTCGGACCACTGCCTCCAGCCAGTCCTCTGCTGCCTGGGGATCCGTCTCCCCGCGAAACCTGGGCGGTCGCTGGCGCTGAAACTCATGCAGTGCGCTGAGGCGACGTGCATCGTCAGCGGCTGCTGCTGGAAGCATCGGGGGATCGGCGGGTAAAGCTACCACCGGTGCCACTACTGGAAAAGGGCCCTGCACCGAGGCCTCGTCGCTCGGTGGGCTGTCGTCTCGCTCGACTCTCGGAACCCTAGCTGGCAGTCGTCGTGGGGGCATCCTGAAAAGGAAACAGGTGCACCACGGTCAGAACAGTATACCTGGTGAGCTGATATAAGTAATCACAAAGAAAACTTTGAAACACACACGCAATCAATGTTTTCGTGCCTTAAGTCGGAAATCAGAAGTCAGGGTCCTGGTGTACGGATACGTCGGCCGCCGCACCAACACTGGACTCCCTGGACTGATATCCACACTCAATATGCTAAACATTATTGCTTCACATAGAAAAGATCAGAGTTCGCGGTAGAACCGAACTCCTCTGATACCAATTTGTCACGACCCGCCCTCGGGGTCCGTGTCGTGACTACCCCAAGCCCGCCTTCCATAGGCCAGGGGCTGGCGACTAGCACCAAGGCGTAAATCCCGGTAAAAAGGGAAGGCATTGCCTTTGTAAAGTAAACAAACACCACAGAGTAAACAAGCGGAAAGTAAACACTAAACAAAAACAGAGTACAACTGAAAGTGCGGAAAAGTAAATGGGCCAGAATACAAACCCAAACTGAAAGTAAAGTACAACTCGAAAGGGGAAAAATAGCAACTGAAAAGTAAAGCCGCTACTCCGAGCTGTCCACTGGAAATCCCACCTGAAGGGTGGGTACAGATAGCTCCTCTGCTCCACGGGTCCCGCCGTCCGCTCCGTGCATGTCTCGCCCAGTGGTCCACCTCCGGGTACCGTCCCGCTCTGCAAACCTCAGCTAAGGTCAACGCTGTCCGTCGTCTGCAACCAACACAACGTAGTGCAGGCAAAGCCCGTGCAGGGGTGAGTATAAGCTACTCAGTAGGGACCCCGAGACCCCTGAAGGTCTCAAAAATCCACAAAGGATAAACCACGAAGAAAGGAACAAATCACGAAGTAACAACCGACACTGCTTAGGTATATGCCCATACATATACCTAAGTCATCAATTAAAATACGCTCCAACCTCCGAGCCCAAGTACAACTCAGTCCACACAGGAAAGTAAACGTATTCCACACAGGAAAGCAAAACGTAATCCACACAGGATTGCACAACACAATCCACACAGGAAAGCAATAGGATTCAGCTCACACAGGTATACTTTTTCAGAGGACGATAAAGATGATCACTGATCCATCTAAGTCGTCGGACCCACGAAGGATCGATAGGTAACTAACCCCCGCAAAGACCACACAGGGTCGGGCCCACACAGGACCTGTAGGCGCTGGCTCACACAGAACCGCTGAGCGCGGATCCACACAGGATCGGGCCCACACAGGACCGGGCCCACACAGGACCTGTAGCACTGATCCACGCAGGATCGCTGAGTGTTGTAGTCGTCGTCGTCGAATCCACACAGGATCTCTGTACTGTCGTCGTCGCAGTCACAGTAGCAGTAGCAGTAGTAGCAGTCGCAGCCAGCACTAGGGTTCCCGCACACAGCAAGCTCGTACGGAGGGTCCGCTCCACGAGCCGAGAGGCTGATACATCAACTGTCACGAAGACCGAAGTTGATGTATCCAAAAGTTCCGTATCGTCAACAGGAACTCAACGCAACAGACGGCGCGTCGATCGGACGCCCGGTCTGAGAGTTATTGGCATTTTCGTCTCCGGGGCCCGGTTGGTTTTTAAGGCAAAACCAACCCGACCGTACTCCACCTGCGTCCAAACCTCGGGCGGAGTATGCCAAAAGATCCGTCTCACTAAGAGGAACACTACGCGACTGACGGCACGTCAATCGGACGTCCGTAGCTCAAGATATGAGCGTTTCCGCTCCGAAGGCCCGGTTGGTTTCGTGAACGAACCAACCCGGCCGAACTCAAAGTTTACCGAAACATTGAGTGCGATATACCGAAACGACCGTCTCGATCCAAGGATCGCGTTGCCGTAGACGTTTCGTCATTCGGAGGTCCGAGGCTCAAGTTATGAGCCAAAAACCGAAACTGGTCCGAAACGGGGGGTCCGGGTCCGGGCCGACCCGGCCCGACCCCCCCCCTGGGCGGCGCGGTGGCCGGCGGCGGCGGCCGGCGGCGGCAGCGGGCGGCGGCGGCAGCGGGCGGCGGCGGGCGGCGGCGCGGCGGCGGGCCGCGGTGGCGGCGGCGGCGGGCCGCGGTGGCGGCGGCGGCGGGCCGCGGTGGCGGCGCCAGGCGCGGCACGTGGGAGGCACGCGGGGGCTAAGCCCCGCGTTTTGCCAAGGCGGCACGACCTTGTGCCGTGCCTTGCAAAAAAAAAAACGGCCCCCGCAAATGGGGGCCGGCTGGAACGAACCGGGGGCTGTTGCCCCCCCCCCCTCCTTTAATGAACCGCCCCCCCTCATTAAGAGGGGGGTTTGTTAAACCAGCCGGGGGATTTATTCCCCCAGTTTTATGACATCCGGCCGGCCAGCTGGCCGGCCGGTTTTTACCAACGGGACAGGAAATTCCGGTCCCGCCCTCGACTTCCGACGCCGGCGGCCCGGCCGCCGGTTCTTCCTTCCGCCGCGGCCCGGAACCGGCCGCGGTCTTCTCGTCCCGCCGCGGCCCGGAACCGGCCGCGGCGTTCGTCATCCGGCGCGGTGCGACGGCACCGCGTCCCTTCGCCGTGCTTTGATATTATTCAACGCGGCGCGATGGCGTCGCGTTCTTGAAGATTCTCCTCGGCGTAGCGCGACGGCGTTGCGTAGATTAAAAGCACGATCATCCGCGTGGTGCGACGGCACCACGCCACTTGCTTCCACCCGCTTGAATAAAACAAGAACGATGGAGGGGGGTTCGGCCGTGTTCGTGCGGTCCGGCCCTCCCCCTCATGTTAAATTAATAACGCAACTTAAATAAATTAAGCCACACGTTATACTTGCTATTCACGATCAAGAAAGGAAAAAATAAAGAATCAACAACCCCTACCTCGGGTTTAAGGTTCGAGATTCGTCTACGTTCCGCGGAAGACGGCGTCGCGGAGGTCGGGCGTCGCGGTCGTCGTTCGTCAAGCCCGTTGACGAAGTGTTATGCCCGAAGAGACACGACGTTGGCGGATCTTCGTTTGCCGACGAAGAAGGTCCGAGGAGGAAGAAGAGGTCCGAAGATACCGGGTCGCCGAGTCGATGATCCTTGACGAAGTGTTATCGTTCTTCGTTGAGGATGAAGACGTTCTTCGCCGGAGAATATAAAGAGGAGCTCTCAAAAAGACAAACCAAGAACTCCCAATAAAATAAGACTACCTCTTATTTTATTAACACAACACAAAAGAATTTCAAAGTTTGAAATTCAAAAAGACTTAACTCCCACAATTTAATTAAGGTAACTTAAGCCAATTAATTAGGGGTTAAGAATGTTGAGAGAAAATGAAAAGGTTAGGGGTTCGTGTGGGCCCCACCACACTTAATCCTCCCAAGGGAGGTTAAGTGGGTGTGGGTCCCACTTCCAACCTCCTTTGATAGGTTTTAAGAATTTATAATAAAATTTGTTCTACACAAATTTTATTTAACTCAAACTAAAAACCCCAAAAATTAACTTTCAACCCGCAACAAACGCAACTCCCGAAAAGGTCTCTTTAAGCGAATATCGGTGCTGCGAGTTCATCGGTGCCCTCGGATTTCAATTCCGAGCACCGGATCAAAAGTTAGGAATTCCCGCTCGTTCGTTCACTGAACGTACCCGAGCCAAACTTCGGAAATTAATTCCGGGCACTCCGGGCCTCGGAATCAGGTGCCGTCTGAAACCGCGCTCTTGTAAAATTCTAAAGAAAATTAAGAAAAAATTTCCCTTGAATTTTACGGGTCTTTACATAAAATTAGTTTTAACTACTATTATTGATGTTTTTAACGGCTATATTACAACTATATCATTTAAATAATAATAATAATAATAATTGAATTTTGTTGAAACTCTATGTTGCGTGTAATGTACCCCAAATGGGTGTTGTGTGCTGCATATTAAAAGTCAATGCTGGGTGTAAATCAAGAAATACTCAGTGCTTCAATATAAAATTTATTTTTTTATTGTTAGGTGAAAATAAAGATATTACAATGGTTAAATAAATTTTTAAAAAAATAATTCAGAAAATATCGAGGTGCTACATTCTCTATGAGCATGGTGATTTCCACTAGAAATTACATCCTTTTACAAGACCTTAACAACTGAGTGGAGGTAGCCGAAACCTTGAAAATAAGGCTTTATAGAGCCTTAAAATTTTTTCTATGGAAACTAATTCTATACATAATTTTCTAAGAAGGTGATACTCTACCATGATTATGTTAGAGTAGCCAGAACACCAATAAATCAAAAGAGTTTGATTTGATTAATAAAATAGATTTTTGATCATAGTTGTAGAATCAACTAAAAAAATATGGAACATATTTGTCAAAGAGAAATATCTCCAAGAATGAATAGAATCGAAGAGATCCTAGTAAAAAATAGTCTTAAATAATAATAGAAACATAGAAAAAGTAGAAGCAACATAATATGTGGTTGAAACATGTATGTCTACAAATTGCAGATTTTTCAGAATAATAGAGTCATCTGATATTTTGTTTCCTTCCAATTGATCCATAATCAAAAGGATATTTCAATTTTATTATTATATTTTAATGAGAGAATATTGTTTCTATTTATATATAAAACATTTATTTCTTTCGATTGAGTAGACTGAAGAATGTCACCTAATAAATCCAAATTATTCCAATTTAAATCATTCTTGAGAGTTATAACCTCCATTATAAATTGGAAAGATACACTCTATTGAATATGTGACTTTAAATTGGTCATAATATATCATTAAGATGATATTTACTTCCACCAAGGCCATTAAAGTAATAATAAAAAATATACTTAACTTAAAATTCATTCATTGAATAGTAAAACATATAGTTCCTCCATGTAACGAAACAATCAAAATGTATGGTTGAAAAAATATGGTTTCCACAAAGGTAGGTTTGATGATGTATGGTTATTCACAAACATATGAATGATATATTTTTTTTGACCTATACAGTCGATTAATAATATTTTCATCTTCTCAAATGTAGTTTTCCTTCCAAATGTAGCATTGTTGATCAATACATTTCAAACAACACAGGGTATATGATCTCTACATATTATTTTAAACTTTGGGTTTTTAAACCATACGATACACTTTAGAATGTATGTTATGAATAGTACTTACAGAATACATTCAAACACATTCAGAATACATTAAAAATTATTTTAACTTGTAAGTAAGATATTATTCTAACGAAATATATTCCTGAAAAATACCTAATAACATTTCATCAGTAAAAAAATTAAAGGTTTTTTAGAGCATCAAAATCAATAAGATTTATATAGTATTGTTGAGACAATTTATTCTTAACAATAATCCCCTTTTTGATGATCAAAAAACATAAAACATAACTTATATAAAATTTTATAATTGTAAACAAAAATGGAATAAGAAAAAAAAAAGTAAAACCCCAAGCTTCCACGGTATATTTACCTTTTGAATAATGCAACAGCTTGCATTGTACACAACTTTGAGATTCTAACACACCACATCAAATCAAATTAGCCGTTATGAATAGTAATACCCACTTTTTGAAATTTTATAAATTTTATCTTTCAAAATGGACTTATTTTTTTGATTCCGAATATCAAAATTAACATAGGGTGAATTTTAGGAATTTTTTTGAAAACATTCAATTTTTTATGAATAGTGAGATACACTAAGCTATAGTTTTAAACTGACTTTTAATTTAAATAATTATTTATTTTATTTAAATTTTTTTATGTGAAAATAGATACATAATACCTATATAAGTTCAATGTAATTCATTGGAGATATTTTATAATTAGTTTAGATATATAAACATTTAACGAACTTTTTACCGTCGTTTACCCATATCCTTGGAGCATTTCCAAATTTGTATAAAACATAATTTTACCACTTCTGTGAGTTTAATTTCAAAAATACAGGAGGCACGGTTGATATTAGTAAGTAAAATGTCGATCAATAAGATTAAAATAATTTTTGGTGAATTGTAATGTTTTTCTTTTATTTACCACGGTTAAAAGTAAATATGGTAATTAAGGGTAAAAATGATATTTTTATTACCCTAAAACATGTATTAATACTATTTTATAAGTATAGTTAGACCAAAAAAACCTTAAGAATAAAATATGAACCTATTTTTTTCACTTTTATTAGATTAGGAAATTTATTATTATTTTATTTAAAGAGGATTTAAAAGAGTTAAAATTAATGTTTAAAAACTGAACCATTTTTAATATATGGATAAAAAATATAAATTCGACTATAAATATTCATTAGGAAGATAAACATATTTCCTACACAATGGTATTTTATTTATAATTTTTAGATAATAAATAATTAAATATATTTATTACACAATGATGATGTAGTAATTACCATATAAATGAAAGATTAAAATAATTGATATTATTAATATCCAAATAAATATAATTTGAGACTTTTAATTATCTAAAATAATTTTATAAGATAATATAAATTTTAGTGTTGATGAAATTTATTTATTTTGTATTTATAAAGTTGTGAGAACTTTAGAAAAAATTGATTATTAAATAATGTCAAATGGACATAAATAAGTTTTCAAAACAAATACAGTATTACTGGTTGATATAATAATACTAAAAACATATGGTTCTGTCAAAAGACTAATATAATTATAGTTTTATCATTAATGAACCACTTGGGGTTCTCTTGGAAGTTTATATTAAGTTTATTAACAACATCATATTAAAATACAAGGAGACCTGGTAAATATCAAACTATTTAACTAAGAGTTAAATATAAAAGATAAGGTTAATATAGTGACCTAAACTGGTCTAAAACCTATTTTTTGTGGGGTTTTAGACCCATCCACACCTTATAATTTAAATATATCATTTTTTATCCCTTATAAACCGAATTTGATTTTATTATAAAATAGTAGTTTAATCTTTTCCTAAGGTGCCCCTCACCCCTGTTATAAAAAGGCACTTACCCTTGTATTAAACTCACACCATCAAAGACATTTGGCTCAGCCTGCCCCTTCGAAAATATCCTCCCAATAGTCATCCCTTCATCCTAGAGGTATTTATTTAGTCATAAATCCACCCTAAAGAACCATTTGGATCAAAACAAAAGTAAGAACCTGGATAAGAGGTAAATATTTCATCACCTCTTTCATGTTCTTTTCTTATTCCACTCCCTCTTTATTTTTTTTCCATTCTAAAAAAATAACTCCAATATCACTTATATAATTTGATGTTATTATAAAAATGGTACAACTATATTCATTATTCTACACATCCTATAAATGAAAAAGTCACCACACGTGCATACGTATGGTTTACCATCTCCACTTTGTGGTGTAGTTTGTTATTCAAACACTTCATCATTTGGATCAGTATAATCTGTATAAATGATGTAAATAATAATTATACTATTATAATTATTCTTTATATATGATATACAATCCAATTATATATGATTTTAATATCAAAAGCATGATATTGTCGCTCATGCATAAGTACGGATTACTGTCTCCATGAATGAGATGAGATTCATTCCCCATCATATCCATTCAAGACTAATTTCCATTTGATGATTAAAAATTATGTTTAAAGACATAATATATTTCTGAATATGAATAAGATATATCCTATCAATAAAAACATTACTTACATAATAGAGCATATAAAGGAAAACGAATGAGTTAACACCCAAAACGATGATACTACTGAAATATCATTAACAAAGCAATATTAAAAGATCATATATGATATCATATTTATGTATTTAGTTATTTTATGATTTAATACCAATGATTTAAATAATATACAGGAGATTAACATACCTTCAATCACAGAAAAGTACAAGGTAAAGTTTAATTTCACAATCTCTTTATTATCCGAGGTTATTTTTACGTAAGTATCTACTGGGACCTCTTTATCATCCACATCCATGTTTATTAAAAATGGATTCCAAAACATTTTTACTATTTACTAGACTATGGGTTAAATTCATTTATACCCTTAATTGAATTTTTATAAAGTTGTTTTAATGGAATCTTTCTATCATTTTCCAAACAAGTTACCTTATGAACTTTTTGAAAAAATTATGGTAAGAATGTTTTTTTAACTTATATGGCAGGTGAGATTATTTCCTGTCGTCATAACATCTTCGAAGATTCCCACACAAGCTTATATGAATATTTTCAAAATAAATGTTTTATTTTATAATTATATTAATTTTAAATTAATTCAAAATAGAAAGAGATATTTCTCTAAAAAAATTGATTTCATCTATGTCAACATCCTTTGATGGATTTTAAGCTTAGTTGAAGTTGAATTATTATGATAGAAAACTTCAATATTGCATTGAGGGTTTTATGATATGTTTGTTTGTGGATGTGTTATTTTCACACAATTCATGGTTTATGGAGAAATTATTGACATTTTGTATGATATTTTTAATACGAATGTTTATGTTATGTTTGATCCTTTTCATAAGAGGAATGCATTAGAATTAGTAAGTGATGAGTGGAGCCTGCTATAGTTCATTGATGCATCGATAGGTCTCACGAGACAAACTATTGACTTTGCACAAGGCCTTGACAAAATCATATTTGTAGTCTTGGCAGAAGGCCTTGACTATGTGGTTATGAAGTCTAGCATTATGCATTCCATCATTGTGAAAGTGGCTATTGATATTGCATGTGCTTATTGGACTAGTAGAATATCCATGTGAATAAGTAAATGATATTATTTGATTTTATAATTTCCATATTATTCTGAAGTTCAACTTTAAAAGGCTTTTGTTCAAGTCTTACATTGACTTAAATGTTTTTTCTTATTTATAAAAGTTTCCTCTATATTGTTTTCCTTACTGAGCATTTGAGTTCACCCTTTCATTGATTTATTTTTTCCAGGATGTGATGAAATATATTAGGACATAACTGTAGGGATATTCTATGGGATATTAGTGTGTCCTATGAAGAGTGTGTTGATTTAGTTTTTCATTTTATAATGTAATGTAAAACTTTTGAATGTATCTAGTATTTCTAAGGCTACTATACTAATCGGTCTTTCAAGACATGAACTTTTGTGATCATGACAATGTTATGTAATAATTCCCCGACTCTGGGTAACTATGGTCGGGGCGTTACAGTTGGTATCAGAGAAGTTTAGTACAAACCTTGGAAGCTAGATTTAGATAAAATATTATTAGAGCACATTATCCTAAGATAGAATTTGAGGATTAGTATAGAAGAACATCATAGAATTTTGGTGTTGTACAGATTGTTTGAGTTTTCCAAGAAATACGTCCATGTCTAGATACGAGAAGGTAGAGGTGTCTCTGGCTCAGTTGTACCTAGGGGTAAAACCCAAAAACACCACTTTGATCTAGACTCAAACAGAAACTTGTGCACGACAATGGGCCTTGCTGGACTTTTGGTTATGATACCTCCAGGGAATATGCTTACGATAAATCTCATTTTATTTACAAACTATTATGAAGTGTTTAAGAGTATATACATCCTCAAATAAATCATTTTTATGATTATGGATTATATCCATAAACTATTCAATTTATGTTAAGTGTTTTATAGGTTTGGAATTATGTATTGCGATTCATAAACTAATCTAGTGCATGTCATTCTTTAGAAATGCCTCCTAGTGAAAGAAATGGAAACCGTATTAAAGTACATATTCCATGTAAGGATTTCCCTCCTGCTCAAGATAACTATTGTGGAGCTGGTGAAGTAATTGGTGCTGATCAACTTATCAACATACTGGGATAACTCACTCAAGTTATGAATAATAACCTTAACTGTATGGAGAAACCTGATCCAAAACGTGGAGGACCAATGTTATACCGCTTCATGAGGAGACAACCACCAACATTCAATGGGAGTACAAATATATTTGTATCTGAGCAATGGATAAATTCCACAGAGAAAATATTTCACTCTTTGTGGTTGTAGCTTACAAGTAGGAAATGCTGTGAAGTATCTCCAAAGTTCACGATGTGTTCCACGTATCACTGTTGAGAAAATACATTCCTGGTGCAACGTATGTACTCACCTATGAGGAAATTGAATTGGAACCTGATCTGTCTTATTATGAAGTGCCTGTCAAAATTCTTGATACCAGAGAACAAGTGTTGAGAAACTAGACGACTCGTCTAGTAAAAGTTCAATGGAGAAATCATAAGATAGAAGAGGAAACGTGGGATCCTGAGGAACTTATGATGAAGAACCAGCCGAATCTTTTTATGTATTAATATTCAAGAAATTTCTAGGATAAAATTATTTGGAGGGAAGAATGTGACACCTTAAGCTTCCACGGTACGTTTCTCTTAGAATAATGCAATAGCTTTCATTATACACAACTTCGAGATTTAAACACACCGCGACCAATCAAACGAGTTGTTATTAGTAGAAATACCCACTTTTTGAAATTCTATAAATTTTATCATTCAAAACGGACTTCATTTTTTGGATTTGTAATATCTAAATTAGCATTGGGTGAATTTTTGGTATTTTTTTGAAGACATTCAATTTTTGATGAACAATGAAAAACACAGAGTTATTATTTAAAATAGACCTCTTATTTAAATAATTATTTATTTTTTTAAAATTAATTTTATTAAAATTAATTTTATGTCAAAATATATACATAATACTTTTATAACTTCAATGTAATTCATTTTAGTCATTTTAAAATGAGTTTAGATATATACAAGTTTATCTAACTTTTTACCGTCTTTTACCCACCTCCTAGAAGCATTTCCAAATTTGTATAAAAATAATTTTATGAATTATGTGAGTTGAATTTACACAATCTGAGAGACACGGCTGTTATTAGTAAGTAAAATTTTGTTAAATAAGATGAATATAATTTTTGGTGATTAGTAACCTTTTGCTTTTATTTACCACGGTTAAAAATAAATAGGGTAATTAAGGGTTAAAATGATATTATTATTACCCAAACACATGTCCTAATTCTATTGGATAAGTATAATTCGACCAAAAACAACCTTAGGAATAAAATATGAACCTATTTTATCCACTTGGATTAGAATAGGACATTTATTATTATTTTATTTATAGAAGAGTTGAAAGAGTTAAATACAATGTTTAATAACTAAATCATTTTCAATATAGGGTAAAAACAATATAAATTCGACTATAAATATTCATTATAAAACTAAAAATATTTCCTACATAATGGAATTTCATTTAAAATTTTTATAAATTAAATAATTAAATTTATTTATGACACAATGATGATGCAGTAATTACCCTATGAATGAAAGATTAAAATAATTGATATTATAAATATACAAATAAAACTAATATGTGACTTTTAATGAATTCCACTAATTTTATTGTTTAATATGAAATGTTAGGGTTAATTAAATGTATTTAGTTTAAAGGAATAAATTTTTTAGGACTTTAAAAAAATGAATTATTAAATAATGTCAAAATTGACATAAATGAGTTTTTAAAACAAATACAATATTATTTGTTGATATAATCATACTAAAAATCTAAGGTTCAGCCAATAAAGTTATATAATGATATGTGTAATATTAATGAACCACTTGGTGTTTTATTGGATGTTTATAGTAACTTTACTAACCATATAATATAAAAATACAAGGAGACATGGTAAATGTAAAACTATTTAACTAAAAGGTAAATCTAAAAGATAATGTGAATATAGTGACCTAAACGTGTCTAAAACCTATTTTTTGAGAGGTTTTAGACCCATACCACCATAGAATTTAAATAATTCATTTTTGAGCCATCATAAATTGAAAATTATTTTATTATAAAATAATACTTCAATCTTTTCCTAAGGCTCCCCCACCCTCTTATAAAAGGGCACATCCCCTTATCTCAAATTCACATCTTTAATGACATTTTTCTTGGCTAAAATCTGCTCAAATATCATCCCAACCATCCTCCCTTAATCCTCGAGGTCTTAATTTAGTCAGAAACCAACCTAAAGAGCCCTTTTGATCAAATCAAATGGAAGAACCCGAAGAAGAGATAAATATTTCATCACCTCTTTCAAGTTCTTTTCTTCTTCCACTTCTTATTTAATTGTTATTTCCATTCTAAAATAATAAATATATTATATTATATATAATGTGATGTTATTATAAGAATGGTACAACCATATTCAATATTCTATCCATCATGTGAATGACAAAGTCACCATACATGCGTATGTACAGATTACCGTCTCCACGTCGTGGGGTTGTTTGTTATTCAAACACTTCATCATTTGGATGGGTATAATAATGTGTATAAATGATGTAAATAATGAATATAATATGACAATGAATTTTATATATGATTTAACATCCAATTAGGTATGATTTTAATATCAAAAGAATGATATTGTCGCTCATGTGTACGCACTGATTACTGTCTCCATGAACGCGATGAGATTCATTACCCATCATATCCATTCTAAACTAATTTTCATTAGATGATTAAAAATAATGTTTAAGGACTTAATATAATTATGAATATAAATATGATACATCCTATCAATAACAAACATTACTTTCATAAAAATTCATATAAAGGAAAACTAATTTGTTAACACCTTAAACAATGATACTACTGAAATATCATTAACAAAGAAATATTAAAATATCATATAAGATATCAGATTTATGTATATAGTTACTATATAATTTAATAAAAATGATTTAACTATTATACAAGAGGTTAACGTACCCTCAACCAAGGAAAATTACATCTTTAGGGTTAATTTCACAATCTCTTAATTATCTGAGGTTGTTTTTACGTAAGTATCTACAAGGACCTCTTTATCATCCACATCCATGTTTCTTAAAAATGAATTCCAAAACATTTTTACTATTTACTCGACTATGGTTTAAAGTCACTTATACAATTTTTTTACTTTTTATAAAATATTTTGAAAGGAGTATTTTCGTCATTTTTCAAATAGGGTACCTTATGACCTATTCGACAAAATTAAGGTAAGAATGTTTTTTTAACTTATATGGCAGGTGCGGCTATTTTCTGCCATCATAACATAGTCGAATCTTCCCTTAAAAGCTTATAAGAATATTTTCAAAATAAATCTTTTCTTTTATAATTATAATAGTTTTAAATGATTTAAAAATAAGAAGATATATTTCTATAAAAAAACGTTTTGATTTCATTTATGTCAATATTCTTTGATGGATTTTAGGCTTAATTGAAGTTGATTTATTATGATAGAAAATATCCATATTGTATTGAAGGTTTTGTGATATTTTTGAATGTTGATGTTTTATTTTCACACCATTCATGTATTATGGAGAATGTATTGACATTTCGTATTCCCATTTTAATACGAATTTTTATGTTAGGTTTGAATCTTTTCATGTGAGGATTGCATTGGACATAGTAAGTGACGGGTGTGGACAGCTATAGCTGCTCAATGCATTGGTAGGTCTCATGAGACAAACTAGTGTCTTGGCATAAGGCCTTGACAAAATATTATTTGTAGTCTTGGAACAAGGCCTTGACTATGTGGTGATGAAGTCTAGCGTTATGTATTCAATCATTATGAAAGTGGCTATTGATATTGCATGTGATTATTCGACTAGTAGAATATCCATGTGAAGAAGTAAGTGACATCATTTGATTTTATCTTTTCCATGTTATTCTAAAGTTCATGTTTAAACGGCTTCTGTCCTAGTTTTATATTGCCTTAACTAATTATGCTTATTTATGAAAGTTTTCTCTATATTGTTATCCTTACTGAGCATCTTATCTCACTCCTTTCTATATTTTATCTTTCCCAGGATGTGAAAAATTATATTGTAACTGACCTGTAGGGATATTATATGGGATATGAGTTTGGCCTATGGAGACTATGTTGTTGGTGTTTTTCATTTTATAGTGTAATGTAAAACTTATGAATGTATATAGTATTTACAAGGATACTAAACTAATCATTCTTTTGAGACTTGATATTTTGTGATCAGGCCAATGTTATGTAATAATGCACCGACTCTGGGTAACTAGGTTTGGGGAATTATAGTTCAAATTAGAGGAAGTTTAGTTCAAACCTTGGATGCTAGATTTAGAAACACTCTGATTAGATCACATTATCCTAAGATAGACTTTTAGGATTAGTATAAAAGAACTCCCTAGAATTTTGGTATTATAGATATTTTTTGAGTTTTCCAGAAATACATCACTGTCTGGATATGAAGAGGTAGAGGGGGCCCTGACACAAATGTACCTAGTGGTAAAACCCAAAACCCCACTTTGAGCTACATTTGAATGGGAACTGGTGCACGACAGCAGGCCTTGATGCACTCTTGGTTACGACACTCTCGGGGGATATGCTTAGGAAAATTATCATTTTCTTTAAAAACCATTATAAAGGGTTTATGAGTATATAATTTTTCAAAGAAAACATTTTTATGATTATAGATTATATCCATAAACTGTTCAATTTATGTTAATTATTTTACACTTTGGAAGTATGTATTGTTATTCATAAACTAATCTAGTGCATGACATTGTTTAGATATGGCACCCAGTGAAAGGAATGGAAACCACATCAATGCACGTAATCCATGTACGTTTTTCCCTCCTACCCAAGATAATTATAGTGGAGCTAGTGTAGAAAATGGTGCTGATCAGCTTATCACCATACTAGGACAACTCACTCAGGTTATGAATAATAACCTTACCCATATGGAGGAACCTGATCCACAACATGGAAGATCAATGTTAGACCGCTTCAGGAGGAAAGAATCGACAACATTAAATTGTTTTAAAAATCCATTAGTATCTATGTAATGGATAAATTTCTTAGAGAAAATATTTCATGTTTTGGGGTTGTAGCTTACCTATTGGCAATGTCGCCAAGTCTCTCCAAAGTTCACGATGTGTTCCACATGTCACTATTGAGAAAATATAGGCCTGGCCCAACACATGTACTCACCTATGAGGAAATTGAATTAAAACCTTATCTATCTTATTTTGAATAGCCTGTCAAAATTCTTGATAATAGAGAACAAGTTTTGAGAAACCAGATGACTCGTATGGTAAATGTTCTATGAAGATACCATAAGATGGAAGAGGCAACGTGGGAACCTGAGGAACCTATGATGAAGAACCAACCAAATATTTTTATGCAGTAATATTCTATAAATTTCGAGGATTAAATTATTTGATGTAGGGAATAATGTAACACCCCAAGCTTCCACAATACGTTTCCCTTTGAATAATGCAATAACTTTCATTGTACGCATCTTCGAGATTCTAACACATTATGACCAATCAAACTAGAAGTTTTGAATTTTAATACCCACTTTTTGATATTTTTTAAATTTATCTTTCAAATTGGACTTCATTTTTGGATTTTCAATATCGAAATTAGCTTATGGTGAATTTTTGATATTTTTCTAGAAACATTCAATTTTTGATGAATACTGAAGAACACTGAGTTATTGTTTAAAACTAGATTTTTATTTAAATAATTCTTCATTATATTTAAATTTATTTTAGGTCAAAATAGATACATAATACCTATATAAGTTCTATTTAATTCATTGGATTCATTTTATAATGAGTTTCGATATATAAAATACTATCGAACTTTTTACCCTATTTTACCCACCTCCTAGGAGCATTTCCAAATTTGTATAAAACATAATTTTACTGATTCTGTGAGATGGGCTTAAAATATAAAAGAGAAATGGTTAATATTATTAAATAAAATGTTTTTCAATATGATGAAAATAATTTTTGGTGAATAGTAACTTTTTACTTTTATTTACCACATTTAAAAGTAAATAGGGTAATTTAGGGTAAAAATGATATTATTATTCCCCTAACACATGTCCTAATTCTATTGGATAGGTATAATTCCACCAAAAACAACTATAGGAATAAAATATGAACCTCATTTATCCAATTGTCTTATATGATGACATTTATTATTATTTTATTTAAAGAAGAGTTAAAAGAGTTAAATTCAAAGTTTAATAACTAAACCATTTTTAATATAGGGTTGCACACAATATACATTTGACTATAAATTTTCATTACAAATGATAAAAAAAAGTCCTACATAATGGTATTTTAATTTTGATTTTTTGACATTAAATAATTAAATTTATTTATGACACAATGATGATGTAGTAATTACCATAGTGATGAATGATTAAAATAACTTATATTATAAATATCAAAATAAATCAAAATATAGACTTTTAATGAATTCCAAAAAATTTCTAGGTTAATATAAAATTTTAGGGTTTCTTAAATGCATTTCTTTCGAATTAATAAATCTTTTAGGACTTTAAAAATTCAATTATTAAATAATATCAAAGTTGAGATAAAAGAGTTTTTAAAACAAATACAATATTATTGGTTGATATAATAATCCTAAAAATATATGGTTTGGCCAAAAGACTTATATAATGATAGTTGTATCATTTATGAACCACTTTGGGTTCTCATAGAAGTTTATTTTATTTTTATTAACCATATAATATAAAAATACAAAGAGACATGATAAATGTCAAACTATTTAACTAAGAGTTAAATTTAAAAGATAAGCTAAATATAGTGACCTAAACATGTCAAAAACCAATTGATTGAGATTTTTAAGACCCATTCCCACCATAACCATTAAATAATTCATTTTGGAGCCATTAGAAATAAAAAATGATTTTATTATAAAATAATGTTTCAATATTTTCCCAAGGTTCCCCTCACCACTCTTATAAAAGGGCACTTCCCCTTCTCTCAAATTCACACATTCAAAGCCATTTGGATCGGCCAAAACCTGACAAAATATCCTCCCAACTATCCTAACATAATACTAGAGGCCTTCCTCTATCTATAAATCCAACCTAAGGGGCCCTTTTGATCAAATCAAAAGGAAGAACCCGAAGAAGAGGTAAATATTTCATCACCTTTTTCAAGTTCTTTTCTTCTTCCACTTCATATTTAATTGTTGTTTCCATTCTAAAATAATAACTCTATTATATAATATATATTGTGATGTTATTATAAAAATGGTACCATGATATTAATTATTCTATCCATCCTAAAAATGACAAAGTCACCATACGTGCATACGTACAGATTATCGTATCCACGTTGTGGTGTAGTTTTTTATTCAAACACTTCATCATTTGGATGGGAATAATAATGAGTATACATGATATAAATAATAAATATAATATGATAATTGTTCTGTATATATCATATACCATCCAATTATATATGATTTTAATGTCAAAAGAATGATACTATCACTCGTGCGTACGTACGGATTACTGTCTCCACGAACGCGATGAGATTCATTCCCCATTGTATCCATTGAAGACTAATATTAATTTGATGATTAAAAATAATGTTTAAAGAAATAATATCATTCTGAATATGAATATTATACATCCTATTCATAACAAAAATTACATACATAACAATGCATATAAAAGAAAATGAATTAATTAACACCAAAAACGATGATACTACTGAAATATCATTAACAAAGCAATATTAAAAATAATATATGATATCATATTTATGTATATAGTTATTTTACAATTTAATAACAATTATTTAACTATTATAAAGGAGGTTAATAAACCCTCAACCAAGAAAAAGTACAAGGTAATGGATAATTTCACAATCTCTTTATTGTCCGAGGATGTTTTTATGTAACTATCTACTTGGACCTTTTTATCATCCCCATCCATGTTTCATATAAATGTATTCCAAATATTTTTTACACTTTACTAGACTATGGGTTAAAGTCATTAATACCCCTTTTTAAATTTTTATAAAATGGTTTGAAAGGATTATTTATGTCATTTTCCAAATAAGGTACCTTATGACGTTTTCGACAAAATTAAGGTTAGATTGTTTTTTAACTTATACGGAGGGTGCAGCTATTTTCTACCATCATAACATCGTCGAAGATTCCATTACTATAATATAAGAATATTTCCAAAAAAAAATTTCTTTTATAATTATATGACTTTTAAATGATTTCAAAATAGAAAGAGATATTTATCTAAAAATGTTCTGATTTCATTCACGTTAACATCTTTTGATGGATTTTAAGATGAATTGAAGTTGATTTATTATGATACTAAACATCCATATTGTATTGAAGTTTTTGTGATATTTTTTACTATGTATGTGTTATTTTCACACCATTCATGGTTTATGGAGAACTTATTGACATTCCATATGCTAGTTTTAATAAGAATGTTTCTGTTATGTTTGAACCTTTTCATATGAGGAATGCATTGGGATTATTAAGTGAGGGGTGGAGCTCTCTATAGCTCCTCGATGCATTGGTAGGTCTCAGGAGGCAAAATACTATCTTTGAAAAAGGCCTTGACAAAAGCTTATTTGTTGTCTTGGCAGAAGGTGTTGACTGTGTGGTTATGAAGTCTGGCATTATGCATTCCATCATTACGAAAGTGAAAATTGATATTTCATGTGATTATTTGACTAGTAAAATATCCATGTGAATAAGTAAATAGAATTATTTGATTTTATATTTTCCATATTATTTTGAATTTCATGATTAAAAGGCTTTTGTTCTAGTCTTACATTGCCTTAAATGTTTATTCTTATTTATGAATGTTTCCATTATATTTTGATGCTTACTGAGCATCTGAGCTCACCCCTTTCTGTGTTTTATTTTTTCCAGGATGCGATGAAATATATTATAAATAACCTACAGGGATAGTCTAGGGGATATGAGTGTGGCCTATAGAGACTATTGTTTTGTAGTTTTTTATTTTATAATGTCATGTAAAACATATGAATGTATCTAGTATTTCCAAGGCTACTAAACTAATCATTCATTCAAGACTTGATCTTTTGTGATCACACCAATGTTATATAATAATGCACCGACTATGGGTAACTAGGGTCGGGGAATTACAAAAAATATATAGAAATTATATGTTTTTTAAAATAAATTTTTACAATAAATCCATATTTGAAATTAAAATTGAAACTATTGATAGAATCATGAATATTGTGTTTACCCAATTTTCTCCACATTTTAGTGATAAAAAAATAGTGTGAATAAAAATTGATTAAAATAGCTTCAATGAAGCACAAAACTACAAATTAATTTTATATTCTATATAAGAATAAATTTATATATGTTTTATTAGTAGAAATGGATAATTAAAAATAAAAAAATTAAAAAAATAATTTCATAAAAATAAGTTAATGATTAAAATAATGTTTTTTAAAGAGAAATTATTGCTAAATTAGGACTAGATGACTATGAAAGGGCTTTTTTAGAAAAGTTTTCATACTTCTGTGAATCTAGAATATTCTAAAGAACTTTATTCAACTCTAATAAATTTTCTCTTAATCTTTTAGTATGTTTTTCAGCCAACAGTATCATAAAAATATTTTCAACTTGACCAATCCAAAATCATTAAACTAAATAAACTTTCAAAAACTCAAGAACTATTTCTTATGACAAAATAAATTGTGATAAAATCATACAAAACCAATTGAGGAGATTCTATATGCCAATATCTTTTGAAGATATATTCTCAACGATGCCTCATTGGTTTTTCAATAAAAAATTCAATGGTGAACTATAACATTGAATTGTACTATGCCAATCACTGAAAGAATACATGGAAATAGAACATGCTCCAAAACATCTAAATAAATCTATATAATTTTGAGCTAAAAATATAGATGCTATGGACGGATTGGAATTACTTATAACATATTAAAACCGACCAACTAATTTTAATTTTAAATCTCTAAAATCTATTTTTAAAACAGTGTCTATTTGGAGATTTCCAAATTCAAAATCCATTTATCTATGAAAAAATCAAAATCTATTCTTGAAATTGAAATTTATATGTACTTTTTCATTGGGATCTGAAAAGATTCAAAATTTTCTCTAGGAATAGTTGAACTTGTCAAGTATGCCAAATATTTTCTTATAGACTCTAGTTCACTTTGTAAACTTTAATTTTTTTCACGCATCATCATAAAATTTACAACACATTATTCTATTCTATTATTAAATTAATCTAAAGATTATTATTATTAAACATGATATGGTTTACCTTTTTCAAAAAGATTTGAATATTTTTATTTAACTTTCCCACTATATGTGGAAAATTCAATCTCAAAAACCCTCTGTATTATCATCATGATAAAAAATTCTTATATCCCATAAATAATCTATAATAGAAACTAATTTATTCTAAGCTGACAAATTAAATTCATATCGTATTGGTTATGCTATCACATTTCCATTATCATTCTCCAGATCTTGTTCTTTATCATGACATCTTTTATTTTGATTTTTGTCAAGAGCCCCAAGATCTTGATTTTAATCTTGATGTTTAGAAATTGCCTCTTTCTCATCTATGATGTATGGTTGATAAAATTCACCAATTGAAGTATCCATATCCTTTGTTTACTGAACTGCATGTTCACTCCTTTGTCTATGCAGTATGACAAGGTATATATCAGTGGTTCTGCTAAATTTTCTTCTGGAGATTTGGGGACATGTCTTATAGATTTTGGATTAGGGACATTATATTTTATTATATGTCTCCTTGTTTGAACTACATTTCCAATTATAGATTTTGAAACTTCTTCTGAAATTTAAAATATAGTAGCAGATCCCAAAATATTTTATCCCCCTAGGCAATTGGACTAGATTATTTATTGTCTTTTTCAGTATAGGAAAAAACATTCCTTTAAATAAACTACAGAAGAAACCTATCTTCCTTAGAGTTCAGGCATTTAAACTTTTAATATGAGGACACATGATGTATATATATATACATATCAAATCATGCCACTCTTATAAATAAATAAAGAAATTATAATTTCATATAGATAAATAGATATTATTTTCCCTTCATGGAAAAAATGATTTATATACCTTAATATGTATCTTATGAAATGAAACAAAATATCACATATGATTATGAAATCATATACATGTCTGGATAAAGAATGGTTTTTGAGCTCTATATTTTTTTAAGAATTACTGAGAACTGAAAAAACATGACCATCATGTTCTAGTTAGCTTCAATATCAATTACAAACAAATTTCAGGATTATTACAACTCTACAAAAATTGATGGTGCTTGATTCCGAGTCATGGTGTTCTCAGAATAGAATTTTGTACTTTTTATAAGATACATTTAGTAAATGCATGGGTGGTGTTTTCTATCTTTTAACTAGTGCCCAGATTAAAAATATTTGGGCACCATTGAATCCACATCACCGGGATTCACTTAAGGTTGGATTAACTTCGACCGTAGTAGGTCAGGTGAAAATGTTAGTTTTTGTGACTTTTAAAGATATAATAAAATAACATTAGCATTGTTATTTTCTTTTATTACCCCCTTTTGAGATATAGGGGTGGGACCGATGGGTTGTCAATCCATTTAATGGCTTGACTCTTTGGTTTGTAACGACACTGTTGAGAGATTAATAGGTTCATTTTTTATTAAACCTCATTAATTTTGCGTTTAATTAAACTTCTCTTCACCTCTATTTAAATGGATCTTGAGATGGGGTTTTTGAAAAAGTTTTTAGGAACCTATCGTGATGTACCATGACATCTTCTACTGACAAAAGGCAAAAGCATGGGCGGCAGTGATCCACAATCGACGAACGCTGGCGACTTCACCCAGAGAGGAATCTTCTCTCACCCCAACAGTGGCATCACCCAACATATATCGAGGTAGGGGTTTTTTATTTATAAATTAATGAGAATTGTTACTTTGAGGTTTTCTTGAAGCATGATGTATCAAGGATGTTTAGAACGAGATTAAATTTATCTTTTTAATGAATTGTTTATTAACTGTTTAATATAATTATAATGCCGAGGGTGTGGGGAAAATGAACAAGGGACAGAGCCTCTGCCACAATAGTTTTGTCTTATTTTTTGGGGATAAATTTCTCAACTTGATCGATCATTGAAATCGGGAGGCATGCAATGATGACAACATCTTCAGAGGCCCATAGGTGTTTTTGGAAGGGAAAACGGAATATCGAAGCCCACTCGGTGGCCCGCAGATGACCTGCTAGTGCGGCACCAGTGTGGTGGAACTGGCAACCGGCACAGTCAGGTGAAGCTAGAGGCCGGGGTGCCCTAGCCACGGATGGGGCGGCACAGAATGGTGCCATGGCAGACCGAAGGGGTAGATGACTCTTGGTCAGCCACATTAGTGGAATGGCGGAACATCGTCACACACTGTAGGTGGAGGCAACATCTGACGGGGACCCACACCCTATGGGTCCGGCAGACAGTAATTTACTGCCACATGGAGCCTCCGGTTGATGTGCCAAAGGACTCATTGAGCCATTCAGGAATAAGGGGTTACGCGACCGCTCATGCGGGTCACGCCCAGCCAACGGGCCGGGTCAGTCCACTGTCCAGTGGGTCGAGCCCGCCGCGGTCCTGCCCAAGTAGTATGGGCTAGTTTGTACATGACCCTACGGGTTCATGCCAGGCCGAGTCAGACTCGGGTCATACACGGACCGTGTCAATTTGGCCTAGGATGGGAAGGTCGGGTCAGTTCAACCGGGTCGGACCGGAACTAGACCCTCTTCGGCCTAGATACAATTAAAAGGACGTATCCTACAAACTAGATGTCTGTTTGATGAGATGTCTGCGGTGTTGGAATCCTTGGGATGATAAGTTCTTTTTTAGATTATCCTCCTATGTTTTGGAGATAGTTATAGTATTTCTAGGTTGGATCATACCTAAATCCAATCGGGCCCTCATTATTTAAATGTTCATAACTCTCAAACCATGCATCTGATTGAAGCTTCGTCTATTGCATTGAAACCCTTATGAACTAACACACCATTGGGTTACATATTTTTGGGAATTAGTGCTTGTTGAAATGTGGCCAATGGATTGGAGAGTGGATCCTCCTAGAATCAAGCATGATTTGTAAGAAAATCTTGTGGCTGGGGGATACGTGAAGAACCAATAGTGATCCTACGTGGATCATCATCTGTCAATCAAATGTAGATCACAAACTATGAATCCTATGTGGATCAGAATATAGTGATGATCTATGGATTAGCACCTAGCGATCCTATGTGGATCAGCACCTAGAAATCCTATGTTGATCTGCACCTAGCGATCTGGTGTTGATCAGCACCTAGAGATCCTGTGTTAATCGGCACGTAGTGATCCTGAGTGAATAAGCACTGATCTATCCTATGTGAATCGGAAGTAGAACCATTGATAGAATAATATGATCTATTTTTACTAATAATCATCAGTACTTATGAACTTATGTTATAACTGGTTTGATCTGAGTATTATTCTTTGTGCTTTCTGATTGAGATCTTCTTTTGTGTATTTCCTTTGGGGAAATTCTGAGATACCTTAGGGGGTCTCGGGGTCCCTACTGATTATTACTATACTCACCCCTACATGGGCTTCCCCCCACTCCTTGTTGTGTCTTATGCAGATGATGAGCAGCTTGGCTATGACTACAGGAGCTAGGACCAAGCGATACACGGAGGTGACTCGTGACGTGGTGATATGTGGAGACGAGTTGTACCTACAATTCAGGTAGGATCTTTGGCAGACAATCTCATGAGCTATTTTCTATTTTCCTACTATAGTTGAATCATTTAGTTGGGCATTTATTCCAACCCCTTTACTTTTAGTATACACTTTTAATACTACATATTTACATCATAGTTGAATATTGATGTGTTCTTGGACTATGTGTTCATACATGTTTAAATTAAATTCCTTCCCATTTTAGGGATACTTCTTTCCAATGATAGTCTCCAAGCCGTATCCTATAGAAGGTGGGCCTGGGGTAGTCTCAACATGAGCCCCAGGGAACGGGTCATGTAAATGTGGTATTAAGGGAGTTGGTTCTACTGAAGAACTAGGACTCTGATCATTCCAATTGAGAAGTAGTGTTAAGTGTTTTGAGTGTGGTTATAAATTTGGGGAGTCCAGTGTTGGTGTAGTAGAAGATGTATCCATACACTAGAACCTTCAATTTTGATTTCGGACTCGGTGCATGAAAACACTGATTGCGTGTGTTTTCGATCTATTTCACTTTTTTGATCTCTTTTGAGTCATCTCACTAGGTATAACTTATTGAACATGGTACACCTGTTTTATAAAATATTCCACCACATAGATAGTGAACCATGATTCCACATGATGATGGCCCACCGAGCGACGAGGCTTCGATGCAGGGCCCACATACTATTTTGGCACCTTTGGGTGGTGTACGAGCCTTACCACAACTTGGAGGGCATCAGTTTTTCTCAGCCCTACTGGAAAACTATTCATGCCAATTGAGCACATTGCATGAGTTTCAGAGACAGTGACCTCTAAGGTTTTGAAGCGAGACTGATCCCCAGGCAGTTGAGGACTGGCTGGAGGCTGTGGTGCTAGTTTTTCTCTTATTTGAGATGCCAGCAGATCAGATGGTGATCTTAGCTGCTAGAATCTTTAAAGAAAAAATTGGGTGATGGAGGTGTCTGATGCTCTAGAGGAATGAGGAGGAGAAACTCTACTGGATGGACTTTGAGACCCTTTTCTGGGCAGATATCATACCATCAAAATTACACTCAATGCGTATCCATGAGCTGCTGCACTTACAGCAGGGCAACATATCAATGGAATAGTACTTGGCGAGTTTCTCTATCCTCTCACGCTACTCCACTGACATGGTATGAGAACCATTCTTCAGGGACAAGACCATTGAGTAGGGCCTCTAGTGGGAGATTAGTGCTTCAATGATATAACTTAATATCCCGACTAGGCTGGAGTCCTCAAGCGAGCATTATTGGTGGAGAGATACTTAGAAAAGCATGCACCGATGGTGAGAGCCACCACTGGAAAATAGGTAGCCTAGTCATCTACCGTAGGATGTTGGCATATGATGTAGAGGTCCAAAAGGGCTAGACAATCTGGTGGACGAATCTAGGATGTAGGGTCGCAGTGTAGATCTTGCAAGACAGAAGATATCTTCTGAGAACAAAATACTATTATTCTTGTAGAGAACATGGATACATGGCTCGTGACTATCCGACTCCCCACATATATGATCAAAAGATAACCGAGGGACCACTGAGGTAGTGTCCAAGGTTCGAGTGTGGGGGTCTACAGTATGATGGATGTGGAAGAAGTGAATGTTTCATAGTAGGTGGTGGATGACGGTTTAAGGTTTAACAACCACCACCACCAGGTGGTCCACCTAGACCAGAGGGAGCAGGTGGATAGGGGAATTCATTTCTTCAGGCGGCTGAGGCCTATTACCATGGTGCTCCAGAGATTTCTAGAGGTACAATATTTGTCTATTATACCCGAGATTTTGTACTTAAAGACATGGGTTCTAGTAACTTTTTTATTTCCACGACACCCATTCAGAGCATAGAGATTCCTACAGAGTAGTTGGATCAATCCTTATTATTAGATACTCCTACAAGAGAAGATCTGAAGATTACACACTAGTGTAGATAGTGTGATCTCACTCTAGGAGTTAAGAGATTTGGCTGGTTTCTCCTAGTATCAGCGTCAAGGCCATATGAATTCATCTTGGCTATAGACTATCTATCAATAGTTCATGCTCATATCGGCTATTTTAGGTTCAATGTGTGGTGTGACTGTCAAGATGGGATCATGGTTTCCTTTACCAGTGAGAAGGTAACCTTTGCATCACATGATGGACTTACTCAGAGGAGGGTTCAGCCAATCACGCATCAGTTGGCTATCATTACCTTTAGAGAAGTTGATATGATAATTACAAGTTATCCTTTAGTGGTGGACTAGTATACTGATGTATTTCTTAATAATGTTTGGGGACTACCACACCATAGTGAGGTAGACTTATACATCGACCTGTACCCCGGGATGACACTGATATCTATGCCAGCATATCGGATGGCCATCACAGAGCTTCTTCAGTTGCAAGCACGGTTGGAGGACCAGTAGAAGAAGGGGTTCATAAGGCCCTAATGTTTCTCCATTGGAATCCCAAATTTTTTTCTCCAAGAAGGTATATTGGAGTTTGAGGTTTGTGTGGACTATTATTGCCTGAATCAGGTGACTGTGAAGAACAAGTATCCTCCACCGAGGATTGATGATCTCTTCGATGAGTTGAAGGGAGATCAATGGTTTTCAAAGATAGACTTCTGATCAGAATATCATCAGCTCAAGTTCGGGATGAGGATGTACTAAATAAAATCTTTAGATGTCAAAATGTACACTATGTGTTATTGGTAATTACTTTCAGCATGACCAATTCTCTGGTAGTGTTCATGGGTCTCATTAAGTGGATCTTACAACCATACCTTGATTGCTTTGTGGTGGTCTTCATTGACGACATCTTGATATGCTCGACGTCAAAGGAGGAGAACTCTACACACCTACAGATAGTTCTGGATACAATCTGAGAGAACCCAATTTATATAAATCTCTCAAAGTGCCAGTTCTAGATATGGTCTATCCACTTCTTGGGCCACATTATCTTGGAGGATGGATTTGTAGCGGATCTAACGAAGATAGAGGAAGTTCTTTCTTGGGTGCTACCTAGGACTGTGACTGAGGTACGGTGTTATTTGGGATTGGCTAGGTACTACTTTAGATTCATACCATACTTTTATAGAGTTGCAACACCCTTTTCAGATTTACAAAAGAACGGATAGCCCTTTGTGTGGATGAAGATATACTAGTAGAGTTTTTATGAGCTAAGGAAGATGCTGAAGAGTGACCCCATATTTAGGCTACTAGAAGAGGGTATTGGGTATATAGTCTACAATGATGCATCAGTGACCAGACTAGGTTGTGTCATGATGTAGGAGAGAGTGTTTATCACCTACGGCTCATGGAAATTGAGACAACATGAGTATAACTACACTACCCATGACCTGTAGTTAGTATTAGTGGTCTTTTCACTGAAGATTTGGAGGCACTACTTTATGGGAGATCGTTTTATAGTCTACTCTGATCATAATAGTATCTGGTATATCTTCTCAAAGAAAGACCTAAACATGAGACAACGACGATGGCTTTAGTTCCTCCTGGACTATGACATTGAGATAGTTTATACCCCTAGTTAAAGGAACATAATAGCAGATGCACTCACCAAGAGATCTGGTGTACAGTTGTTGAGTTAGGTGACAGAGCAGCTATCCACATTGCAGTTATCATTCATGGATAATGATGGGGAAAAAAATCTCCAGTATATGATAGATACTCCCCCACTCCCTCGGTGAATCAGGGAGGCACAACTTGGGGACGTAGACTGCGAGGCCTGACGTGCTCAAATATACTCAGGATAGGATCCTAATGAATTTTCTAAAGGTAAGGAGCACGTCATCTGATTAATAGGACACACGAGGGTACCAGTGATGCTTCAGGAGGTGTTGATGGAGTTCCACACAAACCCCTTAGCGGTATATCCTGATGTAAAAAATATTTACCAAGACCTCTCGTGTCAGTATTGGTGGCCAGGGATGAAGATAGCGGTGGAAGAGTTTGTATCATGATGCCTCACTTGTCAGCAACTAAAGGTCAAGCATTAGGTACCAGGAGTCTTAGCTCATCCACTTGATTTATAGGATTGGATGTGGGATGGTATATCCATTGACATTGTGACAGAGCTACAACAAACAATTGAGGGTACAGATCAGTAGGGATCTTAGGACGTCTCTATATACAAAAGATTGTAAGACCCCAGAGGGTGTTATCGACCATCATCTTAGATAACGACACTCGTTTTACATCCCGCTTTTGGAAAGAATTACAAGAGGCGTTCGAGACTCAGATACTCTTGAGCACCACCTTTCATCCAAAAACATATGGTTAGAAGGTGCAGAACATTCAAACACATGAGGACATTCATTATACTTATGTCCTCAATTTTGGATGTAGTTGGGAGGACAACCTACCACTAGGGGAGTTCGCATACAATAATAGCTATCCCTCCACCATCAGCGTGGAACCGTTTGAGGTCATGTATGAACAACCTTGAAGATCACCTCTCTGTTGGATAGACCCAGGGGGTTGGAACGTATGGGTCCAGAGTTGGTACAAGCTACCATGATGAAGGTGAAGATCATCCAGGATATGATGAAGACTCCACAGAGCCGACAAAATTCTTATGCCTACAAGAGATGGAGACCTTTGGAGTTTGAGTAGGGAGATCATGACTTCCTACGGCTCCCACCCCGATGTGGATTATGGAGGTTTGGGGGGGGGATGATATATCCAAGGATCATCAAACCTTTCCAGAACCACAGTAGAGTAGGCGAGGTGGCGTACCATCTAATTATTCCCCACAGATGCACCAAGTGCAAAATGTTTTCCTTATTTTTTAGTTGAGGAGGTGTGTACATGATCCATCACACATTATCGACTAGGGCTAGCAGGACATCGACGAAGGGGCGACGTTTGTAGAGTTACTAGTAGAGATAGGTGATTTACAGGAGCGAGTCCTTCATGGGTGGTCAATTACTTTGATGTGAGTTCTTTGGATGCATGGGAACCTCCAAGAGATCACATGGGAGCGGAAGGCTTAGATATGTGCTCAGTATCACCATTTGTTTCCCAAGTATTGTACTAGTATTTGGGGAAGAAAATCCCTATGGTGGGGATAATGTAAAGACCCATAAATTCCATATAATTTTTCTAAAATTATTTTGGATTATTATGTGTCTGAAAAAATTTAAGGCGCTTGTTTCCGAGGCCTGGTGTTCCAGGAACTAAATTTTGATCTTCTTTAAGGTATGTGCAGTAAACGTGCAGGTGGAATTTTTTATCTTTTGAACTAGTGCTAGGATTAAAAATATGAGGGTATGGTTGAATCTGCAGTGTCAGGATTCGCTAAAGTGAAGCTTCACATTGACAATAGTAGTTCGGGTGAAATTTTTTGTTTTTTTGACTTTTAAAGAAATAATTAAATAAAAGAAAATTGTTATTTTATTTTTATACTTCTTGTTGAGCAGTAGTGGTGGGACCGATGGGTTATCAAGCCATTTAATGGTTTGGATCTTTAGTTTGTGACAACACTGTTGAGTGATTAATAGTTTAATTTTTTAATAAACCTCATTAATCCATTATTTCATTAGCCACCTCTTCCCCTCTATTTAATTGTGGCTCGAGTTGGGATTTTTGAAACAGTTTTGAGGAACCTCTTGTGAAGTACCACAACATCTTCCCCCGGTAGAGGATGGAATCTTGGGTGACAATGATATGAGATCGATAAACACTGGTGTTGGAGTCCTCAGGATGAGACTGGCCTTTTGAGATAATCCTACTACGTTTTGAGCAAAGTTTGATTACAGTCGGGTTGGATCATACCTGAATCCAACTGGGCTTTCAGCACTGAAATGCCTATAACTCTCAGACTGGGCATCTGATTGACGCACCGTCTATTGCGTTGAAACCCTTATTACATGATAGATCATTGGGTTACATATTCATGGGACATCATTCCATTGGAAGTATGACTGGTGGATTGGGGAGCAGATCCTCCCATAATCAAGTGTACTATGTACAGGAATCCTGTGGCTAGCTAAGACGTGATGAATGAAGAGTGATCAGTTGTGTATAATCACCTAGAGTTCTTGTGTGGATCAACACATAAGGATCCTGTGTGGATCAGCACCTATGGATCCTCTGTAGATATGCACCTAGCGATCTTGTGTGGATCAACACCTAGCGATCATGTGTGGATCGAAACCAAGAAATCCTCTATGGATCAGCACTGAGCAATTATGCGTGGATCAATAGCAGAACCCTTCACAGAATAAGATTATCTAGATTTAAAAAAAACGTCTGTACTTATGTACTTAGGTTATACCAGGTTTGAGCTGAGTATTTTTCCTTTTTTCTTTGTTATTGAGAACTTTCTTTGTGTCTTTTGTTTCTGGAAATTCTAAGAGTCCTTTGGGGGTCTCGGGGTCCCTACTGGGTATTTTTATACTCACCCTTTCACAGGCTTTGACCGCACCTTGTTGGGTCATGTGTAGATGATGAGAAGCTCGGCTGAGACTATATGATCCTGGACCATGTGGTACATGAAGGTGAATAGTTGACGTGGAGAGATTTGGAGGCAAGTTTTACCTACCCTTTAGGTAGGATCCTTTGTAGACAATATCAGTAGCTATTTTCTATTTTTATATTGTAGTTGTATATTTCAGTTGGGCGTGTATTCCATCCCCGTTACATTCAGTACACATTTTTACTAATATAATTTAAAATTTGGGTTTCATATTTATGTGTTCTTGGATTGTGTGTTTGTACTGGTTTAAAAGAATTGCCTTCCCATTTCAGGGAAATGCCTTTAATTGCTAGTCGGCAACCCATGGCCTATGGAAGGTGGGCTTGGGGTAGTCACGACATGAGCCCCAGGGAATGGTTTGTAACATCTTTAAAAATATTTTTCTTATATATCCAAAATAAAATCAATGTTTTCATCAGAAAAAAATAAATTCAAGACCATTAAAATCTATATCTTTAAATAGAAGAATATTTTTTATGGAAAAATTCTAAATCTATAACCTTTCCCTAAATAATTTTTCTATAGGTAACATGTTGTCACTTTGTTCTTCTTTTTTTACCTTTATCTTTTCTAAAAATCATGACCATTTCCATGAATTTGTTGTGTAGAGGTTCTAATTGTATTCTTTCAAATGAAAAAAGGGATCACTAGAAGTTGAAAGGGTTTGAATACAGAGAGTAATAGGGAATGTGAAATAGAGAGAGCTAAAAGTTTTTAAAGGGTTGGATGACATCAGTATAGTTTCTCGAGACAATTACTCAATGTAATAATTATTTAAATGTTTATTTTTAAAATACATTCCTTTTCAATAAAAAATAATTTTTTTAATAAAACCACTAATACATAAATAATAACTTAGGAAAATTATTAATGCATACATTAACGAAATAATTAATTAAAATTTACATAAAATTAAATATCCATAACCCCCCTAAATAAAATAAAAACTAGAAATAGCAGAGGTTTATTAGTAATATCATAAAGTTTATTTTCATTATTTATCAATTCAAATGAAATAACTTTTTTAAGAGCATTATATCTTAGAAATTGATGTCCTACATCAATATTAATAGTTCTAGAATGACATGTATGATTATTTTTGAAATATTAATTACACTTGTATTATCACAGAAGATAAGAATATTATTAAAAATATGCCATGATTTTAAAAAGGTTCATTTCATCAACAAAACATGTGCATAAAAACTTACAACAACTATATAATATGTATCGGCTGTTGAGAGGGACCATGAATGTTGTTTATTAATTGGCGATAAAACTAAATATTTTTTTTGAAAAAGTGATTGGTTCCTAATTTTTGTTTCCTATATAATACACATGCTTAAAAATAAACATATGAATATGAAATTAAATTAAAATAATATGTTTTGGGTAATGTACAAATTGAAAAATAGTTCCTTTAACATATCGAAAAATTATTTTATGAGATCTAAGATGTTATTCTTTTGGGGTTTGATTGAAATCTAGCATATAAACATAAAAAATTATTTATGTTCTTATAGTTGTAAGATACAATAAACTACCATTTATAACTCCATATAACTTTTTGTTAACCAGTTTTTTGGCATCATCTAAATCAACCTATACGATAGTACATTTGGGGGTTTTATAAGTCATCATGTTTTCATGTAAAATCCTTTTCAAAAAAGTAATATTGTATTTGATTTGATTTAAAAAAATTCTAAAATATTTTTGATAGAATTAAAATCCTAGAAATAAATTTGATTCTACCATCATAATCATTTAACCTATATTTTTCATAATTTATTAAAAATCATTAAAATGATTTTTATATGTAAAACAAAAAATAACAGCATCTAAAGATTTTTTTACCAAAAATATATTAGAAAAATTCCTTCATTAAAAATAGTAGGATATTCTAACACTATAAAAACCATTTCCCAAAAAAATTTCCCAATCATTCATATCAAAAATTAGGTTCTTATTGCATGCCATAAAAAGATTTAGTATATTTAATAATTGAATTTGGTAGATGTGGGTTTTCAAAACCTAGTGGCAATTCAATACAAACTTCATCCATTTAATATCCATTTAAAAAGGAGATCTTTCATCCTTCTAATGTTATTTATAATTCATATGATATATATAAGATAGACGGAGCATAATAGATTTTAATATAGAGATAGTTTCAAAGGTTTCATCATAGTCTATTCATTATTGTTGGTTGTATACTTTTGATACTAAAACATATGTATTTCTTGTAATAATAACTTATTCAACTTTTTTAATTATAAAAACCCATTTGGTTCTTATTGATTTATATTTTTTGGTACGTCAACTAATTCCAAAAAAAATTATACTAAATTTCTAAAGTTCCTCTCTCATATCCACGAACCATCTTTAATTATTTAAAGATTATCCTGTAGACATATGTTATAATTATGAAAAGATGGAAGAAAATTTAGATATTTTTACTATATTAATTCTAATTATTACTCATATATCTATATTCCCAATAAGAGTTTATAAAGTATGTTCTTTTAAGGTTATATATGTTCTAGGTAAATTACTTTCAGGTCCAAATTCTTTATATTCTTTTTGATTTGTATGAATTTTATTTATTTTATTTTAAAAATTAGTATTCAGCGATTCAAGTCTCAGATTGTCTATAGAGTCAAAAATTCTTTCTATATGATATTTCCTTTTATCAAAAGGATCACATTCATTAAATATAACATGAACTGATTCCTCAAAAATCATTGAAATTTTATTATGCACTCTATAGGATTTAGAATTTCCAAAATATCCTCAACATATTTTTTCATCACACTCTGGATTGAATTTTCCAATTCTTTCCTAAGTTTTCATGATATACACCTTTCATCCAAAGATTTTTATGTACCTCAATTTCAATTTTATATTATTCTAAATTTGATAGGATAGCTTTTTAATATATAGTCTTATTAAAACTCTATTCATGTTATAGAAATCTAAGTTTTTTACTTTTGCATAAAAATATGTAGGAAGAATATATTCATTTAACATAGTATTAAAAATCTATTGAAGAGTTCTATTTCTTCTTAAAAAAATTACATTTTTTGATGTTTTCTTGGTGCAAAGATGGCATGTTTAATACCTTAGTTAGGGTAAAAATAATCAATTATTGATTCCCAAATTCAATACAATGATCCCTTATTAACAAAATTGTTTTAATTTCTTTTCATTTTGAATAGTTTTACAAAATAATTCAAAATATCTGAAGATGTAACTTTTGTGTTTAATAAAATAAACCCCAATAAATATTTAAAAATATTTAATAGATACATAAACATATAGTTTTCCAGCCAAAATTTATACACTTTATGATCCAAACAAATCCATATAGATATGTTATAGTAGATTTTATAAACAAACATTATTAATAGATTTGAAAGATAATTTTGGTTTATTTTTCAAATTTGACATGCATTGTAGAATCTATCAATATAATATTTAAGAATAGGTAAATTAGAAACTAAGTGTTCTATAGAATGTCTATATATTGTAAATGCATTGTAGTTTCCAAGTATTATATGCCACATTCATTATTTTCATGTCTCAATAGTTAAATGATTCACTTTTTGTTTACGCAACGAATCGAGATCCAATGTATAAATATGTTTAGTTCTAGGTTCTCTAAATACATGTAATTTAACATTGAAACAAAAGAATAAATTGTTAGAGATATCTACTTAAAAACATTCTCACAGAGTTTAGAAATACTTATCAGGTTGTGATTCATCTCTTGAACATATAACACATTGTTTATTGAAATTGTATTTGGATCTCCAACTGATCCAAATCCAAATACTTTACCTGTATCATTGTCTCTAAAGGTTACTAGTCCATTATCTAGTTTTTAAAATGTATAAACATTGTATTAGTATGCACTCATGTGTATTGTGATGCCTCTATCCATAAAGCATACATCATTTTTGTTCCCGTGACATTTTTTAAAAAAATTATCTAAGAAAGAGGTTGTTTTAGTACCTCTATTTTTTATGTTCCAACTGTAGAAGTAAGAAATGATCTTATAATCCAGATTTCCTTATTTTAAAAAATATATATTACATGATTCCGACATGTTTTTTGAAATAAAATAATATTTAGTATACTTATATGATGATTTTATAAACAAAATTTTGTTGAATAATCTCTGTTAATTACACTATAGAAACAAGTAGTATTTTTAGAACATGGCATGAAATAATTTTTTTATAACCTTGATTTTGTCCCCTGCTTCATATTTCATATTTATCCTTTTTAGTAAAAGATTTTCCAAGAATATGATTTAGTTATTTGTACCCTTTAATTATTAAACTATCAAAAAAATTGAATGATTCCACTTCATATTATAATTTTTTTATTCTATTTTGTTAAATAGTACAGTTTGATGTATATTTATTAATTTTTTCTTTAAATTTTTGATGTTGTTTTTTCATTGCATTTTTTTCACTTCAAACATTATTATGAATAGTTTTTTGTCACTAATTATTTTTTAATAGAGATTCATATTTTTATTCAAGTATTGAGATACAAGAATATAATTTTCTACATGCACAACTGTTAGAATCAAATGAATAATAATAAAAGTTTTGAACATCATCTTCTTAATTAGCCATAAAGTGTATTTTTTCATATTTTTGGCTTTTTTAGTCTGATTTAGAAAAACTAAAGGAATATTTATACACGATGTAATTATCATTCATTGATCATTTCCATTTTTTCCCAAAATCAACTTCCTTATAATTTTTCTTTACCATTTTTTTATATTGTGTTTTAACTATAGGAAATCGGTTCTGATATGTCTCATCAATTTTCATTCATATAATCATACATATTTATATCATTGTTGATTTTTTATGAAGGAATTTTTGAAGACCCTCTTTTTTTATGGAATTTTAAAAATTTTATAGCTATTTGATCTAGTCCCTTTTTAAAATATAAGAAATCTGAATCCTTTGATATTTTGGAACATTCTTTCAATTTATTCTAATGATTCTAAGAATTAACTTAAAGGTAAGTGTTTTATCTTTTTTAATCTATTATGATATTCATCTTCATCTTGCATCTATACATTATACATCATCAGGAGTCCAATATGTTCTTTCATTATCAAATCATTGACTTGTAATGGTTGCAAAATAGCATTAGATATTCCACTAGATGTTGAGGGTAGTAATCTGATTATTTTCAACACATGATCTAATTGTTTAATTGAGGTTCATAAGGTAGAAAAATCAATGTCTAATTCTTTAATCCCCCATTTAACTAGGTGATACATTCACCATCATACATTCCAAAGGTATCAAACATCATTTGTGTATTATCATGCCTTAAATATCTTACATTGTTTGTTCTTTCATATGAATCAGAAATCATCTAACACATTTCATATATAGTAGGAAACTGGGATACTCAATTGAATTCCATAGGTCTAAGAATACAAATAATATCATTCATTTATTTTGAATTGATGTCACCCCTAGTTTCATTGGAAACATCTGATTTTTCTAGTTTTTCACAAATTAAATAAAAAGTGATATTATTCATATATACTTTAAATCCAATATTTTTCATAATGAAGATCGGTTGTTAATTCCAACATACATAGTTAGAAGCATTAAATTATGGAAAAAAAATCATTGACATAACTTCTCTTCGATCAACCATTGAAATCTATTTTTTATAGAAATTATACTTTTTAGATTTATAGAGCTTAGCAACATTATTCAAAAATCAGTCCTTTGATATTAATTTTTATGTTGGAATAATTAGATGATAGATAATTGGGGGGGGGGGTGCTATGTCATTTGAAAATTTTGACATATTTTTTCTTTTGGTCTAGTTTGCAATTTTATTCAAATATGAAGAATTAAATTCTATATTTTGTTTCTATAGTGGATAAACAATAAATAAGAACACTACAATTTTTAATTGTGGTTCGAGGCATAATGACCCCCTAGTCAACACCACAAGTGCTCTCACTTTGAGTGTGGTGATTTTCATTAGAAATTTCCACTTATCATAGGACCATAAAAACTGTGTGTCAGTAGTTGAAATCTTTACAAAAAGGATTTAAAGATCCTTTTAGTTATTTTTTAGGGTTTTAGATTATCCACATCTTAGTACGAGAATCCGATACTCTGCTATTGCTGAGTTATAACATCTAAAACTCAAATAATTAAAAATATTTTGATTGGATTAAAAAATTATTTCTTGGTCATAGTTGTAGCAGAAACTGAGAGAATATAGATGATATCATTCAGATATAAATATTTTCAAGATAGAATAGATTTTGAAAAGATGCTAGTTGAAAATGATCTTACATAATAATAGAAATAAAAAATAGCAACAACTACATAGTATGAGGTTGAAACATGTATATCTCCAAAGTGTAGTTTCTTCAGAATAAAAGTGTCCTTCAATATTTTGTTTCTCTTTATAATATCTCTATTCAAAAATAAATTTTAAATATATTATTATATATGAAGACAAAATAATCCCACTATTTATACATAAAACTATTCTTTCTTTCAGTTGAGTAGATCCAAGAATATAGCCTCAGAAATCACAATTATTAAATTTAAATCATTCAAGAGATTCATAAATACCATTAGAAATATAAAAAATTTAATCCATTAAATATGATCCTTTGAATTGGTAATAATATATATTGAAGATGATATTTACTTCAATTGATACTATTTCACTAATCACAGAAATATCATTAAAAAAATTATTATTGTATAGTCAAATGTAAAATTATTTCATGCAATGATATAACCCAAATATAGGGTTGAATTTATATGGATTTTCAAAAATGTTGGGTTGATGATATAATTTTGTTCAAAAATGTAGTGTTCATGATGTATGGTTGTTCACATGCGTATGGTGGATGAAAAATTCATAACTTTTCTCATATGTAGGGTTTCTTCCAGGTATATGGTTGTGGATCTTTAATATTCTAAAAACATAGGGTATATCATCTATACATGGTATTTAAAACATACAGTTTATGAACTATACATCAGAATTATGAATAAAGGGTAAGTAAAATGTTTTCAGAATATAATCAAACATTTTCATAATACTTTAAAAACATTTAAACCCATAAAAGATATACTTTCCAAAAAATATTTTCCTGAAAACTAAATAAAGTTATTTCATTAATAAAAAACAAGGGCATTTGTGAGAATAAAAATCAATAATATTTATTGAATATTTTTGATAAAATACTTTACCAATAGTTCACACATTCACACTTAGGAAAGTTATATCTTATCCATTTAAATAACTCCCCAAAAGGACATGCATTGTTTAATAGGTTATGTACATAACAATGGATAGATTTATATTACCAAATTTTTATCCCCATTGACAACACTATCAAAACACAATATGGAGATGGGATTGAAATAAAAAACTATATACTTAAAGAAATGGAGTTCTAACACCAATTATCAACCCCAATATATCAAATTTTTCCTTAGTAATTGTTTTTTAAAACTAAAGAAAATTTCCCCATTGAATGAAAAATCTCAAACTTTAGTTCTTTATTCTCTACAAAATCATTGATGAAGTGATATTTTATATCAATTTTCTTGGAAAAAAATCTTTCATTCAAAATTTGTTTATATTTATTTCACTTTTATTATTAAAAACCAAGAGAAGGGGTGACTTGATATCGACAAAAAGTCTTTGAACTGCATCTTCATCCACATAGGTTATGTTGAAGATTTATTGGGAACAATGTACTCAAATTATTCTATATTGATTGTCACTAAATTTTATTTCATTGGATTCCATATAACACATATTTCTCCCAATAAGAACGCTCTACCATATGTGGATTTTCTATCCCAAAAACATTTTAAGCAATCTGCATCTGTATAACCAAAAATACTAATCTTTCACAGGTAGTCAAATTTTAATATGAAATCATTTTTTCATTTAATATATCTAATATTATAATTCTATAGGTGAGATAAGATTTTTTTGTTCCCATTGATACCTATAATAGAGAGTAACAAAATAAACTATATCTAGCATTAAAGTTATTAGATAATGTAAAATTACGTCAATTTTATAAATTTTTTAGGATCGCTTATTTCCTTCAACATCTGTTCAATAATTTGATCCCACTATAATCAGTGTGGAAATTGATTTTGATTTTTCCATTCTAAAAATTCCTAGAATTTCCAAACACTACTACAAAAGAGGTCTTTATCAATGTTAAAATAGGCCTATATTAGTGCTTAAAAGTGCTAACTATCATAATGCGGTTAAATGGATTATGATTTTATCAGTGAAAGAAAAGTTCTAATAAAGGTTATCTTAATCGGTGCTAAAGAAACTATAAATATCCATTTTATTAGAACATTTAGAATCACTGATAAAAGATACCTTTATCAATGCATTTAGTAGAGTTGTTAAAGGGGAATACTGCAATCTTATGTTACAAAATACTGTGGAACTCGAAACATAGAATACTATAGACTTCTATAACAGAACACTACCAAAAATTGAAGCAACACATGATATTAGAAATATGATAAAAAAATAAAAATTTTATATAAATAAAATTTAAAAATACAACAAAAAACTATTATAGAGAAAAATAATACAGTTATATTAAAGAAAAATCCACCACATCTCGAGAAAAAGAGAACACCTCTATAAGGAAGAATTATTATGTTAGTAGTAATATAAAAGAATAAAATATAAAGTGGTGATTTTTTACAAATCTTCAGGCCACACTAGGAACACTATGTATCAGATTGCGTTGTTGTTTATTTTTTCATGTCTCAAAAATTATTATTCATCTCAAAGTATTATCTCTTTGATCATTAATTTAATATGTAAAAGTTAAAAATGATAAGGTAATGAATTATGTAATTTTAGATAGAATATTGTGAAAAAATCAAGCCTCAATTTCTCAGTTTTGGCAATGTGAAGCACATTTTAAACTAAAATTACTACTATATTTTGAAAAGTTAAACTTGGAGTTATACCAGTCACATCATGCACCATATTGAGATGATTATAATTACTACATATCCCAAATGACATGTGGATTTTTTACCTCAAGTATCAAAAAAATTGGAATGTTTTTCCTTCTTTTTTAGTATGACACTTTTGTTTTTTTAATAAAATGTCTTTTTCAACACGAAACATGCACTTTGAGTCATAAATGTAACATCATTTGTGGATTTTATGTGAGATTTATTCCTAAACATCATAAATGAATTATGAATCTTTGTACTAAGATATTATCAAAATCTAAGGATGTTTTTTAGGTTTTCAGTGACTGATACATTTTTTATATTAAAATGTAATTTTTAAACTCATAATAGTCAGTTTGAGTCATACCAGGAACAAAATTTATTCCATTGAGCTTGGGTTAGTTCATATAAACCAAAAATTAATTTTCTATCATTTTAAAAAGTGATAAATAATAATATGAATTAGTTTTCTCAGTTTTGAGTATACGAGTTCTCTTTTTTACTAAATTTAATTATAATATTGAACAAACGTTTTACTTGGAATCATACCGGTCACAAAATGAATCATTTTGAGGTGTGGATGATTCTTACACATCGCAAATGACATATGAATTACTTAAATAAAGTATCAAAACAACCTGAATGAATTTCTTTAGTTTTGATTATAAAACATTTATTTTTTACAAAAAATTAATTTCATACTAGAAACAAGCACATTGAGTTTTAAAGGTCGCATCATGTGTGGGATTCATGCTAGACATATTACTATATTTAAAAATTTGAATTATGAATCATTTTCCTAAATTATAAAAACAATATGAGTAATTTTTCCTTGTTTTTAGTAAGTGACACTTTTTATATTAAAATGTCAATTCAAAATTGATAACTAACACTTTGTGAGTCTTTCCAAGAACATCATGTATCTGATTGAGGTTCAAATGATTCCTATATTTCAAAAATTACTAATGGATAATATAACTAATATAACAAAAAGTCTAAATGGGATTGATCAGTTTTGAGTATGTCAATTGTTTTCTAAAATTAATGTCAATTTTACCTGAAAAAGATGCACTTGGAGTCATACCGATCACACCGTGCATCGGGGTGTTACTGATTCCTACATGCCCCAAATGAATTTCATATCATTTTACTAATGTATCAAAAAAATGTGAATGCATTTCATGATTTGGAGTAGACCACTTGTGTTTTTTACTAAAATTTCATTCTAAACTAGAAACAAACACATTGGTTCATACAAGTCGCATCGTCTATGGGTTGGATGTGAGAATGATTACTACATGTCAAAAATGAATTGGGAATCATTTTCATAAATTATCATGATAATCCCATGATTTTTTCTCAGTTTGTAGTGAGTAAATATTTTTGTATTAAACTGTTAATTCTACACCATTAATAGACTCTTTGAGTAATACTGGAAATATCATGTATCAAATTGAGGTGTGGATGATTCTTATATATATAAAATAATATATGGATCATTTTCATAAATTTCCCAAATTAAATCTGAGTTTTTTATTGGTTTTGAGTATTCTATTTGTTTTTTAATTAAAATTAATGTTAATTTTGAAAAAAAAGGTGCACTTAGAGACATACTGGTCACATAATCTTTCATATTGAGGTGTTGATGATTCCTTCACATTCCAAATAACATATGGATCATTTTACTAAATTATAGAAATATTTTGAATGGATTTCCTTGGTTTTTAGTATTCCACATGTATTTTTTCACTAAAATGTCATTTTAAACTGGAATCCCAGACATAGTGTCATACAGATGTTATCGTGTGTGGTATTAACATGATTTTTAATTCCAACATTCCATAAATGACTTATTAATATTTTTCCTAAATTATCATGACAATCAAACCATGTTTTCTTGGTTTTCAGTTAATGAAACTTTTTTGTATAAAAATACCAGTTTTTAAAAGATAACAGAAAGTTTGATACATAATCTGCACATCGTGTATTAGATTGATGTAAGGATCATTTATACTCTTCATAAATGACATATATATCATTTTAATAATGTCTAAAAATATATTAATGCATTTTCTCAATTTTGAGTACATCAATTGACTTTTTAACAAAAATTAATTTTAATTTTGAATTAAAAAACACACTTAATGTCATACCAGTCACACTGTATTCTATATTGTGGTGTTTCTAAATACTAAATCACCCATATTACTTATGGATTGGTTTAATAATTTTTAAAACAGTCCAAATATGTTACTTTGTTTTTGATAGTGCCACTTTTCTATTCTTACTAAAATTTCATTTTAAAATGGAAACCCTCACTTTGAGTCATACAAGTCAAATCATGTGTGTGTATGATGTGATAAAAATTTTGACATGAAAAAATTAATTTTTAATAATTTTACTAAATTAAATTTACAATATGGGTGTGTTTTCCTGATTTTTAGTGAGTGACACTTTAGTTTCAAAATCTCAATTTTAAAATGATAATATAAAGTTTGAGTAATATCAGGAACATCAGGTATCATATTGATGTGTAGACAATTCCTATATGTCATAAATTCTATATAAATTGTTTTATTAAAGTACCAAAAGAATACAATTGATTTTTCTTATTTTTGAGTATGTCTGTAGTCTCTTTTACTAAAATTAACAACAAGTTTGTATAAAAATACACACATAGAGTCATATCATTCACACCATGTGTAAGATTGAGGTGATTATGATTCCTAAAAATCTCAAATTACTTATGGATAATTTTAATAATGTATTAAAAAAATCACATTATGTTTCCTCAATATTGAGTAAGCCACTTGGGTTTTTTCCTAAAATGCAATTTTAAACTAGAGACATGAACATTGAGCCATACAGGTCACATCGTGTGTGGGTTTGATGTGAGAATGATTCATAAAAGTCATTGATGAATGATGAATTATTTCCCTAAATTATAAAAAATACTAGTGTGTTATCTTGGTTTTTAGTGAGTGGAAATATTTTATATTTAATTGTCAATTTTAAACTGATTACAGACACTTTGAGTCATACTAGGCATATACTGTTTCAGATTGAGGTGTGGCTGATTGCCAGAAATAAAAAATTACATATAGATCTTTTTCCTAATATAAAAAAAATTCAAATGTGTTTTATTGGTTTTCAGTATGTTAGTTTACCTTTTTACTAAAATTGATATCAATTTCTAAATAATTTGAATGATTTTTCTATGTGATGATAATAAATGATATAACATTATAACTAATCTTTCTTAAAATGGAAATATAACTAATCCTATTAATTGTTTTTTATATTGATAAAGATTTTTTATTAATGATCTTGTGTATGTGAATAAGTTTATTTAATTAATGTTCACATGAATAATTAATGTTACCTGTATGGATTTCACAGAAATTTTTGATTTTATATAACTCATATAATTGATGGTTCAACAGAACAAATAATTCCTCCACCCACCAAATTGAAACCACTATATTGTTATTTTCGGAAAATTCATGATTTCATTGATGAAATTTATTACTTATTTATTTTCTAGATGGTTTGGTTCAAATTACTTTCTTATTTTGCATATGGGTGTTCATTTGAATTTTTATTGCATCATGATTTCATATGAAGTGGGTTTTTCTTTTTTGAAGATTTATTTGTATTGTGGTTTCTTTTCATTTGATGTCTTGTTTCCTTTTACACCAACATTCCTTGATGACCATGCTGTCACAATGCTGGTTTTCCTCCAATATTTATCAAATACACTTTCTAAATTTATTGTTAGATTAAACAAATATTTATTAACATAATTATGTTGTTTTATATACTTGTTTTATAAATGTATTAGTGTTTTAGGACCCTAAAGTAACTACTGGCTCCACTACTAATACCATTTCTTGGCAGTATAGATATTTCAAAGAAAATAAACTATATCTATTTTTTTGTTGTTGTTAAGTTTACTCTTGGTAAGGGTTTTCATTCATAGATAGGTAATATTTAATATTACATTGAATATGCTAATAAAAATTTTATCCTATGATAGCCAGTTTAAAAACACAAGTGGTGTTTGTTTTATTTTTGAAAATAATAGACCACCTATATTCCTATATAAAATCACTTAAACATGTGGTGAATTGTTTTTTCACTAAGCCTCCTGAAACACATGAACAATGCATCTTATATTATGTGAAAAGTATTTTTGTTATCTTTAAAAAAAATTAGAACACAATATTTATATGATCCTCATTCTACTTAATTTCCTGAAAATTTTATTATTTTCAAGGCATCTCTTCTTCTCATCGTCCACCTAATTCTCCTTCTCTACCACCTCCACCACCTCTGTCTCTGACTTTGAATACACCTCTGCCTCTGACTCCTCCTCCATCTCGGCCTCCACCTCCCCCATTTCCCATCAATTTTATTTTTTTAGGTTAGTAATTCTAAGTAATTTAATTTCTTTTATTAAACTTATCATCGAGAAAGAGATCAATATTAATATAAAATCATTCTAAAACTAATGATTACAACTAAAATATATTAATAAAGTCACAATTGAAACACGATCATAATCAGAGGATAGAGTAACATAAATTTATTGTTAACATTTATTCTAACAACATGGACACGGCTAACTTATCTCTAAAAAAATTAATTCTTCTTTCGATTAAGAAGGTTGTAGAAAATCTTGATAGAACCAACAAAATATAGAAAAACAAATAATTGTGAAATGAATTTAATGAAATTGTAATTACCTAGAGATATTACTTGTTTGGTGATGCTGGTCTTTTCATTCTTAATGATCTTTCTCACAAATTTCCCATCATAATATCCACATGATATGCCATTATTTTTAGTTGAACAGTATAGAAACATTGACCAAAATAACTAAATTGTTTTTATAGTTAAATATTTATATATACTCCTTAACTTGTTTATATTTATAGTAATCCATATGCTTTTTCATATACCAACTTTCTGCCATGATTTATCCTATATGTATTGATTCCCCATCATAAACAATTATTGTTAAAACACATACAAAAAATTAATATTTTTATAAAATATAGATTAATGTGTAATATAAATTCATAATACACATTATGTATGATCAGTTGGTTGGATATCCAAGCATTGGATAAAAATAAATATATATTTGAGGTATCCAGATTTCTTGTCATTAGCATCTAGTACTACCTAAAAAGTATTATAAAAAAATTATAAATATATTTTATGTGATCAGATTTTAAACTTTTACTTATACATTATAGGTATCAAAAGGAGTCTATCGTCTGATTGTTTTATCAAACACTTCATATAACTCATCTTTTTTCTTATCAATTTCATCATTATTCAAATTCAGTTCTTCTGACGAAATGAAACATGGATTAATGAATCCAAATAATTATTCCAAGGATTTTTCCTTTATATAGTAGTAATATAAATTTCTAGAGAAAATATGAATATTTATTAACATTAATAGACATATTAGCTCACTATTTGTATAGATGAATTACGAAAATTTTCTTTACATATAAATTGACAATTGAGACACCCGTCCAATATTGTTTGAGAATATCATATATAAGATCGAGAAAAATTAATTTTGTTATAAAGTTTCCATATATTAATTTATAAATAGAATATAAGATATATTTCCATCTTTTAATATGGTGTCAACATGATGTCATAATGATAGTAAATGAATCTCTGGAACTAGAGGGGAGAAGTTACTCTCAGAAGATTATTTTGATTTCATGGTTGATTTACTAGATTTTGTTGATCTGAAATTCCTCCCCCCCAACATTATCCATATATAATAACATACATGACTTCATACCTTTTATCATTAATGATTACTTGTTTTTTAAATGATTTTTTTATGACATACCTCAAATATCATTGTTATATTATATGTATATGATATAAAATCTCCAATATCATCACAAACATTGTTAATATCTAAATAATCTTATAGAATTGTAAAATCAATAATCCAATCAGGAGATACCTCAATCCCCACTCTCATGTGATATTTTTTGTGGTCTTTATGGTTTGTCTTGAATCCCAAGATATTATACATTGTAACTATCACAACAAGGCTGCATGGGTGTTGATACATACATATCGGATAAAACTATACTCTGATGGATTTTATAAATATAAATTAATATACAATCACATGATTCACATTTAGAAGAATGATTAATGAAAAAATTTATTACCTCAGTTATTGTATGTGGTTGGGGGGAATGACTAGCCTGAAATCTAGTGGGATCATTTAGATCATGTGTGTATCTTTGTTCCACTTCCAGTTCCCTTTGATCTTTTCTCATACATTCGTTTTCTGAACAAGACCAAACAATAATATCCATTATTATTACTATCTTGGTTTGAAATCATCTAACCTATTATATACACTTTCACGTGGATTTATCCTTGCAAAATATGTTCAAGGAAAGACTATGAAACCTAATCATCTAATGTGACCATATTTTTTTGGCTACTTCAATGATACAAAAGTATATTTTCTTCAAGTATGTAAGCTTCTGATTCATATGTCTGAGTCATATAATGAATATAATAATAAGTTAATATTTTTTTAATACTATTATAAATAATAAAAATTTTCAATTATTTCATACTTACACATGTTTCCCATAATATTTTTTTATCATCAACTATTTTACCATCCTTATTTACACAATCCTCCTTACATAGAACATGACATGGGTTGGAAGTGTCTTTAGATTTTTATTTACCAATATTTATTTAAAAAAGGTAGTTATATTATTTTAAATCACATAATTAAACTCCTATTGTTGATTTGAAATGAATACCAATTTATTCTCTAAAGAATAATTATTGATCCCTACTTTGCAATCAAGAATATTGATATTAATGAACATTCTTTATATTAAGCACTCTTTTTTATTTTTCATAAATTAAAAAATTTGATTCAATATCCATAGACACATTTATCCTTGTTTTGACCCCAATATAATTAATGAAAATTGAATTTTGAGGGCCAATAGATTGGCTGAATGGATTTAAACCTACCTCAAATTTTACACCCTAACTTATTTCCTTATTAATTTTATTGAACACTCTAAAACTACATCGTTGTGTTTTTTCATCAACATGTTTTTAATCCCCTAATAACACTATAATTTCATCATCAATAGTTTTTCTTTCATTGAGATTAGTATCATCATCATGTGGAGAAGACATTGTCGGCATGAGTAGTCAAAATTTTTTTCATGACTTTCCCCAGAGGGGCCCATACCGTTACTACCCCCGACCCACCTCCGATAGTCAAGGGGATTATAAATATCATTGAGTAGTGATATCTCAAAATTGGAGTCATTTTCCTATGTACCCACACACACACACATGTCCCCACACAAAGTGATGAAGGTTAAAAAACTAAGTAAAAAATTAATGAATACACTATGATACCATCTAGAGAGTATGAAAGTAATAAAACTAGATAATAAATTGGGATAACACACAAGCCCCCAAAAAGAAATGTTTCCATGGTGAATTTACAAGTTCCTGAAACTCATCCACAAAAAATCATACATGAAGGGTAGGTATAGGAAAAATGTTTGAAGGTGTTAGAACACAACACGTACATCTGATCCCTCTAAGAAAAACCTAGTCCAGGTCTACCAAGAACTCCTTCAAAGAATCAATCATCTATATAATACATGAAATTTTCAAGAAAATATGGTACATGGGTGAGTAAAACAATACTTTGAAGGAAACTGAAAACCCACAATGGAAAATACTGCTAAGAAATTCATAAAGTACACAATAAAAAAACATATGAAGTAAACCACAAAGTAATCAAATGAATTACACTACAAATGAAAAAAATGAATTACAGTTAATACAGTTAGCATACACATGTGATTCCTAATGAATGAAGATAAGTATTATCAATTGTAGTCCACAGATCTCGTAGATCCAATGACTCACAGAGAGTTGAAGAGAGATGGAGAACCAATGGAATAAGGAGAATCTATGGTGCACACAACGTCGATGGCATATGGAGTGTTGGTGGTGCCTGGAGAATCGATGGATCTTGGGGCATCGATGATACATGGAGTATTAGTGGCCCATGGATCATTGATGGCCCACAGAGTGTCGATGGTGCACAGAGCATCGATTGAGCATGGAGTGTCAATGGTTCATGGAGTTTTTATGGTGCATAGATCATGAATGGTTCATGGAGCCTTGATGTTTCATGGAGCATTGATGTTTCATGAAGCCCCCAATTCACGTAGTCAGTAAGTAACAATCAGCCACAGTATTTCACTAGTAGAAAGGTTATTCCAAGAGAACCTAATGATCAATCCAGTAGGTCATATTCTAGCATTCATAAAGAGTTAATTTGATTATTTCAAATTTACCCCATTGTATCAAGTGTCCCAATGCTGCAAATAGATCATCAAACTGCCACATAATTTGAATGTTATAGATATTTTTCTGAAAAGGTCGTTTCCAATCTGACCCACCTAACCTGAACCGACCAAGATCAACCCTATGGTCTAATGGTTCCATCCTTTTGGGCTGCTACAGCTGCATGGATTATCCGGTTTGTCCCACACTACGGGATGACATTTGAACCCAACACAGCTTGCCCAACTGTGTCCCTTACTAGTCCCTAAATTCTACCCTGACAACATGGCCTCTATATATGCCTGTCTTACACCCATGGAATGTTTCCCCCATGGGCCTTCAACATTTATGAACTACATTCACATGGTTTACACCACCACAATATCCTATTGGGGGCCCCTGGTTGCTTCCATTGGCCTATACTACAGTAGGATCCCACGCAGTCCCCGTTGGACCAAGTTCCACCACCGCTTCCACCGCCCTACCACCGGCCTGTAACACCCCAAGATTTTATGAGATATATTATTTGTAATTTCTTTGATGAAATCTATTATACACTACACCAGGATTAGATTTTTTTATACACAACAACATATTAGCTTGCAGTATACATAACACTATTCTTAGATCATGTTACACTCAATTTCTAGTTCCTTTGATAGTAGTTATTCTACACAACATTGAGTGTATATATATATATATTCAATGTATAAATGAAATATGGTTGGAGTCTATTATATGCAACAAAAAGGAGTCTTGAACTACACGCAAAACTGACTTGGCTTATAATACATGCAATCACGACCTTCCATGATAGTGTGTGTCGTACGCAATACCGAGTTTCGCTAAACAACGATATGTTATTAAAATATTATATAAACTAGCAATTATGAATATTAAAAGCCACTTTTTGAAATTTTATAAATTTTATCATTCAAAATGGACTACATTTTTGGATTCGGAATATCAAAATAAACCTAGGGTGAATTTTTTGTATCTTTCTATAAACTTTCAATTTTTGTTGAATAGTGAAAACACTGGGTCACTATTTAAAAACCGAACTTTTAATTTAAAAAATTATTTATTTTATTTAAATTTATTTTAGTTCATGATTGATATATAATACATATATAATTTCAATGTAATTCATTTGAGTCATTTTATAATAATTTTAGATATATAACAATTTTATTGATCTTTTCGCCGTCTTTTACCCACCTCCTAGGAAAATTTGAAAATTTACATAAAACTAAATTTTACCACTTATGTGAGTGTAATTTTGAAAATCTGAGAGACACGGTTAATATGAAGGAGTAAAATGTGTTCAATAAGATAAAAATAATTTTTGGTGAATAGAAACTTTTTACTTTTATTTACCACGGTTAAAAGTAAATAGGGAAATTGAGGGTAAAAATGATAATAATATTACCCTAACACATGTCCTAATTATATTTGATAATTTAAATTCGACCAAAAAAAATGTTAGGAATAAAATGTTACCCTTTAGGTGCACTTGGATTGGATTAGGACATTTATTATTATTTTATTTAAAGAAGAGTTAAAATGGTTAAAATCAAAGTTTAAAAAATAAAACATTTTTCATATAGAGTTATACATAAGATAAATCAGACTAAAAATATTAATTAGAAAGATAAAATGATTTCCTACATAATGGAATTTTATTTATAATTTTTAAACATTATATAATATAATTTATTTATGAAACAATGGTGATACAGTAATTACCTAAATAATGAATTATTAAAATAATTGATATTACAAATACCCAAATAAATGTAATATGAGAATTTTTTATGAATTATACTAATTTTATAGGTTAATATGACATGTTATTATGGCTTTAATTAACGTTTTTCGAACTAATAAGTTTGGTATGATTCTCACAAAAATCAATTACCAAATAGTGTCAAAATTGACATAAAATAGTTTTTAAAACAAATATTATATTATTAATTGTTATTATTTGCCTAAAAATCAAAGTCTCGTCCAAATGACTTATATAAGGTTATATATATTAATAATTAACCACTTGGGGTTTGTTTGGCTTGTAATAGTAAGTATATTAGCCATATAGTGTAAGAAAACAAGAAGACGAGGTAAAAGTTAAATTATTTAACTTAGAGTTAAATCTAAATGATAAGGTTAAAATAGTAACATGAACTTGTCTAAAACCTATTTGTTGAATGGATTTTGACCCATCTCCACTTTAGCTTCGAAATGATTCAATTTGGATCTATTATAAACCGAATACGATTTTATTATAAAATAATTTTTTATGTTTTTCCAAAGGTGCCCCTCTCCTCTCTTATAAAAATGGAATCCCTTCCCTCTTCTCTTCACACCCTTTTGAGCCTTGAAGCTGACTAAACCACTGCCCATTTCTCTTCGCCACTTTCCTAGAAACATTCTGGAGGTTCTTTTATTCTCAAAAGACCAACTCTACTTCCTTAAGAGGAACCTTAAAAGAGGAATGTCAAAGAAGAGGTAATCTCTTCTTCCGATTCTCTCAAGTTTCTTTCTTCTTCTACTTCTTCTTCACCAGTTGTCTCATTATAAAGTAATAACATAAGTATAAATTATATACTGATATGTTATTATAAATATTAAACAACATTATTTCACCTTCTATCCATCCTACGGAAAATGAAATCACCACGCGTGCGTACGTACAGAATACTGTCTCCACCCCCTGGTGTAATCTGTTTTCAACCACCACCTTACTTGGATGGGTATAATGGTGTAAATAAATAACAATATATGATTATTTTAAAGTGATATTTATTATTAAATATTACACATACACTTCAATAAAATTCCACGATCATGGGAATGATATCATCGCTCGTGCGTACGTATGGACTACCGTCTCCACGACGCGATGAGTTTCATTCTCCATGTTAACCATTCATGAATGATTATAAAGTTTATATAATGAATAATAATGAAATATATGATATAATAATGCTACTGGATTTATTTTTATATATATTTATTTCATCTACTTAATTCTATTTAATTTAATAAGGAAATGAAAACATCATTCATGCGTACGTACGACCTACCGTCTCCATGAACGGTGTATTTCATTCGATTTATCGATATATCATATATATATATATGTATATGCTAAATATTTATTATATATAAATCATGTTTTATATTTTTGAATTAATTAAATCAGGATATAAGTAATAATATCAAGAACAACAAGTCGAAACACGTACAATAAATGAAACGATTTTACCCAAATCGCTGCGTTTACATCGAGTTTACAAAATAACGGGCAATATAAAGTCATAAGTAAACCATATATGTTATCATAATAATGAATATGATTATCTAATAAGTCAATGAAATTATTTAAATCATTATACAGGAGGTTCGGATACATACGAAGAATATCAGACATAAGGTAATGGATAACTATTCCAATCTCGTTCTTATCCGAGATTGTTATTCGTAAGTATTTACTGTGGTTATTGTTATCATCCATGCCCATGTCTTCTAAAAATGTTTTAATGTATTTTTAAAGTCATTTTTACCCATTTTATAAATTTACCACATGTTATGAAAGAAATATTACTTTTGTTTACCATACTGGGAACTTTTTGACTTTTTCGACAAAAGTACGAAAAGAATGTTTTTTTAACTTATACGGCGTGAATAGAATTTTACAGTTTCATAAAGCCTCATTTTCATGAAGGTTACTCTACAATATTTTCTGAATATTTTGAACAAAAAACTTTTCTTTTAAAATTTCATGTCATTTTGTGAAAAGAAAATGATTTTGAAGAAGAAAGGATATTTTCCTCAAGAATTCATTTCAAGTGTTTTATCAAAACCATTTTCCATATAAGATGACATTATTTCATATATGTATGTTTCTAGTATAATTTCTCTATGATTTACATGGTTTAACATTTCTTATGATGAAATATCCATTTATTTTATATGGATTATGTGATGATGGGATGATGTTTATGAAACCCATTTTATTCATCGGGTTATGATGAATGTTTTATGTTTATTTTGTGGCACAAGAAAGAATGAATTCATTACGAGATGGGTGGGACCTATATCTCACTCCAATGAATTGGGTAAATATTTATATCTCATGAGATAGATAAGGCTAAAATGGTATGTTAAACCGGTTCAGGGATACTGGACTGGAACGAGGAGTGAACTCGATTCAGAAAGGGACTTTGTCCACTAAGATGATCATGGTAGCAATGCCTTGGATATTATGGAAACAATATCATTTGCTTAATGTTTTTTCACAATTAAATGTTTTATTCCTATGTTATTTTATCATGATTCATGTTCCTTTATGATCTATTACTTAAGTACTGCCAGGATTTATTTCACAACTCAATATTTTGATATTTAAACATTTTGTTCATGTTTTAAATTTCAAATGTATATGGTTTGTTTTATTTTTTTCCATGATTACCCTTACTAATCATTTGAGCTCACCCTTTATATGTTTTATTTTCTTTGGGATATAAAGAAAGGTTTTAGGTAATAAATAAAGGGATGATCTTTATGGGAGATATTGAAGATCATTCACCAAGATTAGAATATTATGTTCTAAGTTTCCAAAGGCACTAAACTATTACTGTCCTTTGGTGTCTGTTTTTGTTATGTATTAAGTATTCCACAAAAGTAATGTAATTTCCATGTACATCGAGCTTTGGGTCTCTATAGTTGGTATGAGAGGAAATGTTTAGTTAACCTTTAGAAACTAGGATGCAAAAACATTACTGATATCCCTAGAGATTTTTATAAGGTATGTCTAGGGATGTCCCTAAGGTTAATTATATGTATATGTTATAGTCCTGAAATAACGGTAAAAATCATAAAATTAACCCTAAGATGTTATATATTGAAGGTACTCCACCTTTATTATTATTTTTTCTATAGCATGATTTTTTCCTCTCACACTATTCATTTTGTGTTTTGGACGATGGCTGGAATATGAAGGAACCGTGTTGATCAATGTAATGGACAATTCAAGGATTGTATTCCTGAAAAACCAAATGTGATGGGAGATGGGGTGATAAATCTTATTGCTATAATTCAACAATCTATGAATCATTCTAGATTTCCAAATGATCACAGAAGGGAAAAATGTTCTATTAAGTCCATCATGAGGCAACATCCACCTTCTTTCAATGGGTCTTCTGATCCACTTGTTGCTGAAAAATGGATCAGTACCATTGAAAAGATATTTTCCATACTTTATTGTTTGAAACATGATAAAGTAATTCTAACTGTTTACCGTTTAGAAGGTGAAAAAGACCAGTGGTGGACTCTAATTAAGAATACACGGCCCCCATGATGAAATTGAATCCATGGAATGGGAAGAGTTCAAAAACTTTTTTTAGTAAGTACTTCCCTCGTATTCTTCGAACAAAGATGGAAAAGGAGTTCCTTGAGCTTAATAAGAAGTACTATGAATCTTTTGATATATACAAAGCGAATTTTACAAGACTTGTAATGTATGCATCTGGTTTTATCATCCAACCTGAAAGTAAAGTTGATCGATTTTTCAGTGGCATAAAACCAAGACCTAGATGGGCATTAGCTATAAGATACTTCAGTAGCTATGAAGAAATTATGCATTGTGAAATCAAGGTAGAACTGGATGTTGGTGTAACATATCCATCTCATGGTTTTGACAAGAAACGAAAGATGGAGTTCAAGGAGAAATCTCATAATAATGGTGAAATGAAGATGAATGTTTCTTTATGCTCAAAGTTTTTAAAAAAGCATGGTGGAGATTGCCTTAAAGGGACTAGAAAATGTTTTATGTGCGGAAAAGAAGATCATCGAGCAGCTGAGTGTCAATGTAATGGAAAAAGGGTTGATAATGATGTGAATAAATAAAAGACTAAGAGAATGCACCACCAACACTTCAATGCATCAATTGTAAGGAAATGAGGCGTTATGCTAATCGATTCCCTAATCCCAGGGTTAATAATGATCAACGTGAGCAACCACTTAAGGCAAAGTATAATGGGAAGTCACATGTGATCACTATTTTTGTTGTTGAGTATGAAAATGATGATGGGATTTCAAAATAGTATCGTGGAATCTCATTTATGGCATCATGGAATTTTGGAACATCTATTTATTGGTTTTCAATAATTATATGGTACCGGTAACCATGAAAAGTGATTGTAATATTTTTTGAAAGTATATGATATGCACATAATGAAGGGATAAGGCGATAATGAGATGTTTGATAGTATTATTGAGATCATGACTGATGTAAGGAAAATGTGATATCATGGTTTGAGTATATAGAATTTTTGGGATTTTGGTATGTGGAAAGAGTTAACTGTTGATAACATTATTGTTTTCACAAAGGTTCTATAGTAATTTATGTTTCAAGAGAACACATGATTAAGGTATTCATATGTTTGGAATGTGACCAGAAAGATATATCGTACGATATAAGGGAGATAAATGATGGTATTCACATGATGGGTAGATGACATTTCTAGTAATTGTTTTATTTATACTATGAGCTTGGACAGAAGTATTTTAGATAAGCCTAAAGATTGGAATGAATTATGTTGGACATAAGTTTGTATTGTTTAAGGCTAGAATGTTTTTGATATTATTGATGGAATATTATAATAGTATAGTTTAATAAAAGGGAAAACATGCAGAACAGGCGACAACCTGTCGCGTCGGACAAGGCTGTGGAAATCGAACCCACACCCGAAGTGCGACATGCCTTTATCGCCTACCACTGGCCTACTGGAAGTCCCTGGATAGTAGAAGCTAGTTTTATTCTATTAAGTGGTATGATATATGAAGTATAAGTCTATTTTAGGAACCATATACAATTAATATCACTATACATGGACTTATGTATATTTAATAACTTTTTTTATCCTTTTGTTTGAGATAGATGGAATAACCTATCATTCTATTGCATGATCTGCTAACACTTCACAGAAGACAAATTCAACTTCATTTCTTTAAGAGATGATGTAGAAATTGTTCAAGGCACAATCAGCAGTAAGATTGTACAAAAATCAAGTAAGTATTTATTTTAATTCAACAATTCTTCAACTTTAGGGAAATGATCTTGAATAAAAAAAATGTTTTCCTAGTACTCTCATATTTGATTAATCAGATGGTACCTTAGATCATCACAAATTTACGACATTTCAATGGTTGGATTTTTCATAGCCATGTTCTCTACCACTCCCCATCAGAACTTGACAGTTATATTTGTCTTTTATATCCATATTTTCACATATATACTCCTATATGGGAACCCAATTAATGAGTTACATTGGGTATCCATTTTGTTTCTAACTTTCCATTTTAAAATGAAGATTTAGTATTCCTTTTTACGATGTGGGTTTCTATGAATGAAACTTTCAAGTAGTAAACGATTTATAACCTCGATGAATTTCGAGGGAAAAATTCATTTTAAGGGGGGTAGAATGTAACACCCCGAGAGTTTATGAGATATATTATATTTAATTTCTTTGATGTCTTCTATTATTCACTAAACCATAATTATCTTGTACTATATGCAACACTGTATTAGCTTGTAGTATATGCAACACTATTCTTGGATCGTGTTACAAACAATTTCAAGTTCTTTTGATAGTTGTTATTATACACAACATTTAGTGTGTATATATATATATTCAATGTATAAATGAAATATGGTTGCATTATGTTATATGATACAACAAAGGATTTTTGCACTACACGCAACCCTAATATAGATTACATTACATGCAATAATGACCTTCCACGATAGCGTGTGTTGTACGCAATACTGAGTTTCACTAAACAATGATATGTTATTAAAATATTATATAAACTAGCCATTATGAATAGTAATAACCAATTTCTGAAATTTTATAAATTTTATCTTTCAAAATGGACTTCATTTTTTGATTTGGAATATTGAAATTACCTTAGGGTGAATTTTTTGTTTTTGTCTGAAAATATTCAATTTTTTATGAATAGTGAAAACACCGGGTTACTATTTAAAAAATGTCTTTTTATTTAAATAATTATTTATTTTATGTACATTTATTTTAGGTCAAAATTGATACATAATACCTATTTAAGTTTAATGAAATTCATTTGAGTAATTTTATAATAATTTTAGATATATAAAAACATTATTTACCTTTTCACCGTCTTTTACCCACCTCATAGGAAAATTTGAAAATTTACATAAAACATAATTTTACTACTTATATGACTGGAATTTCGAAAATCTTAGAGACACGGTTAATATCAAGGAGTAAAATGTGGTTCAATAAGATAAAAATAATTTTTGGTGAATAATAACTTTTTAATTTTATTTACCTCGGTTAAAAGTAAAGAGAGAAATTAAGGGTAAAAATGATATTACTATTACCCTAACACATGTTATAATTATATTGTATAAGTGTATTTCAACCAAAAAAACTTTAGGAATAAAATAGTACCCTTTAGGTCCACCTGGATTGGATTAGAACATTTATTATTATTTTATTTAAAGAGGAGTTAAAATTGTTAAAATCAATGTTTAATAAATAAAAAACATTCATATAGGGTTATACATAAGATAAATTAGACTATAAATATAAATTAGAAAGATAAAACGATTTCCTACCTAATGGTATTTTATTTATAATTTTTAGACTTTAAATAATTTAATTTATTTATGACACAATAGTGATGTAGTAATTACAAAAATAATGAAATTTTAAAATAATTGATATTATAAATATCCAAATAAATGTAATTTGAGACTTTTTATGAATTAAACTAATTTTATAGGTTAATATGACATGTTAGTATTTATTTAATTAACTTTGTTTGAACTAATCATTCTGTTATGTTTTTCACAAATATCAATTACCAAATAGTGTCAAAATTGAAATAAAATAGTTTTTTAAACAAATATTATATTATTAATTGTTATCAAATTTCCAAAAATATAAGTCTCGGCCAAATTACTTAGATAAGGTTATATATATTAATAATTAACCTCTTGGGGTTCGTTTGGCTTGTTATAGTATGTTTAGTAACCATATAGTGTAAGAAAACATGAAGACACGGTAAAAGTAAAATTATTTAACTTAGAGTTAAATCTAAATGATAAGGTTAAAATAGTAACCTAAACATGTCTAAAACCTATTGGTTGAGAGTATTTCAACCACTACCCACTTTAGCTTCTAAATAAATCAATTTGGATCTATTATAAACCGAATATGATTTTATTAAAAAAATAATATTTTAAGTTTTTCCAAAGGTGCCCCTCTCCTCCCTTATAAAAAGGGAACCCCTTACCTCTTCTATTCACACCCTTTTGAACCCTGAATCTCGGCCAAAACCTGCTCATTTATCTTCTCCACTTCCCTAGATATATTCTGGAGGTTCTGGTTATCTCAAAATACCACCTCTACTTCCTTAAGAGGAAGCTTAAAGGAGGTGCGTCGAAGAAGAGGTAATCCCTTCTTCCAATTCTCTCAAGTTTCATTCTTCTTCTACTTATTCTTATTTAGCTGTCTCATTATAAAGTAATAACATCAGTATTACTTATATACTGATATTTTATTATAAATATTAAACAACCATATTTCATTATCTATCCATCCAACGGAAAACAAAATCATCGCGCGTGCGTACATACAGAATACCATCTCCACGCTGGGATGTAATCTGTTTTCGACCACCACCTTACCTGGATGGGTATAATGGTGTAAATAAATAACTATATATAATTATTGTAAAGTGATACTGATTCTGAAATATTATACATAAACTTCAATACAATTCAACAATCATGGTAATGAAATCGTCCCTCATGCGTACGTACGGACTACCGTCTCCACAACGTGATGAGATTCATTCTTCATGTTAACCATTCGTGAATGATTATAAAGTATATATAATGAATAATAATGAAATATATGAAATAATAATGATACTGGATTTATGTGTATATATATATATATGTATTCCATCTACTTAATTCCATTCAACTCAATAAGGAAACGAAAACAACGTTCATGCGTACGTACGACCTACCGTCTCCATGAACGGTGTATTTCATTCCATTAATAGATCTATCATATATATATGTATATGATGAATATATATTATATATAAATAAAGTTTTAAATTATAGAATTTTTAAAATCAGGATATAAGTAATAATATCAAGAACAACAAGTCAAAACACATACAATAAATGAAACGATTTTACCCAAATTTCTACTTTATATCAAATTTACAAAAGAACGGGTAATATAAAGTCATAAGTAAACCATGTATGATATCATAACAATAAATATGATTCAGTAATAAGTCAATAATATTATTTAAATCATTATACAGGAGGTTCGGATAAATACGAAGAATATCGGACATAAGGTCAGGGATAACTATTACAATCTCGTTCTTATCCGAGATTATTATTCATAAGTATTTAATGGGGTTATTGTTATCATCCTTTCCCATGTTTTCTAAAAAAATCATGTATTTTTAATGTCCTTTTATCCCATTTTTGAAATTTAACACATTTTATGAAAGAAATCATTCTTTTGTTTACCATACGGGGAACTTTTTGACTTTTCTGACAAAAGTACGAGAAGAATGTTATTTTTAACATATACGGCGTGAACATAATTTTACGTCTTTATAATGCCTCATTTTCATGAAGATTACTCTACAAGATTTTATGACTATTTTCAAAAAATACTTTTCTTTTAAAATTTCATGGCATTTTGTGAAAAGAAAATTATTTTGAATAAGAAAGGATATTTTCTTCAAGAATTCATTTCAAGTGTTTTATGAAAACCACTTTCCATCTAAGATGACATTATTTCATATGTGTATGTTTCAAGTATAATGTATCTTTGATTTACATTGTTTCACTTTTCTTATGATGAAATATCCAGTTGTTTTAGATGGATTATGTGATGATGGGATGATGTTTATGAAACCCATTTTATTCTTTGGGTTATGATGACTATTTTAAGTTTATTTTGTGGCACATGAAATAATCATTTCATTATGAGATCGGTGGGACCTATATGTCCCTCCAATGCATTGGGTAAAGATTTGTATCTCATTAGATAGACATGGCTGAAATGGTAAGTTAATCCGGTTTAGTGATATAGGACTGGAACGAGGAGTGAACTCGATTCAGAAAGGGACTTTTTCCACTAAGATGGTCATGGCAGCAAGGCCTTGGCTACTATGGAAATCATATCATATGATAAATGTTTTGACACAATTAAATGTTGTATTCCTATGTTATTTTATCATGATTGATGTTACTTTATGATCTATGCCTTACGTACTGCCAAGATTTATTTCACAACTCATGATTTTGATGTTTAAAATTTATGTTCATGTTTTGAAGTTCAAATGTATATGGTTTTTTTATTTTTTTCCATGCTTACCCTTACGGAGCATTTGAGCACACCCTTTATATGTTTTCTTTTCCCCAGGATATAATGAAAGTTTTTAGGTAAGAAAAAAAGGGAAGATCTTTATAGGAGATGTTGAATATCTTTAAAAACGGTTAGAAGATTATGTTCCACGTTTCCAAAGATACTAAACTATTGCATTCCTTTGTTGTCTGCTTTTGTTATGTATTAAGTACTCCGAAAAATTAATGTAATGTCCATGTACGTCATGCTTTGGGTCTCTCCACGGCCCATCCAGATTTGTTATCCACTTGGACTAGCCCCCACTGAGCCATTATTTCCTTTACCACCAGCCACCATAATGGTGGCCCATTTCTACCTCACGCTCTCATTGCACCTACCTCATGGCCGCGTCTTACCCTAATCACATGCTGCAACACCGGTGGCCTACCTTATGTTTTTTAAGACACTGCTATACCTGAACTATACCAAACTCCCATCACACCTATTATATGCCATCTGAATGTAAAACCATCTATCTTAGACCATTTCCCCACAGGTCAAGGGCTTAGTTTTTGATCATTCACTTATGGGTTTCAAGGTATAAGAACATACATTGAGGACAATAGATTTAGTGGGAGCGATAAAGCGCATGGACTTCAAGTGAACAGATCTTAGACATGTTCATGTTATCCTTAATCAATTCATGTTAGAAGGTTTATCAAATAAAAAATTGACCTAAATATCTAAATCCCCATTCAAAAATTCAAAAAGTTGTAATCCATCCCATAAGAATAGACAAACCATAGATCAACTTGTTCATGGGTTGGTCCACGTTCTTCATTTGAACCTAAGAGGGAAATGAAATCTCAAAGAAAATCAACATTATTCTTTGGGGTTGGATAAATTGTTGTTGAGGAATGATGTTCCATGCAATCATTGATCCCTGATTCACTAATGTTCATTGTCATTTGTCGAGCAGATTTTTATAGCTTTTCATTATAAGAATTTACAGGGTTATGGAGATCACTCTAGATTCCTAAAAATCAGCCTTAATTAAAATAAACCAATGCATCTTCAAATATAATATTTTAATGACCATTATGTATGACTTATAACATTCAAAATCGTCCCATGGACGTTACTATTAGGTCCCTCATATTGTAAATTCTGTACATCAAATGAAATAATGCCCTTGGATTTCTGATATGGGTACCCATTTAGAAGTAATTTCTATTCTAAAGGAATACTACCCTCATTCTTTATTAAATACATAACACTTTTCATTGTATCATTCTAGGAACACCAGACCTTGGAATCTTACTTCGTCTAAACACCTAGTCTCATAAGGTTAATAACTAATTTAGAAAAATAGAACAAGAGAAAATATAAGACATTAAATTCTCCCCACCTTAGGGATTTACATCCCAGAAAGCGAAAACAAGGGATACTCATAAAAAAAGATGAGGTTGTTGAGCATGAATCTGAGCCTCCTTCTCCCAAATTCCCTCACGGAGATTCACATGCTTCCACCAAACGCACACTAGAGGAATCAACCTCCCATGAAGGATCTTCTCCTATCGAACCTCAATCTTCAACAAGTACTCTGCAAAATTAAAAGAATTATCAATTTCCAGATCTCCCCATTCAATGACGTGCTATAGAGCATGTATGTACCTCCTCAGTTGTGACACGTGGAATACATCATGCACCTAGTGAAACTTTGGGGGTTGATCCAGGTAGTACACCACTCTCCATCTCTACGCAAAATCTGAATATGGAAAATTTATCTTAGAGCTAACATTCCACCATGTCCAAACCTCCACAATCCCCATCAAGGTGAGACCTGAAAGAACATAAGGTATCCCGCCTCAAAATCCCCAGACCTCTATATCCTGTCATCATACAAATTCTGCAGGCTATGTGGAGTCTTCATCTTCTCTTGGATGATCTGGACCTTTTCAATGGTAGCCCACCCCAACTCTATACCAATGATTGTTGAATCCCTTAGGTTCATCTAGTATATTGGTGATTTGCATGGTCTCTCATACAAGTCCTCAAATGGTTCCATTACAATAGTGGAGTGATAGATGTTATTGTATGAATACTTCACCAGTGGAAGGTGAATCTCCCAACTATTACCAATGACTGTGATGAAATTACATATCATGTACTTAAGAACATGGATGGACTTCTCTATCTTGACATCCGTATAGGGATGAAATGAAATGATCAATCGCAAATGAGTCCCAAAATCCTCTTGTAATCCCATCCACATTAAGGATGTAAAATGATCATAATAATCTGAGACAATCGTATATGGCACCATGTGAATTCAAAAAATATCATGCACATGGAGGCGACCCAACCTCTCTATTGAACTCTTCTCATAGATCTTTAGGTAGTTGGTCAACATGCTGAGTTTGTCAATAATCACCCACATGGTATCATGTCCATTACATGTTTGTTGTAAAACTGTCAAGAATACTTTTTATATCCCATCCCACTTCAAATATAGAACCCCTAGGATTGAGTCAAACCCATTGAAACCCATTGCATAGCCTTCACTTTCTTGAAAGTGAGGCATTTAAAAACAAATTCTACCACTGCATTCTTTATACCAGGCCATGAGAAATGATGTTTGAGGCCTTGATATATCTTTTCCACTCTTAGATGTACCACCAAAGTGGAATTATGGAACACTCTCAAGACCTCCTCCTGCATCTTCGTGGGTACTACTATGCGGCCTCTAAAGAGAATGATGTGCTACCCACCTATCGTATATTCATCAGGGGAATTCCCCATGGACAACCAAGAATGTCAAGTCTCGCAGTCCATCTCCCCAATATGTACCTCCCTAACTCACTATAAGAGAAGAGGGGTGGAAAAAATCAACTATAGGTACTCTAATATGTCTCTATCCACAAAGGATATTTATAATGTGGCCCACTACTCTGATACCTCACTCAATAAATACATGTTGGATCTTCTACTAAGAACGTCTTCCACCACATTCCCCTTCCTAAGAGTATAGTAAATCTCAATGTCATAGTCTTGGAGGAACTATATCCTTCATCTCTGTCTCAAGTTAAGAACCTTCTTGAGAGAAGATATACTTGAGACTCCTGTGGTCAGACTATATGGTAAAGTTATCACCCATATGGTAGTGTCACCACATCTTCAATGCGAAGAAAACCGGTGGAAGCTAATTTTCACAGGTTACATTGTTATGATCACGCTTCTTCAACTGGAACAAACCATAGGCAATATCCACTTTCCCATATATTAGGACACAACCAATCCCAATACCTAATGCATCACAGAACACCACGTACTTAACACCCTCATCCTGTAATCTCAAGACAGGAGAACTTGTCAATCTTTGCCTTAGCCTCTAATAGAACAGCTTTAAATTATCTGTACACAAAAAGGTTGACCTTTCTATGTGAAGGATATCAAGGGTTATCCTACTTTGGAAAATAAAGGTAAAACCCCATCAATAGTGCTCATCCAAAGTCATGAAACTCTGCACCTCGGTAACACTCTTGGGTGGATCCCAAGAATGAACCACATTAATCTTCATCAGAACCACCACAACTCCAGCCTTTGAAACGAATTATCCCCAAATACATATCTCTCAAATCTAAAACTAGAACTTCATGATATTATCATAATGATGATGCTCTTTTTGTGTATCCAGAACCATCCTCAAGTGTATCATGTGATCCTCCTCTGTTTCTATGTACACTTGGATGCCATCAATAAAGACCATGATGAATTGGTCTATGAAATGTTGTAATATTATATTCATGATTCCTATGAATACATCCTAGGAATTAATCACAGTGAATATAATCACTATGTACTCATAGTGGTCATACTGATATCTGAATGCTATCTTCGGTACATCTCCCACTTGTACATGAAGCTGGTGATATCCAGATCTGTGGTCTACCTTGGAGAACCTCATTGATTCCTTCAGCTGCACAATGTGGTCAACTACCCTTGGTAGTAAATTCTTATTCTTCACAGTCACCTGGTTCAGGCATTAGATGTCCACATATAATCTTATGCTCTGTTGTCCTTAGAAAACAAATCGTTGGATGCCCAAGGTGAAACATTATGTCCCACTAATCCATCCTTATGCATGTCCTCTAGTTTTACCCAAAAATCACAAATCTCTTTGGGATCCATCTGATATGTTGGTGTAGATATGTGTGTCTTCCTGTTTTAAATGTTAATGAAGAATTATACCTCCGGACAGGGAGGTTATCTGGGGATATCCTTCTGAAATACATCCTCATACTCATCCACCCCTACAGGAAACTATAGACTCCATTCATCGCCTTTATCAAGGGGGAGGCTATCCATATGGTGAGTAATCACCTGAAACCTCTTACGCATAATTATTTCATGCACTACATCTGTTTCCTTTTCACAAAAAAGAAAAACATGATGCCATCTCTATGGAAACACTACACTATACACCTAAAATAGTCAATTTGGGCATGTACTACAGATAAATAATCCACACCAAGAATGATGTCATAAGGCCTCAACACAGCCACAAAGAGATCCCAATAGAATCTCTCACCCCCTATAGTAAGGTTACACTATTGGAACTAGTGTGTGATCATGAAATCTCTCCTTATAGAAGTCTCTAAACATAGGGATCGAGTAAATGGTTCCACCAGAATCTCCAAGTCTTGAACAAGGGTCAAGGGGATAAAAGAGTAGTTGAAACCTATGTCTATAAAAACTATAGCTAGGTAGTAAAATAAACACATAGTACCAATAATAATCTTTGGAGAAACAGGTTCATAAGATTATACCACCTGAAGATGGCCTCATCCCTCTCCACCAGCTCCCTAAGCCTGTGGTGGACCACCTGGGAGTGGTGATGGGAGTATGTCGAACCTCCACCCACCACCTTCTCCTCTACCTACTCCTATACCATGTCTAATTCCCTATGGGTCTCCCTACTCCTAGATCCTCCTATACCGTGTGGTTCCCTTGAACATTTACTGATCATTTATAAGGCGATTCGGAAAAACTCAAGCCATATGTCCCTGGCCAACACACAAGTAATATTGCATATCCTTCTGCTGATCCTCTAGTCCTCAGGAGCCCCACACCACTGATCCAATATCCTAGGGCCATACCCTAGAGTTCGTGACCCTCTTGGGTCATTATGTCTTCTTTCAGCTACCTACTACCGATGAATCAACTACATGGTTCCTACTAGTAGCTCTGACTGCTAGTGTTTGCTCGGCCAAAAATCCCTACACTAGTAGGGCCCGCTCTAGTACCCTAAAAACATAGGGATTCTAAGGGATATCCGGGATGACATGATCCATGAGTATAGTCCCTAATCAATGGTGTCAGTCTTGAAAAAGGGGGCCTCACACTGTATCTGTGGAGTGTAAATAATGATCTATAAATCTTGCTGAGTACTCAGCTACTGTCTGACTTCCATGCTGGTGAGAAGGATCGATAAATCCAGAGGTTAGGTCAGTCATTGACGAAGAACAATGTTCTATGTCATAGTTTATCTTTGATCCACTGTTGTTTGTCTTTATTCTTCAGAGAGGATTCTATCTCCTTGATTTAGAATAATTATTAGGGTTATGGAGATCACCCTGGATTGTGGACAGTAGGCCTTAATTAAAAGAAACCAACACAGTTTCAAATAAATATTTTTTATTAAAATATATTAATGAGGGTTACATCTAAATTAAAACATTCATAGTCATCCCACTCTGGTTGATGTTAGGCCTCGCCTAAGGTAAAATAATTTCTTCAAATGCAATGTTGCTTTGAGATTTCTGATCTAGAACCCATTTAGATGTTAATCCCACTTTAATGAAAAACCACTCACATGAAATATTAAAATACTACCATTTTTAAATGTATTATTATGGGGACATCAGGCCATATAATCTCACACAATCTCAGCACTGGGTCTCAAAATTTTTCCAATTAATTTATAAATTAAAACCAGAGAAAATCCGAGTCATTACACATTTAATTTTTATTGAATAACAACAATATGAACACTGAGGATAGATTTTAGAAGGTTTGCATGAAATTTTTTTTACAAACATTATGAACTCTTTAACCCCATCTATGAACTCTTTTACCAAACGTTTAACACACAATTATTTTGAAGGAAACATGTAGTGGAATTTAAATCTATATTTATAATCTTTGACTTCATATGAAACTTTGTTTCTTGAACTACCCTGAGTAGTAGTCATATAATAAAATGTATAAGTGATCATTTTGGACGACTACTAATCACAGTAGTTCCAAAAACATAGAGGAGATGAGGTTTGTGTCTGAAGAAATAAAATGTAATAACAACTGTTTGAGAGATGAAGCTGGTGAAGATGATCATTTTTTCCTTAAATGTATTTAAAATACTACAACTTAATTTAAAATTTCAAATCCCATCTCAATATTTTAAAAGGTCTTTAACACTACCACGAGAACAATAACTCACCCAAACTGAGTTTCAAAGACTCTAATAAATGTTACAAGTCTTTATTACTCCACTGTATCTCTAATATAGGTACTCTATTAATTCCATAAGTTTATACCAAGGTTGTTCCCAGAAATTAAAATATTTTTAGTAATAAAATATTATAATTTGAATAATAAGAGGATAAAAAATTTATATAGATCTGGAAATAACAACATCATAAGTGCCATGATATTTGACCTTGGACCCCAAAAATCCATGACTATCCCTCAGGGATAACCATCACATGTACTTATTGAATCCAAATCATGAATGGGTATTATAGAGTCATTTTTTGTAATAAGTGAATTTAAAATATGAATATATCTTAACATAATTGGTTCCCTTTGGAAAGAACAATAGAATGGTTCCCACCAAACATTATTTAAACCTATCTTTTGAGAAACCCACAATGAAGAACAAATGAAAAACCAAATGTCACATCACCCTCACCCCATCACTCGATGAATGAATAACATATCTATAGTAACTCACAGTTTAACATGTCATACCAACCCCTTAATAATACCAATCATATTCCAATATATGAAATAAATTAGTTTTATCAAATCCACCCAAGTATTTCTTGAATAAAAATATTGTAAAAAAATTTACAGGTATATTAAAAATCATTTCAAATAATATTAAGTGATTATTCAAAAAAATATTAATAGGAATGATTTATCAAAATTTAATAAAACATTTTGTTACATATTACATTTTACATAATAATTCTCAAAATCATTTTCCTAGAGAATATATTATTAAAGAAGTAAAAAAAATACATATGAAAATAAATCAATAAAAAATGTATACAAAGATAAAAAAGAAGTCATGCTAGTTAAAATATCATATATATATATATACTATAACTAATATGGTATTGAAATAAATAAATTCTTTAACTAAATAATAGAACATGACAATCCCTTAAAAATTTCTATTATTGCATGTGTAATACATAATAATTGATCATGATTTTATATAACCCTAGTTTTATAAAATCTAACATAATTAAAATCTGATACTAATTAATTTTCAAAAAATAAGTTTATCCCATATATATTATAAACCCACTCATATTAAAAAATAACTAAAATGAAATTTTAATTATGGATTCTATAATATTTTATATCAATAATATAATTTACATTCCATCACAACATTCCACCAGCCACAACGTAATAAAAACAATCAGTTTTCCATTTAACCAACATTAATTTATCAATTAATTTATGGTAAAAATTAGCACAATCATAAATACAATATAATATTTCTAAGAAACACTAGTTTTCTAATATTTCATGCAAATTTAGCTTAACACCTTTAATAATTCTTTCATATGGTATATCATAATCTCATTAGTCAATAATATATTCAGCATGAGAATGTATATTAGGATTTATATCCAAACTAAGTATGAACAAAATAAAAAATGAAAGAATGAAAATATAAGGGAACCATTATTAAATTTTGTTATTTTATGAAATAGGATCAAAATACATTTATTCATTAAACAACATCACCCATACAACAATAATAATCCAACATTAATTAACAAAAAATTCACACCAATCATTATATGAAATATTATGAAGAAGAATTTATAAACAGATATACATATATTTATAATTATTCTTATTCAATTAAACTATTTTTCATGTTCATGAGAAATCTATACTATAGAAACAAGATTCAAACAATGAAAACTCTCACTATCTAAAATGTAAAAATAAATAATGATGGAAACATCAAGAAAATCACCATAAGTAGCAACATTTGATGGAGATTCATTTCTTAGTGGTCTCATATGAAGTTGGTAAGATATTATAGAATAGTGGTGGCCTTGTGTTGGTATATGTAGGTGAGAGAGAGAGGGAGAATGACATGTAGGGTTCACCATGGTTATGAATAGTGCAAAAATGAAAACCAGGGAACCGAAACAAGAAGTCAACAAGAGAGGAAAATGAGAAAATAAATTACCCTGGATTCTAGACATGATTCACATAAGAGAACAATGTAGATTAGTGATGATAGTAGGAGAGTCCCATAAGAAATTGTGAATCACGACTTAATGAGTGGTGGTTAGGGTTGTTTTAAATTGATCGGGACATATTTATCACTTCGTTCAAAAAAACGTTGAGAAAGATCTCTTTGGTTAGAGCTAAATTGATAAGCTCTAATAAAGCTTGATCTTGGTGATTATAAATATAAATTACAAATAATTTTTTTCAAAATATATTTATATAATTATAATAATGAGTATTTTTAAAAAAAAAATTTATATAATTATATATTTGTTAATTATAATTCTATAATTATTTAAAAATATTATCAATTAATTATAATTACATTGATACTTTTTCAAAAAAACATTATTTTATTTAAAATTATAAATATATAATTTTATAAATATAGTAAATGTAAATTTATAAATAAATTTATAAATATTTATTTATAATAATATTTATATTTATATAATTATATACAAATTTATATAATTAAATATATTTAATAAATATATATAATATACATATATTCACTATTTATATATATTTAATATAATATTTAAATTATTTAAATATTTAATTATTTATTAATAAATATATGAATAAAAAAATAAATTTTTATATTCAAGTAATTATATATATATATATATATATAACTCCTTAGGTGTAACTTCGTTGTAGTTTCCACTATGGGTCTCAACAAGGTCTCATGTTCAAGCCTCACCGAGTATATCCCCACATTGTATGTTTCCTACTTTTCCTTGTAATGTAACAAATATTTCCGAATAAACAAAGGCTTCGGTCTCAACTATTAAATATTTAGATATGTATTATAAATATAAATATATTATATTCCTTTTTAAAATAATTTTTAAAAATTTTATAATATTTTTAATATTCAAATTTATTAATTTGTAATTATATAAATACCTTTAAAAAATTATATTGATATATTTAATATATTTATAATTTTATAAATTTATAAATTTATAAATATAATAAATATACATTTATAAATATATTTATTATTAAATATATATTTAAAAATACATATTTTTAACACTATTAATGAATATATAATCTTTAATACATGCAATTTGAAAATGACTAAAATTGAATAATTAAAAAAGAGTATACAATAAAAAATAGAAATAATGGACAAGGTTTATTAAAAAAATATAAATTATATCAAAACTATTTATATATTCATTCATGTAAATATGAATGAATATTGAAAATACTATAACATAATAAATATATACAAACATAAAATAAAAAATAATTATATTAAAAAAATTAAAAATTAAAAATTAACAATCAAAACCGAATAAAGAACACATAACTATAGTAATATTAAAAATAAATAATTAATATTTTCCAATTAAAAACATTTTATATTAAATTTATCATGTTTTACTTAAAGTCTAAAATATACTAAAATTTGAATAACTTAAATAAATAGTAGGTGTATGTGTTTCTATATAAGATTTCTCTAATTGCGTAAATATTTGTTTATGTATGTTGTACATAAAAATTCATTAATTTTGTGTGTGTATATATATATAATCAATGTAACACATGTTGTTTAATATAAGTGAAATTGAAAACTCAGGAAACATTAAAAAATGGATAATAAAATAATAGGATTGTAATTATTACATTTTATTAATTTTCTATATATTTATATTAAATATATATTATTTATTACTATTTATTATTAAGATATATATATATATATATATATATATATTTTAATAATTTATTTGTATGATTAACTTTTTCATTAGTAGATATTTAAATAAATTTGTAAATTATTTATTTTTATTTATTTTGTAAAATTATTACAATTTATTGATTATATTTATATATATTTAATATATACTAGTTATTAATATTTATAATCAATATATAAATTTATATAAAATTGATTCAGTTTTATAAATATTTATTTAATTAATAAAAGGTTTAATATATTTCTTAATTTACACATTTTTAATTTTCAATTTTTAATTATTTTGTTTATTAATTCTACGTATCCATATATTTAGAATATACTATTTCTCAATTTTATAATTTATATATATGTATATTCAATTTATTCATTTTTATCGATCATTATTTATTTGGTAAAATAATTAATATGTTTTAAATTTATATTTGTTTAATTATTTCATATTATTTAAAACCATTATTAGCACTAAAAGAGCATCGATGAAGGGTATCATTTATCCGTGTGAAAAATAAATCATTGATGAAGGGTACCCTTTATTAGCGCTTTATCCTAGTACTTATTAGGGCAATTTCTGTTAAAATCCTCTTTTGTAATATTGTCAACACATTTCTCTTGAGATAATGAAATACATTTCTTCCATTATGAGTCTAGTAAGACTAGAAAATATTTCCTTCCCGATAACATGTAAGTCTCAAAAAGATTCACCATCTCCCCAACAAACATTTCAAAAGTATCTTCATATTTCCTTGCGAATATTATAGAATCAACAAAAAAATTAAAATAAGGGAAACCTATTGATTTTATTTTATGTAGAGGTTTTTGTCAACACTTCCATTCTTGGTATTCAAATTCCATTAAAATGTATCCAATTTAGAATAAAATCAGTTGAAGCATTCTTCAACCCATACTATGTTTTTTCAACATTCAGGAAAAACATTCAGGTTTTATAAAAATGAATCCACATATTTTTTCTATAGTGTCTATGGATTAACATAAATGGACAGTGCATCATTATAGATGATTATTCAGAACAATACAAAGATACATGCTTGAGGATCATAATATTTTAGTCCCTTTGAATACATTGGAACATAATATTATTTCATAGTGAAAGATCTTGAACATCTCGATTAAATATCTTCCTCATTATTACTCTTACATAAAACATTTCTTCCTAACATAGGGAAAGAAAACATTAGAAATGTGTGTGCTCTGATTCTTAGCAAAGGTAAACAAGAGAGATATGTAAGCATGACATGACCATAAGGGTATGGGAACAAGATCATAATATTAGAAGCTCATACAATGCAAGTCAAAGATCATGATCAAGAGTCATAGCATAAATATTTACAATTCATAAGACATGAATCATAATGGAATCATAGTAATAATCGATGACAACATAACATAAGGACAAGGCATTGATTTATGACATACACATAATCGTATAAAATTTTATATGAATGCTACCTATCAAGACTTGCAAAACATGATTGGATTTGTCTAATCACCTAAGTACCTACCATACGATTGGGATGACCTGTCGTGAACCCTCTTATTTTGGGCATTGGATTCTCGCCTTTGTACCTCTTGTTTCAGGCTTGGGATTCCCTCTCATGTAGCCTCTAATTTCAAGATTTAGATGCCCCATGTATCAAATTTTGTTAGACATGTGATGTCCTCTCATTCACCCACTTATATCATGCTCAGGATTTCATATTTTTTAAAATACTGTTTTTTGCATGGGATTCCCTACCATGTACCCCCTTTTTTTAGGATTGGGATGTCCTCCCATGTACCCTCTTATTTTAGGCTTATGATTCACTCTTTTTTCGGGCTTAATATGATCTCACATGTACCCTCCTATTTTATGTGTAGGATCTCTCTTCTTTTGGTCTTGGGATTCCCTCCCTTTACACTCTTATTCTGGGTATAGGATTCCCATCTTGTATAGGTCTTTGGATTCCCTCATATGTTCCCTATTATTTTAGGCTTGGGATGCCCTTCCATGTACATTTTTTATTCGACATTAGGATGTCATCTTGTTTTAATATTTGGATTCCCTCCCATGCAAGATTTTATATCATAAAACATTTAACTTTCTCCAATACATTGTAGAAAGATATATGTATCACCCATCCCTGAAATATAATCATGCATACTTGTTCCACAAGATAATAAAACATGAATCATATAAAGAACCATAAAAATGGAAAAGATTCATAAAAATCATTTCATAACCCATAAAATTAAATGGATATCATAAAAATTTAACCATATCATAACCTATATGATAGATAAAGGTCTCCCAATCATAGAATTACCAATGAAAGGAAGCTGGTTTTATATGCATTTTATTATAGTATAAACCATTTAAGAGAATCATATTTCATAAACAACTTTTCCTCTTTATCATAAAACATTTAAATATGGGATATGAATCGTTTCCTTGGATCATAACCTTATTAAGGCATAAAATATATCAAAAAATATCATCTTATATTAACAAGGATTTTGAAATATCACAAGGAACATGACATTTCTTTGAAAATCACTTTATTAAACTTATAACCTTTTCAAAATTATTTTCATTGAAACCAATTTTAAAACATATAACAGACTCATGAAGAATCATTTAAAACAATTATTTAGTTACCTATCCTTTAATATTTTAATATTTCTTTTTATAACCTCAATAATTTTGAAAAATTTCCTTTTAAAATAATTGTGAAAGCAAATAAAGAAAAATTTGAAAACCATTTTAAATAATTTCAATATATAAATCATTTTTAAGAATATTTTTCTTTGAAAAAAACATTAATAAAAATAATTTCAAAAATATTAAGAAAAATAATTATTTTAAAAATAACCTTGTAAATTTTCAAAAACATCATCATTGAAATTACAGTCATGATGGCGAGAAAATCATCACACATCAAACATTCCTTTTGCATCATAAAAAGTTTAGAGATGTTCCTTGATCTTAAAGTGACAAGAAGGTTCATTTTGAAACATTTTTATTTTTAGAAAAGTAAAATGTTGGTATTAATTTATTTAAAAAATCATAGTAATTTTTTTTGAAAACCTTATTTTAGAAAACAAGATCTATTGAATAAAAAAAATACCGACTGAAGAGAGAAATAAAGTTAGAGATTCTGAAAAGCACCATTTAAATTATATTTAGTAATAGAGAGTGTAAAAGTGGTACCGAAACATGAAGATGTCATGGTTGACCAAAGGCTAATATAATTAATGGTAGTTAATGATTTATGGATCATAATATTTCATTAATATAATAATAATCATAAAAAATCTTGGTAAATGATGAAACTGCAAGAAATAAATCCCTACCAAGTTAGTAAAATTGAATCATAATACTACGTAAAGAATGAAATTACATGATGATTAAAATACACTAAAAATAATTATAATCCTGATAAAACATTTCAAAGGGATATATATATACCCCCATTTAAAAATATAGGTGCATCATATGGCATGTATCTCAAAGAAAGAGAATTGAGAGAAAACATTACTTTACCAATTGGATTACATTTGAACCACAAAACCCATGAACTAAACATAATAAAATGGATATTTATATACCCATAAATTTAATTAGAATCATGATACAATATATTAATGGGTAGTATATATTACACACAAAATTAAATGAGTGGGGAATAATGAAAAAGTATCACCCAAAAAAAGTGAGGCGAGAAACCCAATACTTGGTATGTAACTTTTGAATCAAGTGTTTGGTGAAAGAAAAATATCAATTGAAACTTTTAGTTCCATGAAATAATGAAAATTCATGATATAGAATTTCATAGACTTGTATATTAATGAAAAAATAAGAATAAGTGGTGAATATGGCTTATATCATAGAAATAAAAGTGAGATGAGAAAACTCTTACCCTAAATATTTACTTTCATTGTATAAATTCAAAAATCTTGTATAATATGTATATTTCTAATATAAATATAAAATTGAAGCACATTATTATATATGATACCATATATTGTTTTATTATGACTTTATATTACACATTTATTAATAATTTCATTTTCTTAATATGTTTCATGTAACGTCCGCTCGTTTTTCAACATGTATTGGCTTATTATTCTTGTTACTATTACTTAGATCATTATTTAATTTAAAAAAAAACAGGATTAAAATATTATATATATTCATAAAATAAATATTTCTAATTATTTAAAAAATATTAAAACATGAAATAGAATATCCTATTCAAGGAGATGGTGGGTCGTACATACGCATGAACGCTACTTCCGTTTTATTATCATATTGAATGAAATAATGTAAATTATATATATATATTGTAGTTAAATAATCATTATTATTTCATATATATCATATAATATTACTAGACACACCATTAATACATTCCATGTGAAGTGTGAATGAATCACATCACTTGAAGGAGGTCGTTGTCCACACATCAACAAGGGAAGTTATCATATTTTAAAATATAGAAAGCATGAAGTTATGTTTTATTTAATAATTATAGAATCATAAATATATAAAAAATATCATATATAAACTGTATGTATATCATAATTCCCAACCATTAGGGGTGGTAAAGGAAAAATGTACAACATCATTTTGTGAGAAAGTAGTCTGTAGTACACAGAAATGGTTTGTAATTTTCCCATTTGATGGAAGTGTGTGTATGTTTTGGTATAAAAAATAGAATATGAACATATAAAAATATTTACTATTCTATATTAATTATTTAATGATGTAATAATATTAATTTTGGGGTGGAAGTTGAGAATAAAATAAAAGGTATTATGGAAGGATGTTACCTTATATTTGGGAAACTACTTTTGGTTTACAACAAAGGGATTCCATGGATGGACTTATGCCCAAAATGAGTCTTATAAATTTATAAGAGGGAAGTTTAGAGCTTATATGGGATGTTTATGTTAAAGAAAATGTGTCTTCAGATGTGGGGGGAAGTGAGTAGGTGAGTGACCTTTTGTAGTAGAGGAGTGTCATTCTAGAAAATATAAAAATGTAAACGCTATTGAGAGGTCTCCATTAAGTCATATGCCTCCAATAATTTCCCATTGTTGTTAAAAGGGATGATATGGTTGAAATTGGCCAAAACATGTATTTTAGACATGTTTATATGTTATTTGTCTCTTTAATATATTGTTTAACCACTAAGTAAACTCATTTTTACCTTAATTGATGTAATTAATAATAATACATTCACTAATATTTTTGGTCCAAAATTTAATTGAACTAATTGGAAATTATAATTGATGATCAATCAAAATATGTAATCAATTTTTCCTATTTCTAAAAATTGATGTGACATGAATTAATTTAAACGTAATCCCACATATGAGATAATACAACGAGTTTTTAAAGTGAAGTTGTTCAAAAAGGTTGAGTTATTTTTTTGAGAAATTCAATGTAAAATTGATTTCGATGAACTATAATTTATTAATGTATATAAAATTTATTAAAATTAATTTATAAAATAATTAAAAATATAATTTAAATTAATAATTAAATTAGATAAAAATACGGTTGTCAATTAAAATTAATTATTTTTTAGAATTCATCCAAATATAAAACTACAATGAAAAAGACAAAAAAATCACCCATAGTATATTTTTTATCAGTCCTTTGGAAATTGAGTTAATTTTTTAAAATTAAAATTATAAAAGCATCAAAAATTATATTCAAAATGGGTTTTCCGTTAAAAGGAAGAACACTATCTTTTAGAAAATGGTATATTCCTTTCATAAAAATGGATTTATTCTTATATTATTCCTCTCACATATATTATATGGGTATCAATACAAGAAATATTGGCTATATGCACGTTTTGAAACCATGGCAATAATCCCAAAAATCGTGGTTATAGGGCTTTAGCCATGGTTTGAAACTATGGCTATATCCTTCCCAATTTCATAAAAAAATCCCCCCCACCCCACCCCCTTCACCCCTACAGAACCCCCTTGAACCTCTGGAGGGACCCACTTACACCCATGCAGAACTCCCTTGAACCCCTTGACAGACCCCCTTACACCCCTGAACAACCTCCCCCGGACAGACCCCCCTTGCACCATCCCTACTAGACACCCCCCCACCCCCTGTACACCCCCTGGACAGCAGCCCCCCTGCTGGACCCCCCCTTGCAACACCCATGCTCCCTACTCGATACCCCCCTACTCCCCCTGAACATCACCCCCCCCCCACCCGCCACACATCCCTTGCACCCCCCATGTCCCCTTTCACACCCCTTTCCCCGTACTGACCCCCATGCACCACCCATGTTGGACCCCCCCTGTTGGACCCCCTGGACAGCAGACCCCCTCGGCTGGACCCCACTGGACAACAGTACCCCATGATGGACCCCCTAGATAGCAGCCCCCATATTGGACCCCCCTAGATAGCCCCCACCCCTGCTGGACCCCCTGGACATCACCCCCCAACTCATCCCATGCACCCCAGGTCCACTTGCACACCCCTTTCCCCCTGCTTGACCCCCTTGCACCACCCCTATTGGGTACTCCCCCCCCACTAGACCCCCATGGACAGAACCCCCACCCCCCCTATTGGACCCCCTGAATAGTAGCCCCCCCTACTAGACAACCTGGACAACAACCCCATATTGGACCCCCTAGATAATAGCCCCCCTACTGGACAGCCCCCCCTACTGGATAACATCCCCCTTGCTGGAACCCCCAAGACAGCACCCCCTATTGGACCCCCCTGGACAGCCCCCCCCCCCCCCACTAGATATCATCCCCCCTACAGGACCCCCTGGACAGAACCCCCCCCCCCCCCCACTAGAACCCCTGGATAGCCCCCCCCCCCCCATGTTGGACCCCCTTGGACAGCCCCCCTGATGTACCCCCTAGACAGCAGCCCCCCCTGCTGGACCCCCTGGACAGCAGCCCCCATGCTAGACCCCCATGGAAAGCTACCCCGACAACATCCACCCCCCCATACATAAATCCCCACTGTAAATGAACACTGCTATATCAATAGAATGAAATGCTAAGATGAGCTATCGATAAATTCCTATTTTCTACATGAGAGTATAAAACACTAGTTATATGGTAGGATAACTTTCTCCCAACGATCAATGTCTTTAAAACAAATATTAATGGATTTGGAGACCGTAGATTTCAAATAGTATTAAATTTTTTGAAAATAAATCAAATTAGTATTGTGCCCGTGAAAACGCACGGGACTGTAATATTTTATTTGAAATCAAACAAATAGTCCACTATAATATATTCATTTAAACCATATATATATATTCCATTTTCATTCTAATAAAATCAATATGAACTCATGAAGGCAGTTAAAAATTTGATTTAGAGTTTAAATCTAAAAACAGAGGTCAAGAAATTTATAATGGAAACTGGAGTTACATCAATAAAGGAGTGAAACTTACTTCAAAACTACAGTAGACAGAGCCTGCTCCATAGAATTAGGACGTAGCAACATTTCCCCATCATCTTATTGTCTTCTTCTTAAGGCAATGTCAAGAGTGTTGGGTTGTTGGTTTTAAAGATCACATGAATAGAGACCAATCTAGGGTGAGAAGAGCCTTCAACTACTTAAGAAGACCTGGAAATATGAAATTCATTCCAAAACATAGATGAAGAAAGATTGTATCATGATATGGAATGATTCAATATCACCATTCAATATAAATTCAAAGCTATATAAATAATACATGCATATAGAATATGCATACACATAAGTGCAAACAGATTCCAGAAACATTGTTTTGGCGTTTAAAAACAGAGCATGAATGAATTAAAGGGGAATAGAATAATGATTACAAATATTTTCATGAACACCATACCTGATACATCCCCCAGAACCCCCTTGGACACCCCCCCTGGACACCCCCACTAGACACCCCCCTCTGGACCCCCCCCCCCCCCCTAGACCACCACCCCCCCAGACACCCCATTGGACACCCCCCACTGGAAACCCTCGTGGACACCCCCAACACAATATTACTGGACTAGTTTATATTATAGATCTCTACGAAATGGTATAACATGGTAAAACAATCCCCATTGTTTTTGTAATGTTGAAGTGAAAATGGGATATCCAAGGGATGTGGGAGCGTGAATCATTGATGAGCATGTAGCGGTCTTCTCTAATTGTAACTCTACAATACAGAGCACTTTCTAGGGATATAATGCTTTTTGGTTTGGAGAATTTTCATTCCCTCTAGGGAAAAGTTATATATTAGTTTTATCTTGGTTTATTCATAGGATAATTCTATAGGTTTTATGGAACTGTGGAAAGAAATATCTAATTTTTTGGAGAAACAATTCAGGAAAATATAATGTTTGGATGATTTCTAATAACTATTTAGTAACTTTCTAGTATTGTACTATGAGGATCCAAGGTCATTTATCATGGTTTTATCATAGTTTCTCAAACAATGTTTCTCTCTAAGGAAACTGTTTGATTGTCATCATAGTGGTCCAGATGCATCAAATGGTTTGAGTGTGGTATTTCAATATCATGTGGCCCATACTAGGTAATTTTGACACATGTTTTTCAATAGGGAAGTTGCCATAAACTTTTGGATCACCCTCTTCCTTACCAAATTTCCTATCTTTTCACCCCATGTAATTGTGAAATATTTTTTTCAATAGAGAAGTTTCCATAAAATATTGGTTCAAACTCTACCTTACCCGATGTCATAACATTTCACCCCAATATGAATAACTAATAGTAGTGATTTACAGATTTTCCCTTGTTTATTTATTTTTCTAATTATATCGTTATCCAAATTAAAATAAACTAAACTTCTTCCAATGATCTAGTGTCTTATTAACCAAGACACCCCTAGATACGCCCCATCCCTCATGGAATCCCACCAGGATAGACCCCCTACACAACCCCCATCCCTCTGGGACACCCCCTAGCCCACCCCCTACAGACCCCCTTGCACCCCCTTCTTGGAAAATCCCCACCCACCCTGGATAGACCAACCTCCCCCCCCCCCCCCCCGGACCCTCCCCCTACATACCCCTATGAATCCCCCTTCCTAGGTAGTGGATAGACCCCCCCAACCTGTAGACCCCCTTGCACCCCCACCTACAGACCCACCTTGCACCCCCTGGACACCCACCCCCTTCTGGACAGATTGCAATGTTGTAGTGGAATCATCCCACTAAATGGGGGGAACATTGAAGGATCCAAATATTTCTTTATAAGATATAATAAAAAAAATTGGACATAAGGGCCTAGATTTTTAAATGAAAAGGTGTTAAATACATACCAATAACAACTAGTAGTATTTCCACCCCTACCGCACCCCCTTGAACCATGCCCCCCTTGAACCACTCCTACACCCTCCCCACTGCCCTGCAGACCCCCTACCCTACAGACCGCCCCTGAAGACCCCCCCCCCCCCACTCCCCCTGCCACATGCCACCATCCCCCTGCCCCCTACTCCCTACCCCCTGACCCCTACCAACATCCCCCCTCCCCCTTACCCCTTCCCTGCAGACCTCCCCACTCCCCCCCGCCCCTGCACCCCTGCACCCCCTCCCCCACCCCCTCCCCCTACCATATAGACCACCCCCCTGCAGACCCCACTTTACAGTTTTCCCTCCCCCTTCCATCCCCCCTACAAAGAACAGATGGAATGATGTTATTTTTAAAAAACTAGTACACAATAAGAATATATTGGCAGAAAGGCTCCAGGATCATGAACGCTCAACTCGAAAGAAATCCTGGGTCACCTAGCTTGAAAAAGGAGACAAAAAACAATATTTTTCATGATTTTTTCAAATAAAAGCAGATAATACCACACAAAATATTCTATGGGAGGATGGGTCATTCTCTATTGGTCATGAAAGAAGTCATAGGTATGGCCGATGAGAAATTTAGTCTATTCTTACAGGGGCATGTTCTACTTAGTGTCTATTTGAGTTGTCAGGAAGATCTCTTTGAAGCCTTACCCAGAGTAGTGACTACTAGTGATCATTTCATCTTGGTTTTACTTTCAGATGAGCATGAGATACATGAATTAGTGATTTATCATTACCCTTCTAGTGCACATTGTCCTGAAGGTTATCATGGTTTATTCTATGTTGACTCATGGGAACTAGTTTAGAAATATCTAGTGCCATTGGTGCATAACATCTTCTGGGGTGGATGCATCTTGTGCTTGGCTAGATCCACCTCACTCGTATATATCCCTAAACATATAGATCATTCTTCTTTGAGTCAATAGAGAACTATCAACCTTTGAAACTTTTTAGATAAATTTTTGGCTATTTTGGTTAACATGCATCTGTCCCAGCTTCTACCTCAATGGATTTTAGATGAAAAACATGGGTTTGTGAATGGTAGGACAATCCAAGGGTGCAATTGGTTTGCACAAGATATGAGTGGTGATTTGAGAACAAAGGAAGACTGGATCCAATATTTCTTTTATGTTGGACATAGACAAAGCCTATGATCAGGTAGAATGGTCATTCATCATAAAGGTGTTATCATGCATGGGTTCTTCTAATGTATTTATTGAAACTCTTTTATGTGCTTTAGTTTACCATGGATGACCATTTATTTCTTGATGAATAACTTTAGATTCTTAAAATTTGTTCGGGGACTAGGCTAAGAGATACTCTATCGCTAAACTTGTTCATATTATCTCAAGAAACCCATTATAGAAATATTAATAATAGCATCACACGAAGAAAATTTAGCTTCATTTTGGTTTCAGAATCTTGTAATTGGAAAATCTCAACTAGTATTCTAAAATGATACCATAATTTTTATTAGATTAAATAAACTCTTAATTATTCAAAAAAAGGTTTATAAATAAGGTCAATAGATATATTCATGTTATTACTTGAAAAATCTAGTGGTTTTTAGGATACCATTTTATAGAACAAAAAATAAATTTTCGAAACATGTTTTCAAATCAATAAGATAATTATAGAATTCAAATTAAAGATTTAGGCAGAGGGAACCTACCTCAACCTCAAGGTGTTTTTGCTTTTGAGACAACTGAAATCTTCCTTTTTTTCTTGCACTCATATGATACTTCACATATATATATATAGGACCCTAGCCCCTTTTTACATATTTTCATGGCCAAATATGCACAAGTGGGTCCTTAGATATTTGTTTATATTTGCATATACCCCTTTACTTTTACATATGTATGCATTTTTCATATCTATATATAAGCACACCTAGCCCCAATTTGTATATTCATAATTCCATGAGTGAATATATATAAAGGGGGAACTTATGTAACACCCCAAGCATCTACAATATTTTTCCCTTTGAATAATGCAATAGCTTTCATTGTACGCAACATCGAGATTCTAACACACCACAACCAATCAAACTAGCAGTTGTGAATAGTAAATACCCACATTTTGAAATTGTATAAAATTTTTCTTTCAAAATGGACTTCATTTTTCGATTTGGAATATCAAAAATTAGATTAGGGTGAATTTTTTTATTTTTCTGAAAACATTAAATTTTTGATGAATAGTGAAAAACACTGAGTTATTGTTTAAAACCGAATTTTTATTTAAATAATTACTTTATTTTATTTTAAATTTATTTTAGGTCAAAATAGATTTATAATACTGGTATAAGTTCAATTAATTAATTTGAGTCATTTATAATGAGAGTTTAGCTATATAAAAATTTATCGAACTTTTTACTGTCTTTTACCCACCTCATAGGAACATTTCAAAATTTGTATCAAATTTAATTTTACGACTTCTGTGAGTTGAATTTCAAAACTCCAAGATATATTTTTGATATTAGTAAGTAAAATGTGGTTCAATAAGATGAAAATAATTTTTGGTGAATAGTAATTTTTTACTTTTATTTACAATAGTTAAAAGTAAATAGGGTAATTAAGGGTAAAAATGATATTATTTTTACCCTAAAACATGTACTAATTATATTTTATAAGTATAATTAGATCAAAAACAACATTAGTAATAAAATATGAACCTCTATGGTCCACTTGGATTAGATTTGGACATTTATTATTATTTTATTTCTTAGAATTGTTAAAATAGTTAAATTCAATGTTTAATAACAAAACCATTTTTAATACAGCGTTACACACAATATAAATAATACTATAAATATTAATTAGAAACATAAAACTATATTCTACATAATGGTATTTTATTTATAATTTTTATACATTAAATAATTAAATTTATTAATGACATAACGTTGATGTAATATTGACCATATTAATGAAAGATTAAAATAATTAATATTATAAATAACCCAATAAATCTAATTTGAGACATTTAATGAATTAAACTAATTTTATAGGTTAATATGACTTTTTAGGGTGGACTAAATGTATTTATTTTGAAGTAATAAATTTTTTATGACTTTAACAAAAATCAATTATTAAATAATGACAAAATTGACATAAATGAGTTTTTAAAATAATACAATATTATTGGTTGATATAATAATCCTAAAAATATAAGATTCTGCAAAAAGACATATATAATGATATTTGTATCATTAATTAACCACATGGGGTTCTCTTGGAATTTTATAGTATGTTTATTAACCATATAATATAAAAATAAAAAGAGACATGGTAAATATCAAACTATTTAACTAAGAGTTAAATCTAAACGATAAGGTTAATATAGTGAACAAAACCTATCAAAACCATATTGTTTGAGAGGTGTTCATCCCATACTCACCATATCCTTTAAATAATTAATTTTTAATCCATTAGAAACTGAAAATTAATTTATTATAAAATAATATCTCAGTCTTTTCCTAAGGTTCCCCTCACCCCTCTTATAAAAGGGCACTTCCCCTTCTCTCAAATTCACACATTCAGATCCATTTGGCTCGGCTAAACCCTACCCAAATATCCTCCCAACTGTACCCAATTCATCATAGAGGCATTACTTTAGTCTGAAATCCAACCTAAGGAGCACTTTGGATCAAATCAGAAGGAATAACCCGAAGAAGAGATAAATATTTCATCACCTCCTTCAAGTTCTTTTCTTCTTCCACATCCTCTTTCTTTGTTGCATCCTCTCTAAAATAATAAATCTAGTATATTATATATACTATTATTTTATTATAAAAATTTTACAACAATATTCATTATTCTATCCATCCTATTAATGACAAAGTCATCATACATGCGTACGTACGGATTACCATCTCCACGTCGTGGTGTAGTTTTTTATTCAAACACTTTATCATTTGGATGGGTATAATAATGAGTATAAATGATAAAAATAATAAAAATAATATGATAATTATTCTGTATATATTATATAGAATCCAATTATATATGAATTTGATATCAAAAGAATGATATTGTCGCTCGTGCGTACGTACAGATTATTGTCTCCACGAACGTGGTGAGATTCATTATCCATCCTATCCATTCAAGACTAATTTTAATTTGATGATTAAAAATAATGTTTAAAGACTTAGTATCATTATGAATTTGAATAAGATACATCCTATCCATAAAAAACATTACTTACATAACAAATCATATACAGGAAAATGAATCAGTTGACACCCAAAACGATGATACTGTTGAAATTTCATTAAAAAAACAATATTAAAATATCATATATGATATAATATTTACGTATACAGTTCTTTTATATTTTAATAACAATGATTTAACTATTATAAAAGAGTTTAACATACCCTTTATCAAGTAAAAGAATAAGGTAATGGTTAATTTCCCAATCTATTTATTATCCGAGAATGTTTTTACGTAAGTATCTACTGGAACCTCTTTATCATCCACAACCATGTTTATTAAAAATCTATTCCAAAACATTTTTACTATTTACTAAACTATGGGTTAAATCCATTTATACCCTTGTTTTACTTTTTATTAAATGGTTTGAAAGGAATCATATCATTTTCCAAACAAGGTACCTTATGACCTTTTCGACAAAATTAAGGTAAGAATGTTTTTTTAACTTATAAGGTGGGTGCAAATATTTTTTGCCATCATAACATCTTCGAAGCTTCCCTTACAAGCTTATAAGAATATTTTGAAAATAATTTTTTTCTTTTATAATTATATGACATTTAAATGATTTCAAAATAGAAAGAGATATTTCTTTAAAAAATGTTCTGATTTCATCTATGTCAACATCCTTTGATGGATTTTAAGCTTAATAGAATTTGATTTATTATGATACAAAACATCCATATTGTATTGATGTTTTTTTGATATGTTTGACTATGGATATGTTATTTTCACATCATTCATGGTTTATGGATAATGTATTGTTATTTCGTATGCTAGTTTTAATACTAATGTTAATGTTATGTTTAAACCTTTTCATATAAGGAATGCATTGGATGTAGTAAGTTATGGGTGGAGCCCGTTATAGCTCCTCAATGCATCGGTATGTGTCATTAGACAAACTAGTGTCTTGGAAAAAGGCCTTGACAAAATCTTATTTGTAGTCTTGGCACAAGTCCTTGACTATATGGTTATGAAGTCTGGAAATATGCATTTCATTATTATGAAAGTGGATATTGATATTTCATGTGATTATTTGAATAGTATAATATCCATGTGAATATGTAAATGGCATTATTTGATTTTATCTTTGCTATATAATTCTGAAGATCGAGTTTAAAAGGATTTTGATCTAGAATTACATTGCCTTAAATGTTTATGTCTATATATGAAAGTTTCCGCTATATGGTTATCCTTACATAGCATCTGAGCAAACCCCATTATATGTTTTATTTTTCCCAGGATGCAAAAAAGCATATTAGGACTAACCTATAAGGATAATATTTGGGATATGAGGGTGGCCTATGGAGACTATATTGTTGTAGTTTTTCATTGTATAATGTAATGTAAAACTTATGAATGTATCTATTATTTCCAAGGCTACTAAAATAATCAGTTTTTCAAGACTTGATATTTTATGATCATGCCAATGTTATGTAATAATTCATCGACTCTAGGTAAATAGGGTTGGGGAATTACTGTTGGTATTAAATGATGTTTAGTACAAACCTTGGAAGCTAGATTTATAAAAACTCTGATCGGAGCACATTATCCAAATATATATTTTCAGGATTAGTATAGAAAAACATCCTAGAATTATGGTATTGTAGAGATTTTATGAGTTTTACATGCAATACATCCATGTATGGATACGAGTAGGTCGAGACGGATTTGGAGCAGATGTACCTAGTGGTAAAACCCAAAAACAACACTTTGAACTAGACTCGAACAGGAACTGATGCATGACAACGGGCTTTGCTGCACTCTTGGTTACGACATTCCTAGGAGATATGATTAGGATAATTCTAATATTCTATACAAAAAATTATGAAGGGTTTATGAGTATATACATCCTCAAAGAAAACATTTTTATGACGATGGATTATATCTATAAACTGCTCAATTTTTATTAACTGTTTTGCATGTTTGGAATTATGTATTGTGATTCATAAAATAATCTAGTGCATACCATTGTTTAGAAATGGCGCATAGTGAAAGGAATAGAAACTGTATCAATGTACGTAATACATGTAATGGTTTACCTCATACTCAAGATAATTATAGTGGATCTAGTGAAGCAACTAGTGCTGATCAGCGTATCACCATACTAGGACAACTCACTCAGGTTATAAATAATAACCTTACCCATATGGAGCACCCTGATCCACAATATGGAGGATAAATGTTAGAATACTTCATGAGGAAACAACCACCAAAATTCAATGTGAGTACAAATCTATTAGTAGCTAAGCAGTGGATAAATTTCTTAAAGAAAGTATATCATGCTTTGGGGAATAATGAAAGGGAAAAATTATCATGGCAGTTTATCACCTCAAGGGAGATGCAAATCATTGGTGATCATTGATTCAAAACACAATATAAGATTATGAAGTATCAAATATGGAATGGTGGGTGTTAAAAGATATTTTCTTAGAAAAATAGTTTCTTTATGAACATCGAGTGAGTATGGAAAATCAATTTCCGAGTCTGAGACAAATGTAGGATGAGAATGTCACAAAGTTTGAGGCTAACATTACAAGGTTAGCAAGGCATGCAACATATTATATATGTAACCGAAGGAGTAAGATTTATAGATTCTTTTATGGGTTAAAACTAGTTATACAGTGAGCATTAGTCTCACTATACTTATTGTCATACGAAGATATTGTCTCATGTGCGATCAATTCAGAAAAATAATTTTCTAAGTCTTATGACTTTGAAGAAAAAAAGAGAAGAAGAGAACTACTGAACACTCTGGAAATGAAAATAAGGGGAAGAAAGAAAATGTTGAATATCCATCCTATAGTAAATGTTGGAAGAAACACCCTGGTACTTGCCTGAAGGGAATTGTAGTCTGTTACAAGTGTGGTAAAAAAGGCCACCAAGCTCTTGAGTGCAAGGGGAAGAAAGAGGCTGTCAATGTTGAATGCTAAAATTGTAGATAAATGGGGAATTATTCAAATGAATATCCTAAGTTCCAAGGAAATATACCTCTGAAAAAGAAAAGGGATAAAGACCAAGCTTATGCTATCACTACTGCTGAGGTTGAAGCTCTAAAAGATGTGGTGGTAGGTAATTAAATGGTTTTCTCAGGTTTAGCAAATGATTTATTTGATTCTGGATCATTGCATTGTTTCATATCTTCCTAGATTTCTAAGAATATTAAATATTTTCAATTTTACTTAACAAGGGAGTTGTTAGTCAAAACAAAAAAAGGATGTTTCATTGCAACAATGTTTTGTGAATCAGTTCCCACTAGGTCATATAAATGTTCAATATCTACTGATCTTGTCATCACACCCATGATTGAATTTTATATAATCCTTAGTATGGATTATATTTTGGACCATGATTCAAAAATTTGTTGTAATAAGAAGGAGGTTACAATTCTTGATGATGATAATGAGTACCTTATCTTTAGAACAAAAATGTCACTACATAATTATTATCTAGATCCACCCCCAGTTGCTCAACTAAATTCAATTATTGGGGTGGAAGAGAATGAAATAACTATGGGTGAGGAAAAAAAATGTTCCGATAGAGGACCTACCTAGTGTGAATGAATATTTTGATGTTTTTCTAGAAGATTTACCTAGACATCCTCCAAAATGATAAATTGAGTTTTCTATTGATTTAATTCCTAGTTCAAGGCCCATATCGAAGACCCCTTATAAAATGGCCTCTGTGGAATTAGTGGAACTAATGAAAAAACTAGTGGAATTGAGTAATAAGTGATTTATTAGCCCTAGTTTTTCTCCATTAGGAGCCTCTATTATTTTTGTTTAGAAGCAAGATGGATCTATGACGTTGTGCATTGACTACATGGAGATCAATGCTATAACAATAAATAAAAAGTATCTCATACCTCGCATTGATGATTTGTTCGACAAAATTCATGGAGATCAATATTTCTCAAATATTGAACTTAGATATGGATATCATTAGTTGTGTGTGGAAAGGGAAGACATTTTGAAAACTTCATTTCGTATCAGGTATGGGCATTTTGAGTTTACAGTAATGCCTTTTGGATTGACTAATTCACCCACTATATTCATGGATCAAATGAATAGAGTTTTCAAGTAATATCATGATGACTTTGTAGTGGTATTTATTGATGATATCTTGGTATACTCCAAAAGCTACGAAGATCAGGAAGATCACTTGCGCATTATTCTGAAGACTCATAGAAGAAATTAATTGTATGGGAAATTTAGCAAGTGTGAAATCTGGATTTAGAGTATTTATTTTATTGGCCATATTGTCTCTAAGGATAAAATCTCTGTTGATCATTCAAAGTCAAAGGAAATACAAGAATTTCCATCACCGATGAGTATAACTCAGGTACGCATTTTTATTGGTTTAATAGGTTATTATCAACGTTTGGTCCAGAATTTTTTCTGGTTGGATATCCCATTAACAAATCTCACACATAAAGGGGTAAAATTTGTTTGGACAAAAGAGTGTGAAGTATGTTTTGAAGAAATAAATAGAATATTAGTCAATTATCCTATCCTGACTCTACTATTGGGGAATGATGGGTTTGTTATTTATAGTGATACTTCAAGAAAAGGAATTGGTTGTGTCTTTATGTAGAATGATATTGTTAATGCCTATGCATCATGACAGCTAGAAATTCCTGAGCAAAAATATCCTACTCATGATCTTGAGTTAGCAGCTGTAATCTTTTCTTTGAAGATATGGATACAATATCTCTATGTTAAAAAAATGTGAGATATATACTGATCACAAGAGTTTGAAGTATATTTTCTCACAGAAAGAACTCAAGATGAGGCATAAGAGATAGATTAAACTACTAAGGATTATTATTTCACAATATACTACCACTCTAGGAATACAAATAAGGTGGAAGATGCTTTGAGCAGAACAAATCATGGAGTTTTGAACAAGATGAGAGTTAAAAGGGATCATATTTTCAGTCATCTAGTGAAAATGAATATGGGAATAATCATGGAAGGTGAAACATCAATACTTTTTCAAATGGTTGTCAAACCATATTTAATATAAAGGATAAAAAGTTCTCAGGATGATAATGATGAGTTTCAAAATAAAATTAATGTTGTGAATGGTGGGAGATTGGGTGAGTTTATATATGAAGATGGAATTTTGAAATTTGGGAAGAGACTTAGTGTTCCTAACATAACTGATCTAAAATAGTAACTGTTGGATGATTCTCATAGCTCCAATTTCTCTATACACCATGGTAACACTAAGATGTATAGTCATTTGAAGGAACATTTTTGGTGGGACAACATGAAGAAAGGATTGCTAATTTTGTGTCACAATGTATGGTTTCTCAACAAGTGAAAGCTGGAAGGAAATATCCTAGAGGAGTCATGAATCCTCTTCCCATACCTGAGTAGAAATTGAAAATTATTACGATGGACTATTCTCATAAGGCTACCAAATACACCTAGAAGGAATGATGAAATACGGGTCATTGTTGATTGTCTTACCAAGTCAGAACATTTTCTTACTATAAGATATGATTTACCACTTGAATGATTATAAAGACTATATATTAATGAAGTTGTAAGACTCCTTGGTGTACCAATATTGATTGTTTCTAATCTTGATCCCCATTTTACATCAAGATTCTGAAAAAGTCTTTAGAAATCCTTAGATACTGAACTTCATTTGAGCACTTCCTACCACCCTCAAACTAATGGACAATCAGAACGGATTATTCCAACCATAGAAGACATGTTGAAATATTTCTCAATTCACTTTCAAGGTATGTGGGATCAATATTTACCTTTGGTAGAATTTTCCAAAAACTATATCTTCCGTTGAAGTATTCTGATGGCACCATATGAAGAGTTATATGGAAAGAGTTTTCGCACACCAACTTGTTCGGATGATTTTGGTGAAAGAAAACTCATGCGCCCAACACTTGTTGAGGAAATTATAGAAAAGGTGAAGGTTATCCAAACTCACATAAAATCAGCACAATGTAGGAAGAAGAGCTATGCCGATAACCAAAAGAAGGATTTTGAATTTCAGGTATAAGGTCATGTTTTCTTGATGGTATCTCCGTGGAATGGAGTTATACGATTCAGTAAGAAGGGTAAACAAGTCTCGGGTATATCAGACCTTTCAAAATTCTAGAACAAATTGGGTTTGTAGCTTTACAGTTGGAAATTCATCCAAGTCTCCCCAAAGTTCACGATGTGTTCCACATATCACTATTGAGAAAATAAATGCCGGACCCAACGCATGTACTCACCTAAGAGAAAATTGAACTGGAACCTGATCTCTCTTATTGTGAAGAGCTTGTCAAAATTCTTGATACCAAAGAACAGGGGCTAAGAAACCGGACAACTCTTCTGGTAAAATATCTATGGAGAAACCATAAGATGTAAGAGGAAACATGGGAACCTGAGGAACATATGATCAAGTACCACCCAAATAATTTTATTTAGTAATATTCTAGAAATTTATAGGAAAACATTACTTGAAGGAGGGTAGAATGTAACACCCAAAGCTTCCACGGTACATTTTCCTTTAAATAATGCAATAGCTTGCATTGTATGCAACCTCGAGATTCTAAAACATCACAACCAATCAAACTAGCCATTAGGAATAGTAATAACTAGTTTGTAAAATTTTATAAATTTTACCTTTCAAAATGGACTTTATTTCAGATTATCGAAATTAGCTTAGGGTGAATTTTTTTTCATAAAATATTCAATTTCAAATGAATAGTGAAAAACACTGAGTTATTGTTTAAAACCAACTTTTTTTTAATAATTACATTTATTATTTAAATTTATTTTAGGTCAAAATAGATACATAATACCTATATAAGTTCAATTTAATTCATTGGAGTCATTTTATATTGAGTTTAGATATATAAAATTTTATCGAAATTTTTACCGTCTTTTACCCACCTCCATGGAGCATTTCCAAATTTGTATAAAATATAATTTTAACTTTTATATGAGTTGAATTTCAGAAATCCGAGAGACACGGTTGATATCAGTAAGTAAAATGTGGTTTAATGAGATGAAAATAATTTTTGATGAATAATAACCTTTTACTTTTATTTACCACAGTTGAAAATAAATAGGGTAATTAAGGGTAAATATGATTTTATTATCACCCTAACACATGTACTAATTCTATTGGATAAGGATAATTTGACGAAAAACAGCCTTAGGAATAAAATATGAACCTCTTGGGTCCACTTGGATTAAATTAGGGCATTTATTATTATTTTATTTAAAGAATAGTTAAAATAGTATAATTCAAAGTTAAATAACTAAACCATTTTTAATATAGGGTTGCACAAAATATAAATTTCACTATAAATATTTATTAGGAAGATAAAAATATTTCCTATATAAAGGAACTTTATTTATAATTTTCATACATTAAATAATTAAATTTAATTATGACACAATGATGATTTAGTAATTACCATATTATTGAAAGATTAAAATAATCGATATTATAAATATTCAAATAAATCTAATTTTAGACATTTAATGAATTCCACTTATTTTATAGGTTAATATGACATGTTAGGGTAGATTAAATGTATTTATTTTTAAGTAATAAAGTTTTTTAGGACTTTAAAAAAAATCAATTATTAAATAATGTCAAAATTGACATAAATAAGTTTTTAAAACAAATACAATATTATAAGTTTATATAATAATCATAAAAATATTTTCTTCTACCAAAAGACTGATATAATGATATTTGTATCATTAATGAACAAATTGGGGTTCACTTGGATGTTTATAGTACGTTTATTAACCATATAATATAAAAATACAAAGAGACATGGTAAATGTCAAACTATTTAACTAAGAGTTAAATCTAAAAGATAAGGTTAATATAGTGACCTAAACCTATCTAAAACCTATTAGTTGAGAGGTTTTTGAAACATCCCCACATTATCTTCTAAATAATTTATTTTTGAACCATTATAAACCAAAATTAGTTTATTATAAAATAATATTTCAATCTTTTCCTGTGGTGCCCCTCACCCCTCTTATTTAATGGCATTTCTCCTTCTCTCAAATTCACACCTTCAAAGCCATTGGGATAATTCGACCCTACCCAAATATCCTCCCAACTGTACTTAATTCATCTTAGTGGCCTTCCTTTAGTTATAAATCCAACAAAATTTCCCTTTTTATCAAATCAAAAGGAAGAACCCGAAGAAGATGTAAATATTTCATCACCTCTTTCAAGTTATTTTCTACTTCCACTAAATATTTCATTGTTGTTTCCATTACAAAATACTAAATCCAATATCTTCTATATACTGTGATGTTATTATAAAAATGGTACAACCATATTCATTAATATAACCATCCTATAAATGACATAGTCATCATACGTGCTTACGTACGTATTACCGTCTCCACATCGTGGTGTAGTTTGTTATTCAAAAACAACATCATTTGGATGGGTATAATAATGAGTATAAATGATTTAAATAATAAATATAATATTATAATGATTGTTTAAAGATGATATACCACCCAATTATATATGATTTTAATATCAAAATAATGATATTGTCGCTCGTGCGTAAGTACGGATTACAGTCTTCACGAACGCGATGAGATTTATTCCCCATCGTATCCATTCAGGAATAATTTTCATTTGATGATTAAAAATAATGTTTAAATACACAATATCATTCTTAATATGAATAAGATAAATCATATCTATAAAAAACATTACTTACATAACAATTCATATAAAGGAATATGAATCAGTTAACACCCGAAACGATGATACTACTGAAATATCACTAACAAAGAAATATTAAATGATCATATATGGTATAATATTTATGTATATAGTTCTTATATAATTTAGTAAAAAATATTTAACTATTATACAAGATTTTAATTTACCCTCTACCAAGGAAAAGTACAAGGTAAGGGTTAATTTTACAATTTCTTTATTATCTAAGGCTGTTTTTAAGTAAGTATTTACTAGGACCTCTTTATCATCCACATCCAAGTTTCTTAGAACTGTTTTTGAAAACAGTTTTTATATTTACTAGAATATGGGTTAAATTCATTTATACCCTTTTTTTACTTTTAATAAAATTATTTGAAAGTAATATTTTTATCATTTTCAAAACAATTGACCTTATGACCTTTTCGAAAAAAATTACGTTAAAAATGTTTTTTAACCTATACAGCAGGTGGGGGTATTTTCTTCCAACATAACATCGTCGAAGCTTATTATAAAATATTTTAAGACTATTTTCAAAATAAATGTTTTATTTTATAATTATATGACTTTTAAATGATTTCAAAATAGAAAGAGATATTTATCTAAAAAATGTTTTGATTTAATCTATGTCAACATCTTTTGATGGATTTTATGCTTAATTGAAGTTGATTTATTATGATACAAAAATCCCATATTTTATAGAAGGTTTTGTGATATTTTTAACTATGGATGTGTTATTTTCACACCATTCATGTTTTATAGAGAAAGTATTGACATTTTGAATTCCAGTTTTAATACGAATGTTTATATTATATTTGAAACTTTTCATAAGAGGAATTCATTGGACATATTAAGTGATGAGTGGAGCTCACTACAACTCCTAGATTCATAGGTAAGTATCATGAGACAAACTTGTGTCTTGAAATAAGGCCTTGAAAAAATCTTATTTTTAGTCTTGGCACAAGGCTATGACTTTGTAGTTATGAAGTCTGGCATTATGCATTACATCATTATGAAAGTGGCTATTGATATTGCATGTGATTATTCAACTAGTAGAATATCCATGTGATGAATAAATAGAATTATTGGATTTTATATTTGTCATATTATTCTGAAGTTCAAGTTTAAAAGCCTTTTGTTTTAGTCTTACATTGCCTTAAATGTTTATGATTATTTATGAAAGTTTTCGCTATATTGCTATCCTTACTGAGCATCTGAGCTCACCCCATTCTATGTTTTATTTTTCCATGGATGAGAAGAAGTTTATTATGACTGACCTACAAGGATAGTCTATGGTATATGAGTTTGTCCTATGGAGACAATGTTTTTGTAGTTTTTCATTTTATAATGTAATGTAAAACATATTAATATATCTATTATTTCCAAGGCCACTAAACTAATCGGTCTTTTGAGACTTGAAATTTTGTGATCATTCCAATGTTATGTAATATTGCACCAACTCTAGGTAACTAGGGTCGGGGCATTACATCTTATATATTTATATTCCTACCTATTCATAAACTTGTAAGGCTTTGCCAATGAAAACTTGAATCCACCTCAAAGAAATCCAAAACGCACTACAAAAATATAAGGAACCAAAAAATAAAAAAAAAGATCTAATTAAAATTAGGCCAAAGAATACAAAGAGAATAAACCTTACCCAAATCCAATGTTCAACTCACTGTCATCAATGGTGGTGGATAGAACTGGCCTCATCATAAGAATCCACCTATAAGAGAATACTTGTAAAGGAAATGAGATATAATGAGTTCTTATATATATGTGATCAGTGTGTCAACTGTACATGTTAAATAATACATGAATCAATAACCAACACTAAAAAAATAATATTTAGATTGATATGTACATCCCTATACTAAATAACATAATCATTAATAAAGTTATTTATTCTTCAAACATCACTCATTCAGCTCAAATAATAGGGATTTAATCTATGATGAATAACCCAAGCATCGTCTCCCACATGGACACTCCCCTGGATCCCCTCCCCCCAAACACCCCACTAGAAAACCCCCCTCTCTCCTAGACACGCATAGATAGCCCCCCCTACTAGACACTCCCAAGGACACCCCCACCCTCATAGACACCCCCACCACCCCATGGACACCCCCCCTCTGGGACGCCCTCCCTCTACAAAGCCCCCCCCCCCTCTAGGACAAATTGTTCTTGCAATAAATTGTGATCTTGCAAATCTTCCAGTATATACAATAAGAATTAAAAATATGATAATATATTAATGATCTCAATTAAAAAGTTGAACATTTCCAGGCAGACTATCAGAAGTCTAAATTCCCCTTTTGAATCACGTAAAGAAATCCCTAGACCACAAGCTGTATAACAGCCATTTTAAAATCACTATTTCTAATAGGTAAATATTCAATGCAAAACAAATGAACTGCAACAGTGAAAAAAATGAATGAGTTGGTTTTCCAAACCATTCCCCAGGAAAAAAATTGAAGGTTCAAGATATAGTAAAAACATGAGGTACAATTAGCATGCACCATCAAGTAATTGAAGTAGGATACAAACATGAATTATAATAAAACATCATCTAATGAGGAAAATGACTCAATGTATGAGCCAAAAAGTACAGAAAAACACTAAACAGATTAAATTGCTACAAAATCCACTTTTTACACTCTTCCACAATTAGAAGTGTTTCACTTAATTAACAAAAATTATTCATATTCCTCTTGGACTAACATGAAAATCAAGTAAATAAGAACTATCTAACCCTCATTCCAAGTTAATCAAATGGATATTCAGATGAGCATGATTATATGAAATAACAATTTAAATCATTCTATCAGATAGGCTTTAATATATAGTATTTAATAAGTCTCCTTAAAAAATGAATGATTCCAAAAGGATGATCAAGTGCAGCATGAAAAGCACAAGTTATTTATAATTAAATAGGTAGATCTAATTAAGACCTCAAAATAAGATTACAATAATTTGAAACTCTAATATAGAAATGTAATACTATAAAAAATTCAAAAATACTACATTTTATGGTGAAAATAGATAGCAATCCACAAGTGCATGGAAGGATATAATCATTCATTCTCCTCACATGTACACTAATATAACACTATTAGTTTAAAAATAATGAAATAATGAAGGAGTGGAACCATAAGTTCATGGAAGAAATAAAATAAAAGTGAAAAATGATGAATATAATGTACGGTTCCCTTATATAATTCTCTCATTAATTATATAAAAATCACTTATAAAATAGATTCACCACCCTAAATAATACCCTATAATGTCCTAAGATCTCAATCCATTCACTCTCTCTTTAGTGTGTTAGGTTAGGTAGTGAAAAAATGATTTTTGATATGCTAATTTCACCTACCCATGGTAATTTAGAACTCTTAATCACTACTTTATCACCCCTCACTCCCCGGCATCATATTAGAAATGAATGGAAATTGTGGTAGTATTATGTGTAAACCAAATTAATAGATAAAACCATGTTAAAATTTTATGTTGCATAGATAATAATCTCCTAATCATATGGAAACCGTCTGATTTCATGAAAATCACACTAGAGAAATAAAAATACAAATTCATTTAAATCCATGGATTTTGAGGGGGGAATGTCTCCTCAACCACACCATAGTAGTCTAAACACCATCACCATATAAAAAAATTAACTAATCAAAAACCATTATGATATATTATAATTTTGTTTGAGATCAATCTATTTATAAGTGGAAATAAGGTTATTTATCTAATGGCCACATAAAGTCCATCTTCCACCTATTATATCAATGTCAATTGGAAAGATCAATATCATTATTCATCGGATGGGTTATATGTTATTATCTTTTAGGGTTGTTATGTCTTTATCTAAACTCATTAATCTCCAATATTTTCTTGACACTCTCCCATAAATAATACAATAGTATTTTGAAAAATCATTCCATGATGTCCAATTTTTCTTTTTTGAATAAAAAAATTACGTTTCTCTAAATTTGAACACCCATAAACAATTTCCCCATGTTCCTCTAGTTGAATTTCATCATTTACTAACCAATTCACTCATTATCCAACTCTTATTTTTCAGTTTCTAATGTTGGTTATTTAGTTTTTCCTATTATTTTGAATACTATAATGGTTTAAGAATTAATGTTTTGGTTTTAAAATATTTTTCCCACTATTGCACCAGCCCCCAGCACCTCCCTCTCCCCCCCTGCACCCCACCACCCCTCCCCTAGCCCCCACCCACTTCCCCCTACACCACCACCCCCACCCCCACCTACCCCCTATGCCACTCCCCACCAACCCCTTCACCCAGCCCTCAACCACCCACATCCCCCCCCCAATATCATCAGGGGATTATCCTTATCCTCTATAGATCATCCTTTCATATTATTGAGTTTACCTTTTGTATTGTTACATGAACCACATATTTTTAAGACTCTTCATCCATATTATTACTTACCGAATCAGTTTTAAGAAACAAATTCGGTGAACTCATTTGAGATGAGGTTTACATATGATAAAGAGATACTTTTGATAATTGGGACTCCATTTAATCATATTATACTCTACCTACTCCAAAACTATCATAGGATGATTCCTTTAAGAGAATCGTGCCCTATATGGTCGAATTATCCTCACAAGCTCCAGGTTTCACCTATGATGATTCCTAAGTTTGGGTAACCACCCATGCATGCGCCATTCATACTATGACCACCAATGACTCACTAGTAAAAGAAGCAGAACATGCTCATCCCTCCTCAAGCTATGTGTTATATGAAGCCTGATAATAGTATTCCTAATCAAGTTTGAAATTAATTTCTCCAATACAATCATGGAATTCTACCTTACCATGATACATGGTCTTTATTATTGGATGATCCTCGCTAGATCTAGATAAATTCCCTTGTATATGACATAGGTATCTTGAAATATAGTGTATCACCAACATTAGAACAAGAAAATATTCATCCCTCCTCAATTTGAGTGATAACCGAAGACTTGAACTTACGCATAAACCAACACATCCTCTAATAATTTAGCAAAGAACAACCTTGAATAAAACATGAAGAACAATAATCCACACGATCTTCTAAGATAATAGCTTTCTTAACTTTGAACTCATCATTGACAGAGAACTAAATAAACTCTGAATTCTTCTAACATGTGTTTAACTCTATATACAAATGATCTTAAATAGGATGTCTCCATTCAAGAATTTTCTAATTGATTCCCAAAAAAAATTCTAAGAATTTCACCGTGATGTTTAAGAACTAAATGATTTCTTAAAGGAAGATAAAATTAAATAATAAAAAACCTAGAGGAATAAAAAATGTGATTCATTCCAAGAGTGAAAAATCAGGTGCCACTGATAGTAGAAGCATTTGGTGGGGGATGAGGGCACGGAGAGGTTGAGGGGTGAGGAGGGTGGAGAGAGGTAAATAGAGGAAGAGGGTTGTGGATTGGGGGAGGAGTTGTGGCGTTCAGCTGGGAGAAGGTCATAGAGAGTTCGAGGGAGGAGGTCGTGATGGCGTTTGACAGGGATGAGGTCACAGAGATCTCGAGGGAGGAGGTCGCAATGGCATTAAGCTGGGAGTAGCTTGAGTGAGTAGGAGGGCGTGGATAGGTTGGGGGAGGAGGGGTTGTGTATCGGGGGAGGAGGAGCCTGACGCTTATGAAAAAAAAAATTTCCATGGTTAGATAATTAATCCATGGATATAAACATACTATAGCCACAGATCTATAAAACGATGGCTATATATCTGTGTCTATAGCTTAAATTTATAGTAGTGTATCAAATATATATATATATATATATATATATATTTGAAAAACATAATCAATAGTTCATGGTCTAATTTATTGTGATAAAATTTTGATTGTATATAAAATAATAGTTTTCTTAGAAAAGTAATTTCATTATTTTCAAATTCTTCTTACATTAACTAATACTCATTGATAAAAAAATGACTCATCTTATATACATGTTGAAATCATATATTCACAATTTAGTTTATATTATTTATAACATCCATTCCAGTGGCTAAGTATTATTTATAAAAATATTTTAATAATATTATTAATAGTATATTCTAGATTGGTATAACATTGCCATGTGTGTAATGAAATATATAAATAATAATCAGCATTGTGTGTAACATATGAAAAATATAGTTTTTCATGTACTATATGCTAATCTAAGTGTTGCGTGTAGTGAATGGATAACTTATTGTTTAATCAAACATAATCCAAACATAGTTCTTTCATATAACACAAGATATTTTCAATGTTGTGTGAAATAAAAAATATCAAAAATATTAAATTAAGTTTGAAAAATATATTTCACAAATTCCTGGGGTGGTATATTCTACCCCCCTTAAGATGAATTTTTCTATCTAAATTTTACTTGGTTATCAAAAGATTAATACTTTAATGTTTCCTTCTAAGAAACCTTCATCGCAAAAATGAATACTAAAACTTCATCTAAAAAGGTAAATTCATAAACATAACGTTTAACCAAAGTACCTTGAAACTGGGAATTTAAATAAGAGAAGATATGTCTAATGTTAGAACACACACATGAAAGAATAGTGTAAATGATAATAAATATTGATAAATATAACAGATCCAAAGAAAGTGGGTGGTCCATAGAATGTTAAAAATATAAAAATAAATAAATTTATGTTGTGTTAAAATGGTCATTGATATAATAAATAATGATGAAAACATGAAAACATTTTATTTCAAGTACCTTTTTCCTATTGTTAATTAATTTTCTTGAGAAGATATACATAAATAATTTTATGACAACCTCACACTTTTTGGTGCCTTGATCAATTTAAAATTCATATCTTATTCTTATAATGAAGGTGAAATTATTATGTATGATGCTATAATAGATCATAAAATCATTCAAGGATGATAAGTCATTTTATATTTAATTAGTTACTATCACAGGAAAAATTGTTAAAAAAGGTTATCCACTATTCAAAAACCCTTATATGGTGAGATTATTCTTGAATCTCTAAAACCAAATCCAAAATTAAACCAATCCAGAAATAGTTAACCTTATAGCGATTAAAAAATTATGAAAATATAAAAAATTATAATTATGTTCACTAAATCTGATTAACATTGATCCCCTATATATCATATGGTAACTCTTTTTTTCACATTCTGAACATCTAAATACATTTATCATGTATTCTATTAAAACATCATAATAACATGAATTTTAATAAAACATTATTGAGAAAATACATGCTTTCTTTTTCCAAATATTAATATATATAGTCTTTAATTACCTAAAGTTATAGAATTCATCCATGATATCAAAAAATACACTGTAAAAAATCCTTATTAAGTTCTAATGTAATCAGTGTCATCAAATTTACTTATTCATGTCTAATATATATGTATCCAAACATCATTATTTCAACATTAAGAACATAATAATGGTTTTCTTCCCTTATTCAAAATTTCACCTTTACATTAGATCACTTTTCTAGTTCACCATAATGATTCAAAATATTCTTTCAAATCCTTAGAAAAAAACATAAACTGAACAATCCTTATATATTTCATAGTTTTTTAATCAAAATATATAAACACTTCAATATTTCCTCTATAATTATTTTAATTTAATAGGTCCATCCCTTGTTTAGATTTAAATTCTTAGGCTATGGAATTGAGTTGGGTAATGCCCATGTTCTACACAAATAAGACCTTGAACTCCATGACAATTCATCACTCTATGACCCTATTTAGTGCACATATAACATCTTATCCTCCATTTGAGGTATTCCTTGAGGTTATTCTTCCCATATTCTTGAAAATAAAGAAGCTAAATCTTCAATCCTCTGTTCCCTTACCTTGTGAACATTTATAAAAATACAATCTTCCTCTTACTCTATACACTAGTAACATTTTCAAAGTTCACAGTGTTAATCATATATCACGATTGTTGATCCTATAAAATTGTAATATCATTATATTAATTCATTATCATATTTCTGTGCACATAGCCACCAAATCATCCAACATATTAAATGTTAAACTAGTTCCTTCTAGTACCCTCCATTGACTAGAACTAGAAACCATAGTCTAAGAAACATTTATCATAGTGTAAATCCACATAATCATGAATAACCACTTATAACATGTCCAAATTATGACACCTTATTTATTCTATGGCACCATTATATTATCCTTAGATATATGAGTAGACATATACTTAGAAATACCCATACAGATCTCACTAATATTTTCTAATCCTAGATTCCAAAGGATGACCCAACCTTTGATTTGATAACAATTATTATGACTAATGAGTAACATACATGGAAATTACATCATTATAGACAAATATTAATAACATTATAAAAAACATGCTTTAGGGTCATAATAGTTTAGTGTCTTTGGAAACATGGAAACATAATCTTATATCATACTGAAGGATCTACAACATTTCACATAAATATCTTCCCTATTTGTAATCCTACTTAAAACCATTATTCATAACATGGAGAAAGGAAACATAAGAGATGAGAGAGATCATATTCTCAGTAATGGTAAACATGGGAGATATGATAGAATAACAATATTATAAGGGTATGTGAACATGATCAAAACATTATAAGATCATTCAATGAATATCAAGGATCATAATAAAGTTTCATTGAAAAAGGATTGTCGATTCATCGGATAGAAATTATAAGGTAATCAAGATGATAAACCATTAGACCCTAAAATTGGGATATTATATTGAATTATGGCATACACATAAGAATATAAAACACTTTTTACGGATAACTACCAAAATCATAAAAAAATGTTTCTCTTTGGATAATTATAAGTGTACTTAATTTAGGATTTGGAATCCCTCTCATGTACACTCTTGTTTCGGTCATGGGATGCCCTTCCATGTACCCACATGTTTTGGGCTTGGGATTCCCTTCTGTGGACCCTCTTATATCAGGCTTGGGATTCCCTCCGAAGTAGTCTTTTGTTTTTTTCTAGGGATTCCCATTCTTGTAACCTCTTATTTTAGGAATGTGATTACCTCCCTTATACCCACTAGTTTTAAGATTGGGATGCCCTCCCATGCACCATCTTGATTCAGGATTAGGGTGAAGTGTTGTTTTGGTCTTAGGATTCCCTCCCATATACCCTTTTATTTTTTTGATTAAGAACACATCTTGTTTTGGTCTTTTGATTCCCCCTGAATATACACTATTGTTCTGGGCACATGATTCCCTCGGGTTTTGGTCTGGCTATTACCTCCCATGCACCCTCTTGTTTCAGGTTTTGGGATACCCTCATGTGCACCCTCTTATTTGAGGATTAGGTTTCTATTTTTTGAGATTCTAATTCCCTCACTTATACCCCTTGATCTCATTAAAAATTTATCATGACCCAATGCATTAGAGGGAGATATAGGTAACACCTCTCACATAATGAAATCACACATATGTGTGCCACAATATAATAAAAAAGACATCATATCATGACCCAAAAATGGATGGGTTTCATAAAAATGATATGATAACCCATAAAAGGAAATGGGTATCCTTAATATTTAAATATATCATAACCAGTGGATAAGATATAGGTTTCAAAATCATAAAATAACCAATTAAAGGAGGTGAGTTTCATAATTTTTTTATTATGGTAAAACCCATGGAAGAGGAATTAATTTTATAAACTACTTTTCATCTTAATCATAATCTATTCAAATAAATAATATGAATGGTCTCTATACATGATAAACCCAATAAAGAATAATCTATATCAAAGGATATCATCTTCGATGGAAAAGGAATTTTAAAGATCACTTGGAACATAACCTTTCACTGATAACAAAATTTTATTAAATATTACATTATAAAAATATCTTCCATTGAAAAAATAGTTAAAAACATACAAAAGAATCATGAAATATTATTTAAAACATTTATTATTGAAAATATTCTTTCCACATTAAAAATTTCTTTCTAAAAATTAAAACATTTTGAATAAATTATCGTTTGAAAATATTATTAAAAATGTATAAAGGAGTCTTTGAAGAACATTTTAAACACTTTTTAATTTTATTTTCAAATCCTTTTTATTTAAAAATAATTTTAAAAAAAATAATTTACAGAATATTATGAAAAATATAATTTAAGAAAATTATTTCTAACATTTTAATGAAGCTTTAAAGAATTTTCCATCAGGATGGTGGGTAAATATGTACATGAAGAACATTCATATTGCACCATAAAAGTCAAGAAAAGTGCCTTGATCTAAAAAAAGGAGATTAATTTTAAAATATTTTAATAAAATTGTGAAAACATGGTTATATTTTATTTTTCACATCATATTAAGTAATTTTCAATTTTTTTGGAAACATGATTTGTGAATAAAAAAATTCCCGACCAAATAGAGAAATAAGGGCATATTTAAAAAAAACATTCTTCATTACCATAAGTATCATAGACGAGAGAAATGGTACCAATACATGGATATATCAAGGATAAACATTGGAAAAAACGTTTATGAGGGTTCTTGGGATATGGATCATAATATTTACAAATTAAGGAATAATCCTAAATAATATCAACAAATAATGAGATTGTATCAATAAACTATTACCGTTTTGTTAACATTGAATAATTATAATAAGGAATAGAAACCTGAAATGATGATTAAAATATCATTAAAAATGTACATTAATTATAAAACATGTAAAAGGGAAGTATATACACCCCATAAAAAATATTGGGGAGTAACACGACACATATCTCAAAGGAAAATTGGAACAAACTTTAATTTAAAGATTTTGGAAATTTTGAACCATAAATAACAAGATAGAAATAAAATAAAATGGGTATGTAAATAAATATAAATTTTATAATAATAATCATAAATAATTTTATGGTTAGTAAATACAACATGAAAAAAGAAATGAATAGTGAATTTGGTATTATACGTAGAGAAATAAAAGTGAGAAGAGAAAACCATTACTAATTATCTTTTAAAATAGGATGTTTGTGAAAGAATTAAATAACCTAAAACGTTAAATATAAATAAATAAATTAAATTCATGATATAAATCACATATTATACCATATAAAACACATCACAATTTTAATTTGTAAATATATCATATATCTCACATAAATAAAAGCGAGATGAGAAAACCCTTACATTAAGTCTTGAATTTCTTCTCACATATTAAAAAGTAAAGTATAATAAGTATAATTTTGAGAAAAATATACCAAGTAACCTTATTATTATATATCATACAATATATTATTTTATTATTTACTTATATTACCATTTTAATAAAAATTTCTCATTACATTTATGTTTCGAGTAATATCTGCTTTCTTTTTTGTATATGCATTGATTTGTTATTATTGGTCAACTTACATAGATCATTATTTACTTATATAAATAATGTTTTAAATGATTTAAATATCTTATTTATTTTTTATATAAATATTTACAATAATCTATAAAATATATAAACAAGAAATGAAATCCATCGTTTATGTAGATGATAGGTTGTACATATGCAAGAAAAACACTTACATTTTATTATTGTACCGAATGAAAGATAATAAATGATATATATATATATATATAAATATATTATCGTTATATTATATTTATTATTTCTTATATATCTTATAAATTTACTAAACCCATCCTTAATACATTCCATGTAATGTGTGACTGAATCTCATCTCTTGGACGATGCAGTAGCCCACATGTCTACAGACGAAGTTATCTTATTTACACATAAAAGGAAATCATGAAGGTATGTTTTATATAAAAATTATAGAAGAATAAATACATCATAAATATCATATATATTACATGATAACAATATTTAAGTCATAATTAAGAACAATGAGAGGTGGTAATAGAAAACAAATGACATTGTTTCACGATGCGGTAGTCCGCCTTATGCACGAACGGTATATTCATTACCCATTCGATGGAAGTGTGTGTAGGTGTAGGTTGAACCCATATAAAAATATAAATATATTAATAATATTGTTTTTATTAAATATTTATAGAATATTTATAATTTAGGGTATACATATTTAAAATAAAACAAAAGATCTTGTGGATATATGTTACCTATCCTTTGGGTAATTCCTCCTCATTTTCACCAAAGGGCTTCCTCGGTTGGAATTCCTACCAATGCGAGGATTATAGGTTGAGAGGAATGAATGTGTGATTTTATTTGTTAAGGTTTTTATGGAGAAAAATATCTTGATATGTGAGAGGAAGTGAGGGGGTGAGTTCCCTTTTATAGTGGAGGAGGAGTGTCAGTCTTGTCAATATAAAAAGGTAACCACTATTGAGAGGTATACCTTATATCATGTGCCTACAATAATTTCAAACATATGATGAAATGAATTAAATTTTATAAATAAGTCCATACAAGGTATTTTTGTCATGTGAATAGGTTATCTATACCCTTAAGTTAATGCTTATCCACTAAGTAAACTAATTTTTACCATTATGGCTACAATTATTTTTAGTTAGTTTTTCTACTATTTTTGGTAAAAAATTAATTTTGACTTATTAGAAATAGTAATTTATTATTAATAAAATAAAGGAATGTGTTTTTAAAAATTAAATACAATGAATAATATGAAATAATTAAATTGAAAATAATCCCATATATGGGATAAAATAGTGAATTTTTGAAGTGATAATGTTCAAAGGTTTGAATTGTTTTTATATCAAATTTAAATGTGAAACTTATTAAATTGATCTAAATTGTACTAATAGTAAAAAATTTAATCTAAATTATCATTTAGAACCATTGAAAATATAATTCAACTATATAAATTAATTATATGATAATGATTTTTTTCATTTAAATTTTTGTATTTATTAATTTTCATCAAAATATTAAACTACATTGAAAAGCACCAAAAATTATCCCAAAGTTAATTTTGATATTAATATTTTAGAAATGAAGATAATTTTATAAAATAAAAAAATTTAAAGTGTAAAATTTATTTTTGAAATTGGTTCACCATTGAAAGGCGGTAAAATTACCTTTTAGAAAAATGAATATTTTTATTCATAAAATTTTATTTATTATTATATTATTCCTTTCAAATCTAATGGATGGATATGAAAATTATTGATTGAATATATAATATATAAATTTTATTGAAAAAATTAGTCAAAATTTATTTCATTAATTTTTGAGATACAATTTTCTATCTATATAGAATAATAGTTTTCTTAGGAATGTAATTTATTTATTTTAAAATTGTTCAAACATTTACATATGTAAATTGATAACTGAAGGGTTAATTTTATATACATGTGTAAGTCATATTTTTAAAATTTAGTTAATGTTATCTGTAAATTATATTCCAAAAACTAGGTGGTACCTATAATAATATTTAAATAATATTATTAATATCATATTTTAGTTCTGTAATAATCAACCTTTCGTGTATTGAAATCTGTCAAATGAACTCGAAATTATTTGAAACACAATACAAACATAGTGTTTCATGTACCAAAAGCTAATATAAGTGTTAAATTTAGTGAAATATTAACTTGTTGTTGCTGGAAACTGAGACCAAACAATATTATTTTATATAAAACAGGTTATATTCTATTTTTGGGTTAAATGAAAAATACCAAAAACACTAAATTATTCTGGAAAAAATATAACAAAATCTTTAGGTGTTACATGTTTAATATAGTAATCTTCTTCAATATTTACATTAAGAAATATTCAAATAAAATCCATCTAAATTATTAAATATATTCTTTAAGTAGTAATGAAAATGAATAATTTTATAGTTACTAAAGTTTCCACAATAAAAATGGTTTCATAAAATTATATGAATTTAATTTATGAGTATCCTTTAAATCATGTCATGCCTTTTTTAGTATCACTCCACCTTTCGCATTAAAAATACACCCACTTTGTAAAAATCACAATATTAACTATTGGTTTGGGTAAAAGTTCAGATGTATCATTCCTTTCAATCTGATCCAACACATTAGTCATAGACTCATGCCAGTCACTATACTCTAAATATTCATCAACAACTTTTGGATCAATATGTGAATATATGGAATTATATGAAACTAGCGATGAATTTACTTTAAGTTGAACTTGTTTCATTGAGTTCCAATGATTTTATAAACATACACTTGATTCCTAATTCTAGGTGGATATGTATGTAATTTGTTTTGTCATCAATTGATATAGATGAGTCAAAATCATTATCTCGATATGTTTCAACATTTTTACTATCAGAAAGAACTATTTCCCATTTTAAAACTTCAACCACCTCATTTTATATTTCGTTCATATCTTCCATTATTTGAGATTTATATTTATCAAATAGATTAAGATCACTCACATCTATATAATCAATCATATTTATAATCTCTTTATTATATCATATGTATCCTCTACCAGTAGGAGGGTATCCAAGAAAGATTCCCTCAAAACCTCTTAGATCATCCACCCTAATATTTTCTCCATTTTATATTATAATTCAAGGACTTTAAAAAAGAATTATATACTTCCAAATTCATGTTTCATTAAATAAATCTCACAAAGATTCATATCATATTTAGGCATATATAAACATTTATTTTTATATAAAATTATACTCTAATAGCTCACCTAAAAAATTATAAGTAGTATTATGTTTGATTAATATATTTCATTCAATATGCAACAAACACCAATTTTTTCCATTTGTAATACATTTCTACTATGGTGTGTAGAAAACACAAAATTCATGATGAATTATATGTGTTTCTATATAATAATTTAGCTTCCTAGTAGTATATTCTTCATTATTACTAGATTGAATATTCTTAATATATTATCCATATTATTGTTTTTTTACTTCTTGAAAAACTCTTAAACATTTTCAAATCCTCTAATTCATGTTTTAAAAAAAATGTGAGTAAATTCATCAATAATAATTTAACGTAAATTTCTTCATGGATGAATATTTAATCATTGGAAGAAAAATATCAGAATGTTTCTTTTATATAGGATAGGTTGAATGTATCTCAATATTTTTTAAATTGAATATATAATATCCCCTTTCTAGAAAATAGTGAAAAAATAGTTTATTCTTATTATCATCTCAATAATATAATTATTACTTTCTCTATTAAATAAATTACTAATATTCTGATGACACATAAACCCATTCCTTTTATACCATAACTTATTTTCATTTATCCTGATCATATAGCAAAGAGATTATGAATCAAAAACATGAAAAAAGCGTGCCTTTATTGTTTGTCTTCATGTAACATCTTTACAATATTCCATACATCTCATAAATACTATATTTTATAAAAACAACATTGTTACATTTTTAAAAGAGTTCTGAAACACTTAAAAAAATTTAAGCCTTTGACAAGAGAGGATATTTGGATTTTAATTTCCACTAATTATAGAAGATCCAACACCACTGATTCTAAGTGTCGCATACCTATATAAATACACTATAATTTCTTTATCAAAAATTAATTATTCAAAAATATAATTTCTTCCTTCTTGTTGGAAGAACACTAGCTATCCAAAATCTAGGTTTATCCTCATTTTTTGTCTTTGAGATCAGTTTCAATAAGTAATTCCTTTTTTACATACAATTTTATTTCCTGCCATATAGATTTTGAATTTTTTTGTAAAATATTGATTTTGTCAGTATCATGAAAATACATCCATTTACAATATGTCTTGGTTTTTTATATCTTTCATGGACAATTTCCAAGGGTTTAGAATGTATTTTAAATTATCAAACTGAATTTATTAGGATGTCTCCCTTTAGTGGGTCGACTCCCCCATATACATTACTTTACCTTATTCTATATTCACTATAAAGTTTGTCACTAAAACAACACATATAAATTGTATTATAAAATCCTCCATGTTACTATAACAACCATTGAAAAAATATCTACCTACGTAAAATTCATACTATTCAGATTTGTGTTTCTGCTTTTCCTCAACTGTTTCAAATTCCAATTTTTTTTCTATAGTACATTAATTCTTTTCTTACCTCATGACATTTTATAATTTATTTTATATTTATTCTCAAATTCAATAGATTAGCCTATAGTAGCAGTTTTTTGTTCAAACATTATAACATAGAAAATTAATGTTTTTCAAATCTACTTATTCCAGATATATTCTTGGTTTTTATCTATTTCTCCTTATTAAAATCATTATACTTTTTATTATACATTGGGGAAGACATTATTTATCCTTCTTCAGTTTACACTTCTCAAAAATTTCACCAACTTATGTAATATTGTATGGAAAATTTCTAATTCCTTTCTAAGCATTAAAAAGTTTTTTCAATAAGTTACAAATTTTCTTCCTTAACCTAATAATTTTCATCAATATTGATGCTGAGGATAACGTTTTCATCAACAAAATTATTCATATTATCAATCAATTTTCACAAATTGTATTTTTATTCATGAAAATATTCTTTATTATTTAAAGAAATATTGCACTATTTCGACTTATTCATCTCACTTTAATTAGTTTTTAATTTTTGAAGAAATTATTTATAATTTTTCTTTAGCATAAACTCAATATAATCTTCTTCTTATTTTGAACTACTAATTTCATTAGTAGTGAATTTTCCATAATTCAAATTTTAAATAATAACCTTTTAGTAGAATCATCACTAAAGTTATCAGCCTCATCTTCAATGTCATCATCTTCAACAAATTTAGACAAATATTTTCTACTGTTTTATTTATAGAACAACTTATCCTATCCTCTTGGATATGAATTAGATTGGTATCCCTTATTCATGAAGGATGTTATTTAATTCCATTCTTCTTTATCACATTATTTTGCTTCCTCTTCATGTAATTTGTTTTAAATGTTCAAAATAGATTCACAGCCAAAAAAAATCAATAATAACTTTCATTGTTAATTTTTTCTCCTCATTCAACATTTGTTTAATATAAAGACTCAATTTTATCTAAATTTGTACAATTTTTCAGAGTCAATATCTACTTCTTCTTTATGAAATTTATTATATTTTCCTTTCTTCATATCATTGAATGAATTTTCTCGATCATCATATTCTATTTTCTTTATAAATTTTTATAATATCATATCATAATTAATTAGAGTGATATAATGATTATCTAGACATTGGGATTCAAGATATCTGTAATCTAATGATATAAATCTTGCATAAAATCTATTATGAAGAATACACGCGTTCTTTGGAAAAGTTGTTATATCACCCCACATCATATAAAGTTTTCATATAGAAATATTTGTTTCATTCTCTATAATTAAGAAATCTCCAATTGATTCATAAGAAACCATATTAATATCTTCAAACATAAACCTCTTTATTTTTAGAATTTCATTATTTAAATTCATAATTCCATCTTTGATTTATTTCAACTACTCCCGGACTCCTTTAGCCATTCTATCTCTTTTAAATCTAAGAAAATTACTTTCAAACACTAAGGAAAGTATATAATTTTTATGTTTCCAATAATTTTCCAATTTTATCATATCAAAAGTGGTTAGGGGAACTTCATCATCACTTGGTGGGAAGCCAACTATAGAATTTGTTTAATAAATAATAACAATGCAGTATAAGATAAGAAAACACTATATATTTCAAAATATGATATTTAATTTAATCAAAAACAGGATTTCCCTCTATAATCATATAATTATATACATCCCTAGAAAAAATCATTTATTTAAATTGTAACAAAGTGTTAAATAAGGGAAACTTCACTTTGATACAACTTGAAAGGATCAATCAGGATCTGTGTGATTACTATGAGGAGAGGGATGATTTATCAATATTTTCCTTTTATATTTTATTCCTTTTGATAAGACTCCACCTATTATTAAATATTTATGAATATTTTTAATGAAATCACCGAATTAAATTACATCCGAGAAGTTGAATTTATAATGTTCACTAATAAAAACGATTAGCTAGTCCTTGTAGTGGTTTTTGAAATAACTAAATACCACACAATCCACTAGAATAAAATAATTTTATATAGTTACAAATAAAGAGAATATCCATGAACTTTCACTGCACTATGATTGATAAAATAGTTAATGTGCTGCCTTCATAGATAAATATGTTTATAATTTGTATTAAATCCATTTATAGTGGATTTTCTATTCACTATGATATTTATAATTCTCATAATTTCTCCCCTTTAAAAATAATATTATCCACATTCTTAACCAGTAACACACAAGAAAATACTCCTTGGAATTTTTCATAAAATATACAGCCATTCATTATTTGTGATATATTATTGTCTAATTTCATATCTAGAAGTCATCATCAAATGTATTCAAAAAATCAATGAAACTTCTTTACACTATGTTTGTATAATTCCACCAAATATAAAAGTTTATCCGGTGACTTCTATCTATTTCTATTGATCATAACATATCTATTTGGTAATAATTGGTTCTTCTTCCACTAATATATTAATTTATTAAAATCATAGCTAATCTATGCATTTCATATTTCATCTAGAATCTCAGTCTATAACTAATATTAAGGAACATAAATATTTTAATGTATAAAAAATATACCTTTTTTTTAATATAATTGAACCCTATTTGTGGATAAATGATTTACAAAATGGGTGGATATAGAATTTAATTTCCTTCTAAATAAAAACAGAAAATTATAATCTCTCACTTAGTATTATACACACAGAAAATTTCGGATGCTTCTAGATTATTCTTAAAGCTCCTCATAAACTCGAGTAACCACTATATTCAACAAACATCCTTTATATTTAGGGACAGTCACATATCTTTCTTCTTTGATATATGTAACATTAAATGATAAGCTTATCATCATAACATTTTGTATATTTATGATAATTTCATAAAGAAATATTGAACCAATATATCATGATATCACAAAATGTTTTCCAGTAAAATTGTGTAATAATTATTCCATATGATGAGACTCCATCCATCGCTCTTATATTTATTATTAGGAATAATTTTTAAAAAATTTTATAAATAATTACACCAAATTATGACTATAATTAGAAAAAAAATTCATTGTTTTTTCTTGATAACCTCTATCCAACAGTCTTTTTACAAAAAATCCACCTGATCACCCTAAACTAACATCATCTTAAAAATATCATTTATGTTTTTTTGGTACAAATTTTTTTAAAAGAAATTTCTTCTTGGATTAATCTGATTGAAAATAATATTATTTGGAAGTCATCCAATTAGTAATTAATTTAATTTGATCAGATCATTTTCATACATTTTTTGTTTTACATATTCTCTAATGAAATTATTCACAATATTTTATTCAAGATTCAATAACATTTGTTTCATTGAAAAAATTCATAACCTTTAAACACAATATTTTCTAGGCGAAACCCTAGTCATATTATTTTTATCTAGTGAATACCACATAACATCCTAAAAATGTTATTGTTTGAACTTTTTAAATAAAATATAATTTTCTCTATTTTAGTAAATATATGAATCAAGTGATCTTTCATAACTCATGATTTTGGAAACATTAATAACAAAGAAGAATATCTTGATTTTATTTTCACAAAAAAAAATTTCCCAATGATTTCTTTATGAAAAAACAAGAAACATTTAGAACATTTCTTATTTGAAGAAATATTATTATGAAATATTCTCTCTGACAGACCTTTTTCGGAAGAGTATGTCTGGTGTTCTCTACCATTTCTCCAATTAATGGAAATTTAAACAATGTTGATTTTTTGTTTTTTGAGAGAAAAACATTATTAAAATGTTTTATAAATAAATCCATCATCATCATAAAACCTTCAACAATTATTGCCCCAAAACCCATTTCCATTAAAAAATAAAACTATGAATTTCATATTGTGTGTACTAGAGTATCCATGATGAAAAATGTTTGGTATTAATTCTCATATTTATGGTGATTTTCTAAATAATAATATTATAATATAATTATCATATTTATGAAAAAAATTATATTTTGGATTGATAAATCATATTACTCTTTTACGCCATTATGTGTTAAACAATATCATCATCCATGTGTAGGTGTGGATGACCACCAATTTAAAATGAATAATTTCTGTTTTAAATTTCATCATCTACATATATGGATGGTCATGAGATTATTTTTAAAAGGTAAATATGATTTTTATTAAATGAAAGAAATTTTGGTAATAAATGATGAATAACATCTTAATAATAAGAATAATAAAAAAAATTATAAAAAATTTACCTTAAAAAATAAAATTAAGAAGAAGAATTTTTTGTCATATTATATAATTATTTCATAAACATTAAATTGTCTTATAATTCCTTAAATTTCTAATAAATTACACTAGTGGACACTAAATATGATAATTATACAATTGGTATAATTACATTGTAAGTAAATCTCTTTATAATCATCCATTTATGAGGGTGTTTTCATGTTCAGGTTGGTTTGACCACCCACTTGAACAACACCATAAACCTATGTCACAGATGACTATGAAAACATAATTAAAAGCCTTAAATGATATATATATTTTAATAATTATTGAGTTTTTGTTCCAAAAATAGATACATCAAATCTTCACTATATAATTAAGAAAACACCTTTTTTCGGTGACGAAAATCATCAAAGTGTATTTATATTGATTTCATATTCAAGGGAAAAGAATGAAACACTATAAAATAGAAATTAAAATGTTATAAGTCATTATAATTCATTAATTATAGTAAACTTAATGAAATTTTAATGAAGATATTTTTGAGAAAAATTAATACCAACACCACTTCTATAAAACTAGTACAAATTGTCAAAACTATTAACACACAATGACAGAAAATAGGTAAAAACTAAACAATATTAATTTAGTAAAATGATTATAAATATAAATTATAAATAGTTTTAGGTACTATTATCATCTTGAAATTATTTATTATGATAAATGTTTTTATAAATGATGTCATTGATCTTCTATGGAAATCAACATTAAAGGTAAGTGGTTATTTGTCTCATATTTGAATTCCATGAGACATTTTTATGTTATACACCATTTTTTATTTTCAATGGAATAATTACTGCCTAATTTTGATTTTATCTTGTTTTTATTTTTTATAGATATTCAATGTTCAATTTAAATTTATACATCTCATGGTGTTTTGATTAAAAAGATAAAAATATTGTATGCTTTCCTCATTTTAAACACTTAGAGACAAGTTATATATTAAGAACCAAAAATTGTTTTATATGATGTATTCAATTCCCAATTGATTTAACATGTGAATATATCATCCATTTCATGAAAATATAATTTTTATTTCATGATCTTCATATAAAACTCATTTTATTCTTACATTAACAATTCAATAAGTGTTTTATCCACTCAATTTCTCATTCATTAGGTCATAGTATTTCTTATGGGAATATACCTTTAAAATTTTCATTAGTCTTACCATGCCCCTATTCTATATGGTATTTTATTTTTTCTCCTCAGAAATTAAATCTCATAATCAATAACCACTTATTAGATAATTTTTCTTCCAAAATTAAATTTTTACATTACTAACAATATCTATCAGTCCTTCCAATGATTATTTTATTCCTTTTCCATAATTTATTTTCTTCCAAAGTACTAATATATTTTTTGGAAAACAAATATGGATTAGTTTCTATGATTATTATAGTTAAATTTACCCATTTTCAAATTTATGATGCAATAATATTTTTATGATTTAAAAAAAAAATATTTTAAAATATTATTAAAAAGGTTTTCCATAATTTTAAAAGATAATGTTTTATCACACACAACACATTTTATGATAAAATTTATTTCGTTAAAATTAAATAATATTTTAAAATATTTATAATAAGTTTTTGAAAGTATACTCCTCCCCCTCTAAATTTTCTTTTTAATTAATTAGAACTTCACGTTTCATAACACTTACTAAATGGTTTTGTAAAGACATTTATATTTTTAATTCTATTGTTTCTCTATAGATTTTATCTAAAGGATTGATATTTTAATCACTATATATTTTTATTTTAATATGATTATTCTTTGAAAACAATATTTTTATTATCCATTTAATTTTATGTTTACGTTATGTGATGTTTTTTTAGAATGATTAAGAAACACATTCTTGTTTCCTATGTTCTTTAAGATATGATTTTTATTGATCTAAAGTGGAATAAATACTTATGGATGATGATGGGTGAGGTATTCTATCAACCTATAATTAATTGGTTTAATGTTATATCTCATGAGATTGAAGGGTACCAGGGAGGATTTATCCCAAGACAAAGGCAACCTAAGAGGATTTATCTCAAGATAATTTGTCACACAAGAGGTTTTATACTAATCCCAATGGTACACTGGGGGATTTTACAAAGTCATAAATGGTACATGTCTGATTTTACCAAGCCAAATATATGATTAATTTCTTGGTGGGTATCCTTGATATATGGTTTTTATGATTTTTTAATTCCACAGTATTATATAATATTATTGTGCTAATAATTATTCTCTTTTCATCGTGTTTAATTTCTCATGATTACGAAATATTTTTAAATAATATATACTTATTTACTTGATATTATGATCCTTTCTATCATTAGTAATGGGAAAATTTTATTTTTCCATATTCATTTTAGTAAAAAAACTTTCATTACCATTAATTCTAAAGTACCTATTAATATAAATCTTGATAAAATATTGATACGTTTTCTTTAACTAATCATTTGAGATCACCAAATTATTTAGATTTTCATAACCTAGGTTATGAAGGTAAGAATATCTTAAGGAAATTCATGAATTAATTCTATATTAGGATAATTATTTAGAAAGTATTTTAGATTAATATGCTTGTGTAGTAAATCTCCAAAACACTAAAACATTAAGTCCTTGGGTTGTGTGATTTGTTATGTGATGTAAAATTTAGATCATGAGATTCATGTATTATTTATTTCATTTATACATTAGGTCAATTTATTTAAATTTATAATACCCCTTTTGATTATAATGAATCATGTTATATTAATTATGGATACCATAAGAGAGAAGAGAAGTTACCATAGTTTGAAGCGGTAATAAAATTCCCAACCCCTAACTAGTTAGAATCCACTAACATCAACCCTTATAAAGAAGTGGGGAATATTTTAATACTTTTTTTTATCATGTTGAAGTATAAAAATTGGATTTAATAAATCTTATGATCCTCTAGACCAAAAGAAAAGATTCCAAGATGTGTTTTTTCTTTTACTAGGAATGGATAGGTTTCATGTAAACAATCATTATTAATAAGAAAATGGAACCATGTGAAATTGAAACACATTGATCGTATATTTGATAATATAAGTTATATTATAGGAAATAATTATACTAAATCAACCACATTTAAAAACATGATTTGTTAAATATATATCATAATAATAAATCATATCAGAAGGGAAACTAAAATGCTATTTATTTGGTATTAGTATGATCTGAGGAGTTTTCTTCTACTTATTAAAGTTTTAGTATGAAGAGAGACAATAACATTCATGTGAAATCACATAATACTACAGAGGTTAGTCCATCATCTATCCCTAATTTTTATGACTTATAGGATCTCATAGATCCACTATCTACCTCTATATAATCCATTTATATCCCTATCAATTCCTTAGAACTCGATGTTGGAAATCATCTAATTATGGAAAAAATATCAAGGGAGAATATCATTTAAACCACATTACATGACTATGGAGAATATGATTAAAATCCATGATAGTTTCATTCTTTAGGGGACATACCTGAATATAAAAAATAAATTACCCATCACACCATTGTGAAATATAAGAGTGTCATGTTTTGTTCTTCCCATCATCCACTCAAAGATAATGGCCTATCTCCATTAAAGAACTAATTAACCAGTTACAAAGTGAAAATAAAAAATATCTAGAAAATTATATAGTGTTTCATTGGAAATTAATTCCCATTTATGATAATTTTTTTCTAAACCCCTAAATTCACCAAATATCCCTCTTGAAATGAAAAACCAATTTTTACAATGGGAGAAATGTTCATCAAATTGATGTATTTATATAATATTATCACATTCAAATACATACTAGTAAAATATATTTTTATAGTGATTTTATCTATGGTAAAATTATATTATGGAACAAAAAAGGTAATCATTGGGATATTGTACACTAATCCATAAGGATGTGGGTGTTTTCTTATCACTCATTCTCTCATTTAGTGATTCTAAAAAATTATACCACCTCAGTGACCACCACAAAGTTACCAAGTGAATTGGTGTTATAAAAGATCGATATATCCCCATTTATGTACCATTGATTAGTGACTTCAAAAAAATCAATTTATTTTAAAACAACATTTTATTGATCTAAAATTCCTCCATGTACTAATACTGACCTAATAATATTGGAAATACATGTGAAACATAGATATTACCTTCTCAATATTAGAAAGTGGGTTTTTTATTTTACATAAAACAATTAATCAAGAACATAAACCTTTTTTTAAGAAACATTTGATATATCTTTAAAGAATAAATATACCCTAATAGTTGGAATTTATGGGACACACCAATTACTACCCCTAATATTAATTTTTAGTGCACATAACATAGGAATTTATTGTATTATGTGTTGACTTCATAAGATGATAAATAATGTTATACTAGATTATTGGGAACCCAAATATCATCTTTAGCAACATGAGCATCCTAAATGAAATATGAAAATTATAAAAGTATTAAATGTCACCCACCTCTTAATGACAAAGGAAATTAAATAAATTCATTTAGGATTGTGTAGATGGTTTCATACATTTTCAATTCTATAGAGAATAATTATATTATGTTTATGATGATTAAAAGCCCTGATGTAGTTATTTTGAATAAATATCATATTTACTTCACAAATAATTTATTTTAGGTGATAATAACCACACATTTTTTCCTTTAATTAAGGGATTCAATGGATGATATAAATTGTCCTAATGGATTAAAAGAGGCCAATAGGCATGCTATCTTATATACTCTGTAAAAGTATCATGATTTAATATTGATGTGCAATTATTTTATTTTATTCTACCAAACACATTTTTATGAATTGAATGACTTTTTAATACAAAATTTCTTCTTAGAATAGATAATAATTAAAAATTTAGTAATTTGATATAGAAATAGTGATTATTTGAATTATTATTAAATAGTGTTATTTTATGAGGAAATGATCTATTTGAAGAAATTTAATTCCTCTATTTTTTTGGTTTTTTAGAGATTTACATTGAAAATTTTTAAATCATGTTATTTTTTATGATTATTGTGAATTTCAGAAATGAAATAAATATTTTTCCACTATTTGTATATCTAAGATTTTTTATTGATTTATTTATATTTTCAGATTCAAGAAATTAATATTTTGAAATTAATATTGGATATTTTTATTTTACTTAATAAATTAATAATTTTAATTATGTTGGTAATTTTGTGAAACATGGACAAGATTACATTATCGTCCTTACTTAGTCATGATTATACGACCATAGTGTACTTCCCCATTATTTAATGAATATTCCTATTAATCTGTGACAAGATATGCTTCCATGGGAAAATATTTTATTTGTTAACACAAATCGTCAATGGGAAATAATTATTTTATTTTTTTCCTTTATTTAGTAAAAATTTATTCCTTTATATACCCACCCTTCTTCGGTTCCCAATGAATCTTTTGTGTATCCCATACATTCTTGGGGTATCATCTGTACAACATGTAAATATTTCACATCTTCTAGTTTCCATGCATGAACTCACCAAATGAAGAACAACCATAATTAAACAACTAATGTGAATTACAAATAATGAAATTTGTAATTTATGAAAATTGATGTAAATAAAAAACACATCATTTTTAAATTGGTAAAGGAAGTTTAAGGCTGATGAGTTTTTCGAGATAATGGATAAGACTCTAAGATCAAGGGGATATGAATAATTTTCAAGAATCAGGAATGACGGTATTAAATCAAAACTGAGATCAAGTTTAGTGGAAGAGAAGAAACAAGGCTGATTGAGACTATTTTATGAATCAAAATGAATAATGAAGACCTAATATTAGTAGAAGTTGAAAGAGTATAAGGCTTAGTATTTTTCCATAAACTCAACACTAATAAAGGTAAATCCTGAATGATATGTATAATCCCAATGAAATAAAAATCACTAATGTTTCTAATTTTTCATTTTATGAAGAAATAATTCTCAAATTAATATCAATCATGGACATCAAACTAAATTTAATCTCTAATAAGTCACAATGATAATGAAAGGGAAGTTTTGAATGACGGGCACAATGAAAAACCTGAATTAAGGTTATGAAGATTATTTATCAACAGAATCTACAACATGGATTGAAATTATTTTTTGAGAAATAGAAAAGAGAATTCATGATCACATAGATTATGTGAAGTTGATAGATCCATGATTCTAGATTTTCTATTTTTTATATATTAATATTTAATTATGAATGGTGCCTCTAAATTTCTAAAATTTTGTACCTATTAAAAAAAGTTGGTTTGCATCCCAAGTGTTTTATTTAATGTCTTAAAATATTAATTTTTATTTCATGTGATGAATTGATAAATGAGACTCACCTTGATATATTATTGATATTAGTTAATTATTGGGTTGATGAGGTGTTATCTAGTAACATTAATGATGGAAATTTTGAGCCAAATGGCACAAATGGAGTTTAATGGTTGAACACCATTACTTGGGAAGAAACGAGACATTTGACTAAGAAAATAGGGCATGAATGTTTCTTTATGAAAATTATAGATGTTAGAATGTATTTAGGTGAATAATAATTGATTATTTACTTTAATAGAGAAAATGGATGAGATAATATTCACAAGTGATAAGACATTACAATGAGTTTAATCTATGGGGAATATAATTTTGGGCCCTGTTGAATGGATCTATTGATGATAAAGCCTGAAAATAATTATTGTGCCTCAATTTATGTTTGTAGAATTATTAATGAATCCATACATGTAATAATTTGGTAAATAATATGATATTATCACCAATGTAGTGTTTTTAGTATTTAGGGAAGAATTAGAAATATTTTCTATTATGGAATGAATGACCTAGGTGTGATTCTATTTGACAATGAGAAATGGATAAAAGAGTCTAGAATATAGGTTAGATGTTGGGAATGTTTAATGTAACATAAGTGGAATCATATATATACAAAATTTATAGGTAAAATATAAATTTTGATCCCCAAATAATAAAATTAACAATTGAATTTGATGTTTCTCTTGGTCAGAGGACGAGCCTGGAAGCATTTAGAGAGTTTTTGGGTTACCTGAGCGAATATTTCATGCTGAAATGTTTGACAAGGTGTAGATGCATACTACCTATACCAAACTAATGTGAGATAATTGATTGAGGTATCCTTATTAGATGAATACGAAATGAATGATCAACAGTAATAGGCACATCACATGGAGGACATTGAATGGAAGAATGAGAATAATTATAGTGAAAATCTTATCCTGCAAAAGAGATCATAATATCATAACATGGGATAAATCATAGTATTGAAATGTAATCAGAATAATAATAACATAAAACATGAAACTTTGGGGCATACACACAAAATCAAAGAAAAATCATTTCATATTAGTAAAGATCATAGCCAAGACTATCATAGTGGACAGAGTCTATTTCTGAACCGAGTTCACTCCCTGTTCCAGTCTTGTATCACTAAACTGAATTAACTTTTCATTCCAACCGTGTCTATCTCACGAGATATAATTATTTACCCAATTTATTGGATGGAGATATAGTTCTCACCCATCTCATAATGAAACCATTCTTATGTGTGCCACAAAATCATAAGTCATATATCATAGCATAACCCATGTAATAAAAAATGGTATTATTAAACATCATGCCATCATAACATAATACATATAAGATAAAAGGACTTCATAAAAATAATTCCATCATAACATAATCAAATCAATGTGAAAATAGGGATATAAATAGAACCCTATATTATCTTAGATGGAAAATAATTTTGATAAAACACTTAAACTCCATTCATGAAGAAAATATCTTTTCTACTTCGATGACATTTTTCCTTTCGTAACATGTCATACAATATTGAACCAAAAGAAGTTAATTAAAAATATACTTGAAAAAATATAAAGGAATTTTCATTAAAATAATTTTCTATGAAATCATAAAAATCCATTCATGTTGTATAAGTTAATAAAAACATTCTTCTCGTACTTTGGCCGGAAAAGTCAAAAAGTATCTCGTACTCAAAAAGAAAAAAGTTTCCTTTCATAACTTTTACTAAAAATTAACCAATAGTAAAAATTGGATTTAAAAAAATTGTAGGTGGATAGAAATAATATTACATATTGAGGAAACATGGATGTGGATGATAAAGATTCTCTAGTAAATTCTTAAGAATAAACAATCTCGGATAAAAATGAGATTGTGAGATTTTCCCTTACTATAGGTTTGATATGCTTTGTTTGTATCCGAAGATCCTGTATAATGACTTAAATAATTTCATTGAATTATTACAGATCCTTATTCATTGTTATGATATCCTATATGTTCATATTCTTATCTTTCTATTAGTAATATTTCATTGCTACTTGTTATTCAGGTGTTCATTAGTTTATGCCCTTATGCATGTTTTGTCGAATAAATTCTTTTTCCACTTTTTATGTTATAGATAATTAATTTATAGAATGTTATTAATGTAATATATATCATATTTATTCATTCAATTCATTTATATAATCATTATTCAATTAAGATCACGTAGAACGAGTCGCATCACATCGTGGAGATGGTAGGTCGTACGTACGTACGAGAGATGATATCATTCTTTTGATATTAAAATAATATATAATTTGATGGTATATAATATAGAAAGAATCATAATAATGTTATATTTATTATTTATATCATTTATACTCATTATCATACCCATCCAAATGATGAAATGTTTGAATAACAAGCTACACCACGATGTGGAGATGGTAAGCCGTACGCGCGCACGTGTGTTGAATTTTTCATTCATAAGATGGGTAAAATAACTAATATTGTTGTAAAACTTTTATAATAATATCACAGTATATATAAGATACTAGAGTTATTATTTTAGAATTAAAACAACAGAGAAGGAGGAAGTGGAAGAAGAAAGGAACTTGAAATAGGTGGTGAGATATTTACCTCTTCCTCGGGTTCTTCCTTTTTATTTGATCAAAATGGCTCCTTAAGTTGGCTCTCTGATTAAACTAAGGCCTCTATGATAAATTTAGGATAGTTTAGAGGGCATTTGGGTAGGTTTTAGCTGATCCAAATGGCTTTGGTGGTGTTAATTAGAGAGAAGGGGGAGTGACCGTTTATAAGAGGGGTCAGGGGCACCTTAGAAAAAACATAAAATATTATTTTATAATAAATTTATATTCGGTTTATAATGGATCAAAAGTGACTTATTTCAAGTATAGGGTAGATATGTGTCGCAATCCTCTCATAAAATAGGTTTTAGACAAGTTTAGGTTACCATTTTAACCTTATCATTTAGATTTAACTCTAAGTTAAATAATTTAACTTTTATCGTGTCTTCTTGTATTCTTACAATATATGGTTAATAAACATACAATAAACTGCCAATCATACCCCAATTTGTTTATTAATGACATATATAATATTATATGAGTCTTTTTGCAGAACATTAGTTTTTTAGAAATAGAATATCAAATAATAATATTATATTTTTTTAAAAAACACTTTTATGTCAATTTTGAAACTATTAGTTATTTTGTTTTTTCTAAATTCATAATAGAATTATTACTTTGAAAAACACTAATCTAACCAACCCTGATATGTTATATTAACCTATAATATTATTTTAATACCTAAAAAGTCTCAAATTACATTTATTTGGGTACTAATAATATTAATTATGTTTATATTTCATTAATAAGGTATTACTGAATCATTATTGTGTCATGAATAAATTAAATTATTTAATTTTTAAAAATTATAAATAAAATAAAATTATGTATGAAAATTGTTTAGCTTTATAATTAATATTTATAGTCTAATTTATCTTATGTATAACCCCATATTAAAAATGTTTTACTTATTAAACTTTGATTTTAATTCTTTTAACTCTTCTTTGAATTAAATAATAATAACTGTCCTAATCTAATAAAAGTGTACCTAAATGGTAATATTTTATTCCTAAGATTGTTTTTGGTAGAATTAAACTTATCCAATAGTATTAGGTCATGTTTTAGGGTAATAATAATATCATTCTTACACTTAATTACCATATTTACTTTAAACCGTGGTAAATAAAAGTAAAAAGTTACTATTCACCAAAAATTATTTTTATCTTATTGAATAGTATTTTACTTATTTATATCAACAGTGTCTCTCAGAGTTTTGAAATTCCACTCATAGAAGTTGTAAGATTATTTTTTATGTAAATTTTAAAATTCTCCTAGGAGGTGGGTAAAAGATGGTGAAAATTTCAATAAATTTTTTGTATATCTAAAATTATTATAAAACGACTTCAATGAATTACATTGATCTTATATAGGTATTATGTATCTATTTTTACCTAAAATAAATTTAAATAAAATAAATTATTATTTAAATAAAATGTCGATTTTAACCAATAACTCAGTGTTTTCACTATTCATCAAAAATTAATGTTTTCAGAAAAACACCAAAAATTCACCCTAGGTTAATTTCGATATTTTGAATCCAAAAATGAATTCATTTTGAAAGATAAAATTTATAAAATTTCATGAAGTGGGTATTACTATTCATAACGGCTTGTTTATATAATATTTTAATAACATATTGTTGTTTAGTGAAATTTGGTGTTGTGTACAAAGAAAGCTATCGAGGAAGGTTGCTCTTGCATGTAATGCAATCCAAGACAATGTTGTGTGTAACGAATGATTCCTTTGGTGTTGCATATAACATAATACATAAAAAAAATATTTCTCATAAAATCTCAGGGTGTTAAATTATACCCTCCTAAAAAAGAATTTCTCCCTCAAAATTCATCACTTCATAACAAACAGATGAGGATACCTCTCCCTCATCTTATCCTCAAGTTCTCATGTAGCTTATTATAATTGGTGGTTCTCCATAAAACATTAACCAAGTAAGTGGTCTTTTTTTGTAGAAATTTTTCGCTACGATCCAGAATCTCTATTGGATGTCCTTCGTAAGAAAGATATTGCTCCATCAGTAAAACTTCCGAGCTTAGTACATGTGAAGGATCAGGTATGTACTTTCTCAGTAGAGATACATGTAACACATCATAAACATGAGAGAGATTCAGGGGAAGAACCAATCGGTATGCTACCTTCCCAAAACGATCTAGTATTTCAAAAGGACCAATATACCTAGGCCTCAGCTTGTCCTTCTTTCGAAATCTCATTACTCTATTTCAAGGAGATATTCATAAGAACAATTTATCACCCACTTCAAACTCTATGTATTTTATTTGATTGTCGGCATAACCTTTTTTTGACTCTAAGCTGATCTTATGTGTTGTTGAATATATCTAATCTTTTCTGCCATCTCATCAACAAGATCAGGTCCTAATAGCTTTCCTTCCCCAACTTCATCCCAACAAGTTGGAGTTATGCATTTCTTTTTATAGAGAGCTTCATAAGGATCCATATGAATATTAGAGTGAAAGCTATTATTATAAGAAAATTCTACCAAAGTTAGGTGTTGATCCCAACCAACATTGAAATCCCTATAGAAATCCCTCAACAAGTCTTCTTGAGTATAAATTGTCCTCTCAGACTGACCGTCTGTCTGGGGATGATAAAAAGTGTTGAAACTCAACTCTATATCAAGAGTATGATTAAGACTTCACCAAAACATTGAGGTAAACCTCGGATCCTGATCAGATATAATGGAATGTGGTACTCCATTCAATCTTACAACTTCTTTTACATATATCTTGGCAAGCTAATTAGGAGAGAAATCCTATGTATAGAAATGATGTGTCGAGACTTTGTAAGATGATCAACTATAACCCAAATAGCATTAATGCCTTCAGATGTTTTAGGAAGTCCAGTGACAAAGTCCATAGTGATGTTTTCTCATTTCCATTCTAGTATGTGTAATGGTTGTAACATCCCCTTAGACTTTTGTCTCTCAACATTAACTTTCTGAAAAACCATGCATTGAGCGACACATTCAACAACAACTCTTTTCATGCCATCCCACGAGAAATACTCCTTCTAGTCCCTATACATCTTCATACATCCAGGGTGAATAGAGAATGAAGAACTATGAGCTACATCCAATATTTCCTTCATTAATTCTAGTATGGGAGGAACACGATCCTGATTCCTAAACCTTATTATTTAACCATAATCAATGTGGAATTCAAGAACATTTCTCACCTTATTTTGTAACTCTACATCTTCTTTCTGGGCCTCTTTAATCTTCACATGTATAGATGGTTGAACATTCATTTGAGAAAGATAAGATTTTTCCCCTTCCATTATAATTCCAAGACCCATCCTTTGTAAATCCTTAAATATTGGATCTTTAGTGATCCTCATCATGGATAAGCTAGCATGGTCTTGTCGACTTAATGTGTCTGCCAACTTGTTTGCTTTCCCAGTGTGGTAATGAATTGAGTAGTCGTAATCCTTAATCAGCTCCAACCATCTTCTTTGGCACATATTCATCTCCTTTTCTATGAAAATATACATTAATTTTTTTTGATCAGTATAAATATCACACCTTTCACTAGAAATATAATGCCTCCAAATAATTAATGCATAGAATACCTCAGCTAATTCCAAATCATGAGTTGGGTAATTTTGCTCATGGATTTTTAACTGTCGCGAGGCATAAGCTATCACCATATCATTTTTTAGGAGAACACACACCAATCCCTTCTTGAATGCATCACTGTAGATCACAATCTTTTCTCCAATACAAGGCAGTGTGAGCATAGGTGCACTGGATAACCTTATTTTTAAATCCTTGAAATTCTTTTCAAACTCCTCTGTCCAAACGAACGTAAATCCTTTTCAAGTCAACCTGGTGAGTGGATTAGATAATCGTGAAAAATCTTTCACAAAACATTGAAAATATCCATCAAAACCATGAAATCTTCAGATCTCAGTTAATGTTTTTGGTCTCGACCATCTTTTGATAACCTCTATTTTTGGAAGATCCAAAGTTATCTCATCTTTTGAGATTATGTGACCCAAAAATAAAACTTTTTGAAGCCAAAAATCACACTTGGTAAATTTAGCATAAAGCTTATCCTTTCTAAGGGTCTTTAACACAATTCTCAAGTGATCTTCATGTTCTTCCTTTATCTTGGAATAGACAATAATATCGTCTATAAATACTACCACAAACTGATCAAGATAGTCTCTATTGACTCTATTCATTAGATCCATAAAGATAGAAGGGGAATTAGTAAGACCAAATGGCATCACTATGAGTCAAATCTATATAGGGAGATCCTATAAGAGTTCCCACTTTAGGAATGAAATCGTATTTATTATAACTATGTGTGGATTGATTCTAATTCGAAAAAGATAAAGAGTGATGCTTAGGATTTACACCCTGGTCTATCCACAATATTCTTTTTCACATTAGAATCACCCACCTCTTTTATTTCATACATTAAACTGGACGAACAACATTCTCACAACATGAAATCAAATTACAAAGTACCTCTAGAAATAATTAGTTCTTGATTATCATCCAATTGTGAAATGTAGTGAAGTCTAGGCCTTAAGACTAATCCACAGCAATGGGGTAAAGAAAAATTCACCCTCTCCATTGTAAAATAAAAAATCTATATAGGATCATTAATTTTGGTTTCTCTTCAAGAGATTCAACTAAGTAAATAAGATATTCAAAAATTCTATATATGAATCATATCTATGTAATGGATCCAAATTCATATCCAATATATGTCCATATTCATACTCATGTTCTTGAATACATTCAGATCTTGGTAATATTTCCATTGCATTCAGTGGTAGAATATATGATACCTAAGAGCTCCATTACCTAACCATGTAGTACGTTCTGTAGTTACCCTTGTGTAAGTCACCCACATAATGGGCATGTCAACCTAAGGATGCAACTGTTTGACTTTTTTGAACATTCCCTAGTTGTACTAGAATAAAAAACCCCCATAATAGGTTTTTCATGTAGCGGTAACATCGTTCTTAAGAGAAGACTATTTTGTCCATTTATAATTTGAAAAATGTATATTGGAACCCATAAATCATCATTCATCCCTTGTATATTTGTCTCATTTATTTTTTCCTAAATTTAATGTCTCCAAGGATATGGTTTACACATTTTCCCTTTATTTATTCAAATCATAAAATAATAACTTTGGACCATTTGACCATGCATCATCCATTATTTCTATAATATTATGGTCCTAGTTGTATGACCTAAATCTATAGGCAACATACTTCATATGCTTCAGTTAAACCATTGTAGAGAATCCATCTCCCATATTCATTATAAATGTTGACTTGAAATACCCATTAAATATTTATGTACATTCTCCAAAAACAATATTATGTTCTTTGGAAAATAAAAAACACCATAAAAATCACTTGATTTTAACGATATAATGTTAGTACTCGTGAGAGCTCATTTACCTTACTATGAAGTACGTTCCCTAGGTAGACATATATATAGCCACCAAAATAACAGGCATGTCATCCTATGGATGATATTATTAACCATGAAGTGTGTTCCCTAGTTGGCCTTTCAAACAATATCCCCCAAAACAGGTTTTTCAATTAGTGGTAACTCTGTTATCAGGAGAGACCTCATCTAATGTCATAAGACCTTTCTCATATCACCAATAAGATCTAGAAATCCCCAAATCACAGTTTACAACTTTCTACTTCAATTTTGTACCTGAATATAGTAACACATTTATAGATAGATTACCATGAATCAAAAAACCATTTAACCTTGGGCCAAAGATAAATAACTTAAATTTAATTCCCATAATGTATATACTATATGAATTTAAAGTTCAAAACTGCTAATGTTTATACTGCATGAATATAAACTCCACATCCCTTAATGATGTTATTGCATAACATTTAACTTCACAACCTCTAATGTCCTTGTTGTGTGACTTTAAACCACATGGCCCATAATTTCCGTGTTGCCTAACTTAAAACTAAACTAGATAATATCTTTTATGTATGAATTTAAACTGTAAAACATGATCTATTTTTTTATTTATTTAAACTACATAACATAATATAAAAAATACCCTTTATGAAAAAAATGTATTGTCCCTTAAACATAAAATTCGTGTAGAATTGAATTAATATTCAACGACTAAGTTAAAATGGTTTATTCCTTCATTATTATACATATTTCCTTAGAAACACTACCCACTATGGTCTTGAAACAACCAAATCTTAAAAAAATTTCATCAGCAATTGAATGTTGGGATTATTCATAGCCTCTTTTCCAGACCCTGTAGTATGCTCCCCAGCTGTCCTTGCATAATTTTCCCACAAAAGAATTCTGTTAGCCAATGGATTCCACTATTGACTGTGTAGTACGTTCCCAAGTAGGCCTTTCTTAAAATATCCCCTTATAATGGGGTTTTCAACCTGTATTAACATTGTTCTTAGAGGAGAAAATCAATATTTTCAAATAATGTTTTTTAGATTTGGAGATCAAAATATTGTATCAATATTCCTTGTGGAAGTATCTAATGAATATCAGAACATTCCAAGTCATCAAAGATTTTTTGAGTTATAATTTCTACGTTCATGATCAATGTTTTTAGACCTAAAACATTAGCTTTACTAGTACAACATAATTGAATTTAAACATTCCACAAAAAGAGATATTGTACTCACCTGGATTAAAACCTAAAAAGGGAATTGTGGAGATGATTTTTGTGTTGGCTCACTATACCTATACTCCCTATTATTTCTGTAATATTGATCATTTAAAAGTATAAAATGATCAAATCTTGTTAGGATAAAAAAATAAAAAATAAAAATGGGAAACTGTAGAAAAATCTATGTCTCATCCACTAAGTCTCTCTAATATTTAAATTAGGAAAATATTAGGTGATTTAACAAAATTGAAAAAGATTAAAGGGTTGTCTATACCACCCTAGAAATAGTAAAAATATGATCACTAGGCCACATCTCTTTGGGAACAATTAGATCATCCTTTCTTACTTGACGTAGCTCCAAATTCTGCTGAACGATTTTGGAATGTGTCAAAGTGCCCTAAAGTTACCTTAGAACTAGATTCTTTTTGTTCTAAATGAATCTAAATTTATGGGGGTTTGACCTCACAAAATGTGTTTCATGCACTTTCCATATAATTTAGGATGTGATCCCCACATAGACCAAAAAATAATAATGGTTGAGTATAATATGTTTTCATGCTGGAAGATGATGAAAGCTGGTTTTTATGTTTGAGAATACTTCTCAAAAATGTTGGATAAGTGAACCCCCCCTCTAAAAGTTGGCTCTAAATTTATAATATCGATGATAAAAATGTATTGATGGATTACATTAAATTTTTGAGTTTCTCATGGGAATATTTGGTGTATTCACCAAGCCAAGAAGTGTATAACTCTTAAAAAGATTCTATTTAACTTGTCATAGAGCACAAATACACTCACAGATCAAACGTTATGGGGCTTAGAAGATAGAAAATTTTATAAAGGAATGTGTGTCCCTATGTGAGTCCATCCATGCAATTCTATCCACACAGGTCCAATGGGTCTATAAATAGACACCTCCACCTCAAATTTTGTCGACACTAGATGAATTCACGAACCATGAATCCCAGAGAGGGCCATGGATGCTTAGGTCCTCTGCCTATGTAGTCCATCACCACATGAGAAACCATCCATGGTACACCTTTATAATGGAAAGGCCCACAACCCAACATTTGGTTGACCCGCACATGGGAAACCCATACCTGGTAAAGATAGTCTGATCCACCATAGTACTACTCAAGAGATATACCACTTGGGAGACAAAAAACATGGATCACTAAACAAAGGAGAATCATAGATGGGTGACACACCTGTGCGACACATACTAGGGTGAACCACATGATTGAACCCACTGGTCCATACCACAGGGTTTGCGCCACTATATTCCTACATGGGTTCAGTGTCGGGGTACAATCCTATCCCTTTGGGCCAGTCACTTCACTTCCATCACTAACGCCCATGAAGAATAGAAAGTCATAAATCGGTCTTTTAAAGACTAGTTAAGGAAATTTTACCTTGCATATTATACAAACATAACTCCCAACCCAAAAACATCATTATATAAGATACTCCTCCACACTCCATAAATTCGTGGTGTCAAAATAATAGTCATAGTTTCTTTTATGTGTTAAGAGTTAAAATTCTTCTCTTGGGTTCCTTGAGTTACTTTAGTCTATAAACTCTTCAAGAAACTCCCAAAACCTCTAACGGGACAGCTATGACAAGTTGATTCATAAACCGAAATCCTCATTAGATGTAAGCCCCAACCAAACCTCAAATGGGAATCCTCCTTAGGAGATAAATCCCATCCAATTCTCTCTAGAAATCATCAAGGAGAGGGAAGACATATTTTCTGAATTGTCAAATCTTCTACTGCCTCTTGTTTCTCACACCAAGCATGACTCATGTTGTCTTATAGGATGGAGATGATCATAAAACCCACACAATCCACGTCAATAGAATGACCTTTAAAAACTATGATTCATGTGAAATCAAATATATCGGGAATCCTCTATAGGAATATGATGACATCATAATTTTACATAATTCAGGTATCCTCCTCATGAGAAAACTTTGGGTTAAGCCCCTATACCACCTTGAGAAAAAATATCCCTCATAGTTCCTTCATAGGAGATATACTTCGTAGGAGTAAGAGTCAACCTATCATCTCAAAGGGCCATAATCCCCTAAAATACATACACTTAAGGGCCTCTATATGCTTGGTTCCTCACTAAAAAACTTCATGGGCTTTGATTCCCATTCAAAAAAGATACATAGGAAACCTCCTTGAGGTTCAAACCCCACATCATAAAACCACCATATAATTTTGGTATAATTCCCTAACAGAGACTAATTCAACTTGTAAACTCATATACCATCTATGTTCCTTAGGTTGTTTTTACATAACTCCCACTAGAAACATTTTCTAGACACCATCATCCTAGCTATCCTTTCCACATGAATTTAAATTGTACATTTGGATCCACATCACATAACCTTAAAAGTTATTATGTTCCAAATTAATTTTAATCAAACAATGTGGGTTCTGTTTCCATTAACAAGGATACATTGTATTCCAATTTATGGGTTTGATCCCTACATCAAACAAATTCCGTCTCCCTAGACGATGATAAATTCTAGAGTGAAATTCATGTACCTTGAAGACCATAAACTCTAGATTTCCCCACTCTATGTTTGGGACACCAACATCATCCTAATAATTACAAATTAATCTATAGGTTGTATACAAGTAGATACTATTAATGGAGAACATAATATACATATAAATGTGTCCAATCAATAAATAACCTCAAAATATATATCAATGATTTTGAATTCCAAACATGCTAATAATTGATTGATAATATTATGATAACCCAATTCATAACTCGGAATTAATTATGGATTCATGAACATATATTAAATCTGTAAAAGAGCCCAATAGTAGGAAATAATTCCCCCCAAAAGTCTGTGATGTTCTTGATCTCCCATCATCTCGACCAATGAGAGTTCTTAAGCATTATAGGTCAAAATATCTAATGAGAACCTACCATTGGAAAATATGCCCCTATAGATACAAAACAATGGGATGTTTCTTGTTCCATGAAAAAAATGGTGGTAACCATTTAGAAATATTTGTTTCCACAATGAAGGGAAATTTTTTTCAGAAACATTCATCTACAATATGTTGTAATGTCATATGATTTACAAAAAATGTGAATACAGGAAGGTGAAGAAGAGGAAAAATAAACCATGCTATTCAAAAGAAAAAATTCCATAGCTATCTCTAATAACATCATGAGCATTGGCACAATACTCTACTCCCATACTCTATTCTAGAATAGTAAATCACCCATCCATAGATGGATTATTTCGTTTGTCCTTACATTCATCCATGATGTCTTTCTATGTACTAGTCAATGACCTGAAAAGGGTGGGAGATAAGCTTATTAGAAAACCACTAACAATATCTAACACTATTTATTTAGTAGATATATAATAAAAAATTTATAGGTAATAATAACATTAGACTAGTAAATATAAAACCCATATCTTTCCAGGATCTTCATTGGATACTCGACTGATACTACCTACTTCAACCGAAGATGTAATGTCTCTGAGCACATATCATTTTAATTTTATTTTAAGGCTGAGACCCAATGTATAAAACTAAATAGTCTATGTAACTATAGTAGTTATATGAGGATCAACTATTATCATGTAATTTTAGATTGATAAGGGAGTAAAATTTTTCCATATTGAATAAAAATCATATACTGAATCCAAGTGTTTTATTGACATAGTAGATACATTAATCGATTTAATTTACTTGATTCCTGAGATTGTCGAAAAGTGTTCCATAAAGGGAACCCATGTATCACTCCAGATGTACTATGAAAACCCATTACCCTAAAAGCTCATCCATAGAAATACATGATGGAACAATGTTATCTCTCTAGGTAAGCTACAATGACATTTACCTCTGACCTCATCCTTATAATTCCATATGAGGAACCCAAGTATCACGCTTGGAATAATATAAAAGCATTTACCTCTGATTCCATCCAAGGTTTGCCACTTACGGGACTAGTTATTGCTCATGGCATAAAATAAAGGCATCCATCAAGTGAGCCTCTCTTAGGTTTTCTATATAAGAATACATACATCACACATGGAGTGATGATATACCATTATAAATATTTTAATTATTATACTCAACAATCTCATTCATGGAATCATGGATGGAATCTTTTATATCTCCCTCAATATCATAAGTAGGATTGTCATGGGATATCCTATAACCCATATAATTAAATAATTCACTTAATTAAATTTAGGAAATTAATTTAAAAGGATAACTCAAGATATAATCAACAAGGAGCAGGGGCCTAGGTTCACGGTATACCATTACCCATTAGTACAATATGAAATATATTTTATTCCAATGGTCCATATAAACACATCTCTATTGGTTGTTTCATTTCATTTCAAGTGATAGGGATCCTAGGACATTAAGAAAATCACACCATAACTGTTGGATCTCATTGATGTGGACATAATTTGATGATTAATATAAGATAATATGATGACCCTAAACAAGTTGATATCAATTAATTTAATTAATTATACATTTTGGAGGACTCACATGGAAGGTTTGGTGTACTGAACAATAGTGAATAATATAAAAATAACTAGATTAAGGGTAAAAGAACTAGTCCACCAACGTTATCTTGGTAGAAGACTCCCCAAACTATATAATATTTGTTTTTTATATAGAATGAAATAAATCAAAGATATTTAAAACTAAGCCGATAATAGGGTATATTAGCTTAATCTGATTTAACATTCCATACGTTGATATTAAATAAGGGATGAAGAAAGATGAGTCAAGAGGTTATCAACAATCTTCCAAAGTAATAATCAATGAGAGAAATAGATGGAAAAGGAGGGAGGATCCCCAAATCCAATCTTGTAGGAGAATGGAGAGGTCAACCAATTGAGAGAAGTTCTTTACATGAATGTGGAATGAAAATGAGGGAATGAGCACAAATAGTAGGTTGGAGAGAAATCAAAATTACACCCAGTTTTAAAGGGAAAATAGTTTGGACACATGATTTTCCAAACTCTATGCCTAACCATGCAAGATTATTACTTAAGTGGAAGTATCCAAGCATTCCTGGTGCATTATTTTGTAATATAGTGTATAGATCATATGATCACTCTGTAGACCCTCTAGAGTGTGAAAATTTTTGGGTGACATAAACTAAATAGTTTATACCAAATTTTTACACATACATATTTGAGTAGATCAACCCAAAAATTTATTAAAAACTTTGTAGCCTCAAGAACATGGTTTAAATAAATCATGTTCCTTTTCTATTTCAACCAAAACCTAAACCTTCATGCTCTGAAAGTTTCCCATATTATCTTAAGAACTCTGTGATAAGATTAGGCATTAAATAAAGAATATAATGGAATACTCAAATAGAATTTTAATGGGTGTTTAATTCTATGAATTTTCAGGAACATACATATAATATAGCATCCCAGAACTCTCATAAATGGATATTACTTTATTTTTATGAATATTCAATACATTAAACAAATACACACTTGAGGACTATAATTGTTTAGAGTGTTTGGAAACTAGTTAGAAAATATTATAACTTGGATAATGATCTTCAATGTATCCTATATAGATGGTCCTATTAATTACTCCTACTTAATTTCTTTCTTCATAATATAGGGAAATGTATCCTAAAGAAGGGTTAGAAAATAAAATCATTAAGTCTAAAAAAGGAAGACATGTAATCATAAATGAATGTAGGGCTCTCAGAACAAGAGAATAAAATTTGAAAATCATAACCTTCATATCAAAGATAATAATACTGATTCATGGAAGATAAAATTGTACATTCATAATACAAGAATCTTAAGGAAATTAAAGAACATGATACACGAGATCATAAAATTAGCATATGGAATATAATTTTTGGAAAATATATAAACACATAAAATGATTTCCATTGTAGTTATGGATCACTACCAAGACCTTCATTATGGAAAAAGCCCCATTCTAAAAAAGGATCGCTCCCTGTTCTGATGTTGTGTTAAAAAACTAGGTTCACTCCCTAATCTAGAAAAGTTTTTTTAAATTGGTTTTACTCCTTGTTCTTGTTTCATCATAGTGAACTGGGTTCACTTCCCATTCCCACCCAATCCTATTGAACCATATTCAATCCTTATTCCAATATTGTCATACTGAACCATGTTCACTCTGCTTTCAATCCCTTTCTTACTGAACTAGATACAATCATCATTTAATTTTAACTATCTCATTAGATATAAATTATTACCCAATGATTTTTAGGGAGATATAGGGCCTAATTGTCTTCGGGTATAACGTATCCACCATACTTGGTCATAAGAGGACCACATTCCATTGTTATAACATAACCAACATCATACAATAAAAATCACCCATAGGTGTGCTATAAGATCATAAAACATTTTTTATATCATAGCCCATGAAATTAAATAGGTTTCATAAAATTTTTATCATATCATAACATATGTAAAGGAGATTGGTTTAAAAATCATTTCATCATATTATAACCTATGAAAAAAGAGTGTGTTTATAATAATTCTCTCATGGTACAACATGTGCAAGATAAATGGATTTATAAGAACCTTATATTAATGAACCATTAATAAAAATAATAATAATGGTTTCTTTGATTCATATCACTAGAAAGGCTTATATAATATCAATGGCTGTCATCATGGATGGAAATTTATTTTAAATTTATTTTAAATTTTTTTAGAGGAAAATAAATTTTATTATAAAATCATTTATTTAAAAAATAAAAATATTTGAAAATAAACATCATTGATAATAAACATGTAATATTATAAAAAATATATTAAAAATAATTTAAAATAATTCTTCATTAAAATATCTTTTTTTCTTTTTAAACACTTTTTAGTACAAAAAAACATTAAAAATATTTTTAACATTGAAGTCATTTATTTAAATTATAAAAATTTCCCAAATATTAAAGAATGTGTTTTATTTGAAAATAACTTTGAAAACCAATAATAGAATAATTAAATCATATATCAGTCATGATATGGGGAAATACTATTTGTGTCATGCATGTTAAAAACAAGTATTATTTTCCAATTTTTGGTAAAATACCAACATGAATTATTTTCAAAAATAAAATGAAGATTCCATTAATTTTTTTAAAATCATACATGTGTCAAAAAAATCTATAAATCATAGGATAAAAAAAATATTTCTTAATTCATTCATATAAAATGTGGTTTTAGAAGAAAACAGATTTCCTACCAAAGATAGAAAACAAATACGAGTTTTCATAAAAAAACTATATAAATTATCATAAGTAAAAAAGAATGAAAAATGGTATTATTGCATGAAAATATTAAGAATAACCATAGGAGAATAAAATTCATGAGATTATTTTGAGATAGAACATAAGATTTTATATTCGTAAACATAATCATAAGCTATCTCGTTAAATGATGAGATTGTGAGATAAAATCATTAGCACTTTTATAACATTGAATCATAAGCTCCATGAAGTAATTAAATAAAATATAAAATGAAATATCATGTGGATAATAAATTAGTTATATCTAATTTTAAATGGGTTGAATATATAACTCTTGAATGACGATCGATGAATAACATAACATACATCTCAAAGAAGGAAAATTGAGACAAAACCCGCTTATTACTTGAGTAAATTTTAAATTATAAGCCCCATTAAAGAATAATGACAATTGAAACATTAATTATCATTAAATGAGGTAGATTAATTATATTTCATTTCATTGGGTATTATATACACTATATAAAATAAATGAGTGGTGAATATGGCATAATTCCCTTAGAATTAAATGTGCGACTATAAATCCCCATACCTTAAGTATGGAATTCTATCATACTTGATAATTCATCCAATATAATAAATTTAAGTTTTATATAATTATCTTAATGAACCATATTCAAGTATATCTTACAATATATGTCCTATTTATGACCTTTTATTACCTTATTATTAAAAATTGCATGCAAATGTCAAATTTTAGGAAATACTTTCTTTATTTTCATAAATGTTTTGATCTGTTATTTTCTTCCTTATTACTATGATATTGGTTTAATAATATCCATAATTTAAACAATTTATAATTACCACATATAATTAGTATATATTTATTTATAGTAATACATATAATTTTGTGATAAAAAAGGAAATATAATGTTCATGGTGACGGTAAGTTGTACGTACACATTAACATAGTTTTTCTTTTTTACTATATTGATAGAATTAAATGTAAATTCTATATATATTTTCATTAAAGAATAAATTTTATGTCATATAGATCACATATTTTCATTAATCCTTAATACCTTCCATTTAAAACATGAATGAATCACATCGTTTCATGATGCAGTAGTCTCCTATACACACTAGTGATATTATCATATTCCTACAAGATGGAGAGTATGAAAGAATGTGTGATATAATAATTATTTTATTATAATAAAATCATAAATATCATATATAAATAATAAATTGATCATTATGCCCAGCCTTGAGAGGTGGTTGTGGAGAAAATAATGACATCAGTTTACGAGGTTGTAGTCCAACAAACACACGAATTAAGGTTTTTTAACCCATTTAATGGATGTGGAGAATGGTATAGATCATGAACTACAAGAAAAATATCATTATATTTAATATAATGAAGTTATTTTATAATCATGATTTAATAATATTTATAAAAGGTGTATAACCTTATAAAATAAATATTCTTATTGAACAACATTACCTTTTCTTCGGTAAAGAAGGCTTAGTACCAAGACTACCCAGTCCCACAAAATATATTAAAATAGTATAAATAGAGCATTACAAATATAAGGAGAGAGTTGGGAACAAAAAAATTACACACTAATAAAATTTTACATATCAAAAGTGTCAATATCATCACCACAACCATACTCATAAAAAGCACCAACATCACCAATCTCTCATTCAGATTTTGTATTTTTATGATTGAAAACCACATAATACATCTCCTTGAGCCTTTATTTCTCTACTATGTGTTGATCCCAGAAAAAATACTTATTATAATTTCCCCATTTAGGATTAGTATCAATCCTTCTTGATACCTTAGAAGAGGACCTGGTAGGCATGACCCTTAGCGTATTGGAGTAATCCGTCCATGACCTTCTCTTCAGCGGAGAATAGATAAGCCCCTCATTATCAATCACCTTAGTCATCCCATGTGTGATGATATATTTTAATGATACTTTATTAAAACTCAAGGCTTTAGGAGTGTTTTTGGAAGTCTTTTTTTCATCATCAGTAAAATTCTCCCATCTATTAAAAATTTTCGAAGAGTAATGGAGTTCTTGAATATCCTCTAGAAAATTAGGTTTTTGTAGGCTACTCCCATGATCTCAATCACATGGACCCTACATCAACATATCTAAACAATTTTACTTCCCAAATATATATCCCAAATACTAGTTTTGTGTATTAGTTTCAACTAGGACCTAACATTGAGAAATTAAATTACCTGTTCACTCAGAACAGATCCTCAGATTCACTACTGAAACTGGATTCATGACCGTAAAAGAATTTATGTGAACCTCTCTCTCCTCATTCCTGGCTTCCTTTCCACAAATAACATTCTCATCACAGACCCATGCATGACAATTGAAGATTCCAAGAAAACATCACTATCCTTGTGACTAGAATAGTCATCTAGAAACATAACAGGATCTTTGTTACCACTTGTAGCTTTCTAATCACCGACCCCTTCAATTACCACAGAAACTGAATGCATGATAATAACAACAACCAAGTTAACCTGCCCCTCCTCATGCCGAACATAAACATCCTAAACCATACCTGAATTATCCTGGGCATGATTATTCCTTACCTTCACAATATAGTTTGAAATATCATCATTTATATGATAGTCAATATCATGAGACACATTATTACTCAAATTCAGAACAACCTTTGATGAGAAAGAAACACCCAAATCAAATTTCAATATAATATAAATATAATAATTTTTTTGGTTAGGTAGGGTTACCTTTAATGCCTTATGTAATGGATTGACTTCTTCATAGGGGATAAAAACACTTGAAGAGACAACCCGATCATCACCTTTCAACCTTATACCTTGATCTAGTCATGGGAAATTAGCATCTAGAAGACAACCTAAAATAAGGAAGACCCCATCAAGAGTTGGGTTTATGGGAATTGAATCAACACCAATTGTGTTCCACTACATCCTGTCTCATTTTAATACCATCTAAATGTTTCCAAATTTCAAACAAATTGATCAAAAGTCACACCAATACTCAATGATGAATGACTACTTGTAATGAAACTCATCATTAATAGTAATCAAATATGAATCGACACGCAGCTTCATAGGATTAATTAATGAAAATAATAATAATTAAAGGATAAAGAGAAAGAATTTGGGGAGTGGTTTGGGCAGGATATGGCCATAAAAAATAAGTTTTATTGTGTTAAAAAGAGTGGAGAGTGGGTGAAATTTTATAAGTGGGGAGAGGACACAATTTTTATTTTTTAAATAAATTGGGAACTACCATATTTTTCATATCTAAAAATTGTTATATATAGACCAATATAGAAACTTATATTTTTAATGTTAAAAATATTTCTATAAAATAGTATTTAGACTAGTTTATAGGTCAATTTTAACACTATTGTTTTAGTTTAAAACCATAGTAAACCCATTTTTACCCTTAATTTGGTAAATAATATTTACCATTTTCACTATTCCATTTAGTTAAAAATTATGTTAACCTTAATAGATAAAATAAATTATGATGAATACAAATATTGAATCCATTTTCCCAATTTCTATTTATATAAGTGAAAAATATAATTTAAAATTAATATCATAGATGTGATGAAAAAAATTGTTTTAAAGGAGCAATTGTTCTAAATATTATAATATTTTAAGATCAAAATATAATATTAAACTCATATCAATTACATAAATAAGAATAATTTATGTATAATTTAATTAATTTAAAATTACAAAAATAAATTTATAATATAATATAACTTTATAAATAAATTTAATCAATGAGATGATTCTAATTAAAATTCAATATTTTTTCACTATACATTAAAAATGACACATTTTTAGAAAAATACTAAAAATCCCCTAAATAAAATTTTGATTTTATCTTTTCAAAATTTCTATTTATTGAATCAAAATTTTTTTCCCAATAAGTGTCAATGATTAGTTTTATTATAAGTCCACCATAAAACCGTGACAAAATGTTTTTTGGGAAAATATTAATTTTAAAAGTAAAATTGGGTAAATACTTATCTGTTTCCTAAAAAACACATATGATGAATGATAAATAGTTTATTATATATATATATATATATAATATTAAATTCATAAAAATATTCCCCCAAAGTATTTTGTTTATTTTATTAAGGTAGAACACATTTGGTTATATAGAAATAATTTTTAGAAAAATACTTCCTTTATTTTCAAATTATTTTATTTTCATTTATTATTGATCGATAGACAAAGATTACATTATATATTAATGTTTCAACCATATTTTTTAATAATTTATTTAATAATATTTATAACTAAAATTCAACTTCTAGGTGATAAGTGAAATTTTAAATAATAATATTTTAATTTGATCACACCTTTCTTTTAAACTTGATGTTTCATGTAAAACATGATTAATTCTGTATTCTACGTAATCTAATAAAAAAGTGTTTTTTTATACCCAGATAAACTCAATTTTACTTGTAACTGAAGATAAAAAAAAGTATTTTGTTTCACAAAAAAATATAGAAAGGATTAAATATATTTGAAAAATTAATTTCAAAAATTCTCTTGGTGTTGCATTCTACCACACTTAAAAATAATTTCACCCTCCAAATTAATTTCTATAATAAAAGGTTTAACATTTCAAAATTACTTAATAGAAACCCAGATAAAAAATGAATATGAAAACTTCCTTTAAAATGTAATGTTGGAAACAAAAATGTCACAAAAAGTGACTAATAACTAGGATTCTATATGCTGGAACATAGTAGAGAAGTTAAGAATTCAACATGTAAGAAAACAAAAAAAATTAAAGTGAGTGATAGATATCACTGATAAAAATAATTTTGGTGATCCTGAGAAAGTTAATGTCCCAAAAAATATAATCAAAAAAGGTTTGAAAATGTTCATTGATATCTTAAAAAAGGTTGATCAGATGAATGTTTTTTATTTGAATATTTATTCCTTATTGATAAATAATTTTTATGGGAATATATAATTACATAATTTCATTCAATTTAATAAGGGTAATCTTATCTATCAGTTGTTCAATGATAAATTTCCACTTCATATCTTACTCCAATAAATAATAGTTAATAAATTATTTAAGAAGAACAAATGGATCATAAGATTCAAAAAACAATAATAATTCATTCCATATATAATTAGTTATCATCACAAAAAAATGGAAGCATTGGTTATCTAAAATGGATAAATATTAATAGATTGAATTAATACTTTAATGTCTAAGTCCCTACAAAAATTTCAACATAATCCATTCTATAAATTTTTACCCTTATGAACCTTCAAAATAATTAAAATCCAAAACTTTATATGGAAAGCCACTTAACTTCCAAAATGAACTCTTCATTAATTCACATATACCATAATGTTTCCTTTGATTATCACATGCCACACATGTTTATAAATTTGTTATGCAGTCTTTGTGAAATATGGTAATAACTGTTATAACCATAAAACCATATTTAAAACATGTATAAATTCTTATTAATTAAATAAATAATATATAATTGGAATTGTTCCATAAATTAATTTTTTTTATACTCCATCAATCATATAATATACCACTTTTTCAAAAAATCATTAATCAGTTCCAATGTAATTAGTACTATCAAATTTCCTTGTTCATATGCAATAAAATTTTTTCCCAAAAACATATATCATTCTATGTAACACATTAATGGTTATATTACCATAATAAAAATATAACTTTTAAATTAAATCACTTTTTTCCATCAATGCCATTTAACATATTGAAGAAAATAATTAATGAAAATATTCTACAAAGAATCCTTAAATATATTCATATAACATAATTCTTCAATTCCAAAACGTTAACACTTAGATTATTCCACCTCATCCATAATCAATTAACTAAGATTCATCATATAATTCATTAATACATATTTGTGACCATCATTAATTTATAGTATCTTCATCAATAGTAGTTCATCTAATAATCATACCACATTGTTGATTTTCACCATGGGATTTCTCTTTAGGACATCAATTTCCAAAATTCCTATACATTTTTCATTTTTTAAAACTCAGCTATTAATGATACCTTTGGATGACCATTATTCTAAAAAAATGTTTTAATTAATATTTTTCAATTTTACTTTTGATTTACATGCATTATGCCCCTCTTATCCACACTCAAAATATATTCTCATCCCTCTAAGACATCTTCTGGAGTGATTCTTCCAACATTCTTCACATTAAAAAACACTATATTCCTTCCATAATGGTCTCCACTACCTAAACTCCCTGTGAAATATATCTATCTCATCTTGGTGAGTCAGATATTTGGTTAAGGTTCCCATTGATAATTGTGTTTAGTGATAGTTGGTTACGTATAATCACAACATCCTTCCCTATTGTCATCCTCCCATCTGAATGCTCATTAAAAAATTTTCCACCACATTCAATGATAACCTAGTTCCTTATAAATATATCCATTGATTAAAGACAAAAGGCATATTCTGAGAAATTATATTAATAATGGGAAGCCAAATAGTCATGAAAATCACACATAGGATGTCAAATTATTGACACATTCTTTCTAATCTATGACAACTTATGTATTTAATAGGTAATTTAGAGTCATTATCTATTTAAATCATTCATGATGGTTTGTAAATAAAATGTGAATTTTTTAACCACATCCATCGTGAGTGTAAATATAAGTTAAGAGAAAGGCTAATTATCCTGCAATGGGTGATGATCAAGTCCAGTTCAATGCCCCCATTTTGATGTTATCATGCCCATGTACCATTATTCTGGGCCTATATCTACTTGTATTATACAGTCAAGGTTGTAATTACATTGAAACCAATCACTCAATCCTGTACAAAATTTCTGTACATTTCCCAATGCATTTATAATAAATATAATTATCCTATGATACATCCCTAAAAAATCTGTAGACATATTTATAGGGATATCACTAAACTTTTCCAATCATATATTAAAGTTTTAACTAATCCTATCATCTTATTCCATATATATAAATCCATACATCACTTACATTGATATTATATATATATATTCTATTATCAATATTTATTACATTATACAACCACAAGAATGGGGAATATAATAGGTTATTGCCTTCGGAAACTAGGAACATAATCTTCTAACATGGTATAATATCTTCAATGTCTCAAATAAATAACATCCCCTTTAGTACTCCTATATGAAATAAATTCTTAAAAAGCTATGGAAAGGAATCATATTAAAGGGTTATGTTATATTCTTAGTAAGGGTAAACAAGAGAGATAAATAAGAATAACAGGAACATAATGGTAGTGGAACATGATCATAACTTTTTAAAACCATACCCTTTTATATCAAATATTATAATCCTGAGTCATAACATAATGATTGGAACTTCATAAGATATGAATCATAAGTAACTCAATGAAAAATATCCATTAGAGAATACGATTTTCATAATTTATATAATTTTTTGTATACATATATTCATTTATCATTAATTACATATTAGGAAAGGCTCACATCCATGACCATCGGAGTGGAAAATTTCCCTTGTTAAACTGGGTTCACTCCCTATTACAGTCCTCTCTTTCTAAACCAACTCAACTCCCCATTGTAGCTTTGAATTAATAAATTTTTTTTAACACCCCTATTCAATCCTATATTACATAAATGGGTTCTCTCCCCACTCCATCCCCATCTTACTGAACCACATTTACACACTATTATATTCACTTCTTAATGAACTCTATTCACTCTCTATTAAAACCATGTCCAACTAAACTAGGTTCACTACACATTACATCCATGTATATCTCATGATATATAAATCGTTTCCCAATTCATTATCTATAGATATAGGTCTCAGCCATGCTTAAACATTACCTAACCATTGTCCTTGGTTATAACATAACCATAACCCTTGGTTAAAACATAACAACCATCATATAATAAAAATTACACAAATAAGGGACATAAGATCTAAAAAATCATCATATCATAACCCATGAAATTAAATGGGATTTATTGACATTTTATAATATCAAAACCTAAGGAAAAGATATAGGTTTCATAATCATGTCATCATTTCATCATATCATTAACCATGAAAAATAACTGGGTTCATAATAATTATTTCATGGTATAACCTATAGATAAGAAACCTGGTTTTTATAAATATTCTCATAATAAACCCTTAATATAAAGAATAAGATTGGTATCATTATTTAATATCACTTATAATGAATAGGCAACATTAAAATATTTCATTTTAGATGAAAAATAATTATTAAATATCATTTAAAACATTTCTAGAGGAATATAAATTTTCATTGAAAATTATTAAGTTAAAAAACAAATCAATTCTAAAATTAATTTATTTGAGAATAACCAATATGGATTTTAAAATAATTATTAGAAATTTTTTTAAAACATTCCTTAAGGAAGATATCATATCAGTAATGAGAACACTTTTTAAAACATAATCACTTTTAAAATCCTTCTAAATTTAAAATCATTTATTTAGAAATATAAAATTTAAAAAAAATATAAGATATGTATTTTATATCAAATTAACATTCATCAAATGTTAAGTAATCTTGAAATAATGGATTATTCATAATGGTTAAAAATATGGTTCAGGTCGTTCAAGTTAAACACAATGATTATTTTCACATATTTGGTAAATTCCAAACATGCATTGTTTTTTGAAAATGATATGAAGATTCCTTTTAGATTTTTTTTTGGAAATATTATATCATGGGTAAAAATATATTTTAAATATCAGAGCATAATAATAAATAATTTTTTAAATATGTTTAGAAAACATGTTTTTGGAAGAAAATGGATTTTTGACTAAAGAGAGTAATGACATTGTGTTTTCTTAATTATTTCCTCAAATAACATAAGAAAAAAAGAGTATAAAAAGTGTAATATTACATGAAAATATCAGGAATAAACATATGAGAAAAATTTTCAAGATTTTATATAGTTATGGATGATAATATTTTAACATCAAAAAAATAATCATAAATAATCCTGGAAAACTATTAGATAGTAACATGAAATCATTACCACTTTTATAACATTGTATCATAATCCCCATAATGGAAAAACATAAAATCAGACATAAAATATATTTAGGATATCATATTCATTAAATTCGTCTCAAATGGGTTATACATACACATTCTGAATGAATATAGGTTCATAATATAATATATGTCTTAAATAAGGAAAATAGAGACAAAAACCCCTACTGCTTGAGTAACATTTCTATAATAATCATTTCGAAAGAATATACTAAATTTAAACATGAATTATCATTAAGTTAGGTATATTAATTATATATCATGTAATATGGAATTACATAAACCTCATAAAATAAATGTGTGGTGAATATGGAATATGAATCCTAGAAATAAAAGTGAGACTTGAGATCCCATAACCATAGGTCTTTACATCCATAAAACACGTTCAAATATCTTTTTGAATAAATATTTATTTATTATAGATAAATTATATTAAAAAATCATAATTTTCAATACATATATGGTTTATTTATGACCTTTTATCACCATTTTATTATCAATTCCATGTTAAAGTCATTTTTCGGGAAAAAAATGTTTTCTTTTCGTATATGTTTTGTTTTTTTATCTTTTTTTTCTTCATACATTGATAATAGTTTCATCATATCTTGAATATTAACCATGCTATAAATATCATATATATTTATTACATATGTAGTTACATTAACCCATAAAATTTTGTGATAGGAAATAGAAGACACTTTTCATGGAGAAGGTAGATCGTACGTACATATGAATGTTGTTTCCATTCTATTTTCAGATTATTTCACACCAAGATCATCAAATTTCGTTTATTTTATTCTTTTACTGAAATTGATTTTTTATGTGGTTTGGGTTGAGTTCTTGGGTTGAAATTTTTATTTTTTAGATTTCATGGCATGATAGCTGATGGCGCATGTTTGGCGCATGGTAAGGGAAAACCGAGTGTCATTACCCTGTAAATAATATGTAATATGTTCTTTTTGGATAATAGAAATTATCATGGTTGGAACATGATTCTTGACACCACGTGATCATCACATGTGGGGTTACCATTTCTCTAGTAGTTTGTGTAAAGTTAGAAAACCGTTTGGAAAATTGTGCAGAAAAACCATGTGAGTTTCCCAGGTTATTAAATGTTGGAAATTACCTCCTCACCCCTCTACTATTTTAACCCCAATTTTTTTCATCCCTAAACTGACCTAGGTGCATCATGGGAGCCTCTATGATCCCACTCTATTTCCCTCCTTTTATTTTTGAATCCCCTTAAAGTTCTCTAGGTGATATTTTTAGTGTTTCTGGATTTTTCCTCTTCTTTTTCCCCTTCCCTCTTGGTTCATATTTTATCCTTGGTGGGTTTCCCTCATAGAAAACCGTAAGTCCTATGGTTTATGTGTGGGTTTTTTTGTGGATTTTAGACTGTTCTAATTTTCTCTCGAACGAGGTTATTTGTTATACTAATGATTAGTTTTATTCACATGTTGTTGAGGTATGTGTTTCAATTCATTTCCATTATGGAACATTCTATTTGAACCAAGGGATTTTCTAAATAGTTTCTAAATGTGTTTCCTTTTCTTGTTATGTGATAATATGAATTTATTTGTTCCTTTGATGATGTAAAATTGGTTCCTAATGGTTTTTAAATTTCTTCCTTAATAATGATTATATTAATAAGCACATAAATGTTTTGATAAATTTTCAATTGTCCTTTTAAAGGGAGAGTGGGAGGTTTTGGGGTTTTCCCCTTGTTTAGGTTTATTTAATGTGTTTGGGTTGTTAATTGGTTGTTGTATGTGAAAATTGGTAACTTTTATGGTGTGACACTCATGTGTGGATTATTGCATCGGTTTAAAAGTAGGCAATGTTTTTTTTAAATGGTCACATCAACGTTATTTGAAGTGCATATGTGTTGGGAGATGTTTTACTAAAATAAATTGATTGTGCTTTAAGAAAATACTCTTGGTTATTCTTGATTAATGTGTCCAATGGATTTTGTGGAAAATGAAAATTTTATATTAAAGGGGATTTGACGTGAAAATGTGGTGAAAGTTTATTTTTATAATGAAATGGATTTTTTTCATGTTGGATTTTATTTTGTGTACCCAAAATATGTTTGGAAATTATCAAAGGTTTGAAAATAATTTTTTAAAAATGTAATTTGTTTTATAATTGTTTTGAAAGGGGATTTTCTCATCGAAATGATTAGTATCCACTTGTTCTCATATTGGTGTTTTTTTAAATGGGTTTAACGAATTGTGCATGTGGTGAGAAATGTATTTAGTGGTTTTTGATTTTAAATCTGAAGGTCCTTTTGGAAATTTTCATGTGAAAATGGTGTTTCACAATAAATTAAAAAAATATATTTAAAATGGATTTTCAAATTTATTTTTTGGAAATATTAAAGGCTTGATTGGTACATTTTGTTTCTTTAAGAAGGATAATTTGGATGTGATGTGATATGGAAGACCAGTTGGAATCTTGAAATGTATTGAAAAATGGAATGGAATCTTGGGTTGCGTGAAGGAGAGGTTGGTATTTTATAATGTTTGGGGAATGCATTTTTATTATGGAAAATTGTGGTTTCCATTTGAGCTTTATTTATTAAAAAAATACTTGTGAAAGAGTTAAATTTTCATATGTGTTTTTGATTGTTGGATTTTTTTTTGAAGAAACATCTAGACTATGTGATGTGTTCCCATCTACTGTCCCATGCATGGGAACACACTTGGTTTTGGCTTTAGATATAGTAACCATTAGACCTTGAGGAGGTATCCCCTCTAATGTCTTGTGCATGAGGATACTATGGGTTATGGTTTCTATAACTTGTGTTGAACAGTATATTTACTAACATATTGGGATTCATGGGTGTTATATAAAGGGTTGATTGAAATTTTCTTGTTGACCCCAATTACATGTGTCGGTACCCCTGGACATAATGGGGCCAAGTGGGACGTCCCACTTGATTGGATAGTTTAGAGAATCCATATAGTTATTGATTATGGTGGTACACTATATGTTGATAGGTTATTCCAAATTAAGTATACCCAGGATTTCATCTAAATATGTTTAGTAAATGCCCATGATTTACTATCAGTATGTTCTATTAAGTTTATTATAAATGTTATATCATGCGTTCTAGTTTATACATTCCTCCTTCTTCTATTTTAAATTTTTACATAGATATTTTTACCCTATTGTATGTAATTGTGATTGGGATTGGGGTTCTTGATTTGGAATTTTTAAATGGAAGTTCTTTTTATAGAAAATATGTGAGTGTCGTTTTGAAAAGGGAACATGAGGAATGTTGTGTTTATAATATTTTTCTTGCTTATTTTGCTCTATTATCCTCAATAGAGCTTCTTTTTTTTGGATATTTAATTGGTTTTTTTGTGAAACTAGCATGTTCCAAAGTGGAATCATGTTTTGAAAACGGAATGCTATATATGAGTGATTTTTCTTAAAAAGAGGTATTTTAAGAAAGTGGTGTTCATTCAATTAAAATTGAAAAATATATTTCCTAAATGTATTTCAAACTATTTTTTACTGAATGTTTTGGGAAAGGAAATGAAGAGAATCTACAGTTATTACCTTTTGTAATTTTTATGCCCACACCATACATTATCCAGTGGATGTCGCTAGACCTAATCTGTTTTCCAGGTAAACGTTTCTCATTCAGTTTCTCTTGGGGAAGATTGGTTTTGTGGATGGTGGTGACAAATATTCCATATGGAGATCATGATTACATGGTCCAATTATAGTATTTTATTCATTATTTGTTTGTTTAATAGTCATTGTATACCAATTATTTAATATATTAATTGATATTCAGTTGTTGGTTTATTTATTAGAGACGTATTTTTTTATTTGATATTTTTTTATTTACACTAAATCTTTTCTATAGGATTATTTTATACCAGACACTAGTTTCATCCTATGGGGATTGGGAATTTCTATCAGGCCTTGTATCAAATCGGGTCTAGATCAGGTTGGATAGAATCCCATCTTGGTTCATGAAGAAATGGTATCAGAGAAGGCTCCTGTTATTTGAGGTATTAGGAAGAATGGAAATTAATAATATCATGACTCAGGAGGTATGTATGGGAAGGATTTCATGGTCTATTTCCCATACCAATCCGTATGTTTCCAGGGGTAGTCTAGTAATTTTGTCTTTTTTTTTGTTTTAGTGAATGCAAAATGAAAATGGAAGTGAGCTGGTGTCATGTAATGATCTCATGTGGAGTAGTAACCCATGTGGAATTTTAGTGCATGGTTCAAGGTCCACCATTTGGGTAGTCATTTCTTGGGGTAATGATCCACTAACCATTTAATTAGGTTATGCATGACCACTAGTTCCTCATTATGAGATTTTATGTAAGTATCGTGTCATTTGTTTCTTATTTTTGTGAGTGGGTTTTCCCCGGAAAAATAGGGAAAAATGGATTTTGAAATTAAAATGAAATTTTCATGTGGTTTTGGATTGGGAATGTAAAATTAATTAAAAAATAGATTTTTATTTTAAATATTTAAATGTTTTGGAAAATGTGGAGGAAAAGCGATTTTTGAATTTTATAAATTCTTGGTATAATGATAATGTAGTATGTTGGAAACTTGGTATTACTTATGAAAATTCACATATGTGTGGGTATATATGTAAAGTGGTTGTTGGACTATACTAGTGTATAATATAAGTAGATAGGGGATGAAAAAAATATGACTGTTCATAGGATTCTATTGGTGAGTGTTTGAAATTAAAAGTTAGCCTTGGTTTTTCAAAAAATTGTTTCTAAAAGAAAAATGATTTCATGAATTGATTTTTCTTTTAAAATATGGTTCATATTTTCAAAAAAATGGATTTCAGAATGTTCATTTTTTTCAGAAGAAAGAAATTATGGAGTTATTTGTAAAATAGTGGTTTTTTAAAAGATGATGGTTGGTTGTTTTTTGTATTGTTTGTCATGGGATGTTTCTTTGGATTCATTTTTGGTTGACGTTAATTTTTTTGTGTAATGATGTTGTTCATAATATGCCAACCATAAAGTTACCCAGAGTTTTTTGTGGGTCATAACTAGTTTCTCAATCTTCTCAATTGTTCCCTGTGTTGTATGGAATGTGAGTTTAGTTAAATGAAGTTGAATTGATTGAGTATGTTTAGAGTGTCTTCAGATTATTTAGAGAAGTTTGGAAAGAAGGGTTTCCAAAATAAGAATCCTTTATCATAGGGTGTTATATCATGACTATGGGGAAATATATACATCATACATTTGAGATCCATCCATAGGCCCTATAGTGATTCTTTTCACTCAATTCAGAAAAAATGAGGGTTTTGGGTAACTATGGCCTGGATTTTTTCTCCAATGTATGAGTGGATACAGTTGAAGTTCTTTATTATAGTTTTAGTTTATTATATAAGATCCATATTGTTGTTAGAAAATTTTTGGTGTTATTTTTTTATATAAAAAGTTTTTCCTTTTGAATATAAGTATTATATTTGTAATTAATTCTGCTGTGGGTGCTTTTACTTTTCTGGATTGGTTCTAGTTATTGGTCATGCTGGTTTTGGTGATGTTTGATTTTTTTGGAGTTGTTGACTGGTTTATTTGTTCATTTCTCGGGTACAAATTCCATTCAAGTGTTCCCCCTTATGTTGGTATTTTAGATTATGTGGGGGAATTATTGGTTCCACTGGTGTTATTGTTTGTATAATGTTGAAATGTTTGGGTTAGTTCATGTTGGGGGTTCTTCAATTGGGCCGATCTGAAGTCATGGTATGATGTTAGTCAGGGTTCTATCGTGGGGAGAACCCTCCAATTTTTTGTGATCCAATCAACTATGGTTTCTATTAAGAATTATTTGGTGTGACTTTTGGAGTGAATGGTCACCTCTAGTTTCATTTTTTTTCTTCTGTTTTATTAGGGTTTTGGATTTATCCTTGTTCCTCATATTGGTGGGTGAATTTTGGGTCACAAAGTGTTTGTGGAGGGGATAATTATAACATCCTAATCTAGGGACCTACTTTATTTTATTCTTCTCTTGTATTTGAGTCTTTTGGATTTGGTTCGAGTTGATTTCATGTTTTAAATTTTGGGTTTTTTGAGTTTTTTTGGGCTTGACTGTAGGTGGCACAAGGTAAGTTCATGGTTAGGTGAAACCATGTGCCCTCTCCCAATAAATCATCTATAATATTTTTATTTTGGATTGTAGAATTTATAATGGATGGCACACTGTTTGTGAGATTGTGCTACCAACATGTGTAGGGTTCCCCTTTCTATAGTAGGTTGTGCATGGTTGGCACATGGTTTGGAAAACCACGCTTCTAAACAATGAAAGTATCCCATGTCATTAGAAAGTGTAAGTTATCTCTTTTCCCTTCCAATGTTTTAAATATAATTTGGGATTCTCTATCCTATCAGGACCTAGGTACACCATGGGAGATTCTAGTCTCCTCCTCTATTTTCCTCCTTCAATTTTTGTATCCCCGTGAAGGTCTCTTGGTAATATTCAATGAATTTTTGGTTGATTTCATCTCCTCTTCTTCCCTGTCCCCCTTGGTTCTTGATTTTTCCATGGTGGGTTCTCCTCTTGGACAAACACTAATGTTTAGGGTTGAATTTTGGTATTTTTTTGGATGTTAGGCCGTGTGTATTGTCTCTCGGTATCGTTTATTCTTTCTCCTGAAGTATTGTTGTGTTCTAAAGTTGTTTAGGTAGGTGTCTTTATCATTTTACTTTCCAAAAAAATCAATTTTATGCTTTAGGTTTCATAAATGGCATATATATATGGTTCCCTTTTTTATGATGTGTTAGTATGAATTTATTTGGTGTTTTGATGATGGAAAATTAGTGTGAAATGATTTTCAAATATCTTACATAACTATTATTATATATATATGCACAAAAAATGTTGTATAAAATGTCAATTGGACTTTTGAAGTTTAATTATGTGCTTTTGGGTGGTTTTTTCCAATGGTTATCTTTTGGTAATGCGATTTGGTTATGAATTGGGAGTTGTATGTGAAAATTGGTTAATTTTATTGTGTGGCCTATTGAGATGGTTTAAAATCAAGTTAAACTTCTTCAAAAAGGTGTTTTCAAATTTATTTGAAGTGCATGTGAATTAGTAGTTATTTGTATAAAATAATATGATTATGTTTTTAAGTAATATAATTTTATGTACTTTATAAATGTTTTAAATGGTTTTTTTAAAATGTGTGAAATGGGTTTTAAAATTGATTTTACGGGATGATCTGTTGATTATTTTTTTTCTAAAATTAAATGATATTGTTTCATGTTTTCTTATTTTTTTATGTACTCAAAAAATATGGTAATTTCCAAAGGGATGTGAAGCATGTTTTCAAATATTTATTTTTTATGAGTTTGGTTTTGGAAACGAGATTTTCTCATTGAAATGGATAGATTTCACATGTTTTCCTTTTGTTTTGTTTTGAAATGGGTTTAAAGAACTATGAACATGGGGTGAAATGTATTTAGTGGTCTTGGGTTTGAAATATGAAGGCATATTTGAATATTTTAATGTGAAATTTTTATTTCATAATGAATATAGAAATAGTTTTAAAATGGGTTTGAAAATGTATTTGGGTTGGAAATGTTAAAGGTCGGGTTGTTACATTTTGTTTCCTTGAGAAGGATAGTTTTGATATGATGTGAGGTGAATGAATGGTTTTCATCTTTACAAGTTCAAAAAATGGATTGGAATATTAGGTAGCATATAAGCATTATTGGTATTCTACAATTTTTGGCAAAGAATTTTTATGAAGGGAAATTTTGTTTTTCATGTGAGCTATAATTATTAGAGGAAAATTCTATTCAAATAAATGGATTTTCATATGTGTTTATCTATATTAGATTATGTTTGAAAAAATCCACTAGAAATTGTGATGTTTTCTCCTCTAGTGGGTCATGCATGGGAATATGATTTGTTTTGGATTATTATATGCTGAGAGTTGAGTCCAAATTTATTATACCTAAGGATTTCTTTTAGAGGTGCTTAGAAAAGGACCATGATTAACTATCAGTATGTTTTGTTCAGTTTGTGTGACATTTAATATTATCCCTACTCAATTATAATTACTTACCCCCCCCCCTTACTTTTATCATGGATCTTTTAACCCAAGTGTATGTACTTGTAATTGGTATTGGGAGTTTTGTGCTAAAATTTTGAAATGGAAGTCCTTTTGAGAAAAAAGTTGTTTGAGTTGTTCCAAAAAGGGAACTTGGGGAAAGATTGGTTTTTCTAATTATGAAAACTTATTTGGTTCTTTCATATTCAAAAAATTTAGTTTTTTTTACATTTAGATTTTAAATTATCTTATTGGTTATGAAACAGACATACTATAATGTGGAATAATGTTTTGAAAATGGTAATATATATTTGTGTCTTTTTTCATAAAAGGGATGTTTTTTGAATGCAATGTTCATTCATTTAAAATAATAAAATACAATTTTATGAAAGTTTTTCAAACTAGTTTTTTAGACTGTTTTGGGGAATGGAAATACATTGACTCTATAATGCTTAGATATTGATCTATTTTATCCCACACCCTATCAATACCACATGACATTGGTAGACCCAAGAAGTTTTATAGGTGTAGGTTTTTGGTTTGGTTTCTCTAAGGTAAGTCTGGTGTTTTGGTTGTGGTGACCATGAGGTCACATGGATATGATTTTAGTATTGCATAGTTTTATTTTTTTTCTTCAGTTTTTCTACGTAGTAATCGTTGCATTAAGATCACCTTGTATATTTATTGATGTTTATTTATTAGTTTATTATTATGGGACCTATTTGGTTTTTATCATGGTTTTATTTTTGATAAATGACCCAATGTATTATTTTATGCTCAACACTAATTTCCAACATTTTGGGATCAAAAATGGCCTTCAGGCCGTGTATTGGATCAGGCCTAATGTCGAATTCAATGGCATCCCAGCTTTTTTCATGAAAGATTGAAAGATAGAAAAGTAAATGTTACACATAATATCATCCCATAATGATTTTTTAATATATATATATATATATATATATATATATATTTATATATAACTCACATATGATCATGAAATTTTCCTTTATACCTTCTATGTGTTGAGTGAATGATCCACATCACTTCACGAGGTGGTAATCGGTCGTACACATGAGCAAAATTATCACATTCCACCAAAATAGAGAGTATGAATGTATGTGTGATATAATAAATATACAATGATAGTAACATCATAAATAAAATATATTTAATATATAAAATATATATCCATTATTATATTCATCTTCATGATGTGGTGAGGGAGAAATCAATGGTATCGATTTGAGAGGCGTAGTCCACTGTACACACGAATGGTGATTTTGTAACCCATTTAATCGAGGTGGAGGTTGTTTTTTTTCAATTCATTAAAATAAGAACATATCATTATATGTAATATACAGAAGTTTATATATAATCATGATATAATAATAATTTTACAAGGTGGATAAATAAATAAAATAAAGATGCTTATTGAAGAACATTAACTATTCTTAGGGTTTACTCTATAGGTTTTCTCTAAAGATTTTCAAGGTTAGTTTTCTACCTAAAATAAGGCTTCTAGTATGATGGAAGGTAATGTGAGAAGCGATTTAAATAGTTCTTGGCTGAAAAAAAGAGTTTTTATGTAACAAATAATGGAGGAGAGGGGGTAGCCTTTTATAAGGGTGCGAGAGGACACACGTAGTATTTTTGACAAAAATTGGGTGATCCCACGCTTTTTATATTTCAAAAGGGACCAAAATGAACCCTTATCAATCCCTAGAGGTTTCATGTTTGAATTATTCAAATAGAATATTTATCAGATAAGTGTATAGGTCATTTCTTACCCTTAACTTGTTAGTTTAACCCATTATAATCACAAGTTAACCATAACCGTAATATATATTTTTTACTACAACAACTATTCATTTGGGTAAATAATTAATTTTAATGTACAATAATATATATATATTAATCTGATTCTAAATTAGGTGTAAATTTTTTCAAATTCTATTTACATAATTGGAAAATTTTATTTTAAAATTTATTCCACAAATTCTATGAGAAAGTGTGCATTTAATGAGAAAATGATCAAAAGTTTAAAATATTTTTATATAAAAATTAAAAACAAAATTGATTAAAATAAAATAAATTGAATTAATTATTCTATAAATAAAATAATTTCACTTTAAAAACACATTAATATATAATTTAAATTTATAAATAAATAAAATGATATGAGGTTTATTAATTAATATTTTATCACCGTTCATTAAAAATGAAACCTTTTTGAAAAAACCAAAAACATTATCCTATGATAATTTTTATATTAATATTAATATTTTTTTATTTTATAAAATTTATTTTATTAAATTGTAAAAATATATTTTTAAAATAATTTCACTCTAAAAGGCGACAAATATGTTTTTTAAAAAATACAGATTGTAAGAGTAAAATTTAATTTATTTATGTCTCTTATTTAGAAAACTCATAAGATTAATGTTATTAGTGAAAGGAGGTATTGTACATTTCTTGACATGGTATGATCAATGATGAGTCATTAAACTCCACCATTATCTTATTGGGGATATACATTGCATGCTATAGAATATAAACTAAATCGAGTACCAACTAATGAGGCGGATGGGATTCCATATATGTTATGGTATGGAAATAAACACGATCTATTTTATAAATGTGTATTTGGATCTGGGGAATTTTTCAAGACTATACCTAATAAAAAATGCATCTTAAAGAATTTTTTCCCTATATAGGTTATTAAAAGGAATATTAAGCATATTACCAACATGAGCATTCAGGTATAAAAGTGTATGTGTAATACATTCAAAATTTCTATAAATAGAACTCATTTTACATGACACTAGTTGTATAAGAACAATATTGATGAAGTTATTGTTCCATATTCTCATGATTTTTTATAAGAACAAACTCTATAAGCTACAGTGGGAGATAGAAATGTTATAGAGACACAATTGTTGTGAAGGTCTACAAGATAGGTTAAATAAATTAATATATATACAATTTTACAATCACCAAGCCATGAACACATTACATATTAAGGATATTAAACAACTTAATTCAATAGAAGTATTAAATCCCAAGGATGTTACTAAATGAAAAGAAACTAGGGATTCTGGAATGGAATCAATTTACAAAAATCAATTTTGAGTTTTGGTAGACCCTCCAGGTGATATAAAACCTTTTGTGGGAAAATATAAATTCAATAAAATGATATACATGGATGTTAAATAAAATACCTATAAAGCACAATTATTTATGATGGGTTTCAAGAAAAATCCAAGGAATCAACTATAAAGAAGCATTCCCACCAATCACAATTTTGAAATCCCTAAGAATATTATTTACAGTATCATCATTCCATGGTAATAAAATTTTAAAAATGGATGTAAATTCCTATTTTCATAATGGGAAGATTGTTGAATATATCTATATGAGACAAACCAAAGTGTTTACTATGTAAAATAATTTTAATATTTTATTTAATATTTATAGATCTATATATTGATTAAATAAAGAACCATGATCATGGAATTATCATTTTCATGAGTCCATAAGAGAATTTGGTTTCATTGAGAATGAAAGAGATCCATGTGTCTATAAGAAGGTTAGTGGAAATTCCATTATTTTATACCATTTTTATATTGATGACATATTAATCAGGGGAAATGATGTGAATTTTTAACATTCAGTGAATATATGGTTAAATGAATGCTTCTCTATGGAAGACATATTTTTAGTAGACTATATTATAAAAATTAAGGCATATCAAAATATAACTTAATCAATAATTTGTCTATGTCAAATTAAATATATTGACAAGGTACCAAAAAGGTTTAATAAAAAATAATAAAAGAGAGGACTATTTCTAATATCACATTTTATTATCCTCTATATAAAAATGAGTCCACATAGAAATAAAGGAGATTTAACGAATGAGTTGTATCCCTAATTATTAGATAGTGGGAAATATCATGAATTCCATTCCATGTAGTCATTTTTATATTATATTTTTTAATAATTATGGGATGTTATCAATACTATCATGGAGAGGTATATTATATAGGTATAAAACTATCCAAAAGTACATGATATATAAAAATTATATATTTATCCTATGTATAGAAGATGCAGAACTAGTATTGTGGAGAAAAACTATTTTTTGTCGTTAAGAATGATCAAGATGGTCTACAATCATAGTCGAGCTATTTATTTTCCCTAAGTAGTTGATCAATAAGTTGAAGAATCATATCTAAATCCGTGATAACTTATTATACAAGGTAATATGATTGTATAACATCTTCACATTTAACAATTGAATCGGTCTAGATACATGACCTTATCTTTGAACATGGTTTTGTACCTAATTTTAATGAACTTTTTATAGTTTATTGTAATATAACAATAATAATGGTACAATGTAAGGATCCCAAGGTCACATAAGAGGATAAATAATATTCTTTTGAAGTTCTAAATATTGATATATATTACTTAGAGAGTCAAGAATTATAGTAATTAGAGTTTCCATTGAAGAAAATAGGTATGACACCTAACTAAAACCTTATATAAATATAAGAAGGATTGTATTTAAAGAGATAATGGGTTGAAAGTTTCTAATAGTTTTATCTACTATAAGTGGGAGTACTGTGATTGGGTTCCCTAGACACAACTCATATATGTACACTGATTTCCATTACATGCATGCATGTAAATATATATACATGTGTTTCTTTTACCATCATAATAATATTTCTTCTACACATACTCTTTATATGGAATTGTTCCTAGATTAAGAGTCATATCAAAAGGTTATAACAATTCCCAACTATATTTAGAAACACAAGATACTATGATAGTAATAATATATACATATCCTATAGTCTAGAAACATCATACTAATGGGACAAAAATTATTTCTAACAATCAGGTGTTTAGGGATTATAATCATCGATACAAATTCTCACAATGATTTCACGTCATGATGTCGAGGATAATAGATCACGAGGACAGGCCCACTAATAGGAACAACTCAGGTTTTTAGTGTAATTGGTTTTTATTATCTAGGATAATGTGTACAATTATCTTTAATTGGAATCATTATGACTATGTATCATTTGATCACATAATATTATCCAAGATTAAAAAAATGCATTATATTTGGGTCGATGTGGCTTATATTTGGTGCATTATTAGTGGAATGAAATTAGTTTAATTATTAAGTTATGAATTTTGAATTCTAAATTGAGGAAGAGATATATTAGGACTAGTTGACCGGTATGATAGTACCATAATTTAATCTATTTTCATAATAATCGAAGTAAATTTAATCAAGTATGTATAGGAAAAAATAAATAAATAATGGATGGTGAAATATTGTGTTAATCCTACATTATGTGATCTCTCGAGATAATGGGATTATATTATATGATGTCTGTTCATTGGAGGTTGTTGTAATAGTGTGATTCCTTTTTTCACTTAGGATCTTGTATATGTGTTGATACTCAATTTCATCACAGAGTCCAAATAAAAATAATAAAGGGAAATACCACAGAAAAAAACGAGGGGAAAACTCATGAAGAAAATCAAAATTTGGAAAGGAAAGAGCTTTGGGTCTCTCTAGTTAAGGCAAGGGGCCTTTGGCGTGCATTCTACTATCACGCCCCCATATGTCGTGTTGACAACTTGAGCAACCCCAATTTTTGTGTGCACAATTTCACTTCACCCAAGGTCTTATTTTTTCCTATAAATAGACCCTTGGGTCCTTTATTTGTAGAGACGAATTTACCTGAATCCCAATTGATGATCTATTAACCCTAATGCTTCACCCAAGTCCACTAAACCATTAACGGTATATCTTTAACACTTAAAGAGGAGTAATTGATGGAGGATCATAGGAATTATTTCCTTTTAGTGTTTCAAATCCATAACACTTACGTGCACAAAGAACCCAACCTCCCTAAATCAGAAACACTTGTGTGGAACCTATTCCTTTCACATGAATGTGAGAACCCCACTTTTGGGAATACCTATGAATACTCTTGAAGGCTTGAGTCATGTATTGCCCTAGTATTATCATATAGGTTGATCATCTCTTAAGTGAACATCAGGTCACCAAATACTACTTGTGTTCCCATACATGTGCACCAGTATCTACTTGGGTGACCCTCTTTGATTCACTTAATCTCTTCATTCTAAAATCCATCAAGAAATGTTTGAATCCATTCATGGAAAGGATTATTCATTATTGGCTCCCTTCTCTGAAAGGGATTCAGTTGATACCTCGATCAAAACCTCTTGACTTATCAAACCTTGGAAAAGACACATCAGAGTGTCTCATATTTGGGTTTGTATATCCGCAGTTAGAGTTTTACCACATTTATTTCACAATGGGGTTAGGATTCATAGGACGTCTGTGGGTTTGTATATCTGCATTCACATAACCATTTCTCCCAGTAAAAGTGATGGGATTTTCTTAGTTTATAGGACAAGTGTTTGGGTCTTGACCTTTCCCTTATCAACGATACAGAGCCTCAGGTCTCTGATAGGGAAGGTATGGTTCACACTTTCTTTTACATTCAAGGAAATTAAATATTTCCCTCCCCTACTAGAATCAATTTTAGGGCAACCATCATGGGGTAAACCCCTACCCTTTATCCCTTCTTCCTTTATTTTGACCCTTTTCCAATGTAAAGAGAATAGAGGAAGGGCTCGTTGCCTCACCCTCTTCCCAGGGCGCCTCAACCTCATCCACCCTGCCACCATAGGTATACCCTCTACCACCAACAGAGGAGGAAAGGTGTGGGTGCCTTTGTTGAGTCCCTTACATCATCTTGTTTCTCACACTGAGCATGAATCACATGGGCTTAGAGATTTTTCATGGTTCCAACATTTTCACAAAAACGTGAACTATGAGAAATCTAATTTATATTCAAACTAAGATATATAGAAATTATTCATCAAGGCTCAAGCTCATTGGATATCCTCTTTAGGAATCCGACCCAAATTCCTTTAATCTGGGGATTCTCCTTAGGAATAATCCACAATTAAACCCCCAAATTACCAAAGAATATTTTTTTTGTAATTAATTCTAAACTCATTTCTCTCAAAGGAATATACTCTACTATGAGACTTGTAAAACTATGTTCTCTTTGATTCTCATCCACAAGGGATATGTAGGAGGCCTCCTGGTGTTTCAAAACCAACACTTCAAATCAAACCTGTTCTCCTTGGGCCATATTCCCAACATGGTCTAATCTTAATTGGAAGCCGATATTTATTCTAGGATCCTCAGGCAGCTTAGGCATAAGTCCCACAGCAAACTATGACTAAGCACCTTTCACTTAGATGTCCATACCACATGACATTAAACTGTATGGCTAGATCCTTATCACATGAACATAGAAGGCATGATGTGTCCCATTATGTGGCACTAAACTACAAGGGTTCTGATTCCTTTCATAAGGATTCGTAGGTAGCCCATTTTATGTGTAATATTGAAAATAAAAACAAACCTTCATCACCATAGATGAAAATAAATTCTAGATTTCCCCAATGAGTGGATTAAAAACCATTATAATCATAATGATGATTAAAATAATATCTAAATAGTATATTAGAGGATACCATTGATGGATAACCTCAGATACATACAGATATCTCCATTAATAAATAATCTTGAATATATACTGATGATTCTAAATTTTACACACGATAATAATTGATTATATTTTCCACGGTAAAATAATGTTATACTTTTTAAATTAATAAGAATTCATGAAAAAATTAATTAATTTCAAAATAGATTCCCAAATTCGACAATAATTCTCCCCAAAAGGGTGTGATGAGTCTGACCTCCCATCCTCTTGACCAAAGCATGTTCCTAAGTATCGTGAAGTTCAATCCTAATGAATGCATGCATTTAGAAAGCAGGTCCATTTTGGATAAAAAAATGTTGGTTGTTTCCTATTCCATGAATAAATACATTGGAAACTACCATGAAGCAGTGATTCTTAAAACTTTAACACATGTTTCATAGAATTATGAAACAAAAATGGTGAACCTGATGTGAATCATCAACCAAGTTAATAACGATACCCAACTATTAGTCCCCTATCAATTGATAAAGGAAGTCTAGGAAAATGAATCAATCATGCATGTATACATCTAAAAGTTATCACTTTAATGAAGTTTTTTATTGTTGTTTTGTTTTTTCTCAAAGATCCCTTTAGTCCAAAATGGTTTTCTTCAAGATGACTTCTGTGAACATCCTGACCGCTTCTTAGGCTGAATCCTCACCGACAAGAAGGATGTCATCACCCACCAAATGTCTTCAATGCTGGGTCTCCAACATACTGATAAGGGAGTACCATCATCATGGTACAATCCCAACCATGGAGTCTGCTAGACAAGATCTCTATATCAATAATAATCCTTGACCATCAGGACAACAATGACTGATGATCAATAATATGATGGTGTCATCCACCGTTTTCAATAGTATTGGATTCTTATCCCCATAACACAACAACCAGTCCCTCCTGTACTACAGGGAGGTGGATCAAGAGGTCACTCAAGGCCTCAGTTCAAGGATTCCAAGGTCCTTCCTGTGGACTCCCACCAACAATCGCCTTCTTCAGAATCTTGCAGTAGTGAACCCCCAATAGGATGGGGGTGTTGCCTTTGGATGTTTTTCCAAGGTTTCTCAGACTCCACCATGCAAGATGAATTGTCGGGGAAAACTTTTAGTCAACAGGGATTGAGTTTATACATATTCCCCCTCTAGAGAAGTCTATCAACCTAACTTGATGGTGAATAACAAAGAAGCACATATAGCTGTCTGCCCTAATTCCACTACACACAAGAATCTTTTGGCAGTAACCCACCAATACTAATAGAAAAATCCGGTGCATTATCATGAAAATGAACATACAACCATTTAAAAATTATTATCCAGTCATTAATCTTGTTTGAAAACATTTATAAAATCCCACCAATCCAATGTGGTGGCAACTAGTAAAAAGGAATATGCACCTACTTACAATGACCAATTATTCCAGCTGTCTCTTCTTCTAGTATTGAAAGAAGTCTATCTAATATACTTGATGGAAGAATAATGTAGTCACATACATCTTTCAGCATTAATCAAGAATTCCAAATAATTTTTTTTGGTAGCACCTGTAGATGTCATTCGGAAAGTTCTGATGACCAGTATTTGGAAAACTGAACTCTCTTCCCCCATACATGTATATTGTAAATACCCATTGATGGGAAAAAGAGGACATGAGTAGGCACATACACCTAATCTAGATAAGGAATGGACATACATTCCCATTCCAGCTGGTAAAGTCCCCAAACATATCTTATCAATGGTGAAAGGGAAGACAAAAATCCCTACCCATATTCTAGAAGAATACCAGAATCTTATAATAACTACTACAACAGTACCAGCGGAATAAACACATAAATCTATCCCCAAACATGGGGTGACACATTGTCATGCCATCTCAGAGCTGGTACACACCTCTGTTCTAGTCCAGGAGGGTCATGGGGCATACTCCCCCATATCATACGAACAACTAGATTGGGAACATACACCCATTCCAATTGGAGGTAATTGGCCCATTATGATAACCACTCCAAGGTAGGCATATACACATGTACTTGATAACCCCTTCTCCCTTTAAGTTGCCCTAACTAATTTTAATATAACATCCAAGAAGAAGCCTCTCCAAGAACAATTATAAAATAAAGAGTCAATATGTAATATAACTCCTCCTAATATTAGAGTTCTTGAAGCCTTCAGACATTTATCTATTGCAGCTCAAGATCTTACACTCTCGTTTCAAAATCATGGGAGTGGTAGCAGTAATTCTAATTCTCTCCATTGGAAACTTTATCATGAAGTCTTACTTCATGCGTATGTGGTCAATCCAGAGAGCCTATCTCTGGATGAGATCCATAGAAACCCTCCGTCTGGCCAGAAGACCAAGGTGCAAGAGGACTTTTCCCTTACTGTAATCCAAAATGGTGATCCTCATCAAGATGGAATTTTCTGTGAAGGTCCTCTCTATAGTATTATTCACCATTGTCAAGATAATTTTATAATTGATAATGTAGTGATGAGAAAGCCCTCATATCAAGAGGCACTTTCCAATACAAGGCAAGTCATGTCTTATTCCTTGTCATTAATATGTGAAATACTTTCTTAACCAGAATGACTCTTGAGGGAATGGCCATTCTCCAAACCTTCCTTGGGTCATTTGTCTTATAATATAAAGTGTCTACTTGGGTCAGACCAGGTGGATGATCCTCTAGTAAAAGACATTGAAGATATGTTGTGAAAGTTAAAACAATGGGCTAATGGAGAAATATCAATCATGATCCAGGTTTTGGAAAATTCATAATACGAAATTCCAAAATTGATGGAAGAAGATTGCATTCATGATGTCCGCCTCAACTTATAGAAGACTCTTCATCATTTGAAAACCAAATTATTACTATATGATGAATAAAAAAATCCTTTAAAGGAAATATAAAGGTTGAAATTCCAAATTGGCTTGAAATCTCTCTCAGTTTTTCAATATCCAAAGGTTGAAAAGAAATGGAGAAACCTTCAGCGTGCATTCCTCAATGCTCTAAAGAGGATATGCTAGTTAATTTATAACACCCCATTTGATGATCATATTAGAGGATAGGGAGAAGATAGATCATATCATTTAAGTAAGAATATGAGAATCTTGATCATGACTCTAACTTAGAGGATGTGATCCATCAGATAAGGGAAATTTATGAAATAGCACAATGATCTTCTGAAGTAGTGGATTTGAGTGGTTGTTAGTTATGCACCCAGCTATTGTCCGAACCAAAATTTATAAAATCAATAGAGAATCTATGCCAATATCAACCATAACAGTTCATGATCCACCCCATCTTATAGGCATGTGGGATTTTTAATTCAACCTTTAAATTTGTTAAACAAAGATCAATGGTTTGAAGAAGAAGAATAAGAAGAACATGAATAGCCCCAGCCTGCAGAGCTTGGGGATTTTTCGCATTTAAAATCCCCTCCTCAACAAAAGTCAGTTTTCTTATTATTAGAAAGAATCCAAAAAGAGAGTGTACAACTGAACTATCCAAGGATTCCTTTTGGGAAACTATCCACCAATGGGATTTCAGTATTTAAGAGAACAAAGTATCATCAATAATACACAGAGAGATGATCTTACAAAGATACTAACAAGATTCCAACAATGGATTATGCGTCAATAAATGTCATTAACACCATTACAGAAGAGCCTCTATAAAATGATTCATGTTCAGGAGAATTAGAAGATGAATTTATTATCTATAATATGATACTCACTAAAGAAAATGAATAAGGTCTATATACCTAAAATCAAAAGCTTACCCAAAACATTGGTATGCCTTTAAATAACCAACTCCCACCCCTCTGGAATGCATATAACAAGAAGAAAAGTAAAAGTCCAACTGCATATCACTTTTCCAGTGGAGAAGGTCAATCAATTTCACATAAAGAGAGATTGTCACAGTAAAAAGAAGATATTAAAGAGCATAAAAGACTCAATACAGAGTTACTTTGAATCAGCATTTCTACTAGACATACTCTGTAAGAAGATCCTCAACTTTCACATCCTGTAAGAGATCCCCACCAAAGATAATTTTTGTTAACTACAGATGTGGATAATGAATTACATCCATTGGGTAAACAACCAGCGCATGATCAAACACATCTTTATAGGCATGGCCATGTGGGTTATCCAAGGAAAATACCAGCACCACCAGTGGTTTTGTAAGTCATTGTAGTAGTTCAAGCTCTAAATATTATACCTGTATAGGTCCCATCTCATCCGAATATTCCCCAGGAGCTTATGAACACAATTGTGGCATTTATAACTCGATTAGAATCCATGGAAGAATGGCATGAACTAGTTCAACTAGAAAATAAAGCTTACCCTGAATGGTTGGTTCTAATTCCACCCCAACCAAATTTTTTGAATACCACATTCCCAATTGTTAATGGTTAGGACGATATGGAACAATGATTAATGAATTTTTTATATCATTTTGATCCAATTATGAGGACTGATAAAAAACCACTATCATTATAGGAACCAACTTTGGCAGGGTACAAAAGTTTTCTATCTTGGTCAATTACTAGATGGGAAGAACTCCTTTAGAAATTACTTATTCAATTCAGCCCAATTCTACTGAAGACAATAGTTTTTTATCTCACAAATTTCAAACAATGGGAAAATGAAAGAGTTTCAGATTTCACTGCTCTATGGAAAGGATTAACTTATTCCTTAAATCTGTCACTTCCCCAAGAAGTTTTGCATCATATTTGTGTGGAAAATATGCATGATGAGTTACGCACACCATTGATACTTGTGAAATAGACAAGTGGGTTTCAAGAGCTTCCTTCATTTACTCTACAGGTTGAAGATTCCATCATTGAATGTATGGATAAAACTCGTGTAATTACATTACCTCTAGGAAAGAAAAAAGGGAAATAAAAGGCTGCTACAATCACACTCATAGAAGATCATATACCAGCTTCCACTTCAAAAGCTTGGTCATATCGAAGGGCCCCGCCTCCCATGTGTCAGTAAGAACAACCGCCTTTTCAACATGATCAAAGAGATCAAATTCAGAAATAGTTTGAGGAGTTAAAGAACAAAGTATATTCTTTCCAGAATGACCAGGTTCTGTGTTACTTTATCTCGGATTTGGAAAATAATTTGGTTCATTTTCCAAGGCTGAAAAAACCAAAAAAAAAGAAGGAGATGAAGATATTCTGAACTATTGTCCCTTTCCCCAGATTTTGGGGAATCTCATTAAAGAGTGTTTTGTTTTCAAATACCTCCTACAAAAAATTATAGACTCTAGAAAACTAATATTAAAATGTTATTCTTCCAAAGTATCATGTGTTACTACTACTGATCCAAAGGAAGATGACAAATGTCTGGAAGTCAAAAGTAAAAATGCACAGAAATATGATGATTTGATGATTAAGAAAATGATCAATGAAACTTATTCCATTTTTCAAACATAGTTTAATCATCTAATTGTTTCTTCTACTACTTCCCTTATAGAAAATCCATCTTCATCAAAAGATCATTCCTCTAATGGTCAAACCTCAAACAAGAGATGTGATCAGAAGGACAAAGAGAAGCCAGAAGAAGACAAGCTTGTTTTAAGTCTTAAGTTGTCTTTGTAATTGGCGTATTTCTTGCCATATAATTCAAAAGAACATGCACCGTCGTTCCAAATGGAACAACCAGAACTGACCTGCCAAGAAGAATATTCATCAGATGAAGAAGTGATCTATGGTTTCATCAATTTTATCCAGTTAATGAATTCATATGCCAATAGTGATTCTGATTATTATAATATGGATTTCCCTGTATCTAATTGGGGAACTAGAGGAAGATTCCACGTTCTAGGTTTCAAGGGAAGACAATGGAATTGTAGATGCCACTATTTTAACTCTACCCTTTCTTGAACCATAGATGTTGAGGAAACTCATGGAAGAGACCTTCAGTGTGCTCAACATGAACAAGGAGATTCTTCCATGCATGACAGGTTGGGTCCTGTCATAATTATTTTAGAGAAACTATTAGAAGTCAAACTTTCTTTCTATCAACATGTAGATAAACCTAGTCATTATAATTTTTAAAATCTAGGAGAATTTTCATTTTCTGGTCTGAAACAAAGAGAATCTACATCATGGGCATCAACTTCCAAGGTACCTGCAAAACTGTATCTCCATGCTAGGACATCCAGACCTTTGGACCAAAAGAATGATGTTTTGAAACTGCTATCTCAATTACCAACCATGTTTCAATTTTGGAAGCCTTAAGTCTTTCAAATTTTTTTGAGATGCACTTATTGAGGCTTTGTCAAGTCATAAAGAGTTTGAAACTGAAGCTGGTGTTGTTGAGTTTTACCATAGAGATAATGATCCTGGAGAGTTTCATGCAGTCGTATCTTCTACGGTTGAAGATGATGTTGTACATGGACATACCAGGCCCTTATTTCTATCGGGTGGGGTCAATGACATAGACATCCGATGATCCTTCATTGATAATGGCTTAGGAGTCAACCTCATTCCTAATAGTACACTTAATTGACTAGGCCTCACTGAATCTAACTTATCTCCTTCTATCTAAATGTTTCATGGTCATGAAAAGGGTGAGAAAGAACCTCTAACTGAGATTAAACTCAAAACTCAGTTTGGAGATCTTTTTTCTATTTTGGATTTCATTATTGTTCATCAGGACACAGGCTTCAACATTGAGATTGTAAGGCCTTAGATACATCAACAAGGGGCCATACATTCATCATACCCCAAATGTCTCAATTATTGTTTCAATGGTCAAATTGGGACATTGTATTGTTAAAAGGGTCCATTAAAAATGTGTGAATCTCAATACATAGGATAATAATTTTATCACACGAATGGGAAAAAGTACATGACAAAGAATGTAACTAAAATTAATGCTTCAAATGGACTAGAAAAGATACTAGAAAACCCATTCATAAAATTGAGTACATATTTTTTTTCCTACCAATTAGATTGAAATGGTAAACCCAAATCCAAGCATCAATCTTGTAACTTCCATTATGTCAATTGAGGCAATCAAATCCTAAAAGCAAGGGAGAAATTGGTTATTCTCCATGTAGTGGGGAATTTTTAAATGGAGATGTCTTCATTTCATCCACTGATTTTCAACAAGCCTCTACTTCATCAATAATATTAGAATATTTTGTATTAATAATAGAGGAAGACAATGATGTTGATTTCTAATTCATAATATCTTCTTTATTACCCCTCAAAGACCCTTTGGAATCAGCCGGGTCAGAAATGGTGGCCTCTTCTTCAAGGTGTTCAAATACTAATTCCTCCCCTAACTATAGAAGTTTTGATTCATCATCTAAAATGCAAGTAGAAATAGAAGAAATGGCTAATAATGATGGTTAAGAAGAAGAAGAAGATCTCAAGGATACTTATAAAACATTTCAGTAAATTGTATCTACCACTGTGGATGAGATCAGAGAAATAAATCTAGGTATAGAAGAAGATCCATGTCACCACTCTAATTAGTGCATCCATGACCTCTGAAGAGAAAGAGGTGTATACATAATTTCTAAATCAACATCAAGATATATTTTCTGGGAATTATAAATATATTCCAGGACGTAATTCCAATGTATCCACGCATCATTTGGGTTTTCTAGAAGAACATCGAGTATTCAAGTAGGTAACAAGAAGAAAAAACCCAACCCATGCCTCTAAATTTTAAGCAGATGTTGATAAGATTATAAAGGCTAAAGTTTTCAAGGAGGTTCAATATCCCATATGGATGACCAAAACTATCCCAGTGAAAAATAAGAATGGTCAAATAAGAGTTTGCATTGATTTTAAGGATCTTAACTAGAATTTTCTTAAAAATTGCTTTCCAGTTCCGATCATATAACTTTTAATTGATGAAGCTTCTGGATATGAATCTTTTTCCTACATGGATGGATACTCTGGGTATAATAAAATACATATGGACCCAGAGGATGAAGAATTTATAGCCTTTAGATCCCCTCAAGGTGTGTTTTTCTATTGGGTAATGCCCATTGGCTTAAATAATGTAGGTGCAATGTATCAACATTCCATGAACCATATCTTCAAAACCTTCTTAGGGAAATTTGTGAAATGTTATGTGGATGACTTGGTTGTTAAATCTAGATAATTTCTCAATCACTTATATTATATGAAGGCCATATTCAATAAACTTCATTGATATAATTAGAAGATAAACCCCTTGAAATGTGATGTTAGGGTAACCTCAGGAATGTTCCTCGACTTTTTTTTATGCCATCATTGTATCGAATTTGATCATGTGGAGAAAAAATCATTCCTTCACATGTTACCTCCTATAAATTTGAAATAATTAAGAATATTATAGGGAATCTTAGCCTATATTCCGTTCTTTGTTGTCAGTTTGGAAGGAAAGTGTTTTCCATTTACTAGATTAATGAAGAAGGGAGTCACCTATCAATGGATTGAAAAATGCGAAGAGGCATTTGATACCATCAAGAAATATATCTTGAGTTCACTAGAATTAATGCCACCTTTTGAATGAAGACTACTTATTCTCTATGTGAAAAATTTAGAGAGAACATTGAGTGCCTTCCTTTCCCAAAATAATGATGATGAGTATGAAAACAACCTATACTATCTTAGTCAAACTATGCTTGATGCAGAAACTCGATATTCAAGTATTGAAAAGTGATTCATGGAATTAATATTTAAAGTTCAGAAATTGAGGTACTACCTATGACATCATGAGGTACATTTAGTGTCTTAAAATAACCTACTCAAATTTATCCTTTGTCATCCTATGCTTACAAGGCATCTGGAATAGTGGGATGTAATTTTGCAATAGTTTGATATCCAGTTTGTGCTTTGAAAGGAAAAAAAGGGCCATGATCTGGCCGAATTCCATAATAAACATCCATGTATGGAATATATATCATTGAATACTAAAATTAATGATGAATAGGACTTCTCTTTTCATGATAATAACCAAACATGGGAGAGGTAATTTGATGGTGCCTCCAAAAGTCCAATTGGGAAGAGAATGGAAAACCCTAAACTCAAAAAAGTTGGGTTAGGAATTGTACTTATCTCCCCAGAAAAGGAATTGTTTCTTTATTCCTTCATGTTGTCAGAAGGAGATACCAACAATGAATCATAATATCAATTTCTCATCGCATGCTTGGAATTGGCACTTCAAGTACAAGTGAATCACTTGAAAGTGAAACGTGATTCAGAATATGGTAATCAAACAAATCAATAGGGATTATTCCATTAGAAATAAACAATTAATCTCTTTTGGGTTTATGTCATAGGTTTAATGACTGAATTTACCTCAGAGATGAAATTTTATTATGTCCGACGATCAAAAATCACTCATACTGATGCACTGGATAATGTCGCTACAACCATGGCAGATCCAAACAGGGATGAGATAGTCATCATTATAACACATTGTTGTGTGGTCTCACCTTTATTTGAAACAATAATGGAGGAAATTAATTATATTATTCCTATTTCTAATTCATATCGTCATACCACAGGATGGAGAACACCCATCTTGGAATACCTTCAAAATGGAGTACTTCTACAAAATAGAGATGAAAGAGAACAGATCCGATGATGAGCGGCCAATTTTACTATTTATTATAGTCTGGATCACCAGAAGATCCTCAAAAAAAGGGGATTTGATTGAATCCTCTTCAATTGTATTGGTGTAGAATAAACTATAGCTATCAGAAAAGATGTACATTCAAGAGCTTGTGTTACTCCCCAGCATGGACATAGGCTTTCTGATCAAATTTGAAGGCTTGGATACATTTGGCCTTAAATGACGCAGGATTGCACAGATTTCACTTGGAAATTTCATCCCTGCCAAGTGCATGCCAACTTCATTCATCTTCCCCTAGAGTTGAAACATATATTTAAATACTCCTGTCCATTTTCCACATGGGGATTGGATGTAACAGGGCGTTAACTTCCAGCTACGACAAAGTAGTTCAAGTATATTCTTACAGATGCTGACTTCTTCTCCAAGTAGTCTAAGACAATACCTCTCAAAGAAATAGGATCCCAAAGCATTGTTAGTTTTGTTAAAACTAACATCATCACCATATTTGGTGTTCCTCATACTATTTTGATGGACAATGTCACCAATTCCTATTCTTTTGTTGTAAAGATGTTATATCAAGAGCATAATATCAAATCCAACCATTCATCTCAATATCACGTGGAAAGCAATGGAAATATATAGATGTTAAATAAAACCATACCAAGCACACTCTAGATGAGGTTGGATAAAGATAAGAAATTTTTTCCTGATAAAATTTTGCATGCTTTATGGTCTTAGAAGACTACTACATGTACTACCACCCAGGAAACTATTTATTCATTTTTGTATGGAACAAAATAAATTTTTCCAATAGAAATTCATTTACCATCACTCAAATTTGCATTCTGTGATCGTTTTTATACAAAATAGAAGTCTCTGAAATGGTTTCTTGATTTGGATCGATTATAAAAAAATTCATACTTTGCATCATTAAAGAATTCTATCCAAACAGAATAGCATGTGCCTTTAACAAGAATGTTTTCCTCCATTAATTTCTTCAAGATGAATTGGTATGAGTCCTCAAGAATCTAATGATACTAGTAATGAAAACTCTAAATCATGTGGTGAAGTGGGAAGGACCTTATTCCACATATAAGGTCTACTCGAGTGGAGCTTCTTCCTTAATCTCAATGGATGTGGTTCTTATTACAACTAAAATCAATGTGAGGTTCATGAAGAAATACATTTTGTAATTACACATTTCATCCCTGCTATATGACTCTAAAATACATAGCACAAGGTCCTACTCGCAATACGTTAATCTATATAACAACCATAAGCATCCATGCTACATGACAATAAAATGCATAGCATCCTTCCCATTGTCCCATAATGATAAACAACATGACATCATTTGTCCTCATTACATGACATTAAACTATAAGGCTAACGTCTTCTCTACTTGACGTTAGAAGGTTCTATATTAAAGAATCATTGAAATAAGTATTTCTCCTTAGTGGAACATGAGTCCCTTTATTTCCAATACATGAGTCAAATCTACATAGGGAACTCATTTCAAAAATTACGTGTGGCTTGATACTCATTCATATGAGATAAGTAGAGATGCCTAGATCTCCAATTTTGGGCCCATCTGTAAGCAACCAAAATTTTTATTTCCCTTTTCTTCTCCCGTATATGAACTTGATCTAGACTGAATACTCTTTTAAGAACCATGATTTGGTTTTCATACCATATTGTGTCTTAATTTTTATCATTCTTCTAGAATGTGTTAAAAGCCCCCATCTCCCTTGTCAAATTCGATTGGTGTGGGAAATGAATGTTTCAAGAACTATATATGGCTTGATTTTAATCTATATGAGATATGTAAAGACACCTAGATCTACAATACTTGGCATATCCATGATAAACCCCCCATTTTATTCCTTACTTAAGAATCAAACCAAGATAGGGAATGTTTAAATAACTGTGTAGGCCTTGATTCTTTCCCCCAACAAGACACGTAGTGACACTTGTGTTTTATCCCATAGTCTAGTTATAATTTGTCTTTCATTTTACATCGGTTCATATTCATACTTACCACATGACCTTAAACTGTATGGAAATCTAATAACCCTATTATTCATTTATGTCACCCTTTTTATTATAGAAGAAACCCTTACTCTACTTGTTTCTCACACTGAGCGTAGCTCACGTAGGCTTAGAAATTGGGTAAAAGTATTTTCTGTATAAATAAGGTGTCTCAATTTCTTATGAGGTTAAAAATTTCCTCACTACATGGCTTAAAACTACACAGTACAATTGTCCTTCTTTTTATGACTTAAAACTTCGCTATACAATGTTCTCACTACATGACTCTAAAATACATAGCATAATATTTATTGAACGGAAACCAAGAGAGTCTCTGTTTTTATATATGAGTAGGATTCATGTAAAGGACTTCATAGTTATAGCCAATATTGATCCAAATATTTCTCATGTACATTGAGCAAAACAACCTTCCTTATCTCACACTCTTAATCTTTAATATTTCAAAATATTCATAATATTTCTTATGGTTTCTAGTGAATGATTTTTTAATATATTAGAACTCTTTTGCCTAACTATGTAGTACATACCCTTAGGTGGCCTTGCATAAAATATGCCTACATAATAAAGATTCCAGTTAGACGATGCAACTATTTGGCTATTCATCATATTCCCATGTTTTCCCTATATAATACAGCCCTCTAATGGGGTTTTTACATGATGGTAATTTAGTTCTTGGTAATAGTGTCTTTTTCCCCTTAAAACATTGATGACAATATACAAGAATCTGTATTTTTAAAATATTCATTCATGTATATTTGTCCCATTCTCTTTCTCTCGATCTGAATGCCTTTAAGACCATGGTTAACACATCTCTCTCTCCATATGTTCAAAACAATTTGAAATAACCTTGGATCACTTGACCAAATATCATATATAGTTTCTATTTTTGGTCTTAGTTGTAGGAACTAAAACTAAAAACACCATACTCCTTAAGTTAGGGTCAGACCATCATTGAAATCATATTCCTCCGATTCATTGGAAATCATGATTGGAAATACTCTCCCCATATTCAAGTACTTTTCTTCATAAACCAAATTCTGTACTTTGGAAAATCTGAACCTCCATAATCATTCTTCATATTTTAGAAATATAATTTCCATCATCTGAAATGTCTTTTTCCTGACTATGCAATATGTGAACTAAGGTGTAATTGCAAAAGATTTTCCTGTATAAATAGGATGGTCAGTAAAAATATTCCACTATTTGTCTATGCAACATATTCCATAGTTGGCCCTATATAATAAAACCCCCATCATGGGTTGGTCAAATAATGGTTACTTCATTCTAGGAGAAGACATTCTCTAATGCTCCTAGACCTTTTCCCATATCATTCTTCAGATCCAAAAATTTCCAAATCAAAGTCTACAATGTTTCCTTCCATACCAGAATCTGGTAGTATGTTACCAAACAAATTATCAAGAAATTAGGAGAGTCTCATATATTTGGTCAGAGATAAAGACCTTAAAATAATTCCACATAATTTTCTTAATTTATGACTTAAAATAGCATAGTACAATATCCTCCAGCACATTACAGTGTCCTCATTGCATGAATTAAAACTACAAAGTACACTGTTCTCACTGAATGATTTAAAACTGCACAATATGACATCATAAATTCTCTTTTTTGACAAAATTTAACCATTCCTTATATACAAAATTTGTGTAGAAGTTATTTTACTATTCATGACATATGTTGGCATAGATAAACCATTATTCTAAAAATTTATTTCGTTTGAAAAACAACCCAAAATGGTCTTGAGTCACACAAATATTATTTTCCCTTGTCTATCAATAGTAAAATGTTAAATTCATAAGATCACATCTGCATGACTATGTAGTATGTGACCTTAGGTTGCCTTGCATAAATTTTTCCTATATAATAGGAATTTCAATAAAAAGATTCCACTATTTTGATATGCATCATATTCCCTAGTAAGCCCTATATAACACAAATCTCGTACTGGGTTTATCAAATAATGGTAACGTTTTTCATAGATGAGACTCCCCTTATGTTGATATAAGTTTTAAATCTGGGGACCATAAAAATCATGGCTCAATATTACCCTTGGAAATATTTAAAGAATATTAATGAAATTATTATCCACATGTCCTTATTTGGGATCTAATTTCAAAATTTACGGTCAAAGATATTCAACCTTAAACTTTAGACCTTTATAGTCCAACATGATTGACTCTAAACTTCGAAAAACAAGGGAAACCATACTCACCCTATTGAGAACCCTCAAAGTGATCTTTGAAAGAAAAGTCAAGTCCAAGCTCACTAAATGTACATTTTAAATGATTTATATAATATTGAGCCATAAAAAGTCAAAATATACAATGTTTGTGGGTTTTCAAATAACCCTAGAAACATAAAACTATACTTACTAGGCATAATGGATTAGGTAAAACAAAAGAAGCTATTGAGAATGAAAACATAGATGATTGAAGAAAAAATGTTTACCATTTGTGAAAAACATTTCACATGAGATCATCCACAAATTAGATTCTCTCTCTTATTAGGAATAACAAAAGGTATTCTACATAATTCCTCAACTGGTTAACAACCTCTTGAGCCCCATAAACTACCCATTGATGCACGTTTATTTCCATATCTCTACTGTTTTCATCCTAATGAATGCTTATTTAGCATCTACAGTTGATTTTTCACCATCTTTCTGGACTCCACCTAACGAGCTATGAAGATGGTCAAGCTCCCATGTAATGATATCTAATTCTTGTTGAAGAATCAATTACTGAACAGTCTTTTCTTTGATCTTCTAATTCAGTCCCTTCAACTTTTCCGAATTATTAGGTTCATCTCAGGAAAATGCCACATGGAATTCTTTGGTGTTGATCAACAGTTTAGATTTTATCAACTCTTTACAAATCATTTCTCTTGATCCCTTCTTCGAATAATCTCTTTCACCACATTATGAATTTCACAGTATTCAAAACTTATAAATCCTAATGTGATAAATAGGGATGAGAACTGTGGAATTATTGAAGCCAGTTCCTCAAGGGTCATCTGAGATATTATCTTCCATATATTATTCCATGCATTTCAACGTGAAAGAAAATGATCTTTTTGCAGTTCTGGGTCTGATTCAGAGTCACTATAAAAAGGAGGGCTGTATTCTGGGATTGATTCACTTGAAGAAGCGACATGTTCTTCTCCTTCCTAAAAAAAGTGTGCATCACATTCAAGTACTATTTAGGATGATGCATAGGCTTCAACTGCAAACCAATCTATTGAAGTTGATTTATTTATATGGTAAATAAACAATTATGGTTATGGTTATCTTCAAGGGATTACAAAAGTGAGTACAATCACAATATTAGTATATCTTACATAATAATAGGTCAGCAACTTCAAAAGAATCTTCCCCAATATTCTTAGTCTCAATAGTTTTTTGATGTCTTTGGGTGGGGAGTGATATCTTTAATTGGCTCAGGATCCTCAGAATGAATCTCAAAAATCTTTTCTATCTCAAGATTCACCTAAGCCAACATCTCAACAATAATGGGATAGAAATTAATATCAATTATTCCTTTAAGTATCTTTGAGGCAGCAATTTCTTTAGATGGAAGAGCATTTTTTCAACAAAACATGGTTAGAAATTTAATCATAAAATGATTAATAGGACGAATAATGAACACTCACTTCCAATTTATTCTATACAAGGAACTTCAAAATATTATAAACCATTTGGTATATTAACATGTTCTAATAATTATTCAAAAGACATGCCAAGGTTTATTATATCATTGAATGATATTCCATATCCCAGGTCAGTCTCACCCATGGGAGCATTCAATTTTTTTTCTTCGTAACCTTCCTCTGACAACCTTTAACCCCGAATATCTTCATCAACAATAGTTGGGGGGTCAGCATCAGTTGTTTAAAGATGTTCTATTGCATGTGATGAACCAAAATTATCACAGGATGGAAATCGGTTTTTGTTATATTTGATGTCTTATGAAGCATTGATTATTTAATAGAATCCTCCTCTCCTTTGATAGTTGTAACAAGAGAAGTGTTGCGAACAGACGTTGGTTTCTTTTTCATTAATTCCACTTCAAGAACCACCAGATTAGTTGGAGTTGGTTCCTATTCTGTAGCACCCTCCATGGATCTATGAAGCTTATAAGTATTTTCTTTCAAAAAAGTAATAGAATAATATCGTGTAATTATAAGAAGATTAAACACTTTTTCATGAATAAGGCTAACATTCATTATTAATTAGGAAGGCTTGCCACTACGGATATGGAATTTATCCCCAAATTTCTTTTTTCAATGATTTTGTTTTGGTACCTTCTTAATAGGACTTGCATCGTCATCTCCAAATATAGGTATTGGATATAGAAATACCCTTTCCATTTCATCCTCTATGGCCTGTTGGACTTGAGATATTTCTTCCGATTCATGGGGTGATCTGGTAGCTCCAAGAGTAGTGCCTCTAGGGCTATACTGTGGTAAGGGAACATCAGTTGATTTTCCTTTTACTAGCTTCAGGTTAATATGATATTTCCCTTCAGAAACAATTCTTTTACTAAATTCTAATTGGAAAGTAGAAGTAAATGTGAGAGAAAAGAAAATTTAACTATTCAGGATCTAGAAAACCACACCATTATTCATCTAAAGAAGGACCAATATCTGCAGTGGTACTATGATCTATCATTTAATTCACTCACTTTTTGGTGGGAATTGACTCATCAGTTGTATATATGAGAATTTATAGCTCTTATATGTAAGTCCTCACTACATTATGATTGTACTTAAATAAAATGTCAGATGAGGCCCGTAGATCCCCTAGTCCCGGAATATGAAGCCCTTTACATAGATCCATCCACACAGTTTCAACATCACAGTATAAAATTTTCCATGTTTGAACAACCTCTAGTTGTATATATTCAATGTTTATGTCAGATGGTTATGAAGAGGATCTTGTATCCTTGGATTTAAGTTTCTTCCCAACTCCCAAAGTTACAGATGGTGGATGAGAGAATGGGGCTTGTCGCACTTCAAAATGATGGATTCTAGATCACCTCAGTACAAATTTAGTAGGGATTGATGGTGTGGATCTATTAACTTTGGCATGTGGATTTTATTTGGCACGAGGTCTCTTCGGTGCATTTTGAGCCTCGTCACCTCCACCTACTAACTCTGATGAGTCGTCCCCTGAGGATGAAGAGTTACCTTCTAAACGAAGGGGTTGCATCCTACTACATCTATTTAACACCCACTTGAGGGAAAATATGGTTTAATAATCCTTCATGGTAAGACATGAAATAGTTTTCGACATACCATATAGTCAATCTAGTTACTACATCAGCAGAAGGTAAATTAAATATTTCTCCAATCTTCATCACAGACGTCGGCAACCATAATTCCTGGAAAACTATCAGATGTTTCTCTAATCTAATATGTAGAGCAGGGGATACAATATTTTTTGCATACATTTGAATTGAAAAAAATATATATAAGGATCATAGGCCTTTCATATGATTTCTCCGCAGATCCTAGTGGCCAATAAGCGATCTCTACAAGCAAGAATATATTCCCTCAACTCTAAAGTTGTCTCCCCATCATCAAAAAATCTACCCTTAATATGTTTCTCATAAGGGAATAAATAAAATTCCTTATTCATACTAAACCTACCCTTTTTATCGTAAGTGTTCAGAGATAAGGGAGAAATACTAGATAAATCCTGAATAGATGGTCGAAAAGAACATCCAAAGACCTATACCCCATATTGTATATCATAAGTTCTAAAGTGAGTAGAAATCCATCCCTATAATACCTGTAATGGACCCTCTATCCTAAAAGGAGTAATCCCTCTATAAATATGATGCAGATCCTCTGAATGTTATCCAAAACTGAACTGGCTAAGCCTATAATCCTTCTCTCAGCCATCTTAGCCGCAATAAAAAAGTGTCTGGCCTCACACCTCCTTTGGAATCTCGGATAATAAGTACACACTGAGACATGTATAGGAAACCTTCCAGATGTGTCTCCATATGAATCATTGAATTGAATTCATATCCCCACTTATCAAACACTCATTTCACCAATATTGGCCAAAAAGTTTCAGGGGTACCCCTCTTATCTCTCTTTGGATAGCTAGTCAGATAAGTACATGTTTGATCTTTTTCTTTCTTCTTTACTAGGAATATTTTCATTTTCCCTCTGTATGAATACCCCTTCTTGTATGGGAATTTGTGGGGGTCACATTCTTGAGTTTGTTAAATATTTTAATCATCTCACGAACCAATGATGGTCTCTTCTTCATGTCATTCCATGTCACCTTGGGAGGAATAAACTCATCATACATATCTCAAAGGATTAAAGATCCAGAAAATTTTTAGACATCTCATAAGGTGATGCCTACCTATCCATTTTTAAAATATAATGAGTTAGTTTTTTGGCTCCATTGGTTTACTAACTCTAGAACAATATCATCATTCATGTATACATATATTTTCCAAAACTAGACAGCCTCATAAATCCCAACACCTTTTAAGTAATCTGTAAATTCTGCACACATCTTGTTCACCCATTATGCCCAAATCCATGCAGGTTTTACTCCTCTTCTTGGGAGGAAATCCCCACATTTTTCCAGCCATTTGATTGATTTTCCTGAATATTTTGAAAGAATGATGAATAACAGTGTCAATGAAACTCAGGTGTGTGTGGTTTCAAATCTGAATCACATGGGATGTAATGCATGATATGAGATTTTTTTTGTTGTCCTAGCATTATCAAATGAGTCCCTAAATGAAACATTGGAAGATTAGAAATTTTTATAATCTTGAAACCAAGAATGTGGGACATAGTTTTTTGGGCCTATAATATTGACATCCAAGATATTTCCATAGCTATACATAGGTAGATAAGTGATTTGTGGAAATTGGAAGTTATATATCATAAAATATTTTTCTATTTATAGAATGGTGGTGTCACAGACTTCAAAGTAGTCATGACCGACAACATTCATCATGTCATCAATCCTCTTATTGGCCAGTTCCTCAGCATTTCCAAATCTTTTGGGAGCCATTGAACCTACATAAAGATAAAAACCCATATTTTAATTAAATTCATTCGTGATGTTTGAAAAAATAATTGAAATTTTTTTAAAAAAGGCATTAAGTCACAAAATTATAACATTTGGCAGGAAAATTTAATCCAACTTGCAAGTGTGGTGTCCAAGTTGTAGCACACAACTAAAAATATAAAGAATAAGTAGAAATAAAACAGATGTTTTTGAGTGAAGAAAGACTTGCGTGCTGAAAGCTAAAATTATAGAAGTATAAAAAAATTCACGGAAGTGGATCCACTATATATAAGAGACATAAGTCACCCTATATTCTAGCTTCCTACGTGCTACCATCTTGCACGACCAGTTTCCTTGCCCACTTAAAACATGCACGCCCTAGTACCCCCTTCTTTCTCCATCATTACTTTATTTCAGTATAGGATCCTATTTTCATTATAGATACAATTCTAATTGGCGGATTTTGCTGACAATCCATTTCATCACAGATTCTAAAAAAATGATAAAGGGAAATACCTTAGAAAAAAGTGGGGAAAACACATGAAGAAAATAAAAACATGCAAAGTTAGGAGAGTTGCGTCGCTCTTGTCAAGCCCAGGGGCTATCAGTGAGAATCCTACTTGTGCGCCCCAATATGTCATGAAGCCTAATTGTGTGACCCCATTTGTGGTGTAGCCTACTTTAAAACCAAATTTCATATTGCCCAAGGTCCAGTTTTTCCTATAAATAGAACCTTTGGGCCTTTATTTGTATGGAAGAATTTCCCTAAATCCCAATTTCTACTCTCGTCTCCCTAGAACATCACCCAAGTGCTCCAAAACATTTTTGGTAATTAATTAACACCTAATGAAGAGGAATTGAAGGAGGATCATTTGAATTAAGTCTTTTTAGTGTTTGAAATCCATAACACTAGCACGCATAAAACTCCTGACCTCCCTAAATCAGAAACACTTGTGTGCCATGTATTCATTTATTAGGAAATTGAGCACCCCACATCTAAGAATATCTATAAATACTCTTGAAAGAATTATTCAAGTCTCAGCCAATTATTATCATACAGTTTGTTTGTCTCTTAAGTGAACATCATGTTTCCCAAGCCTACTTGTGTGCCCATAATTGTTCACTAGTAACTACTTGGGTGCCCCTCTTTGGTTAACATACTCTCTTCAGCCCACTAGTCATTAATCCCTCTTCAAATCCATTCATAGAAAGGCTAATTATTCACTGGCTCCCTTGTTTGAAATGGATTCTGTTGATACCTACATCAAAACCTCATAACTTATCAAGACTTTGGGAAGGACACAATAACATGTCTCATATTTAGGTTTGTATATCCACAGTCAGAGGTTTCCCACATTTGCTTCATAATGGGGTTAGGATTCTTGGAAAGTCTTTAGGTTTTTATATATGTAGTAACATGTTAATTTATCCTAGAAATAGTGCTAGGATGTTCCCAATTTTGAAGATAAGGGTTTGTTTCATGACCTCTCCCTTCTCAAAAAGCCGGAATGTCAGGTCTTTGGTTGGGATGGTATGGTTCACCCTTTCTTTTCCATTCTCACAATAGAAAAGACTCCCTCCCCTACAAGGATCAATTTCAGGGAAGCCATCCCAGTATAATCCCATAACCATCATCCCTTGTTCCTTTCATTGGAACCTTTTCCAATGTAAAGAGAATAGAGGGAGGGATTGTCACCTCACCCTCTTTCCAGGTTGCCTCAAACTCATCTGCCCTGGCCGCTTTAGGTGCTCCCTCTTCCACCAATGGAGGAGGAAAGGTGTGGGTGACTTTGTTGAATCCTTTAATTCCTCTTGTTTCTCAAAGCGAGCATGAATCCTGTGGGTTTATAGATTTCTCATGGTCATAAAATTTTCAAAACAACCTAAACTATGAGAACTCAAATTCTTATTCAATCCTAGATACGTAGGAAGTCTTCATCAAGGCATGATCTAATTGGATATATTCTCCACAAATCCAACCCTAATTCCCATAATCCGGGCATCCTCCTTAATAATAATCCCCAAATTAGAATCCCAAATTACCAAGGCATCCCTTTCAGGATGTAAGTCTAAACTCATTTCTCTCAAAGAACTATACTCTCATATGAGAGTTTTTGAATGACGTGGTATTTGATTCTCATCCACATTGGATACGTAGGAATCCTCCTTGAGGTTCAAACCCTTCACATAAAATAATACATGTTATTTTTGGTCCATATTCCCAACACAGTCAAATCTTACTTGGAAAACCATATTCCTTCCAAGTTCCTTGGACTTCATATGCATAATTCACACACCAAACATGGACTAAGCACCTTTTCCTTAGATATCCATACCACATGACATTAAAATGTAAGGATAGGTCCTTATCACATGACCTAAAAAGGTATGAGGTGTCCCATTATGTTGCACCAAACTACGAGGGTTCTGATTCTTTTCACAGGGAAATATAGGTAGCCCATTTTATGGGTAAGATCCCAATATAAAAAAACCATCATCTCCCTGGATGACAATAAGTTCCAGAGTGTCCCACTATGTGGAATAAAAACTAGTATCATTTTAACTATGATTAATAGAATCTACAAATTGTATATGAGATGATACCATTGATAGAGAACCTCAAATACATATGTATATCTCCATTAATGAAGAACTATGAATACATATGGATGATTCTAAATTTTACGCATTCTAATAAGTGGTTTCCATTTTCAAGGGAAACTTATGTTATACTTGGTGAATTAATAAGGATTCTAGAAAATATAATAAATTTATAAAGCGAGTCCTGAAGTATATGATAATTCCCCCCAAAAGGGTTTGATGAGTCTGAACTCCCATTCTCTCCTCCAATGCATGTTATTAAGTATTTTAAAGTACAATCATAACAAACTTCTTCTTTTTGAATGTGGGTCCCTTTTGGATAATGAACTGTTTGGTGTTTCCAGTTCCACGAAAAAATCAAATGGAGCCCACATAGAAGTAGTGATTTTTAAAACTAGAACACATTATGCATGGAACTATGAAAAAATATGTTACTAGACTCTAATCTTAGAGTATGATTCATATACACTTGTTTTATGATAAGGAACTAAAGGTCCATACAATAAGTTCAACAATATATTAAACCAATTCAGAAGAATATAATTTTGGGACTATGTGGGCCCTACGTACGAGGCAAAGTTAATGTTTGAGTGTGAATAAACATGAGTAAAAATAAATTCAACTATAATATTAAATGATAGAATAATAATGAATGAATTTATTTCTAATGGTATTTACACATTATTTTATTTTACAAGAGAATATAAAAAACATATTTTTTTAATGAACATAATAAGTTCAAGGTTTATAAAATAATTTGTAGAGTTTGCAATAGGATTAATGGTTAAAAGTTTATGTGTCACATGATAGTGATAAAATATTTATAATTCTTATCATATGATAACCAATACATAACTGTGCTTTTGGTAATTTTTGCATGTTATTCTTTGATAGGGGAACACACTTGAAAAATAAAATCTATTATATAATTTATTTTTTGAGACTAAAACGTTTATAACATCCAATTTTATTATTTTTTTTTATCTACCATACTCTATCTCAATTAATATGGATAGAAAATAGTGGAAGATATTGTCTTGATAGATTTCCCTTTACGAATCTAACATCAGTTCATCTCATGGTTGAAGGGACGTCATAAATCACATTGATAACAAATTATTGTACAAATAAATCAAATAACTAGGACCCATAATTTTTGGCATGCAAGTGGATGATATTAAGGATGTCTATATTGGTTACTTTAAGGTACCATATTCCAATGGTGAGAAAAATAATAATGGATTTTTCAAAAATAAAAATGTACCATTTATAGTTTCATTCGATTTTATTCTTCATCGTTAAATTTAGTTGAATGGAATCCATGAAAAAATTACAAGAAAGACATATTTTATATTTTATATTTTCTAACAAGAATAATAATACATGTTTTTAAAATACATCTCTTTGACCGTTCCTTAAATCACGTAGTTCCTTCATGAATATCCTTTCTGATGATTAAGGCCTTATTAAAACCCCCCATTCATGATTAATCAAATTCATATCATTAACACCTAAGTCATCATAAATCAATTACATTTATAGAAATTAGTAATTGGTTTAATTAATAATATAAATGGAATCCCATTAGTACATGGAAAATTGAATTTTCTACTATCCTTAATGTAATAACTTAGTAAATTTCCATGATAACAAAGAAAGATTAATTTTATTCATTGTGAAATATATTTTTCATTATCAATAATTTCTTTCATAAAATTTTTAATGGGATCAACGGCTAATATAATTACACCCCATGAAATATTGAGTAGTATAATTACCTTTAAGCTACAAATTAACTAACTATGGTAATTTTATAGTCTTGAAGGGAAGTCAGTATAATTTGGCACACTATTTTTTGATGAAGCAGTGGTTCTATTTCCATTTCTAATGGTCGGTATATTCCAATGTATTACTATCTGCTATTTTAAATTATGAACTATAATTCTATGATTTACCTTTTGTATGTTCCCAAATTTTTTGTGACTCTAAATTCTTGTGATATTACAAATATATGATTTTTCCCATTTTCAACGAAGAGTTAGGGAGTATTACTATTTACCATCTCATATATATTATTCATTATAATGAAAACATTGTCCTTAAGTCCAAATTCTCTACTTGGTAATAAATTCATTAAGTTGATACCCTCTTCTTAGTTACAAAATCATGTAGTTGAGATCCACTTCTTAGTAAAAAAAGCACATGTTGAAATCCTCCTCTTTTTGAAAAATTCACTGATTTGAGATTCTCCTCTTAGTATAAAAATCATTCAGTTCCAATCATCCTCTCATTAAAAAAAATATTTAACTTGATATTCTCATCTTCCTAACATATTTAATTGAATTATGATAGTTCCATTTTATGAAAAATCCAGGAATCAAGAACTAACTATTTTTAAATAAATCCATGAGTTTAGATCTAGTTACTAGTAATAAAATCACCATGAGTTAAAATCCACATATTAGTATAAAAAATGAGTAAAGATCAACCACTTGGTTAAAAAAATCTTGAGATTATATCCACTTCTTAGTAACAATAACAAACGAAACAAGATCCTCCTATTGGAAAAAAATAATTGAGTTTAGACCATTTTATTTGTAATACTATCCTCATTAAAAGATCAACAAATTAGTTCTGAAGATAAATTGAGTTAAAATCAAACACTTCATTTTGAAAAAATGTATGAGTAAAATTCATATTCTCAATTCCAAAAATATGATGAGTATAGATCATATGCATGGTTCTTCAAAAACATTTGGGTTGAGATACTCATCTAGGTAACAAAATAATTGTGTTTATATACTCTTGGTGGATCCCAACATTATTTGTGCTACATTGTATAAAAAAAATTAATTCAAAATCCACCTTTTGGTTTTCAAAAATTCCTTGAGCCAAGATCATCCTCTGAGTTCTAAAAATTCCTTGAGTGAATATTATACCCTTCATTCCAGAAATTCATTTAGATAATATCCTATTCTTGGTTCTAGAATCCTCACGCCAAGTCATTCTTTTGGAGAACCTCTTTATATAATTTATAGTTCATGAACAAAGAGAAATTAAATTTATAGTCAAAATTGGAATAATTCATAAACAATTCCCCCAATAATGTTTTCATGGATATAAGGACCAAAAGAATATATTCTAGATAATGCTGCATGAATGTTTTCCAAAAGTGAACTATTTTTTCCATATAATTATACTCTTTTGATCATAATAATGTAATTCTAAGGGGGTAAATTTTATGTTCAAAAAAATTTATTCCATCACCATTTCCATAAATAAAAGAATAAGATCCTTACTTAGATAACATGATTTGAGTCTAGACTGAAAACTAGATCAGTCTATGAATATAATAAAAAAGTTTTCCCCATGTTATATATTATATTTAGACAATAATGAATACATATTATTCAAAAAAATCCGAATACAGTGGTGGGGTTTTTAGGACCACCCATCGAGAGAAGGTCAGGGATTCAAATTAAATTACTAGACATATTTTTTCTATTCATAAAAACATATCTTGACAATAAAAAACATAGGATACAAGAATAACCAGTATAAAAGGTTAAATCATATTTTTTTCATCAATTTTATATCATAGGGATAAAAAATGGACCCCCAAATAAAAAATAATTTCCATTTTCAATACGACTTTTTATGATGTAGATTGATAATGTTTTTGGATGGTTAGAATGAACCCATGAAATGGATTGATAACTAAATAACCATGAACCCAAATCATATTTGTTTGTCCATGCACCTTGAAAAATGTCATGCTTATATGTACCATACTTTAATTATCATGAATATCCTATCGTGAACCAACACACATTCCTTGATTTGTTTATTTCCTATACACCATACCGAGTTGGGTGCTCAGAGTTGTTTTTTCACTTGGGTGTGAAATATAATAAATTAGACTAGGATTCCATCACAATTAATAAACAGCCTTGCCCACCATATGCCTAAAGGGATATATCAATCCCCAAAGGATGGAAACTAGTGTTAGGGATTTAAGAATTCTATTAAAAAATTATTTCTTCCTTGTAAAAAATATAAAATATACACGTTCCAAAGACAAAAAAAACAAAAAACATTGAATATATGATAAAAATATATAATAGGATAAACAACTTGTATAAATACGTTGAATCCAAATAAAAAAATAATTATCAAAGAACAAAAAGAATGATAAATATTTTAAAAATAAAAAAATAGTAAATGAATCCAAAAATGTTCCCGAATCATTACTAGTGACCCCTAGTCACATTCCACATTACATTTTCTATGCACGGACGTATCCTAACCCTCAAAATAAAAAAATATAGAATAAGAAAATCTAAAATATATACATGTGTTACTGAAATAACCAATTATGTTTCCACTAGATGAGACTACGCAAATCCCATTGTAATATAGATCATAAAAATCTAGATTGATCCTAAGATAAGAAATTGGAGGTTTTACATTATTAATAATACAAGTTCAATAAAATTACAAATAAAAATTAAATAATAACCTCCTTTTTGAAAAATTAGACAAGGACAGATTAAAATATTAACTTAATCATTTAAAACCATAGAAGGAGGACATTAAGAACATAGAAAACCAACAAAATCACCATTTATCCCTTTTCCCAACATTTACTAAAAAACATTTTTCATGAAAAAACACAATGAATTTTTTTAAACTCGATCAACAAATAACAAAAAAAATTTACTTTAATATAACACTTTTAATCCATTCAAAATTATAAGTTTAAATTTAAATCAAAACTAACTCAAGGTTATACATGAGTCATACATTAGTACCCTTGTAAGTAGAAAACTAAAGAAAAGTTTATCACCCAGAAATGGTTCCATATAATAAATGGATCTAGGTGAATAAAAATAAGATATAAAAATAAATAATGAACACATCCTGAGAAGGACCAAACATCATTATAAATATCCTAAGAATCACATTTTGGGATCTTGAATGTGAAATGTGGAATATTGACTAACACTAATATCCATTTAAAGTCTTAGTAATCCAACAAAACTCAGTAGGATCTATCATGATTAATGTCTCCAAATAATCAATGGGTCTTTCTAATATTTTCTAGGAGCATTGAAACATACCTTTATTACACAAGGTTGAACTGGTTCGTTATAGTAGAACGCACACTGTACCCTAGGGTATGAACTCATTTGTATCCATTCTAGTCTTCTAGTTCTCCCATTTTATATAATTAGTGGAGGTAATTTTCTAATAATATAATATAACATCACATAAATACAATATTTAAAATTTTAAATTAGACCTCATCTTGTAAACCCTCATAAGAAACAACCCATTTAATATATATCCATCAACATGACAATATATATGAAAATTTCCCAAGATCCCCCAAAGGTTAAAATCTATAGAAGTAATAATAAAAATACATGAATTAATTAAGGGTACCAAATATTTATAAAATTGCTTTACTTAATGATCATATTGGGGGTCCACAAACATGATTAGGAATCTAATTCATTTTCAAATTTTTTAAAAGAAAATTTCAAATTTCATTTCAAAAAATTTATCAAAGTTCACTTTAAATACCATTACGAAACCCAATAATTTATATATATCACTTTATAAAATAATAAATCCTGATTATTTAAGAAATTATGTGGTTTGAAACACCATTTAAGAAAAACAAACTCCCCCTTTTAAAATACATTTTATTAAAATATCAAGAACTAATATTATTAAACAATTTCAATGATCTCAAATCCTATATATTTTAAAAATGCACCATTAGAAAAACACAACCCCCCTGTGTGAATGAATCCAGAATAAAAAATGATTTCAAAAGATATACACCCCTTTTATAAAACTAATCATGCATTTTTTTAATAACACACTATGTGCGACATATTCCCATGTCACATGTTTAAACCAATTAAAATCCACTTTAAAAAAGTATATTCCAAAAAAAAATAATTCTATAGGGAAATGTTTAAATCCACTAAGAACATTTTTAGATATCCACTGAAACATTATCACAAAAACCCGACATGAAACAAATCGATAACATGTGAAATAAAAATTTTAAAACCATTTTAATCGTTCCATGGGGACAAAAAAATATATTAATTCCAAAATAAATAATATAAAAAAATAATATTCATTAATAAATTGTATTACAGGGGTGTTCTAAAGAATCCCCTACTTCATTCCACTATAACTAAACTAAAACGCATTGGCTTTGATAGTGAACATCCAACTGAGTCGTGATATATCATTCTAAACCCCTAAAAATTAAAATACTCATAAGTATAACCAATTTGAACCCAAATACTAATTTTAACAATTTTTTTTGGTTTATGAGAGTGAGAGAAATTAAGATAGGGTGAATATGAATAATAGAAGATAAAAAGGAGGAAGAAATAAGGCCTTACGTTCTTTAAATCAAGATGAATGATCCCCCAAATTGATGATGAATTATTGGATGAGATCCTCTAATTTTTTCAAGGATTTATAGAGAAATAAGTGTATAAGTCAAAGATAAATCACAATAACACATGTGAAAGAAAAGAATATCCCAATTTTAATGAAATAGAGGTATTTTGTATAATTTTCCAACCTGATTTTTCAAACCATGCATTGACCATGTGGGAGAAACTAATTATAGAAAAACTAATAATAAGGCTTCATTTATGGATTTGTCATTTTTTTCTAATTACCAACCATTTCAAATGGATTTATCAAACATAAAACCCCCATCACACACCTGTTACATCGTCTACCTAACTTAGTGTAAGCTATGGTCAAATTTATTTTGAAAGGTTATCTATATAGTTAATCCTATGAAACACCAAAACCATGAGGTACCCACATATATAAGACTATTAATGTTGAATATGAACATAATTTATTGGCCACGAGGTTCCACATATTTATTACTAAACATATTCCCTTAAACTATGTTCCCCAACCCCTATATAATAGAAAAAATACTAAAACATTTGAATTTATCCTAGAATTATTGAAAACATAAACTGAATCACCTATAAGATAAAATAATATGATATATAAGGCATAATTGATAGTTATATACTAAAATTCTCCTAACCATGCCACTTTTTTCTTCTAAAATTCATTAGTCAAGGTACAGTTAATGGGGGATGTTGAAAAATAATTAATCCTTTAAAAGAATTTAAATGTTTTGTGGAAAACATAAAATATCCCTAGACCATGGGAAAATAAAATATAATACATCCTCCAAAGATCTTCTAAAATCATTAGTCATCACAAACATCCTCAAAAATGAATCTAACCATAACAATTTCACATGGACCTCAAAAAAATTTAATATAGGTCTCTCCACTATATAGAATTGATCTAAATGATGAAGAAAAAACTAACTTTCTTACAATGGGTAATTCAACATGATAACATTGATTCCAACTATAAATAAGGAACCATCTATATTACCCTAACCAAATACATTAAAAATTTGAGGCCAACATAAAAAATAAAGCACCATCCAAGATGCACTGGATCTGGTAACCATACAATTTTGAACAATAACATCCAAAAACACCATGAAATAGGACATTAAGAATAGCCAAAGGTCACAATAACATAGATAAAATCCACTTGAATCTCAAAAACACAAAAATCATTTTGTTTCTAGATATATGAATCAATCAAGGAAATGATTTAGGATCTCTTATAAGATTCTGTACTAAATGAAATGGGTGAAATACATACTCTTACATGGGTTACCCTCGCATTATGGACACAACTAAATTTGAATTGATAGTATCATATTAATAACCTCAAATAGTTCTATTACTAGCTTAGAAACTTCAAATACACACTAATGGTTGTCCCACATCTAACTTAATGAACCAAAACCCATTAATGTACCTCCCTACATGTCAATAATTTCCCAGAAATAGGTAGATAAGGAATTAGAAAAAAGGATAATGAGAATTCAAAACCAACAACCTACTGCCTCAAGGGAAACCAAAAATAATACCCAAGGATCACATCAATGAAAATAAATATAAATTATAAAATTTTCTAGACTTATAAATAATAAATAATAGAAACATGTGATCAACCAGAATACTAAAGATATCTATCCACATCGATTCATCTAACTAGTGATCTAAAGATCATGTATCCATATATCCCAAACAAAACCTATATTTAACACATCACTATGGAACCATTTAAGGGTAACAACACTTTACACTCGATTTGGAGTCCAAGAAAGAGATAATAATTAAAATACATGTACCCCTAAATTATAACACTCTACATTCACTCAAAACCTTCAGAGGATCCCTAATTTACATTATGTAAAACATAGAGCCACTCCATTAATGTTTCCTAAGTCACATCAAAAATCAAAATGTTAATAATAGAAAAAATATAAAAAATAAATAATACATGTAAAATAACATTCCAAAATCCAAATACTATTAAAAACCCCCACATTATCAAATGAATCAAAACAACTTTTTTAAAATCACACATTCTTATAAAATCACTCAACCATTTGAAAATATTTCACTTCATTTAAAATACCATTTTCGAAGGGATTTCATAAACATATGAACCAATTATTTTTGTTATAAGAAACCACAAATACCATTGTAGAAAAAGACCGCCACATAAGCTTCCCCACACTTATTACTAAAAAATTGAAAAACACATCACTACATTAAAAAATTTCAAATTACCTCACTGCCATTAAAAATGTTTCAAAACCATTGACAACCAAATTTTTATTAAATTAAAAAGATGTTTAAAACAAACAGAAAGCGGTCTAAAATTAATTTAAAATTAATGTACCAGTTTGTTTTGAATCCCAATTTTCATTATTTTTTTAATAAATAATACAAATTTTAAAATAAAAATATCCACAAAAAACCTTCTAAAAATTCAATTTCATTTCACAAACAAGCATGAAGGATTCATTTCCAAGAAGAAAAGCTTTTACAACACCAAATAAATTTTATAAAAAATCACCAGAGATCCCTTTAATAAAAAAATTTTTCCTTAAAACCATCCTTTTTTAGAAAACTTAATTTCCATAAAAATTACTCCATACAATTTCACAACCCAAATTCAAACCAAAACCGATAATCATCATTAAATAGTACAAGAATGATATGTTTTGAACCCCAATACTAAAACTTCCCCAATAAAGGTCTATAGAACAAGAAAAATGGAATATTTTACCATGCTTAACTCGAGAATGTAGTTTAATGGGTTTTGGGTGAGTCATAAAATAACCAATGTAACTTCTTTAAGATTGATTGTTTGATTAATTTCTATTTATTAAATCTAAAATAATGAACCTCACACCCCTAATCCAATTTTTGTTCCTATCCCAAAATAAAAAATGATTACTCAAGAAAACTCACATGATTCGATGGCCATTAACACACCATCTATGGTAAACCCAATGATATTATTAATTTTAAATAAATAATAACACAACTCATGGTACCTAAGGTTTCATGATGATGTTTTTGATAAAGTAATCACTCAAGACAAATATCCCGATTTCTAATTAAAAATATAAAACATTATTACCACAAAAACCACAAATACAAATTGAGTGACTCTACAACTTAGGTACCAATAGAGAAACCAAGGATCTGATATCATTTGAAATAAATCCTCCCTAGATTCCATCTGACTCAATAACCAACCCATCCATTCAGCTGCCTGAATGGAATTCTAAATCCTAATGAACTAGAAACTAGTGCTTGGTAAAAAGTTTTCTATATTGTAATTATTTAACACTCACTAAAATTAGATAATATAATTGAACTAAAAATAATAAATAATTTATCTAATCATGGAATACCATATAAACATCCATTCAAGGGAAAAATTGAAGTAAATATAATACATATGTATATTAAAATAAGTATTTAATGATGAAAGTTTGACTGAATATACCAAAATAAAAAAAATATGGGAAACAAAACGATAATATTTCTAACATAATAACTATTTACCCCCAATAATATGCCACATCCCACGATCATTCTATAGACTAACCCAAACACCAAGAATAAAACAAAAAAGGTAAAAAAAATTCAACATATATAACAATTATAAGAACAAACTAGTTGGCCTCAACCTATTGAGACTATTCAAATCCAGTTATAACAAAGTTCAGGAAATATTTTTTAAACATAGGATAAAAAAAGGGGTTTTCACATGCTTAATAACACAATTGAAATAACAAGGCACTTTCAAACATAAATAAAATCATATTTTTTTATAAAATAAAACATGTATGGAAAAATATTTTAACATCATATTAAAATAAATTGGGATTTTAAAATGACGGAAATAAACAAAAGCACTATTTAAAACTTCATCATAATATACAGTGAAAACTCTTTTTACAAAAACAATCATGAGAAACCATTTACTAAAATTCTTCTAATAAGTAACCACAATATTTTCCAATTAAATTTAAACTTTTAAAACTTATAAAACAAAATTTTTGAAAGTACACAAAAACAAAGAAAATGATTTACAAAACTCATACATAGACACCAAGGATCAAGAAAAAATAATCCATGAATAAAACCAAATAGTGTTTCCAAATAATCAAATGAAATAGAGTAATAAAAATGATCCATAAATAGTAATCCCTTAGATCATTTTAATAAGGACCTATGTATAGTGACTTATGATTCTCTTAAATGTGTAATACCAAATTTTTTATGAATATTGATTACATTTCAAAAACACATTCCCAATGAACATAATGGTTTATTATCTTTTGAAAATACATATAATATATTCTAACTTGGTGGATGATCTTAAATGTCACCCACGATGATCTTCCCCTTTAGTACTCCTACTGATAACCATTTTTTAAGACATGGGGAAATCAAACTTAAGAATGGGTGAGTTTAGATGATCATTAAAGGATTAATAGAGATATGTATGTATAACATTAAATTATGAGTATGAGAAAATGATGATAACATTTGAAAACTATACCTTTCCTAAAAAACATCATAATACTAAGTCATGGAAAAAATATTTCTATCTCATAAGACCTGAATTATATAAATGTCAAAGAACATGAGCCATGAGAGCCTAAAAATAGATTATGGAATGGAATTTGTATCATACACATATGTGTATAAAGTCAATTCTATATTAGTCAAGGAAAACTTACAAGACCCTCATTGTAGAAAAAGTTCCTTAATGAACCATGTTGACTCTTTTTACAAGTACTCTCATTCTGAACCATGTTCATTACACATTTTGTCCCTATTATACTAAACTAGATTCTCTCCACATTCCAGTCCTATCTTTCTAAATCGGGTTCACTCCTCATTCCATTCTTGTCTCACTAAACTATATTAACTACTCATTATAGTCTAGTATTACTTAATTAGGATCACTACCCATGGAATCCCTATCTATTTAATCTGATATTAATATTTACCCAATTTATTGGATGGAGATATAGGACACACCCATCATTTGTTATAATGAAACTACTGTCCTTGGTTATAACTGAACCACTGAAAATGGTTTTAATATGACTGAAATCCTAAAATAAAAATCATACATATTTGTTCAATAATATCATAAAACATTAATCAAATCAAAACCCAAAAATGAAAATGGTTTTAATTAACATTTCATAATTTTATTACTATGAAAATGTGACATGTTTCATAATAATTTCATCATAGCATAACATGTGAAAAATGAGTGGGTTAGTAAGAATTTATTCATTGTATAAATTATAGAATAGAAAGGGGTTTCATAAAAATCATGTCATAATAAACCATAACGATAAATAAAAATATGGTTACCATTTTATTATATCCACAGTAAAGCATGGTTAACATTAATGAATTTCATCTCATATGGAAAAAAATTTTAAAAGAAAATTTTGAAAATTTCATGATGAATATAACTATTCATTCAAAATTATTTATTTTAATAAAATAATACATTTTAAAAATTAATTACATTGATAATAATATTTAAATATTAAATCTTATAAAAATCAATTAAAACATTTCTAGAGGAAAATATACTTTTCATTTAGAAAAAACATTTTAAAATATAAACATTTTGAAAGTAATTTTAACATTGAAATAATTTATATAAAATCTAAAAACTTCCCAAAAACTAAGGAAATAATTTTCATTTAAAAGAACATTAAAATTTTTTAATGGAATCTTTAAATCATTGAGAGGTCATGAATGTGGGAAATATTGTTCATACTATTCATGTTAAAAACATTGATTGTTTTCTTATTTTTGGTAAAATCTAGATTGGAATTATTTTGGGAAATGAAAATAATATAAATTTCAATTTATTTTTAAAAATAAAACATGGAAAAACTGAATTTTAAAAATCATTTAATAATATTTATAAATTTTCTTAATTTATTTAAAAAAAATGTTTTTTTGAAAAAGATATATTTTTATCTAAAGAGATAAATAAGGTCGATTTTTATTAAAAATATTTTCTAAATAATATTAAATACTAAAGAATAAAAACAGTGATATTACCTGAAAATTTAATGATTTAATAGAGGATATGAAAGTTTATGTGTTTATAAAAAGATGGATCAAATGATTTTATCATCAGAAACATTATCATAAACAATTGTGATATATAATGAGAATGTAATAAAAACTCCTTACCACATTGATAACATTGAATCACAAGACCCATGATGTAATAACATTAAATGGAACTTAAAATATCATGAATTTATGAAATTTATTTTATTTCATGTAAAAGGGACTGTATATAAACATCTTTCAATAATATAGTTTCATAACATAACATACATATCAAAGAAGGAAAATTGAGACAAAAACCTTATAATGCTTAAGTAATATTTGAATCATAAGCCATGTGAAATGAAAACATCAATAGAAACATTATTTTTTTTTAAAATTAGGTTTACAAATGATATATTATGGAATAGGGTAGAATATTAACCATAAAAAAAGAAATTACTTGTGAATATGGAATAAGTCTCTCAAAAATAAAAGTGAGACTACAAAAACCCTTATCCCAAATATTAAATGCCATTGTACATGTTCAAAATTAATGTATAACAAAGACAATTTTATTATAAATAAGGTAAATAACAATATTAATTAATAACATACCATATGTGGTTTTTATGACCTTTTATTTCTCATTTATTAACAATTCCATGTTAATGTCATGTTTTAGGCAATAACCGCTTTATATTTCATATAATTAGTGATTCATTATTTTTTAGGTATTCTTACATTCATTAAGGATTCATCATCATAAGAATGTAAAGCATTATATAAATATAATTTATATTTATTATATATATATATATATATTTAGAGTAATACATAAAATTTAATGACAAGAAATGAAATACACCATTCATCGAGACGGTAGGTTGTATGTAGATAAGAATGTTGATTCCATTTCTTTGTTGGATTAAATGAAAAAAAATTAAATGGTATAAATATTATCATTAAAAAATAGCGTTTTATCTCATATAACTATCATATATTTTTTAAAACCATACTTAATACCTTCTATGTAAAATATGAATTAATTACATCGCTTCATGTGGCGGTAGTGCACCATACAGACTAGCGATGTTATCGTATTCCCTGAAAATGGATTGTATAATGTTATGTGTCATATAAAAATTCTTAAATCATAAAAACATCATAAATATAAACAATATAGTATAAAAATAAAAAAAATCATTATTTCCTACCTCAAGAGGTGGTAATTGGTAAATGAATGGAATCAGTTCGTGAGACAGTAGTCCACCGTACACATGAAGAATGATTTCATAACACATTTCATTGATCTAGAGATAATTTTTTCGTAAAATATTTAATATAATAATATTTAAATATATTTAAGATAATAATATTATTATATTATAATGTTATAAAAATAATTGAATAATGTGGAGAAGGAAATAAAATAATGTTGATTATTGTTGGACATTACCTCTTATTTGTGTATTCTCTATAGGTTTTCACTAAAGCCTTTTTAAGTTGGATGTAATCCCAAAATAAGGATTATAGGATTAGCCGAGGGAAGTTCTTATGTGATTTTATTAGGTCTTGTTAAAAAAATAGGGTTTAAGGTGTGAATAAGGGAGGAGAGGGTGTGACCTTTTATAAGTAGGGGAGAGGACACAATTGGTTTTTTTTAAATAATTGATTTCCCTCACATTTTCATATGTAATTAAGCTATGAAATTGACCCTTATAGAATATTATAGGTCTAAGAGTATAAATATTTCCATACCATTATTTTTATAAAATTTTATATGTCATTATTACCCTTATGTCTTTAGTTTAAACCATAGTAAACCCATTTTTACCTTAACCATGACAATTAATTGTTACTACATTTACTAATTATATTGGTAAATATTTAAATTGAACATACTAGATAAAAAAATTATTTTGATTATAAATATAAAATAATGTTTTCTACAATCCATTAAAATATGTTAAAATATATAATTTAAAGTTAATCCCCAAACATGATGAGAATGAAGGGTTTTAAAGAGGAAATGATCAAAAGCTTACAATGTTCATATACTCAAATTCAAAATTAAATTGATTATAATGATCTATATTGGATTAATTTATTTATAATTTAACTAATATATTTTCTAAACCAATATACTATAAATTTTAAATTTATAAATAAATAAATTTAAAATTTATTTCTCAATTAAAATTTATTATTTCTTGACTATTTATTAAAAATGAAAATTTTCAAACAAATATTCAGAATTCAATTTAAGATAAATTTAATATTAAAAATCAGAAAATTATTATTATTTTTTGAATTTCAATTTAAAAAAATTGAAATATTTGGTTTTAAATTAAGTACACCATAAAAATGAGACATAACTATATTTTTGAAATATAATATTTTTCACAAAATTAACCTTATTCTTTACTCTTGTGTAGAAAAATGGGATAATTAATAAATAGTTCGTTTAATATATATAATATATAATGTTCAATAAACAAATTCACCCAATTTTTTTACTGTGTTTGAACACTATATTTTCATAAAAATAGTTTGTTAGAAAAATATTTCCATTACATTAAAAAAGTTTTAATTATCATTTCAAATTAATTAATTGCACAATAATTCATCATATATAAATCTGTAAACCATATTTTCGTAGTTTATATAGTCCTATTCATACACTCCATTCTAAATTCTAGGTGATAACTATCATAATAAATAATAATTTATTTATATGACACTTTTCATTTAATCTATGTGTTGTGTGTAACACAATCTAAACTCGGTACTGTGTATAACAAAATCCAAACATAATGTTGTGTGAAATGCAAGCTAAACATGTATTTACAAGGAATTCATGGAAAAATAAGTTTTTCCTTTCACATAAAATTACGAAATGATCAAATATTTTAAAAAATAATAATTTCATAAAATATCATGGTGTTACATTTACCCCCCCCCCCCCCTCAAAATGAATTTCACCCTCAAAATTCATCTTTTCAATAAAATGTGTAATATTTTGAAATTAATCCATAGAAACCTACATAGTAAAAAATTGAATATAATTTCCCATAAAAAGGGAATTTTGGAAATATAAATGAATCATAAAGTAACACATTACTTGGTTTCCACATATTAGAATATAGGTGGGAAGTGATTATATGTGCAGGGAAGAGAAGAATAAATCATTATAGATAGTAATAGAGATAAATGATCATATAAATGTGGGTGATTCAGAGTATTTTAGAAAAAAGAAAACCCTAAACCAAAGGGGTGTTAAAAAATTCATTATAGTTATAAAAATGAGGAAAACAGGACAAGGATTTATTTGAAGATAATTTTCCTTAAGTTTAATAATTTTAAGGATAATATATACTTAATTGATTTTAATTATTTTCAAAAGAATAATATGATCCATCGGTTTGTCCCTAATCAATTTCTGCTTCATCTCTTACTCTATGAAATAATGGTGAATTTTTTTTGTTTGTGAAGTAGTATTGGATCATCATATACACAAATAAAATGATATTTCATTCAATTTACCTTTAGTTATCATCACAAGAAAAAGGTTATCATAGGTTATCCAATATTGATAAATATTTATATGGTAAATTAGTTAAATAATATTTAAATCTCCATCTAGTGTTCATCCTCCACCATTCCATAAATGTTTAACCCTATGCCCTTTCCAAATGACTAAACCCCAATAATTTAGAAAAATGTTAGGGAAATTTAAAAATTAATTTTTCATTGATTAGTATATATCATAATGTGGATATTGATTGTAACATACCAAACATGTGAGTACCTTCATCATGAATTCTCCCTAAAACATGGTAACAACTTTAATTACCAGAAAACCTTTTAGAAAAACTGAATATTTTGTTATTACTTAAATAAAACCCTTATTATTGGATTTATTCCTAATGTATAATTTTTTTGTAAAATCCATAATGATAACATAAAAAGATTTTCAATATTTCATTTATTAGTTCCAAGGTAATCCGTACTATAAAAATTTCTTATTCCAATCCAACATATATTTATCCCAAAACATTATCCCCTTCTACAGAGAATATTAAGGGTTATATTACATTAATCAAAAATGATACCATTAAATTGATTCACTTTTATAGTCAATTAAAATAATTTAACATATTATTGAAAATCATTATTGTAAAAAAATACAAACAATCCTTATATATGTTCATAAAAATTATTCTAGAAGTATGATATATAAATAATTCGATTATTCTACCTCAACATTCTGTTATTAACTTTAATTCATCATCATATTAATTAATACATTATTCCATTGATAAGTCATTCAGAGTCTATTCATCGTCAGCGGTGTAACCGTTACTCATACCACCTTACAGAATCTCTTCATCCGTTTTCCCCTTAATAAATTTATTTTCATATTTCAGGTACTTTAAACATTTTAAATAGTAAACTTTTTTGTGATGCTTAAGGGAGACCATCACCACCATCTATTGTGTTAACCAAAATTATCATCTTTCATTTCAATTTTCTATTATTTTTTTATTGTTTTCCACACCCAAAACATATTCTATTCCCTATGATACATTCCATCGAGTTCTGTTTCCAACATTCTCAATATATAGTAAATTTTACCTTAGTTCCACTATGGTATCCACATCCAAATCTATTAGTGAACTATATCATTCTCTTCTTGGGTGATTCTAAGACTTATAAAGGGTGAACATTGTTAATTATGTTTCATGATATATTATTAGGTATAATCACAACCTATATCAATTTAGTCATCATATAATTTTAATTTTCATCAAAAAATTGTCCAGCACATTCAATGTTTAACCAATTCCTTTGAGTTCCCTCCATTGAATAAAATTGAATTATATTGTGTGAGCACTGCTAGTCAAAATGTGAATCCAAATAATCTTGAAAATCACATAGGTTTTCTAAAAACTAAACCTTAGTTTTTAAATTAATGAATCTTTAAGTATATCTTATATTATTCATAGTCATTGTCTATTTAAATATTTCATGATGTTTTATAATGAGTATGTGAATTTCTATAGAATATCCCCAGGTATTATCAAAACCTATGTATAACAAGGTTCATGATTATGCATAGGTTGACCATAAGGTCCTGGTAAATAGACCCTTTTTTATGTTATCACCCTACGTTCCTCTTTACTAGATCAACATCCATTTCTATTATCCAAACCGATAAAAAATTTCATAGAAGCGACTCACTCTATCCTATACAAACATTATTGGTCATTTACCTATACATGGAATATCTATATATTTATCATCAGATATATCCCTAGACACATCCGTAGAAATATTATTAGGGATGTAGCTAAAATTCTCCCATCATCGTTTCTAATGTTTAACAAAACATACCATCTAATAAAAACAATAATAACCCAAGGTTTATTATACATTAACATTATATCATTTTTATGAATATTTAACACTTTACGAAAACAAATTTGTGAAGACCATTATTGTTTAGTGTTTTTGAAAACAAGTTACATAATATTCTATCTTGGTCAAAGATATTTGATTTAACTCATAAATATCTTCCCGTATAGTACTCCTACATAAAATCATTCTTCATAACATTGGGAAATGAACCATGATTATGGGTGAGCTTAGATTATTAGTAAGGGTAAATAAAGGAGATATTAAAGAATAACATTAACAGAAAGGTATTATAATATGAGCTTAAAATTTTAAAACCATAGCCTCCATATCAAATATCACGATAGTAAGTCATGGAATATATATTTCCATATTATAAGAGATGAATCATGATAATATCGAAGAACATGATCCCGGAGATAATAACATTTCAATATGGCTTGAAATTTGTGGCATTAACATAAGCATAAAAAATCAATTCCAAAGTAGTCAATGATCACTAACAAGGCCATTATACTAGAGAATGACCTTTACTAAACCAGGTTCACTCCCTGATCTAATGATTTCCTAATCATCCAATTTCACTCGACGTTCTCGCTCTGTCTTATTAAACCATGTTCACTCCCTAATCTAGGTCTATCTTACTGAACCGGGATCACTCCAACTTCCATCCTTGTCTTACTAAAAGTGGTTCTGTACCAATTCAATTCATAACTAATTAAACTAATTTTACTCCCTATTTCATCCATATCTATCTCTTCAGATATAAATCACTACCTAAAAATGGAGGGAGATATAGGTCCCACTTCTCTTTGGTTATAACATTACCACTATCCTTGATTATAATTTTTCTATTATCCGTGGTTATAACATAACTATCCTACTATAATATTAATCATAAATAATATTACATTATATCATAACTTGAGGAAAATAGATAGGTATCAAAAAAATTCATCTTTTAATCATAGCATAACCCATGAAAAAGAAAAAGGTTCATATGAATTTATTTGAGGTATAACATATAGAAGAAAAATGGGTTTCATTAACATCTTATCATAATGAACTATTTAGAGAAATAGTAATAATTTCATCCTTGTTTCATTCCCAATTAAATCATATGTATGATAAATATGTTTCAACTTAGATGGAAAATAATTTGGAAGATAATTTAAAACATTTATTACGGAATCTAAATATTCATTTAAAATGATTAATTTATAACATAAAACCATTATAAAATAAATTAATTTAAGAGTAACCTTTAATATTACAAATTATTCTTTTCAATGTAATTTAAAACATTTATTCAATAAAATACCCTTTTAGTTATGAAATCACTTTATAAAACAAAAAAACCTTTAAAATCATTTTCCCTATGAAATCATTTATTTAATATATATATTTTTTCAAATATTAATGAAAAATTTTATTTGAAATAAACATGTAAAATCTTTAATGGATTATATAAATTATTGAGTGGTCATAAAAGTCGAAAATATTATTCATTTCTTGTATGTTAAAAATAATTTTTCTATTCAAATTTATGATATAATCTAAATGAGCATTGTTTTGAAAAAAAGATTTATCCTTTTAGAAAAATTTAAAAACATTAAACCATGATTGAAAATGTTTTTTGAAAATCATAGAGGAATAATAAATCATTTATGAAAACATTGAAAAACATTGTTTTGAAATAAAAACATTTATAACTGAATAAAGACATAATTTTAGTTTTTCTAAATACGTATTATCAATTATATTAATTACCAAATAATAGGTAAATTGTACTATTAGTTGACAATATAATGAATAACCATAGTATACAAAAATTAATTAATTTATATGGAGATGGATCATAATATTTTATCATCGTAAACATAATAATAAAAAATCTTGAAAAATGATGAGATTGTAACAAAAAATCATTACCACATTGATAATATATAATCAAAATCCCCGTGAAGTAATAAGATAAAATTGAACTTAATATAGAATTATTATAATAAATTAATTATACTATATGGAAAAGGTTATGTATATACGCCTCATAAAATAATACAGGTTCATAACATAACATAGATCTCAAAGAAGATAAATTAAGACGAAAATCCCTTACAACTTGAGTGAATTTTGAATTGTAATACCCGTGAAAGAATAAATTCAATAAAAAAAGCAAATATAATTAAATTAGGTATATTAATCATATATAAAACCATATGGAATTATATAAACCACCTAATAGAAACGAGTCATGAATATGGAATATGTCTCTCAGAAATAAATGCGATAGTGGAAACCCCCTTACCTCAAGCCTTGAATTATGCAGTGCACACTAAAAATTACTATATAGTAAATATAAGTTTATTTTTAATATATTAATGATATATATTACGACATATCATACCATATATGGGTTTTTATGGCCATTTATTATAGGTTTATTAACAATTTAATGTTAATGTCTCATTTTGTGCAATAACTGCTTTTTTTTCGCATATGATTTGATTTATTAATATTTTTGTTTTTTTTAATTTGAACATGGATTGATAATATTTATAATGTAATTAATTATATAAATATCATATTTATTCACTATATATGTATTTATATTAATCTAATAAATATAGTGATTGGAAATTAAGTACACCATTTATAGAGACGGTAGGTTGTATGTATGCTTGAGCATTGTTTCCATTTTTTGTTGGGTTAAATGAAATAAATGTAAATTATATAATTATTATCATTATATAATCATTTTTAGGTCATATAAATCCCATATGTTCATTCCTCACATCTTTAATACCTTCCATGTAATGTGTGAACCAATCACATCGCTACGTGGGGTGTTAGTCTATCATACACACAAGCGACATTACCATATACGCAAAAAATGGATAATATAAAGGTATGTGTCATTGAAAATTGAAGAATCAGATTTAAATCATAAATATAATATATATCATTTAAAAAAATTAATTACCTCATTATAACCAACCTCGATAGGTGATAATGGTGAAAATATGACATTGGTTCATGGAACGGTTGATTTCTCTTCACATAAATGATGATTTCATAACCCATTTGATAGAAGTGGAGATGGTTTTAGGTTATGAAATTTACTAAAAGAAATATAATTATATGTAACATTCTGAGTTTATTAAATATTCATGTTATAATAATAATATATATAGATGGAGAAAGAAGTAAAATAAAGTTACCCATTAAAAAACATTACATCTTCATTGGGTATTCTCCTTAGGATTTCACTAAATCCTTCCTAGATTGGCCTTATGAACAAATAAGTCTTCATGTATGAGTTGAGGGATGGTTGTTGTTATTTGGGAAGGTATTTTATGAACTATTTATGTTTGATGGTTGGAAAAATGGAGGATATTGGTTTCCATTTATAAGTGAGGGAGAGGACACACTTGGTGATTTTGAAAACAATTAACTGATGCAATATTTTTCACAATCAAAAAGGGTCCAAAATGTGACATTATAGAACTATAGATTTATAATGGTCTAAAAGGGTCCATATAATAGTTTTTATAAAACTGTATAGGTCCGTTTAACCCTGACAATTTTAATTTAACCCCCAAGTAAACAAATTTTTACCTTAAACATGATAATTATTTTCTTAATACATTCACTATTAATTTTGGTAAAACATTAAGTTGAACATACTAGATAATATAATTTTTTTCATTCCAAATATTGAATACAATTTTACAGATTCCATTTATTTTTATGTAAAATTTTATTTTAAAATTAATCCCACATACATAATGAGAAAACCGAATTTGAAATAGAAAATGATCAAAAGTTGACAAGGTTTTTATAAAAAAATTGTATATATAATCAATTAAAATTATCTAAATTGATTTAATTGAAATAAAATCTAACTATATACAATTTAAAACTAATTTAAAACATTATTTATAATTATAAATAAATTAAACAAAATGTTTTTTTCAATTAAAATTTAGTAATCTTTTCAATATTCATTAAAAATTAAACTTTTCAAAAAAAGACCTCTTATATCACATATAGTCTCAAAGGACTCCCATGAAATTTCAATAATGAAGGAGAGAAACCAATAAAACAATAGATAATCACAGAAATAAAATTTCAAATAATTTAAATTAATCTTCACCACATCAAATGAAATAATACCTCTTACATCCATGAATATGAATAACAATAAAAACATAGATTACAAACACCCCAAAGGCATTACAAGACATAATGATGAAAAAAAACACGTAGGGATCAATTAATGGACTCTCAAATTGTTAAAATAACATCATTTAAAGTGTACAGAAACAAAATCCATTTGGGAATCATTTTAAAACCATAATATACATGTCCTTTGATTTTTGATCATATCTCACATGAAATCCCATTTTAAACCAAATAAGTTACAAAAATTAATTATTAAATTAATAAAAACTATTTATCCTAGAAACCATGTTATTCCAAATACCCTGTCAAACAAATGCTATTTTTAAAATATATTTGAAGATAATTTTAAGAAAAAATGGTCTTAAATATTTAGAATGAGGCAAAGTCCTCCATGTTTTATCAAAAACTCTATTAAAACATGAAAAACCCAATATTAAAAATTAAATTATATATAAAAAACATTCAAAATCTTCACATCCCTTTATGAAATCCAAAGGCATTTCGAGAAACACTTGTCATGTGACATATGTCCATACCAAGTCTTTAATGAATTTGAAATCCATTTAAAAAAAGAACAACGGTATTTAATTTACATTTAATTCAATAGGAAAATATAAAAAACAAATAAAAGTTTTCAAAAATAACTACCAGGCATTTTCATAAAAAACATGGAAAGGGATAGATTCATGGAAAGTGAAGAAGCCATCTGATATCCATTTTATACCAAATATGGAAAAAAATATTAATTCTATATGAAATAATTTATAAACATAATAAAATGTATAACATGCAATATAAGGGATTTACATAGAAACTCATACCCCATTCAAGTAGAACTCAGCCAAAAATATCACATTGGATGGAGAAGACACAACCAAACTAAGAGAAATTTTTATCAACATGTAACAATCCAATTATCCATCATTCAACTTGAAATAATCACTAATACTTACTTAAACAATTGTTAATAAGGTTTTTCAAGAGTGTGAGAAACTCATAGACTGGGAAGGGGGAGACATAGTAATACAAATGAAGAATAGATAAGGTATTTTATACATCAAATTGTGACTAACGAGCTCCAAAATTGATTGAGTAAGAGGTGATGAGCTCCTTATACACCCCCATAGTTTGACTGAGAAGAAATTAGAGAATATGTGGAAAATATAAAATTAAATGAGAGGGAAACTATATAATTTCACCACCTTAACAAAATTTGGGAAGGATAAACAATTTACCCAATCGTGTGGGATCTACTACATCAGAAAAACATATTATAAAACTTATCCTTGGGAATATATATAGTTTCACTAGCTATTCACTACCATTAAAAATCAAACTGTAAAACAATAGAACCATATCGCATGGTTTTTACATGGACTACCTAACCAAGCACAATGCATTTGATAGAAAAATATTATGAAATGCTAAGAACCAAAAATCCCTTTGGGAGTCATACGAACTGTACATGACCCACATAGTAAAAACCACGAATATTTAAAATAAAATTAATGTAGTGGTAACATAATTTAAAAAAGTGTACCCATATAGTTTCTGATAAAATGTGTTATAAAAACCATGAGAAGAGATATAATTCCAAATAATAAAAAAATTATCTCATAAATATATAATTCATATGATGAATAAAAGAGAATAAAATAATATAAAATATAAGGTAACCACAACATATTGGTGTCATCAAAAACAATTCTTGGTCTTTTATATAAATAAAACCCCAATCCTATACTTTTAGAAGGAGTGAAAAGGGATAATTAGAGTACACAACCCCTGATTTTTGCATATTTTCACCCCACAAACACCTAAAATAGATATATAGATAAAACCCATAATGGATTTGATGAGAAGCAGTTCTATTTGATTCATTTCATGGACTTAAAAAGATGACATATGCAAAATTTCAATTAAACGAGATCTTAAATAAAAAATTGGGTGAAACTTATCCAATGATGTCAATTTTGAAATAGGTTATTAATAGGGTTCTAGTTCTCTAAACCAATATGTTTGAGCACATTTTTTCAAACACCAAAGGCTTACACTATACTCAACCCTCTATTTGGTCACCTAAATAGGTGAATAATGACCAATTGTCCCACATGACCCCCAACACACAGTATCATCACTTATCAAATGTCATTTTTTTAAGGGAGTGGTTTAACCCAACCCTTATATATTACCATGGTTCAACAATTTCCCAAGTCACCTAATTAGAAAAAATATTTTTATTTAACTTAATGGACATAATGAAAGTAGTGCTTCCATTTTGGAAAAGTTTTTTCTAAGAATATTTTTCTCTAAGTACCCATGCTTCGGATCGACATTCATCGAGACCACACATCATTCCTTATCATTATATTACTACTATTTTTTATCCCCACATCTTCACCAAGTTAACATGTCATTATGATATATACGTGTTTATCATGATTTTTCCCACACAACAGCCATTATTAGGCACCTATGATCATTTGTTTTTAGTCATATGACCTTAAACTATTATAAAAATTTATTTTGGTTGCATGAAATTAAAACTTCACACCATTATTTCTCTAAAAATATCCTAAAAAGGAATGATATGCCTTTATATAAGGATTTAAACTATTAAATAGAACTACAAGAGTTTATAATATCATCACATGGATAAATAGAAATCCCTTTCAAGGACACAATTCCACCACCATAACTCATTTATCATCTTCTCATCCTATAAAACTTCCTAGATTTAATCAAATTATAGGGTTCCTTTTTATAGGGGTTAAGAATATAGAAAAATCAATAAATGAGATTAAATAAGAGAAATCATAATTCCATTATATAATATTCTTTTAAAAAAATTCATATTAATAAATTACATTCCAAAAATTTAACTAGTATTTTTTTGGGAAATATTTTAGGAATATGAAAAGATGTTATAAGGGAGTCCCAAACTAGATTATAGGATCTTATATAGGATTATTCACATATTATCCTTTATATTTCAATAGAGATTCCCTAATAAAACAAACCAAATGGATATGAAATATAAATTCTTAAAAAAACTACTTTATATCAAATTATACCAATATTTTAGTAAAACCCATTCATATATCACTAATTCCACCCTATAGAAAAATTAAATTTCTACATAATTGATTTAATTCCAAAATCTCAATATATCACCATGAAATGAAAACAACTCATGTTTAAATGTTTCTATGAATTGACCCCCACCCATAAAAAATGTTCATGTAACTCATTTTGACCAAGCTATTTCAAATGTGGTCCATCTCATTACAAATGTTATTAATTCAGTTCTGATATCATATTCAAAAACAACATCAAATACCTAGTCAAAGAGAACTCTGATTTATATAATATTTTAATCCCATAGGATGATAAAAATTTAGTTTCAAATCCATTTCAATGAATCAAGTAATACATAAACGTTAGTTATAGAACATTCATTCTCTAGTTACAAAACATTTGTAACTACACTAAGTGGAATGGTAGATAAAATTTTCTTTCACTTTTGCGTCTTGGCAGAGGAAATAATGAATAAATAGAATTATACACCATTATTCATTTTTTATCTATTTTGGATTAACATTCTTCTCAATAATGTGTTCTTCACGTAGTAAAGATGGTTTACTATGACATCATGTACATATATCTACTTACCCATGATCTCAAGAAGAAAATTGATGAGGAAAAAATATTCCATTAATTTATGGACACTAAAATTGATATATTGTTGAGTGAGAACCTTGACATGAGAGGGAAACACCCTCAATGACAATGAGGTGATATTTATAGTACGAATCTTCGATCTTATCTATGCATCACAATCAGCTTGAATGTAGAGCTCCTCCTACACCGTACCTTGCCACACAAATTACTATGGTTGAAAAAGATGAATTTTTCATAGCTTTGATATGAGGTGAACTAATGAAATTGTAAATGAAAGAAGAAAACCACCATAAAAAATGGTAGGAATTAACTATGATTCTATATAATTTATTCACATGGAAGAAGTATAATGAGGGACCCCTGACATGAACTCTTCTTTCTGGTGATAAATAAACATTCATTTTAAATAACACATTGTTACTATGTCGTATTATCAAATATTAACATTAACACTTTCCTCAATATTATTACATACCATAATAATCTCACAGAGCATAGAGAACCACTTGGTTTAATGTCATCGAGGACCAGCTACATAGGAATATCATTTTCCAATACTTGTGAAATTTTCCCAATAATTTAATCTATTATACTCCATTATGGACCTCCCATAGGTTAAACTCATTTTCACAAATTCAATAAGGGAGAAAAATAAAATTTGATCTTAAATGGAATGTTAGGGTGTCAAAAAGTGATAAAAATCAAATATTACAAGGGAGAACAAGATGATTATATGGGTTTAATGAACATAAATAATATAAGTTATTACTAATAAACATAGTTCATATAACATGGAAGAAGGCATAGTAAAACAATAATTATATAATGTATATGAAAATTGGTATAAATAGGGGATTTTAACTTTATAGAATATGAAATAAACATATATTTGTGACATCATAATAAATATAATTACATTGTTATAAAACTAATTATACACAATCAAATGTGATCAAATTCATTATATTGACACCTAAATATGAGAAAAAAATTCTTATTTCTATGTATATGTAAAAAACACATTATTCTCATGAATATCCATCTCATGAGGCATTAATATAATCTTATTCATTAACAGTAGTTATAGGATCTCTTCTATCATCATCCTTACACAAGTATTCCATAATAAATAAATTATTCATTATAAATAACCCATTGAATGAAAATGGTATTTATATAACATTGAAATGAAAAAATATATAGAAAACATTTATAATTCCATAAATAGTCATAATGTGATAAACCTGTGGAAAATAAATGGGTATCGAAAGATATTCAGAAACATTCTTGGTAAGGACCCGTTATTTAAGACAATAAATCATATGGGAATTACCCTATATAGATAAACAATATATTTTTCATTAAATAATTTCCCCAATCAATTAATTTATGACATCTAGTAGAAGTCCCTTTATTCAAAGTGCTGTAAAATTTGGTATTCAATATGTAATAAACTGGAAGAAAAATTAGGTCTATAAACCATTAATGATTGGGAAATATAAAGTAATTGATTAATCATTTCTATAAATGAAAAGAAAATTTCATAATTCATCAATTTAACTATGGTCAATGGTATTGTTAGTTTAAAATTATTTCACAATCATAAGATATATCAATGAATGATAACATAGTTGAGAATAATTTTTTAGGAGTATTATAAAAATCACATTAGAAATAAGAAATATCTTTGATTTGATGAAAGTATTTTAAAAGAAATGTTTTTTTAGAATGGGAGAAAAAAAAAATTTTTGAAACCAGAAAAATATAGAGATATTTTTTTTATAAAATTATAATGAGGGTGTAAATATGTGTTTGCATGGAAAATGTTAAAGAATATTTTAGAAGGAATTTTTTTCTATTCAAAAAATGATAATTTATAGGTAACATTCAAAAGTAATTTATAAAAAAGTGAAGTGTAACCCTTTGAAAAATTAACTTTTTTAAAAGAAACTACAAGAATATATACTTGAAAATACATAACTTTTATTAAATATAATTTGGGGGTTTATAGTAAAACATTTTATTTTTAATGGATGAGTTTTTTTAAAATATTTTGTGATATCTGTAATGAAAATACACATCCTAAAAGGAGTAACAAAAAATCATTTATAAAATAATTTAATGAAACTATTTAAGTCACATTTTATAACAAATTATAATTTCAAACGAGATCATTGTTGTTAAAAGAATATATATACACGGGTGAGAAACATTGTCAATGAAGATGGGAATTATTCTTAATAATGATGTAATTTTTGATAAATAAATTCACCAAAGAATTTTTTATAAATTTATTTCCATTCATGGTGGAGTAGAATGTGTCATGAAATAGAATATTAAGGTTTAATAAATCTATCTTGTTAGAATGAATATTAATAATAATCATGCTAAGTCAATGAATGGAGTTGAGTAACTAAAAACACTTAAGATATTGTTATCATTAGACTTAACAAATCTTAAGCGGATAATAATGGAGTGTAAATTAAAATCTAATAAAATATCGGATAGTTTCATAAATAAAAATAAATTGGGTATTGTATACACCTTATGAAAGGTATGATGGGGCACAATACCAAACGTCCAGTATGGAGTTTAAAATGAGAAAAATGGACCCTTAACTTGTTTTAATATTTTCTAGATCAACCCCAACTTACTATACAACAAACATAGATACCTTAATATTATATTTCATAACCATATTTATATCTTTAACTATATAGTCTGATATATAAAAAATTCAAAATCTTATGTTTTATGTGAAGAATTAATTCTATTATATTTGAGGATCTATACGGTTTAATGTTTCATATAATTATAACTGATCTCTAGTAATGAAAAAACATATAATAAAAAGTTTTCACTTCTACTCGGAATCCATTTTATCTATAATATAAAATATTTATAATGAATCATATTTTCATTTTATAAAAAATATTTTTAACTTCTAACTTCACTCTTTATTTATTCATAAAAAATTTTATATCTTGTAAAAACATTTTTAAAATGTCTGATGAGAACAAAAAGATCAATATGAGTCCTAAAATAAATAAAATTACTTATCATGTGAAAATAATGACAAACCATGAAAATTTTACCTTTACCAAAATATTCTTTTTTTATGAAATTAAACCTATACACTTTAAAAACACACTCCTTTTTTATAAATTAAAAACTTAAAAACCCATATAAATTAAATAGAAACCCATTTTAGGTTACTCAAAAAACTATATTCATAACCCATTTTAGAAATAATAGGAATCTAGTTAAATCCATTGAAGAAAACACACAGGTTGTCACCCATATTTTCCTTAAAGATAAGAAACACTATCGTTTTCATTGAAGAGTTCTAATGGGGATCAACAGTCGTATATGCTTTATAATGATAATTTTTCATATAATCTATGTCGATCTCACCCATCATATAAGATATATTGTTGTAATGACCTAAACATTTATAAATAAAATTCCACTCATTTTAATGACTTATAGATATAAAAAAACATAAACTTTTTATTTTTATTATTTTTTGGTTTAAATTACCATTAAGTATTGTTTCCCCTGATAATATAGATATTTAACAGTGATCACACAACTAATATAAATATATTGTTTAAAAAAATACTTTTAACACAAAAAAAGGAGAGGACAACCTCATCCAGTAGACTCAAGCAGTACAAAGCTCATTTTTTGGACCATTGGGAAGGAGGTTGTGGCACTAGGCTTTGCTCTTGACCAATCCCAATTCTTGCTTCAACATGTTACACTTGAACGAAATCACTTATGGGATAAGTACAAGATACTAGCAATTACCACCTGGGTGATGCTATCTAATCTGGGCCAAGCGTCTACCACCATCGCACACCATACCCTTAGGTCTTATGCTGCTATTATAAGGGGTTATGTAAAAAGGAATTAGTTACTTATTATGTAATAAATTTTTTTAAATAATATTCATATTCCATAAATTTCTTTATGAGAATAGTCATTCTTAAAAGAATGTTAAATTTGATAAATTGAGATTTTTGTTAAAAAATGGTACTTTTCATAAATATATAAATTATTTTACTAAAAAAATGTTTTCATTATGAATATTATAAAACTAATTCTTATAAATGATGATTATATGATTTCTTTATCAATAAATGATTAGTTAATCATTTTTATAATATTTATATTTTTATATGATAATACATAAAGTGTATTTTTAATGAATTTAATTTAAATAATTAATGAATTTTTGAAATAATTAAAATGTTAATAAAATATTATTATCAAATTAATTTTATGAATAATGAATGAGTATATAATTGTTAAGAAGTCAAATGTGATTTTTCTTAAGGTTTGAAAACTATTTTTGTCGAAACCCATAAATTTTCAATAAATGTCATTTTTCATTTTATAAGTGAAAATCCATATATTTAAAAAATGAAAATTATTTTTTGAATTAGGATGTCTAAATTATCAAACAGTGAATTTTTCATAATTTTCTAAGATAGTCTAATGTTTGGGCAAAAATCAAATACCGTATAAAGAAAACATGTGTTTTATGACATCATAATGACCCCAAAATGACGTAATAAATACTATAATGGGTATTATCGGCCCAATATATTTTTTCCTTTAAAATAATGTGATTTTAGATTTTTTTTGATGAATTTTATATGTTTGGACCATGGACTTATAAAACATTTTATTCCATTCCCCTTTGAAAGAAACACTGGGAAAAACCATGGGATGGTCTGTTTATTGATTAGTTTAATGTGTAGTGTCCAAAACCAAAATAATAATGAATTCCCTATCATTTTATATATAAACCCACCCAACACCCAATTTCTATTCACTCAAACCCTTTTTAGCTTGACCAAAATCATACCCATACTCTTTAGTGTCCTACAAAATCTCTCAAATATCCTAAGAAACCTCTCACAAGCTTCTCCCATGCCTTTGGGATGACACATCCAAATATGGGATTCCTTCCTTTCTCATTTTTCTTCAAGTTTCATTATGTTGTTATACCATTTTGTTTTCAATTACAAATGTCGGTTTATGATTTCTCAACTCCGCAATACATCCCTACTTATTTTTTAATGATGTGATACCCCTTTATCTCTCATCAATTCCTTCCATGTACACCCATTACCATGTTGAAATTCCTTAAAGGATTTCAATCTTATTATTTGCATTTAGACATTTATTTTATATTATATATCTAAATTTCATTTCATATGCTAGTATATTATGTTACATGGTCACATTATAGTTTATTTCATTTATTAATGATGAGATACCCCTTTCACTCTCATGAACACAATTAATCAAATTCTATATAATGTCGTTATGCAGCCAAAATTGCACCACGGTTTTCCGAGCCAAAATCATCATGTAGTGAATACCATTCCATTTATCTATCAAGGGTATTAAACTTTTTGTGTATATACTTATTAATTGATACTTAAATTTATTTATTCCACATTCTTTGATTATTTAAAATAGTGATGATGTTGAATGAATCCAAGTTATATGGTCTATGTAGCACCCTTAAGCATGATATTGAAATGAAGATTAAGGGTGATCCCAAATAGCAGTCCAACGTATTAGGTAATGTTTAGTAACATGACACATCACGTTGGGATAAGGGTTAACCTAATTCATTTTAGGAAATTTTCCACCATTTTGGGAATGGGATTTACATTATTCTTTTTGTTAATGATGCAGTGTTTTAATTTTTTTCCATATTTCCATGTTATGATACTCAGGATATATCATGAATTTAGGTTAATGTTTGTATTATGATCCTTTGATATGTTTATTGACTAACATGAATTTTATTATTTATTTTATACGATGTTTAATCCCTTAATGGGATTTATATCTCACACTTTTCTTATGGATGTCCTTATGTTATCCCATGAAATGCTAAGTACGAAGAAATGGTGTGGTCATGAAAAAGAAGTTTTAAATAATGATGTTGTATTTTTGTCTTATGTTGTCCTCTAATGCTCTTAATCCCCCAATAAAATAGATTTTTCGATCTTCTAGGTGGTATTAAATGCATGTTTATTTAATAAATCATTTCTAATTGTTTAATAAAGATAATGGTGGAAATATTTGGTATCAAAGGATAAGTTTAGTTATTTTTGTATTAAGGTTATAAAACTCTATTGAAAGACTTTTGGATAATACTAAGTATAATAAAATAATCCCTCAATTTTGGTGTGTATAGATTAAGTGGTTTATAAAGATAATAAATCCTTGTTTTGATATGAAAATGTATATATGGGTATGGAACAGATGTATCTAGGGGTAAAACCTAAAAACACCGCTATGAGCTATACTAAAATGGGAATGGATTCATAACAATTGACCTTGCTGCACTATTGGTTCATCACTCCTAGGGGAAATGATTTGGTAAATTCATAAACATATTATGAACCATTACTAAGGGAGAAAACTAAATCCCATAAGAATATACGTTGGGAAATAGATAATGGATAACTTTGATTGAAGCCTAGAAATTCAAAAGGTAAGAAGATAAATGTAATTTATAAGTTATTCCTTTTTATCATTGGTTTAACCTTTATGTGTTCAATAGATTAAAAACACATAACCCTAATTTTCCTTTTAACATGGAAAATGGTCTGTAATAGGAGGAATTGGGCTAAAAATCAATGGAAAGATCAATGTGATGACTGTTCTAGTGAGATTCCAAATCCAATGAGAGTATGAATCACAAAAATTTTCAAGATACTATATTAGATAACTCATGTTTTTAATATAATCATGGGTCAATAAGAAATTCCAACCCCCCCCCCCCCATAAAAGAAAAAGTCACAATTGAGATCTTTATGAGACAAATGCCTTCTACTTTTAATGGATCATCTGATCCCTCAATTTTCAAAAAATGGATCAACTCCATTGAGAAGATCTTCTCAATACTTCAATGTTTTGAAAAATATAGGGTTATTTTGGTTACTTATCATATGCAGGGTGAAGCTGATCAATGGAATATGTTAATCAAAAATTTGAATCTCTAGGAAGAGATAGAGGTATTGGAATGGAAGGATTTCCAAAAAATGTTTTCTGATAAATATTTTTCCTGCACCATCCATCTTGAGATAGAAATATATTTTCTTTCACTCAAGAAAAAGGATGTCGAATCTATTGGAGATTATGAGGAAAACATCACTAGACATTTATGATATGCCTCTGGTTTTTTTATTACACCCAAATATAATTTCGATCATTTCATTGGTGGGGTAAAACCCAGCCTATGGAAATACTAGGTGATCTGTAAATTTGAAAGTTATGAGGAGACTATCTAACGTTCTCTATATGTCAAGATAGAGGTTGGAAAATCACAGGGGTATCATGGGGATAATAATTGAAAATAGGACTTTAATTCTAGTGGTTTGTGATAAAAATAAATGGTTATATGAAATTCCATCATCCCACTTTCCAAGGAAGTGGGAAGAGGCCCCTGGGAAATTGATTGAAGGGGACGGTGAAATTCTTTAGGTACAGAAGAGAATAGAACCTATCTAATGATTGCCGATGGGAGAAACCCACTAGTGTGGAAGAGGAAAGGAATGTTCTGGTTGACCCTCAGTGAATTTTTTATCTCTACAACTGAAAGTAACTAGGGAACTTTGCGAACTAGTTCCCTAATCCAAGGGTAATTAGAGGAAACCAACAACCTTTAAAGTAAAGAGTGCGATCTTTTTCCATTACTAATTCCCAAGTGAATCCCAACAATGAATTGGATATTGGTATGCTATTTGTTCATTAAAGAAGAGTGAATGTTATTTTTTATTATAGTTCTATGCAATATTTTATATCCCAAATGGTTAGTAGATAAATTAAAAAACCACCAAAAACATTGATGTAGAGATGTAGTGAGAATAGAAAATGGATAAATTATTGCATCCCATGAATATAACTCTTATACTGTCACAATTGTTGTATTGAAATTGTCGGTGAACCTCATCATACCCCCTGGTTGAATTTTATTCAATTATTGGCATAGATTGGATTTCCCTATATAGAGAAAATATGATCTCTCATGAGAGGGAAGTAACTCTCTACATGGTGAATTGGCCCCTGATTCTGTTCAATTATAAGGAGGAAGTTGAATCATCTTTAGAACCATCATCTCTAGCATGGATGTTACATCCCAAAGAGAATGCGTATTTTTCTCAAATGACTGAGTCTTTGTAAGGAACCATCCTCGAAGGCATGCCTATTGTATGGGAACTTGATGATGTCTATCTAGATCAATTTATTGGACTTACTCCAAGAATTGATGATGAATTATCAATTGATCATATACAAGGGGTGTTTCTAATATCCAAGACTCCATATAGAGTGGCTATTCTGGAGCATGAGGAGCTAAATGAACAACTACAGGACAATATTGATAAAGAGTTTATACACATATGTACTTCACCACAGGGTGCAGTAGTCCCCTCCAGAAGAAGAAGGATGGTTCAATGCACCTTTTCATTGATTATCATGATCTCAACAAAATTAGGATAATGAACAAGTATCCTTTACATCAAATTGGTGACATGTTCGATCAGCTTTGTGGAGTAGAATACTTCTCCTAGGTGGGTCTTTGGTCAGGATATTAGCAAGAAAGGGTAAAGAAGGGGGATATCCCCAAGGATATTTTTTGTACAAGGTACATGCACTTTGAATTCATATTAATGCCTTTTATACTCACTAATGCTCCATAAATCCCCTTGTACTTGATGAATATAGTCTTTAGAGGTTACCTCAAAATATTTTCGGTAGTCTTTATTGATGATATTCTAATATACTCCAAAACCAAGGAGGTATATGATGAGCATATAAGAACAATACTAGAGACCTTTTGGAAGAATAAGATCTATGAAAAGTATAACAACTGTGAGTTCTGCTTGAAGGTAACATCAATCTTGGGACATATCATCACAATAAATGGTATATCTATGGATCCTTCCAAAATAAATGAATTTTATGGATGGAAGAGGCTGACATCTATGATGAATATTTGTAGAATCATAGGGATAGCAGAATATTATCACCAATTTGGGAGAAATTTTTTAGGATTGTAAAACCCTCTTACTGGGCTAACTCAGAATGGAGTCAAGTTTCTTAGAAAGATGAATTTGAAGAAAGCTTCATGGAGTTGAATAAGAGGCTTATCACTACCCATGTTCTCAAACTACCAACAAGTGGGGAGATTTTCAAAATATTTATCAATGCTTCAAAGAAATTTTTGGTCTTTGTGTAGATGCATAATGAAAAAATCATTGGCTATCCCTCAAGTCAATTCAAAATTCATGAGAAAAACTATCCCATGCATGATTTGGAGTTGGCAGCTGTGATCTTTATGTTGAAAATACGTGTATGATCCAATGTTTATCATGAGTAATATATCTTTATTTTATTGTTAAATGTTTTTACTTTCTTTTTTTCTTCAATCTTAAGCCTACCCCTGGGCAGGTTGGGTTGTTATTGGGAAAGAAAGGGGAAAACAGGCAGAAATATGGATATAGGATAGGTACATGTCGTGTTCGTAGCCTGCACGATGTGTGCTTCCAGTACGTGCCGTGTACCATCCCGTCATGATGTGTAGTCAGTCCGGCGTAGAAAAAAATCAAAGGAAAGTATACGTTGTGTACTTTAGGTACATGATGTGTACTTTAGGTACAAGGTGTGTACTTTAGGTACATGATGTGTACATTCCCCATGAAGTATTTTTATAAAAGGTACAATAGCCTCATTTTTTGAGAGATAGGATGTTTTTCTCGTATTTTTGAAGCCAAAACCCCTCTAAAATAGATTTTCATATATTGAAGCTTTCCAGACTCCAATTTAAGCAACATCTGTCACATTAGAACATCTTCGACAATTAATCGATTAATTTTTAGTCATTCTTCATTATTTGGAGCAATGACAACACTATTTGGATTTAGGCTCATATGCCCTAATATCTCGTTCTTCATTCGTTCTTCATATTTCATCTAAACCCAGATAAAGGACTTGATACTGGTTGGGTTGTCTACTACCGAGGTGAGGTAGGTGGTCTAAAACGTCTTTCAGGTTTTCGAGTGCTTTTATGGCATTCACCCATTTCACCACCCATGAGATATTCTGGTGAGGCCTCTTTTTTGAGCGGGATGCTTGACGTAGTTGTAGTCAGACCTAGTGAGGATTCCTGTAGGTTCTGTTAAGGTGCATTGACACTCATTGCTCATTTCAAGGTCACCAAAGAGGTTATCATTAAGGAAATATGCTACTTATGCCTATTTAAACCACCCAAGGGGTGAATTCTTGTACTTTCCTAGTTAGAGGAAGCCCGTACATCCCTTGATAGCTTGAGTTTCTTATTTATGAGATTTATTGACTCCTTCATTAATGAATACCACGTTATGCATTGTCTATTATGATAGTTTGGCATGATAAATGGATTTAATGGGTGGTTGTAACTATATGTAAATGACTAATGCCTTGTTAAATGGTTAATATGGGAGGGCAGGCCCGTATGATTATTTTGATAAATGGTTTTCATGAGTTGGTATAACCATGGCTTGAGTTAGTTAATTTTAGTGGGTATACATATATGGAATGTTTGTTTAAATTGAGTGTTTGATTGAATGGATATAAAAAATGGTAGTGGACACCTTTGGTTGACTTTGGCCCTTTGGTCTTAATTAAGTGGGATTCCACAAGCCTTGCTACCCTATTGATCCAGCTTTCTTGGGATCATGTAGGACTTGTTATTTCCATGCTCCTATGACCCCAAGCAGTGCCTAACCAAGATTCCACTAGGGATTCCCATGTGACTCGATAGGATGCCTTCGAAAAGATCCTTGGATTCGGACCTCCGTGGTCTAGATATTTTACATGGATGCCTTGGTCTGTTGACTCCTTTGATTCGGCCCTTGTGGAGTACCCTTAAATATACAGCATGGTTGTGGGATAATTGACTTTTTTATACAGTGTGGTTTTGGTTTCATGATATATATGGATGTATGGCATGGATGTCTGCTTGTGTTTTTTGAAATATCCAGCTTATTAATAGTTGACTCTCTTTTTTAGTTAGCCTTGGGGGCTGTTTGGTTTTATTTATTGCAGTAGAATTATTACATGGGCATACAAACATACATTACCGGTTTTCTACACTTTCTATAGCAATGGTAGAATTTATGTTAGAACTATATAGACCTGGGAGGTTTCCTACTAGGATGATTATCTCACACCCTATTTGGGACTCCTCGAGGACACAATCAGATTATATGCATGAAGGTGATGATAGAGGAAAGTGACCTTGTACTGATTGATGTTTATGGCTTTGGAGTAGCCGACTATAGGACCAAATAGACGCTTGCAATGCCGGGATACCTTTTTGGAAATTTTATTGTTTTTTGATTTCTTCTATTTTATTGCCATGTACTCTTCTGGGTGATTTCTAGATACTGGTATCATCTATATCATTGTTGTATATGAGAGAATTCTATTTATTTTTATGTATTCTTATATTATTTGTCTTACTTTCAATTTTGCAACTTTTTTCTCTATCGCTATTTGTATTATGGTGACTTCTGTTGTGATATTCTGCTAATGAGGGCATAGTCTCCCCATAGGCTCACGTAGACCCTCGCCGCTAGTTGGTATCCTCTAGCGTTTGGGGAGATGCACTTGATGCCATGTGGCCAACCTAGCTCAAGGCACCGTTTCAAATGGGATCCAAGTCTGAGATGATACAAAGTTGTACCAAAGGAGTTTCTTTTTGAGTTTGACTTATTGTTTTTCAACATTAGACAAGGATAAGTAAGAAATGGTGGTTGGTAATAAATGGTTCTAGGGAGTAGCTACCCAGTATACAGGGAAAATCCAAATTGCCTCTAATTGAGATTTTATTTTCCAGATTTTTTCTATTACAGATGATTTTATTTCACCATTGGGTGACAAACTTGATTTCAACTATTACTATTGATGAAATTGTTGGATCTATTTAGGTTGCAACCTTGTGAGATGAGGTTGTACCATCTCATGCATCATATAGGCACCTGTTAGAATCACATGACATGAATTATGATATTCCATCTATAATTCAATATATATTACATGCTTTTGTGATAGTTGATGTGATATTTGTGCTTGCTGTTGTGTTATTTGTGTAAAATATATATAAAGGGGTGATGTAATTATTAAATTCATAAGGATTATAGGACCTTATGAATTTGTAAATGTTGAACTAGTAAAATGTAAATGTTGAATAAACTTGATATATGTATGTTCTGAATGGGAACCATGTTTTGGGTTCACGAGGTGTTATGGGATGTCATGTATTTAGGAATTGGCAATCCCTTGGTGAAATTTCTTGGGTAACTGAATGTGAACAAGAATGGTAAATATAGACTTCACCTAGATCCATATTTTGAGTGGGAAGAGGCATAGATTCTAGTGGTTTGTTGGTTGTTCATTATATAGTCCTGGTATAAAGAGAAAGATATATGTTTGAATTGGTTTCTAGGTGGTTTTGACCTATCCTATGCTTTTGAGATTTCTTCGTTTATGTTTTTCTTTCCTGAGGTGTGCATTTGGAATTGAAAAGACATTCCACCATGAAGACCACTAGTGGTATGCCGTGATGGAGATGATGACCATAATTTGGGGATGGTGGGCCACATGCTACCGGTTGATCCCCCTATAATTCCAGCTATGACACATAAGGTTCTTCTAGACTTAGGTGTTGAGGCACAATTCATCAAGGGATTATTTTGATATATGCAGACGATACAAGGAACATTGTAACAATCCATGATTATTGCTGAGCTGACATAGGTGTCCCAGCAGTAGCATCCTCTTACATTTTTAGGGGATGGTATACCATAGGCTGTGGAGCTATGGCTATAGACCACGTTAGTAATTTATGATCATCTAGAGATGCCTCCTGAGTACTAGGTCAACCTAGTGACTTATATTCTATGTGGAGAGTTAAATCACTAGTGTGACGTTTTGAACAAGGTTGATGGGTTGTAGAATACGGGTTGAGTTGAATTCCAATCCCGCTTCTATGGATATTTTTCACCACGTGATTCTAAGATCAGACCAGGCTAGTGAGATCATGCATTAGGAGCAGGGCACGATGACAGTAATGAAATACTTGGCATGCTTTAGGGAGTTTTCTCCTTTTTCATCGATTTATCTTACTAATGAGCTGCTGAGAGAGAGGCATTTCGAGGAAGGTCTCAGAAATGCTAGCAGATCTCAGTTCAATGTGTCTAGGTTTCCCCTTATCACTGAGATTGTGAATCAAGTATTGATTATAGAGGAGAACCAGAGGGAAGCAAGGGGTACAAAACATGAGAGTGTCGTATCTCGTCCTAGTGTATATAAGTCTTCAGGAAGGAAGATCCATTTTGAGGATTCCCATGAAGTGAATTCTATTCAGACTATTAGTGTAGGACACTTGGTATATTTCCATCAGTGTGGTAGGTAAGGCCACAAGAAAAATTAGCACGACTGAGACCTAGTTGAGTGCTGATCATAGGATATGATGGGGGACATGCAGCTGTTTTGTAGGACCTTTCCTCTAACTATGAATGGTAGGGGTCAGCTCCAACATCTGATTCAGGAGTAGGTACTTCACCTCCATGTCAGGCTGAGAGCTATAGTAGTGTAGGCCGGTCAGGCCAGAGAAGAGAAGGTCGTGGCTGGGGTAGCCAAACACTGGGTTCTCACAGACAACAGGGCAGATCATCTCAGGGAAGACAAGCAAGGTCATCGGGCCGCATTACATGTCAGACAAATACAATCCAACAGACCCAACAAGAGCAGGATTTTGGACTGTCTACAGTGAGAGGTATGATCATAGTAGCTTCTACTATTGTATCTTCCCTTTTCGATATAGCTTCCTTTCATAGTTTCATCTCGGCATGAGAGGTTAAAAGTCATGGACTTGTTATTTTCCTTTCTGAAGGAGTTTTGTTTCTATACACAACGTTGGGGGTTAGAAAGAGTGGCATGGGTTAGTGTATGAAGTGTCCCCTTGAGGTTGGAGGGTGTCACATCATATGGAATCCTTATGACATTGAGATGATGGGGTTTGATGTCATTCTCGGAATGGACTAGCTTATGGATTATTGTGTGTATGTCGACAACTATTGTCGGAGGGTGAAATTAAGATCAACATATGGTGTCGTGTTTATTCAAAAGGGTAAATGGGATGTCCAGGCGATCAGATATAGACTTGAGAATTGTGGGTTTGGCATGATTATAGACTAAATTACTAGTTTATTTATAGACAATCAGGGAGTGAGTCAAGCAGAACATCCTCTAGTGGTTGATCACTTTAGGGATGTATTTCCCGAAAACTTTTCTAGTTTACCTATTGAGAGAGTGGAATATTCCTCTATTTAAATAATGCCAGAAGCTATGCCAATATCTATTCCACCTTACAGGATATCTATAATGTAGTTTTAAGAGTTCAAGAGGAACCTAGAGGATTTATAGGTAAAGGGGTTTATCAAAACCAATACTTCTTCATGGTGTTCACCAATCCTATTTGTGAAAAAGGAAGACAGAAATATTAGGTTTGTGTGGAATATCAGAAGTTTAACTAGTTAATAGTTAAAAATAGATATACCTTTCCATGGATAGATAACATGTTTGATTAGCTTTGAGGAGCATGTGTTTTCTCAAAGATCAACATGATGTCAAGTTATCACCATGTTAATTTTTGAATAGTAAACATGCCTTGTAAAAACATTCATAGATGGTATGGGTTATATGAGTATCTGGTTATGTCATTCTGTCTCATTAACATTCCAGCGACTATCATGCATTTGATGAACTGAGTGTTCCATCGTTACATAGATTCTATTGAGGTGGTTTCTGTGGATGATATCTTAGTGTATTCTCACAATTGACATGACCATTCCAACCATCTTTAGATTTTTTTGAATACATTTAGAGAACATCAATTATATTTTAAGCTCATAAAGTTCCACTTTTAGATGGATTAGATTCTTTTCATTGGTCCCATAATCTTGGAGATAGGAGTGTCAGTGGACCCAAAGAAGGTGAGAGTTGTAGTTTCCTAGGAATATCCCAAGAAGGTTTTTGACATATAGAGTCTCATAGGGCATGTTGGACACTATAGGAATCTTATACCAGACATCTCACACATATCAGTTCCATTGATGGGACTGACTAAGAAGGGTGGGATGTTTGGGTGGTTAGAATCCTGTGAGATAGCCTTTTAGGAGATAAAAGGGAGGATGACATCAGTAGTAGTCCTGATACTGCCAGAGTAGGTCAAGAGCTACATGGTGTCTTATGAAGGATTAAGTATTATTTTTGGAGAAGTGCTCATGAAAGGAGATCAAGTCAGGGAATACGAGTCTCAGCAGTTGAGGCCTCACGAGAAGAACTACACTATGCATGATCTTGAGTTAGCAACAGTTGCTCATGCATTCCACTATTGGAGGAACTATTTTCTAGGAGAGCATTGTTTGGTGTACACAGATCACAAAATCGTCAAGTCTGTATTTAAGTTATGTGATCTAAATTTGAGGGAGTGAAGGTGGTTGGAGTTACTATAAACCTTTGCTTTCGAGGTTTCCTATACTCATGGTAAGGGAAATACAGCAGTCGATTCCTTGAGGAGGAGGACTCCGATACAGGCACTACTACAGGCTAGTAAGAAGTGGTAACTTACAGAGTTGTACTTTGATATTCATATGGTGGTGCATGATAGACAAGGTCATAGATTTAATTCATCCATAGTTGTTTCCTCTAGCCTAGTCAACAGAGTTTGGATGAGGCAACTATCTAATTCTAAATGCCATGTTCTATGGGAAGGGTGTTGCAGGTGAGGACCCTCCTCCAAGTTTAATGACAGGCGATGATGATATCCTCTGTATCCATGGTTGTTTCTGGGTTCCAGGGGATATAAGTGAGGATATTATTTAAGAGTTTCATGATTCATCTTGGGCAGTGTATATTGGGGTCACCAATATATATTGTGACTTGTAATGATATTACTAGTGGTTGGGAATGAAGCGTTAAGTAGCCACTTTTGTTATTAGGTGTTCCACTTATCTGTAGGTGAAGGTAAAATATCAGTGACTGGATGGGATTCTACAAAAGGTACCTATTCTGGAGTGGAAATTGGATGATGTCATAATGGTTTTTGCGAAAGGTTTGCCGAGGATGTCTTAAGGTAACGATGTTGTGTGGGATGTCATTTAAAGGATAATGAAGGTCGCACATTTCTTTCTGATCTAGGAGACCATCAGTGTTGATAATCATGGAAATTTATAGACCTGATATGTGGTACAACTTTATGGGGTCTCACAAACTATCTTTTATGACAGGGTTGCTCACTTTAAATCTCTTTTTTCTAGAGTTTTAGAGGGTGATGGATACATAGGTGCTTCTGAGCACAACATACCACCCTAAAATAGATGGCCAGTCAGAGTGTTCAATACTAGTTCTTCATGATTTGCAATGAGCATGCATCCTATAATTTGGGGGCCCTTGGGAGAGGAACATTCCCCTAGTCAAGTTCACCCACAAAAATAGTTACCAGGAGACAATACCAATGGAACTATATGAGGCTTTATATAGTAGAGTATGCTATTCTTCACTGTACTAGCTAGAGGTAAGAGGGGATGCTTTACTGGGACTGCTTCTTGTGAAGGATACTTCTGAGTATGTGAAGTTTATTTAGAAGTAGATGGAAACTACAAATTCTCATAAAAAATCATACCCTAATCACCATTGATGACCTCTAGAGTTTGAGGTTGGGGGTTAGGTTTTCTTATGTGATTTACAGAGGATGGGACATTGGAAGATCATGATATAGGGTAAAATTTCAATGAGATATGTTGGGCCACTTGAGATTTTGGAGACAGTTGGGCCAGTTACCTATCAGTTGCAGTTTTTTCTAATGTGCCAATCCATTTATGACGTCTTCCACAAATCTCATATATGCTGCTAACAATCAGAGTCCTATAAAATTTTTTAGCCTGAGAAGGTTGGGCTTCAAGATGATACACCTTTGATGATAATCAAATTCGTATAGTTTACAGGAGCACGTAGGGTCTTTAAGGATGGCCAGTTCCTCTTGTATGTGTGCGATGGAAGAATGACCATTTACAGGATTAGACTTGGGAGTGGTAGTCCAACGCACCTTCTCAGTGACTGCAGTTGTTCACAGACGAATCTTGACAATCCATTCAGAGATAAATTCAAGGACAAATAGATATAAGGGGGGAAGATTGAAATATATCGGGTTTTTCATGAAGTACGTATCATTATTTTTAGGGTAAATTAATTTACTTTCCCTTTTTTTCTTTGACCCTAAGATGATTCTTGGGCCAGTTGGGTGGTTTTTGGGAAAAAATGTGAAAAACAGGCAGAAATCTGTCTTCACGCCAAGTACATGTCGTGTACTTGGCCTCCATGCCTTGTACTAGCCTGTCACGACGTGTAGATAGTCTGGATTATAAAAAATAGGGTAGTACACACCGTCTACTTGAGTTGCATGTTGTGAACTTTCCCAATAGGTTTTTTATATAGAAGTAGTATCCTTATTTATTGACTGGTAGAATGTATGCCTCCCATTTTTGAACCCCAAACCTTTTAAACTATTATTTTATATATCAAAGCCATCATGAATCCGATTGAAGAATCGTCTATCACTTTATAACCTCCTCAAAAAGTAATACATTCAATTTTATTAATTCTTTATTCTTAGGAACAATGAATGCACTATTTGGATTTTAGTTCATATGCCCAAATATGTTCTTCTTCGTCTTTTCATTAGATTTCTTTCAAAAAAATGAATAATGTCTTTTTATTGAATTAGTTATCTACTACCGAGGTGTGGAAGTTGTTATATACTTTATTTTGTCTTTTTGTGTGCTTTTCAAGTGTCTGTCCACTTTTCCTCCTGATAGACATTTCGGTGAGGCCTCATTTTTAGTGAATTTCTTGTTGTAGCTGTAGTCGAACCTATTGAGAATTCCCATAGGTTTTGTTTAGGTGTGTTTACATCCGTTTCTCCTTTCAAGGTCCCCAAGGGGTCCTCATTATGTTAATATGATACTTATTTCTGTTTAAACCTCCCAAGGGGTGCGTTCTTGTGCTTTCATAGTTAAGGGAAGCCCTTATATGCCTTAATATCTTGAGTATCTTCTTTAAGAGATGTATTGCCTCCTTGTTTAATTAATATCATGTTATGCCTTCTCTATTTTGATGGTTTTGAAATGTTAAATGCATAATATGGGTGGTAATACCTATATTTAAATGACTAATGTCATGTTAAAAGGTTAATATGGGAGGGTAGGCCCGTATTCTTGTTTTGATAAATGGTTGATATGAGTGGGTTTAATCATGGCTTGTGTAGGTTAACGTGAGTAGGTATACTCACATGGAATGTTTGTTTAAATTTAGTGGTTAAATTGAATTTTTGATTAAATGGATATGGAATGCAGTATGGGATGCATTGGGATGACTCTTCCCCTTGGGTCTTGATTTCGTGGGATGCCTCATTCCTTTATACCTCGTTGATCTAGTTTTCTTGGTCATGCGTAGGAATTACTATTACCATGCTCCTAGGACCCCAACTAATGCCTAACCATGTTTTCACAAGGGAACCCCATGGGACTTGATGCGATGCCTTGGAAAAAGTAATTGGACCTGGCCCTCCATTTTATAGATATTTTACAAGGATTCCTTGTTCTGTTGACACCTTGGATCCATCCCTTGTAGTCTACACTACACAATACGACATGATTGTGGGATACTTGATTTCATTATATACTGTGGATATTGTTTCATGATACAAATGGATGTATGGAATGGTGGTGTGACTCACTTGTATATTTTTTTATAGCTTCATTATTTAGTGCTGACACTCTTTTGTAGGTAGAATTGGGTGATGTTTGCTTTTACTTATTGCAGTAGACATACGAAATGGGTATACACACTTACTTTACTGGTTGTTTACACTTGTAGGTCTTTTGTATAATTGATGTGAGAACTGTATAGAAGTGGGTGGTTGTCTACTTGGATATTTATCTCACACCCTGATTGTGCCTCCTCGGGGACCCAAACATATTATATGGTAGTAGTTGATGATAGGGGGATGTTCCCTAGTACAGGTTATTAATAATAGATTTAGAGAAGGGGATCATAAGACCAAGATGAGGGTTGTGATGATGGGATAACTTTTCGGTGTTTAGTTTTTTTGAATACATGTAATTTATTAACATGTAATGTTTTGACTAATTTTTAGATACTTGTACTATCGGCATAATTTTTTTATATGAGGCACTTTTTTTATTTTTATGTATTACTATATGTCTTGTCTTACTTTCATTTGTCTGATGTTTGTTTTACTTCCATTATTTTTATAATGTTTACATCTTCTGTGATACACTTTTAATGGGCGAATATTATCCTCAATAACTCTAATTTACCCTCCCTAATAGTCAGTAGACATTGGAATTTGTGGTGATGTGCTTGAGTACTTGCGGAAAACTAGGCTTGGGGCATCATTTTGGGTGGCATCTGGGTTTGTTATGTTACAACATGGAAGCATTATCACTTTCGAAAAAAAGTATGAAATGTTTACAGATCACAAAAGTATCCAATATATATTCACATAAAAGAGATAAACATGCACCAACATAGATGGGTAGAGCTAATTAAGGATTACAACTGCTGAATTCATTACCATCCTGGGAAAGAAAACAAGGTGGCAGATGCTCTATGTAGAAAGGACCCATCAATTTTATCATTGATGAGAATTGAAAAGGATCCAATATTCTTATATTTGATGAATATGGACATGGGAATCATAAATAATGGAACATCATCAATCATTTCACCAATTATTACAAAATATACTCTTTTGGAAAGGTTAAAGGATGCCAACAAAGTTGATGTGGGAATTCAAAATAAATTGGAAACTATCAGAGAATGAAAATCCTCATAGTAAAATTTTAATGAAGAAGGAATTGTGATATTTGGGTAAAGATTATGTGTTCCATAACATCGGGAGTTTAAGAAACAAATTTTGGATGATTGACATAGTCTAAACTTCTCCATCCACCTAGGAAACAAAAATATCTATTAGGAACTACAAGAGCATTATTAGTGGGATTAAATGATGAAGGAGCTCCCCAAATATACGTCAATGTTTCTGGTATGTCAGCAAGTGAAGGCATAGAGGATGAAGTCTAAGGGGATGATGCAACCATTACCGATACAAATATGGAAATGAGAGAATGTCACCATGAACTTTGTTATTATAATTTTGAATAATTCCAAAGGAAACAATGTTATTTTGGTTTTTGGGGATCGTTTTACAAAGACTGAACACTTCATTGCAATTTTAGAGTATTTCTCATTGGATCAACTTGTACAGATATACATCATATAAGTGGTAAGGATAAATGATGTACAACTATCTATTGTATTTGATTGAGATCCACAATTCACCTATATGTTCTGTAAGAGTCTCCAACACTCTTTGAATACTAATTACAACTTTATTATGTTTTATCATCCTCAAATCGATGGCCAATATGAGCAGACTTCCAAACACTTGAGGACATGTTGAGAGAATACTCAATAGATGTCAAATGAGGATGGGATCAATATATTCCTTTGGTTGAGTTATCATACAATAAATGTTTCTACTAAAGCATCCATCTGGCTCCTTATGAATCCCTTTTTGGGAAGAGGTTCAAAACACCAGCATGTTGGGATATTGTTGGGGAGAAAAATAGCTGGGTCTAGAAATGAGGCAGAGTTACCCTCATATTTTTTAGTGTGGGAAAAGGAAATTTTGAGATAGAAATTTCTTAATGGGGTAATGCTGTAATGACTCAAAAATTGATGAATAAAATTAACTTTATTTTAATGTCTTATGGATATAGAAAACACACACACTTTTTATTATTTTCATTTTTGGGTTTAAATTACTGTTAAGTATCGTTACCATTGATAATATAGTCTTTGAACATTGAACAGACAAATGATATAAATATAAGGTTTAACAAAAATAATTTCAATATAGAAAAAGTAGAGGATGGACTCATACAGTATACTTAGGCCTTATAAATCTCATTTTTAAGATCTTGGGAAGGAGGTAGCATCATTGGAATTCACTCTTGACCAATACCAAGATGAGCATCTACATGTTAAGCTTGAATGGAATTTCTTATGAGAGAAGTTCATGTTAATAAATATTACCACCTGAGAGATTCTATCTGATCCTCCCTAAGAGTCTATCACTATTTCACACCTTACCCTAAGGTGTTTTATAGGTGTTATAACGGGTTATGTAACAAGTTATTAGTTACTTATTGTGTAATCCCTTTTTATAAATAAAATTCATATTCCATTAATTCTTTTATTAGAATAGTCTTTCTTATAAAGATTGATAAATTTAATAAATTGAGATTTCAGGTAAAAATGGTACTTTTGTGAAATATATACATTATTATATTAATCTAATATTTTTATTAATAATATTATAAAAATAATTCTTATAATTGATGATTATATCTGTTCTTTATCTATAAATGATTATTTAATCTGTTTGATAATAGTTAGATTTTTTATATGATAAAATAGAATGTTTATTTTTAGAGAATTTATTTTATGGAATTAATGAATTTTTTAAAAAAATTATATTTAAAAAAAATTATTATGAAATTAATTTTATGAATAATAAATTTTTATATAATTTTTATGTTGTAAAATATAATTTTTATTAAGGTTTGAGAACTCTTTTTATCAAACCCCGTAAATATTCAAAAATTACATGTTTTCATATTATAAGTGAATATTCATATATTTATAAAATTATTTAGATAAAATTAATATAATTTTTGGAATTAGGAAGTTGAAATTATCTAGTGGTGAATTTTTTATAATATTCTGAGCCACTTGATTTTTTGGGTAAAAATTAAATACCGTATGAATAAAATATGTGTTTTATAACATCAAAATGAACACAAAATGATCTAATAAATACTATAATGGTTATCCTCTGGCCAATATAAATTTTACCTATAATATAATTTGATTTTATATTTTTTTATTTTATAATTCCTTAGTGGACCATCCAAGACATACAAAACATTTTAACATTTTAAAATTATTTCCTTGAGAGTGTGACTCACCTCCACATAGTCAAGCCTAATATTTTAATGCGTTCATATATTAGACTTATAAAATATTCTATACCACTCCCCATTTTTGAAAACCATGGGAAAAAACATGGTATGGTTCGTGGATTTGATTAGTTTAATGTGTAGTGTCCATAACCTAAATAATAAATAATTCCCTCTCTTTTCTTGTATAAACACACCCAACCTCCCCTTACTCTTCACTAAAACCATTTTCAGATTGAAAAACCACTTACCCATGCTCTATAGATTCCTCCCAGGGTTCCCCAATCTCCCAAAAAACCACTCTCAAGCTTCTCCTAATCCATTGGGATCAGACGTCCAAGTAAAGGATTCCTTCATTCCTCATTTTTGTCTATATTTCATTATATTGTTATATTATTTTATTTTCAATTGAAAATAATGGTTTTTGATAAAAAAAAAACCTCCCCCATGCATTCCTCTTTATGTCTTAACGATGATATACCCCTTTATATCTCATTAATTCCTTTTATGTACACCGCTAACCATGCCGAAATTCTCTAAGGGATTTCTCTTTTCATATTTCCATTCCAGAATTTCTTCTCTATTATTTATCTAAATGCCATTTAATATGCTAGGATATTGTGTTACATGATCCACTTAATGTATATTTCATGTATAAATAATGAGATATTAATTTCTCTCTCATCATCCAAATTTATTAATTTCCACATAACACCGTTATGCTGTCGAAATTGCATTGTGATTTTCTAAACCAAAATCATCATGTAGTGAATATCATACCCATTTCTCTATCAAGGTTATTCACCTTTATTCACATATACAAATTTAATGGTACTTACATGAATTTATTCAACATTATTTTCTAGAAAAAAATTTATGATTTTGAGTTCATTCATGTTATATGATCTATGTGGCACACTTAAGCATGAGATTGAAATGAATATAAAGGGTGCACCCACATAGTACTCCAATACATTGGGTAATGTTTGGTATAATTATATTTCATGTTGGGAGAGGGTTTTACCTGATTCATTTTAGGACATTTTCCACCATGTTGGTATAGGTTTTTACTTGATTTCTTTATGTAAATTATGTAGTGTTTTAATTTGATTTCGCATTTCCATGTTATGATAATCATGATATATCATGTCTTTATGTTCATGTTTATCATATTATATATTGATATTTCTATTTCATAACATTTATTGTATTCTTCATGTTATGCCTGGTTGATTCCCTTACTGTTCTTTATAGCTCATCCTTTTCTTATTTTATCCTCGCGTTATCTGATGAAATTCTAAGTATGAAAAAATTTTGTGGTCATGTAAAAGAGTTTTTCAATAAAAATGTTGTATTTTCTATCTTAAGTTGTCATTTAATGTTTCTAATACTCAAAGAAACTATACCTCTCAATCTCATGGGTTTTATTAAGTGATGTATTATGTAATAAATCATTCCTAAATCTGTAATAAATTAGAGGGTTGTAATAATTATACCCACCCTTTATATAAGATGTATTTTTTATTACACATTCATCATATACAATTAACATGTAAAATATTACGGAAATAAATTTTATTTTTACACCATTAAATCCTAAAACTCTAGAAAAAAATCATTTAAACCCATATTTAAAATATTTTGAGGTATCAAAATACACTTTCCTTCTAAAAAACCTATAGGGTCCCAAGAATCTCATATATAGATATTACATAATTTTAGATTAATATTCATCACACTAAAAGAACATACTTCTTATGGATTATAATGGTATAGTGTCTTTGGAAACATGGAACATAATGTTCTAATTTTATAAATTATTTCGAACATCTCCCACAAAGAACTTTTCACATTGTATACCTCTTCTACATATCCTATGTAAAATGTTCATCATGACCTGGGTAAGGAATTAAAAGAAAGGGAGATAAAAGATTCACAATAATGGTAAACATAATAGATATCAATATATGGTAATATAAATGAATAGGATTAGTATAAGGGTATGTGATTATGAACATAACATTTGATGTTCATAACAAAACTGTCATAGAACATAAACATGAGTAATGGCATGAAACTTTATAATTTATGAGTACATGGACCATAACATTCATAAATCATCATATATCAATCACGAACAATAATATTATGTCATAAAAGAATGGAAAAATCATTAATATTGAAAATCATTTCACATGTCAAGGATAACTACCAAGACCATCAGTATAGTAGATCAATACTCATAAACCATTTCCCATTGTGAATTAGGATTCACCTGTTTACTATAGTAGTTTCAGATGCACCTATTTCCCACTCTGGATTCGGGTGTAGCTGTTTCTCATAGCGGATCCGGACACACATATTTTTCATATTAGATGAGGAAACACCTATTTCTCATAGTGTGTCAATCACATCGCCTTGTTTTTCATTGTTATCGCATGATATATAAGGTTTTACTAATGGATTGGATGGATATGAATGCATCACTAATCCCATAATTAATACCATACTTATGTGTTCCCCAATATCAAAACACATTCATAATATCATCAAATAATAACCCGTATAAATAAAACATTTGTCATATAAATTACATCAATTCACCATAGTATAAATCATGAAAACTAAATAGGTTTCATAAATATTTCATCAAAATAAACCTTAGCCACCTAGAGAAAGAATCATGATGCTATCATTTAATAAAATCCAAAGTAATTCCAAAGTAAACTAAAATAATTTCATCATTGTTGGAAAATGATTATGAAATATGTAATGGAACATTTATTAAGGAATATTGATTTTCACTTTTGGAAATAAAATTTTAAAGATACAATAAATTGTGAAAATATTTTTTTTATAAACAACCTTGTAAAAAATATAAAAGAAGTATTAAAAAATTATTTTAAACATATATTGATGAAAATTACAATTTTGATTTGAAAACAAATTTTGAAAACAAAAATGATTTTGAACCAAATTTTCTTTGAAAACGTCATTGGAAAAACTATAATGGACTATTTCAAAATTATTTAAATATTTCATGGTGAGAATATCATTTATACAGTGATTTAAAAAAAACAAATAAAAAATTTAAATCCTTTTAGTTGAAGACAAAATTGAAAAACATATAATGGAAGCTTCAAATAATGTAATGGTAATGATAGTGGGAAATTTCATTCATGTCATACATGATTGACCCAATATTACATTCATATTTTTGGAAAAAGGGGGTGATCATAGATTGGAAAATTATAGGAAGATTTAATTCCACTTTTTTTTAAATATAAAATTGGAAAAAATGTCTTTAATATAAAAATTTATAAATTTTATAAACATTTTTTAAAATAGTTTTTCAATAAATGCTTTTTGATGATAAAGGGCATCCGAAAGAAGTGTTAAATCAAAACCATTTTTTAAACCATTATTCAGAACTGTAGTATATAATGAGAGTAAAATGAATGGAAAAATATATTCTCCTAACAAAAAAATAGAATACAAAAATTAATTAATTTCATGAGAGATAGATCATATGATTTTATCATTAGAATCATACTCATAAGCAATCCTGATTAACGATGAGATTATAACATAAAACATTTACGTCATTAGTTGATTTGATCATTGAACCCATGAAAGAGAGATCCTAAAATTTATATCTAAATCACAATAAATTTTTGGATAAGAATAATAAAATACATTCATGGGATTTATATACACCACAATAATTAAATAGGTGGTGAATATTGAATGTCTCAAAGAAGTAATGAATATGACAGATATAAATTAAATTAAATCTAGACTTCATTAATACACATTAAAGAAAGATATATAGTAAATATAAGTTTTTTATAAATTAATTAATGAACCATAATTATATATTTAATACTACATATGGTTTACTTGTGACCTTATTTTACCCATTTATTTATAATTCATTGTTGAAATAATGTTTTGGGTAAAAATTACTTTGTTTTTCGAGTATGTTTTTATTTTTTCTTTTCAAAACTCTTATGTTTATTGTAGATTCATAATATCCAGATCTTATTCCATGATATATATATATATATATTCAGTATATGTGTATTTATAGGAATTGATAAAAGTTAGTGATAGAAAATAAAATACACCGTTCATAGAAGAAATATTACTTATATACGCATGAACGTTGTTTAAATTTTTTATGGATGAAATTAATGACAGATAAATAATAAATTAGAACTAAATAATAATATTTATTTCATACAAATCATATATATTCAATAAATTTATCTTTACTGCTTTACATGAAAATCGTAAGAGAAAATGAATCACATACCTTCATGAGGCGGTAGTTCGCCATGCACATGAGTGACGTTATTGTATTCCCCATGGAGTGGAAAGTAAAAATGTTATATATGATTTCATAATTAAATAATTATATTAATTTAATAAAAATAATATATAAATTTTAAATCAATAATTATATCCAACCATGAATGGTGGTTATGGTAACAAACCACATCAGTTTACGAGGCGGTAGTCCTCCATAGACACGATCAACTTTTCTATTTTCTATTATATTTCAAATGGATATTGATATAGGTTATTAAATTAATATAATAAAATATAATTATATTTTAGAAACTTTTTTAAATTTTATTGGATGTGGTATTCCATAATTGATGGAATAAAAGAATAAATGAAAGGAAATATCTTAGTAAAGAATATTACCTTTTATAAGAAGCATATCATTTGGATTTCTTATTAAGGGCCATTGTGTTGGTCTTTTGAGTGGATAATAAGAACTATGAAATGTATAAAGATGTTTTGGGGGTATTTTTGGAGGGTTTCTACGAATTATATGTCTTTATAATTGTGATTTTATTAAGGGTTGTGGTTGCATTTTATAAATGGGGGAAAGCTACACGTATGGAAAATACTTGGAAATTTCCCAAATAGAATCCAATATTATAAAGTAATTCAAACGATGTTTTTTTAAAATAAAGATGGATTATATTTATGGAAGAATATGAGGTAAAAATGGTTATCAAAGTGTAGTTTTTAATGTTTTGGGTCATTTTAATCCCTTATATTATTATTTTAACCCCACAGTTAACACATTTTTACCTTAACCATGATAATTAATTTTTATGATATAAACTATTAAAGATGTTAAAAAGTAAAGCTGAACATATTATATAATATAATTTATTAGGATTAAAAATATTTAATCAAAATTTTCAAATTTAATTTGTTGATGTAGAATAATTTAATTTATAATTAATCCTATAGATGAGATGAGAGGGAGATTTTTCAAAGAGAAAATATTCAAATCTTATGTTGTTTTTATATAAAAAGAGAATATAAAATTGGTTAAAATGAATTAAATTGTTTTAATATATATATTATTTAACTTATTTTATTTTGAAACCCATATTAAATTATTTTTGATGATTATAAAACAATTAATGGAAATAAAAATTATTAATAAAAACCATTATTTTTCACTATTTATTGAAAAACATTTCATTGATGAAAATTATCAGTAATTCATTGTAACATAATTTTGATATTATGATTTAATATATTAATTTTATTTTTTAAATTAATATTTTTAAATCTTCAAACATCAATGTTTGTATAATTTCATAAAATGTGACAAAATTTCTCTTTAGAAAGATACACTTTTAAGCATAAAATTGGATTTATTCTTATCTATTCTCTAAAAAACACAAAAGATGAATGTTAAAAATTTTACTTAATATATCATATATTAATTGCATTAAAATAAAGCAAAGAAATTTATTTGGATAGTTTATTTTTTTACAACGCATTTGTTCATGTACAAATAGCTTTTTAGAAAAATATTTCCTTAATTTTCAAATGATTCTTATTTTTATTTATAATTAATTGGAAATAAAAGTGTTCATTTTATATAAATGTGTAAAACATATATTTTCAGAATATATTTAGTAATATTTATGCCATCTAATCCATTTTCTAGCTGAAAACTATCATATTAAATAATAATATTTAAATTGTATGTTACAATTCTTTTAAACCCGATGATGACTATAACACAATATAAATAGATATTTCATTTAATGCAAGGTAAAATAAATGTTTTAGGTTATGAAGTACTATATAGGTATTGTGTGAAAGTAACATTTTCAAATATAATAAATTTCTTTGAAAAAAAATTAAAAAAATAGGGTGTTACATTCTACCCACATTTAAATGATTTTTCACTCAAAATTTGTCACTTTGGTACCAACAACTATGGATACTACCACCTCACTAAACTCATAGGTTCCAATTTATATTACATAAGCTCCTAGTTTTACCACAAACTATTTACCAGATGATTTATTTTATTTTATATAACACTCTCTATTTTATCGAGAATCTCTATCAGTGTTTCCTTATAAAAAGTATCACGCTCCAATGGTAAAACCACTAAGTTCTATGAAGGTTCATGTATGTAATTATTTATCTAAGATACATGGAAAAAATTATGATCTTGAGGGAGATTTGGTGGAATCTCTAATTGGTAGTTTATCATCCCTATATGATTAAGATTTTCAAAGTGACTGGTCCTAGGTCTTATATTTTTTCTATTTCGTTAGAAAAATTTACACCTTTTGGTGTACATAGATCAATTTAGACATTATCCCTTACTCCTAGAAATGAAAATTATTTTTTATGAATAAAAAGATAACATATTAGGAGAACCATAAAATAATGATAATTCATTCAATATATATCTCATTATAAAAAATGGATATAATTGGGTATCCAATATGAATAAATCTTTATATGGTGAAGTATTACATTAATATCTAAAAACATATAAAAATATCACCTTAAACTATCTCATAAATGGTTTGCCTTATGACCCTTAAAAACATTAATAAAAAAAATAAGGGTCACTAAATTTCCATCTTCAACCTAACATCAATCCCCCAAACAACATGAAGTTACTCATATTTGTAAAATACCAAACATGTGAATACCATAAACTTGTATTCACTCAATATCTGAAAATAACATGAATTACTAATCATGTGAATAACATCATTATATATTTCCTAATTTTTGAATTCTGATAGATAAACATGTAAATAATTTTATATAATTCATAAAACATTAAATAGGATTTATCATATTATTAATTAAGACCACTTTTCTTAAATATTAAATATGAATCAAGTATTAACATTCATTAAAAAAAATTATCCATTCTTCTAATTTTAAATATAAAAAATACTTCTATAATAGTCCAAACCTTTTATATTATATTTGTATAATCTTTGTCATCATCAATATAATAATAATGGGTACAACCATGATGATTTTATTCATGAAAATTCCCCTAAGGCATCAATTTGTATAATTACCCTACCTTTCCATTAAGACTATTTATCCATTGATTTTAATTTAAGGGAAGCAATATTATCATGAATGACATTAATTGAAACTCTCATTTCCCCTCCTAAATTTCATAATATGTTATCTTATTTTCTATTCATAAAAAACATTCTATTTACTTTTAGAAAATACTAGGATCGATTCTTCCAACACTCAAGACATATAGGAAACCAAGTATTCTTTAATCCATGCTCCCCACCACTCGAGCTATGAATGAACTCTATCCCTCTTCTCTTTGTTGAGTTTGAGATTTGGTTAAGATGAAGGTTGGTAATTTTATGTCACGATTATAATTTATAAAGAATTAAAATATGCCTCAATCCAATAATCGTCCAATTTTTGTTCTCATCAACAGACATTCTATCACATTTAATGTTAACGTAGTATCTTCCAGTTCACTTCATTTAACATAAACCAAAAATAATTATGTAACAATATTAATAGTATGAAACCCACATTATCATGGATAATCACTTATTTGGTTTCCGAATAATAACAACTTCATTTCAATATGTGAAATATTAGGCTTAACATAGGTTATTCATGGTCATTATTCAAACCCATTATCACGGCCCTTCCTCGGGGCCCGTGCCGTGACTACCCCAAGCCCGCCTTCCATAGGCCAGGGGTTGGCGACTAGCACCAAGGCGTAAATCCCGGTGAAAAGGGAAGGCATTTCCTTTGTAAAGTAAACAAGCACCACAGAGTAAGAAAGTGGAAAAAGTAATCACTAAGTAAAAACTGGTATAACAGTAACTGCAGAAAAGTAAGTGGGCCAGTATACAAACCCAAACTGAAAGTAAAGTACAACTCAAAAGGGAAAACAACAACGGAAAAGTAAAAGCCGCTACGCCGAGATGTCCACTAGAAATCCCACCTGAAGGGTGGGTACAGATAGCTCCACTGCTCCTCGGGTCCTGTCGTCCGCTCCGAGTACGTCCCACCCAGTGGTCCACCTCCAGGTACAGTCCTGCTCTGCAAGCCTCAACCACGATCAACGCTGTCCGTCGTCGGCAACCAACACAATGTAGTGCGGGCATAGCCCGTGCAGGGGTGAGTATAAGCTACTCAGTAGGGACCCCGAGACCCCCGAAGGTCTCCCAAAATCCACAAAGGATAAACCACAAAGGAAAGATACAATCACGAAGTAACAACCGACACTGCTTAGGTATATTCTCATACATATACCTAAGTCATCAATTCCAATATGCTCCAACCTCCGAGCCCAAGTACAACTCAGTCCACACAGTAAAGTCTACGTATTCCACACAGGAAAGAAAAACGTAATCCACACAGGATAGCACCACACAATCCACACAGAAAAGAAAACAGCTTTCAGCTCACACAGGTATACTTCTTCGAAGACGATAGAGATGATCACTGATCCATCTAAGTTGTCGGACCCACAAAGGATCGATAGGTACTAACCCCCACAAAGACCCACACAGGATCGGTAGGAAACTAACCCCCGCAAAGACCCACACAGGATCGGGCCCACACAGGTCCTGTAGGCGCTAGCTCATACAGAACCGCTGAGCGCTGACCCACACAGGATCGGACCCACACAGGATCGGTAGCACTGATCCACATAGGATCGATGAGTGTTGTAGTCGTCACCGTCGAATCCACTGAGGATCTCTGTACAGTCGTCGTCGTAGTCACAGTAGCAGTCGCAGCCAGCTCTAGGGTTCCCGCACACAGCAAGCTCATTCGGGAGGGTCCGCTCCACGAGCCGAGAGGCTGATACATCAACTGACACATAGTCCAGAGTTGATGTATCCAAAAGATACGTATCGTCAACAGGAACTCAACGTCGCAGACGGCGCGTCAATCGGACGCCCGGTCTGAGAGTTATTGGCTTTTTCGTCCCAGGGGCCCGGTTGGTTTTTAAGGCAAAACCAACCCGACTGTACTCCACCTGTATCCAAACCTCGGGCAGAGTATGCCAAAAGATCCGTCTCACTTAGAGGAAAACAACGAAGTTGACGGCACGTCAATCGGACGTCCGAAGCTCAAGATATGAGCATTTCCGCTCCGATGGCCCAGTTGGTTCCGTGTTCGAACCAACCCGGCCGAACTCTTGAGTGCGATATTCCGAATCGTCCGTATCATTCTAAGGATCGTGTCGCCATTGACGGCGCGTCGATCGGAGGTCCGTAGCCCGATTTATGGGAAATTGAACCCAAACGGTCCGAAAATGGGGGTTTCAGGCCCGGCCCGGCCCGGCCTGGCAGACCGGCTAGGCGGCCGGTCCGGCTGGGCACAGCGCACCCAACGCGCTGTCCGGCTCGGCTGAAGGGCGAGCCGTTTCAGCAAAAAGGGGGGGGGGGGGGCTCCCCCCCTGTGTAACCGCGACCCCCCCCCCCCCAATTTATGGGGGGCCGTTTGAAGCTGGCCGGGGGAATTTAATTCCCCTGGCTCCTCCCCTTTCGGCCGGTCCAACCTGGCCGGCCGGTTCCTGCTCAACAGGACCGGCGATGGCCGGTCCCCTTCCTGCTCCGACACCGGCGGCCCGGTCCGGCTCTCGGTCACCTTGCTCCACCGCAGCCCGGAACCGGCCGCGGCCCTTGTCGTCTGGCGCGGTGCGACGGCACCGCACCCCTCCGCCGCGGCCCCGCTCCGGCCGCGGCATCTTTGGTTTTCTTCGATGCGGTGCGACGGCGTCGCGTCCTTGAACTTCTTTCCACGGTGCGGCGCGATGGCTCCGCGCATTTTCCTTTCTCTTGATTTCGCGTGGTGCGATGGCACCACCCCTTTCCGCACCAATCCACAATGGAATCAATCATGAAAAAAAGGAGTAGGGTCGGTTATGTTTGTGCGGTCCAACCCCCTCGCGTTACTTGATAACAATTGGATTTAAAATTTCACAAAGAAATTCAGGAATGTTACATAAACAAAAGAATTAATTACAATCCCCTGCCTCGGTTTCAGGAACGGTGTACGTCAACGAGTCGCGGAAGACGAGCGTCGCGGAAGTCGGGCGTTGTGGAAAACGAATGTCGATTTCGTTGTCGTCGAGGTGCGTTCGGAGCGGAAACGTCCTTGGAAGAAGACGTCGCATTCTTCAGTGGAGATGTTCTTCGTTGAAGAACGGTGTTCTTCATGGGAGTCCGAGGTGTTCTTCACATTCTTCATTAAAGTTGAAGAAGAAGAAGACTTCCTTTAGCTTTCTCTCCAAAAGCTCTCAAACAACCCTAATAAAATAAGTTCCCAACTTATTTTATTATCACAAAAAGGCTTTTGAAATTTTAAGAGTTTGAAAAACAAAACCCACACTTAACTCACTTAAGTCATTAACATGAGTTGTATAAATTAATGAGGAGTTAAGTGGGCAAGACTTAAATGGGGCGTTAAGGAGTTAAAAAGGTGGAAGGTGAAAGGTTGGGGCTCGTGTGGGCCCCACCTTTCAATTATCCACACATGGGAGAAAATAACGACATGATATGAAATAAAATTGATTCAACAATTTTATTTACTTTTTAATAAAACCTCATTAATTAACTTCTTCACCCGCACAAACGCAACAATGGTAAAGGTTCCCTTAAGTGATTACCGACATTGCGAGTTCATCGGTGCCCTCAGAACTCGATTCCGAGCACCGGTTCAAAAGTTAGAAATTTCCGCTCGGTCATTCACTGAACGTACCCGAGCCAAATTTCGGAAATTGTTTTCGGGCACAACGGGGCTCGAAATCAAGTGCCGTCAGAAACCACGTTCTTGTAAAATTCCAAATAAAATTAAGAAAAAATTTCCCTTGAATTTTACAGGTCTTTACATTACTCTCACCTCAGGGATTTACGTCCCCGTAAAGATACATCGAAAACTAGGGAAACAAATGAGGGTATTGAGTATGCATCTGATCCTCCCGCTCCCAAGTGCTCTCCTGGAGGTTCCCATGCTGCCATCTGATGCGCACTAGAGGAATCGACCGTCCTCATAGGACCCACTCATGTCGATCCTCGATCTCAATTGGAACCTCCGTAAAAGTCGCCCAATCGTCAACGTCAAGCTCCCCATGGTCAATGATGTACGTCGAGTCGTGCACGTATCTCCTCAGCTACGATACGTGGAAGACGTCATGCACCCGGTGCAACTGAGGTGGTAGAGCCAGATGATAAGCTACCTCGCCAATCCTGCTGAGGACCTGGAATGGTCTGATGAAGCGTGGAGACAACATTCCACCTCAGCCAAATCTCCGTAATCCTCATTGAGGTGAGACACGCAAGAAGACGTGGCCACCATCCTTGAACTCTAGTGGTCTCCCCCTCCTGTCAGCATAAGACTTCTGCCGGCTTTGAGCTGTCCTCATCCGCTCCGGGATGACCTGGACCTTCTCTGTCGTGGCCTGGACCATCTCTGGTCCCACAAGTGCTGACTCCCCAGGGTCTGTCTAGCACAAAGGAGATCTACAAGGTCGGTCGTACAACGCCTCGTATGGTGCCATTCCGATGGTGGAGTGGTAGTTATTGTTGTACGCAAACTCCAACATGGGTAGGTGGTCCTCCCAGCTACGACCAATGTCGAGGACACATGCGCGGAGCATGTCCTCGAGATTCTGAATGGTCCTCTACGTCTAACCATCCCTCTAAGGGTGAAAGGTTGTGCTCAGACATAGCTGCATCCCGAACGCCTCCTGCAACCCCTTCCAATGCCGGGAAGTAAATTGATCATCTCGATCGGATACAATAGATGATGGCACACCGTGAAGCCGAACAATCTCCTGATTGTAAAGACGTCCCAAACTCTCCCCTGAGCCCTGCTCTCTGATGGGTAAGAAGTGAGCCGAATTGGTGAGTCGGTCGACAATCACCCAAATGGAGTCGTGACCTCTGTAAGTGCGTGGAAGTCCAGTCACAAAGTCCATAGATATGTCATCCCACTTCCACTCCGGAACCTCCAAGGGCTGTACCAAGCCTGCTGGTACCTGATGCTCAGCCTTAACCTACTGGAATGTGAGGCATCGAGAAATGAACTCTGCCGTAGCCTTCTTCATGCCCAGACACCAGTGTTGTCGTCTGAGATCCTGATACATATTCGCCACTCCGAGATGTACCGCCAAGGGAGAAGTGTGAAACTCTCTCAGCACCTCCTCCCGTAAAGCAACTGGTACCAAGGTACGTCCTCTGAAAAGGATGTTGTGCTCTGCTCCAAAGGATAAACCACCAGGTGCCTATCCTGAGGATATCTGTGCACGCCGCGTCTCACAGTCGATGTCCCCACGCTGTGCTTCTCTGACTCGCTGCAGTAGTGGAGGAGTGACTGTGAGAGACTGAAGGAAGGCTTCCCCATCTCTATCCACGAAGGATATCTGCAAAGCGCCTAGCTTCTCTGTCACCTCCTCAAGTAGTTGAATGTTCGTCCTCCTACTGAGGGCATCGGCTACTACGTTCCCCTTCCCAGGAGTATAGACTATCTCAAAGTCATATTCCTGGAGAAACTCGAGCCATCGCCACTGTCTCAAGTTCAGGTCCTTCTGAGAGAAGATGTACCAGAGACTCTGTTGTTCAGAAAAGACTGTAAAGTGCTCGCCCATCAGGTAGTGTCGCCATGTCTTTAGAGCGAAGACCACTGCTGCTAACTTCAGGTCATGGGTAGCATAGTTCTGGTCATGCGGACTCAACTGACGTGATCCATAGGCGATCACTACCCGCTCCTGCATCAGGACACATCCGAGTCTGGTCCCTGATGCATCGCAGTAAACTACGTACCCTACTCCCTCTTCAGGAAACCTCAAGATAGGTGCACTAGTCAATCTCTGTCTCAGCTCCTGGAAGCTCTGCTGACATCTGTCTGACCAGACGAAGGGTTCCCCCGTCTTCATCAAAGCTAAGAGTGGTTCCTCAACTCTGGAGAAGTCTGGAAAAAATCTCCGATAGTATCCAGCTGGTCCCAAGAAACTCCGCACCTTCGTCACGCTCTTGGGTGGCTCCCAAGCTAGCACTGCCTCGATCATCGCAGGATCCACTGCAACTCCCTCCTCAGAGATGATGTGCCCCAAGAAATGGACCTCACGTATCCAGAACTGACACTTCGAGAGCTTTCCATAAAGCTGGTGCTCTTGGAGTGTGTCTAGTACAACCCGTAAGTGGTAGGTGTGCTCCTCCTCAGTCTTTGAGTAAATCAAAATGTTTTCGATGAAGACCACGAAAAATCGATCGAGGTATGGCTGAAAGATCCTGTTCATGAGGGCCATAAAAACTGCTGGAGTATTGGTTATGCCGAAGGGCATAACCAAGAACTCGTAGTGGCCATACCGACATCTGATGGTCGTCTTCTGCATGTCTTCATCTCAAACTCTGAGCTGGTGATAGCCTGACCTGAGGTCTATATTCGAGAACCACCGAGCTCCTTTGAGCTGATCAAAGAGGTCATCAATCCTCGGTAGCGGATACTTGTCCCTCACTGTCACCTGGTTCAGGCGACGATAGTCGACACAAAGTCGCAAGATCCCGTCCGCCTTCTTGGCGAACAATATCGGGGAAGCCCAGGGTGAAACACTGGGTCAGATGAATCCCTTGCCCTACAAGTCCTCCAACTGTACCCATAGCTCACGAAGCTCGGCGGGGGCCATCCGATATGCTGGAGTCGATATCAGGGATGTCCCGAGGTATAGGTCAATATAAAATTCTACCTCTCTACAAGGAGGTAGTCCTGGAACGTCATCGGGAAAGACGTCCGCATACCGATCCACCACTGCAGGAAAACCAGGACTCCGCATGTCAACTGCTCCTAGGATGATGCTAGCTAACTGATGAGTGATGGGTTGTCCTCTCCTCTGCGGAAGTCCATCCTATGCTGCAAAGGCTTCTTTCTCGCCGGTGAAGGTGAACCTGCTCCCGTCGGTGCGTACACATTGCACCTTGCACCTAAAACAGTCAATTTGTGCATGGACCGTAGATAACCAATCCATGCCCAAGATGACGTCGTAAGTCCTCGACGCCGCTACAAGAAGAACCCAGCCTAAGCTCTCACCTCCTAGAGTAAGCTCACACTACCGGAACCAGTGTGTAATCGTCGAGTCTGCTCCCGTAGGAGTCTCTAGCCGTAATGATCGAGCCAAAGGCTCTGTCGGAATCTCCGAGCTCCGAACAAGGGCAGCGGCTATGAAATAGTGACTCGCTTTTGTGTCTATAAGTACTGCAGCAGGGGTGGAATAGACACAGATAGTACCTCGAATCATCTCGGGCGCGTCATGGTCATAGGCCTCCACTTCTTGGAGTTGTGCCTGTCTATGCCTGCCAGCTCCCTGTGGTCAGGGTGGAGCTCCTGGTGGTGGTGGTAGAGCCTCATAGCATCACCCACCGCCTGCTGCTCGGCCAGCTCCTCTGCCTTGTCCGCCTGCTCCCTGCGGACCGCCACGATCGACCCTCTGCCTCTGCCTCGGTGGTCCCTAAACCGTCTGCTGCTCCTCGGCACGGCGGGTCGGGAAATCACGAGCCATGTGGCCATACCCGCCGCATGAGTAGCACTGCCTACCTCTCGAAAGACTGGCTCCGCGCTGTGTGCCCTGCACTACTGAGCCAGTGTCCTGAGGTCGTCTGCCTGAGGGTCTGGTCTGCCTGGACCCATGAGTCATCTGTCAACTGCCTGCTGCAGAAGACTCTGCTACGTGCCGCCCTGCGGTGGGTCTCGGTGCTGGTGTAGACTCAGCAAGAAAACTCTCAATCAAAAGGGCCCTCTCCAGTACTCCTGTATGAGTCGGAATGCTGAGGGAGATCAGCGATGCCCTGATCTTATGTCTCAATCCCTGCTCAAAGGTTCGGGCCCGGAAGAATGGGTCTCGTACCATGTCGGTCGAGAAGCGTGAGAGATCGGTAAATCTTGCCAAGTACTGGGCGACCGTCATGCTGCCCTGCCGAAGCTGAAGAAGCTCCTGAATGCGCACCGCACGGAGGGTGGCTGGGACGAACTCCGAGCGGAAGAGGCTCTCAAAGTCCGTCCAAAGTAGAGATGCCTCATCGTGCACCTGGAGCATCAATCTCCACCATCGGCCCGCTGCTGCATTCAGTAGGCTCGCAGTGAGGATCACCATGAGGTCTGCTGGTGTCCTCACTAGCCTGAAAACTCGTACGACTGCCTCCAGCCAGTCCTCGGCTGCCTGGGGGTCCGTCTCCCCACAGAACCTGGGCGGTCGCTGGCACTGGAACTCATGCAGTGCACTAAGGCGACGTGCATCGTCAGCGGCTGGTGCTGGAAGCATCGGTGGCTCGGCGGGTAGAGCTACCGCTGGTGCCACTGCTAACAAAGGGCCCTGCACCGAGGCCTCATTGCTCGGTGGGCTGTCATCACGCTCGACTCTCGGAACCCTAGATGGCTGTCGTCGTGGGGCCATCCTGAAAAGGAAACAGGTGTGCCACGGTCAGAACAGTATACCTGGTGAGCTGATACAAAGTAATCACAAAGAAAACTTGAAACACACACGCAATCAATGTTTTCGTGCATTAAGTCGGAAATCAGAAGTCGGGGTCCTGGTGTACGGATACGTCGGCCGCCGCACCAACACTGGACTCCCTGGACTGATAACCACGCTCAATACACATAACACTATTGCTCCACAAAGAAGAAATATCAGATTCCGCGGTAGAACCGAACTCCTCTGATACGAATTTGTCACGGCCCGTCCTTGGGGCCCGTGCCGTGACTACCCCAAGCCCGCCTTCCATAGGCCAAGGGCTGGCGACTAGCACCAAGGCATAAATCCCGGTGAAAAGGGAAGGCATTGCCTTTGTAAAGTAAACAAGCACCACAGAGTAAGCAAGCCGAAAAGGTAATCACTAAGTAAAAACTTGTATAACAGTAAGTGCAGAAAAGTAGGTGGGCCAGTATACAAACCCAAACTGAAAGTAAAGTACAACTCAAAAGGGAAAACATCAACTGAAATGTAAAAGCCGCTACGCCGAGATGTCCACTGAAAATCCCACCTGAAGGGTGGGTACAGATAGCTCTACTGCTCCTCGGGTCCCGCCGTCCGCTCCGAGTACGTCCCACCCAGTTGTCCACCTCCAGGTACCGTCCTGCTCTGCAAGCCTCAACCACGATCAACGTTGTCCGTCGTCTGCAACCAACACAACGTAGTGCGGGGCATAGCCCGTGCAGGGGTGAGTATAAGCTACTCAGTAGGGACCCCGAGACCCCCAAAGGTCTCCCAAAATCCACAAAGGATAAACCACAAAAGAAAGATACAATCACGAAGTAACAACCGACACTGCTTAGGTATATGCCCATACATATACCTAAGTCATCAATTCCAATACGCTCCAACCTCCGAGCCCAAGTACAACTCAGTCCACACAAGAAAGTATACGCATTTCACATAGGAAAGAAAAACGTAATCCACACAGGATAGCACAACACAATCCACACAGGAAATAAAACAGGTTTCAGCTCACACAGGTATTCTTCTTCAAAGACGATAGAGATGATCACTGATCCATCTAAGTCGTCGGACCCACAAAGGATCGATAGGTACTAACCCCCACAAAGACCCACATAGGATTGGTAGGAAACTAACCCCCACAAAGTGCCACACATGATCGAGCCCACACAGGACCTGTAGGCGCTGGATCATACAGAACCGCTGAGTGCTGACCCACACATGATTGGACCCACACATGATCAGTAGCACTGATCCACATAGGATCGCTGAGTGTTGTAGTCGTCACCGTCGAATCCACTGAGGATCTTTGTACAGTCGTTGTCGCAGTCACAGTAGCAGTCGCAGCCAGCTCTAGGGTTCCCGCACACAGCAAGCTCGTTCGGGAGGGTCCGCTCCACGAGCCGAGAGGCTGATACATCAACTGACACATAGTCCAGATTTGATGTATCCAAAAGTTCTGTATCGTCAATAGGAACTCAACGTCGCAAACGGCGAGTCAATCGGACACCCGGTCTGAGAGTTATTGGCTTTTTCGTCCCAGGGACCCGGTTGGTTTTTAAGGATAAACCAACCTGACTGTACTCCACCTGCGTCCAAACCTCGGGCAGAGTATGCCAAAAGATCCGTCTCACTTAGAGGAAAACAACGAAGTCGACGGGACGTCGATCGGACGTCCGAAGCTCAAGATATGAGCGTTTCTGCTCCGAGGGCCCGGTTGGTTCCATGTACGAACCAACCCGGCCGAAGTCAAAGTATTCCAAAACCTTGAGTGCGATATACCGAAACGTTTGTATCGTTTTAAGGATCATTTCTCCGCTGATGGTGTGTCGATCGGAGGTCTGTAGCCCGAGTTATGGGAAATTGAACCCAAATGGTCCGAAACGGGGGTTTCGGGCCCGGCCCGAGACCCCCTGGGTCGGCCCGAACCGGGTCGACCCGGCCTGGCTCGGCTAGGCCTGGCCTGGCAGACCGGCCAAGCGGCCGGTCTGGCTGGGCACAGCGTGCCCAGCGCGTTGTCCGGCTCGGCCGAAGGCCGAGCCGTTACGACAAAATGGGGGGGGGGGGACTCCCCCCCTGTGTAACCGCGACCCCCCCCCCAATTTATGGGGGGCCGTTTGAAGCCGGCTGGGGGAATTTAATTCCCCCGGATCCTCCCCTTCCGGCCGGCCTAACCTGGCCGGCCGGTTCCTACTCAACGGGGTCGGCGATGGCCGGTTCCCTTCCAGCTTCGACACCAGTAGCCCGGTCCGGCCGCCGGTCACCTTGCTCCGCCACGGCCCGGAACCGGCCGCGACCCTTATCGTCCGGTGCGGTGCGACGGCACCGCGTCCCTCCGCTGTGGCCCCGCTCCGTCCGCGGCGACTTTGGTTTTTCTTTGACGCGGCGCGACGGCGTCACGTCCGTGAACTTCTTTCCACGGCACGGAGCGATGGCGCCACACATTTTCCTTTCTCTTGATTTCGCGTGGTGCGACGGCACCACGCCTTTCTGCACCAATCCACAAAGGAATCATTCATGAAAAAAAGGAGGAGGGTCGGCCGTGTTTGTGCGGTCCGACCCCCTCGCGTTACTTTATAACAATTGGATTTAAAATTTCATGAAGAAATTCAGGAATGTAACAGGAACAAAATAATTAATTACAATCCCCTACCTCGGTTTCAGGAACGGTGTACGTCAATGAGCCGCGGAAGACGAGCATCGCGGAAGTCGGGCGTCTCGGAAAACGAACGTCGATTTTGTTGTTGTCGAGGTGCATTCGAAGAGAAAACTTCCTTGGAAGAAGATGTCGCATTCTTCGGCGGAGATGTTCTTCATTGAAGAACGGTGTTCTTCATCGGAGTCCGAGGTGTTCTTCACGTTCTTCATCGAAGTTGAAGAAGAAAAAGACTTCCTTTAGCTTTCTCTCCAAAATCTCTCAAACAACCCAAATAAAATAAGTTCCCAATTTATTTTATTATCAAAAAAAGGCTTTTGAAATTTTAAGATTTTGAAAAAAAAACCCACACTTAACTCACTTAAGTCATTAACATGAGTTGTATAAATTAATGAGGAGTAAAGTTGGCAAGACTTAAATGGGGGGTTAAGGAGTTAAAAAGGGGGAAGGTGAAAGGTTGGGGCTCGTGTGGTCCCCACCTTTCAATTATCCACACATGGGAGAAAATAACCACATGATATGAAATAAAATTGATTCAACAATTTTATTTACTTTTTAATGAAACCTCATTAATTAACTTCTTCACCCGCACAAACGCAACTACGGTAAAGGTTCCCTTAAGCGACTACCGGCGTTGCGAGTTCATCGGTGCCCTCAGAATTTGATTCCGAGCACCGGTTCAAAAGTTAGAAATTCCCACTCGTTTGTTTACTGAACGTACCTGAGCCAAACTTCGGAAATTGTTTTCGGGCACACCGGGCCTCGGAATCAGGTGCCGTAAGAAACCGCGTTCTTGTAAAATTTCAAAGAAAATTAAGAAAAAATTTCCCTTGAATTTGACAGGTCTTTACATCCATCTTGATGGGTTATAAAGATTTTCTGAGTTTCCAAAGCATATCCCATATGAGTGTCAAACCAGGTGTGTGGAAAGGCCTATTATCAAGAATTAAGAGATTATCATAACCAGATCAATGAATCCATTTTATAATTATCACACATACATACCTTTATGCCAGAAGCAGATCCATATAGAGTGTCTAGACAGGGATGTAATTTCAAGGTCACCACTCAGTCAATCCTTTACCAAATTTCCCTAATTTTTTCATATACTCTAACTCATCCTTGTACTTATACTTATATGCATACCAAGAAATATCTTTAAATATATCCCCAGGGATATCACTAATGTTTTCTCAACAAATTTCTAATGGTTATCTAAACATTTCCTCCAGTACCATCTATAGAGACCAATACTTCGCATACATGGTTATTACATCTTTTTAGAGGAATATTCATTACATTTCATAAACAGACACTTATGGATTATAATGGTATTTTTTTAAATATGGAAAAAAATAATATTATTTTTTTAAATATTATCATTATTTTTAACAAATATCATCTCATGTAGCACTCATTTTAGGAATTCCCTAACTAAACCAATCTTCATAAGATAAGGAAGGATACATAGTAATGGGTGAGCATAGAAGATCATTAAGGGTAATTATTTGAGATATCCATCTATGATATTATGAAAGAATAATATAGGAATAAGGTTATGTGATATGAACATAACTATAGAAGTTCTTAACCATTGTTTCATTGATAAAAATCATAAGATAAGGAATAAAATTTAATAATTGTTGAAAACATGGCCCACAAGTGTAAGAAATTATTATGAATCAATCATAAACTATAATCCCATTTAATAAAAGTATGACACAACAAAAAACATTGAAAACCATTACATGTGTAATGGTTAACAACCAATACCATCAACATAGTTTATTAGTACAATCACTTGTTTCCAATTAGGCATCCCAAAACACTTATTTCCCATAGTGGACTTGGATGCACCTTGTAACCACATGAGATTTTTTGAATTATTTTTCACTAAATTATTTTAATCACTTTATATTTTGTCTTTTATGGAACACAAAATATATATTTTTATTATTATATAAAATCTATATGTTTGGATTATATTATACACAACACCATGTTATGCTTGCACTATATGCAACATAAACATGGATTGTGTTACACCCAACACAGACTGACTAAAATTTGCTTTTTTATTATCAAAACACTATTGTGAAAGAAAGTGAGAAACCCCAAAATCAGTCTAAGAAAACCCATAACAACACAAGTAGATAATGAAAACCCAAGAAAATTACTAGACCTACTACACCCCAACAACTGAGTCATAACAGTAAACCATCACTGAAACAGGACCGTTCAGCAAGCAGTCCCATACCGAAGTGCACGGGAACAGTACCGATGGCATAGCCATACCCTCTCAATCATACCAATACAAAAGTCCTACATCGATGAAGACTTCATGCTTTGATCCCCTTCTGGCGTATGTCCAAATAGAGAGATGGAAATAAGCACCAAACATCCGAACAAAGAAAAATAGTAGGAAAAACAAGAGGGCTACACATCTATCACTAACAATACACTAAAAAAACTAGCCAAAACAACCAAATTAACCAGAATCATTAAGAAGAAACATAATATTACCAGAATCCCTCTCCCTAGAATGTTTCTTGGATAGTGGTGAAACCCGTAAGTCCACAACCTCTAATATCCTCTTCTCAAGATCCGAAGCAAATTGGTCCCACGTCTGAATGAACTCCTCAAAGCTGGTTTTACGTTTGTTGAAATCCCCTACTAGAATTTAGTCATGTCTATCAATCCATGAAAAATTTTCTTTATTAAGAGACACCTCTTGCGACCTCCCCATCATCTTATCTGCATCTTCCTCAGTTGCATTAAGCATCAAGACTTACTCCATCACTACTTCATCAAAAAATTAAAGAAGATCCATGTATTTATCACCCTATTCTCCTAGACCATGAAGGTGTAGAGACTCCTTTTCTATATTCTTTTCATTCATCTTCTTTGAAGAAAGAGTCTCTAAAGGATGAGGTAACGATGAGTATTCCTTCTTCCACTTCCTCTTCCTGAAACAACTATTACTCCCTAGACTTGAATCCTCATCCATTGTTTGGCCATGTTCACTCCCTTTTGAAACCTTCACTTTGAACCCATCTCCCTCACCTGGGGTAATGAATTCAGAATTCACATCAGCCTCTCGGAGGCCTTCAAACCTATTGCCCAACGAAACTGAGGTCTGAATTGGGTCCAGACCCCCTCCCTCATTCACCATTTGAAATTCCCTTCCAGTCCTATCACCACTACCACACAAAGGGGTATTCTCTATACCCAAACTAGCCTCACCATCCAGTGACATCTAGCTTATATTCTCGGCTTGAAAGTGCTGTATGAAGCCATGCCCCATGAACTAAGGCCGCTTGCAAAAGTCCTCTAAAAACACACCCTATTTAGCACAAGTTGTTTTCACTATAGGAAACTCCTCGTTGATTTCAGATTGAGAATCACCTGAAAGTCTAGATTGACCATGGTTGGAAACTGCATTAACATTAGGAATTGTGACTGACCTACTCCCACTACTCATATCACCTATCAATCTTCTAAAAACATCATGGACTTTGGGATCAAGAGTCAAATCCAGTGGCTGCTCCTGCCTCACCTAGTTGGCTATACAAGAATTTAAAGGACTCATGCCAATAGAATTTATGCCATACCCTTTTTCATATGGGCACAGACCTTCAACCTATGAAACAAAATCAATTCCCTCTGGACTGCTTCCCTCAGGTGATCTATTGCATATTTCCCTATCTATTCCTTTAACCAACGCACCATCCACCTCTTTATTCCCCTAATTTCAACAATAAACATTGCACACATAGTTATGGAACCAAGATTTCATATCCCCTTCCTGCAATTCTTTAGCAAATAGCCCAAATATTTGAAAATGGAGAAAAATGGAAATAGTAATCACATACAAAAGGTTGTTTATATCGAAACACTTCACCTATAGTGATCCAAACGAAGTCCAATGGCACCCTTGATGTGTCCACCTCCACACACACTCGAGGGTTAACTGGATGATAAATAGCATTGGTCTGGCTATCAGAACATAGGTAACTTCATAGTTGGTTCCCAAGAATTTTAACAATTAATGTATTTTGAAATGGAAGAGGGAGATTTGGAAAACGTACCCAGACCACTACAAAGGGTGAATCATGCTTTATGTGAAAAATACTGCATTTTCTTTGAAATAATTATTATACCATAAAGTTATTCTTAAATTAAAAATATATTAATAACACATATAATAATATAATTTATTTTATTGGAATCATTTTTATATATAAATTAGATATTAAAATACTTGAACATTTGAACATTCTTTTTACCCGCCTTCTCACCACGTCTAGGAGATTAGAATTGTACATAATTTTTTTTATGAGTCGAATTCTGAAAGAGGACAAAAATGGTTGTAATAAATTTTATAATTATTTTATAATATGATAAAATTAATATATGGATATTATGAATTGTATGTTTAATAATTTTTTTATTTACCCCTTTTAAAGGTAAATAAGGTAATGAATTGTAAAAAATATATTAGAATATTATAAAATTACCCTAATACCTAAAATTATTTTATTTGATGAGTTTTTTTATAATAAAAAAACATTTTTATGAAATTATAATCTTTTTAATCCACTTCGGTGAATATAAGAAATTTATTATATTTTATTTAATGATAATTTAAAAATGTCATACTCATATTTTTAGTAAGTAAATAATTTTTGAGATATGGTTATATAGAAGTTAAATATTAATATATATAGTACATTGAAATATAATAAATTTATATTCGTCTTGATAATATTTTTTAGTTTTTAGTGAATAAATAATTTAAATAAATAATTGTATAAAGATGAGGGAGTAATGTTTAATAAATGGAAATATCTAATAAATGATATTAAAAATATTAAAATAAATAAAATTTAACATACTTAATGACATAAACAAATTTTATATATAATTATGATTTGTTAATGATATATTATTAGTGTTTTTTTCAAATTTATGGTTTTTTTGGATATTTTTAAATAGATAAATATTTAATTGTATCAAAATTCACAGAAACAACACTTTAAAATATATACTTTTTTATTATATTATATAATATTCAAAAAATTATAAAATTAATAAAAATGAAAATAATAATGTTAAATTAGAAATAAATTATTCATTTTGTGTTTTTTATTGATTTTATGGTTACTATATTAACCCTATAGCATAGAAAACCCAAGTTGTCATGGTAAGAGTTAAAGGGTTTTACTAAGGGTTAAAGCCAGACATTAAGGGTAATATTATGACCTAAACATGTATAAAAAATTTGGTTGAGTTTATTTGGAGCCATCTAATTTTAGATTGTAAATAAATCACTTTATATAAATTTTTAATTTATAATTTTATCTTATTAATTTAATATTTTGAGAATTTCAAAAAGTGCCTCTCACCTCAATTAGAAATTTGAACCCCCTCCATCACATCCACACACCTCTGTGAGAATTATAGCTTGGCCAAACCTTGAGAATTTATCCTCAAAACAATCTTATTTATGTTCTTGAGGTCATGGTCTTCTAGAAAGACAAAACCTATTGTCCCTAAGAGGATATCCAAATGAAGTCCACTTAAGATGTGGTAATTGTTTTACCAATTCATTTATGTTCATTTATTATTATACCTCCTCTTAATATATTATTTAAATAATAATTTGGAAAATTCAGTATAATATATACTATTATATGTCATTATGATAATTTTATAACCATATTACTCCTTTTATCCATCCTATTAAAAACTATATATCCATGTGTGCATACATACGACTTAGTGTTTCCACACTATGGTGTAATTTGTTTTTTCTTCACCAATTTATTTGGATTTGTATAATGATTAATATAATGGACATAAATAATAAATGTTACATTTTATTAATTCTTTATAATTAATTTTCAACCCAATTACTTACCACATTACGATTAAGGGAATGATACCATCGTTCATGCGTACAAATGACCTACCATCTCCACGATGAGATGAGATTCATTCTCCATGTTCATCATTAAAGAATGATTATAAAGATGTATATTATTAGTGAATAAAATATTTATGAACTTAATATTATTTTTCATATGATGAGAAAATATCATATGGATAATAAACAAGACTTACATGACCATACATGCAAAGGAAAATGAAGTAGTTAACACCTGAAATATGTATAATAACAAAATATAATAAAGAAAATAATGATAAAATAATATAAGAAGATCATATATCATATAATATATTTTAATATGTTTATTATATATTTTAATGACATTCTTAAAATCATTATATGCGTGGTTAATTATTTTTTGACTAAAGGAAGTGTAAGTTTATTGAAATTCATTTCAGTTTTTTTAATTTTTGTGAGATAGATAACATTTTAACAAATCGCTTCTATTTTATGGTGTATATACTTCCATATGAAATTTTATATAATTAATTTTTATTATTTAATGATTTTAATATAATTAATTTATGTTATTTATTATCAGAGATCATGATTCAAAAGCCACTAAAGTGGTGAGGGATTTAAGCCTCACCTTTATTTCATTGGGATACATGACTTATACACCACTTATTTCATTTATTTTGTGTTTATAGTAACCATGAACGTCATTAATTATTCTTATAGAGATGATTGTGGTTCTTAAATATAAATATAAGTTTATCCCTTTCATTGGAAATATGATTTGAAATATTTTAATATGGTGATTATTTATATCACTATCTCATCAATATTTGGGATTATTTCATTGTAGGTCTCAATTGTGATATATTTTTCATCAAAATCCATGTTCTCTTAATTTTTTTTCAAAAAAGTGTTTTTCAATTCTTCTATAGATGTTTAAACTGATTTTTAACCATTTTTTACTTTTACTACAATGATTGAAAGGGAACAATTTATTGTTTTCCTAACAAGGTACATTGAGAATATTCTAGAAAAAGTATAAGAATAATTCTTATTTTAACATATACACCATGAAAGGAAATTAACTCCATCATTATTACATAATTATTTTATGCTTCTAATCTATTCGTAATATTTTATTTTCAAAGAATTTGTTTTTTTAAAATTTGTTTGTATTTTATGAATGTAAATAGTTCTTAATAATGGAACGATATTTCCCCCAAAAAATTTTATGAATTGATATCTCAAATTTATTTTTAATTTAAGATAAAATTATTTCATATTAATTTTGTTTTATTAGGGATATGATTCAATGATTCCATTATTATTCATTTTATGAATGATTTATTTTTATGATGGAATGATATCTATGAAATCCATTTCTTTCCATGTGTTATGTTATGATTGAATGGTGTTTATAAATCCCATTAATTTTTATGTGTTATAATATGATGAATAAAATATTTCACACAAATATGTAAATTTTTCATTATGTGATAGGTGGGACCTCCCTTCAATTCATTTCATAATGATTTTTATATATCATGAGATAGACATAAAGGGCCTTTTCTACTAAGATATTCTTGGGATTTAACCATGACTACTAAGATGGTTGTGGGATTGAAACATGGATACCCAAATGGTTATGGGATTGAACCATGACTACCAAGATGGTTATGGTAGTGAACCATAAATACAAAGATGGTAAGGGGAGTGAACCCATATGACTAAGATGTCCTTAGTAGTGATGAATTTACTACTATGTAAGCCATTTTTATATAATTATGTGTATACCACAAATTCATATTCATATTCCTATGTTACAATAGTAGGAAATGCCTTCCTAGTCCATTACTTTTTTAGTTTGGAAGATTTCTGGTGTTCAGGGGATGTTCCAGGTGTTTTTGAGGGATGCTTCACATGCAGCTTAACTACTATATAAAATACTTGTCATGTAACTGTATTACATGACATGAATATTGTTTTAATGGATTTTATAGGGTTTTATTAAGATATGTTAATATTTGCGATTAAATAATAAAAACCTGATGCATTTTAAGGTGAAGCTGGACCCCGAGGATTACATGATATGAAAGGGGATTACATGTCGTATGAACCCCTGATGCAGTGTGGTTTTAAGTGATATTTTATAGTAGAATATTCACTCATTCGGTTATCATTTCTTATTAATCCAATTTTGGGTGAATCGTAGGTTCCCTAAGGAGTTTTTCAAGCTACCTTCATCCCACTTTGATCTATAGGTCCTATTTATTGTTTGTTGGAAATAAATGGTTTATCCATGGTAGGATATTATTTCTTCATGGTTTTTACTTATATTCATCTCAAAGGGATTCACTACGGTGATTTTGTTTTGGTTTGGGGTGTGTGTTGTGTTGTATGTTGATGGTATTTGGTTATATTTTAGGTTTATCCATGGTTTCTCATGGTGCAGTTGTGGTTTCTAGTCATTCATTTTTTTCTTGTGGTGCACAACAAGTTGGAAAGATTATTTGAGGTGGGTATTACCTCTTTTTTTTATATCATGCTAGTGGGGTTTACTTTTGTTTATCAAGGGATTCTGGTTGTTCCATATTAATCAAAGATAATCAATTAGCTAATTGAAATTGAAATGGGTAAAATGGGTATTGTTTTCATTTTTTTATAGATATGATATTATTTGTGATATTGTGGATTTTCCAATCATGATTCTTCACTATAGATTTTAGAAATTGGGGGATTTGTTTATGTTGGATATTTGTATTGTGTCTTTTGTAATTATTTTGATATCAACATAAAAATGGTAATCTGCTAACCACTTATATTTTGTTAAAAAAATATTTTCCCCAAGATTATGATTTGTGTCATAACATTCCTAAATTACATTTCAATGTGATTAAATCCCATTTGTAAGTTTATAAAATGATTATTATGAATTGTGATGTGTGGTTGTGCTCTAGGGATGACATTTTTTTATTTTAATTTGGTGTGGGGTCCAATGTGGATGATTGGTCATGTTTTTGGGGTGGTGATGTGATATTTATGGGGATGATATAATTCTTGTGACATGTGGTTTCATTTTACAAGATGACTAAGTAGTTATAGAACAAATGATGGTTTAATAATGTTTTAAATGACATGGGTTGGATTAGTTAATGGTATGAATATTTTTCAATGGAAATGATGGGTTGTGTGGTTAAATGTGGTCGATGAAAAATAATAAAATAAATATGTCTTAAAAATTTATGAAATGTAAATACATAATAGATTTTTAGTGATATTCACCTTCTGAAATGACTTTTATAGATACTAATAAATTCGTTTTGAGGTGGAAGAAAAGTTGATGGTGTAGTGAGATGGTTTTTTGTCTGAGAACTCATAGTTTGGGTTTTCTTTTTTGATACTATATATATACTTGTATTTTCCTTGTTATTTCTACATGCCACACACCCATATTGAGAACTATGTTCTGAGCACCCACATAGTCATTGAAGGGGTTCTTTCCAAATATATTGGTTGGTGTATGAATGGATGGCCACCCACACTCCACTAATCCATATTCTAGGCAAGGATGACCTAAGATATTTCATGAAGTATGGAATGAGATGTGGTATCCCATGTGTCTTTGAGATGAGTTGTTATTTGGTCTATTCAAAAGAGGTGGGAGCACCATAAAATCAGTTTTTGGGGTTTGACAGATGAAAACTAATTGGAATGTAGTGTAAGGCACCCTATCATTTATGTGGTTTATATTATATTATATTTCTTGGGTTTTTTATTTGGTGAGTGTGCCTTGGTGAGGTTGGGGTTATGGTTTTCTACATGTTAGGTACTTTTTAGTTATGTTATTTTCTCAGGGGTGAATTAGTATGTTCCTTCTACATGTTCACGAGTGACTTTTGTTTTCCTACTGAGTATACCTATATTCTCACCCTATGTATATAAAATGTCTTTTTATATTTCTAGGAAGATTACATGGACCATGTTGGGCATTACTAGCCCAGACCTAGGGAAAAGTTTTGTGTTATTGCTTTCATTTTGTTTGTGTGTACATACATTGGAGAATTTTATTTGTATCAGTTCTATTTACACATTAATTGTGGGATGTGATTTGTTTATTATATATATATATATATATTTCATAGAGTTAGTTATATTTGGTATATCCAATATACCAAATTTTTTCCTTAAAAAGGATAATGCCTCCCATATTGTGATATTCGTACACCCTTGGTGCTAGTCTCCAACCCAAGGCTTACTAGAAGAGGGAATCAAGGGTAATTATCTCAATTTATCCATTGTTATCCCAGGAGGGGTATTATTTGTTGGAGGGTCTCATGAAATTGTTGTATCAAATGTGATTTCTAAGATATAAGATTGCGTTTGGCATTTGAAAAAGTTAGGGTTACATTTTTTGGTATAAAAAATGTTCCAATTTATTTTAGTACGTGACATAGGCCAGAGAGACAGAATAGGAAATAGGATTTTAGGGCCCACAACGATCTAGTGAAAGGATTCTGAGCTTTTTTAATGACAAAGTTAGATGAAAATTCTTATAGGTTAGAGAACTAGGAGAGGTATGTGCATCATAATAACTTGTATTATTATTTGTATTTGTTTGTTTTGGGAATGTTGAAATTGTTGAGAAAGTAAATTAATTATGTTAAAAAGAATTTTAATTAAATTCCATACTTCTTGGTCTTCCTAAATAATTATTTTCCATTTATCTATGGCTCCTATTAATCATTCCCATGTGGATCATGTAGTTCAGATTTGATGGGATGATCCAGTTGAGGAGGATGATCAGTGGTAGAGGACGTTGCACACCTTCCAATAGTAGGGTTTGGGGATGTACAAGGGTAGTGTTTCATATGTGGAGATAGAGAGATGATTTGAGGAGCACGAGATCATGTCTAGTTTTTTCTAGTCCTCAATAAAGTTTGGGGTCCCTTTAGTATTCTTTTAGATATGGTGAGATTTGTGTCTGTGGTGGAGGATGTATCTGGAAGAGTAGGAAGAGGCAGATGTTTTGTGGGTCAACTTCGAGAAGGAGTTCTGAGAATAGTACACTTTTTCGACCATAAATTCACTAAAAAGTCATGAGTTTCTTTCTTTTCAGTAAGGCAACATGACATTATGGGATCTAAGAATCATGTTTTTTTTTATTTTGTGTTTTCCCCAGATCTTTTTTTCCAGAATTGGAGCCTCATGTGAGACATCATGAGGAGGAACTCCATCCATCTATCTTGTATGTTATAACTCTTTTTACATTTCCAATGTAATTGGAGGTTCATAAGAAGGAAGAGGTGATCAAAAGAATACACTCTTGATGAGGTTTTCCGTGAGAGGGGAACTGGAAGGATTTCTTCGGGGGTAGGTCTCAGGTGTTATGGCCTTTGAGGTTTTGACTAGTATAGATTCAACATCAATAGCTTCTTTTCTGGCCTTCTAATTCATTTGTTTTCCCTTCATTTCCTTTAAGTTTTGTACTACTATATTGGGGTTTTGGGGTTCATGGACATCACCATAACTACTTCCCAGGGGTTCCTAGAGCTCAATTTTGTAGATTTGGATATATTGAGTGCAATCCTTAGCAGAAATTTCCAGGGGGTCTATTCCATCAATAGGGGCAGCAAGCTAATGGTCCAGATAGAGATGATGAACTTGCTAGTGGCTGAACATAGGATATTCCTTGATCTTAGGTACCTTTACCTGAGCATGTTCATGGAGGTGGTCATCATGTGAGTGACATGGGATCTAGGCATGGTTAGTTGCATGCAGTGGATGTAGTATCACCAGATGAAACAATGATCATTAGAGGTAGAATAATTTTATCATCTACCCTCATTTATGACTTGTTTGATTCCATCGATTCACACTCCTTTGTTGCACCCTTACTAGTACATTCTTTGGGACTAGACATAGAGAGGCTTCCCATAACCAAGTGTTTAAATTGTAGTTAGAGTCCATACTAGCTTGTTTGATGTGTGCTGGCAATGTAGACAGGTGATGGGGATACATCAGTCCCATGGGAATCTTTTTTGGTTTAAGATGTAACCATATGATGTTATCCTTGGAATTGACTAGTTTTATTCTATAAATTTGATTATGGATTTCTTTGGAAGGAGAGTCATGTTTTCAGATGTGGATGGTCAGTGTGTGGTTTTCATTGGTGAGTAGAGTTATCAGGTGGTCATTCATTGTACATAGCCCCTTCTTTCCCTGATTGATGAGTTATCAGTGAGTTCAGTGGATTATGGGATAGTAAAAGTTCCCAATATTTTTATAGATTTATTGGATGTTTTCCCGAAGGATGTTGTTACACTGCTCAATCAAAGTGAAATTGAGTTTCTGATATAAATCCATCATGGTGCTTCTTCGATTTCAATCACTTCTTATCAGATGGAACCCTCTTATTTTTAGGAGTTTATGATTTTGATTGATGATCTGATGGAAAGGATTCATTTGTCCATGTTTTTCCCCATGATGTTCTCTAATTTTGTTATCCATGAAGGTGGATTGAAGTTTTAGGTTATGCATATACCATCAGATGTTTAATTGGGTACAATAAAAAATGGTTACCCTCTTTTGAGGATAGATGATCTTTTAAACCATCTAAGAGGGGTGATTTAGTTTTCTAGGATCAATATGTGGTTTGAATATCACCAATTGTGAGTGAAGGAGGGTGATATCCTAAAGACTATCTTTAGGATATGTATGAGCACATCAATACTATAGTCATGGAATCCAGTGTTTCGAATAGACCAATTTTGTTCTTGGGGTTTATGAATTCAATGTTCCACGAGTTCCTAGATCATTTATTCATTGTATTCATCGATGATATATTAATCTACTCAATGTCATAGTAGGATCATGCCAACCATCTTAGAACTGTATTTCATGTTCTTCAAAGTACTAGATTTATGGGATGTTTTCCAAGTGCATGTTAGAGAAGTGAGAGGTTTATTTACTCAGGTATGTGGGTTTTCAAAAGGTTGTGGTAGTAGACCCATAGAAGGTTTAAGTATATTTTTCTTAGGAAGTACCCAATAATATGGAAAAATTCCATATATTTCATGGTCATAGAGGCTATTATCAGAGGTTTTTACCCAATTTTTCTTGATTTTTTGCCCTATTGATAGGCATGATATATAAAGAATAAGAACATACGTGGATTCATCAGTTCAAGAAGCATTAAATTACCTAAACTAGAAGTTGGTTAGTTACCTAGTTCTTCAGTAGCCTCTGGAAGGTGTGATAATTGATGTGTTTTTTGATTCTTCTCATCTTGAAGTTTGATGCATAAAAATGTAGTATTGGGAATTGATCAATTATTGTTCTAGGTAGTTTTTACCTGCAAGCATAGCTATTCCACCCATGATCTGGATCTAACATCAGTTGTGTTTGTATAGATGTTTTTTGTGGCATTACCTAATTGGAGAGAAAATTATTGTCATTATGATTTACAAGAGTTAGTGGAATATATTTTCCCAACATTATCTAAACATGGGAAATAAGAGGTGGAAGAAGTTTCTTTAGGTTTATGTTTTTGATATCTTTGACACCTCGAGAAATGGGAATGTTCTTGTTGATTCTTTGATTAGGAAGTCATAAAAGGGTGTCGTTTGGGAGTCTGTGGATTCTTAGAGATATATATAGAATTTTTAGTCCTTAAACATAGATTAATGAGTGGTTGGTGGTAGATAATATTTTCTTCAGATTTTAATGAAGTCTTATCTGATGCAGAATGTTGAGGAGTCTCAATGGGGGGGACTAAGAGGTAGAGGTGATTCATGATTGTGTGGGTCATGGTGATGCTCTTGAAGAATTGTCAAAATCAGATGTTATTTCATGGGAGGTTGTTTATTCTGGTAGTATTTCACAATGGATTGCTTCATGAGTTCCATAACTCACCTATGGTAGTACACTCAAGAGTTTCCAAAATTTACCATGGATTGAGGATTCATTTTTGGGTGTCCTAGGATAAAATAGGTAATAAAATAGTCTATGGTGACGTGCTTGGTTTTCCAGTAGGTAAATGCAGAGCATTGTGTTCCTGGTGGGTTTTTACAACCCATGGATTTCTATTAGTGGATGTGGGATGACATATCGATGGATTTATTCATGGGGTTACATAGAGATAAGGTAGGTTGTGATCCTATCGGGGTGATCATGGATAATTTGACGATATCGGGCCACTTCTTAGGGATCATGGAGTCATGGAATAATGGATGATATGGCTAAGAGGTATGTGGATGAGGTGGTTTTGTTTTATGGAGTTCTGAGGACCATTTTCTTATATTAGGAGAAACATTTTAACTCATGTTTTGAGGGTATTTCCACATGATTTTAGTATGTAGTTATTCGTAATCACTACTTTCCATGCTTAGACAGATGCAATAAATGGAACGTATTATCCATACATTGGAGGATATGTTATGGAAGTGTGTCTTAGACATTGGTAGATCTAGGTAATGTCTTCTTCCCTAGCTGTAGTTTCCTTATAATAATATATATTATTGTTCCATTGAAATAACCATGTTTGATTCATTATTTGGGAGACCATGTCATTCTCCATTGTTATGGACAGAGGTTGGTGATACAACCATTCTTGGTCCTGATGTGATGAAAAGAATGACAAAGAATGTTCATCTTTTTGAAGAATATGAAAGCAATAAAGGAATAGGATAAATCTTATTCAAATCATAGGAGGATGACCAAGGAGTTTTAGGATGGGGACTAGGTGTTTTGATTGTTTCCCCTTTAAGTGCGAATCATAGGTTTGGTAGAAGGAGTAATCTTTCTCCAAGGGTTTTTGGGCCCTTTTAGGTGTTGGGCTAAGTTGGCAAGGCATCATATCAATTGAAACTTTCATTGTAGTTTGAGAGGATCCAAAAATTCATCCACACCTCTCTAATTCTTCGATATATTCACAATGAATCCCATGTCATTGAATGGGGAGAGTTGGATATCAATAATGATGCCACATTTGTCTAGGAACATGTATAGATCCAAGATCTCTAAAAAAAGATGCTACATAGATGAACCCTTTATTTTTTTGAGAAATGATGGACCCTTTATTTGGTTCATGGGTTATGGAGGTATAGTGGTCTGGAGGATATTATTTAGGAGTGAGAGATACTAATATGTGCCCATTACTCGAAGTATTTTTGATTTTTGATTTTTTTGTTTTCTTTGTGATATGATGTTTGCATCCTTTTCTTAATGTGGTGAGTTATTTTTTTTTGTGATGTGTGTGGTTTGTGGTTTAATGACTCTAATTATCTTAGGTTTTATTTTTATAAATTAATTGGGAAAATTATGAGACTAGGCACTAATATGTTATATGGGTTTGGGGGCCAAAGTTCCTTGAATGATAGTATTAAAAATGTTATGTTTCTAATAAAGAACAAATGTGTGTTTTCATTAAAATAAGAATAAATTCTAAACAGGTGTCGGGATCAGAAATCTGAGGGAACCATTGGGTTTAGAGAAAAGTCTTTACCTTAGGTAGGGACTAACATTTCTAGCGTGAGTTGACTGTTAATGTTTTAAATTGGATGTAAGAGACATTAAAATATTTTAACAATTTTTTTATGTTACGCAAAATTGGTTTCATTTTTAATGAAACATTTGTTAGGAATATAATTTTATCACCATAACCCTAGAAATTCCTCTCGACTAAGGAGATATAAACCTCTCCAATCAATGACAAAGAACACCAGGGGGAACGATACCATCTGGGTGATCATTGATCGACTCAACAAGTCATCCCCCATCCTACCGATTTGTGAGCAGAGTCCAGTAGAGTTCTTGGGATGACTCTATTGGTAGAATAATGTTTACATTCATTAAGGGCCATCACTTTTCATCTCAAATCATGATGCTCATTTAATATCCTGGTTGTGGAACGGATTTTAAGAGGAATTTGGGACTCAGTTTCACTTGAGCACAACATTTCATCAATAAATAGATAGCCTGCTGAAGAGGACCATCTGGTTTCTTGAGGAAATGCTATGTGCTTGAATCATAGACTTTGGTAGTAATTGGGAGGATCACCAACCACTGGTAGAGTTTGCATAAAATAATCAATATCACTCTACCATTGGTCTAAAAAAATTCAAGGGCTTGTATGGGTGACCATACAAGTCAAAACTATACCGGATAGACCCAAGGGAGTCAGCACTCATTGTTCCAATGTTGGTGTGGGCTACCACTGAGAAGGTTCAGATCATCCATGAGTGGATGGGGATTGCAGAAAGTTAGAGTAATCCATATACTGATAGAAGAAAGAGGCCCTTGGAATTCATGGAGGGAGATCGTGTTTTCTTTAGGGTCTCACCTCAAAGGGGATTGTGGTTTTTTTTCTGGATTGTCATGTTATCTCTAAGATACATCGACCATTTTCAGATTCTGAGTAGAGTTGGTGAGGTGGCGTACCACCTAGGTCTACGCCCACATTGGAACTGAGTGTATTATGTCTTCAACATATAACAAATAAGGAGGTACGTACATGATCCATCACATGCCATCGACGAGGGTGAGCTAGAAATTAATGATTGGGTGAATTTTTTGGAGTACCCAGTGGAGATCGTGGATCGATAGGAGCATAGCCTTCATGGGTGGTTCATTCCTTTGGTGCACATTCGATGGCAACATAAGAATCTCTAGGAGAGAACTTGAGAGCGGGAGGCTCAAAATCGTGCTATGTACAGTAATATTTTTGTCAAGTATCCCTTATTTTGGATTACATGACATAAATACATAAGGTGTTCATATTTTAATGACGAATACTTTTTTCATTTTTACTACCATAAATTAATTGGGAAAACTCTAAGTGTAGGTGCTGAGACGACATATGATTCTGAGGCCTTCAGTACCTGAGACGATTTGATAAAAACTGTTATGTTTTTAACAAAGTGCTCAGGTGGTTTTTCATGAAAATGAATACAACATCTAAAACGATACCCATATCAGAAGTACAAGGGCATTGTTGCATTTAGAGTAGTTACTTTACTTTGGGAAGTGCCTAACATCAACCAGTACGGGTCGACTGTGAAAGATGGAAATTGGATGTCACTTTTATAAAATAATTTAAATAATAATGTTTTATTTGATATGGTGATGTTTTTATTTTTAATAAAACATTTTTCAAGAATCCAATGTTATCTTCATAACCCTAGAAATTCCTCTATGACAAGGATATGGAATTCTCTCTGACAAACAACGACGAACGTTGTTATATCGAGGAACGATGATGATACAAACCTCCTTTCTTGATCAATGACTAATATAACCATGAAGTATGATGTTGATTTATCCTATTGATTTCATTTCCCTCTTAGATTCAAATGAATAATGTGGACTGACCCACAAACAGGTTGATCTTCAGTTCATCCATTATAACAGGATGGATAACTTATTGTAGGATTTTCATTTGGGATTTAGATCTCTGTGTCGATTTTTTCATCATTAAAAATTATAACATGAATAGATCAAGGCCGATACAAATAAGGACAAGATCCATTCATTGTGCATTCATGAGATTTATCTCCCCCACCCCTCAATTTATTTCATTAGTAGAATTTCCTTCTCCCTTGGAACCCCTACACGAATGATCAACCATTGCACCGCCAATATATCGAGGAATAGTACAAGATAGAAGGATTAACACTATGATTGAATATTATAGGTATTATGGAAGTTTTGTATGGTTTGAGTGAGGTGATGGATTAGGATGGCACATGGAAAACCTCTGGCGGGGTGGCCAGTAGCGAGGCCATGACATGGCTAGTGGTGAGGGAATGATGTTGACGGTAGGGCCAGCTTAGGGGGAGTGCGAGGTAATGATAGGCAGCCAGTAGGGAATATGAAAGAGGAGGTAGAAGAGGACTAGTAGGAGCATTCCTAGTTAGGGTGCAGATTATGATGGGCTACCTGTAGGGTGGATGATTGCAGAGGCATAACACAGTTCGATGGGGACTATGTAACAGTAGAGGCCGAGGGTGGCGGCCAAGGGGCCGTGGCATGAGGCCTTAATAGTGACAACTAGAAATAGCTCAAATCCATGTTGGAGGGATACCACGATGATGGTGGTTCCATAGGACCATGCAGAGGAGGTGGTCTAGCCATGTGAAATGTGTCACGAATCCAAGTAGATTGGAGGGACATGGCTAGGGTTGGTTGCCTTTAGTGCACACAAACCAGCCCACATATGGTAGCCCCAGTATAGACATACCAGTGGATTGAGCTGGTACAAGCCTAGATAGACTAGTTTTTCCCATGACATTTTATTCAAACTGTTTTGGGTCAGGTTGGGTCAGGGCTGGTGGGTCGGATCTGACCCGGACTGGCCCCGGGTCAGACTATTTTAGAAAACTGCCATAATGTTCTAAACTTGTGTCCGTTTTATGAGTCATTTGTAGCGTTAAGACCATTAAGATGAGATAATAATATTGAGATACTCTTAGTGAGTATTTTTTAAATTTTGGAATATTACATATTATCTTGAGTTGTAGGTTCTCCTTGTACAAGTGCGATATGAGCAGAATCCTGTGGATGGTTGTGTCTTGGTGACTACGTGACTTGGGGTCTGCATGACCCATCAATGTTATGTATTCCATTGATGCTCCATGTTCCATAGACTCTCAATATTTCATTGAAACATAATGCAGCATTAATTCTCTGTGCTCCAATGACGCTCTATGTGCCATCAATGATTTCAACACCATCGACACTTAGAGCGCTATCGATGCTCTGAGGACCATCAATGCTCCAAGCACCATCGATGATCCGTGCTCCATTGACACTGCATGTTCCATTAATTTTTCATGCACCACCAATGCTCCATGAACCATTTATGAATCATGCATTATTGACACTCCACTTTTCAAGTAAATATGGATATATGTGGACTATAACCAAAAATGAATCTCTTATTACTTTAGACTTATACTTATGTGAGCGGATCATATTGACTATACTTCATGTGTTTTATTTGTGGGGTAATTTATGTGTTTCCTTCACAATGTACTTAATTTTTACCATTCAGGGTGTACTTTGTGTGTTTTTTTTTGCGGTGTACTTCATGTATCTCTTAGTGGTATTTACATTATGTTTGTAGGTTTTCCTAGTGAGTATTTTGTTTACTCACCCCTACATGGGATTTTGCTGTACCTGTTATGTATTGTGTAGATGATAGATGCTTTGATGGAGTTCTAGGTGGACCAAGGCCTAGCAGTGCTTAGATAGATTAGACATATGTGTTTTTCTCATATGACTTTTGGTATTTTTAATACACCTACCCTTTAGGTAGGGAATTAGACGAATAAGTTTTAGGAACTTTTTCATTCACTTAACAAGCTATTTATTTTGGTGGGCTTGTACTATGTATCTACTTAATTTCTAGTTTTCCTACTATCATACACTATGGTTGGTATCATAGTGTCTACATGCATTATTTACTTAGGGTTTTTCTAAATTTTAGCATTGCGGTATTAGATATGTGTGTGTGTTCATAGGTACATATGAAAATGCCTCCCACTTGGGGGATATACCAACTCGATTCTAGTCACCTTCACTTAGCCTATCGGAGGTGGTCGAGTGGTGGTTACAGAATGGGAACCTATAGATGTGTATTGACAGGGGGTGTGATAAATTCTTGATATATGAAAAGGGGATGACTTGATTCCCAATTGAGATGCATGAATTGTGATGTGATTATACCCATACTGGTGACTCAGTGCTACCTATAGAAAATAGTATCTTCACATGGAGGAAAAAAGTAACTTATTTTTTTTTTGTTTGGGATGGTGGTATAAATTAGTTGTAGTATTTTTTGGTTTGTTAAGTATATTGGTTTAGGTGGTTTTGTGGAAGTGTGTTTTGTGATAATATTCAATTTTTTCTTGAGGTATCATGGTGATGAGGTTATGTGAGATGTTTCTGGTTGTTTGGTTTGGAATGTTTGGATGGTGGTAGAATTTGAGGTATGATGAGATACTTGAGAGTTATCTCATGGTGTGGTTATTCAGGCCCTTTTTGTAAAGTTCTGGGTTTTAGTTCTTGAGGTAAAGAATCATTTGAGAGGTATGGTTTGTTGTTCTGATTCTTGAGGTAAAGAATCCTTTGCGAGGTATCTGATGTAATAGTTTATGCCTTCTAATTCTTTAAATCATAATCATTGATATTTGGAGTTTTTTGGGGAATTTTTTAAGAGTTTTCAGAGGAATCAAGTGGTGCACCATAACTATGGAAAGAAACTAATGTTGTGTAAGTGTATTAAACAACATGAAATATGGATTCACAGCTTGTCCATGGCTATTTCATGATATGTGATTTTTTTGCATTAAATAAAAAAAGACAATGTGTTTTTCAGTGAAACTAAACCCTAGGGATTACAATACATTTAAGGGGATTAAAAGACATGTAAACCCGCAAATTAGTTTATTTTTAAAAGTTATTTTCCTAAAAAATATTTATTCAATCATTTATGGTTTCTTCTTCCTCTCATTTTTGGTGAACCCTATGTGACATGAGGTTTTTTTAATCCCTCTTCCTTCCAATTTTATTTGTTGTTACTGGTGGTTGTTCATTGGAAATCCAGGGTAGTTTTTTCACTATTATTAGTGTTTCTTCTTATGTTCTTCTCCTGGGGAGTCACTGCAGTGATTTTGTCTTGGTTTGGGATGTGTGTTTAGTTGCATTTTGATGGAATTTGGTGGCAGTGTAGGTTGATCTACGGTTTATCATGGTAGGGTTGTGGTTTGCGAGTGTTCTTCATTTTACTATGGTGCACAAATAATTAGAAATCTTCTTTGAGGTAGGGATTAATTCATTAATCACTATTATGTATCATGAGGGAGGGGTTTACTTTTTTATATTTGTGTATTATGGGTTTTTAGTCTTAATAAAATTAGACAATTGGATAATTGATATTGAAAGGGGTAAAAGGGTTTTGATATGCATTATTTTACATTTATGAAATTATTTTTCATATTATGGATTGTTTAGGCCTCATGCCATGCTAAAAATTATGGAGGTTGGTGGTTTTGTTTGAACTAGATATATGTGTTGTGACTATTTTTATTTTTGTGATATCAACCTAAAAATTGGAATAAGATAACCACTTATATTTGGTTAATAAATTGGATTCACCATGATTATGAGTTGTGTGACAACATCCCTAAAATATAGTGGAATATGAAAAAATACCTTTGGTAAATATGTAAAAGAATATTGATGTGTTTTGATATCTGGTCATCTTTGTGGGATGGCGATATGTGAATGTAATGGGGTGTGGGGTGAAATTTGGTTGTTTGGCCATGTTTTGGGGGTGGCGAGGTGAGATTATTGGGGATGAAAGGATTCTTCTTGTATATTGTTTATTTCTTCAAGATTCATGTATAGTGATGTTATAAATGATGTTTCGATAATGGTTGAAATGAAATGGGTTGCTTTGGTCAGTGGGTTGGAATTTGAAAATGGAAAATTTAATGATGGGTTGTTTGATAAAATGTGGTTCATTCAAAATAATAAAATCAATGGGTATTAAACATGATAAAATATGAATCCACATTAGATTAGTAGGGATCTTCACATTCTGAATGACTATTGTAGATACTAATAAATGCATTTACAGGTGGAAGAAAACATGATGGTGTTGTGAGGTGGGTGTTTGTCTAAGAACTCATAGGTTGGGCATGAGTGTTTGATAATTTAAAAATAAACTTTTATTTTACTTGTGATTTCTATATGAACCCCACCCATGTTGAGAACTATGTTCCATAAACCCACATTTTCCCATAAATGGTGTCTTTACCAACACCCTAGGGAGAGAATAGATGGCTCTCCACCAAAATTTCCCTACTTCATCTTCTATGAAATTATGGACCAATATTCTTTAAGTAGTGTAGGATGTGATGTGGTATCCTAGGTATCTTTGTGATGAGTTATGATATGGTATATTTTGAAGATGTGGGATCCCCAGGATGTCTTCCATTTGATTCAGAGAGCAGCTAATTACTGGGAAAGTGGTGTGGGGTACCATAATATCGATGTGTTTATATTATATTATATTACATGGATTGCATTATTTGTTGAGTGTTCCTTGGTGAATATGGGGTTTTTGTTGTTGTAACAATTATGTGTTTTTGGTTCTTATGTTTTCTCACATGTTCATTAGTATGATCCATACACTTGTGCCTCAGATATATTAGTTTTCTTACTGAGTATACCTGTATGATCACCCTTTTTATATAAAACTATTTTCAAGTTTCCATGAGAATTACACAAACCATATTGGATGATACTAGATAAGACCAATGGATATTTTTTGTGTTTCATCTCTAGTTTTGGTTCTAGGTACTTACATTGAAGTCTTTTATTTGTATCATTTATATTTAATCATTCATTGTGGGATGGTGTTTGATTTTTATTATATATATATCATGAAGTTGGTTTTGGTTGATATATCCATCTCCTGATCATGATACCTTAAATAGGGAAATTCATCCCATATTGTGTTATTTGTACAACCTTAGTTCTATTCGCCAACACAGGGCTGACTGGAGGCAGGAATCAGTGGTTATTATTTCCCATTTTTCATTACCAACCTAGAAGGGGTATCCTAGTGGGGATATGGTCATGAAAACTATGATTTCATGGATTGTGTTTATTCATTCTATATGATTCATATCTTATTAATTTCCAATTTTTATTCCATTATTCTTGTTTATAATCATTTATACACTGGGTATGCTCATCTATTTTCATTGTCATGTTCTCAAACACTTGTGATCCTAAATATGTTTACATGCCTCCCTTGATTACCCTTACTGGACATCTATGATAACCTTTTTCATTTGTTTTATTTTTTCCCAGGATATAAAGGAATATTTTAGGATGGAAAAATAAAGTAGAAGATCATTATAGGAGTTTCTGAAGTTCTTTAACCAAATAAGAAGAATTTGTTCCATGTTTCTAAAGGAACTAATCTAATATAGGATCTAGAACACTATTTTTGTAATTGGTTAATAATTTTGAAAAATGATGTAATATCCACATATGAAAATCATGGGTCATTATAGTTGGTATCAGGGAAAAGGTTGAATTAGCCTTTGAAAATAGGAAGGAGAAAGCATTAGTGAAACCCCATGTAATATTTCCAAGGTTATATTTAGGGATGTCTCAATGGATATTTTTAAGGATGATGAAAATTATAAGAAAATGTCTTGAAATTTTGTTAAATGAATGAGTGAGTGGTTTCCTATAAATACATACCTGTTTAGATACTACATGTGGATGTGCCTTTGGATCATATATACCTAGGCATAACAACTCTGAGAAGGTGTGTTGGGCCTGACTCAAGCATAACGCAGTACACGCTTATGAGCCTTGGTACACACCTAATTTGACACTACATGGGGAGATTATTTGGATAATAATAAACTCTTTACAAACCATAATCAAGGATTTAAATAAAAGTTAGATCTGAATAAATTAAGATTAAACATAAGGATTCATATATTGAAATTTTCATAGTAATTTATCTTGATTATGTGGTTCTACCAATGTGATTTGTTTTTCTGACACTTTGCGTTTTGGTTTTAGTCAATGGATATAACCCAATGGATATGTATTAATGATAGATGTTATGGGAAATGCAATGATTTTTCTCCTGAAAAACAAAATGTTTTATGAGTTGTAATGAAAACCCATTTTTCCATGGCCACACAACTATATCAAGCCATGAATACCAATTTACTTTTAGAAGACCTAGTATGGAATTTTTTACTTAGATCCTTCTAAAGGAAATGTCCACATTATTTTAGTGGAACAGTCGATCCACCAGTTTCTATGAAATGGATCTGTACTATTGAAAATATATTTTCTCATTTTCCACTATTTAGAAATTGAAAATGTTATATTGGGTTCTTATCATTTGAAAGGTGAAGAAAATAATTAGTGGAACTTTGTCAATAAAATGAGGCAACAAGTTAAAATTTAATCTATGGATTGGGGTGAGTTCAATATTATTTTTAGAAAGTACCTTCCTCGTCTTCAACTTACAAAAATAGAATATTGAATTTACCTATATATCTCACAGCGATGATAATAAAATAATGATAAAATTAAAATGAAACTCTAAAAATAATGGAGTGAAGTATATTAGATGTAATTTATGCTCAATGTGTGGAAGTAAACATAGAGGAAATTGTATTATTGGGGATGATAAAAGTATTATGTGTAGGAAAGATGGTTATTGGAAATTTTAGTGATGATTTAATGGGAATAAAAAGAAATCTACAATGAGTGGACCTCCTAAAAATCATTGTTTCAAATTTACAAAAAATGGAATTATGCTAACTAATTCCCAAATCCATGGGTTAATAGTGACGATCACCCTCAAAACCCTCTAAATGCCCAAGAAAAAGGGAAATATTAAGCGATCACTATTGGTGATGTAGAGTATGATGAAAAAGTTATAGAATGACTAAGTTTTTATATAATGGAATTCAAGAATAATATTGTATAATAACTTTTATTGTATTATCAAATAATGAAACATCTATTTATTGGTCCAATATAGTTTTTTATGGGGATTTAAGATCCCATGATAAATGTTAATTGTAACCATGAAACGTGATTGAGGTAATAAGTTGATATTTTTAAAAAACACATGAACAAAGAAAGAATTACACTTAATATGTGTATGAGGACATTATAATGATATTTGGATAATGATATATTGGATATGAATAAGAAAATTGGATGTTATTGATTTCATTATACCTAATTAAGGATTAGTTGAAATGTCGTTTAAGATGTCATGGATAATTCATAGAACATTTTAAACTTAAGGAATATATCCTTTAACATATGGAATAAAGAAACTTGCATGTTTTCATGAGGGATGTATAGTAATTTTGGTTATTAACATGTTTCAAGAGATTTCATGATTTAGATTTTCACATGTTTGGAATGTGACAAAGATGAACTACCTTCACATATAATGGAGAGAAATGTTAAGTTGATTTAGTGCTCTTCTATATAATGTTTGGATTTCCATCTTTCAAAAGGATTGTAAGGTTATCCATTTGTGGAAGTTTTTAGTTAAAATTTAGATAAGGATTGTTAGATTAATGTATTACCACACAATAAGTGGACTTATTCTTATTTGATAACATGTGATAAACATTTGTTTATGATAAAGAGAGATGGAATGAACTATCATTCTATTTATGGATCTTGTGATATGTTAATTATTTGGGAGTGATAAATTCAACATCAATTTATAGAAAAATGGATGAATTGAAAATTGATGAATGTAATAAAAAGTCTATGATTATGATGAACTCATGTAAGTATTCCTTCTTATGAAATTTTTTTATAATTATGAAAAATATATTGATATAAAAAGGTTATCCTATAATAATCATTTTGATGACATCAATGAACCTTTCAAATTTCATTTTATTATTATTTTTTTATTTTTAACTTTATCTAGATCGCCCATTTTCTTTTGATAAATAAACTTTATACATCTCTATGATTATATATGTTTACCCGCCATTCCAAAACCTTAACCTGTTTACTCTTATATAAAGACCTAGTTATGATTTACATAGGGTAACTATTACTTTCTTAATTTTATATTTTAAAAGAAAGTACTAGTATTCATTTTTAAAATGTGTGTTTCTATGAAAGGCACATTAAATATTTAACCATTTGAAAACCTAGATGAATTTCAAGGGAGAAATTTATTTTAATGGAGTAGAATGTAAAACTCTGAGATTTTGTAAATTATTATTTCCCGATATTATTTAATATTTTTGATATTTTTCAATTCCCAAAACACTGAATATATATTTCTATTATTATATAAAATATCAATGTTTACATTGCATTTTATATAACCCAAAGTTATTCTTACTCTACATTCAACACCGTTTATCCTTGCATTACATGCAATACTGAGTTTCAATGAAATAACACATTATTATTATTATAATTATTTAAAATGAGATAGTTATAACATATCAATTAACTATAGTAATATGAATATTTATTACTTATTTTTAAATGTTATATATAATTTTTCTCTCAAATAAATCTTATTTAAAATGAAATGTATATTTTTTGGTAAAGTCCATATTTGTTTAGAAATACTATTTTCTTCTCGGAACGAATTTTTATATCATTATGTGAAAAAATTAAACTAACTTTAGACACTTCAATAAATTTAGTTTTATGAAATAAACATAATTTTTGAATTTTGAATATAAAAATTAACTTAGGGTAAATGTTTTATATTTTTATGAGATGTTGCATTTTAGAATGAATAGTGAAAAATACTGCATTTTCATTCAAATAAATATTATACATTAAATTGAATTTTAACATAACAATTGATAAATAATACATATAATAATATAATTTATATTTTTATAATCATTTTTATATTGAAAATATATATAAAAAATTATTGATCTTTTGAGCATTCTTTTCTACCCACCTTCTCGCCACGTCTACAAGATTAACATTAAACTTAATCTTCATGATTATGTGAACTGAATTTTAAGAAATTGAAATATGTGGTTATAATCAGTATTATATTTATATTCCAATACGATAAACTTAATTTTTTTAATATTATGAATAATAACATTATTATTATTTTTAATTACTATGGTTAATGTTAAATTGAGTAATTAAATGTAAAAATAACATTATAATACTAAAAAAATATCTTAATACTTGCACTAATTTCATTTTATGAGTTATTTATACAAAAATAATAATTAAGATGAAATTATAACCTTTTTAATCCATGTGGATGAGAATATGGCATATATTATATTTTATTAAAATATATGTTATAAATGTCATATTCATATTTTTAATAAGTAAATAATTTTTATTGCATATTTATAAAGAATATAAATCTAAAAAAAAATATTAATTTAAAATATTATACATTTAACATCATCATGATAATTTATTTTTAATTTCATGAGAATAAATAATTTAATTAATGTCTTGTATAATGATGATGCAATAATTGTTTAAAAAATGGAAATATCAAATAAATTATATAAAAAAATATTAAAATAAATATATTTTTACACAATTAATAACATAAAATAATGTTATATATAACATTAATATGTTAGTGATATGTTAGACGTTTTGGTTATAAATTATCATGCTTTTTGTGTATTTTTAAAAAGACAACTATTTAATAGTATCAAAATTGAAATAAACGATACTTGAAAATAAATAATATTTTTTTAAATGGTATAAAATTACTAAATATATAAAATCAGACCAAATGAATAAAATAAGGTTACATATTTCATATCTAATCCATTTTGGGTTCGTTTTGTCATTTTATATCAACTATATTAACCATAAAGAGTAAAAAAGACAGGTTGTATGGTAACAGTTAAAGGGTTTAACTAAAGCTCAAATCAAAATGATAAGGCTAATATTGAGACCTAAATATGTCTAAAAAATTTGGATTATAGGATTTTTGGAAATACATATCCTATATTTTAAATAATTCACTCTAGATCTATATGAAATTTATAATTAATTTATATTAATTTAACAATTTAAGAATTTATTAAAGTCTCTCTCTCCTTAATTATAATAGGGAACCTCCTACTGCACTTCCACACACCACTTTTAGCCTTATATATAGACGAAACCCTAAATATTTCTCATCCAAATATTAAAATTTATTTTCTTGTGGTCCTGGTCTTATAGAAATACCAACCTCAGTGTCCCTAAGAGAAAATCCAATGGAAGTCCACCGAATAAGAGGTAATTGTTTTACCAATTCATTTAATTTCATTTCATCTTCAACTTAATCATTATTTTTAATTTCCATACTAAAGTAATAAATTTATTATCATATATTTTATTAGATATTATTATTCTTATTGCACAACCATATTCCTTCTTTTTTCATTCCTATGAAAAACAATACCACCAAGTGTGCATACGTATGACTTAACATCTCCACGTTGTGGAATAATTTGTTTTCCCATTACTAATTTATATAGATGGGTATAAATATTAATATAATGTATATAAATAATTAATTTTAAATTATAATATTTATATATAATTAATATTCCTTCCAATTCCTTACCACAGTACCACTAAGGGAACGATATCATTGCTCGTGTGTACATACGACCTACCGTCTCCAAGACACTATGAGATTCATTATCCACATTAAATGTTCAATAATTAGTATAAAAAGTATATCATTTTTGAATATATTAATCAAGAAATTAATAATATTATTTAAATGGAGAAAATATTTTTTATTCTCAAGAATTTAGACTTACAGGAGAATACGTGCATATGAAAATGAAGCAGTTAACACCTAAATCAAGGGTAATAACGAAATATTATCAATAAAAGGCTGATAAAATAATATAATAAGAAAATATATAATATCATAAATATTATTATTTTTATAATATATGTTAATAACAATATTAATACCATTATACATGAGGTTAAATCAAGTTTAACTAATGGAAGTTTAATGTAATTGAATTTCAAATCATTTTTTATTCCTATGAGATACATGCCATATTCACCACTCACTTTTATTGTGTGATGTATATATAACCCTATGAAGTATTATGTAATTAAGTTCATTTAACTAATGACATTAAATTATTTAATAGATGTTATTATTTTATGGAGATCGTGATTCTAATGTTACTCATGTAGTAAGGGATTTATGTCCCAATTTTATTTCTCTAGGACACATTCCTTATTCACCACACGTTTTATTTACATGGTGTATATAGTGGCCATGAATCCCTGTTATGAGTCTTATCCAGATTATTATGGTATATAAATATCTATATAATTTTATTTCGTACATCGGGCATATGATTTTATAGATTATAATGTGATGATTATTTATTTCACAATGTTAATAATATTTGGGCTTTTTCATTTATGTATCTGTTGAATAATATTTATCATATACAGACGTGTTTTTGATTTTTTTTATTTTTTTACTATTATCCTATAGATTTTTAATTTCATTTTAATATATTTTTACATTTACTACATGGTTTTAAAGGAATCATTTTTTCATCCCTCAAATGAGGTACCATGAGATTTTTCTAGATAAACTCTGAGAATATTTTTTAAACTTATATGAAATGAATAGAATATTTGTCCATTATGATGCCTTAATTTTTTTGAAGCTTCTTTTGAAATAATAAATGTATATTCCAAAGAAAGTGATTTGTTTTAAAATTTATTGCACTTTAAGAGATGAAAATACTTTTAAATAATAAAGGATATTTTCCCCAAGATTTTTTTTCAAATGATCTCACCAAAGTATTTCCCATCTAAGATAACATTATTTCATGTTTCTAATGTTTTAAAAGGTATATGATTCCATAAAAACATTCTCGTTCATTATACAAATTATTTATTTTTATTATGGGATGATATTTAACAAACCCATATTTTCTATAGGTTATGATATGATTGAATGATGTTTATGAAACCCATTTATTTTATCAGTTATAATATGATTAATGAATTACGTGGGACACATATGTATGGTTTTTCATTCTGTGAAAGGTGGGACTTAAATATCCCTCCAATTAATTGGGAAAATATTTATATCTCATTATATAGACATAAAGACCTTTTTCTTTAAGATGCTATTGGGAGTGAACCTTGATTACTAAGATGGTTATGAGAGTGAACCATAACTACCAAAATGGTTATAGGAGTGAACACTGAAAACCAAGATGGTTATAGGAGTGATCCTTGACTACCAAAATGGTATGGAGTTTGAACCCATTCTACCAGTATGGTCTTGTTAGTGATGAGTTTAATACTTTGGAAATAATTTTTAAATTCTTATGTGTCTCACTCAAATTCCATGTTTTTTTCGAAGTTATGATATCATGGATTATGTTCTTTAATTCCTTATGATTCAAGTTTTATAAACTCTCAGTATTTATTAAATGAATCTAATTTATGATCATTGACATATAGGGTATGATCATTTATTTTCATTACCATGTTCTTATAACCTTATGCACATGAATATATTTATATTAATCCCTTATTGACCTATAATTAGCAATTTAACTCACCCATTTCCTATGTTTTAATTTTCCCTGGATATGAAGGAAATTTTTTGGTCAAAAAAATGTAAATATCTTTTTTTTCATTTGATGAATATTATTCACCAAATTACATGAATGGGTTCCAAGATTTCAATCGTACTAAACTAATATGGTCTTTGGGAATCTATTTTTACAATGTGTTAGGTATTCCACAAAAATTTGATAATATACATCCATGAAAAGGTTATGGTGTTATACACCTATTTCCCATAGTAGATCTAGACATATATTATTTTTAAGTGGATCCGGATTATCCTATTTCCCATTGTTGATCAATCCCATCAACTTATTTACCATTGTTATCTCATGAGATAATAAACATTAACTCATTCATCGGAGGGAGATATAGGTCCCAACAATATCATAATGAAAAGTATATTTATGTGTGAAAAAGTATCATTAAAAAATCTTCATATAATCACATCATAACCCATATAAATAAAATGGGTTTCATAAACATTTCATTAATCCACCATAGCATAATCTATGAAATAAAAACGGGTCACATAAATATTTCATTAATATTAACCTTAACCATCCATGGAAATAATAAGGATGGTATCATTCAATCATATCCCCATTAGAGTAAAATTAATGTAAAATGATATCATCTTAGATTTAAAATGATTTTTGAATATAACATAGAAAATTAATTGAATAATGTATCCTTTTTATTTAAAAAATGCATTATAAAAAATAAAACATTTCAAAATACTTTTCTTACAAAATAATATTGTAAAACATATAAAAGAAGATTTAATTATCTTTTAAAAAATTTCATGAGGAAAATATCCATTTCTATTTGAATAAAATATTTTGAAACAGAAAACATACTGATAATAATTTTTTTTAAATAACATTTAAAAAGTTATAAATAAATATTAAAAAATAATTTGAAACATTTATTTAGAAAAAATATATTTTATTATTTAAAAATACTTTTTAAAAACTAATTTTGTTTTAAAATCCATTTCTTTTAAAATAATAATTAAAACCTCTAATGTAATCTTCAATGAGAATAATGTCCATTATATGAGGAAATTAAATTCATTTCATACATGTTGAAACCAAGATTCTGTTATCATTTTTTGTAAAATCAAAACATGTGTTTTTAAAAAAGTATCATAAATATTAATTTTGAAAGAACTTTTTAAAAGTAATAAATTTTTAAAAATTTAATTCATAAATCACTTGGAAAATTTTTAAAAAATTATGAAACCACTTTTGAAAACATTATATTGGAAATTTTTTTTTTGACCAAATATAGAAATAATGAAGATTTTTCTTTTACCAAATATTATGAAATTATGTACATATAATTAGTGAGAAATTAATGGAAATTACAATTATTATCATATAAATAAGGGTGAATAAATTCCATGAGTTTATTGAGAGATAGATCATTTAATTCAATCATTATAAGCATAATCATAGAAAATCCCAATAAATGATGATATAGTAAGACAAAAATCATACCACTTTAGTAACTTTTAATTGTAAACCCCATCAAAGAAAGTTACAAATATTGATTTGTGAATACTAATAAATTTATTTATCTTAATCATTAAATACATTTATGGAAATTATAGACTTCACATAAAATAAATAGGACGTGATTGTGGATCTATCTCACAAATGTGAAGAGTGATATGGAAATCCCATACATTAAACCTTGACTTCCTTATTACATATTAAAACCTCATGTATAATAATTATATTTTTATTATAAATGTATTATATATACAAAATTATATATATAAAACCATATATTATTTTCTTATGAACTTTTATTACCCTTTTGTTAACAATTAAATCATAGAGTCACGTTTTGGGTAAAAATTGATTTGTTTTTTGATAATATTTTAATTTATTATTTGTAGTATTCTTACAATTATCATGGTTACATAATCCACAAAATATTAAACATTATTTAATAATAATATATATAATATTTATAATATTTTTATTTTTATTTAGTAGAATCCATTAAATTTAGTCATAGAAAATGAAATACATTGTTCACGGAGACAATATGGTGTACGTACGCATGAATGATGTTTCCATTTTTTATAGATAGAATGAAACAATTGAAAATAATATATTAACACAAATGAATCATTATATTTTTATATAAATCATTTATATTCATGAAATTTATCCTTACTACCTTCCCCATAAATAAGTAAGAAAAATGAATTGTAGAGCTTCATGAGGCGGTAGTCCACCGTAAACCTGAATGAAATTATCATATACCTCACAGAATTGAAAGTAAAATAGTATCTATGATTTCATAAGTACATAAGTATATTTATTTAATAAATGTAATATAAAAATTTTAACCCTATTATTATATATATAAATTAATTTTTTTGAAAGAAAAAGAAATCTATACGGGTTTGTGAGGCAGTAATCCCCCATAGAACCAATACACTATTTCATTTTCCATTTGATTAGAGTGAAAAAGTTATTGGATGATTAATTAATTTTTAACATATAATTATATATGATATAATAGTTTTATTATATTATCATTTTTAAGATATATTTGATGGTGGAAAAATAAGAAGGAAAAATATGGATCTTAATGATGATAATTACTATCACTTTGAAGCACATTTATTTGATAAATTATTAAGGACCATAGTTTTAGTGTTTTTGGTTGATAATAAGATATATATCATTGATAAGGATATTATGGGTGGGGGGATTTTTTAGTTTTTTTAGAAATATATGTATTGAGAAGTGTAAACAAGTGAAGGGCTGGGGTGGCCTTTCATAAGTTGGGGAAATGAACCCACATGGAAACTATGACAAAATTTACCCAGATAATCCAAAATGGAAAATTCATTCACATGAAAAATATTGATAATGACACTATATTAGAAAATATCGATTAAAATATAGAACTATGGACATCTAATCAGATTTAGACATGTTTTGGGTCATTTTTGACACTTATCTTTTTAGTTTAACCACTGATAAAAACATTTTTACCTTAACTGCTTAAATTATTTTTTATTATTCTCACTATAAACTATGTTAAAAAAATAATAAAATTTTTTTATATAATATAAAATTTTCTAATTAATTATACGGAATCCTTTTTTAAAAATTCATTTCAAAATAGAAGAAAATTTTAATTTAAAATTAATCACGTAAACGTGACGTGAAAGCAGTTTTTCATAGAGAAAATGTTAAAAAGTTAACAAATATTTTATATCAAAATTCAACATTAAATTTTATTCAAATAATTAAATATTAATAATAAATATAATATTTAACAAATTTTATTCTTAAAACCATATTAATATAATTTGGATGTTTCTAATAGTATTAAAATAAATGAAAATTCTTAGTAAATACGAGTATTTATAAATATTCATTTAAAAATTTAAATTCTTAAAAAATTCATAAACATTTACCATCATATAATTATAATATGATGATTTAGAAAATTAATTTTATTTATCAAATTAATATTATAATAATTTCAAAATAAAGTTTATTATATATTTTCAAAATGTTACAAAATTAATTTTTAGAAAGATACAGCTTTAATAATAAAATTTTATTTAATTTTACCTATTCTCTAAAAAAGTAGATAAGGTGAATTTTAAATATTTGATTCAACATATAATATATAAATTTTATTCAAGTAAATCACCAATTTTTTTGGTTAATTAATTGTTGTAAAACATATTTATGCGTGTAAAAATAAATTTAAAAAAAAATATTTTTTGTTATTTTCAAATGGTTATTATTTTAATTAATAATTAATTGTTAATCCCAGAACTAATTTTATATACCTGTTCAAACCATATTTGTAATAATGTTTTAAATCCAGTTCGTACTCATAATTCCCACAATTAAGTGATATCAATTAGTTTAAATAAACATATTTAAATAATGCATTATGTCTTATTTAAACTCGATGTTGTGTTTAATGCAATATAAACACGATATTTTATGTGATAAAATTAAAAGTGTTTTGTATAATTAAATATTATCTTGATGTTATGTGTAATGAAAAATACATAAAAAACTACATTTATTGAACAAAAATATTTCATAAATCTCAGTGTGTTATAAAATCTATTTTGAAAACTGAAATAGCCATAAAAAATTTTTAAGAGGGGTTTTATATAATGAAAACATGAATTCCTCTAAAGGAATAAAAACAAAAAATAATGATTATGGTGGTATGAATTATTATTTATTCTATATATATATATATATTGAAATATAACTTTCCTTTTTTTCCTTTTTTAATGAATGCTAAAACATTCTATATTAAATACTTAAAAATATTCCTTTAGAAAAACAATATAAAAATGACAAAATAGACATAAAATTTCGGTAACAATTATTTTATTCCCATATAAATACATCCAAAAAATATTTCTGATAATTTGGATAGGGAAGAAAATGGTATAGAAAATAAATCATTAAAAAATTTAAAATGGGGCTTTATGTTAAAGTGTCATTTACTTTGAGTCTAATTCATCACCCAAATCTATTATCTTCCTAAAAAATTTTTTGATAATTTAATTCATTAAGAATATTTTTAATTTCTATTATTCCTTTTATTTACACGTTATAATTAATTACTTAATCAATTAACCTCACATTTTATATTGTGACGATATTCATCTCATATGTCAAAAATGATATTGGTAGGTTAAATATGGTCAATATGGTCATTATTAGATCATATAAAAAATAAATATCATGAAAACATGATCATTTTTATACATTAATTAAACATTTGAAATTAACCATGATATATGGTAATGGAAAATGCACTATGATACAATCAAGGAGATGACATGTCGTACGTACACATGAGTAACATCTCCATTTTTTCAATGATCATTATGGAAAGATGGTATCTTTTATTTTATCTTTATATAATTATAATCATATTATAAATATCATATTATTTATGTAAATAAACCCATATATGAGTGATGTGATAAATACAAATGAATCATTCCGCTTTGTGGAGGTTGTAATCAAAATTTATGCTTGTACAAATTTATCATTTTAAAATGAATTTGAAGGTAAAAAGAAATATGACATTTAAATTTTATAAAATGATAAATATATCATAAATATGATATATATACAAATTAATGTGGCATTATAACCAGCCATGATAGGTAATGGTGGAATATTAATTACATTAGTTTTTGAGGTGGTAGCCCACTGTCTACATGAATAAAGATTTCATTTTTCTTTTAATGGAAAATGAGTTGGATATCAGATTATTCATTTACATAATAACATCTATGTATGTGGAAGATAAAAATTTTATAATTTCATCATGGATGAATAAGATTTATAGGATGTGATTAATAATAAATAATTTGAAAATTCTTTTTTAAGAACTATACCTCTTTTAAATCACCCTATAATATCCAATGGTTTTAAAAGTAAAATTATGTTTGAAAGAATAAATAATATGAAACCCTATGAATAAAAAAATAAGAATTATTATAATTTAAATAATAAAACTATATACTATCCATTAATTTTTCATTCATTAATAATTTTACTTACTTTATGAAAGGAATACAATTTACTTAATCAATAACAATCTATTGATAAATTCTTAGAAAATTATCTCTCCATTTTTAATAAAGCACTTTTATGCTTCAAAAATATGTGTTTTTTCAAAGAAAAATTATTTACTGTTTTATGAAAATATTATAATTATTTTCTTGATTTTTAAGAAATTTAATTTTGTAAAATAAACATAATTTTTGAAATTAGCATATCAAAATTAATTTATCATGAAATATTTTAGTATTTTCAGAAGGGATTGTTTTTTGTAAATAGTTAGATGTATTTATTTTTATTGAATATGTTTCTTCATTTCAAGTATTTATAGAACAAAATATAAAATTTTAGATTAGTTTTGATATTTAAATTTTTTTATTAAAAATTATATAACTATAGTCTTTTGAATAAATTTTATAAATGAATTTAGTATAAAAATATTTTAATTAATAAAAGGGAATTATTTTGGAAAATTGATTTTCCTTGTTTTTTCATAAGTATTTTAAAATTTAATTATTCCACATTTGTGGTGTTAATTTTGTTAAATGAATTTCTTATTTAGAAATAGTGGGTCAAAAATTTTTAATTAGGGCTGTTTTATTTTGAGACATTGTGAATAGTGATATTAGTAATTTTTGTTACAATGGAAAAAGGTAAATCAGGGAATTAAAGTTAAAAATAAAATAATAAAGAAAAATTAATTACCCAAGAAGTTGAATATATTTTATTTTATTATTATATGTCTTATATAATCTCTAACGCAGTGAATATTCTAAAAGAGTAATATTCATTAGATTGTGTATATGACACATAACCAAAAGCATGTAACGGAATATAACATCCCAAGACATTACAATATAATTTATATTTTAAAAAAAATTCAATATGTGATATATATTTCAATTATTACAATACCTAGTTAAATGGAATTATAGTAAATAATGTATTTCTTCGATAGCTTGAGTTATATGCAAGACTGAGTTTTACCAAACAATAATATATTATTATTTTTTAATTTAATATAATATCAATTAACCTCACCATTATATTAGAATTTATGAATATTATTAAATAATTTATGAAAATATATGTTTTACATAATTATAAATTGTATTCATTGGTTACAAATTAATTAAAAATGAATATAAGAACCAATTGATATATAAACAAAACATTTTTGTATAAAAAATGCTCCCAAATATTTTTTTACTTAATAAATTAAATTAATTAAAATAAATGTATCTTATTAATTTAATAGAAATATTTTCTATTCAATAAAATATTTTCTATGACAATACAATAGATTTTATAGGCATAATATAAGAATAGATCAGGTTTTACGTTTAAAATTTGAATTTTTCTAAAAAGGGAATTTTACATTCATTTAATAAGGAATATCTTTTAAACCCATTTTTTGAAGTTTTATAAATTATATATGTCAAAATAGAATAATTAATTGATATAATGACATAAAAATATATTATTTTAATTTTTTGGTATTTTTCTATGTAGTTTATTTGTTTTTTTTTTGAATAATGAAAATTAATGAATTTTAATACAGAACTTCTTTTTCATGTAATTTATTTATATAGTAATATTATATTTTATATTGTTTTTAATGATTAATTAGATATATTTTTATCAATTAATAAATTTTAGTTCATTGTAATCAAAATCAGTTTTAAATTGGACATAAATAACCATCTAACGTTTGATTTTTTTACATTAAAACCCACATCTTCATCCCCTATAAGAGATTAAATTAAATTTAATTTCAAACACTTATTTTATTTGAATTTTGAAAAATAGATTCAATATTTTGAATCAAAATAATTTAAAATTTATAATACGTTCAAAATAAATTTGACCAAAAATGTAGTGAATATAATTATATTTAATTACAATAATTAAGAATAAAATTAGCTAAACAATGGATTAATGCTTACACTTAAATGATAAAATAAACAGGAAAATTTTACAAAATACATTTTAATATCATTTTTCAACTATATACTAACATGTCACAAATGTGGACCATTTTTGGTGCCACATGTTAAATTAAATACGTGGATGGAATTCCCATTCCCTAAAATTTAGAAGATTGTCACTCTTCTCTACTATAAAAAAGGCACTCACCCCACCCACTACTTCACACATATCATGAAACATTTTATTGACCAACACCTGACCAAATATATCTTTAAAATCCCTTCCCTATATTTATAATCCTCACCTTGGGAGTAAATCCATCCAAGGAATCCCTTTGGTGGAAACCAAAAGGAGTTACCCAATAAAGATGTGACATCTTTCCTCAAGCTCTGTAATTTTATTTTCATTATCCATGCCATAAAATATAATTATTCCAATATTATATATTATTACCATTATTGTAAAAATAATTATACTTTTTTGTGTTATTTTCTCAAGAATGACCTACATAATTTCATCTAATAGTTGAAAAACCTATCATTTATGTGTACTACGAACTACCACCTCCCGAAATGCTGATTAATCATTTTTTCCTTTACAACATATCATGGAGGGAATTATTATGAACACAAAATTAATATAATATATATATTATATTCATAATGTCTTTATGATTTTGTATTTTTCATATAATGCATACCCTTATGCATTCAATTTTGTGTATATAGAATAATAGTGTTTGTGGAAGTGTAGAATACCGCCCCTCTAAGTGATGCGATTCATCCACAATATAAATGAAGCCTATAAAGGATGATTTTTTTAAATCTACTAATAATATATGACATATATATAACACTATAATTATCATATAAATATAAATATATATATAGTTTAATTTTCATTCTATTAATATGGAAAATAAATGCATGTAGGGTTCATGTGTACGTACGCCCTACCGTCTCCATGAACAATGCATTTAATTTCAAATATTCAAAAATTATAGAATATTATAGATACATATATAATGAATATATATAAAAAAAGTGATTTAAATCAAATATATGATTAAATCATTATCATCATATGATTAACAATAAGTAACACATGAAAGCATACTCGAAACAGTAGACCGTTAACACCTGAAATTGTGAAAATAATGAAAGGCTGTTATCAAATGGGTGATATAATATTATACATAATAATATTTTTATAAAATAATTCATTAACATATTAAAACCATTTTATAGAGGGTTAATGTTTTTTCATACAAATTTAAATTCAAGTTAATGGATTTTATCACAGTTTACATTCTATTAAGACTTCTTTGTTGTTGCGCAACAAGTTTCTTTTATTTGGTGTATATACTGCACTTTAACATTTCACATCATTAATAAAATTATTCTCATGATATTATATTTTTATATAATTTGATTACTTTATGGATATTATTTTTCAAGATTTTCAAAGTGATAAGGGACAGTTTGGAATGTTTAAATATTATTCCCCTTGAAATATTTTTTATTTATTATCTTTACAGTCTCACTTCATTTTGAAATTATAAATGTTCAATTTAACCAATACCATTATTCTTTTCACATAATTTTTTATATATGGCTTAAATACTTCCACTTTTTTATATAATATCACAATTCATTCAATTATCATGAAATTTAGAGTTTCAATTTGAGTTATATCATATAAGGGGATTTGAATTGAATTTATCAAAGTTGAAAAGAATTTCATTATCTAATTTTCTTCATGTGGTTATAATACAACATATATGTCATTAATATTATATTTTTATGTTTTTATTTACATTGAATATTTATTTATTTATTCCTATTCTTTATGTGAATTTATAGTTAATAAACAGATGTTTTAGATTGATTTATTTTCACTTTAACATTAACATATTATGACCAGTTTACATTAAAATAAATTTTTTTTAGTATTTTTTACACCAAAATTTCCATCAGAGGAAATTATTTTATCATTTGATAAAAATAATTTCATTTTCTTCTCTATTTTTATTCATTACCTTTATCAAATAATAGTATAATTCTTCCACTCATTGGAATTTGAAATGTTATTGAAAATGTTTTTAAGAAAACATGACATCATTTCTATGTTTAATCGAAGAAACTATTTTATTATAAAATCTATATATTATATAAAGGTTTTAAAACATGTTTTTAACCATTACAAATTTACTGAATAATGTGTTTTACCCCCTTTTTATTTCACTAATGTTCTATGTAATCTTATTGTCTCTTTATAAAGATATAATTTTTCTAACATTTTTACTATAAAAAAGGAATGTTCTTTTGACATCGTATGAAATTGATGAATTCACCCTCCATAATTTCTTTGAAGCTTCCTTCACATGTTTAAAAATTATAATTTTAAAGTAAATTTTTCAAATATGATTTGCAAAAAAAATTAATTCCAAATTATTTTCAAAATAATAAGGACATTTTTTTCAAGGATGTTTTAAAATGTATTTTTATTGTATTTATATTCATCATAGAAAAAAATGATTTATTTTTTACACCATTATAGAGTTTTTGTATTGATACCATACTTATTTTTCAACTATATGGTTTATAAATGATTTGTCAAATTATAGTATTGACATTCACTTCCTGGATTCCATTTACACCCAGTAAAATATTAATTTTCGTAAGATCATTAAACCTTGAATTTACATTAATTATCTATATCATTTATCAGGGATATTATCATTTCCTAAATCATACACAATATTTCATATTGTGTTTAATATTAATTTTATTTGATTATTTTGGGAAATATCGACAAAACATTATCCTCTATTCAATAAGTATATTTGATAAGGAATATTCTTTATTTGATATGATAAATGATTGGGACATGAAAGACACAGGATGTGGACCATTTAAGGAAATCCCTCTGGGTTGGGGTCTGGTAAATACATGTCCCATGATTCATTATTAGTCTCATGGGACAAAATATGTTGTTGAAAAACCATTTGACTTTGTTTCCAAATCATATTAGTTTGAAATATCTTTTGAAAGGTCTTTATGATTGTGGTTCTATATAGCTAGGAAACATGAATCAAATAATTAGGTGTTTCCCTCATCTATATTCAGTTATTATTTATCCATGATATTTTTCATCAACATATCTATGGATACATTTCATTATTAGTGAATTGATAAAATGATATCTTTTCACTTATTTTCCTTTCCATATTGATTTTTCTATATATATTTATTTTAATGGCATGTATTTTCAGTTGTTACCATTCAACATTTTTATCTCTTTAGTATATAGATTATATATATTGTTTATAGTTATTTACCATTTTATAAGGATTATTTTCATGGATTAATTATTTATTCCTATATAATTTTTACTTATTGAGAATTTGGGCTCACACTTATCATATTTCCTTCCCCAATAATTTGAGTAGTGTTTTAAATGGATAATAAATTATAACCTATATAGAATACAGTTATACTAAAAATAAAATAATAATGTTATAATTATTTTATTCATTTTCAATACAAGACTCCTCTAAGTATATGGTTTACCATGAATACTAAAATCATCAGTCCATTGTGATTTGATTCTTAGTTATCATTCCAATGTAATGGTAGTTGGAACTGTATCCCGTATTTCTATGTTCAGGGTGTTATAGATTATATTAGAGTAAGTTTAATAGCATATTTTGGAACTAGAGTTAAGAAAACTTATATTAGAAAACATATCCATATGTTAGAGTATATAGATAAGTGTAGAATAACATCCAAGAATTTTTCTAATGTAGAGATTATGTGGGTCTTCCTTGTAATACATCCTTGTATGGATACTATAAGAAGATTTTGTTCTATAATATATTTACCTCTGGGTAAAAACCCTAATAATGATTATTAGTTTTGACTCGATAAAACCTATTATATGATAGTAAACCTCAATGAGAACTAGGTATGACACTCCCAATTTATATAGTAACGACCCAAACATTCATCAATGAGAATTCATACTGATCTAATTAAATGACTTATTATGTAAAATGGATAAATAAAATGTGAAATTCTTTGGTTTTATGTTTTTGGAATTTAAAATACCCTTACGAATTGTGACTGTTTATAATATAGCAATTGAATAGTGATTGCATGATTAGTATAAATATATGTCTTTAACAAATCCAATTTACTCAGACAAAGGAAGAGATGGCCTCATCCAGAATAATTGCCCCGTACAGAGCCCATTTATCGGAGCTTGGAAAGGAGGTGGAATCATTGGTCTTCGCTCTTCACCTAGCCCAAGTTGATCTTGAACGCGTTAATCTTGAGCGGAACCGAATACGGGAGAAGTTGAAGCTAATAGAGTTTACCACCCGAGCGATGTTATTCGAGCCCCCCCAAGTATCTATCACCATCACACACCTTATCCTTCAGAATTATGTGGGTGTTATAAGGGTTTATGTAACAATACCCTATCACTATGACTATGTACATTATTTCTGTATAAATAATGTGTATTCATTTTATTATTATTAATTAGTAAATGGTTTTTAAAGCACAAATAGTATTTCTCTAGTTAATATTCAACTAGGAAATCTATTTTGATGAATTAATGTATTTTTTTAATTAAATAATATTTTAATAAAATATTATTAATAATTTTCTTTTTATTAAATATAAACGATCTTACAATTTTTATGAATAAAATTGTAATTTTAATTAAGGTTTGAAAGGTTTTTTTTGTCAAAATCCATGAATTTTTATAAATGTTGATTTTTATTTTAAAAATAAAAATTCACATATTTAGAAAATTATTTAGAAATAATGAATAGTATTTTTGGAGTCAGGATGTCAAAATTATCCAATAGTTAATCATTCTAATTTTCTAAGATAGTCGAGTTTTTGGGTAAAAGTTAAATACCGTTTAAATATGTAATGTGTTTTATGAAATCATAATGACCCAATAGTGATGTAATAATAAACTAAAAACATTATTTTCATCAAATATATGATTTACCATTAAAATAATGTGATTTTAGATTTTTTATTTTATTTTACAATGCTTTATTGGATCCTCCAATACTTGTAAAACATTTTGTCTTTTTAAATTATTTTCCTTGAGAGTGTGACTCACCTCCATATAAGAAACCCTATTATTTTAATAATTTCGGCCATTGGACTTCTAAAATACTATTTTCAACTCCCCTTTGGAAAAAACCATGGGCAAAAACCATGGGCTGGTTTGTGGTATTGATTAGTTTAATGTTTGGTGACCCAAACAAAAATAATAAAGAATTCCCTCATCTTTCATATTTAAATCCACCCAAGATCCCACTTATTCCTCACTAAAAGTATTTTCAGTTCATCAAAACTCTTCCCTCATCTCTATATATTACTCCCTAGGTTCCCCAAGCTCCATATAAGCCTCTCTCAATCCTCTCTCAAGCCTTTGGAAGCACACTTCCATGTAAGGTATTTCTTCCTTTCTCATTTTTGTCCAATTTTTATTAAGTTGTTATGCCCTTTTTTTAAATTAAAAATGTTGTGGTATGATTTAGCACCTCCCCATACTTCCCTCTTTATGTTTGTATAATGGGAGACCCCTTTCTCTCTCATTAATGCCTCCCATTACACCAGTTGCCATGCAAAAATTCCGTGAGGGATTTCTCTCTCCTCTTTTACATCCAAGTAATTATTTTGTATTATGCATCAAAATTAAATTATGTTTATTGGTAAATGTATATATATGAACCCCCTAATTTCAATTTTATGTACATATTATGTGACACCATTTTCTCTCTCATAAACCATTTTCATGAATCCTTATGTCACGCAGTAATGCGGATGAAATTGCGTTGTGTTTTTCCAAGCCAAGATCATTGTATAGTGAACACCATAACCCTTTCTCTATCAAGGGTATCCACATTTATGAACATATACATATTGAATGTTAATTTCTTGTATTTATTACACATTACTTAATTTTGGAATAACTTATGATGTGGATTGATTCCATGTTATATGATCTATGTGGCACACTTATGCACGAAATGAAATGATTAAGAAGGGTGCGCCCTAATAGTGCTTCAATGCATTGGGTATAGTATAGTATCATGATACTTCATGTGTAATTAGTGTTGAATTATTTTAATTCAAGTTTAATGATTGTTTAACCATTCTTTATGTGCAATGAGTGATTACTCATGATCTATGTGCAATGAGCCATGGATGATGCTAATTCCATGTTAAGTGTTGTTGCCACATTTCCTTGTTATAATTATCATGCTTTATCATGTAATTATGTTCATGTTTCTATTGTGATCATTTGATTTTCCTATTTTATAACATGTATTTTATTTCTCATGTTATTTCTTTTTTATTCCCTTATAGGGCTTTATAGCTCACCCTTTTCTTGTGCATGTCCTCATGTTATCCCATGTAATGTTATGTACGAGGGAATGTAGTAGTCATGTAAAGGATGTTTTTCAATAAAGATGTTGTGTTTCATGTTTTAAGATGTAATGAAATTTACCTAATCCCCAAATAAACTTTACCTCTCGATCTTCCATGTTGTATCAAGTGATGATTTTATGTAATAACTCATCTTTAAGTGTGTAATAAAGAGTATGGTTGTTATAGTTGGAATCAGAGGATATGTTTAGTTATTTTTTGGATTAGGATTAGTTAACCCTAGTAAAGCCTTAGATACAAGACTAATTATAATAAAAACATCCCTTTTTTTTGGTGAGTATTGATTAAGTGGTTCATCAAGAAAATACATCCATGTTTGGATACGAGTAGGTAGAGGTGTTTCTAGCATAGATGTATCCTAGGGGTAAAACCCAAAAACAATGCATTGAGCTAGACTCAAATAGGAACAGGTGCATGACAATGGGCCTTGCTGAACTCTTGGTTATGAAACATCTAGGGGATATACTTTGGTAAATTCATAAGATTAGTATGAACCATTATTAAGGTACTAGAAAAAATTCTTTAAAGTAGATTATGAATAACATTGACTGAAGCCAATATATTAATAAGTTAATGAATTAAAAGCTATTTACAAGTCATTTTGTCTTTAGATTACCCTTTATATGTTACCCCTAACATTCCTTTTATTCCATCCAATGGCCGGTAATAGGAGGACTCGGGATAACAACTGTTGTGAAGAACAATGTGGTGAATGTTCTAATGAGATACCCAATCCGATGGGAGTGGGAATCGTGAACTTTTTCACAGTTATCTCTTAGTAAACACAAGCATTGAATAGAAACATGGGTCAATAGGAACGTTCAACCCCCTCCCCCTCCCTAAGAAAGAACAAGTCACTATCGAGAGCTTCATGAGATAAGGGCCTCATACTTTTAATGGACCATCTGATCCCTCAATCACTGAACAATGGATAAACACCATTGAAAAGATCATATCCATCCTTCACTGTTCTGAAAAAGAAAAGGCTCTCCTAGATGCTTATCATATGGAGGGTGAATTTGATCAACGGTGGAAATTGATCAAAAATATGAAGCCTAAGGAAGAGATCGAGGTGTTGTAATGGAAGGATTTCCCGAAGATGTTTTTAATAAATATTTTATGTGCATCCTCTGACATAATATAGAAAATGAATTCCTTTCCCTCAAGAAATAAATGATGAATCTATCAGATCGTATGGGGAAATATTCACAAGAATTTCATGATACACCTTAGGCTTTATCATTACCCCTGAATACACGGTTGACTGCTTCATTGGTGGGATGAAACCTATCCTACTGAAAGCACTGGTGATCCATGACTTCGAAAGCTATGACAAAATTGTTATATGTGCCCTCAAGGTCAAAGTGGGGATCAGAGAATCTCAGGGGTATCATGGTGATAAGAAGCATAAGGTGGACTTCAATGTTGGTGGTTCGATAGATAAATCAGATGGTGCTAATAAGTTCCAATTCAACACATGACAAAGGTGCGGAAAAAGGCACCACGGAAAATTCCTTATGGGGATGAGGAAATGCTTTAGGTGTGCAAGATAAGGGCATATGGCTATTAACTGTCAGCAAGAAAAACCCACAGATATGACAGAAGAGAGAAACGCTCTGCTCAACCCTCAACGTGTTGTTCACTACTTCAACTGTAAAGAACCGGGGCACTTTTCAAATCAGTTCCCTAAGAAAAAGGTTTTCAAAGGCAACTGACATCCTCTAAGGCCGCATGGGAGAGATTTTTTTATCAATACTAAAGAAGTGAACCCTGAAAAAGAAGTGGGGATAGGTATGCTAGTTATTTATTCAAGAATAGTGAAAATACTTTTGGATTCTAGTTCTACACATTCATTTATATCATGAATGTTTAGTAGAACAATTCCAGCACCACCACAAATCATGGAAGTGAAGATGTTGGTGAGTATGAAAAATCAAGAAATCATTGCATAAAATGAATATAAATCCTCCCATGTCATAATATGTGGATTTAATTTCCCAGAGAGCCTCGTAATACTCCCTATAGTATAATTTGATGCAAATATTGGCATGGATTAGCTTTCCTTAAATAGAGCCAACATAAATTGTCGTGTGAGAGAAATCACTCTCCATGTGGAGAATTGACCACCGATTCTATACAAGTGAAAGGAGGAAGATGAATTGTAACAATCTGAGATTTTATAAGATATATACTTTTTAATTTCATTGATGTATTGTGTTGTACGCTACACCACGATTACCTTGCACTATACGCAACACCGTATTAGCTTGCAGTATATGCAACACAATTCTTGGATCATGTTCCACACAATTTTGATAGTAGTAATTCTACGCAACACTGAGTGTGTATATAAATATATATATATTCAATATATAAATGAAATATGTTTGGATTCTATTATACGATACAACAAAAGCGTCTTGTATCACACACAACCCTGACTTGGCTTGTATTACATGTAATCACAAGCTTCCTCGATATCGTGTGTAGTACGCAATACCGGGTTTCACTAAACAATGATATATTGTTATAATATTATTATGGACTAGCCATTATGAATAGTATTAACTACATTTTGAATTTTATAACATTATTATTCATCTTACATATTTTCTATAACATTGTATAAGAACAAAATAAATTTATCGGGTAAAATAAGTATTTTTCAAAAAATATTGTATTACCGCCTTTTAATAGCGCACCCACTCTAAATCTAGATTTAGACATGTTTATAAGTTCAATATGACAAAATAAAATTCTTCCTTGGAATCAAGATATAAAAATTTAATTTGGATAAATTTTTCATATTATTCTGATAACTTTCATATTTTGATGAATAGTAAAAACCCGCTATATTTTAATTAAAAACAACTTTTTTCCTCACAATAATTTATATGGATAGATTATATTTTTAATTGGTTTAAAGTGTAATTAAAATATATTTTTACCATTTAATCCAATTTTGGTCATTGGAATTAATTTCACTTTGAAATTGGACATAAACAAGTTATGATCTTTTGATAGTTATTGTTTCTTAAAAACACGCTAGTTGTTTTGATAACGGGAATTACTTTTAAATTTAATTAATTCCACTTCAATGTTTTGAATTTTAAAAAATAGAAATCATTTTTAAATTCGGAATATCAAATATAGCTTAGGCTGAATTTTTGGTATTTTTCTAAAAAACTTCAATTTTTGATGAATAGTGAAAACACTAAGTTTTTGGTTAAAATCGGATTTTTATTTAAATAATAATTTATTTGATTTAATTTTTTTAGTTCAAAATTGATCTATAATACTTATATATGTTCAATTAAATTCATTGGAATCATTTTATAATAATTTTAGATTTATAAAAATTGTATTGAACTTTTCACTGTCTTTTACCCACTTCCTAGGAGCTTATGCAATTGTTCATAAAACATAATTTTATAGCTTCTGTGAGTTGAATTTTGAAAATCCGAGAGACATGGATAATATCAAGGAGTAAAATGTTTTTCAATTAGATGAAAATAATTTTTGGTGAATAGTAACTTTTTACTTTTATTTACCACGGTTAAAGGTAAATAGGGTAATTCAAGGTTAAAAGTATATTATAATAATTCAAAATTACCTTAACACTTGTCCAAAATATATTGGATGAGTAATGGCCGACCATGGGCATCTTTGGGTCGATTTTGGGACCCCATTGAGCCACTTATGAAAGACAATGACACGTTAGATTAATTAATTTAATGTAAAGTCAAAATTGGAATTAACAAAAATCCTTTAGTAATCATTTTTTATAAGGAGCTATATAAATTATCCTTTCAACTATAAATATTAATTGTAAAGATAAAAAATATTTCTTACATGTTGGTATTTTTTATAATTGTTAGACATCAAATAAATTAAATTATTTATGACACAATAATGATGCAGTATTTACCTCATTAATAAATGATTTAAATAAATAAGATTATAATGATTAAAATATCATCTAAAACCTATCCAATTCTTATTGGATGATTTTATTTTGGAATATGAGTCATCCTATCTTAGACATTAATGTGTTTTGGACCTCTTGAAACCGAAGATGTGTTTATAATAAAATAATGTTTTCACACTTTCCAAAAGAGCCCCTCCAATCCCTTATAAAAGGAGACCACTTCTACGCAATTCCTCACACCTCTCAAGCCTTTTGGCTCATCCAAACTCTGCCCAAATAAGCTCCCTATATCCCTATCCTTCTTCTTAATTCCTTGCATTAGGCATAAGGCACATCAAGAAGTCCTTTTGGTTCAAACCAAAGGATGTTACCCAAATTAAAGGTAATTGATTCTCTTAAGTTGTTTTCTTTTCTTCTACTTCTCCAACCCGTAAACTCTTTTTAATATAATATTTTCTGACAAAAATAGTATCCTAAAAATACTAGGATGTTTTTATGAGATTTATTAGAACTAAACATACACACACCTCCATCTAGTGGATGAAGAACATAATTTTTCTGTGATGGAAAACTAACGCCTCACGAAATGATGATTGTTCGATTTTCTCCTACCGCCTCTCATGGTGGCCATTATGATGGCACTGTATTTATATATGATATATATTGTGTTTATGATTTCCTTATGCTTCTTTACTTCGCAATTATATCAAGACTTTATGATTTCCATAGTTTGTAAATATGATAATCTCATTTGAGAAAGTGCGAACTACAGCCTCCTCAAAGTGATGGGATTCGTTAATGCCTTATGTGGGATGTATAAAGGATGGAGTTTATGATATTATATATGATATTATACTGGAATTATAATATACCTATGTATCATTATGTTTTAATTCCATTAAAATAATAAATATAAATGAAAGTAGCGTTCATGCGTACGTACGGTTTACCGTCTCCATAAACGGTGCATTTCATTTCTTACCTCCATATGTTATTTACTATTATAAATACATGTATATGATGGATATATAATGAATATATATGATATATAAATCATTATTTACATTCTGGATGTAAGTAATTCATGATATAAGTAATAATAACATCAATAACAACAAGTCCAAACACGTATGATAAATAAGATGATTTTACCTAAAACGTTGCTTTAACATGAGATTTACAAAAGAATATGTAATATAAAGTCATAAGTGAACCATATATGATATCATAACAATGAATATGATTCTTAAATAAGTTAATGACATTATTTAAATCAATATACAGGAGTTTCGGATATGTATGAAGAATATCGGGCCTAAGGTAAGGGATAACCTTTCCAATCTCACTCTTATCCAAGATTGTTTTTTCGTAAGTATTTGTTGGGGTTATTGTTATTATCCAAGTCCATGTTTTCGAAAAATGATTTTATGTATGTTTAATGTCCTTTTTATCCATTTTTTCTTTTACCACATGGAATGTATGGAATCTTTCTTTTGTTTACATTATGAGGTACTTTTTGACTTTTCTGGAAAAAGTACGAGAAGAATGTTTTTTAACTTATACGGAATGAAAGAAATTTTATAATGTTATAAAGCCTTATTTTCATGAAGCTTACTCCAAAATATATAAGGTCTATTTTAAACAAAATCTTTTTCTTTTCAAATTTCATGACATTTTGTGAAAAGAAATTGATTTTGAAGAAGAAAGGATATTTTCCTCAAGAATTCATTTCAAATGTTTTATCAAAACCATTTTCCACATAAGATGATATTATTTCATATGTGTATGGTTCAAGTATAAAGTCTCTATGATTTACATGGTTTCAGTTTTCTTATTATTAAATGATATCCATTTCTTTTATATGGATTATGTGATGATGGGATGTTCTTATTGAAACCCATTTTATTTGTAGGGTTATTATGAATGATGTATGTTTATTTTGTGGAACACGTAAGAATGATTTCAATATGATATGGGTGGGACCTATATCTCCCTACAATGCATTGGGTAAAGATATATATCTCATGATTTAGACATGGATGAAATGGAAAGTAAATCTGGTTCAGTAATACAGGGCTGGAATGGCATGTAAAACCGGTTCAGTAAGGGACTTTGTCCACTAAGATGGTCTTGGCAGCAATTCCTTGGCTACTATGAAAATCATTACATGTTCTTAATAGATTCCACAATTACATGTTTTATTCCCATGCTATTTTATCATGATTAATGTTTCTTTATGATCTATGCCTTATGTAATTCCATGTTTTATTTCATTGCTCATGATTTTGATGTTTAAACATTATGTTCATGTTTTTAAGTTCAAATGTATATGATTTGTTTTATTTTATTCATGATTACCCTTACTGAGAATTTGAGCTCACCCTTTATATGTTTTCATTTCCACAGGATATAAATAAAGGTTTTAGGTAAGAAAACATAAGAGGAAGAACTTTATGGGAGATGTTGAAGATATTTCACCAAGATTAGAAGATTATTTTTCCATGTTTCTAAAGACACTAAACTATTACGGTCCTTTGGGTGTATGTTTTTGTTTTGTATTAAGTATTCCGCAAAATTAATGTAATATCCATGTACATCAAGATTCAGTCTTCTACACGAATCTTCATTATCTTCATCATCTTAAGCGTGGATATTAATAACCTATGAGTACACGTATCTAGCATATATGATTGAGTATAATGATGAAACCATCCTTGAATACATGCCTATTGTGAGGGAATTTTCTGAAGTGTTTCCTCAGGAATTTCCCGGTCTTCCTCCTAGAAGAGATGTTTAATTCTCAATTTATATTATACCTGGGGTGTTGCCAATATCCAAGACTCAATATAGAATGGTTATTTTGAAGATTGAGGAGCTGAAGAAATAACTACAGGAGAATCCAAACAAAGGGTTTATACATCCAAGTGCTTAACCACAGGGTGCACCAATCCTCTTCATTAAGAAGAAGGATGGGTCATATAACATCCCTTATTTTACTAAAAACTTAAACATGATTTATTACATAAAATATTCAAATAATAAAATAGAGAATAATGAGAGGTATAATGTCTTCAGGGATTAGAAACATTACATATCATCTTAGAAAATAAAACACACAACATCTTTATTAAACACTTCCTTTACATGACATCTGTATTCCCTCATACTTAGCATCGCATGGGTTAACCTGAGGACATGCATAAGAAAAGGGTGAGATATAAAGCCCGGTAAGGGAATAAACATGGAATAACATGAGGAATACAATACATGTTAGACAATAGGCATATCAATGGATCACAAGAGAAACATGAACATAAAGTCATGATAAGGCATGATAATCATAACATGTAAATTTGGCAACAACACTTAACATGGAATTAGCATGAGTTAAGGCTCATTGCACATAGAGCATGAGTAAACATTAAATTCAAATGAAGCACGAGTAAAACCTCATTACAGTTGAATTATCATGAGTCAACACCCATTTCCCATGAGGTATCATGATACTATACTCTACCCAATGTATTGGAGTGCTATCAGGATGCACCATTTGTAAACATTTCATTCCATGCATAAGTGTGCCACATGGATCCAAATACATGGAGACATAAAACGTCATAATTTATTCAATGATAAATGAATTTGGAATTAACACATTAAACTATATAATAAATAAGTATATATGCATAAAGTTGAATACCTTTGATAGATAAATGGGCATGGTATTCACTACATAATGATTTTTTCTTGGAAAATCACGATGCAATTTCGGCAACGTAATAGCATGGCATAAGAACTCATAAAAAAGGTTTGATGAGAGATAAAGGGGCATATCATAATATTTACATGAAATGGACTGTATGGAAGTCATATACATACATGCCCCAACAAATGTAATGGGATTTAGACGCATAATACAAGAGAATTACTTGGATGTAAAAGAGGAGAGAGAAATCCCTCACTGAATTTCGGCATGGTAATGGGTGTACATGGGTAGCATTAATGAAAGAGAATGGGGTCTCCCATAATACAAACAAAAAAAGGGCAGTATGGGGGAGGTAATAAATCATACCCCAACATTTTAAATTGAAAAAAAGTGTATAAAATCATAAAGGAAATTGGAAAAAATGAGAAAGGAAGAAATCCCACTACTAGAAATTTTCATTTTTTGCGCCTGCTAAAGCGGACGACCGCCATTGGCGGTCGCTAAAGAAGGTATTAGTGACCGCCATTGGCGGCCGCTATTACGAAACTAAAATTCCAGCGTCATTTTTTTCCCGCGCGCACTTTTTCTTCTTTCCCTCCTGCTAAATTTAGCCGCTGAAAATGGTCACCGCCGCACGCCGCCCCACGCCGCTGCACGCCGCCGCACGCCACCGCACGCCGCCTCTCTTTATGTCGGACCATGCTTCCCTCATGACCACCATCTACATCCTGAACCCTCACCTCGAACTTCCAGCGACCTCATCTTCATCACCCGAAGAACGAACCACCCACTTGCCGTCGTGTGTCCGCCATGGCCGGCGGGGAAGGTCTGTGTTCTTGCCATATGCCGCGAGACGAGAAGAGACCCGCATGCGCGTGTTCCGTTGATGTGAATCATTAGCGACCGCCATTGGCGGTCGCTAATGGGCTTTACCGACGAAGCTACAGCGACCGCCAAAAGCGGTCGCTGGGCGGTCTCTAAAGCCTTTTAGCGGCCGCTTTTGGCGGTCGCTAAAAGTGCTATTTCTAGTAGTGTCCCTTACTTGGAAGTGTGATCCCAAAGGCTTGGGAGAGGCTTGAGGGAGACTTATTAGAAGCTTGGGAAACCTAGTAAGGATTCTATAAAGAAGAGGGTAGGGGATGGTCGAACTCCAAAACCTTTGATTGAAGAGGATGTGGGAGCTTTGGTGGGTTTATATAGGAAAGGAGAGGGGATTCTTTATTATTTATGTTTGGGACACCTCACATTAAACTAATAAATACCACAAACTATACCATGGATTTTGCCCATGGTTTTTTCCAAATGGTAGTGGAAACCAATATTTTATAATTCCAATTTCTTAACATTTTAAAATAATAGGGTTGCTTATGTGGAGGTGAGTCACACTCTCAAGGAAAACAATTTAAAAAGAGAAAATGTTTTATAAGTCTTAGAGGGTCCACATAAGCTTTGTAAAATAAATCAAACAAATCTGAAATCACATAATTTTAATTATAAAACATATATTGGCCAAAAATAATGTTTCTAGTATTTTATTACCTCACTATTGGGTAATTATGATGTCATAAAACATATTATATTTTTAAATGGTATTTAATTTTTACCCAAAAAATCGACTGTCTCAGAAAATTATGAAAAATTCACCATTGGATAATTTTGATGTCCTGATTCCAAAAATAATATTCATTTTATCTGAATAGTTTTATAAATATATGAATTTTTACTTTTAAAATAAAAACCTATAATTATCAAAAATTCATGGGTTTTGACAATAACAGTTTTCAAACCTTAATAAAAATTACAATTTCATTCATAAAATTATATGATCATTTATATTTAATAAAAATTAATTTAATAATAATATTTTATTAAACTTCTATTTAATTTAATAATCCATGAATTCATCAAAATAGATTTTTTAGTTGAATATTGATTAAAAAAACTATTTGTGCTCAAAAAACTATTTACAATGTAACCATAATAAAATGAATGCAGATAATTTATGAAAAAATAATAAAACTTTTAATAGTTCTAGGGTATTGTTACATAACCCCTTATAATGCTCTCATAAGACTGAAGGGTAAGGTGTGAGATGGTGTCAGACTCTTGGGGTGGTTCATATAACATCGCTCGGGTGGTAATCTCTATTAACATCCACTTCTATCGTATTCTGTTCCGCTCAAGCATAACATGTTCAAGCTCAGCTTGGGCTTGGTCAAGAGCAAAGAACAATGAAGCCACCTCTTTATGAGCTCCGACAAATGGGATTCGTACAGTGAAACTATACCGGATGAGGCCATCGCTTCCTTTGTCTGAGTAAATTGGATTTGTTAAAGCCAATATTTATATGAATCATGTGGTCACTGTTCAATGACTATATTAGCAACGGTCACAATTAATAACTGTATTTTAAAATCCAGAAACATAAAACCTATAGATTCTACATTTTATATAACCATAATAATAAATTTAATTATATCAAGAGTCATTTCATTTAATGAAAGTTTGGGTCATTACAATCTTCCCCCCTTAAGAAGTTACGCCATCATGATTTCATTTTTTCACAATAAAACAAATTAGGGTGACTTTGTTTCATGACTTCCTCTGATTCCCATGTCGCTTCTTCAAACATGTGGTTTTTCCACAACACCTTGACAAGGGAAATTATCTTCTTTATGTAGAACTTTTTCTCTATGATCTAAGATCTTCACTGGTTTCTCCTTATAAAAAATATCATCCTCTAGTTGTACTACCTCCGAAGAGAGTACATGTGAAATTTCTGGTATGTACTTTTTTATGTGGGATACATGAAAGACAACATGTACTTTGTCCATGGTAGGTGGAAGTGCTAGTCAATAGGCCACAGCCCCAACACGATCAAGAATCTCGAAGGGGCCAATATACCTAGGACTTAACTTCCCTTTCTTTACAAACCTCATGAACTTCTTCTATAGAGATATCTGCAGAAATACCATGTCTCCAAATTTAAAATCAAGGTCTCGTCATACAGAACTCTTCTGTCGACTCTGGGAAACATTGATATGCTACTGAATAGTTTTCACCTTCTCCACCATTTCTTCTCCTAGCAGCTTATGCTCACTGACCTCATACCAACATGTCGGTGTTCTGTACCTCTTCCCATATAGGGCTTCATGTGGTTTCATTCGTATTCTCGAGTGGAAATTTTTTTTGTAAGATAATTCAACCAGTTGAAACTATTCATTCCACCCATTTTAAGTCCATATAACATTATCTCAACATGTCCTCAAGTGTTTGGATAGTTTGGTCGGATTGTCCATCAGTTTGAGGATGATAAGCCAAACTAAATTTTATTCCAGTATCCAGAGCATATTGAAGACTCTTCCAAAACATAGAGGTGAATCTGGTATCTTGATCGAATACAATAGATTGTGGTACTCCATGCAGTCTAACAACTTCCCTAATGTATATCCGTGCCAGCTAATCCAGTGTGAAATCCTCTCTAAATGCAATGAAGTGTGCAAACATTGTAAGACGATCCACAAAAACCCAGATTTCATTGTTGTCTTTGGATGTCTTCAGAAGTCTGGTGAAAAATCTCATGGTGATGTTCTCCCATTTCCATGCTGGTATGGGAAATGTTTGCATCATCTCCTTAGACTTTTTCCTCTTTCCCTTCACATTCTAACACACCAGGCACTTTGATGTATACTCAACAATCTCTTTCTTCATATTATCCCACCAAAAATGCTCTTGGATATCTTGAAACATCTTTGTGTTTCCTGGATGAATATAGAAATTTTAACTACGTGCATCATCCAAAAGTTCCTTCTTCAACTTCGGACTTGATGGAACACATAGTATTTTCCCAAATCTCACAATTCCTTCTTCATTAACATTTAACTCCAAGGATTTACCTTTTCTGATATCTTCCACTCTCTTCTGAATTCCCAAATCATCCTTTTGAGCATATTTTATCCTTTCCAAAAGAGACGGTTAAGAAATAATTTTTGAAATGATTGATGATGTTCCATTATTTGTTATTCCCATGTCCATCTTCATCAAATATAATAAGATTGGGTCCTTATCAATTCTCATAAATGATAGAATTTCTGGGTCCTTTCTACTTAGAGAAACTGCCACCTTGTTCGCTTTCCCAGGGTTGTAATGGATTTAGCAGTCATAGTATTTGATCAGCTCTAACCATCTTCATTGGAACATGTTCAACTCTTTCTATCTGAATATATACTTGAGGCCTTTGTGGCCTGTATATATTTCTCACTTCTCTAAAAAGAGATAATGCTGCCAAAATTTTTAGGCGAAGATCACCATAGCCAACTCAAAATCTTTTGTTGGATATTTCTGCTAATGAAAGTTCAATTAACTTAAAGCATAGGAAATGACATTGTCATTTGCGTCAACACACACCCCAGACCCTTCTTCAAAGCATCACTGAATTCCACAAAAGTTCTCCACTTGTGGGTAAACTGAACACATGCACATTGATAAGCCTCCTTTTTAAATCCTTAAACCTTTCTTCACATTCATCACTCTAAGAAAACTTTACTCCCTTCAAATTTAGCATGGTAAGAGGGTTTGGAAAAACATGAGAAATTTTGCACAAATCATATATAATATCCAGCTAACCTAAAGAAGCTACATATATCTGTTACCAATGTTGGCCTTGACCATCACTCAATTGAATCTGTTTTGGCAGGATCTTCATATATCACATTACATGTGATGATATGTTCCAAGAATGAGACCTCCTTCGACCAGAAATCACACTTGGTGTACTGTTCATATAGATTCTCCTTCAGTAAGGTCTCTAGTACAGTTCTTAGATACTCCTCATGATCCACCTTGGTTTTGGAGTATATTAGAATATCATCTATGAAAACTACTAAAAATATGTCGAGGTAATCCCTAAAGACTCTATTAATCAAGTCCATGAAGATTACTATAGAATTACTAAGTCTGAAAGTCAACACTTTGAATTCATAGTGCTTGTATCTTGTACGAGAAGCAGTCTTGGAGATATCTTCCTTCTTCACCCTTACTTGATAATACCCCAACCGAAATCCACCTTGGAGAAGTATTGTTCTCCACACAGATTATCAAAAAAGTCATCAATTCCAAGGATACTTTTTCTTTATTGTGATTTTGTTAAGCTCATGATAATCAATGCAAAGGCGCATTGACCCGGCCTTCTTCATGATGAAGAGGACTGGTTCAACACATGGTGAAGCACTTTGACATATAAACCCTTTATCTAGATTCTCTTATAGTTGTTTCTTCAGCTCCTCAAGAACTACAACAGCCATTCTATATGAATTCTTGGATATTCACAACTCCCCAGGTATAAGATCAATTGATAATTCAACATCTCTTCTAGGAGGAAGACCTGACAATTCCTCAGGAAACCCTTCAGCAAATTCCCTCACAATTGGCATGTGTTCAAGGATGGTTGCCTCCTTAGGCTCAATTATCTGATCCAGATACACATGATCATCAAGAAGTAATATCCACACTTGAGATAATGGAGATAAATAAGACTCACCTTCCTCCTTGGTTTTGTATAGAATCGAGGGGGGGGGGGTCAATTATCCCCAGGGAGAGTGATTTCTATCTCACGACAATTTATATTGGCTCTATATAATGAAAGCCAATCCATGCAAATAATTGCATCAAATTCCACCAAATGTAGTATGACGAGGTTCTCTGGAAAATTAAATCCACATATTATGATAGTGGAGGAGTTATATTACTGGGATGCAATGATTTCCCCATTTTCTATACTCACCAACATCTTTACTTCCATGATTTGTGGTGGTGTTGGGATTGTTATACTAATCTTTTGGGATATAAAAGATTTTATAGAACTATAGGCCATAACCATACCTTTAACTTTTTGATTCTGTTTCTACTCTATCCAATATATACGTAGGGATGAGTATCTTAAATAGATAAAAACATAAAGGGGAATCCAATGACAAAAATGGATAACTTATAAATTACATTTATTTCCTTAACTTATGAATCTATACGCTTCAACATATGTTATTCGTGATATACTTTCTAACACATATTCCTAGAAGGAATTTTTTAATTCCTTTAATAAGGTTTCATAATAAGCTTGTGAATTTAACAAAGCATATCCCCTAGGAGTGTCATAAACAAGAATGTTTCAACGCCTGTTGTCGTGCGCCAGTTCCTGTTCGAGTCAAGATCAAAGCACTGTTTTTGGGTTTTACCCCTACGATACATCTATGTGAGAGCCTCCTCTACCTTCTCGTATCCAGACAGTGATGTATTTTCTTGATAAACCACTTACTCAATACTCACCAATACTTAGGGATGTTTTTATTATACTTATTATTGTCTCTAAGTCTTCACTAGGGTTTTCTAATCCTAATCCCAAAATAAACTAAACCTATCCTCTGATACCAACTATAACATCCCTGCTTTTATTACAAACATAAAAATGATTTATTACATAAAATTTTTAGTTGATAAGACATAGAATATCGAGATGTCTAGTTTATTTGAGGCTTAGGAACATTACATAAAATCTTAGAACATAAAACACAAAACATCTTTATTGAGAACTTACTATACATGACCACTACATTTCCTCGTACTTAGCATCACATGGGATAACCTAAGGAAATGCATAAGAAAACGGCGAGCTATCAAGTCCAGTAAGGGAATGAACATGGAATAACATAAGGAATATAATACATGTTAAACAATAAGAGTATAAATAAATCCCAAGAAATAAATGTACATAAAGGCATGATAAAGAATGATAATCATAGCATGGAAATGTGTCAACAGCACTTAATATGTAATTAGCTTGAGCCAAGGTTAATTGCACATAGAGCATGAGTAAACCCACATTACACATGAAGCACAAATAAAACCTCATTACACTTGAATTATCATGGGTCAAAACCCATTTCACATGATGTATCATGATACTATACATTACCCAATGCATTGGGGTGCTATCAGGGTGCACCCTTCTTAAACATTTCATTTCATGCATAAATGTGCCACATGGATAAAAAACATGGATACATAAAACATCATCATTTATTACCGGGTAGAGGAATTTTTATTTCATACATGAAAATATATAATAAATAAGTAAATGAACATAAAGTTTAATACCTTTGATAGAAAAATGGGCATGGTATTCACAACATAATTATTTTTTCTTGGAAAATCACGGTGCAATTTCGGCAACGTAACAGCGTGACATAAGAACTCATAAAAAAGTTTGATGAGAGTGAAAGGGGTGTATCATCATATTTACATGAAATTTATAATATATGGGTCATATAGATACACATCCCAACATATGTAATGGAATTTAGATTCATACTACAATATAATTACTTGGATGTTAAAGAGGAGAGAGAAATCCCTCATAGAATTTCGGCATGGTAACAAGTGTACATGGGTAGAATTAATGAGAGAGAAAGGGGTCTCCCATAATCCAAAAAAAGATGAATGTATGGGGGAGGTTTGAAATCATACCCCAATATTTTTAATTGAAAACAAAAGGGAATAACAACTTAAAGAATATTGGACAAAATGAGAAAGGAAGAAATCCCTTACGTGGAAGTGTGATACCAAAGTCTTGGGAGAGGCTTGAGAGTGGATTCTTGGGAGCATGGGGTACCTTGGGAGGATTATAGACAGAGGAGGGAAAGTTTTGGTCGAACTAAAAATCCTTTTACTGAAGAGGAAGTGGGAGCATGGGTGGGATTATATATTAATAGAGAGGTAATCCAATATTATTTAGGTTTGGGACACCTCACATTAAACTAGTCAATACCGCAAACCAGCCCATGGTTTGTGCCCATTTTTTTCCAAAGGGGAGTGAAAAACAATATTTTATAAGGATAAGGGCATAAATTCTTAAAATAATAAGTTTGATTATGTGGAGGTTAGTCAAACTCTCAAGGAAAACAATTTGAAAAGACAAAATGTTTTATAAGTCTTGGAGGGTCCACAAAAGCTTTGTAAAATAAATCAAAAAAATCTAAAATCAAATTATTTTAATGATAAAACATATATTGGCCGAAAATAATGTTTACAGTACTTTATTATCTCACTATTGGGTCATTATGATGTCATAAAACACATTTTATATTTAAACGATATTTAATTTTAACCCAAAAATTTGACAGTCTCAGAAAATTATGAAAAATTAACTGTTGGGTAACTTTGACATCATGATTCCAAAAATAATATTCATTTTATATAAATAATTGTATATATATATGTGAATTTTTACATTTAAAATAAATACCAAGATTTACTGAAAATTCATGGGTTTTTACAAAAACAGCTTTCAAACATTAATAAAAATTACAATTGCATTCATAAAATTATATGATCATTTATATTTAATAAAAATATATTTAAAAATAATATTTTATTAAAATATTATTTAATTCAAAAATCCATTAATTACTAAAAATATATTTCTTAGTTGAATATTAACTAAAAATACTATTTGTGCTTAAAAAACTATTTACAACATAACAATAATAAAATGAATGAACATTCTTTATACAAAAATAATGTACACTGTCATAATGCTAGGGTATTGTTACATAACCCCATATAACACCTTCATAAGACTGAAGGCTATGGTTTTCAATGGTTAAAGAATCTTGGGGTGGATCGGATAACATCACTCGGGTGGAAATCTCTATTAACTTCCACTTCCCTCGTAGTCAGTTCTGCTCAAGCTTAACGTGTTCAAGCTCACCTTGGGCTTGGATAAGAGAGAATCCCAATGACACCACCTCCATTTCAAACTCCAAAAAATGGGATTCATATGGGTAAATTCTACTGGTTGAGGCCATCACTTCCTTTATTTGAGTAAATCGGATTTGTTAAAGCCCTAATTTATACTAATCAAGTGATCACTATTCCACATCTATATTAGTAAAAATCACAATTTATAACGGTATTTTAAAATATAGAAACATAAAACCAATGAATTACACATTTTATATAACTCTAATAAGACATTTAAATCAATCAAGAGTAATTTCCATTTATGAATGTTTGGGCCATTACCGGTCAATGCGCCTTTGCATCAATTATCATGAGCTTAACAGAATCACGATAAAGAAAATGTATCCTCTCCCACGAATTGATGACTTGTTTGATAGTTTGTGTGGAGTACCACACTTTTCCATGGTATATTTGTGGTTGGGATATTGTCAAGTAAGGTTAAAGAAGGAAGATATTCCTAAGAGTGATTTTTGAACAAGATACGAGAACTATGAATTCATAGTAATGCCTTTTAAACTCACTAATGATCTAGAAATTTTCATGGATATGATGAATATAGTATTTAGATATTACCTCAAAAAATTTGTGGTATCCTTTATATATGATATTCTAATATACTCCAAAACCAAGGAGGATCATGTGGAGCATCTAAGAACTGTACTAGATACCTTGCGAAAGGAGAAGCTCTATGAAAAGTACAGAAACTATATGTTCTGGTGGAAGGAGGTCTCACTGATGGGCCATACCATCATTGAAAATGTGATATCTGTGGATTACATTAAGATAGTTGCAATATAGGGATGGTCAGGGTCAATATCGGTAACATATATCCGTAGCTTCTTGGGGTTAGATGGATATTATCGATGATTTGTGAGAAATTTCTCACGATTGTCCAACCCTCATACCAAGTTAAATCGAATGGGAGTAATGTTTTCTTGGAGTGATGAATGTAAAGAAAGCTCAATGGAGTTGAAAAGGAGGCTTATCACTGCGCATGTTCTCCCATTACCCATGAGTGGAGAACTTTTTGTCGAATTCGGTGAAGCTTCGAAGAAGGTCTTGGGCTGTGTGTTAATGAAAAATGACAAAGTCAGTGCCTGTGCTTCAAGGTAATTGAATGTTAATGAGCAGAATTATCCAACACTTGATTTGGAGTTGAATGCGGTGATCTTTGCTTTAAAAATTTGTCTTCATTAACTCTTTGGGGGAAAATTTTGAAATATATACGGACCACAAAAGCCTTAAGTATATATTCACACAAAAAGAGTTGAACATGTGCCAACAAAAATGGTTAGAGGTGATCAAAGTCTATGAATGCTCAATATATTACCACTATGGGAAACCGAACAAGGTGGCATATGCTCTAAGTAGAATGGACCCACCAATTCTATCATTGAAGAGAATTGAATAGGATCCAATATTCTTAGATTTGATAAAGACATACCTGGGAATCCTAAAAAAGTGAACATCATAAATACTTTCACAAATTATTTCTCAACCATCTCTTTTGGAAAGGTTAAAGGATGCTCATAAGGATGATGTGGGAATTCAAAATAAAGTGGAACCTTTTAGAAAAGGGAAATCCATGGAGTTCAATGTTAATGAAGAAGGAATTGTAGATTTTGGGAAAGACTGTTTGTTCCAAAAGTCTAGAGCTGAAGAAGGAACGTTTGGATAATGCACATAGTTCAAATTTCTCTATTCACCCAGGAAACAAAAAGATGTGTTGAGATCTCTGAGAGAATTATGGTGGGATAATATAAAGAACGAGATCATTGAATTTACATCAAAGTGCCTAGTGTGTCAGCAAGTGAAGGTTGAGAGATAGAAGTCTAAGGGGATGATGCAACCATTAACCATATCAGCATAGAAATGGGAGAAAATCACCATAGACTTTGTCACCGGACTTCTGAAGACATCCAAAGGCAATAACGCAATCTGGGTTGTTGTGGATAATCTTACAAAGTCTGCACACTTATTTGCAATTTGGGAGAATTTCTCATTGGATCAACTGGCACAGATATATATATCATGGAAGTGGTAAGGATGCAAGAAGTACCAAAATCTATTATATCCGATCGAAATCTAAGATTCACCTCCATGTTTTGGAACAGTCTTCGACAAGATATGATTTCTGAGTTGAACATCTGTACAGCTTATCATCCTCAAACTAATGGAAAATCTGAGTAGACTATCCAAGCACATGAGGATATATTGAGAGCATGCTCAATAGACTTTAAAAAAGGATGGGATTAACATCTTCCTCTCAATGAATTATCCTATAATAATAATTTACACTCGAGAATCTGAATGGCACCTTATGATGCCCTATATGGGAAGAGGTGAAGAACACCGACATATTGGGATGAAGTCGGTGAGTTAAGCTTCTAGGACCAGAAATGGTCGAAGAAATTATGGAGAAGGTGAAAACCATTTAGCAGAATATCAAGGAAGCCCAGAGTCAACATAAGAGTTATGCATATAACCTTCGATGAGACCTTGAGATTAATGTTGCAGACATGGTTTTTCTACGCATATCTCCCTAGAAGAAGGTAATGAGGTTTGTAAAGAAAGGGAAGTTAATTCCTAGTTACATTGTCCCCTTAAAAATTCTTGATCGTGTCAGATTTGTGGACTATCAACTAGAAATTCCACCTATCATGTCCAAAGTACATGATTTCTTTCATGTATCCCTCTTAACGAAGTACATATCGGAACCTTCACATGTACTCTCTTTAGAGGTAGTACAGTTAGACGATAATCGTTTTTACGTGATGTAACCAGTGAAGTTCTTAGATCATAGGGTAAAGTCCAATGAAATATAACAATGCCCCTCCTGAAGTTGTTGTGGAGAAACCACAAGTTTGAATAAGCAACATGGGAATCAGAGGAAGTGATGAAGCAGAGTTACCCTCATCTTATTTAGTGTGGGAAAAAGAAATTTTGAGGGTGAAATTTCTTAAGGGGGGAAGATTGTAACGACGCAAACATTAATTAATTAAATTCATCTTGACCTAATTAAATGTCTTATTATGTAAGATGGATATATTAAATGTGAACTTATTTTTTTTATGTTTTTGGATTTTAAAATACCATCATGAATTGGGATCATTGCTAATATAGTAATTGAATAGTGATCACTTGATTAGTATAAATATAAAGCTCTAACAAATCCAATTTACTAAGACACAGGAAGCGAAGACCTCATCCAGTATACATGCCCCGTACTAATACCATTTATTAGAGCTCAGAAAGGAGGTTGAATCATTGGGATTTGCTCGTGACCAAGCCCAATCCGAGCTTGAACACGTCAAGCTTGAGTGGAATTGACTATGGGATAAGTGAAATTTAATAGAGATTACCACCCGAGCGATGTTATTAGAGACACCTTAAGAGACTGTCACCATCACACACCTTGTACTTTGGTCTTATGCGGGTGTTATATGGGGTTATGTAGAAATACCCTATCACTATGACTGTGTACATTATTTTTTTTATAAATAACGTGCACTAATTTTATTATTGTTACTCTATAAATAGTTTTTAAAGCACAACTAGTATTTTTTTAGTTAATATTAAAATAATAAATCTATTTTGATGAATTAAAGGATTTTTTACTTAAATAATATTTCAATAAAATATTATTAATAAATTACATTTTATTAAATATAAATGATCTTACAATATTTTATGAATACAATTGTAATTTTTATTATGGTTTGAAAGTTGTTTTTTTCAAAACCCATGAATTTTCGATAAATATTGATATTTAATTTAAAAATAAAAATTCACATAATTAGAAAATTATTTAGATAAAATGAATATTATTTTTGGAATCATGACATCAATATTATCCAATGGTTAATTTTTCATTATTTTCTAAGATAGTCAAATTTTTGGGTAAATATTAAATAATGTATAAATATGTAATGTGTTTCATGACATCATAATTACCGAATAGTTATGTAATAAAATACTGTAAACATTATTTTCGACCAATATATGTTTTACCATTAAAATAATTTGATTTTAGATTTTTTTTGATTTATTTTACAAAGATTTTGTGGATCCTCCAAGACTTATAAAACATTTTGTCTTTTTAAATTGTTTTCCTTGACAGTGTGACTAACTTCCACATAAGAAACCATATTATTTTTAGAAGTTTGGAATTTTTCCGTATAAAATATCGTTTTACCCCCCCCCCCCCACCCTTTATTAGGAACCATGGGAAATAACCATTGGATGGTTTTTGGTAATGATTAGTTTAATGTGTGGTGACCCAAACCTAAATAATAAAGAATTCCTTCTCCTTTCCTATATAAACCCACCCAAACTCCCACTTTCTATCCACTCAAAGACTTTGTAGTTAGTCCAAACTCTTATATCCTCTCTCTATATTCCTCCCAAGGTTTCCCAAGCTTCAAAGAAGCCTCTCTCAAGCCTCTCCCAAGCCATTGGAAGCACACTTCTAAGTAATGGAGTTCTTCCTTTCTCATTTTATTTTTCTAATTTTCATTAAGTTGTTATACCCTTTTGTTTTAAATTTAAAATGTTGGGGAATAATTTTTAACCTCCCCCATAATCCCCTATTTATGTTTGGATGATTAGAGACCCCTTTTTCTTTCATTAATTCCTCCCATGTACTCCCGTTACCATGTCGAAATTCCGTGAGGGATTTCTCTCTCCTCTTTTACATCCAAGTAATTTTTTTTCATTATGCATCTAAATTCCATTATGATTGTTAGGAAATGTATCTATATGAGTTAATTACTGTCAATTTCATGTACATATTATGATACACCCTTTTCTCTCTCATCAACCATTTTCATGAATCCTTATGTCACGTCGTTATGCTGCCAAAATTGCACCGTATTTTTCCAAGCCAGGATCATTGTGTAGTGAAGATCAAAACCATGTCTCTATCAAGGGTATTAACCATTATACACATATACATATTGAATGTTAATTTCATGTATTTATTCCACATTACATAATAATGTAATAACTTATGATGTTGATTGATTCCATGTTATATGATCCATGTGGCACACTTATGAATGAAATAAAATGATTAAGAAGGGTGCACATTGATAGTGATCCAATGTATTGGGTAAAGTATAGTATCATGATACGTCATGTGCAATGAGTTTTAAATCATTCTAATTCAAGTGAAATGAGGGTTCACTCATTCTTCATGTGAAATGAGGGGTTACTCATGCTCTATGTGCAATGATCCTTGGCTCATGCTAATTCAATGTTAAGTTATGTTTCCACATTTCCATGTTATAATTATCATTCTTCATCATGCCTTTATGTTCGTGTTTCTATTTTTCTCCATTGATATTCCTATTTCATAACTTGTATTTTATTCATCATGTTATTCCATGTTTATTCCCTTACTGTGATTTATATCTCACCGATTTCTTAGGCATATCCTTAGGTTATCCCATGCAATGCTAAATAAGAACGAATGTAGTGGTCATGCAAAAGAATTTTTCAATAAAGACATGTTTTAAGTTGTCATGTAATGTTCCTAATACCTAAAGACACTATACTTATTGATCTTCCATGTTATATCATGGGAAGATTATATATTATAAATCATGTTTATGTGTGTAATAAAGAGCAGGGTTGTTATATATATTCTTAGGATAAATAAAATTTTCTTTACAAACCATTTGGTAGAAATTTGATAATGAATTAACTAGGTATACCCTAAGGTGTTTATATTGATGATAAGGTGTCATGATTTAGAACTCACATAAATGAAATTATTGATAAACCCCTGACCAAGGAAATATCTATGTTGAAATAAATGGATAAAGTATTTATGTATTTGGGTTTCATAAAAAAGTGCCGACTATTTAATGATTAAATTTCAAATATTCCCATCATATTTATTTGGAATTTTATATTGATATGGTTTTATAAATGTAAAAATTTTATATCGAGTGACAACACATAAAGTTCAGCAAGGCTGTCAGACATAGACCCATGACTAAAGGACAATAAGGTTTTAATGGAAACCACTGACCTATACAATGTTTTGGCTAATATATCATTATGTTTAGTTGACCAAATTGATGAATAAATATTAATGATGAACCAGTAGTTTTTATTTTAGGATTAGAGATTAATTTATTAATTGTGTTAACATTATATCAAAGTATGAGGCATATAGATATACTTTTCTTTCATTTATGGTCCTTAATATCTGTTAAAATTTTATTTTAGTGCTTTAAGCATCAGAGTTAATTTTTAGTTATCCATTTCATGAAGTAATGGATGAATGATAAATTTAAAAAATTACAGAAAAGTTTGGAAGTATTAAAATATTTTAGGTAAGTATATTTCATTACAATCATAGGCATTAAAATCATTACTCAATATTAGAAAAATGATACATATTTATCTAATACATTTATTTATACTGAACTGATGGTCGTCTAAGTAATAAATGATTTATGGATTTAAGTCCCTCAACATTGCAACTATCAATAAGTTATTTTTAATCTATTACCTCAATAACCTCCTGTATGTATTTATTCTTTTCCTCTATATATTTATCTCTACATTCCACTAATGTTCTCTAACATAGAGAACTAGTTATACGTTAGTCCACACGACCTTCATATATCCTGTTCTCTCATTTCTAGAGGATATTTTATGAAACATTATCATGATGTGGGATTTAAACATAATAAATATCAAAGGGTTTATTACAAATTACGAGTTTAAATTATGAGGGTAAAATTTAATTTTGTTGGGGTAGAATTTAATACCCTAAAAATTCTAATAGAGTAACTTTGATTCAATAGCATGTATGACATTGAACACCAAAAACGTAAGGTAATATAATATCCCAAAAAATTACAATAATATTACTATTGTAAATAAATTAAATTTATGATATAGCTTGATATCCATGAAAAACTCAATTATCCGGATTTATATGCAGTAAATAATTTCATCAATATCTTGTATTACACACATGACTTAGTTTTACCGAACGACAATATAATATTACTATTTTATTATTTAATATAATAAGACATAACATAGAAGATAAACTATTTTTTTGAATATTATTAAATAACTTATGAAAATATAGTCTTTAAAAAAATATAATATGAATTATTTGGTTAGAAATTAATTTGAAATGAATATAATTACCAATTGAATATGAAAGAAATATTTTTATAGAAAAATATGCTTAAAATCTATTTTTTCAATATTAAATCAATATTATTTACTATTAGTGAGTGATATTAATAATATATATATATATTAAATCAAATATTTTTTATATTAATCAAATAGTTTTTATATGCATATGAGAATAATAAATCTTATTTTACTCTTAAAAATAGTATTTTTCTAAAAATGAAATCTTAACAACTTTTAAGAGAGAACCTATTATAAATCAAAGGATTGAACATTTATAAATATTATATGTCAAAATAATTTTATACTTTAAAATATTGATTTTAAATTAGCTTAGGGTAAATTTTTGGTATCTTTTGTGAAGTTTCATCTATTGATGAAGAGTGAAAAATACGAAATTTTAAATGAAAACATCTTTTCATCTAAATAATTTACAAGGATAAATTATATTTTTTGTTTTTTTTAAATAATGTTTATATATATTTGTTTCATTATATTTTAATAAATTTAAATTTTTAAATATAATATAAAAACTATTCTATCTTTTGAAAGTTTTTACTTTTAAAATCCGTATTGTTATACTGCCTGCAGGATTAATTTGAAATAAATTTCTTCCACATTTCTAAATGTAAATTAGAAAAAACCATTCAATTTTTTTAATAATCATAATTTATAATTTCTAAAAAAATTATCTTGGTTCTTGAAAAAAAAGTGAATGTAATTGAAATTAATTACAACAATTAAGAGGAAAATTAGTTTAAGAATGAATTAAACCGCAAACATAAGAGAAAAAATGAAATAGAATCATGTCCAAAAGACATTATATTCTCATATTTATACCCTATAATCCCATATATCAAAATGGTACCATTATTTGAGCAATATGTTCGAGGAAAAATATGTTTGTAATTCCGTTTAAAAAATTTACAAGTTTACCACTCCTCCCCATTATAAAAAGGCAGTCAAACCTCCCACTTCCTCACACCTCTCAATCCACTTTGTCTTTAACAATATCTTCAAAAAGAGATAAAGAAAATATACCCAATAAACTTTTAATAATAAATTTTGGAATAAATCCATCCAAGGAAACCCTTTGGGGGAATCTGAAAAGAGTTGCCCAAAGAAGAGTTAACGTCTTCCTAAAGCTCTTTAGTTTTATTTTCATTCTCCACATCCTAAAAGCATCTTATTCAATTATTATATTAAACAATAAGTATCCTAAATGTACTAGTTTGTTTTTATGTGAAGCGTTTGACATTCAATTACACACATATCCATTTAAAGGGTAACGAACCGGCCATTTATGTGTATGTTAAACCACCACCTCACAAAATAGTGATTATTCGTTTTCATTTACCACCTCAAATGGTGGTAATTATGATGACAAAACTGGTATTGTATGATATATATGATATTTATAATGTCTTTATGAATATTTAATTTATATATATACATATAAAAATATGCATTTCATTTTTTATAAATATGATAAAATCATTTGGGGAAGTGTGGACTACAACACCCTCAAAGTGATGTGATTCATTAAAACTATACATGGAAAATACAATGGATGGTATTATTAATAATATGTGACATATATGAAAAATATATGTTACTAGAAATATAATTACATATATATCATTTAATTTTTAATCCATTAATATGGAAAAGAAATAAAAGTAATGTTACTGTGTATGTAGACCTATCAAATCCATGAATGATTCATTTCATTTTGTTTCACCTAATATTATAAATTATTATAAATACATATATAAAAAATATTTAAAATTAATTCTTGTTTTAAATCTTATAGATGATGAAATATTGATCGATTAAATATTAAAAACAACAAGTCCAAACATTCTCAAAAGACTAGAAAATTAACACCTAGAATAATGAAAATAATTAAATATTATTATCAAATGGATAACACAAAACTATAAACATGAATATGTTTCTTCATTATGTAAGGAAAACTCTTAAAACCATAATATAGGAGGTAACATGTCGTTCATAAAAGAGGAAACACAAGGCATGCTATTTTGTTTCAATTTACATTCAATTTATACTTATTTGTTATTATGCACCATGTTTCTTTTAAATGGTGTATATATCACCCTTTGAGATGTTAAATATTTAATATCCTTATTCTGATGATAATCTGTGTTTTATTTAATATTATTAATTCATTGATATTTTTATTCCAATTTATCAATGTGGTATAGGGTACTTTTGAATGTTTAATGACTATTCACCTCAAAAACGTTTTTAATGATTGTCATTGTAATATCACATCCTTTTATGATTTTTAACCTTCTCTTGAAATAATCAATTTATTTCCATGAAGATAATTTCTTATATATGATGTAAATAATTGCTCCCTATAATATAATATTTTTATTAATTTATTCTTCATGTTACTTTTAGTTTCAATTTGAATTATTTCATCTAAGGGGATATTAGTTAAAAGTTACCAAGTGAAAAAGAATTTCCTAACAAAATTTATTTACATTCTATTATAATACTATGTCATTGTCAATAATGATATTTTATTATGTGTTTAATAAATTTTACTATCAATTTATGTATTTCTACTTCCTTATGTGGATTTAGAGTTGATATACATAATCTACTCATTTATTGATTCACATGTCTATATTATATTCTTTTCAAGGGTTTACATTACAACCTAATTTTTTTGATATTTCTCACACCAAAATTTATACAATTGAAAATTATTTTATCATTTTGAAATAAACCATTTCATTTTATTATATTTTTTTATTCATGAATATAATAAGAATATTAATAACATTTTCCACTCTTTGGTACATAAAATGATTTAGATTTTTTTTAGAGAACCCCACTTCATTTCTATCTTTAGTCGGAGAAGTCGTTTTCTTATAAAACCCCCTTTTTCTAAAAAGGATTTAAATTTTTTTTGTTATCGATCCAAAATCATTTATTAAATAAATTCTTATACATTATTTGTTTTACCAATGTTTTCAATAGAATCTTCCTATTTCTTTCTAACCAAGTAATTTTTCTAATATTTTTTCCTTGAAAAAAGAATTTTCATTTTACTTCATATGACATGAATGGTTTTACCACCTATAATTCCATTTAGGAATAATTTTCATGTTTAAAAATGATACATTTAAAAAAAATAAAAAATTTATTTTTAAATAAAATTATTTCCAAAATGTTTTTCAAATATAGAATGAATATTTTCCTCATGAATGATTTTAAATGGCCTTTTTATTGTTTTTGTATTCTTCAACAATAGAAACCTTTTATTTTTTACTACACATGGTATTTTTTGTACTGATACCATCCTTATTCTTCCTCTGGATTGTTTATTATTGATTTGTCCAAGGATAGTATTTACATTGACTTCCTTGTTTCCTTCTAGTCTCATTGAAATATAGAATTCCATATGATCATTCAAAATTTAATTTACCCAATTATACATATAATTTATCATGGATATGGTCATTGCCTAAACTGTATACCATTTTCCATATGGTGTTTACATTGATGGTTGTTTTATTATTTTTGGATTTTTTGATATATTCACATAATTTTATCAATATAAATATTTGATAAGGCATATTTTTTATGCTATATAACGAATTGGTGGGACATGAAAGACACATGTTAGGGGACATTTAAGGAAATATTTCTTGGTTAGGGACTAGTTAATATAAGCCCCATGATTGTTAGGTAGTCTCATGGGATGAAATTAGTTGGTGAAAACACTTTGAGAATTTTTCCAAATTAGAGTAGTTTAGATAGTATTTTTAAAAGTTTTGAGAGTAATGGTTCAATGTAACTAGGATAGATGGAATAAAATAATTAAAAATATCCCTCATTAAGGTTTAGTTATTATTTATCAATGATATTTATAATTAATATATCTATTGGTGCATTTCATTCTTAGTTCATTGAGTAAATAGAGTGTGTTTCAATTATTTTCCATTCTAATTCATTTTTACTTATCTAGTTATATGAATGCATTATAAATATATTTGTTACCATTACATATTATTTAATTGTTCCATAAACTTATTATATGACAAATGTGTTCAGTTATATACCTTACAATAATGATTATTATCATTGATTAATTATTTCTTCACTGATATTTTACCCTTACTGAGCATCTTAGATTACCCTTATTTTATTCCTTCACCAGGAATCCATGAAGTTTACTAAAAAAGATATTAAAGGATATTATATATATAATAATTTAATCCTAAGAATAAAACAATTATATTGAAATTAGTTTATTCATTTATAATATAACTCTCATGTTGTATCTGATTTACCAAGATTAATAAACTCTTTAGTCCTTAGGGATTTGATTCTTTGTAATCATGCCAGTGTAATTGTTGTTGACAATGGCTCCAGACGTTATCATGTTAGGTCACTACATAATCATCAAAAAATTATAATATAATACTTTTGTATTCTATTTTGACATGAATATGGAAATGATAATATTTTAGTGAATATTAAGCCAAAAAAAGACATAGTCTTTCTTTAAATAAACAATATTTTTAATACAGGGAATGAATATATGCTTGGTTTAAAACAATAAATTAATATCTAGAAAATTTTAATTTATCATAATTATTTATTTTTGATTTTTACTAGTGAAATAATGAAATCAAAATCATACGCTATGTTGATGAATAAATAATTCAATTAATAGAAAATAAAATAAATGATTTAAAAATCTTAATAATAATATTCTTTAAATGAATATTTTTGTTCTAATATTTTTTAAATACTAAGGAAATATTTTATATATGAGGAATTATTTTATTTTAATTCCATTGTTGTATTATAGCTTTAAAAATCAAATTAAATGAATAGTTCAAAAATTTACACATCTTTTGTTGAATAATAAATAATATTTTTTAAGTGATTTAAAATTATAAAAAATATTATCTTAATCAAAACTTTGGGGATATGGCTTTAAAAATAAACCATGGTCTATTTATGTGCCTTTTTTCATTATATTAACTATATTAACCTCTTAACAGTAAAAAATTTAATATCACTGTAATGATCAATGTGGTTAATAAATGGTTAAAATAGAATGATAATTGTAAAAATGTGATCTGAAAAAAAATCAAATTTTATTTGATGTGATTATATCAACTCATAGTTTAATTAGATTAAAATATTTTCAATCCAATTCCATTTGGACTTAAAAATTAATTTATATTTATTTAATATTTGAAGATAATCCAGGAGTGGACATCCCCTCTCCTATTAAAGGGAAAATCTTATTCTCATTTCATCCTGCTTCCAAGGACTTACGGATTAGCCAATATCTACTCAAATCCCAGCATTACTTCCCTATACACATCCTAGAGGACTTATTTGGAAATAAATACCTTCCTTAGTAGTATGAAGATGTAATAAAATAGAGGTTGTATGAAGGAGATTTTTAGTTATTAACCAATCATTTTGGTTTGATTTATTATTCAAGAACCCTCGAATCCTATTAAAACATGATGAAAAAATAAAAAATATTGTTACAAATAATAATTTATTTCTATATTAATTTTTCAATATATATCCATATCCAATTACATTAAATTTTAAAAAAAACCATCATTTATGTGTATGGTGGCCTACCACCTAGAAAACCAATGTTATTTGTTTCCAAAACTATCTCTCACAGGTGGTTATAATAGTGGATTTTAGATATCATTTGTAAAGGATAATATATCATTTACATTCATAAAATTATATAGATAATACCTTCAATAGTGATAAAGCGGGTTTTACAAGTTCTTAAAACAAGTTTATTTTATGAGTGATGTTAAAATCCAACCTTTATTAGTGATCTAAAAAAGAGATTATAAATGGTGGATTTATGAGTGCTAAAATAATCATTGGAAAAGGAACCACATATTAGTGATTTTTTAGATCTGGCAATGTGTTCCTTTATCAGTGATTTTTAGAATTGATAAATGGTGTCTTTAACAACACTAAAAAATCATTTTTAATATCACCTTTTATCCACATTGATAAAAAATATGAAAATATTAATTTTTTTCTGGCACCCAACACCCCCTTTTTTCTATGATCACATCACACTTTCTCAATGTTTTCTACTCCCAATATTCAATAACCCCCACACCCCCACCCCCCAATTCCTTGGTGCTCATGGAAAACCCCATCCTCTGTAGTAGAATACTCCCCCAAATACCTACTCTCCCCTGGACATGATCCAGAGACACCCCTAATGCGAGAAGATTCCCATTACCACTCTGCTGAGCTTGTTTTGTTATTATGATATGATATTTAAATTTATTCTTATACATATATATGTTTGTGATATATATATATATACTTACATGTATTTAAGTATATTATATATTTATATTAATTTATATATATTTGAATATATATATATATGTGTGTGTGTGTTTGTGTTTATTAATAAATATACATATGTTTATATAAAAATTATATATACATTTTAATATGTATATATATTATTATATTTTTGCAATATATAAAAAATGGATAGTTTTTGTTTTAAATAAAATATATAATAATTAATTCCATATTTCTTTATAATTATCATTAAATTAAATTTTAAAATATTGAGATATATTGAGATATAAATTTTATACATGAAATATATATTTATATATAAAAATTCTAAAATATATATTTATATATATTTATATATATACATGCAATTTTATATTTAAATAAAAAATATTTATAATTTATTTTTAAGTATATACTATAAATATATTTATATGATGGATTTATTAATAATGATATATCCATAAATATAAATTTATATATGATGATTATACATATAAATATTTTTTCATATATATCAATTTACACATATATATGAATATATATATATATATATATATATTAATTGACCCACCATGTTTATATATAAACATTTCTTTGGTATATATATTAATGCCTTCTGAAAATGTAAATAAAATGTATAATTTTTTATTTTAAAAACTTAATAATAAAAATTTATTTCCATATGGTTTATATATCTTCAAAATACATTTTTACATAAATTTGTATTGATGTGTAATTATACAAATGATTAACTAAATGTCAATAAAATAAAATATGCATATATTTAATTATAGAAAATCTACACTATGAAAGAAAATTCTATTTCAAAACAATATTATGTATATGAATGTCAAATTTATTAATAAATTCATTATTTTAAAAATAAATGACAAAAAATCCTTAGAATCAAGGTTGAAATACTATAAGATATGAAACTACTATGTTATCCCATCTAAAAACTCTGTTTTAGAGGCCTTCTAGTCATTTTTTGTCCATGAAATAATAGTGATAAGATCCCTCATGCTCATCATGACATATATCCCTTCGCAGGCATCGATTTGATATGTGGTAGAGCCCAAAGAGACACTCAGAACATAATTTATGGTTTATTGTAGTTTTAGTCGTTTTTTTACTTATCTAATATCCTTCATTCATTTATTGAATTTTTATGTAATCCAATTCTAATAAAATGACTATTTCACAATAATAATTATTAAATTAATAATTAAAATTACTTTTTCCATTATTTTATGATTTTTTTGACTAATTTTCTACTATATAATGTGTAAATGTGTATTTAGTCTTACATTAATCATAATTAATAAAATAGAGTATGTTTATATTAATATAAATATATAAATATATTACTTTTAAATATATATATTTCTTAATATTCTCTTTATCATCATTAGAAAAAGTGGTGATAAAGGGGGCCTTTATCAGTGGTAGAAAAATTGCTAATAAAGTCTTCCATTTATCAACGCTTTTTGATGGAACGGATAATAGAGGGATTTTTCAATGCTTTTTTACACTGATAAATTCACCATTTATCATCGCTAGGGAAAAATGTTGATAAAGGGGATCCTATAACAACACCAAAAAAGCATTGATAGTTGGGGACCATTTTTAGTTATTTTTTCTTGCATTGATGAAGTCCCCCATATTAGATCTTTTTCCTAGTACAGATAATGGATAACACTATATTTTTTCAAATCCATTTTAGTGTTACCACTAAATCAAAGAAAAATGTTAACATCATTTTTTTTACATTTGAGCCACCCATCTATGAAGATATGTGATTCATTTTTTTATCACCACATCACATGGATGATATATATATATAAGTATATTTAAAGATGTAATATAAAATTTATGATATTATTATAATTATAGAAACATAAAATAATACCCATAGTCATCCATAATTATAATTTAAAAATGGAATTATTGTTCACGTATTTTTAAAACTTATTGTATCCATGATTTTAACAAAGATCATTTTTCATAACAAAATTTTTAGATTTGGTTTAAAAGTATAATCTTTTATAGAAAACATAATTATGTCATGATTATTGTTTTGGATTTCACAAAATGATGAAAACTTTTACCATTTTCAACATATTGAATTCATTTTCGATATATGAGTTCAATATCATCAAAACGTCTGTAATGAGATTAATTGACCAAGAAATTGATTATAACTTGGTAAAAGGATCAATACAAATAAAAATGTTATTAATAAAAAAATAATCTACATAATTTAATTATTCATGATGATAAAGAACATATGTGATAAGTTAGACTCGAGGTAAGGGATAAACTAAATTAAAACCATGGTTTAAATGTTTTGAAGATTTATTTTCAAAACCATTCTCCTAAATATATTTGTTTTATAATATAGTTTTAGAATGTTTTCTTTTATAAACATAGATTTATTCAAAAATATATTTAATGTTACTATTAACCTTATTCAAAAAAGTTTTAAAAGGAAATTTCTTTTCATTTTCCAAATGGGTCACTCTTAACTCCATTTACAAAATGATTTAAAGGAATGTTTATTTTCAACATTTAAAATATGAATAGATTTTCCAACTATCATGACCATTTTTTTATTTGTAGATTTTTTATATGTATCCAATTATATTTTCAAATACAAATTTCTTCATAGTATTTTTTGAATTTTTTGTTTCGAAAAGTGATTTTCTTATACAAAAAGTTATTTTCCTCAATAATGTTTTCCATGATACTTTAATTGAATTTCCATTCATCAGAAGAAACCAAACTTGATTCTATATAACTCCACTAAGGATATTTTTTAATGATACCATTCTCATTTTTTTCTGGAAGGATTATGATTTTTTCTATAATATTATTATAGAAGAAATTTTTATTCCATAGGTTAATTATGTTATGAGCAGAATAATTGACGTTTATATGATTTTTATGATGATATGAATGATACATGTACTTTATCCATGACATGGATCTTGTACATTGTTTATGATGATTGGTTATCCTGATGTAGCTTATATGTTGGTATGATCCCCATTATAGTTCATGATAAAGTTTGTTGATCCTTATTATAGATTTTGATAAGACAAGTTGAGCCCCATTATAGTGAATGGTATGAAAGGTGAGCCCAATTATAACTCTCTAATGTATTTGGTAATGATTATATTCTCTTGATAATAAAATTTCACATCAAATATTTGGTTATTTCGATTATAAGGGTTCTTATATGGGTGTTTTAAGGGTTCTTTGAGGTTGATATTCCAAGGTACCTATATGTATTTTCTATTATTACATGATGGTTTTCTTCAACATAATTTGATCTAAAAATGAAATATAATGATATTTAAATTATATATTATTCTTTTTTTATAAAATGTACATTTTTATGAAAAAATCTTGGGTTTTCATTTTTTTCGCTAGACTAATAGATTTCTTCTTTTTTGATGTCCCTTACTAAGATTTTTATTATCATGAAATATTTTAATTTTTTTCAAATTGCTTAAAGATGGGTAATTGGAAAAAATAATTGAATTAAAATTTCATGAAATTTGACAAGAAATAAAAAAATTATTTTAAAAGTTTTATTTAAAAAAACTGATAATGAGTATAATTGTCCACCATGTGATATATGGTATTTTTATGTAACAATTATGACCATATTATCAAAAAAATTAAATATAAAAATATCCCCAAATTTAATAGGATGAATTATTGAATTAAAATTCAAGACTATGTATTTTTTATGATCAGGTCTATATGATTGTTAGCCAAGGAGTTTTTCAAAAACATTAGAGATTATGATGCCTTAATAAGAGGTTATCATAAGTGATTTTTAAAAAATCATGGGTTTATGAGTTTACATTTTATCATAATTTCACTATATTATACATGCATAGGATGTTTTATGTGACAGTATATTATGGTGATTAATGATATTTTGGGGAGACATTTTATGAGGTTGAAGTATATGTAACCTAGAGGTTTAAAGTGAATGAATATTTCAGAAGAATACTATTAGATTTTATTCATGAAGTTTGTAGAGTATGATGAGATAATGTTTGAGGTTAATTAATTATTTAATATTGAATTTTTTAAAGTTATTTTTAGGATTTAATGGTTAATGTATTATAGAAATTATAGTAGTGTAGTCTTTATAAGGCCATTTTCATCTTAACATGCATCAATTCATTTCAAGTTTTAATGATGTTATTATTTATAGAATAAATGTTTTGTATCATGATGGAATGAAAAAGATATAATACAACCTATAAATCTGTTACATATGATTTCATCATAACTACTCTATAGAAAATCATAATTAAATGATTTTTAAAACAAATTAACATCCAAATCACATGAAAGATATTATTTAACCAATAAAACACCATTTCATTTCTTCAAAATATCTATGAATCATAGTTTTTAATTTATTTGATTTCAAAATATTAAATAAAAATCTCATTTGACAAGGGAAATATGCCCAAGAACATGACTATATAATTCATGGAGATACAAAATTCATCATAGACAGTAAAAGGGGTATGAACATCATAAAGTATGTCTATGCTATCTAGATTTAAGATATTAATTATTTTTAAATGATATATTTATGAATATTGAATCATAAAGAAACATTTCATGTCATCGATAAAGATGAAAAAAATTGGCTAAAGGTTATGTTTTTAATGAAGGAATTCTTGATAAATGAAATTATAATATTTTATAAATATTATAAGAATAATGAAATGTACTATCATATATTATCTTTTCAATATTTTAAAAACATTGAAATGAAATTGATACCTTTGAAAAGTTTTGTCATGAAAGAGTTATAAATTTTAAGAGAATTATTAAAGGAAATATTATAATGTATTGAATAAACCTTTGAGTTAATATGTTAATGATGATAGTCAATAATAATTTTTTGATTATATTAAAAATGAGGTGTATAGAAAACATTTGAGGTTAAAATGTGATTTGAGGATTAATGATATTGTTGAAGATTTTAATCATTATTATTGGAACATTATATGAATTATATTTCTATTTCTTTTGTAAAGAGAAAACTCACTAGTTGGGATACAACTCGTCACATCTAGCAAGGACATAGGGCCTGAACCCACAACCAAATGGAGATAAGGGTGCACCACCAACCACTGGATGAAATTTTTTCAAATTTAGAATGAAATTACAAAAAAAATAGTTTATTATGATAACTGTAATACTGGAATGTGAATTTATGATTATGTTAATTTCAGAATAAATTCACTATATTTTTTGAGCATAATATGAATAAGGTAAATTGAATGGTATCATATTTTTTTGATTAAAGGTTAATTTTTTTGGTTGAATATATAATTTTAATGTTTCTTTATATAGAAAATGTTATTTATGGAAATTATTAGCATGTATTGGATGTTATGTGATTTGATAATATTCATCTTATATATGAGAATTTATGAGTGATTGATGTTAGTTGAAGATAAAATTTGGGAGAATATGTGATCAAATAATTCTAATCAGTGGGTTTTAATATTAATAATGGATATATATGATAATTTAAAGGATAGTTATTTACATAGTTATATAGTTTTAACTCTAGGTATTACTATTCAATTTTGGATATTAATATATCATTTCATCATTTTAAGGGTTAATCATTTTGGGAAGTAACATAAATTGTGTTAAAAATTTGGGTTTGGGATGCTTTCTAAAGACAAGATAATTATACTATTATCCTTTCTGGAAGTATATGATCTTATGAAAGTTAATTGTTTTCTTTTGGAAGAAAAAAATTTCATACCAAATAATAATAATTTGGAGAAAAATATTATATTATTTTGGAAATTAATAAGGGGATGATATTATAATTACAATTTAGGTATATTTCCTCGTATTCTTAGATTTGACGGTAATGTAAATACCCAATATAAGGAAAGTATCATAAAATAAAAATATAAGCCTATTAAATTAATTTATGATAAATCTACATTATGCTTCCTTCCTTTTTGGTTTATAGTTTTATGGTCATTGATATTCTTGTGATCATTCACTTTCTTATGATAAAAGACCTCTATCATCCTCCATTGTTATTTTTACACTATTCTTTTCCTCTATTACCATATATTTACTTACCAAAATTTTTTTAACATGTGGAACATAGTTATGTGTTATTTAAGAGCTCATATTTATTTCCCTTTCCCTCTTTTCAAGAGGAAGTTTTATTACCCCATTTTTTTGTTGAGGGATTTCAAAAAAATTATATTTAAATATCAGACCAATTTTTATAGATCTCAATTTCAAATTGGGAGGTATAATTTCTGGGGGGGGGGGTGGATGTAATTTCACTAAATTTTAAACGAAATATTGAGTTATAGGGCATAAAAGATACACAAAACTGATTGTAGATAAACCACAAATTGTGTTTATTTTAATATGACAATAATAAACTAGCCATAAAATTAGTATGTATGAATGGAAGTAAATAATTTAAGAGATATATATATAATGGCCAAAATCAATAAAAATGTTTAAAAAATTATTATTAAATGGTCTCTCAATTTTTATTAATGTCATATTATAATTCAAAAAATATGTTTTCTTTGAAATTTTAAATTATAGTTTTTGAATGAAATTTTGGAAAATAAGTTAAAAAACATTTAGAAATCTTATTTAAAAAAATAAAAAAACTATTTTAAATATAAATTTAAAAATAATCATATGGTAAAATTTTGATATTTTTCTTAAATGTTTAATTTTTCAATGAATAATGAAATTATTTATTTTTATTGAAAAGAGTATTTTTTAGTGAAGTATTTATAATGTAAAATTTTTTTGGGTTAATTTTAAAATAATTTTAGTTCCATTTTATCATAAATAATCTTATTTTAGTATTGATAATCAATTTTATACATTAATTTTGTACAAAAAATTGTATACATTAAGAACGGAATTTTTTGTTAAAAAAAATTTTCCTCGTCACATTTTTGCTGGTTTAAAGTTAAATTTAAATTTTCTAGTACATTATTTTAAAATATGAAAAATCGATTCCTTATTTAGAATAAGTGGGTCTAAATTTATAATATATGTCCCTTTTAGTTGTCAATAATATGAATCGTAACTTTAGTAATTTTAATTACCATGGTAAATGGTGAATTAAGTAATTAATGTAAAAAATGAAGAGGACTAAAAGATGAAAATAATACTTGAATAATTTTTAATTTATAAGTATATCAAATCCAAAATTATCAAAATGTATAATAAAATGCATTTTGTTTTCATGTGGATAATATTTTGACCTTTACAATATTTATGTTAATTTAATGCTGAAAATGTGACCCTCATTATTCTAATAGTAATAACATTTATAATAAAAGGATAAACATATGATATGTTCTATTAAAAATAATAAATTAAATGTTAAATAATTTTTTATCATGGTATTTGTTTTCATTTATATTGATTATATATTTATCTTAAAATATTACGCAACGTTGATACATTAATTATTCAAATAATAGAAATGTAATATAATTGATTTGAAGAATGATAAAAATATTATTATTTTAATAAATATTTGGTTGACAAATTATTATAGAGATAAATTTCAAATTATATATTATGGATTCATTTTATTTGAATTCCATGTTTTTCTTTTAGTTTTAAAAGCCAAATTAAATGAATAATTCTATAAATATCGTTAATGATATTTTATAAGAAATAATATTTTATTAAATTATTTGAAATTATTAAAAAAAATATCTTCAGACAATATATTTGGATAATGTTTGTACAATCATCCATGTAACATATATTGGATGTTTTCCATTATTGTAACTATATTAACCCCTTAATATTAAAAGTCACTAACATTATTGTAATTATTAATAGGGTGAACAGGGGATTAAAACATACGATTAAGAGAAAAATATGTGATAAAACCCATTAAAATTTTAATTTTATTATATTTTTTCAACTCATACAAATATTATATTTGAATCATATACTTTTTTATCCATTTCCGTATTAAAACTAATGTATATTGATTTAATATTTTATGAAATTCATAGAGCTCTCCTCCCCTCTCTTATAAAAGGGTACATAGTCTCATTTATTCAAAATTTTAAAAAATGTGGATTATAAATTCCCTTCCAAAATACCTTCCATCCATAACTCTCCACATCCTAGAGCCCTTATATAGGAAAAAATACCAAGCTTTTAGGTCGTAAGGTGTAAAAATGATATTGTATGAAGAAGTGGTATAGTTCCTAACCATGAGTTTCTATTTTATTTATTCTCCTATAAATATAAAATATTATTAAACTAGTATTAAATAATAAAAATAGTATCTTAAATATACTAATGTGATGTTATATTAATGAATCATCCTATGTACATCTTCTTATCCATTAAATGGGAAATCATACCATCATTCTTGTGTATGATAACATACCACCTTGCGGAGTGATGTAATTAATTTTCTCTCACAATCTATCATGGATTTTTATAATTATGGAATTAATGTATCATTTATATAGGATAATATATAATTTACATTATTACTTTTATATTCACTAAAAAACGAGAACATCATTAGTTGGTATGTGTAGACTACCATCTCTATGAAGTAATTTGATTCACTTTTCATCACCACTTCACATGGATAATATATAAATATGTGTGTGTATATATATATATTTTTTATTTATGTAATGAAGTAATTTTGAATGTATGATAATATCAATATTATCAAATTAAAATATAATACATATCCTGTCTCTATAATTTTCATCGAAAAATAAAAAAGATAAACATTCATATGTATGACCTATAGTCTCCTTGATTGTAACACAGTTAACATATCAAAAAAGAATTATTATTAGTTTTAATAGATTATATAATACATAAAATGGTAGTTATGTTACGATTATATTTCTAGATATTATGGAATAATGACCTCTTTGACCATAGTCAACTTACCAAATTCAGTTGGACACATGATATGAATATCATCCAAATGATCGATATGAAATTAATTGATAGTGTAATTGATTAAAACTTGTTAAAAGGAATCCTAAAAATAAAAAGTGATATTAAGTAAGTAAATAATTAAAATAATTATATTATTTAGGAATATAAAGATAATATGTGACTAGTCGAGCTTGAGGTAAGGGACACTTTAGCATGAAACCTCATTGTAACTCTTTCAAATATTTATTTTCAAAATAATTCTCTCCTATACCAATTTTTTCTAAAATTTATTCATAAAATATTCTATTATAAAAACAAATAATTCCATAAATATATTTTATATGATCATTTTATTTCTTTAAAAAACTTCTAAAATGAAATTTCGTTACATTTTCCAAATGGGTCACTTTTGACATCCATTAAAAAATGTTTGGATAAAAAAGTTATTTTTATCATTCAAAACATGAATGGATTTTATGTCCATCATGATAATTATTTTTTTGAATCCTTATTTTGATTTTCCAAGGTTAATTGAAAATAAAAGGATATTTATAATATTTTATTAATTTTTAGTTATTAAATGTGATTTTCAATGTGAAAATGATATTTTAATCACGAATGCTTATCATGAAATTTTAATAGTATTTTCCTTCATCGTCACAAAATATTATTTATTTCACATATGCTTGACATGGGATATTTTGTAATGTTTCAATCATAATTTTTTCTCTGGACAAATTATATCTTTTTTAAATATATTTTTATCAGACCCATTTATTTTCTACACATTAATCAAGTAATCAAAAGAATAATGACTTTTTCCATCATTTTTAGGATTTGATGAAGGATCCATGTAATGTATTCATGTCTTGGTTATTAGAAAATGTTTAAGATAATTGATGATCCTAACATAATTATATGATATGTAGATCCCATTATAGCTCATGATATGATGGGTTTAGCCCTATTATATTAGAGTAAAGGATGGGTAGATACACATTGTAGGACATGGTATAACAGGTCAGACCCACTATATCATTCTAAAGAATTGTGAACGGAATATGTTCTCTAGAGAGTTATATTGGATGTTGGTTGTATGTTTACTCTAATTGTATGGTTTATTATATGTTTTCTATAATGGTTAAAGGAATATATGATCTCATGGAATCCATGTTACTTTTATAACATTACTTATGAGTTCTCATTGAAATAATTTGATTTGAGAAGATAAGTTAAGGATTTTAATGGATATATTATTCCCTTTTAGGGTAGAACATTTGGTTTTAAGAAATTGTTTTCATGTTTTTCACTAGAATAATATATTTATTTCTTTATATGTCTATTAATGTGTTTTTTGTTCCCATAATATGTTTTAAAACATTATTTATGGTGATTAAGGATGGATAAGGGAAAAGAGAAACCCAAGTTGAAAATCATAATGATTTTTCCTAAAGATCAAAATTTTTTATTTTAAATGATTTTTTTGGAATAATTGGATACTGAGTAGAAGTGTCCACCATTTTATATATACATTTTTTATTTAATATTTATGACCTAAATCAATAAAAATCTAAAACTAAAGAAATAATTACATTTTATATGATTAAATCTTGATTAAAAACTAATGATTAGGTATTGTTTGTGGTTAGTTTTTTAGAATAACTTTTACAATTTACAAAAAAATCTTTCCAAGGTTGGTCTTCTGATACAACAAGGCCATTAGAACACATAGAGGGATTTAAAGAAGGTATATGTGTAGGGAATTTTAAACCGTTTTTTTAATTTTGATTAAAAATGGAGTGTATCTACACTTTTATAATTGAGAGGTGGGGAACTTTTGGAAGTACATAAAATACTAAATTAATATAAATCACATTTATTTGAAATATGGATCTAAACTGATATATTTTTAATATAGGGTGACGATGGGTTAAAATAATCTAATCAAAATAAATTGCACATGTTTATATCATGTTTTAAACCTTATATCTTTATTTTAATCCTCATTAACCCTTATATAGATTACCAACATTTCATTTTTTCACTAATTAATGGTGAATATATTTAATATAAAAGGACAATTTTCACATTAATGGTCCATATGTTACGTCTCGAAAATCTAAAGTAAGAATCATTCATTTGATAGCGTGCATGACACGAATAACAAAGAAAGTAATAGAATTTAATATCTAGATACTTTGTTATATATTTCATATTTAAAATATATTCTATATATTTTAATTCATGAAACATTTAGTTAGCGTGCATTACACACAAGAGTGACCTTCCCTGTTGGCTTAGGTTACATGAAACAATGATATTTATCAAATAATAATATATTTGTTAAATTATAATTAGATATAAACTAAGTGTTAAATTAGTATTTTTTGAATAGTAATTACAAAAATATAAAATTTATTGTTTATAAAAATATATAATTAATTCATTTGTCACAAATTAATAAGAAATTAATATAAGAAGAGATTCAATATAAACTAAATATTTTTATGGAAAACTATTTTTATGCCCAAAAAGTTCTTTTAAACTAATAGATTAAAATAATTACAATTAGTGAGTGATATTAATGTATTGTATATATTATTTATTCAATAAATTTTTTATATTCTTCTATTAGGTTTTATATACAAAAGATAAGGAGAGACTCTATTTTAGACCAAAAAACTATACTATTTAAACTGTAATTTTATAGCCTTTTTAATGGGGAACCCCTTTTAAAGATGAATTTTTATTAATTAATTGATTTAATATGTTTAAAAAATCTTAAATTATAAAATATAAATTTAATAATTAGGTTAGGGTGAATTTGTGAAAAATTTCAGAAAAATATCATTTTTTAATGAGTACTTAAAAATACAGAATTTTTGTTTAACAATGTTTTTCCATAAAAATTATTTAGACAGTTAAATTATATTATCACATGATTTTAATGTTTATATAGATATTTTTTTATTAATTAATATTAGATATTTCATTGGAGAAAATTTCGCTTTGAAATTATCTATAAAAACATAACATTTTTCAGATGTTTTTACATTAAAAACCTGTATTGTCCTCACGCCTAAAAGATTTACATTAAATAAATTTATACCACTTATATATTTGGAATTTAGAAAATTGGATTATGTATTTGAAATTTGAATAATTTATATTTTTTAATAAGTCCAATGATATTTTTGAACAAAAATATTAGTGAAATAAATTAAAACTAAATAAAATTTTAAGGCAAAAAAATCTTAATAAAGAATAAAACTGTTATCATAGGGGCCTAAATGACCTATAAACATATCCAAAATCCTTTTTATGTCCATATTTAGGATGTTAAAATCTCATTTTTTGATATTCTAGATTTCCATATCTTTTTTAGGTAAAAATGTGTGCAAATATAACTTATTTTCAAAATAACAAGAGTGTCCTTTTCTCCTTTTAAAAAGGACACCACCACTCCCCATATATCACACCAATCAAAACACTTATTTTCAGCTAGGATCTGACCATATAACTTCCCAAAATCCTTATCGTAGACCTTGAATAATCTCTTTGGGATTAAAGCCTTCCAAGGAACCCTTTTACTATAAACCAAAAGAAGTTACCCGATTAAGAGGTAACATCTTCTCTAAATATCTCTAGTTTCATTTCCATTATTCACCCCCCAAAACCACTTTAATAAATTATTATATAATAAAAAAATATTAAATTTAAGTGGGTGCTTTAATGTAATTTATTATAACTAAACATACACTCAGCTTCATATAATTGCTAAATGACATTTTATTACTGTGTACGGTGAACTACTACCTCACGAAACATTGAATGTTTATTTTTCATTTAACACCTCTCACTATTTCTATTGTAATTTAAAATATATTTATATATTATATATAAGATATTGATTATTTAGTTATACTTCTTTAATCCTTTTATAATATATAACTTTAATAATTTCCATTTTACGTTGATAAGAACACATCATTTGAGGAAGTGTTGATTACCACCCCATCAAAGGGTTGTGGTTCATTCACAATATACATGGAACATATAGAGGATGGCTTCAATATAATATACGTGAAAAAAACATCTATATGATATTAATTAAATAATAAACCTTTTTAAATCAGCTATATATATATATATAATTATCTATATTACACTTTCACATACATAAAAAGTGATAACATCAATCATGGATTTGTGGACTATAGCCCCCTCAACACAATGTGATTATTTATTTATAAAACGAATTATATATATAAGTTTGTATGATTAAATAACATTTAATTTATTATATAAATAACCTTATGTAAATATATTTTGTTGCTTTATTTCTTTCTATAATTATCATTGAAAAATAGGAACGCTACACATGCGTACATACGACCTTCCATCTCTAAAATCATAACATTGATTCATTTTTCATAACAATATTTAATGATTGATTTTAAAAGTATAGTTAATATATATATATATATATTTATTTTGTAATCAATTCATGATTATTGTGATGGAGATGTTATATAATGTCCCCTTTCACCATAGTTTACCTACAAAATTTGTTTTTGACACATAAAATGAATTTTGTCAAAATGCACGATGTAAACAAAATTGTGTATGTAGTTGTATACAAAAAAGAAAAAAGTGAAATAAAATTAATGATATGTAAAAAAAGGTTCTAAAGGAAGTATAAAATTAACACAAGTTTATTATAATCGATTTTAAAAGACGTTCACTAAAAATAATACACAAGGTAAGGGACTCTCATCACACTTTTTACAACCATGAGATAAATGTCATTTTAACCATTTACTTATTTCGTGTGGTGTATATACTTTGCAATTTGATATATTATATAATAAATTTTCTCTATGTTCATGTAATTTAATACATTCATTCAATATTACTTCTTCATAAGGCATAAGATTTAAAATGATTCAAATTGGTATGACAAGAATTTATATTTTTAATGATTATTTTCCTCAAGAATAGTACAAATGGTCTTTCAATGGAATTTATATTCCATATAATTATAAAACTATTTTTTAATAAAAAATTTATTATTTATTACAATTCTCAATTAATTGTGCCATTTTTGCACTGTTTGGAACTAGACATGTTTTTGAAAATGTTTTTCAGAAAACCCGACATTATTAATCTCTTTTGTTGGTGACTCTTTTTTCTTCCTGAAACCTTTTTTTATTAAAATTATTTCAAAAAATGTTTTTCAAAATTATTTGGTAAATACATTTTTACCCTTTTTTTCATTTTCTAATGTTTTCAAACGAATCTTCTTGTCACTTTCCAAACAAGGCATTTTTGTAACCTTTAACTCTGAAAAAGAAATGTTCTTTTTACCTTGTATGACTTTTATAAATTTACCGACCATCATTTCATTGAAGTTTAATTTACATGTTTATAAGGTTAATTTTTAATAAATGTTATTTAAAAGTGAGTTTCAAAGAAAACTTATTTCAATTGCGGTTTTAAAACAAAATGATATTTTCCACAAGAATTTTTTGTAAATATTTTTTTGTGTTATTTCTATTCATCAATAGCAAAAACCCTTTTTTTACTCTACTAATGATATATTGAATTTATATCATACTTATTATTCATTTGGATGGTTTTTGAGTTATTTGGACAAAGATAGTATTCACATTTTTTATTTATTTTATAGTTCCCTTGAAATATTCAATATCATATGATCCTTGAATGTTTAATTTCACTAAATTAACAGTTTCATTTATCATGGATATTACTATTTCCTAAACTATATTCCATTTTAAATATACATTCTAATCTTATATATATTTTATTATTTGGGGAGATATTTATAATTACATATTATTTATTCAATATAGATATTTGATAAGGCATATTATTTATTTCAATTATTTTGTTTGAGGAATGATTTGGAAATTAAATTCTAGAAGGAGCATCAAATTTATATAGAACATCAATGAATCGATAGGTTCTGTTGAGAAAAATAAGTTATGAAAATTAAAAGGTTTTTTATTCATATTTTTAAACAGTATTGTGAATGGTCTTGACTGTATTGGTTTTCATGTGCCTTAGATACGACATCCTTTAAGAAATAATTTTTTTATTAGTTTTAGTTATTATTCATCCATGAGATTTTGCATCAATATATATATGGATAAATTTCATTTTTCAGTTCAATGATTAATTTGTATGAGATGTAGTTTCATACCTTTCTATATTTATTTTTACATATCTAGTTATTTTATTGGATTGTGTTCTATGTTATTTCCTTTCCATAGTGTTTATTCACTTCCCTATAAAATTATTGATTTCATGGCATGTTAGCTAATTTATTTTAAATTTCATAATTATTATTATCATTGATTCAGTATTTATTCCTCTATATTTTTTCCTTAGTGATCATTTTCTCACACCCTTGTTATATGTCATTCTCCAGGAACTCAAGATGAATACTGTGAAATATATTTAGAGATTTACTAGATGTATTAGAGTAATTATCTATGTTATTTATTTGGAATGAAGGGGAAACAATAATGTTTTAATTATTTTATTATTTCGTAATAAAAGTATCATGTATGTATTTAGTTACCAAGACTACTAAACTCCCGATCCATTGAGTTTTGATTCCTTGAAATCATGCCAATGTAATTAGTAGCATACAATAGCTCTAGGATTTCGAGGGTTGAGATGCTACATTTTATCAGAGGTAGTTTTGTAGAACCTTGGGAATAGAATTTTTAAAAAGATAGGTTAGTGAAGATATCCCTGTGTTATAATTTGAAGATATGTATAGAAGAACATGTTATAAATTTTTAATGGTAGATACAATGTGGGTCTTCAAAGAAATTCATCTATATCTTGATACAATAAGTGAAGGACGTTCGGGAATAGATATACCTTGGATAAATAAAATCAACATGGTGTTCTGAGCCTGATTTTGGGAAACATGGTACACAATAATGGGCTTTACTGTTTATATGGTTGGACACTCCCCTAGGATATACATAGGATAATCCACTTTTTTTTTACAAAACATTGTTGATATTTTGAATGAATAAGGAAAATGAATAACCTTGGGTAAGTATAAGGTATTTTATATTGATGTTAAGGATTCAATAATTATAATTCCATGAAAAATTGTTATAGATAAACAATAGACTAAGGAATTACATTTTTAGATATAAATGGATGAAATATTTTTGTATTGGCGGTATATTTAAAACCATAGTTAAAAGGATATTTAGTTATTAAACTTATTTCATTGATGTAAATAAAATTTAATTTTGAATTATATTAAAATGGTTTTAGAAAAGAAAAACCTGTAAGAAAGGTGAAAACTAATAAAATTTGGCAAGCATGCGATTTTTGAACCCATAACCGAAGGATGGTAAGGGTTTTACGACAACAACTGATCTATGCACTATCCTGGTCAAATTTTCATTGTTCTTAGTTTAAAAAAATTGATGAATAAATATAAATAGTGAACCATTAGTATCATGTTTTATATCTATATGTAAATATATTTACTATATTTATTTTGGATGATTTTTAACGACAAAAATTCCTATATTTCGTGCTTTCATGGGAAATATGATCCTTTATAAATGTATTTTTGTGCTTCATTCATCATTATAATTTTTTAATGTATTGGAAAATAGATTGAATAAAAACCAAATGTAATAATTCTGTTTATAGAAATATATCATGTAATTATACATATTAATTAAATGAATTTATCAAAATTAGAAAATTTATCATCAAACAAACATGTTTTTTTAATACCTTAATTTTTGTGGAACTGATGGCCTTCTAAATCATCAATGATTTATGCAATTGTGGCCCTTAACATCATATTGATCATTAAATTGTTTGCGATTAATGATCTCATTCACTCCCTATAAATATTTTCAATTTTCTTCTAATTATGTATCTCTACTTTCCGCTGATTTTGTCCTACTTAGAGGCCTAACAATAAGGTAGTCTATTTGACTATTGTAATTTCCATTACCTCTTTTACAAAAGATGAGTTATGAACCCTTCTCAATATATGGGATTTAAAAAATAGTATTAATAAAAAAATCTATCACTATGATCATGTTCAAATTTTGAAGAAGAAATGTAAATAAGGTGTGGAGAATGTGACACCCCAAAAATCTAAATTAAAAACCTAGTATTCGATAGTGTTCATGAAAAGAATCACCTTGCACGCAAGGGAAAATAATATCAAGACACATTATAATATATTAATTATTTTAAATAGATTATATATATTTCAATTCCTGAAAAACTAATTTATCATACCATATATTTAAGAGCGGCATTCCTCAATGGCTTGCATTACACGCAAGACCGAGTTTTATTGAACAATTATATATTATTAAAATATAATAAGATATATAATATATTTTAAATTAGTAATATTGAATATTAATAAATAAAATATGAACATTGTTATTTATAGAAATATATAATGATTTATTTGTTACAATTTAATTTTAAACAAATTTAAGAAGAAATTTCATATATAGTGACTATTTTTATAGAAAATAATTTTTACGCGAAAAATGTTTTTTATGATAATAGATTAAATTAATTACAATTAGTGATTGATATTAATGTAATATATATATATATATATATATATATTATATATTCAATAAATTATTTTTTATATTAATCCATTATGTTTGATAGACATAAGATAAGACCAAACATTATTTTACACATGAAAACCTATATTTTTAAAGGAAAATTTAAGTCCCTTAAAGAGTGAACACCTTTTAAATATGAATTTCAACACATAAATTGATTTTATATTTAAAAATAAACTTTATATTTTATATATGAACACAATAATTATGATAGGATTAATTTTTAATATTTTTTTGAAAAATTTCATTTTTCAATATGTAGTAAAAAATACTGAATTTTAGTTCAAACCTGAATTTTTATATAATGTATTTTAATGAATAAATTATATTTTTAATTTGTTTTAAATAAAAATTAAATAATATTTTTATGAATTAAAATTTATGTTATTTTAATCAATTTTACATTTAAATTGATTATAAAAACATAGAAAACTTTCAGAGGATTTTACATTAAAAACCTGCGTTGTAGTCCTGCATGATGGATTAAATTTAAAAAAACTTATAAAACATAAATGATTGGAATTTGAAAAAATGGATTATTCAGTTGTAATAATAATTATCTATAAATTATAATAATAAATTTTCATTAACAACAATATTAAGGAAATAAATTCAAATTAGTTACAATTATTTAGGTAAAATTAAGCTTAATAAAGGAATATACATTTAGCTTAGGGTCCAAAATGACCTAAATATTTGTCCAAAAATCATTTTATGGCCATAAATATTCCATAAAACATAAAGTAATTAGTTTTTAGGTTTTTTTAAGACTTAAATTAGGTAAAAACATCGGTCCACATTACTTATTTTAAAAAAAACCAGGAAAGTCTTTTTCCTCCCTTATAAAAGGACACCAAATATACCTATTCCTCACACCTCACAAAACACTTATGTTTGGGAAATAACTTCATGTATAGATTAAAAAAATTTATTAACTCAACATTTAATCCCCACTTTGGGCAAAATTTATTCCCAAGATGTCTTTTCATACAAACCAAAAGAAGTTACCCGATTAAGAGGTAACATCTTCTCTCAATATCTCTAATTTCATTTCCATTATCCACCCGATAAAATAACATTATTACATAATTATATACAAAATGTATACTAAATATACTATGATTTTGTTATGTAAATGTATATACCTACACTTACACACACCTCCATCGAACCTATAACAAACATACTGTTTCTGTCTACGGTGAACTACTGCCTCATGAAATGATGATTGTTCATTTTTCCTTTACCAGCTATCATGGTGGAAATTCTGATGGAAAATATATTTATATATGAAGTATACTATTTTTATTATTTATTTACGATTCTTTAATCCTTTTAGTACACATACCTTTAATTCTTTATATTTTACGTTAATGCGATATCATTGTTTTAAGAAGTGTGGACTACTGCCCCATCAAAGCGATGTGATTCGTTCACACAATAAAATGGAACTTATAAAGGATGAATTCCATTAAAAATATGTGAAATAGACAAAATATTCTTTATAGTAATGAAATAATTAATTTTCTTGAAATATACTTTATATATATATATATATATGTATCATTATTACCCTTTCAGAAACTTAAAAACTGATAACGTCATTCGAGGACTTGTAGACTACCACCACCTCGACATGATGTGATTAATTTTACACAATCAGAATTATATATGATTAAATAACATGGTATTTACAATATTTTATCATTTTTAAAGTATACGATGTTATGTATCTTCTTTCCATAACAATCAATGAGAAATGGGAATGTTACTTATGCCTGCGTACGACCCACTGTCTCCATGATCTTACCGTTGATTTATTTTTCATAATAATATTTAATGATTAATATTAACAGTATAATTAATGTGTAAATATGATAATTATTTCATTATTACTAATCATAATATGTTATATAATGACCCATATGACCATAGTTGACTTACCAAAGTCATTATTGACACAAAAACTAAATTTTGTCAAATCACTCAACATAAACAAAATAGTTTAAGTGGTTGTATAAAATATTATAAAAAGTGAAATAAAAGTAATTATAAACATGAAAACGTTTCTCAAATAATGTATAAAAATAAAATAAATTTATTATATAGGACATTAATGTATGTTCACCCAAAAAGAAGCACATGGCAATGGATTATCATATCACTTTAAACTTATGTGAGATAAATGTCATGATCAAAATTTATTTATTTATTATGGTTTATGTACTGAATAATTTGATATATTATAATACGAATTATTTCATTTTCATTATTTTTAAAACATTCAATCAATATTTTTCCTTCATGAGGCTTATGATTTAAAATGATCCAAAGTGGTATAGGATACTTTTGGATGATTACAGATTATTTTCCTCAATAATAGTATTAATGATCATTCAATGGAATTTACATTTTAGGAAATTATATAGCCATTTTTTCAATAAAACCATTCATTCTTATCTGGTTATTCATGACCATTTTATATTATTTGAACCATTTTCAACTATTTTTTACTCAAAATTATTTATAAAAGGATTTTAAGAGAACCCAACTCTATTTGTCACTTTAGTCGAAGAACCTACTTCTATATAATAACAATGTCCTATTAAAATGTATTAAAAAAATTAAAATTATTTGGTAAAATCATTTTTACTATTTTTTTCATTTTCAATTTTTTTCAAAGGAATCTTCTCATCACTTTACGAAAAAAATCATTTTTCCAACCTTCAACCCTAAAAAAAGAATTTTCTATTTACCTCGTACAACATGTATGTATTAACCCACCAAAATTTATTTTAAGTTTGTTTCATTTTTTTAGAAGATTAATTTTTAAAGAAAATTATAAAAAATTGATTTTAAATGAAATGATTTTTGAAAACATCTTACAAAATAATAATATATCTTCTTAAAGAATGTTTTTAGAATATCTTTTTATAATATATCCACTCAACAACAACAACAAAAATTATTTTAATCCACATTGGATATGTTCTATTGATGAAATCCTTATGATTCATTTGGACAGTTTATGATTGATTTAGCCAAGGATAGTAGTCACATTCACTTGTATTATTTATTTGTCAATCCTTTTTTAAAATTCAATATACTATGATCATTGAACATTGAATTTCCCTAAATTATCTATTTAATTTTTCATGGATATTACTATTTCCTTAACTATATATCATTTTATATATAATCTCTACTCTGACAGTTATTAATCTATTTATAGAAATATTGTTAATTCTGTATTCAATATTGAGTATATATTTTCAATAAGGCATATTATTTATTTTCATTATTAGATACTAGGAATGAATTAAATAGATAATGACGAGAGGAGGAAAAACTTTATATAGCTCCTCAATGCATCAAGTGGTTCTGATGAGATAAATATTTTAATCTAATTAAATGGGTTTTTATCTGTAGTTTTAATCCCTCTTGAAAAAGGTATTGATGGTTTATATTTTGATGTACCCTAGACATGGAATCCATTTAGAAATAATTGCCTTTATAAAAATTTAATTTATTATTCCTCCATGATATTTTTCATCAACATTTATATGGATACATTTCATTTTCAATTCATTGATTATATGTAATGTGTTTTTGTTTCTTACCTTTCCATAATTATTTTTAATTATGTTGTTATTTGAATTACTTGTGTTTATATTTATTACCTTACCATATTTTTTATTCACTTATCTCTATGTTTATTGATTTTATTGCATGTGAGTTCAATTATTTACATGTCATAATTATTATTCTCAATGATTCATTCTTTCTTCAATTATATTTTTACCATAATGATCATTTTTTCTCACCCTTATTATGTTTCTTTTCCCAATGAATCTGAGAAGCCTAATATGAAAGAAATGGAGGGGTTTAATCTATTGATTAATGTTATTGTCAAAGTTATTTATTTTGAAGGAAGAGAAAAATTATGATGTGTTTAGTGTATTCCTTTGTAATAAAAGTCTCATGTATGTATCAAGTCACCAAGATTAATAAAATCTCAATCCTTTGTGATTTGATTCATTATAATAATTGAAATATAATTATTAGTAGACACCAGTTCTAGGATATCTGGGGTCTGGTCACTACACCGTGCTTGATATTAGAAACTATATCCCAATAAATTAGATGATGATTATATTTTAGGAAATTTAAATAATTTAATAAAATAATATTTAATATTAAATATCACCAATGGAATTTTGGGAACTATTAATTTAATTTAACATTGAAAATAAAAATATAGGAAATAAATTTGTATATAATAATTTCTCATATACATAAAATATTATATTTATATAAAAAATTAATGGAATTAAATAATTCATCAAAAATAGATTACTTTTAATATTTTTAAAATAATTTTTATTATTATTATACTAATTTGGTAAGTATGGGGACAATGTTTGACATGAAAATAAGTTAATTATTTCATCACTAAAAAGTAGAAATAAATTAACATGATAAATATGAACTTTTCATTTAAATGAATATTTGTAATATAAAATATTTTTTTTCACTCTAACCAAATATTTTTTATATCAAATCATGTAAGTGTCAATTTTGATATTATATTTTACTTAAATAGTATAAAGGTAAATGTCAATGAAATATGGAACAATGTTTCCATAAAATTCAATCATGGATAGACATGGTTGAACTAAAGTAACCCATTAAGATAAAGTCAATAGTTTGGGTCAGGTTTTTGTTCTTATCATATTGTTTTTAACTTAAATTACCCAATTTAACATTACTGTTTTGATAAATATTTACTAAAGTTACTAGTCAAAGTATCTTAAAATAAAAGGAAACTATTTAAAAATTTTTGGAATCTTGATGGAAATTATAAAATTCATTTTTATAATTAATTTAAAATTAATGGATGAATTTAATTTAAAATTAAACTCCAAAAATTTAATAAAATGTAGTTTTTTATAAAAATTCCATTTGAAGTTTAAAAAATTTTATATTCCAAATTAAATAATAAAAATAAATCAACGATCTATAATTAGATTATATTTAATAAAATGTAACTAATTAAATATTACATTTAATAAAAAAATATGACTTTATATTGATAATAGATGAAAAGTGAAAATAATTTTCAATAAAAATTTGTTTTTATCACTTCTCACTAAAAATTAATATTTTCTGGAAATACTCAAAAATACATAGTAAGATAATTTTGACATGCCAAATTAAAAAATGAAATTCTTAATTCTTAATATTTAAATTATATAATTTTGATATTTTGATTTAAAATGGAACCATATAATGGTGTAAAACCAATTTTTTTAAAATAATTCTTTTTCAATTTTCAATAAAATATTACATAATACTCATATAATAATTATAACACTATGAAATATAAATAATAAATATTAATAAGAAATTAAAATTATTTATATTCAATTTCCTATTGTTGTAAGATTATTCTACCATTTTAAAAGTACATCCTTACAATTTTATTAATTAATTGAACAAGGCGGGATACATTTCCCTCATAGTATTTTCCAATTCCCATGTATGTTCTTAAATCATATGTTTTTTATAAAAAACCATAACATAATGAATGAAATTATTCTGAAACACCATATATCTATGGTTATGAATATGAATTGGATGTTCCATATAAGAAATTTCATCTTTCAAAAGAAATATTTCATGGAACATGACTCGAGATGAATCTGACACATATTTTCTTTAAATTAAATCTTAAAATACATAATGTAACTTGGATAAAATTGGAGGAAAGGAAACATTGTATACTAGTAATAAAAATTTGTTTAGGATTTAAAACAATATATTGAATAGTATACTTAGCTTCCCCATTTTACTAAAACATATAACACTTTTATATATACATACTTAATGACAAACAGGATCACATACCTCCAAAGAAAGGTCCTTCTACTAGTTATCTACATAGCATTAATATCAAATCTATTCTATCCTCATATGTTTCTAAATCATATTTAATTACATAACCACATCATCTACAAACTATGGTCTTATCTACTTCCTATATCATACATCATCCAAAAAAATGGTGTTCAACACCACATTCCAAATAATGTGTCAAAAGGCTCCATCTATATAATGGAATGAAATTTATTGTTATATGAAAAATCAACCATGGAAATATATTGATCTCAACATCTATAGTAATCCATTTAACAATAATTAAGCATTTATTCAATGGTAAGAATTTTTTTCTCAAGTTTTCGATCATATTGAGGGTGATAAACTACACTGAAATTTAATTTAGTTTCATATAAAATTTAAGGTTTTTTTAAAAAATAGACGTGGACTGAGGCTCACGATTAGATACAATGGAGAGATTAACTCAATGGAAATGAGTATCTTTTTGAGATATAGTAATGAATGTAGATATAAATACAAAACAACTCTAATGGGACGAACTTTTGAATACATAGATAATCTAAAAAAATAACCAAAATTTCATTATTACCTCATTATTTCATTAGAATAGAACGAAATAATCCACGGAAATATTTTTCCATTTCCACTTTGGTACAAAAGATAGATGAAAAATCACCTTTGGTAATTATTTTTCATCTTTTAAGTGTTGAAAGGACTACCATTTCCTGGTAAATTCAGATATATTTCTTTTATTTCCATCCCAATAGTAATACTCTAAAAGGTCTCTAGATATCTTAGTGCTATGAGGATGAATTAAAAACTGTGAAAATTTTAGCTTCACTCAAGAATTCTTCCAGAAATTAGGTTCAAAATACAGACATAATAATTTTTGAAATATGATAAATAATTCTCAGTAAACCTTAAACCCTGAAAGCTTACTCTTTAGAATAAATTAACTATATTTATAGAAAACATGATACTTATTCTAATATTGAATAATTTGTTCCAATAGAGGTGATTATATTGTCACCTGAAAAAATATTAGGGGATAGTACTACATGAAAATTTTTAAGGATAAAATTCATAATATTTAAACACAAAGAGCCATGTTATAAATTTAAAATGGCTAATGTTGCATTATTATTTTGACCCAAATAATTGGATAAATTTATTTCTTTTCCAGGATGGGAATGCATCATGCAATCAATGTAATTAATTTGTCAATATTATCTTTATTACCTCATATTTAACTCTTTATGAGTGAATATATACCTAAATAGTTTATGAAAATTATATATTGTTACTTCACTCTATATATATTATACTAAAAAAATTTAAATAATAAAATACATAATCTAATTATAGATTGTATGTAGGATAATTTAATACATGGGTTTTCCGTTAATGTAAATAAAATGTAAATACTATAAGGCCCCCGCATTAAACATTTCTTAATCTTGAGTTATTTCAAGAATACACATTGAGGATCATTTCTGGTTTAGAGTTTTAGAGAATTAGATCATAAATCATGCATTACATTCCACATTTAAACAAGTTCGTTACATCAAAGACAATATTCACTTTTACTATCAAAGAAAACATATTTAAAATAAAACATGGATTCTTTCTTGACACTTCCATTACACTATAATCACATCATGTACCTTTCCCATGACCTATGAAAAACATTTCAAAAACTTGGGATGAGCCTAAAAACTCAGTAAGGAATATAAATATATGGAATGAAAACCATAGTCCATGTATAGATAAGAATCAATGAAATAATACTTTACTCATAAAACATAAGCACTTTAACATACCTCATGAAATCATAATATTTATGAATAACCCATAAAAATCATAACACATAAAGGTAACTTGAGGCATTTATAACATTCTTACATAGGTAGTAACCCTTATGGTTACGTTTGGAATACCCATCACAGTATATTCCCTAAATATCTTCGTAGAAACCTTAGAGTCTAACTCCTTCACATTACGCAATGCATTGGAGAGATATCTCAGGCTCACCGGCCCTTAATTTATCACGGAACAACCCGTCTTCATAAATAATGCCCAAGAAGCATAACATAATCAGCAATAAAAGAAACATAACATTTACACATTTCAATCACAAGATATATATACAAAACATTGATATAATCAAAAAATTATCAAAACCAATTTCAATACAAAAATAAAAGAAAAGTAAAACATGGTATTTATTTTTCATTTAAAAAAAATTTATGGCATGTAGAGGAAGCTGAAACTCAAATAATGGTAATGGCGGTGAAGAAGTAATTGTTGCCGTATATGTAAGATAAAACATTCCTTTTTTCATTTAGAAAAATTCTTCATAAAAAAATATTCCTTTTTAATAAAAGTAAAATTCAAAGGGGTTTATAAACCGTATAAAAGAAAGTTGTGTATAAAACATAATATGCCTCAATGAAAGTAGATTGAGACAAAGTCTCTTACCTTGTGTCCTACTTGACTCGATCATTCTTTAATATCCTGAATAACAAACTATAGTTAATTTATAATTTCTTAAGAACCTTTTTCAAGTTTATTATTACTTTTATATCACATATTACCATGTTATGAACATTATGTAATTATTTAAGTTAATAACGATCATTTGTCGATCTTTGATACTTGAGTCAAAAATAAACTTCTTATAATTACAAGTTGGTCATGTGGTAAAATATCTATTATATCCCGAATTATATTCATGATGTAGATATAATATTTATATATTTTCATTTATAATACTACATAACATTTATAGGTAAGAGATGAAATGCACCATTCAGAGAGACGGTAAGTCGTACTTACGCATGAACACTACTTCCATTTTTATTTTGTATTTAATGGAATGAAATCATAATGATATAATTGTATATTATAATTATAGTATAATATCATATGTAATACCATTAACTACATCCTTTATATATCCCATATAAGGCATTAACAAATTAAATCACTTTGAGGGGGTGGTAGTCCGCACTTCCTAAAATAAAATTATCATGTTTACCAATAATGGAAAGCATAAAGGTATGCCATAAATGAAAAATACATAAGAATAAGGATAATATAAACATAATATATATATAATATAAATATAGTGACATCTTAATGGCCACCATGAGAGGCCTTAAAATAATATTGAACAATCATCGTTTCGTGAGGCAGTAATTCACCATTCACAGAAACAATATGTTCTTTAACCATTATACGTATGTGTGTGAAAGTGTAAATCAAATCATTCTCATAAAAACATCCTATTATATTGAAGATACTGTTTTTTGTTACAAAATAAAGGAATAAAAATAGATTAGGGGGTTGGAAAAGCAAAATAAAACAATGGAACATAAGAGAAGACATTACCTTCAAATCGGGTAACTCCCTTTGGTTTGAACAAAAAAGTGTTCTAGAAGAGAATTATGCTTAAGGTAAGGCTTAGAGGATGAAGAGAGTGATATTGGGAGATTATTTGAATAGAGGTTGGATGAGATCAAGGGCTTGAGATGTTTTATAGATGGGTAGGAAGTGGGGTCTCGTTATAAGGGAGAGGAGGGGCTCTTTTGGAAATCATCAAACTATTATTTTCTTATAAAATGAAATTCTGTTTATAAAGCTCCAAAAATCAATAAAGTAGAGGATAAGGTGGCCCATGTTCTTAATAAAATCATCCAATAGGTATTGGACAAGTTTTGGATATTGTTTTAAACTTTATCTTTTTATTTATTTAATTTATTCATTAATGACGTAAACATTGCATCATCATTGTGTCATAAATAATGTTATTTATATAATGTATAAAAAATATATTAAAATTAACTTGTTGTAGGAAATATTTTTATCTTTCTAATTAATATTTATAGTCGAAAGGATAACTTGTATAACCCCATGTAAAAATTTTTTTAGTAAAATAAAACATTTTTTTGACATTTTTATTTTTACTTTATATAAAAGGTATTAATGTCATTATCTTACCCAAGTAGCTCCACGGGGTCCCACAAATTGAACAATGGATTTTCTTGGTCGTCCATGACTCATCAAAAAATATTATTACATGTTTCTAGGTAATTTCATATTATTATAACATTATTTTTACCTTAAATTACCCTAATTACCACTAATCGTGGTTAATAAAACTCAAAAGGTACTATTCAAAAAAACTATTTTTATCTTATTGAACCGCATTTTACTTACTAATGACAAACATGTATGCCAGATTTTCGAAATTCAATACATAGAAGCGGTAAAGTTTCATTTAAACTAAAAATTAGTTTTTTAACTACCACTTAGTGGTTTCACTATTCATCAAAAATTGATGTTTTTCATAAAAATACCAAAAATTCACTCTAAGCTATATTTGATATTCCAAATTCAAAAATTATGTCTATTTTAAAAAATTCAAAACATATAAGTTGAATTAATTAATTTTATAATTAATTCCCATTGTGAAATCAAATAGCATGTTTTTAAAAACAATATATATCAAAAGATTAACACTTGTTTATGTCCAATTTCAAAGTGAAATTAATTCCAATATCCACCATTGGATTAAATTGTAAAAATATATTCTAATTGAACATTAAAAATAGTTAAAAAGATTATATAACCATGTAAATAAATTATATTAAAAAGTGTTTTTGAATTAAAATACAACATTTTTCACTATTGAAAAAAAACTGAACATTATCATAAAAATACAAAAAATTTATCCAAAGTAAAATTCAATGTCCCAAATCTAAATAAAAAGCTTATTTTGAAAAATAGTTCTTATTAAGTTGTCAATAGTTATATTTAGAAATGTTTTCCATCAAAAGGCAGTAAAATAATATTTTTTAAAAATATTAGTGTATTCTATGCTTGAGATTGGATTTATTCTCATTTTATGCCTCTAAAATACTATTTGATTCATAAATATACATAGATATGAAAATATATTATTTTTACTTACTTGGGATGTTACATCCTTCCCCCCTTTAGAAAATTGCATCACTGAAATTTATTTACTTATCAAATAAGTGTGGGTATTTATCCCGCATTTCATTTTCAGATTCCCATGTTGCCTCTTAAATCATGTGGGTTTTCTACAAACCCGTTACTTGATGAATCACCTTATTCTGCAATACTTGCTCCATGTGGTCAAAAATCTATACCGGTTGTTACTCGTAAGATTGATTTTCATCCAACTGAACTACCATTGGACTCAAAACATGAGATGGATCTAGCATGTACTTCCATAACATTGAAACATGAAAAACATTATGTACCTAAAATAAACTTGGAGGTAAAGAAACTCGGTACGCAACTATTCCAACTTTATCCAGAATTTCATAGGATCCAATTAACCTTAGACTCAACTTTACTTTCTTACCAAATCGCATCACACATTTCCATGGTGAAACTTTAAGGAATACATGATCACCTACCTCAAAAGATAGATCCTTCCTCCTATTGTCCACCTAACTTTTCTGCCTACTTTGAGCTGTTATCATGTGTTTCTGTATCAGCTAAACTTTTTCTTCCAACTCTTCTACCAATTCTGATCCCATCAACTTCCTTTCACCTACTTTATCTCAAAAATCTGGAGTTCGACACTGCTTCCCATATAATTCCTCAAATGGTGCCATCTGTATACTGGAATAAAAACTGTTATTATAAGAAAACTCAACCAATGAATGATGTAGGTCGCAAATTCCTTAATAATCCATTGAAAAAGCATGTATTATATCCTCCAAAGTTTAAATTGTTTGTTCTGACTACCCATCTGATTGAGGATGAAAATATCTACTAAAATTTAATTCAGTACCCAACGGCCTCTAAAGGATTTTCCAAAAGTTAGAAGTGAACCTGGGATCACGGTTAGATACAATGGAGAGGGGAACTCCATGTAACCTGACTATCTCTTTAAGATACAAAATAGAAAGTTGATCTAGAGAAAAAGTATCTCGTATAGCAACTAAATGAGAAGATTTAGTCAAGTGATCAACAATAACCCAGATTACATTATTACCTCGATGTGTCTTTGGTAACCCCACAACGATGTCCATGGATATATTCTCCCATTTACACTATGGCACTGGTAAAGGTTGAAGCATCCCTTTTGGTAACTTTCACTCTGCATTAAGTTATTGAAAAGTCAAACACTTCACAGTAAAATCAGCAATATATCTTTTCATTCTATCCCACTAGTAATACTCTTGAAGATCTCTATACATCTTAGTACTACCTAGATGAACTGGAAATGGAGATCTATGAGCTTCAGATAACAACTCTCTCTTCAACTGTGAAACACATGTCACACATAATCTCTTCACAAATCTCAAAACACAATCATTGTCAATGTTGAATTCAGGTAACATACCCTTCTGAACCAACTCTACCATTTTCTACAATTCAGTGTCTTGCTTCTGTGCTTGCTTAATTCTATCTGATTGGGAAGATTTCATCGATACATAAAACAAAATATAAGAATTTCCAGTACCAACAACATTCAAGACAAAATTCATCAAATCCTTAACAAAAGGATCACGTTCCAAATGCAACATTGTTAATAAAGCATTACTTTTTCGACTCAAAGCATCTGCCACTTTATTTGTTTTCCGGGGTGGTAGTGAATTTTACAATCATAATCCTTGATTAATTCTAGTCATCTCTTTTGTCTCATGTTCAGTTCATTTTGAGTGAATATATACATTAAACGTTTTTGATTGGTATATATTTCACACTTTACTCCATTCAAATGATGCCTCCAAATTTTTAAAGGGAAAACAATAGTATCTAATTCCAAATCATGTGTAGGGTAATTTACCTCATGAGTTTTAAACTGATGTGAAGCATAACCAATTACCTGATCATTATGTATTAGTACACAACCAAGTCCTTTAAATGAAGCATCACTGTAGATGATAAACTCACCATTCTTGGAAGGTAGTGCCAAATCTAGAGCATTCAACAATCTTCTTTTGAATTCATGAAAACCATCATCACATTATTTTGTCCAGATAAACTTAATACCCTTCCAAGCTAGCTTAGTCAATGTACTGGACAACTATGACAAATTTTTAACAAACCTTTGATAATTGCCTGCTAAACCAAGAAAACTTTGAATCTCGGTTACATTTGTAGGTCTTGGCCATTCTTCAACAACTTTTGTTTTTTTAGGATCAACAGTTCCAAAACTCACACTTACTGAATTTCCCATACAATTTTTTTCTTTTAAGGTTTGAAAAATAACACTTAAATGACTGTCAATCCCTCTTTACTTTTAAAAAACACCAAAATATCATCCATGAAAAAAACCAAAAACTTATCCAAGAACTCGCGGAAAATTCTATTCATAAGGTCCATGAATAAATCAGGTGCATTGGTTAACCCAAAAATAATTACTATAAATTAATAATGGCCATATCATGTACGAAACGTGGTCTTCAGAATATCTGCCTCCTTTACCGTTAACTAATGGTACCACGATCTTAGGTCAATATTTTAAAAATACTGATATCCCTAGAGCTGATCAGACAAATCATCGATATGAGGAAAAAAGATATTTATACTTAATAGGGATGTTATTCAAGGCTCTATAATCAATACAAAGTCTCATTGAACCATCTTTCTTTTTAACAAATAAGATAAGAGCACCCCATGTTGATGTGATAGGTCGAATGAAACCTTTATATAATAAATATTTCAATTGCTCCTTAAACTCTAAACGTTCAATTTGAGCCATTTCTCAAGGGGGTTTTGAAATTGGCTTATCATCATGAACTAATTAAACAGTAAATTCAACTTCCTGATCTGGTATTATTCCAGGAAACTCATCAGGAAAAACATCATGATACTCATTTACCACTAGAACATCATTAATTTGAAAAGTTCCTTTTTTTTCAACAACATGAGCAAGGTAACATTGATTTCCATCTTTTACAAGTTTCTCACCCTCTTGATATGTTATCAACAGTAAGGCTTCATTCTTGTACACAAACTGAAAGTCTTTCTAAAAAAAACTTCTTTAGCTCTACATTAAATCTTAGCATGGTAAATAGAGAGGCAATCCATACCCAGGATAACATCAAACTCTACTAGAGGTAAAGCAACATGGTTTTCACGTAGATTCTTTCCACGGATAAGGATATGAAGATTCTTATAAATTCTTTGTTCCTCAACATTTCCCCTAGGTGTTTTTACCACAAGTTCAGGAGTCATTTCTTGAGACGGAATTCCCAATTTAGTAGAAATTTTTTTAGAGATGAAAAATGTGGAGACCCTGAATCAAACAACCCATTGGCATAATCTGAAAAAACCAAAAAAGTACCTGATACCACTTCATTTGATGGCCCAACATCTGATGAAGTAGTTGCGTAGGATTTCACCACACCTTTCTTCTTGTAGTCTGACTGCTTCCCATCATTTGACCTCTTTTTTGAACACTTGTTTGTATAATGACCCATCTCATTGCACATGAGACATTTCACCTTCTGTAAATCAAATTTGGTCTTACCATCACCCTGATCTTTTCCAGTGCAATCAGGAGCCTTATGTCCCATCTTACAACATTGGTAGCACTTTAAAGAATTCAAAAGACATTCCCCAGCATGCTTTTCAAAACATTTATCACTAACTGAATACTTAGTTTTATTAACATCAGACATTTTTGAAGGATTCATCCCTTTATCCTACCACCTCGGTCTCTTCTTATGTTGGTTGTCATAGAACACTTGATCATCAGAAAATTCCATTTACACCTTCTCAACAAATCGAACAATCTTTTCATAACTTTTGAACTCACGAGAAGCTAATTCCCTTCAATACATTGGCTTTAATCCTGAGTAAAAATTATTGATTCTACTATCAAGGTCTTGGATAAAATTTGGAGCATACCTTTCTAATCGAGTGAAATTTTCTTTATAAGCAGCCACGGAGTCGTCCTCTTGCCTCAATTCCAAGAATTGATTTTTCCATCCTAAGTCGAATAGACTTAACAGAAAATTTATCAAGAAACATACCTTTGAATTCATCCCAGTCAAGAGAATCAATCTCATCAGTATCCCTGATATTTTTAACCATTGACCACCACTGATCTGCTTCACCCTCCAAACAGTAAAAATCAAGACTTACCTTTTGATTGTATGAACACCCCATGACATCAAAAATATTCTCCAGTGCTTTAATCCACCCTTTAGCTACCATATGGTCAAATGATCCTCTGAGTGATGGCGTATGTTGCCTCATGAAATGTTCCACCACTAACATGTTCCTTTATGGTTGATCTGGATGAAATCGTGCATGGATACCACCACCATTTATCACTTGAATCAACTACTCCATTACTGCAAAAACTATTTAGTTCTAATTCTGAACATCTGAGGATGCTGATTTGGTAGGTAATTTCCTTCTGTATGCCTTCCTATCACTACTTCTTGATTTCATCTACGGAAAACCATTCTGAACAAACATGTCTTAGATGAATAAACATAGTAATATTCAAATTCTATATCATTTCAATTTGAACATAAAAAATATATTTTTGGATAATAATTTAATAGAATTCTAACTCTTAAAATTATTTAACCCTTCCTCTAATACCAACTATAAGGCCCCAGACTTAAACATTACTTAATCTTGAGTTATTTTAAGAATACACATTGAAGATCTTTTTAGGTTTATAGTATTAGAGAATTATATCATAAATCATGCATTCACTAGTGCAGAAAACGTTTTTTACGTCATCATTTTTTAGATCGGTTATATATAACCAACATGATAATCTGTGAAACATGGTTTTTTATGTCGGTTATAAAATAACCGACGTAAAAAATGTGGCGAGTATATTTTTAACATCGTTTATTTTAATAACCGACCTTACAAATCAAGCGCGTTCATTTTTTACATCGTTTATAAATGAACCGGCATAAAAAACCAAAGCGTAGGTTTTTTATGTCGGTTATTTGATAACCAACGTAAAAAATGAGATATTGATGAGTTTTTTACGTTGGTGATTTTATAACCGACGTAATAAATGCGGCTTCAGAGGCCTTTTTGATGTCAGTCATTTTATAACCAACATAACAAAACAATCCACATAAGTTTTTTACGTTAGTTATACCATAACAAACGTAAACAATTGTGATTTCTAATGTATATTTTACATTGGTTATTCCATAACTGACATAAAAAACCAACACGTGGATTTTTTACATTAGTTATAAAATAACCGATGTAAAAAAAGCCTTATGTGATATATTTATAACGTCGGATATTATAATAACTGACGTTACAAATGTAAAAAAACAGTTTATAATGTCAGTTATTAAATAACTGACGTTATAAAACATTTAAAAAATTAACAATCCCTGTAGATTTTCATTTATGATTTTTCGATCGATAGTCCAGTGGCTCGCCTCTCTCACACGGTAAACCCTAATCAGCTTGTCGATCTAGCTACATTAAACTCATTTTTCCATCATTTTTATCATCTTTACTCTCATCGAATCTATCATCTCAACTCACAACACTCAAGTAAGCCTTCCACGAATTTATTTCGTTCATTTTTTCCCAGATAGTCTATATTTATGTTTTGAAATTTTTTGTTTAAACTAGGTAATATTCTTCCATTTCGAACCCTCTTACCACTTTTTTCCATCATCATCTTATTTATCATCCCAAGTTCTATTAGATCGACTCGCAATATTCTTGTAATCCTCAACTATATCTATTTAGTTTGTTTTTGTTTCACGAATGCCCGACATTGGTGGAAATTATTGTTTTCATTAGAAACTAATGATCCCATTCACCTATATTACTGCATAGAATTTTTATTGATTAAATGTACGAATTCATAAATGATATTTCATTTTTCGTTGTTTCTTATGTTTATCCTCTTTTATATGAGAATCTATTAGACATATAATGTAATGGTTGTTGACCTCTATGGCCCTTCGATGCATCGCTATGTCTCATGATTCCAAATAAAAATGGCTACAGCTGAGGCCTTACCCTAGTATTTTTTGATGCCTTGGCCAAGGCCTTGACAATATGTTTAAGATTTCTAGAATAATCCATTACCTCATTTTGATATTAGTTATTGAGAAAACTATTGATCATTTGACTAGTTGAATAACATGGGTTATTTTTAATTATCATACGATCATTTATGTAGCCATATTTAATAATATTTAATTGCATCTACTTCATGCTGAAGTATATATTCAATGCATGTGTTTTTATTTTTTCACCATTCCTTGTTTTTATATGTAATCCATTGTGTGGGGGGTTGTCCAGAGGTTTGGGGGTGTCCAAGGGGGTGGGGGTGTGGTGTGGGGGGGGGGGGGTTGTCCAAGGTGGTGGATCCTATCCAGAGGGTTTTGGGGGTTTTTCGGGGTGGGGGGGTGTCCAAGGGGGTCGAGGGTGGGGGTGGTGTCTAGGAGGGGTGGGGGTGCTGTCTGGAGGGGTGGGGTGTTGTCCAAGGGGTGGGAGGCTATCCAAAGGGTTGGGGGGTGTCCAGTGGGGTGTCCAAGGGGGTAGGGGATGGGGGTGGTGTTCAGGAGGGGTGGGGGTGCTATCTATAGGGGTGGAGGGCTGTCCAAGGGGTGGGGGCTGTCCAGAGGGTTGGGGGTGTCTAGGGGGTGTCCAAGGGGGTGGGTGGGTGTGGGGGCTGTCCAAGGGGGTGGGGGCCTGTCCAGATGGTTTTGGAGGTTGTCCGGGGGTGGGGGGCTATCTAGAGGGTTGTGGGTGTCCAGTGGGTGTCCAAGGGGGTAGGGGTTGGGGGTGGTGTCCAATAGGGGTGGGAGGTGCTTTCTAGAGGGGTGGGGGCTGTCCTGGGGGTGGGCGTAGTCTAGAGGGTTGGGGGTGTCCTGGGGGTGTCTGAGGGGGTGGGTGCATGTGGGTGGCTTTCCATGGGGGTGGGGGCATGTCCAGAGGATATGGGGGGTTTTCTGGGGGGATGGGGGGACTGTCCAGAGGGTTGGGGGTTTCCAGGGGGTTTTTAAGGGGGTAGGGGTTGGGGTGGTGTCCAGGTGGGGTGGGGGGTGCTGTCTAGAGGGGTTGGGGCTGTCCAGAGGTGGGGGGCTGTCCAGGGTGTGGGGGGATTCCCATAGGGTTGGGGGTGTATAGGGGGGTCCAAGTGGGTGGGCGAGTGTGGGGGTTGTTTAAGGGGGTGGGGACCTATCTAGAGGGTTTTGGGGGTTGTCTGGGGGGTGGGGGTGATTCTCATGTTTACTCCATTTTCTCCAATTTTCTATCAACCATGTAGGTGCCATGGTTTTCTTTGATTCAATGGAATTTAAAACTATTATATATAACTATATTTTGTTTTAAAAATAATATTCAAGCATATTTTTTTAAATACCCATAGATTTGTTTTATATTTCATAATTGTTTTACATTCAAATTATAATTTTTTTCATATAAACATATATTTGTCTTACCTTAAAATATATATATATTTGATATTTTTTATAGGTAATAATGAGTCGAAGGTGGATTACGGCACATTGAATGAGCAATGAATTTGAGGAATGTGTTGATGTCTTTTTCAAATTTTCTAAACGAAATGTTCCAAGTAGTGACATTTTTTTCTGTCCATGCCGAAAATGTATGAATATGAAGATGTTGAAAAGTAGAGAGATAAAAGATCATCTGATTTTTCATGGTTTTAATCCGAGTTATAGACCTTGGATTTGGCATGGTGAAACTGGGTGGAATGTCACTGATGACAATGATTCGCAAGATGGTAACTCTGATGGAATTGAAGAAATGATTCATGATATTGTAGCAGAACAAATTGAGATGGAACCGACAATTGCACGTCTATATGGTGATGCTGAAAAACCATTATATCCTTGTTGTATAGATTTTACGGTTTTTTCAGTGGTGTTAAGATTGATTAACCTGATGGTGAAACATGGATGGAGTGACAGATGTTTTACAGAGCTGCTACAATTGATGAAAGACATTCTTCCAAAAGAAACGATATTCCAAATTCACATTACAAGGCCAAGAAAATATTATGCCTGATGGGATTGGGATACATGAAAATACATGCATGTACGAATGACTGTATTATATATAGGAAGGAATATGAATTTCTGTCAGAGTGTCCTAAATGTGGGACATCATGGTATATGGTGAAAGAAAAATCACAGGCTGATGTAGAGATTACAAAGCTCCCTTAAAAGGTATTTTGGTATCTTCCTCTAATTAATCATTTAAAACATTTATTTGCTAATTCTGATGATGGAAAAAGGTTAAGATGGCATACTGATGAGTGGGTATGTGATGAAAAAATACGTCATCCAGCTGATTTTCCATAATGGAAGAAAATTGATGCACAATATTCTACATTTTGAAATGAAATTAGAAATCTCAGACTAGGGTTGTGCATAGATGGAATGAATCCATACTAAACCCTCAGTAGCACACATAGTTCATGGCCTCTTTTATTTTTAATTTACAACCACTCTCCTGAAGTTTGTATGAAGTGAAAATATGCCATTTTGAGTATAATTATCTTTGGTCCAAAGCAACCCAACAATGATATTGATTTTTACTTGTCACCGTTGATGGATGATTTGACATTGTTATGGGATGATGGTATTAGATTTTATGATTCTTATAAAATGGAATATTTTCAACTGCATGTAGTTCTTCTGTTCACTATAAATGACTTCCCAACGTATGGAAATTTGTCTGGATACAGTGTTAAAGGGCATAAAGAATATCCATTTTGCGAACAATATACATCATATTGTCAATTGCATCATGGGAGGAAAACAGTGTACATGGGTCATCAAAAGTTTTTGCCAATGGGTCACCCTTATAGGAGACTAAAAAAGGCATTCAATGGCTCATAAGAATTTGATACTGCTCCAAAAACTTTATCCCCTGATCTGTATTTGAGAGGGTGAAAAACCTTGATGTGACATTAGGAAAGACACAGAAATCTGGTAATGATAGAAATATTTTGAATAAAAGGTCAATATTTTCTGAGCTACCATATTAGAGGTATCATGAAGGTAAATATAATATTGATTTCATGCATGTGGAGAATAATATCTATGATTGTTTGATTGGAACATTGTTAGATATTAAAGGAAAGACAAAAAATGGGTTAAATGCAAGATTAGACTTACTATCAATGGGAATACGTTTGGAGTTAGCTCCCACTCTTAAAGGAAGACAATCATTTCTTCCCCCGACCTGTCATACATTATCAAAGAGGGAGAATATTAGCTTCTGTTAGTGTCTTCATGATATCAAAGTGCCTCAAGGGTATTCTTCAAATGTAAAAAGTTTTGTCTCATTGAAGGACTTGAAGTTGATAGGTATGAAATCACATGATTGTCACATCATGAGGCAACAAATTCGATCTATTTCATTGCGTGGATTATTGCACATTCGTGTTATAAGGACTATAATGATGTTGTGTTATTTTTTCAATTCAATTTGTAACAAGGTGATTTATTTGAATGCTTTGAACATTTTGGAAAATGATGCAATTTTTATACTTTGTCAATTGAAAATGTATTTTCCTCCAACTTTTTTTGATATAATGGTGTATTTAATGATTTATCAGGTTTGATAAATAAAGCTTTGTGGACTTGTATATCTTCGTTGGATGTATCCTTTTGAAAGGTATATGAAAATATTAAAGGGGTATGTTAAAAATTCATATCGATCTGAATCCTCTATTACTGAAAAGTATATTTCTGAGGAGGTAGCAGAGTTTTGTACGAGCTACGTCGCTATGGCACAACACATAGGTTTGCCTCCATCTCGCCATGAATCAGTTAATAATGAGGGAAATGGGATTCATGTCTTGAATGTCAAATCATTGTCAGCCGAACAGATGAAGAAGTAAGAATCATACATCTTGAAAAAAATAGCTGATGCTCAACCATATATCACATTTCATATTAATGAGTTTAAACAATGGCATCCAAAGAAGAAAGAAATGTGGATTTTGAATGAGCACAACAAAACTTTTTGGTCATGGATTAAAAAGACTTTGCGTGGTAGATCAGATGTATCAGAGACATTAAAATGGATAGTGGTTGGTCCATGTTTGAATGTGATAACATGGTCCGGTTATGACATTAATGGTTATACATTTCATATGAAAGCTCAGGACAACAGAAGTGTAGTTCAGAATAATGGTGTATTGGTGTTTGCAGAAGCAATGCATTTTTCGAGTGCTAAGGACAAAAACCCAATTTCTGCGTCAAGTGCATATTTAGGAGTTATTGAAGACATATGGGAGGTTTATTACTTTAAAATTAAAGTTCTTGTTTTTAACTATAAATGGTTTATCGGGAACAACAGTGTCAGAAACGATGAATTTGGAATGACACTTGTTAATCTAAATATATTGGAAGACACAATTGATTATTTTATAATGGAAACACATGAAAAAAAAATTTCTATATAGTAGATCAATCAGATATGCAGTGGGCTGTTGTTTTACAAGGATAAAAACAATATGTTGGTGAGGATGAAATTGATGAAGATTCTGATTTATGTGAGATCCCTACATCCATGGAAATATTAACAGAATATAATGATGAGCATGATGAAGACATGGTTTGTGCCATATGGAACGATCACGACGAAGGAATTTGGGAAAAAAATCCATTTGTACATTCCTAAAATTACTGGTAATATATTTTTATTTCTTGTTTACATTTATTTTTTTCTTAAATGTTAGATATTGTTAGTTTTTTATTTATTAAAACATGTTTTAAAACAAAATAAGTATAAGTTTTTGTTTGTTTTAAGTTTTTTTAGTTTACTTTATCATGTTTATACCCATTACATGAATTATATATCTATTATTTTTGATCAGTGAAAATTACATTACCATGTTTACCATGTTTACCAGGTTTACCATGTTTTCCATCTTGACCATCTTTACCATCTTTACTATCTTTACCATCATTACAATTTTTTAACATGCTTACCATATTACCAATGTTTACTATTACATAACTTAGCACACTTTTCTATTTTCTGATTACATTTGTATGAAAATATTTGAATTTGTATATTTGTGAACTAACGTTTGTTTTTTTTTATTTGAAGGATAATGACAGCTCATTCAATTGATCAACCACATGATTTTGGAGGTGAGCATATTGTTGGTCAAACCTCTGGGGATGAACATTCACATGATCCAATTACGACAAAGAGTTCAAAGGTTGGTAAATGTGCATGCACACATTTACCAAAATTATCACTTGCCCATACGCAGGATCAGAGGATAGTCATTGAGTTTGATGATGATGATATTCCTAGAGGTTCGAATCCAAAAGAAATTAAGAGTTTTGTAGAAACTCAGGCTAAGAGTAAAGTAATCATTCTGTATGATGACTGGAGAAGTGTGGATAAAGGGATAATCTCTCAGTTGTGGGAGATGATTTTGGTAAGATCTTTAGTTATTGTTTGACTATTCTTTTAATGTGTCTAGTATATATAATATGTTTAACATCTTCTTTATCAGATGACATTTGATATTTCTGACACTGGAGGAGTCAGGAAGAAATGCTTATCATTGGCTACCAGGAGATGGAGGGATTTCAAATCAACCCTCTCATCTGATTTCAATTATGGTCATAGGAGTCATGACAATACATGTCGTATGTATCCTTTTATAGATGATGACACATGGAGATAGTTTTTTGAAAGTAGAAGAAAATAGTCATTTTTGGTAAGGGCAATGTAAACTTTTATAAACTTTCTTATATAGATGGTTTTATTAATGTTTTGTTAATGATTTCTTATTCATAATTTACAGAAAACAAGGAAAGCTCATCAGGATATCCAATCTAAAAATGTATACCCTCATAGTTTATCTCAGGGAGGGTATGCATTTTTGGATGAAAAAATGATGGCGGAAAAATTTCAACAACTAAGAGATGAGTCTTCAAGCTCTGGAGAGGTGGCCCCTCCATCCCTTCCATCTAGACATGAAAAATGGAAGAGAGCTCAGAAGGGAAAAAAGGGCAATATTTTTCAAAAGAATTTAGAATCATAATTGAGAGGATTGTAAGATATATATTTTATTTATTTAAGTTAACTATTGTATTCATATAATTTCAATCATTACAGAAATTTTCAATTAATTAATACAGGACTCTCTTGAGAAGCAGAGTTCACATGGGGCATTTATAGCTACTGGGAGGAAAGATAATTTATCTGTATCATTGGGAAGGCCCGAACATCCTGGTCATGTAAGAGGATATCTAGTAGTTGTATCGGTAAGAAAAGTGTTTCCACGTTCTTCAAATTCAAACGTTGAGGGGGTTTATAAAAAAATAGAATCCTTGGAGGCTAAAGTTCATAATATTAATGCGACGATGGAGGACAAGATTAGAGCATCGGTGCAGTCTATGTTTGCAGACATGCAAAGACAATTTCATACTACAGCTCCCACTCCTCCACCTCCCCCTGCAGACCCCATTATTTATCCTCCACCTCCGCCAGTAGCTCCCACTCCCCCACCTCATCCTGCAGACTCCATTTTTTATCCTACTCCTCCATCGCAGCTTCCTACTTATTGCGAGTTGTATGTTGATGATTCTCAACATCATATAATATCATATGGGTCCGTATATTGTATAGGAGATATAGTTCATCATCAAAAATTAGAGGTAGAGAATCAGAGGGTCACTATACATGATATTATAGATAGATCAGCTTGGGTACCATTACCTACAGATGAGGTGGCGACAGTTGGACAGAGTATTGGCTATTTTTTAATTTGGCCATCCAAACTTCTTTGAATCAGTACCATAGAGGTATGAATGTTATATCTTTTACATTATTTTTTTATTAAAGTTTATTTATCATTTGAAAACTAATATATTTTTCAATTTATTTTTACAGGAATACTTCAAAGGTAATGAAATACTGTCTAGACAATAACAAAGACAAATGGCTATGACATCAGATATAGATTCTAGTAGTCTTGACAGATTTTCAAGATATTCAAATTTGTTGGTGGGTAATTATGAGTTCCAAATGGAAGATCATGTTTGTAGACATGAAATAAGTGTGGGGATTATGAAAACTGATAACATGGAGCTTGTTACTAGAGAAAGGTTGGGCATCAACGTGGTGCAAATTTTTTCCATGTAAGTCTTAAAACCTTTTCCCAACGTTATATTTATTAAAAATGTATACTTATGTATGTTTTGTGTTAGGTATCATTATAAAATTTGTGAGAGGAATGAGCTGACAGATATATATAGATTCATGGACCCGCAATTGATTTCCCCTAAAGCATGTGCATTGAATGAGGAACAAAGAATGGTTTATATTGCTGAAAGACTTTAAAAGAATATAGTCACACAATGTTGGATGATGCCTTTTTGTGAGAGGTATGAAACACATTTCTCTCAAAGATTTAATTATATTTTAACATAAAAAACCACTAAAGTTAAATTTCCTTTTATCAGTGATCATTGGATATTAGGGGTTTTTTTCCCAAGGGACAAAGCACTTTATTGGATATGCTCTGTCCATGCTGATGTGCGGGAAAGTTTTAAGAATATATTGGAAAAGTAAGTTTCAATTTCTCAATAGTTTTATATATTATAATGAATTTTAAATTTACCCCATTCATATTATTTTCTAACAGTGCATGGACCTAATTTCAAAAAAACACAAAGAAAAGGAATGCAAAGATCAAATATGTAAATGTGAAGGTAAATATCCATTTATAATTTGTACTTTTTGATTTATTACATAAAAATAAAATATTGAATTTACAGTCATTCAAACCGAATTGTCATGAACAACAAGGAATCATTGAATGCAGATATTATATGTTATGATTTATGTATGAAATAATAACAACTGGGACAGTTGTGAATTTTGACCTGGTATGACTTCCTCTTAAACTCTACCATAATATTTCAATTTGATTTATTAATTATACACGTTAACTAGTTTTCTTTTTCATTTGTAGCTTTTTGATGACCCTCAACCCTATACTGCTGAAGACATCAAACACTTGCAAGTGGAGTGGTAAAATTATTTTACCGGTTTGATTGAATTTTAGTTGTTTGTAATGTAAAATGTAATTTTGAATATTGTCACTGTAATTGTGTATTTGGTAGTTATTTAGGTTGGATTTAGTTTTTTTAAGTTGACAGTGTAAGTTTTGAATGTTATATATGTGAATGGTTAATTATGATCTATTTCTTGTTTTTCTCTACTTATGATGTTTTTTCTGGTATGGATTTTGGTCTGGGGGGAGGGGTTCCAATGGTGTGGGGGGTGTTCAGTGGGGTTGGGGGTGTTCAGTGGGGATGGGGGGTGTCCAGGGGTCTGGGAGGGCTGTCTGGTGGGGTGGGGTAGTCTAGGGGGTGGGAAGGCTGTCTAGGGGTGTGGGAAGGCTGTACAGTGGTGTGGGAGTTTTGTCCAGGGGGTGGGGGTATACATGAGGGTGGGGTTTGTCCAAGGGTGTTTGGGACTATACATGGATGTACTAGGGGATCCAATGGGGTGGGGGAGGGTTGTCTAGAGGGTATGGGGTACACATGAGGGTGGGGGTTGTCTAGGGGTGTTTGGGGTAGTCTAGGGGTGTGGTGGGGGCTGTCAAGTGGGGTGAGGGGGTGAGGTGGTGTTTTTCAGGAGGGTGGGGGGGTTTTGAGGGGTTTTGGGGCTGTCCAAGGGGTCAGGGGTAGTTCAGGGGTGTGGTAGGGGCTCTAATGGGGTGGGGGCTATCGTGTGGGGTAAGGTGGTTCTGTTCAGGAGGGTGGAGGGTTCTCGAGGGGTGTTTGGGGCTATCCATGGGGTCGGGGGTAGTCCAGGGGTGTGGTGGGGGATGTCAAATGGGGTGAGGGGTGAGGGGTGTTGTTCAGGAGGGTGGGGGTGTCGAGGGGTGTTTGGGGTTTTCCAAGGGGTTGGGGGAAGTCCAAGGGTGTGGTGGGGGCTCCAATGGGGTTGTGGCTATCAAGCGGGGTGAGGGGGTGCTGTTCAAGAGGCTAGGGGGTTGTCGAGGGGTATTTGGGGCTATCCAGGGGGTCGGGGCAGTCCAAGGGTGTGGTGGGGGCTCCAATGGGGTGGGGGCTATCAAGGGGTGAGGGGGTGCTGTTCAGGAGGGTGGGGGTAGTCGAGGGGTGTTTGGGGTTGTCCAGGGGGGGCAGGGGGCAGTCCAGGGGTGTGGTGGGGGCTCTAATGGGGTTGGGGAGGGCTGTCCAGGGGGTATACATGAGGGTGGGGTCTATCTAGTGGGGTAAGTTTTATATGTTATCAATGTAAATGCTTAAATTTTCTTTAGTTCTTGTTTTGATCTCCTTTTGTTTTTGTGGTACGATTTCATGATTTGGTTCCTGGTTGATTCTGGGGGAGAGCAGAGGACTGCATTCAATTTTTTTTAAAAAAAAATGGCTTCCACGTCGGTTATTTTATAACTGGCATGATAAAGAAATCGGGAAGGGTTTATCACGTCAGTTTTTTAATAACTGATGTGATAAACACAAGTGGCATAGTTTATCACGTCGGTTATTTCATAACCGACACGATAAAAGTCCTGGGAAATGGTTTGTCACGTCATTTATTTATTAACCGACGTGAACCACCCCCCCCCCCCCCTCAGACTGGTTTAGAACGTCGGTTATTATATAACCGATGTGATAAACCATATCCCAGTATTTTATCAGGTCTGTTAATTAATAACCAACATGATAAACCAGGGGGTAGGGTTTATATTGTCGGTTATTATATAACCGATGTGACAAACCCCCCTCCCCTGGTTTATCATGACAGTTCTATAATAACAGACGTTATAAACTCCCCCCCCCCGGTTTTTTCACATCGGTTTTCAATTAACCGACGTGATAAACATCGCGATTTTATGTTTTTGACATAGGTTTTTAAATAAACGACATAAAAAACATTATTTATTACGTCGTCCATATTAACTTCGGCTAAAAACTAATGTATGAAATGAAAAATAACCGACGTAAAAAATGTTTTCAGCAGTAGTGATCACATTGCACATTTAAACAAGTTGGTTACATCAAAGACAATATTCACATCTACCATAAATAGAAACGTATTTAAAATGAAACATTGATTCTTTCTTGACACTTCCTCGACACTATCATCACATCATGTACCTTTCCCTTGACCTATGAAAAACATTTCAAAAACTTGGGATAGGCATAAAAAGCTCAGTAAGGGATATAAAAATATTGAAAGAAAACCTTAGTCCATGTATAAATAAGAATCAATGAAATCATAATTTACTCATAAAACATAAGAACTTTAACATAACTCATTAAATCATAAGATTTATTAATAACCCCTAGAAATCATAAGACAGAAAGGTAATTTTAGGCATTCATAACATTCTTACGTAGGGAGTAACCCTCATGGTTACGTTTGGAATACCCATCACAGTATATTCCCTAAATCTCTTTAGAGAAATCTTCGAGTTTAACTTCTTCGCGGTACCCAATTCATTGGAGAGATATCTTGGGCTCACCTGCCCTTAGTTTATCATGGAACCACCTTTCTTCATAAACAATGCCCAAGAACCATAATATAATCATGCATAAAGGAAACATAACATTTCTACATTTCAATCCCAAGATATCAATACAACACATTGATACAATCAAAAAATTATCAAAACCATTTTCAATACCAAAATTAAATAAAAGTAAAACATGGTATTTAGTTTTCATTTAAAAAAAGTTATGGCTTGTAGAGGAAGCTGAAACTCAAATAATGGTCACGGCGGCGGAAAAGTCATTGTCGCCACATACGTAAGACAAAAAATTCCTTTTGTCATTTAGTAAAACACTTCGTATAAAAATATTCCTTTTGAATAAAAGTAAAATTCAAAAGTTTTTATAAACCGTATAAAAGAGAGTTGTGTATAAAACAAAATCTTCTCTAATGAAAGGAGATTGATACGAAGTCCCTTAACTTGTGTCCGACTTCACTCGATCGTTCTTTAATATCCTGAATAATAAACTAGAGTTAATTTATACTTGCTTAAGAACCTTTTTCAAATTCCTTATTCCTTTTACAAAACTTATTTCCTTGTTATGAACATTATGTAATTATTTAAGTTAATAATTGTTGTTTTGTCGATCTTTGGTATTTGAGTCAAAAATAAACTTCTTATAATTACAGGTTTTTAATGCGGTAAAATATCCATTATTTCTAGAATTATATTCATGATTTAGATATCATATATATATATATATATATATATATGCATTTATAATATTACATAACATTTAGAGGTAAGAGATGAAATTCACCGTTCAGGGAGACGGTAAGTCGTACGTACGAATGAACGCTACTTTCATTTTTATTTTGTATTTAATGGAATAACATCATAATGATATAAAGTTATATTATAATTATAGTATGATATCATATGTAATACCATTAACTCAATCCTTTATATTTCCCATATATGGCATTAACGAATCAAATCACCTTGAGGGGGTGGTAGTCTGCACATCCTAAAATAAAATTATTGTGTTTACCCATAATGGAAAACATAAAGATATGCCATAAATGAAAAATACGGAAGAATAAGGTTAACATAAAAATAATATATATATATATATATATATATAATATAAAAATATAGTGACATCTTGGAGAGTTTCTTCCTAAGGAAAGGCTTATATAATGAAGAGAGGGATATTGGGATCTTATTTTTGTAGATTTTGGATGAGCCAAATTGCTTGAGAAGTGTGAGAGATGGGTAGGAAGTGGGGTCTTTTTATAAGGGAGACGAGGGACTCTTTTGGAAATATTGAAACTATTATTTTATTAAAAAATTAAATTCGGATTATAAAGCACCAAATATCATTAAAGTAGAGGATAAAGTGGAAAAGTATTGAAATAAAATCATCCAATAGGTATTGGACAAGTGTTGGATATTTTTTTGAAATTTATCTTCTTGTTTATTTAATTTATTCATTACTAATGCAAACACTCCATCATTATTGTGTCATAAATAATTTTATATATTTGATGTCTAAAAATTATATTAAAATTAAAATGTTGTAGGAAAATTATTTTATATTTATAATTGATATTTATATTTGAAAAGATAACTTGTATAACCTCTTGTAAAAATTGTTTTAGTAAAACCAAACATGTTTGTGAAATTTTTTTTTTACTTTAAATAAAAGGTATTGATGTCATTATCATACCCAAGTGGCTCCATGGGGTCCCAAAAATTGACCCATGGATTTTCTTTTTTGTCCATGACTCATCCAATAAGCATAGGACATTTTTCAAGGTAATTTCATATTATTAAAACCTTATTTTTACCTTAAATTACCCAAATTACGTCTAATCGCGGTTCATAAAACTCAAAAGTTACTATTCACCAATGATTATTTTTATCCATTGAACCACATTTTACATATTAATGAAAACCTATGTCAGATTTTTGAAATTCAATACATTGAAGTGGTAAAGTTTCATTTAAATTAAAAATTGGTTTTTTAACTACCACTTAGTGGTTTCACTATTCATCAAAAATTGATGTTTTTCAGAAAAATACCAAATATTCACTCCAAGATATATTTGATATTAAAAATTCAAAAATGTTTTTTATTTTACAAAATTTAAAACATATAAGTTTCTTTAATTAATTTTATAATTAATTCCTGCGGTGAAATCAAATAGCGTGTTTTTAAGAAACAATATATATCAAAAGATTGACACTTGTTTATGTTAAATTTCAAAGTGAAATTAATTCCAATGCCCACCATTAGATTAAATGGTAAAAATATATTCTAATTTCACTTTAAACCCAATTAAAAAGATAATATATCTATATAAATAAATTAGATTAAAATGAGGTTTTGAATTAAAATACAACATTTTTCACTATTCAAAAAAAATGAACATTATCAGAAAAATACAAAAATTTTATCCAAAGTAAATTTCTATGTCCCAATTATAATGAATAAGTTTATTTTGACAAATAGAGCTTATAAAATTTTCAATAGTTAGATTTAGAAATGGTTTTCCACTAAAAGGTAGTAAAATAATCTTGTTAAAAAATATTAGTGTATTATATTCTTGAGATTGGATTTATTCTCATTTCAAGCCTCTAAAACACTATCTAATTCATAAATAATAATAGACATGAAAATATATTATTCTCTACTTACTTGGGATGTTACAAATACCTTATCATTCTACAGCATAAAAAAGAATATTTAAGGAAGCATCACTTTATTTAAAAGGTTCTCTATTTCTAGAGGTTGGGAGAAAATTAGAGTATCCAAAAGTGTAATATTTAGTTCCATAAATCAATCATCACACTCTATCATCTAGATAAATTTAAACCCTTTTTAAGTTAACTTAGTTAACAGGATAGATAACTGAGTAATTTTTTCAACAAACATGTTCTAATAAACTATTATTCCTTGAAAAATATGAATCATTATGACATTTATAGGTCATTTCCATTCATCAAAAAGTTTATAAATATCATGGTAAATAGTAATAAAATCATCAAAAAAAATGTATCAGAGGGAAGAAATTTTTTACCCAAAATTCACAATTACATAATTGTATATATATTTTCTTTTTTTAATGATGAAAACCAATCCTTAAGTAGCATCAAAGATCCATGTGACATTTATAATATACCAATGTATCAATAATAAACATAATTAAAAAATTATCTTTATATACATCTAAAATTATATTCAAATGATCCATGAATACATCTGCTACACTAGACAACCAAAAGGGAATAATTAAAAACTCATAGTGCTTATATCTAGTCTGAAACTTAGTCTTCATGATATATTCATCTTTCAACTTCAATTGATGATTCTATGAATATAGATCAATCATTGAAAAATATTATGCATCTAGCATATTATCAAAAAAATCATTGACATGAGGTGAAGGATTGTTATTTTTAAATAAGCTTTTATTAAAGGCTCTATAATTATTGAAAAGTCTTATTGTCCCATATTTATTTTTGAAATATAAAATAGGAGAACCCCGTGGTGAAGTTCTAGGATAAATGAAACCATTATCTAAAAAATATTTCAACTATAATATCAATTCCTAATGTTTTACTTTATATATTCGTTAAGGGGGATTTAAAATTGTGTTAGAATAATGCACTAATTAAACAGTAAACTCATCCTATCAAATAAGAATAAAATTATGAAAATCATTAAGATGTTTCATCTACATATTTATTTACTACTCTAAAATTAGTAATTTGATTTTTCTTATTTTATTTCAACAATACAATCCATTTAACTTTCACTTTCATATTTAATCAATATCATTGATTCGTGGTATTTTATAAAAGGTATAATTTTATTGAATAAAACTTTATTATCTTTTTAATCAATCCTTGTGTGATAAAGTAAAACATAATCCATAACCAAATTAAAATATAACTCTACTATGACCAGTTTAGCAGGATTTTTAATAAAGTTAATTTGAAAGAAAATAATAGGATGATTCCTATAAATATTTATTGCTTAAATATCTCCACCATGTGTTTTCTCAAATAGATATATCATCTATTCCTAAGGTGATATTCATATTTTTCATGAAAATTTATTAGAAACAATGGAATTCAAATATCCAGAGTGAAATAGGGGAATGAAATTATTTTAATAAATAAGAAGTATTCTTTCCCCAATTCCTTAGATGGTCTAAAAACAAATTTAGTAGTACAAACAGATTATACCAAAGAATGTTTATTATAATCCTATTATTTTCTACAATTTTATATAATTTCAGAAATACATTAGCATAATTCCCCATGTCATTATATATAAAACATCCCAAAAGTTGATGGATATATTTCACCCTATTCTTGGGCTGTTCAGGACTCATTCATTTATAGTTATAGACTGTATAACAAATATTACAATAGCAGTAACATTTTACTCATCTAGAAGGAAAATATTGAAATATTATTATACTATACATAGAGCATATTGGTGGATTTATTCCATATATCTTTACTAGATTATTCTCAATTTCCATACACATTATAAATTTATTTCACTTGTCATCTCAAAAATATAATTATCAATACCCCATATCAGCCTTCAAAGCACGATAAAGAAATTTTGATCAGATTTGAATTTCTTATACGGCTAAATAATGTTGTGAACATGGTTTGAATACTGAGTATTATATATTATTTTTACTATCAAGGAACCAAAGAAAATATGGTTATGATATGGGCAATCATGTAAAATTTGTTCATGTAGAACTACTAAAGGATAATTTTCTCCTTAAATTTAAATAATTGATTATCAATCATTGTCTGAAAAAATACAGAAAAGATTATCTAGAAAAAGATTCATAAATGTGTCTAATTATATAACATCATGCTCATGTAACTCTCTTTTATTACAAACAAAATATCACAATATATTATCTTCTCATTCAAAAATACAAATATAAAATTATTCATTTTTATGTTATAAATGTACTATGGGGTCAAATATATTTTCAATAACATTAATTTATCATTTATACTCCACTAGTTATGATGCAACACTAAAATATAGAGGGTTCCATTTTATGACATGCTCAACTATCAATATCTTTCGCTATAGTAAATCTGGTTTCTCTCTAAAATAGATTTGACTACCATATATAGCCTACATCAATGGACCCATCACTATAGAAAATTGTTCAGTTATAATAAAAACCATTATAGGCAGCTAATTTATAAGTTTATTTTCCTCTTGGTTACCTCATACTACTACTTCCCTATTCTATTTGTGGAACATCATTCTAAAAAACATAGTTTCGATGAAAAAATTGAAATAATCAAATTATTTACTATGATAATAAAAAATCATAATTTTATCAGAGTATCTTATTGCATTATACAAACCTATAAAATTTTCTAATCCATTCAAATGATTCAATTTATAATGTCCCAACATTAAAAATATTTTAATCATAAATTTTAATTCAAGATACAATATCATATATTTAATTATATTAATAGTTTATTTATTTAGAGAAATATGAATTGAATCTTACACAACAAAACCATATATTAAAAATTGGACACATCTAGTAAGTTTCAAAAAATTTCATTATATCTAACTTTTAAAATTAAACGTGTTTTATTTTCATAAAAAATCATCATGATTATCACCTTTACTTATTATTGGTAATTATACATCTTTAAACCTTGTGATATATTTTAAAAATGTTGTATGGGCACAAAAAACTCAGTAAGGTACATAAAAAGAATAAATTTGTTAGTACATTTAAAATCAAGAAAACAAATTAGTTTTTTACCTTCAATACAATAATTCATGGTCATTTGAATTATATCACATATACATGAGAACCAACCAAATTTTTATCAAAATATATCATTTAAAACTTGTTGCAAGAAAATAGAAACCCTATTAGGTGACTTAGAGCATTGTATTCATAACATTTTTCAGAAATAATTGGGTCCCATGTAAACTGAAAGGAGAAACCAGACCAGCTAACACCCTCCTTTTATCCATTGAAGAAAACAAGAATTACCCATTGCACTAGAGAGTTATAATGAGGCTCACCCATTTTATAAGCTACCTCAAGATATACCTACTTATAATATATATATAACTTTCACCCATCGTATAAGATGTATTAGGATCACCAATCATATAAGCTATATTGGGATCACCTATTAATTATATATAATTCTCATGTACCAAACCATATGTTGAGTCAAAAGGATAGCTTTGACATAGAATTAGCGTATTATTAAAACTAAAATATATTTTGTTAAAAAAAGTATATTTATCTAACTTCTATACTTTAACCATTCTGTATATTGTTTCTTAGAAATTATATTTTCATCGATTAAGAATAAAAATTCATGATAAAAAATTCATTTTAGTAACACGATAAACTTGTATAATAAACATCAAAAGAGGGTTGATGATTTAATCAGATAAAGAATTATAAAATTATATAAGTCAATGTATAATGAAGTCCATAAGAAGGTGTTATATCAAGGAAATCAAAAAACATTTTTAGAAAAATGTAGACATTATATTTGGATAAATATTTATAATATATACTAGATGAATAAACTCTAGTTTTCCAAATTAATGGAAATAATTCTATAAAATGTGACCCAGAATCCTTAAAATGGTTCTTTATCAATGTGTTCATTAGATTGTAAAGATATAATTATCCTTACAAGTGAAGGAAGGGTTCTTCCTAAGTAATTATAACCACCTTTTAAGATTGTCTAATGTGACTGCATGAGAAATTCATATAAATAGAATCATTATTCATGGATAAGTAAGATTTTGAATCACTAGACAAATAAAATTTATTTTGAGGATTTGTGAACCATCTAATTAGAATGATAAATCATCATTATAATTATTTGTCAAGTAATTTTATTAAGTCATCCAATGTGAGGATATTCTCCATCATACATATGAATTTTTATTTTTTTTATTGTTTTTTATCATTCTTGATTGAGGGATATCATGGTTTTTAGAGGAAATGGTATATCTGATATAAATTGATTAGGGGATCCCATGTCTAGAGAAATAGATGATCTTCTAATCATTATATTAGTTTGTTCTTTGATTAAGGAATACATTACATTATGATTTTTAAAATAGTGGTTAAATAATGTATTTTTTTTGAACACCATAAAATATAATTTTAATATGTATATATTATTATAAAATTTCATTATAAATCTCTTAAATACATTTTATAATCATTGATATTAAATTTTTATAACTTATTTTTTAATAGTTGTTTAAAAAAATTCTAAAACTGTAAATCAGAATGACTCTTTGTCTAATAAACTTATTTAAAGAGGAAAGAGAACATTTTATTCTTTTTTATAGGCTATAATTAACCCTCTCTTGTAGTAAACTGTAAAACATTACAATCCAATATTTTTTCCACCATTGGAGGTTGGGTTCTAAGGTTTTGGAGGGGGTGATGTAAAGGTTGTGGGGTCAAGTCCTCAAGCCTGTGATTTAATGAAATTTTCTTCCACATTTGTGTTCTGTGGTGGAAGATATAAAAAACCTATTACCATACAATATTTCTTATCAGGGCATGTTCTAATTTTATATTTTTAAATAAATATTTGTTATAAATTGCTACACATTAAATTAATGAAGTTTTATGATTATTATAAATTTTTATACTAATGTGTATATTTACCAAAGAGTATTTTTTATATAAGATGGTAGGTTTTTGGGTTGTATAGTTAGATAATATAAATCCAAATAGGCCACTAATTTTTTATGGTACTAAAAATAAATATTATAGTGATACAATGAAGAATTTTTTTACCAACACTATATTAGAATAATTTTTGATAAATATTAGAAATTATGTTATTTAGGAAAAAGATGTTTCTACTTTTAAAAAAGATGTAAAATTGGAATATAATTATAACTAAAGAGTATGAAATTCTTCTTTATGCTCTATTATATGAATGATCAATAATCAAATATTATCTTGTGATGCTGCTAATAGTATTTGGACAAATAGTTCATTTATTCACTTTGGGATAAAAAAAGTTATCAAAATGAGAAGATATTTTAAAATACATAATCATCATGTTTTTTACCTAAATAATTAGTTTCTAAGATGCTTTAAATTTTCATGAATTTTTTAAATAGATTAAAATATTTTCAATATAAATATTTAACTAATAAACATATGTTTGAAACAATTATTGATATTATTTCTTGATAATGGGAATCAAAGAGAATAACTATTGATGATACTAAACATTTTACTATGATGATCTTAGATGATCTCATTCGAGTTGTCATCCATTGGAATGGTAGACTAAAAACACATCCCATGAATGCCTAGAAATGTAATGGTGTTTCTTTTTAATCAAATTCTATAATAGTCAAGAATGTTATATATGAATATAAATTTTCTATTTTTTCCTAAAAAAATAAAATAATAGATGATATAGAAAGATATTATTTGGAGCAGCGTGAGAATGATATTGAAAATCATGTTGAAATAATGAACAAATTTATTGCAATGAATGATTTCATGATTAAGTATATGAAATGTTAAAATATAAAAGTAAAAATAAAGACACATATAAGGTGATATGTTATGAATAAGTGAAACCTGGACAAATCAATACAGATTATCCTAGATTCATGATGAATGAAATGAATGATAGGATTTATAAAATGTTATATAGGTAAAATGGTAATAAAAGTATAAAATATGTAGAGACATTTCATTCATGTTGTAGAGAAATTTCTTTAATAAATTAATAAGAAAACAAAAATAATATTTAGATGATTATTAGATTATATGTTGAAATTATGAAGACTAATAATTTCTTCACGGATAGGGTATCTTCTCAATCATAAAAAGTTCTATTTTCAAATTATATTTTACTTGATTACAATTATATAAATATCTCTATATCTTCAAAAGAAAGAAAATAAAATTCTCTCGATGAAGATGATACATTACTATGGTATGTGGATGTTTCTATATTTAAAACATTGTTAAAAAGACATAATAATAAGTTTCTAAAATTATGGAATTAGTAATGTAGAAATTTCCAAAGGAAATTTAATAATGTGAAAATGTTCCCTAAATATTTCAAATATTAATAAATAATTATATTTCAAATCTTTTTGTACTATATCATTTGATAATAATTAATTTTTAAAAAAGGTAAATAATATTTAGTCTAAAATAATTTCTTTCACATATTATGTATAGTATGTAAAATATTTACAACATGTATTTAATGATGATATATCATTGAAATACTCTATGAGTGAGTTTTAAGACCTCAAAACATCATTATCAAAACAATTATATTTTACTAAGAATTTCACCCAATTGAACAAAGTGTAAAAGTGGTGGACATTAGAAGAAAAAAATTTCTTTAAATAATGTCCAGTATTTTGATTTCCATATATAATATATTCCAAAATACACATAATTTGATCAATATAAATGAGTTTAATATATACAGATTTATAAATTATTAAATTAAAAAATTGTTGGCCAATAGATGTTTGGGAACCAAAATTATTACATTCTATTTTAAGAACATTTAGAAGTGTACCGACCTAAAAAATACCTGGTACATAGATAATTGGACTCCAAATCATATGACTAGAAAAAAAAAATTTCAATAGATTATATGGATGAAAGGTAGAAAAGATAGTTTTGGTGATAATTCACAATAAGAGATATATTATATACATAATATTTTTTATCTTGGAAAACATTTAATTTAAAATGTTTTATTTTTTATAGGAAACAGGTGTAACCACATTTTCATTAGTCAATGATGTGATAAAGCATACCTCATGAACATCAAGAATGATAAATGAACTATTTAATGTTATGAATGATAATTTAGTCAATCTACTGTGAAGAATGAAAATGTATTTAAACATAACATAGATGACACTAGAAAACAATATATAACTTGACTTAGTGTAATAGAAAATTATTATTAGTTATAAAAAGAAATTTAGTGAAATTTGATGTTGAAAATTAATCCAAATTCTCTAAGAAATGAATGTTTTTATATTTTCCAAATTTAAGGTTCAATTCATTAAATTTTTTTGAACCCTGTAAATTTATAATGAAACATAATTCATGGTTTAGATCTATTAGTGAGGTTCAAATTCTAATGACTTATATTTAGATAATAAGTATTCATTTCATCCTACACATATTGGATGAATTGGTGGGAAATACTTTCTATATAAATTAGTTGATGACTAAACTTCATATACATGGGTATATATTCTTAGAAAAATTGATAAAATCGATTTTTTAAATATCTTCGCTTCCTAAGAAAAAAATGAGAAAAGGATGCCTTTGGTCAGAATTCATACAGATCATGGTGCAGAATTTGTAAATTCTAATTTTGAAACTTTTAGTATTAAAAAAGTAATAATAAATATCTTTTTATCTCTAAGAACGCCACTATAAAATGATGTAGTTGAATGAAGAAATATGGTTCTTTAGGATATTAATAGAATGATGTTGACTGAATACTGAGTTGTTAATCATTTTGGGGAAAAAATATTTATTACATCCATTGATACTATAAATCAAGTTTTACATAGTCCTTTTCATAAGACAAGTCCTTAGGAGTTTTGGGTTGGATGTAGGAAAAAATTATTATGTCATATTTTTTAGTTGTAATGTATTCTTAATGAATAATAAAGATAATATACAAAAAAAAAATCTAAAATTAGATTGTTGAATTTTTCTTTAATATTATACAAATTGTAAGTATTATAGTGTTCATAATAAAAATACTAGTATTGTTGGGAAATAGTGCATAGAAAATGCAATGAAACTATTCCTTTTGTTTTTAAGTAACCCAAAACTAATTCTTATGGTGATAATTATAATACTGAATTTTAGCCCATGATGGAAAATTATTTTGATGATATAACAACTAAAAAACATTTTCTAAAATTGTACATCAAAAATAAATTCAAACTGCATTTTTTGAGTATTAATTACAATCCCAAGAGTTACAAAAATGCTTAAAATCATCCAAATGATAATATAATTGGTGATGTATATCAAACTATAAAAATATATGTTCATTATGAAAAAATGTGAACATTGTGTATATATATTAAAATTTGAACTTAAGAATCCAGATGAGGATTTGTGTTATAATTATTGGGTAAAAGGAATGAAAGATGAACTCAATTTTTTTAGAGGAATAAACTTTAGACTTTAGTTGAAAATCCTAATGATTCTCCATTAATTTATATAAAATGGGTTTTCCATAATAAATTCAATTAAAATGAAGTAAATATTAAAAATAAATTTTTACTTTTTTGAAAGGTTTATAATCTACAAGAATTAATAGACTATGAAGGAATTTTTATCTCGGATCTAGGCTTAAATCTATTCATATAATTATACCTTATGAAACATTCTAAAATTTCACTATTTTTCAAATGGATATTCTATAATCTTTCCCTAATGTATATGTTGAGGTGTATTTTTATATAGAACAACAATCTAATTTTTGAAATAAAAAAATCTCTGGGTAATGATTTTAAACTCACTAAATCAATTTATGTAAGAAAACAACCCCCAAGATCCTAGTATAATAAATTAACAAGTTTTTTGTTAATGAAAAACTTTGTAAAGGCTGATGAAAATCCAATTTGTTTTATTAAAAACGTTTTCAAAAAGACCATTATTGTTCAAATTTTAGTTAATGAAATTATAATTGGCTTAAAAAAATTATCTTAATAATTATTTTTTTTATTTTATGAAATATTAGTTTTAAATTAATGTGATGGGTAAATTATCATTTTTCAATGGTTTTCAAATTTCTAAAAATATAAAATGAAATTTTATATCTCAATAAAATTATATAAATGATTTACTTAAATTTTTTGGACATGAAAATGATAAAAGTATTAGTACTCCAATCAAGACATAAAAATTATTAGATCTTGATTAATATAGGAAACTAGTTGATCAATAAAATTAGATCAATGATTAGTATTTTTTATAACTTATAACCATTCAAATAGACTTAAAGTTATGTAAATTATTTTTATTTAGATTTAAATATAATCCGAAAGAGTCCCATTATATTTTTACAAAATGAATTTTTCATTACCATACAAGAATTATGGATCTTGGACTATTTTATTCTTATAAAAATTATTATGAAATGAAAGGTTTTTGGATACTGACATTGGTGGAAATAAATTGGATAAATAAGTACATCTGTATCATTTCATTTCATTGAGGTAGATTTACTTTACTATTCTTGTAATAAATAAGGGTATGTATCACATTACACTAATGGGGCCAAATATGTGGAATTTTTATGTTTTTATACACAACTATTATGGATGTAACACACAATCACTAAATATAGAATTATTTTTTAAAAAAATAAACTTTTTGTGAAAATCATAGTTCAACAAAATTATGTAAAAACCCATAACATCACTCATGAGATATGTACATAAATATAATAAATCATTTCATTTTGGATCACCCATAAAATAGATATAATTTTACAATTTATTTTAACATAAGAACAACATGATCATATTTTAATAAACCAAAAAATTATAATAGATTTAAATATAATAAATAGAAACATTGAATGATTTATTTAAAATGGTAATTCAATATCTGTATTTTTAACAACATAATTACAATAATAAAATCAATAAAAAATTTGGAGTAAATTTTATTTTATACATTTATCATAGTAATTTCTAGAAATATGTTTCATAAACAATTATTAGAAAAAATTCATAATTATTTATTTAAATGTTTTGTAATAAATAATCAAAAAACTATTAGAAAATATTGAGGAACATTTTTTGGATGAATTTTCTTTAAATTTTATTTGATCATACATTTAAAATATTTCTAAAACTACTTCTGCTTGTATATTTTTTCCTAAAATCTAAGAATATCAGATAACTAAAAAACTATCATAATTTGTGTTTATAGATTCTTCTCAGATTTTTAAATTCTAAATGTCTTATTATGACCCTATTCATTTTTATAAATTATTTCATAAAATTTTTAATTATTATATAGCTTAAAAAATTCATATGTTTCTTCCATATCTTAATCCCATAAAACATGTATGAAAATTCATAAAATTTTAAGAGTTAAGTTTTTTAAACTTTAAAGTATTTTTTATCAACAACTAATCTCAAATACCATTTGAATTTAATTCATCATAATTGGGGTCGATAAATGAACTAAATTACATCACTCTATTCAAATAGAAATGGAAAACCTATCATTCAACACTTTCTGATGTTTTAAAAGGGAACTTGAGTCTCTATTTTATCATCTATTTGATCTATTCGGGATAATATTATATTTAGTTTATCTATTTAGAAATAGATTTATACTTTAACTGATTCATCAAATAGAGTTATATTCATGTAAATTTTGATAGAAAAAACATGGTATTTAAACTGAAGTTCATTGATCAATTTGTTGATAGTTATTCATAGTTGGGAATGCCTCTATGTAAAAAAAAGAGGAATTTTATTTTCAATTATCTATGTTAGTAATCTATTTATATATATATATATTTATTTATTTATTTTAGTTAATATGATGGGTTAAATGACCAAACATTTTATTTTTTTGGAAGTTAAAACAAAATTAATATGAAATAGAATGTTGATTTAGTACAAATCTATTTGTAAGTAGAACCCAGTTTATATACATAAAAAGTTCCTATAAAACATAGATATTTTGTAAAATCTAAGGTTGAAATTTCCCATTTTTCAACAATTGAAAATTCAAAAATTTCATTCAACCTATTCTGAGAAATTGAATTCTGGAAATTATGGTGAAAATGATCCTTACACAATAAAAAGGGGCATAAATGATATTACAGTTAAACATGTTAATGTTATATATTTTTTGTAATATGAAAAAGTTCAATATATTGAAATATATATTCAATGTAATTGATGTTATAATTTTATGATCGATTAAGATGAAGATTATTCTATACTAAATTATTTTCAACATCTTTATGGTGAACTTCATGGAAATTTGAATGATCAAGAAGGGAACTAATTTTATAACAGTAAAATTATCTTTCATTTTTTTAGGAAACTATAAAAAAATTATATTTAATTATTATCCTTCTAAAAACAAATTTATGTAAAAATTAGGCATAGATGTGTTTGAAATTTATGGTTAGAAACTCAAAGTGAAATTTGATACATGAAAATAAATTTTAAAATCTCCTCCAATGAAAAGAAAAAAAATCAAAATAAAATGTCTGATGAAGCCATAATTTAATACATAAGAAATAAGGAAGAAAAGAAACTATTTGGTGCATTTTTTGGCCAGATAAAGCTGAGGCCATGCCACTTAAGGAATAAAATTATCATAATATTTTAAAATAAGAATAGAAAAAAATGAAGGATGCTAAATAAAAAAAATATTAAAATATGTTTTATTTAATTAGGTGTTTAGATTCAATCAATAGTTAATATTGTTACTAAAATAAGGTTCATCTATCTGATCTTCCTGTAAAATCTATTTCTAATCATCCCAAAGAATATTTAGTTCAAAATTCAATTGATCCTTTTATAGTTTACTTAGGAAATAAATGATGCCATTTTGGAATTTTGGAATTGTTATATTCATGAACCAACTGAAAAAGTGATGAAAGGGACTTGTCAGTATACTGTTGTCTCAGGTTTCGGTCTCGAAGCGCCCAACGGTTCCGTATCTAATGACGCATGGACCTACTTTCCAAAGGCAGATGTTCACCGGATGGTCTGACCAACGACTCTTAAGAACTCACATTGGTTGAGAGGATGGGAATTCAGGCTCACCGCACCCTTTTGGGGTAAATTATTGCCTGTTCTGGGACTCTCTTATAGATTTAAGACATATTCATATGTCCACGAATCTTTGGTTTATACCCAAACATAGTATTCACGAATTTAACCCTGGTAGGCAATGGTCAACTGGACACAGGGGTTTGGAATCATTTAGGCCTGAGTTTTTTCATCCCTCATTGTATTAATGACCCCGTGGAGTCGGAACTCATTGAGGCGGCACTAGGAGTGGCTTGGTGAATCGATGTGGAGATAGTCGGATCGACCGATTGTTGGGCTTGAAACTCATGGAGGCTTCCTACGTACCCTGCCTATGGGACAGGGATCAAAGTCTATGTAGTTCGAAAGGAGGGCGTTGGAGAACTGACGTGAAGGTGGACCTGGGGGTCTATTGGTGATCGGGATTGAACCTTATGGAGGCTTCTTATGTATCCCTATGGTAGGGAATCAATGTCCTCGTAGTTCGGGTTGGCTTGGGACTTACACTCTGTGGCAGCCTGGAATGATGGATTAGGGCTTACACTTTTAGGAGGTCGAGGGTGATGGATTGGGGCTTACACTCTGAGAAGTCCCAGGGCGATGGATTGGAGATTACAATCTAAGGAGGAACATGGTGATGGATTGGGGCTTACACTCTGAGGAGGCCCACAAGAGGATGTCATGGTCGATCCTTACTCTAAGCCCACGTGAGTCATGCTCGGTGTGAGAAACAAGAGGTAGTAGGGACCAGAGGATCACGTCGCGAAAGGTGTGTTCGTGAGAAGTGGAGTGGGGATTATGCCTGAGGGTGGTCCATAAAGTTAGGGTTTACTCCTAGTTGGAAGCCCATGGTATCTTTCTCATGTCTAGCCAAGAGGGCATCCCAACCCATTGGTGGGTTGAGGAATATAATGGGGGCTAACACCTATGTGCAAGTGCACAAGAGGGATAACGCCAAGGGCATTGGAATCAGTCCGAAAAAAGGGAGATGAAAAGTGTGAATTACATGCCCGGAATTTAGAACACAATGAGGGTGGCATGGTGATGAAGGATAACTGTTTACCATATTTGAAACACAGCATTCATATCACGTTAGCCTGAAATGGGGATGAACATATGAGGGTCGACTGCTGGCTGTGTTCGAGACACAAGACCAGACTCGAAGTGTCACACAATGTCCTTTAGGGGTGTTGGGCCAGAATGGTAGGTGAGCCGAGGTGGCATGAGGCTAGGACGTTAGGGGGTCCCTTCATACATGAAAGATTATGGAGATCAGAATGATGGACATGCAAAGCATGGGGTGGATTGATGGAATGTTTGAATAGATTCCAGTGCTCTTGAAGTTATGCCACTGTAAACATAGAATAAGACATCTCTTTCATGGAGTAAGTGGCATCCAATTATTGAATGATAGGGAATTATACAGTTTATAGTCATGTAGATAGGACTGTTTCCATTGATTTTAACGTCATATGGATAGGATGAGGGCTATACAGTTTAACGTCATGTGGTTAGGATGACTAGGTAGGAGATACCTAGCAATGGTTGGTGTGGGACATACGCAAGGGGCGGCCCTTTCTAGATGAACCTAGCAAAAGGGTCTTGGTAATGGGGTTATAGGAGAGTCATTAGGAGTATCTCGAGTCATGACATGTATAGGACGGATGTTGGAGCGGCATAAGGGTGCAATAGAAATTATTGTTGTCCAGGTCCGAAAATTTTGCAGTGCGACTCTCCATTTTTCATGGGGGTCAGTGATGGTAGTGAAGGGACTGGCCCAGAGGGCCGAGACCACCGCCCAACACTGAACCCGAGTGGGGGTGTGGGGGCACTACGCCCACAGTATGGACCAATGAGTGCATGGGTTTTCCCGCATGGGTTTTGCCGTGAAGGAGTTGGCCGCGAGGTTCCGACCATGAGGTGCCGACTGTGTAGGGCTGACCGCATGTGGTTCACGATTTGGTAGTCCGCGAGGGGTGTACACGGAGAATCTAGCTGTGGTGGATTAGGCCGTGAGGGAAGCTATCCATGAATAAGGGTGTCCGCAATGGGTTCCATCCGTGAAGGATGGTCATCCGTGAAGGGTGTTGTCCACAAAGGATGGCTGTCCGTGAAGGGTTTCTACCTCCATTTCGAGAACGACACTGGGCTGCAGAGGGGGTGTTCGCGGAGGAACTATCCTCGAAGGAAATGGCTACTATGGGTTGGCTGTGGTGGAGTTGGCTACCTGTGGTTCATTGACAGGTTTCTCCTCTATGCGGAAGATTGCATCCGCAGACGATATGAGGTCCGCGGTTGGTCGCGGAATTTTACCGCTGGGAGCAATTTCTCTAGCGGCTCCCCATGGGTTTTCACTCATCCTCCCTTCTCCTTTTTTCCTCTATTTTTTTGCTGACCCACGGTGACTATTTATAGAGTCATGAAGAGGCTGTATCAATGGGCCCAGAGCACTTTCTACGGAATCACAGGAATGAATCCCCATCCGCAAATGACTCGGTCAACCGATATTTGATGATTCGCGGTGGGGTTGCTTCGTAGAGGCACACCAATCCACCTCTATTTAACAAAATATGAGGTTCGCGGTGGCATGGGAATGTTTCATGGTTCACGGCGGCGGACCGGCCTGACGTCTGTCCATCTTCGCACCCGCGGAGGAGTTCTGCCTCCGCTTCGCAGACGACACTGGTCCGTGGAATGGCGGTTCGCCGAACCGGCCACATACTATTTCTAGGAGCCGGTATACAGACTGGCTCGATCTTTTCCTAGGTCTTGGGATAATTGGATTTCCCCCTTCTGGAATTTTCAAGACCCTACAAATTCCCCTCATCAGAATGGTGTCCGATCGGAACGAAGAGAATTCTATTCTGATGTAGAGTGGTCCTGAAAATTGATGAGTGATTGGATAATGCTTTAAATTTTTCCTGAGCCAGGGAACTTAGTGAGAATAGTTTGACTATTTCTAGGGTTTTATAGATAAACCCTAAAAACTTTTTATCTCTTTTTTTCATGCCCTAATTTTTCCTGGGCTCATTTGGTTTGAACCCAGTGCGTATAGCCTAACTTTTTCTTAGGTCGCCCTTTTTGGGTTTTCGACCTAACAGGCTTTGTGCCTCTTTTCTTGGGCGGTTTAAAGTCCCGCCGTCAAGACTATCATTACTAATGTTTCAGGTCAAATATCCTTGACCAAGTATGGTGGGGAAAGGGGCCCAATGGGGTTTGTTTAATTAAAATATGTCCCAATACTCTTCAGACGCATGTGGGGGAACATGTTTAAATTTGAACGAGAAGCAGGGCATGTCTCAAGGCATGGGAGCTGCATCGGCATGCAGAGGTGGGAGGAGCATTACCTTAAGGAAATATTTCATTTGGTAGAGTGGCTAGGGGTGATCAATATGCAGAGCTGCTGAGGGCATGGTATGCATAGTCATGAAAAGCTGTCCTTAGGTCAATGATTGTATTCCCCCGATAGCCAACCAACTTCAGGGAACTTGTGATTTGGGACCACCAGGGTTGGCTTATGAGAGTCCAGCTTTTTCTGAGTATAGAGTATGTTTTATGATGAGAGGGTTCCTACATATGGGGGAAACATCTAGACTGAACTTCCTAAGAATGGGTAAAGTAATCCCTTCTCACGCAGGTGTGAGATGATGGTGTGTGCCGGTCTAACCCTTGCACTGAAGGACAGAGAAAAGCCTATATTCCTTACAGAACCCATGGCAGGTTTGACCGTGCATTTTAGCGTCATATGGTAAAGACGAATAGAATTATTAAATGATGTTGTGCAGTTTAACATCATGCAGCAAAGATGAGGGGCATTTTTTCTTCCTTTGTCAATGATGTGCAGTTTAACGTCGCACATCAAGGACGATTGACCATGTAGTTTAACGTCATGTGGTAAGAACGTGGCACATTATTAAACCAATGAAAATGATTTTTGTTGGAGTAATTCCCTTGGATGTTTAATGCTTTGTCTTTTCATCCTTACGCCAAGTGGCCAAGATGTGTTCTGTGTCCTTTGACATCATACGGCAAGGACATAGTTAAAAAGGTTGCTCTTGATTAGAATGTAACTGGGCCCGAGTTTCCTCGTATGTCCTAGATGTGGAGGGGGGTTGATGGTGTAAATCATGGTTCTGGGGCATCTTGGAATAGGAAAGATATCATGGAGGCTCTGAGACCAGTAATTGTACGGAGAGAGAAAGAGTATCACCTGAAGAAATTTTTCCTTTGGTAGACGGGCCAAGGGCCATCAATATGCAGAGCCACTGAGGGCATGGTATGAATAGTCATGCAAAGTTGCCGTTGGGTCAATGACATTCCACTTTCGATGGCCATGAATGCTTATGAAGATCCGCAATTGTCTGGGCCATGTAGTTTGTCATCGGGGAAGGAAATGTCTGAACATGTCGGGCATACTCGGCCCTGGTTGCTGTTAAAGCTTAGAGAGCTCCCTGCGCTGATTTATTTTGCGCACGAGGGTGTACATTTACTCCATGTAGTTTAATGTCATGTGGTAACGACGAGGTACTCCTAGTTTAGTGGTCATAGAGCTCAGACCATTGGGTGACTATTATTGCAGTCACTCGAATGATAACTGAGTCAACATGCTCTGATATACTTAGAACAAGGTGGGGGATGATGGTTGTAAACTGCACCATTGAGTTTTCCCGGATCAAGAGGTGTGGCATGGGGGCTCTGAGGCGGGTAAGATTATGGATCTAGGAAGAGTACCGTCCAAGTAAGTCTTTCCTTTGACGGATGAGACAGGGGCTATCATTATGCAGAGCTGCTGAGGGAATGGTATGCATAGTCATAAAAAGGTGTCCTCGGGTCATTAACTTTTCACTTCCAATGGCCATGAATGATTATGAGAATCCGTTATTGCTCACAGTTCAGAGCTTGGCACGTGGAATTTAATGGTGTTTGAGTATACAAGAAAAATCTTCACTGTAGTTTTCCGTTGATTCAAAGTATCCTAGTCCTGGCTTGATGTTCTTTGATGCGGGTCGCTATGTGTACCACCGGCAGACACATAGGCTAGCCAGATAGGGGTACCCTAGCAACACTTGGATGTGAAAAGGGGAATGAACTTGTAAACCACTACTCCATAAATTTTTGATTGGGAGATGTGATACGGGGGTTCTAAGGCTGGTAGGCATACGGATCTAAGAAGAGTGTCACCCAAGGAAATATTGCCTTTGGTAGACGGGCCAGGGCCTATCAATATGCAGAGCCCCTGAGGTCATGGTATGCATCGTCATGAAAAGGTGTCCACGGGTCGATGACCTTCCACTTTCGATGGCCGTGAGTGGTTATGAAGATCCGTAATTGTATGGGTCGTGGAGTTTGATGTATGGAGAGGATGCATCCAAATGTGTAAAGAGCATCTCCATATCGTATCTCCACATGTCTTGGGTGGGTCATGATGAATTACGTGCGGTTTAACATCATCAAGTGAGGATGGAATCCGTTCAGTTTAACGTCATGCGGTGGGGATGAAGTCAGTGCAATTTAACGTCATGCGGCAAGGATGAGGTATACACCCCATGCAGGTCTGGTCTGTACAAAGAGGGAGGGGTCATTTTTAACATTATTGTCCATGTAGTTTAACGTCATGTGGCAAGGACGCAAAAATACACCCCGTGCAGGTCTAGCCCATACATGCAGAAAAGGGAGCATTTTTAAATCATTCTATTCGTGCAGTTTTACATCTTATAGTGAGGAAGAGGAGTACACCCAGTGCCTGTTTGGTCCGTACATGGGGGGAAAGGTCATTTTTATCTCTTATTCAAGGAGCTGGGCCCGGACTGGGAACCCTGGTGTCACTACGTATCCTACGAGGGCAGGAATCAAGCCACCCGTAGTTCTGTAGAAAAAGTACACCCCGTGCAGGGCTGGTCCGTACACGGGGGAGGGGGCATTGTCAAAATTCTATTTTATATCATTTGGTGGTGGCTGGGCCAGGACAGGGAACCATGTCGTCACTAAATATCCTGCGAGTGTGGGAATCAAGCCATATGTAGTTCTCTGAAAGAAGTACACCTCGTGCAGGTCTGGTCCATACATGAGGGGAGAAGTCATTTTTTACTTTTATTTTGGAGTGGCTGGGCCAGGATAGGGGATCTCGGTGTCACTATGTATCATACGAGGGCAGGAATCATGCTGTACGTAGTTCTCTGAAATCCGTGTAGTTTAATGTCGTGATGTAAGGATGAAAGTCGTACAGTTTAACGTCATGTGGTTAGGATGAGGGTTATTATTAGATTACATGTAGTTTAACATCATGCGGCAAGGATGAGAAATACTATTAGAGTCTATGCAGTTTAACGTCATGTGGTGAGGACAAACTCCATGCAGTTTAACGTCATGTGGTGAGGACAGAATACTCTTAGTTTTGGATCATAGAGTTTGGACCATTGGGTTCTTGGCAGTTTAACATCATGCAGCTCAGATGATAACTGCTTCTAGTTATGCCTATGAGGATGAGATACTCTTAGTTTAGGGTTATAGAGTTTGGACCATTTGGTTCTTGGTAGTTTAACGTCCTGCAACTCGGACGATGAATAGTACACCTTTAGTTATTATGCAAAATACTTCTTCCGGAATCTCACATTTTTAGGAGTGATTGTAAATTTTCTATCCATGGAGATCAGGGTATATGCTCCATTGGAGTAGACCTTGTGTAAAACGTATGGTAACTCCCACTTGGGCTCCAACTTGGGAGGCTTCTTGTCGGGTATCATTGGGGTTCACAGGACCAACACTAATTCTCCTTCCATAAATGACCGAAGACAAACATTTTTGTTGAAGGCTCAAGTGATCTGGTTCTGGTATACCTTTAGATGATTCAAAGTGTGCAACCACTTCTCGTTTAGTTGTTCTAGTTCACCTAGCCGCTTTTTTGACTGCTCATCATCAGACAATTGATCATAGATGGCAACATGGAGTGAGGGAATTTGGAGTTCAATGAGCAGGACCGCCTCTGTGCCGTACACCAATGAGTACGGGGTGGCCTGAGTAGCGGTGTGGATTGTGGTTTGATAAGCCCACAATGCATAGAGGAGTTTATCCAACAATGAATTCTTGTCTGTGTCCACCATTTTCTGGAGAATATTGGACAGGTTCCTGTTGAAAGCCTCTATCTGTTCGTTGGCCACTGCATGGTAGCGGGATGAGTGGTTAGCCTTGATACCATACTTGTGGTATAGTTTCTCAAATTCAGCAGAGCAGAAGTTGGTTACTTTTTCCATCAGTATGGTGCGAGGGACACCAAATCTGGTGATGATATTGGTCTTCACAAAGCTAACAATATTTCTTGCCCCGACTTCCTTGAGGGGTCTAGCTTTTGCGCATTTGGAAAAGAATTCGGTTTCCATGAGGATATACTTCAGCTGTTTGGCCGTGGCGGGAGGATATGGTCCCACGACGTCCATTCCCCAGACGGAGAAAGGCCAACAGTACTTGGTTTGATGAAGTAACTCCGGGGGTTGGTGTATGAAGTTGACATGAATCTGATGTGAGTGGCATTTCGTTATAAAGCGCTCCCAATCTCGTGCCATTGTGGGACAGTATTACCCAAGCCTTCGAACCTAATGGGAAAGCTTGGTGCCTGGCTGATGTTCTCTACATGCTCCGGCATGTACTTCATTCATTACGTCAATGGTTTCTTCTCCATCAATGCATATGAGGAGAACTGCATTGATGCCTTGTTTTTAGAGGACCTCTAGCTGACCTACTCCGCCATATAGGACAAAGTTGATTTCCCTTCTCCTTATTTTCTCTCGTTCAGCCCTATCTAATTGAAGTTCTCCCCGTTGAAGGTAATTTGCAATGGGGGTCATCCAACCGGTGGTAGGAGCATATGGCTCAGGGACAGAACTGACTTCATGGATTTCATCTATATTGGTCTGAAAAATGGCAATACAATTCGATGGTGAGCAATACTGATGACCGTTTCATCCTAGCCTGAGTCAGCTAGGGCTGTGGCTGCGTTGGCTAATGCATCAGCATGAGCGTTCTCAGACCGAGGAATATAGGTCATTGTTGGTTCTGTGGAGAATTCCACCATTAACCCTAGGACATGGTCGAAATGGGGTATCATCTCCTCCTTTATAATATTATAATCACTATTGACTTGCTTGATGACTAGCTCTGAGTCACCTTTTACCTTAAGGTGTCATACTTGTTCCTGGAGTGCGAGTTCCATGCCTACAACGAGAGCTTGATATTCCACATCATTGTTCATACATCCTTCTAATAGGAGGAAGAAACATGGCAAGAATTCCTTTTATGTGGAAACGAGTATTATCCCCAAACCCACTTTGTTGAATCTGGGATCCACCATCCTCTTCCCGGTTGGGCTTTGGGATACACCGTCGAAGTATATTTCCCATGTCGGGAACTCCTCTTGAACTGAGAAGATGTTTTTATCAGGTATCTCAGTGTCTGGTGCGGTGGTCCTTGTCAAATAGTGCTCTGCCAAAAATACATCTAATGCCTAACCCTTTATGGCTTTCTAAGGCACAAACCAGATGTCAAACTATTGCAGGATGACCGCCCATTGGGATAGGAATCCGGTTAGCATCGGGTGGCTGAGGATATGCTTGAGCGGGTTACTCCGTGAGATCAAATGGACCTCATGATGCTGCAAATAATGTCGCAAATTTTTAACAATGAAGACAAAAGCCAAAAAAACTCTTCTCGATATTTGAGTATCATGTCTCAGCGTCAATCATTGTTCGGCTGTGGTAATAGAGAGTGTTTTCACTGCCCGCGTCATTCTTTTGTGCGAGGAAGGCCCCTAGTGATTTTTCTAAGGCTTTCACAAACAAGATGAGAAATCTTCCTTCAACCGTGGGCATGAGCATTGGTGGGCTTAAGAGGTACTTCTTCAAGTTGTCGAATTCCTCTTGGTTATCATCCGTCCATTGGTACGTGACCCCCTTCTTCATTAACCTGGTAAAGGGAAAACATTTTCCTGCTAGGTTGGCTATGAAACGCCTAATATAGGCTAGGTGTCCTTAGAATCCCCTCAACTAGGTGAGGTTGTGCGGAGGTGGCAGGCCAAGTATAGCCTTTGTCTTCTCAGGGTCGACTTCGATGCCACGATGGCGTACAACGAAGCCATGGAATTTCCCTATGGCAACTCCAAAAGAGCATTTCAAGGGGTTCATCTTCAAGCTATGTTGTTGGAGTTTGTTGAAGACGGTCTCAAGGTCTGAAAAGTGATACAAGCACTGTCTGTACTTGACCACCAGGTCATCCACATAACATTCAATGAATTTCCCCAGGAACAGTTTAATGATCCGATGCATGGCGCGCTGATATGTGGCACCAGCGTTCTTGAGACCAAAGGGCATGACCCTGTAACAGAATACCCCTTGAGGGGCCCTGAAGGCAGTGGCTTCCTCATCTTCTCAGGACTTCCTGATTTTATTATATCCAGAATAGCCTTCCATGAAGTATAGAGCCTCGTACCTGTCTGTCACATCGATTAATAATTTGGAGATCGGGATCGAGAAAACATCTTTCAGACAATGCCGATTGAGATCTCTAAAGTCAATGCAGACGTGGATTTCTCTGTTCTTTTTCTTGACAAGGACAATGTTGGTAAACCAAATGGGGTACTGGACCTCCTGAATAAATCCTGCTTTAATGAGCTTATCGAATTCAGCCTCTATTTTGGCAGCATGTGAGGGATGCATCCTTCTGGTGGCCTGTTTATAGCCCCGGTGGTCGTCTAGAAAACCCAAGTGGTGTGTCACCACTTCGGGATCAACTCCTGGCATTTATGTGTAATTCTAGGCAAAAAACATCCGGATGTTGCCTTAGGAAAGACGTATATACCTCGTGCTCCTCGGGGGACATGGCTGTACTAATGAAAGTAGGCCTTGGATCTTCCTCGGTACCCTGGTTTATTTCCCAGAGTTCATCTACAATGGTGGAGATACCCTCCTCAAACGTTGGAGGTGCATCCCTGAGATCTTCCCTCTCTTCTTCTCCCAAGTCCTTATCTTTGTGATCCGATGAGGAGAGAGCTTCCAGTCTGAGCCTTCGAGGGTTTGAGTGAGAGGCATCGTGGGTATCCCCGCTTGAGTATTCATCCCCAAATCGAGGGTTGGCAGACGTTCCCGCGTTGTCATGCTCAGCCATCATGGCTGAAGTCATGAGGATATCTGAATGTGTGCCCATTATTGAACTCCTCCACTCAACATGGTTGATGGGCATGACATAATATCTACCAAGCTGCCTAAGGGGGTTATTAGGAACCATTTCCAAGCCATTTGGACCAGGGATACAGTCGACACCATCGACCAAAGGCTTCTTTTTATTTATCTCATAGAACTCGATGTCAATGTAATGTGACTCGGAGAGCTAGAAAGGTTCCTTGGTGGCGTGCAATGTTCCACTTTGTCCATTGACGCAGTACATGATACATTGTTAGTAGGATGAAGGAACGGCCATGTGCTTATGGATCCACGACCTTCTCACTATGGCATTGAATGTTGTGCTCTATTGAACCACCATGAATTCCATGTAGCATACTAGGTCACCAAAATGGGTCTTTAGCTTAATTTGTCCCATTGGTTTCTGCTCACTCTTGTCATAACCCAACAGAGTTGTGGCCAAGGGAATTAGGTCGTCCTCATTGTAGACCAACTTACAGAGTGTCCGTAGGGGAAGGAGGTTAACTCCAGAGCCATTATCTATAAAGACTTTCCGGATCTCAATAACATTCAGTTTTCTGGAAACATATAGTGTTCTAATGTTTCCTTACATGATGGAATATTCATCCTGATCGGTGTAGTAAATCACCGCATTGCATTCAGCTAGGTCAGTCTCCATCAGGTAAATTTCGGCGGTGGCTACCTCGGCTTGAAACTCCTGGGGGATGATCAGAGCTTCTATAAGTGCCTCCCTTAGGTCTGCTGACAGACATAGGGAATCAAGGATTGACAGCTTGTCTGGTACCGATGCCATCGTCTTGAGGATATCATATTTCTTCTCTATTGGTCGACACTTCTCCATTGGCGGGAGAGTCTTAGTGGGTGCTTTAGGCATTGGAGCATTTGGCAAGGAGGGACCGAACGTGGGGTCAGATATCGATGGCGCTCCCATGTTTTGAGGACTTGGCCCGACCGGTCTGCTTGTGCGCACTAGGCAGCCAGACACTTGCTCCTCCTCTAGTGGGTATCGCAGAACAACAGGGCTAGAGTGGCTTCTTGTGGAGGTGGAGGGACATTCTTTTTCTTGCTGAGTCTATTGAAGGGCTCTCCCATGGGTTTCTGCAATACTAACAGTTTGGGTCGGGGTCCAACCGTAGGGTTGGTTTTGGTCATGGATACGCCTCCCCTGGTATTTCCTACCTCTGTGTTTCCTTCTCCCGGCTCCTTGTGCAGGGAAATCAGGTTCGTAACCATACCCATATTCAGGGAATGATTCCATAAGATGGATGATGTTAATAGAACCAAAGATTGGCTCTTCGTCCTCTGACAGGTCAACCTGGTCAGTTGTCCCTAATGGTTCTGTTTGGTGGGTCAGTTCCCGTGGTGCCAAATTCAAGGGAATATAATCTTCCAGGGTGGGGACTAACTTTGGCCCCATCACAAACTGCTCCTCTTGCAATTGTTTCCTTCTCCTTCTATTATGCTCAGGTGACCGGCTCGTGGAGGGTTGTGAAGTCGATTATGTCAGCTCTACAGCTTCAGGGGCTATTGGTGGCAACATCAGCTACTGTAGTTGAGCTCGAAGTATGCCTCGGGCTTGGTTTATAGTCTTCTAAGTCGTCTAGTTGTCAAATTTATACCCCTTATTAATGGTGACTTTCTTCCACAACTCCTCTTTGTTGGAGTCGGTGGTAGAGATACATGCCACATGTGCTGGGGGTGGTCCCAGCTCGACCTGCTCAGAGTCTACCATTCACTGCAGGAGTTCTTTGAAGAAGAATCATTCTAGGATGTTGTGTCCCAACATCCGATGGTAGGGGTAGTAATATGGCCTATCATCGTGGCCGACCTCTTTGGGTTTCCTTTGCCCCGAAAGGCAGAGAAAGTTGCAGTTCATGGCAGTAATGAAGTCGTCGCAGACTTGATCATCTCAGAATGAGTATAATTTTCTTCTTCATTCCTCAAACTGGTTCTAATTTGGTCCTAACTAATCATCCCTTTTAGGTGAGGGTGGCCACTGATATGCGAGAGGCCCTCGATGATTTGGTGGAGACCTGAGCGGTGGAGCGGGCACAGGGGCTGGCTTGAGTGTGATGGCGAACGCTTCAGCTCTAGGGGATCTTTTCGCAGGAGCCTACGAGGCTATTCAAAACTTGAAATTATTCAGCTGCAGGGAGTCCATGATTATCTGGGCAATGGCTGAGATATGGTGGAAGACAGTGGTGCACTCCACTGGTATGAGCGGTGTTCGCAGCTCACCTTGAAGATTATCGATGCATATAGCTAGCATCTCATCTTGAGGCATTGGCTTGTTCAGGGAATAGGTCAGCCCTTTCCTTCTGGCAGTAAAATCTAAGACCCTCTCATTCTCCCTCTGCTTGTAGTTCATGAGATTGCTGACCGTTGTTTTAGGCAATGTTGAGCTAAAGTGGAACATGAACTACTGCTGAAGGTCCTCCTAGCTTTTTATTGACTAGGCTGGCAGACTCATATACCGGACGAAGGCGGATCCTTGAAAGTTCCGTATGAAGAATTTAAGTTTCACTGCTTCTTGATGTTCTGGAGCCTCCATCATAGGATTTCAATAAGATGCTTAGTGCATCAAATGTTGTTCCGAATCGCCCCATCCATTGAAGATAGGGAATACATGGCTCCCAAAATTGGGTGGAGGCGGTGTGTTGCTCACCCAATCCAGGTAAGGTTTCTTCTCTGGCTGCATCGGAGTGCGTCGACCTTCCATCACTTCTAATCGAGCTGTTAGTGCCTCTATGGTGTTGGTGAGACCCTGGTTTACATCCTGTTGGGCCAGTCTTGGTCAGTCGTAGCCCGAGGAATTTCTTGAGGATCCGTATTGGCCGGCACCAGGGGTGCATGTGCCGTTTGTGGCACCTTTGGAGGGTTTAGGCATACATGCTCCAGTTTCTTCCTGAGTGGAGGGAAGTCTTGGTATTCATCTGAATCTACATTTAGGTAGTTGGACGGGCCGAGCGCCTCGTTGGATAGGAGCCCTGACCGTGTTTTGTTTTCCAGGGAAAACCTTAGTCTTTGAGGTGAACTTGCGGGGAGTTCATGATGTGGCTCCTCCTGGGACGCACTTTTGATAAGTCGGTTCCCCTGGAGTAGCTCGGCATTAATCTGCTTCAATTATTTCATCTCATCTTCCTGTCGTGCAAATCTCTCTTTGAGTGTGAGTGGCTCATCTTTGTTGACAGAAGGAGGCGAGTTAAGTGTAACTATTCCTTTGTTATTATCCTTGTTGGAAGCTCGTAGGGTTGGCGGAGGAGGGTTGGCTGGAAGGACTACCATATTTAGGGCAGCCCTCTGGTTCCGGGTGTACACACCTGGTGGTTCGTTGTGAGTCACAACCTTATCGGAATTATCGTTTCCTGATCCCTCCTGATTTGTAGTATATCTGGTGTCACCCATGGGGTTAACCTCTATGACATTGATAGATACATATCGCGGGGGGAATAAGATGTCATATTCTGAATGGGAAGAGGATCTCCCGTATCTTCTGATGGCCTTCCCTTTCGTGACCTAGGATTGCCTCCGGACTTCGTGACGAAGGGTGATGCGAAAGGTTCTTTGGTGCGACCTTACGGTGCGCCTTCCTCTCAAAGGGGAAGATGGTTCAAATAACGGGATAGGATGGGAACCTCCTCTTCTTATTTTCCTCCCTAGATGATAGAATATTGACTCTCATGGGGGGAGGGTATTGTTGAGGGGGTAACAATGCCCCCAGCCCCGAGGGTTGGGGTTGTCTCTGTTCCTTGGAAATTGAGTCTCTTCCCAGTTTTATTGGTCCTATAGGGGCATTTGTTGTTAAAAATTCCCCCAGGCCTACAGGCTGGGGTTGACCCTGGAATTCGGTAGTGGCTGCGGCTATCGCTACCTTCCTAATCTTGCATGCCCCAATTCGGGGGAGAACTTGGTTTGATGCTGAGTTCTTCTGTGAACCTATCCTTTCTAGGGAGGTAGGGAAATATCGCTGACTGGCCTCTATTAGGCGAGAGTCCTATCGTATGCTCTCGGTGGCCTGATCCATGAGTTCTTGAATGGCTTGTTCCCATCGGGCATGACTCTTCTGGGACTTACTAAAGGCCTGACTCTGCTGGGTGTGTTGCCTTTCCTGAATAGAGAGACCACTCGATTGCCATCTTGACGTGATGAAATTGCAATACAACACGTCGAACGGGTTCTTTTGGGCAGGGAGAAGAGTGAAATGTAGAGCTCCATGTTCTCTCCATCCCCTTATATGGACTCCTATCAGAGCGTCAACGATGAGGAGGTGCAGCTGGTGCAACGCATAGAGGAAGTCTATCTCTATGTTTCCTTTACGCCTCTCGGGTCGCTGTTCTCATGCTGAAGGAAGAGCTTCCAGGTCAATGTGACACATGAGGTCTAGTATTGTATTAATGTGGTCTACATAGCCATCGTAGGGTAGGAATCTTGATTTTAGTCGGCGGAGGGTTGTCCATATATTATGGCGCATGCCGTGCATGCATTCTTCCGACAACTCTCTAGGTATTTCGAACTGATAGGTGGCTATAGGCCTAAGCATAACAGGCATATCATCCCGGGCCATTTGTTTCCTCAGGTGCAGTATGTCGGTATACTCCTCCGCTAGTGATTCCTCTACCTACTCAGCCCAACTAAGATGCTCGATGTTAGTGTAGTCAGAGGTAGTGGGACCGGTAGGTGCTGAATCATTATGTGGGAGATTCTAAGGTGGTTCATAGGATGAACGTAGCCCTGGATGATCTCCTGATTTCAGAAGGATGTCTTCGGCGACTAACTGAGAATCTAACATTCTTGATCCCGTCCTTCTGAGTACCTCTGCATATGAGGGCTTTTCAGTGCTTGATTCGGCAGGGGGAGGACCTTCCTATCGATATGGTATGTCATCACGGGGAGGACCTCTGTAATGGCGGTCGTAATGACGAGGAATACCATTACTGCTTGATGCCTCACTGCATAGAGGACTTTTGTAGTGCACACCCTGGGGAGGACCTCCAAGGCACGTCGCAGCAAGGTGAGGACCTTCTGGTTGCATAACTTCATTACGGGGAGGACCTTCGCAACAACTGCCATCATGGTAAGGATGACCATCATGGCTTGATGTTCGATGTGCATCCTGGGGAGGACATTCAGGACACACTATGATAATGGTAGGACCTTCTTGTTGCTTGGGGCCAATGCAGGAAGGACCTTCGCAATGGCGGTCGTGGTAGCAAGGACTACCATCATAGCTGCGGCAATGTTGAGGACTACCATTACTACTGTGTCAATGCTGAGGACTACCATTAATGATTCTACAGGGAGAATATCTGCGGGATACATCCTGGTGAGGGCCTCTAGAATGTACCGCAATTAGGGGAGGTCCTTCTCATTGCTCGACGTCTCTACGGGGAGAACCTCCGTTATCATGGTGGTGAGGACTACCACCGTGATTTGATGGCTAGTTGTGTGGAGTTCTATTGCAGCGTAACCCCTGGGTAGGACCTTCAGGACAGGACACGACAAGGGTAGTACCTTCTTGTCATGATGAGACATTACTGTAGGGAGGGCCTCCATAGTTGTGACTATGATAGTGAGGACTACTATCATAATCTGTGGTCCCACTGCATGGAGAGTGATTGAAGTTTATACCCTAGGGTGGACCTTCAGGGTGGACCGTAGAAAATGGAGGACCTTCTTGCTACTCGATCTTCTGGTCACGTGGAGGGTTTTCTTGACTCACATCATAAGAGGAGCTCTCGTGATCGATCATTATATACCCATGGGGGAAGCCCCCATAGGTGCTCTGGGGAGGACCTTCAGAGCTGCAGGTAGAGACATTGTGGGGAGGACCTTCACAGCTGCTAATGCCACTCCCATTATATGGTAAAGGGTGGGTAGGGTTCTGAGCCTTTGATGTATGCTTTCCGGCATTGGGAACCCCAGCTTCCAGCAGAGTGGAGTCATGATCTCCCACTTTATTTTCTGGCTGCCTTTGGTGCATTCGGGGCACTCTTTTGTGGGCAGCGGGGACCTTCTGCTATTGAAAACGACCTTCACCTTTAGGTCCCTATCTAATTGGATCCTGTGAAGTTTGCGGGATATGCCGTTGAATATATTGATTTTTAGCAGGGATATATGCCTGCTCTGGAGCATCCACTGTGATGGACGAGTGTCCCCCAGTTGGAACAAGTGATGTTGCTCAATCTGGTTGCCCTTGCATCGTGGAATATGGTCGTCGACCCTCCTTGGCATATGCAGGGATGCAGATCTACTTCGAGGCGGCTATCTTGTCTCTCAGATGAGTCGCCTCAATTGGGGATATAGGCTCACGGGCCCATGTCCTTGCTGTTTCTGCTGATGTAATTACATTCTGAAATGTCTGCAAGATATGATATGGGATCAATACCTACTCCTCCATCATTTCCTAGATATGTAGAGAGACATCTTTGGCTGGAACCGGTATGGAGGCAAATTTTGGTATCGGAGTAGGAATATCCTGCTCCAGTCCTCCGGTGGTCAGTGGGTACTGACAATTCTCTTGTGTCGGGGTTGGTGAACGAATCTCCCCCTGTAACGGGATATGCCGGTTTATCTCTCTATTTGCTGCCACATCGGGATGGCAGAATTTACTTGCACCCGTAGGGAGCTGGCCCTGCATATATTGGTTTCCCACCGTATCGAGTCGTTGGCCATTGTTGGTTGGGAGACGTGTCGGTCTATGATTTTCTGCAACATCTAGGTGGTGGGCTTTGTTCATCGCCACCATATCAGAATGGATGGTGTCAGAAGAAACTGCTAGGAGTTGGTCCTGAAGGTGTCGGGTCACCACCACGTTAGGTTGGTGGGCTTCACGACCATGGGCAGGGAGAGGTGCCTGCCTGGTAAGTTTCGTCTTGTGTGAGCAATGGGCTTGATGGAGCTCAGCGGGGATGCATGCCATCATGTATGATTCCGCCATGTCTGGATGGCTAGCTCGGGAGGAGAGAACATGTGTAGGTGCCTGTTCATGGTATGTCTCTATGGATGGGTAGCAGAGCTCCTCCTCAGGGACCAAGGTGTTTACCGGTCCCTGATTGTACGTCTGCCGCCCTCGTCAGGCGGTCCGAGGGGCCAGAGCTCAGGGAGCGTGGGCCCGAATCCTCCAGGGGACATCCCCCTCGGTGCAAGGATGTTGAATCACAGCGTGACCGCGAGGACGTCTATCGGCGGGGGCCTTGGATCGGAACCCCCGTTCAGTGGGGATGGAGTCCTCAACCTCGACCTCACCCACCTCCCTAAGATATGGTAGGTACGCATTGTCCCATTCCAGGGATAGACACTCAAAACAGTTGGAGACAGTAACAGGGGATGTCTGGATCTGCCTTTGTGGCCACTGTTGGGAAGGCGACTGGTGAGTTCTAGTGGATTGGAGGGCGTGCATGGCTACCTCCACTATTGGAAGAGTACCATTCATGTGGTACTCTCAGATCAGCACATCCAAGACCCAGTGTTGAAGATGCTGTGTGGGTGACGGGGTCCTCGGTAGGTGAGGGAATCCTGTCATTGCGTAGTTGGAAGCACGCGCTTATGATTTACTTCGAGACTCCATTGGATCGAAGGGTTTTCTGAAGGTAGTACCTAATTTTTTTAAAAAAAAAATACAAGCATCAAACCTGTCAAAGCAGCATCTCATGATCCCATGAATAATTAATGACCTTGCTTGGCCCTCCTTGTGAGTAAAAGGGGGAACAGGGTGGGATTAAGTTAAATCTATCATTCTTGGTTAAAGATTCACATTGGGTTCACCATTTTTGTTTTGGGTTTTGGTATCAAAATTTTCAAAGGTTCCGTATCTTATGACATGTGGACCAGCTTTCCAAAGGCAGGCGTTCCCCGGATGGTCTGACCAGCGACTCTTAAGAACTCACATTGGTCGAGAGGATGGGAAGTCGGGCTCATCGCACCCTTTTGGGGGGAATTATTTAATCTTCCGGGACTCTGTTATAGATTTAAGACGTATCCATATGTTTGCGAATCTTTTTTTTATACCCAAACATAGTATCCACGGATTTAACCCTGGTAGGAAATGGTCAACAAGATTCAGGGGGTTCTGAATCATTTAGGCCTGAGGTTTACCATCCCTCGTTGGATTAATGACCCCGTGGAGTCAGAACTCATTGAGGCGGAACGAGGAGTGGCTCGATGAACTGATGTGAAGATAGTCGGATCTACCGGTTGTTGGGATTGAAGCTCATGGAGGCTTCCTACATACCCTGCCTAGGGGACAGGGATCAAAGTCCACGTATTTCAAAAGGAGGGCATCAGAGAACTGACGTGAAGGTGGACCCGAGGGTCCATTGGTGATCGGGCTTGAACCTCATGGAGGCTTCCTACGTATCCCTGTGGTAGGGAATCAAAGTCCTCCTAGTTTGCGTTGGCTTAGGACATACACCTTGAGGCAGCCCAGAATGATGGATTGGGGATTACACTCTGAGGAGGCCCAGAGTGATGGATTGGGGCTTACACTCTGAGGAGGCCCATGGCAATGGATTGGGGCTTACAATCTGTGGAGGCCCATGGGGATGAATTGGGGCTTACACTCTGAGGAGGCCCATGGCGATGGGTTGGGACTCACAATCAGAGGAGTCCCATAAGAGGATGTAGTGGTTGATTCTTACTCTAAGCCCACTTGAGTCATGCTCTGTGTGAGAAAAAAGAGGCAGCAGGGACCAGAGGATCAAGTCGTGAAAGGTGCGTCCGTAATAAGTGGAGTGGGTCTTACGCACGAGGGCGGCCCATAATGTTGGGGCTTACTCTTGGTTGAATTCCCATGGTGTCTTTCTCATGTCTTTCCATGAAGGCATCTCAACCCATTGGTGGGTTGAGGAATATAATGGGGGCTAACTCCTATGCACAAGGGCACAAGCGGGATAACGCCAAGGGCGTTGGAATCAGTCCAAACAAAGCGAGATGAAAAATGTGAATTAAATGCTCGGCATTCGGAACACAATGATGGTGGCATGGTGATGAAGGATAACTATTGAACATGTTCTAAACAAAGCATTCATATCACATTAGCCTGAAATAGGGATGAAAAAATGAGGATTGACTGCTGGCCGTGTTTGAGACACAGGACCTGACTCGAAGTGTTGCCCAAAGTCTTTCGGGGACGTTGGCCCAGGACGGTAGGTGAGCCGAGGTGGCATGAGGCCAGGCCATTAGGGGTCCATTAAGACATGAAAAAGGATGGAGATCCGAATGATAGACACACAAAGCGTGGGTTGGAGTGAATGAATGTTTGAATGGATTCCAGCACTCTTGAAGTTATGCCACCGTAAACATAACATAAGCCATCTCTTGCATAGAGAAAGAGGTATCCAATTATTGAATGATAGGGAATTATACAGTTTATTGTAACGTAGAGAGGACCATTTCCATACAGTTTAACGTCATATGGATAGGACGAGGCCCATATAGTTTAACGTCATGTGGCCAGGACGACTAGGTAGGAGATACCTAGCAATGGTTGGTGTGGGACTTACGCAAGGGGCGGCCCTTTCTAGATGAACCTAGAAAAAGGTGCTATGTAATGGGGTTATAGGAGAGTCATGAGGAGTATCTTGAGTCATGACATGTATAGGACAAATGTTGGAGCAGCATAAGGGTGCAATAGAAAATATTGTTGACCCTACCCAAAAACTTTGTGGTGCGACTCTCCATTTTTCATGGGGGTCAGTGACGGTAGGGAAGGGACCGGCCCGAAGGGGCAGGACCGCAGCCTGACACTGATGCCGAGTGGGGGTGCGGGGGCGCATCCCCCGCGGTATAGATCAATGAGTGTATTGGTTTTTATGCATGGGGCTAGCCGCAAAAGAGCTGGGCATGAGGTGCCGGCCGCGAGGTTCCGACCACGTAGGGATGGGCGCATGTGGTTCACGGTTTGGTAGTCTGTGAGGGATGTATGTGGACGAGCTGGCTGCGATGGAGCAGGCCGTGAAGGAAGCTGTCAGTGATGGAGGCTATCCTCTAAGGGTGTCATCCGCCAAGGATGTTCTTCCACGAAGGGTGTTGTCCGTGGAGGATGTTCATCCACAAAGGGTTTCCACTTCCATTTCGTGAATGACACTGGTCCGCAGAGGGGGTTTCCCTAGAAGGGCTATCCGCGAAGGAAATGGCCACTATGGGCTGGCCGTGGAAGAGCTGGCTTTATGTGGTTCACGGACAGGTTTCTCCTCTCCACTGAAGATTTCATCCGCAGACGATATGAGGTCCACAGATAGTCACAGAATTTTACCACTATGAGTAATTTCTCCAGCGGCTTCCCATGGGTTTTCACCTTTCCTCCCTTCTCCTTTTTTCCACTCTTTTTTGGTGCCCCATGGTGACTATTTATAGAGTCACGAAGATTTTGTATCAATGGGCCCATGGCACTTTCTGTGGAATCCCATGAATGAATCTCCATCCACGAACGACTCGGTCAACTGATATTTGATGAGTCGTTGCGGGGTTGTTTCGCAACGGAACACCAATCCGCCTCTATTTCCCAAACGATGAGGTCCGCGGCAGCATGGGAAGGTTGTTGCGGTTTGCATCGGCGTACTGGCCTGACATCCGTCTTGCTTCATGGCCATGGAGGATTTCCACCTTCGATTCGCGGACGATGCTGGTCCGCGGAATGGCGGTTTTTCGAACCGGCAGTGTACTATTGCTGGGAGCCAGTACACGGATCGGCTCGGTCCATTCCCAAGTCTTGTGGTAATTGGATTTCCCCCTTGAAAAATTTTCAAGACCCTGCAACTGTCTTAATATAATTGACTATTGTTCCAAAAAATAAAAGGTAAGAGAAAATTTATAAATTAGTTGAGGAGATCAAATAAATTTAATTTTTGATTAAATATAAAAACAATACTCAACATAATTATCTATTAAATATGTGGAGAGTGTTACTTTGACAAATCTTGGGAAGGAAGTTTCTTGAGAAGGAAATGATTTATATTAAAAAATACAAGACACTAGACAAAACTTCATCCAATGATGCTGATAATGATGCCAATTGTAACGCCCTGGCCCTAGAAGACCATAATCGGTGTATTATTTAAATACAATGGCATGATTACAAGTAATTATGTCCCTATGAAATGATCGGTTTATAAGTATTGAAAAATATATTACATTAATTAATATTACATTAAAAATAAAAACATAAATTGAAACATAGATGATTCTTTTTTAACATCATTGTCTTACGATATTAATCCTATATATCAATCATAAAAAACAACTTGGCCTCCTAGGAAAATAAAACATAAGAAAGGGGTGAGCCTAGATGCTCAATAATGGTAATGAATATAGTGAAAACTTTAAAAAATAAGAAACAATATTTAAGGAAAGTTAAAAAACTGAAACATGAGCCTTTTAAAAAAATATTTTGCATAATATGAAAATAATAAATCAAATAATTCCATTTAAACAATCACATGGATATTATACTAGTCCAATAATCATATGCAATATTAATAACTAGTTTCATAAGGAATTAATTGATATTGTCAGAAATCTAAAACATGCATTCAAGAGACCATCAAATGCATCTAAAAATAAATAGTTAAGGCCCCAGCCAAATGCATATCTGAAAATAATTGGTCAAGGCCTCAATGAAGACCATATCTAGTTTGTCTCATTAAACCTACTGATGAATCTAGGGGATATAGTGGGCCTCACTCGTTACATAATAAGTCCAATAAATCCCTCATATGAAAATGGTGAAACATAAACATCATAATAATTAAATTTAAAAACTATTATATGAAATATGAATACTTTAACAATAAACAAAGAATTAAATCTCAATATAACATTCAAAATCAAACTGATCATAAACCATTAATTAAAATATAGTAAATGATATCATAAGAGATCAACATAAATTAAGAATAAGATCCAATAAAGTATGTTGAAATATATGAATATACTCTCTTAAAATCATTAAATATATCTTGAGACAAATATCCCCTATAACATTGAAATCAATTATTCAAAAGCAACACACATATAGAAGAATAGTTTAAAAACTATATTTTTGAATAAAAGTGTCCCAAACTACATTAAACCTTTTGAAAGGAATTAATTTTTTAAAATATTATTTCCCATATAAATAAATCATTAAAACCAATTTGAAAACATGGAATTTATTGAGAAATATTTAGTAGAATAAATTTTTAAAAAATTTAAAATGATGTCATAGTTAATGAATCACTTACATAAAACGTTAAAAAATATTCCTTTTGAAAAAAATATATTGAAATTTAAAATTTAAATAAAATATTCTTTATAATAATTTGTGTTCATAAATAAATATGTATGATAATATGAGGAATATTGAAATGGAGAAAGGATTGATTTTATAAAAATTAAAAGCGCCACAAACCACTTTGAAAATTTAAGTAATAATACCAATATATTCAAATTAATTATTAAATAACATAACGATATATGTATTAAGGGAATAAATTATAATAAGGGTAGTACATACACCACACACATTAAAAAGGTGGTGAACATGGATTATATCTCAGAAAAATTAAAAGTGAGGCGGAATTCACTTACCTTATGTCTGAAACTATACATATGTGTTTGAAACCCTTGTATAATAGTTTTAAACATATTATATAATTATTCAAAAATCATAATAACTTTTATAATATTATATATTATTCAATTATGGCTTTATATTACCTATTTATTAATCATTTATATGTTAAAGAAACATTTTGTGTAATAATCACTTTCTTTATCGTACATGTTTTTACTTGTTATTATTCATCATATTATATTGATTGTGATTTATTTACTTCTATAAGGTATAAAATGATTTATATATCATATATATTCAGAAAATAATTGTATATAATAGATAGATATATGGAATGGAATACACCATTCATCAAGATGATAGTCTTTACAAATGCATGAACGCCGTTTCTGTTTTCTTATCCTATTGAATGAAAGTATGTGAATGAAATATATATACACACAAACACACACACAAACACAAACATATATATACAAATATATAATATTCTAGTATAATTATTATGTCACTTATTTAATAATTATTCATAATTTTTATTTTTATAATCATTCTTGAATTGTGAATGTTGAAAATGAATCTCATGTTAACGTCGAGACGAAAACCTGTACATATGCATGAGTGATGATATATTTTAAAAAATTGTTAAAGGGTATAGAGTTGGATGGAATACTAATTGTACAAATAATAGTATCATGTCATATTTATTATTTACATTCATTATATTAATCATTATACTAGTTGAACTAATGTATAGATAAAACACATTTCACCCCACAATGTGGAGACATTAAGCCGTACGTACACACAAATGGTGATATTATTTTTCAAGGAATGGGTAAATGAATGAATATTGTTGTCCCATTATCATAAAAACATCTCATTATTTATATGACATTGGAGTTATTACATTATTATGGAAACAATATAAGAAGTGGAAGTATAACAAAAGAACTTTTAAAGAGTTAATAAAACAACTACCACTTTTTCGAGTGTATCCATATGATTTTCACAAAAGGACATCTTAATATGGATTCATCCCCAAATTATGGTATCTAGGATGAATTTATCGACGTTTATAGTGTAAATGGGCATGGATTTTCTGATCCAATATACTTTGGAGGTGTGAATTAAAGAGAGGTACAAAATCCCTTTTATAAGAGATGTGATGGCACTTTAGGAAGCTCTTAAAATCATAATTTGTTATAAATTTATTTTCATTTTAAAATATATCCAAATTGATTTATTTTGAGGCTATGATAGGATGGGTCTCAATATCATAAACCAATGAATTTTATAGATGTTTAGTTCATAAAATTAATCTTATCTTTTATATTTAACCCTTAGTTAAACAATTTAACTCTTGTCATGCCTTTTTATATTTTTACACAATAGGGTGAATATACTTTATTTAAAATGCCAAAAAAACCCTAATCAGATCACTAATGAAATTTTTGACATTTCCCAATCTAGTTGGAAGAACCTTATATTTTATGACTTTTTTATCATATAATAAAATAATATTTATTTTAAAATATCATTTATGTCAATTTTAATAATGTTCAATTTTGTCATTTTTAAAAATATCAAACAAAAATGATCACTTAAAATATTATAAGGTGTCACAAAAATTTCTTGGTTAAATAAAAAAAGTATGTCATTAAGTAGGTAAAATTATAATTTATTTTAATATTTTCCATGTCATATATTTGATAACTCAATTAATTAAACAATTATTCCATCATCATTGTCTCTCCATTTAAGTTAATTATTCAATGTCTAAAAATTATAAATAAATTATCATGATGTAGATAAGTTTATAATATTTCTAAATACTATTTATAGTCGACCATATCACTTATATTTCCTTATATTGAAAATAAAATATTTATCAAAATTTGAATATGACATTTTTAACTCTTTAACAAAATATAATATGTCTAGAAATTTTACAAAAGCGGCTTAAAAAGGATAATATTTCTGAACTAATTATTATTTTGGTTTAAAAATACTTATCCATTGAAATTAGGACAAGAGTTAGTGTAAATTTATACTATTATAATATTACTTTGACCTTTAATTACACTATTTACCTTCTAACATTGGTAAATAAAATTCAAATGTTACTATTCACCAAAAAATATTTTGACCTTATTATAAAACAATTTTTTTACTCATTACAACCATGTTTTTATATTTTTATAAATTCAATTCACAAATGTGGTAAAATTACCTTTAATGCTAATATGAAAATGTGGCCAGAATGAGGGTAATAAAGTGTTAAAAAGGTTTAATGAATTTTTATATCTTATTATATTATAAATATGATACCAATGACCTAAATTGGGTTCATATATTTATTATTGATCTATTTTAACTTTAAAAAAATTTAATTAAATTAATTATTTAAATGAAAAATTCATATTTTTAGTATAATGTATAGTTTTTCAGAATTCATCAAAAATTCAAATTTTTCATAAAATTACCAGAAATTGAACCCCAAGATTATTTTGATATTGAAAATTAAAAAGTAAGTCTATATTTCCAAAATAAATTTCAAAGAGTGTCTAAAATTAATTTTATTATTATTCACAAAGGGACTTAAAAGTAGTTCCTTTAAGAAAATTGTATTTCTAAACCAATATCTATTTTATTGAAACATATAGATATTATTATAAATATATTTTATTTATGTGAAAACATTATTAATGACATTTAAATTTATTTATTATTATTTATATTACTATATCTAATGGATATGTTATCAATATAACATTTAAATAATTTTAACACTAAAGTGTTGTTTCGCAGTAACTTAATCATGTGTGTTACGCAAGCTAAGTCGGTGTTTGGTGAAATAAAATATATTTAATATAACATATTGTGAAATATTGGGGTGTTAAATGATACCATTATTAAATAAATTGCATCCTCATAATTTAAACTCGGAATCTAAAACTATGGGTTTGACATTTCAAAAATATCTTTATTGAAATTCATCTTGAAAAAATGGATTAATGAGACAACCATTTTAAAATAATGAAAGGGAAGTATAAAGGTCACCAGAGGTAACACATACTAGGGTTCTATGTAAGGAAACATAGATATAATTGAAAATATAACCATCATTCTATGATGGAGAGTGATTGATAACTTGATTAGGATAAATTTTATAATAAAAAATATCTAAATATAAGACGATATAAGGGACAGTTTGATTCATCAAAAAAAGTAATAGGATAGAATTTTTGTTATTATAATCTTTTACCTCATGTTGAAGAATTGTTTTACTATTCAGATAAGAACATAATCGATTTCTTTCCATGTCATAACCATAAGTTGATACTTTTGTTGTGTGTTTATCCATTTTCAGTTCACCACTTACTGCTATAAATGAATGTTCAAAATCAATTTTTCATGTCTGAATCACTTTTGGTAAACTATAAGGACAAAAAGTATTTCTTACATCCTCTAAATTTTCACTAAAACTAAGAAGGTTATCCAAAGTATCCTATAAATCATACTTTAACCTCAAAAACAATCATCCAATTTTAAACTTACTCCATTAAAACCATAAGACTTTTCCAAAATAATTTTGTCTAAATTCCCTATCAAAAAAGGTCTCTAAATTTCCAAATTAAATATTAACATCAGAATTTCCAAAAAAACATAATATATATCTTATTGTGACACAAAAAATATTTGATCACCTTTAAATCCAAAATGAAAAATTTTATGCTTCCAAATCCTTAAAGACGAAGTATGATAGTACAATATTCATGAATCTTATATCCATTGATGTAAAAAATTTGATTCTAAATACAAAATAATATTTATCATTCCAATTCACTAATAAACCATTAACTATACTTCAACATCTTTTTTTTAATACCTCCTTCATCTCTTTTTTCTTTTGTAGCCCCTTCATTATCATTAGTATAAAAATTTCTTGTATTACATTATCTATTCTAAACCATGACCAAAACTCAATGCAGAGAGTGAGAAACACTAATCATAGTGATACTGTAATGAAGAATCATTTATAGGATCTCTTAATAGTTCCATATTCTTCTTAATCCATAAGTTTATAAGATTAACCAAGGTTATCCATTACTAAATAATAAATAAAGATATCCTATATTTAGACTTATCCTCAAATTCAATCATATGGTTATGTTTTCTAATCTATGTATTCTAAATAAAAATTCAAATGTTGTCCGTAAACATATTCTGATACCAACTCTAATGCCCTTACCCCCAAAGCACAGAGATGGTGCATTATTTTTCTAAATTGGAACGATTACATGGAATCCTATCCCAATTTATCAATTAATTTATAATTCTTGGAAAATAGATTGCATACATTAACTTTACATTAAAAATATAAACCTAAAATATAACATAGATGAAGATTTATTGACACCATTATTCCCATATATTAACATTTCTTATCAATCATACAACAATTTTTGGCATGTTGGGAAAATAAAACAGAATGAAGGGGTGATTTCATATTCTTTGAAAGTATAAAAAATAAAGCGGGAGATTTCATAAATAAGAATTAACATTTATGGGAAGGTATAAAACTGAATCACAATAATTTTAAACATAATGTTTTACATAATATGGAAATAATAAATCAAATAATTCTATTTCAACATTCACATGGATATTATACTGGTCGAATAATCCCATTTAATATCAAAAACTAATTACGTAATAATGTAATGTATAATTCCAGACATCTCAAAACATACCATCGAGGCCACTCCCAAGACATTTAAAAATAAATGGTTAATACCCTTTCCAAATCGATATCTGAAAATAAATGGGCAAGGCCACAGTGAAGTAAATATTGAGTTTGTCTAATAAGACACACCAATTCATATAGTAGATACTGTAGAACCCACCCATCACTTATTAAGTCCAACACATTACTCATATGAAAATTGGGAAACATAAACAACATAATTGTTCATATGAAAAACTAGTCTACAAAATTTGATTACTTTAACCATAACCCAAGAATGGAATCTAAATTGCACATTCACAATCAAAGTAATCATAAAACATGCAAAAAATATGTTAAATGATATCATAATAGATAAAACTTAATTAGTAATAAGATTCAACAAAGGATGTTAACATAGAAAAAGATACTCTATTAAAATCGTCAAAAAAATCTTGAGACAAATACCCACTTTTCATTGAAATAATTTATTCAAAAGCCACACACTTATAAAAGATGACGTTTAAAAATAGATTTTGGATTCAATGTGTCGATACCTCTTTAAAAAATTTGAAAGGAATTAACATTTTAAAACATTTATGTCCATATAAATACTTCCTTAAAACCATTTTGAAAACATGGAAATTATTGAGAATGATTTGGAAGAATAAAATTTTAAATTTTTTAAAATGATGTTTTAGTTAAAGAGTGTCTTACATACAACATTAAAAATATTGATTTTCAAAACATTTGAATTAAATTAAAAATTGAAATAAATTATTATTTATAATCATTTATATACATGTAAATAAATATGTAAATAATATTAAGAATATTTAATTGGATAAATGATTAATTATTTAAATGTTCAAAGCATCGCATACCACTTTGAAAATTTAAATTATAAGAATAATATCTTTATATGAATATTTAAATACCATCAAGATAAATGTATTAATGATATAAAATATAATAGGGGAAGCACATACACCACACACAATAAATAAGTTTTGAGCATCACTTATATCCCACTAAAATTAAAAGCGAGACAAAATTCCATTACCTTAAGTTTGATACTCTATATATGTGTCCTAAACCACTATATAATGTTTTCAAATATATTAATAACTTATAACAGAATCAAAATAATATTTATTATATCATATATGATTCATTTAGGAATTTATATTACCGGTTTATTAATAATTTTCAAGTTAAAGCAACGTTTCAGAAAATAATCACTTTCCTTATCATACGTGTTTTGACTATTTATTCTTCATCGTATTACATAGATGATGATTTATTTACCTCCAGAATGTATAAATAGATTTATATATCTTATATATTAAGAATATAAATATATATAATCGATAAATATATTGAATGGAATACACTATTCATGGAGATTGAAGGTCGTACGTACGCATGAATGTTTTTTCTATTTTCTTGTTGTGTTGAATGGAAGTAAGTGAATGACATATATGTAAATATATAAAAATATATATTATTCTAGTAGATTTTTTATTGCATAAATTTTATAATTAATTTTAATTTATATATTTATAATAATTCTCGAATGGTGAACGAAAAAGATGAATCTCATCCCATCATGGAGACGGTAAGTTATATGTACACACGAGTGATGATATCTTTTCTTTAACAGTGAAATGGTATAGAATTGGATTGAATAATAAATTAACAAAAAAATTCATGTTTTATTTATTATTTAAATCTTTATATTATTTTTAATACTAGTAGAAATAACTTATATATGAAAAACATTATACACTACAACGTAAATACGGTAAGTCGCACGTATGCACACATGGGGATATTATTTTTCATGGAATGGGTAAAAGGGGGACTATTGTTTTACCGTAATCATAATAAAATCATATAATTAATATAATACTGTTGTTATTACAATATTATGTAATCCATATAGGAATCAAAAGTAAGACAAAAAGTACTTTGAAAGAGTTAATAAAATAATTACCTCTTCTTAGAGTGTCTCCGTTTGATTTGCACAGAATGACTTCTTAGGATTCATTTCTACCCAAATTATGGCCCCTAGGATGAAGTGAGAGATTTTTTTAGAGTAAATGGGTAGAGTTTGGACGAAACATTTTTTTTTTGAGATTTTAATTAATGAGAAGGATAAGTTTCCTTTTATAAGAGAGGTAAGCAGTAAATTAAGAAACACTTATAATATTAATTTATTAGAAATATATTTTCAATTTTAAATTCGTAAAAAGTAATTTATTTTAAGGATAAGATGAGTATTATTATAAATCTAATCACACAATTAATTTTAGACATGTTTAAGTCATAAAATTAACTTTATTGTTTGGATATAACCTTTATTTAATCAGTTTAACTCTTACCATGTCTTCTTCTATTTTTACACTATAGGGTAAATATAGTTATCATGCAATGAAAAATGAAACATTATTGGATCATTTATGAAATATTTGAAATTATTCAAGATATATTGTTGAACCCTAGGTTTTTATGACTTTTATATCATGTAAAATATAGTATTTATTTTAAAATATCATTTTTGTCAATTTCAATAATATTTAAAGTTTTTATTTTTAAAAAAATCAAAAAAATATTTATTAAATCGAAAAAATAATTCAAATACACCACTAACATGTCTTATGTATCTATAAAATTACTTGTTGTCATTAATTAGGTCAATTTATATTTATTTTAGTATCTTTTAAGTCATTTATTTGATATCTTAAATAAATAAACAATTATTGAATTATCATTCTGTCTCCATTTAATATAATTATTAAGTTTATAAATAATATAAATTAATTATCATGATATAGTTAAATTTATTATATTTCTAATGACTATTTATAGTCGACCATATCAATTATATTACCTCATATTAAAAATAATGTAGATATTAAAAATTAAATATGATATTTTTAACTTTTCTTTAAATAGAATATAATAAATGTCCTAATCTAACACATGTGGCATAAAAAGGATCATATTTCTGTCCTATTGTTCATTTTCATGGAAAAATATATATCCATTGGAAATATAATAGGTTTTATAATAATTGTATAGTATTATAATATTATTTTGACCTTTAATTACCCAATTTACCTTTAACCATTGTAAATAAAATTGAAAAGTTGCTATTCACCAAAAAATATTTTTATCATATGAGACAAATATTCTCATATTTATTAAAACAATGTATGTTAGTTTTTTGAAATTCAATTTATAGAATCTGTAAAAGTACATTTAATGCTAATCTCTAAATGTGGATATAATGCAGGTAAAAAGGAATTAAAAATGTTTGAATAATTTTTTTTCTAATTCTATTATAAAAATGATCCCAATAACCTAAATTTTGTTAATATATGAATTATTTATCTATTTTTAAATTAAAATCAATTTAATGTAAAATAATTATTTAAATGAAAATTTATGTTTTTTAACGATAATGCAGTATTTTTTATTATTCATCAAAAATTGAAATTTTTCATAAAAATACCAAAAAATCAACATAAGTGACTTTTGATCTTATGAATTAAAAAATTAAGTCTATTTTATGAGATTTAATTTCAATGGGTGTCTAAAATTTATTTTATTATTGTTCACAAAAGGACATAAATAGTAGTTCCCTTAAGAAAATAGTATTTCTAAACATTTAACTATTTTACTGAATCCTATACATTTTATTATAAATATGTTTTATTTATGTAAAAATGTTATAAATAACATTTAAAAAATAATTATTACTATTTATATTACTATATTTGTTGGATAATTTATAAATATATCTGTTAAATAATTTTAACACTAAAGTGTTGTTTCGAAGAAACCCAATCTTGCATGTTACGCAAGACAAGTCGGTGTTCCAAGAAATACATGATATTGAAGATAATGTATCGTGAAATATTGTGGTGTTAAATCAATGTTATGGAATTTTTTGATGATAATGATATATGAGGAGCATTTTTTTGGGACACCTGAGCCTTTAGTATTTAGTGAATCTTCAAATTCTTCAAACTATGCTATAATAAATAGTTTAAAATAAATGGAAATTAAATTAAATTATGCCAATAAAGTAACTAATCCATTGGATGGAAGTATAGAATATGACACAGATACTAATGACAGGTGTAAGTACATGGGAAGGTAAAATTGTTCTATTATAAAATTAAATTTCTTTGAAACATATTTCATAATTAGCTATTTTGGATGAGGATGAATTCAAATAATATAAAGGAAGATCAATATCAAAATATAGGATTTTTAAGATATTATCATGTCCATAAATCACACAAATGGTAATTTGATATATTTTTATGAACAAATTTATTATGTTCAATGAGAAACAAAATCACTGTCAGTGATGAGAAGAAAAATTAATATTGAAGTATGTGAGACCATAATAATTGTATATAATCTTAAATTACATTTCTTGAGTCAAGATGATTATTTCATAATGAAATTAAAAAACCAATAAAAAATTTCTTGTCGATGTTTTAAATAAAAATAAAATAATTGATGATCAAGATAATAATCACAGAGAAACATGGAATGCTTGATCATTGTAATGACATATTTTAAATCTAAAGATGACAATGGATGTTTTACAAGGCAACCTGAGAGAAAATTATAATGATAAAGATCTAAAAAAATAATATATAATATGAATTTGGTTGTAGATAAGTTATAGAAGTATCAAATGGACATAAAGTAAATGTATATGATCATAAAACCCATTCGAAGAAAGATATATACAATTATATGAAAATTTGAAAATGTTTGTAATAATAAAACCCAATTAAAGTTGAATGGAAGTTATTCCATTAATATATATTTTGGGATATATTTATTTATATTCTAGATATGAATATCTATATAATTTTTTCTAGATTATTATAAATATAAATTTATAGAACTTATTTCTATAAACATTCTGGATAAACATTCTATTTTGTATAACTCATTCATTTCAAAAATCACAATGGGGGTATGTTTCAGAACATTGGGTGAGAATGTTTAGATTCATATTAAGAGATATTTATAAGGAAAATTATAAACTCTAAAAAATTTTGGATAAAGAAACATAGAGGAGATAGGTAAATATATATTTTATATAACATTGAGGGAGTATGTTGCTTTAATATTTAGTTTTCTTTTTAAAATATGATTTTTTATCTATTCAAAAAGGAGATATTGTTGAGAAAAAATGTTAAAATATGAATCTTTCTAATTTTATATTGAATATCCCAACATAGTATATTAAAAATTTAAATTTTATTATTATTTATACTTCCCATTTTCTAACATTTTTTGGAAAATCAATATTACAAGATGTAGAATTATTATATATCAGATGGAATTCATTTCAACACTCAAATGATCATATACATTTAATATCAGATAAATGATTAGTTATTTCATAAGATATATATTCATAATAGTCTAGATGTCAAAATATAATAGAACCCATCATCTGATGTCATATCTAGACCATCAAACAAACTTATCCAGATAGAGGAAACCAATATTTGTTGATGAATTTTTATTATATCTACTATAAATTGAATGTCTAGTTTTTTAAATAAAGGAAATTATTTCATCATAAGGGAGTAAAAATTATATTAATTGTTCTACTTTAAAGAGACTATCAGACATATAAGAATTATATAAGATTCTATTTAATGTAAGAGTCTATAATATTTTTTTTGGAACCACCACCATAGAATACAGAATATTACCATCAGATAAATTCCTATAAATAGAATCAACATTCCATGAAGAAGAATATTTTATATAATAAATGATCTAAATTATTCTATGAATATTTATATATATATTATTACCTTAAGTAAGCTTTAGTGTAATTCATTGGTGATAATTTTTTTAGGGAGACATCTTTGGGGATTTTTTATAAATGCCTTAAGAAATAATATTTTTTTAATGGTTTTTATGATCATTATTCATCAAGGGGTATCATGGTTTTAAGAGATATAGGTTCAACTAATAATATGTGATCACATGTTCTCAAGAATATGAAATCATAAGATTTTTAGATCTTAGTATTGAGGGATTCATTGTTTAAGGAATATAGACCATTAGGGATTGGTTCAAACTTTGGATACCCAAAATCAATTTTATTGAATTCCTTAACATGTGAGGTAAATTTTTAGATTTTATTCTAATAGTTTCAATATGTTTTATCACATGATTGTAAAATCCATGTTATTACTTATTTTTTAAAAGTTGTTTTTCTAATTTGTATGATATGGAATTTTTTTATTATTATTTATATTCATTTGTAAAACTCTGAACCAGAGACACTCTTTTTTGATAAACCTACAAAATGAGGTTAATGAAAATTGTATTCTTTATTTTATAAAAAATAATTTATCAAACAAATTTTATTAAACTGTATAAACTTATGATATCAAATTTTGAAAGAAATAAATTTTTTTGAAAAATCTTATTTTAAAACCCATAAAAATAACATTTAAAACTGAAAGGAAAACATTTTTTTGTATCGAAATACACTTTCCAATTACAACCACATTTTCAAACCAAAACATCGATAACAAATGGAAAGAGTGTTTTTCCTTGGGAGAAATGTGAAATATTATAATGGAAGCCAAACACTGAATAATTATAATGGAATCCTGAAAAACTATTGATGGTAGATACATTAAAATATAACAATGCTTTGTGTATTTTTAAAGAAATTTAAAATTTTCCATATAAATATATAAAAATATTTTTTTTCAATTTTTCTAAAATAATTTAAAATGTTATATAAAAGGAGGATTTATTTATATAAAAATATAACAATGTAGTATTTTTATGAAAATAGAAATTGAAGAAAAATATTTTAAATAAAATATTTAAAATATTTTAAATGAGGATTAAGTAAAATTGTCCCATATATTTATTTTGAATCATCATTTTTGTTCCATATATTCCTGAATAATAAATTCATGTCTTCTATTTAAATTATTAAAAAATATTTAGGTTTATCATTACATTTATTCAATTGTATAACGAATTATTTAATCAATTTAACTCACTGCACACATCATGATGATATTCTGTCCAAATATCTATACTAGATTTGGTGGGTTTAGAATGGTCAAAGAGGGCATTATTACAAAATAAATAGAATAATTATCATTTTAAAACATGATTTATTGTTTTAAAAAGATCCATGAATGAAGGGTTTGAGAAATGAACTATGTTTCAATCATAGAGACGATAGGTCATACATATAAGTGTGTAAGCTTTCCATTTTTCAATGTTCATTATCGAAAAATGGTAAGTATTATTTTTTTTATAATTAAAATGATATTATAAATACCATATTATTTTTCTTATACACTTATATATACCATACATATGATGCGATCATGTAAAACAAATCAAATCTCTTCATGAATATTTTAAATCACACATACACATGAATGATGTAATAATTTTTCAATGACAATAAATGTAATAAAATATATGGTATGTTTATTTTATAGTGTCATTAATATTAAATTAATATCACATATATACATTAAATCCATCATTAGATCTAGCTGTGAGAGGTGGCTATGGAAAAAAATGAGATCAATTCAAAAGGTGGTAGTCTGGAGTACTCATGAATGGTGATATCATTTCCCATTTGATTGAAGATTAGATTGATATAGGTTTTTAAATTAAAATAATAACATCTCAATATATTAAATATTATTATTTTATTATCTCATCATGGTTGAATAATATTTTAAGGAGGTAGAATAGTAAATAAACTGGAAACTCTTGGTTATGAACTATATATCTTCTTCACATAACCTCTTAATATTTACATCAAAAGATATCATAGGTCAGTTTATGATCAAACCCAATCATATATGATGTGTGCCGGGATTTAAGGGAAGTATTGGTTCAGGTGTTTTATAAAATAATTTTTTTGGAAATATGGATAAGTGAGGGGAGGAGGATCCCTTTTATAAGTGAGGGGAGGGGAAGTATTAGAATTACAAAAAGTATTGTATTAATATAAATTAAATTTTATGAAAAAATATCTCAAAAAAGATTTAATTTGAATTTAGTATCTAGATTTTTCAAAATAATATATTATAATTAAATTTATACAATTTTATATTGACTTTTTACCCTTATCTCTTTGTTTTAAACACCATTAACTTCTTAAATTATTACCTCCATAACATGGTTTCTACTCATTAGGGGTCATTATAGTTACTATAAAAGGAATATTTGATGATAAATAGGCCAGAGATGATATTTTAAAGAATATCCTAATCCCAAAGCCAAATATAGGCTTTTTAGGAATTTTAAATAATTTAATAATATAATATTTATTATAAAATACCATTAATGTTATTTTGTAAACTATTCATTTTAGTTGACTTTGAAAACAATATCACAAAAATAATAATTTGAATATAATCACTTCACACAATACTAAAATGGTATATTTTTCTAAAAAATTCATGTAACAGAACAAGTCATTCATATTATTTTACTTTTAATATTTTTAAAAAAAAATTTATTTTATTAATGGAGTATCTAGTTTGTTAGTGTTATATATGATAATATGTTAATTATTTTCTTAATAAAATTTAGAAATAAATTCCCCTTCAATGAAAATAATTCATCATTCAAATTAATATTTAGATTATAAAATATTTTCCAAATCATTTCATAGAATAATATATATATATATATATATATTGAAAATGAAATTTTTGTGATTGACTTTTACTTAAAAATTATAATGGTAAAAATTAAAGAAATAATTTATAGTGTTTTAATATTTTTTAAATCTGGATGGAAATAGTTATACTCCACTCATACAATACTATATAAAAATTTGTTAAGGTAACCATTTAGTCCTTATTATATTTTTTTTTACCATAATTACCTTATTTACCCTTACCATGGTGATAATTATGTTTATAATTACTCTTCATAATAGAAAAAAAATAAAATTGACCTAATTGCCATATCTGGATCTCCTAATTCTAAATAAGTATTTTATTTTTCATTACCAAATTCACAAAAGTGATTAATATAATTTAAAATCAAACATGAAAAATGCAAAAAAAATGAAGTTCTCTAAAAAATATCATTTTTAATTATAAGATCGATTTATAACCAAATTCTAGTATAAAATATATTTTATGTACTATAATATCATTATTTTTAATCAAAATGATCGAATAAAATTGCCAAATTTAAATAGACTTTGAAAATTATTCAGAAAAAATTATTGTTTTTAATAAAAATCTGTACTTTACACTATTTATTGAAATGCCATATTTTCATTATATTCCAAAAAATTCCTTATAAGATAATTTTACAATACTAAATTTAAATATTAAATTCATTTTTTCAAATTAAATTTATTTAATTAGAAAATTTTACTTTTAAATAAACTTATAGTATACAAGAAAACATATTTTGGTTTGAAATAAATAATTTACATTAACGACTAAAAACATACCAAATATTTTTATAATAATTATAACAGCATAAAAATATGAATTAATGTTAACAAGACATGAAAATTATTTATATTTACCTTGCCTAGGCTATTAAAATAAACATTTATAAATATCGTTTGTAATTATTATCTATGTTGATATTACTATGTTATTATCTATTTTCACAATCCAGCCTCACTATTGGGTCATTGGCTTCACAGGACTCACCCCTCAAGTAGCCTCAAGATTTATTTTGATGGTTCTTGTAGTCATGGGGATATGAGGGTTGGTGGTGTGGTTCTTGACAATAATTATTTGGTGAACCTTGAAGTCAATTATTTCTAAAGCAATGGTGACTCCCCCACAATAGAAGCTACTTCCATTTATCATGTCCTTATTTTATGTATCTCTAAGAATATTTTATTTATTACTGATGATTGTATCATCTTCAAATTGTGGGGTTTAAATCCCTGAGTAGTGGTTGGAAGTCTCGACCCTGAGAACTTTATGATTAGCCTTGAAAATATGGAAGATATTGTTACCGCGTGGTCCAGCACCCCCCCTGAAGATGCAATATATGATTCTTTTACATCTTCTATTGGTCCTTCTATTTTCACTGGAAGAGGGAAGTAATAACAACCATGATTTGGTTAAGCCTATCAAAACTCTCCATTCCATTTCATATCCCTTTTATATTGAAGGTAATCGGTAACCTTGTTGTGTGGTTTTTGTGTTCGGATATTCGAACAGAAGTAGTCAGCCACCCCATTTTCCACTGAATATGTGTTGAGGATGATGTTTCTAATGCTCCATTGAATTGGGAATGGATTTTAATTGGAAAGTAATTTAGGTGGAATTAATCCATCATCTATGAAACCTGGCATGATTTCTATATCTCTTGTGGTCAGCTTGGACATCTCGCCCATGTGTATCGTACTGGGTCTTGAATCAAAAGAATACAGTTCAAGAAGGAGAGGAGTGAAAATTATGAAGGCCATGAAGAATTTTAGTTTGGTCATTCCAGAGTGGTTCTTCATTATTTTGTCCCGTAGAAGGTCAGCAATCCTTTTGTGTCCCCCTTTCATCCTACATCAGTTATGATTTCTCTTCCTTAGTGTGAAATTACCATTGAGGGGGATCATATGGGTAATGGAAGTATTTCTCATCCTGTCCAAAAGAATGGAACCATGGAGAAGGAGAAAGAAATTTCCAATCCTAGTTCTTCAACTAATGTTGTAAAGTCAGTTGGTAGTTCTTTACATGATAAGGAACCAGTGGTCTAGGTGTTGGAGGTAGGTCTACTAGGTAAGAAAGAGGGAAGTGGACTGTTAAATGTCAAGGATGAACTAAGGGTCTCTAATGTTTTCAAGAACATGAATACTGATTTGGTATGTCTTTCTTTTATTGTGAGTGTTGATATTGTTTCTCAGGTAGTGCAACCTAGATAAGAACTAATCCCAATTATTATTAGTGAGAATGAGGGGATGGAGACACTAGAGCCAAGGTCACCATTACTATTTAGGGAACTCCCAAATTAGAATGTATCAAATAAAATGAACTTGGTATCTTATTAGAAGGCTGCATCAAGTCATATTGGGATTCATAACCAGTTTCTGTCTTTATCTTGAAGCGAGCATGGATCTAAAATTGTGAAGGGTGGAAGAAAGTAATTCCAAAAAAGAAAAAGAAATGGGGGTGAATCAATGTCTATTGAAAACTAAGTGATGTGTGATGGAGATAGTGTCTACAAAAAAATACAGAGTATGAGTGAAACTCTTTAGAGGATATGAATATTAGATCCTAACTGAGTTGGGGAAAAAAAGGAAACATTAAATATGGGAATTTCCCAATTCATAATGTAGGGAAGAAATCTATACCCGGCAATGATTACTTGAAACTCCCCAAAACAATTGTTACCAGATCTTCAGGTAAGAAAGGAAAAGGAAAAACAAGAGAAATTGAATTATAAACCACCAATAGAAAGGTGAAAATAGAGAACAAAGCAAGGAAACAAAAAAATAGAAGAAGACGAAGGAGACCATTTGGAGCTCATCATTCATTCTTAGGAAGAGATTCTTGAAAATGTTGTTAGGGTCAACACATCCAAATAGGATGTTAAAACAAGTTGTGAAAGAAGGTTTCAAGTTGATACCAATTAGGATAAAGAATAATTGATACACAGGAAAGATCAAATACTGGTGTGGGGATTCAATAAAGGTAAAATCAACATAGAGGAAATTATACAGACAATAGATAGAATGGATAATCAATTTGAAGAGCTTCTTAGTGAGGAACAAGATATTCAAGTTAGTTCACTTCATTGGGAGTTATATAATGTTTTGAATTTAATCAAACCTAGTTTTTCTTTTAATCAATATGTGTGATCTTTCAGTATTTATTTCTTTGACTATGTAGAATGAGGTTTTCCACATCTCCTCAAGGTGGATTTTCAAAAAAACTTTATATTCATTGGATAGTCCACCCTCACAAATGAGTTTGAAATTATGTACATGTGGAGTGAAGGAAACTTTTTGTCTTATTTTATGGCTTCTACGACCACTTGTAAGATTCATCTCAAGGATTTTGATTTCATTGGATACCGTCCATCTGATCAGATGGACTTTTTAATTTCGGATTCTCCTAGTATATACTTTTATAGGTCCCCTTGATTTTTCTCCCAATTTTTCACACTGTTTCTTTTCCTCTATTAATAATTATTTTTTTACCATTCTTCTTGATGAAATCTATGTTTAGAATATTTTAGTTTTTTTAACCAAGAGATGTTGTTATCTAATATTTTGAAATGAAGATTAAATTTACCATTATAATACCAACATATAATCATTATTTACATATATATATATATCATATATTACAACTTATTATGTTCTTAAATTCATCAATAATATTATTTTATAGAATTTCTCAAGTAGGTGTATAGATTGACCCCAGCATGAACATACTGTGATTAATAGATAATTATGGTAATAATTGTGGTTTATTCTACAATAAAGAAAAATTGAAAATAAAAATGATATTATTTATATAATTTAAGGTGGTTAATTATATTTCAATTGAGCTTAATATATAAAAATTGATTATATAATAACAATATATTTTACTTTTTGTAGGAGGTAGTTTGTATAGCACATGATTAATTTTTTATATTTATGAATAAAGAGAGGTTAGTAAGTGGTATTATAATTTTAAATTAAAAAATTAAAATTATATTATATAATTCAAAATTATTCTTAAATTTCATCTTTATTAGAATTGGAGATATGCAATGGTAAAAAAACAGAAGTCATCATTTCATGGAGGCGGTATTGTACACAATGCACAAATGATGTTTTTGTTTTTTACAATGGGAAATGATAAATATGGTCAATTGTTTTCCCTTATAAGAACAACATTATTTATTAAAATAAGGATAATTTCATTATATTGGAATTAGAAAATTATATTTATGGAATTAAGAAACAAAAGAAAATAAATTAGGAAAAATGTACTCATATTGAGGTCTTGAAATTTCCTAATGATAAATCATTGGATAGGGAAGTATTAGGATAATTTAATAAGAATAGATAAGAAATATTAAGGCCATTATAATAGATGGAATATTGGGTGATGTTTTGGTTGAAACCTAATTCTTTCAGTGGCATTGAAGGGGTGGTGAGAGGCCCCTTTTATAAGTGGTGAGAATAATATTATTTAATTATAACCAATTAATATAAAGGGATTACTTTCTAAATGTATCTTATTGATATAAAAATAGAAAATAATGGATTCTGGGATAATATATGGTTTTAAATTAATAAAACATTAATTTTTTCATGTTTTTTAAATTATTTTATGACTTTTACTCTTAGAATATTCAATTTTAATATATTTTGTTTTACTGTGTTAATTATTTTTTACCTTATTAATTTAAATTTAATTACTAAAAATAAATTGACCATATTAAATAATGTTTTCACAATTATTCATAATATTAAAACAATTTAATCATATAAAATTTATATATGAATTAATATTCAATTTTATCATTAACGTATGTGATGTGTAAAAACACATTATTTGAAAAAATTATATTTTTAAGCATAAAATTTATGTATGGGATATACTAATCAATTTATATGATTTTCATGATTAAATTTTTTTATAAAACAATTAATATTTATGTTTTTTTTTGAATTAATTCAAAAAATCAAATTAAAAAACAATAATTAATTAAAATAAAATACACAACTAGTTTCTTTTATAGGAAAATATTGCATACATTGTCAAAGATAGATTTTATAAATTCATAATAGTTTTTTTAAATTTAATTTATTACTCCTTAGAAAAAAATTGACCCTGGAAAAAATTTTATATGTTTTTATGTTAATATTACTTCTTGATATAGTCATGAATAGTAATATTTTAAATATATCTGCATTTTCCATAATTCCCCTAAAAATAAATAATTTCAGATAAATTAAACAACATTAATTTAGGATATTATAGATTTTTAGAAAAAATGAAAATTGGTTTATACCAATTAAATTAAAAAATTTAAAAAAATTTGTTTTGAAATGAAAATTAAAAATATTATTAAAATGTTAGTTTATTGAAAACAAGTGCTTAAAATAGTATGTTTTCTTAATATTATTTTATAAAAATATCTAATTTTTTTAATTTATGAGTTCATATATTTTAATATGATATATTATCATAATTAGCATTTAAAAGTGCTCAATATAATTTAACAACACCTTAAGCTATTATTTAAGAAAAAAATAAATTTTTAATATTAAAACATATATATTATTTATCTCATAAATAAAAAAAATATTAATTCATTATTATAAATTTATTTCCAATATTTTTTATTCATCTAATAATTTTTTTAAATAATTTTCCTATAATACATCACAAATCATTTTGTTTGGTGATGTGTGTGAAGAATGATTTTAAAAATTTATTTATTTAAAGAATTAAAATATTAAAAAATATCATGATATTATATTATCCACCCTATATATAAATTATATACCCATATATTTATATAAATATATAAGGGTATCTACAATATAGAACTTCCAAAGTGTACAATTATTGTGTCTTTGAGATAACTTCATTTTTTGAAATCCTCGACACACTTCATGTAAGTAATTCATCTAATTTAATGTTGCTTTTCTAACATTGAGGTTTTCTAGATTTATAATAAAATTGAATGAAATGATGAACATTAAATTTTTAACAAAATATTAATCAAATTAATTTATTAAAATCCGATAAAATAAGGAATTTGATAATATTTAATGTCTATGGTTTTCATCTAAACCATTTTAGTTTTTTCTTATCCAACATATCAAATGATATGTAATGAAGCATCACTCATCAGAAGATGACCACTGAATGATTACTGATACAATTTCTTCTGACCCTGATATTTTTGGAATTTGACCATAAGAAAATTTCTTATAAAAATAAATTTAACTCTTGGATTTTATATACAAAAAATTCAAAAAAAAAATCTATGAGTCATATTCACTTAATTGTTTACCACATGTAGACTAATATACATCAAATATTTTTCTTTTTTATTGTTTTTATAGACGATTACACTTTTGAGGGTTTTATTCTTAATGAAATAAGCATTCGTAGTTGTAATTTATTGATCAATATACCAGTTTTAGTAGATCATAAAATGAGCTACAAGCTATAGTTGAATAAGTTTCGAGCTAACAACAATGTATCTGTAATGACCTATACTTTTTAAATGATAATTGTTTCATAAATACATGTCTTTTAGATTATATTATATAAGTATTATACACAAAGTTCACATAGATAAACAAAAAATCATTAATTTATTTATAAATATCAATACATTATTCATCTATAGAACCAATTATAATGCCATACATTATAATTGGACAAAAAAATATAATAATAAACTAAAATTGGAAACTACTGATCACCATAATCTACTAGAATCATCACTCCCACGACCTTCACTATAGAAATAAAAAAAACATTTAAAAAAAAAAAAACATAGAAAATGGAAATATATAAACATGGGATGAATTTTAGTGAATATTACATACAAGAATAAAGTAGTGTTTATAGGATGTAATTTGATAATTAGAATAGTAGTGTGACTTTTGGGATTGTATCCTGGCCATTAAGAATAGTAACATGAACATTGGATATAGTAACCTGACCATTGGAATTATATATTAATGACAAAATAATATATTTTTATAAAAATAATATTTATCATGATTAATATAAGAAAATATCAATATTATAATTCCAAAAAATAGTATCATAATTTAATACACTAAATGATAATATAAGAACATTTTTAATAAATTCTATATTAATATATTTTATTAAAATCATAATATTTTTATTAAAAAATAATATTACAAAAGTTATAAAATTATCTTGACATGATGAATATAATTTTTAAAATTACGATGTCAAAACTTTATAAGGGTTACTTTTTTAGAATTTTTTTGTAAAATTCATGTTTCTTGAGAATAGTTACAATATAGTTTTCATGTGACCATTATATTGTAAATTAAATAATTAATTATGTATTAATTACCAAGTCATATATATAACTTATCATTTAGGAAAAATATATTTTATTTCATAATTGATACAGTAAAATACAATAAAAATAATTTTCGTCGCTAAAAAGCATATTGCAAAACATAAAGTCAAATGTTATCCCTTAATTTTTTCCATGTTTCATTTTTCATTAATTAATGGAAGTAGAATTAAAAGGGTGTTTAAAGTCATAAAACCATTATTTTATATCTACATGTTATTTATATTATAAAATAAAATATTAAAAGGGTTACCTTGGATATAATATTTTACTTTAGGTTTTATTATAAAAATACACATCTCCTAATATATAAATAACCGCTCTCTATCCCCTTATAAACCCACTCCACCATCACATTACAAATACAATTATCACCCAAAATAATCCCTCTCAATTCCCTTAAGATACATAGGTATATTATCGAGTAGTCAAGATCTAATCATCAATGTATTCTTTTTTTTTACAAGGGAAACAACACAAACATGAATGTATGCTTATATGAACACTTATTTCCATTTTCTTATTCTATTTCTTTATTTATATATGAACTTCAAAACCAAATATTCTATTATTATTTAGGAATTATTTTAACATTATATTAGTGAATTTAACCTTCTACAAAAATTATATTATTTAAGTATTTATATTTCCAAACTTTTGTCTCCCCCTTTGGACAATGTTCCCGAAAATTGTTGGTTAACCATCGATGAAGACATTTTTAACTTCAATCTATGGACCCAATCTAATTTATGGTTAGAATAAATTATTTATTATATATATATATGTATATTAATTTAATAATACTTATTCTATATATGTAAAAATTAACATGAACAAAATAGGGAAATGAATGAAAAATGGGTATGTTATTATAGAAAAACATACATCAAAACACTTGAAGTTCAACAAAAAAATTATAAAATAAATACAAATGATTATAATTGATAAATAGTGGCCTTAATTAATATAATTATAATTTTTAAATTTTTTTAATAAATCCTATTTTATTATATAGGAGGAAAAGCAATGAAGTAATATGGGATTTAAGGTAAGGATATTCTCAAACTGAACTCCTTTTCTTTGGGTTATCCCACTTTCGAGAAATATTTTCATAGGTATTGCTTTTATATTAAATAAATATCATTTTACTATCATTAAATTTTATTTTTTGGTACATACATGTTTCCACATTTTTTAAGACAAATACAATGATTTTATAAAAGGAATTTTCCTTCCAAAACACATATTTTACTACTAGTAAGTTGTTTTCTGTTCACTCAAGAATAATGATGTTTATGAAAAATATGTTTTCAAATATTCATTTGGGGACCCCTTATTTATTCATGAAACCATTATTTGTTAAATCCTTATGAACCCTAGTACTTACCATGGGTTATTAAAATGATTATGATTATTATAAGTTATATGTATCTTGTATAATTATGTATATATTATGATGTGATTAGTGGGATCAGAGTAATTAATCCCTCCAATAAATTAGAAAATTCGATGTATATCATGATATAATGTGTAGTGTGTGAAAACATGATGATATATTTGTTTAAAGTGATGATGTTATCATTATGCACATATGTTATGTGTGAACATGATGTAAGCATTTTTTACTGTTATTTGTGGTATTTGACCACTATGACATATGTTTCATTTTTATGCATTTCCACATTCCCTAAATTCATCAAGTATTTCTCTCATTATTATATTTATGATATTATTCTAATGATGTATTGATGATAATTATTCTCATCCATGTTATATTGATTCATATTATTTATTCCTCTTCTTACTAGGATTTTATCTCACCTGTTTTCTTATGTATATCATATGGTTACTATATATACTAAGGGGAATGTGATATATTTTATGTGGAATAATAATAAGGATATTCGTAATGTTTATTATTTACTATGTATAAGTGATTTCGGATCATACATTTTCCATGATATTAAGAATTTCAATCCTTGAATGTATAACTATTACGTTATTAGTATTAAAAATGATGTAATAGTTTTGTAGGAAAAATTTTGGTTCAATGGCTTGTATAATATAATGATTTAGTTAATTTTATTATTAGGAATAAAAAAATTATTGAAACCATAAAAATATGTCAATTTATAGGAAAAAACATTGGTGTATTGTTTTTGAAAAAAAAACTAAACCTAGGGACCCAATAAGACATTACTTTATAGATAATTAAGAATAATAAAAAACTATTCATGATTTGTTGAATAATATAATGTTAAAAAAATATATTTTAAAAAATTTTGGGAACTAATAGAAACTAGGCCAACCATTCATTTATGGACAATACATATATTATCCAAAGGACATCCCAAATTCCATGGGTTTTAGAGTTAAAAACATGTTCGAAATGCTTACCATGTTATTTCAGGGCATGAACAATAACATGGAACAAATGTATCATCTTACTTCACCCAAGAAGGTTAAACTAGCAATTGAGTATTTTATATGAAAAAATACAGGAAAATTTAGTGTATATTTTAAACCACTTCTCACAGAATAATTGGTTACCTAAATGGTGATTATTTTTTCCTCCAATATTATAAGAAGGAGGATGTTACTAAAGCTGACAATAATTTAGATAGATAACGAAATCAATGGTTTTTTTGAAGAAGAACACTAACCCAAAGGATGGAATGGAAGTAATGGAGTTGGAATAATTTAGGAAATTATTTCTTTAAAAGTATTTCCATTGAACTATTTGACAATAGATTGAGAGATAATTAATTGAGCTAAATACAAATCAAGGCCAATCTATAATGGATTATGTGAAAAATCTCACAAGGCCTGTAAATATATGCCTTAGGATTTTTATTAACAATTATATAAAAATAGATAGATACTTTTGTAATATAATACCTCACATTGAAAGGGTATAGCTATCAAAGACATCGATAGTTATGAAGAAGTTGTTAGATATTCTCTCAATGTAGGGGTGTATTTTAGATATTGAACCATTGGGTATGGGGATAACAATAGAATAATAAAGATTCAAGAAATTAGGTCAAATGTAATAGAATACAATTGTATCCTACCACCAATTTGTGAAAAATGTGGTAAAAAGGATCCTGCAAAATGACATAATTAAATGGGGAAATTCATCAAGTATGGTAGAGGAGGATGATAAGCTCGTGAATATCCTAGAGTCATGAAGATGTCATCCTATTTGATGGAGGAAATGAAGGCACCGCCTAATGTAAAACCCATGGTTCAATTATTCATCTATGGGGAGAAAGGGCACTTTGCAACCCAGATCACTAAACCGAGGGTCCTTGATGGGCAAACAACATCAAGAATCTCCAAATCCAAAGTACCAAGGTAAATCTTATTCCTTTGTTACATGTAAAGAGGACGGTTAAAATCAAGCCATACAATGTACTATTCCTATTCCATCCAGAATAGATATTATTTTATTTGATTCTAGTTCTACATATTCTTTTTTGTCCTGCAGGTTTTCAAGAATTTTTGAATCTAATCCCTAATTCCAATAATTATAGATATATGTTATAAACCTAGTGGTTATATCTTTGAAAAAAAAGTGTTAGACTCTCCTCATAATATTGAATATGGGATGATGCTTCTATAAAATCTTGGTATACTTCCATTGCTAGAATTAAAATCTATACTGGGAATGGATTAACTTTAATTATAGGGAGATAACATCAATCCTTGGAAAATTAAATTTCTTTTAATATTATAAACCATTCCATAGTGATCTAAATATGAAAGGAAAATCAAGAATACCCTTGGTATAATCTCTTAATGGTGTGGGTGTTGATATCCTATGAATAAGAATACCTTTCCTAACAAGTTGTTTCAAAAGAATTTACAATCCTAGATGAATTTTCAATTGAGAGGGAATACAATGATGTATTTCCTGACTAATTACCTAGATATCCCCTAGATAGTGAGGTATAATTATATATAAAAACATATACATGTAGCCACTCATATCTCTAAATTCCCATACAGGATTTCCCCAATCAAACAAGAGGGGTTAATGAAATAGTTGCAATAGTATTTGGAAAATGGGTTCATATGCTCTAATACATCGTCTTGAGGTGTACGAGTTCTCTTTGCAAAGAAATTAGATGGATAAATGAAAATTTTAATCAGTTACATAGATCTAAAAATATTAACATAAATAGAAAGTATCCAATATCAATGATTGAGGACTTATTAAATAAATGATTAAGTTCTCATTTCTTCTAATTGGTGGATCTTCATTTTGGATATCATCAAATGAAGTTTAAGAATGAAGATATTTAGAAAACTACCCTCCATAAAAGTCATGGGAAGTATAAGTTTATAGTGATTTTATTTAGACATAATAATTACATTGAAATCATTATGTATCTACTGAATAAATTATTTTCAGACTACCTCAAAAATATTTCTTATAGTGTTTACCGATGAAATTATTATTTAATCCATGATTAAGGGGGGACATTTAGAGTATTAATGGGTTCTGATAGAGATAATAAAAAAACATCAAATGTATTCTAATTTCAGAAAGTGTGACTTTAATTTGAAGTAAGTGTAATATTTGGGTAACATTATCACATTTTATGGTATTTATGTGAACCATTTAATGAAAAAGGACAATAAGGGATTTCCCAAGACCACCAGTGTCAAAATAATCATAGTCTTCTTGAAATACATGGGTATTATCGATTGTTTTTCAGAAATAATTCATGATTTTTTGTCCCTCAAACGATGTTAACACGAAAATAGTTAAATTACATATGTATAGAAGATTATGAGGAAATCATTTTAGTACATTATAAGAGTCTAATCACCGCACCTATACTCACACAACCAACATGGGGAGAATTTTTTCTGATATATAGTGATGCTCGAAAGAAAGGATTTTGTTTTATAATCATACATAAAGAATATGTTTTACAATATATAAATGAAATATGATTATTCATGAGAAGGACTAACAATTTCATTATCTAGAGTTAGCAGCTATGACCTCTATCTTAATGATTTAGTGTAACTACCTCTAGGGAAAAATGGGACATTTATATGGATCACAATAGTCTAATGTATATATTCATACATATATAGATCAACATGCAAAAAACAAAATGGTTCTAAATAAACAAGGTCAATAATTAATCTATTCACTACTATCTTGGAAAGGGAAATATGGTAGCTGATTCTCTTAGTAGAAAAGACCCTTCTATTTTTTCAATAATACATATTGCAAATTACTTTATATTCAAGGACATTTAAAGGGTAAATCTTGAAATAATAATTATAGGGAATACATCCTACATTTACCAAATTATTTTTCCACCATATATCCAAGACGAGACCAAGGAGGAATAAAGGAATGATCTAAAGCAATAAGAAAGGTCCAATGTAGTAATGGATGGGAAGCTGCATGAGTTCTGAATCGATGAAAATAGTGTTATTTGGGTTTTAAATATACAGTGTGAGCCTGAATCACCAAATATAACTAAGGATATATTATATAATTCACATATCACATCTTTTCTTATACATTCACGAAGTACCATGATATACTATGATTTTTTAATGCACTTATGGTGGGACAACATGATGAAGGATATTGTAGAGTCAATATCATAATTCTCGGTATACCGGTATCTTAAAGAAGAGTGACATAAGTAAAAGATAAATATGCACCCACTTTATATACCCACATGGAAATGGGTGTATTTCACTATAGAAATTTCACTGGTCTCACAAACATATCCAAAGTATACAATGAGATATGGGTTTTAGTTGATGGATTCACCATGATTTCCCATTTCGTCACAATTTGAGAAGATTTCCTTCTTGAACAACTATCTATGATATATGCGAATAAAGTGGTGAGGCTACATGGGGTACCACTATTGATCATTTTTTATCATGATCAATGGTTTTAAACTAAATTTTATATAATTATCTAACATGATTTTAGTGCTAAACTAAATTACATTATAGTATACCACCCATAAAATAATTAACAATATGAATAGGCTATTCCAACATTTAATGGAATACTAAATTCTTCTAAAGGTCATTTAATGAATGATGGGATCATCATCTCCCATTATCTGAGTAATCATACAATAAAAGATTCCACAAGAGTATTAAAATGGATCTATATTAAACACTATATGGGAAGTAGTGTAGAGATCGTACTTATTGGGATTATGTCGGTGAACAAAAGCTACTTGGACCTGATCTTTTTCAAGAAAATACCTATATGGTTTTACCCATAAAACAATATATAAAATATACTTAGAGAAGCAAAAGGAGTTATGTTAACAACCAATTATGGGAATTTGTGTTTAACGTTTGAGGTAATTTTTTCCTTTGTATACAACCATGGAAGAGAGTCTTTAGGTTTTGATATAAAGGGATGCTTATCCCTATGTACATTTTCCCCTTTGATATCTATTGTCTTATAAGAGTAGTGTTTGATCAGCATGTATTTCCTCAATAAATGGGTCAAGTTCATGATGTATTCCATGTATCACTCTTGAGGAATTAAATACCCATCCACATACATGTTCTGATGTTTGAGGTGGTACAAATAGAGAATAACATCTCGTATGAGGAGTATGTAGTGAAGATATTAGACAATAATGAAAATTTTATATGCAACAAGAAACCTCATATTTTCAAAGTTTTATAGAGGAACCATAAATATGAAAATAAAACAAGAGAAAAAGAGGAAATAATGAAACTGAATTACCTTCAACTATTCTACAATAATAATATGAGTTAGAATTTCAGGGTTGAAATTTCTAATAGGGGATGAACGTAATGAATTATAACTTTTAAATGATATTTTTTTCATTAAAAAATGTGTTTTATATTATGTAATATATTTTTTTATGAAATGAGAATATATATAAACCAAAAACACTTTAATTAATTAACAATTTTCATTACATTATTCAGTTTAGAAACCAATGAAAATTCCAAATAAGAAAATTAGATTGAAATTTAAAATAAAAGATCTAAAATGAGAAAATATGGACCGCCCCCATCTAATATAATCGTATCCCCAACCAACAAAACAATATATATGAAATAAACTTTTAGTAAAATAATAAACATATTAGAAAATGAAAATATATACCCTTAGTTATAATTATTGTTAATATTGTGTAAAATAATAATGTGGTATTTATATGGGGTATGTAGTCTATTAAAATAGTAGTGAATCTATTGGGATAGTAACATAACTTTTGGGATTAGTAACATGACTGTTGGGAATATTAAACTAACCTAAAAATAATAAAGTGTGATATAAATAATACTTATCATGATTAATATAAGTAAATAAGAATATTATAATACCAAAAAAATAAATAGATTGACTAAAATACTTAATTAAAATACAAGAACATATTTAAAAAAAATATTTCAATGTATTTTGTAAAAATAATTATTATTATAATAAAAATTTACATTAAATATGAAGGAAATTTTTTTGATAAAATTAAAATCAATTTTCTAATCATCATTTGAAAAATTTTCAAGGGTTAATTTTTTGTAATTTGTTTAAATACTTCAATTTTTTATAAATAGTAAAAATAAATTTTTTTTCTAGAACCGGTGTATCATAAATTATATATTCTATTATGCAACATAATAATTTATACAACTTGAAGTCAGATCAAGATAATTTTATTTTTCATAAATTTATAATAAATATAAAATAAAATTAGCTTCCAAACCTATAAATAATTTTAGAAAACCAAAAGGGAAAAGTTACCCCTTAAAATAAGAAATTGTTTTCTTTATACATTATTTTTAATAAACTAAGTTAATTATAATGATAAATATGAATAAATTCCCCAAACAATTATATTATTTTGATAGAGGAGGTATATTATAAAAACTTCACTATTAAAAGTATTAACTTTGATATAATATTTTATTTTTTAATTTATTTAAAAACACATTTCTTCTCTTGTATAAATAACCCTTCTCTATTTCCATAGAGAAGCTGTCTTTTCTCGGATTCTAAAGCCAAATATCTGGCCCAATACTCCCTTTAAATACCATTATAACACCTAGGTATGTTACATTGTAATCCAACTCCAATAATGAGGGGAATATTATTCTGTTCAATGGAAATGACACCCAGAAGAGGGTATGTCTCCATTAACTCTTATTTTCATTTTCCACTTAACATTCTATATTTCTCGACCACTTTAAAAACAAAAAATTCTAAAATTATTTAGGAATTATTTCAACATTATATTAATGATTTTAACCAACATTAAAAATTATATTTTTAGGTATTTATATTTTATAACTCTTTCTATACTCATGAGGACAAAGTTCCACATAATGGTTGGTTAACCGCCATTAAGAAAGTTTCTAACTTATTTCTTTATCATAATCCTTATGTCTGGTTAGAATAAATTATTTTTTATATGTACATTTATAAATATATTTGTTTTAGGATTTATGAATTTATTCTACTTGTGTATAAATTAACTTTAAAAAAAAGATTCTATAGAAAATGGGAAATTTTTAATGAAAATAAGATATCAAAATACTTCAACTTCCAAAAAAAATAAGAAATAGAAACCAATGATTATACCTGATAAATAGTGACATAAATTAACAAAATTCACTTGTGTTTCTATATTTTTATAAAAATAAATTTATTATTTAGGTGACATAAAATGGATGAAATAATGATGAATTTAAGGTGAGGGGATTCTATAATCCCACCCCAATTATTTGGGTTATCTCAATTTAATGTCATTTTTAGTATGGATATTCTAATAATATTCCATAAATATCATTTCACTACTATACCATTTTATTTTCTAGGATATACATGTTTCTACCATGTTTTTTTACAAAAAATAAAAAAAAATCCTAGAAGACATTTCTTTACAAACTTCTTACATGACATGTCTTGAGTTATTTCTCCCTCTCTCAAAAAAATAATGATGTTTAGGGAAAATAGGTTTTATGTTATTCATTTTATGAACACCATTTTTATTCAAAAAATCATGCATTTTTTAATCCTTATAAAACCTATTAATTTATATGGTTCATTTGATGATTATGATTGTTATAAGTTCTATGTGTCATGAATTCTTATGAAAATCGCATGATGTGAAGAGTGCTACTCGAATTATATATCCCTCTAATTCATTGAGTAATGTGATGTATCCTATGCGATAATGTGAATAATTCATGATAATAATTTTATCTTTGTTTAAAATAATGATGTTATGATTATGAAAATATGTTATGCATGAACATGATGATATCTTTGTTCACAACTATGTGTTGTATTTAGCCACTTTGACATGATGTTTCATTTTTATGTTGTGCTACATTCCATTCCATTATCAAATTGTTTCTCCTGATTGAGATTATTATACTATTCTTACGATATAATGATTATGATTATACTTACCCATGTTATATTGATTCATATCCCTTTTTCATCTTTTTATTGAGATTTTATCTCAGCCCTTTCATTAATGTATATCCTCAGGTCACTACATGTATTAAGGAGAATGTGAACTATTTCGAGTGGATAAAGAAGAAGGATTTTAATAATTTTTATGTTTAATTAATAATATTTGATATATGATCTTAATTTTCCTATGATAATAAACATTTTGATCATTGAATGTAAAACTATTTTTTTATCTTAAAAATGATGTAATATTCAAGCATTAAAAATTTGTGTCTATGTAATAGTTGAGTAAAATGATCTATTGATTAGGTAACAGAAGAAATAAATATTCAAATTTTATTATTTGGGGAAATAATAATCAGGATAATTTAGGATTTCTAGGATAACTAAGATAGAGTGAAACATCTACCTTATAAAAAAAGATAACATTTTTTTGAGTTTTAAAGTTGAGTATTCCTCATATTATGTTTATAAGACTATATTTCACTTTGTTTTAAAAGTGGTGTTATAATATCCTTATTTCTTTATTGATTTCAAAATTATATTTTAGATTTATATTTATTATAGTATAGTTTATTTTCTATTTACATAGTTCATTTTAATTCATTCATTAATTAAAATAATCATTATTAAATTCAGTTACAACGAATTATTCATTTATGTTATCTTGTGGGTATATTGATTATTAATTATACCAAAAATTATATTTTAGGATAATTAGTTTTTTTAATTATTATTTTATAATACTTGGGGATGATATAAATATATAGTTTATTTTAAACTAAAGTTTACCACTCGTATATAGTATTATTACCATAATGATTTAGAATTGTGATCCAACATTTGTATTAGAGCAGGTATCTAAATTAGAAACTAAATATTATATTTTAGGATTTTATATTGATCTTTCGTATTACAGTTTCCTTGAACTATAAAAATTATATTAGAAGTTTTTCTGAAGTAGTAGGTTTCCAAGTTGGGTCTATTGATAATATGCATCCAAACACACTAACAATTATGTATGTTAATGATTATGAGTACCATATATATAATATATGAACTTATGTAATCAAAAAAGGAGTTTCTAATTTTTTTTACAGTCACTAGAGATTAATAATTTCCTTCAAATAATATTTACACCATTATAAGTTATATTTAAAATGAATTTCAATCAAATTTATGTTTAATAAATAATCACTTATGTTATATACAAATAAATATTAATAAAGAAATTTTATTTTCCAACTGCATGTGGAATCTGGAAAATGATTTAAGATACAAATTTAAGAACTCAAAAATTCATAGAAAGAAAATAAACTATTCTTATATTAGAATAATAAGATTTTTATTTTATATGTGGAGAAAAACTACACAAATTTATGAAAGATTTATGGAAATTAAAATTAATTTATATTACCTTAGTAAAAATAGCTATAAAATGATTATATGATTCATAAAACTATAAAAATTGAAACAAAGGTGTAAAACATATATATTTTTTTATTTATTTTCATCTTTATATTGGATTGACCTTTGGGTCTTCATTTTTCTCTCAATTTCTGGGTGGTTTATTTATAAATTTGTTGTTCTTGATTTAAATTTTGAGTCATGTAAATTTTTGGTTTCATTTGGCCTTGCTCTCTGTTTATGTGAAGGTATGGGTAGGAATTGGCTTAGTGGAGATTTTTTGAAACCACTATTTTCATTTATCTATGGGATGTGTTTGATGTATGGATTATCTTATTGAGTTAGAAGCATTTTGGGGTAAAAAGGGTGAGGTTTTTGGGGATTTTCTATTAGTCACATGGTTAAAGAACATGACTAGTTTAACTGTGTAGCCTATGTGTGTAGAGAACACATGTTTTGGTTTCATGGTTAAGCAAACCATGTATCCTAAGTGTATATCCCATATAACACTAGATATTGGGTAATCACATGGTTTTTTAATGATTTGTTAATGAGTTCTATCAAACTACTCATCACATGTGTAAAGGGGTTTTTTGGGATTTCCCCTTTCTTTTTATGGTTGGATTCTTCCCTTTGAATCCTCGTCTGAACCCTATGACATAGAAAATTCCCATGGGGATTTTTAGATTCTATAAGGATCTCTATTTTCATTTCAATGTGTTTTCTTGTGGATTATTTACCTGGATTGAATGGTTAGGAATCCACTATATTTCTCCTTTGGGTTTCCTCCATTTTCCTTTCTCTTCTAACCCTAGTGGCCATGTTTAGTTGATTTGGGTAACTAAAGAGGTGAATAATTGGTTGTTATTCCTTATTAAGATTCCTTGTGGATGTTCTTTCTTCTTAGAATTTTCATGGATTTATTTCTATTGGGCTTCACTGAAGCTCCTGTGATTCTTTTAGTTTTACCTTTTCATTTTTCCATCAAATTCAATAGTCCTTGGTATCTTACTTTTCTCACCCTCCTTGGATATTAAATAGTGATGTATGATTTTTAGAATAAAATTATGAGTTTAAATGAAGTGAATTTTATAATTGTTTTGATGTATATGGTGTGGTTTTGTTATGTTGGGCACACCAAGTGTTTGATAAATTGACTAATTTTCTTTTTCAAGTGGTTTATGATTTTTAAAGCATGGTTCAGCTTTGTAAACGTATTTTTTACATCTATAATGGTGGTTGGTGTGTATAAAATGGATTTAAAAAAATGTTTTTTAGAAAGTGGTGTTTGTTTGGATCTTTGGAAATGGTTTGGCATTTGATAGAAATGTTTTGTTCTGTTTTTTAAATAAGGTGATTTCTCAATGGGTGTTGGAGGACCATTTGGAAATTTTGAGAAATTAGTTATGTTGAAAACAATCCTTGGATAATTATTTTATCTTTTTTATTATGTATGTTTTGGAATTCTCATGCTGGGAGGCTCCTTTGTGCACAAATTATTGAAAAGGAATGATATGGTTCCTTGAGGTGAATTAGTGGTGATTTGTTTTCATAGCTACTTCTGTGTGATATATATATGTTCTCGGGATTTGATGGTCGGTTGGAATTATTGGCTCACCACCATTATTTTTTTGAACATGGGATCTTAGAATCAAGTATGAATTTACATTGAATGATTACTAAACTAGTTTAGATTATACACTAGCTTTTGGATATTAATAAGGATTTTGGACTTCTTTAGGATTGTGCACCTAAGTTAGGACCTAGAAGGGTAAGTACCGAGTGTTTGGGTGTTATAATGTCATCAAGTTATTCATGATTTTGGGATGAGTCACATGTATAGTATGTTCTAAAATGTTGATGAGATACTTGGTTCTCCCATGTTTTATGGAACTTCGTTACCTATGGATGATGATTAAGACACATTGTTGGTGGATTTCAATTGTGTGGTATTTTTTCATTTCCCTCGCTATTTGATCATGGTTTTTTATCACTTGTTTGGAAATACCCTTTGTTAAAAGTGTTGTATTTGTTTTCAAAATTTATATAAAAAATATTATGGAATTTTTTTGGGAACTATTTACAACTTTTAAACCCTTTTATTGAAAAAAATTATACATCTCCTCTAAAATGTAAATGGTTCCTTCATTGAAGTTTTTTTTATATAAAATAAATGGGTAAATACAACATATTTGGATTTTAAAATGGAAAATATATTGGAAAACAATATTTTTATATTCTATTTTGAACATGCAGTTGATGATTATTTTATTTAAATGATAGACATTGGGAATAGATTGTTTGGGAATGACTCAAATGTTTTAACACTCACATAAATAGTTCTTTCTTGTTATTAGTTTATGTTTATGGTTCCAACTTGGGTTCAATCACCATGGTTGATGGTTGTTTATAGATTAGAGAGTTACACATGGGGTCAGATTGATATTTTGTGGTTTTATGGTTTAGTTTGGGTTTTTTCAGTGTAGTTTTACTATCCAGTTGGTTATATTTTTAGTTTACGTGTAAATGATGTTATGTTTTGTAATCATATTTATATTGTGATTATTAATATATTTCCACTTTTTTGTTTATTTATATTGGGTTAAATAACTCATTTGGTTACTATTTTGATGACTTAGAATAATTATTCAACCTTAGGGGATCAAAATCACCCTTTTATCCTTGTCTCGGTCTGGGTGAGGTGTTGGGTTGGATGGGATCTTGCATTTCTTCAGAAAAAATGGTTTTCAAGGAGTTAAATTCTTTATAGGACATTCCTTTTGGAGTTCCCTTTGTTATTTAGGATGTCATGGTAGATGAAGTAGGATTCTCAGAACATGTTTTGTAGGTATAAGAGAGTGTATGACCAACACTTTATGTTTAAAACCATGTGTTACCACAGGAATTTAGATTATTTATAGTTTCTTTATTTCTTGTGGTTTTTTGGGTATTTGGGAAATGAAAAGGGAGATGGGATAAAGGTATCAGTGAGCTCACTGGGCCAGGAAATCCTTGTGGATCTGAGGACATGCTCATAAAGTACCCAATGTGGTGGTGGTGTAATTTGAATATTGCCAAAAACCATATGTTTAATTCACCCATATTTAGTAGATTCCTCTTATGGTTTATTTTGGGTAACTATTTATTATAAAATTTTTTGAAAACCCCATGATTTTAAATTTTGAAAAACTTCATTTTTTTGTCATGGATTTTATTTTTGGGCGATGGAAAATGAATTTTATGATTTATTTTAGAATGGGTTCTTTATATTTTCTATAATTAAGGTGGAATGTTTTATGAAAATTAGTCTTAATCAAACATTTTTTGATGAAATAAGTTTTTAATCAAATGATTCCTGATGAAATTAGATTTGTGGAATTTATAGAAAATTTTGGAATGATTTGAATTATTTTTATTGTGATTTATGATTTTTTTTTCTCATATTTTATTTTGAGTTTTGAATGGTTCAGATTTAAATTTTGATTTTTGGGTTATTTTTCTCCATTTTCACTATTTAAATGCATGATTAAGGGGTAATCGTGTAACCTTCTAAGGTAGAGTTGATTTTTAGTTATTTTTATTCTTGCACTATTTGAGCTACATGGGATGCATGTGTTTTGATCCAAACAGTGATGTTCCTAGGAGAATTATGTGAGACACTTGTTTTTTTTAGTTAAGGCTTCATGGCCTATGAACGTTTAGAAGAAACACGGGGAATATATGTTCATGGTTCTACAATTCTGAAAGGAACTATGGTGCATAGTTGGAAAATGGATTCCCAAACCATGGGACCAAACCGTGTGAGTACCCAAGTTGTCCAGTAAGGGGTGCACAATTGGAAGATAGTTTGTTAAACTATGAATCCTAGTCATTCATAGTACCTAGGTGTTTTAAAATTTTGAAATCATGGGTTGAATGTTCTATTTCAAAAGTTTAAAAAAGTTTTGGTTTGCCTTTGGTATTCCCGTGAGCACACATATGTGAAGATTTTTGTGAAAGCATGGATTGTTGATGGAATTAGTGGATGGTTTCTCAAATTGTTTTATAAGTATGAATGTGCAAGGATTTAATGAATAATACTAGGGATTATGAAACCTTTCAAAATTGGATTTTAATTCAAAAATCATTTTAAAGAGAAAAATATGTTATAATGTTTTTTTGATAAATGGTAGTGTAGTTTTTTTGGTAATGATGTTTCTTATACCGTATTTTGAGATTTATAATTATTGTTGACGTATTGAATTTTATTGAGTTATTGGTTTCCTTATTTCTTAGATTGTTCTCTTAAAAAGATTCTATAGATATTCAACATGTGGGTATTGGATATGCACCATTATTATACTTTTCATGTGATAAACCAATACACAACCATCTTGAATTTCAAAAGATTATTGCTCACCTATTTTAGGGTAATGGGGATCCTCTCAAAGAGGAAGTTTGGATTAATAATAATGATAGAAACTTCAGTTTCGAGATTAATTATTTATAAGGATTTTTGCCTTTACGATCAAATGTCTGAACAAAAAATTGTGGAAGTCAGTCTCTCAATACAATCCTTAACAACATCTTACCAGGGAGTTCTTCAAGTCTTAGTTAATCAATCAATACTTTTACTAAATGATGAATTAAAGTAAGGGTATTAAGATGTGCTATCTGTTTTTGGGTGATGGAATGGGTTTAGAGTTGTATCCTAAATTTATATATCAATTTACATATGTTTTGGGTTATTCTGCAGATGACTCAATAAAGGATTGATATTTTGTGTACGGTATTCACCCTGATCTATAGTAAAATGTGTCATAGTTTTACTTAACCACTTTTCTGATCTGGTGAGGCATGTTTTTTATGTTGAATTTGTGATGCCAAGAGTGTTTGATATGGGTGAACTTCCTCCAGTCTATGGAAGTGTTGAATAATGTTCCAGTAGAATTAATTGAAATCAGTCTGAGGCTGGTGTTGATTGCCATGGAATTAATATTCTTTTAGACCATTCATCGATCTACTCTAATTGTAGTGTCCAAATGTGTAATTAGTGTTTTATTCGTGGGCATAATAAGTCATCATGTATGAGTACTTAAAGAATCATTCATGCATGTGGATGTCTAGGTCACTTGCAATGGTTATGTATGGTAGTTTATTAGATGAGACATAGAAACATTTACACATCTTTTAATGAAAACCCAATGTATTTTCTAAAGTATAGTGATGTCTTGGTCTTTTTTTAAAGTCTATTTCTATGTAATGATTCATTTTTTGAAATGGTTGTGTCTGTTTGTGATTTTTGGTGTTATATTTTCTATAATGTGTAAGAGTGATTATTGGGTATCAATAACAACTATATTTTTAATAAATTTGTGTCTCTCAGTCTCATGCGGGTTAAAAGAGGGTAATGAATATGCATATTCTAAATCCATATTATGGTGGTTGTTCCATGTTGCGGTGAAGTGAATCATGATGTCTTTCGTGTCCCTCTAGATCTACCTGGGTTATTATGTGGCCACTCATGACCCAAAAATAATTGGTTTCAAATGGAGATTATCAAATCCTGACTGTATGGTAAAAGAAGCTTCGAACATTAGGGCTCCAGCCATAGGTTCTTGAGTGAAGCTGTTCACATAGATAATAATCACCTAGGGGAGTGGTGAACCCTCAATCATCTATTTTCTTCACCATTGGAATCTAGGATATTTAAATGTTCTTATGATTTTCTTTGTTATTGTATATTACTATTTAAAGTTATGGTGGTCATATCCTCATTCAAGTCTAGTGGTTATGCATTTTAATTTGAATCTCTAATTTTGTTTTCCTTGTGTGGTTAGCTTGGTGGATAGTTTTTTTATTATATTTTTCTCATATGGACTTGGTTTCATCTTGTAGAAATGATGAATCATGGTGTGGTTCTACACTTCTTATGGAGTTACTTTCATTGGTGCCTCTCCTTAGGGTTGGGTTTCATTTTGTGTGAGAAGTACCTGGGATTGGTTCTTATGGATTGGTCTAAGTTGGTTAGATCATATTGGTGGGGAGTCAAAACATGGATATTTTTGGGTTCTCATGTTGGTCAATGGTAGTTGGTTTCTAATGGTGGGAAGTCTATTCCAGGCTCCAATGTTGCTAATCCAATTTATCATATTTGGTTTCTTGTAATTGGGTAGTTTCATTTGGAGATATTGGTTCTAATTACTTCCTTCCAAGTTAACATTGGGATTTTGAAGTATGCCTAAAATTATTCTTTGAAAGTAGTTGTATATTTCCATGTTTGTGCATTCCATTAATTTGTGTGATGTGGTTCTAGTTTTTTTATATATTTTGTGATAAAGTATATGTTTCATCTAGGTGATAGTTAAATATCTTTTCAATTTTGGGAATCAGATCTTGAATGTCTAGGAACCTTTTTATTTGCCCAATCAACTAGAACTTTTGTGGCTTTCAGGTGGATGAAATAGTAATGGCGGAAATCACTTTACACCATTATTTTTTTATTTTAATTTATTTTATTCATGTTATCATTTGGTTAGTTTTTTTCTCAATATCCTAGTATTGTAGATTTAAATTTGATGTTCTGGGTGTTCATGATTTATGTTTTTATTCATGGATGTTATTTGAGGTATTTGGCTTTACTCATTGTTAGTGTGAATGTATGGGGATGATTCAGCTTAGTGAAGAGTTTTTGAAACCCTTAGTGTAACTTCTCTATTTGGTGTGTTTGATGGGTGGCTTATCCAATTAAGTTAGAAGAATTTTTTGGTGAATAGGGGTTATGTTTGGGGGTCTTCCTCCATGTCGCATGGTTACAAAACATGACCAGTTTAAACATGCATCCTAAGTTTGCAATTGGAATATCATTTTTTCTCTTAGTTTAACTATTTGTGCATCAATAGTGTGAATCCTATTCAGTACTAGAAATTGGGTAGTCACACGTTTGGCACACAGTTTGTTAAACTGTGTGAACTAACTGTGTCTCCCATTTTGGAAATGGTATTTCTATATTTTCCCATATTTTTAAGTGGGGTTTCTTCTCGTGAATTCCCCATCATTACCATATGACCAAGATTCATCCAATGGTGATTTTTTTCATCTTTAAGCCCCTATAAGGGGATTTTAAGGCATTTTCTTGGTGATTCATCACCTGAATCTAATGGATAGGGCTCCTCTCTATTTATCATTTTGTTTTATTACATTATATATTTCACCTCTACCAAAACATGGTCATGTTTGGATGATTTGGGAACTTTTGTGGTGTTAAACTGGGGGTTTTTCCTTCATATAATTCATTTTGGATGTTATTGCCAACTGAAACCTATATAGAATCTTTTCGATTGGGCATCATTGAAGAAGATGTGATTTGAGGTAGGTTTCCCTTTACAGGTGTCCTTTAAATTAATGAATTGTTGGTATCCTTCTTTTAAAAACTTCTTTGGATGTTAAATAGTGACATATGATTTATAGAATAATTATTTAAGAATAAATGAAGATTTCTTTAAAAAACATATTAGTTATAAGTGTGGTTTTTTTAAGTTGTGCACACCAAGTGTTTAATAAATTGATTGTTTCAGATTTCCATGTAGTTTGTGAATTTTAATGCAGGTATATTCTTTTTAAATGTATTTTTGGCATCTAATATTTGGCTTGGTGTTAATCAAATTGATTGATTTATTTTTTAATTTGAATGTGATCAGTTTTTTGTTCATTGGAAATGTTTTATAATGTGATGGAAATGTGATGGTTTCTGTTTGAAAAAGGGTGATTTATCAAAGTGTATTTGACCATAGTTTTCAAATTTTATGACATTTGTTTTTTTGAAAGCTCTCCTTGTATAATTCTATTTTCTCGGTTTTATTGGATTTTTTGGGAATCCCATGTTTAGAGGATCCCTTTTGCTCAAATCGTTGAAATCACGTGATATTTTTCAATAGGGTGACTCAAGGGTGGTTTTTTTGGGTGATCTGATTGTGTGTGATATATATATATATATATATATATATATATATATATGTTTAGGTGATTGGATGCTCAGTTAGCATTCTTGGTTGTCCCCCTTTTTAGTTTTAACATGGGATCCTAGCATAACGAGAAATTTTTTAGTAAATGATTACTACACTAGTTTAGATTACACACTAGCTAATCTACCTTAGTATGTATTTTTCTCTTCTTTAGGATTGTTCTCCTCGATTAGGATTGTGTAGGGTTATAATTAATTGTTTTATAGTTATTATTTCATTAGGTAAAGAAGTCATTCAGGATGAGTCACATGTATAGTCTATTTTTGATTATTCATGAGCAGTTAGGTTCTCCCATGTATTCTAGAACTTATTTTTTTGTGGTGGTTAATTGAGATGAATTTTTGGTGGGTTAATCTTGTGTTAATTTTTCTATTTCCCATTATATATTATCATGGTGGTTTCTAACTAGTTTTTAATTACACTTGTCTAAAATTGGTTTGTTGATTTTAAAAAGCGTTATGAAAAATTTTATGGAAATGTATGGGAAAGAGATTTAAAAAATAATCTCCCTTTTAGTGAAAAAAATTATTTTTCTACTCTAAATCTAAAATGGGAAATGGGATGTTTCATGTTTTTAAAATGTTAAATGTTTTTGAAAAAACATGATTTTTATATTTTATTTCAAACATGGAGTGGAAGATTCTTTTATTTAAAGGTTGTAAAATGGGAATAGACAATTCATGCATACCTACTGAGTTTTAATACTAACAACTATATTTATTTCTTGTTCTTATATTCTAATTCATACTCTATACTATGTTTTATCACCTTGGGTGATAGTTAGATATGGATGGAGTGCGACCCTCCGAGTGACTTGGAGATGTTATGGTTGATAACATCATTTTTTTCTGTATAGAATTTTTGGCTATTTCGATTTATTTTCAGTTTATATATTAATTATTTTATGTTTTGTAATAATATTTATATTAGGAATCTCTATTTATTTTTTTCATTAATTTTATTTTTATTGGGATAAATAATTCTTTTGGTTACATTGTTGATGTTTGGATACTAATTTACATCCCTTGGGGATCAAGAACATCTTTCGGGCCTTATATTGGGCTATGTTGAGTGTCAGATTAGATATAATCTCGTCTTGGTTCTTGAAATAAGGAGTGAAAATGTTAATGCAAAACTACTTATAATAAAATAACATTACTATGTTAATTGTATATTACTTACACAGTACTTTAGACCTGTATGACACTCGATTGGAAAGGGATCCTAAAAAATTTATGAATAAAAATAGATCTTCTTTTACAATTACTAGAAATTCATATTAATGAAAGTATAAAAAAATATTACAAGTAATAAAATTTCTTGAAATGTTTATAAATACAGTGAATTTGATCCTACAAACTGTGAAATTACAAATCTATAAAGAAGTTTTTTTAATCAGAGAAATATTTGAACAAATTTTCTTAAGGGAATGGAAAAGAAATGTGATACTTCAGAAGAAATCTGTTGTGAATCTAGAAAATACGTACACATTATAATGAATTATACTGATCAAAAAATGAAATAAATGAAATGTTATATAAATAATTATAATAAAATAATTATAATAAAATAATTTATTAAATCATGATTTCATTTGGATACCTGTTGTTCCAGTGAAAGTAATACTAAATCATAATGTTCAACTTATAAAACTGGTGAGAGTAGAAATATTAATATTTATTATGTTAACTCTTGAAAATATGAAAAATTATTAATTTTAAATTCAACTGAAAAATATCTTATAAATATTTCTCAAGATTCCAATCAATTTTATACTTCATATAATGAATTTTACTTTTATGATAATAGTTTATTTGGTGAAATATTTCTATAAATTTCTGAATAGATGAAAGATAATATCATAGAATATGAAGCTATATATTAGAATATATATAAAAAGTATAATATGGTAAGGAATAGTATGAAGGAACAAAATATTTCTTCATTAATGATGAATATAAGATGACTAATATCATGAAGGAAAATGTTAATTTTATTTTAGAATTAGAAACATCAAAGAAAAAAATGTTAAAAATTATACTGGTTTGAAAGTAAAAGTATGAATGATATCATTTTAAGATATTAAATAAAAAATATAAAAAAGAAAAGATAAAATTATATTTTTTCCTTTAATCAATATTTTTCGAACATTGTAAAATATAATTTTGAGATCCAGAGTTTGATGTTTTTAACAGGTTCACTATAGAAAGAATAGAATTTGAATTGTTGTATTAATAAATACAATCCATCAAAATTATATATACTTTTTGGAAGTAAATCAAATATACCTTTAGTATATTGTAAGATAACTTATCTTACAAAAAAATAATCCTCATTTTCTTAATTTCTATAAGGTGGGAACTAGAAGAAGAACTATTATATGAATAGAATATATTATTTTGGAAAACATAGCACCTTTATTTCATTAGAACATTCTGCTTAGGGAAATATGTTATCCACCCATGAATGGGAAAAAAGAAATCATATTTTCCGATTCATCTTTTCCAAAGGTGGTATATCTTCCATAGAATTAATTCAAAAGAGTAGAACATGATTTTCATCATTAGATGAATTATTATTATTGATTACACTACTATTTAATATCTATATTTTTATAGAATCCGATTGTTTAGAGTTTTCTTATTCCATTTAAATTATTCCATAAATTTATGAGGAATATATTATTTATTAATTTTTTCTTCATTTTTATAATTTATAATTATATTATGAATATAAACCATTATGTCAATTATTTATGGAACCATCATCGAAATAACAAGACCAGCAAATTCATTAAATAAATATACCGTCCAAATTTAATTAGATAATATTTTTTGTTCATTGGAATTTTAGGAACTGTTAACCTGTTTTTGAATTTTGAAAATACATTTTATCTACCAAAATTTCATATCTACCTATATTTCATTTGTAAATTTAAATTTTTTCATGTTAATTTCTATATGATTCTCAACATCTTTCTATCAAATTTTCAAATTATTATTTTTTTTAACAAAGTAACAAATTCTTTTAAAGAAACCTAAAACAAATTAAATTTAATTAAATCTGTAAGAATAATTATGACATCATTTAAAATTTAAAGTATTTGAAATGGACCATTGGAATAATTCAATCAAAAAAGAAAAATCATCTTTAAAAAATTCATTTATAAATTGAGTATAACCCAATGTTATTGAACATATTCACTATGATCTAAACTGTAGCTCTTGCATTTTTTTTGACGTTTTTTTATCTATTATTTAAATGGTATTCCATCTTATGACCAAAAAATTTATTTTCTCATAAACTATTATTTTTCGAGAAATCCACTTTGATAGGATGGTTGATTCTGATTTTTAAAAAATATATATATTTACACTAAAATATGTTCTTTACTTCTATTGATAGATAATGTTAGCTTCAATTTCAAACAATCATTAAGTTTTTTACATGATTCTGATAACAAAATTTGTATAGTTCAACAAAGTTTAGAAGTTAAGAATTCATAAACAATGATTCATTTATTATATTCTATTAGAATTTTTTCATGAATATAAAGATATTGTAGAATATTTAGAGGCTTATTTTAAAGGAGAGTTATTCTTTTTCTCTAAGAAAAATCAAAAAAAATTATAATGATTTCATCAAATAAAATGTTGAGAAACCTTTGGTCATAGTCCATGTAATAATCACATGACAAGAAATTTCAATCTTAAAGAAAGTATTTTTTTCAGTTGATCATATAATACCCTTTTTGGAGAATAAGTAATAAGGATTTAATAAAATCCAACGATATTGATGTTCTAGATTGTTTGGTAAAATTTAAGAAGTTGAATGTATCCTAGATCGTATGGTCTTAAATAGAATCCATAACAGATAATGCAATTAAGATAAATATCTTACTATATGGGAGGATTTAAAATCAATCATTATTTTGTTTTCTGAATCAAGAAGATATTGGTAATAAATAACATCCCAAAAGAAAAATAGAAAATCCAATTAATAAATTGAATATATTAAGGGTGATACTATTCTATAACATTATGGTGAATATATGTATTGAAATGAAAATTTTAGTTTTATCTAAAAATATTAAAAAAATAAACTTAAAGAGATAATTCATGAAGATAAATAAATAGAAAATAGAAAATCATATAATGTTCCCACATTATATATAAATGTTATAATGAATCAAAAAGTCCTTATGAATGATTCTTCTGAAGATAAAATGGGTAAAGAGATGAAAGTTGCTTCTGATGTTCAGAAAAGGTAGTTATTTTAGATGAATGAATCAAGAAATTGGTTGATACCCATATTGATTCTTTAAATAAAAATCATAAGAAAAAAAATAATGTTTAGAAAGAGTATAGTTAACACTTTTCTGGTCTTGATAATGCTGATGTAATGGTGCTCAGGGTTAAAAATAAAGATAACCTGAAAGAAGAAAAGAAAAAGAAAAATATTCCTTAATGATGAGAAATATAAAATTTACAAATAAATTAATCCTAGAATGACAATTAAATATCACATAGGTTATAATTATTCATTGAAAATAAAGATGATATTTGATATAAAAGAAGGAATTGTAATTTTCTTAGTAGTATTAGGGAAATAATACTCCGAGTGCTCAACTCTGATTTTGGAAGGATGTCCTATCACAAATCCTACAAATGTTAAATGACCACATGAACCTATATATAATGTTATTTTATATTATGTCCATAAATAATATATTATTAAATATATTGAAGTTGATAAGTCTGTGGAAGATAAATAATAACCTCGATAAAAAATTTATCAACACATAATATATCACCTCAATAATCTTTAGTACATACATCTATAGTTGTCACTACATTACTATTGTAGAATGTAGTCTATAAATTAGTAAATGAATATAGCCCAGGTTGAGTTTCATCATCTTGTATTGATAGAACTATAAACTAATGAAATACAATAAATGATTATTTGATTAACATTGAGGATTATTTTCCTAAAAATGCTAATGTTTTTGAAGATCATCAAGTTGTTTCTAATGTTAAGAAGTATAAGAAAAGTAAAATTTCAACTGAATCAATGAGATTCATTTACTGATTTAAATTTCAATAAAAATTATATTTTATATTATGAAGGAAAATGATGATTACTTCAAACATAAAATTCATCCCATAGTTATGTTCATGAATGACAGTAATTTAGAATTAGATGACACATGTTAATAATCATTTAAATTATATTAAATTGTTATAATTGATAAAATATTTGAAAGAAGTGTTAATATAATTGATTATAGAATAGAATATTTTGAAAGGAATGTAAAAAATTTCACCAACCCTTTCAGAGCCATGTATTAATACATGAATGTTATTAGGGAGAATAAAATTTCACTATAGTAAACTATGATATCCTTTGTGATAGATTAATAATTATTGGTGATATTTTGAATGTTATTTAAAGAAAAGTCGAAGGGTTTTCCTCTTCAATTGATGATATCAAAATTATTATGGATCTTCAAAATAAATAGTTTGGTGATTTGAATCAAAATTTGGATGATCATAAATACAAAGAAGAATAGAAGGTTGAGAAAATACATTCCATAGAATAAAATATCAATGATTTGGACTATAAGTTAATGTATTAGGAAATACTGATTTCATAAAAATTTACTATGATTAAATAAAAATTCAAAATCTAGTAAAGTCAAACCTCATAGAATCAAATGTACATAAATAATCATATGAATATGATAGAAATATAAATTAAGAATGATTAATTTTTTTATGAAGATTTTAATCCTTATAATTTCATACTTTTTTTAAAAAATTATCCAGTAAGATTTTGATGTTGTTTCTATATGTTTTGATATGTTATGTAATGAATTTACATTTTTTAGTATAAATAGCATAAATATTTACTATATGATGTGTGAATTCGAAATTAAATTATCACATAATATTAATTTTCCCCATATCTATTTTAGGAAAAAAAATCATCATGCAATTCTTTTTAAAAACCTTAATGGATGAGAATGTTTAAAAAAATTAAAAATTCCTTCACAATGGGGGAGATTTATTTTTGAAATAAATATCTCTTAATTTTTCATAAAAATATAAACTATTTAAAAAAGGATAAATATTTTTAATGTGGATAATTGTTCACCAATGTCAGATTATTATATAAAGGGTGAGAAAGTAAAATAGGGGTATATTTAGAATGGGATGAACAACTATTATAGGAAATATATTATGTTTTTTTTAAATCACATAGTGTGTGTTTCTAAATAGGGGAAGATTTTTTATTATTTTAATTAACTTCATTTATTTTAAAAATCACAAAACACTAAATTTTAGTAATTGATCCAATGAATGTTTTTCTAAAAATGATGTTTTTATGATATATAAATCCATTTAATAAATACAGACTACATAAAGATTAATGAAATACTGATGTAATTGGTTTATGAAAATTAGATAACCCAGGGAACTTCGTAATATTGAAAATCTAAGGTGTTCATCTAAACCACTATAGTGTTTCTGAACCAATATATAGGTAGATATTGAGACCATATATGTGTATAAGAATATAAAAATTAATATACTATTGACACCACTTCAAATGACCCTATGATTTTTGTAATATTAACATTATATATTTCCATATAAATAAAGATGGAACTCATGGATAAGAAGTGTACTGAATTTAACGGAGATATCTGAGATTCAAAATCACTTATTGTTTTTAACTTCTTGTTTATTAATGTACTTATATTTTTTAATTTCTGTTTGTTTTGGTTTATAATTTCACTTGTGAGTATTTCATTGTAAATGAAACATTGATTTATTATTGAAATTGTTTCTTAGATTTATAGTTTTTATCAGTAGGAAAACCAAGCTAACAGTTGTAGTAGTAGAAGGATTGGGATACTATTTTTTAGTAATGTGAACCTTTAAGCTAGGTATGTAGAATGGTAAGTAAAGCTACTAGTTATGTATAAAAGTTATCCCTTCTATCAGTTATTTAGTGGGGTAAATAGAGAAACCAATTTAAGTGGTAGGGAAATTATATATCAGGATGATTGAGAGATTCCAAGGATATGAATTCAAATTCAAGATTCTAAATTTTAAAAATCTGGTAACTTTTAATTGGTCAAAACTTTAGTATACCATAGATCAGGTGTACAGATATTCCTTTCCCTTTGGTTTAAAAGTGAGGTTATAATATCCTAGTTCATTTTTTCATTTATAAATATTATTTTATATTTAGATTTATTTTAATTCATTTTATTTTCAATTACTACTATGAAAGTTAATTCCACCTATAATATGAAATATTGATTATTAAATTTAGGTAACCTGTTTTTTATTTTTATTTTATCGTTTGGGTATATCAATTTTTATTACACTAATACTTTTATTTTCGGCTAATTTGATTATAAAATTTCCAATTTTCTAACCCTTGAGAAGAATGAAATTCTATTGTTCGTTTTAAACTACAGTTCAACCCTTATATTTTAGTATTCTAAATGAATAGGGTAAAATAGTCTTTAGAAATAAATTTCCTTTAAACATAAAATTTTGATAAAATAATAATATCATTAGAATATTTTCTAACAAATAATCATTTAGTTCATTAAGTGGTTATTTTCTCATTTTAGTAAACATTCTCAATAAATAAGAGTAGGTTGTATTAGACATACATACAATAGTCAATGTTTTTGAGTGGGTGATAAGTGTTCCACATTTCATATCATTTTCGGAACCATCTTTTATAGTTTGGGATACTTAGTCTTTCCCTTGTCTGGGAAATTTATAGTGTCTATCATACATATAAGCCGTTGGATGTGGAAATTGACTTCGATAATGTTACTATTGAAAAACTACTTCTATGATTAACAAAACAACTCTCTTTTTTCATAGTGATTATTTTATAATATTTCACTTTGGAATTACATATAAATACTCGTACAAAAAAAAATTATATGTCAACTAATAATACCAATTCATAAAGATAATAATATTATATAGATAAAAAAACCAAAGACTATCATTCATGAAATGGTATACTTTATATGTTGTAACTCTAAAAAGAACACTAATCTACCATGAAATCTATTAAAATAAAAGGTAATATTAAGAATATAATTTACATTATCAATGGAATTGTAAAAATATATGTAAATGAAGTAGTAAATTTGGATTATTTGAGGAGTATATATAGGGTATAACTTGTAAAGTGACTTTTGGGATATGACCATTACCTAATCATTGGTAAAAAAGAACATTGATCAATATGAAAAATAATCAATATGACCATCAGATTGTTTGACCATTGGTAGTAATGTTTCCTTTATAATTAGTATTTTGAAAGGGTAATGAAAATAAATAATTGATATTATCATGAACCAAGATGGGATTCCATTCAACATGACACCTATCCTAGTATGAGATAAGGCCATAAGGGTGTTCTTGATCCCCGTGGGCTAGAAACTACTGTGGGACATCAAAATAATCCAAATGAGAGTTATTTATTCCCAAACAACTACGATAAAAATAACAAAAAAGAACACAAAACATAACCAATAACTAAACATAAATAAATATACAAACCAATACAGATACAATAGATGATGAATGAGTATAAACTAATCACAAACCTAAATCTAAAATATACAACAAGATCTCCCCATGACCTCTTGGTCACCACCAACCATAAGAACAACTTGTTACAATAGAAAAAAAATTGAAACCTAAACATTCAAAAAAACTCAGGCCTACAAACATCGAGCAGAAAAATTGAGTGTGATATTAAACAACTCTGTAGGTAATCAACATAATGTACATGAATTTCCTTTTCCAAAATATTCCCGAAAAAGTAGTTTTAAATACATGATAAAATAGGATTTTAATCATGTTAAGAAACCAAAAACACATTTCAAAAAATTTCCTTTTTAAAGAATCGCACATATTTATCCTTTTACAAAAAAATTCCATGCACCAAAACACAATTCAAAACCAAATCCCAAATAAAAATCCATAATAAATGTCTACAAGGGGGCTATGCTGAAGGTAACAAAAACAAGACAAACAATCAAATACTAACAGGGCTAATTTCCAACATGCCTCAAAAGTAAACAGAACATAAAGGTAGTAAATAATGGTCTTTTCTTAGACATCTCTAGAGGAAATCCCTAGACATACTCAGTTCAGACTTACATTATGGTGTATGGTAAAAATCCATAGTCAATAACCAATTAATCACCTTAAACTAACAAATCCAATGGAACATCCCACCACTCCTCTCATCAAATCTTGGGTTACAACCCCTATAATCTAGGTCAATAAGAAACCACACATCAACCCACTAGATCACACCCAAGAATACCATGATAATAATACTTAGTTAATGGGAAGGTATTCACATGCATCGTTGAAATAAAACCCACCTCCACCATGATTTCGTAGCCCAAACACAGACACCACCTATGTGATACCTATAGCAACACAAGACATTTACATATAACATTCCATGATTTTAAGCATAATTATACATCTCAGTACAAGATAGGGAACGTTAAGTCCAGTTTCTTCAAAGACTATGTACATAAAACACAAAACATGGGTCTAAACAAACAATTATTTATTTAACTCTCATAAAGAGATCCTAATTTCCTTTGATCTCTTACACCTGGATAGGGTACCCTGGGGAACACATGAACAAATGGATGACCTGAAAATCCTTATAAGGTAATAAGCATAAGGATATTTCTTAAGCACATGAATTAGAAGGCATGTCATAATGATATCCAAAGAATGGATCATATAAAATCATATTATATAAGCATGGAATAATATAAACATGGAATCATATAAATGTGGAAGGATCATAAAACATTTATTTTTTATGGTTCAAGGCTTACCGCCAATACTGTTTCCCATTTTAGTATGGGTGAAGGCTAACTAAAAATCTTTTTCCCATTTTAGTATGGGCCAAGGCTAACCGCCAATCCTATTTCCCATCGCATATCTTGAGTCTTAACATTACCCAATGCATTGGAGCCCTATCTAGGTACACCCAGCTCAAATGTTTCATTAATATTATTTCCACATAAACAATTTTTCCACATAAATAATCATATATAATCAAACATACATAAACATAAGGGTACCCATGGAAAGAGTTGGGTACCACAATCATGTCATAAAGTATAACCAAAGATAATTTCACGAAAGTGTCCATGAAAGAAAGGTATTAGAACATAAATTGATGTTCATTAGGTAAAATAGTAATATAACATGGTAGGTGTTGATAAACATAAGTGACAACATATAAGAAATATATTTTAGAAACATTATCATTAAAACATTTTTATGTGTGTTTAAGGAAAATAATATAGAGATTTTAAAATAGAAAAGAGGAAAATATTTTATATAAAACCAGAATTGAACCAAGAAAGTTTTCATACAAAAATAATTTCCTTATAATGATATCAGTGGTTTAAAATGTAGGATATAGTTCTCTTAAAATTGAGTAAAAATATGGGATGTTCCCTTCAAACAGGTTTCTTTATCGGAATGTTCTTTGGAGGGAATCTTTTAAAAACATGTTTATCCCCAAAGGAGAGTGATGAAAGGTTATTCATAAATATATTTTGTAAAACTAAAAATCATTTAGAATATTTCCAAAAATATATAAAATAAATCCATTTTGATATAAATAAAGATAAGGAAACCCGAAAGAACAAAAAACGTTCGGGTAGAATTTGTTATGGTTTATCGGCATGATATCAAGTGTAACTAAAAGGGCTTGATGAGATAGAAAATGGGTTTATCATCACATAGACATCAAGAGGTAATTATATTAGAGGTGTGTAAATGTACCCCATCATTAGGGATTACACATAAAAAGGCATAGCATAGAGGACAATATTGATTTATGATTGAAATGGAGAGGATCCATTACCTTAATTCTATTGCTGTTCACCACTTGTTATTAGAGACCTGAATAAACAAATTAGGTTTATTAATTAATAATTCCAGAACCTCATATATATTTAATTGGTTTATTATAAAAATTTTAAGTTCATTTATAACCATTTTTATTGGTTATGGGGTTCAATTTCATTGTTTGGGCTCATTTGTTTACTTGGTTTTAATTACAGGTTCACTTATATTCATGTTTGGATAAACATGTAAGATGAAAGTGGTTGTCCGAAATTGAAGTTATACGCTATTAGGGAACATCAATTAGATTACATGGATTTAAATTTGATTTTTTTACTTAGAGTGAAGTTGAATTATTATATATATAACCTTAGTGAAAACCGTTTTGGTTAATCGGTGGGGTTGATTACAATGAACTTGTTTTTTTATAAATTAACACCATTTATACAAAAGGATTACAGAACCAAAAATAGAATATATTACATATATAATAATCTGGTTCAGGCATAATAGAAATGGTTTCATGACCATAATTAAAGATGATAAAAGAAATTGATAAACTGTTGTCCCTGAATGTGCTAAATTAGTTCATCTCAAATGATGTTTTCATTTCTTTCAAATAAAAGGGTGGGTAAATGAGAGAAGATAATAAAATATCCCATTAAGCATAAAACATTCCAGTACATGTATATTACTAGACTTATCATACTATTTGGGTGAAGGGAGGTGATGAAAGAAACAAAAAAGAAAAGAACATAAAAGAAATGAAGGAATTGGAAAGAGGACTTTACAACTTGAGACTTCCCCCTTTGAAAACCTCATAAAGGGAGAGGTTTTTGTATTTTGGAGAGTCTAGGAAATTTTAGATGTGGGGGAGGATCATGGGGAGAGATTGAGGAATAATATTTGCAAGGAAAAGGGCTTGAGTGTAGTGAAAAAATAGGGAGTGTGGGGGAGTTTATAGCGGAGAAGAGGAGGGTTTTCATAATTGTTTAATCATTAGTTTATTATTTTATTCACAAGAAAAGGAATTTTAAGTATTTCATAACCAAGAACAGTAATAAATGCATGTTAATTCCAACCAAAGGCCATTTAAATCATCCATTACTCAATCATGATGAAGAAATTATGGTTTTAGCATTTATTGTGAATTATCAGATTTTAAAATTCATAAAAAATTCAAGTATTTTATAAAAATCTCAAAAATTAACCATAACCATTTTTTGACATGAAGAATCCAAAAATGAAGTCTATTTTTCAATAATAATTTTCTAAATATGATTATTTTAATATTCAATTAAAATCATAATTTATTATCGAAAACTAGTTTTAACACATTCATTTACTTATTCTAAAATATAGGTATATCGCACTTTAAATTCAATATTATTTTTATACTATCACGGGAAAGGTTATTATTCATTAGGGTATATCACTATTCATAAGGTTATGTTACTATTCATAAGAATAGGTTACTATTCACCAAAAAATTATTTTTTCTTATCGGGCTCCAAATAACTTACTAATTGCAACAGTGTATGTCAGATTTTTTAAATTCCAGACACAGAAGTGACAAACTTATGTTTAAAGGTCACTTATCACTTAGTAGTTCATTATGTTGTGTTTTTATGTGATTTTATGACATATTTAAAAGAATATAATTTCCAATGAAAAACATTGGGTCATTACATTAATCTCCCTTATAAAATTTCACCCCCGAAATTTTGTTTTACATTCTAAGCCAAAAACAGGTGTGGGTACTTTTCCTTAATTTCATCCTCCAGTTCTATGTTTCCTCTTAATACTTATGGTTTCTTCATAATACCATGACCAGATGAGTATTCTTGTTGCATAGAACTTTGTCTCTACAGTCTAAGATCATCATTGGATTCTCCTCATATGAATGATCTTCCTCCAACTGTACCACTTCTGAAGAGAGTACATGTGAAGGGTCTGGTATGTACTTCCTTAAGAGGGATACATGAATGACATCAGGTAATTTTGACATGGTAGGTGGAAGTTCCAGTCAATAGACCATAGCTCCAACTCGATCAAGGATTTCGAAAGGGCCGATGTACCAGGGACATAAATTCCCTTTCTTCCCAAACCTCATAGCTTTCTTCCACATAGATATGTGTAGAAATACCATGTCTCCAAGTTTGAACTCAAGGTCTCATCGATGATTATCGGGATAACTCTTCTATCAACTTTGGGCTTCCTTGATATGTTTTGAATGGTTTTCACCTTCTCCACCATTTCTTTGACCATTTCAGGTCCTAGAAGCTTACGCTCACTGACATAATAACAACACTCTGGTGTTCTATACCTTTTACCATAAAGGGCATCATATGGTGCCATTTGGATTCTTGAGTGGAAACTATTGTTGAAGGATAATTCAATAAGTGGAACATGTTGGTCCCATCCTCCTTTGGATTACATAGAACATTCTCTCAACATGTCTTCTAGTGTATGAATAGTTCACTCAAATTGGCCATCAGTTTGAGGATGATAAGCCATACTAAATATTAGTTCAGTGCTTAAAGCATATTGGAGACTTTTCCAGAACATTGAGGTGAATCTTTTATCCTGATTGGATACAATAGATAGTGGTAATCCATTCAGCGTTACCACTTATTTACTATGAATCCTTGCAAGTTCACCCAATGAGAAGTCCTCTCGAATCATGATAAATTGAGTTATCTTTTTAAAACAATCCACAACAACCCATATAGCATTGTTTCCTCTGGATGTCCTTGGAAGTTTAGTGACAAAGTCCATGGTAATGTTCTCCCACTTCCATGCTGGTATTGGTAGTTGTTTCATAATTCTCTTATACTTTTTCCTCTTAGCCATCACTTACTGACATACCAGGAACTTTGATGTATGTTCAGAAATCTCCCTTTTCATATTGTCCCACCAAATGATTTCTTGGAGATCTTGATACATCTTTGTGTTCGCTGGGTGGATACAGAAGGTCGAGTTATGTGAATAATTCAATAGATTATTCTTTATCTCTGGATCAGATGATACAAATAATTTTGTCCCAAATCTTACAACTCCTTCATCATAAATTTTGAAATCAGAGGAATTCCCATTTCTGATTTCATCCACCCTTTTTAGTAGTTCCACATCTTTTATTTCAGAATACTTTATTTTCTCCAAGTGGGATGGTTGATCAATCATTTGAGAAAGGATTGATGATGTTCATCCATTAATTATTTCCATGTACATCCTTTAAAAATCTATGAATATCGAATCCTTTTCAATTCTCATAAATTAATAAAGATGCAAAATGATTTCTACTTAGAGCATCGACCATCTTGTTTGCCTTACAGGGATGGTAGTGGATTGAGTATTCATAATCCTTGATGATCTTTATCCATCTTCATTGGTTCATATTAATCTCTTTCTAAGTGAATATATATTTTATAATCTTATAGTTAGTATATATCGCAGAATTATCTCCATAGAGATAATACCGCCAGATTTTCAATGCAAAGATCACAGTCACCAACTCCAGCTAATGTGTGGGATAGTTTTTCTCATGGATTCCCCTATGCCTTGAGTCATAAGATATCACTTTATCATTTTTCATTAGCACACAACCTAATATATTCTTTGAAAAATCACTATACACCACAAATTGTTCTCCACTTATACAAAGTGTGAGTAATGGCACAATGATAAGACTATTTTTCAACTCCGTGAAATAGTCTTCACATTCTTGTTTCCAGAGAAAATTTACTCCCTTCTATGCCATCTTGATCATTGGGTTTGACAATTGTGAAAATTTACTCATAAATCATTGATAATACACATCTAGACCCAAAAGTTACAGATCTTCATTACAAAAGTTGTCCTGGTTCACTCTTCAATTGGCTTCATCTTGGAAGGGTCTACAGATGTCCCTTTGATGGTGATAACATGCCCCAAGAATGATATTTACACCATCCAGAACTCAAATTTACTGTACTTTGCATATAATTTCTCCCGACAAAATGCCTTTAACACAGTATTCAAATTCATCTCATATTCCTCCTTGCTCTTAGAGTATATCAGAATATCATCAATAAATACTACAACAAATTTTTTGAGGTAATATCTAAAGAATATATTTATTATATCCATGAAAATTTCTAGAGCATTAGTGAGTATGAAGGGAATCACTATGAACTTATAGTGTTTATACCTTATTCGAAAGGCAGTCTTGGGAATATCTTCCTTCCTTACTTTTAATTAGTGATATCTCGACTGAAGGTCCACCTTAGAGAAATAACTGGCCCCATTAAGATGATCAAACAAGTCATCTATCTATGGAATGGGATACTTGTTCTTTGTTAGGATTTTATTCATAACACTATAATCAATGAAGAGGTGCATTGATCCATCCTTCATCTCGATGAATAGGACTGGTGCACCCCACAGTGAAGCACTTGGTCATATAAAACCCTTCTCCATATTCTCCTACAATTGCTTCTTAAAAAATTCAAGCTCTAGGTGGCCATTCTATAAGGTGTCTTTGCGATAAGCATAGATCCAAGGATAAGTTCAATTGAGATCTCAACCTCTTAGTTAGGAGGAAGACCAGGAAACTCTTCAGGGAATACATCATTCTAATCCCTCATAATGGGCATGTATTCAAGAGTGATTCTCTCCTTTGTCTCAATCATTTGTTATAGATATGATTTTTCACAAGGTAGTAATATACACATTTGAGTTGATTATTATAAATGAGATTTATCTTCTTCTTTATACTTGTAAATAATCAAAGGATTATTTGGGATGTGAAAAGTGATCTCCCTTTCCAAACAGTTGATGTTGGATTTGAATAAAGATAGCCAATCCATGCCCAAGATAGCATCTAACTCCACTAAAGGGTTCATGGAGAGATTTTCTAGGAGGTTTGGTCCACAAACATTAACTAATAAGGATTTATAAACCATGGATGAAATAATTTCCCCATTTTTTGTTCTCACAAATAACTTTTCCTCCAAATTCTGAGGTGATGTTTGAATAGTTCAACTAAACTTGCAAGATGTGAAATAATGTGTAGAACCATAATCAAATAGTACATTCACTGTTATTGAATGAATAACTAGTGTACATATCACCACATCCTTATTTGGATCCACCTCAGCAGTAGTGATAGCACAAGCCCTTCATTGTTTCATTGGAGATTGTTGTTGATTGCCTCTGACAACCCTTGGCTTAGGGCAATTGTTCGCATAATTACTATTCTCCTTACAGTGGTAACACTGCACTGCAAGTTATGTGTGGATCCGAACCTTCCATTCTTCATCAAAATTTGCATGATTTTTTATATCCCTTCAGCAATTCTTGGCCAGGGGACCAAACTTCCCTCATTTGAAGCAATTCTTGGTTCCCTTCAGATAGTTACTAGGATGATTCTTCATACAACTTTTACAAGGGGAAAATTCATGCTTCTTTCTATCATGGGATTTTTTTAATGAACCACCCATGTTGTTCTATATTTTTTGCTTTCTGTAAATGGGTCCACGAGACCACTATGAATCTCCAATCTCCATTTCAACCTTGAGGGAACAACAGACAATCTCTTCATAACTGTTATAGTCTATAATTTCCAACACTTTTTGTAAAATTGTATTTGGTCTGCTAAAGAAGCGATCGACATTTCTTTTAGTGTTCATGAAAAAGACACAGGATTACCATGGAATACTTCTAATGTTTTCTCCATATGCCTCGATGGACTCATCTTCCTTATAATTGAGTCAGAGGAACTCTCTTTCCATCTTGAGATGGAGGGTTTGGGGAAAATATTTGTTGAAAAACAACTTCAATAATTACACCAATCCATGGAATAAATTTTCTCTTGGGAAATTGTATTATTGATTAGTGTCCACCACTGATTAGCTTCCCCATCAAAATGATAGACTTCCAGTACAAACTTTTCTTCTTCTAAGCATTGGAGGATGGATAATATCTTTTCAATGGAATTAATCCATTATTCTATGAGGAGGGGATCAGAAGATCCCCTAAACATGGGAGACCTTTTTTGATGGAAGGATTCTATGAAAAATTTCTCTTTTCTTGTAGGATGAGGTAATTCTGCATGATTCATGTTATTATTCATTACTCGAGCCAGCTGAACAAGTACTGTCATGATATTTTGAGCACCCACTCTTGTCACATCAGGCATATCATTAGGGAAATCTTCACATTTCCTATCACATTGGTTGTTGGAATGTGTTCTTCTATTTCCAACATTAATAATGAAAAATAATGTATAATTAGAGGACTTTAATACATATCTATTTATCTTAAAATTGAAACTTTTAATATAAAAGGATAAACTTATAAAGAATAAGTATATCCTAACTTGTGATTCCTTAGGTTTATAAATAGGTTTTTCTCAATCTATTTCTTAACATATATTCTTATGGGATTTTTTTTGTTCCTTAAAAATGGTTTGTAATAAGTTCATGAATCAACCAAATCATATCCCAAGGGAGTTCAGTAACCCAGAGTGCAGCAAGGCCTGTTGTCGTGTACCAGGATACCTCGGGTCATGCCGAAAGTCCTTATCATAGTTTTCACTCCTAGGTAAATCTATTCGAGAGCCTACTCTATGTGCCCGTATATAGACAGGGATATATTTTATTGATTAACTACTTACTCAATACTCACCAAAATTTAATACTATTTTCCTATACTTAGTTTCATCCTTAAGGTTCTCACTAAGGGGCTCTATTCCTAATCTCCAAAAATAACTAGAACACACTCTGATACCAACTATAGCGACCTAGGACTTTTACATATAAAATTAAAGGATTTTAAGAATAATTATACATTAGATTACAATACAAGGATCATTATGTTTACTGTCTTAAAAGACTAGGTATATAAAATAAAAAACATGGGGCTAAAAAATCATTTCTTTATTTAAACTTCATAAAGAGATCATACCATCCTATGAGCCCTTAAATCTTCGGAGGGTACCCTGGGGAACACATGAACAATGGAATGATCTGAAATCCCAATAAGGGAATGAACATAAGGATACGTCTTAAGCACATGAGTTAGGAGGCATGACATAATGATATCCAAAGCATGGAACATATAAAATCAAATCATATTAGCATGGAATCATATAAACATGGAATCATATAAATGTGGAAGAATCATAAAACATTTCATTTTTATGGTTCAAGGCTAACCACCAGTCCCATTTCCCAATTGTTTATTATTCAAGGCTAACTTGCAATCTCGTTTTCCATTTTAGTACGGGTCAAGGATAACCGCCAATCCTATTTCCTATCATATCTCTTGAGACTTAACTTTAACCAATGCATTGGATCACTATCTGGGTGCAACAATCTCAACATTTTTAGGAATATTATTGCCACATAAACATTTTTTCTACATAAACAATCATACATAATCAAATATACATAAACATAAGGGTGCCCATGGAAAGATTTGGTTACCACAATCATGTCACAAAGCATAACCAATGATAATGTCATTAAAGAGCCCATGAAAGAAAAGGATTAGAACATAAATGGAAATTCATAAGGTAAAATAGGAATAAAACATGGTAGGTTTTGTTAAATATAAGTGACAATATATAAGAAATGTATTTGAGAAACATTAGCATTAAAACATTTTTGTGCGGGTTTGAGGAAAATACTATTGAGATTTTAAAATAAAAAAGGAAAATTTATTTTATATAAAACCAGAATTGAACATAGAAGGTTTTCATAATAAAAATACTGACTTTATAAAGATATTTGTGGCTTAAAATAGATGATAGATTGAACTTTAAATTGGGTAAAAAATTGGGAAGTTCCCTTAAAACAGTTTTTCTTATCGAAATTTTCTAAGAAGGGAATCTTTTAAAAACACGTATATCTGCAAAAGGGAGAGATGAAAGGGTATTCATAAAAAAATTTATAAATAAAAATACTTTATAATATCTTCATAAATAGATAAAATAACTCCATTTTGATATAAAAAATTATAAGGCAATCCAAAAGAACATAGAAGGTTCAGGTAGAATTTGTTCTGGTTTATCGGCATGGTATCTGGTGTAACTATGAGGGCATGATGAGAGAGAAAAGGGGTTTCTCATAACATTTACATTAAGAGGGAATTATGGGGTGGTTCCTAAATATACCTCATCATTAGATTATGATATAAAAAGGCATAGCATAGAGGAAAATCTTGATTTAAGAGTGAAATGGAGAGGATCCCTTAACTTAATTTCGTTTGTGTTCTCCACTTGTTATTAAAGACCTAAATAAACAAATTTGGTTTGTTAATTATTAATTCCAGAACCTATTTTATATGTAATTAGTTTAGTATAATAATTTTATGTTCATTTATTACCGTTTTTATTGGTTAAGAGGTTCAATTTCATTGTTCGAGCTCATTTGTTTACTTGGTTTTAATGACTGGTTTGCTTATATTCATGTTTGTATAAACATGTAATATGAAAGTGATTTTCCAGAGTTGAATTTATGTGCTATTAGTGAACATACAGAATATTAAATGGTTCTAAATTTAATTTGGATACTTAGAGTGAAGTTTAATTATTATATATATAACCTTAGAGATAACCATTTTGGTTAATTGGTGGGTTTGATTACAATGAACATGTTTTGCATTATAACTTAATACCATCTGTACAAAAGGATTACATAGGCAAAAATAGGATAAATAAAATATATTATAATCTGTTTCAACCATAACATAAATGTCTTCATGACCATAATTAAATATGATAAAAGAAATTGATAAATCGTTGTCCTTGAATGTACTGAATTAGTGCATCTCAAATGATGCTTTCAATTCATTCAAATAAAAGGGTGGGGAAAGGAAAGAAGATAATAAAATATCTCATTATCATAAAAACATTAAATTACATTTATCTAACTGGAGTTATCATATTATTTGGGTGAAGGTATGTGAGCAATGAAACAAAAAAAATTAACTTAAAATAAACGAAGGACTTGGAAAGAGGAATTTACCTCTTGAGACTTCCTCCATTGAAAACCTCTTAAAGGGAGAGATTTTGGTATTTTAAAGAGTCTAAGATATTTTAGACGTGGGGGAGGATCTTGGGGAGAGATTTGGGCAGAATATTGGCAAGGAAAAAGGCTTGAGAGTAGTGAAGAGAAGAGGGGGTGGGGGTTATAGTGGAGGAGATATGGGTTTTCATAATTGTTTAATCATTAGTTTATTATTTCTTCAAAAGACATGGAATAGTAATTATTTCATGATCACAAATCGTAATAAATGCGTGTTACTTCTAACCAAAGTCCATTTACATCATCCATGACTCAATCATGATGAAGAAATTAAGGTTTTAGCATTTACTGTGTATTATCGGGTTTTACTATTCATAAAAAATTCAAGTACTTGAGAAAAATCTCAAAAATTCACGCTAACCCTTTTACGACATGTATAATCCAAAAATGAAGTCCATTTTTTAAAAATAATTTTATAAATATGATTATTATAATATTTAATTAAATTCATAATTTATTATCAAAAACTAGTTTTAAAACATTCATTTACTTATTCTAAAATATAAGCATATCTCACATTCAACATGAATATTATTTTTATACTATCAGAGTTAGGGTTACTATTCATTATGGTATATCACTATTCATAAGGGTATGTTACTATCCATAAGGGTAGTTAATTATTCACTAAAAATTATGTTTTTCTTATTGGACTCCAAAAAAATTACTTATTGCAATTGTGTATGTCAGATTTTTGAAATTCCAAATATAGAAGTGACAAAATTAAGTTTAAAGGTCACTTATAACTTAGTAGTTCATTATGTCGTGTTTTCATGTGATTTTATGAAATATTAATAAGAAGGTAATTTCCATTGAAAAAATATTGGGTTGTTACAATACCTATATCCTCATAGGATCCACCATAGAGGTTCCCAGCTCACAAAAAGCATTCACAGGTTTGAACTGGATCATCCCACTATATATGTTTCAAAATCAGTTTCCCAACCTTTATAAAATAGAAACTTAGCCTTAATGTCATCCTATATTTCAATCATTTTTTACAAAATAATTTATCTTGACAATAGGGTCAATAATTTACATAAGTTCCAAACCATAACCCAAAACATCAAAAGGGTTCAACAAGGCCTTCATATCACATCACATCAAAACAATCCATTACAAAAACATCTCAATATACCAGCTAAGCATTTAAAATTTCTAATAAAAATAAATTTACAAAACCATTTGCAAACTAGTGTGAAAACATGAAATAATATGAAAAGTTCCCAATGGACCTCTTATACCACATAGTTACCAGGTGTGTCTAAAAATGCCAAATGGGCCTTTATGAAATTTATTCACCAAAATATATCTAAAAATTAAAAATGGTCCAATATTTAAAGAACACATTTTACATTAAACAACAATTCACATGAAGAACACATATACTATTTAGAAATCAAGAAACTATTTTAGGAAATGGAACGGGGGAGGCATAGATAATACATAAAAACCCATGGTTTAGGGAAACATCACTCTAAAGAGTTATATTCACTTCTTTTCCCATCCTAATGTCCCCTATATGAACATATGGATGTCCTAATATCCATTGAAACACTTTAAGTGTGAATGCAGTCACCCAAAAAACCCTTTTTAAATAAACATCACTTGATTTTAAATAAAAAAACAAGCCACACATAAGTGTTACAATGAAAATGTCACCAATTTCCACATAGAATGCCCAATCCTCAAACCAAACACATTACAAAAACATAACCAAGGGAATAAAACACCCCAAAAACCCTAATTTCAATTTATAGGATCAATTGACATTATATAAAATAGATTTTGGGAATATACATAGAGTCATATTTTTAAAATCCATTTGAAAAAAAATTGTACCAATTTACCATCATGAAAACACTAAATAAATTTATACAAAACATCATAGTATGGAAACAATTTTTGAAACAATTTAGGAAATCCTGAGAATTAAATGGAATGGGCTAGAATGGAATCATATGGAAACACCTACATCTATGATAGAATAATTAAATGATAATTATAGGGAAGGATGAATACACTCCATGAGTCAATATGTACAACCTAACATCAATTAAATCAAACAACACATCAATCCTAACAAATAGATTTTTTCCAAGAGGAAAATCTCAACCAAGAGAAACCACAAAACTAAGAGAGAAGGAAGAAGAGAAGAGGGAAGTAAACAAAACTCAAAGGAACATGCATAAGGACTTTGAAGAAGCATCCATGGAGGAAGTTAAGTAAATAAAGTGGGTTTCATGGAGCCTCTAGTGCTCCTAGGTTGAATAAGGGATGAATACCCCAAAATATGGTTATAACAGAAAAGGGGGAAAGAGGGATTTCACACATTTATGGACTTGGGAAACTCACAAATTTTGGCCAAATAGTTTAAAAAGAAATATGAAAACCATGTACATCCTATTAGAGAATAGGGAACCCCACATGGGATAGCCACATGGTTTTCTAAACCATGTGACAACCAGGAATATTTCCACTATCCTGTCTGTTGAATCCCTCATAAGATTGACACATAGTTTTCTCGAACCGTTTTCAAGCCATGTGACATTCCCCTGGAACCAACCCTTAAGGTACACAATTTTTCACTGACCTCTCATGGTTTATATCCAATCATGATTAAACCATGAAAGTAAAACCATGCATGAAAAATTGAAATCGAAAACAACCTCTTCCTTAATAGGTTGAATAGTTAACCCCCAAACTATGCAATCAAAATTAATCAATGGAAAAAACACACCTAGAAAATTCATAACTATAAAAACAGAAATCAAGAACTCAACCCAAGACCCATACAAAAGAACCAAATCCAAGAAAATAATTAAAAAAAATTCCATGATCGGGGTGTTAAAATTATCCCTACCATAGAAACTTTCTACCCCCAGAAAGTGCCCCATACAGAATAGGAACAGAGCTCAATCTAGAACCAGAACGAAGAAAAAAAAACCATGAACCTTGGGGTGACCATTCATTCCACAAATAATAGACAATCAATTATAATAGATACCACAACATAAAAACCCAATAAAATGTAGAGGGTTCTCCTCACAATGATAACCATCATAGAAAAGGAAACATTGGGACTCTCAATAACACCACCATGGGTCGACCAATGCTGAAAGTATCGACAAAAACAAGAACAAACATCTCTACATAAGCTAAACAAACTATCCAACATAACCATAACAGCCCAAACAAAACCAAAAACCTCCCACAATGAGGAGAAAACCAAAAATAATATCGAGACCAAACATCGAACATGACCAAAATTCATAAACATCACAAGACCTGAGGATCTCCAATGTAGGAATGACCTAAAAATGGAACCAATCTACAAGATGATATACACACACAAGAAATAACTACAAATTAAAGAATATGTCTCAAAATAAAAATTATTATAATTAATAATAATAATGACACCACTAAGATTCATAGAAAATTAGGGAGCTTAAAAAAGAAAATAAAACTACAATAAATAACTTAAATTACCTCCACTATAGTGCTGGAGACAAAATTGGGCAGTGGTTTCTCTCACCCCAGTGATTTTATAACATCAGGAAATTACTTACTTTGGGGCCTATGGATAGATCCCTAATGTCTTGAATCATATGATTCTATGAGATCAGGTTATGAAACCCTCCGAAAAGGATTATTCCTTGCGAAACGCATGTTATAATACTTCCCTAAATGGGACAAATAGCCACAATGGTGATAAATATTTAGTGGATTGCGACAATAGAGCATTGAATGCCCAATCTAACATCACTGAAATCACACAAGTGAATGATATGGTCAATTGGATGTAGGAATTGATGAATAATGGTTCTCATAAATAGGAACCTCTAAAAAATACCCCTTTCCCTATGGGGAACTATTACAAGTTCCAAGAGAAACATGTTCATAAACCACAACCGACTACACTCCGGGAACCAACTTAACTAAGAACTCCTCAACCACAAAATTCTCAAAAATGAATTTAGTGGGAAAAATTAATCTCTTCATGATATATTGATGAGGAACCCAAATGAATAAGAGATAATTGAAATGATTTTGTGATGATATCCCTAAATAAAAGAAAACTATCTCCTTGAATTTGTCAGCATAGCCCTTCACCATCCACTAACCCTACTAAATACTCAATAGATCATCCAGCACCACCACCTTCACCTCCTCTTGTATGATCGATTAGAAAAAATTAGTCTTAGCTGATCCCCATGTCATACCGACATACAATAACTATGGAACATTCATTATCCGGTGATCTAATCCCAAACATTAAAATAAACATAGAGCAGCATAATCCCTAACAACCATGGGAGTTCCTAATGATATAAATACACTATCTACTCTATCAATCCATTCCAAATTCTATATTTGACATTAATAACCATAAAAGTTGTGTAAAAACTAAGATGAACCATAAATAGGATGAGACCCACTAGAATCTTAGGGACCATTCAGGGCTACATATTATAAATAAAAGAGATACACATAATCGAAACAAAAATCAACCTAAAACTTAACAAAAAATAAAATAAATATCCAAATCAATAGGCTCCCAAGACAAACATCAAAAACAAAACCAGAATACTATTTTAAGAAACCCTAATTATCATTCCAATTACAATACCCCTTCTTCCAAGGCCACTTTCCAGATTCCCGAATCCATTTTTCCAAATCTATATCAATCATCAGGTTCTTATTTTATAAAAAAACCATACCACAAAATCAATTTTCATTTAGAAACATATATTTCCAAAATATTTTCCCTTTTAAATAAACTTTCTACTAAAACTATTTCCCTTTCAAAATAATCCTACACAAACCAAAATCAAACCATCTCATAACTCACAAAAAAACTGTCATGGTGAGGATTTAGGGATCATGAAAAACTTATTGACATGGTTACTGATTGATGCCCCAAGTATGATTCAACAACTAAGAGGACCTTGAACCATGAAATCAGACTTTGCATGGGTCACTACTCCATATGAAATCACAATATGCCATTAGATCACCTCCATTATCATTCCACATCCAAACCCAAAAGAACAAAAAAACTCAAATACCCAAACAACACCTACGAACTCAGGGACCAGAATGAGAAAAGGTTCATGAAATCCATCACATACTTACCTCATGAGTCCCAATAATACCAATATCTGATCTACCCAACACTCTAAAAAACAGGAACCCCATATGATAACATTTCTTCATGAACTAAGTAGGGATTCCATCCGACATGACACCTGACTTAGTCTGATACTTGGCCCAAAGGGCATTCCTGATCTCCATGTGCTAAAAAATAGTGACGGGCATCAAAATAATACAAATGGAAATAATTTTTCCACTAAACTATGATAAAAATAACAAAAAATTACACATATCATAACTAAAAATTGAACATAATTTAATATAAAAACTAATCTTGATACAATAGTTGATTAAAAAACATAAACTGAACACACAATTAAAACTGAACCATGAAACACAATCTCTACATTACCTCTTGTTTACCACCAACCATAAGACCAACCTTCTCTGATGGAAACCTGAACCAAAAACCTAAACCTTCAAAATAAATATGATGTACCAATACTGAATGGAACAAGTAGGGTGTGAGCGTAAAAATATCATAAGAAATCACCACAATGTCCATGAATTTAACTTGCTAAAATAGTACACAAAACCAAATTTAAATACATGTGAAAATATTATTTTAATCAATTTATGCCACCAAACACATATTTCAACAAATTTAATTTCTAAATCTATGCACATTACATTATTGTTCAAAATTAGTTTCGTACTACAAATCCAAATTCAAAACTAGAACCGAAATAAAAATCAATTCCAGATGACCAACTAGGGACCTTGCTGATTGTAATAAAAATAAAACAAACAATAATTGAAAATAAGGTCTAATATCCTACATGTAAAAAAAGTAAACAGAAAACAAATATAGTAAATAATGGTAATTTCTGAAATACCTCTTGAGTAAATACTTAGAGGTACTATGTATGGAATTACCTTCTTATGTAAGGTGAAACACCATAGTCAAAAACCAACTGAATACTCTAAAGTACCCAATCTAATGGATTATCCCACCTATCCTATTAGAAAATACATGGTGAAAAAACACATCTAATCGTGGTCGACCAGCAACCCCCACTAAACCCTCTTAATGTGGCTGGTGAATCCCAAGATAATATTACTTGGTGAATGGGAAGGTCTTCACATGTGTGGTTTAACTAAAACCCACTACCACAATTATTTTATAGACAAAACATTGACACCACCTATGTGATGCTTGTATCCTCAGAGGATCCACCATATATCATCCCATCTCACAACAAGACATTCATAGGTTCTAACTTTGTTATCAGGTCATACAATTTTTGAAGCCAATTTCACAAACAATATTATATACCAAATAGGACTTCACACCCCCGTGGATTTCAATCATTTTTCCCAGAACATGCAATGATTTCAATTCGAACTATATGTTATTAGACTTCTAAAACCATGTTCCAAAAATTCACAAGGTACTAACTAGGCCTTCACATCACATCACATAAAAACCAACCCTTCTGAAACATCGTAAAGTACTATGTGGGACATTATCATTTCCAATCTAAACACATTTAGAAATACATTTCCAAAATACACTGAAGACAAGTAACAACTTGAAAAGTTCCAAATATACTTTTTATACTAGTTAGTTACCACGTGTATCTAAAAATTCTAAATGGGCCTTTATGAAAATTATTCACCAAAATATATCTATAAATTACAAACTATCCAAGATTTAAAGAACCCATTTGATGTTACAAATAATGTCACATGAAGCACCAACACACCATTTAGAAATCAAAAAACCATTTAAGGGAAAGGAAAGAGGGATGGGATGATATTCCATTGAAACCCCATGGCTTAAGAAAACACCATTATCAAGAGAAATATTCATTTTTTCCCCTACCTTCATGAAATCTAAGAATATATGGATGTTCTGACATCTATTGACACACATCAAGTATCCATGATGTCTCCCAATAAATTTTTTTGAATAAACAACACCTAAATTTAAATAAACACAATAAGAAATACATAATAATCATCTAATAAAAGTCAAAAATTTCCTAAACTCACTTATTTCACAACCCAAACACATTACTAATACATAACAAAGTGAAAATTCTACCCCAAAGAATCTTGTTTCAATATAAAGGAACAATTGATATTTTATTAAACACTTTTTTTGCATACAAATACCAAAATAGTTAAATAATCCCATTATAAACCATTTCCCAGCAATTTATATTCATGAAAACAACAAATATATTTATAATAAAACATCATAATAATTAGTAACATAATAAAAGTCCATTTAAGGAAGATGAAGCCTCAAATGAAATGTGTTAGAAAGGAAATAGATGGAAACACCTACCACAATGATGTAAGATTGCAATAAACATTATGATAAGGAAGAATACACCACAAGAGACAATATATAATCCCTAACATCTATGAAAGCTATCCTCACATCAACCCTAACCCTTATGATTTGTCTAAGAGGAAACCCGCCATAAAGAGATACCAAGAAACAAATAGTGAAGAAAGAGGAGAAGCCAAAATCACCCAAAACTAAAATGAACTTAACTAGGGAACTTCAAGAAGTATACATGGTGGAAGGGGATCAAGGTAGAAGGGATTCCTAGAGCCACATACTGTGCTAAGTTTTTGGGAAAAAATACCTCAAGGTGTCATTGAAGCATTTTTGAGGTGATTGTGTTTGTTGACAAAGTGGATAACTGTGTTGTGATTGTTGAAAAAAAAACCCATGTCATACAAACTTGTTGAAAAAGGGGATTTCATGGCGGAATTTCGAGTTCAAGATATGTGTTTAATGATCAATGTTTGATTCAAGAACTTTGACAAAGTAATGGACGATATGGATGTGGTACAAAAAGAACAGATACAAGGTGGCGCCGTTTTCCAGTGTTTGCCAAATTTTTGGGCCTGAAAATTATCAAATGAAGAAAACTGTTTTTGGCAAAGGGACTTGTGTGCTGTATACTGGAAGGCTTGGAAACTTGCACGCCATATTTTTTTCTAGATAAGATCATTAAAATATGGCAAAGGGATAGGTTTCGCGCAAGTGACTTACACGCCGTGAAAGAGACTTGCGCGCTGATGCCTTGGAAGCTTGAGAACTTGTGTGCCTATGGTTTTTCAATATTAGAAGATCAAAATATGGAAAAGGAAAGAGGTTCGCACAAGTTTGGAAGTGGTTCATGAAAGTCACTGGCAGGGGAAGAGACCCGCTTGCTGAGATTTTCTCGCCGAGGGTTGACTTGCATGTCGTCGCGCAGAGTGGTCAATTTGCCTATAAATACTAGACCACCCCTCCTCATTTCTAAACGGAGTTCAACACGTTGAGAAATCAGAGCTCCCAACACGCAAGTGTGGTGGTCGCGCAAGTGGTGGTGTGTTGCGCAAGTGAGACTTGCACACCTGATTTGAAGAAGGGTGATTGTTGGTAGTTGCACGCCAATATTGGATTTGGCATAAAAGAATGTGTGTCGTGCAAGTTTGGAGTTAATGAAGCTTGTGTCGCGCAAGTGTGTGAGGTGGACTTGTGCACCAGTTGTGACTTTTGTTCTGATACTTTCATGCCGAGATAAACTTGCACGCCATGTAAGGTTATTTTTTCAGTAGTGTTTTCAGGCTGCGTGGAAGCTGGAAGTTTTCCCAATACCTTCGGTGTAAAGATAGGTTCATCTACGAGTGAAAGTTTGACTTCAACAGAGCATATACATACAGAAGATGATGCATTATTTCATGAAAATGAAGAGACCTACAAGTCTATAAACTGAGAGTGGATCCTTTCCCGAGCAGTGCGTAAAGGAAGAGGAAGAAGGTGATCCTCTCCACCAGCAGTGATCCAGAGAGATAGAAATAGGGAGTGACCCTTGGGAAAGCAGTGAGCTAAACCTAAACCTTGAAAAGGAAGTGAGCCTGGGATAGAGTGACTATTCCTGAACCATTGTATCCACATCTAGTGAAGAATAGTGGAATTTGGTATGATCAGTAACTTGTTAGCATATGCTTCTTGGACATAACCCATTGAGGGTAAACCAAGTTAAAATTAACGTGTCTGCATGTTTACTTCCTTGCATTCCATTTAATGAATCATCATCAGATAAGGAAGAAAATAAGTGATCATAATAAACACACAAGTGAAAACAAAGTGACCCTTATAATAAAGAGGTCAAGATCTAGTGGGGAAGGAAGAACTTTGAAAAAGAATATACATACCCTAATTCACCCCCCCCCCCCCCCTCTCAAGGTATATAGGCCCCTATTGGTCTTAACAATTCATATCATAGAGAAGGTTGGTTTTATTAGATTTGTTTTCTTAGACTTGGTGTAGTCGATCTGTGTGGTTATAGAATCAGACTGCTCTTATCTCGGTGTGCCATGGCAAAGGGAAAAACATCAAAGAAGAGTCATAAGTCAGGCTGTATTCCTCAGTGTGGAAGTTTGTATGGTAAAAGTGTGATTCAATTAATAGAATCAATCAGCATACTGAAAGAAGTCCTAGATGAATTTGATAGGAAAAATATTGATTCACTCAATCATGATGTAGGAATGAGTGATGTACTTGAACTTCAAAGTGATGCTGAAACAACTGATTATGATGAAGTTTCAAGGAGGCCACCCATATATGTTGTCAACATGATAAAGGAAGTTGATCAGATGTTGGATGAAGAAGTAAAATCTAAAGATATCTGGATCAGAGTATTGGAGATTGAGGTCAACAAGATAAGAGGCTTAAATCAAAGGCTTATTGATGTGGCGACTGACCTAAAGGAGAAGAATGATTCTCAAAGTGAAGAACTACAAAATATGGCTAAAATGAAAGGAAAAAAGGATGGTGATTATGAAGAGTATCAAAAGTCAGATGATGTTCAGAATCATAAAGGTAGAAATGATGATCTAGCAACATAGTTGTTGGAAGAAGTTCAGAAGAATCAAAGGCTACAACAAGAGAATGAATCTATCTCTAAATCTATTTCTGAGGAAAAATTGAAAGTAGTGAAGCAAGGTGGCTTGGTAGAAAATCTCACACGAGAACTGGAAGATGAGATGAGTTGTGAAAATAATCTTAGAAGATAACTCAATGCCCAAATTGAATCAAGGGATATGAAGATTCAAAAGTTATAAGAAGAGCTAGAATCAGTGATGAAGGAAGTGAAGAAATCCAATACTAAATGAAAGCCCAAAATGAAGGATGCCTTATACTTTCTATTTGACTATCCTTCAGCAGGTGATGATGAAATGAAAATCAAATTTGTTATTTCTGAAAAGAGGAAAGAACAAATTTTCTCAGCTCAAAAACCATACAGTCTAGGAACAACTGGTATCGGTTTTTACAAATTCCCTCCTGTGCAAGATAAAAATAGAGATGTGAACAGTTCCAAATTTGAAATAAATCATATAAGTGCTGAAGATAGGACTAAGAGGAAAATTTCAAGAAGTAGTGATGACATGTGCTGTTTCTGTGGGATTCATGTCCATACATCAAGCTTCTGTTCAGAGGCTCTGGAATACATTTTAGGCTGTAAAAATAGAAACTTTGAAAAATATGAGAATAAGAAGAAGCATAATGCGAAATTAGTGAGAAGAGTCTCTCATAAGAAATCATTAATAAGATGCTATTACTGTGTAAGGATGAGACACGCCATGAATATGTGTCAGGAAGCACATGAGTTCAATTTTAGAGGAATAACTCAAGCATCATTAACATCTTGGCTAAGAGATGATGAAATGAGGTATGCCTTTAATTGAAGATGTTTCATAAATTCTAATCATGGAAATTTGGAAGAAATTGCAGCAAGAAGAATGAAAGAATGGAAAAGGAGCCCAGAAAGAGAATCTTGAATCCAGTGATGCATAAAGAGAAATTTTACATTGGAAGACAAAGTGGAATGTTGGATAATTGGCTTAGAGCCTCAGGGGAATCACATGAAGCTGAACGAAAGGTGTATCTGTCACCTCCTCTGTCACACTCACAACCACCCTCTAAGAATGAACATGAACATATCTGGAAGAAAAAGGGAGGAAATGCTACAGTTGTGAGTAAGAATAATGTACGTTCAGTGGAGGACCCACCACCAATGCAAAAGAGTGTTGTGACTCAAACATCTGATAAAAGAAAGATGAACAAAGAATGTATTGAAAAATTCGCATGTCATGTTCCACAGAGAAAAGTGGAGGAAGGTGAAAGATCCTTACAATGGTGGAAGAAGAAAGAGAATATGGAAAGAAAAGAGATTCCTGCTCAGAGAAATAATCAAGGAAAATGGAATTTTGGTAGAACATCAAAGACAAAAATGGGTACTAGTGGGTTTTAACCCCAAATTGCGAGAAAGGCCAGGCCTATAGAATATTTATATCAGAAAAAGACTCAGCATGAAGGTGATGAATGCTTAGTCATATGGCCAGAACAATTGAAGTTAGCCAGATAGCTAGAAGAAGCAAGGAAGGAATGTGATGCTCTGTAAGAAATAATCAAAGGGTTGACCCATCAGGATGAACCGAAATCCTCATCTTGAGGAGTCGAAAATAACCCCTCTCCCTATGTATATAAATGTTGTTAATTAATGATTCAAGTGTTTCAGGTTTTAGGGAGATACAATCCAAGGGGAAGTGGCATCTAAAGATGCAATGTAGAGATGTGATGTTCTTTAAAGTTTCTCTTAGCTCAAATCTGGAACCAACTATGAAGGAGAAAGGGAGAAACATATCACAATAGGAAATGATTGTGTTATTAACTCTATCTCTTGTTTCTTACACCGAGTTCCAACTTAGCAGACTTAGAGATTTTGTTAATGGTTTAATGTTGAGTGCCAGATTATAATAAATGATGCATGAGGAGAAGGATGGTTATGTGTCTAAATAGTGGGACTAACCCTAAGAAGTGTTTCATAACATAGGGGGAGCATTCAATAAAAAAATTAGATACAAGAACCATCAATGCAATAATTGGATAACGTGACTCAGGTGTTGTCTATGGAGGGAAGACGTAATACAGGGGAAGTAGAAATAATCAAACATTTCGTGCTTTTTTATTATTCTCTAACAATTTGGTATCATCTGACGACTTTCAGGATACCAAGAAGTTGCAAGAGAAAATCAATGGTGTGTCCACAAAAATTTTTGAGAAGTTGTTCAATGAAATGATGTCATTGAACAAAGAGATAGTGAAAAGTTTTTTTGTTAAATGTGAGGAAGTTTTAAGAGACTCCGGGTGAGAAGAAGTGGCAGAAGATGATTTAGAAAAGGATACTGATGGTGAGTACGAGGAATTAAAATCCTTATCTACAAAAACCCAAAGGAGTCGAGCTGAAATTAACAGGCAGAATATCGTTAGTGATTAGTGAGCTCCAGTTCAGACAAGAAGAATTAAATCACTGTAGCAGACATCATTACTATCATAGGTTGATCTGAAAAGCCTTGATGATGCATCTGAAGATGAAAACTGGGTTGAGTCCATGAATGAAGAGCTAAATCATTTTGAGAAGAATCAGACATGAGATATTGTTTTGAGGCCATCAAACAAGAATGTCATTAGGACTAAATGGGTCTATCACAAAAATATGAATGAAGATGGCATAGTGATTCGGAACAAAGCATGACTAGTGTGAAAGGGATACTCCCAGATAGAGGGAATAGATGTTGATGATACATTTGCACCGGTTGCAAGGTTGGAGACAATCAGATTATTTTTGTCCATAGCAGTGCAAAGAAAGGTCAAAGTGTTCTAGATGGATGTCAAATCCGAATTCATGAATGGTGTTCTGGAAGAGGAGGTGTATATTGAGAATCCAGATGGTTTTCTCATTCATGAGGATGATTACAAAGTTTTCAGGTTGAAGAAGGCATTGTATGGGCTTAAACAAGCACCAAGGGCATGGTACTAAAGGCTTCATCAGTACTTGAAGAAGCATGGATTCCAGCGTGGAGGAGTTGATTACAATCTCTATTTCAGCAATAATAGTAATCAAAGGATGATGGTGTTGGTTTATGTCGATAAAATAATATTTGGCGGATCAGATGAAGCTCAGTGCAGACAATTTTTCAAATTCATGAAAAATGAGTTTGAAATGTCAATGATTGCTGAGCTAACGTTTTTCATTGGTCTACATGTGACACAAGAAAGAAATGGAACATTCATTTCTCAATCTAAATATGCCAATGAGGTTCTAAGATGGTTTGGAATGGAGAATTCCCAGGTGATAAAGACTCTGGTTGCTACCCGGATGAAATTATCCAAATTTGAGGATGGCAAGGTAGTTAATATTACCAAATACAGGCAAATTATTGGGAGCTTGTTGTACTTGACTGCAACAAGGCCTAATATTGTTTTCACCATATGCCAAACAGTGAGATATCAGAGTAATCCCATGGAAATCCATATACTTATAGTTAAAAGAATACTTCGGTGTATCCAGGGCATAGTGGATTTTGTCTGGACATATACTGACAAATCTTAGACAGAGTTATTGGGATATACTGATGAAAATTGGGATGTTTCAATAGATGATAGAAAATCAATGTCAGGTGGTGCGTTCTATAATGGTGGATTGTGTGTCTATTGGCATAGAAAGAAGTAAGATTGCATTTCATTGAGCACTGCGGAAGCTGAGTATATTGTGGCCACTCAAGAATGCACACAGTTATTGTGGATGAAGCAGTAGCATCAAGATAAGGGAGTTGAAGTTAAGTCTCCGATCAAATCCAGTGCGATAACTCAAGTGCATTCAATCTTAGAATAAATCTCGTCTATCAATCAAGGACCGAGTATATTGAGATCAAATATCATTTCATCAAGGAGAAGGCTGAGCAGGGAATTGTGATGTTAAAGTATGTGCCTACAGATCTACAAGTTGCAAACATTCTGACAAAGGCCTTACCCAGGGAAGCTTTTGAGAAGCTCGACTGGCTCTGGGAGTTCAGTCGACTACCTGCACTTGAAATAGTGTGGATGTGGAACCACCGCCTTGCCCTAGGTATGATGTGTTTTTCCCTAATGTTCTAATATGTGTTATCTACTCTATTATATACTGCAATAGAGTGTCCTTTGGGTTCATTGACAAAGGGGGATAAAATAGTGATTGTTCAAGGGGGAGACAGTGTAGTGATTTGAGAAATCATGACAGACATGGGGAGAAGCTGACATGTGGAGCAGCCAGATAGGGGTAGTTGAAGCTAGTTAAACGTGCTTAGCCAGATCTTAGCTTGGACAACATAGGAAATAGGGCTACAGAGGTTTTGAAGCTGACAAGGCTTGAAGCTGTGAATAGAAAGGGGGAGCGTATTTAAATCTGACGATTCTAGAAGTGATTGATCAATGAATAGATATCACGATAGCTGAGGATCATGATAAAATAAGATGAGTGGTGTTGGAAGAATATTTCAAAAAATTGGTATCAGTTTGGTGAAAATTGGTATTAGTTTGGTGTCAACAATGGGTGTAAGAGGTTAAGTGATTCTTTGATGAACTTTTCATTTACTCTTGTTTCTCATGTAGAGCATTGCTCATGTGGGCTTAGAGTATATGTTGAGTAAATACTTTATCTCTATCAGAATCACAATGATGCGAATGGTGGCTGAAAGATCAATGATGTCTCTTTTTATGAAAGAGTTGTCAACAAATCCAAAGGGGGGGGGGAATTTTTGGGCAAAAATCCTTCAAGGTATCATTGAATCATTTTTGATGTGATTGTGTTTGTTGACAAAGTGGAAAAATGTGTTGATATTATTGACAAAGAAAACCATGTCATAAAAACTTGTTCACAAAGGGGATTTCATGGTGGAATGTCAAGTTCAAGAGCTGTGGTTAACGATCAATGTTTGATTCAAGATCTTCGACAAAGGAATGGATGATATGGAGGTGGTAAAAAAAGAACAGATACAAGGTGGCATGGTTTTCCAGTGTTTGCCAAATTTTTGTGCCTGAAAATCATCAAATGAAGAAAAGTGGTTTTTGTCAAAGGGACTTGCGCTCTGTGTACTTGAACGCTTGGAAATATGCATGCCATATTTTTTCTAGATCATATCATTAAAATATGGAAAAGGGATAAGTTTCATGCAAGTATTGGTGGTGTTGCGCAAGTGACTTGCTCGCCGTGAAAGAGACTTGCACGTCGATGCCTTTAAAGATTGAGAACTTGCGCGCCTATGGTTTTTCAAGATCAGAAGATCAAAATATGGAAAAGGAAAGAGGTTCGCGCAAGTTTCAAGTGGGTCGCACAAGTGACTGGGAGGGGAAGAGACCTGCGCGCTGAGATTTGCGCACCGAGGGTTGACTTGCACGCCGTCGCACAGGGTGGTAAATTTGCCTATAAATACTTTACCACCCCTCCTCATTTATAAATGGAGTTCAAAACTTTGAGAAATCATAGCTCCCGACATGCAGGTGTGGTGGTTGCGCGAGTGGTGGTGTGTCACACAGGTGGGACTTGCGCACCGTATTTGAAGAAGGGAGATTATAGGTATTTTCACGCCAATATTGGATTGGGAATAAAAGGAAGTGTGTTGCACAAGTTTGGAGTTGATGAAGCTTTTTTCAAGAAATTATGTGAGCTGGACTTGCGTTCCAGTTGTGACTTTCGCACCGAGATAGACTTGCACGCCAAGTAAGGTTGTTTTTTCAGTAGTGTTTTCGGGCTGCGTGGAAGCTGGAAGTTTTCTCGATACCTTCAGTGAAAAAAGAGGTTCATCTATGAGTGAAAGTTTGACTTCAACAGAGCATCTACATACGGAAGAAGATTCATTAATTCATTCAAATTAAGAGACCTACAAGTCTATAAACTGAGATTGGATCCTTTCCAGTGTTGTGAGCGAAGGAAGAGGAAGAAGGGGATCCTCTCCATTGGTAGTGAGCCAAAGAGAGAGAAATAGGGAATGACCCTTGGGAAAGTAGTGAGCTGACCCTAAACCTTATAAAGGTAGTGAGTCTGGGACAAAGTGACTATTCCTAAACCATTATATCCACATCTAGTGAAGAATAGTAGAATTTGGTACGACCGGAAACTTGTCGGCGTATGCTCCTTGGACGTATCCCAGTGAGGGTGAACCAAGTAAATATCTCTGTGTCTGCATGCTTACTTCCCTGCATTTCATTTAAAGCATCATCATTAGATAAAGAAGAAAATAAGTGATCGTAATAAACACACAAGTGCATACAAAGTGACCCTTGTAATAAAGAGTCAAGATCCAATAGTACAGGAAGAACATTGAAAAAGAATATCCATACTCTAATTCACCCCCACCCTCCTCAGAGTATATAGGCCCCTATTGGTCCTAACACAAGTCAAACATGGGAGGAAAATCACAAAATAGGGTTAAAACATCACAGGGTAAAAAGAGGAATTTCCAACTTTTAATGATTCGGGAATCTCACATGCTTTGCAAAAACATGAGTAAACCATGAGCACCCTACTTGAGAAGAGGGAATCATGTGTGGTATAGGCATACATTTTTCCAAACCAACAACCAACTGTGAAAAATAAAACTATCCAATCTATAGAATCACTATCACTCTTTCCATTCTGATTTTTAAAAATTATGCATATGATACGTTCCATGCTCCATGAATGAACCCTAGTGTCCCAAAGTTTTCGCATAGCCTCACTCGATTTGTCTCAAACCTTTATTAAAATGTGTAGGTCAAATCATTTAAGAATAATTGGAACTGAAAACTCCCTCTTCTATAACAGGTCAAATAGTTATGCCTAAAATGTGAATTCAACCAATGAATAAAACAAAAACTCACCCAAAAAATTCAACACCAAAAAATTCAATATGAGAACTTATCCCAAACACCATCCAAAATAACCAATGTTAAAAAAATAATACACCAAAAGATATTCCATGATTAGGGTTCGACCAATTTAGACAGATGAAATGATGGCCCCAAACACATAATTTGTTCATTTTAAATCCCATTTGTCATCATTTAAGAGTGAGGTAGCTTAATTGGGGTTTTACCTTGACCATTACTAATAAAATATTTAAAAAAGTAAATCTTGAATTAAATCAACTATAGGATAAGTTCAAGTTAGTTAAGATCACCACTTAGTCAATAATACCTAGGACACGCCAGGAAACTAAGACCATCACACTCTTTACCCTTATAGAATATTCTAGTGTACAAAGGGGTTATATATCAAGAACTTAATGTCATAATAGTTTAACCCACTTTTAATAAATGAAATACTCATTTCTCTAATCCAATTATCAATATTATTTTATTTTATAAAATACACATTAATATAATGTGAATTTTCAATAATGATTTTTTGATACAAATAAAAAATAATTTCATTTATAGAAAATATATAAATCTTTATAACAAAACCATTTGTCGCAAATAAATTATTTCTTAGGAATTATTCCAATAAAATAATATATATTTATATATAAATGTTAATATAATTTTATAATTTCCTACGAAATTTTTATAACTATCAGGAAGCTGACTATAACTTAAAATTAGTATTTTTGATAAATAATGTTTTTGTATATAAAATTTAAAATTCTAATTTTTATAGATTTTTTGATAAAATAATCATCATTTTTTAAATGAACATGTTGAAATTGGGTTAGGGTAAAAATTTAAAATTTCTCAAAATACTGTATTTTTTCGGTGAAAAGTAAAAAAACAATTTTGTGGCATCAATATATTTTATATATTTGTATAATTATTTAATAATGATTTAATAATAAATTATATATAATTCACAGTGAAAAATATATTTTTTATTAATATCATGTAATATAATGGATTAGAATCTATTTACAAATCTATAAACGGTTTCCCAAATTAAAAAATAGAAATAATTATTTAAAAAACTATATTTTGTCTAAAAATTACTTTCCCATGTCCAATGATATATAATATAATGTATTACTATTTAACGCATTAAAATATTTTAAAAAGTGTCTAAAATGACTAAAAACTAGGCAAATTCTATGGGAATCAAAATGGGATTTAATTTTCAACAACCTATAATTCCATGACCTATATTTGGAAAGTATTAATTAATTCATACTCTTTTAATATAATTAACAACTCATCCCCCACTCCAATCCACTCCAAATATACTAGCTATAATGTTCTAGCCATTATACCTCCCAAAGAGTTTCTCAATGGGTTTTTTATAGTATTATGGTTTTATACTCATGTTTTGGTTAATAACTCTTCAAGGTAATAGAACACTTTTATTCTCATCGATATTGTGGGATGTATTCTAAATGTTGAATTACATTATTTTAATGCTCCCTCAGTTATAACATTACCAAAAATATAATGTTTTATCACTAGGATACCTTTATTCCCTCCAATTAAACCCATTCCTTAATCCATGTATTATACCTTCAAGTTGTTGAATTCATTTCATGAATTTACCTCTTGTAAAATAAATATTATAAGAATGTTGAATTCCATTCCTTATGCATGGGTAATCACCTATATGTAATTGTAATTTATTTATTGGTGATTTACATGTATAAAATCCACCTTTCATTTTCATGGGTAAAAAATTAGGTATGGTTCAAGTACAAAATAACTTGTATAAATAATATTTTTTAAGGAACATGTTAATTATTTACCTCATGTTACCAATGAAATGATATATTATGATCAATGTGGCCCACATGAAATAATACATAAGAAGGGTGAACCCTTATATAACTCCCTTTAATTGGGTAATAAATTAATCTCTAGAGATGACATGTTTTATGATACCCTTATGAAGAACCATGGTAATTATGATTTATTAAATCTTGGTGATATGATTATTCATGTCACATAATAATGTCGTTTCTACATTTCCATGTTCTAATTCATGATCATCCAACTAGGGCATGGATCATGTTCTTGTGATCATTCCAAATTGATATGTATCATTGTAATATCCAAATATATCCTATATTTATTCCATTATTGGACTTTTGTTCTCACGTGTTTACTATGATTTATGTCCCTAATATATTACATATAGTACATATAACATAGGATAAACCTATTAGAAATCCTTTCAAGTGGATTGGGATATTTGTTTTTGTTTTTTTATGTATAATGTTATCAACAATAATTAAAATAAACCTTAAAATATCCACTGTATTATTAATTTTTTTACCATGTAATAATGATATTATGTATTAAAAAAATATTGGTATACCATAGATGGTAACTTATACACAATGATATTTTGGGAAGCATTTTTTAAAATGTATTTTATTTAATCCAAAACATTCAGTAAAAACACATACTTTAAAAAAATTGTGAGATACTATTAAAATATTTTAATGTGATAATTATTGAATAGTAATTTAATTGGTGGTAAATAATATGAGTAAATAAATTGTGAATAATGTTTGGTTAAATATGGATAAATTAATTCTTTGGTATAAATTACGTAGAATGAAAATAAAAATCATTTGAAAGTAAAAGAGTTAATTTTCTGAAATACTAATTGTATGTAGACAATGTATGTTTTTATTAATAAATTAAATTATTCACTATTGGTGAATTATTTTAGTGAAATAAATATATTATATATTTAATTAAATGTTTAACATTTCTATAATGTTATTATGGAAATTTTATAAGAAAAAACCATTCTTTATGCATAAAAATGAAATTTTCTAAAAAGTGATTTTTTTCATGTGTCTTGTTTATATTTTTAAATTAATTTATTCAACATTGAAAAATTGAGTTTTTTTATTTTTTTCATTTTTTATAATTTGATGTTTAAATTTTCGAAAATTTTCCCCTCTTATTTCTTTTAATATGAATTGTAACCATCTTAAAATATACCAATCAACAAGGGGAAATTTGGGCTATTATATGATAAAAATTATTGATAAGGCCGTAACTATTCATACTAACTAATATTATATGAATGTAATTCAAACTGTATCACCTTTGGCTCAATATATAGTTGTTTAAAGGAATCATTTCAATGAAAATTACTTATCTAATATTAAATGCAATCAAAATTACAAAGTGCCACAATTAAACTTTTAAATATTCAATATGTGTCAAAATAGAGAAAAAATCAAGTTATGAATGAGTTTAAATGTAAATTTTGAGAAAAATAATATTATTTTTATGATTAAATTTTATTTGTAAATTTTAATAAATATGTTTTTACATTAAATTCATATGAAACACTGATGTTTTATTTCTTCAATTAATAGAAAATTATAATAAATTATTTAAAAATATTAAATTAATATAATTTGAGTCATTTGTTGTATTAAAAAACATTATTGATGTATATTAAATATTAGTGTTTATTAATATATTATATTCTAATTAATAATTTTTATTTATGTATTTTAGGTCAAATTAATTGAATTATTTCAAAATTATTATTATGGATAATCTATCAAAAAAATATTTTAATGATTATTTAAAATTCACAAAATGTTGTAATAGGTAATGGAGGATATTATGTGGTCAAAAATTTCATCCCTTTACCAATGATGATAAAACATTCACCTTATATGTAAAATTATAAACCATTATGTGTGAAAAAAATGTTACCATGGTTAATGATAAAATGGGTTAACTAAGAGGTTAAACCAACTCATAATCCATAAAACAAAACCTAAACCTATAGAAATTTAACATTTCAATTTTATTTGTAAACCGTACTATCTTATCTTCAAAATCATATACTTTTGGTGGAATTTGTTATTCATAATGTCTTTATTATATTTTTGTTTTTATGAAATTCCCAAAGTTCCTCTCACCTCAAGGATATAAGGGACCGTATCCCCTAACATACACACACATTTTGATCCTTATATATCATAAATTACTAGAACATATACCTTATATAATTCCTTAGAAATATTTTCTAGGTTCTGGTCTAACCAAAAGACTAAACCTAGGATCCTTAATAAGAGATCTGAATGATTTCTTTGAAATGAAAGGTAATCATTGTAACCGATACATTTATTTTTAATTATTAGTTGACTTTATATAAATATAATATATTATTCATAAAATAGTAACTGAAGTGTTATAAATATACTTAATTCTTTTTATGATTATGAAACAATATTTACACTCCATGTTTACATCAAATGGGAAGTGAAAGAATCACTTGTGTATATGTAAGTCCTACTATTTCAACGTAGTGATAGAATTTTTTTCATTACCATATTTTATGGATTTTGATTTTTATGGTTTTAATTTTTACATATAATAATTATTATATATTTTTCATATTTAATTTTAATAAAAAATATACATTTTTAACTTCGAAATTATTTGAAAATAATAACATCGCTCGTGCATAAATGTGGATTACAACCTCGATGAAGTGATACGATATGATTTTAATTTACATTTTATCTATATTTTAATGAGGATAATTTTAATGGTTATATATTCTATATATGATATTAAAATGAATTTGGAAATTTTATTCATTATCTACCATTTTATTTTTATCTGTTAAAAAATGAAAACAATATTCATGCATATGTACGACCTACCGTAACCATAAATAGCGTAATTCACACACACACACACACACACACATATATATATATATATATATATATATATATATATATATATATATATATATATCTGTGTGTGTGTGTGTGTGTGATTTTACGGATGAATATATATTTTTATATTATGAATAAATATAATATTTATATCATTATTATGATTATTGAGATTATTAAACCAGGAAAAATTTAAATGGAACAAAACTATCATACCCAAAGACATATAAAAATGAAGTTTATAATACCACAAACATTTATTATAAAAATAATTTTTGATAAAAATGATATAATTGGTTATAAGTAAATAATATTTGTATGAAATTTATGATTTTTATTCTATTAAATATGTATAATAAATCTTTAATTATTATATAGGATGTTCCAAAGCGTACACAATAATTCAGACCCCATAGAAGTGATTTTCACCTCACATTTATATTTTTGTTAGACACATGATATATTCACCATTTGTTTCATTTATGTAGTTTATATAATGAAAATAAATTTATTTTATGATGATTCTTTTAATTTTTTAGAGATTTTCATATCCATATAAGGTTATTTATTTCATGGGCCTTATGATTAAAATATTACCAAAGCGGTAAAGGGTTTAATGTTACAATATCATTGATTAATGAGATTGTTTATGATTTTGTTTCCAATGAAAAAGTATTATGATCTACATATCATGAAAACTAGGAATCTGTTTTAATATATTTATTTCTGAAAATACATTTTTAATTTCTATATCCACATATTATGTACTAAAGTGTACAAAATTTATTTTTAAAGAAAATTAAATTATTTATCTCATTTTTTGAAAACCCGTTTTCATACATATCAATGGGTTATATAAATTTTTAAATTATGGTTTTTAATATTAAATGATGATTTTTTAATGTAATATTTTTTATGTTTTACTTTTAAAATGTTTCTTAAAATAGAATCTTCATATTATTTTCTGAATGAATTTCTTTTTTTATTCATAATAAATGTAAATGGCATGATTTAATTTAACTTATAAAACATTAATGGTATTTACCACCATCTTGGCCACTAAATTATTTGAATATTAATTTATATTTTCCAAGTATATTTTAAAATAATAAAATTTTCAGAATACTTTTTTTTGAGAATTAATTTTTGAATTGGAAAATTTATTTCCCTCTAGAATTTTTTAATGATAATTTAATGAGATTTCTATTAATAAATGATAAAACCCCTTTATTTCACTTATTATTTACAAGTAATATGATCCAAGGATAAGATATTTATTATTCTATTGTATGGTTATTTTTTATGATGAGAAAATATTTATAATACCTACTCCCTTTCTATGAGTTATTCTATGATTAAATATTTAGGAAGCCCATTTCTTTTCCACAAATTATAAAATAATAAAATGGTTTTGAAATCAATTTCTTTACAGGGGTTGTAGTATGAATATTTTTTAATGATATTATAACGCACATATATATAATTTTCATTATGTAAAGGGTGGGAGAAGAATTATATATCCATATATTTCATTGGGTAAATACAGATATCTCATTAGAAAAATAAAACTCGAATAGGGATCGATCCTAGTTTAATAATGAAATATCTCCACTATGATATTCTTGGGAGTGGACCCTGATAATAATGAAAGATTAGGGAGTGAATGAATTGGAAATTGATTAGTCTTGAGAGTAAAACATAACTACTAAGATGGTATATTGTGTGAACCCAATCCAAAATGATAGTTTTTGTAGTGATGCTTGACTAATAAGTTAATTATTTTATATACTTAATTATATTTTAAAATTCTATATATTATTTCAATGTCATATTATAATAGATCATGTTCTTCAATTTAATAATGATTCATGTTTTATGAGCTCTAAATATTTATTCCATGACACAAACATAAGATCTATAATATAAAAGTAATGTTTAAAAAAATTATTCTCATGTGCTAAAAACATTATGATATTTTGGTTTTTTTGTTTCCATTTTTTCCCTTATAGGGAATTTGAAGTCACAATTTATTATGTTTAAATTACCAATGTTATGAATAATTTTATTAAGTATGATGTTTCGGTGAAGGGTTATTTTTTAATGATCGAAGTGGGAGATGATATAGATCTCTAATGAACAAGTTGTTTTTTTATCAAATATTGAAAATTCACTAGAACTATATAATTCTAACATGTTTTTTTGGAAATGAAATGAATATTCATCTAAAAACATGAAATATCTTTATATAGAATATATGGGTCATAATATGTTTTATAGGATATAGGTTTATCTAAACTTTTTAAACTATGCAGAGAAAAATTTATTGAGAATCTTACAGATAATTGTATGTATATGATAACATCTTAACGACTTTGTAATGATCATATATGACTTAATTTAAACATAATGTGTCATATATTTAAAATAGGTTTTCCTGATTTATAAATCTTATAAATAAGTTTTTATTAAATATGTAGTTTTTAACACGGATTATTGTTTCTCCCAAAATCATTTTTTGTTTTAGTTAATAGAAAAAACATGTAGGGATCTTGTTAATATAGAATGTGATGGGAAATGAAATGATTATCCCCGTGAAAAAACTAATATAATGGTATATTTAATGAATAAAAATCTGTATTATGATCACACATCATTCTCAATTTATGAATCATTTTGAACATATAAATGATGGTGGGATAAAACAATGTTCAGTTGAGTCATTCATGAGCCAACACCCACCTTATTTAAGTGCTTATTCTAATGCCATAGTTTTTGACTAAGGGATTTGTTCCAATGAAATGTTATCTTTCATTTTCTAGTATTTTGAAAATGAAAAATTATTTTATGTTATCTAAAATTTTGAAGGAAAATAATATCATTGGTATACCCTTATCAAGAACACAAGAGAATAAGAAGATATTAACTTCATAAAATTATATTAGCTTAAGAGATTATTTTTCAAATGGTAATTTCTTTATATTCTTAAAATGAAAAAGGATAGAGAAATTCAAAAGATAAATTTAAAGGATGATGAATCTATTGGTACCTATATGGATAATTTTATTAAAACTGTGAGACATGCTTCTAGTATTATCATCCAACCTGAAAGTAAGGTTAATTGATTATTAATTTTCGTAAAATGATTTCTATGAAGGGAGTTAGAAATATATGACTACATTGGCTATAAAGAAACCCTTTTATGTTCTATCAAAGTAGAAATAAATATTGTAATTATGCATCAATCTTATGTTTTTGATAAAAAATAATTATGGGATTCAAATGAAATATAAAAACACATGGAGGTAAGAATATGAGTTTATCCACATGATTAAGGTGCGGATGGAAACATGGTTAAAATTATATTAAGGGGATGTTAAATGTTTTTGCGTATGGAAAGAAAGGCCTTTTAAAACTCCAATGATAATATGGTAGAAAGAAGTTATCTAATGTTGCGAATAGTTAGAATTAACCATAGAATTCACCACCCACCCTCATTTTCTTCAACATCATTGAATATGGGAATTATTATAACCATTTATAAAACATGAATTTTAATTATGATGATCGATGAAAGAAACCGCTTAAGCTAGGAAAAAAATTGAAATCATATGCAATAACTAATAGATTTGTGGAGTTTGATAATGAAATTGATAAATGTATAAAAACAACCAATATAGAACTTATAATATCCTATTTTATTCTATATCTATGAACTCTTTTATATCAAAATAATTTTATAAGAATATCACAGTATGACCTCAATGATTAGATATTGTGTTTTTAGTAAAAACCATTAATGGTATAATGATCACATACGAAGTCTATAATTCATTTTGAGTTGAATTTTGTGAAAATGTTCTTCCTTATAATATTTTTATTCTCCCTTAGGTTGAATATGATATTATCATATTCATGGATTTTAATTCATTTAAAAACATCCCATGATTTTTTAGGGAGGGGAATTACATTTGATATCCCAAATCAAACTATTAAAATCTTTTATTGAGAAGATAAATACAAAATTTTGAATTAAATTACATCAATTTTATGGGTTTTGATTAAATTTAAAAAATTATTCTTATCTAATATGGTTTGGTGGAATATCAATAGTAATGGTATTTCTACATTATAGGATTTTGTTGATGTTTTACATACATAATTTTATAGACTTCCACTGAATTGTGATGTGGCTTTCCTAATAGAATTGAATCCTTTTTCTACAACCATTTAAAAGTCTTCATATTTAATAACCCGAATTAAGTTATAGGAATTGCAGAAGATACTCTAGTTAAATTATGAATATGGATTCATCCATCCATGTGAATCACCATGGGTTCCAATAGTTCATTTTTTTAACAAGAAGGAATGATTAATGTAGCTCTTCATTGATTATAGAGAATGTAACAAGATCAATTTCTAGAAAAGGTATCCTCTACCCCATGTTTATGATATTTTTTATCATCTTTTAGGATCTTAATAATATTACAAGATTGAGTTTTATTTCGGATATCATCAATTAAGGTCCAAGAGTGATGATATACCCAAGACCACATTCCATGCAATGTATGGTCACTATGAATTAATAGTGGCGTCATTTGTTCTTAATAATTTTATTCATATCATAATTAAATTAATTTACAAAATATTCAGAGAATAAATTGAACATTTTTTTAGTCATTGAAGAAAATATTCATATGTAAAAAAATATGAAGGAAGAGTATGAAGATTATTTGAGGAGTGTTCTAAAGACCCTGAGGAAAGAAAATAAATATTAAAAATTTACCAATTTTGGTTTATAGATTAATAATGATTCATTATTAGGTAATATAATCTCAAGTTAGGTTATATTAGTAGACCCTTCAATGATAGGCATAATTGAATGTTGTACTAGGCCAATAATTGTGGCTAATAAACATAGTTCTCTTAGTTTTTATTACTATTATCAGAGAATTTTGTAGATTTTTTTTCCAATTATATAATCAATGAATAAGGTTATCCCGTAATGGATCAATGTTCCTTTGGATAGGGGAATGAGAAGAAAATTTCATGTAATTTAAGAGAAGGCTATTTTGTAGACCTATCCTTACATTACCCTATAGTGGAGAAGTGTTTTCAATTTATAGTAATTCATAAAAAATGGATTAAAATTAATTATCATAAAAAATGGTATAGTGATACCTTATTCCTCATTCCAATTGAAGGTTCATGAGAAAAATTAACCAAATCATTATTTGGAGTTACAAGAAGTAAGTGTTTCATTAACGATATTGAAGTATTATACTGACTAAGAAAGGTGTGATGTATATATTTATCATAAAATATTATTCTATTCTTTTCAATATAAAGAGTTGAATACTCTTCCGAAAAGATGGTTATACCTAATTAAAAATTTTGATTTCTCTATAGATTACGCCTAAGAAAATGAATAAGGTGGGAGTTGATCTATGTAAATGGGATCATGCAAGTCTATCTATGACGTGGATAATAAATGATCCAATATTTCTAGAATTTAAAATTGTGGATATTGATATTTCAACATATGTATAGAAATATTACATTTCCTAAATGAATGATTAACCTTAAAAACAAGTAAAGATTAATGTGTTGTTGTAGAATGATATTGACCTATAAAATAAGGTAATAAATATACCAAAAGTTAACCTTGATTGTGATGTAATGAAAAGTTTCATGAACCATGTATGTGTTCCATCCATACCATATTTGAAGGATATATTCGATATAGATTAAAATTTATCATTCTCTATTCATCATGGAAGTACATAGATATTTAGATATCTAAAAGATTTTTTCTACTTGGATAACATGAAGATGTATATTTTTTAGTATGTATTTATGTGCTTGGTATGTCAAAAAGTTATGTTTGTGTGATATAAGTCTTAGGGGATGTTAAAGCTATTACCCACCCCGTAATGGATATTATAAAAAATTAACCATTGATTTTTTCATCAGACTACCAAAAAAATCTACATGTAATAAATCTATATGTGTTGTAGTAAACCAATATATGAGGCTAGTACACTTTATTTCCATTGGATAATATTCACCTGTATATTAACTTTCCAAAATTTATATTTATTTAGTAGTAAGGGTCCATTGAGTATTACATTCTTGTGTATATGTTCTTGGTCCAAAGGTTACCTCAAAATTATTGTGAAGTATACAATAGGTTCTATATATATATTTGAGTCTTATTGCTTATTATTATCCTTAGATAGATAGTTAGTTTGAGAGAAAATTTTTGAAACCATATAGTTTTTGTGGATATCTTTTTCTATGGATATCATTGATTTTATGGATCAACACCTTCCTATAGTTTAGTTTTCTCAAAAAAAATTATCATTTGAGCATTTATATGGCTATTTATGAAGCCCTATCTAAAAATAAGTGGATAAATACAACATGAGAGAATTTTATTGGAGAAATAAATCTAATTTAACCTAATATGGTGGCAAAAATGATTAGAAAAGTCATATGAATTCAAAATCACATCATCCCAGCTAAGAGTTGATAGAAATATTTTGATAACAATCATCAACCTGAGCTTAAAATTGATGTTAATGAGATGTTTTTAGAGAGAATGTCTCCATAGAATAAGGTTATAAGATTTTAAAAAACTGGAAAGTTGATTCATAGTTATATTATCCATTTTGGGATTCTTCATTGTGTAGGGACAATAGATTATCACTTAGCTCTTTCCCTACACCTCTCTCAAGTTCAGGATATGTTCCACACATATCGACTAAGGAATTATATAACTGATCCATCACATGTTCTAAAATCATAGTTATTACCAATGTAACATGATTTTTATTATAAATAAAAACATTTAGAAGTCTTGGATCATAGAGAAAATGTTATGTGGAACTAGACTACTCACATGGTGAAGGGTTTTTAGATAAATAAAAAATTTGAAGATGGTACATAGGAACTAGATAATGTATAAAAACAAATATATCCTCATTTCCCTGCACAATAGTGATGAATATTTAGGTTGAAATTAATTTCATGGGGGTATAATGTATCAATATGAGATTTTTTGAAATTTTATTCCAAGTAAATTTTTTTTATTTGATATCTTATGTTACCCAAAACATCGAGTTTAAAAGAACCACAATATACCAAACCAGTCCAGCCAGAAGAAAATCATCTTACCATTTATTAAAATTAAAGCAAACATATAAGTAAGAGATAAGTGTGGTCAAACAAATGAAACTTTTCTTTCATCCATCAGGATATAAAATTAAAGATCATATTAAGATATGTCATTACATATTCAGAATCATTTTCATTTTCCCACATAGATTGAGATTTAGCTTGATTTATGATATTGAGGATATTTTCATAGACCCAATTTTAAGAGGATTTCATGGACACGTGATATAGTAGACTAGAATTGTCTCTCCATGGAATTCTCTTAGAAGGTGCGGGAGTGAAAAATTCATTGTCAATTGCCTTTTTTTCCATATGAAAATGCTTTATTAAAAGTGACATGACCACCGTTCCAGATACCATCAGTGGGGTATTGGTATTCCCCATATCATCATAAGTTACAATCTATCTATTAGATTTATATGTATGAATATGAATAAGTAAATTATGAAAACTATATGGTTACATAAGAACATATTAATTCTTCAGTTATCGAATAATTAAAATTAAAAATAAAATACATTTGAATGTAAAATATATATTCAATATTTTTTAATTATTTTAATGAGATATATATTAGATTTTCCATAAAATTATATAACATTCATTTAATATTTCTATAGGAATTGAAATATAATTAACCTTACTTTATCCATAAAAATAAATTTATCTCAAATGTGGTTTTCATCATGTGTTGAACACATATTTTAAAATAAATGTATGAATATGAATAAGTAAATTATGAAAACTATATGATTACATAAGAACATAATAATTCTTCAGTTATCAAAAAATTAAAAATAAAAATAAAATACATTTGAGTGTAAATTATATATTCTCTTACGAAATGTTATTAATGGATGTCATAATTATGACAATTATGATGACTCCTCAATTCCCAATTTATTCCCCTCTTAATGGAAAACCTTTTATATTATCATCGTTGGATCAGATCTCATGTACTCTATAAATATGGTGATATGTTAATAAAATGGGATGGACTTTGGGCTCTACATTGTGTTCTTTACTTTTTTATTTATTTTGTATTTGTATTTCCATTTGTTGTTTCATCGTCATACGCAAATATGACATCTTCTTTCTCAACGATGCATTTTGCCTTCGATCGAACTTACATTTCCGGTTTCAAAATGCTTCGCGGTTTCAATCGGCTTTCAATCAATTTGACAACACATTATCAGCACGATCGTCTTCTCCGCATTGCGCATTGTGATGACGCTGCCGTCATCTATATCATCTACGTATGTTAAATTTCGCGAACAAAAGGTATGTCACATGTTTTTATAAACATTCTTTTTTTGACATACTCTTTCGCGTGTGCATCGACTCCACTCATTCAAAAAGGTACATCAAAATAGTGAGTCTTATTTTACATATAATATATTGTTAAATTTATTTTCCCCCTCGTGATAAATCTGAAAATAATATATGATTTTCTTAATCATTTGTTCCAGGAAATGTAATGAGCTCTTGAAGAGCTGTAATGAATCTCGAATTACAAATTTCACTCCATCCTCTGAATAGAATGTGTTTTATTAATAATCAATGTGGTCGATGTCGAAATAAACATCATTCATCAAATGAAAAAATATACGCCACCAGAAGTGGTTGAATGATGAACATCACGTAGCCATCGTATGTTGGGCCGAAATTTGATGAACATCACGTACCCGTTGTACATAGAGACAAAGTTTGAATATCGCGTACTCATTGTACGTCGAGCTGAAGTTGGATGATCATCACGTACTCGTCGTACGTCGATCCATTAAATGATGAACATCACGTACCTTTTGTACGTCGAGCTGTTGAATGATGGACATCGCGTACCCATTGTACGTCGAGAGGAAGTTCGATGATCATCGCGTACCCGTATTACTTCGAGACGAAGTTCAATGAACATCGCGTACCCATCATACGTCAAGATGAAGTTTGATGAACATCACGTACCTGTCGTACATTGAGCCAAAGTTTGATGATCATCGCGTACCTATCGTACATTGATCCAAAGTTCACTAATCATTGCATGAACCATGAAATTTCATATCTATTATTTCTTGTTCACCCTGAAGGTGTCAAGTTTGATTATGCTATATACAGGTTCATGATGGAGATGATATTTACTTTGAATATCTGTAAATATTTGTTGTATTTATTTTCCCTTTATTTTTTTCTTATAAAATGTTTTAGAGAAATTAAATTTTCTTGATAAACAAGCGTATATATATTTTATATATATTAATCCCCCAAAGTGGATGAAATTGATGAAATTGCTGAATTGAATATTCATGAAATTGTCTTGAAGATACTATAAACCTCGAACAAATAATTTTATTCTATTCCCTGGAGTGGATGAGAATATTTATTGAAAATTATTTATTTCATTCCCTGAAGTGAATGCAAATATACCTGGTTTTATTGTAAATCATGTTCGAGGTGAATATGATGTTTTGCGAATGATCATTGTGTTGTATTTGTTTATAACAAATAATAAAAAATATAAACACCATAAGTGGTTTGATGAAAATAAATATTTATGGAGCACAATGAATTTTATGAATATTTATAAAATAGTACATCCCTGAAGGATGATATGAAAATAATGTCCTTTGAAATTATATTGAAGAATATCTTCATTTATCATTTATTGTTCCTGCAGCAACAATATAAAGGGAAACATTATTATTTATCATATTCTTATGGATTATCAATATTATCTCATGTAATTCATCTATCCCCTAAAGTGGATTTTGTTGTTCATATAATTCATAAATGAAATGATTGAATTGCGTAGTTTTGATATTTCGATATATATTATGAAAATGATTTTACCACCCGAAGTGGTTAAAGCAATGATCATCATAATCAATAAAATTTATATTTTATATAGGATGATCATTACTGATAAATAATAAATTATCATTCATGGATCATGATATATGATGATTGAATGAATTCCCTGATGTGAATGAAATATTAATTACTATATCTCATTCCTTGAAGCGAATGAAATTATTCATGATTTTTTTTAATGATTTATGATATCATGAATATTTGAGAGTTGATGAGGTTTGATCAAATGATTTATCTTTCATTTGATAAAGTGAACGTTGTTTATGAATTATAATTTTGGATGGTTATAAGGTATGTGTTATGAATCCAGAAGATTCTTCCACATTAGTTATCACTACAACATTCACCAGCTTCAAAAGACCTGGGGGCTCTTATCCCAGGTAAATATATTGTAAAATAATATTTGGGCCTGAAGTTCCAAAATATTTTTGAAAGAAGTTCTAAATTATGCAATAATCTGCTTGGTGATGGGCCTAACCCATTATGATTATACTATGAATTCATCAACCACCATAAGTGGAAATTATAACGACAAATATGAGTTTTCACAATAAAAGATCCTAAAGATCTTATATGTGTAGATCTTGAACCAACATATTATTTTGATTAAATGCTTCAAAATAACTCATATTTGCGTTAGTATATGCTCATATAAGTACATTTACTGGTAGTGAAAATTAATAAATGACTCCAGAAGAGTGAATATATTTCTATCTAGTAGTACAAATTCTTAATGCTTTGTTATGTCTCAATGAGATATATGAATGGTATTCTTGAAAATGAATATCATATAGAGACAAAAGAGGTACCTAGATATGTTACAAGCATTCATAAAAGTGATTATAAAGAATTTTTTATGTACAATTGAATCAATATTGGTAAACTAGAAGTTTACTAATCCGGGCACTTCAACTATATGACATGATGATTTAGGCCATCAGGGATTAATTATAATGAATGATATTGATTCAAGTATACACGAGAATCGATTTATTGATAACATATTAGACATCCATTAGGAGGATAATGATGAATTTATTTAATAGATGCATGTCTAAAAAATTATCAATGAATTTATTATCATTAAGTCATAATGAATTCCCCCTGTATGATAATTTACAATGAGGTACCCATTTTTGAGGTAAATTATTTATATCATTAGCAGCTATTATGGAAATAAATTTCCCATATACTTATTAAGAAGTATATATGGGCGTGCCCACCTACCATGTGATCCATCTATACGAAAGATGCATCCACTAAATGATTACATCTGTTATTTGCTGTTGGTGAGTATAAATTGCATGCTATGAATGTTGATTAAAAGAAATATTAAGTATCATATAATATATGGTCCTGTAGAACCTTTGACAATATGATCACAACACTTACATGAATATAAAGTGTTGAAAAATTAATAGTCTAATTATACACACCTAAATTGTGGTAGAACTGATTATATAAAATCATTATTCATGATGAGTAGAAATCAATAAATATATTTCCCTTGAAGAGGAAAATGAATATATCAACAAAATATTTTTAGGTATTGTCCCTAAAGTGACACTGGTACCAAAAAAACTATGAGATCTCTATCAAATGTTGAATTATTTCAAAACTCATTGATGATAATGAATTCTGACAGATGTCGACATCATAGTAATTGGAGAAAATTATTAAAGGAATTATGATATGTTAAACATAAAATGTTTTGGATTGATTTTCCAAACTTCAAATACTATTTAATACTGATAATCTTATTATAAGAAATATTATTCCTTGTATATTTGGATATTTATATGAATCCCAGAAGGGTTCGAAATGCCTGAAGCATATTCAAAATTATGAAAGTTTTACCCAATATGATAAATTATGGGGTGAACTGAATATAAAGTATTTCATATATCAATATTAAGCTAAGGAAGATTATAAACTGAATTTATCATCTCAAGGTTTGTGTGAATCATTTCAAGATGTTTTGAAAAACATCTAAACTCTCTAATAGTTTTTGAGAAATAAATGAATTATTTGATCATGAAATTACATAGAGTGCTCCTTGTATTTTGAATTAATCATCCTGAAGATGAAATATTAAATTTTTGGAATGGTTTTACCCTTAATGAATAGTTAAAGTGATAGATTTCATACATAAGGGGTTGATAAAGAACATACATATCCCAGAAGGATAAATATAAATTCACATTTTATTAATTCGTGAAGGATATTCATGTACATGTGCGTATGTACCTTGCAAATGGAAATGAATCATATTATGATGCAAGGTAATGTTCTTACCTATTCATTGAAATCAAAAGGGTATACATTATTACTATTCCAAAATTCAAAACTGAATGTTTTGGTTTTGAATTGATCATGGACATTCTATGAGATAAAGTATAATCATTATGAATGGGAGATATATTTGTTTTACACTTTTTCCCTTAGCCAAGTTTTTCTCACTGGGTTTTCATGATAAGGTTTTTAATGAGGAAATACTCAGGGGACTTGATGTTATTGTACTCTTTTTTTCTAATCAAGTATTTTCCCCTAAAGGGGTTTTCCTTGATGAGGTTTTTAATGAGGAAATAATACATCCTAATCGATATCCAATGGAATGTTATAAATTATTATGGATATCTACAATTAATGGAAATTATTGGTCTTCCCCATGAGTTGTAATTTTTAATGAGACCATTCTTTATTACCTATGGTCTTCCTCCCATGTCCTGAAGAAATAATTAAATAATAATATTAATTTATGTCATGAATACAAAACTAAATGATATAATTATGGAGAGTTGAGAATTCTACACTCTTTTTCCCTTCATCAAGTTTTTTCCCACTAGTTTTTCTTGATAAGGTTTTTAATGAGGTAGAATGACATGGAATAATTTTATTTTGGCTTCACTTATTTTTCCCACAGGGTTTTTTTAGTGAAGATTTAATAAAGTTCCATGAAATTATGACTTCCAAGGGGGAGTGTTATGAAATGTTATTAATGGATTTCATAATTATGACAATTATGATGAATCCTCAATTCCCAATTAATTCCCCTCTTAATGGCTAACCATTCATATTCTCACCGTTGGATCAGATCTCATGTACTCTATAAATATGGTGATATGTTAATAAAATGGGATGGACATTGGGCTCTACATTGTGTTCTTTACTTTTTTATTTCTTTTGTATTTGTATTTCCATTTGTTTTTATCATCGCCATAAGCAAATATGACATCCGCTTTCTCAACGATGCCCTTCGCCTACGATCGATCTTACATTTCCAGTTTCGAAATGCTTCGTGGTTTCAATCGGCGTTCGATCAATTTCACAACATATTCAATATTTTTTAATTAATTTAATGAAATATATATTCAAATTTCCATAAAATTTTATAATATTCATTTAATATTTCTATAGGAATTGATATATAATTAACCTCATTTTAGTCCTTAAAATAAATTTATCTCAAAAGTGGTTTTCATCATGTGATGAACACATATTTTAAAATTAATATATGAAAACAATAAAATTTAAAATTCTTAAAAGGTATTATATATTTTTCATCAAGAGTTTCATATTTTTTAAACATGTAACTTCTATTTTTGGCCATTGTTAATAGTAAATGTGGTAAACGTTTTCCCCTAATTAAAGTGTATATCAGGTTAAACTAGGTTAGAAATAAGTGATAAGTCCATATGTGTTTATCCATATTAATATTGGATGAATAAAATTAGACTCTTAAGACCTTAGGAGTTATATTTTGTTGTTTAGTGGAAACATTCCCATGAAAATGACCAATAAAATAATTAAAGTAAAGAATGTTACAATGTTTCACTCACATAGATTAAAATTTCCATATGTGTCCATAAAGAGACAAAATTTTGTGATGAATGAATATAAATTTCTTTTATGAGAAAATTTAAATTATTTCCTTTATAGAAATATATTCATACTTTTTTAGTAATTATCTAATTACATTGAATTCTTATATGACACTGAGACAATAATTCTTCAATTAATAAAAAAATTATCAATTATTTTAAATATAATAAAAGTAATATAATTTGATTTATTTATAAGGGTCCATGAATTGAACATATAACTGTTACATGTTATTTTTGTTTAAAATGATTATATATAACTTCCAAATTTTTAGTGGTGTCTTTTTTTTAAATTAAATGAATTGTGTCAAAATTATAATTATAGATATTTTAGGAAAATAATATTATATTATAAAATTTAAAATCATAAAAACATTTAATGAGTAAAAAAGGATTTAATATGGTAAAAAACATGATCTCTTATCCATTTAGTATCCACTTTTCACATTATATGTAATATTATCACCCCCTAAGAGTGAAAAGGATGTTACTGTGGTTAATGTTAAAATATGTAAACTAAGGGGTTAAGCCAAACGATAAGACTTAAAAAACCACATAAACCTTTTTGTATTTTATTGGTTTATGGTATTTTATCCCCAAAATATATTTTTCGGTAATACCAGTAATTTTTCAGTTATTTGGTTTAGGTAATGACTTTATAATATTTTAATCTTTTATGAAATTCTAAAAGTTCCCCACTCCTCCAATATAATTGAGAACTTCATATCCTATCTTATTTAGACCGTTTAATCCTTTTTTAAACAAAATCCCTAAAAATTAAACCCTTATAAACATTAGTATACACATTCTAGACGTTTCTTCTTCCATACAGACAAACAACTGGGATCATTAATAGCAGATCTAAAGGGGTTCTTTCAAAGGAGAGATAATCACCTTAATCGATAACGTTCTTTTTAATTTTTCTTTAAACTCTAATAAAATTGTTATATTATTCATAAAATAATAAATTAATATAATAAAAATAATTAATAGTTATTAACATTATTAAACCTCCATTTTTCACCCTCATTCCCTCAAATGGAAGGTGATTATGTCACTTGTGCAGATGTAGAGCTTACCATCTCCACGCAGCGATAAAATCAATTTCTCATCACCATATTTTATGGATGGTTATTTTTATTGGTTTAATTTTTATATATAATACTAATATCATAATGATAATTTTTGGTGTATAATATCATGTCTCCCATATTACCTTCCAAATCATTGTAAGATGACAACATCTGCCATGAATACGTGTGGACTACAACTACTATAAAGAAAAGAGATTTTTTTTCAATTATATTCAACTTGGGTTGCAATAATGATGTATTTAATTATTATATATGATATGTATGATAATATAATTATTCTATAAATGTGTTTTATTAAATATTTTTTTTATTCTATTGATAAAAATTGATATATGTGTTCAAGCATATGTATGTCCTACAATCGCCATGAACAGTGTAATTAATTTCTCTATCTATAATTTTATGGATAAATAAAAAAAATATATAATTAATTTATATGAATTATTTATAATGAATAAATTTTGGATATTATGTAACTATGATCAAATTATAAAGACAAAAACTAACAAACTAAAACAGACATGACGAACGAAGTACATATCACAAAGAACAGTGATTTAAATAAAAAAATCATAATAAATGGGAGAAAATGGTAACAATTAAATCATATATGGTATGATACATATGGTTATTAATATTTAATACATATATAATGAATATATATTAACTATATTGGAGTTTTCAATGTGAACAAAGTATGTTAGAACTGAGGAAAGGGATTTTCATCTCACATTTCTTTCAATGAGACATATGCCATATTCACCAACTTTTATTTTATTTGGTGTATATAAAAACCATAAATGAATTTTATGAATATTATTATGAACTTTATGTGGATTTATATATCCATATAATGTGATATCTTTCATGTAGGTGATTATTCAAATGTTACCAAAGTGGTAAGGGGTTTATGTTACAATTTCATTGTTTATCTAGATTATTTATTATTAAATTTCAAAAGATGAATTATGAAAATCAACATATAAATAAAATCATTAATTTTATTCTATTATAGTTTTTTATTTAATAGTCATGATTCCATTCATTTTCATCACTTTACATTCTCATGATAATGCAAATATATTTTTAATAAAAAATTGACTTTATTTATCTCCTTGATTTAAAATCACATGTCTTACACATCCATTATTTTTAAAATTCATTTAAAATTTTATTAGTATTATAATATTATATTTAATTTTATTTTTACCCAATTTTTTTAAAAAATATTTGTTTAAATTTAATATTTTTTCCAGTTCCAGAATGAATTTCTTTTTTTATTTTTTAGAAAAATGTTTAATGAAGTTTTTCTTTTAACTTATATAGAATGAATGGATTTTTTTCCACCATTATTTATAAATACTATAAAAGTTATTTTATAATTTTCAATGGATACATTAAATTAAAATAACTTTTACAATATTTTTTCAATTTTTTGTTTTGAAAAAAAGATTTTTAACGTAGAAACAAAATTTTCCTCAAGAAGGTTTTACTGATAATGTAATGGTATTTCAATTCATCATAGAAAACTAACCTTGATTTCACCTATGATTTATTGTGATATAGACCAACAATACCATCCATATTATTTATATTTGTGGTTAATGTTTATGATAAAACATGTTTTTGGTTCTTGATCCACTTCTATGGGTTATTATGTGATGAGATGATGAAATGGTAATGAATCCAATTTCATTTACGTGGATTATGTTATGATGAAATGATTATAAATGAAATTTATATTCATGGGTTTTGATATGATGAATGTTTTATGATCTTAAGGAACACATATTTATGATAATCAATTTGTTATGAGTGCACCAAGAATTATATATCCCTCCAACGCATTAGGAAAAGATAGATAACTCATTTGATAAATGTAACACCACGAGATTTTGGGAATTAGTTTTTTTTGAATTAATTTAACCTTATAATAGTTTTAATTTCACATGATACTATATATTGTTCTTTATATATATATATATATATATATATATATATATATATATATATATTAAAACACTGATTAAAAAATTCCTTTCACACGCAATACCTACCTGGCTGGTGCTAAATGGAATACCAACTTTTCTGGCGCTACAAGCATCAATGACTTAACATACGATGCACACAACATTGAGTTCCTAAAAAAAATTCGTTTTATTTTTTTAATTATTTAAATAATATAATTATTACCTCTCCATTAAAAAAATTAATAACTAACTTTTTAAAAAAATATTTATAAATAAAATATATTGATAGTGAAGGATAATATTTTTAGTAAAGTCCTTTTTATACTTAAAAACATCATTTTATCGAATAAACTACAACTCTCAGTGAAAGTTAGTTGAGGAACATTAATAAATTGAATTGAAAAATTTAAAATTAATTTTTGCTTTTATAACATCAAAATTATCCATGGATGAATTGTTGGGATTTTTCTGAGAAACATAATTTTTTGATGAATAAAATAAAAAAAATTTAGATAAAAACAACATTTTTATAATTAATAATTAAGGATAAATGGTATTAAAAATACTTTTTAAGTTAAAATTATATTAATATTACATATATTAATAAAATTTAATTCACTTTAAGATATTTCACTTTGAAACTGTATAGAAAATCTTAACTAATTTTGGAACTTTTTCCTACATTAAAACTCTTTTATTTAGTCCTATCTGTGGGATTAGCACAAGTCATAATTTTTTTGTTTTTCCAGTTTTAATTTCAAAAATATGACACAAACCATTTTATTTAGTATAATATTTATAGTCTAATAAGACAAAGTTAATTTTTGTCCAAACTTATTAGTAAAACTGATTAAAATTAATCATTGCATTTAAGGCCAAATTAAGCTTAATTTTGGGCTAAACCATAATATAGAGGGACAAAATGACCTAGTAACTTTAAAAAACCCATTTTATATCCATGTTTCTTCCACAAACCTTAAATTATTGAGTTTTTCTTGTTTTGTATTATTTTTTTTAGATAATCTCATGTTCACACCTAATTTGTTTCTAAAAATTCGATGTGATTCCTTTTCCACCCCAATAAAAGGCTGCCACCTCTACCCATTCCTCACACCTCTTAAATCATTTAAGTTCATCCAAGATCTACCAAAGTATCCTCTCAAAAATCATCCCTTAAACCCTGAATACTCTTATTATTTAGAAACCCTCTTAGGGAAACCTTTTATCACAAACCAAAAAAGAGTTACACGATTTAGATTTGACGTCTTCTTTTATGCTAAATTCCACTATTTTCATTCTTCACACCTCCACTATATTTATTACCTTATTGTGTGAAAACACTAGAATCTTCAATATATTAGGTTTTATTATTAAAAGGGTCTTGCCAACACTTATAAAACTCTATTTAATGGACGATGAACATACAGTTTCTGTGTAGAATGAACTATTGTCTCTCGAAATAATGATTATTCATTTATCCATTACAAACCTTAATGGTGGAAATTATGATGAAAAATCTATTTATATATTTAATATATTGTGTTTATTATGTCATTAAAATTTTTTATTTATTTTTTTACACAAATATTTTTACCTTCCATTTGGTGTTAATATGATAATCTCGTTTGAGGAAGTATGGACTACCGCCCCCTCAAAGTGACGTGATTCATTCACACACCACATGGAATGCATTTAAGATGGGTTTAATGATATTATATGATAGTTATGATATATTAATGCTAATTTAATCATAATATATATACCTAAATATAAATATACATATATCATTGACATACTTTCATTCAATACGACAATAAAAACAGAAACATTGTTCATGCGTACGGATGACTTACCATCTCTGTGAACAGTGTATTCCATTTCATACTTTATTATGTAATAAGTTATTATAATATAAATATAATATATATACCATAAATTTATATCATTTTAGTAATAAATATATAAGTATGAGTACCAATGCTATAACAAATTAAGACACATGTGAAGAACAAAGTGAATGATTACCCGATATGAAACAATAACATAGGATCATTAACCAGTGGGTAATAAAATGTAATAATCAAAACATATATGGTACTATTTATAATAATATAATACATTAAAATATGTATCATAACGTTATATTCATTATACAGGATTATTTTATGATTATGGAGAGATTTAAGACACAATGTAAGGGAATTTTATCTCAATTATAATTTATGTGAGATACAAGTTTTGTTCACCACTCATTACATTGGTGTATGTACTACCCGTGATTTATTATATTTATATTGTACATAACTATATTTTTATTCATATTTCAATTTTATGATTCTTATTTCATTATGTATATGTTTTAATAGTTACCAAACTAGTAAAAATGTTTCTATATCAATTTTCCTTCTGTGAGACTCTTGTTTTGTTATGCACATAAACTCTTTTTTGGGGCGCATATACTTCAATTATACATTCCATATCATAAATATAAATATTTTATTTATATTATAATCTTCATGTAATTAAATTTCCTTCCATGGAGAGAATAATCCCAAGATACCAAGTTATACGAGTTTATTGAGGCAATATTATTGGTTTTTGAGATTATTGTTGTTTAACCTTACTTTGATAAAATTTTATGATCCATCTCTCTTGAATATTCATGAGTTTTCTTATACACTTTTATTTCATTATATAATAATATATGGGTACCATTTTATACTATTTGGTACATATGATAGTTAATAATTTGTTTTTAGGAAAGCCCCACTTTACCCTCTCTTCAGTCGGAAATCTATGTTTTCAAAAAGGATTTTCCATGAATATTATACCATTACCTAAAATATCTAAAAGAAATGTTTAACCTTTTTTATTTTACAAATCTCATCAATGAAATGTTCTTTTTGCTTTCAAAACAATGAACTTTTCTATCCTTTTTATCATGATAATGGAATGTTCTTTTCACATTGTTCGACATGTACGAATTTACCCACTATAATTTCTTTGAATCCACCTTTTTAGTTTTTAAAAGGAATAATCATTATGAATTTTTTTAAAAGTAATTTTTTTATAATAATTGTATTCAAAATTGTTTCAAACTTATTTTATTTTTTTTGGAAATTTTTTTTCAAAATTTCTTTATGTCTTATGTACATGTTTTCAAAGTGATTTTAGAGAAATTGTTTTCAAAACAATTTCAAGATTTAGTTATAAGTTTTCAAGAAAAATGGTTTAAAAAATAAATATTTCTTTTTATGTTTTTAATTTATTTTTAAATAAATGGTTTTTAAAACAATTTAGAGCATTATTTAAAAACTTTATAGTGTTTTCAAATAAAAAGGGTTTTAAAATGTTTTGAAGATTGTTTTAAAAGTTTTCAACGAAAATGTTTTCAAAGAGTATTGCATTTTATATTTATAATATTTCTAAGTATTTTATAATAAAATGTCTTTTATAGGGTTTTATGTATTAAAAATCATTTTTTAAACAAGAAAGTATATTTTTTCCAAGAATCATTTTATTGGCTATTCTAAAATTATTTTTCATCTATGATGACATCTATTTATGTTACTCATACCTTATAGGGAATGATTTAATTGTTATATTAATATGCTCTTTGTGAATGAGTTATGGTTAATTTCATGATATTTATGAAACCCATTTCTTCTTCATGGGTAATATGCTTATGAAACCCCTTTCTATTTCAGGGGTCATATGCTTTTGAAACCCACTTATTTTCATGTGATATGTTTATGATGAAGAGATTATGAAACCTGTATCTTTCCACAGGTTATGATATGTCTATATATTTATGATTCCCATTCCATTTCCTAGGTTAAAAATATATTTATGCCTGATCGTTTGGAATATGTATGTATGATTTCATTATGTGAGGTGTGGGGCCTATAACTCTCTCCAATATATTGGGAAAAGATTGATATCACCTGGGATAGACAGGGATGGAATGAGTGTTTACTTAGTTTAGTAATACAAATTTGGAATGAGGGTTTACTTAGTTCATTAATATAGGTCTGGAGTGGGGGTTTAATCATTTAAATAATACAGGGATCAAATAAGGCTTTAAGCAGTTCATTAATACATGACTGGAATAAGGGTTTACTCGTTTTAATAGTACAGGGTTGCAATGATGGTTTACTTAGTTTAGTAATAGAGGGTTGGAATGGGGGTTCACCCAATTCAGTAAATGACATTTTCCACTAAGATGTTAATGGAATTGATTCCTTGTTTAGTATGGAAATCATTATATGCTTATGTTTTTCCACAACTTTATGTTTTACTCCTATTTTATTCTTTCATGGTTTTGTGCTTTACTTAGTTTTGATTCACGCCTTATGAACTGCCAAGATTTTTGACATGAATCATGTATATAATCTTTGATATAAATGGTATAATCATATAACTTCATTATAATGTTATCATACCCTTATGCTCATATTTATGTATACATGTCTCCCTTATTTTCCCTTACTAAGAATTTGATCTCACCGATTTTTTTTGTTTCCTTCCCCAGATTATAAATATATGTGTTATGTTTGATGTGCCAAAGAATGGTGTTAGTCATGAAGAAATTAGTGGGAGATAATATAGATCTCATATATACTAGTTTTATTTTTCCCTATTTCCAAAGAAACTATACAATATACGGTCTTTGGGAATATATTTATATAATATCTCAGTATTCTGTATATGAAATGAAATGTTAGTGTCTGAAAAGAGATGGTCATTATAGTTGGTATCAGAAAAAAGCTATAGTTAACATTTGGAAATGAGGATGAGAAAACCTTAGGGAGATCCATAGGTATATTTCTATGTATATGTCTTGGGATGTCTCCAAGGATTAGTATAATGATGAGTTAATGTTTAGGAAAATGATCTACAATTTGGGTTAAGTGTAGAGTGAGTGGTTTCAAAGAAATAAATCTATGTATAGATACTACAAGTGTATGTGGCTCTAGCACATATGTACATAGGGGTAAAATCTCCAACATGATGTTCTGATCTTAACTCAAGGTAATCTAGTACACAAAAAAAATCATTGTTGCACAACTGGTTTCACACTCCCGAGACATATGCTTTGGGAATTCAAAAACACTTCATAACCCATAATGAGGTATTTATATATATATTAGCTATGAATAACCTAAGATACACCCAAGGTGTCATTGATTATAGAAGGTGTCTTGATTTAGACATCCTATAAGTAATTCCTTTCATTATTATGTGGTTTTATTCATTGATAAGTAATTCTCACACTATTCTTATAGTATTAGTCAACAATGGGATCTAGAAGTAAACATATTAATGTTGAATGTGATAGAAGATTTTTTGATGAGCGTTCAAGTGGGATGATCACTGGTGTAAAATATGTTAGGATTATACCTAATCAATTCTAACAAAACATAATTAACGATGTTTAACTTAACGAAATCTCGGAATCACCAAGGAAATGAGATAAGGAGTTCACTGAGATTTCTAATAATGGAGACAATTGAGGAAAGAATATTCAGTTTCTTTTGGTCAAGAATGTGGAAAAAATAACCTATGTGAATGTATTAGAGTTACAATAAAGTGTTTTTACAATGGAAAAGAATGACACGAAGAAAGTGATGTCATGGAAAAAAATTAAGAGTTCAGTTAACAAAATGAAGAGGGAATTTTGTCCTCCCTAAGTCCTCATCGAAGGTTAAGTGTTTTTATTTTGGAGAAATGGTCATTATGAAACTCAATGTCCAAGGATGACTATTTTTAAAGAGAATCAACAAGGTTGTTCGAGTAATGGTTACATTGGTAATGAAAAAGTGATTGCAGATGAAATTTTAAGGAAAAAAAGTATTGTGTAATAGGATGGTTTAGCATTGTTAATGGATTAAGAATAAATTAATTGAAGTATTTTTGTATTTAGAATCAAAATTTATGGATGATGATATATAAAAGGATGTTTCTACTTATTTTTTCACTCAGTATTTTTACTTTTATATAGAATGTTACCTATGGATTGGTGAAGTGATTTAATGACAAGATGGTATTTTGACTAAGGTAAGGTAACCCTTGATATGTTCTTTATGATAAAATAATGTTTTACGGATAAATATGTGTGGGTATGAATAATTTAATTGGATAGTATTGATTACCTGGTAACTAAGTAAGGAGTTCTTTATAGGTGTCTTATTCTACCACTAATTTTGTTTAATGGATTTTAGGATTTATGGAGTAAATCAAATGTACATTGTATTGAAGAAGAATTTATGTTTTCAAAAATGATATATGGTAATTCAGATTTTTGTCATGTTTCAATGGAATGTACAATAATGGTATTCACATGTTTGCAGTGTTACAACCAAGAGATACATTTTTATATAGGCAAATCAATGTTAATCTTATTACATGATATGTTTCTATGGTTTTTTATTTTCATATTTTTTAAGGGTTATATTCTTATATATTCATGATAAATTATCATTATTTATGTCAGGTGACAACCAATCAAGTCAATAAAGGTCGTAGTCTAGAACCCATAACCAAAGGACGATAACGGTTTCACACTTACCACTAGCCTAAACTATGTACTTATTAATGTGTATTTATTTTTAATGAATTAATATTAATGAGTAACTATTAGTGTTACTTTTGTTTTTATACATTAATGCATGTTGTTAAATTTTTTAATCCTTATAGACCTTAAAATCCATTAAAAGCACATTTTAGTGCTTTATTCATCAAAGTTAATTTATAAACATTCATTACATTTGGTAATGGATGTGTTAGACATTTTATAACGCACAACAAAATAATTAGTTTTTGATTATATAAATTTTTAAATAATTACCCAACATTCTGAAAGTGATAATAAAAAATTTTGTTCTAGTAACTTAATTATTATTAAGTTGATGGACTTTTAAACCATCACATAATTATGACTTTGAGGCCCTAAAATTTACTTTATTCTTTAATTTGATTTTTATTTATGACCTCAATAACTCCCTACAAATTTTTATGCTTTTCCTCCATGACCAATCTTTACTCCCAACCTATGTTCACTAAAGTGGATGCTCAGTCATTTGTTACTGTAGTAACCATTATGCAACAAAATTTCCATATTTACATGATGTTTTAGTATTAATTATTATAAATAGTGTTTCTATGAATTAAAATTTCAAGTATTAAACCTTTTATAACACAAATGAATTATAAGGAAAAAATTAATTTTATGGGTGGTAGAATGTAACACCATGAGAATTTGAAAATTATATTTTTCGAATTAATTTAACTATTAAATATTTTTCATTTAACATGAAACTAGAAATAGTTCTTCATATATATATATATATATATATATTAAAAAACATAGTCCAACATTATTTTCACATGAAATTCCATCTTGGATTTCACTACAAGCAATAACAACTTTTCTTGTGCTACAAGCAACACCAACATGGCGTATGATGCACGTAACACTGAGTTTCTACAAAACATCTCTTTTTTATTATTTTAATTATTTAAATAACATAATTATATCCTAGAAAATAAACATATAAATAACTACCATTGAAGTATTTTTTTTATATAAATAAAACATATTGATAATGAATGATAGTATTTCTTGTAAAGACCTTTTTATGATTAAAAACATCATTTTCTCGAATAAACTATTTCTAATAATTAAATAAATTTTAGAAAAATTTAGAAATTGAATTTGGGAAAAGATATTCAATTTTAAATTTTAAATTTTAAATTATCCTATGGTGAATTTTATATGTTTTTCTGAGAAAGTTCTTTTTTCATGAATAGTGAAAAAAACACTTTTTTAGTTGAAAACTGACTTTTTGTCTAATTAATTTTTATTGATAAATGATATTATAAATATGTTATAAGGAAAATTATATTAATATTTCATATATTAATGAAATTTAATTCATTAGAACAAATTTCACTTTGTAACTGAATATATAATCTTAACAAACTTTCGAACTTTTTCCTATTTTAAAACCTCATTATTTCGTCTACAGGATTATCAATAATCTTAGTTTTTCCACTTCTATGATTTAATTTTAAAAAATAAGTTCTAAAACATTGTATTCAGAATAATTATTAGTTTCTAATAATTCTATGTTATGTTTTTTACCAAAATGATCATAAAAAATGATTAAAATCAATCACAATAGTTAAGGCCAAATTAAGCTTAATTAGGGACTAAACCTCAAAATTAAGGACCCAAAAGACATATAAACCTGTAAAAACCCATTGGATGTCCATATTTAGTCCATAAACCTTCCGTTATTGTGTTTTTTTTGGTTTTTTATTACTTTCTTTATTTAAGAACCTGTGCAATCCTGATTTATATCTAAAAATTCCATGTGAGTATGTTTCCTCCCCTATAAAAGGCAACCACCTCTATCCATTCCTCAAACCTGTAAAACTTTTTATGTTCTTTGAAAATATAACCAATTATCCTTCCAAAAATCCTACCTTAAACCATGAATCATCCCTTTGGACATAAATCTTCTTAAGAAAACCTTTTCACACAAACCAAAAAGAGTTACCCATTTTAGAAGTAATATATTCTTTCAAGATCCTTTCAATTATTTTCTTTCTACAACACCTAAACTCTATTTATTAACTTATTTTTTTTAAAAATAGTATCCTATATATAAAAGTTTTTTTATGAAAATTTTCTAATCTACACTTACACAAACATTCATCTAATGGATGTTGAACATATTGTTTCTGCATACGGTGAACTACTGCCTCACGAAACGATGACTGTTCATTTCTCCTTGACAAATAATCATGGTGGCCATTATGATGGAATATATATTTATAGATGTAATATATTATGTTTATTAATTATTTATTAATCTTTATTCCTTTTTAAAAACAAAACTTTTTACCTTTATTTGGGGTTTATATGATAATCTCATTTCTAGAAGTGTGGACTACCACCTCCTCAAATTGATGTGATTCGTACACACACCAACTGAAATGTATTTAGGATGGGTTTAATTAATATATATGATATATATGACATATTCATGATATTATAATATATATATCTATAAATAAATATATAAATATTTCAATTACACAATTTTCATTCAATACGATAATAAAAATAGAAACAACGTTCATGCGTTTGAACGTCTAACCATCTCCATGAACGGTGTATTCCATTTCATAAATCATTATGAAATAAATTATTATAATATAAAGATAATTTATATAACTGAAATTTATATCATTTTCTATATTCTGTAATCCTGATATAAGTATAAGGACAAACACTGTAACAAATTAAAACAAATGCGAACAACATAGTGAATGTTTACCCGAAGGGGATCATTAACATAGGATCATAAACAAGAGGGTAATATAAGGTCATAATCAAACCATACATGGTATTATGTATAATAATATTATTGATTATAATATTTATAATAAACTTATATTCATTATATAGGAAACTTGTATTAGTACAGAGATATTCAAAAAACAAGGTAAGGGGATTTCCTCTCACTTTTAATTATTGTGAGATACAAGCTATGATCTTGGAACTTTAATTTTGTTTGGTGTACGTATTTCTTGTTAATTTATTCTATATATATTTTAATAAAATTTATAGGTATTTATGTTCCCATTTTATGATCCTTCTTTCACTGAGTTTAATTTTTAATAGTTATGAAAATAATAAAAATGTTTTTATCTCAATTTTCCTTCTTTGAGAACTATATTTTATTTATGCACCTAAACTAAATTTTGGGGGGCATATAAATCTATTTTACATTCCATATAATGAATATAAATATTTTAATGAAATTACATGATTCATATAATAAAATTTCTTTACATGCAGAGAACGATCCCAAGATATGAGGTTATATTAGTTTATTTTGACAATCTTATTTCTTTTCAAGATTATTTTTATTTATGATTCCATTGATAAAACATTATAATCCATATCTCAATAATATTCATTATATTTCTTATCCTCATTTATTTCATTATATAATCATGTATTGTTACCATTTTCTACTCTTTGGTACATATGGTATTTTAGAATGGTATTTTAGGAAAGCCTGACTTTACCCTCTCTTCGTTCAGAATTCTATGTATTATAAAAGGATTTCCAAGAATATTATACCATTACCCTATAATATTTAAAGGACACATTATGCATTTTGTATTTTACCAATGTAATGCCCTAACCCTAGTTACCCATAGTCGGTGAATTATTAAACAACATTACCATGAACATAAGGGATCAATCCCTGAAATACCGATCAGTTTAGTGGCCTTGTAAGTACTAGATACATACATATATTTCACATTACATTATTAAATAAAAAACAACATTGGGTCTCCTTTTAACACACTCATATCTCATAGCTTATCCCGAAAGGTCAATCATAATATATTTCTTCCCATCCTGGGAAAAATAAAACATAAGAAAGAGGTGATCTCAAATGCTTTGTAAGGATAATAATATAGCAGAAAATTTCATAAATAAGCATAAATATTGAATTCAATGTATAAGACTAAAACACATGCTTTTTAAAATTAAACATCATTATAATACTGCAAAGGTAAATCAAATAATTCTATTTACTTATTCACATAGATATTCACTAGTCAAATAATCACATGTAATATCAATGGCTAATTTAATAATGATGGAATGCATAATTTCGGACATCATTAGCACATAGTAAAGGCCGCGTGCCAAGAATACAAATAATATTTTTTCAAGGCCTTGTTCCAAGAAACGATTTTGTCTCATGAGACCTAATGATACATCGAGGAGCTATATCATGTTCCACCCATCACTTACTATATCCCATTAATTCCTCATATGAAAAGGTTGAAACATAACATAAACATTTTTATTTAAAACTAGCATATGAAATGTTAATACTTTATCTATAAACCATGAATGGTAGAAAAATATCACATCCATAGTAAAAAATAACTCACTCAATACAATATGGAATATTGTATTATAATAAATCAACCAAAATCAATAATAATGAAGGATATTGTGATAGATGAAAATAATAAGTAAAACTATATGAGAGAAATAAAGACTTTTTCTTGAAAACATTAAAAAGTCACACTATTCATCAAGAAGTCATTTAAAAAAGATTTTTGAACCCAAGTGTCCCATAACACTTTGAGTCTTTTTAAAGGGATTTTAATTTTAAAACATTCGTTTCCATATAAATAAATCTTTAGAACTATTTTTAAAACATTTACTTTAAAAAGAAAGATTTACAAGAATAAATCTTTAAAAAAATTAAACGATATTTTAGTTAGAGTTCCTAAACAAATGAGAGACACATGAATAAAAATAATTACTATAATAAAAACTTTATAATATCATGAGAATAAAGGGATTCATGATATAAAATATCAAAGGACATTATATGCACCATGCAAAATTGAATCGGTGAATACTAACAAATAAGTCTCAATGAAATGTATATTGAGATGGAATCCCTTATAAAGAGAATATCCATAGAATAAATATAAATCAATGACATCATTATTTCTGAAAAATATAAATACACTCAATATGATTTGATATTTGGTGTAAATCAATCAGAATACATTCACACATATTCTTTTAAAAACAAAACCATTAACTTGGATGTTTAACTCAATAAATGGGAATTGAGTTAAGATTACCCTTATCAAGTTCATATCAATGACTTGAGAATTTATAAATAGAGTGATTATGTGTATCAAAAGTATATACACACAATGGGAAATGGAAATTTCTACATAAATAATGAAATAGTGATTCCACACATAATCTTGGAGTAAAAATTATCAATGAAGTATGAGTAAAACCCAATGAGTTGGAATTGAAATTAGAAGTTCCCTTACCAATTTGATAACATATGAAACATACACCCCATGAAATAAATATCATACAATGACGATTTAAATCACCATAAATTAAATAATATTACAAAAATAATACAAACATGGGTAGTACATACACCACACAAAAGGAAATAGTGGCAATATAGCATGAATCTCACAGGAATAAGAAGTGAGATGAAAACCTCTTACCATATACTTTCCTTTAGTCAATGGTATGTTTAACCTCCAATGTAATGGTCCAATCAATCTTATTAATTATAAAATAACCACAGACAAAAATATGATATCATATATGATATTCTAATATTTCTTTGTTAATAATATTTCAGTAGTATCATTGTTTCAGGTGTTAACTGATTCATTTTCCATTATATGTTTTGTTATGTATGACATTTTTTTTACTAATAGAATGTATTTGATTCATATAAATAATTATATTTGTTCTTAAACATTTTTTTTAATTATAAAATTAAAATTCTTCTTCAATGGTTATGATGGGGAATGAATCTCATCGCGTTTGTAGAGACGATAATCCATAGGTACGCATGAGAGAAAATATCATTCTATTGATGGTAAAATCATAAGTAAATTAATGGTATATTACATACATAGAATCATTAACAAGTTATATTTTTTATCTTCATCAATTATACTCATTATTATACCCATCAAAATAATTAAATGTTGAATAACAAACTACACCACGACATAGAGACAGTGAGCCGTACGTATGCACTTATGGTTACTTTTTCATTCATAGGATGGACAACATAATGATTATGGTTTTACCATATTTGTAATAACATCATAGTATGTATAAGGTACTGAAGTTATAATTTTTTATAGAAATAAAAAATAATGGAGTAGTGGAAGAAGAAAAGAACTTTGAAAGAGGTGATGAAATTATTACCTCTTCTTCAGTTGCTTTCTTTTGATTTGATAAAAAGGGCTCCATAGGTTGGATTTCTGATCAAAGTAAGGCTTCTAAATTAATGTTTGGGTAGTTGGGTGGATATTTCATCTAGGTTTGGCCGATCCAAATTTCATCGGGGGGATGATTTTGAGAGAATGGGAAGTGTCATTTTATAAGAGAGGTGGGGGTGACCTTAAGAAAAGCTTAAAATATTATTTTATTATATTATATTTTTTATAATGTCTCCAAATATATTTATTTTGAGTATAAAGTGGGGATGTGTCTAAATAATATCAACCAATAGGTTTTAAACAGGTTTAGGACACCATATTAACCTTATCGTTTATATTTAACTCTTAGTTAAATAGTTTATTTTAACAATGTATTCTTGTAGTTTTATATGACATGGTCAATAAACATAGTATAAAATACCAAGAGAACCCCAAGTGTTTAATTAATGACATATATATAATTATATATTTCATTTTTCCAAACAATATATTTCTAAAGACTATTATATTATTTAATAAAATATTATTTGTTTTAAAAACTCATTTATGTCAATTTTGACACAATTTTTCTTTGGTTTTTGTGAAAGTCGTAACTATTTTATTTATTCAAAAAATAAATTGAATCAACCATAACATTTCATTTTTACATATAAAATTCGTGGAATTCATCAGATGTCTCAACTTATATTTATTACAATATTTATAAAATCAATTATTTTAATATTTCATTAATAATGTAATTATTGCATCATTATTGTGTCACAAATAAATTTCATTATTTAATTTTTAAAAATCATAAATAAAATACCATGATGTAGAAATTTTTTTAGATTTATAATGAATATTTACTTTCAAATTTATCTTATGTATAACCCTATATTAAAAAAATTATTTTTTAAAAATTGAATTGAACACATTTAACTCTTCTTTAAATAAAATAATAATAAATGTACTAATCTAATCCAAGGGGATGAAAGAGGATAATATTTTATTTTTAAGGTTTATTTTGGTCGAAAAAAACTTATCCAATAGAATTAGTACATGAGTTAGGGTAATTATAATTTCATATTTACCTTTAATTACCCTATTTACTTTTAACAGTGGAAAATAAATTTCAAAAGTTATTATTCACCAAAAATTATTTTCATCCTATTGAACTAAATTTTATGTACTGATGTCAACCTTATCTATCAGATTTTTGAAAATAAATTTACAAATGTGGTAAAATTTTGTTTTATGCAATTTTGCAAATGTGTTTAGAAGATGGGTAAAAGGCGTTAAATAGGTCAATAAAATTTTATATATCTAATCTTATTATAAAATGACATCAATGAATTAAATTGAACTAATATATTTATTATGTAAATATTTTTAATTTAAAATAAATTTAAATTAAAAATAATTATTTAAATAAAAATTTGACTTCAAACAATAACACAGTGTTTGTCACTATTAATCAAAAATTGAATGTTTTTAGAAAAATACCAAAATTTCACCCAATGTTAATTTTGATATTACAAATTAAAAAACTATGTCTATTTTTCTAAATTCAGGACATAGAATCTATATTAATTAATCTAAAAAGAATTCCCGTTGACAAAACCAGAAAGCATGTTTTTGAGAAGTAAAAACTATCAAAAGATTAATATTTGTTTATGACCAATTTAAATGTAAAATTACTTCCAATTACCAAAATTGGATTAAATGATAAAAAGATAATCTAATTATACTTCAAAACCATTCTAATTTATAATTTTTCACTATAAATTTTTTTGACTAAAAAAGTTGTTTTCAAATAAAATTTAGTATTTTTCACTATTTATCAAGATTTGAAAGTTACTAGAGAAGCAACGAAAATTTATCAAAACTAAATTTTTATCCCCCAATTCTAAATATAAAGTTTATTTTGTCAAATTAAATATATAAAAGTTTCATGTATTGTATTTAAAAAGGGTTTTCCATTAAAAGGCTTTAAAATTGGATTTTTATAAAAAATACTTCTTTTATCTGAGAAATTGAATTTTTTTATATTATGTCTGAGAAACTCATAATATGGATGCTAAAATTATATGATTATATAAAATTCAAAATGAAATTAATACTATTCATAAAAGCTTTTTGAACAGCTAGTTTGGTAAGTTGTGGTGCGCTCGAACTCGGTGTTGCATGTAGCATAAGCTATTGAATTACTTTAAAGAAAATAACTTACTATGAAATCATGGGGTGTTACATTCATCGCACCTCTTGGAAATTAAGTCCTTGAGATTTTAAAATTGGGCTTGGGAAGTCGCATATTAGAAAAATAGTCAATATAACTATCACTTTAAAAGAATGAAAGAGAAGTACAAAGGTCAACCGAGATAACCCATACTTGGATTCCATATAGGAAAACGTGGATATGTAAGATAAACTAAGTGTCATGTTATGATGGAGAGTATTAGAAAACATGATCCAGAGAATGATAACTCCAATAAAACCACAAACTTGTGATGTGTTAAATGGTCATTAGTTTCCCAGTAGGAAAAGTAAATGGAAAACATTTTTTTTGTTTTAAGTTAAATTTTATAAATTTGAGGAATTTATTTATGAGATTCAATAAGAACTAAAATATATATACTAAATTTTGAATTAGAGTTTCATCCTTTAATAAATTTATACAAATAACTCATATTTTCTACAAACAATGAGTATTTAAGATGACTTGGTCACACCTGAAGAACTAGAATCAAGTTCTAGAGAATCACATAATCCACAAAAGATGAACTACATATTTCCCATGTATTTAGAAATTAACCAAAATCAAATTGGTTAGTATGAGATCATATGATCCCCGAAATGGATAATCCTTTATAGAAAGAAATATTAATCTTAATTTCCAAAATTAAAAAAAAGAATACCCAAAGTTCAATAAAGACTATTCAATAAACAATTGTCTTTAAAATCCTTCAATATAATCCAAACTATGATTAAAACCCAAAACTCTGAAGAACTTAATCACATAGTCTTTCATACTAAATCATAACATTTATCTCCAAATAACATCAACTACTCTTAAGTTCTCATACTGAAGTGTAATTAACCAAATCTCATATTATCTATGATAGTTTAATCATTTCCAGTAATAACCTGAAGCACTCTAAGTCCACAATAAAAACATATATTCTTCCAAAATAAAAATTCACCATTACTCCTCAAATTAAATCCCATAGTTTTCTCTTTTCCTTAGGCATATAGTGTTCCCAACAGGGAGAACATCTTCTAAAATAAAATTTATCACTTAATCACCAAATCATTTTCCTATACTAAGGATATCCATTTGATAAAACATAATATCCCAGATCAACTTATTATTAATAAATAAAATAATTTAACTAAGAATAAATAACCACACTAACAAGGGACTTCACGTAGTCCAGTGGTAGGTGATAAATCCCAATTGCACTTTGGTTGTGAGTTCTATTCCCTTAACTTTATCTGACATGACAGGTTGTCATAGGTCTGTGATTTGTACTTTTTCAAAAAATATATTTTATAAAATTTAAAAAATGAGATAAATTCATCAAAATAACAATAAAAAAATTTAACGACAAATGATATCTCATACCATGCATTTTCATCCGAAAAATTAATAACTTATAATTTTCTTAAATTCAATTATCATATAAACACAAATGGTTTTTTATAACTATATCCACAAAGAAAAATATAATTCTTCCTCAAATAGAATTTTTACATAACAAATTAAAGGGTTACAGATACAAGAGAAAAGTCTTCCAATGTAATCCCATCAACAAAGAGCATTAATACGTTTAAACATTTTGTCATCCATTTATTTTCACATAGTTTCTTCCTTGAAATAGTGGTAATCCTACAGAATAGGGAATTGACTCGGGTAATGCCCAGGTCCCCTACATTTACAAAAAATAACTAGAAATTGATTATTAAAAATTATTTTTATTTTCTTCCATAGTACTCTTCATCTTTTATCGGAAATTATTTACATTATGTACTTCTTTCCTACACATAAAGAATTTCTTTATTCCATTGTGACACTTCCTGGGTGTCTCCTTCAAAATTCCCTACATAGTGAAAATTAAGCTTTCCATTCTCTACGGTCTCCACTGTTGGATCTCTTATCATTCTTATAATTTCTCTTATTTATTGATTTTGGTAGTTGGTTGATGTATATGTTGTTGATCATATTTTTGGAATCCTTCTTCGGAATGAACACGGTAACTTTAACGCCTATCAACATTCCATTTAGTTTATCAGTTCCACCATCATTCCCACCTTGTACATCATGTTCAATGATACTATGACTTCCTTGGAATCCAGTCGTTGACTAAAACTAGAAATCATAGTGTTAGTAACAAGAGTTATAAAATCCTTTAGTGAATATCATGACACATTATTTTCAATACAAAAAATTTTAGGATTAACCAAGGTTATTTATTCTAATCTTATATTGAAATCCATCAAATTGGTTTGTAAAGAAAATGTGAATTTTCTTATTCTTATCACCTAGGAGTGTCATAACCAAGAGTGCAGCAAGGCCCGTTGTTGTGCACTAGTTCATGTTCGAGCCTAGATCAATGTGGTGGTTTGGGGTTTTACCCCTAGATACATTTATGCTAGAGCCACATCTATCTTCTCATATCCAGATAGGAATGTATTTATTAAAAAATTCACAAAATATCTATATTACCAAAATTCTAGGAAGCTCTTCTATACTAAGCCTCAAAGTCTATATTAGGGTAATGTTCTCTAAATAGAGTTTTTCTAAACATAGTATCCATGGTTTGTACTATAAATCCTCTGTTACCAACTGTAATTCCATGAACCTAGTTACGCAGAGTCGTTACATTATTACATAACATTGGCATGATCACAAGGGATCAAGTCCTGAAAGACTGATTAGTTTAGTAGCCTTACAATTACTAGAAGCATACACAAGTTTTACATTACATTATTAAATAAAAAAATAAAATTTTCCTCTTTTGAACAAACTCATATCCCAAATCCTATCCCTATATGTCAATCATAAAAGACTTCTTTATATCCTAGGAAAAATAAAACATAAAAAATGGGTTAGCTCAGTTACTCAGTAAGGATAACAATATAGTAAAAACTTTCGTAAATAAGCATAAACATTAAAGGCAATGTATAAGACTAAATCAAAAGCCTTTTAAAATTAAACTTCAGCATAATATGGAAAAGATAAATCAAATAATGTCATTTACTTATTTTCATGGATATTCCACTAGTCGAATAATCTCATGTAATATCAATAGCTAATTTCATAATGATGAAATTCATAATTCCAGACATACGAAACAAAGGTATATTAAAGTTATCAAAGGTATATCCACACAAAGGTGAGTTTAAATAAATAAATAATTAGTGATTCCACACATAATCTTGGAGTAAAATAATCAATGAAGTATGCATAAAACCCATTGAGTGGGAATTGGAATTAAAATTTCCCTTACTGATTTGGTAACATACGAAACATACACCCCATGAAATAAGAATCATAAATCGAAGATATAAATACCCATAAATTAAATTATATTACACAAACAATACAATTAGGGGTAGTACATACACCACACAAAAGGAAATAGTGACAATATAACATGAATATCATGTGAATAAGAAGTGAGATGAAAACCTCTTACCTTATACGTTATTTTATTTTAAGGTAAGTTTAACCTCTAGTATAATGGTTAAATAATTTTTATTAAATTATACAACAACCACATAAATAAATATGATATCATATATGATCTTTTAATATTTCTTTGTTAACAATATTTTAGTAGTGTCATTGTTTTAGGTGTTAAATGATTCATTTTCCTTTATATTTTTTGTTATGTAAGTAATTTTAGTTATTTATAGGATGTATTGTATTCATATATTTAATGATATTAAGTTATTATACATTATTTTTAATCAGAAAATGAAAATTATTCATGAACGGTTATGATGGGGAATGAATCTCGCTGAGTTCGTGGAGACGGTAATTTGTATGTACACACGAGTGACAATATCATTCTATTGATAGAGAAATCATATATAAATGGATGGTATATTACATATAAAGAATAATTAACATGTTATATTTATTATTTAAATCAATTATACTCATTATTATACCCATCGAAAAAATAAATTGTTGAAGAACAAACTACACCAAGACGTGGAGACAATAAGCAATATGTATGCACATATGGTGACTTTGTCATTCATATCATGAAAAGAATAATGAATATGGTTGTACCATATTTATAAAAACATCACAGTATGTATAAGGTACTGGAGTTTTTATTTAGGTATGGAAGTGACAAAGAAAGAGTAAGTGGAAGAAGAAAAGAAATTTGTAATAGGTGATGAAATTATTACCTCTTCTTCAGGTTATTCCTTTTGATTTGATCAAAAGGACTCTTTAGGTTGGATTTCCAATAAATGTAAGGCCTATATATTGAAGTGAGGGTAGTTGGGCAGAAATTTTATTAGGTTTTTTCAAGCCAAATGTCTTTGGGGTTTGATTTTGAGGGAAGGGTATGTACCCATTTATAAGAGAGGTCAGGGTCACTTTAGGAAATACTTGAAATATTATTTTATAATGAAATAATTTTCGGTTTATAATGTCTCCAAATTGATTTATTTTGAGGCTAAGGTGGGGATGAGTCTAAATCCTATCAATATATAGTTTTTATATGTGTTTATATAACCATATTGACCTTATCGTTTAGATTTAATTCTTAGTTAAATTGGTTAACTTTTACAATGTCTTCTTGTATTTTTATATTACATGGTTAATAATCATACTATAAAATGCCAAAAAAAACCAAGTGGTTATTTAATTACATATATATCATTATATAAGTCCTTTGGACAAACCATAGATTTTTAGGAATATTATATTATTTAATAAAATAGTATTTGTTTTAAAAACTCATTTAAGTCAATTTTGACACTATTTTGTATTTGGTTTTTGTGACAGTCTTAGAAATCTGAGTTATTTGAAAAAAATACATTTAATTAACCCCAAAAATTTAATATTTACCTATAAAATTCATGTAATGAATCAAAAGTCTCAACTTAAATTTATTTCAATATTACTAACATAAATTATTTTAATCTTTAGTTAACAAGGTAATTATTTCATCATAATTTTGTCACAAATAAATTTAATTAATTACTTTAAAAAAATTATAAATGAAATACCATGATGTAGGAAAAAAATTTATCTTTCTAATGAATATTTATAGACGAATTTATCTTTTTTATAACCCTATATTAAAACTGTTTTAGTTGTGAAAATATGAATTTATCACTTTTTACACTTCTTTAAATAAAATAATATTAAATGTATTAATCTAATCCATGTGGATCAAATTGTATCATATTTTATTCCTAAGGTTGATTCTGGATGGAAAACACTTATCCAATAGAATTAGGACATGTGTTAGTGTAATTATAATATCATTTTTATCTTTAATTGCCTTATTTAGATTTAACTATGGTAAATAAAATTCAAAAGATACTATTCATCAAAAATTATTTTCATCCTATTGAACCAAATTTTAATTACTGATTTCAACCTTGTCTCTTAGATTTTTGAAATTCAATTCACAGAAGTGGTAAAATTACATTTTATGCAAATTTGATAATGTGCCTAGAAGGTGGGTAAGGGTGTTAAATAGTTCAATAAAATTTTATATATCTAATATTATTATAAAATGACTTGAATTAATTAAATTGGACTAATATAGGTGTTATTTTTCTATTTTTAATTTAAAATAAATTTATATGAAAAAAATTATTTAAATAAAAAGTCTGCTTTAAATAATAACACAGTTTCTTTACTATTCATCAAAAATAAAATGTTTTTAGAAAAATACCAAAAATTCACCTAAATATAATTTTGATATTATAAATTAAAAATTGATTTCTCTTTTATAAAATTCAAAACACATAAGTTGTATTAATTAATTAAAAAATAATTCATGTTGTCAAAACTTGAAAGCGGGCTTTTCAGAAGTAATAACTATCAAAAGATTGATTTGTGTTTATGTCCAATTTAAATGTAAAATTATTTCCAATGACTAATCTTGTATTAAATTATAAAAAAAATTATCTAATTATACTTCAAAACAATAAAACTTTAAAATTTAACACTATAATGTTTTTTGAATAAAAATGATTTTTTCAATTAAAATTTACTATTTTTCACAATTCATCAAAATATAAAAGTTATCAAAAAAGCACCAAATATTTTTGCGAATAAAATTTTTATTTCCTACATTTAAATAAGAAGTTAATTTTGTAAAATTGAATATTTAAAAGTTTCAAATATTAGATTTAAAAAGGGTTTTCCATTTAAAGTGGTAAAATTGAATTTTTGAAAAATAATTCTTTTATCTGAAATTTTTAAATAGTTTTTATATTTTATATAAGAAACAAAAAATATGGATGTTTAATTTATATGGAGTATATAAAATTAAAATTCAGTTAATACTATTCATAACCCCTTTTTGAACAGCTTGTTTGGTAAATCATGGTGCGCTCGAACTCGGTGTTGCATATATAGCAAGCTATTGAATTACTTTAAAGAAAACAACTTACTATGAAATCTGAGGGTGTTACAACCAACCTATTTAATGGAATATTCTTATTGTTTTCCAAAAAAGACACTTTTCTATTCTTTTTACCATGAAAAAGTAATGTTCTTTTGACCTCGTATGATATGTACTTATTTACCCACTATCATTTATTCAAATCTCCCTTTGCGTTTTTTAAATGTTTAATCATTAATAATATGTTTTTTAAACATAAATTTCTTGGAAAATTATTTTAAAAACAGTTAAAAACTCATTGTATATGTTTTAATACAAAATAGTTTTGAAAATTCTTTCATGTCATATTTACAAGTTTTCTAACTACATTAAAAGAAATATTTTTCAAATGGTTTTCAAGATTCTATTATATTTTTTCAAGAAAAATGATTTTAAATATGATTTTAAGATTTAAATATATGATTTCATTGTATTTTCAATAAAATGGTTTTTAAAATATTTTCAATGTTTTATTAAAAATTTTCAAGTGTTTTCAAAGAAAATGGGTTTCAAAATGTTTTAAAGCTTATTTTAAAATATTTCAAGGAAAAATGATTTCAAAATGAGTTCTTGTCCTCTTTATAAGTTTTCAATCTATTTTCTAAGAAAATTATTTTCAAAAGGTTTTATGTATTAAATATTCATTTTAAAAAAAGAAATTATATTTTCCTCAATAAAAATTTTAAAGGTTATTTGAATATTATTTTCCATCTAAGATGACATCTAGTTATGTTACTCGAAATTCATAGGTAATGATCTAAAGGTTCCATTAATATCCTTTATATTATTGAGTTATCATTAATGTCATAATATTTGTAAAATCCATTTCCTCTTCATGGGTAATATATTTATGAAACCTATTTCTCTTTCATGGATTATATGATTTTGAAAGCTTCTTCTTTCAATGGGTTATGTTTATCATGAAATGATTATGAAACCTATATGTTTCAACATATTATGATATGTTTAAATGATTATGATACCCATTTAATTTCATGGGTTATGATATGTTTATTTATGATCTTTTGGAACACATATGTATGATTTTATTATGTGACGGGTTGGAACTATATCACCATCAAATGCATAGGGTAATGATTTACAAATGATGAGATAGATAGGGCATAATGAATGTTTACTCATTTCAGTAATACAGGGCTGGAACCAAGGGTTACTCTATTCAGTAATAATGGGGTGGAATGAGGGTTTACTCATTTTTTCATACAGGCCTAGAACAAGGTTTTAATATGTTTTGTTATACATCGCTGGGATGAGGGTTTACTCTATTCAATAGTACATGGCTGGAATGAGGGTTTTCTCGATTCAGTAATACTAGGATGGAAAGGGGGTTCACTCATTTCAGTAAACAAAATCAACTATGATACTCTTGGAATATATTTTATTGATACTATGGAAATCATTATATTATCTTGTTTCGCTAGAATTACATTTCTTACTCCAATGTTATGATTTCATGGCTTTTGTATTTTACTTCATTTTGATCCATGTGTTATGAAATTTCACACTTTTTTCCATGATTCATCTATATGATCTTTTATATGTAGGGTATGATATTATATTATCAATATCATGTTTTAATACCCTTATACTCTTGTTTATGCCTACATGCCTCCCTTTTATACCCTTATTGAGCATTTGAGCTAACCCCTTTTTATGTTTCCTTCCCCATGTTATGACGATTTTTGTTATGTTTGATGTGTCTAAGAACGTTTATAGATGCGATGAACCTAATAGGAGATAATGTATCTCACATATTCACTAGTTTTATATTTCTATTTTTTCCAAGTCACTATAACAACTACGGTTTATGGGTGACTCTTTATATAGTTTTTTTGTATTTTTTTTTATGAAATGAAATGTTAATGTTTCAAAAGTGAGGGTTTCTATAATAAACATGACTAGAATGGGGTGTGAACCAAGTTCATTAAGTGACTCTATCCACTATAATAGTTTGGGTAGTGAATGATGACTATGAATACAGTTTGGGGGTGAACCTATTAAACTATAATAGTATTTCGATTGAACGTTGACAACTATGATGGTTTTTTGAGTGATACTAGTCTATTATGATAGTCGTTTCAGTTATCCGTGAAAACTAAAGAAATATATTTCTACACATATGTGTATTGTAACACTCCGACCCTCGTTACCAAGAGTTTGTGCATTATTACATATCATTGGAATGATCAAAAGAGATCAAGTCTCGAAATATCGATTAGTTTAATAGCCTTGGAAGTACTAGATACATAATAAGTTTTAAATTAAATTATGAAATAAAGAAAAACAACATTGTCTCCCCTTTGAATACACTCATATCCATTAGACAATTTCTGTAGGTTAATCATGATACACTTCTTCACATCCTGGGAAAAATAATACATATAAAGGGGTTAGCTCAGATGCTTAGTAGGGATAACAATATTGTAGAAACATTAATAAATAATCACAAACATTTAAGCCAAGGTATCAGACTAAAACAAAATCCTTTTAAAATTAAACTTCAACATAATAAGGAAAAAATAAGTCAAATAATTCCATTTACTTATTCACATGGATATTCTACTAGTCGAATAATCACATATAATATCAATATCTAATTTCATAATGTTGGAATGCATGATGTTGGACATCATAACCACATATTCAAGGCCTTGTGCCAAGACTACAAATAAGATTTTGTTAGGGCCTTGTGCCAAGACACTAATGTTTCTCATGAGACCTACTGATGCATCTAGGAGCTATAGTAGGCTCCACCCTTCACTTAATAATTCCAATGCATTCCTCATATGAAAAAGTTGAAGCATAATGTTAACATTTCTATTAGAACTAGCATACGAAATGTCAATATTTTAACCACAAGCCATGAATTGTATTAAAATATCACATCCACAGTCAAACATAACTCATTCAATACAATATGGAAGATTTTATTATATTAAATCATCCTCAATAAAGAATAATGAAGGATATTGTCATAGATGAAAATAATCAGCAAAACTATTTGAGATAAATATCCCATTTTCTTGAAAACATTTAAAAGTCTCACTATTTATCACAAAGATGTTAAAAATATATTTTTGAACCAAAGTGTCCCATACCACATTGAAAATTTAAAAGTAATTTTATTTTTAAAACATTAATGTCTATATAATTAAATACTTTAAACTATTTTTAGAACATGGAAATTAATGTGAAAGATTTGGTATAATAAATATTTAAAACATTTAAAATGATATTTTAGTTAGAGTTATTAACCAAATGAGAGACATTTGAATAAAAATAATTGAGGTAATCAAAAATTTATAATATCATAAGAATAAATGTATTCACAATATACTATTTTAAAGTATAGTATATACACCGTATAAAAGTTAATTGGTGCATAACAACAAAGAAGTCTCAATATAATGTAAAATGAGAGGAAATCCCTTATAAAGACCATATCATTAGGTTAAGTATAAATCAATGACATAATTATGTGTAAAAAATATAAATACACTCAATATTATTGGATATTTAGTGTAAATATATCATATGACATTCACACATATTCTTCTAACAACAACACCAACGACATGGATGTTTAACTAAATGAATGCAAATTAGGTTAAGATTAATCTTATCATGTTCATATCAATGGAATGAGAATTTATAAATGGAGTGATTATGTGTATCATAAGTATATCGCCACAAAGGGGAGTGGAAATTACTAAATAAATAAATAAATAGTGATCTCATAAATAATCTTGGAGTAAAATTATAATGAAGTTTGTGTAAAACCCAATGAGTAGAAATCAAAATTAGAAATTCCTTTATTGATTTGGTAAATTACAAAACATACAACCCATGAAAAAAGGATCATACAATAAAGTTTTAAATACCCAAAAATTAAATTATATTGAACAAGTAATACAATCATCATATGTACATACACCGTACAAAAGGAAACAGTTTCAATATAGCATGAATCTCACAAGAATAAGAAGTGAGAGGAAAACCCTTTTACCACGTTGTAATCAATTGAGTCGTATGAAAAAACGTTAATAACCACCAAATGTATCAAATAATACCATTAATATAAATAAAATCATGATAATATATATCAAATGTCAGTACACAATACACCACATGTAATAAATAAGTGGTGAACGATGGTAATCTCACAGAAATAAAAGTTAGATATAAACCCCTTACCTAAAACTTTTCCTTAGTTGAGGGTATGTTATCCTCCTTTATAATGGTGAAGTAATTTTTATTAAATTATACAAGAACCATATACATAAATATTATATCATATATGAGCATTTAATATTTATTTATTAATAATATTTCAGTAGTATCATTGTTTCGGGTGTTAACGGATTCGTTTTTCTTTATATGTTTTGATAAGTAAGTTTTGTTTGTTATGGATAAGATGTATTTCATTCATATAAATAATTATATAATGTTATTAAGCATTATTTTTAATCATAAAATGATATTTATTCTTGAATGGTTATGATGGGCAATGATTCCCATCGCATTCGTGGAGACGGTAATCCGTACATACACACGAGCGACAATACAATTCAATTGATGGTGAAATTGTATGTAATTGGATGGTATATAATATATAAATAATCACTAACATGTTATATTTATTAATTAAATCAATTATACTCATTATTATACCCATAAAAATAAATAAGTGTTGAATAAGAAACTACACCACGACGTAAAAACGGTAAGTTGTACGTATACACGTATGGTGACTTTGTCATTCATATGATGGATATAATAATTAATATGGACCTAACATATTTATAATAACATCACAGTTTGTAGAAGGTACTGGAGTTATTATTTGTGTATGGAAAAAACAAAGAAAGGGAAACTGGAAGAAGAAAAGAACCTTGAAAGAGGTGATGAAATAATTAACATTTCTTTGGGTGCTTCCTTTTGATTTGATCAAAAGGGATCCTTAGGTTGGATTTCTAATAAAAGAAAGGAATTTAGGATAAAGTGAGGGTCGTTGGTAGGATAGTTTATCATGGGTTGGCTGAGCCAAATAGCATTGGAGGTGTGATTTTTAGAGAAGGTAAAGTACCCTTTTATAAAAGAGGTGAGGGTCACTTTAAGAAAACCATTAAATATTATTTTATTATACAATCATATTAGGTTAATAATGTCTCCCAAAAGATTTATTTTGAGTATAAGGTGGTTTTGGTTCTAAAACCTCTCAACCAAAAGGTTTTAGACAGGTTTATGTCACCATATTAACCTTATCTTTTAGATTAAACACTTTGTTAAAAAGTTTAACATTTACCACGTGTCCTTGTATTTTTATATTATATGGTTAATAAACATAATATAAAATGATAAACAAATCCCAAGTGGTTTATTAATTACATATATATTATTATATAAATACTTTAGAATAACTATATATTTTTAAGACTATTATATCATTTAATAATATAGTTTTTGTTATGAAAACTCATTTATGTCAATTTTGACATTATTTTGTTTTTGGTTTTTGTGAAAGTCTTAACAAACTAATTTCTTCAAAGAAAACTGAATCAACCCTAAAATGTAATATTAACCTATAAAATTTGTTGAATTCATCAATAATCTCAATTTACCTTTATTTTAATATTTATAATATCAATTATTTTAATCTTTCATTAATAAGGTAATTATGGCATCATCATTGTGTCATTAAAATATTGATTATTTAATTTATAAATATTATAAATAAAATTCCATGATGTAGGAAATATTTTTAGCTTTCTGAGAAATATTTATAGTTGAAATTTTCTTATGTATTACCCTATATTAAAAATGATTTAGTTATTAAAATTTGAATTTAACACTTTTAACTCTTGTTTAAATAAAATAATAATAAATGTCTTAATATAAACCAAGTGGACCAGTAGGATTATATTTTATTCCTAATGTTGTTTTTGGTTAAAATACACCAATACAATAGAATTATGAAAACTTTTAGGGTAATTATAATAACATTTTTACCTTTAATTACATTATTTACATTTAACTGTGGTACATAAAATTCAAGAGTTGCTATTTACTAAAAACTATTTTCATCTTATTGAACCAAATTTTACTTACCGATGTCATCCATTTCTCTTATATTTTTGAAATTCAATTCATAGAAGTGGCAAAATTGTGTTTTATGCAAATTTGCTAACTTGCCTAGAATGTGGGTAAAATACATTAAACAAATTCAATAAAATTTTATACATCTAATTTTGTTATTAAATGACTACAATGAATTACATTAATCTAATATAGGTATTTTGTATCTATCTTGACTTAAAATAAATTTAAATAAAATAAATAATTATTTAAATAAATAGTCAGTTTGTAAACAACACAGTGTTTTTTATTATTCATCAAAAATTGAATGTTTTCTGAAAAATACAAAAAAACACTCTAAGATAATTTTGATATTCAGAATCAAAAAATTATGTCTACTTTACCAAATTCAGAAAATAAAAGTTAAATTAATTTATTTAAAATTAATTCCCATTGTCAATACCAGAAAACAGATTTTTGAGAAGTAAAAACTATCAAAATATTAATATGTGTTTATGTCCGGTTTAAATGTGAAATTACTTTCAATGACCAACATTGGATTAAATGATAAAAATATAATATAATTATACTTAAAAACCATTCAAATTCATAATTTAACACTATAAATATTTTTGAATAAAAAATTTGTTTTCAATTAAAATTTAGTATCTTTTATTATTAAAATAAATATGAAAGTTACCAGAAAAACACTAAAAATTTATCTAGACTAAAACTTTATGTCCCTCTTATAAATAAGAATTTAATTTCATCAAAATTAATATATAAAAGTGTAAAATATTGTATTTTTAATGGGTTCCCCATTAAAAGGTGTACATTTTCATTTTTAAAAAATACTTCTTTTATCTAAAAAATTGAATTTGTATTTATATTATATCTATAAAACATAAAAGATGAAATTTAAAATTATGTGGGATATATATAAAATTCAAAATATATTTATTACTATTCATAATCACTTTCTAAATGTCTTGTTTGATAGGTCATGGTGTGCTTGAAATCGGTGTTTTGTACATCGCATGCTATTGTATTATTCAAAGTGAAGCGTACATTGGAAGCTTGCGGTGTTACATTCCTCTGTCTTTAAATAAATTGCATCCTCACAATTTGAAATTTTTCTTAGAAAATGAAAGGGTAAAAAAAATAGAAAACACATTTTTGGAAACCCACATCATAAATATGGTTAAAAAATTTAGTATCAATAAGAGGGAGAGGGAAATGAAAATGTCACCACCAAATTAGGATTTTGAATAGGAGAACATTGGTGGAAATTATAATTTGAGGGAAAATGTAAATATTTATATGGAGAAATTTAGGTAATCAATCACAAACAAGTGAATAGAATAATAAGGGCCTCAAATCCATTAATTTATGATGAATAATGTAAGGTATTAGGATAATATATTTTTGGGTTTAAGAACATTTTCTTTAGGTCTAAGTATGAATTTATTCATAGAATAAGAAAAAAAATAATTGATAAGTGGAGTTCCATCCTTAAACTAAGATATACAACAAACTCATATTTCACTCCAAACAATGAATATTCAAGATGACTTGGGCACACATGAATCACTAGAATCAACTTATAGAGAATCGCATAATCCAAAAAGGATGAACTATATATTTACCTTGTCTTTAGAGATTAACCAAAACCAAAATGGTTAGTATAAAACTAGATGATCCCCAAAAAGGAAAATCTTTTAGAGAAAGCAATACTAATCTTAATTTCTAAAACTGAAAGTTCAATAACTACCATTCACTAAATAATTGTCCTTAAAATCCTTCAATAAAATTTATTCTAGGATTAAAATCCAAAACATGGAAGAATTTGATTATGTATTCTTCCACATTAAATTGTATCCCCAAATAACATTAACTACTTTTAAAGTCGTATACTTAAATGTAATTAAACTAATAACATATTCTCTATGATAGGGTAATCATTTACACAAAATACCAAAATAACTATAAATCCACAATAAAATCATAGATAAAAATTCACCATTTCACCTAAATTTAAATCCCGTAGTATTCTATTTTCCTTAGGCATATAATGTTCCCAATAGAGCGAACGTCTTCCAAAATAACATTTATCACTTAATCACCAAATCCTTTTCCTATACTAAGGATATCCATTTGATAAAACATAATATTCTAAATCAACTTATTATTGATCCATAATATCATTTAAGTAAATATAATTGGTCACACTAACTAGGGACTTCACGTAGTCCAGTGGTACGTAAAAATCCCAGTCGCACATTGGTTGTGGGTTTGATTCCCGCATCATTGTCCGACGCAATGAGTTGTCACATGGTCTGCATGTTGTTCTTTTTCAAAAACTATGTTTTATAACATTCCCAAAATGAGATAAATTCTTCAAAATAACCATAACATAATTTAACCAGAAATGTTATCTCATACCACCCATTTTCATCCCAAAAAATAATAACCTATAATTGCCTCAAATTCTAGGATTATATAAACCCAAATGGTTATTTATATATATATCCACAAAATAAAATATAATTATTTCTAGAATATCATTTTTAAAAAACAAACTACAGGGTTACACATACAAGAGAAAAGTCTTCAAAATTAATCTCATCGACAAATATCACTAATAATTTTGATCATTTCACCATCCATTTATTTCCCCAAAGGTTCTTCCCCGGCCAAGATGTTATCCTATAGAATACGAAATTGACTCATGTAATGCACAAGTCCCCTATATTTACATAAAATGATTGTAAAAAGATTCTTGGGATCATTTTTATTTTCTTCCATAGTACTCTTCATTTTTCCTCAGCAATTCTTTACATTATTTCCTTCTTTCCCACACATAAAGCATTTCTTTGTTTTATAGAGACACTTTATTGGGTGTCTCCTTCCGCGTTTCATGCATGATGGAAATCGAGCATTCTTTTCTCCATGGTCTCCACTATTAGAGATCTTATCATTCACCACCTTTCTTTTCTTTGTTGAGTCCAGGAGTTAATTAACATGTATGTTGTTGGTAATATTTTTGGAAAATTGATTTGTCATGAACAAGATATCTTTTACGCCTATCAACATTATATTTTGTTGCTCATTTCCAACATCATTACCACCTTGTACCTAAAGTTCAATGTTACTATGACTTCCTTGGAATCCATCCATTTACTAAAACTAGAAAGCATTGTGTGAGTAACAATATTCATAAAGTCAATTAGAGAATTTCATGACACCTTACATTCCATCTAAAACACCTTAGGATTAGCCAAGAATATTTATTCTCGTCTTTTATTAAAATCCTTCAAATCAGTTTGTAAAGAAAATTGAATTATTCTAAGCATATCCCCCATGAGTGTTGTAACCAAGAGTGAGCAAGGCTCATTGTCATTCACTGGTTCCCACTCGAGTCTATCTCGAAGCGATGTTTTTGGGTTTTACCTCTAGGTAAATTTATGGTAGAGCCACCTCTACCTGCTCATATCTAGACATAGATGTATTTCATGGAAATCCCACAAAAAATTTACATTACCAAAAATTTTGGGTGTTCTTTTATATTAATCCCCAAAGCCTATATTAGGGTAATGTTCTCTAATCAGTGTTTTTCTAAATCTAGTTTCCAAGGTTTGTACGAAACTACCTCTGATACCAACTGTAGATCCCCGAACCATGTTACCCAGAGTAAGTGCATTATTACATATCCTTGGAATGACCACAAAAGATCATGTCCCAAAAGACTAATTTGTTTAGTATCCTTAGAAGTACTAGATACATATATAAGTATTACATCACCTCATGAAATAAAGAAACACAACATTGTGTCCCCTTTGAATACACTCATATCCATTAGCCTATTCGTGGAGGTTAATCATTATATACTTCTTCACATCCTAGGAAAAATAAAACATAGAAAGGGGTGAGATCAGATGCTCAGTGAGGATAACAATATAGAGGAAACTTTCATAGATAATCACAAGCATTTAAGGCAATATATAAGACTAAAACAAAATCCTTTTAAAATTAAACTTCAAAGTAATGTGGTAAAGATAAATCAAATAATTCTATTTAATTGTTCACATGGATATTCTACTAGTAGAATAATCACATTTAATATCAATAGCTAATTTCATAATTATGGAATGCATAATTCCAGACCACATAACCACATTGTCAAGGCCTCATGCCAAGACTACAAATAAGATTTTTTCAAGGCCTTATGTCAATACTCCAGTTTGTCTCATGAGACATATAGATGCATCAAGGAGCTATAGCGGGCTCCACTCGTCACTTACTAATTCTATTTCATTCCTCATATGAAAAGGTAGAAACATAATCTAAACATTCGTATTAGAACTGGTATTCAAAATGTAAATATTTTAAACACAATCCATGAATGGTATAAAAATAGCACATCCACGGTCAAGAATAACTAATTCAATACAATATGGAATATTTTATCATAATAAATTAACATTATTAAAGAATAAATAATGATATTGACAGAGATGAAAATAATTAGAAAACTATTTTAGGGAAATAACCTATTTTCTTGAAAACATTTAAAAGTCTCCCTATTTTTCAAGAAGCTGTTAAAAATAGATTTTTGAATCAAATTTTCCATTACAACTTAGATAATTTTAAAAGGAATTTTATTTTTAAAACATTAATGTTCATATAAATAAATCCTTTAAAACATTTTTAAAACATGTACATTAATGAGAAATATTTAGAAGAATAAATCTTTAAAACATTTAAAATTATATTTTAGTTAGAAATCCCAACCAAATGAGAGACGTTTGAATAAAAACAATTAAGGTAATAAAAACATTATAATATAATGATAATAAAGGTATTCATGATATACTATTTCAATATACAGTATATACACCATATAAAATTGAATCGGTGCATAACAACAAAGAAGACTCGATAGAATGTAAATTGTGATGAAATACCTTATAAAGACTGTATCATTAGGTTTGGGATAAATAAATGACATAATTATGTTTGAAAAATATAAATACACTCAATATTATTTGATATTCAGTGTAAATAATTCATAGGACATTCACACATATTATTGTAATAACAACACCAAGGACTTGGATGTTTAACTCAATGAATGGAAATTGAGTTAATATTACTCATATCCAGTTCATATCGATGTCTTGGGAATTTATCAATGGATTGACTATGTGTATAAAAAGTATATCCACACCAATGGGAGTGTAAATTACTACATAAATAAAAAATAATTATTTCATACATAATTGTGGAGTAAAATAGTCAATGAAGTTTTCAAAAACCCCAATGAGTTGAAATCGAAATTAGAAATTTCCCTACCGATTTAGTAATTTACAAATCATACACGCCATGAAAGAAGGCTCAAACAGTTAATTTTAATTACCCAAAATTTAAATCATATTACACAATGAATACAATCATGGTCAGTACATACACCACACAAAAGAAAATATTGGGAATATAGAATTAATCTCACAGGAATAAGAAGTGATATGAAGACCCATTACCACGTTTTAATCAATTGAGTCGTATAACCAAAAGTTAATAACCACAAAATTTATCATAGAATAACATGAATATAAATAGAATCATGATTATATATATCAAATGGAAGTACACAATATACCAGATGCAATAAATAAGTGGTGAACAAGGGATATCTCACGGAATTAAAAGTGAGATAAGAAACCCCTTACCTTGTAATTTGCCTTAGTTGAGGGTAATTTAACCTACTGTATAATGGTGAAATAATTGTTATTAAATTATAAAAGAACAATATGCATAAATATGATATCATATATGATCTTTTAATATTTCTTGGTTAATAGTATTACAATAGTATCATTTTTTTTGAGTGTTAACTGATTCGTTTTTTTTATATTTTGTTTAGTAAGTCGTGTTTGTTTTGGATAGGTTGTCTTTAATTCATATAAATAATGATATTATGTTCTTCAAAAATATTTTTTAATAATTAAATGATATTTATTCTTGAATGGTTATGATGGGGAATGAATCTCATCACGTTCGTGGAGATGGTATTCCATACGTACACACGAGCAATCAATTGATGGTGAAATCGTATGTAATTGGATGGTATATCATATATAAAAAATCATTAAAATGTTTTATTTATTAATTACATCAATTATAGTCATTATTATACCTATAAAAATAATTATGTGTTGAATAACAAACTACACCATGATGTTGAGATGGTAAGCAGTACGTACGCATGTATGTTGACTTTGTCATTTATAGGATGGATAGAATAATGAATATGGTTGTACCATATTTATAATAACATCACAGTATGTAAAAGGTAAAATATTTATTATTTTGGTATAGAAAAAACAATTAAAGAGGACGTGGAGGAAGAAAATAACATTGAAAGAGGTGATGAAATAATTACCTCTTCTTTGGTTGCTTCCTTTTGATTTGATAAAAAGGTCTCCTTAAGTTGGCTTTCTGATCAAAGTAAGGCCTATATGATGAAGTGAGGATAGTTGGTAGGATATATTATCATGGGTTAGCTAATCCAAATGTCTTTGGAGGTGTGATTTTGAGATAAGGGGAATTACACTTTTATAAGAGAGGAGAGGGTCATTTTAGGAAAACCGTGAAATATTATTTTATTATACAATCATATTTGGTTTATAATGGCTTCAAAAGATATATTTTGAGTCTAAGGTGGTTCTAGGTAAAACTATCTCAACCAATAGGTTTTATATATATTTAGTTCACCATATTAACCTTATCTTTTAGATTTAACTCTTGGTTAAATAGTTTAACATTTATTGTGTCTCCTTGTATTTTTGTATTATATGGTTAATAAACATACGATAAAATTACAATAGAACCCCAAGTGGTTCATTAATGACATATATATATTATTATATAATTCCATTGGTAGAACCGTAGATTTATAGGACTATTATATCATTTAATAATATAGTATTTGTTTTAAAAACCCATTTTGTCAATTTTGACAACATTTAGAATTTGGTTTTTTTGAAAGTCTTTACAATATGATTTCCTCAAAAAAATAAATTTAATCAACCATAACATGTAATATTAACCTGGAAAATTTTTTTAATGCATCAAAAGTATCGATTTACAATTATTTTAATATTTATAATAGAAATTATTTTAATATTTCAGTAAAAATATAATTATTGCATCATCATTGTGTCATAAATAAATTTAATTATATAATGTCTAAAAATTATAAATAAAATTCCATGATATATGAAATATTTTTATCTTTATAATTAATATTTATATTTGAGATTATCTTATTTATAATCATATGCTAAAAATGTTTTCGTTATGAAACATTGAATTTAACACTTTTAACTCTTCTTTAAATAAAATAATAATAAATATCCTAATCTAAATCAAGTGGACCAAACGGGACATATTTTATTATTAAGGATTATTTTGGTTGAAGTACACTTATCTAGTATAATTTTACAATGGTTAGTGTGATTATAATAACATTTTTACCTTTAATTACCCTATTTACTTTTAATCATGGTAAATAAAATTCAAAAGTTACTATTCACCAAAAATTATTTTTATCCTATTGAACTACATTTTACTTACTGATGTTAACCTTTTCTCTCTGATTTTTAAAATTCAATTCATAGAATCGGTAAAATTGTGTATTATGAAAATTTGCTAACATGCCTAGAAGGTGGGTAAAAAACGTTAAACAAATTCAATAAAATTTTATACATACAATTTTATTATAAAATGACTCAAATGAATTAAATTGAACAATTATGGGTATTATTTATCTATTATGACTTAAAATAATTTAAATAAAAAAGTTGGTTTTTAAACAATAACGTAGTGTTTTTGATTATTCATCAAAAATTGAATGATTTCAGAAAAATTACCAAAAAATCACCCTAAGATAATTTTGATATTAAAAATCCAAAAAATGATTTCTATTTTACCAAATTTGAAACATATAAGTTTAATTAATTAATTTAAAATTAATTCATGTTGTCAATACCAGAAGGCGGGTTTTTGATAAGTAAAAATTATCAAAAGATTGATATGTGTTTATGTTTGGTTTAAAAGTGAAATTACTACCAATGACCAACATAGGATTAAATGGGGAAAATATAATCTAATTATACTTCAAAACCATTCAAATTTATAATTTATCCCTATAAATTATTTTGATTAAAAAATTTGTTTTCAATTAAAATTTAGTATCTATCACTATTCATCATATTATAAAATTTATCAGAAAAACACCAAAAATTTATCCAAACTAAATTTTTATGTTCTAATTCTAAAGAATAATTTCATTTCAAAAAATTGAATATATAAAAGTGTTAAATATTGTATTTATAAAGTGTACTACATAACAAGGCGAAAACCATACTTTTTTTGAAAAATACTTCGTTTATCTGAAAAATTGAATTTGTCCTTATATCATGTCTAGAAAACACAAAATATGAATGTTAAAATTATTTGGGATATATATATAATTCAAAATGTGGTTATTTCTATTCATAACAACTTTCTAAATGGCTAGTTTGATAGGTTTTCGTGCGATTGAACTCGGTGTTGCATACATTACACGCTATAGTATTATTCAAGGAGAAGCATACTGTTGAAGCTTGGATTGTTACATGTATTACAAAATTCAATGTATTATACCATTTTTATGCACTCATGGATAATGTTCCTTTATTTCTTATCACTTATGTGTTACAAACTATCAATTATTATGCCATGACATAATTTTATGATCTATGATATTCCTTGAATTTTTATCAAATTTTATAACCATGTTATCAAACCCTTAAAATCATGTTATGTTTATATCATAATTTTTTACCCTTATTTAGAATATGAGATTAATCTTTCATACGATTCCTTTGACAATGTTTTGAGTAATGGTATTATTTATTTCATGTTTATGATTGGTTCTAATTATGAATAACTAAGTGGGTGATAATGTACATATCATATGAACCAGTTCTTTATGTATCCATGTTTCCAAATTCACTATAAATATTATATTCATGAAATATTATTAATGGTATGTAATTAACATTCATCTAAATTGATGAAATATTTATGTATGAAATTAATGGGTTGCTATATCAAAGTTTGGTAAACTCATTTATTGAAATTTTGATGATAAAAATATTAGAAAGTACCAAAGGGTTAAGTCTTAATATAGAATTAATTCCAAAACTTTTAGAGAAGTCTAAATAAATTGGTTTCCAAGAAAAAATATCCCTATATATATATAATAAGAGGATGTATCTCGGGATCAATTATACCCAGTGGTAATAACCAATAATATGGTGAAATTTTCTATAACTCAATCTTCACAAAGTGTATGACAAAGAGGCCTTTCCGCACACCTAGTTTGACCCTCCCAGTTGATATGTCTGGTCAATAACATGATTCTTCTGAACCAATATAAAGGATAAATCGAAAATATAATTTTTATTAGATGATATTAAAGAATAGTGTCTTTAAGAAAGTTGTTTAATGAAATAATGTTCTATTACAATTACAATATTACTAAAATTAACAGGTTTGTCCCAAAGGATGTATTATTATAGAAAAATGGTTATAAATATGAGAAATCATGTCAATGTTGAGTGAAATATAGAATGGAATAATAGAAATTATTACATAATGAAACCTATATATAATTCATCATGATGTTGATGAATCAACTATCTATGGTTTGGAATAATAACCTGGATAATGTTGAGTGATTGGATTCACCTTAAAGGGAAAAACATACTATTAAGTCATTCATTAATCATGGAACGCCTTATTTTAGTAGATATTATTATCCATTAATTACCAACAATTGATTTTCAATATAGAAATTACATTTTTTATTCTCTTTCTTTTTGAGAAAGAAAATTTCACCTCAATATTATACCCATTAGAAGGAGAGTTTGATCTGTGGTGGAAATTAATTATGAACTCAAGGGAAAGAGGGGAGATTCATATAATTTTGTGGGAAGATTTTCAGAGAATGTTTCTCAGTAATTATCTTCCCATTCAATGAGGAAAAATCGGTAAAGAATTCATATATCTAAAATATAAAGAAAATTTATCGGTGTGATTTTATGAAATGAACATAAAAATATTTTCTCAATATATCACTATCTTTGTTATGGATCTTATGGTAAGGATTATAAGTTCATTGGTAGTGTGAGACCCCATATTTAGATGAATATAGATAATTTAGACTATCAATGCTATGAATAAATAGTCTGAATATATATAAAGGTTGAAATACTATTGGGAGAGATGCAGTGATCACGTTGTCTTAGTGAAAAGAAGTGAGCAATGGATCCAATATACATGAAGAATTTTGATAACCAAATAGATGGGAATAAAACAAACCTTTCCATATTATAAAAATATGAGAATAGGAATTTTCATAACATCATTCATGTTAGTTAAAAGTGATAAAAATTTGGATGATATGGCTATACATATCATAATTGTAACTTAGAGGTGAATCCTTAACAAATCAATGTAAATGAGAAAGGGAAGATGTTACCAGAATAGTATGAATTTAAATCCAATATGTGTGGATAACTTTTAAACTTGGTAAATCTATTTTTAATCCAAACATCAATTTAGGGGAAACAAAATCAACCTTAGTATAATTTATGGTAGAAATTTCATGATTTAGAGATAAATATGGATGTTGTAGGGGCTCTAAATAATGTGTTTGTTGGAACACTCACTTCACTCTCAAAGTTTACAAGTACCTTTTTTTTAAATATGGTTCTACACATTCCATTATGTCATGAAATTTTTCAATGAATTAATTAATCATCACAAAACGTCATTAAGTAGAGTTATTAGTTATTACTCCTGGGTGAATTTTCCTTGCATCAAAGGTGTATAGAAACTCTAGTATCAAATTAGAGAAAAAGGTTTATTAAAAATCTTTTACTCATTCCAATCATATAATATTACACTATATTAGGTATGGTATAACTCTAAACGTATAATTCAAAGATAAATTGTAGATTCAAGGGAATTTTAGAGGTCTTGAATGGAAAACCTAGAGTTATTTATATAGGAAATATATCACAACCAAAACTCTATCTAAAAGCACCTCATATATGTTTCTCTATGGAGATGATTGTTAAAGAGTAAAAATAAAATAATAGTATAATGATAGAATATGCCCATGTTATTTAGGAATACATAGATTTATTTATTGAATAGTTATATGAACCTACCCTAGAAAGTGTGTCCAAGTTATTTATTAAACTCCTAGATATATTCAATACCATTGAGAAGAACCCTTATAGAATTGAATACGTGGAGTTATATGAGTTAATTTAGAAACATTAATATCTATTTGAGAAGGGATTCATTACCAAGTGTTTCTATGTAGGGTGAACCTATTATATTTTTAAATAATAATTGTGGATTAATGTGTAAATGAATTAATTATAGAGAAACTAATGAGATTATACTAAATAAGAAATATCATCTTAAAAGGATTGATGAATTGTTTGACCAGCTTTGTGGGGATCAGTTATTCTCTAATATTAACCCTTGGGCATGTATTATTTCTATTGGGTGAAGAAATAATATACATCAATGATTTCCTTCTAAAACTAATTTAGGAATTATGATTTTATATTCCCTTTTTCTTGACCAATTCTCTAACTATAGTTATAGATTTGATGAAGATAGTCTTTAAGGAATACCTTGATAAATTTTCTATGGGGATAATTGAAGATGTTGTTATATATTCCAAAATCCATGACTAATATGAGGTTTGTTTTAGGGTTATATTATAAACTCTAAGAAGGATAATTGTTTTGTAAAATTTAGTAAAAGTGTGTTCTAGTTACATAAACATTATTTTTTTGGGGAAATTATGACTAGAAAAATAATCTTAGTGGATAAAAAAATGATAATGGTTGTAGAAGAGTGGCCTCAAATGAAAAATATAAAAAATATTTATAATTTACTTTGAGTGGAATGATATAATAGAATATTTGTGAAAGAAAATTAATCACATCATAAAAACTGTACAAGTTATCTTGATGTGAATTTTTTATTATATGGACAAAAATTGTAATGATACTTTTCAAGAATTGATGGGGAGGTTGGTTACTAAAATTATAATAACTCTACCCTCTATCAGATAAGGTTTTTTACTATATAATGATTCATATCTATATGGGATTGGACTCATTATCTAGAAAATAACAAAGTAATTACCTACTCATCTCAACACTTAATTCCTCAATAGTATAATTGACATACTCATGATATAGTGTTAGCTGTAATCATTTTTTCTCCAAAATTATAGAGACATTATATTTATTGTCAAAGTTTGATATATAAACGCACCACAGAATTTTGAAGTATATATTAACTAAAAAATAAATGATCATGAGTTACAGAATAAGGTTAGGGATTCTTATCAACTATGTGTTTTCAATTCATTATCACCATATAAGATTAATCAAAGGAACATATTCATTTAGTATGAATGTTATTGGTGTTGTTACAATGATAATGAAAAATGGGAATCCATATATGTGGGAAATATTATGATTGGAAATGGAAATCTTAAGGGAAGGTACATTGTTGATCCAATCCCCAATTATTTCTCAACCATCATTACAAGAGAATATCATGGAAGATAAAAAAAATTAATAATTTGATTCAATAAATAGAGGCAAGGAAAAAAGGGGAATTTTATTGATTTCAATATTGATCAATAAGGTGTATTGATATTTTTTACAATGATATATATTTAATATATCCTAGAGATAAAGAAATATCTAATGGATAATTCTTATATATTTAAATTTCTATATGTCTTAGTATAAAAAAAACTTTATAGGGGCCTTTTTTATCATTATTGGTGTGATAATATTAAAATAGAGATCTTTTATTACACTAAAAGATGACTGGTGTGTTAAAAATTTACGGAAGTGTGATTAATTAGAAATGGGTTATTACAACCAATAAATAAACCTTTATGAAAGTGGGACAATATCATTATGAAAATTTTCACTGGCCTTTATAAGATATCGAAGGGTAAAAAATAAATAACTGCATTCATCGATAAAGTTAGAATGTATACCCATTTTTTCATCATAAGAGATGATTTCTCCATGGAATATCTTTCTCAAGTCTATATTAATGAATTAGTGAGACGCCATGGTGAAACAATTACAACTATTTCTGATTATGATATAATTTTTACTTTTATGTTCTAAAGGATCCATGAAATGGCATTGAATATAGAAGTAATCCTGAGAAGAAAGTATCCTCCTCAAACTGATGGTCATTCTTAGAAGACTATTCCAACATTGAAAGATATTTTAAGAGGTAAATCGATTTATTTTCAATGGAGTTGAAAATAGCATATTCAACCTTTTGAATTCTCTTAAAAATTTATTTCCTCTTTAGAATTCAAATAAAACCATTTTAATCACTTTACTGAAAAGGGTTTTGAACTCCGTCGTATTGGGATGGAGTTGGAGAATGAAAAATTTTGGGACATTACATTATGAAAGAGACCAAAAAAATTACATGTTATTTATAACCACATAATGGATGATCAATGTGAATAGAAACTTTATGATTAAAAAATATTATTTCATAGAATTTCATGTTTGGGATCATGTATTTTTCAGGATATCACTGTAGAAAAGCATTATGATCTTTGAAAATAAGGGGAAAATAAGTTCATGGTAAATTATATAGTTTTTAATTAATTATTTCATTAGAGAGGTTACTTAATTAATATCACTCATGACAAATATTTACATTATCCAAGATAACTTCCATATGTCACTATTGAGAAATTATATATCTGGCTAAACATATATACATGACAAAAAAATTTTGGTATAGGAAGATAAATATTTCTATGAAGAAGAACCAATACAGATCCCTGATAGAAGGGAACCAGCGATGAGGATCAAGGAAACATTAATTGTGAAACTATTGTAGTGAAATTCTATGTTTAAAGAGTTTACTTAAGAATCTAAATAAGAAATTAAAGATAAATAGACCCATTTTTTTATTATGATGAAACATTCTAGGATGAAATTTCATAATGAGGTGGGGGAATAATATAATGACTTGATAATTAATTCAATGATTAATAACAGATTTTTTTTCATAATGACTATTTTATTATATTATATAATGGAATTATATATAAATAATATTATAAAAATATATAACATGTCACGTAATAATTCAAATTACTACAACTTAAAATAGTATAGGGATATAAAACAATAATATATTGAACACACAATGGTATACTCAATAGATTCAAATTATAAAATAAATTACAGGCCTTCCTTGAAAAATAATAAAATTAAAATATTTGTTACGAATAAAATTAACATGATAAATGAAATTTTTTTAATGTTTGGCAATGAAGTATTAAATGGTGAAAATATATAGAGAATATATAGTTTATAAAATGAAAATTGGTTATTGGGATTTGAACATTACCGGAGTATTATTCAATACGAAAATTATACAATATAACCATATAAAACCCTGACCATTGGTAATAATTATAAAATAATAATTTTTTTATAAAGAGTTATTTTAATTTAAAACTGACGAATAATTGAGAAAAGATTGTCGAAAACGCTTGAGTTATGCCTTTTGATTCCCATTTTTTCACAACACGAGAGAGAGGTAACATCACTAGGGTTTGAGCGTGACCATTTCAAAGATGATATAAATTATGTAAGGCCTTAATGAAATCATATATGGGATAAGATAATATTATAAGAATCAACAACTAGGTAAATTTTAGACGGGCCACCCCAAGAAACTACCACCATCGCAAACCTTTACCTTAAGGAATATGATAGTGTATTAAGGGGTTATGTGTCTAGATTGTTGTCTTATAAAATTGTAATACCCTATTTATAAATAAAATATTTATCTCATATATCCCACTTTCAGTATAATATGTTTTAGTAAAACATAAATAAATATAAAATAAATTTGATAAATAGATTTTTGGATAAAAATAAAACATAATTATATTTTTAGAAAATATATGCACTATTATAGTTAAATCATTTATTCTAAAGAATATTTATTTCCATGGAATAGACTTATAAAAAATATTTATTAAAAATAAATGAAAATATAATTTTATAATTTACAAATTTTTTTTATAATTGTTGGAAATATAAATATGTCATAAAACTATTAATTTTAGATAAATAAAATTTTGTCAATTTAAAAGTAAAAAATTATAATATAAAAAAATTATATTAAAATAAATATCATATTTTATATCATCACATAATAATTCTATTAGGGTTAAAAAAATTAATTTTATAAAATATTTTATTTTATAGTGAATAGTTAAAATACAGTTCTGTGTTTTCAGTATATTTTTTAAATTCATATATATGTTATAACGATGTAATAATAAATTAAATAGAAACAAAATCCAAAAATAAGTTATTTTATAAATTTATTTTATTTTAATGTATTTAAATAATTTCCAAAAATAATAAATTAATTTCCAAAGTCTATAATTGAAATTATGATTTTTTATACAATATAATGTAAAAAAATTAATTTTCCTTAACCAATGTAGTATTAAAAAATATATTTACATTCTAATAGACTTAAATATTATATGAAATTACTCAATATTATAAAATCATGAAAAAACCCATTGGAAAGTAAATGGTTATTCATTTTCCACCACCTTGAATTCAAAGACTTATATTTGGAAATTATTATACAATTCCTCATATTTTACTATAAATATACACATATCAAACATTCATATCCACTAAAAATACATTATCCATGAATTGTGAGTAATTGTATCTCCCAAATAGTCCCTCCAATGTGTCCCTATGGAATCAAGGTTCCATACTCCAATTTTAGGAAGAAACTCTCCAAGGTAAGGAAACTATCCTATAATTATTTTCAATTCAATTCCCTCTTTTATAAGATGTAATGTAAATGTTTAATTAAATTATTTTAATTCACATTTATTATCCTATAATACTATAATAATGTTGGATTAGTGTTATAACTCCCCCATCCACTATACATTTTTTTAATCCACATTGTATACCGTCATGCTTCCGAATTCATTTATTGAATTTCTATATTTTACTTGAAATTTTCATATATTATTACTAAAAATGTACTTCCTTATCCATGGTAATTAAATTTTATGTAAATGTAATTTATTGATATCAGATTTACATTTGTGAAACCTATATTACTTTTACATGGGTTAAAAAAATTTATATTGTTCAAGTCCTTAAGCACTTACGTACTCACTATTTTTTATAAAACCTATTTTTTATTATCCTCAAATTATTGATGAAGTGAGTTTTTATGATAAAGGTAGATCACATGATTTAATACACATGAAGGTTGTGCCATTACATCACACTATTGAATTTGATAAAGAAATAATCTCTACAGATGTCATTTTTCATAATACCATGACAGGTAACCATGGTAATTATTATTTATGGAACCTTGGTGAAAGGATTATGGATGTATCATTTGTATATTATATACACATCTAGATGTTTTGATTCTTCATCTAAAAATTTTACATTACTCTTGTTTTTATGATTATGAACTATGTATATACCTCATACTAACACACTAAATATATCATTTCTTTTCAACTTATTAGGCTTTATAGTCACTGTTTCATTTGATGTATGTCCCAATGATATGAGATATAGTTAAATTATATTCTGATGAACCAATAAATAATACTTTTAGGGGGATTAGAATATTTTTTATGTTTTTCATGTATTAAATTCCTAACATCAAATAAAATAAATATCAAAATATAATCAGTGTTATAATGTGTTTTAATATGTCATGAATGTTTTATGTATTTAAAATAGGGTGGAATACTAAATATAATTTCCATGTTCCGAAATTTTAAAACACATATCTATTAGTAGTAAATCTATGGTAACTATGTTTCCATTTTTCATTTCCATAAATCACTTCACATTGACACTATAATTATCTTCCTTATGCACTCATTTCCATCAAATAAAAAATTTCCAAGTTTAATTGAGACACTATACATAGTCACTCTTCTTAGTTTTTGACATGTAAAAAATTAAATACTATTCCCTTAACCATCTTCGAAACCCTAAAATATATTATCTCTATCCCCATATTATTTGGTTCTTTGGGATTTAAAATATGTTCCCATTTCTAATCACAACTCCTTAGAGTTGGTCCAGTATAATCGTATGATTTCTCACTCTTGTTATTATCTCATTATATTATTTTTGGTGAATAATTTCAATCATTGAGTTATCTAAAATTAAATTCCCATTATCATAGAAATTAGAGAGTTGGGAATCATATTTGTAGGGAAAGAAATTATGCTACAATAAAAAAAGGACTAAAAATAATTAAAACGAAACAAAACAAATATGTATCAAAAAACTATTGAGATGAAAAGTTGAGGTAGTATAAATATTATTTAATAGATAAAGAAAAATTACACAATTGGAATTGAGAATAAGATTAATAATAATGGTTTGTGATGGAAATTTTGATTAATTGGTTAATGTATTTTCTATTTATGAAATTTATTAATTGAATAAACATTCAAAATCATGATGTAAAAATTCCTATCGAGAACATAGAATTTCAATTTGAGGATTTTGTAGTTAATCTCAAAAAAACCACTCAATTTACAAGAAGAAGAGGTTTATTTTTATATAAATTTTATCTCCCAAACATAGGTAGAAGAGTTAAACTAGATCAGCCAAATTTTCAAGGGCCGCGTGTTTATGCCAAAATTCATTATAGAAATTAAAAACACAATACTAAAAATAATGAACTTATAAAATTATAAGAAGTCTTTGATCGTCCCCTTGATTTCAATCTCCTCTCTACATTCCTCTCATCAGTCTTACTGAAGTATCTAGAGCAATTGATGATGGATCAGGATCCAATGATGGTCATCTGATTATAGATTATGTTCCATGGATCTTGGATCCTAGTATGATGATCAAATTATATGTGAATCATATCCTCTTTATAGAAAATTGATAGCCATATCAATTTTAACACAAGATCGCATTTTTTAAACCTTCATATCTAACTTCCATGTGTCACAAAATCACTGTAACTCTACGATATTTGGTGACTTGAGGGAATATCCTTTTTAAAAAAAATTCTTTGTTACTTAAAACTAAGTGTGATGTAACAACCCAGGTCTAACTCTTAGATGATATCCATGTAGATGGATTAAAAGTCATTATAATTTAGTAAGGACACTGGAATCTCTTATACCACAATTTCATTGGATTTATAAATTTATTATTCCGAAATTGGAATGATGAATTAAATTTCTCATGAAGCTAATTTTCTGACAAATCTACTTCATGATGTAGCCATCTATACTCATGTACCCATATTTTTGACGTAACCAATTTACCATTTAGGAAATTGTTTCAACATAGATGTTGAGTTTATAACATAGTATCATAGATACATAAAATTATTTACATAGTAGGGATTGAAATATTAGTATGCTAACCTTGACCCTTCACATTTGGTCACATGGAACATTCACTTAAGTGACTATAAATTTTCTTGCATGTGGTCAGATGGTCCTTTTCTTAAAAATAAATAAACAAATATATATATTCAAATTTAAAAAATAATTATATAAAAATAAATAAATTTAATTAATGAATAAATTTAGATAATATTAAAAAAATGAACAAAAGAATAAATTTTTTAAATATGTACATAAATTAAATTATGATAAAATAATTACACAATAATGTTATTTTATTTCAAAAATTATAAATTTTATAAAAAAATAGAATAAATTAAAATACACGAAATTAATATTTTAACATAAATTTTTAAATGAAATTGAAAAAATCAATGAATAACATTAATAAATCAAATAATATAATATTGAAGTACATAAAATCAAAAAAAATGATTAAATAAACTAAAAATAATGATCAAATTAAAGACTATTACACAGAAAATTACACAAGAATGAAAAATGGTGAATTATAAATAAATTATTTATTAAACTAAAAATTAAAAAATTAACCAAATTTACCAATGAAATTTATATTATAACATTAAATATATAGTTTTAATAATTAAACAAAAAAATTATTTATAATTATAATTTTTTAAATAATGGCTATATTTAGATAATAGAAAACAATATTAATTAACTAAATGATGTCAAAAATGTAAATAAATAAGACCCACATAAAATTAACTCATGCTTAATCAATTACAATCCAATGTAATTTAATGTTTTTTATATAATTAAAATTACCCCTAAAAAAGATGATTATCTTCCCATGTTTAATTCCACAATCCCAAATTAAATAAAATCATAATTCCCTCTATTTATTTACATTTTCATACCACCTATGTGATTAAATTTTTTTCCATATTTCAGATGAAGTTCAGATTACAGTTTTAGGTCTGTCGACCAGTGCTGTTTAAGTGGAATTAAATCTATAATAATAGAAACTACTGATTTTGAGTCTCTATGGGGTCCCAAAAAACATAGATCAATGTTCTACCTCATTGATATAACTCATATGGAATTATTCTAAAGGATTTTTCCCTTATTAGTTAGGGCTCAATATTCCCCTCATCTAAATTAATGTATTATTAACACGTCCCTTTATTTGAATTTTTCCCTGCCAAAGGTTGTGCATAGCACCATGTATGCACTTATTTATGTTGAAAATTTATTTATTCAGACAACACGCAAGGTGAATAAATCTCAGTGACTCACCATAGGATCCCAATTTCCCATTTTACTCTAGAATCAATGATTTTTTTACTCTTGATTGATTTATCATCTTAAGTTGTCATATTTTACCAAGGCCCTATTACTAGGATTATTTATAACATTAACTTAACACATGTTATAATTCTAATTCCAAAAAAAATCTAACGTATCATATTTTAATTGTTAATGTTCAATTAGAATTTAAAAAATATTAAATCAATCACATCAATCAATAATCAATCACTTATGACACATAAGAACTATTGAAAACCTCAAAAGTAGGACAAACTTTTCATTGCGTAGGACACTTTTTCTTCCTCTTTTCAAAAAATAAAAGAGGTAGAGAAATTTTATTTACATATAAAAGAAAAATGTTCCTAATAGAAAAACGAATTAATGCTTGAAATGATGTAATTTGAAAATAAATTGAGTCTTGTTGATGTGATCTAAACTGCATCCCAATTTAGCTCAATTAATACCCATCCCGAAAACAAAAAAACCAAAAATGTCCCCACTGTTGATCTCAAATTTGGAGACATAGTTAAATAGATAGTGATTAATACATATTGAGAAATTTATCACAGATTAGATTCTATTTTGATGGGATGATATAAATGTTTAGAAGAAAAATTTATACAATACTCACTCAAAACACATTATACACATGGGATCCCTACTAGTCACTACCAAAATATGATTTATAGAATATGAATGTCAAGAATTTTAATGAGATAGATGATTTAATGATGATTTCAAAAAGAGAATAAATAAAATATATTATTTAAAAAAATATTTCACATATATGTAGCTAAAATCGTGGGTAGTGACTGGCTAGAATTTCATAAATTTATAATGGAAATAATTTGAACAAAATAGAATAATAAAAAAATTAAGGGAAGTGGTATAATAACTACATTAAAAATTTACACCCTTTAAAATGCATAATCATTTAACACTATTATACAACACCTTTAACCTCACTCAGAGCAACTGATGTAATATTCTGGTTAAACATTTTTAGATCATATAAGAAAAATATTTCACAAGGAGTTGAATAATTTTAAATTAACAAGAGTTTTAGAAGAGTTATGTTTTATCCCATGTTTTCGACCGGTATATCCTTTTATAATTAATGTTCATAATGATTATACAATAGAAAAATGATTCTCACAACTCACCATAAACTTTTTTAACCAGTGACTTGACCAATTGCAAGACCACCACCTATGGTAATTACACCTATCATGTACCACTTACTACAAGCACTTGAAATATTAATAAATTGATTCACCACACATTAATTAGACAAAACTATTTTCATAAAGATAAAATAAATTATGAGTGAGAGGATCCATCAGAGAGTATATAAATTCATTAAGACTAGCAAGGGGGTGAGAAAAGTTTTTTAAAAACAAAAAAGATAAATTTGATAAAATCATGGGTTTCCTCCAATGTTGTGATAGGTTTACAATCCCCAACCAGACTGAAATATTTATCAAATTTCGATGAATGATATGGAAACCAATCCATATGTATATCACTAAAAATAATTCTTTATTCATTGTCAATTCAAAAAGACAGTCTAGTATTTTTCTCTGACAAACTCAACAAATCCATTGACAAGAACTAAAAAAATGTTGAAAGGTTCATAACACCAAAATATGAGTTTCTAAAAAAGAAGTTAATGTCTAGAATCATACATAAGTACTTTTTAACTATCATTAAAATTCCTATTTTTGATGTAATATTCATTAAATAATTATTCCTCTCTATATAAATCCTTTAAATTCCATTTGATTCTCTCCTAATATAATCAATCTCATTCAATTCAATCATTATCCCTTCTTGAAATGTTAAAAAACAATTTTTAGGGCCATCAAATCCCAAAAAAATACTTATGTTGAAGTTATAAATAAATATGATATGTTTTCTGAAAAAGAATTCTACCTAGAGACATCTCTATTGGTGTTTTAAAATTAATCTTGTATACCCATAATGCATAAAATATTCAATTAATAGTCCTTCCAATATCCGTAAATAGTTTTCTATAGGATTTAAATAAATTCCATTTTTGACATTAATACTTGTTCACTCAATAGGGTATGGTAGGAAGTTCTTGTTATATGTTCACATCTACACATTTCAATAAAGGATTTGAATTTGAAATTTCTAAAATGTGTTCCATTGTATGTTATAAAAAACATTATCACTAAAAAAAGAAAAGATATTATATTCAAGAAATTAGATAGAAATGTTAGAGTGATTGTTGGGATATGCCACTACCACAACCCATTTAGACAAATAATTTATAGCAGTAAAGATATATGCCTTCCCATAACACTATGGGAATAGTCTGATGAAGTAGAACCCCAAAAAATAAAAAATATTAACCTCTAAAATACCTTTATAAAGAATCTCCTTCTTCCTTCCAACATTTTTTATCCTCTGAAACATTTTTGAACCCCCCATTAAAATCCATGAATTCGTAAACAATGTAGGAGAATAAAATATGACATGAGGATTTTTTTGTGCTATCCTTTCACCTACATGATATCATCCTAATGTTGTAAAGTGAAAACTATAAAGAATTTATTACCTTCCCTCTTTAGTTATAAACTTGAAAATAATACTATTTGAAGTACTTATAAAAAATAAAGGGGTCATTACATAATTATTGATTATTTTTATTGAGAAATATATTGATTTGATTATTCGAAAAATTGTTAGGTATAACCCTATTTTCCATGAAATTAGTAAAATATGTATACTAAGATGATTTTTTGATAAAATATATAGGAACTTATCATCTATATTGGAAGATTTAATCTTCCGAGGATCATCACACCATGTACTAGAAAACATGGAGAGATGATCTAAAACAATATTCGCCACACTGTTCTAATCTATAATCTCTAAATAAAACTACTTAGGAAAAATTATCCTCCTAATAATTCTGGGTTTAAATAATTTATTTGTCCAATGATCTTTCAAGGCAGTGTGATCTATAAAAATTATGAATTGAAAAGCCCGAAGATATTTAATAAACATATCTTGGGAATAAAAAATAGCCAAAAATCATTATATATAGTCGTGTAATTTCATTGAGCATCATCAAGTAGCCTACTAACATAATTCACCACATTTAATTTTATATCTCTCCATTGACCAAGAACCACTCTGAAAACCATATCACTAGAATGAAACATATGTTCAAAAGGTTGTTTCCAACCAATCATATTGATGATTGGTGATGAAGGGATTTTTTCTTTAATAGGGGGAAAATATTGAAGAAAATGGTCTTCAAAGACAAAGAGTGATTATTTGGTTAATAATGAATATAGGGATTTATAATCTTTTCAAATTCTTAAAGAAACCATCATTAAAATGAGAATTCCCAAGGAACAATCAAACACCTTCCAAATTAATAAGATGGTCATGTTATAAATGACCACAATCATATCATTATTAACCATTGAACCCCTTTTAGGCACTTTCTATCCAAACATTATCCCTTCAGTGACCATAAAAAGGAATTATACACAATTTTAAAATATGATCATCAATATGAATATTTATACAAAAAATTAAATTTTGTAAACAGATCAAAAAATGTCCCCCAATAATGGAGAAATAATTTATTAAAACCTAAATTATTTTCACAATCATGTATGAAAATATTTCAATTAAACACCTCTAAAATGTTTATAATGCACCAAAGAATTATAATAGATTTCACTGGTAGGAAAATGTTTTAAATGATTATGGAATAGTGCCCTCCAATATATCTTAGAGGGATATATGAATCATGAAATAACTCAGATATTAATCTATAAAATAGTAAATTTATTCTAGCTATCCTATCAAGAATTTGATCAAAAAATTACATTGTAAAATGATCTTTTATTCGAAAATAATTGAGCTTCCTATAATTCATAAAAATTCCCCATTCAGTTTCTTTTCATACTTAATTTTGTCCATTTTTATTACTAGTTACTACAGTGAATCCTCCCTAATTTGGAACTATAGTAACATCGTTAACCCATTAACTATTAGAAATGGGGTATATAATATAAGTATCTAACAGTTTAATAACCTCTTATTTCACAACCTCTTTAATGTTTTGGTTCAATTTCCTATTACACTATCTTGTGGGTTTGAAATTTGGTTCTATAGGATTATTGTGCATATAGAATAAAGGGATAATCCCTTTTATATTAGCTACAAACCAAAATATTATATTATATAACTTCTTATGAATATTTGACAATTTTTCTATTTAATTTTATTAATCTTTGAAAAAATTATTACATGAAATGTTGAGTTTTCACCTAAAAATAGGAATTTTAAATAAGCAAGTTATGGTTTACTATCTATCAAGGTATACTACTCATTCAATGGAAGACTATTTAAAATATAAGGTCTATTAAATAAATATTTTTCTTAAAATAAGTTTGAAAACTAGGCATATTAGGTATGTAAGGATGATATTTATTTTTTCACTACTATAAATGTAACACCCCAGGTAAATAAAGAATATGAAATTTTTATTTTTATCCATATTTGTGAATAAAATATTATTATGACTTTAAAGGGGATGCTATGCTCGATGGCGTACCCAACACGCAACAACGAGTTTCTTGGGAATCTTACGTTGCACTCTAATAATAAAATAATATTATTTCAAATGGTAGTTGACATATAGCTGTTGTAATGGCGGGAATGGATAGAAATAACTAAAATATGATTATATATGTTTTTAAATGTTTTTAAATTTATCCAATAAAGGATATAGGCTTAAAATATGGAAAGAATTCAATTTTAGGCGTATATGCCCTAGTTTTCACTAAAGGTTCACTTATCACCTTTTGATGTTGAACCATCATTAAATATAGTTTTGTTCACTCTTAAACATTCTTTTGGACCAAATAAAACTCTTATTAAGAATCGGGACATCAAAATTTACTTTGTGTAAATTTTTGGTATCTTTCCGATAAAGTTCATTTTTTTAATGAATAGTGTAAAATGTTGTATTTTAATCAAAAACCTCTTTTTAATCTAATTTATTTATATGATTAGATTATATTTTGAATTGGTTTTAAAGTGAAATTAGAATATATTTTTACCATTAAATCCAATAGTGGTCGTTGGAATTAATTTCACTTTGAAATCAGACTTAAACCGGTGTCAATCTTTTGATACTTATTGTTTCATATAAACACGCTATTTGTTTTGACAGCGGGAGTTAATTATTAAATTAATTAATTATTATTATATTCTTTGAATTAGGTAATATAAAAATCATTTTTTAATTCGGAATGTCAAATATAGCTTAGGGTGAATTTTTGGTAATTTTCTGAAAAACTCCAATTTTTGATGAATAGTGAAACCACTAAGTGGTAATCAAGCAAACTGATTTTTCTGTTAAATGAAAATTTACCTGTAACACCCCAAGCTTCCACTGTACGTTTCCCTTCGAATAATGCAATAGTGTGTGTTGTACGCAACCTTGAGCTCTAACACACACCACAACTAATTAAACTAGCCGTTGTGAATAGTAATACCTACTTTTTGAAATTTTATAAATTTTATTTATCAAAATGGACTTCATTTTTGGATTCGGAATATTGAAATTAGCCTATGTTGAATTTTTGCTATTTTTCTGAGAACTTCTAAATTTTTATGAATAGTGAAAAATACTTAAAAACAACTTTTTTAATCAAAATAATTTATAGTGATAAATTATAATATTTAGTGGTTTTAAAGTATAATTAGAATATATTTTTACCATTTTATCCAATGGTGGTCATTAGAATTAATTTAACATTGAAATTGGACATAAACAATTGCCAATCTTTTGATATAAATTGTTTCTTAAAAACACGCTATTTGTTGTAACAGCGGGAATTAATTATAAAATTAATTAATACAACTTATATGTTTGGAATTTTGTAAAATATATACATCATTTTTGAATTCGGAATATCAATTATAGCTTAGGGTGAAATTTTGGCCTTATTCTGAAAAACTTCAATTTTTGATGAATAGTGAAACCACTAAGTGGTTGTTAAAAACTGATTTTTCGTTAAAATGAAATATTACCACTTCTGTGACTTGATTTTCAAAAATCATACATACATGGTTGTCATTAAGAAGTAAAATGTGGTTCAATGAGATTAAAATAATTTTTTGGTGAAGAGTAACTTTTAAGTTCTTAATCGCGATTAGAGGTAATTAGTGTAGTTTAAGGTAAAAATAATGTTTTAATAATATGAGATGAGCTTTACACTTGTCCTACTCCTATTGGATGAGTCATGGCCGACCAAGACAACCCATGGGTCAACTTGGGGACCCCATGGAGCCACTTTAGTTGGAAAATGGCATTAATATATATTTATTTAATGTTAAAATTAAATTGACACAAACATAAGTTGTTTTACTAAAACAGTTTTTAAGTGGGGTTACACAGATCCAAATTTTGACTATAAATATTCATTAGAAAGCTAAAACGATTTCCTACATCATATTATTTTTTTTATAATTTTTAGACATTAAATAAATTAAATTATTTATGACATTATTATGATGCAGCGATGACCTCATTATTTAACGATTTAAATAAAATGAGAAGATAATGCAAAATCAAAGGCTTACACTTGTCCAAAGCTTATTGTATGAGAAGATTTCGAGCCCTTATCACCTTAGCCACGAATTATATAAGTGTGGGACCTTTAGAATCCGAAAATCATTTTATAATAATGTAACATTTCAATCTTTCCAAAAGAGCCCCTCCTCTCCTCTTATAAAAGGCCCCCACCTCTACCACCTTATTCACACTTCCAAGCCTTTTGGTTCGGCCAACCTCTGCCCAAATACTCTCCCAACTTCTCTCCCTTCATCCTAGAAGCTTTACTTTAGTCAGAAAGCCATCCTAAGGAGTCCTTTTGATCAAATCAAAAGGAAGAACCCGAAGAAGAGGTAACATTTTCATCACCCTCTTTCAAGTTTCTTTCTTCTTCCACTCCCTCTTTGTTTATTATTTCAATTCTAAAATTATAACTCCAGTGTCTTCTATATACTGTGATGTTATTATAAATATGGAACAACCATATTCAGTATTCTACCCATCATTTGAATGACATGCCACCATACGTGCGTACGTACGGCTTACCGTCTCCACATCGTGGTGTAATTGTTATTCAATATATTATTATTTAGATGAGTGTAATAATGATATGTAATTCATTTAAATAATAAATATAACATGATAATGATTCTGTATATATGATACACTATCCAATTATATATTATTTTAATATCAAAATAATGATATTGTCGCTCGTGCGTACGTACGGACTACCGTCTTCACGAACGCGATGAGATTCATTCTCCGTCGTATCCATTCAAGTATAATTATCATTTGATAAAAAAAATGTTTAACGACATGATATCATTCTGGATATGAATAAGATACAACCTATCCATGAAAAATATGACTTATGTAACAAAACATATAAAAGAAAACGAGTAAGTTAACACCTGAAACAACGATAAATCTAAAATATTGTTAACAAAGCAATGTTAAAAGATCATATATGATATCATATGAATGTATATGATTCTTGTATAATTTAATAACAATTATTTCACCATTATACAGAAGGTTAACCTACCCCAACAAAGGAAAAGTACAAGGTAAGGGTTTACTTCACAACCTCTTCATTATCCAAGGTTGTTTATACATAATTATCTACTGGGACCACGTTATCATCCACATCCATGTTTCTTAAAAATGTCTTTCAAAAAATTTTTACTATTAAATGGAAAACGGGTTAAAGTCATTTATACCCTTATACGTTTTTTAAAGGAATCTTACCGTCATTTTCCAAACAATGTACTTTTTGACCTTTTTGACAAATTTAAGGTAAGAATGTTTTTTTACTTATACGGCGGGTGCGGCTATTTTCCGCCATTATTACTTCGTCGAAGCTTCCCTAACAAGCTTATAAGAATATTTTCAAGGTAAATATATTATTTTATAATTATGGGACTTTTAAATTATTTCAAAAAGGAGAGATATTTCTCTCAAATAGATTTGATTTAATCCATGTCAACATCCTTTGATGGGTTTTAAGTTTAATTGAAATTGATTTGTGATACAAAACTTCCATTGAACATTTTGTGAAATATTTGACTGTGGATGTGTTATTTCATACCATCCATAGTTTATGGAGAAATTGTTGACATTTTTTATGCAAGTTTTAATACGAATATTTATGTTATGTTTAAACCTATTCATATGAGGAATGTATTGGACTTAATATGTGACAGGTGGAGCCCGCTAAAGCTCCTCGATGCATCGGTAGGTCTCATGAGACAACTAGACGTGGAATTGGCCGAGGCCCTTTCCCAATTTGATTTATAGTTTTGGCCGAGGCCATAATCATTTTAGACGTCTTGGCCGAGGCCTTGACAAAATGTTTCAGAATGTCTTGCATTATACATTCCCTCATTATGAAAGTGGTTATTGATATTTCATGTGATTATTCGTCTAGTAGAATATCCATGTGAGAAAGTAATGGCATTATCTCATTTTACTTTTGCCATATTATGCTGAAGTTCAAGTTCAATAAGGCTTTTGTTTTAGTTATACATTGCCTTAAATGCTTATGTTTTCTTATAAAATCTTCCGCAATATTGTTATCCTTACTGAGCATCTGAGCTCACCCCTTTCAATGTTTTAATATTTTCCAGGATGTGAAGAAGTGTATTATGACTGACTTGCAAGAATAGTCAGTGAGGATATGAGTGTGGACTATGAAGACCATGTTATTGTAGTTTGTTTACTTTTTGATGTAATGAAAGACTTATGAATGTATCTAGTGTTTCCAAGGCTACTAAACTAATCGGTCTTTCGAGACTTGATCTTTTGTGATCATGACAATGTTACGAAGTTATGCACCGACTCTGGGTAGCTGGGGTCGGGGCGTTACAGTTGGTATCAGAGGTAGTTTAGTACTAACCTTGGAAGCTAGATTTAGATAAACTCTGATTAGAGCACATATCCCGAAGATAGACTTTGAGGATTAGTATATAAGAACTTCCTAGAATTTTGGTATTGTAGAGATGTTGTGAGTTTTCCGAGCAATACATCCCTGTCTGGATACGAGTAGGTAGAGGCAGCTCTGGCACAGATGTACCTAGGGGTAAAACCCGAAAACACTGCTTTGAGCTAGACTCGAACGGGAACTGGTGCACGACAACGGGCCTTGCTGCACTCTTGGTTACGACACTCCCGGGGGATATGCTTTGGATAATTCCCATTTTCTTTACAAACCACTATGAAGGGTTATGAGTATATACTTCCTCAAAGAAAGCATTTTTATAATTATGGATTATATCCATAATTAGTTCAATTTATGTTAAGTGTTTTACAAGTATGGAATTATGTATTTTGATTCATGAACTAATCTAGTTTATGCCATTATTTAGAAATGGCGCCTAGTGGAAGGAATGGAAACCGTATCAATGTACGCACTCCGTGTAGGGATTGCCCTCCTGCTCAGGATAATTATGGTGGGGCTAGTGATACAACTGGTGCTGATCAGCTTCTCACCGTACTGGGACAACTCACGCAGGTTATGAATAACAACCTTACTCGTATGGAGCACCCTGATCCGCAACGTGGAGGATCAATGATAGACCGTTTCATGAGGCAACAACCGCCAACCTTCAATGGGAGTACAAATCCTATAGTAGCTGAGCAATGGATAAATTCCTTAGAGAAAATATTCCATGCCTTGGGGAGTAGTGAAAGGGAGAATGTTGTCATGGCAGTTTACCGCCTCACTGGAGATGCCGATCAATGGTGGTCACTAATTCAAAACACAAAGGAAGATGATGAATTAACAAACATGGAATGGGAGGAGTTCAAAGAGCTGTTCTTAGAAAAATACTTTCCTCGAGACCATCGAGCGGATATGGAAAGGCAATTTCTGAGTCTGAGGCAGAAGGAGGATGAGAATGTCGCAAAGTATGAGGCTAACTTTACAAGGTTAGCAAGGTATGCTGCAGATTACATACGTAACCCAAGAAGTAAGACTGATCGTTTCTTTGATGGGTTGAAACCATTTCTCCGTGGAGCTTTAGTATCACAAACCTTCTCTTCATACGAAGGTATTGTCTCGTGTGCTATCAAGATGGAAAAGGAATTCTCTAAGTCTTATGACTTTAAATCAAAGCAAGATAAGAAGAGATCCGCTGAAAACTCTGGGAAGGGAAATAAGGAAACAGGGAAGAAGGGTAGAAATGAATTTCCACCCTGTGATAATTGTGGTAGGAAGCACCCTGGTGACTATCTAAAAGGAAAAGGAGTATGTTACAAGTGTGGTGAAAAAGGCCACCATGCTCATGAATGCAAGGGAAAGAAAGCGGCTGTCAATGTGGAATGTTATAATTGTAGAGAGAAGGGACATTATGCAAATGAATGTCCAAAGCATCAGGGGAACTTACCTCAGAAGAGGCCAAGGGATCAAGGCCAGGCTTATGCTATCACTACTGCTGAGGTGGAAGCTCCGAAAGACATGGTGGCGGGTAATTTAATGGTTTCCTCAAGTTTAGCAAATGCATTATTTGATTCTGGATCATCGCATTGTTTCATATCTTCCCAGTTTGTTAAGAAAATTAGATATTTCCAATTTGATTTAACAAGGGAGTTGTCGGTCAAAACCCCTAAGGGAAGTATTGTTGCAACAAAGTTTTGTCGATTAGTTCCCATTAGAGCACCTAAATGTTCTTTACCTGCTGATCTCATCGTCATACCCATGATTGAATTTGATATAATCCTCGGTATGGATTGGCTTTTGGACCATGATGCAAAATTTTATTGTAAGAGTAAAGAGGTTACAATTCTTGATGATGATGATAAGGAACACCTTATCTTTAGAGCAGAATCGTCGCCACATAATTCTTATCTAGATCCACCCCCAGTAGCTCAACTAAATTCAATTATTGGGGAGGAAGAGAAGGAAATTACTGAGGATGAGGAAAGGAATATTCAAATAGAGGATGTACCTATTGTGAGAGAATATGTTGATGTGTTTCCAGAAGATTTACCTGGACATCCTCCAGAACGAGAAGTTGAGTTTTCCATTGATTTAATTCCTGGATCAAGGCCCATATCGAAGACCCCTTATAGAATGGCCACTGTGGAATTAGTTGAACTAAAGAAACAACTAGAGGAATTGAGTAATAAGGGATTTATTCGCCCTAGTGTTTCTCCTTGGGGAGCCCATGTTCTTTTTGTTAAGAAGAAAGATGGATCTATGAGGTTGTGCATTGATTATAGGGAGATCAATGCTATAACAATAAAGAATAAGTATCCCCTACCTCGCATTGATGATTTGTTTGACCAACTGCATGGAGCTCAATACTTTTCAAAGATTGACCTTCGGTCTGGATACCATCAGTTGTGTGTGAAGAAGGAAGACGTTCCAAAGACAGCATTTCGAACAAGGTATGGGCATTACGAGTTTACAGTAATGCCTTTTGGATTGACTAATGCACCCTCTGTTTTCATGGATCTAATGAATAGAGTTTTCAATGAATATCTTGATGACTTTGTAGTGGTATTTATTGATGATATCTTGGTATACTCCAAAAGCCACGAAGATCATGAAAATCACTTACGCATTATCCTGAAGACTCTTAGAAGACATGAATTATATGGGAAATTTAGCAAGTGTGAATTCTGGCTTCATGAGATTTCTTTTCTTGGCCATATTGTCTCAAAGGATGGAATTTCCGTTGATCCTTCTAAAACCAAGGCAATCCAAGAATGGCCAGCACCGACAAGTATAACTGAGGTACGCAGTTTTATTGGTTTAGCAGGTTATTATTGACGTTTCATCCAGAATTTTGCCAGATTGGCTAACCCATTGACAAAGCTCACACGTAAAGGGATTAAATTTTTCTGGAAAAAAGAGTGTGAAGAATGTTTTGAAGAACTAAAGAGAAGATTAGTCAATGCCCCTGTATTGACTCTACCATCAGGGAATGATGGGTTTGTTATTTATATTAATGCATCAAAGAAAGGACTCGGTTGTGTCCTTATGCAGAATGATAAGGTCATTGCCTATGCATCATGACAGCTAAAAATTCATAAGCAAAACTATCCTACTCATGATCTTGAGTTAGCAGCTGTGATCTTTGCTTTAAAGATATGGATACATTACCTCTATGGTGAAAATGTGAGATTTATACTGATCACAAGAGTTTGAAGTATATTTTCACACAAAAAGAACTCAACATGAGGCAAAGGCGATGGCTTGAACTACTCAGGGATTATGATTGCACGATACATTACCACCCGGGGAAGGCAAACAAGGTGGCAAATGCTTTGAGTAGAAAAGACCATGGAGTTTTGAATGTGATGAGAATTGAAAGGGATCCAATTTTCTTGGATCTAGTGAAGATGGACATGGGAATAACTAGGGAAGGTGAAACATCAATGCTTTTTCAAATGGTTGCCAAACCATCATTACTAGAAAGGATTAAGAGTTCTCAGACCAATAATGAAGAATTTAAGAAGAAGATTAAAGGTGTGAATGATGGAAGATTGAGGGAATTTGTGTATAAGGATGGAATTTTGAAATTCGGGAAGAGAATTTGTGTTCCCGATATACCTGATCTAAAAAGGGAATTGCTGGATGATGCTCATAGTTCCAACTTCTCTATACACCCAGGAAGCACCAAAATGTATAGAGATTTGAAGGAACATTTTTGGTGGGACAATATGAAGAGGGAGATTGCTGATTTTGTGTCGAGGTGTATGGTTTGTCAACAAGTGAAAGCTGGAAGGCAACATCCTGGTGGAGTATTGCAACCTCTTCCCATACCTGAGTGGAAATGGGATAATATTACGATGGACTTTGTCATGGGACTACCAAAGACTCCTAGAAGGAATGATGCAATATGGGTCATTGTTGATCGACTTACTAAGTCGGCACATTTTCTGGCTATACGGGAGGATCTACCACTTGAACGTCTAGCAAGACAATATATTAATGAAGTTGTAAGACTTCATGGAGTACCCCTATCGATTGTTTCTGATCGTGATCCTCGTTTTACTTCAAGATTCTGGAAAAGTCTTCAAAAGGCCTTGGATACTGAACTTCGTTTGAGCACTGCCTATCACACACAAACAGATGGACAATCAGAACGGACTATTCAAACCTTAGAAGACATGTTGAGATCATGCTCTCTTGACTTTCAGGGTATGTGGGATCAATATTTACCACTGGTAGAATTTTCCTATAACAATAGCTTCCATTCGAGTATTCAGATGGCACCATATGAAGTGTTATATGGAAAGAGATGTCGTACACAAACCTGTTGGGATGACGTTGGTGAAAGAAAACTTGTAGGCCCAGAACTGGTGGAGGAAACAGTGGAAAAGGTGAAAGTAATCCAAAATCACATCAAAGCAGCTCAAAGTAGGCAGAAGAGCTATGCCGATAATCGAAGGAAGGATTTGGAATTTCAAGTCGGTGATCATGTTTTCCTGAAGGTATCTCCATGGAAGGGAGTCATACGTTTTGGTAAGAAAGGTAAATTGAGTCCCAGGTACATCGGACCTTTCGAAATTCTAGAATGATTTGGGGCTATAGCTTACCGATTAGCAATGCCGCCAAGTCTCTCCAAAGTTCACGACGTGTTCCACGTATCTATGTTGAGGAAATACATGCCTGACCCAACGCATGTACTCACCTATGAGGAATTAGAACTGGAACCCGATCTTTCCTATTGTGAAGAGCCCGTCAGGATTCATGATGTGAGGGAGCTGGTGCTGAGAAACCGGACGACTCGTCTGGTGAAGGTTTTGTGGAGAAATCATAAAATGGAAGAGGCAACGTGGGAACCTGAGGAATTTATGATGAAAAACCACCCGAGTCTTTTTATGTAGTAATACCCTAGAAATTGCGAGGACGCAATTATTTGAAGGAGGGGAGAATGTAACACCCCAAGCTTCCATTGTACGTTTCCCTTCGAATAATGCAATAGCGTGTGTTGTACGCAACCTCGAGCTCTAACACACACCACAACTAATTAAACTAGCCGTTGTGAATAGTAATACCTACTTTTTGAAATTTTATAAATTTTATTTATCAAAATGGACTTCATTTTTGGATTCAGAATATTGAAGTTAGCCTATGTTGAATTTTTGGTATTTTTTTGAGAACTTCTAAATTTTTATGAATAGTGAAAAATACTTAAAAACAAGTTTTTTAATCAAAATAATTTATAGTGATAAATTATAATATTTAGTGGTTTTAAAGTATAATTAGAATATATTTTTACCATTTTATCCAATGGTGGTCATTAGAATTAATTTAACATTGAAATTGGACATAAACAATTGCCAATCTTTTGATATAAATTGTTTCTTAAAAACACGCTATTTGTTGTAACAGCGGGAATTAATTATAAAATTAATTAATACAACTTATATGTTTGGAATTTTGTAAAATAGACATCATTTTTGAATTCGGAATATCAATTATTGCTTAGGGTGAAATTTTGGCCTTATTCTGAAAAACTTCAATTTTTGATGAATAGTGAAACCACTAAGTGGTTGTTAAAAACTGATTTTTTGTTAAAATGAAATATTACCACTTCTGTGACTTGATTTTCAAAAATCCGACATACATGGTTGTCATTAAGAAGTAAAATGTGGTTCAATGATATTAAAATAATTTTTTTGGTGAATAGTAACTTTTAAGTTCTTAATCGCGATTAGAGGTAATTAGTGTAGTTTAAGGTAAAAATAATGTTTTAATAATATGAGATGAGCTTGACACTTGTCCTACTCCTATTGGATGAGTCATGGCCGAGCAAGAAAACCCATGGGTCAACTTGGGGACCCCATGGAGCCACTTTAGTTGGAAAATGACATTAATATATATTTATTTAATGTTAAAATTAAATTGACACAAACATAAGTTGTTTTACTAAAACAATTTTTAAGTGGGGTTACATAGATCCAAATTTTGACTATAAATATTCGTTAGAAAGATAAAAAGATTTCATACATTATAGTAGTTTTTTTATAATTTTTATACATTAAATAAAATAAATTATTTATGACATCATTATGATGCAGCGATGACCTCATTATTTAACGATTTAAATAAAATGAGAAGATAATGCAAAATCCAAGGCATACACTTGTCCAAAGCCTATTGGATGAGGCGATTTCGAACCCTTATCACCTTAGCCACGAATTATATAAGTGTGGGACCTTTAGAATCCGAAAATAATTTTATAATAATGTAACATTTCAATCTTTCCAAAAGAGCCCCTCCTCTCCTCTTATAAAAGGCCCCCACCTCTACCACCTTATTCACACTTCGAAGCCTTTTGGTTCGGCCAACCTCTGCCCAAATACTCTCCCAACTTCTCTCCCTTCATCCTAGAAGCTTTAATTTAGTCAGAAAGCCATCCTAAGGAGTCCTTTTGATCAAATCAAAAGGAAGAACCCGAAGAAGAGGTAACATTTTCATCACCCTCTTTCAAGTTTCTTTCTTCTTCCACTCCCACTTTGTTTATTATTTCAATTCTAAAATTATAACTCCAGTATCTTCTATATACTGTGATGTTATTATAAATATGGAACAACCATATTCAGTATTCTACCCATCATTTGAATGACATGTCACCATACGTGTGTACGTACGGCTTACCGTCTCCACGTCGTGGTGTAATTGTTATTCAATATATTATTATTTAGATGGGTATAATAATGATATGTAATTCATGTAAATAATAAATATAACATGATAATGATTCTGTATATATGATAAAATATCCAATTATATATTATTTTAATATCAAAATAATGATATTGTCGCTCGTGCGTACGTACGGACTACCGTCTCCACGAACGCGATGAGATTCATTCTCCGTCGTATCCATTCAAGTATAATTATCATTTGATAATAATAATGTTTAAGGACATGATATCATTCTATATATGAATAAGATACAACCTATCCATGAAAAACATGACTTATGTAACAAAACATATAAAAGAAAACGAGTAAGTTAACACCCGAAACAACGATAAATCTAAAATATTGTTAACAAAGCAATGTTAAAAGATCATATATGATATCATATGAATGTATATGATTCTTGTATAATTTAATAACAATTATTTCACCATTATACAGGAGGTTAACCTACCCCAACCAAGGAAAAGTACAAGGTAAGGGTTTACTTCACAACCTCTTCATTATCCAAGGTTGTTTATACATAATTATCTATTGGGACCTCGTTATCATCCACATCCATGTTTCTTAAAAATGTCTTTCAAAACATTTTTACTATTAAATGGAAAACGGGTTAAAGTCATTTATACCCTTATACATTTTTGAAAGGAATCTTACCGTCGTTTTCCAAACAATGTACTTTTTGACCTTTTTGACAAATTTAAGGTAAGAATGTTTTTTTTACTTATACGGCGGGTGCGGCTATTTTCCGCCATTATAACTTCGTCGAAGCTTCCCTAACAAGATTATAAGAATATTTTCAAGGTAAATGTATTATTTTATAATTATGGGACTTTTAAATGATTTCAAAAAGGAGAGATATTTCTCTCAAATAGCTTTGATTTCATCCATGTCAACATCCTTTGATGGGTTTTAAGTTTAATTGAAATTGATTTATGATACAAAACTTCCATTGAACATTTTGTGAAATATTTGACTGTGGATGTGTTATTTTATACCATCCATAGTTTATAGAGAAATTGTTGACATTTCGTATGCTAGTTTTAATACGAATATTTATGTTATGTTTAAACCTATTCATATGAGGAATGTATTGGACTTAATATGTGACGGGTGGAGCCTGCTATAGCTCCTCGATGCATCGGTAGGTCTCATGAGACAACTAGACGTGGAATTGGCCGAGGCCCTTTCCCAATTTGATTTATGGTTTTGGCCGAGGCCTTAATCATTTTAGATGTCTTGGCCGAGGCCATGACAAAATGTTTCAGAATGTCTGGCATTATACATTCCCTCATTATGAAAGTGGTTATTGATATTTCATGTGATTATTCGTCTAGTAGAATATCCATGTGAGCAAGTAATGGCATTATCTCATTTTACTTTTTCCATATTATGCTGAAGTTCAAGTTCAATAAGGCTTTTGTTTTAGTTATACATTGCCTTAAATGCTTATGTTTTCTTATAAAAGCTTCCGCAATATTGTTATCCTTACTGAGCATCTGAGCTCACCCCTTTCAATGTTTTAATATTTTCCAGGATGTGAAGAAGTGTATTATGACTGACTTGCAATAATAGTCAGTGAGGATATGAGTGTGGACTATGAAGACCATGTTATTGTAGTTTGTTTACTTTTTGATGTAATGAAAGACTTATGAATGTATCTAGTGTTTCCAAGGCTACTAAACTAATCGGTTTTTCGAGACTTGATCTTTTGTGATCATGCCAATGTTACGAAGTTATGCACCGACTCTGGGTAGCTGGGGTCGGGGCGTTACATTACCACTAATGTGTATTGAATTTTGAAAATCCGACATACATGGTTGTAATTAGTATGTAAAATGTGGTTCAATGAGATTAAAATAATTTTTTGGTGAATAGTAACTTATTAAGTTTTTAATCGCGATTAGAGGTAATTAGTGTAGTTTAAGGTAAAAATAATGTTTTAATAATATGAAATGAACTTGAAACATGTCCTAAACTCATTGGATGTGTAATGTCCGACCAAGACAAGCCATGGGTCAACTTGGGCACCCCATGGAGCCACTTTGGTTTGGAAATGACATAAATAACTTTTTATTTAATGTAAAAGTAAAAATGACACAAACATGATATGTTTTACTAAAACAATTTTTAAGTGGGGTTATACAAGTCATATTTTTTATTATAAATAGTAATTGTAAAGCTAAAAAGATTTCATACATCATAGTAACTTGTTTATAAATTTTAGACATTAAATAAATTAAATTATTTATGACATCATAATGATGCAGCGATGACATCATTATCTGACGATTTTAATACAATGAGAATATAATGTAAACTCTATGACCTACACATGTCCAAAACTTATTGGATGGGTGGATTTCGAACCCTTATCATCTTATACACAAATTACATCAATGTGGGACCTTTTAAAACCGAAAAACATTTTCAAATAAAGTAATATTTCTTACTTTCCAAAAGTGCCCCTCCTCTCCTCTTATAAAAGGCCCCCACCTCTACCTCATTTCACACACTTCTAAAGCCTTTGGCTCGGCCAAACCCTGCCCATTTACTCTCCCCACATCCCTCTCCTCATCGTAGAGGATTCCCTTTTGGCAGAATCCTTTCAAAGGAAGCCTTTAGGCTCAAATCAAAAGGAGTTACACTTTTAAAGGTAATTCATTCTCTCATGTTCATTTGTTTTATTTTGCTTCTCCAACCCCCCTAAACTCTTTTTATTTACTTATTTTGTAAAAAAACCAGTATCTTAAATATACTAGGATTTTGTTATAAGATTTATTCGAGCTACACTCTCACACAACTACATCAAATGGTTAAAGAACATACGGTTTCCGTGGATGGCGAAATTCTGCCTCCCGAAACGATGATTGTTCAATACTCATTTAACACCATCAAAAGGTGTCCATTATGATGTCACTATTTTTATATATGATATATAATATGTTTATGTTTTCCTTAAGCTTCTGTTTTTTTATTTTGGGCATACCTTTATGGATTCCGTTATAGGTAAACGCGATATCTTCATTTAAGGAAGTGAGGACTACCGCCCCCTCAAAGTGATTTGATTCGTTAAATACCATATGTGGGACGTATAAAGGATGGAACTATGATATTATATATGATATTATACTGGAATTATAATATACCTTTATATCATTATGATTCCATTCTATAAAATACGAAATAGAAATGAAAGTAGCGTTCATGCGTACGTACGGCTTACCGTCTCCCTGAACGGTGCATTTCATTTCTTACCTATAAATTATTAGGTAATGTTATAAATGCATGCATGTACTGGATATATATTACATATATGACATCTACATCATGAACACAATTTTTGATATAATAAACATTTGGCCACACAAACAATATGTAATTGTAAGAAGTCCACTTTCGACTTAAGAACCAAATATCGGCAAAACAAATATTATTAACTTAAATGATTACATAATGTTTATGACATGGTAATAAGTGATATAAAATGAATAATGAACTTGAAAAATGTTCTTAAGGAATTAGAAATTAACCCAAGTTTATTATTCAGGAGATTAAAGAACGATCGAGTCAAGTTGGACCCGAGGTAAGGGATCCTACTCCTCTATTTCTTTTAAAGTACACTCTTTTATGTCATTCCTTTTAAATCTCATCATTCTTATTGTTGGGATATTATTTTATATTACTCTTACTGTAATTTTTATGTTCATATGATGAGAGACCCTATTCTCTCTCATCAATCCATTTTGGATGTTTTAAGTGGCGCCGTTAGGCTGCCGAGTTTTTGTAAGGGATTTTTCATCTCACTTTTATTTCCGTGAGATTTATGCTACATTTTCCACAATTTTCATTGAGTTTTGTATGTACTGCCCATTATTATACACTTTTTGTAGTATAATTTCATTTATGGGTATTCCAATTTTCATTTTATGACCCTTCTTCCATGGGGTGTACGTTTCGAAAGTTACCCAACTCGGTAAGGGGACCTTTCACCCTCCTCTTTTTAAAAGACTTCTTTTGTTATGTCTTTTAATTCACATACTATTATGTTGAGTTATGTTCTTATATATCCTTATTTATGTAAATTTTATGTCCAAGTTATGAGATACCCTTTATCTCTCTCATCAACCCTTTATGTAAAATTTTATGTGATGCCGTTAGGCTGTCGAATTTTACTAAGGGAACTTCTTCACCCAATTTCGATTTCTTTGGGTTCAACATGTAGTTATTGAATATGTCATCCTTTGAATATGTGTGAATAACCTTTGATTGTTTTACACTTAATATCCACTTATCTTGGGTGTATTTATATTTGTCACACATAATTATGAGATTGATTTATCCTTAATTTAAGGATACCTTCTTTATAATGGATTTTATCTCATTTTACATTTCTTTTGAGACTTCATTGTTGTTATGCACCAATTCACTCTTATATAGTGTGTATACTTTCCTTTGACATATTATATCATGAATCATTTTATTATCATGATATTATAAAGTTCGGATTAAATGTTATTCTGCTATTATTTGTATTCACGAGTCTCTCATTTTGTTAGAAACTCTTTAACAAAAATATCATTTTAAATGTTTTAAAGATTTATTATTCTAAATCTTTATCTTTAATGTCCATGTTTTCAAAATGGTTTTCAGTATTTATTTATATGGACATTAATGTTTTAAAATTATAATTCCATTAAAAGCATCAAAGTGGTATGGGACACTTTGATTCAAAAATATCTTTTAAATGGTTTTTGAAAATGGATTGATTAATTCAATATCTGGGAATTATTTATTGTGATTGAAAATGAAATATTTTTATTGAAATGTTTATATTTTCCATATTTTATGTGTAATAATTGTACTTGGACATTATGACGGGTGGTGTCGTGAATACCAGGACGGGTGGTTACGTTATAACCTCCAACGCATTAGGTATGGAAGTCGGTCGTATGGCTATTCCATTAAGTATGTATGGAAATTGGCCGTATGGCTATTCCATTAAGTGATATGTGTGGAAGTCGACCGTATGGTTATTCCACTTAAGTATGTTTATGTCCCAATTTACCTTTATATATGTTATGTGTTCTTTATATGGGTTTTATGGTAATCCTTTGGTTAAAAAAAGGTAAGTAATGATACTTTATTCAGTGAAGAGTTTTTACTACTTCATGAAGGTGAAGGTATTACTTTGATAGAGTATAAATGGTTTACTTGATGTTTGAAAAACTAATAGTTTTCATTCTTTGTGTATCCCTTACTGAGGTTTTTATGCTCATCCCAAGTTTTAGAAATGTTTTTCACAGGTCACGGGAAAGAAACATGATAAGATGATAGAATCAAAGATGTGTTAAGAAAGAATCCAAGTTTTATTTTAAATATGTTTCCATTGTTGGGATGAATGAATCCTGTCTTTTATGTAACCACTTTGTTTAAAGGTGGAATGTAATGCAAGTTTCAAGATCTAATTCTCTAAAACTCTAAACCTGAAAATATCCTCAATGTGTAATCTGGTGATAACTCAAGATTATGTAAGATTTAAGGCTGGGGCCTTATAGTTGGTATCAAAGGTCGGTTTAGATAACTTTAGAGGTTAGGGTATTCTATAAGCACAAGTGACATTACCATAATGGTTAGGATTTCAGAAAGAGTCCTAGTTTTAGATAAAGTGAATGAGTAAGTGTATCATAGTGTTTACCTTCCTCGTTAGTACATGATGGTTTTGTTGATATACTCACACTGACATTTCTGTTTTAAGTGAATGGATGGATCTAGCAGTCACCAAAGAGACAATAGGTTTGAAGGAAACTGTGGTGGTTCACTGATTAAGATACTAGATAAAATGGAGGATTCAATGAGGAAACTCGTGGTTGTCCTAAACCAAATATCAAGGATTCATGATCAACCACCTGAACCTTGGTATGATCTTTAATGCATCATGTACGAGATGACCAATCGATGTGGAAGTTCAGGTAATAATTATAAAGGTAACCATTAGAGTTTATATGATCCTTACTTTTGAGATAATTACGGGTTACTATATGTTATGATGGAAGTGAAAGGCATGAGATAAAATTGATGTTAAATTATGTTATGGTTATTTTTGATGAATTTATCCCTTTATGGGGAATTATTTGTGAATTATATAGTTTTGGAAAAAGGATAACACGCAGACCGTGTGACAACTCGTCGCGTCGGACAAAGTTGCGGGAATCGAACCCACAACCAAAGTGCGACTGGTATTTATCGCCTACCACAGGACTACGTGAAGTCCCTGGTTAGTTTGACTGATTCTTTCTAGTTAATTGATTTTATGAATTAAGAGTAAGTTGATTTTGGGTTATTTATGAAAATTATTAACCTATCATGGAGGATATGTGATTAGGTTAATTACTTTTCAATACGAGACTTTAGGAGCAACGGATGTTGTTTGGAGATAAATGTTATGATTTATCTTGGAAGACTATGTGACTAAATCCTTCAAACATTTGGGTTTCAGTATTAGATTGGTTTACTTTGAATATTGTTATGGACAAATTGTTTATCTAATGATCCTTGTTGAACTTTGGGTTTTGTTTGACAAATTTTGGAGATTAAGAATAGATTTTATTTTTATAAAGGGTTATCCTTTTCTGGATTATCTGACCTTGTAATAACCTTTTTGGTTTGGTTATGGTTAAGGTCTAAAGATATGGGAAGTATATAGTTCTCTTTTGTGGATTAGGTGATTCTCTAGAAGTTGATTATAGTACTCTTAATGCGAACAAGTCTCCCTAAATACTCGGCTTTTGGAAAAAAAATATGAGTTTGACTAAGGAATCTAGTAAAAGTTTAAAGTCAACCTGATAAGTGATTATGTTTCCTTATGAATAAATTCCTCAACAAAAAGTAACTTATAACAAAAATTTTGTCTATTAACTTTTCTTACTGTGGAATCGAATACCGTTTAACCCATCACAAGTTTGTGATTTTCTTATTGTTAACTTTCTCCTAAACATGTTTTCTATCACTCTCCATCAGAACATGACCCTATGTTTTCTCCTCCATGTCCATGTTTTCCTACATGGAATCCTAGTTTGGGTTAACTCGGGTGACCTCTGTACTTATCTTTCTTTATTTTAAAGTGATTGTTTTACAAACTCTTGTTCCGATGTGGGACTTTCAAGGATGTTTCCAAGCCCAATTTTAAAATTGCGAGGACGCAATTTCCAAAAGGGGGGAAGGATGTAACACCCCATGTAAAAAAAGAATATAAAATTTTTATTTTTATCCATATTTGTGAATAAAATATTATTATGACTTTAAAGGGGATGCTATGCTCGATGGCGTACCCAACACACAACAACGAGTTTCTTGGGAATCTTACGTTGCACTCTAATAATAAAATAATATTATTTTAAATGGTAGTTAACATATAGCTGTTGTAATGGCGGGAATGGATAGAAATAATTAAAATATGATTATATATGTTTTTAAATGTTTTTACATGTATTCAATAAAGGATAGAGGCTTAAAATATGGAAAGAATTCAATTTTAGGCGTATATGCCCTAGTTTTCACTAAAGGTTCACTTATCACCTTTTGATGTTGAACCATCATTAAATATAGTTTTGTTAACTCTTAAACATTCTTTTGGACCAAATAAAACTCTTATTAAGAATCGGGACATCAAAATTTACTTTGTGTAAATTTTTGGTATCTTTCCGATAAAGTTCATTTTTTTTAATGAATAGTGTAAAATGTTTTATTTTAATTCAAAACCTCTTTTTAATCTAATTTATTTAGATGATTAGATTATCTTTTGAATTGGTTTTAAAGTGAAATTAGAATATATTTTTACCATTAAATCCAATAGTGGTCGTTGGAATTAATATCACATTGAAATCAGACTTAAACCAGTGTCAATCTTTTGATACTTATTGTTTCATAAAAACACGCTATTTGTTTTGACAGCGGGAGTTAATTATTAAATTAATTAATTATACTTATATTCTTTGAATTAGGTAATATAAAAATCATTTTTGAATTTGGAATATCAAATATAGATTAGGGTGAATTTTTGGTAATTTTCTGAAAAACTCTAATTTTTGATGAATAGTGAAACCACTAAGTGGTAATCAAGCAAACTGATTTTTCTGTTAAATGAAAGTTTACCACTAATGTGTATTGAATTTTGAAAATCCGACATACATGGTTTTTATTAGTATGTAAAATGTGGTTCAATGAGATTAAAATAATTTTTTTGGTGAATAGTAACTTATTAAGTTTTTAATCGCGATTAGAGGTAATTAGTGTAGTTTAAGGTAAAAATAATGTTTTAATAATATGAAATAAACTTGACACATGTCCTAACCACATTGGATGTGTAATGGCCGACCAAGACAATCCATGGGTTAATTTGGGGACCCCATGGAGCCACTTTGGTTCGGAAATGACATAAATAACTTTTTATTTAATGTACAAGTAAAAATGACACAAACATGATATGTTTTACTAAACCAAATTTTAAGTGGGGTTATACAAGTCAGATTTTTTTTATAAATAGTAATTGGAAAGCTAAAAAGATTTCCTACATCATAGTAATTTTTTATAATTTTTAGACATTAAATAAATTAAATTATTTATGACATCATAATGATGCAGCGATGACATCATTATCTGACGATTTATATAAAATGAGAAGATAATGTATACTCTATGACCTACACATGTCCAAAACTTATTGGATGGGTAGATTTCAAACCCTTATCATCTTATCCACGAATTATATAAATGTGGGACCTTTTAAAACCGAAACACATTTTCAAATAAAGTAATATTTCTTACTTTCCAAAAGTGACCCTCCTCCCATCTTATAAAAGGACCCCACCTCTACCTCATTTCACACACTCCTCAAGCCTTTGGCTCGGCCAAACCCTACCCATTTACTCTCTCCACATCCCTCTCCTCATCCTAGAGGATTCCATTTTGGCAGAATCCTTTCAAAGGATGCCTTTAGGCTCAAATCAAAAGGAGTTACACTTTTAAAGGTAATTCATTCTCTCATGTCCATTTGTTTTATTTTGCTTCTCCAACCCCCCTAAACTCTTTTTATTTACTTCTTTTGTAACAACACCAGTATCTTCAATATACTAGGATGTTGTTATAAGATTTATTCGAGCTACACTCTCAGACAACTATATTAAATGGTTAAAGAACATACGGTTTCCGTGGATGGCGAAATTCTGCCTCCCGAAACGATGATTGTTCAGTACTCATTTAACACCTTCAAAAGGTGGCCATTATGATGTCACTATTTTTATATATGATATATAATATATTTATGTTTTTCTTAAGCTTCTGTTTTTTTCATTTTGGGCATACCTTTATGGTTTCCATTATGGGTAAATGCGATATCTTCATTTAAGGAAGTGCGGACTACCGCCCCCTCAAAGTGATTTGATTCGTTAAATACCATATGTGGGACGTATAAAGGATGGAACTATGATATTATATATGATATTATAATGGAATTATAATATACCTTTATATCATTATGATTCTATTCTATAAAATACGAAATAGAAATGAAAGTAGCGTTCATGCGTACGTACGGCTTACCGTCTCCATGAACGGTGCATTTCATTTCTTACCTCTAAATGATTATGTAATTTTATAAATTCATGAATGTACTGGATATATATTACATATATGATATCTACATCATGAACACAATTTTTTATATAATAAACATTTTCCACACAAACAACATGTAATTGTAAGAAGTCCACTTTTGACTTAAGAACCAAATATCGGCAAAACAAATATTATTAACTTAAATGATTACATAATGTTTATGACATGGTAATAAGTGATATAAAAGGAATAATGAACTTGAAAAAGGTTCTTAAGGAAGTAGAAATTAACTCAAGTTTATTATTCAGGAGATTAAAGAACGATCGAGTCAAGTCAGACCCGAGGTAAGGGATCCTACTCCTCTATTTCTTTTAAAGTACACTCTTTTATGTCATTCCTTTTAAATCTCATCTTTCTTATTATTGGGATATTCTATTATATTACTCTTACTGTAATTTTTATGTTCATATGATGAGAGACCCTATTCTCTCTCATCAATCCATTTTGGATGTTTTAAGTGGCGCCGTTAGGCTGCCGAGTTTTTGTAAGGGATTTTTCATCTCACTTTTATTCCCGTGAGATTTATGCTACATTTGCCACAATTTTATTTGAGTGTTGTATGTACTGCCCATTATTATACACTTTTTGTAGTATAATTTCATTTATGGGTATTCAAATTTTCATTTTATGACCCTTATTCCATGGATTGTACGTTTTCAAAGTTACCCAACTCGGTAAGGGGACCTTTCACCCTCCTCTTTTTAAAAGACTTCTTTTGTTATGTCTTTTAATTCAAATACTATTATGTTGGGATATGTTCTTATATATCCTTATTTATGTAAATTTTATGTCCAAGTTATGAGATAACATTTATCTCTCTCATCAACCCTTTATGTAAAATTTTATGTGACGCCGTTAGGCTGTCGAATTTTACTAAGGGAACTTCTTAACCCAATTTCGATTTCTTTGGGTTCAACATGTAGTTATTGAATATGTCATCCTTTGAATATGTTTGAATATCCTTTGATTTTTTTACACTTAATATCCACTTATATTGGGTGTATTTATATTTGTTACACATAATTATGAGATTGATTTATCCTTAATTTAAGGATACCTTCTTTATAATGGATTTTATCTCATTTTACATTTCTTTTGAGACTTCATTGTTGTTATGCACCAATTCACTATTATATAGTGTGTATACTTTACTTTGACATATTATATCATGAATCCTTTTATTCTCATGATATTATAAAGTTCGGATTAAATTTTATTCCGCTATTATTTGTATTCACGAGTCTCTCATTTTGTTAGAAACTCTTTAACAAAAATATCATTTTAAATGTTTTAAAGATTTATTATTCTAAATATTTATCTTTAATGTCCATGTTTTCAAAATGGTTTCAGTATTTATTTATATGTACATTAATGTTTTAAAATTATAATTCCATTAAAAGCTTCAAAGTGGTATGGGACACTTTGATTCAAAAATCTCTTTTAAATGGTTATTGAAAATGGATTGATTAATTCAATATCTGGGAATTATTTATTGTGATTGCAAATGAAATATTGTTATTGAAATGTTTATATTTTCCATATTTTATGTGTAATAATGGTACTTGGACATTATGACAGGTGGTTCCGTGAATACCAGGACTGGTGGTTACGTTATAACCTCCAATGCATTGGGTATGGAAGTCAGCCGTATGGCTATTCCATTAAGTATGTATGGAAATTGGCCGTATGACTATTCCATTAAGTGATATGTGTGGAAGTCGACCGTATGGTTATTCCACTTAAGTATGTTTATGTCCCAAGTTACCTTTATATATGTTATGTGTTCTTTATATGGGTTTTATGGTAATCCTTTGGTTACAAAAAGGTAAGTAATGATACTTTATTCAGTGAAGAGTTTTTACTAATTCATGAAGGTGAAGGTATTACTTTGATAGAGTATACATGGTTTACTTGATGTTTGAAAAACTAACAGTTTTCATTCTTTGTGTATACCTTACTGAGCCTTTTATGCTCATCCCAAGTTTTTGAAATTTTTTTCACAGGTCACGGGAAAGAAACATGATAAGATGATAGAGTCAAGGATGTGTTAATAAAGAATCCAAGTTTTATTTTAAATATGTTTCCATTGTTGGGATTAATGAATCCTGTCTTTTATGTAACCACTTTGTTTAAAGGTGGAATGTAATGCAAGTTTCAAGATCTAATTCTCTAAAACTCTAAACCTGAAAAGATCCTCAACGTGTAATCTTGTGATAACTCAAGATTATGTAAGGTTTAAGGCTGGGGCCTTATAATAAAATGTGGCAAGATTACTCTCATCAATATCATGATCATACTTTAACAAATTTATTAAGGTAAAATATTCAATTTATCATAAAAACTCCCCCTAAATATTTTTATGTTTTTCAACATTTTTTTTGAATGGAAATCCGTCTATTGTTTACCTAAAAATTTCCTAAACTCTAGAATATAAAATCAGTATTTATGAGATATTTCCAAAGATAGAATGAAACTATAAGAAAGGTTAAGAAAAAAAGACATATTTTCATTTTTACCACTTTAAAATTGCCAGGAAGGATTATTTTCATCTTCTACATGAGTTTTTACTACTAAATACTATTTTAAAAATAAAACATCTTATTATAATGAGTTATCATATTACAAAAATATTTCCATTAACGAATTTTATTTCTCAAATTCCTCTAAATTCTCATATGTATTTATGATATCTAACAACTATAATCATGAAAAATGCTTAACATATGAAAAATATTTTTTATTTTTTAAGACATTGAATAACACCTTTTTTCTCAATATATAAAAAACAATTTAATATTCAACACATATTTAAAAAATGACCATGTATCTTTTAATGAAATAAACATGATGATACATACTTGTTTTTTACATTCCATGTATAAGATTAGTATTACAGAGGGTAAAAACAAATCTCTAACTCTAACTAACAGATAATTAATTATTCCAATGGGATGTGTAAAGGATCATTCAACAGATTAATAGGCCCCAATGGTTGGTAAAAATTACACTAATCCCAACTATTGGAATAGTGATAGAAGGATCAGATTGATTCATACCCCAAGATCACAAAAGAAATTACAATTTAAATCATTTACCTAAGGTGTAGGGTAAAAACCCTTTAATATTTATAATTTAGTGGTATTTTATTTAGAAGTACAACATTGCACTCATCACAAGGGCTAGATGTTACAAAATATTTTTATTATATTTTTTGAAACACTTTTCTTAACTGATTTCATGTATGATGGAATCAGAATAAAAAATGGGCTGAAATGAATTTACACTTAGACTTTGTTGAATAACCTAAGGAATTAAATTAATTCATGTTATTGATTTTTGTATTTCAACCAATGTGTAAAAGGGGAGGAAGGGTTAAAATTCAAAGGAACAGTAGTTATTTCCCCAATTTCAATGAAAATATTTTCTTTCTATTTATTCCTTTTAAATTTTAGAGTCTTTTTCATCTTGTTTTTCTGGTGGATAATCTTGATTCTCATAGGATATATAAGGGGTTTACACAATTCTCGATTGTGTTTTACTTAGATTTTGTTGTCTAGATTCATACATATTTTTAGTTTTCATACTAATATATTCGAATCTGACATCCTCTTGGTGTTTTAAAGAACTCATAGTTACCATAAAAATGGAACTTGCCATTGAAATAATCTATGATGTATTAGAATACATACATTTATGTATTAAAAAATATTCTCTAGCTAGTTGAACTATAATAAGTTCTAAATTATGAATTTTTATATCATATTTTGTTTAATTAAAATCATGTTAAGGATTTATTGAAACATTTTTCCCAATAAACTATTGAAAAAATCATTTAACATCATCCTTAGAAGGAGAAGTTTTATTCTTTTCATGATTTTGAAATCCAATTCGCTAATAATTTTGAAAAATAGATGTAGTAGGTTTTGGTCTAATGATTCTACAAGAATTGTTGGGGTGGTCCCTATATCCTGGATTATAATTAATTGAAAATTATTCTTCTATAAATTGTTTTTTTATCATATCCATAAAAATTTGTATCTTCTTATGTTTTGTATAGCATGTTAAATTTTGGACAGGAGGTACTTCAGTGTCCAGTAATTCTAAACTATTTACAATGTTCTCCAATATATTGTTCCAAATTTTGACATCCATCTAGATTATCATATTTTTTTAACATTTTGATTCATTAAGAAACATTTTTTTCTTTTATTTCATAAAATTTATCAATCATTTACACCCCTTGACCAGTGTCATTCCGTCAACTATTCACTATTTTTCTCCTTGAATATTTAGGATTTGAGTTAAGAGATAAAGGGTTGGAAACTGTTCATATCACTTCATTAGTTTTTCCAGTGTAATTTACTCGGGTATATTGGTCAACAAGTTTCTAACCAGTAGGTGATAGACCTTTACAGATGACATCCTTGAGTTGGTAGAAAGGTAGTTGGTGATGAGGATAGTTTTTAATAATGACTCTAAACCAATATGAGGCTTCATGAAAAACCTCTCAATTATATTTATAGAAGTTTATATTCTTCTTTCTCAGTTACCACATAAGTACCCTAAGAAAATTTTTCATTATGATGGATTTATAAATTTCTTTCCCACGTTTCAAAATTGTTTTCATAATGGGATAAAAACGAATTCCTTTCCTTTTTCAATAAGTAAAAAGAGAAAATTTTCATTTTTATATAATTCTCACACATTTTTATATTGTATAAATCCCTAATGAAGGATATGGAGTCCTCATAAAGAATTATTTTGAATAAATGTAGTGGTGAAAGGTAATAATATATCATTTTAATGTTTTTGGCCCCAGGATTATGTCTAGTGAAATAAGTATTATTCGATACATGGGAGTACTGATACATCATCATCCTAATATGATAAAAATTTCCATGGATTAGTTCTGGTAAATTATGTTTAGTATCTATCTCTCTCTTAGTTTTCCCATATTATATTTTTCATTCCCCAGATCCCATATATGGTTTTCAATTTCTAGATAATGAAGCCCTAAATTACTAGACACTGATCTGTAGTGCATAAAAAAATTCTCTACATAATGACATCCATTCATATTTTAATTTTTTTTATATTTCATGGTTTTATGTATTTGATGTGTTTTCTTATTTTATGAATTTTTAAAAAAAATTATAGATTCATGTATCCTTCCCTGAGAATTTTTCTAGTATTTTATGTTATAATTCATTGAGATTTCTCAACTTAAATTACTCAAACTAAAATATAGGAGAGTTTCATCTATCATAACCACATGAAAGGAATTAATGGTGAAATATAAAAAAATGAATATTAATAATTAAAAAAATACAAACCTAACATGCACAGAATAATTAATGTAATGAAAAGATGAGACATTATGAAGATTATTTAACATATAAAGAAAAAATGTGAAAAATTCAATTAAACATATGATGAATAAGAATAATGTACTGTGGAAATTTCATATTTCTTCTTAATGTGTTTCCTTTTTGTGAAATGTTTTTATTCAATGAAAATTTTACATCATGATGTAAAAATATTTGTTGAGATGATCGACATGCAATCTGAGGATTCTATCTATTGTCTCTATAAAAACCATTTAATTATAAAGGATATGAATTTTATTTCAATAAAAAACTAATTTAAAAATGATATGAATGAAAAACAAAATCAACAAAAATTCCATGAACTAATTTTTTTTGAAAAAAGTCTTTATAAAAATTGATAATGAATAAGTAAAAATCATGAACAAAAAAATTTAATAAAAAGTTGATTCTCCATGCGATTGAAAACTCCTCACTGCGATGCTCCTATCAATCTCTCCAAATTATCTTAATCTATGGATTGTGGATCAAGATTAAAATAAGGACATATGATTTTGGATTGTGGATCCTATATCATGGATCCCTATATGATAATCTCTATATCTATGAATGTTCTCCTCTTAACATAAAATTGGTGATTATATCAATTTGTGTTAATGATAATAACTCCAAAACCACCTTCTATGACTTCCACATGGTAGACCATCATTATTCCTATTCAACCTTCAGTTACTTGAGTGAAGATCTTTTGTAATAGAATTTGAAATTGATAAAAATTTCATGTGATGCAGCATCCACGATCCAACTCTACGATACTCCCAACATAGATGGATTGATTGTCATGATAACTGAATCATGATGCTCAAATCTCATGTCTCATGATCTCCTTAAACTGAAAAATTGAATATTCTAAAATTTGAATGATTTATGGAATTGTTCACATAGAAAACTGGGATATTTATCTGATTCACTGTGTAGCTGATTTCCCTCACATAACTATTTCTATGTTATCGATTTTCCCATTTCAGTGATTGGTTTTACATACATAGTTGGATCTAAACAGAGGCTAGTATTTATGTAGATTTATCTATATGGTAGGTATTTCATGACCATTATTTTGATCGGGACCTATCCTTTGAGATCATATGGCATGGTCACATAACCAGGCATGCCTTTTAATACACACCATTGGTTCGTGATTTTCCTAAACATAAAAAAAATAAAATAACAAATTATAATTATATATAATAATTACATACAAATAAAAAAATCAATTTAGGAATAAATTAGTTTTATTATAAATAATTGAACATATGAATAAATTGATTTATTGTGTAACAATATTGGATTAAGTTAAATGAATAACACAATTAAATTAAATATTTACGAAAATAATAATTTTTTTAATAAAAATAGATAAAATTAGAATAATTGAAATTATAATTTTAAAATATAATTTCATATTATAATAATAAATCAAAGAATAGCATTCATAAATAAATTATTTTAATACTGAATTACATAAAATATCAAAAAATGAATAAATTAATTAATATAAATAAATAAATGAAAAAACATTATTTAAGAAATCACATAGGGATGAAAATAGTGACAAATAAATAGTTTGTTTAATTAAATACAAATTAAAAAATAACTAAAAAAATAAATGAAATAAATATTTTAATAATAAATTTTGAGTAATAATAAATAAAATATGATATAATTGTAATTTACTCAATAAAAAATTATTTTAACAATAGAAAACATTGTTCATTACACTAGAATATGTCTAAAAAATAAAATAAATAAGAACCACATCATATAATATCTTGGAAATTTCATTCACAACCATTATTAACTTCATTACATCAGGTTCCAAACATTACAAAAATTGAATGGGTCTAATATTAGTGATGAATAATCAACATCATAATAGAATTATCATAAATTATGACATAATAACTCATCCTAAAAATATTTTACTCATAGAAACCATAAAATTATCATTTAGTTAAACAAAACCCCAATCGGTTCAGACTAGATTTTCATTATGTTGAGGTTTATCATACTTATGATCTCTATTACCTGAATTACAAATCCATCAATATGTCTTGTAATGAAAAGTTATTAAAAAATAATATCCCCTTGGTGTTTCAAAAAAGTGTGCAGTTATTCCTCTTTTATGTGCCCCAGGTGAAGATTGATTTAATAAACAATATTCCCCTTTCAGTGTTACTACCCCTAGGCACATCTATTCTATAGAATATATCCACTTATTATTTCTAGGAAGAGATGAAATTTCTAGTGGAACCCCATAATATATAATTACCCAAACATATGGATGTTATCTTGTACATATACTTGTCCCTTAAATTTATCCTTCAAGGTGTATAAAACTTAATCTTATCCAAATGGAAAATAACAGAACTAATCCACAAAAATATCTTAACACTGCTTTGATACCAACTGATATACACCAGACCTACACATCCATGTCTCGTTCTAAAAACATATACTTCTAAAAATTAAGATTATTACCAATATAGGATATATAAGATAAAATTTCACAAATTTCACATTATTATTACATCTAATAATCTCAAACAACTCGAGGAACCCTTTAGTCTAGTGTCTTTGTGAACCAGTCATAGAGGAAACTTACCTTATAATACTTGTAAACATTTACCCACAATCTTACAATAACAGAAATCATTATAGTCTTATAATAGGTTAAAATCATCTTCATAGCCATGATAATAATATAATAAGAAAATGTAAATATCATATGACAAGTAAGAAAAAACATAAGCGATAATAATCAAAGATCATAAGAGAGAATAAGATGAGAACACGGTTAGAATCAAGATATAGAAGAATAAGTTAAAACACAAAATATTTATTATCCTTACAATCTGAGAAAACACATTATAACTATAAATTAGTTAAAACACAAAATATTTCAATTCCTATAGATATTATAACATATGAACTTATTGCAATGAATTAGAGAGATATATAAAACCTTTCCTATAAACATCATTACATAAGTATTCTATAAGAAATAAGTAATTAATCATAACAAAATCTTTTATAGAAAGTGGGGTTCATATTCCATTCAAATGGAATAAAATAAGGAAAATGCTAATAATTCCAATAATCATCATAAAAAGATATACCCATGGAATATGAATAGGAATCCATAGGTATTCATCAATTTTTTAGATAAATACACATAAATAAAAATAATAAATCAGATGGTATATAAAATTTAAAAATAAAAGGTATATAATTAATTCAACAATATCCTAATAAATATATTAATATAATCCAAGTGAAGATGCTTTAATCAAATAGATTTAATAAATGGTATGTATAATGGAATCCAATTAATGAAAAATTAAGATTATAAACCATCAATGAGTATGTAAGATAGAGAGAGTGATTGGTCATTTCTATAAAAGAAAAGATCATTACATAATCCATCCAAAGAAAATTGGTGGATGGTATCTTTTGATATATATCATTGATCAAGTATAAGATAAATCAATGGAAAATAACTTAGATGAAAGAAATTTTTTAGTATTAAAAAAGTCAAATTGGAAATAAGAAATATCATTGCTCATTTAAAATCATTTTAAATGAAGTATTTTATAAAAAAATGAGAAGAATAATTTTCATTTAAAAACAATGAAATCATATGGATAATTTTTTATATAAATTAAAAAGTATGGTGGAAAGTTGTCTTCGTATAGAAAGCATTAAAAATTGATTTTAATGTACAATTTTAACTTCTTTGTATAATGATGAATATACCAGTCACATTGAAAAGTTATTTTCAAAAAAGATAATTGAAATATATGGAAAAAGTTTACTTTTGAAATATTAAAATTAACAATATATCTTTGAAATGTCATATATTCTATCAAAATAATTGTAGGGAAAAAGATACAACATTAGATATTAATTGGAAGGAAAATATATTTAATAATTTAAGATATCATTATTAAGAAATAACATCATATAAAGAGTAGAAGTACATAATTTATGAAAGAGGTGAAGGAAAAATATTGAGGTCAAATGAGATAATAGTTAATTAGGTTCTTAATTATAAAGTATAACCTTGGATAGGAGGGAAGATGTAGACGTAGAGGAAAAACCATCGTTAAAAAGGATGGTAATTATTCTTAACTATGATTAACTTTTTTAGAATGATATTTATCATGGTAAAATATTTTTATTTTAAATTAATTTCCTATAAGAGAGGAAGACAATTTATAATGAAATATAATAATAGGTAGAATTAATCAATATTTTATAAAAATAAGTTTCATAAGAATCATTTTAATCCAACTAAAGTAGTTGTGTTAACAATTTCCTCTATGATATTTCTAACATAAGAATCAAAGTATGTTGAAAGGAAGATCCTAAAATGGGAATTAAAAAATTAGTTATGGAATATATTTTAATTATTGAAAGTACTAGGATTTTTAATAAACAATATAAATGAAAATATGGTTCAGAATATCAAATATGTCCCATTGAGTTGAAAATGAGATAAAAAACCCCTACCTTATTTCTCTGATTTGTGTAATGTACTATAAGCTCTTATATAAAAACTATAGATACATTAATATTATATATCAAAAAAATATTCATTTATATAGAAATTTATTAACATAAATTATATTTATTCTCTAAATTTATATGACTTAGTAGTAATCTTTTTTCACTATCATGTGTAAGTAATCTAAATCGACGTAAATTAATTTTGTAATAATAGTTTTGTTATTCACTATTATCTAATTGTTCATGTCTACTAGAACATAGTAATAAATGTAAATATTTATTTTAATTATTTTTAATCTTATTATTTCATTCTATGGGATTTTTGGTCATCGTAATTAAATTTTAAATTGATAATTATCATGATTAGATGATATTTAAGGAGGGGACATTGACATCATAATTAATGAGGTAAATATAAAATTTACCACTAATGAAAAATAAAATAAAATTAGTATTTAATTTTTAATATCATATATTATATTTTATTAACATACCATGGTTATTTATGATATTATTTCATAGGAGTGATCATTTATGTAGTTATATTAACCCATACATGAAGATATAATAGTCATTGGATGCTTATGATTATGAAATTGGGGTTTTAGGCATAATATAATTATTATATAAGAATATAGAAATTATTTATATAATTTTATTGTTCTTAATATTATTTTATTTCATTGTAACAAATTATAAATAAATGGAATGATATATGGGATGTGTTACTTAATGGAGGACATATTCAATACAATACATGATTAACGTTATAATTTATCAAATAATGGGAGAGGTATATGGTGGAATATTATTTTATATATTAGAATAATATATGTAATATATATTTAACTTATAATATAAAATTTTACCATTTTAATCAGTAAAAATTGGTAGTGTTAATAGAAACTATAATTTTTTTTCTCCGTGGAGGCTCTTGCTCTACACAACTCACAAATGATGTTATAATTTTTCTTAACGCGAAAGTGGAAAGGTGATTATTTTTTAATAAAATAAGAATAATAGTATTAATTATAAATATTATACTAATTTATTTATACCATAAGTATAAAATTATATTTGATAAAGTATGAAATAAAATAAATGAAGTCATAAAAATTCACTCATGATGAGGAAATGGGATTTCTGTCGGAGGAATCCTTGGAAATCGAGGTATTAGGATAATATATTTTAACCAGATTCTCAAGAAAAATAAATATTATTATATAGTAATTAATAAATTTAGTTTTTATTTTGATAATGAATTATTTTAATGGGATTGAAGGGGGTGGTGATAAACCCCTTTTATAAGTGATCATAATTATATTTTTTAATTATAACCACCAATATAAATAGTGCCCATGTTAAACATTTCAGGTTGATCAAAATAGACAATAATGGATTGGGGGATGATAAGAGGTCAAAAATAACTCATAAATTCATTTTTCACATATGTTTGAAATATGTTTTTATTTTTCCTATGCTTATAATTTTCACTTATAAAATTATTAGTTTTACGACGGTAATTTATTTTTACCAATGAAATTTACTTTCATTGACTAAAAATAAAATCTAAATTATATGATAATTCGGATGTAATTATTAAAAATATAAAATATTTATTATCTAATAAAAAAATTTGTGTTTCCAAAAATTAAATTTTAAATTAGTGCATGGAACATGTAAAAATTCATTTTTACAAAAAGATTATTTTTTTCTAAAAAAAATTCTTTTCTGTAGGATCAAATTATTTATTCCATAGATTATTATGATGTAATATTATTATAAAACCTAGGTATTATATACATTTTTCTATGAAATCCAAAAAAAATATTTTGTAAAATAATATTTACCAAAAATAAAATTCAAAAACAATTTCTTTATTGGGAAATATTACTTATGTTTTTTAAGGATGAGATTTATTACTTCATAGTGTTGTTTTGAAATAAATTATTTTACTCTTTAAAACATATTTTATTATGAAATACATTTTATAATTTTTTAAGTTAATATTAATTCATAAAAAAGTCTTAAACGTTCTGATTTTAATAAAAACTATAATTTTTACAATGCATTAAAAAATTACATCTAAAAATTATGGAAAATTATCATTATGATAATATAAATATTAAAAAAATATGATGTTTTGTTTCTATGATTAAAATAATATATGTTACATTTATTTATATTAAATGTAAATTTAATATATAATGGAAAACAAAATTTATTGAAAAAACTATTTTTTTAAACCATATACTTTTTTAAATTATATCTTGTCAACTTATATTTCAATGAATCTTAAAATTTTATTTAATGTACTTTTATACTATATATTATCATAATAATCATTTAAAATTTATCAAGTTAATTTATTAACAAATTTAATAGTTATTTGAGAAGGGACATTTTTTAATATTAAATCTTATTAATTATTTATCCACTAAACGTATTTATGTTTAATTGAATGCTATATATTTATTTACTTGTAGTTTTATTGATTTTATAATTTCATAATAATTTCCACAAAAAAAATCATTTGTCATTTTGGTTTGGTGTTGCATGTGATTTAAACTGTTGGATAAAGTATTCATCTAATGAAAAATATTCCCATATTTGGAGGTTTTGTAAAGAAGTTACCAAAAATGAAAATGTTATATGAATAATCTACAATTTTCAATTATATTTGGTTAATATAGAGCACACTACTAGTAATGTATTTCAATTTTTCATTTATTGGTCTCTATATTTATTTTATGCTAGTTCATTTTTTAGAAGGTCTCTCTATTGTTGTCCCCCTACTCCATCACAATTAGTAAATAAAATTTGTTATGCCCAAGAAATTTTAAAATTCTTAATTTTTCTCATTTAAAATAGTAATTTTTAATACCTTATAATAATTCATGGTAAACAATATCATAGTAATGAAATCCATTAGATCAATTTCTAGAAGTGTAATTCTTGAAAACTACAATGCAATAAATTTTGTGTTCCTGAATAAAATATTTGATCAATAAATTATCATTTTTATTTTAGTATCATTTATGGGTATTGATGGCATAAATAAAAAACACATTGTTGATCCTCATAATCCTAGGTTAGCATATTAGATAAATGATAGAAGTTATCTAATTTATTCCATGTAATTATTTCTTGGATTGATATGGGTGAGCTAGATATGTTGTGTATGTTCCATTGTTGTATTCTAAGGCAAGTCCATTTGTATTTGAGAGATTCTAGTAGATAATAAAATTTAAATATTAAAGGATAATTTATATGAGTGAGTTAATTCCTAATAACTATTGAAATGTGCTCAAATTAAATCACTACACACTCTGTCTAAATCTGGTAAATAAGTACATGCACAGAATATAGAGGTGATATCACTATTAATTATATCAATATTATGAAAGATAATGACCAAAAATTTTAAAGGTATAAATATTATACCCTATTGGTTTTTTTGGATCTTCTTCTTAATGATCTAATTCGTTTCTATGCAATGAAGCAGAAGCCTTACCGATTAGATACTTGATTTTTTCATGAAATTACCTTTTTGAAATTTTATCTTAGTGAGTACTTTGAATTTTTTATTTGGATGTTTATGGTTATTTTGGTTATACCATAGAGGGATGGTGTTTATTTCCATACAATATAGACCCATGTAACGATTGAGTTAAAGTAGTATTGATTTGAAAAAATGTTTACAAGGTATAAGTTATTATAAATAGGAACTAAAAGGTATAATGAACAGTACCATCATAATTTTAAGTATGATAAAAAGATAATATAAATCCCAATTATATATTAGATAACTTTATAAGATAGGTGAATGTATTTTAATATAGTGTTATTCTAAACAAGATCGGGGTACAATTTTTGGCCATACAACTCTGACTAAAATTGATGTTGCATACATGGTTAGTAATTAAACTATGAAAATAAATACATAATTGAGGTTGCATACATGGTTAATACTTAAGGTTTCATACTTGGTAAATAATTATATTGGTAAATTTCTGGGATATAAATGTGAAAATTGATTGCATTAATTTTTCCACAACTAAAAGGTTACTCAGTTTATGGTTGTGAGACATGGATGGTTATTATGGAAAAAATGGTTCATCCATCCAATATATGTAATTAACATAGTGTGAACTATGTCAACACAAATATGGATAAATTTAATTGAGATAAATTAATTGAATAAGTGGTATTTATGAATAAATATAATCTTGATTCCTTTTAACAGAGGGTAATGACTGATTTAAATTTTAATTTTAGTTTTTTTAATGAAGACAAAATGAGATATAAATAGATTGGTAACGATAATTATTGACCATTTTTAATGATGGGTCCATTTACATTCTACTAACTGGGTATGCTAAGGACCAAAATTGACTGTATTCATATAATGAATTCCACTTTAATATTTATGAATGTGTTTTTTATGATAGGATCTTCTCTATAGAGATATAGATATTTTCATTTTTTCATAGGCATTCCAAATATTGTATGTGCATATCCAAAAAATTTGAATTAATTAAAACACACAGCATAAATATTTTGAAAAATGAAACTAGAATGTTGAAATGGTATATGAAACACTAGAATTTGAAGAAAAAAAATTGGACTGTAACAATGTTCTTTGAGGGTGATAAAAGTGGTTGATGATCTATTTATTGGCCCAAGATAGATGGTCTACATGAAACTACATATCCTATAATAACAAGAATAAAAACACATATAGTTCTAGGAAGAAACTGTATCTTCCCAGTATAGAGTCAATATAAAAACTTCTAATGTGAATGATGTTATTATAGATAGTGTTGTTGGAGATAATGAGTGTGGATTTCTAGCTTGGTCAAATATATGTGATCCAAATGTAAATAAATATTATATAATAATAATAAAATATCAACACATAATTATTGGATTAGGTCTCCACACTAACTTGTCTCATTATAAGGGTAAGAATTAAATGGTTCCATCTTAATGTATGGTTAAAATAGTAAAGCCACAATGTATTGGTAGGGTACCAAACATTAATATGGAGTAGGGTATTGAAATGAATGAAATTTTTGATTGGTCCTATTATAGGAGATATGAGATTATCTACTGAACCTTAAATAATTAGAATAAATCCATATATATATTTTTTTTATTTTTCGGATCTTACATTGATCTAGATGATGTTCTAAAGATAATAAGATTAAATAAATAACACAACTATTGAGTGGGGAAAGGGTGACACTTCACATGAGTTAGTAAATAGTCTCAACACCATGATGAAACAAGGGACTGAGCGAAAGTGAATGGTTTCTAATAGGACCATGATATGATATCTTTTTTTCATAACATTTCCATTGAAAATAAGAATAATGATATTGTTTTTTCTTGGAAAAGTGGTATTTTTATCCTTGTACATGGTTATTAAAGAAAACATGTCACTGGAGGGATTTTAATACACTGGGATATCTTTCATAGATCATGATATCAGACATGAAGATTAGGTTGTATCAAATTTACCATAAAAAATATTTTACTTGTTATATAATATGTTCCATATATCTAATAGTTTTTAGGATATGTAGTGAGTTTCTATATTCCATTATATTTAACATATTCTGAAAAATAATAACTGAATCCCATATATATTTTCACAAATTAATTCATAGGGAACCTTAATTAATGGGTGGGATGATGCTCTCTCAATCCATTTTAATTATGAATTACACACCCTCAAAGTATATCTTGTGTCTAATAGTATGACCTTCACATTTATATTGAAACATTTGGGTTTCTTCCAATGTATCATTTAAAATTCTCAAGGATAATAATAGTTTATCTTGGGTGAACAAGTAGAACCAAATGATTTTGATGAATGATTATGTAAAATATGTTTGATGGAATTAATGGTTATTAAATGCATGAAACCGTTTCCCATTAATCCATTCTAATCCAACCATCATGATTTATAATTTTTCAACTCTAGTAAATTAATCTAAAATAAATACGATAAGTGAAGGTAACTAATATTAAATGGGAAAAACCGATTCCATCAAATACACCAGTTAATATAGGATCTATTTTCATACTATCACTAAATCCAGTTCTCCTTGAATTGTTCATATTGATTGCAATGAGAATTATTTCTAGACTGGAAGGAATCATTCTAGTTCTCTTAAGAAATTGATAAGGAGGAGTAGAATTTATTATTTCTTTTCATAAGAGAGTTCTAAAGAATGTTCTCTATTGAAAGTGTTAGCTATCTAGAGAGATCTGATTTACAAAACACATCAATTACCATAAAAATTATACGATTAGATTTATATAGATAGTCCATAAAATTATTTATTACACAAAATATTTTAACAAATGTCTTAATTCTTAGTAAATCCTCACATCTAATAAAATTAATAATTTTTTCATTATCTCTAGGATGTGTCCAAAACTCCAAAATAGGTGAATTTTATTTATTTATTTAAATTAGACAAAATATATCATTTCAACCAGACCCTTTAACTTGTATTATAAAATCTTCTTTGAAGCTATCAATACATAAATAATAACTATCAATTTAAAAAATAAATATCACTTTATTTTTTATTTAAGAATTATTTCTATTATTAATATAACCATACTAAATGTTATTCATTGAAACTATAGAGTATTATTTATTCAAATATTAAATTCAAATTGAATTTAATATGACTTCTAAATATATTTAGTATGTTACCCTCTAGGAATATTGCTTAACTGTATTAGAAATAAAAAAATACTAAAGGAAAATATTAGTGTATAGAAACAAATAAAATCATCCATGGAGAAAGTAATTATTCTCAAAATAAAAAAAATATTTTGGAAACTAACTAGGTTATATAAACACATTCTCTATATATCTAATCATGAAGGTTTAAATGTTGTTTCATCAACCAATATGCATAATCAATCCTTTTTTAACTTTTTTGAAATGAAATTTCTCTAAAACCATGTGGAAATTTACTTAATTAGATATATTTATTCCAATCAAAAGGACAAAGAAATATACTTCCAATTAATTAAAAGGGAATAATATTTTCTTTATATATAAATTAATTTTATATCATTCATGGTCCACTCAATGTATCATTCCCTATAGTGAAAATATACATCATGGTTTTCAAAAATATGTCAATGTATGTTACTCATGATATAAATTAATAAATATATCAAGTCTTAGGACCAACACACATATAAAAATATAGAAATATTCAAATGAACATATTCATGGTCCTACTCTTGATTACCCTCTCTTAGACTAGATACAATTTCGCATGACATTCAGTCATTTATCTCTCACATAATATTTATGCTTCTACTAAGACAAGGCATTAGTTAATAATTATAACAAATTCTTCTACAATGAATATCTATGTTATGTGACCTCACCCCATTGAAAAAATACTAAAATAGGTGATACATTTGAATTTTATTCCATATAATTTGATGTGACATTGGCTCTATGGATATGTCACTCTTAAAGTATTATCACAAAACAATGTGATATGGTCTTTAAGTAAGCACATAAATCTCTAAGATGAGGTTTCATATCCACCACACTTCTTTAGATACATTTTACTAAGAATCTAATATATAATCAGTAACCAACAATTGTTATTTACCTCTTCAATGTCACCACTCTTCCATTGAGGGTGAACATATATCCTAATTATGATTTTCAAAAATCTGAATTTATCTGTAAGGGAGTATATGTATATCTTATGATGACCAAATCAATAGATTATATATAAATTAAGAATATATTATAGAAACATGAGTCTCTTATACATTTTAGGTCATGTTTTTTAACATAATTTTCTATAGAATACAACATATAAATATAGAGGTCTTGGTTCCCCATGAGATTATAATCATAATTCAAAATTGTTAAGATATGATACTAATAATTTATTTAAATATTCATAATATTCCCATTAAATACTAGTGATCTTATTTTACTATAAATGATATCCTATAAAAATTCATAATGAAAGCTATTGAGTTATAATTAATATTAGGGGAATAAATGGATTAAAACATGGTGGTTAGGTAATATATTTGAGTTAAAGAACATATCATGATATCAACATGAAATGGATCATAAGCAATAGATCTTTTAAAAATAGAAAAATTATTTCAACATACTATAAGAAAAAAATATTTTTCAATAAAATAAATAATGGAATCATAAGAATAAGGAATGGATAACATAAAATACATCAAAATAGCGTGTTCTAGGAAAACTATCCCCGAACCCTATATGGTATCTAATGTGATGAAACCATTAACCATTTAAATGGAGGTATATATAATTTTCAGAACACCCAAACAACTTATAACATCTATATGAATATTAATTCCACATTTTTAAATTTTACATATTACGTAAGTATAAGATAATACCACAGAAGGAAATGTGTTGCATAATATGGTCTTCGAGAATAACCAAATATAATATGATAAATATTTATATGAAATAAGGTATTTAATAATTCATGGTTATTAATAATTGAATTGGGAAGAGTAGGTAAAAAAATTATGTTCATGTAATGTGAATATATATAATATAGTGGAGGAATAATTTTTAAAATATGCCTCTTATGTAGGGTTTTAAGAAAAATGGTAAAGAATATTTAAAGGTTAAAAGAGAATAGAATTTTCCATAAAATTAAAGATTAAACCAAATGTGTTTTCTTAGAATAAAGATTGTTTTTATAAACCAAAAAATTTAAAAAACATTTTATTTTGTGGTAAATAGAGAAAGATAAAAATTTAAATAGTTCCCTTTTAATGAGTTTTCTTAAAAGGTGGAAGGAATAAGAGAACTCAAAGAACCATTGATAAAAAACATAAAGTTAACTATTTAAAGGTAATATATATATATATATAATAATTACTTTAGAATAATATAGAGGTAAATAGAGAAAAAAAGAATTCATAACCCTAGAGTAAAGAGGGTGGTTGGGAAGATCCCTTACACCACATCCTTGAATCGTTCAGTATATTCATCTAACTTACACAGTATTGTAATTATGTTTATTAAATTATTTATTCATAAACATTTTTATATATATTTATTTATTTCATTTATTATTACTCTTAAATGTTTTCTTATAATAATTTTAAAATAATATTATGATTATGTTCACCTTTCCATAGATATTTTTCACATGGTTTGAATGTGAGAGTATTGTATTAGTTACTATAAAATTTATTTTTTAATAATACCATAAGATAATAACTGCAATGGAATCTTCATCATGTATTTATTGAGTTTTTTATTGTCAAAAATATTAATATTTGTGTTAACATAATGTTTATTTATTTATTGTAAATTTTATTGTTACACGGTTAGTAAATTTATGATATTTTTCATAACAATGATGGCCTATTTTTGAATTATTTAACCTTATGTTCATTAGTCCATTAAGAAATTAGAATAAGTGTAAAATATACATATTTAGATCCATATATACTACAACACTTTAATATAATCATCCATAAAGACTATGGTTAAAAATAAAACACAATGTTCTTGGATGGGGTGAACCGACCATAATAAAAACAATGTTTTAATTTTCAATTAGAATGTTAAGGGGATAGATATTTCATTTTATGTTAGTATAAAATGATTCTATAATATTCATAATATTTATGTCATAATACTATTATCTATAGATAATACTTTATGAGTCATACTAATAAAATTATATAAGAGTTTTAGGTAGATAGTTTTTCATCCTCCCTTGGATGATCGTTGTTAGTCCACATATTAAAACTTCTTATTTTGGTTTGTTGGTGAGACCTACTATTTTATAATGTGTAAAGGGAGTTAGCGAGAGATTAGTAAAGAGTTTTGTTGACATAATAATAAATATTATTGGTCAAATTTGGTGGTGAATTTTATCATTTATAGGGGAGGAGGGTATTTTATGATAAAATATTAGAGTAAAATATTATTTCCTCAGATAGTCAGACAACATGAAAACAAAGGGGATATTGATTATAACATAATAAGAAAATTAATATGACCAAATAAATTATAGAAACATCAATATTTTATTCTGATTAACTATTAAAAAATATGGTACTTCTATGATACTTAAACAGAATTTTTCTATATCCCCTCCATATTTTATTTTCTATGGAACATTGAAAAATTTAGCCCCATGATTTTTTATGTGATTTTCTAACAAATTAAATCTATTTTGGAAAATAATTCTCTAAATAAAAAAATTATAATTTTTTTAATAAAACCCTCATTTATTAAAAAAATATTAGATTTTATTACACAACCATGTTTCTGATTGTTGAAAAAATTATGTGACAATTTGAAATTTTAAATTACAATTTATATATAAATAACCATTTTTAACACAATTTTATTGAGAAAATTATTTTCCAAAATTTTAAATTTATTATAAATAATTGTCTTAATTGAAATAAAACATATATATTTTACTAAAAAATTAAATTTTACATTTTTATGTCAAAAATTTCTTTTATCATGATAAAACTTTTATTCATTTAAACTATGAATAAATTCCATATAAAATTATTTATTAAGGAACCAAGAATAATAAATTTCATATATATCAGTGTTTATCTAAAAGTAGTAAAACAATATGGGAATAAATAAAACATTATTTCATATATAATATATTTTAAAAATAAATATTATTTATCCCCTAGAGATATATCCCCATATTAAATTGGTATAATCCCTCTGAGTAGGTGTGCAAAATTCGTACATTCATGGGATTTTTTAGCATAAATCGATCTAGTGGAGGTCTCAAATACCTTGAACTTATCTCATATATTATTCCCCTTTATCATCAATTATTAAATCTATGATTAGAGTTGGTAAGGGGAAACCCCTAGTGATACTACCTCCCTACCGATCATTGAAAAATTAGCTTAAAAGTGAAATATCATACTAGGTGAGGCAATTTTTTCTCCCTTTTGTATCAATTATTTCTCACCACTATTCTTAATATAATCTAATTATAATAGTTAAATTACAAATAATTCATCTATAATAGCTATAATTCCCAATATTAATGTTGTACACATGAGTTGTTTTGAACTAATAATAAAGAATAGTTTGTTTTTTTACTAAACATAGATGATTTATTACTAGGTAAATTCCAATATAAAATAGTCAGGGTCATTAAATTTGTCCCCCTTAAAAAATATCATCCTCACAATATAATTTCACACACTAAGATAAAAAGTCATGAGGGTATTTTTTGTTTCATTACTACACCATGTTCCCATGATTCCTCTTCTTAATTACAAATTTTAAAATGTATTTTGACAAGAAGAGTTGTCTTTTTGTGTATAAATTATCTCTATAATAAAAAATATTCACTATATTATCCTCATAAGAGGTATAATTTAACAACTAAACTACATTTTAATTTAGTACATGCAAGGGATCTGTTATGTACTTCATTAGGATGGATACATGGAACATGTTGTTCACTTGAGACTAGTTTAATGATAGTTCAATTCGATAGGTTACCACTCCGATGTGATTAATAAAATTCAAGGGGCAGATGTATCTCAGAAATAGATTTCCTATCATTCAAGACTTAATAAATTTATTCCATAGAAGTAATTTGAGGAAGTCTTTATCTCTAACATCAAACTCTATATATTATTGATTTTTGTTTGAACAAAACATATATCAACTATTTATTTCTCATTTGTACGATTGAATCCGCTTTTCTTTTTGAACCAATTCTTCAAAAAATTCAATTACCAACATCTATCATTCACAAACATCATATTAAAACATGGGTGATATATATCCCTTCCTATATAGTTATTCATATGGATAGATCAAATTTGTCTAGTGGATGCTATTGTTTTAGGTAAAATTGATCTGTATAAAATGTTAATCCAATCCTCCATTAAAGAATATAGAGAAGGGATCTCAATATATAAATAATATTTTAGATTGTTCATTATATTATACATCAAATTGTTTTTCCTATATCATAATCATGTATGAGTATATGTTCATGTAATATTTTAAACTTCTTCATAACATTGAGGTGATCCTCATATCATGATAAGATGCAATTGATAGAGGTGTTCCATGAAACCTCACCAGTTCTCCGATATAAATCTTTCCAAGATGATAAAATGATAAATATTATTGAATATATATAATGTGAGATGTTTTTTTTCTTATTTTTCACTATAATACATTTGGAAATATGTTAATTGTATGTGTTTAGAAAACTCTTGAAAAAATATATAGTTAAATTCTCTAATTTCAAAGTAGTTATGGGTAATGGTTGTATTATTCATTAGATATTTTTATTTTTACCTTAAATTATTTTCATAAAATCATTAATATATATATATATATATTAACCACTTTCATAATATAATACCATGATAAGTTCTCTTAGATATTTTAATACATCATTTTTCTCCCTAGGTGAAAAATAAATTTCAAGTTATATGTGTCATTAAATTTCTCATTTAACATAGTTCTTTATTGTATCCTAAACCAAATATAAAAACGTATTATTCATAAATTTTGAGTTATGTTTCATCCCCCTTCTTTTCATATCAAACCATATTTATATCTCCATTCCATGTTATTGGGATTTCAAAATCTTCTACATAATTGATGGTTGATCAATATTTTGGTCATATAATATTTCTTTCATTCCATTAATATTTACAAGAATATCCTTTTTATGTAGAAAAAAGAGTGGATATTTCTGAATACTCATCAGACAAAAGGCTTTATAATCTTTTCTATAAAGATAATCTTCCAGTTTAATTACCATTATATAATTTCAATGGATTGAGAAGTCATAATACATGATCAAATATCACCACATACACTGGTGCATATTGACATCCTTATATGTTAATATATACAAATGACTCTTTTGATTTTAATATATATCACACTACCCTCTATATAGATAATTCTTTTAAATCATTAATGTGATTACTAAGACAAACTCTAGATCATGTATTGGATATTTATTCTCAAGAATAGTTAATATTTTTAGAGTATTCTTCTATGTTATAATTTTTCATGATGAAACATACTAGTATCTTTTCTAAGAATCACCATATAAACACAATAATTACCCATTTATGGGTAATTCGCGTACAATAGTAGTTCTTATCCTTTAATTCAACTTATTCAAATTCTTTTCAAATTAATTTTTCTAAAAAATATTCACACCCATGTGAGTCAATTTAGTTAGTGGGTTTTACCATCATGAGAATTTTTAACAATGCCATCGATAATACCTAAGTAATTTTAGGAAACTAGAGATCTATGGGATAATATTCTAAATGGGCCATTTATCAATATAAATTTTATTCGATGGATCCAAACATATTTCTTATACTATGATAACAAAATAAAATATTTATAATTACCCAATATAAAACTCAAATTTATTATACATTTTATATAAATTATCCTTTCATAATGTATTTATCATTATATTAATACAATCCTCATATTCCAAAATTCTTTTATATCATATGAGGAGAACATCTATAAAGACTACCAAAATTTTTGCAAGGTAATCAGTAATGAAAAAAATTCATTATGTCTATAAATATTTTAAGAGAATTGATGAGTCATAATGGAAATACTATGAAGTCATAGTGTCCATACCATGTTAAAAAATATTTCTATAGAATATATTCCTTCATCAAATTTAATTGATGATATCCCAACCAATCATCCAATTTTGATTGGTATTGATCCCCATGTAGCTGATTAATAAATTCATTAATCTATGGTTTTGGATACTTGTTATTTATCTTGATTTTGATAAGTTTATTGTTATAAGTTCATATACACATTTATTATTTATTATTCATGAAATATGATACTCTTTTACCCCAAGTGTAATCAGTTGGGTGTATAAAAACCTCTCATATCATCTCTTGTAGTTTTATATTATATTCCTCAAGCTTAATAATGGAAATTCAATAAGAAATATTGGATATCATTAGATCTATGGTAATAGGTTCAATTGAGAAATCATACTTTTGTTTTAGAGGAAGACAAGGGAATATTTTGTTGTATACATCATTATATTCCCTCATAATGGGAATGTATTCAAGGATGATTCACTCCCTTTCCTTAGTCATTTTTCTTGATATTATTTCTTATAAAGAAAATAATATCCATATTTGAGATGAATTATCAAAAGGAGATTCTTCCTTTACCTGGAATTGTTTTAAAATTATATGATGATTGGGGATATTGTACATGATTGAAAGCTCTTGAACAATGATGTTGGATTTATTTAAGTGTAACAAATCCATTATTAGTGTTACATTCAATTCCACAAAAAAGTGATTCATGAGGTTTTACTGGAAACAAAACCCAAAAATAATGATTGGGGAGGAGTTATATTATTGAGACCACAAAAAACATTTTTGTTTATTGCATTCAATGATAAACAATATTCAATGATATGATGTTTTATTTGAATAGTTATATTAAATGTCCATGAAATGAATGAATGCATAGAACCATAAAGAAATATTTTTTTTCAATTATTCAGTGAGTAAATACTGTACAGATCACCACTTCTTTTTCAGGACCCACCCAAGCTATAGAGATTGTAAAAGATGGTCCTTTTATTTTAGAATTATTGGTTGTTGATATTTATTATCCTTGAAATCCCTTTGATTATGGTATTTTTTTATAGAATTCACATTCATTATAGTTGAATCATTATTGAATGGGATGAGGATTAATCAAATCCTCCTCATTTATAATATTCGTGAATGACATCTTATCCCATTAGAATTAATTATCTTTATGTACCTCCTTTACACATTTTAAGTACGTCCTTATTTCATTTAGTCATTTTTCAAGATTACTCATCCCACACATATGAAAATTGGGAATTTTTATTTTCATTACACAATGAGATTTATTCATTGATCCTCTAGAATTGAACTCCATTATCAATATCTAATCTAAAATTCCTGGAGATAATTAAGAATCAATAATCTTGATTTTGACTTTGAGGGAACATTTGATAATATCTTCATATTTTTGGAAGTCTCAAATAAACTTATCTTTTTGCAGACACTCCCAAAATACAATAATTAAGTGTACAAACTTACATTCTAGGTCAATTAAAAACTCAAAGTTATACCATGAAGTCTTTGTAGAGTATACCACATTATACCTGATAGATTTATCAATCTATTTATTAAGTCCATAGAAATCTATATCATTATTAATATGGATAGTGGAAGGAAAACATTTTTTCAATAATATCCTCTTCTATCCTTCCTACTCTATTGATTTTATTTCTTCATTGCACTTTATATTACTTTTTAGTGTACACCCATGATCGAGTAATCAAATTAAGTGAGAAAAACATGTATATGTTCTTCATGCTAAAAGAATTGAAGGATAAAATAATATCTTCTAAATGGAATTAATATAGGGTTCCATAACTAAGATATGCGATGATCCATTAAAAGTAGGAGATAATTTTTCACATAAAGAACTCAATAGTGATGTTTTATTTCCTCCGAGAAGGGTTAATTCAACATTATTCAAGATATTATTCATAATAAGACTATGTTTAGAAATTACTACCATGAATTTATAGATTCCAGCTCCCATCATATTAGTTATCTCATTTTTGAAATCATCACATTTTATAATATAATGTTTTTTTAATGATTCCTCTTATGTATATCCATTATCTAAAATACATTAAAATTAGTGATAAGAACAATCAAATAAATTATCCTAGAAAATTGAAACTATAAACAAATAAGTAACAACTTTTTAGTTGAAATTTTTATAGTAAAATATGGATTTCTAGATTTCAATATAGGTTTTACATGGTCATATTCTTATTAGGTTTTGTAACCTTCATAATGGGTTTTAAAGATTATCTAGATTAACTAATGAATATACCTCATGAGTTTCAGACTAGGTGTAATGTTAGACCCAATTTTTTTGCTACATATTTTGATCATGTTATTACGCCAACAACATTTTTCATGGTTATCACCCCTAGGTAAATATATTCTAGAGCCTACATCCATATGTTTTCATCCATATGAGGGTGTAATTTCTAAGAAACCAAATGCTTTATACCTTATCAAAAACATCTTGATGTTTTCCTATATTTTCAATTATTATTAGGGGTTTCATTAATGTTTTAGTCATAATCCACCAAATCACTAGAAATTTCTCTAATACCAACATTTAAAGAATAATTCACTTATACATTTTATTTATTTTTTATCATATATTTTTAGAAAATAAAAGCCAAAAATATAGATTTCTAATGGCTTTGGGGTATTAGAAACATAATACAATAACTCAGACATAAACAATATTGATTTTTTTAAAATATATGAAACATTCAATTTTAATTAAATTTAATATTTTTTAATTTATAAGATATCCTATGGAAATTTATAATGTTAATGGGTGAGATATAAATCCCAGTTCAAGAATAGATAAAGTAAAACATGATGGTTATGTAACATATAAGAGTTAGAAGCCTTATCATGCTATCATAAACAACAAGATTATATGTATGAGATTATTGAATAATGGAAGTAGTATAATAGTCTCATTAAATCATAAATATTGGCAAGTAACACAAATCATGACATCATAAATAAAATCCATGGATCACTACCAAGACATCATAACATAGTGTGATTTGATAACATCCCATGAAAGAAATTCAAGGTATATCATGATATGAATGTATTACCCAATGAATTGGGGGGATATATTAGTTTTAAACCACACATCACATATATAACATATATATGAATGTTTTTTCCACATAATGAAATCAAACCTAATTAATACTCATTACAAAAACCAATGAGAAGAAAATGGCTTACATACACGTTATTTTGAGTATAACCAAATGACATATAATAAATATTCTAATGAAAGATGGTATTAATGTATTTTTCTTATTTCATAATTAAATAATGACAAATAGGTTGGGAAAATGATTTTAATGTGACTATATTACATAAACTAGTTTTTATAAGTATGTTGGGAAATGAAACTCATTAGTCACTATTTATGAAATAAGGTTATTAATATTTATAAAATGTTAGAATATATTTTTTTATTATAAAACTATAAAGAAACCCAAATTTTTTAAATTAAAAAATAATTATTTTTATAAACCATATATTTTTATAATAATTAAACCAATAATTATAAGAAATTGTAAAATAATTAGACTAATTACCTTTAAATGAGTTTTCTTAAAAGATGAAATTAAGAATAGATATTTAAGAACATGTTTTACCCGCAAAAAAGAAAGTTAATGTAGACTATGTATATGATTGGAAAATATATAGAAAATATGTAATAACGAAATTAAAATAATATAAATGGAATGATAGAAAAATAAATATAACATAAAACCAAAAAGTAAATATGGTAGTTTTAAAGATCCCTTACCTCTAGTCTATATATTTTTTGATATGTTCATATAACATATTTAATAATCAAATTAAGTTTATTAAATATATGATTTTTAAGAAATTTAAATAAATATTTCTTTTATTATTAATATTTTATGTTATTTTTAATGATTTTATTATAATATTATTATTATGTTTACCATCCAATGGATATTCATTACATGGTTCAATGGTTACATTATTTATTAATAATTATAAAATTTTATTTCTAACGAGTCCATACAACAAAATTTGTAATGTAATTATAATAATTCCATTAAATATGTTTATATCATCCTAAATATCCACATTTTTTCTAACATATGGATGACTCATTCAGTGTAAATATTATCACTATATGAGTAGTTCATTTATGCAGTTTTTCCAACCATGATGAACTTATTGGGTTTAGTTAAACATAAGAGTATTTATACATTAACTAATATAAAAAATATATAATAAATTTTTTTTGATCCCTTATATCCATAATATTAATATTTTAATAAACCATGAAGGTTGTTGTGAAAAATAAAACTTGTTGTTCAAGGAGCTGGTAAGCAAACCATAATATGGAAAACATTATCATAATGAATTTAAATGGGGGGAGGTCAGATAACGAATTTTTAGTTTTTCTAATAAGAAATCATAATATTAATAATAATGATGTGAGAACGATATCTTAGTTAGAGTATATTTAATGAGGGATAAAAATAAGAAAATATATGATTTTTGGGTAGATAAGGTTTCCAGTTTTCTAGATGCTCACTCTTAGGCATCACCATATGGATCCTATGTTTGGTCTCTTTGGTAGAAAAAGGATAGTAAGATGTGGGGAGAAAGTTTTATTGATATTAGGGAAAATTTTGGGAAATATAAGTCTTATAATTAGGGAGTAAATATGGTGGTGAAATGGGTTATTTATAGGGGGTAGAATAGAGGTGTTTTATGATAAGATATTATATTAAAATATAATTTTTTTAACATAGTGATATATAATGTGAACCAGTAGTAATGGTATTTTTATTCTATAATAATTGGGATATTAAAATAATTAGTTAATCTATATACATTATAACATTTCATTCATTAATTCCATTAAAAAATTTATCACTTGTATGACACTTATACGGTATTTTACTGTCTCACCATTGTATTTTATTTTTATGAACAATATAAAAACATTAACCCAATAATTTATAGACATGGTAATTAAAAAATGACATCTATTATAACAAAATATTTTAAAATTATAAAAAAATAAAAATTTTATAAAATCATCTGAGTTTTTTCAAAAAATACTAGTTTTTATGACATAACCAATTTTATGACACTTTTAAAATATTATGTGGGACCTTATAAAAAAATATTATAATTTATATAAAGATATATAGTGGTTTATATGAATATTTTATAAAAATAATATTTTTTTTCAAATAAATTACCATATTATAATTATAATTTTTAATAAAAATAAAACACATATAATTTACCTAAAATTATAATTTTGCATTATTTGTGTCAAACATTTATTTTAACTTCATTAAAATTTTATATAATTATTTTATGATATAAATTAATTTTTTTATTTATTTGGATACCCAAAAAAGTGAAATTTCACCATTAGAAAATTTCATTAATAAATATTAATATAATATTGTTTCATAGTAAGCTTTATTTCAATCCTATGAGAATTTTCACAGTAATAATACTTATACCTAAGATATATGTCTTCTTATTAGCCTAGTATTAATCCATCATGGCTAGGTGTGATATTCTATTAAATTAACAGAGTTCTTCAACTAACATTAATCTAGGGGTTATGTCCACTAACATGAATTTCTGTCGTAGATGAATCATCTTGAGCCTCGCATGTTGAAAATTCTCTTAGGCTCGGTTAAGGGGAAACCCCATCAATGCTAAATACCACACAAGATCAGGTAAATAAGATCTAAAAGGCTAGTTACTTTATTACAATAGACTTAAATACCATACAATGACATTATAATGGATCTTCATGATATCTTGATACCATTACCAAAATATAGACATCAACTAGTCTGATACATAACAAGACATTTAGGATTGATCTTATCATCAATGTGTATTGAATCCTTAACGTCCTCTATCACTCCCCTGGTGTCTGATGTAACATATACTTATATTGAATTATTTTATGTGACATTTGAAATAAAAATTTCTTATAATGATCCATTCCAAATGTATTTTGTACGTTATAAATGTATTTAACCTAAACATGGGGAAATAACCTCTCATATCTATCACAAATTATTTTGATCCACTGAATTTAGGCTTCATCCTAAAAATATTTCAGAGAGAAGAATGTGTTAAACCACATCTTAATAGACTGTAATATTGTTATCTTTTTTACCATTAGTAAAAATTCATCGACATATAATACTATAGAAATAATGACACTCACACTAATCCTATTATAGAAATATGGTCCACATTCATTATTTAAGAAACTAAATCCCCATATAGATTCAAAAATACTAACATTCCATCATTAATATTATTTTTTAACCCATTTATGGGTCTCTTGATATTTCATACCTTATTGAAATTTTTTAGTGTCAAAACCCATTCTGATTATGTTGTGTAGTCATATAATATAATGTTTCTATTAAGAAAATATATTTTGACATCAAATTTAAAATTTACATAATCATAGAAAGAATCCTTGGACTGAAAATATATAATTTATTTATTATAGAAATAAGAAAAAAGGGGTTTTCATTGTATTTTACTTCATGTTGACTAAACTATTTAACTATCATCCATGTTTTACAGTACAAACTTTTACTTCCATGTCAATGTTCTTCTTCAATTTATATTTTTAGTAAAAAGTACATATATTGACTTGTTGATCTACCAAAACCAAATATTGGTATTTGAGAATGGAATAAAACTCATAATTCATTAAATTTCAATCTTTAATATTCTGATAATCTTATTTATTCTTTATATTATATAGATTAACCACTATTAACTAATAATGATTCACAATGCTCAATGAATAAACAAAGATATATCTTTATTTCCAAAACCTCTCTAGTTCTACTACATAGGTTTGGTACCTTTTTAAAAACATATTCCATGGAAATTTATAGAATTTAATCTAGTTCTAACTCTAGTGTATCATGAGCATCAACTTTATATATGACGATCTTGCCCTAATTGTATCTTTTAGAGATATTTTCCCTCTCAATGAATGTTTAATATCATTAAAATATTATTTTTTTGGATTTTAATACGTAATATCCAATTTTTTCCATGGGATGTATTATAAAGATTCACATTATTACTCAATATTATAATTTATATCTATATATATCCTTACCAAGTGTTCAGAATTGTCATACATGAGTATTTGACAAAATAGTTTTCTTATAATAAATTAACTCTTAGGTTAGTCCATTTCCCATTTAACTGAAACTCGTTTTAGTATTTTTTCCACAAACTAGATTTTATATCCCCAAAAATATAATGTAGGATACCAATGACTCATATTTTACTTCAATATATCAAACATGGTGTTGTTTCTCATTTCATAGTTACCATTCCAGTATGGTGTAAAAAGAGTGAGTTGAGATAAAATCCCAACTTAAATTAGATAGTCTAAGAACTATTTATTATGATATTACCCACATCAAAATAATGAATTTTTATTTATCTTTATAAAACACTAATACTCTACTACATTTTTATGTTTTATAAATTTATGAACATATTTAGACCTATACCATATTTCATAGACACATCCATGTCAATGAATGTCATCACTAACATTTATAAAGTAAAATTACCCACCACTAGATTCATCATCAAATGGACCATAATAATATATATGAATTGATTCAAGAATATCACTATCCATTTCAGTCATTCAAAAAATAAAGATATTTTCATCATAACATGAAAACAAACATGATATATATGGGGGTTTTTAATTAAAAATAATCAAAAAATTTATCTTTATAATAACTTTTCAAACATATCTCATTAACATGACCAATTAATTGATGACGCAACAGGGTGTGATATGAGTCATATAGAAGTTTTATCATTATCTATTTCTGACACTTGGTTTTTATATTATAGCTAGAAATTATCATTATTAATATATTCTATATCATAAATATATTATATTATTACAATTATCATGTTTACCCCCAGGAAATAATAAATAATATTCTATTTTTGAACTAGTCATAAAAATAATATTTATTATTATTATTGGAATATAATAACAATTATTCATCACTATAATCATTCTGTTAGGATAATTAATGTTCCAGTCTGTTACTGATAAAGAATCCAATCTTACCCTATTGGCATCTCCAATATCATTCTCAGCTATTATAACCTTCGGGAATCTAATTTTTCACTATACTTAGAGTCAATATGATAAAAAAAATACACATCTAAAACATTTATTGAAATTCAAATGAAACATTTAATAAATCACAAAACTAAATAATCCATATTCTTATTTGATGAGGTAAAAATCTATATCCAAGGGCCATTTTTTACATGAAAAATATTATTCATCTTGTTTCTTAGCCAATATTTGGAACCCCATACTCTTGATTGGGTTATGTATAGGATCCTTGGGATTTCTGTTATTACGAGGGACCTTTTCTGATACCATTCATTTTTTCACCATAATGTGTTTGGTCGTTCGATGCAAAATATCTTTATCAACATAGTGAATTATATTAACATGTTCTGAAAGAGACTACACAATTTTATTAACATTGAAATTCAATAAAAAACTAGAGAATCTATGAGTAAGTGAAGTAAGTATGATATATATATTGAATTCATCAAAGACCAAAATTCCTAGAATATCAATTTACACAATAAGTTACATCATATTTACAACATGAGGAACTGATGGCAGACATTCTACAAGAATTCATAGAAAGAGTAGTTCAAATATATTATACTTATCCTACCTAAACTTATAATAATATAGATCATATTGGTAATAAAATATAGTGTATGCATCAAAGTATTTAAGAGTCTTCTAGAGAACACTAGAAAAAAAATGGAATAAGGAAGAAAGGGTCACTTATATAGTCATCCTGGTGGCCCAAGTTGATAATGTGCTCTACCTTAATCACCTCCTTAGAAGTATCATTTAGAAATAGAAACTATATCATGGTATAATTCTATAACTGGAATAGTATAATGTGAAAGAATGTATACCTCTCAAATTTTTTATTAAGGGTAAGTTAATTATATTTCTTCAATATTGATCGTAGTCAGAATGCCTATGACATGTTACTATACATTTCTTACAACAATTTAAAATTAAGTTTTAGTACTTTATATTGATTATCAAAATAATTGATGTGTTATAGTTTAATTATCTTATTAGTCTCCCACTATTTTATCATATCCAAATATCACACAAAATTGGATTAGAAATATCATGTCACAATGATATTCTAGTGGAAAGGATCTAAACTTCCTTTATCCAAAAAAGGGGCCCAAATAGGTTATTCAAATTTATTTAGTTAGGTTGTCTAGAAAAATACATTAACTCTTAGTTCAATGATCCACTGAGTGTAGTCTCAACTTTTTCAATCATGAACATGGATCTCTTAAATACCCAACAGAATGTTTCACCATGTCTATTGGTGGTAATAAAGCATTGATGCCAACATGGATAAATCATCTTGTGACCTTTCTTTGAACAAACCAATAATTTGAATGAAAATATAGGAATCTATCCAATTACATTGAACTATAGTTCCATTCAAAAATCACATTATGAAATAGTTTTTCAAAATTTATTTCCATAATAGATTTTATACTATGTATAAAAATTATTTACATTACCCTTGTAAATTTTTTATTATATTGATTTTATATAATTAATTAATCTTGTCTCAATAGAATAATTTAAACATAATCCATTTAATTTATTCTATCTTACATCCATGTTAGTTTATTTATTTAATGTGATCATGTTCAAATATGAAATAAAAAAATTATGTCATTCACTATAAAGTCAAAAAAAATATATATTGTAATGCCCTGACCCTAGTTACCCAGATTCAGTGCATTATTACATAACATTGGCATGATCACAAAAGATCAACTCTCGATAGACCGATTAGTTTAGAATCCCTGGAAATACTAGAGACATTCATAAGTTCTATATTACATTATAAAATGAAAAACTACAAAAAACATAGTCTCCATAGTCCACACTCATATCCCATATACTATCCCTGAAGATCAGTCATAATATACTTCTTCGCATCCTGGAAAAAATAAAACATAGAAAGGGGTGAGCTCATATGCTCAATAAAGATAACAATATAGAGGAAACATTCATAAAAAAGCATAAACATTTAAGGCAATGTAAGACTAGAACAAAAGCCTTATAAACTTGAACTTCAGAATAATATGGAAAAGATAAAATCAAATAATTCCATATACTTATTAACATGTATATTCTACTAGTTGAATAATCACATGCAATATCAATAGCCACTTTCATAATGATGGAATGAATAATGACATATTTCATAAACACATAGTTAAGTCCTTATACTAAGACTACAAATAATATTTTTTCAACGACTTGTGTCAAGAAACTAGTTTGTCACATGATACCTACCGATGCATCAAGGATCTATAGCAGGATCCACCAGTCACTTACTAAGTCCTATTCATTCCTCATATGAAATGGTTCAAACATAACATAAAAATTCGTATTAAAACTAGAATATGAAATGTTTATAATTTCTCCATAAACCATGAATGGTGTAAAAATAACACATCCATATTCCAAAATATCAAAAAACCTTCAATATAATATGGATGTTTTGTATCATAGTAAATTAACTTCAATTAAGCTTAAAATTCATCAAAGGATGTTTACATAGATGAAATCAAAATATTTTTTAGAGAAATATCTCTTTTTATTTTGAAATCATTTAAAAGTATTATAATTATAAAAGGGGACATTTATTTTGAAAATACTCTTATAATATTATGAGGGAATATTCAACAATTTTATGATGACAAAAAATAGATTCACCCGTAGTATAAGTTAAAAAAAACATTCTTACCTTAATTTTGTCGAAAAGGTCATAATGTACTTTATTTGGAAAACAACAGAAATATTCCTTTCAAACCATTTTATAAAAAGTCAAACAAGGGTATAAATGACATTAACCTAGAGTATAGTAAATAGTAATAATGTTTTGGAATACATTTTTAAGAAACATGGATATGGATGATAAAGAGGTCCTAGTAGATACTTATGTAAAAACGATCTCGGATAATAAAGAGATTGTGAAATTAACACATCCCTTGTAATTTTCCTTGGTTAAGTGTACGTTAACCTCCTATATGAAAGTTAAATAATTTTTATTAAATTATTCAAAAACTATATACATAAATATGAGATCATATATGATCTTTTAATATTTCGTTGTAAATTATATTTCAGTAGTATCATAGTTTCGTGTGTTAACTAGTTCATTTTCCATTATATGATTTGTCGTGTAAATAATGTTTGTTATGTATAGGATATATATTATTAATATTCATAATGATATTAAGTATTTAAACATTATTTTTAATCATAAAATGAAAATTAGTCTTGAATGGATATGATGGGGAATGAATCTCATCGCATTCATGGAGACGGTAATCCGTACATATGCACAAGTGACAATATCATTCTTTTGATATTAAAATCATATATAATTGGATGGTATATAATATATATAGAATAATTATAAGATTATATTTATTATTTAAATCATTTATAATCATTATTTTACCCATCTAAATGATGATGTGTTTGAATAACAAACTTCACCATGATGTGGAGACGGTAATCCGTACATATGCACGTATGGTGAGTTTGTCATTTATAGGATGAATATAATAATGAATATGCTTATACCATTTTTATAATAACCTCAAAGTATATATAATATACTGGATTTATTATTTTATAATGTAAACAACACAGAAAGAGGAAGTATAAGTAGAAAAGAACTTGAAAGAGGTGATGAAATATTTACCTCTTCTTCAGGTTCTTCCTTTTGATCAGATCGAAAGGGCTCCTTAGTTTAGATTTTTGACTAAATTAAGGCCTCCAGGATGAATTTAGGAAAGTTGGGAGGATATTTGGGAAGGTTTTGGCTGAGCCAAATGTCTTTGAAGGTGTGAATTGGAGATAAGGGGAAGTGCCCTTTTATATGAGGGGTTAGGGGCGCCTTAGGAAATGATTGAAATATTATTTTATATTAAAATAATTTTCAGTTTCTAATGGCTCCAAACTGAATTTTTTAAAAGATAAGGTGTGGATGGGTCTAAAAACTCTCAAACAATAGGTTTTAGACAGGTTTAGATTACTATATTAACATTATCTTTTAGAATAACTCTTAGTTAAATAGTTTCACATTTACCATGTCTCTTTATATTTTTATAATTTATGGTTAAAAAACATACTATAAACTTCAAACTGAACCCCAAGTGGTTCATTAATAATACACGTATCATTATATAGGTTTTTTGGCCGATATTTAGTTTTTTAGGATTATTATATCAACCAATAATATTGTATTTGTTTTAAAAACCCATTTATGTCAATTTTGACATTATTTAATAATTAATTTTTCTTAAAGTCCTAAAAACTTTATTAATTAAAAAAAATACATTTAATCAACCCTAACATGTCATATTATCTTATATAATTAGTGGAATTAATTAAAATTATCATATTAGATTTATTTGGATATTTATAATATCAATTATTTTAATCTTTAATTAATATTGTAATTACTGCATCATCATTGTGTCATAAATAAATTTTACTATTTAATGTATAAAAATTATAAATAAAATACCATTATTTAGGAAATCTTTTTTAATTTCTAATGAATATTTATATTCGAATTTATGTTTTTTGTAACCATATATTAAAAATGGTTTATTTATTAAACATTGAATTTAACTCTTCTAACTCTTCTTTAAATAAAATATTAATAAATGTCCTAATCTAATCCAAGTGTACCAAATAGGTTCATATTTTATTAAAAAGTTTTTTTGTCTAATTATACTTATCCAATAGAATTAGGACATGTGTTAGGGTAATAATAATATCATTTTTACTCTCAATTACCCTATTTACTTTTAACAGTGGTAAATAAAAATAAAAAGTTACTATTCACCAAAAATAATTTTCATCTTATTAAACAAAATTTTACTTAGTGATATCAACTGTGTCTCTCGAATTTTTGAAATTCAACTCACAGAATAGGTAAAATTACATTTTATATAAATCTGGAAATGCTCCTAAGAGGTGGGAAAAAGATGGTAAAAAGTTCGATAAAATTTTATATATTTAAACTCATTATAAAATGACTCTAATGAATTAAATTGAACTTATATAGGTATTATGTATATATTTTGAAATAAAATAAATTTAAATAAAATAAATAATAATTTAAATAAAATGTTTGTTTTAAACAATAACTTAGTGTTTTCACTATTCATCAAAAATTGAAAGTTTTCAAAAAAATACCAAAAATTCACGTAAAGCTAATTTTGATATTTCGAATCCAAAAATGAAGTCCATTTTGAAAGATAAAATTAATAAAATTTCAAAAATTGGGTATTAATATTCATAAAATCCAGTTTGATTGGTCATGATGTGTTAGAATCTCGAAGTTGCGTACAATGCAAGCCATTACATTATTCAAAGGGAAACGTATCATGGAAGCTTGGGGTGTTACATTCTTCTCTCCTTCAAATAATTTCATCCTAAAAATTTATATAATATTACTATATAAAAATATTCAGGGGGTTCTTCATCATAAGTTCATCAGGTTCCCACGTTGCCTCTTCCATGTTATGTTTTCTACATAGAACTATTAACAGACAAGTGGTCCAGTTTCTCAGCACTTGTTCTCTGGTATCATGAATTTTGACAGGATCTTCAAAATAAGACAGATCAGGTTCCAGTTAATTTTCCTCATAGGTGAGTACATGCATTGGTTAAGGCATGTATTTTCTCAATAGTGATACATGGAACACATCGTGAACTTTGGAGAGACGTGGAGGCATTGCCAACAGGTCAGCTAAAGCCCAAATTTATTCTATAATTTCGAAAGTTCTGATTTGCCTGGGACTTAGTTTACCCTTCTTACCAAATCATATAACTCCCTTCCATGGAGGTACCTTTAAGAAAACATGATCTCATACCTAAAATTCCAAATCCTTCTCTTGGTTATCGGAATATCTCTTCTACCTACTTTGTGCTCTTTTGATGTGGGTTTGGATAACCTTCACCTTTTCCATCGTTTCATTAATAAGTTCTGAGCCTACGAATTCTCTTTCACTAACATCATCCCAACAATTTGGTGTGTGATATCTCTTTCCATACAACGCTTCATATGGTGCCATCTGAATACTTGAATAAAATCTATTGTTATAGGAAAATTATACTAGAGGTAAATATTGATCCCACATACCTTAAAATTCATGTGAGAAAGATCTCAACATTTCTTCTAAGGTTTGAATAGTCCATTATGAATGTCCATTAGTTTGAGGGTGGTAGGAAGTGCTCAGATGAAGTTCAGTATCCAAGGATTTCTGAAGACCATTCTAGAATCTTAATGTAAAATGGGGATCACGATCAGAAACAATTGATAGGGGTACACCATGGAGTCTTACAACTTCATTAATATATAGTCTTATTAAATGTTAAAGTGGTAATTCTTCTCTTATAGCAATAAAATGTGCTGACTTGGTAAGACAATAAATAATTACCCATATTGCATCATTCCTTATAGGTGTCTTTGGTAGCCCCATGAAAAATCCCATTGTAATATTATCTCATTTCCACTCAGGTATGTGAAGAGGTTTCATGACTCCTCCAGGTTGTTACCTTCCAGATTTCACTTATTGGCAAACCATGCATCATGACAGAAAATCTGCAATCTCCCTCTTCATGTTGTCCCACCAAAAATGTTCCTTCAAATCCTTATACATCTTAATGCTACTAGGGTGTGTAGTGAAATTGGAGATATGAGCATCATCTAACAATTCCCTTTTTAGACCAGGTATGTTAGGAACACAAAGTATCTTCCCAAATTTCAAAATTACATCTTCATATATGAAGTCAATAAATCTCCCATCATTCACCACATTAATTTTATTTTGAAACACCTCATCATCAGCCAGAGACCTTTTTATCCTTTCTAGTAAAGATAGTTTCGAACCCATTTGAAAAAGTATTAATTTTTAACCTTCCAGGATTATTCCCATATCCATTTTCACAAGATCCATGAAAATAGGATCCCTTTCAACTCTCATCTTGTTCAAAACTCCATGATCCTTTCTGCTCAAAGCATCTGCCACCTTATTTTCCTTACCCAGGTGGTTATTTGTTGTGAAATCATAATCCTTGAGTAGTTTAAGTCATATAATTTTCCTCATGTTGAGTTATTTATGTGAGAAAATATACATCAAACTCTTATGATTGATATATATCTCACATTTTTTACCATAGAGATAATGTCTCCCTATCTTCAAAGAAAAGATTATAGCTGCTGACTCAAGATCATGAGTATGATAGTTTTTCTCATGAATTTTTAGCTGTCGTGATGCATTGGAAATAACTCTATAATTCTGTATAAGGACACAACCAAGCCCATTCTTTAAAGCATCACTATAATTAACAAAACCATCATTCTCTGATGGTAGAGTCAAGATAGTAGCATTAACTAATATTTTCTTCAGTTCTTCAAAACATTATTCACACTATTTTTTCCAAACAAATTTAACCCCTCTACGTGCGAGCTTTGTTAATGGTTTGTCTAACCATGAAAAATTCTGGACGAAACATCAATAATAACCTTCTAAACCAATAAAATTTCATTCCTCAGTTATACTCGTTGGTGCTATCCATTATTGTATTGCCTTGGTCTTTGAAGGATCAATAGAGATTACATACTTAGAGACAATATGTCCAAGAAAAGAAATCTCATGAAGCCAGAATTCACACTTTCTAAATTTCCCATATAATTCATTTCTTCTAAATGTCTTTAGAATAATGTGCAAGTTATTTTCATGATCTTCATAGCTCTTGGAGTATACCAAGATATCAACAATAAATACCACTAAAAAGTCATCAAGATATTCCTTGAAAACTCTATTCATTAGATCCATGAAGATTGAGGTTGCATTAGTTAATCCAAAAGGCATTACTGTAAACTCATAATGCCTGTACTTGGATCAAAATTTTGTTTTCATAATGTCTTCCTTTTTCACACACAACTAATGATATCCAAATCAAAGGACTATATTTGAAAATATTGATCTCTATGAAGTTGGTAAAATAAATCATTAATGTGAGGTAGGGGATACTTGTTCTTTATTGTTATAGCATTGATCTCCCTGTATTCAATGCACAAACACATAGATCTGTCTTTCTTTTTAACAAAAAGAACAGGGGCTCCCCATGGAGAAACACTAGGGAGAATAAATCTGTTATTACTCAATTTCCTCTAGTTGTTTCTTTAGTTCCACTAATTCCATAGTGGTCATTCTATAAGGGGTCTTCGATATGGGCCACGAACCAGAAATTAAATCAATGGAAAATTCAATTTCTTGTTCTGGAGGATGTCCATGTAAATCTTCTAGAAACACTTCAACATATTCTTTCACAATAGGTACATCCTCTATTTGAACATTTCTTTCCTCACCCATAATTATTTCATTCTCTTTCTCCACAAAAATTGAACTTAGTTGAGCTACTGGGGTGGATCTAGATAAGAATTTAGTGGTGACGTTTCTGCTCTAAAGATAAGGTACTCCTTATCATCATTGATAATTGTAACCTCCTTCTTCTTAAAATAAATTTTTACATCATGGTCTGAAATCCAATCCATACTAAGGAGTATATCAAATTCAATCATGGGTATGACGATGAGATCAGCAGATAAAGAACATTTATATGCCCTAATTGGAACTGATTCACAAAACATTGTTGCAATGATACTTCCCTTTGGTGTTTTGACTAACAACACCCTTGTTATGTTAAATTTAAAATATCTAATTTTCATAGAAAAATGGGAAGATATGAAATAATGTGATGATCTAGAATTAAATAAATCATTTTCTAAACTTGAGAAAACCATTAAATTACCTGCCACCATGTCTTTCGGAGCTTCAACACCATTAGTAGTGATAGCATAATCTTGGCCTTGATCCCTTGGATTTTTTTGAGGTAAGATTCCTTGGTGCTTAGGAAATTCATTGACATAATTCCCCATTTCTCTAAAATTGTAGCATTCAACATTGACAACCTCTTTCTTCCCCTTGCAATCACGATCTTGGTGGCCTTTTTCACCACACTTATAACAGACTCTCATTCCCTTCAGACAAGTACCGGGGTGTTTCTTCCAACATTTACTCTAGGATGGATATTCAACTTCTCATGTATTCCCCTTATTCCCATTTCCATAGTGTTCATCAGATCTCTTCTTCTCTTACTTCACTTTAATGTCATAAGACTTAGGGAATTCCTTTTCTATCTTGATAGCTCATGAGACAATATCTTTGTATGACAAGAAGGATTGTGAGACAGTTGGTCACTATGGTAATGCTTTTAACACATCAAATAATTGATCAATCTTACTCCTTGGGTTACATGTATAATCTGATGCATGTTGTTCTAACCTTGAAAAGTTAGCATTATATTTTGTGACATTCTCATCCTACTTTTGCCTCAGACTCAGAAATTGTCTTTCCATATCTTCTTGATGGTCATGAGGAAAGTATTTTTCTATGAAAATCTCTTTAAACTACCTCTATTCCATATTTGATACTTCATCATCTTCCTTTTTGTTTTGAATCAATGAACACCATTGATCTGCATCTCCCATGAGGGGATAAACTACCATGAAAACTTTTTCCCTTTCGCTACTCCCCAAAGTGTGAAATATTTTCTCTAACGAATTTATTCATTTCTCATCTACTAATGGATTTGGACTCTGATTAAATGTTTTTGGTTGTTGCCTCATGAATTGGTCTAACATTGATCCTCCACGTTGTGGATCAAGGTGCTCCATAAGGGTGAGGTTATTATTCATAACCTGAGTGAGTTGTCCCAGTATGGGGATAAGATGATTAACACCAGTTGGTTCACCAGCTCCACTATAATTATATTAAGTAGGAGGGAAATCCCAAAATGGATTTTTTGCATTGATACAGTTTCTATTCCTTCCACTAGGCACTGTATCTAAACAATGGAATGCACTATATTAGTTTATGAATCGCAATACATAATTCCAAACTTGTAAAACATTTAACATAAATTGAACAATTTTTGGATATAATCCATAATCATAAAAAAATTTTCTTTGGGTAAGTATATACTCATAAACCCTTCATAATGGTTTTTAATGAAAATAAGAATTATCCTAAGAATATCCCCATGGAGTGTCATAACCAAGAGTGGAGAAAGGCCCGTTTTCGTGCACCAGTTCTCATTCAAGTCTAGCTCAAAGTGGTGTTTTCTGGTTTTACCCCTAGGTACATCTATTCTAGATCCGGATTTACCTACTCGTATCCAGATAGGGATGTAATTCTTGGAAAACTCACCAAATCTCTACAATAAAAAAATTCTAGGAAGTTCTTTTATAAAAATCAACAAAATTAAATCTTAGGAAAATGTGCTTTAATCAAAGTTTGTCTAAATCTAGCTTCCAAGGTTTGTACTAAACTTTCTCTGATACCAACTATAATTCCCCGACCCTAGTTACCCATTTTCAGTGCATTAGTATATAACATTGTCATGATCACAAAAGATCATGTCTCGAAAGACCTATTAGTTTAGTAGACTTGTAAATACTAGATACATTCATAAGTTTTACGTTACATTATAAAATGAAAAACTACAACAACTTAGTCTCCATAGGATAAACTCATATCCCATAGAATATCCCTGCAGTTTAGTCATAATATAATTCTTCACATCCTGGGAAAAAATAAAACATATAAAGGGGTGAACTCAAATGCTTAGTAATGATAACAATATAGCAGAAACTTTTATAAATAAGATAAACATTTAAGGCAATATAAGATTAGAACAAAAGCCTTTTAAACTTGATCTTAATAATAATATGGCAAAGATAAAATCAAATAATTCCATTTACTTATTCACATTGATATTCTATTAGTCGAATAATCGTATGCAATATCAATAGCCACTTTCATAATGATGGAATGCATAATGCCAGACTTCATAACCGCATAGTCAAGGCCTTATGTCAGGACTACAAATAAGAATTTTTCAATGCATTACGCCAAGACACTAGTTTATCTCATGAGACCTACCGATGCATCGATGAGCTATAGCGAGCTCCACCCATCACTTATTAATTCCAATGCATTACTCATATGAAAAGGTTCAAACATAACATAAACATTCGTATTAACACTAGCAAATAAAATGTCAATACTTTCTCCATGAACCATGAATGGTGGGAAAATAACACTTCTAATATCAAAAATATCACAAAAACTTCAATACAATATGTATGTTTTTTATCATAATAAATAAACTTCAATTAATCTTAAAATCCATCAAAGGATGTTGACATAGATGAAATAAAAACATTTTTTTAGAGAAATATCTCTTTCTATTTTGAAATAATTTAAAAGTCATATAATTATAAAATAAAACATTTATTTTTAAAATATTATTATAAAATTTTAAGGGATGCTTCAACGAAGTTATGATGGAAGAAAATATCTGCACCCTCTGTATAAGTTAAAAATACATTCTTACCTTAATTTGGTCGAAAAGGTCATAAAGTACCTTGTTTGGAAAACTACAGAAAGATTCCTTTAAAACCAATTTATAAAATTTCAAACAAGGGTATAAATGAATTTAACCCATAGTCTAGTAAATTGTAAAAAAAATTGGAATACATTTTTAAGAATAATTGATGTGGATGATAAAGAGGTCCCAGTAGACACTTACATAAAAACAACCTCAGATAATAAAGAGATTGTAAAATTAACCCTTACCTTGCACTTTTCCTTGGTTGAGGGTACATTAACCTCTTGTATAATAGTTAAATCATTGTTATTAAATTATTCAAGAACTATATACATAAATATGATATCGTATATGATCTTTTAATATTTTGTTGTTAATGATATTTCAGTAGTATCATCGTTTCTGGTGTTACTGATTCGTTTTCCTGTATATGAATTGTTACGTAAGTAATGTTTGTTATGGATAGGATGTATCTTATTCATATTCAGAATTATATTAAATCATTAATCATTTTTTTAATCATCAAATGAAAATTAGTCTTGAATGGATACGATGGTGAATGAATCTCATCAAGTTCATGGAGACTGTAATCCGTACGTACGCACGAGCAACAATATCATTATTTTGATATTAAAATCATATATAATTGGATTTTATATCATATATAAAGAATCATTATCAAATTATATTTATTATTTACATCATTTATACTCATTATTATACTCATTCAAATGATGAAGTGCTTGAATAACAAACTACACCACGACGTGGAGATAATAATCCGTATGTATGCCCATATGTTGAATTTTTAATTTATATGATATCTAGAATAATGAATACAGTTGTACCATTTTTATATTAACATAACAGTATATATAAGATACTGGAGTTATTATTTTAGAATGTAAACAACAAAGAAAGAGGAAGTTGAAGAAGAAAAGAACTTGAAAGGGGTGATGAAATATTTATCTCTTCTTTGGGTTCTTCCTTTTGATTTGATCAAAATGGCTCCTTAGGTTGGATTTTTGACTAAATTAATGCCTCTAGGATGAAGGGAGGATTTCTTGGAGTATATGTTTGCAGGTTTTGGTGGAGTCAAATGGCTTTGAAGGTGTGAATTTTATATAAGGGGAAGTTTCCTTTTATAAGAGGGGTGAGGGGAACCTTAGGAAAAGAATGGAATATTATTTTATAATAAAATCATTTTCAGTTTATAATGGCTAAAAATAAATTATTTAAATTATAAGGTGAGGATGTGTTGAAAACCTCTCAACAGATAGGTTTTAGACAGGTCTAGGTCACTATATTAACCTTATCTTTTAGATTTAACTCATAGTTTAATAGTTTTACATTCACCATATCTCTTTGTATTTTTATATTATAGGGTTAGTAAACATACTAAAAACTTACAAAAAAACCCCAAGTGGTTCATTATGGATACAAAAATTATTATATAAGTCATTTGGTTGATCCATAGATTTCTAGGATTATTATATCAACCAATAATATTATATTTGTTTTAAAAACACATTTATGTCAATTTTGACATTTTTTAATAATTTATTTTTATAAAAGACATAAACACTTTATTATTTCGAAATAAATGCATTTAATCAACCATAACATGTCATATGAACCTAGATAATTAGTGTAATTAATTATAAGTCTCAAATTGGATTTATTTGGGTATTTATAATATCAATTAGTTTAATCTTTCATTAATATGGTAATTATTGCATCATCATTAGTTCATAAATAAATTTAATTATTTAATTTCTAAAAATTATAAATAAAATTCAATTATGTATGAAATATTTTTAGCTTTCTGATTAATATTTATAGTTGAATTTATATTGTGTAACCTTATATTAAAAACGTATTAGTCATTAAACTTTTAATTTAACTCTTTTAGCTCTTCTTTAAATAAAATAATAATAAAAGTCCAAATATAATCCAAGTGGACCAAAGAGGTTCATATTAAATTCCTATGTTTTTTTGGGTCTAATTATACTTATCAAATAGAATTAGGACATGTGTTAGGGTAATAATAATATCATTTTTACCCTTAATTTCCCCATTTACTTTAAAGTGTGGTAAATAAAAGTAAAAAGTTACTATTCAAAAAATTATTTTCATCATATTGAACAACATTTTACTTACCGATATCAACCATGACTCTTGTATTTTTGATATTCAATTCATATAAGTGGTAAAATTAAGTTTTATACAAATTTAGAAATGCTCCTAGGAGGTGGGTAAAAGACGGTAAAAATTTCGATAAAATTTTATATATCTAAACTCATTATAAAATGACTCCAATGAAATAAATTGAACTTATATAGGTATTATGTATCTAGTTTTACCTAAAAAAAATTTAGATAAAATAAATAATTATTTAAATAAAAATTCGGTTTTAAACAATAACTCAATGTTTTTCACTATTCATCCAAAATTGAAAGTTTTATGAAAAATACCAAATATTCACCCTAAGCTAATTTCCATATTCTGAATCCAAAAATTAAGTCCATTTTGAATTATAAAATATATAAATTTTCAAAAAGTGGGTATTACTATTCATAACGGCTAGTTTGATTGTTTGCGGTGTGTTAGAATCTCAAAGTTGTGTACAGTGCAAGCTATTAAATTATTCAAAGGGAAACGTACCGTGGAAGTTTGAGGTTTTACATAAATCCTATGAATAAGATTTTATATTTCTTGGATTATCAGGGGGAACAAATTAACCCTTAACCCTAGGGGAATAACTCCGGGAATCGAACTTGGTCTGAGTTGTATCATTACACTTGTTTACCAATGGATAGAGTTAATTGGGTTAACCTCAAAATTAGATATTAACTATCTTCTATCCATGAAGAACCATCCATAACATATATTTACTCATAGGCTAGTGAGGGAAATCGAAGGTATGGGTTACATAAAATAATCCATGGATCCATAGGTCCATCATAATAAAGGTGTGAGGTCCGACTAACAGACCATCATATTTATTATAATAAAAAATTTATCCCATTAAAAAACAAACAATTAGGATTAGATTAATGATAAACCAAATTAATACATTATAATGTCAATATCATTATCATACAAGAATAAAATGGTTTTTCATTTAATAAAATAGAATACAATCATTTATATTCATTCTTTATTATGGTTAATAAAAGAAGTTAATAATTTAAGTATCTTTTTATTTAATAAACTAATATATCTATATCATTCAGTCTAAATAGTCCTCGTGATACCCATAAATAATAATTTTAAAAAAATTATATAAATAAATTTATCTTAAAATTAATTCATGCAGGGTGTGTACAAATAGGGCCCACAATGTGAACTAATTTTCTATGCCTTAAAGTTTTTCTCAAATTTAACCTTTCATGTTTTATAAGAAATAAGGTATGTACACTTATACTCTACAACATATATTTTATCAAATTCGTGGAATGTGACTAAGCTCTATATCGTTTATTTCATCTATCATGTACGTACAAGGAATAGAGTGTACAAAATATTTCATGGCATTACATTCCATCTAGTTCTTTGAGTCAAGCAGTGTAGTATATGAAACATTTATGAATATAAAACATACAATTAATTTATACGATGTGTGATATTGAAAATAAATATGAATTATATAATGTATATGAAATCAATAAACATCATGTAATTATAAAATTCAACTGATATTAATTAGTTTACGAATTTAATTATTTAAATAATACGATAATTAATTCTTATTCGATGTAATTAATTCACATGTTTTACTTTATGGCTTGGTGTGTACTTTGTGACAAATGGTATGAGTTATAGGGCATGTAAAATATGCCAATTTCTATGTACTCCATTATTTGGCCTCCCATAATAAATGCAAAGAGACATAGTCTATTTTCACATGAGAGTTAATGTGTTACATTAAATGTACAAAAATTAAAAACTATATCATAAAATATTCCCCATATCAATTTTCCAACATTAAATATGTAACATGTAAGAAATACATGAAACACACATTGACCAAAAATTTTCAATTATTCATGTATGAAAAAATACGGTGTTAGAAAAAATTTATACCACTTACACCCTATATACCCCTTCATGTTATGTTCCATATGAAAAGTCAATATATAGTGTGGAATGACACAATGTATTATTCTCCCACATGATGATCCAAAATTAATGAAAAAACAACCTAGAGTGGTTGACTGGATTACATAGTTTGTACTTTTTTCATTATAAAAGATGTTATTCTGTCTTCTAACATTAATCTCAGTCACCTCATGATGGTTTTTCTATCTATTTGTCATCATTTTTTGGCATGTTCTAAATGGTATGATATTTAATGATTTTTTTTGAACATTCAAACGATGAACAAAAAACTGGGAATTAATAACTATATATAAACTTTTAAAATTAATCAAGGATTATTAAATATTTATTAATTAATATTTGACGACGCTAATAATAGATGAAGGTTCCCAAGAAGGGTGGAATTTGTTTCACTAATCCCCAATAATTGTATTTTGTCATTTTTCTCAGATTTATCTTTATAAATGGATAAATAGAAACCCTATAATCCCCAAGTTGTGTTCTTTCAAATAAAAATTATAATTAATTTATAAATATGAGTTACCCATTGTCTTGTAATTCTTTATTCATTGTAGAATCATTTGATCACTACTATTACAAAATCTTTGCAATGAAGGATTCAAGTGGACAATCCATATATTGGTATCAACCCATTCTCCAAAAATATAAAAAAAATTGATAATGGACCATTTCATAAGAGCACTGAAGACTGATCACATTGGTTTTTTCCATTTATCAAAATAAGAATTAATTTAAGATGTGAAAGTATAAATATTGTTCTCTAAGAGACTTGAGAGTGATTATGAGGATAGATTATTTATTTTTTTCAAGGGATTCTATAAAACATTCTACCTAGGATTGAGATAATTTTCTATAGTGATATTTTTTTCATAAAAAATTTATTACCTAGGAAACGTTATAATACTGTATATATAGTTAGGTGCGTGAATTATTTTTTGTATAAAATCTATTTACCAATCTCTTAATTAATTTAAAATACCCATGTAGAAAAATAAATTTATTATTATTTTTATCTCCATGACATGCATTAAACTAACATATATATAAATATCATTTATTTACTTAAATCATATTAAAAATAATATATCTATATTACCCTTTAAATCATCCCTTCATCCATTAATCCCTTCTTTTTATTTATAGAACATACATTAATAAATATTTATTTAAAAAATAATTATCGTTCTAGAATAGATCCTATAATTATTTATGTTATCATCATATCTTGATTAAATTTTATCTCTTGAAACTATAGAATAATATTTATTGTAAAATTAATTTCAATGGAATAGAGATCATGTTTTGGATATAATTAGTATGTAACCCTCAAGGCCACATTCTCATTAGAATTAAGCTAACTATCCAAATTTCAAAGATCAATATATTGAAACACATCAATCTTCTGATTTAGGATAAAATTAATGGTATAATTAAAAACTACATATGGATGCTCACCATGTAAAATAATACTTTTTTTCTGATATCTCATCTTATTATTACTTTTTTAATCAACATTTCTTCTTGAAAAATATTTCATTGAATTTCTTAGAAAGAACTTGTGGAAAAAACTACAAGTTCATGGACTTAATCAAACCATTTCAATATAATTAAAGGACTTGAGATATATACTTACTTTATCTTAGGAGAGACTTTTCCATTCGTGAATAATTCATTAATTTTATATCATTTGTGACACATAAGATTTATATGACTTTACCATAAGAACATGTTATAACATCTTTCATTAGTACATCAAATAATGTAGCTCATGATATTATAAAAATGATAATATAAATATTAAAGACCATTTACATGTAAAAATATTAGAATATCCAATTAAATATATAACATGTGGAATTATTAATGGGGAGATATTGCCAATAACTTATATCTTGGAGGTTACGAGATTGTGATCATCATGAGAAGAAGTGTTACTATCTTATGATATTCCAACACCTGGTATCCTATAACATATATATTTTATTATATATATGTAATGATATTATAGAATATATATTTACGAATATTGTTAGGACCCTTTAAGTTCATTATTAGATCATGTAAATTCATTATACACTCAAAGTGAACACTATTGTAAGTAAATTACAACATGAATATTATGCAGAATAACACTCATTATGAGATTTAATATTTATTTAAATTTAATACATTTAATATAATATTATTATAAATTACAAATTGGTTTGTTTTAGGGAACCCACACAAACGGGTAGTAGTGAATATGCATTTTATCTTCTATAGAGTGATTGGATAGTAGGGGTACATAAAATATATTTCCCAAAATATCAATGGTAAAGAGTAGATAGTGATGTGAAATAACTCATGGGGTTAGTGGATAATGTTAACAACTATCTAGAAACTAGAAAAATACATAACTAATAGATAGAAAATACAAAATGATCTCAATTTGGTGATGGGTCTTCATCCATACATGATGAGAAAGACAATAACTAGTTTAAAATTATTGAATGATAATGTAGGCATCTCCACCTTCCATGAATCTAAGGAGGACCCCATTGAGGTCTTCTTTGTATTAAAATTTTGGGGATTTTAGACCATTATATTGTATAAAATTAAATTTACATTAATTGAGTTGTAATTTTTTAGATAAATATCATGAATAACCCTATTATAATAATATTATATAATGAGAGTACTAAATAAAGTTGTTAGGATTGTATTATTTTATCCCATATAGTATAAATTCAATCCAAAAAAACATTTTTTGATGAAAATCTACAAAAAAGATTCATGGGAAGATGAAATAAAAAATATTATGATTTGGGAAATATTTTATTTTCATAAAACAAATATGTAATATGAGATAAATATAATTCATCCTAGATAAATTAAGTGAGAAAAAAATTATTTATGAATGGTTAATCAACCACAAAAATATTTCAGGGAAATTAAAATAATGAAAGAAATATTTAAATTCTTATTTATCTAGGAATAATAAACTCAATATTAAATAGATATTTATTTGATATGTAATAAATATATCTCAAAGGAAAATATAATTTTTATATTTTATCTAGGATATATTTTGATTTGGATAATATATATATATACTTTTGACAGATCTAATTCATTCCTAGATAAAGCAAAGTCCCCTAATATTCTATAGGTAAGTTTGAAATAAATACATAATAACCATTTCTACCTCAATATATCAAGTAAATAATTGATATATATCCCAAATAATTTAATTAAACAAATATTTATTGAGTGTAGATTTTAAATTAGCCAATAATATTATGTGATAGACATGATAATCTTGGATGAATTTCAAATACATTTAAGATATGTTGAGACAAGATTGTATATATTAGATAGACATAAATATGTCCCATATGTATATTATTCCCTTAATTACTTATTATGAATTTAACTTATATGTATATATAATGAAGTGACTATTTTTTTGGCTGTATTTTTTCTTAATAAGTTCCACTATATATGTATTTTTTATGAATTTCGATGGAGAATGATGCGCCTTAGGATCATAAGAATCCATTAAGAAGGGGTGAATTAGTGATAAAAATTTCAATTTTATCCCTCATTGAAATTAATATAATTATTTTTTATATATTTTTAGCCACTCCTACTTTACAAAACTCAACCACACATTATATTCTATGATGGGATAGAAATGTGGAGAATAAATGATTTTGAATGTTACCCCCTAGTGTGGGTGACTATATCATTTCCATGAAACACCCACTAGTCAGTAGAAATCCACTATAAGAATAATTCAATACAATTTGAGAAAACTCCAATTAGATTCATTATATCACTTGATATGAAATATTTTGAACTCCCATCTATTAAAATTTTTTATTATCAAATAATGAAAAAAATGATAGCAATAATTTATTATTACCTCACTAAAATTCATATAGAAATTATATATATGATTTATCTTTTTAATTTATTCATTCTAAGTTCCTTATTCCTTCTTTTGGTATACTCAATCTGGATCACCTCATGACATTGCATCTTTTTCCTCTTCTCTGTCTATTGAATAAAAAAATATCGACACCCAAACAATTCAAAATCTCTATCTAGTACAACCTCTTTATGGTATCTCAGACTCATGCCTCTAACTGATCTCTCAGATTGACACCATTGTCTAGTACCACTTCTATCTACACCTTTTTCTAGTATACTTATATTTCAACTAAGTGTATCTCTGGTTTGAAGCTCATCTTTCCTATAATTCTTCCTCACTTCTCCTTTTTCACGTGTGAACGTTATTATATATTAGATGTAAAAACATCCCCTTATATAGGAGCTCACTTGGGGGGAATGGTAGGAACTCAAATGTGTTTTTTCAATAAACTAAAACTGAAATTTCATATCTCTAACTCAACACAACTTCACTAGATTCCTTTACAATATTTAAGAATGTTATTTCAAAGTCATTTCCAACTCCATCTATTTGAACATCCTTAAAATCAACATTAAGGAACTTCTTCAAAATCATTTAACCATGGAAAGATAAATAATCAATAAAAGACTAGATTAATTATTTTCATTGAAATGGAATTTATAGATATTTTTATAGTGAATCATAACTCTATCAAATTATTATTTTTCAGATGATTTCCTAAGAACATTCCATGTATATTACTTTTTTCTCTATCTTTTGAACAACTATCATTTCTTCAAAAGGTGAACCGGTCTGTTAATATACTCTCTAACTGATTAGATATGACTGAATAAATTGATTCATTAAAGTCATAATCTCTCTATAAAATAATTTTTTATATGCAACCTCTGTCGGTTAAATTTTTATGCATCAATCTAGTTATCCTACATGAGCTCACACAGCATACATGAGTCACAAATCCCATATAATAACAACATTTTTTAATCTTCCATCTGATGTCATCATCTTCATCAAAGTGATTCTAATTTATCTGATTATTATTTCCAAAGTGACTGATCAATAAACTAGTTAAATTGGTGGAATTTCTACCATTGGATTTCATATGATATCATAAATACCATAGAATCCTTCATAAAAAATTACATTTATCTGTGTGCATCATTTAAAAAACAAATCACCATTCTGTTATTCTACTTTGATCTAATAGAACTATATTCATTGGTCTTCATACATTACTATCTAATTATATTGAGGGTATTCCTACATTATAGTATTTATAATGATCTATGTAATCTCTTTTTTTACATATATTAGAAACAATATATCAGAATAAAAACTCTACCCAATGTATATACATTTTATGGACCCAATTTGATAACCTTATTTCAAAAACATCCTTCATGATTTAAATAACATTGAATTTCTTACATTGAAAATCCTCAACATCGAAAACTTATAATCTTCATATTTATTCACCATATCAGTCCAGATCATAAGTTTGAAATTTAATCTATTTCTATGAAATTATCTTTTATCATATTGTAATACAAACCCTTTTTACAACATTAACTATGTAAAAATATGTACAAACCTAGTATAATGGTCAATATGAAAACTCCATATGATAACATCATCATTAGTCATTATGGTACCATTTTATAACCTCAAACATTGTACAAACTCATCATGGATCATGAGTTTCATTATTTTGTTAGGAACATAAATATAAGAATATCAATGTCTAACTTAATAAATGTTTCCTTACATGGTAAATGGAAATTTCTTATCCTCCTCTAAGACGTCACTATAAATTCTTTATATAAACTCCATGAACTCATTCTTACATGTGAAAAAATAGTAATCAGAATAATAATTTTTTAGAAAATTTGAAAAAGACATTACAAAACATTATAAAGTATCTTCAATATCACCCTTCATATTTTTTGGCATCATTCTCAACAACATTATAATTTTTTGATAACCCTTTTTTCAATTATTTATCAAACCAAAACCATTAAAATCTATAATTTACTAAAACCAAACCTATTGTAAAAGAAATTATTTTAAAGGAAACATATCCCTCAGTGACAAGGTGTTTTGTATTCAAACTTAATTTATTCTCTCACCCATTATATGAAAACATAAACTTTATATTCACAAATAAAAGAGTCTTACACCTTATTATATGTTTATAATTTATATCTCCCTTTGAAAACATTATCCAAAGTAAGGAAGGGGAAATTTTCTTTCAAGAATTATAATGTCATTTGTGGAGGCCAACCATGTTAGTTCAACCTTAATTCCTCAAATGTGTCCATTTTAATAGCTTTTTAAGAAACATAAAAAATATGATACTTTAGTAAAATAAAATCATGTATAACATATCCAATAATTACTTTATGATTGATGAAATGATACATAATATTAATGTCTATTTATTTGGAATGTTTTATAAGGTTTTAAGAAAGATAAATTATAAATATATTATAATAAATAATCTTCAATTATTTATAAAAATTCAATATCAAATATTCTAGCATAAATTTCATCAACAACATTTGTGTAAATTCTTGGGTGATGAAATATATTCTAATTAAATTATACTCAAAGTAACATAACAATGTTTCTTATTTTTCAAGTTCATACAACATTTTCCCAAGAATAATTTTCCTGTTTATATTGATTTCAATGCATTGAAATTACTAGACAAATATATTTTAGTAAACCCAATATGTAATTTCTTATTTTGTATATGAGCACATAATTTTATGTTCCTTTTATAAGCCATAGAATTATTTTCGATGCCATGATGTGTGATTACATCAAATTACTAAGATGTAATTACATATATAGTGGATTTCTCTACCATTATGTTTCCTTGATTGAGGTTTATCTCTTATTATACCATATATCATATTTTATTGAATGGTTTATGATCATTTTTTTCTATTTATGTCATATTTTGATACCATTCATGGTCTATAGTAAAAGTATTCAAATTTAGTATGCAAGTATTTCAATAAAATGGTTTATATGGTTTATGTTTTACCCATTACATATTATGAATATATTATGCATAGTAAGTGATGGGTGGGGCTAATAATATCCCCTCTATATAATAGTAGGCCTCTTGAGAAAAAATTGTTTGCTTATTAGTTGAGGACTTAACCATTTATTTATAGTGCCTTGGATAAATACTTGATGATATATTTATACTGTCATGAATTATTAATTACCTCATTATGAGATTAGTTATTAATATCCAATTTGATTATTCAAATATTCAAATATCTTTATGATTATTTATTATGAACTATTTTATTATCATTTATTCATTCCATATTATTCTCAAGATAGTGTTTAAATGGAATATGGTTTACATTTTCACCTCTCTAGAATTTTTATGCTTAATTATTCATAATAACATCCATTGTAACCATACCCTTACTGATCATCTGAGCTCAAGCCTTTCTTATGTTTTTTCCATGTCTTCTAATATGTAAATTAGGATTGACATGTGGGGATATTCATGGAGAATAATTATGTTTGTAAATGAATTATTATGTCACATTTTATAATTTAAATTGTAATTTATGTTTCAAGTATATATCCTGTTTTCTAGAAAAAAATCAGTCATGTACGATGTTATTACATTTATAATATGAATAATATATAATATAACCACCAACTATGTGTTTCTAGGGTCAGTATATTTACAGTTGGTATCAAATGATGTTTAGCAGAATCTTTTGAAACTATATTGGGAAATATAAAAATTATGGAAATGTAACCCTATAAATGACTTTGATAATATTCCTAATGTGACCAAGCTAGTGATATTTTATATTATATATATATAAATTTTAAATTTATGTTCTTTTTTACAATTTTGAATTTATACATTATGGTTCATAACCTAATCTACTGTATTCCTTTTTTAGAAATTAAACCTTGTGTAAGGAATGGAAACTATATCAACTAACATAATCCATTAAAGGATTAACCTACTACGCATGATAATGATACTGGATCTATAGCCTCAAATGATGTGGAACAAATTATAATTATAATATGAAAACTGACTCAAATTATGAGAAATAACCTTATATATATGGGGAATACTAATTCCAAAAGAGGAGGAACAACGTAAGATCACTTCATGACAGAAAAAAAAATACATCATTAAATTGCTACAAATCTATTTGTAGCTATGTAATGGATATATTCCTTAGATAATATATTTATCATTTTATTATTTAATTAAATAGAGAAGGTTATCATTATTGTTTATCAAATCTTAGGATATTTATATTAATGGTTGTCATTGATTCAAAACATGGTGGAGGAGGAATAAATAGAAAACATTAAATGAAATGATTTTAAGGAAATTTTCTGGGAAAAAATTTTCTCTCATGAACATAGATTAGATATGGAGATAAAATTCTTGAATCGAATGTAAAAATATGATGAGAATATATCTAAATAAAAAAGAAAATTTTAAATGGATAAAAAATCATTATATATATTATACATGTAATCCAAAAATAAATATTTATGGATACATTGATGGTATTAAACCAATTATTATAAGGGAACTAGTCTCCGAGAAATTCTGATCATAGGAGAATTTTTGGTAATGTGATATCAAAATAGAGAAATAATTATCCAAGTAAAATATATTTGAAGGGAAGAAATATAAGAAGAGGGATAATGAGTATTCCAGAAAATGAAAAAATGAAAAGGAATAAATGGAAGAGTTGAATTTCCATCATGTAATAAATGTGGAATGAAATATAATAGAACATGCATATTTTTAATAGGAGATTGTTACAAGTGTTAAGAAACAGATCACTATGATAGTGATTTCATGGTAAATATAGAATACTGTAATGTGTAGTATTTTAGTTGTAAGGATATGAGAGACTATGCACCCGATTGTCCAAGAATTTAAGTGAACCTTCCCAAGAGAAGGCCAAGGGAGAAAGGCCAAGCTTATGTCTTCATAACAAATAATGTATATATTCTTAATTATGAGGTGGAGTATGCTTTAATCAACTCATCAAGATTAGGTAATGATTTATTTTATTATAGAGCATCACATTCTTTTATATATTCTTAGTTTTTCAAAAAAAAATAGAAATTTTAATGTTTATTTATAAAGGATTTGTTAGTAATAACTCTTAAGGGATGTCTCATTGAAATAATGATGTGTCAGGAAGTCCACTGTAGTCTACATAAATGTACTTTATTTCATAACAATGTCATCATACCTCTGGTCTACATTGATATAATTATCAGTATGTATTTGATTAGAAAATATGATGTAAAATTTTATTGTAAGAATAAGTAAATTATGATTCATGAGGATGATATATAATTCATTATATTTAGAGAAGAAACATCATCAGATAATTATTATATGCATACCCAAAAGCATGATGTTGAGATTTATATTGATTTAACATATTATGAGATACCAATTTAATATAATCCCTATATAATGTACACAATGGAATTAGAGGAGTCGAAGAAACAACTTGAGGAGTTGGTTAAAAAGGGAATTATTATCCCTACTATTCTCCAGGGTGAGGCCATGTTTTCATTATTAAGAATAATGATGGATGCATGAGGCTATGTATTTATTATAAGTAAATCACTTCTATTAAAATATTGAAGAAGTATACATTTCATCACATTGGTGATTTTTTAGATCAACTTCACAGAGCTCATTTTTTTAAAGATTGACCTTTGTTTTGGATATCATCAATTTTGAGTAGAAAAGGAAGACATTATGTGGTTAGATATTTTATATGAGGTGTATAAATTATGTTTTTACATTAATTATATTTTGATTGACTAAATAAACCTTTGTTTTCAATGGTCTAATGAAAATATTATTCAAGAGATATCTTTATGAATTATTGTGAAATTAATTTATAATATTAATGTGTATTACTAAATATATGAAGACCATGACAATTACTGGAATATCATTATTGATACTCTCAGAAAGAAATGGTTATATGGTAAATTTTCTAAGTGTGAATTATATCATTAGGAAACTTCGTTTATTCATTATATTGTCTCTAAGGAAGTAATCTATGTTGATCCTATAAATACAAAGACAACCCAAGAATGACCTTCACCAATGATCATAACTGAGGTGTGTAGATTCATTAGTTTAAGTGGTTAATCTCTGCATTTCAATCCTATTTTTTATAATTTGCTAAACTATTAACCAATTTCACAGTTAAAGGAGTTATGTTCATATGGACAAAATAATGTGATGGATATTTTCTCAAATTCAAGGGAATGTTGGTCAATGATATGATTTTGACTATCCCATCATGAAATGGTTTATTTTTTATTTATAGTGATGTGTAGATGAAATGACATGGTTTTTCCTTATAAATAATGATAGATTTATTACCCATGCATCATGGTAGTAAATACACATTAATATAACAATATAAATCATGATCTTGAGTTATTAGTAGTAATATTCTCTCTGAAGACATGGAGACACTATCTCTTTGGTGAATGACATGAGGTATATTACAGTATAAAATTTTGAAATATATAATGTCTTATAAAGAACTCAATATGTGGAAAAGAGGATGGATCAAGATACTCAAGGATTATGATGAATCAATATAATACGACACTTGTAAGGAAAATAATGTGATTTATGAATTGAGTAGGAAGGCTCAGGGAGTTCTAAATAAAAAGATGATTGGAAATGTTCTTCTGTTTGGGGATCTGGTAAAGATGAATTTTGGAATTATTATAGATTGAGAACGATATCTCATATATCAAATGTTTTCAAAACCATGTTTATTGGAAAATATAAAATTATCACATTCTGAGGATGATAATTTCTAAAATAAAATAAAATTGTTGAATAATGGAAAATTTTCATACATTGTATATGAAGATGGTATTTTGAAATTTGGAAACAGGCTTTCTATTCCCTCTATTCCTAAACTAAGAAGGTAATTACTTGATGATAATCATATCTAAAATTTCTCTATAAACCCCACTAGATCTAAGACATATAGAGATTTGATGGATCATTTTTTGTGGGACAATATGAAGCAGGAAATTACGAACTATGTTCCCAGATGTCTAGTTTTTCAATAAGAAAAAGCTAAGAGACAAAATCCTAGAAGAGTTGTGAAACCTATACCTATTCCATTTTATAAATGGGATGACACTAAATATAGAATTTTTCACTAGAAAATTGAAAACTCTAATAAGGTATGATTAATTTTGTGTTCTTATTGATCGACTAGTCAAATCTACACAATTCCTCACTATAAGGGATGATTTTTAAGGGGAATTCCTTGCAAAACTCAATATTAATTAAGTTTTAAGAATTCCTTGTTCACCCATTTCAGTTATTTGTTATCGTGATCAATGATTTACATCAAGATTATAGAAAATTATTCAGAGGAACATTGATACAATAATTTATTTGATCACTAATTATCACCTTCAAACTGATGGAATATCAAAAAGGGATATCCAAACATTATAAGACACATCAGATCATATCTCTTGAACTTCAAGTAATATTGGACCATTATTTACCTTTGGTAGAATTTTACATTAATAGTAATAAAATATTCAAATGGTACCATATTAAGCGTTATATGAAAAGGGATGTGAGACACCTAATTTTTTAGATGAATTAGTTGAAAGGAAACCTTTAAGACCAAAATATGTTGAGAAAACAATTATAAAGGTAAAAACTATTCAAACCAATTTCAAAGAATCTAAAAAAATATAAAACATTTATACTGATTACCAGTTTAAATATAGAGAATTTAATGTGGGTGATCATGTTTTCTTGATGGAATCTCTTTAGAAGGGTGATATAAGATTCAAAAATAAATGTAATCTAATCCATACTTACATCAGAGCTTTTGAAATGTTGAAAATTATTTGAAATATGGTCTATTATTTTAAAATTCCACTAGGAATATTCAAAGAGCATGATGTGTTCAACATATCACTATTAAGAAAGTGAATTCTTGACCCAAAACATATAATCACCAATGATGAAATTTAACTAGATCCTGGTATTTCTTAATATGAATAACCTATCAAGATACTTGATTATTGATAGAAAGTGTCAAACAATCAGATAGCATGACTGGAAAAAGTTCTTTGGAGAAATCGTAAAATAGTATAAACAACATGGGAACTTGAGAATGTTATGAAGAAGAAGCACCCTAATACGCTTAGAAGGTAATATTGATGAAAATTTTGAGGTGTATTTTTTTAGATGGTGGGAATAATATTACACCACATGATTTTATATTATAACACTTTTTAAATATATTCAATTTCATTTATATCTTACAATGCCCGCAACACCCATTTTAATCATACATCAAATAATTATCATATCCTATCTATTAAATTTTTAGGAATGTATAGAATTAGTCACATTATGAAATTTTTTTATATTCAATTTTTTTACATTCAGCCAATATATATTATTGGTATAAGATAAGAATAAATTCAATGATACATATAAAATGATATATTTTTTTAAAAGCATTTTTTCACCATTTAAAGGCACACATGTTTTAAAATTAAATTTTCAAACATTTATAAATTATATTTGAAAAAATAAAAATATTTTTTTAATGTGTAATATCAAAATATATTTTGGTTTATTTTTTTTATTTTTTTGATATGTTTCAGGTTTTGATGAATAGTGAAAAATACTATATTTTAATTGAAATCAAATTTTCTGTCTAAATATTTTATTATGTTAAATTATATTTTGGATTGTTTTAAAGTATAATTAGATAATTTTTATATCAATAAATCCAATTTATGTCATTATAATAAATTTCACATTGAATATGGATAAAAAAAAATCAAACATTTTTAAATTTTCACTTTAAAAACATGTTTTCTCACCCAACCTATAGGATTAGTTTTCAATTAATTTCAGCCAAATATATCAACTGGATTTTGAAAATGGATCTATATTTTGAATCTGATGGTAAAAATTTTGTAAATATGTCCTTTTTTTGGAAAATATGAATATAAACTTTAGTAATTTGTATTTTCATGGTTATGGGTAATATGGGTAATTAAGAGTAAAATAATATTATAATTATTATAGAACTACCCTAAAACTTAACATATTTTTATTGGATGAGCCCGTTTCTAACAAAGTAATTATTAGGACGATTTTATGACCTCTTGCATCCACTTAGTCGACTTTTATCACATTATAGTATTTTTTATTAAAGAAAAGTAAAAGATTCCATAATTTTGGTTTAATAACTATAAAATTTCTTATATTGGGTTATTTAGAAGATAAATTAATCTATGAAAAATATTTTGAAATATTAAAGATTTAACTAAATCATTTTAATTTATTTATAAATTATAAGTGCTAAAATAATAACCTCAAATGCAGACACAATGATGATACATCAATTTTTTAATTAAATTTAATATCACATAAATGATTATTAAAATATTAATCAAATTTTAAATGAAATAATTAATGTCATCCATAAATTTCATAGTATAATTTTTCATTAAATTTACTTTTTATATGAATTTTATTGAATCTATCATAGTGTTATGATATTTTTTAAAAGACTTGTAATGAGTGTTGTCAAAATTGACATTAATTATTATTTAAAATAATTAATATTTTATTAAATGATATAAATTTTATAAAAATATAACAATAATCCAAATGATTAGGATAAGATTTAAATTTTTTCAATTATTTTTTGGTTTTTATTTTTTCATTTTAATGTAAATATATTGACCCTCAAAGAGTAATTATAATTTTTTTCATGGTAAGTGCTAATGTGATTAAATAAGTATTAAAATAAAATTATAATGATTAAAAAAATTAAAAACATGTATAAAAATTATTAAATTATATTATTTATAACCATAATCAACTTAGATTCCAAAAAAGTCACTTTCGAGGCATTTTTAATAGAAAATTACATTATATTAAATTAATATTTTTGTGACATTCCAAAAGTTACCCTCACATATATTATAAAATGGAACCTCCTACCACACTTCTTCAAATGAAATTGAACATTATATCTCAAAAAAACATACCCTTTTACTTTCCCAAAATCCTTATAGAAGTTCTTTAGGCCATATTATTTTCAAAAAACCTACCCTAGGTCTCTTAAACAAAGTCATAAATAAGATCCTTCATAAAATAGGTAATCATCTTTACCAAATCTTCCAAAGAAATATTCTTCTACATCCCCTTTATTTGTTTTTCCATGATAATTTAATCAAGAATGTCTCATATAAATTATTTTTTTATTATAATTATGGGATAATCATATTTAATGACTAATCAATCCGATGAAAAACTAAAGCATTATGTGTGAGTACATATGGATTACCGACACCATGTGGTTGTGGAATTTTTTTCAGGAATATTTTAAATGGATGGGTATATTGATATGAATAATTGATATATATTATATTTATGAAATTATATTGATTATATATAATTAAAATTTCATCAATATCAGTACCCATTCAACATTAAGAGAATGATACCATCACTCTTGCTTACGTATGACTAACCATCTCCACAGTGTGATGTGATTTATTTTACATGTTAAACATTCAAGAATGATTATAAAAATATATTCAAATAATATATTAATAACATAAATATCAATATTTATATTAGAAAAACTATATACTATATAAGATAAATAGAACTTTCATGTCAAAATAAGAAAGAGAAAACATGACAATTAACACGCAGAATAGTAAAATAAAAAATATTAGTAAATGAGTGGTAAAATGTTATAATATTATCATATATGATATCATAAATATGGTTATGATTCTAGGATACAAAAATAATATGTCTAAAACATCTATACATATGTTTCGAACATGTATGGAAGAAATCATACCTAGGGTAAGGGTTTGATTATCAATCTCATCATTAATTGAGATAGTTTCTATTTATGTATCTAGTGGGGAATATTTCTCATCCATTTTTCTATTTTCTAAAATGATTTTAAAAAGGTTTTTTCTATTCTCTAATGAATTTTTATCTTATTTTCTTTACCAATGTTTTAATTTTTTAAAAATTGTTTCAAATGAGTCCATTTTTCATTTCCAAATTATGTGCTTTATGACTTATATTAAACCCTATACCAAGGAAGAACATATGTGTAAATGAAATGAATGACGAACATATGTATTGTTATTCAAGAAATAAATTTCTTATGTGTTATAGAAATTGTAAATTGGTTGAAATAATCATGACACATCTAAGGATTCTATTAATATTTTTAAAAAAATTATTCATTAAAAAATGTTACGGATACCATAATAAGATTTTGAGATTACATTTTATCAGAGGTTTTATGTTTTAAACATCTCTTAGTAGGTTTTATATAAATGTATTCTACCATGATTCTATAAATTTGGGAGAAATTTATGAAAATTATAAGTTTTAGTGTAAATTTTATTTCGAGAATAAGGCCATTATATTTTATAGATAAGATTTTAATGGTTTTAATAATCATTGGGTTTGATATAAAAATAATATTAGTGTACTCTCTAAATAGAGGTTGTGTTAAAAACCATATAAAAATGGTTACTTAATGATTAATTTAATTCCAAGGATTTCAATCATATTATTATAAATGTTATGTGAGTTATATAGTTTAGAAAATGGAAAATCTAGATGCATTGTGAAAACATTTCACATCCAGGGAGGTTGTAGGTATTGAACCCATTATCAAAGGATGATAATGGTTTTATGCATACAACTAGACTACACGATGTCTTCATTAGTATTTCCTTGTTTTTAGTTAAACAATTTGATGAATAAATATTAATGTCTAACAAATAGTGTTAATTTTTTTATATATTAATATATTATCCATATTCATTTGGAAAAATAGTTTGAGACATAAGGGTAGAATAAACAATATTTTTTGGATCTTACAATTTGTAAAAACAATATTTGTGTACTTCAAGAATATGATTTTTTTTGGGTAATAATTTCCTAGAGAAATGGGAAAATTTTGAAATTGATCAAAGAACATAAAAGGAAGAAATTGCATCAATGAAATATAAATATATAAATTAAGTATTTTTATTCACATACTTAGGTTTTAAAATAATCACTCAACATTAATAAAATCATCTTGATAAAAAATTTATCCTAAAACATTCATTTTTGTAGAAATGATGGTCTTTTAAATCATTAAATATTTATAGCATTTAGGCCCTAAACATTAGAGTAATTGTTAACTTATTTAGGATTAATGACCACTATCACTCTCTATAAATATTTACTATTTTACTCCATGTCCATATCCTCACATTCCACTAATGTTCTCGTATTTATAAATGAAGATTTATGTTATTCTAAGTTACTTTCTCACTTCGCTTTCTCTCTTATTATAAGATTATTTTATGTACCCTTTTAAGATTTGGGTTTTCAATAGAAGAATTTAATAATATCAAACCCTAGATTATTGAAAGGACATAATTAAATTATGGACGTGAGAATGTAACACCCTAAAAATATAAAATTAATAAAATTTTATTCAATACCATGTATGATACACGATAATAATCATATAAGAGAATATAACAGTCAAAGCCATAATAATATACTTACTATTCTAAATAAATTTAATCGACTATGTAGCTTGGAATCCATGCTACTATGTGTTATTCTTGATTTATACGCAACATAATGATTAACTTGCAGCAGACACAACTCTATTTTTGTCTTGAATTACAAATAATGAAGTATTCCTTTAATATCTTATGTTACATGAGGTGCATAGTATAACTGAACAACAATATATTATTAAAATATTATTATTTCATATGAAAACATATAAACTAGACAATAAATTTGATGTTATAATTAAGATTAACTAAGTTTTGATGATATATAGATAAATTCATTTGTTACCAATTAAATATAAATTAATATAATAAAAATTTGAATATAAATGGAATGTTCTTATAAAAACCCATCATCATGCAAAAAATAAATTTTAATAATAATAAATTAAAGAAATTAATATTATTAAATTTTCGTAATGAAATTTTTATTTTAAATAGTAAATAAAATATTTTTTACATTCAACCAAAATATTTTATAGAAAATGATTAGAATGTGTCAAATTCTACACATAATAAGTGATATTTTTCAAATTGATTTTTTCTACCTTTTAATGGAACACTTATTTAAAATATAAATATTACAATTTTCATAAATTCAATTTAAAAAATGAAACATTATTTTTAATAGGGAATTTGGAAATTATTTTATGGTTAATTTTGGGGATTTTTTTAGAACATTCATATTTTGATGAATTGGGAAAAATAATGAATTTTAATTTAAAAATGATTTTTTATGAATAATTTTTTGTGTTAAATTATATTTATTATTGGTTTTAAAGTATTCTTATTTCAAAATTATATATTTTATTACTATTTTTTTATGAGAATGTTTTTTTTATTTTATACATAAAAACATAGTGTACTTTTGACATTTTCACTTTAAAACCCTGTATTCTCGTCACCTATACGAGATTAATATTAAATAAGTTTAGGAATATTATATTAGTACAATTTAGAAAATTGAATTCCATATTTGTAATAAAAAAAATTAACTAATTTCTTGTATGGTAAACTTAATTTTTGAAAAAAAATATTAGTGAAATAAATTAAAATTAATTAGTGATTAAGGTGAAAATGAGTTTACTTAGTGGTTAAACATTAGTATTTATGGAAAAAAGAACAATAAAATTTTTAAAAACATATTTAATGTCAAAATTTAGACTATATCCTCCCTTTTTTCTAATTGGGTCCATTATTAGAGGCATGTGATTAATGGGATACCTCCCAATAGTGGTTTCTTTTTGATATTTATAAGAATGTCACTCATCCTCCACTAAAAATGGAACTAAAACCACTCATGTCCTCACACACCTGAAGCACCTTTTATAGTGAAATACATTCCCAAATAATCTCCCAAACCCCTTCACATAATTTTTGAAGCATTTCTTTGGTCATAAATCCAACCAAGGATATCATTTGGAATACACCAAAAGGAGTTACCCAAAGAAGATGCATCATTTTTCAATGAGAATTTTTTTTTTATTTCATTCTACACTAATTTGATTAATCTCATATAATTATTATATAATAACGTCAATATATTATATATAATTATATGATTTTATAATAATATTCTAACCTAAAACATCAGACACTTCCATAAAATTGGATATACAGTCATCATTTATGTGTACGGAGGACTACTACCTCAGGAACTAATGTTATTCGTTCTTTTGTTACAACACTTCAAGGATGCAAATAATAATTTATTTATAGAATATTTATGATATATATGATATTTAATTTTTTTATTATTATATTGTTATTATATAACATATACCATCCTTATTTCCATTTTTGGGAATATGATAAGATAATTTGTGGATATGTGGACTATCACCTCCTCAAAGTGATGTGGTTCGTTAGAACATTACATGGAATATATTAAAGAGGGTTTTAATTAAAATATTTTATTTATATGAAACATATTTGAAAATATAACTATAATATACATATATATTATTTACATATCATTCTATTAATATTATGATAAAATGGATACAACATTCCTTCATATATATGACCTACTATCTCCCTAAATGGTTAATTCCATTTACAATCACTAAATAGTATACATTTAATTAAATAAATATATAATTAATATATATTATATTTATATCATTTTATACATTCTATAGTTTTTTAAACTGTGTTCAATGTAATGGGGACAGAAAATAAAAATGTAAAACATACTCAAAACAGAAGGTGATTGTGACCCAAAATGATGATAAACATTAATTATTGTTAATTAAAGGGTTATAATATTTTATAAAAGGATAATATATTACCTGATAAATATTATTATTTCTCTTATATAAGTTAATAAAAATATCAAAACAATTCAATAGTTGGTTAAGAAGCATTCTACCAAAAGGAAGCATATAATACAGGATTCTGTGTCAATTTCATTTCATTGAAACATAATGTAATTTTACACACCTAAATTCTTTTATGTGGTTTAAAAACTACCCATTTGAAATATCATATCATGAATTATTAATTATCCATGTTAATTTAGCTTTCAATTTTAATCATTTCATTTAAGGTGATTTGAATTAAGAGTTACCAAGTAGAAAATAATTTCATTACCTAATTTCTTTTCATTGAGTTATATTAAATCCCCATTTTCATTAATATATTATATTTTTGTGTATTATGAATTTTTATTATATATTATTTTATTTAAACTTTTTTATTTGGATATGTTGTTGATATAATAAATAAATTCATTGGATTGTTCTCACATGAATTTTATTGTCATTTCAAGGGTTTACATCAAGATATCATTTTATTTAGGATTATTAACACATGAATTTACATTAAAGGAAATTATATTATTTTTCCATAAATATTTCAATTTTAACCTCCAATAGTAATTAATTATTATTTAAAAGGAAAATTTTCATTTTCACACAATTTGTTACTTTAAATATTTTATAATTTTTTTATACATTTCTACTTCATTTATCTCTTTGTTCGAAAACATATTTTATTAAAAAACTATATTTTATAAACTAGTTCTAAAAAATTAATTATTTTATCATTTCAAAATTATTTATTAAAACAAATTTTCACTTACTTTTTCATTTAAAAAAGTATTTAAACGAAATATTCATGTCACTTTCTCAAATAAGTCGTATTCCTAAACATTTTACAGTGCAAAAAGAATGTTTTGTTTACCGTATACGGAATTCCCTGATGTCATTTCATTAATGATTCATTTTAAATTATACAATTATTCTTATAAGAAATTTTATTTTTCTAAAACTTATTTTCAATGAAAAGTATTTTCAAATTGATTTTCAAAATAAAAAGATTATTTTCCCCCCAGTATTTTTTAAATATATTTTTATTTATTATACAATCTAATGGGTATGCGTTGTATTGATATCATCCTTATTATTCCAATAGATGGTGTAATACTATTTTGACTAAGTATATTATTTACATTCACTACCATAATTCATTTTTGTAGTCCCCTTGAAATATTTAGTAGACATTAAATTTCCCCTAATTATTTATATCATTTATCATAAATATAATTATTTCATAATCCATATACCAATTTTATGTATTGTCTTTACTTTGAAAGTTACCGGATTATCTATAGAAATAATGATAAATCTATATTATTTACACAATATAAATAATTGATAAAGAATTTTTTTGATTAATTATATTTATTACTCAATATATGAGGAATTTATTGTACATGAAATGGTGGGTTTGGAGTGTACATTATATAGCACCGCAATGCATTGATTGATTCTCATGAGACAAAGACATCGAAGAAAATAAATGGGTTTATACCTATATTTTTAAACCATCTTGTGAAATAGTTGGATGATATAGGTTTTCATGTGCCTCAAACATGATTTATAATAATTAGGAGTTCTATTCATTAATTATTAATTTATTTATATTATTATTTATCCATGAGATATTCACTTTGAATTTCTCTATGTATTCATTTCATTTTCATTTTGTTGATTAAATGTTTCTTTCATATATTTACCTTCCCATATTTTTTATTCCTTATCTAGTTATTTAAATTGAATGTGTTCTTAGTTAGTTGAATTTTGATGTTTTTTATTAATATGGATTCATGTTCTCTTCAATTATACTTAACCCTTTGAGAGAATTTAATCTCACAATTATTTTCTTTCATTTTCCCCAGATTCCATGAAGTTTACTATGAAATATATTTGAGGATATGAAATATGGAATACATTTATTTTTTTATGAAAATATGATCTAATTTATGTGTTCATTTGTAATAAATTATTCATGTATGTATCTAGTTTAACAAGACTACTAAACTGATTGGTCAATTGAGACGTGATTTCTATCTATCTTATCTAAATTTAATTACATAAGGCATTTGATCCATGATTTACGAGGTTGGGTTGTTACAATATTTGAAAATCATTATTGGTAATAAAAATGTAAATTTAATTTAGAGGATGATCATTCTAATAATTCATTATTAAAATTTCAAAATTTTCATTTTTATTTCTACTGAATATGAGAAGGTTGGGATATGTTGATAGCCAGAGTATATATACATAATACAAAGTTTTTATTGGTTTAGTAGAAGATATCATTCCATAAATGGGATTACCCAAGCCAAAACTGTAGTTACATTATATTTTTATACATATTTACAGAATACTTATGTGTGGATACTTATGGATATATTTTGAGAGGGTTAATCTCAAATCGAAGTGTACAAGTAAAATATTAGATTTTATTGGATACGAAAAACGTAGAATAAATAATAATTTATATTCTTTGTATTTCATGTAAAGACTCGGAAAATTCCATGTAATGTTTTTAATTATTTGTGATTATTACGAGTCTGTGAAAAATGACGGCCTGTGATTCCGAGGCCAGGTGTGCTCAAAATGAATTTATGAACATTTTTTAAGGTTCGTTTAGTAAATGTGTGGGTGTCATTTTCTATCTTTTGAACCGGTTCTTATATTAAAAATCTGAGGGGACCGTTGAATCCAAAGTGCTAAGATTCTTTCAAGGGAATATTCACTTGAACAACAGTAGGTCGGGAGAAAAAAGATAAAAAAATTTCTTTAAATAAAAATAATAAAATAACTTAAAAAGTTATTTTATTTTATTTTTCTCCAACAGATGAGAAATGGTGGCGAGACCGTTGACTTCTCAAGCCATTTAATGGATTGACTCATCAACTATGTAACTCCACCATTGTGAATTAAAAGGTTTTTATTAATTAATTTAATGAACCTCATTAATTCTTCAAAGTGTTACTCACCTTTCCCCCTCCTATTTAAATAGAGACTTAGGGGTTGGGTTTTAGCACGGCTTCTTTAAGCAAGGAAACTCTTGCAAATTCCAGTGGCAACATCCACTGACTGAGGGCTGAGGTTCGGGCATCAATGATCTGTGATCAACAAATACTAAAAACTCCATCCAACATTGCCGCTCCTCCCGCCGCGAACAAGACACCTCCTACAAATCTCAAGGTAGAGGGTATACGTGCTTTTATGTTCCATCTCTTCCAATTCGTGAATAATATAATGAACGTGGAAAACCCGACTAATGGGTTGATCAGCATCGTGTCTAAACATGTGGGTGGTTGTTGTGGGGTCTTAAATTCAGGAATTACTCTTCTTTTTATTATTATAAATTTCCCTCATGTTTAAAACTCTAACACGGAGGGCGCGTGCTGAAACCAAAAAGGCTTGGACAATATGCTAAACTTATCTTTGGTGAGTTCTTCAAAGAAGAACAATGAATGCAGCGACAAGTTGTATTTGAGGTCCGTGAAATGATGGCGGCATCCCGAGAGGACTGTAGGTGCATCCGGAAGGAAGAACGGCCAACCGGGGCTCACCTGGTGGCCCGCGGAAGAAACGCCTTGCCGAAACCGGCATGGTGGTACCTGAGACCATCATCGATGAACGAGGGCAGTGGAAAAAATCCTCCGGCCGCGGTGGAAGCATGGTGCCACTCGGCTCCGCGGTGGTCGGACGGGCGGCCGACAGTAGGGCGGTCACAGAGACGGAGGTGGAGCCTGCACGCTGTCGCGCGCCGCGTTGAAGGGTCACGTCTTGAAACCATAGCGGTGGTGAGATATAGAGTACCCGCCTCCTATGGGTCCAAGGGTGACAAAGAGGCGCCACCTGGCGCTTGCCTTAATTAATCTGAATGAGTCTTTTGAGTCGTTCGGTTGTCGGCGACTGCGCGACCCCATCGCAGGTCGCGCCAGCGAGTGGCCCGGACCTGCCGACGGACCGAGCCGATACACTGCCTAGTGGGATGATCCCACCGCAGCGCAGCCCAACCATGTCTGCCAAGTCTGGGGTAGACCTGGATAGGGTCGGTTTATCCCGAACTCGGTTGGGTCGACCCAGACTGGTTCAGGTTGGAAATAAATCCCTCTCGGACCTAGAAACTCTTAAAGGGCCATAACTTGCAAACCATATGTCTGTTTGATGAACTATATATGGAGCCGAGATTTGTGGAGTAATATGGTAATTTTGAGATACTATAATAGAGTTTTTGATAAATTTAGAGTACATCTAGGTTGGATAGACACTGAATCCAACCGGCCCCCTTGGCACGAAAATGCCAGTAACTAAAAGATCGGACCTCTGATCGATGTGTCGTCTGTGGAATAAGGACACTAGTGACAAGGAGGTCCTTTAAAGATAATTTTTGTGAGTTTTTATGGATTTTGATGTGCGACCTTGGTTGGATCAGACTCGAATCCAACTAGGGCCTTTATACAAAAGTGATCATATCTGATAGATCAGGTGTCCGATCGGCGCGCCATCTTTCACATTGGGACCCATATGACAGGTCGGTACCTTGGGTATGATTTTTTCGGGACTTTTTACAGGTTGAAATATGAATTATGAATTGAGTAGAATAATCTTCCAGACATCAGGTGTGCTACGTTCAGAAATCCAATGGATGGCTGCGACATTAAGAAGAAGAGTGACCAATACGGGTCAGCATCAGAAACTCTATAGTAGGATGATCTATTTATACGACTAATCATCGCTTCCTCTATACTAGTGACCAGTAAAGGTTAGCACCAGTGATAAAAATTGGTCAGCACCATTGACCATTATGGGTCATCACCAGTGACCAATACGGGTCAGCATATAGTGACCAATACAGGTCAACATATTGTGAACTATAAAAGTCAGTAGTAGAGTTACTAAAAATATGATGATATGGATTTACAACTAGTAACCCCTATCCCAGTAACCTTGATCTTATCTCTTTAGAGTGACGTAATTCCCTAACCCCAATTACCCAGAGTCGGTGCATTATTACGTATCATCGGCATGATCACAAAAGATAAAGTCTCGAATGACCGATTAGTTTAGTAGCCTTGAAAGTACTAGATAGATTCATAAGGTTTACAATACATCATAAAATGGAAACCTACAATAGAATTTTTTCCATAGACAACACTGAGATCCCATATACTATCCCTATAGGTGAGTCATAATATACTTCTTTACATCCTAAGAAAAAATAAAACATATAAAGGGTTGAGCTCAGATGCTCCATAAGGATAACAATATAGAGGAAACATTTATAAATAAGCATAAACATTTATAGCAATGTATAAGACTAAAAAAAGAATTTTCAACATAAACTTCATCATAATATGGAAAATATAAATCAAAATAATTCCATTTACTTACTCACTTGGATATTCTACTAATCAAATAATCACATGCAATATCAATATTCACTTTCATAATGATGGAATGCAAAATGCTAAACTTCATAACCACATTGTCAAGGCTTTGTGCCAATACTAAAAATAAGATTTTGTCAAATTCATGTTCCAAGAGACTAGTTTGTCTCATGAGACCAACTGATGAATCAAAGATCTATAACAGGCTCCACTCTTCACTTACTAAGTCCAATGCATTCCTCATATGAAAAGGTTTAAACATAATATAAACATTCTTATTAAAAAAGCATATGAAATGTCAATTCTTTATCCATAAACCATTAATGATGTAAATATAACACATCTATAGTCAAACATATCACAAAACCTTTAATAAAATATGGAAGTTTTGTATGATAATAAATCATCTTCAAATAAGCTTAAAATCCATCAAAAGATGTTCACATAGATAAAATCAAAACCTTTTTTTAGAGAAATATCTCTTTATATTTTGAAATCATTTAAGAAAAAATTTATTTTTAAAATATTCTTATAATATTTTAAGGGAATCTTCGACAATGTTATAACAGTGGAAAATAGCCTCACCCACCGTATAAGTTAAAAAACATTCTTACCTTAATTTTGTCGAAAAGGTCATAAAGTACCTTGTTTAGAAAATGACAGAAAGATTCCTTTCAAACCATTTTATAAAACGTCAAAAAATGGTATAAATGACTTTAAATCATAGTCTAGTAAATGATAAAAATGTTTAGGAATACATTTTTAAGAAACATGGATATGGATGATAAATAGGTCCCTGTAGATAATTACGTAAAAACAACCTCAGATAATAAAGAGATTGTGAAATTTAACCATACCTTGTACATTTCCTTGGTCGAGTGTGGGTTAACCTCCTATATAATGGTGAAATTATTGTTATTATTTTATACAAGAATCATATACATTAATATGATATCATATATGATCTTTTAATATTTCTTTGTTAATAATATCTCAGTATTATTGTCGTTTCGGGTGTTAACTGATTCGTTTTCATTTATATGATTTGTTACATAATTAATGTTTCTTATGTATAGGATGTATATTATTAATATTCAGATTGATATTAAGTATTTAAACATTATTTTTAATCATCTAATGAAAATTAGTCTTGAATAGATAAGATGGGGAATGAATCTTATCGTGTTCGTGGAGACGATAATTCGTATGTACGCACGAGCGAAAATATCATTCTTTTGATATTAAAATAATATATAATTGGATGTTATATCATATATGAAGATTAATTATCATGATATATTTATTATTTATATCAATTACACATCATTATTATACTCATCCAAATAATAATGTATTGAATAACAATTACCCCACGACGTGGAGACGGTAAGCCGTACGTACGTACGTATGGTGACATGTCATTAAAAGGATGGATAAAATAATGAATATGGTTATACCATATTTATAATAACATCAATGTATATAGAATATACTAAATTTATTATTTTATATTGGAAACAACAAACATAGAGGAAGTGGAAGAAGAAAGGAACTTGAAAGAGGTGGTGAAATATTTACCTCTTCTTCAGGTTCTTCATTTTTATTTGATCATAAGGGCTCCATAGGTTGGATTTATCATTAAAGTAAGGCCTCTAGGATGAAAGTAGGAATGTTTAGAGGGTATTTTTGTAGGTTTTGTCTGAGACAAAAAGCTATGAAGGTGTGAATTTTAGGGAATAGGGAGTGCCCTTTTATAAGAGGGGTGAGGGGAACCTTAAGAAAAAGCAAGAAATATTATTTTACAATAAAATGATTTTAGATTTATAATGGCCCAAAAATTAATTATTTAAAGTATAAGATGGTTATGTGTCTAAAACCACTCAAGTAATAGGTTTTATACTAGTTTGTGTCACTATAATAACTTTATGCTTTAGATTTAACTCTTAGTTAAATAGTTTGACATTTACCATGTCTCTTTGTATTTTTATATTATATGGTTAATAAAATAACTATAAACATCCAATAGAACCTAAAGTGGTTAATTAATGACATATATAATATTATTTAAGACTTTTGGCCGAAAATTAGATTATTAGGAATATAATGTCAATTAATAATATAATAATTGTATTGAAAACTCTTTTATTTCAATTTTGACACTATTTGGTATTTTGTTTTTTATAAATTAATTATGACATTATTACTTCAAAAACAATTAATCTAACCAACCCTAAAAATTCATATAAACCTATATAATTAGTGGAATTCATAAAAAGGCTCAAATTATTTTTATTTGGATTTTTATAATATCAATTATTTTGATATTTTATTAATATGGTAATTACTACATCTTCATTGTGTCATAAATAAATTTAATTATTTATTGTCTAAAAATTATAAATAAAATACCATTATGTAGGAAATATTTTTATCATTCTAATGATAGTTGTTAAACTTTGATTTTAACTCTTTTAACTCTTCTTTAAATAAATAAAAAATAAATGTCCTAATCTAATCCAATTTGACCAAATAGGTTCATATTTTATTCCTAAGGTTCTTTTTATTTGAATTATACTTATCCAATAAAATTATTACATGTGTTAGTGTAATAGTAATATCATATTTACCCTTAATTACCCTATTTACTTTTAACTGTGGTAAATAATAGTAAAAAGTTTCTATTCACCAAAAATTATTTTCTTCTTATTAGACCAAATTTTACTTATTGATATCAACCGTGTCTCTCGGATTTTTGAAATTCAACTCACAGAAGTGGTAAAATTATGTTTTATTTAAATTTTAAAATGCTCCTTGGAGCTGGGTAAAAGATGGTAAAAAGTTCAATAAAACTTTTATATGTCAAAAAATTTTAAAAACTCACTCCAATGAATTACATTGAACTTATATAGGTATTATGTATCTATTTTGACCTAAAATAAATTTAAATAAAATAAATTATTATTTAAAAAAAATTGGTTTTAAACCATAACTAAGTGGTTTTCACTATTCATCAAAGATTGAATGTTTTCAGAAAAATAATAAAAATTCTCCCTAAGCTAATTTTGATATTCGGAATCCAAAAATGAAGTCCATTTTAAAATATAAAATTTATAAAATTTCAAAAAGTGTGTATTAAAATTCATAATGGCTAGTTTGATTGGTTGTGGTGTGTTAGAACTCAAAATTGCGAACAACACAAGCTACTATATTATTCAAAGAAAAGTGTACCATAGAAACTTGGGGTGTTACATTCTCCCCTCCTTAAAATAATTTCATCCCCAAATTTTATAGAATATTACTGCATAAAAAGACTCGGTTGGTTCTTCATTATAAGTTCCTTTGGTTCCCATGTTTCCTCTTTGATATTATGGTTTCCCCATAGAAATTTTACTAGACGAGTCATACAGTTTCTCATCACTTATTCTCTTGTATCAATAATCTTGACAGGCACTTTGCAATAAGACAGATCGAGTTCCAGTTCTAATTCCTCATAGGTGAGTACATGCATTGGGTTAGGCACGTATTTTCCCAACACTGATACGTGGAACACATTGTGAACTTTGGGGAGACTTGGCGGCATTTCCAAATGGTATGTTACAACCCCAATTTGTTCTAGAATTTCGAAAGGTCCGATGTAACTGGGACTTAATTTTCCCTTATTATCGAAATGTATAACACCCTTACATAGAGATACCTTCAAGAAAACATGATCTCCTACCTGAAATTAAAAATACTTCCTTCAGTTATAAAAATGCTCTTCTACCTACTTTGAACTGCTTTGATGTGGTTTTGGATTACCTTCACATTTTCCATCATTTCCTCCACAAGTTATGGGCCTACGAGTTTTCTTTCACCAAAATCATCCCAACATGTGGGTAGTCCCATGAAAAAGTCTATCGTAATATTATCCCATTTCCACTCAGGTATGGGAAGATGTTTCATGACTCTTACAGGCTGTTGCCTTCTAGCTTTAACTTGTTGAAAAAACATACATCTTGACACAAAATCAGAAATCTCCCTCATCATGTTTTCCCACAAAAAATGTTCCTTCAAATCTCTATACATTTTTGTGCTCCCAGGGTGTATAGAGAAATTTGAGCTATGAGTATCATCCAACAATTCTCTTTTTAGATCAAGTATATTGGGAACACAGAGCCTCTTCCCAAATTTCAAAATTCCATATTCATATACGAAGTCACTCAATCTCCCATTACTCACAGCATTAATCTTTTTTGGAAACTCTTCATCATCAATTTGAGAACTCTTTATCCTTTATAGTAAAGACGGTTTGGAAAAAATTTGAAAAAGTATTTATGTTTCACCTTCCATGGCAATTCCTATATACATATTTACTAGATCCATGTATATAGGATCCTTTTCAACTATCATCTTGTTCAAATAATCTTGATCCTTTCTACTCAAAGCATCTTCTACCTTATTTTACTACCCCGAGTGGCCGTGTATAGTGCAATAATAATCCTTTAGAAGTTCAAGCCATCTTCTTTGCCTCATGTTGAATTCTTTCTGTGAGAAAATATACTTCAAACTCTTGTGATCAGTATATATCTCAAATTTTTCACTATAGAGATACTATGTCCATATATTCAAAGCAAATATTACAATTGAAAACTCAAGATCATGAGTATGATAGTTTTTCTCATGAATTTTTAGCTGTCATGATGCATAGGCAATAACCCTGTCATTCTGCATAAGGACACAACCAAGTCCTTTCTTTGATGCATCACTATAAATAACAAAACCATCATTTCCCGATGGTAGAGTCAAGATAGAAGCATTGACTAATCTTCTCTTAAACTCTTCAAAATATTATTCACACTATTTTTTCCAAACAAATTTAACCCCTTTTGTTGTGATATTTTTTAATGGGTTAGCCAACCAGGCAAAATTCTAGACGAAACATCAATAATAACCTACTAAACCAGTAAAACTGTGTACCTCGGTTATACTCGTTGGTGCTGGCCATTCTTGGATTGCCCTATTCTTAGAATTATCAATAGAGATTCCATCCTTAGAGACAATATGGCCAAGAAAAGAAATCTCATGAAACCAGAATTCACACTTTCTACACATCCCATATAATTCGTGACTTCTAAGAGTCTTCGGGATAATGCGCAAGTGATTTTCATGATCTTAGTATCTATTGATTTATACTAAGGTATCATCAATAAATACCACTATAAATTAATCAATATATTACTTGAAAAATCTATTCGTTATATCCATTAAGACAAAGGGTTCATTAGACAGTCCAAAAGGCATTACTGTAAACTCGTAATGCTCGTACCTGGTTTGAAATGTTGTTTTCATAATGTCTTCTTTCTTCATACACAACTGATGATATCCAGATCGAAGGTCAATCTTTGAAAAGTAATGATCTCCATGAAGTTGGTCAAATAAATCATCAATGAAAGGTAGGGGATACTTGTTATTTATTTTTATAGCATTGATCTCTCTATAGTCAATTCACAACCTCATAGATCCAACTTTCTTCTTAACAAAAATGACGGGGGATCCCCATGGAGAAACACTACGAAGAATAAATTCCTTATTACTGAATTCCTCTAGTTTTTTTAGTTCTAATAATTCCATAGTGGACATTCTATAAGGGGTCTTCGATATGGTCCTTGAACCGGGAATTAAATTAATGGAAAACATAATTTTCTCATTCTGGAGGATGTACAGGCAAATCCTATGGAAACACATCAACATATTCCTACACAATAATTACATACTCTATTTGAAAATTTCTTTCCTCACCCATAGTTATTTCATTCTCTTCCTCCCCAATAATTTAATTTACTTGAGCTATTGGGGCTGGATCTAGATAAGAATTAGGTGGTGACGTTTCCTCTCTAAAGATAAGGCACACCTTATCATCATCAAAATTTGTAACCTCCTTCTTCTTACAATAAATTTTTGAATCATGGTCCAAAATCCAATCCATATTGATGATTATATAAAATTCAATCTTGGGTATGATGATGAGATCAGCAGATAAAGAATATTTATATTCCCTAATGGGCACTGATTCACAAAATGTTTTTGAAATGATACTTCCCGTAGGAGTTTTGAAGGAAAACTCCCTTATTAAATCAAATTAAAAATATCTAATTTTCATAGAAAACTAGGAAGATATGAAACAATGTGATGATCCAGAATCAAATGAAGCATTTTCTAAACTTGAGGAAACCATTAAATTAACTTCCACAACATATTTCAGAGCTTCAACCTCAACAGTAGTGATAGCATAATCTTGGCCTTGATCCCTTGTCCTTTTCTGAGGTAAGTTCCCCTGACGCTTATGACATTCATTCACAGAATTTCCCCTTTCTCTAAAATTGTAGCATTCAACATTAACTCCCTCTTTCTTCCCCTTGCAATCATGAGATTGGTGGCCTTTTTCATGACACTTGTAACAGACTCTCATTCCCTTCTGGAAAGTACCAGGGTGTTTCTTCCCACATTTAGTGCAGGATGGATATTCAACTTTTTTCATTCTTCCCCTTATTTCTATTTCTAAAGTGTTTAGAAAATCTCTTCTTCTCTTGCTTTGCTTTAAAGTCATAATACATAGATAAATTTTTTTCTTCCTTGATAGCACATTAGACAATATCTTCATATAAAGAGAAGGGTTTTTTGAGACTAATTATTGAAGGATAAATGGTATTAACCCATCAATGAAATGATCAGCCTTACTTCTTGGGTTACATATATAATTTGTATCATGCCTCTCTAACCTTGTAAAGTTAGATTCATACTTTGCGACATTCTCATCCTCCTTTTACCTTAGACTCAGAAATTTCCTTTTCATATCTACTCAATGGTCTTGAGGAAAGTATTTTTATAAGAAAAGATATTTAAACTCCCTTCATTCAATATTTGATACTTCATCATCTTCTTTTTTGTTTTGAATCAATGACAACCATTGATCAACATCTCCACTGAGGCGACAAACTGCCATGACAAATTTTTCTCTTTCACTACTCCCCAAGGCGTGGAATATATTCTCTAATGAATTTATTTTTTTCTCAGCTGCTATTGGATTTTTAATCCCATTGAATGTTGGTGTTTGTTTCCGTATGAAGCGATCTAACATTGATCCTCCATGCCGCGGATCAGGGTGATCCATATGGGTAAGGTTATTATTCATAACCTGAGTGAGTTATCCTAGTATGGTGATAAGCTGATCATCACCAGTTGATTCACCGTCTCCACTATAATTATCTTGACTACGAGGGAAATAACTACATGGATTATGTGTGTTGATATGGCTTCCATTCATTCGGTGAGGCGCCATTTCTAAACAATGGCATAAACTCGATTAGTTTATGAATCACAATACAGAAATCCAAACTTGTAAAACACTTAACATAAATTGGACAGTTTATGGATATAATCCATAATCACAAAAATATTTTCCTTGAGGATGTATATACTCATAAACCCTTCATAATGGTTTGTAAATAAAATGAAAATTATCCTAAGCATATCACTTGGGAGTGTCATAACCAAGAGTGCAGCAAGGCCCATTGTTGTGCACCAGTTCTCATTCGAGTCTAGCTCAAAGTGGTGTTTTCAAGTTTTACCCCTAGCTACATCTGTTCCAGAGCCGCCTCTACCTACTCATATCCAAACAGGGATGTATTTCTTGGAAAACCTACAAAATCTCTACAATACCGAAATTATAGGAAGATATTCTATATTAATCATGAAAGTCTATCTTAGGGCTATGTGCTCTAATCAGAGTTTGTCTAAATCTAGTTCCCAAGGATTGTAGAAAACTTCCATAGATACCAACTTTAACTCCCCAGCCCCAGTTACCTGGAGTCAGTGCATTAATATGTATCATTGGCATGATCATAAAAGATCAATTCTCCTAAGACCGATTAGTTTAGTAACCTTAGAAGTACTAGATACATTCATAAGGTTTAAATTACATCATAAACTTGAAAAATACAGAAAATTGTTTCCATAGACAACACTGAGATCCCATAGACAATCCCTGTAGGTTAGTCATAATATACATCTTCATATCCTGGGAAAAATAAAACATATAAAGGGGAGAGATCACATTATCAGTAAGGATAACAATATAGAGAAAACTTTCATAAATAAGCATAAACATTTATAGAAATATATAAGACTAAAAAAATCCTTTTCAACATAAACTTAATCATAATATGGAAAATATAAATCAAAATAATTGCATTTACTTACTCACATGGATATTCTACTAGTCGAATAATCACATGAAATATCAATAGCCACTTTCATAATGATGGAATGCATAATGCATGACTTCATAACCAAATAGTCAAGGCCATGTTCCAAGACTACAAATAAGATTTTTTCAAGGACTTGTTCCAAGACACTAGTTTTTCTCATGAGACCTACCTATGCATCGAGGATCTGTAGTAGGCTCCACCCATCACTTACTAACTCTAATGCATTCCTCATATGAAACGTTTTAAACATAACATAAACATTCGTATTAGAACTAGCATATGAAATGTCAATAATTTATCCATAAACCATGAATGTGGTAAAAATAACACATCCGTAGTCAAACATATCACAAAAACATCAATATAATATGGAATTTTTGTATCATAATAAATCAACTTCAAATAAGCTTAAAATTCATCAAAGGATGTTGACATAGATGAAATCAAAACCTTTTTTAGAGAAATATCTCTTTCTATTTAGAAAAATTTTAAGAAAATATTTATTTTGAAAATATTATAATAAGATTGTAAGGGAATATTCGACGATGTTATAATGGTGGAAAATAGCCGCACTGGCTGTATAAGTTAAAAAAATCATTCCTTAATTTTTTTCGAAAAGGTTATAATGTTCATTGTTTGGAAAATGACGGAATTATTTCTTTCAAACCATTTTATAAAAAGTCAAACAAGGTTATGAATGACTTTAAAACAAAGTCCAGTAAATAGTAAAAATGTTTTTGAATGCATTTTTAAGAAATATGGATGTGGATAATAAAGAGGTCCCAGTAGATACTTACGTAAAAACAACCTTGGATAATAAAGATATTGTGAAATTAACTCTTAACTTGTACTTTTCCATGTTCAAGGGTAGATTAACCTCCTGTATAATGGTGAAATAATTGTTCTTAAAATATACAAGAATCATATACATTAATATGATATCATATATGATCTTTTAACATTTCTTTGTTGATAATATCTTTGTATTATCGTCATTTCGGTTGTTAACTGATTCATTTTCCTTTATATAATTTGTTACATAAGTAATTTTTTTTATGGATAGGATGTATCTTATTCATATTCAGAATGATATTAAGCCTTTAAAAATTATTTTTAATCATCTAATTAAAATTAGTCTTGAATGAATACAATGGGGAATGAATCTCATCACGTTCGTGGAGACAGTATTTCGTACGTATGCACGAGCAACAATATCATTATTTTGATATTAAAATAATATATAATTTAATTATATATCATATATAAAGAATCATTATCATGTTATATTTATTATTTACATCAATTACGCATCATTATTATACCCATTCAAATAATAATGTATTGAATAATAATTACACCACGACGTGGAGACGGTAAGTCGTACGTATGCATGTATGGTGACATTTCATTCAAAGGATGGATAGAATAATGAATATGGTTGTACCATATTTATAATAACATATAAGTATATAGAAGATACTAGTGTTATTATTTTATAATGAAAACAACAAAGAAAGAGGAAGTGGAAGAAGAAAGGAACTTGAAAGAGGTGATGAAATATTTACCTCTTCGTCGGGTTCTTCCTTTTGATTTGATAAAAAGAGCTCTTTAGGTTGTCTTTATGACTAAATTAAGTCCTCTAAGATGAATGGAGGATAGTTTAGAGGTTATTTGGGTAGGTTTTGTCCTATCCAAAGGGCTTTGAAGGTGTGAATTTTTGGGAAGGTGGAGTGCCCTTTTATAAGAGGGGTGAGGGCCCCTTAGGAAAAGCCAGAAATATTATTTTATAATAAAATCATTTTCGGCTTATAATGGATAAAAAATGGATTATTTAAATTTTAAGCTTGGTATGGGTCAAAAAACACTCAACCAATAGGTTTTATACAGGTTTTGGTCACTAAATAACTTTATCATTTAGATTTAACTCTTAGTTAAATAGTTTGACATTTACCATGTCTCTTTGTATTTTTATATTATATGGTTAATAAACATAATATAAACTTCCAAGAAAAGATAAAGTGGTTAATTAATGACATATTTAATATTATTTAAGATATTTTGATGAACCATAGATTTTCAAGAATAAAATATGAATTAATAATATAATATTTGTTTTAAAAACTCTTTTATGTTAATTTTAAACTATTTGGTATTTTGTTTTTTCTAAATTCATAACAGCATTATTACTTCGAAAAAATTCATATAAACAACACTAACATGTCATATTAACCAATAAAATTATTTTAATTCATAAAAAGTCTCAAATGACATTTATTTGGATATTTATAATATCAATTATTTTAATCTTTCATTAATGCGGTAATTACTGCATCATCATTGTGTCATAAAAAAATTTAATTATTTAAGGTCTAAAAATTATAAATAAAATACCATTATGTAGGAAATATTTTTAGATTTCTAATTAATTTTTATAGTCTAATTTATTTTATGTATAACCATATATTAAAAATGTTTTAGTTATTAAACTTTGATTTTACCTCTTTTAACTCTTTTTTAAATAAAGCAATAATAAATGTCCTAATATAATCCAAGTGGACCAAAGAGGATCATATTTTATTCATATGGTTATTTCTGGTCAAATTATACTTATCCAATAGAATTAGGACATGTGTTAGGGTAATAATAATATAATTTCTACCCTTAATTACCCTATTTACTTTTAACCATGGTAAATAAAAGTAAAAAGCTACTATTCACCAAAAATTATTTCCATCATATTGAACCACATTTAACTTATTGATATCAACCGTGTGTCTCAGATTTTTGAAATTCATCTCACAGAATTATTAAAATTAAGTTTTATGTTAATTTTCAAATGCTCCTAGGAGGTGGGTAAAAGACGGTAAAAAGTTCAATAAAATTTTTATATATCTAAAATTATTATAAACTGACTCCAAAGAATTACATCGAACTTATATAGGTATTATGTATCCATTTTGGCCAAAACTAAATTTAAATAAAATAAATTATTATTTAAATAAAAATTCGATTTTAAAACATAACTCAGTGTTTTTCACTATTCATAAAAAATTGTATGTTTTCAGAAAAATACCAAAAATTCACCCTAAGATAATTTTGATATTCCTAATCCAAAACTGAAGTCCATTTTGAAAGATAAAATTTATAAAATTTTAAAAATTGGTTATTAATATTCATAACAGCTAGTTTGATTGGTTGTGGTGTGTTAGAACTCGAGGTTGCGTACAACACAAGCTACTATATTATTCAAAGAGAAGTGTACCATCGAATCTTGGGGTGTGACAAGTGATCTATATCTTTTTTGTACTACATAATTTAAAACAAGCTTATGATTTTACCTTTGTGATATTTATTGTTATTTTTTCCTTTTTGGATTACTCAGAATCCATCGGGGGTCTCGGGGACCCCTACTGAGTTGTTATACTCACCGCTGTATGGGCTCCGCTCGCATGTGTGTGTCTGGTGAAGACTACTAACGCTCCAAGGTAGAAATTGGAGGTTCGAGACATGGTGGAGATTGGGGATACTGGATCAGTCGAGATCCTCTTCTTCGACTTCATACTTACAGCTACTACCCTCCTGGTAGAGCTCCAGGGCAGATGAGACAGTTGTTTACTTTCTTTTTAGTTTCTAGGGCTTGTAATCTAGCCTGCTATTTCTAGTTTACATTTGTACTTGTGGTTTTCCTTTACTCTCATGGTCATACCTTCCTTTTTTGGTTTTTTACTTCATATTCCCTTTTTGAGTGTGTACATATCTCTAAGGCAATGCCTTCCCTGTTCGGGAAAATCCTTCAGGTGATAGTCACCAACCCTTGGCATTAGGAAGGCGGGCATAAGGTATTCATGTCTGTGTCCCGTGGTATGGGTTGTGACAATGTGGTATCAGAGAGTGATCGGTTCTACTATAAGAACAAATATTCTACTTCTAATGATGCAACAGTGTAATGTGTCATGAGTTCAGTTTTCAGTATAGGGAGTCTAGTGTTGGTACGGAAGCCGACGTATCCATACACCCAGACCCTATCTTCTATTTTCCGACTCGGTACATGAAAACACCAATTGATAGTTTTTTGAAAAGTTTTCTTGATTTTTCTTGTGTTAGCTCACCAATTATAACTTATTGATTGTGGCACATCTATTTCTTACAAGATGCCTCCACGAAGATAGCCTGCTAGAATTCTGGTTAGAGATCATGACAGTGGCCCACTGAGCGATGAGGCATCGATATAGGGACCACTCATAGTGATGGCACCTTCAAGTGGTGTACCAGCAGCACCACCACCCATTGAGTAGTAGATGCTACCAATAGATCATGCACGATGGCTGAGCACATTGTATGATTTCTTGAGAAAGAGGCCTCTGAGGTTTCGAGGAGAGATGTACCCCCAGGTAGTAGAGGACTGGATTGAGGCGTTTTCGTGGGTCTTTCTTTCAGTAGAGACACCCTCTAAGTAGATGGTGATCTTGGCCACTAGCCTTCTTTAGGGCTCGACAAGACTATGGTGAAGCCTGATGCTTCAGGTGCATGAGGAGATGACCCTCACCTATCCAGACATTGAGATCCTTTTCAAGGTAGAGTTCCTGCCAGTGAGACTATAGTTTGTGTGTATTCAGGAGTTTCTGCATCTGCAGTAGAGTAGCAATACTGTGGCTCAGTACTCAACATGATTTACTGACCTCTCTTGATACTCCACCGACATAGTACGTGACCCTTACTTCAAGGCTCATACCTTTGAGTAGGGGATCCAACAAGAGATCAGAGCTGCTAAAATTTCTCTCAGCATCTTGACGTAGGTTGGGGTGCTAGAGTGACCTTTGTTGATAGATAGATTCCTTTACAAGCAGGAACCAATAGTGAGAGCCCCTATCAGATGACAGGTAGAAAAGTCATCTACAGCTGGCAGTAGATAGATGACGCAGAAGCCTAAGTGGGCTAGACCTTGCAGAATGAGACCCCAGGGTGTAGGTTCATAGGAGCGAGGCTCAAGAGACTAAGGGAGCCACTAGTGAGGCATGATCTATTTTCCCTATATGGGATAGGGTCACAGAGCTCATGACTGTCTGAATCCCCATGTGGATGATTGGAAGATGGTGGAGGGGAAACCGAGGAAGCGGCAGCGTCAGGAGCATGAGCATCATCCAGGAAGTGGATGAGGCCGGGGAGACGGACGTGGAGAGGGTGGTGGTCAAGGTCCCTAGGCACTACCACCACCACCCGAAGGTGGTCAAGCACGAGATCAGGGAGCAGGTGAATGGGGACAGGCCCAGCTATAGGCAGTAGAGGATCATGATCATTAAATCCCTAAAATGATACATGGTACGATCTTTATCTTCTCTACTTTAGCAGCAGTGCTAATCAACACAGGTGCTAGAAATTCATTCCTTTCCTAGGACTTAGTTCATGACTATAAGATTCTGACTAAGCTTTGAGATCAACCTTTTCATTTAGATACTCCTACAAGAGGAGATGCAGGGTCACACATTGGTGCTGATAGTGTGATCTTAGTCTTGGAGGAGAGAGTTTCAGATGGGATCTTCTAGTAGTGGTGTTGAATCCCTCTGACTTCATTCTAGGAATGGACTGGTTATTATCAGTTCACGCACAGATTGACTACTTGAGGCATACAGTGTGATGTATGCACAGATATGGAGGCCAGTTTTCCTTTGTTGGTGAGAAGGAAAATAGAGCAACATGAGGTGGATTTATGCTCGGGAGGGTGCAGCCGATTACATATTAGCTGGAGTGCATGACCTTTGACAGAGTGTATGAAGCGATTTCAGAGTTTCCCGCAGTAGTGGATGAGTATGATGATGTTTTTTCCAGATGATTTCCCCACAGTACCTCCTCGTAGGGAGGTAGAATTCAACATTTACTTGTACTCAGAAACAACACCAATATCTACACTAGTATATCAGATATCCCCTGTGGAACTTCGAGAGCTGAGGGTATAGTTGGAAGACTTACAGAGTAAGGTATTTGTAAAGCCCAGTGTTTCTCCATGGGCATCCCCAGTGGTGTTTTCCAGGAAGGAAGACAAATTTTTGGGGCTATACATGGACTTCCAGTTCCTAAACCAACTGACCGTGAAGAACATATATCCTCTTCCAAGGATTGATGATTTATTTCATCAGTTGAAAGGAGAGAAGTGGTTCTCAAAGTTAGACCTCTAATCAGGCTATCATCATATTTTTGTAATGTTTGAGGACATCCCAAATATGGCATTCATATGTCGGTATGGGCATTATGAATACCTAGTGATGTCATTCGACTTGACGAATGCCCCTGCAGTGTTCATTGGTCTCGTGAACAGGATCTTCCAGCCATATATTCATCATTTTGTGGTGGTCTTCATTGATGATATCTTGGTGTACTCAGCTTCTGAGGGAGAGAACCCTGTACAAATGAGGATAATTCTACACACACTCTAGGAGCACTAGTTATATTGGAAGCACTCGAAGTTTGAGTTTTGGATAGGGAAGTTCCACTTCTTGGGACACATCATCTCATAGGCTGGAGTTATATGGGATCCAGTAAAGGTCATGGAAGTGCATGCTTGGGACCAACCCAGAACTATTACTAAGGTGCGGAGATTCCTTGGATTATAATCCTAATATTGGTGGTTCATAACCGATTTCTCCAGAGTAGCAGCACCTATGAATGCCTTGCCGAAGGAGGGGAAACCCTTCCTGTGGCCAGAGACATGTGAGAAGAGCTTTCAACATCTGAGGCAGAGCATGATCAGTGCTCCCATCATAAGGTTGTCAGAGGATAGAACTGACTACATGGTTTAATATGATGCATCAGGGACAGGAATCGGTTGCATCCTAATGTAGGATGATTTAGTGATTACTTAGGGCTCATGACAGTTGTGGCCTCATGAGTAGAATTATGCGACTCACAACTTGGAGTTTGATACAGTAGCCTTTGCATTGAAGATGTGGAAACACTTTTTTATGGGTGAGCAGTTCATTGTTTACTTAGAACAAAAGAGTCTCAGATATATCTTCACATAGAATGATTTGAATCTGAGAAAACAATGTTGGCTATAATTCCTTCAGGACAATGACTTTGAGATAGTCTATACTCTTGGGACGCAGAACATAGTGGTAGATGCACTTAGTCAGAGATCGAGTTCACAGCTACTGAATGAGGCTTTTGAGAAGTTAGCCTTTCTTCAGATATCCTACATGGATAGATATTAGATAGTCTACCTCCATTCAATGGTAGTTTCCCCTCCACTCCTTCAGTGAGTCATGGAGGCACAACTTAGAGACATCAGTTGCGAGACTACATATGCTCAGATATCCTCATGCAATGTACCTGATGGATATTATGAAGGTGGTGAGCACACTATCCTTTTCAGATGATGTACAGTTGTACCAGTGGTTCTATGAGAAGATATGTTGGGGGTGTTCCATACATCTCCCTTGGAAGTACATCCAGGCATGATGAAGATGTATCAGGACCTTCGGCATCATTACTGATGGCCAGGGATGAAAAAGTTATTGCAATGTTTGTTTCTAGATACCTCACATTCCAATAAGTAATGGCCATGCACCAGGTACTAGAAGGATTTACTCAACCCCTCAAGATACCAGAGCGGATGTGGGAAGGGATATCGATGGACTTCATGAAGGGGTTACCACATACATCAAGAGGGAACGATACCATCAGGGTGATCGTTGAATGACTCACCATGTCGGCCCACTTCCTTTATATTTGAGAGAAGGGTTCATTAAAGAGCATGGTAAGTATCTACATTCAGAAGATTATGTGACTTCATAGGGTTCATTTGATGATAGTCTCAGGCCGTGATGCATGCTTCACATCCTGGTTGTGGAAAGGATTTTATAAGGATTTCAGGACTCTTCCTCATTTGAGTACAACTTTTCACCTGTAGACAGATGGTTAGACTGAGTGGACCATCTAGACCATAGAGGACATTCTTAATTCATGTGTACTAGATTTTTTTCATAGTCAGGAGGACCACCTACCCTTATTGGAGTTCACGTAAAATAACATCTATCACTCCGCCATTGGTATGGCCCCTTTTGAGTCTTGTACGGACGACCGTATAGATCAACCTTGTGCTGGACAGATCCTGGAGAGCCAGCACTCATGGGCCTCTAGATGGTATAGGATACCACTAAGAAGGTATATGCCATCCAAGAGTGGATGAAGATTGAACAAAGATGACAGAAGACCTATGATGATAGGTGACGAAGACCACTAGAGTTCCATGAGGGGGTCCATGTATTCTTGTGAATATCCCCTCGAAAGGGAATACGGAGATTTGGCCGAGGAGGCACAATCTCACCAAGGTTAGTCAGAACATTCCTGATACATTAGAGGATTGGCAAGGTGGCGTACCACTTGGCCCTGCCACTACAGTTGGAGAGGGTTCACAACATCTTCTACATATCCCAGTTCAGGAGATACGTGAAAGACCCATCTCATGTCATCGACCATGGTGAGTTGAAGATTTATGATGTGGTGACTTTTGAGGAGTACCTAGTAGATATAGAGCATTGATAGGAGTGTATCCTTCGTGGGTGGTCGATACCTCTTGTGTTTGTTTTGTGGTAGCACAGGAATCTCTAGGAGAGCACATGGGAGCGAGAGGCTCATATGTGTTCCCAGTACCCCTCTTTGTTGGTGTATCCTTGTTTGGATTTTTGGGAAATAAACCCCCAGGGTGAGGAGAATGTAAAGATCTAGAAAATTCTATGAATTTTTTTTAATTATTTGGGATTATTACGAGTCTTCAAAAATTGAAGGCGCATGATTCGGAGACCCGGTGTGCTCGGAATGAATTTATGAACTTTTTCTAAGGTATGTTCAGTAAACATGTGGGTGAATTTTTATATCTTTTGAACCGGTACTCAAATTAAAAATCTGAGGGCACAGTTGAATCTGCAACACCGGGATTTCGTTAAGCGAATATTCACTTCAACCATAGTAGGTTGGGAGAAAAATTTAAATTTTTTACTTTATAGAAAAATAATAAAATAACTAAACAAGTTATTTTCTTTTCTTTTTCTCCAACAGATGAGCGGCAGTTGTGGGACCAGTGAATTTTAAAGCTTTTTAATGGCTTGACTCATCCACTACATAACTCCACTATCATGAATTAAAAGAGGTTCTTTAATTCATTTAATGAACATCATTAATTCTTTAATGCGTTACTCATCTTTCCCACTCCTATTTAAATGGAGCATTAAGTAGGGTTTTTCATGACTTCTTCAATTGAGGAAACTCGGGTGAAGTCCTGTGATGACATCCACCAACATAGAATGGAGGCTCGGGTGGCAACGATCTGGGATCAATGAACCTAGATGAATAAATCCAACGTAGATGCTCTTTCCACCGCGACCGAGACACCTCCAGCAAATCTTGAGGTAAGGGGTTTACGTTATTTTATGTTTCCTCTATTCTCATTATTGAAAATTATAATAAATTCTCACCAACCAACTGATGGGTTGATCAGCGTCTCATTTAAACATGTGGGTGGTTGTTGCGGGGTCTTAAATTTGGGGATTACTCTTCCTTTTGATCATTATAAATTTTCCTCATGTTTAAAATACTTACAATGAGGGCGCAGGAGAAATCCAACAAGGCCCAGACCCTCCTCTGAACTTTTCCTTGGTGTTTTCTTCAAGGTGGAATCTATAACATGGTGTAAAGGCATATTTTAGGACATTGAAATGACAGTGGAATCCTGAGAGGACTGTAGGCACATCTAGAAGGAAGAACAGAGCACCGGGTCTCACTTGGTGGCCTGCAAATAAAATGGTGATGTTGTACAGGCATGGAGGCAATGGAAACCAGCACTGTAGGATAAGGGTGAAGGCTGGTAACTTCCAACTATGGTGGAAGATTGGCGCCACTCAGCACTGTGATGGTCAGACGGGTGGTCGGTAGAAGCTGACTGAGGAGGTGGAGGCAGAGGCGGCGCGCCGCTGTGCGCCACGTTGAAGGTCTGTGGCTTGAGGTCGCAGCAGTGGCGGTGGTGAGCTGTAGATGAACCGACTCCTACAGTTTCATGGGTGACAAGGATGCACCACCTAGCACCACCCTTAATTAATCATAATGGATCCTTTGAGCTATTCGAGAGCTGGTAACCTGCGACCCCAGCACGGGTCGCGCTAGCGAGCGCGCCGGACCGCATAGCTGACCGGTCCGACAGTGGCCTAGCCCAACCAATCTGACCAAGGCCGGTTTGGGTCGGGCCGAGTCAGACCCAGACTGGGTTGGGTCTGGCAAGATCGGGTCGGGCGGGACCCGGACCCCTCTCATGCATATAAATGCCTAAAGGGCCATAACATGTGAAATGGATGTCTGTTTGATGAACAGTTTGCAGTGCTAGGATTCGTGGAGTGAGACGATCCTTTTGAGATACTCCACAAGAGTTTCAGAGAATGTTGGAGTGAATCTAGTTTGGATCAACTTTGAATCCATCCAGGCCCCTCGACACAAATTTTCCAAAAACTAACAGACCAGGAATCCGATCGAAGCGTCGTGTATGGCATAAGGACCCTTGTGACCAGGCAGTCCTTTAGATATACTCTAAGTGAGTTTTGATGGAGTTTGATGTGCGACCTGGGTTCGATAAGACCTAGGTCCAACCGGTCCTTTTTTACACAAGTTCCAATATATCACAGATTGGGCATCTGATCGACGTGTCATCTATCACATAGGGACCCCTTTGACAGGGTGGTCCCTTTGGTATTCTTTTTATGGGACTTCATACCTATTAAAATATGACTGATGGATTGATGAACATGATCCTCTATAGATTAGGCGTGCTACGTGTGGGAATCCAGTTTGTGGATATAACATGAAGAAGAAGAAGAGTGACCAATATGGGTCAGTATCAAAAACTCCAGAGTGGGATGATCTAGTTGTACGACTAGTCATCCCCACCATTATACCAGCAACCAATATGAAGCAGCACTAATGACCGATACAGGTCAGCACCAGCGACCAATATGGATCAGCACTAGCAACCAATTAGGGTCAGCACAAGTGACCAATATGGGTTAACATCTAGCGACCAATACAGGTCAGCATACAGTGACCTATATGGGTTAGTTGTAGAGTTACTATGAATATAATGATATGGATTTATGACTATTCATACCTATCCCAAAAACCTTGAAGTTATACTATTAGAGTGAGCTATCTTTTTTTATTTGTGATTCATGATTTAGATCATGCTTGTGATATTAAATTTGTGGTCTTTCTTGTGATGTTTTTATTTTTGGATTACTAAGAGACCCTCAGGGGTCTCGGAGTCCCCTACTGAGTTGTTATACTCACCCCTCCATGGGCTCTGCCCTCATGTGTGTGTTTGTTGTAGACTACGGATGCTCCTAGGAAGACTTTTGAGGTTTGGGACTTGGTGTAGCTTAGTGTGACGAGATCAATCAATATCCTCTTCTTCAACTTCAGACTTATAGCTACCACCCTCCAAGTAGAGCTCCAGTGTAGATGTGATAGTGGTTTACCTTCTTTTTAGTTTCTAGGGCTTGTATTCATGCACACTATTTCTAGTGTATAGTTTTACTTATGTTTGTACTTTATTATCGTGTTTATAACTTCTTTTGTTGGTTATTTACTTCAGTTTCCCTTTTGGAGGTAGTACAGATCTCTAAGGAAATGCCTTCAATTTTTGGGAAAATCCATAAGGTGCTAGTCACCAACCCCTAGCCTATGGGAGGTGGCTATAGGGTAGTCATGTCCAGGCCCCGTGGGATGGGTTGTGACATTTTAATGGAAAAAACAATTGGATATATAAATAAAAATAATGAATTAAGGGATTCACCCCCATTTAGAATCATGAGTGTGGATGTAGGGAGCGTGGGAGGCACTCACATACAAGATTTCAAGGTAATGTGGGACAATATCCAGACACCTACAATATTTTATAGATAATTTATCTATTATTAATACATAAATGATCATTGGATATACAATGATATAAAAATCATAGGAATAAGGGAGAGTGGGAATCCTTCAACACTCTGAAAGGAGAGAAGAACATGATAAAGAGTACAAAAGTCAATCACCTAAGTATGGTAGAGGAAGAAGTGGATGCTTACCTAGTTCATATAGTAAGATCAGATAAATGCTGAAGAATGGACTACAATAAGTTCCGATGACACAAACTATTGTAGAATATTTATATTGACAGTGAGGAAAGATAATATTTTAGAGGTATAATGACAAAACCATATCAATTATTTTTATTGGTTTCAATGATAAGGAAAAAAGTCATTAATGTGATTATAGCTCAAAATTGGCTTTCTTCAACCACCCTCATGGAATGATATAAGGATATGTAACCCCTCTCAACAAGAAGTGATGTTTGATCTACCAAACCACCCTCTTCGACACGGAAGGTTGGATCTGAAGGCCTTCCCCCCATAACTAACCATATTATTCTCTCTGTCTTCCCCCACATCCATCTTTTCTTGAATGTACTATCTCCTCATAAAGGGGTACCTTCTCTTACTATCTCTATCTAGGAGTTCTTGGAGGAATCATGTCTTAATTGGTTGTACCAGGTGTCTTATTTTGATCAATTACACCCATCGCTCGACACCTTCAACATAATTTTCACCAGCACATGGCCCCTAAAAGAGTGAGGAATTGTTAGATTGATGGATCCACAATATTTACTTATTTGATTCACCGTTGTTGATGACATTCCCATTATATGGTGCAAGGGTAAATGTTCCTGTGAAGGCTTTCAAATCTTCCTTCTTAGAGGGGGTCACTAATTTCATTGGAAGTGTGATCCCCCACCATGGTGATTTGGGTAATTTATATGGGACAACACCTGCCCTTAAAAAATCCCTCAATTCATAAAATCATATGTATCCTTTTTGGATGATTTTTGGGGTTTGATAATTGTTTGAGATCTATGTGTCATCCCATTGCAACCAAAATTTATGTAGAATTTAACATTTCTTGGACTCATGTTGACACTTTAGTAATTAAGGTGGGTGAAGAGATTCATTATCATCAACCAATCATGTTTGATTTATGGCATGTTTTTTGTGCATTATGTTCTCATTTGGGACATGTAAAGAAAAAATTCCATATTCATTCAATAGGGAAACCTCTAGTTCGGGTTATTAGCTGTTTGAAACCCAATCATTGTGCGGGAAACTCTGCTAGTATATTGTGAAATCTATGTCTCACTTCCGATGATACTCTTCATAAGCAGTCTAAGATGATGCAAACAGACCCAAATATTGTTCACGTATTTTTTGGATTGAGGAACGATTTGGAAGGAGTTATTAAGATTATGACAGTGGAGGGGAAGACTTGGTTATTCCCCTCCACCACTCCAATATCATTTTCAAAAACAGTGTCTTATAGAAAGTTTTAATTTTAGGATCTTTCTCTTGGTGTTCATCTAAAATATTATACCATTGAACTAATAAAGACTTCATTGATATAGCCAGATGAAACAATACCACCAATGAAAGAAAAATATGACCAGTGGGATTTTCATTCCTTATAACATCTGCATAATCATTTTCAGACATTAGTTGAACCTATAGTTGGGATACAGACCAGGATGGGTGGAATATGGTTATTCCCAAATTGAAAATGAAGTTTATCGGTTCAATGAAAAAGATTAATCTAATGGTGAGTGTTAAATAAACATGTTCCTTACCTATTATAGATAGTTGATAGAATATTCATTTGACCGTTGATGAACCATTAAACAATTTCTTGGTTGAAATGTTAAGATAATCATTGGTAGATAAATTTATAGCCAATGGAGGTACAAGGTGAAGAAGGTTACCCAAGACTTAGAGATTCACATGGTTCTTAAGGGGAAGTAACCCAAAGGGTATAAGGAATATTCTTACTTTCCTAAACTGATGTGGAGATGGTCTCCCAAAAATAGTGGGGACAACAAGGCGCTTGAATTTAAATCCACTATAAAATACCAGAATTATAAGAAGAAAATTAATCATCAGGATGTAAACCAAATAGATTAGGGTGGTGTATCTAAAAAACAAGATCATGGTGGTGACAAGATGGAATCTTCACATCAGGTGTAGAGATATTACTTGTATGTGGGTAAAGCTAAAAGTGTTTTCCATCCTATTTTTTCTTGGGTATCTAATAACATGGTGTCCTAGGAACCAATTCCAAGTAATGACATGAAGAGAAATACTCGAATGGAACTTTCTAAACATCACTCTCCACTCAAAATAATAAATTATTGAATGGTTTCTTATATATAAATTGTAAAAGGATGATGTGAACTAAATATATAATAGAAGGGCTTGTGTTGATATTAATGAGGAGAAGAGGGTTTGGATTAATAAAAAGATTTCATTTTGGAATGAAGGTCAACATAGAGGAATATATCAATACTTGGTACATGATGGGACATCATTTTATAGATATTATAAAGGATTTACTAAATACTAAGGTATCTACACTATAATGGGGATAACCTAGAGAGATTTATTATAATAATATTTTCCTCATATTTTTTATTTTTTATGTCTTTCTATGTTAAATAACATTTTTTATGATCCTATGTGGTTTGCCTCATTTTCCACCAAGGTTTTTTTAAAATAAAAAATTTAAATCTCATTTATTGGTTTCAATCCATTTTTTTGAGGAGCTACTGGGTTTATAGATCAATGTATCTCAAATTTGAGAGATCACAATGAGTAATTTCTAAATAATAAAATGGATTTTGATAGAAAATTGAGACCTATATTAATTTTTCTTATCGTATCATCTACTAGAAGTCAAAGAATCATTGTTGGGGAAGGTGATCTGATTTCATTGATGCATTGAAATCCAAATAAGAAATAATATTTACTTGATATAGGTTGAGTGTCTTTGAAGACTGATGGGTTATCAATCTAATGTACCGATGGGAGTGGGATTAGTTTATCTATGTAATCTATTAGACACTCACATATGTATAATTGTGAGAGATTAGAAGCCGATTATTACTAAATCCACTTATAATTGATAAAAATTTATTAGTGGAGAATCTATGTCTTTAAAAACACAATCACATTATAATGTTGGCTTCCTAAATCAGGGTAGAACATTAATAAAATATAGTGTGTTATATATAAAATTATTTCCAATAATACATGTGGTATATATTAGTTTTAAGAGAAAAACAGATCTATTTATAGACTAACGTGTGGTAGAGGTTGAAATATGAAAGGTGATAAAATGAACATAATATTAATTCATAATTTGGAAAATGTTATATAATACATGATTTGCCCACCCCTCATAGGTCTTGGAACTGATCCTACAGGGATGGAAAGTATAATTTCAGCTAACCTAGTTCTGTTTTTTGGATATTTTTTATACCCAAGTGTTTATAATTATATTATATAAATTTTATATATTATTAATTGTTTCAAAGGAGCCTCAGATAGAGAATTTATTTTCTATCCATGTTTATACAGTCTTGATGTCTTGTGCAATACATTAATAAATAATAATAAAGAGTAATATAAGATGAGAAAAAACCAAAAGATAAAATAAGAATGTTCACTATATGATGTTAATCAGATCAGTAAATGCTTATTATATCTTTTGAATATTATTCATTAGGTTAATTAAGAATATTCTATAATGAATATGTGTTCCTCAAATCAATTTTTGATTTATAGTTTGAAATAAAATAGTAATTGTTAAAATTTCATAATGATATTTTCATATATATATATATATATATACATATAAACATCAATGGAAATCATGATGAAAAGAAAAAATTGGAAATGGAAGATGATGTAATGATATATGAATTGGTTCAAAATGATGGTATATGAATCAATGTCACAAAACCTATAAAATCCAAAGTGGATTTTTTTAATTTACAATGAAGTATATAATATAGCTGAAAAATAAATTTCAGAATTCTCTTTGTGAGAAATTTTTGATTGATGATCTTTTGACCGAAGTGGTCCATGAATTGGAAAAGATACCTTATGTCCCTTTGAATATCAAGGATGCTAAAGAAGATGTTAAAAGAAAGTGAATAAAAGATTCAGATTTTCTATATAAGAGATATTTTAGATGAATGACCATAAAATGTGGAAGATAAAAATATATTGATTATAAAGGGTGAAAACAATTTAAAATTAAAATTACCTAAATAATATGAAATTTCTAGAGTTTTATTTGTAGATGAATGATGATCAATTGGGATGCTTTTTTGTAACTATTTTTGTATTATTTATTAACATATATTTTTTTGAAGTTTTTTGTTAAATATTTAATAATTAGTTTCTAAAATAATTACAAATATATCACTTATAATTATTAGGAATCTTTCATAATAATTTAAAGGAGGTGGATCAAATATTTCGTTAATATGTTAGGAAATATTACTTATTTCTGATGATGTTGTTCCATTCTTCGTATTCCTAACATCATGATTAAATCTAATAAATCAAGATAAAGTTATACACATTCTTATAAGGGAGAAAATTGTAATAATTTAACCGGATAAGGATTATTATACATAGATCACCAAAGAGATGTGATCTGATAAAAATGAAGCAGATTTTTGAGGTTTGAGAAGTACCAAAATGCTGCCAGATAAACCAGGGTGGTTTATACAGGTTGTTGGTTTTCAGGAAGTCATTTCTAGCCATTTTACACAAATTTTATGATTTAAAAAGTGGTTAGATGTATAAAAATATGTTAATATTGATGTTACAGTGGTACTATGATGTTAAAGCTATAGTAGTTGGTTTGACGTGATTTTTTAACCAGACAAATGTATGATTTTGATAATGATAGAAGTAATTAAATATTAAAACAATATTTCCACAAAATCAATGGATTGAGTACTTAAAATATAGTTTAATAAGGTGATTGGATATATATGGTGAATAAATGTGAAGTTCCCTAATGGATGATGTTTGGTTTCATGAAGGGTGCTGTTGTATGAAGACATCAGTTGGATTTTAGAGGACAATGGACTATTAGATTGAGTTTTTAGAAGATATATTCATAACAATACTTATAAATATCATTAAAAAAGAGAATCAGAGATAATATAATTATTACATTGAATAGATGATTAAATTAATATAATGTTATAATTTGTCAATCATATGAAATTTGAGTTGAGGAAGGATGCACTCTATAGAATTTTTCACTCACATTAGTCAAAGAAAAATGGAAAATGTCATGTCAGCTCATCAAGAAAATTGCATTAGGTGAACATTTAAAATGTTCATCAGTCAGATGAAGTATCAATATAGAATTAGTTAAAGGGAACTCGATTCTATCTAATATAGCCAGTTAGTCAAAATAATTATTGGTGAAGTGGAGATAAGTTTCTGATAAAGATGTTTGTGTAATGTAATTAGGAAAAAATTAATTTACAAATTATTTTGAGGATTTACATAAATTTATAAATACCCTAACATGTCAATATAATGTTAAAAATTAAACATTTTTTCATTTATAATTTTTTATAATTATTTTTTAAGTTCTCTGATGATGAGGTTACAGAAATATATATAAAGTTTTTGGATTCTAAGATTGTATTAATATTCAATAATACTATACAAGGAATGAGACTCCTCCAAAAGAGTTTAGTTAAGGGGATTTTTTTTATTTTTTTTATTTCTTTGAAATGAAAAATAAATTTGAGTTCCTAACCATTACCTTATTAGAACACCTAAAAAATGGGGTTCGCGTACAAACAATACTACCAATTTTCAAACGTGAAAAGAAAATATATGAAGCACTATAGAATTTTTAGTGGTTAGTGAAATCTAATAGATAGTAAGAGATATAAGACATCACATTAGTATGAGTTCCCAAATGATAAATCTTCTTGTTAGAGAAGAATTTACAAGATAATGTATTATCATTCATAGGAATATGATAGAGAACCATTTATAGATATTATATTGTATGAACCTGATAGATATTTGATCAAAGGATCAGAATTGATAGATGTCTTTAGTGACACATAGAATATGATTTACACATTAAGAATGTATAGAACACCATAAGAACTCTTACTGGATGGATAAAACCGGATGAATGATTTGTTGATGATATTTCTTGGAAGATTTTTATAAATGTTTACATTCTTGTTTTTTCCTGGTTTCATATTAAAAGATTTGGAACTCAAATGATTCAGTATAATAATACATGATTTTTTTAGTTTAGTTGAATTGGGTATTTCTCTATAAATTTCCTAAGAAGATAGTTAGAGGATATGAAAATTATTCTGATGAAAATTCTCAATGAAAGAAGAGTAGGAAAATTTTTAGAGATGATAATAAATGCTTTCAAGATAAAAAAGGGTTCACTAAAAAAATTGAATAAGTATATTGATTAAGAAATTTGAATTGAACACTACAGAAAAAATTTCATTATAAAATTAAAAGATACAGATGTTTAGAACATTCTTCCAAATATTTGAGATAAATTAAGAATCATCATGAAATGATGAAGGAGAAGGTGAAGAATCAATTATAGAATTTCTATTGAGGAAAAAACTTATCTTATGTCTGGAGAAAATTAAAAAATTTAAAAATGACAAGATAATTTTGATGATATATTTATAGATATATAATATAAGAAAATAATCACTTATGAAAAATGATGTTGTGTACATTGAAGATATTAAAAACCTCAAACTAGTAGATTCAATCTGGGAAAGATGATTGAAGATCATAGCAAGAATAAAGTTGATAGGGAAGATACGGTTTTTAAAAATAAATTAATAATTTTTTTCGGATGAAATCACTTTAAGTAAGATGATTAGTAATTTCATGAAGTCATAATAGGTAAAGGATTAAATATTTAAAGATACATAGAAACCACTTACCAAGAAACACATGACATATATGGCTGAAAAATACAAACTCCCATATGACATTTATAACCATGAAGGATTTATAATCAACATTACAAAAATTTATATTGATTATGAAATTTGAAGGTAATCATATGAAATAATTTACCAAAAACCCTATAATAATGTTGTAAACAAATTCTGAATGATGTATCAATTCTCAAAAAATCATCCATAGTTAAATATTATTCTTATTTAAAATATCCATATTAAATGGATAATTTTTATGTTGTGGTATATATGGGAATAAAATGTATAATTATTTTCACAATGTGTCTCTCCCTGAGAAACATCATGAACATTTTTGGGGAAATAGTATAATAAAATATAATAACATTCTAAAGATTTAGGAAGAAGTAAAATAAAAATCATCAAATCTTAGATATTTTCCATTGAAAAATCCATTTAACTGCTTGGATAAAGTTTTTGTAAGATTATACTAACTAGGAAATATTTCTAATAGTGTTTTGATAACACTTTTAGAAAATATTCCCTATGATAGAAATGAAAAAAAGATATAATGAATAATGATTAGGAAATAACTTGATATAGCTCTAAAATATTGAATATTGAACAATATTTTGATTCTTGAGTGTTGTTTTTCCACACATATGTATGGTGATATAATGATCATTAATGATATTGATGAATATTTACGGTGAACTGTTACTTTTAGAAATGATAGATCTTCACAAATTATTTTAAATGTAACTTCTGGTATTTATGCTCTGAAATTAATATCTAAGGATGTTTTATATGTTTATAGGCTCAAAAAAACATAAATTATGTTATAAAACATTATGTTTCTATTAAGGATGTTATATTTATGAAATATTATTCTATCATCAAATGCAAGATTGATGGTAAAGTTGTTAATATGGGTTAAAGAAGAAGTGGAAATATTTGATAGATTAAAGATATTTATAATATATGTTCCATAAGTGTTGATTCAAAAAATATGTTATATCATAAAAAACATGGGAATATTGAGATGAAAAGAATGAAAAAACATCCCAAAGTATATGTTATAAGAAACATAAAACATCATAATAAGAAAGAATATAATTCTTTTACAATATTTTTGAAATGGAATATAGTTATTGAAAAACATAGGAAAGATTAAATCTAATCCCCCTTACCACATAATAATAATCAATATGATATCTATGGGATGATGAGAAATAAATACAAAAAGTTATATTTATATTAATTATTTCATTAATTATATCACTTTTATGAAAAAAATAATTTTCATGAAAAATAAATTAGAGGCTACAGAGCTATTTAGAAATTTGATATGGGAAATTGAAAGAGAGATGGGTGTTTATTTATTAATGTTGAGAACTTAAAACCTAAGTGTATTAAGAATAAATTATTTTGAATAATATTTCATGTAACATGGAATCAAACACCAATACAGTTCTATATACAATATTCTTAAGAATTGTGTGGATGAAAAAAATAGAACATTAGTGGAAATGGTAATATTTATTCTAGAAAAAAGTAAATAGTCTATGTTTTTTGAAGAGAATATATTATTAATACTATTAATGTGATAAATATATTTTTATTATGGTCGAAATCCAAAACCTGTTCTTATGAGTTGTGGTATAATAGAAAAACATTACTAAAATATTTCATGGAATGTTGGATTCTTTTCCATATAAAGATAAAAAATAAAAAAAAATGTAATGTATAATAATAATATTTTGGAAAAAAAATTCATAGAATATTCATCAAATAAAATAAGTTATAAATGTTGGAATAAATTTGTAAAAATGTTGGGTAATTACTATGATGTGAATTATTTTGAGAATCCAACTTCCATAAAAGATTTTTTTGATGTAGTTATTGAAGATAGATTAGAAATATACAAAAAGGATAATAAAAGGGAAGATGAATTTGATCCAAAATGTGCAAATTAGGATTCCTATGAATATTATAATTAAGAGAGTGAAGCAAAAAAGAAAATACCTAATTTTTCATAATTTAATAAATTATTTTGAATGTGAAAACATCATTGGTAGTTAGAAAGATCTATTCATAATAAAAGTAAAATGATATTTTGAAATTAAATATCAAATATCACATAGGTGGAACTAAAAATTTATTTATAGGTAGTTAAATATAAAGAGAGGGTGGATGATATGAATTACTAAAATTATTCTTATTTAATATGGTTGAATGATATTAAATATTACTTTATAGAATATCAAAATGCATACTTTTAAATTTTCATATTTTTAATTACTAGAATAACCAATAAATTATATTCTTATTTAATTCTAAAAAAATAAATGCTTTAATCATATATTTACAAAGCATCTTGTTATTTTAATTTTTGGAAGAATAGATCTAGAATTGAATTATTTTATTTTTTAAATATCATCTTTCCTTCTAATGGATCATCATATTTTTAAATCTATGAAATATATGTAAAAAATATTATTTCATATGCATATCTATGTGAGATAAAGTATATTTAAAATGTACAGAAGAACCATATACATTGTTTATGTTTTTAAATAATTTAACATTTCATATTGAAACCCAAAAATATCACATGCATTCCTATATACTTCATACACCCCAATATATGATTTTTACCATTGTATATAAAACATTTATGCATGAATTTTCTCATAGGGAATTTTCTAAATATATACTCTTGTAAAAAACATACACATCTAATGTATTATTTATATTTATGTGTGAATTTTGGTAAATAACAAATTTATGGTCCATGTTTCTTATATATTCACATAAGGTGATTTCTTTTAATGCATTTTAGTGTGATATTTAATAAATATATTATGCATGAAAAGTATCATACATATTCCATTCATAATACAACTCTTATAAAAAATTAAAAGAATATATTCCACACTATATTAAGAGAATTATATATATACAATGCATCTATAAATATTTTGCAATTTTTTTATGGAAAAAATATATATTCAATTTCTTAGTCAATTTTATAGGTCCACTCAAAAATTTTAATTATTTTTAATCAAATTATAACCCTATAAAATGTCCTAAGAGAACGTCCAAAAATTTTAAAAACGCCTTAAATCATTTTAACAACTTTGGAAAATATTATAATGTTTCTAGATTTATTAAACCAAAAATCCAATATCATAAATCTTTTAAGAACTAAAATTTTAGTATTTCTATAAACCTTCACTAAAACATTTATTCCAACATCATATATATAATTTACAAACCATCCTAAAAATATATTAATCATTAAATATATTCTTGTTTATGCCTAAAAAAACAAAGATGCATTCTCCAAAGTTAAGATATCATTTATAGAGTTTCAATCACAACTCCTTATTCATTTCATTATAAACAATCATAACTCATTTGAAACATGTTGTTGATAATTATCATGTCTCTTATAAAATACAACCAATGAAATTTTAAATTAAATTAATATAAGAAATCATCGCATTTTTAATGAACATTATTGAATATGAATATCTATGTTCTTCAGAAAACATCTCAGGATCCTTTAACCTTCTATATGTAGAAAATAATTCAATATTCACCTTAATTAACTAGGCTCTTCCACCATCATCCAACACTTGAAAAATTAACTTCACATCACAAATACCTATTTAAAATAAATAATTAATCAACTTTATTAATGAATTTGGGTTATTAAATCATCACTTTGTATTTTTTCAATACCAATTTCAATGTTAATTCAATGTTAATATTCCCCTTAATGAAAAAAGTTTAATAGTATATAACAATGGTAAAAATATTGTCATTTCATGTTTCTTACATGATTTTGATATATTTTTCATCTTCCCCATATTCATCCCCAACATTCTTGAGAGATAAATCTTAATTCCCAAATGTAAATAGTAGATTGAAATTTTACTCAGTAATATGGAATCAATTAATTACCTTGAAGTCTAATTAAGATAGCTTGGTGTTGAAAATAAGAGTGATTAATCTTGGGGAAAATATATTAATAAAATTATATATTTGTGATACAAAATGGGTTTTCTCATTTTAAGGTTTGTTTATGAAATTTTACACATAATAACCAAAAATCATATTCAATGGACATAGTTTAAAACATTTAAGTGTAAAAATTTATTTTCCCCTTCAAAATATCTTCTATTTTAAAAATCTCCCACTTAATAAATAAATTTCTTATGACTAAAAAAGGATAGTAAAAGTGATTATTTTAACACAAATATAGTTTCTTATAAAAAATTATATAAATCCTTGATTAAAATTAAATAATCAAATATATATGCATCCCTTATTATCAGTTTCCACTAAAGGGATACACTCTATAATTCTTCATCTTGGATATTTTTATTAAAAAAATAACTCCAAGAATACTCTATCATCACATGAAATGTTTCATTGAATCATTAATTACATTATGAAAAATATCTCATCATGATGAAAATATATAATATAATTATTTAGGTTCCCTACCTTTAATCCAATAATTATAATTAATGTATACAATTACAAATAAATGATATCAGATTAAAGTGAAACATCACATCCCTTTAGTGGGAGAAATTGAGATGTCATTTTATTGTCATCCAAAAATTTAAAAAAAAATATTTATATATAAGATAACTCTTCATTATTGTTCAACCATTGATTTTTTAGTTTTGAAACTCCTCTGAAAAAATGGAATTCAAAGCTTTGTTTTTAACCTTATTTTAATGTGAAATTATCTTTTTGTCATTAAAAAAAAGATTATACGGACAATATTCCTTCATTATTTTTTATCATGTTATTATATAAGGGGATTCATTTTATGACATTATTAAGAATTTTTTTAGGTTTCTTTCCATTTTTAGATAGATTATTTATAACTTTTGGTTTTTCATTTTTTGATAAGATATCATGAAATTTGAGTTCTAAATCATGTTCTCTTACATATTTTCCTTCATCCTATGAATTCTTATTGAAATTTTTCCATATTGATTTCCACTTATAATTGAGTAAGAAATACAATTACAAATTATATTGTAACATGCCCAAAATATATGGGTTTTCCATATGGTTTATCATGAATAGTAACGTTACCCAATATTAGAAGATTTTAATTATACTTGAAATATTCCTTTGGGATTTATTCAACCAAACAAATCCTTTTATTTCATTCATTGATTGACTATTTATTTTTTCCCATCATTCATCGATTATCTCTCAAATTTATGGATAATATTTTGTGGTATATAAGGCTTCCATTTATCCCATAGGAGAAGAATCACTACCATTATAGTGTACTATTATATTTAGATTTATTTTTTTGGTTTTTCTTCTTTAATTATTTTTTTGAAATTATTACACTCAAAGGAAAATCACTATCCTCTTTTTCTTAGTTTTAGGATTTTTAGTTCTCTATTCCCATCAGCATAGAAATTATTTCTTATAGATTTGTTTGAGTACTCATCATCAAAATGAACACCTCTATTGAAATTTTCTAAAAAAAATTCTAATAATTGAAAATATTTTTTTTGATAGATTCACCTTATTAATTGAATAATAGTTTTATCAATAGTTTTAATTATTTTTTTCTTAATTTAAGACAATTAATATTTTCCTTCTAAAATATCCATAATTAATATATTTTTCTACCATTAAATGGTCTTGTTTCTAAATATCTTGAATAACAAAGAGTGTAGAAAATTTAGTGTTCTCTTCCATTTTTTATTAATCATTAATGATTTTATAGCTCCCTATTTGAGGGTATAAACCCAATTAATTTGATCTGTTTTTTGGGTTTTATATATTTATTATGATAATATAAACCCTTAATGTTGTGGTGTCATTATTATAACAATTATGGATCCATATTATTATAGATTATTTTAAACACAAATGACAGATGAAACCCATTAGTATATGAAATTAGTTTCTTTGTTATGGTTTAAATTTTTTCAATGAGATTGAAGTTGATTAAACATTTTATGATCTCAAAGTCTTATTGCAAAAAATTTTACCCAATTTAGAGACAACATTCTCATCAGAAATTTCCAAGGTAGATTACATTTTATGAATAGTTTATGAATATATAGTTTGAATAATTTCAAAAAATTTTAATTTGACTATAAGATCAAGGAATTTTATATTGAGAATATTTTTATCATGCTCCATTAAATTTATTAAATCATTATATTATATTGTTATAATTATACAATAATATTAATTTTTTTCAACCTTCATTCATGTAATTATCAATGTCTATAATTCATTTCAATTTGATATTCAGTTGGGCATCGTTGACACCAATAATAGTTTCGTGACTCTCTCTCATATCATTGATCCTCTATTTAGAGATATTATGAAATTCATCTTTCCCTCAAATTTATTTTCTCAAATTTATTTTATCAAGGGTTAATTTTTATTTATGAACCAAAAAATGTAATTTTTGTTCCATATATTTGGTGAGATAATTTGACATCAACAACATTTTAACTATTGTGTTGTACATCATGAAAACCTCTAACTCTAGCAATGAATTTTACTCTTATAATGCCTTAAAATAATATATTTTATATGTGATATACTCAAAATGCATCATTTTAAAATAATACTTAATTTTAGAATATAATCCATCAAGTTAGTCTTTAAATACATACACCTCAGAACATGAACACAATTCATAATATGAATCATTGTCCTTTCTATGTTTGGGTCAAGTGATATACAATGATTTCAACTGATATCAAATATTTTTGAATGGGTATGGTTCTACCATGTACCCAAGAGAATTTATTATCCATTTCCCCAAATTCCATACACCAAAAATCCCCTCTCAATTTTGTTTTGTATAATCACACCATCCAATTTACAGTATTTCATTCCACTGCTAAATAAGATCACAAGACTTATTTACGATTTTATTACATAAAAGGATCTAATAATGTTTATCGACCATAATATTTGATATCTTTATGAGAACATACTAATATATGTAGATTATTCTTAATAAGTAACCAAGAAACCTCATGTTACTTTGAATCTTGAACACTAGTTTCCCTAAACTCTCGAGTGATATATGATATTTGAAACCTAGTTTCTATATAATTTTTACGTCTTAATGAAACATATAGAAAAAATAGTGTATGTAAAACACTCGCTATACTCTTCTTATACCTTATCTATTCTATGTCTTCTTTACTATCTTCAATATTAAACATATATCTTAGAGAATGAGATGGTTCCTACTTATTCTCCTTCTCAATTTCAACTTATTATTATTCTACTTTGATACACTAGATATAATTCTCTAACAAATCCTCATATTCTTTATCATTATGATATACCAAGATATATTATTTTTCTAGATTAATTTCTTAAATTCTCCCCACTTCTCTCATTGATACACTGGATATTCAATAGTATTATTATTATCAGTTATATTTTTTCCCCTCCAATATACTCATTCTTATTTCAATTAAATAAATTCACATAAATTATAGAAATATAATTTCTATATTTTATGTATCAAAATTATGTCAACACTATGTTTCTTCATAATTAAATGATATGGGAATGATTCCCATGATCTCGAAATATTATATCATCCTAAAACCATTTCTCTATTTGTATTCCAAGAATATGGTTCATATTTTTCATACTATATGAATAAAATTTCTACAAAATCCTCTTTCATTATAAATAGTGATGATTTATAAATTTAAATATTTGAAAATACCATAACAATCAAGAAATGATTTTAGAATTTAATCTTTAACAAATCATGTTTGTAATCATGAATTAACATATTATAATGATATTTGTTTTACAAAAAACACCAACATAGAAATATTTAATTTTAAGAATTACCTTATAGACTAAATTTGGATCTTTTAATTTTTTAAACTATTGAAACATGTGAGTGAAATATAATTTCTTACACATCATAATATGAGATGAAGAATATTATAAATGACCATAAGTATCGTGTATAATGTATTCAGTTTTTAACTAGGCCAAATTTATTAATTCTCTTAAAACATTATATCATTCAATAGTTTTAACTTTCTACACACAAGATTAATTATTTTCCAATATAATATTTTCTCCAGAGCTCCAAATAAAAAACATATATAACATCATTTTTTTTTGAAATTGTCTATTCTTAGGGACTGTAAAATATATTCTCTTAAGAAAAAAAATATTCATTTAAATACTTTTTCATATTTATGAATATAATGTTATAAATAAAAAACCCAAGTTATATGTTTCAAACATATTCTTGGAATTCTATTTCATTTCATTCTTTATAATTTGATCTTTAATATGCATTTATGTATAAAATATTATCATATATGTTCCCTAAATTTCCCAATTCTCATCAGATAACATAGAGAATATATTATTCAACTTACTGATATAATCTTATAAATATACAAAATATCATAACAATTTATTAAATATTTATTATAAGGAAGGAAAAACATTAATTTCATTGGTCAATATTCAGTATTTTCATAGAATTTAGTAAATATTGATAATCACATTTGAATTTCATAAAATATCATTAGAAAATATCCAAAGCACTTCAAAACACCTCAAAACCCGTTTAATGACACTAAAAAATATCATATTTTTTCCAAATCTCTTTATCATCATTTTTAATGACATTTGACATTGTAATACAAAAATTTTGAGAACATTAATAAAAATTTACTATAACATTATATCAAACATTAAACATAGAATTAGAAAACCTTCATTCAATGGATATTAATTATTAATTATTGAATCATTTATTCATATAAATCTAAGGATATGTTCTCAATAATCTATTAAACCATTATATATTTTCAACCACATCACCCTTATCTTTTTAATAGAAAACATTGATTATTAATTTGACACCAATTGTTGTCAATGATTATTTCACTATAACCCACAACACCTTTCATTATTATTGTAATCCTATCATATAATAATCCCATATACATTCTGATTCCATGAATGTGAATATCTTGGTTCTCCTTAAAATATATTAGTTTCCTTTGCCTATTTATTTATAGGTATAATATAAATCATAAAATTTAGGAATTGGGTTCCTCTAATAAAGAAAAGCATAAAAATATATTGACATTAATTATCATAAAAATATTGACAAAAAATTTAAAATTCATTAATCAATTTGGGTTCTTCTAAATATTTCTTATGCACTCTAAGATAAGGATCACAAAAATTTCATACTCAATTGTAGAAATGGTACAAAACTTGGATCATATTTTATAATTATCTAATTAATTCCACATTATTCTAGAATATAGATAAATATTTGTGAATGATTTATAATATTATTATGAAAAAAGGTCACTTTCCCTCCACTGTTTTTTTTCAAAAAGATGGATTATACTGATTTTCTTCAACTACATACCATTTTTAAGGATCTTGAAAAAATACATACAATTTTAATTTCTTTAAATCATTAGCTATTTCGGTGGAAAAAAATCTATTTATAGTGGATATCATAGTGAATCTAGCTTCTAAATCATAAGAAAATTTCAATAGGATGGAATATTAATCATTATCATTATATAAGAGGACCATTTTTTGAAATAATTTTGGCATTAACCCCAGATTCATTTCCTTCATTTTGTTAGGGAGGATCTATTTTATTGGTAATTTATTTCTTGAAATCATGATGATGACCTTCTTATATACTGAGTGTCAAATCATAGAGAGGTACTTCATAGTGGTTTCCATGGGGAGGACCTCTATGGTTTTTTTTTATTTTTGAAATTTTATACCCAAAAATGAAGATACTAAGGGGGTCCTTTTAGATAATTTAATATATGATAACTGACTTCAAGTCAAATTTTCTGTCAGATTCCTTGGGGTGGGGTTAAATAGTTAGAGTATTATTATTTTCTCTCATAGAGTGGGGCCTCCAATTTATCCAAAAGCTTGATAACCATATTGAGGGAATTATTGGTTGATGATTTATTATATATCATCAGAGGAATGACCAATATATTGGAAATTTACTTTATCATAAGTTGTAATACACCAAGCTTCCACAGTACGCTTCTCTTTGAATAATACGTTAGCGTGTGTTGTACGCAACTTCTAGTTCTAACACACCAAAACAAATCAAACTAGCCGTTATGAATAGTAATACCCAGTTTTTAAAATTTTATAAATTTATTTTTCAAAATGGACTTTATTTTTGGATTAGAAATATCAAAATTAACTTAGGGTGAATTTTTGGTATGTTTCTTAAAACTTTCAATTTTTTATGAATAGTGAAAAAACACTAAGTTATAGTTTAAAACCGAATTTTTTTTAAATAATTATTTATTTTATTTAAATATATTTTAGGTAAAATTATATACATAATACCTATATAATTTCAATTTAATTCATTGGTGTTAGTTTATAATAATTGTAGATATATAAAAATTTTATTGAACTTTTCACCATCTTTTACCCACCTCCTAGGAGAATTTGCAAATTCACATAAAATTTAATTTTACCATTTCTGTGAGTTGAATTTTGAAAATACAAGAGCCATGGTTAATATCAAAGACTAAAATTTGGTTCAATAAGACAGAAATAATTTCAGGTGAATAGTAACTTTTTTACTTTTATTTACCACGGTTAAAAGTAAATAGGGTAATTAAGGGTAAAAATGATATTATTATTGCCCTAACACATGTCTTAATTCTATTAGATATGTATAGTTCGACAAAAAATAACCTTAAGAATAAAATATGAACCTTTTTGGTCCACATGGATTAGATTAGTACATTTATTATTATTTAATTCAAAGAAGACTTAAAAGAATTAAAATCAAAATTTAATAACTAAAACATTATTAATATAGGGTTACACATAAGATAAATTCACCTATAAGTATTCATTAGATATCTAAAAGTATTTCCTATATAAGGGTATTTTATTTATATTTTTCAGACATTAGATAATTTAATTTATTTATGACACAATATGAGGCAGTATTTACCTAATTAATGAAATATTAAAATAATTGTTATTATAAATAACAAAATAAATGTAATTTGAGCCTTTTTATGAATTACACTAATTTTATAGATTAATATGTCATATTAAAGTTGGTTAGAAGAATTTTTTTTGAAAATTAATGCTATTATAAATTTATAAAAAACAAAATACTAAATAGTGTCAAAATTAACATAAAATAGTTTTTAAAACAAATATTATATTATTAATTGATATTCTATTCCTAAAAATATAAGGTTCGGCCAAAAGACTAATATAATTATATTTGTATCATTAATTAACAATTTTGGGTTTTTTTTAAGTATATATTATGTTTATTAACCATATAATATAAAAATAGATGGACACATGGTAAATGTCAAACTATTTAACTAAGAGTTAAATCTAAAAGATAAAGTTAATATATTGACCCAAACCTGTCTAAAACCTATTGGTTGAGTGGTTTTCGACCCATCCACACCTTATCCTTTAAATAATTCATTTTTTATCCATTATAAACCAAAAATGATTTTATTATAAAATAATATTTCTAGATTTTTTTAAGGTTCCCCTCACCCCTCTTATAAAAGGTCACTCCCCCTTATCTCTAATTCACACCTTCAAAGCAATTTTTATTAGTCAAACTCTACCCACATACCCTCTCAACTATCCTTCCTTCATCCTAGAGGCATTAATTTAGTCAGATATCCAACCTAAGGAGCCCTTTTGATCAAATCAAAAGGAAGAACCCGAAGAAGAGGTAAATATCTCACCACCTCTTTCAAGTTCCTTTCTTCTTCCACTTCATTTATCTTTGTTGTTTCCATTATAAAATAGTAAATCCAGTATCTTCCAGATATTTTGATGTTATTATAAATATGGTACAACAAAATTCATTATTTTATCCATCCTTTGAATGGCATGTCACCATACGTGTGTACGTACGACTTATCGTCTACACGTTGTGGTGTAATTGTTATCCAATATATTATTATATGGATGGGTATAATAATGATGTGTAAGTGATGTAAATAATAAATATAACATGATAATGATTCTGTATATATGATATACCATCCAATTATATATTATTTTAACAACAAAATAATGATATTGTCACTTGTGCAAATATATGGATTATTGTCTCCACGAACGTGATGAGATTCATTCCCCATCGTATCCATTTAAGACTAATTTTCATTAGATTATTAAAAATAATGTTTAAATACTTGATATGATTATGTATATGAATAAGATACATACCATCCATAACAAACATGACTCACATAAAAAATAATATAAAGGAAAATGAATCCATTAACACCCAAAACAATGATAATACAAATATATTATTAACAAAGTAATGTTAAAAGATCATATATGATATCATATTAATGTATATGATTCTTGTATAATTTAATAAAAATTATTTCACCATTATACAGTAGTTTAATCTACCCTCAACCAAGAAAAAGTATAAGGTAAGGGTTTATTTCACAATCTCTTCATTATCTGAGGTTGTTTATACGTAATTATCTACTGGGACCTCTTTATCACCCACATCCATATTTCTTAAAAATGTATTTCAAAACATTATTAATATTTTATAAAATATGGGTTAAATTCATTTATACCCTTTTCTGAATTTTTATAATATGTTTATAAATGAATCTTTCCGTCATTTTCCAAATAATGTCCTTATTAACCGTTTCAACTAAATTAAGGTAAGAATGTCTTTTTTTAACTTATACAGCGGGTGCGGTTATTTTCTACCATTATAAATTCATCTAATATTCCATTACAATCTTCTAAGAATATTTTCAAAATAAATGTTTTATTCTATAATTATGTGACTTTTAAATGATTTCAAAAAAAAGAGATATTTCTCTCAAATTGTTTTGATTTCATCTATGTCAACATCCTTATATGGATTTTAAGCTTATTTGAAGTTGATTTATTATGATACAAAACTTCCATATTGTATTGAAGATATGTTTGACTGTGGATGTGTTATTCTTAGACCATTCATGGTTTATGGATAAAGTATTGAGATTTCGTATTCTAGTTTTAATACGAATTTTTATGTTATGTTTAAACCTATTCATATGAGGAATGCATTGGACTTAGTAAGTGACAGGTCGAGCCCACTACAGCTCCTCGATGCATCAGTAGGTCTTATGAGACAAACTAGTGTCTTGGCATAAGGCCTTGACAAAATCTTATTAGTAGTCTTAGCACAAGGTCGTGACTATGTGGTTATGATAGCCTGGCATTATGCATTCCATCATTATAAAAGTGGTTATTGATATTGCATTTGATTATTAGACAAGTAGAATATCCATGTGAATTAGTAAATGGAATTATTTCATTTTATTTTTTCCATGTTATGCTGCAGTTCAAGTTTAAAAGGCTTTTGTTTTAGTTATACATTGCCTTAAATGTTTATGCTTATTTATGAAAGTTTCCGCTATATTTTTATCCTTACTGAGCATCTGAGCTCACCCATTTCTATGTTTTATGTTTTCCCAGGATGTGAAAAAGTATTTTTTGACTGACCTGCAGGTGTAGTCTGTGGGGATATGAGTGTGTTCTATGGAAACATGTTGTTGTAGTTTTTAATTTTAAGATGTAATGTAAACCTTATGAAAGTATCTAGTGTTTCTAGGGCTACTAAACTAATCGGTCTTTAGATACTTGATATTTTGTGATCATTCCAATGTTATGTAATAATGCATGGACTCTGGGTAACTGGGGTCGGGGCATTACAGTTGGTATCAGAGGAAGCTTAGTACAAACCTTGGAAACTAGATCTAGATAAACATTGATTAGAGCACATAGCCCTAATATAGACTTTGAGGAATACTATAGAATAACTTCCTATAATTTTGGTATTTTATAGATTTCGTGAGTTTTCCAAGAAATACATCCCTGTCTGGATATGAGCAGGTAGAGGTGGCTCTGGCACATATGTACCTAGGGGTAAAACCCAAAAACACTACGTTGAGCTAGACTTGAGCAAGAACGGGTGCATGACAACAGGCCTTGATTCACTCTTGGTTACGACACTCCTGGTGGATATGCTTAGGAGAATTATCATTTTCTTTACAAACCATTATGAATGGTTTGTGAGTATATACTTTCTCAATGAAAACATTTTCTGATTATGGGTTATATCCATAAACTGTTCAATTTATTTTAATTATTTAACAAGTTTGTATTTATATAATGTGATTCCTAAACTAATCTAGTTTATTTCATTCTTTAGCTATGGAACCTAGTGGAAGGAATGGAAACCATATAATTACACTAACTCCATGTTGGGATTTCCCTCCTGCTCAAGATAATTATAGTGGAGCTAGTGATACAACCAGTGATGATCAACTTATCACCATACTGGGACAACTCACTCAGGTTATGAATAACAACCATACCTGTATGGAGCACCCCGATCCATAACATGGAGGTTCAATGTTAGATTGCTTCATTAGGAAACAACCACCAACATTCAATGGGAGTAAAAATCCATTGGTAGCTGAGTAATGGATAAGTTCTTTAGAGAAAATATTTCATGCCTTTGGAAGTAGTAAGAGGGAAAAAGTTTTTATGGCAGTTTACCGCCTCACTAGAGATGTTGATCATTGGTTGTCATTGATTCAAGACACAAATTAAGACGGTGAAGTATCAAATATGGAATGGAGGGAGTTTAAAGAGATTTTATTAGAAAAATAATTTCCTCATGACCATCGAGTAGATATGGAAAGGCAATTTCTGAGTCTGAGGTGAAAGGAGGATGAGAATGTAGAAAAGTATGAGGCCAACTTTACAAGGTTAGTGAGGCATGCTGCAGATTATATACATAACCCAAGAAGTAAGATTTATCATTTCTTTGATGGGTTAAAACTGTTTCTCTATCAAGAATTAGTCTCACAATCCTTCTCATCCTACGAAGATATAGTATCATGTGCTATCAAGACAGAAAAATAATTATCTAAGCCTTAAGACTTTAATGAAATGAAAGAGAAGAAGAGATCTACTGATCACTCTGAAAATGTAAATAAGGGGATGAAGGGAAAAGTTGAATATACATCCTACAGTAAATGTGGGAAGAAACACCATGGTACTTTCTTTAAGGGAATGGAAGTATGTTACAAGTGTGGTTAAAAAGGTCACCAAGCTTGTGATTCCAAGGGGAAGAAAGAAGCTACCAATGTTTAATGCTACAATTGCAAGGAGATGGGTCATTATGAAAATTGATGTCCTAAGCATCAGGGGAAATTACCTCAGAAAAGTCCAAGGGATAAAGGAAAAGCTTATTCTATCACTACTACTTAGGTAAAAGCTCTGAAAGATATAGTGGCAGGTAATTTAATGGTTTCCTCAAGTTTAGTAAATGCTTTATTTGACTCTGGATCACCGCATTGTTTCATATCTTCCTAGTTTGCTAAGAAAATTAGATATTTCCAATTTGATTTAACAAGAGAGTTTTCAGTAAGAACTCTTAAAGGAAGTATCATTGCAACAAAGTTTTGTGAATCAGTCTCTGTTAGAGCACATGAGCCTTAGCCTGGTTGGTAAGGACTTTGTAAGTGCATCCAAGTGACCAGGGATCAAATCTAGGTGGAGGTAGAATTTCTGGGCACTATAGCAGTACTGTAGTAGGTACTATCATAGTACTATAGTAGGTACTATAGCGAGAACTGTGAAGTACTGTAGCAGGTACTGTAGTGGGAAATGTAGCAGTCATTGTTTGGCAATGTAAGAGCCAGGAATATGCCCCTGTTTGGGCCTTCGGCCACCGATTTGGTCCCTGAGTTCTTTAAGACCTTTGGGCCTCCCAGACCTTCTGGTCAGTAAGGCCTTAGGGCCACCTCAAGGCTTTTAGGACACCTTTAAGTGTGTATGGAAACCAGACAACCTACAAAAAACAAGATCTTCAATGAGGATGAGCAAGGAGCTTTCACCATAGTAGAAGCTAAATGACTTGCAAGAATGAGAGGGTATGGCTCCTGCCATCAGGACAAGATTGTGAATGCACGGGAATGCCTAGCCGAACAGCCATACGAAGGTGGAGATATGATTTCACGATGAAGATTCTGGGGAGGAGAAGTTTCAAGTAGTTAGTCTAGGTTGTATGTAATGTTCGAAGCCTATGGGAAATTAATTCCTCTAAGGCCTACGGGCCATATAATACTTACGCCTACGGGCCTTTTAAGGGTTACACCTCACCCCTTGAAAGGTGGATTATCAAAAATCAATAAAAAATGAAGGCCTTCTGGCCATTGGAGGAGGAGGAGTCCCCTTTAGATCATATAAATGTTCTTTATCTACTGATCTCATCATCATACCCATGATTAAATTTGATATAATCCTTGGTATGGATTGGATTTCAGAACATGATGTGAAGATTTATTGTAAGAATAATGAGGTTAAAGTTTTTGATAATAATGATAAAGAACACCTTATCTTTATTGAAAAAGCATCGCCACCTAATTCTTATCTAGATCCACTTCTAATAGCTCAATTAAATTCAATTATTGGGGAGGAAGAGAATGAAATAATGGTGGGTGAGGAAAGGAATGTTCAAATAGAGGATATATCAATTGTGAAATAATATGTTGATGTGTTTCCAAAATATTTACCTGGACATCCTCCAGAATGAGAAATTGAGTTTTTCATTGACTTAATTTCTAGTTCAAGGCCCATATCAAAGACCCCTTATAGAATGGCAACTACAAAATTAGTGTAACTAAAGAAACAACTAGAGGAATTGAGTATTAAGGGATTTATTTACCCTAGTGTTTGTCCATGGGGAGCCTCTGTCCTTTTTGTTAAGAAGAAAGATGGATCTATGAGGTTATGTATCGACTACAGGGAGATCAATGATATAACAATAAAGAAAAAGTATCTCCTGCATCGCATTGATGGTTTATTTGACCAAATTCATAGAGCTCAATACTTTTCAAAGATTGACCTTCGATCTTGATATCATCAGTTGTGTGTGAAGAAGGAATACATTTCGAAAACAGTATTTCGACCCAGGTATGGGCATTATGAGTTTACAGTAATTCATTTTGAATTGACTAAAGCACCCTCTGTTTTTATGGATCTTATGAACAGATTTTTCAAGGAATATCTTGATGACTTTGTAGTGGTATTTATTGATGATATCCTGGTATACTCCAAAATCTAAGAAGATCATGAAAATAACTTGTGCATTATCCTAAAGACTCTTAGAAGACATGAATTATTTGGGAAGTTTAGAAAGTGGGAATTTTGGCATCAAGAGATTTATTTTCTTGGCCATATTGTCTCTATGGATGGAATTTTTGTTGATCCTTCAAAGACCATGGCAATCAAAGAATGGCCAGCACTAACAAGTATAACTGATGTACGCAATTTTATTGGTTTAGCAAGTTATTATCGACATTTCATCCAGAATATTTCTCAGTTGGCTAACCCATTAACAAAGCTAACACAAAAAGGGGTTAAATTTGTTTTGAAAAAAGAGTGTGAAGAATGTTTTGAATAACTTAATAGATGATTATTCAATGCTTCTATATTGACTCTACCATCGAGAAATAATGGATTTTTTATTTATAGTGCTGATTCAAAGAAAGGACTTGGTTGTGTCCTTATGAAGAATGATAGGGTTATTGCCTATGCATCACGACCACTAAAAATTCATGAGAAAAACTATCCTACTCATGATCTTGATTTAGCAGCTATAATCTTTTCTTTGAAGAAATAGAGATGCTATCTATATGGTGAAAAATGTGAGATTTATACAAATCACAAGAGTTTGAAGTAAATTTTATCATAGAAAGAACTCAACATGAGGGAAAGGAGATGGCTTGAACTACTCAAGGATTATGATTTCACGATAAACTACCACTGAGGGAAGGAAAATAAGGTGGAAGATGCTTTGAGTATAAAGGATCATGGAGTTCTGAACAAGAAGAGAGTTGAAAAGGATCATATATACACAGATCTAGTAAAGATGGATATGGGAATAACCATTGAAGGTGAAACATCAATGATTTCTCAAATGGTTGCCAAACCATCTTTACTAGAAAGGATAAATAGTTCTCAGACCAATGATGAAGAATTTAAAAATAAGATTAAACCTGTGAATGATGGGAGATTGAGTGACTTTGTATATGAAGATGGAATTTTTAAATTTGGGGAGAGACTTTGTGTTCCTAATATACCTGATCTAAAAAGAGAATTGTTGGATGATGCTCATAGTTCCAATTTCCCTATACACCCTGGGGGCACCAAAATGTATAGATATTTGAAGGAACATTTTTGGTGGGACAACATGAAGAGGGAGATTGTTGATTTTGTGTCAAGATATATGGTTTGTCAACAAGTGAAAGCTGGAAGGCAACAGCCTGGAGGAGTCATGCAACATCTTCCCATACCTGAGTGGAAATGGGATAATATTACGATGGACTTTATTGTGGGACTACTAAAGACTCCTAAAAGAAACGATGCAATATGGGTCATTGTTGATCATCTTACCAAGTCATCACATTTTCTTTCTATAAGAGAAGATATACCACTTGAATATCTTGTAATGCTATATATTAATGAAGTTGTGAGACTTCATTGAGTACCCCTATCGATTGTTTCTGATCGTGTCCCTGTTTTACATCAAGATTCGGGAAAAGTCTTTAGAAAGACCTAGATACAGAACTTCGTTTGAGAACAGCCTACCACCCTCAAACTAATGGACAATCAGAACAGACTATTCAAACCTTAGAAGATATGTTGAGATAATTCTCACTTCAATTTCATGGTATGTGGGATCAATATTTACCTTTTGTAGAATTTTCCTATAACAATAGCTTCCATTTAAGTATTCAAATGGCACCATATGAAGCGTTATATGGAGAGAGATGTCGCACACCAACTTGTTGGGATGATGTTGGTGAAAGAAAACTCATAGGCCCAGAACCGTGGAGGAAATGATGGAAAAGGTAAAGGTAATCCAAAACCACATCAAAGCAGCTCAAAGTAGGCAGAAGAGCTATACTGATAACCGAAGGAAGGATTTGGAATTTCAAGTAGGAGGTCATGTTTTCTTGAAGATGTCACCATGGAATGGAGTTATACGTTTTGATAAGAAAGGTAAATTAAGTCCCAGGTACATCAGAACTTTCAAAATTCTAAAACAATTTGGTGTTGTGGCTTACCATTTAGAAATGCCACCAAGTCTGTCCAAAGTCCACGATGTGTTCCACATATCACTGTTGAGAAAATACTTGCCTAACCCAACACATGTTCTCACCTATGATAAATTAGAACTGGAACTCGGTCTATATTATTGCGAAGAGCCTATCAAGGTTTTTGATACAAGAGAACAAGTTCTAAGAAACCGTACGACTCGTCTGGTAAAATTTCTATGGAGGAACCATAAGATGGAAGAGGCAACATGGGAACCCGAGGAACTTATGATGAAGAACCACCCAAGTCATTCTATGCAGTAATATTCTAGAAATTTCAAGGGCGGAATTATTTTAAATAGGGGATAATTGTAACACCCCAAACTTCAATGGTACACTTCTCTTCGAATAATATAGTACCATGTGTTGTATGCAACTTTGAGTTCTAACACATCGGAACCAATCAAACTAGCCGTTATGAATAGTAATACCCACTTTTTCAAATTTTATAAATTTTATCTTTCAAAATTTTCTTCATTTTTGGATTTGAAATATCAAAATTAGCTTAGGGTGAATTTTTGGTGTTTTTCGGAAAACTTTCAATTTTTTATGAATAGTGAAAAAACACTAAGTTATAGTTTAAAACCGAATTTTTATTTAAATAATTATTTATTTTATTTAAATTTATTTTAGGTCAAAATAAATACCTAATAAATATATAAGTTCAATGTAATTCATTGGTGCTGTTTATAATAATTTTAGATATATAAATATTTTATTGAACTTTTCACTGTCTTTTACCCACCTCCTAGGAGAATTTGACAATTCACATAAAACTTAATTTTACCGCTTCTGTGAGTTTAATTTTAAAAATCTAAGAGTCACGGTTAATATCAAGTAGTAAAATGTGGTTCAATAATATAAAAATAATTTTAGGTGAATAGTAACTTTTTACTTTTATTTACCACGGTTAAAAGTAAATAGGGTAATTAAGGGTAAAAATGATATTATTATTACCCTAACACATGTCCTGATTCTATTGGATATGTATAGTTCGACCAAAAACATCATTAGGAATAAAATATGAACCTCTTTGGTCCACTTGGATTAGATTAGGACATTTATTATTATTTATTCAAAGAAGAGTTAAAAGAGTTAAAATCAAAGTTTAATAACTAAAACATTATTAATATAGGGTTAAACATAAGATAAATTTGACTATAAATATTCATTATAAATCTAAAGAAATTTCCCACCTAATGGTATTTTATTTAAATTTTTTAGAAATTAAATAATTTAATTTATTTATGACACAATATGTTGCAGTAATTACCTAATTAATGAAATATTAAAATAATTGATTTTATAAATATTCTAATAAATGTAATTTGAGAATTTTTATGAATTACACAAATTTTAAAGATTAATATGACATATTATAATTAGTTAGATGAATTTTTTTCTAAGCAATAATGTTGTTATGAATTTAGCAAAAACAAAATACCAAATAGTGTCAAAATTGACATAAAAGATTTTTTAAAACAAATATTATATTATTAATTGATATTCTATTACTAAAAATATTAAGTTTAGCCAAAATACTTATATAATTATATTTTTATAATTAATGAACCATTTGGGGTTCTCTTGGAAGAATATTGTAAGTTTATTAATCAATTAATATAAAAATACAAAGACACATGGTAAATGTCAAACTATTTAACTAAGAGCTAAATCTAAATAATAAAGTTCATATAGTGACCCAAACATGTCTAAAACCTATTGGTTGAGTGTTTTTCGACCCATCCCTACCTTAGCCTTTAAATAATCTATTTTGGAGCCATTAGAAACCGAAAATGAGTTTATTATAAAATAATATTTCTAGCGTTTCTAAGGTGCCCCTCACCCCTCTTATAAAAGGGCACTCCCCCTTCTCTCTAATTCATACCTTCAAAGTCGTTTGGCTCAGAAAAACTCTGCCAAAATACCCTCTCAATTGTCCTCCCTTCATCCTAGAGTCCTTCCTTTAGTCATAAATCCTATATAAGGAGCCCTTTTGATAAAATCAAAAGGAATAACCCGAAGAACAGGTAAATATCTCATTACCTCTTTCAAGTTCCTTTCTTCTTCCCCTTCCTTTCTCTTTTTTGTTTCCATTATAAAATAATAAATCCAGTATATTATATATAATGTGATGTTATTATAAATATGGTACAACCAAATTCATTATTCTATCCATCCTTCGAATGAAATGTCAACATACGTGTGTATGTACGGCTTACCGTCTCCACGCTGTGGTGTAATTGTTATTCAATACATTATTATTTGGATAGGTATAATAATGATTTTTAATTGATGTAAATAATAAAAATAACATGATAATGATTCTTTATATATTATATATCATAAAATTATATATTATTTTAATAAAAAAAGAATCATATTGTCGCTCGTGTGTACGTACGGATTACCGTCTCCACGAACCCGATGAGATTAATTCCCCATCATATCCATTTAAGACTAATTATTATTAGATGATTAAAAATAATGTTTAAATACTTGATATAATTCTGGATATGAATAAGATACATCCCATACATGATAAATATGACTCACATAACAATTAATATAAACGAAAATGAATCTGTTAACACCCGAAACAATGATAATACAAGGATATTATTAACAAAGCAATGTTAAAAGATCATATATGATATCATATTAATGTATATGATTCTTGTGTAATTTAATAACAATTATTTCACCATTATACAGGAGGTTAACCTACCCTCGACCAAGGAAAAGTACAAGGTAAGGGTTTATTTTACAATCTCTTCATTATTCGAGGTTGTTTATATGTAATTATCTACTTGAGACCTCTTTATCATCCACATCCATGTTTCTTAAAAATTTATTTCAAAAAATTCTTACTATTTTATAAAATATGGGTTAAAGTCATTTATACCCTTGTTTATATTTTTATAATATGTTTATAAAAGAATCTTTCTATCGTTTTCCAAACAAGGTCCTTTTTAACCTTTTCAACAGAATTAAGGTAAGAATATCTTTTTTTAACTTATACAGCAGCTGCGGCTATTTTCTGCCATTATAAAATCATAGAAGCTTCTCTTACAAGATTATAAGAATATTTTCAAAGTTTATGTTTTATTTTATAATTATGTGGCTTTTAAATGATTTCAAAAAATGAGATATTTCTCTGAAATATTTTTGATTTCATCTATGTCAACATCCTTTGATTTTAAGCATATTTGAAGTTGATTTATTATTATAAAAAACTTCCATATTGTATTTAAGATATGTTTGAATGTGGATGTGTTATTGTTATACCATTCATGGTTTATAGATAAAGTATTGACATTTTGTATGCTTGTTTTAATATGAATGTTTATGTTATGTTTAAACTTGTTCATATGAGGAATGCATTGGACTTAGTAAGTTATGGGTGGAGCCCGCTATAGCTCCTCGATGCATTGGTAGGTCTCATGAGACAAACTAGTGTATTGGCACAAGGCCATGACAAAATCTTATGTGTAGTCTTGGCACAAGGCCTTGAATATGTGTTTATGATAGTCTGTCACTATGCATTCCATCATTATGAAAGGGGTTATTGATATTGCATGTGATTATTTGACTAGTATAATATCCATGTGAATTAGTAAATGTCATTATTTCATTTTATTTTTTTCCATGTTATGTTGAAGTTCAAGTTTAAAAGGCTTCTGTTTTAGTTATACATTGCCTTAAATGTTTATGCTTATTTATGAAAGTTCCCTCTATATTGTTATCCTTACTGAGCATCTGAACTCACCCCTTTATATGTTCTATTTTTTCCCAAGATTTGAAGAATTATTTTATGACTGACCTGCAGGGATAGTCTGAGGGGACATGAGTGTGGAAACATGTTGTTGTAGTTTTTCATTTTATGATTTAATATAAAACTTATGAATGTATCTAGTGTTTACAAGGCTACTAAACTAATCGGACTTTCAAGACTTGATATTTTGTGATCATGCCAATGTTATGTAATAATGCACCGACTCTCGGTGACTAGGGTTGGGGTGTTACATAAGGTGTACCTCCATGAAAAGCCAATTGGGTACGAAATCCCAATAATTTGACCCCTGATTTACAGAAAAGTGGAATACATCCTTAATTTATGGTTATCATGATATGAGGTAAACCCCATCAATTGACACCATTGGGAGAACCTTAATGATTGATGAATTAGGATACACTATAGATAGGAACTCTACTTCTAATCATCACATTTCTATAGGGTGGAACTCTAAAATGAGGAACCTATAGATTACCAAATGATTTTATGATTTGTAATTGACCTTGGGGAGGACCTATGTGACGGTTGATTTAATAATGTGAACCATGGGTGTGATCAATATGGACATTTTTCTTATCATCATGGGTAAGAAATTTATGATGAGTGTTCTAGGAAGGACCTCTAGAGGTGATTAATATTCCATTTTTTAAGGGTGTATATAGTAGTAGTTGTGTTTTTTCCATTAATTGATGAGGGTTAAATTATTGAAGTAACCAATGTTTCCCATGAAAACCTTTCAGGCCGTTAATAAACATTGGATTAATATCATGCATGATACATCTTTAGGAAATTATAATAAATAATGATGGTGTGGATAATAACATTTGTGTAAACCTACTCCCAAATATTGTTAATTTTATACCTTTGAAAGGAAATTATATAAGGATAAATTTCCTTGATATCTAGAGAAAAAGTATATTATTTAATCCTATTTTGAGGTATTGTATCCAAATAGTGATGATGAAACCCACAATTTGTAGGAAATATTTTTGTATACTCTTATACATCTTTGAAGATATATTATATGACCTAATAAACTAATCATAGAAAAGGGGTGGGATATTATTCTAATCTATGGTGGTCTCTAAACAATATTTAATGTTATGAGGTGAATCACCTACTCCCTTCTGACCCACCATCATTTGGATATTATGTATTGGGAAATCTTCTCCATGCATGCACAAGCTACCTGTAGTGTTCAGATAGTGTTGTTTTATAGGTATTACCTAACCATTGAATTAAAAATATGATACTGGATTCCTTAGGTAAATTATTTTTACACTATTTTTTCAGTTAATACAATAATATAAATGTAATGTAGGTTTGGGGTGTCATTAGGTGGGGGATTTTTGTATCTTGGGTTGTCTTGTGTCTACTACCCAACCTAGATAGGGAATTTAATTCCATATTGTTAATTATCTATGGATTCTATGTGGGTATTTTAGGAATTATATGTGGAGAATAAAAAAATAACATTTTTTTATTAAATATAGGAATTCACAGTCAATCAATCTCTTTCACAGTGAATGTTTTCCATATCAGGATTTACATTTTTTCATTCCAATTCACTATGTATGATGTAAAATTTGTATTATGTATATATTATAAAAATATTCCACTTTCTAAATATTTCATACATCTCAGTCACCTGTTATGGTGAAAATGAACTTTTTCCCCAAATTGGAGGATGGAAAGACAACTCAACTATCTAGGGAGTCTATTTCAATGTCTAAGTCACTCTTATCAATTTAATAAAAATAATTTCTAAATAATTATAAAAAATAGTTACCAGTATCATAAAATTCATTGATTGTAACCATGATCAATGTTATAATATAATATTTATAAGTGTTTCCCCGTCTGTAGGTTTGTATGGTTCTTAGTATTCTTCTTCATTTATCAACTATGTTATTTTTTAGAATAGTAGAATTAGAAACTCGATAATTTCTCACCATCCATGGAGGTGATAGGTTTTATAATGTTGGGACTATGATTATGAAATAGGATTCTTTAATATCTATTTTAATTGAGTCAAAACACATGTTGTTATATTTAATTTAATTAGACACACCATACATTTTAATATTAGTGAAATATACCATTGAGGTCCCTTTTATGGTTCTAAAACTATAAACAATAAACTTCCTTTTTGTAACATGACTCGAGGTCTCATAATTTTCCTTCTAATATACAATAAGTTGTACAAACCATATGCTTATTAAGTTCATTCATCCAAAACTGAGGCTTCTCACGGTTTAAGGGAAGATTACTAAAACCACTTTCAATCATTTTATAATCATGGATAACAGTCTATTAGGCTGGGTGACAAACAATTATTTGGTTTCAGAATAATATAGGGTCAACCCTTTTTTGTTCAGATATACACTTGGTATGAGGCCAAATTATGTTAATTATATATCTACTAGTAGCATTTCTATAGGGAAGAATAACACGATACACAAGTGGTGAAATAAATAGAGGAAACATTGTGTCTTTTACTAAATAGATAACCTATTATATATCTAAATTATTTTTATGAAATAATGGGGATGAATATATTCTTGAGATATTTTTAAAATAGCGTTATGAATTTATGATGGTTGGCTTGATCTAGGAGAAATCACATTGGTTCACTAAGAATAGGGGTCATGGTTTAAAAGGGTATATAAGCCTGACTGTACATCTTTGAGATTATCAATTTGGTAGAATTACCCATTGGGAAACCATTAGTGAAAAGAGATATGGGTTTTAGTAAGAAAAATAAATGTGTAAAATGATTCAATATGATATCTCAAAAGTCCATGGAGGAGGCCGAGGAAAATTAAGTATTACCATGGTTTCATATTTCACAATATTTCAAGGAGGAGGCTTGGGAAAGTGAGGTTTTAAAGGGTTTTACCCAAGTATGAGGGTTTGAATAAGGACTTTTAGGCCACTTAGTGAATGGGACATATATTTACTAGGTAGGTTTCTTTGAAATTCAGGGCTCCCAAATATGGTAATTTAATCTTCAATCAACTACACCTTGAGAAAACATGGGTGTGAATCTATACTATGGATTTCATTTCTCCATGGGCCATGATCCTTAGGATTGGGCATAAATTGAGGGATTGAAAAAAAAAATGATCCCTAGTGAACACAATGTGGGGGAATTGGTTCCCTACAATAGGGCCAGTATAGATTTGGGGGAATTATCCTTTTCATTCATCAGGGAATCCTCTTAGAATGTTCCTTCTATATATTAAATATGAGTCTTAGAATAAGTGGATTATTGTGAAAAAATTATTTGTAAAAATATTGGAATGAAACAAGTACCATTGGTTCATTTTTATTCTACAATGTATTGACATATAATATCACTTAATCAAGAGTTGAGAAGATTGGGTGTGAGTTTGGGAGATTATATTTATAACTTCTCATAATTATTGAATATTATATCAACATACAGTTACTTTTTCATTATGTGTGTGTCCAAATTCATTGGTTTGTAAAATATTATGGTAAAAACCCATAATTCAATAGGTTCCTAGGTAGAGTTCCTTAATCATTTGGGAACCAAAAGAGGAGCTCTTTGGTTTTTTAGGAATAAGTAGTGCAGTAGGTTGTAAATAAGCACATGAGTATGTGTAATGCATGTTTTATAGGATTTTGTGAACCATATGACTTTGGGTTCTAGATTAGGTTGGGTAAAATATAGGAATGAGTGCTATATGAGTATGGGTAATGTTTATTACTCCCTCTCACTATAAATTTTCATTCCATTATATAATGATTGATCATTGAGTAAACATTTTCCCAAATAAAAATATTATGGAACTAAAAGAAATCACAAATTCATTGAATTTAACAATAAAATATCTATAAAATGGATACATGTATTTATCTATTAAAACAAAACACTAAAAAAAATAAAATAAGAAATCAAATCTCATTAACGTACACATATCAAAATAAATTAACAATGCCTCAAGAACAATATTCCACCTCATATTGAATCACTAACTGTCATGATAAAACATTAAATGTGCTATAACATACTTCCATAAATTGGTAATTAAACATTCACGTTACATAAAACCCCATGCACATCAGAATGCATTCAACATTCATAGTTAGGGGTGAATACAAGAGACCAATTAGGATTAACCCATTACCCTCAACTTCCATGAATAAATGTGAAAATAACTATTCATGTGTAAATGTAAAAGGGTGAAACACAACCCACCCTAGGAATATATAATGGATAATAGTAATTACTATAAATATATACCATAATAAAAATAAATAACTACAATAATAAGTAAAACTAATCAGAAAAAGCTTCACAAATACCTTAATTCACCATGAATCACAAATCTATATCTCTATTATCACACCTCCTATATGTGGAAACTATATAATGAAACACAAATAAATATTTCATGAAATAAAATTTTCTATTAATTTAAAAAAATTAAAACCCTCTACTAAAATAAGTGCATCATTTTCAACTACTATGTAATTGACCAACTAATAAGGCAATATAAACCTCCCCAAAAATTTGGAGGGTACTCCAATAACTATATTCCCAAATTTTAGGGAATAAAATTTAAAATTCCAAACCAATATTTTTTTTACACTCGCAATAGAAGAAACATAGATTAAAACCCAAGTTTACTACATTCATCTTTTATAATTGAGGTGATCCAATTAGGCCACCTATAAAACAATAGATCATGGATAAAACCACAAAACCAAATATATGTTTTATAATATTTTGTACTAAAAATTGAATTTTATACCACAAATGAAGGGATAACCCAACTATTATATAAAATTCATAAAATTCATTAAAATTGTGAGTCAATTTTCCATATTATATTTAGGCGTAACTATCCATAACTAATAATAAAATAAGAGTATCCAAACCAATAATTTATGGCATGACCATTCATAATAAATCATTAATAACATGGGAAACCCAAATATGTATTTAATGATAAATTAAAACAAAAATAATATTATAACATGAGTTTTAAAAAAATAAAATTGAACCGCTATTATATTCCATGGAAGTATCACTGAATTACTTAGAGCACAATGTCACTCTTAACACTAAGTAACAACATTCATGTACTATTAAATAAAATTCTACTAAATATACATTGTATAACCCACCTAATACAATACCAATAACTATGTGGATCTAAATTAAAGACCCATCCCACCATATATGAGATAGAACGCTATAATATCTATAAAAACACTCTCTGAATCAATATTCTTACACCATTTAAGAATATCATTCTTATCTAAAAGTCAATTTATTAACCCATTCATCCTAAAAAAATGTTACATTAATGTTAATGATTAAATCCTCTTCATGGTATGAAACTTGGAATCACAAACCCTCCTAAATCTTATACCAAATTTGTTGTTATGAATCCTTCTCTTACTCCCTAAATAATACCTATGAATATAAACAATCTATATTGATGATTTTTTGCATGAAATGACCCAAAAATGAATATATAATTATTTTTTATATGTTTTATGTTTTCCAAATAATGAAACATAACTGTTTCAATATATTATATTGGAATTAATGATTATATAATTATTATTTCCTACCATGATTGATCCCTTATAAACCAAAAATTTAATGAATATCATTTAATAATATCATATTTCTATAGTAAACCCAAAATAAACCTCCTAAAATCAATCGTAAAAACAATACATCTATTTTATATGATGATTTATTCTTATAAAAATCAAAACTAACTATATCAACTAATACTAAATTTGACATTAACTAACCCGGTGACTGTAATGTCCCTAATCTAATTCACCACTACTATTGATCAAACTAGGATAATATATACCTCACGAGTTCATCACCATTTTATAGAGGTTTTCGACAAGTGTAATCATTAAACAGGAACCAATTTTTATATTGTAATCTCTTTTCATGATAGCCGTAAAAACAAAAGAGAAGAAATATTAAAAAAACTTATCAAAATATAACAGCAGTATAAACATATATTAGAGTAAAAATCTATCCAAAATTAAATATCAAAAAAATAAGATATAAAAACTAACTATTATTCATGTCATAAGAACCATACAATGTAGAAATGATATTTTCTGGGAAGATAATAGTAAACAAGGTTGAAAAATAATAAAAAATAATAGATGCTTCAACAAAACTAGTTTGGAGTCTATCACATCTCAAAACTTAAACTAAGGTCCCCAATTTAACCAACCAAAGTAGTAGGGGGATAATGTAACAAATGTTTTTCTCCTCCACCATGACCAAACTAGGTGTTACGTACCTAAATCATGCTTCCTTAAATACTAGTGGCTACCAACTAGTGGTGGGGGTTTATCTATAGAGATGATGTAATCTATCTTCATAGGTATAGATAACTATAAATCACAATGGAATTAATATGAAAACAAACATGAAAACATAAAATTTGAATAAGAATAATTTGAAAAATACATTACATCAATAAATAACCCCATCCCCCTATGTGATATAAAACTCTTTAGTAGAAATGAATAATAAATAACCAGATACAAACAATTTCAGGCACCAAATATTATATAATACAAATGTAAAAATTAGAAACAGACAATATATGAAAGTAATATCCTATTATGATTCCATACCTACTACAATATATCAGATAATTCCATTATCTATTTCTCATATATCAACAAAACAACCCTTGAACCAAATTAGATAACAAACCTTAATGTATTCTCAAGTACCAAAGTGTACGACTAGAGTCTGATTGAAACTGAGTAATCCAGAAATAATGGTGTACCTATAGATAATGGATTATATATTGAATACACCTAATCATATATCATTATAATAGAAAATAAATAAATAAATAAAATAAAAGTAACACCCTTGAGTGATCAATTGACCACTCAAGGATCATGAATACATATTTTAGTCAGTTTGGTGGTGTCATTAAACATATTATAATAAATTTATGAATGATGGGGCAATAGGTTCCCATGAATATAATGTCTAAGATCAAATTATCTTAACTATCAAAGAATAATAGATTTACAAAGGGAAATTTGGACCCTTTGTATTTGTTCTCATCCGTTTGGAATCATGATCCCATATAAAATAAGTGTATTTCCAATAAAAAATTGCATGGCTATAAGAATCTAAAACTATTATTATATTCATCATAACAACTAATATTAGGGATAAGTGTTCCTTCTTTATATTAAATCTCCCCAAGATAATCTTCACCATGATATATGAACATTAGATAAATGGGAGTGGTATCCCTTAACTATCAGGCCTCACCCCATAGAAATCTCAAACATATTTGATTATGACAAAATAATGTGGAGAAGTGACTCCAAATCAATAAAATGATGAAAAATAGTACAGGGTCATGGAAAAAATGATCTCATCCTATTTTTTACTTATCCCAGCCAATATTAATAGAATTATAATTATTAATGGTGACCTTGATTCATAGTTCTCTCAACTCAATATATCTTAGCATAACTATGAATAATAATATAACAATTTTATATTTATCTAAGATTTATAATAGTATCAACCCTAAAGTTTTTCAACACATCATGTAAACCAGTTAAATATAATAATACATCATAATTATATAATGAATATTTGGAAAGGAATAAAATCTATTCCTCTTTGATAAAAAGCTAGGAATACCATTTTTTCTAACCCATTTTTCCACAATACAATGAGATGGTCTAAACTCCTTAGATCATTTTGATCTAGGAGGTAGATAGTCACCCCTCAAATTTATCACTAATTCAATGTGTCGGTAATAGATCAATGATAATTTTGAGGTCCACCAATGGATTCCCAATGGATACATGCACTACTCTATACATAGTGGACACTAAAGGCAACAAAGTGGGGGCGATAGTACCCAAATATAACTCATGGAACCCATTGTTGGCTCTAAATAAAAGGTTCTCTACACATTATATCAAGATAACTACCATCAATAGCCATGGTTTTAAGTAATAACTATTAGAGGGTCTATCATAACAATATAAATCCTTATCCTACTTATATGAATAAAATAATGGAAGTTAAAACTAATTTTAGATCAATATATTAAGGGTAGTGAGACAAAATATCTCCCAGTGTAATAAAACATTCATAAACCACAGATAATTATTAGAGAAAAACTACCATGGTCAATTCAATGTCCTCTCAATGAAAAAATCAAAAAAAAGCTTTGATTAGTATATTTACATATATAATTTAGGATATAAATAGAGGAACTCGATAAAATAATAAAAGAAAAAATGAGTATATAAACATGGAGAAAAAAATTATATTTGGTGAAACACTAGGACCGACGACATAAGAAACAAAAAAGAGCTGAGGGAGATATTTCAAATAGAATGGAAGAGGTAAAGTAATGAGAGAGGGGAGTTAGAGTTTATTTCTATGAAAGTTATGAATAAAAACTCATATATATATATATATATATTTAAAAATATACTAATTCATATTATTTAATAATTAATAACATAAAAAAATAGGTAGACATTGGGTACTCGATCACCCATAAATGGGTATCCTTTACCACATTGGGCACCTAATTTAGGCTCATTGGGTGATTAGTGACCCAACTGGAGCTATGGGATCAATTCTTACCCTACATGGTAATCATGATTATGCCACTTGCTAATCGGATGTGTAATTAAAAATATAAATTTTCTAGTCCTAGGGATGTATTCTCAACATGATTCTTTAAGCCCTCAACGATGCCTAAAAACCATTTTCTTCCAAACTAGATGGTCTATAGTGGAATTTTAAAGAAATAAACACCAAAAAATATAGGGTGTTACAGAGGCCATTTTCTTTACCTTGGTTATGAATTATGATGAATTCTTAGGTTCCACAATTCATGATAAGTGTATGAGCACATATTCATAGGCCAATTATTAATATATATCTAAAAATTATAGTAAATACTATTTCATTCCTACTGAATAGTGATAGTACAAAAAATAATTAAATTAATATTTCACCCTATGTAGTTATCTCACTAAACTAAATTTTTCAATACCATTTATAGTCAATGTCTAAATTGGTTGATATACCCAAGGACTAAACATACCAAGAGGATAGAAAATACATCACCCCATTTCTAATAGTTAGGGTGAATGATTTATCAACATTATATTTTATATTAGAATGATTCACCACCATTACAACCCATCTAAGAGGATGGTCAAACAATAACATAACATCAACAGAAAGTGAAGCATTTCCTATTGAATGAGGTGTCAATTATCTGTGAAAGCAGATCTATCAAAAAAACACAGATCAAAGTGGATGATCTATAACAATTTAATGACCCATGTGAAAATGATAAAGATAAACTCATTTATATAAATTTTAAAATCAACTAATTCATTATATTTAATAATTAATAAAATAAAAAATAGACCATTATATTTACATATATAATTTAGGATATAAATTATGTAACATGGTAAAATTTTTAGATAAAAAATGTGTAGATCAACATGGAGTTTTTTCCTTTCTATAGGTGACACACCAGGACTGACGACACAAGAAAGTGACAAGAATCGAGGGAGATCCAACACTTTGAATGAAAGATGGAATAGAAATATAGTGGGTGATTTGAGGTGCTGGATATGAAAATGAGATATAAAACTAATTCATCTAATTTTTAAATCACCTAAATCATTTTATTTAATTATTTATAATATATAAAAATTGGAGGCCATTGGGTACTCAATAACCCATCATTAGGTACCAAGTACCCCACTAATCACCTGATTTATTGCCATTGGGAAATTAGGTGTCCAACTATACTTGTAGGCTTATTGTTGGTCCCACATAGAACCCATTTATAAACCACTAGTTACTAGGATGTGTATGTAAAAATATAAATTTTATAGTCCTAGGACTATCTTCACAAAATGATCCTTTATGCCTTCAATGACACCAAAAACCCCCATAATCATCCAAAATAGATGAGGTTTGGTGTAATTTTAAAGCAATCCAAACCTAAATTTTTTTGGGTGTTACAAATACCATTTCCATTACCATTTTTATGAATCATGAAGACTTCTTGGGTCCCACAATGCCTGAGAAGGGTTTCAGAACAACTTAGTAGGCAACAACCAAATATATATCTAACAAGTCTAGTAAATATAATAGCATGCTCATTATAAAGTAATCACAATTAAAATATAGAAATTAATATTTCACCATATATATTTCTCTCACTAAACCAAATGTTTTATACCTATTTTTTAAAATTTCTAAATGGGATTATATTCCCGTGACCCAAACATATATTGGGAAGAAATAATATGTCACTCCTTGTATAATATTTTGGGTGAATGAAATATCACCATTATAAATTCTATTTGAGTGTTGCACCACCATCACAACATTTTTTTTTTGATTGATCCATCACAAAGTCAATTTTAATTGAGAATGAGACATGTCCTATTGAATGAGGCATTAGTCATCTAAAAAAGATTATATATCACCACAACACAATTTTAAGTGGATGATCTACCACTGTTATATAACTCATGTTGATGACATACCATTAGTACAACATACAATGGTCGAAATATTTAACACTCTAATAGTCACATGAATTATATGATATATCACTATATTCATACCTTAGGTAGATGATACAACAGAAATACTACTCACTAAGATGAAAAGTAATAACCATCACCAAAGTATTGGTGGATGAAGCACTACTAAAAATATCCTCATAGTCGAAAATGCTTAACTATGACCACTCTTATAGGTGGAGGATATATTTATAACATTAATCCTATGGAAGATGACATACCACTAAGATGAATTATCATTTAATAGGGTTTCCCCCAATTCATCAGCCTCAGGATGAATAATGGATCATAAGACCTATTTGCGGGATGAGATAGAACCATAAAAAAAGGGAAGAGGAGAAACCTTCATCAATCAGATACATATGGAATAGGAAACACCAGCATTCCATGTAACTATAAAAATGAACAATTTATCATTTAAGAAAAATTTAAAAAAATATAACTATATTTAACTTTATGGGTTATAATTTTAAGACACTAACATTCTCAATTTCTCATCCCTAGGCTAGCTGGGATGTTTCCATCTAATTAACAATCCAATCATCATCATCATGCTTTCCACTAGGACACCCCATGTGGCATCCAGGGTCATTTATCAATTATAAAAACCCATTCCAAGTCTAAATTAGTGGTTTAAAACTCAAATTCATATGAAAAATGGTCATTAGTGACCATTAATGTTAAATAAGATATCCCAGAGATCACTAACGAACTTCCTAAGATCCACTCTTACCAGTTGGACTCAAATAAAATAATTTAATTAATATTTATAAATTAAAAAAAAATTATTTTCCAAAATTCCATGTTATACATGTAAGATGATAAAGTAGCATTGGATAAGTTAAATAACAACTACTGGTGACTAGAATAGTCTTACTCATTAAATATTATCTACTGATTTAGAATCAAATAGAATAAATTATTAAACTTAACAAAAAACCCCCATATTAGGGATAATAATTAAAGGGGGATACAATAGTAGGTAAACATCCAAATTTATGAAAGATTATAGGCATCCTTACCCATGAAACTTCCATGTGATAGGTAACACTTAAATATGAGCCTAAATGATGAAGATCCAATCCTATGAAGTGTTGATCCAAAATTTAGGGAGTGATATTCATACAGATTCGAGTGGGTGATAAATAAGGTTTAAGATTCATTTTTTCCCCATTGAAACCTTTAAAATAATTAAATAACCAATAAAAAATCTAAATAATGGCTTCTATAAATTTACTAGGTTCCCACCTAGTCTCTGGTGGCCAACATGTGTTTCGGTGGACACCCCAATGGTATTCTACTCGTAGTGGTAGTAGACACTAACTACCCCCACAAAAACTCATATTGGATCCCACTAGAGTTATGGTGAGGATATACTACATTTTTTGATTTCCCATCCCTAACCCATTCTGATAGAACAAAATACCAATACACCTATATCCCCTATGAATTCAAGAATAGAAAAAATATTCATTGTTTAAAAGATGGATCCAATTCATAGGTGAAAATATTGGATTTCTTCAAAATCCCTAGTATATATAATATCATTAGAAAGATTCACTTTTGAGCATTACCAATCATCATCAGGAAAATTATTCATCCACTAAAAAAGATTATTAGACTACCAAAGACATGTATCCTCATTAATATTAACAATCTGTCACTACACCCATATGAAAAGGACTATATCCCCTTCAAAGTTAATCTGTATATGTTCCACTATAATAACTAGTGTCTCCTACAATGATATATCTATTTATAGATTGATCTAATTATAAATTATTACATTGAAATTACTATTATGGTTTCACTAAAGATAAGATACATGGAATACATCATGAATACCAGTAAATATATAAGTAAGGGACAATTGATTGAGTACAGTATGTATCCTATGGAAAACCGAAAATGGCTATATGAACATAGGTTTCATCATCCACTACCTCTAAATATGCCTATGTCCCAAATAATGTGACCCTCATAGAAATACTCAGTCTACTGCCCTAATCATATGGGAATGGAATCACTAATTGATGTATGATATCTTATTATTTCAAGAAGTATCTAGTCACATCCTAATTATCTAAATATAATTAGATATCCCCATCATTAGACTCTACATGGTAACTAGGGTCTCCACTTCCTCTGACCATAATAAAGGTGATTAACAATACCTACCAAACAAACCCTCAAAAGGTGCAATCTGAATCAATCCCTAATAATAGTTTTTATAGAAAAACACTACAAGAATGATATTTTTATCCCATGAACTATGAAAATCAATGATAAATTATCACATAATTTTCTCTAATACTTATATTTAATTCTTATAATTCTCAATAAATTTAGGATTGAAGGTATTTCTCAAATTCATTCATCTATGGTAATCCTTTTATAGATATTTCTATAAGAAATATATAAAATAAGAATTGTAGTCTGAAAAGATGATCCTTATCACTAAATTAAGAAGAAATATCTCATGTAAATATTTCCAACCCATGTCATCTGTGGAATAATTCTCCTAAGTTTCTAATCAACGCTCATCCTTTATCAACTAGTCCATGATTTTCCATTCCATATCAATTCCTTGAGTTGACCTCAAAAACCCCATTATGAAGTCCATGATCTCATAATTTCCCATCCACTTGGGAATGATTAATTAAATAATAATAATTATAGAAAAAATATTCATTTCCTTATCATACTATTCAGTGAATAAATTTTAAATGAACCATGTTATTTCCTTATTCACCATGGGCTATAGACACATCCACTAGATTTCATGGTGCATCATAGAAATCTCTAGGTTAATAGACCACCTTTAGTACTATGATTCACTCAATATCTCACGTGGAATATTTTCAAGGAATACACCTCAGACTCAAATGTAATGTAGTCATCATCAATAAGGGACCAATCATGTGGTGGATCCCACCTATATATTTTTTACTCTTTAAAAAGTAGTATCAGTATGATAACTAACTCTTATTCACGCTATGAAGAACTAAGGAAATGATATGATAAGATTTTAGGTTTAGTCTTATATTATAATCCTAAATATCAAGGTACATATCATATTAGAGTATAATTTCCTTCAACTATCTACTAGCCACATTCAAGACCTGCATTTGATTATTTTCACTAAATGCACAGGTAAAAAATATTCTCCTTTACAGGGGTATGCTCTATCTAAAATTCAAAATACTATAAGTACTTGTCCAGTTTCCAATGTAGAATGTTCAGTTTCAACTAAGAAAATATACATATAAGGATTTTATAATCTATTTACAATAAAAATTTGTAAACTAACATATATTGATGATAACAATTCAGTATGTGCACCACTGATTAAATCCCCCAATTATGTGTTGGGAAGTTCCAATCATGTGACCTTAGATTAGAAGAACCACAAGTGACCATTTTCACACCATATATTAGAATTTACCCAAGATCTACCTCTAAATAATAACAATATAACATGTTATCATTATGCAGATTGAGTAAGGTCAAGATTAAAACAGACATCAACCACCATTTCAGATTAAAAAAGGAACACTAAAATGTATATTCTCACATAAAATTCACAGCCATATTGGTTAGGACTATCACTAGTGATTCCAAATGAGAAAATTCATGCATAATCCACCATCTGTAACATTAAAATCCTTTGAAAATACTAAAAAATATATTGATGATGCTACTGGGTTGTTTTCGATAAACCCCAAACTCAACCATCTCTCAGTAAAATGGTTTTCCTTCATATGATATCATATTCCCTAAGAATCATAATCCATAAATCCTAAACTGAATCTTAAAAATCATGGAATATAGCTTATTCTCCCAATGTTTAATTAGAACTATCACTATATAACTAATGTGTTTCTACCAAAACTAGATGTAAACAAGAATATCATCTCAATTGAAATGTATAAATGATTTAAAATAATGATATTATATCCTAATCATCTAGGAAAAGAACCCTTTATTTTTTTTATTATCCTAATTAACTTCACAATATTTTCATATTTGTCATCCCTACATCTAATTTTTTTACACGGAATTTTATAACGCCTCTGTCACAATTGGTGATAGTCAAGCTTCAAAATTATCTTATATAACCCCCTAGATCATCTCAGTTGATTAAATTAGTCATTGATATGGGGAATAGGATACCTATTGTCAACCTTAAAATAGTTTATTATTCTGTAATACATATAAAATAAAAATTATCCAACCTTATTCATGGTAGAAAACAAAAGTGTACCTCAAAGGGGTTGTTCTTGGGAGAATAAACCACATTACCTCCAATTCCTCTAGCTCAGCAATCATCTCCAGAAGCTCAATAGTATCTATCTTATGATTTTTAGTGGATATGGGAAATATACTAGGAATAAGATTGATCCTAAACCCAATATCCATTTCAAGCATAATACCCAAGAAATACTTATGAAACATATTCTAAAAATTATCAATGAAAGGTTGAACAATCTTTTCTTATACCTACAAAACACTCAAAGAAATGATTTAAATCTTGGTTATAGTCAAACATTCTTCTAATAGACATGCCTCATGTGTCATACCTATATATTCCAATCATGGATATAGGTATAATAGTTACCCTAGATATATTTCAATGATAACTATTCATTATACTAGTTTGTGTACATATGAAAATGATTATAACTATTTATCATGATGACAACATCAGAAATACATATCATTAAACTAGTGAAATAATAGAGAATATTTTAAATACTAACCATGATAACACGGTCAGAACATTTCCAAATACCTTTTGATCACAACCTTGGGGTAATATCGATAGACAATACCACATACATATAGTCTATAAAAAGATATATTTCACTAACAAGTTTAGAAGAAACAAATGAGTGTGATGAACATGTATCAAATATAACTGTTATGGGTTTTAATTCCACAATACTAATACTAATAACTCAATATATATCTTCACCACTTATGGAGGGAGTCTTCTCAATAGAATAAATATAACGTAATCATTTAACCAAATTTATCATATCAAAGATACCCTTAGATACATCACCAAGATGGTACTACATTCCATAACATTGGGAACCATGGCCACCCCCATAACCCAAGTGACTGCTGAATTCCAAACATCTCAATTATTTATCCACTTTTTGATTTTCTCTTGAATTATTGTTTTGACTAGAAATCGAGATTATAGCTAGTCATTGTGTGATTCCATGATACCTCTACAGGTGCCCCAATCTCCCACATGTGCAATAATAAATTTGATATCTATCTAAATAATCCTGAATATATATATATAATGGAAAAACTAATACCACTTCACTGAGGATCTCTCTCATTGAGGATGTGTTGAACCCCTTCCTTAGCTGACCTTTTTGTCTCTTCCCAAATGAGTCTCTTGAAAAATCTACATCATACCATTTGATGACCCACCCAGAAACCAGAATAAGAATTATAATACATAGATGATATACACTTGGTATGGTTATACTTAATAATTATATCTTATTTCATTTCCTCTAACAAGGATATATTGTGAATAATTTTAAACTGTGATTTAAAATTCATCCTTAGGACATTCTCAAAACACATGAATAATGAAGTCTCTTCACTAAAAAGTTTATGTGAGAATTTTAATATTTAGGTAAGTTGTGTGACAAAACACATCATTGATATCATTACTTTACTAGATAAATGATCTATTTTTCCTATATCATCCAGTAAAATCTCTGAAAATAAGTGACAAAAAAAGAGAGATAAAAATTTTAGGACTACCCTATAAGTTGGTCCAACTAGACAATAATATCTCATTGGATATAAATTGATCCTTAAATTTTATAGGAAGAAAGATTAATAAACCTATAATGGGGTGTGCCCAGATGAAAAATTTTCTCTACATTGAGTCCATCCAGAACATGAACACCTTGGTCCAATCAATTCTACAAAGAGTAATGGAAACTACAACTTAATATCAAAGGTTACATTTCTCATGCTCGAATAGACACTTAGTTACACATTCCTTATTGACTCTATTAAATGATGTATACACTTATTGATTGTTTATCAATGGGAGGAAAGGTGAAATATGAAGATATCAATCCACTTCCAACGAGGCATTCTCAACACCACCACCTCGCACTAGACCAGCTGCCATAATAGTGGCAAGTGTCTATAGTTCCAAGTTCATGGCTCATAAAAATTTCCATAATAGATCTAATATAATATTTTGGTGTTGTACATAATATAAAAACACTAATATTCTTTAAATACACACTATATGATACTAGAGATTCACAAAAATAAGGAATAATCTGGCCTAAAATTTCCCCTCTTGGGTTAGATATAATCTATCAATGGGTCACATAATAGTCATATCATCTCACAATAATATTCCATAAAAATAGTTTGATTAAGGATAGTTCAACCAAAACTGTATATAATAAAACACAATATAAGTTGTTTTTTACACATTAAATAAACCAAATCTTCATAGTAAGTAGAATATCAATCATATATAAGGATAAAAAAGTAATGTGGGCCTTATTTGTCATAAAAGATGCATGAATTCATGCCTTATCTACCCTAGGACAAGAGTTAAATCATATTTAAATGAATAAATAAACCCAAAGCATCAATCATGTTCTAATGAAAACAACTATAGTGCTTAAAATAAAAAACAATAATTCCATCCCTAGTTACTTAAACATCCCTCATAAATGGGTCTATGAACATTAGGAAAATATCTAAGGAAACCATTAAAAACATCCTATATAAAGTCTGCCAAATCAATAATAGTATGAAAAATGAACAGATATGGATCAAATAAAAAATTATAACATGAACAATGTAGTTCACCTCCATAATGAACAAATAGGTTCAATCCAAACTAAATGAATGAATAATTGATTTCAAGATCTAGCTAACTAGTGGTAAGGGCTGACATAAATATTTTTGTAGTACTAAACAATCAGGTACCTATAACCACCCTATCGTTATTAAATAAATATCATCAAAATAATCATAATAATATTATATCAATATTAGCAATAGATAAAACCAATAAAGCCCAACTAAAAGTAAATATCAATAAAATATTGAATCAGTAAAAAATGTTTTAAAAGTCTTAAATCATAAAAAATATCTCATATGGACCGATCATATACAAATGTGGAAAAAATTGAGATAAAGTAAAGGATACATCTACAAAACTGGTCCCAAGTACTAACACGGTCCTATCTCCCAACACCAATAATGTTCCACTATTTTAGTTATACACAGTTGGAGGGGCCTTTCCCATACATGGGTTATAAAACATGATGGTTTCTTAGGTACCATATCACACAAAAAAGGTTTGTTTGTAACTCAATGGGCCACCACCAATGGTGTCTCTAAAATTTCTAGTAAATATGTATACATGCTCAATATGATGTGATAATAAAAAAATTATTAAATAAGCCTATCACCTCAGGGATTTCTCTCTCTAAACAACATGTGACCATATGTTCTTCAACAATGGCATAATAAACAAATATAACCATGGTCTAAAAAAACTCATGGATAAATGATATATCATTCCATTATTGATAGATTGGTTAAATGAACTACCAATATTATATTTTCTTGATGGATGATGGGTCACCATAACAACCTATCCAACTAAATGAGACATTTACAACCCAATTTTAGTGGAGAATTGATAATATTCTGGTGAATGAAGCATCACCAATCTTAGTATAGTGATCTATAACCACTAAAAATATCCATATAGAATTTGTACCAACATCACAATAATCAGGTGGATGATATACCACTACTACAACTCACTATAGGTCAATGATTAACCAGTCGATTTGTCCCCTTTGATGGATGAGATAAAATTCGGGTTTACTAATTGTATAATTTTTTAATACTCATGTATGAAAAAATTAATATTATTAAACCTTTCATTTCAATGAAATGAAATTTATTTTATTAGATTCATATACATAAATAAATTATTATTACAATACTAAAATGATTTCATTGTATTTTGATAGAAAATTAATAAAAATGGTGTAAATTAATCCAATTTAATATTATATAAAATAAGAAATTATTTTAATACATAAAAAATCCATTATGAAAATGATTATTATTATTATAGGATTGAGGAATAATTTTAACCATGTGATACACATATGTGAAATAAAGAAAAAAAATATTTTCCATAGAAATTTTAATGTTACTTGTATTATATCATTTTATGATCATCAAACATTTAGAATATAGCAACTAGTTTCAATCAAAAAATACAATTCATTTATAAGAATCATCATTTATTTTATATATTGTTTTTATAATTTAATATATTTTAAAAATAAGATGTTTTTATTACTGATTTTTTACATGAAATAAATATGTTAAATAATTGAATAATATGACCATTATGTATAAACAATTATTTACCATTCATTTGATAATTATATATTGAAAAAATATAATGACTCATTGAAAAAAATGGTTTATTTATTCGAAATATAAATTTTGTCAAAAATTTTTATTTAATAATTTTAATTATATATGTTTGTAGAATTCAATGAATTATTTTAATAAATTTTATTGAAAAAATATTAGAAATTATTATCAAAATAACTTAATAGCATAGATAAAATAATTATAGAACTATAAGAAACACTAAATTAGTTAGTTATCACTAAATAAAAATAGTTTCATTAGAGGCAATATTTTTATTATATATTAGATGTTTTTATGAGAACCACGCATGCCTCATCTCCTCCCTGGTGGCCGGGCGATGCCCAAATTTCGATGGCGGCCTCGATGGCCCCTCCTCCTCCTGAGGAGGGGCCTCAATCTCAAGTTCTCAGTGTTCATCCTTAGCTTTCTTGGCATGAGGGTTTCCCTAATTTTCCCAGCATCAACGTCTCTATGAAGGTTCCTGGAATTTTCAATGGCCATCCAATGGTCCCGATCTCTCCACAGGAGTTCTCTGAAGCATCCTCACTGCTATCAATGGCTCTGGTCGTGAAATTCGTTTGACTTCGACCTCCAGTGGAGTTGTTTGATAGGTACGTGAATGAGGATTGGGGATTAAATCAACGTGTGTTCATCGGTCTCCTAGGACCGCAGGAAATCCTCATTTGCTTCACTGATGTGAATGATCTGGCTCGGGCATGGTCCCGAGCTAGTCGATCCTTTCAAGGTTTTCGTTTCCATATCCTTCACTGATCATTCGATCTGTATATGAATCGTGACCCATCTACTTTTGTGATTTGGATTCAGCATCCTAGGCTACCGCTACCTTTCCAGAACTTGGCTCTCCTTCGGTTTATTGGCAACTCCATCAGCCACTTCCTGTGTGCTGATCAGCGGACTACGTCCTTGACGCACCCCATTGTTGCACGCATTTGTGTCGAAATGGACATTGTCCGACCCCCTCTTGAGGTGGTATGGATTGTGATTGAGGGAGAATACAGGTATGCACAACCCGTCATTTATGAGTTGTGGACGAGTTTCTAATCATGTTGTTCTAGGCAGGGACACAGTCATTCTAAGTGTCACAAAAGGGCTCGGGGGGGAGTGTTTGGTTGAACCTCGTGTTCTGGCCAAAGGGACTTCAGCGATCAATGAGGCATGTCCTAGCCACGCTACTAATCCAGGCCGGGGAGGTGCTTTGGTTGCATTTGTGAAAGGAGTTTCAGAGGCGTCTAGTCCTTTTATTTCAGAGTTTTTTTCCCGGTTACATCATGATTTGGGTGGAAGCTCCTTGCCAAGTAGTTCGGGCGAGGACATGCTGGAGAGCGGGGTTCGGTATGAAGAGGGGCCCTCGCACACGGATGTTGATCAGGATATCCAAAGGGAAGGGCAGGCTGTTAGGGAAGTCCCTCGACACCCTTCTGAAATTTTATTAGAGGTCATTCCATCAGCAGCTGAGGGAGCTGTTCTGAAGGATGATAACCAAGGTCTTGACACCAGTGAGGATACACAGCGTTTGGACTCGAGAAACAGACCTATCCATCTCCAATTCATGGGTCATGGTCTGGAGCAAATTGAAATTCCAGTCAAGCCTAAGTAGGTCCCGCAGGTATCCTCCTATGCTAAGAAGCTCAAACCAGGGGGGGACTACCAGGATATCTTAGAATCATTTTGCAGTTCTGGAAGGAGATCACTGCATTAACGAGGGACCAACAGAGGGGGTTCATGGACAAGATACTCAAGTTGAATCAGAATCATTTCAAGAGAAAATGGTTGAGACTTCAGACCATTATGAGTCCAAGGTACTGGCCTTAGAGGAGGACTATTTTAGATCCTCTATACAGAAGGGAAAGAAAAAAACCATGGATTCAGACGACTTAATTTCCAATAACCAAAGGGTGCGCAGAAGGAAGGATTACTCCAACCTCCCTAGTCCTCCCATCATAAGATCTGCGTGCAAAGGAAAGCTGTCACCAAAGGACCCTACACAGTTTGGATCCACAACTTGTAACAAGACCAAATCACCTAGAAAATAAGAGATGTCTGCCATCACCAATGACATGGCTAGGGAAGGATGCATTGATGCTTCTCCTGATCCTCCTACAGGTGGTGTAAAATTGGGTGGTCAAGGGAAGTTGCGTGAAGAAACTCCCAATGTAGATTCTCAGTGCTATATGGATTTAGTGCTGGAACATAGAGATTTACTCTTGAATTCGGATGAAGAAATGGTTGACGTTACTTTGGATATTAAGGAACTGAAGAAGATGAGACCGATACAGGTGGACACTATAAAGGAGCAAGGCGAGTGGGCTGATAATCAGGCTCGCATCCCGCGTAGAGGCCTCAACATGCGGAATATCGTCCTGGAGGAATACAAGAAATCATGAGACAAATTGGAAATTCATTTCGAGGACACCTTGAAAGATCCCCCCGACACTCAGGTGAATTCTATTCCCTATGTTTTGTTTAGGGAAAATTTCTCCAAACAACTCACTCTCTTTTTTAACAATTCTGTTGTGTCCTTTGGTCCTGAACCTATTGAACTATTAGGGTTCCCTCTTTCCCCTTAAAAGTGATTTTGTGTTTAATAGAAAAAGTAATATTGGATAGATATTAGATTTTTTACAAAAAAATTAATTTCATACATTTTAATATTAAATTTAATTATATTTATTTTTATAGATATAAAAAATTGATATTAATTCATAAATTTGGTATCAATTGGTTATAAATGAAGACAAAGTCATGTAATCATAACAATATATGTTTTTAAAACATTTTTAATATCTGTGTAATGTATTTTTATCATGATAACTTAATCTCATAAATTTTATAGAATAGTTTTACTGAAAATAATAATAATATATAAAATCAAATAAATTATCATTCCATTAATTTCTATTAAATTTCAATGAATGATCATAAATTCATTTTTTATGAAAAGTACATTTTGTTTGAACTCTTCTTTTTCACATTAAGACCCATTTTATTAAAACTAATTTTATAAACTTTATAAATTGTATAAAATAAAATGGATTTTAAATTTTGAATTATAATTTCCTTTTTAGATAATAATTTTGTTTTTATTTTTTAGGTATAAAATATGTTAATGAGGTAAAAATATTGTTACCACTGAAAATATAAATGAGTTAAATGGTTATAATTAAGGGGTAAATTCCAAATATATCTACCAAATTATCCCTAATTAGTTTTTATGAGAGTTTTCTTAACCTATAATACTTTGAAAATATTGTTTATTCTTCCCATTCAAATATTGACAACATTAAAAAAACAAAGTGGTCATTTTAAAAATGTCACTGCCAACATATAAAATAAACTCTCTACAAACCATTCCAAACCACACCTAAAATTATAGTTACACTAAATAATATACCATAAATACATACCTAATAGTCCCATATATTTTTGGAATCCTATATTCTATTAATAATCTATAATTCCTTCAAAAACCGTTAATTTTTTCAAGAGTAAATATGATCTCTTTGTTATAAATAATGAATTATTATCATTTAGTTAAATTTAAATTATTTTTATGCCTCATATTAATTATGATTTATCAAATTAATAAAATATAAATAATATCAATATAATTCCATAGTAATTAGATTATATCAAAATTAATTTATAATAATACCCATAATTGTTTATAGAATTTCTTTTTTTTTGTTGGTTTTACCACCTATATGAAAGATGCTAGAAATTTACACCATCAATGAATATTTGAACCTAATTACTGGTAATATATGATATTAATTTTTTAAAAAAATTATCATTATGGTTATGTAGTTGTGATATAAATATTTTAATAATTGTAATATATCAACTCATGTTTTTTAAAAAACACAAAAATATGTGCATTACATAGTTCATCATAGAGAACCATGCATGAAACACACATGGAATGAACTTGAAAATTCCTAAATCCTTACGGGATATCCTTTCCAATACCATTAATAGTTATTATAGGAATAATTCATGAACATGGATTGATTATCGAAATCATTTTATCAAAAAATACCAGGAACAATTGCAACTACTAACAAGCGATATTTAATACAATCTAAAAACATGTAATATATATAATAAATAGGTATAAAATATTAACCTAAATGTTAAAATATATGAATAAGTATTTTAAATATATTATTAATTAGTCTATTTTTATTAAACATGATGATATAGTATATCTAATCAACAGGGATTCCAAGATAAGGTGTTTTGTCTCAATTTCACATACTTGAGGAATGTTTTAATGTTATACACATTTTAATATTTTAACTTCTATATTTACTAACACATTGAATTATTTTCTAAAAATAACTTATTAATATTTTTATTTACCAGTCCATTTCATAATCTTTCCTCCATGATATATTTTTTAATATACTTCTATTATTGTAAGGGTTTATAGTCTAAATTTTCTATAAATGATATATTTTCTATATATAACAACTTCTTTATTTATTTAGTGTATTTAAAACCCCATTGATTCCTTTTAACATAATTTTTTTATCATTCATTTTATTTTTTAAGTCATATCTTGTTTTTTCTTTAATTTTATTTGGATTCAAATGTTACCATATCGATATGTTTTTAGTTTCCAAATTAATTTTCAAAATGAGAGTGTTTATTTTTTTAATTTCCATCTGTCACAACCCCTCCCAGTGAGACTCATTCTACAACTCCCCAATCCTGCCTCTAAAAGGCTATTGGATGGTGACTATAACTGAGTAGGCATCACTAACATGGGAGGCATTACTTATGCACCTAAACACACACAAACATCTCCAATCCCCTAAAATGATGAAATGTAAAAAAATGAAAATAACTAAAGGCATGTATACAACTATATCCCAACTAGATAACGAAATGAAAGTAATGTTTAGAAAAATAAAATAGTCCAGAATACAATCCCACCAAAAAGAGTCTAAATAGACAAGTTCAACCTCTATGAATATGTAATGCGATTGTTGTCTATAATAGTAGGAACACCATGACCTGCTTAATCTCACGAGGCACATTCTAGTCCTGGTCTACCTATGATTCCATAAAAAGGTCACTCATCTTCATATAACACAACACATATGGTAAAAGGTTGTGTAGGTGTGAGTATAACAATGCTCAGTAGGACACAATAAAACCACAAATAAATACACAAAGGAAAGATATATTCATCCATATACAGTATATGTGTACATCACATATAACAATGATATCTGGATATACTCATTCAAAGATGTTCTATCTAGATGTAAGTCAAAAAAATCACATAGCAGCACTGGGGATCCAGCTTAAGGATTCCATGAATCATTCATATGGGAGAACTCAATCCTAAGTCTCATAGCACTGATGGTGTCCATCTGAGAAGTATTACTCATCAATAATTTTCATGAGAGAGATATATTGATAGATCTAAAGAGAGAGATACAATACACAAATGACTATCCCAACAAGGGCCATTGGGTGATACCCACAAATCCATCAAGATTAGCATGTTAAGTAGAGGATCAACACCCGATGTATTTGATCTCGTCAATACCAAAGACTCTAACTATGGCATAAAAATGAATATAGGATCCTACTCTAGGTCTCTTGGGGGATTATAAAAACTCTATCCAAGATGTCCAGTTGAAGTTATCATACTCCTAAGAGTAGAAAATGATATTCACAAACCTTTGTGGAAATGATCAAGTTAATAAACCCTAATGAAACCTGTTCTTGATATGATGGAAAGTATGTTCAAGCCATATAGAAATGGTTACAAAGCATGTTGTAGGGTCAGACACCATTTCCCTTGACCCCGATTAATTCCTAGGAACAATGGACCATTTTATTCCAAATTTTTTTGTGTAGAAGATGTGTACACAGTGTGTAGAATAAGCCATATGTTGTTTCCTTCCATCTAGGATCCACCCATGTACTTTGGCCATGTGTCTGTACATGGTGTCAACCAATTTATCTCTGTCAGTGTACCAGTACATGGGGTAGTCGATGTACTTGCTAAAGGCCAAGTCATGTGGTGGGGTACATGTCATGTGGTTAACACATGTACTCCACTAAATGTGTTTGAATCTCATTAGATGCATTGTGAGTCTCATAAAATGCCTACACATGATGTGATAGGGTCACAGGTTGTGTGAAATTTGACTACCTCTCAAAAATCTAGTTACCACTCCGAGGTGTGGGGGGAACATGTTGGGTAACCCTGGGTAACATTCATATTTTATCGGGATTTTACTGAAACATGTGTTCTTCCTCCTGTGAATCATGTGATCATCTAGGTCTTTTTCGTTGGTCCGTTCAACTGGAAACTCAACATCAAGGGTCTCCCAATCACCCTAAAACCGAATCAAGGTTTTTAAGCCTTCAATCAGTTTGGAAAACAACATTAAATCCATCAAAAAAACCTCCCAAATAATTATATCTCTAAAATCACTTCAACACATCTGTCATCATTGCCCCCGAACCTCCTGTAGTTCATCCTGATGTTGTATATTCAATTTCAGATCATTGAACCATGAAATGAAGCTATAATGATAATTATTTCATAACCCCACAAAGAATGAAGGGAACATGTACAAAATGTGGGAGATAATTTCACATGGAACAAACCTGAGGAACAAAACCTGGCCGTTGTTTATTCTAGCCTCAATCTTTTCCCATAAGTATGATTATAAAAATAAATCTATATAATAATTATCCCTGTAAATCCCACAATTTAAAACCAATCCTGCAAGAATGGTCAAACCAAAGATGAACCTATTCGTTGGTTGGTTCGCATTCATCATTGAAACTAATAATGTTGAAAAGAATATAAAAAATACAAGCCCTTCATGGGAAAAGGATCATTCATTGTTGAAGACCGATTCCCATGGGAGAATCCTGTCAATAATGATCTTTGATCCAAATCCCTATCATCGCTGCCAAGATAATTCTCAATGGTTTCTCTCTAGAGCCTTTAGGAAATTTCAGGTTTATGAGCCTAACACTATATCCCTACATAAAGGATTATTTAAAATAAAAAAGATTCATTTTATATCTACATTGATGAAATGGTGAAATAAAATAAATCTTAAATTTATTTTATTAATTAAAAATGCTAGAAGATTATTTTCACAGTTGACCCACACCATCCAATTTTAGGCCTCACCTAGGGTAAAGTTGTTTCTCTAAATGTAATAGTTCATGAAGATTTCTGATACGGGAAACCATTTAGTCGTTATTACCCTTTTTTATGAAAAAACATGGTGGGTGCTAATTAATAATTTAATACATTTTGACCATTTATATTGAGATCATCAGGCCTCAGAATTTAATTTTTCCTTATCACTTGGTATTGAATATCATCCATATAATATTTAAAAATAATATGCATAAAATCTAGGACATTATATTCTCCCTACCTTGGGGATTTACATCCCTAGAAATCCAAAACAAAGGCTACTCAAAAAGATTTCGGTACTGAACACGTATCTATTCCTCTCAGTCCCAAGTGATCTCTTAGAGATTCCAGTACTGCCACCAGTTTCTCACTAATGAAATATATCACCCATAAAGGATATTCCCCCAACTAATCCTTGATCTCCACTATGTACGCAACAAAAGACACTCCATCCTCGATGTCCAACTTTCCCCAGTTGATGACCTCTGATGGGTCATGCACATACCTTCCCATCTACGACATGTGGAACACGTCATGTACTAGGTCCCACTCTAGGGGTAGAGCTAAGAGGTACTCCACCTCGCCAACTCTACGCATTATCTAAAAAGGGATGATAAGCCTTATAGATAAGTTTCCACCACAGTGAAATATAATTAATCCTCATTGTGGTGAAACCTTAAGGAATACATGGTATCCTTCATCAAATTCCAAAGGCCTCCACTATAACGATCCAATATTTTTCAATGGAAGTTCATTTCTTATAAATATATCATAATCATATGAAATTACAACATAATTAACTACTATGTGTTATGTGACCCTTAAAACATATGTTTTTCACTTCTGTGATGTGGATTTCGAAAATCCGACATACACAGTCGCGATCAGTAAGTTATTTGGAGTCTAATAAGAAAAACTTAATCATTGGTGAATTGTAGCCTACCCATATTAATAGTAACATTACCTTATGAATATTAATATACCCTTATGAATAGTAACCTTACCTGTGATATTATATAAATAATATTTCAGTGAAATTCAGATATACCTATGCTTTGGAATAAGTAAAAGAATGTTTTAAAACTGTAGTTTTTAGAATAAATTATGATTTTAATTAAATATTAAATTAAAAATATTTAGAAAATTATTTTTGAAAAATTGAACTAATTTTTCGATTCTACATGTCAAAAAATGGTTGTGGTTAATTTTTGGGATTTTTCTGAAATACATGAATTTTTTATAAATAGTGAAAAAAGGTAAAATACCATATATCAGTTAAATACACTATTCATGACATCACAAGTGATGTAAGCCCACTTGGTTCGAACTCAAATGATAAAATTACTATTCTTGGTCAATGAAGACTCACTATTTCTGGTCTTGTGGGGAAATAATAAATTAATGAATTTTATATTAAGAAATCCCCTCTCTCCTCCACTATAAAACCCCCTCTCACTTCCCATTCTCTTCACTCTTCTCAAGCCTTGTTACTTCTCCAAGTTCTATCCAAATATCCTCCCAACCTTCTATCCCACGTCCATAAATCCTTGGTCTCATGGAAAGACCAAAACATCTCTCTTAAGGAGGCTCTCAAGAAAGTTTGTTTCAACAGGTAAATTCCTCTTTTTAATTCTTTGTTTTTCCTTTCAAGTTCATTTGTTTTCTTTTTATATTATTACATATCCTTATATAAATGTTGTGATTAATTCATTACCTTAAATTTATTGGAACGTTTTCAAAATAGTGGAAAAATTTATCATCACCTATCCCTTTTACCTTCTTTTATACTAATAGCAAGAACACCATCCGAGATGTGTCAATTTACCACATTCAAGGATGATGGGATTTCAATTTCTATTATCATTCTCAATTATGGTCATGAAACCATTATTTTTATGGTTTAACCATATTAGTATATATGTAATATACCCTATGTTATTTTCTATAATCCCTTTGTACAAATGGTGTTAAGTTATAAAGAAAAATGAGTTCGTTGTAATCAAAACCCACAAATTAACCGAAAAAGTTATCATTAAAGTTCGATATAATAATTAATCCTCATTACATGTAACCAAGTTATATAAATAACCACTAAAATAAATGGATGATCATAAATATGAAAATTCAATTCTTGATATTTACATCCATTCCACATGAACTCCATTAACGAAGAACAAGTGAACTGATTATGAAAATAAAGAAAATGAACACTCCAAAAAGAAAAATTCCTATATAATAACTTATCAATAAGGGAATAAATGAACTAAATAGAATTATTATAAAATAAATAAATTTCTAATAGGTTCTGAATTATATTATTAATCATTTTAATTTATTATTCTAGGAGCTTAATTTTAAGAGTGGAAAACATATGGATTTAATGTAAGTGTTTTCCCACCTGAACTTCCATTTCCATTCAGGTTATTTTCATTGTCTAATTACCTCAATGAAATTCTTATGTATTATTATATACTCATCATAAATTCTATTTGAGTGTTCTATGTATGTAAACCAACCATAATCCTTCTTTATTTTAGGTATAGTTACTTGTTTTAAAAGGATATTTAAAAATTGTTTCTGAATTACTAGCTCGATTCCAGGGAATATCTCAAGTAATACATCCCTGTCTAGATTTAGAAAATATATATTAGAGAAGAGTCTATATGATATAAATTGAGGATAAACATAAAATAACATTATGTTATTTTGGTAATGAATATATTATGGGTATATTTCAAGCAATACATCCCGGTCTGGATACGAGCAGGTAGAGGCGGCTTTGGCACAGATGTACCTGGGAGTGAAAGCTCTGAAAAGGAGTTTCAGGCTTGACCTAGGGTATCCTGGTACATGAAAACAGGCTTTGCTGCACTCTTGGTTATGACACTCCCAAGGTATATGCTTAGGATAATTCACATTTTCTTTACAAGCCATTATGATGTATTTAAATGTATAATTTTCCTCAAAGAAACCATTTTTGTGATTATGGGATTAGCCATGCGTAAGATTTCAATTTGTGCTAAGTATTTTGTTAAGTTAATATTATAAATTATGATTCATAACCGAACATAGTGTATGCCATTATCTAGATATGGCACCTAGTGGAAGTAATGGAAACCGCACGAACGCACATGTCCCCTATAGGGATTTTCCTCTGATGTAGGATAATGATATTGGATATGGTGATGTGACTAGTGCTGAGCAACTCATAACTATACTAAGACAACTTACTCAGGTTTTGAATAACAACCTTACCCATATGAAGCATCCAGATCCACTATGTAGAGGAGCTATGTTAGATTGCTTTATGCAACAACAACCTCCACCATTCAATGGGACTACAAACCCGTTTATATCAGAGTAGTGGATATGTTCCCTTGAGAAGATATTTCTCACTTTTGTATGTAATGAAAGAGAGATGGTTTTCATGGTAGTTTATCATCTAATGGTAGATGTGGATCAGTGGTGGTCATTAATCTGAAACACAAAGGAGGAGGAAGAAATAGAAGAGATGGAATGGAGGGATTTTAAGGAAATCTTCTTAGAAAAATATTTCCCTCATGAACAGCGAGTAGATATGGAGATGCAATTCTTGAATCTAAGGTAGAAGGAGGATGAAAATGTTTCCAAGTATAAATCCAACTTTACAACGCTAGCAAGGCATGTTGTGGACTACATACATAATCCAAGGAGTAAAATTTATCGATTCTTTGATGGTGTAAAACCATTCCTCTAAAGGGCTCTAGTCTCTCAAAGTTTCTCATGATATGAAGATATAGTCTCAAGTGCTATCAAGATGGAAAATGAATTCTTTAAGTATTATGACTTTAAGGGAAATAAAGAGAAGAAGAGGGATGCTGAAAACTATGGGAAATGATATAAGGAAATGGGGAAGAAGGAAAGTGTTGAATTTCCATCATGTAGTAATTTTGGGAAGAAACACCCTGGCACTTGCCTGAAGGGAATGGGAGTCTGTTACAAGTGTAGAGAAAAAGACCACCTATCTCAGGATTGTAAGGGAAAGAAATAAGCTACTAATGTTTTGTGCTAAAATTATAGGGAGATGGGACATTACGCACATGAATGTCCTATGCGTCAGGGAAATGTTCCTCAAAGAAGGAAAAGGGAGCAAGGCCAAGCTTATGCAGTCACAACTATGGAAGATGAAGTTCCGAACAATGTGGTGGCAGGTACATTGATTGTTTCATCCAACATAGATAATATTTGTTTGATTATGTATCGTCGCATTCGTTTAGATCTTCTCATTTTTTCAAGAAAATTAGATATGGCCAATTTGATTTAATAAAGGAGTTATCAATCAAAACCCTTGGTGGATGTATAATTTCAACAAAGGCTGGTCGGTTAGCCCCCCTCATGACACATAAATGTGCTTTAGTTTCTAACCTTATCATCATACCAATGGTTGACTATGATATAATTCTCAGTATGAATTGGATATCAAATTATGATATGAAGATCTATTATAAGAAGAAGTAATTTACAATTTTTGAGAATAATGTATAATCGCTTATTTTTAGAGCTAAAACCTCTCTATTTGATTCTCATCTAGATCCACCCCCAGTATCTCTACTGAATCCAATTATTGGGGAGGAAGTTAATGAAATAAATGGGGGTGAGGAGCAGAATGTAATGATATAGGACGTACCTATTGTGTAAGAATATGTTGATGTCCTTACAGAGGATTTACCTAAACATCCTCTAGAGTGGGAAATTGAGTTTTCCATTGACTTAATTCCTAATTCAAGTCCCATATCAAAGACCCCTTATAGAATGAACACTATGGTGTTAGTGGAACTAAAGAAAAAATAGAGTAATTGAGTGATAAAGGATTTATTCGACCTAGTATTTCACTATGGGGAGACCCTATTCTTTTTGTTTAGAAGAAAAATGGGTCTATGAGATTGTGCATTTACTATAGGGAGATCAATGGTATTACAATAATTAATAATTATCCTCTGCCACGAATTTATGATTTATTTGATCAACTTTATGGAGCCCAATATTTTTCTAATATTGATCTTCGATATGGATATCATCAGTTTCTTGTGAGGAAGGAATACATTCCAAAAATAGTATTTCAAACCAAGTATGGGCATTATGAGTTCATAGTAATTCCTTTTGAAATATTAATGCACCATCTATCTTCATGGATATAATGAACAGTGTTTTCAAGGATTATCTTGATGAGTTTTTAGTTTTGTTTATTGACGATATCCTGGTATACTCTAAAAGTCATGAACATCATGAAAATCAATTGCGCACTATTCTAAAGACACTTAGAGGAAATAATTTATATAGGAAGAATAGAAAGTGTGGTTTTGGCTCCAATTAGTTTCCTTTTTGTGCCACGTTGTCTCTAAAGATGTAATATTTGTAGATCCTATGAAGAAAAAGGCTGTGCAAGAATGGCATACTTCATAGAACGTAACTGAGGTACATAGTTTTATTGGTTTAGCATGTTATTATCGGTGTTTCGTTCAGAACATCACCCATTTAGACAACCTAATAACCAAGATCACACGAAAAAGGGATAATTTAATATGGACAAAGTAATTTGAATAATGTTTTGAAGAATTTAAGAGGAGGTTAGTGAATGCTCTGATCCTAACCCTACCATCGTTGAATGATGGGTTTGTTATCTATAGTGATGCATCAAAGAAATTAATTGGTTGTGTCTTTATGCATAATGATCGAGTGATTGCCTATGCATCTAGGCAGCTATAAATTCACGAACAATACTATCCAAATCATTATCTTGAGTTAAAAATAGTAATCTTGGCTTGGAAGATTAGTAGACATTACCTCTATGGCGAAACATGTGAGATATATACAGATCTTAAGAGTTTGAAATATATATTCTCATAGAAATAACTCAACATGAGACAAAGGAGATGGATTTAGCTACTCAAATACTATGATTTCACAATACACTACCACCCAGGGAAAGAAAATAAGGTAGAAGATGCTTTCAGTAGAAAAGAGCATGGAATTCTGAATAAGATGAGAGTTGAAAGTGATCTTATATTCATGGATCTAGTAAAGATGGATATAGGAATTATCAAGGAAGTAACACATCACTAATTTTTCAAATGGTTGTCGAAACTTATTTACTGAAAAAGATAAAAAGTTCTTAAGATGATGATGAGAAGATTAAAAAAAAATTAAAGCTATAAATGATGGGAAGTTGACTGAATTTTCATATGAAGGTGGAATTTTGAAATTTGGGAAGACTCCTTATGTTCTCGTTATTCCTGAGCTAAAGAGGGAACTATTGGATGATTCTAATAGCTCTAATTTATCTATACACCCAAGTAGCACAATGATGTATCGAGATCTCTGAGAAAACATTTGGTGGGACAATATGAAAAAGGAGATTTTTGAATATACAACAAAGTGACTGGTATGTCAACAAGTGAAGGTTGAGAGGAAAAAGTCTAAGGGGATGATGCAACCACTACCAATGCCAAAATGAAAGTGGGAGAACATTACCATGGACTTTGTCACTATACTTCCAAGGAAATCCAGAGGAAACAATGCTATATGGGTCGTTGTTAATCATCTTTCAAAGACATCTCACTTTATCGCGATTCGAGAGGACTTCTCATTGGATCAAATTGCATGGATTTACATCAAATAAGTGGTAAGGTTGCATGGAGTACCACAATCTATTGTATCCAAACATAATCCTATATTATCTTCAATGTTTTGGAAAAGTATCCAACATGCTCTAAGCACTGAACTGAACTTCAGTACGCCCTGTCATCCTCAAAATGATGGTCAATCTGAGCAGACTATTCAGACACTAGAAGACATGTTGAGTGCATGTTCTATGGAATTCAAAGGAGGATGGGACCAGCATCATTCACTGGTTGAGTTCTACTACAACAACAGTTTCCACTCGAGCATCTGAATGCCACCATATGAAGCCCTTTATGGTAAAAGGCTTATAACACTAGTGTGTTGGCATGAATTCGGTGATGGTAAGCTGTTATGACCTGAAATGGTCGATGAAATGGTGGATAAGGTGAAAACTATTCAGCAACATATCAAGGCAGCCCAAAGTCGACAGAAGAGTTATGAGGATAATTGTTGATGAGACCTTAATTCAAATTTATAAACCTAGTATTTCTATGCATATCTCCATGGAATAAGGTCATGAGGTTTGGGAAGAAAGGAAAGTTAAGTCCCAGGTATATTGGCCCCTTTGAGATCCTTAATCGAGTCGGAGCTGTGGCCTATCGACTGGAAATTCCACCTACCATGACGAAAGTACATGATGTCTTTCATGTATCCCTATTAAAGAAGTACATACCAGACAATTCACATGTAATCTCTTTAGAGGTGGTACAATTATTGGATGATCTTTTCTATGAGGAGCAGCCAGTGAAAATATTGGGTCGTAGAGACAAAGTTCTATGCAACCAGATGACTCATCCAGTCAAGGTACTATGGAGAAACCATAAGTACGAAGAGGAAACATGGTAACTGGAGGAAGTAATAAAGGAAAAGTTCCCCGAATTTTTTTGGGCTAGTTTGTAAAATGAAATTTCAAGGGTGAAATTTTTACGGGGGGGAAGAATGTAACGACCCAATATTTTTCAATGGAAATTCCTTTCTTATAAATATTTCATAATCACATGAAATCACAACATAATTAACTACTAAGTACTATGTGACCCTTGAAACATAATTTTTTCACTTTTGTGATGTGAATTTCACAAATATGACATATACGGTTGTGATCAGTAAGTTATTTGGAGCCCAATAAGAACAACTTAATTTTTGGTGAATAGTCACCTACCCTTATGAAAAGTAACATACCCTTATGAATAGTAATATACCCTAATGAATAGTATCCTTACCTATGATAGTATGTAAATAATATTTCAAGTGAAAGTATGATATACCTATGCTTTAGAATAAGTAAAAGAATGTTTTAAAACTGTTGTTTTTAGAATAAATTATGATTTTAATTCAATATTAAATTAATAAAATTTAGAAAATTATTTTTGAAAAATGGACTTCATTTTTGGATTCTACAAGTTGAAAACTGGTTGAGGTGAATTTTTGGATTTTTTTGAAATACTTGAATTTTTTATGAATAGTGAAATACGGTAAAATACCGTATATTAGTTAAATACACTATGCATAACATCAAAAGTGATGGAAGCCCACTTGGTTTGAACTCAGATGATAAAATTTCTATTATTGGTCAAGGAAGACTCACTATTCCTTTTCTTGTGGGGAAATAATAAATTAATGAATTTTATATTAAGAAATCCCCTCTCTCCTCCACTATAAAAACCCCATCTCACTCCCCCTTCTCTTTACTCTTCTCAAGCCTTGTGCCTTATCCAAATTCCATTCAAATATCCTCCCAACCACTTCTCCCATGTCCTACAAACCTTTTTCTCATAAAAAGACCAAAACCTCTTTCTTAAGGAGGATCTCAATGAATCTTGGTTCAAGAGGTAAATTCCCCCTTTAATTCTTTGTCTTTCCTTTCAAGTTCATGTGTTTTATTTTTCTATTATTACATATCCTTATCCAATGGTTATGATTAATCTAGTACCTTACATTTACTGGAATTTTTTCATAATAGTGGAATAATTTATCATTATATCTCCGTTTTACATTCTTTTATACTAGTAGCAAGAACACCATCCGAGATGTGTCAATTTACCACATTCAAGGATGATGGGCTTTCGATTTCTATTGTCATTCTCAATTATGGTCATGAAACCATTATTGTTATGTTTGAGACATATTATTATATCATTAATATACCTTATATAAGGTTATTTAATCCCTTTGTACAAATTGTATAAAGTTATAATGAAAACTGAGTTCATTGTAATCAAAACCCACAAATTAACTGAAACAGTTATCATTAAAGTTCGATATAATAATTCATCCTCATTCTATGTAACCAAGTTATACAAATGAAAACTAACACATATGGATGATCATAAATATGAAAATTCAATTCTGGAGATTTACATCCATTCCACATGATCTTCATTAACTAAGTACAAGTGAACTGATTATTAGAATAATGAAAATCAACACTACAAAATGAAACAATTATATATAATAACTTATAAATAATGGCATAAATAAACTAAATAGAATTATTATAAACAAATAAAATTTCTAATAGGTTTTGAATTATATAATTAATAATTATAATTTCATATTCCCGGAGCTTAATTTCAAGAGAGGAACACGTATGGATTTAAGGTAAGGGTTTTTCCACCCGAACATCCATTTCTATTAGGGTTATTTTCATTGTCTAATTACCCCAATGAAATTATTATTTATTATTATATACTCATCATAAATTATGTTTTAGTGTTCTATATATGCACACAAACCATAATCCTTCTTTATGTTATGTGTAGTTACATGTTTTAAAAGGTTCTTTCAAACTTGTTTCCGAAATTCAAGCCTAATTCAAGGGAATATCTCAACTTCTTACCTATTTTCAAGGGCAATATCAAATCAGTTTTTTAGAAACCATTATATTTATAAAATAAATAATTTTATTATTAAAATAATATCTTACTTCACTTCTAGTTTTATACAAAGATTTTTCCAAAAGAACTCTTCTTTTCAAAGTAAAATAGTATTTATTTCAAGAATTACTCGAAGACTTTATAAGAGTATCTTCCTCTATTTCAACACTCTTGCTGATTCTTATTTTTTATTTGGATTAATAATTCATGGAATCATCTACCATATTCAATTTAACGGTTTATGATAATTTTGGTTGTGGATGTTCAATCTTTAAACTATTCACCAATTTACCCCGAATAGCTAGTGTTTATGCTTTATGTTCGGGGAAAGTTATTTGCATTTCATATATTAATTTCAATATGAATGTTCATGTTGTTTATGTTTATCCCCATTCATATGAGGAATTCATTGGACATAGTAAGTGTTGAGTGAGACCCGCAATAGATCCTTGGTGCATCGGTAGGTCTCATGAGACAAACTACTATCTTGGCACAAATCCTTGACAAAATGATTATTTATGGTCTTGGCAAGAGGCCTTGATGGTAAGGATATGTTGTCTCGCATTATGAATTCCCACATTATGAATATATTATTTATGGTTTAGGTGGTTATTCGACTTGTATAATACCCATGATTATGTTATGTTATGGAAATATTTACTAACCTCATATTTCTGCCATATTATGTTCAAGTTTATTTTTAAAGGCATGTGTTTTCAATTATTCACCATGTCTAATGTTTATGTTATCTTCCGCTGTATTTATTACCCTTACTGAGCGTTTGAGCTCACCCATTTATTATGTTTCATTTCCATAGTATAAGAATAATTTTATTATGAATGACATGCTAAAATAACCTAGGAGTTATGGAAGTTGTATAAGGAGTTTATATGTTGTTTATCATGTCAAGTTGTAATGATGAACTTATGTATCTATCTTGTCTCAAATAATACTAAACTACTCCACCCTTTCGGATACTTATTCCTTATTTGTATTCTAATGTAATCAGTAAGGCCCTAGATCTGGGCAACTGGGGTTGGGTCTTTATATCAACCACCTATCATTGTAAGACTTTTGATGGCTCTATGTAGTCTTCATATGCTCCTAGATGATTTTCACCTTATTTGTTGTGGGGGTCACCAACTCCTAGCCTACAAGTGCGGACTCTCCTAGGTCAGTCCAAGAAAGTGGTGACCTATAGGGTTTCCTATAAAAATCCTCAAATGGTGTTATACCAATGGTGTAATCGTATCAATTTTTGTACAAAAAAACACAGGTGGTAGGTTATCCTCCCAACTATGGCCAAATTACAACATCTAAACTTGTAGTATGTCCTCTATAACCTGAATGGTTTGCTCCATCTGGATGCCTTTTTGTGGTTGAAATGATGTTCTAAAGCATAATTGGGTCCCAAACACCTCCTACAATCCCTTCCTCAACTTGGATGTAAAACGCTCATCATTATTGGATGCAGTCATCGATGGAACTCCATTGATTCGGACTATATCTTGAAAATAGAGGTGTCCCAAGATCTCAAATGAAATCATCTCTCAAATATCCAGGAAGATGGATGACTAGGTGAGTCAGTCAATGATCGCTGATATGAAATTGGGTCACATGTTTGTACATGGAAAAACCATCACAAAGTCCATTGTTATCTCATCCTACTTCCATTCTGGAACCTCACGGGGTTGGTCTAAACCCATAGGAACCTGGTTCTCAACCTTCAGTTGTCGACAAGTAAGGCATTGAGAGATGAAATTTTCCACTCCATTTATCATTCTTGGCCACCAAAACTAACATTAGAGATATTGGTACATTTTAAACCACGCAAGTATGTATAGACAAAGGGGATGTTGAAAACTCCCTTAGAACCTCCTCCCATTATGACACATGTACTATGGTACATTCTCTGAAAATGATTACATGCTTCCCACCTTTTGAATACCCATCAGGAGCATTTCCTATGGATATTTGACCATGTAGAGTCTCCCTATCCCCAAGATAGTCCTCCCTGACTCACTGTATGAGTGGGGGGTAATAACCATCGACTGGATGTAAGCTTATATATCTCCATCCACTAAGGATAACTACAAAGAGGAGAATTACTCCAATTCCTTGTTCAAAAACTATGAACATGATCTCTTGTAGATAGAATCATCCCCCATGGTCCCCTTCCTAGGAGTATAAACAATAACAAAGTCAAAGTTGTGGAATAAATCTATCCATCACCTTTATCTCAAGTTTAGATCTTTTTGAGAGAAGATATACTTGAGACTATTTTGATCATAGGAGACGATAAATTTCTATCCCATTAGGTAGTGTAACCACATCTCCAATGAAAAGAATAACTCTACTAATTTAAGATCATGGATCACATAGTTCTTCTCATGTGGTATCAACTGGCATGAACCATAATAAATCATTTCTTGACTCTGCATCAGGACACAACCAAGCTTTATCCCTGATACATCGCAGAACACTACTTACTCAACACCCACCTCCTGCAATCTCAAGATCGGAGTGCTCGTAAAACTCTTTCTCAATTGTTAAAAAGCCTTTTGGTACCTCTCTTCCCACATGAAAGGTTTCTCGTTTTCATAAAAATATGTCATAGATGCTAATATCATGGATAAATATGGAATGAATGTCTAGTAATAGCCTAGTATCTAAGGAAATATCCACGCCTCCATCGTGATCCATGGTTGATCCCATAATAACACTACACCAACCTTTTACAGATCCACAACCACTCCATCAGCTGATATAACATTTCCTAGAAAGTGGACTGCTGGAATCCAGAACTAGTAAATTGAGAGTTTCCCATATAGCGGGTGTTCCAAAAGTACATCCAGAACCATCCTTATATGTCTTGTGTTCTCTTCCTTAATCATTAAGTACAGAAGTATATAATTGATGAATACTACCATGAACCATTATTCATAAGGCTAAAATATCAGATTTATGAGTCTGATGAACACTAATAGGGAATTTTTATGCCAATGGGAATTAACATGTACTCATAGTGACTGTAACGACATCTGAAGTTTGTCTTCGATATATCCTCATCCTGTACTCACTACTGGTGATAGCCTAATCAAATTTTGACCTTTTAGAGCCATCATTCCCCTTTAGAATGATCAAAGAGTTCATCCATACTCGTTAGTGGATACTTTTTCTTCACAGTCACCTGGCTAAAGAACCGATAATCCACACACAACCTCAATCTCTTGTATGCCTTTTGGAAAACAAAAATAGGGAACCCATCGTTAAACATTGGGTATCACAAATACCTTCCTCAAAAATTTCTACAACTGTACCCTTAGCTCATGAATCACCATGGGATTCATCCTATATGATGGTGTCGATATCAGTGTAACCCCAGTGTGTAAACAAATACATAATTCTATTTACTAGTAAAGATGTAATCCTAGAACATCTTCATAGAATACATCCTCATACTCCACCACCACTGCAGTAACTTGGTAACACATAACATCCACAACACCATGGGTTAGGCTAGCCAATGTATTAGTAATCATCTTTACCCTACTATGCATTAGTCCATCCTGTGAATCATGGGTTTCCTTTTCACTGACAAAGGAAACCATCACTCATATATTATGGAAACACCACACCCTTCTCATAAAATATTCTATCAGTACATGGACTAGTGATAACCAATCCATACCAAAATTGATGTCATAAGGCCTCAATGCTGCCACCAAGTGGTTCCAACTGAAACTCTCATCTCTACGATTCAAGTCACAATGTCGGCATAGATGTTTGTTCAATGAGTCTTCTATACTAGGTGTCTCTAAGTGTAAGGGTCAAGTCAATTGTTCATCCTGAATCTCTTGGTCTCAAACAAGGTATGTGTTGAGAAAGGAATGACTGACACCATCATCTATCTGTACTGTAACTAAAGTATTAAAGACACACATCACACCTTGAATCATTCTCAGAGTCCCATGGTCATATGCCTAGACCACATCCAGTTATCCCTTACCCTGTCCTCCAACTCCCTAATCCTATCATGGAAATCCATAGGGTGTTGGTGGTAGCATTTTGAAATTTATAATACCTCATACTTCTCTCCATACTCATCTTCCATGGTTTCTTCCCTATGGATTTTCCAGCTCCTATTGCGATCTCTGCCTCAACGATCAATCCATTGTCTCCCTATCAGTAGCATGGTAGTTCAGAAAATATCGAGTTATATTTACCCTTATATCACATGAATATCACCTCCTATTCTTATACTGAATCGATCAACCCTATTATAATTTAATTACATATCATCTATCCTAGGACCTCCTCCTTAAAATCCTCCCATGTCTACATACCTGATACTGGCAGCATATCCTTGTTGTAGAGGTCTCTATGCCTTTACATCCATTGTTGACTAGAACTAACTATACCTTCATATCCAAGAAGATTTTGAAAACTAAATCTCGCTCAAGAACCCATTCATAAGTCAAAATTCAAAGAGGGGTAACACTGTCTTTGATTTCTCACCCCAAACATGACTCAATGGTCTCAATCCTTAAGTATTGGTCTCTAACCATATCCAATAAGTACCAAGAATGGTTGGTGAACCTCGCGGAATAATCTCCCACTATAATGCTAACCTATTAGAGCTTAATAAGCTCCTGTATATACACATATCTCAGCATAACTAGTGAGAATGAATATCTGAAGAGACACTCAAACTCTCTCTAAGAATGTGTCACCTCATCCTGAGTCTGGCTACAACAACTCCACCATCGCCCTACCAAACCCTGTAGAAGGATCACCACCTAGAAAACCATATGAATTGTTGGTTTTCTGAATAGAAAAAAAACTCAGGTCACCACTACAAGCTAGTCTGTAGTTACATCGGGGTTGAAATCTCTTAGAACCTTATGGGACTCTGCCACTGAAACACATGATGTGCACTCAGCCTAATCTCCTCATCTGCTGGTACTATTTGTACCATATTCAGCTCCATAGGTGGTGTTATATGTGGTGAAACACCTGGAGGTAACATCTGGGGAACTAGCCCCTCTATCTATGACTCATCCTTTAGGGTGTCATCCTCAAGATCGAGCTACTAAATCCCATATAGTATATGTCTCAAGGAATCCTTTATAAAAAAAAGATGTACCATGGTCATTGATTATATCTAAATTGTTGAATCGAGATAGACATTTAACTAAAACCCATTCCTATATGATTCATGTATCATTATTTTCCATCCAACCAATGTTCTCATGTACCGAGTTCAAAAATAGGTTATTAGATTCCAAGTGTATGGATACATTGGTTGCCACACCAACACTAGAATCCCTGACCTGAAAGCTGAACTCGAAAAAAAAATGTTTCCCCAAACCAATCTCTCTAACTCCAGGAAATAAAGTAAAACTGACCCCTTTGATACCACTCTATATTGACCAATCCTAGTGGGGGCCATTATTTAACTCCACCAAATCCCCTATAATAGGCCCAGGGTTGGTGACTAGAATCAAGTAGGAATATCACTAACATGGGAGGAAATTCGTATGTACCTGTGCGCACAAACACATCTCCATGCCAACAAAATGATGAAATGTAAAAACCTACTATGAACCAAATGAATGCATACCACTATATCCCAACTAGATGATGACAGGACTATAAATCATATTAATGTAAACCATGCTATAATATAATCCCAAAAAATAGATTTTGAAAACCATAAGCCCACCTGTAATTAGAGGTACTGGGACTACTGTTTGAAACTTTAGGAACACCTCATCCTTCCTAATATTACAAGAAACTGTCTAGTCCTAGTCTGCAAAGCACACTGTCAAAAGGTCACTCATATACACCAGACACAACACATACGGGAAAAGCCTGTGTAAGGTTGAGTATAACATTACACATTAAGAAACCCCAAAACCACAATTAAATACACAAAGGAAATATGCAACCATCTATACATAGTATATGTCTAAAACATATATAATAATGATATCCAAATATAATCAATACAAGACATGATATCAAGATGTAATTCAAAACTACAAAATAAAAACACTAGTGATATAGCTCAAAGATTCAATGAATCACTCATCTAGGGGAATACACTTCTGAGTTTGATATCATTGATGACATCTTTCTAAGAAGTACTGTTCATTGTTAACCATCATGAGAGAGATACACTACTAGATCTAAAGAGAGTGATATGATAAATAAATGAGCATCAAATCTAGGGACATGGGGTGATACGATCAACTTCATCAGGATTAATATGCTATGTATAGGATCAATGTATGGTTATGTTGGTCACCTTAATACAAAAGACTCTACCTAAGGCATGAATAATTAATAGAGGATATTGCTCTGGGTGTCTCAGGGGATTCCAACAAATTTATCCAAGAATTCCTTCTGATGGTATCATACTTCTATGAGTAGGAAATGATACACACAAACCTTTATAGAAACAATCAAGGGCACCCACCCTAATGAAACATTTCCATGATATGGTGTAAAAGAGATTCAATCCATGTATAAAGTTGTAAATTGTGTGTAGAAGGGTCACATGTCATGTCCCCTAACCCCGGATACTTCCCATGTACAACTTACCATGTATTTACAACTGTATTATGTAGAAGATAGGTCAAAACATGTTGAATGAGTCACAAATTGTGTCTTTCTACCTGAGGTCTACCTATATAATTTGGTTGTGTGCCTATACACGGTGTCAACATGTGTATCTCTGACCATGTAACATTACATGGGGTGGTCTGTGTACTTGGTCTAGGACAAGTCATGTGGTGGGGTACACGCCATGTGGGAAACCTATTTACTCCACCTTGTGTCCATGTATCTCTCAAGATACATGACAAGTCTCTAGGAAGGCCCTATATTCCGTGTGACATTTAACTACCTCCTGAAACCCAATACATCACTCTGTGGGAGAGACAAGTCATGTAACCCTGGTTTACACACCGTGTTCATCAGGATTTTCTAGAATCTCATGTTCTTCCTCCCTTGTGTCGGCCGATCTTCTGGGTATTTTTATGGTGATCTGTTCACCTTGAAACTCCAGATCAAGTTTCTCCCAATCACCATAACATATAAATAAGTTGTTTCAAACCTTTAATCGGATCATTATACAAACATTAAATGCATTAGATGAAATCATCCCTGAGAATTATATCACCTAAATCACTTAATTGCATCCATCACTATCGTTGTCTCACCACCAATAGGTTTTCCTTGTATAGGATCATCAATTTCAGATCATTACACAATGAATCTTATGTCCAACAATCATTTGTTCAAAACCCAATAAAGAATTAATAACACACATAGAAAATGGGGGGAGGGGAGAATTTCCCATGGAACAAACCCAAGTGATGAACCTAGACCATTGTTCATTACGACCTTGATCCATTCCCTTAAGAATAATCAGAAAATGAAATCAATATAATAATCAACCTCGTAAATATTAAAATTGAAAACCCTTCCCAGAAGAATGATCGAACAGTGGATCAACATGTTTGTTGGTTAGTAAATGTTCATCATTGAATCTAAGAATGAGTAAATTAATATCAAAACAACCTCCCATAATAGGGAAAAGTACCATTCCCTCTTGAAGACTGATTTCTAATAGAAAATCCCATTAAGAAAAAAATTTGATCAAAGTCTTTACCGTCATCGGTGAGAGAATTCTCTAGGGTATCTATCCAGAGCCTCCAGATATTTTCCAGGGTTTTGAGCATAACCATAGATCCCTAAATAAAGGATTATTTAAAATAAAAACCAACATTTTTATAATTACATCAATGAAAAAAACTTCAATTTATTTTATTCATTAGAAATTCCTGAAACTACTTTTCATAGTTAACCCACTCCGGAAGATGTTAGGCCCCACCTAGGGAGAAGATGTTGTTCTAAATGAAATGGTTTTCTCTGATATCTGATTCGAGCACCCATTTATATGTTTCTCAAACTTTCCAAAAAACTATACACATATTCTAATTATTATTTTAATATATTTCAAACATTCATTACGGTCACATCAGGCTTCAGAACTGTATGTCGTCTCATTACATGGTATCAAAATTAATCCATATAATATTTAAAAATAATTTATGAAAATTCAATACATTACAAAATCTATGGTAATATATATTCATTCTCTTATAAAAATAATTTACTTTCTTATAATGTATTCATTTTTTGGGTTTTCAATTCTTCTTACGATTTCAACTCTGTTTGTGTGATAATTTCTCTAAATAGATGCTTAGTACTTGAGAAAACCTTATCATTACTTTTTTTATCATGAATCATTCTCTTCCATATCTATATTCATTATATTATTTTATGGTTATCTATCTTAGAATTGTTTTGAATACTTCAGGTATTTTTGAATGAACATGACCTTCTTTATAGTTATACTATTTTTTAATCATTTTGGTATGGTTATTTTCTCCCAACTTTATCCCATTACAAAAATATGATAAGATATTACTTTTTAAATGATTTCCATAATAACACTCATTAATGATATTATAACTATTTTTCATAGTGAATATTTATTTTTATATTTTTATGGTTTTCATATGGAATGTCCATTCCCTTTGGTTTTTTAATTTTTTCATTTTAAAATAATTTTTAAGAAAAAGATTTTTCTTATTGTTTTTAAAATATATTTATTAAATATCTTCTAAAATGGTTATTCATCATTGAAAAAATCATTCAATTTATGTTTTTCTTCACTAGGAATATTTTACAATTATACCCTCTAAATTATTTCTATTTATGGAATAAGTGTTATTTTGTGGATGCTTTAATGGAACTTATTTATTTCCCATGATTAAACTAACATATGATGTAATTATGAATGCTTTAGAGTTGATGTGGAACACATATATATGGCTTAACAAATATATGATGTGTCGGTCTATAATAGACATAAAATTAATTGGTAAATTTTTTACATCTCATTATAAATTTTTATGGGTTAGTATACCATGTATAAAATGTTATGAGGAATGGGGGGTTTGCCCAAGTAAAATGGTTATCGGGCATTGGTTGTTAGATCAAGTCCAAAAGGTCATTAGTTTTGTGTTTAATTCTTGTGTATGTAAGGTTCTATATAGTTGGTTTGGTTATTAAATCGTAAATTTAATTTTTCTTCGGTTATCCTTGAAATATGTTATGATATATATGCATATATTTATGAGAGAGTGTTATTGAACATTATAATTCATTTTTTATGTTCTCTTGGCTCATTATTGTTGACCTATAACTCTGGTATTATGGAAAAAATTGCATTCCATGGCTAATGATTTATGATCTTGGTTGTATTAGGTATGATTCTATCAAGTTATATCATTACAGTTTGACTTTATCTCATTCCAACATTGTCGGGAAAAAATCCCTCAAGGTAACATTGCAGTATTTTTGGTTTGATTATGTTTGTTAACAAAGCAGGTTTCCATGAAGAAATTGTTGAGTTCCAAAGAAGTTGTTAACAATAAATGTTTACAAAAGAACGATGAAAAAGGAAAGGATGATCTGGAGGCGGTACAAAAGAGAAGTATAAGGTGGCGTCGTTTCCCAGTGTTTTCCAAATTTTTGGGGTCCAAAATTTGGAGATTGGTGAGCATCGTGAAAATAGGATTTCCATGAAGATCATATTTTAAATATTGCAGAGGCATGAATTTCGTGAATAGAGGCTTCATGGTTTGGATTTAGTGAAGACCAGAAGAATGATGGCGGTGATTCTCTGCGCTTACGTCAAAGCTTCACGAACGGAAAAGGTTGAAGTGCATCGTGGCAGTGATGGGATTTGCGAGGGAGCTTCGCGGCGAACGTGTGAAATAATGTTGACAGTGATGCTCTGCATTTATGACGAGCTCCGTAATCAGAAAATTGTCGTGGTGCTTCCCGATATTGACAGAATTCCAGAGGATACTTCGGAGCTTCATGATAGGTGATGATGTGGTGCTGAATTCACGCGAAAGGGTCGAGGGTTGGTGAAATTGCCTATAAATAGAGGCCTACCCCCTCGAGAGAAGTATAGAGAATTTTCAGAGAAAATACTTTGCTCTCAGTTTGTGAAGGAAGTTCGCGAAATAAGTGTGCTTCGCGAAAGAAGAGCTTCACGGCGGCTATTCTAGCTCCGTGAAAGTCGTGTGCTCCGCGTTGGTTCAGTGAGATTCATGAGGGAGGTCTCTTTGCGATGACTTGAGCTCCGCGACGGACTAAGAATTGTGAAGGCTTGATATTTTTGATGGTATAATCTCCACAAAATTGTGAGCTTTGCAAAAAGAAAGGTTCTTCGCAAAGGCTTGTTTGAGCTTCGCGAAATTGGGAGCCTCGTGAAGTAGGGTGCTTTGCGAAGGTACTTTCCAAAGGTAGTTTTCCCGGTGTTTAAGAGGCAAAGAGGTATTCATCAGTGGATAAACTTTGAACATTAACATAGCATCTATCAATAGTTGAGGATGCATTTATTCATGCAAATAAAGAGACCTACAGGTCTATAAACTGTGAGTGGATCCTTTCCTAATGTAGTGAGCAAAGGAAGAGGAAGTAGGTGATCCTCTCCACCGGCAGTGAGCCAGAGAGAGAGAAATAGGGAGTGACCCTTGGGAAAGTAGTGATCTGACCCTAAACCTTGTAAAGGCAATGAGCCTGGGATAGAGTGAATGTTCCTGAACATTGTATCCACATCTAGTGAAGAATAGTGGATTTTAGTATGACTGGAAACTTGTCGGTGTATGATCCTTGGATGTAGCCTAGTGAGGGTGAACCAAGTATAAACCTCGGTGTCTGCCTGCGTACTTCCCTGCATTGAGTTTAAAGCATCATCATCAGATAAAGATAAAGAGAAGTTATCAACATAAACACATAATAGAAAACAAAGTGACCCTTGCAATAAAGAGTTCAGGATCCATTGGGGCAGGAAGAACATTGATAAAGAATATCCATACCCTGATTCACCCCCCCCCCTCTCAGGGTATATAGGACCCTATTGGTCCTAACAATTGGTATCAAAGGGAAGGTTTCTTTTATCAGATTTTTTTGCTTCGACTTGGTGTAGTCGATCTGGGTGGTTAAAGAATCAGACTGCTCTTATCTCAGTGTGCCATGGAAAAGGAAAAAAACATCAAAAAAGAGTCATAAGTCAGGTGATATTTCTCAGTGTGGAATTGTGCATTGAAAAGGTGTGATTTAATTAAAAGAATCAAACATCTTACTAAAAGAAGGCCTGGATGAATCTGATAGGGAAAAGATTGATTCACTCAATCATGATGTAGGAATAAGTGAAGTGCTTGAACTTCAAAGTGATACCGAAACAACTGATTATGAAGATGTTTCAAGAAGGAGGCCACCAGTAGATTTTGTCAACATGAAAAAGAAATTGGATCAGAAATTGGATGAATAAGTCAAATCTAAAGATATATGGATCCAAGTATTAGAAATTGAGGTCAAGAAGATAATAGGATTAAATAAAAGGCTTATTGATGTGGCTACTGACCTAAAGGAGAAGAATGATTCTCAAGGTGAAGAACTACAAAATATGGATAAAATGAAAGGAAAACAAAAGGCTGTTAATTATGAAGAGAATAAAAAGCCAGATGAAGTTTAGAATCTGAAAGCTAGAAATGATGATATAGCAACACAGTTGTCTGAAGTAGTTCAGTAGGATCAAAGGCTACAACAAGAGAATGAATCTGTCTTTGAATATGTTACTCAAGAAAAATTTAAGGTGAATGAGAAAAGTGATGTGGTGGAAAATCTCACACGGGAACTTGAAGATGAGTTGAGTAGCTAAAAGAATCTCAGAAAATAACTTAATTCTCAACTTGAATCAAGATATAAAAAGATTCAGCAATTGGAGGAAGAAATAAAATCAGTCAAGAAAGATATGGAGAAATCCAAATCCGAAGATAATCCCAAGTTAAAGGATGTACTGCACTTATTATTTGATTATCCTTCGGTAGGTGATGATAAAATGAAAGCCAAATATGATACATCAAAGGAGAAGCATGAGAGGATTGTATCATCCCAAAGGCCGTCCATTTTGGGAAAATATGGAATTGGATATGATGATCCCACTCCTATGTGTGGTAAGAAAAATAAAGTAAAAATTTCAGAGGTAAGAAAAACCTTATAGGTGCTGGAGATAGACCTAACAAGGATTTTTCAGGAAGAAATGATGGCATGTGATATTTCTGTGGGATTCATGGACACACATCAATCTTTTTTTCAGAGTATTAGGAATATATTTCGTATTGTGAAAATAGAAAATGTACAAAATCTAAGAATAAGATGAAGCATCATGAGAAATCAGAGAGAAGAGTCTCTCAGAGGAAAACATTAATCAGATGTTATTACTGTGGAATAAAGGGACACACAATAAGTATGTGTCAGGAAGCTCAAAAGCTCAATGTCAGAAGAGGAACACAAGCTACATCAACATCTCGACGGAGAAATGTTGAAATGAAATATACCTTTGACGGAATTTTTTTTTATGTTCTGATTATGGGAATTTGCCAAGACATTGCAGCAAGAAGAAATCAGGAAAAGGAAAGGAAATCGAAAGGAGATTCTCAAATCAAGTTATGTATAATGAGAAATTCTACTCTGGGAGACAACTTGGTAAGGAGAAGAATCAGCTTAGAGCCACAGGGGAATCACATGGAGCTGAACAAAAGTGTATCAGTCACCTCCTCAGTCATACTCAGAACAGCTCTCAAGGAGAGATTGTGAACAAACCTAGAAGATTAAGGGGAGATCTACTCTAGCTATGATAAAGAAGAATTAATGTTCAATGGAGGACTCACCACCAGTAAAAAGGAGTGTGGTGACTCAGACATCTGTTAAAAGAAAAATGAGCAAAGAATGCATTGTAAAATTTTCAAGTTGTGTTCCACAACAAGAAGTGGAGGAAAGAAGAAGATCCCTACAATGGAGGAAGGAGGTAGGGATGATGACAAGAATAGATATTCCTAATCAGAGAGGAAATCAAGGGAAATGGGATTTTGGTGGAACATAAATGACAGAAATGTGTACTGGTGGGTTTAAACCCCAAATGGTGAGAAAAGCCAGGCCTACAAGAATCTTCATATCAGAAAAAGGCTCAGCATGTGGGTAATGAATGATTAGTCATATGGCCAGAGCAGTTGAAGTTGGATAGGTAGCTGGAGGAAGCCATAAATGAGTGTGATGCGCTCCAAGAATGAATCAAAGGGTTGACCCATCAGGATCAACCGCAATCCTCTTCTTGAAGATTCCAGAAGAAACCCCTCTCCCTATGTATATAAATGATATTAACTAATGATTAAAATATTTCAGGTTTTAGGGAGATACAATCCAAGGGGAAGTTTCATCTAAAGATGGAAAGTGGAGAAGTGATATGATTCAGAGTTTCAATTGGCTCAAATTAGGTACCAGAGTTGAAGAAGGAAGGGAACAACAGAGCACAATAGGAAGTGAATGTGTTATTACCTTTATCTCTTGTTTCCTACATCGAGTTTCAACTCAGAAGGCTTAGAGATGTTGATAATGTCTCAATTCCGAGTGGAAGATAAGAATAGATGATTCCAGAGAAGAAGAATGTTTATGGATCTAAATAGTCGGCCCAACCCTAGTAAGTGTTTCATAACATAGCGGGAGCATTCAATAACAAAATAAGATGCGAGATCCATGAAAGCAATAATTGTATGACTCACCTCAGCTGTTGCCTATCGGCAGAAGAAAGAAACACAGGGAGAAGCACCAATAATCATGCATCTCATGCTCATTTATTTTGATCTAAAAATATGGTATCAGCTGATTTTTTTCAGAATACCAATAAGTTGCGAGAATTAGATGAAAGGAATCACTCCACTAAAAAATGAAAAAGGGAGAAATTTCTTAATGAATGTGATGAGGAGGAAAGAAAAAAAGGGGGAGCATAAGTGAATAATGCTGATTTAGAAAAAAAAATACATGGGAGATTGTTTTCGAGGCCAGCACATAAAATGACATCTGGACTAAATGGGTCTTTCACAACAAGATGAATGAAGATAGCACAATTTTCCGAAATAAATCATGAGTAGTGTGCAAAGGATTTCCCTAGATATAGGGAATATATATCGATAAGACATTTGCATAGGTTGCAAGGCTGGAAACAATCAGATTATTTTTTTCCATAGTAGTGCAAAGAAAGTTCAAAGTGTTCCAAATGGATGTCAAATTCGCATTCTTGAATGGTGTTCTGGGAGGGGAGGTGTATAATGAGTAGCCAGATGGTTTTCTCATTCATGAGGATGAGAACAAAGTTTGCATGCTGAGGAAAGCGTTGTATGGGCTGAAACAATCACCAAGATCATGGTACTCAAGGCTTGATCAATACTTGAATAAGCTTGTTTTTTAGTGTGGGGGAGTTGATTACAACCTCTATTTCAACAACAATAGTAATCAAAGGATGATAGTGCTGGTGTATGTCGATGGAATAATTTTTGGCGGATCAGATGAAGCTCAGTGCAGAAAGTTTTCCAAATTCATGAAAAATTAGTTTGAAATGTCAATGATTGGAGAGCTAACGTTTTTCTTTGGTCTACAGGTAACACAAGGAAGGAATGGAACATTCATTTATCAATCGAAATATGCCAAGGAGGTTCTGAGAAGGTTTGGAATGGAGAATTCCAAGGAGATGAAGACTCTGGTTGCTACCCGGATGAAATTATCAAAAGATGAGGATGAAAAGGCAGTTAATATCATAGAATACATGCAAATTATTGGAAATCTATTGTACTTAACTACAACAAGGCCTGATATTGTTTTTGTCACATGCCAAGCAGTGAGATATCAGATTAATCCCAAGGAAAGCCAGATGATTGCAGTGAAAAGAATACTTCGGTATATCCAGGGCACAGTGGATTTCGACTTGACATATACTAATAAATATCAGACAGAGTTATTGGGATATACTGATGCAGACTGGGATGGATTAGTATATGATAGAAAATCAACGTCAGTAGGTGTATTCTATCTTGGTGGATTTTGTATTTCTTGGCTAAGCAAGAAGAAAGATTGCATTTCATTAAGCACCGCGGAAGCTGAGTATATTGCGGGCACTCAAGCATGCACACAATTATTGTGGATGAAGCACCATCTTGAAGATATGGGATTTGAAGTGAAGTCTCCAATCCGAATCCAGTGTGATAAATCAAGTGCTATCATTATTAGCAAACAAATAGTCCATCACTCAAGGACCAAGCACATTGAGATCAATTATCATTTCATCAAGGAGAAGGTTGGGCAGGGAATCATGAAGTTAGAGTATGTACCCACATAACTACAGGTTGCAGACATCCTGACAAAGGCCTTACCCAAGGAAGCTTTTAAGAGGCATCAACTGGCTCTGGGAGTTCAGTCGACTCCCCACACTTGAAAACATGTGGATGTGGAAACCCCCCTACCACCTCTCCTTGAGATATGATGGGTTTTCCCTATGTGCTAATATGTGTTCTCTACTCTGTTACAGACTGCAAAGGAATGACCTTTGGGTTCATTGAAAAAGGGGGATAAAATAGTGATTGTTTAAGGGGGAGACAGTGTGGTTATTTGATAAATCATGAAACATATGGGGAGAAGATGATAGGTGGAGCATCCAGATAGGGGGAGTTGAAGCGAGTTGAGCATACTTAGCCAGAACTTAGCTTGGACAACACAGTGAATAGGGCTAAAGAGGTTTTGAAGCTAAAAAGGATTGAAGCTGTGAACAGAAAGAGGGAGCGTTATAAATATGATGATGCTAGAAGTGATTGATCAAAGACTAGATATCGCGACAGCTGAGGATCATGATAAAAGCAGAAGAGTGATGTTGGAATGGTGTGAGAAGGTTTCCAACTATCACCCATTGGTATCAGTGTGGTTAAATAATTGGTATCAGTTTGAAATCGACAATTGGGGTCTGCCATGAAGTGATTCATTGATGAACCTTTCATACTAATCTTGTTTTTCACTCCAAGCATTGCTCATGTGGGCATAGAGTACGTGTTAATTGATTCCTTGAACGCTATCAGAATTGCAAGAGGCGAATGGTGGTAGCTACTGGAAGGAGATTCAGAGAGGTATCAAAGTGCATAAAATCATTCTGAGAAGAGTTATGAAGATTTTTCAACAAACCCAAAGGGGAATATTGTTGGGAAAAAATTCCTCAAGGTAACATTGCAGTATTTTTGGTTTGATTGTGTTTGTTGACAAAGCAGGTTTCCGGGAATAAATTGTCGAGTTCCAAAGAAGTTGTTAACAATCAATGTTGACAAAAGAACGATGAAAAAGGAAAGGATGATCTGGAGGTGGTACAAAAGAGCAGTACAAGGTGGCGTCATTTCCCAATGTTTACCAAATTTTTGGGGTCCAAAATTTGGAGTTTGGTGAGCATCATGAAAATAGGATTTCCATGAAGATCATATTTTAAATATGGTAGAGGCATGAATTTCTTGAAGAGAGGCTCCATGGTTTGGATTTCACGAAGACCAGAAGAATTATGGCAGTGATTTTTCACGATTATGTCAAAGCTTCGTGAACGACAAAGGTTGAAGTGCATCGCGGAAGTGATGGGTTTTCAGAGGGAGCTTCGCGGAGAAGGCATGAAATAATTTTGACGGTGATGCTCCACGTTTACGACGAGCTCTGCGATTAGAAATTTTCCATGGTGCTTCGCGATATTGATAGAATTCTAGAAAATAACTCGGAGCTTCAGGATAGGTCATGATGTGGCGCTGACTTCGCGTGGAAGGGTCAAGAGTTAGTGAAATTACCTATAAATAGAGGCCTACCCCCTCGAGAGAGGTAGAGATAATTTTTAGAGAAAATAATTTGCTCTCGGTTCGCGAAGGAAGTTCACGAAGGAAGTGTGTTTCGCAAAAGAAGAGCTTTGCAGTTGTTATTCTAGCTCCGCGAAAGTCGTGTGCTCCGCATTGTCTCAGTGAACATTATGAGGGAAGTCACTTTGTGACGACTTGTGCTCCACGACGGCCTAAGCATTGCGAAGGCTTGAGCTTTGCGATGGTCTGAGCTCTGTGAAATTGTGAGCTTCGCAAAAAGTAAGGTTCTTCACGAAGGCTTATTTGAGCTTCGCGAAACTGTGAGCCTCACGAAGTAGGGTGCTTTGTGAAGGTACTTTCCAAATGTAGTTTGCTAGGTGTTTAAGAGGAAAAGGGGTATTCATCAGGGGATGAACTTTGAACATTAATAGAGCATCTATCAACAGTTAAGGATGCATTTATTCATGCAAAATGAAGAGACTGATAGGTCTATAAACTGTGAGTGGATCCCTTCCTAGTGCAGTGAGCAAAGGAAGAGGAAGTAGGTGATTCTCTCCACTGGTAGTGAGCCAGAGAGAGAGAAACAGGGAGTGACCCTTGGGGAAGTAGTGAGTTGACCCTAAACCTTGTAAAGGCAGTGAGCCTGGGAAAGAGTGAATGTTCCCGAACATTGTATCCACATCTAGTAAGGAATAGTGGAATTTGGTACGACCGAAAACTTGTCGGCGTATTCTCCTTGAACATAGCCAGGTGAGGGTGAACCAAGTAAAAACCTATGTGTCTTCCTGCGTACTTCCCTGCATTAAATTTAAAGCATCATCATCAGATAAAGATAAAGAGAAGTGATCAACATAAACACATAATAGAAAAAAAAGTGACCCTTGTAATAAAGAGGTCAAGATTTAGTGGGGTAGGAAGAACATTGAAAAAGAATATCCATACCCTGATTTACCCCCCTCTCAGGGTATATAGGCCCCTATTGGTCCTAACAAGCATGTTCATATTATCCGAACTTACGATCTTTGATTGTTTTTTTATTAATTTTACCCTTACCAAGTGTTTGAGATAACCATTCTAATGATTCAATTTACATAGGTTATGAAAAAGAGTATTATATAATATATATATATATATTCATATCATCTATGAGAATTATTTATAGGAGATTTATTAGAAGGTTTTTAAAATAAGTTGATCATGAATCTTGTATCCAAAGGCACTAAAACATTAGGTTCTAGGATTGTGGGAAATTTAGAGATGGATTGTTTAAAAATAGAAAATAATGATGATATATGTTTTTCATGCATGTGTTGACTCACTTTTTATCTTATAATATGTTTATATTTTGTATTTATGTATCCAGATCATGGAGTGTGGGTGTATGGTTCTTCAATTTTTTAGTCGTGTTTTGATATTTTAAAAGACTAGGTTATGGGGAATGAGATTATATAACATAAAAACTTATGTTGAACCAATATTCATGTAATTTGAACCTAAAATGACATAGAAAGAAATGATTTTGTTGTAATTTACGCTATATTATGAATGATTTTTCATGATCATGTGATTGCTTACTATAATTAGTAATTATTAATACTCAACCTAAAATTTTTAATTTATGTAAATAAATTTCTCTATAATCAAGTGTATAATGGTAAAGTTATTTTACATTCATTAAAATTAAATGTATTATTACTTTTTGTTTCTTCCCATTATCTCATTTCTTGAAAGTTTTGTTAGAGAACCAAATAACCACTTAAGTATTATATAATAAATTATTAGTGAAAATTCATAATGGAATCTTGATTACATTAAAATTATATAACTCCTACCGTATATTATTTTATGGAAATTTTGTTCTAATAAGTCATATTACTCTCCTGTTAGTTTATGGTTCAAGGAATTTTCGATATGGATTGTTTATCTCCACATGATACTATTATAATTATTTGGATAGGAAAGAAAATTTCATATCCCAGATCAACCAACAATCATATATTAGTACATCACATACTATGAAGTATATATAAGAATTACATACATTATATGGTTCATAATAACCAATTATAAGGGGATTTTTTTTCTTAATATATTTGCAGAGAAACTCAATTTTTGGGATATTCAGACTTTTATAGAAAAGATGAATTTCCTAGTGTTATCTATGATGGTGAAGATTATATCTCATTAAAAATAATATTTTTACCCATCTACCTCTTATGGATACCCTTAAATATTATAATTGGTGGGTAAAAATTAAAATTAAAAGGACATAATTTATTTAGGGGGTAGAGAATGTAAAAATCCAATTTTATAGAGTTATATCACATTTAAATTCTTATGATAAGACTAATATTATTATATATTCAATTTGAATGAAAATAATTTGATTATATAAGATTAATAGGGGTAAATAAATGAATATGATATGATAAAAATGATTCCATCATTGTTTCAAAGGAAAAAATTATAAATGATATATACTCAATATATTTAAACTGGGATAGAAACTAAATTTATTTTAATATCACCATCTTATATAAAGACAATGATTATTAGTATTGGACTAAGGAAAATAATTAATTGTGTAATACACATATAAAAAATAAACAGGAGAAATATTATCCATATAAGGGGTAATGTGAATTGAATTAAATCATTAAATTAATTTCAAACCTATGGACCGTTAAAAATAGTATAAATGACCAAATACTAGGGTTTTATATGATTCTTGATTTAGTTTTACTATTGTTTTCTAAGATTTTATATATACCTATCCTAAAAGTGATTTATAACTTATATTTTTTATAAGAAATAAATATGTTACACTTTATAAGAAGTATGTTTGATATATAAAAATATTTATTTATTATCCATTAACAATTAATTAATGATGAAATATAATCAGTCATATAAAATAAAATGAATTTCATTATTCAAAATATAAATTTTTTTGAATATTTTCATGTAATTAATTTAATTAAATAAACTTATAAAATTGAAATAGTTATTTCGTTTAAATGGGTTGATTAAATTATTTTATTTATTATTATAATAACACAATAAAATTAAAAAAAAGTAATTATACCAAAAACTATGTAAAATTGTCAACTCTAAATAAATTTTATTTTAATATAATTTTTTTTATTTTATATTAGTTATTATTAATTAGAGATCAAATGAATCATAGTTTAAGTACTAAATTTATTTTTATTTATTATTTATACATATGAATATATGAATAATCATTCATACATTGATTATCAATTGGTTAGAAATTAAGATAAAATCATTTAATTGGAAAATAATATATTTAACAAATTATTATTTTTTATCTATGTAATTTGTTTTTATATACATTAATTAAATTTAAAACTACTAAATAATTATTTTCAAGTTATTTATTGATAATATAGAAAATAAGACTAATTATTATTCAGCTTATTTTTAAAAAATTGAAATGAATGAAAATAAATGTATTTTATGGTTAATGTATATATATATATATATTATAAAAAAATACCATGTTATTATATCAGAGAGAAAAGGTAATTTTTATAATTTTAATAAATATAATATACTAAAATATATATCTTATTTTGAATTAGTATTTCTAATTTATGAAATCTGATAGATTTTATTTTTAGCTATACAAATAACTTATCGGAGAAATAATTGAGTTACCATGGTAAAGGTAATTAATGTAAATGCATCAAATTAAAGGAAAATATCTTTAATATCTATAATATAGTACTTAATTATTTTAATTTAATTTTTTTTAGACCTATAATCATACTTTAAAATTTTTTTATTTCATCTTATGGAAACATAGTTTTCTTACAAAATAATGAATGGTTATTTGCAGAAATTTTACTCCTTCTAACTTATAAAAGGGAACCTTTATAACCCCTTTGAATCAAAAAATAAAATTATAATTGGTACCTATATTATTCCATATATCATTCCCTAATAAGTCTCTATCACATTGGGAAGCTCTTGCTCCTGTTATTATCACCTCATTACTGGAAGGCTTCAAAGGGATGATATAATCTCTTCTTTATAAGTAGGGAATTCTTATCCATCATTGTTATTCATTTCCATTTTATAATTCCAAAAATTTAGATTTATGATATTAAAAAAATATAAATAAAATAATTTAACTTATTTAATAATTATAATATATAAAATTCATATTCATACTAATTCATTTATTATAACATGTGCATGAGCGGGTCATCTTAAAAACCTACATGAATGGTGATATAAATTTTCATCATGGATGACTATGAAAACATAATTGTTGGTAATATATGATATTAATATTTAATTAGTTAATTAAATATAGTTATAGAGTGGTGATATCGATATTTTTTACATTGTTAATTTACCAATTCATCTTCATTAAAAAACAATGAAACAATAACATTATGGATTTCCATCCATCCAATGGCCCGAAGGCCTTCATTTTTTATTGATTTTGATAATACACCTTTCAAGGGGTGGAGCCCTTACAAGGCCTGTAGGCATAAGTATTACACGGCCCATAGTCCTTAGAGGAATTCATTTCCTGTAGGCTTCAAACATTACATACAACCCAAACTCACTAATTGGAACTTCACCTTCCCAGTATCTTTATCGTGAAATCAGCTCTCCACCTTCGCATGGCTGTTTGGCTAGGCATTCCCGTGCATGAACAGGCCTGTCCCAATGGTAGGTGTCGTACCCTCTCATTCTTTCAATCCATTTAGCTTCTGTTGTGGTGAAATCTTCTTGCTCATCCTCCATGTAGAGCTTATTCCTTTTAGGTATCTGGTTTGCATCTACACTTAAGGTGGCCTAAAGGCCTTGAGGTGTCATGAAGGCCTTACTGACCCAAAGGCCTGGGTGGCCCAAATGCCTTAAAGGACTCGGGGACTAAATCGGTGGCCCGAAGACCCAAACGGGGGCATATTCTCGGCTTCTACAGTGCCAAACATTACCTGCTACAGTATTTCATAGTTCCCACTACAGTACCTACTACAGTACCCCAGAAATTATGTCTCGAAGTCCTTACCAACCGTGCTAAGGCTCAAGTGCACATTTTGGATTTCATGTTGAAGAATCATACCTAAAACTATTATAATATGTACATGGAAATTCAGAAATAATTATAAATATTATATTAATTTAAATATGATAATTTTTTATTTTATTAAATCATCCTAGTACAATGATTGAAATTATTATATTGAAATATTAAGTATTCATTGAAACCACCAACAATCAATAGTCAATATTATCTAAAATTAAGTAATAAATACTTAATAAATGGATAAAAGTATTAATATACGATTTAATAATATTAAAAATATTTTGAAATATATATTTTTTATAATAGGAGTATTATATTGGATGATATTGTACATCTGATCAAAAGCGATTACAGGGTAAGGGTTGTCATCTAAATTTACCTTTATTGATGAATGTTTTTATATTATGAACCTATTATTATTTAACATAAAGAATTAACATACCTATTTAATTATTTTATCATATTAAAATTTTCAATATTATGATTATCATTCCCATTTAAAAATATGTCGGTAATGTAATTTATATTCTTAAATAACCAATGTAGCAAGAGTTTATTATCTCATTTTTTTATTGACATGTTTTCAATATCAAACAACTCATTTATTTATATAGTTTATTTACTAAAATGTGTACATATTTTAAAATATTTTTTATGTAATTAATAGGATTTTCAAATCCAAATCATATTCTTTCTTTCAGGTTCTTTTGATTGAAAAGCTACAAATGTCATATGAGTTTTGTTTCCTAACTCATTCTATAATTTGTATTATTTAATATGGAATATACATCATCTTGATAAATTATTTTTTCTCATGAAAATTATATGTTATCTTATACTTTGGATATCTTTTGTATTTCCTTGTCTCCTTAACATTCATCTCTATTTAGATCATAATTTTACTAAAAGTATGTTATCTGTGGAGTCCACCTTGTCTTTTCATTTTTTTCCCTTGGAAGTTTTCACATCCAATACCATATTATTTATATTATATAATGGATGTTATTATATACACATATATGTTTTGTTTTGATATTTTTCAATGGTATTATCATTATTTTCAAAAAATAATATTCCTCTATTTTTTAATTGTTGTTTTATGATAACTTTGGCAGTCATTAAAAAAGTTGGGAAAACATATTCCATTTTTATCACTTTTCACATGAGCTCATTTCGTAGTTCTATAATAAAATTTAATAATGTTGATTCACCTCTAAAATTTTCATTAGTTTACAAATGACTATAACATTTCTTTATTATTTCAATTTTAAAAAATAATTATATTTAAAAAAGATATTTCATTTTGTATTTTAAGGAAATTTTCTAATGCTATTTTAAGACTACTTTTTAATCATTATCCTCTAATGTTTATCTTTATTCAATATTAGTATTATGTAATGATACATTCCACCATATTTATATTTCAATGTCTTGGAAATTCCATATAATTTATTTTAATTATATATAATAATTTCAAGACCGTTAAATCTGACAGCGCGTGATTCCGAGGCCCAGAGTGCCCGGAATGATCCATCAAAGTTTTGTTAAGGTTTAATTAGCGTGCATAAGCAGTTTTCATGAAAAAGTGGAATAAATATTAAACGGTTTCCCGGATAAAAAAATCAGATGACACCATTGCATTTTGAATGGCAGGTTTACCCTAGGCGTAACTTAATTTTAGTCAATGCAGACCTCCTGTGAGAAAACCCAAAAATGGCATAACTGTAAATAAAATAATTAAATAAATTATTTTATTTCTCAAATTCTTATAACTCACAAATGGAAACTCGGATTAAAAATCTGATACCACCAATAAACATGTGAGGGTATTCTTTCTTTAGGTAGATACTAACATTGTCCGGTAGGGGACACTAGTGAAAGTAAGTTTTTGGTCATAAATAAAATAATTAAGTGACAATTATTTTATTGTAAAATCCATAACTGTTAAATGGTAACTTGGATTGGAAATCCGAGAGTACCATTGGGTTCTTTGGGGTTTTTTCACTTAAGTGGATCCTAACCTCAACCGGCTCGGTTTGAGGGTGACTATTAATAAATTTTCAAACTTTTTTGGGTATATTTAGTAAACGCGCGAGCGAAATTTTGTAACTTTTAAACTGGTGCTTGGAATTGAAATCCAAGGGCACCGTTGAATCCGCAACGCCGAGATTCACTTAAGGGAGACATCACTTTGACCATATTAGGTCCAGAAAATAAGTTATTTTTTGTGACTTTTGAAAGGAAATGAGCTAAAACAATCTCACTATTTTATTTCTTTTCCACCAACAGACAAGCGGTAGTGTGGGACCCGTGGTGAGTCAATCAATTAAATGGATTAACCCTTCAAATACTAAGTAACAACGTTGTGGAAATTTAGGAAGGTTCCTATTAAATAAACCTTCATAAATTCAATGATCATTACTTACCCTCCCCCTCTCTTATTTATATGGAGCTTGGTGGGAGGAATTGACATGGCTTCACCAAACGATTAAACTCTGGTAATATGTCGTGACGCCAAACACTTGGAGGACGGAGCCAGTTTTAGTGGGTGGTGACGAGCGACCCCGAACTGAAGAACGACGATCGAGCGACGTCATTGGAGGCTTGTCGTGGGGACAACGAATGCAGACACATCCTCAAATGCAGAGGTTCTCTAACGATCTTGAGGTAGTGGTTTAAATCTATATGATTATTGTTTCCCATGCTCCTCTCTTCTAAAAAAATGACGCAGATCATTTCACTAACTAGTTGATCCATAGATGTTTTCTTCTTGAGGGATTAGGAATAATTATTGCAGGTTGATATAGGGGTTTTATATATGTTTGAATTTATTCTTTTGAATCATCATATCCCAATTTCACGATGACGATGGACCAATGAACATGGCCATCATCCCGCAAATTAACCTTTCTTCTCTCCCTTTTATTTCTTCGAGCATTCTTCATACGTTCTTCAACCCCCTAATTTTTATTGGTGCTGCAAATAAGATGTTTTGTTGAGCATGCTATATGGACGCAAAACCCTTGACACGAGGATCGCGAATATGCGATCGTATAATTTTTCAGGATTGAAACAGTGTTGCAGTGGCTCGTGAAAGAAATTGGCGGCTGGCACCCAGTCGGCCACGAGGAAGGTGGGGCGGTGCATGTCCACACCCATGATAGAGCAAGAGGATGCGGCCCATCGGCCTTGGAGGAGCAGGGTCACAGCTGTCATCTGGTTGGCCACGTGGTGGTGCAGCGGCACGCATCCGTGTTCCCGATAGTGCAAGAGGTCGTCGCCGCATGGCCGCGGCGGAGGCCGAAAGCGACCAAAATCCGGTCATCCACGATGGTGCAATGGTGAATGACCACACTATTGGGAAGAATTCTGGCCGGCCTTCCAGCCGGCAGTGCCACACCGGGTGGGAATCCTCAGCGGGTCCCGCTTTCCAGTTGTCGAACGGTCCACGGACCGTTCGGGAAGACTGGGGGGTGCCTCCCCCAGAGTGTCAGTCACGGCAGACCCCACCTCGGCGGACCGCTAGCTGGGCGGGCCGCGCCGTCCCCTTCATGGGTCGGGCCAGGCCCGAAAAGGCCTAGGCCATCCGGGTCGGACCCGAATTCGACCGGGTCAGACCAGACCCGGGCCCATCTGGACCCAGTTATGACTTCATGGCCATAACTTGTTAACCGGGCATCTGTTTGACTAACCATTTACGGAACCTAAATCCTTGGATCTAGATGGTTCATTTGGTATAATCTACTTGAGTTTTGGATATGGTTAGAGTACGGCTAGTTTGGATCAGACCCTGAATCCAACCAGGCCCTCGGAGCGTAAACGCTAATAACTTAGAGACCGGGCGTCCGATTGACATGATATCTATTACGTTGGGTCCCTAAAGACGTTATGGACCTTTGGGATACTTCTTCATGGGAAGTAAAGGTGGTTGAGGTATGACTGATGGATTGGAGAGCGGTTCTCCCAATTGCGCTACGTGCGGAACCCTACGACTGGCTGAGATCTGATGACTGCTGACCATTATGACTTGGAGTGACTCGACAGGCCCAGTGGGGAGCGCCTCTGTGTGATGTGGTAGAACTATAGTGGAGAGCGCCTCTATGTGATGTGGAAGACCCGCGGTGGGGAGCACCTCTGTGTGAAGCGGAAGACCCACAGTACTCGACAGGAGGAGTAGCTCAGTAGTCCTAGAGTAGTGGGAAGCGCCTCTGTGTGACGCGATAGGCCCACTGTACTCGATAGAGGAGGATTTCTCCAGCAGTCAAGGTGTTCGATGATGTAACTGGGAATTTTACTTGTTACTACCCCTAGAATAAATCTTGGTGTGAGTTATCTTTACTTTGGGTATGTGATTGAGGTTATGCTATGTGATACTTCACCTTCGTGGTGTTACCTTCGTGGTATAATTCCCACATGTATGAGATGAGTATAGCTTGATAACTCTGGTATATGTATGGGCATATACCGAAGTAGAGTTGGGCTCATGATTTGTGGTCTTTCCATTTTGGAACTCTAGGAGACCTACGGGGTCTCAGGGTCCCTACTGAGTATCGTTATACTCACCCATGCAAGGGCTATGCCCGCACCTTGTTGTGTTTGGTGCAGAAGACAGATAGTGTTTCCTGAGGATGAGGGTACTAGGACTGAAGGTAGCTCAGAGGTGGACTTTAGACTAAGCATACCACAGAGATGACCGTTCGAGATTTGTACCTACCCATCAGGTAGGATCCTTGGTTGGTGTTCACAGGAGTTGTTTTTAGTATTACTTGTACTTTTATGTTTACTTGTACTTTATAGTTGAGGCTATATTTTGGCCCCTTTTTACTTTTTGTACACACTCTGTTTACTATATAATTTTACTTAGAGCTTGTATCCTACTTTTTTCTTAGTTGTGTGAGTTTAAAGGTTATAAAGGTAATATCTTCCCATTTTTAAGAAATACGCCTTTTGATGCTAGTCGCCAGCCCCTGGCCTATAAAAGGTGGGATTGTGGTAGTCACGCCATGTGGCTCGAGGGATGGGTCATGACAAATTGGTATCAGATGAGTTTGGTTCAACCGAAGAACTAGGGCTCTGATATTTTCTATGAAGCAATAATGTTAAGTGCTATGAGTGTGGTTTTCAGTTCGGGGAGTCTAGTGTTGGTGCAGTGGATGACGTATCCATACACCAAGACCCTAAATTTTGATTTCCGACTCAGCGCATGAAAGCACTGATTTTGTGTGTTTTTGAAAAGCTTTTCTTTTGATTTCATTGGATTCATCTCACCAGGTATAACTTAATTACCATGGTGCACCTGTTCCTTATCAGGATGCCACCACAAATACAGCCACCAAGGTTTCCTGAGAGAGTACACGAGTACGGCCCACCGAGTGATGAGACCTCGTTGTAGGGCCCTCTTACAGTGTTAGCACCTTTGGGTGGTGTACCAGCAGCACCACTACCCATTGGATGAGCATTTCCACTAGCCCCACTAGTATAGGATGTATACTGGCTAAGCGAATTGCACAAGTTCCAGTGACAGAGGCCTCTAAGGTTTCGAGGCAAGTCAGATTACCAGGAAGATGAGGGATGACTGGAGGTAGTGGCTAGAGTTTTCTACCTAGTTGAGAAACCAGTATGGTATATGGTGATCATAGATACTAGTTATTTTCAGTGAGTGACCATGAGGTTGGTCTGCATAGTGATGAGGTTTTGATACAAGGATCGTTTCCTGAGATGGTATCTTTGGGTAGTGTGCTAGCTATATCATTGCTTGTTGGTCAGCTGTTACAACCAGCAGTACCAATAGAAGAAACATATAGGCTTAGTTCCTTACACATGTTTCAGCATCGGATATCCCTCAAGTTCTGAGGCGAGGCCAACTCACAAGTGGATGAGGACTAGCTTGAGGTGGTAGCTTAGAGTTCTCTAGAGCTTCTACAGCTTTGGTAGAATGACTTTTCTATAGCTGAGTATTTATCAAGGCATACCGATCATTCCTGGTACTCGATGAATATGATACGATTAGTGTTTTGGTGCTCGGACTCCTGAGCACGGTGTGTCTAAGTACTTCCAAGACAGAACTATTCCTTTATGCATTCCTACCTATATTAGGGTGCTATAGAGAACCTTTGCAGTTGAATGTTCTTTGGCTGAGTGGATACAGCCAGTGAATGTTAGTAGTGGGAAAGCAGGAAACTAGCACCAGTCTCAGAGACTTGGGAATGTAAAAATGTTTCTAGAAGAAGAAGTGTTAGGGACAGATGAATCTTCAGGGCTACAGACAAGTAAGCAGATCTAGGAGAGCATCATGAGGTGGTGTACATTTCGACATGTTACAACCACCCCCCTGTAGTCCCCACCAGGCTTAGGGATCTAGAGGACGAGGGAAGAGAGTAGTTAAATGTGGTCAAGGAGTGTGACCCAAGGTATCTAGGAATGATTCCATGAATGGTTTGTGTCTTCTACTAGCTACGGTATTAATATTCATAGGTAAAAATCATTCCTTCCTTCCATGAATATTGTCCATGACCTAGAGTTTCTAGTTAAGATGTTGACTTGAACCTCACATTTGGAGATACATTTGGGAGGAGACTCGATAATCACACTTACGCCGACAGTGTGATCTGAACCTTGAGGTGAGAGTTTCGGTTGGAACCTCTTGGTGGTAGCATCGAGGACTTATGATGTTAGTTTGGGTATGGACAAGACATCCACAGTTCATACTTATATTGACTGTATTAGGAATAAGGGTTGTGGTTTACCTATAATGTTGGAAGGGGATTTTCCTTGGTCGGTGAGAAAGGAAACTCAGGTAGCATAGGATAAACTCACGCATAGGAGGGTGCAACCGATCACTCTTGAGTTAGCCAGACTTACCCTCATGGTAGTAGGATTTTTTGAGTTTTCAGTTCCAATTAGGAGTGTCAGAGCATGGGGACATCTTTTCAAAAGATGTTTCCAGGATTACCTCCCAGAAGGGAGAGGGATGTATTCTTTGTCTATGTACTACTGTAGATTTTTACCAAACTTTTCTAGGGTAGCGGCACCCTTTTCAGCTTTGATGAAAAAGGGGGAGCCTTTCTTGTGGGAAAAAAGTGTCAGCAGAGCTTTCGAGAGATGAGACAGAGACTGGCAAGTAGAACTATACTACCCATGAACTGGAGTTAGCAGCAGTGGACCTTTCACTAAATATGTAGAGACACTACTTGATGGGTGAACGTTTTACAGTCTACTCTAATCACAGGAATATCAGGTATATTTTCTCACAAAAGGACCTAAACCTAAGACAGCGGAGATGGATAGTGTTCTTCTAGGACTATGACTTTGAGATATTCTATACTCCTGGGAAGGGAAATTTGGTAGTAGATGCACTCAGCAGGAGGTCTGGTCTATAGTTTCATAGTGAGGTGACATAGCATCTAGCAGCATTGTAGATATTCTTCATGGATAGAGATGGATCAGCATACCTCCTGTCTATGAACGTCACTCCCCCACTCCTTCAACGAGTTAGGGAGGCACAGCTTGGGGACACTGACTGTGAGGCTCGATGTGCTCAGATGTCCATAGGACATGCACTTGATGGATTTTCTGAAGGTGGGGAGCACTTCATCCACTTTAGAGGGCGTACTATGGTATTGGTGATGCTATAGAAGGAAGTGTTGAGGGAGTTCCATACATCCCCTCTAGTGGTACATCCTAGAGTGGCGAAGATGTACTAGGATCTCATTTGTTAGCAAGTGAAGACTGCACAGATCTGGTAGAAGTCTTATGTCTATAAGAGACAAAGACCTATGGAGTTCCAGGAGGGGGGAACACGTTTTCTGGTGAGACTCCCCTTGACAGAGACTACAGATATTTGGCTAAGGCTACAAGTGATCACCAAAGTTTATCGGACCATTTCTGATACTTCATAGGATTGGCGAGGTGGCATACCACTTGGCACTACCACCATGGTTGGAGTGGGTGCATGATGTCTTCCACGTATCCCAGCTGAGGAGATACATGCATAACGCTTCTCAAGTCATTGACCATGGAAAGCTAGACATAGACAATAGGGCGACATTTTTGGAGGTTCAAGTAGAGATTTAGAATCGACAAGATCAGGTCCTTCGTGGGCCCTCGATACCTATGATGCGCATAAGCTGGCAGCATGAGAACATATGGGAGAGCACATGGGAGTAGGAGGCTCAGATTCGTGCTCCGTACCATCTTTTGGTTGTTTTTCCTTTGTTGTGACTTTTGGGGACATAAATCCTTAATGTGGGGAGAATGTAATGTCCCATAAATTCCGTATAATGTTTTTAATTATATAAACATATTTCGAGACCACGAAATATGAAGGTGGGTGATTATGAGGCATGGAGTGCCCAGAATGATCCTTCAATGTTTTGTTAAGATTTAATTAGCGTGTGTAAGCATTGTTCCTGAAAAAGTGGAATAACTCTTAAACAGTTTCCCGGATTAAAAATATGAGAGCGTCATTGCATTCAAGATAGCAAGCTTACCCTAGGCACAACATAAGTTTAGTCAGCGCAGACCTTCTATTAGAGAACTCAAAAATTGCATAATTGTAAATAAAATAATTAAATAAATTTTTTTAATGCTTATAACTAACAAACGATAACTTGTATTATAAATCTGAGACCACCACTGAACTCGTGAGGGTATGATTTATTTAAGCATATACTAACATTGGCCGGTATGGGCTACCAGTGAAAGTTAGTTTATGGCCATAAATAAAATAATTAAGTGACAATTATTTTATTTTAAAATCTAAAACATTTAAATGGTAACTCAGATTGAAAATATGAGCAAACAATTGAGTTCTTTAGGGTGTTTTTCACTTAGGCAGAGCCTAATCTTGACCGTCGCGGGTCAAGGTTGACTGTTAATAATTTTACGAACTTTTTTTCGGGTACATTTAATAAACGCACAAGAGGAATTTTGTAAATTTTGAACCAGTGCTTGGAATTAAAATACGAGGGAACCATTGAATCCGTAGAACTGGGATTAGCTTAAGGGAGACTTCACTTAGACCGCAATAGGTCCGGAGAACATTTTATATTTTTTGACTTTTAAAAGGAAATGAAATAAAATAATCACACTATTTTATTTCTTTTCCACCAACGAACAAGTGGTAGTATGAGACCCACATCAAGTCAATCCATTAAATGGATTGACCCTTCAAATACTATGTAACAAAATCGTTAGAATTTAGGAAGGTTCCTATTAAATGAACCTTCATAAATTCAATGATCATTACTTAAATTCCCCCTCTTCTATTTATATGGAGCTTAGGGAAAGGAATTGACACGGCTTCACCAAGTGACTAAGCTCTGGTAATGTGCCGTCACGCCAAACACTTGGAGGATGGAGTCGGTTTCAGCGGGCAGTGACGAGCGACCCCAAACCAAGAACCGAAGAATGACGATCGAGTGGCATCGTTGGAGGCTTGTTGCGGGGACAACGAACACCAACACTTCCGAAAACGTGGATGATCTCCAACGATCTTGAGGTAGGGGTTTAAATCTGTAAGATTATTGTTTCCCATGTTCTTATTTTCTAAATGACGGATGCAGATCAACTCACTAACTAGTTGATCAGTGGATGTTTTCTTCTTGCGGGATTAGGAATAATTATTGCAGGTTGATGTAGGGGTTTTATATATGTTTGAATTTATTATTTTGAATCCTCATATCCTAATTTCATGAAGACGATGGCCCAAAAAACATGGTCATCATCCCCCACATTAACCTTGCTTCTCTTCCTTTTATTTCATCATGCGCTCTTTGTGCATTCTTCAACCCCCTAATTTTTATTGGCACTGGAAATACGGAGTTTTGCGGAGCGCAATATATGGACACTAATCCCTCGACACAAAAATCGTGAATATGCGATCATATAATTATTTGGGCTTGGAACGAAGATGCAGTGGCTCATGGAAGAAATTGGTGGCTGGCACCCAGCTGTCCATGAGGAAGGTGGGGCGGTGCACGTCTACACCGCCAGTTGATAAAGAGGTCATGGCCCATCGGCAGCAGCATAGCAGGGTAGCGGCTGGCATCTGGTCGGCCGTGTGGTAGAGCAGTGGCGTGCGTCTGCACTGCCGATGGAACAAGAGGTCGCGACCGCTTGGCCGCGGTGGAGGCCGAAAGAGGCCGACATCCGTCTGACCGTAGTGGATCAGCGTCGCATGACTGTCCCATTGGGAAGATGTCTAACCGGCCTTCCGGTCGGCCACACCACACCGGGTGGGACCCCCCGGTGGGTCTCGTGTTCCAGTAGCCAAACGGTCCACAGACCATTCAGGAAGACCGAGGCGCACCTCCCCCAGGGTGTCGTTCACGGTGGACCTTACCTCGGGAGACAGCCAGCTGGGCAGGCTGCACTGCATTGGGTCACGCCCAGCAGGCCACACCGCAGCGGGCGCACCGCCCGACGGGCCGCGCCACCGGGCCGCACAAATAGGTTGGGCCGGGTCGTCCCCTTTGTGGGCTGGGCCAGGCCTGCCAAGGCCTAGGCCATCTGGTCCGAACCTGAATCGGACTGAGTCAACCCAAACTATTTCAGGTCGGTCAGGGCTGGGTCGGGTCGGGTCAGACCAAACCCAGGCCCATCTGGACCCAGTTACGCCTTCATGGCCATAACTTGTGAACCATGCGTCTGGTTGACGAACCGTTTGCTGTACTAGAATACTTTGATCGAGACAGTTATTTTTGTATACTTCACATGAGTTTTGGATATGGTAGGAGTATGTCTGGGTTAGATCAGACCCCGAATCCAACCGGGCCCTCAAAGAGGAAACGCTAATAACATATAGATCGGGCGTCCGATTGACGTGCAGTTTGTTGCGTTGGGTCCCATAAGATGTGACAGACCTTTGGGATACTTCTTCATCAGACTTCGGGGCAGTTGAGGTATTCTCGATGGCTTGGGGAGTGGTTCTCCCAAGCACGCTATGTGTGAAACCCTACGACTGGCTGAGATATGATGACTGTTGACCATTACGACTTGGAGTGACTCGACAAGCCTAGTGGGGAGTGCCTCTGTGTGACATGGAAGCCCCATGGTGGGGAGATCTTCTATGTGACATGGAAGATCTATGATACTCAACAGGAGGAGTACCTCAGCAGGCCATGAGGGGGAGTGCCTCTATGTGACGCGGCAGACCCATAGTGAGAAGCACCTCTATTTGACGCGGAAGACCCACAATACTAGACAAGATAAGTGCCTTAGTAGTTCAAGATTAGTGGGAAGAACCTCTGTGTGACGTGGTAAGCCCACTGTACTTGATAAAGGAGGAGTTCTCTAGCAGCTGAGGTGTTCGACGATGTGACTGGGGAAGTTACTTATTACTACCCCTAAAATAAATCCTAGTGTGCGATTTCTTTACTTTGTGCTTGTGACTGAGGTTATGATATGTGATACTTCACCTTAGTGGTGTTCCTTCATGGAATACTTCCCACATGTGTGAGATGAGTATATCTTGATAACATAGGTATATTTATGGGCATATACCAAATTAGAGCTGGGATTATGCTTTGTGGTCTTTCCTGTGTGGAACTCTAGGAGACCTATGGGGTCTTGGGGTCCCCACTAAGTATCGTTATACTCACACCTGCAAAGCCTAAGCGTGCACCTTGTTTTTTTAGTGAAAAATATGGACAACTCTTACTGAGGACGAGGGTACCAGGACATGAGGTAGCTCAAAGGTGGACTTTAGACGAGGCGTACTGCAGAGACGACCGTTCGAGAGCTATACCTACCCTTCAGGTAGGATCCTTGGCAGGTGTTCATAGGAGTTGTTTTCAGTATTACTTGTACTTTTTATTTTACTTGTACTTTATATTTGGGCTTGTATTCTAGACCTTTTTACTTTCTATACACACCATGTTTACTATAAGTTTTACTTTGAGCTTGTATCCTGCTCAGTGCTTAGATGTGTGAGTTTGCAGGTTATAAAGGCAATGTCATCCCGTTTTTAGGGAATACGCATTTTGGTGCTAGTCTTTATCCCCTGGCCTATGGAAGGTGGGCTTGGGGTAGTCACAACACAGGCCTTGAGGGACGGGTTGTGACATATATGAATGGATTATCACTTTTTAAAGGAAGATTGTAGGAAACTATTTTTCCCCATGGGTTAACTAATCTTTGATTGAATTTTGAATGATTCCATGTTCTTATATCACACAAATTTAATGTTTATTAATTATGTAATGGTTTTTTATGTTGTAGTTTTGTAATGAATCCGGTAATATTCTACAACAAATGATAAAAATATATAGGACACAGGTGGGTACACCATGTCTAAATGGTTATGGGGGGTAGGTGGTCGTCCTATGTCTAAAATGTAATTGTGTGTGTGGTTTGCCTAATTTCAAAATATTATGGGATTCATGTGGTAGTACCATTTCCATAATTTTAATGTCATATATCTAAATAATTCCACATTGATATGAATTTATTAGTTTCTATCCATACCATATGTTATGAATTCCGTACTTTTATTTATGAAAAACTCTTATGAAATATTTTAATTCATGTGTTGTGGTATCTTGGATTATGATTACTGATTTATGATCCATGTCTTATGCCTAAATATTTTTTTCATGTGTCATAATTTATGAGAAGTCTTGTATTGGAATCAGTTTTCTTTTTTATTTTATTCCACATTTCATATATTCTCATGCTATCATGCTCATGTTATGTTTGTTTATGATCATTGATTGTTATCTCTATTATTTACCCTTACTATTCATTTTATCTATCCCTTATTATTATTACATTTCTATTGGTTATGAATAAATTTATTACTTACATTATTCTTATAATGGTATCATCTATGAAAAGAATTTGTGAGAGTTATAAGGGAATGTTTGTTAAATAATTTGTCCATGTATCTAGTCTCCAAAGACACTATGGATTTGAGTTATAATATTTTGAGAATTTTTGAGATGAAATTGAAATATTATGGATATTTTTTTAAATATATCTATGTTATTATTTCTTATAATCAATCAGTATTAATTAATATATGTAAAGTTTTTATATCAATCACTAGATGAGGGAGTGTGGATCTTTAGGGCCTTAGAAAATGTTCAACCATTATCAATTATTATTTATAAGATACACCACTAATAATAATATCTAGGTAGAAGAGGCACCATTATTACCTATCTCTAGGTGGATGAAACACCACTAATACTCACCTCCATGTAGAAAATGCCACGCCAAAACCCCTCATATAGGTGGATGATATTCCACCAATGAAAATCCTCAACTCGATGATGTACCAATAATAGTAAATCTCAAATGGATGAGATTTACATCATTTGATTGGTCTTATAATGAATGTCAAATTACTAACCCCATACTAGTGGATGAGAGATGAACACATTATAGGGGTGGATAAGATACCACAACCAAATAGATCTAGTTTTAAAATGGATAAACAATATACCAATCATCCTAAGAAATTAACAATTTATGATTAAAAACTAATATGATCCATTTATATTTATATAACATATCATGGATTATTTTATCAAACCACTAACATTATCAACGATTAATGACTAGGCCTACACACCCTTATTTGAGCACGTTATCAAGTGTTACTTACCATAATATTCATAAGGATAAAACATGAGGTACTTAATGTTAATTTTAAATCATTGGAACACATCATGGATCCAATTTCATTTATGATAAAAAAAATTGAAAATGGATATTAGTAACCATATGTGTCAAAAAACATCTCATAGAGACCAATCAGTGCCTCATCATGCTCCACTCGTTCCATTGGGAATCAAGGAAACCAGTTTTATTTAATATTTGGTCTTACACAACAAATGTGTTTTCATGTATTTTAAATGACACATGCTAGACTAGTAAATAAAACCAAGAATGTGAGGGATCATATAACATTGACTAAAAGGGTTCAAATAATTTATGGTCCTCAACTAATTCACTCATAAAGGTATGAAATCAGAAAACATTAAAAAACACAAAATTTGGGCATAACCACTAATTCATGGCGATCTAGTGATGAACAAAATTAATTAAATAATGTGGGGATGTATCTATACATGTGGAACTCTCCTATGAAATAATACACTTCAATTCAATCTTTAATGATGAAAATCCATGGTTGATATGTGAAATGTAATGTGAAAAAAGAGGGAGAGGTTTATACATTTCACTTGGGGTAAGAAATGAGGTTCAAGAATAATTTTACCAAATTTTATCCATTATAAATAATTAAATAAAATTAAAAAAACCAAATGTGTAACACTAAAACCCTAATTCTCCCGTTACATCTCTGGTGGCAAGTCGATGTTCTTGTACAACTATTAGTGGTCATCCACTGGTAGCTGAACTAGCCACTCCCTCCACCACTTCAACTCTAGTGGGCCCCATGGACATCTAATGGGGTTCTTCTACATAAGAATATATCACATCACTAACTAGTTTCCCTTAAAAGGGACCCTAGACAACCTCTTATATATCCATCTCTAAAAGTAGACTAAAATACGCAATGTTCTATGTAAAATTGAATATATACATTACTAATAAGTTTGGGGTGTCACAATGAGACATCTTGTGGTCTGATGATATTTCGAGTTATTCATGCTAATCCCTCCAAAAATAGGATATGGGTGGTGAATATAACCAAAAGTTATATCCTACATGATATTCCCTATCCTATAATAACAAACATCACATATATATCTCCATAAATAAAAAATAACCAAATACAAGGTGATATATAAAAATTGTTGAACTATATATAATGGATGAGTTAGACATTAAACAATAAGTAAATCACCATGTAAGAAGAAACCACAAAGACAATACATCTAACAAGGTCTCTAAACAGGATGAGTATCAGACCTGTAATATAACCACCTCATTGTAAGGACTCTTAAACCAATCTTAAACTCTAACAATCATTTCCACTATCATGAGTAATCAATCACTCATAAATCTCGGGTTGAAACAAGACACACCAACTCCACATCTACCAAGAACATCCTGGAATGTGTTTTTTCTGTAACTAAAAAATACGTGTGTGCAAAAAGTCTATGAAATTATGAGTGTAGAAAATAATAGTAGTATACCATGAAAACACAATGAAAAGATGACAAAATATGTTAGTTAAGATTATAGAATAAGAGAGGAACCTTATAGCATGAATGAATCCAGATATACTGTATAAATATATGTTTTAGGTATATATGTAATCCTTAGATGTTTTAGTTATATTTCATGAATTATTATATCTCATGAGAGACTATGGATTCCTGGAGTATAAAATTTCCCAAAAACGATGAATTAAATAACAAAAATATAAGTTCTATCATGAAGGAAACCTAGAATGCCTAAGGCATCACCAAAACTGATGCTTCCAAATTACTCAAGTATTAGTAGTTTCATTATATCTTCATGGGTAAAGATATTGGGACCAAAAACAATTTGAGGAATAGATGTAGGTGAAGGGATACAAAACCATTCCTTTCATAACTACCCATCCATGAAAAAAATCACATCATTAAAAAAATATTTTTTTCAGGGACTCTCATAACACCAATGCATGAGAGTATCAATTGAGGATGTATCAAAACCTAATGGATTATTCCTTCCACATAGAGTAGTGAATTTTTCATGTGGAATATCTTAACACTTTTGATGTCAGACTTCATTTCTTGATAGTCTATTTTTTTAGATCTATCCATCATATAAGGGACCCATTTCCTGCAGGGTTTTAGGAGGACACTCAACACATGCTCTACAAGGGAGGACCAATACACTGTGTATATAGGGGATTTAAAACTACATAAAAAATGTTTTATATAGACACCATGTCATATGAATGTATTTAAGGGAGTTAGAATATCTATAAAGTATGTGAGACATAGGGCTAGTTATTTTCATGTCACCATGGGACTATCAAACCCTGCCATCACTTCAATCATATGACTCAAAACTAGTTATCACCATTATGGATATAAGATACTAGAACCACTAAAAAGCATTATTAATTGTCTCTTATGTTTAGTAGGATCATTCAATCATTCTATATTAGGGAAAAATTAATAATGAATGCATATTTTTCATATTTTGAAACAAGGGTGAGAGGATAGGTAAAGCACTTAAACCTATCACTCCATGACATATACATCCATGTACATAATTAGTATAATTAATATTATAGATAAGAATGTGTCTTTACCATTTCTATCATGTCAAGGCATCCTATATTGAATATCCTATTTGAGTACATGGCATGTGGGACTCGTGAGACACTATGGTGTTTACCAATAGAATCTCAATTCATGTAATCCCAAACATAATGAAACCTTTTTATTTCTACATGGAATGTTGCCCACAGAGGTTAATCTAGGAATTTACCATATCTGTTGTTGTGTTACATAATCTAGACAAGGTGTGTACTCATTACAAATTCAATGAATTCCAAATGGAGTGGATAGTCATGCACTCTACCACACCCCATTTCATGTTGTTATATCTATATACAATATATACCCTAGAGAGATATAGATTTCATGTCCAATGAGTATGTAATATATTTATTTGTCCTTATTTGGAAGCATATTTCAACAGAAAAACTATGAATTTAGTATGTATTTGAATTAATAAATGTGTTTTTATTATGTATTTAAATAATTTTGGATAATTTTTTTATGAATAAATTATTCATTTAATATCATTGTAAAATCAAGGTTTCTAATGTATAATTTATCTATTGATTGTGATTTGATTTTTTGTTCCTTTTACAATTTTTTTATTTTTTAGTAATCATTTATTGATAATTTAATTTTCAGATATTTTAAATAATTCATTCATTGTTCTATTTTCTCATTTGAAACAAAAATTTCATAGAATGTTCTTTAATATAATTCTTTATTATTAGATTAAAATTAAAAATTAATATTTTTCACGTAATATTAAATTTTATGTGTTCTATATAATTTATTATAGCTATTCATGTAGAAGTTATATTACATAATGGACAATTAAGAGACGTTATTATTGGTTATAGTGAAAGATTTTGGTCTAATAATGGAAATACAGTATCTAAAACTATACCAAAGGTTATCACCATCTTGTGAAATCATATAGAAGGGTAAAACTGAGGCATATAAAGTAATTTAATGGTATAGTTTGGGGATAATGGATGGATAAAATTCGCCCATGGTAAGGTGAATCGTCAAGACACACTGAATATTGTTATGATAATGAATCCATCTATGGAAAAGATAATGTAAATAATGAGTAACCTCAAGTATATTCTTCAACCTACTATCCTCAAAACTATAATGGTCAATTGATATAATGAAAGGAAAGATGCCATAAATACCTTCATTGTCAGATCTATTTATTGATAAAAACCAAACCATGAATTTTACTATAACTTGTATTATTTATAAACTAATTCCAAAGAAGGATCAGCTGATCATGGGAACACGTGTTCTCAAGGCCTGGAGGTAGACCACCCAAATCTAGTGAATTCCACACTCTAAATACATATAGAATCAGATTATGGAAATTATCTACAGTGGATTGATGAGTTATTCTCAACATTGAAAAGAGATATTTGTATAAATCTCAAATTCATTCAATGTAAAATACATCACTGATGAGAACACCAATGAATCAAGTGACATAATGATAATGGGTTTGAACTGAGACCACATCCGGAATGAAATCCAAGAACTAATCATTATTTTAATTTATTTATGTAGGCTTTCTATTGAATTATAAAAGACCTTGATGTTCCACATTATGGTGGTTGAATGTTTGGAAGGGAGTGTATAACATGTTCTCAGTGAAATGACGATGATAGATCCCATCTGAATCCAATATACATATTTCATAATTAAGTGATGAAGTGGAGCTATACATATTAAGAGCAGAATTCATTAATGAAAATAATATAATTGAATCCATGTAGGTTTTAATTTTTAATCAAGTATAAGGGTATTTTTGAATGATGAGGGGGAAGATGATGCAGACTGAGGCCAGAGAAGGATAACATTTGGTGCAATAGTCTAAAAAATGTATTGTGAAAATGTGTCAAAGGGAAAAGTCATGTTAATGACACCTATATATGGGTGAAATAATTCTATGTGGATTTTTATTATGGTATAAAAATTATCAATGATATATAAATGTGAAATGTATCCTCTTGAATCAAGGTATTTCCATCATTATGAATGCTATATAAGGGTGGTGTTCGATTTTCTATCAGTATATAAGGTTGTATCAAAGGTATCAAGTAATACATAAGGGACATCTCTAGTTCACATGGATAAAATCTGTTTAAGGGTAACTTCATTCTCCCTAATGTAATGGAAAGGTATACTCAATGATTTAAAATGTTCAAAACCCTAAAAAAATACTAAATTGGTTTAAAAGAAAGATGAGGTAAAATGATTGAATCTTAGTTCATGGAGAAGATTGAAAATATATTCATATATGAAATGGAATATATATATTTATAAAGGATTATTTAGTGAAACCTATGAAGCAGATGATCTATAGTGAATATTCTTTCTGGATCCCTAAAAGATGATATCATTGTTGTGACAATGATACTGAGGTAGGTAAAGGACATGAAAAATGTTTATTACTAAGATTAGGAAGGCATTATTAGAACATCTGATATTCTCCATCAACACACATTATGTACACATGGACTATTTGGAGTGATTATGTTAGTAGCATAATAAAGGTAAGGATCAATGGTTGTGTTGAAGTTGGTGCTCTTGAATGGAGAATATTTCTCACATCCAATTTATTCACTTTTTTTTATATTGTTGGTCATGAATTTTAAAAATAATCTTGATTTGAATAATATTTTTTAATAAAACATTATTTAGAACAATATTTGGTATTTAATTACAAATACATAATTTGTGTCTTATTTTATTGAATTTTACTCCCAACATAAAATTTTAAGGTAGTTAAATTTTACAAAGAAGTTTCATGAATTAGTACTACCAGATCTTGATCTTATTAAATTAAAAAATACATAATCATTTAGGGATTTTTTTATAATAGTTTTACTCTTGATAGTAACACACCAATATAAAACAAATATTTTAATCAAAGAGGCAATTGAATCATTATTTTTAAAAGGATTGAAGACTAGAGTTGAATAACTATATGATTGAATTTTTCATAGGTTGATCAATGGGCATGGTTGGTTAGTATTTTTTCCATTCAGTTCTAGTGTTTTTCCAGAATGGATGGAGGAAAATATTTATAAAACTATCTAATTGAGTTACCTTATCACATTAACTTCTTTTCATTACATTCTCTATGATTGAGTACATTCTCTTTAATTATTCACATGTTTCAATGACAGTTACATATTCACATTCTATTTAAAAAATCTCCCATTATTTCAATTTATACAATTTTTTTGTTTTTATTACATTCAGGGTAACTAATTCACACATTATTTCAATCTACATGGATAATACCCTATGAACCACTTAACTAATATCAATTTTTTTAAAATAGTTAATCCATTACATCTTCAATGCAATTATTTATCATATTATAGAATCAGTTCTGTAGAGTATATTCTTAATTTAATAGACACTCATGTTTAATTAATTAAAATTATCAGCCATTATGGAATCACAAATTGATGAAATATTGTAACTAACATAAATGTATTTGGGGCCGAAAAATACAAAATCAATTATCTTTATATATAGATGCAATGAAATATATTTGGAGAACCTATAAATAAATACATTATTAATGTTAAGAAGTTTATAAACTTATATCAATAAATCTAATCACATTAATAGGACTAAAATAGGAAGGAATCACTTATAAAACTATTTAATAAGATTCTAAAATTTTGATTGTATGAAAATAGAAAAGAATAAGAGAAGAAAAACATTGCTTGAGCATCCAATATTTTAACTTGAACTACCCATGGATAAAAATATAGAGTTCAATGATTTACATATCAATACATGTTTGACATATTGTAGGTAATGTGACATGTAGAATTTCAAATCGTGTGAAATTTTAGAAAATCAATTTAATCTTAATATTCATTATAAAAATTTTGATTCCACTAATCTATTTAATGATTCTTTTACAATTTTACTCGTCAAACTTGTGGGAAAAAATCACATCCCATTCCCTTGAAGAAAAAAATGTGGTGATTTTTTTAAAAGAGGGCATTGGATTTTCTACCCCAATACTACCTTATAAATACTCCTTTGATCAATAATTACTCTAGTAAAAGATAAATTCACACAGAATTAGGAACATGATAATTTTATATAAATTTCTATCATTATTTTTTATTTATATTTTTTAAATATAATTTATAGTATTAGTTTTCCCTTTTATGATATTAAATATATTATTACATATTAAAATTACATGGATATCCATGTGGGAATTTAGACTAAATTTGTTAAGGAGGCCTGTGGACTCCATGTTTCAGTTGAAAATTCAATGTGGGGTGTTATTATAAAGGAAGAGTATATATTTTTCATCTCATTTGGTTTAAATTAGGATTCTAATATATATATTTTTTAATTAAAAAAGAATTAGTATATTGGATTGATCTAGTGTAAAACCACATCCAAGAGTTGAATTATCATAACATGTACATGCCATTTTCTAAAATAAAGAAGAAATAATGTGCTCCCACATTCTATTCCCCTATCCATGACTCTATAAGGTCTATAATGACATTAAGGGGGACATAATGAAAGATAATAATTGGGTCATAAAAATCAATAAATGTTCAATATCATTGGGATGGACAATATTTGGTGGTTCTTAAGAAAGATCTGAGGGCCCCATTAGATTGATGTTGACACAAGTGTTCTCCACCTATTTTTAGTTTCAACATAATACACCATTGAGGGGTTATCCCAACATTTTTTATTCATTTTAATTTGATTGATCTGTTTTCTTAAATATTTAATTTATTTTCTTATGAAATAAATTTGATGTTATTTCTCAAGGGGATGTTCTATTAGAAAAATTATCTAGCCTATAATTGAGTTCTGACCATGAGTAAAATTTCAATACAATTATACAATAAATCACAAGAATAATTAATGTTACCATTTGGAAGGAACATTATGGACACAAATAATTAAATTCATAACTCCTTCTTTCCAAAAAACATAAGAACCATGTTTAAAGAGATTATAATATTAAAGTGAATTAATGATAATGTAAAGAGAGTACATGTAGTTTAAAATATTTTTAAAGGAAAACTTGATATTAAATCTCTTCTATTACTAGATAAATCTACATAATATAAAATCTATCTTTATAATTTTTTTATTCATGTCCTATTGAATCGTAATATTGGTCTTTTTTAATTTATTAAGGACTTGAAATGGGCTACTAGGGAAGTTTTACAAAGTAAATAGTGGGAGAGGCTTTCATGAACAAAAATGTTTAAAAAATATGATTAGGGGGTATTGTTTTACTATCTATTATTTTTATATAACCCATATAAATATTAAAATATTGTTACTACTTTTATGATATTTACTACTAATAAATTGTTTTGTATGTTCTGTGTTGCGTGCTGAAATTTTCATAATACATTTTTTAAAGGAAATTGATTAACAACTAATGAAATAAATTTTATAAGATCTTCATTGTCAATTATTTTGAAAATAATTATTTATATCATTTTATTAAAATATGATTATTTTCAAAAGACTATTTGATTCTTCTTTAAAATTTCTCACTAATTACCAATATGAACCGTGTGCATGCTTTATGGTGAGTGGAAGTATATTTTATAGTCTTACTAGTTCCCCTTGAAAATAGTCATCACTGTAGTAATTTATAATCTATTTTGAACAATATATTTTTATTATTTCCACCACCTTGGGACTCATTATTAGGGATAATTATGGGTTTACTTTATGGGGTAGAGTGGTTAATCAATGTTTTTTAACATAAAAATAAAATAAAAAAAATTAAAAACATATTGTCTATTAATCTTCATTTATCATTAAATATTATCTTTAATTATGTATAATTTCACAATAGCTACTAAGTATTTCATTGATACTAAAATTGATAAACATTCATTATTATAGAGTGACGTTGGGAAATTTATTTATGTAAATCTTTATTTAAGTGCTATGGAATATAGTTTTATTAGAATGATATTTGCATAATTAAAAATATAAAATGAAAAAAAAATGAACTGTTAAAATTAAACCTAGGTAACATATACTTTGGGAAACAGAACACCTTGGAGATCCAAATAGAAATATAGAAATTTAAGTCAATTGATACTAAATTAAAAGGGGAAATGAGATCTTATAATAAATCTCTAATATATTAGGAACTCGAAGTGTGAGTGAATCAAATAAAACAATAAATGCAATACCTCTTTTGTACATTTATTTGAAGGGGAAATTTCAAATAATGTTCTTGAATGTCAAAAATAAATTCATTCAATTGTGGATAATTTAAAATGAAAATAATGATGGAGAATTTATACCATAAAAAATCATTTGGGTTAAATAAATATAATAGAAAATGGATCTTTGTATTAAGGAAACTATGATAAATTGTTTATTGAAGTTAAAAGTTAATAATGTTTTAATTTCACTTAATTTTAATCTATTTGACCTCATAGAACTAGAATTTGAAATATTATTTAAGTAAGGTTTTGATTCATTTCCACTGAGGCATGTAATTTTCAATTATAGTTTTTTATTTTGTTTAATTACAAATTTTGTGTGTATTAGAGTCTATTAAGGTCATAATGTGAAAAGTCTATGAAATTTTTGGACCATGGCAAACATAGTTTCTATGTAAATAAATGTTAAATAATGATTATCTATGAGTTGATTTGTGATATCATACATTTTGTTTTCAATGTAATAAAATGGATTCATATTTATTCTATTTTGAAAACTACTTGGGAGTTTTAAAAGTGTTTATCTCTTCCAATTATTTTTAAAAATGGATTTACAGAGGGAAATAAATTTTTTATGTTTGAGGAATTCTTATGTGGCCTTATTTAAATACATAATTACACATCCAAACTATGAATTTATAGAGTATTTTAATTCAATATGAGAATTTATTATAAAATTATTAAATTTTGTGTAATTGTTTTCCAAATATTTTAATCATTGAATAATTTTTTAAAATAAGAGTTTTTTGTTTAGTTACTCAATTGTTATTTATTAAATTTTTATTTTATTTCAAAAACAATGTTTCATGGTTTTTGGGAAATCATACAATGAAAATTAAATTTTTTGTTTTTGGAAATAATTAATTCATTATTCCATGTTATCATTTTCAATATGAATTAATCTAAAATTTTATTGTTAAATTATCATTTTGAATTGATAATTTTCACTTAATACTAAAATTCGTGTGTTTTAGGGGCTATATAAAAGTCTTTCTTATTTGATCTATGTTTCTAAAGTTTTGATATAGAGAATCATGTAAAATTTGAATTATAATTATAGTGTTATTTTAAGGTCATCTCACTCCTAAAACTCTACGTAAGCATATCATCAACGAGGGAAATATTTTGTTAAGGTAAACCCTAGTCTTGTGAAGATTCATGAATTTACAGGCCATGAATTTGTATCACACAGGGGTAAAATTCACCTATGGAAAGGTAAATTTCAATCTACCATGAAGTGTGTTCAGAATAGTAGGAATAAAATTAAGAATCTATCATGAAGGATGGTTTGAAATCTACTAGATTCTATAACATACCATCCTAAAGCCTATCATGGTAAATAAAAAACATTATTTAAAGGTTTCAATAAATACCTTAATGCTTATATTTTATAGATGATAATAACCCAAATATTTTTTAAACTAGAGCATGTCTTATAGATAAAATAAATTTATAGATCACTTAGATGAGAAAGGGATGAAGTTTTCTAAGAACAATTATGGAGGAAATGAGTTTGGTTGAAGCTAAACCATCAATACAGAGGGAATTTCTTGGATAACCTTTAAATCCCATAGATTTATGGTTTGATCTTGAGACTGAAAGGATATAATCAACCAAAGAACTAAAAACGCCTATGTCCAACCAATTAACATTTAACTACCATTAAATACATCAAATCAATGATAATGAAGTGGAACTAATACCTCTTAATCTTTGAAACTAAATAATCAAGTTTTAGTTTTATGTATTTTTGTAGGTGTTCAATTAAAGATGATGGGGCCCTGATGTTCCCCATTTTTAGGCTAAAATTTAATATTTGAGTGAATTATAGGTTCATGATGAAATTTATATGAGAGATACCAAATTATTTAAAATTGTAGACTATAAAATTTATCGATGATGAGGAGATAAACCTAAATAGATGAGCTTTATTAAATGAAGATCGAATAAAACTCACCATGTGGGTTTCAAATTGTGAACTGTTGCACATAGAATTATGGCTATGTTTGGGGATAATGATGCATTTTATGCCTATAAAATCAATAAAAAATAATTAGAAGTTATATAGAATGGTAATATATATATTTATGTATGTGAACAATAAATATAATGATACATAGTAAAGGGTAATCTACCATTATTGATATTTTTTACAAGGTAGATCTTTTCTCAAGGTAATATCAAGGTGCACTACAGCCACCTGTTTCACATTATAACAATCATTGTGATGGCTGCATGAGATTGGTATATAGTCATCTAAGAATAAATAAGGGTACATACCATTTCTCCATCACTTCATAAGATTCATATATAGTTTGGGCGACTGTAGTCTATGAAAGGGTAACTTTATGCTCCCAAAGGTTATAGAAATGTGTAGAGAATTAATTAAAAAATGTGAATCCTAAAAACATAAATTCAATTAAATGAAAATAGAGGAGATAATCCCAAACCTTAGTTTATGTAGATGATTATATGTACATCCCCATGAGTATAAGAGTGCAATATGTTATGGGTTATTAACTATGGTCCATATAATGATTATGATATAAATTTAAATTCTACATTGTATCAAGGGATATGATTTTAGAGATATGATTTTGAGCTTGTGTAAAGGAATTGGTGTATGAAATGATTTTTAATTAGAGTAGATGGGCATGATTAAGAAAATATAGATTCATTACAAACACACATTATAGATATTGCAACCTTTGGGATTGATCATGCGGGTAGCTGGTGGAATGGTGGCATTATTGGAGCTTGAGAAGTGCAGGTTCCTTAATATAGAAGTCTTATTATTTACTATTTCATCACTGTATAATCTATTGTGTGTAATGAATTTTTTAAACATTATTGAATCAATTATGATCATTAGATAAAACATTATGTTGCATAATATTATGCTGGTAATTGTTATTATATTATTTATGTATTATTTTATGTGATTATACTCCCAACTTATGATTCTCTGGATTTTTAATTTTGTAAAGAATCACTGAGTTTCATCGGTGACTAATCATGATATAATTCAGTCAAAGATTACATAATCACTTGAGAATATTGTGACAAGAATTTTATTCTTGAGTGTATCACACTGGGATCAAGTGAAAATTAAAATTATGATGACAACTAAATATTCATTTATTGAATTATTGAATACTATAGTTTAGGAAATGTAGGATTCATTAATTTTGGTTTTAACCAACCGACATGGTCGATGATCATATTTTTATCAAGTTCTAGTTATATTTATACATGTGTGAAAAAAATAATTGAAATCAGTCAATAGAGTTCCCTTATCTCATCATCTTCTTATCATTACTTTCATTGTGACTTATTGCCTTATTTCAAAGTGTTTGGTATTTTCAAAAACTATTACATATTCATCATTTTCTTTCACCATCTACCTTTGTTATCATCACTATTATTTTCTTTTCTTAAGATTTTTATTTCATTCTTCGTTACTTACACACACAGTTAGTCCTTACCTAAGGATATAAACCTACTCACCACTTAACTATGTTCATTATTGGGTTATAAATTATTAATATGGTGAGTATTCAATGATAGGGTTTATCTGGTATGGACTCTGGTATATGTTGGATCATATATTACCCATATTACACGATTTGTGTTTATAAATTTCATACCATCTGATATTTATATATTATAGAATCCTAAGTGCCACAACCCTAGGATTTCACATGATAAGTTTCTTATAGACTACACAATTTAAAATCATGTTTTCTTCCACATGATTATTTTTTTCCTAGATCAATAAATAATCTCACCATGTTTTCTATCGTTGACTCTACATCTACTAAAAATAATACACAACATCATTCCTCAACTGTGGCTTCACCTACTCAGAGCTTCGTTGAACTTACTCCAACCTTCATCATTGTTACACATGAAATCGAATAATGGGGAATCAATGTGTGGTCTACCTCATGTACCACCCCTAATTTTGTTCCCTAAAGGCATTAGTTCTTCACTATCATGATTTACCCTATTTTTTCCCATCCAAATCTTGATTATTTATGATCTCAAACTATTATCATCATACTTGTAGCCATAGAAGAAGATAATTATGATCATTTATCCTCATTAATAATAGGAGACACTTTGTTTTCATATCCTTTATCAACATGATTGAACCATAAGAAGTTCCATTTGTGAAACATATTAGGATCCTAGGTCTTGGAACCAAAGCCTTGGATTCCTTGTCTTTTATTTCACTTATTTATACATTTTTTCCTTCTTAGTGGACATCTCATCTTTTCTGGGTGGTAATCCACATATTCATTCATATTTCTATTATGAATAGATTCTTTTCATATATCCTTCACCCTAGATACAAAATATATCCACATGAGATTACCCTCACTATGCACCCGGGTGGCCCCTGGGTGTGACAAGCAGCCAGGTTATCCTTAGTCATTAAATAGCCATTAATGGGTCCTCATTTGAAACATCTAGAGAAAAGAAAGTGACTCTTAAATTTCTATTTTCACATGTCATATTTCATCCCATCAAGGGTGGTATTATGACTAAAGCCAATTTAATTATTCATATTGGGGGTTATTGAGTTACCAAATGTATTATAACTCTTTGACATTCATGAAATACCACATTGAAACAAGTATTCCAAAACTAGATTGAACGACCCCGATGAGTGAGACACACTAAGGAACCATGTGGTCAGATCCCATTGGAGTACATCACTAGGGAAAAAATTACCATTCCCAACCCATAGGTAAATAGTTCACCTAATATCCATACTAACTAGATAATTCTCACCTGGTATAGGGAAAACCAATCACCCAAAATTCCAACAAGTGTGACCTGTTTTCCTTAGCTATTTACAAATAAAAACCTTCACCATAGCCTAAATTATGGTGAATCTATACCCTAATATCCCAGTAGGGAGATACATTACCCATTTCCCATAGTGACTCAATCATATCTACTTGATTCCCATAGTGGATCAAACACATCATGTTTTTTTACCAAAGTTGATAAATCACATCAACATATTTCCCATAATTATCTATTCTGATATAATGCTTTACCAAATGCATTGGAGGGATATATAATACTTGACCCACTCTTATCATAATTAAAACCAAACAAATTTGATCCACAAGATCATAACCTAATCATCGTACCATTATATCATAACCAATGTAAACAAAATTGGCTTCATAAACATTTTATAATTTTATCATAGCATAACTCATTGAAAAAATATTGATTTTATAAATATCACATCATCATACTCATAAAAAATAAAAATGAGGAATATTGATTTTATCAATAGATAATATCATTGTAAAACATAACTAAAATAAAAGGATCTTATCATTGATTATAATTCCATTAAAATAATCACCAGAATAATTATTAAGGAAAATATCTTCTCCAGTTTGAAATTACATAATTAAAATATAAATATATTTCCACTTGTAGGGAAAATAGTTTCTTTGAGAATTTCATTGACATATTGTAATTGAATCTTTAAATAATCGAGTATTCATGATGATGGGAGGTTTCGTTAAGGGATTATATGTTAAAAGATAATATTCCTCTCACACTATTGTAAAACATGATAAATTAATCTCCTCAAAAAATGACATGAATATTTATTTTTAAAATATTTTATTAAAATTAATTTAGTGATAAGTATGAATTTAATTAATCCCATTGAAATATTAAATATATTATTCAAATAATTTTTATATAACATGGACATATAAGGAAAAGTATATTGGATTGAAGAGAAAATTAAATTAGGCTCTCCTTAATAATATTATTTCAATATATTAAGAACATAATGTGTTAAAAATGAAATAAAAATATGTATTATTCCAAAATAAATAGATAATTAGAAAATAAAATGGATTTATGACACAATGATTTTATACTTTCCTGAAAATAAATTCAAGCATAAAAAATCCTTATTAAAATAGGGTTAAATACACATCCTTACTTTGAGCCTCATTTTTCATCGTACATTTTAGATCCTCTTATATTATAAATTTTTATTTGTTATTCATTTATTCAATAAGAATAATCATATATATCATAAGATATATTATTTACTTATGACATCTTATCACCCATTAACGGACTATTTGTTATTAAAATAAATGTCCTCGTTGATTATGTATTCATTTTCCATTCATTTTTAGATTCACATTATCGGTCATTATACTTTTATCATGTTTACATCAACTAAATAATTTTAATCATGATATAAATACACACACAGATATATATATATATATATATATATATTATAAATATATTTATATTCATTCACAATAGGTATATAAAGAAAAATGAATTACAACGTTTATTGAGTTGGTAGGGTTAACATACACATGAATGCTATATTCACCATTTGATGCATGGAATGAAAAAAGGTAAATAAAAATTCAATTTTTTGATTAAATATTAAATTAAATAAATATTATATATTCATAAAATCTATTCATATTACAATACAGGTAAAATGGAAATAAAGAACAAATCAAATTGCTTCGTGCGGGTGATAGTCCACACACATAGATAATCAGTATTATCATTTTCTAAGATATTGGAATGTAAGAAGTTTGATCAGATATTATAATTATTTTAGTATAATTATCTCTTAAAAATTACATATAATCACTATAAAAATAAAAATTACCATCTATGAAAGATAGTGTTGCAAAATGAATTGTATCTCTATATGGATACAGCAATGCATATATATGTGGTAGGAGCCGTAAGTCATCATGGACCCCAAAATTAAATTTATTAACCTACACTATTATAGTAGTGAAGTACCAAACTACAAGGAGGGTAGGTGAATGATTATGGGTTAAAAAACAGATCCCATTGTTTTCAGTAGTGGGTAATATTTTCTCTTTTTTTAACTTTTTTTTTATTTTGATAATGACATAATGATGATCAATGATTTTTTTCAAAACTAAAATTTAATTGGTGTTGTGATAATAAAATTGTAAACAAAGGTTGTAACACCCCCAAGCTTCCATGGTACGCTTCTCTTTTAATAATGTAATAGCTTGCATTATACGCAAGTTCGAGATTCTAACACACTGTGACCAATCAAAGTAACCGTTATGAATAGTAATACCCACTTTTTGAAATTATATAAATTTTATATTTTAAAATGGACTTCATTTTTGTATTTGGAATATCGAAATAATCCTAAGTTGAATTTTCTGTAATTTTCTGAGAACTTCCAATTTTTTATGAATAGTGAAAAATACTTAAAAACAACTTTTTTAATCAAAATAAATTATAGTGATAAATTATACTATTGAGTGGTTTTAAAGTATAATTAGAATATATTTTTACCATTTTATCCAATGGTGGTCATTAGAATTAATTTCAATTGAAATTGGATATAAACAATTGTCAATCTTTTGATATATATTGTTTCTTAAAAAACGCTATTTGTTGTGACAGTGGGAATTAATTTTAAAATTAATTAATGAAAATTATATGTTTGGAATTTTTTAAAATAGACATCATTTTTGAATTTGGAATATCAATTATATCTTAGGGTGAATTTTTGGCATTGTTCTGAAAAACATCATTTTTTGATCAATAGTGAAACCACTAAGTGATAGTTAAAAATTGATTTTTTGTTTAAATGAAACATTACAACTTCTGTGATTTGATTTTAATAAATTCGAAATACATTATTGTCATTAGGAAGAAAAATTTGGTTCAACGGGATTAAAATAATTTTTTGGTGAATAGTAACTTTTAAGTTTTATTAATCGCGATTAAAGGTAATTAGTGAAATTTATGGTAAAAATGATATTTTAAAAATATGAAAATACATTTAAACATGTCCTACCCTTATTGGATGATTCATGGCCGACCATGAAAATCCATGGGTCAACTTGGGGACCCCATGGAGCTACTTGGGTAAGAAAATTACATTAATAACATTTTATTTAATGTAAAAATAAAATTGTCACAAACATGTGTTGTTTTACTAAAACAATTTTTAGAAGAGGTTATACAAGTCATATTTTTTAACATAAATATTCATTGGAAATATAAAAAGAGTTTTTATATCATGGTAATTTTTTATAATTTTTAGACATTAAATAAATTAAATTATTTATGACACCAGGATGATGCAGCGATTACCTCATTAATTAACGATTTAAATAAAATAAAAAGATAATGTAAAATTTAAGCCTTACACTTGTCAAAAACCTATTGGATGAGTGTATTTAGAACCCTTAACACCTTATCCTAGAAATATATAATTTTGGTACCTTTTAAATCCAAAAATCACTTCATAATAATGTAACATTTCATGACTTTCCAAGAGTGCCCCTCCTCTCCTCTTATAAAAGGCCCACACCTCTACCACCTTATTCACACCTTCAAGCCATTTGTATTGGCCAACCTCTGCCCAAATACTCTATCAACTTCCCTATATTAATCCTAGAAGCCTCACTTTGGATATAAGTCTTCCCAAAGAAGCCTTTGGCTCAAATTAAATAGAGTTACATGATTTTAAGGTAATGTCTTCTCTTGTGTTCTTTTGTTTTATTTTGCTTCTCCAACCCCCTAAAATCATTTTATTACTTTATTTTGTAACAACACAAGTATCCTCAATATTATTGGATGTTTTTATGGCTATTATTTTATTTACTCTTACACGCACCTTCATCTAATGGTTAAAGAACATACTGTTTCTGTGGGTGGTGAATTACTGTCTCACAAAACGATGATTGTTCAATATTCTTTTAACACCTCTCATGGTGGCCATTATGATGACACTATTTTTATATATGATATATATTATTTTTTTTCCTTATTATTCTATATTTTTCATTTATGGAATACCTTTATGATTTCCATTATGGGTCAACGCGATAATTTCATTTTAGGAAGTGCGGACTACCGCCCCTCAAAGTGATTTGAATCGTTAATGCCATATGTGGGATGTATAAAGGATGGAGTAAATGGTATTATACATTATATTATACTTGAATTATAGTATACCTTTATATAATTATAATTTCATTCAATTAAATACGAAATAGAAATGAAATTAGCGTTCATGCGTACGTACGGCTTACCGTCTCCATGAACGGTGCATTTCAATTCTTACCTCTAAATGTTATGTAATATTATAAATGCATGTATATACTGGATATATATGATATATATGATATAAACATCATGAATATAATTCTGTATATAATGGATATTTCACCACATGAACAACTTGTAATTATAGGAAGTTTATTTTTGACTCAAGTACCGAAGATCGAAAAAACAACCGTTATTAACTTAAATAATTACATAATGTTCATAACGTGGTAATAAGTGATATAAGAGGAACAATGAACTTGAAAAAGGTTCTTAAGAAAGTTTAAATTAACTATATTTTATTATCTAGGAGGTTAAAGAACGATCGAGTCAAGTCAGACACGAGGTAAGAGAACTTCTTAACCCAATTTCTGTTCTTTGGGTTAATCTCCTAATTTCAAATTATGTCATGATATTATTATGTCCTATCTTCTATTTTTACTTTATTTATGTGTACTTATAGTGAATAAACATAATAGATATATTTTATTTTAAAAATGATATTTGTAAGGGACTTTGTCTCAATCTCCTTTCATTGAGCCATATTTTATTTTATACACAACTTTCTTTTATACGGTGTATAAAACCCTTTGACTTTTACGTTTATTCAAAAGGAATCTTTTTATATGAAGCATTTTACTAAATGAAAAAAGGGAATGTTTTTGTCATACATATGCGGCAACAAAGACTTCTCTGCCGCCATAACCATTTTTTGAGTTTTGAATTCCTCTCCAAGCCATAACTTTTTAAAAAAAATGAAAAAAAACCATGTTTTACTTTTATTTTATTTTGGTATTGAAAATGGTTTTGATGATGTTTTTATTATATCAATATGTTTTATTGATATCTTGTGATTGAAATATGGAAATGTTATGTTTCCTTTATGCATGTTTTATGTGATACGATTATGTTATTGTTTATGATATGTTTAAACCTGTTCATATGAGGAACGCATAGGACTTAATAAGTGATGGGTGGAGCCTGCTATAGCTCCTCGATGCATTTGTAGGTCTCATGAGACAAACTAGTGTCTTGTCATGAGGCCTTGACAAAATCTTATTTCTAGTCTTGGCATGAGGCCTTGGCTACGTGGTTATGATAGTCTGGAATTATGCATTCCATCATTATGAAAGTGGTTATTGATATTTCATGTGATTATTCGACCAGTAGAATATCCATGTGAATAAGTCAATGGCATTATCTCATTTTACTTTTTCCATATTATGTTGAAGTTCATGTTTAAAAGGATTTTGGTTCAGTTATACATTGCCTTAAATGTTTATGTTTATTTATGAAATCTTTCGCTATATTGTTATCCTTATTGAGCATCTGAGCTCACCCCTTCCAATGTTTTAATTTTTCCAGGATGTGAAGAAGTATATTATGAATAACCTACAGGGATAGTATGAGGGGATATGAAGACAAGATGTTGTTTTAGTTTTGTTTTACTTTATGATGTAATGTAAGACTTATGAATGTATCTAGTCTTTCCAAGGCTACTAAACTAATCATTCCTTCAAGACATGATATTTTGTGATCATTCCAATATTATGCAATAATGCACCGACTCTGGGTAACTGGGGTCGGGGCATTACAATGTTAGCAGAAAATGATTCAATACAATTGACTAAAGAAATTATTATTACCAGTTATGATGATAACTTCTTCACAGAAAAGTAGTTGAATTCACACCCTCAAAAAATGAAACGATTAGTCACCCTCATGAAAAGATTAATCACCCAGAATAGTGATTCTAGTAGTTCTACACAAATAGAAACTCCAAACAGTAAGATTTTTTGAAAAAAAATGTGATGTTCGATTTAGTCTCACTGATATAATCAAATAGTTCTGAAATTAAGAATTTTATAGATACATCCAAGACTATTCTCACTGAGAGATCATGGAGTTATGAGTTAATGTGATTGAGGTGCAAAGACAAATTTGATTATGTTTTGGAATTAATCGTGCCGATAAATTTCAAATGATAAAGATGATTTTTGTTTAGAATAAATTATATGAAATGAAAAAGTAGATAGACCCCCCCCCCCCATGATCAATTACTTAGAATTAATAAAAAAAACTAATTATTTAAACATTTGAATTATAGGAAATTGAATGAAAATCGGATGGAGAATAATTATTCCTTTTAATTTTCCGAGCTGTTTCTTTGATATGCACATCCTGTTATCTCTATATTTTTCCTCTCTGTCTAATCATCTAAAACTACCGCTACAACTCCCAGTATTGTGAGAAAGTGTTAATTGATGAATGAGTAGTGAATGAATATTCCAATTTCTGATACTACTCTGTTATAAACCCTTCTTTATTTGATGCAATTCATGAATAGTTCCACCGACTTATGTTGGTTCTCCTCTTTTACACCGCACATGTGCGTTTTTCTTCTATATGCCTCATGTCTTTAGCATCTCCCATGAAACAAAATTCTTAGGCTATTAAATTTGGATGTGAACCCGGACTGGGCTTCAATCTGCAAAATGAATTCAAGCTATTATACGTTATTTAACATTAAAAATAAAGTTTAACCTTAATTTAACAAATGTTTAATTTATAGTTACTTATAGATATTTGTAAAAATAATGGATATTAAATATTATCAAATGTTTTTTATTGACAATTTTATTTAAAACTTATATTAATTATGAATGATAAAATTATTTAATATTTTAAAAGTGTTATAATTGATAATAATTATTATTTTAAAAAATAATAAATTTAATGAAAGTGAATTTATTACTTTCTATTTATTAAAATAATTGATTTATTTATCAATTTTAAAAATTATAAATATAATTAGATCAAAATATTCTGTTTTTTATTAAATATATAAATAATTTATTATGCTATTTTAATTATCAATTAATTTTTTTACTGTTAAATTTTATTATAATTTAATTCTGTTTTTTTATTATTTATTAATTTTTTACTCTCCCCCTACTTCTTCATCACGCTGAGCATGGGGGGATTCACATCTCCTACTTCGGTGATGGCGGCCTAACGATGAAGTCGATGATGGCGGTTCGAGTTCCTCCCAACAACGTCATGTATTTCAGGCGGGTACCGGCTTGCGGTGGTGGTTGGTTGAATCAGTGTCATTTGGTTCTCAAGGCCAATGGCAGCTAGATACTTCGCAAACGGAGGATAGACATTAGGAATAGGTGGATGAAGGTTTGGATCTCTGTCTATTCGGCATTTGATGGCAGGGGTAGATCACGATCTCATTGGCATCAACACAGATTTGAAGCACCATGGCGGCTACGAGAGGTCCCAACTTGCAGAGGAGGTGTTCGATTTGATCTTCTATGATGTGATAGAATATTTTTTGGTTCAATCTATTTTAGTGGGATTTAAGTGTTTTCCCTTTTGATTAATCTATGGGGGAAATTGATCTACAACCGTGGGAGTCACAGTTGATCTGCAACAGTGAGTTGGTGAGTCTGAGTGGTATCAAGCAGCGGTCAGACAACTATCATGGGTAGTACAGGTGACAATGTCAATGAATCAATGGAATGTTTCTGGATGAAGACAGGAGGATCGGTGAGTCATCAGCGATGAGAAATAATGTATGTGAGTTAGTGAGCATCAATGGCTCAAGTTAGTAATGAAGGAATATTGAGACATCATTGGGAGGAATAAATCATTAAACTAAAAGAAATAAAAACTTTGAGGCCAACATTGAGTGGGATAATGGAACAGTGTCGATGCGTTCGAGTACCAAAAGTGAGTTGAGGACTCAATATTTCATATGATGCTCTAGTGGTGAGTAATGACTCAACATTGACACTTTCAACTACAAAAATGACAACATAAAATAAGTAAGTGTTGGGTTCCCTCAACATTATCACTCATGTGATGACTTAACGAACTGCATGACAAATAAAAACTGCGAAAATACAAAAAAAATTTTAAAAATTGTTTTAATTTTGAATAGAATTAATAGTCATAAAATAGTTTAATTAATTAAAAATGACGGGAAAATAAATAAAATACTGAAGAAAAATTAAAAGATGAATGAAATTAACAAACAAGCAGATACATATTAGAGCTAAAAGAGATAAAATATTTATTGAAATATAATTTATTGAAATTAATAATTAATAATATTAAGAGTACAAAAACCAAATATAAAAACATAAGTTAAATATTATGTTAATAAAATGAGAATAAATTGACAAATTTATTAATTAAGAAATTCTCTAAAACTATTATAAGATTTAGAAAGAAAATAATTAGTAAAAATAAAGAACAATATTAGTAAGTAGAATAATGATAATAATTTAACAGACTAAAAATAATAAATTTATTGTAAAATTTATTAAATAAAATTTTAATAATAAAAATAAAAATAAATTTTTTTTAACAAATAGTGAAATATTAATTAATTAAATCATTAAAAACATAAATAAAAGATGTAGAAAAAGTCAATAATTTAAGGCCACATCAAATTTCTCCCACTCAGAATGGCCCGAAAGCCTTCTTTTTTTAATTATAGATAATCTCCCTTTTAAGGGTTGAAAAGGAACCCGTACATGACTCGTAGGCCCAAGACACAAGGCCCGACATGACCCGTAATACATGACTCGAAGGCCCAGAGGCATATCATGCCCAATACATGACCCGTAAGCCCAACCCACTAGAACTGCCCCTCCCTAGCTTCTGCATCATTGATCACCTTTAGCTCCCCACCTGCATTGCTGATCGGCTAGCATTGCCTCGTACAAAGTTGCATGGTGTCTGGTCCCTATGGCGGTTGTCAAACCCTATCATTCTTCCAATCCGGTTAGCTCTGCTTCTGGTGACTACTATTGTTGCTATGATCCTCTTCCGGGGCATGCTCTGTGTGAACTGGGCTACTTCATGGTCTTCAATGGCCTGAAGGCCCTGTGGCCCGAAGGCCTTTGATGACCCGAAGGCCCTTGAGACTCGTATGCCCAAACCGGTGGCCCGAAGGCAAAAAATGGTGAATAGTTCTGGTTGCTACAATACCTACTACAATAATGTTACATCAGTGCTATAGTACCCAGAAATTCACCTCCACCTGGTTTTGAACCTGGGTCTCTTGGATGCCAAGCAGGAGCCCCTACCACTCAGGTACGGGCTCGTTGGCCAAATTTCCCCCACCTAAATGTTGATTGTCCTCAATCGATTTCATGATTTATTATCATTTTAAAATAAAAGAATATTTTTTTGATAACTATAATTGAATCATGTTTCATAGTTCCAAAATAGAGGATGGAAAATGTTAAGTGATGTTTTTTAAATTGAATACTTCAAATGAAATCTTTCCTAAATTCTAATAGTAACTCAGATCTTGAGGGAAGATAATCATTTTTTTAGGATTTCTTTCTTATTTATGAATCTACTTATTTACTTACTAAAATTAAAATTCATGTTCTATGTTCAAGAGTGATAACATGTTAAAAATATTGAAATTAAAAACTTAACCAAATATACTTTATACGCTAACCCTCTCATAGGTTCTAAAATTCATAAATTAATGTTTTTTAAATCACCATATTGTTACAACATAAATGGTTTCATACAAATAGATTGTCCCATTCTTCATTTATTGGTCATTATTCCCCTCACCTTAATGAACTCATTTTTTGACACTAGGAACTTTATTTTATTTTTCCCAAACATATTACTTATGCAAAGAACTGTGTGTATGCAGTTATTGAAATCAGAAATGACAATAGTTAACAGAAACACACCCAATTACTAGAGTCTTATAGATTCACCATGGGTTCCCAAATGCCTATTTTACTCGATTTATTTACATGAATTTCATTTAAATTGGATAACTATGGTGACTACTCTGTTAATAATTAAAAAGAAAATTTATTCCCCCTAGAAAAAGTTCGATATTCATGTTTCCTAAATTTATGATATCAACTCTATAAGAATGTATCCTATATCACCCTCACATATAGTTCTTAAAATGAATATTCAACAAATAAAAAACACTCAGTAATCCTTCATCGTCACATGTTTTATATTCTCAGGGACTCTTAACTACCATCAAGGTATCGTCCTTAAGAAAGACATAATTTAAATGTAGTGTGAAACCTAAAGAGATAAAATTGTGAAATAATTTTGAAAATATTTAACAATTTTTGACAAAACAAATTAGAGGTAGAGGTATTTCATGAGATAAAAAAATCATAGTTTAGCCCAATGTAAGTTCAGCCCCCCCCCCCCCCCCACAGACACACATAAAACCAATATTTTCCCCTATGATAAATTAAAATGTGGATAAGAAAATTTTATAGTTAAAGTTAAAAATAGAGTTTTCATTGCAGCATCTTAATGACTTGTTAAATGGTCTCAATAAAGTTCAAACATAATTTCCACAGTAGAAAATTTATATTCCAAAAAGTTAACAAGCATTTTCAATTAAGCCAGTGATATAGATTTTCAATTAAGTTCAAAAAGTTTCATGTAAGAATATTTAACAAAAGTGAATAAGGTACACAAAGGTCAAAATTTTATATTCAAATTGAATTATAATGTAGAAAAAAATAAATGCTACAACACCCAATAGATTAAAGAAAATTCAATAAAAAACCACATCCCATCATTTAACCCCAACACTTAATTTCCTAAAATGAAGAGAATTATCAGCGAATAAAGTTATGTTGAAAATATTTCTAGAAAATGAACACGCAACAAAAATATTTTTAGAATAAATAAAACATGTATTATAATTCTTATTATATAAACACAAGAATTAATAAATTCTAGAAATGTGGCATTTGCAGAAAAATTTTCCAGTAACAGCAGCTTTTTTTGTTTCAGCAACACTTACTGAAACACTACTACTACCACATCTGTGAGTCATCATAGTGGTGACTCACTGCTAGAAGTGGTATGGTGGCTCAAGCACAACAGTAAGTCAATGACATACCATTTCACAATAGAACTGTGACTTTGTAGTGACGTTTTTTTAAAAAATAAGGAGAAGATAAATGAATGTATGCAGAAATGAAAAGAAGAAATTTCCCTGAATTTTTTTCCATTTATGCTCAAGAATGAAACCGCATATGAATTGAAGAACAAAGGAAATTTCATCTCCAAATTGACACCAACAACATCATAATTATTATTCTAAATACAATAACAACAAGGTCATGAAAAAAATGCAGCAGGAACAGATAGTACAAAGGCAACAACAAGTAATACTTTACACAAAGTAAAACATGACAAAGAACATAAGTAAAAATATAAGAGAAAATATGGGTTGACACCCACGAAGAACAGAACTCTTAGTATTCATGTGGAGATCATTGAAATTATAAAAATAAATGAAAATAAAAAAATGATTGTCATAGAATAATGGGTTGCCTCCCTTGTAGGACTAGTTTTAAAGTCCCCAATATGACTCCCCTAGAAACTAACTAAAGTCACTAGGTGGGTGTGGTTACCAAAGTAAAAAATTTCTAAAAGTGTTTTCACATGATTGTTTAATAGAAAAATTAATTTTATGTGATCCAAAATGTAAGGAAATGGAAATTATATCTTCAAAAATAGAACATTTCCCTATTAAACAGCCTCTATCTATAAGGAACTACTCAATGGAGTCATCAAGTTGAGCAGCAGATTCATCACCCAGATTCCTTTTTTAGTATTTTGAAAATAATTTTAGTTTAGGTGGAAATGAATTGAATCCCTCAAGCTCTACCTATAATCTTTTAATCTTAGAAACATAAAAACTATCAATAGAATCAGTCTTGGCAGTAGTGCTTTCCACTTCTACATTATGTTCAGATTTGACAAAATTTTGATTTTCATGAAGGAAATAATGTTAAATTAGTAATTATAAGGGTTCTATATTGTGCTCAAAGTTATCTCTCTCAAAATCAACACCAAAAAATAAATTTAAAGGGTGATAGTGGTTTATTTCTAACAAACAAGTTCATAATGAGGGTTTTTAAGAGAAGTTTGTAAATTTTCAGTTTTCTCAATCGAAAAGGGTTACTCTTCCAAAACACTCTCAGTCCCAAAAAGAGATTAATCACCCAAATATATTGAAGAAGACATAGATAAATAGGAAATAGTCAGTTGTTTTATTCTAAAACCTCGTTTTTTACTAAGTCATAAATCTCTTCCAATATTTCCTTGTATGAAAACTAAAAAATTTCAGCCAATAATTCTGAAAATTTGACTCTACTTAAAACATCATGTATATTTTCAACTTTTACATAAGGTTAATTGTATAAAAGTTTTGTATCTCAACCAATGACCATGGATTATTCCAATTTAATTTCAGGGGGTGAATTTTTCAATTCACCATCAATAAATTGAAATTACATAATTTTCTATTTGAAACAATTATCCCTAAGTTGGTAAAAATTGCATTCTATCTCCGCAAAAAATCTCCATAAAATTGATTACTATGAGAAAAAGGAACCGAGACCTCATCAAATAATATCTTATCAAAGATTATTCCCTCATCATTATCCTTAAATATCATATAATAAATTTTTGGATTTACAATTTCAAAATATGGAAGAGAAGTTTTTAATCCAGGTTTAAATTTTTTAAAGTAATTGATTTATATGTTAATGTTGACTACCATAAATTTAAAACTTCAATGTTCAAGTTCATTATTCAAAACTTCAGTAACTCTTGGTGAATATTTTTTCACACTCAATATTTGAAATTCAAATTTTAAATCTAACTGGCCAATCACATTTTTAATGTTCCTTAAAAAATTTCAAAGTTGGGAACCATATACAGGATAGGACAATATTCTTCAATATCATTTAGTTTTTTCGTAAAATTTTCCATCTCAACTCAATTTATGTTATTAATGGGAACTCAAATATTATTTTCTGTAATCAGTGAGTTGGTAATTTCCATATTTTGTTCATCAAAATCAGATTCATAAAAGTATATGGTTTTTTATTATTTTCAACCTCATTATCAATGAAATTTTCATTTTAAAAATTTTCAAAATCATTTTGTTCAAAAATTATTTTAGCTTCTTCATGTTCTTCAAAACTAATATGTAATTCTAAGAGTGTATCCTCTAACTATTCATGTTTTTTTGGTTTTAATCTTGAAATTTCATTAATCATAAATCAATGAAATTTTCTTTATTTTGGTGAAGGTTAGATTTTATTTTTTATATAACTTGTCAAAACATAGCTAGATGGTCAAGTTGGGGTGCAATATTTTTCTCATTTTCATCAATGTAAGCAGTATTCTATGGTTGGTAGTAGACACACTACTAGGAAGTGTTCCCATTAATTCCACAAAAGAAACAATAAGGTCTAGAGTGATAATTTGAGCCTTTATAATCTTATATTTGTTAGAATTTGATGAGATTCAGCACACAAAAATTCATTATTTAATTAGAAAATTTTATGTTCAACAAAATAAGTAGAATTTATTTAGGAGATTTTTTTTCAGTAATTTCTTTATATTTTTTAATAAATATTATTTTTAAAACTCTTATAACCCTAACAAAACTCAGTGAATTCCCTCCCCAAACACAACGCCAAATTTTGGTAGGATACGAAGGTTCTCACATTCCTCAAAATTAAATTAATTAACCTACACTAGTATAGTAGTGAATGGTCAAACCACATAGAAGGAAGGTGAATTCCTAAAGGTTTAAAACAAACAGTCCCCACTGTTGACTGTAATGGGTAAATTTTTTGCTATTTTTAACTTTTTTATATTGATAACGATAGAATGATGATCAATGATTTTTTTAACAAAACTAAAATGTAATTGGAGCTATGATAATCAAATGGTGTAAATAGAGGTAGATGAAATTGATTAAAGAAAATTCCATAGGGAAATTAGTACAATTGGTTATGAGGATAAATTCTTCATATAAAAGTAGTTGAATTCATAACCTTAGAAAATAACAGGTTTATTCTCCCTCAACAAAAAATTAATCACTCAGAATAGAGAATCTAGTAGTTCTCTACAACTAGAAATACAAAACTGTAAGAGTGTTTGAAAAAATATGTTGTTTGAATTAATCTTGATGATATAATGCAATAATGATGGAATTAAAAATTTTAGAGATGCATCCATAGTCTTTCTCACTGAGAGATCAAGGAGTTATGAGTTAAATTGATGGAGTTACAAAGAAAACTTTTATTAAGGTCTAGAATTAATCTTGTCAATCAATTTCAAATATTAAAGAAGATGTTTTCCAAAGAAATATTAATAATTAAACCAATAGATAAAACAACCCAAACATGATCCATTACTCATAATTTATAGAAAAACTAAAGATTTTATCATTTGACTTACAAGAAATTGATAGAAAATAGGAAGGATAAGAATTATCCCTCTTAATCATCTGATTTGTTTCACTGATTCACTCATCTTGGTGTCTCCATACTTCACTACTCTTTCTACTAATCTAAATATTCTACTCTAACTTCTGATATCATTGGAATGTGTTAATCAATGAATGAGATCTGAATGAATGTCCCTATATCTAATGTTGGTATATATTCAAATGTTATGTCATCTGCTAAAACTCACCAATGATTTCAATAGACTTAAGTTGGTTCTCCTCTTTTACACCACACACATGCATTTTTCTTCTACAACCCTCGTGTCTTTAGCATATCCCATGAAACAAACTTCTTCAAGCTTTTGATATGAACCTGGATGTGAACTTAGTTTCTCTATGAATCTACACAATGAAGACAATCTACAATAAGTTATTTAATGTTAAAAATAATTTTTAAAATTAAATAAATAAATTATTATTTTTTAGTTATTTGTAAAAATAATTGATATTAGATTTTTTAAAATGTTTTTTGTTGATTCTTTAATTTTATTTTTATTTAAAACTTTTATTAATTATTAATTATAATATTATTTAATATTTTAAAATTTTTATAATATAAAATTATTATTAGTTAAAAAATATTAAATTTAATTAGTGGAAATTAATTTATTTGTATTTATTAAAATAATTAATTAATCTATTATGTTTGTAAATTGATAATATAATTAGATCAAATTGTTAATATTGTTGTTAAATACATATTTAATTTATTATATTATTTTAATTAATGATTAATTTTATTGATTATTATTTCTTATCATAATTTATTTATGTTTATTTTTATTATTTATTATTATTATTTATTTTATGATTATTTTTATTAATTTTTTACTCTCCCCCATACTTCTCCATGTAGTGCACTAGAAGGTTTCGGGTTCGAGAGAAAGCTGCTCCTACCACTATGATGGCAGAGCGATTGTGACGTCGATAAGGGTGGATCAAGATCATCCCTATGACAACAAGTATTTTAGGTGGCTACCGGCTCGCAGTAATGGTTCGCTGAATCAGCAGTGTCGGTTTCTGAAGACCGGTGGTGGCTGGAAAGTTTATGAACGATGGATCCGCTTGTGGAAGAGGTGGATGGTGGTTTGGATCTATGTCTGTTCGGTAGTTGATGGCAGGGGTTGATCGAGATCTCAGCGGCGTTGACGTAGATTGGAAGATCAAAAACGGCGGTGGTAGGTCCTGATTTGCAGTAGAGGTGTTCAAGTTGATCTTCTGAGATGTGATATAATTGTTTTCTGGTTCAATCTAGTGAAGAGTTTTTAAAGTGTTTTTTATTCTGATTTATCTGTGGTGGAAATAGATCTACGTCCATAGAATTCATCATTGATCTGTGAAAGTGAGTCAAAAATGGGTTGATGGAGATTTTGAGTGGTATCAAGAAGTGATGAGATAGATGATGTGGGTAGCAGAGGTGATGGTGTCAGTGACTCAAGGGATGGTTTCTGGATGAATGTGAGATGATCAGTGAGACAACATGGATGTGAAACGGTGTCGATTATTCAGTGAGCATCAATGACTTAAGTCATCAAGGAAGGAATGGTGAGACAACATTGGGAGGAAAATGGTGAGACATGGAAAACAGAAAAGGGAATAAATGAGTCACCATCGGGCTGCCAATGGGGACTCAATTATCTTATGGTGAATAAAAAAAGAAATTTTAGTGAATCACCTACAGAAATAAATTATCAGGAAATAAATATAATTAACATCATAATGATTAAAATGTAATTCTAAAAATAAAACTAAAAAATTAAATTAATAAAATTTAAATCAATTAACTAAATAAAAGATTAAAACATAAAACTAATTATTAAAAAATAAAATTAAACTAAAATTAAAAAAGGATTAAATTTAATGAAAAACAATTACTACTTTAAAAATTGAAATATAAAATTGAAATATAAAATTAAACTAAAAATATTAAATTATTTGAGGCCAATAGTCAGTGGGACAATGGCACAATGTTAGTGACTGTGGGTACCAATGATGATTCAAGGACTCACTATTGTGTATGAGGATCTAGTAGCTGGTAATGGCTCAACGCTGTCACTTTCAACTAAAAAAGGGAAATGAAAAATAAGTCATTACTAGGTTCCCTCAATAATATCACTTATCTGGCGATGACATAACGAACATCATAAAAAATAAAAATAGAGATAATACAAAAAGTCATTAAAAATATATTTTAATTAAAAATTTAATTAATATAGTATTAAAACAATTTAGTTAATTAAAAACGAGGATAATATAATTAAAATACTGAATAGAAATTTAAAACTAAAGAAAATTAAAATACAAATAGATAAATATTAATGTTAAAATAGTTAAATTATTTATTGAAATATAATTAATTAAAATTAATGATAATTTATATTAAAAATAAAAGAACCAAATATAAAATCATAAATTAAATATTATTTTAATGAAAAGGAATAAATTGACTAATTTATTAATTAAGAAATTTCCTAAAATTTTTATAACATCCTGAAAAAAATTTGAAAGACTAAAAATAAAGAAAAAAAATTGTAAGTAAAAGAAAACTAATAATTTAAAAGAATAAAAATAAAAATTAATTTTAAAAATTGATTAAATAATAAAATTAATTATAAAAATATAAAAGTGAAAATATTTAACAAAAAGTGAAATATTAATTAATTAAATCATTAAAAACATAAATAAAAAATTTGGAAAAAAATCATCAATTTAAGACCACATCAGTATGCATGATCGATACTTTCACTTCTCATTTAATGGAAATGAGGGTAAACTGTGGTTTTTTTCATAATCACAATAATATTTAATAATATTTAGAATGATGAGTTTATTATATTAAGATAAATACCATATATTTATAGGAGATCAAAGAAGAATTAAAAACAAAGTGATTGGCTAAGGTCTTTACCTCTTCTTTGAATGAACTCCATTGGATATCCACTTAAAGACTATATGTGTGGTTGTTTGGATTGATCATCACCTATATAACATGGATAGTGATGTTTTGAAGAAAATTGGACAGGGTTTGGTCAACCGAGAATGCTCAAATTTGGGTAAAAAAGAGAAATACAGCGACCTCATACTTTTACACATATCATTACATGATTTTAAGCATAGTAAAGCATCATATTACAAGACAAGGATCGTAATGTCTAGTGTCATGGAAGACTAGGTACATAAAACATAATACATGGAACTAAATATTACATTTCATTATATTGTCTTCATAAAGAGCCCTTAACTTCCACTATGCTCATACATCTTCATAGGATTAGTTGAGGATAACATGAACAAAGGGATGAGCTAAAAATCCCTGTAAGTGAATAAACACAAGAATTAATATTATTCACATGGGTTAGAAGGCATGAAATAATGATATAAAAAGTCATGGAATATATGAAATCATAGCATATAATCATGGTATCATATAAAAATGCATTCATAGTAATGTGTAAGAAACATAAAACAATACTTTATCCAAAGCCAATGCTTGTTTCACATAGAAGATCCCAAGTCAAGGTGAACCACTAAGACCATTGCACATGGTAGCATGAGTCAAGGCTAACCTCCAAGACTATTGCAAATAAAATCTCATGAGAATAATATTTACACAATTAATTGGAGTGATATCTAGGATCACCCATCATAACATGTCCATGAATATTCTTGCCACATAATAAATCATACATAATCAATTATACATAAACATAAGGGTACCCATGGAAAGAAATGGGCACCATAATCATGTTATAAAGCATAAAAAATGGGTATAACATAAAAGTGTTCATGAGGTAATGTAATAAGATTATAAATGGACAAAAATAAGTTATAATATTTATATATCATGATAAGTGATGTAAAATTGAAGTAATAACATGTAAAAATAATATTTAAGAAAATTTAGAATTAAATCATTTTAGTGCGGTTTAAGGAAAATATCAAAGATCATTTTAAAAAATGAATATTATTTTATATAAATATAGAAGTGAACCAACAAGGTTTTAATAAAAAAAATATTGGATTTATAAGATATATGGTTCCTTAATACATATTATAGAGTGCACTTGAAATTGGGTATGAATTCAGAAATTTCCATTAAAACAAATTTTCTTATCGAGTTGAATTGAGATGGGAACCACTTAAATATTTACACATCAAAAAGGGAATTATGAATGAACCTTGATAAATTATTTTGTATAATTTAAACATTATTTATAATATATACCTAAAAAATAACAGATAACATCATTTGGGTAAAAAGAAATATAGAGCAACCTGAAAGAATAATGGAGGTTCGAGTAGAATCCCTTACCTTAAGTCTGATGGTTTCCTTCACAGGATCATACTATCCTGGATAACCAAATTAAATTAATTAATTATTATTTAAAAAACATATTATTCATTTAATTTATTTATTATAACCTTATTAATTTCATTAATAGCATTTTTTATGGGTTAATAGGTTCAATTTCATTATTCGAAAGCATTTGTTTCCTTGGTTTTCATGACTCGTTTCCTTATATACATGTAAGGAAAAACATGTATGATGTGAATTGATTTCCATAATAGGAATTATATGTTATTAGTGAACATACATCAGATTAAATGGTTATAAATTCCATTTGGTCATCTGGAGTAAAGATAAACCATTATAAAAAACTTTAACGATAACTGTTTTGGTTAATTGGTGATATTTGATCACATCAAACACATCTTGATTTATAAATTAATATCATGTATATACGATCACATAACATTAAATTAGTCATAATATATACATTACAGTCTGTTTCAACCATAAATATGGTTTCATTACCAGAATTGCATATGGTAATAGAAATTTCAAACCCGTCGTCCTTCAATATGATAAATTAACACATCTTGAATGGTGTTTTCATTTCTAGAATAAATGGAGGGGGAATGTGATATGATGATGAATTATTACATTATGATAAAAAAAATTAAAGTATAACTAAGTTACAGGAGTTAACATATCATTTGGATTAAAGGAGGCATGGAAAGAAAAATAATGAAATGAACTTGAAAGAAAATAAATGAAATGAAAAGATGAATTTTCCTCTTTAAGATATCATCCATGAGAACATATTTTGGGGAGAGGATTTGATCTTGTAAAGAGAGAAATGGATTATTAATGTGGGATTGGGTATTTGGGAGATATTTGAGTAGAATTTGGACTAGTAATAATACTTGAGAGGTGTGAGGATAAACGGTAAAGAGGGGTGGTATTTATAGTGGAGGAGAGGAGGGTTTTCTCAATATTTTTTCATTATTTTATTATTTTTTCCCAAGAAAATTAATATTAATTATTATTGTGACCAAAAATAGTATGTGGGAATGTGAGTTTGAGATAATGGCCTTACATAATCCATATATCAACTAATGACATTATAATTCAAGTATTTAGCATTTATTGGAAATTATCGTATTTCATTATTCATCAAAAAATAAAGTATTCTAGAAAAATCGCAAAAATTTACCCTAACCATTATTAGATGTGTATAATTCAAAAATGACCTAAATTTTTCGTAAATAATTATCTAAAAATTTTAAATTTAATATTTAATTAAAATCATAATTTTCTTGAAATATAAAAAATTTTAAAATTAAAACTGCTTTAATAGCACTTTGATAAATTAACTAAGGTATCTGAATTTTTTTATAATAATAAGTCATAAAAATAATTTTTTACGAATAAAATTTAAAAAAATAATTTGTTTGTCAATTAAATTAATCAAGAAAATTTAATTAAATTACATGGATTACAAAAATACTAACATTTTGTTAACATTTTTTTAAAATATATATCTACATATACTATTATATAATTATACCATATTGTTAATTAAATGTGGGTTAAATTTTATTTATGCTTTATTTGGTGATGTTACTATTATATTGACCAGTTTATTATTCATAAGGGTCGCATTACTATTCAAAAGGTCAAGTTACTATTTCCTTGGTATACATTCCTTAACTTCTAGAGATACCTTTTGTTTTACTCATTCATTATTTATATGTTTTTATAGGGTTCTAAATGTAATATTATTTTTTTATACTACAAGAAATAGTTGTAAGAATGTAATTTAGATTGATTAAACTTTGGGTCATTACATTCTTCCCCCCTTATGGAATTTCACCCTCAAAATTTCGTTTTACATTCTAAGCCATAAACAGGTGTGGGTATTTTTCCTTCACTGCCTCCTACAGTTCCCATGTTTCCTCTTCATAATTATGGTTCCACCATATCAATTTTACCAGGTGAATATTCTTGTTTCATAGAAATTTATCTCTATGGTCCAAGATCTTCAATGGCTTCTCCTCTTAATAAAGATCATTCTCCAATTGTACCACCTCTGAAGAGAGTACATGTGAAAGATCTGGTATGCATTTAAGAGGGATTTGTGCAGTAGATCTTGCACTTTAGGCATAGTTGGTGGGAAATATAGTTTATAGGCCATGACTCTAACATGATTAAGGATGTTGAAGGGGATGATGTTCATGGGACATATCTTTCCTTTCTTCTCAAACCTCATGAAATTATTTTATAGAGATATTTGGAAGAATACCATGTCTCCAACTTTAAACTGAAGGTCCCATCGACGATTGTCTTCACAACCCTTCTCTATAATTTGGGATACCTTGATGTGTTTTTGAATGGTTGTCACCATCTCCACCATTTCATCGACTATTTTGGGTCCTAGAATCTTATTATCACTAACTTCATCTCAACATGCCATTTTTCAACACCTTTTCCCATAAAAGGCTTCGTAAGGGTCCATTCAGATGCTGGAGTAGAAACTATTACTGTAAGATTATTAGACTAGTGTAATATGTTTGTCTCACCCTCCTTTTAAGTCCATAGAACATTCCTTCAACATTTCTTCCAATGTTTAAATTTTTCACACAGAATGGCCATCAGTTTGAGGATGATATGTCGTACTGAAGTTTAGTTTAATGCTTAGGGAATGCTAGAGACTTCTCTAGAACATTGAGGTGAATCTCAACTCTTTATCAGATACAATATTGGTACTCAATACAGCATTAAAACCTCTTATATATATATATATATCTGTGCAATTTTACCCAATGAGAAGTCCTCTCAAATTGAGATAAAGTGATATTTATTTGTTCGATTATTCACAATGACCCATATAGCATTGTTTCCTCTATATGTCCTTGTAAGTCCCATGAAAAAGTCCATAGTGATGTTCTTCCACTTCCATGTTGGTATGGATAATTTCTATATCATCCCATTAGACTTATATCTTTCAGCCTTCACTTGTTGACATACCAGACACTTTGATGTATATTTTAAAATCTCCTTCTTTATCTCTGGATCAGATGGTACACATAGTGATAACCCAAATCTTATAACTCCTTCCTCATCAATCTAAAACAGAGAGGATTTCCCATTTCTAATAGATTCCACTCTTTTCATAATTTCTATATCTTTTCATTGAGAATCATTTATATTAACCATGAGGGATAGTTGACCAACCATTTGAGAAAGGATTTATGATTATCCTCCCTTAATGATTCCAATACCCATCCTCTACAAATCTACGAATATTGGATTCTTCTAAACTATCATCATTGATAATGATGCATGATCCTTTCTACTAAGAGCATCTTCCACCTTATTTTCTCTACCAGGATGGTAGTGGATTGAGGATTCATAATACTTAGTGAAATCTAACCATCTTCACAAGCTCATATTAATCTCTTTCTTTGTGAATATATATTTGAGACTCTTGTGATAATTATATATCTCACAGTTCTCCCAATAGAGATAATATCGCTAGATTTTCAATGCAATGATCACAACTGCCAACTCCGGATCAAGTGTGGGATAATTTCATTCATGAAATTTTAGATTCCACGAGGAGTATGCTATCACTTTATCATTTTGGATTAGAAAAACTCATAATCAATTGTTTGAGGCATCACTATACACCAAAAAGAGTTCTCCACTTGTTGGGAGTGTGAGTACCGACACAGTGATAAGCCTTTTTTTAAGATCTATAAATATTTCATCACATTATTTATTCTAGAAAAAAATCACCCCCTTCTATTTCAGCATGGTCACTGGATTGAAAAATCATGATAATTTCTTAAAAAATAATCGATAATACCGATCTAGACCCAAAAAACTACCTATATCTGTTAAAAATATTGGATTGAGACACTCTTCAATTGAATTTGTCTTTGAAGTGTCCATGGATATCCCTTTGCTTGTGATATCATGTCCCAAGAATGATAATTCCTCCATTAATAACTCAAATTTACTTTCCATTTCATAATGTTTCTCTCTTCAAAAATTCATCAATACAGTATTCAAATTCACGTCATGTTCATCCTTCCTATTGGAGAACATCATAATATCATCGATAATGAATACAAAATTTTTTTCAAGGTAATATCTAAAGACTCTACTAATTCAATCCATGAATATTTATGGTGCATTAGTGAGTCTGAAGGGTATCAAAATGAAATCATAGTGTCCATACCTTGTTTAAAAGGTGGTCTGGGGAATATCTTCATTCCTCACCATTAATTGATGATATGCTGACCAAATTTCTACCTTTGAGAAGTAACTGGCCCCATATAGCTAATAGAATAAGTCATCTATATGAGGTAGGGGATACTTGTTCTCTATCATGATTTTATTGAGCTCACAATAATCAATGCAGAGGCACATTGATCTATCTTTATCTTTAACAAAGAGGATGGGTGCACCCCATGGTGAAGCACTCAGGCGTATAAAAATCATATCTGAATTATCATGTAACTTATTTATATTCTCTTCTAGATCTATAGTTTCCATTCTATAATGTTTCTTGGATATAATCATAGATCTAATAATAAGTTTAATTTAGTACTTGACCTCTCTTTCATGAGGAAGACTAGTAAATTCTTCAAGGAATAGATTAGTGTAATTCCTCACTATGGGCATATATTAGAGAAGTATCATATTATTTGTCTCAATTATTTGAGCCAGACATGTTTTCTCATAAGGTAGTAATATCCACACTTAAGAAAATTATTATATAGGATATTCATCTTCCACCTTACACTTATAAAGAATTTTAGGATGCTTCAGGATGTGTAGAGTGATCTCCCTTTCTTGATAGTTTATTTTGGCTTGGTATAAAGATAATAAATCCATGACCAAGATAATATCGAACTCATATAAAAGAAGTATTGTCAGATTTTCTAGGAGGTTCAGTCCAAAAATGTTTACTGGGAGGAGTTATATACTTTGGATGCAGTAATTTCCCTATTTTCTGTTCTCATAATTAACTTAATCTCCAAATTTTGAGGAGGTGTTTCAATAGTTCTACTATATTTGAATGATATGAAAGAATGCATATAACCAGAGTCAAATAGTAAATTTTCTATTCCTGAATGAATATCTTGAATACATATCACTACAACATTGTCTGGATCCACCTCAGCTATAGTGATAACATAAGCCCTTCCTTGTTTCCATGGAGGTTTTTGTTTATTTCCTCTAACAACCCTTTTCTTAGGGTAATTGTTCTCATAATTCCCATGATACTTGAAGTTGTAACAATTTAATATAGGGTGATCATTGATTTGAACCTCTCTTTCTTCTTCAATTTTAGTGGGATTCTTCATATCCCTTTGGTAGTTATTTTCTAGATGTCCCATCTTTCCATATTTGAAATAGTTTCTCGTTCCCTTTAGAAAGTTCCCAATATTCTTTTTCCCACAAATTTGACTTATGGGATGTTCAATATTCATTATATCATGGGATTTAATTAGTGAACCACCCATACTAGAATCTATTTTCCTCTTTTTTTCACTTGGACCATGGGACCATTGAGAGTCTCTAATCTCCATTTCAACCTTGAGGGCGCAATGGACAATATCTTCTTAACTGTCGAAGTCTCTAATTGCCAATTTTCTTATAGACTTAGCTTTAGTCCATTAAAGAAGAGATCCACCATGATTTCAATGTTCATGACAAAGATAGAGGCGTATCTTGCAAGACTTGTGAAGTTTGCTTCAAACACCCTGATGAGATCATATTCCATCTTCTTAAGTCTGATGAATTACCTTTATATATTGAGATGAAGGGTTTGCAGAAAATATTAATTCAAACCCATTTTATTTAATTCATCCTAATATATGGAATAAATTTCCTCACGGGACGTTGTATTCTTGATTAGTGTCCACCAATGATAAGATTCCCCATCAAAATAATAAACCACTAGTAAAAATTTCTCTTTTTCTGAGCACTAGAGGATAGAGATTATCTTTTCAGTGGACTTAATCCAATGTTCTACAAGGAGGGGATCAAAAGATATACTAAAAATGGGAGGAATTTTCCTTATGATGTATTCTACGACAAATTTATCTTTCCTAGGAGAATATTGGTGTTCCACATGATTCACGTTATTATTCATAACTTGATCTAGTTGAGCATCTACTATCATGAAGTTTTAAGCAGCCGTTCCCATCATATCAGACATATCATTAGGGAAATATTCACATTACCTATCACATATATTGATTGGAACATGTTATCATATTTCCTACCACTAAATAAGATAACAATAGTGAAATTAGGGGGATTTAATACTTAGATAAAATGAATAAATTAAATTTTTAACAGAAAGGGATAAATTGTATATCATATATTTTGATTCCATAAGTTTAAATCTAGGATATCCTTGACATATTTCTTAACATATATTCTTATGGGATCTTTTTTTATCCCCTTAATAATGTTTTGTACTAAGCTTATGAATTTACAAATGCATTACCCTTGGGAGTGTCAAATTAGGAGGACGGTAAGGCCATTTTTCATGCACCAGTTCCTGTTCAAGTCTAGCTCAAAGTAGTGTTTTCAGATTTTACCCCTAGATACATTATGCTAGAACCATATACACCTGTTTGTATCCATAAAATGATTTATTTTATTTATGAACCACTTACTCTATACTTACCAAAATTTATGGATTTTTTTCTTATACTTAGTCTCATCCCTAAGGTTCTTAATAAAGTTATCTACTCCCAATCTCCAAAAACACTAGACCATCCTATGATACCAACTATAAAGACCCTAACCATTCAAACATATATTTACATTAGTTTAGGTATAGTAAAGCATCATATTACATGTCAAGGATTCTAAAGTCTAGTGTTTTGGAAGACTAGGTACAAAAAACATAAAACATGGGACTAAATATAACATTTCATTATTTAGTCTTTATAAAAATCCCCTAACATTCATTGTGATCATAAATCTTCATAGGATAACCTGGGGATAAATGAACAAAGGTATGATCTAAAAATCTAGTAAGAGAATAAAAAAAAGAATAATGATTTAGCACATGGGTTAGAAGGCATGAAATAATGATATAAAAAGGCATGTAATATATTTAATCACAACATATAATCATTGGATAATATAAATATGGATTCATAGTAATGTGGAAGAAACATAAAACATGAAGTTAGCATGATTCAATGATCATTTCTCATAGGGTAGCACCTATTATGTTTAACCACCAAAACCGTTTCACAAGGGAGCATGAGTCAAGGCTAATCGCCAAGACCGTTTCACATAATGTCTCATGAGACTAAAATTTACCCAATGCATTCGAGCGCTATATAGGTGAAAACATCATAAAATATTCATGAATATTCTTTACACATAAATAATCAAACATTATCAAATATACATAAACATAAGGGTACCCATGGAAAGAAATGGGTATCATAATTATGTGATAAAGCATAACAAATGGGAATATCATAAAGGTGTCCATGAAGGAAATAAATTAGATCATTCATGGACAAATATAAGTTATAATAGGAATATATCATGATAAGTGATGTGAAACTAATGTGATAACATGTAACAATAGTATTTAAGAATCTTTATAATTAAAACATTTTAGTGCGGTTTAAGGAAAATATCAAATATCATTTAAAATTAAAAAGGGAATAATATTTTATATAAATCCATCACTAAACAAAGATGGTTTTCATAATAAAAAATGGGTTTTATAAAAGATGTGTTATCTTAAAATATATTATAGAGTGAACTTGATATTGGTTATGAATTCAAAAATTTCAATTAAAATGTGCTTACTTATCAAGTAAAATTGAGATGGGAACCACTTAAAAACATGTACATACCCAAAAGATAATGATTAATGAACCATGATACATGATTTTGGATACTTTACACATAATTTATAATATGTACATAGAAATAATACATAACTTCATTTGGATAAAAAGAAAGATATTTCAACCTGAAGGAATAATGGAGGTTCATGTAGAATCCCTAACATTATGTCTGATGGTGTCCTTAACATGATCTTAATTTCTTTAATAACCAAATAAAATTCATTAATTAATATTTATTTAATTAATTATTTAATGAATTTATTTATTATAACCTTATTAAGTTCATTCCTGGTCTTTTTTATGGGTTAATAGGTTAAATTTCATTATTTGTGAGTGTTTGTTTCCATGGTTTCCATGATTGGTGTACATATATACATGCAAGGATAAACATGTAAGATGATAATGGATTTCCAGAATAGGAACTATATTTTATTAATATAATTACATAATATTACATGGTTATAAAGTAAATTGGTTTATTTTCAATGAAGAAGAATCATTATATAAAACTATAATGATAATTGTTTTGGTCAGTTGGCAGGTTTTTATCACATCGAACACATATTGCTTTGTAAATTATTATCATTCGTAAAAAATATTACAGAAACTTAAATTAGACATATTAAAAATATTATAGTCTATTTCAATCATAGAAATGGTTTCATGATTAGAATTGAATATGGTAATAGAAATTTAAATCTCGTCATCCTTGGGTGTGATAAATTAACACATCTCGGATCGTATTTTCATTTATAGTATAAAATTTGGGGAAATAATAGAAGATGATGAATTATTACATTATGATAACAACCTTATAGTACATGTAATGAACTGGAGTTATCATAACATTTGGATGAAAGGAGTTGAGGAATGAAAATGAAAGAAATAACTTGAAAGAAAATAAAAGAAAAGAGGAATTTACCTCTTTAATATATATTTTTTTAGAATCTCTTTTTGGGGGAAGATTTGGTCTTTTTAAGACAAAAATTATTTTGACGTGTATATGGGATTAGGGAGAGATTTGAGTATAATTTGGACTAGGAACAAGGTTATTGATGTGTGAGGAGAAGAGGTAAAGATGGATGGTATTTATAGTGGATGAGAGGAGGGTTTTCTAAATATTTTATTCATTACTTTATTATATTTCTCAAGAAAAAAAATATTAATGATTATTATCAACAAAAATAGTAAGTGGGAATGTGAGTTCGAGATAATGGCCTTACACCAGCCACACATTATCTATTAGCATCATAATTCAAGTATTTAGCATTTATCGGAAATCATCATATTTCAAAATTCATAAAAAATTAAAGTATTTTAAAAAAATCCAAAAAAATCATCGTAACAATATTTTGATGTGTAGAATTCAAAAATGATCTCCATTTTTCAAAAATAATTTTCTATATATGAGAAAATTAATTTCTAATTCAATTTATAATTTAATTGAAAAATAAAAAATTCAAAATTACTACTCCTTTTCTAACACATTTTAAAATGAACTAAGGTCTCTTAAAATCATCATATAATCATATGTCATAAAAGTACATATTTATGAATAAATTTAAGGAAACTAAATTTTCTTTTAATTTATTAAATTAATCAAGATATTGTAATTAAATATACATGACTTACAAAAATACCTACACTTTGATAATAATTGTTTAAAATATATATCTACTTATACTATGATATAACTATACCATATTGTCACTTATAAGATGGATAAATTTTATTTATTACTTAATTAGAGAGGTTACTATTTTATTGACTGGTTTTCTATTCGTAAAGGTCGCATTACTATTCCATTGGTCAAGTTACTATTTCATCAGTATACGTTCTTTAACTTCTAATGATACATTTTATTTTACTCATTCATTATTTATAAGGTGTTTATTGTGTTCTACATGTAATATTATATGATTATACTATGTTTTGTAGTTCCTTGAAATGTGTATTCTAGTTTTAAGAATCACTGTTTCTAGGTGGTTTCTATTGGATTTATTAATGGAACTAGAAACTTCCAATTGTTCATTATCTAAAGGGGACCTAATTCCCAAAGGAAGGAATTTGTTAATTTTGAAATTCACAATACTTAAGAACATGCATTGGTCAAGAGTATGGGAGGTTAGACTCTTCACACCCTTTTGGGGGGAATTATTGTCTACTCCGAGACTGTCTTTGTAAATTTAAGATATTTTCATGAATAATTTTTAATTCAACAAGTATAACATAAGTTTCCCTTGGAATTTACAGTCACTTATTAACATGTGTAAAATTTAGAATCATCAGTATGCATCCAAGATTCTTCATTAATGGAAATATCTGTATGTATTCAAGGTTTTTCATCAATGGTATCCTCTAATATACTACTTAGATATTATTTTAATCATAATTGTGATTATACTGGTTGTAAGCCACTCAATGGGGAACTCTGGAATTTATTATCATCCAGGGAGATGAAGGATTGGTTTGATTTTGGGATCATGACCATAAAATGGGATACCTATGTATCCTTGTAAAAGGAATCATAACCCCCATAGTTCGATGCCACTGAATGGGACACATCATACAATTTAATGTAATGTGATAAAGACCTAGCCATATAGTTTAATGTCATGTGGTATGGACATATAAGAAGGATTCCTACATATCTCATATAGATGGGAATCAAAGCCCACGTAGTTCAATTAGTCTCATAGGACAGCATAATCCTTTGAGAGAAATGAGTTTGGGATTACTTCTTGAAAAGGATGCCTTGATGATTTGGGGTTTAATTTTGCGATTATTACTAAAGTGGATGCCCAGATTAAGGAAATTAGGGTTGGATTCCTAAGGAGGATATTCAGTGAGAATGGGCCCTAAAAGGCTTCATACGTATCCGGGTTTGAACATGAATCAGAGTTATCATAGTTCATTCGATTGTGAAAATGTTGTGACCATGAAAAATATCTAAGACAATGTGAGTTATGCTCGGTGTGAGAAATAAGAATATGTCAAAGATTCAACAAAGGCATTCACACTTTAAATTTTTGTCCTCCTCCACTGGTCGAAGAGGGCGCACCTATGGCAGCGAGGGTGGATGAGGTCAAGACGATCCTGGAAGAGAGAAAGGCGACGAGCCTTCCCTCTATTCTATTTACATTGGACAAGGGTCCAATGTAATGATGAAGGGATGAAGGTTAGCTGATTACACTATGATGGCTACCCATGGTGACAAAGCCTAGTGGTAGAGGGAAAGGGCAATAAAAGTCCCTGTTACCATCTCCCCTTTGGTCTTTGGCACTAAAGAACAGAGGAGGAGCAATGATGCTGCCTCCTGCAAGAAAAGATAAAGGATTATGCAAGTATGGTTTCCCTAAAATTGATCCTGGTCGGGTAGGGAGACTTTTCCTTTATTTTTTTTAAAAGGAAAAGTAAGTATGAACTGTATCTTCCCCGACTAGAGACCTGAGGTTCTGGGACTTCTCTTCGAGAAAGGAGATTCTAGGACCCAACCCTACTCTAAACCAGGAACATTCCAACACTATTTTTTTTCTATAAAGGTCTATGTGGCTATGGATATAAAAACCCATAGAAACTCCATGAATCCTAACCCCATTGTGAAAAAAATGTGGGAAACCTCTGACTGTGGAAATAGAAACCCAAATAAGAGACATTTTGATGTGTCTTTCCCAAAGGTTTGACAAGTCAAGAGGTTTTGGTGGAGGTCTCGATAGAATACCTTTTAGACAAGGGATCCAATGAAAAAGAATCCTTACCATGAATGGATTTGAGGACGTTTTTATGGATTGTAGACTGAAGAGAGTGAAGAATGTAAGTGAATCAAGGAGGGGCCCCCAAGTATAGAAGGGCACACAAGTATGGGAACACAAGTACACTTGGGTGACCTGATGTTCACTTAAGCAACAAACAAAATGTATGTTAATACATGGGCGAGACCTTGCTCAAGCCTTAAAAAGTATTCACAGGTGATTCTAGAAGTGGGGCGCTCAAGTTCCTGTGAGAGGAATGCACGGTACACAAGTATTTCTTACTTGGGGAGGTTGGGTGCTTTAGGCACGCAAGTGTTATGGTTTTCAAACACTAAATGGACTTATGTCCAATGATCCTCCCTTAAATACTCCGCTCATGGTGTTGAAGAACTACCTTGAAAGTCTCAGAAGACTGGGGTGAAGTACTAGGATGACCAGAGCAGCAATTGAGCTTCCTGGAAATTCGTCCCTACAAATGAGGGCCCCAAGGGCCTATTTATAGGAAAATAAGTGACCTTGGGTGAAATGAGTTGGGCGCACAAGTAGGATGTGCTACATAGTGTAGGTGCACAAGTGGGTTGCATGACATAGTGGGGCACAAAAGTAGGCTGCACGCCGATAGGATTTTGGCTAGACTAAGGCAGCCAAAAACTTATGCCTTTGAAAATATTGAGTTTTATTTATGTATTTTCCCCCTTTTATTTCTAATGGATTTCCTTCTTCATATTTTTTAGACTCTTTGATAGAATGGAGTATCAAAAAAATCCCCCCCCCTCTGAATTGGATCTGAAAATGAAAAGAGGATCCTATACTGAGGTAAATTAATGAAGGAGAAAGAAAATAGCACTGGGGCGCGCAAGTATTGGCACTCAAGTGGGATTGGGTGTGAAATATTGTAATGCGTAATATTTATGGCATGCAGGGTTACATGCATCGCTTATATATAACGGATTCAATTCCATGAAAAGTCTCGCAACTTCTGAATTTTCATCTCTCAGTGTGCACATCTTCTTCTATTCAAGCACTTTTGTTTCATCGCGCTTCTTCTGTACGTTTTTTTGCTGCACACTATAAGTGGGGTTCCATACTTGCGCACCTACTGATACTTTCATGCCATAATGTCTTTGCTATTTTTTTGTAAGACACCAAAAATGAACTTACTTTTAAAAGATGATCTCTATCTTTTTTGTAGGTTTAATGGATCCTAAAAGAATTAGAACTACTGATGAGTACACTAGCAAGAGGATTGATGACATGATTAATGTCATTGGTCATTATTATTTTTACATTTCTAAAACCACCCTTCCAGACATAGAAAAATATTTGAAGAAGTATCATTTTAACTTTCCTCGAAGCACCTATCTGCCTTTGTATAGCTATAGCCATTTGCAGGATGCTAACATTCTAGATCCAAAGAACTATGTCCCACATTCTTTGTTTCAGGATTATACTAACTTCTCATCAGCCAATTCTTCTATTGGAGGCTCATTTTCTAATGCTGAGACAGTAGAGAAAGCTCATATTATGCATCATAGTCCATGTGCTCTAGATTTGAAGGCACACACACCCGAGATGTAGCCACACTGCTATTCATCCATCTTCAAATATTCTCAGATAGATCAGTCCAAGGGATGAAAGAAAATTTGGGACTTCTGCCCCGGAGGAGGTGTAAAAACCGCATGGATATGGGCATACTGGGTGCAAAAGACATGTAAAAAATTTGCAGATAATTTGAGAGTCATCGGGATTTATGAGGCTGTCTAGGTTGGGAAAACCTACGTGTATCGGAATGACGATTTCGTGCCAAAATTATTAAGTTTATGGATCCCAGAGACTAATTCCTTCCATTTAACACATGGAGAGGTAGGTATCACCTTGTGGGATTTTTACAAGATTTCTACAGCTCCAATACTTAGAGACATGTATGATGATTTTATTCCTCCCAAGGAGACATGGAATGACTTGGAGAAGACACCATATTTGGTTCGTGAGTTTATGAAGATATTTAACAAAATCAAGAATATAATCACCATGAAAACTCACACCAGGAGGGATATTCATCCGGAGGAATGGATGGAAATATTTTTAATAAAGAATAAGGAGGAGGTTCCCACTTACACCCGTCCGACTAGCTGTCCAAGGGCAGAGAAGAGAGGCACTCCTGACACTTTTTGGCCAATATTGAAGAAAGGAGAATTTGATAAATGGGGATATGAAATCAACCCAAAAATTCTTACAAATACGTTTGGTAGGTTTCTTAGCCATGTGGATCAGTGTGTATTTATTACCAGTCCGAGACTCCGAATGAGGTGTGAGGCCAGGAACCTTTGTTATTGCAGCTAAGCTGGCTGAGAAAAGGATGGTAGGGTTGGCTACTCCTGTTTTGGCCAAGATTCATAGTAATTTTATAAATATTTAAAAATAGAAGTCTCCCTTTATAATATTGGGTCCATTCCAAGTGTTTTGGGGATGGATTGGTACTCACTTTAGATCTTATGATGTACAAAGTAGAGTACATGTTTCTGGAAGTTATTTTCGACCATCTATTCAGGACTTTTCTGGTATTTAAGCTTTGTATTTGAATGCTTATGACATTAAGGATAGATTGAGCATGCATAATGAATTCCATTTCGTTATTTATGGGAATCCTCCTACATAGAAATTCATTGAAAATGGTACTGCCAGTTTGAAATTGAGGGCATATATGCTAGCTTGCAGAGATGGCATGCTGGCCAGCAGAATTGACAGAGAAATCATATATGAGGCCTATGATCTTTATAGTTTTGTGCATCAATTCAGATTTCTACAATAGAATACCATATCACATCCCTTGCATGTCATATTAGATGAACACCCAATGGTTACCTGACAACTATGGTTGTTGACAATTGCATAGAAGACTAGGGCAATATTTAATTTAACTGTTGCTGATGCAGTAAGTAGATTGACTATCTAGTATGCCAAATACTGGGTTTCATCTTACCTGAAAGGGTATTAAATCATTTTTTCCCTTGAGTGGGGATAAAAATAAGTATTAAGAAGAAACTCCATCATTTGGAAGATAATTATTCATTATTAGGGGTCGACTTGCAAGAATTAGAGGGTGGAGGTGATGATGCTCCAAATTCACCAAAGAGACCTTGCTCTAGATGTAATCCTCCTACTATAATTAAAAGAGTCACTCCATAAATCCCTACTGAAGTTGTATTAAGGAAATCTTGTTCCCATCATTTTGAAGAGAGGAGAGTTTTATTTTCTTATCCTTCATCTATGACTGTGGGTGATGGGAAGAAACTCATGTAAAAGGTTTTAGGATCCTCCTCACAACTCTCAGACATACATTCTGAAAATATATGACCAAAAGTTATTCGAACATGGAAGAATTTGTTCTGTGATGCTGAAACCATGTGGATGGATCTATGCGAATGGACTTCATATTCCAGGAGTAGGGAATTTGCAGGATTCTTCTAACATTATTTTTAAGGATAATCCCAATGAGGTAAGGACCTATATTTGAGATCTACAAATTCTCATATATTCCACTGATGAATCAATTCCTACCATAAGGAGGGTAAAGTAAATGATAGATCATTGTGCCAACGAAGAGATCAATCCTTCATTAGATGAAGAGTGGCATGACTTTGTAGATCCTAAGGATGCAAGTTTCCTTTCTCTCACATTCTCTTCCATTTTTCAACTTGAAATTTAGTAAAAACATTGTTACATAGGGAAAATATCATCTTAACTTATATTTGGGTAAAGGAAAAACAACCAAAGTTCCTTCACCCCAGTATAGCCCTAGAGGAATTTCTCTTAGAGCTATTGGATCACACCGTGAATCGGGAGAATTATATTCAGGCCAATAGGCCATGAAGGAGGAAACAGAGAGGGTATTGGAATCTCTGATACCTATCTTTATAGATGATGATGCAATCCCTCCCAAAAAGTAAAAGAAGCAAAAGCACCAAAGAAATAAGGCCATGGTTAAGAGATTTCTTAGCAGCGGTAAGTCTCCCTGATAATCATGAATTGTAGTCTTTATTCATGAAAAAGAATTTAAACTTTTTAAGATTATAGGGGATTCTTCGGTTTCTTCTTTGAATGAAACTGTTGATAAGATTTAAGGAGCCAAAGAAGGTGTTACTGAGTAGACACAAATTCCTATAAATCTAGTAGTTCTTGAAGAGGAATTAAATCCAAAGGAACCAACATATGTTCCCAACACTTATCTGATTCCTGCTATAAGAGGAGAGTAAGATTCTGGTAAATCAATAATACATCATAAGGAATCAAATGAAAAAATAGCTAACTTCCATTCTATAATACTTTTAGGTTCCTCACATTCACCATAACATCTGGAAACAACTGATTTTGACCCCACAATTGTTTCTTAAGAAGATACTCGGGGTCAAAGGTTTCTAGAGGAAGTTTGTGAAGCAAACACACCAAGTGCTCCCATGGGTGAGACTAACCTGGGATCTAAGATATCATTGGATGAAATGATAAACCTTGGCAAGTATTTTGAAGAAATATTAGAACATGTTAATATATAAAATGCTTTAAAATATTTTGGAGTTCCTTGTATAGAATAAACTGGACGTGAGTTCTCATTATCCATCCTATTAATCTTCTTATGATTAACCTGTTAACCATGGTTGAATGAAATATGTAGTTCCATCTAAAGAAACTACTACCGCAATGGTAATTGAAAGAAGTGTTGATATTAACGTCAACCCCACCATTGTAGAGACATTGGATTAGGTAGATATTGAGATAGTATGTCTTCCTGAGATTCACTCTGAAAATCTGGTGCATATTAAAGATAACACTCCTCATCCAGATACATCAAACAAAATTACAAAAACTGAGAACATTGGAGAGGATTATTCAAAGGATGATGACCTAATGTTAGGTAAGAGATACTGATATTGTGATTGCATTCAATTTTTTTTACCTCTAGAATCTAATCACAACTATAATTCTTGATTTACCATATAGGGCTATCAACTTCAATGGATAGGTCTGGAGTTGAAGCCTATACATCATCCCAAACAACATTGGAAGGTGGAGAAACCATTGTTCAAGAAGGAATAGAACAAGGCACTTCTTTAAGAGCATTAGTCCTAGAATATACACCTTCTTATGATAGTGATTCTGAATATGACCTAGAACAGAGGAAGGTGCTTCATCTTGCTCATCAAAAAGCATGGACAAAAATCTGAAAGATAATGTCTGAGATTCCCCTTGAGGATCTGTCTTCAAGAATTCCACAACTTTCATCTATATTTATCATGCTAAGATTTGGAAGATTTGAATACCATGAAACTCATACTGTGGTGAAAGAGATTATCCAGAAGACGGGGAAAGAGAAAAATATTTGACAAGATTTGATAAAAGCCAAGATTTCAATCAATATTGAAGAGTTGCAAGAATCATTGTCCTAGACTGAGGCTAATCATAATGTAAAGTTGAAGGGACTGAAGCAGACAATTAAAGAAAAGACTATTTAGAAACTTCACCTTCAACAAGAGTTAGATATCATTACGAAGAGCTAGACCAGCTTCATAGATCATTAGGAGAATTATAGAAGGATGGGGTAAAATCCATTGCAGATACTAGAGAAGCACTTCATCTTGTTGAAGAGAGTGAGACTGGTCAAATAGACAAACTTCAATAAGAATTTGATGGGGCTCAAGAGGATAGCAAAATAATGAGGAATTACATAGAAAGTTGTTTGTAATTTCTGAGAGAGGGACTCCAATTTTTGGATGCTCCTCTATGAAATTTTTTCATATATGAAAAGTATTTTTTCTTTAATCATTTGTGTTTTCACTTTTGCTAACTACTTTTATTTTACCTAGGCCATTGGGCCCAGTAAGCATAGTTTTATTTTTTTTCTAGGGTTATATAAATATCCCCACATACTTTATTTCTCTTGACTTTTTATTGCTGAATAGTACCTAAACCATACAAATTGCACATTTAGTGAGCTGGGACTCGACTTTTGTTCAGAGTGCCCTTTGTGGGTTCTCAATATAATGAGTACCAAGTCTTTTATTATTTAGTAGTTTAGAGTCATGCATGTTATACTATAATGGGATAATATTTAGTGTCAAATATCTTTGAACATAAACTTTGAATTAAATCCCAAAAAAACTATGTGGCTAAGAATTGCTTTAATATACATTAAATATTTTCAAGGGGAATCTTGAGCCATGATTTTTATGGAAACCAAATTAAAAACTATTTCAAAATAAGGGGTGTATTTTCTAGGAACTAAGTTACCATTATTTTGAAAAACCCGTCATGGGAGTTGTGTTATGTTGGGCCAACTGGGGCATATGTTGTATAGCCAAATAGTGGCATCTTTTGACCGACATGCCTGTTATGGAAGCAACTTATGCAAGGACACCTAAGGGAACATACTTTATAGTCAAACAAAAGTGTTCTTTGAATTTTAACATTTTTCTGATGATAGATAGGGGAAAATAAGATTTGGGTGACTCAAGACCATAGTGAGTGGTTTTGCCAAGGAAAGGAATTTTAATAATGAAAAAGGGCTATTTTTTACCGACATAAGTCATGAATAGGAAAATCATTAATATACAAATTTATTGTATGGTTAATTGTTAACATTTATTAGAAAGGAGGAATTTATGATATCATACTTTCATGTAGTCAGGAAATTGTACAGTGGAGTTTTAAGTCATGTTGTGAGAACATTATACTGTGAAATTTTAAGTGATGCAGTGAGGAAATTGTGTGGATTTAATTTAAGGTCTTTAGCTCTAACCAAAGGCATGAAACTATTCCAATTTCTTGATAATTGTTTTTGGAAACATACTATCATATTTAGTTATGGAAGGTAAAAATGGTAAACTATGATTTGGGAATTTATAAATCTGAATAATGATATGGAAAAGGTGCAAAAAATTATAGGGAGTCTTTTTCCAAGAATGAAGTTTCAATTATTTGAAAAACCCATTATGGGGGTTGTGTTATGTAGGGCCAACTAGGGAATATGCTACATAGCCAAATATTAGTATCTTTTTGTTGACAGAACTGTTATGTAGGTAGCTTATGCAAGGACACCTAAGGGAACATGCTGCATAGTCAAGCAAAAGAGATCTAAAAATTCTAACATTCTACTGCTAAAATCTGAAGAATGTTTATGGAGATTCATATTTTCTAAAGCACAAAGTTTGGTTTATGGATAAAGGTACTTAAATATGGAAAGGGTATTTTCAACCAAAATTTCCAAAGAATCATAGGAATAATACTTTTATAATAGTCTAACCCAAACATAATAATTATGATGTATGTTGTTTTAGGTCATACAACTAGGAAAAAAATGGAAACAATATATAATACGTGGCCAAGTGATTTTAAGGTTATTTCATATTGTATTGAACACATAGTGAGGGAAATATGTAAACTGTAGTCTTGAAGACTTTCAAATTGTGAGAAAGATAATGGGAAAAGTATACTTGGATGACTGTTTCAAAAAACATATTCTTATATATTTTCATCAAAGATTAACGGGGGCCAAGATACTATAACCAAGAATGATGTTACCATTATTTGAAAAAACCCGTTATGGGGGCTATATTATGAAGGGCCAACTGAGGAATATGCTACATATCCAAATAGTGGTATCTTTTGACTGACAGGCATATTATTTAGGCAACTTATGAAAGGCCACCTAAGGGCACATGCTGAATAGTCAGGAAAAAGAGCTCCCAAGTATTAGAAATTCTGTCACCAGAAACCATAAGAAAGAGTATGAGGATCTGGAAATATTCAAGATTAAGAGTGTAAAATATGGAAGGGGATTTTGCTCAGTGGACATGAGAAATGTTTGAATCAATATTGGCCATGAGTTTAATGTCCTTTACATAGATATGAATCATATATAAAATGTAGACATTGTTTGTTTCCTCTGAATTAATATTGTGATGTACAGTTTTAAGTCATGCAGTGAGGACATTACACTATGCAGTTTTAAGTCATCTTGTGAGGATATCATACTATGCTGTTCTAAGTCATGTAGTGAGGGAATTATACAATGTAGTTTTATGTCACGTAGTGATAACATTATACTATGTAGTTTTAAGTCATGCAGTGAGGACATTATACTATGCAGTTTTAAGTCATGAAATGAAGACATTATACTATGAAGTTTTAAGTCATGCAGTGAGGACATTGATATCCCCATAAGAAATTGAAATACCTTATTTATATAAAGAATCCATTTACCTAATTCTTAAGTCCATGTGATCTATGCTCGGTGTGAGAAACAAGGAGAAGTAAGGGTTTATTTTACAGTGCAAAGGTGACACAAGTGAAGAATAGGGGTGCTATATTTCCATGCAGTTTAACATTATGCGGTAAGGATGAAGATGAATTGATGTAAAAAGAAAAACATTTTCTAATTATATTAAGGGATAAAACCAAAGTGTCTCTATGTGTCTTTATGTGGAAATAATTAAGTCATACATAGTTCTTATAACATTCCCTATGAATATTTTATTCTTATATAAGAAATAAAGGGTTTTTTTTATCACGGATGGGCCCAATATTGGAGATCTAGGGATCTCTACGTATCTCAAATAGATGAGAATCGAGTCGTACGTATTTATTTAATGAATCATTCCTCACGCTAATCGAGTTTGATGTGCAAAGTGGGGCTTTTGACACATTCTAAAAGAACGGTAAAACTTAAGACATAAAATGGTATAAGGACCAAATCATACATCTTAAAAAAACACTCTGTATAGATATAATTCAAATATAGTAGAAGAAAAGAAAATAAGAGGATTTTGTGATTGTGGCTGGGCCAAAAATTGGATATTTAGGCGTCTCTATGTATCTCATTGGAAAATGAGAATCAAGCCCTATATAGTTCTTGGAATAAGGTCTCTAGGCAGATCTGACTCAGACATAGGAAATAGAGGGACTCATGTACTACTAAGAAGTAGTGATGATGTCAAAGATGTTTTCTTATGGAAGATTCTAACGTCAAATAGAGAAAACGTTATTTGTAAAAATTATGTCATGCAGTTTAACATCATGCGACAAGGATGAAGATGCTATGCATTTTAACATCATCCAATATGGATGCTTATGGTTATTATGCAGTTTAATTTCTTGTAACTAGGACATGCAGGCTATATAGTTTTAAGTCTTGCATTAAGAACATTGTATTGTGTAGTTTAAAGTCTTACAGTGAGGAAGTTGTACTGTGTAGTTTAAAGTCTTGCAGTGAGGACGTTGTACTGTGTAGTTTAAAGTCTTGTAGTGAGGAAAAATGTGCACAACTACACAAAGAATTTCTTCAAGAATCTCGCATTGTTTGGAGTTGAAATATGCTCTCTATCCATTGAGATTAAGGTATAAGATCAATTTGAATAGACCTTATAAATGGAATGAGGTCCTTTAGACTTTGGCTCAGGTTTTGAAGGTTTCTTTCCTAGTATCATTGGAGTCCTAAATACCAATATCAGTCCTCCTTGAAGAAATAAACAGAGGTGAACTTTTTTGTTAAAATCTCGTGCTATTCTATTCTGATAGACTTATAGATGATGCAAAGTAAACAATCTTTTCTCATCTAATCATTCCAACTCATTGAACTATTTCTGAGACATCTCATCTATAGACAACTAATCACAGATTGCAACTCTGAGTGAAGGAAATTTCATTTAAATTGGAAAAACTGCTTTGGTTCCATATACCAATGAATAAGAAGTTTCTTGGGTAGTAGTATGGATAGTTGTCCGATAAGACCATAAAGCCTTCAAAAGTTTATTAGGACATTATTTCTTATCTTTATCCACCATATTCTAGAGTATATTGGATAGGGTCTTATGGAAGGCCTCTATTTGTACATTGGTCGCCTCATGATAGCAAGATGAATGGTTGGATTTGATATTATGTTCTTGATATAAATTTTTTACCTCAGTAGAACAAAAATCGGTTCCATTGTCTGTCAAAATAGTATGAGGGACACCAAATCTGGTGATGATATTATTTTTTACAAAACTAACAATTCTTTTGGCTCTGAATTCCTTGACAGTCATTGCCTTATCCTATTTAGAGAAGAAGTCAGTAGTAGTGAGAATATACTTGAACTGCTTATCCATTGCTGGAGGATAAGGCCCTACTACATCCATTCCCCATGTAGAAAATGTCCAAGAGTATTTAGCAGTATGTAGAAACTCTGGGGGTTGATGAATGAAGTTGTCATGCACTTGGCATGGATGAAATTTTTTAGTGAAATATGTACAATCCAACGTCATTGGTGTCCAAAAGTATCCAAGACTTTGGATCTAATCAGAGAGTATGTGCCCAGACTAGGGGGCACTACAAACTCTTGAATGCACTTATTTTATGACAGTTATAGTCTCTTCTCCATCAATACATCTGAATAGGATTCCATCAAAGCCTCTCTTGTAGAGGATCTTTTGGTGGTCTGGACCATCATAAAGAGTGAAATTGGCTACTCGTTGTCGGATCTATTATTTTTCATCCCAATCTGGTGGAAGTATCCCATTTTGAAGATATTTCATGATGGATGTTCTCCATCCCATGTTATGACCATATGGTTTATAAATAGGGAAAATTTCATTAATTTCCTCCATTATAGTTTGAATAAAAGGTAAAAACACACGATGATAGGCTATGTTGATGATTCTCTCATGCTGATTTGGATCTGCTAAGGCTGTAGCTGCATCATCTAGTGCATCTTCTTGAGAATTTTTTGATCGCGGGACATAAGAAAATGTCATCTCTGAGGGGAATTCAGCCATTAACCCTATAACATAATCACACAAAGGGATTTACTCTTATATTTTGATATAATATTCCCCATTAATTTGTTTTATTACCAATTTTGAATCACCTTTCACCTTTAAGTAATCCATTTTCACCTGAAGAGCCAATTCCAAACCTGTGATGAGAGATTGATATTATACCTCATTGTTGGTACCACCTTCTAACTACAGGAATGAATAAGGTAATACTTCTTTTTTTTTGGGAAATAAAGATAATTCTTAACCCAAATTTGTTGAGTTTAGGGTTTTCCATTATTTTCCCTATTGGACTTCTGGAAGCACCATCAAAATACATTTCCCATGTTTGGGAATTATTCTAAATAGAGAAAACCTCTTTATTAGGAAGTTCAGTATTAAATGATGTATCTTCCATAGATGGATGTTCAGTAAGGAATTCAGCCAGAGTTTGGACTTTTATTTCATTATTGAGGCACAAAATGGATATCAAACTGTTGCAAAAGAACCACCCACCATGCAAGACACCCTATAAGCATAGGAAGACTGAGGATATATTTGAGTGGATTATTGCGAGACCCCAATTGGAACTTATGATGTTACAGATAGTGACTCAATTTCTAAACTGCAAATATTAATGCTAGGAAATACTTTTCAATACTTGAGTATTGATTTTCTGTAGCAACAATAGTTCAAATGAGATTGTAAAGGCTGTTTTCATTCCCAACATCATTCTTTTGGGTGAGGAAGACACCTAGTGATCACTCTAAAGCTATCACGTACAGAATAAGTGGTCTTCCTTCAACAGGTGGAATTAATATTGGTGGACTCAGGAGATATTTCTTGAGGGTATCAAATACTTCTTGGTAGTCTTCGATTCATTTGTAGGTGATTCCCTTCTTCATTAATCTGGTGAAGGGTAAAAATGTGCCTACTAAATTGGTGGTAAAGCACCGAATATAGGCCAAGTTTCCTTGGAGTCCTCTTAATTATTTCATATTTCAATGAGGTGAAATACCAAGGATTGATTTTTTTTCTCAGGATCAACTTTGATACCACAATGGCGTACAACGAAGCCAAAGAAGTTTCATGAGGTTACCCTGAAAGCACATTTCAAGGGGTTCATCTTCAAATTGTGTTGCCTAAGTTTAGGAAATATAGTATCCAAATCAGCCATGTGATTGGAACTTTGTCTGGATTTGACCACAAAATCATCCAAATAACATTAAACTAACTTCCCTAGGAAGGGTTTGAAGATATGGTGCATGACATGTTGGTATGTTTCACATGTATTATTTAAGCCAAAGGGCATTACCCAATAGTAAAACACACATTGAGGAGCTCTGAAGGCTATAGATTCTTCATCTTCTGGGGCCATATGGATTTGATTATACCAACTGTATCCATCCATAAAGGAAAGAGCTTTATAGCCAGCCATTGCATCAATTAAAAGCTTTGTAATCAGAACTGGAAAATCATCTTTAGGACAATGCCATTTAATATATCTTAAATCAATGAAATATCTTATTTTTTTCATTCTTCTATTTCACTAGGACAATGTTGTCTAGACATTTGGAATTCAAAATTTCCCTGAAAAATTTAGACTTTATAAGCTTATCAAGTTCAGCTTCAATTTTAGAGGCATGAGTTGGGTGTGTTCTTCTGACTGCATGCTTGAATCCATGATGTTCTTATGGAAAACCCATATGATGGGTGGATACATCAGGATTAAGAACTAGAATTTCTATATAATCCAAAGAAAATATATCTTGATGTTGCTTTGGAAATGAAGTATACACCTCTTTCTCTTCAGAGGTCATGGACACAATAATTAGAGTGGGGAGTTGATATTCTTCTATACCAAGATTTATTTCTCTGAGTTCATCCACAGTGGTAGAGACACCTTCCTCAAATTTCGGAAGAGCATCTCTGAGATATTCCTCTTCTTCTTTGTTACGTGTCACCTATTCTGTTTCCACTTGCATAGTGATGACAAGGGAAATCTTCTAGAGTTATGGGAGGAGTCAGTATTTGAACATCCTGAACAAGAGGCCACCATATCTGACCCTACTGATGACGAAGGTTTTCCTATAGTAAAAAAGATGAAAGGATGGATTTAGAATCAACATCTTTGTCTTGTTCTATCATTGACACAATTTTTTCTACTTTTATTAATGAAGTAGAGGCTTGTTGTAGTTCAGTGGATGAAATGAAGACATCTCAATTTAAACTTCCATCACTGCTTGGTGGATCAACAATTTCTCCCATGTTGTCAGGATCAATTATCGTAATTGAAATTATGGAAGTTATTGGACAAGTGCTTGGATTTGGTTTTACCCTTTCAATTTGATCGCTGGGTAGCACATAATCTGTACTCAAATGGATAAATGGATTTTATGTGATCTTTTCCAGTCCATTTGGAGCATTAACTCTAGTTATTTCCTTTATCATGGACTTCATTCCTTTTGTGTGATAAAACTCTACCTCAATATATTGAGATTCACATGTTTTGAATGGAACCTTGTCACCATACATTGTCCCTATTTGACCATTGAAATAGTACTTAAGACATTGGTGGTATGAAGAAGGTATGGCTGCATGTTGATGCAGCCAGGGCCTTCCAAATGGAATATTGAAGGTTGTGTCCTGATGAACAACTACAAAATCTGAATTAGACACAAGATCTATAAACTGAGGTTTAAGTGTAATCTCACCCATAGGTTCTTGTTCATTCTTGTCATACCCTTGAAACATTAAAGTGGAAGGATATAAATTATATTCAGTCAAGATCAATCAATGAATTGTACGAACAGGAATGTGGTTGACCCCAGAGCCATTATCAAAGAAGGCTCATCAGATGTCTACATCATTGACCTTTCCAGACAAATACAAAGGTCTAATATGTCCATGTACAACGTCATCTTCATCTTCATCTTCATATGTAAAGACATGACTGTATGAAATTCTGCAAGATTATTCTTTATATGGTAAACCTTAGAAGTAGAAACTTCAGTTTTGAACTCTTGAGGACTTGACAAAGCCTCAATGAGTGCCTCTCGAAGAACTTTTGAAAGATTCAAAACATCCAGAATTGATAACTTGGCTGGTAATTGGGAAATTTTTTTCAATACATCATAATTTTGGTCCAAAGTTCTGTGTTTTCTAGTATAGATATGCGGTTTTTTAGGTTCTTTGTAAGTTGATGCATCTAATGTAGCTGTATTCTGTGTCGAAGTAGAAGTTGGAAATACTCCTGGATTTAGTAGATTTGATTGACTAGATTCATTCACTTGCTGAGAAAAAGATGTTGTGACTTCTAATTGGTTCTCCAGAATAATCATGTTAGAATTGTACCTGTCTTTCATGGAAGAAACTCCTTGTTCTGGTTGAGCTCACTGAAGGGCTCTTCCGTGAGTTTTTTCCACATATATGGTTCGATCAAGGGTAGAGTTAAAATTGTGGTTTTTAGAATTCCTACATCTTCCCCAATATCTTGACTTGCCTAAATGGAATGAAGGCCTTATGTTTTGTTGATTTTTGATAACCCCCCTTTTAAGGGATGAGGGAGAACCCTTATAAGGCCCGTAGGCTCAAATATTACAATGCTCGTAGGCTTAGGAGATTACATGACCTGAAGGTCTTAGGGAATTCAACCAGACTATCTACAAGGAACTGCCCCTCCCCAGCATCTACATCATGATAGTAGCTCTCCACCTTCGCATGGCCGTCTGGCTAGAATTCTTGTGCAAGCACAGGCTGGTCTTGATGGCATTGCAATACCCTCTCATTTTGAAAATCCATTTGGCTCTACTCTGGTGAGTGCACCTTCTATGAATCCTCTTCTGGGGATACTCCTATTTTTGTAGAATCTATCTAGGGAAACTTCATGTGGCCCAAAGGCCTTGAGGTGGACCAAAGGCCTTAAAGGTGGCATGAAATCCCAACTGACCTGAAGGCATGGGTGGACTGAAATCCTTAAGGACTACAAGCACAAACCGATGGACCAAGGTGAATAGTTCTAGATGATACAGTACTAAACAATACCTGCTATAGTAACTGCTACAATGCCTACTACAGTACCTGCACTATGAATAGTTCTGCTACCGTCTTTCATAGTGTACAGTCTACTACATTCACACATAGTTTACAGTCTGCTACAGTACTGTTATAGTGTCTGCTACAGTTCTACTACAACCCCCTAGAAATATGCCTCTACCTGGTTTTTGAACCTGGGTCTCATCCTCTAGTTCCCATATTAGGTACAAGGAATTCTGGCTCATTATAATCAGAATCATCATTGGCATAAGGATCCGTTAAATGGATAACATTAACAGAACCAAAGATCAATTCCTCATCAGACAAAGATTCTTCTTGACAAATTAATTCTGTTTGTACCATTTGGTGGGGTGGTGCCTATGATTTTGAAACAGATGGAATAAAATCTGATAGGGTCAAGGACATCTTTGGCCTTGACATGCGCTCATATTCTTCTGACTTCTCTTTATCCTTATAATCACTTTGTTTTGTCTCGAAATGTAACTTTTGATTAAGGTGGTTTTACTATGGTAGGAGTGGCATAAGACACAATCAGTTGTTCCAACTATGTTTATAAAATGGCATGAGTTTGGTTGATCATTTTCCTGATTATCTAATCATTATATTTCTTTACATTTTTTTACTTTTGACCTCTTTCCATTCACCTTATTCCTCTAGATCAGTAGCAGTAACACATGCTACTTGAGCTGAAGAACTATTCAGTTTTACTTGCCCATAGTATACCATTTTTTGCAAGATGTCCTTGAAATAAAAACGTTCCTAGATGAGATGTCCTAACATCTGGTGAAAGGGATAATAATTCAGATGATCTTCATATCCTTCTTTATTTGGTTTCTTCGGCCTTGGCCACTAAACCAAATTTTTTTCGAGGGTGAGATGAAGTAACCCAGAACTTGTTCATTTTGGAAAGAATAAACTTTATTCTATAATTCCTAAAAATGTTTCTACCTTTGATCTCCTTGATCATCATGACTAGGTAGTCATTGTATCTAATGCTCAGGAGGCGGATCCCTTCAGTATGATGAAGGTCTTGAAGTAGAATCAGGTATAGGTGCCTGCTTGAGTTTGACTGTAGTAGCTTTTACCTTTCTTATCCTCCTCTCTGGAGCTGATGGAATTACATGAGTATTATCCTTAGTTTCTATAATAGAGTCTTATATCTATTGAGCAATTGAAGTAAGGTCTCGGAACCCTCCTGTGTATTTTATAGGGATCAATGTTGTGCGTAACTCATCACGTAGATTTTCCACACAAATTGGCAGCAACACTTCTTGAGGGAGTTCTAGACTTAAGGAATATGTTAATCCTTTCCACCGAGTAATGAAATCTAAAACTCTTTCATTATCCCTTTTTTTACAATTGGTAAGATCAAAAAACTGTCATCTTTGGTAGTCTTGAGCTAAATTGAAGAAGAAATTTCTGATGGAGATCTTACCATCTAATAATTGATCGAGATTGTAAAATTGTATACCAGAAAAAAGCCGTTCCTTGTAATGACTACACAAAACACCTAAGATTTACTGCTTATTGTGGTTTAGGAGTTCCCATCATAGGACAATGAGAAACAAAATGTGTTAAGTGTTGTTTCGGATCTCCCGAACCATTAAATATTGGGAATGTGTTATTCAAAAAAAATTTGGGTGAGTAATTACATCCACCAATTCAGGATATGCTCTCTTTTCCGACTGAACTGGTGCACTTCGTTCCTCCATAGCTTCCAATCGAGTTATTAATGCCTCAATTATGTTCATAAGAATTTGGGGAATATCCGGATGATTTGGATTTTGTGAAGGTATAATAATTGCATCTTGAGATGGTGAAACGACCAGCAAAACCACTAATGGTGGTGCTGGTATCTATCTTGGATAACCCACAGGAATAGTCCTATCAGGATGTGTTTGATCCTACCTTGATTGTGTACCCAGTTGAGGGAATTAATTATCTGCATCTGTAGTTACTACAAATCCTCTTTGCTAAGAAGCTCCTATAGGATGTTCAAGTTGAGGACCTTATTGGGGAGTACGTATAGCAGAAATTATGCTTCGAAGTAACTCTATATAGAGTCTTTTCAACTCCTTCATTTCCTCTTATTGGTGTGCAAATATCTCTCCAAGCGAAAGAGATTGACCTTCTCCAGTGGAAAAGTGAGATGTGATTTGACTTTTACCTTTCTCATTGTTAGATTCCCTTCGAAGTGGCGGGAGTTGGTTATTTGAAGCCATTCCTATATTCTAGGTAAGCCTTTGATTTTAGGTGCACACACCTTCTTTATTTTCCTCGGTGTGTACCATATTATAAACAAAAACTTCATCTTCTAATTCCCCTAAACTGGACTCATTTTCTGGAGGATCATCTTTAGATGTGTTAATGAAATTAACTGATGCATAATGCATCGATGGTATTTTGTCAGTGTTTTTGCAAGATGTTCTTCCTTTGTGTCTTCCACGAGACTTCATTCTCTTATATGATGAATTCCATAGAACTGTTTGGAAGACAGTAACCTGAAGGGAATCCTCAGATAGTTAAGTTGTATGCTCTCCTTGTGGCTTCTTTCCTAATCGAGAGAAACTAACTTTGGTTGAGGAGGGGATTGCAAATGTGAAAAATACCCCAGCCATATAGGTTGTGGATATTCCTATTCTTCTTCTTCAAATATTTTCACTTTATTGAATGAATTTGAAGGTTGAATTAAATGAGCCCCCAGCCTTGCAAGCTGGGGTGATTCTTGAACTGCTATGGCTGAAATTTGGGAAACTTCTCTTATGATTTTCCAAATTTTGGCTTGGACATTAGCTGGGTGCATCATCCGACAACCACTTAAATCACCTATTTTGGAAGATCACTTTTCTATTTCAAACATTTTCATTCTCTAACACCTGACATCCTCTAAATAGGATTCCCACTCAAGATTCCCAGATGCTTGATGTAAAATTAACTCATAAAATTCTTTTCTTTGGGCTTGACTTTGATGAGAGATGATTGAAGCCTTTTCTTGAGCGTACATTCGATTAAATACAAAATCTATTGATTGTGGCCGACCGTGGGTAATAAAATTGCATGAGACCACTTTTGGCATACTTTTATGATTTTGGAGTGTAGTGGAATGCAATGCTCCATGTACACCCCATCCTCTAATGTGAACACTAGATGGGGAATAAAAAATTAACTGGTGTAGCCTCTTTAGAGCATTGAGACATGGACGATGAAGGGTTCTATACTCTTTTAAAACCTTTGGATATTAGTAAACTAAGAGAGATGACAAGTATATTTAGCACTACAACCCTTCTATTACCTTTACATGATTTTGATATTCATCATATGGTAATACTTTGGTTTTCAAATGATGAAGAGTTTTCCATAAGTTGAGGCACATATCAGGAATGAAATCTTCTGTAATCAGTTCTAGAATGTTATAATGATAATTTTCCAATGTCTAGAACATGATAGGTATTTCTCCTTTGGCCAATTGTTGTCTCCTGTTTAACATATCTTCATCAAATTTCACTCTAGGTTTCTCCACTTGGTCTGACCAAAGTGGATTCTTTGTATTAGAAGACAAATGACCCATAGGAGGTTTGGAGAATGACCATTCCCTTAAGATGTATTTTGGTTCAGAATGTGTTTCACCCTTACATGACAAAAAATTATACCTGACGGGACTTGTATTTCCAAGTGCCTTGAGATAGGAGGTCTTTCTCATCGCTACATTGTCAATTATGAAATTTTCTTGACAATTCGAAATACTACTACATAGAGAAATTTCACAGCGAATTCCACAATGGGGAGGATTACCATAATGGATTATAGAAAAGGAAAAATATTCCTGCTCCTTGATCTTCTAGCCACACAGAGGGTTGTTGTGGCTCTCATCTGGAGATAAGCACTTTGGATTGACCATATTTTCATGAAGCAAGGATTCATGATGGAGTTTCTGATGAGGAACTTCATAATTACAACTACCACTCCCAAAATTTGGTAATGAGATGGTAGAATCTTGAGTTGCAACAGATAAATGTCTGAGGGCTTTGAGAACTCCATCATTAAGAGGAGAAAAATCACAACTTGACTCTTTATTTTCCAACAGTGCTTGGAAATACTTCTTCTTGGATGTTCTCTTATACTTAGTTGGGGCCACTTACTGGGAAAAGTGGTTATCATGGTCAATTGTATGTGCCTGCCTTGGAGTGGTTACCGGAATAGACTGATTACCTCCAATTGGAAAGGGTGTATGTTCCTAATCTCATTGTCTGTATGATATGGGGGAGTATGCCCCATGACCCTCCAAGACTGGAATAGAGGTGTGTATGTACTCTGGGATTCCATGCCAATGTGTCGTCCCATGTGTGGGGATATATTTATGTATCTGTTCCCCTGATACTACTGAAGTAGTTGTTAGAATATCCCATCATGCTTCCAGAATATGGGAAGAGATTTGAATATTCCCTTTCACCATTGATAAGATATGTTTGGTGACTTCAGGGACCATAATAAGAATATACGTCCATTCCATATCTGAATTAGGTGTATGTACCTGCTCCTTTACTCCTTTTCCTATCAATGGGTATTGACAATACTCATGCATGGAGGCAGAAAGTTGGGTCTGTCCCAAATTTGTCATCGGAGCTTTCCAACTGGCTTCAACGGGTGCTACCAAATGAGGCTGTTGGCAGACTTGATGAACAATGGTAGGTGTATGTGCCTACTGGATGTTTCCCATCAAGTATGGTTGATAGACTTCCTTAAATACTGGTAGCTGAGACTGCTGACAGAATTATTGATTGTAAACAGGTGTATGTTCCTATTTACTAGTTGCCACCACATTAGATTGACAGGCTTCTTTAAATGCAGCCAGACGAGCCTGCTGACTGGTTGATAACTTATAAGCAGGTGTATATGCCTGTTCACTATACTCTACTAGGTTTATCTGGTGGGTTTCTGCCAGAAGAGTCTGTTGAACAACAAAATTAGGACGGATGGGTGTATGTGCCAGCTTGTTGTTTTCCATCAAGTTGCGTTGATGGAATTCTCTGGAGGAGGAAGCGGTGAGAACTTGCTCCCTGATGACCAGACATTTTCCCTGGCGATTCCTCTTCCATGCTCAGGTCTGAGAGACCTAGGAAAAACATCCAATGGAAACACCCCCATCATGTTAGTGGTACACTACCGCACGATTCTAGCGGTGATTTTGGGTGGGACTCCTCAGGAAGGACTCCTCAATTCTTGAATTGAGGCCTTGAGTGGCCTCTTGATGCACCTATCTGTAGTATGGGAGGGATTTATTATTGTGTTCCAGGGATAAGAACCCAAAACGGTTGAAGACGGTGGTTGGAACCGTCTTCTTCTTGATCATTAGTCATCATTGGCCATATGATCAATGATTTTAATTAACATAGAGGGCATGTCAAGCAGCCTCCAAAGTCAGGATTATACCATGCTAGTGATATTACTTTATTATCACATTAGAGACCCAGTGTTAAAGACACTGGGTTGGTGATGATGTCCTTCCCATGGATGGCTATCCAGCTTGAGCAGTGGTCGGGAAGTTCATAGATGTTGTCATAGAGAAATCCATTTTTGGAATAAAGGGAATTCTGAGAAGAAAAAAATGAAAATAGAAACAACCTCCATTAAAGAAACATATTTTTAGATGGATACATGTGTGATTGATTCCTTTTTTTGGCCTTCCATTATCAATTTATAGGGGCCTAATAGGTGGGTAAAATTATTATCTTGGTTAAGGATTCACGTCGGGTTCACCATTATTGTTTCATAGTTCATTGAAATGTGTGTACTAGTTTTAAGAATCACTGTTTCTAGGCAGTTTCCATTGGATTTATTTATGGATACATAAACTTACAACAGTTATTTATCCAAAGGATACCTTCTTTCCAAAGTCATGCATTTTTTAAGTTTGAACTTTACGATACTTAAGAATGTGCATTAGTCGAGAGGATGGGAGGTCAGACTCATCACACCCTTTTTGGGGGAATTATTGTCTACTACAGGACTCTCATTTTAAATTTATGATATTTTCATGAATCCTTATTTATTAACCAAGTATAATACAAGTTTCCCTTGGAATTTACATTCACTTATTAACATGTGTAAAATTTAGAATCATCAGTATGCATTCAAGGTTCTTCATTAATGGAAATATCCGTATGTATTCGAGGTTTTCCCCCAATGGTATCCTCTAATATATTTATTATAGATTCTTTTAATCATCATTGTGATGATACTAGTTTTTAAGACACTCATTGGGGCACTTTGGAATTTATTTTCATACAGGGAGATAAAGGTTCAGTTTTATTTTGGGATTGTGCCCATAAAATGGGCTACCTACGTATCCTTGTAAAAGAAATCAGAACCCCCATAGTTCGATGCCAATGAATGGGACACATGATAACTTTTAAGGCCATGTGATAAGGACCTAGCCATATAGTTTAATTTCTGCTGGTATGGACATCTAAGCGGAAGGTTCTTAGTCAAAACATAGTGTGGGACTTATACTGAAGTAGACCAATGAACTTTAGAAAGAATATGGATTTCCAAGTAGAATCATACCCTATTGGGAATATGGACCAAGGAGAACATGGTTGATTTAGGGTATTGGGTTTGAACATCAAGGAGGCTTCTTACATATCCCATATAGATGGGAATCAAATCCCACATAGTTTGATTAGTCTCATATAAGAGTATAGTCCTTTGAGAGAAATGAGTTTGGGATTAGGTCATGAAAACGATTCCTTGATGATTTGGAGTTTAATTTGGGACTTATTGCTAAGGATGATGCCCAAATTAAGGGAATTAGGGATGGATTCCTTAGGAGGATATCCAGTGAGCTCGGGCTCTGAAAAGGATTCCTATATATCTTGGTTTGAACAAGAATCAGATTTCTCATAGTTCATTCGATTGTGCAAATTTTGTGACCATGTTAAATCTCTAAGACCATGTGATTCATGCTCAATTTGAGAAACTAGAGGATGTCAAACATTCAACAAAGGTATTCACACTTCCTCCTCTGATGGTGTAAGAGGGCGCACCTATGGCATCAAGGGTGGATGAGGTTGAGGTGACTGTGGAAGAGGGAGAGACGACGGGCCTTCCCTCTGTTCTATTTACATCGGACAAGGTTCCAATGTAAGGATGAAGGGATGAAGGTTAGGGGATTACACTAGGATGGCTTCTGATGGTGAAAATCCAAATAGGGGAGGGAAAGGGTAATGAAAGTCCTTGTGCCCATCTCCCCTTTGGTCTTTGGCAATGAAGAAGAGAGGAGGATCAATGATGCCTCCTCCTGAAGGAAAAGATATGTACTTACACTGGGATGGTTTCCCTAAAATTGATCTTGGTAGTGGAGGGAGACTTCTACTTTATTTTTTAAAAAGGAAAAGTAGGTATGAACTATATCTTCCTCTACTAGAGACCTGAGGATCTGGGTCATCTCTTCGATAAGGGAGAGGCTAGGACCAAATCCTCATCCAAACCGGGAACTTCCCAACACTATTTCTGGGAGAAAGGTCCATGTGACTGTGGATATAAAAACCCACAGGCACTCCATGAATCCTAACCCTATTGTGAAACAAATGTGGGAAACCTATGACTGTGGAAATACAACCCAAATAGGAGACACACTAATGGGTCTTTCCCAAAGGTTTGATAAGTCAGGAGGTTTTGGTAGAGGTCTCAACAGAATCTCTTTTAGACAAGAGAGCCAATGAAGAAGAAGCCTTGTCGTGAATGGATTTGAGGAAGGCTTGACGGCTTGTAGACAGAAGAGAGTGAAAAAAGTAAGTGAATCAAGGAGGGGTGCTCAAGTAGAGAAGGGCGTGCAAGTATGGGAGTGCAAGTACACATGGGTGACCTGATGTTCACTTAAGCAACAAACAACTTGTATGTTAATACTTGGGTGATACCATGATCAAGCCTTCAAGAGTATTCATAGGTGATCCCAGAAGTGGGGACCTCAAGTTCTTGTGAGAGGGATGGGTGACACACAAGTATTTCTGAATTGGGGAGGTTGGGCACTTTAGGTGTGCAAGTATTATGGCTTTCAAACACTAAAGGGACTTTTGTCCAATGATCCCCCCTTAAATCCTCCACTAAAGGTGTTAAAGAACTACCTTGAAAGTTTCAAAAGACTGGGGTGAAGTACTAGGGCAACCAGAGAAACAATTGAGCTTCGGGGAAATTCATCCATACAAATGTGGTCCCCAAGGGTCTATATATAGGAAAATAAGTGACCTTGGGTGAAATGAGTTGGGCACGCAAGTAGGCTATGCGCCGACAGGGTTTTGGCTAGACTAAGGTGTCCAAAAACTTATGCCTTTGAAAATATTGACTTTTCTTTATGTATTTTACCCCTTTTCATTACAATGGATTAACTCATCATATTTTTTAGACTCTTTGACGAAATGGATTGTCAACATACTATAAGAAATAATTTTAAGAAGGGAATTTCCATTTATTAAACTTTGGGTCATTACAAGAATGATAGGTGCCTCTTTATAAGAGACATATAAGAAACACTTGGAATTCCATAATGTATTATAATATAAGAAAGTAATTATCAATAAAAGTTCTAGAAAATTGAAAATAATTCAATGTAAAAGTATCTAGGGTCAATATAACATTATAAAAAAATTATATAGGTTTTTTTCATTTTAAACGTTATTTATTTTTAACTACCCCTTCGTTAATCATATTTGACCTTAACCGTTGTATAAATTATTTAAATTATAAAGAGTTAATAGTGTTAAGATAAATGAAAAAATGAATTCTAAATGGACTGTGGATGATATGTTTAACCATATTCAATTTTATTTACTATAGATAATATTTTTAAGAATTTTATATCATTTAATAAAGTATAATTTATTGTAAAATATATTCAATGTTAATTTTTTAACCATTCACATAATTTTTCTTTAATGAAACAAATATAATTTTTTTTACTTAAAATATAATATTCTATAATTATATAATATTCATTTATAACATTTATTTGTTCTAATGTGAATTAATAAGAGATATTTAAAAGTAATAGAGTGAAATTTTGTATTTTTATTTTCTTAAATTATAATAATGTTTATATTCAATGGAATATGGCGCCAAGTGGCTATATATTTGAGAAATGGATGGATATTTCTAATCAATATACTTACAAAAGGATAATACATGGTTTATTAAAATTTTAAGGACTTATCCCAACATTTGAACATTGTTTAACTCATTTACTCTTTACCGATGTGTTAAAAATTTACTATGATAATTATTCACATTGACAAAAAATTAATGGGCAAATTTAATCAATTTATATCATAATGATTTGAAATATGGAATCATTTCTTCATGATTTAATTTCTTTAAATTGTGGAAATATATTTTAAAATAATTTCACAAAATAAGATGAAAATGGATTCTTTATAAAATTACATTTTAACGATAATAATGAATTTATTCTTACCATACACCTAGGAAAAAATATTAGATGAAAGTGAAGAAAAAATATTGAATATATAAATTTTTATAAAATAATTCATAAAAAATGGAAAATTAAATTTTTTTTGATAAAACCACATTTCATGCATAAAAACAAATGTTTTGAAAAAAAATCCGCATTATATAAAAATGATTCTTATTTTCATTTCTAATTAGTTAATAACTAATGAATTAACTTTGTACATATGTAATCCTTAATTTTTCATAATTTTTTCAGTATGATTCATTCCCTCAATTCAAATGATGTGTATCAAATGTCACATTACATAATGATATTTTAATAGTATATTGCACTTCCTTTAAAATCACTATTGTGTGTATCACAAGTTATCAAAGAAATTAAATTTATTATAAAACAATAATATTTAATTAAATATCAAGATGTTTCATTCTAACCCCCTTTTGAATAATTTATCTCCTTGAATTATTATATTTCATTAGAAATAGAAGAGGATGTCTATGTTTTATTACATCCTTAGGTTCCTAAGTAGCTCTTTCTAATTTATGAATCCTTTAGAGAACTTCAATACATTTCAGTATTATTTTTATTCAGTAAATTAACTCAAAATATGATATTTCTACAACATATTCTTTATAAGAAATATAATTCCCCCATGGTATAACCTTTGAGTTCTGTACATGTGATGGATTCGGTATGTACTTCCTCAAAAGAATAACATGGAACACATCATGTACTTGAAATAGGTTCATTATAAGTTACAAATGATAAGCTTCCATACATACAAGACCAATAATATAAAAGTGGAAAATATACTTATGAATCATTATTACATTCTTTTTGAATCTCATTACCATCTCTGACTAAAAAAATTAATATAAATACATTTTCAGTGTCTTCAAACTCCATTTTCCCCAACAATTGTCATCATTACTTATTTGATGACTTTAAATTAATATATTGTATTATTTTATTTATATAGATTTCATTACCATTTAATAATATATCTCATATACCAAAATACTTTTTTTTCTAACTCTATCCTCTCACTTTAGAGTTTTTCACTTCCCACCATAGAGGGACTCATAAGGATCCATCTGAAAAATCCATTGAAGGATATTAATGTAATAAATCATGACTAAAGGTATTTATACCAATCAAAATTTTAGTATATATAATAATAAAATGAAATAAAAAAATCTATTATTTACTTATCAAATCCTATTACCCATTTATTAAAACTTGTTTACTCACTATTCTGGGTGATAACTCTTTTATATTTCATATATGTCTTGGTAGAGTAGTCTCAGTCCACGTACTGTGATTATGTATCCATAATATCTAAATTGTTAATCATGATATCAATAAAATAGATATTCATTGTATATATATTTAGAGTCATCTAAAAAATTCCTAGTTAGAAAAAATGAATTACATCACTTATAAAGATGACAAGCCATACGTATACATTGACATTGTTTTCACGTTTGGATTGATATATAAAAAGAAATGAAAATAGTAATTCAGTTTTATAGAGTAATTATTATATCATATTTATCATATATATGGATCTAATCCATTATTAACATGATCCATGTAAAATAGAAACTAATAATAGATTAGATCGCTTTGTAAAGGTGGTAGTCTACCCATAGGCATGAGCGATGTTATCGTTTTCATACAAATTAGAATGTTAAATGGAATGTGTGATATTATAATCATAAAATAATAATTATTTCTTATAAATATTATTTAAACATTGTACACATCATAATTTCCCTATATGAAATATGGATATGGAAAATTAATCATATTGCTCTGTGGAGATAGTATGTCATATATACACAAGAGTGATATTTTCACTTCCTATTTGATGTATAAAAGTGTGAATAAACATGGTTTAATATGAAAAATAATATTTAAGTGTATTGGAAATATATAATTTAATATTTTATGATAAATAATATATATTTACTATAGGTAAATGAAGAAGTAAAAAAATAAGGTGATTTGTTATGGTGATTACCTCTTCTTAAAAAAAGATTAAGATCTTCTTAAGTACCCTAGGGTTGGTTATTTTGTTGGACCATCACCTCTAAAATGTTTATATGGAAGTTTATAATATAATATTACATGTTTTTGTTGAGTTAGAAGGCTAAAACTAGTTTAACTAAGGTAAATTAGGTGTTCCCCTTTATAATGGAGGGAGAGGACACATTTGGAATTTCATAAAATATTAAAATATAATAAAGTAATTCTAAATAAAAACATTCAAAATTAACATCAAAGGCCTTCAGGCCACAGGGATTTCGGGCCATAAAGACCATGGAGTATCCTAATTCCCACAAAACCAGACCCAGAAGAGGATCGGAGCAACAATAATAACATCCACTATAAGCAGAGCGAACCGGATTGGAAGAATGAGAGGGTATGACAGCCGCCATCGGGACCAAGCACCGTGCAGCTTTGTACAGGGCAATGCTAGCCAATCAGCAATGCAAGGCGGGGTGCTAGGTGATCAATGAACCAGAAGCTGGGGATGGGTAGTTCTAGTGGGTTGGGCCTATGGGTCATGTAATGGGAATGGTATACCTCTGGGCCTTTAGGTCATGTATTGCGGGTCTGTCGGGCCTTGTGCCTTGGGCCTACGTGTCATTTACGGGTTCCCCTTCAACCCATAAAAGGGATATTATCCACAATAAAATAAAAAAAAGAATACCTTCGGGCCATTCAGGCACATGAATTGAATGAAAAAGATTCTATAATTGAAATAAATTCATACAATTCAATTTATATATGTATTGGTTCCATTTTAAACCATATCTTTTTTATTAACCACTTCATTATTCTTTTTTGACCTTTACCATAGTATCAACTATTTCAATATTAATGGGTTAATAATATCACCGTAAGTGTAAAAAAGGAATCCTAAATGTACCCTTGTTTATATTTCATTCGTATTCCATTATATTGATTGAATACAATATTTTCTTGAATTTTAAATCATTTAATAAAATATTTTTTTTGAAATATTATTAATTTTAATTTTGGAACTATTTATTTTATTTCAAATCAATGACACCATGTCAAAAATGGAATATTAATATAATCAATTTACACATTACTAATATGTTAAATGTATCTAATTTTTTTTGAACACAATAAATCACTCAAAATAGTTTATATATAATATTTTTAAAAACTTTTAATTAATGTTTCTATTAATAAAGGGAATTTTATATCAGTTTAATAATTTAAGGTAACTGTATAAATGAAAAAAAATTAATGAAATTACATTCATAAAAATAATTTAATTATTATTAAAATTACCATTAATATTGATTCAAAACATTCTCTTGACATAATTGGAAGATGTAAGAGACATTTAAAACTATGAGAGTGACATTTTGTATTTCTATTTTTATAAATTAATATAAAGGTTATATTCCATGAAATATGGAACCAAGTGGCCATATATTCGAGACATGGATGTAAATGTATTATCTATTCTCATAAAATAGGACAACTTAATGTTTCAAATAATTTTAAAATATGTATTTGTACATTTTACCCCTATTTTACTATTATTACCCATATCATGGTGATAAAAATTTACAATGATATCTATTCATATATACCAAAAGGAAAATGGGATTATTTAAAATAATTATCCAGCTTATTCAAAATTTGTACTCCATGTTTCAGGATTTAATGTCTATAATTACAAGAAGTAAATTTTAAAATAAGAGAGACTAACATAATGAAAACATCATTTTATAAATATACATTTTAAAGCATAACATTGGATTTATATTTATCCCATTACTAGAAAAAAAATAAAAGAAGAAATTTTGTACCATTTAATTAATATATAAATTTTATTAAAATCATTCACCATTAATGGTAAATTGAAGTTATTATGATAAATATTCATTGTTCTTATGAAAATAGTTTTTCACAAACACTTCCCAATTATATGAAAATGATTTTTGTTTTGTTTAATAATTAATTAATAAATAATGATTTTCTTTTACCCACATTTAAACAATAATTTTTTTATAATTTACATATTTATATTAAAACTATACAATCTAAAGGATAGATGATAACTTTCATATTAAATATTAATATTTTAGAAGTATATCACAGTTCTCCTAAACTTGATGTTGCATTTAATAAAATATATTGACGAAACTAAATTTATTTCAAAAAAAATAATTTCCTAAAATCTCATATATTTACATTTATTGTGTCCTCATAAAACAAATTTAAGGAGGAGAGACCATTTTTAATAAGTTTGTAATTCCATATAGGCACATACGATGTTCATTAAGTTAAGATCCAAAATCTATCATTAAAACCAAAGGCTTGGATAGTTTTGGCCATTCATGAAATACAAAATATAGAATATGAACAAGTTAAGTTCATTATAGATATATACCAATTTCATCTATCAAACCCCAATTCTATTGAATACCACCAAATATTAATATCTATTTTTTTCATTGAGAATCAATGTATAGGGCCATATCCTCTCCAATTTTTATTGTGAAAATATATCTTTACCACCATCAACTTATTCTCCAAATTTTATACATTAAAATCCATCAAATAAGATTAACCAAAGGATATAATTGATTTTTTGAATTAAAAAATCATTAATAGATTTAGTGTCCCTCACAAAATATTGATAAATAATTATTAAAAATTTTATCTCATGATTTCAAAATATTGTTCCAAAAATACATTTTTTAGTCTAAAAACTCATCTGATTTTTGGTATGTGGTGAATAAATATATATAATAATTCAATAAAATTATATCTAATTTAGTTTCAAATATGATGGGCATAGATAATAAATCCTAGAAAGATAATATCCTACATTCTTTTTGAGATTACCACACCACAGCTTGTACTGATCATATGCAACACCATATTAACTCATGTATCTAACAGAGGTAGCCCTACCCCTCATGGATCAACTTCCATAATTTCAAATTTATATCTATAATTAGTTTTATGAAGAATAAAATTCTGAAAAAAACATATGAATTGAAATTTATTGATGATAAAATCATTAGTACATTTCACAACTTGTGAATCTATCATAGCCTGGCCACATAATAATTCAATGAAAAAGTTTTTCTCTACTCATTAATCAATGAATAAATAGTTCTTTTTGAAAAATATTGATGAAATAATTGGAGAGTCCTTTAAATCCTGAACCAGAACTAGATTTACCTTGCTATATATAAAATGTGTTATCCAACATATAATACTTATAGATTACGATGTATGGAGAGTTTATAAAACTGAACAAAAATTAAAGGTATATTTTGAGGTACTTTTCAAAGGATTTCATTTATTTCACATCATCCTATAATCATAACATTAATCATAAAAGTGTAAAATCCATGATCCCTAACATTAAACTACACAATAATTATTACATTATCATATTATATAAAACTTCTTTATGTGTTTCATACCTCCACCCTGACATGTTATCTCATGTGATTTTAGTAATCATCCAATTATATTGTGTTTATCAAACCAACAATGACTCTCATGATCTATATGTGTTATTGATTCCATCAACTATTTTGGTTGATAAGTGTCATGTTTAATGTTAAGGAACCTTGTACGTTTTATTTTAATAAAAAATACATGATATAAGGACCACCACATGAAACCTATCATAATATTTGGGCAGGTATGTGAGCTATGTTCTCCTTACATGAGAGAAAGTTCCATGTAAGAGTTTTCAGTGCATGTTACCACCCCTAATATATTATTCATCACTAAAATAATATTTCCATATCAAAATAAATATGAGGGTCTGAATACCAATTTTTATGTGATACATAGTGACATCATTAATACCATAAAAATTGTAAGATTAATCACAATTATGCCCAATACATTTTCATAGCACAAGAACCATATTTATTTTTATCATGGGTTCCTTCCCCTTATATTATATAAAGATAAAGTGGTCATATATTACCCCCAAAAATAAAAACTATATGATATTTCATTCAAATTCCTTAGGATACTTCGTGATTCTATGATATCTTATCCAGTTCCAAACCAAAGATTTTACTTTCACTGATTGTTCCTTGGTGGTGAGACTTTTAGTAATTAATGTTGGGTAGCAACTATCCCTATCCCTCCAGGGAACCTATGAATTTTACTCCACCTATCATATACATGATCCAGATATGTATATGGGGATAAAGAACATAGAAACTACAAATGGATTGATTACTGGTAATATGTTGTCTCAACCATAGTTACCGAGAGTTGGTGCATTATTAAATAAAATTGGTATAATAAAAAAAGATCAAGACTCGGAAGACTGATTGTTTTAGTAGCCTTGGGAATACTAGATACATTCATAAGTTTTACATTACATTATAAAATGAAAAACTACAACAACATAGTCTCCATAGTCCACACTCATATCCCTTATACTATACCTGTAGGTCAGTCATAATATACTTCTTCGCATCTTGAGAAAAATAAAACATATAAAGGGGTGATCTCTGATGCTCAGTAAGGATAACAATATAGCAGAAACTTTCATAAATAAGCATAAACATTTAAGGTAATGTAAGATTAAAACAAAAGCCTTTTAAACTTGAACTTCAGAATAATATGGCAAAGATAAAATCAAATAATTCCATTTACTTATTCACATGGATATTCTACTTGTCGAATAATCACATGAAATATCAATAGCCATGTTCATAATGATGGAATGCATAATGCCAGACTTCGTAACCACATAGTCAAGTCCTTGTGCCAAGTCTTCAAATAATATTTTTTCGAGGCCTTCTGCTAAGACACTAGTTTGTCTCAGGATACCTACCAATTCATCGAGAAGCTATAGCAGGCTCCACCCATCACTTACTAAGTCTAATGCATTCCTCAAATGAAAAGTTTTAAACATAACATAAACATTCATATTAAAACTCACATAAAAATGTCAATACGTTATCCATAAACCATGAATGGTATAAAAATAACACATACACAGTCAAAAAATTCAAAAACCCTTCAATACAATATGGAAGTTTTGTATCATAATAAATCAACTTCAAATAAGCTCATAATTCATCAAAGGATATTGATATAGATGAAATCAAAACTTTTTTAGAGAAATATATATTTCTATTTTGAAATCATTTAAAAGTCATATAATTATTAAAAGAAAACATTTATTTTAAAAATATTATTAAAAGCTTGTAAGGGAAACTTTTACAATGTTATAACAGTGGAAAATAGCCACACCCGCTGTATAAGTTAAAAAAACTTTTTTACCTAAATTTTGTCGAAAAGGTCATAAGGTACCTTGTTTGGAAATCAATGAAAAGATTCCTTTTAAACAATTTTATAAAAATTCAAATAAGGGTATAAATGAATTTAACCCATAGTATAGTAAATAGTAAAAATGTTTTTGAATATATTTTTAAGAAAGATGGATGTGGATGATAAAGAGGTCCCAGTAGGTACTTACATAAAAACAACCTCAGATAATGAAAAGATTGTGAAATTAGCTCTTACCTTGTACTTTTACTTGGTTGAGGGTAGATTAACCTCCTGTATAATGGTAAAAAAATTGTCATTAAATTATAAAAGAACCATATATATTAATATGATATCATATATGATCTTCTAATATTACTTTGTTAATGATATTTCAGTAGTATCATCATTTCAGGTGTTTACTGATTCATTTTAGTTTATATGTTTTCTAACATAAGTAATGATTGTTATGGATATAATTTATCTTATTTATATTAATAATGATATTAATTCTTTAAAAATTATATTTAATCATCAAATATAAAATTTTCTTGAATGGATACGATGGGGAATGAATCTCATCTCGTTCGTGGAGATGGTAATCCGTACATACACACGAGCGATAATATCATTCTTTTGATATTAAAATAGTATATAATTGGATGGTATATCATATATAAAGAATAATTATCATATTATATTTATTAGTTACATCATTTATACTCATTATTATACCCATCCAAATGATGAAGTGTTTGAATAACAAACTACACCACGACCTGGAGATGACAATCCGTACGTACCCACGTATGGTGACTTTGTCATTTATAGGATGGATAGAATAACGAATTTGGATGTAACATTTTTATAATAACATCATAGTATATAGAAGATACTGGAGTTATTATTTTATAATGGAAAAAACAAATAAAGAGGAAGTGAAAAAAATAAAGAACTTGAAAGAGGTGATAAAATATTTACCTCTTCTTCGGGTTCTTCATTTTGATTTGATCAAAAGGGCTCCATAAGTTGAACTTATGACTAAATTAAGGACTCTTGGATGAAGTTAGGACAGTTTAGAGGATATTTGGGTAGGGTTTGGACGATCCAAATGGCTTTTAATGTATGAATTTGAGATAAGGGGAGGTTCCCTTTTATAAAAGAGGTGAGGGTCACTTTAGGAAAAGATTGAAATATTATTTTATAATAAAATAATTTTTGGTATTTAATGGCTCAAAAATGAATTATTTAAAGTCTAAGGTGGGTATGGGTCGAAAAACTCTCAACCAATAGGTTTTATATAGGTTTAGGATATCATATTAACCTTATCTTTTAGATTTAACTCTTGGTTAAATAGTTTGACATTTACCTTGTCTCTTTGTATTTTTATATTATATGGTTAATAAAATTACTATAAACTTTCAAGTGAACCTAAAGTGTTTCACTAATGGAATATATAATATTATCTAATCTCTTTTTCCAATCCATAGATTTTTAGGAATAGAATTCCCATTAATAATATAATATTTTTTTTAAAAACTCTTTTATGACAATTTTGACACTATTTGGTATTTGGTTTTTTTTAATTCATAACAGCATTATTAGTTCAAAAAAAATTCATTTAATCAACCCTAACATGTAATATTAACCTATAAAATTAATTCAATTCATTAAAATTCTCAAATTATAATTATTTGGATATCAATTATTTTAATCTTTCATTAATATGGTAATTACAACATCATCATTGTGTCATAAATAAATTTAATTATTTAATGTCTAAAAATTATAAAAAAAATACCATTATGTAGGAAATATTTTTGGCTTTCTCATGAATATTTATATTCGAATTTATCTTATGTATAACAATATATTAATAATGGTTTAGTTATTAAACTTTGATTTTAACACTCTTAACTCTTCTTTAAATAAAATATTAATAAATGTACTAATCTAATCCAAGTGGACCAAAGGGCATCATATTTTATTCATAAGGTTTTTTTGATCGAATTACACTTATCCAATATAACTAGGACATGTGTTAAGGTAATTATGATATCATTTTTACCCTTAATTACCCTATTTACTTTTAACCGTGGTAAATAAAAGAAAAAAGTTTCTATTCACCAAAAAATATTTTCATCTTATTGAACCTCATTTTAATTACTGATATTAACCGTGTCTCTTGTATTTTTGAAATTAAACTCATAGAAGCGGTAAAATTAAGTTTTATACAGATTTTTAAATGCTCCTAAGAGGTGGGTAAAAGACGGTAAATAGTTCGATAAAATTTTATATATGTAAAATCGTTATAAAATGACTCCAATGAATTACATTGAACATATATATGTATAATGTATATTTTTTGACCAAAAATAAATTAAAATAAAATAACTAATTATTTAAATAAAAAGTCAGTTTTAACCAATAACATAGTGTTTTTCACTATTCATCAAAAAATTGAATGTTTTCAGAAAAATACCAAAAATTCACACCATGCAAATTTTGATATTCCAAATCCAAAAATGAAGTCTATTTTGAAATATAAAATTTATAAAATTATAAAAAGTGGGTATTACTATTCATAATGGCTAGTTTGATTGGTCGCGGTGTGGTAGAATCTCGAAGTTGCGTACAATGCAAGCTACTGCATTATTCTAAGGGAAATGTATCGTGTAAGCTTAGGGTGTTACATTATTCCCTCCTTCAAATAATTTCATCCTTGGAATTTCTATAATACTACCGCACCAAAAAGATTCAGGTGGTTCTTCATCATAAGTTCATATGGTTCCCTCGTTGCCTCTTCCATCTTAAGGTTTCTTCGTAGAACATTTACCAGACGAGTCATCTGGTTTCTCAGAACTTGTTTTCTTATATCAAGAATTTTGACATGATATTCACAATAAGACATATTAGGTTCCATTTCAATTTCCTCATAGGTGAGTACATGCATTGGGTCAGTCATGTATTTTCTCAACAGTGATACTTAAAACACATCATGACCTTTGGAGAGACTTGGAGGCATTGCAAAATGATAAGCTACAACTCCAATTTGTTCTAGAATTTTGAAAGGTCCGATTTACCTGAGACTCAATTTACCCTTCTTACCAAAACGTATAACACCCTTCCATGGAGATACCTTCAAGAAAACATGGTCTCCTACTTGAAATTACAAATCCTTCATTCGGTTATCGGCATAAATCTGTTGCCTACTTTGGGCTGCTCTGATGTAGGTTTGGAAAACCTTCAAATTTTCCATTGTTTCCTCAACAAGTTCTGGGCCTATGAGTTTTCATTCACCAACATCATCCCAAAAAGTTGGTGTGCGACATCTCTTTCCATATAATGCTTTATATGGTGCCATCTGAATACTTGAATGGAAGCTATTGTTATAGGAAAATTCTACCAGAGGTAAATATTGATCCTAGATACCTTGAAAGTTAATTGAGAAAGATATCAACATGTCTTCTAAGGTCTGAATAGTTCGTTCTGATTTTCCATCAGTTTGAGGGTGGTAGGCAGTGCTCAAACGAAGTTCAGTATCTATGGATTTCTAATACTTTTCCCGAATCTTGATGTAAAATGGGGATCATGATCAGAAAAAATCGATAAGGGTACACCATGAAGTCTTAAAACTTCATCAATATATAGTATTGAAATATGTTCAAGTGGTAAATATTCTATTATATTAAGAAAATGTGATGACTTGGTAAGACGATCAAAAATGACTCATATTACATCATTCCTTCTAGAAGTCTTTGGTAGCCCCATGAAAAAGTCCATTGTAATATTATCCCATTTTCACTCAGGTATGGGAAAAAGTTGCATGACTCTTCCAGGCTGTTTCCTTCCAGCTTTAACTTATTTAAAAACCATAAATCTTTACACAAAATCAGTAATCTCCCTCTTCATGTTGTCCCACCAAAAATGTTCCTTCAAATCTCTATACATATTGGTGCTCCCAGGGTGTATAGGAAAATTAGATCTATGAGCAACATCTAACAATTCCTTTTTTAGATCTTGTATATTGGGAACACAAAGTCTCTTCCCAAATTTCAAATTCACATCTTCATATATAAATTCACTCAATCTCCCATCATTCACAAATTTAATATTCTTTTGAAATTCCTCATCATTAGTCTGAGAACTTTTTATCCTTTCTAGTAAAGATAGTTTGGAAACCATTTGAAAAAGTATTGATGTTTCCCCTTCCATGATTATTCCCATATCCATTTTCACCATATTCATGAAAATAGGATCCCTTTCAACTCTCATCTTGTTCGAAAATCCATGATCCTTTCTTCTCAATGCATCTGCCACCTTATTTGCCTTCCTCGAGTGGTAGTGTATTGTAAAATCATAATACTTGAGTAGTTTAATCCATCAGCTTTTCTTTATGTTGAGTTATTTTTGCGATAAAATATACTTTAAACTCTTGTGATCAGAATAAATATCACATTTTTCACAATAGAGATAGTGTCTTTATATTTTCAGAGGAAAGATTACATTTTCTAACTCAAGATCATGAGTAGGATAGTTTTGATCATTAATTTTTAGCTATCGTGATGCATAGGTAATAACTCTATCATTCTGCATAAAGACACAACCAAGTCCTTTATTTGAAGCATCACTATAAATAACAAACCCATCATTCCTTGGTGGTAGGGTCAAGATTGGATCATTGACTAATCATCTCTTCAGTTACTCAAAACATTCTTAACACTCTTTTTTCCAAACAAATTTAACCCCTTTATGTGTGATCTTGGTTAATGGGTTAGCCAATTGGGAAAAATTCTGGACAAAATGTGAATAATAACCTACTAAACTCATAAAACGTCATTCCTCAGTTATACTCATCGGCTCTGGCCATTCTTGGATTTCCTTGTTCTTTTAAGGATCAATGGATATTCCATCCTTAGAGACAATATGGATAAGAAAAGAAATCTCTTAAATCTAGAATTCACACTTTCTAAACTTCCTGTATAATTCATTTTTTCAGGGGGTTTTCAGAATGGTGTTCAAGTGATTTTCATGATCTTTATATATTTTTTAGTATACGAGGATATCATCAATAAATACCACTAAAAAGTCATCAATATTTTCCTTGAAAACTATAGTCATTAGATCCATGAGAATAGAGGGTGCATTAGTCATCCCAAAAGGCATTACTGTAAACTTGTAATGCCCGTACCTGATTCAAAATGTTGTTTTCAAAAATGTCTTCCTTCTTCACACACAACTGATGATATCCATATCGATAGTCAATCTTTGAAAAATATTGAGTTCCATGAATTAGGTCAAATAAATCATCAATGTGAGGTAGGGGATACTTGTTCTTTATTGTTATAGAATTGATCTCCCTGTAGTCAATGCACAACCTCATAGATCCATCTTTATTCTTAACAAAAAGGACATGGGCTCCCCACGGCGAAACACTTGCGAGAATAAATTCCTTATTACTCAATTCCTCTAGTTTTTTCTTTACTTCCACTAATTCCACAATGGACTTTCTATAAGGGGTCTTTCATATGGGCCTTTAACCAGGAATTAAATCAATGGAAAATTCAATTTCTCATTCTAGATGATTTCTAGAAAAATCCCCTAGAAACACATCAATATATTCTTGCGCAATAGGTACTTCCTCTATTCAAACATTCTTTTCATATCCCATAATTATTTCATTCTCATCCTCCCTAATAATTGAATTTAGTAGATATATTGGGGTGGATCTAGATAAGAATCAGGAGGTGAAGTTTCTACTCTAAATATAAGGTACTCCTTATCATCATCAAAAATTGTAACCTCCTTCTTATAATAAATTTTCACATCATGGTCCGAAAGCCAATCCATACGGAGGATTATATCAAATTCAATCATGGGTATGACGATGAGATCCGCAGATAAAGAAAATTTATATGCCCTAATGGGAACTGATTCACAAAACTTTATTGCGATGATACTTCCCTTAACTGTTTTGACAGATAACTCCCTTGTTAAGTCAAATTGAAAATATTTAATTTTCATAGAAAACTGGGAAGATATGAAACAATTCGATGATCCAGAATCAAATAAAGCATTGAATAATCTTGACGAAACCATTAAATTACCTGCCACCACATCTTTCAGAGCTTCAACTTCAGCAGTAGTGATCACATAATCTTGTCCTTTCTCCCTTGAACTTTTCTGAGGCAAGACCCCTTGATGCTTAGGACATTAATTTTCATAATTCCCCTTTTCTCTATAATTTTATCATTCAACAACCTCTTTCTTCCCTTGAAATCACGAGCTTGGTGGCATTTTTCACCACACTTGTAACAGACACCCGTTCACTTCAGGAAAGTACCAGGGTGTTTCTTCCCACATTTACTGCATGATGGATATTAAACTTTTCCATTCTTCCCCTTATTTCCATTTCCAGAGTGTTCAACAGATCTCTTATTCTACTACTTTGCTTTAAATTCATAAGACTTAGAGAATTTATTTTCTATCTTGATAGAACATGAGACAATATCTTCGTATGGTGATAAGTATTGTGAGACTAATTCTCAACAAATAAATGGTTTTAAACCATAAAATAATCGATAAATATTACTCATTGGGTTACATATATAATATGTTGCATGCCTTGATAACCTTATATAGTTAGCCTCATATTTTGTGACATTCTCATCCTCTTTTTACCTTAGACTTAGAAATTGTCTTTCCATATCTGCTTGATGGTCACAAGGAAAGTATTTTTCTAAGAAAAGATCATTAAACTCCCTTCATTCTATATTTTATACTTCATCATCTTCCTTTTTGTTTTGAATCAATGACCACCATTGATCTGTATCTCCTGTGAGGTAATAAACTTCCATGACAACTTTTTCCCTTTCGCTCCTCCACAAAGCAAGAAATATTTTCTCTAAGGAATTTATCCATTGCACAGATACTAATGGATTTTTACTCCCATTGAAGGTTGGTGTTTTTTCCTCATGAAGCAGTCTAACATTAAACCTCCGCATTGTGGATCTTGGTGTTCCATACGGGTAAGGTTATTATTCATAACCTAAGTGAGTTGTCCTAGTATGGTGAAAAGCTGATCAACACCAGTTGCTTCACCAGATTCACTATAATTATCTTGAGTAGGAGGGAAATCCCTACATGGATTACGTGAATTTATACAATTTCAATTCCTTACACTAGGTTCCATTTCTAAACAATGGAAAACACTAGATTAGTTTATGAATCGCAATACATAACTCCAAACATGTAAAACACTTAACATAAATTGAAGTGTTTATGGATATAATCCATAATCATAAAAATGTTTTCTTTAAGGATGTATATACTCATAAACCCTTCATAATGGTTTGTAAAAAAATTAGAATTATCCTAAACATATCCCCTGGGAGTATAGTAACCAAGAGTGCAGTAAGGCCTGTTGTCATTCACCAGTTCCTATTCGAGTAAAGCTCAAAGTGGTGTTTTTGGGTTTTACTCCTAGGTACGTCTATACCAAAGTCGACTCTACCTGCTTGTATCCAAATAGAGATGTATTTCTTGGAAAAATCAAAAAATATCTACAGTACCAAAATTCGAGGAAATTCTTCTATACTAATCCTCAAAGTCTATCTTAGGGTAATGTTATCTAATCAGAGTTTTTCTAAATCTAGCTTCTAATGTTTGTACTAAACTTTCTCTGATACCAAATTTAATGCCTTGACCCTAATTACATAGAGTTGGTGCATTATTACATAACATTGGAATGATCACAAAAGATCAATTCTCGAAAGACCGATTAGTTTAGTAGCCTTGGAAATATTAGATACATTCATCAGTTTTACATAACATTATAAAATGAAAAACTAAAACAACATAGTCTATATAGTCCACACTCATATCTCTTATATTATCTCTCATGTTCGGTCATAATATTCTTCTTCGCATCTTGGGAAAAATAGAACATAGAAAGGGGTGAGCTCAGATGCTCAGTATGGATAACAATATAGCGGAAACTTTCATAAATAAGCATAAACATTTAAGGAAATGTAAGACTAAAACAAAAGCCTTTTAAACATGAACTTCAGAATAATATTGCAAAGATAAAACAAATAATTCCATTTACTAATTCACATGGATATTCTACTAGTTGAATAATCACATGCAATATCAATAGCTAATTTCATAATGATGGAATGCATAATGTAGACTTCATAACCACATAGTCAAGGCCTTGTGACAAGACTAAAAATAAGATTTTGTCAAGGCCTTATGACAAGAAAATAGTTTGTCTCATGAGACCTATCGATGCATCGAGGAGCTATAGCAGGCTCCACTCGTCACTTACTAAGTCCAATACATTCCTCATATGAAAAGGTTTAAACATAACATAAACATTCGAATTAAAACTAGCATATAAATGTCAATACATTATCCATAAACCATGAATGGTATAAAAATAACACATCCACAATCAAACATATGAGAAAACCTTCAATACAATATGGAAGTTTTATATTATAAAAATCAACTTCAAATAAGGTCACAATCCATCAAAGCATGTTGACATAGATGAAATCAATATTTTTTTAGAGAAATATCTCTTTATATTTTGAAATAATTTAATAGTCATATAATTCTAAAAGAAAACATTTATTTTGAAAATATTCTGATAAGCATGTAAGGGAAACATCAACGATTTTATAATGGCAGAAAATAGTTTCACCCTCTGTATAAGTTAAAACAAACATTGTTACCTTAATTTTGTTGAAAAGGTCATAAGGTACCTTGTTTGGAAAATGACGGAAAGATTCCTTTCAAACCATTTTTTAAAAAGTAAAACAAGGGTATAAATGACTTTAAACCATAGTATAGTAAATAGTAAAAATGTTTTGGAATACATTTTTAAGAAAACATGGATGTGAATGATAAAGAGGTCCTAGTAGATACTTACATAAAAACAATCTTGGATAATACACTACTAGAAAAACAGGTATTTGCGACGGGGCATTTGCGACGGGATCCCGCCGCAAATGGCTTTTTGCGACGGTGTCCCGTCGCAAATAGCCCGTTGCTGAAAACGGCGTCGCAACAACACTTATTTGCGACGGGCCCGTCGCTAAAGCCTTTTTTTCGATGGTCATTCTCCCCGTCGCAAATAGTATTCCGTATTTTTGTAAAAAACTTTTAAAATAGTTTTTGCGACGGTGCCGTCGCAAAAACTATTTTTTAAAAAAAATAAAAAACTATTAATAATACTAGTATTTGCGACGGGCATAGTATCCCGTCGCAAATACTATAAAAAAATAAAAAAAATAAATTATTAATAAATTATTTTAATTAATATAATAATAGAATTATAATTCACAAATAAAAATAATTAATTATTTTAATTAATATAATAATAATAGAATTATAATTCAAAAATAAAAAATAATAGAATATTAATAAATGATTTAATTAATATAATAATATTAGAATTATAATTCATAAATAAAAAAATATTAATAAGTTATTTTAATTAATATAAAAATAATAGAATTATTTTACATTCAAATATTAAAATAATTCAAGTATTACAAAAAATATAATTAAATTATAATATTATAAAATTTTAATATATATATATATATTAATATTATAAAATATAAATAATTTTATTATTCATATTAATATTGTTATTTAAAAATATAATATTATTAATATTTTATAATGGGACAAAAACTAAAAATAGAAAAAAAAATATTTTGATTTCCCAAATTTTATAACATAAATACAAACTCTAATCTGAAGGAGGGGGGAGGTGGGGAGGTGGGCGATCTGCAGATGGTGGTGGAGGAAACTCCATCCCTAAAGCATGAGTGAGTCGGCGCATGTACTCCATCTGCTCCTGATGCTGCTGCTGCCACCGACTCGTCTGCTCCTCGTACAACTGCTGCTGGCGTCGATGCTCCTCCTCATGCTGCTGACGCATCTGCTCCTGCTCCTGTCGGAGACTCTCTATCTGTGCAGTCTGAGATCGCAACTGATCCTCATACTGTGTAGTAGAAGAAGATTCATGATCTCCTCTCGAGCTGGACGCCGACATCGCAGCACTGCCATAATAATCTCCGGGAGTCAGTCGAGAGCTGATACCAACTACCCGGCCCTTCTCGAAGGCATATTGGGTGGCCTGCATCCATGCCTCCTCATCAAACTGACGGGCAGTGGTCTGATCTGATGACTCGGCCTGACTCTCAGGCCGGGCCTGTGACGTTGCGGCCTCATATGACTCCTATAGTTGCAATTTAAAATTAAAATTGTGAATATATTATATGCAGTTAATTTTTAAACTTGAAAACAAATAATACTGACCACGATGTGATGCTGACGATCACCTCTGAGCTCCCCAGTAGCAGGATCACTATACATCCTCCGATATACGTCGTACTCTGTAATATCGGGGTGCTCGACAGCCTATAAGAATAAAAAATAAACTGTTAATATTTATAGTTATATAAAATATTTATAAATAATGTACGTACCAGATGCTGTCTATGAGTACTGAAAGAATGACTCCCAGCTCGATGAGTCACCTCCTGTCTCCCCCGATTCTGCCTCCCCACCGATGATCTCCTCTGAAAGGCACCACTCAACCAGTGCGCACATAATCCATCCCATACATGGGATGAAATATACTCTAGTCGGTGTGCTCTACATGACTCCTCAAAATCTGACACTCCTGCTTTCTTCATCGCAGCTTTTCTTAAATTGTGCAAAAACTAACGAAGGCGATCACGCATGGCCACCTCCCATGCCTCGTGGATGGCCTCACGCATGGTATCCTCGATCAGATACCATAAACCCTACAAATAAATCAAAATATCAAGTTAGAAATGAAATAATTTTCAAAATAAAAATTATTTATTTACGTACGTACCAACCAATGGCCGAACATGGCCTGCTGCACATCAATGGGAATCTGCTCCCATGTGGTCCACGGCTGAGAGAAATAGTTGCGCAAAATAGCGCTGCCCTGTCCGACTGCTATATGCGGAAAACTAAAAAAATAATAAACATTTATTATGTGAATAGATTAATGAAATCTTAGTCAAATCCACAGGTTATCACACAGGTTATCACACCTCCGTGTGCGTGGATCAAACCCAAGACGTGGACGTCGCTCGAGGACGGGGTCAGGAATCATCAATCGTGCAAGACCGCGCCCCCTCCGCGTACTCCCTGGAGCGCCTGCAGGCTGAGGGTCATCTGTCAGTAACGCATCTGCATCGAAAGTCAGGTCAGCATCCGCCAACTCACGAAATGTGGCCTCGTCCATCTGAAACAGAAAATGTTAATGTTAGCAAATAATTGATAATTACTATTATATATACATATATACATATATACATATTATGATTGTATATAAATACCATGGAATGCTATCAGTGTTCATCTTCATCATCATCTTCATATATGTCAATGTCATCTTCATATTCCTCCTCAACATCATCGATATCCATTCGAGTTACAGTTGCTTCATCTCTTACCATTTCAAATTCATATGTGACATCATTAACATCATCGTCATCACCGAATCTTAAATGTGGGGTGTCGTCATCGATACTCATGTCTCTTTGTAAAAAAGATTGATTTTGAGTACTCTCTTGAAAAACTTCAATTCTTTGCACATCAGTGAAAGCACATTCACTTTGACTAAACTGATTGTCTCGAATTTTGATTTTTATTATACTCCACCAATCAGTCAAGTCTCTTGATGTTGCACAGTACTTTGCATAATAAACTTGATATGCCTGTTGAGCCAATAAGAATGGTTCATTTACTGCGAGAACAGTTTTACATTTAATATCGATGATTCCATGAGTCGGATGAACACGCACGCCTCTCTCTGTATCCAACCACTGACATTTGAACATGGTTATGTAATGTTGTCCAAGATAACAGAGTTCAATGATTTCATCAAGTATGCCATAAAAGTCAACTTCCTTTTCTCGATGATGAGATCCTCTCAAGCTAACTCCACTGTTCATTGTTTTTTTCGATTCCCCATATGCATGTGTGTGGAATCGAAATCCATTCACCACATATGTATTATAAGTTTTAACAAGTTTGGAAGGTGGGTTACTCAATACACACAGCCGTTTGTCAATTTTATCAGCATGTCGAGACACCTGAAAATTTGTGAAATAATTATCAATATAGTAAACTATACATTGAATGAGTTGCTAAAAGATAAAGAATTTATGTTACCAGTTTTTGAAACCACTGAGAGAAATTTTTCAGTCGACGTTCTTCGAGAGCAGCTGCTGTAATTTGTGGAATTTGTTTCTTGATATGATTATCATACAACCTATAAAAACCAAAGTTATTTACTGTAACATAAATGATAGAATAAGTGATATAAACACTTACAGTACAACTGATGTCATCTCTTCACAGTTGAGCAGAACATACGTATGATCTCTCTGATGTTCATCATCTGAAAGCCAGCGTTCATAAACTCCACCAAAACCAAGCTCTTACTGGTTGAAAATAGATAATTGATTGTCGATTTCATCAATATTCCTCTCGTTCCGTCCCATTCGGTTGTGTTTTGAAGGATACTCAGATTCAAAATAATGGGAGCAGAAAAAAGATATTTTCTCTTGCAAATAAGCTTCTGCAATAGATCCTTCAACAGATGCTTTGTTACGTACTTTTCTTTTCAATTTTTGCATGCATCTTTCAAATGGGTACATCCATCGAAACTGTACCGGACCTCCACATTTGGCTTCATATGGCAAATGTAACATCAAATGTTCCATTGAGTCGAAGAAAGACGGAGGAAATATTTTTTCCAGTTTACATATAATTACAACAACATCTTTTTCAAGTTTTCCTAGAGCATCATAATCTGCCGTAGCCGCACAAATTTCCCAAAAAAATGAGACATGTCTGTTATGGAATCCCAAATCACAGAATTCAACAGGCCTCTTAATCCAATGGGTAGAAGTCTCTCCATTATAACATGACAATCATGACTTTTTAATCCAGTAATATGACCATTCTTTACACATCTACCCAAATTAGAAGCACAACCATCTGGAAGTCTCAAATCTGCAATCCACTGACAAAATAATAAACGGTTTTTTTAGACAGCGTATAAGCTGCTTTTGGTTTCAGTAACCTTTCTCTTCTGACATTCTCAAATAGTTCCAATTCTGGATGCCTGCAAATTTGGGCAAGATCTAAACGTGCATTTACATTGTCTTTGCTCTTTCCTGGCGTATCCAAAACTCTATGAAACAAATTATCAAAACAGTTCTTCTCAATATGCATGACATCTAACATGTGTCGGACCAACAGATCAGACCAATATGGAAAATCCCAAAATATGCTACGTTTAATCCAATTGTGTTTTTTCCCAAAACCATAAATTTTCTGTTGATTTATTGTGGGACCAAAAGTGATGGGAGGTAATGAAAATACAACTGATTTTAACTCCAAAACTGATAGCATTTTTGGAGGTCCATCCCTTTCAACTGTTCCTTTTCTGAAATGAGATCTGTTTCTGCGAAAAGGATGATCAGCTGGAAAAAATCTACGATGACAGTCAAAATAACAAGGTTTCTTTCCATGAATGAGCATAAATTCTTTGTTCTCTCCCATATGGTAAGGACATGATTTCTGACCATGTGTACTCCATCCAGATAACATCCCATAAGCCGGGAAGTCACTTATTGTCCACATCAATGCTGCTCTCAGTATGAAATTCTGTTTCGTTGCAACATCATATGTACTGACACCAGTACTCCACAATAAATTTAATTCATCAATCAATGGCTTCAAATAAACATCAATATTTTTCTTCGGATGTCCTGGAATTTGTAAAGTCAAAAAGATATATGGCTCCTTCATCAACATCCATGGAGGTAAATTGTACGGAGTTAAAAAAACAGGCCAACATGAATATTGACTACCATAAGATCCAAACGGACAGAAACCATCAGTGGAAAGGCCTAGTCGAACATTTCTAGCTTCTAAAGCAAAGGATGGATGCACTCTATCAAAATGTTTCCATGAATCACCATCGGCTGGATGATTCAAGTTTTTATCGGTTGAAATATTCTCTTTATTCCATGACATCATTGTCGCTGTATTCTTAGACATGAATAAATGCTGAAGTCTGGATGTAAGCGGAAAATATCTCAACTGTTTTACAGGAATCAAACCAGACTTCCCGTGTTGTCCTTCTTTATATCTCAGTTGCCCACATGTAGGACAACTATCCAATGACTCATTTTCCCCAGAATATAAAATGCAGTCATTTGAACATGCATGAATCTTCTGACAAGTAAGTCCCAAATTTCGAACCAGCCTCTTACTCTCATAGTAATTTGCAGGTAAAACATTTCCTTCGGGTAACAGTGTTTTCAGTAAAGAAAATATCTGGTCAAAACAGGTGTTTGACATTCCGTTATCTGATTTGATAGCCATAAATTTTGCAACTGCTTCTAATTTGCTCATCTTGCAGCCAGGATATAATGCATCCTCAGCAGATTTCAACAACTCAAAAAATTCAGACGGTGCCAACTCAGGATTTGAAGCAATATCAGCCGGAGATTCTGTATGTTGAACAGATGAACCTACAACATCATGTACTAAATCTTGAAACCGGGATGGATCCGAAATCAAGTTGGTATCACCTGCTCTGGAACTGCGTTCACCGTGTTGATACCAAAAAACATAATCTGGTTGAAAACCAAAACGCAAGAGATGTTCTCCCACTTTGTCAAACGTGTCAAACGTTCTCAATGCACATTTTCTACAAGGGCGTTTTATTTTTCCTTCTGAAACAAATTCTGAATTTGATTCCACAAATGATAAAAAAGTCTCCACACCCTCAACATATACTGGATTTAAACCAGAACCATTTGGATTTCTACGTTGATTTATCCAAATGCGGTCACCTAATAATGATTGTTGACGACCTCGTTGTTCCATATTTCTCTATAAAATATAAAAGCATTACTGGTTTTGAATAATTTGTTAGAAAAAACACTTAAGTAAAGATTGAATATATTGAGAATAAAGCAAAACATGTTACAAATATTGATAATTTTAATATTATATTGATTTTTTATTATTTTAATAATACTAATATAATTTTTTCATAAACATTAATTATATAATAATAACATTATTACATTATTAGTATATTTTATTATTAATATTAAAATAACATAATTTTTTATATTATATACAATTCTCCTTTCATCTGTGTGTTTAACATTCTGTCTCCACATGTAATATTTGCATTCACTTTCACCTCTCCATTGGCGAGTAGGTTGATAATTCTGAAAAAGAATGCGAATATTACATGTGGAGACAGAAAACACACAGATGAAAAGATAATTGTATATAATATAGAAAATTATATTATTTTAATATTAATAATAAAATATACAAATAATGTACTAATTATTGGTAATTATTACTAATTATTACTAATTATTGGTAATTATTACTAATAATTACTAATTATTGGTAATTATTACTAATTATTACTAATTATTGGTAATTATTACTAATTATTGGTAATTATTACTAATTATTACTAATTATTACTAATTACTGGTAATTATTACTAATTACTGGAAATTATTCCTAATTATTACTAATTGTTACTATTTATTACTAATTATTACTATTTACCGGTAATTATTCCTAATTATTGGTAATTATTACTAATTATTGGTAATTATTACTAATTATTGGTAATTATTACTAATTATTGGTAATTATTACTAATTATTGGTAATTATTACTAATTATTAGTAATTAATACATATTATGGTAATTATTACTAATTATTAGTAATTAATACTAATTATTGGTAATTAATACTAATTATTAGTAATTAATACTAATTATTGGTAATTATTACTAATTATTGGTAATTATTACTAATTATTTGAAATTATTACTAATTATTAGTAATTAATACTAATTATTGGTAATTATTGATAATTATTGTTAATTATTGGTAATTATTACTAATTATTGGTAATTATTGCTAATTATTGGTAATTATTGCTAATTATTGCTAATTATTACTAATTAATGGTAATTATTATTAATTATTGGTAATTATTACTAATTATTGGTAATTAATACTAATTATTGGTAATTAATACTAATTATTACTAATTATTGTTAATTATTACTAATTATTACTAATTATTGGTAATTATTGTTAATTATTACTAATTATTGGTAATTATCCCTAATTATTGGTAATTATTACGAATTATTGGTAATTATTACTAATTATTACTAATTATTACTAATTATTACTAATTATTGGTAATTATTACTAATTATTGGTAATTATTACTAATTATTGGTAATTATTACTAATTATTGGTAATTATTCCTAATTATTGGTAATTATTACTAATTATTGGTAATTATTACTAATTATTCCAAATTATAGGTAATTATTAATAATTATTGGTAATTATTACTAATTGTTACTAATTATTGTTAATTATTACTAATTATTGATAATTAATACTAATTATTGGTAATTAATACTAATTATTGGTAATTAATACTAATTATTGGTAATTAATACTAATTATTACTAATTATTTGTAATTACTGGTAATTATTACTAATTACTGGTAATTATTACTAATTACTGGTAATTATTACTAATTACTAGTAATTATTACAAATTACTGGTAATTATTACTAATTACTGGTAATTATTGCTAATTATTACTAATTATTACTAATTACTGGTAATTATTACTAATTACTGGTAATTATTCCTAATTATTACTAATTATTACTATTTACCGGTAATTATTCCTAATTATTGGTAATTATTCCTAATTATTGGTAATTATTACTAATTATTGGTAATTATTACTAATTATTGGTAATTATTACTAATTATTGGTAATTATTACTAATTATTGGTAATTATTACTAATTATTGGTAATTATTACTAATTATTGGTAATTAATACTAATTATTGGTAATTAATACTAATTAATGGTAATTAATACTAATTGTTACTAATTATTGGTAATTATTACGAATTATTGGTAATTATTACTAATTATTGGTAATTATTCCTAATTATTGGTAATTATTACTAATTATTGGTAATTATTACTAATTATTCCGAAATTATTGGTAATTATTAATAATTATTGGTAATTATTACTAATTATTACTAATTATTGGTAATTATTACTAATTATTGGTAATTAATACTAATTATTGGTAATTAATACTAATTATTGGTAATTAGTACTAATTATTGGTAATTAATACCAATTATTAGTAATTAATACTAATTATTACTAATTATTGGTAATTACTGGTAATTATTACTAATTACTGGTAATTATTACTAATTACTGGTAATTATTACTAATTACTGGTAATTATTACTAATTACTGGTAATTATTACTAATTACTGGTAATTATTACAACTTACTGGTAATTATTACTAATTATTGGTAATTATTACTAATTATTACTAATTATTACTAATTACTGGTAATTATTACTAATTACTGGTAATTATTCCTAATTATTACTAATTGTTACTATTTATTACTAATTATTACTATTTATTACTATTTACCGGTAATTATTCCTAATTATTGGTAATTATTACTAATTATTGTTAATTATTACTAATTATTGGTAATTATTACTAATTATTGGTAATTATTACTAATTATTGGTAATTATTACTAATTATTGGTAATTATTACTAATTATTGGTAATTATTACTAATTATTGGTAATTATTACTAATTATTGGTAATTAATACTAATTATTGGTAATTAATACTAATTATTGGTAATTAATACTAATTATTACTAATTATTGGTAATTATTGGTAATTATTACTAATTATTGGTAATTATTACTAATTATTGGTAATTATTACTAATTATTGGTAATTATTACTAATTATTGGTAATTATTACTAATTATTGGTAATTATTACTAATTATTGATAATTATTGGTAATTGTTCCTAATTATTAGTAATTAAATGAATAATTAATAATAATTAGGAATAATTACCAATAATTACAAATAATAACATTATTAGTATATTTTATTATTAATATTAAAATAATATAATTTTCTAATTTATATACAGTTCTCCTTTCATCTGTGCGTTTTCTATCTCCACATACAAATAATACATGTGAAGACAACAAACACACAGATGAAAAGAGAACTGTATATATATAAAAAATTATATTATTTTAATATTAATAATAAAATAGAATAATAATGTAATGATGTTATTATCCCTAATTATTGGTATTTATTACTAATTATTAATATTTATTCTTAATTATTAAAAATTATTACTAATTATTCCTAATTACTATTAACTATGAACAATACTAATAATTTAAATTTATTAAGTAATAAAACAATATAAACATAATTAAATTACAACTAATTAAGAATAATTGAAACTAATAAAAAATTAAAAATAAATATTAAATTAAATTGAACATAAATACCTTGAAAATTGATCTGCTCTGATCGTTCTTCAAAACTTTAATATCAGCTCCGGAGAAAAAAATTAAACTGAAGAAAAACTGAACTTTAGAAATATAACTTTGAGAGAAGAAGAAGATGGAATTTGAGAATGTTTTGAAAAAAACGGATGGGGGTATTTATAGGTTAGATTATTTGCGACGGGTCCATTTGCGACAGGATTCCCGTCGCAAATAGTATTATTTGCGACGGGACCCGTCGCAAATACCTTAGCCGACATTTATTACGGTCAACGGGTAAATAGTTATTTGCGACGGGACCCGTCGCAAATAACCACCTGCCGACATACTATTTGCGACGGGGGAATATTCCCGTCGCAAATATCTTTTACCGCCGCCGGTTATTTGCGACGGGAATATTCCCCCGTCGCAAATAGTTTTCCCGCGATTTGGCGCGCAACGCGCGCCAGTTCTTTTGCGACGGGGAAAGGAATCCCGTCGCAAAAGCCTACTTATTTGCGACGGGTAAATACCCCCGTCGCAAATAAGTTTTTAACAGGACTATTTGCGACGGGATATATTCCCGTCGCAAATAACCCGTCGCAATTGCTCATTTTTCCCGTAGTGATAAAGAGATTGTTAAATTAACAATTACATTGTACTTTTCCTGGGTAGAGGGTAGGTTAACCTACTGTATAATGGTGAAATTATTGTTATTAAATTAAAAAAGAACCATATACTTTAATATGATATCATATATGATCTTCTAATATTGCTTTGTTAATGATATTTTAGTACTAAATCGTTTCAGGTGTTAACTGATTCATTTTCCTTTATATGCTTTGTTACCTAAGTAATGTTTTTTATGTATAGGATTTATCTTGTTAATATTTATAATGATATTAAGTCTTTAAACATTATTTTTAACCATCAAATTAAAATTATTCTTGAATGGATACGATGGGGAATGAATCTCATCGCGTTCGTGGCGATGGTAATTCGTACATACGCATGAGTGAAAATATCATTATTTTGATATTAAAATCATATATAATTGGATGGTATATCATATATAATGAATCATTATCATGTTATATCTATTATTTACATCATTTATACTCATTATTATACCCATCAAAATGATTAAGTTTTTGAATAATAAACTACACCATGACGTGGAGACGGTAATCCGTACGTATGCACGTATGGTGACTTTGTCATTTATAGGATGGATAGAATAATGAATATGGTTTTAACATATTTATAATAACATCATAGTATATATAATATACTGGAGTTATTATTTTAAAATGGAAAAAACAAAGAAAGATGAAGTGGAAGAAGAAAAGAATGTGAAAGAGGTGATAAAATATTTACCTCTTATTCGGGTTCTTCCTTTTTATTTGATCAAAATGGCACCTTAAGTTGGATTTATGACTAAAGGAAGGCCACTAAAATTAAGGGAGGACAGTTTATAGGATATTTGGGCAGGGGTTGTCCAAGTCAAAAGGCATTGAAGGTGTTAATTTGGGAGAAGGGGAGGTGCCCTTTTATAAGAGAGGTGAGGGTCACTTTAGGAAAAGCTTGAAATATTATTTTATAATAAAATAATAATCAGTTTATAATGGCTCAAAAATGAATTATTTAAAGTCTAAGGTGGGTATGGGTCAAAAAACTCTCAACCGATAGGTTTTAGACAGGTTTAGGACATCATATTAACCTTATCTTTTAGTTATAACTCTTAGTTAAATAGTTTGACATTTACCATGTCTCTTTGTATTTTTATATTATATGGTTAATAAACTTACTATTAACTTCCAAGAGAACCTAAAGTAGTTCATTAATGACATATATAATATTATTTAATCCCTTTGGCTGAACCTTAGATTTTTAGGAATAGAATACCAATTAATAATATAATATTTGTTTTAAAAACAATTTTATGTCAAATTTTACACTATTTGGTATTTTGTTTTTGTCAAATTCATAACAGCATTATTACTTCAAAAAAATTCATTTAATCAACCCTATCATGTCATATTAACCTAGAAAATTAATTTGATTCATTAAAAGTCTCAAATTAGATTTAAATGGATATTAATTATTTTTATTTTTCATTAGTAAGGTAATTACTACATCAACATTGTGTCATAAATAAATTTAATTATTTAATTTCTAAAAATTAAAAAATAAATACAATTATGTAGGAAATATTTTTATCTTTTTAATTAATATTTATAGTCTAATTTATCTTATGTATAGCCCTATATTAAAAATGGTTTAGTTATTAAACTTTGATTTTAACTCTTTTAACTCTTCTTTAAATAAAATAAGAATAAATGTCCTAATCTAATCCATGTTGACCAAAGAGGATCATATTTTATTCCTAAGGTTGTTTTTGATCGAATTACACTTATCCAATAGAATTAGGACATGTGTTAGTGTAATTATGATATCATTTTTAGCCTTAATTTCCTTATTTACTTCTAACCGTGGTAAATAAAAGTAAAAAGTTACTTTTCACCAAAAATTATTTTCATATTATTGAAACACATTTTACTTATTGATATTAACCATTTCACAAGGTTTTTTGAAATTCAACTCACAGATGTGGTGAAATTAACATTTATACAAATTTGCAAATGCTCCTAGGAGGTGGGTAAAAGACGGTAAATAGTTCAATAAAATTTTATATATCTAAGCATATTATAAAGTGACTCCAATGAATTACATTGAATATATATATATATATATTATGTATCTATTTTGACCTAAAATTAAATAAAATAAAATAACTAATTATTTAAATAAAAAGTTGGTTTTAACCAATAACGCAGTGTTTTTTCACTATTCATCAAAAATTGAATGTTTTCAGAAAAATACCAAAAATTCACCCTAAGATAATTTCGATATTCTGAATCCAAAAATGAAGTATATTTTGAAATATAAAATTTAAAAAATTTCAAAAAGTGGGTATTACAATTCGTAACGGCTAGTTTGATTGGCCATGGTGTGTTAGAATATCAAAGTTGTATACAATGTAAGCTATTGCATTATTCAAAGGGAAACATACCGTGGAAGCTTGGGGTGTTATAGGTAATACTTGATATGTAGTTATTTATATATCTCCTATATTTTTCCTATCTAAAAATTCAATCTAAATCCCTTACATTATCCAAATGATCATACCTCTATATTCATGTCATGTGTCTCTCTACAGTGTCATCACTAAGATGAATAAATTTTATTTTACACACAATTAAGATATTTATAAAACACCATATATATATTCCCTCATCATGTGACCTTTAACTACATAAAATCATTGTTTATGTTTTAAGATGTCAGACTGCATAGAATATAGTCTACCATTCATAATATTATAAGAAGCCCATGGAAGTAAATTTCTGAGAATTATTTTTACATATATGGAATCAAAATTTGGATAAGATTCCCAATATTATGATTGCATTATTTGTAACATATGGGTAGATAGAACACCCCCTCTTTTATATGATTTTGTTCTATATAGGATTCCTTTATAATAACTTTTTTTAGTAATTATTATTACTAAAGGATATATAGTGACACTCAAATTAGTTATACTTATCCCAATAATGAATTCCTATTTACTCACTATTTTCAAATTGTACACAGATTCACACAATTATTTTCATTATTATTCATAATGGGTCCATCATTGAAACAAATCCATCCTAAATTTCACATAATATATATCATTGAAATGCACCCATATAAAATTCATTTATGCCTGATGAAAACCTGATTCATGTGTGTTCCTTCCTAAAATACCTCACACTACATAGAGTTGACTACCATATCTGGATTAATGTCCTTGTACACGATCCAAGTAATTGTATGATTTTCACCAAAACATGTATCCCAATCCATGATTCCATGAATTTTTTTTCTATTATATTATATAAGATCCAAATCTATTTAGGGTCTATTAATATAGATTTCATTTTCCATGAACCTATACTAGAAATTATTCTATCCACTAAGGCTCTCTTTCTTTGAACACTATATCGATATGCTCTCATTTTTCTTTACCAATGTCATGGTTAACCTATAAGAAAAATATTTCCCAATTTTTTATGACCTTAAAGTCCCTTGATTACTATTAACATGGGATACAATAGGATTCTAGATCTTTAATCATTGTCATATCTAAATAACTCCAACAACTTCACCCATTATTATCCTTGAATTCAAGGATTAATACTATGATATTAATACTATCCCTTGGACTCTAAAATTAGGTTACATAATATCTACAGGTGGATTAATTCCTCATATTTTAGGTTATGTATTTAAAATTGAACAATATAATTTAGACCAACCCACAAGTCATCATCCATATACAACCTCCTTTTATCAACCATAAAGAACCTAATCATAGTTAGTTTGGAATTGGGAAAATCCAACCACCTATTATATATTTGCATATAAATATCAAAATTAATTCCTTAAGTGTTTGAATCATTATAAACATTTCATTTCTCTATGTAAATAGTTTATCTGACTCTAAAGGAATCCAATTTTTAGGTAATGATCTTCAGTTACGCTATATTCATCCTTTCCACAATAGGCATGTTTCTTCACAATGAAAATATCCTTTACTGCTTGTACTCCTCTGATGAAATTGTTGTGGAAACTATTATTCAGATGATTAATAGTGTCCATCCATGAAATACATTTCTTATTACTTATTCTTGATTAAAATATATTTGAAAATTATTTATGTCATTTCACTTTCCCATTCAAATTTATTAGGATGATATTAGTTATCAAGTCCCATGTGATTTGTGATATAACATCCCCAATTGTTGTTCTATGAACCAAGACCATATGTTTCATTCCACTTGATTAAAAAATGGTATATAATAGCATTAATATCTTCAAATAGCTTTTTGTTTTTCCTTACCCTTGCTGTGTATACTGACTCATTTTTTTGGCCAATGTTTCTTGAGCCTAATATTTATCCACATTAGTTCAACCACTACTACATTAAATCATAGGAATCCCTATTCAATGTTTTTTATACTAGAATTTGGATCCTAAATTACCATTGGGATTTTTTTCATGCATTTATTAGTTATAATGTCTCTATATTTTAGGAAATATTGTACTACCTTAAATTCTAGATACAACTCATGTAAAAGAAAAAAAGAAACATACACTCCCTTAGGTTGTACAAAAATTTATTGTTTGATCCGCTTGATATTATATAAAAATTATGTTTTTCACCACTGAAATTAATACATAAAATAAAATAAAAAACAATCATAGAATAGAATATGGTTTAGTCCCTTTAGACATTATTTTAACAGTAATTTTTTTTTATCCAAGATAAAAATAATAATACATTTTGAATAGATTTAAATTATTACTTTTGAATAATATTTTTATGAAAATACATAGTACTTTATTTATTAATTATATAATTATTATATGATTCTTTATTTTCTCAACTAATTTACATAGATTAATAAATTTCATCATCAATAGAATTTAGATCATAGTTTAAATATTTCAATTCTAACCAAATTTAATGCTTAAACCTAATAAAAAGATGAAATGATTGAACATATAAAGATAAAAAAATTAAAAAAACTATAATTTTTTAATGTTGTTCAACAATCCGATAATGACTTTTAATTTGAGTGAGAAATCAATCACAGTGTAGGTAATATTTTTTATAGATATTGTTTAAAATCTTGATTAATGCTTTGTTCCTTTCCACCGGACTGAGGAAGCTATTTTATTACTAATTTTTTATAGTACCATACTTCTATACTGATGATTTTAAATTTATGTTTTTAAAATTATATTAATTTATAGTTATGAATTCATTAGACACATGAAACTTAGAGGAATTTTTTTTAACAAATTTATCAACAATTAATGATCAATTATTAGTAATAGAATCCACGTTAACCAATTTTCATACATAGTTAACAAAAAGTAAATTATACTCGTTAATTTATAAATTTGATAATTTCCTATGAAATATAATCCCTAAAAATGAAGAATATAATACTCTATAATTCTATTTTATGGAATTTAATGTGTCCTGATATTTCAGAGGAGTTGAATCTTATCACATCCCAACATAATTCTCTATGAGTCTTTAAAAATAGTATGAATAAAGGAAGAATATTTTCCAGACTTATATAATATCCACGCTGCACCGTTATGCCATCTTTAAGGTGAAGAATGAAAATTATCATCAATAAATTCGATCCTCATCTCAGGTATACAAACTCATATTGATCTATCAATACATCTCTTAAATAAAAATGTTTTTTTTCTGAAAATTAATTTTAAAAAATTGAATAAAATTTATTCCTTTAATTATGGGTAAGATCATATTTAATCACATTAATAACCTTATAATCAAAAAAAGAAGAAAAAAAGGAGTCCAATTTTGTGATACAGTAAATATTACATCATCTTTAAAATAACAATTTATCCCCCCAATGTTGCTTCCTTCATAATGGGATAACCAAGAAGAGTCATCAAATACACTGTTTTTAACACATTTTCCACCTAATCCATGGTTAAAATTATTTTCAAAAAAGGATTAATCTAATTAACATAAGACTTAAATATTTTCCACTGAGAAAATATTTTAAATTACTATTATCTGTAAAGAATGGGACATTAAAACCCACTATATACTATTAATATTTCTTCATAGAAAATAATGAAACAAGAAGATCCATCTAAATAGTAGTATCAATATATTAAGATTAATCTAAAATATTTATTTTAGGTTTCACTATATAAGACTTATTATCCATACTCTTTTATAACATAAACCCCCTTACTATATCAGTTGAGTGACACAAAACTCAAAATATTTTTTCTAATCAATGTAAGTTGCCATTGGTGAAGTGGTAAGTTTTATTTAATGAAGATTAAAAGAATACTTGAAGAACTCATTAAATAATATTGGAGTATCCTAAACCATTAAATAGAATAATTTATTTTTACATAAATATATAAGGAACATATATAGAAAGTATCATAACTATAAAAACTCCTAAGAGATTTGAAAAATTAGTTTTATATTTTTTCAATATAATTTTAAATATTTTTAGAATTAACATTTATGCCTCTCTAAAAAAATTTATCACCAAATAAAATACACTTAGTTTTCATGAATTTTCATTTCAATACTTTTAAAAACAAGGTTGTTTTCTTGAAATATTTACAAAAACTACCCAATGATTCCTTATATAGTTCTCCAATATATTTTTAACTATGAAAAATTCAACCATAAAAATTAATAATTATCCACTCATCCATATTTGAATATATACCCATCATAAAAATATTTATGGTTGAATTTTATCCACATAAACAAAATGGAATCCATTTTTTCGAAAATATCACAAATAAATATGTAATAGTAGATTTACCTAGATATTTAGAAGAAATAGAAATCTGATAGTACCCAAAAACGATTTAACAAAAATATAAAAAATTATTTCCTATAAGTATTTGAAATAGTTGAACTAAAAATATAAAATTATCATTATAATTCTTAGTATATGAGTTAATATTTCGATAATAAATATACTCCCCCATTTGGTGACTTTCCCTACCTGGTCAGCTTATCTGTCTCATCAGTTGTTTCTATTACCCATACCTAATCATTCTTTTAAAAAGGATTATTATAAAGAGGGTATACAAATAAGTCATCAAATATTTTTATTAAATAATACCTAAAAAATACATTCATGTTTTGGAAATAAATATTATTGAGATTCAATTATTGTTTTATGATAATATTCTATGGGTATTCTATGTATACAGATAGAAGAACTATTCCCTTTTACATCAAAAATGGTCAATTATAGTATACTCATTATTTTGACTCATATAATTCATAAATTATCATTATATAATATTTAATGTAAATATTATGACAAAAATTTCCTCAATAATGGATTATTTTAGTGTCTTAGGTTAATTAGTTTCATTCAACACTTTAAAATTTGAAATGGTAAACATTATTTAAATTAAAAGTCATGGTTTCCAAAAAATATTTCATACTCATTTAAATATATGTAATAAAATTAGGGTATAAATCAATGTAAGAGTGATCTAAAATACAAGTAATGTGAGAAATAATATAGAAGGAAAAGGAGGCATGAATCAATATAACACATCGGTGAGTAGAGTCATAATCATAATTTCTTTTGAAAAAGGATCATCATTGTAATCATGAGGGAATAATTTAAAAGAGGCATATAATGTTGGATATTCATAACAATGAAACATCATAACATTGGTTTCAAATAATAAAAATTAATTGTGAATAGAGATAGGATCTTGTTCACATATAACATAGATGTATAAAAAATCACTTCATATAATGAGAAAAAATATAGCATCATGTTCAAACATAAAACATATAATCTCATGATATATATCACATAGAAAAATTAATTAGAGGGATATAAATGTTTCATCACAGCCTTCACCTCATAAAAGTCTCATAATCATTAATGTTGCATAAAAAAATACTTAAATGAGCAATATAAAAACCCATGAGAAAAAAATGGATTTCATAATGGTCTTTTAAGGAATATATCAATTAATAAATTATAGATATTCACTAAAAGAATATGGGAAGAAATAATTTTGGATAATTAATGGTATAAGTATCAATTTTTTTATGAACCATGATGAGATTACATCTGACTTGACACCTGACATGGTCCTAGACATGGACTAAATGGATATTCTGATCCCCATTGGCTGGAAACTAGTGATGGGCATCAAATGAAATCCATGTGGGAACGATTTCAGCCCAAATAATAATTGGGATCTAATAGAAAAACTAATCAAATAGAGCACGCAATAAGAACAAAACCTTGTATAAATATATAAGTTGAATCAGACACATATACAACTAAAAAATAAACCATAACAGAAACTATATACAGAAAAATGGACTACGCCAACATGATTCTCATGTGACCTCCTGGTCACCTCTAACCCCTAGATCCACTTCTCCAACAATGATCACACAAACCAAGAACCCAAACATGAAAAATATATCGAGTCTACTGACAATGAATGGTACCAGTAGGGTATGATCTAGATATCTGAGTATCCAACCTCTATAGAATCCATGTGTTACCTTTCCCAAAAGAAGTTTATTAACACTAGTTTGAAATATATTTTTTAAATATGTTTTCTTCATTTTATTTAAATAATCATAGATTTAATTTTTTCAAATATTTTCGCAACATATTTCCATTTCAAAAATATATTACCATTTAAAAACCAAAAACCAAAACAAGGGATATGGGTTTGTACTGAAAATAAGTAAGCAATGAAAAATGTGAATATGAGATTAAAGAAAATTAACATGCACAAACAATATTGTAACCATGGGAATCTCTCAAAAATCCCTTGAATGATCCATTGATGTACTCTGTTCGGCACTACCTAACGACTTATGGTGAAGCTCCCTAGTCTATAACAAACTAGTCACCCTCAACTGACCAATCTAATGGAACAACCCACCTAGCCTCTCAGAAAATCCATGGGGTACCAACCTGTCTAATAAGGGATGATAATAAACCATAACTTGATCCTATAAAAGACTCTATGGAACCCATGGTAATAATATATTGGGTATGTATGAGGTCCTCATACGAGTGACTAACCTTACCTACCATCACCGAACATGCCTACCCCAAACACAGATACTGCTTATACAATAACCCATATAGGGTAATCCCCAATAGGATTTCCCACTATATATGTATCACATCATCAAAGGTGGAACACAAGTCTTGTGAAACATTTCTTAAACATTTCATGATGCCAATTAAGAATTAAAATTTCCAAAACTAAATTAATTTCCTAATACTACAAGGTCCCATCCAGGACTTATATTATTTCTATCTGTAATACATTTTCAAAACATTTCTCAACTCTTATAAAATTTGTTACAAACATCAAATTTCAAGAGTAAAATTTCAAACAGGCCTTTATTCCAAATATAACATTATTTCAAGACCATGAAAGTCACACAAAACACATTTAATTATTTCAAATAGGATTTCATATCATTTACAAAAAAAATCCACCTTTATAAAACACCTAATATGAAATAACTTAGAATACAATGTTGAAACCACATTATGTTGTTTGGGGATTAATCAAAATATTTTTTAAAAATAAGGAGAAAAATAAGATGAGGAAACTTTTTAGAAAACCAAATTTCAACGAGGGAATCAATTTTAATGAAATCATCATTTTAAATCCCATCTATGTCATCCCGCTGTGAACCCATGTATGTTCCCATAACCAACATTGTGCCTTCGATAAATTTTCCCCAAACAATTTTCAAATAAAAAACATGTTCTTTCCAACTAGTATAACAAACCATTTTATAAAAATCATCACATTTCACATTAAAATAAAAATATTCTATCAATTTAATAAAACACTTTTATAGGAAAACAGCAGCCAAATCATATAATTCTACCCTTAAAGGATTAATTAAAATTTATCAAAAATATTTGGTGTGAATACACATACGAAAAAGAAAATAATCCCATTGAACCCTATTTTTAACAAATTCTAGCAACATTAAAATACCACAATAAACTATCCATGTGTATTTTAATGAGTATAATCATGATTAAAAATTAATTGAAACACCAAACCATCAAATAGATTACATCAGAAATGAAACGAATAGAAACACCTACTTCAATGGAATGAAAATGCAATGAAAACATTAGAGAAGAGAGAATAGGGCCCCATAGATGATCCAAAAACCCTAGATCTAAAGAAAACCAAGATACACATCAACCATAATATCTAGAATTTTTCCAAGAGAGGGAAAACCAATGAAGAACCAATAAATTGAGAGGGGAAGGGAAAACTGATTGAAACATTACCAAGAAAACCTAAAAATTACATTCAAATAGAAGAGTAAGCACCCATGGAGGAAGAGGAACCAAGGAGAGGGACCTAGGGGGATCCGTTCATCTACCTAAAATGAACCAAGAGGAGGAGGTGCGATTTAGGGTAAAATGGGGAAGAGGTTTGAATAGAGTTTTTAAAATTTAAAATTTCTGGGCTGCTTACACAATTTGGTGGTAGGGTCAACCGAACCGGGCACCAACTATTCAGTATCTATTGTTCAAGAGGATATCACCCACATGACCATCCTGTATGGTTTGTGCTGCTGTATGCAAATCGGGTGGTAAATTCTCCCCATGAGAGGACAAACCGCATGACAATACCACATAGTTTGACTAATTTTGCTCAAACCATGGGGTAGCTTCTTTCACAGAGCAGGACCTGCTGTACAGTTATATAGTCTGAACTGCACGGTTTCCACAAACTGTGAGGTTCCCATTTAAAGGCCAAAAATCCACCCAAACTTCAAAAAATTGAAATTTTTATCGAGGAATCAACTCAAACCTCAAAAATAATGATCTTAATCCAATAAAAAAATTAAATAATGTGGTATTTGAGTTGGGTGTGTGATAATTCTCCCCACCATAGACAATTTATGCCTCCAGAAAGTCACCCATATGGATGATAATCAAGACTTAAGTCCATGACCAATCAAAACTAAAAGAAACCAGTATTCGTGAGGTGACCGTTCTCACCACAAGTCACACCCGACTGATCAAGAAGAAATTAAAACATAAGAATGTGGGGAGAACTCAAGGGGGTTCTCCACACAACAAGATATCTGCTAACATGGAAGCTTTAAAATTGAAATAGCACCACAAAAACATAATCAATAAACCCACTAAGGAGGTATCCAAAAAACTGGGACCCCAGGAACTCAATCAACTTATCCACAGTAATCAAACAACACCCCTACCAAAAATAGGAACTAGGGAACGTCCAATTCACAATGAAAATATCCCACACAAGTTGAACCCCCAACATGAGGGGAACCCACAAAATCAACCTAAACCAATGCTGGAAACACAATGCATTAATTCCACAATACTCAAGCATCACCAAACAAGCACAACTAAAACCAAAACCACCCCACATAAGGGATAAACACACTCAATGAAGAGAAAATAATTTTAAATATAAAAATTTAGATAAACACATCTACATAGATAATTAAATAAAAATTTCGTCAAATTTTAGAAATAAAAAATTATAATAGAATGAAAACAAGAACAAGAAAATATCAAAAATTTACATCCCAACACAGGAGATAAGAATTGGGACAATGGGGGTCTCTTACACACCCCAAAAGTTTTTTGACTATGCATGAGATTAACTCAAAGGCCTATGTCTAGTAACTTGAAGACTGAATCATATCTTACCTCATAGTTAGGTGATGACATCCTTTGAATAAAAATCCTTATTCAAGTAATTCCCCCTAAAATCTTTTCCAGATGACCCAAATGACCACAATGATGGAAGGTCATCAAAAAGACGCAACATGATAGTTTTGAATGCCCAAACTGGAAACACTGATGGCACAAAAGTGAATAGTCTCACAAACAGGATGTCAAAACCAATGAAGAAGACTCCTTAAAGATTAGTTCCTATGGAATGCACTCTTTTCCTGATGGGGAACATTTAAAAATGACAAGAGATACTAGATGGACAACTTCCAGCGCTCCAAAAACCAAATCAGCTAAAACATCTTCATCCACCAACATATCAAAATGGAGGACCTTATAATAGAACACTATCTACATGATCTCTAGATAAAGACCCCCAAGGAAAAGAGAATACTTCAATAGATCATGTGAAGCTACATCTAAAGAAAAGGAAACCAGCTCCTTGAAACATTCAGCATAGGCCTTCACCATCCACCAACCTTTCTGAATACTTGTGATATCTTAATTTTCTTCGTATTCACCTCCCCATGTATAAACCATCAGACAATGATGGACATAAACACTTCCCACATCATCCCATCATGCATCGATGGTAGGGAAAACATATCACATTCATACAAATATTAAACATCAAACAAACCTAGAAAAACATGATGTCTAATACCTTTAGGAGTTCCAAATGGTCTGAAGACACTCTCAACTTCCACAAACCACTCTACTGCCTCTAACAAACCTCAAACACCATGAAACACAGATAACAACTTAAAAGATCTGAGGACTGGGCATGACTTACTAGAAATATTTGGGGCCTTACTTGGTGTTATATTTTAAACACCAAAAGAAACACAGAGCTCCAACCAACATCAACCCGAAACACAATAAAAAATGGCACTATTAGCCAAAATAACAAGCTCAAAAACAAAACACCACAAAAAATCTAGAATTTTCTTTTCAAAAACCACCCTTTTTAATTAATATTCAAACCTTTCTTATTTTATGGCCACCTACCGAGAACTAAAATCAGTTTTTCATAAAACTAATGTTTAACTTTAAAAGAAGAACCCATCTTGAATAATTTTACACTCAAATACCATCTTAAAAAAACCAATCCAACCAATTAATTTAAATCTCTCACCTATTGACCCATATGAACCATCACATGGGTGTCCATCCATTTTCACTTACATCATCCACTCCCACTTCTAATTTTGACTTTCCACACATACCCAAAAACATGTGAACATTTACAAGAAGAACCAAGGGTTGTGCTTATCTTTTCATTATCAAATACCAATAGTTAATCAAATTCTTGGTCCAAAATTTTTTACTTTAAACCCCATTTTCCCATTAAAAAAATGGAAAGAATTATTTTTAATTTTCAAAAACCATTTTATTTTCAAAATACAATCATCAAAACCAAAACTAAATCAAAACATAACTCTCCTCAACAAGGACCAACCACTATGGAAAACTCATATTGAACCACTAGAATGCAGAATTAGTGTTTATTCCAATCATAGAGACATTGTAGAGGTCCATGCTCGTAGTAATAAGCATCATTAAGAGAAACTTGAATCATGTACATGGACTCCACAAGGGTCACTACTCTATGTGAGATCACAAAATAATACTGTATCTCCCCCATTGTCATTCCTCAATCTAAAACAAGACAAAAGACTCAAATCCTGGACAAACCCTTGCAACCCAGGTATCGTCATGAGTGGTGGTGATCAAGAACTGATCCATAACCTACCCCCTGAACCTCAAAAATACTAATCTCCAACTACTTGAAACCCCATATAACTAGGGCCTACTCTAATATGATTTTTTTAAGAACCAGTATGGGATTCCATCCTACCCAACACTTGACCTGATCCGAGACATGGATAGAAGGGTGTTCCCAATCCCTATATGATGGAAACTAGTGTTGGGAATCAAATGAAATCCAAGTGGGAATGCTTTAAGCTAAAATATTAAACAAGATCGTATAGATAATCTAATCAAACAATTCATGTAGTATTAATCAATAACTAATGTTAAATAAATACACAAGTTAATCCAGGTACATATACAACTAAACAATTAAACAAAATAGAAACTAGACACAAAACAAAAACCAGACTACGCCAAAAAGATTCCCATTTGACCTATTTGTCACCTCCAACCATATGATCAACTGTTCCAACAAGAAGTTCACTAACCAAGAACCTAAACTAGAAAAACATCTCAGGTATAATGATACATAATGATACAAGTTGGGTCTGAGCTAAACAGCCTAGTCAGGAACCACTATAGAATCCATACATTTCCATTCCAAAAATAATCCCATTAAAACTTCTTGGAAATAAAGTTATAAATTAGGGTTTCCTCATTTTATGTAAATAAACACAGTTTTCTCTTTTTCAAAACACTGCACACCATATTCCATTTCCAAAATAGATTACCATTTTAAAACCAGAACCCAAAACAAGGGATACTGGGATGTACGGAAATTAAGCATTGCAAGATGTGAATAAAAAAATATAAAATAAACAATCACAGACAATTTAGTAACCGTGGGGATCTCCTAAAAATCCCTGGAGAGATCCCTAGACGTACTCAATTTAAAACCACTTTCCAGAATATAGTGAATCTCTATAGTATATAACCAACGGGCCTCCCTTAACTGACCAATATAGTGGCACAACCCACCTGACATCTTTGAAAATATAGGGGTACCGAGTTGATAAGAAACTGTCACTCAATGCTTTAAAATATTCTCAGGAACCCATGGTAATAGTATATTGTGTATGTAGGAGCCCCTCGCATGCGTGACTCGCCTTACCTACTGTCACCACACATGCCAACCCAAAACATATATTCCACTATACAATAACCCATATAGGGTAATCCCTAATAGGATTTACCACAATATATGTATCACATCATCAATAGTTCCAACCAGGTCTTCACATCACATAATCTTATAAAACATTTCTTAATCATTTCAAGAAGAAAATTGGGAAATAAAATTTTAAAAACAACACTCATTTCCTAATATTACAAGCTTCCAATTGGTCGTTATATCAAGTCTATCCAAAATAATTTTTCAAAACATTTCTAAAATCTTTTCAAATTTGATACAAACATCCACTTTCAAGTTCACAATGCAAAACAAGCATTTCAAACCCAACATTATTTCATGACCTTGTTGAACACACACAACACATCTAAAGATATCATACGTGCTTCTACATCATTTAGAAACCAATAATCTTTTATAAAACACCAAATGAGCCATAAAATTTAAAATAATCATGAAACCACTTTATGTAATTTTTGGAAACATGGAACCAATTTATAAAAATAAGGAGAAAGATAAGATGATAAATCTTTTTAGAAAACCAAATTTAATTGAGGGAATAAATGTTAATTCCATCATCATTTGAAATACCATTCTTGTGTGCACTCAGTGTACCCATGGATGTGCCCATATCCAATGGTGTTCCTCGAGTTGTTTTTCCATAAACAATTTTCAAATAAACCACTTGTTCTTTACAACTAGTATAACAAAACATTTTATAAAAATCACCATGTTTCACAAAACAATATGAAACACAATCCAATCAATTTAATAAAACACATCCTTTAGAAAAAACCACCCAAATCATCACATTCTACCCTTAAAGGCTCGATTAACATTTTATCAAAAATGTTTTTTGTGAAAATATATAGGCATAAGAAAAGAATCTAGTCGAAAACTATTATTAACAAATACTACAATTAAGAAAATTCCAAAATAAACTAACCATGTTCATTATGAATAAGTGAATCATGTTTAAAAATTAATTGAGACACCCAAGAATGAAATAGATTTCATAAAAAAGTAAATGGATGGAAACACCTATCTCAATGGCATTAAAATGCGATGAAAACATTGAAGAAGAGAGATTAGGGACCCAAGGATGATCCTATAATCCTATATCTAATGAAAAATGAGAAACATATAAAATATATAATCTATAATTTTTCCATGAGAGGAAATACCAAAGAAGAATAATGAAATAGATAGGGGAAGAGAGAAAGGAGAGAAAATTTACCAAGGAACCATAAAACACAACACAAAATTGAAGAGGAATCACCCATAGAGAAGTAGGAACCCATGATAGGGACCTAGGGGTCTCCATTCATGCACAAAAAATTATCAAATATGAGGAGTTCTGATTTAGGGTAAAAGGGGAGAGGGTAGAATCAGTTTTTTCCATTTAAAATTTCCTAGTAGATTGTATTGTTTGACTATGTAGTTTATCAAACAATGTGCCAACCATACGGTTGCTGATGTCTAAGATAAGAGATACCATATCACCAACCCAAATATTTCATTCTATTATGCACAAATTGTGTGGTGGCATCATCCTAAGAGAGGATCGATCGTACTACGATAACACACAGTTTGACTGATCGTCCTCAAATAGTGTAGTTGCTTCTATCCCACACTAGGTACTTTCACATGGGTACATGGGATGAATTTAATGGTTTCCACTAAATGGGTTGTGCCCATGAATAGAAAAAATATCTACCAGGAATTCCAAAATTTTAAAATTTTACCTGGGACTCAACCAGAACCGTGACTAAAAAGATCCAAGACCAATATGTGACATCCTATATTTTTCCATGTATTATTTTAAAATATTAAATTGATTATATTATATACCAAGGCCCGGTGTAAGATTCCATGGCCTGGTGTTCCTAGAGAAAAAGTTTCAAATATATAAAAATATTAAATAGAATGCAGACATGATTTTCATAAAAAAGTGTAATAACTTTTAAACGGTTACTGATATCAGAAATATGAGGGCACTGATGCATTAAGAGCAGAAAAATTACCTTGGGAATGACATAACATTGACCGTCATAGGTCAACAGTGAAGTGTTGTTGGTGGTGTTTTTAATGAATAAAATAAATTGAAATATTTATTTTTTTTTCTATTTCATCATCATAGTGACACAATAATGGTTTTATTTTAAATAAACCATTATCTATGAATATATAGTTAGTTGTATAACCCTAATATTCCCTAGAGGATCTATAGAGGAAACCCTAAAATATTTCTCTTGGTGGGTTATGATGGAACTATGGATCAAAGATCCATGAACGACATTCTTGATGGTTTTTGCCAGAAGTAATTGATCTTTAATAGTGAGTGTTTCAATTCCCAGGTAGGATGTGTTATATTTTATTTCCTACCCCATTCTTATATTCAATGAAGAATGTAGACCAACAAATGAATAGATTGATTCAAAATTCAGTCATGCTTTGTGGGATGAGTTTTAATTGCTGGATTTATGGGGTTTGATTATTGTTCTAATTGTTGAGAAATAATTTGGGAACAAATTGAGGCCAGAATAGAGAATGGATGTAGTTTATTCCTCAGATACATTCATTTTTATTTTTCTCCCCTAGTATTTTCTATGCATGTTCTTATTTCTTAGATGTGTTCATGAACGATCGATCGTTGTGCCTTTGTTTCATGGAGAAATGAACTAAAATTGAAGAACCATCATTGGGATGACCAAATTGAGGTGCGATGATGGCAGTGATGGACAAATTAGATTAAATAAAAAGATACTATTCTTTGGGTGATTTTTCATGAGAATGGATCAAAATGGGTTTCAAGCTGATTGAAGGCCTGAAACACCATGATTTAGTGTTAGGGTGGTGAAACCAACCCAAGTTTGGAGTTTTTAGGCGAATTGACTACTGGATAATAACCCATGATATCAACCAAGGCATGTGGAGGAAGAACCATATGTTATAGAAAATCCCAATGAATAGGGCATGTAATCCGGGATTACATGTCGTGTGGCCCCAACTAAGTGGCATCAAGGGTCTCCAGAGATAGATATGTATCACATGGTGTGTGAACTTTATCAAACGTCATGTAAACTATCTCTAGTCATTCTATATGTACATGGTATGTACATAGACATGGGAAGGAGTACATGGGTTTCCTATATTGCATGTATTCCCTCAACTGGAATGGCCTGGACCATGTACACGAACGACCCATTACTGGTACACGGGTAGAGATACATGGGTTGAAAATGTGTAGTGTCACACATCCAAAGCACTCAAGAAGACCCCAGAAGGAAGGACATGATGTGTGAATACTTCTATAATGCATGTAATGATCTCATACATGAAATTTTCTAAAGACACTGGCCGTTATACATGAGAAATACCTGGGTTCAAGGGACACAGTTTGTGACACTACTACATGTCATGTACACATTTCTTCATGGATTGATTCTCTTGTCCTGTATATCTTATACAATATTTATCTAGAAAAACTCCCTTTATCATTTTCCTCGATGGTATGTATGAATCATTTCATACTCACAGGACTATGATCGGTTGATCATTACTTTCTGGATAGGTTCGTGGAATCCACCAAAACGTGTGTTCTAGTTTTTAGAATCACTATTTCTAGGAAATTTCCATTGGATTTATTTATGGAACCAGAAACTTCCAATAGTTCTTTATCCAAAGGGGACCTTATTTCTAAAGGAATCTATTTGTTATGATTGAAATTTATGATACTTAAGAACGTGCATTGGTCAAGAGTATGGGATTTAGGATTTATGCCTTAGGTTTTAGGGTTAGGGATCTAGGGTTTAGGATTTAGGGTTTGGGTTTAGGTTTTGGGGTCCATGGTTTAGGCTTTAGGGTTTGCGGTTTAGGGTTTCGGGTTTAGGGTTTAGGTTTTAGGCTTTATGTTTTTGGGTTTTGGGATTATGGTTTAGGGTTTAGTTTTTAGGGTTTATGGTTTAGGGTACACTTTTACAAAACCATAACACTAATTATAAAAAAATATTTTATTGAATATATAAAATATATGGTAAATCAATATGACTCACTAATTGTAATTAATTTAATTTATTAGGATAAAATAGGTTTGTGAGCATAATTATAGTTTTCTATAAAAATGTTCCTTTTATATATAATTGGTTCTTATATTTATTTCTAATTAATTTTTAACCTATGAATTCATTTTATTTTGGTGTAAACCACATATTTTTAGATGTTAGTTAATATTATTCATAACCTATAATTTAATGGCTATGTAATATCTTATTGTATTAAATCATAATGTTTTAACAATATATTATGGTTCGGTAAAACTCGGTCTTGTGTGTAACATAAACTATTGAAGAAAGTTTTAATTTTGTGTAATTCAATATAAGTTAGTATTGTGTGAATTTCAAGATATCAAATATATTAAATTTATTTAAAATATTAAATATATTATAAATTCTTTGGATACTATATTCCCTTACATGCTTAGTGTTGCAGGTCATACACACTATTGAATATAATGTTCTTACTTTATAATTTCATGGTGTTACAATTGATTCAATTTATGGTTGGTTATTATGGGGTTGTATTATAAATTCATTGTGGTATGTAACATATTTAATAGTAAAAAATGTGGTAATGGTTAGTGGGAAATAGTCTAATAAATGGTGGTTGTTAATGAACATATAATGTATAAAATAAATAGGTTATGGATAGGATGAACATAGGTGATGGATAATGAATGTTTTTAAATTAAATATTGATAAATTGCTGGCATAATTAATGTAATTTGGATGGTAAAATGATAAAATTTTAATGGGTAAATTATATAAATAAATGATAAATCCTGAATATTTTTATAGTTATTATCATAATGCGAAGGTGGTTTTCATTGTAGATATTGTGTTGGTTGCTAGATAGAAGTAGTGGTAGTGGGGTTAAGGTTAGGATATATGGTGGTGTATCCTTGGTATGAACAATTTGGTTAAACTTTTGTAAAACTATGATATATTTTATATTTTCCCTGTGATTTCTTATAAACCTGTTAACCTTAATGGCACCCAAATTTTTTGGGTGTTAGGTGAATTCTATAACATCTAGGTTGGTGAAGTAATGGATGGGTGACTACTATATCTCCCGTTTTATCCCTTCCAAATGTGGAAAGGTTGTGATGTCATGAGGTTATAATTCATAGTCTATAATGGCCATAAGATAGAGTTCCAATGATTTGATGTGATGATGGTGGAATTATGGTATATTATATGATGTAAAAAAGGATTTGATATATGGAGTGGGTCATTTATTGTAGTAGGATTGAATGAAGTTTTATATCATTCATGTTTACGATACCTCACTCTGATGGGAATGTGAGATATGGTCGGGATATGGATATGTGTTTGTAACTATAGATATGTAGTTATGGCTATGATAAAATATATGGTATGAATATATGCATATATGCAATTATATGGTTATATAAGGGATGTGAACATGTATGTGTCTGTCTTTGGGGTGAGAGAGTCAAAAATATATAGGTAAGGGGTTTTGGGGTTTCTTATTAGAATATTATTTCAATACTTTGTTATTATGTCTGGATGTGTTATTGGGTGAGTGATCTTCATTGAAGATAGGTGATAGTTAATATTATTTCGTTTCTTGTTGGTTCTATTGTTTATTCAATATGGCATTAGTATTCCCCTTCCACATGTGTATAGGAGGTATTTAAGAGGATCTTGTGAAGTATAAGAGTGTGCTCACACCATATATATAAATCTATTTTTACATTTCCAGGAGTCATAACATGCTCTATTTAGACATTACTAGATCATGTATTAGACCTATCATCAAATTCTCTAATTTATGAGTTTTCATTTGGAATTTATTTTTGGATATTGATTTTGTATGACATTACATGAATTATAGGATATTGGTTTTTATTTATATTATGGTTATAATTGGTGGTTTTTTCTTATGAATTCATGAGATTATGAGGATAATGACTCTCATTTGTGTGTTTTAGAACCTCAGTGCTAGTGACCAACTCATGGCCTAATGGAGGAATGATTTAGGGGTTATACTCATCTTCATCACTACCCTAGGAGTGGTTTCTAGTGGGGTAAGTGGTGAAAAAATGGTATCAAATTTATGGACGATATTTTTTATGGATACTATAGTTATACATTGTTGAGGATTCCATGGGTTTTTAGGGAAGTAATATTATTCAGAATTTGTGTTTGATGTAGAAAGTGAGACCCACTTATACACATTATATTATTTACCCATGTGATTCGATGAAAATAACATAAGAATACTAAAAACCATAGGTGGGGTAATATAGATTACTAGGTATAGACCAATGAGAGCTACATGCATCATACATGTTTTCACTTGTGGTCAAATTTTAGTGATTTTAATGAAAATAAAATGACTATAATTAAATAATACCTAATACATTATATGATATAAAATTTAGGTTTTCCTTTTTCAATCTTAAAATAAGGTTCATGGACATTGTCCTCATGTGGTTCAGGTGAGTGAGGCACAATAGAATAATTCATCCAACCATATGAGGTTTTACCTAGATGATGATGATGAGTCTTGGAGGAGGACCTTGTTTGAGTTATAGAATAAGAGTTTGGAGAATTACAAGGCTAGTGTCTTTGATTTCTAGATATATCACTAATTAGAGCAGATTTAGATCACTTTTAGTTTGATTAAGGCCTTAATGGGGAATTGGGTGTCCTTAAATACTAGTCATATGAGAGGATTTGTGTTCTAGAGGTGTATTCTATTTCTTAGAGAGTACAACATTTCATGGATTTCATGGGCAGATTTATAGAATAATTTATATATAGAATTAATTTCATTGATGATGAAGGTAATGATGAAGTATGACTTTCTATCACTTTAGTGGGGGATGCTAAGCATTTATGATCTCAAGATTTGGTTTAATGCACTTCTCCAATTTTTTGGTTGACCTTTTTCTGGATAGGGAGTCTAGAGAATAGTTTTTAGGGAGGTGTTTCATATATCTATTTAGTATGTGGTTATCCAATTTATATTTCCTATATATCAATATGTGTTGTTTAAGAAAGATGGGTTTGATATGATACATGCACATTCATGATCATCGTGATAGGGGAGTCTTTATAACATCTAGAGTAGGAAAACTATAGAATTGGGGTATCAAATGTTTGGAAAATCAATGCTATTACAACTAGGGAGTTAGACTCAATAGTTTTCATTGAATTTTCCTAGATCTTGTAGTTTCTATACATCTATGGGGAGCTCCATTCCTTTGTGATATACTTGTATAGGTTGTGTTTATCATAAATTTTTGTGACCAACCAATCTCGATGGTTGATGTGGGGTAAGTGGTTATATCTAAAATTATCCTCAATGTTTATTTACATAAATTCTCTATCAGAAACATAATCAAAAAAAATTTCTTCTAATAGGTTAAATTGATCAGGTAGAGTATAGTCCCATGATGTCCCCCATCCTCAAGGATATAAGGCTGAGCATATTCATGGAGGTGGTCATTGGTAGGGCCAATAATTCAGAGGAGTGATATGTTTTCTGTTTCTTCCCATATAGATTCATGTTCTAGGAAGGATGGAGATTATTAGAGGTACAATATATTTCTCTCCCACCCTAAATTTCATTCTTTTTTATTTAGGATCTTCTCATTCCTTCATTTCACCCACCTTAGTATACCACTTGGGGCTAAAGGTGGAGGGGATTCTAGTGCCCCAAGTGTTAACTATGCTTATTAGAGTTCATTATTTTTCACTTGTTATGTGTCAAGGTTCTGAGTTGTTTATCGTAAAACACAATTCATTAAGAGATTTTTTCTTTTTATAGATACAACCATACATTAACTTCCTTAGCATTGATATTTTGTATATTGAGCATGTGGTATTTTATTTCTTCTAGTTTTCTTTTCTATGATTTGTGAAGATAGTGTGTGGTGTTCATTGGAGAAAGGACCATTATATGGTTTTTATGAATTCATAACTTATATTATATTAGCTACCTGATTTATCATTGGATTTGGTAGTGGATTAGGAATTGGTGTTCCCTAGGGTTATCTAGGAGTTTTCAGATGTTTTCCCCGAAGAGGTTGTGATACTACCCCATAGATGTTATGTGAAGTTCATGATAGATTTTTAGTATGATTTCTGTATAATATTAATGTATCCTTACCATATAGATCCTTATTAGTTGTAGTAGTTGAGGATAAAAATCAATTATTTGATTCATAAGGGTTTCATTTGGCTAGTGTGTCATCGTGGGGTCCTCTAGTATTGTTTTCCAAGAAACAAGATGGTAGTTTGATGTTGTTCATAGATTACTAGTGATTTAATCAGGGGATGTTCAATAACTTTTAAGCATTTATAAGGATATATGATTTGTTTCATCTATTTAATGGATTCCTCTAGTTTTTGAATATTTAATTGTGGTCTGGGTATCATTATGTGAAGGTGAAGGGGAAAGATAACCTAAAGGATAAATTTAGGTGTCATTATGGACACTTTTAGTTTGATTTTTTGTCTTTTTGGGTCATAAACACCCTATTTTATTTCTTGGGACTCATAAAGTATGTATCTCGTGAGTTTCTAGATCAATTCATGATATTTTTCATCGATAATATTCTCATATACTTTATGTTTGAGGAGGGTTATACCAATCCTCTTAGGAATTCGTTACAAGTATTTTATTACAATAATCTATAGGGGAAGATTCCCAAGTTAAAGTTTTCTATAATTGAGGTGCATTTAATAGGTAATGTTTTCTATCTATAGGGAGTAACAATTGATCCTTCAAAGATTTAAGTGGTTGTTTATTTGGAAGCACCCGAGAATGATTCAAAATTTTGTAGTTTCTTTTGTCTCATTATATATTATTAGAGGTTTCAATATAATATATATCATATTACAGCCATTTTTATATCTTTTACAAAATAAACTATTATTTCTAATATAATAATAAGTGTTGGGATTATTTTGACTACCTACTGGAAAAATTAATCAGTTCACATATCCTTTGGTTGCTGGAGGAATGAGTTTTGTTCAATGTTTTCTTTGCGGTGTATCATATTTTCTTGATTTTTATCTTGATACAGTAGAATTTGATTATATCATATGGTTATAAGTAGTTATATCCTCTCTAGAATAACTATTCCATTCATGATCTTTAATTAGAAGCATTTGTATTTTTTCTAAAGTTTTGGTGGAAATACCATATTGGTGAATGATTTATATTCTTAATATATCATAATAGCTTGAGGTATATCTTCTCTTAGTGGGAATTTAATATTTATGAGTGGTTATAGATATATTTATCATAGTACTATAACCTTGTGTTCTCTTACACCCCGTATAATGGGAATGTGACAGATGATACACTAAGTATGTAAGCCATAATGAAATTCTATTCGGAAATCCAGAGATAGTTAAATATTGATGGTGGAGTTTTTAGTGATGCATCTTGATGTGGGGGAGGCTGGTGGTAGAGGTTTACTATAATATATGACAATGAAATCATGTCTTTTCAGTAGGATGAAGCACCACAATGGGGTGACAATGATATAGCGGTGTTGTAACATCACGTCTTTTATGTTCATGATTTTAAGGGGTGTTTAGAAGTTGGATACCATCATATTTTTTTTCAAGTTAGGATTTTTGTTATACTAATGTTGTGATATGTGGTTCTTCAAGAGTTTCATTTCTTACCATTTCTATCTAATCCTAGTATATCCATGATTTATCATGTCTTGATGGGTCGGTTATAGTGATCATGGATAAAGTATTATATAGAAAAGTTCAGGTTATGATGTTTGGTAGATGAAAGTAGGGAATTATATCCCTCGAATTTTTTTATCCAATAGACCTCCCCAAGTGTAAGTGAAATATTTATGGTTTTTATCACTGGGTTTCCTTGAGATAATTGATGGTGTGATTCTATTTGGGTGATTGTGGGTTAGTTGATGAATTTAGATCATTTTCTAGCAATTAATCATTCAAATTCTTTGAATTTACTAGAAAATTAGTATATGGATTAAATAGTAAATCTTCATGGTGTACTAAGGGACATCATTTGTGATCAAGATCCTTACTTTACCTCATGATTTTAGAGAGGTCTTCAGTGTGGTTCTGGATCTCAGGTACAACTTATCACTATCTTTTATTCCCATATGAATAAATAAATAGAAAAGACCATTCAGATATTAGAGGGAAATTTTTGAGCCTATATTTTGAGTTTTAGTTGATCATGAATGAATCAAAAACCAATGGTTGAGTTTTTTATAATAAGGATTACCACCCTTATATTGGTATAGATCTATTAGAGGTATTATATAAGCATCCTTGTTTATCTTTGTTTTACAGGACTGAGGTAAGAGAGTAGATGGAGGCAAGGTGTCATGTCCTTAGAAGTTTGTTGTAGGCATTGGATGTCCACAAGTGTAAGTGGGGAAATTTTTATAAATTTCATCACCATTTTCCTTGAAATTGTAAAGGGAATGATGTTATTTGTGTGATTGTGTATTTTCTAATGAATTCAAAGCATTTTCTAGCAATCAAGCAGTCAAATGTTGTGAATTTCCAAGTAATGTTGTATGTGGATAAAATAATGATGCTTAATAGGGGTACCATGTAAAATCATTTATGATTCAGATAATCACGATAAATCATGAGTTAGGAGAGGTCTTTGACATGGTATTAGATCTCAGTTATTCCACGTCACTTCTTTCTAACCCCATATGAATAAAAAATGGAACAGACCATTTAGACATTACAGTACATGTTATGAACCTTTATTTTGGAGTTTTAGAGAATTATTGTTGAAGAACTTACCTCTAATTGAGGTTTTTTATAATAATAGATACTACCCTTCTATTGGAATGGATCCATTTGAGAAATTTTATTGGAGTCCTTTAATATATTTGGTGTAATAATCCGAGGTAGCAGAGTCAGTATTTCTTAGGTTAGATGCGGGAAATGCATGACTGTGATGGTACAAATGATTATGGAGTGGATTAAAGTAGTATAGTACTATCATAATTCTTATATTGATATGAATATGGTACACTTTAAGTTCATTATTAGAGACCATGTGTTCCAAAAGGTTTCCCCTCATCATGTTTAGTGGAGGTTTGGTCGAGGGAGTAATACTTCTCCCCTGTTTATCATTCCTTTTAAGGTGTTGGAATGTGTTAGTGAGGAGTCATATTAGTTATCACTTCCACTGTAGTCATTTTTTTGGTGATATTTGGATGTATAAGATGATGTGATATTAAAGGAGTTGGTCTTTGAGGTTCAGAATAATTGGGGGAAGGTGTTTCATAAGATTTTTATTTACTTAGTTTTATTTTACATAGAGGTTTGGTGAATTTGAGGAATATACATTGGAAAATGAGTTGAGAATAAAATCTTACTACCCATAGATATTTTGAATATATTTTTCTTTAATGATGAGGATTTTTAATCTATACTATTTTTTTAATATTTTATACTTCATGTGCTTCATCACACCCTAGAGGAATTATTTTTCCTGATGGTGTCATTTAATTTTAGAGGTATTTCCCATGGATGTTTGGGATTTGTAGTTGTTACTTTCCTTTCAAGATTAGTTTTGATTTTAAGGCTGAGAATCAATTTGTAGTTATCTAATGTAATGATTATTCCATCTTGAATAGTTACATTGAGTGTTATGTGTGTCGAAGGTTTCGAGAGAAGGATGGAGGATGGGAGGTGTTGTAAAAGTTGATATTTCAATTAGAATAGTATATTTCTTATGTTGGACCATTACACGTGATTTTTATAATATTCTAAACTTTCCCTTACCTATGGAAATTAACATTATATTTCATTGGAAATGATTCTTATATGTTTCCTTTTTCATATAATAAACCTTACTTGTCACTAGAAATTACACTTGCATATTTATTTATGCATGGAAATTACCTTTACATATAACTAAGAATAGATCCTATGTATTGATTTTGTTTTGAAAATAACCCTTATGTATAAATATAAATGATTCTTATATTATAAGGCCCTGGACTTAAACCTTACATAATATTGAATTAAATGAATAATTCACATTGAGGATCTTTTCAGGTTTAGAGTTTTAGAGAATTACATCATAAATCATGCATTACATTCCATGTTTAAACAAAGTGGTTACATAAAAGATAGTATTCATTTTTTTCCATAGACGGAAACATATTTAAAACAAAACATGGATTCCTTCATGACACTTCCTTGACCCTATCATCACATCATGTACCTTTCCCTTGACCTGTGAAAAACATTTCAAAAACTTGGAATGAGCATAAAAAGCTCAATAAGGGATATAAAAGTATGAAATGAAAACATTAGTCCATGTATGATATCATACTTTACTCATAAAACATAATCAATTTAACATACCTCATAAAATAAATCATAGAAATCATTATACATAAAGGTAACTTGAGGCATTCATAACATTCTTATATAGGGAGTAACCCTCTTGGTTATATTTGGAATACCCATCACAGTATATTCCCTAAATCTCTTCAGAGAAACCTTAACATTTAACTCCTTCGCGTTACCCAACTAATTGGAGAGCTACATCAAGCTCAACGGCCCTTAGTTTATCACGAAACCACCCGTCTTCATAACGATGCCCAAGAACCATAACATAATCGTATCACGTAAAACATGCATAAAAGAAACATAAAATTTCCACATTTCAATCACAAGATATCAATACAACACATTGATATAATAAAAACATTATGAAAACCATTTTCAATACCAAAATAAAAGAAAAGTAATACATGGTATTTATTTTTCATTTTTGTTAAAAAAAAGTTAGGTTATGGCTTGTAGAGGAAGCCAAAACTCAAATAATGGTCACGGTGGCAGAGAATTCATTGTCGCTGCATAAGTACGACAAAAAAACATTCCTTTTGTCGTTTAGTAAAATGATTCGTATAAAAAAATTACTTTTTAATAAGCATAAAAGTCATAGGGGTTTATACACCATATAAAAGATTTGTGTATAAAACAAAATATGCCTCAATGAATGGAGATTGAGACGAAGTCCCATACAAAGATGGTATCCTTGGAGAAAGGATAAATCAATTACATAATTATGTGTGACAAAAGAATACACCAAATATAAGTGGATATTAAGTGTAAAAAAATTACAGGTAATTCACACATATTCATAGAACGATATATTCAAGGAGTACAGGTTTATCCCAAAGAATCAAAATTGGGTTATTAAGTTCCCTTGCAAAAATTTGACAGCCTAACTGTGTCACTTCAAACTTAAAAAAATGAGTTGATAAGATATTAAAAGGGTATCTCATCACTTGGACATAACATTTACATCAATAAGGATATAGAAGAACATATCCCAACATTAAAATATGTAAATTAAAAGACACAACATAAGAAGTCTTTTAAAAAGAGGAGGGTGAAAGGTTCCCTTACCGACTTGGGTATCTTTCGAAACATACACCCCATGAAAGAAGGACAATACAACATTGATGTAAATACTCATAAACGAAATTATATTACACAAAGAGTAGAATAATGGGCAGTACATATACAACTAAAAGGAAATGGTGGAAAATGTAGCATAAATCTCATGGGAATAAAAGTGAGATGAAAAATCCCTTACGAAAACTCGATAGCCTAACAACGCCACTTGAATATTCCAAAAATGGATTGAAGAGATAAAATAGGGTCTCTCATAATATTAACATAAAATTTACAGAAATAGGAATATAAAATAACATCCCCCAACATAACAAATAGTAGCCTAAAAGAAGTGACATAAAGGAGAGTACTTAAAAAGAAAGAGATAGGTTGGACCTCTTACGAAAATTCGGTAGCCTAACGGCGCCACTGAAAGCTTCCAAAATGGATTGATGAGAGAAAATAGGGTATCTCATCATATGAACATAAAAAAAATTACAGTAAGAGTAATATAAAAGAATAACCCAATCATTAGAAATATGATCTTAAAAGGAATGACACAAAAGTGTATACTTAAAAAGAATGAGAGGGGTCGGATCCCTTACCTCGGGTCCGACTTGAATCGATCGTTCTTTAACCTCCTGAATAATAAACTTGAGTTAATTTATACTTGCTTAAGAACCTTTTTCAAGTTCATTATTCCTTTTATATCACTTCTTACCATGTTATGACACTATGTAATTATTTAAGTTAATAATGATCGTTTTGTTGATCATTGCTACTTGAGTCAAAAATAAACTCTTTATAATTACAAGTTTGTTCATGGGGTAAAATATCCATTATATCCAGAATTATATTCATTGTGTAGATATCATATATATCATATATATCCATTATATACATGAATATATAATATTACATAACATTTAGAGGTAAGAAATGAAATGCACCGTTCATGGAGACGGTAAGCCGTACGTACGCATGAAGGCTACTTCCATTTATATTTCATATTTAATGGAATTAAAACATAATGATACATAATAGTATTATAATTCCATTTTGGTATCATATATAATATCATTAAATATATCCTTTATATGTACCCCATATGGTATTAACGAATCAAATCACTTTGATGGGGCGGTAGTCCGCACTTCCTAAAATGAAGATACCGCGTTTACCCATAATGGGAACCATAAAGGTATGCCATAAATGAAAAATACAGAAGATTAAGGAAAAAATAAACATATTATATATCATATATAAATATAGTGACATCTTAATGGCCATCTTTTAAGGTGTTAAAATAATATTGAACAATCATCATTTCGTGAGGCAGAAATTCACCATCCACAGAAACAATATGTTCATTAACCATTAGATGTAGGTGTGTGTAAGTGTAGCTCGAATACTTCTTATAAAAACATCCTAGTATATTTTAGATAATGGAGTTGTTACAAAATAAATGAATAAAAAGTGTTTAGGGGGTTGGAGAAGCAAAATAAAACAGAAGAACACAAGTGAAGACATTACCTTAAAATCAGGTAACTCCCTTTGGTTTGAACCAAAAGGGTTTCTTTAAGAGCTTCCTACCTAAGGAAAGGCTTCTAGGATGAGTATAGAGATGTGGAGAGACAAAATGATCAGATCTTGGCCGATCCAAAGGCTTTATAGGTGTGAGTAAGGAGGTAGAGGTGGGGGCTTTTTATAAGAGGAGAAGAGGGGCACTCTTGGAAAGGTATGAAATGTTACTTCATTTTCAAATGTGTTTCGAATTTTAAAGGTCCCACATTGATGAATTTAGAGGATAAGGTGATAATAGTTCTAAATTTACCTATACAATAGGTATTTGACATGTGTATGTCTTAGATTTTACATTATCTTTTCATTTTATTTAAATCGTTATATAATGAGGCAATCACTGCAGCGTCATGATGCCATAAATAATTTAATTTATTTAATGTCTAAAAATTATAAAAAAACTACTATGATGTAGGAAATATTTTTATCTTTCCAATGAATATTTATAGTCAAAAATATAACTTGTATAACCCCATGTAAAAATTGTTTTATAAAACAATACATGTTTTTGTCCTTTTTTACTTTTACTTTAAATAAAAGGCATTAATGTCATTATCTTACCCAAGTGGCTATATGGGGTCCCAAAAATCGACCCATGGGTTGTCTTGGTCGGACATGACTCATACAATAGGGTTAGGACAAGTTTCAAGGTCATTTAATAATATTAAAACATTATTTTTACCTTAAATCACGCTAATTACCTCAAATCGCGATTAAAATCTTAAAAGTTTCTATTCACAAAAAAATTATTTTAATCCCATTGAACGACATTTCAATTCTTAATAAAAACCATATATTTTGGATTTTTGAAATTCAAAACACAGAGGTGGTAAAATTTCATTTAAACGAAAAATCAGTTTTTTTAAGTACCACTTAGTGGTGTCACTATTCATAAAAAATTGAAGTTTTTCATAAAAATACCAAAAATTCACCCTAAGTTGTATTTGATATTCCATATTCAAAAATTATGTCTAATTTAAAAAATTAAAAACATATATGTTTCATTAATTAATTTAATAATTAATTTCCGCTGTCAGAACAAATAGCGTGTTTTTATGAAACAACATATATCAAAAGATTGACACTAGTTTAAGTCCAATTTCAAAGTGAAATTAATTCAAATGACCACTATTGGATTAAATGGTAAAAATATATTCTAATTTCAATTTAAAACCAATTCAAAAGATAATCAAATCATATAAATAAATTAGACAAAAAGAGGTTATGAATTAAAATACAGGATTTTTCACAATTCATTAAAAAATGAACTTTATCGGAAAAATACGAAAAATTTACACAAAGTAAATTTTGATGTCCCGATTCTAAAGAAGAATTTTATTTTGTCAAATATTAAACATAAAATTTTCAAAAAGTGGATTTGAAAGAGGTTCTCCATCAAAAGGCGGTTAATCGACCCTTTAAAGAATATTAGAATGTTTGGGCTTAAAATTGGATTCATTCGCATTTTTAATACTCTAATGTTTATTGTAAAAAGTAAAAATATTTTACAAACATATATAATCATTTTATAGTCAGTTCTGTTCATTCCCGTCATTACAACGGCTAGGTGTTAACTATCATCAAATTATTTTATTATTTGAGTGCAACGTAAGATTTCAAAGGAACTCATTGTTGCGTATTGGGTAAGCTATCGAGCATAGAGTTCCCTTTAAATTAATATTAACATTTTATTCACAAATAGGGATAAATATAAAAATGTCATATTCTTTATTTACCTGGGGTGTTACATCCTTCCCCCCTTTTGGGAATTGCGTCCTCGCAATTTTAAAATTGGGTTTGGAAACATCATTGAAAGTCCCACATCGGAACAAGAGTTGGTAAAACAATCACTTTAAAAAAAGAAAGAGAAGTAAAGAGGTCACCCATGTTAACCCATACTAGGTTTCCATGTAGGAAAACATGGATATGGAAGAAAAATCAACGGGTCATGTTCTGAAGGAGAGTGATAGAAAACATGTTTAGGAGAAAGTTAACCACAAGAAAATCACAAACCTGTGGTGGTTTAAATGGTATTCGATTCCCCAGTAAAAAAAGTTAATAGTTAAATTTTTTGTTTTAAGTTACTTTTCATTGAGGAATTTATTAATGATCTTAAGGAAACATTCTTACTTGTCATGTTGACTTTAAACTTTTACTAGATTTCTTACACAAACTCAAACTTTCCCCAAATGATGAGTATTTAGGAAGACTTGTTCACATTAAAAGTACTATAATCAACTTCTTGAGAATCACCTAATCTAAAAAAGAGAACTATATATTTCCCATGTCTTTAAACCCTTACCAAAACCAAAATTATTAGAACAAGATCAGATAATCCAGAAAAGGATAACCCGTTATAAAAAAGAAAATCTATTCTTAATCTCCGAAATTTTTCCAACAAAACCAAAAGTTCAACGAGGACCATTCAATAAACAACTTGTCCATAAAATTCTTCAAAGTAAACCAAACTAAGATCGAAACCCAAATATTTGAAGGATTTAGTCACATAGTCTTCCAATGTACAAATTAACACTTATCTCCAAATAACATCAGTTTCTCTAAAAGTCTCATATTGAAAATTAATTAACCTAATCACATATCCTCCATGATAGGTTAATAATTTTCATAGATAACCCAAAATCAACTTACTCTTAATTCATAAAATCATATAACTAAAAAGAATAAGTCATACTAACCAGAGACTTCACGTAGTTCAGTGGTAGGTGATAAATACCAGTCGCACTTTGGTTGTGGGTTCGATTCATGCAGCTTTGTCCAATGCGACGGGTTGTCACACGGTCTGCATGTTGTCCTTTTTATAAAACTCCAAAAATAACCCTAACATGTTTTAACCTAAATAGTTTCCTTATACCTCTCATTTTCATCCAAATTCATTACGATCCCAACATCTTAATTCTTTAAGTCTTATTTCACCACCATAAAATAAAAGGATTCCCAAAAAGAACAACATCATACCTTGTTCATGGCGTCCACTCAGTTTCATCGTCATCTTGTTCTCGTAGGTAGAAGTTATATGCATTACAACAATTATTTAGAGATCCTTCAAAATCATTTTCTTCCTCCATCCAAATAAACCTTGTACAACATGGGTCATATGGGTGTTCATAGAAAAATAGTTTTGGAAAATAATCATGTATAACATATAATTCCAAAACATCTGATAAAACATGATTTCTATAAAATAGTCAGATAGAATTTGAGTTAAAACTTTCTATTAATGGTCCTTTTAAAATACCATAAGTATGTGCTGAGAGACTATATTTTAAAAGAAAATATAAATAAGTTGGACAGGGGTCTCCTTCCTCAGCACCATTTTTAAAATCATAATATGCTTTAAATTAATGAGATAAGGTAAAATATTTGAAAATTCCTTAATAATATTTACCTTTCTTGAAAATATGAGAATATTGTGAATAGAGTATTTTCATAAATACAACCCATGATACACAATGATAACGAGGTATAGTGGAGGTGTTTGATATCTCAAACAACTGCTTTCAAGTGAGTTGTATGCTAGAAAAAGTTTCATAACCATCCGAACATGACTTTTCAATAATTATTGCAATCATGTCATCTGGAAGAGATAGGAATGTCGTTTGAGATCCTCCTCCTCCCATTCGAAACTGACTTTACTTGACCTGAAAAAAAAGTTATAAAATAAGGATTTAACTGATATAATAGATATAGGGACTAACCAAGTGTCTAACAAAAACTCTTAATCCCTAATGTTGTCCAAACCAACCTTTGATACCAACTATAAGGCCCCAGCCTTAAACCTTACTTAATATTGAATTAAATGAATAATTCACATTGAGGATCTTTTTAGGTTTAGAGTTTTAGAGAATTAGATCATAAATCATGCATTACATTCCACATTAAAATAAAGTGGTTACATAAAATATAGTATTCATTTTTTCCCATCGACGGAAACATATTTAAAACAAAACATGGATTCCTTCATGACACTTCCTTGACCCTATCATCACATCATGTACCTTTCCCATCACCTGTGAAAAACATTTCAAAAACTTGGGATGAGCATAAAAAGCTCAATAAGGGATATAAAAGTACAAAATTAAAACATTAGTCCATGTATGAAATCATACTTTACTCATAAAACATAATCACTTTAACATACCTCATCAAATAAATCATAGAAATCATCAGGCATAAAGGTAACTTGAGGTATTCATAACATTCTTACGAAGGGAGTAACCCTTTTGGTTATGTTTGGAATACCCATCACAGTATATTCCCTAAATCTCTTCGGAGAAAACTTAACGTTTAACTCCTCCACGTTACCCAATGCATTAGAGAGTTATATCGGGCTCACCTGCCCTTAGTTTATCCCATAACCACCCATCTTCATAACGATGCCCAAGAACCATAACATAATCGTATCACGTAAAAAATGAAAAAAGAAAACATAACATTTCCACATTTCAATCACAATATATCAATACCACACATTGATATAATAAAAACATTATGAAAACCATTTTCAATACCAAAATAAAAAAAAGTAATACATGGTATTTATTTTTCATTTTTTTTAAAAAAAGTTAGTTTATGGCTTGTAGAGGAAGCCGAAACTCAAATAATGGTCACGGCGGTGGAGAAGTCATTGTCGCCGCATACGTACGATAAAAAAACATTAATTTTTTCATTTAGTAAAATGCTTCGTATAAAATAAATTCCTTTTGAATAAGCATAAAATATAAAGGGGTTCATACACCATATAAAAGAAAGTTGTGTATAAAATAAGATATGTCTTAATGAATGGAGATTGAGATGAAGTCCCATACAAAGACAGTATACTTGGATAAAGGATAAATCAATTACATAATTATGTGTGAAAAAAAATACACCAAATATAAGTGGATATTAAGTGTAACACAAATAGAGGTCATTCACACATATTCATATAATGAAATATTCAAGGAGTACAAGTTTATCCTAAAGAATCAAAATTGGGTTAAGAAGTTCCCTTGCAAAAAATTGACAGCCTAACGACGTCACTTCCAACTTCAGAAAATGAGTTGATAATAGATTAAAAGGGTATCTCATCACTTGGACATAAAATTTAAATCAATAAGGATATATAAGAACATATCCCAACATTACAATATGTAAATTAAAAGACCCAACATAAGAAGTCTTTTAAAAAGAGGAGGGTGAAAGGTTCCCTTACCGACATGGGTATCTTTCGAAACATACACCCCATGAAAGAAGGAAAATACAACATTGATTTAAATACTCATAAACAACATTATATTGCACAAAGAGTATAATAATGGGCAGTACATATAACACTAAAAGGAAATGGTGGAAAATGTAGCATAAATCTCATGGAAATAAAAGTGAGATGAAAAATCCCTTACAAAAACTCGACAGCCTAACGACGCCACTTAAAACATGAAAAAATGTATTGATGAGATCAAATAGGGTCTCTCATCAATTAAAATAAAATTTACAGAAAGAGTAATATAAAAGAACATCCCCCAACAAAACAAAGAGGATCTTAAAAGAAGTGACATAAAGGAGAGTACCTAAAAAGAAAGAGATAGGTTGGATCTCTTACGAAAATTCGGCAGCCTAACAGCACCACTCAAAGCTTCCCAAATGGATTGATGAGAGAAAATAGGGTCTATCATCATATGAACATAAAAAAAATTACAGTAAGATTAATATAAAAGAACATCATAATCATTATAAATATGAGCTTAAAAGGAATGACACAAAAGTGTATACTTAAAAAGAATGAGAGGGGTATGATCCCTTACCTCGGGTCCGACTTGACTCGATCGTTCTTTAACCTCCTGAATAATAAACTTGAGTTAATTTATACTTGCTTAAGAACCTTTTTCAAGTTCATTATTCCTTTTATATAACTTATTACCATGTTATGAACACTATGTAATTATTTAAGTTAATAGTGGTCGTTTTGTCGATCATTGCTACTTGAGTCAAAAATAAACTCTTTATAATTACAATTTTGTTCATGGGTTAAAATATCCTTTATATACAGAATTATATTAATTATTTAGATAGCATATATATCATATATATCCATTATATACATGCATTTATAATATTACATAACATTTAGAGGTAAGAAATGAAATGCACCATTCATGGAGACGGTAAGCCGTACTTACGCATGAACGCTACTTCCATTTCTATTTCATATTTAATGGAATTAAAACATAATGATACATAATGGTATTATAATTCCATTATGGTGTCATATTTAATATCATTAAATATATCCTTTATACGTACCGCATATGGTATTAACGAATCAAATCACATTGAGGGGGTTGTAGTCTGCACTTCCTAAAATGAAGATATCACGTTTACCCATAATAGAAACCATAAAGGTATGCCATAAATGAAAAATACAGAAGATTAAGGAAAAAATAAACATATTATATGTCATATATAAATATATTGGCAACTTAATGGCCACCTTTGAAGGTGTTAAAAGAATATTTAATAATCGTCGTTTCGTGAGGTAGAAATTCACCATCCACAGAAACAGTATGTTCATTAACCATTAGATGTAGGTGTGTGTAAGTGTAGCTCGAATCCTTCTTAGAAAAACAACCTAGTATATTTAATATACATGAGTTTTTACAAAATAAATGAATAAAAAGATTTTAGGGGGTTGGAGAAGCAAAATAAAACACAAGAACACAAGTGAAGACATTACCTTAAAATCGAGTAACTCCCTTTGGTTTGAACCAAAAGGGTTTCTTGAAGATATTAATGAATAAGATAAGGCTTCTAGGATGAGGAGAGGGATGTGCAGAGACAAAATAATAAGAGCTTGGCCGAGCCAAAGGCTTTAGAGGTGTGGGTAAGGAGGTAGAGGTGGGGGCCTTTTATAAGAGGAGAGGAGGGGCACTCTTGGAAAGGTATAAAATGTTACTTCATTTTCAAATGTGTTTCGGATTTTAAAGGTCCCAAATTGATGTATTTTAAGGATAAGGTGATAAGAGTTCTACATCCACCCATCAAATGGGTTTTTGACATGTTTAGGTCTTATATTTTACATTATCTTTTCATTTTATTTAAATCATTATATAATGAGGTAATCGCTGCACCATCATGATGTCATAAATAATTTAATTTATTTAACGCTTAAAAATTATAAAAAAATACTATGATGTAGGAAATATTTTTATCTTTCCAATTAATATTTATAGTAAAAAAATCTAACTTGTATAACCCCATGTAAAAATTGTTTTAGTAAAACAATACATGTTTGTGTCATTTTTACTTTTACTTTAAATAAAAGGCATTAATGTCATTATCTTACCCAAGTGGCTATATGGGGTCCCAAAAATCGACCCATGGGTTTTCTCAGTCTGAAATGACTCATCCAATAGGTTTAGGACATGTTTTAAGGTCATTTCATAATATTAAAACATTATTTTTACCTTAAATTACACTAATTACCTCTAATCACGATTAAAATCTTAAAAGTTACTATTCAGCAAAAAAATTATTTTAATCCTATTGAATCAAATTTTACTTACTAATGAAAACCATGTATGTCAGATTTTTGAAATTCAAAACACAGAGGTGGTAAAATTTCATTTAAACAAAAAATCAGTTTTTTTAAGTACCACTTAGTGGTTTCACTATTCATCAAAAATTGAAGTTTTTCAGAAAAATACCAAAAATTCACCCTAAGATATATTTGATATTCCAAATTAAAAAACGATGTCTAGTTTACACTGTTAAAAATATATATGTTGCATTAATTAATTTAATAATTAATTCCCGCTGTCAGAACAAATAGCGTGTTTTTATGAAACAATATATATCAAAAAGTTAACACTAGTTTAAGTCAAATTTCAAAGTGAAATTAATTCCAATAACCACTATTGGATTAAATGGTAAAAATATATTCTAATTTCACTTTAAAACCAATTCAAAAGATAATCTAATCATATAAATAAATTCGATTAAAAAGAGCATTTGAATTACAATACAGCATTTTTCACTATTCATTAAAAAATGAACTTTATCAGAAAAATACCAAAAAATTACACAAAGTAAATTTTTATGTCCCAATTCTAAAGAAGAATTTTATTTTTTCAAATATAACAAATAAAATTGTCAAAAAGTGGATTTGATAGTGGTTCTCCATCAAAAGGCGGTTAATCAACCCTTTAAAGAATATTAGAATGTTTACGCCCAAAATTGGATTCATTCGCATTTTTAATCCTCTAACATTTATTGTAAAAAGTAAAAATATTTGAAAAACATATATAATCATTTTATAGTCAGTTCTGTTCATTCTCGTCATTACAACGGCTAGGTGTTAACTATCATAAAATTATTTTATTATTAGAGTGCAACATATGATTTCAAAGGAACTCGTTGTTGCGTATTGGGTAATCCATCGAGCATAGTGTTCCCTTTAAATTAATATTAACATTTTATTCACAGATAGGGATAATATAAAAATTTGATATTCTTTATTTACCTGGGGTGTTATATATATACTCTTATTTTCATGGAAATTACCCTTACATGTCATTGGGAATGACTCTCATATAGTTCCTTGGTCATTGAAATGAAATTATGTGTCACTAGAAATGACTCTCACAAGATGTATTTTTTATGGAAATGATCATTTTGAATCCCTAGAAAAGACACATTAATATTTACTTATCCATAGAAATAGACCTTACGTATCATTGGAAATGGCTCTTCCATGTTAACGTTTCCATGGAAATGACTCTTATATATCATTGAAAATGAATCTTATGTATTTCATTTTCCATGGAAATGACCCATGCATATCTCATTTTTTCCCTATGCTTTACGAACTTTTTAGATGTGAGAGTCTTCATTGTGATACATAAAATAAACATATTGATTAGTAAAAGTAAAATTTTGATACATAATAGTGATTTTATTATATGTTAGAGAAATTTCATTTTCTGTTGATATGTAAAACTTTATTTTGTATTAAATCAAATATTGATATGGGTATTTTCACTTGTAAACCATTTAATTAGAAACCCTCGATATGCAAGAGTAATTGTATTTTTTACTATAAGGTTTTCATTATGCTCTTTGTGTATTCAATTATCATTGTTTGGTAGTGTTTAAAGTTACCTTACCTTACTCAATCATATAAAAATTAATATATATGATAAAGTTATAAAAAATAGAATTTTTTTGGAGGACTGCAATGTGATGAATTCATTCAAATATTTAGATTTATGGTTACCCTCCCTTTTTCATGATCATGATCATTTCCTTCAGACTTTTAATGTCAATATATATCTCATAAAATACTAATGAGTCATTTTCACTGAATTTTGGCCATCAGTTTCAAGAGATTTACCCCTTGATATTCACGGTTATAGAAGTTTTTCTCTTGAGTTCTTTTATTTATGATAATCTATATCCCCCTATTATTGAACAATGAGTTATTGAGGATCCAATTGTGGTAGGGGAGTCTATAATTCAACATTATTATTTATATAAAATTATTGAATTATATTTATCATATTTTTCATTGGGTGGATTGTGAAGATTCACCTAAGAAATATAATAACATATCTAATGTAAGTAAAGGGAGAAGTGGGAAATGCATGATCTTTTTGTTAGATAATTTTTTTAGAAAAATAGTGATATTAATTGGTCACCCAAATCATACACCTCAAAAATTTGTTAAGAAATAATATTTTTATAATGATAAACATGAGGTGAAAAGAGTTTTCACCAACTAGAAAATGAAAACGATTACACAAATATTACAATAAATGCAAACCAGTGGAAAGGAAACTAGAGGAAGACATCTGAGGAGATCGAAACCCATCCATTGAAAACCTTAATGCTATAAAAATCATAAAATATCCTTATCTAGGTGCAAACAAGGTTATTACTGAAACTCTGAAGGCAATACTAAAGAAAAATCAATCTGCACTAGTTTGAAAAAAACAACCTTCTGTATATTCAAAATGAAATCCTATATGGTTCAAACCTGGAGAACCTAGACCTCACGCTCCTCAAAGCATCAAGAAAACTATGAAATAAGATATGCAACATCCATCTGCAACTACAAGCATGAATCCACCAAAAACCCAACAATAAAGAAGACATCACACTTTGCAGGTCCATGCAAATAAAGTCCAAAAATAAAACAACTCGAAAAAAACCAAACTAAGGTAGCCAATAAATTCAGTTGCACAAGAATCTCAAAAATCTAGATATCCTAGTTCTCAGTCCAATGACTCAACAAAACAAGTCTGGTCAAAACTAAATTACTGAAAATGATAACTAGGCTTAACATTCTAGTAATAAAACCACCGGGATGTGAAAAATTACCACTATAATAGTCAAACCATCATCAATTGAAATCCAAGTATAGTATGGACACCAAAAATCAAAGTCAGCCAGAATTAGATTCTACCAAAACCAAGCTACTCCTATTCAAAGGAAACTACATATAAAAACAAAGAAGATCATAAAATCAGAATGCCAAAGATGCATCAGCAAAACAACATCAAAAAATAAGACTCAAAAAAAGAGGGAAATTATCAACAATGAAAAAACAAAAAAGGGATATCATTGCCATGGAATGTCTCTGAAGTTAAAATTAGGGTTTCGATCAAATTCTTTTTCATATTTAATGAGCATTATCTTTCTTATTTGAAGGTAAGTATATGGAGAAACTTCACCATCCATATATTTCTAGAATTAAATTTCATCTTGTTCATCTATCCAAGAGTCTATATCCTTTCCCAAAACATTCTTTACCTGAAATGCATCCCTAACTACAAGTTTATATTCGTCATAATTATTATCATCATCCAAAGATTATTCAACTGAGGATAAAGATTCAGTATCCACAGATGGTGGGGGGATGACTAATTGTTTCTTTCTAGAGGCCTCGAGGGATTTCATCACATTTTTTCTATCGAGTTTGAAGTAATATCTACATTTCTAAAACAAATTGGGATTTTGAGTAATAAAACCATCCGAGTAAACCATTGGTTTTTTCCTTTCTTAGAAATTTTTCTTAATAAAACCTCTTCAATTAGAAAAGATCTCTAATCGGCCTTGTTAGAGGAGTCATAAGAGTTATAGTGGGGTTTATATTAATTCATGTTATTATAATATTTTAATTATTCTTTACTAATTTTGGAACTATGATTTTTGTTTATTACTATGACATTCAGTTTTTAATAGTATTGTTGAATAAATCAGCTTTCATAAAATTTTCAATAGCTAAATATGGTAATGATTGTTTTTGTGAAATCTGTAATTAAAGAGATGTTTCTCATGAAATTGATATTCAATTAAATGAATGTGCATTTTAAATAGAGAATTATGTGTTTTATTATTGAAATTGGATGATATTTTTTCTAGTCTATAGTGTTTATATTTATATGATTAGTGTGGTCTTAGTAGTTTGATTTTTGTGGCTGAGATTGGGGTGTTGATATGGTGAGGCTATGGTGGTGTAAATTGGATGGGTGATAATTCTTTTTTGCTAGGTGGATTCTTGTGATTGATGTGGAAATAGTGGAATGGGTGTTATGGTTGAAAGTTTGGTAATGCATGGGGGTTGTTTCCATGGGATCATATAGTGGTTGATATGACGAATGGTTGGATATTGGGGGTTTATATTCTAGATTATCAATGGTATAGAATATAGTTTTTATTAACAAATATGGTAATGGGTTGTGGTTTGGAATCTAATAAGTGGTGGATTTTAATGAAATAATAATGTATTAAATGTAGATATTTTATCTAATATGAATGTGTGTGATGTATAATGAATGGTTTAATATTAAATATATATAGATGGATGGAATAATGAATTTAATGTGGTTGGTAAAAATTTTAAAATAGAATGGGTATTTTAAATTAATATATTACAAGTCATAAACATTATTATGGTTATATGTGTAAAGTGGGGATGGTTTTTGTTTTAGAGTTCATATTTACTGTTAATGATTGATGATGATGGTGTGATGATGGTTATGTGCCTTAGTTGTTTATCCTTGGTATAAACCCTTTGGTTTGGATTATGTGCAATTATGGTATATGTTATATTTTACTTTTGATTTTATACACACCCCAACAAAGTCAGATAACCATATTAACACCCAAATATATTTGGGTTATGGGTGGATTTCCTAATATCTGAGTTTTAGAGAGAATTAATAGTTGACTAATCCATACCCCCACTCTCCCTTTTGTACATGGAAATAATTTGATGGCCTTGGTTTTGAAACACATGTTATAATGAACAATTGTTAGAGTGTGGATGATGTGATGTGATGATAATGTGACAGTGATGTGTTAGAGGATGTAATTCATGGTGGGGTTCATCCATAATAAGATGAGGGAACAAGGTTTATATCCTTCATATTAATGCTTTTTATACCCAAACGACTAGTACATACACACATGAAAGATGGGTTGAATCACGTGTAGCCAATTTATTTTACCAAAAACAAATTATTCTTTAGTTACATATCCCCCTATTTGGTTTTTAACCTATATCAACTATAAATATATAAACTTATCTCATTTTTTTCACTATAACATACACTTATATGAAATTTAGATAGTAAAATTAAAGATAACATATGTGTTTTTAAAAGTTTTGTCCCTATTGTGGGAAGCCTACTCATTATATTGTTCAACTCCCATTGAGACATAGATTCCCCACTAATATTTTAATCAAAAAATACCAGCATGTGGAAAAATATCATCCAAAAACCAATTTCATAGAATATTACACATGTTTGATGACCGTATTACATAGGAGACAAGCCTCCATAATATTACAAAACTGAAAGGACCTTTATAATGAATCCCATAGTCTTCAAATCTTATCAGTATTCAGAATCCATCCTTCCATCTAAAGTATATCAACAGTTTGACCAGTGATGTCACTACACCCACATGTGATGATCTTATTCCTCAACTAGAGTTACTTTGATAGTCTTAAAGTAATCTAGTTAAACTCATGTAACTCATCCATTTTTCACAGAACATCTCTCAAAATATCTTTTGAAACTGATTGACAGTTATCTCAACTCAGAATCTAAATATTGTAAGATGAGGTATACAAATATATTACCGCACATTAAAACCTGGGTTTAGGTACTCCTTAGTTTTATTCATCTTATTATTATTTTTCAAAACCCATATAATCTTTCCTTAATCAAATGGTATAAAACTCATACTCTCTTCTTCAATATATCATGTAGTGGTTTGCTCTTCCCCCTCCTTTAAGAGTTCTAGTTATCTCATCTTCTCAAAGTTACTCACTCCTGAAAAAGGTGACATAGAATTATTTTTTTTATTCCATCATCCATTAAAATCTCATCTTATAATATGTTTGAGAGGCTAAATCAAATAAACCCTTTCATTATCATTGTGTATAAATAGAATACATGTGTACATTTTCATGACTAGCCAAAAATCACAATTATAAAATACCTAGATTTAGGTACCCCTTAATTTTATATAACCCATTTTTCTACTTAGAGTATATTCCAGAAATACTCTCATTTAATACATATCATGTGGCCAAATGAATATTTCCTTTATTATCCTACTAGAACAACTTTATCTTCCTCGAAATATACAACTATTAAAAATATGCACCTTAATATCCATAGTTGTATGAAAATTATATAGCACATATATATTGTGGTGTGGAACCTTCTTCATCTTTCTCAAATAGATCACTTCATAAATGACTTAATTACTAAATAATAGCTCAATATTTGACTCAACAATGTGTAAATTATTCTAGAAAACCTAATATTATCATTTTATAACATTCAATATTAGTGTTATTCCTTATATACTTTCTTCAGTTTCTTCAAAAATTTAGTATTAATTTCTGAATCTCAGATCAAAGATTCATAAATAATCATGATCTTTTCAACATGAATGAATGGCTTTAGTATCATCTCATTTACTATTATTTATAATTTCATAATTTTTGAAATCATGATTTTTCACCACGTTAAATATCCTAAAATTTTACACCCCTATATTTTACAGTATGCATCCTTTAAAATTTAACATCTTCGATAGTTTGTGCTACACACAACTCTGTGTTTAAAACCATAGTATACTCTTTAATATGACCATTGGAATAATAATTTATGAATAGTAACGCGACAAATAGAATAGCAACTTCACCAATAAAAGTATATATAATATGTGGGTAACTTATAAAATAAAATATCATATAATTATATCATAGTATAAGAAAATAAATATTTTGAAATTGATAATTTATGTGTTGGTATTTTTATAAAACATAAATTTTTATTTAAAACATTATAATTATTATAATAATCTAAAAGAAAATTTATTTTCTTAAAATAGAATCATAAATTAATATTTTTCTACCTTTGGATTATAAGATAATTTTATGAGACCTTAATTAAATATTCAACATCTTATAAAATCAATTATACAATTAAAATTGATTTTTTGGGTAAATGATGATTTTAATTAAAATTTTAATTTCACATATTCAAAAAATTATTTTGATAAAATGGAGTCCATTATTTCCTGATAAGAAATCTTGATTTAAGGAAAATTCCAAATTTCTTAACCATCATAAAGTAATATCCATAATATGTTATAAGACACCATTATTTTTCAAAAATAAAACATTTTTTCATGAAAAAATATGTTTTTTAATTTCTGAATTTATAAAAAGAATTATTACTTTTACCACTTTAAATACTCTTATATTTCCTCTTAAACCACATCAAAGTAGCTCATTTATAAATTTTCATAAATTCATTTTCTACAAGTTTTCAATTATGTTTGTTATAATTTATACCCAAAACGAAATTTTATTGTCCATAACTTTTATTTTCTATAATATTTATTTTTTCAATCTGATTTTATGAAAAATACAAATTATTTTCCAAAAGAAATATTCTTTTCAAAGAAAAAGGGTATTGTTCTCAATAATTTATCAATGATTTTATTAGAGTACTTCCATCTATGATTATGATTCAAATATTTTAAAGTATTATAGAACACTTTGATTTAAAGAAATATTTTTATCTAATATATAATGAATGCATTGGACTTAGTGAATGATGGGTGAATCTTGTTATAGCCCCTCAATTCATCGATAGGTCTCATGAGACAAACTAGATTGAGTTTTTTCCAAGACATTACAAATTGATTTAGACTTATTGGCTGAGGACTTGATGGTAGGTTTATTATGGCTAGAATTATTCATTCACTCAATATGAAACTTTTATTTGGTATTACATGTAATTATTTGACAAGTAAAATATCTATGTTTATGTTACATGTGAATATTTATATGGAATTGTATATTTAGCTTTTATTTATACGAATATATGAACAAGATTATACTTTATTGGAATTTGTTTCAATTATTCACCTTTCCATATTGTTTATGATATTTCCCTCTATATTTTTTAACCTTAGAGAGCATTTTAGATCACCCCTTTCTTATGTTTTATTTTCCCTATGATGTAAAGATGAATAATATGAACAACTTTGAGGGTTAATCTAAGAGTTTTGGGGGTCTACGATAGACTCTTTATGTTCTTTTCTATTTCAAAATTTTAATTTAAAAATTATGTAAGTATCTATTTTCCCAAAATACTAAACTGTTTAGCCCTTCATGATGTGATTTACTTGTATAGAGTACCAATTTAATAAATTATGGGACTAAATCTGGGAGATTAGGGTCAAATAATTTACATAAGAAGATATATTCTCATGTTCTATTAAGAAAAATAAATAATTATATAAGTATTATGACTTTAATAGAAAACAAGAGAAGAATTGGGTGGTGGAGAAAATAATGGATAAATGGATGAATAAGAAAGTGAGTTTTCCAACATGTGATACATGTGGAAGGAAATACATTTTCACCTGCTTAAAAGAAATGGATTTTGTTACATTTTTGGATAAAAAGGAAAACCAAAACCATGACTTCAAGGTAAAGAAAAAATCTACCAATATTCAATGCTAAAATTATAACGTTATAGAAAATTATTAAAATGATTTTACTAATAATTAAGGAATCTTTCTCTAGAAAAGTTCAAGGGAGTAGGGCCAAGCTTATGTGATCACAGTTACTGAGGTTGAAGTTCTTAATGACGTGGTGGGAGTTACTTTAATTATCTCCTCAAATTTAACTAAAGATTTATTTAATTCTAGATCATATTATTCATTTATATCTTCCTAGTTTTCCTTAAAAATGACATATTTCCCATTTACCTTAACATGGGAGTTTTCAGTAGAATCTTAGTTGAAACTATATTGAAACAAAGATGTGTTGTGAAATTCCAATTATAACACATAAACATGCTCTACTTGCTGATTTTAGCATCAGACATATTTTTGATTCTGATATAATCTTTGGTATGGATTGGACTTCAAAATATAATGAAAAAATTTATTACAAGGACAATGAAATTATAATTTTCAGTTAAGGTATGGAATTTTACATCATTTTAGGGAAGAATTCATTATCTGGGTCATATCTGGATCAACCACTAGTAGATCTTCTAAATTAAATTCCTATGGATGAAAAGAAAACCTAATCAAGGACGAGGAAAGAAATAATACAATTAAGGATGTACCAATTTTAAAACAATACATTGATGCATTTCAATAGTATTTAGAAAGAAATCCTTTATAATGGGAAGTTTAGTTCCATATTGATTTAATTCCAAGTCCAAGACCTATATCAACGATTCCTCAGAGAATGGACATTGTTGAATTAATAGATCTAAATAAAAAAATAGAGCAATTGAGTGATAAGGGATTTATTCTTCATAATGTCTCTCTGTGGGGAGCTCTTATTCTCTTTTTTAAGAAGACTAATAGATCCATGAGGTTGTGCATTGACTATAGAGAAATCAATGCTATCATAATAAATAACAAGTATCCACTACCTTGAATTAATGGTTTATTTGATAAAATTCATGGAGATCAATATTTTTCAAAGATTAGAATTTTATTTGGATATCATCAATTGCATGTAAGGAAGGAATATATTCCAAAGATACTATTTCAAACTAGGTATAGACATTACGAGTTTAAAGTAATTTCATTTGGACTAACTAATGCACCCTCTGTTTTTATGGATCTAATTAATAGAGTGTCGAAGGAATATATTGATGATTTTGTTTTAATATTTATTGATGATATAATGATATATTTCAAAATATAAGAGGACCATTAGAACCACTTTTGGGTTGTTATAGATACTCTTAGAAGAAAAGTGTTATATGGGATGTTTAGTAAGTGTCAATTTCAGATTCAAAAAGTTTCATTTCTTGTCCATATTTTTTCTATGGATGGAATCACAGTTTCTCCTACCAAGATAAAGGTAGTACAGGAATAGCCTAAACCATCTAACATAACTAAGTTACATTGTTTCATTTCTTTACTATCGATGTTTCATTCAAAATTTTGTCCTATTTTCTAACCCATTAACCAAGATTACTCAAAAAGGGGTTAAGTTCATATTGACAATAGAATTTGAAGAATGTTTTGAATAATTTTATTAGAGATTATTGAATTCTCTGATCTTGAATCTACCATTGAGGAATGGTGGATTTGTGATTTATATAGATGCCTCAATGAAAGGACTTGGTTGTGTCCTTATGCAGAATGTTAGAGTTAATGCATATGAATCAAGGTAGTTAAAAACTCATGAACTGAACTATCAAACTCATGATCTTGAGTAGTAATATGTAATAATTTCTCTAAAGATATGGATACATTATCTCTATGGTGAAATATGTGAGATATATACCAAGCACAAGAGTTTAAAATATATCTTCAAATAGAAGGAACACAACTTGAGGAAAAACTATGGCTTAATCTACTCAAGGATTATGATTTTTCAATACACTACCATCCAGTGAAGGTGAATAAGGAAGCTGATGCATTGAGCAGGAAGGTCCTAGAGCACTGACCAAAATGATGATTGACAAGGATCATGTGTAAAAGGATCTGGAAAATATGGACAAGAGAATTATCAAGGATGGTGAAACATCAATAATTTTTCTATTCATTTTCCAAAAATCTTTATTGGAAAGGGTTAAAAGTTCTTAGTCAGATGATGATAATTTTTAAATGAAAATTAAAGATGTGAATGGTGGGAAGTTGGCAGATTTTGTGTATGAGGATGGAATTATGAAATCTGGGAAGAGGCTTTCTATTCCCTCTATACCTAAGCTAAAAAGGAAATTATTTTATGATTCTCATAGATCAAATTTCTCTATAAACCCTTATAGAACTATAATGAATAGATGTTTCAATGAACATTTCTCGTAGGATATAATTAAGTGGAAAATTACTGATTATGTGTTAATATGTTTAGTCTATAAATAGGTGAAGGCTGAAAGACAATATCCTAGTAGTTTCAATGTAACAACCCAACATTTTATCAATATAAATTACCTTCTTATAATTATGTCACATAAAATCAGATTAGGAAACACAATTCCAGATAAAGCTTAAATAAACTACTAAATTCTATGTGACCTTTATAGACTAGTTGTTAAACATATTTTTTTTCACTTCTGTGATATTAATTTCAAAAATATGACATACACGGTTGTGATCTATAAGATATTTAGAGTCTTATATGACAAAATTAATTTTTGGTGAATAGTAATTTGACAAAATGAATAGTAATGTTACCCTTATAAATAGTAATATGACCCTTATGAATAGTAAATCAGCCAGGTGAATAGTAACCTTACTAATGAAAGTATAAATAAAATTTATCCATCTTATAAGTGATAATATGATATAATTATATCATACTATAAGTAAATAAAATTTTTTTTAATTAAGTGTTAGAATTTTTTAAAATATTTAATTATAATTTTTTGATTAGTTTAATAATTTAAAAGATTTTTTTTTCATAAAATTTATTCATAAATTAAAATTTTTTGGTCTTATGAATTAAAGATAATTTTGTGAGACCTTATGTAATTTTTCAAAGAGTTATAAAATCAGTTATAATTTTAAAATCTGAATTTTCCATGTAAATGATGATTTTAAATGAAAATTTAATTAATCATGTTCAGAAAATTATTTTCATAAAATTATGTTCATTTTTAAATTTTACACATCAAAAAATGGTTAGGGTGAATTTTTGGGATTTTTAAGAAATACTTGAATTTTTGGTGAATAGTAAAATAAGATAATTTATGATAAATGCTAAAAACCTGAATTGTTTAGTCACACTTGAGTCATGGATGTTGTAAGTGGACATTTTTTAGAACTCACATGACCCAATTACCATATTTAGTCACATGAATCCTCACTATTTATTGTCTTGAGAAAAATAATAAACCAATTATTAAAATACTATGAAAACACTCTTCTCCTCAACTATAAATTCCACTCCTCACACCATCTTCTTCTAAGACCTCTCAAGCTTTGAGCCTTTCTTATATTCTACTCAATACTCTTACCTAGTCTATCACAAACATCTATGACCTCTTCTTCTCATCAAAATAAAAATCCTAGCTGCCTTGAGGAGGATCTCAAGAGGAGAATTCAAGAGGCAAATCCTCTCTCTTTTCTATTAATTTCTTTTTAATTTCAATTGATTTTCTTCTTCTCTCCTCGCCTATCTTCATCCAAATGTCATGATAACAACAATTCCATACATATATGGTAATTATATCATGTTAATGGAACATCAAGCATTAAATTTTTCCATCCCTCTCTCTCTTCTAACTTAAAAGTGAAATCATCACCTGTGATGTGTCAATTTATCGACATCATGGGCGATGCACATTCATTTTCCTTAAACATATTCAAGGTTGTTAATAATAAAATTAAATTATTCAAAAAATATTTTAATGTTTATTTTATAACCCTTTTATTTTCTGGAAATAACGTATATTCATAATACTAAATGATAAAACAAAATGAGTCTGTTGTTTTCGAAAAGCCGCAAAAATTAACCTAAATCGATCATCATTAACTTTTATCTAATGAATCATCCTCATGGTATATATCCAAATCCACTATAATATCATTTTTGATTATGTATGTTCATTTATAAAATATAATAACAATCTTATATATTCATCCTCATTTTAAAATAACATCCATTCATGTATACAAACAAACCGATTGTGAAAACCATGAAAATGAATGATCTCAAACAATGATATTAAACTCTTTAACTTGTCCAAAGGCCCATAAAATAACAAAATAAAACCTTAATGAATAATATTCATGTATAAAAGGTTATTTAATTTTTAATTAATGAATCTCATGTGGTTATATAGGATATTAATGTGAAGGAATATTTCGTTTCAAAGGTAAGGGGAATCCCTAAACCTAACTCTCTTTCTTTGGGTTTTCCCTCTTTCAACATATTTTCAGTATGTTTATTCCTTAAAAATAATTTATTCATAATTATATTACCTTTTATGTAATATAAATTTTTTCTACTTGAGTTTATGAAAAGAAAATTATTTTCCAAAAGAACCCTTCTTTTTAAAAAAACACGCCTTTTACTTCTCAAGATTATTTCCTTCACTCAAAATAGATTATTCTTATATCAAATTTGTTATTCCCTCTTTCATATGGGAACCCAATGTTTATGAATGTATTCTTATGAAATTAATCCCATTTAATTACATGGTTTATTATATATTCAATATTGATATAAGTTCTATTTGGAATTCATGATAATATAAATGTTGTGATGTTACGGGTGCACCTGAAATTATATACCTGAATGTAAATATTATGATGTGATGGGTGCGACCAGAATTATATAGTACTCCAATGCATTGGGTAATGTGAATAAACTCATTAGTAAAGTGAAATATGAATGAACATGATGCTATGATTGTTCACAACTATGTTTTGTATTTGACCACAAAGACATGACATTTCATTTTAGGCATTGCAATATTCCAAGTCTTTTCATAATGCTTACTCTCATGATTATTATCATATGCCTAGGTTATGGTGATAATGATTATGATCACCCCATGTTATATTGTTTCATATTCTTATCTATCCTCTTACTGGGGTTTTATATCACCCCTTTTTGAAGTATATCCTCAGGTGAATACTTGTACTAAGGAGAATTCATGGGCCATTAAGAAGATAGAGAAGACAGAATTAAAGAAATGTTTGGGTTTTATTTTGGAAAAGTTGTGTATGGTCTTAGTTTTCCCAATACACTAATCCTTTGTACCCTCATTGTGTAATTTTATTGATGTTTTTTATCATTAAATTGATGTCATAGTAATGTAAGAAAAATAGGGTCTCTATAGTTGGTATTAGAGGATGGTTTAGTTAATTTGGGAATTAAGATTAGATAACCTTAGTGAAACTCATAGTATGAGACTAAGTATTTGTAAGCACACTATAATATTTTCTAAACACAGGGATTCCGCAATATATTCCTTTATACTTAAGGAATAAATTATTCATTCATGAATTTTTGACTTATGTTTTGTTCTAACATTTTCTATTTTAGAATAGTGTGGGAAACAGGAGAAACCAGGCCAACAACCCATGTGAGAGACAATTCATTGATTTATCTAACGACATAACCAATGATTTGGGAGGTGGAGTTCAAAATTTCAGGGTGATTCTTACCCAACTTTCTCAAGTTATGAACAATAACCTAAATAATATGTTACATCCTACTTCACCAAATAGGAAGCAACTTGGCATCGAGTGAAATGACCACCAACGTTAAGTGAATATTCTGATCCACTAGTTATAGAATAGTAGGTCAACTCTATAGAGAAGATATTTTCTATATTTCACTATTCTGAGATAGAGAAGGTGCCCTGCCTATTTATCATCATGGCGGAGAGGTCGACCAATGGTAGGTGTTGATTAAGAACACCATACTAAGGGATGAAATTGAAGACATGGTATGGGAATAGTTTATGATAATGTTTCTTAATAATTATTTCCTTTGAAATATTAATAAAAATATGGAGATATAATTACTATAGTTTACATAAAGGGAAGTAAAAAATGTCACATCCTACGAAGAAAGTTTCACAAGGATTTCAAGGTATGCTTTGGGTTTTTTTATTAATAATGATAGGAAAATTTATAGATTTTATAGTGGTTTAAAACCACACCTCTGAAAGGCTAATTCAATTAGATACTTTGGTAGTTATAAAGGTATTGTTCGATGTGATTTCAAAGTGGATATGGATTTTGGATAATGGACCCATGGATTTGGTGATAAGATACAAAAGATGGAGTTTCAAGATGGAGGATCTCATGAGAAAGGTGAAAAGAAAACTCAACCACACACATTCAAAAATTTAGCAAGAAGAATCATGGGAACTACCTTAAAGGGATAAGTAAATTCTTCAATTATGGGGGAGAAAGTTAGAAATCATTTGAATGATGAAAAGATATGACGAACTATGAAAATGTAGTGGATGAAAGGAGAGCACCACCCATGGTTCAATGCTACAAAATTAGGGAGAAAGGGCACTATGCAAGCCAGTGTACTAAACCTCATTTCCTCGAGGGTAATCCCTGTAATCAACTACCAAATCCAAAAGAGAAAGGGAAGGCTTATTCTATCACTAATTTTGATGTGGAGCAAGAAAATGAAGTCATACAAGGTATACTTCCTATTTATTCAATAATAGAAAAATTATTATTTGATTCTGGTTATATGAATTTCTTCATATCATTCAAGTTTTCTAGAACTATTTATGTGAATTCATGAATCCTTGAAGTAGATATTTATAAAAAAGAACCAAGTGGTGCAATCATTTAAACTGATGTCTTTGAATCCTCTCATATTGGCATATGTGGGAAGATTATTCTAGTAAATCTCACAATACTTCCTTTAGTGGAATTTGATGCTATAAAGGGAGTGGATTTTCTCTCATTATATAGAGCACATATAAACTGTTGGGAAAATAAAATATCTTTTCAAATTCTGAATCATCCCATGCTACTCTACATATTCAAGGAATATTAGGAATCTTCTTTGAAAAATCTTTCAATGGTGTGGGAGTTAATTCCCTGTGATGAATCATACCTTGCTCAAATATTTGAGTCAAAGGAAGGTATTAACCAAGGGGTAATTCCCATTGTGATGGAATATAGTGATGTATTTCCAAAAGAGTTACCCGAACTACTACTTGATCATGAGTTAGAGTTCCCAATATAACTCATACCTAGAGCTACTCATATCTCAAAGTGTCCTTATAGATGGATCCTATCAAACTAAAGGATTTAAAGAAGTAGTTTCAAGAGCATTTAGACAAAGGGTTCATACGACCTAGTGCATCACCTTGGGGTGCTCCAGTTCTCTTTGTCAAGATGAAGGATGGATCAATGTGGTTGTGTATCAATTATTGGGAACTCAATAATACCACCATAAATAGAATGTATCCTCTTCCAAGGATTGGTGACTTTTTTGATTAGTTGAGAGGATCTCAGTATATCTCAAAGGTGGATCGCTATTCTGGATATCATCAGATAAAGGTGAAGATAGAAGATATTTATGAGACTGACTTCCATAGAAGTTATGGGAACTATGTGTTTTTTGGTGATTCACTTTGTACTTACTAATTCCCTTACAATCATCATGGATTTTATTAATAGAGTCGTTATACATTACCTCAAAAAAATTTGGTAGTGTTTATCAATGATATTCTCATCTACTCTAAGAGAAAGGAGGAACATGAATAATATATAAGGCTTTTGTTGGTGACATTAAAGAAGGATAAGTTGTAATCCTAATTCAGAAAGTGTTACTTTTGGATGCAACAAGTCACATTCTTGGGACTTCTGATCACAAGTAAGGGAATTTTTGTGGACCCCTCAAAAACAAATGAGATTGGGGAATGGCCCAGACCCTCTAGTTTCATGAAAATCCATAGTTTTTATATCTTAGTAGGGTTATGTCAATGTTTTGTGAGAAATTTATACCGATTTTCAATCCTGCAAACTATATTAACAAAGAAAGGGGTAAAGTATGCTTGAATGGAGGAATTTGAGTAAATCTTCAAGGAGCTAAAGAGAAGGCTGATCACTGCACCTTTACTCATGTTACGGAAAAGTGGATAATGTTTTGTGATATATAGTGATTCTTTCAAGAAATGCATGGGTTGTGTACTTATGAAAAATGATAATTTGATAGCCAATGCCTCACAATTGTTGAAGATCCAAGAGCAGAACTACTTGACACATGATCTAGAGCTAGAATCTATGATTTTTTGTATTGAAAATATGGAATCACTACCTATATGGTGATTAGTTTGACATATATACTGATCAAAAGAGCCTAAAGAATATATCCACACAAAACTATCTCGGCATGCATCAAATGAGATGGTTAGACCTAATCAAAGACTATGATTTATCTATTCACTTTCATCCTAGCAACGCAAACAAGGTATCTGATGCTTTAATTAGAAAGTAACCTGCTACTCTATCCATGTTTCAGATTGAGAGAGACCTTAACTTAATGGATATGAAATAGATTGATTTGTAAATCATAATTGGAGGGAATACATCCTACCTTGCCCAAATTATTTCCCAACCATCTATACTAGTGAAGATTAAGGATACACAAAGGGGTGATACAGAGTTGCAAAAGAAAATGAATGAAGTAAAGGAAGGGAAATTGAAAGAGTTCCATATCTAGGATTATGCTGTTATTTAGTTTGGAATGAGGGTTTATGTGCCTTCATCACCTAGTTTAAAAGAGCTATTGGAAAATGCACATAGATCAACATTCTACATCCATCCTTAGTGTACCAAGATGTACTGTGATCTCAGAGAACACTTTTGGTGGGATAACATGAAGAAAACAATTATAGAATATATCTCAAGGTGCTTGATATGTTGGAAAGTTAAATAATAGTGACAAAAGTCCAAATGGATGATGAAACCATTGCATTTACCCATATGGAAATTGGAGAATGTCACCATGGACTTTGTCACAGGTCTCCCAAAGGTATCCAAAGAAAATAATTCTATATGGATTGTGGTGGACTGACTCACCAATACTGCCCACTTTATCACTATTTGGGATGATATATCTCTTGAAAACTTGCAAAGATATATGTGAAGGAAGTGGTGAGACTATATGGGGTTCCAATCTATATTATCTCTGATCACAGTCCTTGGTTCACATCTAAATTCTAGAGGAGTATTCAATATGCCTTGAGTACTGAATTGAATTTCAACATGACCTATTACCCCCAAACTGATGTCCAATATGAAAGGAATATTAATGTTCTTGAATATATTCTAAGAGACCACTCTTTATAATTCAAAGGTGTGTGGGATCATCATCTCCCATTGGTTGAGTTCTTAGACAAAAATATCTTCCACTCGAGTATTCAGATGGATCCATATGATGCTCCGTATGGAAAATGATTTATAACTCCAACCTTTTGGGATGAACTTAGAAAAAGAAAGGTACTTAGTCCTAATCTTGTGAAATAGATGATAGAGAAGGTTCAAGCCATCTAGAAACATATCAAATCTGCTCAAAGTTAGAAAAAGAGTTTTTCCGACAACCATCGAAGGTTCTTGAAGTTTGATTTTGAAGATAAATTATTCCTTTGAATATCACCATGGATGAGGGTCGTGAAGTTTGTAGAGAAAGGGATTCTAATACCAAGGCACCTTGGCCTATTTCAGATCCTTGATCACATAAGAGTCATGGCTTATCGACTTTCACTTCCACCGAATATGGCTCAACTTCATGATGTGTTTTATGTATCACTCCTGAGGAAGTACATACCAGATCCTTCACATGTACCAAACTCTAAGGTGTTACATATGAAAGATTAACTCTCTTATGAGGAGCAACTAGTAAAGATTTTGGATGAGAGAGATAATATTCCACACAACAATACAACACACCTTTTCAAAGTGTTTTGGAGTAACCATAATTATAAAGAAAAAACTTGGGAACCGTAGGAGGTGATGAAGTAGGAGTACCCTCACCTATTTTTGTAAAATAAAATTTCAAGGGAGAAATTTCAAAAGGGTGGAATAATGTAATGACCCAAAGTTTTATCAATGTAAATTCCCTTCTTATAATTATGTCACATAAAATCACATTAGTAAACACAATTCCACGTCATGCTTAAATGAACTAATTAATACTATATGACCTTTATAGCCTACCCGTTAAACATAATTTTTCCACTTCTATGATTTGAATTCCAAAAATCTTACATACACAGTTGCGATCATTAAGATATTTTTAGTTTAATATAACAAACTTATTTTTTAGCAAATAGTAACTTACCCTTATGAATAGTAATGTAACCCTTGTGAATAGTAATATGACCCTTATGAATATTAAATCATCCAAGTGAATAGTAACCTTACCACTGAATGTATAATTAAAATTTATACATCTTATAATTGAAAATATAATATAATTATATCATCGTATATGTAAGTAAATATTTTTAAAAAAAATTAATTAAGTGTTTGTATTTTTAAAAAATATTTAATTACAATATTATTATCAATTAAATAATTTAAAATAATTTTTATTCTCATAAAATTTATTCATAAATTAATATTTTGTTCATTTATGGTTTTAAGATAATTTTATGAGACCTTAAGTAATTTTTCAAAGTGTTATAAAATCAATTATAATTTTAAAATATGTATTTTCCAAGTAAATGATGATTTTAACTAAAAATTAAATTACTCACATTTAGAAAATTATTTTCATAAAATGGAGCTAATATTTTAATTCTACACATCGAAAAATGGTTAGGGTGAATTTTTTGGCTTCATTTGAAATACATGCATTTTTGGTAAATAGTAAAATATGATAATTTACGATAAATGCGAAAACCCTGAATTATTTATTCAGGATTGGGTCATGGATGATGTAAGCGACCATTGGTTCAAGATAATATTCAATAATTTCTATATTTAGTCATATTAATCCTCAATATTTATTTTCTTGAGAAAAATAATAAACTAATGATTGCAATAATAAGAAAACACCCCTCTCATCAACTATAATACCACTCCTCACACCCTCTTCTCATCATATCTCTCAAGCTTTTATACTTGCCTATAATATACCCAATGATCTTCACTAGTACCTACTCTACATCTAGGATCTCTAGGTCTCATTGAATGACCAATAATAGGTTCCTTGAGGAGGGTCTCAATAGGATAATTCAAGAGGTAAATCCTCTCTCTTTTCTTTTAATTTCCTTTCAATTTCAATTTCTTTTATCATTATCTCCTCACCTTACTACATATAAATGAAATGATAAATCCAGTACCATAAATATAATTTAATTACATCATGTTAATGTAATATCCAAAATTAAAATCCCCCCTCTTTCTCTCTTTTATCTTAAAAGTGTAATCATCACTCGTGATGTGTCAATTTACCGACATCATGGGTGAGTGACTTCCATTTTACATAAACATCTTCAAGGATGTTTATAAGACCATTAAATGGTTACAATTATATTTTAAATTATATTTTATAACCCTTTTTATGTTCTATAAATAACTTATAATCATAATACTAAATGATAAAACAAAATGAATTCGTTGTGTTTGGAAAACCACAAAAATTAACCTAAAACGATCATCATTAAATTTAATCTAATGAATCATCCTCATGGTATATAACCAAATATATTATAAGATCATTTAAGTTTATAGATTATAGTTAATAACATCTAATATCAATCCTGTATATTCATCATCATTTTAAATGAACTTCTATTCATGTATACAAACGAACCGATTATGAATACCATGAAAATGAATGCTCTCGAATGATGATATTAAAATCTAACTCATCCAAAGGTCCATGAAATAACATAATAAAACCATAATGAATCATATTAATGTATATAATGTTTTATAATTTTTAATTAATTTATATAATGTGATTATATAGGATATTAACGTGAAGTAAGCTTTGAGACAAAAGGTAAGGGGAATCCTCAAACCCAACTCTCTTTCTTTGGGATTCCACTTTTTCACTATATTTTCAATATTGTTTTTACTTAAAAATAATTTCATCATAATTATATTAACGTTTTTAGGATATAAATTTTTTCTACTTGAGTTTATGACAAACAAAATGTTTTCCAAAAGAACTCTTCTCTCAAAAAACACACCTTTTACTTCTCATGATTGTTTCCATCACTCAAGTTTGATTATTATTATATGAAGTATGTTATTACATATTTCATTTGGGAACCAAAATTTTATGAATTTATTATTCTTAAATGAAACATATTCCTTTCTAAGGTTTATTATATTTTAAAGTTTGATATATGTTCTTTATGGCATGCATGGTAATGTAAATGTTGTGATGTGAGTTAAATATAAATGTTATAATGCGATGGGTGCACCTGGGATTATATAGTGATACAATACAATGAGTAATGTGAATAACCTCATGAGTAATGTAAAATATGCATCAACATCATTCTATATTTTTTCAAAACTATGTGTGTTAGTTGACCATAAAGACATGATGTTTCATTTTTATGCATTCCAAATTCCAAGTATTTTCTTAATGTTTCATATCATGATAATGATCCTATGCTTATTTTATTATGATAATGATTATGATCAACCCATGTTATATTTTTTCATTCACCTATCTATCCTCTTACTGGGCTTTTATCTAACCTCTTTTTGATGAATATCCTCAGGTTATTACTTGTGCTAAGAAGAATTAAAGGGTCAATAAGAAGCTAGAGAAGAAGGAATTAAATCAATGTTCATATTTTATTTTGTAAAACTATTTTATGTTCCTAGTTTTCCTAAGACACTAAACCTTTGTAACCTCATTATGAAATGTTTTTAAATTGTTTATCATTAAAATGGTGTAATGGTAATGTAAGAAAAAGAAAGGATCTATAGTCATGTAATCTCTTCTTATTACTACATGGAAATGGGATGACATTACTGTGGATTATTTCACTGTATTACCAAGGAATAAAAGATATAATGATAAAATATGGGTAATTGTTGATCGACCTACCAAATATACAAATATATTTTCTATAATGGGGGGAGAGGGTTCCACTAGAGCGCCTTTCAATAATTTATATGAATGATGTTGTAAGACTTCATGAAGAACCATTTTCACTAGTGTGTGATCATGATACAAGATTTACATTGAAATTATGAATAAGTTTTCCTAAATATTTAGATACTAACCTTGATTTGAGAACTTCATATCACCCTCAGACTAATGGGATGTCTGAAAGGACCATTCAAACATTAGAATACATGTTGATATCACGCTTACATGAATTTCAAGGTATATGGGATCATTATTTAACTTTGATAGAGTTTTCCTACAATAATAGTTTCCATTCAAGTATTCAGATGGAACCATATAAAGCATTGTATGGAATGATATTTTTTACACCAACATGTTGGGATGAAGTTGGTGAAAGGAATCTTGTAGGCCCAACTCTTTGGAAGGAAACAACAGCAAAGGTAAATACAATTCAAATTCCTTTCAAAGAATATCAAGTTAGGAAAAAGTGCTATGTTGATAATTGAATGAAAGATTTTTGAATTTCAAGTGGGATATCATGTGTTCTTGAAGGTATATCCATGGACGGTTTCCATGAGATTTGTAAAGAAAGGGAAACTGAACCTCATATATATTGGACCTTTCGAAATCCTAGAGAGAATTGGTGTAGTGGATTATCATTTGGAGATGCCCCTAGCCTTCCAAAAGTACACAATGTGTTCCACATGTCTTTTTAAGGAAGTACATTCTATAACCAATGCATGTACTCATTTATGAACGAATATAATTGGAACATGATTTATCTTACTACGAATATCCTATCTAAACTCTAGAGAAAAAAAAGAATAGGTGTTGAGGAATTAGATGACTCATCTAGTAAAGGTAATTTAGAAAAATCATAAAATCAAAGAGGAAATGTGGGAACCAATGGAAGTTATGATGAAGAAATAAAAAAATATTTTTATGGGTGACAATATATAAATTTCAAGGATGAAATTTTTAAAGGAGGGGAGAATTTAATAGCTCAAGATTTTATGGCGTTCCACTTTTAAAATTTAACATCTTCGGTAGTTTATACTTCACACAACACCAAGTATAAAATTGTAGTTTAATATTAAATATGACCATTGGAATAGTAAATTAATTATTATGAATAGTAATATGACCAATATAGTAGTAACTTTACCTATGGAAGAGTAAATAAAATTCTGGTAACTTATAAATAAAATATGATAACATTATAACTATGTATAAGTAAATAAATATTTTGAAAATGATAAATTAAGTGTTGGTATTTTTATAAAACATAAATGTTTAGTTAAAATTTAATAATTATTATAATTATTTAAAATAAAATTTATTTTTAAAAAATAGAATCATAAATTTATATTTTTTTGTCTTATGATTATAAGATAATTTTAAGAAAAATTTATTAATTTTTCAAAGTTTTATTAAAGTAGTTTTAATTTTAAAATTGGTATGTTGTGGTAAATGTTGATTTTAATTAAATATAAAACTTCTCATACTTATAAAATTATTTTCATAAAATGGAGTCCATTTTTTAATTATACATGTCAAAAATGGTTATAGTAAATTTTTTCTATTTTTCTAAAATAGTTTAATTCTTGGTGAATAGAAAAATATAGTATTTTAGGGTATATATACATTATAATTTAAATAAACTATTACATTAGTAATCACTGATGTAAGAACCATAATCTAAAATTATCCTTATTTATATATTTTATTTAATCGTGTAATTATCACTATTACTTTTCTTGAGCCTAAATAATAAACTAATGAATAAAATAATCAAAAAACACCCCTCTCCTCTACTATAAATACCAACCATCTCCACCTCTTCTCCTAACACTTCCAAAGACTTACCGCTTTCTTATATTCTCCCCATTTCCCCTCCAAAACCTATACCCCACGTTCTTGTATTTCTGGTATCACCAAAATACCATTTCAATGTTATTTAAGGAGGTTTTCATGGAGAAAAATTCAAGAGGTAAATCCTTTTTCGTGCACATGAGCCTTAACCCAGTTAGTAAGGACTCCGTAAGTGCATCCAAGCAACCAGGGATCAAATCCAGGCGGAGGCGGAATTTCTAGGTACTATAGAAGTACTATAGAAGGTACTGTAGTTGTACTATAGTAGAGACTTTAGCGGGAATTGTGCAGTACTGTAGCAGGAACTATGCAGTACTGTAGTAGGTACTGTAGCCGGAACTTTTGCAGGCACTGTTTGGCATTGTAGCAGCTGGGAATATGCCCCCGTTTGGGCCTTCAGGAAACCAATTTGGTCCTTGAGTCCTTTAAGGCCTTCAGGCCACTCAGGCCTTCAGGTTAGTAAGGCCTTAGGGCCACCTCAAGGCCTTCAGTCGACATTAAGTGCAGATGCAAACCAAACAACCTACGAGGAACAAGCTCTACAAGGAGGATGAGCAAAAGAGATTTCACCACAGCAGAAGCTAAACATATTGCAAGAATGAGAGGGTATGTAACTTTCCATCAGTACAAGCTTGTTCATGCATGGGAATGCCTAGCCGAATAGCCATGCGAAGGTGGAGAGCTGATTTCATGATGAAGATGCTGGGGAGGAGTAGTTCCAAGTAGTTAGTATGGGTTGTATGTGATGTTTGAATCTTATGGGCAATGAATTACTCTAATTCCTACGTTCCTTATAATACTTACACCTACAAGCCTTGTAAGGGTTCCACCTCACCCATTGAAAGGTGGATTATCAAAAATCAATAAAAAATGAAGGCCTTCGGGCCATTGGAGGAAATCATTTTTCATCCTCTTTCAATTTCATTTAATTCTTTATCTTCTTATTTCATCCATATGTCTTCTATTAAAACCTTCATTATGACCCCAATATGTTCTATTATTTTTTAATTTTATTAATTTAATGGAATACCCATCATCTAATCCTTTATCTTTCCCCTTTTAATCGAAAAATGAAAATATCGTCTGCGATGTTTTGATTTACCACCATCATGGACGATGTGAATTCATTTTCAATTACCAACTTCAAGGATGGTTTTAAAACCATGATTATGGTTAAAACATATTTTATTATATATATTATAAGTTATTTAGTGTTCTTAAACCATTATATATACAAGATATTAACTAATAAGAAAAAACTAGTTCAAGAAGATCAAAAACTGCCAAAATAATCTAAACGATTATCTTTAAAGTTCTATCTAATGAATCATCCTCATATCTAGAATATATATATATATATGACCATTTAATCTTTTTTATATTCATTAATAATATATAATTTCAATTCTAGAAAATTATTCCCATTTTACATGATCTTCTACAAGCATACACAAGTAATCCAATCATCAAAACCAATGGAACAAACACTTTCGATTGAAAAATTCAATCTTATAACTCATCAAAAAGACCATGAATGAACTTAATAAGTTTATAATAATTCATAAAAATATTTAATTGGTTCTAAATTAAATTATTATTGAATCTAATTTCATTATCCAGGATTTTAAGTGCAAGTGCATAACACTTTCAGACATAAGGTAAGGGTTTCTTCCCAAACCTCCAATTTTCTATTCAGGTTACACAATATTTATCTTTACCCCAATGTAAATCTTAATAATTTTTATAAACTCAAACTAAATTCTGTTTATATGTTCCAAAATAATATATCCAGATTAATTCATCTTTTTTTGATGGGATAATACATGTTTTTAAGGTTCCCTTCTCATTCTTCCTGATAAGCATGCTCGATTTAAGGGAACTTCCTAATTTCATACCCATGTTCAAGTACTATACATAATATGTTATAATAAACACTTGTTTTTATAAAATAACACATTTTATTATTAAATAAATATGTTTTTTCATTTTTGGATTTATACAAACAATTATTACTTTTACCACTTTAAAGACTCTAATATTTTCTCTTAAACTGCATCAAAGCAGTTTATTTATAAAGTTTCATAAATTCTCTTTCTACATGTCTTCACATAAGTTAGATATAATTTATATAAAAACATAAGTTTATTGTCCATAACTTTTCTTTTCTGTGATATTAATGTTTTAAATCTAATTTTAGGAAAAATACAAATGATTTCCCAAAAGAAATATTTTTTTCAAAGAAAAAAGGTATTTATCTTAAGAATTTATCAATGATTTTATTAGAGTAATTTCATCTACAATTATGATTCAAATATTTTAAAGTAGTATGGGTAACTTTGATTTAAATATATATATTCATTCAATAATATGAGGAATTCATTGGAATTAGTAAATGAGGGTCAGGGCCCGTTATAGCCCCTCGATGCATCGATAGGTATCATGAGACAAACTAGACTGAGTTTTGTTGAAGACCTTACCCATTTATGTAGACTTATTTGATGTGGAATTAATGGTATATTTATTATGCTTGGAATTATTAATTCCTTCATTATGATAGTATTAATTTATATTTTATTTTATTATTTGACTAGTATAATATCTATGTTTAAGTTACATGTGAATATTTATATGAAATTTTTTATTCAGATTTTATTCCATCTATATTATACACAAGATTATGTTTTATTAGAAAATGTTTTAGTTATACCCCTTTCCCTATTGTTTATGGTAGCTTCATCTATATTTTTTAACTTTACTGATAATTTGATCTCACCCCTTTCTTATGTTGTATTTTCCAGAGGATGTGAAAATGAATAATATGAATGACTTGCAGGGTTAATATAAGAGTTATGGGGTTCTCAAATAGAGTTATTATATTTTTTTCCTTTAAAAATATTAATGTAAATCTTATATATGTATATTTTTTTAGAAAAATAATAAACTATTCAGTTATTCAGGATGTGCCTTACTTGTTTATTAAACCAATGTAATAACGTTAGGCACCGACTCTGAGATACTAGGGTCGGGGTCTTTACATACGAGCCTAGTAAGAAATTTTCCTTTATCTAATAATATTGTCAGTTATCAAATATATTATATGAGAAAAATTAATATTCAAGGAATAAAAGTTTAGTTGTATTTATGAAAATTCAACTATGTATAAATCAAATCTCTCAACAATATCATACAAGATCAATGTTTCATGAAATGTGGAAAACTAAAAGGTTAGACACTAGATCAAATCTCTTATGGTCAGATAGAATGTCTTAGACCTTATTAAATCTCCTATATATCTAATATATCTTCTATTCCCTATTAAAATGTCTATTTTTGTTTGAGTTTTTCTTTTTTCATATTTTGTAATACTCAAATGTTGTCATATGGGATTCACAAAGTGTCTAACTAGAATCTCATGTAGCTTTATTCACTTACATGTAGGACTAATCTTATATGTGTGGCAAGAATATATTCCATGTAGATAAAATTCCTTTTTTATTTTTTTATCTTAACAAATATCTTATGCATGAATCAATTATCTTGTTCATAGGAAAAATTAATTATTTATTGGATATAATGATTTTTATGTTGATCAAATGTATTACGCAGCCTCAAATATCATGCGTCATATGATTATTTTCTTTTTGAATTTTTTAATCTCCACCTCCATAATAGAATATATAGAGTATATTTAAATGACATTTGAGCTTCTAAAAATATATTCTAAGACTCTCAATCTTTCCAATACTTCATATGAGATTTATCTATCATGTAACATAACAACTATTATATTATAAAAGCTATGCTTGGTTTCTTCATCTTTAGTTAACTTCCCCAAATACTTGAACTAATTTTAAACTTGTTAAATAAAACATATACAAGCTATCCATTTTAAGTTCATTAACTAGATCCTCCTTCAAATACTCACTTCCAATGTAACTAATATATATTGTGTTTCCCTAAAATTCATAACTTGTCTTTAATAAGATGATTAGATCTTCAGTCATCTAATTAATTAGTTATAACCTAGAATATGTCCGCCTAGGTCTTCACAAGTAATATCAAGTCACTATCACTTCATCATTTGGTGAATACTCAATTAATTACACAACACATCACCACATATTGAAATTTACATTGATAATAAATAAAATAAAAATACGAAGGGAACTTAAATCTCCCCCTTTATATTTTTTCAATCACATTTCAGTCAAAATTCAATGTCCTCTTTTCTCTCCCCTATTTGAAAATAAATGAAAATATGGAATGGTGTTATCCCCCTTAAATGAAATTTTAGGGAAGGTTTTATCATCTCCCTCAGAGTTATATAGTTAAAAATAATCTTCTCCCTATTTTATTTTCATTCACTTTCTAAAGTTCTTCAACATTCACAAGAGATAAGTTAGGTGCCAAAGTTTTCTTAGAAGATTGTCATCAACTAACCAAATCTAGCCTACTTGGGCTATCCCAATGTAGAAATAAAGATTGGTTAATATAGATAACAATTTTTTCAACTTAATAACTTTAAAGTAAAGCCAAATCAAACTTTTAATGTTTAGGGGATACTCAAATAGATTTTACAGATTTTTCTAGAACCTTGAATCACTTGAACACACACATAAAAACATTTCCAGCTTATATAACCTATTCCCCATTTGGTCTAATAATCACTACCTCTTGATAAATATAATAATTACATTTCAAAATAGTGATTGGATAATGAAATCATAACTTATCCTTTATTTTTAAAGAATTTTAATATTTCTAGATTCAAGAAAAATATTAAAAAAATCGTAGCTTCACCAATTTTGGTAGCACCCCCCATAAGGGGTTCTCTCCTTACATATTTGCCTTCAATTCCCATCATTTAAGGATAAGAAAATGGATATTTGAATATGATGGATAAAATTCATCTTATCAGTTAGAGAAGTAGGGTTGAAACTTATTCGAGAACCCTTGAAACTTCTTCTTGGAACTCTAATAACTTTAGAACTCCTCAGGTTATCTCCACATTTGATTTTCCAAGTATGGTTATCTTTGGGAAGCATGGACTTGTTTTTAATTTCAAAAATCTGTTTATATGAAATAGTTTTCTCAACATTAGTAACTAGAGAATTTTGAATACTTTTTTCTTTCTTTAAATTCTGATCCACTTCTAACATATTTTTCTATATGATGATATTTTCTATTTTCTCATGTATGGCCTCCTTTTTGTGTGAGGAATCATTTTTTATAGCTAACCTATTTTTACTATGATCCATAGGTGATTTTTCATTGGATATCACTTATCCTAGTAGTAAATTTATATATTTAATATCAACACATCCTTAATTATTTCACCTTCCATACACATCATTATCAAAATTTAAGTTTCCCTTATTTGGTATCCTTTCATACTCTTCATTAAGAGTTTCAACCAACAATAAAAATTATTCATCCCTATCCTGAATTAACTCCCTTTTTTAGATTACTCCATTATTTATTTATTTTTTTGTACATATCTCAATGGTCCATGATGTGAACATTATTTCTACAATAGAAGAAACATATCTCTTTAGGTTTGACACCATTCTTAGAATTCTTAACTGGATTCTTGGGAGTACATAATTATGATATCCTCATGACTAGTTTCTCTCCCAAGGTAAACTTGTTTTCCTTATTTACTTTCTTTTTAAACCATGTGGGTTATTTATTATCATACGTATATAAATGATACATGTAAGGGTTATAAAAAAGATCATAATAGCAGTGACCACCAATTTTTCATAAATCAAAAAAATTAAGTGATTTAATAATATTCTTGCAAGATAGACTTCTTCCATTTGTGAGATTTTGTTTCTTTTTAGTGAGTTATCTCCTTTGTTCAGATTTACTCCTCCTTGATTTAGGGTTTGTACTAACTCATTACTTTTGGATTATTCACGTTTCAAGGTTGATGATGTGTCTTGAGTTGTTGATGATTGTTTGGTCGCTATTCTATTATGATGTGATCGGATGGTGAGGTCTTGATATTTATGCCCATATAGTTATTTTTTACATTTTTAATAACCTGTTTAATTTTATTAATTAATTATTTTATCTATAATTAATTAATTATAATGTTTTAGTAGTGTGACATGACCCTATATGTCTCAGATGAGCTCAGACATGCCTTAGCAGCTACTATCATCCCAAGAAAATTAAATAGAAATATTCCTAATGTTAGGTGGTCTATCATAACTACCCTATAGTATTTATGCATGTTTATAAGAGTATGTGCATGTTTGAGATTTCCCTAAGGTAGATTCCCAATGTTTAGATTTATTCAAATGGACAATTTAATTTTTTTATTTGGTTAATAAATAGATTAGTGCTAGAGGTAACTAATAATTCTTGGCGTACTAGCTTCATACATTGATTTTAGACTATCAATGAGATTGTGGACCCACCTATGGGAATCCTACACTTATGATCTAACTTAAAGGATCCCATGTGTCATGCCTCCACTTCATTACTCTTTATGAGGATCTTATGGGGGATTTCCTTTCTTATGTGTTGACATAGAAAATCCCAATAGAAATTCCTCCATTTATATGTGAACACTAAGAATCCAAAGTATGATGCCTCTCTGATGTTTTTATTTGAGGGACCCAACTGGATGCATGGGTGGTTGACCAACCCAATATAGTGTGTTATGAGTTTGGGTAGACATAGTGGCTAGTGTGTTATTTATTCATTAACTTGATTATTCTTAATTAAAATATGATTGAAAATGGTATTTCATGGTACGTGTCCAATGAACCCAAAACGATGTGGTATATTTTTGGGATGCTTAGACTTACTTCCAAGGATCTGGTTGTTGATCCTTCTTATTTATGGTCATGCCCTAATGTACATGTAGGGTTATGGCTTATGATCCTTATATGGTAAGAGGTTACCACTTCAAGATGTCTCGTTTCTCCATAGGATTCCTCCCCTAATGAGGGTAACATAGGTTGGTTGTTAATGATGTATCAAAACCCTCTTAAGATACTCAAGGATGATTCTGTTGGTTCAGAATAATTAGGATAATGAATCAAGAGGGGCGAATTGTTATTATTCAAAACTATCAATAGATTCAAAATATCCTTTTAGAAATGCATCATTTATTTTCCTCTCTCTTTATGATGAGTGAAAATTAGAAAAAAATAAAGAAAAGATCATATATATGTATAGTGGTTCTGGGTACAAAGATACTCTAGTCAACTCTACCAACACTCTCTTGATGAGCTTGGTTATTTTCACAATTAAGTCCTTTTACTGGGGACTTCCACAACTAAGTACAGAATGTTGATGCCTTTATAATAAATATTTTACAAGGACATATAATTATTTTACAGGGAATAAAAAATACCCATATTAGTCAGATAAGTTTATACTATTTCTCCACCATGACTATGTATGAGTAGTTGATACTCTAATAAATTAATATAGATTGATTTGATTGAGAACAATAAAATTTCTCACAATTTCAGTATAAACTAAAAGATGTCTTTGATCTTCAATAATTTATAGAAATAAAAAAATAAAATTCAATGTTTTCATAGGATTTAAAATAGTCATTGATAAAACGCCATACATATGATTAAACATGTATGTATCTAAAGAGTAACTCTTACAAATCCTTTTTCAAACTTTTGGAAGAAGATGTAAAAATAAGATATAGTTGTAGAAAAAACAACATTAGTGATTTGATCATATAGATCAAAACATGTGTTTCTGTAAAGTGTATCTTTGAAGGAAATGATATAGTACTATTTTGTAAGCACATATATTTTATTTTCTATACATATTTGTACACAAAAATCTATTTTAGGATATGGATATCTCAATATTTATACTAATGATAAAAAATCTCCACGTTAAACCAACTCAAGAAATAATAAAAAATAAATTGAAAATATTTGAATTTAAATATTTCATAGATATTTTTAACATCCATTAGAAATAAGAATGATTTAATCCATTGATTATGAGCCTTTTAATTAGTTCCAAATTTCTTTTAATATATATATACTTCTGGTGAGACCATTCTAAAAATAATGAATAATATAATTAATTTACAACTCCTTAAATAACCATTCAAATATAGGGTTCCTCTATGCGATGATAAACCAAAATTACAGTTGAAAATGTATGGTTGTTCAAAAAAGTAGGGTTGAAGAACTATATGTTCATTCTTAAAGAGTAGGATTTATTCCAAACATAAGGTTGTTGATCCATACATTTTCCGTAGTGTAGGGTATCTGATTTATATGTTTTATTCCACACATAGAGTTTCCAAACCATATATTATTCTTAAAAATTTAGGGTATGAGCATTTTTTCCAGAATACCTTCAAACACGTTCAGAATGAAAAAACAAATATTCTATCATGGATCAATAACTTTTGTAATCTTCTAGAATAAATATTCTAAATAATATCATTTGAATAAAATTCACTTAAAATAAAATTTATCATTAACGTGAATGTGAGTGTTTATGAGCATCAAAATCAAAAAGAAATTAATGAAATTATTGAATCAACACATTCTCAATAATATCCCCATTTTGATGATCACAAAACCATTCAAAAAAACCATAAAATAAATTTTAAAATTGTAACAATTTTTTGAATAAGAAATTTATAAGAATATAAATATTAACCCCTCCTTGATTTAATGGCCCAAAATCATGTTTATTACGTGTTTAATGGTTTAACTATTTAATAATACCGTTTTATAATATAAGGAAGTTTGGGAAAGTTTGGATAAGTATTGAAAAGACTCACCATTGAAGATGATTGACCACCATGAATGTCTCACCACAATTAAAGATTCACCATCAAGAATGAGTCACTTCAAGACTCTACCTACAGCCAAAAAGGATTCAATGCTGAAGATGAACTACCATCAGACAAGTCACCATTGAGAAGAGACATCATTGAGATGGTTCACCATTAAGACGAGTCACTATTGATATGAGTCACCCCCAAACCTGACTTACCATTAGATAACCTTACGCCATCCTCACTCATCATTGGATAGTCTCACTACCAGACATGAGTCACCACTATAATGTCTTGTTGTCTATATTTTGTTAAATTTTAATTAAATGATTCTAATAGATATATTATCAAATGTAATGGTGAGGAAAATTTTAATGATTATTCTTAAACTATTTTTGGAAACATTAAATGATGTCAGTGCTTAGTATGAGGTTTTATTAGATCCAAAAGATTATTCTTAAAACAATAATCCTCTTACATTCTGATAGAGATGATTGAATTCATTCATGCTGTATGAGGGTGAACATATTATCAAGTGTTCCATTTACTGGAAGGATTTATATGAAGAACTCTTACCTACATATGACCGTGGAAGACTATTACACATTGAATATCCAGTTCCTTTTATATAGTCAGAACAAATAGAACTTGTGATGCTCTATTTTTCTGTTATTTTCTAATAAAGGACTCGAGCTCCTCCCCAAGTCACATCCGAAGAGACTCAAGCTTTCATATCAAATCAAATTGACCAACACAATATTATCTAAATCTTTATACCTTCCCTTTTTATTTTTTTCATTTACATTCAAGAAGCTTTTGGTTTACCCTATTTACTAAATGAACACTATCCCATACACTATAAATGGATGATACAAAATATCTTCTCCACTCTCTTTACAGTTTTTTACCCATGATGTTGTGGAATAGGTCCTTGTGTGGCCTATGTTTATTTAATTACCACAGTTATTATGGTATATGTCCCTTTGTGGATTGAATAGCTTATAGTTGTTGATTTTATACTCGATCTAGGTTGTGGATCAATATTATTTTAATATAATATTCTTTTCATGGGTTGATTTCTAAGTGGATAGGATTATTCCTCATCTTGATATTGAATCTATTATTTTAATTATATTGAGTGTCTTTTTTTCTAATATTCAAAATATATTTGTTTTTAAATTTAAAGAAAACCACTACTTTGATTATTAATCTTAACCTGTGTTTATATAAGTATTTGATTAAGTAAATTCATTTCAAAAACTACAATGATTATTATATTATTTTAACTGATAAATAATTAAGATCTGTGGAATATTTTAAATGATCATAAATTATATCAATCTTCTATTTTGATTAATTGGAAACTTTTATTTTTGAATTGGTGGATTTTATTTAAACATTTTTCTAACATATATTATTATTGAGAACTCGATTCACCCCCGAAATCTCTTTAGTTAATCAATCTGACTAAAAATAAAATAATAAATTATAATAACATTTCTATATTTTCATATAAACTTATCATATAAAATTATCCTATAAACATATCCTATAAACTCATCCTTATTTTAGTGACACTGAAAAGAAAAGAATAAAATGAAGCAATACAAAATCCACCTAAAATCATAACAAAATATTAATAAACAAATAATAAGGGTTTTTAATGAATGTATTAAACCACTTAGTCACTTAATAAAATATTTAAACACTTTATAATAACTCCTCTTAATACATAGTATATTTGGAAAATATATCGTAAGGAATTAAAATATTTTCAAGGAAAAATCCCATCAACTAATTTATGGACATTTCATAAATAAGTAAAAAAAATTATTTTAGTAATATAATTATTTATTACTCACAACAATAGAATAATTTACCACATTTAATGAAATAATCAAACATTAAGTACATGATTACATAAGATAACCATTTAGATAAAATCATAAGAGTATAAATATGAAAAAGAAATTAAAAAAAATATAACTCTAATTTTTACTAATAGTAATATCTAATCAAAGAGATATATAGAATATTGAATAAACTGTAGATCTAAATAAAAAATGGGGTGTTAGGAAGGACCACACTGATCATGCGAACCTTCCAAACATCAAAAATTTTCACTTTAAATATGATAAAACTTTTGATAGTTGTTCTATTTTTCTTTTAACATCTTCATATCATAGATATAATAAAGAGCATAAAAATAGTTTAACTAAAAACTCCCTTAGTTTATCAAGATCCTTCTTAGTAATAGTTTCAAATCTGAGTAAAATCATCTACCTTAATAATTCTACTATGAACAATTCTAAATATTATTTTGAAATTGAAAATTATTTCACATTCTAATACTCCATTTGTATTATATCAAAAAATATTTTTTCATAGACAGTTTTCATAGATCTTCATACGACTTTCAATATGCATTTAGATCATAATGTAACATCACTTTTTGATTATTAAACGTATTAACCTTAAACATAGTTTCTTCATAATACATTATACCTTTAGACATTTGATATGACAAAAAATCTGATTCTTCATAACCATGAACTTCTTTATCTTTTCCAAAATATTTTTCAAAGGATTTCTAAAAATACAAAACCAACTATTCTCTTAATAGCTAACAAGGATGATTACATTTTTTTCTCTTTTGAGAAATTCTTTCCTTTAAAATTTAGATTATTGATCGTTTCATTTTTCTAAGATGGATTTCAAAAATCCTTGAATAATATATTTCTAAGAAGATAGATAAATAATATAAATGGTTTGGGGAAGAAGACTCTAGGGTTTAAAAAATGATATGTTTCATTCTAAACATATACATTTGAAACTTCACATTCATTAGTTGAAAATATAGAATAACCATTATAGATTTTAACCTTTGAAAATATATTTTTTCATAAGAAATATTTTTTGATTGAAAAAGTTACATAAACAGTTAATATTTCAAAGAATAAGAAATATAAAGATGAAAATAGGTTTAAAATGTTCAATAAATAATACAATATTTCATGAACCTATTTAAATATTTTATCAAATTATATACACTTAGTTTTATCAGTGTAAATTTAAAGAGGAAGGATTTTAAAATTTAATCATAAAATAACTCCCCCCTATATAAAATAGTTGATACTATATATATATGAAAATAGTATTGAAATACTTCCTAGAATATATATTCTTGTTTTATGTATTTTTTTACAATAAACTACTTCAGGGTTGATCACTCCATTGGTAGAGATTTCTATATATCACTCAGACGACCACTTTAATATTTTAATGATGTAGTTCAGTGGTGTATTCCTAAAAAACATTATATAGAAGTGTATTTCAGTACCCAGATTATTTTTTGTCTAAAAGTGTTAGAAACTAAATTTTTGGGTAACCAAATATGTTTATTTTTTATATATATTCTACTATAAAAGTTATATAATTATTTTGAATAATAATCCTTATGAACACAAAAAAATGAGGTTTTATAAAGTAAAATTAATTTTCATAATGTCAAATAATACCACAATAAAAAAATTTAATAGTAGACATGGTTTTATTTTTTAAATCAAGAAAAAATAATTCCTATATAATGTTAGACTTTTGCCATTACTACCAATTCCATGATTTCCTTTATTAATTTTAATTTTAGCAAGAATTTGATTTAAATAATTTTCCCCTTTGATAAAAATACTTGAATCTTGTTTTAAATTTTCTAATTCACTTAAAAATTAATTAATTTTAACTTCATGTATATTGTAAGAAACTCTGGAAGTGTTAGATCTTAAATTCTCAGGTTTCTTTGATATATTCTCTTTATCTATAAAAATATTATTGTAAGATTTTACAAGATTTTTTATGATATGTTTTTAAGGATTCATACTTGTCTTGAATCATGAAAAAATATCTATATATTTTATTGAATAAAAAATTTGGAATTAGAGTTTTGAGATAATTAATATTGTACCACATTAGCATGATCTATAAGACTGAGATTTACCATTTTATTTTTATGCTTATCCTTTGAGCCCATAGTAGATTCATAATTAAAAATACAAGTAACACTCTAGATTTTCTTTATAACTTTCTTTAATTTCATTTCATAATTATCTTTCCCTTAATCTATAGGAAATTTATATTTTGTATTCCCTTTTCCCTTTCATTCATAGAATCTACCATTCTTATCCTTTTTCTTATTCCTATTTTACAGTTTTCAAATATTTTAACAAAATCTGATAAATCTTTCTTTGAATTTATATATATTCAATCATATGATTCATCCATAGTAGTTCTAAGATAAGCTTCATCATTTTTGATAGAAATATGATTTTTTAACTTTGGCTTGCACCTCATCTTTATTTGTTATCAATGTATGAAAAAGTTGTTTTATTATCAAATGCTTAGTTGGTATAGATTGTTATATAGTAGAAAATATAGAATTGAATTTATTTGGTAAACTCTATGTACTCTTAACACTTGATATGATTGAGAAATTCGATCTCCCAAAGGAGGACTTCTAATGACTATTTTTGTTAGTCTTCTATTTATTTTAGTGATTCATTCACCATCATCCATTCTAAAAGTATCAAATTTATTTTTTCCAGTAGTATACCTTAATTGTATGAAATTTTAATTTCCTTCATTGGAAATAAAAATTGTTTTCCACATTTGATAGGTTAATATAACTTTGAGATAGTCTATTAAACTCATACCATCTTAATTCATATACAATAGAATTCATTTCTTTTGAATTCAGATCATATTATTTTTATTGATCACAATCCCATTTTTCAGATTATCCTTAAGAGCATCATAATTCTTGAAAACATTTAAATAAACTCATACTCCAAGATTTTTTAAATATAAAATCAGGTGATCTTTCCATCATCCATAAGTATCACCATTAATGTAAAGAGCATGGATCATTGACATGCCTTATCTAAGAATAGTCATCATGGGATTTTACATTGTCTGAATCATTAAATTAGGCCTGTTAGTTCCAAAATAAATCATTAAAATTGTGCAAGATCTCCAAACTCTTATATCACATGATTGTATCGTTTTTTATCCTTTGATACCTTTGTTTTAATATGATATAATGATAGATCCCATTCCTATGATACCACTTGTTTGTATCATATAGGATGATAGAGACCAGAACTATGATAACACCTTTTGGTATTGAAAAAAACTATAGAGTATGTAGGGATTTTCAAAAAGAGAAATATAGAAACAGTTCGCTTCATTTGATACCACTTTTTGGGTTGTAATTATGATGATTAATATATAATTTGGAGTGAATTTTATTCTTTAAAACTTTAAATAGATTCAAAATACCACTCTTGAAATGTAATGTTTCTTTTCTTATCTCTTTAGGATGAGTGGGAAGAGGAAATAAGTAAAGAAAATTACATGAATATGTATATTGGTCCAGGTCACAAATATACCATAGTCCACTCCACCAATTCTCTCTTAGTGGTCAGGGTTATTTTCACTATTAATTATTCTTACATGGAACTTCTAAAACATAGTATAGGACATTGATAACTTTACAATAAATATTTTAGAAGACCTTCTGTTTATTTTATAGGAAACCAAAAAACCACATCTTTATCTAAGAAGTTGATACTATTTCCCCACCATGATTGAGCCGAAGTAATCAATTCTAAAATAAATCAATAGAGATTGATTTGATTAATAACACTGATTTTTCTAATAGTTATCAAATATACTGAAAGATCTAGTTGATCTTCAATAACCTATGGAAGCAACAAAATAATCTTCAATATTTGAAAAATATTTCTTAAAATAGTGATAGAGAAAACACTGTAGAGATAAATAAAAATGTATTTCTCCATAATATAACTTTGAAAAAATCATTGTAAAACATTTAAAATAAGATGTAAAAATGAGATAAAACAGTAGTGATAGGAATAATATTGAGTCGATAAAATATATAAAAACATGTATGACTCTAAAGTGTAGATCTGGATAAAATGACACACTATCATTTTATAAGAACACTACTTTTTATTTTCTATTCATACATGCAGACTCATCTCTGTTTTAAAATATTACTATCTAAATATTTATACTAATGATAAAATTGCTTCAGGTCAAACAAACTCCAAAAATAACACATAATAAATTGAAAATATTTAATTTCTATTAGAAATAAAAATTATTTTATCAGTTGAGTATGAGCCTTTAAATCAGTCGCAAAATAGCTTTGAATATATATTTACTTTTAGTGATACCATTATATAAATCATGAATAATATCTTTAATTTATAACTCTATCATTGACCGGTCAAACATAGGTTTCCTCCATGGGATGAAAAACTAAAATTTGGGTTGAAAATGTAAGGTGGTTCATAGAATTAGGGTTGAAGATCGATATGCTTATTACTCAAATGTAGGGTTTCCTCAAAATATAGGTTTATGGATCCTTACTTTTTTAGTAGTGTGGGATATCTGATTCATATGTTTTTTTCTAAATAAACGGTTTCTGAATTTTATAATACACATACAAACGTTGGGTATCAAAATTATTTCTAGAATATATTAGAACATGTCTAGAATAGTTAAAAAAATATTCTCATGTGGATTAATGAATTATCTAAAATTATAGAACAAATATTCTAGAGAATAAAATTTTCTTTAAATTCATATAAAAGAAACTTTTTGAGTAACATAAATGTGGGTGTTTGTGAGCAACAAAATCAAAAAAAAAATTAACAAAATTGTTTACTCAATAGATGCTCAACAAATTCTAATCCCTTTGAGTGATTATTATGATTCTCTCTAGGGTTAGGTAAATATACCATTACAATACTCATCGTAATTTTCTAGGACTAGTCTACTAAGAAATTTTATTTTAATAGATGATGATCATGTACTTGAATCTGTAGAGAATTCCTTACATATCACCAAAGGGTCATCCCCCTTATGGATTATCTAAGACGCAATTTCATGACTTACTACTAATAGAGACCTAGGGATCAATCATTGTACTAGATTAACATGGCTTGGGTGGTATGGAATCCAACTCAAATTCATTTATATAATGTCCAGATAATACCTAGAATACTTCATAATAGTTATTATAGGTGAGTACAGGTGATCCCAAGGCTAGGACATGTATCCCCCTATGGTTAAGTAGCTTGATTAGAGACATTATTGACACTGGATAAAGTATGTATTGTCAATTGGTATTATGGACCCCATGATCAACTTGATTAAACAAGGTTTTAGTGGTATGAAATCTTACAAAAATCCCTAGTTATAGGATGTCCAGATGATTGGGATCATAAACCTAAAGATCGACTATGTAATGAGTTTATTTTTCAATTTTTTACCTTTACATTATTCTAATTGTGCCTCACCTAGAATGAGCATATTTCATGAGAATGGACTTATCAAAACATGCTTTGGTATGACTTTTTTCATCCAATTTTTTTCCAGAAGTTATTATCAAAATGGCCCGAAGGATTTCTATTTTTATTCCTTTTTTGATAATCCCCCTTTGAAGGGATGAAGGGGAACCCTTACCTGAACTATAGGATTTTGAGACATTACATGAACTAAATATCTTAGAGGACATAATCCAGACTATAAGTACTTGGAAATTTTTCTCCCCAGCATCTACATCATTATGTTATCTCTCCACCTTCGCATGGTTGTTTGTCTAGGATTCCCATGCATGAAATGTCTTGTCCTAATAGAAATTTTCATACCCCTTCATTCTTCTAAATCCGTTAGCTCTACTCTGGTGAATACACCTTTATTTAAATACTCATATAAATATTTCCCCTTATAGATTATGCCTAGTCCATTTAATTATAATTTTCACATGACCCGAAGGCCTTAAGGAGGCCTAAAGGCCTTGAGGTGACCCTAAGGCCTTGAAGGACTTGAGGACCAAACTAGTGTCCCAAAAGCCTAAAAGGATGAATATTTCTGGTTACTACAATACTAAATAGTACCTACTAAAGTGCTACTATAGTAACTAGGAAATATGTATCCAACTGAATTTGATCATGGGTCTCTTGTATGCACTTGATAAGACCTCACCAACTGGGTTGAGGCTCTTGTTAGAAAAACATGGGTTTCTAGCACCTACTCCTAGTGGGGGCCTCGACCAAGCCATAATTCATACCATGTTCCCCAACTAAGAAATGAATTTGAATCTACCTATGCATAATATGCACTATGACTGAACAATAATTTTTATCATTATTTTTATCCATATGATTATCTCACATATACACACACTTCATTCTACTAGATATGTATGGGACAACAATGGTGGTGACCTAATATGTTTAGTACTCACACCTTGCTCAAGCCACTATTTCACTATGGTACCCAAGAAGAAATTCGCATAGTTATAGTCACCAAATGGGATGATGATCGAGATGAATCGAGAAGGTTGTTATATATATGTATGTGGAGACTGAGTATGTTGTTCATCTCAGAGTTAGTAATATATCCATGTACTTTTATTTCTATTCATTTTATTTACTTCTTATATATGTGATCATACTAGTGGGAGATTAGTTCAATATGTAAGACATGGTCATTTTGTATTTTACTAAAATTCATTTATTATTTTATCCTTATTATATTTATTTTTATTTCACTCTAACTATTTACTACTATGGATGATGTTGGTTATCTATTCTAGTTGATTACTCTGATAGGATGGAATATTCTCCCCACATACACACATTAGGCCCTTGATGCTAGTAGGTATCCTCTATAATATGGGGAGGAGTGTTTAATGGAAATCAACTTAGAGCATTGGTTTAGTGGAATCCAATTTAGGATGTTAAAAATATATTAAAATGAATTTTGACCTTCTTAAAATCTATTCTAGGCTTCTTCAATGTTTATAAAATGTTATACAATATTTATTCAACATGTAACATAGAAACTTATATATTATAAAATATAATGATGGATTGTCCATCTCCATTTATATTCTCACAAATACTCTGAATTTATGTAACACTTATTAAATTCATCCTATAAATTCTTTCCAATTTAATTTTAGTAGCTAGTTCCTACTTCAACTCTTCACTTCCAATATAACTACTATATATAGTGCTTTACCGAAATTTGGAATTTTTCATTACCATGATGACCATCACTAAAATCAATTTATTTACTAATTACAACTTATAATCTTTCCATCAAAGTATTCATAGATAGTAAAAAATTACCTTCACTTTCTGATTTAGTTAATACTCAATTCACTTCACATAACATCGCTACATATTGAATTTAACATAAAAAATACAATCAAAATATAAAGGGAACTTTAATGATGCCCTATTATGATGGGAATGTGGGATATGATGGGGATATGGATATAAGGTTCTTACATTGGATATGTGTTTATGGATGCGATAAGATATGTGGCATAAAAATACATTGATAAGTGATAATGTGGATATGGAAGGTATGGGGAGCACCACGATGTTTATTTTAAAGGAATTGAGAGTAAAAAATTGCGGGGAAGTGGTTTTAGGGTACCCTCTTATCATATTATTTCAATACTATGTTATTATATTTGGATGTGTTATTTGGTGAGTGATCCTTGGTAAGGATAGGTGATAATTAACATGGTTTAGGTACTCATTGGACATTTTTTTATATATTGGGTCATTAGTATGATTTTTTTACATTTTCATAGGAGGTATTAAGGAGGATCCTATGGAGTATACATGTATTATCACCCAATATATATAAATATATTTTCACATTTCCAAGATGGATTTTGTGATCAAGCTAGAAATTACTATATTAAGTCTTATGAATTTTATCATATTCACTTCTATAGGAGTTATCTTCTGGTATTTATTTTTAGAGATGTATTTTTTTATGAAATTAGATACACTTTCAGATATTGTTTTTTATATATTTTGGAGATTATTAAAGCTCTCTCTATGTATTACTGGAATTATGATGGTAATGCCTCACATTTTTGTGTTTCATACCCTCGATGCTAGTCGAAAACATGTGGCATATTGGTGGAAGGCTTCAGGGGCCATAATTGTCTTCACTACCGACCAAGTAGGGGTTCCAGTTGCGGATGTTCATGTCACTTTTATAGTTTGAGTACCTCATTACTTAATTCTTCTATCATTTTTACATTTCATGATATTATTGATAATCACCCATTTATTATAGCATGTGCATTATATTAGTTGGGATTTCCAGTAGAAATTATATCCCATTTTATGAACATCCCTCTAGTAACTACAATAATATCCTAAAAAATTGTGTTTTTTATAATGTGGATGTAAATCCTTCTAATGAATAACATTACATTGGTAAATAATTCTATGAAGATTCATGATGCTTGGGGGAGGACAAATAGGTTTTAGAAAGAAGATCAACAACCACACCACATATATTAAGTACACTATGAGATTTAATTATTAATTATGATAAATTATATATAGTATGTTTGTTGAAAAAAATCATTAGTTTTAGATAACACGCAATAGAAAACATAATATGTCCACAAATAATTATTTTAGATGCTCCGTGATGATTAGAATACAAATGGAAAACATCATAAACATATTTTTATATATATAAGAATAAACACAACATGAGTTTTTATAAAATTTAAATTTGAATTTATCTAGAGATTCTCATTATATATAATCATATTTATTTAAAGATAAGTCCTATTGATAAATCATATCTTTCCAAGTACATGAGATATGAAAATAACACTCTTTTTTATGGATTTCATAAAAAAATTACATTTAAAGATTTATAGATTTTTTATATTCTCTAAATTTTAGGAGTTACGAATAATATTGAGAGATATGGTTCCACCATATAGGGAAGATATGAAACCCCATTAATGTGTAATGATATTTTGTATGATTAATGGGGATATAAATAACATCATTTGATATTATCCATTTATAACATATCTTAATAAAAGGGAGAATAATATAGATATTTTTTAAATAGAATATTTCATGGAATAGATACTCAATGATCTAAAAATATATTATAGTATGTAAGAATACATTTGGCATAGACCGTCCCACCTAGGCCCCACAGGGATTGGTGGTAAGTTAATTTTGATGCCCCAATATCACCTCTAATAGGCCAAAGGTAGAAGACTATCCCCGAGTAGAAATATCACACAAATGGGATGCCTTAGCCTATTGAACCTGAACATACATTAACCTCTAAGTACACATAACCACACTAGATAATATAAATATACTAACTCAAAAGGAAACAATGAATTTACTAACCACTAAAAATAACTAGATTATTCCAATAAAAATATATCCAATGAATGAAATGGTAAAAATACATTCCCATCATGAAAATAAAGAGATTACCAACCTAAAAAATTATGAGAAGAAAGGTATTACTAATGAACTTGACTACCAATAACCTTCTATGATCACTGTGACTAAGTACTACTAAGTTTCACCAATACCAATCCCACCAAGGTCACCGTAAAAATATATTCCATCTTCTATGACATGTCACATGTGGGAAGAGACCATTCATGGGTGATTATATACCCACCAAGTAGAAAACCCTAAAAATTAAAAGTGAATCAATATAAATAAATAGTTCACTAGACACATGAGATAAAGAGGGGAGTATAAACTTTCCAAAATTATATTCTCATAAATAATCCCTAGTTAAAGAGAGAGTGATCTCAATATTCATAGTCAGTAAGGAAATATGAGTCTACCCACAACTCCAAGAGTTGGTGTTGTCCCAATGTTAGTTTCCCAATGTAAAACTCACCAGATCTATTGGGGAACCACACCTGATTGAATGACATGACTGAGGGGATGTTGAATCCATAAGGGTGGAGGACCCATGCAAAATTTTCACTCAATGAAGAGAGGGTTCTGTAATGAACCTAAATTTTATAAATAAAATTTCCATTGCAATTTAATTAAATGCATTATTATATATTCTGGATATAGAAAACACATTCACTTCTTTGGTTTCATTATATCCTATATTATTTTAAATACTATACAGCATCATTACTATTCATAATATATATGTTGAACAATGATCATTATATTCATAAAAATATAGGGTTTTAAAAAATCCAATTGACATAAAAAAATAATTGATATCCTCAACCAATAGCATGATACCCTAAAAATCCCACTAATCAGAGCTTATGAGGGAGATAGAATCAATAGGATTTTCCCTTGATGAATACCGAGCAAATATTTGACAACTTAATCATGGTTGAAACCATTTATAGGATAATTTCAAGCTCATTCAGATCATATCCCAAATCATGTATGTCAAACCACCCCATAAAAGTATTACCACCACACACCTTACTCTTAGTGTGTTTTCTGGTGTATTAAACATATATGTTTCAAGACCATAATTTTATGAATATGTATATTTTATAAAATAATTAATATATTTTCATCTTATTATAGTTAATTTATAAATTATTTTTATTTTGATATAATAAAACACAAATTGTATTTTTGGGTAATATTTAAATAAGGAGTTTATCTTGATTAATTAATGGATTTTTTAAATAAATAATATTTTAATGCATTATTATTATTAAATATTTTTTATTAAATAAAAATTATCATATTATTTTTATCAATTCAAATTAAATTTTAATAAGGGTTCGAAGACCCTTATTTTAAAAAAAATCCACCATTTCTCAAAAAATGTTTATTATTACTTTACAAGGTAAAATTCACATATTTATAAAAAAAATAAATAAATGTAATATTATTTTTTTAATTAAAATGTCCAAACTATCCAATGGTTAATTTTTCATAATTTTTTTCAACATTTGGATTTTTGGGTAAAAATTATATACAGTATAAATATATTGTGTCTATTATAACATAATAATACCCCAAAAGTGATTTAATAAATATTATAAATGGTATACAAGACCAAATATTTGTTTCCCCTTTAAGATATTTTTATTTTATGTTTGTTTTAATAATTTTATAAAGCCTTTATGAATCCTCTAAAACTGGTCATATATTTAAATTTTTTAAAATCATTTCTTTAAGGGAATGAATCAATTCCATATTATAAAGGGATTATTATAATAAGTTTGGACCTTATAATTATAAAATAATGAAAACAACCCCTATTTTTAAAAACCCATGGGAAAACCCATGGGAGGGTTTGTGGTTTTGATTACTTTATTTTATAGAGTCCAAAACCAATTTTTGAGAAATGATAAAGAATTCCCCACTCAATTCCTATATAAACCCACCCAATCACCCATTTCTCTTCACTCAAAAACCGTATATCATGTACATACTCTTTCCACCTCTCTCTATAGTCCTCAAAATGTTCCCCAATCACTCATGGAGCTCCTCCCAATCATTTAGAATCTTCCTCTCATGGTAAGGGACCATGTTTTTCTCCTCTTTATTTAAGCATCTTCATTTTTTTATTCCTTTTATCTCTATATCCTAATGTTGGTATATGTTCTTCCATATAACCATTAATTTAAATTTTATGTCTTAATTATGAGATACCCCTTTCACTCTCACCAATACTTTACATGAACATTTATATGCCCATGTTATGCTACCAAAATTTCACCATGATTTTCCATGGGAAAAATTATATAGTTAATACCCATACCCATTTTTTATCAAGGATGTTCACCTTTATACACTTATACTTCTTTTATTGTGGGATAAAATATATTTATTCCATAATAATTGATCATAGAATAAAATGTTATGATAAATGATTCCATGTTTTATGATTTTTGTGGCACACTTAAGAATGAGAATGAAATGAATATGATGAGTGCATCTAGAATTATATAGTGCTCCAATATAATGGGTGATGTTTTAGTCTCATGAGAAACCACGAAATTGATTAAGGAGTAGACCTAATCCATTTCCATCATTTTTTCTTTGTATTTTTACTTTACCTATGTTTAAGATGAATTATTTTATGTTATGGCCACATTTTCAATGTTTCCTTTATGATTATCATGCTATATCATGCTTCTTTGTTCATGCTTATGATTCTAACCCCTTTTATGTCTCTTAGGTATCTCTATTGTATAACTTGTATTACTTTCTTAATTTAATTACATGTTTACTCCCTTAATAATCCTTATAACTCACCCCTTTCTTATGTATATCCCCAAGTTATCCCATACAGTTTTAAGTACGAAGGAATATTATGATCATGTAAATGATGTTTTAAATAATAGAAATGTATTCCCTATTTTAAATTTTCATCTAATGTACCTATTTCACAAATACACTTGACTTATTGATCTTCTGGGTTGTATTATGTGTAATATTACTTAATAAATCATGAATTAATATGTAATAAATGGACGGGTTTCCATTTTTTGTATAAAATGAAAAGTTTAATTATTTTGGGGATTAAGATTATAAAACCACAAAAAAATCCTTAGGAAAAAACTAATTATAAGAAAACATCCATAAATTTTATTAAATTATAGAGTAATTGTTTTATCAAAAAATGCATTTTGTCTCGATACTACAAGTGGATGTGGCTTTGGCACAAATGTACTAAGGGGTAAAACCCAAAAACGCCGCATTGAGTAATATTCAAACGTGAATCGGTCTATGAAAATAGGCCTTTTTGCACACATGTTTTGACACTCCCAAGGGGTATTATTTGGTAAATTCATAAGCTCATTACAATCCATTATTAAGGGAACAAAACATCGATAATATTATATGTTATGAAGTAGATCATGGATAACGTAGATTGAAGCCAAGAAATTCATAAGTTAAGAAATAAATTTCATTTATAAGGTATCCCTTTAATGTCATTGATTTCCTATCTAAGTGTTTAATAGTTTAAAAATAATCATCCCAAATTTTTCCTTTATTCTATTGAGTTTCCAAAAATAGTTGGAATCGGGTAGACAACCAATGTGATGGACAATGTGATGACTAGCCAAATGAGATGCCCAATCAGATGGGAGTAGGAATAGTGAACTTTGTGAGGATACACTATAAGAAAAATTCAGTTCTGAATAGAAACCTTGGTCAAGAGGAGAAACCAAATCTTCCTAAGAAAGAAAAATCATTAATTGAGACCTTTATATGAAAAATTCCTCCAACATTCAATGGATATCATGATCCTTTAATCATGGAAGAATGGATCAACTCCATTGATAATATCTTCTCTATAATTCAATGTTCCTAAAAAGAGAAGGTTCTACTGGTTATTTACCATATGGAGGGAGAATTTGTTCAGTGGTGGACATTGATCTAGAATACAAATCCTGAGGAAGAGATAGAAGCAATGGGGTGGAAGGAATTACAAAAAAAATCTTTATGATAAATATTTTCCTCCTGTTCTTCGACATAAAATGGAAAGGGATTTACATTAACTTAAGAAAAAATATGACAAATCAATCCAGGAGTACAAGGTAAAATTCACAAGAATTGTAATATATTCCTCTATATTTTTTGTTACCACTGAATAAAAGGTTTACCATTTCTTTGGTTGGATAAAACCTAATCTATAAAAATCCTTGGTGATATGAGACTTTGATATATATGAGGAAATTGTATGATGTGACCTTAAAGTCAAAATAGAGATAGGTGAATCTCAAGGTTAACATGGGGATGAGAATTCAAAAGTGTATTTTAATTATGGAAGTCTGATGGGGAAATCTAATAGAGCTAAAAAATTTGAACATCCCACTTTTCAAAAGTGTATAAAGAAGCAGCCCATAAATTACCTAAGGGACAAAAGTAAATTATTTAGGTGCGGGAAGGAAGGAAACCAAGTTAACAATTTATGAAAGAAAAAACCACTAATTTGATAAAGGAAAGGAATGCACCTGTAAACCCTTAGTTCATTTTTCATTACATCAACTATAATGAACTGTGGAACTTTTCAAAAGAATTCACTAATACAAGGGTTTTCGGAGATAACCAACAACATCCAAGGTAGTAAGGGATATATGTTTTCATTAAAACAGCTGAGGTGGATCCCGAAAACAAAGTGCTGATAGATAAATTAGTTATTAATTCAAGAATATAAAAAGTACTTTTTTATTTTATTTTTATACATTCCTTAATATCACACACGTTTATTAGAAGTATTCAAACACCACTACAAATCATGGAAGCTGATTTTTTGGTGAAAATTGAAAATGGGGAAATTATTGCATCCCTAGTATATAACTCCTCCCCTTCAAGATTTTTTGACTGAAATTCTTAGAAAAACTTGTGATAATTTCTTTATTTTAATTTGATGCAATTCTAGGTATTTATTAGCTTTCCCTGTATATAAACGAAATAAATTATTGGGAGAAGGAAATCACTCATTATATCATGATCCTACCCCAAATTCTATATAAGTGAAAGGAGAAGGATGAATCTTGTTTAGCTCCAACATCTAAAACATGGATAATATTTTCTTATGAGAAATTTTATCTAGGTCAAATAATTTAGTCTAAGGAAAAGATCATCCTCAAAGGCATTCCCATTGTGAGGGAACATATTGATGTTTTTTCCAAAGAATTTCTTGGTCTTCCTCATAGCCTAAAAGTTTAATTTTAAATCGATCTTATACCTAGGGTGTTTCTATTATACAAGAATATATATAATGACTATTTTGGAACATGAGGAGTTGAATAAAAAACTACAAAATAATATGTATAAAGGGTTCATGTACTATGAGTTTATAGTAATGTCATTCAGACTCACTAATTCTCCAAAAATATTCATGGAATTTATGAGTTGAGTATTTAGAGATTACCATGAAAAATTTGTAGTTGTATTTATATACTATATTCAAATATACTTCAAAATAAAGGAAGAGCATGAGGAGTGTCCGGTCCCTGTGATAAATACCTTACGAAAGGATAATCTTTATAAAAAATAGATCAACTGTGAGTTCTATTTAAAGTATGTTTCATTATTAGGGAATATTATCAGAATTAATGGTATATCCATGGAACCTTCAAATAAAAAATCAATTTAAAGATTTATAAGTCTAATATATGTGATAGATATATATATTTTCCATAGTTTAGTTGGGTACTATCATCATTTTGTGGGAAATTTATCATAATTTTCAAACCCTATTACCAAGATAACTCGTATGGGAGTCATGTTTTCTTTAAATGATGAATGTGAAGAGATCTTTAAGGAGTTGAAAAAGAGGCCTATCACTGCACCAATAATTACGCTACCCAAATGTGTAGAACTTTTCATGGTATTAAGTGATTCTTTGAAGTATGGCTTGGGTTTTATGTTAATGTAGAATGAAAAATTCATAGGCAATGATTTATTTCAATTAAAATTCCATGAATTGAATTACCCAACATATGTTCTAGAGTTAGTCGTAGTGATCTTTACATTGAAAATATGGTGGCATTATCTCTTTATGGGGAGATTTTGAAATATATACGGATTACAAAAGCCTCAAGTATATATTCACTCAGAAATAACTGAATATGCACCAATAAAGATAATTAGGGATAATTAAGGAATATGACTTCTAAATCCACTAACATATTTGCAATGAAAATAAATTGGTAGATCCTCTAAGTAGAAAGGATCCAGAAAATTTATCATTGATTATAATTTATAAGGATACAATCTTCTTATATTTGAAAAATATGTACATTGGAATCATAATAGAAGGAACACCATCAATCATTTCACTATTTTTTTTCTCATCCATCCCTTATGGAGGGGATAAAGGATGCTCAAAGAGATGATGTGAGAATTCCAAATAAATAAGAAGTTATATAAAAGGCAAAATCCTAGGATTTCAATTTTAATGAAGAAGGATTTGTCATATTTGGTTCAAGATTATGTGTACCATCACATCTGGAGGTAAAGAAGGAGCTGTTAGATGATGCACATACTTTGACTTTTTCCAACCATCCAGGAATCACAAAGTTGTATCAAGATATCCGAGAGCACTATTGGTAGGACAATATAAAGAAGGAAATTGTATAATATACATCAATATGTCTTGTATATCATCGAGTGATGGAGTAAGGGTAAAAATATATGTTTTATGATCAATGTGGCACAATTAAGAATGAGAATGAAATGAAAGTGATGGGAGACACTTAAATTATACAGTGATCCAATGAATTGGGTAATATTTTAGTCTCATGAGACCCAATTTAAGGGATTATTAAGTGAAACAAATCCACAATGGGACTTTTTCCATAATGATTTCTTAGAATTTATCCTTGACCTATGTTTATGATGCATTTTTTTAAGTTTTTCCACATTTACCATGTTTACTTTATGATTATCATGCTTTATCATGCCTCATTTTCCATGTTTATTATTATCACCCCTTTTATGTCTCATTGGTATGCATATTGTCTTGAATGTATTACTTTATTAACGTTATGCCATGTTTATTACCTTACTGGTATTTATAGCTCACCCCTTTCTTATGTATATCCCCAGGTTATCCCACAAAGTTTTAAGTGGGAAGGAATATTATGATCATGTTAAGTACATTTTCAATAATTATGATGTATTCCCCATTTTATGTTGTTATGCAATGTACCTAATTTCTAAAGACGCTAAAATTACCAATATTCTAGGTTGTATTATGTGTAATATTTTGTAAAAAATTAGGAATAAATATGTAATAAAGAGAAGGGTTATCATAGGTTCCACTCCATATATAGAAGACCCTTGCTATAAGTTCAGTGTGGGGATTTCCAATCCTACCTATATAGAAAATGGGGGACCCACACCCTAACTTACATATATCTTTATGGGGTTTCTAACAATGATATCACACTAGAGATCACACTCGAGTCTCAACATCAGTCAATCATGATGAAAGGAGTAATCTAATCATGACACCTTTCATCATAACACTGATGTAAAAACAAAGGACACCAACATGATTTGCATAGAAAAATAATCAAAATTGATTACTCATTGGAAAAAATATTAATTTGAAATAATGAGATGTAGGAGGAAAAATATTCAATGAAAATCATACACAACATTTCCCTTGGTGAATAAGGGTGTACTCCAAATTCTATACATGGTCATGTCCTACTACCGCAATTTTTTTTTAAATATAAAAACATGGAATTTGATCTATTCCACATAACATGTTGGGATACCCAGGGTTCTTTGTGTTTACTTCCCAAACCCAGTTCGATTGGTCGGGTAATAAAACCTGGAATATCTATGGTTGGACATGGCATGTAGGACTACTCATGGTTCTAGGAGTGTACTTCTTGTACATGGAATGACTACTCTGGTAGAGTCACATTGAATATGGGAACTCTACATATTCATGTGATATTTAACTCATGATGGAAACCATAGTTGTTGCATGCATTGAAATATACAACATGTGTTCTTTTGAAACACATAGTGTATAGTCAGAAATTTTATATAAAGTAAAATTTTATTTTTGATGCATGATTTTTCTATCGATACCATCATAAATCTTATCAGAATCATAATCCACACCCCTAATATCAAAATAATTATCTATGGTCATCAATTTCCCACCTTCGAGGGCTGAAAACTAGATTTTCATCAGCCCATGTGATATCAAACACACCTATCGCACCTCTTTCATAGTATGAAGGGTTTGTTCTATCATTTATCTATAATCTACTTTGAATCATAAATCAATTTTCAAATTACCATATCTATTATCATTTGTAAAAAAACAACATGGTAGTTAGATTTTATCTTTTATTGAACTGGACTGATAGTCAAACTCTCATCCCACCGTAGTCTAATGACAATCATATAAAGAACAAAAAAGATAAATTTTAAATAAATAAATGAATTCATTGGTATCCATTTTGAACTCATTCATATATTGGATGTATAAAAATAAATAACAGAAAATAAATCAGACATAAGATTTATTTTTGGGATAAAGATGAAAGAAATCAAGGATTCAAAGATAAATCATATAAAAACATGGAATGAATCCATAAATAATGAGCCCTTCCTCATTGTTAGATCGATAATTGATGAAGAATTATTTTTTAGTTATGTCATTGGAAATCTCTTAGGATTCCATCAATAAATATGTTCTCTATAGAATTTGATCAACAATCCTTGAATCCCCTCATTTTTTTTGGAAGATCTTACCAATGAGAGCACTCCCTCCCCTCTATAAATATTTCAAGGTTATGCGGATAACCCTGATAATTTTCCGCAACATAGTATAAAAAATGGTGGCCACTCAGTTGAAACGTTAATTTAGAAAAATAATGTAATGAATTAATTTAATTTATTTATTTAATATAATATATTTTTATGACTACCCAATGACCATAGGTAAAATGTGAATGAATCATATGTCATTACTAGGGCAAACATTGTGTTTTTAATACAATGGTGGTCTCAGTTTCCCCATCCAAGACTTTGTTTAATGGGAATTCCATTAATTCCAAAAATATGAATGTCTGTGGTATAATATATTTAATATTTTTAATATATCAATACTCGGGTCCTTCTATAATCATAATTCTACACCAAATTTGAAGATAAATCCAATATATTATTTTAAAATATTTAAAGGATCTAATCATGAAAACATGAGTTGTTATATTATCCCTTACATTAGGGATTTTTTCTTTAAAAACAAATAACATACTAAAAAGGTGAGGGTGTTGAGCAAACATCTGACTCTCATTCTTCTATGAGATCACCTAGAGGATACCATGCTACTAAATAATGTATACTAGTGGGATAGTTCACCTATAAAGTGACTTATCTTGTTGATTCTCAATTTTCATAGGTTACTAGAAAAACGTGGAATCTTTCTTGATGTTTAGATCTCCCTAGTAAAAAACATGTGAGGAATTTTTCACGTATCCCCTTAATTATGATACATGGAATATTTCATGCACCTAGTCTAATTTTGGGATTAAATATATAAGGTAAGAAACCCCTCCAACCCTATACAGTATTTGGAATGGCCTGATGAACCTTTGAGGTAGCTTGCTACTGTGACCAAACCTTCATAAATAATATTGTGGGAAGACTATTAAGAACTCCTGGTCTCTATGATAAAAATCTAAGGGACTACAATGTTAGTCCATGAATTATTTTTGTAAACTCTCTATGGTATTAACTCTCCCTTAGATCACATGAAATTTATCTATCATTTCTTACACGATATCTGATCCCATAGTGATGACTCATCTATTTCCATCCAGCACAATGGTGGCCTATAGGGTATTTCATACAGAGACTCAGATGGGGCCATGTCAATAGTGTATTGGTAGCTATTATTATAAGTGTACTCCACAATTGGAAGGTGATCCACCAAACACTGAACAAAGTCCAAGATATAGGCTCTCTGTATATTCTCCAAAACCGAGATGGTTCATTTAGTCTATCCATCTAACTGGGGGTGGAATACTATTCTCAAGCATAATTGGGTCCCAAAGGCATCTTATAAGTCTATTTACAAACATGATGTGAACCAATCAACATGGTTAGATATAATCACCATGGGTACCCTATGAAGTCTTATAATATCTTGTACATACAAGAACTAAAAACTCCTAACTGAAATATACTCTAGGATAACAAGAAAGTGAACCAACATTGTGAGTCAATCAACAATCACCAGGATATCATTATGTACTCTCACAATTCATATAATCCTCATAATAAAAACTATCAATATGTCATCCCACTTATACTTAGGGATCCAAAAATGTTGAGTCAAACTTGATGTAACCTAATGATTTACATTCACCTATTTACAAATGAGGCATCAAGAAACAATATCATCAACACTCTTCCTTATGACTACCCACCAAAACTTGATCCAAAGGTCCTGGTACATCTTCATTACTCCCAAATATACATCCTAGGGGGAGGTAAGAAACTCTCTGGGAACATCTTCATGAAATGTGACTAGAAACACTATTTTCATTGGAAAAGGATGGCATTGTCCCCATCTCCCTAAAATCTATCTCGTTCATCTCCAAAAGATATATTTTCACATAGATATTTATAATTTATCTCACTCAATTGATACTCTCCCACACACTATATAAGTGGTGGATTCACTGCCATATATTTGTTATAAGTTTTCTCTCTTTCGTCTACTAAGGTTAGCTGTAAAGATGAAAAATTCTCTATCACCTCATTTACTAAGCATGAACAAGATTTCCTAATAAGGTCATATTCCACTAGGTTTACCTTTACTAAATTATAAACTATCATTAAGTCATGGGCCAATAGAAACTACATCCAAAACCGCTTTCTAAATTTGATTTCTCTCTTCTAAAAGATACATCTGAATTTTGGTGGTAAGAATAAACCACAAAATACTTGCCTAGAAAATAATTCCTCCACATCTTCAAGGTAAATATTATTACTTCCAACACTAATTCATGGGTGTAATATTCCTACTCATGGGGTCTCAAATAACTATACTTGTAAGAAATCATCATTTTCCTCTTCATTAAAATTAATATGAGCCTCGGTCTAGAGGAATTTCATTACACAATGTACTCATTTATCTCCTCCAGTAGTCTCAAAATAGAAGCATTGGTAAACCCTCATCTTATCTCCATGAATGTTTTCTGACATTTCTTAGTCTAATAAAATGATTTCTATTTTCATGTCAAGTCATTTAAAGGGTTTTCAATCGGGTAAAATTATTTCACAAACTATAGATAGCACCCATTCAAACCAAGTAAACTTCACACCTAATACACTCTCTTAGGAGAGTAACAAGCTATCAATGTAGAGACCAGAAGCTTGACGTACATGGACATTAGATTAATTTTGCGGAATACCTAATACATAACAAAAATTGACACACAAGGACCGTAATAGTTTAGTGTCTTTGGAAACTTGGAATGTAATCCTCTAATCGTGGTGAAATATCTTCAACATCTCCCATAAAGATCTTCCCCTTTTTTTCTTACCTAAAACCTTTCTTTATATCCTGGGAAAAGAAAACATAAAAAGGGTGAGCTCAAATGCTCAGTAACGGTAAGAATGGATAAAATAAAACATACCATATACATTTGAACTTAAAAAAACATGAACATTAAAAATCATGAGCAACGACATAAAACATGGAAGTACATAAGGCATAGATCATAATGGAACATAAATCAGGATAAAATAGCATGGGAATAAAACATGTAAATGTGGAATCCATTAAGCACATGTAATGATTCCCATAGTATCCAAGGCATTGCTTCCAAGACCATCTTAGTGGACAAAGTCCCTTTCTGAATCGAGTTCACTCCTCTTTTCAGTCCTGTTTTACTGAACCGGTTTAACCTGCCGTTCCAGCCATGTCTATCTCATGAGATATAAAATCTTTACCCAATGCATTGGAGGGAGATGTAGGTCCCAACCATATCATAATGAAATCATTCTTACTTGTGCCACAAAATAAACATACATCATTCATAATAACCCAACGAATAAAATGGGTTTCATAAACATCATCCCATCATAACATAAATACATATAAAATAAATGGATATAATTTCATAATAAGAAAAGTGAAACCATATTAATAAAAGAGACATTATACTTAAAACATACACATATGAAATAATTTCATTTTAGATGGAAAAATGGTTTTGATAAAACACTTGAAATGAATTCTTGAGGAAAATATTCTTTCTTCTTTAAAATCATTTTCTTTTCACAAAATGTCATGAATTTTTAAAAGAAAAGGATTTTCTTGAAAATAGTCATGAAATATTTTTGAGGAAGCTTCATGAAAATATGGCTTTATAAAACCGTAAAAATCCTTTCATGCCATATAAGTTAAAAAAACATTCTTCTCATACTTTTTTCGGAAAAGTCAAAAAGTACCTCGTATGAAAAACGACAAAAGATTCCTTTCATATCTTTTACTAAAAACTCGCCAAAGGGTAAAATTGGATTTAAACAATTTTAGGTGGATAATATTACATATTGAGGAAACATGGATGTGGATGATAAAATACACCCCAGTAAATCTCAAAGTATAAACAATCTCGGATAAAAATGAGATTGTGATATTTCCCTTACCTTAGGTCTGATTTGCTTCGTAAGTGTCCGAACCTCCTGTATAATGATTTAAATAATGTAATTGACTTATTCCAGAATCATACTCATTGTTATGATATCATATATGGTTTAATTATGACAATATATTACCCGTTCTTTTGTAAATTCCATGTTAAAGTAGCATTTTGGGTAAAATCGTCTCATTTGTCGTTCGTGTTTTAACTTGTAATTATTAATATGATTACTTGGATCATGATTAATTATATCCTGAATGTAAAACATGATTTATATATATTCAGAATATACATATATATAATATATAGATAAATGGAATGAAATACACCGTTCATGGAGACGGTAGGCCGTACGTACGCATGAACGCTGTTTTCGGTTCCTTATTGAATTGAATGGAATTAAGTAGATGACATACATATATATAAACATAAATCCAGTATCATTATTATGTAATATATTTCATTATTACTTATTATATGTACTTTATAATCATTCATTAATGGTTAACGTGGATAATAAATCTCATCGCGTTGTGGAGACGGTAGTCCGTACGTACGCACGAGCGATGATATCGTTCTCATGATCGTGGAATTTTATTGTAGTGTATGTTTACTATTTAAGAATCAATATCAAATTGCAATAATCATATATAGTTATTATGTACACCATTATACCCATCCAAGTAAGGTGGTGTTGGAAAATAGATTACACCACGGCGTGGAGACGGTATTCCGTACGTACGCACGCGCGGTGATTTCATTTTCCGTAGGATGGATAGATGGTGAAATAGGGTTGTTTAATACTTATAATAAAATATCAGTTTATGAGTTATACTGATGTTATTACTTCATAATGAAAAAACCTAAGAAGAAGAAGTTGAAGAAGAAAGAAGCTTGAAAGAATCGGTAGAAGAAATTACCTCTTCTTCGATACGCTTCTTTGAAACCTCCTCTTAGGGCACTAAGATTGGTCTTTGAAGAATACCAGAACCTCTAGGATGTTGCTAGGGAAGTGGATAAGAGAATTTGGCAGGTTTTGGCCGAGCATGAAGGCTCAAAGTGGTGTGAGGAAGAGGGGGAGGAGGTGCCCTTTTATAAGGGATGAGAGGGGCACCTTTGGAAAAAATAAAAATATTATTTTATTATAAAGTCATATTTGGTTTTAAATAGCTCCAAATTGATATATTTAGAAGCTAAGGTGGGTATGGGTCGAAATCCTCTCATAAAATATAATTTAGACAAGTTTAGGTCATTATATTAATCTTATCTTTTAGTTATAACTCTTAGGTAATTAGATTGACATTTACCATGTCACTTTGTATTTTTATATTATATAGTTAATAAACTTACCATATACATCCATGCGACCCCAAAGTTGTGTTTTATTAATATATATAACCTTATATAATTCATTTGGCAGAACCTTAGATTTTTAGGAATAAAATAACAATTAAAAATATAATATTTTTTTTAAAAACTATTTTATGTCAATTTTGACACTATTCAATAGTTGATTTTTTTTGAGAAACTCATAACAGAATTATTACTTCGACCAAAGTTAATTAAATCAATTCTTAACATGTCATATTAACCTATAAAATTATTGTAATTCATAAAAAGTCTCAAATTATATTTATTTGGGTATTTATAATATTAATTATTCTAATTTTTCACTATTATGGTAATTACTGCATCATCATTGTGTCATAAATAAATTAAATTATTTAATGTCTAAAAATTAAAAATAAAATATCATTATGTAGGAAATCTTATTAGCTTTATAATGAATATTTACAATCTAATTTATCTTATGTATAAACCTATATTAAAAATGATTTAGTTATTAAACATTGATTTTAACTATTTTAACCCTTCTTTAAATAAATTAATAATAAATATCCTAATCTAATCCAAGTGGTCCTAAATGGTCATATTTTATTCCTAAGGCTTTCTTTGGTCTAATTACACTTATCCAATATAATTATGACATGTGTTAAGGTAATAATAATATCATTTTTACCCTTAATTACCGTATTTACTTTTAACCGTGGTAAAAAAGTAAAAAGTTACTATTCACCAAAAATTATTTTCATCTCATTGAACCACATTTTACTTAATGACATCAACTGTGTCTAGAGGATTTTTGAAATTCCACTCATAGAAGCGGTAAAATTAAGTTTTATGAAAAATTCAGTTTTTTAACAACCACTTAGTCGTTTCACTATTCATCAAAAATTGAAAGTTTTCAGAAAAATACCAAAAATTAGGCCTAAGCTATATTTGATATTATGAACTCAAAAATAATGTCTATTTTACAAAATTCAAAACATATTAGTTGCATTAATTAATTTAAAAATAATACCCGTCGTCAAAACATATAGCGTGTTCTTAAGAGATAATAACTATCAAAAGATTGACACTTGTTTATGTCTGGTTTAAATGTGAAATTACATCCAATGACCAACATTGTATTAAATTGTAGAAATATATTCTAAATATAATTTAAAACCATTAAATATTATAATTTATCCATATGAATTATTACGATGAAAAAAGTTGTTTTTAATTAAAATATAGCGTCTTTTTACTATTCATTAAAATATGAAAGTTATCAGAAAAATATCAAAAATTTATCCACTGAAAATTTTTATATACTGATTCAAATGAAGAATTTTATTTTATAAAATTTAACTTATAAACATGTCAAAAACTAGATTTAAAGTAGGTGCGCCATCAAAAGGCGGCAAAACTGCATTTTTTGAAAAATACTTATTTTACCCGAAAAAATTATTTTTTTCTTATACCATGTTCTAGAAAATGTGTAAGATGAATAATAATGTTATAATATTAAAATTTTAATTAATACTATTCATAACGGCTATTTCATAACAATATTATAATAATATATTGTTTTTTAGTAAAACCCGATATTGCGTACAACAGACGCTGTCGAGGAAGGTCACGATTGCGTGTAATGCAAGCCAAGTCAGGGTTGCGTGTTGTGAAAGAATCCTTCGTTGTTTCGTATAACATAATCCAACCATATTTCATCTATATATTGAATATATATATATATATATATATATATATACACACTCAATGTTGCGTAGAATGACTATTATAAAACGGACATGAAATTGTGTGTAACACGATCCATGAATAGCATTGCGTATACAACGGTGTTGCGTATAGTACAAGCTAAACATGGTGTGCTGTATAATATAAGACATCAATGAAAGTAAAGGAATAAAATCTCAGGGTGTTACATTCTACCCCCCTAAAAATGAATTTCTCCCTCGAAATTCGTCGTGGTTATAAATCGTTTACTATTCATAGAAACCCACATCGTAAAAAGGAATACTTAAACTTAATTTTAAAAACTAAAGTATGAAATGTAATGATTACCCAAAGTAACTCATCATTGGGTTTCCATGTAGGAGAACATAGGTGAAAATATGGATATGGAAGAAAAATCTAACCATCAAGTTCTGATGGAGAGTGGTAGAGGACATGGCTATGAAAAAGCCAACAATCACAAATCCATAAATTTGTGATGATATAGGGTACCATCTGATTCATCGGATATAAGGGCACTAGGAAAACATTTTTTGTTTTCAAGATCATTTCCCTAAAGTTGAAGAATTAGAATAAATACTTACTTTATTTTGGTACAATCTCATTGTTGTTTGTGCCTTGAACAATTTCCACTTCATCTCTTAAAGAAATGGTGTTGAATTTGTTATTCGTGAAGTGTTAGCAGATCATGTGATAGAATGATGGGTCATTCCATCTCTTTCAAACAAAAGGTTAGCAAAAGTTATAAGTCTATATTATGGTTAGATTAATCGTATATGGTTCCAAAAATGAACTTATACTTCATATATCATACCGCTTAATAAAATAAAACTAGTTTCTACTAACCAGGGACTTCCTGTAGGCCAGTGATAGGCGATAAAGGCCAGTCGCACTTCGGTTGTGGGTTCCATTCCCACAGCCGTGTCCGACGTGATGAGCTATCGCCCATCATGGAGGTTGTCTTTTTTCTAAAACTACATTACTATAACATCCCATTAATAATATCAAAAAAAAGTTCTATCCTTAAACAATACTAACTTATGTCCAACATAATCCATTCCAATCTTTAGGCTTATATAAAATGCTTCGGTCCAAGCTCATAGTATAAATAAAATGATTACTTGAAATGTCACATGACAATCACGTGAATGCCATCATTTATCCCCTAATATATCATAAGATATATCTTGTTGGTCAAATTACAAACATGTGAATACCTTAATCATGTATTCTCTTGAAGAATGAATACCCATTGAACCTTAGTGAAAACATGAATGTGGTTAAATTTTAACACTTTACACATACCAAAATCCCAAAAATTCTATATACTCAAACCATAATATCACTTAGTCCTTATATCAGTCATGAGCTCATGAATACAATCAAACATCTTAGTATCTTCTTATCCTTTCATTATGCGCATATCATCTACTTTCCAAAAATATATGAATAACCTTTCATGGATACTTGTACCATTAATCATACACTTTCAAAACTCAAGGAAAGACAACAGTGTAACACTCCTTAGATGTCTCTTTATTCCATAGTACCATGAGATTACTTATACAACATTACACATGATAAACATGTAATCATTCCACTACATTCTTAAACCATTGACTAAGCTTCAACAATTCTTTCATCTCACACATAATTTGTAGTCTCTTCATCATCATCAACATAAATACTACCCATACGACCATACTGATTATCTTCATGAGACTTTCCATTAGGGCATTGGTTTCATAATGCCCGTACATTCCACATTTAAAACATTTAACCATTGTTGATGTCGTAGCAATACCATTATCCTCATCCCTGGTGTTAACTGAACCTTTTTCTTTGCACTTACTGGCTTTGTGTCCTTCTTTTCCACACCCAAAGCATCTTCCAGTTCCTTTGAAACATTATCCTTGATGCCTCTTCCCACATGATTTACATAGGGGAAATTGAACTTTCTTTCCTCTATGATCATCATGAAACTCCATCTTTCTCTTATTAGCAGAGTCAGGAAACTTACCAAATTTTACTTTATTAATCATATTATGAGATTGCTGATTCAGCATAATAATGATGTTTGGACTTCCAAATCCAATTTCAGTTAGTTTCTCATGAATAATATCATTCCATTGTCCATCATATCCTCCATTATTGTGAATCAACTTATTTCCAGCCATTTTCTAAAACCCAAAAACAATAGTGTGAGAGGAAAAAATCATAAAAAAGGGGGAGTTACTTCAATATCTAACATCTTTGGTTTAATCTAACATCTTTACCATAGTTATAGGACTATATTCTATATGTATACTTATCCCTAGGGACATCCCTAGACATACCTTAGAAATATCTCTAGTGATCTCACTAACGTTTTCGCATCCTAGTTTCCAAAGATTGACTAAAACTTTCCTCCGATACCAACTGCAGAGACCCGAAGCTTGACATACATAGACATTACATTACTTTTGTGGAATACTTAATACATAACAAAAACATACACACAAGGACCGTAATAGTTTAGTGTCTTTGAAAACGTGGAATGTAATCCTCTAATTGTGGTGAAAGATCTTCAACATCTCCCATAAAGATCTTCCCCTTTTTTTTCTTACCTAAAACCTTTCTTTATATCCTGGGAAAATAAAACATAAAAAGGGTGAGCTCAAATGCTCAGTAAGGCTAAGCATGGATAAAATAAAATATACCATATAAATTTGAACTTAAAAAAACATGAACATTAAAAATCTTGAGCAACGACATAAAACATAGAAGTACATAAGGCATAGATTATAATGGAACATAAATAATGATAAAATAGCATGGGAATAAAACATGTAATTGTGGCATCTATTAATCACATGTAATGATTTCCATAGTAGCCAAGGCATTGCTGCCAAGACCATCTTAGTGGAAAAATTCTCTTTCTGAATCGAGTTCACTCCTCGTTTCAGTCCCGTTTTACTGAACCGGTTTAACCTGCCGTTCCAGCCATGTCTATCTCATGAGATATAAAATCTTTACCCAATGCATTGGAGGGAGATATAGGTCCCACCCATCTGATAATGAAATCATTCTTACTTGTGCCACAAAATAAACATACATCATTCATAATAACCCAACGAATAAAATGGGTTTCATAAAAATCATCCCATCATAACATAAATCCATATAAAAGAAATGGATATAATTTCATAATAAAAAAAGTTAAACTATGTAAATAAAAGAGACATTATACTTAAAACATACACATATGAAATAATTTCATTTTAGATTGAAAAATGGTTTTGATAAAACACTTGAAATGAATTCTTGAGGAAAATATCCTTTCTTCTTTAAAATAATTTTCTTTTCACAAAATGTCATGAATTTTTAAAAGAAAAAGATTTTCTTGAAAATAGTCATGAAATCTTTTTGAGGAAGATTCATGAAAATATGGCTTTCTGAAACCGTAAAAATCATTTCCTGCCGTATAAGTTAAAAAAAACATTCTTCTCATACTTTTGTTGGAAAAGTCAAAAAGTACCTCGTACGAAAAATGACAAAATATTCCTTTCATATCTTTTAATAAAAACTCACTGAAGGGTAAAATTGGATTTAAACAATTGTAGGTGGATAATATTACATATTGAGGAAACATGGATGTGGATGATAAAATACACCCCAGTAAATTTCAAAGTATAAACAATCTCGGATAAAAATTAGATTGTTATATTTCCCTTACCTTAGGTCCAATTTTCTTCGTAAGTGTCTGAAACTCCTATATAATGATTTAAATAATGTCATTGACTTATTCCAGAATCATACTCATTGTTATGATATCATATATGGTTTACTTATGACTTTATATTACCCGTTCTTTTGTAAATTCCATGTTAAAGTAGCGTTTTGGGTAAAATCGTCTCATTTGTCGTTCGTGTTTTAACTTGTAATTATTAATATGATTACTTGGATCATGATTAATTATATCCAGAATGTAAAACATGATTTATATATATTCAGAATATACATATATATAATATATCAATAAATGGAAAGAAATACACCGTTCGTGGAGACGGTAGGCCGTACGTACACATGAATGGTGTTTTCAGTTCCATATTGAATTGAATGGAATTAAGTAGATGACATACATATATATACACATAAATCTAGTATCATTATTATGTCATATATTTCATTATTACTTATTATATGTACTTTATAATCATTCATGAATGGTTAACGTGGAGAATGAATCTCATCGCGTCGTGGAGACGGTAGTCCGTACGTACGCACGAGCGATGACATCGTTCTCATGATTGTGGAATTGTATTGTAGTGTATTTATACTATTTCAGAATCAATATCACATTACAATAATCATATATAGTTATTATTTACACCATTATAACCATCCAAGTAATGTGGTGGTGGAAAATAGATTACACCACGGCGTGGAGACGGTATTCCGTACATACGCACGCGCTGTGATTTCGTTTTCCATAGGATGGATAGATGGTGAAATAGGGTTGTTTCATAATTATAATAACATATCATTATATGAGTGATAATGATGTTATTACTTCATAATGAAACAACCTAAGAAGAAGAAGTTTAAGAAGAACGAATCTTGAAAGAATCGGTAGAAGAAATTACCTCTTCTTCGATACGCCTCTTTGAAACCTCCTCTTAGGGCACTAAGATTGCTCTTTTAAGAAGACCATGACCTCTAGGATGTTTCTAGGGAAGTGGAGAAGATAATTCTTCAGGGTTTGGCCGAGCTTGAAGGCTCAAAGCGGTGTGAGGAAGAGGGGGGGGGGAGGTGCCCTTTTATAAGGGAGGAGAGGGGCACCTTTGGAAAAAACTAAAAATATTATTTTATTATAAAGTCATTTTCAGTTTTAAATAGCTCCAAATTGATAAATTTTGAAGCTAAGGTGGGTATGGGTCGAAAGCCTCTCATCCAATAGAATTTAGACAAGTTTAGGTCATTATATTAATCTTATCTCTTAGTTTTAACTCTTAGGTAATTTGATTGACATTTACCATGTCACTTTGTATTTTTATATTATATAGTTAATAAACTTACCATATACATCCAAGAGACCCCCAAGTTGTATTTTATTAATATATATAACCTTATCTAAGTCATTTGGCCGAAACTTAGATTTTTAGGAATAAAATAACAATTAATAATATAATATTTGTTTTAAAGACTATTTTATGTCAATTTTGACACTATTCAATAGTTGATTTTTTTGTGAAACTCATAACAGAATTATTACTTCAACCAAAGTAAATTATATCAATCCTAACATGTCATATTAACCTATAAAATTACTGTATTTCATAAAAAGTCTCAAATTATATTTATTTGTGTATTTATAATATCAATTATTCTAATTTTTCACTATTATGTTAATTACTGCATCATCATTGTGTGATAAATAAATTAAATTATTTAATGTCTAAAAATTACAAATAAAATATAATTATGTATAAAATTATATTATCTTTCTAATGAATATTTACAATCTAATTTATCTTATGTATAAACGTATATTAAAAATGATTTAGTTATTAAACATTGATTTTTACTATTTTAACCCTTCTTTAAATAAATTAATAATAAATGTCTTAATCAAATTCAAGTGGGCCTAAATGGTTATATTTTATTCCTAAGGTTGTCTTTGGTCGAATTACACTTATCCAATATAATTATGACATGTTTTAGGGTAATAATAATATCATTTTTACCCTTAATTACCCTATTTACTTTTAACCGTGGTAAAAAAAGTAAAAAGTTACTATTCACCAAACATTATTTTCATCTCATTGAACCACATTTAACTTAATGACATCAACTGTGTCTCTCGGATTTTTGAAATTCCACTCACAGAAGCGGTAAAATTAAGTTTTATGAAAAATTCAGTTTTTTAACAACCACTTAGTGGTTTCACTATTCATCAAAAATTTAAAGTTTTCAAAAAAATACCAAAAATTTGGCCTAAGATATATTTGATATTATGAACTAAAAAATGATGTCTATTTTACCAAATTCAAAACATATTATTTGCATTAATTAATTTAAAAATAATTTCTGTCGTCAAAACATATAGCGTGTTCTTAAGAGATAATAACTATCAAAAGATTGACACTTGTTTATGTATGGTTTAAATGTGAAATTACATCCAATGACCAAAATTGTATTAAATTGTAAAAATATATTATAAATATACTTTAAAACCATTAAATATTACAATTTATCCATATTAATTATTACGATGAAAAAAGTTGTTTTTAATTAAAATATAGCGTGTTTTTACTATTCATTAAAATATGAAAGTTATCAGAAAAATATCAAAACTTTATCCAATGTAAATTTTTATATACTGATTCAAATGAAGAATTTTATTTTATAAAATTGAACTTATAAACATGTCAAAAACTAGATTTAAAGTAGGTGCGTCATCAAAAGGCGGCAAAACTGCATTTTTTGAAAAATACTTATTTTACCCGAAAAAATTATTTTAATCTTATACCATGTTCTAGAAAAGGTGTAAGATGAATAATAATGTTATAATATTCAATATTTAGTTAATACTATTCATAAAGTCTAGTTCATAATAATATTATAATAATATATCGTTGTTTAGTAAAACCCGATATTGCGTACAACACACGCTATCGAGGAAGGTCACGGTTGCGTGTAATGTAAGCCAAGTCAGGGTTGCGTGTTGTGAAAGAATCCTTCATTGTTTTGTATAACAGAATCCAACCATATTTCATCTATACATTGAATATATATATATATACACGCTCAATGTTGCATAGAATGACTATTATAAAACGTACATGAAATTGTGTGTAACACGATCAATGAATAGCATTGCGTATACTACAAGCTAATACGGTGTTGTGTATAGTACAAGATAAACTTGGTGTGTTGTATAATAGAAGACATCAATGAAAGTAAAAGAATAAAATCTATGGGTGTTACAATCAATGCCTTTATCATTTTCTGATCCATAGATGCAGCATGTTTATATATAATATGCACCGGAAATCGAACCTCTCTAATCCATAATTGAAACTTCCAGATGTTTCCATATAACTAGTGCTCCCAAAGTAAGTACATGACCATCGTCAAGTGGTTGGTGTACTCCTCTAACATGGTGTAACTGAGAATTTAATTAATAAATATAACCATGAACCAATCCAATATAAGATGAAATATCAGGTTTATAATTCTCATGAAAATTGTAGGACTATTCATCACACCAAAGGGAATTTCCAAGAAATCATAGTTCCCATAGAGATATTAGAATGTCTTCTAAAGAATATCCTCCCTCTGAAATCATAACTAGTTATATCCAAACCTATGTTCAATCATCATGAACCATCTCAAAAATTTTATTTGGTTGAAGATTTCATTGATACTTGGAAAGAAGTACTTATTCTTAATAGTCACTTGGTTCTAGTGAGGATAATCAATGCATAGCCTCAATCTCATGTATGCCTTCTTTGTGAAAAATACTAAAGTTTCCTAGGGGACAAACTGGGTATGATGAAACTCTTTTTCTTGAAGATCCTTCAACTACACCCTTAGCTCCCAGAGCTTAGTAGGTCCCATATGATATATCTCAGAAGATATCAGACTGGTCTTGAGGTGCTAGTCAATAAGAAATTTGATATCCGGATCAGGAGGTAGTCTTGGGACATATTTAGGGAAAACATATATGTAATATTCCATTTACTTAGGAATAAATGTTTCAGAATATGCCATTGTACTAAGGTAAAAGAATTTCAATAGATGGGTAAAAAATTATAGCTTCCTTATCCTGATCCTCACTCATTTTTTTAGTAGGTTCTTCTCACCATTGTAAGAAAATCTCACTATATCTACTCAAAGGCACCTAACTCTCCTGTGATGATAATCTATATAGTTACATACCATGGATAGCCATTCCATACCCATATTGATGTCATAAGGTTATATTAAAACAACCATGGGTGTCTCGTGAAAAAATATCTCCATTAATCATAAGCTTAAACCACTAGAAGATGCATGAAATAATATAATCATTCCTTATAAGAGCCTCCAACCAGAGGCCAGGCTAAAGGTTTCACTGTCATATTCATCTCCCAAAAAAGGGATAAATAAATGAATTGAAAATGGTTATATACAATACCAAGTAAAAAGTAAATATGACAAAGATCATACCTGGAACCATACTAGGAGCCTCTATGTTATAAACTTTGGTTGTATGTCTTCGATATATAGCATGATAGGTTGGGAAGTCCTAGAAAATAACTTTTTATTATTCATAAGCAGAGAATCACCCATTCCAATAGTTTCTATTTCTTCGATGAGACCTTTTTGGTATAGAAACTCTAGTTAGATCTTGAGCATTAGTGTTCCCCCCGAGCCAAAAATAGGATGCCTGATTCCCACCAATAGTAACTGATGGCCCAAATCCATGATTTCCATAACCTAATCCCACTACTCGGCACTCCAAACCCAAGAATCTATTCATTGCCTAAGAATGCTAAAGAAGTTATAAATCTTATACAGAGAACATGGTAGAGAGATAAAAATCATTATGGAAAATTTTCTAAAACTCCATCCAAGGGAGTTTCATGTCATTAAATACTTGGATGACCAAACCCCACCACTCCACAGAAGAGGCTGACAACAAGTGTAACCATATGATAAGGCAGCATATTAATGAATTATAAAACTAAAAATATAGACACCAATCAATATTTATCTTTCCAAGGGTTTATATCACCCCATAAACTAGGTGTTCCTTGAACCTATAACACAAGAAACATGCTCAATCTATGTGTGTCATCATCTAGAGATACTAGATCCATTGGTTGAAAAAATTGGCATGGAATATACACCTGGTCCACCAGTGGTGGGTCTTGTCACTTCTTAATGGGTGGAAGCACTATTCATTTTCCATCTAGGGAAAATACCTCATGGGAAAACCCATGAGCTTGATCCTCATCAATAAATTGTTCATCATCATGAACCTATCTTAGAATCCTATTGGGTTATCATCATCGTGACATCCTAAATGTTTCCAAGATGTACCACAGTAATATGAGAATATCAGGGGAGATTAATCAAGAAGGAAATGGAATTAAAAGTCCCATTTCTTTATATTTCATTTACCATTCGTTTAAATACAACTGATGTCATAGTATACCAAGTTGACAAGCAGGTGGTTAGAGTCCTTGTTTCTGAAAACATCAGCCATAAAATCATCACAATGTTCCCTAGCATGGGATATGGACTCAAAAAAAATTAACACAATTACCCAATGTTCTAAAACCTATCCTCAAAATTCATCTAACTCCAAACACTATACCTCAGATAGGATTATTTTATATAACTCTACCATAGCCTGACCCACTAGGGTCCTACTTGGACTGGTGATAAATGAGTGTGACACCCCAAACCCTCCACCACTTAGATAGGGATTGGGAACTAGCACTAAGTAGGAAAATTACATTAATGGAAGGCCATTGCCTAATGAACCAATAAATAATAACACCACCAATTTCATCATTGTAACACCCCGAGCTTCCATGATACGCTTGTCATTCAATAATGCAATAGCTTGCATTGTACGCAAGTTCGAGATTCTAACACACCGCGACCAATCAAAATAGCCATTATCAATAGTAATACCCAATTTTTGAAATTATATATATTTTATATTTCAAAATGGACTTCATTTTTGGATTCGAAATATCGAAATTATCCTAATTTGAACTTTTTGTAATTTTCTGAGAACTTCCAATTTTTTATGAATAGTTAAAAATACTTAAAAACAACTTTTTTAATCAAAATAATTTATAGTGATAAATTATACTATTGAGTGGTTTTAAAGTATAATTATAATATATTTTTACCATTTTATCAAATGGTGGTCATTAGAATTAATTTCACTTTGAAATTGGACATAAACAATTGCAAATCTTTTGATATATATTATTTCTGAAAAACACGCTATTTGTTGTGACAACGGGATTTAATTATAAAATTAATTAATGCAACTTATATGTTTGGAATTTTGTAAAATAGACATCATCATTGAATTCGGAATACCAATTATAGATTAGGGTGAAATTTTGGCATCGTTCTGAAAAACGTCAATTTTTGATGAATAGTGAAACCACTAAGTGGTAGTTAAAAAAACTGATTTTTCGTTTAAATGAAATATTACCACTTCTGTGATTTTATTTTAAAAAATCCGACTTACATGGTTGTCATTAAGAAGTAAAATGTGGTTCAACGGGATAAAAATAATTTTTTGGTGAATAGTAACTTTTAAGTGTAATTAATCGCGATTAAAGGTAATTAGTGAAAGTTAAGGTAAAAATGATATTATAAAAATATGAAAATACCCTTACACTTGTCCTAACCCTATTGGATGAGTCATGTCCAACCAAGAAAATCCATGGGTCAACTTGGGGACCCCATGGAGCCACTTTGGTAGGAAAATGAGATTAAAAACCTTTTATTTAATGTTAAAATAAAAATGTCACAAACATGAGTTGTTCTTCTAAAAAAATTAGAAGGTGTTATACAAGTCATATTTTTGACCATAAATATTCAATGGAAATATAAAAAGAGTTCCTACATCATGGTTATTTTTTTAATAATTTTTAGACATTAAATAAAGTAAATTTATTATGACACAATGATGATGCAGCGATTACCTCATTAATTAATGATTTAAATAAAATGAAAGGATAATGTAAAATCTAAGACTTAAACATGTCAAAAACCTATTGGATGAAATTATTTCGAACCCTTATCATCTTATCCTAGAAATATATCATCTTGGGACCTTTGGAATCCGAAAATCACTTCATAATAATGTAACATTACATGACTTTCCAAGAGTGCCCCTCCTCTCCTCTTATAAAAGGCCCCCAACACTACCACCTTATTAACACATTCAAGGCCTTTTGGCTCGGCCAACCTCTTCCCAAATATTCTCTCCACTTCCCCCTCTTACTCCTAGAAGTCTCACATTGGTCAGAATTCTTCCCAAGGAAGCCTTTGGCTCAAATCAAAAAGAGTTACCCGATTTTAAGGTAATGTTGTCTCTTATGTCATTTTGTTTTATTTTGCTTCTCCAACCCCCTAAACTCATTTTATCCTTTTATTTTCTAACAAAAACAGTATATTAAATATACTAGTATGTTGTTATGAGAAGTATTTTATTTACACTTACACAAACCTTCGTCAAATTGTTAAAGAACATACTGTTTCTGTGGGTGGTGAATTACTGCCTCATTAAACGATGATTGTTCAATATTCTTTTAACACCTCTAACGGTGACCATTATTATGAAACTATTTTTATATATGATATATATTATGTTTTTGTTTTCCTTTTTATTCTTTATTTTTCATTTATGGCATACCTTTACGATTTCCATTATGGGTAAACGCGATAATTTCATTTTAGGAAGTGCGGACTACCGCCCCCTCAAAGTGATTTGAATCGTTAATGCCATATGTGGGATGTATAAAGGATGGAGTAAATGGTATTATACATTATATTATACTGGAATTATATTATAACTTTATATATTTTTAACTTCATTACATTAAATATGAAATAGAAATGAAAGTAGCGTTCATGCGTACGTACGGCTTACCGTCTCCATGAACGGTGCATTTCATTTCTTACCTCTAAATGTTTTGTAATATTATAAATGAATGTATATAATGGATATATATGATATATATTATATCTACATCATGAATATAATTATGGATATAATGGATATTCTACCACATAAACAACTTGTAATTATAAGAAGTTTATTGTTGACTCAAGTACCAAAGATCGACAAAACGACCATTATTAACTTAAATGACTACATAATTTTCATAACATGGTAATAAGTGATATAAAAGGGATAATTAAATTGAAAAATGTTCTTAAGAAAGTATATATTAACTATAGTTTATTATTCAGGAGGTTAAAGAACGTTCGAGTCAAGTCAGACACGAGGTAAGGGTTAATTCTACAACCTCTACATTATTCAAGGTTGTTCATATGTAATTATCTTATGGGACCTCTTTATCATCTACATCAATGTTTCTTAAATATATCTTTCAAAACATTTTTACTATTTATTATAAAATGTGTTAAAGTCATTTATACCTTTATTTTACCTTATACGTTTTTGAAAGGAATCTTTCCGTCATTTTCCAAACAAGGTACTTTTTGACATTTTCGACAAAATTAAGGTAAGGGAATTTCTTATCCCAATTTCCATTCTTTGGGTTAATCTCCAACTTTCAAATTATTTCATGATATTATTATGTACTATCTTGTATTTGTACTTTCATTATGTGTACTTATAGTGAATACACATAATATATCTATTTTATTTAAAAATGATCTTTGTAAGGGACTTCGTCTCACTCTCCATTCATTGAGGCATATTTTGTTTTATACACAAATTTCTTTTATATAGTTTATAAACCCCTTTGAATTTTAAATTTACTCAAAAGGAATATTTTTATACAAATCGTTTTACTAGATGAAAAAAAGGAATGTTTTTCCTGTTGTACGTATGTGGTGACAACGACTTCTCCGCCGCCGTGACCATTATTTGAGTTTCGGCTTCCTCTACAAGCCATAACTTTTTTTTAAAATGAAAAATAAATAACAAGATTTAATTTTCTTTTATTTTGGTATTGAAAATGTTTTTTAAAGTGTTTTTATTATATCAATGTGTTGTATTGATATCTTGTGATTGAAATGTGGAAATGTTATGTTTCCTTTATGCATGTTTTATGTGATACAATTATGTTATGGTTTATGATATGTTTAAACCTTTTCATATGAGGAATTCATTGGACTTAATAAGTGACGGGTGGAGCCTGTTATAGCTCCACGATGCATTAGTAGGTCTCATGAGACAAACTAGTGTCTTGGAACGAGGCCTTGACATAATCTTATTTGTAGTCTTGGCACGAGGCCTCGGCTACGTGGTTATGATAGTCTGGCATTATGCATTCCATCATTATGAAAGTGGTTATTGATATTGCATGTGATTATTCGACTAGTAGAATATCAATGTGAATAAGTAAATGGCATTATCTCATTTTACTTTTGCCATATTATGTTGAAGTTCAAGTTTAAAAGGATTTTGTTTTAGTTATACATTGCCTTAATTGTTTATGTTTATTTATGAAAGTCTCCGATATATTGTTATCCTTACTGAGCATCTGAGCTCACCCCTTCAAATGTTTTAATTTTTCCAGGATGTGAAGAAGTATATTATGAATGATATGCAGGGATAGTATGAGGGGATATGAAGACAAGATGTTGTTGTAGTTTTGTTTTACTTTATGATGTAATGTAAGACTTATGAATGTATCTAGTGTTTCCAAGGCTACTAAACTAATCGGTCTTTTGAGACTTGATCTTTTGTGATCATGCCAATGTTACGCAATAACACACCGACTCTGGGTAACTAGGGTCGGGGCGTTACAGTTGGTATCAGAGGCAGTTTAGTACTAACCTTGGAAGCTAGATTTATATAAACTCTGATTAGAGCACATAGCCCTAATATAGACTTCGAGGATTAGTATAGAATAACTTCCTAGAATTTTGGTATTATAGATATTTTATGAGTTTTCTGAGCAATACATCCCTGTCTGGATATGAGCAGGTAGAGGCGGCTCTGGCACAGATGTACCTAGGGGTAAAACCCGAAAACACCGCTTTGAGCTAGACTCAAACGGGAACTAGTGCATGACAACGGGTCTTGCTTTACTCTTGGTTATGACACTCTCAGGGGATATTCTTAGGATAATTCTCATTTTCTCTACAAACCATTATGAAGGGTTTTCCTCAAAGAAAACATTTCTTTTTATGATTATGGATTATATCCATAAATAGTTCAATTTATATTAAGTGTTTTACAAGTATGGAATTATGTATTTTGATTCATAAACTAATCTAGTTTATGCCATTGTTTATAAATGGCGCCTAGTGGAGGAATGGAAACCGTATCAATGCACGCACTCCGTGTAGGGAATTCCCTCCTACTCAAGATAATTATTGTGGAGCTGGAGATACAACTGGTGCTGATAAACTTATCACCATACTGGGACAACTCACTCAAGTTATGAATAATAACCTTACTCATATGGAGCACCCTGATCCACAACGTGGAGGATCAATGTTAGACTGCTTCATGAGGAAACAACAGCCAACATTTAATGGGGGTACAAATCCATTAATAGCTGAGCAGTGGATAAACTCCTTAGAGAAAATATTCCATGCCTTGGGGAGTAGAGAAAGGGAGAAGTTTGTCATGGCAGTTTACCGCCTCACTGGAGATGCTGATCAGTGGTGGTCATTGATTCAAAACACAAAGGAAGATGATGTTGTATCAAATATGGAATTAAGGGAGTTCAAAGAGATTTTCCTAGAAAAATACTATCCCCATGACCATCGAGCAGATATGGAAAGATAATTTCTGAGTCTGAGACAAAAGGAGGATGAGAATGTCGCAAAGTATGAGGCTAACTCTACAAGGTTAGCGAGGCATGCAGCATATTATATACGTAACCCAAGAAGTAAGATTGACCATTTCTTTGATGGGTTAAAACCTTTTCTCCGATGAGCATTAGTATCACAATCTTTCTCAACATACTAAGATATAGTCTCGTGTTCTATCAAGACAGAAAAGGAATTCTCTAAGTCTTATGACAACAAAGTAAAGCAAGAGAAGAAGAGAACGGTGGAACAAGAGACAGATAAAGGGAAAAGGGAAAGAAGGATATTCCATTATGCGATAATTGTGGGAAGAATCACCCCGGTACATGCCTAAAAGGAATGGGAGTTTGTTATAAATGTGGAGAAAAAGGTCACTAGGCTCGTGATTGCAAGGTAAAGAAAGAGGCTATCAATGTTGAGTTCTACAATTGTAGAGAAATGGGGCATTATGCAAATGAATGTCCAAAGTGTCAAGGAAACTTACCTCAGAAAAGGCCAAGGGATAAAGTCTAATCTTATGCTGTTACTACAGTTGAAGTGGAATAATTAATGTACTGGTGCTTTTGGACTCAAGGATTATATTCTGGTTATAAGAATAATGTGATATATATAAGGATTGTACTGCAGTACTTGTTGTTTTCATTAAGGTTTTAATATGATGAAGGTAATCATATTTTATTATGTGACAATAAGAGAAACTTTACTTTGTTTGGAGAATCTGATGAATTGATTTTGGAATTTACAGACCTTTTAGAGAAAGTCTGGACAGAGGTATTTTGGATAATTATAAAGGTTGGAATGGATTAAGTTGAACAGTAAATAATATTGTTTAAGGTTAAAACATTTATGAATATTAGTTTTGGAATATTATAATACTAAAGTTTTAAGAAAAGGACAACCTGCAGGTTGGGGTATAACCCATCACATCGGACAAAGCTGCAGGAATCTAACCCACAACCATAGTGTGACAGGCCTTTATTACCTACCACTAGCCTACAGGAAGTCCCTGGTTATTACAAAATAGTTTTCCTAATCTAAATAGTAAGTGTTAATATTTGGAACCTTGTACGAATAGGATAAATATAATATTTTTGAGTTCTAATATCTTTTTGAGTAAAATATGGGTTTGAGGTAAACATTTATTAAAGAATCAAAGTCTACATGTCAAGTAAGGATATTTCCTTACGTTCTTAGAAAATCCCTTAAATAAATTCCTCAACTATATGAAAGGTAACATAAAACAAAAATGTTGCCAGTTAATTTTCCAACTGGGGATTCAATGACTATTTAACCAATCACAAGTTTGTGATTTTATAATGGTTAAATTTCTCATAATCCTGATTTCTACAACTCTCCATCAGACCTTGATGGTTTGTTTCTCCTCTATATCCATATTTTCATAGAATCCTAGTATGGGCTATCTCGGATGACCTTAGTACTTCTCTTTCTTTCTTTTAAAGTTATATTTTTATTAACCCTATTTCTGATGTGGGTTTTCCACAAAGGAATTTTCTACATCCAACCTTTTATTTTCAAAGAAAAATTTTAAATTATGAGGACACAATTTTTTGAAGAAGGGGAGAATGTAACACCCCGAGCTTCCATCGTACGCTTCTCATTCAATAATTCAATAGCTTGCATTGTACGCAAGTTTGAGATTCTAACACACCGCGACCAATCAAAATAGCCATTATGAATAGTAATACCCAATTTTTTAAATTATATATATTTTATATTTCAAAATGGACTTCATTTTTGGATTCGAAATATCGAAATTATCCTAAGTTGAACTTTTTGTAATTTTCTGAGAACTTCCAATTTTTTATGAATAGTGAAAAATACTTAAAAACAACTATTTTAATCAAAATAATTTATATTGATAAATTATACTATTGAGTGGTTTTAAAGTATAATTATAATATATTTTTACCATTTTATCCAATGGTGGTCATTAAAATTAATTTCACTTTGAAATTGGACATAAACAATTGTCAATCTTTTGATATATATTGTTTCTGAAAAACACGCTATTTGTTGTCACAGTGGGATTTAATTATAAAATTAATTAATTCAACTTATATGTTTGGAATTTTGTAAAATAGACATCATTTTTGAATTCTAAATACCAATTATAGCTTAGGGTGAAATTTTGGCATTGTTCTGAAAAACTTCAATTTTTGATGAATAGTGAAACCACTAAGTGGTAGTTAAAAAAACTGATTTTTCGTTTAAATAAAATATTACCACTTCTGTGATTTGATTTTCAAAAATCTGACATACATGGTTGTCATTATGAAGTAAAATTTTGTTCAATGGGATAAAAATAATTTTTTGGTGAATAGTAACTTTTAAGTTTAATTAATTGTGATTAAAGGTAATTAGTTAAAGTTAAGGTAAAATGATATTATAAAAATATGAAAATACCCTTAAACTTATCCTACCCCTATTGGATGAGTCATGGCCGACCAAGAAAATCCATGGGTCAACATGGGGACCCCATGGAGCCACTTTGGTAGGAAAATGACATTAAAAACCTTTTATTTAATGTTAAAATAAAAATGTCACAAACATGAGTTGTTCTGCTAAAACAATTTTTATAAGGGGTTATAAAAGTCATATTTTTTACCATAAATATTAATTGTAAATATAAAAAGATTTCCTACATCATGGTTATTTTTTTATAATTTTTAGACATCAAATAAATTAAATTTATTATGACACAATGATGATGCAACGATTACCTCATTAATTAACGATTTAAATAAAATGAAAGATTAATGTAAAATCTAAGACATAAACTTGTCAAAAACCTATTGTATGAGCGTATTTAGAACCCTTATCACCTTATCCTAGAAATATATCATTGTGGGACCTTTGTAATCCGAAAATCCCTTCATAATAATGTAACATTACATGACTTTCCAAGAGTGCCCCTCCTCTCCTTTTATAAAAGGCCCCCACCACTACCACCTTATTCGCACATTCAAAGCCTTTTGGCTCGGCCAAAATCTGCCCAAATATTCTCTCCACTTTCCCGTATTACTCCTAGAAGCCTCAATTTGGGCAGAATTCTTCCCAAGGAAGCCTTTCGCTCAAATCAAAAAGACTTACCCGATTTTAAGGTAATGTCGTCTCTTATGTCATTTTGTTTTATTTTGCTTCTCAAACCCCCTAAACTCTTTTTATCATTTTATTTTGTAACAAAAACAGTATATTAAATATACTAGGATGTTTTTATGAGAAGTATTTTATTTACACTTACACACACCTTCGTCAAATGGTTAAAGAACGTACTGTTTCTGTGGGTGGCGAATTACTGCCTCATGAAACGATGATTGTTCAATATTCTTTTAACACCTCTAATGGTGGCCATTATGATGACACTATTTTTATATATGATATATATTATGTTTTTGTTTTCCTTATTATTCTTTATTTTTCATTTATGGAATACCTTTACGATTTCCATTATGGGTAACCGTGATAATTTCATTTTAAGAAGTGCGGACTACCGCCCCCTCAAAGTGATTTGAATCGTTAATGTCATATGTGGGATGTATAAAGGATAGATTAAATGGTATTATACATTATATTATACTATAATTATATTATACCTTTATATATTTATAACTTCATTCCATTAAATATGAAATAGAATTGAAAGTAGCGTTCATGCGTACGTACGGCTTACCGTCTCCATGAACAGTGCATTTCATTTCTTAACTCTAAATGTTGTGTAATATTATAAATGAATGTATATACTGGATATATATTATGTATATGATATCTACATCATGAATATAATTATGGATATAATGGATATTCTACCACATAAACAACTTTTAATTATAAGAAGTTTATTGTTGACTCAAGTACCAAAGATCGACAAAATGACCATTATTAACTTAAATGACTACATAATTTTCATAACATGGTAATAAGTGATATAAAAGGGGTTATGAAATTGAAAAAGGTTATTAAAAAAGTAGAGATTAACTCTAGTTTATTATTCAGGAGGTTAAAGAATGATCGAGTCAAGTCAAACATGAGGTAAGGGTTAATTCTACAACCTCTACATTATTCAAGGTTGTTCATATGTAATTATCTTATGGGACCTCTTTATCATCTACATCCATGTTTTTTAAATATATCTTTCAAAACATTTTTACTATTTATTATAAAATGGGTTAAAGTCATTTATACCCTTATTTGACCTTATAGGTTTTTGAAAGGAATCTTTCCGTCATTTTCCAAACAAGGTACTTTTTGACATTATTCGAAAAAATTAAGGTAAGGGAATTTCTTAACCCAATTTCTATTCTTTAAGTTAATCTCAAACTTTCAAATTATTTCATGATATTATTATGTACTATCTTGTATTTTTACTTTCATTATGTGTACTTATAGTGAATACACATAATATATCTGTTGGAATCACCTGTTTTGATAATCCAAAATCATGCTTAAACATTAATTATGATGTATTAAAACCTTGCATTAATCTTATTATTCTATGCTTAAACGTATTTTATTCTAAACAGTTCATATTCTTACTCTCATAACTTTACTGTAACAGCTTACAGTAGTATTTACATAAGTTTAGTATTGTTAGCTAACAGTCAGAGTTTTCTTTTCAAAGTCACAGTTACAGCTAACTGTCACCTTAAGTTACTGTTGCAATAGGTTCACAGTTACAGGGTTACAGTCGAAGACTAATACAATCTTACAGTCACGAGTCTACCGCTATCTATTGTCAGAGCTCACAGACGAAGGTCACAGTTACAAGACTTCTGTTCAAAGTTTTCTCTGTTCAAGTTCACAGTCGAACAAGTCTACAGTTGTAACATGTTCGCAGTCGAACAAGCCTACAGTCATAAGTCTACAGTCAAGGTTACAGTTAGACAGCTTCTGTCGACTAAGTCTACTGATGATCGAGGTCTACAGTTGACAAAGGTTACAGTTCTACAAATTTGATATTACAAGTCTATAGTTAGAGAGGCTACAGTTACATGGAGTAAAAGCTACCATTGCAAGCCTACAGACAGCAAGCCTTTTGTTGAAGTCAGCAGTCAGAAGGAAGTCCACAGTTGGAAGACCACAGTTGAAGCCCACAGTGACATACATTCTCGACCAGTCTATTATTATTATTATATTTCTACTTTTTTTCTTTACCAATTTGATTAATACTAATCTAACGGTCATGTCTAGACAAATTAATACACCTAACATTATTTATTGATATTTGCAGACATATCAAGAAATAATACATTGTACGAGGAAGATCGCACATGTAACTCAAGACTATTTATCTTGTCGGCCTCGGGTGAACAAAAAGGGCATATATGGAGGAGTATAAAAAGAAGAGAGAAGCATTCAAGAAATAGCAATGAATGGAACGAAAAGAACAGTGACATACACGAACAAGAATAGAGGAAGCACACACAGAGTCTAACATCTACAACTGAGAAGGAGATACGCATATACACAAAAGGAAGAACTCTCGAGCATTCATTCTGAAGAACAAAAGAGTCTCAAGTGAACCGACTGAAAGAACCGTCTCCTAAAAGCCATGCTGTGAAGCACTCAAACTCAAGGAAGCTGATCACTTGAACATCTGGAAGTCTGGAAATCACAACACTCTGTTTTAGTGTCCACTTACAGAAAAAGGGCCAAAGCTTCAAGCCACTCATTCCTACGAGTCCAGAACTGATCTGCCAACACTATAGAGCACTCTAAACCTTCTTCTTTCTATCTATTGCTCTACTGTGTTTAAGTGTTTTACATTTGTGAGCAGTGTGTTAGTATTACACACACTGTCTCCTGTGCTTAAACTGAGGGATACTGAAAATCCTTATCCCAAACCTTTTTTACATTTGTTACCCATGTATAACTGTGGAAGAAGCCTGGTGTGGCTTGGTCATTTGTTTTCCCACGTATAACTGTGGCAGAGGTTGTCAAACCTGGACAGTTTGTGAAAACTGTTGTAAAGCCCGATACAGGCTGTGTATCAATCCTTTTTTATAAAATTGCTTGGTAGTAGGTGATCACCAAGTGGAAGAGGACTAAGTCTCGGCTTGAGACTGAACCTCTTGGTTATTTCTCTGTGTTTGTAGTTATACTCTATATCCATACTATACATATTCATTTCATATTCCGCTGCTATTACTTTGAAATACAATCTATCTTCAAAGCTACTTTGATAATTAAATTCGCAAGTGTTTATATTTATTATAAATCAGTAAATTAGTTTCAAAAGTTAATTTGATCATAAGATTAAGTTAACTGAGAACTAATCAATCTTTGAGAAGCTAATTGAACCTTTATAATCTATATAAATTCACTACAGTTTAATTTGTTTTTGAAATTGGGGGATTTTATTAGAAATTGTTTTTAACAGAAAATTTTTAATTGGAACTCAATTCACCCCCCTCTTGAGTGTCCACTCTGACCAACATTTGGTATCAAAGGATGTGTTTATCTCTGTTATACTTGCTCAAAGTTTTATTTTAACTCTCTGTTTTTAAACTGTGATTGTAGTTTTATCTAAAAGATCTTAAATTTCTGTTAGTTCTAAATTTTATCTCTTTAAAACATTTTCTAAAATTTCTTTATGGATAATAGACTAGAAGGTGCTGCTACTAACAGGCCACCCTTCTTTAATGGTGTGAATTATGCCCAATGGAAGCTCAAAATGAAAATTCATTTGGAAAGTATGGGTTTTGATATTTGGACTGCTATAGAGTCTCGATACAAGATTCCAGAAACTGAAAGAATAACTTGGGATGAACCTACTAAGGTAGCTTACAATAATAATTGTAAGGCTGTGAATGATCTCTACTGTGCTCTAGGAGATGAGGAATTCAATAGAATTTCTGCATGTAAAACTGCTTTTGAAATCTGGGACACCTTAGCTGTTTCTCATGAAGGAACAACTAATGTCAACGAAATGCGGTTAATTACTTATACTATCAAATATGATAACTTTAAGATAAAAGCTGATGAACCTATTTCTGATATGTATCTCAGGTTTAATGAGATAGTCAACACAATGAGCTCACTCGGAAAGATTGTTCCAGCAAAGGAGCAGATCATGAGATTATTGAGATGTCTGCCTGACAGATGGAGAGGCACATCCGTTTCAATTAGAGAATCCTGTGATATTGGAACTTTGCCTGTCAAGGAGTTAATTGGTAAGCTGATGATGTACGAAGAAGAGCTCAAGGTAAATAAAGAGGAAGATGAGGAACCAAAAAGAAAATCTGTAGCTTTTAAGTCTACTGCATCAAAGAGCAAAGACAAGGAGAAAGTGCATATACCAACTGAAAGCTCATCAAGTGAAGACTTAGATTCTGACAGTGATGCCGAGATGGCACAAATTGCAAGGAGATTCAAGAAGTTCTATAGGAAGAAGAAGTTCTTCAGAAAACCAAACTACAAGGGTAAGTATGATAGACAAGGTAAGTGGAAGAAAGATTGGAAGAAAACTGATAAAGAAGAAGACATAGTTTGCTATGAATGTAAAAGGAAAGGACACATCAAAGCTGACTGTCCTAAGTTAAAATTCAAGAAGAAATATGAGTACAAGGACAAGAATTATAAGAAAGCTATGAAGGCCACCTGGAGTGCTTCAGAAGACAGCACAAGTGAATCAGAATCCAGTGATTCTGAAAGAAATCGTGCTAATATGTGTTTCATGACAAACACATTTGAGGTAACCTTAGACACTCCCACTTTAAACTCTTATTATTCTGAAGGTGAAGCAAAATCTGGTTCTGATTCTGAAAATATGTCTAAAGATGAATTGATTGAATACTGTAATATGCTGGAAGAAACGTGTAATGAACTAAAGGATAAATATAAGTCTTTAAAGAAACAACATGCTCTTACTACAAGTGTCAAGTCTGCACTTGATGTAGAAAAAGAGAAAAATGTTCAATTATTAAAGGAGAATACAGAACTGAAACTATCTAATGAACAACTTAGAAAGGACTTAGAAACATTCACAAATGGAAAAGATACTCTAACCCAACTGCTAGGAAAGCAAGTTGCACCTAAGTATGCTACTGTCTTGGGATACCAACCTGGACAAAGACAGTTTACTAAAACACGATTTATTCCCAAGTCTGGAAAAAATCCTGCTAGTTCCAGTTTTGGAAATTCGTATGCTGCAACTGGTTATTTAAATAGTTGTAGATCAAATAAAGTATATCTCTCTAAATCTGTTGCATCTATTAATTGTATGGGACCCATAAAACAAATCTGGGTACCTAAATCCTTGATTGCTAACATATCTGGACCCAAGAAAATCTGGGTACCAAAGTCATTTCCTGTCTAATCTGTTTTGTAGGAAATCTGTTTGAAAAGCAATTACAAGAAGGTATGGTACTTAGACAGTGGATGTTCAAGACACATGTCTGGGGACTATTCGTGCTTCAAAAGCTTAATAAAGGTTGATGGAGGATATGTCACTTTTGGTGATAACTCAAAAGGAAAAATCATCGGCTTAGGCCAGATTGGTAACACTGACTCAGTATTAATTTCCAAAGTTTTATTTGTTGATGGACTTAAGTACAACCTATTTAGCATTTCTCAATTGTGTGATGATGGTTTTAATGTCAAGTTTGAAAAAAATTATTGTGATGTTTATAATTCCAAAAATGCTTTAATATTTTCTGCCTTAAGAAATGAAAATGTTTATGCTGTTGACTTAAACACTTTAGCTAAACATAATGTTACTTGCTTAAATGCTTTTCATAAAGAGTCTTGGCCGTGGCATAGGAGATTAGGACACTGCAACATTCACTCACTTAGAAAACTCTCTAAGAAACACCTAGTTAGAGACCTACCTAAGCTTGAATTCCCAAATGACAAAGTGTGTAATCCCTGTCAAAAGGGAAAACAACACAAAGTTTCTTTTAAACTAAAGAAAGAAGTTTCAACTTCTCAACCACTTGAACTGGTTCACATGGATTTGTTTGGACCATCAAGAATTTCAAGTCTAAATGGGAAGCACTATGTTTATGTTCTTGTAGATGACTTTTCTAGATATACTTGGGTATACTTTCTAGCTCACAAAAGTGAAGCCTGCTCTTCCTTTGTTAAATACTCTAAGTCTGTAGAAAATCTTAGTGGACTTAAGATTAAGACCTTGAGGAGTGATCATGGCCGTGAGTTTGAGAATCAAGAATTTGAATCTTACTGCTCACACAATGGCTATGCTCACAATTTTTCTGCTCCTAGGACACCTCAACAGAATGGTGTAGTGGAAAGAAGAAACCGAACCCTGCAAGAAATTGCAAGGACTATGCTTAATGAATATGACCTGCCTGTTTACTTTTGGGCTGAAGCTGTAAATACAGCCTGCTATGTTATTAATAGAGTCTTGATTAGACCGGTTCTTAAGAAAACCCCTTATGAGTTATGGAATAATAGGAAGCCTAAGGTTAATTACTTTAGAGTTTTTGGCTGCAAAGTCTTTATTCTGAATACTAAAGATAATCTTGATAAATTTGCTCCAAAAAGTGATGAAGGAATTTTCCTGGGTTACTCTATGTCTAGTAAAGCCTATAGAGTGTTCAATAAGAAAACCAAATGTGTGGAAGAATTTGTTCACATCAAGTTTGATGAGACTGATCCACATGAGTCTAAAACTTCTCTTGAAGATGTTGAAGAAGACTTATCTGTTCTGCACCTAAATGACAAATCTAAAGAACCTGTAATAAAAACATCCAGTTCTGGACTTTTTCCAGAATCTTCCTCTGTGGAACCTGAACCTATAAATGAACCTGAAATCTCTAGTTCAACCTTTACCAAATCAACTAGGATTCTAAAGAATCATCCTTCAGATGCTGTCGTTGGTAATCTTGATAGAGGAACACAAACTAGAGCTTCTCTAAGAAATCAGGTTGAACATCAAGCTTTTCTTTCACAGCTTGAACCCAAAAATGTCAATGATGCTATCAGTGATGAATTCTGGGTAATGGCTATGCAAGAAGAACTAAATCAGTTTGAAAGAAACAAAGTTTGGGAATTAGTGGAAAGACCTAAAGACACTCTTACCATAGGCACTAAATGGGTGTTTAGAAACAAAGTTGATGAGTTTGGTAATATAATCAGAAACAAAGCTAGGCTAGTTGCACAAGGGTATAGTCAGGAAGAAGGAATAGACTATGAGGAAACCTTTGCACCCGTGGCTAGACTAGAGGCCATTAGGATATTACTTGCTTATGCTGCTCATCTGAATTTCAAACTATATCAAATGGATGTTAAAAGTGCTTTTCTAAATGGATATATAATTGAAGATGTATTTGTGAAACAACCTCCTGGTTTTACAAATCCCCATTTTTCTAATCATGTTTTTAAACTATCTAAAGCTTTATATGGTTTAAAGCAAGCTCCAAGAGCTTGGTATGATAGGCTCAGCTCTTTTCTTATTTCGAAAGGATTTACTAAAGGGATAGCTGATCCTACTCTTTTTATTAAATGGATTTCTAAAGATGTCTTAATAGTACAAATTTATGTGGATGATATTATTTTTGGATCTTCTAAAAATTCTTTATGTGTTGATTTTTCAAAAATAATGCAAAATGAGTTTGAAATGAGTTTAATGGGAGAACTCAAATTTTTCCTTGGATTTCAGATCTTTCAAAATAAAAATGGTATTATTTTGAACCAAAGTAAATATATTAAAGATCTTCTAAAAAGTTTTTCTTTGGATGGCACCAAAGGCAGTGACACACCTATGAGCACCACTTGCAAGTTGGACAGTGATGAAACTGGTGAACCAGTGGATCAAACCAATTACAGAGGTATGATAGGTAGTCTACTGTACCTTACTGCCAGTAGACCTGACATCATGTTCAGTGTATGCATGTGTGCTCGGTTTCAAGCCAATCCAAAAGAGTCTCATTTGAATGCTGTTAAAAGGATTTTCAAATATCTAAAACATACTCCCAACTTGGGATTATTTTATCCAAAAGGACAATCATTTGATTTATTAAGTTATTCTGATGCTGATTTTGCTGGCTGCAAGTTAGATAGAAAGAGCACCTCTGGAACATGTCACATTTTAGGCAAGTCACTAGTATCTTGGTGTAGTAAGAAGCAGAATTCTGTTGCATTATCTACTACCGAAGCTGAGTATATAGCTGCTGGTAGCTGTTGTGCACAAATCTTGTGGATGAAACACACTTTACTAGACTATGGATACCAATTCAAACATGTCTCTATAAGGTGTGACAATACAAGTGCTATTAACATTTCTAAAAATCCAGTATCTCATGCTAGGATAAAACATATTGATGTGAGACATCACTTTCTGAGGGATCATTATCAAAAAGGTGATATCACTCTTGAGTTCATTGGCACTGAACATCAGTTAGCTGATATTTTTACAAAGCCTTTGAATTCTGAGAGATTAAGTTACATCAAACATGAGTTAGGTATGATTAATTATAGCACAGTTGAAACCTCACAGTTGAAACCTCAATGTTGAAACCTCACAGTTGAAACCTCACAGTTGAAACCTCACAGTTGAAACCTCACAGTTGAAACCTCACAGTTGAAACCTCACAGTTGAAACCTCACAGTTGAAACCTCACAGTTGTAACCTCACAGTTGAAACCTCACAGTTGAAACCTCACAGTTGAAACCTCACAGTTGAAACCTCACAGTTGAAACCTCACAGTTGAAACCTCACAGTTAGACCTCACCGGTGTACCTCACTGTTACATCTCTCTATAGGCTGTTTCGCTGTTTAACCTTATTTTATTTTTGCGGGAATTCGAACCGTTTCTTTTCTTTATAATTTTATTTCTAAATCCCTAAATGATAAAATTTAGAACATCGAACATATCTCAATCCACTCATCTCGACCCTTGCTCTCTCAATTCCTAAACTCTAAACCTTCAACCGAACCTCGAAACCTCATTCAGTTCCAATGGCCAGAACAAAGCGACCCCCGACTGTCAATGAAGATGCACCAATGCCAAAGAGGACTCGAGTCGAATCCAGTGGCACCGGGAACGCCTCGATAATACCTGTTAATCCACATCTGACTAAGAGAGAAATAGTTGTTGAGAAGGAGCTAAGTGAAGAGTGGATTTTATCGAGCAGATCATTAGTACTGGCAGTGCTTAATGAGCAAGGATGGACCGAATGCTTCACAAACAATAATGGACCGTACTACCCGAAGCTGGTGAAGGAATTCTATGAATATCTATAGTTCGAGGAAGAGGATGATCTGCATAGACTGGTATCCAGAGTAAACGACAATGAAGTCAGTTTTTCATCCGTTGAATGGGCTGCATGTTTAAGAGTTCCTCATGAGGGTATTTACAACTACTATTCTGGAGTGGCTCCTCCAAATAGTGGAATCTTTGATCATGAGACGGCTCTGGAAGAACTGGCAGGCAATGGCACAGTAAGAAAGATTATTGCTGCTGAAATGAGTGAAGAGGACAGGCTTCTGTTTATGTTTATTCAGCATGTACTGAGTCCTAGAAGAAGAGATTTTGCAACTCTGAAGCACCCGGATATTTACTTGATGTACTTATTAAAACATGGAAGGAAGGTCAACCTTTGTAGGTTGCTGATGGCTCAGATGGAGGACATGATAAAGGCAAGCTCAAAATCAAGTGCCTTGTTTCATGCTAAACTCATTTCGGTAATGTTGAAAGTGAAAGGTGCAGCTGGAAGTCAGGAAGAGTTGATAGTGGAAAAGAACAGTGTATGTATCTCGAAAGTAATCTGCAAATTCATGAAGATCAGTTGGAATCCCTGGAAGAAATCATGGGTGAATGATGAGGAGAGAATATATGAGAAATTTAGCCCTTCTACTCATCCCTCTAGACCGAGAGATAGGAGAGATCCAGGCTTAATGCCTGATGAGCCTGAACCTGTATACTCAGATGATGAACAGACTGCAGTAGTTGGTGACTCTGCAAGAGAGAACACCCCAATTGATGAAGGGAGTGATCCTGAGACTACTCACAGTACTGTCAGGACAGTGGCATTTGGAGCAGCAAGCCCTCCAAAAGAACTACCTAGTAGAGAACCTGTTCTAAGAGACAGTGAGACTGAGTCTACGGAATAAGAAGAAGAAGAATCTCAATATTTTGTCAAGGACACCTCTGACGAGGATGATACAGTCGAAGCAGAAGAGGCTGGAGCTTCAAATGAAAATCAAGAAACTGTTGCAGAAGATGAAGAGGAGATCAGTGGTGAAGAAACAGAAGAACTTAGTATGAGCCCTCTGATAGGGTATACAGACAAGTCAGTGTCTGACCAGGAAGCAGGAGTGGTCTCTACTACTGTTGTCATGGAAGTGGTTGATGACTCAACAGAGAGGGAGGCTAACCTCACTGCTGAACCTACAGAGGAAGAAAGTATGGAACCTGCTAGAGCTACAGAAGAGAACTTAGAGTTACCCAGAGTCGAACAGATAGTAGAAAATGTTCAGGAAGGAGCTCCAAGTGAGGGGGAGCGTTTTGGTTCAGTCTCTGTACTGTATGATATAGAAGGATGGACCTCAGATCCAGGATACATGGTGTTAGAACTCAATTATGAGGATTCAGATGAGGAAAACCAACCACCAAGAAATCCAGTTATCCTAACTAACAGCTCTCCAGTGTTAGAAACTGAAAGATTGGCCACCAAGGAAGACCTTGAATCCTTAAAGAATGAAATGAAGGAGACCATCAGACAGTCTGTTGCTGAATTGAAAAACAGTCTTTTTGATGAGCTGAAAAATGTAGAACAATCCTTAGAATTATCTCTAGGATGTGTTGTGGGAAGTCCAATCAAAGAAGTGATGGATGAAATGAAAGTGTGCCACACTCAAATTGAAAGCTGGACTGGAGCAGTAGTGGCCCTCAGACAATCAGTTGCTTCTTTAACTGCCCTGAGCAGTTCTCAGACACAAGTGGCCAGTGAGACTCGATACATCAAAGAAGTGGTCAAGCAGTTTGTGGAAGTATTTGAGGCTTTCAAGAAATCAGTAAAAGAACACTTTAGCAATCAGGATGTTGTCATTCAGAAAGTGATTGGAAATCTGACTCAGTCTTTCAAGGAGACAGTGGCATTCTCAGTCAAGTCCCTTCCTTCATCTAGCTCTCCTGTAGACCTTGAGCAGTTTAGAAGCCTGCTCAGAGAAGAGCTTACTCAGGCCCGTGCAAATGACACATCAGACCTACAGATCCTTGCTACTACAATAGAAGTCAGTGGCTTTGTTCGTGAGCACCTGCAGGCTGCTACTGCTTCTCAGGAGGCCATCAAAAGTAAAGTGGATTATTACTTTTATCGGATTTTCACCAAGCATCAGTTGAACCATCACTTCAAGCTCATGCTAGAAACTATGAAGCTGCCTCCTATAACTCAAGCTTTCAAAGAACAAGTTAGCAAGCTACGAGAGTTGACCCCGGCTTTGGATAAATTCTTGGAAAACAAAAATGACTTCTTATCTTCCATGGACAGAGGAGGAAACATCATCATGGATTTCAGGAATCTGCTCCTAACTTTTCTTCATGTGGACTGCACACCTGTTATAGTTCCTCCTACCCTACCTGTCTCCCACCCCAGTGGTTCTTCAGTAATGTCTCCTGCTGATGCCCTCAGAAGCCTTAGACCACTGATACCTCGGCAAGCTACTCACTACAGGCCTTCAGGAGCATCTGTTGCTGCCCCTCCAGACATTCCTACTACAATTCCTAAGCCTGTTGATCTTTCACCTACTGCTCCATCTTCTTCCTCCAAAGGAAAAGATCCCTTACCTACAGATGACGAGGATTGAGTCTGTTTATGTTTTTTTTTTGATAGGGATCATGTATTCACGTTTTGGGTCATGTAATGTACTCATTATTAATACAATGTTTATTTTCTCTCTCTCTGTCTTTCTTTTTGTTAATCACAAAGGGGGAGAAATAGGGAGAAATGAAATAGGGAGAAATCGGGAGAAATCGGGAAAACTCGGGGGAGAAATGAACCTATACAAAGAGGGAGAAATCCATGAGGATTATACCTAATTTTTGTGCTCATATTGCTAATACTGTGTTTTGTACACTTCTCTCTGATACATCTATATTTCATTCCATACTGACATAATTTGTGATTATCAAAAAGGGGGAGATTGTTGGAATCACCTGTTTTGATAATCCCAAATCATGCTTAAACATTGATTATGATGTATTAAAACCTTGCATTAATCTTATTATTCTATGCTTAAACGTATTTTATTCTAAACAGTTCATATTCTTACTCTCATAACTTTACTGTAACAGCTTACAGTAGTATTTACATAAGTTTAGTATTGTTAGCTAACAGTCAGAGTTTTCTTTTCAAAGTCACAGTTACAGCTAACTGTCACCTTAAGTTACTGTTGCAATAGGTTCACAGTTACAAGTTTACAGTCGAAGACTAATACAAGCTTACAGTCACGAGTCTACCGCTATCTATTGTCAGAGCTCACAGACGCAGGTCACAGTTACAAGACTTCTGTTCAAAGTTTTCTCTGTTCAAGTTCACAGTCGAACAAGTCTACAGTTGTAACAAGTTCGCAGTCGAACAAGCCAACAGTCATAAGTCTACAGTCAAGGTTACAGTTAGACAGCTTCTGTCGACTAAGTCTACTGATGATCGAGGTCTACAGTTGACAAGGGTTACAGTTCTACAAATTTGATATTACAAGTCTACAGTTAGAGAGGCTACAGTTACATGGAGTAAAAGCTACCATTGCAAGCCTACAGACAGCAAGCCTTTTGTTGAAGTCAGCAGTCAGAAGGAAGTCCACAGTTGGAAGACCACAGTTGAAGCCCACAGTGACATACATTCTCGACCAGTCTATTATTATTATATTTCTACATTTTTTCTTTACCAATTTGATTAATACTAATCTAACGGTCATGTCTAGACAAATTAATACACCTAACATTATTTATTGATATTTGCAGACATATCAAGAAATAATACAATGTACGAGGAAGATCGCACGTGTAACTCAAGACTATTTATCTTGTCGGCCTCGGGTGAACAAAAAGGGCATATATGGAGGAGTATAAAAAGAAGAGAGAAGCATTCAAGAAATAGCAATGAATGGAACGAAAAGAACAGTGACATACACGAACAAGAATAGAGGAAGCACACACAAAGTCTAACATCTACAACTGAGAAGGAGATACGCATATACACAAAAGGAAGAACTCTCGAGCATTCATTCTGAAGAACAAAAGAGTCTCAAGTGAACCGACTGAAAGAAACGTCTCCTAAAAGCCATGCTGTGAAGCACTCAAACTCAAGGAAGCTGATCACTTGAACATCTGGAAGTCTGGAAATCACAACACTCTGTTTTAGTGTCAACTTACAGAAAAAGGACCAAAGCTTCAAGCCACTCATTCCTACGAGTCCAGAACTGATCTGCCAACACTATAGAGCACTCTAAACCTTCTTCTTTATATCTATTGCTCTACTATGTTTAAGTGTTTTACATTTGTGAGCAGTGTGTTAGTATTACACACACTGTCTCCTGTGCTTAAACTGAGGGATACTGAAAATCCCTATCCCAAACCTTTTTTACATTTGTTACCCACGTATAACTGTGGAAGAAGCCTGGTGTGGCTTGGTCATTTGTTTTCCCACGTATAACTGTGGCAGTGGTTGTCAAACCTGGACAGTTTGTGAAAACTGTTGTAAAGCCCGATACAGGTTGTCTATCAATCCTTTTTTATAAAATTGCTTGGTGGCAGGTGATCACCAAGTGGAAGAGGACTAAGTCTCGGCTTGAGACTGAACCTCTTGGTTATTTCTCTGTGTTTGTAGTTATACTCTATATCCATACTATACATATTCATTTCATATTCTGCTGCTATTACTTTGAATTACAACCTATCTTCAAAGCTACTTTGATAATTAAATTCGCAAGTGTTTATATTTATTATAAATCAGTAAATTAGTTTCAAAAGTTAATTTGATCATAAGATTAAGTTAACTGAGAACTAATCAATCTTTGAGAAGCTAATTGAACCTTTATAATCTATATAAATTCACTACAGTTTAATTTGTTTTTGAAATTGGGGGATTTTATTAGAAATTGTTTTTAACAGAAAATTTTTAATTGGAACTCAATTCACCCCCCTCTTGAGTGTCCACTCCGACCAACAATATCTATTTTATTTAAAAATGATCTTTGTAAGGGACTTCGTCTCAATCTCCATTCATTGAGGAATATTTTTTTTATACACAAATTTCTTTTATACAGTGTATAAACCCCTTTGAATTTTAAATTTATTCAAAAGGAATATTTTTATACAAAGTGTTTTACTAGACTACAAAAAGGAATGTTTTTCTTGTTGTACGTATGTGGCGACAACAACTTCTTCGCGGCCGTGACCATTATTTGAGTTTCGGCTTCCTCTACAAGCCATAACTTTTTTTAAATGCAAAATAAATAACAATATTTAATTTTCTTTTATTTTGGTATTGAAAATGGTTTTGAAAGTGTTTTTATTATATCAATGTGTTGTATTGATATCTTGTGATAGAAATGTGGAAATGTTATGTTTCCTTTATGCATGTTTTATGTGATACAATTATGTTATGGTTTATGATATGTTTAAACCTGTACATATGAGGAATGCATTGGACTTAATAAGTGACGGGTGGAGCCCGCTATAGCTCCTCGATGCATCGGTAGGTCTCATGAGACAAACTAGTGTCTTGGCACGAGGCCTTGACAAAATCTTATTTTTAGTCTTGGCACGAGGCCTTGGCTACGTGGTTATGATAGTCTGGCATTATGCATTCCATCATTATGAAAGTGGTTATTGATATTGCATGTGATTATTTGAAGAGTAGAATATCCATGTGAATAAGTAAATGGCATTATCCCATTTTACTTTTTCCATATTATGTTTAAGTTCAAGTTTAAAAGGATTTTGTTTTAGTTATACTTTTCCTTAAATGTTTATGTTTATTTATGAAAGCTTCCACTATATTATTATCCTTACTGAGCATCTGAGCTCACCCCTTCCAATGTTTTAATTTTTCTAGGATGTGAATAAGTATATTATGAATGATCTATAGGGATAGTATGAGGGGATGTAAAGACAAGATGTTGTTGTAGTTTTATTTTACTTTATGATGTAATGTAAGACTTATGAATGTATCTAGTGTTTCCAAGGCTACTAAACTAATCGGTCTTTCGAGACATGACCTTTTGTGATCATGCCAATGTTACGCAATGACGCACCGACTCTGGTAAACTAGGTTCGGGGCGTTACAATCATAACCATTCAGGATAATATAAACAATACAAACTCAAAAGGAAGAAATGCATATAATAACCTCTAAGAATAACTAGAGTGAAGAATTAAAAAAAATACAAAGTATGAAATTGTAAAAATATATTCATAACCTAAAAATAAAAGGACAACCATCCTAAAAAATAATTATAAGTAAAGTCTTATTCACAAAATCCTATAATGACCACCTCTTTTGATCACTATCATGAAGTACTGATATGTTCTAACAACACTAGGACCACCAAGGTCACCATCTAACTACTTTTTATCTGCATAAGACACTTCATGTATGAGAAGAGCTCATGCTAAGGTGAGTATATAAAAACCTAGTAGGACACCCCAAAAACCAAAAGGGGGGAAATAAAAATAAATAGTTAGATAAACATATGATAAAAATAGGTGAGAATAAGTACAATAAAAAGATATTCTTATAGAGAAACCCTATTTGAAGAGAGAGGGATATCAATCTTCATAGTCTACTAGGAAAGTAGAGTTTTCCCATAACTACAAGAGTCAGTTTTGTATCAATTATTGTATCTCAACATAAACCTCACTAGATATATAGGGGCCAATACCTTGCTGATAGTATGACACAATCTAGGGGTGGTAACACTATAAGTGTAGAGAACCAGTGCCCCTATAATCATTTACTAGAGTGTTCTAATATGAAAATAGAAAAACCACACCTTAGGGTGACTATGGGGGGACTGTCAATATTACTTTTACATGAAATGGGGAACCCATTCCACAACCTATGATTTCTCTTATAGGGTTTTCAACCCCTCTATCACTTCAAATATCTCACAAAAGTCACAAAATCATCTAGCTGTGATAGAATGAGTAATATTATTTTTCCATATCGTGTTATTTATATGGGGTTGAAACAAATTCTAATGTCATGATCCATAGAGAAACTATTCATAACAAACTACCCATGGGACCAAATCTAAACATAAATGAAAGATGTCATTCCCCATCCCATTTCACTCTATAAATAGTAATTGGGACAGTTAGTGATAAGGCCTCAAGCATGTCTCCCTATACACCAGAAGTTTTTAACTATTAGTGTGGATATAATGGTGGATTAGGGGGGAGACTACACCCACTAGATCAGTAATAAATATAGTTGAATAATAAATAATAATGCATCATAATATAAATCATCTAGATGATAATAAACAGACATAAGAAATAACTAGTATCATATAAACATGATGATAACAACATGCTATAAAAAGGGAAACTGGAATACAATACAATACATGCTCTATAAGATTAAAAAAAACCAATAGATAAACTTCACTAACATCATGATAACTATCTAGGTCCTATACTCATGTACTCCATCCTAGTATATAAGATCAATCAACCATAGTTGGGCACTAACCTTAGCCCATAACTTCAAGAATAAGAAATTTCCAAGTACCAAATGGAAACCTAAACAAGGTGTGGATAAAACTTAGTAGGCCACCACCAATGGTGTCTAATGAAAATATAGTCCATGAATAAAAACGTAATTTTCATGGAGGTATAATAAAAATATGAAATAAGGTAAATATAAAATATTTTGGGCTTATAAAGCTCATAGAAATCTTATTTAAATCTAACTAATTTATCATAATCTAGATGTACCTAAGCATTAGGATAATATATTATAGAAATAGGACCCCTGGATATATGCCTAGGATTCCATGTGTAACACAATTCATGTGGAATATAAGGAGAAACCATAGAATCAAAATATAATAATGATCATAAAGTACTACATTTAAATAAGGGGCATCGATCCAAGAATCTAAATCAGGGGAACATGGAGCTTCATGTCCAAATATTACAAATAAATAATAAGGAACACCATGTCCAATAATTTCTAATTCATGATAAGGAAATCCATATCCAATAGTGAGGATCATCATGTCCAATAGTTTCTAATATATGATAAGAAATTTCATGTCTAATAGTGAGGATAATAACATCCAATAATAAATAACTCCATGTCCTATAATCTTAAATAAATGATTTAGAGGAACAGGTCCAACATTACTTAAAAATTCCTAATTAATAAATTTCAACATGCTTTATGATCATATATAAGGTATTTCATATCAGAATCCATGTTTTTCTCTAGGAATACTATAATTAACATGCATGTTGAATTTAATAGTTTAACATAGGTTATGAGAAACATCCATACCAATTTACAATTCAATCAATAAATTATATCATTTCATTCATAAGTTCCATGAAATTCCAAGTGACATGGTCATATCATTCACCTTTCATTTAATTAAGTTTATACTTTTCATTCTTAGTTAACAAGCCAACCCCACCATAGGAGGTGGTTTGGTCATAATGACATGGAAATAAGGTGTCAAGCATTCAATACATATGATAAAATATAATTCATTTTATGAAATTTATCATTTCATATTCGATGATAAAAAGGTCAAGAGATGAAAACCATTCCATTTTAAATCCACTAATTTAATTCAAAGATTTATCTTAATCAAGAGTATAACCAAACACACTCTAGAGATATTTCAGTCACTTACACATAATGGTTTTCATGGGAATACAACAATATATAGACATGGGGAAGTTCCAGTAGAGGTATCAACCTACAATTATATAAATGGGCCTCTTAAAGGGTCTAATTTATAGTCATGATAATTAATTTAAGGTTTAACACATTTTAGGACAATGGTGTAGAAATTACATTATGCTTCACATAGATACATTTCATAAATGATGAAACTTTAAGGGAAAATCATATAGACCACTTACCTTATACAAATGAAGCTTCACACATCCAAAATCGAGCCAAAATGGGAGAAATTAGAAGAATATACAAACACCCTAAAAATATGTCATATTAGCTATTATGGATATAGCATTCAATGTGGAATGATAAACTAAGAAAAGAAACAAGTAGATTTTTATACAAACCAATGGTGATGAAACATTACCTATGGAATTAAATTCTATGTCTGGATATATGATAATCACTAAAGCATGTGTGAGGGAGAGGGGTGAGCTCCTAGGTTGTTGTGTATGAAAGAGTAGAAGAATGGGGTGATTTTGGGTTAATAAAACTGAGAGAAAAATGGTCATTTTACCCTCTTTAAAAGGTTTCATGGTTTGAACACATGGTTTGGCTAACTATGCATCAACCATGTGGCACCCTCTGTCTAGGGACCACACCCCGCGTGAGTTAGGCGCACGATCTTTAATGTCCTATGTTTTTTAGTCAGGTTGAAAATAAAATCTTTTTGAATTTTTTAATTAGTGGGGGTGTCATTTTATTTACCACTAATAATAATCATATTCTGAGAGTTCTGTCATCTTTATAACATTTTTTTGGATGAGTAAAGAGTATTATATATTTACTCAAGTATTTTGGAAGGATTTAGGTAGTGTCGAAAGATGAATAGACTATTTTGAACTTGCAGGCTTGGGCATGTAGTTTAGGTTTAACCATGTGGCCCCTTCTAGGTAACTTTGTAGCTCATTTTTTTACTACTACATGGTTTGGGTAAAATTTATCAGGGAGGTTCACGGTAGTGCAAGGTTATCTATAGTTATTTTAGATTTATTCCACATGGTTTGCGAATGGTTAAGTAAAATCATGAACAAGCTATGAGAGGGATCTATTTTGGGATGTATATCAACATTGTAACTCACACAGTTTACGCATGGTTTGGAAAACCATGGATCCTAGTAAGGGTAGGAAATTACATTTTCCCTTATTTTTTTCTCTTGTTTCTTTTCCTCTCCTCCCTTTTCTTCCCCCTTGGTCGTACATTGTATAAAAGGAATCCCTCCTTTCCTCATCTTCTCCTATTTGAGTTATCTTTTTTGTCGGTGGTCTGATCTTCAATCCTCCATATGATATAGAACCATGTTGGTGAATCTCCCCTGACCCATGCTTCCTCTCTCTTCTTTCACCTCATGGAGAAAAAAAATCATTTGATCTATTTATCCTTATTTTCAGGGCACTCAATATAAACATAGATGTACACCAATCAACTACAAGTTAGATCTCGATATTGGACATGCCTACATGTACGAGTCCAAGGTAGGTGGTGTATACCTTTGTGTTTTTGCAATAATTTTGGGGGCATGGAATGTGTTTTTAATTTTTGAAACTAATTGATTCCATGTTTCTTCATATCTATTTGAGTCTATTCCCACATGAGATTTCTTTGGGATTTCCCTTACCATTTTCACTCGAGTAAGGCTAGGTTAGAGCTCATCCCTCCTTGGGAAGTTTGTCCAAGGGTATTTATATTAATTTAAATTTATTATTTTTGATTTAATTGAGATTCTTCATTTTACTTTTGATGTTCAATTCAATGATGTTTAATTTTTTAGTTGGTTTCAAGTTGATCAATTCAATCGTATTAAATTGAATTGGATATTTTTATTGAATTACTCATCAAAGTTATTTTTTATTGAATTTGAGATGTTAAATTCAATTTCATATAATTCCCTATTTAATTGGAAGTGAATTATTTATATATAATTTCTTTTGATATACTATCGAGACCCAATGGGTAATGATAGGCTTGTCCATGGAAATTGGGATAGAATGCCCATCTGGATTGAGGTGATGTTGATCATCTGGTTGGGATCGACCAAAATTAATTAGGTGATGAGATCACTAGTTGGGAATCTCTGAAAATTATTTGAGATGGTGAGACTGTCAGGTTGGGAATGGCCCATGATATTGGGATGGAAAGGCCATCAATTTTAAGTTACATGGTCACAGGGGAATGATGTTCAAGTTTGATGTCTCATATGGACTTATTTGGTTATTGTCGCTCACATATGCTATCCAAAGAATCTAATTACATCATGTTCATATAGGTTGACTCCATGATGATGTTTTTTGTTTTTGACCACTCTATTGGGTAGAGGCCTCCAATAGTGTGGATTATCAAAAAAAAATTGGGTTACTTGCCGTAGAAATCCATGTGGGAGGTAAGGATCCATCGATTGATAGGGATGAGGCTATTGGTTATGGGATAAGGCTCGTTGTGTTTGAGGCCTTGAGCCTGGATATTTATTTGAGGGCATATATCTCTATGCCTCCAGACCTCATACTATGTTATGTCATTGAGTTTTATTTGAGGAAAAATATCTTTGTGCCTTCAGACTTTGGGTGTGATCCTATAGATCCTTTTGAGCAAGGGTCTGAAGAACCAGTTATGAGTATTGGTCATGTCTTTGGGACATCGATACTTGTTGAGAAATGAGGTGTTAAGAGGGATGTGGTGTCAAGTTACTTACATGGGATGAAACCTGAGGGTTCACAAGGGATTAACATTAGGGGTAACATGGGCCTTGGGAAATGGACCCTCTTTACTTCTAAAATTCTGGAATTGGCTAAAGCAAGTGACATCTCTTTGGTGGATGTTAATAACTAGTAGAGTTTGTATTTAATTTGAATTCTTGTGTTACTACTTTATTGATTCATATTACACCTGATTAAACAGTTATGTTGGGTGTGAACACTTGGGTGGTATCCTATTGAGACTCATTCTCACACCCTACATGGGACCTTTGGGTTGTGTGTAGACTTTATGTCTTTACACTCAGGTAAAGGATTGGACTCAGGAGCTAGATCATAGTAGCTTGGCATGGGTGTTGGCATGGGACCTCGAGGGTCATCTTCAGGTGAATTTTACTTTTCTATCTTTCTTTATTTAAGTTTCAACATGTTTCTTATATGTGTTTGTAGCTACAATTGGTCTTCCATTGGAGACCCTTTTGTATATTGTATTGTACAACATGTTATATATGCATGCTCTATCATTTTAGTTGTGCTAAAAGTTGTATGTTGTCATGTTTATGTTATTCTTTTCCACCGTAAGATATATTATATACTCAGACATGTACTATATCTTTCCATAGAGGGTATAGCCTCACCAAAATACCTCTTTACACCCTCACTGCTTGTCAGAATCCTTTAACGTATGGGGAGGTGTGCCTAAGTCCAGAGGAACCCCACCCGATTGCACTGTTCAGGTGGCTAATCGGGTCAAGCATGCTACATGATCACATCATCATCTCTTTCATCAGTGATCCTATGGAACTTTTGACCATTGTTTCTAGATTTAAACACACAATTATAAATCATGGTACACCCACCATCAAAATTACCTATCAAAACACATCCTTATCATTTTATAAATACACCCAATTTGATTCATAATTTAATAAAATGGTAAAATTTAAAATTTACCCAATATAACCTATTCACTTTATACTTTCCTTTAGAATCATCATATGACTATTGTATTTCACTTATCTCATCCAACTTTGTGTTGGACATGGTTCTATTACTAACCACATACAACTAATAGAGGAAATTAATGTCAAGTTACCTCCACATGATGCTTTCGAAGATGCTAAACCCAATAGCTGATGTGAAACCAAACCAAATTCAGATGCCATATCCCGAGGAACATTGAAGAATCTTCAAGAATGCTCTCTGAAGACCATAATAAACTTTTGGTGTTTTCTCCTAGCTGAACTATTACCATTCCCCCACACAAACACTGATGTAAACCTCATCTAGGATCCTTGGATCATTGTAAGACATCCTAGGCATAATTTCCATACATGTACTTTATCCAAGTATGTATTCGAACATGTACCTTGAATTTACTAATACAATCTAGATGTGTATTATTTAATTTAATCAAATGACATAAAGGAATGAAATGACCATCCAATGAATAGTTTCAATGTCATGTGACCCTTCTCTCAGGAGGGTTACCCACTAGTAGCTGACATCCCACTCCCCACATTAGGATCATATTGTTCATCACACCAACAGATAATTTTTTCCAATTAAAAAATACTAGTCCCCATCCATCCGTAGATATAAAAATTATAAAGGCCAATATCCCTCTCATTTTTTAGTACTAACACAACCATCACCTATCACCTATACCCACTTTCTAAGAATGATTCCCATGGAATTATCAAAATTTTAAATCACATTAAGTTTCACCACCCTAGATAGCCAATGGTGCACTCTATACCATCTAGATTACCTTTAAATCACTCCTCAAGTATGAATCCCAATCAGACCTTCCATAAAATTAGAAAGGATAGTAATGTATTTTTTTTTATAGTTAACGTTATATTATAATACCTAAGATGATGTCAATATATTGGCCATGATCACCTCAAGATTGGGAGTAAATTAAGATTCTATTAATATGTGTGTATTTCTCTCCCAGATCCACAATCAAATCATCATCATCATCATTTAATTGTTTATAAAAAGGGGAAAGGAGAGAAAAACCAACACCTCTAGGAAAAACAGTCACAAGACTAAGGAGGTCTGAAGTAATGTAACCCAAGGGAATCTCCCTTTATGAGTTCCACACATTCCGATTTCAAGAGGTTCACATTTAAGATGCAGTAGATGTTGGAGGTGTGCTCGGCCAAGGAGGCAAGGTGATCCGCCACTTTATTCCCTTCACGCCACGTGTGAAGTACTTTGATGTTTCTATTAGGAAGCATGCCCAAGAACTTTCTAATGGTGTTGGTTATTGACCATGGGATGGACCCAACACCCATAAGAGAATTATGTAGAATCAGTGAATCAGTTTCTAGCTCAGAGAGATGGATATTGGCCTGTTGGAAAAGGGTGAGTCCAGTAAGGGTGGCCTTGGCTTCTGCCTGGAGAGAAGACCCACTCCCCAGAAAAGATGAGAAGTCCATAATGACAGCACCATTGGAGTCTCAAACAACCCCACCTCCACAAATGGTTCCCAAGCGACATGATCCATAGGTATTAAGTTTCAGACCACAAGTATGTGGAATCCAGCGCACCCAGAGGGGTCTTGGCACATAACTGGGCATATGGGAGACAGGGATATTAGGAAACAACCACGGCAAGGTAGGAGTAGCCCGCCATTCAATAGAGAGCTTGACCAAAACCAGCAGTAGGTTCCTGATATGCACAATGATGGCCTGTGAGTGGACCATGTCTCCTAAAATTTTTTGTTATGGTCCACTCACAGGCCATCCATCTCATTGTGCCCAGTTTAATTCCATGTAAACCCTTAACACAGGTGCTTCCTTTAATTTTCCCAAATCGTTGGGTCTCTATGAACACATGCATCACTTTTTAAATCATCCATCATTTAATTTTACCTGAACTTTCACTGACAATCCATAGTAACAATTTACCATGCCCAACCAGTGAAAACTAATGTAATTATACAAAGAGAGTCTACAATATCAAACCACCCAGCTCAAGAACCGACTAATTTTACCACTAGATGTCTACAAAAAATTCTAATTTAACCATGCTACCCAAAATATAGATTCATAAATACATAAGTTCCCTTGGAAAGCGTCTCTAAATATAGAACCTAACATGGTCCATGATTTATTGAATGACCACCCACCACAAGACATTGTTTCATAAATTAAAATGTCAACTGCACAGCCACTAGTCAACTGGTTGGGGAACCCGAATAATGTTTCCCATAGAATCCAACTTCATACCCAACACACTAGGCGATTTTCATAAAACCAAAGTCAAAATCATTCCTATATTAAAAATATTGATCACCTTATGTGCATCAATATTAGAATGAGCATAAAACTAAGCTCAATAACTCTAAAGGAATCTCTAAACCTGGTCCAACCACTCTCATGGATTTCCCTTGATCAAATGAAGAATGAACTCACTAGGTTCCAAGTTAAAGCTAAGGGATGATAGTTATCCCACCTATCCCTACCATTCAAAAGTTAAAATAGGGAAACTATGGGTTTCCACCTAATATTAAGGTCTCTTACATGAGAACCATAACCACTTAAGGGTCTTTATTACACAACATCTAATGCACCAATAAACCATCTATAAGAGAGGTAAAAATAAATAAGTTAAAAATATAATCAACCTATAGGGGTTAAAATATAAAAAAACAAATAATAACAACACTACCTTCCAAGTATTGGGATACAAGGGTTTGATTCAATCTGAGAATCATAACGGGGAGTGCTCTTTTGGGGGTCACAACATCAACAAAAAAGGATATAGATCTAAAACTGATTGGGTATCCAAATATGGTAATTCCTCCTTGAGTTCCAACTTACAAGACAACCACCCCCTCCTCAAAGTAATGTTTCATTATCTAATAGTCTAATCTTCCATAAACAACCAATTAGACATAGTTTTCCTAAGAGTTAGGGTAAAAATTCTACTATTTCCATTCAAAAGGGTGTTACCACAATGGTCTAACCCCTAATTTACTCAAGGAATTGAATTTTAAAACTACATTAATTCCTAAAATTTCATTAGGCTCTACTGCCAACCTTTAGATCTAAGGAAAAAAATGGCATTGAAACATACAGAATCTATCCATGTTCCCATCGATGAAAACTTATCAATTAAATGTTATTACAAACCCTTATACTAGGGACTTTCATTATCAACACCATCAACGGTCTAATTTATTCCATTGCACAAAATATCATTTATTATAACATTTAAGGGTCTAAAATATAAGAAAAGTAAAGTATGAATCCTAAAGGAAACATTATCCAACTATACTTTGCACTTTATTTAGATTATTCCATCTAGAATTAGGAAAGATAAATCATAATTTTATTTTAAATCATCATTTATTTAGCCTTGATTTCTCACATGTATCTTATTTAAAGAAACTTTCACTCACAATATATAACATAAAACACCCTTTTGGTTGCAATTAGAATTCTAATTAACTAAAACCTTATATAAAAAGTGTTTAAGAACATCCAAAAGTAATTATCATTTAAGTGGAATAGGTTCAGTAATATGACGTCATACATTTATATGAAACACTATATATATGGTTATTTAATCCTTAAGTAAACATATTATAAATTACAAGCATACCCCCAAGGGGTTAAGTATCAAAGTATATAAAGATAGCGGTATCCTACAAGGGTAATGTCGTTCAACCTGGGTCCAGTTACATGGAATTCCATTACCAATTTATAGATTCAACGTTCTATAAATATAAATTTTCATATCATTCTAGTGAAACTAAATAGTAGTTGATTTTTAATAGATTAATCACAACCTTAGTGGGTTCATCTCACAAGCATAAAATTCCAAAACTGACTAACTTGGGTCAAGTTAAGTATATCCCATAATCATAACATGTCATGATCAACTTACTCAAGTTAACTCAAGCATAATGATTTAGTTATACATGTCATCATTCCCAATTTTTGAAGTTAAAAACCTTTATAAGTTTCAATTGTCACACAATTTAACTAACATCCATAATCAATAACTTTAACTTATTAAAACAAATTCAATTTCCTTGAAATTTAATGTTTCTCTTCAAGTCAATTCATGAACCCTTTAAAAACTATTTCATCTATTTAATCAATTTTATTTTTAATAAATATAATTTTATCATCAATATATTTGGTAAAAAACTATTTATATTGATGTAGACACTTCATCTAACCAACCATATAACCTAACCCTAACAAGGAATCCATCACATCATCAGAAAATATCAGTAGACATGGAAGTAATCACAGGAGTGTGCTATATAAGTAATCATTCTAAATAATCACAAAATCATTGAATACATATAGGAATTATAAATAATCACACAAAATAGTGTACAAATAATCATGATAAAGAGTCACATAATCATGATGTAAAGATAAGTATGCAATATAATCACAAAAGTATGGTACACAGATAAACACGCTAATAGTATGTGAATCATGTGTTCCTAAATGATGCATAAACGCACAATATCTCTTTCCATAACAGGAAAAGTGGTAAATCCCATATCAAAGGGAAATGTGCATTAATCATAAAGGGGTAAATCATAATCAACTCTACAGTTAAGCATCATGAAAAACTATATCGTCCCAGGAAACATGATCTTTCCCCCATGTGTGGGTTGGCTAGACCCAGACACGAGCTATTTGCCAAGTTTAAAAACCTTCCTAATCTTCAATATACTATCCCTAAATAGAAATACAAGTAAGAAATAAATCAATAATACCATATTATCACATACCATCCCGATTCACTATACAAATAATAACTGGAGTGGATGGCGACAAGGCCCCAACTGTATCTCCCCACACACCAGAGACTACCGACTAAAAGCGAGGGTCTAAATGTGGTACAATGGAGAGAATATGCCATATGTATCTATAATAAATATAATAGAAGAATAAATAAAATTATTTCCATGGAATATAAGTCATCTAGATGATAATAATTGAACATAAACCATAACTAGTATCATATAGACATGATGATGAAAAGATGTTGTACAAAATAAGGAATATACATACAATACAATACATGTTATATAAGAGTAAAAAAATACCAATATATAAACTTCACTAGAATGATGATTACTATCTTGGTCCTCTACTCTAATAATTTATCCTAGTATAGAAGATCAATCAACCATAGCTAGGCACTAACTATGTTTTACACCTGCTTATATGAAATCTTCATGGGTACCTAATGTTGGACCGAATAGGTTTTTAGTAAAACTCCTTTGTCCAACACCGATGATGTCTAATGAAAATATAGTCTATGAATATAAAAAAAATTTATAGGTATATCAAAAGTATGTACTATGGTAAATATAAACAATTTTGGTCTTAAGCTCCTCATGGAAAGCTCAGATGACTCTACCTGCTTCGACCTAAGCTAGATTTCTCTGGACATGAGAATAATATTTTTTTTTTAAAAAATAACTCATGGATATAATATTAGGAATCTATGTGCAACATAATTCATGTGTAATACAAGGAGAAACCAAGGAATAACAATACAACAATGAAGATAAAGTGCTAAATTTAAATGTGGGGAATAAATCCAGGCATCAAAATCTAGGTTATGTGGAGGGTCATGTCAAACCATTTAAAATAAACAATAAGGAACAACATAACCAATAATTGAAAATATATGATAAGGAATGACATATTAAATAGTAAGGATGATCATGATTGATAATTTCTAATATATGATAAAGAACGCCATGTCTAATACTAAGGATCGTTATGTCCAATAATGTGGAACTCCATATCCTACTATATAAAATAAATTATTTAGAGTTTCATGCCTAACATCAATTAACTATTCATAATTTATACAGTTCAACATGTCTTATGAGCTCATATAAGTAATTTTTTCTTAAAATCCTATGTGGTTCTCAAGTAATACTACCATTAACACACATGTTTCAATAAATAGTTTAAAATAGTCCATGGGAAACATTTATGAAAATTTTAAATTCAATAATTACTTTATATAATTTAATTAATAAGTTACAAGAAGGTCCATGTGACATGGTCATACCATTCACCTTTTATTTAATTCAATTGACAAGTTTTATTATTAGTTAATAATCCAAACCCATTCTAAGAGGTGGTCTAGTAATAATGGCATGGAAATAGGGTTATGAAAATTTAATACATATTCTCACCAAAAATTTATTTTAATCCTATTATTATTTCACCTATAATGATAAAAGGGCAAATATATTCAAACCATTCCATTTGAAATCCACTAATTTAATTCAACGATTCAGCTTAATCAATAGGCTATCCAAACACACTCTAGTAGTGTTTCAATCAATTACATGCAATGGTCATCACTAGAATATAACAAGACACACCCATGGGGTGGTTAAGGTTTAGGTACCAATCTATAATGATATCAATAGATCCACTTAAAGGGTCTTGATCATAGTCCAGACAGTTAATTTAACGTTTAACACAAGTTTGAAGAAACACAAAGTAATTTTGGCATGCAACACAATGACACATTAAATAAATGATAAAACTTTAAGGGAAAAGAATATAGAACACATACCTTATACTAATAAGAATATTTAATAATAAAATAGCTAGTTTTTTATTCTATATGGAATGAGAAAAATCATAATAATAGAAAAACTCCCTGGAAATAGGAAATGTTGGCCCACATGGAAATAACATATGATATGAAAAGATAAACTCAGAAAATAAACAATATTATTCTTAGAAATAATGAGGGTGATAAAATGTGACTAATTGAATTTAATTTTTATTAAAATTTGATAATAATAACCAAATCCTATCTGAGGGATAGGGGAGATCTCTAAGGTATATGTTGTGTGTGAAAGAGGATAAGAATTGGGTTACTTGGGTAAAAGGTGCCAACGTAAAAATGGTAAATTTACCCTCTATAAAATGGTTAATGGTTGGGATGTATTGTTTTGTTAATTTTGTGCCTACCATGTGTCTCCCTATATATTGGGGACACACCTAACATGGGATAGGTTCATGCTTAGACAAACCATAAGCAATCTATGAAATTCACTTCAACATTTTTATGAATACTTCTTTCATGGTCGTGCAACATCCAGTTATTGGTTTTATAAACCATGTGATTACCCTACATAGTTTTAAATTTGATGTTTAATATTATCACTAACCATGTGCTAACTATAAAACTCCCCCTCCTCTTTTTTAACCAGGCTCTTGAAGCCCAACACTCCTAAAACCCTTCTAGGAATCCAAGACACCTTCTAGGACTAAAACTACATCTAAAAAAACACTTTCTAGTGTTTAATCTCTATAAATTCCATTATAAATCATATTTTAAAATTTATCCCATCCAAAAAATGAAAAACATTAATTACATTGAAAATTTCTACCAGTTCAAAACATGTGACATTACAAAAGAGATACAAGAGGTATAAATTTTGAACAAAAGGGTAAACATCATATCCCTTTATGCACATGGAGTTTAATCCCAATTCAATGTATAAAAATCTTTTAATAGACCAAATTGAGTGTAAAAATGTATGTATGTGTCTTTTGGTCTGATCCACATGGCATGTGGGACTACCCGGGGACCCGATCATATACTTTTAGAACATGGATTAGTTGGTCGTGTAGCTTGACACAATGTGTCTATTAGGGAACATGGGGTGTATGAACACTCAAGTTCCCTATAAAGAACTTAATCTATATGGCTTAACTACTCTGATAGATTTAAATGGTTTGTGGTTCCTCCACACAGCCATGTGATATTTAAATTGGGTTGTAAACCCTAGCCACCGCGAGTAGTGAACTACCTATAATCAATTTTCATTGAAAATCAAACTTTCTTCTTGAAGATTTCCACATTCCCCAATCCCATCATAAATCTTACCAATAGATTCATCCATGGCCCTAATTTCAAATTAATAATCTGAGGTCATCGATTTCTAGCCATTAATGGCCAAAAAACCATATTTTCATGAACCAACATGATGTCGGCCACACCTATCATTCCTTAATCACCATAAAATGTGTTTTCCCTTCTATAATTCATTATGAATACTCTATGAATAATCATCACCTCTAAAAATCACTATCTCCATCATTGATCATACAAAACAACATAGTTCCAAGTTTCAATCTCACTTCAAACCAAATTAATAGTCAAATAATTGGTCAAACAAATGCTAATGATAAACATGTGATTAATGAGGTGAGAAATGTATAATAATAAAAATTTAATTCATTGATGTTCATTGTGAACTCAACCATTGATCAGGAGTTCGTAAATCAATAACATAAGATAAATATTAATTAATGATTATTTTATGTCCAAAAGAGAAATAAATCATAGATTCAAAGAAGAAATAATATTCTATTATAAAAATATGAAATATAATAGGGAACAAATCCATAAATAGTGATATCTACATCATTTTTTGATTGAACATTGGTGAAGTTTTTACGGCATTATCATTTTCAATCTTTATGAATTCTATCATTGATGAAGATTCTAATAGAATTTTATCGATGATCCTAAAATACACACATTTGTTGTTAAAGATCCTCCCAAAGAGATAACTCCCTTTCCTTTAGAAATATCTCAGGGTTATGTATCTAACCATAATGATTTTTTAAAATATAGTTTAAAAAGGGATGTTGTTGGGTTTAAACATTAATTTAGACTAATAATGTAATAAATTAATTCAATTTATTTATTTCATCTATCAATTACCTATGAGTGTGTTTCCATCACATGTCCTATGTGAAAAAATATTATGATGTACCTAGGGTAAAACACACGTTCTAAATACAACAACGATCTTAGTTTCCCCATCTGAGACCTTCCAATGGGAATTCCATTAATTTTGAAAAAACATGCATGAAATATAAGATATTTGATATTTTTAATATATCGATACCATGGTCCTACAACACTCGTAATTTCACACCAACTCCAAAGAAAAAGACAAGATGTTATTTTAAAATATTCTAGCATGAAAATTGGAGTTCATACAATATTATCATTTATTGAGATAATTTTATAAATAAAGAGTATGAGAAGATAGAGTACATTAAAATGATGAACATAGAGATATTTTATACACCAATGCAGGTGTAATATTTAATTAATTTGGTCTGAAAAAAATAAATTAATTCATCCTTTTGATAACATGTCAATTATTTTTTAGGAGAGTAGTTATCTTTGTTGGAATCAGTTCTTATGTATATTTTAGTTGTATTTACCTTGGATTCATCACAGTAATGATAAATCATTTAAAATCTCTTATTACTAAAATTAATTATTCTCAGATATGGATAAGAAGAGAGAATTCTTCCTACTAATAATACAAAAAAATGATATAGGGTAATGATTTATATTTATATTCCCTAATCCACCCCCTCTATTAATATATTTCCTAATGTATCTAACAAGTGGTATATTATTCAATAGTTCATTGTATATAAAATTTACACAATTTAGTGAATATTTAAATAACCATAAATTTTATGAGAGTTTTAATATTATATATGAATAACATTCCATTATGAATGAATATGATAAAAATTAATTTTCAATCAATTCTAATGGTTGTATAAACTATTATTCTATATGTAATTTTAGTGAATAAAGATGGAAAACCCATAGAAAGGGATTATAAGGAATTCTATGGGGTGTCCAATTGACTTAACGCACTATGGGGATTTCCAAAACAAAATATACATGAAAGTGGTGTAATAAAAATACTCAAAGTTCATATGGGTTCAACTTACCAATATATATAAATAAGAATAAATTTTAAAGGAGTCCATGTTTTATGTTATTTGGAAAAAATATAAATAATCAATGATTCACACATCCAAAATTGTTAATATTATCTTTGATCAGTTAAATTTTGTTATATAGAGAATTCATAGACTTTGTGAGACACATGATAATATTGGAATCCATAAAAATATCATTTTATGGATGAATCCATATTATAATATAAATATATTGGTAATTGGGGAACAAGATTTGAAGATAGTTTCACTCAATAAACGGAAATGAATCCTCATGGATTAAGAGATATGTATGTTCATATATTATCCTATATAAAATAATAAGTATTGGGAACTATCGTTTTTATTGATAAATAATATTTAAATGTTGGGTGACCTATAAATGAAAGATGTTGAAAAAGACATTCCATTATATTTTATAATCAAGGAAAGGGTAAATTAAACTTGAATGTAATATTTCTATTTGGATGCTTTTGATATGTAAATGTTAGAAACCTAACTATAAATTGTGACAATTAATCTAATATTACAAATAAAATAAGACACTGGAAAAGAAATTCTCCAGGGACATAAGTGAAACTATAAAAATATGAATATTATTTTAAAAAATAAAAATTTTATTTTGATTTAAGGTGATTTATAATAGGATTCAAATGTGGAAGTTATTAGGGGATCTAATGACTAAAGATAATAATTTATATTATGTATAATTTAAAAACTACAATTTCAAGGGGTTATTGAATTTTAGTAAACTAATGGTGATGTTATTAGGGTCCACAATAATGATTTGGAGGTTATACCTTATAAGATCAATGTTTAGAAAATAGAGATGAAGGAATAAAATGATTTTGTATGAGGATCTAAAATTTATATGTATTAGAGTACAAGAGATAATAATGAGTTAAAAATAATGATTTAAAAGGTAAAATATATAAATATTTAGAAATCATATAAAGTTATTCACTTGAAGAGCAGTGTGGGGGATGATATATGAATCAATTATGGTATAAGAACTATGATAAAACAAAAGAGCAAACTCATCAAAGAGATAAATAGAGAAGTCCTTCAACTAAGATAAACGATTTATGACCAATAAATTACACTAACTATTATAATAGAAAAGGTTAGATAGATCACATGGGAAGTTTATAATATTAATGAAAAGAATGGATATCCCTAAAAAGAGCATGAGGAAATCATACACCAAAATTGGCTTCAAAATCAAGAAAATGGGGAATTTGGACATTATTCTAAGAAAAATTCTACTAACATTATTATAAGGAAGCATTATACAACTCCTAAATAAAATATTAATTTTGGAGAGACATAAAATACCACTATAACATTAATTTGGACTCTCTATATTTCATATCAAATTTGTTTGTTGAATTAGGTGTAACTCATGAAAAATGAGTTCGAAAGATAAAATTAGTTTCAAGGCATAGGAATAATAGAAATAAAAAAGTAGGATTAAATATCATAATTATATTTTCAACATTTACTATTTTGGGTTTAGAGGTTATTAACATAAATCCACGTCTCAGATATCAAAGATTAAAAATGTATTCCATCAATATGTTCCATTAATTTTATTATGAAATTAGTCAAAACACAATTAATTTTATCACTTAATATATAAAGGATAAAGTGTATATTACACATTATATTTTACTTGGTCCTACTATAGTGGGTTACATCAAATGGGCATGCACATGTCGATCTTCTAGTGTACTTTATTTCACTAAAGTGTGTTATTTTTAATTGTAAAGAGCAGTATTACTGTCCCTATTGGTTCACTACATTTAAAAATAATAAAAACTCACTTATTCATCACAAAAAAAATAATCAATGCACAATTATGTGAAAAATATATATAAAAAATCAAATCAAGAATTTACATCACCACTAGCATAGTAATATCCTTGATTTTCATCACAATATATGATCTCCACTTCCAATATTTTACTAATATACTCTAACTAACCTACCCCATAAACCTCATTTAACTATCAATATAATATTTCCAAGAGACCTAGAGAAACTCTACACATATTCAAGTGGATAAAATCTAGAAGTAATAGTCTATATCAATTTTTTGGGAGACTATACTCTCGAAATCCTCACATAAAGTATTTATAAATCACAAAAAACATCAAATTAAACAAATAGGTTTAAATATAATATTTAAGCATAAATTAAATAACACATAAAAATGTTAAAAAAAATTAAAACTATATTGAATATAAATACATACATAACAAGGTTTGTTAATATATCCATTCATATACAAATGTAAGCTAAAAAATAAAATAAAAAGGAGTCAAAACCAAAAATCTATGTCTCCCCTCATTCCATTCACTCAGTCTTATCTAGATGCATAAAATATCACTTATATAACTTGCATATAATTATGTGAAACAAACATGAGATCTAAATTTATAATAAATTTAATTTTTTCGGTGTGACATAGATATTCAAGTGGCCACCACTAACTATACTCCTCATATATGCTCCAATATATGGTGTCTATATATGTGATAAAGTAAACAATGTAGTATATATAATACAAAAGTAATCACATTGATTCATTGTGAGATAATGAGGCCACCATGATACCTAATCCCACCTTCTTCAGCCAATGCTAATTCACTACATCATTCATAGTTATATCATATTGGTAATATATTAAGGTGATGGAGTAGAATATTAAAATACAGGTATTAAGAAAACTTTTGATAAAGGTGTAATGTATCCAATTTGTGTGTATGAAACACATATAATAATGTTGTAACATATACATACCTACTTATATGACCCTCTGAGGTTGAAGTCATTCTATAGTGAAACACCCAGAACTCCTATGGAATGAGCACTTACGTAGTGTAACCTAACTTCGTGACTCCCAAAGCCCCATGTCTTAGTCCTTATAGTATTATCACTATAATGGAATGTTTAATAAATATAATCATATTATAAAAAGTTCCTACTGTATACCCTAAGAGGGGGTGAATTAGGGTGATGAAATTTATTCTTATATTTAGATTAAATTAGATATTGTCTTCATATTGGAAAATGCACTTTAAATCTGATTTTTAAACACAACCAAATGCATAAATATAAAGATCATGAACACACTAGTTCTCATTGGTTCACCCAATAAAAGGATACTCCAAGGATCTCATATCAATGATATATTGATATTATAATTAACCACTACTTCACTAATATGTGATTATAAATTTATAAAGAACTCACTACTTCCCCAAGGTTATATCCTCTTTCTCTCTTCCACTTGCCACTTTTAATATGGATATAAAGATAGAACCCACACAAAATTTAATAATATATGATTTTAGACAAATAAATCAACAAAAAATAGAAAGGGTGGTCATCATGAGGATCCAATTCTTCATTTATATATCTTGAATTATATACATAAAAAACATTTCTCCCAAGACTGATCTTCAATAGAATTCAGCCTCACATAATTCTCTTATTCAATCCAGATATTAAATGATACTTTATTCTCTCTAATTTTCAATTATTTAATTTATTCTATGAGTGTCATTAATATTCTTCAATGTAAATTTTTTTCAATATTCACAAAATGTTTGAATTCAAAATTTTAAATTCAAACTCTGATTAACTTTTTGTTTAATTTCTTACCTTGGATAAGTTCTCATATGAATATCCACCATTTAATTCAATTTTTTTATGTTATTTAATTAACCAAAAAACCTCCAATATATTACCACATCATCATTACCTATTCAAAACTTATAGAAACCATATATCATGGAATAAAATCCCTCTTTGTGATGTGATTATTCTATTTTGATTTAACTGTTTTCAAATTATATATTAGATAAAGTGTGTAAAAATCTTCATAATTCAAAGTCATATAGTCTTTTGTAAAAAACCATGATTGTCACTCTAAAAAAAACGCATCCTCCATGACGTAATCATTTATTTATGGTGTGGTCCTCAAAAAATTACATGTTTAGACCTATTATAGCATGGTACACCCTATGTGGTATGGGGGCCTCCAAACATCCAACGTGACTCAAGTTTAAACTATTATATAAAATAATCTTATGTTACCATTATTCCAAAAAGATTAAATAGCATTCAATTAATCTCTAAACATATTTGAAACAAAGATCAGTGTATGAAATGGGACAAAAAACTAAATGCACCAATTTTAACCCATATTTTTTCAAATAAAATCCTCTTTTCTATAACTCCTCAAGTATATTATCTCCCCTAGATTTGTGCTTCCATGAATATATATATAATCCTTTTAACACACACAGTAACCAAATATAGCATTAAGTTCAATGAGAGAGGGTTATTTTGGACCTCCGTAGTTTAAGGATTGTGTTTCAACTTCGATGTTCAACATATTCATTTAGAACACATTATCCACCAAGGGATTTTTGAAGATATCTACAACTTGATATTTAGTTCCAAAAAATTCCATCTTCCCAACATTTTTATCTACCATCTCTTTCATAAAAGGGTATTGGATCTCTACGTGCTTCATGCCAGAGTGTTTTACTAGATTCTCTGTTAGTTTGATGAATTTTTATTATATTATTGAATCATTATTGTTTTTGTAGTTATTAACCAATATATTCTGACTATTTCCTCATCCAAATAAGTTGTTTACAAGCTTTGGTGACTGAAATATACTCCATTTTTTTATTAAAGAAAAAAATCATTTCTATATCATATAAAAACAACAAAATTATTTCCAATGTAAAAAAAACCCTGCACTTATGGATTTTTGATCCAAAATTTAACTAGCCTAATAAAAATCTAAACATGATAATAAAACCATATTTTATCATTTTTTAATAGAAAACCATAATTTATAGTTCTTTTCACATAATTCACTATTCACATCACATATTGAAGATATTCATTCTTTGGAAAATTCTAGAAATATGCAACAAAACATGTATCATGGAAAATATTCATCATATTCATAGAAAGTTAGAGTAAACAACCAATGATTCTTATCTATAAATTTAAATCTGACACCTTATTTTACTCATGCATACCAAGATTTTTAAAACAATTATCCGAGTTTAAACTAGATTTCAATCATTCATTTTTTATTTCTTTAATATTTCCTATTAATATTTCACCTAAGGTACAAATGTCTGATCTTCATATTAATGAACCTAAAACCTTAAAAAATATGTCAAATCTCTAATCAATAACATTTCAAACTTATAGATCATTAATTTTTTGGAATTCATCAATATAATTCAACTCATCACCATTGAATATGATATCTCATATATACACTGACACTATGAATTTCCATCTTCATATGTTTTCACAAAGAGATTACGATAAAACCATCTTATATTGAAATTTATCTTCCTTAAAAAAGTATCTAGTCATGCATACCAAGAATAGGGTGATTGTTTTCAACCAAAGAAAATAATTTTTAAATTTTCATTCTTTTGATACATCATTTTCTATTACAAAGAAAACTAGTTTTTTGATATATACCTATTTATTCAACACTCCATTCAGAAATTTCATCTTGATATACATAAGGAATATTATGAATTTTCTTGGGATTACAATTACTAGAAATGGGATGATTGACTTCATTCATTACACTAAAAAATGTATCTTTGAAATCAATAAATTTAACCTGAGCATATCCCTTACAAACCATCATTTATTTTTTTTAGAAAACTTTTCCATTTTTCATCCAAATTGTCATTTTGTACTGATCTCATTATTTTTATTTGGTTTTTCCATAATCTAAAAATCCTAATTTTTATCAATTTGGTCTAGTTTTTTTTTCATTTATTTAATCCAAGATTCATAATTTTCCTCTCTTTTAAATAAATAAGTTTCTATGATGAATAATATAGGGTTTTTCTATATTATTTTTATTCATTGTATATATGTTGGAGAAGATTTAACTCCAATGATATTTTTTGAATCAATGTCAACATTTTTTCTTCTTGATTTTGTCATGGGTTGACTCATTTAATCTATATATTCTTCAACTAATTCAATTTTTGATTCATCATTATCCTGAATAATGTTAGACTCTCTCAAGTCTTCATCTATCTATTCACTTTAAACAAAAAATTATTCATGATTAGAAATTACATAGTTTTATTTAGATTTATTCTTAATAAATTTTACATCACTACTCTCAAAAATCATGTAAAGCCTCTTATTAAAACACATGTAATCCTTAATTTTTTTAACTATCCTAAACATATTCCATTATCTACTGCATCACTATATTTTCCTGGATTACCTTCTTTATTTTGGATGAAGCACTTTCTTCCAAATACCCTAATATGCTTTAAATAGGGTTTCCTTCGATTCCATAATTTATATTAAATTTTTTTATACTCATAAACTTATCAATGCTCTATTTTCAATATAAACACTAACTTAAATGACTTCATTCCAGTAGTGATTCTACAATCAATCAACAATATCTTTTCTATTTTATTGACCATGCAATTTATTATTTAAATAACCCATTCAATTTTAGGGTTCTTACTGAAAACACATATTATTTAATACATTGATTTTCAAGATTATTTTCAACACTAAAGGATGTGTACTCTAATCTATTATCTTATCTCATAATTTTAAAAGTTATTATGTTTTCATTTTCCGCTCTTCCCCAGAACTTATTGATGAAATACATCACTTTTTTCATTGTTTTTATGAACCTGGATCACCCCATCCTACTATAATAAGCCACTAATAATATAAAATACCACTCACTATAGGTTCCTTCTTGACCAATTATGCCACACACAACTGTCTAAATCAAATCCATTAAACATGATTCTCTCTTATTCTTTGGAGGATATGGATTTAGAACCATATTTACTTGTATACAATCTTTACAAAACTTTTATTGATCTCACTTCATGTTAGTAATATCAAAAAATAACTTTTAATATCACTTCTTATTAAGAATATCAATAGAAAATCTTAATTTTGAAATTTTCTCAATACTTTATTAATTGGCATGGAATATCCTCAAGTGACACAATTGTTTCTCTTTTTCCACTATTATAAGAAATGTATATTATTTTTTCAACTAGATATGGGTTCTCATTTTTCATTAAACCCTTCATTGTGGAATTTTTAGAATTAAATTTGATATTTTATCCCTTTAAACTATATGTGTCCTCAATACTAAGTCACAAAGTTGACTAACACTTAATAAATTATTTTGTAAACTATCTACATAATGTACATTAGTGTTTCTCAACTCATCATTATCCAACCAGGTCTTCTCACTTCCTTTTATATTATATGATCCATCATTTCCTAATAATATTATTCCATATACTCTAACCTTTATATTTAATGAGATCATATTACCTTTTATATGAGATGATATCTCAATATATGGAATTTAGAAATAGGTATTCTTTATTTATTTTATGGAAATTTTAGCCAAGGTTTCCTTCTTAATATTACTTCTTACCTACCAAAAAATTATTGAATGAATTGAGACATTTATTAGTATCTTCACATAATTTTCAATATAATACATCAAGTAAAATTATTCTTTTTCATGATTTTAAATCCTATTCTTCAAGAGAATTGAATTAGAGTAACTTTAATCTATATTCTTTTATATTCTACAAAAATATCTTCTTCTTATTTTCTTTTAATAAAATAATTTATTTTCAATGATTTAAAATTAAATCAATAACCATAAAAGAGTTATTTCTTTGATATGAAAAATATGTTTTGACTCTCCTTTTATAGATTTCAATAGATTCTCCTCTTCAATATATTTTGGATTTTTTGAAATAAGTCATAGTGTGGCCAAAAAAACCTCAAAATTTACATTTCATAAATGGAAATATCTTGTTTTTTTCACCTCTCCACATATCTATAATGTTAGTATAATTCCTTAATTTTTAATAAGTTCTCATTGTTTGATAAATTTTTCAATTCAATATATTCCCTATTAAATTCAATATTAAAGACTTTATATTTGATTTTTTACCATCAAAGACAATACAAGTTTTAAAGAAACCATTTCATCTTTGAGCACTACAAATTTGATCAAAAGTTCTTTTGCCTCATTCACCCCTCAATTTCAAAGCGTCATCTGAAAACTTCCCAAATTGAATCCACTTATTTGAATGGTATCCTTAGATTTTTTTAATCTTATTTATTAAAAAAATTCTTCTTCAAGTGCTTTAATCTTACTTACTTTGTCTTCAAGTTTTAAGATCATCAATGATCTTAATCTTTTCTTCCATCTTCAATCTATAAATCAATGTTCTTAATGACATGCTTTTTCTCAGAATCTTCCTCTATCTTTTCAAGATAAAAAAATATAATTTAAGTTCATAAAAATTTCTTAATGGATACTTCAATAAGACTCAGATTTTTGTGTTATTATTTCTTTATTAAAGAAGATATTCAAGAGAACCTTTTGTCTCCAGTTGAATATCAACAACACTCATTGGTTGATCATTTTCTTTTATTTCAATTTTATATTTCTATACTTAATTCAACATTAAATATTCTTTATCAGATATAAAGTGAATTTTAATACCCTTCAATGGGTATTCCTCATCATCATGTTCTTATTTTCTAATAAAAAACTTCCTCTAAAACATCGTTATATTTGAATTTTTAGAATTGAACTTTCTACTTAAATGAAACTTCTTCTTATATTTATTTGAGAAGTAATAATAAATATTTTCTTAATAAAACCTATATGTAAACCAAGAAGTGATGAATATAACCTTACAATATTATAAATAAGTTATAGGTGTCTTTCCTTCAAATCTACCTTTTCCACTTTAAAACTTTCTTTCTTTAAGTTATAGGAAATCATCTCTTGGATTATCTTCATTTTTAGCCTCCTAAGATTCTTTATTTTCAAAAACCTTGAATTTTGTCTTCTTAGATGAATTTTCTAAAGAAATCTCATTTTTCACCCATATCTCATATGAAACCAACTTAGTTTACAAGTCTTCAAGAGAAAAATCAATAATATTAATATCCTCTAATGCTTCAACTTTTGGATTGTACTTGGGAGATTATATTCTAATGATCTTCTTCACAATATCTAAATCCTTGAAATATTGAACAAGTATATGAATTGAATCCATAAAATTACTAAGAATAATAAATAAACCATTTATAATTTCATTATAGATTACCTTATGAATATTAAAATTCTTCTATAAAACTTGTAACATTGCCTCCTTCACTTTTGGATCACCTTCAAATATATTATCAATTTTATCCCAAATACATTTATCAATTGAAAAATCAATAATCTTCATGTATATTAGGTTTTAAAACACTCCCAATGTGGTATTTGGATCCTTAGAATCATCATTTGACAACTTTTTATCATCCTTTTGGCATTGATATTCTAATAGGATCACTTACTTGTATCTCATTTACCACTACAAACTAAACATCATGTCTGGGTGATCTCAAATGTGAAATCATTATATTCTTTCAAATTTGATAGTTCCACCCATTAAATAAGGTTAGTACCTTTTAATTTCTAATATTATCCCTGATATATGTTTCCTTTAAACAGATTCAATGACTAACAAATGGATCTGATACCACTTATTGTAACTTGGTCCCATTTACACTCTAAGAGGGGTGGATTAGGGTGATGAAATTTATTCTTCCATTTTGATTAACATGGATCTTGTATTCACATTTGAAAAGAATACATGAATGTGATTTTTAATCACAACCAAATAAATATATATAAAGATCATAAAATAAATAATTTTATTTGGTTCACCTATAAAATTATTATCCAAGGATAACATATCAATAATGTGTTTATATGTTGATTAATTACTACTTCACTAGTATGTGATTACAACTTTAGAAATATCTCATTTCTCCACCAATTTTTATGTACAATTCCTTTCTTCCACTCACTACTTTCAAGAGGGATAAAAACATATAATCAATAAATGGGTTGATCTCATAATATTTTATAAAAATAAATCAATAACAAATGACAAGGGTATTCTTGATAATTCTCTAATTATTCATTTTAAAATCATTAATGGTATTCACAATAAAAATTTCTTTCAAGATTAATATTCAATGAAATTAAGCACCACACACTTCTCTACTCTAATCTAGATATTCAATGTTACTCTATTCTCTATGATATTCAATGATCTACCCTTATATCCTTTGTGTGATTAATATTCTTCTATAAAGATACTTATATTAAGAGAACATTTTAATTTTAAATTTTAAATTCAAACTCCAATTAAATTATCATTAAAATTAAAACCTTGAATAAATTCCTAGATAAATATCCACTAATTAATTTAAATTTTATAGTTCAATTTGTTTAAGTAACCATCTATTAGAAACCAACCTAATTCATTTATCCATCACACACATGAATTGTCCTAGGACATAACTTAGGTGTGTACCCAATCCCTCAAGGATGGAAAGTAGAGCCATGTGTCTCATAAAATGGTTATTATGAATTATTTCACCCTTGATAAAAACAATTGGATCAATAATAAAACATACACATCAGAGTGAGAATGGCATAATAAATAAATAAATTAGAGGCTAACAAATAATAAAGGAAAAATCAATAAAAAATCACACGGTACATAAATGGGAAACAAAACTTGAATGAATAAAAAAAATACTCTAAATAAAATAGACTAAATTATAACACCCCAGACCTATACTCCTTGATATGGTGTCATAAAAAAATACTTTACCTGTAAATACACTTACCCCACCAGTCCATATTTGGTGGTTACTCTATTAAATTGGTGTTAGATACAATTGATCGAATCCTAAAGGATCAAATAGTTTATTAGTCTTGATAAACTAGGTATATACTTTATTATTATATTATATTTTTAAATATAAATTACAATACAGTGAAAGTAAAAATTCAGCATCCATGAACTCATTCAAATATTCCTTATTCATATCCTCGGTAAGGGAAACAAAATAAGGCTGATCTCAAATTATTTGTAAAGATTACATGTAGTGGAAAATATCATGAATCAATAAGGAATAATCAATGTGGAAAGGTAAATAATTTAAAACACTTTTAATTTAACCAATAACTTTAATATCAGGATTAGATAAGGCATAATGAATATGAAAAGTTAAATAACTAAACACATATATCATTTAATCAATAACTTGAGTACAAAATGCACCCATGGATAATATCAATTTTATAAACTCATGGATAATAAAAACTACATTTTTGATGAAGTAAATTATCAATATTAGATTTATTGATCTTATAAATCATGATATTTATACCATCAATACCTTTCATGAACATAATTTAATCAATTGGTAGGTATATACCAAAAACCCATTTAATAATAGCTTACTGATTCTCCTTATAAGACTGTAAATGCATCTAAGGGCAATATAATTCCATTCCCCACCCATAACTGCATGTCTAGAGAATTACTCATTTATAAAATGTTTTATTTAATTCCTAAATATTATTACTTATCAAAAAAATATCCATATTGAGTAATGAATATGAATTTATAAACATTTCCCTAGTTAAACAAATACTTGTCAAAGTAAACACCATATGTACAAATTGTATATGGTTTTGTAGAAAATAATATTCATGATATAAAGAATATATAAATTTAAGGGAAATGTGATGTATAATGAATAATGATCACAAGAAAATATTTATCTCAAGAGAAAGGTAACAATAAAAAATTAATCAAGAGTTGATAGGTGACTAATGGTTTATCGAGAATGTAGTTTCTTGAAATAAAATCATGCATTGTTTAGGGATAAAGGTAATGTAAGTGTAATATTTGTATAATATTTCATAGAAATTTTTTTTAATCCTTTGAAAGAATGTCAAATATGATACATTTAATAAAATGGTTACTCTGGTAGGGTATTCCATTATCATCATGTACATTGAAAAACATTCATTTTGATAGTTTATTAAATAATTACCTTTAAAATTAGATAAATATTCATTTAAACCAATTTTTAAAATTCAATAATAACTGAATATTTCATTGATAAATAATTTGTGTAAATAAAAGGGATTATTAAAAATAATTTTGAAAAACATAGACATGGAAGATAAATATATCTTATTTATAGTGAAATAAAAAAATTATTTTAAACATTTATTTACTTGATTCAAGTAACAAAGAAAATAAAAGATGGAAAAAATGTGTAAATTCTTAAATATCCAATGCATAAGATAATTATTTATTCTTATGAAGGATAAATTGTAATATTCCTTCAGCAAAAAAATAAATAAATCTCAAAATAAAATGAGATTTTATAATAATTCATATCAATTTGATAACTTTTAAAATTATAACCCTTTAAAATAATTAAATTTAAATGAAGAATTGATCATTATGAAAAAAATGTATTCATGATAAATACATCAAAGGGTAAGAATATACACCACATAAAAGTTAATAGGTATATATTGACAAATATGTATCAATGGAATGAAAATTGAGATGAAATCCCTTACAAAGATAATATTTTTGAATTATGGATTAATTGATGAATTGATTATTAATATCAAATGTAAATCCACATAAAAAAAGTGAAAATAAAATATAAAATAATTAAAATACATTACACACATAACCTTATAAAATCATAGATAGTTAAGAAGTAATATAACTCAATAAAAATAAATTAAATTATAAAACATCTTACAACTTGGAAACTTTTAGATCAAATCCCCTTGAATGAATTAAAATGAATTGAAACTTAAAATACAATGAATTATGAGGTATTCATGATAAAATATGTAAAATGGGAAATATATACAACATATAAAATAAATTGGTTCATAATATTAAAATATGCCATAGTGAAGGGAAATTGAGATGAAGTTCATTACCTCATACTTCCCTTTAGTTAAACATGATTTAAAATCACGTATAATGGTTTTAATAATATTATTAATTTACAAAAAAAATATATTAATATTTAAAATAACTCATTTCATCATATTATGACATCTTATCACCCATTTGCTAACAATATTTCATTATTTTCATTGTTTTAGGTGTTAACTACTTCGTTTTATCATCCATGTTTCGTCACAGAAGTTATAGCAATTGTGCATAGGATATAGATCCATAATTTACAGTATTAAATTAATTTTATAAATATAATATTTATTTATAAAATAAATTTTTAAACCCATTATTGAATTTTTTACATGGAAAATTAATCACATCGCTTCGTAGAGATGGTAGGCCATATGTACGCATGAGCGATAATATCATTACCTTAATGTTTCAAAAGATAAGGAGTTGGATGATAAATTAATTTCCTAAAAATTAAAATAATGTAATATTTATCATATATAATCATTATTTACACCTTATTACTATCCTTGAGAGTTGATAATGATAAAAACATTACATCGGTTAATAAGGCAGTAGTTTGCCACACACATAAGCAATGAATTTGTTTCCCATTTTATGGAGGAGGGGTGGATAAATATTATACCATACAAATAAAAAAATACTTAGTATATTTTATATAAATTTTTTATTATATTTTAATTTTTTATACATAATTTAAAGTGTAAAAGGATGAAATAAAAATAAGGAACCTAGTGAAGACAATTATCTTTGCTTAGAAGAACCTCCTTTGGATCTCTTATTAAGGACCCTTCAGTTGATCTTTTCTAAATAAATATAAATATAAAATGTGTATATGTATTTTGGGTATATATTTTGGTGGGTTTTAGCCCATATAAATGGATTTATAGGTGTGAAATGTGAGGGTAGGGTTTTCCATTTATAATTGATGAACAATGAAATTTTTCTAAAAACCCAAAACTATTCAGTAATGGGAAGTCAGTTTCACCATAAGCGTCCCAAAAATTTATACATAATTTTTTATAGGTAATTTATGGTTGATCCAAACCTCTAACATAGATAAATTAACTTGTTTTAAACATTTTATTTTATTATCATCTAAGTTTACTAAATTTTACCATTTAAGTTTTCACCATAGTCAATAGTTTTTTTAACCTAGGTGATTTATCTCATACAGATAAAATAAAATGATACTTATTAAATAATTTTAACTAAAATATTCTTAATTTTAAATCATGTTTATAAAATAAAAATTCCATGTGTGTGGAATACTAATTTTAGCATAAGCACGTGTAATGCACAAAACCCTATTATAACATTAATAGTAGTAAATAAATTTTTCTATCTCTACTAATCATTATGAAAAAAATTAAGTTGAAATTATTATATAATATTAATTATTATAATTACAAATATATAATCCATTTTATTAAATTAAATTCAAAAAAATTATTATTTAATTTAGAAATAATCTTGAATATCATGTTGAATAATGGTTTTTCAGGAAATGTCATTTTCAAGTATAAGATGTTCTTACAGTAACTATATGACTAGTGATCATTATTATATGGATTTATATTAATATATATAGATAAATAATATATACATTTCATTTAAATATTTTCTTATTATTGGTTATTTTAATTAATTAAAATAGGGGAACATTATTCACATAAAAACAGTTTTCAGAAAATATGTTTTTAAGCCTAAAAATAAACTTATACCAAAATTGAGTATGAAGATAATTAAAAAGTAATTAATTTTTTAAATTGTAACTAAATTTTAATTATGTTAATTTGAAATCAAATTCAAATCATAATATGACTTTAAATTACCTAATTTATTAAAAATATATGATATTTTTACAAAAAGGGGTATTTTTCACTATTCACTAAAAAATTACCCTTTTTAGAACAATTATAGACTTTCACCTTAAGATAATTTTTATATGGTTATTTAAAATATAATATTATTTTTATAAATTAAAATTTCCAATTTTTTTTTAAATTAATTACAATTCCCAAACATAAAATGAAAAAAAAAACCATTTTTGAAGAAAATGTATTTTGAAGCGTAAAATGACTTTAATAAAAATTTGGGTGATTATTTAATAATAATTTACCAATAAATTTTTACTAATTAGGACCTACCAATATATATTTCATAATTTTTTAATCCTATTCATACTCTCCAATTCAATGGTTAGGTTATAATGGTCATATTTGAATAATATATTATGTGGGTCATTTAAGCTCAGTGTTGTGTGTCATATACCCTATTGAACACAATGTTATCTACTATATATAATAATCATGGATTTATTATTTACACATGTCACACTCATGTTACTCCACATCAATTTTCCCATATGTTTCATTTATCTAATTCTCCACGCCGCCCCTCCGCGCGGTATCTCATCTTTTCTTCACCTTCCTCTCCTGCTCCCGTTGAGTTTATCCCGTGTTGTGACCTACACTAACTTCAAACCCCAACCTCAATCTTCCTTCCTTTCCCAGTCAAATCACACTCGATCTTACTCCATCACTAAATTCCTCCATCTCATGGTTTCTACTCTATTCTCCTCACTTTTCCTTCACCCGTTTGTGGTCGGGATTAACCTCTTCGCGACCTAGGGTTCCCGCAAACTCTTGACACCAAATTCATCATCCTTCTAAATTCCCTATAGTTGGTCATTATCCAACTTTGTCTTCCTCCTTATCTTGGTTTCACCATACCTCTCCATCGTGTTCATTATGCCGCTCTCATTTTCGTTCACAGCTTCTCTGGATCGTGAATCCCTTTAGAACCGAACCCACTACATTAGGATTTTCCTCCACAATCCTTCTTTGATTCGTTATAATCACATTAAATACCTTCATAGACGCTTCATTCCACTATTACTCCATACCTTAAAAATCCATACATCTTTCAATTTCAGATGGCTATTCAAGGGATTTTTGGGTTTGGAATTTCAAATGACGTCACCTTCCCTTCTCGGCACGCTTCTTGCATCTCATATTCCCTCATGTATCATCTTCGCACTTCAGGTATGACCTTAAATTCCTAATATAAGACCAAAATCCTTGAAACTTAATTTTTGGTATCATTTCATTCATATAAGACTTCGGGTTCATTTACCATTGTTTTTGTTTTATTTACCCCTTGAATAATATAAACTTCTACTATGGTTTGTTGTACGATTTTCCTTGCAACATACTTCAAATTCATTTCGGTTTATCATTTTGATATCCAACTAAAGATTTCATTATCTTCTTTATATTTTCCTATTTAGAAAAAATAAACCTCTACTGTGATCTGTTGTTGGAATTTCCTTGAAACATATTTAGACTTCATTTTGGTTATGCATGTTGATAATCAAATGCAAATTTTGTTGTCTTATTTTTCATTTCCCGAATGAAAAAAATAAACCTCTACTGTCATTTGTTATATCCTATTTGGTGTTTTCCTTCATAATGTAAATTAAATTTAATTTACCATCCAATGTGAATTATATGGTCTCATTTCACACCTTTACAATAAGCTATAAAGAAAAAAATCAAACATCAATTTGCCGATCGAACTCTAGAGATGCAGGGTTGTAGTGAAGGCTACTTATGAAATAACGACAGACAGTTTGTGAGTTCTCTATTTAGTACTATTATAAATGTTCTACTTACTATAATATGTTCAGTAGTTTCATTCATTACACTTTCCACATGATTAGTACTGAGAAATACTAGAAACTATTCAATGAAATATACCAACCAATCTGGTACACCATTAGGTGAACTAGTATCAACAGGTGACATCCCACGTGGAGTCACATGCATGCCATTATAATCTCTATGTATCAATGGTTAGTTCCATTTTATTAACTAGTAACATATATAGTATGTATTAGAATTCATTTCAGACTAACCGAAATCACTCATACTACACTACTTTTCTGATAGTGGATAAATAGTTTTCTCCTCTATCAAATACAAACATGTATTGCCCATAAAACTGTAAATATTCAAGGGTACAACACAGAATTCTGATGAAGTACTGACATAAAGTTGGTGATTTTTCTAAATTTTTCACTTTAAATTGATTAAGTTAATTTAATTCTTTCATTGCCTATATTTATTGAAATTTCCACAATATTAGTTGTGACATCTACTAGAAATTATTCAGTGGCATCTAGAAATTGTTTTGGAACTCCAAACACTGAACCTCTACCAAAAAATAGATTGAAAATTGGAGTCACACACATGTCATTATCACTTTTATTTAATAATGGCTAGTTCTATTTAAATTTACATATATAAACCATTGAACTATACACTGTATTTCAAAATAACACAGATTATTACTAATTAACTAATTCTCTGTCGATATTACCAGAACCATCTGTAACTCTATCTACATTGCTTGTTGGATATAACAAACAAAAACAATGATTGGGTGGCTTGAAACATTCTCTTATACCATTCTATAATTATCATAACTATTATCTTTCATGTACATAATGTATGTCATGCAACATTTGTATTCCCCATATAACGTTTTGTCATTAATTTTTGTAGCTTTAATGACTGAAGAAAATAATCTATTTGATTCATCACCTATTTCCTTGATACAGTAAGAATGATGATTGTTTCTACACATTACCATTAATGTTATTCTAGTTCTATTTCTTATTGTAAGAACCCGGTTCTTATTTTGAGGTACAGGCTTCTTCTTTTCCCTTTTCCATAAGTCTTTTTGAGACAATATGGAAAATGGGGAATAATTCTACATTTTGAAAGTAAACGTCGTGTACTTTCTTCCACACTCCGTGTACTTCTGTCCATGAGTGGGATGAGTACATGGGGCGTGTAGACTTGCCAGCAAAAAAGGGTGTAGGAACTGACTACACGTCGTGTAGTGGACCTTTACACTCCGTGTAGTGAGTCAGCAGTCCTAAATAGTAAGGCGGTGGAACAGCCGCCAGTTGGGCATCAGTACACGCCATGTAGTCGATAATGCACGTCGTGTACTCATGTCGGCAAGGGAACAGTGCCATGCTGGCAGGAAGCCGCCAAGTGAACAGTTAAATGAAGGGAGTACACGCTGTGTACTTGGTATATACACGTAGTGTACTTTGTTTTTTCGGCTTAAAACAGGAAATAGCCTCCACTTTTGGCAGATGAGGCATTTGAGCCATTTTGGAGCCAAAGGAGGAGGTCTAAACTCTGAAGATCCACCAAGTGTTCATCTGGAATCGGTTTTCGCCTCAGACGATCCCGTTGGAACTGCACGGGTAAGGGCTTACATCCCCTTGGCTGCTTCTTACCAATTCTTCTCATAACAGGAGTTATTTGAGGTTAAGAAGGTTTTGTTCTTCATCAGATCTACACCGTTCTTGGGCGTTTCTGGAGTCAATGTTCGGGTATAATGTTCGTTGGCATATAAGGTAGGTGGCTTGGTGTTAATTTTCCCAACTTTCATGTGTTTTGTGTGTTTTTGTGCCACGAACCCATGTTGGGGTGTCGTTTGGATGAGGTCGTTGCTATATTAAACAACTATAATTTATTAGGTATTTAATTATGATATTAAAATGCTGGTTGGGATCATTGCTTGGATCAGGAACCACCTCGTGGGTGTGTTCCACTATTTATCCATTTGGCCAGGATACCTGAGGGTATGCCTTTAAAGTAGTAATTGTAGAATTTCCTTGAGAGGAATTGCTTGTTTACTGCTCGTTTACATGTTGGGCATGGCCCGACTACCTGTTTAGCCTGAGGGCGTTATTGTGATTAGCCCGTGGGCACTACACTGTTTATCCCGAGGGAAGTAGCTATTTCGGCCTGAGTGCAACTTCTTCCATGCCTATGGGCAGCTAACTCTGTGCTTGTGGGCGACACTACCTATGCTTGAGGGAAAACTCTGTTATACCTGAGGGTAGATTCGTGTGTTGGATACTCTTTACCTGAGGGTAAGAGTTAACGTGTCTAAGGACATTAGCTGGTTATTTAGAATATTCACTATGGTGGTATTTTAATTTTAACGGATTAAATGGATAATAAAATGGAAATATAACTGGTAATTAGTTACTTTTCAGTACTGCTTACTTTATTTCATTTTACTACTGTACACTGTCGTTGCATGCTTACACGCAGTTGGGCACAGGCCTTTGGTGGGTGCCTACTGGGAATTTATTTCTCACACCCTGTTTGGGTCATGCTTTTCGGCCCAAATAGATTACATTTCTACAGGTATGGATAGGGGAAAGAGTCCCTATACAGGTAATTGACTGTTGCTAAGGAGTAGGAGGGTATGGGACCGAGCCTAGGCTCACGATGCTGCTGCCAGCTATTTTGTTGTTTTGCTGTACTCTGCTTTTTTTGTACTGTATTGATGTATAACATGTTCTGGCTGTTTTCATAGAACTTGAGACATGTAGAATCATCATTTATATACTGTTGGTTATATCCACTGCTGTTTTGTATTTCAGTTGTGTATGGTTTACTGCTTCTGCAATCTTTGTGTGTTTTATTTTGTATTCTGTTGCGCTACACTTTGACAAATGAGGGCATAGTTTCCCCACTATCAGACCTAGGCCCTTGCTGCTAGTCGGCAGCCTCTGGCATTTGGGGAGACACGCTTGAGGTCATGTGGCGAACTGGGTTTGGGGCACCCGTTGAGTGACACCCGGAACCGAGATGTTACAAAGTGGTATCAAAGGAGTTCTTTTCTTTGACTTATTATTTAGAGTCGTAGTCAGTGATAGGATGGACGGTAGTTGGTAATAAGCTGTGCCCGGGTGTAGCTAACCCGTGTATAGGGAAAATCCAGTCTACCTTGTATTTTTGAAATTATATTGATTTTGCAAGTTTTACAGTTGATATGTTTTCACCGTTGGGTGACACACTATAAATTGTCCTATTATAATTTATTTGTTGGTTCTAATTAGTTGCAACCCGAAGAGATGAGGGTATTCCATCTCATGCATCATTTAGTCACATGCTAGAAATCGCATGCCATGCATAATTCCATGCCATGTAGGTGCATTAGAAATTGCATGTTGTTGTGATAGTTGTTGTGCTAGAAAATCATGATGTTGCGATAGCTGCACTGATAAAATACCTGCAATTTGATAGGGTATTTTTTTTGTGAGCTGTTCATAGAATGGATGCCAAACTTTGGTTTTTGGGGAGTATGGACCCCCATTTACTGGAATTTGGTGGATCATTGACTGTTTATTTTCTTATAACACAAATAAGATGTCAAACTTTGATTCGTGGGGAGTATGGGCCCTCATGGGTCGGAATTTGACACTTAGGTGTTGTTTTTTGGTATTTTCTAGGTTTCGGGGATATTTCTGAGGCATACTATCCGGACACCCAGTATACACACCGTGTAGTATATTTACACACGCCGTGTATGGCCTTTTGTTCAGGAAGAAAAATGATCTTTTTAAGTACACACCGTGTACTCTGAGTACACGCCGTGTAGTCTCTTCCCGTGTCACAAACTTTGTGGGTGGTGACACGGGGTAGGGAAGGCTTGGGTAACACATGCCATTTTCATGATGTACACGCCATGTAGTTTTGACCTGGAGTCTGACCGTGTAACTAACAACACGGGTCGGTGAACTCCTATACAGAACACGTCGTGTCAATGATGAACACACCGTGTAGTGTGACCTGGGGACTCGGCCGTGTAACTAACAACACGGGTCAGTGTCACCAATCCTTGAACACACCGTGTACATATGGGACACGCCGTGTAGTCTTGTCTGAGGACAGACCGTGTAGAGTTAGCCGTGTGGCTAGAATATAGGGTTTTTGACACGTCATGTGCAGGTGTAACATGCCATGAAGTGTCAAGCTGAGTAGTCGGCCGTGTCACAGACAATACGGGCAGTTGGAAAATTTCACCATACAATCCATGTAGATGATATACACACCATGTAGTTTTGTTCAACAGGAGCCGTATGGCTCAGCTGTGTAGAAGGACCTGGGCAGGGGAAGGGAAGTCAAGTACACGCCGTGTAGTAATTATACACGCCATGTAGTCTTGTTTTGAAAATTTTAAAATGCCTTTTTCCCCTTGTTCCCTTTGTGGTTCCTTCATTTTAGCCTTAATAATCTTGTTTTAAGGCATGTTTTTGACCTTGTAGTGTCATTATTCCTAGACGACCGTGCATTTTTCACCAGGAGAGCGGCAACGAGAATACTCCGGAGATGGTGGGCCATGGGCTACTAGTTGATCCTCTAGCAGAGCCAGATGCGGCACCAGCTGCTATATCGGACACAGGTGCAGAGGCGCAGTTCCGTGAAAGATTATTGCGATCCATACAGACCTTTCAGGGAGCACTACAGGCTGCCACATCTATGGCCGAGCTGACACGTATCTTCCAGCAGTAGCATCCACCTACGTTCTCAGGGATGGCAAACCACATGCTGTGGAGTCTTGGCTGGGTTCGATGCAAATTATTTTCGAGCATCTTGAGATGCCTCCAGGGCAGAGGGTCAAGCTCGTGACTTACATGCTGCGTGATTCCGCCAAGAGGTGGTGGGATGTTACCACCCAGTTAGAGCATCACAGGGACATGGTGTGGGAAGTCTTTCAGGTAGTCTTCTATGACTTTTTCTTCTCGGAGATACTGAGATCAGATAGAGCTCGAGAGTTCATGAATCTGCAGCAGGGCACTATGTCAGTGATGGACTATTCTGCTTGTTTTACGGAGCTTCAGAACTTTGCACCCATGCTAGTTGGTGATGATACATTGAGTGTCATATGTTTTGAGGATGGTCTTCAGTATGAAATACGAGCACTGGTGAATGTCTTTAGATTACCTACTATACACGCTATTGTGAACCAGGCACTGATTATAGAGAGGAACCTGCGGGAATCTAGTGGTGTGGGCCAGGGCGGTTCAGCACCAATTACTGGTACTATTTCTACTGGCAAGAGGAAGAGACATGAAAACTTCTCTCAGGGCGGCAGTACCGGCCAGAAGAATGTTTCAGGTGGCCAGGTTATTTGCTACCAGTGTGGTGGAGAGGGGCACAAGAGGCCACAGTGTCCACAAGACCCAGTAGAGTGCCGAACTTGCCGCAAGATGGGTCATCTGCAGTGCTTTTGTAGGGCGTTTCCACTAGTGGCTAGTGAGAGGGGTTCTGTGCAGACTTCGCATGCAGGAGTAGGACCAGTGGCTTCTTACCAGTCATGGAACTGGAATACGTCAGGGCGTGCAGGTAAAGATGGTGGTCGTGGCCGTGGTACCCAGACACCAGGATCTCAGAGACAGCAGGGCGGGACAGCTCAGGGTAATCAGGCTATGTCGTAGGGTCACGGTACTGGGCAGGCATATGCAGTGCAACAGACACAGCAGGAGTAGGATCTCAGAACTTCTACAGTCAGAGGTACTATTCTAGTAGCTTCTGTCTTATCTTCAGTACTTTTCGATATGGGTGCTACATGGAGTTTTATATTTGTGCCAGTTGTGGAGATCCTTGAGCTCTATGTTTCTACTTCTTCTGATATTATGATGCCAGAAACTACGTTGGGGACTAGAACAACTGGTGTGCGTCAGAGCAAGGAGTGCCCCCTTGAGGTTGGGGGTGTCACTTCCTTTGGGACCTCTATGTCCTAGAGATAATGAGCTATCACATCATTCTCGGGATGGACTGGTTGGTTCCATTTCAAGCCTTTGTGGACTGATATCGTCGTAGGGTGTGTTTCACGTCACCAGAGGGCAGAGAGTTTTTATACAAGGGTGAATGGGATGTTCAGGCGAGTCGAGTTGGACTATAGCATCGCAGGCGAGTTGGAGTCATAGCCCAGATTGCGAGTTTATATTTGGATGACCATGGGACTTGTCAGGTAGATTTCCCTCCTATTGTTGATCGTTTCAGGGATGTCTTCCCGAACAACTTTTCGGTTCTACCTCTAGAGCGAGAGGTGTATTTCTCCATAGAGCTTGTGCCGGGAGTATCACCGGTGTCCATTCCTCCATATAGTATGGCTACACCTGAGTTGTAGGAGCTCAAAAGTAGTTGGAGGAGTTTCCAGCAAAGGAATTTATCCGACCCAGTACTTCTCTTTGGGGTTCTCCGGTCCTTTTTTCGAAGAAGGCAGACGGTACCCTCATACATTGCATGGATTATCGGAAGCTGATCCAGTTGACGGTTAAGAACCGATATCCCTTATCAAGGATTGATGATCTTTTTTATCAGCTTCGTGGAGCACGAGTGTTCTTGAAGATTGACCTGAGATTAGGATATCATCATTTTTACATGAGACCATCTGATATACCTCTTACGTTTTTCAAGAGTAGGTATGGTCTATATGAATATACGGTTATGCCGTTCGGACTCACGAACGCGCCAGCAGTTTTTATGGCTATGATGAATCGTGTGTTCCATCTGTATCTTGACTATTTTGTGGTAGTATTCGTGGACGTTATCTTGGTGTACTCTCACACATGACACGGCCATGCCACCCATCTTGAGATCGTATTGAGTACACTGAGGGAGCATCAGCTATATGCTAAGATCTCAAAGTGCCACTTTTGGATGGACCAGATTCACTTCCTGGGTCATATCATTTCTGAGGCAGGAGTTTCAGTAGACCCAGAGAAGGTGAGAGAAGTGGTTTCCTAGGAGTATCCTAAGAACTTGTTTGAGATACAGAGTTTCTTAGGGTTTTCCGGTTACTACAGACGCTTCATTCAGAACTTCTTCCGCTTAGCAGCACTATTGACGGGTTTGACTAAGAAGGGTGTGAAGTTCGTTTGTCAAAAGCTTGCGAGACAGCCTTTCAGGACCTGAAAGGAAGGTTGACATCAGCACCGATCTTGATAATCCTAGAGCTAGGGAAGAGCTATACAGTTTACTGTGATGCATCAGGGATTGGGGGGGAACAGGGTTGATGTAGGGCGATCGAGTATTTGCGTACGATTCTCGGTAGATGAGGCCACATGAGAGAAATTACCTGATGCATGATCTCGAGTGAGCTACAGTTGTACATACGTTGCGCTATTGGGGACATTATCTATTGGGGGAGCATTTTGTGGTTTTCACCAACCACAAAACCCTAAAGTATATCTTTACTCAGCGTGACTTGAATATTAGGCAGAGGAGGTGGGTCGAATACCTTCAGTCCTTCAATTTTGAGCTTGCCTATACACCAGGTAAAGGTAATGCAGTAGCTAATGCACTGAGTAGGAAGACTCAGATACAGGCAGTGTAGGAGGCCAGTGGTGAGTGGAAGCTCATGGCCTTGTTATCTGAGATGCATCTAGAGGTGCACGATAGTCAGGGGAAGACTTATATTTCATCTTTAGCTGTGACTTCTACCCTCCTGGACAGAGTGAGGATGAGGCAACTATTGGATTTAGAAGGCCTAGTTGTACGGGAGTCGGTGGCAAGTGGGGACCCTCCTCCTGGTTGGACGATAGGTGATGATGAAGTTCTGCATTTCCACGGACATGTCTGTGTTCCAGGGGATATACGCGAGGAGCTGATGCGAGAGTTTCATGCTTCAGCTTGGGTAGTTCATCCCAGGGTTACCAAGATGTACCGTGACTTAAGACGTTAGTACTGGTGGATGGGTATGAAGAGAGAGATAGCTGGTTTTGTTACGAGGTGTTCCACCTGTCAGCAGGTGAAGGAGGAGCATCAGAGACCAGCTAGGCTGTTACAGCAGTTACCCATTCCGGAGTGGAAATGGGACTATGTCACGATGGATTTCATGACTGTTTTGTCGAGGTCACCTCGTGGAAATGATTCTGTGTGGGTTGTTGTGGACATACTCACGAAGGTAGCTCACTTCTTGCTGATCAAGGCGACCTTCGGTGTTGACGAGCTCTGAAGGCTTTATATCCGAGAGATCGTACGTCTTCATGGGTTCCCTCGTTCTATCGTTTCGGATAGGGACGCCCGCTTTACGACTCGTTTCTGGCAGAGTTTTCAGAGGGCACTGGGTACACAGGTGCTTCTGAGCACATCATACCACCCTCAGACTGATGGCCAGTCAGAGCGTACGATACAGGTGCTAGAGGACATGATGTGTGCATGCGTCCTAGACTTTGGGGGATTTTGGGAGAAGCATATACCCTTAGTCGATTTTTCCTATAATAATAGTTTTTAGGAAATTATCGAGATGGAACCATACGAGGATTTATATGGTAGGCCATGCTGTTCACCCTTGTACTGGATAGAGGCAGGTGAGGCAGCTTTACTGGGGCCACAACTCGTGCAAGAGACTTCTGTGCAGGTCCAGTTGATTCAGAAGTGGATGGCTACTGCATAGTCTCATCAGAAGTCTTATGCGGATCACCACAGATGACCCTTGGAGTTCATGGTTGGGGATCAAGTTTTTCTACGTGTTTCATCGAGGTTGAGAAACAAGTGGATCAGGAGACAGGGTAAACTTTTACCGCTGTATATGGGGCCATTTTAGATTCTAGGGAGAGTCAGGCTGGTTGCTTATCGGTTGTGGTTGCCGCAGCGGTACTGAGCCATGCACGACGTCTTCCACGTATCTCAGTTGTGTCGCTATCATTCAGACTCGTCTCACATCTTTCAGCCCGAGGAGGTCGAACTTGAGACCGATGTGTCCTTTGAGGAACATTGGATTTGTATCGTTGACAGGAGCATGAAGGTTCTCCGAGGCCGGTAAGTTCCTCTCGTGTGGGTGCTATGGCAGCATGGCTGAGTGCAGGACGAAACTTTGGAGCGGGAGACCGATGTACGTGCTCAGTGGTTGGAGTTTTTCACATCTATATCTTCACCACCCTTGGAAGGGAAATTCAGGGATGAATTGCTATAAGGGGGGATGTTTGTAAGAACCCGATTCTTATTTTGGGGTATGGGCTTCTTCTTTTCCCTTTTCCATAAGTTTTTTTTAGAAAATATGGAAAATGGGGAATAATTCTGAATTTTGAAAGTACACGCTATGTACTTTCTTCCACACGTCGTGTACTTCTGGTCATGTGTGGGATGAGTACACGGGGCGTGTAGACTTGCCAGCGACAAAGGGTGTAGGAACCGACTACACACCATGTAGTGGACCTTTACACGCTGTGTAGTCAGTCGGTAGGCCTAAACAGCAATGCAGTGGAACATCCGCCAGCTGGGCATCAGTACACTCCATGTAGTCGGTAATGCATGTCGTGTACTCCGGTCGGCAAGTGAACAGTGCCACGCTAGCGGGAAGCTTCCAGGTGAACAGTTAAATGAAGGGAGTACATTCCATGTACTTGGGAAGTACAGGTCATGTACTTTGTTTTTTCGGCTTAAATTAGGAAGTAGCCTCCTCATTTGGCATAGGAGGAATTTGAGCCGTTTTGGAGCCAAAGGAGGAGGCTGAACCTTTGACGATCCACCGAGTGTTTGTCTGGAATCGGTTTCCACCTCGGATGATCCCGTTGAAACCACACGGGTAAGGGATTCCATCTCCTTGGCTGCTTCTTAACAATTCTTCTCCTAACAGGAGTTATTTTAGGTTAAGTGAGTTTTGTTCTTTGTTAGATCTACACTGTTCTTGGGTGTTTCTGGAGTCGTCATTCGGGTATAACATTCGTTGGCATATAAGGTAGGTGGATTGGTGTTAATTTTTCCAACTGTCATGTGTTTTGTGCATTTTTGTGCCACAAACCCATGTTGGGGTGTCGTGTGGCTGAGGTCGTTGCTATATTAAACACCTAGAATTTATTAGGTATTTAATTAAGATATTAAAATGTTTTTTGGGATCGTTTCTTGGATGTAGAACCACCCCGTGGGTGTGTTCCACTGTTTAGCCGTTTGGCCAGGATACCTGAGGGTATGCCTTTAAAGTAGTAATTGTAGAATTGGCTTGAGAGAAATTGTTTGTTTATTGCTTGTTTACATGTTGGTCATGGCCCGGTTACCTGTTTAGCCTGAGGGCATTGTTGTGATTAGCCCGTGGGCACTACACTGTTTAGCCCGAGGGTAGTAGCTATTTCGTCCTAAGGGCAACTTCTTCCGTGCCTGTGGGCAGCTGACTCTGTGCCTGTGGGCGACACTACCTACGCCTGAGGGAAAAATCTGTTATGCCTGAGGGCAGATTATTGTGTTTGATACTCATTACCTAAGGGTAAAAGTTTACATGTCTGAGGACATTAGCTGGTTATTTAGAATATTCACTATGGTGGTATTTTAATTTTAAAGGATTAAATGGATAATAAAATGGAAATATAACTGGTAATTAGTTACTTTTGAGTACTGCTTACTTTATTGCATTTTACTACTGAATATTGTCGTTTCATGCTTACACACAGTTGGGCATGGGCCTTTGATGGGTGCCTACTGGGAATTTATTTCTCACACCCTGTTTGGGTCATGCTTTTCGGCCCAAACAGATTATGTTTCTGCAGGTGTGGATAGGTGCAAGAGTTCCTATACAGGTACTTGACTGTTGCTGAGGAGTAAGAGGGCATGGGACCGAGCCTAGGCTCGCGATACTGCTGCCAGCTGTTTTTCTTGTTTTTCTTTACTCTGCTTTTTTTGTACTGTATTGATGTATAACATGTTCTGGCTGTTTTCTTAGAACTTGAGACATGTAGCATCATCATTTATATACTGCTGGTTATATCCACTGTTGTTGTTTATTTCAGTTGGGTATGGTTTAAAGCTTTCGCTATCTTTGTATGTTTTATTTTATATTCTGCTGCCCTACACTTTGACAAATTAGGGCATAGTTTCCCCACTATCAGACCTGGGCCCTTGCTGCTAGTCGGCAGCCTCTGGCGTTTGGCGAAATGCTCTTGTGGTCACGTGGTGAACCAGGTTCGGGGCACCCATTGAGTGACACCCAGAACCTGGATGTTACACTTATACTTCCCTATACCAACAAATGTTATAAGGCCCCGACCTTAAACCTTACTTAATATTGAATTAAATAAGTAATTCACATTGAGGATCTTTTCAGGTTTAGAGTTTTAGAGAATTAGGACATAACTATTACATCTCAATAGATTACAAAGTAGACACTTCTACTAAGTTTCCATAAAATAAAAACTCTTAAAAAGAAACATGTCTAGTTCCATGTTTTAGACAACCTGACATTTCCTTAATCCCATACTTAACCCTATTTAACTTTATTTCCTGTGAAAAACATTTCAAAAAAACATGGGATGAGCATAAAAAGCTCAGTAAGGGATACACAAAGAAGGAAAACTGTTAGTTTTTCAAAAAAACAAGTAAACCATGAATACTTTATCAAAGTAATACTTTTCACCCTTATGAAGTAGTATAAACTCTTCATTAATTACCCTTTTGTAACCAAAATATTACCATAAAACCCATATACATAACATATAAAGGTAACTTGGGACATAAACATACTTAAATGGAATAACCATATCATCGACTTCCACACATACTTAATGGAATAGCCATACGACCGACTTCCATACCCAATGCATTGGAGGTTATAACGTAACCACCCTTCCTGGTATTCACAGCACCACCCGTCATATGGTTTATCATGTAACCACCCATCAAATGTCTAAGTACCATTATAAAATCATAATACATAAAACAAATATAATGGAAAGAAAAAATTTCGACATTTTGATCACAATATATCACTAAAATATATTGACATAACAAATCCATTATAAAAACCATTTTAAATACCAAAATACATAAAGAGTATATGGTATTTATTTACTTTTAAAAACATTACGGCTTGTTGAGGAAGCCAAGTCCAAATAATACTCGCGGCGGCAGAAAAGGTCTTTTCACCGCGTACGTTAAAAGAAACTTTTTTTTGTCATTTTGTAAAACGCTTCATAGAAAAAGATTCATTTTGTATAAAATTAAAAAACAAATGGGTTTATACACCATATAAAATAAAGTATTGTATTAGAACAATATATGCCTCAATGAAAGGAGATTGAGACGAAGTCCCTTACAAAGACGATATCCTTGCATTAAGGATAAATCAACTACATAATTATGTGTGACAAATGAATACACCAAATATAAGTGGATATTAAGTGTAAAATAATCAGAGGTCATTCACACATATTCTTAGAACTACATATTCAAGGAGTACAAGTTTATCCCAAAGAATCAAAATTGGGTTAAGAAGTTCCCTTGAAAAAATTCAACAGCCTAACGACGTCACTTCAAAATTCATAAAATGAGTTGATGAGAGATAAAAAGGGTATCTAATCACTTGGACATAAAATTTACATCAATAAGGATATATAAGAACATATCCCATCATAACAATATGCAAATTAAAAGACCCAACAAAAGAAGTCTTTTAAAAAGAGAAGGGTGAAAGGTTCCCTTACCGACTTGGGTATCTTTCGAAACATACACCCCATGAAAGAAGGAAAATACAACATTGATGTAAATACTAATAAAAAAAATTATATTACAAAAAGAGTATAATAATTTGAAGTACATATACCACTCAAAGGAAATGGTGGCAAATGTAGCATAAATCTCACGGGAATAAAAGTGAGATGAAAAAATCCCTTACGAAAACTCGGCAGCCTAACAACGCCACTTAAAACTTCCCAAAATGGATTGATGAGATCAAATAGGGTCTCTCATTATATTAACATAAAATTTACATCAATAGGAATTAAAAATAACATCCCCCAACATAACAAAGAGAAGCTTAAAAGAAGTGACATAAAGGAGAGTACTTAAAAGAAAGAGAGAGGTTGGATCTCTTACGAAAATTCGGCAGCCTAACGGCGCCACTCAAAAATTCTAAAATGAATTGATGAGAGAAAATAGGGTCTCTCATAATATGAAAATAAAAATTACAGTAAGATTAATATAAAATAACATCCCAATCATAAGAAAGATGATCTTAAAAGGAATGACATAAAAGAGTGTACTTAAAAAGAAAGAGAGGGGTAGGATCCTGTACCTCATGTCCGACTTGTCTTATTCATTTCTTTATATTCCTGAATAATAAACTTTGGTCAATTTAAAATTTCTTAAGGACCTCCTTTAAAGATTATTATTCAGTTAATATCACATATTATAATGTTATAATAATTGTTTAATAATGTTAGTTCTCATCAGACGTTTTTGTCGATGTTTGGTACATGAGTCCAAAATGAACTTGTTTGAAAATGATTGCCCATGTAGTTATAAGTAAATCATTTCCAAAATAATATTAATGATTAAAATATAATATATATCCAGTACATATTCATTTTATACTATTCCATATCATTTGGAGATAAAAAATGAAAAGCACCATTCATGGAGACGGTAGGTCGTACGTACGCATGAACGCTACATTCATTTTTTTGTCATACTAATGGAATTAAAAATAAATGAGATATATATATATATATTACAATTCCAGTATAATATATATGTTATATAGGTCACATATTTTCATTAATTTCATTATTTATACATTCCATGTATTGCATGAACGAGTCACATCACTTGAGGGGGCGGTAGTCCACACTTCCTTATATGAAATTATCTCATTTACACAACATGCAAAGAATAAAGATATGTTTTAAATATAAAATATATAAGCATATAGAAAACATAAATACCATATATATCATATATAAAATACAGTGACATCACAATGGCCACCTTTAAAGGTGTTAAAATAATATTGAACAATCATCATTTCGTGAGGCAGTAATTCGCCATCCACAGAAACAGTACGTTCTTTAACCATTAGATGGATGTGTGTGTAAGTGTAGCTCGAATACTTCTTATAACAACATCCAAGTATTTTTAAGATACTGGTATTGTTACAAAATAAAGGAATAAAAAAAGTTTATGGGGTTGGAGAAGCAAAATAAAACAAAAGACCACTGGGGAAAACTTTACCTTTAAATCGGGTAACTCTTTTTTATTTGAGCTCAAAGGATTCCTTGGAAAGACTTTTTCCCAAATTGAGGCTTATATGAGTAATAGATGGATTTGTAGAGACAAAATGGGAAGGTTTTGGCTGATCCAAAGTCTTGAGAGGTGTGGGTAAGGTGGTAGAGGTGGGGGCCTTTTATAAGAGGAGAGGAGGGGCACTCTTGGAAAGTCTTGAAAAGTAACATTATTATAAAATTCTTTTTTCGGATTTTAAAGGTCCCAAAATTATATATTTAGAGTATAAGGTGATAATAGTTCTAAATCCACACATCCAATAGGTTTTTTACTAGTTTAGGTCTTAGAGTTTACATTATCTTTTCATTTTATTTAAATCGTTTAACAATGAGGTAATCGATGCATCATCATGGTGTCATAAATAATTTAATTTATTTAATGTCTAAAAATTATAAAAAATATCATGATGTAGGAAATATTTTTATCTTTATAATGAATATTTATAGTCAAAAATATGACTTGTATAACCCCATGTAAAAATTGTTTCACTAAAACAACACATGTTTGTGACATTTTAATTTTAACTTTAAATAAAAAGTTATTATTGTCATTTTCCTACCAAAGTGGCTCCATGGGGTCCCTAAGTTGACCCATGGATGATCTTGGTATTCCATGACTCATCCAAAAAGGTTAGGACATGTTTCATGGTCATTTAATATTATTATAACTTTATCTTTACCTTAAATTACACTAATTACCTTTAATCGCGATTAATAAAACATAAAAGTTAGTATTCACCAAAAAATTATTTTAATCCCATTTAACTACATTTTAAATCCTAATGACAACCACGTATATCAGATTTTTCAAATTCAAATCAAAGAAGTGGTAAAGTTTCATTTAAACGAAAAATCAGTTTTTAAACTACCACTTAATTGTTTCATTATTCATCAAAAATTGAAGTTTTTCAGAAAAATACCAAAAATTCACCCTAAGCTATATTTGATATTCCGGATTCAAAAATTATGTCTATTTTATAAAATTCAAAACATATAAGTTTCATTAATTAATTTAGTAATTAATTCCTGTTGTCAAAACAAATAGCGTGTTTTTAAGAAACAATATCTATTAAAAGATTGACACTAGTTTAAGTCCAATTTCAAATTGAAATTAATTACAATGACCACCATTGGATTAAATGGTAAAAATATATTATAATTTTAATTTAAAAACAATTAAAAATTTGATCTAACCATATAAATAAATTATATTAAAAAGTGGTTTTGAATTAAAATACAACATTTTTCACTTATTCATTAAAAATGAACTTTATCGTAAAAATACCAATAATTTACACAAAGTAAATTTTGATATCCCAATTTTGAAGAAGAATTTTATTTTTTCAAATATAACACATAAAATTTTCAAAAAAGTAGATTTAAAATAGGTTCGCCATCAAAAGGCGGTTAATCGACCATTTAAAGAATATTAGAATGTTTACGCTTAAAATTGGATTCATTCGCATTTTTAATCCTCTAACATTTATTGTAAAAATAAAAAATATTTGACAAGAATATATAAACATTTTGTAGTTAGTTCTATTCATTCCTGCCATTACAACGGCTAGGTGTTAACTACCATTTAAAATAAAATTATTTTATTATTAGAGTGCAACGTAAGATTTCAAAGGATCTCGTTGTTGTGTATTGGGTAAGACATCGAGCATAGTGTTCCCTTTAAATTAATATTAACATTTTATTCACAAATAGGGATAAATATAAAAATTTTATATTCTTTATTTACCTGGGGTGTTACATCCTTCCTCCCTTTTGGGAATTGCGTCCTCGCAATTTTAAAATTGTGCTCGGAAACTTCATTGAAAGTCCCACATCGGAACAACAGTCGGTAAAACAATCACTTTAAAAGAAAGAAATTGAAGTACAGAGGTCACCCGAGTTAACCCATACTAGGATTCCATGTAGGAAAACATGGATAAGGAAGAAAAAGAAAAGGGTCATGTTCTGAGGGAGAGTGATAGAAAACATGTTTATGATAAAGTTAACCACAAGAAAATCACAAACTTGTGGTGGGTTAAACGGTATTCAATTTCCCAGTAGGAAAAGTTAATAGACAACATTTTTATTTTAAGTTACTTTTCATTAAGGAATTTATTTGTGATCTTAAGGAAACATACTTACTTGTCATGTTGACTTTCAACTTTTACTTGATTTCTTACACAAACTCATACTTTCCCCAAATGATGAGTATTTAGGAAGACTTGTTCACCTTAAGAGTACTATAATCAACTTCTAGAGAATAATCTAATCCACAAAAGAGAACACTATATTTCCCATGTCTTTAGACCCTTACCAAAACCAAAATTATTAGAACCAGATCAGATAATCCAGAAAAGTATAACCCTTTATAAAAAGAAAATCTATTCTTAATCTCCAAAAATTTTCCAACAAAACCCAAAGTTCAACGAAGACCATTCGATAAACAATTTGTCCATAAAATTCTTCAAAGTAAACCAATCTAAGATTGAAACCCAAATATTTGAAGGATTTAATCACATAGTCCTCCAAGGTACAAATTAACACTTATCTCCAAATAACATCAGTTTCTCTAAAAGTCTCATATTGAAAAGTAATTAACCTAATCACATATCCTCCATGATAGGTTAATAATTTTGATAGATAACCCCAAATCAACTTAATTTTAATTCATAAAATCATCTAAATAAAACGAGTAAGTCATACTAACTAGGGACTTCACGTAGTCCAGTGGTAGGCGATAAGTACCAGTCACACTTTGGTTGTGGGTTCGATTCCCGCAGTTTTGTCCGACGCGACGGGTTGTCAAACGGTCTGCATGTTGTACTTTTTATAAAACTCCAAAAATAACCCTGACATGTTTTAACCTCAATATTTCCCTTATACCTATCATTTTTATCCAAATTAATTACAATCTCAACATCTTAATTTTTGAAGTCTTATTTTACCACCATAAGATAAAATAAAATGATTCCCAAAATAAATAACAACATACCTTGATCATGGCATCCACTAGGTTTCATCGTCATCTTTTTCACATAGGTATAAGTACCATGCATTAAAAAAATGATTTAGAGATCCTTCAAAATCATTTGCTTCCTCCATCTAAATACACCTTGTACAACATGGGTCATATGGGTGTTCACAGAAAAACAGTTTTGGAAAATAATCATGTATGACATATAATTCCAAAACATCTGATAAAACATGATTTCTATAAAATAGTAGAATAGAATTTGAGTTGATACATTCGATTATTAGTCCTTTTAAAATACCATAATTATGTTCTAAGAGACTATGTTTTAAAAGAAAATATAAATAGGTTGTGTAAGAGTCTCCTTCCTCAGCACCATTTTTAAAATCATAATATGCTTCAAAATCTTGTGATAAGGTAAAATATTTGAAAATACATTGATAATATTGACCTTTCTTGAAAATATGAGAATATTTTGAAAAAAGTATTTTTCTAAATACAACCCATGATCCACGATGATGACGAGGTATAGTGGAGGTTTTTGATATCTCAAACAAGTGCTTGCAAGTGAGTTGTATGCTAGAAAAAGCTTCACAATCATCCGAACATGACTTTGCAATAATTATTGCAAGCATGTCATCAGGAAGAGATAGGAATGTCTTTTGAGATACTCCTTTCATTTTTAACTGATTTTAATTGACCTGCAAAAAGTTATAAAAGAAGGATTTAATTGAAATAATAGATATAGGGACTAACCATGTGTCTAACAAAATCTCCTAATCCCTAAAGTTTTCTAAACCGACCTCTGATACCAACTATAAGGCCCCTGACCTTAAACCTTACTTAATATTGTTTTAAATGAATAATTCACATTGAGGATCTTTTCAGGTTTAGAGTTTTAGAGTATCAGTACATAACTATTATATCTCAAAAGATTACAATGTAGACACTTCTACTAAGTTTCTATAAAATAAAAACTCTTAAAAAGAAACATGTCTAGTTCCATGTTTTAGACATCCTGACATTTCCTTGATCCCATCCTTGACCCTATTCAACATTATGTCCTGTGAAAAACATTTCAAAAAAAACTTGGGATGAGCATAAAAGGCTCTGTAAGGGATACACAAAGAAGGAAAACTGTTAGTTTTTCAAAACAACAAGTAAACCATGAATACTTTATCAAAGTAATACTTTTCACCCTTATGAAGTAGTATAAACTCTTCAATGAATAAAAGATCATTACTTACCCTTTTGTAACCAAAATATTACCATAAAATCCATATACATAACATATAAAGGTAACTTGGGACATAAACATACTTAAATAGAATAACCATACGGTCGACTTCCACACATACTTAATGGTATAGCCATACGACCAACTTCCTTACCCAATGCATTGGAGGTTATAATGTAACCACCCATTCTAGTATTCACGGCACCACCCGTCATATGGTTTATCACATAACCACCCGTCAAACGTCCAAGTACCATTATAAAATCATAAGACATGAAAGAAATATAATGGAAAGAAAAAATTTCCACATTTCGATCACAATATATTACTAAAATATATTGACATAAAAAATCCATTATAAAAACCATTTTCAATACCAAAATACATAAAGAGTATATGGTATTTATTTACTTTGAAAAACATTAAAGCTTGTTGAGGAAGGCAAAGTCCAAATAATACTCGCAGCAGCGGAAAAGGTCGTTGTCACCGCGTATGTTAAAAGAAACATTCCTTTTTGTCGTTTTGTAAAATGCTTCATAGAAAAAGATTACTTCTGTATAAAATTAAAAGTAAAAGGGCTTTATACACCATATAAAATAAATTATTGTATTAAAACAATATATGCCTCAATGAAAGGAAATTAAGATGAAGTCCCTTACAAAGACGATATCCTTGGATTAAGGACAAATCCGTTACATAATTATGTGTGAAAAATGAATACACCAAATATAAGTGGATATTAAGTGTAAAACAATCAGAGTTAATTCACACATATTCTTATAACGACATATTCAAGGAGTACAAGTTTATCCCAAATAATCAAAATTTGGTTAGGAAGTTCCCTTGCAAAAAATTGACAGCCTAACGACGTCACTTCAAAACTCAGAAAATGAGTTGATGAGAGATAAAAGGGGTATCTCATAACTTGGAAATAAAATTTAAATCAATAAGGATATATTAGAACATATCCCAACATAACAATATGTAAATTAAAATACCCAACAAAAGAAGACTTTTAAAAAGAGGAGATTGAAAGGTTCTCTTACCGACTTGGGTATCTTTCGAAACATACACCCCATGAAAGAAAGACAATACAACATTGATGTAAATACTCATAAAAGAAAGTATATTACACAAAGAGTATAATAATGGGCATTAAATATACCACTCAAAGGAAATGGTGGAAAATGTAGCATAAATCTCTTGGGAATAAAAGTGAGATGAAAAAATCCCTTATGAAAACTCGGCAGCCTAACAGCGCAACTTAAAACTTCCAAAAATGGATTGATGAGATCAAATAGGTTCTCTAATCATATTAACATAAAATTTACAGAAAGAGGAAGATAAAAGAACATACCCCAATATAACAAAGAGTAGCTTAAAATAAGTGACATAAAGGAGAGTACTTAAAAGAAAGAGATAGGTTGGATCTCTTATGAAAATTCGGCAGCCTAACGGCGCCACTCAAAACATTCAAAATGGATTGATGAGAGAAAATAGTGTCTCTCATCATATGAAAATAAAATTACAGTAAGAAAAATATAAAATAACATCCCAATCATAAGAAATATTAGTTTAAAAGGAATGACATAAAAGAGTGTACTTAAAAAGAAAGAGAGGGGTAGGATCCCTTACCTCAAGTCCGACTTGTCTTGTTCGTTTCTTTATATTTCTGAATAATACACTATGGTAAATTTATAATTGAATAATTACCTCCTTTAAATATTATTATTCAGTTCATATCACATATTATAATGTTATAATAATTGTTTAATAATGTTAGTTTATATCAGACGTTTTTGTCGATGTTTGTTACATGAGTCAAAAATGAACTTGTTTGAAAATGATTGCCCTTGTAGTTATAAGTAAATAATTTCAAGAATAGTATTAATGATTAAAATATCATATATATCCAGTACATATTCATTTTATACTATTCCATAACATTTGGAGATAAAAAATGAAATGCACTGTTCATGGAGACGGTAGGCTATACGTACGCATGAATGCTACATTCATTTTTTTGTCATATTAATATAATTAAAAATAAATGAGATATATATATATTATAATTACAGTATAATATATATGTTATATAGGTTAAATATGTTCATTAATTTCATTCTTTATACATTCCATGTATTGCATGAACGAGTCACATCACTTGAGGGGGTGGTAGTCCACACTTCCTCATATGAAATTATCGAATTTGCACAACATGAAAAGAATAATGGTATGTTTTAAATATAAAATACAGAAGCATATAGAAAACATAAATACCATATATATCATATATAAAATTCAGTGACATTATAATGGCCTCCTTTAAAGGTGTTAAAAGAATATTGAACAATCATCATTTCGTGAGGCAGTAATTCGCCATCCACAGAAATAATATGTTGTTTAACCATTAGACGGATGTGTGTGTAAGTGTATCTAGAATCCTTTTTATAAAAACATCCAAGTATATTTAAGATACTGTTTTTGTTACAAAGGAATCGAATAAAAAAATGTTTAGGGGTTCGAGAAGAAAAATAAAACAAAAGAACAGTAGGGAAGATTTTACATTTAAATCGGGTAACTCTTTTTGATTTGAGCTCAAAGGCTTCCTTGGAAAGACTTCTGCCCAAAGTGAGTCTTCTAGGAGTAAGATAGGGATCTGTAGAGTTAAAATGGGTAGGGGTTGGCTGAGCTAGAGGCTTGAGAAGTGTGGGTAAGGTGGTAGAGGTGGAGGTCTTTTATAAGAGAAGAGGAGGGGCACTCTTCGAAAGTCTTGAAAAGTAACAATATTATAAAATGATTTTTTCGGATTTTGAAGGTCCCACAATTATATATTTTGAGGATAAAGTGATAATATTTCAAAATACACACATCCAATAGGTTTTTGACATGTTTAGGTCTTATATTTTACATTATCTTTTAATTTTATTTAAATTGTTAAATAATGAGGTAATCGCTGCATCATCATGGTGTCATAAATAATTTAATTTATTTAATGTATAAAAATTATAAAAAAAATATAATTATGTAGGAAATCGTTTTATATTTCTAATGAATATTTATAGTCAACAATATGACTTGTATTACCCATTGTAAAAATTGTTTTATTAAAACAACACATGTTTGTGACATTTTAATTTTAACATTAAATAAAAAGTTCTTAATATCATTTTCCTACCAAAGTGGCTCAATGGGGTCCCCAAGTTGACCCATGGATTGTATTGGTCAGACATGACTCATCCAATAAGGGTATTACATCTGTCAAGGTAATTTCATATTATTATAATTTTATCTTTACCTTAAATTACACTAATTGCCTTTAATCACGATTAATAAAACTTAAAAATTACTATTCACCAAAAAAATATTTTAATCCCATTGAACCAAATTTTACATCCTAATTAAAACTATGTATGTCATATTTTTGAAATTCAAATTACAGAAATGGTAAAGTTTCATTTAAATGAAAAATCAGTTTTTAAACTACCACTTAGTGGTTTCACTATTCATCAAAAATTGAAGTTTTTCAGAAAAATACCAAAAATTCACCCTAAGATATATTTGATATTCTGAATTAAAAAATTATGTATATTTTTCAAAAATTCAAAACATATAAGTTGCATTAATTAATTTAATAATTAATTCCCGCTGTCAAAACAAATAGCGTGTTTTTAAGAAACATTATCTATTAAAAGATTGACACTAGTTTAAGTCCAATTTTAAATTGAAATTGATTACAATGACCACCATTGGATTAAATGGTAAAAATATATTCTAATAGAACATTAAAACCAATTCAAAAGATGATCTAATCATATAAATAAATTATATTAAAAAGAGGTTTTGATTAAAAATACAACATTTTTCACTTATTCATTAAAAATGAACTTTATCGTAAAAATACCAAAAATTTACAAAAAGTAAATTTTGATGTCCCGGATTTAAATAAGAATTTTATTTTTTCAAATATAACACATATAATTGTCAAAAAGTGGATTTAAAAGAGGTTCTCCATTAAAAGGCGGTTAATCGACCTTTTAAAGAATATTAGAATGTTTACGCTTAAAATTGGATTCATTCACATTTTTAATCCTCTAACATTTATTGTAAAAAGTAAAAATATTTGACAAACATATATAATCATTTTTAGTTAGTTCTATTCATTCCCGCCATTACAACAGCTAGGTGTTAACTACCATTTAAAATAAAATTATTTTATTATCAGAGTGCAACGTAAGATTTCAAAGGAACTCGTTGTTGCGTATTGGGTAAGCCATCGAGAATAGAATTCCCATTAAATTAATATTAACATTTTATTCACAAATATGGATAAATATAAAAATTTTATATTCTTTATTTACCTGGGGTGTTACAAATGTTTCTTAACTCTTACTACTAATGGGAACTATAATACATTATCGTGTGTAGGTCTGTTGTACACTATATGTTGACACACACACATATAAATACAAGTGTACATTTTGTAGAATAGAGAGTTTTCTTATAACTACTTTTAGATTTTGAAAAAAAAATTATTTCTTTATGATTTAATGAGAAAAAATACTTCTGAGGCTCAAGAAAACATAAATATTGACATAAATGGTCCAGAAAACTATAGAGGTAATTTGATGTGCACATTTATCTTGAAACAATATTAACTTTTTTATTTTTTAAGCCAGTCCAACATTACATACCTCTTGCTTCTACAGTAGAGTCACTAGAATAAGACACTGCCAAGAACATAGGTTAGTGTACTTACTAAAAATGCATTAATGGTTCTTCAATACAAAATCATATTCTATGCTATTGACTGAATTTTTTAATATCATATTCTACATTACTATTCTATTCGATCAGGTTATTATAATATTGGGGAGCCTTTTAATGTATGTTAATATTTTCACTCTTTTTCTTTTGGTTTGATGGGAGAAACAAGAAATTCAGCAGTATAAAAAAACCAACGTTTTTCTTTATGCTGCTCAATGGGAAAGGTTTCTTTGGACTTTCTATTGTCATGTATTGATACCTAAGGATGTTGGTGTTCAATTGAACTTATATTGAAGCCTAATTATTCCAAGATCACATGAATATTTAAAATTTGGTGTTTGCATTCACATCAATGGGTGGGAAGGTAAATAGGTCATTCAATAGTAGTCGATCTCTAGGTATATTCAGATTACATGGAAAAAAATACCATTTCATAGGTAGTTTATGTCCACCTGATTGACATCCACCAAGGTTCGCACAACTGTACGTGTATGATACTGCACATGAGTGCCAGAACAGAATTCATGGAATTAGGTATTGTTTATATTCAATTCTTTGTACTAATTTTAAAAATTGTTAATGAAATTATATTAACATATGTAATTGACCCATCTTAGACAATATAAATCAACAATCTATTATTGACTACAAAACTGTTGAGAACCTACCATATCTGCTTCATGAGAACAACACTTTGGCTCAAGAATTTATAAGTTAAAGGGGTGTTCTTAACCTTCAAGAGGTTCCAAATTTAACGCTACATCTTTTTAAAAGAAGAAAAAAAAATCCACGACATATAACCTACCAAATACTTCTAAAATAGCAATGATGATTGTTGGTGATACTGAGGATCTCAACCAAGAATGGGATATCATCATTCAAACCAAAAGTGGTTATTTACAATGAATTGATGAGATTCACCCATTGTATCTTCCATTTCTGCATCCTTTGATTTTTATAGGTGGCCAGGATGGATATTGTGACAACGTGTTGCATTGCACTACTCGATTCACAATAAGTACTACACTCAAGAAGGTAACAATGAGAGAGTACTTTTCATTCCACTTGCAGTTCTGTGATAGTGATGAATAAATCTTCATAAATTCTGGAAGATTACTAAAATATTTTATCATTAATTCTAATACAATGATTGAGTCTCAAATATTTTCATTCATTCTCTTCAATAAGAATAAATTGATGGTCAAACTAGACAAGGGGTTATAAGATGAATTGCTTAGAGGTGACTGTGAAGGGACATCCTACAGGAAGCATATCATTTTACTTTTTACATTTATGGGTGGTCCAAGGTATATGATCCAAAATTTCTAAGATAAAATGTCGATATGTAATTGGGTAGGGTATCTAGATCTGTTTTCAACGTTTACATGTAACCCAATGTGGACTGAAGTAACTCGGTTTCTTAGAAATCACAATAACCATTCACTAGAAGGCTGCAAATATTATCTCGCATTTTCAATATTAAGGTGATTGTTTAATAAAATATTTAAGAGAAGTTTGTTTCTTTGGAAAGTCACAGGCAAGTATCTCTCTTTGTACTTACTATCCAGTATGTTCAGTTCCTTATTATATATTTTTTCATCTTCTATTAACTCTCTAAAACTCTTTTCTTCCCATGTAGTTGTTTGAACCATGGATTTTCTAAAATATGGCCTGCCTCATGTGAACATCATATTATTTATCTGTCATGAAAACATATTTCACAGTCCAATAGATGTAAACAAGATTTTCTGTGATGAAATTAGAAATAATTGTGTCTACCCAAGACTACATGAAGCTGTTAGGATTTTTATGATCCATGACCCTTACGGTGATGCCAATCGTACTTCACCTTGTATGAGAAATGGAAAATGTTCCAATTTTTTTCCAAAAAAATTGTTGTTTATACCACTATTGATGATGATGGTTATATTGTCTATCGTAGAAGGAATGATGGACAAGCAGTTCTAAAAAATGGAGTCCCTTAAGATAATTGGTTTGTCATACCGTACAGTCCTGTTTTATTATTAAAATATCAAGAACATCTCAATATTTAAGTTTTTAATCATTCGTCTTCCATCAAATATCTCTTTAAGTATATTAGCAAAGAAAATAATCATGTAACAGAAGCACTCTATGAGAGAAACAACAAATATTTCTCAGATAATAATATAGATAAAATAAAGATGTATTATGATTTTTGGTACATATCTCCTTGTGAGGCATCTTGGAGGATATTTTCTTATGATATCCATTACAAATATCCACCAGTTGAGAGGTTAAGTTTCCATTTATTAGGAATACATTATGTGACCTACAATGATAATGATAATATTGGAGATGTCTTGAATCACAGTAACATATATGAAATAATGTTCACCTCTTGGTTTCAAGAAAACCTAATTTACTCAGATTGTAGAGCTCTAAATATTATAGAATTACCATGTATATTTGTTTACCACTCAAATGATAAGAAATGGAATCATCAATGGTAGTTATTTTACATTGGTAGACTATACTATGTTCCACCAACAACTGAAGATATATTTTACTTGTGGATACTTCTAACAAAAATCAAAGGGGCAAATTCATATAAAGATCTCAAAATAGTGAACAACATTAGTCATGGAATATTTAGAGAGGCTTGATATGCTTTGAGACTACTGGAAAATGACACAAAATTTATTAAAGCTATAAAAGAGGTTTCAACTTGGGGAATGGGAAATTATGTACACAGGATCTTCGAAATCATGTTAATTTCCAATAACATTTATTATCCATAAATTGTTTAGAAACAAACATGTGACCATATAGCTGAAGATATTTTATATTCCCAAAGACAGAGGCTTCAAATGCAAGGTACAAAAATTTTTCTCATCATGTTTTTTAAAAAACGTTTCTGCTAACTTATTTCTATTATTTCATATTTCTTATTTTTTTATAAATAAATGTAAATAATATTTAAGTAATAATTTATCAAAAAATGTAGATTATAAATTACTTACATAAAGGCTGGTTATTGGTTTCTATTTAATTAGTAAACTCTCAAATATAGTTTTGATCATTTAACTTTACAACAATTAAATTATATTAACTGAATGTAATATAATTTAAATAAAACAATTAAGTCACAGTTGTTTTCATTTTCTATTAAAATCGATAAGCTCAGCAGTTGTCCATATGATAGCATAAATAGGATAACTAAACATGACTACTATAATTTTAATAGTGTTTTTTCTCTATTGTGATTACTTTGATATCCTTCTTCTAGTAAACATATTTTTTTAATTTATTTCCAATAGAGATGTGAATGTGTTAATGTCACTCGAATATACTCCTAAAATGCATAATACAAACAAGAGTCTATCTAATCAGTTATTTCACCACTGATCTGGATAAAACTTTTAGTTACTCTAAATTACTTTAATCACTTCATGATATTTATTTTATACCACTTTGAAATAATATTCTTTAATTTTTTATATTTTTCACTCATAGAACATCAGATGCATATATATGATCTGCTTGAATTAGAACAGATCTTACAGAGCAATAGAAAATATCTTCGATTTTATCCTCCTATGTCGGTTCTAGATTCTGCTATTGATACTCATTCGAATCATTTAGTTGTAAAAGAAATAAATTACATTAGATAAATACTACAAAATGAGTATAGAACTGTACAAACTATGCTTACCATTGAACAATAAGAGGTGATGGTTGTCATTTTGTATTCATTATATAGAAATTCTGGGGGGATTATTCTTCTTACACAGATATGGAGGCATAGGTAAAAATTCATTTGGAAGATTCTAACATCATTATTGCGGTATGAGGGCTCTATTTTACTTGTAGTTTCATAGAGTGTAATTGCATCATTACTACTTCCTAGAAGATGAACTGCACATTCTAAATTATGTATTCCAATCTCCATTATTGACCAGTTTGTTTGCAATATTTAATAAGGGAGTGATGTTGTATAACTTTTACACTCTACAAATATAATTATTCGAGATGAGGATTTTATGGTTCATAAGTACTATTTTGAGGCTCTAGACCGTACTCTCAGGGATATAATGACATTAAAAAATGTTAATGAAATGAATTTACCATTTTGTGGTCTAACAATTGTATTGGGTGGAGATTTAAAGTAAATACTATATGTAATACTATTTGGTAATGGAAAGGACTTTGTCTTTTCATGTATTAAGTCATCGTATCTTTGGCAGCACTGTTAGGTATTAAATCTAACAAAGAACATGAGATTGCATTCATCTACATCCACCGATGATTCAAACGAGGTCCATGATTTTTATAAATGGACTTTGGATATTGGTTAAGGTCAAGTTGTAGAACCTAATGATGGTGAACCCATCTAACAATTCCATCAGCATATATTCTTACCTACACTAAAAATGTAATGGTTGCAATTGTGTAGAATACTTATCCTAATTCCAGTGAGAAAAATAGTGACGTATCCTATCTAAAAGAGTGTGCCATTTTAGCTCTAACCCATGACGTTGTTCATGTAGTAAATGATTACATGTTTTCTCTCACAAAATATGAAAATAAATACTACTTCAGCTCTGATTCAGTCTGCAATGCCAGTTTTGATACAGATAGGGTAGAAAAAAAATACACCTATGATATGTTAAATGGTATCAACGTCTATGGTTTGGATGCAAACAAAATTTCTCTAAAGATTTGTGTCCCCACTATGTTACTAAGAAATGTAGATCATTCTGTTCATTTATGTAATTACACCCATATGATTGGTACACACTTAGGTAATCATGTAATTGGAGCAAAAAATTTGACTGGCTATCATTGGAGGAACTCTGTATTCATTGCAAAACTAACTATAACAAAATCTAATGTTAGGTGGTCTTTAAAATTAAAAAGAAGACAATATTATTTGACAGTTTCTTATGTAATGAATATTAAAAAAGTCAATGTAAATCATTGTTTTATATTGAGTTATATCTTTCCCAATATGTTTTCTCCCATGGTCAATTATATGTTGCAGTTTCTAGGCTCACATCAAAAAGTGTATTGAAAATTGTTGTTGATGATAAAAATAACACATCATTTGATTACAAAAAAAATATTGTCTATAAGGAAATATTTGATAACCTTTCTTAGGCACCATTTCAATTAACATGTCAATATTTTACTATGGTTTTTAAATTCAATGTGTTCTTATAGAATATTTTAATTACAAACTATGTTTTTTTCAACACTAATCAAAATTGGACAGCGTAAAAAACAAAATTTCCAGATCAATTACCCTGTTGAATGCGATTACCCTATAGGAAAATGAAACACTCAGGATTGAGGTTTGTGTTTTAAAAATGTGGTGAAATTCATCACCAAACTATTGTAATGCATTCATTGTTATTAATCTAATACTTTGGGATAAAGAGGTCAGTTTACAATACATGACTAATATCTATTTTTCACCCTATTTTTCTGTTATTCTCTATACATCTATCAATATGTGTGTGTGTGTGTTATGTTATGTCTATATCCTTTCCCATATAATTTTTTAATCTATTATCCTCTGTTTTAACAAGCTATCTCAAGGGAACCAAAATTCATTGTAAAATTACTACTAACCAGCTTATCCCCACATATATGGATCTCTTGCATGAAGGAATATACTATGTGATGAAAAACATCCAAATAGTGTCAGACCATGGTAGTTACTTGGGAAGTATACATGCCTGAAGAATAATTTTCACATCCACAACATTTTTTTGTCCACGTGATGCTGGAATTCCTCTTGTTAGTTTGGATTTTACTTCATATGATGATATTATTCAAATGAAGGTTCCAAAAGAACTTTTAATAGGTACATTCCACTACCACTTACATGTTACTTTTCTATGTATCTGAGTTTAATAAATAATACATTAAAATATTTTATAATTCATCCTTATTGTTCTCAAATTAACTCTTTTTCTATCATCTATGTTATAGAAATAATTGGAATTCTATGTTACAAAAATCCAATGAAGTCTATGGGTCCTTACAACCACAAGATTCAGATTACTCTAGAGGATTAAAGGTCATTAATTTTGTGCACTTACATTTTTCAACTACCAAAAAATGATATTTATCTGTACTATTACTTTCTTTTCGTACAAAGGTTTGCAACTAACCTGTAGTTTATGGGGTGAGTTTGTAAATGAAATAAGTATTACTTGTAAAATAACCAAGATTCATCTAAATTATGATATTATAACTTGTCTAGGTGAAGTGGTTGAGAAGTATGGTTTCTATCTACATTGTATAATTTTTCTATTTGTAATTCAGTTATTTGATATGTTGCAAGAACACATTACTCTCTAATTTTGATTTTTGTGACTTAAAACTCCTTTTATCATCTATTATTTGGACAACTACTATGAATGCAATGAAAATTCTTTACAACCTTCATATTCTTGAAGTATAAAATTTCATAATCAGGTAACATTATACCTACTCTTTGTTTTATATTAGTACATGTTTATTATTTGTGCATCACAATTGTAATACGCACATGATCTTCTTATTTATTTTCAAGTCTCATATTCTATATTTACCAGGTTATGGTTGGTAATAACATCACAGTTACATATCCCACCACCAACTAATGCCAAACCCTCTATAAAAGTCTTGTATTGGAATAAGAAGAAAAAAATTGCAGATGTGAAAAGCTGTCATGAGCTAACTAAAAAATCCTTAATTTTGGAAATTCATTTAATAGTATTATGAACTTTTTACCTATATCATGTACTAATGAGTATATTTTTATGTACTCACTCTATTTCATCCTACACGGTACTTAATAACAGCTACAATACTAAAAATTCAAAGCACTCTCAGATGGTTTTTTAATTCATGAAACTTTTTCATGAAGAAAGAATGTGTTTTAGAAGAAAAAATTTGGTTCCAAATTTTCAACTTATCTCTTAACAACACTACTCCCAGGTTACCAATTTTTTATTTTTAAAATTTCTTATTATCATTAAGATAATAGAAAACTAATAAATCAAAATACTCAATATCACTGATTGTGTGATCACAATATTAAATCGAATAGATTTTGAGTGAAACTGATGGTTACTGATAGTACAGACTCATGTTCAGTTGTTTTATATGACAAACAAGTCATCCAATTATTATATTAACCATCTCCAGAGTTGAGAGATGCTTTGATACAGGTAGAATCAACTTCTTATATCACCTCAATATATTTTTCAATTATTTATCCTAACATTGCTTATCATTTGTAAATTAGGATGATGTTGAGTATGGTATTCCTCCACAGTTGAACATATTCAAATAAATTAAAGTGATATTATCAATTGATGTAACCAATTATAATATTCAAAACATTAATAATTCATTTGAACAAAATATCTTTAAAGTACTATTTATCAGTGATAATGACAACCACATCACTATCTTAACTAATAGCTTTGAACACAATCAGGTATAACAATAAAGGTATTACTAAATTCTATAGATAACATAAAATTAAAAAACTATACTATTTTTTTACTGTACAAGGACTTCAAACTAGTGGGTCTTCATAAGTCAGTGGTGGCATTGAATATTTCAAGGTACAATCAGATTCAGTCTTTTCCAATTTTCTTTCATAACAAACATAAATAAACTTACTGTAATTTTCCTTCTAACCTTTTATAATAGGAGCATCAAACTGGTAGGTCTTCACCATCAAGTTCCAACATTTCCATAAGATTGTTACTTCTACCTCAGATATGTCATATTCTTGGGTATGTAACAGTTATCTACAGTGACTAATATATTTTTTCTGTTACTGTTAATATACATGCATGATTAAGATAGAGTTTCAATGGTTTTTATATTTTATATGTAAAGTTCTTTTAATCTGTAACTGTCTACTGTTAACTATCTAATATGTGGTTCTTTGATTTAAACTGGAACAATTACCTTCAAATTATTCTAACTATAATATCTATATAGAAAACCTGTCACATGAATTTGATATGGATAATGATGTGTGACATGATCTTCCGACATGTCGAGGTAGTTTCAGTACAACAAGTCATTTTAGTCAACTATAGAGGCGAACAAAGGGTATTTTGAACAAGAAAAATGAGAAATCAAACTGAGATGTTCTATTGTAATATCATGGTAATAATACCTTTTGGATCTTTAATTGGTTTTCATTTATTTTTCTGAAATATTAGGTGCATTAAATACTCTTTTGGAGTCTGCAGAGTACAATTACCTTATTATAACATGTATACTTCCCAGTTTTAATGTCTTTTATAAGATTTAACATACAAAATTTACTTTATACACCAGTTACACATTATCTTGGGTATTCTCTGCGCCAAACCCAATTTCCCCCAATCTAATGACTGTAGAAAAAGTCATTACTATAAATTCATCTTTGTATTTTTTGTATCTATAGATTATACATGTTAGAAATTTTTGTATCTATAGATTTTTTTATTTGGTATTTCTCATGATATACATTTTAGTATAGGTTTTCTACAGGTTGATTATCAGTTTTTCATGATAGACATTTTTCATGCAGGATGTTTTTCATGATGGATGGTTTTCTTGTCATGTTGGACGGTTTTCATGGTGGATGTTTTTGTATCAGTTTTTTTTTGCTGGATGTTTTTCATTAATCTGGACGTTAATCATGATGGAGAAGGAGAATGCTGGATGTTTTTTATGCTAGATGTTTTTCTACAGACTGTTTTTCTTGGGTTTTTCATGCTGGATGTTGTTTCATGCATGGCATTTTGATGTATTTTTTGTTTCTCATGTTGTTGGGTTGTTTTCTTGGTGGAAGTTACTCATTTAATGAAAATTTTTCATTCTATTCATTATTAAATATTTAAAATTTTACTTTATTTTTTTTAATTATTCTTTCAGTACATGAGATTACATCAATAATAATTGGAAATGAATGCAGGTATTTTGTCATAAAATCGTGGAGTTAACCTCCCTTTCTTCGAGCATATGAATGCATGTAATTTTTTCTCACTATTGACTACACTGTGTTTTGTTTTTTATGCATTAAAAACATATGAAAGGTATGATTATAATTCTATCATCCTTAAAAACCAAAACATTTCATCCAGACCTTTGATTACATTTAGATCTTCAAAACATAGATCAATGTCAACGATTTAGTTTCAAACTACACAAATGTAGATATGTGAAAATTATGTTCTATCCTCATTTAATGATATTTATTTCACTTCTATTAATTATTAAATATTTACACTTGTTTTCTAAATGTTATCTCAGTACATGGGAATACATCAATTGGAATTAGAAAGGAATGCAGGTATTTTGTAATAAAATCATGGAGTTAACCTCCCTTTCATCTAACATATGAATTCTGGTAATTTTTTTCACTATTTAATACATTTTGTAATATTTTTTATTCACTAAAATCATATGAAAGAGATTATTTTAATGCTTTCATCCTTTAATACCAAAACATTTCATCCAGGACTTTGATTACGTTCGGATCTTCAAAACATATATCAATGTCAATGCCTGAGTTTCAAATAATACAAATCCAGATCTATGAAAATCATGTTCTATCATTATTTAATGAAAAAATTCCTTTGACTCATGATTAAATTTTTATAGATTTATTTGACTATTTTCTATTTGTTTCCTCAGTGCGCATGAAAAAATATAAATAGGAATTGGATGTATTTCATTTGGTATGTGTTATTGATTTCATTCACAGTTACTTTTCAGCATTCTTAATTTAATTTTTTCTTGTTTTGTATATGAATCAATTTAATTATTTCTGTGTTTTTTTATTAAATAAATCTATTTTTTATAGATTTATAATGTGATTATTTTGTGTTTAATCCTGCAGTTCAAGATGCATTTGATGGATATTAATATTGGCCTTGCATGGAAACTAGTAGTGGGCATATCCTTCTTATTTATTTTCTCCATTCATGGGAATACATGAAGAAGATCTAGAAATGTGTTTGATTAAAACAATTCCAGTGGTTTCTATTAATTTATTTTTTATACTACCACATAACTCAATTTTAGTGCATAACTCCCAGTCTCCAAAGGTTCATAACAATCATCTAAAAACTGTTTCAAATTGCATGTGAATACTATAGCCCATGTATTTTCATAGTGATTAATACACAAGTGTATAATAGTTAGAGATATTTCCATTCTCTTTCAACTTGGGAATAGTAGATGTGGTAAGTCATGAGCTGGTATATATTAAATAAGTGAAAATTTCATAAAAATCTCATAAAAGTCTCATTTTTTATAAATTTATACTAAATGCCTCTACATATGATCATTCATCATGAATTAGATATTCTATTAAACATGTGGAACATGATGCATTTTTATCAACTATTGTTTCATATAAACTTGTTTCACGATTGGAGAAACCAATTTGAGGTTAGGAATTCAAGCCTCCAATAAATTGACTTATTCACATATTACTTATATGTATATTTACTCTCAACCACCTAATATTTAGTTGCTTTCCATAACCATATATTTCAAAACAATTTTATTTTAGGTCTTCAAGCCTCCAACCAATTGAGTTATTCAAATCTCTCTAACTTGGACACCAAAACATTTAGCATATCTTTAATGGAAATCCTTTGATACCTAATAATCTATACAAAAAACAGAACAAAGTGATAGGAGGATCCAAATGTTAAATTTTTTTACTTTATAATGGGTTGAAAGAGGAAAAAAGACTGGAAGATATCCCTGTAGTGATATACTTGAATTTTTAGTGGTGATTTCAAATTGATTGACCTATATCCTACTCTTTATAAATAAAGATAAATGTTTGTATCCATTTTTTATTGAATTTCATCACTTCCAAGTCCCAAAATGGAAAAACATATGTGCATTTCAAATCAATGTATTTGTGTCATACATCATAATTAAAATATATTTTCCATTCCCTGGTTTATTATTCTTTTTTACATATTTGAAGACTAGGCAAGCCTTTAAAATAGAGAATATCAATGAAGTGATTTATGTTGATGCCAATGCCAACAAAGCTATTTTTGATAGTTTGAAAAATAATCCTAAATTCAAGTATGATGGGAAGTGCTTCTCCAACAAGTTACTTGATATATTTCATACCACTAACAAGGGTAATTCCAATAATGTCTAAATAATTATTTTTTATTTATTATAGTCCTATCACAATCTAAAGGATAAAGAAAAATTACTCCATTTAATTCAGAAATTTCCAAAGGTCATTGTTGTCATTGATCTCAAGTATGAATACCCAATTGTGATGGAGGATTTTCAGGTTTGTGTATTCCTGTCATCTGTTGGTTTTATCATTTTTCAAATCATTTTTAAATTATTTTTTAGTGATGGTCTAATCTATTTTTTATTTTGAAGTTGAAATCATTGAAAGCAAGTAAAACAAATTATGAATCATTTACTTATTTGTTTGTTTAGAGGAAGGTTATTCCTATATTAAATTTTAATTTGGTTCTTATATTCATGTTTTACATTTCTTAAGAATTGTTTATAAAATTGAAATAAAATAATTTGTTCCTATATTCTAGTTTTACCTTTCTTAAGAATTGTTTATAAAATTCAAAAAAATTCCTGGGAGGGTGGGTATGTTTATTAGACTTTCATTTTAATTTAGAAAACTCTTACAGTGTATGGTTTTGAAAACATTTCTTATTTTTGAAAAATGAATTATAAAAAATGTCAGAATTGTTTATTAGGAATTTATATGAAAACTAGAGGTGGAAATTTGGGTCTATGGGGTGTGTTTCTATCAGGTTGATTGTCTTGTGATCTTATTTAAGTTCATAACCTAATACATTTAATTATATGGTTTGACCTGATCCAACTCAATAACCTAACCAAATCCAATTATCTTATTTAAATTAAAACTAACCTAATAAATATTAAACATATGTTTTCTGTGTTGTAAGTGGATAATCATAAACCATTTATAATAAAATTGTTGTAAATACATCGAATTGTTTCAAATTAATTGGATTATAAGATTCATATTATAAAATAAATTATTAATATTATTTTAATATTTTATATAGTCATATTTTTAACTAGTCTACATGGGTTACATAGGTCATAAATGTTCAACCTAAATCCTACCTTAATATTATTCGTCTATTACTCAACATGATTAAAACGTAAACCCATTTATGCTTGACCCAAACTTGCCTAACTCATATTGGGTTCAATATTGCTATATCTAATGAAAACCGTCAATTTTTTTATATTTTCCTAAAATAAATTATATTATATTATAGCTAAGTCATTTGGGTCAGAGTTTGGGTTCCAATTGTTGTTTGAGTTCGGGTCGGGTTTCTCCTATATTAAATTTGGAAGGCACTGAAAGCTATGGAGAAGATATGGTTGTTATCAATCATTGATTCACAAGAAGATATTGCATATCCAAACAACCCATGTGTGGTCATCAAGGTGGATGATGACATCAAATAGCACATATTTGATATTGAGATGCCATGTGAAATACTTGACATTGAGCGATATCTACTGAAGAATGGTATAAATCCCACCACTAACACATCTGAGAGAAGGGCCTCTACCCAGCTCCATGGAATTTCAAACAAGACAAATACAAAGAAGAGTGATGAGATCAACAAGAGGACAAGTCTCACTAATTCCCACTTTCCTAAGCTATTTCAGAACCTTAAAGGCCTCGATAAATGAGCCTGAGATCAATGAGTCAATAATTAGGTGTTTTATTCTTTTATAAATTTTAAATTTTTGAATCTAATATGTCCCCTCATGATCATATATCAAACAAACACATCCATTTTCATTGGCTCCAAAACTAACTCAAGCTTCCAAATCTGATACTAACAGCTTCTTTTTATTCTATTAAGAAGATATTATAGTGTTGCTTCATTGCAGTTGATATAGCCTTGGGATTATGGCATCAAGCAGAAGAGCCATCACTGGATGCATGTTAGTGTGGGAACTATCTTTCTTTATATGACATAGGAAGAATAAGAAGTAACATAGGGATTTCTTTAATGAAATTAAAAGTTATGTTTCTTATTTTCCCATCCTATTTATTGAAATATATACATTTTATTCCAAACCCAGAAGTTAACAGGGAAGTTGTATACTGTTCTACCTATGATTCCTTTAGGTATTCAATTTCTGGTGATGTGAATTTGGTAGAGAAATTGATGATGAAATCTGATGCAATGTATATAATCATTGTGGAAAAGGTAACTTCTTTATTCAAATGTTCCATGACCAACAAGATTATTAATTTTTCTGATCCCACACAATCTGTTCATTAGTTATTTTGCATTATGTTCAGCATGCAATATTCCAAAGTCTAGTATAGGACCAGGTATTCAATAAAATCTCACACATTCTGGTCACATCCAAAGGATTCCCATACATTGCTACACGGTTTTCCTTAAAAAACATTTTTTTCTTATTTAGATCATGAAAATATATTATAAATGATGTTAGAATTTAGTAATTTATATGGTATGATTCTATAAGTTATCAAAAGTTCATATATTTTGTGTTAAATTCTAGCCATCTAAAATGCAGAGAGAAGTGCCAATTTTCAATTTGTAGTTGGAAAATAATTGTAGTTCAGTTTTTCTTCTATGCACCAAAACACAAGAGTGAAACATTTTTAGAAGATGTGTCAAGTAATCATACGGAATGAGAATTCTTGTAAATGATGGAAATTCTACCATCTTTCATACTTGATTATGTTAAGACACTTTAAATAGAGTTGAAGGGGTGTATTCTCAATTTTACAAGTTTAACTGATACTCAAGGGATGCATTTATCATTTTGATCAATCAATTGGATTAACATAATGTTACATATTTTCTTCTACTGACTTTTTTCTTGAACTCTTCAGTAACATATTTTATGAATCACACGTAATATGTGTAATTAAAAACACATGGAATGCACACACTAGTTGGTTTATGTTGGGAACGATATCCAGATATGAGATAACCAGAGAGTGGGGGTGAATCACTATGTGAATTTAAGAGTTTTCACTAAATTCGATACCTCAATCACATACTACTATAACAGATACTTACAGATGAAAAATAGTCAATCCCCCTACATTGATGCTCCAAACAACATCCTTTACACCTTAACCTCTATTTGATGTAACAATGCCTAACTCCCCATTTGTCTCTTTCACTAGGTAGTTCATTGTACCCAAATAATGTTTTTGTACCCAATAATGTTTTGTAAATGTAGTTGAAATTGATTTGAAATATCCATCCTCAAAAATTAGAAATTATTTTACATTAAATTTATCCTATCTTTTTTTGGACTATTTTAATGGTGTCTCCTTAATTTATTCACATCAATTCCAATATTATGCACCACTAATTTGGGTTAATATAGAGACAATATTAATATTTGTTCTCAACTTTTACAAATAATATTGTCTAATTAAAAAATAATAATTAATACATTTCACCATGCGTACGCATAGGTGAGTACTAGTTCTATTAAAATATTAGGGTGTTGCATTCTCCCCACCTTTAATAAAATTCATCCTCATAATTTTAACATGTTCTTATAAATCAAGTGTTTTATATTTTAAAATACCTTTTTAGAAAACTCACATTATAAGAGGGTTAATAAAAATTCCTCTTAAAATAGATAAAGGTAAATATTAAGTTCATCTATAATAACACACAACATGGTTTCCAAGTAGGAGAACATTGGTGGGAGGCGTAAATATGAGACTAGAAGAAAAACATAAATAATTATTGAGGGTGATAAGGATCAGTGATCACATGAAGTTGAATGATCAATAGAAAGTAAATGTCCAAAAAAAGGAAAATTTATGATGAGTTAAATGACCATTGATTCATTTGATATGAATGTAATAGTATAGAATTTTCATTTAATTATCATTTTTGTAAAATTTAAGGGTTATTTTACAATCGAGATAGAGAACACCAAAAAATATACTTTATTTGTTTTTTAATTCCATGATCACAACTTCATCTTTTATTTATGCTTAGATCAATTTCCACTTCACCTATTACTCTAGGAAATGAATATCCAATATGAATTTATTTATTCCTAAAGCACTAAAATAAAATTATGATAGATTAAATAATCCAAAAAATATAAAAATGTATCCCTCTAGTCTTTTATAAAATAAAATTATTAGAATAGTTCATCCAATATAGATAAATATAATACATTAATGTCTAAAACCACAACAGTAACACCCAATATTCAACTTAATTCATTACATAAGTATTTATTATTGAAGTACTTTATATTGAAAATAGTTTCATGCTAACAAGTAAATCACATAGGCTAGTGGTAGGTGTTTCACCTTTATTATCCTTCAGTTGTGGGTTCAAGTTTTTCAGTCTTGTGGGATGCGATGGGTTGTCACCAGGTATGAAAGTTTTCATTTTTCCAAAAACTATATTAATATAATTTTTATAACATTCCAAATTTTTGATGACCTATAATTACAACAACAAAAACGGTAAGATAAACCTTAAAGGTTATTGTTTTGTAGTTCCTTCAAACGTGGGTTCTAATTTAAGAATCACAACTTCCAGGCGGTTTCCATTGGATTTATTCATGGAACTGGAAACACCCAATAGTTCTTTATCCAAAAGGGACATGCTTTCCAAAGGTAGGAATTCATTAAATTTGAACTTTATGATACTTAATAAAAATTATTTGTCGAGAGGATGGGAGGTCGTACTCATCACAACCTTTTGGGGGGAATTATTTTCTACTATGGGACTCTCTTTATAAATTTAAGATATTTTCATGAATCCTTATTAATTCACCAATTATAACATAAGTTTCCCTTGAAATTTTCAATCAATTATTAACATGTGTGAAATTTATAATCATCTGTATGTATTTGAGGTTATTCGTTAATGGAGATATCTGTATGTATTCGAGGTTCTCCATCAATGGTATCCTCTTGTATACTATTTAGAGATTCTTTTAATCATCGTTATGATGGTACTAGTTTTTCTATACCACTTAGTGGGGGCACTCTATAATTTATTGTTATATAGGGAGATGAAGGTTTGTTTTGATATTGGGATTGTATCCATAAATGGGATACCTGTGTATCCTTGTGAAAGGAATCAAAACCATCGTAGTTTGGTGCCACCTAACAGGACACATCATACCTTTTAAGGTCATCTGATAAGGACCTAGCCATACAGTTTAACGTCATGTAGTATGGACATCTAATAGATTGGTTCTTATTCAATGTTTGGTGTGGGAATTATGCTGAAGCATCCCAAGGAACATGGAAAGGATATAGTTTTCCAAGTAAGATTAGACCCTGTTGTAAATATGGCCCAAGAAAACAATGTTGATTTGAAGTGTTTGGTTTGAACCTCAAGGAGGCTTCCTACGTATCCCATGTGGATGGGAATCAAAGCCCATGTAGTTTTATAGGGATCATAGTAGAGTATAGTCCTCTTAGAGAAGTGATTTTGGTATTACTTCCTAAAAAGAATGCCTTGGTGATTTGGGGGTTTACTTTAGGGCTTAATCTGAAGGAAGATACCCAGATTAAAGGAATTAGGGTTGTATTCTTAAAGAGGATATGCAATGAGCTCGGGCCTTGAGAAGGCCTCCCATGTATCTTGGTTTGAACAGGAATCAAAGTTCTCATACTTCAAGTGTATTTGTGTAAACGTTGTGATCATTACAAATCTCTAAGCCCACATAAGTCATGGTTGGTGTGAGAATCAATAGGATGTCAAAGATTCAACAAAGGCACCCCCACACTTTTCCTCCTCCGCTGGTGGAAGAGGGCGTGCCTATAGTGATGAGGGTGGACGAGGATGAGTGGACCCAAGAAGAGGGTGAGGTAATAAGCCCTCCATCTATTCAATTTAAATTGGAAAAGGGTCTAATGCAAGGAAGGAGTGAAGGTGAAGTAAGTAGAGAGGATCGAGACAAGAACCTCCTACTTGAAAGGTTAGGTCTTACACCAGGATGGCTCCCCTAAAATTGATCTTGGTAGGGGTGGGGTATTTTCTTTTGTTTACATGGAAAATAAAGAGTGAAAAATACCTTACCTACTAGAGACCTGAGGTTCCAGGTCTTAGAGATGAAATGGGGAGGACATAACCAAAAGCCTAATTCTCCAAACTAGGATCTTCCCAATACTGTTCTTGGGAGAAAGTTCCATGTGACTAAAGATATACAAACCCACATACACTCCATGAATACTAACCACATTGTAAAACAAATGTTGGAAACCTCTGAATGCGAATATACAAACCCAAATAAAAGACACACTGATGTGCCTTTCCCAAAGGTTTGATATGTCAGGAGGTTTTGGTGAAGGTCTCAACATAATCTTTTTCAGATAAGGGAGAAAATAAAGAAGAATCCTTTCCATGAATGGATTTTAAGAGGTAATAATAGATTATATATTTAGGAGAGTATGTGAATCAAATAGAGGAACCCAAGTAGGTACTTGTTTATGATGTTTTCATTGGGGGGCGCATGTATGTCTGCTTGAGTGCGACAGGCGCGGCTTTGTTACCCCGCATTCCCGCTTTCCAAAGGTGGGTTGCACCTGTTCCTTGTTCCGGGATGTTTTCTCCTTAATCAAAATGGGATGATGGGATGTCGGTTCTTCCTTCTATGGATTCCTCCTCAGAAATCGACACCTAGTTTGGGTCTCCCTCATCGATTTAATATGTTTTTCGTGAAACTCTTCCCAGCACCATATCTTCATGGACACCAGTTAATTATGCTGCTTTTTTCAGGACATTCCAAGGGGTCCGGTCAGGGCAGAAACCTTCAGTTAAGGGATTAGTAATGTTGGGTAATCAGTGGCATGTATGGATGTTGGGGATTGGTGTGTCTCTCTTATGTCCCTTATTATAGGGCTTCTCGAGGGCGCGGAAGCTCGAGGAATCCCACATCGAACTCGGGGAATCATATGCCATGGGAAAGTATTTGAGGTTTTCCTCGGCTTCCCATGTTTAACCCAGGGTATTCCACAAGTTTAACGTCCAACGGAGATGGATCGGACTGATCAGAACACTGATTAGAGTGGATCAGATAGAGAAACCCCCTAGAGGGAACAGCGATATTGGGTCCAGCATGTGGGCGGCTTCTCGAATGCTATGGATGGGAATGAGGTGGCATGATCTTAACAGGATGTGGTGGCCTGGTTAAGAATTAGGATGGATGATGGTTTTGGTCTTGAACCTTGAAGATACCTCCTACGTATCCCCGTGGTAGGGAATCAAAGTCTGCATAGTTCATCTAGCGATGGCTTACCATTGAATGAGGTTGAAAATGGCTTACCACTGAATGAGGCTGCAATGGCTTACCACTAGATAAGGATGTCAACAGCTTACCATTGAATAAGGTCACAACGGCTTACTACTGGATGGGATCAAAACGGTTTACCGCTGGATGGGGTCACAACGGCATACGGATGGATGAGGTCACAACGGCTTACCGCCAGATGGGGTCATAATGACTTACTGCTGGATGGGGTCAAAATTATGTGAAGTGGGGTCGGAATGACTGGGTGGTGGGTTTGACCCTCAAGGAGGATTCCTACGTACCATGCCTTGACATGGATCAAAGGCCACGTAGTTCAGATGGAGAATATAGTTTAACATCATGCGGGACGGGGGAGAACCGACGTGAAGGGGGCGAGAACAATCAATGAGTGGTGGGCTTGAACCTCATGGAGGCTTCTTACGTACCATGCCTTGACATGGATCAAAGTTCCTGTAGTTCAGGATGGGTTGGAGCTTACACTATGAGGCGGCCCAAGGTGTTTGGGTCCTGAACCTCAAGGAGGCTTCCTACATACCCTGCCTTGAAATGGTTTAAAGTCCTCTTAGTTCTAGATGGAGAGGGAATGGAACCTTAGAGAGGCTTCCTAGGTACCATGCCTTGACATGGATCAAAGTCCTCGTAGTTCGGGATGGGGTGGAATACATTTTAACGTCATGCGAGATGGGGGTGATGTCATGGTCGATGCTTACTCTAAGCCCACGTGAGTCATGCCTGGTGTGAGAAACAAGAGGCAGCAAAGGTATGACGACCACGTCACGAAAGGTATGTCTGTGGGAAGTGAAGAGGTACTTACGCGCGAGGTGGCCCAGGGAGAGAAAGATTGATACTTACTCTAAGAAAGAGGCCCGATGGTGACAAAGTGCAGCGGGAGAGGCATTTGGGACCAAAGAAAGGAGGATCCCCATTTCCTATCATGCCCTCCACTGGCCTTGGGACCGAGTAAGTGAGGAGGAGTGGGGGTGCTGCCTCCTCTAAGAAAGGATAGGGGCTTACACCAAGGTGTCTTCCCTTCCCCGTAGACAAACACCACTCCAATGAGAAGGATATCACACCCTGTGAGGGATGATCCCATCCCTATAGAGACGATTGGGCTTATAGAATGTCTGAGGCGGGTGGACCCTATGTGCGAGGCATGGGGCGAGGTCACATTTTGACGTCATGTGCTAAAGATGATGGTGCTTGGCATTTTAATGTCCTGCATCTTGGATGAAGTGGGTTTGATCTGCACCCCTAGGGCTTACATGACCTGTACCCTCTGCTCCTTATGGGAGAGAAGGCACTGACAATGTCGTACTAAGGGGGTGTCACTGAGTGATCCATTGAGGGGTCCACATTAGCCTGGCTATGAAAAGAAGTTGTAGCTGTTAGCATGCCTATGTGAAGAAGCATTAAGTGAAGCAACGCAATGGGCGGTATCATCCAGGGGACTTTGAATCCACGTCGTGCAAACCTGGAGGGCCGCACGGGGAAAGGATTTTCCAAGTAGAGGGGACCATAGGCAGGTGCCATGTGGAGCTATGTTGCTCCATGTGGTGGAGGGAACTTGCGAAAGGGTGTGCTCCATGTAGTGGAGTTCCTTAGACTTAGCATAGGGTGGAAGTGAAAATGGGAGGTGTTTCATGAATTGGAGGGCATTCTCGGAGCACAGCCTCACGGAGCAAAGGTGCCTCACGAAGAAAGGTGTCGGGAAGTAATGTGCTTCAAGAAGCACAGTGACCCTACCTTAGCATGTGGATCATGTGTACATGAAGGGTGTTTCATGAAGCATAAACGCTCTGTGATGACCTGGGTCCCCTTGGGGATCCCCTTCCTTTGCAAAGAACCTTAGGCTTTGCGAAGGGAATCCCTCTTGGAAGGGGGGATCAAAACGAGATGAAGGGGAGGCACTTCGTGGAGCGGAATTTCCTCACATAGCTCATGGTTCACAGAGCAGAAGGTTGCTTCATGATTCAGGAGCTGGGATGCCGAAAGGTCGGATTGTCCCTCTCTTTGGGCTCAGGGGGAGCCTGGTATTTATAGGCAAGGGGTGCCATGAAGCGGAACTCACATGGTGTGAAGAAGGGCTTGGTGGCTTCGCGGTGAGATCAAAAACATCAAATGTGGTCGCGGAGTGTCCCACCTCCTTGCTTCGCAGTGGGCTCACGAATGTCAAATGTGGTCACGGAGCATCCCACCTTATTTCTTCGCGGCGGGTTCGCGAATTTCAAATGCATTCATAGAGTGTCCCGCCTCCTTGCTTCGTAGAGGTTGAGGTGCTGTGGAACTCTGCAAAGGGGATTCGCGAGGTAGTCAATGGGGCCTTCTGGGGGGCTCTTATTTGTCCCAAATTTTGGCGCCAAAAAATGCCCCCCACAAACTTAGAGCAATAGAGAGATCAAGGGTATAAATATAAGGGAAATAGCCAAAATCCTTAGTCATTCGTAGAGCTGACTCGCGAAGAGGTCTCATGAGGCTGATAGGGGACGCGCGGGCTGAGCGCACCGTGAAGCTACACGTGAACTGGACACGCCACAAAGCTCCGAAGGTCATCACCTATAAATAGGGGGTGTGCCCTCTCTTTTGTTCTTTCCATTCTCCGCAAATTTGTCTTCTTGTGCTCTCTATTCGCGAATCACGGTGTACTCCGTGGGTGGTCTCTACGAATCGAGTCTTCACGGTGCACAACGATTCCTCGACTCCGTGTTTGCGCTCCGTGATCCGACTTTGAACCCTGAGGCAGCACCGTTGCGAACATTCTTCATGAGCGAGCTTCACGAATGATATTTTAGAATGATCTTCATGAACCATCCAAGAAAAATATCACATATCTAGAACAAATGTCCCACCAAGAAGCTGCCCAGGGGGTCCTTGTGGATGCCGCCTGGAGGGATGAAATGGTGAATAGTCTGTTGCTAGAAGAGTTAGTCTGGAGCCACTCAAACCATAGTTCATTGGTGGAGCTAACTGTCGAAGAGCTTGAATAACTACCCGATGTGTAAGAGGTTTACCTTGTATGGATTCGGGCTGAGGGGTGACGTCTTCATCCCTGAAGCAGGTAGGGATGAGCCAGCTTACTGGTTCTGGAGCACATCGTGTCAGCACTGATGGTTCGGGGCACCCGATGGTCATGCCTAGGAGGAATTTTACACCTTTAATTGACAATTCCTTATACAATCACTTGAACAATGTTGACGGGATGGAATTGCAGCTGGAGACGTCCCCTCCTATGTACCAAACCATGCTCAAGGCGGCGTTGGGGAACCCGAAGATAGGGTGGTTCGAGGAATGAGACCTATGCCAGGGCGGCAACTTTATGAACGATTGGGCTTGGGCCTACTGGGTAGGCTCCTCGTGCGAGGAGTTTGGAGCAGATCTGAGAAGAGTGGGCCTGTATGAGGCAGATTGGGGCTTCCCAGTTTCATATCTACCAGCCGAAGAAGTTAATGTCGGAGCTATTGAGCCGGTGGTCATCAGGGACCAATATCTTCCACCTGCATCATGGGGAGGTCGACATCAGCCTATGGGAAAAGCATCAGATCTTGGGGGTCCAGATACTGGGGTGATGTATGACAAATTCCTCCCAGCAATGGGTGCATGGGGGGATCTAAAGCAGATTCTGTGTTTGGCGTTGCATTGATGGAGATTCTCCTCAGAGTGGATAAGGAGGTGGTGAGGGATTTCCACTTCAAGCACTAGTTCAAGAAGTTTTTGAACTTCCAGATAATAGGCAATTCCTAGCAAGGCCTAGAACTTTCCCAAAGGGGGCCCAGAGTAAGGAAAACTCATACTGGCGGCTGTTAGAGAAGAGCCAGTGGAAGACCTAGGGGTTTAGTGTCAGCACTGGACAACAACCAATAGTCAGCCTGGTGGCATTCATCGCAACTCTCATCGGTGGTTGGATCCTGTCGGTGAGGGATATAAATGTGTGAGTGTGGCTAAGCAATTTCATCATGGCATCCACATTGGCGACAAGAGGGCGGGTCAACCTAGGGATCCCGATGCTCGCCATGTTGTACAAAATGTTGTGGCACATCATCAAGGGGAAGAGGCTACAGAGGGTATTTGGGTCGTTCCACCTCCTGTATGGATGGATGGCTACACACATCAGGGGGGTTTATGAGTATCCAAACCCCCTCTCTCTCCCTAGCTAAAAATTCTGTCCCTCAATATTGAACACTACGGGGAGATTTCCGACTAAGCTAATCGCACCATCGGTTCTGAACTGGGTGTGGAGGGTGGAGGAATTCAATTTCCACCCATTCCCGCAGCCGATGGGGGCCTTCACGGATGATGGCCAGGAAACAGAAGAGCACCGAACCTACCTCCTAGCCTTTCGAGGTGGGGTCTTGGTGGCTAGGGTGGACCGCGAGCGTCTCTGCGAGCTATACACCCAACACCGGTTTTTCCAGGAAATTTTGGTTCCTGCAGCGGCTGATCCCGCAGGTCTACCTTGGGATGCCCTGCGAGGATCACTAGCATGTGATGAGGCAGATTTGGATCATGTTAACATGTGAATATGGGAATATGTGGAATGTATTTCCTCCACTGACCGTCATCCTTGGGCTTATAAAATAATATGCCCAGAGCTGGAGGCGGTCTATCTAGGGGAGATGCTGAAGCTGCCAACCATCCTTGTCGGTGAGGGTGAGCTTCCTGAATCTCGTGGCCGAGGTTGGAAGGCGACAAGAGAATCCCATAGTGTCAGGGTTGCTGTAGTGGGGACGCCTGCCCCAGTTGAGGGGGGAGCAGCGGTAGCGAATCCAGCAGCGGTAGTAGAGCCTATGATCCCAAGAGAACAGAGTCTTCCAGAGGGGCGGCTACCGAGGGGATTCCCACAAGATTCCTACTCAGGCCTTGGGGAAATGGATGCGCCATATTGACAATGTCGGAGATGATGTCTTCCCGGAGGCTTGGGACATCTGGGAAGTCAACCAGAAATTCCTCAGCCATCCGAGTTACGGTAGAACCTTAACCACCTCAGGATGTACTGGCCAAGAATTGCCCCTATTAGGACCGGTTTGTAGTATCCTAGGTAGAGGCGGAGTAATACATAGCTGCGCTGGAAGACTTCATCCACTCCCAGGGTGCCCTGCACCTGATGACAGAATGATTCAGGGTGTTTTTGGGTCATACGGTCCCTCTGCAGCTGGCAGCCACTGACCTGAGGGAGAGCTTCCCCTTGCCGGACGAATCAGATGAGTCCTCCAAGGGAGACGAGGCTGGTAGAGAAAGTCCACTAGAGAAGGGTGAGTCAGAAATCAGTCCTCAGAGCTTGAATATTTCACGAAGGCCCTCAAGCTAAAATCCCACATTCCTTATTCAAAGTATTCCCTTAGGTTACTCAGGATTCCTTATCAGTGTATACACTATGTTAGAGGACCTTGTGCATAGACCTCGTTCATGCCCCTCAATGGGTGTCAATGCGGGACCTTCTGGATCCGCGCCCGTGGCTACATCAACATTCATGTCTGGCAGGGCTGGGACAGTCGAGGCAGCTCCCCTGGAGTCTCCAAACCTGCCAACCATATACCGGGACCGCATCTCGGGGTTCCAACAACATCATCCCAAGAGCGAGACTAGGGATTTGACCTTTGTAAGTCTTCTCTATCGAATTCACAACTGTCATACCCTGACTGCGTTAACTGACATTCACGTCCCCTTCTTGGTGTGTAAAGTCCTTCAATTGGCCTGGGCTACTGCGACAAAGTTGGTCGGGCTTCTGGTAGCACCCTTCCCAGGGGCATGTCAATGGTTGTGGAGGTGGACATCCAGCCTGACCAAATTGCAGCACTCCTGATCACTGGAAGGGGTTCCAGTGAGACTGTGCCTAAGACTATCGAGGTGGGATCCGATGAAGAGGATCAACTAGACGACTCAGTCCCTGCCACACCTGACCCAACGCCAGATGTGAACCCGACCAAGGATCTCCTGGGGGCATTCCCTGCATACGAGCTTTCCAATCGTGCCGAATGGGATGAGACGGCCTCTGATGAGGTGGACAACAAAATAGTCTATCTCCGATCATGGAAGCTGATCACAAACTTCATCAATGAATCCCCCAAGCGCTATGGTTGGAAGAGATGGACAGACTTCGCTCGTGACTGCGTGAACTGTGTGTTGGGGGAGTGGATGCCTGAAGTCCTCACATGATCGTCCGAGATATTATGGTGGAAAAGATTCGAGAGTATGACCATGGCCTTGGCGTGGGATGGCAGTGGAAGAAGGAGATAAACATCAAGAGGCTCAAGAAGGCTAAAGACGAGGTCCAGCGGCTACAAAATTGGGAAGACGAGCACTTGACCTCCCTCAATGCGCAATCTGAGCTAATATTATGATTTAAGGGCCTACTAGAAGAAGCCGAAGAGGGCCGGAAGTGAGATTCTAAGGAGATGATTTCCATCTAGGCCGACGTGGAGCGAGCCCAGATTATGGCCAATGAATTTCACCCTCTCACCACTGAGGAGGAGCGGGAGCTGAACAAGCTACAACAACTTTTTGACTCCACCAGCCAAAGGGTGGCGGAGCTTATACACTCCTTTGATGAGGTCAATCCATACATGGGGGGATTTGACCCCAAGGTATTGTAATGATTACAAACCCCTAAACGTTTTTTCATTTTTTAATTGTTTGAATGTCGTAGCATGCATGAGCTCTATTGTTTTACATTGTTTTATTGCATCCATATGATGTTCGCAGAGCATCCAACGACCATTCCCTAAGCTCACGTGGGTCAAGCCCGATGTGAGAAACAATGTATGGCCACCTTATCACCCTATCCAATTGTAGGAGTGAAAACCAGGCTTCGGGCATCTGGGGTTTGAACAACAGGTTTGGATTTTCGGGAGGAAATAGGAGAGACATGGCTGGAGAATGAAGCTCTCAAAATAGACGAATTACTATTTTCCTAGCATGCACTCGTGCACAAATGGGGTAACGCTAGGGGCGCTGAATCGATCCAAACAGATGGGAATTGGAGGTGTGAATCATGATACCCAGGATTCAAAACATTGTGGGGGTGGTGTGACAATAAAGAATAATTGTTGAACACATTTGAAACACAAAATTCTTATTTCATTATCCTAGACCGGGGATAAAAAATGAGGGTCGACCATTGACCATGTTCGAAACACGATACCAAACTAAAAATGTCCTCCGTTAGTCTTTCGAAACGTTGGCCTAGGACAATAGGCGGGCCATAGTCCGAGTATCCATACTGTTAGGGGGTTCCTCTAGACGTGAAATAGGACGAGGGTCCGAATAAGGGGCACGCAAAGCGTGGAATGTGGAGTGAGGGTTTGTTCAAATAGAATCCAACAGTCTTGAAATTATTCCACCGTGGTGGATGTACACTGGATGGATGCATCTGTTTGATCATGGATCATTCCTTCTTTCAGACAGGGCCTCTCTAGTAAGGGATTCGTCGCTTCCCAATGTTATCTTGGGGCATCTCGAACTTGTTCAGAGCAGAGTTGCAGTTGCACGGTCCTCCACAAGGGGCCAGGCCATGGGCCAGAAATGAGGAGGAACATGACTTATGATTCATGGGGCTGGACCCTGGGTGAAATACCGGGGTGTCTCTACGTATCCCATAAGGATGGAAATCAAGCCATACATAGTTCTAGAAGCACAGTTTAACGTCATGTGGGACGATGAGAAGCCTGGTTGTACCGGTGTACATCCTACCAAAACTACTAATCCCACGTGAGTCATGCTTGATGTGGGAAACAAGAAGTAATGGTGGGACTTTCCTGACATAGGAAGGAACATGTTAGAGTGAAGGGATGCTCGGTGAATATCAGCCCAATGATGATAACCCCACTATGTAGCGCACCTAGACGTGAGAAGTGATAAAGCCGAGTATATTGGAATTCCACTTGAACATGAAGAAGTTGAAATGTGTGAATCATGATGCTCGAAATATGGACAACAATTATAGAGGCATGATGATGGAGTATAACCGTTTACCGTGACGGAAATGCAGCATTCACATCGTGTTAGCCTGGAATGGGGATAGATAAATGAGGTTCAACCATTGACCATGTTCGAAACATGGGACCTGTCAAAAATGTCGTCTGAGATCCTTAGTGATATTGGCTCGAAACGGTTGGAGAGCCCTTAGGCCTAGCATCTATGCCACCTGGAGGTACTTTTAGATGTGAAAGAGGATGAGGATCCAAATAATGAGCTCACAAATCTTGGATATGGAACAAGGGGAATGTCCCCATGAAAATTCCACACTTAGGGCTCTTTGTCAAATGCATCTAAATATGATAATGAGACAAATTAGATAGAGGGAGTCGAGTCCCTTCCCATAGGGAGATCTTAGTTTAGGGTTGTAGAACTCGGAACATAGATGGTAGGAAACATGGGAGACACATGGTTGGGTAACTACAAAAACGTGAGGTGAATGGGAACTGGGGGTTCCGACCACCATGTGTTCCTTGGAGAGGTTTTAGGTCAAGGGACTGAAAATGAGAGTTGATCCGGGCCTAAGACAAGGTGCACATACGTTCTTATGTACCCCATGAGGATGGGGATCAAGCTGCATGTAGTTCTTGAGGTGGCATGGTAAGGTACTAGTTCAAGGGAAAAAAGGGGTGTGTGGGTGTGGCCCTCACACCAAGAGAAGCGGTATTTGATAAACCTTGTTTTTCCTTTAAGGATAGTGGTTTTTTTGTGAAGCGATCGGCCTAGGGTAGCAGGTCGTGGCACTTCCACAAGAATCAAGCCATAGCATGCATTGAAAAATGGTATGGCATTTGACCAATACAAAACATGGTATCCCCTTGAGTGAGAACATCATGATGTAGTGCCGTTTTTTTTGTTGTGCGGCCAGGATGATAATGTCATAGTTTAGGGTTGTGGGATAGGACTGGTCGGAATAGTTTAAACTCATATGGCTTGGACATGCAGGAATACTCATGACATGGTACAACGTACTCGATGTGAATAAGGACATAATCCTACACTACACTGTACTCAATTCCGAAAAAGGAGCCTCAAGCCAAGGGTCCTACGTAGAGGTAAGAGGGAAAGGGGCAGGATAAACTAGCTCCCAACTGAGCTGGACCCAATAACAAGATGTCCGGGTGGTCCTGCGTATCCCATAAGGATGGGAATCAAGCCACACGTAGTTCTAGACGAGATCTTAGTTTATGATCTTAGAGCTCGAACCATGGATGGAGTGAAAACCCTCCAAGTAAGTGCAGACCTCAACCCGATCCTTAAGCCCACGTGAGTTAGAATCGGTGTGGGAAACAAGGGAGGAAGATATATATTACAATACCTGGAACGTACGCCTAAGGGAAATCGGTGTGGAGCCCCGAATGATGCCCCTATCGCGGCTTTGTTCCTCCTAACGCGCAGATGCGCACTGAGTAATAGAACCAAGAGTTTCAAAGTTCTACTTGGACATGATGAGGTGGATAAGGATGTGAATCATGTAACCGACATTTTGGGATTAATAGGTTTGGTGTGGAGATAGAGGATAACTGTTGATCGTGTTTGAAACACAGTATCCATATCGCGTTAGCCTGAAATGGAAACAAGAAATGAGCATCGACCACTGACCATATTCACAAAGTAGGATTTGTATCGGCTTGTTGTTCGCGACCCTCGAGGACGTTGGACCGTAATGGTAGGAGGTCCCTTAGGCCTAGAATTCATACCATTAAGGGGCCCTTCTGGGTGTGAAAGGTGATATAAGCCCTAATGAAGGGGAACACAATGCCTGAAAATTGGGTGGAAACATGTCCGAGCAGAGTCTGAAATTCTAGTTACTAAACCAGAGTACCCTTAGGCACATTGATGAACCACCTAAAAGGGTAAACAAGGACAAGGGCTCGGGGGCCCAAGAAGGCCAAGGGGCCTGAGGCTGGACCTCGGTCAGGGAGGCCTGGCCAGTTTCCAGTTTAACATCTTACAGTGAGGAAGAGGGCCCGGGGCCTGAGAAGGCCAAGGGGATTGAGGCTGGACCTTGGTTAGGGAGGCCTAGACAGTTTCTAGTTTAACATCTTATAGGGAGGACGAGGGCCTGGGGCCTGATAAGGCCAAGGGGCCTGAGGCTGGACCTCGGTCAGGGAGGCCTAGCCAGTTTGTAGTTTAACGTCTTGCAGTGAGGACGAGGCGGAGGATAAGGTGTCTCATACAGGTATGTGTACGGTGTGGTGAGGAACTCAATGTGAATGGGGACATAATCGCATACCACACCGCACAATCCCATAAGAGAGAACCTAGGCCGAGGGCCCAAAAAAGCCAAGGGTCCTGATTGTTGGCATCGCCCGATGGGAGTTCATCGCTTGGAGATACAACGAGTAAGAATGAACCACTACACTCGATGTTTGGGACATCTTGGGGTGGCCCTAACGGTCTAGGACAGTTGTTGACCATGTTCAAAACACAGTGTCCCTATAATGACCTAAAATGGGGGCAACAAAGGAGTATAGACTGCTGACTATATTCGAAACGTGGGACTTGTATCAGATTGTTTCTCGGCATCCTCGATGGTGTCGGCTCGAAGTGGTAAGAAGGTCCTTAGGCCTGGCATCCATCCCATTCATGGGCCCTTCCAGATAGGGAAGGAGATGGAGTCCCAGTCAAAGAGTGGGTGGAGCATAGCTATACCAATGTTATGAAAGAGGCGAACGTCTCCAGAGAGTGGGACATACAACTGGATCAAGGTTAGATCGACGTGAATTGGGGAAAGATTCTACACCCCACCATATGTCTTGACCCGATGGGAAGATTCTGGCATTCAGGCTGGGCCAACATACGAAATTTCCGGGCGTTCCTACATATCCCATGAGGATGGGAATCAAGCCATACGTAGTTCTTGAAGGCCATGCAGTTTAACGCCATGCGGTAAAGATGTGGGAGGATAGAAGGATGAGAGTGGGAACATGATGAAACCATTATAACCCTTTTATGAGTTGGTATAAGGAATCCTTCACCATATCATGCAAGGATCCTTCAAAAGAACTATACCCATGGGGGATATTCAAAGATAAAATCACAGGGCTAGGCTCAAGACGAGGCATCTTAGTGTTCTTACATATCCCATGTGGATGGTAATCAAGCCATACGTAGTTCTCAAAATTCATTTTAGCATCATGTTGGACGATGCACAGTTTAAAGTCATGCAGGACTAGATAGTTTAAGGTCATGCAGGAACGGCGTGCAGTTTACGGTCATGAGGGATCATCTAGTTTAAGGTCATGCATAACCATTAGGCTCAGGAAAAGTATTTCTTGAGGAACATGGCATTGGTGGGAGTAGTTATGTGCTCACCATCTGTGGTCACCAAGGAGTATGCTCTATTGGGGTTAACCCTGTGGACTATATAAGGTCCTTCCCATTTGGGCTCCAACTTGGGTGGTTTCCTGCCAGGGATCATTGGCACTCAGAGAGACAATACTAGGTCACCTTGCTGAAAAGAGTGGAGGAAAACCTTTTTATTGAAGGCTCTAGCCATCTTATTCTGATTCCTTTCCAGATTGTGCAGGGCACGAAGCATATTCTCTTCAAGTGCTTCAAATTCAGCTATATGGATTTCGTCCACCTTATCTGGAACCTGCTAGTCATAGACCATAGTGCGTAACAAAGGTAGCTGGATCTTGATGGGCAGGATGGCCTCATCCCTGTACACTAGGGAATATGGAGTCACCTGGGTGGAATTGTGAGTTGTCATCCGATAAGCCCTGAGGGCGTTGGGGAGCTTGTCTGGCCAACTCTTCTTTTTCTGACCAACCATCTTTTGCAAAATGTTAGAGAGGGTTTTGTTGAATGCCTTGATTTGTCCATTTTCCTACGCATGATAGTGGGAGTTATGGTTCAAATGGATATTGTACATGGCATACAATTTCTTCAGCTCGGCTGCTTGGAAGTTGGTGTCGTTATCGGTGAGGGAAGTGTGAGGGAATCTAAACTAGTTGAGGATATTGGAACTCATGAAGTCAATGATGGAATGAGCCTTGACTTCCTTGAGAGGAATTCCCTCTTCCCACTTGGAAAAGAAATCTATGGTGGTTGGGATGAACCAACATTGGGGAGCTGTCACCGGTGGATATGGTCCCACGATATCGAGTCCCCACACCACAAATGGCCAAGAGTACTTGGTGGAGTGGAGAGGTTCTGACAGCCGATGATGGAAGTTAGCATGAACTTGACATGTATGACATCTCTTGGAAAACTCAATATAGTCATGGATTATAGAGGGCCAGAAGTTCCCCAGTCTTTAGATCTGGTGAGACAGTTTTGGCTCAGCCTGGTGGGCACCACAGGAACCGGCATGAACCTCTTGCATGACCTATGAAATCTCGACTCCTTGGATGCAACGGAGGAGAACACTATCAACACCATGCTTATAGAGGATTGGCTCAAAACTGGGATCACTCTGGAGGGTAAACTATAGCATGCAGCGTCGGATTCTCTCGTGCTCGGCCCGATCAGCTGGGAGGAAACCATTTTAGAGATACTCGAAAAATGGGGATCTCCATTCTGAAGTCACCTCAACCACAACATTTAAAGAGCCTAGTGGTCCTGTCATGGAGGATCCTATGGTAAGATGGCTTACTCACTGGCCTTCGTCATCCTCTGGGGTGATGGGGGCAATGACTCTCTAGTGTGCAACATGTATAATCATATCATCCTACTTGGGCTCTGCAAGTGATGAAGTGAAGCCAGCCAAAAGTGTCCGCTCAACCATTCTGTGACTGAGGGACATGGGTAACCTCCGATCGAGAAGGGAACTGAGCCATTTGATGGAGGTTTCACTCCAAAAATGGTACGAGCTCTAGATTTCTGAAAACGTAGTCATCATTTACTTGCTTGATAACTATCTCGAAATCCCCTTTCACATGCAAATGGGGCGCATCGATCTCGAGGGCCATCTCGAGGCCAATGATAAGAGCCTGATACTCTGCCTCGTTGTTGGTGCAGCCTTCTGACAACAGGAATGAGTACGACAGAATGGCTTGCATCGGGGTAATGTAGACGATACTGAGGCCCACTCTGTTGAGTTGAGGATCATTGAGCCTCCTACAGGTGGGGCTCCGAGAGGCACCATCAATGTACATTTTCCAACATGGGATGACATGATCTACCTAGAGGATTTCCTCTTCAGAAAAATAAAATTCCAGGGACTAGTCCATAGAGTTTGGATGGGCAGCTAGAAAGTCTTCCAATGCCTACCCCTTGATAGACTTCTGAGGTACAAACCTAATGTTGAACTTCTGGACGATTACCGCCCACCGTGCTAGAGGGATGGTCCACATGGAATGATTCAGAATGTACTTCAGTGTGTCTACCTGAGAGACCAGATGTACCTCATGGTTCTATAGGTAATGTCACAACTTTTGTATAGAAAATACGAGCGTAAGGAATCTCTACTCAATGGGGGAGTATCTAGTCTCGGTATCGAGAAGCATGCAGCTGAGTTAGTAGAGACTGTTCTTTGTCCCCTCGTTGTTCTTCTGGGTTAGAAGGGAGCCAAAAGATTGGTCTAGGGTAGTCACATAAAGGATTAGTGGCATATCAGAGATGGGTGGCATCAAGACCAGAGGCTAGAGTAAGTACTTCTTAATTTCCTCAAATGTGGTATGTCACTCTTCTTCCTATTCATAGGCAGAGCCTTTCTTCATTAGCCTAGAAAACGGCTTACACTTTCCAACCATACTCGTAATGAATCGACGTATGTGGGCTAAGTGTCCTTGAAAACCTCAAAAATCTTGGATATTTCTTGGGGTAGGAATCTAGCTGATTTCCTTGTTCTTCTCTAGGTCGATGTTGATGCCTCAATACATCACAACAAACCCAAGAAACTTCCCAGAAGTGACCCTGAAGGCACACTTAAATGGGTTCATCTTCAAGCAGTGGGTGTAGAGGAAGCTGAAAATTTTCCCAAGGTCTTTGAGATTTTCATTGAGCTGGTGAGATTTGATCAATAGATCATCCACATAGTACTCCACCAATGTTATGAGGATTGGCTTGAATATATGATGCATGGCCCGCTGATAGGTGGCACCAGAATTCTTCAGGACGAAGGGAATAACTTGGTAACATAAAGTACCTTAGGGAACCCTAAAATTTGTGGACTCTTTATCCTCTGGGGCCATCCAGATCTGATTATATCCAGAGTAACCATCCATGAAGGAGAGGGCTTGGAACACGACCATAGAGTCGATCAACAATTCTGTCACCGAAAGGGGAAAATCATCCTTTGGACAATAATGGTTGAGATCTAGGAAGTCGATACAGAATCTGATCTCTCCGTTCATATTTTTGACTGCCACAATGTTGGCTAGCCACTTGGGGTATTGTACCTCCTTGATGAAGTTGTCTCTGATGATCTTGTCAACTTTGGCCTCGACCATGGCACCGTGAGAAGCGTGCATCTTTTTGGGAGGCTGCTTGAACTCGAGATGATTTTTCAGGAGACCGAGGTGGTGGATGGCTACATGGGGATCCAGTCCCGGCATCTCATCATAACTCTAGGTAAACATGTCATGGTGATGTTTAAGGAATTCCACGTACTGATGCTACTCCTTGAGGGACATGGAGGCACTGATCAACGTAGGTCTCAGATATTCCTTGCTACCAAGGTTTACCTGTACCATTTCATCGACCGTGGAAGAGACACCTTCTTCAAATGTGGGGGGAGCATCCTCCAAATCCTCTTCTTCACTTGTGGAGGAGGGATTACTAGTGGGTGAGGCTTCCCCTTGGTCAGAGGAACCTGACGGGAGGCTGGTACTAGCCTGAACAGCATTGGACAGTGCATCAGGAGATTCACGTGCCACTAAGACCATAGCGATGAAGGAAGTTGATCCAATCCCATCTGGCTATACGCCCAAGGGTCCATTCTTGATGATATCAAAGAAATAGTGGCACGCCGACTTGAGCCGGTTAATCCCAACCTGGTGAAACAGACACATAAGACATACCATAGTTTCTATGGGGTGGACGTCCTGATACTGTATAGGGGTAGGAGGTTCGAGGATCACCTGAGCTTGGTCTGTGTAGGAGTATGAGGTGATTTTCCACCATTGCTTGGACTTGGGAATATGCCTTCCTCTTATACCAGAGACCAAAAATCATTGTCCCATGTTGGGGGTCATTCCATCCAATCGATGTATTGGGAAGACGTAGGCATCATCTAGACCTGCCCAGGGGTCACTGATGATTGTGGTGGGCTTAACCTCACTTTCCAGAATTTACTTATCCTTGCTCTTCTAATAGTCAGCATCCAGATAACGGGCTTCACAAGAGGCAAAAGGAGATGAATTAACTTAGAGTACGCCTACTCAAACATTAAGGGAGTACTTGAGGTACTGGTGATATGATGAGGGGACCGTCGCGTGCAGGTGGAGCCATAGTATACCCATCAATGCATTGTACACAGTGTCCTCGGAGACGACCATAAATTCAGTACTGGAAACTAGGCCACCGAACTAGGTCTTCAGATGAATATTACTAACCAAGGTCTGCTCTGTCCTGTCATATCCATGGATACTTAAATTATAGGGAGTCAGGGCATCCTCAGATAACCCCAACTTCCACAGTGTCTGTGTTAGGATAAGGTTGATCCTGGATCCGGTGTCAATGAGACCGCGGAGAACCTCTACGCCAATAAATTGTCCGGTGATATAAAGTGGGAGAATGTGCCCCTGTATGAGAAGGACTTCATCTTCTCCTGAGGAAGATATGATGGCTTGGCATTCGGAAGTCTCAGCTACTTCATCATAAAAGGCTTCTGCAGCTACTACCTCCGTCTCAAACGGGAGGGGGCTCCTTAAAGATTTAGTGAGGGCCTCGTGCATATCTGACGACAATCGGAGTGATTCAAGGATGGAAAGCCTTGATGGGATGCGAGAAAGTTGCTTGAGAACATCATACTTCTGTTCCAGGATCGAACTTCTTCTTACAAGATGCCTCTCTACGACTGGAGGCATGGCGAGCCCTGTTGGCTAGACTGGCGACTAGCTGGTGCTAGGCATATCCCGCTGCCCACCACTCTAAGCCTGAAGAGTAGCTACAAGATGAGTTCCGAACGACTGAGGTTTACCTATAGAGGGGCGAATCTGGTCACGGTACGGCTGAAGTGGCTCTACCTGATCCAATAGCACAAATGGTGGTGGAGGCGGTCCTAACGACACCAGATGAAAAGGATACACATGCTAAGCTCTGCGCTGGGCATGTTGTCTGGTCTCAGTAGCATGCACAGCCTGGCTGGAGGTGCCAATTGATGGGCCTCAATGACCCATATAGTCATGACTCCGCCGACGTTGGTGTCGGCTAGGAATGTTGGGGAGGTGCGCTTGGTGTTCCCCCTCGTTGAGAGTCATATAGGGGTTTACCAACTCGATGGTGTTAACCGAAGTGTACCCTTGACTTTCACTCAAAAAATCATCCACCACTAGGCAGATTCTAGGAGGGATCCCCATATTAGGGGGCATTAAGTCACCAAGAGTTTGGGATAATGATGACATTGGCGGGGTGAATTGCTTCTTATTGCACCGCCGATGCTGGCTCTTCCCGGAAGAGGCCAACTAAGATGATGATATAGAAGTGGCGGTCGCAGCTTCTGAAGGCTCTGGCTGATTCAAGCATGCATAGATAATTCCATGGGTGCGGTCGACTATCCCTTGATCCATCCAATCATTATACTTTTGGGACCCATGGTCAGAAACCTGCTATCACTCACCTCCGTCGTCACTACTACAATTTGACATCACAAAGACACCTGCCAATTGTGTCGGGGTCGGGCCCAGTCTGACTGTGTTGTTATCGACCTGGTCCTGGAGCCAGTTCTTAAACACATAGCACTGCTTGAGGGTGTGCCCAATAATACAATAATAGGGGAAGTAGTTGGGGTGATCAGTGAGATTCACCTCTGTCAGCCATCGGCACTCAGGAAAGCGTACAATCCCATACTCTAGGGTGCAACCGAAGTAACTGAGAACTAGATTCTTACTGAATGAGTAAGTCTGGTGTCTTATTTTTAGATAGGGAGCCCTTAGAGTCTGGCCTTGACGAGGAGCTGGAGGGGCCTGTCGAGGAGGTGGATTCTGATTGTCCTGTCTAGGTGGTAGCAGCACATTACGTGGGAGCACCTGCCGATTCTGAGGATTCTACGGAGCTGGAGGATGTGCCTGAGGTGGAGGACCTCTATGAGGCTACATGGATGGTGATACTGGTAGCAATTATAGCTGCCTAGGGGCTTCTATTTGGGCCACCACGGTGGGATAAGCTCTGGGAGCTCTCCTTGCTGGGATTACAGGGGGGAAATGGACGTGCCTGTCTGGCCTGTTGTAGGGCTTACTCAAGGCATTGGGCCTTATTGGAGAAGTATTGGAACCCTCCAGGATAGTTCTGGGTGATCAAGGAAGGAACCAGTTCTATCTTAACATTATCTACGCACATCATCAGTAATTTATCCTAGGTCAGTGGCATGTCAAGGGAGTATGTGAGCCCCTTCCATCAGGCGATAAAGTCCACGACTCACTCATCAGGCCTTTGTTTTCACTTGAAGAGGTATGTGATGTTGGTCATCTAGGGGGCAGAGCTAAACTGGTTGAGGAAATGCCTGTGAAGGTCCTCCCAGCTGGTCACAGATCCAACGGGGAGCTAGCTGTATGAGAAGAATGTTGGCCCCTCCAGTGTCTGAATGAAACAGTGGATCTTGGCGGACTCCTGCTATGCTGGAGTCCCCAACATGGGCCCACACCTTGAGTTGAAGTGAGCCAGATGTTGTGGTGGGTCCCATGTCCTGTTAATGGGGGATAATGTGGGATTCTCGAAACCCAGAGGTGCTGACATATCATCCACCCAGGCCGGGTATGGCTTGCCATCTGGTGGGATTTCCACCTGCCGTGTTTCCAATGCCTTAAGGCAGGATATGAGTGCCACCATAGGATCATCCAGGTGGGGGTCCCTATCTTGACGGGGATCCCTAACCACGACTTCATTTTTGGTCTCTTCGACATGGTAGATGGGTTCAACAGCTCGTGGAGCGACTGGTGGAATGGCCTGCAGGGCAGCTGGGGGAACTCGGGTTGGATTCCTCGAATTGCGACACCGATCAGGAGGGTTTGGTGAGACATACTGTGCCCTCTAACTGGGAGTTCCGGATTCAGCCCTATCCGTAGGAGCGGTATGATCAGGGTTTCCTGGAGGCATCTCACTGGGGAGAAGTTTTTCTTTCCCCTGCTGCCCCAGCCTAGGATCACCATATTCGGGTTGTCACTATACAACATGTTCAGCCAGGAGTTCATCAACCAACCTCTTCTGCTCGGAAAGTTTATGGCGCAATGTGGCCTTCTCAGGGTCCTCCTCTGTCTTCTTCACTGAGGCATACGGGTCGTAGTTCTTGACAGCTCCGACATGCTCTTTTCCCTTACTGACATTCCGACTGAACACCAATGCCTTGGTGGGTGCAGGGAGACCTAAGAGGTTCCTCTACTGACGAGTAATCCTCCCTAATGGGTTTAACAGTGGTGGAACACACTTATGGGGTAAGTCTCCATCGAGAAACTTCAGCTCGTACTCCTTGTCCATGACATCAGCCATGTGGACCGCGACCCTTCCCGGGGGCATGTCCTCAATATCACATAGCGAGTTGGGCTTCCATCAGATAGGGATGAATAGGAGGGCAGCATACTGCCCCCATCCATAGACTTTCACATGTGGGGTAGCCTCCCTGATAATTTTGTGGAGTACCTTGATACTCTGAACGCATTGCTACTGGAGGGCCTCACGATGGCCTGGTGACTCGGGGTGCTAGGCCACAGGGAGTGCGGCCAGATCGACTAGACGACACTGCTCACTGATGTCTTCGAAATGCATTTGGATCCTTGGATAAACCACGTGCTGATGACGGAGACTAAAATGTGTCGCCCAGAGGGTGTAGCGGAGACACTCAACTTCCTCTGGGGTGAGGGACCCCGGTATGCAGAAATATTGCGCTACTGCGGGCCAGAACTTCTCAGGGAATGGTCTGCTGAAAGGATGCTCTAGAAGCTCCTCGGGTCAAATTCAGATTATGGCCCTTGATTTCCCCACTCGCTAACTGGGGGGTGGTTGAGGAACCGACAATGGTACTGAGGCAGACTGATGGGACGACAGGTTGGACGGTAGAGAATACAGCGAACGGGCTGACTAACCATCGATTCTCAGGATGTCCTATGAAGAGTGTAGCAACCTGGCTACTACATCGTGGTAGGATGGGATGACAGCCACCATTTCTGACTCAGGGTCCAGGGCTGCAGTTGGTGGGTTGCGCTCTAGCTCACCCTCCATTGGTCCCCAAAATAGCTCTCTGTGATCTCTTGTGGAGGTAGAAAGTGCTTCCAACGATGATGGTGGTGACTGCATGACCGTAACCTGCAGGGTTTCCAGATTTTCATCCTCCTAGATAAACCTATTGAGGTAGGAAAGAATCCTATAGACCTCACATTCCAGGAGCACCAGGATGGTGCGCCTTGTCCCTGCCCCGACCCTGGACTCGAATGAGAGAGGGGAGGGTTCTTGAGCTGAGTCGCACTCTGCTTCAGAGTCTGAGTAGCAGACCAGTTTGATATTCATCTGGGCCTTCCCAGGATTCTTCTTATGAAGATGAGGACATACGTTCCTTCCCCTGGGTGTCTCCTTGGGACAGTGCGGATTTCTGACATGTGGTCCTTCGGTCGCACTGGTGCCAGGGTGGAGAGGGTTTCCCTTTAAGACAACCGAGGTGCAAGGAGCACTAAGAAAAATGTCTAAGGGGACATGGGGAGGACCTCCATGAACAACACCTGAGTGGGAAAACCCTCCACTGGAACCGGTGGTAGCATGTGGAGGAGCTCCATGCATGGTGCAGGTGGAGAGAGGCTAGCCTTCACCCCTCTGGTTTCTACAGAAAGGAGGACCTTCCCCAGCTGTGGAGAGGATATAGGGAGGATTCCCATGTTGTAGAGTGACAGGATGGGTAACGTCTCTATGTCGATATTGGGGAGAAGTAGGAAGGACTCCATACCCATTTTGATGGTCACGAGAGAGGCTTTCGTACTGAACATCACCGTCATGGGGCAGACCTTCATTCGGATTGAGGGTAGCATGGGGCTGACCTCCATGTCGAGCCTCGAAGCAGGGAAGGCCCATGCTCTCTTTGGTAGTGGTATGAGGAGGACCTTCATATGGGGTGGCATCATTGCATGTTATTTCACAGTGACCCCCGCTTGTTCATGGAACTAGGAGAGTCGACCCAGCCTGCCCGTAGGGCGGTTGGGGCTTCTATCCCGGTTGGGTGTATGAGTGCCCCTGCTCAATGTTTGTTAGGACTTGATGATATGCATCGGCGGTGGATCGGGCCATAGTAGCAGTCAACGTTGATGACCCTTGGCGGGCGTCCTCAGCTCGTGCCCGACACTGGCATCAGGTTGGGCGAGCCAGTGCTGGTGGTGCAGGTGCATAGCTTACCTGCTCCTCCAACAAGGCTGGGCGACAGCGCTAATGCGACTGGGTGGGGGCCCTTGCTGGGAGCCCCTGGATTGAGACTCTGATCAGGCTGGGCTGGACGTCACCCACCTCATCAGTGTAAGGCAGGAAGTCGTCAAAGTGCTCTGGGGATAGGCTCACTAAATGATTGAATGTTGGGGTGGGGATAAGCGGCTCCCTGCATGACCCTCGGGGGCAGCGTTGATGATGGAGCCTGGACACCTCCAAGTCCAGGAAGGTTATATCCCAGGTTGGGATTATTCCCTTCTCCTCATAACGATGTACGAGGTCATTAATTACCCTTTTTAGGATAACTTCTGATGGGTATATGGGGCGTGGGCACCCCACGGCCGTGGACGCAGAAGCCATTGCAGAAGCGGTGAAACTACGTGGAGCGGTTGTGTTGGCGTTTCCCCAGCCCCTGCGTAGGCGGGCGGGCGGTGATCGGGTTCTTGTGGAAGCAACCTAATTCCTCAGAAGGAGAGAGATGGACTCGTCAGTGCTGAAGGGAAAAAGGAATCGATGACCAATGCCCCAACACCATCCTATATTCTGTGACCGGTAAGAGGGATCCACACTAACAACATCACAGAACGGGATGTCCAATGTTCTACTACCCCAACTTCTGGTGAGTTTCATGCCAAGCCTATTATTTTCTTGGTGGGATTCGGTGCCGGATAGCTAGATCTTGTGACACGTCAATCCATGGATGCCCCAAGAGTTAGTAATCTCTATTTTGTGGAGAAGACCTTCACGTCGGGTTCACCATTTCTATTTCCGACACTTTCGATGGGGCACGTGCGTCCATCTGCTTGAGTGTGATAGGCGAAGCTTTGTTACCCCGCATTCCCACTTTTCAAAGGTGGGTGACATTTGTTCCTTGTTTAGGGGCATTTTCTCCTTTATCGAAATGGGATGATGGGATGTTGGTTCTTACTTCTGTGGATTCCTCCTCGGAACTCATCACCTAGTCTGGGTCTCCCTTATATACTTAATACGTTGTTCGTGAAACTCTTCCTGGCGCCATATCTTCAGGGACACCAGTTAATTACGTTGCTTCTGTCAGGACATTCCAAGGGGTCCGGTTAGGGTAGTAACCTTTGGGTAGGGGAGTAGTCACACTGGGCATCACTGGTGTGTATGTACACTGGGGATTGGTGTGTCTCTCTTCTGTCCCTTATTATTGAGCTTCTCAAGGGCATGGAAGCCTGAGGCATCCCACATCGAATACAAGGAATCATATGCCATGGGAATGTATCTGAGGTTTTCCTCAGCTTTCCATGATTAACACAGGGTATTCCACAAGTTTAACGTCTAGTGAAGACAGATTGGACTAATCAGAACACTGATTAGATTGGATCATATGGAAGAACTCCCTGGAGGGAACACCGATATTGGTGCCAGCACGTGGGCAGCTTCCCGAATGCTATGAAGGTGAATTAGGAGGCATGATATCACCAGAATGTGGTAGACCATGTAAGAATCAGGATAAACAATGGTTTTGGGCTTGAGCCTCGAAGAGACCTCCTACGTATCCCCATGGTAGGGAATCAAAGTCCGCATAGTTCATCTGGCGATGACTTACCATCGAATTAGGTTAACAATGGCTTACTGCTGAATGAGGTTGCAATGGCTTACCATTGGATAAGGATTTCAATGGCTTACTGCTGCATAAGGTCATAATGGCTTACCACTGGATGGGATCACAACGGCTTACTACTGGATGGGGTCACAACGGCTTACCACTGGATGGGGTCACAATGACTTATCGCTGGATGGGGTCGAACAGACATGAAGGGGTCAGAATGACAGGGTGGTGGGTTTGAACCTCAGGGAGGATTCTTATGTACCATGCCTTGACATGGATCGAAGAAAACATAGTTTATATGGAGAATACAGTTTATCGTCACACGAGATGAGGGCGAACAGATATGAGGGGGGGGACGAACGATCAATGAGTGGTGGGATTGAACCTCATGTAGGCTTACTATGTTCCATACCTTTACATGGTTCAAAGTCCTCATAGTTCGGGATGGTTTGGGGCTTACACTCTAAGGTGGCCCAAGGTGTTTGGAGCTTGAACCTCGAGGAGGCTTCCTATGCACCATGACTTGACATGAATCAAAGTCCTCATAGTTCAGGATGGAGAGGGGCTTGAACCTCAGGGAGGCCTCCTACGTACAATTCCTTGACATGGATCAAAGTCCTCGTAGTTCGTGATGGGGAAGAATACAGTTTAACGTCATGCGGCATGAGGGTGATGTCATGGTCGATACTTACTCTAAGCCCACGTGAGTCATGCTCGGTGTGAGAAACAAGAGGTAGAAAAGGCCTGACGACAACATCGTGAAAGGTGTGTCTGTGGGAAGTGAATAGGGGCTTGCACGCGGGGTGGCCTAGGGAGAGAAATATTGGGACTTACTCTAAGATGGAGGCCCGTTGGCAACAAAGCGCAGCAGGAGAGGGATTTGGGACCGAGGAAAGGAGGAGCCATGTTCCCTATCACGCCCTCCACTTGCCTTGGGACTAAGGAAGTGAGGAGGAGCGGGGGTTCTTCCTCCTACAAGAAAGGTTAGGGGCTTACACCAAGGTGGCTTCCCTTCCCCATGGACAAACGCCACACCAATAAGGAGGATATCACCCCCTGTGATGGATGATCCCATCCCTGTTGAGACGAGTGGGCATGGAGAATGTCTAAGGTGGGGGGACCTTGCATGTGAGGCATGGGTTGAGGTCACAGTTTAACGTAATGTGCTGCAGATGATGGTGCTTGGTATTTTAATGACCTGCAGCTCAGATGAAGTGGTTTTTCTCCACACCCCTAGGGATTACATAAATGTTACCCTCTGCTTCTTGTGGGAGGGAAGGCACTGACAACGCCGTACTAAGGGGGTGTCGTAGAGTGAACCATCGAGGGGTCCACGTTAGCATGGATATGTGATGAAGCAATAGCTATTAGCATTCCTATGCAAAGAATCATTAAGAGAGGCAATGCAATGGGCGGTATTGTCTAGGGTACTTTAAAGTCACATCGTTCAAACCTGGAGGGTCACACGGGAAAAGGATTTTCCAAGTAGAGGTGTGCATAGGCAGAGGCCTTGTGAAGCTCTATTTCTCGGCATGGAGGAGGGTACTTGCGAAGGGGTGTGCTTTGCGAAGTGGGGTGCCTTAGCTTTAGCATGGGGTGGAGGTGAAAATGTAATGTGCTTCGCGATGTGGAAGGGAATTTGCAGAGCACAGCCTCATGGAGAAAAGGTGCCTCAAGAAGAAAGGTGTCGGGAAGCAATGCGCTTAACGAAGTACAATGACCCTCTCTTAGCATGTGGATCATGTGTACATGAAGGGTGTTTCATGAAGCATAAATGGTCCGCAACGACCTGGGTCCCCTTGGGGATCCCCTTCCTTCGCGGAGACCCTTAGGCTTCGTGAAGGGAATCCCTCTCAGAAGAGGGGATCAAAACATCATGAAGGGGAGGCACTTTGCAGAGAAGAAGTACCTCACATAGCTCATGGTTCGCAGAGCAGATGGATGCTTCGCGATTCATGAGCTGGGAAGCCGAAAGGTTGGATTGTCCCTCCATTTGGGATCAGGGTAAGCCCGGTATTTATAGGAAAGAGGTGCGATGGGTTGGAGCTCATGCAGCGTGATGAGGGTCTTGGTGGCTTTGTGGCGGGCTCGCGAACTTCAAATGTGGTCGTGGAGCATCCCACCTCCTTGCTTCGTGGAGGGCTCGCAAATGTCAAATGCGGTCATGGAGTGTCCCACCTCCTTGCTTGACAGTGGGCTTGCAAACATCAAATGTGTTCATAGAGCTTCCCACCTCCTTGCTTCACGACGGTCGTGGTTGTAGGGAACTCCACGAAGGGGCTTCGCGAGGCAGTCAATGGGGCCTTCTGGGGGCCTCTTCTTTTTCCCAAATTTTGGTACCAACAGTACTGGTCCACAAGTAGGCATGGGTGACCTGATATTCACTTGAGTGATGATTAACCTGGATGTTAATACTTAGTCTATACCTAACTCAAGCCTTCAAGAGTATTCATAGGTATTCCAAAAAGTCGGGCTCTAAAGTTCCTATGAGAGGAATAGGTGGCGCACAAGTGTTTCTGATTTATGGAGGTTGGGCACTTTAGGTGTACAAGTGTTATGGATTTAAAACACTGAAAGAACCTAAGTACTATGATCCTCCTTCAATTCATCCACTTTAGGTGTTAAATAACTACCTCGAAAGTTTTGGAAGACTTGGGAGAAGCACCAGGGAGACCAGAGAAGTAATTAGGATTCCAGGAAATTTGTCCATACAAATGAAGACCCCAAGGGTCTATTTGTAGGTAAAAATAGGACCTTGTAAAAAATGAGGTTGGGCACGCAAGTATACAGCCTTCCAAAATTGTGGTGTGCAAGTGGCTTGTGTGCCACTGGTGATTTGGCATAACTAGGGCACCACATTGAGGACTTATCCAAAATAATTGCTCCATTTAGCTCCAGAATGGTGGCGCACATGTTTTTACACGCAGGTACCTTGGGCGTCACCTTAGTGACTTAGAAAAATTTATTATTCCATACCACAGGAGATTCTCCCCCCAAACCCCATGAAAAATTGAGAATTGGACCACGAAATTTTCGAGCCTGGTTGACAACATTTTGCGTATAAGTTCATGGAACACATTTAATGTTTTCTATAGTTAAAAATACCTTTAGTATTATATCAACAAAATGTAAATGCATTCTTTCCAAAAAAACTTCTTCAATAAAACATATACTAAAATAATGGGTTATCTTTCAAAAAAAATCTCCCAAAATACCCTTAATCTTCATAAAATCCCCATAACATAAATCATTAAAAGGGTATTTTTAAGAAGTTGAACATCTGATCAACCTTAAACTCATAAAAACGTGATGTTATCCATAACTCTTAAATTAATATTACATGAAGAAATATATGTTTCCAAAATTAACAAAATCCTTAGTTGTTTTAATATTCTTATACCAAAATACCATTAGTAAAAATAATTCTACAATATAATTCTTGAATCTTAATACATAAATACTTAAACTATTTTACTTCAACATAGGTCCTTTATTAGTCTAGAAGTTAACCTTTGAAATAGGGCATTGACTTGGATAATTCCCAGTTTCCCCACATTTAATACATTGAACTATAAATGGATATCATGGATGAAATTTATTTTTCTCCATTAAAATCATCATTTTTAGTCAAAAAATCATTTCTCTATGCCCTTTTTTTACACACATAAAATATTTTCCTATTCCCTTGAAACGTTCTCCTAGGTTTCTCTTTCCACATTTCCAACTTGGAGAAAATTGATCATTCATTCTTACATGGTCTCCACCACTCTAGCTCTTAGTGGAATCCATCCTTATCTTCTTTGGTGAGTTCAAAAGTTGTTAAAGGTGTAGTTGTAAGTTATATATCAAGATAAATGATTTGGAATAATCATGATTACCTTCACTCTAGTCATCATCCCATTTGATTTTTTATAATTTTCACACTATCAATCATATTTAATCTTAACATAATTCCTTTTGGTTTCATCAATTGACTAAAATGAAAAAAAACTAGTGTGAGAAACAATAATCATAGTGGAAAACCATTTAATCAATTATAGTATGTCTAAATAGTGGAAACTTATTTTCAATCTAAGACACCTTAGGTTTAACCAAGGTCATTAATTTTCATCACCTATACAAATACTTCATAATATTTTGTAATGAAAATGTAAATTATCCAAATCATATCCCATGATAATTTTAATGTAAGGGGGTTTAATCAATTTAACATGGCCCTTTGTGTGTTTTCTAAGATTTTGGTGCTTTGAGGAGGCTTTAATTTGTATTAGAGATGGTTGGATGATAAATTCTAGAAGTTGGGTAAATTTCAATGTAAAGGGTATTTATGGTGAAATATGGTTTTATGAAATAATGGGGTTTTATGGTGTAATGTGGTTTTATGGCATGTGTAGGGAATTTTGTGGAATGGAAATTCATGACTTAACATAATTATTTATATCGTGAATAGGACAAGTCTTTCAACCGAAAAATCTATTCATGATAAATTCATGTTGTAAATATGAATTTTATAATGTGAATTAAATGTTGGATGTAGAGTTTTAGGTGATGATTTTTTTGAAAAACTTAAAATGTAGTCCATTTATGAAGTAAATAACCCAATAATGTCACTAAATCATTCCTTAAAATACATTATAAAACCTGTATCACCCTTTTCTTTCTCAAACCCTACATTTTCCATTGGAAGTTCCCAAGTATCCAACAACATTTCTTAAAGGCCATCGACATCCCTTTGAAGTGGATTAATATCATTCTTCCTTCTTCGATCTGTGATGATATAATGTATGTTTTACCTCTTATCTTGTGGATATTTAAACTCATTTACTTCTAATTTCTTTCTTTACATGTGATGGTGGTTCCTCTCCCTGTTCTTATGGAGTTTCATGGTTGTTTTTGGCATGTAATCCTTGGAGGGATGTCGTCTTATTACGAGAGGGGTGATCAAGATCCAAGTTGGAATTCTATTTGGTTTCATGGATGTTGGAAGCTTTGAGGTAGAGGATTCATTGATTATCTTTTATTTATGAGAAATATTAATGTGATCATTGTTTATCCCATTCTATCGTGATTAAATTAACTAAATAAATATTGAACCAAATTAAAGAATGAAATTGGTTTATTTTTATCAATCACATGTTGTTTCCTTCCGTCGTGATAATGGTTTTCCTCTTTATTTTTTAAATAGTATGTTGCATATTCTATGACTGTATATCCTATTGTAATTCTTATTTTATCATGTTTCTTTTTTATAAAATGGAAAATAACATGAATATAATAATTGAAAATCAGTAGGGTAAAGAATTAAAGAATATACATGTTTAAATGAATTTGTAAATTGTTATAATTTCATAGTAATTCAAATTGATGTAATATGAATTTTTAATTGAATATTATCTTCCATGTTTCATTAAAATTGATAAATAATATGAATGATTTTAATGATAGTTGAGGAAAATAATAATAAATCGTGTTAAATGAGATATTTTCTTCTCATAGTTTAATAAAAACTATTTTTGATGCTTGAGATAATGTTTAATATTTTGATATATTGTTATAGTCAATAACTTAAGTTTCCCATACTTGGATCATGTAAATAATCAATCAGTTAATTCAATACGGAATAAAAACCTAATGTTTGATAAATAAAAATCTTTGGGTTTATGAGTGATCGTTTGTTTTTAAAGGTTGAATGCCTTGTATTGGGAGCCATGAGATCTTGTTTTCATGGGAAGGATAAATGCCTTATTTTGGGGACATGTTTCCCTATTGACTATTCTTATTTTATTTATTCCTTTGGATGTGCTCTAGATGTGATCCTTATTATGTTTTATGATATGATCCTGGGATGGATGGTGTGATATGAGGTGAGGAAGCTTAAATGATGTGGAAAAAGGTCACCCTTGTGATAGAAAGAGGAATCATGATATGAATGCGAGTGTAATGGATGACATTGGAGATGATGGAATGGTTTGAAGTTGGGCTTACCCATTGATGTGATAAAGTGGGATGGTTTCTTGAAATGAATCTATTTAATGGTTGATGGTCGGGTTACTTTTTTTATTTGCCTTCTTTTCCACACTACTTGAGATCGCTAGATGTTCCTAGTTACATGTTTCTTCTTGGTGGTATCTTATGATAGTTTCCCTAAAGTACCAATATTATGGAAAAAAATAATGTTAAGAATTTTCTAAACCATTCGGTTGGGATTTATGGAAAGAAGATGTTAAAAAAGGTTCCTTTTAAGAAACTATGAACTCAATTTGGATTATTCCTGGAGGGAATGGGCTTGGATTTAATAGATTATAATGTTGATGGTTAATTACAAGATAATGAATTAATTAGTTTAAAATGAATTTCTCAATGAAAATAATGTTATTTACTTTATCTATTTAAAATTATTGTGAGCTTATAATATATCTAGTCTTGGAAGTGGTTTCTAGGAGACTGAGTGGCATTAGCTGTAGTTGATTTTAAGACTAGGTTGTGCCCATAGTGTGGTTTTGAACTATATTATATCATATATATTCTATGATTTCATATACTACCCCACCCATTTTGGTTAGGTATACTAACACATAGTGGACTTTGGGAGGATTTTTTCTTCAACATCCCTATGGGGGGATGGTTGGATGACTACACTCTCTCACCCCGCTCTCTTATATTTTTAGTTCATGTGCTATTATACATAGAGGATAGTTTCCCTATATATATGTGTATAGAGGGTTGTGAATTCTTGTGGTTATTTCACACACATATAACTATGGATACAGTATCCAAAGGATTATTATATGTATAATGTGTATAGTATGTTATGTATTGAGGTACCTTTCTTGGTGTATCGATTGTGATGGTGTGAGGTATAATACTTGATGTATGATACACATCATACAGGCTAGGGTGTCTCATGGAAACTAATTGGTTAATATATGATGATGTGACATGGTATTCTGTGATGATATGCTAAATGAGGTACATGTTGTGATACTTAGCTTGTGTATCTATAGGATATATTATTTTAGGGAGAGATGGATCATGACATGTGCTATTGGGGCATAGAGACAAACCTGTTTGTAAGCAGTATCAAGGTACCATTATTGATTTATGATTTTATGATATCACTTGTATGTGTTACTTGGTGAGAGGTATCCATGGTGAGGATGGGAACTTAGTATACGTATTTAGATGATGAGTTAGTTTCACTATTTTTCATTTTGATTTTTTATGATTTCTGTAACTTTTGCATGAGAGGATCCAGGGATACTCCTAATGAGTATACTATTATGCTCACCTAATGTATATATAAATTGTTTTATGGTCAGTGGGATCAGGTTATATATTAGGATAGATATTACTAGCTAATGGTTTGGAAAGATATTTCTTGGGAATTGTGATAACTAACGTTCTTACCTTTTGGGTACTTTTAATTTCCATTTCAGTTGTTTTAGTATTGTATGACATTACATATATGCACTTGGAATTTATTTTATTTATCTCAATATATTTTGATTGGTTTATCTATATTATCTATCTCTCTATATATATCTATCTCTATCTCTATCTCTTTCATGTTCTCTTATAGGTTAATTCATCCCATTATATGCTAAGTATTCCCTTGATGCTAGTCACTAACTCAGGGCCTACTAGAGGTGGGACTCAGGTGGTAACCATCCTCCTTTAATTTCCGGCCTAAGAGGGGTAGTACATGGGAGGAGGGGCAAAAAAAATTGGTATCAAAGGTTCAATTTGATGGATGTGATGGAGCTCAGAGTAATGAATAAGAGATACCATATGGGTTGGTTGGGAAACAATGTCAGATAAGAATAGTAAGTGATGTAAACACAAGAGGCTGGCTAAGAAAATGGTATTTAGTGATATCTATTATCTAGTGCATGAACCTTTAAATTTACTAAGCCTACTAAAAAGTGATGATAGTTGAAAGGTAGAGACCTAGGGAATGATCATTCATCATTCTTCTATGCATCTGTGTTTGAAATGGGTTGAAGATGGGATAGGTAAAACCTTAAATGAAATAAAATAAATAAATAATAAATTAATTTCATGTATTCCATATTATTTTTTTAGGAGTCTAATTTTTTTTCTTCTTAATGGTATGGATCTAATTCAATTCCCTCATTAGTTTTTTAGTAATGATTTTCAGAAAGATGTGCTTGTAGATCCCTGTAGAGTGAAGGTCAGCAATGAAGAAACTTGGAGGAGAAAACTATGAGAGATTCAGGGATAGAGTATACAGAAGTATGAGGTCTCTATTTCAAACTCTATCATAGAAGACTGATTAGGGTAGGTGGAGATAGTTTTCAGTTCAATTTGTGCTCAGAAGGTGTACTAGGTTTTGTTGGTTGTGACGATGTTGTGTGGGGTAGTGAGGTAGTGGTGGATCTTATTCCTAGGGGTTTATTAGGATTCATTGGCCTTGTGGGAGGAGTTTTGAGACTTGTTCCATGTCTAATTTCTTTCCTTAGCGATGAAGGAGGCTGGTCACTAGGATATTCTTACCCTTTGATAAGGGAGTTCCAATGTGAGAGATTTCAGGATCCGTTTCAGGACCCTTCTGTGTTATGACTTAGACCTATTTCTAGATGATGAGGCAAGGGTGATAAATTTTTTAGGAGTCTTTTCATCAATAGATCTAGTGATCGGTCACCCTATTCATGTTTTCAACTTATCTCAAGGTACTAGAGAGTAAATAGGTTGTTGGTAGGATATTGGATAGAAATAGATCATAATGAGAGTGAATTCATCATTATTATTCACAAGGAAGGGATATGGTACAAGGTTCCCAGTTTCCAATATTGAAGAGTTTTTAGTCAAATTGGGGTAGTTATCATCCCTCATTATCTCATTCATCTAGGGATGGAGGCTCTCATACCTATGCAAATAAATAAGATGCAAGTTTTCTTATGGAGGGTGACCTCATTACTAATGAGAATTCTTGAATTTACTAAGTAGTCATCTTGCACTGGGTATTATACTTCAAGTTCCTCTATTGAGGTGGTTTCGTCCAAGGAAATAGCATCTGGGTGTTCCAGTTTTGGATAAGCAAAGTAGAGATGGGGTGGGAAGAGGACAACCCTAAAAATATCCTTATCCTCATAGAGAATATCATGGACCTGAAGGTAGTCATTAGAAGGGTCATAGAGGTTATGTAGAAGGTCCTATTTAGCTTCATTCTATATAGTTTCTATTTCTTGGTGATCCATATATTTTATGAGGTACCCTTTGATTGTTTTCTATATGGGTATATTCTTTTTTTTTTTTGAATTAGGAGCTATGAACTCCTTCATATCACCTAACTTTTTCTGTGTTTTGGTAATTGAGGTAGAGAGGCTTCCAATTACCTTGGAATTTACAAATCCAATTGGAGGTATATATAACTTAAAATAATTATGTATAGACTATAAGCTAATAATTAGGTATTACTTCTCTTGGGAAGACTTCCTATGTTTACAGATATAGCCATATGACATCGTCCTCATTACGGATTGGTTGTATTTAGTGAAAGCTATTATGGATTTATTTTCGAGGAAGGTTTTGTTCTATGATTATGATAGAGATCCTATATTGTTTTTGGATGAGGGAGAACCTAAAAAGGGATAGTTGTGTGTTCTTACCTTGTAGTCCTTGATAGGTGATCTGATTTTGAGTTTGTTGGTGGTTTAATAGTCGGTGTTTCCCATGTTTGTGGAAGAGTACCCAGATGTCCTTACAGAGTAGGTTGTAGCATTATCCCCTCAATGATAGATCAAGTTCAGGATAGAACTACAACTAGGCATTTTTCATATCTTGATGTCTCTATATAGATAGTGCCTTCTTAGTTGTGAGTGCTACAAGTACGAATCGATGATTTGTTGAATAAGGGTTTTGTTAAGTTGAGTGTGTCCCCTTGGAGTGCACCGATTTTGTTCGTGAAAATGGATGTCATCATTTTGAATATTTATATAAATTATCATCACCTAAAATAATTTATAGGAAATAAATGTTATTCAATTCCATGGATTGATGATTTATTTAATCAGTTGAAAGGGTAAAGTCGGTTCTCAAAGATAATTTTTTAGTCAGGATATCATCAGATACTGGTAAAGGATAAGAATATTATGAATAATTGTTTTGATATTTTCATGGGTATTATTAGTTCATTATGGTGTAATTTAGTGTGATAAAAACTCCATAAATTCTCATGGGGTTTATTAACATAGTTTTAGGGAGTTCCTATATAATTTTTTGGTGTTTTTCATCGATGACATACCTTTGTACTCTGTATCTGAGGAGGATCATGTAGAGCATCTGAATGAAATTTTTGGAATTCTTTGTCATCATAATCTAATTGTGAATTTTTTGAACTATGAGTTTTGGGATCATTATGTTTATTTCTTAAGGTATGTTTTTTCTCAATTGGGAGTAAGTATAGACCCCTCTAAGATATAGTAAATTATTTCTAGGGAATCCCCCAAGATAGTGGTAGTGGTGTAGAGATTCCTTGGTCTTGTTGGATATAAGAGGTTTTTATATGATTTATATTAGGTTGAAACTCCTATAACATCATTGACTATAAAGAAATATGAATTCTTATGGATTGAACAGTTTTAGGTAGCGTTTGAGTATCTAAAGGAGAAGTTGTTCGGTGCTTCAGTCCTTTGTTTTCCTGGAGAGGGAGTTCAATTTAAAGTTTTTTATGATGCATCAAATCTTGGTTTAGGATATGTTTTGATATAGTATATATAATTTTTTTCTTATATTACTCATCAATTATATCCTCATTAGCATAGTTATATAACCAATGATCTCGAGTTGGCAAAATTTGTGTTTTCCTTGAAGTTGTGGAAATATTACATCATCGATGAGTGTTTTTTTCTTTTCACCGACTACAAGAGCATTAAGTATGTCTTATACTATAATGACATGATCTTATGAATGTAATTATATATATAATTTTTTTAGTATTATTAATTCAATATTTAGCATACTCTAGGAAAAGGAAACATTCTAGTTGATGTACTATGCAATAAGTCATGTAGTAATGTCGTATATAAATCAAGAGATTCATGTAGAGTGATATAAAATCTCCTAGAGATACATATGGATATTGGAATGGTTGGTGATAGAGGTTTCTTTTCTCAATGGTAGTACATTCTTTATTGGTGCATCAGTTATAGGAGTCCCAACTAGGAGACTTTGAGGTAGATGTATGGAGATACCTAGTTGTTTTTGGTGATTCCCCTGATGGTTGGCCTAAGGATGTATTACACGATGTGTTATTCTAGGGGAGTATTTTTATACCTCTAATAGTTTATTATATTTTTATCTATGAGTTTCATATCTCACCATTGGTAGTACATCCTGGCGTGATGAAGATGTAGTGAGCTCTACTAGGTAGGTTTTAGTGGCCTAGTTTTAAGAATGTTGTTATAATGTTTTATCTTCTAGAAGGTGAAGGTTTAGCATTATGTTCCTAGTAGTTTTATCTACCTATTAGATGTTCCCCATTAGAAGTGTTAGGATACATATATGGACTTAATTTTCGGTTTACCTTGATTTTAGGGAGGCTATAAGTCTATATGGCTGATAGTGAATCATTTGATGAAATCATACCACCTTACAGTGATCTGGGAGTTGAGCTTAGTGGATGTTTTTTCAAGGTTTTATCTGGAGGATATGGTGAGACTTCATGGAGTCCTGAGGTTGATCATCTCTAGTCTAGATCTTCATTTTTCTTATATTTTTGGAGACATCTCTAGTATGATTTTTCCTCATAATTATTCCTTATAGGTGAATGGTCAGAGTATACCATAGATACTCCTGAGGACATGTTGCAATCTTATGTCCTAGATTTTATAGGTTCATAGATGAGGAGACCACCTTTGTTAAATTATTATTATAACATAGGTTTTTACTCCACCATTGGTATAAAACCATTTGAATTTTTGTATGGCTAACCTTTAAATTCTCCATTGTGATGTAATGGGGTTGAGGAGTCATCAATTATCAGGCCAGAACTGATATGAATACAACAGAGATGGTTCATGTAATTTTTGATAGGATGGAAAAAGTGAAGGATCATCATAAATCCAATATCGATCATAGAAGGAGACCTTTGGAGTTCAACTCTAGAGATCATATGTTTCCAAAGGTGACTCGTCACCATGGGAATTTAATTTTTGATCATTAGAGAAAGCTTTCTCTCAATTTTTTTGAACCTTTAAAGTTTTTATACTATGTTGGAGTTGTGGCATATCAAATAACACTTCCCTATAGATGAGTTGAATACATGATGTTTTCACATGTGGTGCCTCAACTGTTACCTTCATGATGAATCTTGCATCATTTATTGGGGTGAGATCGTTGTTAATGATGATGATATCATTGAGGAGAAACTTGTGGATATCTAATACCTTCAAGAGAAGGTGTTGTGTGGGTGTGATATTCCCTTGGTTGATATCTTATGCTGACACATTATCTTAGAGGAGAGTAGTTGGGAATTTGAGTTGTAGATACATTCTCAATACCATTCCCTATTTCTAATTTATATCTTATATTATTATAACTTTGGTTATGGTTGTTGAACCTTTTTCCAGTTTATGATATGGTTCTATCATGTTTCCTTATTGTGGAATTGTTATCGTTTGATAGGTATCTCCCCTATGAGAGCGTTTAGGATCTGATTGATGTGGTTTCATTATTTTTTTCTTTATTAATATAATGAGTTGGTTGAGATCCTGTGATGTAGATATCTTTAAGAGGTATCTCACAAAGTGGTTGTTCATATTAACCTTTTTATTTTCTCTCTCGTTTTGGTTTTGGATTATCGCGGATGAGAATTATTTGAGAGGTATATAATATAAGGTATTAGATCCATCTATCCTGATACTTTTAATTTTTATGAAGCTCCTGGTGCTTCAAGGAGTCATGGAGGTGTTTTAGAGGTTGTTGAGATAGAATCTTGTGAGATTTTAGTATAAAGGAGATTTATGGAATAAAGGAGTTTTATGGTGTAATGGGGTTTTATGGTGTAATGGGGTTTTATTTCTTATATTTGGAACTTTATAGAATGGAAATTCATGAAATAATGTAAAAATTTAAATCATGAATAGGGTAAGTCTTGCACGTAGAATATTTGGTCGGAATAAATTCATGTGATTAATATGAAATTTATGACATTAATTAAATGAAATTTGTACTCTAAAAAATGGCCTATACTAACATATTTTTTTTGACATATGATATATCTATTGATAAAAATGAGCAATTTGAATAGATATTAAATTTTATTGGTGTAAAGTTAATGTACCACCATTTGTTTTTACCAATAGTTATATCTATTTGTATTGATCATTTAACACCAACAAATATTTTTCCAATAGGTAAACCTATTGCTTTATCATATAAATACTAACATCTTTTTACCAACAAATTAATCTTTTAAAAGTTATTGTTATTATGAAATTATTTTTACCATTATAAAAATATGTTGTACTAAATTATCCAATAACATAAAATGTTTTACCACAAAAATAATATATATGTATATATATATATATTATTTTCAATAAATGTAAATTATAAATATTTTAATAAAGTCATATGATGATAAGTTTTCATTAACACATTATATGTTTATGATATAATATATATAAGTTTGATATAAAATTTATGATAAATGATTATAATTTTTGGAAATCTGAATAAGATAGAATGTAGTAAAAACTAAAAAAAGAATGTCACATATATATAATTTCATTACATGTATATAATATAATTTTTATTCAAAAAATATATAAATCTACTAATTTTTTCATTATATGTAAATTATATATCAATATATTATACATCATGATATTTTTTTTAAATTATACCAATAATATGACACTCACTTTACTAAATTAAAAGTCTCAAGATGTAGTGATTAGACAACCATTATTGTGTCTTTCATTATCACACCTAACTCGGTTAATTTTATTTTATTATAAAAAAATTGTGTTATTATTATTTTTTGTTTTTTTACTTTGTTACATTTCCCTTCCTTTCTCCCTTACATTTCCCCACCCCATCCCCTTCATGATTGTGTCGCATGCCCCAGCCATGAGTATCCCTAGTGGTGTGCCTCCCTTCTCCTAAGACCATGGAATTTGGTTGTCTCTACTTATGATTTCACTTTCGGTATCCTTCGGTGAGAATTGATTCTCCTATGCTCTATTATTATTCTCTTTTAATTATGGTTTCATGTGACCTATACAACCCAAAAACCGATTTTGGAAGTTGTATTTGTTGATTCTTGATGGTTATGATTTTTGAAACCTGATTGTGGTCTGTTTTAGCCATAGTTGTGCAAGGCGTTTTATCCATGATTTGTGAGCCTTGATTATTTTTTAATTCTTTATTTTTCCTTGGATTTCACTCTCAATCTCTCCCTTATCTATGATAGGTTATTTGGTGTCATGGTCCATTAATGGATTCTCTTATCACACTCATTTATCTTAGATGAATGAATGTATACAGGTTTTTTATTTCAATATCTGTTTGATCTGAGTTTCTTATGAGAATCTACTTCCCCTTTGGACTTATTTAATTTTCTCCATGGTCGAAGGAGTTTTTCATTATCTTTTGAAGCAATTGTGTTCAATTTTTTTTGAATTTAGTGGTATTTTCTCAGTGGAGTCCTCAGTCATTGGTCTTTTCAAGTGTTGTTCTAGGTGGTTCCTCTAGTCTAGGGCGGTTTCATCCCAGCCCAAAGTGGTGTTGGAAAATAACCCTAGACCCAATTATGTTTAGGAGCTTCAATGATCTTGGACCCTCTCTAGGGAAAAATAGGGATTTGGCTGCTTTGACGGGTTGTTTTTCCTAGTTCTTATTTGATTGAGGTTCTCTTTTTATAGATTCTCTCCCTATTTTCTTAGTGGTGGTTCACCTTTCCCATTTTTGGTGATGGGGATCTCAATGGTGTTCCAATGGTTTTATTTCTGGTTTGATGACCACATGGATGATTTGGGTAGCTATTTATGGAAAAGTGTGTAGGTGATTTTGATGATGATAAATTTTTCTATGATGTGTGGTGATAAAGGAAATTTTGCGTATTGAAGATGGATATTTTGATTCAATCAACATGATATCATGAATCATGATGGTGAGGATCTTGAGTTATGAGTTTTCAATATCTGAATCCTTGATTAGAATCTATCATGTGAGAGGTAATATTCTTTTGTTTATTGGTATTTGAAATTTGAATTGTGAAATTTTCTATTTTCAGGTTATTAACAATAGGTTTAAAATATATTTGTATGAGGGTTGTGGTTTTTGTGAGGCTTCACATTTAACCCCTGAAAGTATTTTATTAAAATATAAAAAATGGGTTTGGATTCATTAAGGCTATTCAAAGGTTTGAGTTTATATGAGTGATGAATCCATATAAAGAACTACTATATGAATTGACATTTGGTTATTGGGTTGGATTCCCTGTCTTTTCCATGATGAATCTGGTCTTTTTGAGTTTATATTCATGCCAATCAGTCTGGGATGTGAGTCTTCTCCATGTAATTAAACACTCTTAATGAAAACCTATTATACTGACGAGAGTTCTTGTCTAATATGTTGCAGGATTGATTTTCTTTCTTTTCAAGAATTTTTGTTGGTCTAACATATATGTTGTGGATTTATTGGAATAGTATAGATTATTTTATACATAATTTTCTGGATAATGGTTGTGATGATCGTCTAAAATGGTGACATTTCTTTCTCAACAATATGTCTGTTAATGTCAGGTATACTTGATAACTATTTAAATTCCTTGATAGTGAAATTGAACCTTGTGTATGCATTACTTCATGCATTTTCATTAATAAATTTTTTAAGGGCATGGGGTGGGAATCCAACTGATGTATCATATGTTTTGGACTATATTATAAAATTTTGAGTTATGTTTCACTCTTAATTGATGTTAGTGTCATTTTAAAATGTTTTTGGTCATATGTTAGATAATATTCTAATTATTTTTATATCATGTGTTTTTATTAACATTTGTACTTGTCACTGAATATCTTTTATTAATGTGGTCACTTGTATTTTTTTCATCCATCGGTTCTTCTAGATATTTTTCTATTTTTTTCTCACTGGTTATTTTTATATCACACATTATGGAAATTGTTTTGGTATTCATTATATATTCTTATTGTATTAATTTTATAGTCATTTTGGCATCTAGTTAAATTATCTTATGGTTGTTGTTTCCACTGGTCAGATTATCCTTTTTTGTGATCACTAGATGATAATTTTATATCATGTGTTATTATTTTTATATCATTCATTTAAATGAATACTATTTTTGAATTGTTTTGTTTGTGTGATTAGGAATTTTCTTGCGATGGTGCATGTATAAAGTGGAGAGAGAGAGGACATGTGATGCTTCAAGCATAGAAGGGTGGTCCACTATAGTCAAAGGGGTAAAAATTTGTGTATGTCTTGATCCCCTACAATAGATAATAGATCAGGTGAATTTATGGTGATTCCACGATAGTGATGTCTGATGTTTAAGATAAATATATTGAAGATGAAATTTAATTGAGTTCCTTGTAAAGTCTCTTAGAGTTTGAACATGTTTAAACATGTTTTTAATATGTTTGTTGGTGGTTATTTTTTTCATGAAGTTTGAACATGTATTTAAATTATATTGGAACATGTTTTTTCATATAAAGGCTTGTTTTTTGGTGTTTTATATAAGATAATTGTGTAATTATTATATTATATGTACCAAAATTTATTATATATAATTACATTAATAAATATAATATAAAATTTTAATAATAAATATTGGAATTAGAATATTTAGATTATAAGTTACAAAGAAATATTAATTGTTGATATTGTTTATAAATGTTTATAATATTAACAACAAATATATTAGTAGTAATAATCTATTACTAAACATTTTTATCAACGTATATATTATCTGTTAGTATTATTATAATCACAAAAAAATAATTTTATTTATTGCAATAACATTTAGCAATAGAGTTTTTACCAACATTTTAGGGACATGATTTTTTTTTGGTAAAATGTTTTACCAACAAAAAATGCACTTTTACCAATAGATATACCCCTATTGAAAATAGCTAATTATTTTTTAGTGTTTTTTGGTTTGAGGTGATGTGTTTTTAAATAGAACTTATAAAATTGTCCATTTATGATGTAAATAGCCCATTCACATCATAAAACCACTCCTGAAAACTTTTTATAAAAATAGAATCACCCATATCTTTGTTAAACCCCATGTTTTCCACCTGAAGTTCTCAAGTGGCTAGTAGTGTTTCCTTAATGAAATTGGGTACCCTTCAAAGGGGATTCATCCTAGCCTTCCATACTCCATCTATAGTGATATAAGGTATGTTCTACCTCATCTCTTGTGGATCTTAAAACTTGTTTCATGTATTGTACGCTATTAGACATAGTCTTTATTTTGGAAACAAATCATGGGTTATTAAAAAATTATACACTAAATCCCATTTGTTTGGTCTCATGAGACCTAAAACTTCATTAATGAGCAATATAATTTTAGGACCCCTCCCTCACTTTTTCAAGTCCAATGTATTCACTATAAGAGTCAACAAGACATTTCATATTGTTTCTTAAGAAATCTATAGTTGAATAAAAACATGGAAATCCATTTAGTGAAGAATATTGAATATAAAAATATAATATAATTATCTTAGTAGTCAATAATCATAAAAAATTTCAATAATTTTCCTCATGAAAATAAAATGGATAACATCATTATAACCCATCTAGAGGAAGAAGTTTGATGGTTAAATAATACACATTCAACTTTCCCAAAATCATTTGTATTGGAATAACAACATACAGAACACCAATAATTTTCTCCATGTAAATAAAAGATATAAAATGATCATAACCTATCAATATAAATAAGTTATATGGTTTTCAAATAACATAACCCCATTGTAATAAGGGAATCATAGAATTATGTTGACATAGATGAAAAATATCCTTTTAAAAGAATGCTTGAATGGTACCACCTAAGAAGGGATTAGTAATAGGATTTTTCAATACCAGGAGTTCATTACCATAAAAGATAAATATATTTTAGACTATAAGTATTTTAAAATAAACCCTTTTAGGAAAAATACTTTTTAAAGGAAAATAAACGAAGTTAAAACTGAAAAATTATTTTATGAAACATTTTTCATTTTGACAAAAAAAGAAGAAGTGACAAGTCACTTCCAAAAGTATTTTTCAAAATTTTAAGTGAAAAATCTTTCAAAATCACTAATTTTAAAAATAATATTAAATAATAGGACATTAAAAACTCATAAGGTTTATCTTGGACAAATTTAGAGAGGAATACAAAACATATTTAAGTAAAATGAAAAATCCTGTTTAATTCTTGAGAAATACCTTTGTTCAAAACTCGCATTGTAAAAAGAGTAACAAAAAATATTTTGTATAAAAATATATTTTTCCCTATATAGGCATATAAATTACCATAAAATATAATATTAGGTTGGGATAACCCAAACATGGAAGATAGAATTTCATGATTAAACATTATAATTCAATGAAATGAGAATTGAGTTATCAATATTTTTATGAGAAACAAATCCTTGAAGTAAGAAATATTTAAAAAATGTGTATTATGTTGTATCATTTTAAATTAATATAAAATAATATAATATAATCAATTAGTAGAATGTACCCAATTTTTAAATCCCATAGGATGATCATAACACATTGAATGAAATTTAAGTTACCAAAAGGCCTCACAATTGGGGTAACAAATGAATAAAAATACATTTGATGAAAAGTAATCAATTTGGATTGTTATTTCTTATTAATAGAAAAAATGTGGTAATTATACATCCATGTTCAGTGAATACACTTTTAAACAGAAAACTTGGTCCATAATGTAAATATGTCTCAAGGAATTAATGTTTGAGACAAAGAACACTTGTGACTTGAGTAACATTTTAATCAAAAACAATTAAAAGATATTGATTAAAATTGAACATAAAATAACATGATTAAAAGATAATTCATTATAACATATCACAACCACATAAATGAAATTAGGTCCATAATACTAAATATGTCTCAACGAGAGGAATTTGAGATTAAAACCCTTAACTTTTTTCCATACTTAATTTATGACACTATATAATCTTTTAAAACTATAATATATACATTAATAATAGATTTAAAAAGATTATTTATATATATTAACATTTATATCACTATTTTATAATTATTTCTTATGGGTATATTGGTTATTTATTGCTTATTTCAAGCATCGGGTGTTAATAACTTTCACTGCTTACGTATATTTTATAATGATGATATCATTATAGATTATTTTATAACAAGTTAATAATTAATATATAATTAATTATTCTATAATATATATATATATTATATTTATTTATAAATCTCTTATATAATTCCATAACTATTTTAGTTATGCTACATGAAAATGGAATCATTGTTGGTCCATTTGAGTGATTTTAACGAATGTAAAAGGTACTTTAATAAAAAGTTAAATAATTAATAAAATATTTAAATAAAAATATAAAAATTATGATTTTAATATTATATTATAATAACATTAGTATTTATGTATCCATATTCATCCATGGTATATTTTTATATCATTTTTCATGTAGGTGATTAAACTGACCCAAACATGAGCACGCTTTAACTCGGTGGGTGAGTATGGTTAAAGAGGTGTTTCTTTAAAAATAATATAATTATAACATAATATTAATGATATAATTTTTATTTTGTTTTTTAAACCATATTTGTATATTTTTGGATAAATATTAAAATCTAGATGAAAAACAACAGTTCTTCATGGAGGCATTTGTCTGCGCACACACACGAGTGATGTTCCTTTGTTTTTCTAAGTGTATAGAAATTAATAGATAGGGTTTATAACATTAATATAAAAAATTTAATCATAATAATGATAATTAATTCATTGTATTATTATGGATATAAATATTTTTAATAGTAATACTAATAATTAAAAATTAGGGTGGAGATGATAATTGTATTGGAGACTTGATATTTCCTTGAAATACTCCTTGGAATTGAAGGGGTTATGATAACTTAGTGTAACCAAGGGATTTATGAAATTGGATTGGGTCTTAGCATTAAAAAATTTCAGGTTTTATAGTAGTAATTATAAGGTAAATTTTAACTTTGAAAGGGTGAAAGTGGTATCCTTTTATAAGAGAATAAAAGGGAACTTTTGGAAACACTCATTGTTTTTCAATAATTCTGTGACACTATTCAAGGGTAAATTGATAAAAAGTGGAAAAATGTGGATTTTTGTACAGTATATGGTCTAAAATACCCTCATTAATTCATTATTAGATAATTTAATAGTGATTTAAGGCTTTTATTTCTACTTTTAACCCTTTACCCAAATTAACTTTTACTGTGCTAATTAGTTTTTAACTAAGTGATTTTATATACTATTAAATATAAAAGGTAGACCATATTAACTAATTTTTATGTTATGAGTATAAATTTAATATCCATTTAATCTAATTAAATTTCAAAATGATATTAAATTATCTTTTCAATTAAAACTGATTATATATAGAAAACTTGTATTTGTAAAAAAATGTTTTTTTACCATCAAGTGTTCTTAATGTTATTTAGTATTAATTAACCATTAAGAGAGTATTGATATATCTATATATACATATATATATTTAAAAATAATATTATATTCATAATTTGAAATATATCAGTATATTTTATTTGTTAAAAATCACAGGGCGTCATTAGAACAATTCAAAAGTAACTATTTCACTATTAATGTGGTAACTAGCATTAACCACGGTAATATAATTTTTATGCATAAAAATTTAATTATACTTAAAAAAAATATTATCACGATTATATAAAATATTAGAATCATTTTATTAAATTATATTTATTTAAGTAGAAAATTTAATTTTAATGTTAGCGCTTATAGTGCGTAAAAATCCATTTTTTAAAAAAAGTGTATTTTAAAGAATAAATTTTATGTATAAAAAACTAATCTGAAATTTAATTATTATTATATTAAAAAGACTATTATTTTTCAAATAAGAGTTACATGACAATAAAATAAATCTAGAACCTAATTTTTCCGTGCATAAATCTAACTAAAGAAATAGACGATAAATGGTTTTCATAAAATATTACTTGGTTTTATAATATGAAATTAATAGGTTTTAAAAATTAACATATAATTTTAAAATTATTAATTTTAATATTTAAATATATATTTTTATATAAAAAATGTTTCAAAATATTTGAATTCATATAAAATTTATGGTATTAGAAAAATCATTATTTTTCATTATTCACCTAAAAACTAATTATTTCAGAAAAATAAAAAAATAACAATTTTAAAGTTATATATTTAATATAAATATAAAACTAATTTTCATTTTATCAAATTAAAATCCTATAATTTATAAATCCTATTTTTTAATAAAATCATATAATATAATTAAAAACAGCCTTTATTGGAAACTGACATTTTCAAACATTAACTCTTATTATTATTATTTCATATCATTTACTAACAAAATTAGTGTTAACCAATTATTACTATCAACCATAATTTACAATTACCAATCACATAGATCTCAAAATAGAAATTCATATCACATTGAATGTAAATTTTTAGAAAATTAATTTTCTAAACAATAAATGATCTTTTTAGTCATTTTAAGAAAACCAATTGAATTTAATTTATATTAAAAGTAACCTTTAATTTATTTATAGATATATTTCATAATTTTTTTAATCATATTAATTATAATTAATTAAATGGATATATTTTAACATTCATACTTAAGTATTTATATTTTATCTAAATATATCATTGTTTTTTATGTTTGATGATCCATGTGTTGTAATTATTCAAAGGTCATCATATATTGAGATATTGGGGTGTTTTATTCTCACCCATTTAATAAACTGATACCCCATAATTTTAATTATTACTCATTTAAGAAATTAGATGACAGTATTCTTAACATATTAATCATTTAGGGTATATACTCTAATATTACATCTAACATACTCTCTTAGGCTATATCAAGTTACTTATCTTTATTCAAAAAAACATTATCCATTAATACATTCATATAACTATACATATATACTCTAACTGTATAACTATTACTACTAAAATATTTTTATTATTTCAAAGTAAAACTTTAAAAGGATATTTGAGAACCTAAACAACAACCCTACCAGAGACTTATACACTATACAGGAAGAAAACAACAACCAAAAGATGTCAAAAACTCACAGTGGGGAGGGTGAAGTGAAAAATTGATGCGAAAATCATGTAATTAGGTTTATACCTCTATCTAAAATTGAAAAATATTTTAATAAATAGCAAAAACCACTGAAATGTCCACCCAGGCTACATAGACCCACCACCATACCATAGAACCTGCACAACACCATAGATGACTAGAGTTTCATACCCTAGACTATAAAAGTTTTCCCCTCCTAATGCAATATTAATTTTTTTAGAATCTTGTATCCAAATAGGACTCCAGATGATAGGGAATTTATCCAACTTAGGATCCTTATCAATCAACTCCTTGGGCCAGGAATTCATCATATCCCAAGTTTTAATGAACTCCTACATACTGATCTTTGATTCATTAACTTCCTGATGTAAAATATGGGTCTAAGTATTAATCCATGTCATTTGATTCTTGATTTCATCTTTAAAAACTCTTTCATGCATCTTTATTTGGTCTTCCTTAAAATCATTGATAAAAAATTACATTCCACCATTCTTTCCTTATAGTGAATGAGAAGGATCAATGTGTGAGGTTTGGTATCCACTGATTCTTCCAAGGGTCTAACTAAATCTCATCTCTTAGGGTTTTCTCAATTATTTCCTTTATTCATTATAGGTACTTCTGAGTTTGATCCATTCATTTCTTCCACTAGTGCGGTTTCCATGATAGCCACCTAAGGAGGGATTATCTCTTTATTTGAGGGAATTTGATTGTGGTTTGTACCATCTTCAGGACATTTTGGGTAAATTTTTATCGGATTCATAACATGAACATGTGTAACACCTTGTTCCTGTGTTACTACTGGTGGAATTACCATTCCCTTAGTTTTATTATATTTTCCCATTGATCTAGTGACCATAGGTTTCGGTAAACTTCAGTAGTCCTTCAGTTGTCTTAATCTTTTCCCCTTATTGGCTAGAAAGTCTCCATAATTATACTTTCCTTTTTTCCAATTACTCAAGATCGGACCAAAATAAATAACACATTGTGGTCCTTTTCACACTCTGAAGATAGAAAGGAGTTAGTATCTTTGTCACTCATCTCATAATTAACCTTTTTTCTTTACCCATATTAATTTCTTTTGAATTTTTAAATAAATGGTTTCCAACCTTCAGTGTCTGCATCATCCTCTTCATATCCATTCGATGTATTGAAATGGTTTTTTAGTTGTATCAATCATGTGGGAACCTGCAGGCTAGAAGACCCATGCACCTTAGGATTATTTCCATTCAAAGACAAAAAGGTATGTAATAGAAGGTCAGAGTCTACCTCAGTGTCTATGATAGAGAAACCACCAATGATCACATCAACCACCTTCAATTTACCCTCACCTTCTATATTTTTAGAATCATCATACACTAAATGGTTATTGGTGAAAATGGTAGTGTAAGAATTCGATCCAGTTATTACCATGGTCAACATCCCTAACTTAGTCCCTTCCAAGTCATGCTTCAAACTAGAAAATATGATTATAACCCTTGGTTCTGGAATAATATTATTATCCTCCTTATATTGAGCTTTAATATCAGTATCTCCCTCTTCATCTGACTTACTAACTATGAGTTCCGCATGATCAATGAATACCCTCTGTCGATGGGTAGAAGAATCATGACCAAGGTGGTTACATGAATATAAGAAGTTGACCTAGGATTAAAAGTGAATATGTTTCTTCCAAAGTCTCTCCCCCTCAATATCGATATAGATAAATTCCACCAGTTCCTTGGATACATATACTTCTATACATATACGAGGAGAGATAGGATGACTTTATGCTTGGGTATGATTTTCACCATCAATAAAATGGCCCACTGTATTTACAATTATCATGAGAAATGTCAGATTATAAAATGGATGAGGTGGACCAAGAAGAGAATTCCAAATCCATGTGAAGGGAAGATATCATTTGAGTTGAATCTCAAAATAACAGTAGAAAAGAAAGAATTAAAAGCTCAGAAAGGCATATGGGATGCTCAACCAGAATGAGATAAGGTCTTCTTTAGAAGTAAACCTGATCAAAAAGTGAAATGACTCTATAAACCCAACGATCACCCAATCATGTAAACTCAAGTATTCAAAAACAATCTTGTCAAAGGATTCCACTAAGGGTTGAAACATTAAAAAATGAGCCACCAAATTTAGATTCAGTAATGAAGATTCCTTTTTCAATTATAATAGATAAACCAAAATCTTGAGGAAACCATCCTCGTATGATGAAACTTTAGAGCTAACATCAACCTCACTAATCATATATTTTTAATAACATACCTTTCCCAAATCCATTTGAATCTCAAAATTAATAAACCAAAGTGATTTTTTATATTCCTATAAAATTTAACTCCATATTTAACCCTTAAAAGGTATTAAACACTAGTTTATATGTCCACACACCTATCAATATATATCATAATCCAAAAAATGAAATAAAATTAACCAAAAATATCTTGAATCAATTATCAATCCCATGGTTACCAATACTATCGGAATTACTTATTCAAAATCAAACCAACCTTTATTATCTCAATATCAATCTTATATTAAACATAATAGTTATTCATACCTTAATCATCTGTTCAACAATATTTATCCCCAAAAATATAAATTTTTCATAAAATAACTTTTCAATGTTATTAATACCATTTAATATATGTTTACATGCCTTTAAAATAAAGAAACTAAAAAAATCCTTATATATTTCATATATTCTTCAAAATGTTTAGAAAAAACCAAAATTTCATCGATAAATATTATTCACTATATTAGATTTTATATATTTAATTTCTATTAAAATTTAAATTCGACTAGCATATATGAGAGTTAAAAACAAACATTTTCCATTATAATAGGAAAAATGATTCTCAACTATTTAAGTATACTACCTTATTCGGTTATAAGACATAGTGGCTATAGGTATATACCTTTATCATATTCAATTTTGGGATCTTTTTTAAACCAAATACTAAAACCCAAAGTGGTGATTAATAAAATCAAAGTAAGTGATCGTATTAATATGAAAACTCATTCCTAATATTTCTTCACTGATGACACCTTCATTTTATCCTTTGATACTTCTAATTCAATCTTCTTTTATTTAAGTTATATTATATTGTAATTATTATCTTAATCCCTTAATTTAATTTTGAAATAACTACTTACTAATGATTTATTAGATAAAATGTGAATAAAACATAGCATTTCTCCAAATAGTATCAAATCAAGTGTGTGGTTAGGACTATTTTTCATGCACTAGGTGACGATTGAGTTAATATTCAATATACCCTTTTCGAAATTATTACTCCTAGGTGCATTTGTGTTAGAGCCTTTATCCACGTGTAGAATCCAAACAGGTATATAATTTCTAGTAGAAATACACAATCTCTTCTTTAACAAAACTTCAAGATGTTATCTTATACTTAGAATTCTCACTTAGACTTATCCTTGAGTTTTTCACTAAATTTGTCTTATCCCAATACCAATATAAAATGTACATTATTACCTTAACATTAAATCATATATTTTCAAAATGGTTTATTCATACCATTGAAATTATGATCAACCTAAACTTATTAAAACTTAAATTATCCACAAAAAACATCCTAATCTCCAAGGTTTTCTAAAATATTCCCTAATACCAATAGTGACTCCCTAGAACCACACTCCTAGATCAGGTGTTATAAACACATACTTTACATACTAGATTCGATACATACTATATATTATGAGACATAACTATCTCATAATTAAATAACATAAATAAAATATTAAATTAAATATATTCCCAATACCTTTTAAGTTTAGATATTTAGAGAAATTGGAAAAACATTAACTAATTAAGACTATGTATCTCTCAATTAATGTATTTTTTCCACTATATTATAAAATACTAAATTTGTATGGAGTCTTAAACATCTCCAACAAATTCTTCCACACTTTCTATCCTTATAAACATATCACTTTTATTATTTTTTCTTAACAACTTGTGGAATAGAAACATAATAATGGGGTGATATCAAATACTTAGTAAGGGAAATATATAACTAAATATGTAAAAAACATAAGAATGGTATACATAATATGGAAGAAATAAATAATATAAATAATTAAATAATCAAAAAAACATAGAACATTATATATCAATTAAAATAAAAAAGGGATATCAATAATATTGATCTCATACTGATGTCATGCATAATGTCACACATCAAAATCATGCGGTCAAGGCCTTATTTAAAGACACTATACTGAAATGGGCAACGATATACACCAAAACCCAAGCTATTTTATCCCATGAGTCATGTAAATTCATCAAGGGGGTATATAATTTTGGGTCTCATCCATCATGTTTTTACGTCTAATTCAATCACTATAAGAGTCAACCATATATTTCTTGTCATTTATTAAGGAGACTCTAACTGAATAAAAAAATGGATATTGGTATAGTGAAGAATATATAATGTTAAAAAATAATCAACCTATGTTAGTTTTCAATAATAATTAATAATTTCAATAATTTTCTTCATTTTAATAAAATATATAACATGGTTATAACCTATCCGGAGGAATAAGGTGGATAGTTAAATAATACATAGTCAACTTTTCTAGGATCATATGTATTATAATAAAAACATACAAAAAATCAATACTTTTCTCCAAGTCAATAAAATATTTTACTTGAGCGTCAGACATCTATAGAAAGAAGTTGAGTGTTTGAAAAAGAAATAAATCCTAATGAAATAAAGTAAACATGGAAGGATGGTAAGATAGATAAACAATATCCTTGCAAAATAAGTCATGAACAGTACCACCCATGAAGGGATCAGGAAATAGATTGTTTGGTACCATGATTTCATTTCAACAAAGTATAAATATATATTAGTTTATGAATAGTGAAACATAATCCCAATTTGGGTAAATAATTTTAAAAATTAAAATGGAAATGGAAGTGAAAACTTAAAATAACTTTTAGAAAACAATTTTGATATTGATGTAAAATATAAATTTATGGGTCACTTCCAAATGTATTTTTCAAAAGGTAAAGTGAATAATCTTTGAAAATAATTATGTTTAAAAATAATATTAAAATAATAGGGCCATGAAAATACATAAGTTTTATCTTGAATAAATGTAGACAGGAATACAAAATTTTGAAAGTGAAATAAAAACACTTTTTAATATCTTGAAATATATCTTTATTTAAAAATCAAAATGTAAAAAGTGTAAAAAAATATTCCTTTATATCAAAATATATTTTTCCCATAATGGTATATAAATTACCATATAATGAAATATTTGGGGGGGGGAAGCTTGGGAGAAATACTTTTAAGATGAAACATTATAGCTCAAGCAAATGATACTTTTTTATCAATATTCATTATGAGAAACATACTCCTTGAAGTATGAAATTTTTAAAAAAGTTATATTTTGTGGTAGAAATGTACATTCATAGAAAAAAATAGAATAATATATAATATAATAAATTTATATAATGTACCTGACCTTTAAAGTCAATAGTACAATCAGAACTCAATGAGTGAAAATTGAGTTACCAAAAGGCCTTGTAACTGGGGTAACACGTGATTCAAAATATATTTAATGAAAATGTATTTATTTGTATTAGTATTTCCCAAGACTAAAAAAATATATGATAAGGATACGTGAATGGGTATTTAATACATAATTCAAAGGAAAACACGGTTTAAAACGTAGTCATTTATCATGGAATAAATGTTTGAGACAAAGAACCCTTGGGACTTGAGTAACATTTTAATAAAAAATTATTGAAAGAGAGGTCTTGTAATTAAAATAAAAATACCATGATTAAAAGTTAATTCATGATATTATATCTCAAATAGTAAGTTTATAACCCACATAAATGAAATTAGGTACGTAATACCAAATATGTCTCAAAGAGAGGAATTTGAGATGAAACCCCTTACCTTGTTTCCTTTATTAATTGATGACACTCTAGACTCATGTAAAAATATATCTACCTTAATAATATATTTCATAACCTTATTAATATATATTACCATTTATATCCCCAGGTTAAATTTTTTATTATTATTTTATTGGTAGGTTATATCTTATTCCAAATATGGGGTGTTAAAAAAATTCATCGTTTGCACACATTTTATAATGATGATATCAATACCCATTATTTGATACAAATTTAATTATTAATATATAATTTAATTTACTTTAATATATTAATTATATTGATTTATAGATCTCTTATATCATTCTAAAAGTTATTTAGATATGTGGTGTGAAAATGGAATCAGTGTTGGCCTATTATAGTGATTTTAGCAAACAAAGATGATACTTTAATAACAAGTTAAATACTTAATAGAAAGTTTCCAGAACTATATACCAATAATTATTTGATCAATATATTATATTATTATTATTATTTATATTATCATATTCATCCATGATATATTTTTATATCATCATTCATGTAGGTAGTTAAACTGACCCAAACTTGAACACACTTTAACTCAATGTGTGTGTATGGTTAGGGAGTATTTATTTTGAAATAATATCATTATAATATAATAATACTTATACAATTTTTTTTATTATGGTTAATTATATTTTAATATTTTTGGATAAATAATGAAAATATAGATGAAAAATAAAAAAATGGTCTTTCATGGAGGCGGTAGTCCGCCCACACACCCGATTGGCATTCTATAGTTTTTTTAAGTGTAAGGAAATGAATAAATAATGATTATACCATTAATATAACAACATATCTATATACTAATGATATTTAAGTCATCATATTATTACAGTGATATGATATTAGGAAGAGTAGCATTAAGAATAAAAACTTAAAAAGGAGATAATACTTATGTTGGAGACTTGATCTTTTCTTGGAATACTCCTTATAATTTAAGTGCTTATGATAAATTATTGTGACCATGGGAATTAGAAATTGGTAGTTGGTTATAGTTTTATTAAAATATTAGTGTTTCAAGGAGTAATTTCATGGTGAATTATAACTTTGAAAGGGTTGAAGTGATATCCTTTATAAGAGAAGAAAATGGTACATTTGGAAGCACTTGTCACTTTAGAATAATTTCATGACACTATTCACCATAAAATGGATCAAGAGTGTAAAAATATGGATTTTGGGACAAGATAACATCGAATTTCCTCCTATCCATTCATTTTACTATGCTAACCGGTTTTTAACTAAGTGATTTGTTATCATATTAAATGTAAAAGGTGTCCCCTCTACCTAATTTTTATTTGATGAACCTAAATATAATATCCATTTAATAAAATTAAATTTCTAAATAGGAGAAAATTAATTTTTAAATTAAAAAAGATTATATATAGAAAAACTATTTTGTAGAAAAAGGTTTTTTTTTACCATTAAGTGTTCTTAATATTATTTTGTACTGATTAGAATATAAATTAGTATCAATATATTAATATATATGTTTAAAATCATATAATATTCATTATTTAAAATATATTAATTTAATTTATTAAATAAAAATTACACATCACTATTAAGAAAATTCAAAAGTAACATTTTCACCGTTAATGTGGTAGTTAGAATTAACCATGGAATCAAATTTGTATACATAAAAATGAAATTTTACTTATATAATAATATTAACATAATGATATCAAATATTATATCTATTTATAAAATTAAATTTATACAAGTAGGAAAACTAATTTTAATGTTAGAGCATATAACGTGTAAAACCCTATTTTTTAAAAAAGCATATTTTTAAGCATAAAGTTTATGTATTGGAAAAATTATCACAGTTGTTAATTATAATGATATTACTAATATTTTTAATTTTCAATTAAGATTAATGTGAAATTAAAATAAATAAAAAACCTAATTTCTCCATGAATAAATTTAATTAAAGAAATAGACGAAAAAGAGTTTTCATAAAATATTACTTGATTATCTAAAATGATATTCTTGGGTATTGTAAATTGAACATGTTATTTTTAAATAATTAATTTTACTTTATAAATACATATTATTTATATCAATAAGGTTAAAAAACTTCTAAGTCATATAAATGTGATGGTATTTGAAAAATCATTATTTTTCATTTTTCACTTAAAAACCACTTATTTTAGGATTATCCCAAAAATTCAACTATTTTTTATTCAAAATCCAAAACTGATAATAATTTTTTCAAACTCAAATCCTAAAATTTATAAATTCAATTTTTGAATAAAATCATATAATATAATTAAAAATCATCTTTATGGGAAAATGAAATTTTCAAATATTAACTATTATTATTCTTATTTCATATCATTTACCAACAAAATTGGTGTTAATAAATTATAAATATCAAACATAATTTATAATAATTAATAACATGTTTCTTGAAATATAAATTCATATCACATAGAATGAAATTTTTTAGAAAAATAATTTTCAAAAAAATAAATGATCTTATTAGTCATTTTAGTAAAATAATTGAATTTCATTTATATTAAAAAAGCATTTATTTTCATTATACAATATTTAATAAAGAGGTTACTAAAATTAATTATCTCTAATTAAATGGATGGGTTTAAAGGGTCATACTTAAATCCTTATATTTTATCTAAATATATCATGGTTTCATTTAAGTTCGACGTTGGGTGTGGTGAAATCTATTAAACAGATTGAATTATTTAAAGGTAACCATATATTAAGATCTATGAGTGTTATTTAAATAGTTAATATATATACAACCCAAAATGGAAAGAAAAATAAAACATTTACCTAAAATCTCTAGGTAAACCATGGTCACTCTCAGCATCCCAAGCCAAACATCTTGAACAACATATATCCCAACACAAGGGAGGCCCAATCTAGGGCACCTAAGAACAAATCCAAAAGAACTACATACACCAAGTGGTGTATACAAGGTGTGATGGAAACTGGTCCCAATAGGTAAGCACCATATAGTATGTGCAGTTCTTACAAAATAAAATATATTTTATGATAGTTTAAAAAATACAATAGGAAATGGGCTTTCAATCCATAAGTTTTCAAAAGACAAATCACACTCAAACATTTCACTGAATGTTTTTATTTTTTTAAAATAAAAACAATCAATTTAAATTAACTTTTCTTAGGAATTAGACTCTTTTTATAAAAAAAAACTCCCCATTCTTCTTAAATAAATAAAGGATGTATCAATACCTTTTTTCCAAACACTTTAAATCACTAAAAGTGTATCATCTGTTAAAAACTATGTAACAAACTAAAACTCATTTTATACCCTATTAAAACATTTCCCAATTAACCATTTAAAAATCACAAAAAAAAAATTTCAAACCCACTTTCCAAATAATTTTCTTAAACCAATATTAAATTGAATAAAACCACTACTCAAACAAGAGTAAACAAGAATAGATCCTAGAATAAAACAAATATGACAAATTATCCAAGTATAATGGTCTATATTGGCGACATTATCCCTAGTCCAACACCACTAAATATATCTCATACTTGGTATTCTCATTGAAGTAAAAAAAAGACACCACATAGATACAAAATACTGTTACATGCCACAATAATCTATCCTGATATCTCTCATAGTCTAACATCCATGCTCAATTCCATTAGCTCACTTAGTCTAGTGGGATGCACTCCCAAGATGATGCACTATTTAAAATAGGGTTTGAACTTACCTAAACCCATACATAGTCCCTTGGAATCCCATGATAATTATCAAATGTATGTGTGTTTTCATATCCATCAATATATCAAAGTAGTAAATCACAGCTCACCTCTACACCCTCCCAATTGGCATATCCTTGACTTTTTATCCATAACACAAGATATATACAACATGCCCCTTGGGACAAAAATTGCATCAAGAAATAATAAATATAACCTATATCTCATAATATAATAAGGGGATAAAAAGGGTCTCACACTAACCCACACCTTTTGGAAATCAACCAAATATCCAAGTGATCTTTCATCAAAAGAATCTAAATGACATATAAATTCTCAATGGTATAAAGCCCTACTAAAAACCATTTTTTTTAAATTATCTTGAACTAAATTTATATTTAATCTTAAAAAATAACTCACTCAAAATTATTTGGATGAACCATTTTAAGAATCCACATATTTTCTATTAAAATACCCAATGTCCTTAAAATACCCTTTCAAATTAGAATCATGATTCAAAAGGGGTCAATGAATTTTAAAACATTATACTCTAATAAAAATTCTTCTCTATTAAATTTCAACATCTTAAACCACCAATTTATTTACCAATAAAAACCCAAGATGTTCAAAACCCACACTTTTGATATCATTTTGTAACCCAAATGGGGTCAAATCACTATAAATTCCACATCTAATTTAAAACCAATCATTAAACAATTTATCAACACTTATCATTTCAAGGAACAATTTAAATGACAATTAAAACACATTTACAACTAAAAAAACATTTATAACACCTTTAAAAACCTATCCAATCCATCACACATCGATTTAATTTAACAAATATTGTAATTTAAACTATCAAATACTTAATGAAATGTCAATTTGTGAAAATTCACCAAAACACTTACCTTGATTCAATGTCAAGAAAGTAAAAATTCATAGCTTATAATGGAAAACACTCCAATAAGAATCAAAGTACCAAAAACAAGACCGAACAACCCATGAATTATTCAACTATAATCCAAAAATCAACCTCAATATCCCCTACTATTTCTGTGGAAGATGTAAACAAAAGGAAAAGGGTGGGAAGGATATATAATAGGAGAAAAGGTATTATAATGAAGGAATTATCAATAAATAAAGTCATGGAGGCTTCAAAATCCAAAGTAAATAGTAGGATAGACTTACCATGGTGTTCCCTAGAATGTAAGAATAAGAGGGAGAGATATGGGAATGTTCTTCATTAAATTTTATTGATGTGAAGTCTATAAAATCCAAAAAATATTAACATATAGGCACTTCACATGTTTTTCCAACATTATTTGGTAAACCATGTAGCAGCTATGATTTTTACCTTGGAAGGAAAAACCACCAATGCATGGATTCTCATGGGGGACTCACACAATTCATATACCTTTGAACCAACCATGTTGAACAACACTGTCCAGCCACATATACATATTGTATGATTATCTCATGGTTTTCCAAATTTTGTACAAGATGTTCACTAGTAAAACACAAGGAATGGAAGAGTTTAATGATTACTACTATGAGTCACCCTAACATTGTACTTCCCATATAGATCAAACCATGAATAATAAAAAATAAATAGAAACTTCCTTACATAAGGGCACCTACATGGTTACCTCTAAACCCATTCCTCAAACCATCCAAAAAATAAAAATTTGTAGAAAATTTTAATTAAAAACCAAAACCTACAATAATATAAATTCCTCTAAAATTAATTAATGTAATTAATTAGAATCAATCTTATAGTGACATTGGGTATTAAAATCTCTCCACTGTTTCACTTTATACCCCAAAAAATTCCCTAGTAAATGTATAAGTAACTAGAATGAGTAACAAGAACACCCTATGGAACAAGGTGAGTTAGACATCAAACAACTAGAGAGAATTAAATGAATGAAACTCCCAAACAATAATGATCCCTCCATAATAAATCTTAATTTACACAAAAACATGACATGTCTCCAAGCTGAGGTCAACCATGATAACAGATATAATATCCAAATGAGATGGATTCCAAGAATCGGTCTCCCCACCATTTAGAAATCATGTATATGGGGTAAAAATTCAAGAACACACCCTAAATGAAAATTTCCATTATGAGGATCCATATCTAAAAACTTCCTCATAATTCGCCCAATCCATCAAGAACAAATGATCACCAAAGAACTTGTTCTAAAACATAAGGAAAATATATCCTAAGGTAAACTTGAACTTAAAGGTATCAACACCCAAAAGTATCAATCCACCACCAATCTTAATATGATTCACATATATAAGGTATATCTTAGTATAATGTCACAATAAGAAGCAACATGGGTGTTCGAGCTAGTTCACCATACTCTATAGGTAAACTTGGGCCTCGATCCTGGAACATTTTCCCATAGAGAACCCCATAAAAATAGAACAACAAGGTGCTCAAATTCATAAAGGTAACATCCATCATAAATACAAAATAACTAACCCATTTGTAACTCATACCCAAATAAACAAGAAAACTAAATCCAAAAAGTCATTGCGTAAGAAACATCAGAAGCCGCAAAAGAAAGGAACTAAAATAACAATTCATGAAGCAAATTCCAAAACTCAAAGGTATTTAAAAAATATAGAATGTAAACACACTAATCTAGAAACTCATTACCATCCATAAGAGAAAAAGCTAATCATCATAGAAACATATCAAAAGAATAAGTTCCCCAAAACCAATGACTAATCAAGGTAATCACATAAGATCCCAAGAAATCACCCATTGGACTTCATTAACAAATTCTCATTCCCAAAATGAACTCGCCAAGGATAAATATAAACTTTTCTAACCAATCCATCATGAAAAGTGGAAATAGAACTAACCTGAAAAAGTCCTATGTGTGAAGGATATTATGGATCTACCCATCCACTTTGATTTTGGGTAGGGTCAAGAACTAATAAGTTCAATCCCAAATAATGTAAGAAACCACATAAATAACACTCCTAGGAACAACACACTAACTTCTGTTAAGACCTTTCTGGGAGGAACATATCAATAAACACAAGATATGAGTTTAAATTTTCATGCTTCTTAAATTAAACAAGTGGTCCCACAACCAAGGAAACAAATCAAAATCACTCATTTCAAATACCCATAAGAATTCCAATTTGAAAATATATTTTAAAATCCAATTTTCCAAAATATTTTATAATCTCATTTGAAACCCAACCATTTTCCATAAACCCCCATATAAAATATTTAAAACAATTATTTAATCCCCCTTGTCTCAAAATCACATAAATAAAGGGCTAAACCCCCTTCTTTTTTTGAAATCATCCAATAAATTTTCACAAAAATGAAATCTCAAACTCCGGTATGAAAAATTTATAATCTATTTCAAAAAAAGTAATATTTTTAAAACCCTCTATAGTATTTAGAATTGACTATGAAATCCATTAGGTATTAAACCATTTCTCCACATTAAATTAAATTTAAAATCTTCATTTGAAATAAATCACCTGCTTAAAAATTATTTTATTAACCAATTCTTAAAACATCACCCTTTAGGAATTATATCCTTCACAAAATGAGACATTCTAATTTTAAATTATTATTCACATCAAAGTTCTTATTTATAACCAATAAAACAAAACCCAAATTTTATTTAATAAAAAATACCTTTCTATAACTATTGAAAATTTATTTTCAAAAAAACACTATAAAAATTTCCTCTTCTACATCCAAAAAAAATCTCATCACAAGGTAAAGAGTACCCAAGGGACAAAACCATTCATTTAAGCTTAAATATAAAATAAAAAACATTAAACCACATTAATTAACATAAAAAAACTCAATAAAACTCTCTTAATAAAAATAATTCCAATGGAACACACCATTGGAATCAATCTAAGGATCAGAGGAGGAAAAATAGAAAATAGGATGGAGAAAATGAACTGTGCATGGTTTGGCTGCACTAGTTGGTAAACTATATGCCAACTATGAAAAAAATAATTTTATGGTTGTAGAGACATTCTACATGGTTATCACATGGTTTAACAGACTATGCATACTAATCATGTATCCCCAGTTCATTCACCACTTTTCTATCTAAAACTTAAAATAACCCCCAAAATCCCTAATACAATCAAAATGGATCAAATAAACTATAAAAATATCTAAAATAATTAAATATATCTATATATAAAGAAAAATTTGGACTCAATATTGATACACCCATGGAAACTCAAGTTTTAACGTGACAAAGATCAGGCTAAGAACTTTTTTTCACACTTCATCTAATCTATGATGATCTTCATATTCTCTGGAATATACAGCCACATCCCAAATAACAATAGATCATACTTTTATAGTATTTTTTCATGAACTAAACTTGTTCATCCATCCATCATGTACTAAAACCAGTCTAGAACATACCTAGGATGCATTCTCGATCACCTAGGGCTATAAAATATTACCAAGGTCATTAAACATGATCATTGAATGCAACCTGAGTAAGTGTTATAACAAAGAAATATAAATTGGAATAGAAAAATATTATTGGAAACATATATAAAAAACACATGGAACATAAACAATAATCATACCATAAATGAATAAGAATAATCTTCTCTAAGCACAAATTCTAAATAGTATATACATATATAATCCAAAAGTGAAAGAAAAATAAAACTACTACCTGAGATATTTTTGTATCCCATGGTCATGATTTGTATCCTATGAAAAACAACCCAAACAACCCACATCCCATTATAATGGATTCTAGATCTAGGGTATCTGAGAACAAATCCATTAGAGTTGTATACATCTAGCTTTGTATGTAGGGTGTGAGAGAAACTGGTTGTAGTAGGTAAGAACCACATATTTTTTGAAATTATTACAAAATAAAATTCATTCCATTCTTGTTTAAAAAATAAAATTGGAAATAGGGTTTCAATCAAAAAGTATAATAAATCCAAATCACACTCAAACATTTTAGATAATTTTTTATTTGTCTTAAATGATGAAAATCCTTTGAAAATCATATTTCATGGGCCTTGGATACTTTTTTAAAACACCTCCACATTATTATTAAAGAAATAAGGGAAGATAAAAAACTTTTTTTCTAAAATAATTTAAATGACCAAAATATAACCCTTTGTTAAAAAGCATATAAAACTAAAAATCATTTTATCCTCCTTAAAAACGTTTCCCAAATACCCATTTCAAAAGTACATCTCATTCCCTTTCAAATACACTTTCCAAATAATTTTCAAAAAATAATTTAAAAGTGAATAAAACCGTTAATCAAAAATGATTAGGCTAGAATATTACCTATAAAAAACAAACATGCTAAAGAAACCAAATAGAATAAATATACCATAGTGTATTCAACCCCAAATAAGTCATAAACATCGAAATCCCCTAAATCATTTTATAAAGGATATCAATGTCATCAGAAACCTCTTAGGAATAGTATAATAGTATAAACAAAAAACATGATCCCCATGCTAGAACTGCTGAATCTATCTCATCCTCAATAGTGTCATAAAACAAACCAAAGATAACACTCCCAAATGAACAACACTACTAGGAGGCACAATAAGCTCAAAAATTATGTCTCTCAGTCTAACGGCCATACTCAATTCCACAGGCTCAGTTGGTCTATCAAGTCACACTCCCTATTCAACACACTATATCTACTAGGATTTTCACTTATGACATGTATTAAATGGAAGTGATCAACCCCATGGATCAATATATTAAATAATTTAATCAAACCTCACCTCCCACACCCTCATAATCAATAGCCCTTTCACATTTCATCCATAAAACATTACCCTTGGTTCACAAATCACATCAATAAATATGAAATATCCCCCATGGTCATAATATAATTACAGGCTCCAGAGGGTATCACACTCACCTAGACAATTTGTAAATCATTCATAATTACAAATGGGGCATTATCAAAAGACTCAAAATTCCCAGTATCTTCTCAATGGTTTGAAGTCCCACTCAATAATATTCATTAAAATCAAGATCTTGAAATCCATTTTAGGTGAATATTCCAAAATACCTCACTCAAAACCATTTTCAAAGTACCATTTCAAAAATCCACACATTTTCAATTAAAATCCCCAATAAGATTAAAATACCCTTTCCAATTCAAATCATGGCCCAAATGAGGTTAAGGAATTTTAAAGCGTCGCACATTTAAAATTATTCTCTTATTAATTAAAAACACTTGATATTTTTAATCACTACTTAAATTACTAATAAAAATGTTGTATTTTTAAAACCACAATTCTTATTTAATTTCAAGACCCAAAACTGTAAAATAACCATAAATGTTGTATTTTTCTTAAAACTAATCCTCAAACAATTTAACAACAATTAGATTTAAAGTACCAAAAAAATAAAAGTAAAACACTTTTTCTTAGTGGAAAACAATTTAGAACACCATTCAAAAACTAACCAATTTATTACACGTGGATTGAATTTAACAAATAGGGAATTTTAAACTATAAATCCCTTAATATAATGTAAATTTTAGAAAATGAACAAAATAATATCCCTTATTTCAATAACAGTTAAGTTTTAAGACACCATATATGATGGAGAACACTCCACCAAGCATCAAGGGACATCAAGAAAACCCAAACCAAAAAAATCCCTATAGATCAATCCCTTATAACAAAAACATCCAGATTGAAAGCCACCTAGGGTTCATGGGTAAGATATAAACGCAAGGAAAAAAGAAATGGGAAAGGATAAATAAGAGGTAAATGGGCTTAACTTTAAGTAATAAACAAAAAATGGGGTTGTAAAAAATTCAAAATCCAAAGGATAGGGAGATTCCTCCCAAGGTTCTCCCTAGATTATTTAAATGAGAGGGAGATAGAAGGGCATGAGCCCCTTTATTTTTGAGTGAAGCAGTAATAGGAAAACCATAAAAATTTAACAACATGGAACTTTTCATAGTTTACCAGCATGGATTGATAAATAATGTGGTAACCTTGTGGTTTCCACTGGAATGAAAAACTGTGAATGGAAAATTTCTCTTGGGGGACTCAAATAATTCATCTAACTATACGCCAACTATTCTAAAAAAACTATCCAACCATAGAACCATATTTCACACTTATCACATGGTTTTCATAATCATTCATAATACATTATCTATAAAAAATTATGGAAATAAATAGTTTCATAGTTACAACTAAGATTCACTATAACTATGAGAAGCCCATACAGTTCAAACTATGCATGCTCAAAAACAACTAGAAACTTCCCTGCATAAGTGTACTTTCATGGTTACATCTAAATTGTGTTCGGAAAAGTGTGCATGGAAGAAAAATTTACAAAAAAAATTAAAATTAAAATCCAAAATGTCTAAAATTTTAAATACCTATAAAATTAATTAACATAATTAATTTGAAACAATGTTAAAGTGACATGAGGTGTTACACCACAAAATATCAGAGATATATCCACATAATAATTCTGGTATAAATCCTATATAAAACATATATCATGGAATAACATCCCTCTTTTTGATGCGTTGTGTCCATTTTTACTTAGCTAATTTCAAATTCTATATAGGTTGCAATGTGTAATAAAACATTATAGTGAAAAGTTCTATTAACTTTGCTAAAAACCTATACTATTTATCTATCAAAAATAAAACCTCCAAAGTGTAATAATTAAGTTTTGGTGTGGTCCTACTCATTAAATTTCATGACTGGACCCACTATGATGTGGTACATCCACTCTAGTGTAAATGTCTCTAAACTTATAATGAAACTGAAATTCCTTTATTCTTCCTCGATCACATGGTAACATGTCTTTCATTATGGTATATTTCAATTAAATCCCTTATTATACATAAAAATGATTTTTCTTTTCAATATTAACAAAGATGTGGTATCCACCACCTAAATAACTCAAATGGTGTTGCCTCACCCTATAGAAACTTATACACAGTGTCTTCTTTTGTTATAGTTCCGCCAACCGCCTAAAATAGTCCTATGTTGAACTCTCTACTCTTTCTCCACTACCATACTTGAGGCTACATTTGAGGTTGGTTAGAGACCTCTATGGATGAATGGATTCTTAGGTGACCATGTCTTAAAAATTGGATATCTTTTTTGTAAAACTCTATTCACTACTACGATTTAGTGAGTTCTCTAGCAGTGTCAAGAAACTTGAAATTTAAAATATCAAAAAGTAAATAGATCTTATGAACCTGGAAAACACCCTATATAAATTAAAGGAAATTTTCATCTTTTGGTTATATCTCAACTATCATAGTGTGGTCCACTTTCTTTCATTTTGGTTTACACTTTATTCATCAAGAATTTAACAAAACCTTCTCATTTCAACTTAAATATTATTTAAAGCACTTCATGAGTTTTCTAACTGAGTTTATATCAATAAAAACACATTCATGTACCTTGAAAAAAAATACAACTTATGAAACCTATTATTTCCAAAACTTAGGATATAAAAATAAACTTAGATGGAATTCCAGACCAAATTTTATCCCTCTACTAACCATAAAGAACATCTATCTCTCCACAATAGGATAACGCAACAACCAAACACCAATCAAACTCAACAATATCTACTAAGTATTATAACCGTAATTCATTTCTAAAACCATACATTACATAATCCCTCGATCCATGATCTATTCTCTAACCCGAGCTCATTGGTTGTATCTATCCAAACCCACCAGCTATACTAGTCTCAAAATATAAACATTACATGGTTTTAAGGAAATAATTTAGTATTATATATATATAATACATCACCAAGGTGAACACCTTGGGGTGATTCAGTCACTCATAATACTCCATACATCAAATCATGTTTAGTATGGGAGAACTAAAAGAATTATTAACCACTCACCATACCCTAATCTATCACATTCATCCATAATAGTTAAAATAAACTTAGATTACCTAAAAGGGACTATAAATAACATATCAAGATTCCTCTCTCAGAGAGATATCAATTACTAAGAGTGAACACCTTCTCACTCTTACCTCTTAGTTCCACTAGGCACACTAATGGTGAGTGGTAAACCATAGACCACATTAAGGTACCCAGATATAAAACACATTAAGCCTAATAGTTTAACCTTTATCCCCTAATCTTATTTCCATAAATTTACCCATTTGTTATGGATTTTAAAGGCCCAAATTCTATAAACATGGCCTTTCCAAAATAATTACCCAGGTTTATGACTAACTAAAACCACTACCTAGGTATATAACCACTTAGAAATCATTAAACAATATTAATATGGATTATCGCAATAAAGTATTAATTTATTATAAAATAAAAATCATGTTCATGGTCTACCCAATATATATTATATTAATTGCACTCAAAAACGTCATCTTCAGGAATCACTAATGTTCCTAAACCATATAAAGAATACCCACTCAACTCCTAGTAAGTTCTACCTAAGTCCTATAATCAATTCAAAAACCATCTATTAAAAATATAAATATCTCAATCCCAAAACAATAACATCCTGGATATAATGGTATTCCCTTTTTTTCAAGTTATTTTATTTTGGGTTAGGTGGGTGTGAGAGTTGTTTTGGGGGGTTTCTATAGATAATAGTTCTTAAACTACTTGTTAGATACTTTTACATCATAATTTTTATCTTTCTTAATAAGATATTCAGTGTAAAAAAAACAACTATAAAATCGTTTAGGGAATAAAATTATTTCATGTTGTATGTTTATGTTTTACACAATGTATTCCTTTTATGCTATAAGAGTATCTTTTACACGATAAAATCAATTATAAAGATAATTTTAATTCGGTGTGACATATTTTTCAGTATATATGGATTATGGAAATTTTACACTATAAATCCCTAGTTTGGGATGTAAATCCCTTCAGACCAGTAGGTTTTATGTGTTATAAGCCTAAATACTAATCCATTATCTCTTGATATTCCCTTCCTCAAACCCTTAGAATTTATAGGTGATTTTTGGTGTCTCTTATCCTTCAATATCACTTCATTTAGTACTTAATATCTATGTTGGTTGCATTGCATCTCTCCAGGTAAGTGACCTTTCAACTTCATTATTTCCATTGGACATGATAGTGGAATTGGATTGAAATTATAGAATCAATTTATAATGTATTCATTTTCATGTGATTTTTATAGATCCATTATGTTATCTTATTCTGGGGTTCAGTCTATTCTTTGGTTGTGGTATGGTCTTCGTGTCTCTCAATGTATGTGGTGATCAGACCTCTTTCACAACAATTTATTTTCTTTTATTTGATTCTAATATATGTTAATTTAATCTTGGACCTTTATTATTTTCTTTTATTTCCTTTAAATGTTGGTGGATCTCATTTTGGGTAGAATTTTACCCATGTTGAGGTAGGTGGTTCTAGCTCTATCCTTTTTTGAATGAACCATGATTTCTCTTATTTTCTTAAATGAATTGGCATGATTTTTTAGTAAATGGATTTTAAATAAAATATAGTTTCCCTTTGTTTTGGTAAAGGAAAATTGGTGTTTTCAAATCATTATGAAATGATTTTTAATGAATATTTGATGGAACAAAAGGATTATATAAAATTGATCTGATAAATAAAACACATGGGAATCCATGAGTACTTTGGTTGAATGTGTATATTAGGTTCATCATCCATTTTACTATCAGGGGGTTACTCATGGGGTGTTCCTCCACTCCATGGGCCTTTTGTTCTATGTACTTGATATTGACATCATTAGGGGTTTACTAAATGGGTGTTCCTCTACTCCCAAGGCTTAATTTTCTAGAGACTTGAGTATGAACTAGTCATTGATTATTGTATGAGTAGTCTACTAGCCTAACCTGTTGTGATCCTTTACATAGTTTACTTGTTATTTGTATTTTTATTGTTCTGGATTTGATATATCTACTTTGAAAATGTGAAATTTTAATAGAAATTATGCTTTAAAACTATTTTTCCTAGATTTTTCTTAAAAATATAGAAATTTAGAAATATTTTACATGATTTTGATATAAAGTTCCTTATATTCTATCACAAGTTTTTTTTTTAAATGAGAATATTTTTATTTTTTTATAGATAATTAATTTGGAACACCTAGGTGGGATTCTAATGATCCCATTTAGCTCACACCCTGCTCACCCCTTAGCCGGCATGTAGACATGGTTATGTAATTTGATGCAATAAAAGGAAAGGTGTCACAATGAAGTGTTAAGGTTTCTATCATATGGGTATGGGTAGTTTGTGGTGATATGATGGTTCATTTCCCACATTATCACATGGAATAGTTAGTTCTTATTTTAGTTGTCCTTTTTTGTTGGATTTGTAATTTGGTTTTGTTCTTACTATTTTTTTTGTATCAATTTAGTAGGCTTCTCTCAGTTATGGAATGTATATTTCTTATGGTTATTCTTCCATTTTTTATTTCTAATATATATATATATATATATATATATATGTGTGCTAGTTCATCTACTTAAGGTTGGGTGAAATCATTCCCTTTGGCTATGTTGATTTTTGGGTTCTTGTTGCTAGCTTGGGGGGGATTGGGAATTCCCTTTGGATATGTGTAGGATCAGGTCATGTGCCAGTTTTTTAGGGTATCCCTGGTCATTTCAATACATAATAGTATCATAGAATCATTATACTCATTATTAAAAATTTAGTCAGTAGGAGATAGTATTTTCAAGAATATAGAGGTAGATTACTATGAGTTATTTTCAAAAAACAAATCTTGATGAGACTCAAGTTACCATGGTATGTTGGTATACATGTAATGAATTGGGTTTTGACCCATAAGACATTGGAATATTCCAGAAAATATTTCTGAATTCGGGTGGTGAGTAGGCATCGGAAGTCAAGGCTTGGGGAGCCTCAATCTGGTGACATTAAAAATATTAAATATATTTTTTCATGTGTGTGTACTTTCTCTTGAAACATAAATAAATCCTATATGGAGTCTCACATCAAATTCTCGATGGAATGGTTGAGTTCACAATGTCATGTTTACCCTAGGCACAACCTAAAGTCGTCCGCACTGGGAGTTTTGGATGAAGGTGAGTTGGCAGGGTGGCATGTTGTGAATTAATTAATTAAATGAAAGTTTAATCAATTAAGTTAAAACCTAAACCTAATATTCCCTTCCCTTATCATGTTGGGCACATGACACACCAAATGAGAACCCTCCTCTCCTTGTCCCCCTTGACTCCCTTGGGCGATGAAGGAATCGATGCCAAATAAACAGTGAAAGGTTCCACTGATCCCCATTATTGACATAGATCATCATCAGATTAAAGAGAAGCATGAATCGAGCATCATTCTTTATCCAAATTTTCATATTTTCTTCATTGAGGTTGTCATATTTGAGTTTTAGTCATGATCACATCTATTATAAATTTTTTTAATGTTCTAGATCCCAAATAAAATTGTTGTTGATCCCTAGTAGGTAGATTTGTGGGTTTTGGGGAAGAATAGGATGAATTGGGGCATTTTTTAGGTAATTCACAAATGGAATTACACTCTACATAGCGTGTAGTTCAGTGACATGTTCTGTTTAGACCTTCCTATTTAGGGAAGATGGTCTTTGGGTACTATACACTGTATACTTGGTTTATACACTGTGTAGTGCCCTAAACCACGTGACCATGGGACAGGGCTTGGTTTAGCCTTGTGAAACGACATGGCCATGTACTAACATATGGACAAAGAACATGAAAACGAAGTCCAGTACATGGAAATGGTAAAACTACATGGGTAGGAGGCCATTTCTCCTGAACATTCCCTATAGTATGGGATACACGGCGTGTAAGGGACACAATTGGTTGGTCCTTATAGAAGAGGAACACGACTATGTGCTGGGTGAAGAGGGAAATAGTGTGTAACACCATTAAAAGTTGTGTACCCCTACATGGGTTGGTAAAATATGTAGACCGGATACACGGCCAGGTGCTTGGGTGGACTCACATGCCATGTGTACCCTGGTGCATGCCATGTACTCCTAGGAGATCCTCCTGATATCTTCCACCTTCTATATCTTCTTCTATAGGACATGGATTTAGACTTGTGAGTAGTTTATCCTGAGTGTTTTTCTACATATAACGAGATGGTGGCCACCATTACGGCCAATAAGATATGATGTGGTGTGAATCAATCAAGAGACTTCTGAATCTGTACTGAGCTGATGTTGGAGATCGATGTGGTTTATAAAGATAGAGATTTTGGGACTAGTAATCCCCTATATCTTCAGCGTATAGGTTTCCCTTACTTCTCTACTAATTTAGATATGGGACTCCCCACTTCTTGGTCATGTGTTCTTTACCTTTTCAAAGTTTTCTTCAGGGTTGTTACTCCCCTGATGGACTTGGGTGCGGGTTCCCCATGATGTTTGTAAACTTGTACAATGCTCCCTTACTATGTTAGGGTGCAGTCACTACATTCCAATGGAAGGTAGAGTAGGTACTCCCTTACTGGACTAGGGTTTGGGTACTCTATATGTGGAGTCAGTAACCCCTTATTGGACCATGGCACAGTTCCTCCATATATGACATATATATAGAGTGGGTACTCACCTACCGTGTTAGGGAGTGGGTCCTCGATCCTAGGAGTAGGTACCCCCATATCATTCTAGGGTGGGGGTCCTCCATATGTGTTGTTCTAGAAGAGTCAAAACTCCCCTGACATTATAGGGAGTGGGTCCTCTAGCCTGGGGTCGGTACTCCCCTATCGTATTAGGGAGAGGGTCCCCTATAGTGAACGATCTAGTAGAGTCGGTACTCCCCTTTCATACTAGGGTGAGGGTCCTCTGGCTACAGAGTGGTACACCCCTATCAGGTTAGGGTGTGGGTCCTTGATCTATGGAGTTTTACTCCCCTTTTTTATTTGGGGTTGGTTCCTCCCATCTCTGAGTGGTACTCCCCTATTATTCTAAGGATTGGGTCCTCGCTTATGGAGTAGTACTCCCCCCATCTCTAAGTTACAGTGGGGAGTAGGTCTACATTATATTTGAAGATCCCTTGGTTGTGGGATCCAATTATGAGGATTGGACCCTCCAATCGATATGAATGGTACCTAGTTAGCATTTAGTTCCCCCTCGATGGATTGAGGTGTGGGACACTCCGTACATGAGAAAAATAGGCTTCACAATTTAGTTAGGTGTAGTACTCCCTTGAATGTGGGGAAATAGTGAGGTGTGGGTCCCTCAATATTCACTTATTAGAGAAGATGCATGTCGTGCATAGTCTGGACTAGTGCTCCCTCAACTATGTGCAGTAGTGTGGGGTGGGCCTCTTCACATGGGTTTCTTTAGTATGTGATGGGTGTAAGGTGAAGAGGACTAGACCACTGGTGATGTTAATTAGATATGGACCTAGTACGTTATTCTCAATAGTGCACATTCTCTCAGATGTACCATTAGGAATGGAAAGGTTGTTCCTGATGGAGTGTATCTCTCGAATGGGTGCCATCTGTGATAATTGAGCTTGAGGAGTGTGTTATCCTGGTTTTATGTGCCTCCTTTAGAGCCTCAAATAGAAATCATGTTTCTAGATATGAGGTCAGAACCTCATGAGACTTTGAGTCTAAGACGAGTATATTTGGGTGATTTCTAGGATTCCTTGGTGTGTTGTCATATGTTGGGGTTGACACACCTTGTATACTGAGATGAACTATCATATACATCTGAGGATGACTTGAGATAGAGTTTCTCTCTCGATTGGGGTTCCCTCTGGCTAGGTCAAGTAGACTATTGCCTTTCAGTTCCTCCCTTTTTATTTTGGGGTTTTGGGCATCCTATAGAGTTTTTTTATACTCACCCCTACACATGATTTTTCCACACATGTTTTTTGTATCATGTAGACCACAATCCCATTGATGGAGTCTATATAGGACCCAGGGTAGGAAGAGATTGGTGATCTAGACCGATCGATGTGTTTGCCAAATCTAGGTTGAGGATATTTTTGGTAGTTACAATTGATAGAAATCCCCTCTTTCTATAAAATTTGGATGCTTTTACTGTTTTCTTTGGTGGGATTTTTTTTCTTATATGCTTTTAGTAATTCTATTGTACTCTGGTTTGGTATAGTTGTATGCATCCATTTTAGTTTCCAAATTTTATATCTCTGCACTGTGGCATTGAGGTGTTTGTGGGTGCGTGCATAAAGTTAAATTAGGAAAATGCCTCCCATATGTGTGATATGCCTATTCAGTGCTAGTTTCCAACCCTTGACCAATTTTATGCGAGCTTGGGGAGTTATTTCTTGGACTCCATTAGTTCGGGTCATGATAGAGTGGTATAATAGAGGGTTCCACTTTGGGACCGCAGTTTTGTGAGATTGGTTTGGGTTTCATAGCAATGGTTTTAGGATGTTTTGAGTTCAGCTCTCAAGCCATAGGGTCTAGTGTTGGTGCAATAGTTAACATATCCATTCACCAAGATTTTGATAACCTAATTTTCAAATTTCTACATTATGAAATTTGTTTCCAGAAAATAAATGGTTCATTAATCATATAGGACTTCATTTTTTATTTTTCCTATCCTTCTTAAGTCATCCCCTAGTTATACTCTTTAATAGTGGTGTATTTGGATTCTATTTCAGGATGCATCTATTATGATAGATAGATATGATCATACAACATGATTGTGATGATAATTTTCCCTATGATGAGGGTTCAGTGTAGGGCACTGATTCTAAGTTGTTACCTCTAGGTGGTCTGGCGGTGGTGCAACCACCTGTTAAGCAACATGTTTTATTGGCACTTCATGCCAAGGATGTGGGTAGGATGAGTATGCTACATTATTTCTAGAGGCAGTGACCACTTATTTATCAGAGTGATCTAAACCCCTAGGAAGCAGATGATTGGATCGAGGTAGTCATGTGAGTTTTCCTCTTAGTAAGGACACCTCTCGATCTGAGGGTGGTCCTAGCGGTGATCCTTCTACAGGGTTTAGCAGGGAAATGGTGGATTTTGGTGATATGGTCTCATGATGAGGCAACGCTCACTTGGGTGGAGTTCAAGTGACTCTTTATGGAAGAGTTTTACCCAACCATGTTGAGATCAGTGTGAGTTTAGGAACTTCTATAACTTTGTTAGGGTAGCATGATAGTGGAATAGTTTTTATCAAGGTTCATAGACCGGTCTTTCTACTCCCTATATATGGTTCAGGATTCTTTTTAATAGCATGGACCTTATAGTAGGGTTTGTGTCGGGAGATCTGGGCACATGTGATTCTGTTGTGCATTCCCACCTTTACTGGAGTGTTGGAGCGAGATCTTATGGTGGAGAGTTTCCTGGATGAGGGACAGGTAGATGTGACCCGTAGTAGTGGTCATGAGTATGAGGCATATATAGGAGATGGAATATGGTAGGTTATAGAATCGCAATGCATGAGGCATACCCATGCCTAGACTCAGGCACGTGGGCTTGTAGTTTAAAAGTAGCACAGAGGATTATGTCAACTACAGGAGAGGTGGTGTTATTCTTGTAATGGAAAGTTACATCTCTCTAGGGATTTTCTGACCCATCATATTGCTAATAGGGAGCCAGCTGATGAGCTTCCTTGGTATAGGTAGTGTTTGGAGCAAGGTGTTCCACAAGGTGGTGGAAGAGGCGAAAAAAGCTATTACAGTGTCATGACATGCAAGCAGTTCTAGGTGCTTCCACCACGTCCCCCAAGTGGTCTACGCTAGGCTCATGGAGGTAGAATATGCGGGTGAGGATGGTTTCAAGATATAGAGGCCTTTGACTTGAAAACTATGAGGATGAATAAAGGTATGCTATGTGTCATTTCTACATTATGCGGTATCAATTGTTAGACAATATAGTGAGGTACTCTTTTTCTTTCCTCTATTTGCTCAAGGTTTAACCCAGGTGATGTTGGGAATCATTATAACCCTATGTATTTAAAAATTTTACCCTCATGTGTTTAGCATTGGTATTGTACACAACATGCTCGATGAGGAAGTGGTGCAGTTTGAAGTGGCTTTGAACTCATGAGGAAGAGGGATGCTTTCCCCACTGAGACGCAATTTTGTGACGTGACTAAAACCATACAGGTGAGTCAGTTCCATATGAAGGGGACAATATCAAAGAGAGGTGAATGAGTTACTTTGACTTTCATGTTCAAGGTGAGATTGTATAATGAAGTGACAGAGCAGGTCCTAGTGTTGCCAATGGAATTTCTTTGCTTAAACCTTTAGCTTGAAGGCCCTGTGAGAGGGAGAGTCTTGCATAAAATCATTTCTTAGTGCTTGAGTTAAACCCTAAAATCTTTTGGCAGTACTGATTGGATTCCTACCATTCATACTCATTTGGGATGTGAATATTGGGTGTGGAAGTATTTCTATTTTGTAGAGTTGTGTTATATATGAAGGTATGTAGATGAAGGGCTTGGTAAGACCCGTTTTTACTCTTTAGTAGTAGTATTTTGTTCATGAATACCGCCACATGTTTAGCATCAACCTTGAATAAAAATATATTGATGAGTTTGTTGTATATTCCATCCAGGTATGGATTTGAAATTTTGGGTTCTGTTAGAATCTGTGTTAGGTTATCGAGGTGGTGTACCACTAGACCCCATGACTACAGATGGAATGTGGTTCTTGGTCCTTTACCACCTGTCGTAGCTAAGGATACATGTTCTGTTTGTTTCATGGTATTGTCTTGGTAGGACCTAAACAAAAAAGTGGTTTGACCTTGGTGGTTCCCCAACGTGTGTTCTTGTAAGAATCACAGGAACGCTGTGTGAGCTTGCTAGTGTAGGAGTCCAGTGGAGAGCTGAATTTCTTCCCTTGCTCTTAGGATTTCATTTTGCAGGGATGAATATCCTGAAAGTGGGGAGAATTTAATGACTTAGGTTTGACCCTTAAGAATTTAAAATATTTCAAATAATATTTCTAAAGCCAGGTTCTAAGTCGGCGCGAGAAGTTGGGGGCCAGGGAGCCTTGGTGCGGTGATATTAAAAATATTAAATATATTTTCTCACATGCATGCAGTTTCACTTGAAACATAAATAACTCTTGTATGGAGTCTTGAATCAAATTTATGAGGGTGTGGTTGAGTTAAGAATGTTGTGGTTACCCTAGGTGTGACCTAAAGTCATCTTCAATGGGAGTTTTGGATAGAGGTGAGTTGGCAGGGTGACGCGTGCTGAATTTATTGATTAAATGAAATATTAATCAATTAATTTAAACCATAAACCTAATATTCCCCTTCCATATCACATTGGGAACATGAAACACCAAATTATAGCCCCCATATCATTCTACCCCTCTCCTCCCTTGGGTGAAAAATGAACTGATGCCAAATCAACAAAGTAAGGTGCTGATGATCCCTTTTTTTGACACAAATCATCATAAAATAGAAGAAAATCATGATCCAGATGTTTTTATTCATCCAAGTCTTTGTATTTTCACCATATAAATAGGATTGTTTTATATTTAGTCATAATCCCTTCCATTATGTATTTTTTAAAAGTTCTAGATCCCAAATACAATTGTTATTGATCTCATCTAGGTAGATCTGTGGGTTTTGGGGAAGAATGGGATGAATTGGGACATTTTGCAAGTTCTTACTGACTAGAATTTACATCTAAAGGGTGTATTGTTCAGTGACACATTCCATGTAGCCTTTCCTATTCAGGGAAGATGAAATTTTTGGGCTATATTCCATGTACCTAGGTTACATGCCACGTAGTGCCCCAAACCATGTGACCATGGAACATGGAAAGGGTTAGTTGTTTGAAACTACATAGCCAGCTACCAACACATGTCCAAAGCACATGGACATGGGTTCTAGTACTTAGACACTACAAAACTCCATGGGCAAGTGGTTTTTTACCCTGAACACGTTGTGTAGTATGGGATACACAATGTGTAAGGGACATGGTTGGTCAGTCTTTGTAGAAGAGAAACACGGCCAGGGGCTGGGTGAAGAGGGACATAGTATATATCGACTTTACATGATTTTTACCCCAACATGGGTTGTTAAAATGTGTATATAGGATACACATATAGGTTCTCGGGTAGACTCACATGTCCTGTGTGGCCCGGTACATTCCATGTACTTCTAGAAGATCTTTCTGAGATCTTCTGCCTTCCGTATCTTCTTCTATGGGACATAGATTTAGGATTGTGAGTAGTCTTTGTTGAGTAGTTTTCCATGTAGAATGAGAATGTGGCCTCCATTATGGTCAACAAGATATGAGGTGGAGTGAATTGAGAAAAAAACATATCAAGCTATATTGAGCCGATGTTGGACATCAGTTTCGTTCATGAAGAGAGTAATTGGGACTGGTACTCCTCTGTATCTTCAGAGTGCAGGTCTCCCTTACCTCTCTACTTAGGTAGATATGGGAATACCCACCTCATGGTCATAGTTTTGTATCCTTTGGGTAGTTTCCTCTAGGGTTGTTACTCCCTTGATTGACTAGGGTGTAGGTTGCTCGTGATGTTTGAAAAGTTTGATAGTGGTCCTCTTTTGTGTTAGGTTGCAAGCCCTCCAGACCCATTGGAAGTTAGAGTAGGTACTATTCTATTGGTCCAAGGTTGGTTCCTCTATCTTTGAAGTCATTACTATCCTATTGGACAAATGTGTGGGTACTCCATACATGACATATAGATATAGTGGGTACTCCCATACTATGTTAAGACGTGGGTCCTCTATCCTAGGAGTTAGTACCCCTGTAGTTCCAGGGTGTGGTTCCTCCATACATGTTATTCTAGAAGAGTTGATACTCCCCTATCATTATAGGGAGTGGGTAATCTATCCTGTCATCAGTACTCCCCTGCCGTGTTAGGGAATGGGTCCCCTATAGTGAACGAGCTAGCAGATTTGGTACTCCCCTATCATACCAGGGTGTGGGTCCTCTAGCTATAGAGTGGTACTCCCCTAACGGGTTAGGGTGAAATTCATTAATCTCTAGAGTTTCACTCCCCTATCATATCATGGTGTGGTTTCACCAATCTCTGAGTGGTACTCCCCTGTCATTTCAGGGCACGAGTCCTCACTTACGGAGTAGTAATCCCTCATCTCTGAGTAGCAGTGGGGAGAGGGTCCTCTATTGTATTTGGAGCTCCATCTTCTATTGGATACAATTACAATGAGCAGGCCCATCCAGTTCATATGAATGATACATATTTAGGATTTAGTTATCCCTCAATGGAATGAGGTGTGGGCCAGTCCATGAAGGAGAAATAGAGGTTTCATGGTTTAGTTAGGAGCAGTAATCCCTTAACTGTAGTGCAGTGGTGAGGTGTAGGTCTCTCTTTTATCGCTCGTTAGAGAGGATACACATGGTGCATAGTCTGGAGTAGTTTTCCTTCAACTATGTGTAGTGGTGTGGGGAAGGCCTCTTCACTTGGATTTCATTAGCTTGTATTGGGTGAAAGGTGATGAGGATAGGACCACTAGTGTTGATAACTAGAGCTACACCTAGTAAAATGTTTCTGATGGAGCATGTTCTCTCGGACATACCATTAGGAATGATATGGTTATTCCCAATGGAGTGTATCTCTTAGAAGGGTGACATCTGGGATGGATGAGCTTGAGGAGTGTATTATTCTAGTTTTATGTGACACCTTTAGAGCCTTTATTGGAAATCTTATTGGTGGCTATGAGTTCGGAACCTCATGATACTTTGAGTCTAAGATGAGTATATATAGGTGATTTCTAGGAGTCCTTGTGGTGTTGTAACATGTTAGTGTTGACACCACTTGTAGACTAAACTGACTGGTAATGTATAGTAGAGGATGGTTTGAGATAGAGTTTCCCTCTCAATTGGGGTTCCCTTTGGATAGTTCGAATGGAATATTTCCTTTCAGGTGCTCCTTTTTTCTAATAGGTTTTTTGGGGTTCCTACTGAGTATTTTAATACTCACCCCTAAATGGGATTTGGTCGCACATGTTTTGTGTCTTGTGAGAACCACAAGACTATCGACGGAGTCCACAGAGGACCTATGGCATGCGAATCTTACAAAACTTGACCGACCAAGGTGTTTATTGAAGTTGGTCTGAGGAGATTTTCAACAGTTGTAGTTGATAGTGATCCCCTCCTTCAAAGCTGTTTGGATGCTTTTATAATTTTCTTTAGTGGGTGTTGATTTCCCCATTACGCTTCCAGTACTTCTGTTGTAATCTGGTTTATTATAGTTGTATGCATGCATTTTAGTTTCTAGTTTTTATATCTATGCACTTTGGTATTGAGGTGTGTTGTGGGTGCATGAATATAATTACATTAGGAAAATGCCTCCCATCTATTTGATCTACCTACTCGGTGATAGTCGCCAACCCCTATCCTATTGAAGGTGGGCTTGGGGGATTGTGGTTTGGGCCTCGTTATGTCATTTCTTGACAATGTGGGTCTCCTTGGTTGATTTCTTAATATAAATCTCATTTTTCTCTTATGGTTGTCTTGTTTGAATTAAGATTGACCTATTTTCTGATCATTTATCCTATTTCCAGAATATAGTGATATGCCTCTGAGACATCTTCCATGGGTTCCACAGGAGGGTGTAGTAGTAAAGGGAATCCACCTATAGATAAAAATCTTATAGAGGATATCATGTGATAAGTTCGTGTCATAGACCAAAATGTACCACAAGTTCATAACATATTTGTTCAGGTAAAAATAAGATGTAGAGGAGAAAGGGATCGATCCTAGGAGTCTCAATATGAGAGACCACCATCCTTTAGGGGTGAAAATGAACCTCAATAAGGGAAGGACTACTTGGATAAGATCAATCTGATCATTGACTTCTAGGATACTCCTAAGTATATAAAGGTGAAGTGTGAATTGTTCAGACTTGAGGGCCCCAATAAGTAATTGTGGGATTCCATGGTATAGAAAGAGAGGCACATGAGTTTGGATTGGAATGTTTTCAAGACCCTCTTCTACAAATAATTCCATACAGAGTCTCTAATGATAGAAAAATCTCTATATTTTCTCCGTTTGTGGCAAGGAGAGCGCTCAGTGTTAGAATGTACCAATAGTTTTACGCAACTGGTTTGTTTTGCTACAGAAGTGGTATGGAATGATCAAATGAAAGCATAGAAGTACCTTTAGGATTTGTGATCAGATATCAAATTACAAGTATTCATAATTAATATTTATACCTATGTGGAGATGGTATATACAGTTATAATGGCATAGATGATCATAGTATGTGAGATTGTCTTCTTTGTCCCTTGTATTCTACCTAGTGGTAGCTTCAGTGGAATGTATGGAAAGAAAAGGAAGCAGGATGAGCATCACAGGGTTTGTGGAGGTAGTTCTCAGTAGTGAGCCTCCTCTTCACCATTAGTTACAACCGGTAGTGTTCCCCTGACTTTCTATTAGTGTGTATAGTCCAGCATGCCTGGATTTATTTTCTGATACCTATGGATATGTGTAATGGTTGTGGCTTCTACAACCATCTATAAAGATTCTAACTGGATATTTATACACCTCACTATGTTCAGGGATCATCATCTCTAAAGTCCACTATAGTGCAGTCAGAATATTTAAAGTCCATAGGGCTCTATCCATAGTCCTCAGGAGTGAAGAACCTTCACTACTAAATAATGGGTTTATACTAATGCACATATACCAACAGTTTATAAAAACTATTGGGATAGAGGTGCTAAGTAAATCTATCCCTGCAGTTTTAATAAAATTGTAGGTATATAGTCCCTCAATTCTCAACTCCATCACACTCATCCCCATGTGTATCTCCCCCTCAAAATCTCTTATCCCACACAAACCATCGTCTCCACTAAAACCCTCTTCTACCCTGATTATTTTTCGCACTAAACCCTGGTGTGAACCCTCTCTTCTCACCCACCAACCCTATTCTCCCCTGATTCCTCTGCCATCCATCGCACTCATCCCACTCAAAGATGAAACTCTTCCTCAACACACTGCTTCCTTATGATTCTTCTATTCTAGATCCAACTTTTATCCACCCCATTAATGCTCAAATCCTTATCGGTTTGGATCACCAAGGTTTTGTCTCCAATTACTTTTCCATATTTCCTTTCAGGTTTCCCCTTTCATGTTGTCATGTTTGGTTTGGTCGAACCCTAGTTCAAGGGGTTAACCTAATTTTTTTTGGTTTCATTGGTGTTTATGGTTCATGGTAGTTTCTTATTGGTTTTTTTCATCCACCATCATAGGTGATGCATTTTGCCTCATGTTTCATTAATTTGAGGTTGGTTTTCCCAAACACTAACTTTTAATTTTGAAACTGTTGATTTCTTAGTGTTCTAAACTTATGGTTTAATTATTAAATTATATTTTTAGTTAAGGTAATTGGATTTATAAGGTAAAAAGGTAGTATTTCTCTTATATTTATTTTAAAGAGAAAGGTTATACTATTTTAAGGGATAGTATAAATCTGATTTAGTGTGACCGGTCACACAATGCATTTATGAGATTTCTCAAATAGCCTTTAAAAATAGTATATAAAATTTACAAATATATTTAGGATTTCAAAGTGATTTATCAAAGGTATCACTTGAAATTTAATGTGATACTTGAAATGATATCTATTGTAAAAAGATTTCAAGAATTTTTTTGAATGAAATGAAATGCTTTCAGAAGGTTTGACCCCATTTATTTCATAAATTAAATCAAAGGGTGATGTTTAAAACCCTTGATTTTTTGGGATAAATGTTCATTTCCCAATTTGTTTTGGATAAAATGGGTGTTTTTTAAATGGATTTAAACATGTTTTGAAGTGGTTGGTTTTTAAGAGATATTATAAATGAGATTTTAAATGATTTAAAGTAGTGGGTAAAGTAGCTCAGAATCATGAATTTCGTAACACCCCAAGATTCCACGATACATTTCCATTTGAATAATGCAATAGCTTGCGATGTATGAAACATTGAGTTCTAGCACACCGCGATCAATCAAACTAGCCATTATAAATAGTAATATCCACTTTAAAATTTTATAAATTTTATTTTTTAAAATGTACTTCATTTTTGGGTTCAGAATATCAAAATTATATTTGGGTGAATTTTTGATATTTTTCTGCAAACTTTCATTTTTTGATGAATAGTGAAAAACATTGTGTTATTGATTAAAACCTACTTTTTATTTAAATAAGTATTCATTCTATTAAAATTTATTTTACTTAAAAATAGATACATAATACCTATATAAGATCAATATAATTCATTGGAGTCATTTTATAATAAAATTATATGTATAAAATTTTATTGAACATTTTAACGCCTTTTTCCCACCTTTCTAGGCACATTTTCAAATTTTCATAAAAAATAATTTTACCACTTCTATGAATTGAATTCCAAAAATAAAAGAGACACTATTGATATCAGTAAGTAAACTGTGGTTTAATAGGATTAAAATAATTTTGGTGAATAGTAACTTTTGAATTTTATTTACCACAGTTAAAAGTAAATAGGGTAATTAATTGTAAAAATTATATTATAATTACCCTACCACATGTAATAATTATATAGGATAAGTTTTTTTCAACAAAAACCATCCTTTGGAATAAAATATGATCCTTCTGGTCTACTTGGATTACATTAGGAAATCTATTATTATTTTTTTAAAGAAGAGTTAAACGTGTTAAATTCAATGTTTAATAACATACTATTTTTAATATAGGTTTATACATAAGATAAATTTGACAATAAATATTCATTAGAAATATAAAGATATTTACTATATAATGGTAATTTATTTATAATTTTTATAAATTAGATAGTTAAATTTATTTATGACACAATGATGATGTAGTAATAACCTTATTAATGAAATATTAAAATAATGGGTATTATAAATATATAAATAAATTTAAATTTACACATTGAATGCATTAAAATAATTTTATAGGTTAATATGACATGTTATTATTGATTTAATTTATTTTTTTCGAATTAATCAATTTTTTTTACTTTCACAAAAACCAAATACTAAATAATGTCAAAATTGACATAAATGAATTTTTAAAACAAATAAAATATTATTAATTGATATAATATTCCTAAAAATATATGGTTTGGCCAAAGGACTCATATAATGACATATATATAATTAATGAACCACTTGGGTTTCTCTTGGATTTTTATAGTAAGTTTATTAAATATTTATTCTAATAATACAAGAATACATGGTAAAAGTTAAACTATTTAACTAAGTGTTAAATCTAAAAGATAAGGTTAATATGGTGACCTAAACCAGTATAAAACCTATTGGTTGAGAGTTTTTTAACCCATACCCACCTTAGAATCAAAATAAATCCCTTTGGATCCATTATAAACCTAATATGATTGTATAATAAATTAATATTTCATGTTTTTCCTAAAGTGACCCTCACCTCTCTTATAAAAGGGTACTTACCCTTCTCTCAAAATCACACCTCCAAATCCATTTGTCTCAGCCAACACCTTCTCAAATATCTTCCCAACTACCCTAAATTCAAACTAAAGGCCTAAATATTTTTATAAAGTCAACTTAAGGATCCATTTTGATCAAATCCAAAGGAAGCACCTAAAGAAGAGGTAAAAATTTCATCCCCTCTTTCAAAGTTATTTTCTTCTTCCATTTACTCTTTCTTTGTTGTTTCCATAAAAAAATAATAAATCCAATACATTATACATACTCTTATGTTATTATAAATATGTTACAATCATATTCATTATTCTATACATCCTATGAATGACAAATTCAACATACGTGCGTACGTACGGCTTACCGTCTCCACATCATGGTGTAGTTTGTTATTCAACACTTCATTATTTGGATGGGTATAATAAGGAGTATAATTGATGTAAATAATAAATATAAAATGTTAATGATTATTTATATATGTTATACCATCCATTTTCATATGATTTCACCTCCAATATAATGATATTTTCGCTCGTGCATACGTACGGATTACCGTCTCCACGAACGCGATGAGATTCATTCCCCATCGTAACCATTCTAGAATAATTTTAATTTTATGATTAGAAATAATTTTTACAAACTTAATATCATTCTTTACATGAATCAAATACATCCTATCAATAACAAACATGGCTTATGTAACAAAACATATAAAGGAAAATGAATCAGTTAACACCCAAAACAATGATACTACTGAAATATTATTAACAAAGCAATATTAGAAGATCATATATGATATCATATTTACATATTTGGTTATTGTATAATTTAATAACAATTATTTAACTATTATATATGATGTTAACCTACCCTTGACTAAGGAAAATTACAAGGTAAGGGTTAATTTTAAAATCTCTTTACTTATTCGATGTTATTTATACGTAAGTATCTACTGGGACTTCTTTATCATCACATCTATGTTTCTTAAAAATGTATTTCAAAAAAAATTTACTATTTCCTAGAATATGGGTTAAATTCATTTATGTCCTTGTTTAAATTTTTATAAAATCTTTTTAAAGGAATCTTTCCGTTGTTTCCAAACAATGTAACTTATGATCATTTTGAAAAATAAAGGTAAGAATGTTTTTTAAATTATACGGCGAGTGCGGCTATTTTTCACCATTATAATAACTTAAAATCTTCCCTTAAAATCTTATAATAATATTTTCAAAATATATTTTTTTTATAATTACCTTAATTTTAAATTTTTTTTCAGAATTTCTCTCAAATAGTATTGATTTCATCTATGTCAACATCCTTTGCTAAATTTTACACTTGTTTGAAGTTGATTTATTATGATACAATATTTTATATTGTATTGAAGGTTTTTTTATATGTTTGATTGTGGATGTGTTATTTTTATACCATTCATGATTTATATTTAAAGTATTAACATTTTGTATGCTAGTTTTAATATGAATGTTTATGTTATGTTTGAATATTTTCATATGAGGAATGCATTGAACTTAGTAAGTAATGGGTGGAGCCCGCTATAGCCCCTCGATGCATCGGTAGGTCTCATGAGAAAAACTAGTGTCTTGGAATAAGACCCTAACAAAATCTTATTTTTAGTCTTGGCACGAGGCCTTGACTATGTGCTTTTGATGTCTTCCATTATGCATTCTGTCATTATGAAATTAGCTATTGATATTACATGTTGTTATTCGACTAGTATAATATCCATGTGAATAAGTAAATGGAATTATTTGATTTATATTTTCTATATTATGTCGAATATTAATTTTAAAAGGCATGTGTTCTTGTCTTATACATTTCCTTAAATGTTTATGCGTGTTTATGAAAGTTTCTGCTATATTGTTATCCTTACTGAGCATCTGAGCTCACCATTTCATATGTTTTATTTTTCCCTGGATCGGAAGAAGTATATTATGGTTCACTTATAGGGATAGGATATGGGATATGAGTGTGTTCAAAGGAGAGATAATGTTGTTTTTTTATTTCAAAATGTAATGTAAAACATATGTATGTATCTAGTACTTCCAAGGTTTTTAAACTAATCAATCTTTCTAGACTTGATCTCTTGTGATCATGCCAATGTTATTTAATAATGTACCAACTCTTGGTAACTAGGGTTATGGAATTATATTTGGTATCAGTGGAAGTTTATTACAAACCATGGAAGTTAGATTTAGAAAAACTCTGATTAGAGAACATTACCCTAAGATAGACTTTGAGGATTAGTATAGAAATATTTCTTAGAATTTTGGTAATGTAGATATTTTGTGTATTTTCCAAGAAATCCATCCCTCTCTAGATACAAGTAGGTAGAGGAAGCTCTGGCATAGATGTACCTAGGAGTGAAAACTCCAAAAAAGAGTTTTGGGCTTGACTCGGGGTATACTGCTACAGGACAATGGGCCTTGCTTCACTATTGGTTATGAAACTCCCAGGGGATATGCTTAAGATAATACACATTTTCTTTACAAACCATTATGAAATATTTATGAGTAAATACCTCCTCAAAGAAAACATTTTTTTATGATAATGTATTATATGCATAAATTGTTCAATTTTTGTTAGGTGTTTCACTAGTTTGGAAGTATGTATTGTGATTCATAAAATAATCTAGTGTATTTCATTTTTTAGAAATGGCACCTAGTGGAAGGAATGTAAACTATATCAATGCATGTAATCCATGTAGGTATTTACCTCCTACTCAAGATAATTATGGTGGAGATAGTGATGCAACTGGTGCTGAACAAATTATAACCATACTAGGACAACTCACTCAGGTTATGGATAATAACCTTACCCATATGGAGCACCTTGATCCATAATGAAGAGGATAAATGGTAGACCGCTTCATGAGAAAACAACCACCAATATTAAATGGGACTACAAATCCATTTTTATTTGAGCAATGGATAAGTTCCTTAGATAAAATATTTTATGATTTAGGGAGTAGCGAAAGGGAAAAAGTTTTCATGGCATTTTATTGCCTCATGGGAGATGAATATCAATGGTGGTCATTAATTAAAACACAAAGGAGGGTAAAGAATAATCAAGTATGGAATGAATGGATTTAAAGAGATTTTCTTAGAAAAATACTTTCCTCATGACCATCAAGTGAATATGGAAATATAGTTTCTAAGTATGAGGAAAAAGTAGGATGAGAATGTCACAAAGTATGAGGCTAACTTTACAAGGTTATCAAGGAATGTAGCAGTTTATATAAGTAACCTAAGGAGTAATACTGATCGATTGTTTTATGGGTTAAAAACATTTCCCCATCGAGAATTATTCTCAAAATCCTTCTCATCGTATGAATATATTGTTCCATGTGCTATCAAGACAGAAAAGGAATTCTCAAAGTCTTACGACTTTAAAGAAATGCAAGAGAAGAAGGGATCTGTAGAACACTCTGGAAATGGAAATAAGGGGAAGAAGGGAAAGGTTGAATTTCTATCCTACAGTAAATGTGAGAAGAAACACCCCGGTACTTTCCTAAAGGGAATGTGAGTCTGTTACAAGTGTGGTAAAAAAGGACACCAAGATCATAATTGCAAGAGAAAGAAAGAGGTTGTCAATGTTCAGTGCTAAAATTGTAGAGAAATGGGGCATTATGCAAATTAATGTTCTAATAACCAAGGAAACTTACCTCAAAAAAGTCCAAGGGAGAAATGCCAAGCTTATGTGATCACTAATGGTGAGGTTGAATCTCTGAATGATGTGGTGGAAGGTATTTTAATGGTTTCCTCAAATTTAGCAAATTCTTTATTTGAATTTGGATCATAGAATTATTTCATATCTTCCTAGTTTTCTAATAAAATTAGATATTTAAATTTTGATTTAAGAAGGGATTTGTTAGTCAAAACTCCTAAGGGAAGTATCATCGCAACAAAGTTTTTTGAATTCGTTCCCATTAGGGTATATAAACATGCTTTATCTATTAATCTCATATTCATACCCATGATTGAATTTTATATAATCCTCAGTATGGATTGGCTTTCATAACATGATGAAAATATTTATTACAAGAAGAAGGAGGTTACAATTTTGTATGATGATAAGAAGTACCTTATCTTTAGAGTAGAAATGTCCCTATCTGATTCTCATCAAGATCCACCCCCAGTTGCTCTACTAAATTAAATTATTGGGGAGTAAGAGAGTGAAATAACTATGTGTGAGGAAAGGAATGTCCAAATAGAGAATGTACCTATTGTAAAATAATATGTTGATGTGTTTCCAAAGGATTTACCTGGACATCCTCCAGAATGAGAAATTGAGTTTTCCAATGATTTAATTCCTAGTTCCAGTCCCATATCGAAGACCCGTTATATAATGTCCACTATGGAATTAGTGAAACTAAAGAAACAACTAGAAGAATTGAGTAAAAAATGATTTATTCTCCCTAGTGTTTCTCTATGGGGAGCCCCTGTCCTTTTTGTAAAGAAGAAAAATTCATATATGAGGTTGTGCATTGACTATAGGGAGATCAATGCTATAACAATAAAGAAAAAGTATCCCCTACCTCACATAGATGATTTATTGGATCAACATCATGGAGCTCAATATTTTTCAAAGATTGAACTTCGATCTAGATATCATTAGTTGTGTATGAAGAAGGAAGACATTCTAAAAACAACATTTCAAATCAGGTACGGGCATTACGAGTTTATAGTAATTCCTTTTGGACTGACTAATTCACCCTCTGTTTTCATGGATCTAATGAATAGAGTTTTCAAGGAATATCTTGATGACTTTGTAGTGGTATTTATTTATGATATCTTGGTATACTAATAAATCTATGAAGATCAAGAAAATCACTTGTGCACTATTCTAAAAACCCTCAGAAGAAATGAATTATATGTGAAGTATAGAAAATGTGAATTTTGGCTTTAGTAAATTTATTTTCTTGGCCATATTGTCTCTATGGTTGTGGGTTTGATTCCTGCAGCTTTGTCTGACGCGACGGGTTATCCTCCAACCTGCAGGTTATCTTTTTTCCTAAAACTATAGTATTATAATATTCCAAAAATAATCTTCAGAAATGTTTTAACCTTAAACAATACTATCCAAGGTTAAACATAATCCATTCCAACCTTTATAGTTATCCAAAATACTTTCATCCAACTCACAGTCCAAATTTTATAAGGAAGGTAAACATAATGAAGATCCTTTTTTCCGCGTAACAACATGTGAACACCTTCATCATGTATTCTTTTAAAACACTGCAATGTCCGGAATTACCATAAATCCTTATTGATTACATTCATAATCCCTTATTCCTTATAGAATACTAGATATACTCCTTCTATCCAAGAATGTACAAAAATCATAAATTTGTTTTAAGAATATCTAATATAATTTATTCAAATCAATCATGTATTATTCCAAAATTACTATCTCGGTATCAGAACCATATTATGGTTTATCTTTCTCTCAACCATATATTTTTAAAAAATTTAACCTACTGTGGAGTCACTTTTCTTGGTTCCACAAAATCTCAAGTCCTTAATGAAATAGTACTGCAATAAAATCCTTATATACTCCATTATTATTATAACCAGTACTTCATTCATAACACACTCAAATGAAAAAATTATTTAATAACAACATAATAACTCTAATCATTCCTCCACATCTGTGGTAGTATCATAACTTGATTATTATCTAATAACATCATTTGGGGCATACTCTGATGATTTGGACATTGGTTTGCATAGTGTCCCCACTCCTTGCAGATGAAGCATTGTACATTTGCAACCCTTTTCTTACCCTTGAAGTCACGCACTTGGTGTCATTTTTCTCTACAATTATAACAAACTCCCATTCCCTTCAGGCAAGTTCCAAGGTGTTTCTTCCAACAGTTATCACATATTGGAAAATTATTCTTTTCCCTCATCCCTTTTTCCATCATTCTCTCTTCCATCCTTTTCTTCTATTTCTTCCCTTCAATGCCATAAGACTCAGAGAATTATTTACTTATCTTATTAACTCATGATACTATTTCTTCATATGTTGAGAACACATGGGAGACTATTTCCCTTCTAAATGTTGGCTTAAAACCATGAAAGAAATGATTCTTCTTACTCTTTGGATCATACATATTTATGGAGTTCACATTCCTTCTACTGGGCACCATTTCTATGCAATGGCATAATCTAGGTTAGTTTATGAATTGCAATGAATAATTCCAAACTTGTAAAATACTTAATGTAAATTGAACGGTTTATGGATATAATCCATAATCATAAAAATGTTTTCTTTAAGGAAGTATATACTCATAAACCCTTCATAATGGTTTTTAAAAAAAATGAGAATTATCCTAAGCATATCCCTCGGGAGTGTCATAACCAAGAGTGCAGCAAGGCCCGTTGTCATGCCCCAGTTCTCATTCGAGTCTAGCTCAATGCAGTGTTTTCGGGTTTTACCCCTAGGTTCATCTGTGCCAGAGCCGCCTCTACCTGCTCATATCCAGACAGATATGTATTCTCGGAAAACTCACAAAATCTATATAATACCAAATTTCTAGGACGTTCTTATATACTAATCCTCAAAGTATATCTTAGGGATATTTGCTCTAATTAGATTTTATCTAAATCTTGCTTCCAGGGTTAGTACTAAACTGCCTCTAATACCAACTGTAATGCCCCGACCCCAGTTACCCAGAGTCGGTGCATTATTGCGTAACATTGGCATGATCACAAAAGATCAAGTCTCGAAAGACCGATTAGTTTAGTAGCCTTGGAAACACTAGACACATTCATAAATGTTACATTACATCATAATGTGAAAATAACAATAACATAGTCTCCATAGTCCACACTTCTATCCCCTTCAGACTATCCCTATAGGTCAGTCATAAAATATTTCTTCACATCCTGGGAAAAATAAAACACTGAAAGGGGTGATCTCAGATGCTCAGTAAGGATAAAAATATATCGGAATCTTTCATAAATAAACATAAACCTTTAAGGCAATGTATAACTAAAACAAAAGCCTTTTAAAATTGAACTTCAACATAATATGGAAAAATTAAAATGAGATAATGTCATTTACTTATTCACATGGATATTCTACTGGTCGAATAATCACATGCAATATAAATAACCACTTTCATAATGATGTAATGCATAATGCCAGACTATCATAACCATGTAGCCAAGGCCTCGTACCAAGACTACAAATAAGATTTTGTCAAGGAATCATGCCAAGACACTAGTTTGTCTCATGAGACCTGCCGATGCATCGAGGAGCTATAGTGAGCTCCACTCGTCACTTATTATGTCTGATGCATTCCTCATATGAACAGGTTTAAACATATCATAAACCATAACATAATCGTATCACATAAAACATGCATAAAGGATACATAACATTCCCACATTTCAATCACAAGATATCAATATAGCACATTGATATAATAAAAACACTTTCAAAACCATTTTCAATACCAAAATAAAAGATAATTAAATCTTGGTATTTATTTTTCATTTAAAAAAAAGTTGTCTCTTGTAGAGGAAGACGAAAATCAAATAATGGTCACGGAGGTGAAGAAGTCGTTGTCTCCGCATACATACAACAAAAAAAACATTCCCTTTTGTCGTTTAGTAAAATGATTTGTATAAAAAGATTCTTTTTGAAAAAAACATAAAATTCAAAGGGGTTTATACACCATATAAAAGAAAGTTGTGTATAAAATAAAATATGCCTCAATGAAAGGAGATTAAGAAAAAGTCCTTACAAAGATCATTTTTTAAATAAAATAGATCTATTATGTGTATTCACTATAATTACACATAAATAAAGTAAAAAATACAAGATAGGACATAATAATATCATGTTATAATTTGAAAGTAGGAGATTAACCCAAAGAACGAAAATTGGGTTAAGAAGTTCCATTACCTCGTGTCCGACTTGACTCGATCATTCTTTAACCTCCTGAATAATAAACTAGAGTTAATTTATACTTTCTTAAGAAACTTTTTCAAGTTCATTATTCCTTTCATATCACTTATTACCATGTTATGAACATTATGTAATTATTTAAGTTAATAACGGTCGTTTTGTCGATCTTTGGTACTTGAGTCAAAAATAAACTTCTTATAATTATAAGTTGTTCATGTGCTAAAATATAAATTATATACAGAATTATATTCATTATGTAGACATCATATATATCATATATATCCATTATATACATTCATTCATAATATTACGTAACATTTAGAGGTAAGAAATGAAATGCACCATTCATGGAGACGGTAATCTGTATGTACGCATGAACGCTACTTTCATTTATATTTCATATTTAATGGAATTAAATCATAATTATATAAAGTTATATTATAATTAAAATATAATATCATATATAATAGCATTTAATCCATTATTTATACATCCCACATATGGCATTAACGATTCAAATCACTTTGAGGGGGCGGTAGTCCGCACTTCCTAAAATGAAATTATCGCGTTTACCCATAATGGGAATCATAATGGTATGGAATAAATGAAAAATAAAAAATCATAAGGAAAAAAAACATAAAATATATCATATATAAAAATAGTTTCATCATAATGGCCCCCATGAGAGGTGTTAAAATAAGATTGAACAATCATCAATTCATGAGGCAGTAATTCGCCACCCACAGAAACAGTATGTTCTTTAACCATTTAACGAAGGTGTGTGTAAGTGTAAATAAAATCATTCTCATAACAAAATCCTAGTATATTGAAGATACTGGTGTTTTTACAAAAGAAAGGAATAAACAGATTTTTAGGGGTTGTAGAAGCAAAATAAAACAAAATAACATAAGAAAAGACATTACCTTAAAATCGGGTAACTCTTTTTGATTTGAGCCAAATGCTTTCTTGGGTAGAATTCTGCCCAAGGTGAGGCTTCTAGGAGTAATAGAGGGAAGTTTAGAGAGTATTTTGGCAGAGGTTGGCCAAGAAAAATGTCTTGGAAGGTGTGAATAAGGTGGTAGTGGTGGGGGCCTTTTATAAGAGGAGAGGAGGGGCACTCTTGGAAAGTCATAAAATATTACATTATTATGAAATGATTTTCGGATTTTAGAGGTCCCAAAATTATATATTTCGAGGATAAGGTGATAAGGGTTCTAAATCTACTCATCCAATAGGTTTTTGACAAGTGTAAGTCTTAGATTTTACATTAGATTTTCATTTTATTTAAATCATTAATTAATGAGGTAATCACTGCATCATCATTGTGTCATAAAAAAATTAATTTATTTAATGTCTAAAATTTATAAGAAAATTTCCATGATGTAGGAAATATTTTTATCTTTCCAATTAATATTTATAGTCAAAAAGGTAACTTATATAACCCCATGTAATAATTGTTTTAGTAAAACAACACATGTTTGTGACAAATTTATTTTTACTTTAAATAAAAAGCTATTAATGTCATTTTTTTACCCAAGTGGCTCCATGGGGTCCCCAAGTTGACCCATGGATTTTCATGGTCGGCCATGAATCATCCAATAAAGGTAGGACAAGCTTAAAGGTATTTTCATATTTTTATAATATAATTTTTACCTTAAATTTCACTAATTACCTTTAATCGTGATTAATTAAACATAAAAGTTACTATTCACCAAAAAATTATTTTAATCCCATTGAACCACAGTTTACTTAATAATGAAAACCATGTACGTCAGATTTTTGAAAATAAAATCACAGTAGTGGTAATGTTTCATTTAAATGAAAAATCAGTTTTTTAACTACCACTTAGTGGTTTCACTATTCATCAAAAATTGAAGTTTTTCAGAACAATTCCAAAATTTCACCGTAAGATATAATTGATATTCCGAATTCAAAAATGATATCTATTTTAATAAATTCCAAACATATAAGTTGTATTAATTAATTTTATAATTAATTCCCGCCGTCACAACAAATAGCGTGTTTTTAAGAAACAATATATATCAAAAGATTGACAATTGTTTACATCAAATTTCAATGTGAAATTAATTCTAATGAACACCATTGGATAAAATGGTAAAAATATATTCTAATTATAATTTAAAACCACTCAATAGTATAATTTATCTCTATAAATTATTTTTATTAAAATAGTTGTTTTTTAGTATTTTTCACTCTTCAAAAAAAATTGGAAGTTCTCAGAAAAATACCAAAAATTCAACTTAAGATAATTTTGATATTCCAAATCCAAAAATGAAGTCCATTTTGAAATATAAAATATATATAATTTCAAATAGTGGGTATTACTATTCATAATGGCTATTTTGATTGGTCGCAGTGTGTTATAATCTCGAACTTGCGTACAATTCAAGCTATTGCATTATTGAAAGCGAAGCGTATCGTTGAAGCTCGGGGTGTTAAAAATACTTCAAAGTCCAAGGAAATACAATAATGTATAGCACCGACAAGTATAACCTAGATACGCAGTTTTATTGGCTTAGTAGGTTATTATCGGCGTTTCGTCTAGAATTGTTCTCGATTGGCTAACCCATTAACCAAGATTACACGTAAATGGGTTAAATTTGATTAGACAAAAGAGTTTGAATAATCTTTTGAATAATTGAAGATAATATTAGTCAATTATCCTATCTTGACTCCACAATTATGGAATGATGGGTTTGTTATTTATAAGGATGTTTCAATGAAATGACTTGGTTGTGTCCTTATACAGAATGATAGAGTTATTTTCTATTCATTGTGATAACTAAAAATTCATGAACAAAATAATCCCACTCATGATATTGAGGTAGTATCTTTAATATTTTCTTTTAAGATATGGAGACAGTATCTATATGGTGAAAAATGTGAGATATATACCGATCACAATAGTTTGAATTATATTTTATCATAGAAAGAACTCAACATGAGGCAAAGATGATGGCTCTAACTACTAAAAGATTATTATTGTACTATAAACTACCACCCGGGGAAGGAAAATAAGGTGGAAAATGATTTGAGAATAAAGAATCATGGATTCTTGAACAAGATGATAGTTTAAAGGGATCCTATGTTCATAGATCTAGTAAAGATGGTTATGAGAATAATCCTGGAAGGTGAAACATCAATACTTTTTCAAGTAGTTTCCAAACCATCTTTACTAGAAAGGATAAAAAGTTCTCAAACTGATGATGAGGAGTTTCAAAATAAAATTAAGGTTGTGAATGATGGGAGATTGATTGAGTTCGTATATGAAGATTGAATTTTAAAATGTGGGAAGATACTTTGTGTTCTCGACATAGCTAGTCTAAAAATAGAATTTTTAGATGATGCTCATAGCTCCAATTTCCTTATACACCCTGGTAGCACTAATATGTATAGATATTTGGAGGAACATTTTTGGTGGGACAACATGAAGATAGAGATTGCTGATTATTTGTAAAGATATATGGTTCGTTAACAGGTGAAGGCTGGAAGATTACATCCTAGAGGATTCATGCAACCTTTTCCCATAACTGAGTGGAAATGTGATGATATTATGTTGGACTTTGTCATGGGGCTTCTAAAGACTCCTAGAAGGAATGATGTTATATGGGTCATTGTTGATCATATTACCAAATCATCACATTTTCTTACTATAAGAGAAGATTTACCACTTGAACATTTATCAAGACTATATATTAATGAAGTTTTAAAACTTAATGGTGTACCATTATTGATTATTTATGATCGTGATCCTCATTTTACATCAAGATTCTGGAAAAGTCTTCAAAAGGCCTTGGATACTGAACTTCATTTGAGCACTTCCTACCACCCTCAAACTTATGGACAATCAGAACAGACTATTCAAACCTTAGAAGACATGTTGAGATCTTTCTCACTTGACTTTCAAGGTATGCGGGATCAATATTTACCTCTAGTATAATTTTCCTATAACAATAGCTTCCATTCAAATATTTATATGACACCATATGAAGCATTATATGGGAAGAGATGTCTCACACCAACTTGTTGGGATGATGTTGGTGAAAGTAAACTCATAGGCCCAGAATGTTTTAAGGAAATAATGGAAAAGGTAAATATTATCCAAACCCACATCAAAGAAACTCAATGTAGGCAAAAGAGTTATACCGATAACTAAAGGAAGGATTAGGAATTTCAAGTAGGAGATCATATTTTCATGATGGTATATCCATGTAAGGGTGTTATAAGATTTGGTAAGAAAGGAAAATTAAGTCCTAGGTACATCGTACCTTTCGAAAATCTAGAAGAAATTGGAGTTGTAGCTTACCATTTAGAAATGCCGCCAAGCCTCTCCAAAGTTCATGATGTGTTCCACGTATCACTGTTGAGAGAATACATGCCTAACCTAACGCATGTACTCACCTATGAAGAAATAGAACTGGAACCTAATTTTTATTATTATAAAGAGCCTATCAAGATTCTTGATTCCAAAGAACAAGTGTTGAGAAACCAGACAACTCGTCTGGTAAAAGTTCTATGGAGAAACCATAAGATGGAAGAGGCAATGTGGAAACCTGGGGAACTTATGATGAAGAACCACCCAAATCTTTTCATGCTGTATTATTCTATAAATTTCAAGGATGAAATTTTTTTAATTAGGAAAGAATGTAACACCCAAATCTTCTGTGGTACATTTCTCTTTGAATAATGCAATATCTTGTGTTGTATGCAACTTTGAGTTCTAGCACATCACGACCAATCAAACTAACAGTTATGAATAGTAATACCCACTTTTTGAAATTTTATAAATTTTATTTTTCAAAATGGACTTCATTTTTGGGTTCATAGTATCAATATTAGCTTAGGGTGGAAATTTGGTATTTTTCTAAAAACGTTCAATTTTTGAAGAATAGTGAAAAACATTATGTTATTGTTTAAAACGGATTTTTTATTTAAATAATTTTTTATTTTATTTAAATTTATTTTAGGTCAAAATAGATACATAATACCTATATAAGATCAATGTAATTCATTTGAGTAATTTTATACTAAAATCAGATGTTTTAAATTTTATTGAAAATTTTAACGTCTTTTACCCACCTTCTAGGCACATTTGGAAATTTGCATAAAACTTAATTTTACCACTTCTGTGAAATGAATTTAAAAAATATGGGAGATTTTTTTGACATCAGTAAGTAAAATGTGGTTTAATAGGATGAACAAAATTTTTGGTGAATAGTAACTTTTGAATTTTATTTACCACGGTTAAAAGTAAATAGGGTAATTAAAGGTAAAAATGATATCATAATTAATGTAACACAAGTACTAATTCTATTGAATAAGTTTTTTTCGACTAAAATAAACCTTATGAATAAAATATTATCCTTTTTTCAACTTGGATTATATTAGGACATTTATTATTATTTTATTTAAAGAAGAGTTAAAAGTGTTAAATTGAAAGTTTAATAACTAAACCATTTTTAATATAGGGTTATACATAAGATAAATTTGACTATAAATATTAATTATAAAGCTAAAAATATTTCCTACATAATAGTATTTTATTTATAATTTTTAGACATTATATAATTAAATTTATTTATGACACAATGATGATGCATTAATTACCTTATTAATGAAAAATAAAAATAATTGATATTATAAAAAATAAAATAAATGTAAATTTAGAATTTTAATTAATTCCACTAATTTTATAGGTTTTATGACATTTTTAATATTGATTTATTTTATTTTTTTCTAATTAATAATGTTTTGTTGACTTTCACAAAGACCAAATACTAAATAATGTCAAAATTGGCATAATTGAGTTTTTAAAACAAATACTATATTATTAATTGATATAATATTACTAAAAATATAAGGTTCTTCCAAAGGACTCATATAATGATAGTTATGTCATTAATGAACCACTTTGGGTTCACGTGGCATTTTATAGTAAGTTTATTATCCATTTATTCTAATAATACAAGAATACATGGTAACCATTAAACTATTTAACTAAGAGTTAAATCTAAAAGATAAGGTTAATATGGTGACCTAAACCAGTATAAAACCAATTTTTTGAGATTTTTTAGACCCATACCCACCTTAGGCTCGAAATAAACCCTTTTTGAGCCATTATAAACTGAATATTATTGTATAATAAATTAATTATTCAAGATTTTCCTAAAGTGACCCTCACCTATCTTATAAAAGGGTACTTCCCATTCTCTCAAAATCACACCTCCAAAGCCATTTGGATCAGTCAAACCCTTCTCAAATATCTTTCCAAATATCAGCAATTCAACCTATAGTCATTACTTTGATCATAAATCCAACCTAAGGATCCCTTTTGATCAAATCAAATGGAAGCACCCGAAGAAGAGGTAATAATTTCATCACCTCTTTCAAAGTTCTTTTCTTCTTCCACTTCATATTTCTTTGTTTTTTCCATAACAAAATAATAGCTCTAGTAAATTATTCATACTTTTAAGTTATTATAAATATAGTACAACCATATTCATTATTCTATCCATCCTATGAATGAAAAAGTCACCATACGTGCGTACGTACGGCTTATTGTCTCCATGTCGTGGTGTAGTTTGTTATTCAACACTTCATTTTTTGGATGGGTATAATAATGAATATAATTGATGTAAATAATAAATATAATATTTTAATGATTTGTTATATATGATATACCATCCAATTATATATTATTTCACCATCAATAGAATGATATTGTCGCTCGTCCATACGTACGGATTACAATCTCCACGAACGCGATGAGATTCATTCCCCATCATAACCATTCAAGAATAATTTTATTTTTATGATTAAAAATAATGTTTAAGAAATTGATTTAATTCTGTATATGAATAAAATACATCCTATCCAAAACAAACATGACTTACGTAACAAAACATATAAAATAAAATGAATCGGTTAACACCCAAAACAGTGATACTATTGAAATATCATCAACAAAGCAATATTAGAAGATAATATATGATATCATATTTACATATGTGGTTATTTTAGAATTTAATAAAAATAATTTAACTATTATACATGAGGTTAAACTACCCTCAAATAAGTAAAATTAAAAGTTAAGGTTTAATTTTACAATCACTTTACTTATCTGATGTTGTTTATACGTAAGTATCTACTATGACTTCTTTATCATCCACATATGTTTTTCTTAAAAATGTATTTCAAAAAAAATTAGTATTTCCTAGAATATGGGTTAAATTAATTTATAACCTTATTTGACTTCTTATAAAATGTTTTAAAATGAATCTCTCTATCATTTTCCCAACAAGGTACCTTGTGACCTTTTTGACAAATTAATGTAAGAATGTTTTTCTTAACATATACGACAGGTGCGGCTATTTTCCATTGTTATAACACATCTGAAGCTTCTCTTATAAGATTATAAGAATATTTTCAGAATAAATGTTTTCTTTTATAATTATGTGTCTTTTAAATGATTTCAAAATTTCTCTCAAATAGTTTTTATTTCATCAATGTCAATTTCCTTTGATGGATTTTTCAGTTGTTTGACATTGATTTATTATGATACAATCTTCCATATTATATTAAAGTTTTTTTGATATGTTTTACTATGGATGTGTTATTTTTAGACCATTCATGGTTTATAGTTAAAGTATTAACATTTCGTATGTTAGTTTTAATATGAGTGTTTATGTTATGTTTCAATATTTTCATATGAGGAATGCATTGGACTTTGTATGTGACGGGTGGGGCCTGTTACAACTCCTCAGTGCATCAGTAGGTCTCATGAGACAAACCAGTGTCTTGGAACAAGGCCTTGAAAAAATCTTATTTGTAGTCTGGACATGAGGTCTTGACTATGTGGTTATGATATCCGACATTGTGAATTTTATCATTATGAAATTATCTATTGATATTACATGTGATTATTTGACTAGTAGAATATCCATGTGAATAAGTAAATGTAATTATTTGATTTATATTTTCCATATTATGTTGAAGTTTAAGTTTAAAAGGCTTGTGTTTAGTCTTATACATTGACTTAAATATTTATTCATGTTTATGAAAGTTTTTGCTATATTTTTATCCTTACTGAGCATCTGAGATCACCCCTTTCTTTTGTTTTATTTTTCTCATGATGTGTAGAATTATATTATAATTGACCTGCATGGATAGTCTATGGGATATGAGTGTTTTCAAATGAGACACAACGTTGTTTTTTTTATTTCATAATGTAATGTAAAACTTATGTATGTATCTAGTACTTCCCAGGATAGTAAACTAATTGGTCTATAGAGACATGATATCTTGTGATCATTCCAATGTTATGTAATAATGCACCTAGTCTGGGTAACTAGGGTTGGGGTATTAAAAATGTTGTGTTTTTATGTCATGTTTTGCACTTTAGGTGATTTTATGAAGTGTATGAGACCAACATTATACCCAAGTTATTATTTTACCCTTTCCCTATTTTCCCATGGTATTTATACATATGATGAGATAACCAGGGTTTTTCATTTTGATTAGCTAATGGGTGTCTCTAACCACAAGAATAAGTTGATTTTAAACTATTTATATTTATTAACACCTTAATTTCAACCCTTATGAAAATTTCTAATTTGAAATGTTTTTTCTTGAATATTAATTATATACATTTACTTATATTATCTAATCTGTGATATTCTATTTCATCATATATTGCACAATAATAGAAATCTTCCTGCTTCAAATAGACTCACTATAATCATTATCAAGGGACTCACTTAATAAAAATAAAATATACCAATAGATTTTTCATAACTACTCTACTCTCTTGAAGGTTTGATTTTTTTCAATGAATGAATACTTTATCTCTTCTATTATACACTATCATTTAATACTATGTATTATTATACACTATTATTTTTTTAATGAATAATATTAAAGAATGTTATTTAATATTTTCTACTATTATACACTATCATTATTTAAAATATACTATTATACACTATCCTTTAATAACGTCTATTGTTATACACTTTCATTTAATACTCTCTATTGTTATATACTATCTATTTAATGTATTATATACTATTATACAGTATAATTTTTTTTAAATACTTGGTGTTTTTTATATTTACTAATTTCAATGGAGGGCCTTCGCATTTATTTTTCTGAATGTGATAGATAATAAATCATAGACTATCATTTTTTTAATAATTCATTGATTTATTATCTATCCCATCTACTGAAATGTATATCAATAAATGGGTATTTTATTCATCTATTATTTATCCCATATACTATTTTATCTCACTAAAATGTATATGAATATACCCAAATTTGTGTATCTACCCAAGTACTTTCTCTTATAAATACATATTTCAAATTCAAAAACCCCATTTTCCAAAATGGATGATTGTTTGGTTTCTCTTAATATTTTATTTGTTTCCATTATAATTTTTTTTAGTAATGAAATGATGATGTGATTTATATGTTTTGAAATAGATTTTCCTTATAACAAGTTTAAAAAATGATGTCTTTGTATACTTTTCATCTGAATTACATGTAGTCTGCTATTTCATATTATTGTTTTTAGATGTTTGAGAATCTTTGAGTCAATTTTTTGAATAGGATTTTTGGTAGGTAGGATTTTTCCTTTAATCCTCTTAATAATTTTTTTATGTTTAGGGACACCATGTTATTGGGTGTTCCTATTTTTTTCCAGATAATAAAATTCTTGAAGGATTATTGTTTTCTTTAGCATGTGTTTTTTTATGATGGATCAACTTATGTGATAGTTTTGGTTTCCCCTATACTATTCATTTCATTTTAGATCACTGTAATTGAATGTATATACTCACCAATTCTTGAAGTATTCAATTCCACATCCATTAAAAAGGTCTAATCATCCTCTTAGCCTAAAACAATCCATTTGATTTTCCAAAATGATTTTTTTTTGTATTGTCTATTATGTGTAAAGAAACATAATTACATTATCTTTTTATGCAGTCTCACAAATTTCGATAAAATTTTGTGGCCCTATTCCAAAATCAATTTTTTTGGAAAAAATGTAAATTCTCCATGGGTTTTGAGTTTGTTTTGATCTGTTTAAATTATTTTCCTTTTTTTAATTTACGGGTTTTGGGGTTTTGAGTTTTCGGTGTTTTTATAGAGTATTTTGGACCTCATTGTAGTGGCTTTGAGTTGCTGTTGTCAAAGGCGACTTGCGCATGTATTCATAGGTATCCATATACATATGTAAGTTTCCCCATATATATATATTCACTCATGAAAGTATGACTATATATATATATATATATATTGGGTCTAGGTGTGCTTATTTATATATATGAAAAATGCATACATGTGTAAGGTAAAGGGGTATATGCATGTGGAAGCATATATGAAAGAATCCCCTTGGACATATTTGGCCATGAAAATATGTACATAGGGACTAGATATCCTTATATATATGTGAAAGTGAATATGCATGAAAGTGGTAAATGGAAGATTCGAGTTGTTTCCTTCAAAAGTATAGAGCCTTGAGTTTGAGTTAGGTTCCCTTCTGCATTTGCCTTTAAATTTAAAGAATCATTAATTGATGGTATTTTACACCATGTTTTTGTACTAAATAATGATATTTATATTTCTTAGAATAATTTTTTGATATGAAATAAATTGTTTTCCAAATTGAATCAAATCGAATCAACCTAACCTGATCCAAATCAAAACAAACCAAATTAAATGAAACCAATATGAACACATTAATACTAAATTGAATGAAATAGGACATAATATAAGTAGGAAAAACAAAAATAATATGAATTTTATTAATCTATAAAGAGAAAAACTGAATATTCCTCAATGAATCTAAAATAAAATAAATTAGCCTATATCGAACAAATAAATTAAAACTAACCAGATTTAAAACAAATCATATCATATTGAACCAAAGTGAATCATAAATAATCAGTATAATCCAGTTATACCTCTATTAACTTTCCTCAATTAGGATTTAATCAAACATAACTAATCTAGATGAACTACAGGAAACTAAACCAAATAAGATTATGAAGAGTAAACCCAAAATGAGTTGAACTAAATATAGTGGGACCATAAAATCCCATAATAGATAGAATAAAACTAAATAAAAATTAGAATAAAACATTTAAAAAACATTCAAAAACTAATTTAACATTACTAGTATAAATGTAATTCAGATAAACCAAAATAGATCTACAATGATCAAAATAAATAAAATAAAATTCATATCAAAAAAATTTGAATAAAGGTAATTTAGACCAAGTCAAAGTAATCTAACTTGAACTAATATCATATTAAAAATGATGAATCAAATTGGACCAAATATAATTAATTCAAACATATATGACCATAACTGACATGAACTAAACTAAACTAAAACAAACTAATATGAACTAAATGTAATCAAACTGAATCTATTAGAACTAAAATAAATGAAATTGTCTAATCTAATATAAAAAAAGAAAAACTATTTCTAATGAAAAGTTCCAAAACAAAATTTTATTGAGAATCCCCAAAATAAGATGAGACTCGAGCCAAAATGATTATATACCATTAATAGGAAGAATAATTTTTAATTAATAAGAATTTAATATTTGATAGTATCATTTTGAAACATGGATCTATTTCCCCCTTTCTTATAGGGACATGATTTGACCCATGGGAATTTACAGTTCTTATATGTTGGGAGGTGACTTCTATAGTCATAGGAGACAGGTATGTTGTAGTTTAGTTTTTATTTTCTTTTCTTTTATGCATCAGCCATATAGGCCTTTTACCACTTTCTATAGATAAATGGTAGGAAGGGGTCCATAAGGGAATTGAAGGCAGCAAAATAATTTTCCTTCCAAGGGCCGATTGGGGTAGTGGAGGGATTAATTATCGTGTTTCATTTTTTTCTACCCTTATACCATATTGGTTTTGTTTATTCTATTTTCCTTCGCCATAGATGTAGATGTATGGATTGGTCATGCATAAATTTATTTATTTTCCATTATTATTTTAATTAAATTTTTTTGGGTGAAATTATTCCCAAGTGGTTATTCCTTGATGCCTAGACATTTGTTCCATCTTGTGGACATAGACCATCTACCTTAATCCATCCTAGTCATTCCTATATTAGAGTTTAACTTGTTCATTACTATTTTTAAATCATGGTAGGTCCATGGATGTAAGAACCCAGTTTTTGGATATAAAAGACTTTGTAATATTATTTATATTATTCCAGAGTAGCGCCCTCAGACGGCGTGCGATTCCGAGCCCCAGAGTGGCCGGAATTAAATTTTCATTGCATTCACACTGAACACACCAAATAAATGGGATAACTCCTAAATGGTGATTTGGATAAGAGATCGGAGTATAAGGATGGGTCTGAAATGGGGTGTTTACCCTAGAAAAAACATAAAGAATGTTGGCGCGGGATTTTTGGACCCCTCTCCCACTACCAGAACGTTAAACGAATAAATTAATTAATTAATTAATTTGTTTAATGGTTAAACTAATGTACCTTTTAAACGGTGGCTTGTATTGGAAAACCGAGGGCACCATGGAGTCCCAAACGTGTCTTTTACCCTATGAGGAGTGTAATCTTCACGGGCGCGGGTCGTCTGTGAAAAATGGCCCCAGGGGCGTTTTCGTAATTTGGTGGCCACAGGAGTTCAGTTTTATAACATTCAAACGGAATCTTAGAATCAAATTCCGAGACCTCCGTTGTGCTCGGGAGGTGGTTTTTATCCTAAGGGAGACTTAAACACAACCCCGTCGGGGGTTTCAAATGTGGGTTAAATTTGGGGGTTTAAGTTAATTAAAATTTTAATTAATTTTCTTATTTAAACAAAACCCACCCCCCATCCTTCTCCTTTGGAACCCCCTGGCAGAATCTATCACCCAAGAAGACCTCCACCCTCAATCTCCACCTCTCCTCCTCCCCTCCGGCAAGGCAGCGGCGCGGCGGTGGACCCTCCGTGAAGCTCCGGGAAAGGCCCAAGAGGTAGGAGTTGTCGTTTTCGTTTTCTTTTCCTGCACCTACTTTGAGATCGTTTATTTGCATCAAATTGTTGGTATTTATTTGAAAACATCCCATAATCGTGTATTATATTTTATGAGCTTTCCATCGCACTTTTCGGATTTGAAATCCGAGTTCGGAGGAGGACGCAATCGTGCGTCGAAGCTTGCAGGTTTTGGTTTTTTTTCAGCGGGCCTTCAGCGGAGGAGGCGACCAGGGGCTTCGTCCAGGCGCAGCAAGGTGCGGGTGAGCAAGGGTGTCCGGGGGCATGCGGCTCTAACGGGGTCGCTGGGTGGTGGCACGAGCGGGCTTCAACGGGGCGTCGGCGCGAGGTGGAGCCGGTCGCGCGAGGCGCCGGCTCCAGGCGGTGAGGCCGAGCCGCCAGGGCGCGGCGATTGCGGGGTCACGGCGCGTGACCCCTGCGCGGGGACAAGACCTGCGAGACGTGGGTCTTCACGCGGCAGGTGCGACCAGCCCTCGTGGCCGGTCTGCACATGGACTGCGAGTCCACAGCCAGTCCAGCCCAAGGGGCTTTTCCCCCTCGACTTAGACGCCCGTATTTTCCACTACAGGCGTCCATTTTGAGTGTCGTCTGTGGCTGTGGAACTGTAGCGATGAGGAGAAATTTTTGAGATGGTCTCGGGAATTTTTAATTCCCAAGACGAGGGGCTTGGTGGCGCGACACACCCATAAAGTGGGTTGGGGTTATCCCGGGAGTTCTTGTTTTGGACGGCACAGAGGCAACTGACATCCGTTTTGAGCGTCGTCAGTGGCGTTGCAACCCTGGAATTGCACTGGAGTTTTCTAGTGTAGTTTTGGGCGTTGAAACTGGAGTTGATTCATGGGCCCCACGGCCCATCTATTGAGTTGTGATCAGTATTTTGTGACTTCCTCTTTGGTCGTCCATTCAGGGCATGCGAGCAGTCATTTTGGGAGTTTTTTCGAGGGCGATGCAATGGAGCAATCTGCATGCTTTAATTTAGCACGATGGTGTGGGCCCCGTGAGGGCTATTTCGAGAGTTGATGGTGATTTCCGTCTTTATCACCGGGAGTCTGTTTTGGAAAAGTGAATAGTCCATCTTGTATACTTTTTCGAGAGGATCGGAACGATACGATATGTTCATTGTGTTTCGGGACCGGGATGCGTGTCCCACGAAGCACCGCTCGTGTGCGGTGCGCCGGAATTCATCTTTTCTCCGAAAATCCATTACACTCAAGTGAGTAGTTCTTTTTGATGGGTTTTCCCAAGGGGATTGCAATGGTGCGGTGCGCCTGACTATTTTTGGGGTCGAGGCTTGGGATCACGGGACGTCGTTCAGGCGTAAAGTGGTGTTAGTGACTTTTCCGTCAGATATCCATTGGAGGAGAGTAAGTAGTCAATCTCGAATGTTTTTCCATGAGGATTACAATGGTGTAATCTGTTTAGGCGAGAATAGCCTCCTACACGATCATATTAAATGTGGAATATGAAGGTTCTCCGGTGGTGGTTCTTCTACCGTGTTTGTAGCGGACCCTTGGCGTGTGATCGAGTGCACTCTTATGTGAGTGAAGTATATGTTTGAAGAGATGTATTTGGCCGTGACTGGGTCAGTGAGGTGGCAAGTTGGAGTTGTAACATTATGCATTCGTGTTGATGTTGGGTTTCGTGTGCACAATAGCCTTTGGGCTGGAACGTGGTATACTCTGGGAGTATATGAGAATTCTTGTAGGTACATGTAGTTGTTTGTACCTGAGAACGTTTGTGAGTTCGGTTTGGGTTGACTTGGGGCCACCCATCGTCTGGGCCCCATGTGCATGTCGTGTTCTTCTTTACGTACTTTTGACCTCTCGTGACGTAGAGGGTTCCTTGGTTCTCATTTATTGAACAACAGGGTTGAGTTTTCCCCTGGTTCTGTTCTGGTTTTGGCCGGAAGAGATGGTTTGGTTCCTCCGTTCTTCAGTTGTAAGGGGTTTCAATGTCGTGCCCCCTTTCACCGTACTACGACACCATTTGTGACTACAGGTGTTCGTAGAGTGTGGGTGTCCCCCCCCCTCTTTCTGGGATGATTTGACTCGGTCTGCTTCGACAGTGACTCAGCAGATTGGAGCGTGATCGCCCTGAGGGGCTCAGGGAGTTTCTCCCATCACTTCATGCTCCCTAGTAGAGTTCTTGTGGATTTGGTGTGACTAACACATTACGCGGGCACCGATCCTCTACCTAGGAGGTTATTTCCAGTAGGGCTGAGGTTGTTACCAGCAGGGCTGAGGTTGTTTCAAGCAATGCTCGCAAGTCGTACCATCCAGAAGGGATGGCCAATAGGTTACCATCCAGCAGGGATGGCCAGTATAGCGGTGTTCACCGAGAAGTACCATCCAGCAGGGATGGCCAGAGAAGTGTTGGGCTTACCTCTAGTGGGGCTGGGCAATGGTCCCTGATGCCGGTTTTACCTCCAGCTGGGCTGGGAAGTGGTCCCCGATGATGGTTATGAGCCTCCCCCCAGTGGAGTACCCTTTTACAGGACTGAGCATTGGGACTCATCGATGACTTCATCCGTGTCTCCCTCTATTGGATTACCCTATTACGGGACTGGGCAGTGTGGCACCCATCGACTCTTGTCGGGTCTCCCTCCAGTGGGAACCCGTCGATTTCCAAGGATTACCCTCCATTGGGGCTGGGCAGGGGGTCACCTATCAATTTTGAAGAGACCTATCGACTGCGGGGTAGTGACGAGGTGTGGTTTGACGTTCCCCCATAACTCTCAAGTACAAGGGGTGCTTTCCCCACCGAGACGCATCCTTGCGACGCGACCTAAAACCGTGCAGGCGAGTCAGTGCCGCCTAAAGCCGATAGTTTCGAGGTGCGGTGATTTGAGCCCCTTGACTTGCAGTTCAGGGCAGACGTGCGGGATGCTGGACATCGATGGTGTTTATTTATGGGACTGTTGGCCACTCACTTTCTTGGGCTGAGCTACAGGATGGAGATCCCCTTACGACCTTATTCAGGCTTCTTGTTGAGCATATGTATATGTATATACCTTGTTCTAGTTCCCACTTCTTAGGTTTGGTTACTCTCCTTCCAGAAGAGGCGAAGACACGCAGGGTATGCCATGTGCTTTCAGTGTCTAGCTTCTCATGGTTGGACAAGTCTACTCTCCTGCTATAGGTAGCGAAGACTCAACGGGAAGTTCATCTTCTCACCGTTTCCAGCTCCTTTTGTCTGGACGAGTCTACCTTCTTTCCTCTTGTTGGGTTGAGCTAGACTCTCTCTATTGTCACTCTACTGCACTTTGTGTTTACTCATTTAATTTTCCCTATTCGATATACTGATCACCCTTTGGTACCTCTTTTGTTGCTCCCTTGAGCCTTTGGGGTATCCTTCTAAGTATTTTTATACTCACCCCTACTTGGGCTTTTCCCACACTTGGTGTGACCTTGCAGACAACAGACAGGTTGGTCATGACTATAGTGGAGCTTAGGAGTTTGGGAGCTTGGACCGTGTATAGTGGTCATAGTCGGGTTCCAGGTGTGGGACCCTTCAAGCTGTTTTTCTTTTGTTTACCTATTGCCGGGTTATGGAACCTTTTCTATTTGGGCACGTGTTTTGACCATTTTCTTTTCAGTATACCTTCTGCTTTTACTTTGTACTATTAGAGGTCGATGCACTTTTGTGGTTTATATATCGAGTTTCCCTTTACTTTACATGTCTTTTCTTTTTTACTCTATGTGTCTTTTCTTTTACTCTTCACTTCTGCATTGAGTGGGTTGCGTGTGTGTGTACAGTTACTTAGGCAAAGGCCTCCCCGAGTTTTCTATCCTTCAGCGCTTGTTGCCACCCCCTGGCCTATGGAGGTGGGCTTGGGGTAGTTGTGGCTCGAGCTCAGGTCGGGTCGGGTCATGAAAAAGTGGTATCAGAGCTAGTTCATTCCTTGGGACGTTGTGCAGATGTCCCTAAAAATGAATTGGTTGGGATTTAAGGCAACAGTGTTAACGTGTCTCGAGAGAGGCTCTTAGGCCAGGGAGTCCAATGATGGTGCGGCGGCCGACGTATCCATTCACCAGGACCCTGATAACTTTCTTTTCGACTTAGTATGCTGAGACACTTGTTGCAGGGAAAATTGGTGGGTGCATCACATAGGATTCAGTCTTTGACTGTCCTTCTTGAGTCAGCACCCCATTGTTGTTACTGTTATATACATATATCCTCATCTAATCGTGGTACTCCTTGATAATATTTAGGATTTCTCTGCAAAGACAGCCAGCTAGGATACCAGTTTTGGTTCACGAAGATGATCTTGTGAGCAACGATGCCACAATCCAGGACCCATCATGTGATCCCCTTTCTTCGGGTGGGCCGGTAGCAGCACCCCCACATGTTGAGCAGCAGACAGCTACAGCAGAGCAGACTAAGCTTGAGCATAGGTTGAGTGCGCTCTGTGAGTTCCAGCGGAAGAGACCGCTGAGGTTCAGTGGTGAGCCAGACCCTCAGGCAGCAGAGATTTAGCTAGAGACAGTGGTTCTCCTTTTCAGGCTTGTGTAGACACTGACAGATCAGAGAGTGGCTTTGGCAGCCAACCTTTTTCGTGAAGCAGCTTGGCATTAGTGGAGTCTGGTGACTTAGTTTTTTGACGAGTCGTCTCTTTCATGGGGAAACTTTCAGTTGTTGTTTCGTGAGGAGTTTTTCCCCCCTTCTTGCGCTCTGTTCATATTGAGGAGCTCCTTCAGTTTCAGTAGGGAGGGATGACGGTGGTCGAGTACATGACTAGTTTCACAGACCGTGCATGCTTTTACCCGGACTTGGTCCATGAAGACAACATCTAAGCGCGGAAGTTTGAGCAGGGTCTCCACCGAGAGATCTGTGCTGTCATAGTACCCTTGGGCATTTCCACATACGTTGGGGTGCTAGAGCAGGCGCTGGTGACAGAGAGCTTCCTGTCATGTTCTAGAGTTGGTGGTGGCAGCAGGCACGTTGGAGCCAAGACGTCTGTCGTAGCTAGCGGGCATCGGCAAGAAGAACCTCAACGCCGGTGACTTTCTGACAACCGGACTCAGGGGTGTGGTCATACACCACAGTGGCGCCAGAGGGCACCAGTGCATCCTAGAGAGATTCAGTACTATTTTTGCGATGGATGAGGTCACCTGGCATGGGACTGCCCAACCAGGCATGTGGAGAGCTTCGGGCAGGCAGCAGGTGCACCACCACGATGGAGGGAGTGCCATGATTGGAGTAGTACCCAAAGAAGTGGTGCTAATAGAGGAGCGGGAGGAGCTGGAAGTGGAGGAAAACCTTATGAGGTCTTCCCATCACCACTAGGTTTTCCACGTCAGGCTCCGGGAGCTGACAGTTGGGACCGTGGACAACCACAAGCTTTGGATGTCTATGATCCTGTAGAGCATGAGGTGATAAGAGATACGCTCTACAACGCTTCTACTTTTTGTAGTAGAATTATTAGACTCCGTGTGTGGAATGATTTTCTCCCTGATCCTTTTTTGAGGTGTTACCAGGGTGACGCAGGGCGTTGGGTGTAACCCTGTGTTGGTAGAGTAGAAGGTGTGTAAACTTCCTCTGTAGTTGATGGCGTCGACTTCATCGCTCTCCGAGCATGTAAGAGAGTATTGGTTGATAGACATCGACTGTGAAACCTTGCGCGACTAGATATCCTTGGGTGTTTCACCATATGGATATTCTGAAATAGGAAATCACCGGGCCTTGTTCCAGGTGCGGGTGGTGATTCCAGTCGTGACGTGTGACGTAAGGGTTCGGTTGGGGAGGTGAGCTACCCCCAAGAGCCTTCATGCCATTTGAGACCATGTAAAGGGATGGTGAGGTACTCTACCGCCTTGACCTAACCCCAAAGGCTAGTTTGGGTGCATAGCATCTCCCACGTGGCTCGCCTTAGGAGATTTGTGTGTGCTACTATGCATGTCATCGGTGAGGGAAGAACTCTCATGAACATATAAATCCTTTGGTCTATGTGTGGTGGCGCAGAATGGTGCAAGAGTTCTTCTGGGTACGGAAGAGCCAGGTTCAGACTTAGTACCCTGAGTTGTTCAATAGTTTTGATTTTTGGAGATGAAAAGAATGATGGAGATAATGATTTAAGAACTCTATTTTTGTCTATAAAAGACTTTGGAATATTCTTGATATTATTTCAGAGCAGTGCCCTCAGACGGCATGCGATTCTGAGCCCCGAAGTGGCCGGAATTAAATTTTCAGTGCATTCACACTAAACATGCCAAATAAATGGGATAAATCCTAAACGGTGTCTCAGATCAAAGATCTTATTGTATGGATGGGTCCAAAATTGCTTTTTTACCCTAGGAACGACATAAATCATGTCGATGCGGGGTGTTTGGACCCCTCACCCGCTACCAGAACGTTGAACGGATAAATTAATTAATTAATTAATTAATTTAATGGTTAAACTAAAGTACCTTTTAAATGGTGGGTTGGATTGGAAAAATGAGGGCACCGTTGAGTCCAAAACATGTCGTTTACCCTAGGAGGGGTGTAATCTTCGCGGGCATGGGCCGTCTGTGAAAAATGGCCCCAAGGGAGTTTTCGTAACTTTGTGGCCTCGGGCATTCAGTTTTATAACTTTTAAACAGAAGCTCGAAATAAAATTCTGAGACCTTCGTTGTGCTTGGGAGGTGGTGTTACCCTAGGTGAGACTTAACCTCGACCCCGTCGAGGGTTTCGAATGAGGGTTAAATTTGGGGGTTTAAGTTAATTAAAATTTTAATTAATTTTCTTATTTAAACCAAACCCACCCCCTTCCTCCTCCTTTGGCACCCCCTTTTGGAAGAGCTCACCCAAGGATACCTCCACCCTCAAGATCCTCCTCTCCTCCTCCCCTCTGAAAATGCAGCGGTGCGGCGGCGGACCCTCCGTGAAGCTCCGGGCAATGCCCAAGAAGTAGGAGTTGTCGTTTTCATTTTCTTTTCCCGCACCTACTTTGCGCTCTTTTATTTGCATCAAATTGTTACTATTTCTTCGAACAAATCCCATAATCATGTAGTATATTTTATGATATTCCCATTTCACTTTTCTAATTTTAAATCCGAGTTCATAGGAGAACGCAATCGTGCGTCGAAGTTTATGGGTTTTGGTTTTTTTTTTCGGCGGGCCTTCAGCAGAGGAGGCGGCCAGGGGCTTCGGCCGGGCGCAGCAAGGTGCAGGCGAGCGGGGGCGGATGGGGATGTGTGGCTTTGGCAGGCTCGCTGGGTGGTGGCACGACCGGGCTTCAATGGGGCACCGGCGCAAGGCGGAGCCGGCCGCGCGAGGCAGCGGCTCCAGGCGGCGAGGCTGAGCTGCCGGGGCGCGGGGACCGCGGGGTCGCGGCGCGCGACCCCCGCGCGGGGACCAGACCCGCGAGATGTGGGTCTTCACGCGAAAGGTGAAACCGGCCCTCGTGGCTGGTCTGCGTGTGGACCATGAGTCCACGGCCGGCCCGCATGGCTAAACCGCGGGCCGGCCCAGGCCAGGCGGACCGGCCGGTCCATCGCAAGGGGCTTTGCCCCAATCGACTTAGACGCCCGTATTTTCCGCTACAGGCGTCCTTTTTGAGTGTCATCTACGGCTATGGAACTAGATTGATGAGGGGAACTTTTTGATATGGTCTTGGGAATTTTTAATTCCCATGACGAGGGGCTCGGTGGCACGACACGCCCGTAAAGTGGGTTGGCATTATCCCGAGAGTTCTTGTTTTGGACGGCACGGACGCATCCGATGTCTGTTTTGAGTGCCGTCAGTGGCGTTGCGACCCTGGCGTTGCGCTGGAGTTTTCTAGTGTGGTTTAGGGCATTGAAACCAGAGTTCAGGCATGGCCCCCATATCCTGTCTGTTGAGCTACGAGCAGCGTTTAGCGACTTCCTCTTCGATCATCCATTCGGGGCGTGCGAGCAGTCATTTTTGGGTGTTTTTTCGAGGGTGATGCAATGGCGCAATCCGCCCGCTTTAATTCAGCACGATGGTGCATGCCCCATGAGGGTCGTTTCGGGAGTTGATGGTGATTTCTGGCTTTATCACCGGTTGTCTGATTTGGACAAGTGAATAGTCCATCTTGTATACTTTTTTGAGAGGATTACAATGGTGTGATCTGCTCGTTGTGTTTCGGGGCCAGGATGCGGGTCCCACAAAGCACCGCTCGTGTGCGGTGTGCCGGAATGCATATTTTTCTCCGGACATCCGTTCCACTCAAGTGAGTAGTCCTCTTGATGTGTTTTCCCATGGGGATCACAATAGTGCGGTGCGCCCAACTATTTTCGAGGTCGAGGGTCGAGATCACGGGACGTCGTTCGGGAGTAAAGTGGTGTTGGCGACTTTTCTGTCGAATATTAGTTAGAGTCGAGTAAGTAGTCGATCTCGCATGTTTTTCCATGAGGATTACAATGGTGTAATCTATTCAGGCAAGCAGAGCCTCTTACGTGATCTTATTAAATGTGGAATATGAGGTGCTCCGGTGGCGGTTCTTCTACCGTGTTTGTAGTGGACCATTGGCATGTGATCGAGTGCACTCCTATGTTAGTGAAGTATATGTTTGAAGAGATGTAGTTGGTTGTGACTGGGCCGGTGAGGTGGCAAGTTGAATTTGTTACATTATTCCTTCGTGTTGACGTTGGGTGCCGTGTGCACGATAGCATTTGGGATGGAATGTGGTATACTCTAATTGTATACAGGAACGGTTGGAGGTACATGTGGTGGTTTGTACCTGAGGATGTTTGTGTGTTCGGTTGGGTTTGACTTGGGGGTCCACACGTCTTGTGGGCCCTTTGTGCGTGTCATGTTCTTCTTTACGTACTTTTGACTTCTCGCGACGTAGAGGGTTCCTCTGTTCTCGTCTGTTGACCAGCAGAGTTGAGTTTTCCCCTGGTTCCATTCTCATTTGTTGACCAGCAGGGTTGAGTTTTCCCCTAGTTCTGTTATTTTTTTGGCCGGTAGAGATGGTTTGGTTCCTATGTTCTTCAGCTATAAGGGGTTTTAGTTTCGTGCCCCCTTTCACCATACTGCGACACCATTTGCGACTACGGGTGTTCGTACAGTGTGGGTGTCCCCCCCCCCTTCTAGGATGAGTTGACTCGGTCTGCTTTGACAGTGACTCAGTGGATTGGAGCGTGATCGCCCAGAGGGGCCCGGGGAGTTGCTACCATCAATTCATATTCCCTAGTAGAGTTCTTGTGGATTCGGTGTGACCAAGACATTACGCAGTCACCGATCCTCTACCCAGGAGGTTGTTACCAGCAGGGCTGAGGTTGTTTCGAGCAGGGCTCGCCAGTCTTACCATCTAGCAGGGATAGCCAGTGGGTTACCATCTAGCAGGGATGACCAGTACAGCAGTGTTCACCGAGCAGTACCATCCAGCAGGGATGGCCAGAGCAGTGCTAGTCTTACCTCCAGTGGGGCTGGGCAGTAGTCCCCGATGCAGGGTTTACTTCCTGCTGGGCTGGTAAGTGGTCCCCGATGATGGTTCTGAGCCTCCCTCTAGTGGAGTACCCTTTTATGGGACTGGGAATTAGGACTCATCGACGACTTTAGCCGGTTCTCCCTCTAATGGATTACCCTGTTACGGGACTGGGCAGTGTGGCACCCGTCGACTCTTGCCGGGTCTTCCTCTAGTGGGAACCCGTCAACTTCCAGGGATAACCCTCCAGCGGGGCTGGGCAGGGGGTAGCCTATCGACTTTGAGGATACCTCTCGACTGCGAGGTAGTGACGAGGTGTGGTTTAATGTTCCCCCCTGAACTCTCAAGTACGAGGGGCGCTTTCCCCACCAAGAAGCGTCCTTGCTATGTGACCTAAAACTATGCGGACGAGTCAGTGCCTCCCAAAGCAGATTGTTTCGAGGTGCAGTGATTTCATCCCCTTGACTTGCAGTTCGAGGCAGACATGAGGGATGCTGGGCATCGATGGTGTTTATTTCTGGGACTGTTGGATACTCACTTTCTTGGGCTAAGCTATGGGATGGAGATCCCATTACGACCTTGTTCGAGCTTGTTGTTGAGAATATGTATATGTATATGCCTTATTCTAGTACCCACTTCTTGGGTTTGGTTACTCTCCTTCCAAGAGAGGTGAAGACACACGGGGTATGCCACGTGCTTTCCGTGTCTAGCTTCTCATGGTTGGACGAGTCTACTCTCATACTATAGGTAGCAAAGACTCAATGGGAATTTTATCTTCTCACCGTTCCCAGCTCCTTGTGTCTGGATGAGTCTACCTTCTTTCCTCTTGTTGGGTTGAGCTAGACTCTCTCTACTGTTACTCTACTACACTCCTTTTTGTACTCCTTTAATTTTCCCTATTCGATCTACTGCTCACCCTTCGGGACCTCCTTTGTTGATCCCTCAAGCCTTCGAGGTATCCTACTGAGTATTTTTATACTCACCCCTACTTGGGCTTTTCCCTCACTTGGTGTTCCCTTGCAGACGACAGACAGGTTGGTCGTGACTACAGTGGATCTTAAGAGTTAGGGAGCTTGGACCACGTACGGTGGTCATAGTCGGGTTCCAGGTGTGGGATCCTTCCAGTTGTTTTTCTTTTGTTTACCTGTTGCTGGGTTGTGGCACCTTTTCTGGTTGGGTGCATGTTTTCCCCTTTTCTTTTCAGTATAACTTCAGCTTTTACTTTGTACTGTTAGAGGTCGATGCACTTTTTTGGTTTATATATCGTAGTTGCCCTTTACTTTACTTGTATTTTCTTTTTACTCTGCTTGTCTTTTCTTTTACTCTGCACTTCTGCATTGAGTGGGTTGTGTGTGTTTGTATAGGTACTTAGGCAAAGGTCTCCGTGATTTGTCTAGCCTTCAGCGCTTGTCGCCAACCCCTGGCCTATGGAGGTGGGCTTGGGGTAGTTACGGCTCCAGCCCGGGTCGGGTCGGGTCGTGACAATGGAAACATGGAATAACTAGGGAGGGACTGAGAACATCTTCACTATTATATTGTTAATGACCATAAAATAATGATTATTTTAGAAAATCATTAAGTTATACAAGATAAACTTTTAATAAGTGAGTATACATTAGAGATATTAATCAAAATAACTAATTAGAAAATCAGGTAAACTCAATGAAATTTAACAAGGATGGTTACAAGAATTGACAGACTCTCCCAAAACACCCTAATTTGTATAAATAGTTTCAAAGATCATGTAGTGATACTTGTAAGAATAAATATTAAAAGGGAGAAAAAATTATTTCCATCACAATCTAAAATACACCAAATTTATTGTTTCATGTCATCACTTTAAAAAATGGAAAAATCTATAATAGTGTAGTTTCCTCATGGAAGTTTTGGGGGATTCAATTAAAAGAATATTCTTTTATAATGGTATTGACATTGGTATAATTCCCATAATTAAGCAATGAAGATAGTGTGAAACTTACTAGTATGTGCACTGGTTTGAATGGAGTTCATGAGGTATCTAATGGAATGCTACCATGAGAGATCTTTCTTCCAACATTATTTTATGATGGATACACCAATCATGTATTTTCTTCCTACGTGCATTAAAAATGTGATATTGTTAAAAGGCCAACTTCCTATATGAGGAAAATATAGCTTAACCATGTGAAACCCCACTTAGTATGTGGGAATAACTAATACATGTCATGATGAAAAAAATAAAACATGGAAGCCCACATAGTAAGAGTAAATCACTCATAAATGAAAACTCAATAGAGATCTTCTATAGCCATGTATCTTCTCCAACACGGCCTCCCATTTTAAAAAAATCTCACATGGGCCTCACTAATAAATACTAAATATTATAACTTCTATAGGATAGATGATTATTTAGGGATGGTGTTTTTTGCCTCAACCTCACCCACTATGTAGTCAACCTTGATCTTTATGGTATGTTGCTAATATGAAACATAAAAAAGTCTCTGGCATACCTCCCACAACTTCACTCCCTGATCCTCAACAAAAATAATTTTTGAGGCATCCCAATTCATTAATTCTTAGGATCACTCTATAGTCTAGGTTACCTTTACCTATATGATATAGTATTTTAAGTTTCATCCCCTATAAACATGGAAAACCTTCTAACTTGTTATATCATGGCCTCTCTTTAAATGAAAAACTGAAGTTCAAAAGGGGGATGGATTGGATTTTTGGTCTCCTTTCACTAAAACTTCTTTATATAGATTATATCAATATCAGATCAGCTCATGATTGGTTTCAGGTGGTTAATAAGCTGCCCTCTTTAAACCAAATTAATTTTTCAATATGCTTCCTCCCTCCCCCATCCATTGTTTCTTAACTAATAAATGCTTCCTCCCCTCTCCACCTTGATTTTTCCAATAACAGTTTAGTGAGATCCATTTCTATATGTTTAAAAAATATCACTTCCCTCACTTTTCTTGATCTCTATATGAACCAATACTCCACTGTACACTAGTGTTTCTATGATCTCACAATTACTCAATCCCTTGACCTATACCTTAATTCCTTTATGGGGGAATTTACAATATCCAGAGAAAAGGTTTCAAACATGCAAGATTTAGACATATCATAAAATTCATTCAGGGGAATTATATTAGAAAGTCAGTTTGAAAATTTAAAATCATTGCAAATCCTCTATGGATTATAGAACCTAAATATAATCCTTCAATTCAACACCACATGGATTCATCCATTTAAAGTTAAAGAAATAGATATGTCATTTACAAGTTTGGGCCCTAAGTTTCCCATATGGATGTAAGCCCAAAAAAGTTTGAGTTATGTATATTTATCTCAATGATTCATATACTACACAATGCCTAATTTATTATCTAAAAATTATATCTCCCTCGATTATAATAACCTAAGTGGTCAACATCCTTCAATCACTTCAAGTGTAGTGTATCTGACCTTTCCAATAATTATTTTAAGGGAATCACTTTTTCCCTTATTATATAAAAGGAAAAAAATGAGTTTTGTCTCCAATATTTGGACTTATTAAGAAATAATTTATCTGATGCACTCCCAAATTATTGTATGAATTAGAATAGTTTATGATGGTTCATTCTTGATAGTAATTATTTTATTAGAGTGGTACTAATATCCAGAGACTCTCTGACTTTGCTCTCAAAACATCATCTCCATAATAAATAAATTGCATGGGGACTTGTCATTGTATTTGGAAAGTTGGAGTAAACTAAGAGTTCTAAATCTAGGTGATAATAAAATTTCTATAATTTTACCTTGATCCAACTTTATAGTGCTTTTCAATCTCCAGGTTCTTATAATTTGAAAAAATAATCTATGAGGAATTATTCCTCGAGAGTTGTGTGTTCTCAAATTTCATCAAATCCTGGACCATGAAAAAAATAGACACATTAAAAATGTCCCAAATTGTTTTAAACCCCCTAAAACCATGAATTTTGTTACATAACGTGGTCGTTCTATAATAACAAATATGGAAGTTTTTGTTCTGAAAGGCATAGTAAATGAATATTGTGCTAAAGTAATATGGATATCATTTCATTTCAACCTTTGATAAAATAATTTATCAGAAATATTCTAATATAGTTGAATAACCTCCAGGAATTTCAAGGATTGAATTTATCATGGAAAAATATGTAAGGAAGTATACCACTGAAAATTGGTGCTATGGAATCTCTAGAATCTCTTAATCATTCTAAAATTATCCAATAATATCTTTTATGGAATAATTCCTATAGGCACTCAGATTCAAAGATTTCATGTTTACTGGTTCAGGAAGAGGTGCATGATGGATCTTCTTTGTTTTTGGGGGATAATAGAATATACCAACATTTCTGTAAACTGCTAGTGACCTGCTATGAATTATTAGGAGAGGTCATACCAACGGTTCTATATACCATTGGTATAAAATTATGTTGGAAAGTTTGTATACCATAGTTCTTGATCTATTGTTATGTAATTATGCCAATAGTTTTTATAAAACTATAAGTATATAGATCTTCCTCCCAAATATCCTAAAAGTTTCAATAAACCATTTGAAAAGGGTAATTGGAGACATCTTATACCAACAGTTTTATAGATTTTGTTAGTATAGGGATATATCGATATACCACATACCAAAAGTTCCTGGAACCATTAGGATAGCCGAAACCAATTGTTTCAGGGGATATCACAATGGTTTCAAACCATTGGGATAGGTTAAATTTTCAATAGTGACTTATGTAGTGTATGATTTTCCATTGGAGGTTGATGTGGGAAAAGCGATAGTAAGAGGTTATATTTTTGTTGAATCTTCTATAGAAACTACTTTATATGATACTGATTCCCCCCAATTTTTTATATCTAAACATTTTATTAATTTGATAAAACATATAAATGATATCATTTCCTTCATCATGGATTTAACAGCACCTCTTTGGAATAGGAGAGAGTGGGGTTTTGAAGTCCATGTTGTTCTCTATTGATAGTTGACCCTAAGTTAGTCTAGTATTTTATTATTCTTGATATAGATCTATTTGATGTTATTATTGTGATATATTTTCTTATTTTTAGTCTTTATAAGGTTCATCGTTATCATTATCATGTTATATTACTTACAACTGATGAGAACTCTTAGGTGTTTCATGGAGAGTGGGATATGAGGTATAGTAATGCATGGCCTCCCCACCTAAATCTCACAGGTTTTTTGTCTACCATTACAGTTGATCTTGATGTCATTTCATATTTTTGTGATCTTACCATAGTTTTCTAGGACATTCCTAATGTTTTCTAAAAGTCTTTTCTATTCTTACTATCAAGAGATATGCAGAGTTTACAATTTATCTAGTTCCAAGTATGCAGTTGAAATCAATGCCCTCGTATCATATGGCACAAAAAGAGATAAAAGAGCTCAATGTTCAAATAAATGTTCTAATAGATAATGATTTTGCTCACCCTAATATTTCCCTGTATGAATACATAGTTTTCTTTTCTAATAAAGCTAATGGTTCACTTTGATTGTACATGGACTATCAGAAGTTGAATTGTGTAATGGTTAGGAATAACTATCATTTTCCCTCTATAGATGGTTTTCTTGATCAGTTGAAAGGGGTTAAGTGTTTTTCAATTATCGATCTTTGGTTGAGTTATCATCATCTCAGGGTTAGGGAGTTTGATATACCAAATAAGGATTTCATGATCAGGTATGGGTATTATGAATATCATGTGATGCCTTTTGGTCTAAATAATTATCCCATAGTTTTCATGGATCTAAATAATCGGATATTTCATTAGTTTATTAACACATTTTAGGTTTTGTTCATAAATAATATTTTGGTTTATTCAAGATCTAAGCATGAGCATCATCTAAGTTTGGTTTTAGAAATCCAAAGGAGTAACTATTTCTATGGGAAGATTTATAAATGAAGCTTCTACATCCAAGAATGTGAATCTATTGGGGAGTATTATTTCTAAGCATTTCTTACCAGTTTATCCAGAGAAGGTGAAGTTTTTATTTTCAAGGGAGGATCCATGGAACATCTTTGAGATAAAAAGATTCGGTCACGAACCAAAGCCGGGTCGCCATCCAACCCGGTGCCCGACCCGGTCCGCGACAAAACCCGAAGGGAATTCCCGATCCCCATGGGCTAGAATAAGTGCCTAAGTATCGAAACATTACATGGGAACGATTTACCCGAAATAAAATATAGAAAAACAAAAAATAGGATAAACAAACTGAAACTGGAACCAAAAAACCAAACACACCTTTAAACCATAAAGAGGTTCAAAGTTTACAATTCAACTAAAAACACAAAGTGCAAAACATCAAAAATAGAGAACTAAAACTCCAATACCAACCTCCAAGCGACACAAGAATCCGCATTCCCAAGATACCAACACGAACCTGCGCATGAAAACCGAAAGTATCCAGAATGACCATCACGAATCACAATGCCTCAACCTGGAATACAGAAAGAACAAGGTCTACATACACCCAATGGTGTATGTAGGGTGTGAGCCAAGAGCCTCATAGGATACCACCATATAAAAGTTTCTAGGTCATGGAATCAAAAATATAATTCAACAAGATCATTTAAAACCATACTTTTAAAATGCTTTTAAGGAAAACATTTAAAAGCTAAGAATGAAAAGAAAAGAACACTAAAAGAAAAACAATTTCACAATTACTACATTAATAACAGAAGAGGAAATTTATAAAGAACATGCACATACTCAAGTGGTCCTCTTGTATACTGACAGAAGGCACCACGTCATGAATAGTAGAGCACTGCGGGTAAATCCCCTAAGGTTTATCTAGCTCAAGTGGGACCCTAGAACCTTGTGTCTCATTGAAATGTGGGTTAGAAACCACGACCCTCGGAAAATGTGGCTTAGAAGACCACGAACCTCAGAAAACATGTCTTAGAAGACCAAAACCCTCATAATTCATATGTTTAGTTAGTGTTGCAATCATCAATCCAGGGACAATACCACTCCGGATCACTAGCGCACTAGTTCTAGTCCTCCCACCTAGATACCCAGGGTTTTTCCTTGTGCTCAATCAAGTTTCACATACACATAGTATATTGCTTCCTCATATAATAGACCAAACAAGACCTTACACAGAAAGGTCACCATTTTCATACCCAGACAACAATTCAAAAACTCACGCACACCCGAATACCTTTCAAAAATATATTTGTCGTTACCTAATCGTTTCACAAATCCCCATTTGGAAACAGTCAAAGAAGAACATAAACAATTGATGCAACTTAGAAAAAATTATTTAAATAACACAATAAGGGTCGACACAAATAAATACACCCAATTACAAATAGGAGAGTCATACAAACCACTTGCTTAATAAATTGTCCTTAAAAATAGTTTTTCACCAAATACAAAATTAACTGAACCATTTTCACCACTTATAAAACACCACCAGGCAACGCAAAGTAGGTTTACACCAAAAATGTCTCAATTTATAAAAAGATTCCACTTTAAATACAAATGCGTATTCAACTTTTCTCAAATAGTACTTTTGCACCATCTCAATAAATCAATAAACCATTTGAACTATTTGTTAAATCATTTCAACATAAACCAAGAAAACATTACACCAAAAACCACTTTATCACATATGTAGACATCACTTTGAAATCAAATACTCAAGGTAACAATATCAAAACATGTTTCACTTTCTTCAACAGTTTTCAATTTAATTTTGAGTGTGCACAATATGACCACACACCCAAAATGACTCATTTTTCTTTGAGAACCCCCATTTAGACATACACACACCTCAACGAATTTGAAAACACATTTTGCACCAACCAAATAACCCAAAAAACATTTCCACCCATGTTTCGCATCTCAAACACCGCTTAAATAAACAAATGTTCAATTTATAAAATATCACATGTGCATACATAAGGCCTCACATTAAAACCGACAAATTTTAGATTCCAGAACTATTTTAAAAGCAATTTCACATCTCAACCCTTCCAAAAATTTCATTCACACCCTTAAAACATACTCAAAGTTCATAATAAAAACCAACACTTCAAAATAGTTTGTCTTATTTAAAAAAACTCAATTTTATCACACTCGCACCTCAAGTGTTCTAGAAAACACAATTTTCACCCCTTAAACAATTAGCTAAAACACATCTAAAAATTTCAACTACACACCACGCCTAAAATACAAAGTCATTTACAAATAAAAAATTCAGTTTCATTAAATATGAAAATTGAAACATATCCAAAATAAAAATTTTACTACGCAATTTTGTCATTAGACCTCATTAAAATTTAATTAAGAAGCTAGTGAAATCATCTAAAGATGCTATGGCATGGAACCACCTACCTCAAAACAGGAAAACCACAAATTCAAAGTGAAACTCCAATTGCACACCAAGCACACCTCAAACAACTTCAAATAAACCCTAAAATAGAGGACCAGACCAAAGTTATCAATATCGGACCTCAAAAACTCAAAAAATACCAAAATGAAACCCTAAGGTTCGTGCAAGGGATGACCCAGAGGAATCATGCCCATAAGGAGGAGGGTGGAAGGTTTGTGGCGGGGAGAGGGGGATATCGGCGGTCTGTATCGGAGGGCCGATCTGCACAGGAGGTGTGCGCAGGGGTCCGGGTGGCTGTGCGAGCCGGATGGCTGGGAGCAGCGGTGAGGCGTTGGGTCTTCAGGGGAGGTCACGTGACTACATGAGGTGGGGAAGCCGGCAGACAGCGTGGGCGAGGGAACCGGCAGGTGGCGTGGCGAGTAGGCCGGCAGGGGGTTGTGGTGCGATCCAAGAGGAGAGGGGGGAGGTTTTGATGGGAAGAAGAAAAGAGGGAAAAAATGGGGAAGGGAGTGTTTGGCGCGATGCCAAGAAGAGGAAAAAAATAAAAAAATAATAATAATTATAATAATAAGAAACCAAATAAAAACTAAAACAAAAACAAAAACTAATTATGATTATAAAAATAATAAAAATAATAATAATAATATTATTATTATTATTAATATTAAAAAATATTAATTTTTTATCACTTATAATTTTATTCTATTTTTATTTTAACAATCATTTAATTTCATTCTTTACTACTAATTTATTTTATTTAATTAGTTAACCTACAAGCAGGGCATGTGGGAGGTCACGCAACGACCCAGGCCAAGTCACGCAATGTCGATCATGCCCTGCCCATGCGTCAGACACTGCCACGCCTAAAATATTCATTTATCAGCAGAAAGTAAAAAAATTAATCAAACTCATCCCGCACTTCAACAAAGATTTTCTAAAGCGAATAAAAATAATACAAATATTAACTAAAATTTGTTTTAGAAATCTGGGTGTGAAAAGTCTCCCCACCATAGCGATTTCTGTCCCCGGAAAGCCACAACTAAGATAGAAGCCCCAAGTAGAAAACAACACCCCCTTAAAGTTCAAAGAGTATTCCCACCAAAAAGAAAGTGAAGAGAGGAAAATGCATCGTGCTCAGAGAAAGTGAGTCAAATACAACTTCAAGAAACTCGTAAAAAGACATTCTGATATGTGTTGCCCGCCCCAAAGAGCTAGAATGCCTCCAGTTGACTGATCAAGGAAAGGAACTCTCGCACCCATGGAAACCAACTTCACAAACCAAAAAATCACAAGCACCATTGGATGAAGACCACACCATTTGGCTAGAATGAACAAACAAGGTCAACCCACAACAAAGGAACACTCTTATCACTTATCACCAAGTCATCTTTAGAAATAGAACCAAAAGGTCAACATGGGGAAGCCCGAGGGGCTCCCCACCATTAAGAACCTACCAACACCCAAGGTGAGACTGGAGGACCGAAACGGGGAAGTCCGAGTAGACTACCCGCCATTAAAGAAAAGCCCATCGCCGATTTACTCCAGAGAACTTCGTGCGAGACCCAACATGGGTCTCCCCACCATTAGAACTAACAGAAGATATAGAACTTTGAAAATTTCCCGATGATGACCAAACACCCCACCACAAGGGGTGGGGAGGGAGGGGCCCAACCACCAGGCGTCAAAACCATGACCTAAGACCAATGAGTATCTCCATTTCCCTGAATGAGTACTATTCAAATCTAATACTGATTTACCCATCATACCCCATAAGGACCACTAAAAGCAATTACACCCCGTGGGATTCAACCCCCAAGACATTAAGGTACGAGATGACAACACCTCCCCATGGCAATGGGAAATCCCATGCACCCAAACAGGTTAATTAGAACAGAACAGCTACAGGAAACAATTTAAATTGCTTCCACCTTAAACACCATTGATAGAAATAAGGTCGGGTTCCCGTACACTCCTGGGGTTCTTGACCACATGTTAGCTTCACTCCAAGGCCTATGGCTGGAGCCCTAATGTTTGAAGCATCTCCCACCTCACAGTTATGTATAGAAGACTCCCAAACGGAGCTTCTCCTTTTGGTGTAGTACGCAACCACACTACAACCGAGACAACCCAAGAAAACACAACACATTACGACAGCCAACTGATTATACATGGAACATTCACTAACACAAGAGCTGCAATAGTACATGCGCATCACCCTTTGTCACACTGAATGAGAACATGACACCACAAATCGTCACCTAAACATGACCATTGTTATTAAGAAAAACATTATACGGAGAAGGACTGCAAACTGAGTCTTAAACAACATGTGATTCCTGCAATCGACTGTAGCATTCCCACGTAGATGGGTATGCCACACTAGTGGCCTAACACAACCTTTTTCTTAAATGAAACCAACGAAGGACCAAAGGTCATTTAAAATAACAGCCCTCACCGACAAGTCTAGGTTGCTTCCACCTTTTCACTTAGAAGAGAACTCCCACTGCATGTGTTCACCAAACATGACCCTTGCAGCTGATGAAAACACTAAAACCCATTCAAGACATCCGTAAGCACTAATAACTCTGAATCTCCATCACCCTTCCCCGCTATAATTTCTTCCACCACTTCCACAGAAAACAATCAAATGCAACAATTTCAAGCTTCATACCCGATGACTCAGAAAACTCAATGAAACCAAAACTCTATTTAACTCCCCTCACATATGTCACCCCGCTGCGAGAGGATCCGACTATTTGTAAAAAGAAGAGGTGGGTTCAATTATAGAATTCAAGAAGAGAGTCCTCTGATCAACTGGAGGGTTTTCCAATGACAAATTGCCTATCACCACACTTCAATCTCATGTTAACACTTTATGGGGGGAGTACACTAGTCAATAAAGAAAACCATGGACCCAACCAAACTGGTCCAATGGTCGCGACATACCACAAACAAACACTAAACGTGTAGGGGGAACCACTACAAGGGCTCCCCGATGTACTTTTCAAAAATATTCACTAACTACACTCTTTCATACCAACTTACAAATAAGAATTCAAACTCAGGACACAAATCATTCAGGAGGGATCCTCGGCTCAAAATTCCTCACATCCAACATTTCCAAAACACAAGGAAGCACCACACAAACACCGATTATTAACACCCCAAATTCTCATTTAACAAAACTTTTTGAAAATAAGTAAATCTAGTGGGTTGCACAAACTCCAATGGCGTCCCATGGGCCTCGCACATGCATGTTCTCGTGCCACACCAGCACCCACCTCATGTCCATCCAGTTACTCATCCACTCGTTCCATTAACAATTTCTCTTTCCATATCAATCATGTATATGGTTGCCCATGAGAACACCAAGAATCAAAACCAAACCTTTCCATTTTTTTCAAAACCAAAACATTCAACCCACACTTTTCAAACCTCATACATCATTTTCTTTTTAAAGGGCTTCATTTAAAAACATTTTCCTAGACCAAATCATTTTTACTTAAAAACCAAATTTCCAAAAATTCAAAAAAAAAGTAATGAGGAACGGTGCAAGAGAAAATTAGTTTCAGCGGGATACTGGAACATATGGTTGGTGACCATACGCCAATCATGCCACCGTCATAGAGGATATTCTAGGACAGCGTCCCTGTCTCCACGTGGCTTGCCAAACCCTGCAAGCTCACTAGGACCACTGAAACCACTCCCTTTTCATTTCCTCTATATAAGATTAACCATGCGGACCAAAGTTTGTAGAAAAACCTCAACTTTATTTGGTAACTCAAGTCCCTCCACAAGGTGTGTTAGCCAGGCACCTTGCTCTTAGCCACGACGTCGAGTCCCGACAACCTTAACTCCTACCCATCGTGACTCTATCCCAAAATAACATGACTCAAGAGGACAAACTCCTTTGATATCATTTTGTCACAAACCAAGCCGGGTCGCCATTCGACCTGGCGCCCAAACTGGCACCCGACCCGGTCCGTGACAAAACCCGAAGGGCTTTCCCAATCCCCACGGGCTGGCGTAAGTGCCCAGGTATTGAAACATTACATGGGAACGATTTACCTGAAATAAAAGATATAAAAACAACTAATACGATAAACAAACTGAAACTGGAACCAAACAACCAAACATGCCTTTAAACCATAAACAGGTTCAATGTCTACAATTCAACTAAAAACCCAAAGTGCACAATAACAAAGATAGAGAACTAAAACTCCAATACTAACCTCCAAGCGACATGAGAAGCCGCATTCCCAAGCTACCAACATGAACCTTCACATGAAGATCAAAAGTATCCAAAACCACCATCACTAAGCATGATGCCTCAACCTGGAATACACAAAGAAAAAGGTATACATACACCCAAATGTGTATGTAGGGTGTGAGCCAAGAGCCCCATAGGATACCACCAAATAAAAGGTTCCATGTCACAACATCAAAAAGTTAATTTAACAAGCTCATTTAAAACCATACTTTTAAAATTCTTTTAAGGAAAACATTTAAAAGCTGAGAATGAAAAGAAAAGAGCACTGAAAGAAAAACCATTTCACAATTACTACTTTAATAATGGAAGAGGAAATTTATAAAGAACATGCACATTATCAAGTGATCCTCTTGTATTCTGACAGAAGGCATCACATCATGAATAGTAGGGAACCGTGGGTAAATCCCCTAAGGTTTATCTAGCTCAAGTGGGACCCTAGAACCTCGTGTCTTGGTGAAACGTGGCTTAGAAACCACGACCCTCAGAAAACATTTCTTAGAAGACCAAGACCCTCAGAAAATGTGGCCTAGAATACCACGACCCTCAAAATTCATATTTTTAGATAGTGTTGCAATCGTCAATTCAGTTAAGTGAAACAAGGACGATAGCACTCTGGATCACTAGCGCACTAGTTCTAGTCCTCCCACCTAGATACCCGGGGTTTTCCCTTCTTCTCAGTAAAGTTTGACATACACAGAGTATATTACTTCCTCATATAATAGACCAAAAATGATATTACACAGAAAGGTCACCAATTTTATACCCAGACAACAATTCAAAAACTCACGCACACCAGAATACCTTTCCAAAATATATTTTTCGTTACCTAATCGTTTCGAAAATCCCCATTTGGAAACACTCAAAGAAGAAAATAAATAATTCACAAAACTTAGAAAATATTATTTAAATAACAAAAGAAGGACCAACATAAATAAACACACCCAATTACAAATAGGAGATTCATACAAACCACTTTCTTAAAAAGTTACCCTTAAAACTAGTTTTTGCACCAAATACAAAATTAACTGAACCATTTGCACCACTTATAAAACACCACCAAATGACACAAAGTGGGTTTACACCAAAAACATATCAATTCATAAAAACATGCCACTTTAAATACAAATGCATATTCAATTTTTCTCAAATACTACTTTCGCGCCATCTCAATAAATCAATAAACCATTTGAACTATTTGTTAAATCATTTCAACATAAACTAGGAAAACTTTGCACCAAAAACCAATTTATCCTGTATGGAGACGTCACTTTGAAACCAAATACTCAAGGTAACAATATCAAAACATGTTTTACATTCTTCAAAAATTTTAAATTTAATTTCAAGTGTGCAAAACAAGACCACACACCCAAAATGACTCATTTTCTTTTGAGAACCCCCATTTAGACATACACACACCTCAAAGAATTTGAAAATACATTTCGCACCTACCAAATAACCCTAAAAACATTTCCACCCATGTTTCGCATATCAAACACCGCTTAAATAAACAATTGTTCAATTTATAAAATATCACACATGCATACATAAGGCCTCACATTAAAACACACAAATTTTAGATGCCAATAATTTTAAAAGCAATTGCACATCTCAACCCTTCCAAAAACCTCATTCACACCATTAGAACATACTCAATTTTCATAATAAAAATCAACACATCAAAATAGTTTGTCTTATTTAATAAAAACTCAATTTAATCACACTCGCACCTCAAGTGTTCTTAAAAACACAATTTTTACACCTTAAACAATTAGCTAAAACACATCGAAAAATTTCAACTACACACCATGCATAAAATACATAGGCATTTAAAAAGAAAAAATTCAGTTTCATCAAATATAAAAATTGAAATATATCCAAAATAAAATTTTCACTAAGCAATTTTATCATTAGACCACATTAAAATTTAATTAAACAGTAAGTGAAATCATCTAAAGATGTTACGGCATGGAACCACCTACCTCAACATAGGAAAATCCCAAATTAAAAGTGAAACTCCAATAACGCACCAAGTACACCTCAAAAAACTTCAAATAAATCCTGAAATAGAGGACCACACCAAAGTTATCAATATTGGACCACAAAAACTCAAAAAATACCAAACTGAAACCCTAAGGTTCATACAAGGGATTACCTGGAGGGATCACGCCCCCAAGGAGGAGGGTGGAGGGTTTGTGTTGGGGAGAGGGGGACGTCGGCGGTCTGTGCCGGAGGGCTGATCAGTGTAGGAGTTGCGTGCAGGGGTTCGGGCAGCTGTGCGAGCCAGTTGGCCGAGAGTAGGGGTGTGGCATCAGGTCTTCAGCGGAGGTCGCGGGATGGCACGAGATGGGGAAGCTGGTGGATAGCGCGGGCGAGGGAACCGGCGGGCGGCGTGGCGAGCAGGCCGGCAGGGGGTTGCGGTGCGAACCAGGAGGAGAGAGGGGAGGTTTTGACGGGAAGAAGAAAAGAGGGATAAAATGGGGAAGGGAGTGCTGGGTGCGATGCCATGAAGAGGAAAAAAATGAAAATAAAATAATAAAAAATAAAATAAAAAGAAACCTAATAAAAACAAAAACAAAAACAAAACCAATTATAATAATAATAATAATATTATTATTATTATTATTATTATTAAAGAAAAATTAATTAATTTGTTTATCACTTCTTATTTTATTCTATTTTTATTTTAAAATCATTTAATTTTATTTCTTTATTACTAATTTATTTCATTTAATTAGTTGACCAATGATTAGGGCGTGTGGGAGGTCGCGCAACGACCCAGGCTAAGTCATGATGTGTTGATCGTGCCCTGCCCGATCGTCGAACACTTCCATGCCTAAAATATTCATTTATCAGTAGAAAGTAAAAAACTTTAATTGGTATCATCCCGCACTTCAACAAATATTTTCAAAAGCGAATAAAAATAATAAGAATAATAAATAAAATTTGTTTTAGAAATCTGGGTGTGACAGATTCCTTGGCCTTTTTAAATACTATCAGAGGTTTTTCATGGATTTATCAAAGTTAGAATCACCTATAACTAATATTACTAAGAAAGGGGTGAAGTTCATATGGGATACAAAGTGTCAGACTTATTTTAATAAGTTGAAAAGACTTTTCACATCATCACCTATCATGATCTTACCAGAGCCTGATAATGGGAAGGTGGTATATTATGATGATTCTGGTGTTGGTTTAGGTTCGATGCTTATTCCGGATAACCATGCAGTGGATTATAGTTCTCTTCATCTTTGGATGTATGAGAAGAACTACCCCACTCATGATTTATAGATTTTCACGATTATGCATGCTTTTAAGTGTTGGTGGAATTATTTTTTTTGGGAGAGATTTAAAGTATTTTTTGAACACAGGAGTCTGAGAAAAATATTTTATCAAAATGAAGTGAATATCAGATAGAGGTGGTGGGTATAATACCTTCATATGTTCAATTTTGACATCACTTACACCACAGGGAAGTAGAATGTCATAATAGAGGTTCTCGACAAGAAATTTCCACCACATGTAGTTTTAAATTGATGGATGAGTAGAACCAGATGGGACTCTTCACTCAGTTGCATCTAGATGATCATGATGATGTTTATGGTGTAATTATATCCATTTTTTCAATTATCATCATCTCTCATGGAGACTATTCTATAGATTTAGAAGTGGGATGATGATTCTAGGGGTATCAAAGAAACCCTTTATGGTGGTAAGACCATTTTTGGTTGGTGTCTCCCTTCTGATGGTATTCTCTACATTGGGGATCTTTTTTACCAGAATCTATAAGGAGTTAATTTTTTTTTTGGTTTTTATAGTTCTTTTTGGTTTCTTTATCTAGGAATTGTAAAGATGTATTAAGACATGATACAATGTTTCTAGTGGTTAGGTATGAAGCATGACATTGTTAATTATGTGTCCCATTATTCCACCATTCAACACATAAAGGAAGAGAATTAAAATCATTTTAGTTTTCCCAAACCTCTTTTGGTGCCAGTTTTTAAATGGTTTGATATTTATATGGACTTCATTGTTGTATTTACATGGAATCCCTAAGATAACAATTCTATTTGGGTGATGATTGATCAATTGGTGAAATCTTATTATTTTATTTTGATCAAGGACACCACTATGATTGATGAACTAGGTAATTTTTTTATATAGTAGATTGTGATGTAACAAGGTACTTACTCTACCATTTTTTGGGATATGGATCCCAATTTTGCATTATGGTTCAAGAATAGTCTCCAGAAAGTGATGAAGACTTAGGTTCGGTTGAGTATATCTTACCATTGAAAGACGGAAGGTTATATGGAGTGTTCTCTTCAAATCCTATATGATATACTCTAGGAATATATCATGGATTTTAGTGGATTATAGGAAATCCATTTGGGACTGGTCATGTTTTCATATAACAATAGTTATCATTCATCAATCAGAATGGATCCCTTCGAGGATTTGTATGATCGATCGTGCATATTACATATTTATTAGGTAAATATGGGTGAGGCATATCTTGTGGAATATAGTCTCTTTTAGGAGACATCAGTGAGGATTTAGGACACATATCAACATTTGGTAATAGCACAGAGTTGACAGAAATCATATTCACATCATCGACATCATCCTTTGGATTTTTCCATTGTTACATGAGTTTTATTGAAATTTTTTCCTCAGTTATGTCACCGTTATCTTGTTAAATATGTAAAGTTAGCTCTAAGATATGTTGGACCTTTTGAGTTCACTAAGAGGCTTGGGAAGGATTATTATAATTTGGTTCTTCCAATTTAATTAACTAGTATTCTTGATATTTTCTACATATCATATCTCATTATATACCATTTTTATCTATTTTGAGTTGGGAAGATATTTATTAAGAGTTATAAATATCAGTTTTAGATAATCTAGTAAAGATTTTCGATTCTCATATAAAATTATTACATCGGAATTCTATCCCATTGGTTTTAGTTTTATTGAAATATTGATAAAATTTCCATGAGACTTTAGATTATGAATCATTGATGAGGGAATAGTGGTCTCACCTCTTTCTAGAGCACCCTTCTTCTATATGACATCCTAATGAAAAAATTTCTTATAGTGGGGAGATTGTAACATCGTATATTTTAAATTGCACTCTTTTTTATTAATATCTTACCTTGTGTGTTTGAAGGGTGTGAGAGTTTTTTTAGCAGTTTTCTATAGAAATTGGGTCTGACACTACTTTCTAGACACTTTTATGTCATAAGTTTGGGCTTATGGTATAAGCTCTTCACTGAGAACCATATGTAAAATGGTTTAGTGCATAATAGTATTTCAAGACATAAATTAGTATTTTATTTTTAAAATTAATTTTACATCATAATAATATCTTTTACATTATAAAATCATTTATAGGAATATATTTTAATATGAGGTGATGTATTTTACAACGTATGTGTATTACAACAATTTTACACCGTATATCCCTAATTTACAATGTAAATATCTTTAAACAAGTAGGTTTTATGTTCTGTAAGATTAAATCCTAATTATTTATCTTTTGATCTTCCCTTCCTCAAACTATATGTAACACCCCAAGCTTCTACGGTACGCTTCTCTTTGAATAATGCGATAGCGTGTGTTGTACGCAACATCGAGTTCTAACACACCACAACCAATCAAACTAGCTGTTATGAATAGTAATACCTAATTTTTGAAATTATATATATTTTATATTTCAAAATGGACTTCATTTTTGGATTCGGAATATCGAAATTATCCTAAGATGAATTTTTGGTATTTTTCTGAGAACTTCCAATTTTTATGAATAGTGAAAAATACTTAAAAACAAATTTTTTAATCAAAATAATTTATAGGGATAAATTATATTATTTAGCGGTTTTAAATTATAATTAGAATATATTTTTACAATTTTGTCCAATGGTTTTCATTATAATTAATTTCACTTTGAAATTGGACCTAAACAATTGTCAATCTTTTGATATATATTGTTTCTTAAAAACACGATATTTGTTGTGACAGCTGGAATTAATTGTTAAATTAATTAATGCAACTTATATGTTTGGAATTTTTTAAAATAGGCATTATTTTTGAATTCGGAATATTAATTATAGCTTAGGTTTAAATTTTGGCATTGTTCTGAAAAACTTCAATTTTTGATGAATAGTGAAACTACTAAGTGGTAGTTAAAAAACTGAATTTTTCATAAAACTTAATTTTACCAATTCTGTGAACGGAATCTCGAAAATACTATATACACAGTTAATATCAAGAATTAAAATTTGGTTCAATGAGATGAAAATAATTTTTTGTGAATAGTAACTTTTTACTTTTATTTACTACGGTTAAAAGTAAATAGGGAAATTAAGGATAAAAATGATATTAATATTACCCTAACACATGTCCTAATTCTATTTTACAAGTTTATCTCGACAAAAAACAACCTTAGGAATAAAAATATTATCATTTAGGTCCACTTGGATTAGATTAGGACATTTATTATTATTTAATTCAAAGAAGAGTTAAAAGAGTTAAAATCAAAGTTTATTTACTAAAACATTTTTAATATAGGGCTATACATAAGATAAATTAGATTTTAAATATTAATTAGAAAGATAATAAAATTTCCTAAATAATGATATTTTAGTTATAATTTTTAGACATTAAATAATGTAATTTATTTATGACGCAATGATGATGCAGTAATTACCATAATAGTGAACAATTAAAATAATTGATATTATAAATACTCAAATAAATATAATTTGAGACTTTTAATGAATTATACTAATTTTATAGGATAATATGACAGATTATGATTGATTTAATTGACTTTTTTTGAAGTAATCATTCTGTTATGATTTTAAAAAAAATCAACAATTGAATAGTGTCAAAATTGACATAAAAGAGTGTTTTAAAACAATATTATATTATTAATTGATATTAAATTCCTAAAAATCTAAGGTTCGTCCAAGAGACTTATATCATGATAAGTGTATCATTAATGGACAACTTGGGGTCTCTTGGATGTATATAGTATGTTTATTAACTATATAATATAAAAATACAAAGTGACATGGTAAATGTCAAACTAATTAACTAAGAGTTAAAACTTAAAGATAAGGTTAATACAGTAACCCAAACCTATCTAAATTCTATTTTCTGATTTGTTTTTGACCCATCCCCACCTTAACCTATAAATAATAAACTTTTGAGCCATTAGAAACCGAATATGAATTTATTATAAATTAATATTTCTAGATTTTCCAAAGGTGCCCATCACCCCTCTTATAAAAGGGATCTCATCCTTCTCATTTATTCACACCTTCAAAGCCTTTTGGTTTGGCCAAACCCTGACAAATACTCTCTCAACTTCCCTCACTACAACCTAGAGTCATTATTTTGATCATAAAGCCATCCTAATGAGCCCTTTCGATCAAATCAAAAGGAATAACCCGAAGAAGAGGTAATGTTTTCACCACCCCTTTTCAAGTTCCTTTATTCTTCCACTTCTTCTTTCTTTGTTATTACCATTCTAAACTAATAAATCCAATATCTTATATATAATGTGATGTTATTATAAATATGGTACAACCATATTCAGTATTCTATCCACCCATTTAATAACATGTCACCATACATGCGTACGTACGACTTACCGTCTCTACGTCGTGGTGTAATTGTTATTCAATATATTATTATTTGGATGGGTATAACAATGATGTATAATTCATGTAAATAATAAATATAACATAATAATGATTCTGTATATATAATATACTATCCAATTATATATTATTTTAATATCAAAAGATTGATATTGTCGCTCATGCGTACGTACGTACTACCGTCTCCATGATCGCGATGAGATTCATTCTCCATCATATCCATTCAAGTATAATTATCATTTGATGATTTAAAAATAATGTTTAAGGACGTGATATCATTCTGGATATGAATAATATACAACTTATCCATGATAAACATGGCTTACGTAACAAAACATATAAAATAAAATGAGTAAGTTAACACCCGAAATGACGATAATACTAAGATATTATTAACAAAGCAATGTTAAAAGATCATATATGATATAATATTAATATATATGATTCTTGAATAATTTAATAACAATTATTTCACCATTATACAGGAGTTTAACCTACCCTTAACCAAGAAAAATTACAAGGTAAGCGTTTATTTCGCAATCTCTCCATTATCTGAGGTTATTTATACGTAATAATCTACTAGGATTTCTTTATCATCCACATCCGTGTTTCTTCAAAATGTATTTCAAAACATTTTTACCATTTACAAGAATATGGGTTAAATTCATTTATACCTTTTTTTACTTTTATAAGAGGTTTATAAATGAATCTTTCCATCGTTTTCCAAACAAAGTGCTTTTTAACCTTTTTGACAAGATTAAGGTAAGAATGTTTTTTAACTTATACGGCAGGTGCAGCTATTTTCTGCCATTATAAAATCTTCAAAGCTTCCCTTACAAGTTTATAAGAATATTTTCAAAGAAAATGTTTTATTTAATAAATATATGACTCTTAAATGATTTCAAAATAAAAAGAGATATTTCTCTAAAAAGAGTTTTGATTTTATCTATGTCAACATCCTTTGATGGATTTTACGCTTATTTGAATTTGATTTATTATGATACAAAAATTCTATATTGTATTGAAGGTTTTGTGATATGTTTGACTATGGATGTGTTATTTTTATACCATTCATAGTTTATGGATGAAGTATTTACATTTCGTATTCTAGTTTTAATACGAATGTTTATGTTATGTTTAAACCTTTTCATATGGGAATGCATTGGACTTAATATGTGACGGGTGGAGCCCGCTATAGCTCCTTGATGCATAGGTAGGTCTCATGAGACAAACTAGTGTCTCGGCACAAGTCCTTGACAAAATCTTATTTTTAGTCTTGGCACGAGGCCTTGGCTATGTGGTTATGATAGTCTAGCATTATGCATTCCATCATTATGAAAGTGGTTATTGATATTGCATGTGATTATTCGATTAATAGAATATCCATGTGAATAAGTAAATGGCATTATTTCATCTTATTTTTTCCATACTATGTTGAAGTTCATGTTTAAAAGACTTTTGTTTTAGTTGTACATTGCCTTAAATGTTTATTCTTATTTATTTAAGTTTCCGCTATATTGTTATCCTTACTGGGCATTTGAGCTCACCCCATTTCTATGTTTTATTTTTCCCAGGGTATGAAGAAGTAAATTATGAATGACCTGCAGAGATAGTAAGAGGGGATAAGAGTGTTTTCCATGGAGACTATGTTGCTGTAGTTTTCATTTTTATGACGTAAAACTTTATGAATATATCTAGGGTTTCCAAGGCTACTAAACCAATCAGTATTTCGAGATTTGATCTTTCTTTTGATCATGCCAATGTTAGGTAATAATGCACCAACTCTAGGTAACTGGGGTCGGGGTGTTACAGTTGGTATCAGAGGAAGTTTAGTACAACCCTTAGAAGCTAGATTTAGATAAACTCTGATTAGAGCACATAGATTTAAGATGGACTTTGTGGATTAGTATAGAATAACTTCCTAGAATTTTGGTATTGTAGAGATTTTGTGAGTTTTCCAAGCAATACATCCTTGTATGGATATTAGGAGGTAGAGGCGGCTCTGGAACAGATGTACCTAGGGGTAAAACCTGAAAACACCACTTTGAGCTAGACTCGAATGGGAACTGGTGCACGACAACGGGCCTTGCTGCACTCTTGGTTACGACACTCCCGGGGGATATGCTTAGGATAACTCTCATTTTCTTTACAAATCATTATGAAGGGTTTATGAGTATATACTTCCTCAAATAAAACATTCTTATGATTATGGATTATATCCATAAATAGTTCAATTTATGTTAAGTGTTTTATAAGTATGGGATTAATTATTTTGATTCATAAACTGATCTAGTTTATGCCATTGTTTATAAATGGTGCCTAGTGGAAGAAATGGAAACCATATCAATGCACGCACTCCATGTTGGGATTTCCCTCCTGCTCAGGATAATTATAGTGGAGCCGGTGATGCAACTGGTGCTGACCAGCTAATCACCATACTTGGACAACTCACTCAGGTTATGAATAATAAACTTACCTGTATGGAGCACCCTGATCTGCAGCGTGGAGGTTCAATGTTAGATCGTTTCATAAGGCAACAACCATCAAAGTTCAATGGGAGTACAAATCCCTTAGTAGCTGAGTAATGGATAAATTCCCTAGAGAAAATATTTCAGGCTTTGGGGAGTAGTGAAAGGGAAAAATTTATCATGGAAGTTTACCGCCTCACTGGAGATGATGATCAATGGTGGTCATTGATTCAAAATACTAAGGAAGATGATGAAGTATCAAATATGGAATGTAGGGAGTTCAAAGATCTGTTTTTAGAAAAATAATTTCCTCATGACCATCGAGCAGATATGGAAAGGAAATTTCTGAGTCTGAGACAAAAGTAGAATGAGAATGTCACAAAGTATGAGTCTAACTTTACAAGTTTAGCAAGGTATGCTGGAGATTATATACGTACCCCAAGAAATAATATTGATCGTTTCTTTGATGGGTTAAAACCATTTCTCCATCGAGCATTAGTCTCACAATCCTTCTTGTCGTACGAAGACATTGTCTCATGTGCTATCAAGACCGAAAAGGAATTCTCTAAGTCTTATGACTTTAAAGAAAAGCAAGAGAAGAAAAGATCTGCTGATCAATCTGGGAATGGAAATAACCAGAAGAAGGGAAAGGTTGAATATCCATCCTGTGGTAAATGTGGGAAGAAACACCCTGGTACTTGCTTGAAGGGAACGGGAGTCTGTTACAAGTGTAGTGAAAAAGGCCACCAAGCTTGTGATTGCAAAGGGAAGAAGGAAGCTTCTGATGTCCATTGCTACAATTGCAAGGAGATGGGACAATATCAAAATGAATGTACTAAGTGCCATGGGAACATACCTCATAAAAGGCCAAGGGATCAAGGCCAAGCTTATGCTATCACTACTGCTGAGGTAGAAGCTTTGAAACACGTGGTGGCAGGTAATTTAATGGTTTCCTCAAGTTTAGAAAATTCATTATTTGATTCTGGATCATCACATTGTTTCATATCTTCCCAGTTTGCTAAGAAAATTAGATATTTCCAATTTGATTTAACAAGGGAGTTTTCAGTTAAAACTCCTAAGGGAAGTATCATTGCAACAAAGTTTTGTGAATCAGTCCCCATTAGAGCACATAAATGTTCTTTATCTGCTGATCTCATCATCATACCTATGATTGAATGTGATATAATCCTCAGTATGGACTAGCTTTAAGACTATGATGTGAAGATTTATTGTAATAAGAAAGAGGTTACGATTCTTAATGATGATGATAAGGAGCACCTTATCTTTAGAGCAGAATCGTCACCACCTAATTCTTATCTAGATCCACCCCCAGTAGCTCAACTAAATTCAATTATTGGGGAGGAAGAGAATGAAATAACTTTGGTTGAGGAAAGGAATGTTCAAATAGAGGATGTAGCTGTTGTGAAAGAATATGTAGATGTATTTCCGGAAGATTTACCTGGACATCCTCCAGAATGAGAAGTTGAGTTTTCCATTGATTTAATTCCTGAATCAAGCCTATATCGAAGACCCCTTATAGAATGGCCACTGTAGAATTAGTCAAACTAAAGAAACAACTAGAGGAATTGAGTAATAAAGGATTTATTTGCCCTAGTGTTTCTCCATGAGGAGCCCCTGTTCTTTTTGTTAAAAAGAAATATGGATCCATGAGGTTATGTATCGACTACAGGGAGATCAATGATATAACAATAAAGAAGAAGTATCCCCTACCTCGCATTGATGATTTATTTGACCAACTTCATGGAGCTCAATACTTTTCAAAGATTGAACTTCGATCTGGATACCGTCAGTTTTGTGTGAAGAAGGAAGACATTCTTAAGACAACATTTTTAACCAGGTACATGCATTATGAGTTTATAGTAATGCCTTTTGGATTGACTAATGCACCCTCTGTATTCATGGATCTAATGAATAGTGTTTTCAAGGAATATTTCAATGAATTTGTGGTGGTATTTATTGATGATATCTTGGTATACTCTAAAATCTACAAAGATCATGAAAATCACTTGCGCATTATCTTGAAGACTCTGAGAAGACATGAATTATATGAGAAGTTTAGCAAGTGTGAATTCCAGCTTCAGGAGATTTATTTTCTTGGCCATATTGTCTCTAAAGATGGAATCTCTGTTGTTCCCTCTATGACCAAGTCAATTCAAGAATGGCTAGCACCTACGAGTATAACTAAGGTACGCTGTTTTATTGGTTTGGCAGGTTATTATCGACGTTTCGTCCAGAATTTTTCCTGATTGGCTAAACCATTAACGAAGATCACACGTAAAGGGGTTAAATTTGTTTGGAAAAAAGAGTGTGATGAATTTTTTGAAGAACTGAAGATAAGATTAGTCAATTATCTTATATTGACTCTATCATCGGGGAATGATGGGTTCGTTATTTATAGTGATGCATAGAAGAAAGGACTTGGTTGTGTCCTTATGTAGAATGATAGGGTTATTGCCTATGCATCACGAAAGTTGAAAATTCATGAACAAAACTATCCTACTCATGATATCGAGTTAGCAGTTGTGATCTTTTCTTTGAAGATATAGAGGCACTACCTCTATGGTGAAAAATGTGAGATTTATACTGATCACAAGAGTTTGATGTATATTTTCTCAAAAAAAGAACTCAACATGAGGCAAAGGAGATGACTTAAATTACTCAAGGATTATGATTGTACGATACACTACCACCTAGGGAAAGCAAATAAGGTGGAAGATGCTTTGAGCTGAAAAGACCATGGAGTTTTGAATGTGATGAGAATTTAAAGGGATCCAATTTTCATGGATCTAGTGAAGATGGACATGGGAATAACCAGGGAAGGTGAAAAATCAATTCTTTTTCAAATGGTTTCCAAACCATCATTACTAGAAAGGATTAAGTGTTCTCAGGCCGATGATGAAGAATTTAAAAAGAAGATTAAAGCTGTGAGTGATGGGAGATTTAGAGACTTTATGTATGAAGAAGGAATTTTGAAATTCGGGAAGAGACGTTGTGTTTTCGATATACCTGATCTAAAAAGGGAATTACTGGATGATGCTCATAGTTCCAATTTCTCTATACACCCAGGGAGCACCAAAATGTATAGAGATTTGAAGGAATTTTTTTGGTGGGACAACATGAAGAGGGAGATTTCCGATTTTGTGTCAAGATGTATGGTTTGTCAACAAGTGAAAGTTGGAAGGCAACAGTCTAGTGGATTATTTAAACCACTTCCCATACCTGAGTGGAAATGGGACAATATTACGATGGACTTTGTCATGGGACTACCAAGGACTCCTAGAAGGAACAATCCAATATGGGTTATTATTGATCGCCTTACCAAGTCAGCACATTTCCTTGCTATAAGAGAAGATCTACCACTGGAACGTCTAGCAAGACTATATATTAATGAAGTTGTGAGACTTCATGGAGTACCCCTATCGATTGTTTTGGATTGCGATCCCCATTTTACTTCACGATTCTGGAAAAGTCTTCAGAAATCCCTGGATACTAAACTTCATTTGAGCACTGCCTACCACCCTCAGACAGACGGACAATTAGAATGGACTATTCAAACCTTAGAAGACATGTTGAGATCTTGTTCACTTGTCTTTCAGGGTATGTGGGATCAATATTTACCTTTGGTAGAATTTTCTTATAACAATATCTTCCATTAGGGTATTCAAATGGCACCATATGAAGCGTTATACGGAAAGAGATTTCGGACACCAACCTGATGGATGACGTTGGTGAAAGAAATCTTGTAGGTCTAGAACAGGTGGAGGAAATGATGGAAAAGGTGAAGGTAATCCAAAATCACATCAAAGCATCTCAAAGTAGGAAAAAGAGCTATGCAGATAATCGAAGGAAGGATTTGGAATTTTAATTCGGTGATCATGTTTTCCTGAAGGTATCTCCATGGAAGGGATTCATACATTTTGGTAAGAAAGGTAAATTGAGTCCTAGGTACATCGGACAATTCGAAATTCTAGAACGAATTGGGGCTGTAGCTTACCGATTGGTAATGCCGCCAAGTCTCTCCAAAGTTCACGATGTGTTCCACGTATCTCTGTTGAGGAAATACATGTCTGACCCAACGCATATACTCACCTATGAAGAATTAGAACTGGAACCCGATCTGTCTTATTGTGAAGAGCCCGTCAGGATTCTTGATACAAGAGAACAAATACTGAGAAACCGGATGACTCGTCTGGTAAAAGTCTTATGGAGAAACCATAAGATGGAAAAGGCAACGTGGGAACCCGAGGAACTTATAATGAAGAACCACCCGAGTCTTTTCATGCGGTAGTATTCTAGAAATTTCAAGGACAAAATTATTTGAAGGAGGGGAGAATGTAACACCCCAAGCTTCTACGGCACGCTTCTCTTTGAATGATGTGATTGCGTGTGTTGTACACAACATCGAGTTCCAACACACCAAAACCAATCAAACTAGCCGTTATGAATATTAATACCTACCTTTTGAAATTATATATATTTTATATTTCAAAATGGACTTCATTTTTGGATTCTGAATATTGAAATTATCCTAAGATGAACTTTTGGTATTTTTCTGAGAACTTCCAATTTTTATGAATAGTGAAAAATACTTAAAAACAAATTTTTTAATCAAAATAACTTATAGTGATAAATTATATTATTGAGTGGTTTTAAAGTATAATTATAATATATTTTTACCATTTTATCCAATGTTATTCATTAGAATTAATTTCACTTTGAAATTGGACCTAAACAATTGTCAATCTTTTGATATATATTGTTTCTTAAAAACACGCTATTTGTTGTGACAGCGGGAATTAATTATAAAATTAATTAATGAAACTTATATGTTTGGAATTTTTTAAAATAGACATCATTTTTGAATTCAAAATATCAATTATATCTTAGGGTGAAATTTTGGCATTGTTCTAAAAAACTTCAATTTTTGATTAATAGTGAAACTACTAAGTGGTAGTTAAAAAACTGAATTTTTCATAAAACTTAATTTTACCACTTCTGTGAATGGAATTTCGAAAATCAGAGATACACAGTTAATATCAAGAAGTAAAATTTTGTTCAATGAGATGAAAATAATTTTTGGTGAATGGTAACTTTTTACTTTTATTTACCACGGTTAAAAGTAAATAGGGTAATTAAGGGTAAAAATGATATTAATATTACCCTAAAACATGTCCTAATTCTATTGGACAAGTGTATCTCGACCAAAAACAACCTTAGGAATAAAATATTATCATTTAGGTCCACTTGGATTAGATTATGACATTTATTATTATTTAATTCAAAGAAGAGTTAAAAGAGATAAAATCAAAGTTTATTTACTAAAACATTTTTAATATAGGGTTATACATAAGATAAATTCGATTTTAAATATTCATTAGAAATATAATAATATTTCCTACATAATTATATTTTATTTATAATTTTTATAAATTAAATAATTTAATTTATTTATGACACAATGATGATGCAGTAATTACCATAATAGTAAAAAATTAAAATAATTGATAATATAAATACCCAAATAAATATAATTTGAGACTTTTAATGAATTAAAATAATTTTATAGGATAATATGACAGATTAGGATTGATTTAATTGACTTTTTTGAGTAATCATTCTGTTATTATATTTACAAAAATCAACTATTGAATAGTGTCAAAATTGACATAAAAGAGTTTTTAAAATAAATATTATATTATTAATTGATATTAAATTCCTAAAGATATAAGGTTCGGCCAAGAGACTTATATAATTATAGGTGTATCATTAATGGACCAATTAGGGGTCTCTTGGATTTATATAGTAAGTTTATTAACTATATAAGATAAAAATACAAAGTGACATGGTAAATGTCAAACTAGTTAACTAAGAGTTAAAACTTAAAGATAAGGTTAATATAGTAACCCAAACCTGTCTAAATTCTATTGTTTGATTGGTTTTCGACCCATACCCACCTTAACCTTTAAATAATCAACTTTGGAGCCATTAGAAACCGAATATGAATTTATTATAAATTAATATTTCTAGCTTTTCCAAAGGTGCCCCTCACCCCTCTTATAAAAGGACACTCCTCCTCATTTCTTCACACCTTCAAAGCCTTTTGGTTCGGCCAAACCCTACCCAAATACTCTCTCAACTTCCATCACTACAACATAGAGTCATTAGTTTGATCATAAATCCAACCTAAGGATCCCTTTTGATCAAATCAAAATGAAGAACCCGAAGAAGAGGTAATGTTTTCACCACCCCTTTTCAAGTTCCTTTCTTCTTCCACTTCTTCTTTCGTTGTTATTACCATTATAAAATAATAAATCCAGTATCTTATATATACTATGATGTTATTATAAATATGGTACAACCATATTCAGTATTCTATCCACCCTTTGAATAACATGTCACCATACGTGCGTACGTATGGCTTACCGTCTCCACGTCGTGGTGTAATTGTTATTCAATATATTATTATTTGGATGGTTATAATAATGATGTATAATTCATGTAAATAATAAATATAACATGATAATGATTCTGTATATATAATATAACATCCAATTATATATTATTTTAATATCAAAATAATGATATTGTCGCTCGTGCGTACGTACAGACTACCGTCTCCACGAACGCGATGAGATTCATTCTCCATCATATCCATTCAAGTATAATTATCATTTTATGATTTAAAAATAATTTTTAAGGACTTGATTTCATTCTGGATATGAATAAGATACAACCTATCCATGAAAAACATGGCTTACGTAACAAAACATATAAAAGAAAATGAGTAAGTTAACACCCGAAACGACGATGATACTAAGATATTATTAACAAAGCAATGTTAAAAGATCATATATGATATCATATTAATATATAAGATTCTTGTATAATTTAATAACAATTATTTCACCAATATACAGGAGGTTAACCTACCCTCAACCAAGGAAAAGTACAAGGTAAGGGTTTATTTCACAATCTCTCCATTATCCGAGATTTTTTATACGTAATAATCTACTGGGATTTCTTTTTCATCCACATCCATGTTTCTTCAAAATATATTTCAAAACATTTTACCATTTAAAAGAATATGGGTTAAATTCATTTATACCCTTGTTTGACTTTTATAAAAGTTTTATAAAGGAACATTTCTGTCATTTTCCAAACAAGGTGTTTTTTAACCTTTTCAACAGGATTAAGGTAAGAATGTTTTTTTAACTTATACGGCAGGTGCGGATATTTTCCACCGTTATAAAATCTTCAAAGCTTCACTTACAAGTTTATAAGAATATTTTCAAAGAAAATGGTTTTTTTTATAAATATATGTCTCTTAAATGATTTCAAAATAAAAAGAGATATTTCTCTAAAAAGAGTTTTTATTTCATCTATGTCAACATCCTTTGATAGATTTTACGCTTATTTGAAGTTGATTTATTATGATACAAAACTTCTATATTGTATTGAAGGTTTTGTGATATGTTTGACTGTGGATGTGTTATTTTTATACCATTCATAGTTTATGGATGAAGTATTTACATTTTGTATGCTAGTTTTAATACGAATGGTTATGTTATGTTTAAACCTTTTCATATAGGAATGCATTGGACTTAATATGTGACGGGTGGAGCCCGCTATAGCTCCTCGATGCATCGGTAGGTCTCATGAGACAAACTATTGTCTTGGAAAAAGGCCTTAACAAAATCTTATTTGTAGTCTTGTCACGAGGCCTTGGGTATTTGGTTATGATAGTCTGGCATTATGCATTTCATCATTATGATAGTGGTTATTGATATTGCATGTGATTATTCGATTAGTATAATATCCATGTGAATAAGTAAATGGAATTAGTTCATTTTATTTTTTCCATACTATGTTTAATTTCAAGTTTAAAAGTCTTTTGTTTTAGTTATACATTTCCTTAAATTTTTATTCTTATTTATGAAAGTTTCCGCTATATTTTTATCCTTACTGGGCATTTGAGCTCACCCATTTTCTATGTTTTATTTTTCCCAGGGTATGAAGAAGTAAATTATGAATGACCTGTAGGGATAGTTTGAGGGGATAAGAGTGTGGTCTATGGAGACTATGTTGCTGTAGTTTTCATTTTTATGATGTAAAACTTTATGAATATATCTAGTGTTTCCAAGGATACTAAACCAATCGGTCTTTAGATATTTGATCTTTCTTGTGATCATGCTAATGTTATGTAATAATGCACCGACTCTGGGTAACTGGGGTTTGGGTGTTACTCTATGGGATCTTATAGATGATTTTGGGTGTCTACGCTCATTCTAGATCACTTAATTTAGTGCTTGATCTCTGTAGTGGTTGTGTTGTGTCTCTTAGAGTAACAAATATGTCCTATTCTTCATTCCATTGGTCATGCTAGTGATTTTGGACCACATTTATATAATAAGTTGATCGTGTATTAATTTTCATGTGATTCTTATAGATCCATTGTGCAATCTTCTTTCAGGGATCAGCCCTTGCTTTGGATGTGGTGCGACATGTGTGGTTTTGGAGTTATGTGGAGATATAACCTCTCTTTTGAGTGTTTCATTTATTTTATAAAATTATAAGATGTGGAAATAAATTATAGGACCTTATTTGTTTTGTTTTATTTCATTAAATTGTTGTTGGATCTTGTTTTGGGTAGAATTCGACCTGAGTTAAGGTAGGTTGTTCCACCTCTAGACTTTATTGAACGAAATGGGATTGATCCTATTTTTATAAAATCAAATTAAAATAATTTTAATGATTTTTTTTGTGTAAATAGATTTTAAATAAAATATAGTTTACCCATTATTTTATTAAAGAAAAATGTGTGTTTTAAAGCAATGTAGAATGTGTTTTTAAAAGTAGGTTTGATGGAAGAGGAGGGTTATTTGAAATTGATCTAATAAATATAGCTCATGGGAAGCCATGTGTACTTAGGTGGAAGATGTATCTTAGTTTATTCACATATTTTACTATCATGTATTCACTCATGGGGTGTTCCTCTTCTCCCTAGGTCCACGGTTTTAGGTACTTGATATTAACATCGTTGAGAGGTTGACTCATGGAGTGTTCCTCTACTCCCAAGGCCAATTGTTCTAGGGGATTGAGTGCACACTAGTCATTGATTTTGGTATGAGTAGAATATTATCCTAACCTATTGTGATCCTTGGAATGGTTTACTTATCCTTTTCCTTTTTATTATTTCTGATTTGATATACCTTCTTTGAAATTGATTAATATTTATGGAAATTATTTTTTAAATCTATTTTACCTTGCTTGTTTTAGAATTGTGTAAAAAGGGAAATATTTACCATAATTTTTATATAAACTACCTTATCATTTTAAATGCCATGTTTTCTTTAAAATTAGAATATTTGGAATGTTTTTATAGAGGCTTGATATGAAGAATTTTGGTGGGATCCTACTAAGCATGTTTATCTCACACCCTTCACACCCCATCTGTAGTGTGTAGACTTTGTTATATTTTTTGATGTAGAAATAGATAAGAAACCATAATGATTTGGTGAGGTTTATATCATCCATGTATGGGTAGCTAGTGGTGAGATGATGGGACATTTCCCATATTATCACATGGAGTAGTTAGTTCTTGATTTAGTTGTCCTTTTTTTCTAGACTTTTACACTGGGTTTGATCTGACTTCTTTGTGTTGTATCCCTTCTATTATTTTCTTTCAGTTATGGAATTTATATTTCTTTTTTATTCCTCATATATTTCCTTATTATATATATATATATATATATGTATATGTATATATATATGTGTGTGTGTGTGTGTGTGTTCCATGTCATCTCCTTTAGGTTGGGAAAATAGTTCCCTTGGGTTGTTGATTCCTGGGTGCTGGTCTCTAATCCATGGGGATTATGAATAACCTTGGGGTATATAGAGGATCCGGTTGAGTTCCAATTTGTGAGGATATCTCAGTTCCGTTCATTAAAAATCACATTATTCATGTTCACACAAGAATATAAATATAGGAAACACATTTATTAATATTTATGGTAACTGTTATATCATTTTAGGTGTTATGATTTATTAGCCTCTCTAGTTCTTGCCTTGTTCCAATTCATACCAAGAATCCTCAATCTCTCAAAAACCTTCCCCATACTACAAGGCTTAATTTTATTAATTTTAATGATTTAAAATTTAAATTATAAATTTAATCCATATAGGTGTAATCTCTAAATACATATTAACCATTGTAGTGACACTAAAACCATCACTAATAGAATGAAAAAGATCCAATTTGTACCTCCAACTCTCTTACATGAAATAACCCAAATTTATAATTTTACCTCAACTTAAATTTCCAGATTTTTTTACCAAAACACAATAACAAAATCATTTAGTCATTTACCTCTTACAAAATGGTAAGGAACCATCGACACTTATTCTTCATTTACTTCTGCTCTCATCCGTAGATGGAAGAACCCTTATATTGTTTGAATTATATAATTCCTCACTTCAATACAATATAAATCCTTAGAAAACCAATAAAATAGGTTAAAGGGTAATAAAAATAAAATATGGTCTTTAGGGGGGATACCATACCTCAAAACATTATAAATATGTATCAAAACACAATATTATCCCTCAGCATTCAAGGAAATAAATGAGAGGGGGATTCAGGTTAATGGAACTCCCTCATTCCCCCAAAAACATTTTTTTCATATCATTTGATCATAAAATTATAGTTTTTTTATCCTTGCTAAAAATATGGGTTCTATGCCTTTTCGTACTCGGTGTACTTGAATCTATTACCATGTTCCATACCGGCCACCAAATATAGAGCCACTAGCCAACTGACAGCTCGTCTAGGGGATATTATACCACCAAAATGATATTGAGTATATATCTCTATGTCATTGGATTCTCTATGGTTTATGAAGCAACATATAAGTTGTGCTATCTCTCGAACAACCTGAATATTTTCACTGATCACCTCAATATTTTTCAAATAACTCTAAAATATCCCTTAATCAATCCTCAAATACTATATACCTAATTGGAATAAAAGTTTTCAAATAATCTATAACACCATTTTGATTGGAGTTTAGTTTCAATACATTTCACAGAACCATAATGACTTCGATTGTTACATATAGTAATTGTAGCCAACTCTCCTTTAATTTTCAATAAGTACTCTTATTTCTTGAATTTTATCAATCAATTCTCTAAATTACACTCACTTCTAATATTTGATAATATCTCATAATTATATTCACTCTATGTGAATCTATTTTATCCTATAATATTTCCATATAATTTGTATCCACCACTAATATGTCACTTATCAATCCATATATTAAGAGCTCGAGACATCCAATAGACTATGAACATATATATTTATTTCAGCCCAATACATAAAATATAAAATAATTTTAAATTTTTTAAAAATCTATTTCTATAGCCTCATCATGACGTATCATGATATATTATGTCATAATTCATTTATATTTGTTTTCCTACCAAATTCATTACCCAATAAAATTCATTCTACAAACATTGTGACTTGAAAAAACTACTAAATATATATTCTCTCTACCCCAACCTATCATAGTATAGTGCATTAATATTATGTTATAATTTTTTCTTTGTAATCAATTAGATACTTAACCAAAAATTATTATAGAACCCATATTGACAATAATGATATAACTATTTTATGGAAATGACCATGCATGTATAATAAATATTATAGAGTAACATATAGTTCCTAGATATATTATTTTTGTTTTAAATAGAAAATCCACATAAACATTTATAAATTTTTTAAGGATACAAAATTATTATATTAAGATATTTTCCAATAATAAAAAATAAAAAATTACCTAAAAGTATTTTTTGACAATCCACACACTTGGTACTATTGGAAAAACAATCCTCTATAAAACATAACAACCTTTTTCAAAAATCCATTATAAAATCACGTTTAAATACATTATCTTTAGAGTGTATCCAAGTTATCTAAAATGATTCAATCTAAGACAATGTGATTCATAATAATCATGGTAAAAAATATTTATTTTAAATTTTTATCAACAGACCACTTAATTAACCTTATTCTATGACACTAATTATTGTTACATCTCACCTCTATTCAAGTACAATTATTATACAAAAAATTTACACCTGTTTCAATGTTTGTATACTATAACATTACCAACTTCCCCTAAGAAATATTATTATCCATAGTTAATACATTAGGTAAACTATTCAAACCAGTTTTCACTCTATGTGTGATTCTCCCCCTTATGTTTCTAGTTTCATAGTCTTCATTTTTAATGAACTCATAAAACACTTATTTGGTGGTTATAATGACAAAAAAATAATTCAAACACATCATTCATGAGGGAAATGATAAATTTTTACAAACAAATTATTTATAATAAAAACACTTAAGGAAATATTTAGTTAGTGAAACTGAATTTTGAGAATAAAAATGGAATGACATTTGAATTTTTGGTAAGTAGAGGTCCCTTCTAGAAACAATTTAATTTAATGGTGATCATAGAACTCCAAGAGAAAACCAGTGCTTCTTAAAATATTTTTTAGAGTGTGTCTTTATCATAATATCTATAAATTTACTTTGATATGATAGAAACTATAATTTTATTAACCCTAGTTCAACATTCTACTTTATAAAGTGATATTTCTTCTCAATGTGATTTTTATATAAATAGTGTACTAGGTTTTGAAAATGATTTATTATAATCAATTTATCATACTTAATTATAAGAATAGAATAAATATAAACTCCAATCTCATTATGAATTTGTTTTATCCATAGTAGTTATGTGGTTGTTTGGGTTTTTTGATGTATTCAACATTAATAATACTCAATGAAATGAAATATTTCTTCTTTTATAGACAACAAATATAAAAAACTATAAGATAGAATGTGTCACTCGATATATACTATATATCAACCATTGAACAAACCAAATCAAAATATATATATCCTAATAACTTCTGTTGTGATGTATCACTATAAAATTATCCTAAATCCATTATTCCTTTGATATAATGAAGTAATATTTTTTTCATAAACATGAGACTTTCATTTCTTTTACTTTTATACCTCTCTATTTGAAAAGTAGAAAACACATGGAACAATCTTGATGTTATATATAATATGCTTCAAATGGTTTTACTATACTTTATAATATCAATCACTACTTCAACGTTATATTTGATAACTTCATCCAAGTGGAAAATTGTATTTTTCAAATCTTTTATATAAACGTTTTGAACTTTTCATCACCTAATTACTATATTTTTTTAGAGAAGTAAAATTTCCATTATTTACGTGTATCACCTTGAAACAAAGGAAATATGTAAACACATAAGCCATTGACATTTCAAACTCACTCTTCATAATTTTTTAAAATTCCATTTCACTATGAATAATTTGATCCACTATTGATTATTTCAAAAACATAAATAACATCATCATCCTTTCATTATACTTCTTCATGATTTAGATATTTGTATCAACCCAAACACATTGTAATTAATGTAATTTTAACTATTGATCAATCCTTGAATACCAAGATCTTGGTGCTTGATTTAGCTCATAAAAGTCCTTATTAAAAAAACATCTTGTTCTCTTCTTCATGTATGGGAAACCCATGAATCCATTAAATATAGATTTATTCATCAAAGAGTCCATTAATAAATAGTAATTTAATATCTATTTTCAATAATATGAAAATATTTTTCACCATTATAGTGAGGAGTAGTCATATCATTTCTAGTTTATTCATAGGAGAAAATGACTCATCCATATATATTCCATAATTTTGGGAGAAATTTTTCACATGAGTAATACTTTGATTTAAATAATTTAAATTTCTTCATTAATTTTTTTCATGAAAACCCTCTTGGTTTTGTCATCATTTTTATCCTTCAACCTTGAAACTATATCCCATAATTGATTCTTCTAAATTTGATCATACTCTCCATTAATATCCTTGATCCAACTCTCATCCATAGAATTCACATCAAAACTTTTTTTCTATATTTGAGATAAGAGTGGTATTTTATTTAGAATAATTATTCTCCCTATATCAATAAAATATGTTATGTTACTAATGATGTTTTATCCAATACTTTATGTCATTATTCTTGACTTCAACATTATTAAAGAACTTATTCAAGTGTCCTCATCATAATTTACATCTTATTAATAAACATTATTCACTTGTGATCCCCCTAATCTAATAAACTCATCAAATCTTTTTTCTAGAATTTTTTTTACTTTATAATTAAAAATCTTATCATTTTTAACGAAAATGACATGTTGGATTTTAAAAAATAAAGACCTCTATTTAATCGTTTGTACATCATCATCAATGTGGTTAAACCTAGAAAATTACCAATATATATATATATATGAGATTAAATCAACCATTGGATCTTATATTTCATTAGAATAATGAATTGACATTTGAAAATATGAAAATATTTTAATGTATGTTTCTTCCTATGAAAAATATCATATGGGGGCTTCTCCCCATGAAAACATAAAAAGGCACATTTGCAAGAGGCACCAATGTTAGAACTACTTCCTTTCAGAAAAACCCAATAAAGTCTTCTATCCCATTCCATATCATGCTATCCCATTCTTTTTTAGATAATAATTCCCTTTACTATTAGTAAACTCTATACCATTTTAGTTCCAAATTATATTATTATTTCACCATGCATATTTTCCCCAAATCATTGATAACATATAATACAATTAAACAACTCATGTTTTTTTTATTAATCTCCATTAATCATTCCCTACTCATATAATCTTCAATGAAAAGTAAATAGTACCTATTTAAGTTAATATACCTTAGGATGTCATCCTATAAACATAAACATGCACCAATTCAAGAAACCTCGTCAATTTCATCTCCAACAGCTTGTGCATATTCTGAATAACCTTTCCCTTTTAGTAAACATCATTAATATGAGTATAATCTTGTGACATCATGGGTATATCATGTATATATAGACTATTAAAGGAATTTTATATGGATTTTGGACTCATATATCGATTTCATTTATGAATTAATCTAATTTAATCCACCATAGTGATAAATTGCATGCCTCCTTCTCTACTAATAAGGTGATGCTTCCCTTATTACCCAGTATATGAAACATTATTAAACCATATTTTTAAATGATAGAATGTGTGTTTTTAGTGAAAATTATCTCAAACACCAAGTCATATAATTGGATTATAATTATTAAACTAAGACTAATACATTCAACAAACATGACATCCATTATCTCAATTTTTTACTCTAATTTTTTCTTTCTTAAAGAAAATTCTCTTCGGGACTTAATCATTACCAACCATTAAGAAACCCTTATTTACATATTTGATACCTATCATAAGATCATTATTTTCCATAATATATAAATTTCATCTATATTAAATAATCAATTATTCAGTTTGGTATAATACCATTATAGCAATATACTCTACTCTATCATTCTCATCCCTTTTCTTATTGGTCTAAGATTGTTTCTTCGCATATTTCAATGATTGATATAAATTTTACTCCTCCATAAATGATAGATCCCATTTATCTTTTAAAAAATTAAATTTATTGTATTTTTTATCTTTCTTGATAACTAATTGATCTACTAAAAACTACAAATATGTGTCACCCATATCACATTCATTTACATCATTAATGATAGGTATAGGGCTTTTCATTATAATCCTCCATAAAAAAATATAGAATCAACTAAAACATATAAATAGTATTAATTTTTTTCTATCTCTATTACTCTCATGCCTTAAAGTACTTCTTTTCTATAAAGCACACATTTTGTGAGTGCCTCATCATTATATAAAATAAAAATATATTTGTGGTGTATTTTTAAGAATTCATTATAGATCTAGCTGACTCTCATGATTCTCATATGACATTATTCATCATAGGAGTGGGATCTTAAATTATTTCATCAACCAAGATTCACTTTTTTGTGATAAATCCATATTTTTTCATTCATGACAGATGCATAACTTCTATAGGAAATCAGTAAAACAATTTGGATGATACCAATGTTTTATTTCACTTTCTCAATATCCCAAGCAATTCAATATCCAAAATTCATGTTCTCAGTCATATATTTCTCATTTTATTGATATTTTATATTATATTTATGACTTAAAATTTAATATATGTGATCTATTTGACTCTATATTTCACCATGTTAGTTAATTATTAAATTATTTGGGCTTACTCAACAACATTTTATTTGAGTGTGATAATATTATTTGGAATTTACACTATTTTAAATCTCATCTTCTTATTCTAAGTCATTAAATCATATTTATCTAATTACTTATTATATATAGAAATTTTAGATCCATATACCATAATATGGATCATCATTTTTAGCCCATAAAACATATATTTCTTAAATTTAATCTACTAATTAAACATTAAGACCAATAACATTCTAAAAATAATCTTCTCAATTTTCTTACTATTTTTTTATTTCTTAATTTATACTATAAGTACATAAAATAATAGTCTTTTCAATTCTCAAATTTATCTACATTTATTTCTTTTGATTTTTTTCTTCTTTTAAAAGCATGTTTTTATTCATAATGAAATTCTCTATGGTATACCTCTTTACATTAAGATATCTAGAATATTTCATTATTATTACTTTATCTTACTTATAATATTAAAAATTCCTCAGATACTTAGTATTATGGTTTCCAACCATTACACATCAATAGCATGTAATTGATGCTTTTAATTTCTTTTTCTTTTTCCTTTTTCTAGATTTTTAACCGCATTAAATAACATAATAAACCTCATTCTATTAGATATTATTCTCAACTATGAGCTTCTTCATCACCATGAATTACACTTCTAGAGATCTATCTATTTTCATAAGATTGACTTCATTAGTCCTCATCCTATAGATACTATTTATTCTATTATAATCATCTAAAAATATAGTTTGTAATACATTTCCTCAATTACTAAAACCTTCATATTGTTGTGTGTTTGTAACATTCTCATGATCTGCTTTATAATGTTGACATCATTATTAGACTCTTCAAGTTTCCACATTATATTCACAATCACATTGATATGATCAAAGAAAATAACATCTTATTCAGTCAAGTGCATACTCAATTCCTTTTATTTGTTTAATAATACTTGAAATTTTTAATCATATACATTTGAGTATCCTTTATATATATATTGTGAAAAATATCCCACATAAAGTTTAAGGATTTACAAAACATAGACTTTTTATAGAATGGATTAGGAAAAGAACACCATAAATTTTTCATTACATTATAATCAACATCCAACTCTTTATAATCCCATTCCAATAAAGATTATATTTATATATTAACCATAATTCCATGAAAAATATCCTTAACCACATTCATTCCTAATTGTTAGATGTAGTGCATCATCTTATTCTTCCAAAGCTACAAATTGTATCCATCAAAGATTAAAATTATATTGTAATTTATAACATCCATAATATCATTTGGATAGATAAAAACTCCATGAAAATTTAATATTAATAATTATACCTCTTCTAAAATTGATTATACTACTCTAATACCACTTTTTTGACACACACAAGGATGGATACCCTAAGAGTGGATGAATATGGGTATTTCTATACTTCAAATAACCCTTTACAATGATCTAGTTTCATGATTTTTTGAAACAAAACTATCTTACTCACTGAATATATAATTCATAAATGATAAGATACCCAATAATTTTACTTGGTTTACTAGCACTAGGCTTTGACTAATAAGTATACACTAGATATTTTCTTATTGAGTGGATCATTTGTCATCACTTATTAGGTTTTGATAATCACATAACTTGATCATGTGCTATTATTATTAATTTATTTAATATTTATAATTATTCATCAAATAATTATTTTGGTTTATAGTTTTTTGTGTTAAGGATTTTTTCTATGTACAATAACTATATGTATTCTGTTTTATTTTCAAAGTAAATTTATGTATTGGTGGATTCTGTAATTCGACTAAGTACATAACCCTTACATATTATAGTGACTGAAAAACAGAATCTTACTTATTATATTTTGGTAAAGTAAATGACCTTTAAGTATTTTTTTGTAAGTCGTAATTTACTCATACATTTAGAATTTTTACAAAGGAAATAACTGTTATGTATTACAGTATTTGTTAGAATTTACCCTTATGTTTGTTGTTTATTGGAAAATTTGTAGAGGAAATAACCTTTATATATTAAGAATATTATTTTCATGTATTTAATTTTGGAAAAGGAAGTCACTTTTTCATATTCTATGAGAAGTGAAGTTAACCTTTACATATGGATTTTTTACAAAGTAGATTACTCTTACATATAATGGAAGAGTTTAATTTTTCACAATGTCAAAGATTCCTACATTTTGAAGTTATTACACTTTCACATTACTGAGATTTATAAATTTGGTATTGGAAAGATTCTTATGTATTGAAAATATAATCTTACATATTTATCAAAAGATAAGGTTTTGAAATTTAAGTTTAAGATTTTTTAGAAATTAGAATGTCTTGGAAGTTGAGAACTCTTTTACAAATGATATTGAAAGTTTTCCCAAGGAAAAAAATATGTATAAATTTATTATTAAATTTTAATTTACATGGATAAGTATTTATCTCCATATAGTATTGTATTATTAATCATATGCTATGACTAATAATCTATTTATTTTTATTCAAATTGAAATTTTTTATAATTTAAGTGTTTTTTCATGTGATTATAGGAATTATTTAAATTATTTAAATATTGGTTATTATAAAGGATTTAATAATTATTTTAATAATGATTTGAATTATTAAAATGTTTTATTTATAGGCTATTAATATATTTAAGGAAACATCCCACATGAATTTTATATAGCTAATTAAAATAATGATCATAGATATTATTGTCATTGAAGAATCATTTATATAAAGGTTGAAGCGATCAATAATTTGTACATAAATGATGATATAACTCATTTACTAAACACTAAATATTTGAAATGTTCAAGAACTACATCATTCTACTCACTAATGTTCTTAATTTCTAAGATATTTATGGTTCACCCAAAGATACATCATTCTGTTACTTAATCAAGGTTCAAGGATCACTATTTCTACACTAGCAACACCATTTATATCTCTCATTAGTTTCATAATTGTATTCATTCATTGTTCTATATAAATTTTTTTCGAAATTTATTATAAAGTTTTAAGATAACCCACAAACTAGTTATACCACCATTAAAATGTACCTTTTGGTTGTTCTACCTAACCAGAAGAAAATTTCATATGTTATTCCTATTCCTACTAAATCTAATAGGTCAAGTTAAAGTGATCAAGAAGTAGGACATGCATGATGATATAATTCATTTACTAAAAACTAAATATTTGAATTTTTCATGAACTATATTGTTTGACTCACTGATGATCTAAATTTCTACGATATTTATGGTTCACCCTAAGATACATCATTCTGTTTCTTAATCAAGGGTTGAGGATCACTGTTTATACACTAGCAACACCATTTATATCTCTAATTGGATCCATAGTTTTAATCATTCATTGTTATATATTATTTGTATTCCAAATTTTTTATAAAGTTGTAAGATAACTCATAAACTAGTTATACCACCATTAAAAGTTACCTTTTGGTCTTTCTACCTAACCAAAAGACAATTTCATATGTTATTCCTATGCCTTTTAAAAGTAATAGTTCATGATTTCTCCTTAGAAAGCCTTGGATTGGTTTGCACCCATGTAAAATGTGGAGTTTTTTCTTCACCCATGTAAAAGGATATATAATAGTGGATATATATAGTTTTGGGTTGAGAGTGTGAAGAGTATACATAGGATAATTTGGATTCAAATTACTATAAATATCTTATTCTTTATTGGTTATCATTACTACCTTAACTCTTCACACACCTACTTCATCATTTTTTTTCTTGAATTATTTATTATTATTATCCATCGATTTTTTTTTTTTTGATTACTATGATTATTTTGAGATTTATAATCCCCCCTATTTTCTCTTGGATTTGGACTATAAAAAGTCTTATAAGATCTTTTTGTATGGTTGGATAGTGAAGACGTTTGAAATATAAATATTATATTAAAAAATCATAAGACATTATATGAGACATGCTAAAATAAGAGATCTATTGTTCTGTGAATATAGAAAACCCAGATACATGAGGTTAAACTTTCCTAGAATGAAGAGAAATATGAAAAAATTTATAGGTAACAAATCATAATATTTTGAATATTCTAATTCATCTTTTTATGGGAATAAAAATTTTGGTAGTTTATGTTTTATTGCTACATTTTTTGAGGTGACATCTTCATCTTCCACCTAGTTTACTAAAGTACCCTAGTCCTACATTCCTAAATCTGGGGCTAAACATAAGAATTTACACATATTATTTGATACTAACTGAGGTGAAATAAGCATAACATAAAAATATATTACATTATTTTACATGAATATTCCTTATATATCACATTAAATCACAACACAAAACCATTAGGTTTAGTGTATTCAGAGATAAAAAATATAATATTACTATTTTATAATAATTATTCATCATTTCACAAAAAAATATCTACACAATATATCCTTTAAGACATATCAAAAATAATAATCTCTCCATTACCTAGGGGTGAAAACACAACAAAATTTTGATCTCAGATGTTTAGTGGGGATAAATATAAAAGATAAAAATTTAAGATCATAAGTGAACATAATATAAACATGTGTGTATAAGAACATAATAAATGTATATAAAAATATCATAAGGACATCATACATAATAAAATATAGATCATAAATAATGGCATATGAATTTTTTTTTTCAAAAATCATGAGACTTAAGAGTGTGGAAGTACTAGTGAATAATTTGTGAACATTACATAGGAATGATGTACAACATAATAACATAGAATGAATATGATCATAGAAAATTAATCAATGCTGACAAAAAAGACATCCATAACATAATAAACTAGACTAACCATTTCCCTATAATATAGTATGATTGGGCTAACCATCTATATACTTTTTTAAGCTTGGTATTACCACATGTGTACCACAACCTTTTCAGCTTGGACTAACCACCCATGTACCACAACCATATATCATGAGATATAAAATTTTAACCAATTAATTAGAGTTATATAATGGTCTCACCAATAATATACTGATAATCTATACATATATATCCCATAAGAACTTTAAAACATTCATAATTTTATTATAGTTTAATTAACCCATGAGAATGATATGGGTTTTACAATAATTTCCAAAAACCATGATCCTAAGTCATTTATAGGAATAAGGTGTATGAAATCATTAATTCATGTCTCATATGATGCATAAATGTTTTTAAGTATATTAAAATTTGTAAAAAACAATTTATAATAATATTGGAAAATTTCTTTGAAAAATAAGAATAAATATCATTTAATTTTATATAATGTTTGTTTAAAAGAAAATATTATATAAAACAGGTTAGATAAGAATTAATTTTTGTAATCCCGGAAATATTAGAAAGTGAAATATATAAATAAAAATATATATAACAAAAGTTATATTTTTTCTTGTATAAAGTGTTAAAAATGATATTCTTTTCAAACTTTTAAACAAAAATTAAAATCAATATAAAATGACTCATGCAAAAAACAAAAAAAAATATTCCTTATAAACCTGTGTAAATAAAGATAAATACAATATAAAATTAATTTAATAAATAATTTATGTATATATATGGACATTTATAAAACAAAATTAATAATATATACATAGAGGAAAAAGACACTTGACTGAAAAGAAGATACTAGGTTGTTCCCTCTTACAGAAAACCATTTCATTGAATTATGAACCAAATAGAGTTCAAATGGTAATGATACATGATAAATATATTATAATATATATATATATGTTTTTATAGATATAGAACATTTAATTCCCCAAATAGGAGTTTAGTCGTAAATAATCTCATTCAAAGTGAGATTGTAAAGAAAAACTCTTACCTTTAGTCATAAATTCCATGAAAGTGATTTAACCTCATGTATAATAAATATAAAAATATTAATCACTTGTTTAATAACCTTATTATTATTCATTACCTTTCATACTCTTAAATTATAATCATTTATTATATATATATTTGTTAGTTGTTATCTATTTTCATCATTGGATGTTGGTAATTTTGATAATTTCATACAAGTTTTGTAATAGAGATATTGGTCCTCATTAATTAATAAAAATTTCATAATTATTAGATTATTAGAGTTATTAGAATAATTTTTCTCCAATTACATATGTTTTATAATGTTTATTTGAAGGAATTTATAGGTATGGTTTGTGAAAATGGAATATATGATGACCATGTTTTGTGTAATTTACCAATAAAAAAAGTTACTTTATAATGACCGTACATTTTTCTTTCATCCTTATAAAATCATATTCATGAAATAAATTAATATTTAATATAATATATCACCTATATAAATTTCATGACCCTTATTCATAATGAAAATGATGATGTTGGTATAGCACTGTTCATGTAGTTGGTTGGTCCAACCCAAATAAGAACATGTTATATTAATAAATGAGAAAGAGTTTAGAGTTATATAATAGTAATATAATTTTGATAGAAGAAAAATGATGTTAATATAACATAATTATAGTGTATAATTATATTTATAGAAACTGTAGTTGAAAATTTAATTGAAAAATATAGTGAATAACTTGGTACTAACTTTGAGGAATTCTCTCCTTCTCAACGCATGTTCCTTCAAAGTAATGGAATTATCCTTATTGTTGGAATAAAAATATATGAAAAGTATAATAATAATTTATTAGAGTAAAAATATGTGGTTATTAAATATAGAAACTAATGTTTTGAGTAGTTTTAAGGGTTAAGGGATTGGTCCTTTTATATGAGATTTTTGAGTGGCATTTCCACAAATATTAATTATTTAATGTATAAGGATTTCATTTTATAAGGAAAGTGAATTTTTTTTATAATAATATATATAGTATATTAAAACCCTCATATAAAATATTTATATATTTTATTTAATGATATTTTAAGTATTTACCACTTGTTTTAATCCTTTTTACCTCATTTTACCTTTATAGTGGTATCTTAATTGTTTCCTCAGTGACTTGTTTTTTGATAAAAAATGAAATTGAACTTATTCACCAATTTTTAAATTATGATTCAAAAATCAGACTCTATTTAATCTAATTTAATTTATAAATATGAAAATTATAACTTTTTAAATAAAAACATTAAATATAAATAAAAAATGTTTTTTGTTTAAAACTTCCTTTTTAAGAATTAATTGTCCGTGTTTCATATCAATCAATAATGATTAAATGAGTGATATTTTTTATATACTTATAAACATTAAATTTTAATATAATAATTTTTAAACCATGATATATTTTGTTTTTTAGCATAGAAAAGCATAATGCATAAAAACAATTTTTGGGAACATGCATTTTTAAGCATAAAAATGAATTTAATCTTATTAGATACCAATTAATAATAAATTGATGCATGTTAAATTATTTATATATATATATATAATAAATAAATTTAATTAAAATAATTATTTAATAGTGGTCATTTTAATTTTTAAAAAAACACAACACGTAGAAAATAGTTATTCTTAAAATCGGTATTTTAAAACATTAAACGATTTTGTCATTATTATTGACTAATTAATAATCAATTAATGAAGTTTTATTGATTTTTAATATAAATAAAATTAATTATATTAAATTTCATTCTCTAAATGTGAAAAATTTAATATTTAATCAAATAAATATAATATATAATTAAACTTTATTTTAAATCATATTTTATTTTCCATCAATAATTAAATTAATATTTCTTATAGTTCCTTAATTATTTCACGGATTTCATTTATTTAATTTTCTTATCATTCATTTTTTTCAATCAATTTTATTAAAATCATTCTTTAAAAGTAACAAGTTTAACAAAAAATCATATCTTATAAAAATAATTTCTTTAGAAGAAATTTTATTTTAAAAAATGGATTAGTATCTCTTTATTTTATTCCAAAATAATTTATTTTATTTCAAATAAATTATTTATAATGAAAATATTTATTTTAAACATCTAAATAAACTTTATATATATCAATTATATGCCACTAATTCTAAAGTAGTAAGATGTTTACTGGTATTATACCAGATGACTATATACCCTTGTAAAAATTCATATAATGGCTATATTGACCCCATTAAATTATATAAATTCATTCCATTATGAATTATCAAATCATAATTATCATTTCTTTGGTTTTATTTTTTTATTTTACAACATTCATTCTCCTTTAATTTTGTTATTTTATCATTGTATGTTTAGTTCTACTAATGGTAATTCTCAATGGTGAACATTATTCATAAAATTTCTTAGTAGTAAAAATATTATTCTTTTCAATTAATTTTTCAAATTTAATTTTTTCAATTTTAAGGGATGTTTTATACTTGGCATGTAATTATCCCTGTAATATAAGGTTTCATGTACCTTTGTTGAAATATTCCATTATGAGTGAATATATTGTTGTTTGTTTCATTTATATCTTGTATGACTAATTTTCTACTCATGTTCAGCAATAAAAAAATATTTTTGAATTATTGACATATGGTTTAATGGAGAAAATGTTTCTTAAAGTCTTGTTTATTTCATTATCCCCCTAAATAAATTTCATCCTTTACATTTTAATTATATCTAACTATTGAAAATATTTGAGGGTATCCATAATATAGACAAGAATTAAGATATAATTTCTAATTATATATCAACCTCCCTATCTTAGTTAAGTCTTCTAAACTAATATTTTCCATCATAATATACATATCCCTAATATTGAGTTTCTCCCTAATCAATTGAGCTAAATTCACCACATGTTTGGGTGTTAATACTCATATAATGAAACCAATTCATATAGTGAGTTCATAGTAAAACTTGAACTAATAAAATATCATATGTTTATATAGGATATAAAATACGAATTCACTATCCCAGCATTTAATATGGAATTCATGTGGATATTTTCAATCCATGAGAAAAATCACATAAAATCTGACTAAATAAAGAATAATAAGAATTATAGGAATCACATTCCCACAAACATTTATTGTAGAGGAGTTATATACTTGGGGTGAAATCATCACACTAAGAGGAGTTCTCATCGACAATTAAATATATTTTCATTGAGGTGGTGATTTAATTCTCTTTGAAAACTTTATGGATATAAAGGAGTGGGTAAAAAAAATCAAATAAGACATTCATATTTCTTGAGTGGATTTTAATTTTACCTTTCACCACATCATTTTAATAATCTAATTCAGTGGTCATGATTTTATAGGCTTTAATTTGTTCCCTTGTCTTCGGAGGTTTCTAAAATATATTTTCATCAATAAAACTTGGTTTGATGCACTTGTTTTCATAATTTCCAAATTCCATTAATTTAAAACATTGAATTGTTAATGGTACCCAGGAAGAACTATATTTTCCTATATCATGTTAACTAAAATCTTTATTTTTACTTAGTATTGTATTTATCTATTCCATAATTTTCCATAAATAAAACATATTTTAGTTACTTTGAGACATTCCCTTGTATGATTATTCTAGTATTGTTGACATGTAAGAAGTTTAGTCTTCTTTCCTCTATAGAATCTATCACAGAACTTCTATAAAACTCCATTTTTATCTTATTTTTTGTGCTTAAAATTTTCAAAAGGTTGATGTTGTTAATCATATTTTGAGATAGTTTAGTAATCATAAAAATAATATTTTCATCACTAGTTCCCATCCCATTTCATTGATAATTGGGGAAGTCAATATATTGCAAATCAAACTCATTATTAAAATTATAAATATTATTTCCAACCATTAACTAAAACATAAAAGGTTACTATGAGTATCAAGAAATAATAATTAGTGTAAGAAACCATATGAAAATGTAAAATCAATCCTAAGGTGCCCTAAATTATGACACCTTTATGTTAACTTTTGAAATTTTAAGTTCATTTTACATCATTATTAATTCATCATAGGTTGTTTTAAGTTCTATCATCTTATTCTTCGTAACCTAACTCAAAAAATAACTAATCCACACTCTGATATCTATTGAATTACCCCAGACCCACACTCCAAGATCAAGTGTTAAAATACAAATTTTATGTCTATTTTATGGTACTAACCATTAATAATAGATCATAACATGCATACATATTGCATCATTTTACATAAATATTCATTATATCTCATATTAAATCACACCCCAAAACCTATAGTCTTAGTGTCTTTGGAGATTATCTATATAATATTATTATTTATATTAATTCCTTAATATTTTCCACAAAATTCCCCATACATGATATTCTTCTTTGAATAACATACATAATAATATTCTCCATTACTTGGGGAATAGAAACATGCAAAAATGGTGAGATCAGATGCTCTGTAATATTAAACAAAAGAGATAATAATAGAAGATAAAAAATGATCATAAGATGAACATGTCGTTATGAGAGCATAATCAAGGTACATGAACATAGAAAAAGGAAATCATAACCAATAAAACATATATCATGAATCATAAAGCATGACATAAGTATTTTTTAATAAAACATGAGACTTGATATTTTGGAAACCTAATTCAATAATATATGATCATGATATAGAAACAATTCATAACATAAATATATGGAATGAATATGATCATGGAACATAAATCAAGCTTGGCCATTAATACATCATCACATAATAGACTAGGATTACAACCTTACCATAATATAGTTGGCTTGGGTGAACTACATGTGTATCTTTTTGGGATTTCGATAACCACCCATGTGCCACAACCTTTTGGGATTGTGATAACCACCTATGTACTACAACCTAATCTCATAATATCTAAACATTTACATACTTAATTAGTGGTTTATAATTGACCCACCCATCATATATTAATAAACTATACACATGTGTTCTATAAGAACATGAAATCATTCATAATTTTATCATAGCTTAATTAACCTAAGCGAAAGATATGGGTTCTATAATTATTTCCAATGAAATTATCATTATATATCTAGATGGAAATGGTGGATGGTATCATTAATTAATATCCCAAATGGTGTATAAAAACCATTAAATAAAATTGATATAGATGAAAAATAGTTTATAAGAGCATTAAATAATTTCGTTGAAAGTAATATGAAATATCCTTTGCTTTTATAATGTTTGTTTAAAAGAAAATATTTTATAAAAAAGGAGGATAATAATTAATTTTATAAAACCGTGAAATCTTAGAAAGGAATATTCATAAAAAATGGATATAAATGTGGAAAAAAATTTCATGTGGAAATAAATAAAAATGAATATTATTTTTACACTGTAGTAAATAAAGTCAAATTAATATTAAATATCCATACATAAAAATGTTAAAATTATCCCTTCCAAGATTTTGTATATAAAGTTAAAGAAAAAAAAACTTTCTTAAGAAATCATTTAGGTATATATAAGGACTTTTATAAAACAAAATAAATAATATAAACATTGAGGAAAAAGATATATGTCTAATAAGAAGATATAAGGTTGTTACCATTTACCTGAAATATTTGGGTTGAATTGTGAACTGAAAAGAGATTAAATATTAATGATACATGAAAACTCCATAAATTACCAAAGTATAAGAAATGTATAGGGTTTTAAAAAGAAAAAACATTCAATTACCCTATATGGGAATTTATTCATAACCATCTTAATCACTTATTTTATAAACTTATTCATATACATTAATTATTATACACTTCAATTTTAATCATTAATTACACATATTTTAGTTATTTATTATCTATTTTTATCATCATATGTTTTTAATTTTTATAACGGTATATAATATTTTTAATGTCAATTTTGATCCTTGTTCATTGAAAACAAGTTCATAATTCCCTGATTAATCAACGTAGTGGAATCATTTTACTTTAATGATTTATATTGTCCCATGTTCATTTTACGTAAGGAATGGATATGGTTAGTCTGAATGGAATCCATTATGAGAATGCTTCAAGTAATTCATTGATATCAGCAAGTTACTTTGTAATTACCATTCATTTGTGTGTAATCCTTCCAAGATCACATTGAAGTGATCTTCGAGTTACTGATGATTTTCATTTTTTGAAATTTTGGTTGATAATCATTAGATACTATTGAAAATTTATTTTTAATTTTTTTGAGTTTCTGGGAATTTATTTTGATATATTTTGAAGTGGTTATATTAGGGTTCTAAGAATTTATATAATTCTGTTTGGAGATGAATATTAGCTAAGTTTGTCTATATAATTATCATTTCAATGGTTGTATAGTCATAATATAAATGGCTATGTAATTATTATTTTTATTGTTATGTAATAATGTTGATTGTCTATGTAAGCATCAAATTGTTCTCTAAGAATGAATACAACATCCCCAAAATCACACTCTTAGATATTCTGCTAAATCAATATCTTTATTCTTCTGGACTTGATGCCAAAAAATGTGACCCAATTTCAACCATACAAAATTTACAACATCAAAAGGAAATATTATATAACATATATACCCAAGGATCATTAGATTTAGATTTTTATATAATTAGGACAAACACTAATAAAACAACTTGGATAAATAAATAACTGGTTTTTAAAAATCTATATCATATCCCACTAAGTTATTCACATCTAGTAAAATTAATAGGAAAAAAAACTTAAAATAATTCTTCAAAATCTAGGGAAGGGGAAACATAAGAAATGGTGAGCTCAAATGCTCAATAAAGGTAATTATAAGAATTACCAATTGTAAGTCCTTAGAAGATGATCATAAGGCTATGATGATACAATCAAAGTGCATGATCATGACATAAGGTAAATCATACCAATAAAAACATAGATTATAAAACATGTGACATGACATAAATATTTAACAAAGGAAATGTTCCTTAGAACCAATAATCATGATCCATGTGGTATCAATCTTGATCAAAGGAACAATTAAAAAACATAAAAAGCTTAAATAAAAATTCTTGGAATATTAGAATACTGAATTCATAAAACCCTTTAAAACCCCTTATAAAAGGGTTAAACTTACATAGTTAATTCCCATAATATATTATGAGTAACCTGTTAATCAGTTAAATTTGTTTTATCTTAGGAATTAATTATATTTAATCAACTCTACCATCATTACCCAATGTATTTGAGAGCTATATCGGGATATCCCATTATCATGAGCTATATCAGGCTAATAAGACATCATAAATAATGTTCATAGACCATAATATAATCATAACACATGAAAGTTTTCATTTTTCAATATAACAATAATCATTGTTCTTTCATAGTTTCATTTACCCATGGAATAAAACGGGTTCCATGATAATCTCTTTGAAATAATCATAATCCATCTACATAAATAATTAACATGATATCATTTCAACATATTCACAATGAGGCATAAGTAAAATCATGGGTTGTTGTTATTTATGAATATAAATACCATAAAAATATCATTAAAAAAATTCTTGAAGGAAATTATCTTTCCATATTGAAAATCACTTTTGAAAAATAAAACAAAATATTAGGAAAAATAATTTATACAAAAATATCAATGCAAACGTTCAAAATAAGATTCAAAATAAATAATTTTCATGCTGGTGAAAAAATTACATGTTTTAAACATTAAAAATAAATAGTATTATTAAAATTTAGTAAATATAGTCAAAAGTGACCCATGTAGAAAACATTAAGAAAATTCATTTTAAAACCTTTAAAAATATTATAAAATATATTTATAGAATATTTTATGTTTATAAAATAATTTCTAAGATAAATAATTTAGATAAAGTGTTTCATTATAAGTCTATAAAAATTGTAAAACAATGTTTTTAAAGAAATCCACTTTTTGGATATTTAAAACCAAAAACATTTGAAAGAAATAAAACAAGAAGGAACATAGATACTAATAGTACAAATTGATCCATGATATTATATGTTTAGAGTCTATGTATACTCTATATAAATTAATATATGTGCATCAATCAAAACATGTCTTAAATAAAGATTTTTTAGATGATAAACCCTTAAAAGTTAAGTAATGATTGAATAAAAAATCATTAAATAAAGGAGCATAATATGATTTTATAAAACCCATAATTTTCAGCAAAGAATATGTGAAAAAAAATTCAAGGGGTGGTAATTACACCATATAAAATAAAACATGGTGCATAATATGAATTATATCTAAAATAATTGAAATTGAGACCCTGAAAACCCTTGAAAATTTTGAATCAATATCTCATGAAAGTGGGTATAACAAAGGAACTTTTAATATCATGATCAAAGATTCATTCATGATATAACATCTCAATAGATAGTATATTCATATTCTAAAATATGATAGGTGCATAACAAAAACATATGTCCTAAAGAAGGATGATTTGAGATAAATAACCCTTATGAAGATCATATCATTAAATTTGATGATTAACCAATAGAGATAGTATGTATAAATGATTAAATCCACCAAAAAACAAGTGAAACAAATTTCAATAAAACAAATTTCATTTTACACATAATATTGGAATAATATAAAAAATTAATAAGTGATATAACCAAATAGTAATCCATTTACCACTTATAAAGTTTCAATATAAATACCATTAGATTAAATAATATTAATTGAAACTTAAAATACCATATAGTATAAAGGAGTCATGAATAACATTTAAAAGGATAATATATTCATCATAGAAAAGAAATTAAGTGTACAACATTAAAGCATTCCTTAATTAATGAAAATTGTTATGAAATCCATTACAAAGATGATATCATTGAAATTATAATTAACCAATGAAGATATTATGTGTTACAAATTTAAATACACACAATATTATTGTATTAGAGAATGACTAATATAAATCTCAAGAGGGGGTGAATTGAGTTCCTAAAAATTATTTACAAAAAACTTTCCTCTTCTAGGTATTTGAGTTCAAATATTTTCATTAATATGAATTGTCATTGAAAATATAGAAACATAATGGAAATTTATTGAACACATGAGATTTATAGTGTTTTGGGAACCATAAATCCCCTAGTATAATCCACCAACACTCTTCTCTGTGAGTTTGGTGATTTTCACTATAATAACCCTTTTTTGGGGGGCTCCCAACTGAGTGCCTGTGGCTATCAATTATTACAAAGGTCCAAGATCTTTCAATCAGGTTCTACCTTCACAATACCTATCCATGTACTTAACACAATCACTTACAATGAGTTTAAATTATTATAGTCTTCAAGGAACTTTTAATAATGATATTTGATTGAAAATTATAGATATAAATATAAAGCATGCCAGTGATGTATATTATCTTGTATATGTATAGTTTTTCTTCCTTATTTTTGTTAGAGTACTTGCATGTACATGAGTTATATCCTTTTTCTCATCATCTATTATTTAGTGGATAACTCTTACTTTTATATATTCTCTTGGATTTTGAAATTAAGTAGTGAGATAATCATAATGGTAAAGTTGATAATCTATTGAAAAGTTGATATTATAGGTTATTAATGAAATTTATCCATTTGTTGAAAATATGGAATAAACTTATACAATGGCACTATCAGAGATATTTTTCTTTGAATATTTGCAATCCTATAAAAATGAAACTTTTTACAAATCAATCATTTCCTTAAATGGACAATCCATTTTCTGATATGTTTTAAAAGCATGAAATGAGTTATCAATAGATTGTGAAAGAAATAATGAAATTATTGATAACATGTAATTCTTCATAAGATATCCAACTAGTAGTACTATTCTCATAAGATAAACTTTTTGAAAAAATTTGTAAGATAAAACAGATATTTTTCTTCTTCAGAGCATAAGATAAAGTTAATTCAAGATTTCATAGTATAATTTTTCAGCATTAGATAAATATGTTACTAAGGTGTGATACCTAGCTTTCAAAACTTATTCTATCATTTATAAGATAATATTTTACGAATATCCTTTTCATAAGATAAATAATTCACATAACTTTATTTTGCCCAATGTATGCAGTAACACAATCATTCACTTCATAAGATAATATCTTATATCGTAATATAAATATCTAACTTAGTGTTTTATGATTCTAAATATATGGAAGATATTCTTTACAAACTTCGATTCTTATAAGATAAAATAATTTCTTGAATAATGAGTATTTTACATGGTGTAAGATAAACACTTCTAGAGTTAACATATGATAAATTCATTTGAAAAAAGTATAATCTAAAACACTTAAGATAAACTCATTAGAATAAAAATTGGAATTTTTTAAATCATAAAAACATATAAAAATGAGATATGTTGGAAGAACATAAGTATATATAACAATATCCCCCTTTTTGATGATTAAAAAACCCATTGAATTGGAAAACAAATTACAAAAGGATATTTAAAATAATTGTATAAGTTTTTTATTCTTATCCCTTTGAAATGAAACTTTTAAATTATGATTTTTTCCTTTCTCTTATCCTTATTTTTAGAATAAATTTAGATTATAAATTTTTATACTCACATTTTCTTCTCCTTAAATAAATTTATTTAAAAATATTTAAGTTTTTTTATTTTCTATTTTATTCTCCCCCTTTTTGTGATATCAAAAATAATTTGAATAAGGAAATAAAATCATTATTGATCAGGAAAATTTATAAATTGTTAGTAGTACTGATTGTGAATAGAATTTAGCATAAAGTTTTGTTAACAAAAATAATAATTATACATCATTAATTAATTAAGGAAACTAAAACATAAAACATGAATAGAGAATAGATACTAAGAGTAAAATAGAAACATATTTACAATATATATAAATAGATTTAAAAAATGGTATAATATAAAGGAAATAGATAAACAAATCATAAGATAAGAATTATAAATAAATGCTAAAAAAAGATAAACACATATTTAAAACATATTCTTGAACACATTAATATAAAAATAAAAATTCATTAAACACATGAAAACTAATTAATAAAGCATTCAGTTGTTTTAGAGAAACTATTCAACTAAACATGATTCAAATGATTATAAAATACCCATCCAATTGGGAAACTAGGAACCCAAATTATGAAGGTGTATCAACTATGGAATGTGAAAAGATTATTTGGAGGTGGTTTCTTAAAATATAGAGGTTGGTCAATAGGTAAAGAGGATGAAGAAAAAGAAGTATAAGTTGTTTCCCCAATAGTACGACTAAACATTTGTAAAGATGCTTCAAGTCCTTATGGATCACTCTGAGTGATCCTTACAGAAGTGGATTGGATATTGCAAGAAGCGTTCTAAACTCTTAACATATTGAAGTTATATGTAATTATAAAGGATATTTTAGAATATGGTTCAGGTATAGGAAAATAGAATTCTTCAACAAACTTGATATTTTCTCTTTGATAAGTTTCAAAAGGGTCAAATATTTATTTTATCCTTTTCTATGTAGAATCATGGAAACCAATGACAGGAGGTCTAGACAGACATGTCCCTTGAATTTGAAATAAAGAATCAATACAAGTTTCGATACTTTTTACCATGTTCTTATTATATCAATCAAGAAGTGTTTTAAAACCATTCCATATCCACTGTAAGAGATTTACAAATAAGTTTTGTATATATCCTTTCTTAGAGAAACTGACTATTAACTTCTTCAATGCTTTATAATAATTATCTAACATACCAATCAAATGATCAACTGAAATAATTTCTTTTCCTTTTATAGATACTTATTTATTCTTGAGGCTCAATAAATACATCAGTATCTTATTCTTTATCATATTCTAAGAATTCAGGATTCAAACTTCTTACAACCAAATGGTGTAAATCTTTAAAATTATTTTCCAAAACATTAAAATTATTTTATATAGATATCTCCATCTTTTTTAATCTAGTAATTATAAAACATAAATCTTTTTACACTTGGGATGTAATATGTTTAATTTCTGGAACCATTTATTGTAATAGAGATATGATTTCCTTACTATATTGATTAATTAACATAATATATTCTTATGGAAAGACTGGAAACCTTCTAAATTCATTTATTATATCCATTTGAAGATCATGAATCGCTTCCTTGGATAAACGGTCACACTGCATTGAGGTGATTATAGAATTCATTATGTCTATCGCCAGAGACACTCCTTCTAACCTTGAGAAAACATCCAATTGATTCGAGGATTTTACAAAGGGTCCCATTGAAAATTTTTTAAACACAAACTAAACTAATAAATTTAATTATTTAACATTATCCTTTTAGATAGAATGATCAAGGTGAGTCCTAATTTTCTTTTATGGACTCTATAAACTGAACTTTTAATGATTCTACCTATGAAATAAACTTTGAGTATCTTTCTCTAACTCTATCATCAACCATATATAATTTAGTTTTCTTAATTAATTATCATTTATGTTGATAATTAATAAGAGAAAAAGTTTCTTGATGAACTTTTGTTCTTCTAGTTTCATTAGCTTGTTGATTTATATCAACATTGGTTCTATCCTCTTGTGATGGTTGTACAGAAATTGATCTAACTCTTCCACTTGAAACCAACTTATTTTCGTTCTTCTATTCTTATTCTTATTCATGGGTAACATTTTGACTAACTATCTCAACATATTCAGTTCTAAATCTTCCACTCATCCCACTAAATTGAGATATTTTAACCAAGGGAATTTCACACAACACCATTGATATGTTCCTTCCTTGAACAACATTCACAAACCTTGTGATAGTTGAGGCCAACTCTTCTCTACCAGAAGAAATAGATATAAAATCAGGTTCAGTATATTTAGAAACAAAAGTTAAACTAACTTCAGGATATATTCTTCTCTAGACTAAGAAACAACACTTACTTGTCTAATTCATTCTATAAGAGATTCATTGACAAGAACATATCTTATATCAATAGTTTTAACTTTACTCTCTATTGAAATAAGAAAAACTACAGGAACTACAACATCACTAGAAATACCCATCTAAGACGGCTCTTCTTAAGTCGAAGTAGGGTCTACTCTTATGTCTTATTTAGAATATACTGAACAATCCTTTTTATAGAATAATTCCAATAAAAACTATTTCTCCTTAAAATAATTTCACTCAACATTTTCATTCCATGAAAACAAATTGTGGCATTCTCATCCAGGAAAACACCAAAATTATAAAATACTAATGTTAACATCCTTCCAAAAGGATATAAATTTACTAACTTATTCTATACATGGTATATATATCTCATAAACTATTATTCGATATTCATATGCATTTTAATCATAAAAAAATACCATGAAGAAAGACCTTGAAATAAAACTTTTTCAAACTCACCATTTGTGAGATGGCATATTGAATGAAATTTATAAGAATATTTTTTTCTAGTTCTAGGTCCTTCACAATCCTCTTCATAACATTTGTGGAGCCGAACTAAGACTTCCTGATTTTGGAAAAACTAACATAATATACATCATGCAAATAAATATTGATGTCTATGTAGCCATTTTGAGGGAACTTAAATGCTCTATCCATTACCAAATAATTTTTTGAGACACTTTTCTAGTTCATTATTATAGTAACCAAGTCATCATTATCACCATAATGAAAATCTTCAGTCTCATAGAACTCACATACTTTCCTCTAAAACACAAAATTTGTTCATAGTTCATCAAAGACAAATTCCCATAACTATAAATTAATAACTTTCTTAAGAAAAATGTTTGTCCTATACATCCAGGTCAAATATATTGCTCATCCACTTAGAACATTCCTTGAAATCATTTTATTCTTGAATCTGCTTGAGGAAGTGAAATCGGTTCCCTTAGTTCTATCCATTAATGATAGGATTCAGAATATTGGAGGGTTAGGGGAAAAGGATTTGATAGTATAAATAATTAGGCTTCGAATTTTTTTAAAGGTTTCACACATAGATCTGACACACTTTATTCTATTTTGTATTAATAAATGATTCATTCGGTGATGTATAGAGTAATAATTTTAAAATCTATATCAGGTGTCCTATTTTTATGTGAATAATAATCAAATTAGGGAGTCTAAAACTTAAATAAAATAAGGTAAATACAATCTTTACTCAAATATGAAACTATGATACTAAGAAAAATAAAAAACATCAAGTAAAATTAAAAAAACTAATTATGATTTAATAAAGTCAAATTTTTCAGTAGAAAACGTTTAGTGAAAATTTCTATAAATTTATTTACTGTGAAAATGAATTGTAAAGAAAAATCAACTTTTTGTGCATCATATCTTAAGAAATGATATTTTAAATCAATTTCTTTGTAATTGAATGGTTAATTATATTTGTTTTTTGAAATTTTTATAGCACTAGTGTTATCAAATTTTATTAGAGTATAATTAAAATAAAATCCAAAATCCATTAAGGTGTGTTTCATCCATAAAATTTTTTCACAAAAACTTCATGCTACAATATATTGTACTTTAGTAGTTGACAATGCTAATGAGTTTTGTTTCTTAATTTAATAAGATACCAAATATTTTATAAGAAAATGATATGTTTTTGAGGTTATTTTTCTATCTAATTTACATTCAAAAAAATTGACATCTAAATATGAAGTTAAATTAAAATCATAATTTTTTTGAAAAATAATAAGTAGAGATACAATTCTTTTTAAATACCTTAAAATTATTCTGGAAACATTTAAATGATATTATTTAAGATTGAATTTAAATATTTTACAAATACATACTAAAAAATAATTTATTGTCTACTTGTAATAAGTGTAACGACTCAAAATTTTATTAATAAATCCCCCTTTGTAGTTGAAGGAAATATCTTATTATGTATTATGGTTATAGAAAAAAATGAACTTATTTGTTTTTATTATATCCTACCGTATTTAGAATATAATTAAGCATCATAACCATTGATAATATAGTCATTGAATAGGGATTGAACAATTAGTTAAAATATAGAGTTTTGAAAAATCCAATTAACACAAAAAATGGAAATGATGGACTAGACCAGTAGGATTGTACCCTATAAAACCCATTTATTAGAGCTTCTAGTAGAGATAGAATCATTGTGATTTTACCTTGACAAATACCAAGATGATAAATAATAACTAAATCACATGGGAAACCATTTATGAGATAAGTTCAAGCTTATCAAGATCACGACCCAAACTATGTACGTAGAACCACACCATGAAAATCTCACCACTGTAAACCTTACCCATAGGGTGTTTTCTAGTGTAATAAATTGATATGCATCAAGAACCTAATTATATGTATAATTATATTTTATTTTTTATAGAATAATTATTAAATTAACTTCTTATTTTTTTACATTATAAATGTTTTTTATTTTTATTTGATAAAAAACAAATTATTTTTTTGGATAATATGAAATTTCAATTAAGAAATTCATTTTGATGAATTTATAAATTTTTGAAACAAATTATATTTTTAATTAAATACTATTATTAAATAATATTTATAAATTATAGTTTCTAATATAATTTTACATTGTCAAAACTAATTTTTATAAGAGTTCAGAAATTTTTATTACCCAAAAACCCAACATTTATCAATAAATTTCAATACTATTTTAAACATAAAAAAATTAGATCTATAGGAAATTATTTTGATAAAATAAATATTACTTTTGGAATCAGAACATCAAAATTACCCAATGGTAAATTTTTCATAATTTTCTGATACATTCTAATTTTTAGGTAAAAAATAAATATAGTATAAATATACAATGTGTACTAGGACATCATAATGACCCAAAATGATTTAATAAATTATTTAAATTGTATCCATGACCAAATATATGTTTACATATAAATTAATGTAATTTTTAGGTTATTTTAGTAGTTTTATAAATCCCTTATGAATCCTCCAAAATCTATATTATATTTTAAGAGTTTAAATCAATTATTTATAAACATGAATCACTTTCACATAAATAAGTATTATATTTTAATAAATTAATCCTCGGACTTATAAAATAATTTTTAAAAATTCACTTTGAATAAAACCATGGGAAAAAACTTGGTAACATTTGTGGTTTTGATTACTTTATTATATGGAGTCCAAAACCTAAGTTTGAGAATTAATAAATAACTCCTCTCTAGTTTCTTATATAATCCAACCCAATATATCATTACTATTAACTAAAAAACCTTTTATCACATAATTAATATTCTCTTCTCTCTCTATATTCCTCTCAAGTTTCCCCCAATCTCTTAATAATCTCCTCCCAAGCTTTTGGAATCACCCTCCCAAGGTAAGGGATCTTTTCTTTCTCCTCTTTATTCAAGCATCTTCTTCATTTAATGTATTTTATTTAAAAATAATATTTTTGGGATATTCTTTTCCAAATACTAATAACTATACATTTTATTTAAAAATTATTAAATCCCCTTTTTCTCTCATTAATCCATTTTATAAATCTTTAAGTACTGTCATTAGGCAGCAGAAATTTCACTGTAGTTTTTCCATGAAAACCCATTGTATTATGAATACCATCTCTATTTCCACTCAAGGGCATTCACCAAGACATACCTATATTTATTTTATTGGTTAATTACATTTATTTATTTTACAATCCTTTATTATGACATTATATTTGATGAAATATGATCCTATTTTGAATGATCAACATGTTGAGCAATGTATTGTTTTTAAACAAATCAAAATAATGTTTTTTAAAGGGGGAGATTATTTTAAATAATACTCTGTCTTTTTATGATGATTTTGATGCTCACAAATACCTTTAATTATTTACTAATTATTTCGTTGAGTATTTTGCAGGAATTTATTTTATTTATTTATTTCATACAACGAGATTTTATACTTCATTTATTCCGAGATCAATTTTAGCGTGTTCTGGAATCACTGTAGCGCAAGATCAATTTTAGCGTATTCTGGAATCACTGTAGCGCGAGATCAGTTTTAGCGCGTACTGGAATCACTGTTCATACCCTACGTTGATGAACGTAACATATGGATGAAAAGTTTACTTTTTATGTTATTTTGAAACGTATGGTTAATGAACCTTACGTTGTTGAAAAGTATGAAAGAAGAACATTACGTTTGGAAGGAATCTTACGTTTTTTTTGTTGGACAAGTATGGAAGAGAATCTGTACGTTAGTTTTCAGTGTTGAGTTTGTTTCTCAAAAGTATGGATCATCAACCTTACTTTTATAATCAACCGTACGTTCTTTGGAGAGTTGAAGCAAGACAAAGTATGGATGATTAACCCTACGTTTGAATGCTGAAGAGAAAGTATGTATGTTCAACCTTACGTTCTGAACCTTACGTTCTGAACCTTACGTTTGTGAACCCTACGTTTGGAGCCACGTCATCAACCCTACGTTTGGCGTCAGGATATTTTTGACAGACGATATTTCTTTTTTGAATTAGTCAAACAAGCGGATTATTAGGCGGATTTCGAGCTGATTCTTAAATACGACTTTGACTGAATCAAAGACGATTTACAACGGATTAATGATTGATTTAAACGGAGCTTTTTGTGCCGATTCTTCAGGGGAGTTACAACGGATCTGTTATTTCATTTAATATCGCGAATCTAAAGGAGATTTTCATGGATCTATTTATGCGGAAGATTTTCTCATATTTGAATATATATGTTCTATCTTGGAAACTTCGGATATATATATATGCACAGGAAAGTGTATGATACAGAGATTTATCTTTTGACGAGCAAGAAACAGAGACTGTGTGAAAGCGTTCTTTTCTGGTGATCGAGAAGAAGTGTAAAACCTTTATTACTGAAGGAAGATCTTGATAGCAGATTCACGTGTTCTACATCGACTATCTGTTGTGAATCTACTGCTGCTGAAGTTGTGAAGTTTCTTATAATATCTATTACAACTGGATCGACTCAGAATTGTTTTGATTTCAGATCTTTATTTTCTGAAGACGACGATCTATCTACTGTCAATTGCATTCTGTTGCAATTGTGAAGAACAACTGGAGAAGTGTTTCTTTATCGAAACCCTTTTTATTTCTTTTGAGTGATCAGCTTCTCGTTCTAAGCTGTGTGGGTTCGTGTTTGAACCAGGAAGGCTGTGTTTGCCTGAATCTTGTAAAGGTGTCAACTGCCTGTACTCAGTTGTGGACGGGTCTGTGGAAACGAGGACCAGATAGTGAAAATCGCCAAGCTCGTGGATTTGAGCGTTGGTGGAGTGGACTAGGGGCCTTCTGTTCCCCGAACCACTATACATCCGTGTGTTCATGCTTTTACTTTTTCCGCTGCATATTTAATCGTGCAAAAGCATATTGGACAGAATTTGTCTAAATTGAAGAGATTGTAATAATTTTGAAAAGACACAATTCACCCCCCTCTTGTGTATAATCCGTAGATTCAGATCCAACAATTGGTATCAGAGAAGGAGCTTCTTATTTTTAAAGTCTTATCAAGCTAGAAGTATTTAAAGATTATACATAGTGTATCATGGCTGATATGAGAGAGGGAATGTCAATGGTCAGAGCACCTTACTTTAATGGAGATAATTATGGCTGCTGGAAATCACGTATGATTATTTATCTGAAAAATCTTGGTTACAAAGTCTATTCAAAGATTCTGACTCCCTATGAAATTCCTGAAAATCCCGATACATGGAGTGCTGCTACAGAGGCTGAGTATGACATAAATTCAAAAGCTATGAATGCAATCATCTGTGGTCTAGGACCAGATGAATTTAACAGAGTATCTCAATGCCCGACTGCATATGAAATGTGGCAAACAATAGCTGTTGCTTATGAAGGAACAGATAATGTAAGACAGATGAGATATGCAACTGCTAAGTTAAAATTCGATACTTTCAGAATGATTGAAGGAGAGAGCATCACTCAGATGAATGGAAGATTGACAGAAATTGTCAATAATATAACAGCTCTAGGAGAACCAATCAAGCAGGCTGATCAAGCGTTGAAGGTACTGAGAGTACTTCCTACTCGATGGAATGGAATCTCTGCAGCAATCAGACAATCAACTTCTGTTAAAGATCTAACTATGAGAGAACTGATTGGTACACTGATGATGTACGAAGCTGAAATGCAAGATGAGGTAAATGAGCATAAAGTCTACATAAAAAGGGAAAATACTGCTTTGAAAGTGACTTCTCAACAAAAGGATAGAAAGATGAAGAACAGAGAAGTAAGTGCTAAATCAGAAAGCTCTGATTCTTCAAATTCGGATGAAGAACTGGCTCAGCTAGCCAGAAAATTCAGAAAGTTCTATAGTAAGAAGAAAGACTTCAAGAAATCCTTCAAAAAGGATAGCAAGGAAGTGAGATGTTATGAATGCAAAAAGATGGGACATATCAGACCGGATTGCCCAAAATTGAAAGATGCAAAGAAGAAGAAATTCTTCAAAAGAGATGATTATGAGCAGAAAGACAAGAAAGCTATGAAAGCTACTTGGATTGTTTCTGAAGACTCAAGTAATTCTTCTGAATCATGCTCAGAGAAGGAGGAAGCCAATTTAAAAGCAAATATGTGTTTCTTGGCTGAAACTGATGAGGTACACTCATACTATTCCTCTGACTCAAATAATGAATCAAACTCTGAAACAAGCTTTTCAAATAAAAAACTTGCAGCTTACTGCAATATGCTTGAAGAAAGGTATGACTCATTATTTAACAAATATAAATCTATAAAGAACTTGCACAAAGCTATTTCAGATGAGAGAAATACTTTGCTAAAACAACATGAGGAATTAATTGATAAATACAATTCTGCTGACTCAAATAAAATTAATTTTGAATCAAAAATAAAAACTCTACAGGATGAAGTAGAATCTTATAAAACGGCTGCATTAGTTTTTACAAAAGGAGAAAACACCTTAAATGAGATACTTGGAAAAACTGTAATTAAAAAGGAAAGGGTTGGAATTGGAAGTAAAGGAGAAAAACCTAAGTTATACAAAAATTATTTTGTTCCTAGCACTAAACAGGTTATTTGTAACTTCTGGGGAACAAGAGGTCATATAGCTAAAAACTGTTTTCTAAGACAACCTCAAATATGTGGAATTAAGAAAGCTTATATTTCCAATGATCTATATGATTCAATCAATTTTAAGAAAACAAAGCAAATCTGGATACCCAGATCACTGCTTGCTAACACTCCTGGACCCAACAAAATATGGGTACCAAAGCAATTTGTTTGAATGTCTTTGCAGGTAGCAGGTCACCAAAGAAAGAAAGAAATATGGTATATGGACAGTGGCTGCTCAAGACACATGAGTGGAACTTCAGCTAATTTCTCTTCTCTTACTCGAAAGGAAGGAGGACTTGTCACCTTTGGTGACAATTCCAAAGGAAAGATTATTGGTATTGGAACAATTGGAGATCCAGAGACAGTCTCAATCAACAAAGTACTTTATGTACAAGGGTTAAAACACAATCTGATAAGTATCTCTCAACTCTGTGATGATGGATACACTGTTGATTTTACTAACAATAGTTGTACTGTTTCTAAAGATAAACTGTTTAAGTTTAGAGCACCCAGAACTGATAATGTTTATACTTTGGATTTGTATTCCTTGTGTAAACAACAAGTAAACTGCTTAACTGCTAATATAAGTGAATCCTGGATCTGGCATAGAAGACTTGGTCATTGCAATATATATGCTTTACATAAATTATCTAAGAAACATCTAGTTTCTGATTTGCCTAGTCTCAAATTTGAAAATGACAGATTCTGTGATGCATGTCAGCTTGGCAAGCAACACAAATCATCATTCAAATCTGTTAATAAAGTTGCTACAACTAAACCTCTAGAACTTATCCATATGGATTTGTTTGGACCTTCAAGAGTAGCAAGTTTAGCTGGTAAATTATATGTTTATGTATTAGTTGATGATTACTCTAGATTTACTTGGATTTTCTTTTTGAAATTTAAAAGTGAAGCTTTTAGTTTATTTGAAGGTTTTTGTAAATCTGTTCAAAATGAAAAAGGTTTTAATATAATCTCATTGAGAAGTGATCATGGTGGAGAATTTGAGAACCAGGAATTTAATTCCTTTTGCTCAAACATGGGTATTAAACACACCTTTTCTGCTCCAAGAACACCTCAACAGAATGGGATTGTAGAAAGAAGAAATAGAACTATTCAAGAAATGGCTAGAACTATGTTAAATGAATATACCCTACCTATATATTTCTGGGCAGAAGCTGTTAATACAGCTTGTTATATAATGAATAGAATTTTAATAAGACCTATTTTGAAAAAGACACCCTATGAACTATGGAATAATAGAAAACCTAAAGTAAATTACTTTAAAGTTTTTGGATGCAAGGTTTACATCTTGAATACCAAAGATAATCTTGGTAAATTTGATCCAAAATCTGATAAAGGTATTTTCTTAGGATATTCTGCAACCTCCAAAGCTTATAGAGTCTATAATAAAAAGTCAAGGATTGTTGAAGAATCAGTTCATGTGAAATTTGATGAATCTGATCCTTTTGAGAAAAGGATAGAACAAATAGATGAACCTGATTCTAATCAAAACATGAGACCTGAGAATTTAAAGAATGATTTTGAAAATGATATAAAAGAAATTCAGTCCAGTTCAGAAGAACATGATACTGAAGAACCTTTGAATGTAATGCCTAGACAGTCTAGAACCTTAAAGAATCACCCTTTAGAATCTGTGATATGTGACTTAGAGACTGGTATTCAAACTAGAAGAAACTTTGGAAACATAGTTGAATTCTCTGCTTTCCTATCCCAACAAGAACCTAAGACCATAGAAGAAGCCTTAGATGATGAGAGCTGGGTAATAGCAATGCAGGATGAATTGAACCAGTTCAAGAGAAATAAGGTTTGGGAATTAGTTGAAAGACCACATGATTATCCAGTAATAGGAACTAAATGGGTCTTTAGGAATAAACAGGATGATCAAGGGATAATAACTAGAAATAAAGCAAGATTAGTAGCTAAAGGATATAATCAAGAAGAAGGAATAGATTATGATGAGACCTTTGCACCTGTAGCCAGGTTAGAAGCTATTAGAATCCTTTTAGCCTATGCATCTTATATGAATTTTAAATTATTTTAGATGGATGTTAAATCTGCCTTTTTAAATGGTTATTTAATGGAGGAAGTTTATGTTGAGCAACCTCCTGGTTTTGAAAATTCTCAAAAACCAGATTCTGTTTTCAAACTTACTAAAGCTCTTTATGGCCTTAAACAAGCACCTAGAGCTTGGTATGAAAGACTAAGTTCTTTTCTTTTGAAAAATGATTTTACTGTTGGACTAGCAGATCCAACACTCTTTAAGAAAACTATGAAAAATAATGTTTTGTTGGTACAAATCTATGTTGATGATGTAATTTTTGGATCAACCAATAAAATTCTTTGTCATGAATTTTCAGAATTAATGCAAAAAGAATTTGAAATGAGTATGATGGGAGAATTAAATTTCTTTTTGGGTCTTCAAATATTTCAAAAAGATTTTGGAAATATTTTAAATCAATGAAAATACATTACTGATTTACTTAAGAAATTTGGACTTGAAAACAGCAAGACATTTACAACTCCTATGTGTACTAATATAAAACTTGATTTGGATGAAACTGGAAAATCAGTGGACAACAAGTTATATAGAGGTATGATTGGTAGTTTGTTATATCTTACTGCTAGTAGACCAGATATAATGTATTCAGTATGTCTTTGTGCTCGATTTCAATCAAATCCCAAAGAATCCCATTTAACTGCTGTTAAAAGAATTTTTAGATATTTAAAAGGTACTATTTATCAATCTCTACTTTATCCAAAAACCTCTGATTTTAATTTAATTTCATATTCAGATGCTGACTTTGGAAGCTGTAGATTAGATAGGAAGAGTACTTCAGGAACATGTCACTTTTTAGGAAAGTCTTTAGTATCATGGTCTAGTAAGAAACAACACTCAGTTGCCCTGTCAACAGCCGAGGCAGAATATGTGTCTGCAGGTAGTTGTTGTGCACAGGTGTTGTGGATGAAAAACACTCTTATGGACTTTGGATTAAAATTCAATAATACACCTATTTTATGTGATAATACTAGTGCAATTAATATTTCAAAAAATCCTATTAGTCATTCTAGAACTAAGCACATTGATATAAGACATCACTTTTTAAGAGATCATGTGTTTAAAAAGGATATATTTTTAGAATTTGTAAATACAGAAAATCAATTAGCAGATATTTTTACTAAACCACTTCCCACGGCAAGGTTTGAATTTATTAAGGGGGAGTTAGGTTTATTTAATTTTAAATAATTTTTAATTTTAATCTTATTCTGTTTTCGAATTCTGCTTAATTTCTGTTTCCCGCTATAAGTAATTTTATTTTGTTTTAAATAAAAGTAATGATTAGTGAATACACGGGAATCAAGGCTGTCAGAACCGTTTCACCTTCTAAACTGTTTTCACCTTTTTCGGAAACCCTTTCGAAAACCTAAAACCGCACATCTGCTCCAAAACCCTTTTCTGAATCTTCAAACCCTAAACTTACGAACCTTCAGAAATCGTTGTTGAAATGGCAAAGACTAAGCGTCTAGATGAAGCTGAGAGCAGTGCTGCAAAGAAATCTAAAGTAGTTGGTCGGAAAATACTGCAAGGTAAAGTCATAGATTTAGAATGGCTGTTTGAAACTAATTTACTGTTGAAGCAAGCGTTGTCGTTTCAAAGCCTTGAGCAAGCTTTTAATAGTGAAAACTCTGAGTTTCTATATGAGGCAGAAATGAGACATTTCTTTAGAACTGTTCAGTTTAGCCTTGGGGATACGGAGGATAGTTTATTGGCTCAAATAGAGGATAAGGAATTTTCCATATCATCTGTAGAGATAAGTCAAATTCTTAACTGCCCTCATGAAGGAGTTTTTCATTTCGATTTACGGAATATTGGAGATTCTGTACATAAGTCTGAAAACATTATGTCTTTTCTGTTTGGAACCAAAGTGATAAAGAAGATGTTTATTAAAGATTTGGAGCCCGATCAGAAAATCTTGGTAAAATTTGTTCAGACTGGTTTAGCACCAAGGATGGCTGAGATGGAAAAAATTCTATACCCTGACATGTACATAATGTATCTTCTGATGAGTGATATTAAGTTTAATTTTCCTCGGTTTATGATAAGATATCTGAGATACTGCTGTCAGAGTGAAGCAAGAATGACCTTTTTCCCTTATGGAAGGTTCATTTCTTTGTTTTTATATAAAAGAGGAATGATCAGATTGGTAAGTGCTGGGGTGAAATGTCACCACAGTAATGTTTTTAATGCTGGAACTTTGAGGAAAGTGGGATACTTCTGGAGCACAATTAAAGGAAAACTCTTACCTGTTGGAGCTGAGGAAGACTCGGAGAGTGCTCAGGCTCAACCGGCTAAGTCCAAGGAGGGACAAGCAGAATCAAGGGTTAGTACAGTGGCAAGAAGAATTCTCTTTGAGATGGAGGAAGTTGAGGAAGAGAGAAGTAAAGAAGGACTTCAATCTAGAAGGAAGAGGTCAATTGATGAAGAAATTATCTCTCCTATCTTGAAATCTTCTGAACCGGTAATTTCTTATTCATTTGTGAGAGAAGCTGTTGTGGAGCGGACTGCACCGATAGAGGAACCGGTAGCTCAAGCAGAAATTCAACTAGAACCTCAAACTGCTGCTGTGGCTGTTGAAAAAGTAATTCAACAAGAACAACTTATGGAGGCAGTGCCTGGTGAAGAAGTGGCCCGATCTCAAGAGTTACATGAAAATATTGTTCTTGATCATTCAGTAGAATTCAGAGAGACTACTGTTCGTGATGAACATACTTCTGAAGTTAATACAGAGGTACTTCAGGAAGATTTTTCAGTAGAAGAGTTTCAGGCTTCAAAGGATAGTTCAGTGGATCAACCTTGTCAGGACAAAGATCAGTCAGATGCAGATTCTTTACCACTTGTCCTGCTTCATCAATCTGATTCTGGACATGATAATCAAGCACAGGGTGCCCCTGATTCGAGAAAAGAAGAAGTTGTTGAGTTATACAAGCGTATTTCTCAGTTAGAATCTGAGAATGTTAGTCTCAGAAATTCTCTGAACTTAGAGCAGTTGAAGTTTCAGAAGCTGAAAGAATCTACTGTTTCAAGACAGGAAGTAGATTTGTTTAAGACTGATATGTTGCATGCTGTTGATCAGTTGAAATCAGAGATGGTAAAGAAAGATGATTTGTCTGAGATGAAGATTTACATGGAGAATAAATTTGAGTTTGTTGCAAATAGTGTTGTGAGTGGATCAGGTTCTTCACCTGATTTGATTCGAAGATTTCAAGAAATTACTGGAGCACTGAGCAATATGAGTGACAGATTACAAGATCTTCAGTGTAATAGTGCCCCTTTGTCAGTTTTGCTAGATAATCAGAAATTTTTGGTGGATCAGTTGACATCTGGAGAGCAACCGATTAGGATTCTTTTGAATCAGTTATCAGAAAAACTGGCTCTTTTTGTTGAAAAAGAAGAAAGAATGCATGAGTTTTTCAGAGTTAATTTGATTGAAGATATTCATATGACTCAGGAGAACAGAGATCTTATCATCAAGTTAGGAGATGGGATGATGAAGAGGCTCAGAGAACAGTTTACAGAGATCAAGACCGTGATTCAAATGAGATAGACAACTTTTTTTTTCTTCCCTGTCTTATCCATGAACCTTGATTCCTCTGTATATCACAATCGTTTTTATATAATAGCTTATGAATGAAAATTCTTTTCTTACTTTTTTTTTTGTTTTTGTTTTGTTATTTATTGATTTATGATTAAGTTAGCCAGTATAAGAAATTCACTTATTCATACACAGTTAATTTTAGCATTTACTTATAGTTCAGAGCAATATTGAATGTGTTCAAATCCGTAATTTTTCATTCTTTTTGATATCACAAAAAGGGGGAGAATTTGGATAAACACAACATTTAAATTCATTTGTTTCCTATGAAGAAATTTGGATATATGGGAGAATTTGGATATATACGACATTTATCTTTTGTCTATTTTTAGCTGAAAATTTATTTTTATGGGTGAGAAATTTTATAGTTAAATATTGTTTTAATCCTTTCAGAATTCTAAAATTTTATAAAACTAATTTTTCAATAAAGATTGCAATTAAATTAGTTCTATTATTTTATGGGTTTTGTGATCATCAAAAAGGGGGAGATTGTTGAGCAATGTATTGTTTTTAAACAAATCAAAATAATGTTTTTTAAAGGGGGAGATTATTTTAAATAATACTCTGTCTTTTTATGATGATTTTGATGCTCACAAATACCCTTAATTATTTACTAATTATTTCGTTGAGTATTTTGCAGGAATTTATTTTATTTATTTATTTCATACAATGAGATTTTATACTTCATTTATTCCGAGATCAATTTTAGCGTGTTCTGGAATCACTGTAGCGCAAGATCAATTTTAGCGTATTCTGGAATCACTGTAGCGCGAGATCAGTTTTAGCGCGTACTGGAATCACTGTTCATACCCTACGTTGATGAACGTAACGTATGGATGAAAAGTTTACTTTTTATGTTATTTTGAAACGTATGGTTAATGAACCTTACGTTGTTGAAAAGTATGAAAGAAGAACATTACGTTTGGAAGGAATCTTACGTTTTTGTTGTTGGACAAGTATGGAAGAGAATATGTACGTTAGTTTTCAGTGTTGAGTTTGTTTCTCAAAAGTATGGATCATCAACCTTAATTTTATAATCAACCGTACGTTCTTTGGAGAGTTGAAGCAAGACAAAGTATGGATGATCAACCCTACGTTTGAATGCTGAAGAGAAAGTATGTATGTTCAACCTTACGTTCTGAACCTTACGTTCTGAACCTTACGTTTGTGAACCCTACGTTTGGAGCCACGTCATCAACCCTACGTTTGGCGTCGGGATATTTTTGACAGACGATATTTCTTTTTTGAATTAGTCAAACAAGCGGATTATTAGGCGGATTTCGAGCTGATTCTTAAATACGACTTTGACTGAATCAAAGACGATTTACAACGGATTAATGATTTATTTAAACGGAGCTTTTTGTGCCGATTCTTCAGGGGAGTTACAACGGCTCTGTTATTTCATTTAATATCGCGAATCTAAAGGAGATTTTCATGGATCTATTTATGCGGAAGATTTTCTCATATTTGAATATATATGTTCTATCTTGGAAACTTCGGATATATATATATGCACAGGAAAGTGTATGATACAGAGATTGATCTTTTGACGAGCAAGAAACAGAGACTGTGTGAAAGCGTTCTTTTCTGGTGATCGAGAAGAAGTGTAAAACCTTTATTACTGAAGGAAGATCTTGATAGCAGATTCACGTGTTCTACATCGACTATCTGTTGTGAATCTACTGCTGTTGAAGTTGTGAAGTTTCTTATAATATCTATTGCAACTGGATCGACTCAGAATTGTTTTGATTTCAGATCTTTATTTTCTGAAGACGACGATCTATCTACTGTCAATTGCATTCTGTTGCAATTGTGAAGAACAACTGGAGAAGTGTTTCTTTATCGAAACCCTTTTTATTTCTTTTGAGTGATCAGCTTCTCGTTCTAAGCTGTGTGGGTTCGTGTTTGAACCAGGAAGGCTGTGTTTGCCTGAATCTTGTAAAGGTGTCAACTGCCTGTACTCAGTTGTGGACGGGTCTGTGGAAACGAGGACCAGATAGTGAAAATCGCCAAGCTCGTGGATTTGAGCGTTGGTGGAGTGGACTAGGGGCCTTCTGTTCCCCGAACCACTATACATCCGTGTGTTCATGATTTTACTTTTTCCGCTGCATATTTAATCGTGCAAAAGCATATTGGACAGAATTTGTCTAAATTGAAGAGATTGTAATAATTTTGAAAAGACACAATTCACCCCCCTCTTGTGTATAATCCGTAGATTCAGATCCAACACAACATGGCACACTTATGCATGTACATGATATGAAAGTTATGGGAGTGCCCCAAATTATATAGTGCTTTAATGAATTTGTTAATGTTTTTATCTCATGATAATTAATTAAAGGGATTAGGGGTGAAATTAATTCATCATGATAATTTTTCCACCATTTTAGGATGTATTGGTGGTTATCCTTGTTTATGATGTTATGTTTAAATTTGTTTCCATTTTCCCATATTTTATTTTATGTTATCATGATATATATCATGTCTATTTATTCATTTGTATGATTCTTATCCTTTTTATTTACCATTTAATTAATTATTTTCTAAATTGTAACACTTTCTTTATGTTATTCCTTGTTTATTCCCTTACTAGGCATTATATCTCACCCATTTCTTATGTTTGTCCCCAGGTTATCCCATGTAGTTTTAAATACGATGGAATATTATGAGCATGTTAAGGAATTTTTCAATATTGGTTTTGTAAACCATATTTTAAGTTTTTATGTATTATTCATAATTACCCAAATACACTATAATTCTCAATATTCTATGTGGTAATATGTTTCAACTTTTTTCATAAATCATGATTTAATGTGTAATAAATACAAGGGTTGTCATAATTAGTATTAAAATAAAGTTTAGTTATTTTTGGGGTTATGATTATAAAACTATAGAGGAAGACTTAGGGATAATACTAAATATAATAATACATCCCTAAATTTTGGTAAATTATATATTTTTTTGTTTCTAAGAAAATACATCCATTTCTATATACTATAGGCATATGTGGAGTAGGAAAAGATATACCGAGGGATAAAACCCAAAAACACTATATTGAGCTAAACTCGATCGAGAACTAGTGCATAAAAATAGGCCTTTCTCCATACATATTTTGACACTCCCAGGGGATATGCATTAGTAAAGTTATAACCTCATTATGAATATCTATTAAGGGGGAAAATTTTCATAAGTGTCTATGTTAGAAAATAGATCATGGATAACATAGATTGAGGCTTAGAAATTCATAAGTTAAGGAAATAAATTTCATTTATGAATTATCCCTTTAATGTTATTGGGTTCCCAATTATGTGTTTAATAGTTTAAAAGTACTCATCCCTGATTTTCCCTTTATTTAAGTAATGTCCTAAAATATGAGGAACAGAGAAAACAACAAATTTGAGGGGAAATGTGATGACTACCCAAATTAGAGGCCCAATACAATGGGAGATGCAATTTTGAACTTTTTGATGATACTCTCTTAGTTAACTTAGGTTATAAATAGAACCCTAAATCAAGAGTAATTCCCAAATCCTTTTAATAAATAACAAGTTGTTATTGATACATTTATACAACAAATGCCTCTGACTTTCAGTTGATCATATAATCAATTAATAGAGAAATAATGTATCAACTCCATTGAGAATATATTCTATATACTTCAATGTTCAAATAAAGATAAGTTTATAATAATTGTTTATCATATGGAGGGGAAAATGATCAGTGGTGAACATTGATTAAGAATACGAAGCCTGAGAAAGATATTGAAGTAATGGGGTGGAAGGAATTTTAGAAAAAAAATCAAAAAATATTTTCCTCACACTCTCAAAATTAAAATAGAAAGGGATTTTATTTCCCTCAAAAAAAGATGAGGAATCCATTGGTACATATGAGGAAAACTTCACAATACTTTCATGATACACCTCTGGCTTTTTCATTACCCTCAAATACAAAGTTGACTGCTTGTTTAGTGGGATAAAACCGAGTCTAAAAAAATATCTGGTGATTCAAGACATTGATAGATATGATAAAATTTTATAATGTCCCCTCAAAGTCAAAATAGATACCAGAGAATCTCAAGGGTCTCATAGTGATAATAAGTGGAAATTTTAGTTTAATTATGTTGGTGTGATGGAGAAATCTAATGGTGAAAATAAATTTCAACATCTCACTTGTAATTTTATTGAAAAGAATCACCCTAAAGAATTCTTGAAGGGGAAAATGAAATGATTTAGTTATGGGAAAGAAGATCACCAAGATATATATTGTTGATGGGAGAAACTAACCAATGTAAGGGATGTAATGGCCTGGGATTTTGGGGTCCACTACATTGTGAAAATATGATGTTTGGGTTGTTCTGGGTGGTCTGGAAGGCCATCCTAGCTTCTCGGTAAGACTCCTAGTGGTGGCCTCGGCCTACCAGTCGCCCGGTGGCCTTGGACTACTGGTAGACTTGGCCTACCGGTAGCCTCGGCCTACCAGTGGCCTCAGCCTACCGGTGGGCTCGGCCTACTGGTGGCCTCAGCTTACCGGTATCCTGGTGGCCTTGGACTACTGGCCTACTGGTGGCCTTGGCCTACCAGTGGCCTTGTCATACTGGTGGCCTCGGCCTACACCGGTAGCCTTGGCCTACCGATAGCCTCGCCCTACCAGTAGCCTAGGCCAACTGGTAGCTTGGTCTACCGGTAGTCCTAGCCTACTGGTGACATTGGGGTACCGGTAGCTGTCCACGGGTTTTCTAGTAGAACCTCGTTTTTTGAGAGAATTGGGTTTTAAACAGAGTTTTGACTCCTTTAATCCCATTTTAAAGCCCATTAATGGTGTTTAATTAAATTATTGGTGAGGTACCATAATTAAATAAAAAACCATGCAGTTTGGTCATTGCTTTAACTGCATTTTTAGAAATTCATGTACCACATCCTGTGAGGATTCCTTCCTTGGTTAAGGAGGTGTGTGTCAGTTTTAACCACCCCGAAGGGTGGGGACCTTTTAAGTTGGACGTGTGGGGTGGCCCAGCCACGTGGTCAACCCACGATCTAACTTCTTCCGTGGTTCCGAGTTTTTATCCATATCTTAACCATCCTGAGAATGTTGTATATCATCCTTTATAACCTGACGAATTCTCTTCTCCTTGAGTTTGTTTTTTTCTATCACCATGATCTCAGAGTTCCCTTCCTCCCGATGAGTTGTACCCTCGTTATGAAGTTTTCCTTGATCATGTCCCATGGAGTTCCTAATACTCTTGTTTTCCAGTTTCCACGCGAGGACTTAACGTCGATCCTTGATCAATCAGGTAGGGATCTTATCTTTGTCTATCCTCCTTGTCTATCATGTGGGGTGGGTGTTCTATGGCTTCCATGAGGCAGTTAATGAATTCTATAATGAAGATAATAATAGGTTAAAGAACGGGGATGAGGAAGTTTGTTAATGTTGTTAAATTTTTTTCCCATGCTTTCCCTATGATGTTTTTATGAATTTAATGGCCTTAGGCATACTAAAAATCACAATCGTTGGGGGATTTTGTTTGCGCACCTATTATATGCTCTATTTTACACCTTGTTTGGTGAATGGGAATCATGTATGAATCATTTAAAAACTTAAACTCGACTGTTGAATATGAATGCCCATAACCTTGTGTGATCACCCCTGTTGAACTAAATAATATAAGAGAATGAATTATGAACATTGGGATGGTTCAGTTATAAAATGGGTGAATAGTGGGGCTATGTTTTGTTATGGATGGGTGAACAACGGGGTTGTGGATGGTGTGGTTGGAATGGCATATTATTGTGTGGCTGTGGTGGTGTTTGGCAGTAGGGCTGTAGGTTCCAGTTTTTTTAGGGATCCCACTGTTTCCACTTTGATGTTATTATTTACAAGAGAACTAAGTGTGAATGCTTAAATTACCTAATGGTTTTCCTTCCTGCTTTATTGTTGTTTCAACTGTGATTGTGCATGTTAGTTGCCCATTAGTGAAGGGAATAACTCATACTCAACTGTTATGAAATGATAACTTGAATAGGGAAATGGGGAACGGTTTGTTGTGGTTCTGTTTTCTAAGGCAGTAGTTCTTGGGTACCTTCTTGTATCTATTGAGGAGCCATAGGTTGGGTTGTGTGTTGGTATATATGTGTAACTGTATGTTTTGTGGTTATTCACACCCCACCCGTGTTGGGAACTTAGTGTCAGACACCCCATCTCATGGGGAAGGGTGTTTCCCCCTAGTTACTCTCATTCCTGCTCCCTCTTCCCTAGGCTGTGATGGATGGAGGCGAACTTACACCCAAGGCTCTTCAGGTAGGTTTCATTTGATGTGTTGTTAGCCCAGGACTCTTAAGTCAGTTTGTTTTCCCAAGAATCTTCGGGATGAGGTCCAGGTGTTTTCGGGCAGGGGTTCTGGTTACAGTTTGTTTTTCCCAGGTATCTTCGGGATGAGGCCCAGGTGTGTGCTGGCAAGAAGAGAGTGGTAGCGTCAGGATGTTTTCCTTTAGGGATGAGCAGCTAGATAGTTGGGGAAATGGTGGTTCGGGGTACCCAAATGTTTGGTTATTTACTATTACCTTACTGCTTGTGTTATTTGGTGAGTGTGGCCAGTGAGGTGGGATGGATATATTCCTTGATAGATGATGTTCTTCTACTTCTCATGGGATTTTAGGACGTCTCCCCACTTGTGCGCGAGAGATTTATGTTTTCCTACTGAGTATACCTTGTATGATCACCCTACGTCTACTTTTAGGTTTCCAGGAGGGCTTCGGAGGCCGTGCTAGACCTTACTAGTCTGGAAGTTGGAGTTTTTGTTGGTTGCAGTTGGATTCTGCTTAGCCTTTTCCTTTACTGTTTGGTATTGTACTTTTGAGTTCTTATACTTTGTTCAGTTTTATTATTAAAACATGCATGCATTTTGGTTTTTACCTTGAGTTTTATATACATGGTGGTGTTTGGTGTTGACTCATTCTTTCTCCCAATCCTGGTAAACTAAAAAGTGTAATGCCTCCCATATTATGAAAATGTTATACCCTTGGTGCTAGTCGCCACTCTGGGGCCTACTGGAGGCGGGACTTGGGGGTCATTATCTCGTCTTCGACTAGAGGAAGGAAGGGTTGGGATCTTTGCCACACCTTCCATTGTCTTGCCGAAGGCGGGTCGTGACAATGGAAGAGATGAATGCTCCAATAAACCCTCATCCTTTTGTCTAAGGTTTCACCTGCAAGGAAGAAGGTCACTTTGAAAACCAACATACTAAGACAAGGGTGGTTAGAGACAATTAGCGACAACAACCTCCAAAGTATAAAGGATGATCTTATTCCATTACAACCACTAAGGTAAATCCTGAAAATGAAGTGGTGATATGTACGCTAGTTATTCATTCAATAACAGTGAATGTTCTTTTTTTATTCTAATTCTATGCATTCCTTCATATCACGAAAGTTTAATAGAACTATTCAAACACTACCATAAATCATAGAAGTATAGTTATCGATAAAAATAGAAAGTGGAGAAATATATATGGATCATAAAATCCTTAAGTATATATTCACATAGAAATAATTTAACATGCACCAACGAAGATGGTTATATATAATTAAAGACTATGACCTATCAATCCACTGCCATCATGAGAAAGAAAATAAAGTGGAATATGTATTAAGTTAAAATTTTCCCAAAATTTTATCATTGATGAGAATTGAGAATGATCTGATGTTCTTAGACTTAAAAATGACAGACATGGGAATAATAAAGGAAGGAACATCATCAATACTTTTACAAATTATTTCTCAACCATACCATCTATAGAAGATAAAGGATTCTCAAAGAGGTGATGTATAAATCCAAAGGAAATAAAAAGTGATAAGAAAAGGGTAATACTTATAGTAAAAAAATAATGAATAAGGAGTTGTACGATTTGGTTCATGACTATGTATACCATAAAATCCTAGTTTAATGAAGGAGATCTTGGATGACGCACATAGATCAACCTTCTCTATCCATCTAGTGTGAAAAAAGATGTATTGAGATATCTAACAGCACTATTGGTGGGACAATATAAAGAAGGAGATCACATCCAAGGGGATGATACAAACATTACCCATACCTACATTGAATTGGGAGAAAATAACTATGGAATTTTTCACTAGTCTTCCAAAGACATCAAGAGAAAATAACACTATATAGTTTGTGGTGGATCGCCTTATAGAGACTTTTCAATTCATTGAAATTTGAGAGGAATTATCAATCTATCAATTTTCAAGGATATACATTAGAGAATTAGTGAGGTTTCATGGAATGACACTATAGATTGTATTTGATTGAGATAAAAGATTTACCTCAAAGTTATGGAAGATTCTCTAACATTCTATAAATTTTGAGTTAAAATTTAGAATGGATTATCACCCTAAAAAATATGGCCAATCTAGGTGGACTATCAAGATACTAGAGGGAATATTGATATAATTTTAAATTTACTTTAAAGGGGTTGGGATCAATATCTTCCTCTAGTTGAATTCTCATATAATAAAAGTTTTCAATCTGGTATCCAAATGGATCCCTATAAGGACCATTATGGAAAGAGATAAAGAACACATGCTTTCTAGGATGAAGTTGGTGAACACAAATTGATAGGTCTTACAATGTTTTATGAAATTATAGAAAAGCTAAAAACTATTTAAAAACACATCAGGGCTACTTAGATTCAGCATAAGAGCTTTAGGAAGAAGGTAAAGCTTAGTCCAAGATATATAGGTCCCTTTGAAATCCTTAATTACATCGAGGAGGTGTTAAATAGAATAGAACTCCCAGATAACCTATATCAAGTATATGATGTGTTACATGTATCCCTATTTAAGAAGTACATTCCAAACCCATCACATGTATCGAATCTATAGGGGGTACTTTTGGATAATGATCTCTCATATGAGGAGCAGTCGATGAATATCTTAGATCATAGAGACAAAGTTCTGTGAAATAAGAAAAGAATATGGTCGAAGTGATATGAAGAAAATAAAAGTTTGAAGAAGTGATGTGGGAACTATTGGATGTGATAAAATATAATTAACATCATCTTTTTAGTGTGTGAAATAAAAATCTCAAGGGAAAATATTCTGGGGGGGATTTCAATGAACATAACTTTTATAAAGAAAATTTCATTTATAGTGGAATTGAACACCTTATAATTTATTATGGTGATACAAAACACATGAACATATTTTGTTTTATTATGTAATATCAAGTTTAAAAGACAATTAAGAATCAAAATCATTGATAACATTGATTTTTAATAGTGATCATATGATTTGTATAAATAAAAGTCATTAAACATCTAATTGATGTGGCCAATGGAATTAATGACCTCAGCTAGGAGGATCATACCCTATGAATCCCATTTATTAAAGCTTCTAAGGGAGATATCATCACCAAGATATTTGTTTAACCAATCTGAATCTGATATCCAACAACTAATGCATGAACGAGATTGTTATGGGAGAAGTTCAAGCTCATTGAGATCACGACCCAAACTATGTATGTTGAACCACCCAATGAAAATATCACAGTCATGCACCTTACCCTTACAAAATTAACCAATGTAATAAAATGATATGTATAAAGACCAAAATAATATGAATATGTATATTTTATTTTCAATATACTAATGGTTATATTTACTTCTTATTGTTTTTACATTATAAATGAATTTTATTTTTATTTGATAAAGCACAAATAATATGTTTGGGTAATATGTAATTTCAATTGAGATATTATTTTGATGAATTAATGAATTTTTTAAATAAACTATATTTTAATTAAAATATTATTATTAAATAATATTTGTTATGTATAGTTGATAATATAATTTTATGAAGTAAAAATTAATTTTTATAAGGGTTCAAAAACTGTTATTGTCGAAAAAACCAGTATTTCACAACAAATGTAGATTATATTTTAAAAGTTAGAATGTATATATTTAGAAAGTTATTTTGATAAAATAAATATTATTTTGGAATCAAAATGAAAAAATTATCCAATTGTAAATATTTTATAATTTACTGAGAGTTTGAATTTTTTATTAAAAAATAAATAAGATATAAATATATGGTGTGCATTATGACATCATAATGACCACAAAATGATATAATAAATACTATAAATGGAATAAATGACCAAATATAGGTTTTACTTTTAAAATAATGTGATTTTTTGGTTATTTTATTACTTTTATAAATCCTTTATGAATCCTACAAAACCTATATTATATTTTAAGATTTTAAATCAATTATTTATAAACATGACTCATTTACACATAACCAAGGGTAATATTTTAATAATTTAGGTCATTTTATTTAAAAAATAATTAAAACCACTCCCCTTTAGTAGAAACCATCAACAAAACCCTGGTAATGTTTGTTTCTTTGTTACATTATTATATAGATTTCAAAACATAAGTTTGATAAATAATAATGAATTCCACTCTATTTTCCTATATAAACCCACCCAATATTCCCTTCCTCTTTACTAAAAAACCATATATCACATACCTACTCTACTATCCCCTCTATAAATTCCTCTTAAGGTTCTCCCATACTCCTAATAATCTCCTATCAAGCTTTTGGAATCACCCTCTCAAGGTAAGGGATCCTTTCCTTCTCCTCTTTAAAAAAGAATCTTCTTTATTTTATGTACTTTATTTCTAATTACTAATGTTTAGATTAATTTTCCACATAAATATTACTATCAATTTTATTTAAAAAATATTATATGACCCTTTTCTCTAATTAAACCATTTTTTTAATCTCTAAGTACTATCGTTATGCTACCGAAATTTCACTATGATTTTTCCATGCCAAACCTTTGTATTGTGAATACCATAGATATTTCCACTTAAGAGTATTCACATAGACATAAAAATAATTGTTTTATTTGGTAATTTAATTTATTTATTCCACACTCCTAGATCGTGGAATTAAATTTGATGAAATATTATCCTATATTGAATGATCTATGTGGCATAGTTATGCATGTACATGATATGAAAGTAATGAGTGCACTCAGAATTATATAGTTCCCTATTGAATTGAGTAATGTTTTACTCTCATGAGAAATCATGAAAGGGATTATGGAGTGAACCTAATCCAACACATTACTTTTTCTATTGTATTATGATTTATTGGTTGTTATCCTTGACCTATTTTTATGATTCATTTTTTAAAGTTGTTACCACTTTCCCATATTGCCTTTATGTTATCATGATATATCATGTATCTTTGTTAATGATTATGATTATCATCCTTTTTATGTCCCATTTAATTTAACATTGTATATCCTATAATAATTTCTTAATGTTATGACATGTTTATTCCTTTCCCTTTCTTATGTATGTCCCCATGTTATCCCATGTAGTTTTAATTATGATAGAATATTATTATCATTTTAAGGAAGTTTTAAATATTGGAAATGTACCCCTTATTTTAAGTTGTTATATATTGTAACTAATTAACCAAATATACTAGACTTATCAATATTCCAGGTAGTAATATGTTTAATATTTTTTAATAAATCATTAATTAATGTGTAATAAAAGCAAGGGTTATCATAGTAAGATAAAATTAACTTACAATGATTCCTCTATAAAAATTGTTGTCAATTGGTTTTCCAGTTTAATCAATATTAATTTTAATATTGGAGCTTATAGGAGTTGAATAAGTTATTCTATTTTCAAGTCCAACCTTCTTATAAAAATCAAGTATGTATTTTCATAGGTTTAAAACATTTCCAAAATCATTTTGGTTAATTTTAAGTGCTAATAAATAGTTTAACTCACCTATCATACTCACTTAAAATTCCTTTTTCATAAGTCTTGAAAGATCATTGCGTAATTTTTGATTTTTTTGACCTAAAAATAAAATCATCAACACATATTTTTACTAATAAAATATATGAGGATAATGTTTTCCTAAATAATATAGAATCATCCATTCCTACGATAAAACCATTTGATAAAACAAAAGAGATTAATATCTCATACCATTATCTTGGTTCTTGTTTAATTCCATATACAACTTTGGTGAGGTTAAAAATAGATTTTTAAAATTTAGGGTCTTAAAAACTAGAAGGTTGTTCCATATAAGCTTCCTCTATTAAAAATACTTTTATAAAATCATATTTAACATCCATATAATATAATTTAAAATTCATATAAGATGAATATTCTATAATATTTATAATTACTTATAACCTATATATAGGAGAAAAGTTTTCTTCATATTTATTCCTTATTCTTGATTATAACCTTTTACAAGTAGTTTATCTTTTTATTTCTAGTAATTACAAAATGATCATATTTTTTTATTTCTAAATATTAATTTTGTTAAAATAAGAGGATAATCATAGGGTCTATAAACTAATTCCCATACTTTGTTCCTTTTGTACATATTTAACTCTTCTTTCATAGATAAAAACCAACTTTCATTGGATAAATATTCTACTCTATATTTATGTTCTATCTGGGATAGAAAGGAGTAGAATTATACTATATTTTCTGCATTTAATCTAGTTCCAACTCCTTTGTCTAGGCTTCCTATCACTATTTCTAAGGGATGGTATTTAATATTTATATTTAATCTAGGCAACACACTTTTTGGTTCACTAGTATCAACTCTTACTGAATTTGGTTCAAAATAATCAAGTTCGAAAACATTATCCTTATTATTTTTAAATAGAGGTTTAGGTTATATTTCCTTAATAGAATTATTCAACACATTAGTTTGAGTCATTTTGTGATAAAATGAATCCCTTTTATCAAACGTCACTTGTGTTGATTATTCAACAATACTTGACCTTTTTTGAAAACTCTACAAGATTTGTAAGTAGTAGAGTAACCTAGGAAAATAACTTCATCATATTTTGGATAAAACTTACCAAGATTATCCATAGTGTTCAAGATATAAACCCTGCATCTAAATACTTTTAAGTAAACTACCTTTGGTTTTCTATTATTCTATAAATCATAGGTTTTTTCTTTAATATGGGTCTTATTAGAACTCTATTAATGACATAACATCTTTTGTTAACAACTTTATCCCAAAAATAAGTGGGCATGTTATATTCACATTACATGGTTCTTCCAATTTCTTGAAAATTAATATTCCTTATTTCAATAACACTGTAACGACCCGAATCTGAAGCCCCTCCACTGGTGCCCCGTACCTGGTTCACCAAATGACCTCAAGTGCATTTACCAAAATGCCAGAGGCTGCCGACCAGTAGAGAGGGCCTTGGTATGTTATTGGGGAAACTATGCCCTCATTTGGTAAGGTATACAAAGAAAAGAAATTAATAGTAAATAGCAGAAGCAGTAAATAGTACACAACAACTGAAACTAAACAGCGGAAGCAATGGGTATATAGTAATGATGATAATGATGGAACAGGTACAAGTTTCTAAGGAAAGAAGAAAACACAACAACGTGCTGAAATACAAGTAAAAACAAAGTACTAAAATAATAGAAACTCCTACAGCATCACAATCCTAAGCTCAGTCCCTTGCTCTCCAACTCCAAGCAATCAAGTACCAGAATTCGAAGGGCGCTTGTCCTTATCTATTCCTGCAACAACGAAGTCTGCTTGGGCCCAAAAGCATGACCCAAATAGGGTGTGAGATACAATCTTATTAGGCAATCACCTAAAGATATGTGCCTAACAGTCAATGAATACAATGAAAGTAAAAGTGCAGGAAGCAATAAACAAAAAATTACACAACAGCTACAATCCACAGTTCTAGCATATAAAGTACACAAGTAAACAACCAACAACAAGTAAAAAATAGGTAACCCTCTGGGTATCCCTCACAGCCTAACCCCTATGGTTCAACCTACAAGTACTAGAAACCCTCTAGGGGGCACACATAGTCTCACCCCTCTGGTTCAGCTAAGAATAGACTTTATAATGAAGCACTCACCATCAATTCCCCCTACAGTCTCGTATCGTACTAAAGGCTCTATGGGGAAGCACTAAACGTCTCATTCCCCATGTGGCCCACGTCGAGGAACTATAGACTCTATGAGGAAGCACTCATCGTCAATTCCCTCTATGGTCTCTCATCATGTTAAAGAAACTCTGGAGAAGCCCTTATGACCATTCTCCCTATGGTCTACTACACTAGGTTCTCACAGTCTTGTGTGAAATAAACATGCTCAGCATGCGTGAAACATCCAAGTAAATCTCAAGAACTACTTGGCTATCATTCTAAGGCCCAACAGTATAACAAAGCAATAGTCCCACTATCCTACAACTAGGCATGGCAACTGGAAAATGCCAAACAAGCAAAACAAGCATGGAAAGCATCCAGAGTACAACAAAAAAAACTCTATTCACAAAGGTAAACCTCTACTATAGAAATCAAGAAAGCAGGCAATCAATCAAGGGAAAACAGGAAAATGCACAATTCTCGTTCAAGGGAATTGGTGCAATTTCACAAAATACTTAAAGACTTTCTACAGAAAGGCACAAACTACCTACCTCGATCTTAGGAGATCGATATACATGAACAGTGATGACATATTGTCCTTAGAACGTCTTATATCTGAGAAAACGTCTGAAATACATAAACCATGATATCTTGAAAAAGAGGTGGAATTGGAAAACAAGGCTTAAGCAGAAGTAAGAACTCACGGCTGTGATTCCAACACAATCGACTGTGCTCGAATCGGAGAACAGACGAAGAGGTGGGATCTCATCGAATATTCATAGATCCTCAGTTCTCTCGGACAAACATGGCCTAGAAGAAGACACTTTTATGCATTAGGCGTGACCCCGGTCCGTTTAATGAAAAAAAGAAAGTACACGGCGTGTACTATTAGAGTACATGACGTGTACTAGGTCTTTCTGTACTCTGCCAAAATCGACCTCTACGTCACCCCTACACACCGTGTGTGTGGCCCGGGCATGGCCGGCACACGGCTTCGGGCCGGAGAAGAGTACACAGCGTGTACTCAGAATGTACACGACGTGTACTTCAAAAATTTCAAGAAACTTTATTTTTCTCAAATACTCTAGAAAAAATAAAGGCGTACCTGAAACGAAGATCCAGTTTCTTACAAACACTATTCTATTGAGGTGTCTTAGCAGTAAAAAAAGTATATTTAATACCTTTTTTGACCAATATGAGTTAAATTCAAGATTATCAAATTCACCTCCATGGTCACCTTTCAAATTCACAAATCTTTTATATTTTTCATTTTTCAAAAGCTTGTAGAAATTAATAAAAATAGAACAAGATTTACTTTTAATTATTAAAAATTAAACTCATTTAAATATTGAAAAAAAATAATCAACATATAAAGAAATGATTTTCCAGTAATACTTGTGGTTCTAGTAGGTCTAAATAGATTCATATCGATAATATCTAGAGTTCTAGATATAGATACCTCTGTAATAGGTTTAAATGATGACTTGTGTTTCTTTCCCATTTTACATGCATCACATAGTTTTTTTAATCAATTTATGGTCAGGATAGTTAGAAATCAGATGTTTATTAGAAATTTTTTTCAAGGAGTGAACATTACAATGTCCAATCCTTCTGTTCCAAATATGTGATTCATCAACTTTAGAATTTAATTAATTTACATTTTATCTACATGAAGAATTAATATCCAATGTATAATAATAATTAGTTAAAGGTGATTTGAACTTAATATATTTATCATTTAAAACAAAATATTCATTTGTAGAAAAATCAACTGAATAACCATCATCATAAATTTGAGAAATATTTAGTAGCTTTTTATTCAAACATTCAATATAAAGAACATTGTTTATGACAATAAACTGAGGATTTCCAATAGATCCGATAACAAAAAAAATTTATTCCATTTTCACCAAATATGATATATCCCCCATATATATTTTATAGTGAGTGAAAGTTTGATAAAGCTCCACTCATATTTCTTGAACAACTGTTGTCCATAAACAATTTTTCATTATTTTTTATGTGGTTTTTTCCCAAAAATGAAAAATAAAATAGCATAATTAGTTGGTACCTAAACTCTTTTAGCTCTAGAAATGTTAGATATAATATACTTAGGGATACAAATATATTTTTGTTTTCTATAAAAAATAGCAGAAAATTTTGAGAAAAGTTTGGTAAGAGAATATTTTTTAATTCCACAAATTTGTGGATTTCCAAATTATAGATGTTAGTATAATATCCTATTTCTCCATAATAAAAACTAGTGAATTTGGAAATGTTATTCCTTTTAACTGGGAAAAAATAGTTTTTTGAAGTTTGGGTCTTTCACGTTGACTTTTTATTTCAAATTTTTTCTTTTTTAGTTGATTATAACCAAGAATTTTGTCTATATAATCTTTACCTTTAGTGAAAACACTTTCACCATCTCTAAAGTTTTGAACATCCTTCTATGGGTTCTCTATTATCTTAAATTATTCAGTCTATAAGGAAATATACTTTTCCAATTTATTTTTAAAATATAAAATTTGTATGTTTAAGTTCTACTCTTCATTTTAAATTTTATGATATGAGTTCCTAAGAGATTTTTTTCTTTTTTAATATTTCATACTTATTTTAGGACATGTTACAGTATTCATTTAGTTTTTTATATGAGAAATTTTCATTTTCCGGTTCATGGTTATACACAGAATACAAGTAAATGTACCTCATATGAGTATACCATAAAGCATATGTTTTTATTTTAATTAGGAGCTTCATCATCTTATTTGAAGGATGTGAACTCTCTAGAATATTTAGAATCACTCTACGTGGCCTTTATATATTTCTTATCTTTCTTCTTATAAAAAATATTTCTAAAGTATTTACTTTATAAATTTTTATCACTCTTAATATTTAGAAAATTATTCTTGATGTGTCCAAGCTTCTTGAATCATAACATATTACTTCTTTATAGTTGTCACAATACTTCATGTACTTGTCGGAAGGGATTTTGAAAATTATTATTTTGTCATAGAACATTTTGAACTTTTTAGAAAACTGTGATAGTTAATTGTTCAATCTAGAATATCTTGAGGATTATTCTTCTTTAGATTTTTCTGTGATATATATGATTTTGTTCTTTTTTTCATCCTTTTAAGTAGAAACCATCAAAACCACATTTTATTCCTCAATAGTTTTATATTCTCCATCTTCAACATCCATTTCAACTTCATACATCATAAGAGTTACAATGAGATATTTTATATTAAAATTATTGACCTATGATGATTGAATAATTTCTGATAATATTCCACTCCACTTGTTTGGTAAAACTCAAAGAACTTTCAATGTTTTTTGGGCTCAATAATAGGTGTTCTTAGAGTAGAAACGTTATTTACAATCTCAGTGAGTCTTCTATTCAATTAATAAATGCTTTATCCTTAATCCATTTTGAATATATCAAACTTTGGTTTGGATGTATCATATCTAAGAGCCTTTAAATTTTTTATACCTTAATAATCAACTAATATAATGATCCACATTTCATGAGTTGTTTGACACTAAGAAACTTTTTTGAACACATATTGTCCTAATACACAAATTTTGGTGTTAATAGCATTGGAGTTCAGATCATAATATTACTCAGTAGTATCATCCCACATTTTAGGTTGTTTATATGGTATTTGATAGGGCTTTAATTCTTTAAGATAGACTTTTAGAACAACATTCATTAAATAGATGGTCAGGTGAGCCTTCCAACAACCATAATTCTCACCATTTAAGTAAGGAACTCTAACCATTGATATAAATTTTTTATTATAATCCATAACATACATTTGAAAATAGATGTTCAGAATTTAACATTTGAAAAATATGAAATAATGATTCATGATCTCATATACCAATTTTTTTCCTAGAGAATGGATAACTGAAAACTCAAGAGGGGGTGAATTGAGTTTCTAAAAATTTATTTTTAGAAAAAATCCTTTTATAAGGCTTGTTAGTTCAAATATTTTCCTTAATATAAATTGATAGTGGAAATATAAAATATTAATAGATAGATATTTAAAACATTAGATTTATCGTGTTTCAAGGAATAAGAGTCCCCTAGTCCACTTCCCCAACACTCTAATCTGTGAGTTTGTTGATTTTAACTATAATTGTTATTTTTTGGGGGATCCCAGCTATGTAAAAGAGTATTTCACTTATTAAAAAGGTCCAATATATTTAAACCAGGATCTACCTTCACAAGGCCTATCAATGTTCTTAAAAAACTCACTTACAATGAGTTTAAACAAAAAGAAATGAATAAAATTTTGAAGAACTATCACATCACACAGTTTCTAGCAGAAACTGACAGTAGTTGAAGATAAGTCCTAATAAGATGATATTCCTCAAGGAACTAATCAAGATGATCTTCAATTGAAACTGATATACATGAATATGTAGTACGAGTTATGTATATGATTTTTTTATGTATAATAATTATTCATTACTATTATCATAGTATTAATATATATGTGTGTTCTTTCCTTCTCATCATCTCTTATGCAGCAACTAACTCTTCATTTTAAATATCCTCTTGGATTTTAAACATAAATAGTGAGATAATAATAAAAGTCGAGTTTATAATCTGTTGAAAAGTTAATATTATGGGCTATTAATGGCATGCATATATTCTTCCCAAATATGGAATAAGCTTCTATAATGGTATTGTCATAGATCATCTTCTTCAGATCTGTCCATTCCTGAAAAAATGATATGTTGTAAAAATAGATATTTCTGTAAATAAAAAATTACTTTTTTGATACATTTTAAAATCATGGAATTTATTATCAAGAGATTATAAAATAAATCATGATAGTCTCTATAATATACAATCCTTCGTATTATATCCGACTATTAGTACTATTCACATAAAATAAAATTCTAAGAGAATTCATAAGATAAAATAGATATTTGTCTTCTTTGGAGTATAATATAAACATAATTCAACATTTCATCGAATAATTCTTCAACATAATATAAATATGTTACTTTGTTGTGATACATAACTTTCACAACTTATTCTGAAGTTCATAATATAGTCTTTTATGAATATTCTTTTCATAAGATAGAAACTTCTCATGACTTCATTCTGACTAAATTAAGGGAAAATTCAATAATTCTCTTCATAATATAATATCTTATGTAGTAAGGTAAACTTCCAACATGGAGTTTTATAAATTTTAGTAGACAAAAAATATTCTTTCAAAACTTTGATTCTCATAATATAAAATAATTTTTTCATATATTGAATATTATAAATGGTGTAAGATAATCACTTACAGTGTTATCATAAGATAAATTCCATTGATAAAAGTATAATCTAAAATACTTAAGAGAAACTCATTATAATAAAAATAGGGATTTTATGAATCATAAAAACACATAAAAATGAGATATTAAGCAAAAAAAGTATTTACAACAAATATAATTTGAAATAAATTATAAAACAATAAAATTTCATTTCACAAATAATCTTGACATTATATAATTAATGAAGAAGTGATATAACCTAATGAAATTAAATTGAGTTAAGAAACTCATTAACACTTGGTAACTTTCATGTCAAATCAACTTGGATGAAACAATTTAAATTATAACTTATAATATCATGAAGTATAAATTATTCAGGATATAACATGTGAAATGATATTATATACACCATATAAAATAAATTCATTGCATAACATTAAAGTGTGCCTCAAAGAAGGAAAATTGAGATGAAATCTCTTACCTCAAGTCCAGACTTTCCATGTATGCCCTTTAACTCCAGTATAATAAACATATATCAATTATTTACTGGATTAATAATCTTTTCTAGTTTTATTAATTTATCATTACACCATTTTTTCATTTATTTTAATGACATATTTAAATACTTAATCAGTTAAGTCCACGTTAGATATTTTGAGGACGTTTAGTTCATAATTTCAAAATGACATCGATATGTTGAAAGTGGTCAAAAAGATCATTATTCCATCATCTCTATAATAATAATAATAATTAAATAATTTTTATTTTTATAAATTAATTATACTTTTAATACCAACTATAAAATATGGTTATGAACAATGATTACGTTACAATCATGGAGACGATAGGTTGTACATACCCATGAGTAACATTTCCATTTTCAAAAAACTAGAGAGAAATAAGGTAAGTTTTATTTTATATTTAAAGAATTATAATTTTATAATAAATATCATATTACCACTTTAAATAGTTTATATATATTATCCATGTTAATTGGTGATAAAAAATTAATCACATCGCATCGTGGAGGTGGTCATCCACACGTACACATGAACAATGTTATCATTTTCAATGGATGGTAAGATAAGAAAAATAAAAGATATATTATATTTATATAATATTAATTATGTCATGAATATCATATATATACATTAAATCTATCATTATAAACAAAAATGATATGTGGTTTTGTAAAATAAAACACATCGTTCTGTGGAGGGTGTAGTCCACGTGTACGCACAAACAATGTTCTCATTCCTCATGTGACGGAAAAGGAGAAAAAAAGGGTTATACCATAGTCATAAAAATATTTTATTATAAAGGGTGTAATTATGTTATTATATAATCATGTTTTAATAATATTTTAAGGATTTATATATATAAATAAATTGAAAATGGTTGGGTTGTACAATTACCTCTTCTTCGGTAGACCTCCTTTAGATCCCATATTAAGGACCCTTAGAATAGTATTTTATGAATAATGATGCCAATAATTCATGGATAGGGAAGTTTATTAGATAATTAGGTAGGTTATTTCAATATATATGGTGCAAAATGGTGTAAATAAGAGAAAGTTGCAATGTCCTTTTATTATGGTGGAAAGGAGAATTTTGGAAATACATGAAATATTATAATATAATATGTGTCTAACACATGTAAAATGGTTCCAAAATTACATGGATTTGAAGATAAGGAGGATATGTTTTTAATATAATCATATGATCAAATTTATATGGGCTTATATATCATTTTAAACATTATCTTTTAGATTAAACTCAAGGATAACCAATTTTAACATTAGTCATGGTAATGACTTTTTAAATATTAAAGGGTTATTATTTTACTTATAAGTTCAAAATTGAATCATAAATGTCCAAGTTGTAAAATTTAAGACCATTTATGATCATAATTTTTCTATTTTAATATTTTCATGATTTTTAAATAATTTAATATAATTTATCATTAATGTTAGTTTTGACAATATTCATTGGTTTAGCTTTAAAGAAAATAATATAGAAATTTGTATTGAATATAAACCTTTAAAACATCCCTGATATGTTATATCTATCTATAAATTCATGGTACACTATAAATGATTCCAAAAATATTATTTTTAATGTTTTTAAAATCATTTAATTGTCTTTTCTACTACTTTCTCAAGCACTGTGTTGGCGTTGCATAAGAATTTAAGGTGTTTATTTCATAAATAAAAATTAAAAAATAATTTCCATGATAAGAAAATTGTATTTAAAATAATAATTTATTACCAAACAAAACTATTTTTTATCCATTTCACAAAATATTAAAAGAAAGAAAATGAAATTTTTAACATTAACCTTTACTTAAAATAATATAAAGGTAAAAATAAAAGATAAATGGAACAAAAGGGAATATTTTTTAATTATGGATGATCATATATGAAATATATGCATCCAATAAAATTAAGGAACGTTTTTTAATAAATTTTAATCCTTATCACATTAATTTAAACCCTAGTTAACCCATTTTACCTTTACCGCGATAAAAACAATTACTACGGTTCCTATTCATATTGACCAAATTACCTAATATTAGTTATGCTGATTCAAAATATGGAATAAATTTTGTCAAATTAAATTTGAATAATTAGTAGAATTAAATTTGAAATTAAACCTTCAAAACTCGATGAAAAGTGATTTTCTAGAAAAATTCCTTTTTTAAATATTAAAATGTTTTTATACCAAATTATTATATATTATAGATTAAAATAAATTTTATTGGATTTTTTTTACAAAAATTAACCAATTAAATTTTAAAACTAATAAAAAATAGAATTTTATTTTGTAATTACCTGAAAATAAAAAGAGTTTTCAATAAAAATCAATATTTTTCACTATTCACAGAAAAATAAAACTTTTCCGAAAATTATAAAAACCTCATCATAAGGTAATTTTTAAATAATGAATTACAAAATTATATCTATTTTATAAAATAAAATTTATAAATGTTCCAGAAATTAATTATAATATTCATTCACCAAAATAAATAAACACCATTTTTGAGGAAATCATTTTTTAATGCATAAAATAACTATTGAAAAATTTAGTACTTGTTTATTAAGAACTAATAAATAAATTTTTATTAATTATTAATTTTATATATATTTCATAATATGGTTAATCCTATTCATACCGGAAAATTTAATAGCAAGTATAAAACTATAACATCTAAATATTGATATTTCTTGGTATACCACAATTTTCTTAAATCTTGGTGTTGCGTGTTAAGAAAACAATCAGGTATAGTGTTATTTTAAAATATTAGGGTATTACATTCTCCCCCTTACCCCTTTAATAGATTGTTTCCTCACTATTTCAACTTGAGCTTGGTAATCAAGGTTTTGACATTTGAAAATAACTTTACTAAAAACTCACATTATAAAATGATAAATAAAACTTCCTCTTGAAAAGAGGGAAAGGGAAATATAAAGGTCTTTAAGAATAAAAATAACTTGTTTTACAAATAGGAGAACATTTTTGTGAAGTGAAAATGTGGAAAAGGAGTAAAATTAATTTACATATAAAGATATAGAGTGGTAATGATCATTAATCACAATAAATTGAATAATCATGATAAAGTTAATGAACGGAAAACCATAAACTAGAAAGATATGAAAATGAAGATCGATTCATCCTAAATGAATATAATCGGATAAAATTTTTGTTTTAACATATTTTTCCTATATTTTATGAATTCCTTTCCTATATAGACTAACAAAATAAGGAAATAAACTTACTTAACATGGTGAATTTCATCATTAAATCAATTTCCACTGTAATGTCATCTTTTTCTCCAAACGATGAGTATTCAAGGTGAATTTTTTATGCCTGAATCACCAAAATAAACTTTTAAGGGATCAAATAATCAAAAAAATCATAAAAAGTTATTCCTATTATCTTTATACATATAAAAAACAATAATGGTTAGCACAAGGTAAGATAAGTTCCTAAATGAATAGATATTCATATGATGAAATACAATATTATTCTCCAAAGCCTCAATAGTAATACCAAAATATTAAATAAGATCATTTGATAAATAAATAACCCTATATCCCAATTTACTTCATTAACCTTAACATTAAGTAATCTTTTAACCTCAAAGGTTATATCATACCCTTCATCTTGTGTCCCCAAAAAATATAATAGTATTATTATGAAATAAGCCTTCACGTTAAACCTAAGGGTTAAATATGCCTCAATCAAATAAAATTTCTACCAAAATATCATTAATCACATTAAAATATCATAACATAAAACATAAAATTGGGTTTCAATGCCTTTGAACTTATTATCATCTTTAAAATTATAAACCCATGATGGTATCCATAACTCTTAAGATGACCTCACATGAAAACATCCTAATATCCAAAATTATCTAAACCCTACTCTAATACCAACTAAAATAGCCCCAGAACCATTCTAATGGATCTGATACTATAACATTATGTTTATATTTTTAGTTTTTATTCCATTAAATGTAACCCAATTTCAACCATCCACAGATTACAAAATCAAAAGAAAATTTTGTATCACTTACATACCAAAGGACCTTTTAGGATTAGAGATTTAGAGAATTATGAAAAACTCTTACATAACAACTTGGATATATAAATAACAAGTTGAGAAAAAATTATAACATATCCCACTAATTTCTTCACATATAGTAACCTTATTAGGTATATCATACTTAAAACTTTTCTTCACAACTAATGGAAATGTAAACATAATAATGCGTGAGTTTAAATGCTCAGTAAGGGTAATCATAAACATTAACAATTGAGTATAATTAGTGAGAATAAAATGAGAACAAGGGTATAATGACATAATCAAAGTTCATGATCATAACATAATATAATTCATACACATAAAAACCTAGATCATAAAACATTTGATATGGTATAAAATTTTATTAAAGGAAAGAGTCATGAGAATAAATAATTATGATCCATGTGATATCAATATTGATCAAAAGAACCATTTAAAATTCATAAAAATCATAAAGAAAATGTATTAGTATCTTTGAAAATTATCTTTATAGAACCCTTACAAGAACCCTTATAGATTAGATAACATTACATGGTTAATACCCATAATCTCTTAGGAGTAACTTGTTAACCATTGAATTGTGTCTTCTCTTAGGAGTCACTTATATTCAGCCAACTCCTTCATCATTACCCAATGCATTAGGGAGTTATAATAGGCTCATCTATTATCATAAAAATTTTCAAATAAAAATAACATAATCATGACACATGAAATATTTCATTTTCAACATAAAAATATCATTGTATGTTCATAGCATGACTTACCTGTGGAAAAGAAATTGGTTCCATGCCAATATTTTTTAAATAATCATGATCCATCCAATGAAATAACTAGTATTATATCACTATAGCATGTCCCTAGTGGATTATAAGTATAATCAAGACATTTTTTCACTGATGAGTAAAAATATTATACAAATATTATTAAAAAACATTCTTGAAGAAAATACACTTTACACTTTCATAACAAATTTTTAAAACTAAAAACTTAAAAAATATTAGGAAAAACATTTTCTTTGAAAATATATCAGTAATAATTCAAAGTAATCTTCAAGAAAATAAAGTTAACTAGGTGGATAAAATCCATTCATGTTTTCAATGTTAAAAACAAACATTTGTTTCAAAATTTTGTAAAGGTAGTCAAAAGTAACCAATGTGAAAAAAATTAAAAAAATTACGTATAAAACCTTTAAAAATATTATATAAACTAAATTCAGGAAATAATTTATTTTTATAAAATAAAATTACTGAAATAGGATAAAGAACATGGAGAAATTATTTGTTTATCTATCTTTAAAACATTAAAATAAACTTTTAATAAAAATCCCTTTTTCATCCTTCTAAAACCAAAAACATTAGAAATAAAGAACAAAAGAAGAAACATAAAATATCATGAGTTTAAAATGATCCATGATATTATATTTCAAGAGTCATTGTATATACCATATAAATTAATTTAGGTTCATCAATAAAAACATGTCTCAAATAAAGAAGTTTGAGATGAGAAACCCTTTCAATTTTGGTAATTCTTGGATCAAAAAACCCTTAAATTGAGGATTGTAACATGATTTTATAAAAACCATAATTTCCAATAATTAATGTGTAAAAAATAATTCACGGGGTGTTAAATACACCATATGAAATAAAACATGGTTTATAACATTAATTATTCCTCAAAAAATTGAAATTAAGACCATGACCACCTATGAAAAATTTGAATCAATATCTCATGAAAGAGAGTATATCAAGGTAACTTTCAATATTAAGATCAAATATTAATTCATGACATAACTTCTCAATAGTCAATATATTCACCTTATAAAATAATATAGTTGCATAACATAAATATATGTGACCAATCCCATATTGAGTAATGGAAAATTAGAAAGTTTTATTTCCTTATAATCTGACTAACTAGGAAGATAGTGGTAGTTATGGTCAATCCCATAGAAAAAATAGAAAACAACAATTATCTCAATTCGATGAGTCTAGGATAATTATCTAGACAAAATGATCGAAGGTAATGGGATGAAAACAAGAAACAATTTTTAAAAATTCAATTAAAATAGAAGAAGGTATTGAACAATTAGAAAACAAATGTGTTAGGTTTGAAACTCAATTAGGGTTTATTTAAATGGTCATTATTTAGTATTAAAATTATTAATGATACCTTTTACCATGGATATTAATTTAAATTTTTGTTTCTTGGTCTGATAACAGAAAATGACACGTATAAAATGATAACCCATTGGTTCGTTAATTAATCACCTAAAATATATTTAAGTTATTTACCCCTAAAATAGTGGCATAAAACTCACCCAATGGTAATGGGTTTAGATATTGAAACTCTTTTAGTTTTCATCAGTAATTTCATTCTTGGTCTGATACGACACCAATAGTGATTGTGGAATTCAATTCATTAAAGGAATTGTAAGATAAAATCATAATAAAATAAATACATCATAATTATAATTAAAAAAACCTATAATATTTATTACAACTGAAAAATAATAAACCTATCCTATTATGACCATGTTCATGGTGTGTGGGTTAAGTAGAAACTCAACCCCTACTATGGATTGTAGATTCCAAGCACAGCAAAAGCGTGTGTTGGTTGGGTAGCCAAATTTTCTTTTTTCCATAATCAATTATAAATTCAGGATCTATAAGAATATGAACATCGTGATCCATGTAGTTGAATCAAAGAAATAGAAAAGGTAAATAATTTCATTACTGAGAGAGATGAGATGAACACGTATTGTTTATAATTAATTTAATTAGATAAATAATTACTTATAAATAATTCTTTCTCCATTGATGAATCCAGATACAACTCTATAGTTCACCATTGTTGCGTTGTATAAACCAAGTGTAATTGTTTTCAATTTTTGATCCAAACATGTTCTAGGAATCTCCATATGTCTCCAAAGGAGTCTCCAGGTTCTAGCACAGAAGATGCTTGCACTTGCGTCATCTGCCTTGATCACCTTGAGAATCACTTCCAAAGCATTCTCCTTGATCTGGTGGAGGAGGGTTGCTCACCATTCCTAGGATCACTCTTGGTGAAGGGATCTCTCTAGGCTTGGGAGAATTCTCCAAGATTGTTGTGCACAATCAAATACACTTATGAGAAAAATAGCACAATTAGGTATTTATATTACTAGGGTTAAAATAAAATAATTTCACATGTGACTTTAATTATTTTATTTAATCTTATAAAATCCCCATGTCAAATAATAATATTATTATTATTATTTCTTGATATTCACTTAAATTTTGAATTATAATTAAATATCATTTAATTAAATAATATTCAGTATTTATTATTTCTCACTGGACCATTAAACTCGGTCTCCCATTCCTCCAAAATATTTATCGGGCCTTGAATAATATCTATTTATTTATTAAATAAATATCATCATATTATTTTCCAATAAATAAATAAATATTATATTCACTAAATATAAAATAAATATTTATTAAATATTCTTCTCACAATATATTCCCTCAAATAACTAGTGATGAAATAAATGATCTCAATAATACATGAATAGTTATTAAACCATATATGGGAATAATATTTATTCAACCTATTAAATAATAATAAATAATATATTATTTAACTAAGATTCTGGATACACTTAGTGTGTGACCCTCTAGGCCTCTTTCTCAATGAAATTAGGTAAAGCAGCCTAAAGTCTAAGGTTAGCATCTACTAACATGACAAGGAACCCATAGAGAAAGAAGTTAATTTGGAAAAACAAATATCAACTCATTTGGATGCTTACCATGTAATATAATCCCTTTATCACATTATCTCTAATCGAGTAGGTTTCATGCCAATTCCATCAACCTATGCACTCAATATCTCTTTATTTGACTTCATAAAAATAGAACTTACCTATAGAACACCATGTCCATGGACTTATTTTGGATATATAATTTCCATAAAAGGGCCTGATATATTAACTTACATTAATGAAAATAAGGGATAAATTCTTTCTCTTATTATTCATTAATGCAATATTACTTGTGAAGCACCCAGCGTATCCTACCTCACCGCGAACATATGTCATCATGGTTTTCATCAATACATCAAAGTACATGACTCATAATATCTGTTAATAATGATCTTAAATTCTAAGGACCAATATACATGTCTATAGATAGGAACATCCAATGACACATATAAATGTGTATTTTTTACTGGCAGGTCCCATTCTTAAAATATCCTACTAGATATTACCATGGGAGTACACTATGAAAAGGTTCCTCACAGTCCTATAAGTATCCACCCCTAATAGTCTATATCATTTGTGTCCCTCAAATGATATCATCCATCTATAGAACATATACTCATTAATAGTGCCATAGCACTTCCATGTGCTCATAATCATGGGGAACTTCTATGACCTTTTAGTGTGACAAATACTCTTATTACATTGACACATTCTATATCATGCAGAAAAATAATCAAGATGTAATAAGAAGTTTATTAATATTCAAATCAATGAATGTATTTTTATCATAAAGTACATAGAAGTTGGTTCTAAGGCACCAACTCCAATATACTCCCACTTTCACTAGATACAACTGCTAACAACCTTCATTCTACTATCTATCACATGATACTCATGCTTCTACTGAGATAGGACTTTATTCAAGGGTTCCTCCATATTCTCTTCCATGGGTACTCTAAATATTACAAATTCACCACTCTGATGAAAATCCCTCAAGAAGTGATACTTTTGAAGTATGTTCTTTGTTTGCTGGTGTGACCTTGGATATTTTTCCAGATTCACCACTACAATGTTATCACAATGCAATGTGATATGATCTTTACTCATAGGTACCTTATTAATATCTTGGATAATGTTCTAAATATAAATAGATTCTTTGGTAGCATTATAATCCACTATATACTCAGAATCCACTATAGAATCAGTGACAACTAGCTTCTTTGAACTCTTCCATTTCACAGATCCTCTATTAAGACAGAAAACATATCCTTGTTGCAATGTCATATCATTCTAATTTGTCTAAAAACAAGCATTATTATAATACCAGATGGCCAAATCCTTGTATCCTCTATACACCAAGAACATATCCTTGGTTCTTAACAGATAATTAAGGATAGCCTTGAAATAATTCTCATGATGTTCTCTTGGATCTTCTTGATATCTATCTACCATCCTCATTACATAGGCAACATCAAGTCTAGTACATAACATGGCATACATGATTGATCCTATCACTTAAGCATATGGGATCTTACACATTATCTCTTTCTCTTATTGTGTCTGGGGACACATTTTCTTTGAAATATGTAAACCATGTGACACTAGAACCAATCCCCTCTTAGATTGTTCCATACAAAATATATTTAGTATCTAGTAAATATATGTACCTTGAATTAGTCCAAGAATCCTCTTGTATCTATCATGAGTGATCTTGATCCCTAGAATATAAGTTATTTCACCTAATTCCTTCATGGAGAAGAGTTTTTTTAACCAAAACTTAACTAACTATAAGACTGGTATGTCATTTCCAATAAGTGATATGTAATCAAAATATAATACAAAGACAATGACTGCATTCCTGTTAAACCTTTTGTAAACACATGGATCAAATTCATTCTTAATGAAACCAAATTATTTTATGAATTCATCAAATCTAATTTTCCATGGTAGAGGTTCTTGTTTTAATCCATAAATGGATCTCTTCAACATTAAAATCTTTTTGGAATCACCTAGAGTCACAAACCCTTCAATTTGTGTCATATATACTTCTTCCTGAAAGTTCTCATTAAGGAATGCATTTTTTATATCCATATTCTAAATCTCATAGTCAGGGTAATATGCTATATCATGTATGATTCTGATGGATCTAAACATGTAAACTGGTGAAACAGTTTCATCATAGTCAATTACTTGACATTTTTTGAACTCTTTATCCACTAGCCTTTCTTTATAGGTATTTACTTTACCTTCTATGTCCAATTTCCCATTGAATACCCATTTTTATCTAATGTTATTTATATCAACTGGTGCATCGACCAAAACCCAAACATAGTTCTGATACATGGAATCTATCTCAAAATTCATAGATTATTGTCATCTTGAAACTTCTAATCTCTATACTACATCCTTATAGGATATAGGTTCATAATTGTCAACCAATAATGATTCACCATCCTCAATGACCAAAAAATCATATCTCTCTGGTACTCTTACCTCTCTTATGCTCTCATGGAGTACTTTTGTTTAAAGAAATACTTCTTCTATAGGGACCTATGGAATTTTTTCTATATCAAAACTTGTGTATCTTGAGAATCAACTTCATCAAAGTCAATCCTACTCCCAATATCCTTTTTGATTATGTGCTTTCTCTCAAGAAAGATGAATTTTTTGGAAATATTCACTTTCTTATATGAGGAGTTTTATATGTAGTATCCCTTTTTTCTAGGCATACCCAATAAAGATACACATCATGCCCTAGGGTGCTATTTTTTCTAGATAAGGCCTTAACAAATTCCTTGTATCCCCATACACATGTATGAGATAAAATGGGTTTCTTTCTAATCCATAGCTTGAAGGTAATTCCATTTTCTAAATTATTTGGTACTTGTTTTAATGTGTATTTCACAATTTGTAATGAAATATCCCCAAAAGGATAATGGATGATCTGTATGAATCATCATCAACTTTACCATGTTTAACAAGACATGGTTCCTCCTTTCACTAAAACCATTCCACTGTAGTGTATAATTTATAGTGAGTTGAGAGAGAATCCCAAACTCCCATAGAAAGTCGATAAAGTCTTGGTTAATATATTCACCATGTCAATCCAATCGAAGATTCTTTATCATCTTACCAAGATGATTCTCTAATTCATTCTTGAATTCCTTGAATTTATCAAAGGACTTGGATTTATGCCTCATTAAGTAGAAATAGTCATATCTAATCAATTCTTCAGTGAAAGTTATTAAGTAAGAATATCCACCTCTAGATTCCACTAGAAATGGTCCACATACATCAGTTTTTACCAATCCTAGAATCTATGTGGCCCTTTTACCCTATCCACTGAAAGGAAGTCTATTCATTTTCCATGTAAACAATAATGACATCTATAAAGTGGTTTTAGCTTAGAATTATCTAAATATCCATCTTTATAGAGATTTTTCAAATGCTTCTCATTTACATGACCAAGATAGTGATTACATAATTGGGTGTTATATGAGTCATGTAAACCGTATTTGTTATCAATTTCCAACACTTTGTTTTCATAATTTAATACATAAATACCATTATTTAAATGTGTCATACCATAACATATGTTGTCCTTATAAAAGAAACAAATTTTATTTTGAAATTTTAAAATAAGTCCATATTTATCTAAACATAACATAGAAATTATGTTCTTGGTAACTATAGGTACATAATAAAAATCACTTAAAATAAAAATCATTCCCATTGGAAATGATAGGTGGTAGTCACCAATGGCTAGGGCAGCTATCCTCACTCAATTGGAATCCCTTAGATCCACCTCTCCTCTGGAAATCATTCAAAATCAACTTGGTTCCTACATTTTTATATAGATGTGATCACCATAAGTTGTATTTAATTCCCAATGTGTAGAAATGGAAAGCTTTCACTCGATAATGAATACTTTTTTAGCTTCCCCTTTCCTCTGGGTGCGGTTTCTCTTCTAGTGTCTTGACTTCGCACATGTAAAAAATACTTCTTACCTTTCCTTGTCCTACCTATAGATCTTCGTCTTCTTTTTAGGATGGTTCTCAGGAGCTTTAGACTATTTATAAGTCTTAGGCCCCTTTTCATTTTCATTACTTTTCTTACTCACCATAATGACTGTGGGTTTGTCATACCCCATGTCCTTATCCACTTGGGAAATCATGGTTATAATTTCTGAAAGGCTTGTCTCATTATTTTCCATATTATAATTAATAATGAAGCTGGATAAGGCCTTTGGTAGTGATGAAATTTTGAGATCTCTATATAACTCATCTTGTAATTTAATCCCTAATATGTCCAGGAGTTCAATGTATCTAATAAACTTGACTACATGAGGCTCAGCTGGTACATACTCTCTAAGCGTATTTGTGAATAAAGAATTAGAGATCCCATACCTCTCTTGTCTCACCTTCTCTTGATAGAGATCCTGAAGGTGAGATATCATGTTATAGGTGTTTTTTTCTTCATGTTTCTTTAAAATGTCATTGAACATGGATGATAGCATGAAGCACTGAACATATTTAGAAACATTGAGATTTTTCTCATAGAAATATATCTCTTCGTCACTTGCCTCATTATTAGGCACAACTGGTAAATGTTCTTACTGTACATATAATTTCCTTTCATGGTGAACAATGACACATAGGAACCTTTTCCAGTCTTAGAAATTTATGTCGCTGAGAAGGTTTTCCTTCTCAAGTATGGATCGAAATGATATGTTTGATGTAATTTTATTGTTGTTTCTAGTAAATAAGATTAATAAAATTTTAGTACTTTATCTGATAAAATGTAGAAAAATATATAATATTTTATTTATTAGTCTCCCACTTTTTTATCAAATCCCAATAGCTCTCACCATTGGCTTAGTAATATCCTATTACTTGGAAATTATAGTGGAAAGGATCCATATTCCCCTTCTCATTACACAAAATTTGGTTGGATAAGAAATTTTATTGGTTTTAGGTAGGCATTCCAAATTCCAATTGCATTAAATCACTATTCCTTGATCTGCTGAGTGGACTCCCCAGTCTTGAAATAATTAATTTAGATTTCCTCAACCTGTTCCTCTAACTTACACCAAGTCCTACTTTTTCAGTCAACCCTTGATGTGAAAAAAGTTAATTAAACTCAAAACCTCAAGTTAGAATTCCCTAATAATTTAAATCACCCCAAATTTGGATGTTCAAGTACATTGAACGATGGTTTGATTCTAACTGAAGTAATGGAAGGCTATACCAACTTAAAATTTTATTGAGGTATTTTATCTATTTATGAGTAAATTTCCAATTATTATCTTTATCACATTCTGGTTAATATTTAGTGGGATTACTTAAGTGATTAACCATATCTTATATAATATTTATGAATAGGCTAGTTTTTTAATTTGATCTTTCATGATTTCTAATTCATTAAATATGTGATTGTGACAAGACATCCATAATCAAATAACTACGAAATTGAAAGAAATAAAATAAATTTTATGATCTTGAGCTTATACTAATGGTTATTTTATCTAGAGGTTGATAAACTAACCATTAACATAGGTAAGAGACACCTTGAACCAATTGAGGTTTGTGTTCATAGCTTTCCACCTGTCCACCTTTGTATCTAGTTGGATTGGTTTCACCTCAACTCCTAACTTGAACTACCTCCACTATCTTGGGAGCTTCATCCATTACATATGCCTTTTACTCACATGTAGGTGAAGGGAAAGGGGGGTTTCCATAAAAGAACCCATGGGAACATAGGCCCTATATAATAATGACGAGAGAAGGCACGTAGACCAACAATTTAATTTAATAATAAATCAAATGAAACCAATCACATAAAAAAGGTTTGGTCTAGCTCATGGTCATCCACTAGCATGCAATGAATTATACATTTAATAATGCTAAAATTCAATTCTTAATCATTATTATTTAAGATAAATCAATCTTGAATCGATTAATTATTATATTTCATTAATCAATCATTTTATCTTAATTATTATCTGAATTTTCTTGAGATTTTCATCTATTATAATTTAAAATAAATTAAATAAATTCATTTAAAATTAACTATGTACAAAAATGTACCTTGGAGGAAATATAGTGAATACCTATCCAAAGTTTCCCAATATGTATCATAATCATATATTGTTTTGATCTTGTGAAATATGGAATACATGACTTATCATGTACTTTCACAATTTTTTCTTCACAAATTATTAAATTAATTACATGATTTTTCATTCACGTGCTATCATTCAATGCACATAGAGAAACAACTTGTAATACAACTTGTACATGATATATAGATCTGAACATTAGCAGATATTAATTAAACATTTAAATATTAATGTATATTAAGACCTATCACATGGAGTATCTTATCTTTATGACCACACGTTATTACATGTCTCAAGGTTTATATAGTAAAATAAATAAATTTTAAATTTGCGTAACTTGGTATAAGTGCACGACATGTAGATATAATCTACATGGCGTATACACATCTCATCATCTATCTGAGACAAACGCCAAGGGACTCGGTATGTACTCTGAGCCTTGGAAAATTTGGAGTACATGGCGTGTCCAATGGGCCACATGCTGTGTTGACTTTATATTACATGGTCAACAATTAGGTAGGTCATGTATTGAATACACATCCCATATTTGAATCAAAGGGACTACACACCATGTACATGGGATACACGGTATATACTCTGGTTGATTGTGCCCTTGTCTATCCCAATCAACATGCGGTGTAAGAATTAACTACACCGTGTGTCATTAATGCACATGGATTGAGTAATTTATGAATTAACTCCTGGTGCATTGAGCACAACTACAAGGCATGTACTTCTATGTTATCTGGGAAGAACCGTAGGAACCTCGAGATGAGTTCCTAAATTTTATTTTAATCATAAAATTAAATATCTTGATTTGATCTATGAGAAATAGAGGATGAAATAGATCTCACAATTCATATTAAAAGAATGATTAATAATGAATTGAAAAACTAAATTACAAATTCATAAATCACCCAAAAAGTTTTGTATAATTATAAACAATTATGTTCCTGCTTTGATACCACTTTTAAGTTTTGGTCAGAGTAGAAGCATGCATTGGGTGGGTGTCCAACTTTTATTTTTTCCATAATCAATTATCAATCCAAGATCTATACAGTGATGAACATCATGATCAATAGAAATTAATCAAATAAATAGACAAGGGATAATAATGATAGAACCAGGACAGAGGAGATCAACACATCTTCTTTATAATTAATTTAATTAGATAAGGAATTAACTCAAAGTAATTTGATCTTCCTTGATGAATCCGGAAACAGATCTACGGTGCACCATTGTTGTGTTATAGAAACTAGGGGAGATTTCCTCTAGCAAGGATCCACACATGTTCTAGGAATCTCCAGACGTCGTTGAAGGAGTCTCTAGGTGCTAGCACAGAAGACTCTTGGGCTTGAATTTTCTGCATTGACCACCTCAAGAATCACTTCCAAAGAATTCACCTTGATCCGGTGGAGGATGATTGCTCTCCTTTCTTGTAAAAATTCTTGGAGAAGGGATATCTCTATGCATGGGAGGATTATCCATGATTTTTATGCACAATCGAATAGGCATATGAGAAAAATAACGTAATTGGGTATTTATAATACTAGTGTTAAAATATAATAATTTCATAAGTACCCTTAATTATTTTATTTAATCCTAGAAAATCCCCATATCAAATAATAATAGTGTTGGACTCCTCATGTATTAATCATGTTTTAATGATAACAAATCTCTTTAATAATCCCAAATTTCATTAATGATCACTAATATTATTCAATCATGTGTATTTATGTTTCAAATTCTCTCATGATTTTTAATGGTTATCCTCAATCAAATTCATGCATATTTTTGTTTAAATCTGAATATTGTTATTTTCCTAAGTACAAGACACCGTGAAGCAAGACACAGTTAGCCAGACACCGTGAAGCAAGACACGGTTAGCCAGACACCCTAAAGTAAGACACAGTTAGCCAGACACCATGAAGCAAGACACAGTTAGCTAGACACCATGAAGCAAGACACCGTAAAGCAAGACACTGTGACCGAGACACCGTGACCGAGACACCGTGACCGAGACACCATGACCGAGACACTGTAATCAAAGACACCATGATGGAAAGACACCATGCAAATCAGGCACCGTGACACTCAGACCATGAAACTCAGCCCATGACACTCAGACACCGTGAAGGAGACATCGTTTTCTCAACTTACTGTGACATCGTTTCTTAAACTATTTTGTCGTCTTTCAATTTAATGTTTAACGGAAATATTTGATGACTTTAATGCACTGAAATAATTAATGTTTCTTTTTAGACAAAGTATGAGGTATGAGGCACGGAACACATGGAACATGTCGGCTAAATATCATGCATTCGAAGATAAAGAGTAGAGAGTGCCCAACAAGAAAGGGTAATGCACAATACTGAACAGAAAAAAAGCTTGTGAGCATGACCACGAAGAACCTTTTTCAAAATTTTCAAAGAAAGCATTTTCACAGGCATGAAATCTGACTCTTCTTAAGAACATACAAAGTACACTAGAATCCAAAGAACATCTTCACATTATCAAAGCTCGTGGAGAACACAATATAAATCGCGACACTCTATTTTTCAAGACAAAAACAAGAGAAGGATTCAGAAGCATTTCTGCTAAATCAAAGGAGTCCTGAGCTGCACTTCAAATCAATAGAGCATTCTAAACTCATATCTAATCTCTAATAGTGATTCTTTTACTTAAATTTTTAGTAGTGTGTGTACTCTGTATATTCCACACACACACTTACTCTTGTGATAAACTGAAGGATTTCTAAATCCTTACACCAAACTCTCTATTTCTTTGTACCCATGACAACTGTGGAAGAGGTCCCTATGCAGCCAGGTTATTGCTTTTTTTTACCCATGAAAACTGTGGAAGAGGTCCCTATGTGACCTGGACACTCTGTGTACTGTTGTTATCCCCGATCCAGGGTGTATATCAAAGTTTATTAATATAAACTACTTGGTGGTAGGTGATCACCAAGTGGAGTGTATTTGGTCTCAGCTTGAGACTGAACCACTTGTTTCATATCCGCTGTGCTATTTAAATTTAGTCTTATATGTTTTATTGCTTTATTGCATAATCCATAAAACTCTAATTTCACTTTGATATTTAGTCTTGGAAAGAAGTTATAACTAATTTTTATTAGTAGGATAACTTCAAAAGTAATATTAATTATACATATTAAGATTACTGAGAATTAATCAATCTTCTAATAAGTTGTTTAAACAGTCAGACTTTTATAACAGTATAAACTTGATTAGTTGGGCTGTATCTATTATTTGGGAAAACCATTTCTTTTGAAATAATATTTTTTTTGTAACAGAAAAAATTTATATTCACTCAATTCACCCCTCTCCTCTTGAGTAAACTACTCCGACCAACATTTGGTATTAGAGGATTATTTATTAGGACTCTGTGTAATCTTACTCAACAATGATTGTAGTTTTACTTTAAAGATATATAAATTTCTAGCTCTTTTAAAGTAGTTTGTTAGTATGGATAATAGATTGGAAGGTGCTGCAACTAACAGACCACCATTATTTAACAAAACCAACTATGCTCAATGGAAAATTAAAATGAAAATCCATTTAGAGAGTATGAGCTTTGAAATTTGGTCATCCCTTATAGATGAATGAAAACTTCTTGTGACTGATAGAATTACATTGGATGAACCTACAAAACATGCTTACAATAACAATTTCAAAGCCATGAATGCTTTATACTATTACTTAGGAGATAAAGAATTTAATAGGATTTCGGCTTGTAAAACTGCCCATTAAATTTGGGATACCTTGTATGTCTCACATGAAGGCGCATCTAGTGTAAAGGAAATGAGACTTAATACTTATAATATAAAATATGATAATTTCAAGATTAAACCTGATGATACTATTTCTGACATGTATCTTAGGTTCAATGATATTTCAACACAATGATTTCCCTTGGAAGAGAAGTCACTGCCAAAGAACATATCATGAGAATTCTTAGGTGTTTACCTGACATATGGAGGGGAAACTCTGTCTCAATTAGAGAATCATGTGACATCAGCAAGCTACCTATAAAATAACTCATTGGGAAACTGATGATGTATGAGGAAGAGCTGAAAGTCGACAAATAAGAGGAGGATGAACCAAATAGGAAATCTATATCATTCAAGACCACCTTCTCAAAGCACAAAGACAAAAGGAAACTAGAAGCCCCTGTAGAATGTTCCACCACTAAACAATAATCACCTGACAGTGATGAGGAGATGTCTCAATTGGCCAGAAGAGTAAAATGTTTTTACAAAAAGAAGAACTTTTTCAGAAAGCCTAACTTCAAGGGAAAGTAAGATCAAAAAGGAAATTGAAAAAAGGATTGGAGAAGAAGTGACAAAATTGATGAAATTGTATTCTATGAATGTAAACGCAAATGAAATATAAAGGTTAATTGTCCAAAGCTCAAATATAAGAAGAAGTATGAGTATAAGGACAAGAAGTACAAAAAGGCAATGAAAGCAACTTGGAGTACCTTTGAGAATATTTCAAACGACTCAGAGACATCACATGATGAATAGGCTAACAAAGCCAATACGTGTTTTATGACAAACACATTTGAGGTAACACTGAACTCTTATATGCATAATTCATACTATTATGAAGAGGAAAGTGACTCTAAAAATATGAAAAATGAATAAATGTTTGAATACTATAACATGCTTGGAGATACATGCAATTAATTAAAAGATAAATATAAATCACTGAAGAAACAGCATGCTCAAACTGCAAATGTTAAGTATGAACTTACTACTGAAACAGAGAAAAATGCTCAACTTCTTAAAGAAAACAATGAATTAAAAATGTCTAATGAGAAATTAAAATGTAACTTAGAAAAGTTTACTAATGGGAAAAATACCCTTACACAAATGCTAGGAAAATAAATCGCCCCTAAATATAATACTGGCATTGGTTATCAACCTAGTAAAAGAAACCTTGGTAGAATGAATTTTATTTCCAAGTCTAGGACATATAATTTTGTTCCCAATTCTGGACACAACTCATCTATCTCGAGTCATGATACATACTATATTGTTTCAAGTTTTTTTGGACTAAATACAGTTTATTTTTCAAACACTTTACATAATGCTTATAGGAAACCTATGTGACAAATATGGGTTCCTAAATCACTTATTACTAATGTTACTAGACCTAAAAAAGTATGGGTACCAAAATCTATCTTTGCTTGATCACATTATAGGAAAGATACTTAAAGGGATCCTGCAAGAATATATGGGTACTTGGACAGTGGGTGTTCAAGGAACATGATAGGAGACTACTCATGTTTTAAGAATCTAATAAAAGTAGATGTAGGACGTGTCACATTTTGTGACAATGCCAAAGGGAAGATCATTGGCTTAGGCCAGATTGGTAACTCTGATTCGATTCAAATTTCTAAAGTATTTTTTGTTAATGTATTAAAATATAATTTTCTTAGTATCTCACAATTATGCGATGATGGATATCATGTTAAATTTGAAAATGATTCCTGTAATGTCTTTAATTCTAAAGATGAATTAGTATTTTCTACATCAAGGAATGATAATGTTTATTCTGTTAATTTAGATTCCTTAACTTCTAAAAAATTTTCTTGCTTAAGTGTATTTCATAAAGAATCTTGGCTCTGGCATAGGATACTAAAACACTGTAATGTTCACTCGCTTAGAAAGCTAACTAGAAAAGGCCTAGTTAAAGACTTACCCAAACTAGAGTTTCCAAATGAAAAAGTGTGTAATCCTTGTCAAATGGGAAAACAACAAAAAATATCTTTCAAATCAAAGAAAGAAGTTTCTACTTCTCAACATCTCGAATTGGTTCACATGGATTTGTTTGGACCGTCTAGAGTTTCTAGTTTAAATGGGAAGCACTATGTTTATGTTCTAGTAGATGATTTCTCTAGATACACCTGGACCTTTTTTATGGCTCACAAAAGTGAGGCCTACTCTTATTTTACTAAATATGCCAAGTCTGTAGAAAACCATAGTGGCCTTAAAATTAAATCATTAAGAAGTGATCATGGATGTGAGTTTGAAAAACAAGATTTTGAATCCTTTTTCTCAAAAAATGGTTATAGTCACAATTTCTATACCCCTAGAACAGCTCAGCAAAATGGTGTTGTAGAAATAAGAAATAGAACCTTGAAAGAAATTGCTATAACAATGCTTAGTGAATATGACTTACCTATTTACTTTTGGATTGAAGCTATTAATACTGTAACGACCCGAAATTTTTAAATAAATTTTGTTTCCTAATTTTATGTGTTATTGTTATACACAACAAAAATGTTTTATTTGATAAACATGATTATAATTAAAATGAGATCAGTGGGTTTTGACTATTATATAACCATCGGTCAACATGACCGCTATGAACAAAATGTTTTGATTATTGTCTCTAAATATAAGTAATCTTGGTTAATTATTATAAAAAGAAGATTCGATGGCCTCACCTAGTAGTCTTGGACCGATCGAAGCCCATCTAACAGAGCTTGGGAAGGAGGTAGCACCACTGGGCTTTGCTCTGGATCAAATCCAAGCCGAAATTCATCATGTGAAGCTGGAACGAAATCGCCTTTGTGAGAAGTTCAAACTGATAGAAATTACTACTCGGGCAATGTTGACTGAGCCGCCTCAAGCTTCTATCACCCTAGAACACCTTACTCTTAGGTCCTATGCTGGTATTATAAGGGGTTATGTAACGAGACCGTAACTACCTTGTGTAATCCTTGTTTTAAATAAAAATTGGGATTTCTTCTTATGATGAAGTTTATGAATTTTGAAATGACCGGATAAATATAGTATGCATATTTTTGATGAATTTTAGAAAAAGGATATTTTAAATATGTTTATGTAAACCCTAAATAATTAAAAATGTGTAATGATTTTCAAAAAATGGTCTTCTGCAATTATGTTCATTACTAAATTTAGAGTCTAATAAGATCAACTTGATTTTTGATGAATAGTAAATTATGAATAGTGATTTTATGATTAGGATTAGTAATATGACCAAATGGATTAGTAATCTCACTTAAAGAAAGTTTTAAAATAATCTAGGCACCTTGATTAAGTAATGTGATTCAATAAAATAGTTAAATAACAGTTTCATTAATTATTATTCAAGTATTAGTTTTTTTGGATGAATAGTGTTTTTTAATTAAAATTTTAATTAAAAATAATTAGAAAATTATTTTTATAAAAATGACTTTATTTTTGAACTCAGAGCATCGATATTATGTTATGGTAATTTTTGGGGTTTTTTTCTGAAAAAAAATGAATTTTCGATGAATAGTGTTTTTATTTAAAAATTAAATTAAAAATATTTAGAAAATTATTTTTATAAAATGGATTTCATTTTTGAAATCAGAGCATTGATATTTGGTTAATGTGAAATTTTGGGATTTTTCTGAGAAAGTTGAATTTTCAGTGAATAGTAAAAATACAGTTTTAGGGTTTCGGTATGTTTAATGACATCATAACGGTGTCATGATGATGTCATGAGATCTTTTGAGGGTTGGCCGGCCAAGGGTGATGAATTATTGTTTTGGGGGCCCCATGTGGCCTAACACCATGATAAATGACAAGGGAGAGCACATGGGTTTGAGAAAAGCACATGTGAGGTGTCCCTTGGCCATTAATGCCTTGTCCCCTCACTTTCCCTATAAATACCAAGCCCTCCTCTCATCCATTCGACTCCCCACTCATTCCCAACGAATTTCTGGTCTCATTACCTCCCAAGGAGTCCTCCCATGGTGCCCCCAAGCCCTCAAGGTCCCAACCTTTGAGGTTTAAGAGTTACATTTTAAGGTAAGGGATCCGACCTCTCTCTTTCTTTTCAAGTAATCTCTTTTATGTCTTTTCTTTTATACACCATGTTCTTATGTTGGAGGATGTTCTTTTATATTCATCCTACTGCCTATTTCATGTTCATATGATGAGAGACCCCCCCCCCTTTCTCTCATCAATTCGTTTTAATAATGTTTAAGTGGCGCCGTTAGGCTGCCGAATTTTTAAGGGATTCTTTCACCTTCCTCGTTTTCAAGTTCTATTTTCATTCAAGTCTTTCATGTTCCTTTTTATTATGTTGGGGTATGATCTCTAAATTATCATACTGATCTTTTATGATCATATGATGAGAGACCCCATTTGATCGCTTCAATTCAGTATTTTGAAGTTTTAAGTGGCGTCGTTAGGCTGCCGAATTTTTAAGTGGTTCTTCACCCTTCTCGTTGTGAAGTTCTACTTTCATGTAAATTATTTCAAGTTCCTTTTTGTTATATTGGGGTATGATCTCTATATATATCATACTGGACTCTTATGTTCATATTATGAGAGACCCCATTTGATCTCTTGAATTCAGTATTTTGATGTTTTAAGTGGCGCCGTTAGGCTGCCGAATTTTTTAGTGGTTCTTCACCCTTCTCGTTTTGAAGTTCTACTTTCATGTCAATTATTTCAAGTTCCTTTTTGTTATATTGGGGTATGATCTCTATATATATCATACTGGACTCTTATTTTCATATGATTAGAGACCCCATTTGATCTCTTCAATTCAGTATTTTGATGTTTTAAGTGGCGCCGTTAGGCTGCCGAATTTTTTAGTGGTTCTTCACCCTTCTCGTTTTGAAGTTCAACTTTCATGTCAATTATTTCAAGTTCCTTTTTGTTATATTGGGGTATGATCTCTATATATATCATACTGGACTCTTATGTTCATATGATGAGAGACCCCATTTGATCTCTTCAATTCAGTATTTTGATGTTTTAAGTGGCGCCGTTAGGCTGCCGAATTTTTAAGTGGTTCTTCACCCTTCTCGTTTTGAAGTTCTACTTTCATGTCAATTCTTTCAAGTTCCTTTTTGTTATTTTGGGGAATTATCTCTATATCTATCATACTGAACTCTTATGTTCACATTATGAGAGATCCTATTTGATCTTTTCAAATCATTTTTGTTGATGTTTAAGTAACGCTGTTAGGCTGCCGAACTTTCATAAGAGAAATCTAATTTTTTTTCTTCCTTCCATGTTTTTCATTTCAAATGGTATGTCCATGAAATTTCATTTTCATGATCATGTATCCTTCTTATTCTGTCCATGTACTATTTTATGGGTCATTTATGAATTTTTGACCCATTTTACCTCTCTTTTAATGTCTTCTAAAACCTCGGAACATTGCCGTTATGCTGCAGAATTTCTGTCTCAAAATGTCTATCTCTTTTTCTAAAGTCCTTTTATTTTATTAAATGAATACTCAAAGCTCTTTCTTCTAAAGGGGTATTCACATATATACCAAAATTTTCTATTTTAAATTCTTGGATTTACATACATGAGACCCACCTTCCTTTTCTGTGGGTTTTAAAGTGATATAAAGACCATGTCTTTAAAGCAGTTTTTAAAAAGTTGTGATTATGAAATGAAACCCATTTCCTTTATGCTATATGGGTTATTTATGAAATGTTTGATGATGATATATGTGTCTCACATGATAATAAAGGCAAATTTAAGGGTGCGCCCTGATAGCGCTCCAATGCATTGGGTAATGATGTAACCACTAGAGATTACAATTTTCACGATACCTTGGTGAAAAACCTTGGTAATTTTAGAATGACACCTTGGGGATGGACCTTGGTGATATTTTCATGATTGTATATGTTAAATGATGTAGCCACATCTTCAAGTTATGAAAAAGTTTTGTTTTTATTATGATATGCCTCATGATTTCATTTTCATGCATTAAAGTTCTTTTCATGACTTTATTGATGTATCTCAAGTTCATATGTAAAATGTTTCACTTGTTTCCCTTGTTGGGCCTTCTGCTCACCCTTCCTTTTGATGTATGTCCCCAGGTTATGAGATGCAGTAATGAGCCTAGGGTGAACATGAGGAGAAGCCTTTCAAGTGTTTAAGAAGAATGTTTTTTTTTGTTTCATGTTTTATGTTCCTTGTTTCCAAGACACTAAACCTTAAAGATCCTCAGTTTCGTGTAATGGAATGAAAAGTTATGTTATAAAAAGACGGGATGCTATAGTTGGTATCAAAGGATGGTTTAGTTATTTGTGGAAATTAGGATATGAAAACTCTAGGAGGAACCCTATAGAAAAGTTTAATATAGGAAATCTTCCTGGTATTTTGGTGAGTATTGAGTAAGGGGTTGCCAAGCAAATACATCCATGTCTGGATACGAGCAGGTAGAGGTGGATCTGGCACAGATGTACATAGGGGTAAAACCCGAAAACACCGCTTTGAGCTAGACTTGAACGGGAACTGGTACACGACAACGGGCCTTGCTGCACTCTTGGTTACGACACTCCCGGGGGATATGCTTTGGTAAATTCATAAGCTTGGTATGAACCATTGTTAAAGGAACAAAGATAAAATAAAATAAAGGTTCACATAAGAATATATGATCATTCATAACCTAGATGGGAACCTAGGAGATCACAAGTTAGGGTATACCTTTCATATACAAGTTATCCTTATATGCTTTCAGTTCCTTTTCATGATTATTAGCTAAGTACTTAAGCCCCTAATTATGCTTTCTCTTCTTAGTTAATGGTGGGAAATGGAAGAACATGTTCCGACAACCAATGTGATAGGAAATGCGACGATTTTCGTATTAATATGACAGGGATGATTAGGGGATTAAAATATGATTATTATTTTGGAAGACGTTCATTATTTTGGGAACCATATTTGATCGAGGTAAATAGATTACTACGATATTTTCATTGAGGAGTAAGGTTGACTTATATTTTGAAGAATCGATGAATTTAAGGTGAACTTATAGTAATTTAGGTTACTTATGGGAATGACTAACCTATCTTGGGTAAAATATGTTTAGGTTAGCTACTTTTTTATAAGATGTTAGGAGTGGTTGATGTTGTCTGGAGATGAACAATGAAGTTGTTTTGGAAGACTATGTTATCAAATCCTTATTGTATTTGGGTTTCAATCTTAGTTTGGTTTGTTTTGAGGAATTTTAAGGACCGTTATTTATGGAATGGTCTATGATGAACTTTGGGTAGTACCATGGAACTTTGATGATTTAAAAGTAGTTTCCATTCCTATGGGATTCTTTCTTTTTGAAGAGTTGTTTTACCTTAACCTTTCTGTTTTTGGGATAATGTTTAAAGATAGAAGAAATAGATAGTTAATCTTTTGTAGATTATGTGATTCTATAGAAGATGATTCTTGTGCTTTTATGAGACCAAGTGTTTTTGAATTCTCATCATTTGGAGAAAAGATTAGTGTTGGTAGGGACTTGTTAAAGGATGAAACTCTACTTGAAGGTAGGTATATTTTCTTATGTTTTTGTTCTATGTAGTAAATGAAAACCTCAAAATTATGAAAAGAAACGTAAAACAAAAATGTTGTTGGTTTACGTTTCCTACTAGGTAATCAAAGACCGTTTACACACATCATAAGTTTGGGATTTTCTTATGGTTAAATTTCTCCTAATCATGTTCTCTATCACTCCCCCTCAGAACTTGACCCTTTGTTTTCTCCTCCATGTCCATGTTTTCCTACATGGAACCCTAGTGTGGGTTAACTCGGGTGACCTTTGTACTTCCCTTTCTTTATTTTAAAGTAATAGTTTTACTGACTCCTTTTCCGATGTGGGACTTTCAATGAAATTTCAAAACCCAATTTTAAAATTGCGAGGAAGCAATTTCTTAAGGGGGGAAGATTGTAACGACCCGAAATTTTTAAATAAATTTTGTTTCCTAATTTTATGTGTTATTGTTATACTCAACAAAAATGTTTTATTTGATAAACATGATTATAATTAAAATGAGATCAGTGGGTTTTGATTATTATATAACCATCGGTCAACATGACCGCTGTGAACAAAATGTTTTGATTATTGTCTCTAAATATAAGTAATCTTGGTAAATTATTATAGAAAGAAGATTTGATGGCCTCACCTAGTAGTCTTGGACCGATCGAAGCCCATCTAACAGAGCTTGGGAAGGAGGTAGCACCACTGGGCTTTGCTCTGGATCAAATCCAAGCCGAACTTCATCATGTGAAGTTGGAACGAAATCGCCTTCGTGAGAAGTTCAAACTGATAGAAATTACTACTCGGGCAATGTTGACTGAGCCGCCCCAAGCTTCTATCACCCTAGCACACCTTACTCTTAGGTCCTATGCTGGTATTATAAGGGGTTATGTAACGAGACCGTAACTACCTTTTGTAATTCTTGTTTTAAATAAAAATTGGGATTTCTTCTTATGATGAAGTTTATGAATTTTGAAATGACCGGATAAATATAGTAGGCATATTTTTGATGAATTTTAGAAAAAGGATATTTTAAATATGTTTATGCAAACCCTAAATAATTAAAAATGTGTAATGATTTTCAAAAAATGGTCTTCTGCAATTATGTTCAGTACTAAATTTAGAGTCTAATAAGATCAACTTGATTTTTGATGAATAGTAAATTAGGAATAGTGATTTTATGATTAGGATTAGTAATATGACCAAATGGATTAGTAATCTCACTTAAAGAAAGTTTTAAAATAATCTAGGCACCTTGATTAAGTAATGTGATTCAATAAAATAGTTAAATAACAGTTTCATTAATTATTATTCAAGTATTAGTCTTTTCGGATGAATAGTGTTTTTTAATTAAAAATAATTAGAAAATTATTTTTATAAAAATGACTTTATTTTTTAACTCAGAGCATCGATATTATGTTATGGTAATTTTTGGGGTTTTTTCTGAAAAAAATGAATTTTCGATGAATAGTGTTTTTATTTAAAAATTAAATTAAAAATATTTAGAAAATTATTTTTATAAAATGGATTTCATTTTTGAAATCAGAGCATTGATATTTGGTTAATTTGAAATTTTGGGATTTTTCTGAGAAAGTTGAATTTTCAGTGAATAGTAAAAATACAGTTTTAGGGTTTCGGTATGTTTAATGACATCATAACGGTGTCATGATGATGTCATGAGATATTTTGAGGGTTGGCCGGCCAAGGGTGATGAATTATTGTTTTGGGGGCCCCATGTGGCCTAACTCCATGATAAATGACAAGGGAGAGCACATGGGTTTGAGAAAAGCACATGTGAGGTGTCCCTTGGCCATTAATGCCTTGTCCCCTCACTTTCCCTATAAATACCAAGCCCTCCTCTCATCCATTCGACTCCCCACTCATTCCCAACAAATTTCTGGTCTCATTACCTCCCAAGGAGTCCTCCCAAGGTTCCCCCAAGCCCTCAAGGTCCCAACCTTTGAGGTTTAAGAGTTACATTTTAAGGTAAGGGATCCGACCTCTCTCTTTCTTTTCAAGTAATCTCTTTTATGTCTTTTCTTTTATACTCCATGTTCTTATGTTGGAGGATGTTATTTTATATTCATCCTACTGCCTATTTCATGTTCATGTGATGAGATACCCCCCCCCCCCCCCCTTTCTCTCATCAATTCGTTTTACGAATGTTTAAGTGGCGCCGTTAGGCTGCCGAATTTTTAAGGGATTCTTTCACCTTCCTCGTTTTCAAGTTCTATTTTCATTCAAGTCTTTCATGTTCCTTTTTATTATGTTGGGGTATGATCTCTAAATTATCATACTGATCTTTTATTATCATATGATGAGAGACCCCATTTGATCGCTTCAATTCAGTATTTTGAAGTTTTAAGTGGCGCTGTTAGGCTGCCGAATTTTTAAGTGGTTCTTCACCCTTCTCGTTGTGAAGTTCTACTTTCATGTCAATTATTTCAAGTTTCTTTTTGTTATATTGGGGTATGATCTCTATATATATCATACTGGACTCTTATGTTCATATGATGAGAGACCCCATTTGATCTCTTCAATTCAGTATTTTGATGTTTTAAGTGGCGCCGTTAGGCTGCCGAATTTTTTAGTGGTTCTTCACCCTTCTCGTTTTGAAGTTCTACTTTCATGTCAATTATTTCAAGTTCCTTTTTGTTATATTGGGGTATGATCTCTATATATATCATACTGTACTATTATTTTCATATGATGAGAGACCCCATTTGATCTCTTCAATTCAGTATTTTGATGTTTTAAGTGGCGCCGTTAGGCTGCCGAATTTTTTAGTGGTTCTTCACCCTTCTCGTTTTGAAGTTCTACTTTCATGTCAATTATTTCAAGTTCCTTTTTGTTATATTGGAGTATGATCTCTATATATATCATACTGGACTCTTATTTTCATATGATTAGAGACCCCATTTGATCTCTTTAATTCAGTATTTTGATGTTTTAAGTGGCGCCGTTAGGCTGCCGAATTTTTAAGTGGTTCTTCACCCTTCTCGTTTTGAAGTTCTACTTTCATGTCAATTATTTCAAGTTCCTTTTTGTTATGTTGGGGAATTATCTCTATATCTATCATACTGAACTCTTATGTTCACATGATGAGAGATCCTATTTGATCTTTTCAAATCATTTTTGTTGATGTTTAAGTAACGTCGTTAGGCTGCCGAACTTTCATAAGAGAAATCTAATTTTTTTTTCTTCCTTCCATGTTTTTCATTTCAAATGGTATTTCCTTGAAATTTCATTGCCATGATCATGTATCCTTCTTATTCTGTCCATGTACTATTTTATGGGTCATTTATGAATGTTTGACCCATTTTACCTCTCTTTTAATGTCTTCTAAAACCTCGGAACATTGTCGTTATGCTGCAGAATTTCTGTCTCAAAATGTCTATCTCTTTTTCTAAAGTCCTTTTATTTTATAAAGTGAATACTCAAAGCTCTTTATTCTAAAGGGGTATTCACATATATACCAAAATGTTCTATTTTAAATTCTGGGATTTACATACATGAGACCCACCTTCCTTTTCTGTGGGTTTTAAAGTGATATAAAGATCATGTCTTTAAAGCAGTTTTTAAAAGGTTATGATTATGAAATGAAACCCATTTCCTTTATGCTATATGGGTTATTTATGAAATGTTTGATGATGATATATGTGGCTCACATGATAATAAAGGCAAATTTAAGGGTGCTCCCTGATAGCGCTCCAATGCATTGGGTAATGATGTAACCACTAGAGATTACAATTTTCACGATACCTTGGTGAATAACCTTGGTAATTTTAAAATGACACCTTGGGGATGGACCTTGGTGATATGTTCATGATTGTCTATGTTAAATGATGTAGCCACATCTTCAAGTTATGAAAAAGTTTTATTTTTATTATGATATGCCTCATGATTTCATTTTCATGCATTAAAGTTCTTTTCATGACTTTATTGATGTATCTCAAGTTCATATGTAAAATGTTTCACTTGTTTCCCTTGCTGGGCCTTCTGCTCACCCTTCCTTTTGATGTATGTCCCCAGGTTATGAGATGCAGTAATGAGCCTAGGGTGAACATGAGGAGAAGCCTTTCAAGTGTTTAAGAAGAATGTTTTTTTTTGTTTCATGTTTTATGTTCCTTGTTTCCAAGACACTAAACCTTAAAGATCCTCAGTTCCGTGTAATGGAATGAAAAGTTATGTTATAAAAATACGGGATGCTATAAATACAGTATGCTACATAATCAATAGAGTCTTGATTAGACCAATTCTCAAAAAGACCCCGTATGAACTCTGGAACAATAGGAAGCCTAAGGTTAATTACTTTAGATTTTTTGGTTACAAATTCTTTATTCTCAAAACTAAGGATAATCTTGACAAATTTTCATCCAAAAGTGATGAAGGAATTTTCCTAGGTTACTCAATATTATGTAAATCTTATATAGTATTCAATAAAAGAACTAAATGTGTGGAAGAATCTGTTCATATCAAGTTTGATGAAACAGATCCACATGAGCCTAGAACCATCCTAGAAAATCTGGAGGATGATGTATCAAACTTGAACATCAACTCAAAATCCTCAAATTTTTATGTGAAAGAATCTGTGAAAACTTAGAAGTCTAGAAATTCACTTCAATCGAGTCATAATGAACCAGAATCTATTGATGAACCTGAAATCACTAGTCCCTCTTTTTCTAGAAAGGTTAGAACCCTTAGAAACCATCCCTTAGAGGTTGTTGTAGGAGAATTAGAGAAAGTAACACAAAATAGAGCTTCTATTAGAAATCATGTTGAACATCAAGCCTTCTTGTCACAACTTTAACCTAAAAACATTAATGATTCCATCAACGATGAATTTTTGGTAATGGATATGCAAGAAGAACTTAATCAGTTTGAAAGAAATAATGTTTGGAAACTTGTTGAAAGAACCAAGGACACATTCATCATAGGAACTAAATGGGTGTTTAGAAATAAATTAGATGAAGATGGAAATATAGTTAGGAAAAAGGATAGATTAGTTGCATAAGGCTACAGTTAAGAATAAAGAATTAAATATGAGGAGACCTTTGCTCCAGTAGCTAGACTTGAAGCCATCAGAATCCTACTTGCCTATGCTGCACATCTGAATTTCAAACTATATCAAATGGATGTTAAGAGTGCATTCTTAAATGGGTATATAGCTGAGGATGTCTTTGTTGAACAACCCCTTGGATTTACAAATCCCCATTTTCCCAATCATATTTTCAAACTATCAAAAACTTTATATGGTTTAAAACAAGCTCCAAGATCTTAGTATGATAGATTAAGTACATTTCTTATTTCCAAAGGTTTTAAAAAAGTAATAGATGGTCCTACTCTCTTTATAAAACTAATTTCTAATGATGTTTTAGTTGTTCAAATCTATGTAGGTGATATTATTTTTGGATCTTCAAAAAATTCATTACGTATTGATTTTTCTAAAATAATGAAAAACAAATTTGAAATGAGTTTAATGGGCAAACTAAAATTCTTTCTTGGATTTCAAATCTTTCAAAATAATGACTGAATTGTTTTAAATTAAAGTAAATACACTAGAGATATTCTAAAACATTTTGGATTGGATAGCACTAAAAGTAGTGACACTCCCATGAGTACCACCTATATGTTGGATCTTGATGAAGATGGAAAATCTGTTGATCAAACCACTTATAGAGGAGTGATTGGTAGTTTACTCTACTTAACTTCTAGCCATCCTAACATTATGTTTAGTGTGTCTATGTGTGCTCGTTTTCAAGAAAATCCTAAAGAATCTCATTTAAATGTTGTAAAGAGAATTTTCAAATACCTCAAGCATACACCCAATCTAGGATTGTTCTATCCCAAAGGACAATCATTTGAACTAATTAGTTATTCTGATGCTGACTTCGGTGGCTATAAGTTAGATAGAAAGAGAACCTATAGAACATGTCACCTTTTAGGAAACTAACTAGTATCATGGTGTAGTAAGATACAAAATTCTGTTGCATTATCTACTGTAGAAGTTGAATACATAGTTGTTGGCAGTTGTTGTGAACAAATTCTGTGGATGAAACACACATTACTAGATTATGGATATCAATTCAGACATGTACCAATAAATTGTGACAACACAAGTTCTATTAACATCTCAAAAAATCATGTTTCACATTCTAGGACAAAACATATTGATGTAAGACATCACCTTTTTAGAGATCATTATCAAAAAGGTGATATTACCTTGTAATTCATTGGTATTGAATATCAACTTGCCGATATATTCACTAAACCATTAAATTATAAGATAATAGACTACATCATACATGACCATGGCATGATAAATCTCAAATAGATATCTTACTTATCTTACTATTCAATATTTTATTGTGTTTTACTTTACTGTTTCATGATTACAGTTTCTAAGTTACTGCCTCTCATGTTTACGGTCTCATTGTTAGCACTTTGTAATCACAAACTGACATTTACTATCTCACCATAACACGCAATGACATGTTCACTCACTATGTCACCGTGATGTTCACTCAATGTCTCACCATAATGACCACTTGTTATCTCACCGTAATGACCATTTACTGTCGCACTGTGACAACCGATCACTGTCTCACCGTAACAACCATTCATAGTCTCACCGTGAAAATTATTTATGATTTTCTTTAAACCCGTATCGCAGTAATTTTTATTTCATCTCTTTTACTTTCCCACATTTTTATTTTTATAACGTTTTACATTCCCAAATGATAAAACAAAGAGTTTCACTCGGTTCTTCACCCAGACTTTTCCCTACTCACCCGATTCGAACCCCTTCAACCTTGCAACCCTCTTTCTCTCTCGCAACCTTCAGTGGATTCCAAGAATTAAGCGACCATCGTCATCCACACCTGAGAAGCGCAACTCAAATAAAAAGAAGATACCACCTAAGATGATGCCCGAAGGACCGTTGAATCCGAACCTGGTAAATCAAAGTGTTGTTCTTGAGAAAGAAATTTTCCCTGAATTGCTTTTGTTTAGCAAATATCTAGTCCTGAAAGTGTTAAGAGAACAAGGCTGGTTAGAATGGTTCTCAAAGGAGAATAGACCCATTTATCCAAGGTTAGTTGCTCACTTATACCATACGCAAAGTTTTCTTTTGATTCTAGTGAAAGATTTGTTTTGAGGAGCTGGATTAATGTCCAAAGATGTTCTTTCTCATCGAGGTTATGGGATTCATGCCTTATGATACCTCACAAAGGAATTTGTGATGATTATCAGAGAGAACCCCCACCAAAAACTAATTTCTTTGACCTCGAAGATGCTCTGAAAACCCTAACCGAGAATGGAACCAAGAGAAGGTCTATAGATGATGAACTTGATGAGGAAACAAGGCTGTTGTTTAAGTTTGTTCAAAATCTAGTCAGTCTAAGGAAAGGTAAATTTGATGTATTAAAGTACCAAGATATTTTATTTCTTCATCTAATGAAGAATGGATACAAAATCAACCTATGAAAGTACATCATTCACCATATGTGTGAATTAATCAAGGTTACATCCAAATCCACCTCTCAGTTCTACTCTTGGCTGATTTCAGCCATGCTTGTTGCCAAATGAGTAGTTGGACCCAATGAAGAAGTGTTTGTGGATTGTGAGTACTATCTCTCTATACCCATCATCAGGAGAATGAAGATTAACTGGAACCCTTGGAAAAAGGAGTGGGTGGAAGACAACAATAATATTTATAAGAAGTTTAATCCTGTGGATTATCCATTAAGGCCGAAGGACATTTCTGATCCTGGTTTGGAACTAGATAAACTTGGTGAGTATTTAGAAGAAGCAGAAGAAGAGGCTGAAGTACCTCATAGGGAAGAAGTTTTTGTTGAGGAATAAATGACTATTTTTCCTCCTTTTGTTCTTGACGAAGAATTTCCTATCCCCAGAGATGATGTCAATATGGAAATCCAACCTGAGGCTGAAAGAGAATCAATTGTCCCAAAACCTGAGTAGAAATTCATGGAAGAAACAAATATGGAACAACTCCCTGTCATGGAAGAGGTTGTAGTAGAAGAACTCCCTGTTGTGCAATAATCGCATCTAGAACAACTCTCTGTTATGGAAGAAGCAAATCTAGAAGAACCCCCATAGAAACAACATGTTCTTGAGATAATACCCTCTGTTGAAGAGAGGATAGAGATAGCCTTTCAGTTGGCTAGACAGGAGATGATTGAGGAACTTAGAGATGAACCTGTGGATTTAGAACTAGCTCCTGAGCTTCTAGATCCTGAAAAGGAAGCATCTGTTGAGGGGGAGGAAACCCAAAATCTTGAGACTGATGATGCATCACATCCGACTAATTCTATTCATGTGGACACCTAGTACAAATTCTTTAGCTTTTATGATGTGAGTGAATCTCAGCAAGTTACTGCCACTAGGCTTGATATTTCCTCTCTGTTTCAGTTGAAGTTAGTTTCTATCTTTGTCCCTGAGAAGGAACCAGATCTTGAACCTACCCCCGTACCAATTCCTTCACCTGAACCTGCACCTGAACCCCTACCTGAACAGCTGTCCTTTGTCAGTAAGGATGATTTGAAGGATTTTCGAGACACTATCTTGTCTGGAGTTGACAAGATTTTGAATTCACAACCTCATGCTGTGACACATCTAAGTGAGAGAGATGCCTCACTTCTTTTGGAGAATATTATCTGGCAAATCCAACCTAAAATGCTCCATGAAATTCAAGAAGTTTGAGTCGAAAATAAGTTGATGAGTAATGAAGTATCAACCCTAAAAATCATGGTTGAAGATATGAAGAAAGAGTTGCATTCCAGATCAGAACCTATTGCTGCCTCTCTAGAACCTTCTGTTTCTCAAATTTCTCAAGATGTTGTATCTCATATTCACCCTTACTAGTTATCCTTTGATGAAAAGATTGCAGAAAGGCACAAATAGTTGTTGAAAGAAATGATAGATCTTGTGGTGAACCTAAATAAAGTCACTGATTAATGCATTGTCTATCTTCAAAGGGTACTGAATCAGCTCAAGTCTCTAACCACAGCAGCCAAAGCTTCTCATAACTCTAGTGAATCCTCTACACCTGCCTTGAACAATTCCTTGCTCAGATCTATAGTCCAAGAAGAGATTCAAACTTCTTTCAGTGGCTTCAATGTGACTTATTTATCTGACGTTGTCAAGAATAATGATAGAGTTCTTGACCTTGTGTAAATCCATTCCATGATTTCCAATGATGCCCATTAGGAGATTGCTAAGAAAGTAGATTTCTATTTCAACCAGATTTTCTCCAAGACTGATATGACCAATCACTTCAAATACCTTGTAGAGAATCTGAGAATTCCTCTTGTAACCCAAGCCTTCAAAAATCAAGTCCATAAGCTAACTGAGTTTACCAGATTGTTGTAAAATTTCATGGAAAAGAAATATGACTTTGAAAATGCCATGAAATATGGTGGATAAATCATTACAGACTTCATCAAACTTCTGAGACCATATCTCCATGTCCAGAGTACAGAAATTGTTTCTCCAGCGGCTTCTCCTCTCAGACTTGGACTACCTACTTTTACCTCTGCCTTACCCTCAACTACCATGTCTGTTGTCCATGCTCTTAGTCAGATCAGGCCTATAATTCTTGACCAGCAATGGACAAGATCTTCCATTGCTCCTACTTTGTCTCCCTCAGTCTTCAAAGGTCTCCCTTTACCTTCTCTATCTACCACCTCTCTGCCTTCTTCTACATCAACCACTACCCATATGGCTTCCTCTTATACTGTTGATAAAGGTAAAGATAAGTCTAATCCCTGTAGAAGACCAGTTCTTACTAATTTCTGATGGGGATGTCATTTCTGTATTTCTACTTTATGATGTACTACACTCTAATTATTATTTTTTAATGTAATGTGCACTCTTTTTCCTCTATTATTTAAACTTTTTGATAATCCCAAAAGGGGGAGAAGTTATATGTTTTTCTATATGTTATTTTCTCTATAGATGCATCTAATTTCCACTTTAACTATGTATGATTTGTGATCATCAAAAAGGGGGATATTGTTGGACTCCTCATGTATTAATCAAGTTTTAATGATCAAAAATCACTTTAATAATCTCAAATCTCATTAATGATCTCCAATATTATTCAATCATGTGTATTTATGTTTAAAATTCACTCATGCTTTATATTGGTTAAACTCAATCAAATTCATGCATATTTTTGTTTAAATATTAATACTGTTATTTGCCTAAGTACAAGACACCGTGAAGCAAGACACAGTTAGCCAGACACCATGAAGCAAGACATAGTTAGCCAGACACCATGAAGCAAGACATAGTTAGCCAGACACTGTGAAGCAAGACACCGTGAAGAAAGACACTGTGAAGCAAGACACTGTGACCGAGACACCGTAAGCCAAGACACCGTGAAGTCAAGACACCGTGAATATCAGACACCATGACACTCAGACCATGACACTCAGACCATGACACCCAGACATTGTGAAGGAGAAACCATTTTCTCAACTTACTGTGACACCGTTTCTTAAACTATTTTTTTGTCTTTCAATTTAATGTTTAATGGTCATATTTGATGCCTTTAATGCATTGACATAATTAATGTTTCTTTGTAGACATAGTACGAGGTAAGAGGAATGAAATACATGGAACCTATCAGCTAAATATCATGCATTTGAAGATAAAGAGTATTGAGTGCCCAACGACAAAAATGGTGCACGATACTGAACAGAAAACAAGAATGTGAGCACAACCATGAAGAACCTTTTACAAGATTTTCAAAGTAAGAATTTTCACATGCATGCAATCTGACTATGTTGAAGAACATACAAAGTACACTGGAATCCAGAGAACATCTTAACATTGTCAAAGCTCATGGAGAACACAAGCTGAATCATGACACTCTGTTTTTCAAGACAAAAACCAGAGAAGGGCTCAGAAACATTTCTGCTAAATCAAAGGAGTCCAGATATGCACTTCAAATCAATAGATCATTCTAAACTCATATCTACTCTCTCTTAGTGATTCTTTTACTTACCTTTTGAGCAGTGTGTGTACTCTGTATATTCCAAACACACACTGAATCTTGTGCTAAACTAAAGGATTTCTAAATCCTTACACTAAACTCTCTATTTCTGTTTACCCACAAAAACTGTGGAAGAGGTCCCTATGCAGCCTGGTTATTGCTTTTGTTTACCCACAAAAACTGTGGAAGAGGTCATTGTGTGACCTGGACAATCTGTGTACTATTTTTAACCCCGATCCAGGGTTTGGATCAAAGTTTATTAATATAAACTGCTTGGTGGTAGGTGATAACCAAGTGGAGTGGATTTGGTCTCGGCTTCAGACTAAACCACTTGTTTCATATCCGTTGTGCTATTTAGATTTAGACTTCTCTGTTTTACTGCTTTATTTCATAATCTAGAAAACTTTAATTTTACTTTGATAGTTAGTCTTGGAAAGAAGTTATAACTGATTTTTATTAGTAGGATAACTTCAAAAGTAATATTAATAATACATATTAAGATTACTAAGAATTAATCAATCTTCTAAGAAGTTTTTTAAATAGTGAAACTCTTATAACAGTATGACCTTGATTAGCTGGGTTGTATCTATTATGGGATAAAACCATTTCTTTTGAAATAATATTTGTTTTTTTGTAACAGAAATTTTTATAGTCACTCAATTCACCCCTCCCCTCTTGAGTGAACTAATCCGACCAACAAATAGTGATATTATTATTTATTGACATGCCCTTAACTTGAAAATTATAATTAAATATTATTTAATTAAATAATATTCAATATTTATTATTTCTCACCAGACCATTAAACTCAGTCCACCATTCCTCAACAATATTTATCAGGCCTTGAATAATGTCTATTTATTTATTAAATAAATATCACTACATTATTCTCTAATAAATAAATAAATATTATATTCACTAAATAGAAAATTAATATTTATTAAATATTCCTCTCATAATATATTCTTTCAAATAACTAGTAATGGAATAAATGTGATCAAGAATAAATGAATAATTATTAAACCATGTGTGGGAATAATATTTATTCAAATTCTTAAATAATAAATAAGAATATATTATTTAACTAAGATTATTGATATGCTTCGTGTGTGACCCTCTAGGCATCTTTCTCAATGGCATTAGGCGAAGTAGCCTAAAGTATAAGGTTAGCATCTAGATACATGTCAAGTCACCCATAGATAAAGAAGTTAATGATGCAATGAAATGTCACCACATACAGATGCTTACCATGTAATATAATCCCTTTGTCACAATATCTCTAATAGAGAAGGTTGCATGCCAGTGCCATCAACCTATGTTCTCGATATCTCTTTCTTTAACTTTCCAAAAATAGAAATTTTCTATATAACACCATGGATATGGATGTATTTAGCCTATATCATTTCCTTTAAAGTGGATGAGATATTATCTTTCGTTAATGAATAGAAGGGATACATCCTTTCCCACATTATTCATTAATGCAATATTACTCATGAAGTACCCAACATATCCTACCTCACTGTGAACATCTATCATCATGGTCTTCATCAATACATCAAAGTACATGACTCATAGTATCCATAAAAAATAATCATAAAGTCTAAGGACCAATACACATGTCTATAGATAGGAACATCTAATGACACATATAAATTTGGATTTTTGACTAGCAGGACCCATTCTCATAATATCTTACTGGATATTAACAAGGGAATACACCACGAGAAGATGCCTCAAATTCCTATGAGTCTCCACCCCTGATAGTCTGTATCATTTGTCTCCCACAAATGATATCATTTGGCTATAGAACATATATTCAAGAATAGTTTCATAGCACTTCCAAGTTCTCATCATAGCGGAAAAATGCTATGACCTTTTAGTGTGACATACTCTTAATAAATTATCACATACTATGTCACACAGAAGAAAAATCTTGATGTGATAAGTATTTTATTGAAATTAAAAACAATGAATACATGTTTATCATAAAGTATATAGAATTTGGTTTAAGGGAACCGACTTCAATAGGGATATGAGAGGAGAAAATGTGAAAATGGAAGAATTACACTAAAATAGAAAGGAAATCATAAAGAAAACTCAAATTTGGATTCATGGGAGATCAAATAGAAGAGTGGTAGCACCTCCCCCTTTGATGTCCCACACCATTCTTAGAGGTTTACCTCTCTTTTTATAGAAAAATAGATTACACGGTGTGTACATAAAAGTAAACGACATGTACTCAGTTCAACTAAATTTGGCCCTTTTTTCTTTGTCGGTAGGCGGCCTATCATGCTGCTCATTTATTTCAATGCATCGCGGGTTGGTTGGTGAGGGTACATAGCATGTGGCGCTAACATGCATGACATATATAAGCTCTATCATACACCAACCACATCTGGATGGATATACATGGTGTGTGAGCGAAGAGTACATGGCGGGTTGATCATTCTCAGCTACATGGGTATGTACTCGGGATGGTTGGGTCATGCCTGGGTAATGACTGACTAAATGTCCTGAAGGCTAAAATTTCTGTTTATTTTAGATAATCCCCTTTTAATGGTAAATGGGGGAGAAACCAAGAATTCAATAACATTGGGACATTAACAAAAAAACAAGAAGTAAGGGGTTGCAACCCAGAACAAAATTATGAGGGGTTGCCTCAACCCCGCACTAACATCATTAAGGCACACCTCCACCAAATCATGGCTACTTAGCAAACAGTCTCGTGCAAGAATGCATGGGCATGGTACATGGAATTTGTTCATGTATATATCAATTTCTATTTTGATCACTCCCAATTTGTGATACTGATTGGAAACATTTGAAAAACAAAAAAAATGCTGAAAATAAATCATTTGATATATAAAAGAATGATTATCTAGTGAAAAATTTTTTAATAATATATAAAATTCATGAATAGTTAAACAAAAATCAGGCATATCAAACTCCCCCACACTTATTCATTTGCTTTCCCTCAAGAAAAATCTCAACATCTAGTTAATAGAATTGAAACTCTAAAAAGTGATGTGTTCAACTAATTATACTTATAAATATTATAGTTATAGTAGATTATTTTAAAATTCACAAAACATATTTCAATTTCAAATATTTTCTAATCATACCTCATATATTATTCAATTAAATATTCTCATCATATTTTGGTTTTATTTTACAACTTTCTCAAAAATATACATGCCACTTGAATATTTACCTCACTAGAAAACAACACACTCATCACTCAAGATTAATTAATAATATTTATTATAAATCTCAAGTATATGTACTCTATATATAGGCTTGAAAGTATTCTCATTCTCCACTTATAAATTAAATCCCAAAAAGTCATGAGAAATTTCCATAAGGTTCAGATGTTTCTGAGACTAAGGGTAGGTAGGTAAAGATGGGAAAAATAGTCCTAGAGGCTTGAAAAGGTATGGTGGGTTCTTAAACAACAAAGCATGATATTAAATAGAAAATCTCAATGAAAATAAATCCCCATCAAGATCTATCAATGTTCAAAATCACCATTGTAACGTCCTGGTTCTGGAAGCCACTCAGAGGCGCTCCATACCTGGTTGGTCACATAGCCTCAAGCGCATTTCCCCGAATTCCAGAGGCTGCCAACTAGCAGCGGGGGCCTTGGGTGTGATATTGAGGAAACTATGCCCTCATTGGTAGAGTACATAGCGGAAGTAAACAAAAACATACAAGAGCGGAAGTAGTAATAATGACATACAGCAGTAACAGCAGTAAACTGAAAGTATAAAATGGAAAACTTATATAAAATAATGCATGATACATATGTCTAGGAAAACAACCAAAAAAGTCCCAATGCTGGAATACAACATTGTTAAACCAAAGTGAAAAAGAAAAATAGATAAACTCTTCAGCATCGCAAGCCATAGCTTAGTCCCATGCTCTCCAGCTCCATGGAAATCAAGAACCTGAAGTAGAAGGGCGCATTCCCTTGTCTATACCTATAACAATATAGTCTGTTTGGGCCCAAAAACATTTCCCAAACAGGGTGTGATACTAAATCACAATAGACAACCACTCGAAGATCTTTGCTTAATAGTTAGTGAGTATATGGTAGGGTAAAAGTATAGAAAGCATTAAACAGGAAAGTACTCAGCAGTAAACAATCTACAGTCCAAATATCAAACAAAAACAAATTAATGCCGATAAACACAAACTGGTAACCCTCTAGTAAGTACACACAGCATATGCCCTTTGTTCCTACATAAAATATACTAGAAACCCTCTAAAAAGCACACATAGTCTCACCCCTCTGGTTCAGCTAAAGTATAGACACTCTGAGGAATCACTCACCATCAATTCTTTATATAGTCTCGTATCAGTACTAAAGGCGCTCTAGGGAAGCACTTACATCACATTCCCTCTATGTCCTGTGTCAAGGAACTAAAAACTCTCTGAGGAATCACTCAACGTAAATTCCCCCTGTGGTATCACATCGTAAATTATAAAACACTCTGGAGAATCCCTTACATCCATTCCCCCTACGGTCTATTACACTAGGTTCTCACAGCCCTGTGTAAATCAGCAAGTATAGCATCATGTAACGGCCAAAGTATACCTCAAGAACTACTTGGATAGCATTCTACAGCATAACAGCATATCAAAGCAACAGTCACACCATCCTACAATACTAGGCATGGTAAAGTAAACAGAAACATATAGGCAGACGAGACCCAAAGGTCAAATAGGAAAAATATGCTTGGGAAATACATCCAAAGTACAATAAATTACCCTATTCACAAACAATAACCTCTACTCAGGCATACAAGCAAACAAGGAAAACAATAGGGATAAAATGGTAGACACGCAATACCCCGTTCATGGGTATTGGAAAAATTTTCACATAAAACTCAAATACTTTCTACAGAAAGGATCAAACCACCTACCTCAGGGTTATGAGATCAATATACTTGAACCTCAAAGTTGAATATCCTTATAAAATTGTAGATATAAGAAAAATTCTAAAACGTTCAACCCACTATAACTCAGAAAATATGAGGAATCATGAAATGAGGTTCCAGCAGAAGAGATAACTCACCGATGTGATTCCAACGCAATCAAAAATGTTTGAATCGGTGGACAGATGGAGGCTTGGGGGCTCGTTGAAGATTCACGGTTGCTCGGTGCTCTTAGACAAATAAAACCTAAAATAAGTTCGTTCTGGGGATTAGACGTGACCCCAGTGTGTTTAATGAAAAAAAAAGTACACGGTGTGTACTTGACTTTTTCATACTCCGCCTTAAGCGGCCTCCAATTCACTGCCACACAGCCATGTGTGTGCCTACTACATAGCCAGCACATGACCTCCTGTGGAAATGAAGTACACGGCGTGTCCTCATAAAGTACACGGCGTGTACTTCAATAATTTCCAGAAACTCCTCTTTTCTCAAAAACTACAGAAAAATGAAAAACATACTTGAAAAGAAGATCTGAGTTCTTACAACCATAATTTCCCCTTACCAACATGGGTTCATAAACAGTCAATATGTGTAATGAGTGAATTTTTTCCACTTGAATTTTTTATCATCATTTTTTTATTGGAGGGACCCCTAAGGAATACAATTAATATGGGTTTTAGAACCCTTATTCTTAAATAAGAATGTGGCACTCTTCACTGCACTTAATTTTATTATTTCTCACCATAATATATCATGAATCACCAAAAATCACTCTTTAAAACTCAAATAAATAATCATGTGATATTATCAAAGAATTAAGATAGGAAAGATAAATAGGCATGTAATGTGGCTTCCTATCAAGGTAGTTCATGGTTTATATGGGTTTCACAAAGGTTGGATGTAGGGTAGGTATCAAGGTTAAAGGGGTTCAAAATATCAATCAAATGCCTCAGTCATTTTAATGTGATTCAAAATATTATTATTTTTAAAAGAAAAACTTGCAAGTTCTAGTTGTCATGAATATATCAAGAATCACTCAAAAAACTAGGTATAAGAAATAATATGTCAAAGGGATCTAAAGATCTCTTAGGAATGAGGATAATAATAGGTCAGTCAGCTCATTACATTAATAAAAATGATCAGTTTAATAAATTAAAATGGATAATAATTGAAATCCAAAAAATTAAAACATATCATCACTCATTTTAAAATATTTTAAAATTAAAATAAGCATAGAAATTTTAAAATTACCATCTACGTATTTATTATTTTTTATTATATTTAATAAAATATTTTCACATTTTAAAATATTTCATCTATTTAATGATGTCTCCTAGATTAGTTTAAGGGAAAAGACTAGTGTACTAAAGAGACTCTCCCCCACACTTAACATGGCATGTGGTCATCCATGTGGAATACTATAGAAGAGAAGAGGGTGTGGAAAAAAACACAAATAGGCAAGGTGGAAGAGGAGTAGTGAAAGAAGTAATCTAAAGAAAATAAATGAAAATAAATAAAAAAATAATACTCCCCTCATTGCGAGCACAAAAATGATGGAATGAAGTCAAAGGGAGATTCCCATTACATGCTAGAGTGTCTGTGACTGTAAATGGTGTGGAAAAAGGAATATTTATGCATACAAACCATCATATAGCAAGAATAACACAAAATAGATACATATAATGAAATTACCATCTTTTAGAAAGAGTTACGGTGTAGACTCTCGATAGGAACTATCTGCTACAGGGGGATTCAGGAGGGATAGGGTAGCTATAGTGGATGTTGTAGGCACTGATTCCTCTCTCTATGGGATGGGAATGTCCAGTATCTCACTCGCTATAGTAGTAGAAGTGGCATCTAGTCCAGCAGTAGATAGTAGAGCTAAATATATGGACAAAGTTGTAAATGGGGTCTATGGTGATAAAGGATGATAATTAGGATGAGGATCAGGTTTTGGGGATAATTGAATGCCTAGGTGCAGAATAATAAGACCCAACATGCCCTCAGATCAATTGAGGTGCTAGTCCATGACTTCCTAATGGCAGACCAAGGTTTTCGAGTAGAGAAAAACTTGGAGGTCAGTCAAAGGTGCTGGTAGAGGTAGGACTGTGGATAGTCCAGAAGAAGATTGAATGGTAGAAGAGGGGGAAACTTATGATGAAGTGGGGAGGGTTGTAGAAGGCATTTCTGTTGGTGGATGAGGAGGGATTAGAGCAGCAGCACCATCGGGGGAAAATGGATTATCACCCACAGTAGCTGGGGATGGTTTGTCCTTCATAATCACAAAGGAATCACCCCACTTCTTGACCATCCTCATTAAAATAATAATGATGAAGTATATAATGGCCTTATCCTTTTACACATATTATTACATGATTTTAATTATATTTAACCATCAAATACAAACCAAGGATCATAAATTATAGTGTTTTTGGAAGACTGGGTACATAACTATAAAACATAAAAAAATATTTTATTTAAACTCCAAGATTAGATCATAACTTTCTTTGAGATATTACATCTATATAGGATAACCTGGGGAATACATGAACAAAGAGATGAGCTAAAATTCTAGTAAGGGAATAAACATAGAAATAAATCATATAACATGGGTTAGAGGCATAACACGACGACATAAAAAGGAATGGAACATAAATAAACATTTTTAAGAATAACTTATAAAATAGGTAATCATGTAATAATTTTAACATAGGAATGTGGAAAAAACCTATAACATGACATAAACATGATTCAAGGCTAACTGTCAAGACTATACAGCATGGTGGACAATGTCCTATAAAGCAATCAAGTTTACTCCTAATCCCAACATGACGTCTCATGAGACTAAAAATTTCCAAATTAATTTAAGTGTTATCTAGGTGAATCCCTGAGAACATTTTCATGATTATTTTTTCCACATGAAGAATCAAACATAAACGTAAGGGTTACCCATGGAAAGAAATGGGTATTGTAATCATGTCATAAGACATAACTAACGGGTGTAACATAATGGTGTGCATGAAAGAATGTATTTAAATAATGAATGGATATTCATAAGGAAAAATAAGCATAGATCATGATAAATGATGTCCAAATGAAGTGAAAACACGTAAAAAGAGTGTTTAATAATATATAGAAATAAGCCACATTGGTGTTGTTTAAGGGAAAATATAAAAGAAACATAAAAGAGGAAAAAGGAATATATTTTGTATAAAATTAGAAATGAACTGAGATATTTTCTTATGATAAAAAGAGTGATTTTATAAAAAAATTGGTTTCTTAAAAAATATTATGGAGTGTACTTCAAAATGGTTAAGAAATTGGTAAGTTCCCTTTAATCATGCATGCTTGTCAGGAGGAATTGAGAAGTGAACATTATAAAAAATTTATTTACCCATAAAATAAAGAATAATTGATCTAGATATATATTTTTGGAATATAAAAATAAAATTTAGGAGGATTAATTGAGAATAATTATTAATTACATTGGGGTAAAGAGAGAGAATGTGTAACCAGAAGGAAAAATATAGGTTTGAAGAGAATCCCTTACCATATGTCTGAAAGTTTTTTTCACTTGTACTTAATGTCCTAGATAATCAAATTGAATCCATTAATTAATTAATTAAGAACCCATTCTTCCTATATTTTATTTATTATAATTTTATTATGTTCATTTATAGACTTTTTTATGAGTTATAAGATTCAATTTTCTTATTCCGCGAGCATTAGGTCTGCATTGTTTCAGGCCTCCATAGCTCCCTTAGGGGCCTTTTCAGTGTTTCCTTGGTCTTCTTTGGAGTTAATATCTTTTTGAATATTTATAAATAAATTAATGATGATGATCAGTTCTTGTGAGTTTAATTATGATATTTTTTGTCAAATGGAAGGAAAACTCCAGAAGTGGGATTATATGATATTGATGCACCTCTAGAATTTTTAATGGTCCCGAATATCATTTTTTTAGATATGATATTGATTCCTAAGATATAATTTTAATGATGAACATTAGATTATTTTGTTGAATTTTTTATCATCATGAACTAGTTTCATTTTATTATTTAGTATTATGTATATATATTAGTTACAGAACATAAAACAAGTTGTAATATAAATTTTAAAATATTTTTTACCATTATAATGGTTTTATGACCAGCCATAAATGTGGAAATATAAAACAAAAATATCATCATCCATTAAGGTGGTGAGTCAACACATAATGGGCGATGTTTTCTTTTTTAGAATAAAAGGGGAAGGGAAGAGAATTGAGGATGGATATCTAATTAACATAATAACATTATAGTATATATATGATAATATATTTATTATGTTACTTTAGATAGGGGAGTTGAGGGAAGGATAAGAAAATAAAATAAATTAAAAGAGAGAGAGGGAGGGCTATACCTCTGGAGTGTTGTCTCCTTGAGAACCTTCTTAAGGTACTTGGAAATGGTTTTTTGCTGAGACCAGAAAGACCAAAATTTGGGGAAGAGGTTTTAGAGGGAAATTGGATAGAATATATAAAAATTAAAAGGATTATAATTTTTAAGGATAAGAGGTGGTGAGGGTTGTATTTATAGTGGGAGGAGAGTGGTGTTTTCTATTATATTATTCACTTTTTTTTTAATATTTTGGATTGAGAATATCAATAGTGATGATTCCCATCACTAAATAAATTAAATATAGAATGGGTTGGTGCTTACATTATCCATACAACATCAATGACTCAAATTTTCATTTATTTACTTATAAATTTAAATATAATTAATTGTCATATTTCATTATTCACCAAAAATTCAATTATTTTAGAAAAATCCCAAAAATTCAACTCAAACATATATCAACATTAAGATTTCAAAAATGGACTCCATTTTATGTAAATAATTTTCTAAATATGATAAATTAAATTTTTAATTAAAATAATCATTTATTTGAAAAATACCAATTTTTAAATTATAAATTATTTTATAACATTGTGAAAAATTAATAAAGGTCTCATAAAAATATAATATAATTATAAGACAAAAAATTATTAATTTATCAATTTATTTTATGAAAATAAATTTTCTTTTAAATCGTTATATTAATTATAAGATTATAGATAAACATTTATGTTTTAAAAAAATACTAATATATAAATTATTATTTTTAAAAAATTTATTTACTTATTCCCATATATAAATATATTATATTTTCATTCATAAGATACCTAAATTTTATTTATACTTTCATAGGTGAGGTTATTATTTTATGGGCCATTTATTATTCCTAATTGTCACATTACTATTCCAATAGTCATGTTACTATTCCATTGGAATAGGTTCCTTAATTTATATAAATACCACCTATTTCAATCTTAATTTATGAAAATAATGTTTTTATTAGATTAACTATGTGATGTATGTGTTTTATACTATATAACATAATTAAAATAAGGGAAATTTCATTGATAAAATTCTAGGTCGTAACATTCTTCCCCCCTTATGAAATTTCTCCCTTAAAATTTCTTTTCACATACTATGGCGAACACAAGTGAGGGTACTTTTCCTTTATTGCTTACTTTGGTTCCCATATTACTTATTTGTACTTATTGTTCTACCATAGTACTTTGACCAATTCAGTAGTCTTATGGCATAGAAATTCATCTCTAGAGTCCAAGATCTTCACGGACTACTCCTCGTAATAGACATCATTTTCTAAGTATACCACCTATGGATTTAGTAAATGTGAGTTATATGTTATGTATACCCTCAATATAGATACGTGGAATACATCATGTACTTGAGACATTTTAAGTGTAAGTTCTAGTTGATAGGCCATGGCTCCAACATGATCCAGAATCTCGAAGGGGCTAATGTACCTATGACTCAACTTTCCTTTCTTCTCAAATCTCATTATCCTCTTCAATGGTGATATAGAGAAGAATAACATGTCTCTTACCTTAAAATCTATGTCTCATCGATAATTTTCTGCATAGCTCTTCTGTTGACTTTGGACAACTCGGATATGCTATTAAATGGTTTTTCTCTTTTCTACCATTTCTTTAACCATTTTAGGTCTATGCACCCTCTGTTCACTGACTTCATCCCAGCATGATGGTGTTCTGCATTATTTCCCATAAATGGATTCATATCTATCCATTTGTATGATTGAGTGAAAACTATTGAACTTGACCAAAGGTAGATGTTAGTCCCTTTCTGCCTTGAAGTTAACAGAATGTTCTCTCAATTTTTCTTCTAGTGTCTGAATTTTCCACTCAGATTGGCCATCAGTTTTAGGATAATAAACCATACCAAAGTTTAACTCAATATTTCAATCTTGTTGGATACATTTCCAAAACATGGAGGTAAATCTGAGATATCGATTGGATGCAATTGATAGTGTTACACCATGAAGCCTCACCACTTCTCTAAAGTATATCTAGGCAAGTTGATCGAGTGAGAAGTCCTCTCAAATTTCTATAAAGTCACTTGTCATTGTAAGATGATCCAAAATGAACCATATAGAATTATTTTCTTTAGATGTCTTAGGAAGTCCAGTGAAAAATTCCATGGTGTTTTTTCCCACTTTCATGTCAGTATGGGTTATAGTTGCATCATCCCTTTATATTTTTTCCTTTCAGCCTTCATTTGCTGACATTGTAGTCACTTTTTTATAAATTTAGAAATATTTTTCCTCATATAGTCCCTACAATAGTGATCTCAAATATCATGATACATCCTTAATATTCCTGGGTAAATAGAGAAATTCAAGTTATGTGCATCATTCAGAATCTATTTCTTTATCTCTGGATTTGATGTTACACATAGTCATGACCCAAATTTTATGGATCCTTCCTTATAAATTTTGAACCCTAAGGAATTATTATTTCTGATAGCTTCCATCTTTTTATAAATTTAATAATCATTTATTTTATCATCATTTATATTCTCTATAAGTTATGGTTGAGAAAACATTTGAGAAAGGATTGATTATGTTCCTTCCTTAATGATCCCCATGTTCATCCTTTGTAGGTTTATGAATATTGGGTTCTTCTCAATACTCATCATTTATAAAGTTGAAGGATCCTTTATAATTAGAGTATCTTCCACATTATTTTCTTTAACATGATGGTAGTGGATTGATAAGTCGTAATCTTTGATGAGCTTTAACAATATTTTCTAGTGCATATTAATCTCCTTCTATGTGAATATATATTTGAGTATCTTACGATCAATATATATCTCAAACTTCTCCCCCTAGAGATAACTCCACCATATTTCTGACACTAAGATCACATCCGCAAACTCCAGATCATGTGGGGGTAGTTTTTCTTTTGAATCTTCAACTTCAATGTGGATTAGGCTATCACTTTATCATTTTTATCAGTACACAACCTAATAACTTCTTTGAAGCATCGTTGTATACCACAAATATTTTCCCACTTGTTGGTAGTGTGAGTATTGTTGTAGTGATAAGCCTTTTTTAACTCTTTGAAGTAGTCTTCACATTCACTTTTAAGTCAACTTAGTTGGTGGGTTTCACAATTGTGATAAGTTATTCACAAATTTTCAGTAACAGCCAAGTAATCCAAGGATACTACAGATCTCGGTTATAGATTTCGGTTTGGGCCTCTCTTCAATTGCCTTTTTCTTGGAATGGTCCATAGATATTTCTTTTTTGTTGATAACATTCCACAACAATGATACTTCCTCAATCTATAAGTCACATTTACTATACTTTAAATAGATAGTATCCCTTAAAAAATTCTTTAGAATATTATTCAAATACTTATTGTGTTCCTCATTTCTTTTGGAGTATATCATAATATAATCAATAGTGACTACCAAATTTTTTTTGAGGTAATCTCTAAATACTCTACTCATTAATTCCATAAAATATTCTGGAGCATTAGTGAGTCTGAAGGGAATCACTATGAACTCATAGTATCCATAAATTATTAAAAATAAAGTCTTGGTAATATCATCTTTCTTCACCTTTAATTGGTGATATCTTGGTCGAAGGTCCACCTTTAAGAAATAATTGGACCCACATTGTTCATTGAACAATTCATCTAGATGTGGAAGGGGATACATGTTATTTATCATGATTTTTTTGATCTCATGATAATAAATGCATAGGCGAATCAATCAATATTTCATATTGACAAAGAGAACTGGCGCACCCTATGGTAAAGCACTCAAGTATATAAAACCATTGTCCAGATTCTCTTTTAACAACTTTTTTAGTTCCTCCAACTCAATGTTTTCCATTATATAAGGTGTCTTTGATATAAGTAGTGATCTAGGAATAAGTTCAATTGATAACTCAACCTCTCAGTCAGGAGGAAGACCAGGTAATTCTTCAGGGAGCACATCAATGTAGTCCCTCACAATGGTCATGTCTTCGATCATGATTCTCACCTTTGTCTCGATCATTTGAGCTAGATATTATTGCTCATAAGCCAATAATATCCACAGTTGAGAAGATTCTTATATAGAAGATTCATCCTCCTCCTTACACTTATATAGAATTGGATGATGCCTTGGGATGTGAATATTGATCTCCCTTTCCCAATAGTTGATGTTGTCTTTATATAAAGATATCCAATACATGCCCAATATAGCATCAAAATCTACTAAAGAAAGTATGAAAATATTATTTATGAGGTTCAATCCATAAATATTAACCAGGGAGTAGTTATATAATTTGGATGAAATAATTTCCCCATTTTCTATTCTCACATATAACTCAACCTTTATATTTTGATGTGGTTTTTGAATAGTTCTACTAAGCTTTTAGGATATGAAAGAATGTGTAGAACAAGAATCAAATAGTATATTATATATCCTTACATGAATCACCAGTATACCTACACCATCTCATTATCAGGCTCCACCTCAGTAGTAGTGATACCATATGCTCTTCCTTGCTACCTTTGAGGTTGTTGTTTATTTCCTCTTAAAACCCTTGTATTAGGTCATTAGATCACATAATGCCCATGTTCATTGTATTTGAAACACTACACTACAGGTTGTGAATTAATCTAAACCTTTCTTTATTCCTACACATTTGTGGGATTATTCATATCCCTTGGAAATTATTAGCCAGATTCCCCTCTTTTTCACATTTGAACCATCTTCTAGTTCTCCTTAGGTAGTTTTCAGGATTCTTATTCCCACACTTTTTACATGTGGGGTGTTGGGTTTTCCTTCCATAATGGGAATTAGTTATTGATCCTCCCATATTAAGCTTCATTTTCTGATTTTTAACTATAGTCCCACAAGACCACTGAGAGTTTCTGATCTCTATTTCAACATTAAGGGCACAACAAACAATCTCCTCCTAGATTTCAAAGTTTCAAATTTGTAACACTTTTCATAGAATCGGATTTATCCCACTAAATAAAGGATCCACCTTGATTTTAGTGTTCATGAAAAATAAATAGGTGTATCATACAATACTTGTAAATTTTTCCTTGTACGCCCTGGTAGACTCATCATCCTTTTGCTTCAGTCTGAGGAACTCCCTTTCCATCTTAATATGGAGAGTTTGGGGAAAGTATTTGTTGGAAAATATTTTCTTAAAATATTCCCATTACATGGGATCAATTTCCTCATTAGACATTGTATTTTTTTATCAATGTACACAAATGATTAGTTTCCTCATCAAAACAATTTATTTCTAGTATGACTTTCTCTTCTTTTGAGTATTGAAGGATATATAATATCTTCTCAATAGAGTTAATCCATTGTTCTACGATGATGGGTTTGAAAGATCCACTAAATATGGGGGACTTTATTTCATAAATGATTCAACCAAAAATTTCTATTTATTAGGATGAGAAGGTTGTTCCACATATTTCAAATTTTTATTCATAACTTTAGATAGTTGATCATTTACTATCATGAATTTTTTTACTCCCATTCCCATCATATTTGTCATTTCATTAGGGAAATCGACACATTGATTGTTGGAAGGGCTCCCTCTATTTCTATCCATTAACTAAAAGAAATAAAGTACAATTTAAGGGGATTTAATAATTAGATAATAATCATATAAAAAAACATTGAACATATAAGGATAAACTTTTAAATGGAAAGTATATAATATCTTGTGATTCCCTAAGTTTCAATCTAAGTTATCCCTGGTGAAATAATTATCCCAAGGTTTATTACTAAATTTTTCTAGTCCTAATATCTACAATTAACTAGATCATGATATGATACAAAATATAACATCTATGTCCTTTTAAACATATTATTACATTATTTTAATCATAATTAACCATCAAATACAAACTAAGGATCATAAAGTCTAGTGTCTTTGGAAGACTAGGTACATAATTAAAAAACATAAAACAAAAATAAAAAATATATTTTATTTAAACTCAAAAATGAGATCCTAAAATCCTTTGAGCTCTTACATATTTATAGGATAATCTAGGGAATACATGAACAAAGGATTGTTCTAAAAAAACTCAATAATGGAATAAACATAGAAATATAGCATAGAACATGGGTTAGAAGCAATAACATGATGAGATAAAAAGGCATGGAATATGAATAAACATATAGAATCATAACATATAGATCATGGGATCATGTGATTATATCAATATAGGAATGTGGCAGAAACATATAACATGATTTAAATATTATTCAAGGCTAACTTCTAAGACTGTATCACATTGTGGACAAATTTCCATAAAGGAATCGGATTTACTCCATGTCCCAACATGAAATATCATGAGACTAAACATTAACCAATTAATTGGAGTAATATCTGGGTTTACCCATCATAATATGATCATGCATAAGTGTTCTACATGAATAATCAAACATAAACATGAGGGTTACCTATAAAAATAAATGGGTATCGTAATCATGGCATAAGGCCTAACCAATGGGTGTAACATAATGGTTTTCATGAAAGAATGGATTTAAATAATACATGGACATTGATAAGGGAAAATTGTAATAGATAATGATAAATTATGTCAAAATAAAGTAAAAACATGTAAAAATAGTGTTTAAGAATCATTAGAAATGAGCCACTTTAGTGTGGTTAATGGGAAAATATAAAAGAGTCTTTAAAGTAGAAAAAAAGAATATTTTTTGTATAAAACACGAAATTAACTAAGATATTTTTTCATGATAAAAGAAATATTTTTTTAAAAAAAATTGTGTCTTAATACATACTATGTAGTTTACTTGATAATGGTTAAGAAATTGGGAAGTTCCCTTTAATTGGGCATGCTTATCGAGGGAAATGAAAAGAGAACATTATAAAACATGTATTTCCCCATCAAAAAAATAATTGATCTAGATAAATATGTTGGGAAAATAAACATGGAATTTATGAGGATTAAATAAGGATAATTAGGAATTAAATTGGGTAAAAGGGAGTGAAAGGATAGCTTGAATGAAAATATAGAGGTTCAGATAGAATCCCTTACCTTATGTCTGAAAGTGTTCTACACTTGTATGTAATGTCCTGTATAATAAAAATAAATCAATTAATAAATTAATTTATAATCTATTCTATATATATTTTATTTATTATAATTTTTATTAGGTTCATTTATGTCCTTTTTTATGAGTTATAAGATTCATTTTTGTTGTTCTAGGAACGTTCGTTTCATGGATTTCCTGATCAGTTCCCTTGAGTTTAAATATGGGAGTTCTTGTCAAATAAAAGAAAAACTAAAAAATTGGTATTATATGATATTTATGAACCTCCATAATTTTAAATGGTCCCATATATCAGTTTTTTCATATATGAGAATGATTCATTAGATAAAATGTTAATGATGAATGTTAGTTTATTTTGGTGAATTTTCGATCATCACAAACTAGTTTGATTTTATTATTTCATATTATTTATACATATATATATTAGTTTCAGAATATAAAATAAGTTGTAAAATAAATTTTACAATCTTTTTTAACCATAATAATGGTTTTATGACCAGGATTGAAGGCGGTAAGAGAAAACAAAAATATCATCATCCACAAAGGTGGCGAATCAACATATCAAGGATGATGTTTTAATTTATAAAATAAAAGGGGAATATAAGAGAATTAATGTAGGATATATCATTAAAATAATAAAATTATAGTATATATATGATGCTGCATTTTTCATGTTACTTTGGATAGAAGAGGAGAGGTAAGTATAAGAAATTAAAAGAGATTAAAAGAAAAACATGGAGGGTTTTACCTCATGAGTGTCGTCTCCTTGAGAACCTCTTTAAGGTACTGGGAAATGGTATTTTTGTGAGTCTAATAAGACCAAAATGTGGGGAAGACGTTTGGGATATGAATTGATCATAATATAATCAAGATAAAAGGTATTTAAAGTATGAGGGGAATAGGTGGTGAGGGGTGGTATTTATAGTGGGATGAGAGGGGAGTTTTGATTATTTTATTCATTTGTTTATTATTTTGGTTCAAAAATATAAATAGTGATAATTATTATGAATAAATACAGTAAATAGAGAAGGCTATTTTGAGATAATTGTTATTACATCATCAATACATTATCAATGACTCAAAAATTTATTTATTTACTTATAATGTTAAATACTGTAAAGTACCGTATTTCACAATTCACCAAAAATTCAATTATTTTATAAAAAACCCAAAAAATAAACCAAACCATTTTTAGACATTTATATTTAAAAAATATACTCAATTTTATATAATTAATTTAATATATATGTTAAATTTATTTTTTTAATTAAAATCAACATTTATTCAAAAAATATGTGTTTTAAAATTATAATTGATTTTATAACACTTTGAAAAATTAATAAAGGTCTCTTAAAATTATCTTATAATTATAATATGAAAGAATATTAATTTATTAATATATTTTGTTAAAATAAATTTTATTTTAAATTATTATATTAATTATAAAATAAAAAAAACATTTATGTTTCACATAAATTCTAATACATAATTTATCATTTTTAAAACATTAACTTACTTATTACATAATATAAATATATTATATTTTCATTTATAAGATACCTAAATTTTATATATATTTTCATAGGTGAGTTTACTATTCTTTTGTCCTATTTACTATTCCTAATGGCCGCATTACTATTCCAATGGTCGATTTTATATTCCATTAGTATAGGTTCCTTAATTTCCATAAATACCTCATATTTCCTTTTTGATTTTATTAGATTATTTAAGTGATGTATGTGTTTTATAATATATAACATAATTGTAAGAAGGAAAATTTCATTGATAAAGTTCTAGTTTGTTAGAAAGTCAATCCACTAGGGAGAAACTAAGAGATTGTGAGGAAGAGATGGCTCAAACACCCCTAGATGGTGTGCCACTCGGGTGGCATAGAATTCATCATTCAGGTTACCTTAAATGGATGTGAACATGGAGTGGAAATAGGAGGTGGTTAAGTAAGGGAGGTCAGGGTAATCATTCTAGATGATGCAGGTAAGAATCTTCATATCACATTCAGACATGACACCCATGTCCTCATGGTAAGGGAAAAGAATGGAACTGAAGAAATGGTGGATGAAATTGAGGGTAATAGAAATGATAAGGGTGATCTTCTGTGAGGTGGGAGAATACTTTTGGTGAGGTTTAGCATGATCCTGCCACACATAAACAAGTTCAGAATGCTTAGGGCGGTTGAGGGATGCAACAGGGGTTGGGGTTATTAGATTAGGGTAGAAGTCACACCCTTCCAAACTCCACTGTGGTAAGTGAAAATTTTCATCTGCCCATATAGAATTTGACTGAATTCATGGTGTTGTTGGGTTTCTCTTGGTATTTGGGCCCATCGAACACAAAGGTCGCGGTGAACTCCAAAAATAAATCTCAAAAACTGGTAGTGTTTACCTAGAGTGATTCAATGAGGTAGTTGTGTTTAAGGATCTCCTCAATCTTCTCCCAGATTCCCAACCTCTATGTAATAGTTATTTCAAGGAAGCGGGTCACTCAACTAGATCATGTACCATGAAAATCACTACAATTGGTCTACCACCGAATTTTGCTCATTTAAAATCAATCATGGGTGTTGCTGGGGTTGGGTTGATGCTGGTATTGACTATGCTAGAGAATAAACGGCTAATGTAGAAGGCCCAACTATCAGGGTAGTGGGTGGATCAGCTGCTTCAATAAAAGGATCTAAAGTAATTGAAGTTGTGGGTGGTGGTATGGTAGTCGTAGGATCCGCTGCACTGGATCCCTCGGTAGCTGGGGAATGGGTCGTTGTTTTCCACTAGAACAGGTATCTCATAGGGAGAAGAAGTGGAGCTAGAATTCATGTTCATTGATAGAAAAGGAAAAATTGCTAATCCAAATAGCTTGTAAAACGTTCAATCTTCCACGTTAGTCCCTCCTAATGTCCAGAGTTATAATTGATATAGTTTGAGTCACCCCTCATCAGTAGCAGGCATGGGGCATTTCCCATTATCTTTTTCTCCATATACCATTATTTTTAAAGGAAATAACAAAAGAAAAAATAGAATAAAATGAAAAAGAAAGAAAACCAATGAGAAACTATAAAGATAAAAGTACACAGTGTGTGAATCCATACCACATGGTGTGTAGTGTTATTATGATGTGAACCCCTATGCTCTGGATAAATAGGCTAAGTGGAAATATGTTTGGAAAAAATAAATTAGACAACATTTAGGATGGACACGTTCCATGTGTGTGAAAATGAGAACCTAGTTGTGTATCACTGAGACACGACCTCTTCCAATAGGGGGCAAAAAACATAGTACATGGTCTGTAGAGGGTACACACGCCATGTGTGAGAAATGGGTGGTGGGCCTGTGTATGCCCTGAGATGGAAAATTCATCAAGAAGACTGTACATGACATGTACCAAATGCACACACCAAGTTATGGTATATAGGCAGGTTATCTGTGTGGTTTTTTCAGCACGGGTTTAGTTGTAGCTGGGGCAGAGATAGATGTATATGGTGTGTGCCAAATTCACACATAGTGTAGTTTCAAATTCATATCAGATAAATATTTGTCCATGTTCATTAGGTACGTGGTGGGTGTTCTTCAATTGTACCCATGTACTGTAGGTTTCTACTGAACACCTACCCAATCTAAAAAAAATCACCTCAAATGCATCAAAATCATTAGAATTAGGGGCAAGGAATGATATACCTAAACTATGGAATGAAATAAGGAAGATAGTATGGACCGAATCGAAGAAAGATGAAGGATTAAAGATGGTGGATCCCGAACAGCGTACGACAGATTAAAATAGGAATATGGGAGGGCGCATGACATGGTGTCAGGCTGAGTAGGGTTTTCTAGCTTATATAGTCGGGACACATGGCGTGTATGGTTCAGTAGATGCTATATAGGGGTTTCTTTATTTCTTTCTTTTTTCTTATTTTTTTCTATTTTTTTTAAATAATAATAATGTATGTTTATTATAATAAACTACATATTAATTATTTTTTATAATTATAAATAATTAAAAAAAATATACTAAAATAAATATATACATGTCGTGCATTAGAAGAATACATGTCATGTTTTCTAAAATTTAAAGTGAAGAATTACAACCTTCGGTCAAGTGCTCGGGGCATGATTCCAAATGGAAACTATTCCAATACAAATGTATTCTATAAACCACTTGACCAAAGGTTATAGTACTTCAAAATTTATTAACTTTTAATATTTAAATTATAGTTTCAGTACTACATAGTGAAAAGAAAAAGGCTCAACATGTGTTTTTAATTATGAAATGATTGGGATGATGTGGGGAGATTAGTCGAGTTCAAACCTGGGTATTTTGGACCCTGGGTTACGAATCTTCCAATCAACCCACATCATCCTCAGGTAATTACTTATTTTTTAAAATGTTTTAAAGTTATAATTTACACATGAAATTTACTGAAATACATGTTGTCTGGTTTTATTTTAATTAAAAAAGATTTAATTGAATAGGCTAGAAGGGCTCAAACTCAAGTCTTTTGGACCCTTGGGCTTTGACCCTTCAACCCAATTCTGCCCCACCATCTGTTTTCTTTTATTTTGAAATGGTTTTATTTACTTTTTAAAACATTTTACATGCCATTTAATTAAAACATGGGATGAAAAGGAATGAATCATGTACCAAAGGAGGGTATATAGCGATTAAAACCGGCAATATATTGGATACACTCTGAATACCTTTCCATCAGAATAGGCTTTATTCAAGTTTATTAACTTGATAAATGTTTAATTATAAAAAATTTACTATTATAATAAAAACTAAATTGGGAATTACACACCATGTTTGTGGTGAAACACAGTGTGTAACCTCATTTTATTCTTATTCAAATAGTGAACATAAGAAAGTATGGTACACGGCGTGTGGAGGATAATTACACATCATGTAGTTATTAAAAAGAAAATATAAGGAGAGAGGATAGTGGTTGGGTTTCCTCACAGCAAGGGCCTTATTTTTTGGACTTTGCATCAACTAGGGTCAGAGTACATACCTGTAGTTAGAAGGTGGATATGGATTTTTTTCTACAAACCACCACATATATCTGATGCCCCCATATTTTAACTAGTCGTATTGACCTTTGTGTGGTCTAGGTGATGAATTTTATAATCATTGCTTCATTCTAGTAAACACTAAAAGTGGACATGTGCCTTGGTTTGAGCGCATACATCCTCTACCTCCTCAGGTTCCTTCTTTATAATGCTAGAAAACTAAAAACAATTACATGAATCCTCTGAAGCTGGTGAGTGATCAACTGAGGGTTTAGAAAGAAATAATTGATTAAATCTAGAATTATCATGACATGATGTGTTCCTATATTAAAAATTTGTTCTTCGAAAGTCATTTTCATAAATTATTAGTGAATTACAAGTGGGGACCGAATCATAACATGCCTCCTTATTCGAAATTGAATTAAAACACCCAGCCTCCAACTCAATAAGATTATCCATAAGAGTGATTATCTCGGAAATCTACTCGACTATAGTATTAATTCATCCCAACCTTTTGGTTTGGTCCAACCGGCGTGTTGTAAAGGCTTCCATCATTGATATTAATTTTTTGGTATTACTCGAATATGGTTATGGAAGAGAATAAGATATTGGTGGGGTGAAGGATGTGCATGGGTATTTCTCATATTGAAACCCATCATCCATGAAAGGATAATACTCTTCTATAATCGAGTATAATAGTTCTGGATCATTCGGATAAAAAAATATCTATGTGAATTATACCAATCTTTAGTCAAATAAAATCTAAAATAATGTGGGGTCGAGGGTCCCAAAAAAATCAAGAAAAAAAAAGGAAGAATTCTAGGTAGACCAACATCCTCTAAGACTCCCACTATTTCTTACTGTATCCCCGGAAATGGTTCCATAATTTGATCACTCCTATCATGAGGTGCAGATAATATGAAAGTATTATTCTTTTTTAATCTGACTAACTAGGTAACTAGTGGCAGTCGGGGTTGATCCCATAGGGAAAATGGAAAAGAAGTAATCAGCACAAGTTGATGAGTCTAAGATGATTATTTCGAGAAAATGATTAAATGGGATGAGATGAAAACATGAAACAATGTGAAAAAAATCAATTAAAATATGAGAAGGTATAGAAAAACTAGGAAACAAAATTAGTTGCAACTCAATTAGGGTTTATTTAATTGGTCATTCTTTAGTATTAATATTATTGATGATAATTGTTTTCCATGGGGATTCAATTAAATTATTGTTTCTTTGTCCTATAATAGACAATTATGTGTAAAAATGGATAACCCCTTAGTTTATTGATTAATAACTTAAAATTAATTTACATTATTTACCCCTAAATAGTGGAAATAATCTCACCCAATGGTCATGGTTTTTCCATTTGAAACTCCTTTAGTTGTCACCATTAGTGTCATTCTTGGTCTGATACGACACCAACATTGATTGTATAATTCAATACATTGAATTAATTGTAATAAAAAAACATAATAAAATCAGTACACCTAAATTGGAATTACAAAAAACCTATAATATTTATTATAACCCCAACACAAGAAACCTATCCTCTTATAATCATGGCCACGGTGTGTGGGTTGACAAGAAACTCAACCCCTACCATGGATATGAGAGGAGAAAGGTGTAAAGGGGAGAATTACACTAAACTATGAAGGAAAACACAAAGAAAACTCAAATTTGGATTTAGGGGAGATCGAACGGCAGAGCGATAGCACCTCCCCCTTGGATATCACATACCATTATCAGAGTCATTCCTCCCTTTTTATAGAAAAATATATTACAGGGCATGTGAACAAAATTTCACACTATGTACTTAGTTCAAATGAATTTGGCCTTGATTTTTCCACCGAAAGGTGGCCTGCCATGTTTTATGTTGATTTCAATGTGTCAGTGGTCATTTTGTAAGCATACATAGCATGTGGCACCAATATAAATTGATTGTATAAGCTCTATCAACCACCAACCGCCTTTGGGAGGATGTACCCGGTATGTGAGAAATGATTACATGGAAGGTTGATCTTTCTCGACAACATGGAAATGTACTTGGGATATATGGGCCATGCCTGAGAAATGGTACACAACATGTGTTTAGAAATTATATGTCATTTATATATAAACTTTTTTCTGATCATTCCAGATTTGTGTCTTTGACTCTAAATACCTGAGAAATACCTCTAACACCAAAAATAAATCATGTATTCTATAAAATAATGAGTATCATTTGAAAACATTTTTTAATAATATATAATATGCATGGATTGTTAAACATAAATTGGGAATTTCAGTATGTCTCAAAGAATCAAAATTTGAGATTAATAACCCTTACAAATATCATATCATTAAATATAAGAATTCACAAATAGAGATATTATGTGTAACAAATGTAAATGCACTCAAACAAATTGTAAATTTAACATAAATCAAACAAAGGTTTTTTAACACATAATATTGGAATAATATAATCAATGAATAAGTGAGATAACCCATTGAATGAAAATTGTGTTAAGAAACCCTTTATCACTTAGTAACTTTCAAGTAAAATCCCCTTGGGTGAAATAATTTTAATTGAAATTTAAAATAAAATGAATTATGAAGGATTCATTATATAACATTTAAATTTTCAGTATATATACCATATAAAATAAATTTTGTGTATTACATTAAAACATGCCTCGGTGAATGTAAATTGAGACGAAATCCCTTACAAAGATCATATAATTGAAATGAGAATTCATAAATGAGATATTATTTGTAACAAATGTAAATCAACATAATATAAGTATAAATACAATAGAAAATAATCAAATTTGATTTCATAGATAATCTTAACATAATATAATCAATTAATAAGTGATATAACCTAATGAAAGGAAATTGTGTTAAGAGACCCCTTACCACTTGGTAAATTTGAAGTCAAATCCCCATGTATAAAACAATTTGAATTGTAACTTAAAAAACTATGAATTATAAATGATTCATAATATAACATGTAAATTTTCACCATATACACCATATAATATAAATTAGGTTCATAGCATCAAAATATGCCTCAATGAAAGAAGATTGAGATGAAATCTATTACCATCTCTCCAGACTTTCCATGTATATCCTTTAACTCTTGTATAATAAAATTATATAAATTTTTACTTATTTAAGAAAAGATTCCAAGATTATTAAATTATTATTACACTGTTTTTTCATTTATTTCAATGACATATTTATTTACGTAATCAATTAAGTTCATGTTGTGTATTTTTAGGATGTTTGGTTCATAATTTCAAAATGTATATGGTATGTTAACCATGGTCAAATAGGTAATTGTTCCATAATCTTAAAAAAATCAAGAAATAATTATAATTTTTATAAATTAATTAAACTTTTAAAACCAAATATTAATTATGGTTATGAAAAATGAATTATGTTAAAATCATGGAGATGGTAGGTCCTACATATGCATGTGTAACGTTTCTGTTTTTCAATAAACATGAGAGAAAGAAGGTTAGTATTGTTTTATATATATATATATATATAATTATCATTATATCATAAGTATTATATTATCTATTTAAATAATTTATATATATTCCATGTGATGTGGTGATCAAAAATGGATCACATCATTTCATAGAGGTGGTAATCCACACGTACGCATTAATGGCGTTATCGTTTTTCAATGGATGGAAATGTAAGAAAATAAAAATTATATTCTCTTTATAGAATGATAATTATGTTATTAATATCATATATATATATATACATTAAATATATCATTAAAAACTTCCATTAGAGGTGTTGATGGAAAGAAAAACACATCTCTTTGTAGAGGTGGAAGTCCACACTTACGGATAAATTATGTTTTCATTCACCATATGATAGAAAAGGAGATTAAAAAGTGTTGCAGCATTATCATAATAAAATTTTTGTATATATTAGATACCAATGTTGTTATATCATCATGGGTTAATAATATTTAGAGGAGGTATAAGAATAAATAAATTAAAAGAGGTCAGGTTGGACGTTACCTCTTCTTCGGTAGACCTCCTTTAAATACCTTCTTAAGGACACTTAGAATAGTATTTTAAGAATATAAGTACCTATAATTCGTGGATATGGAGGTTTAGAAGATAAATGGTCATGTTTTTATCAAGTTATATGGCTCAAATTGGTGTAAAGAAGATAAAGGATAGGTGTCATTTTATAAGGGAGGGGGATTTTTGGAAATACATGAAATATTATAATATGATATGTGTCTAACTCATTTCAAATGGTTCCAAAATGATATGTATTTTAATATAAAGAGGATATGGTATTAATATAATTATAAAAACGAATTTATATAGATTTAGATATCATTTTGGACCTTACCTTTTTTATTAACCCCTTGGTTCACCAATTTTAACCTTAATCATGGTAATGAATTTTTCAATATTAAATGTTTGTAAGTTTACTTATAAGGTAGAAATTGGATCATTAATGTCAAAGAGATTAACTTTTATACCATTTATCATCATAATTTTCCTATTTCAATATTTTTATGTTTTTAAAATAATTTAATAAAATATTTTTAACATAAAATATCATTAATGTCATTTTTGACACAATTCATTTAGTTATACATTAAATAAAATAAGATAGAAATAGATTTTGAATATAAATATTCAAAACATCCAAAATATTTTTTATTGATCTATAAAATTTGTGTTACACTATAAATCACCCAAAAAATATTACTTTTATAGTTTTTAAAATTATTTATATAATTTTTCTACTGCTTGCACAAGAAATATATCAAGATTTCATAAGCATTTAAAGTAATCATTTCATCACTAAAATTTTAAAATAATTTATCCTAATAAAAAATATATATTTTAGATAATTACTTACAATATAACATATGTTATTTTTTTCATTTCACAAAATATTAAAAATATTAAACTTAAGATAGTGACATTTTTGACTTTATCCTTTACTTAAAATATGATAAGGGTAAAAATCAAAGTTAAATGGAAAAAAAGTCTATATTTTATAAATTTTTATGATTATAGAAAAAATAGTTTTATACAATAAAATTAATAAAAAAATTAATTTATTTTAATCTTTATCACATTAGTTTTAACACTAATTAACTAATTTTACCTTTAATGTGGTAATAAAAATTTACTATGGTTACTATACATATTGATGAAAAATTAAGTTCAATGTATTAACTAATATTAATTATACTACTTCCAAATATGGAATCCATATTATCAACCCTTTATTCATAACCAAGGGAAAAGGAAACATAATAAGGGGTGGTCTTAAACACTCGATAAAGGTAATCATAAGCATTAATAATTAAATGTCATCAGTTAACATAATATGTGCATAAGGATATGATAACATATTCAATGTTCATGATAATAACATAACAAAATCCATACCCATTAAAACCTAGATCATAAAACATGTGATATGGTATAAATCTTTATCAAAGTAAAGAGTCATGAGAATAAATAATCATGATCCATGTGATACCAATCTTCATCAAAAGAACTATTAAAATATAATAGAAAGTATAAAGATAATGTGTTGGTATATTGTAAAATTATCTTCATTGAACCCTTACAGATGTGATAACCTTACCTAGTTAATAATCATAACCTCTTAGGATTAACATATTAACTGATGAACTTATTCATCTCTTAGAATTCACATATATTCAGTCAACTTCATCATCATTACCCAATTCATTACATAGGTATAACTAGATCACCCATCATAATAAACAAATTCAAATAAATATAACATAATCATAACCTATAAAAGCTTACATTTTTCAATATATTAACAACACTGTTCTTTCATAGCTTGATTTACTGGGGGAAAAATTAATTCTGTGAAAATCTTATTAAAATAATCATAATATATCCAAAGAGAGAATTGGGATGATATCATTATACTATATCCCCAGTAGAGTATAAGTAAATTTTAGGGGTTTTTTCATTAATGAATAGAAATAACATAAAAAACCATTAAAATTTTCTTAAGGAAAATAACATTTCCACATTAAAAATCAATTTTGGGAACTAAAAATTTCTATAATATTAGGAAAAATGTTTCATTGAAAATATCCATGTAAAATTTCAAAGTAATATTCAAAAAATAATGGTCATGATGATCAAAAAATCAATTCATGTTGTAAAAATTATAAATAAACATTTTTTTAAACTTTTGTAAATATAGTAAAATGTGACCCATGTAGAAAACATGAATAAATTTCCTTTTAATACCATTAAACGTAAAATATAAAATAAATTTAGGAAATAATTTATGTTTATAAAATAAAATTCTTTAAATAAGATAAATAATATAGAGAAATTATTTGGTTAAATGTCTTCAAAAACTTTAAAACAATGTTTTTAAAGGGAAGCCCTTTTCATTCCTTTAAAACCAAACCCATTTGAAATAAAGAACACAAGAAGGAACATAAAATACCATTTTTATAAAAATATCTATGATATTATTTTAAAATATTCAGGTTATACACCATATAAATTAATACAGGTGCATCAATCAAAACAAGACTCAAAGAAGGAAGTTTGAGATGAGAAACCCTTAAAACTTGGATAATGCATGGATAAAAAATCCATTGAATGAAGTAACATGACATGATTCAATAAAACACATTATTTATAACACATAATATCTATAAACATATTCATGGGGTGGTAAATACACCATATAAAATAAAATATGGTGCATGACATAAATTTTTTCTTAAAGAATTGAAATTGAGACCATGAAAACCCTTAAAAATTTTGAATCAATAACTTCTCAAAGTGATTATATCAAAGGAACTTTGAATATAATGATCAAATATTCATTCATGATATAACTTCTCAATATTCATTATATTCACCTTATAAAAGAATATTGGTTTTCAATATAAATGTATTTCCCAAAAGAAGGAAAATTGTAGATGAATAACACTTACAAAGGTCATATCATTAAATATGATAATTAATCAATAAAGTGATTATGTATTAAAAATGTAAATCCACAAAAAAAACGTTTAAATACAGCGTAAATAAGAAAATGGCATTTTACACATAATATTTTCACAATATAATCAATGAATAAGTGATATAACACAATGAAAGAAAATCGAGTAAAAAATCCTTTACCACTTGGTAACATTCAATTAAAATCCCCTTGAATGAAATAATTTGAAATGAAACTTACAATACCATAAATTATTAATGATTCATTATATAACATTTAAAATGTTAGTATATAAACCAAAGAAAATAAAGTTTGTGTCTAAAATTAAAACAAGTTTCGGTGAAGGAAAATTGAGACAAAACCCCTTATAGAGATCATGTCATTTAAATGAGAATTAGTCAATGAATATGTTGTGTGTAAAAAAATTAAATCCATGAAATATAATTTAAAATAAAATATAAAATAATCAAATTTTATTTCACTCATAATCTTGGCATAATAGAATCAATTAAGAAGTTATATAACCCAATGAAAGGAAATTGAGTTATGAAACCCCTTAACATTTGGTAACTTTCAATTCAAATAAAATTGGATTAAAAATTTTGAATTGGGACATAAAATACCATTAATTATTAATTATTCATGATATAACATATAAAATTTTAGTATATACACCATATTTAAGAGATTATTTGCATAGCATTAAATTATGCCTCAATGAAGAAAAATTGAGATGAAAACCATTACCCAGAGTCTAGACTTTCCACGTATATCCTTTAAATATAGTATAATAAAATTATATAAATTGTTTAATTTTTTAAGAAACTTGTATAGGTTTATTACTTTATTATTTAACCATTTTTTATTTTTTTAATAACATATTGAATTACTTAATCGGATAACTCTACGTCAGGTATTTTGAGGATGTTCGGTTCATAATTTCAAAACGAATTAGGTATGTTGACTATGGTAAAATAGGTAATTGTTACATAATATCAAGAATAATAATAATTATATAATTATCATTTTTTACATTAATTATACTTTTTAAACCAACTATTAAATATGGTTATGAAAAATGAATTATGTTACAATCATGGAGACGATAGGTCATACGTACACATGAGAAACGTTTCCATTTTCAATGAACATGAGATAAATAATGTATATATTGTTTTATATTTCTTGAAATATAATTATTTTATAAATATAATATTATATCATTAAATACTTTATATATATTTTTCATCTTATGCGGTGAAGAAAAACGAATTTCATCATTTCATAGAGGTTGTAATCCATACATACGCACGAACAACTTTATCATTTTTCAATGGATGGAAATGTAAGAAAATAAAAAATGTATTATATTTATGTAATGATAATTATTTCAATAATATCATATATAAACATCAAATCTATCATTATAAACATTCATGATAGGAGGTGAGATAAAACAAAACACATCTCTTTATGAAGGTGGTAGTCCACACGTACACGTGAATGATGTTTTCATTACCCATATGATATAAAAGGATATTAAAAAGGATTGTACCATAGTCATAATAAAATTTTATTATATATTATATATTATTATATCATCATAGTTTAATAATATTTGTAGGAGGTATAAGAAGAAATAAATTGAAAGAGTTCAGGTTGGGCGATTACCTCTTATTTAGTAAACCCCCTTTAGATCCCTTTCTAATAACCCTTGGAATAGTATTTTAAGAATAAAATTACCTTGGATTATTGTATATGAAATTTTAGAAGATAATTGTTCCAGGTTTGGTCAATTTATATACCTAAAAGTTGTGTAAATAAGAGAAATAATGGGTGTCCTTTTATAAGGGAGGGGCATTCTTGGAAATATATGAAATATTATAATATAATATGTGTCTAACTTAGGTAAAATGGTTAAAAAATAATATTTATTTAAATATAAAGATCATATGGTATTAATATAATCATCCAATAAAATTTTTATAGGTTTATATATCAATTTAAACCTTATATTTTGAATTAACCCCTTGGTTAACCAATTTTAATCTTAATCAGGGTAATGACTTTTTTAATATTAAAGAGTGATAATTTTACTTATAAAGAGGAAATTAGATCATAAATGGAAAATTTATGACCTTTTATACCATTTATAATTAAAATTTTCATCTTTAAATATTTTATTATTTTTAAATAATTTAATAATGTATTATTTGACATGAAATATCATTAATTTTATTTTTAACACTATTCGTTTAGTTAAACTTTAAAGACAAGAAGATAAAAAATGGATTTTGAATATAAATATCTCACAAATCTCTAATTTATTATATTGACTATAAAATTTTTGGGACACTATAAATCACCCAAATAGTAATACTTTTAGAGTTCTTAAAATCATTTAACTGATTTCTCTGCTACTTGCACAAGCACTGCGTCGGTACTGCGTAAGCATTTAAGGTGATTATTTTTTCACTAAAAAAATGAACTTATATTTTTAAAAAAAAATATTTAAAATATTTATTTATACCATAACATAAGTTTTTTTATTCATTTCTCAAAGTATTAACAATATTAAAGGTAAGATAGTGACATTTTTTACTTTATCTTATACTTAAAATATTATAAAGGTCAAAATCAAAGTTAAATGGACAAAATGGTCATATTTTTTATTTTTTAATGATTATGGAAGAAATATTCTCATGTAATATAATTTATATAAGTTTTCTAATGAATATTAAGCCTTATCACATTAATTTTAACCCTTATTAACTCATTTGACCTTTACTATGGTAACAAAAATTTACTATGGTTACTAATCATATTAATGAAAAATTAAGTTCAAATAATTAAATAATTATTTTGATTCAAAATATAGAATCTATCTTATCAAATTCAATTCATAAAAGTATAGGAATTTAATTTAAAATTAAATCCATAAATCTTTATGTAAAGCTATTTTCTATAAAAATGCATTTTTAAGTAAAAAATGTTTTTATACCAGATTCAAGTATAATTTTTATTATAATAACATTAATTTGATTATTATTAATCAAAATTATATAATTAAATTTTAAAAATAATCAAAAATAGATTATTAAATTTTAATTACTTAAAAATAAAATAAATTTTTCAATTAAAAATTATATTTTCCGCTATTTATTAAAAAATAAAACTTTTCAAAAAATTATCAAATATGCATCCTAAGATAATGTTGTCATTATGAATTAAAAAATGATATATTTTTTTTCAAATAAAATTTAAAAAACTTATATAAATTCATTAAAATATTTTATCACAAAAAGAAATAAAACTATTTTTGATTCATAAAGTGGATTTACTAAAAAAATGAGTGCTTATTTCTTTTACTCTAATAAATAAATTTATATTGAGTAGTAATTTTATATAAATTTCATTATGTGGTTAATTTTATTCATAACATCAAATTTAATGGCTAGGTTATAACTATAACATTTAAATATTAATATTTCATGGTATATCACAATTACCTTAAATCTCAACGTTGCATGTTAAGCAAGATATTGATCATAGTGTTATCTTAAAATCTCAAGATATTACATTCTCCATATTTAATAAATTACATCCTCACAATTTTAATTTTATCCTGGTAATCAAGGTTTTGATATTTGAGAATACCTTTTATGAAAACCCACATCAAAAAAAGAGTTAATAAAATTTACTCTTGATATGAGGGAAAGGGAAATATTAAAGTCATATGGAATAACATATTAGTTGGATTACAAATAGAATAACATTAGTGGAAAGTAAAAATATTGACATGGGAGAAAATTAATTTCCAAATAAAAATGGATAGTGATAGAGATCATTTATCACAATAAGGTGAATGATCATGATAAATTTAATGACTACAAAACCATAAACCAAAGATATGTGAAAAGACCATTGATTCATTAGAAATGAAGGTAATAAGATACAATTTTTATTTCAATGTCCTTTTCCTAGATTTAAAGAATTAATTTTCTATCTATAATGAGAACATAAATAAATATACTTAATTGAAAAGTATAATTTCATTATTTAATAAATTTCCACCACAATCTCATCTTTTATATAAATGATGAGTATTCAAGGTAAATTTTTCATGCTTGATTAAAAAAACAACTTCTACCAGATCACATGATCCATAAAAGGATAATAAGATATTTCTCCTTTCTTTTTACATTAACCAAAACTAAAATGTCTATCACAAGGTAAAATAGTTTCCAAAATGAATAAACCTTCATATGATGAAATAAAACATTAATCTCTAAAGCCTTAACATTAAATAATGTTTTAACCTAAAATTTTATATCATACCCTTCTTCTTATGTTCCAAAAAAATGTTATATTATTATTCTGAAAGAATCCTTCATGTTAAACCTAAGGGTAACATATATATAAACCCAATAAAAAGTCTCCCAAAATATCATTAATCACTTTTAAATCTATTCACTTTAAACAAAAAAGTGTTTTTGATGCGTTTGTACTTATGATAAACCTTAAAATTATAAACCCACGATGGTATCCATAAATCTTAAGAAAACATCACATTAAAACATCATAATTGCTAAATTTTTCTAAAATATACTATGATACCAACTACAATAGCCTTGTACCCTGCTCTTGGATCCAATGCTAAAATATTATCTTTATATTTATGAATTTGATACCAATAAATGTGACTAAATTTCAGTTATGCCAAACTTACAATATTAAAAGGAAATGTTGGATCATTTATATACCCATAGGCCTTTTAGGTTTATAGTTTTAGATAATTAGGAAAGACTTTTACATAAAAACTTTGATATATAAAAAACTATTTCATAAAAATATATATCATATCTCACTAGTTTATTCAAATATAGTAACCTTATTAGGTATAACATACTTAAAAAATTTATTCATAACCTGGGATAAGGAAACATAATAAAGGATGATCTCAGACACTCAGTAAGGATAATCATAAAAATTAATTATTTAATTTCATTAGTGATCATAATATTACCATAATAGAATGATGAAATAATCAAAATGAATGATCATAACATAAGAGAATTCATACCCATCAAAACCTATATCATAAAACATGTGATATGGAATAAAGATTTATTAAAGGAAAGAGTTATTAGAATCAATAATCATGATCCATGTAATAACAATCTTGATCAGAGGAACCATTAAAAAATCATATCAATAAAAAAACATGTTGGTATCCTATAACATTATCTTCATTGAACCCTTGCAATAAACCTTACATATGGTATAACCTTACCGTGTTAATACCCATAATCCCTTATGAGTAACCAATTAACCGATTATATCTATCATATCTTAGGAGTCACTTATATTCAGTCAAATCCATTTTCATTACCTAATGAATTAGAGAGCTATATCAAGCTCACCCATCATCATAAAAAAAGTCTAAGAAACATAGCATAATCATACAAAATGAAATCATGAACTTTTCAACATAACAACAACCATTTTTCTTTCATATCTTCATTTACCAACAAAAATAAAATCAGTTCTATAATAATCTCTTTGAAATAATATTAATTCATCCATAGAAATAATTAGGATAATATCATTACAACATATCCACATTGTTTCATAAGTAAAATCAAGTTTTGGTGTTGTTGATGAATATAAATACCATAAAAATATCATTAAAAATATTCTTAAATAAAATACCCTTTGCACTTTGAAAATTACTTTTAAAAACTAAAAAATTCTATAATATTAGGAATAATTATTTCTTTGAAAGTATCCTTTGAAAATAAAAAGGGAATATTTAAAACAAATAACTAACATGATTTTATAAAAATCCATCCAAGTCGTAAATGTTAAAAATAATCATTCTTTTCAAAATTTTGTAAAGATAGTTAAAAGTAACCCATGAAAAATACATTAAGAAATTTCTTTTTAAAACCTTTAAAAATATCATGTAAAATAACTTTAGGAAATCATTTATATTTATAAAATAAAATTATTTAAATAAGATAAAGAGTTTCAGTTTCTAATGAAAACATATGTCGTAATGTTCTCTTGATGGTTGATTGTGGTGGATTGAATGTTTTACAATCATTCATGTTGTGTTCACTATTTTTGAGTGGCTTCCAATGGGTTTTGTTCATGGAGCTAGAAACACCCAATAGTTCCCTTATTTGAGATACTTCATGAACTTACTTTCCAAAGGTAGGTGGTCATTATAAAATGGCTATAATGATGATTAAGGACTCACATTGGTCAAGAGGATAGGAGATCAGGTTCATCACAGCCTTTTGGGTGGAATTATTGTCTACTCAAAGACACTCTTAAATATTTAATATATATTAAAAAGTCCTTTATTCAATCCCAAATATAACATGGACATTTTAAATTAACAATAAATTATTAGAATTTATAAACTTTTGAATCATATGTATATATCTAAGGTTCTTTATAGATAGAGATATATGTATGTATTATAGATTCTCAATTGATGGTACCCTTTTGTGAACAGATTAGTGATTCTTGTGTCATTTATTTTTAAAATATTGTCTTTAAGACACATAGTTGGGACCTCTATTAATTATCATAATCCCGGGAGATAGGAGTTGTTTTTTTGTTGGGATCAGACCCATGAGATGGGATTCCTATGTATCCGTGTTAAAGGAATAATAACCCATGTTGTTTAGTTCCACTTAAGGGGACACATCATAGCTTTTAAGGTCATGTAAAGAGGACTAAACCATATAGTTTAACATCATACAGTAATAAATACTAGGAGAAATTTACCTAGTCAAGGTCCAGTGTGGGAATTATATTGAAGCATAATACATTACCTAGAAGATATGTAACCTCCTAGGTTGGACATGACCCTATTGGGAATTTGTCCCAGAGAAAATTTGGGTGAATTTTGGGTGTTAGGTTTGGACCTTGTAGAGGATTCCTATGTATCCCATTTGTACAAAACTCAAGTCCCACATATTTCAGTTAAATTTTGAGGATTACACCTAAGTAGTAGTTCCTTGGAGGATTTGCATCATAGGGGATATTCCCCTTTGAGATGGATTGGTGTTTTGAGGACCCACGCCATTTGAGGCCATCTAGAGGTTTATCTCATAGTGGATGTGGCCCTTTGAGATGGATACATGGCTTTTGAGTACCCATGCATATAGAGTTCCTCTATAGTTTTGTCTTATAGGGTATATATCCCTTTGATATTGATTCATGTCTTTGAGGACCCATTCCTATAGAGACCCTCTGAAGGAAGGCAAGAGGAAGATCTGGAAAAGGATTCTCTACTAATACATGCATCTAATTGTGTGGATTTCATTATCATTACTAACCTCTAATCCCAAATGATTCATGAATAGTGTAATAGACAAGAGGAATTGGAATATCTGACAAACCACTTCATCTCCTTCATTCGTTGGTGGATGAGGTTGGGGCTACAGGAGAGAGAAAGGGCTCTAGAGCCCATATCTTCTCTTGTTTTTGTAACCTAGGGGACAGAATATGGGAGGGGTATGACCTCCTTCAATAAATACTAAGGGATTAATCTAGGATGGATTCCCAATTACTGGTTCTAGAGAATATTAGAGAAGGATCCATCATAAGGGAAAATAAAACTTCCCCTCCCTCAACATCTTAAACAGGGAGGTCCTAGTCTTAGAGATAATGAGGGAAGGGAAAGGCCCTAGAATTTTTGTTAGAAATTGGGAGGTCATTGGAAATTCCACTAGGGTTGTGATCCTCATTAATAAGGGGATTCACAACTATACCCACCCTATGAACCCTACCCATTAGGTAGGAAAAATGTGGGACAACTCTTACCAAAGGAATGTACCACTGAATGAGTGGCACACTAGTGTGTCTTTCACCATGGTTGTGAAAATATGGAGGCCTTAGTGGATGTTTATATTTGGTCTAACTTATATGGTATTCCCAGGGGAAGATGTAACATTCCATTGGTGGCATGGTAAAGGTCTCAATGGTGGCTCGCACAGGTGGAGGCTAGGAGATCTAGAGAGGTCTCGCATAGGGTAGGCCTGAGCGGACTGGAGATGTCTCACACAAGGTAAGCCTTGGTGGACTGGTGATGTTTTTGAGTTGATTGTATATCTATTTCCCATGCATTGATTGTGAAAGGTCCCCTATATATATAAATAGTGTATATGTCATTATCTATTCTTCCTTTTACTTTTTATTTGTTGTTGTCATCATTCTAGTGATCACATTTTGCTAGTCTCTCCACTAAAGCTTCATTCACGTAGACATGGTATGTATTTTTCAGCATGTGGTCAGCTATGTAAGTGACATGCATGAGGTCACCTAGGTGAGTGACCTAAATGTGTTCACCTAGGCGAGCAACTTGTTCAAGGTCACCTAGGTGAGTGACTTATTTGAGGCCACTACTTTTCCAAATTTTTGAAGTTTTGAATTCAAAACCAAGACTTTATCTAATTTAAATATTGTTACTTTTTTAAAGATTCCCAATATAAACCCAGAAGGTTAGAGTTTCAAATGAATAGGGTGGTAATTGTATCAATCAGTTGGTTCATGTCATTGGCCTAGATTATTACAACTTATGTGACACTACACTCCCGGACTTGGAGAATCACATGAATAAGTATCACCACGAGTATCCTGAGAGTAAATATATTTCACTCTATGGCTATGGTATTATGAATGAAATCCTCATCCTAATGTTTAAGATTTAACTTCCTCTCTTTGGGTTCCAAGAATACAAAACTTTACCACTACCAATATCACATCCAAGGGAATTTACATCAATGAAGGAACATCAGCCACAACCTACATCATGCATCATAGAAGCTACACTCTAAACTTAAAGATTCATATCCCAATTTAAAGTTATGTTGTTACTCATTTATCTTTCATGATTCCATGAAAAACAATCAAAAGGATAGAGGGAATACTGGGACCTCTACTTAGGTGGGGGTGTCATACCTTAGTGGATGTGGGCATACTGGGTGCACCAAATTGATTCTGAATTTGCAGCTGAACTGAAGGAAGTTGGAATTTACGAGTCTGTTTGGGTGGCCCAAACATAATCCACAAGTTGTTAATACTATAGAGACAATAGACTAACACATTCCATCTAATTCATGATTAATTTGGTATCATCTTATGGGATAAATACAAGATCTATAGATCTTCTATCCTCATAATGATGTATGGTGAGTTTATCTTGATGAAATCCACATGAGATGATGCTAAAAGGATGCATGTTTCAGCTCGTGAGATGTTGAAGATAACTCGGAACATTAAGAAGGTAGACCCTTTCTTAAGGTGAGATTTCCATTCTAATGAATATAGGAAATATTTTTTGGAGCCTATGTATTTGGTCCCCTCTTGGAAACTTTGCACAGGATGTCCTGTAACGGAGAAGTGGGGCATTCCTAATAAATTCTAGCCCACATTGGAACAAGGTGAGTACAGATGATGGTGGTATGCAATAAAGTTTGACATACCCACCAAAACATGTATTTTCATCTTCTTATAAATGTGTCTAAGAATCTATATGCTTTAATAGAATTAATCCAATAGTAGTTTGAGGATGGGAATATTCATCATAGAGGACAACCTAGCATAGTGGGAGGACATGGGGTTGGAATCCCCTGTATTAGAAAATATCAATCAGTATTTATTTCATGTGAACACAGGGAAGGCCCCATTCATGATTTTGGTTCCATTATATTATTGTATGGATAGATTGTAGAAAATTTTGCCCTTACACCATGTTGAGTGGAATTAAAGTTATTGGGGTTCAGTTCTGACCATTGTTTTAGGTCGTTTCTGGAATCCAACCCCTATCCCATAAATATGGTGAATCCATGAAGAAACTAAATCTATTAAAGGAATTTAACTTATTTACCTATGGAGATCAACCCACCGGTACATTCATCAATGATGTAAAAGATAACAATTAATTGATATCATATATGATTTCCCTCAGAGATGGTGGTCTAGCGTCCCACATCGATGGATAGGTCATTTGTGCAGCCTATTCCCCCTTATATATTCACACGCCAAATAAAATTCTTGTGGAAGATATTTGTATCCCCTTTTATGCATGTTAGATTAGATAGGTACCCAATAGTGGCCTAAAAACTCTATATTTTCATATTTATGTTGGTGACTCAAGTAGTAATTAGTCTATCTCCAATGAGTGTGTCCATTGAGTTAACCTCCTGGTATGTTGAAGATTGGATTTCATTGTATTCCCCAAGGGGTTTTCACAATAAGTATTCCCAGAGTTGGGGCTATAATGACAACTAGGTGGGGGAGGTTTGGTGAAAAGGCTTCACCCATTCCAGATAGTGGTAGTAATGAGGCCCTCAGCTCACCCATGAGACCACATGCATATTTAAGTCCTCTATTCAGGGTTAAAAGGTCTATGATCGCTAAAGTTGAGCCTAGACATTTCATCTTCCATTTCCAAGAGGAATCCTAGGCTCCAATTTCCCATCCTTCGACTATGATGGAGAGATATGGGAATCTAGTGAACCCATGGAGTGTCAAGTCTGCTTCACAGTAGGCCAGAACAACCTATGATTTTGTGTGACCAGAGGCAGTCTAAACATGTAAGGGAAGTCCTCTTAATGCCAACGACCTATAGTCACTCCCTCATGCTGAGTTCTAGAGTCCACATATTTGGTATGTTCATTCCCCATGTGACCTCTACTTTGATTTTGACCCTATAATGGTGGTAATACATATCTAGGAGCTATATATTCTTATTTATTCCACTGATGATCGACTCCCCTCTAGGAGGTAAGTAGAGGACATGATGAAATGTGGGTCCACTAAAGGGTTTGATGAACAATCCACTGATGAATGGGACAACTTTATCAATCTTGAAGATGTAAGTTTTCCCTTCTCCTATTTTCATTTTTCATCCCATTATTTTTTTCTTTGAACAATTTTTTTTTACTGAGGTAAGGGTGACCTTGATTTAAAATGGGTAGAGGGATAATTAGCTGAGATACCATCACCAAAATATGCCCTATCAGGCTCCCCTATAGGGGCTGAGGAATCAAATCCTAAATCAGGGGAGATATCCTCAATCAATAGGATGATATAGAAGGATATGGAAAAATATTCTTCTCAGATTCCACCTCCAATACCTATATTTTAGGAGTCAAGTGTTAGCCTTCCTCTATCGAAAGTAAAGGAATGGAAGAGAGTGAATCACTTGTACAAATGCATAATTAGTTAGGGTGAGTTTTCCTGAAACCATTTATTCTTTATTTACTATAATAAATGATTAATCACGCCTATGGGATATAGGATCTACTCCCCACTCATATCTCAAGGGTCTTAGATATGACCCTCTGAGAACTGAGGAGGAAATTCTAAACAAGATGTAGATTCCTACTATCGAGTATATCCCTTTAACAGGGGCATATTTTAGGGATGAGGCCACATCTATTCCAATTTTTATATAGAGAGAGTGAAGAATCCTAACAAGGTAAAATTCACACTACACAGCCACATGCACCAATCATTTACTTCCCTTCATTTTGATGATCAAATCTATCACATGCACTGGAGAACCCTACAATCAATGTTTTCAATGCTTTCACCACTCTGGAAGGGGATAACATGGACCTCATACCTTCTAATGAAGGTGTTCGTGATGATATGGATCTAGTGGTGACTAAAATTTTTATGCCCGCTGAGTGGAAATTAGATGTTACTAATAGTGGAGCTAATTTGGGAATTGACCCCACCATCTTAGATACCCTTACTAGTGAGGATGTTATGATACTTGATGTAATAAATAATAAAATAATTGAATTACTTAACCTAGATATTGATATTTCTAGCTCCATAGAGGACTTTAGGAATTTTAATATGGAGTTTTTATGGACATGAGTTTCCTTTTTTATGTATTTTCTCTCATGTTCGGCCTTACATAAAATGTATTAAATAAATGATCTTGATTGGGGAAATTTTTTCTAAAAAACATTTCAAAGGAAATCTATGACCATTGATTTGAGGTCCATCCCACTCCTATTATTGTGGGAATGATAGTAGAGGTCCTTGAAGTGGGAGATTCTTGATATCCTTCCATCCTGGTCCTTGAGAAAACTTAGGGGAATATTTCTCAGTAAGAAATCATAGTTTAAAGTTTTGAGAATGAGGGTTGTAGGGAGGAATCTGGCTAAGAAACTAATCTATCCGTTTTGTAATTTTATGACTTATTTTATTTTTCCCTCAGGACCAGCAGTTTTATTGGATGATCTCAAAGGGGAAATCTTCACCCCAACTCAATCGAATGCACAAGGAGAGGATAGAATCACTCCAGGAAGGACAATTAAAGTTTCTTCCATAATTGAATTGATTAAAAAGTATGAATCTTCTCATATTAATAGCTCCATAGTGAGCCAATAAGATTAGGAAACTTTTCAAGCACTTCATTGATTCGTATAAAAGGATATTTGGGAGCTAGTGTCGAGGACACCCATGGAAGATTTACCTTCAAGACTCCCTCAGCTCTGGAACAATATTTTCATGCTAGGATGTGATGGATTTGAATAATTTTTGTTTCAAACTACCATGAAAGAAATCATTTTCCAAATTTAGTAATATCCTAAGTTTCAATAGTTCCTCATCAATGTAAGAATTCTCATCAGAACCGATGACCTTCGAGATATACTATCCCTAGAAGAGCTCAACCATGCAAATAAATTGATGGAGTAGAAGTAGTAGGTTGATGATAAATCCAATCAAATAGCATGAATCTAACAAGATATGGATTCCTATCAAGGTTATATCATACAACTTCATCATCTTCTCGAAGGGGTTCAAGTTGAGGGGGCGACTACCATTATGACCACAGTAGAGGATCTCTAATTTTTGGATGCTCCTATAATTTTATTATCTATGAATGAAAATGATTCTTTTTCAAATCAACAATGTATTAATCCCTTATTTACTCTATAATTATAACATAATCACTAAAAATTATTTTTATCTAAATGTTCTTGTGTTAATGTGTTGCAATCATAACAATAGGAATTGGGAGGTACTCTAATTTTTTCCTAGGTATTTGTACCCAGAGAGAATAATTTGACTATTTCTAGATCCACATGATCAAACCTATGAGGTTTATTTATTTTTTTCATTGCCTAAATTTTTTTCTTAATTCAATTTTTAATAAGACTTAGTAGGAGAGACTCAAATTTTTCCTAAGGTTCCCTTTTGTGGGTTTTCAACCTGGCGAGTACTATGTCTCTTTTAATAGAAATTTTAGAGTCTTACAAGCTAGACTAATTCAACTGGTATTTTAGGTCAAACAACTTTGACCATGACATATGTAATAATGACCCAAGCAGGGATTGTTGGATGAGGAAATTCTAATATTTTTCAGATACCCAATGGGGGAATTTTGAGTCATGATTTTGTGAATTTCAAATCTAAAACATGATATGAGACAAATATTCAAGGAATAACCATATACCATATCTAAAAAGTGGTTTCTAGAAATAATTCATTGGGGATTATGGAGATAGAATAGGTCTCTCTGAAGGATGGATGTGTCTATGGTTGACAGGTCCTTTTTTGGGTGACTTATGTAAAGCCAAAACGAGGCGTATCAATACATAGTCAAAAAAAATGTGTCCTTAGGAATTTTATATTATATTATTTATGGCCAAAGATTTTGTGAATATCTAGATTTCTTAATACCATGTTGGGTGGTTTGTGAAGTGAATTTGTCTAAGAATGAAGGGTTCACCTGTGTTGGAACTGTCTATGAATGGTAAACCACTCCTACACAAATTTGGTTTGCATAAAAGTGGGGGGATTTTGTTTCAGTCATAATCTCAAAAAGGATGGGTCCTAGGAGAAGTCTATAACATCCCACCCTGATTGGGGTTGTTTCCATGAATTGAGGAATAGAAATGTATTGGATTTTGTGGAAGGTTGGCCTGGAATAGAGAATCTAGGAATCATTAAATGTCTCGATGGAATGAAAATCAATTTTTACACAATTATTTGGGGTGATGAAGTGGATTACAAACATATAAAGAAAAGGCTCCTCGGATAAGGGTAGAATCATCATGAAATTTAATATCACGCAACCATGACATGGACTATGAAGTTTAATTTCTTATGAAAAGTACATTGAGGTATATAAATTAAGTTTGTTTAGATTTGACTAGAGGATTAGAAATTTTAAATTTCATGGTAATCTATCTACAAATATTATATCATCTTTAATCATGAATTGGGTGTTGTAAGATGTAATTTGGGGGATTTTGAATCCAAAAAGTGATGCGGGATAAGTATTCAAGGAATAACCATGGACCGTATTCAAAAAATGGTTTCCAACATTATTTCATTTTGGGATTATGGAGTAGAATAGGTCTCTCCTAAGGGTGAATGTTCCTCTAGTTAAAAGGCCCATTTGTGGGTGATTTATGTAAATCCAAACTGGTGAATATCAATTCGTAGTCAGATAATGAAATACTCTGATTGATAGGCCCTTTTTTTGGGTGACTTAAGCAAATCCAACTAGGGTGTATCAATACATAGTAAAAAAGGTTTCCTTGGGAATATAAAATTCTATTACTGATGTAAAAGGAAAGTTTATGGGGATTCAAATGTCTATGGACAAAGAGTTTTGTTTTTTGAAGTAAATCTCCTAAATATGGAAGGATCATTTAAAATAAAAATTACCAAAGAATCAGTAGAAATGTTTCTCTATGCATGTTTGGCCCATACATAGGAAATGGGGATTTATTTACTATATTGTGGTTAGATAGGATATAAGATCTGAGTGTCATGATTTATCTCCTTAAAGTAATAATAAATCCCCATGTAGTTCTTGGAGAGATTCCCCACTCTGATTGAATTATTTTATGTATAAAGGGATCTCTCATTTTTTTATATGATCTCACGAGCTGGGTGAGAACTTATATTGGACCCTCCTATATAGATTTGGATCACACATAGGAGAGTGGGGTCATTTTCCCGTATTCTATCTAGACTAGGATGTAGGATCTGGTTGTCACTACATATCTCTTAAAAATGAGAATCAATTCACATGTAGTTCTTGGAGAGATTCCCAACACTAATTTAATTCTTGTGTGGATATGGGGATCTCTCTCTCTCTTTTATAAAACCTCACAAGTATGGTAAGAACCCATATGGGACACCCCTATATAGATATAGCTCACACATAGGAGAGTGAGGGGTTATTTTCCTATATTTTTTCTAGACTAGGATATATGATCGGGGTGTCACTATATATCTCTTAAAATAAAGAATCAATCCAAACATAGTTCTTGAACTTACGTCATGAAATATACATCAGTTGTGTAGTTAAACTTTATGTGGTGAGGAATTTTGGTGTTCATTTTAAGGTCTTTCATCTAGGACCATATTAACCTTGACATTAACTAATATATATTTTCCATGTGAGGAAGCCTTTACCGAAACTCATAATCCCATGTGAGCTATGCACAGTGTGATAAAAAATTAGGGGAAAATGTTTATTTCACCACAAAAAGTATATTAAAAGGATGGACAGAGGAAATTTGATCATGTGGTGGTTGGACCAAAATATAGGATATGGGTTCCACTACGTATATCATTGAAATGAGAATCAATCCATTTGTAGTTCTTGGAAAACATGTAGTCTAACATCATGCGGCCATGATGAAAGTTAACAGACATGAAAAAGAAGTCATAAAGTCCCATAAATGCTCTCTAGATGATCGTGCAATCATCTTATGAGGAGAATCCCATGTTTATGACATGGGGATTCCTAATCTGATTACCCAAGGCATCATGTTCTTGGTACACATGGAAAGAATACATTTTTATGTCTTGTGTTGAAGTCATTGTTGTACAATTTAATATCATGTAACAAGGATGACATGGCGTCTTATAGTTTTAGGTCATATTTCTAGGACTATAGATCGTGGAAATGATTATTAATATAATTCTGACCAATATAAGGATTTATTGACATACTTTGTATGTGAAGAATTAAATTGAAAACTATGATCTTGGAGGTTCTCATATCAGGAGAAGTGATATGGGACAAATATTAAAGGAATGACTGCAAAACATGTTCTAAAAATCATTTTCTAGCACTATGTTTTCAGGGATTATGGAGAAATAAGAGGTCTCTCCCAAGGATGAATGTTCCACTGTTTGATAGGCCCTTTAGTTTGGAAACTTATGCAAATCTAGACTAGGGCGTATCAATGCATAGTCAAAACAAAGGTGTCTTCAGGAATCTGACATTCTATTACTGATGGTTGGAGAAAGCTTATGGATATCAAAAAAATTCCATGAGAAGGATTATGATGTGTTAAAGGAATATTATTAAGCACAAAGGTGTATTTTTACCAACATTTTTCATTGATTGGAAAGATCCCAACATAAATTTTTTGTTTATATGTAGGCGAGGGATATTTATGTTTCCATGATGTGATCTTGAACGAGGGAACCTAAATTAAGGTATCTTATTAGTCACTAATAGATTCTAATATTAATTTTTATAATATATATTATTCATTTTATTTATTGTTCATAAACAAAATATTTATTTTATTTTACTATATGAACATTATTTCATGTTATGATTGTAACTCTCGCTTAAAGTTCACTATGAGATGGTACATTTTTGAAAAACTCCTAAAATGCACAAGTTTATTGATTTTATATTCATATTTCATTTTTAGTTAACCCATTATATTAGGAACATTCTATCCTTCTAGATTTATTGTATGTTCATTTGAGATGATGACCATACTGGGCCTTGAACATAGGAAATTCTGGGCGAAGTTAACTAGATAGCATACCAATAAAATAACTTTAACAGAAATGATACAAGTCCAATGATTCTAAAATTTTTACTAGATATATAGTTCATCATGGGTAAATTTCATTCAATATATTATAGATCTAATTCTAAGGTTTTAAGGTATTTCCAGGTGTTCCAAGTTGAAGATTAAATTCTAGGCCAGATTCAGTGGTCCAGAATAACATCCCACCATTTCGATCATATATCCAAAAATAAAAATATAATTGGTTTTAAGGTTTATAGGATGTTATAGGAAATCATTTTATTTAATTTATTATTCTATGTACCACTCTAATTCATCTATCTAGAATCTCATTTTGGTTCCTCTATTGGGTGGATTCAAGCTGGCTCAAATTTTTGTCAGGGGTGGAAAATTCCACTCTCTATTAAATTTCCACCCACCTATGCCTACCCTCATAAATTTGGGTGACTTATACTATTGGGGGTTCAACACAAGGCTTAAAAAATTCCTATTTAAGGTATTTTTATTAAATTATTTTAAATTATGTTGTTTTTATTTAAATTTTAATGTTATGCTACTGTTTTTTATTTGTATTTTTTTCACATGTAAGTTGTTTGAATTGTCATTTTTCTTAATAAAATTTCTTCATATTCTCTTATTTTATTCTTATTCATGTCACATTTATACCATTTACAAATGGATTTAATCTATTCACATCATATTTTTTTGAAATTCCTCACACAACATTGGAGTGATCATTATTTCATTTTTTTCACTTCTTCAATTCTACATCAATGAATCAACTTTTATCTTCCCTTGAAGTAATTGCATAAAGTTAAGGATAAAACTATTATGTTTTGATCCATGAGAGTTTAATGGGGATTTATTAGATGTTATTTTTTATCTATAAAGGTTAAATCATTTCTTTTATTTTATATTTTCATGATATGGTTTTTTTCTTCTTCTTCCTTATTAAATTTTATTGACGCACTTTTCACATGTTAATATGATCCTTTACCTAGGAGTGATTATAAAAATGATCCTCATAGTGTATATATGATTATAATGTGGTTTTTAATGTTTAAAACTAGTAAGTTATGAGGTTATTTTTATTTCATTTAATGATTTCATCTCGAATTAATGAAATCAAAATAATCTAAAAAATAAATTCATCCAATCCACCCTTAGTAATAAATTAGGATCAATCCATTCTCATAAACTAAATTCACTTAGTTCTATTAGTTTTAACTTTAATAAAATAAAATAAAACTAAATTTGTCCACTTCATATATAAAAAAATCCGTAGAATGAGTGTCAGTAGGTTCTTCTTAGGTCTCTGAGGATTCAATAAACCATGTTTCACTCTAGGAGACTGATTCAACCATAAAAAATTGGGTAAATTTGGGGGAGACCAGTCTCCAATATAGATATCTATTTTTATACAGGAGAGTGAGATTTTTTTCTTTATCGATAGGCCTAGGACATAGGGTCTGGTCATCACTACATATTCCATTGATATGAGAATAAACCCACATGTAGTTTTGTAAAAATGGTGTGGTGGAGATCGACACCAAGAATTGTGATCCACTCAAGCATGCACCAAAATTTTATGATGTTTTATATCGTGTAATGAGGATATGAACCATTAAATTTTAAATCAAGTGATAGGTTCATTTCCATATAGTTTAAAATATTATAAATAGGATTTTATGTTCATTCTATGTTCATTTATATAGGACCATGGTGCTATGAAATTTAACATCGTGTAGTAAAGATGAGTGAGACCTTGCAGTTTTACAATATGTAGAAGGGAGAAATGGTTGTTTTAGTTTAATTTCATATGATAAGGATGATGGGATTGGTCATTCCTTTTAATTTCATGCAATAAGGACCTAACCTTTCAGTTTATCTCCATGTAATAGGGGTTATGGAAACAATGTAGTTTAACATCATATGGCATGGATGAAGGTGTGGCTTTATCACAAAAAGTATTTCTTGAGAAATATTGCATTGGGGGAGGTCATAATTAGATATTTATCCATCTATACCAAGTATTAAGCTCCATTTTAGTGTACCTTATGTATGTAATAGGGTCCCTACCACTTCGGATCAAGCTTTATAGGTTTCTTCCATGGTAACATTGGGGTCCTGATGACTAGTACCATCTCTCCTTGTGTAGTGTCCTACATCAAAAGCCACAAAGTAGTGTCTTGAGATAGTCTTCCAAATGACCTCAAGGGCTCCTCCTCGTATTCCAAAGACTAAAAAATAGCAGTGAGGGCCTAGGTTGTGTCTAGGGGAGACTATACCCTCGTTGATCATAGTTTAGCACAACAGTATATCATAGTGGTAAGCAGTAGAAAACAAAGTAACAAGCAACAGTGGAATGGTAATAATAAATCATCCAAGATAATAAAAAGAAGAATATAAATTAATAATATATACAAAATTATAATGATCATCATGTAGCTATAAAAAAATTATTACATGGGGAAATAGGTGATATAGACCTATATCACATGCAAACAAAATACTAAAAAGACCAAATGTTTCTATTACTACCATCACGATTATAGGATCAGTCCTTTGGACCTGTACACCATCCAATAAATTAGAATTAGACATTGGAATCTGACTGCTTCACTATATCCATACATGAAATCATGATGTCTTCTTGGGTAACAAAGGTGGCCCAATCAGTGTGTAAGATATACTCAGTAGGACACCACCAATGATTTATAGATCAATCCAGTTTTTTCATATAAAATTAGTAGTGTTCCACTAGTAATAATGAAAGGCTTTAAATAAATAAATAAAATCTTTAAACCAAGTTCCTCATAGGATATCCAACTTACAATACCTGCATCAACCTAAGTATGATGTCTGAACTAAGGGAAAACCTATACGAGCATAAAATGACTCATCATAAATCAAGTGTTGGGATTGGACTAACCTCAAGCATGTTATTTTGTTTAAAGGATGGATCTTGGATATAATAGGTATACTTTTAAATCCATAGTACTCAAAGTCATCATTTTATTTTTTGTATGAGGAAACCTTGTCCCATCCAATATGATCCATAAATGGAATCCCATGTATCACTTTCGGTGCGTTGTATAAACCCAATGTCATTGAAGTCCCTCCAAGGCTACCCATAAATGAGATTTGAAGTATCACTCTCAATATAGTGTGAAAACATAAAACACCTCTAAATTCATCCCTGGTATCTCACATAGGGGTCTGAGCCTCACTCACGGCATGGTACAACCATCTTTCCACTGAACTCATCCACGGGGTCTCCCCTAGTGAACCAGTATCACTCATCTAAACATAAAGTAAATGAATGGTGAGACCTTCAAAGTAAAACCTAGTATCTCCCTTGGTTTATATATAATTTATTAACAATATTGGTTTATAAATCACAATGAGCTCATCCAAGGTGTCCTTAAATTAGGACCCTTGTATCGCCTAAGGTTAGACAAGAGGTATGGATTACTAAAGAAAACATACATCCTAAACATGGAATTTTAATTATACCTTTTAATCAAATAGTTCAATTCTTTTATTTCATGTAAATAAAGTTATGGAATAATCATAGGGAATATAGAATTAGGCATAAGGAAACATCTCATGTCCAGTCAATTCTCTTATAAAAACTCAACTCATTTCATTTATCACAAGGTGAATGAACATAAAAAAGGATGGTTTAACAATTTAAGGTGAGGGAAATTAGGTTTTTTTAGAAGGGCATGCCAAAAGTGGTGTCTCTCAACAAGGTGAACAACCAAAGGTGCTGACTCACCACAAGTTAGGACCATAAAAGGAATATTAATAACATTTAATTTAAATTATCTAATATTTAGGATTCATTTCTAGATAGGTCCAGTATATGGAACATGGTTCATAGTATAAAAGCAATGAAACTTTAGGGAAAGAATCTATACCACCTAAATTAGGTTTTTAGTTCTCTCCTCATCTAGTATCATCCCTTGAATTGAGCTAGAATGGGATATATTGGAAGAATCATCAAATGCCCAAAAAATAGGGAAAATGAGGCCCCACCAAAATAGTGAAACAAATGAGAATAGAAACTTGTAAAATAAGGATGATGAGTGTAGAGCATATCGACATAGAGGAAGAGGAAATGAGGTTTTAGGGTTAAAAACATTTCAAGGTAAAAATGATGAAATCACCCTTCAACATGGGGCCACATAGATTAGCTACACAGTTAGACAAGCCATTCACCCATCATGTGGCATCTACTTCCCAAGGAACCCCATCACATGGGTATCCACACGGTTTGACTAACCATGTGCATCCAATTTGAAATTTCTCAGTAAATTTTCTAAGACAATTCACATGGTCATGCACCCCAGACCACATAGTTTTAGAAAAACCATGCAGCTCCTCCCCCCCTGCATAGGGTGACCCACATTCTTGAGTCACACGGTTAGCACTAACTGTGTGGCTCAGTATACCTCTTTAAACTCTAGATCTGCAGGCTCCGAATGAGATTTGGACTCTCTTAAACCCATCCTTATCAATTACATGCCATCATTAGCATAAAACGAGAGGTTTTTAATAGTATATTAAAAGTCCAAACCTATCTAAAAATTAGGTACATTGCAACCTCCCCTCCTTAAAACAACTCATCCTCGAGTTTCCCTTTAAAGGGTGGTAAAGCATCTCATAAGAAAATTTCTAGACACTAAGCACATACATCAACCTCCCGCTCCTAAGTCTCATCCTATACATTATTGTGTTTCCATAGTACATGAACCAATGGGATTGACCATCCTCAAATTTCCTTCGTTCTCTAGTCAATGATACATATTGGATGCTCCTCAGAGTGTGCATATTTATCTAGCTCGATGTCCTTAGGGTCAAACAAATGAGGTGGTTCAGCCTGAAATTGATGAAGATGTGATACTTGAAAGACATCATGCATAGAATGGTACCTATGAGGTAATTAAAACTGATAGGTTACCAGCCTTGCTCTCTCAATTATCTCAAAAGTCCTAAAAATGAGGGACTAAATAGCCATATCTTATAATTTTTATACGAACCAATCTAGGTGAAACATGTAGAAATATCGGATGTCCCACCTTGAAATCTAGAGTTATATGATTATGATTGGTATAATTATTATTATTAGAGTTATCTATATCCATATGGTTTTGAATCATTTGTTCTTTCTCTAAAGTATCCTAAATAAGATGAGGACCTGGTAGTTCTACCACACCTACCTCTAACCAGCATAGGGATAAACAGAACAGCCTACCATAAAGGGCCTCATACAGATCCATCTAAATCATTACCTAAAAATAGTTGTTGTATAAAAAATATACTAGAGGTATATGTTTATCCCCTGAAAATAGAAAAATAAGAACGCATGCCTAGATTATTTCCACTAACACCTGAATTGTCCACTCGGAATGCCCGTTAATCTAAGGGTGATAAGCTATATTGAAAAGCACCTATTAACCTAGTGTCTTCTGTAGCCCCTACCATAACCATGATTTAAAATGGACATCTTGGTCTGATATAATATAATGGGGAACACTGTGAAGGTGAAAAATCTTCCATATATAAAGCCTCCCAACTCATTAATAGAGAAGGTTTCTTGGATCATTAAAAAGAGTTTTACTTTGGTCAATCTATCAATGATCACCCATACCAAATCACTGGATCTAGGGAATCTCAGAAAGCCCCTTAAAAAATACATGGTGACTTTATTCCATTTCCAATTAGGAATGGATAGAGGCTATAGATTCCCTCATGTCACTGGTGCTCCACCTTCACCTACTAACAGGTGTAACACCTCATAATAAAACCTTTAATTTTCCTCTTCATGATTGGCCACCAATACTGGTGATGGATTTCTGGGAACATCTTTGTAATACCAAGGTGAACATCCCAAATAGAGCCATGATATTCCTTTCATCAACTCTTCTCATATATCAACAGGTACCCAAACATGCTCGCATAAGAGAAGAATCTCATTCCCATAAACAACCCCACCAGGTGGTGGGTTCTCACCTGAGACACTCTCCCTTAGGATGAGGCCCTTGGTATCTAATAGTTGTCTCATATTCATTATTTCCATAAGAGATTATGTCACTACAATATATCCTAAAATAGGCTTCATGTGATGTTTCGGAACCTCTAAGTGATCTCAGAAAATATATTCATAAACTATAACTCACTATTGGCCTCTTAGATGGGTTGTGTCTAAGTCTTTTGTCTCAAGGATTCAACCATTTCATTACCCTTATCAGGTCTATATGAAACCTCAAAATCAAATGAATTCAGTTATTCTACCCACCAGCCCTACCTGAGATTCAATTCTCGATGTGTGGATATATATTTGATACTTTTTTTATTCATGTAAATAATGAAATGCTCACCCAATAAATTGTGCCTCTAACATTGTAATGCGTGGACCACGAAAAATAGCTCAAGTTTGTGCGAAGATTAATTCATGTTGTGAGGCCTCAGCTGGAAGGACCCATATACTATAACCCAATCACCCTACATCAAAAATATTCCTAGCTCGATCCCTGAAGCATAATATTAAAAAGTATTTCTCTTGTTTGACTCTTGTAAAATTAGGATTGACACTGAAGTCATTCAACCTTTCAACTCCTGAAAGGCTGCCTCATAAGATTTATACCAGAAGAACTTCACACCCTTTTTCATCAAGATTATAAGAGACATTGTTAGGTGTGAAAAGTCATGTGTACATTTTCTCTAATATCCAACCATCACTAAGAAGCTATGTATATCGAACACATTCTTGGGACACTCTCAAGAAACCATGATTCACACCTTCTCTGGGTCAATAGATACACATGTGTCTAAAATGATATGACTCAAGAAGTGAACTTTACTAATCCAAAAGTGGAATTTACCATGATTTTTATATATTTTGTTCTCTCTCATTATATTCAAAATTATATCAATATGGTCATCATGGTCATTTTTTGTTCGATAATACATTAATATGTCATCTATAAATACCACCACAAATTAATCCAGATACGAGTGTAAAACCTGATTCATTAGATCTATAAATAATGCTGGCATGTTTGTAAGGACAAATGGATTGAACAAGTACTCATAAAATATGTACCTACTATATAAAATTGTATATGTTTTGTTTGATAGTCTCACATACACCTAATAGTAGCCTGAACTCAAATAAATCTTAGAGAAAATGGTCGCTCCTCCGAGGTGGTTGAATGTATCATCTATACGAGCCAGTGGATACTAGTTATTTACCGTAAGCTAGTTCAATTGTCTGTAATTCATGAACAACCTAAGGTTACCATCCACCTTCTTGGAAAAAGGATAGGTTGACCCCAAGGAGAAGTGTAGGGTATGAAAAAACTCTTTTCCTCTAGATCCTCCAACTACTTCTTGAGTTCCTGGAGCTCTATAGGTGTAATCCAATAGGGAAGAATGGAAAGTAGTGTTTCACGTGGCACTATATCGATGGTGAAATACACCTCTCTTACATGAGGTAATCCATTGAAATAATTAGGTAATACCACCCTGAAACAATCCACAAAGGGAGTTAATTCCACAAGATGCAATCCATAATCACTCATAAGGATGCTAGCCATCTAAATTGTCACTCTGCCCAACCCTATACGCTGGGTCTAGATCAACTTTCTTGGATATCCCATTCGAACTTATGGATATATATGTTTCCCTTGGGTGATAAAAAGAACACTTTACAACTATATAAATCCACATGGGAATGATAAGGCACTAGCCATTCCATACAGATAATGATATCGAAGTCATTCATCTTGAGGATGAAGAAATTAAATTGGAAACAGTATCCACCAATATCAAGGGGGAACTCCTTTTTCTTGAATATTCCCTATAAATATACCCCTAAAGTTATTTTGAGAGTCATTACACCACTGAAGTACACTATCACTAGACCCAGACTTTCCATAACTATAGTAGAAAAAAAAGAGTGTGATGCACCTACATCAAAAAGGGTAGAAACTAAAGTAGAGGTTACTAGAATAGTAAATTGTATGATAGAAGGCCCAAGAATCTTCTCCTCATTCATAGGTTATATTTCATAGATATGTCCTAAACCGTAGCTTTTAGATGCAACCTAACTAACCTGGGTAGCCCCGCTCTACTGGAATTGAGCCTCTAGTGTATGAATACCTCAGCCACAACCACCCCCTCTGCCTGATTAGCCAGTAGAAGACCAACATCCTTCTTGATGTTGATTTGTTGATCTTATACCAGAATGTTGGTTCATTTAATATCACTTCTCACTAGATATATAAGGGAATGTTTGGGAGAAACATTACAAGTGACCCATCCTACCATAAGCTCAGCACTTGATCGAGTTCTCCATGCATTGGGGCATTTTATACCCTGCCCCTCCACACTAGTAACACACCACATAGTTTTCATTCATGCCACTTGGATGGTACTTACCCCACATGCACCCTTGAAACTATTTTTCCTACCATTATATAAACAACCACCCTACCTAGAAGCTAAACCACCCTATCTCATATCGCCAGATTCCCTTAGGTTATGCTCAGTGATGAGGTCCTAGTTCACTATCTCTAAAATGGTCATCAATAGGGAGATTTACACCTATGATCAGGTGGCGTATGAAATCCCATACTCAAACCATCTCATAGTCATCAGCTCATAATCGGTCAATATTGGTGAAAAACACTGTAATTTGATGAAGCGAACTAAATACTCCATCAGTGACATGACACCTTGTTGTAGGAGCATGAACTCTTAGGCGCAGTCTGTTCTAAATGTTAGTGAAAATAATTAGTCCAAAAAGGCCATCTATAAATCTTTCTAAACCATTCCGTGATGTTGAAAAACCTAATTAAGGACATCCCACTGACACTTGGTGGAATCACAAATCATATAGGTGGTGAGCTTGACCCTCCACTCTAGAGGAATCTCTATATTCTCAAATATAGATATCATGTCCTTTATCCATGACTAAGTAGCCTAAGGACTTCTAAACCCCAATAAGGTGGGAGGAATTTGATTCTGGAACTCACAGGTTAGTTTTTCGATAGAAGGGGAAGGTTGGGGAGCACCATGTACATACTGCAAGAAACAAAAGAAACTATCTCAAGACTAAGTTTCAACACCCAGTGGAAGATCAAAAGGAAGTTCCTTAGGTGGCATAAAAGGGGGTATGACTGGTATCACAGGTCCCAACACCTCCATAGCATTATCATCACCACTTTCTTGGTGAATGATGTGCGGACATCGCATATTAATAACTTTAAAATTGTCAATATCACTCCTTAAATAAGATTTATAATATATAAGAAAAAAATAAAAAACAGAAAAGGGTAGGTACACAGCCTTCCTATAACGAGTCCCAAACTCAGACTACTCTTAATGATGGGTCTATGTGGTGAGAAATGTCACAAAAGATCATTGGAGACATATCCTACTTACCACTACTAAGTTTGGGTAAGGTTCAAGGTTTCATATCCCATAGTAGAGGTTTCGATATATGGAGTTTCAATTACAAGGTATAGAGGAAAACACCATTTACTTTTTAATTAGTAGACCCATTTAATAGTATCCTTTTCATTTTAAAACTTTAATTTATTGAAGTTAATTCTTATTTATTTGGATATAGATATCTTGATCCAGTTAATTGTGTCACCAATTCCAAATTTATAAAGGCCTATACTCTTTATAAACTAAAATTGGCACATCAAGTAACTACACCCTGGCCTATACATCTAGAATCAGGATATAATGAGTCATGCATAGTGATTTGATTGAATGTATACCATTCCAAATTTATGAAATTACTCACCTATTAAATTTAAATTTTCTTCTATTAATTAAATCACTAATATCTCAGTTCATTGAACCATTAGATTATGGCTTAGATGTGTAATAATCAGTTAATTAAGGTTTCATCATCAATCTATGTGGAAATTTACAATTTAGATTGATTTGGTCACTTTAGTTAATCCAATTATGTCATTCCCTCAACAAAAACTAGCACACTACAATACATAACAAACAAGGCACTCTCCACAATCGCATGCAATATAGGTAATGCATGTAAGAATATAAATATTTCATGGAATAATTCATGAAATTTAAGTCCTATGGTGCCTAGTATGATGCATGAATTGATACGCCCTCATATCCTTAGGAAAAATGTTGAAAAAATCTTATCATAATAATAGTAGTAGTAATAACATTATCACAAAACATGTGTGTCTTCCTATGGTGAAATTAGAAAAACTATGATAAGCGAAGTCCAATAACAGCAATAAACCATCCTAGGTAATTTTGGTTTTCCCTATACATGGGTTAGTTACTCCCACACATAGGATAATTACCAAATCCCATTACATAAAAATATCATGCCTAATATCCATGGGGATACTATACCCTCACTGATCAGAGTTTAACATAGTGGTATATCCTAGTGGTAAGTAGAAGAAAACAGGGTAACAAGAAGCAATAGAATAGTAATAATAAATAATCTAAGATAATAATAAGAATAATTTCAATCAATAATAGATACAAAATGATGATGATGATCATGTAGCAATAAAAATGATTACATGAGTAAACATAGGTTACAATCATATACCACATGCTAAGAAAATACCAAAAATACCAAAACCTGCTACTACTATCATCACAAGCATAGGCCCGATCCACTACTCTCATACTCCATCCTATAAATTAGAATCAAACATTATAATCTTACCAAATCTATTTTTCCATACCTACACTCATGAATTATTCTTGAGTACCAAAGGCGTCCCAAGTAGGGTGTGAGATATACTTAGTAGGTCACCACCAATGGTGTCAAGATCAGTTTAGTTTATGCATATAAAATGAGAAGTGTGCCACTAGTAATAGTTTGAGGAAATTAATAAATAAATAAATGCTTCAGACTAGGTTCCTCATGGGATACCCAACCGACACTTCTTGATTTATCCTAATCCAGGTGTCTAAAATAAGGGAAAATATATACAAGCATAATATGAGTCATCACAAATCAAGTGTCAGAGTGGACCGACTCCAAGCATGTGATTTGTCTTGGCCGACACATCCTAGATATAATAGGTATTCTTTTCAATCCTTAATAATCAAAGTCGTCATTTTAATTTTTTTATGAGGAAACCTGATCCCATACAAGGTGATCCATAAATGTAATCCAAATTATCACTTTAGGTGAATTGTATAAACCTAATTTAGTGGGATTCCATCCAAGGATACCCATAAATGAGATCCCAAGTATCACTCTTGGCGTGTTTTGAAAATAGTAAATACCTCCAAGTCCATCCTTGGTATCTCACATAGGGGTTTGAGTCTTGCTCATGGCATGGTACAACCATCTCACCATCTAACCCATCTATGGGGTCTACCCTAGGGAACCATTATCACTCTTCTGGGGGTAAATTAAATTCATGGTAATCCCATACAAGGCATACCTATTATCACCCCTAACTTATTTACAATTCATTAACAATATCGGTTTATAAATCACAATGATCCCATCAAAGGAATCCTTAAATCACAACCCTTGTATTTACCAAGGCTTTACATAAGGTATGGATTACTAGAGAACACGTTCCTTCTTAGCATGTAATTTTAGTTATACCTTTTAATAAAGTAGGATAATTATTTTAACACATGTAAATCAAGTTATGGCAGGGAATATGTCATTAGGAATAAGGAAACATATCATGGCTAATCAATGCTCTTATGAAAACTCAACCCATTTCATTTATCATAAGGTTAACACACCTCAAAAGTGTGGTTTAATAATTAAGGTGAGAGAAATTATTCCATTTAAGAAGGTCACACCCAAAGGGATGGCTCCCAACAATGATAACAACCAAAGGTGTTGAATCACCGCATGTTAGGACCATAAAGGGCATAGAAGTAATATTTAATTAAAATTATTAAACATTTTGGATACATCACCAGATAATTCTAGAACACATCACATGGTATATAGTATAAATGTGATGAAAATTTAGTGAAATAATCTAGATCACCAACCTTAGATTCATAGCACTCTCCACATCTATTTTTGGTCCTTGAATCGAGCTAGATTGGGAGATATCATAAGAATTTTTAATTTCCCTAAAAATGGGGAAACTTAGGTCACAGAAAAATATCAAATTAGAAGAGAAGATTAATTTGAAAAATAATGATGAGGATTTTAGATATTACCAATATATATCCAATGCAACTGATGGTGAAGGAAAATGGATGATAGATTAGGGAGATACCAAAAAACTGGATGGAGAAGAGGAGAGATCTCACATGTGGGATGTCCACTGGAGGAGTAATAAATGAGATTTTAGGGTTAAAATAATTCAAGGTAAAAATGTTAAAATCCACCTTCAACATATGGTCATGTGGTTTGGTCACACGGTTGGCCAGATTGTGCCCCAACCACGCGGCATATACTATCCAGGGAACCCCCTCGCATGGGTTGTCCCCATGGTTTGACTAATCATGCATAGCCTCTGTAAAATGGATATGTGACTTGTCTAAGACAATTATCACAGTCATTCACTTTATACCACATGGTTTCAAAAATCCATGATGCCTCCCCTATGCACGGGGTGACCCACATGGTTGAGTCACACGGTTAACACTAACCAAGTGTCTCTGTCTGTCTGCATAAACTTTAGAGATCGGGGATCCAAACAAGCTCCGAACTCTCTTGGATCCCTCATTAGCCATTATATCTCATCATTAGATTAAAACTATAGGTTTTGAATATTAACTTAAAATATTTTACCTCTCTAAAAATTTGGGATGTTACACCTTAGAGGAATGATCATATGAATAATTCATTATTAAAATCTCATGCTGTCCAATTTTAATGGACCTCAAAGCGATGAAAAGTATGTAGTCTCTTCTCATCAAGTATCTTTAATTCATCTAATCATTTTTCGGATTTATCATTTGTGGATATTTGGTCGCACATGGAAACATGAAGTGAGGGAAATTGGACCTCAATGGGAAAGACTAATTCTGTCTCATATACCAATGAGTATGGGGTTTCTCATGTGGCATGGAAGTTTATAGTTAGGTAGGCCTACAAGGAATGAAAGAGATTATCATTTCAAGATTATTTATGTTTATCCACCATATTTTGGAGTGTGTTTGATAGGGTCTTATTGAAGGTGTCTATCTGTCTATTTTCTACTATGTGATAGAAAGACGAATTGTTAGATTTGATATTATACTCCTGATATAACTTATTTAACTCAACAGAACAAAATTTGGTGCCATTATCTCTCAGTTTCTTATAAAGGATACAAAATATGGGAATGATGTTGGTTTTCATGAATCTGACAATTATTTTGGTCCCAACTTCATTGATGGGTGTTTTCTCAACCCATTTGGAGAAGAAGTTGATATTTGTCAGGATTTATTTGAACTTCTTGGCATTAGCTGGTAGATACATCCCTACAACATTAATTCCCCATATGAAAAATTTTCAAGAGTATTTGGTATTATGTTGTAACTCTAGGGGTTGATGGATGAAGTTTTCATTCACTTGGTAAGAATTATATTTCTTAGTGAATTTCTGCAAACCTTCATATATAATTGGAAATCCTAAACCCTGACTAGTGGGAACCTTAGGCTCCAGAATATACTTATTTTAGGATAAGATCCATCTCTTCTCCATCAATTCACCTGATAAGGACTCTATTAAACCCTCGTTTATAGAGTACTTTCCATTGATTTATTCCATCATAAAGAGTGAAGTTGTTTCCTCATCATTAAATTTTCTCTTTTTTTTCTCTATCTAATGAGATTACTCCATTTTAAAGGTAGTCCAAAATGGGTATCATATAAATAGTTTTAGGACCATATGGTTCATATATGGAATTGATCTCATTGATTTCTTCCATTCTCATATGAAAAAAAGGTGATACCATTTGGTGATTCATAATTCTAATGACTATTTTAGACCAATCTAGATCTTCCAAATTCATGGTTGTGTTTTCCAATGTATCATCTTTGAAATTATGTGATTGTGGGATGTGAGTCAATTTTGACTCTGAGAGAAATTATTCCATTTGTCCTCAAACATGGTCAAGAAGGGTATTAGATCTAAATTTCTGATGGAATAATCACTATTGACATGCTTGATTACCAACTCTGAATCACCTTTCACCATCAAGTGGTTGACTGAAATTTGGAGTGCTAGTCTTATCCTAACAATGAGGGCTTGATATTATGCCTCATTATTTGTACAACTTTCTTTCAATAGGAAGTAGTATGGAAAGACTGACTTTGTTGGAGAGATGATCATTACTCCCAACACATCTTTATTGATATTGGGGTATTCCATTATCTTCCCTGTTAGGATTATGTATTCACCATAAAAACAAATATTCCATGTCTGGGGGACCTATTTAATAGATAATATCTCTTCAATAGGAAATCTGGTATTGAATGATGTTGTTTTTGTAGATGGGTGTTCTGTATTAAAGTCTTATAATGATTGAACTTTTACTACTTTCTAAGGAACAAATTGAATGTAAAACTGTTGTAATATAACCACCACCATGCCAAAAATCTATTCAATATAATAAGGATTAGGATGTATTTGAGCAGGTTTTATGGGAGACTAAATGGACCTCGTGGTGCTATAGGTAGTACCTCAACTTCTAAACTATGAATATTAATGCCAGGTAGCTCTTCTTAATATCTGAATAACATGTCTTGGTGTCTATCATGGTTATATTGAGATAATAATGGTTATTTTCATTCTTGGTGCCATTATTTTGTAAAAGGAATGTGCCCAATGTTCACTTCAATGTTGTCATGTACAAAATGAGTATCCCCTCAACATGTAGCATTAACACTAGTGGGCTCAAGAGATATTTCTTGAGGTTTTCAAATGTTTCCTGACAGTCATGATTCCACTAATATGTAACCCCATTTTTCATTAATATGGTGAAAGGTAGATACTTTTATATGAGTTTTTTTATAAATTGTTGAATATAGGTAAGGTGTCCCTATAATCCTCTCAACTCTTTGAGGTTTTGAGGAGGTTACATACCTAGAATTGCCATGGACTTCTTAAGATCGAATTTTATTCCACGATGTCATACAATGAATCTTGTAAATTTCTATGAGGTAACATTGAAGGATTACTTAAAGGGGTTCATATATAGGTTATGTTTTCATAGTTTGTTTAAAATGATCTCAAGACTTTTTTGTTGGTTGGAACATTATATAAAATTAACCACCAGATTATCAAAATTTTATTCAAAAAAATTTCCCAATAAGGGTTTGTAGATGTGATGCATGGAAAGTTGGTATGTAGAACTAACATTCTTCAAGCTGAAGGGAATTACCATATAAAATAATACTCCCTAGGGTCCTTGAAGGTGGTGTGTTATTCATCTTCTAGCTCCATTCAGATTTGATTATACCCTGAATAGCTATCCATGAATTAAAGGGCCTAATATATGGTTGTAGCATCAATTATTATCTTCGTAATTGGAATCAGGAAATCATCTTTAAAATAGTGCTAGTTGAGATCTCTAAAGTCAATGAAGAACTTGATTTTCACATTCTTATTCTTTACCAAGAATATTTTGACTATCCATTTTAGATACTATACTTATCGAATAAAAGTTTCCTTGATAATCTTGTCAAATTTAGACTTAATTTTGGTAGCGTGAGTAGGTTATGTCCTTCTGGATGAAAATTTATATCCTCGATGGTTTTTTGGAAATATCGGGTGGTGAATGGTCACCTTAGGATAGAGGTCTATAATTTCTATATAATTATAGGAAAAAACATCCTAATGATACTTTAAAAATGAGGTATATACCTCTTGTTCTTAATAAATCATAGACGCACAAATCAATTTGGGTTTTGGTTCCTCCTTTCTACCTAGATTTATATTTCTAAGTTCATCAATGGTGGTAGAGAAACCTTCCTAAAATATTGTAGGGTCATCTATAAGGTCCTACTCCTCTTCCTCTTCCTCTTCCTTTTCCCCTTTCTTTTCCTTCTTAGGGGAAGTAGGTAATGAAGGAAGCTCTCCAGAGTTATTATAAGAGTCTACATTTTGAAATTCTAAATTTGAAGTAACTTCCTTCAAACTGATTTACAATGTGTGGTTTCGTTGAGGTTTTGGAGGGGATACAAGGGATATATGAGTATCTTAACTCTCATTGGGATAAATGACAACCTTTTATGAATTATATGATGAGGTAAGGATATATTGAAGCTTAGGGTATGGAATGAGGGCATTTTAATTCGAGATTTTACCATTTTCTGGAGAGTTATCAACCTTCTTAGTGTTGTTAGGATCATTTTTCATGGAAAATATCATGAAACTTGCTAAATATGTGCCTAAATTTGAGATTAATAAATTGATCTTATGGATGTTCAACACATATTCCTCACTAATATATTTTAAGGGATTGTTCTAGGTCATTTTTAAACCATTTGGGGCAGTTAATTGAGAAACACTAATAGTCATGGGTTGTTTCCCTTCCCTCTGGTTGAATCTCACATCAATGAATTATGATTAACATGATTCAAATAGGGATTTATCATCATGAAACATCTCAATTTTATTATTAATTCAATATTTGAGGTATTGGTGGTATGATGAGAGGACTTCCACAATTTGATGCAACCAAGGTCTTCCTAGAAAAAAGTTGAAAGTTGTATCCTTCTAGACAACCATAAATTACGAGTTAGATATGAGGTATCCAAGCTGGGCCCTGAGCCTGATTATTTTAAATGGATTCTATTCTCTCTTATAATAACCCTATAGTGTTATAGTGGAAGGGTAAAAGTGGTTCTCATTGTAACCCAAATAATGAAGTGCTCGGACTAGAATGAGGTTGAATCTTGATCCATTATCAATTAAATCTCATAAGATGTCAACATCAATTATATTGATAGAAACATACAAGGTTGTGATGTGTCCTTGTATAATAGTGTATTTTTTTATTTTATGAAAGATATTATCATGTGGAATTATACAGGATCAATATTCGCATGATATATCTCAGTAGTATAAACTTCAGCTTCAAACTCCTCTAGTCTTAGTAAAGACTCTATGAGTGATTCCCAGAGGTCTTTTGATAAACATAGAGCATCCAGGATCAATAACTTGGCTGATACCAAAGCCAATCTCTTTATAATTTCATAAATCTAGGATAAATATCTACACTTCCTAGAATTATTATGCTCACTCACAATTGTTTTAGGAACTAAATCACTTTATGTAGGCATATTATCCCTTAAAAATGTGTTGGATGTGCTCTTTCCCTTAGTGGGTTAGGTAAACTAGGTCAGACTATGTGTTGAGGTTTATTTGATGATGGTACCCCCTAATCAATCGTCTACGATTATTAGGTTAGGGAGACTCTTTTCATATGTATAGTAACTTTCATGCTCCTTTTGGGCCCACTGGAGGGCTCTCCCACATGTCTCAGCAGCATAGATGGTTCAAGCGGGGACATGGTCATAGTATTGATTTCTGTCACTACCGCGTCTTCTCAAATATCCTCATCCACTATAGATTTTTCCTTTAATTCACCAATAAAATTTAGGGAGATTCGGTTCACATCCATACTCATCATTAGATAAGGGATCCATTAAGTGAATTACATTAATGAAATCGAAGAACATATCTTCATCTGATGAGGATTCTATCCCGCGGGTCAACTCTTGTGGTACCATTTTGTGGGATGGTACCCATGATTTCAAGAATGAAGGAAAGAAGTTTGAGAGATTCAAATACAACTTTAGATTTAGTATATGCTCCTCTTTCTATGTTTTCCTCCGACCCTTCTTTCCATGTCATTTTTTAGAAGATTGACTATTATAAGACTATGGTTCCAATGGATTCATTTGTGTCATCACATAAGATGCCAAGGTAATAGTTGGTGGTTTAACAATGATTGAGGGATATCATGATTATAGTTTATTTTCTTTTTATTCATCCAATCAATGAAATTATGATCACCTTTTTTGGTAACCTTCTACCATTCACCCTCTTCCTCAAGATTGGAAGTAGAAACACATGATACCTATGCTAGTGGATTTCCTAACTTCACTTACCTAGATTCCACCATTTTTTGAAGTATGTATTTGAAAACAAAGAATTCATGGATGGTGTGTCTCAATTTCTGATTTAAGGGTAAATAGTTTGGGATATCTTCGAGACTAGTCTAATTAGGTCTCTTCAGATTTTGCAACTTTAGCAGGTTATTCTCCAAAGCTACTATTAAGTATCCAGGAACTTTCTTGTCTCACAATAAATAAAATTTATTCTTTAGTTACTCAAAATAGTTTCTCCTCCACTCCCTTATCTCATCATAATGATGTGGTCATTTTTGCTGATGCTCAATAGGGGGTTCCATATGATATGGAATAGGCTTTGGATCTGGTGTTGGTGAAGGAGCTAGCTTAAGCATGATTAGGGCAGCCTCTTATTTTCCTATTATCTTCCCTTAAGCTAATGGAATTAATCAAAACTTTTCCTTAAGTTTTCAAGATGGAATCCTCCATTATTTTAGAAACTACAGCAAGATAACAAAACCCCCATGTATATTTCATAGGGATTATTGGTGTGCTCAACTCTTCATGGAGATTCTCTATATAGATAGACAACAAAACTTCTTGGGGAAGTTGAATGTTTAAGGAGTAGGTCAACCCCTTCCATAAATAAATTAAATCTGAGACCCTCTTATTCTTCCATTGTTTGTATTTATAGATTTTGAGGACTATTTTATTTTTTATTTTAATTGAAATAGAAACTATCTATGGATATATTCCCATCCTACGATTGATCGATCTAGAAAACAAGTGTACCATAAAAAGGCCATCTCTGGTAGTATTTATATGAATCACCTATGTTTTACTACTTCTTATTGTGTAGGGGTACCCATCATGGGACCATAGTGGGACATGAAATGTATCATATACTTCTTCGGGTCCCCGAATCCATTAAAAATTGGAAATATAGGGTTCCAAAAATTTGGCGGAGCGATCAGATAAACTCATTCAAGGTAAGGATTCTATTTCATCTACACTAGTGAATACCATTATTCCATATCTTCCTATCGATCAATCAATAACTCAATGGTATTAATAATCACTTGAGGGATTTTTATTTGAATAGGAGTTGAATAAGGGAAGAAATATGAAAAGTTATATGTGATGGCTCTGTTCATACCCATGGCAGGTAGCCTCTAGGGGATGGTATGTGAGGATATGTCTAACCCAGCACTGGTTGTGCACCCAAGGGAGGTAAGTCCTGATATCTCACCACTATGGGGTCTAATTATATTGGTTTTTGGTACCCTGGATTAAGAGGATGTTCTAGCTCCATCTCATCTATTGGGATGAACTCTATTTGCTGAGGTGCATTGTTTGGGAGTATTGGGTGAGGCTCTGCTTGTAGAACATATCTGTTAGGGATATTACCTCTTATTAGTTCTATGTTGAGTCTTATCAACTCCTTTATCTCATACTCCTAGTGATAAAAACTTTCCTTGGGTTTGAGGAGTTAAAACTCTTTGATAGGTAGGTGGTGTGCAGCCATAAATTTACCCTTTTATATAGAGGATGCTCATTGAGGAGATAATAGTCGATTAGTTTAGGGAATATCCATATTCATAGAAAGCCTATAGTTTTTAATATGCACACCTTCTTTAGTTATTTTAGTGTGGAATGTATTATGAATAGAATTCCTCCTTCAGTTCCCCTATATCAGCCTTGTGTTATGTAACATCTGTACTGGTGGTGTTAATGACATTCATCAATGTGTAACACATTTCATGAATTTAATAATCCACTTTGAGGGTCTTATTTTTTTGCACCCTCCACAAGGATTAACCTTATCCTTCACTATTCCTCTTGGAATCGTTTGATGAATAGTGATCCGAAGGGAATCTCCAGACAATTTTTTTGTTCATGTTCCAAGTGAGGAAAATGAGTCGCATGGTGGGATGAGATGAGAGGATCCATTTTACGGTGTTAATCCTAAATGGAAAAGACTGAATTCCATTCAAGAGGAGGAGGTTACGGTAAAAAAATACCTTAGTCATGTGGGAAAGGGTTACTCCCTTTCCATTTACATAACCTTTTGATCCTGATTTTATGACCTTGAAGGTTGTGTTAAAAAATATCACATCCCTACAGGATTAGGTAGCTCCTAGATTTTAATGGATATTGATTCCATGGATTCTATTACCGTGGCATCTTTTTTATTTTATAGAGCCTTGTTCGAACATGGGTCGGGTCCATTGTATGGTTTGCACCTGAGGCACCTTCATCCAAAGATATCAGTGATGCCTGAAAATTTCTTACCTTATGTGGGAGGATTGCTCAATATTTTCGTATTCTTGATTTAGGAGTTTTTCTATGGTTCTCTCTCTTCTAGACTGATTTCTTTAAGATTTGATCAAGGTTGATTTTTTTGGAGCATACCATATATTGTGAACAAGTTCCATTTCTTGAAGTCGTCCTAAGGATATGAAATTTCATGATGTCGCCTTTGGTGGGCCTTGATAATCAGGTAGTGAGGTGAAATGTAACACCCCATGTTCACTACATCCTTTGATATAAAAACTATATAGGGCGTCAGTGATCAGATGAAATAAATTTTTTAATTCATTGAGACATGCATGTTTAAGGGATCTTTGTTGTTTTCCCAATTTTATGAGTTGTTCATCTAGGAGAGTTGAAAAGTTGATTTGACTATTATCCCTTCTATTACCTTGATTTTTATTGGATATTATTCATAAAGAAATACTTTTTTCTTTAAGTGATGAAGAATGGTCCATATATTGATGTGGATTTCTTGCACGTAATCTTCTAAAAATTCCACTGGAATACTATATTGGGGAGTGTCTAAAGGATAGAACATGACTGGTGCATTTTATTTAGCTGACTATCTCCTCAAGATCATGGTGTCTTATTTATCTTTCACAAGAGGCTCCTCAACCTATTCTAACCAATGTGGATTTTTACCTACTAGTTTATTATAAACAACAAGTTCGAAAGGGGTTTCCTCTATCATATTGAAAGGCAGGAGATCCAAGGCTGGTTAAGAGAATAGTCATTTCTTTCAGCTATCTTCTTGTTAAGAAAGGATTTCACTTTTCAATGATGAGGAATCAAGCATAACATGCCTCATTTTCTTAAGTTTCTCATTATAGGAGGGAATTCTCAAAATTAAATCAATAAGGAGAGGACCTCCTTGGTAAAGTGAAGTGTATCTTTGGGGAGGACCTTCGTAGTAAATGCCATCATGGGTAGGACTAAAATCACAGATTGAAATAAAACTAAAAGAATAATTCCTACAATTTTTACAATGAGGAGGACCTTTATGGAGGATGATATCAAGGGGACAACCTCCTTGTGGTTTTATATTCTTCCCATGCAGAGGGTTGTCGTGGTTCTCATCAGGATACAGACTCTCATGATCGATGAAATTGTTTACATGAAGCAAAATTTTGTGGTAAGATGTTTGTGAAGGAACTTTAGAATTGATACTACTATTTTATTAATTTAGAAACATAATATTATGATCTTAATCCACCATAAATAAATATTTTAGGGATTTAATAATTTTAGTATTAAGTAGGGTGGGGTCATAAACCATCTCTTTATTTTCCAGTCACCTTTGGTGAGGCTTAATTTTGGATGCCTTCTTGTGAGTGACTATGGTATCTTGTTAGGGATAGTGTATTTCATATACAGTATCTTGTTTTGTTAACTCCCATTTCACTATCAGAATTTTCTAACAGTTTTATGGAATTTTGTCATGGGTTTTTGTTTTCCCTGGAATAGTCACTAGAGTAGATTGATGACCTCTAGTTGGAATGGGGGTATGGTCCCAATCCAATTATCCATATATCATAGGGAAATTTGGCCCATTACCCTCCTAGAAAAAGTTATAGATGTGTGTTGGCTCCGGAGTGACCATCATTTTGTGTTTATGAGTCACCCCAATTGTGGGAATGGAGTAGTGTGTCTTCCCCTCTACCACTTCCATTGTCGTTATGATATCATGAAAAAAAATTGATGTGGGTAGGGATTTTTTTTCTTCCCTTTTACAATTGTTAGGATGTACTGTGTAACTTCATTGGTCATAATTGAGATATATACCTATTTTTTGGTTAGATAATGGGGGGTTTTCCTGCTCCTTTCCTTCATTTCCTACCAAAATATACTGATAGTACTCAGGTTAGGGAGTAGAGATATAGTTTTCCCCTACTTGTTCTGAGGATCTGCTAGTTGTTTTCTAGGAATACTATCATATGAGGCTAGAGGGCTTGATAGGTATGGGAAGGTGTGTGCTCTTGCTCATGTTTTTCCACCAAATTTGATGGGTGGGCTTCATAGATGTGGGTAGTTGATTGTGCCTACTCATGGTTTTTTATCATATTTGACTAGAAGGCTTCTCTAGATACTGCCAAACCATACTAGGAGGATTGGCTGGTGTGGTTATGTGTTTGTTCTTGCTCACTTTTTGCTACTAAATTTGAATAGAGGGATTCTTTGGAGGGATCACAGGTGTATCCTTGTTCTCTATTGTCTAGTTTCTACCCTATTCAGGCAATATTGAATACCTGGGTCAAGGTGACCTATGTTGGACTCTTGAGGAAAACACACCCATCATTATGAGGGTTTGATGATGCATGGTGTTAGTGGTGGTGGTGGCTACTGGCAGGAGCCCTTTAAAGGGACCCATGTGTTGTCTGGATAGGGCCATCAATGACCTCTTGATCTACCTCCCTGATATAAGGGAGGATATTATGACAATATTCTAGGGATAGGATCCCGAAACAATTTGAGAAGGAAACTAGTGGCATCTGCTTCTAGGCCAACCATATTCCATCACTAAGTAGATGTTTGATAGGTATTCATGAGCTATATGTCTTTTTGAGAAGCCCCCAGGGTTGGGATGGTACCATTTAGATGGTACTCCCAAAACAATGCATTTGAGACCCAATGTTGGAGATGTTGAGTTGGAGATGGTGCCATCTATTTATTTGAGGACCCATCTTGTGCAGTGGACAAAGCATATATCTGTTGGAACTAGTAAGACATCATTTTTATTTAATGGAATTTTGGTTGAAATTTTCTGAATACATATGAAAAAAACATTAAAATCATATAAAATCATCATATGAATAACTTAACACATACACAATTGATTTTTTTGGATCTATGTTTGGCCCTATTTCATTTTGTGTGAAAAAGGGTCCTGACATGTGGGAAGCATAGTTATCTTAGTTAAGGATTCACATCAGGTTCATCATTTATTTTTATGAAAATGCATGTCATAGTATTCTCTCAACAGTTGATTGTGTGGGTTTAAATGTTGCATAATAATCCATGTCGAGTTCACCATTTTCAAGTGTCTTCCAACAGGTATTGTTCATAAAGATGGAAAAACCCAAAAATTCCCTTTATTTGGGGTGTTTCACGAACCTACTTTCCAAAGGCTGGTGGTTATTGGGAAATAAATTTAATGATGCTTTAGGACTCACATTGGTTTAGAGTATTGGAGTTGGGGCTCATCACACCCTTTTGGAATTAATTATTTCCTACTTTAAGGATCTCTTAAATATTTAATACATATTCAGGAATCCATTATTAAATCCCAAATATAACATGAGTTTCCCTTAAATTAACAATCAATTATTAGTATGTATGAATTTTAGAATCATATGTATATATCCAAGTTTCTTCATTGATGGATATATTTGTATGTATCTAAGATTATCCATTTATGGTACCCTTTTTGAATAGATTATAGATTCTTATGAAGTTTTTTATTACGTTACTGGTTTTAAGACACACTATGGGGTGATCATAAATTTATCATCATCTAGGTAAATGAGAGTTGTTTTGATATTAGGATCGGGCTCATGAGATAGGATTCCTATGTATCCTTGTGAAAGGAATTAGAACCCATGCAGTTTGGTGCCACTTATTAGGACACATCATACCTTTTAAGTTAATGTGATGAGGCCAAATTTTACAGCTTAACACGATCGGGCAAAGATGTCTAGGAAAAAGGTTCCTAGTTAAGGGAGGGTGTGGGACTTATATTGAAGAATCCCAGGGGACTATAGAAGAGATATATCCTCCCAAGTTGGAAATTAAACTACTAGGAATGCATCCCAAAGAAAATTAGGATAAATTTTAGGTATTTGGTTTAGAACTCGGGGAGGATTCCTACATATCCCATTTGAATTATAATCTAATACCATATAGTTTAGTTAAAGTTTGGGGCTTACACCTAAGGAGGAGGCCCTTTGAGTATTTTTATCATAGGGGATATGTCCCTTTGATATGGATTGGTGTTTTGAGGACCCACACCTATGGAGGCCCTCTAGAGGTTTATCTTATAGGGGATGTGGCCCTTTGAGATGGATACATGTATTTTGAGGATACACACCTATGGAGTCCCTCTAATGGTTTGTCTTGTAGTGGAAATGGCCCTTTGAGATTCATACATGGCTTTAAGGACCCACACCTATGGAGGCCCTCTAAGGGAAGGTGGGAGGAAGATCTAGAAATGGATTCTCTATCGGGACATGCATCTAACCATGCTGATGTCATGATCATCACTAAGCTTTAAGCCTGTGTGATTCATGATCAATGTGAGAAACAATATTAAGTGGAATATTTGAAAACCCACTTTATCTCCTACATCTGCTAGTGGATGAGTTTAGGGATATTATATAGAGAAAGGACTATGTATCCCCTCTCCTCTATTGTTTTTTTGACCCATGGGATGGAATATAGAAGGGGCATGACCTCCTGTAAGAAAAGTTATGGGCATACTCAAAGAGGGATTATCTATTATTTATTCCATATAAGATGAGAGAATGATCTAGCAATAACCCTCATAAAATGGAAAATCAATCTTCCCCTCCCTCATTGTCTAAAATGGGTAGGTCCCTGGTCTTAGTGACAATGAGGGAAGGGAAAGGCCCTATCCCTCATGTCTGAAACTGGGAGGTCCCTAGCACTTCCCCTAGGGTTGGGGTCCTCATTACTTAAGTTATGTTCAATTTTACACACCCTGAGAACCTAATCATTGGGTAGGAAAGGTTTTGGATAGATCTTTCAAAAATAATTCACAAACAAATAGGAGACATTCTAGTGTGTCTTTCACCATGTTAGTGAAAATATAGAGGCCTTGGTGGAAGTTTTAATTTTCTCTCACTCGGATTGGAGTACCAAGGAAAGAAGTTCCCTAGAATTGGTGTCATGATAATGGTCTCAAAGGTGGAATATGCAAGTGAAGGCTACATTAGATAGAGAGGTCTCACATAGGGTAGTCAGTGGCGGACTTGCGATGTCTCGCATAGGGTAGGCATGGGTGGACTGGAGATGTCTTTGGGCAATAAAAAACCTATGAAAACAAACTTAGGAGAGGCCTTTATCAAGGCTCAAGGGTATTTTTAGGTGTATTTGGATGGCCGGTGCTTAAGTATCGGGCATGATAAAGGGTCTTCTCCCTTGTGTTCTTGAATTGGGGAAGGTGTATCATGTAGGTGATCTATGTTTAAAACACTAAGGGAACTTTAATCCTACTAACCCCCCCCCCCTAATTACCTCTTCTTTAAAGGATTGGAAATTGATAGAGAAAATATTTTCAGTTATTTTCTTCAAAATTTTAGTCTTTTTAATATCACTAATGTTATATTTCAAGGGTAACTATAATATTTTATGTTTTTGAATCATTTTTTATCTTTATTGGAAAAATGGCCTATTTTGGATTTTAACTATTTTAATTTATTTCAATGTTTCAGCCATAAATTTTTCTTTGATGATCTAAATAAAAAAATTATAATTTTATAAGTTTTTATGTTAGATGGGATTAATTTTATTCTTTAGGACAAAAATCTCAATCCATTATTTTAAGGTCCAAATATTGCTCACAATTCCATCCTCGAAAACTATACATAGATCTAGATAATTTTATTTTTGGGCCCATGACTCATAAAATGAAAAATAAATATAGCTAAATTTTAACATAGAGCAAGTTAAAATCTGGAGGAACAACTTAAATTAAGGTGTATATGCATGATTCCTTCATTTTTAAGGCAATAAATGCATGGGAATTATGCTGAATTGGAATACAAAAAGTGACCGGTCCAGAATCTATTTTTTTGAGTAAATGTGTTATAACTATCTCCAAACCTATCCAATTAAGATAAAAAAAAAATTTAGAAAGAGTAGAAATATAAAAACAACTTTAAATAATACCACGTTATTAAATTATGTCATTAAAATGGGATAAAATGAAGAAAAAAACGGATGATTAATTTAGAGCCAAAAGTTTCACCTCTTTTTCCTATAAAAGAGTGTTTCTTATTCATTTCAAGTGTTGGAAACTTTGGTGTAGCCTTTGTTTTCCATTTTTATATAGTTTTGTAGTTTTATTTATTTTTTAATATTATTCTGTATTCTTAGAATATGTTATTATTCTTCTTTTTCTCTTTCTATCATATTTTTATCTTTTGTGTTTTTCACCCCAATCTTCTCCACCATGATATCTTATGCTCTTGATCATGAGTAAATAACTCGAGGAAGTTCTTGGGGGATCAATAAAGTGATGAACCCAAGTATTTGGAAATTCATTCTTAATGTTTCTTATTTTCTTAGAGTTATTCTGATAGGGATCTTAGTGGGAAAGGTTCCTTTTTGTCTCCACTTGCCACCCGAGATTTAGCTTCTTCTTTCTGCATTATTATCCCTTGATCAAAGAGGTGGATGTGTGGTCTCTAGATGATCATTAAGTGTACCATATATTCACAAAATATGAAGTATAGTATGTTCATGCATATTTTGTAGCATGTTCAATAATTTTATTTTAAACTAAAAAAATATGATGAAGGTTCACTCTGAGTGTTATCCCAGGAGGATCTCCTTTCTATCTAACATCATTATGTCAGCACTCATTGTGTTTTCATTGAATTTACATGTTTAATTTTTTTATTCCATTCTAAATTCTAAAAACTCATTTATTTTAGTTTTATTTCATAAATATAAAAAAATATAAAAAAAGTGAATTATAAGTAGTGAGTTATTGACCACAATATCTCTTCAAGAGAACGATCAAGGTCAACCCCTGTGATGCACTTAGTTATAAATATTTTAGAGAGAGTGCATGACAATGATTCATCAAATTAGTGCTATTTTAGGGGATCTAAGAGGTCTTACTTCAATATTTTTATTAAAATTTTTTAAATAATTTTCCTTTCATTAAAAAAATAGAAAAACATAAATTGTAAAAAAAATTAAAAATAATCTTTGTTCATGATATCTTTCGATTCGAATTTTTATGCATGTACTGATGAATCTCAGGTGCCAGAAGAAGCTTACAATGATCTTGATGTTCATTTTCAAAGTATTAGTGATAAAATTAAAAACATTTAGATCCAAATAGAGTGGATATCTGAATACGTACATGCATCCTAGGAGAAACCTAATCCAGATCTAGAACCTGAACCTAACCGAGTGGTGGAAGAGATTTTACCAATGATTTTTTATGTCAAAGAACCTAAGGTGGGTGATAAAGATCTATTAAAGGAATTAATCACATAATCCCACACTCAACCATTTCTCAAGTAGGTCCCATAAGTACACATGAAAGATGATGCACTTATTGGAGATCAACATTTTTTGGAAGAATCCTAGAACCACTGTGTTGAAGTTAACCTGAAACTTGATCTTCTCATCCTTGATAAAGAAAAATCAGGACATATCTACCTCTCTTTATTTGGAATATGATAACAAAGATGCACCTAAAGATATATAGTTTCCATTGGTCCTACCTTATGTGATCAATGTTCAAGTTGACTTACTTGAAAGGGAATATTTCTTCATTGATTCATCATGTTTTAATATTATTCAAGCTGAATTGTTTTCTGACTTTACCTTTTCTAAAATGTATTATACAACACAAATAGAGAAGGACTTGGATGTTAATTATGAAACTACCCAAGTGGTGGTGATTGAAGAATAAGATATATAGAATCTATTTGTGGTATAATTACCTCCTCGATAATGACTTGGATTCTATATTGAGGAGGACACCACATAAGTTAATAGGGAACACCCCTATTTTATTTCCCCTCCTACTCTTGACCTTAAATTATTTCTTTATTATTTATTGGGGGTTAGAAATTCTATTATCTTCTTTTGGTTTCTTTACTTTCATTTTTTACTCATGAACATTGGGAAAATTCACATTTGGTGGTTCATTAAAAATAAATCACACCCACCTTCTGATTGGGGATAATCCACTACAACTGCTTGACTAAGGGAACTAAAACCCAATCACCTTCTTGGGGGTCAAACCAAGCATTATCCCTTTTATATACAATTTATATTTATATTTATTTATTTTTATTATTTATTTTCATTTATTTCTTGTATTTTTTAAGTGGTATAAATTAGGAGACTAACTCAAGGCTATCACTGAAAAATAAACCAGGTTGTGTCTTTTCGCTTCTTTATTTTGTTTACTGCCCAATTTAAATTTTGTGTGAAAATGTATATTGATCTGATTTGAGATAAAAATATTTTAGTAAATATAATATGTTTTGGGGGAGGTATTTTTGCTTTTTTTTATGAATTTTTCATGTGATTCTATTTTTTGTGCCTTTTTTTTAATTTTTCATGTTTTTTTTTCATTTTTTGGGTGTATTTTTAGGTGTCTTGAGCTAAATCGAATACTTTGTAAAATTAAAACCATCTTGGTATTTTTGAAATATGGATTAATTTAATTTTTTAGGATTTAAATTATTATTAAATGGATTTTTTTTATTTCCAATCTTTTTATTTGAGTAAATTTGATTGATTTTGAAACTCATGTGTTGTAGTAATATTCAAATTGAAAATCTTCCCCAATCTGAGAGGTTTATAAAAATATTTGAAATATTTTTTCATTTATATTTTTAGTGAGAGTATTGATTCATATTTTTTTGATCCAGAACATTTTTTTTTTTTCTCTTTTTCTAAGCTTTTAGAGTTCATTTAATGTGTTAAGTATGATTGAGGCATCACTTTCAAATACCTTTTTACATTGAACTCTAATTTTCGCCAACCTTTTCATGTGACCTTTATTAATCCCATAGTCGTCATGAAAAAACTTCTTTTTAAGCCACATTATAATCCATTTATTTATTTACAACCTTCTCTATAATTTAAATTCGTGATTATTGTTGAACTCAAGTGTGGGGGGGGAGAAGATGAGCTGTATTTTTCCTTCTAGAACAATCAATTAGAGCTGAAAGGAAAAAAAGTGTTTCCATATTTATCAAAGATTTAGTGGAAACAATTTCATGATGGAAAGATGGTTTAGTGGACCCAAAATATCATTAAAAATATTGTATGTGTGTTCACTAATTTTTGAAGATAAAAAATTTCCTCACTTTTTCCCAAAAATATGATTCTGAAGAGAAATCTATATCCAAATTCAAGCTAAAACAATGATACAAATGGAGAAAATAGGGAAGAAATTTATCATTTATTCTGAAATTACAATTTTGAACTTCCAAATAAATAAATAGGTGTTTTTAGGTGATTAAGTTTTTAGGTGATTGAGGAGGACACCATTCTTGAGTAAAATTGTTTTCATGCATTTACATCACTTTAAAGCTTAACCCTCCTCATTCTACCTCAAATTATTTTACATTTAAAACCTTATAACCATAATCCTAAGAACAAAAAAATAAAAATAAATCTTTATTGACACATTTTTTACTCTTTTAAGTGGATATATTATGAGGATAGAAATCCTATATAGATCACACATGTTCTTGAGAATGAGAAAAACTCCACATTAAATATTCTTGAGTGAAGAGAGAAATATTTTTTCAGGGAGGTAGGTACAATATGAATGTGATGATTAACATAAAATTTAATTTATTATTATGTTTTTTAGGATTTATTTAATATTTATCCATGTATAAGGAATGATATTTTCCACTGATGTGATAATTCAGCTGTATTGTCATTTATACTTTGGGAAGTTTGTTTTGACCTTGGTATAAGATGATTTCCCAGGAGTGAAATGTTTAAGTTTGGTGAAATTGATAAAGAAAATATTTTGAATTATTTTATTCTTAATTTTAGTCTTTTTAACCCCAAAAATGTTTCAATTCAAGGTAAATTGTCACATTTTATGTTTTTGAATCATTTTTTAGATTTATTGCAAAAATGGCCTATTTTGGATTTTAACTATTTTAATTTATTTCAATGTGCCTGACATAACTTTTGATTTTATAATAAAAATATAAAAACTATTATTTTATAGGTTTATATGGTCTATGGTAATCATTTTATTATTCATGACCAAAATCTTAATCCACCATTTAAAGGCTCAAATCTCACTCACAAGTTCAACCTCTAAAATTGTGCATAGATCTGAAGAATTTTATTGTTGGGGCCATAACCCAGAAAATTATAAACCAATAGATATGAAATTTAACATGGATAAATATAACATCAGAATAAACAACTTTAATTATGGTGTAAACATTTTATTACTTCAAAGGTAATAAATGCATGGGAATTTGGCTGAATTGGAATATGAATGGTCACTTGTCCAGAATAAATTATCAGATTAAATGTGTTGTATCACTCTCCAAATATTTCCAATGAAGCTAAAATTTTGTATTTGTAATTAATATAAATATAATAACAACTTTTAATAAAAAAAACTTTAGCAAATTCTGTCATTAATTTGGTATAACTGACAGAAACATTTGGATAAATTTTTTTGGATCCAAACATTTCACCTCTTTTTCTTATAAAAGAGTGTTTCTTATTTATTTAAAGTGTTTGAAACTTAGGGGTTTCCTTTTTGTCCCATTTTATGAATTTTTTAGTTTTATTTATTTTATAATATTATTATACTTTCTGAAGTGCAATGTGTTGCATTTGTTGTCAATGAGGCATGAAGTTGTCTTGGAATGAATGGATGTCAAGGAGTCAAGATATGAATTTCAAAGGATGTGATGGTGATGGTGATGAAGGAGAATGGCCATGGTACTAAGATGCATGTCACTTAGGAGATTCACTAAGTGGTATTGGAAATTGTGGTTGAAACATTCTCCATGTATATCTGACGATTGCTGAGCTGCTCTATAAGTTCCAAGAACTTGTATCCTGATGATACAATGTCACAACATTGATTGAAGACCATGCATTGTCTTCACAATGCATGAGGAGTTGAAGTGATCCATCCACAATCACTAAGTGGATGAAGTGGTGCAAATGAAGCCCATGTACTAATTCTTAGTGCATGATGAATTGAATGTGATCCAACTTGACCTCTAATTGGATCATTGAAGAACATTGAAGAATTATTTGATTCAGGAGCTTCGGTTGATGGTGAACCTTTTGAATTCCATATCCTAAGTAAAGATCATGTGAGGAGAAGAAGTGGAGGAATTCTTAAGATGATTAAGATGAAAAACCTTCAAGAATTCCCTCCTAAGTGAAGATTATTTGTTTAAGGAGAATGGAGGAATTCTTAAGAAGAAGAAGAAGAATAGAGATGGGAAGAAGAAAGGCTTGAAGTGGCTTGGCATTTGGTACTTGATATGGCTTGATTTCATGGAGGACTTTGTTTTTTGACAAAGTCTTATTCAAGACTTAGCCAAAAATTAGGCCCTCAAGGGCCAGCCTTAAGGGTTCAACCCAAGGCACATGTGGGAACCAGGTCACCACGCCCAAGGGGATCCCATGGGGCCAGCCCAAGAGAGGCCGGGGCCGTGTGTAAGCCCCAGGCCACGCAGGGAGTCAAGCCTGCGCAGCCTGGGCGCCAGTAGCGTGCCCGGAGGATGCAGAGTGGGCGCTAGAAGCGCGCCCGCAGGAGCAGTGAGTGGGCGCAGAGCGCGCCCGCAGAGAGAACCCGGTGCGGGGCGGCACCGGGAGGGGGGAAGTTCAACTGGCGAGTTGAAGGGAGCGGCTGAGTAATAAGCTGCGTGAAATCCGCGGAAGGTTTCGATGTGGGACGCGCAAAAAATCCCGGGAGCGAATCTGAGCCGCTCGATCAATCGCGCGCTCGATCTGGACCGCTCATCTGATCCGCGGCGAGATCTCCAGATCGCGGCCGTCCGATGTATTTCAAATGCCGCATCCAACGGCCCAGCACTCGTCCTCTTCCCCGAGCTCGGCTGAGGTCTCCCCGCGCCTTCCCGCGAGCTCCGCTCGAACCAGAGGCAACCTGAAGCCGGTTTTCGAGTTCCCGGCCACCTCTGAAGGATCTAAGACCTCCATTGTGATCGTCTGAGCATAACGAACACAACCATGCCTTAAAATGGGCTTGCATGTAGTGTATGGAGAATTTCGGTCGAGGCCATGGCAAACGAAGTTGCCAGGCCATTGGGGTGTTCGTGCTATGCATGCATGAGCCAAAACAGAGGCCGTGCATGCGTTATAAATCGCATGCACGAGGAGGAATAAAAATGAAAGAGCTCGCGGTGAAACAGAGAGTAAAAGCAAGATTCGTAAAGATTTTTAAAGAACCGAAATCTTCGGTGATTCAAGATTTATTGCACATGGATAATCTGAGGCATCTCTGCCTATAAAAAGGAGAGGTCGAGACCTCATTGATGTTGCTGATCCTTTCTTGAAAATCAGAAGACCCGTGAGTGCCTCTGCCTCGCGAAGAAAGAAGCCACCGCGCAAAAACATTGCGCGGCTGTTGTCCCGAAGCCACCCGAGGCTTTGAAGTGTTCCCTACGCGCCTACTCCCTTGCGTGACAAGAAGAACCCGAGGCCGCTTCCTTGCGCGCCCGAGGTTGTCACCCTCTCTGTTCGCAAATTTGCGCGACAGGAGGAAGAGCCCGCGGTGTTGCACCTGCGTGCCCGCGGCTGGTTGCACTTGTGCGCCCCTTGGCCAGTGCAACTTGCGCGCCTTGTGCTCCAAGCACTTGCGCGATGCCTTGCATCCAAGGCTTTGCACGGCTGCCCCTTGCACCCTGACATCTTGAGGGACAGTGGGTGTACAAGTGGGTGAAGTGAATACCACCACATCCCTAGTGTGTGTGTGCCAAGTGAGGAGAAGGCCCTACGGGCAGTAGCTTGGTTCAAAGAGGGTGAACCCGAGGCCCTAGTGTTTTGTGTGCTAAGTGAACAAGGAAAGGCAGTGGCCCTAGAATATGCATAAGGAGAAGGACACATTCGGGTTGTGTGTGCAAAAAGGAGAGAGAGGCCGTAGCCTTGTGCAAACAAAGGAGACCACACCATTGTGTGTGTGTGCAAGTAGTGAAGGAAGACCCGAGGCCATGTGTGTGCACAAAGAACAACACCAAGTGGTGTGTGCCAAGTGAAGTGGAAGACCACACTTGGTGTGTGTGTAAGAATTGAATAATCCATAGTCTTGGTTGTGCATTTGAACAAAGAAGAACACACTTTAAGTGTGTGCATTTGAAGAGGCCGAGGGTTGTGACCTTGTGTGTGCACACTTCGAAGAACAAATTAGAAGAACACTAAAGTGAGTGTGTGTGCAACAAGAAGTGTGAAGGCCAAGTTTCAAGTGTGTGCAAAATGAAACAAGTGTGTGCAAAGAGACAAGTTGGCCGAACCTAGTGTGTGCACTAAGAAGTGTGTATACACATAGAAGAAGAAAAGGGAGGACTCACACAAAGTATAACACACATTTCAAGTGTGTAAGCAAAAGGAATTAAACGTGTGAAGGAAAAGAAGAAAGGTGTGTGCTTAAACAGTTTAAACCCTTAGTGGGTTTATTGCACCAAGAGAAGAAAGAGGGAAGTGCATGAATGCATGCATGCACGTGCACACGTGAAGAAAGATAAATCAGTGATGTGCATCTGAGGAGTCCAAGACCAACAGACCTTTTCAGAGGCTGTTGAAGATTCTTGAAGAAAGAGGTCAGGTCATCCTTAGAAGAAGGAGATAAAGCCTGAGCAAGACGAGAAGACCTGATCATCACAAGTGATCAGAAGTACAGAGCAAGGCCAGCAGTCTTTATCCCAGACTGCTGAAGATACTTGAAGAAGCTGAACAAGAAGAAGAGCTACTCGTGTGACTCGAGAAGCCAGGAGAAGACCCTGTGGGACTCAGGGAGAAGAAGTCTTCAGTGGGATTCTGGAGCAGGCCAGTGGGACTCTGGTAACACTGTGGGACGCAGTATAAAGACCCTCCTGTGGGACTCAGGAGAGATACAGTGGGACTCTGTATCGACCATTGTAATTCTAACAAGTTATAATGGAGAATCCATGCTGGGAAAGCATGGCAAGGATGTAGGCCTTTGGTGCCGAACCTTGTAAATCCTTGTGTCCAGTGCCTTTACATTTACTGCATCATTCGTGGAAAGGTGAGAGATACAAGAAGAGTGGATCGAGGCTTTAACCAGCCATAGAGGTTTAATTGATAAGAAATCAATTAGTAAAAAGTTTTAAGGGATCACTGATTCACCCCCTCCCCCTCTCAGTGATTCACACTGATCTGGGCACTTCAATTGGTATCAGAGGAAGGTTACCTCTAAAAGATCCAAGGGAGTCTTTACTCAGTGCAGATTTGAGGAAATGAGTGACCAGCCTCAAATGGAGATATCTGCCAAGACTCAGAAGAACAGAAAGAAGAAACAGGCCAAGAAGATGAAGAAGATGGTTGCTACAAACAGAGAAACACCTTCTATGGAAAGAAATGTGAAAGTCACATCAGATGACAATTCCTTTTATCATTCTTCTGATGAAGCCTGCTCTAGCTGTGATGAAGATGGAAGGAACAATGATCTTCTAAATGCAATCAAATATCTTCAGAAGACAGTCCCCAAGGAAGTGGCAATGTGTATAGCTACAGGCCTCCTTGATCTTCAAGAAGAAAAATTACAGCTGGAAGATGAAGCCAATTCACTGGAAGATCAATTGGCAAAAAGGGTTGGCATAACCAACACTCTCAGAAAGCTGGTAAATGCCAAAGATGAAACAGTATCTCTTTGCAATGAAAGATATGAAGATACCTGTGAAGAATTGCAAAGGAGCTCTTCTGAGAAAGAAATATTTTTGATAATAATCAAAGAAGTTTTCCATGCACTGGAAAAGAGGCATAAAGTGTCAATGGTTGTCAAAGATGCTCAACTAGAAGATAAAGTCAAAAGGGTGAAGGAGCTGGACAATTCATTACTGGAAATAAAGAAGGTGCATGATGACCAGATGAAACAGCTAAAACAGAAATGGGAAGGAAGGCTAAGAACTATTGAGGATGAGAAGAACTCCCTCAATATGAAATGCTTAGAACTGGAGGTGATATTGAAAAATCAGCAATCACCCAAAGCCCAAGCCTCCCAGACAGCTGGAAGAAGACATGTTGCTACTCAAGTATGCTTTGAGCAGGATGATTCTAAGAGAAAGACATCCTCTAATAAAAGTGCAACATCTTCTAGAAAGAAGGTACCATCCATACCATCTTGTACTAATGCTTCTAATTGTGTTTCCACAAAAAGTGCAGGATGGAAGAATAATTCCAAACAAGTATGGATGAAGAAAATGAAGAAGCAGAGCTCTCCTGAAATAGCACAACAAGTCAAGAAAAGTACCCAACAATCAGAAGGACTCAATAGGTCAAGATTTGTGGGTCAATGCTGGTGTTGTAATAAGTATGGGCATTGTGCAAAGGATTGTTGGTACAATCCAATGAATGTCAAAGCACAGAGGAAGCCCATGCCTAGGGGGAGCAAGCCAGAAGGAAGGAAGCAACATCCACAGGTCCAGAGACATCTGTTTACTGCAAATAGATTTGGATTACTTGATAACATCTGGGATGATTGCAAAAGTGGTCAAAAAGATACATGTCAATCTCCAACTGTATCCAGAGCTCAAAAGAAGAAAAGATCACTGAACCTGGCTAAGAGAGATTCCTTGGGAAGCAAGAAGAATGTATAAGATGCTCCCAAGAAGAATTTGAAGAATAAAGAGAAGTCCTTGGAATTCAAATCCAAGAAGGGTGATGCATCCAGAAGGACCACCAAGAAATGCTTCTACTGTGGAAAGAAAGGACACATCATGGACCTTTGTAAAGAATTCATGAAACTAAATAGAAGCAGACTGAACTCCAAAAGACAATCAATCCAGAAGAAGAAGGGATTGATTGAAAATAAGTTGCCTAAGAGAGGTAGCTTAGCAGCATCCAAAGAACCATGTGGAACTTACAAAACTGAGGCCATTCTTTCAAATGATTTACTTGTCATTTGGCCACATCAGTTGCAACTTTCCAGAGAACTACAAAGAGTTGAAGATGAAGCTCTGGCAATTGCTAAAGAAAGAGGGAAGAAGAAGGTTTCACATGAAGATGTTTTGAGAACCACACCAGCACAAACATCATTGAAGATCAAATGTGCAAGTGTGAAGACTGGTGAAAATGGGGCATCTCGGTTGAGAGAATCTTCTCAACCTTGTTGTTCACATTGATGAACCAAGGAGGTTCCATCTTATTCCCTTATACTCTTGGTATATACATGTGCTAACATTGCAGGGAATTGAAGATGATGGTCATTCTCATCTGGAGGATGGTTTGGATAGAATGGAGTGCACCCCTTGAGGGGGAGCCAATCTGAAGAAGATGGCATTCCTAGATTAATACCATCTTGAGAAAAGTGAAGGTATTCCAATCATACTTTCATCCCTTGTTTCTTAATTGAGTTTATCTTGTCAATTAAGGGGGAGTATGGATTGAAGACAAGTGGATGAAAGGGGGAGATTTATCATTGCACTGAACTTTCTAATGAGTTTTGTGAAGTATGTGCAGGATTTAGCAATTCATTGTTATATCTGAAAAATTTCAAACCCCTGAAGCATGATTTCACATGTACAGTGAATGTTGGACAGCATTGAAAAATCTTGGTTATATCACTCTTGTTTTCTACACCGGGTTAGCCCAAGTAGACTTAGAGTTGATTTACTAAAGGTTCCTTGCTCAAGAGAACATGTGACATCATCCCTCTCTTAGTGATTTTGAAGAAAATGCTTTTATAAGGGAGGAAGAGATTTTTGAAAGTGAACCACACCACACCTTTGCATTTGATTGCCAATAAGGGGGAGAAATATTGGCACACATATTGACCCATTCATATGTGCTAAAGTGGTGTATTGACAACAAATACAAAGGGGGAGATTGAAGTGCAATGTGTTGCATTTGTTGTCAATGAGGCATGAAGTTGTCTTGGAATGAATGGATGTCAAGGAGTCAAGATATGAATGTCAAAGGATGTGATGGTGATGGTGATGAAGGAGAATGGCCATGGTACTAAGATGCATGTCACTTAGGAGATTCACTAAGTGGTATTGGAAATTGTGGTTGAAACATTCTCCATGTATATCTGACGATTGCTGAGCTGCTCTATAAGTTCCAAGAACTTGTATCCTGATGATACAATGTCACAACATTGATTGAAGACCATGCATTGTCTTCACAATGCATGAGGAGTTGAAGTGATCCATCCACAATCACTAAGTGGATGAAGTGGTGCAAATGAAGCCCATGTACTAATTCTTAGTGCATGATGAATTGAATGTGATCCAACTTGACCTCTAATTGGATCATTGAAGAACATTGAAGAATTATTTGATTCAGGAGCTTCGGTTGATGGTGAACCTTTTGAATTCCATATCCTAAGTAAAGATCATGTGAGGAGAAGAAGTGGAGGAATTCTTAAGATGATTAAGATGAAAAACCTTCAAGAATTCCCTCCTAAGTGAAGATTATTTTTTTAAGGAGAATGGAGGAATTCTTAAGAAGAAGAAGAAGAATAGAGATGGGAAGAAGAAAGGCTTGAAGTGGCTTGGCATTTGGTACTTGATATGGCTTGATTTCATGGAGGACTTTGTTTTTTGACAAAGTCTTATTCAAGACTTAGCCAAAAATTAGGCCCTCAAGGGCCAGCCTTAAGGGTTCAACCCAAGGCACATGTGGGAACCAGGTCACCACGCCCAAGGGGATCCCATGGGGCCAGCCCAAGAGAGGCCGGGGCCGTGTGTAAGCCCCGGGCCACGCAGGGAGTCAAGCCTGCGCAGCCTGGGCGCCAGTAGCGCGCCCGGAGGATGCAGAGTGGGCGCTAGAAGCGCGCCCGCAGGAGCAGTGAGTGGGCGCAGAGCGCGCCCGCAGAGAGAACCCGGTGCGGGGCGGCACCGGGAGGGGGGAAGTTCAACAGGCGAGTTGAAGGGAGCGACTGAGTAATAAGCCGCGTGAAATCCGTGGAAGGTTTTGATGTGGGACGCGCAAAAAATCCCGGGAGCGAATCTGAGCCGCTCGATCAATCGCGCGCTCGATCTGGACCGCTCATCTGATCCGCGGCGAGATCTCCAGATCGCGGCCATCCGATGTATTTCAAATGCCGCATCCAACGGCCCAGCACTCGTCCTCTTCCCCGAGCTTGGCTGAGGTCTCCCCGCGCCTTCCCGCGAGCTCCGCTCGAACCAGAGGCAACCTGAAGCCGGTTTTCGAGTTCCCGGCCACCTCTGAAGGATCTAAGACCTCCATTGTGATCGTCTGAGCATAACGAACACAACCATGCCTTAAAATGGGCTTGCATTTAGTGTATGGAGAATTTCGGTCGAGGCCGAGGCAAACGAAGTTGCCAGGCCATTGGGGTGTTCGTGCTATGCATGCATGAGCCAAAACAGAGGTCGTGCATGCGTTATAAATCGCATGCACGAGGAGGAATAAAAATGAAAGAGCTCGCGGTGAAACAGAGAGTAAAAGCAAGATTCGTAAAGATTTTTAAAGAACCGAAATCTTCGGTGATTCAAGATTTATTGCACACGGATAATCTGAGGCATCTCTGCCTATAAAAAGGAGAGGTCGAGACCTCATTGATGCTGCTGATCCTTTCTTGAAAATCAGAAGACTCGTGAGTGCCTCTACCTCGCGAAGAAAGAAGCCACCGCGCAAAAACATTGCGCGGCTGTTGTCCCGAAGCCACCTGAGGCTTTGAAGTGTTCCCTGCGCGCCTACTCCCTTGCGCGACAAGAAGAACCCGAGGCCGCTTCCTTGCGCGCCCGAGGTTGTCACCCTCTCTGTTCGCAAATTTGCGCGACAGGAGGAAGAGCCCGCGGTGTTGCACCTGCGTGCCCGCGGCTGGTTGCACTTGTGCGCCCCTTGGCCAGTGCAACTTGCGCGCCTTGTGCTCCAAGCACTTGCGCGATGCCTTGCATCCAAGGCTTTGCGCGGCTGCCCCTTGCACCCTGACATCTTGAGGTACAGTGGGTGTACAAGTGGGTGAAGTGAATACCACCACATCCCTAGTGTGTGTGTGCCAAGTGAGGAGAAGGCCCTATGGGCAGTAGCTTGGTTCAAAGAGGGTGAACCCGAGGCCCTAGTGTTTTGTGTGCTAAGTGAACAAGGAAAGGCAGTGGCCCTAGCATATGCATAAGGAGAAGGACCCATTCGGGTTGTGTGTGCAAAAAGGAGAGAGAGGTCGTAGCCTTGTGCAAACAAAGGAGACCACACCATTGTGTGTGTGTGCAAGTAGTGAAGGAAGACCCGAGGCCATGTGTGTGCACAAAGAACAACACCAAGTGGTGTGTGCCAAGTGAAGTGGAAGACCACACTTGGTGTGTGTGTAAGAATTGAATAATCCATAGTCTTGGTTGTGCATTTGAACAAAGAAGAACACACTTTAAGTGTGTGCATTTGAAGAGGCCGAGGGTTGTGACCTTGTGTGTGCACACTTCGAAGAACAAATTAGAAGAACACTAAAGTGAGTGTGTGTGCAACAAGAAGTGTGAAGGCCAAGTTTCAAGTGTGTGCAAAATGAAACAAGTGTGTGCAAAGAGACAAGTTGGCCGAACCTAGTGTGTGCACTAAGAAGTGTGTATACACATAGAAGAAGAAAAGGGAGGACTCACACAAAGTATAACACACGTTTCAAGTGTGTAAGCAAAAGTAATTAAATGTGTGAAGAAAAGAAGAAAGGTGTGTGCTTAAACAGTTTACACCCTTAGTGGGTTTATTGCACCAAGAGAAGAAAGAGGAAGTGCATGCATGCATGCATGCACGTGCACACGTGAAGAAAGATAAATCAGTGATGTGCATCTGAGGAGTCCAAGACCAACAGACCTTTTCAGAGGCTGTTGAAGATTCTTGAAGAAAGAGGTCAGGTCATCCTTAGAAGAAGGAGATAAAGCCTGAGCAAGGACGAGAAGACCTGATCATCACAAGTGATCAGAAGTACAGAGCAAGGCCAGCAGTCTTTATCCCAGACTGCTGAAGATACTTGAAGAAGCTGAACAAGAAGAAGAACTACTCGTGTGACTCAAGAAGCCAGGAGAAGACCCTGTGGGACTCAGGGAGAAGAAGTCTTCAGTGGGATTCTGGAGCAGGCCAGTGGGACTCTGGTAACACTGTGGGACGCAGTATAAAGACCCTCCTGTGGGACTCAGGAGAGATACAGTGGGACTCTGTATCGACCATTGTAATTCTAACAAGTTATAATGGAGAATCCATGCTGGGAAAGCATGGCAAGGATGTAGGCCTTTGGTGCCGAACCTTGTAAATCCTTGTGTCCAGTGCCTTTACATTTACTGCATCATTCGTGGAAAGGTGAGAGATACAAGAAGAGTGGATCGAGGCTTTAACCAGTCATAGAGGTTTAATTGATAAGAAATCAATTAGTAAAAAGTTTTAAGGGATCACTGATTCACCCCCTCCCCCTCTCAGTGATTCACACTGATCTGGGCACTTCACTTTCGTGTTATATTTTAGTATTCTTCTTCCTCTCTTTATATTATATTTTTATCTTTTCTTTTTTTCACCCCAATCTTCTCCATCGTGATCTCTTATACTCATGGTCATGAGTAACTAACCTGGGAAAGTTCCTATGGGATCAATATAGTGAATAAACCAAGTATTTTTACATTCATGATTAATTTTTCTTATTTTATTAGATTTATGTTGAGGGGGATCTTAGTGGAAAAGGCGCCTTTGTGTCTCCACTTTCCACTCAAGGATTATCTTCTTCATTCTTCAATATTCTCCCTCGATCGTGGAGGTGTATGTGTTGTCTATCAGTGATCATTGTGTGTAACATATATTCAAAACATGGTAAGTATATGTTTTTCATGCATATTATGGATCATCTTCATTAATTTTATTTTAAACTAAAAAATAGACGATGAAGGTTCATTATGGGTGTTCTCCCGGGAGGATATCTTTTCTGTTTAACATCATTTTGTATGTACTCATTGTGTTTTCATTGCATTTGCATGTTTAATTTTTATATTTAATTCTAAATTGTCGAACCTCATTTATTTTAGTTTTATTTCATAAATACAAAAAAAATATACAAAAATATACAAAAATTGAAATAGAAGTAGTGAGTGATTGACCACAATATCTCCTCAAGAGAATGACCTAGGTCATCCCCTATGTTGTACTTAGTTGTAAATATTTTTTAGATCACGCATGAAAATACTTCATCATAAATCTACTTGAAAGTTTTTTGAGGTTTTGGTAAAAGTACTATGGTGATCAGAGCTTTGATTCTTCTTTGGGTTTTCCCATTATTTGAAATGAGGAGACCCAGTGTTCAATTTATAGGAAATTTTGGGACCTTGGTTGAAGGTGGTGGATCATGCAGGTGTGTCTCACTAGTCATCATGTAGGTGCATCGTGCTAGTTACCAGATAGGTGTCCCATTTTGGTCATAAAATGGGTATTACCTAAGTGTTCTTCTTTGGCGCACCTATCTGGGGCCTGGGTGATAGTTTTGGTATGCAATATAGACCTAAATGATGTCGTTGGCACACAAGATATACCTGTGTGGTGACACTAGATTGGGCCCTACGCAACAAGACTTCGATGAATCATGTGACCCAGACATCCTTCACTTATCTTTTCCTTTAATTATTTCCCGTTTAAACTTCTTGTTCTTTAATGATAAAATGTAGTGTCAATAACATCAAGAAACAATTTGGTTAAATGTATTTAAATACCATAAAACAATGTTTTTCAAGAAAAAACCATTTTTCATCCTTTTAAAACTAAAAACATTTTAAATAAATTACACAAGAAGGAACATAAACTACCATGAGTATAAAAATATCCATGATATTATATGTTAATATTTATTTTATACACCATCTAAATGAATATAGTTGTATTAATCAAAACATCTCTCAATGAAGGAATATTGAGATGAGAAACCCTTGCAACTTGGGTAATTCTTGGATCAAAAAGACATTGAAATAAGGAACATAAAATGATTCTATAAAACCCATAATTTCTAACATATAACAAATGAAGAAACATTTATGGGGAAATAAGTACACCATTTGAAATAAAACAGGATGCATAACATGAATTGTGTCTCAAATAATTGAAATTGATACCATTAAAAACCTTGTAACATTCAAATCAATATCTCATGAAAGATATTATATCAAAGGAACTTTGAATATAATGATAAAATATCCATTCCTAATATAACATCTCAATAGGTATTCTATACACATTATAAAATAATATAGTTGTATAACATAAAAATATTTCACAAAGAATGAAAATTTGAGACGAATAACCCCTAAAATGATCATATCATTAAATTTACGGTTTAATCAATAGAGAGATTATGTATAACAAATTTAAATCTATAAAAAATAAGTGAAAATACATCATGAATCAAATAAAGGTAATTTTACACATAATCTTTTCATAATATAATCAATGAAGAAGTGGTATAACTCAATGAAAGAAAATTGAGTTAAGAAAGCCTTTACCACTTGGAAACTTTCAAGTAAAATCCCATTATATGAAATAATTTTAATTTAAAATTAAAATACCATAAATTATGAACTATTCATGATATAGAATTTAAAATTTCATTGTATACACCATAAAAATAAATTAGGTGAACAATTTTAAAACATGCCTCAATGAAGGGAAATTGAGATGAAATCCCTTACAAAGATCATATGATTTAAATAAGAAATATTCGATGAAGATATTATGTGTAAAAAATATAATTACACGCAATATAAGTGTAAGTAAAACATAAAACAATAAAATTTTATTTCATACACAATATTTACATAATATAATCAATGAAGAAGTGATATAGCATAATGAAATGAAATTGAGTTAAGAAACCATTTCCACTTGGTAACTTTCAATTAAAATACCCTTAGATGAAATAATTTGAATTATAATTTAAAATAAATTAAATTATTAATGATTCATAATATAACATTTTAAATGGAATTATATACATGATATAAAATAAATTTCATGCATAACATTAAAATATGCCTCAATAAAAGAAAATTGATATGAAATCCCTTACCTCGAGTCCATACTTTCCATATATGTACTTTAACTCTTGTATAATAAAAATATATAAATTGTTTAATTGTTTAAAAACGTGTTAATAGTTTAGTAATTTATTATTACTCCATTTTTTCATTTATTTCAATGACATATTTAATTACTCAATTAGTTAAGTCTATATTAGGTATTTTGAGGATGTTCGGTTTATAATTTCAAAATGACTCTAGTATGTTGATCATAGTCAAAGAGGTAATTGTTAAATCATATAAATAATAATAATAATGAAAAAATTATCATATTTATACATTAATTATACTTTTCAAATAAATTATGAAATTTGGTTATGAAAAATGAATTGAGTTACAATCATCGAGACGTTAGATTGTACGTACGCAAGAGTAATGTTTCCATTTTTCAAAAAACATGAGAGAAAGAAGGTAAGTATTATTTTATATTTAAAAATTTATCATTATATAATAAATATTATATTTTATATTTAAATATGTTATATATCATCTATGTGATGAGGTGATGAAAAATGAATCACATCGCTTCATGGTGGTTGTAATGCGCACGTATGAATGAACGATGTTATCAATTTGTAATGGATTCATGGTAAGAAGATAAATGATATATTATATTTATAGAATTATAGTTATGTTTTTAATATCATATATATACATTAAATATATAACTATAAACAACCATGATTGGAAGTGATGGAAAATGAAACACATTGCTTCGTGGAGGTGGTAGTCCACATGTACACATGAATGATGTTTTCATTCCCTATAGTATGGAAAAGGAGATGAAAAAGGGTTTTAAAATAGTCATATTATAATTTAATTATATATTAGATACTTATTTTATTATATCATCATGTATTAAGAATATTTAAATGATTTAGAAGAAGGAATAAATTGAAACAGGTCAGGTTTGATGATTACCACTTCTTCGATGGACCTCCTTTAGATACCTTCTTAAGGGCCATTATAATGGTATTTTAAGAAAATGAGTACCTATAATTCATTTATAGAGAATTTTATAAGATAATGTTTTAGTTTTTTGTTGATCTAGATAGTTCAAAGTGGTGTAAATAAGAGAAAGGAGGGGTGTTCTTTTATAAGAGAGGGGAGGGGCATTTTTAGAAATAAATAAAATATTATAATATAATATGTGTATAACTCTTATAAAATTATTAAAATGACATTAATTGGAATATAAGGAGTATTTGGTCTTAAAATAATAATCTGATCAAATTTATATAGGTTTAGATATCATTTTAAACCTTATCTTTAAGATTAAACTCATGGCTAACCAATTTTATCCTTAACCATGGTAATGAATTTTTCAATATTAAAAGGTTATAATTTTAATTATAAGGTGTAAATTGGATAATAAATGGAAAATTTATTAAATATTTGACCATTTATAATCCTAATTTTCCTATTTAAATATTTCTATGTTATTTAAATAAGATAATAAAATATTATTTAACATAAAATATCATTAATATCATTTTTGACACTATTCATTTAGTTCGAGTTTAAAGATAGGATTATTGAAATATATTTTGAATATAAACCTTTCACATATCCATAATATGTTATATTGATCTATAAAATTCATGGGAATCTATTACTAAACCAAAAAATATTGATTTTAGTGTTTTTAAAATCATTTTCTTTATTTTTTTTGTACTGCTTGCACAAGCACTCTGTTAGCATTGCATAAGCATTTAAGTTAATTATTTCATTCCAAAATTTTAAAAAATAATTAACATGATAAAATAAATATATTAAAAATATCCATTTATAATCAAACATAATTTTTTATCCATTTCACAAAATATTAACAATATTAAAAGAAAGAGAGTGAAATTTTTTACTTTATCCTTTACTTAAAATATTATAAAGGTAAAAATGAAAGATAAATAGAAAATTTTCAATTAATTAAATTTTGGATTATTATGGATAAAATATATTCATAAAATTAAATTAATTCATGTTTTTTAATGAATTTGAAACCTTATCACATTAGTTTTATCCCTAATTAACATAATTTACCTTTACTACAGTCACAAAAACCTTACTATGGTTACTATTCTTATTGACCAAAAATTAAGTTGAATTTTTTAACTAATATTGATTATAATGATTCAAAATATGAAATATAATTTATCAAATTCAATTCACATAATTTGAATAATTTAATTTAAAATTAATCCTACAAAACGCAATGAAAAACAATTTTCTAGAAAAAATCATTTTTAAGTATACAAAAGTTATTATACCAAATTCAAGTGTTATATTGATTCCAATAAAGTTTATTAGATTATGTTTAATAAAAATTATCTAATTATATTTTAAAATAAATACAAAATATAATGTGACTTTGTGAGTTGTTGAAAATAAAATAAAGTTGTAAGTAAAAATTAGTATTTTTTCACGATTCATTGAAAAATAAAACTTTTAAAGAAATCTCAAAAATTCCACCTAAGATAATTTTATCAGGCTGAATTAAAAATATATTATTTTTATCAAATAAAATTTCTAAAATTTCCAAAAATTAATTATAATATTCTCTCAAAAAAATCAATAAAACCATTTTTGAAGAAAATTAATTTTTAAATCATAAAATGAATTTAATGAAAATTTGAGAGCTTATTTATTAAGAATTAATCAATAAAATTTTATTGAGCATAAAATTTATATATATTTAATAATTCTTTAAATCATATTCATACTCTCTAATTTAATTTCTAGGTTAAAAATATAACATTTAAATATCAATATTTTGTGGTATATCACAATTCACTTAAAGCTCGGTGTTGGGTGTTTAGAAAGCTATAGAGAACAGTGCTATTTTAAAATATCAAGATATTATATACCCCCTTAATAATTGTTTTCCTCACAATTTGAATTTTATCTTAGTAATTAATGATTTTAAATTTTAAAATACCTTTTTTTAAAACTCACATCATAAAAAAGGTTAATAAAACTTCTTGAAAAGAGGGGATGGTAAATTCGAAGGTTGTTTGGAAAAACACATAACTTGATTTCCAAATAGGATAAAATTATTGGGAAGTGAAAATATAGAAATGAAGGAAAATTAATTTACAATTAATTATAGATAGTGATATAGATCATTGTTCATAATAAGGTTAATGATCATGATAAATCTAATGACCACAAAACTTGTAAATACCCGTAAATTTCAAGAAAATTTTTTTCTTAAATTCTTTGGGATTTTACGAGTACGCAGTTACTGACAGCACCTGATTCCAAGGCCCGATGTTCCTGGAATCAATTTCCAAAGTTTAGCTCGGGTACGTTCAGTGAACGAATGTGCGGGTTTTCCTAACTTTTGAACTGGTGCTCGGAATCGAAATATGAGGGCACCGATGAAACCGAAGCGCCGGTAATTGCTTAAGAAGGCCTTTTTTAGATTTGCGTTTACTTGGGAAGAGTTATTAAAATGTGGGTTAATTATTAAGAGAAATAAAATTATGTTACAATTTTATTTCACTTATAAGTGGTTAAACCCCATTTCTGGGAGTTAGTGTGGGACCCACTTGACTCTTGTTAGGATATTAGTGAGGTGGGGCTCACATGATCCCCACCCCTTCAAATTCACTAACCCCTCTAAACCCCCCCTTGTAATAAATGTTGTGGCTACCCCTCTTCCTCATGAATTCATGCCAACTTATCTCACCATTAATTTTGTCAATACAAGACTAATTAATTAAGTGAGTTAAGGTTTTTGAATTTTGAAAAAGGCTGCATAAGTAAATAAAATAAGTCAAAAGCCGTATTTTATTGTGTTTGTTTCGTTGTGTGGAGATTTTGGGGGAAAAGTGAGTTCCAACATTTGAAGAACTTCATCTTCCCGATGAAGAACATCTCTACCTCGACGAAGAATGTCGTCACACCTTTTCATCTTCTTTCCACGTCGAAGAAAGAGAGACGTCGTTCCTTCATTGGAAGTTCACCATCAACATATACGGAGCCTTACCCCATGACACCATTTTCCGCGATGCTAGCTTTCGCGAACTTCTTCGAGGTAGGGGTTGTTTCATCGTTCGAGTTTTATTTCACGAATTTTGTTGTTAAATAATTAGCCGCTTGTTACCGAAATAACAGGAGGATGTCGGACCGCACAAACACGACTGATCCTCCTCCCCTTTGTTGTGGATATTTATTATCACTTGAAATGGAGGTGACGTAGTGTCATCACACCATGCGGGAACTAGGGAACCGCGACCGGATCGGGCAGCGGTGAAGGAGCGTGGTGCCATCGCGCCACGCCGGTGAAGCCGAAGGAAGCTGCGGCTAAGGGCGGGCCGCGGCGAAGGGTCGTGGTGCCGTCGCGTCGCACCGGTCGGACAGGGGTCGCGGCCTAAGGCCGCGACGGTGCATAGGAAGGTGGCCAAACTCCTTAGGCTGCCGGCGCTCCAGGAGGCGGGACCAGTAGGTCCGGCGGGAGCTCCGGCCGGCCGATTTGGGAAGTCCGGGGGTCGTAACCCCCGGCCAACGCACCTAGGGTAGACCCCATAGGGGTCCGCTGTTTCGGGAAAACAGGGGGGCAGCGCCCCCCCCCCCCCCACCTTTCGTGTCCGCTCAGCGCACGGGCACTCACACCGGGCCGGACCGCCCGCGCCGGCCGGACCGCCCGCACCGGGCCAGACCACCCGCACCATTGCGGACCGCCCGCGCCATGCCGGACCGCCCGCGCCGTTCCGGGCCGCCCGCGCCGTGCCGGACCGCCCGCGCCGGGCCGGACCGCCCGCGCCGGGCCGGACCCCCGTGTCGGCTGGGTCAAGCTGCACCAGTCGGGCAGGACCCGGACCCAGGTCGGGTCGACCCAGTTCGGTCCGACCCAGGGGGTATTAGGCCGGGTCGGACCGGGCCCAAACCCCCTGTTTCCAGACAGATCCGTTCAAACGCCCATAACATGGGATACAGACCTCCGATCGACGCATCGTAAGTTGCGTAGCGATCCTTGGATTGAGTCGGTCATTTCGGTATATTACACTCATGGTTACGTAGAACTTTGGGTATGTTCGGGTTGGTTCGAACACGAAACCAATCGGGCCCTCAGAGCGGAAACGCTTATAACTTGAACTCCGGACGTTCGAATGATGTCCCGACGACTTTGTTGGATTCCTCTTAGTGAGATGGTTATTTTGGATTACTCCTCTTGAGGTTTGGATGCAGCCGGAGTACGTTCAGGTCGGTTTTAGCTTAAAAACCAACCGGGCCCCTGGGACGAAAAAACCAATAACTCTCAGACCGGGTGTCCGATTGACGCGCCGTCTATCGCGTTGAGTTCCTATTCACAAGGCGGAACATTAGGATACATCAACTCCAGACTTCGTGTCAGTTGATGTATCAACCCCCTTGGCTTGTGGAGCGGACCCTCCCAGAATCGAGCATGCAGTGTGCGGGGACCCTAGAGCTGGTTGTGACTGCGACGAAGATGACGACTGTATTGGGATCCTCCGTGGGTTCAGCAGTGATGAAGACCGTACTGGAATCCTCCATGGGTTCGACGGCGATGACTACTATTTTTGTATCCTATGTCGGTCCAACAGTATTCGACTATGTACTTGTATCCTATGTGGGTCCGGCAGAGTAGCTGGCCTTGTATCCTTTGTGGGTCCGACAGCTTAGGTGGTCTTGTATCTGATGTGGTTCCGATAGCTTAGATGAATCAGTGGCTACATCTGATCATCTCTATCCTCTTACGAAGTGTATACGTGTGTGAGCTGATTCTAAACATACAATCATTATCATCGATATGATTTTTATGTTTTCCTGTGTGGACTAGGTTGTACTTGGGCTCATGTGCTGAAGTCGAGCTAGAATTGATGACTTATGTATATGTATGGGCATATACCTAAGTAGAGTTGGTTGTTACTTCGTGATTGTATATTTCCTTTTTGGTTTATCCTTCGTGGATTCTGGGAGACCTTCGGGGGTCTCGGGGTCCCTATTGAGTAGCGTATATTCACCCCTGCACGGGATATGCCTGCACTACATTGTGTTGGATGCAGACGACAGACAGTACTGATCAGGGTAGGAGCTCCTGGATCTAGACGGTACCTGGAGGTGGATCACTGGATGGTACATACACGGAGCGGATGGATGGAGCCGAGGAGTAGAGGAGTCTATCTGTACCCACCCTTCAGGTTTTATTTCCAGAGGGCAGCTTGGAGTTGCTAATTTATTTTTCTGCTGTTGTACTTTCTTTTAGTTGTACTTTACTTTCAGTTGGGTTTGTATTATGGCCCACTTACTTTCCAGCACTTACTTTTTTACTCATTTTACTTAGTGTTTACTCATCTTTCGTACTCTGTGGTGTTTGTTTACTTTATAAAGTCAATGTCTTCCCTTTTTATTGGAATTTACTTCTTTGGTGCTAGTCGCCAGCCCCTGGCCTACGGAAGGCGGGCTTGGGGTAGTCACGGCATGGGCCCTGAGGACGTGTTGTGACAAATTGGTATCAGAGGAGTTTGGTTCTACCACAGAACTCGGGACTCTGATCTTTCTTCTATGTGAAGCAACAGTGTTAAGGGTATTGAGTGTGGTTATCAGTCCAGGGAGTCCATTTTTGTTGTGGCGGCTAACGTATCCATATACCAGGACTCTGACTTCTGATTTCTGACTCAGTGCACAAAAACATTGATTGCATGTGAGTTTCAAAATTTTTCATTGTGATTAATTTGTGTTAGCTCACCAGGTATACTATATTAACAGTGGCGTACCTGTCTCTTTTCAGGATAGCCCCACGACGGCAGCTAGCTAGGGTTCTGAGATTTTTGCGAGACGACAGCCCACCGAGCGATGAGGCCTCGGTGCAGGGACCTATTACAGCGGAGGCACCGGCGGTACCTCTACCCGCCGAGCCACCGATGTCACCAGCCCCAACAGCTAAGATTGCACGTCACCTTAGTGCACTGCACGAGTTTCAGCGTCATAGATCGCCCAGGTTCCATGGGGAGACAAACCCTCAGGTAGTCGAGGATTGGCTGGAGGCTGTTGTTCGAGTTTTCAGTTTAGTAGGGACACCAGCAGACCTCATGGTGATCCTTGCAGCGAGTCTCCTGCATGTGGCGGCAGGTAGATGGGGGAGCCTGATGCTCCAGGTGTACGATGAGGCATCTCTACTTTGGTCGAACTTCGAGAGCCTCTTCTGCTTGGAGTTCGTTCTAGCCACCCTCTGTGTGGTGCGCATTCAGTAGTTACTGCAGCTGCGGAAGGGCAGCATGACGGTAGCCCAGTACTCGGTGAGATTTACCGATCTCTCACGCTATTCCACAGACATGGTACGAGACCCATTCTTCTGGGCCCGGACCTTCAATTAGGGACTGAGGCATGAGATCAGGGCTTCGATGATCTCCCTCAGCATTCCGACACAGGCAGTAGTACTGGAGCGAGCCCTTCTTTTGGAGAGATTTCTTGCTGAGCCTACACCAGCAGCGAGACCTAGCGCAGGGTGGCATGTAGCGGATTCTTCTGTAGATGGCAGTCGATGGATGTCACAAGAGTCCAAGCGAACCAGACCATTAGGAGGACGACCTCAGGATACTAGCTCAGAGGTGCAGGGCACACAGCACAGAGCCATCCTTACGAGGAGCAGACAATTCTATGCATGTGGCGGGTAAGGCCACATGGCTCGTGACTGCCCGACCTTCCATACAAAGGAGCAGCAGACCGTTGAGGGACCACCCAGGAAGAGACAGAGGTTTGACAGTGGCAGTCTGTAGGGAGAAGGTGGATGTGGCAGAGGAGCTGGCCAAGCAGCAGGTGGTGGGAGACGCTTTGAGGCTCTACCACCACCACCATCAGGAGGTCCACCCCAACCATAGGGAGATGGCGGACAGAGGTAGGCTCAGCTTCAGGCAGCAGAGGCCTATGACCACCGCAGACCTGAGATGATTCGAGGTACTATCTATGTGTATTATACCCTTACTGCAGTTCTTATAGAAACAAGAGCGAGTCATTATTTCATTTCCGCTGCCCTTTTTCAGATCTCGGAGATTCTAATGGAGTCGTTGGCTCGATCCTTACGGCTAGAGACTCCTACAGGAGCAGACTCAACAATTACGCACTGGTGCCGGCAGTGTGAGGTTACTGTAGGAGGTGAGAGCTTCAGCTGGGATCTTATTGTAGTGGCATCGAGGCCTTACGAATTCATCTTGGGCATGGATTGGTTATCTACAGTTTATGCTCAGATAGACTGTATTAGGTGCAAGGTACGGTGTGTCCGCACCGATGGGAGCAGGTTCACCTTCACCAGCGAGAAGGGAGCCTTTGCAGTGCAGGATAGACTCATGCAGAGGAGAGGATAGCTGATTACTCATCAGTTGGCTAGCCTCATCCTAGGAGAAGTGGACATGAGGAGTCCGAGTTTTCCTATAGTGGTGGATCAGTATGCGGACGTTTTTCCTGACGACATTCGAGGACTACCTCATCATAGAGAGGTAGACTTATATATTGGCATGTACCCCGGTACAACCCTGATATCTACTCCGGTATATCGGATGGCTCCCGCTGAGCTTCGAGAGCTACGGGTATAGCTGGAGGACTTGCAGGGCAAGGGATTCATTCGACCCAGTGTTTCACCCTGGGCTTCCCCGATTTTGTTCACCAAGAAGGCGGACGGGAGATTGAGACTATGTGTTGATTACCATCTCCTAAACCAGGTGACCGTGAAGAACAAGTATCTGCATCCAGGGATTGACAACCTCTTCGATCAGCTCAAGGGATCATGATGGTTCTCAAAGATAGACCTCAGACCAGGCTATCATCAGCTCAGAGTTCGAGACGAGGATGTGCAGAAGATGGCCTTCAGGTGTCGGTATGGCCACTATGAGTTCTTGGTTATGCCTTTCATCATAACCAATGCTCCATTAGTGTTCATGAGTCTCATTAATAGGATCTTCCAGCCTTACCTCAATCGATTTGTCGTGGTCTTCATTGATGACATATTGATTTATTTGAATATTGAGGAGGAGCAAGCCTACCACTTGCGGGTTGTATTGGATACACTCCGAGAGCACTAGCTTTATGGTAAGCTCTCAAAGTGTCAGTTCTGGATATGTGAGGTCCACTTCTTGGGGCACGTCATCTCTGAGGCGGGAGTTGTAGTGGATCCTGCGAAGATCGAGGAAGTGCTAGCTTGGGAGCCACCCAGGAGCGTAACGGAGGTACGGAGTTTCCTAGGTTTGGCTAGGTACTACCAGAGATTTGTACCAGACTTCTCCAGAGTTGCAGCACCACTTTAAACTTTGACGAAGAAGGATAAACCCTTCATGTGGTCAGATAGATGTTAGCAGAGCTTCGAGGAGCTGAGGCAGAGATTGAACAGTGCACCCATCTTGAGGCTACCAGAGGAGGGAGTAGGGTACGTAGTCTACTGCAATGCATCAGGGACTGAACTCGGGTGTGTCCTGATGTAGGAGCAGGCAGTGATCGCCTATGGATCACGACAGTTGAGGAAGCATGAGCAGAACTACGCTACCCATGACCTGAATTTAGCAGCAGTGGTCTTCGCTCTGAATATGTGGCGGCACTATCTGATTGGCGAGCGCTTTACAGTCTATTCTGACCACCAGAGTCTCAGGTACATCTTCTCGTAGAAGTACCTGAACCTGAGATAGCGTCTATGGCTCAAGTTCCTCAAGTACTATGACTTTGAGATAGTCTATAATCCTGGAAAGGGGAACGTAGTAGTCGATGCTCTCAGCAGGAGGACGGGCATTCAGCTACTTGGAGAGGCGAAGGAGCAGTTATCCACTTTACAGATATCCTTCATGGATAGATATGGGCCAGCCTTTCTTTCGTCGCTCACAGTCACTCCTCTACTTCTTCAGCGGGTTAGAGATCCATAGTGTGGGGACGTTGACTGTGAGACGCAGCGTGAACATATTTCCACAGGACAGGCACTTGATGGATTTTATGTAGGAGAAGATCATGTCATCCTTTTCAGAGTACGTACTATGGTACTAGCTAATTTACAGGAGGAGGTGTTGAGAGAGTTTCACACTTCCCCTTTAGTGGTACATCCAGGGGTAGCGAAGATGTACCTGGATCTCAGACGACAGCACTGGTGACCGGGTATGAAGAAGGTTGTGGTAGAGTTTGTTCCATGATTCCTCACCTGCCATCAGGTGAAGGCAGAGCACCAGGTACCAGTAGGATTGGTACAGCCCTTGGAGGTCCCGGAGTGGAAGTGGGATGGGATATCTATGGATTTCGTGACTAGAATTCCACGTACTTCCAGAGGACACGACTCTATTTGGGTGATCGTTGACCGACTCACCAAGTCGGCCCACTTCCTACCCATCAGAGAGCAGGGGTCAGTGGAGAGCTTGGGATGCCTCAACATTCAAGAGATCATACGAATTCATGGTGTGTCATCATCTATCATCTATGATTGAGATTCTCGCTTTACTTACCGGCTTTGGAAGGGGTTGCAGGAGGATTTCGGTACGCAGCTACGCCTGAGCACCACTTTTCACCCTCAGACGGATGGTCAGATGGAGAGGACCATTCAGAATCTCGAGGACATGCTCTGTGCATGTGTCCTTGACTTTGGTTGAGCTGGGAGGATCACCTACCTTTGGTGGAGTTTGCGTACAACAATAGCTACCACTCCACCATCGGGATGGCACCATACGAGGCATTGTACGTCTGACCTTAAAGATCACCTCTGTGCTGGAAAGACCTTGGGGAGTCAGCACTTGTGAGACCAGAGATGGTCCAGGCCACAACAGAGAAGTTCCAGGTCATCCAGGAGCAGATGAGGACAACTCAGATCCGACAGAAGTCTTATGCTGACAGGAGGCGAAGACCACTAGAGTTCGAGGATGGCGACCACGTTTTCTTATGGGTCTCACCTCGATGTGGATTATGGAGATTTGGTTGGGGCGGAAAGTTATCTCCGCGCTTCATCGGACCATTCCAGGTTCTCAGCGAGATAGGCGAGGTGGTTTATCGCCGGGCTCTACAACCTCAGTTGCACTGGGTGCACGACGTCTTCCACGTATCTCAGCTGAGATGATACGTGCACGACCCGATGCATATCATCAACCATGGGGAGCTGTACATCGATGACGGGGCGACTTTTGTGGAGGTCCTGATGAAGATTGAGTATCGACAGGAGTGGGTCCTATGTGGTCGGTCGATTCCTCTAGTGCACATCAGGTGGCAGCACGGGAACCTCCAGGAGAGCACTTGGGAGCGGGAGGCTTAGATACATGTTCAGTACCCTCATTTGTTCCCCTAGTTTGTGATATATCTTTATAGGGATGTAAATACCTGAGGTGGGAGTAATGTAAAGACTCGTAAATTTCAAGGGAAATTTTTTCTTAAATTCTTTGGGATTTTACGAGTACGTAGTTACTAACGACACCTGATTCTGAGGCCCGTTGTGCCCAGAATCAATTTCCAAAGTTTTGCACGGGTACGTTCAGTGAACGAATGAGCGGGTTTTCTAAACTTTTGAAACGTTGCTCGAAATCAAAATCTGAGGGCACTGATGAAACTGTAGCGTTGGTAATTACTTAAGAAGACCTTTTCTAGATTTGTGTTTACTCTGGAAGAGTTGTTAAAATGTGGGTTAAGTATTAAGAGAAATATAATTGTGTTACAATTTTATTTCACTTACAAGTGGTTAAACCCCATGTGTGGGAGTTGGGGTGGGACCCACTTAACTCTTGTTAGGATATTAGTGAGGTGGGGCCCACATGAGCCCCACCCCTTCAAATTCCCTAACCCCTCTAAACCTCCCTTGTAATAAATGCCGTGGCTAACCCTCTTCCTCATGAATGCATGCCAACTTATCTCACCATTAATTTTTTCAATTCAAGACCAATTAATTAATTGAGTTAAGGTTTTTGAATTTTTAAAAAGGTTGGCATAAGTAAATAAAATAAGGCAAAAGCCTTATTTTATTGTGGTTGTTTCGTTGTGTGGAGATTTTGGGGGAAAGTGAGTTCCAACATTTGAAGAACTTCATCTTCCCTAGCGAAGAACATCTCTACCTCGATGAATAATTTCGTCACACCTTTTCATCTTCTTTCCGTGTCGAAGAAAGAGAGACGTTGTTCCTTCATCGGAAATTCACCATCGACGTAAACGGAGTCTTAACTCACGACGCCGTTTTCGGCGACGCTAGCTTCTGCGAACTTCTTCGAGGTAGGGTTTGTTTCATCGTTCCAGTTTTATTTAACAAATTTTTTTGTTAAATAATTATCCCCTTGTTATCGAAATAACGGGAGGAGGCCGGACCGCACAATCATGGTTGATCCTCCTCCCCTTCGTTGTGGATCTTTATTGTAGCTTGAAATGGAGGTGACGTGGTGCCGTCGCACCGTGCGGGAATGAGGGAACCGCGATCGGAGCGGGCCACGGTGAAGGAGCGCGGCGCCGTTGCGCTGCACCGGTGAAGCCGAAGGTAGTCGCGACTAAGGGCGGGTTGCGGCGGAGGGGTGCGATGTCGTCGCGCCGCGCCGGAGCACCACGGAGGGCCGCGGCGGTGGCGGGCTGCGGCGGAGGGGTGCGATGCCCTCGCAACGTGCTGGTCGGACAGGGACCGCGGCCTAAGGCCACGGCGGTGCAGAGGAAGGCGGCTGGACTTCGCCGGCCACCGTCGCTCCAGGAGGCGGGACCAGCAGGTCTCACGACAGCTCCGGCCGGCCATTACGGCCGGCCAATTCAGCAAGTCCGAGGGTCTTAACCCCCAGCCAATGCACCTAGGGCGGACCCTACAGGGGACCGCCGTTTTGGGAAAACAAGGGGTAGCCCCCCCCCCCCTTCCGCGTCCGCTCAGCACGCGGGTGCCTGCACCGGCCAAAACCGGTCCTGCTGGGCCAGACCGCTCGCGCTAGGCCGGACCACCCACGCTGGGCCGGGCCGCCCACGCTGGTCCGAACCCCCGCGCCAGGCTGGGCCACGCCGGGTGGTCCGGACCTAGACCCGGGTCGGGTAGACCCGGTTCGGGCCGACCTAGGGGGTATTGGGCTGGGTCGGACCGGGCCCAAACCCCCTGTTTCTGGACAGATCCGTTCAAACGCCCATAACTTGGGATATAGACATCTGATCGATGCACCGTCAATTGAGTAGTGATCCTTGAATCAAGACGATCGTTTTCGTATATTACACTCATGGTTAAAAAGAACTTTGTGTATGGCCTGGTTGGTTCGAACACGAAACCAACCGGGCCCTCAGAGCAAAAATGCTTATAACTTGAACTTCGGACATCTGAATGATGTGTCGTCGACTTTGTTGGATTCCTCTTAGTGAGAAGGTTCTTTTGGCTTATTCGTCTTGATGTTTGGATGCAGTTGGAGTACGGTCAGGTTGGTTTTAGCTTAAAGACCAATCGGGCCCCTCGAACGAAAAAGCCAATAACTCTCAGACCGGGAGTCTGATTGACGGCTCGTCTGTCGCGTTGAGTTCCTATTGATGAGATAGAACTTTGGGATAAATCAACTCCGGACATCGTGTTAGTTAATTTATCGACCCCCATGGATCGTGGAGCGAACCCTCCCAGAATCGAGCATGCTGTGTGCGGGAACCCTAGAGCTTGTTGCGACTGCTATGACGATGACGATTGTACTGGGATCCTCTGTGGGTTTGGCAGCGACGACGACCATACTAGAATCCTCCATTGGTTCGACGGCGATGACTACTATTCTTGTATCCTATGTGGGTCTGGCATTATTTGACTACTGTTCTTGTATCCTATGTGGGTCTGGCAGTATTCGACTCTGTACTTGTATCCTATGTGGGTCCGGCAGAGTAGCTGGTCTTGTATCCTTTGTGGGTCTGACAGCTTAGCTGGTCTTGTATCCTATGTGGATCCAACAGCTTAGATGAATCAGTGGCTACATCCGATCATCTCTATCGTCTTACGAATTGTATACCTGTGTGAGCTGAGTCTAAACTTATAATCATTATCATGGATATGATTGTTATGTTTTCCTGCGTGGACTGGGTTGTACTTGGGATCGTGTGCTGAAGCTGAGCTGGAATTGATGACTTAGGTATATGTATGGGCATATACCTAAGTAGAGTTGGTTGTTAATTTTTTATTGTGTCTTTACTTTTTTGTTTATCCTTCATGGATTCTGGGAGACCTTCGAGGGTCTCGGGGTCCCTACTGAGTAGCGTATACTCACCCCTGCACGGGCTATGCCCGCACTACGTTGTGTTGGATGAAGACGACGGACAATGCTGATCAAGGTAGGAGCACGTGGAGCTGGACGGTAACTGGAGGTGGATCACTGGATGGGACATACACGGAGTGGACGGTTGGAGTCAAGGAGTAGAGGAGTCTATCTGTACCCACCCTTCAGGTGGGATTTTCAGAGGACGACTTGGAGTTGTTGATTTAATTTTTTGCTGCTGTACTTTCTTTCAGTTGTGCTTTAATTTTAGTTAGGTTTGTATATTGGCCCACTTACTATCCAGCACTTACTTTTGTACTCATTTTACTTAGTGTTTACTCAGCTTGCGTACTCTGTGGTGTTTGTTTACTTTATAAAGGTAATGCCTTCCCTTCTAATCAGAATTTACACCTTTGGTGCTAGTCGTTAGCCCCTGGCCTATAGAAGGCGGGCTTAGGGTAAACACGTCATGGGCCTTGAGGACGGGTCATGAAAAAACTATAAAGCAAAGAGATCTAAAAAAGGCCATCGATTCCTCATAAATTAAAGTAATAGCATACAATTTTTATTTTGAAATCATTTTCATAGAGTTGAGTAATTAATTTACCATATATACTAATAACAAACGGAAATATACATACTTAATAAGTTTACTTTTATTCTTTAATGAATTTCCACCATAATCTCAACTCTTTCTCTGAAAGATGAGTACTCAATCTAAATTTTTCATACCTCCAAAACTAAAATCAAATTCTAATGGATCATATAATCTATAAAATGATAACAATATATTCCTCATATATTTATAAATTAACCAAGACCAAAATGGTTAGAACATGGTAAGATAATTCCCAAAATATATAAACCTTCATTGATGAAATACAAAATTAATCTCCAAAAACTCATCAATAACACCCAATGTTCAACTTAGATCATTCGATAAATAAATAACCCTACATTCCAAATTACATCAATAACATAAAATTAAAGAATGGTTTAACCTAAAATTTTATATCCTACCCTTCATCTTATATCCCTAAAAAATTTAATAGTATCTTATGAAATAATCCTTCATGTTAAAAGTAAGGGTTACATATACCACAACCTAATAAAACTTCTCCCAAAATATCATTAATCACTTTAAAATACCATCACTAAAAATATAAAAAGGGGTTTAGATCCTTTAAACTTATGATCAACCTTAAACTTATAAACTCATGATGGTATCTATAACTCTTAAGATAACCTCACATGAAATCATCATAATCATCAAAGTTGTCTAATCCCTATTCTGATAGCAACTACAACTACCTCAAACCCACACTCCCATATCTAGTGCTAAAACATTATCTTTATATTTTTGGCTTTGATGCCAATAAATGGGACCCAATTTCAACCATAAAAACTTACAACATCAAAAGGAAATAAAATATCACTTATATACTCAAAGACCTTTTTTGTTTAGAGTTTAGGGAATTTGGAAAAAATCTTAAATAACAACTTGGATACATAAATAAATTGTTTATAAAAATCTACATAATCTCCCATTAATTTATTCAAATATAGTAACCTTGTTTTGAAAAACATAATTAAATCCTTTCTTAATGGTTAGGGGAAAAGAAAACAAAATAATGGGTGAGATAAAACACTCAAAAATCATAATCATAATCATTAACCTTACCCAGTTAATACCTAAAAATCTATTAAAAGTTACCTATTAATCGGTTAACTTTTTTATATCATAGGAGTCACTTATATTTATTTAACTCCATCATCATTACCCAATGCACTAGAAAGATATATCACCCATCATAATAAACAATGTCCAAGAACCATAACATAATCATAAAATATGAAAGCTTTCATTATTCAATATAATAATAACCATTGTTCATTAATAGCTTGATTTTCCCATGGAAAAGAAATGGATTCCATGACAATATCTTTGAAACAATCATAATCCATCCAAAGAAATAATTAGGATGATATTATTATAATATATTCCTAGTAGAAAATAAGTAAAACCATGGGTTATTGTCATTTATGAATTGAAATACCATAAAAATATCATTAAAAACATTCTTGAAGAAAATACACTTTCTACTTTAAAAATCACTTTTGAAGACAAAAAAATCAGAATATTAGAAAAACATTTTATTTGAAAATATTCTATGAAAATTTCAAAATAATATTTAAAACAAATAACAGTCCAATGGTGGGAAAATATATTCATGTCATAAATGTTAAAACTAAACTTTTTTTTAAACTTTTGTAAGGATAGTCAAAAGTGACCCATGAGGAAAATGTTAAGAAATTTCCTTTTAAACCCATTGAAAAAGATCAAGTAAAATAACTTCTATAAATCATTTAGATTTAGTAAATAAAATTCTCAAAATAAGATAAAGAACATTGAGAAAAAGTTTGGTAAAATGTATTTATAAACTTTAAAATAATGTTTTTAAAGAAAAACCCTTTTAGACGTTTAAAACCAAAACCATTTGAAATAAATAACACACGAAGGAATATAAAATACCATGAGTATAAAAATATCCATGATATTATATTTCAATAGTCAGTGTTTACACTATATAAATTAATATAGCTGCATCAATCAAAACATATCTCAAAGAAGGATATTTGAGATAAGAAACCCTTGAAACTTGGGTAATACTTGGATCAAAAATCCATTGAATGAAGTAACATAACATGATTATAAAAAACCCATAATTTATAATAAATAATATGTGACAACACATTTTTGGGGATGTAAGTACACCATATGAAATAAAACAAGGTTCATAACATGAATTATGTCTCAAATAATTGAAATTGAGACCATAAAAACCCTTATAGGATTTAAATAAATTTCTCATGAAAGATAGTATATCAAAGGAACTTTTAATATCATTATCAAATATTCATTCATGATATAACATCCCAATAGTTATTATATACACCTTATAAAATAATATGGTTTCATAACATAAATGTATATCCCAAAGAAGGAAAATTTGAGATGAATAACCCTTAAAAATATCATATCATTAAATTTGATAATTAATTAATATAGATATTATGTGTAACAAATATAAATCCATATAAAACAATTGGAAATACAATATAAATTGAAAAAAAGTGATTTCACACATAATCTTGGCATAATATAGTCTATAAATAAGCGATATAACCCAATGAAAGAAAATTGAGTTAAGAAACCCTTTACCACTTGGTAACTTTCAAGTCAAAATTAATCCAAAATTGAATGCTACTTTGTAATTACTTTAAAAGAAAATATGTTTTTTAATAAAAATCAGTATTTTTCACTATTCATTGAAAAATAAAATTTTCATAAAATTCTCAAAAATTAATCTAAAGATAATTTTTTCATGCTAAATTTAAAAATTACATCCTTTTAATAAAATAAAATTTCTAAACTTTATATAAATTAATAAAAATATTCTCACACCAAAATTAATAAAAACCATTTTTGAAGAAAACATATTGTTGAATCGTAAAATTACTTTACTAAAAAATTGAGTTCTTATTTCCTAATCATTAATCAATAAATTTTTACTTAGTAGGATCTCTCTATATATCTCTCATAACATGATTAAATTTGTTCATAACTTCCAATTTAATTTACAGGTTATAACTATAAAATTTAAATATTAATATTTATTAGTATATCGTAATTCATTTAAAGATAGTTTTTGTGTGTTAAGAAATCTATAAAGCATAGTTTTCTTTTAAAATATTGATATATTACAATGAATCTTGTATTTTTAAGGATAAATTGGGTGTTTTATTATAATAAATATCTTGTGTGTGACCATCATCCAAACATTGTAAGCTTAATCTACATAAAAATTGTATATTGTTTCATAACCATCAGCCCACCTTTATAAGTATCCTTCCATATATGTATAAATTATTACTTAGAGAATTTTTGATGTGTTTGTAGACTAGAAATTTGAGTGTTATTTAATTTTTATATTTTGAAAAAACCAATCCTAATGATTCTAATATTTATTTTCAAATATTAAAACATCACATTAAAAATGTGATCTGAGAAGTTTTATTGAATATTTTAAAATGGATTATAATTTATAATATATGTTTAAAGTTATATTTTGAGTTCATATAGAAAATTATTTTTGAATTATAGTATGAAATTGTTGAATAATAATTACTAGAAAATCATTCTATTATTTTGATGTGTTAATTGTTTGTTGGTTTTAAGTTCATATAATCACTTTCAACTAGTTTTAAAGTGATTCAAGATGATATTTTGAGATTGGATATTCAATTTTTTGAGTGGTGATGTGAGGAACTATTGTGTGTTTGTATCTATTGAATGAGATGATTTTGATATGGTTCATTGTGATAGAGAATATGGGTTTCATGAAATTCAAAAATATATTATTTTTGAATTTTATTCTTTTATTTTGAGATACTAAAATATATTTGAGTCATTTTTATTTCTAGTTAATTATTAATGATGAAAATAAGTAAATTTTATTAATTATACTAGATATGTGAATTTAATTAAAGTTGATAATTTTTTGAGATCATAGTGAATGGAATTGAGCCTAACCATATACGAAAATGGAGAGGATCATTTAGTGTGATTATTTTTAAAGAATAATCTAGAATGTTGATCTAGGAATTATATTTCTTGAATTATTTTAATTATAGGAATTTATGAGTTTTTAGAATATAGGGATTAGTTATATAGAGATAATGTACAACTTTTATTGATCTATGAATTAAAAAACTAATAGAGGAAGAGTGACTCATGACTAAAGTTAATAATCCATCATCTATATCTATTTGATATTGATCTATCAGTGAATCAAATATGATGTTGATAAATTAGATTCAGTTCAATATCTAATTATACACCTAGTGTGTAAGTATTTCTTGAACATTCTAGAGGCTAATGGTGGAATATCAATATCTATTATTGCTAAAGTAACCAACGCATTGAAAATATCTTAGTCATTGTTATTTAATTATATGTTTGTAAGTAGTGAAAATCATATTAGTCCATTATGACTCTGTACATGTATAGTGTGATGTTATTCTAATGATTTAATTCATAAAAAATTGTGCTTATAGTGAATAATCCATTGTTGGAGAGACTAACTAATCATGGATAGGAGTAGGTTTCCCACAAAGGGGGTGAACCTTGTAAAACTCCTTATGCTCATTTCTCATTCATTTTTACTATATATGAGTAAGGATATGAATTTATATTTGAGTGGATGAAATTTTTATATGTCATATAGATTTATTTAAAGTGAAAATAAATTATAAAAATCAGTATCCATTGATCTATCCCCCTCTTAGTGAAGAAACTCAATCTCAGGCACTTCAAATGGTATTAGAGTGAGGTTACCTCTATCTAATCCAATTAGGTTCTTATGATGGACAATCTGAATTCTATAAATAGAAAGGGTGAACTTACATTTTATAGTAAAAATTATTATAGTTTTAATAATATAATGTTTCTATTTTTTTATATCCCTTGGATTATAGGTTAAAGAAACTTCATTTTTTGGTTTTACAATCATTTAATGGAATGATCCAATGAAATTTATAGATAAAATAAATATGGAGGTTCATAAAAGGGCATAAAATAGTATTATTATTTATTTTTCATAAAAAAGTATAAAAAAAGTTATGATATTTTAATCAAAGAAAGAAATATAGGATAAGATGAAAAGTATCTATGAACGAAATGTGAATGTTAAGGAATCCAAATTATATATTTTTAGAAGCTATTTTGAATATATAAAGTTTATTGAGGAAGAGAACATTGATGATTATTTTTACAAGGTTTAATGAAATTATAAGAAATATATTAGGATTTGGTGAAAAGGTGAAAGATTATACCATTTTAAAAAAGGATTATCAGAAACTTTATGAATATTTTTGAACCTGAGATATCCACTCTTAAATATATGGAAGACCTATCACTTGATGAATTTCATAATATTATCATATCTTGTTGATGTGAAAACTTTCAACCTTTAAGAATAATTTTAAAGATAAAATGGACTTTGAGACCATGAAAAAGGTTTAAAATCAATGAAAATATATTCTTACAATGGTCATGGAAGGGGGAAACAAACAAAGATACTAACTAAACACACATGGGGAGTCTTGAAACCGAGACCTCCCATAAAAACACCACAGGATGCAACCACTGGGCGGCACCCATGGGGAAAATAAATGAAAATGTTAATGAGGTAGATTAAACTGAATCTAAAAATGAATTGGATGTTGGAGAATTTAAAATAATTGGTGATCTTATTTCAAATAGGTTTGAGAAGGGAAAGAGAAATAACAAAGGAGAGTTTCCACTTAGTTGCTACAAATATAATAGAATTTGGGAATATTTTCATTACCTATCCTAATAATAAGGGAGAAAATTTTATGTCTAAATAAAATGATAAACCTTATAAAAATACTTTGGATAAAAGTTAAAAATATCATCCATAGAAAGAAGAATAAAGAAAAAAATTTCTAGAAGAAATAGTTTAAATATAATGAGAAAAGAATAAGGAGTTAATCATACATATTATAGTGAATCTAAAACTTAATATATTGAGAAATTTACCAATTTATGGATCATTTTCAAAACGTTATTGACACTTCAAGTAGCTAAGAAGATGATTTAGAACCAAATGGGTTGTAATACATCTTGATGGATGATCTTGAAACTTGTCTTGATTAAAATACCATTATTAGAAAAGAAGAGAAAAATATGGTAAAATAAAACAATAGAAAAACTAAAGAGAAGAATTATTTTGAAAATAAATAAAAAAATATTGTTAATGAATTAAAAAAATTCAGGTTGAAAGCTATTGAACATGAGAATATTATATAAGATCTTAAAGCCATATTTGTTTTGAAATAAATATAATTATCAAAAACACTATCTAAGCATCCTAAGGATAATAATGAACTAAATATGTTAAGAATAATTTCAAAATTTCTATTGAAGTTAAGTTCAAATCCTCCAAGTCATATGAGAAAACTTTCAAAAAATATTAGGTTAAATATATACCTAGATAATTTTATTTTTAATATGATTTCACTAACAATATTGGTTAAAACTCATAATCTAGTTAATTATAGACTAAAAAAATGAGGAGATACATTTTCCTATATTAGTATAATAAATTAAGTCAACTATAAGCCTTGTAGATCATAAAAATAATAAAATTCATACCCAAAGTGTGTAATAAGAACAAAAATTTAGAAAACATTTTAGTAAAACTTTGTATGATGCTAGAAGATTCATATTACAAGGATATTATTGATGTTATGGAATATTTAGGGATAAGGCCTGTACATGATGGTGCAATATTTTATTACATAGAATGAGTAATGAATTCAAGGGGAGTCATTTAGTGAATAGGAACGCTAATTCTCATAGAACATAGGATGTGGAGACAAATAATTCCATTTTTCCTACTCAGAATAGATTTGAGTGCCTTTAGGAAGTGTGTGGAAGTTTTGATAAGTATATTCACAGTGTATTGAAGTGTATAAAAATATTTCCAATATAGGTTTCCTATACTATGTAATGAAATGGTATTCAGAATCCCAAGAACAAAAAGGTATTTATAGTATAAATTTCATTGAAGGACAATAAAATAACTTAATTGTGGGTTCATGATAGTGGGTGATCTTCCCATATGACATGTGATCTTAATATTATGAAAGAATTTATGAAATATTAAGTAGGATTAGTCACCTTTGGTAATGGTTTTTATCTAAAAATAAAGGTTATTGTATCTAATAAAATTGATTCTAAAAATCTGAAATTGAATGATGTTTTGTATATAGAAGTGATAAAGCATGATATTTTTATTGTAATGAAGCTATGTGTTGATAATCATGAATTTTTTTTCAAAAAGTATCCATATATCATTAAAATATTAATGGATGTAAGGATCATTACAAAAGGAAAAAAGTAATGACTGGCAGTTTATTTTTAATCGGTGATCCAATTAATTTTTATTATTTGGGTCAAAAATAGGAAAGTATGCTATGGTATTTGAGGATTGTTCATCTTAGATAAATAATCCTAGGAAAAATTTAGAAACATTATGCTGTGATATATATCCCCAATATGACAATAGAAATTAATTTCTTTTTAAACATTTTAGAAAGGGAAGATGAATCATAAATCTCACAAGAAGCTTGGCATTCTTTCTACCGAACCAATGGAACTCATTCACACTAATTTATGTGCTCCCATGAGGATAAGATATTCAAGAGTTTATTTATATTTCATTATATTCATTTATTAATGCACTCAAATAAAAAAATTTATATTTATCAACCCCAAGTCAGAATCCATTGGGATTTTTAAAACTTTTAGAATAAAAATTAAAAATAGTTTGGACTCTTCATTAAGAAATTGGGATCTGATAATCGAAAGGAATATACATGTGATTCATTTTAAATTTATCTTTCTAAACATGTAATCAATAATAAATTTAGAACATCATATACTCCTCAACAGAATGGTGTTGTAGAGAATAATAATATAATCATTACTGTGATGGATTAAATAATGATAACTAAAAATAATGTCTTGAAATATTGTTGGAGATAAGTTATGTATATTGTTGTACACATTTAAAAACTATGAATTTTGATACCCAGGACACATTCTACTCCTTATGATATGTGGTAAAACAACAATCCAACTATCAAGTACTTCTAGGTTTTTTTAATTTTATGCTTTATAAATATTAAAATAAGTAAATTGAGAAAATTTGGTGAGAAAGTAGATAAAGGAGGTTTTGTGGGTTATGTATCCAATCAAAGTGGATATAAATACCAGAAAAGTACTATATAATATTTTTAAATGTTTTTATGTTAAAATATGTGAAATTTAGCACAAATATGATGTTTTTATTGTGGATTAATGTGAGGAAATACAAGTTAGCATTAATTAGAATTTTGAAAAATGGATTACAGAACAAGAAACATTTAAGCAGAATGTTTTTGATATTGCCTCAAATTAGACCTATGGGGATGATGCTACAATTAATCAAGTTTTGAGACATTAATGGTTGAAAAATAATGTTTATATAGATAATTTAATTGGTAACCATAAGGATCAATTCCAAACCAAAAAACCCCTAAGAATAGAAAACTCAATAGATCTTATATTACAGGTTAAACCATGAACTATGGTTAAAACTATTGAACATTAATAATGGGTGAAAGATATGAATGATTATCTAAATCAAATTGAGGAAAACTCCACTTTGTATCTTATATCAAGGTAAAAGGATAAAAATATCATTGTCACAAAGTTTTTCATTAGAAACAAAATGAATATGATAGGTGAAGTGATGAGAAATAAGGATAGGTTGTTCTATAAGAGATATTCTCAATTGGAATTTATAGAATTTGAAGAAATATTTAATATATTAGAATGTTTTTAAACCATAATAATTTTCTTATAATTGTTTGCACAAAATCATTATAAATTTTATTAAATGGATGTGAAATAATCATTTTTGAATTGTAATCTTAAAGAAGAATTGTTTGTTGAGAAACCTGAGGGTTTCATCCTATATGTAAATGGAAACAGGGTATGTAGACTCAAAAATTCATTGTATGTATTGGAATAGGATCCTAGAGAATGTTATTTAAAACCTGATGACTTCCTAAAATAAATGAAGTTTTCTAATGATAAATTTGAAAAAAAAAATATGTAAATGAGTTGTCCAAAAGTACACTACTCATCTTAGTGTATGTTGGTGATATAATTTTGTATAGTGATAATGCATATCTTTGTGAGGATTTTTATGAGTGTATGAAAATTTATTTTAATATGTATTTTTTGAGAGAGTTGATACACTTTCTGGAATTTTAGGTTTAGAATCATGTTCTATCTTTCTCTATTAAGAAAGATTTTGTAGAGAGAAATTGAAAAACATTATAATGGAAGATTCAAGATAAGTTTCAACTCAAATATAAATTGGAATAAAACTATATAAGGATGATAATGGAAGGAAGGTTTATCAAAAATAGTTTAGATGATTTATTGGAATCTTATTGTATTTTATAGCTTTAATACCTGACATAACCTATACAATGATAATTTGTGATAGATTGAAGAGTGACCTAGTGGATTCATGTATGCTTATTAAAAAGATAGTTCTGAGATATATAAAGGGAATGGTAAATTATGGGATATTAAACCAATGTAGTATAGACTTGAACTTTCTTGGCTTCACAAATATAGATTTGATAGGTGAGAGTATAGAAAAAATATTCACTTTATGTAGAACTTTTCTCATTGGTGAGGTTTGTGTGAGATGATAATATAAAAAGTATAACTTAGTTACAGTTAGAAAAAATGAGGTAGAGTATATGGTTATTACTCATTCATACGCACCATTTTTACTGATGTGTGTTCAGTTTATGTATTTTAAGGTTGATACTAAAAATACATTGAAGATATTATTTGAAAACCAGAGTATAATCAATCTACCAAAGAACCATGTGTATCATTCTATATCCAAACACATAGACATATGGTTTCATTACATAAAGGAAAATGTTTCCAATAGGTATATCATGTATGAATATATTTCTACTAATAATCAGATTATATATATCTTCACAAAATATATTCTAAGAGAGAGGTTCTCTAAGTTAAGGATGAAACTATATTTTTATCCCTATTCTCTCACTTAAAGGAGTATGGAAAATTACCACCACCAGGCTCTGTATTATTTTGAAAAAAGTGGGTATTATTGACATGATTATTTATCAAATAAAGAGAAAATTGTTATCAAGATGGGGAGTGTGAAATAATTTTTCATCTGAAGCTTTGATTATTTATATAAGGGTTAGACATATAGAAGTGATAAAAGGATGTATGAAGTGAGGGTGAGTTAATTCAAGTCACTTGGTCACATTTTCATAATACCAAGGGATAGAATTCTCTTAAAAACATTACCTTATCCAGTAGTGTGGTTTATGACACTTATTATTAGAGAATGGATATAATATAATTATTCTCATGAGATTTTATGAGTTCTAAAAAATATTATATTATTTTGAATAGTTAAGTAATGTTTCTAATAAACACAAATGAAAGATATTAAAATGATCTTGTAGTTGTTGATGATTTTCAATTGTTAAAAATCTTGGTTGAGAATCATTAGATATTGTTGAGAAGTTTTTTAGAATATTTTTTAGTTTCCTTGAATTAATCTTGAGATATTTTGTAGTGTTTCTATTGAGGTTATAATAATTTTTGAAATTCTATTTGGATTTTAATATTACCTAAGTATCTCTACATAACCATCATTTCACTTCTTTCATAAATATCATTTAACTAGAATTTTAAGCATGGTTTTTCAATTTGAATAAGTATACTGCTAGTGTGTGTAGGCTTCAACTTGATCTTTAATCATGAATCCTATCTTCATAAAGACGAATTGGGTGTTGTGTAAGAATATATTTTCTTTTGTAACCATTTCCTAAAAACTATAAATAATATAATCATAACCATTTTATATTTTTGTATAACCATAAGTCAACTTATGTAATCATTACTCCATTTTCATAGGAATCACTACTTAGAGAATTTTTGAGTTTTCTATAAACTAAAATTTTTAGTGTTCTTTAATTTATACATTTTGAAGAAACTAAACTCAATGATTTTAAGTTTGATCTTAAATTATTAAAATATCACATTCAAAATGTTATCCAAGCTATTTTATGGAATATTTATAAATTTATTAACATTGAAAATATATATTAAGTCAAATTCCTCTTGAAAATTGCCGTAGTATTTGAATCTAGGCTTGAAAAATAATAATCACCATAAAATCATTCTAGCATTTTAATTTGTATATGATTTATTGGTTTATATTTCATATAAGTACTTTCAACTAGTTTTGAAGTGATTCAAACTAAGATTTCAAGTTTGGATATTTAAGTTACTAAGTAGTGCTATGAGGAAATGTTGTGTGTTTGTAGTTGTTGAAGAAGATGAGTTTCATCTGGTTTTATGTGATGGATAAGTTGGGTATTCTTGGAATTAAAAAAAATATTATTTTTTAATTATCTTCTATTATTTAAAACTGCTGAATTATCTTTGAGTAATTTTAATTTCAAGTTAATTATTAAGGAAAAAAAGGAATTTTAAGAATTCTAAAGGGGGCATGCAGCTAATTAAAGGTGATAAGATTCTAAGATCATGGTGCATGGAATTGATCATAAACTAATATAAAAATAGAGATGATCACATGGTATTTTTCTATTAAAATAATGATAATAAATTTTGATCTATAAATTATATTTCATGAATTATTTTAATTTTGGGAATTTTGGAGTTTCCTGAATATAGGGAGTGGTCTAAGAGAGAGAATGGATAACTTGTATTAATATGTAAATCTAAAATTTGATATAATAATAGTGCTTGATTATCAAGGTTTATAAGTATTAATCTAATTTGGTTTGAGTTAGAGATTTTAGTGAATCAGGTTTTATATTGAGAAATTAGATGAATCTAATTCTATATAGAGTGATCAAGTTGTTCTTAAATATTCTAGAGACTTGTGGAAAAAGATCAAGATCTAATATTACTAAAGATACTAAATATTTAAGTAGATATTACTCATTATTATTTAATTATTTGTGTGTAAGTAGTGAAAAGATGATCAATTCAATATAAATATAGATAAGAAATGTGTAATGTTATAATAACATTATAAGGTCTAAACAGTTGTTCTTATAGTGAGGAATCTATGGTTGGGAAGACTAAAAAACTATGGAAATGAGTAAGTTTTTCAGGAAGTGACTGAACCTTATAAAAATCCTCATGTTCATTTATCTTTAATTTTATATATATATATGAGTGAGTATGATAATTTATATTTTATTATTTTGAACTTTAACAGGTCATCGAGGTTGTTTTAAAGTGAAAAAAAAATTGTGAAAACTTGTGTTCACTAATTCATCCCCCCCCTCCCCGCTTCTCATTAGAGTAACTCGATTCTAGAAACATAACATATTCGTGACATAAATTAATTATTGATATTATATATCACAATTATTAGTGTATTAATAATTATTCATGATGAAAATGATGATTTTGGTATAGCATCGTTCATATAGGTTGTTAAACTGACACAAATAGGAACATGTTATACTGATGACCGATTAAGAGTTTAGAGATATATAATAGTAATATTATTTTATTATAATTATAATAATGTTAATATAATATAATTATAGTGTATAATTATATTTATAATTAGTTTATATGAGAAGTTGATTGAAAAATATGTTAAAGAATCGGGTACTTCAATGAATTCTCTCCTTCTCGACATGGGTTCCTTAAAAGTGAAGGATTTAGGCCTCAATATAGCAAAAACAACTACCAAAAAACTAAGAAGTATTTAAGAGAGTAAAAAAGGTTATTTATTAAATATATAACCAAATGTTTTGAGTGGTTTAGAATGGGTAGAGGTAGGGTCCTCTAGTAGGTGAGTTTTGAGTGGCATTTCCTAAATATTCATTATTTAATGTATATGGTTGTAAGTTTAAAATTAAATTGGATAAAAAGTGGAAAATAATGAATATGGTTCATGAATAACCTAATCTACACAATTTAGAGATAATTTTTCATGATATTTTAAGTATTTACCACTTAGTTTAACTCTTTTTCATCATTTTACCTTTACCTTGGTAACTGAATTTTTACCCTTATAACTTATTTTTATACCTAAATATGAAATTGACATTCTTAATCAATTTAAATTTTATTATTAAAAATTTTCACTCTATTTAATCTATTTATAAATATGATAAATTAAAATTTTAAAATAAAACATAAAATATATAGAAAAACTATTTTTTAACTAGATTTCTATACATTAATTATTCTTATTCTTATTTCATATAAATTAATAGTAATTAAATGATTGATAATTTTTTTATACTTATAAACTTTATATTTTAATAAGATCATCCTTAAACCATGATATAATTATTTTTTTAGGATAAAAATGCATAATACATAAAAACAAGTTTTATAAAGATGTGTTTTTAAGTCTAAAAATGAATTTAATATTATTCAATACAAAGTAATAATCATTGGATGGATATTAAATTATTTTATAATATGTATGAGAAATAAATTTCATTAAAAAAACTTTAATGGTGATAATATTAATTTATAAAAATACACAACACATAGAAAAACAATTCTTTGATAGATATGTTTTTTTAACATTAAATGAATTTATTATTATTTCTAAATAATTAATAATAAATGAATGAATGTTTACTAATTTTTCAATATAAAAAATACCTTTTTATTAAATTATATACTCCAAATTCTAGAAATTTATCTTTTGAATAAAAATATATAATATATAATAAAATAATATTTTTAAATAATATTTCATTTTCCATGAATAATTAAATTAATATTCTATAACGTTCCTTAATTATTCCATGGATGATATTTATTTACTTTACCAATCATTAATTTTTATCAAATCGTTTTATTGGAATCATTCTTTAAAAGTAATAATTTTAAAAAATGAATATTGTATAAAAAAATCTTTAGAATAAAATGGATTTTCAAAAATAGATTAGTATCGTTTTATTCTATTCTAAAATCATTTATTTTATTTCAAATAAATTAATTCTAATAAAAATTTATATTTCAAACACAAAAATAAACTTTATATTTATCAACGATTTACTAATAATTCTAAACTAGTAAGATGTTTATTATTATTATACGCAATAACTATATACCCTTATATAATGGTCATATAACGGTTATGTTACCCTCATTACATATTATAAATTAATTCCATTATAAATTATAAAATCACACTTCTCATTCCTTTGGTTTACATTTTGGATTTTAAAACTTGATTTCTACTTTCATGATGTTTTTTTCATTGTAGGTTTAGTTATACTAATAATATTTATCAAGGGTGAACATGATCTAGGGGATTTATTTGTTGTAAAAATATTATTCTTTTATATTTATTTTGCCATTTTAATTTATGTTCTTTTAAGATATATAATCATCCATGGTATGTATCAATTCATTTAATACATGGTTTCATGTAATTTTATTATAATGATATATTATGAGTGAATAAATATTTGTTAATTTTAACCATATCTTCTATGGATTATTTTATAATCAGGTTAAATAATGAAAAAAACTTATTCATGAATGATATGCATATTATTTAAGGGAAAGAAAATGTTTCCTTAAACATAAGGTGTTACATTTACTTTATCTATGTATGATCTTGGTGTTAAGGATTTAAATAAAATGTGTTATAGGTATCAATAAAAAATAGAGAAAATGATTGACACACACATTTCACTCAAGATAAAAAATAATAATGTTATTGAAGATAAAAAATAATGTTGATTCTAAAGTATTGAAGTTTATAGAAGAAAATGAGAATCTTAAAGAAGATAATGATAAGTTTAAAGATATGTTTTCTAATAATTATGAAGAAGAAAAGTAGAAATTCAAAGTTATAATGGATTATATAGTTAAGCTAAAGAATTAGAATAAAAAAGTTGAAGGATGATACTTCTAACATCACTTATTATAATAATGAGAATGTTTGTGTTGATTTAGTGGTTTCTTAAAAAGAGAATAATTTTTTTGAAAAGATACTCATCTAAAATTATATAAGAAATATAATTTTTGAGAAATTCAATACTTGGTCAGATTTTCACAAAGATAAAAATTTTATATCCTATTCATTTTAAGAAGTGTAATGATAAATATAAGAGGAAGTTTTTTTATTATATTATTAATTTATTTAAATGTTAATTACATAAACATTATTATTTTTATTTTTGTGAAAGTTTTAAAGATCCACTAGGGTTAATAATTTTTTTTCTATTACATCTTTGATGAGTTTAAATGCTCATAAATTTCACTCATTTTTTGTTCCTAAAGAAATTTTGGAGTATCCAGTGTGACTTAAACCACTCTATTAGCCCTAGTAATGTATTTATTTATGTATAACATGCACACACTTTATATTTTATTTCATGTTATATTTGAATGATATTTATTCTGTAATTTTTATTTTTTTTCAGTGAGTATGTACTTAATATTTTTAATTTGCTTTACTGGAGTATTCTTAACTGTTGATTATTTTTAATTCATTAAATATTTTTTTAATTCATTGTAAATATTTTATAATTTATTGAATTTCACTAATTGTTTTTATTTCTCCTTTTATTTTTTGTTTTATACATGATTAGTTTACTGAATAATGAGAATTCACTATTTAATAATTTCAAGAATAAATTGCTTATATTAAGGGGTATTTTGTTTTTTAATAGTTGTTTATTTATTTAATAGTTAATATATCTTTTTATTATTATCAGGTTGAGGGGTAGTTATTTTTAACCATTGTTGATCCTATTGTGTATTTTGTGAATGTTTTTTCTTAATACTTAAGCATACTTCTATACTCTTTGAATTGTTGTTGTTTTATGGAATATACTTATTTATTATAATTCTCACCCCCTATTGTTTTTTGTCATTTTTTTATTTACTCTTATTATTATTATTATATTCAACTATTTTTTCATGATTTTCCTTAACTAGTCTTCATTATATTTACTTTTTGATCTTAAAAAAATGGAGATATATGTTTGAGGTATTTAGGTTTTGTAATTAGGAAAAAGGGAGAGAATGCTAAGTAGATCATTTACCTTTATTTATTATGTTTTTATAATCACATAACTCTCATTTCTATTGTTTTTATTTATTTATTTATTATTTATTATTATTCAGGAAATTATTATTCTTGTCTCTCATTTTTTGTATTGAATAAATCTTCTAAGTAAAGGTCCTTTATATATTCTATGAGAATTTGAAAGTACCATTATATATTAGAAACGTTTAAAATTTGTTTAATTATATGACCCTTATATATTCTAGTAATTTCAAAACCGACCCTTTTATATCGAATTTTGGTAAAGGAAATTATCATTATGTATTACAATATAATTTAGAATTTACTCCTACATTTGGAATTTTCACTAAGGAAATGACCTTTACACATTATAGTGTTTCTTGAGATTTATTCTTATGTATATTAAAATTTAAAAGATTTATAAAGGAAATAATATTTACGTATTGACAATATTACTCTTATGTGTCAAATTTTGGAAAAGAAAGTTACTTTTACATATGATATGAGAAGTGACTTTAACCTTTACTTACGTATTTTTCTCAAAGGAGATGACTCTTATGTATGATGGCAGAGTTTTATTTTTCACTAAATCAAAGAATATAACATATTGAAGTTCTAAAAATTATGAATTATAGAGAGTTAGAAATTTGGTAGAGAAAATAATCTTATGTATTAAGAATCTACTATTACATATTGATTAAAAGTTAAGGTTTCAAAAGTTAAGTTCAAAATGTTTTGGAAGCTAAGTAAAAATGTTTCATAGGTTAAGAAATTTTTCAAAATATTTATTAGAATTTCAAAAAGAAAAAAAATAATATATAAATATATTCTTATGTATGAATATTCTTGGATATTTATTTATCACTGCATATAATTGGATTATCAATAATAATCTATGATTGGTAATATGGATAAAATTATTCAAATTTAAAATTTTTTGGAATTTTGAAGTTTTTGTTTCATTTGATTGTATGGATTATTCGGTGTATTCAAATACTAATTATTATAGTTTATTTAAATGTTTATTTGAACTATTCTAACTATTTCCTTACAAACTATTGAAAGATTTAACGAAACACTCCATGTGAAGTTAATATTGATAATTAAGAAAATGATCGTAGAGATTATATTTATTTAAGAATCATTAATATAATGGATGAATCAATAAGGAAGTGTGACACATGAAAAGATATAATTCATTTACTAAACACCTATGTGCTGCAATATTTGAGAGTTATATTATTCTACTCACTATTGTGATAAATTTCTAATAAATTGATCATTATAATTAAGATGAATCATTCTATGGCTATATTAAGGGTCTAGGATCACTATTTCTACACCAACAGCACTATCTATATATTTCATTGGTTTCATAGCTTTATTAATCCATTATTATGTGTGTAATTTATATTGTAAAGTTATTATGGAGTTGTAACACAACTCTCACACTAGTTACACCACCATTAAAAGGTACTATTTGGTTGTGCTACCTAACCAAAAGTTAGTTTCATAGTTTGTTCTTAAACCTACTAAAAGGTATAGGTTAGTGTTTCTCCTTAGAAAGTTCAGGTTTTGTTTTCACTTAAATAAAAGGTTACATTTTTTATGCACCCATGTAAAAGTATATATAATAGTGTATATCCCTGATCTTGGGTTGAGAGTTTCAATAGTATATTTTTGACTATTTGGATATGAACTACTATAAATATTGTGTTCTCTATTGTTTATCATTAGTTCTTTCACTATTCACGCATAAATTGTATCATTTGTTTATTATTTAATTGTTTGTTCTTAATATCCACTTAATTTTGCATTATTATTTTGATTACTATAATTATTTTAATATTTAAAATTCATCCCTATCTCTTGACATGTCTACTATGGGACCTAATAGTTCCTATATAGAAAAAATACACTAGATCATGCTTGTTGTTTTAAGTTTTAGTGTAGAATAATTTTCCCTTTGGGTTTAAAACTACTCACAAGTATAATAAATCACTGCTCTCTTAGCCAAGAAGAAATCACTTCTCTCTCAAGTGATAAACTTTTATCTCCATGAATTATAATAATAGATTAAAAATCCACTGGTGTAGAAATAAACACCATGTTCATTATAATCATTAATCCCTACCCCTTGGGCTTGATATATAAATCATAGTTATGTCGGTTATGAATTCTAGCATAAACTTGTGTCTTTTGAATACTTTAAATATCTTAAAATTAACCTCTCAACACTACTATTCTATAAAACCCCCCTTTTTGAACTTCATGATAATGGATTGATGGCTTGATTCATTCCATGTTATCTATATCCATAATAATCATACCTCATTTCTTTACTCTAATTTTGATAGCTCAATATATCCAAAAAATCTAGAACATATCTATTTATTTTATTCCAAAACCTTATATTTTATAGGATTTTGAATCGATAAAAATATTTAATTGTTAGAGGACTACAGTGTAACAAAATCTATCATGGAATAATTCCTTAAAATTTTTCATTCCTTAGAAAATCATGGCCTCGTCTAATTTGTTCTCCAAAATTAGGATGTTCCCAAACACTTCGTGATATCTTTAATCAAAACATTATAACATAACCATAACCATTGTATCACAATCCTTATTATATGATCCACCTTTATTTTCTAATCCCTGAGATGTAATAGAAATTATTAAACAATACAATTAAGTATTAACTCTATCAAAAATCTATGGGGTTCCATTTTAGTGTATCCATATACCCTCAATCCATATCGATGAAAATTTTCTCCAAACTCTCAAATATTATAGCACACTTTTACCCTATTGCGCCATAATTTATAGATTTGAATTTCTTATAAATTTATCTGACAACCAATATGACCTCAAACTAAATAATCATAAAAAAACCATATGACTACTTTGAAAATCCTAACATAAAAAATATTATGGCACAACATGCACTATGTTAGGGCATTATTTTTTTATTTCATATGAAAAAACATTTTTCCAATTCCACTAATATCTCAATACTCTAAAGCACAAATATAAAAAATGAGTATTTCAAAAGATAATTGTTAATAAATACTACCCAAAAACACATATAAAGGTTTTTTTCAAATGAATCACTTATGGATAAAGAATAAAAATATTGATAATTTTATAATAGTAAATATTACTCAAAACTTAATCAATAGAGATAATGTTTAGATTCTTGATTGTGGGCATACTTACCATATAATGGGGAAAAGGAAACTTATATATAATTTCATGTATGAAAAAGATGATTCTAGGCACTTCATCAACAACAAACAATTGAATATTGTTGACTCTTTAAAATCTAAATTTATAGGTATTTAATTGGTAATCGAAGATTTCATAGTGCTGGAAGTATTTAGCTATAATATTTTAATCATAGGAAAATTGTGCTATTCAATAAAAGTTACTAAATTCAACAAGATGATGTGTATTTTGAAAGGAAAATATAATGTAGTCATAATAGAAAGAAAGTAGATGAATGGAAATCTCATATTTATTAATAAAGAAGAAGACATGATCCTTTTTACCCAGAATATGGATAAAAATTATAGTATAAATATCTTAGCCACTTGAACCAAAATTCCAAAGAATATTTAATGAATCATGAATCCATCTAGATACTCCTAGGCTATCATTTTATAAAAATCATACATATGATATTTGGAGAAAAGGAAACATCAATCAAGATATATATATATATTAAAGGATAATAAAATAACATGGGTGATTGGATTGTTGATGTAAATGATTATGAAATGATCAATCTAATAACCATTAAAGGAATAAATTATAACATTTTCAATATTGATGATTGTTATAGTATTTAATAACCAATGGTGTTCACTTATAAATCAGAGGTGTTTAATTTCATAACATGTTATCTGAGTTTGTCTAAGGAGTTGATTGTGATTTTTTTGATATTTTTAATTGAAAATGTTTTTTTATGAATATAAATGTGAAAATTATCTCAAAAAATATGTAATAATGTCACATTTTAGTATCATGTTTAGGTTCATTTATTATTATTATTTTATTATATTTTGTTTGGAAATTTTATTTCAATGTTATAAGTGAGTTTTTGAGAATTTTATAGCTTTTGAGAATGTTTATGGTAGGCACACAGTTATCCAAACCGATTGTTTTTTCCCAGGAAATTATGTGGCATATTTTAGTGTATCAGATGAGGGAAAAAAGTTAGGCCAAACTATATATACCCCTCCAAAATACATGCATCTCAGTATAGATAAATTTCACACAATGGGTGAGTTTTTAGTTAAACCATGTGAATAAATTGTGCAACTCCTCTAATAGTCTAAAAAAGGGATCACGGTTGGTATACAGTTTTCTAAACCGTGTGGCCAAAATGTGTGATAGAAAATTTCTATTTTGAAAAATGATTTTAAACCACAAAATACCTTGTTTTGGCCCCTTTCTTTGTCCCATGTTGTGATCCCTCAAATCAAAGCTTGAACTTTGGTGATTTTGATGACTCTCTTACTTATGAAGAGTGGTTCTAATGGATCTTCAAGAACCATATATTGGTGTTATTTTGAATAGATATATGGGTCATATCATGATATAATTCAGAATCATGGTTTCTTATATTTTTTTGAATATATTATTCCTTAATTTGGAAGTTACCCTCAAAGGTAATACATTTTAGATTTGTTTCAAATTTTATCCCAAAAGTTCTGAGGTATGTGTTTCTATGTAACTACATCTTATTATGATTCATGTGTTGCTTAAGTTTTATATTTTTTTTTAGAATGGTTGAATCATGTTTTTCTTGTTTTAAAGCATCAATGGCCCTTTTTATGAAAATTTTATTTGGAATAAATTATTTAATTTAAAGATTTGATCCTTTATTTGAAATAAAATTATTCTCTTTCAAAATATTGACGGGTTTTGGTTTTTAAAGTGAAAATACTTTTTAATAAAAAAAGTTATATTCTTTAAACTTAATTCCACATGATTAAATTTGTGTTTCTTTGGAAAATATTTTAGAATGATTTAAAGAATAACTTGAAAATATTAATTTATGAAATATTGGTTGAAATGATATTTCAAATCATTTAAAGTGATTGATTATAATTTTGTGTTCTTTTATTAAAGGGCCATTTGGTACTTAAAATTTGTTTTTAAAGGAAGTGGGTATATATGAACCTTTTTAAATGTATGATTCAAAATTATGTTTTCTTTATTTCAAAAAGGCTTGGTTTTTTAATTTGGTTTTGCTTAAAGGCTCGTTTGTCACTTTATGAAGTTAATGATCTTGTTGAATGAGACCATTAAACTAATTTTCCCAAAACAAATGGTGCATATTGAACATAATGATGGGTATTAAAAGAATTTTGTTTCCCCTATGATGGATCCTGAGGATAAGGGTGAGACGTGAACTTTTTATCCTATAAAATGTTGATTGTGCATGTCGATGATGATTTGAATCCCCAATGTGATCCTTTTTGGTTGTTATCTCACATGAATCTATTGATTGGTCATAGGAAACTGGGTAGCTATATAAGAGATCAAGATTTATTCTATGATAGTTTAGATGCACGCCCCATCTAGTGTAACCCTAGATAACGTGGGTTCAGAATAGGGATGTGCTTCGAGGAAGTGGGTGTCCATAGTATCAGGAAGACTATGTGATTAGTAGAAATGATATTTTCATGCAATTATTTATGAGATTTATTGGATTGTATTTTGTGGAATCACTACTATATCTAAGATTTAAGCATGACATATGACCCTTGACACTTTACTCTTGATACTTAGTATATGAATTTGGTTGCTTTATCATCACTTGGCACTGTAGTTGCCATGTTTGAATTTATTTTTTATTACATATAATTATTGATATGAGTCACCTTCATTGCACTCATAATTATCTTGGATATGTTTTATTAATCTGGAAATATAGTAAAATTTCTTATTTTCTTTAGTCTCAATTCACTTTAGCTTGTGAAATGACTATCAAATCATTTATAAAAGGGGTATATTATTTGAAATTATTTGACATGTTTTTTCATGGGATTTAAAAATGGATTTTAAAAAATAAAAAAAAGGAGTGTTTTAAACCATATATTTCTCATAAACTTATTTTATATATTTTTATCTCTTTTAAAATTGTGGAATGATTAGTATTATTTTTATGTAATGAAAAAACCTTGTTTTCTAATTATTGAATTTCAAACTAGTATAAATAAATTTCTTGTGGAAGGAATTTCATAGACTCTTTTGTGTGAACCTACTGAGATTTGTTTTCCACAGACCCTACATACACCAATTTTTGTATAAATTCTTCATGATTCTTTAATAGTTGATAGAGTTCTCTTCATCTCCCTATTGTGGGTTTACGCTCAGTTGGCTAAGGGTGGGTGATACAGAATGTGGTGAATGGTCTTAGACCACCAAAAAATATATTATAGTAGTTGTGCTTTTATTTTATGTCTCTAGATTGGTATGTATTTTATATCGTGGTTTAGCCTTGACTCATATTTGGATGTCTTGTTTTTATGAGATTATTTTTTTATTTTGATGTCCAGTTGTGCATGTATTGGTTTAATGAATTGATTAATGTTTCCATTATTTTTTATAATTAATGTTTACCTTTTTAGGAAAAATAATTCCCAAAGGATATTTATTTATTCCCAAGATATTCTCACCATCCCATGGGAATTATAAATTCCCTTCTGGCCTTTTCATGGGCCAGATTATGTATTGAATTGTGGTATCCTGAGTTGGTTCATGACATAATGGTATTAGAGAAGGACATTTCAAAAATAAACCTATTTTTTTAGTCCTTTGAAAGACCTTATATTATTTATGGTGATTTTTGGTAAAAATTATATTAGGAAAATGATCGGACTTAAGAGGTAATTTATGAATGGGTTCCTGATAACCACTCTTTGTGATGAAACTTGACTTACCAGGGAAAGTATAGACTTTAGTCTTTCTCTTTAGTTGTTCTTTTTTTATTATTAATGATATTTAGATTCTAATTGAGTATTTATTTTAATTTTTGAATCTCTTATGAGTTTTTGGGTGGTTGAGAGAGGTGGCCAAGGCTACTTGGGTAACCCACATGGTGTTGTAAAATGTGAAGAACCTATGTGGTTGATCTGGAAACCAATCCAATAACTATCATATGAATAGTTATAATTTAATCATAAACTTGATGTCTTGTTCATTTTATTCTAAATTGATTTCATTAAAATGAGGTTAGTTTGGATGGGTTATTTATTTATATTATATTATAATGCATGTATTTTTTGTTTCATGAACATATCTGTTGTTCTAGTTTAATTTTTGGATATGGTTTTTAAATCTTTATAAAACCATTTGATATTTAAAATGAGTTTCAATAAAATTATTGGATAAATGTTTTCAATTATAGAAAGGTGTGTTTTTAAAAATTTTGTTTATAAAACTAATTTTTAAATATTCTTATATGATGTTTTTAAAAGAATTTTATAAAAATAATTTTGGTTTTATAATAGATTTAAATTGGTGATGGTTTAAAAATTGGAATATTGGAAGAATTTTTTAAAACCATGGAAGGAGTTTCATGAGCTGGTAAAAGATCTAAAAGTGTGATTTATTTTTATAAAGACCTCACATTTTGAAATTTAAGTGTAATTTTTTAAAAAAAAATTGGAAACATATATATATATATATATATTAAATTAGTGGTTCTTTATTAAAATTAATTTTGGGTTCTATTTTAAAGCTTATGGTCTATCCATATTCTTTCTTGTGTTTTATTTTATACTAATTTTTTTGAATGGATCATAGATGTGTGAGTTTATGAGTTTATGTATCATAATGTTTAGAAATTTCTCCTAGAAAGTTATATGATAAAGGTTTGAATTATATTCATTGGAAAAATATTCAAAGTATCCCTTCATGACTTCTAGAAGTTTCATTTCAAGTTGGATAATTTTTCTAGACTCAAGAATGAGTGGTGGAGATGAAATATTATATATCCTTGTACCCCATTCAAGACTTCGTGAATCATTATCCACCTTTTTTCTATGATGATCTAGGTTCTTCAAAGTTGATGCATTGGTTTTATAGGATCAAAGGAATATTTGATTCTCTCAAGACACATAAGGGTGAAAGATGGTATCTCTTTATTCAAATCACCTAGTTGAGTGTGGTGAGAGGCTATTATTCATCCCCATTAGCATGAAATCTTATCTCATGAATTCTTTAAGAAATTATCTATTCAATGGATATACCTTTATTATATTAAGAAGTAAAAGTATTTTATGCTCATGGGCCATCAATATAGTGATAATCCAGTTGGTAATACACTAAAAAAATTTCAAGTTTGGAATATTTATTAACTAATATTTTTTATTATGAATCCTTAAAGACTATTTATTTTAAAGGAGGCCTTAACCTATACTTTAGAGCTTTCATCACTTGTTATGGCCTACTTATGATCAAGAGGTACTTAAAAAGGATGTATCAATTCAAGAGGATATATAAAAATATAATGAAGTGGATAATGCCTCATTTTTTATTATATTAGTTAAATATGTCCCATTATGTGATTTTTAGAAGTTGGTTGAGTAGGGACAGTCTTCTCAGAGGAAGAAGAGGTGTTTTGTGTGCTTTTGGTGTGGGGAACTTGGTCATTATAAGTCATCTTATTTGAAATCTCTAAGATTTTTTCATAGGTGAGGCTAATTATGTCACCTTAAAAAGATTTTTAATCTTGGGTATCAAAAGGGAAAGTGTCGATTATAATCATTTCCAAGGATGAATTTTGTTTTGGGATCTTTTGTGGGTTGTATTTATAAATCCTTTTGGATGCACTCTTTTATAGAAGGTTTTTGGTATCATTTATGGACCCCCTTTTTTTATGGGTTTTTTTTCAATATGATCTTTTGGTTTTTTTATTTTATGAGTTTATTTTATGATAATTTTGTGTGCATCTTTATGAATAGTGTTGGATAATTGTTTGGTTAGTTATTACCCATTTTGGAATACTCTTTATTTTTCCTTTTATTTATGTCTTTGTATGAATTTTTTGGGATGGTCATGATTTTTAAAGTTGGTACTACCTTGTTTGTGTATTGGACTCATTGTTTTTATCTCTTGCTATTTTAACTTGGACAAGACTTGGGTATATATTCAAGTAACTAGGACCGAGTATATTCTTATTGTATTGGGAACTCAGAAGTGTTAGTGTTTTATTTGATGATCTCACTGATGGGTGTGGCTCTATGTTTGGAAATTTTAGGTTATTTTTTATTATTTTTATAAGATATGAATCCTTTTAAATTTTTTGCCTTACTTGTGGATGGATAGATTATTGTTGTTTTTTGATCATGTTGTCTCTTTTGGAATCATATGGATGTTTTGAGTGTGTTTTTATTCAGGTTGAGGATTAGTTTATTTTTAGTATTTTATGGTTGGTGGATGAAATTTATTCCTTAGGATTGTAGTGATGTTTCTCTTAGAAGAATAATTATCTTTATTCCACAATTTTAGAGAGTTTATTTTAAAATGGTGGGGATACATATTATAGGTCTCTAGTTCTTATCTTGAATTATTTTTCTTAGTTATGTCGGGTTTTTTTGGAGACATATAGTGATCTTGGGGTATCTTATTTAAGAATTATTAGGAATATTTATTGACTATTATTTTGGATTTCGTGCTAGATGAAATCCTCTTAGGTTATTTTTCATATGTTTTTTAAATTTGTTACCTCATTAGTTGGGTGTGGAAGTTATTTTTGGTCTCATTAATTTCTATCTTTGGATGGGAGACTTTTTTAGGACAAAAAGTGATATGGTGGGGATAAGTTTCACATCCTGGTGCCTCTTTTAGGTTTTTTATTCTTTTTTACTATAATATTTTATTTTTATATTTTATTGGGTTGTTATGGGTGATTTTTTTATAATTTTTGTGGTTCTTGGGCATGTGCACGGTTTTCGCATGGTTAGTCAAACCAAGTAGTTTTCCAAAGGAAATGGTGTGTATTATTTTTGTGTCCTATAGGAGGATGGATTTTTTAGGGTTGGTTCATGGTTATTCAAACTATGTGAAAAAACTATGTGGTTCCTCTAGTGTTAAAAAATAGGGAACATGGTTAGCGCATGATTTTCAAAACCAAATGTACAAACCATGTGATGAAAAGTTATTATTTTAAAAATTGATTTTAAAACCCAAAATTCCTCCTGTTATCCCCATTCTTTCTCTTATATCTTAAGATCTTGAACCATACCCTAGCCCTTAGAGATTTTTATGACTCTCTTCCTTCTGGAGAGCAGTTTTGATGGATCTTGCAATATCAAATCTAGATAATTCAAGGTATGATCCCATTATTTATCCATATTCCTCACCATTCTAAATCTTTTCTCTTTTCTTGAAAAACCATATATCATAGTTGTTTTGAATATATATATGGGTTTTATCATGATATAATTGGTAATACTAGTTTTTAATGATTTTTCGGATATATTCTTCCTTGATTTGGCATCCTCAATCGAAGGTGATATGTTTTAGATTCATTTTGATTTGATCCCAGATGTTCCATGGTGAGTTTTTTTATATCGTTCCTTCTTCCTACGATTCATGTGTTGCATGATTTTTCTATATGTTCCATTTATAATGGGTGAATCATGGTTTTTTTGTTTTGAATAATCAATAAAAATTTTGATGAAAATTTTAGTTGGAATGAATTTTTTCATTTATCGATTTGATCCTTTGTTTGAAATAAAATTGGTTTGTTTTCTAATCTTGATGGGTTTTGGTTTTTAAAGTGTAAATGATTGTTTTAATGAAAATGGTTTGATTTATTAAAGTTAATTTCACATGGTTAAATGTGTGTTTCTCTTTAAAAATTTTTGTAATGATTTAAATAAAAAATTGTAATGATTTTTTTCAAATATTTGTTGAAATTATATTTTAAACCATTTAAAAGGATTGATTAGTATTTGATGTTATTTTCTAAGAGACCTATTTGGTACTTAAAAGTGGTCTTTAAAGGAATCAGGAATGTATGTCCCTTTTAAAATGGGTTATTAAAAGTGATGTTTTGTTTAATTGTCAAAGTCTTGGTTCGTCAATTTGGTTTATATTAAAAAAATATTTGGCACTTTATGATGTTAATACAATTATTGTGAAATTCCTTAATGAGGACCTTATAAAAATTTTCAATTGATGGATAGTGCTTAGTACACATGATGATGGGTTTTGAAATAAGGTGGTGTTCCCTCTAAAGGATTTTGGGGGTGAAGGTGAGATGTGAACTTTATATGCTATGAGATGTTGATTGTGCATGTCAATGGTGATTTGGATCCTCGGTGTGATCCTTAATACTTTTTATCTCGCTCACCTCTATATATTGGTCATAGGAAACCTGGATAACTAGATAATAGTCCTAGATTTATTCTATGTTATTTCAGACTCAAACCCTATCTAGTATCTCCCTAGAGAAAGTGGTTTTAGGCTAGGTATATTCTCTAAGGAAGTAGGTTTCCATGGAATTGGGAATATTTTATACTTGGTAGATAAGAAATTTTAAGTCATTTGATAATGTGATTTATTGGATTTTCTTTGTTGGACTCACTATAATATCTAGGATTTACCCATGTCATATTACCCTTGACACTTGACTCTTAATACTTGATATATGACTTTGGTTGATTGATCATCACTTGACACTGGATTTTCCATGTTTGACTTATATTATTATTATATATTCTTATTAATATGAGATGAATTCATTGATCTTATATTTCTATTTAACATGTTTCATTACTCTTTAAATATGGTTCAAACTCATAGTTTCTTTATGCTCAGTTGATTTTATCTTGTGAAATGACTATCAAATCATTTCTAAAAGATTATTTTATTTGAAAGGATTTGACATGTTTTCTTTTAAAAATTCTTAATATATTTTAAAAATGAAAAAATTAATGGTTTAAACCCTATATTTCTCATTTGCTTATTTTATTTATTTTTATCTCTTTTAAAATTATGGCATGCTTAATATTTTTTTGATTTAATTAAAAAACTTGTTTTATTATAGTTGTATTTCAAACTATCATATCTGAATTACTTATGGAAGAAATTTCATAGAATTCATAGTGGAATCCTACTTGGATCTGTTTTTCTCACACCCTACATACTACACTTGGTGTATATAGTCTTTATGACTCTATATTTTGTGCCTGGTTTATTTTCATCCCCTTATTGTGGGTAACTTCTTGGTTAGCCAAGGGAAGGTGATACAGGATGTGGTGAGTGTTCTTGGACCACTAAAATATGAGTTGTAGCAGTTTTTTTTATTTAATGCATTAGGTTTGTTATATATTTTATCACTTGGTTTAGCCTTAACTTATATTATAATATCTTCATTTTATATGATTCCTTTTTTTATTTTGATGTATAGTTTCGGTTATCTTGGTTTAATGAATTGATTAATGTTTCTCTTGTTTTCTCTTATTAATTTTTACCTTTTAATTGGGAAACAATCATTCCCAAGGGTTGTTTCTTGATGCCCTGGAATATTTTTTACAATCCATGGGGATCATAAATTCTATTCATTCCTTTCCAAAGGCCAACTCAGGTATCGAATTGTGATATCTCAAGTTGATTTTTAATAAGGCATTATGTTTCAATATTAACACCATATCAAAATAATTTTTTAGAGAATAGAAGTGGTAATAATGGACATGACTTAGTTAATTCTTATTCAAAAATTAATTGTCAATTATTTTTGGAAGGAATTAGTCTTAACATTGATTTATATTATAGAAATATCTTTGTTATGTTTTTTAATAGATGACAATGTATGAAATTTTTCATGTAATAAAGTTAACATCAAGATATTTTAAATTCAATAAAAGAAAATTATTTATTCTTAATAATGATAAAAGTGACTAGATGTTTGAGACTTAATAAAATTAAGGTTTTTTCATAGATATTCACTTAAGTTAAAGGATAATAAATTTTAGAATACATTTATTGAAAAAATCATTGAATGTTAATATGTTACTACAGTGGAAAAGAAGTAGAATTTTCTATAAAATGGTAATTAATTTTATCAAAAATGTGGAACTAAATATATTTTTTTAGGGGGATTACTGGAGTAAGATTGTGATTTAGTAAAAATTTTAGATGATGATAGTGTTATATCACATTATACATTAATAATAAAATTAATAAGTAGAGCTGAAAAAATGGGAAAATAAAACTTAGAAGACTGTTTCTAGGAAAAAAAGATAATAATTTTATAGGATCTAAATAGGTTATTTAAAAACTTAATAAAAACTATATGGTGATTTAGAATAAATAATTACTAGAATATAAATGTTATTCATGGATTAAATTCATTTATATTGATGATATAGCTTCTCTTAAATTAAGGTTAGAGATAATTCTATTATTTTCAGATACCACGATCCAAAGAATATTTATCATTTTCCATGTTTTTGTAAAATTAGTTTTTCATGATGAAGTTACTGAAGAATTAATTTATATGATACAATTAGATAAATTTCCCATGCTTGATAAATATAAAAAATTGAATTATTTAAATAAGGTGGTATTTGTGTTTAAATAAGAATTAATAGAATGGTATTTTAGGATTGATCAATTTTTAATAAAGATCATATTCCAATTTAGAGGATTTAATCATAACCACAATGTAAAAAATAGTATGATTAATTGAGTAATTACTTTTATATGTATATAATATAATATTCAAAGGATTAAGTGAAGATAAATGTAAAGAATTCATTGAATTTATGATGTGAGAGTTAAAAACATCCATGATAAGGGAGTTAATATTTTTACTTGGATTATAGGCTATTAAAGGAAAGGGTTAGGATTTAATTTTATAATATAAATATATAAATGAGTATCTAAATTGATTTTTCATGGATGTTGACAAGCCAATGAAAAAAATAGTAGATGACAAGATGAAATTTTCAAGAAATAAATATTTAAACTTGGTTGATGTTACTAAATATGGGAAACTCATTAGAAGCCTAATGTTATTAATAATGAAAATACCTAACACGAGATTTTCCACGTTTCAAGTGATGTGATATCAAATTATACACAACTAAATATGCATGCTATCAGTGAAGCGTATAACTTAATATATCAAAGTAATGATGGATTTTTCATTGTAAAATAGAGGGATAAAGTAATGGTACCTATAAAGATATATATATACTAATTATTAATGTTTTATAGTTATTATAAAATTAAATTTCAAAGGTGTATTATATCTTTAAAAACTATGTACTTCTTGGTTGAGTATAAATAATGATTTTATCACATATATCATGGTGAAACCTAAATATACTTTTTCTAATAAAACATGAATATAATTACATTATATGAGACAATAATAAGGAAAAAATTATAAAGTTATTTTCTTCTATATCAATTAATTGGCATAAATAAGGTGATATACATATTAGAAAAAAAATCATGTCAATTGAAAAAAAATGCGCATTGATATTAACTATAACTTTATCTTGTAAAAATTAGAGAATAGTGTGGTAAATTTGTAATATGTTCCAAATCAATATCAATTTGTGTATATTAAGAAGAATTCACTACCAAATGAATGTTTTGAGAAGCACTTGTCAATTATTTGAGTTCAAAAATCACCATCTACTTGATACATTGGAGAATAAACCCCAACTCCCCTAATTGTTTTTTTACTTATATCTCTTTAAAAAAATTATCCAACCAAGGATTCAAAATTTTTGTATCAATCTTATAATTTTAAGTAAGTGAAATTAATTCATATGATAAACTAAAAAATTAACTGTAGTTTTATCGAAAAAAGAGTGATATATAACATAACAAATGTATATTTACAAAGGGGAGATTTTTAAAAATAAATAATATGTGTATTTGGGATGAGAATATTTAATTTATAATACTAGTGATAATTATATGATCTCAAGTAGAATAATTGATCCTTAGGATTGTTGACAAACAAAGATAGATGACTTAAATTTGTATTCACAATGGGGAGTGATTATCCCAAATGGTGAAGATATTTATTAAGGTAGAGATGAATTATTTTATCATACAAGGGAGAAGTAGATGATTTAAAGTATATTTAAGAGGATTCATAAATGTTAGGGTAGTTACATTAAAGGTGAAGTCATTACTAAATTGATTATTCATGGAACATAGTCAGATAACATTTGTTTCTCTCAATTATCATGACTCATAAGGGATCAGTTTAAATGATTTTTTAGTCATTTAATACAATATATATATATATATAATATATTCATGATGATATAGACTACTATAAAGGGAGTTTAATGTTTTTTAGATGATTGAAGGTGGTTGATAAGAAACCCAAAGAGTGAAAATGATAGGAAATATGAATGATAAAATTATTTTGGTTGTATTTTACAAATATGATATATTAAAATACATCTAATGAATTTTATTATATTTTTGAAATTATTATATAGAGATTATTGATTTCTAGAGAAACTTAGAGTTTCTTTTAATGGAAGACAAAAAATCACATCATGTATGATGAAAACGCACTACTTTCAAATTCTGGAATTTGGTAAATTGGTTAGAGTGATTTTAGTGAAACAAAGTTCTAATTCTAGAAAACATAATTTGTGAAACATGATGTGGTAATAAGTTAATTCGTTAGATGTTTCATACTGATTTATTATCCAAATTGAAAATTCCATTAATGTGAGTCATTGATTTTTATAAATATAAAGAAAAACATTATATAAATTTTCAACTTATCATGTTAAATATATCTTAAGAATTTAAAATATGTAATCATAGTGATTTATAGGATTATGATTAATTTTATGATGTTTTCTTATGGTTCTAATATTTAAAAATAACATGTAAATTTAATGGATTATACATCATGATTTTCTATATATCTATTGATTTACATATTTTTTATATACTTTAAATTTTAAGAGTTTAGGAAAAGATATAGAGTTATGATTTTCAGCTGTGGGATGGTTTTTTATACCCATTATATAGTAATTATAGGTTTCGTGATTAATGGAGGAAAACAAATATCATGTGATCATAAAAATTGATTACATATCTCAAAGAATAAAATAAAATTATAGAGATTATTGTAGAAGAAAATATAATAGTGTATATTGAAATATAGATTTGTATGATAATGCGGTGAGAGTGATATTACATATTCATTCATGATTTTACATTACTCTTATTATATAATTGTAAATTAAAAAGATTAATTTCCATTCAATGTTCATGTTTTGATCATAAACACATAAGAAGAGCCTTGTTCAAGTTTATTTAATTAAAATATAGTTTCATGTTTTCATCATATCCTTCAACATATTAATAAAAATTGTGTTATTATTATTTTTAGTGTTCCTAATAAAAATTAAAACATATCATTAGAATGGATATTTGTCCAATTCGGCCATTTGAAGGGTCATATAAACCACACTAGAAGGCCCAATAATTATGTTGAAAAAACTATACCATCCAAAATGATGAAATTTTTAGGCTTAATACAGAACAAAAAAATTGATCAAACCCCATAGTATTTTCTTGATTATATAAAGAAAACATGGATAAAAATTTTAAGTCCCAAATCAACCAATAAAGGGCCCAATTGATTCATTAAAGTCCATCCCACCATTCTCTCTAGGATTTAAAAGCAGTACACAATCCTATACTTTTATCCTAATATAGATATAAAATTCAGCTGATATTTTTTAGTATGAAATACAAGATATTGTTGGAATAATGTTTACAAAAATGGTTCATATTTTATGGAATCTTTCTATTCAAAAACCCATTCACATTTTGGCCTTCAAAAAAGTGTCGTTAAAAATGGACAGTTACACATTTTTTAGTAAAATACTATAAATGTGGAATAAAAATAGTCCAATGGACTCCAAATTTAAAGGGTGTGCTATAAAAAGATATATATACAAATTTTGAGAAGAATATTTCTCTAGATTCAGTTGTTTAAATTATCAAATTGTCGAACCAAATTGAGGGGAAGATTTGGAATGAAAACAACCCAACACCTTGGGATATAAATGCATCCCCATATTCTCTTTGCAAGGGGTTGGAATTTCAAAGAAAATTATGATAGTTTGGAATGACCAATACTCTACTAAATTCTTAGGATGATATTCCATACTCAAGTTTCTACTTGAGATACCATTCATCCATGATTCTTTTGATTTACTTTTGCATTCTTCTTCATTTGTAATCTCATAAGTGTTTGTGTTGTAATTCTATTTTAATTCATATTTCTTTTTCATTATCTCTTATTATAATCCCCCATATATTTTTTAATATTAATATTCTTAAAAAAATAAATAAATTTAAAAATAACTCCCTTCTTTTACTTTCTCATTCAATCGAAAGTTTATTTTTTAATTCTATTCATCGTTCATGTGTGTGTTCGACACACTACTCTTTTCTTATCTCATTCTTTTCATTTTCTGTTAACTCATCACCATGAACATATAAAATCAGATTATTAGACATCTTAGTGGCTGATTAAATCATCCATTGGGGTGAGTCATAATTTGGGGTTGTTAAGTGATTGAGAGATCTTGATCGATGAATACTCTTTAGGTTAACATTGTGTATGTTAAACTTAAAATGTCATGAATTAAGGACATGTTTTGTTTAATATGTGGATTCCATTGATTATTGGAATCATAAATACACTGCCATAAACAAGTATTGATTGATATTAAAACCCTATTTAAGTTAATTATTGGATTAAATCTCAACACCTGGGAATTATAACCAAAATCAACTTGTGAATTTGGTGTTAATTTAAAAAAATATAAAGCAATGCTCAAGGATATCATAAGATTAAATCCCAAAAACTTAACTCGCCCAAATATTTATCAAATTGTTAAATAAACATCATCCATCAATAAATTTAATTAATCCCTACAAATAACCCTTTCCCCCATTAAAATTACAAATTGAAAACAATTTAATCTAAAATTTATACCATCACTGAGGATTTTACCTGAGTGCCGCTATACATTTTAGTAGAGCACCGTAAATTTGAAAGATCTATAGGTGAAAATTGTCCACACATAAAATGGTGTCATTTTTGGGGAAGGTAAAACTAGTAGTTGGTAATTTTTTATTTTTTCTAAAAAAAGAAAAAAAATCAAAAAAAATGAACCCAAAAAAATTAAAAAAAAACACAAAGAAAAACCAAGCTTCTCATAAAAATAATAAACAGAAAAAACCAAAAATAAAACTCAACCTTCCTCGTCCTTTAAAAACTTCTCTAAATGTCCCGTAACCTCCCAAACAATCCATTGGATTTTTTTGAACTAGAAATTGAGCGAACTCTTCACCGACTTAGGAGGAACATTAGAGATAATCAAATCACCCCAGACTCATTCATTGCTCATTTATTTGTTCTAGATATGAATAATCATATGGAAAAAAACTTAAAAAAACTCACTACCCATGATATGAATTACCAACCCCTTGGTATTTAATATCCAAATATTGAGGCTGATTTTTGAACTCAAATTGGGTTTGATTCATCTTCAACATCATTTCCATGGGCTCACTAGTGAGGATCCACATCTTCATCTCAAAGAGTTCTAAGTGGTGTTCTCTACCATAAAGCCTCAATGGTTTTCTGAAAAATAAATAAAACTTTGATCATTCCCTTTATCTTTATCTAAATCTAATAAGTCATGGTTATACTACCTCCATCCTGGTTCCATAACCACATCAAATGACATGAAGCAACTCTTCTTAGAGAAATTATTTCATGGTTCTTGTACTGCTTCTATCCGAAAGAAAATAAGTGGTATTCATCAATTATCTAATGAATCACTCTATGAGTACTGGGATAAGTTCAAAAATCTTGTGGTAATCAAACTGAATCAACAAATCTCTAACCAACTCTTGATCTAATACTTCTATGAGTGGTTATTGGCTATGGAGAGAATTATCATTGATGTCGTAAGTGGTGGTGCTCTTGCTAATAAAAATCCTGCAACTAAATGATATCTTATAATAAATATAGCTACAAACATATATAAATTCTATACTCAATCACATGATCAAGTCAAACAAGTCCAACAGAACAATCCATAGATACCAACAAGATGACTGAATGGATGAGTGAACTTACACGTCTTGTGAGACAACTAGTGGTTGATGCCAAAGCCCCAACCCCATCTTCTCCAAAATCTATGTTCCATGGACCTATAAATAATTGTGGAATCTATATCTCACTAGCTCATCCAACTGACACATGTCCACAACTTCAAGGGGATTCATTTGATTCATTTGGACCAATGGAGTTCCATGTAGCATATGCTCAGAGGAACACCAACCCTCAACAATCAGGTCAGTTAATTTGAAACTTCAACCAACCCCACTATAATCCATTCTCTTCTACCTTTAACGCAATATTGATGTACGGTAATCCCATTTCTCATCCCCCTCAATTCTCTCCTCAAAATCCAAACCAATTTTAATATGGTCAAGGTGGTGGTAACTTCCAACAACTTTATCCTTTTGTTCCTCAACCTCAGAGGATCAATCCTTATATTTATCCTCATGGAATCCACTATTATAATGATGATTCCCAATTACTAACCTAATACAAGAACTTTCATATGAGAAAAAATCATGGTAATCCTAATGCGGGACATGCCCCTTCTTCAAAGAAACCATGGGAAAGCACTATAGATGATCTTTCCTCCATCACCTGTTCTAGCCTTAAAAAACATTGAAACCCAAATTTTTCAACTTTTATCCCAAATCATCCAACAAAAACAAACCAATTCTTCTTAACTCTCATCTCAAACATTTCCCAACCCCAAGGGTAATATAAGTGAAATTTCACTTCAACCAGGAAAACAAATTTCCATACAGCATGATAGATACTAAAATGAACTTTTAATGTTGAGAGTGAAAATAAAAAAACAAAAATCTAGAAAATACCCTGAATTAACTCCTTTACCTATTTCCAACCCTCTAAAGAACCCAATTCCTTTTACTCAAGTTGTCTCTAATACAATTAAGTCCTTTGAACCAGATCCTGAAATGATCGACATGTTTAGAAATGTTGAAGTCAAAATTCCCCTATTATATTCCATAAAAAATCCCTAAGTATAAAAAGTTTCTTAAGGAGTCATACACCCATAAGAGACAACTTAGGACCATTGAGAATGATTCATCCTAGTAGTTTATACCCATTAAGTGCAAATATCCAGTGGTATTTACTGTTCCATGACAAATAGGGAGTTCCAACTTTGATGATTTACTCATAGACCTAGGAGCCTTGATAAACGTCATGCCCAAATATATCTTCTCCAAACTTGGTCTAGGTCCCTTACACCCAATGAGTGTTTTCATCCAGTTATCCAACCGAAGCACAGCCAGCCCTGAGGGAATAATTGAGGATTTCCTTGTCCAATTTAATGATCTTATCTTCCCAACTCATTTCTTTTTCCTTAACATGGAAGTTGAGATGACCTCTTCTCGATCTCCCCTAATTCTAGGAAGGCCATTCCTCCTGATGGATAGAAATAAGATTTATTTCTATGATGGAATCTTATACATGGAATGTGGTGACCAACTGGTCAAGTTCAATATTTTTCAAGCCATGAGATACCCATCTGAGGATCACTATGCCTTCTTAATCCATGATTCTGAGGACACTTCTAAGAGTGGATTCACCCCCATTTCATCATGTTCATCAGGTTATAATGATGTAGGAGCTTGTTATATTTTCACCATGATTAATAAAGTCATAAATTGGGAATTTGATGTTGACCTCTCATTCATAGACTCCATCAATCTAAAGGATCTTGAAAAATATCTTGAATACTATCTCAACTATGATCTCTACTATTACACCTTGGAAAATATTAAGGAAAATGAATCAAAACCAACTAAAATACCTTTCTCAATTCCTAAGTTTTCTATCCCACAAATAAAATATGATACTAATCTGAAACCTCTTCCTACACACCAAAAATATGAATTTCTTTTCCATGATCACTCTTATCCTATCATTTTCTATACTACACTTACTGAAACTAAGGAGTCAAAACTTGTTCAAGTGTTAGAGGAAAACAAAAATGCCTTAATTTAGAACCAAGATGGCATACCATGAATCAACCCTACCCTTTTCATGCATCACATCCATCTTGAGGAATCATCTAAACCAATCAGACAACCACAAAGAAGATTCAATCCACTCATACTTGAGGTAGTTAGGAAAGAGATCACCAAGATTCTTCAAGATGGTATTATCTACCAAATTTCTAATAGTGGATGGTTTAGTATAATTCAAGTTATAATGAATAATGGTGGGATAATTGTTTTCACAAATTAAAATGGAGAGGTGTTCACAACTCTAGTGAAAAAAATGGTGTGTGTGCATTGATTATCAAAAATTGAATGTTGAAACATGAAAAGATCATTTCCCTCTTACTTTCCTTGATCAAATGCTAAAAAAAATTAGCTATAAAGTCACATTATTTCTTTCTTAATGGATACACCAACTACTTAAAAATCCCAATCACACCTTAGGACCAAGAAAAGACTACATTCACTTACCCCTTTGGAATATATGTAGATATGAGAATAACTTTTAGCCTTTTCAATGCTCCTACAACATTCCAAATGTGTATGAGGGGTATATTTTCTGAATTCATTGAGCATTTCATAGAGGTATTCATGGATGAATATAACATTTATGGTGATTAATTTAAATCCTTCTTATATTTACTCTCTCTAGTACTTTAAAAATGTGTCAAATGTAACCTTGGGTAGAATTTTGAAAAATGACACTACATGGTTACTAATGGGATTTTTTTAGGGAACATAATTTCACAAGAGGGTATTCAAGTCGATCCTGACAAAATTGAGGTGATCCAATCACTTCCTGAACCAACATCATTTTGACACATCTGTTCATTCCTTATTCATGCCTATTTATATTGTTGATTCATCCATAACTTTAGTAGGATTTCCCTCCCACTCACTCAGCTACTCCAAAATGATGTGACATTCTATTTCTATGAGGCTTGCAAGAGATCCCTCATTGAACTAAAAGATGTTCTTACATCTTACCTAATAATACAACCCCCATATTGGTACTTACCCTTTGAATTTATGTGTGAAATTTATGATAGGGTCATTAGGGTCATTCTTGGTCAAAGAAGATAAAAGATTCCTCATGTCATCTATTATGACTCAAAAAATTTGTATGAAACTAATTCTCACTACACTGTGACTGAAAAGGAACTTTTATCTGTGGTTTTTACCTTGGATAAATTTTGGCCATATCCCTTAGGTTCCAAAATCATCATCTTTATGAGCTATTTAGATTTAAAGTTATTACTTAAGAAAATTGATTCCAAAATGATTCTAATAATATGGATATTAATGATCTAACAGTTTGACATTGTGATTAAAGATATTCTCAGAAAACAAAACCCTATGGATGATCACCTAAGTAGAATTTCTAATTATTATCATTCTAAAACAATTGATCCTGAATTTATAACTGGACACCTCTCATCTATCACTCCAATGTTACCATGGTATTCCCCAATTATAAAATACTTGTTTACTAGTGTTTTTACTTAAATTTTTTCAAAATAACAAAAATTGAATATGAAAAGTGATTCAAAATTCTATTTTTTGGAAGATAATAAACTCTGGAAAATTGGCACTGACATGGTAATTAATAGATGTATTGATGAAGATGAACATTCTTCCATCTTAGAATTATGTCACTCAATGGCTGGTTGTGGACACTTTGGACCACAAAGGACCCCCCAAAAAGTCCTTAACTTAGAATTATTCTGGCCTTCACTCTTCAAGGGCTCACATGAGTTCTATAAAACATGTCCCACTTGCCAAATTTTGACACAATTTCCAAAAGAAATAAAATTCCCCAAAAGAATTTAATTTTCTATTAGATATTTGATGTTTGGGGCATCGATTTCATGGGACCATTCCCTCATTCCAATGGATTCTCATATATTCTTATTGCATAAAACTATGTTTCTAGGTAGTTCAAGGTCAAACCCACTAGAAAAGATTATTCACATACTTTTAGTGAGTTCCTAAAAACCCACATATTCCACCAGTTTGGAAGACCATGTGCCTTGATAAGTGATTTAGGAACTCATTTCTATAATTAGACCATGGAATATCTTCTAAAAAAGAATAGTGTTGTACAAAAAACTTCAACTGCTTATCACCCCCAAATAAATGGCATTGCTGGACTTTCTAATAAATAAGTGAAAAGAGTACTTGAGAGAATTGTAAAACCCACCAGAAAAGACTGTTCTAACAGACTTGGTGAAGTGATTTAGGCTTATTTAACTACCTATAAAACACCCTTTGGTATGTCTCTATTTAGGAAAGTTTTCATTAAATCATGTCATTTACTAATTAAAATCCAACATAAGTCATTTTGGGCTGTCAAAAATTGTAATTTTCATTGTGAAAATTTTGGTGAAGAGATATTATTGAAGTTAAATGAACTAGAAGAGATTCAACCATATTCTTATGAGAATTGAAATCTCTATAAAGACAAGGCTAAGGCACTCTAAGAGAAACACATCCTGAGAAAGGTAGTTCATGAAGGTGAAAAGGTAATTCTCTTCAATTCTTAATTTTTGATTCACCTACGTAAGCTTAATTATCATTGGGAAGGTCCTTTTATTATTACTAATGTTTACCCATTTGGTGTAGTGCAATTACAAGACCATTATTCCAAAAGGACATTCATGGTTAATGGACATTGGTTAAAAAATCACCATGAGAGGACACGCATCTCAAGAACCACATTGACTTCCATCAAATCCCCAAACACTATTCTAGACCCACCACTCTATGGAGACAGTGACACACCAAATCCAAACTAAGGGAACCTCTTTACCTTTAACTTCTCTCTCTCTATCTATCTATATACCTCTTCTTCCTCACTCATTCTCATATGTTTTTACCAATTACCTCATAAAACTTTTTATTTACTCATTCTCTTTCAAGTGGGTGTGTATTTATAAAAAACAAAAAATAAAAAAATAGTCATAATTACTCAACATCCACTTTTGAAAATTTGTCCAAACCATTTTGGGGAGTAAAAAGACATTTTTTTCATCTCAAAGATTTTGTATTTTTATCATAAATTTGGATAAATAATTTTTTGTCAGGAAAAAAATTGAATGCTCAATTTTTTATTTGGAAAAGTATTCTTCTTAAACCATGAGTAACAACATTAGATTTCATTCCAAGGTCACCTATACCCATATTTTCATTTTGTGTGTTTTTCACCCCCAATTTTGAGTCTTGAGTTTGTGGACCTTTGAGTTGGATTTCCTAATTTAGTGTACATTAATATGATAGAGGCACTTTCTTAACCACATGAGAATTATAATATCTAAACAGCCTCCCTTTAAACTTACATTAATCCTCCTATTGAATTCTCCTTAGAGACTTTGAAAACCTTTTTTTAGCCATATTACAAGCCCAATACCTTATCCCACCCAACATCTACATGGATTTGTATTACATAATTTATTGAAATTTAATTATGGGGGGATATATATCATTTTGGGTATACTTTTCTTGATTTTCAGCATTTTATCATATTCTTGAGGTAAAGGATACATTTTTTGTGTGGGGGATAGGTTTTTATTCAATGAGTTTTGGGAATGTATATATGTTTATAACATCTTGTACAAATTTTATTGAAAAGTGTTCAAAAAATATATATGAAAAAAACATCAAAAAAATGGGTTGTGTCTTGGATGGGTCAAAAATCACTATTGCTAAAAGTTTGATCTTGTTATAACTATTACAATTAGTGTCATTAGGAGATAAAACATGGGTTGGGAGATGAGTGTGAGATCTGTTTCAAGTTCAACTTTAAAAAAAATAAAAAATAAATAAAAAAAACACTTATGGAATTGGGAGAAGTTTTGTGTTTTGTAAATGTTTCATTTTATCATACCCTTTAAATTTTATTACTTTTTTTGTGTATTTCTTCACACAATCATTCCCTTATAAATATGTGTTTCCATTTCCTTCCATGTTTAATTTCAAAAAAATTATGTGTTGTTTTACCCTTATTGGTGTTTTAGCCCTCTTTTCCACTCTTTTGGACACTATATTCCTATCATCCCATAGCCACTAAAAAGAACCGAAAAATAACTCCAGGTTCTTGTGCATGTTAGGATATGGAATGGAAGATGATATCTCTTTCAAACTCTAATATTTTCACTTTTGGTTGGTGAATGAGTGAACCTATAGAAATAAATTTTTATCATCTTAAGAGGAGTATGTTCTGAGTGCCTATATTTTCCATTTCTAATTTTGAGAATGAAAAATGAATTTTTTTTAGAATATTATTTTAGTAAAAAAATTTGTTTAATTATTTATGTATGAGTGAACTAGTCTAGACCCCCTGATTGGTGAAAAAAATATTTTAATATTTTTTGGTGAGTAAAAATGATTTAGTTGCGTTTTATTTGATGTACATGATTACATGCACAGGACTAAGTGTGGGGGAGTTGATATTACATAATCATTCATTATTTTACATTACTCCCATAATATAATTGTCACTTAAAAATGCTTAATTTCCAATCAATGTTCATGTTTTGATCATAAACACATAAGAAGAGCATTGTTCGAGTTCATTTAATTAAATTTTAGTTTAATGTTTTGATAATATCTTTCAACATATTAATCCAAATTATGTAATTTTTATTTTTTAGTGTTCCTGATAAAAATTAAAACATATAATTATAATTTATCTTGGTCCAATTCTTCTATTTTAAGGGTTATATGAACTGCACTACAAGGCCTAATAAATATATTGTGAAAAATAGACCAGCCATAATGATACAATTTTTGGACTCAATCCAGAAGCCCAAATTTGATGAAACTCCAGAATATGTTCTTGATTATACAAATTAATCATGGATAAAAAATTTAGGGCTTAAATTAACTAATAAAGGTCCTAATTGATCCATTAAATTCAATCCCACCATTCTGTCTGGGATTTAAAAGTAGCACACAATCCTTGACCTTTATCCTGATATTGAAATAAAATTGAGATGATATTTTATAGTGTTAAAGACAAGATATAGGAGGAATAATTTATAGAATAAATGGATCATATTTGAGGGTATCTTCATATTCAAAAACCCATTCACATTTCGTACATCGAAAAATTGTTGATAAAAATGGATAGTTGCACATTATTTTGTAAAATATCCATAACTTTGGATAGAAAAGTACAATGGACACAAAATTTAGATGGTTTACATTCAAAATATATATATAACTTTTAAGAAGAATATTTATCCAAATTTTTATGTCTAAATTACCAAATTTTTAAGCCAACTTGAGGGGTAGATTTGGAAGGCAAACAGCCCACCACCTTGGGATATAAATACATACCCCACTTCTCCTTGTAAGGGGTTGGAATTTCAAAGAAAATGAGGATAGGTTTTCATGACCAAGTCTATACAAAATACTTAGTAGGATCTTACATACTCAAGTTTCTAATTGAGATATCATTCCTTCATTCTTCTTTTAATTTACTTTTTCATTCATCTTCATTTGAAATCTCATAAGTGTTTGTGTTGTAATTCTATTTTAATGCATGTTTATATATCATTACCTCTTATTATCATCCACCCTCTAATTATTAATATTAATTTTCTTAAAATTTATTAAATAAAGTTGAAAATCAATCCCTTATTTTTCTATCTCATTCAATCGAAAGTCTATTTTTTAATTCTCTTCATCGTTCATGTGTGTGCTTAGCGCACTACTCTTTTCTTATCCCATTATTTTCATTTTCTTTTAACTCGTCACCATAAACATATTAAACAAAATTACTAAAAATCTCAATTTATAAGTAAATCATCTATTGGGTGAGTCATAATTTGGATATGTTAAGTGATTGAGAGATCTTGCTCGATGAATATTCTTTAGGTTAACATTGTGTATGTTAAACTTAAAATGTCATGAATTAATGACATGTTATTTTTAACATGTGTATTCCATGGATTATTTTATTCATAAATACACTACCATAAACAAGTATTGATTGATATTAGAATCCCATTTAAGTTAATGACTGTATTAAAGCCTCAACACCTAGGAATTCTGATCAAACTCAACTCGTGAAGTGGGTGTTAATTTAATTCAATATAAAGCAAAGATCAAGGATATCATAAACTTAAATCCCCAATAATGAACTCACCTTAGTCTTTATCAAATTTTTAAATCAAAAATCATCCATAAACTAATTTAATTATGTTTTTCAAACAACACCCCCCCCCCAAAAAAATAAAATGACAAATTAGAAATAATCGACTCTAAAATTCATACCATCACCAAGGATTTGAACCGAGTACTGCTATACACATTAGCAGAGTACCAGAATTTTAAATGGTCTATAGGAGAAAATAAGCTGAAATTCATATAGTGAATCAAATTTGGGACTTATTTACTCTTAAGGTTATTAATATAGAATATCTAATCATATATATAAGATTTCACAACCCCATCCTCACTAACGTGGTAGGGGAAAACATTATCTTCTCCTCCCACTAAATCTCCTCCCAATATTGAGGCTTTTTGTTTCATTGGAAACATGAAGATTTATATAAACCCTAATTTTAATAGTATTTAGGATTATCTAATAGTTCCTAAGGTTTTAAATGGTTATCCAGTAGTCTCAATCTCTTCCATAAATTTCTTTAAATCGTCATACTTTTTGACTAATGTGTTGGTGGAATGACTCATTCATTGTAGAATAGTGGTAGATTTTTTTGAAAAACATGTTAAAAATCATAGAGAATTTTGAATTAGGTTTTGGTAAATATTAATGATCCATGATAAATCTTACATTGATTTGAAAGTGAAGAATATTTAGTAGAGGTGTGTTCAAGTATGACCAGGTCTATAAGTTCTTGTAGATTTCATCTCTTTCACTAGTCATTTGATCTTTATATTAATAGGGACCCTTTAACTATTATGGTATAGATATGGTTTCCTTGTAAAACCCCCTTGTCCCAAAATCAAGTAATCATACATTTATTTATAAAATCTATTTTATGATTCATTTTTTCAAGCTAGTGTATGTCTACTCTAAATCATCCCAGTGGGTCTCATTTATACATTCAAATGTCTATTTTGAATCCTCCACTAAAAGGCATATAGTTCAATGTTGAGGTTGAATGTAGGTATAATAAAATGATTATCTTAGAGACTTAGACTAATTTCTACTTGAATTGAATTATTCAATGAAATCAATTACATTTATTCCATCCAGGATGATATATTGATCATGGTTTTGATTCCTTTATGTCTCATATAGTCATCATAGCAAAAAAGAAGGAAATATAGAATGGGTATGGTAGTCCCATGTAGGTGTTGGAAAGCTCTGCCCTAAAAGAGGAATCTAACTAGGGTATTTATAGGGGTTAATATGCTCCAATATTTTATAATGGAGTGAATGATGAGTTTTCAATAACTTATATGAATGATTTCATACCACATTCCCATCCACATTATTTTAATAAAAGATAGGCCCATAAAAATGTGATATTAATATGATTATTTACACATAGTTGCTATTATTCCTTAATACATTGATAAGGTTAGATGAACCTACCATAGTGGTGAAGGAATGTGAGGATCCTACATCTTATATTTTTATTCCCACCTCCTTGATGTTGGTTTTTGTGTTTTTAAAACCATGTACAGAGGATCAATGCTATCTTTTGGATGTAGTTTCTTAAAAACATCATACCTAAAAGGTTATAGTTGGAATTTTTTCCTTGTTTCTAGGATAATTTGAGTGCATAAAGATGTATGGGGATCTACCAACCCCCCCCCCCCCAATATATGAATATGGTATGGTTATCATTAGTATTGATTTAGGAAGTCAGTTGGATAATTTGGAAAATACACGAGAGTATAAAGATAAGGAGGATAGTTAGAAAAGAGTAAACTAAATTAAGGATAATAAAAAAAGCTAGAGTTTTATATTCAATTGAATCTAGTACCCTTGAAACATATGTAACATACTTTATGTATCCTATAATTGGAAGATATGATCCATATATAGGGGAATCAATTTACTCATTAATATATCCAAGGAGGTAATGTAATCCTCTAAGGATTTGTTAGAGAATAAATAATATCTTAATGTAGTAATTACTTTTTATTAAGTATGAAAAGATGAAAATAGGTATTTTATTGACTCATATGGATACAAATAAAGTACAATGAAGAAGGACATATGTTGCAAGGATTATTCTAATTTCTAAAATTCAATGATGAATAAATTAGTGAGTAAAGTTATTGTAGCTAAGTAATTTAAACATGTGGCCATCTGGGAATGACCAGATCATGATAATGGATTAAATAATATTAGTGAGGTCTTGGAATTTCATTACTAAGGGAACTTACAACACCCCTAAAACATCTCTAAAATGGTAAAAAACATATTCAATTAGTTTTTCAAGACTTAAGATAATGAATACATAAAATAAAAGTAAAATGATGTCATTTTATCATCAGATGATCAAGATAAAGTGGAGTAGGAGAATTTACCCAAAGGAATTAATGAAAATAATATGAAATGATTTTAATTAAAACATGGTTATACCTTTATCTAATTGAAATTTTTTCTATTATACGAAGACAAGCTAAAGGTTCTGGAATTTTTATCATCATACATTGAAGAAAATCATTGACTAAATTTGGACCTTGAGATTAGAGATCCATCTTAGAAATTATAGTATAATCCTCTTAGTTTGGGATTTGGAACTATTTTTTTATATGTTTTTTCTATTTTTTTGTTTTATTTTGATTGTATTGGTTTTTAGTGTAGAATTTTTTAAGGATCCCCACATAACCCCATATGGATTTTCAAAAATCTAAAAAAAATGATCATAGAGATAAAGTAATGGATCTTTGATATAATTGAGGAATTTATTAGTGCTCATTGAGAGACTTTTATAAAGAGGAAGATGGATTTTTATAATATTGATAAAAACATATATCCCTGCAGCACCAATAGAGGTTTTTTATAACCCCTCATCCATACGAGTGATTAGAATTTGAGGAAGAGTTTGAACTTTTTGTGTGGTGGATGGGTCGGTTTCTAAACCGAGAATTGGAGAAAAATTATGAGAGTTATATCCTATCAAAAGAAACAATTTGGTCTTATAATGAAGTTTATTTGAGGGTTTGGAGGTTCCAGGAGTGTCCCTAGGGTTTCGGACCTAGAGTTTGGGTTTTTGGAGTTACATCACGGGGTGTACAATTAACACATAATTAGTGATAACTATTCACCCTAACCATATGAATAGATTTCTATAGGGTAATAGTTTGTTAAACCCTATAAGGTGGACTAAAAAACTATGTAAGAACATGTAGTGAATTGTAGAGTGAGATGCATGGTTTAAGAGACCAATAGTCATAACTGTAAAGGGTGGATGAACTTGGATAGTGCTAGATGTATAGTTGGCATACAGTTTGGTAAAACATGGGGATAAACCATAATACCTTTAAAAATATGAACCCCCCCCCATATTTTAAGTCTCTAACCCCCATTTCTCCTCTACTCTTGTTTTCATGATCCACATAAGCTCTCTTCTCTTCTCCCCTTCAATTACCTCCAATTGTTGTGATTTTGGCTCATTTATTTGATATTTTGAAGGTTTTGTGGGAAATTCCACCGAAGCATGGTGGAATCACCTATTTCTCATGAGGATTTTGGTTGAATTGTAGAGAATATATCATAATATTATGTATTTATATCTTTATACGTTATTTACTTGGAATTATTTGTCCCAAAATGTGTTTGTGGTTATGTCCCGAGTCTTTGGTGAATGGTTAGATACAATTATGGTGCATCATAATGGGCCAGTGAGTTTTCCAGCATTATAACAAGTAAATATTTAATTAATTAATTGATTATAATTCAATAATTAATTAATTTTTGTTTCTTGGAATTAGGTTAGTATTCATGTCATTAATGTGAGATCCTATGGATATCGGGGAGTTTGGTCGAGGCTTGGATGGGCCTTGGAAAAGTTGTCGAACCTTGAGAATTGTTGGTAAAGATTCATTAATGTGGTAGGTGGTATAAGATATTTAAACATAATCTTGATAATTCATTTTAATGTTCGTTTGTAATGTGACTTAACTCCCATGTGTGGTGAGTTTTCTTCCTTTGTTTAATAAATTATCTTGGGGTTTTAAATATATACCTTAGACCTTACATGAATGTTTTCGGGTTTGTTGGTGTTTATGAGATTGTACCTATGACTGCCCATGGGGTTTGTCAATTCTTGAAAATAGTAGGATGGGGTATTAAAGGGTAAAATAGGTGGGTTATGATCTTAAAAAAGTTATTCTCAATGGTTGTATTGATATAATGGTTAAGGTATATTTTTTATGACTTTGTAACAAATGTTTTATAACATGTTGAAAGGATGAATTGGAATTTTTTTATGTGTTGCTCTTTTGTAAAATTACTATGAGTCTTTTGAAATGGTTTTGATTGTGTTTGTTGTATTTTGATATAACTTTGGGTTTTAATGGGTGAAAACTATGTTTTAAAATAGATGTTATTTTAAAATTAGGTGTTAACCTCCAAGTGATTTTGAAAAGGGGTTTTAAATGAATTTAAAATATTTATTTGAATTAAGTGTCTGGTTTCCCCTTTGGTAAAAATTCCTTGATTCTATTTTAATTTTTTTGATGGAAATGAAGGCTTTGTTAATGTTTTAGATATTAAAGATAAAGGATTAAGTTTTAAGGGTGGATTTTAAATGTTTTAAAATTAATTTTATGATAACCATTGTTTTCCAAAGAGTATTTAGAATGGTATTTTGATATGTGTTAGGGCTTGGTGTTCCCAGCCATATTATGGTATTAAAGTTATATTGAAACCTTGGAAATTAGGAAATTATTTATGTGTAATACTGGCTCTCTAAGGAACTGGTAGTGTACTATATGGTTTTCATTCCAGACTAATTATATGGGCACTGATAGTTTAATTTGTGGTTTGGGCACCAAACTAATGCTCTAGGAATCGATGGTGTATTTTATATAATGAGATTTGGACAGATTCTCGAAATTCATGTTTAAGTGCTAGATTGGTACTCTAAGCATGAATGATCTGGATAAATGGTTTATGTTCCACAATGATGCTCCAAGAATAAACATTACTTGAACATGGTATGGGTACCTTGGGTTGACTCTTTTTTCAACTAAGAACTAACTGATTAATGGAAATACATTTATATTACTTAAATTATGCATCACCCTATGATTTTATTTCTCTAATTACTATATTTGGACAAAGAAATTTTTTTTCCTTGGGTTTTACTTTAGAACTTGAGGACCACAGGTTAATAAATAAATGGTTGTTTTAAATTCTTTCATCATTTATGAACTGTTTAGTTTTCCATTGTATATTTGTATACACAGTTTCCCCAATTGGTTATTGCATTAATTAGACACCATTACTGGTAGACTATTGAGTTATACTCACACCCTACTTGGGCTTTCATCGCACATGGGCACCCAATTATCTCCCACATGTTTATTAAAAGAACAAGATTGGGGCTGATTCCTGGGCTGAGTTTTGAAATATTAAGCATGATAGCTTAGATGGTATCAGGATACTTGCTGAAATTGGGCTTAAAAATATAATAAATACCTTTTTCATTTTATTTCATTTTGGTATGTTTATGTAATTAGCTGAGTGGGTAGTCAGTTGTATGGATGACAAGGCTATTCAGGACCTTACTGTATTTCATTAGTTGTTCAGTAATGTTTATATTTATCTACATCTATTTCCAGTTTATTTTGAGATATTTGATTTATTTATTCCTATGTACACTAATTATTATCAGTGGTATATGATAATTGGTTGTTTTATCTATTATTTCAAACTCTTATTAGGGGGTATAGTCTCCCCATGGTACTACCCTAGACCCTCACTACTAGTCGGTAGTCTCTGGCATATAGGGAGGTGTGTTTGAGGTCATGTGGAGAAATGGTGTGGTTACTGTTATAGAGTAAACCAGGATAGGATGTTACAAAGTGGTATCAAAGAATTTATTTTTCTTTTATCTTATGATTTTGGGATCAGGTAAATTGAATATTAGGGATGTATTGGATCCTAGGATGTATATCAGACTGGTGCATCAAGAACACTTGTTCCAATAGGAATTATAGGTTACTGGGGATATGGGATTGTTTTTCTTGGTATTTAATATTATGGTTGTATATGATTTTCACCTTGTGTGATGCGCATGTGTTTTGGATATTTTAATTTATGATGGATTCCTATATCTTACTATTAAAAAGAGGCCAGTAATTTGGTTTTGAATCTTGGACTGTAGAGGCAATAGGCATCTCATGAACCATGATAGGCATGTAGGATTCACATGTTACAGGCCTGTTAGTGTGTGATTTCACCGATGACTAAGGATTTGTCATTTAAAGTGTCAAAAACTACTTATATGGTGTTTTCTCATATAATTACTTGGTGGTATTATACATAAATATGTTGAATTGTATATGGATCTCCTTTTAAGGGTAGGTTATGTGGATCTATGGTGAGATGTTTGATGATAAGGATAATGATGTGCTCCTCATGCATAGTAGGTGTAGTGACCTTGGTGGGCCATCTTGATTGTTGGACCCCTTGTGGATGGTTATTTTTTGAGTTTGGTTGTGTGATATAATCCTCCAGGGAGTGGTCTAATGTGCATATTTTTAGAGAGGGAAGGTTCCCTAGTTTTGGGTCGTTGGTTTGAAATATAATATCTTTCATAAGTTAGTCCTTAGATATGGTTTTTTTTAATTTTGATGTTATATGACATTTTTATGGGAGTTTGTTTGATGCCCTATGAGTTATTTCCTTCTAATAGTTGGATTAGACCTAAGTGTTTGGACCTAGTACTTGTTGGGAGACTTTAATGGTAGGGTTAGGTGGGAGAACCTGGTTACATTCTTTGATGTGACTCTAATTTATGGAGTTGGAACCCTGTAACTTTTTAGGGTGACCTATGTGAGGGGTCAAATTAGTTGTGAGATAATTTTGGTGAATTAGTAATAGGTGAATATTTTAGGCCTTCAAATTTTTTTTATAATAATATAGCCCCATTTTAAGGGAATAAGGGGGGAACCCAAATGTACTTTACTAACTTAAAAAATATCACGACCTAGAGGAAATAGAGAGTAAACCAAATTGACAACATGAGGAAGCCCCTCCCCAGTATTTGATCATGAAAAAGCCTTCACTGCTGAATGACTATATGGAAAGAAAGTGTCATGTGTCAAATAATAGGCCTGATCCGATGGCTGACTCCATACCCTATCAAACATCTGAATCTATAAATCTATGAAAGGATTTACAGACAGCTCTGAAACCTCCTTAGGGGGTCATTCCATGTGATCGAATCCCGGTGCATCACCATTAAAATAGACTAATCAGAAAATCATTCCACCAATACAGTAAAATATCACCAAAACACTCCAATATGCATGGTTGCACCTCCATAGTGAAGATAACATGATTGAAATTTCAAAAATACCAAGAATCAACTGAATCAAGACTCCAACACCAACTCACGAAGTCAACAAAACAAAAATTTCCAAATATTAGCACTGATTCCAAATCTCCAGAGGATCTTCACTGAAAATTGTCACACAACCCACCAAAATACATCCAAAATTAAAAAAACTCCTACAAAATCAAAACATAACCAGAGTACTCAAAGGAGGACCCATCGTAGCAGATCCCATCATAGTAGAACCCATCACTGCCAACCATGGCACTCACAGAGACATGGCATACCACCTTGATCACACAACAGAGACAAGGTGACATACACAGGCTGCTGGAGATGGAAAATGTACAAGATTCATCATCGTTCCGCCATGGAAACCTTATCCATTGAAGAGTATTAGGGTGAGGAGTAGGCCAAAATGGTGAAGGAAGTTTGGACAGCTGATCCCAAGAACCACTGCAGTAGGGGATCCACCTCCCCATCTCACTGAGATGAGGAAGGGATTCGCGCCATCTCGAGGTGACAGGAGAAGGCAGTGATGAGGGGGAAACCCTAGAGTCTGCAGTGCCCCTTATATTTACTCTCTCTAGTACTTTAAAAATGTGTCAAATGTAACCTTGTGTAGAATTTTGAAAAATGACACTACATGGTTACTAATGGGATTTTTTTAGGGAACATAATTTCACAAGAGGGTATTCAAGTCGATCCTGACAAAATTGAGGTGATCCAATCACTTCCTGAACCAACATCAGTTTGACACATCTGTTCATTCCTTATTCATGCCTATTTATATTGTTGATTCATCCATAACTTTAGTAGGATTTCCCTCCCACTCACTCAGCTACTCCAAAATTATGTGACATTCTATTTCTATGAGGCTTGCAAGAGATCCCTCATTGAACTAAAAGATGTTCTTACATCTTACCTAATAATACAACCCCCATATTGGTACTTACCCTTTGAATTTATGTGTGAAATTTATGATAGGGTCATTAGGGTCATTCTTGGTCAAAGAAGATAAAAGATTCCTCATGTCATCTATTATGACTCAAAAAATTTGTATGAAACTAATTCTCACTACACTGTGACTGAAAAGGAACTTTTATCTGTGGTTTTTACCTTGGATAAATTTTGGCCATATCCCTTAGGTGCCAAAATCATCATCTTTATGATCTATTTAGATTTAAAGTTATTACTTAAGAAAATTGATTCCAAAATGATTCTAATAATATGGATATTAATGATCTAACAGTTTGACATTGTGATTAAAGATATTCTCAGAAAACAAAACCCTATGGATGATCACCTAAGTAGAATTTCTAATTATTATCATTCTAAAACAATTGATCCTGAATTTATAACTGGACACCTCTCATCTATCACTCCAATGTTACCATGGTATTCCCCAATTATAAAATACTTGTTTACTAGTGTTTTTACTTAAATTTTTTCAAAATAACAAAAATTGAATATGAAAAGTGATTCAAAATTCTATTTTTTGGAAGATAATAAACTCTGGAAAATTGGCACTGACATGGTAATTAATAGATGTATTGATGAAGATGAACATTCTTCCATCTTAGAATTATGTCACTCAATGGCTGGTTGTGGACACTTTGGACCACAAAGGACCCCCCAAAAAGTCCTTAACTTAGAATTATTCTGGCCTTCACTCTTCAAGGGCTCACATGAGTTCTATAAAACATGTCCCACTTGCCAAATTTTGACACAATTTCCAAAAGAAATAAAATTCCCCAAAAGAATTTAATTTTCTATTAGATATTTGATGTTTGGGGCATCGATTTCATGGGACCATTCCCTCATTCCAATGGATTCTCATATATTCTTATTGCATAAAACTATGTTTCTAGGTAGTTCAAGGTCAAACCCACTAGAAAAGATTATTCACATACTTTTAGTGAGTTCCTAAAAACCCACATATTCCACCAGTTTGGAAGACCATGTGCCTTGATAAGTGATTTAGGAACTCATTTCTATAATTAGACCATGGAATATCTTCTAAAAAAGAATAGTGTTGTACAAAAAACTTCAACTGCTTATCACCCCCAAATAAATGGCATTGCTGGACTTTCTAATAAATAAGTGAAAAGAGTACTTGAGAGAATTGTAAAACCCACCAGAAAAGACTGTTCTAACAGACTTGGTGAAGTGATTTAGGCTTATTTAACTACCTATAAAACACCCTTTGGTATGTCTCTATTTAGGAAAGTTTTCATTAAATCATGTCATTTACTAATTAAAATCCAACATAAGTCATTTTGGGCTGTCAAAAATTGTAATTTTCATTGTGAAAATTTTGGTGAAGAGATATTATTGAAGTTAAATGAACTAGAAGAGATTCAACCATATTCTTATGAGAATTGAAATCTCTATAAAGACAAGGCTAAGGCACTCTAAGAGAAACACATCCTGAGAAAGGTAGTTCATGAAGGTGAAAAGGTAATTCTCTTCAATTCTTAATTTTTGATTCACCTACGTAAGCTTAATTATCATTGGGAAGGTCCTTTTATTATTACTAATGTTTACCCATTTGGTGTAGTGCAATTACAAGACCATTATTCCAAAAGGACATTCATGGTTAATGGACATTGGTTAAAAAATCACCATGAGAGGACACGCATCTCAAGAACCACATTGACTTCCATCAAATCCCCAAACACTATTCTAGACCCACCACTCTATGGAGACAGTGACACACCAAATCCAAACTAAGGGAACCTCTTTACCTTTAACTTCTCTCTCTCTATCTATCTATATACCTCTTCTTCCTCACTCATTCTCATATGTTTTTACCAATTACCTCATAAAACTTTTTATTTACTCATTCTCTTTCAAGTGGGTGTGTATTTATAAAAAACAAAAAATAAAAAAATAGTCATAATTACTCAACATCCACTTTTGAAAATTTGTCCAAACCATTTTGGGGAGAAAAAAGACATTTTTTTCATCTCAAAGATTTTGTATTTTTATCATAAATTTGGATAAATAATTTTTTGTCAGGAAAAAAATTGAATGCTCAATTTTTTATTTGGAAAAGTATTCTTCTTAAACCATGAGTAACAACATTAGATTTCATTCCAAGGTCACCTATACCCATATTTTCATTTTGTGTGTTTTTCACCCCCAATTTTGAGTCTTGAGTTTGTGGACCTTTGAGTTGGATTTCCTAATTTAGTGTACATTAATATGATAGAGGCACTTTCTTAACCACATGAGAATTATAATATCTAAACAGCCTCCCTTTAAACTTACATTAATCCTCCTATTGAATTCTCCTTAGAGACTTTGAAAACCTTTTTTTAGCCATATTACAAGCCCAATACCTTATCCCACCCAACATCTACATGGATTTGTATTACATAATTTATTGAAATTTAATTATGGGGGGATATATATCATTTAGGGTATACTTTTCTTGATTTTCAGCATTTTATCATATTCTTGAGGTAAAGGATACATTTTTTGTGTGGGGGATAGGTTTTTATTCAATGAGTTTTGGGAATGTATATATGTTTATAACATCTTGTACAAATTTTATTGAAAAGTTTTCAAAAAATATATATGAAAAAAACATCAAAAAAATGGGTTGTGTCTTGGATGGGTCAAAAATCACTATTGCTAAAAGTTTGATCTTGTTATAACTATTACAATTAGTGTCATTAGGAGATAAAACATGGGTTGGGAGATGAGTGTGAGATCTGTTTCAAGTTCAACTTTAAAAAAAAACACTTATGGAATTGGGAGAAGTTTTTTTTTTTTTGTAAATGTTTCATTTTATCATACCCTTTAAATTTTTTTACTTTTTTTGTGTATTTCTTCACACAATCATTCCCTTATAAATATGTGTTTCCATTTCCTTCCATGTTTAATTTCAAAAAAATTATGTGTTGTTTTACCCTTATTGGTGTTTTAGCCCTCTTTTCCACTCTTTTGGACACTATATTCCTATCATCCCATAGCCACTAAAAAGAACCGAAAAATAACTCCTGGTTCTTGTGCATGTTAGGATATGGAATGGAAGATGATATCTCTTTCAAACTCTAATATTTTCACTTTTGGTTGGTGAATGAGTGAACCTATAGAAATAAATTTTTATCATCTTAAGAGGAGTATGTTCTGAGTGCCTATATTTTCCATTTCTAATTTTGAGAATGAAAAATGAATTTTTTTTAGAATATTAATTTAGTAAAAAATTTTGTTTAATTATTTATGTATGAGTGAACTAGTCTAGACCCCCTGATTGGTGAAAAAAATATTTTAATATTTTTTGGTGAGTAAAAATGATTTAGTTGCGTTTTATTTGATGTACATGATTACATGCACAGGACTAAGTGTCGGGGAGTTGATATTACATAATCATTCATTATTTTACATTACTCCCATAATATAATTGTCACTTAAAAATGCTTAATTTCCAATCAATGTTCATGTTTTGATCATAAACACATAAGAAGAGCATTGTTCGAGTTCATTTAATTAAATTTTAGTTTAATGTTTTGATAATATCTTTCAACATATTAATCCAAATTATGTAATTTTTATTTTTTAGTGTTCCTGATAAAAATTAAAACATATAATTATAATTTATCTTGGTCCAATTCTTCTATTTTAAGGGTTATATGAACTGCACTACAAGGCCTAATAAATATATTGTGAAAAATAGACCAGCCATAATGATACAATTTTTGGACTCAATCCAGAAGCCCAAATTTGATGAAACTCCAGAATATGTTCTTGATTATACAAATTAATCATGGATAAAAAATTTAGGGCTTAAATTAACTAATAAAGGTCCTAATTGATCCATTAAATTCAATCCCACCATTCTGTCTGGGATTTAAAAGTAGCACACAATCCTTGACCTTTATCCTGATATTGAAATAAAATTGAGATGATATTTTATAGTGTTAAAGACAAGATATAGGAGGAATAATTTATAGAATAAATGGATCATATTTGAGGGTATCTTCATATTCAAAAACCCATTCACATTTCGTACTTCGAAAAATTGTTGATAAAAATGGATAGTTGCACATTATTTTGTAAAATATCCATAACTTTGGATAGAAAAGTACAATGGACACAAAATTTAGATGGTTTACATTCAAAATATATATATAACTTTTAAGAAGAATATTTATCCAAATTTTTATGTCTAAATTACCAAATTTTTAAGCCAACTTGAGGGGTAGATTTGGAAGGCAAACAGCCCACCACCTTGGGATATAAATACATACCCCACTTCTCCTTGTAAGGGGTTGGAATTTCAAAGAAAATGAGGATAGGTTTTCATGACCAAGTCTATACAAAATACTTAGTATGATCTTACATACTCAAGTTTCTAATTGAGATATCATTCCTTCATTCTTCTTTTAATTTACTTTTTCATTCATCTTCATTTGAAATCTCATAAGTGTTTGTGTTGTAATTCTATTTTAATGCATGTTTATATATCATTACCTCTTATTATCATCCACCCTCTAATTATTAATATTAATTTTCTTAAAATTTATTAAATAAAGTTGAAAATCAATCCCTTATTTTTCTATCTCATTCAATCGAAAGTCTATTTTTTAATTCTCTTCATCGTTCATGTGTGTGCTTAGCGCACTACTCTTTTCTTATCCCATTATTTTCATTTTCTTTTAACTCGTCACCATAAACATATTAAACAAAATTACTAAAAATATCAATTTATAAGTAAATCATCTATTGGGTGAGTCATAATTTGGATATGTTAAGTGATTGAGAGATCTTGCTCGATGAATATTCTTTAGGTTAACATTGTGTATGTTAAACTTAAAATGTCATGAATTAATGACATGTTATTTTTAACATGTGTATTCCATGGATTATTTTATTCATAAATACACTACCATAAACAAGTATTGATTGATATTAGAATCCCATTTAAGTTAATGACTATATTAAAGCCTCAACACCTAGGAATTCTGATCAAACTCAACTCGTGAAGTGGGTGTTAATTTAATTCAATATAAAGCAAAGATCAAGGATATCATAAACTTAAATCCCCAATAATGAACTCACCTTAGTCTTTATCAAATTTTTAAATCAAAAATCATCCATAAACTAATTTAATTATGTTTTTCAAACAACACCCCCCCCCCCAAAATAAAATGACAAATTAGAAATAATCGACTCTAAAATTCATACCATCACCAAGGATTTGAACCGAGTACTGCTATACACATTAGCAGAGTACCAGAATTTTAAATGGTCTATAGGAGAAAATAAGCTGAAATTCATATAGTGAATCAAATTTGGGACTTATTTACTCTTAAGGTTATTAATATAGAATATCTAATCATATATATAAGATTTCACAACCCCATCCTCACTAACGTGGTAGGGGAAAACATTATCTTCTCCTCCCACTAAATCTCCTCCCAATATTGAGGCTTTTTGTTTCATTGGAAACATGAAGATTTATATAAACCCTAATTTTAATAGTATTTAGGATTATCTAATAGTTCCTAAGGTTTTAAATGGTTATCCAGTAGTCTCAATCTCTTCCATAAATTTCTTTAAATCGTCATACTTTTTGACTAATGTGTTGGTGGAATGACTCATTCATTGTAGAATAGTGGTAGATTTTTTTGAAAAACATGTTAAAAATCATAGAGAATTTTGAATTAGGTTTTGGTAAATATTAATGATCCATGATAAATCTTACATTGATTTGAAAGTGAAGAATATTTAGTAGAGGTGTGTTCAAGTATGACCAGGTCTATAAGTTCTTGTAGATTTCATCTCTTTCACTAGTCATTTGATCTTTATATTAATAGGGACCCTTTAACTATTATGGTATAGATATGGTTTCCTTGTAAAACCCCCTTGTCCCAAAATCAAGTAATCATACATTTATTTATAAAATCTATTTTATGATTCATTTTTTCAAGCTAGTGTATGTCTACTCTAAATCATCCAAGTGGGTCTCATTTATACATTCAAATGTCTATTTTGAATCCTCCACTAAAAGGCATATAGTTCAATGTTGAGGGTGAATGTAGGTATAATAAAATGATTATCTTAGAGACTTAGACAAATTTCTACTTGAATTGAATTATTCAATGAAATCAATTACATTTATTCCATCCAGGATGATATATTGATCATGGTTTTGATTCATTTATGTCTCATATAGTCATCATAGCAAAAAAGAAGGAAATATAGAATGGGTATGGTAGTCCCATGTAGGTGTTGGAAAGCTCTGCCCTAAAAGAGGAATCTAACTAGGGTATTTATAGGGGTTAATATGCTCCAATATTTTATAATGGAGTGAATGATGAGTTTTCAATAACTTATATGAATGATTTCATACCACATTCCCATCCACATTATTTTAATAAAAGATAGGCCCATAAAAATGTGATATTAATATGATTATTTACACATAGTTGCTATTATTACTTAATACATTGATAAGGTTAGATGAACCTACCATAGTGGTGAAGGAATGTGAGGATCCTACATCTTATATTTTTATTCCCACCTCCTTGATGTTGGTTTTTGTGTTTTTAAAACCATGTACAGAGGATCAATGCTATCTTTTGGATGTAGTTTCTTAAAAACATCATACCTAAAAGGTTATAGTTGGAATTTTTTCCTTGTTTCTAGGATAATTTGAGTGCATAAAGATGTATGGGGATCTACCAACCCCCCCCCCCCCCAATATATGAATATGGTATGGTTATCATTAGTATTGATTTAGGAAGTCAGTTGGATAATTTGGAAAATACACGAGAGTATAAAGATAAGGAGGATAGTTAGAAAAGAGTAAACTAAATTAAGGATAATAAAAAAAGCTAGAGTTTTATATTCAATTGAATCTAGTACCCTTGAAACATATGTAACATACTTTATGTATCCTATAATTGGAAGATATGATCCATATATAGGGGAATCAATTTACTCATTAATATATCCAAGGAGGTAATGTAATCCTCTAAGGATTTGTTAGAGAATAAATAATATCTTAATGTAGTAATTACTTTTTATTAAGTATGAAAAGATGAAAATATGTATTTTATTGACTCATATGGATACAAATAAAGTACAATGAAGAAGGACATATGTTGCAAGGATTATTCTAATTTCTAAAATTCAATGATGAATAAATTAGTGAGTAAAGTTATTGTAGCTAAGTAATTTAAACATGTGGCCATCTGGGAATGACCAGATCATGATAATGGATTAAATAATATTAGTGAGGTCTTGGAATTTCATTACTAAGGGAACTTACAACACCCCTAAAACATCTCTAAAATGGTAAAAAAAATATTCAATTAGTTTTTCAAGACTTAAGATAATGAATACATAAAATAAAAGAAAAATGATGTCATTTTATCATCAGATGATCAAGATAAAGTGGAGTAGGAGAATTTACCCAAAGTAATTAATGAAAATAATATGAAATGATTTTAATTAAAACATGGTTATACCTTTATCTAATTGAAATTTTTTCTATTATACGAAGATAAGCTAAAGGTTCTGGAATTTTTATCATCATACATTGAAGAAAATCATTGACTAAATTTGGACCTTGAGATTAGAGATCTATCTTAGAAATTATAGTATAATCCTCTTAGTTTGGGATTTGGAACTATTTTTTTATATGTTTTTTCTATTTTTTTGTTTTATTTTGATTGTATTGGTTTTTAGTGTAGAATTTTTTAAGGATCCCCACATAACCCCATATGGATTTTCAAAAATCTAAAAAAAATGATCATAGAGATAAAGTAATGGATCTTTGATATAATTAAGGAATTTATTAGTGCTCATTGAGAGACTTTTATAAAGAGGAAGATGGATTTTTATAATATTGATAAAAACATATATCCCTGCAGCACCAATAGAGGTTTTTTATAACCCCTCATCCATACGAGTGATTAGAATTTGAGGAAGAGTTTGAACTTTTTGTGTGGTGGATGGGTCGGTTTCTAAACCGAGAATTGGAGAAAAATTATGAGAGTTATATCCTATCAAAAGAAACAATTTGGTCTTATAATGAAGTTTATTTGAGGGTTTGGAGGTTCCAGGAGTGTCCCTAGGGTTTCGGACCTAGAGTTTGGGTTTTTGGAGTTACATCATGGGGTGTACAATTAACACATAATTAGTGATAACTATTCACCCTAACCATATGAATAGATTTCTATAGGGTAATAGTTTGTTAAACCCTATAAGGTGGACTAAAAAACTATGTAAGAACATGTAGTGAATTGTAGAGTGAGATGCATGGTTTAAGAGACCAATAGTCATAACTGTAAAGGGTGGATGAACTTGGATAGTGCTAGATGTATAGTTGGCATACAGTTTGGTAAAACATGGGGATAAACCATAATACCTTTAAAAATATGAACCCCCCCCCCCCATATTTTAAGTCTCTAACCCCCATTTCTCCCCTACTCTTGTTTTCATGATCCACATAAGCTCTCTTCTCTTCTCCCCTTCAATTACCTCCAATTGTTGTGATTTTGGCTCATTTATTTGATATTTTGAAGGTTTTGTGGGAAATTCCACCGAAGCATGGTGGAATCACCTATTTCTCATGAGGATTTTGGTTGAATTGTAGAGAATATATCATAATATTATGTATTTATATCTTTATACATTATTTACTTGGAATTATTTGTCCCAAAATGTGTTTGTGGTTATGTCCCGAGTCTTTGGTGAATGGTTAGATACAATTATGGTGCATCATAATGGGCCAGTGAGTTTTCCAGCATTATAACAAGTAAATATTTAATTAATTAATTGATTATAATTCAATAATTAATTAATTTTTGTTTCTTGGAATTAGGTTAGTATTCATGTCATTAATGTGAGATCCTATGGATATCGGGGAGTTTGGTCGAGGCTTGGATGGGCCTTGGAAAAGTTGTCGAACCTTGAGAATTGTTGGTAAAGATTCATTAATGTGGTAGGTGGTATAAGATATTTAAACATAATCTTGATAATTCATTTTAATGTTCGTTTGTAATGTGACTTAACTCCCATGTGTGGTGAGTTTTCTTCCTTTGTTTAATAAATTATCTTGGGGTTTTAAATATATACCTTAGACCTTACATGAATGTTTTCGGGTTTGTTGGTGTTTATGAGATTGTACCTATGACTGCCCATGGGGTTTGTCAATTCTTGAAAATAGTAGGATGGGGTATTAAAGGGTAAAATAGGTGGGTTATGATCTTAAAAAAGTTATTCTCAATGGTTGTATTTATATAATGGTTAAGGTATATTTTTTATGACTTTGTAACAAATGTTTTATAACATGTTGAAAGGATGAATTGGAATTTTTTTATGTGTTGCTCTTTTGTAAAATTACTATGAGTCTTTTGAAATGGTTTTGATTGTGTTTGTTGTATTTTGATACAACCTTGGGTTTCAATGGGTGAAAACTATGTTTTAAAATAGATGTTATTTTAAAATTAGGTGTTAACCTCCAAGTGATTTTGAAAAGGGGTTTTAAATGAATTTAAAATATTTATTTGAATTAAGTGTCTGGTTTCCCCTTTGGTAAAAATTCCTTGATTCTCTTTTAATTTTTTTGATGGAAATGAAGGCTTTGTTAATGTTTTAGATATTAAAGATAAAGGATTAAGTTTTAAGGGTGGATTTTAAATGTTTTAAAATTAATTTTATGATAACCATTGTTTTCCAAAGAGTATTTAGAATGGTATTTTGATATGTGTTAGGGCTTGGTGTTCCCAGCCATATTATGGTATTAAAGTTATATTGAAACCTTGGAAAATTAGGAAATTATTTATGTGTAATACTGGCTCTCTAAGGAACTGGTAGTGTACTATATGGTTTTCATTCCAGACTAATTATATGGGCACTGATAGTTTAATTTGTGGTTTGGGCACCAAACTAATGCTCTAGGAATCGATGGTGTATTTTATATAATGAGATTTGGACAGATTCTCGAAATTCATGTTTAAGTGCTAGATTGGTACTCTAAGCATGAATGATCTGGATAAATGGTTTATGTTCCACAATGATGCTCCAAGAATAAACATTACTTGAACATGGTATGGGTACCTTGGGTTGACTCTTTTTTCAACTAAGAACTAACTGATTAATGGAAATACATTTCTATTACTTAAATTATGCATCACCCTATGATTTTATTTCTCTAATTACTAGATTTGGACAAAGAAATTTTTTTTTCCTTGGGTTTTACTTTAGAACTTGAGGACCACAGGTTAATAAATAAATGGTTGTTTTAAATTCTTTCATCATTTATGAACTGTTTAGTTTTCCATTGTATATTTGTATACACAGTTTCCCCAATTGGTTATTGCATTAATTAGACACCATTACTGGTAGACTATTGAGTTATACTCACACCCTACTTGGGCTTTCATCGCACATGGGCACCCAATTATCTCCCACATGTTTATTAAAAGAACAAGATTGGGGCTGATTCCTGGGCTGAGTTTTGAAATATTAAGCATGATAGCTTAGATGGTATCAGGATACTTGCTGAAATTGGGCTTAAAAATATAATAAATACCTTTTTCATTTTATTTCATTTTGGTATGTTTATGTAATTAGCTGAGTGGGTAGTCAGTTGTATGGATGACAAGGCTATTCAGGACCTTACTGTATTTCATTAGTTGTTCAGTAATGTTTATATTTATCTACATCTATTTCCAGTTTATTTTGAGATATTTGATTTATTTATTCCTATGTACACTAATTATTATCAGTGGTATATGATAATTGGTTGTTTTATCTATTATTTCAAACTCTTATTAGGGGGTATAGTCTCCCCATGGTACTACCCTAGACCCTCACTACTAGTCGGTAGTCTCTGGCATATAGGGAGGTGTGTTTGAGGTCATGTGGAGAAATGGTGTGGTTACTGTTATAGAGTAAACTAGGATAGGATGTTACAAAGTGGTATCAAAGAATTTATTTTTCTTTTATCTTATGATTTTGGGATCAGGTAAATTTAATATTAGGGATGTATTGGATCCTAGGATGTATATCAGACTAGTGCATCAAGAACACTTGTTCCAATAGGAATTATAGGTTACTGGGGATATGGGATTGTTTTTCTTGGTATTTAATATTATGGTTGTATATGATTTTCACCTTGTGTGATGCCCATGTGTTTTGGATATTTTAATTTATGATGGATTCCTATATCTTACTATTAAAAAGAGGCCAGTAATTTGGTTTTGAATCTTGGACTGTAGAGGCAATAGGCATCTCATGAACCATGATAGGCATGTAGGATTCACATGTTACAGGCCTGTTAGTGTGTGATTTCACCGATGACTAAGGATTTGTCATTTAAAGTGTCAAAAACTACTCATATGGTGTTTTCTCATATAATTACTTGGTGGTATTATACATAAATATGTTGAATTGTATATGGATCTCCTTTTAAGGGTAGGTTATGTGGATCTATGGTGAGATGTTTGATGATAAGGATAATGATGTGCTCCTCATGCATAGTAGGTGTAGTGACCTTGGTGGGCCATCTTGATTGTTGGACCCCTTGTGGATGGTTATTTTTTGAGTTTGGTTGTGTGATATAATCCTCCAGGGAGTGGTCTAATGTGCATATTTTTAGAGAGGGAAGGTTCCCTAGTTTTGGGTCGTTGGTTTGAAATATAATATCTTTCATAAGTTAGTCCTTAGATATGGTTTTTTTTAATTTTGATGTTATATGAAATTTTTATGGGAGTTTGTTTGATGCCCTATGAGTTGTTTCCTTCTAATAGTTGGATTAGACCTAAGTGTTTGGACCTAGTACTTGTTGGGAGACTTTAATGGTAGGGTTAGGTGGGAGAACCTGGTTACATTCTTTGATGTGACTCTAATTTATGGAGTTGGAACCCTGTAACTTTTTAGGGTGACCTATGTGAGGGGTCAAATTAGTTGTGAGATAATTTTGGTGAATTAGTAATAGGTGAATATTTTAGGCCTTCAAATTTTTTTTATAATAATATAGCCCCATTTTAAGGGAATAAGGGGGGAACCCAAATGTACTTTACTAACTTAAAAAATATCACGACCTAGAGGAAATAGAGAGTAAACCAAATTGACAACATGAGGAAGCCCCTCCCCAGTATTTGATCATGAAAAAGCCTTCACTGTTGAATGACTATATGGAAATAAAGTGTCATGTGTCAAATAATAGGCCTGATCCGATGGCTGAGTCCATACCCTATCAAACATCTGAATCTATAAATCTATGAAAGGATTTATAGACAGCTCTGAAACCTCCTTAGGGGGTCATTCCATGTGATCGAATCCGGGTGCATCACCATTAAAATAGACTAATCAGAAAATCATTCCACCAATACAATAAAATATCACCAAAACACTCCAATATTCATGGTTGCACCTCCATAGTGAAGATAACATGATTGAAATTTCAAAAATACCAAGAATCAACTGAATCAAGACTCCAACACCAACTCACGAAGTCAACAAACCAAAAATTTCCAAATATTAGCACTGATTCCAAATCTCCAGAGGATCTTCACTGAAAATTGTCACACAACCCACCAAAATACATCCAAAATTAAAAAAACTTCTACAAAATAAAAACATAACCAGAGTACTCAAAGGAGGACCCATCGTAGCAGATCCCATCATAGTAGAACCCATCACTGCCAACCATGGCACTCATAGAGACATGGCATACCACCTTGATCACACAACAGAGACAAGGTGACATACACAGGCTGCTGGAGATGGAAAATGTACAAGATTCATCATCGTTCCGCCATGGAAACCTTATCCATTGAAGAGTATTAGGGTGAGGAGTAGGCCAAAATGGTGAAGGAAGTTTGGACAGCTGATCCCAAGAACCACTGCAGTAGGGGATCCACCTCCCCATCTCACTGAGATGAGGAAGGGATTCGCGCCATCTCGAGGTGACAGGAGAAGGCAGTGATGAGGGGGAAACCCTAGAGTCTGCAGTGCCCCTTATATGCTCATCCAAATAGGTGAATGTTTTATTATTTTGATAGTGTAGCATGAAGTGTGTTACCTAGTATAGGGTTTGGGTGAATAAGATTTATTTTGTTTTGGAGAAGGATCACTTAGGTGTTATTGATTTATACTTGAGGTTGGTTTCCTAAGGGAAATGATCATTCAAATTCCTAACAAGGGTAACATATTTTCATGTAGGATGTTCTTGGTGGTTATAATCTAGATTGGGATCATAGAAGATTCTTATGGTGTGTGTTTTCAGGCATTCGGGTTTGCAATGGTTAGTAACTGAAGTGGTAGACATAGTGTTTTGAGGATGGGATAATAGGTTTTGGATGTGGATAAAGACATCCTTAAGGGGGTTTTTGTATGTGGCATGTGGAGATTTATAGTTTCCTTGAGGTGAAAAGGAATTGGAGTACTGATTCTTTTGTAGCATGGGATGTTTTTGAGGGGAGGACTAGTTAGGTTTCTAGCAAGGTTAACTCTGGATGTAACTTTTGGAATGAGGTTATAGCATATGTGAACCCACTAAAAAAAATTATGATGCTCGGATCTTGAGTGTTCATGCAAGTATTTTTGTCTTAGTGAGTTTTCTCTAGTGTTTGGAATCACCAAGGATGATATTTGTTGGTAGAAATAGGCATGAGGGAAAGGTATGGTTAGTGTCTTGGGTTGTGAGATGAGTTTCTATGTTACATGACTCACTATAGTCAAAAATAGGTTTTGTGTTTAGTTACATAGGGGTGTGTAACATGTAAGAGTTAATGGAATCCAGGAGACATGATCATGTGGTGACACACTTTGTTGCTTGGCTTATGGATGTGGAATTTCAGAAGCATATTCCTATGATTCTTGAATTAAACAGGAAGACATGAGTTGGATGAAGACTCAGGTGAGTGTAATGAGAGTCTTACGGGAGTGGTATCCCGAGGATATTTAGTGAGAATTAGGATATTCTAAAATTGGGATGGATAATGTGGAAAGATTAGGTACAAAGGAATAGATGATCCAGGTTGAACCTCATTGATAACTTTAGAGGTTGATGTGTTAGGTAGGGATGAAGGGCTTAAGAGGAGTGACACACATGTTGTTTCAGTGAGTCGTATTCTCTAAGAAGTAGTTAAGGATGAGTTGGGTAGTGTGGATCACACCAGTGGTTGTTCAAAAGTGTAAACCTTATTTTTTGATGGTTTTTAAATGGGTATCATGAGTGATGGTCCCATGATCTATGAGTAGGGGTTGGTTACCTTTTGGAGAGACACTCAATGGTGAGTGGTCTCAGCCCCGTTTGATAATCATGTTTAGTAACGGACATAGCATGGGGTTTGAAGGTGTGAAAGTGGTTCAGTAATGTGAAAAAAATGGATGATCTTGTGGTGGGGGGTAGGATTTTAGTCATGGTAAAGATACCCACATAAGAGGGTGGTAAAAATGCATGAGAATGATCGATAGATGATAATTTTGGTGATTCTTAGTAGAAAATAATTGGGTTTGAGTATATCAATATTCCTCAATGAATTCCAGGTATACACTTAAACATGATAGAGGATAGGTTTCGGTGTCATTCTCGGACTAGGATGGTTTTAGGTGACACAAGCATGATTGAGTTGATGGTGTTTCTTTGTTCATAGCGTGACATAGTTGTAGAAATGGATGGTTAGTGGACCAACTATGGAATATCACTAGAATTTAGGTATGTATTTAGTGGGTGTTTTCGGTTGATCACATTGTTGATTTAAAATACTTCCTTCTACTCTTACTTTTGAAAATCACAATTGACACTTTAGTTATTTATATTTTTCTAACATTTTTTGTTCCCAAGATCTAAAAAAGTTTTGTAGGAAAGTTTTTAGTTTTACCAGATAGATAATATTGTTTTTATCATATGGAGATATATAATAAGTATATCAAATAGACATGTACTAGGTATATCAGATAGACATATACAAGTTCATCAGATGGAAGATTTATAAATACTAATAGATAAAGTATAGTAAATTACATTGGATGGATTTCTACCAATTCTATCAGATATGATTTATCATATGAAAACAGATAAGTTTACTGGATGAATACTTACTAAGCCTGCTAGTCAAAGAAAAGTAATTTTACTGGAAAAAGATTTTTATTCTAATAAAAGGTGCATTCATGAATTGTAATAGAGTTACATCATGACAACCATTGAACAAAACATCATTAAATAGAACCAATCTAGTCAAGAATAATTTTTCCTGATTTCATTGCAATTACTCCAGAGAAATATGAAATATGGTCATTTGAGTTCATTTTTAAATATAGTTTTATCCTCAAGAAGAATTATCTTTTTCACATTGATGGTCTCAAGTTACTTATGAAGTGTTTTTAATATCTTGTTACTAAGTGTGATTCCTTTGTATTTTTTAGAGAGTTTTTCTTAAGGAATAACTTGTAAGGTAATCTTTGTAAATACCTTATGATATTTTGTTATAATTGTTGTTTTATTTGTTCTGGTGGATCGAGGGATCTTGAAGTTAGAGAGATAAAATTCAGTCTGATCAGCTAGATCGATGGTTCCTAAGGATGGGGAAATAGATTTTTTCCGGTCATTATGATTGAGATCTTCTGAGTCTTGGAATACATACCTTATTATGGGTTAAGTCATAGATACCTAAATTTGGGTTTATAGACTTCCTTATCACTTTAGGTTAAATTGTATATCTTTTCTTATAAAGGTTATATAAGTTTTCTTAAATTATTTATCAAACTTGTATTGCATTGTCATATTTTTTAATTACATGTTTTTATATATTTTATTTATATTTTGTTTTCTATAAAATTTTATAATATTTCTTATAAACTATTTCTAACTCTGATTACAAAGTTCATTAGTATGAATCTTTTTTCGATAAACATTTTTTGATAAATTTCCTTAAACAGGTTGGAAAATTTGTAGGTTTGAATTTTATATACTACAATCCCCCCCCCCTTAGTATTTTTTTACTCTTATTATTCAACACACATGAGGACTCTGAGCATAAAGGAATCTTGATCTGGTGAGTTATCGATGCAGTGGTAGTGGGAGATGACCATTTATGAGACATGTCGACCGAGGATGGTCTAATGTGGGTAGGCAAATGAGATGAATGTGTTAAGTTGGAAACCAAATCTGATGTTTCATTTTGTAAATGATGGGATCAATTTGGAAAATTTAATTGGGATTTTGAGGGAAACCTAGTTGTTCTTAGTTTATGAATGGGTGGAAAGTATGAATCCTTTTGAGTTAGTTTTTGGTGATGAGAATGTGTGTCAATGTTTGATTGGTTTTTTCATGGATTTTTTGTTATATTAAGTTGAGAACCATTTCAATCGCATTGTGGGATTGCAATTTTTTTTATTCTAATGGTATTTTCCAATGGAGGAGGTTCCAAGCATCAGAAGTTTATAGTTGTGATATGGAGTTTATGGTGCGGAGCACCATAGGCCCATTGGGTTATTAATAAATGGAACCATAGATATTTTGAGATAGATTGGGTTAGGTATGTGTCATCTTAGTCTTTTAGTTTTGAAAATGGAATTTGGATTAGGATTGGCTATTTGAGTGCCTTGAGTTGAAGATTGAGGCATGGGAATGTTTTAGGTGTTCAGAGTGGAATGATTCCTTTTAGATTTAAATCAGTAATCAATTTACATTGGATAGTACAAGTGTATGACCACCAATTTCACACCCCTACACATGTGTATAAATTTATTTAATTATTTTCCTACCTTTAAATATTTTTTCTAGGGTCCGGGGTGAGTCTCAAATGAAATTTCTGAGTTTTTTTTAAAAAGTGCGTGTTTTTGGTTCGATGTTATTGGACGCACGGGCAGAGCGCAATGTCATGCGGCTTCACCTAGAAAAATATGTGGCCTTTTCATCTTCAAATAATTAAAGTGAATAAATAAATTCTAATTAATTATGTCATTTAAAATTTTTATTGTCGTTAAAAATTTTATTATTATTAAAATGATATGAATACCTTGTTTATTTTTATTTTATCATTATGATTATTATTATTTTTATTACTATTATTATTATTCCTTTTATTATCAATATTATTATTATTCGTATTATTATTATTATCATTAATTTATTCATATTATTATTTTTTAAATGTGTTTTAATGTGTTTTTAGTTATGTTATACCTTTTTTTTAGGTTTTCCTATGCTACCCCCCCCCCATTTTCTCCTGGTGTGTAGCATGATTAGGTGGGGCCCTTGCTTCTCCCTAGCTCTTCATGTTGTGAGGACTTAACCTCCTTGCAGTGTGCCCCAATGACCCAGCCTTCCTCCTGCTTCCCCGAATGCGCCCTGCCCTCCTTCATCGTGCAACACCGGCCGACTTCTTATCTAGCCCCCCCCCCCAATCCAGCCGTCTCGCAACCCAGAGACTCAACCTCCTCCACCCCACTCCAAATGATCGCACTCCACACCTCCTCGGCCCTCGACCTCCATTGTAGTGTGCTCAATGCACCCATATGCTTTGGGCTCCCCATCACCCTCCCTTCGCAGCATCCCAACACCACACACTTCCTCGTTTGGCCCTCTCCTTACCTACGCACACAGCATCGGCCTTCCCCTAGTCACAATCCCATCTTTGGAGACCTCTAGTGTTCCTCCCATCTGTTTCTCAGCTCAATACCCCCAGCATGACCCTTGTTTCCCTGGCGTGACCCCCCCCCCCCCCCCAGCAAGCCCCTACTGGCCAGTGCGATAATTCCCAGTGTGGCCCCTACTGGCTGGTTGACACTCTCTGGTGTGGCCCCTACTGGTTGGTGCACCTTTCTCCGGTCGACCGTGCCTTCTTTGGCCTTCCTCCATCCAGCCCGCACCCTTCCAAGGACTTATCCAGCCAGCACCTCTCCCACTCCTGATGAGATTATGTTCATCGACCATTTCTGATGGCTTCTTCCTGACACACACAGCCCCTGTCAGTGCACACCCGGCCAGTGACCACCTTTCGGACATGTGTAGCCTCTTCAGTATAGCCCTCTACTTTTTATTTTCACTTTTCCTTCATTTATGTTGGGATTTTTTTACATTGAGGGTTCGTTTGGTGTGGTTTACCATTTTTGAAACCCTCAGGAGGTAGTGTCGGGTTTGCGTTGTCATCACGCTTCAGTTTCAAGGTGTTTTTTCTCCCCACCACTTGGTTTCATATACTTTAATTGGGGTTTCTGTTTTTTTTTTAGTGCTTAGTGTTTGGTTTTCACTACATTGGACCTTATCACATGGTTTCAGACACGCGTCATTTAGTCATGCCTTGATTCTGAGGTAGGATTCCCCTTTAACTTTATTTTAAATTCAAGATTCATTTATTTTATGCTTTCCACAATTTTTTTAATTAATAAATATTTAATTATTATTCTTCGTTTCATTGTTTATCATGAAAATTTTTGTTTTAGGATTTGTAATGTGATAAATAGAATTTTCATGTTAAATATTGCACATAATTGTTTTATGAAATGCCTGGTTGGATTTTGTGAGAAATGTTTGGTATGAAAAGGATGGTTTGGACTCATTAATAAATATTTTACTTGTGAAATAGTGATCTTGGGTTTCTTGAAAGTGTTTCAAGTGGTTTTATGTTTAAAAATAGTGTGTGTGTGGCTTTGAAAGTGGTTTACAGGTGATGATGGATTGTGGCCTATTTGGAAATTTAATAAAAATGGCTTTGGTTTTTAAACATTGTATGAGGGATTTAAATGTATTATTTTATGAATGGTCATAAAATTTAAAACGGTGTGTTTAAACTCTTTCTAAAAGATATTTTATTTCTCTTAAAATGATATTTTTTTGGATAGAACTTAAGGCCCGTTTGACACCATGGTGAAATTTGTGAGAAATATTTATTATGAAAACCCTCATTGGATGTTCCTCATGCCTCAGTTGTATGAAATGGGTGGCAAGTCCTTGTTATGGGATTCTCATAATCTAATGTTATTATTATTCGGTTGGAACCCATTATAATTGTTTTATTTTAAGGCATGAGAATAGTCCTAAGGGAGACTCGGGGTGAGGCCTTTTGTGCATTATTATTATTATTATTATTATTATTATTATTATTATTATTATTATTATTATATATACTATGATTGGATTCTTGGTGGGAATCAGTTGGATCACCCCTTTTCTAAATACTTGAGACATGAGAACCTGGCATATTGAGAGAATATTTTGATAATGATTATCGTACTAGTAGGTTATCGTACTAAACAGTGGCTCATAGTCGGTGGATATGTTTGGGTTCATTGGTATGGGATTTTCCCTCGTCCTGCTAGAGAAAGGATGGTCGAGCATTTGAGCATCTTGATTTCATCGTGTGCGACATGTCAATGAGGATGAGGTCTCATGTATTGGTGTCTTCTGGATTATTCTTGATCTCCTGGGTTCACCTATGTCTATTCGTTCTTAGTGCTTGCAGGGTTGAATATGTTTCTTATATATATATTTTATTTTCATTTCCCTTGCTGTGTAACAACATTAGCACTTTCAGGTGTACTATTTTTTCAACTGGAAGGTGATGTGTGGTTTTAATGTGGCTTATGAAAACTGTTTACAAAGAAAAGTGTTTTATCCTTTCACGCAAATTGAAAATGTAATCATCACTTTCCCTTTTAAAATTCTCATGTCTCACTAAAAGAATGACTTGGGTTTTTGATAAATTAATTAGGTAAATGAATCATACTTTGTTTTTGAGTAGCATGTAAAAAACCTTAATTTTATGCATTGTAGTTCAAACTTGAAAATGGATGTTTCTTTTATTTTCAAGGAAGTGCATTGGTAATAGATATTGGGATAGCCTACCGAGTTTTAATACTCATGCCTATAGTTATTTTCTATTTTTATCCCTTGTGCATGTTCCAACTTGGGTGTGTTTTCCTTGGGAGGCATTTGATTGTCGATTCGTAGAGTGACCTGTGAGGTCACATAGAGTTAGTTTGGTCGTCGAGTTCGGTTAGTGTTATCTTCTACAGTTCTTTTTTAGTAATTTGTTAGGTTTTTTTATTCTATGTTTCTCTTTATTATTTCCTCTACTTCTATTAATTTCTATTGTGTGATGTCTTTCCCATCATCTCTATCGATTCCCTAGTGCTTGTCGCTAGCTCGGGAGGATCGGGAATGCCTCTCGGGCCTTACCATGGATCGGCTCGGGTGACCGGTTCAGGGTCGACCTAGGTTGGTTTGTGAAAAAATGGTATCAGAGGAGGTTAGCTCTTAGCGGACCCCACTTTTCATACCACCCTTTGTTATTTGTGATTTAAAGGTAGATGGAGTATAATTTTTGAGACTCGAGGGGTAGGTTTGGGAAGAGTGTCGTGAACTCTTGCTTGTTCTGATCCTCAGGTTTCCATGGGAAGTCCATTTTAATTAGTTTCTTTGATTTTTATGGACTTTTTTTCAATTAGGATACAATAAGGGTAGTTGAGACAATAGTCCTCATGAGCTCATGGCCTGGCAAGCCATGTGAAGCTAGGGGCATAGTCCTAAAATGCTCTCCGTGTTGGTGACGTGTTTTTCATATGGCCTCCAACTATATGGTCAAGTCACCCACCAAAACTAGTTACCTATTTGAGTTGTTTTGGGTCTCCTTTGACTTCTAAAAGATGTTTGAATTAGAAAACTTGGTTTTGAAAAATGGTTGTTTGAAATGACATGTTTAATTTGTGGATTGTTTTATAAGAAATGGGATGAATGATTTGTTTTTGGAAAATAAAGTTGTTTTTTTTGGGCCTTGGTATTCCTAGGGGTCCTCACATACATATTGGTATGTTGGGATATGTACAGATGTATGGTATTGAGGATGGATACTTGGGGTGGCAAAAAAACATGAATGTGAGTAAGACTCTAAAGAATACAAATGGAGAGTGTTTAACCCACAAAACTTTTTTTAAATTAAAGATGTTTTCAAAAGGAAATTTTTGATGTTATGATAAATTTTTTTCTCGTGTTTAGATATTTTCACCTATGTGGTGTTTGATTTTGAGGATTTTTATTTATGGAGTTGGCCTTGATTGGGTTCTTGACTCTTCTTGTCCAGCAACTATCCCCTGGAATCTTCGATGGGTGATCGTAGTACGGTTGATCAACCTAAGGATTTTATGCTTGAGTTTAGAAAATTAGATCCACCTGTCTTTTAGGGTCAAGAAGACCCTTATGTAGTGGAGGAGTGGATGTGGAAGATTAAAAGGGAATTTAACCTTATTGAGTTTCTCGAGTTTTTGAAGGTCAAGTTTGCAACCTTCATGCTTGAAGGTTCACCGTGGATGTGGTGGAATTCAGCGTCTTGGAAAAAACCCCATCAAGAGCTTACTTAGAAGTTTTTCAAGGCATTTTTCATCCATTGGTATTTCTCTGAGAAGAAAATGGTGAAAAGGGGGAAAGAAATGTGTTATCTGTAGTAGCGTGGTTGATCAGTGTTGGAGTATTTCTAGTGCTTTGTTGTAACAGCTCAATATTTCATAGTAAGTTATTTTCTTTAATTCAATAGTTTGTGATACACACAACACCGAGTTCGAGCGCACCACGACTTACCAAACTAGCCGTTCAAAAGCAGTTATTAATAGTATTAATTGAATTTTGAATTTTATATACTCCATATAATTTTAGAATCCATATTATGCATTTCTTAGACATAATATAAGAACAAATTCATTTTTTCAGATAAAATAAGTATTTTTCAAAAAAAATGCAATTTAACCACCTTTTAATGGAAAACCCATTTTAAAACCAATATTTGACACTTTTATATATTCAATTTAATGAAATTAAATTCTTCTTTAGAATCGGGACATAAAATTTTTTTTTGGACAAATTTTTGGTACTTTTCTAATAACTTTTATATTTTGATGAATACTGAAAAATACTAAATTTCAATTAAAAAAACATTTTTAATCGAAAGAATTTATAGTGTTAAATTATGTATTTAAATGGTTTGGAAGTATAATTAGATTATATTTTTATCATTTAATAAAATTTAGGTTATTATAAGTAATTTCACATTAAAATTTGACATAAACACATGTCAATCTTTTCATAGTTTTTACTTTTTAAAAACCCGCTTTTTTGTTTTGACAATGGGAATTAATTTTAAATTAATTAATGAAAATTCTATGTTCAAAATTTGGTAAAATATAATTAATTTTTGAATTCTGAATATCAAAATTATCTTAGGGTAAATTTTTTTTATTTTTCTGAAAAACATTCAATTTTTTATGAATAGTGAAAAACAATGTGTTATAGTTTAAAACCGACTTCTTATTTAAAAAATTATTTATTTTATTTAATTTAATTTTAAGTCAAAATAGATATATAATACCTATATAAGTTCAATATAATTCATTGGAGTCATTTTATAATAAAATTTTATGTATAAAATTTTATTAAACTTTTTATCGTCTTTTACCCACCTCCTAGGAGCATTTGAAAATTTACATAAAACTTAATTTTACCACTACTGTGAGTTGAATTTCAAAAAACTGAGAGACACGGTTGATATCAGTAAGTAAAATTTGGTTCAATAAGATGAAAATAATTTTGTGAATAGTAACTTTTTACTTTTATTTACCACGGTTAAAAGTAAATAGGGTAATTAAGGGTAAAAATGATATTATTATTACCCTAACACATGTCCTAATTCTATTGTATAAGTTTAATTCGACCCAAAACAACCTTAGTAATAAAATATGATCCTTTAGGTCCACTTGGATTATATTAGAACATTTATTATTATTTAATTCAAAGAAGAGTTGAAAGTGTTAAATTCAATGTTTAATAACTAAACCATTTTTAATATAGGGTTACACAAAAGATAAATTAGACTATAAATATTAATTATAAATCTAAAAATATTTCCTACATAATGGTATTTTATTTATATTTTTTTTTACATTAAATAATTTAATTTATTTTTGACACAATGATGATGTAGTAATTAACTAATTAATTATATATTAAAATAATTGATATTATAAATGTCCAAATAAATGTAATTTGAGACTTTTTATAAATTACACTAATTTTCCATGTTAATATGACATTTTAGGGTTGGTTATATGAATTGTTTTCAAAGTAATAATGCTATTATGAATTTAGAAAAAACAAAATACCAAATTGTGTCAAAATTGACATAAAAGAGTTTTTAAAACAAATATTATATTATTAATTGATATTATATTCATAAAAATCTAAGGTTCAGCTAAAAGACTTATATAATGATATTTTTATCATTAATTAACCACTTGAGGTTATCTTGGAAGTATATAGTACATTTATTAACCATATAATATAAAAATACAAAGAGACATGGTAAATGTCAAAATATTTAACTAAGAGTTAAATATAAAAGGTAAGGTTAATATAGTGACCCAAAACTATCTAAAACCTATTGGTTGAGTGGTGTTATACCCATACCCACATTATACTTTAAATAATTCATTTTTGAGCCATTATAAATCTAAAATGATTTTATTATAAAATAATATTTCTAGCTTTTCATAAGGTGCCCCTCACCCCTCTTATAAAAGGGCACTCCACCTTCTCTCTAATTCACACCTTCAAAGTCATTAGGCTCGGCCAACCCCTGCCCAAATATCCTCCCAACTCATCTCCCTTCATCCTAGAGGCCTTAATTTAGTCATAAATCCAACCTAAGGAGCCTTTTTGATCAAATCAAAAAGAAGAACCCAAAGAAGAGGTAAATATTTCATCACCTCTTTCAAGTTCCTTTCTTCTTCCACTTCCTCTTTCTTTGTTGTTTCCATTATAAAATAATAAATATAGTATATTCTATATACTGTGATGTTATTATAAATATGGTATAACTATATTCATTATTCTATCCATCCTTTTAATTACATGGCACCATACGTGTGTACGTACGGCTTACCGTCTCCACGTCGTGGTGTAGTTGTTATTCAATACATTATAATTTGGATGGGTATAATAATGTTGTATAATTGGTATAAATAATAAATATAAAATGATAATGATTATTTATATATGATATACCATCCAATTATATATTATTTTAATATCAAAAGAATGATATTTTCGCCCGTACGTACGTACAGATTACCATCTCCACGAACGCGATGAGATTCATTCCCCATCGTATCCATTCAAGAATAATTTTCATTTTATGACTAAAAATAATGTTTAAAGACTTAATATCATTATTAATATTAATAAGATACATCCCATCCATAACAAACATGGCTTATGTAACCAAGCATATAAAGGAGAATGAATCGGTTAATCTTGGATAGTATTGGATGCATAGTTTAGTAAATCATGTCGATAAACTATTCACCCTTTAAAAATAGGAAAATGACAGCCCTCCCACCCCCATAGATATTTTAAGTCTCCAACCCCCATTTCTCCACCTCACTTATGTTCATAACCCTTAGAAGCTCCCTCTTCTTTACACCTTCAATAACCTTCGATTTTTGGTTATTTTGGATCGTTTCTTTGGAGTTTTAAGGTATTATTAGTGATTCCATTGGATTATGGTGTGACCAACCATTTTTCATGGTATTTTTGTTTTTTTCTTGAATAGGTCAGATCCCAATATGATGTTTTTATATCATTGAACGTTATTTTTTGATAGGTCTTTGGACCATAATGTAGTTGGGGTTATGTCATGGGTATTTGAAGAATAGTTGGCTTTAGTTCTGATGCAACGTGATGATCCAGTGAGTTTTCTGGCATTATACCAAGACAAATTTTATTTAATTAATTAATTATAGTTGTTATAATTAATTAATTTTTGTTTATTATCTTTATTTTAGAGCTCATGTAGTTAAGGAGTGCTTTTTTGGATACCAGGGAGTTTGGATGAGACTTGGATTGGCCTTGGAAAACTCATAGGGCCTTGGGAATGTTTGGTAAAGCTTAATTAGTGAAGTAGGTTCTCTAATAGATTTACCCACAATATTGATAATTAATTTTAATGTGTATGTGGTATATTCCTTAACACCCATGTGTGGTGATTTTGATTCCTTATTTTAATACATTAGCTTGGGCCATTAAATTGATACCTTGGACCTTCCACATATCTCTTCGGGTCCATTAGTGTTTTTGAGGCCAAAACTATGGCCACCCATGGGGTGTGTTGATTCTTGAAAATGGTAAGGTGTGGTTTAAAAGGTTAAAATAAGTGGGTTGTGAGATTAACGTAGTTATTATCATTTGTTTTCTTGGTATAATGTTTAGGGACTACTTGGTAGTACTTGGGAATAAATGTTTTAAAACATGTTAAAAGGAGAAATTGGAATATCTTTATGTGTTAAGATTTTTTGAAATTTTTATGAGGCTTTTGAAATGGTTTTAATCATGTGCATTGTATTTTGATCTAAATTTAGGTTTCAATGGGTGAAAACTATGTTTTAAAGTGGATATTAATTTAAAATGAGTTGATTAACTCCAAGTGATTTTAAAAAGGGGTTTTAAATTAATTTTAAATTTTTATTTTAAATAAGTCTATGTTTTCCATTTGGTGAAAATTAATTCATGGATATTTTAATGGTTTTTATATGAATTAAGTCTTTGGTTGTGTTTTTTTATGCTAAGGAGGAAGTTCCAAGCTTTAAGGGTGGATTTGAAATGTTTTAAAATGGATTGTGTGATATCCATTATTTTCCAAAGAGTTTTTGGAATAGTGTTTTGATATGTGTAAGGTATTGGAATTATAATCTATGTTATGGTCTTAAAATTCCATTGGGACATTGTAAAATGAGGAAATGTTTTAGGTGTTAAACTGTCTCTCTAGGGCACCGATAGTATACTATATGGTTTGTGTGTTAGACCGATGCCCTATGAACTAATGAAATACTTCATTGCTTGGGTTCCAGACTAATAATCTAGGCACCAATGGTGTACCGTATAAAATAAAAAAATTTAATAATGCTCTAAATCCATGGTTAGGATTTGGACTGATGCTCTAGGCATGAATAATATTGATACATGGTTTAGGTTTCTGACTGATGTGTTGGGCACTAACAGTACTTGAACATAGTATGGGTATATTAGGATGATGAGTTTTTGGAAATAAGAACTTAATGATTAATGGAAACCCATTTATTTTAATTAAAGTACATATCACTATATGATTTTATGACTCATATGACTAACTTTTTTTAAATCATGTTTGGTTGGTTTGGGTGTCACTTTAGAGCATGAGGGCCATAGGTTAATTAATAAATGGTTGTTTTAAAACAATTAATCATTTTTGAACTATTTAATTTTTCATTGTATATCTAAATACACTTTCACCATGAATATTTAATATTTTAGATACCAATGGTGGTGTCCTAATGAGTTTTACTCACATCTTGACTAAGCCACCACTACACATGGGTAACCAAGAAACTCTATAATGACCTGATATTTTGGATCCTTTAAAATAAATACTATGTTCTATAACTTGTTTCACATGATACACCTAGTGTAAAAAAACAAAAAAAATAATGATAAATTATTAATAAATCTGTAATAAACACTAATATGGTCAACTATTAATATTTATTACCTTTAGTATATAAATAATTAATATGAGTAAATATTGGAAAAGGTTATAATAAAATTCATCTTATTTATATTTTAACTTCCCTAAAAACTGTATTTAAAATTTTTTAAATGTAAATTTGATAAAATAAAATTCATTTTTTATCTATTCTCATAAAAATTTACTTAGTATAAATTTATGGTTTTTTTAAGATTGATTTTTAGTCAAAAATATGGTTTATATATATATATATATATATATATATATATATAATTTTTATAATTTTATCACTATGTAAGCATATACTATATGTTCAAAAAACCTTTTAAGTAATAAAATATGTATTTTAGTAATAACATTATGCATTTTAATATATTATTTAAGCATATAAATACCATGTCCAATATTTTTAGAACTAAATAAAAATGTTAGTTTAATAAAAACAGTTTTCAGTATTCTATTAGAATGAAGTGTTTCAAGGTTATATTCAATTTTTTATTTCCTTGAAATCATAAAAAAAATATTATATTTATAATAAATTAATTTATTTCATTAAAATCAGTAAAAATGATAATTTTATCTTATATATAAATTTAAATATGAAAAACATTAATTTTCTAAAAAATATTGTTACAAAATTAAGTATTTTTATTATAAAATTAACTTTCCACTCATTTAGAAATTTGATATGATAAAATTATTTTAAAATATAAAATTATAAGGTTCAAATTATTTAATAAGGTCAATTTTAATTTTAGTTATAAAAATTAATTACTAAGGTTAAAAAATAGTTAACTTGGTAAAAGGTAAAAATAGTTAAAAGAGTTTTACTAAGTGGAAATGGTCAAAACATGTTAAAAAATGTTTTAAAATAAGTGAATGATATTTTTTTGACTTTATATTGTCTCAAAATCCACTTTTTTTACTTTTGGGTCATTGTTCCTTTAATAGAGTCATAGATTATAGAAAAATGATGAGTGTTTCCAAATGTGTCATTTTTTCTCTTATAAAAGGATACCACTTACACCCTTTAAAAGCTAAAATTAACCTAAAAATTACTCATTTAAAATATAAAATATTAAGCAAAAACCTAATCCTATGATCATTCATATTTATCCTAATCCCTTTAATTTCAAGGGGACTTCTAAGGGAAAAATCAAGTCTCCAACGTAAATATTTTTTCCTTCTTAAGATTTTCTTCTTAATATTACTATTATTAATATATTATAACAATAATGATATGATGACTAAAGTATCATTAGTATACTTATATGTTTTTATATTAATTTTACAACACTTATTTATTCATTTCCATCAACTTAGAAAAATAAAAGAACATCACTAGTGCATTGTACGGACTACCACCTCCACGAAGCGATGTCATCAATTTTTCATTATCTCATTTTATAGATGGTATTAATATGGGTAATAATAAATAAATATGATATATAAAATAATAATTACTATTATTATTAAATATAAATTTAATAACCACCTACACTCCCTCTCACACGTTGAGAAACAGGAATGCTTATCGTGCGTACGTGCAGATTACCGCCTCCATGATGAAACATTTTTCATTTTTCATTTATATTTTAATAAATTATCTAAAAAACTTAAAATATGGTTCAATATAATAAAAACATAAAAATTATATAACTATGATTATATTATAATTATATTATGTCAAAAAACACCTCTTTAAGCATACTCACCAACCGAGTTAAAGTGTGTTCAAGTTTTGGTCGGTTTAACCACCTACATGAACAATGATATAAAATATGATTATGGATGATTATAAGAATATGAAAAGTATTATTATTATTATAATATATTAATAAAATAATTATTAGTATATTTTTATTTAAATATTATATTAATTATATAACTTTTTTAATAAAGTATCTTTTGTGTTCACTAAAATCACTGAAATAAGCCAACACCAATTCCATTTTCACACAGCGTAACTAAAACACTTATAGAATGATATAATATAATTATAAATAAATATAATATAAATATTAAAATATCTTAAATTATAAATTAATTATTAAATTGGTTTAAATTTATTGGTAACGACATCAACATTATAAAATGTGTAAAAACAGTTAAAGGTATTCAGACCTAATAGTTTAAATAAGAAATAACTAATCAATATATTCATAATTAATAATTATAAATGAGGAATATAAGTGGTAAAATATAGTAATAAGGTTATTAAATATATTATTAATTTATATATTTTTGTTTTATAATAATTTAAAGTGTTGTAAACTAAGAAATAAACAATGTAAGGGTTTCATCTCAAAACATTATTCTTTAATACACAAGTTCTTTTATGCACTTAATTTACTTTAAATGGTGTAAATAATACCAATTAGATAATTAATTTCATGTATTAATATTATTAATGTTATTTTAACTTAAAATTAAATACATGTTTCTTTCAAGGAGTTTTTATTGTAATTTTTCTTAGGTTGTTATTGTTTCTTTGTCTCAAATTTGAATCCCTTGATACATGTGTATGTTGCACACCATGTTTCTTTTTCAATGGTGTAAATACTTTGATATTTTAATTTTGTATCATAATAGTTTTACAATTCATGATATTCCATGTTCTATTTAAAATTTATGCCTCTCATGGGGTTTTGATTCAAAAGTTACAAAGCTTGTAAGGGGTTTTTGTGAATCAAAACTTTTCCTTGGGTCATAATCACTCTTCCTCATATATTGTCTTTCACGATTGTTATATTATAATCTATGATGATTTTATGATTTAATCCAGCTTCCTTTCTATATAGATCATGTTTCACTATAATTTATTCTTCCTTGATGATTTTAATGTTTCATTAAAATTCATTTTTATTGAGAATAATTTCCATTAATTTTAATGGATTTTCCCTTTCATTTCTATATCTTTAATTCCCAATAATGTTCACATTTCCCAAGTGGAAACTCAATTTTTCTTTATCACTAATGATCCTTTTATTCCAATTATTTCATTTTAAAGCAAAGGTTTCTTTATCCTCTTTAAGGATGTGAGTTTTTAACAAGGTTATTTCAAACTGTTTATAAGGTTTTTTCATCCTTTATAAATAAAATTTTTTATAATCCACTCCACATTTTCTTTTGATAAATTTTATATATTTTTCAAGGTTCCATTATTAAATTTTATTTTTTTAAAAGTAAAAGTTTTAAAAGTATTTTAACTTCTATTTTTGAAAACTTTATGTATTTTTCAATTATCCATTATTAATTATTCTTTTAACGGTAAAAGTTTTAAAATTATTTTCACTTACATTTTTAAAAACTTTATATATTTTTTAATTATCTATTATTAAAAATTATTCTAAAGGTAAAAATTTTCATAGTATTTTCACTTCCCTTTTTGAAAATATTATTCCTTTATGTTCACCATTATTAAAGATTATTTTAAAGTTAAAAGTTTTCAAAGTATTTTCACTTCCATTTTGGAAAACTTTTTTATTTTTCAATTATATATTATTAATTATTATTTTAAATTTAAAAAATTTCAAAGAATTTTCACTTCCCTTTTTTGAATACTTTATGTCCTTTTCAAGTCTCCATTATTAAATATTCTCTTAAAAGTATATATTTTCAAAGTATTTTCACTTCTCCTTTTGATAACATTTATGTATTTTCATAGTAGTTTCATTTGTAACTTTTTATATTAAGGATTTCAAAAGTATTCTCTTTCTATTCACAAAAATGTTTTTAAAAGTGATTTTCACTTCAACATTTTAAAAATTTTTGTGAAAAACTTTTGTATTTTCACATCTATTTTCCCTCCAAGGTTTATCTTCCATTAAGTGATGTTTTGATCACCCTATATGTGATGTTTTTCAAAGGTTCAAGAAAACCATTATTTTTTACATGGGTTATTTATATGATTATTTTTAAATTTCATGAAATCCATTTTTCTTTCTATGGGTTATTTTATAATGTGATGATTGATTTTTTAAGTGGAACACAAATGTATGGATTATGAGATGGGTGGGACCTATATCACCCTCAAATTCATTGGGTAAAGGCTTATATCTCATGAGATATAAATGTTATGTGAAAGGGTTAGCAAGTATTTAGTTTCAAAAAAGGTATGGAAACTATCACCGGTTTGGGACTACGAATATCAAGGGCCTTTGGACCATCAAAGGCCTTCAGGCCATAGGGACTTCAGGTCACAAAGACCATGGGGTAGCCTAGTTCACAAAGAGTAGGCCCCAAAATAGGATCAGAGCAACAAGAGCAGTCATCAGAAGCAGCGCTAACTGAATTGAAAGAATGAGAGGGTATGGTAACTGCCATCAGGACCAATAACCATATATCTTTGTACAGTTCAATGCTAGTTGATCAGCAATGCAAGGTGGGGATCTTGGAGATCAATGATACAGAATCTGGGGAGGGGTAGTTCTAGTGGGTTGGGCATACAAGTCATGTATTGGGCATGGTATTCCTCTGGGCCTTCGATTCATGTATTTTATGTCATGTCAGGCCTTGTGCCTTGGGCATACGGGTCATGTATGGGTTCTTCTTCAACCCTTAAAAAGGGTATTATCCATAATAAAAAATAAAAAATAAGGCCTTCTGGCCATTTTGGTAAAAGTCTTATCGTATGAGTTGTTATGTATATCTTTAATGTTTATGGTTAACACATATTGTTTTATGTTATTTTAAATCGAATATTTTTCTTTATTCATGATTTTCCACATGTTTATTATATAAACATTATGTTCTTTGTTATATTATTCCTTACTGATCTTTTAAGATCACCCCATTCTTATATTTATATTCCCAAATTTATTAATATGATTATATCATGTGAGATATATAGGAAAGGATTTATCATATCATGATTTTAGATAAATGTTCATAAGTTTAGTAAAAAGGATGTTTATATAGCTAATCCCCATGATACTAAACATTTTATTCTTTGGTACATACAATTATTTGTGAGATTTATTATTTAAATCATGATATTAATGTATTATTTATGTTATGCTTAGATTATTTTGGATATTAGTTTATGTATTTTAAAATATTAGTTTAGTTAACTATGGTGTTAGGGTTTGATAACCTTAGTAAATACCCTATATATACATCTAAGTATAGGATGATATCCTGAAATATTATTAAAGTCTTGAGTAGATGATTTCCTATTAATAAATCCATTCCTAGATACTACAAGTGTATATAGTTTTAGAATATATGTATTTATAGGTAATAACCCTGAAAAGACTATGTCGAGTATATCTTAACCATCATTTTGGTGCATGGTGAATGTTCCCTTATTATGTGTCTAGTTTGACACTCTCGATGAATATTATTTGGTTGATAAAATTCACTTTATGAACCACTATGAAGGATTGGTTTCCTAGTTACTTTGGGGAATTAGGATGAGAAATGTAAGATATCCTAACATAACGTAACCTAGGTAGAAAGGAGAGTTATAAGATCAACCAAGTATGAGATAGTTGAAATGAAAGTATCATAAATTGAAATGAAGGTTTCATTGGAGAAGACATTTTATGATTAAACTTTCATATTCACATACTTTAAATTTTTTGGATATTATTATAACCTTTTTTGTTTTAGTATTTGGTTGAATTAAGATCAAGGAAATGAAGATATGAAAGGTATGTCCCTGAGAACTCATAAGAACAATATTTTGGATAAGTAGTTTTCAATTATTTTCAATGATAATGATGTGGATATATCATTATAATATAAGTGTTGATTTTATAATGAATCTATTATCTTCTTCCTTAGTAAACGATAATTAAAATTATGAGGATGCAATTTATTTAGGGAGGAAGAATGTAACAACTAGATATGTTGGATCCTTTAAAAAAATAATATGTTTAATATCTTGTGTCACATGATACATATGGTGAAAAAAAAACACAACATATTAAAAATACATTATTAATAAATATATAATAAACACTAAGATGATATACCATTAATAGTTATTACCTTTAGTAGATAAATAATTAATATGAGTTAATATTAAAAAATATTATAATAAAAGGCATATTCTTTATATTGGAAATTATTTAAAACATAATTTAATAATTTTAAAATGTAAATTTTATAAAATAAAATTAATTTTTGGACTCCTATCATAAATATTTACTTAGTATGAATTTTTGAATTATTTATAAAAATATTGATTTTTAGTCAAAAATATGGTTTTAGGGAAAATTATTATTTTTATGATTTTATAACTATCTAAGTATATACTATGAATTTAAAAAATCTTTTAAGTTATAAAATATGTATTCAAGAAATTACATTATTCATTTTAATACATTATTTGTGCTAATAAATATCATGTCCAGTATTTTTAGAACTTTCGGTCTTCTATTTGAATGAATTATTTTCAAAGTAAAATTTGGTTGTAGATTTTCTTGAAAGTATCATAACTTTAATTAAATTTATAAGAAATCAATTTATTTCATTACAATTAGTAATAATTATAGATTTATCTTATATTTAAATTTAATGATTAAAATTTTCATTTTTCTAAAAATTATTTTTACCCGATTAAGTGTGTTTATTTTAAAATTAAATTTTCATGAATTTATAAATTTTATATAACAAAATAATTTTAAAATTTAAAATTATAAGCCTCAAATTAGGTAATAAGATCAATTTTAATTTTAGTTTTAAAAAATAATTACTAATCTTAAAAAATAGTCACCCTGGTAAAAAGTAAAAATGGTAAAAAGATTTTTACTAAGTGGAAATAGAAAAGATGTGTTAAAACCATATTTTAAAATAAGTTTCTAAGATATTTTTTGACCTTATATTGTTAAAAACACCAATTTTTCTACTTTTTATCCACTGAACCTTGAATACTAAAATCAAATTATTGAAAAATGATGAGTGTTTACAAAAGTTCCATTTTTTCTCTTATTAAAGGATACCACTTTCACAATTTTAATGTTACACTTCATGTAATGGTATGAAATATTACTAAGTATTCCTTTATCATTTTATGTTGTCTAGTGTTTAGAGATATGTTTCGTAAATTTTATAAGTTTTTATAAAAAAAATTCTAAATTATAAAGTAGTTTTTAAATTTTTTTACAAACTAAGGAAGTAATTTCAAGTGATAAAAGTTTATTTAAAAATATTTTGCAAGTGTTGAAGTTTTTATAATGTTTTAAAAGTTTATTTGGTATTTTTTAATTGATAATAAATCCTTATATTAATTATTAATGGGTTCTTATAAATGTAAATTCAATATTTTTTAGGTTATTCTTACCATTACATGTAATTGTGCTTCTTCGTAAGGGTAATGCTTATTTTTAAAGAGGTTTTAAAAAGTAAAGGTTGTTTTATTTGAGTTTCACAAGGGTATATGTGTTTTTATAAAGTCCTTTTAAAGGTAATAGAGACTTTTTATAGCTTTCATAAAGGTAAAGGGAAGTTTATACTTCCAATATAAGAGTAATCCATTATTGTTAGACATTGCATAGAGGTCATCCCCATTCTATGTAAAGGTAATCCAATTTCAATATTTACTGTGTATAGATAGTCTAGATTTTAAATAGGCTACATAAGGGTAAGGTCCTAGTTGTGTGAGGGTAACTATGAGATCTCAAAACACACATAAGGGTCATTTATTCAGGTGTAAGGGTAAGGGGTATTCTCATACACTTTGTAAATATTCTGCCCAACCTACATAAGGGTAAGTGGAAATTTATATATGATATTTATGTAACACATTGATATTTTAAAAAAAAAATATGTTTGACAATATATACAACATGCAACACCAAGATTAAATTAACCACAAAATATTATGACTTGAATAAGACCGTTATAACCTAGTCGTTGAATTAGTGGGTATAAAAATGATTGATCTAATTATAAAATATATATACATTACTACTCAATAGAAATGTATTTATTAATTATTAGGAAATAATAACTTGTTTTTTAGTAAATTCATTTTATTTTTCAAAAAAAATCTTCAAAAATGGTTTCTATTGCTTTTTGTTAGCAAATATCCTAATTAATTTATAAAATTTTAGAAATTTTATTTGATAAAAAGGATATAATTCTTTATAAAAACATTTCAAAATTATATTATATTTAATTTTTGGGATTTTTTTAAAAAATTGATTTTCCATTGAATAGTAAAAAAATACTGATTTTTATTGAAAACTGTATTTTAGTTTTTAGAATTTACAAAGATTCATTTTATTTTAAAATAGTTTCAAATTAAAATTAGTTATATTATATTATTAATAATCCAAATAAGTTCTTTTGAATCAATTTTATGGTTTAATTTAGTATTAAAACATTTCTATACTTAAAAAAGGCATTTTTTTGAAATATTGTTTTTAGTTATGTTTTTCATTTTTTATCTTAAATTAATTTCTACCAAATTTTATAATTTCAATATTTAAAAATGGATTTCATATTTTTAATTAGGAGGTCCAAATTTGGTAAATAGGTCCCTTTGATTTTTAGTCATTATGAATAGTAATCTTGGTCGATTTTTGTCACCTTAGTAAGGGTAAAACAAGTGATGAAAGGTTATAAGGTAATCATATATGGTATGATATATATGAGTACAGTTTAAGAATAAATGTATAATAAATCTATATTTATTATACTATAGGTTCAAATTCATACTAAGGTAGTCGGACATAAGGTAGGGGTTCTTCATCTCAATATTGTTTTGTTGAGACATGTTTGATGTTATGCACCTATTTATGTTTATGAAGTGTATATAATAACCCTTTGACATTTATATCATGGATACTTATTAATTCATGTTATTTAAAGTTACAACTAAAATTATTTCATCCATGGGATTTTGATTTGAAAGTTACCAAAGTGCTTTGGGTTTATTTCACAATCTCATTATTATTTGGGATTTTTTATATTTAAGTATTTATTGGGGGAATTATATGATATTTATATCTTAAACCCAATATATTTTATTCTGCTTTGTTTATTTAGAAAAGTTATAATTTTTTCTTTCATTCTCCACTTTTTAAGTACTCAAAAGTCTGAAAGAATGTTTTTAAGGAAACCCGACTTTATTTTCTATTCAGTCGGGAATATTTTTCCTCCATGTCCATATTTTCTTTAAAATGTTTTCAAAAGTGTTTTTACTATTTTAAAATGATTTATTAAAGAAATTTTTCCCATGTTTTCCTTTTTACAAAAAAAAATGAATATTCTTATCATTTTCTTAATGAGGTAATTTTTAAATTTTTACTGAAAATGTGAAACGTACTCGGCATGAACATAATTTCCCACTATCATGATCCCCAATTCTTTGATGAATCCTTTATAATTTTACATGATTATTTTCAAAGAATTTTTTTTCTTAATACTCTGAAATTTTTTTGTTTTTAAAATTTAATTTTAAAGAGAAAAATTTACTTTCCTCATTAATGTTTTTAATGATGTTTTTATGGTATTTCTATTCATTAACCACAAAAACCATTTATTTTAATTATAATAAACAAGGGGTATGTTGTAATTATGTGATCCTTGTTCTTTATTTGGATGGTTTATAATCATTTTGGGTAGGAAAAGTATTGAAATTTCATATGCTAGTTATTCCTATACAAATAGTTTTTATTATTAAGGCATATTTATTATGTTGTATTGATTATTCTTATGATGAATGAATTGGACTTATTAAGTGATAATAATGCCCATTATATCCCCTTGATACATCAGTAGGTCTCACAAGGAAAACTATTTTAGGAATTGGTCGGATCTATTACCCATTTATATAATATGTCTTGGCATAAGGCATTGATAGTAAGTTTATGATGTCCAAAAAGATACATTCCAACATTATGAAAATAGCTATTGATTTCCATGTGATTATTTGAATAGTTATTATATCCATGGATAAGTTTCAATCTAATGTGATTATGGAATTATTTGATCATCATTCATTTCTTCCATATTATTCTTTCTGATTAATTTATTGATTAAATGGAATGTATTTTTAGTTATTTACCTTTCCATATTGATTAGATATTATTTACTCATGATATCTTCCATTGTATGTAAACCTTACTGAGCATATGATATTACCCATTTTTTCCTTTCCTCGTGATATGAAGAATGAATCTTTGAATGAGTTTAGGGATGTATAATATTTACTTTCACAATGTTGTATTTTATGTTTTCAAATGTAATGTGAGATTCAATTATGTATCTATTTTACCATGACTACTAAACTATTCAGTCCTTCAAGTTGTGATCACTTGTATCTTATTCCAATATAATAAAGTAACCATTGGCTCTGGGCTAGTTGGGTTAGGGTCTTTATAACATAAGGGTCATTCCTAGCTTGCATGAGGGAAACCTAAGAATCCTAAAGCTCGTGTAAGGGTAAGGATTGATTTTCAAATATTATATAATTTTAATCTAGATTTACCCTTATGTGAGCCCTTTTATAGTGCATCATAAGGGTAAGACAATTTTCTCTTATGAAAAACCCCTACCATACATAATGTTTGTGTTTTTACCCCTTTTCCCATTTTTCTCTCTTACTTCGACATGCAACCACCTAAGGTGATTTTTTCAACAATATTAATCACTAAATTCAAGTAATTATTTTATTTTGACTTATTTAATAATTTATAACTCCTTTTAGAAGATTTTTAGTTATTTCTCAATCAATTTTGATCTACAAAATATTGGGAAAATTAAATGGGGTTTTCAATGTTGTATTTTTTTAGATATTTATTAATGAAATTTTTGAACCTAAACCCTTATCCCTTTATTATTCATTAATATTTATCTCATCTAGATGATCCCAAAACCCATACTTCAATTCATTGAGCTTCACAAGATTTCAGGAACACTTCCTTTACAATATCCAATTGAGTCAGAACACTCTCTCTCCTCTATCCTTTGGCTACATAATTTTACAAGGGGAAAATACCAGCTAGGGGATCCTTCATATTTATTTTAGTTTTTTGTGTGGCATGTATCATGATTTTTCTCGACTTATGTAGATAGTATGAACCAGCATAATAAAGATAATTAATTGGTTAATTGAAATTGAAGGGGAAGGGTAGAAATCTCATGAGGTTACTTGTTTTTGTGTTATTATAATATGTTGAGAATTCTTGTTATTCTTAAAGCCTTGGATTATGTTTATTTTTGTTACATTATTTATAATTTTTAATTATTAAACCTTTTTATTCTTATTTCTTAAACTCACCACACATAAAATTGGAAAAGGATATATATCTAACTAATAATTTAGTTACCCATATAAATCCTAGTTTTTGTGAGAATGATCTTAAAATAAATAAGTGAATCTAGTGAAATCCCCATGTTTAATCTATAATAAGATATGTGGTGTTTATGGTGAGATGTGTTTGTGATGTGTGTTAGTTGTGATGGTAGGTGGTTATGATGTTCTAGTTATGGTGAGATGTGGTTGTGATGATGTGTGGTGATTGAGATGAGGAAGTGGTTGTGATGTGAAATGGTGGCAATATGGGGCTTTTTGATATGAGGGGTATGAGTTATTTTTGTGTTTTGTGGTGTTGTTTTATATTTTCAATAGTAATGGGATTAAATACTAATGATGAAACTAGAATAGTTAATGGGAAGAAATTGATAATGGGTTGTAATAATTAAGGAATGGATAAATTTATATGGGAAGTAAGTGGTTGATGCTTAATATGGAAATAATGGGATTAATAAATGAAGATGGTTGGAAATTGGTAAATCTAGGAATTATATTAACTTGAAAAGAAATATATAATGTGGCTTGATTTTTGTGGATTGATTATGTGGTGTAATTCATTTAGAGGAGGTAGTGAAGGTGGTGGAGGTTGTGAGACCTTGGGGGATATGTTTTTAGTTGGTATAGTATACTTGTTATATAAGCATGGGTTGGGATTGTGTGTGTGGATATTGTATATAATGTATGTTCACTGTGATTTTTATATACACCCCACCCATGTAGTGAACCATGTGTTAACACCCAAATGTTTGGGGGGGGGGGGGTTCCAACATTCATATAGTGAGGGCAGATGGCTAGCTGCCTTCTCTTCCCCACTCTCTCTTCCCAGTGAGATTGATATGCACATGATATGATGGAGTTATACCACAATGATCTTTGTTTTGTATTTAACTAGGGGGTTATGTGGTACATAGTGGGGGTTATGCATGGTAGAAATAGGGCATGAGGCTAATTCCCTTCATATTCATGATACCCTACTATTCTAGTTACAACTGTTGTAGAGATGTGATGTGATGGCCCAGATGCCTTTGGGTGAGATGTGATGTGATATCCCAAGTTTCTTAGAGTGATATGTGATGTGATGGACTAAGTGTTTTTAGGAAATATTATATGGAAGATATGGGAGCATCGGGATGTACAGCATTGGGGTTTGAGTGGGCCAAATCAATGGGAAAGTGGTGCAGGATACCCTCTTTATCGATATTCTTCATATTATCTTATAATACTTTGATAAATTATTTGGTGAAAATGCCTCGGTGAGGTTGGGATTTTTTAGTTAAACTTCTTAGGTTTTGTTGGTTCTATTATTTTCTCACAGTTACATTAGTATGCTCTTTTCACCTTTGCACAATATACTTTGGGTATGATCTTATTGAGTATACATGTTTTTTACACCCCAAATATATAAAAACTATTTTTATGTTTTCAAGGGGGGGCTTCATGGACCGTGATGTACTTTTCTAGATTTAACTTTGGATATGTTACTATAATTTTGAATTAGGACTTTATTTTGGTTTTTTTATATAGAGGGTATTTGTATTTGTTAACTTTACACATGCATTGTGGGGTGGTTTTTGTTTCCTTTGCTTTCATATTATATCATGGAGTTTCTTGATGTTTATTTATAGTATCTTTAAATCCTATAATATTATATAGGATAATTCCTTATATATGTGATATTTTTATACCCTTTATGCTCATCACCAAACCAAGACCTACTGAAAGTTGGACTTGGACTCAAGTATCATTTTCTCCCTTTATACTTTTTCAGCCTAGGAGGTGCACCTTTGGAGGGAGGGGTCATAAAAGAGTGGTTTCAAATGTTTTGTTTAAGGTATAGTATGGAGTTTGTAGTTAGTCATAGTGAGGAATGCATGGGTTGGTAGGTAAACGATGTCAATTGATCTTGGTGCGTGACATAGTATAGGAAAGACCAGGTATGACATGGGATTTTAGGGGGCCCCATGATATTATGCAAGGAATCTAAGCTTACTTAATGACCAAATGAGGTGATTTTTCATGGAGGGTAGATACCTAGGGGAGGTACATACATCATGATTATTTGTTTTATTATATAAATTAGGTGATCTTGGGAGTTATAATGAATTAATTTAATGAGTCTTAATAAAATTCCATACTATCGGGTTAGGGAATATTTGTTTTCTTTAATTTATAGATCTTGAATGTTGTCTGGATGTGGTTCAGACTAGTGATGTGTGGTAGGATAACCCAATTTATTGCCAAAGGTTTGATCTAACCAAGGAGGATGATCAATTATAGAGGATGTTTGATGCCTTTCAGTGGTAATCTTTGGTGAATTATGAGTACCATATGTTTGATTTAATGATAGAGCACTAGTTGTATGAGATCATGATCACCTTTTATAAGATTTGATCCTGAGAAGAATATTTGGTACCATTGTAGGTTATTAAAATGAGAGTTTCAACATGTCAATGGTGGGAATTGTATCTAGGTGAGTGGAAGGAGACAGATGGATCATGGTATGACTTCTAGAAGGAGTTTACTATCATCGACCATGAAGGAATTGAAGATGTAAGAGATTATATCTATTTAGAATTGGAAATTTTCTATGTGATATCTTGGGATCAAGTTCAAGGATCTTTTCTATTTCACCCTTGATATTTTTTCTAATGAGCAGTCTCTTGTGTGTAATCTTAAGGAGGCACTCTTCCATTCTATCTAATATATAGTTACTTCCTTTATATTTTTACCATCCTTGGAGGTTCAGAAGAATGTGGAGGTGATTATCATATGCACTCATGAGTAGGGTTACCATCATAGGGGGCCCAGCAAGGTTCCTCAAGGAGTATAGTTGTCAATGGTAAATCTCAAGTACCAGGACCTTTGAGGTTTCAACTAGTGGGGAGTCAACCACAACAACTTCTTTTTCAGATTTCTAGGGCCTTTAGTTTCCTTTTTTTCCTATGGTATTGTGTCCAGTATTCTATTTTTATAGGGTCCAATGTCATTTCTATAATCAATTACTTATGTTTCATGAAGCTCATAATGTTGGAGGTGGTTTTCTTCAACGTCAACCTCAGTAGTATCATCCACTGAGGTCATTTCAATAGTTGGGTTAGTTGGATTATTCTCCACCAAGAGGATATAGGGTAGGTAGGGGTTGACCTTAAGATGTTCCTCATCTTTTGGGAACTTGAATTAATCGTGGACATTATGGTGGTATCCATAAGTGAGGTAGGGGATCTAGACATGGTCATTTTCATGTTTTGGAGGTGTCATCACTAGAGGGGATAGAGATCATTCGAGGTGTGATTAGATTATCATCCACCCTTGTTGATGCCTTGTTTTATTTGGGAGATTCACACTCCTTTGTTAAATATACTCTAGTACATGATTTGGGACTATACGTATATAGGATTATCATGCCCCTGGTGTTGAATACACCAGAAGAATTCCAAACCAGCTTGTTTGATCTGTGTCGGGGGTGTAAACTAATGATGGGGTGGCATCAATCATGTGGGTATCTTTTCTTGTTCCAGATATAGTTATAAAATATCATACTTGGCATAGATTGGTTGTATTTCATTCATGAGATTATTGACTTCTTTTATATTAGAGTAGTGTTATTGGATTTGGATGGTTAATATGTAGTTTTTGTTGGCTAGTGAGGTTATCAGATGGGAAGTAGATGTGTAGAGACCCTTTATTCCTTGATGGTTTTTTTTTTCAATGGAATCGATAGATTCTAGTATGGAGGAGTCTCCCATAGTCAATAGAGAGTTTTTGGATTCTTTTTCCAAGGAGGTTGTGATGCTACCCCTTGATGTGATATCGAGTTCAAGGTGGTTTTGTAGCCAGGTGTTTCTATGATTTCGATGGATCCTTATCGGATGTCACCCTCATAGTTTTGGGATTTGAGGATTTAGATAGATGATATGATGAAAATGGTTTTATCTAACCTAGTGTTTTGTCATGGGGTTCTCCAGTGTTGTTTTTCAAAAAGTTGGATAGTAGTCTGAGGCAGTGTATGGACTAATGAAGGTTAAATCAGTTGAAGATAAAGAATCTATACCATCTTCTGAGGATTGATGATCCTTTTAACCAAATAATAGGATCTTTTTAGTTATCTAAGATTTATCTATGGTCTGGGTATCACCAGTTGAGGGTGGATGATGGATATTTCTCAAATACTATCTTCTATGGTAGGTATTGGTACTTTGATTTTTCGGTCACGCCATTCGGTCTCACGGATGCACCAATTGTATTCATGGGACTCATGAACTTTTTGTTCTATGAGTTCCTGGACTAGATCATATTTGTGTTTATTGAAGACATATTGATCTACTAAAATTTAGATTAGGAGTATGTTGATCATCTCTAAGATATCTTTTAGGTCTGTTGATTACACCAACTCGATGGGAAGTTATCCAGGTGTAAGTTTCTAACTTTATAGGTAAATTTTATTGGGCATGTGGTGGACTCATCAAATACTGAGGCATATGTTTCTTGGGAAGCACCCAAGAACATGGTATATGTTCATAGTTTCTTCAATCCCATGGGATATTAAAATAGTTTTGTGTATAATTTTTATTTATTGTGGGCTCATTGATATATTTGAGAAAGAAAAACCATATATTTATCAAGAATGATCAGTGTCAGGTAGCGTTTGGATACCTAAAGGGGATATTGATTAAAGCTTTAGTTTCTTATAGAGGGGTGATGTTTGAGGTGTTTTTTAATGATTCATGTCTATATTTGGGATGTGTCTTGATTTATTATAAGGTAATGATATCTTATGGATCTATATAGTTATTCCCCTAAGAGTATAAATATGCTACACATGATATATTGATGTCAGCTATTATTTTTTCATTGAAGTTATGGTTATATTACCTCGTTAGAGAATGTTTTGTAGCCTTCACCAATCATAAGTGATTTAGGTTAATATTTTATAATCATTACCTAAATCTGTAGTAATTGAGGTGGATGCAGTTTCTCCAGAACTATGACTTTGAGATCTCCTATACCTCAGGAAAGGAGAAAGGTGTGGCTAATGCATTGAGTAGGAATTCATGAAATGATGTTGTTTAAGAGTCTATATATGCTTTAAGGGAAGTGTAGGAGTTGGAATCCCTTAACCTAGATGCATGGGTGGTTTATAAAGTAAGTTTCTTGTTTTAGATGATAGTATAAACTTCTATGATGTAGAATTTAGAGGAGTCTTAGTTGGGTGACTTAGATCCAGAGGTAATGTATGGCCATATTATCCATAGTGATACACAGGAAAGATAGTCGAAGGATGGATAGAGTTGAATTTTTTTTAGTGGAGATAGTTTGTTTTGATAGTAGTGTGTGAATGAGTCTTTAATAAGTTTCATAGATCACCTTTAACAGTAAGCCTGAGAGTATGAATATGTACCTTAGTTTGAGGACATGGTTTTGGTGGACCGAGATGAAATGAAAGGTGGTATATTTTTTGTCTTGATGTCTGGTTTTCCATTAGTTAAATATAGATCATCATGTTCCTATAGGTTTTTTACAGCCCTTGAATATTATTGATTAAAATTGGGATGAAATATTGATGGAATTTATCACAGGGTTACCCTGATCTCAAGGAGTTCATGATGTTATCAAGTTATTCATGGATTTGTTAATGAATTCGACTCACTTCCTAGAAATCAAAGAGTCGGGTTCCATGGATGTCTTAGAAAGGAGGTATGTGGAAGAGGTTGTGTGGATATTTGGAGTTATAAGGTCCATTATCTCATATCAGGATACTCATTTTACCCTATAAGTTTGGAAAGGATTGCAGCATACATTTGGAACTCATTTTTACCTTAGCACTACATTCCACCCTCAAACAGATGGGAAAATGGAGCAAACCATTCAGATGCTAGAGGATATGTTGTGAGTGTGTATCTTGGACTTCTTCAAGTCTTAGGAAAGGAACTTTCCTTTGTTTGAGTTTTATTATAACAACATATACCAATCATCCATCAGCATGGACCTATTTTAGGATTTTTAAAAGTAGACATTTTGTTCTCCGTTATGTTGGAATGAGGTTTTGGAGTTATCATTTCTTGGTCTCGATGTGGTTCCAAGCATGATAGAGAAGGTTTTGGATTTTTTGTGAGAGGATAGAGGTGGTGAGGGATCAAAAAAAGTCTTATGTCGATCATAGGAAGAGGAACTTGTAGTTTGTAAAGGGATACTATGTGTTCCTAAAGGTTTATCTCCATCAAGGGTAGCATAGGTTTGGAAAGGGTATTAAGATCTCACCCTGGTTTATTGGGCCCTTTGAGTTGTTGGGTGCATTAGCAAGGTGTCTTATCAGTTGGTGCTTCCACTACATCTGGACAGGATCCATGATGTCTTCCAAATATCTTATCTCTATTGGTATCATCACAATGACTCTCATGTCATTGACTAGGGATAGTTTGATATCGAGAACAATTCGATGTTCATGGAGTGTCTAATAAAGATCTAAGACCTTTAGGAGAAATTGTTGTGTGGATAGACCATTCCTTTGGTTTTTGTGTTGTGGAGGAATGGTGGATTAGAGGAGAGTACTTGGAATAATGAGATGTATATGTGTACCTAGTGTCTATAGTTGTTTTAAGGTTTTCTTATTTGAGGATATGATGCTTGAATCTTGTTATTTTATGAGATATTATTTTTCTTTGATGATGATGTGTGATTAAATCTTCAAGCATGTGAAGAGGGGAGAACCCTTTACTAATCAAGATGTGTTATACTATAACACATTTTAAAATCATGTGGGAAAGTCAGTGTCACCCAAAGCAGATAAATATTGATATGGGAGGTGTATTTCCTTGATTTTCTGTACTTGGGGTCCTTGTTGTGTGACGGTTGTGGTAATAATTGGTCTATGATGTGTAATGATTGGACTGATGGTGCAGATAGTTGTGTGAGGGAGGTGGCTTGAGGTTGGTATGAGTTTATAGATGTGTTTAAATTATAATTATATCCCTAACATGAATATTGTGAGATGGTTTTTAGGATAATTTTTTCCTTTTTGTGCTATGGGTTCTTTTTGATTCGCAAGGAGTGGAATAGTTAAAGAGTTATCTGATATGAGGTTCTGAAATTTTATCGAGGCTTCCTTTTTCACTCTGGGGTGTCCAATAGTTATAGAGAGGTTTCATAAATTTTAGAAGTTTTCATAAATATTTTTAAAAAAAATATATAAAGGATTTTTAAAATGGTTTTACAAATTAAGAAATTAATTTTAAGTGACTAAATTTTATTTTAAAATTAGTTTGGAAGTTTTAAAGTGTTTATAATGTTTTAAAAGTTTATTTATGAGTTTGGAAGTAATAATAAATCCTTATCTTAATTATTAATGAGTCTTTTTAAATGTAAATTTAATATTTTTAAGGTTATTCATACCCTTGTGCCTAACCATCCTTCTTTTTAAGGGTGACACCTATTTTTAAAGAGGTTTGTATGGGTAAAGGTTATTTTAATTGAGCTTCGTAAGGGTATATAGGATTTTCTAAAGCCTATGTAAAGGTGATAAGGCCTTTTTATGGCTTGAGTAAAAGAAAATGTAATTTTTTACTTTTTACTTAAGGTTAATAAATGGTTGTTAAATTTTTCATAAAGTCTATCCCCATATTTCATAAAGGTGTGGTAGTTTTATTACTAGTTGTGTAAGCTAGCCTAGCTTTTAAATAGGTTGTGTAAGGGTATGGCCCAATTTGTGTAAGGGAAACTGTGAGATCCTAAATCACGCGTAAGGGCCATCACTCCATGTATAAGGGTAAGGATGTGTTGTCATGCACTTTTTATTGGTCATTCCCATATTTTATAAGGTTAAGTGGTAATTTCTATATTCTATGTAAGGTTTATTACCAGCTTTCATAAGGGTAGCCCAAGAATCCTAAAGTTTGTGTAAGGGTAAGGATGTATTTTCAAAGCTTATATAAGGTTAAGTAGGAGTTACCTTTATGTGATCCCTTTTATAGTGCTATATAAGGGTAAGACAATTTACCCTTACACAAACCCCCTATCATGTGTAAGGGTAAAGTTTTTATCCTATTTTCCTAGTTTTCTATCCTTCAACTTATATCCACCCAAAGAATCTTTTTTTAATGATATTAAAAACTAAATTCAAGGAATTAATTTATTTTTAAATTTGTATAATTTATAAATCCTTTGGAATATTTTTAGTCAATATTAAATCAATTTTTATCTATAAACCATTCATAAAATTAAATGGGGGTTTCAATGCTATATTTTTTCATATGCACATTACTAATATTTTTGAACTACCCAAACTCTTCTCCATTTCTTCTTACTATGTTTTCCTCTCATCTAGATGACCCCAAAACACACTATTCATGTTGATGAGCTACACCAGTTTTTGGGAACTCTTCCTTAATAATTTATAGGTGAGACAGAACCCTCTTTATCCTCTATTCTTTCGATAAAAAGTTTTACAAGGGGAAAATACTAGTTAGGGGATCATTTATCTTTATTTTAGTTGTACATGCATGATTTATCATTCTTTTTCATCCTTGGGAAGATGGTATGCATTGGTATAATAAATATAATTAATTTTTTAATTTAAATTGAAGTATAAAGTAATAAATCATATGAGGTTACTTGTTTTTGTTTTCTAAAAATATATTGAGCACGGTTTTTATTCTTACAACCTTTGATTATGTTGTTTTTTTATATTATTGAGGATGTTGAATTAGAAATCCTTTTTTGTTTCTTAAACTCACCACACATGAAATTTTCTAAGAACGTATAACTAGATAATAATTTGGTTGACCATGGAAATTTTGGCTTGTGCGAAAATTACCTTAAAATAAAGAAGTAAATTTTATGAAAATTCCTTATTTTGTCTAGAATAAGATATATTGTAGTTGTGTTGAGATGTGTTTGTGATGTGTGTAAGTTTTAATTGGAAGTGGTTGTGATGTTGTGGTTGTGATTATGTGTGGTTGTGATGATGTGTGGTGGTTGAGATGAGGAAGTGGTTGTGATGTTAAATAGTGGAAATGTGAATCTTTTTGACATGAGGAGGTGGGTTGTTGTTGTATTTTGTGGTGTTGTATTAGTTTATCGATAGTAATGGAATTAAATATTAATGATAAAACTGGAATGGAAATGGGATGAACTGGATAATGGGTTGGAATAATTAATGAATGATTAAATTGATATGGTAAGTGTGATTAAGTGGTTGATGCTTAATATGAAAATAATGGGATTAATAAATTAATATGGTTCAAAATTGGTAAATTTGGGGATTGTCTTAACTTGAAAATAAAGATTTAATGTGTCTTGTTTTTGTGTCTTTTTTATGTGGTATAATTCATTTAGAGGTGGCAATGCAGGTGTCAGAGTTTGTGAGGCCTTTGGTTGATGTTTTGAGTTTAGATGGTATCCTTGTTAGGGACACATAGGATGGTCTTGTGTGTGTGGATATTATATATAATATATGTTCATCATTATTTCTATATGCACCTCACCTACATCAAAAACCATGTACTGACATCCAAATGTTTTGGGTGTGTTTTTTCTAGTATCCAAATGATGAGGATGGATGGATGGATACTCTCTCTTCTCCCACTTTCTCTTCTAAGCCAGATTAATATACACAGGATATGGTGGATTATATATTATAGTGCACTTGTGGTTTTATTTGATGATAGGATGATGTGGCACATAGTGGGGATTATTCATGGTAGGATGAGGGCATAAAGTTTATGTCCTTCATGTTCATGATACCCTACTATTCTATTTACAGTTGAGGTGGAGATGTGATGTGGTGGACCAGGTGTCTTTGAGAAAGATGTGATTTGATATTCTAGGTGTCTTCAATCGATATGGGATGTGATGGAATGCTTATTTTAGGGAAATAGTATATAGAGGCGATGAGAACACTGAAGCATACGACACTGGGGTATGAGGTCATTAAATTAGTGGGAAAGTGGTGCATGGTACCCTCTTTATCGATATGATTCATATTATATTAGTATACTTGGATTCATTATTTGTTGAGTGTTTCTCAATGAGGATTGGATTGCTTGTTTTACTAGTATAGGTGTTGTTAGTTCTATTTTTTCACTCGGGTGCATTAGTATGCTCTTCTCACATGTTCATGAGAGACTTTGGGTAAGATTCTACTGAGTATACATGTTATACTCACCCCATGTATATACAGACTATTTTTCAGGTTTTCAGGGGTACTTTTTAGACTATGTAGGACTTTACTAGCTTAGACTTTTTAGTTTTTTGTTGTGTTTTTACCTTAAGACTTTTTTTGGGTATTTTATTTGGAGACTCTTTCTATTTTTCTTCTTTAGGCATGCATTGTGGGATGGTTTTGGTTTCCATTACTTTAATATTATTTCATGAAGTTTCTTGGTGGTTATTTATCCTATATCTCAGTCCTATAATATTATATTGGGTAATTCCATCCATATGTGATATTTTTATACCCTTGGTGCCCGTCTCCAACATGGTGCCTACTGAAGGCGGGGTTTGGGGGTTATTATCTCCCTTTCTCCTTTGTCATTTTAGGAAGGGTAAATTTATAGGGATGTATTGTTACAATTAACCTTTGAATTCCTAATTGAAAATCTAAAATTTTTCTTACCCTATAACTCTCTTCCACAAACACAATCCTCTAGTCACTCATAGTTAGTCTAAGGCCTTCAATTTCAAGGGGACTTTTGAGGGAAAAATCAAGTCTCCAACATAAGTATTATCGCTTTCTTAAGTGTGTATTATTAATATTAATATTCTAAATATCTTATTACCATAATAATATAATTAATTTAGTATCATTACTACACTTATATGTTGGTAAAACCCTTAGTTTTTCATTTCTGTCCACTTAGAAAAATAAAAGTTCATTGTTAGTGCATTTTGTGGACTACCGCCTCCACGAAGCGACATCCTCTATTTTTTATTACCTACTTTCATGGATGGTATTAATGGATGAAATGATAAATAAATATTATATGTATAATATAATTATGATTCTAAAATATTAATTTAATATCCACCTTCACCCCCTCGCACGCATTGATAAATAGGAATGCTAATCATGCGTATGTGCGGATTACCGTCTCCATGATGAAATGTTTTTTTAAAATTTTCTTACATTATATAAAAATATTAAAATATAATTAAACATAATAAAAGCATAAAAATAATATCATTATGCTTCTTTTATAATGATATTATGTTAAAAGAAACACTTATTTAACCATACTCATCAACCGAGTTAAGGTGTGCTCAAGTTTGGGTTACTTTAACCACCTATGTGAAAAATGATTTAAAATAAAATTATGAATGACTATGGTAACATGAAAAATAATATTATTATAATATATTAATCAAATCATGATTATTATATTGTTCTAGATATATTATATATCTTTTTATTAAAGTGTCTTTTTTTCGTTTTCTAAAATTTTCCAAATAAGGCAACACCAATTACATTTTCACATAGTGTAACTAAAAAACTTATGGAATGATATAAGAGATTCATAAATCAATATAATATATACATATTAAATTATCTTAAATAATATATCAATGATAACATTGGTATGAAATTATGGGTAACAACATCAACATTATAAAACGTGCGAAAATGGTTAAAGTTGTTAACACCTGATGGTTGAAATAAGTTATAACTAACCAATATATCCAAAATAAATACAAATAAATGAGGAATATAAGAGTTTAAATATATTAATATGGTTATTAAATAAATTATTAAGTTATATATGTTTGTTTTACATGAATTTATAATATCATCAACTAAGTAAGGAAACAAGGTAAGGGTTTTATCTCAAAACTTCCTTCTTTGAGACACAAGTTCTATTATGCATCTAATTTATTTTGGATAGTTTATATACTACCAATTAGATATTTTATTTTATGTATTACAATAATTACTGGTATTTTAACTTCACATTAAATCCCTATTTCTTTCAAGGGGTTTTTATTATAATGTTTCTTAAGTTGTAAGGGTTTCTTTATCTCAAATTTAAATCCCTTGATACATTTATAAGTTGCATACCATGATTACTTTATAATGGTGTAAATATTTCCCTATTGTAATTTTTTATCATGATCCTATTATAATTCAAGATATTAAATTTTATAATTAAAATACATGCCTCCCATGGGGTTTTGATTCAAAATTTACAAAGTTTGTAAGGGGTTTTTGTGACTCAAATCTTTCCCTTGGGTCATAATCACTCTTTTTCATCTATTGTATTTTACAATTGATCTATTATAACCTATGATGGTTTTAGGATGTATTATAGATTTTTTAAGTAAAATCATGTTTCATCCCAAATTATTCTTCCTTGATGATTTTAATGTTTTGTTAAAATGCATTTTTGTTCAGAATAATTCATAATACTTTTAATGGATTTTTTCTTCCATGTCCATATTTTTACTTCCCAAAAATTTCCTTATTTACATTGTGGAAACATGAATTTTTTTATCTCAAATTATCTTTTTAATCCCATTATTTAATTTTAAATAAAATATTGATTTATCCCTTTTAATGACATGGGTTTTCAATAAGGTTATTTCATAATTTTTAAAAGGTTTTTTCATCATTTTGAAATAAAAGGTTTTATTATCCACTCCATAATTTATTTTTATGGATTTTATGTTTTTTTCAAGGTTCCATTATTAAATATTATTTTTTTAAAAAGTAAAACATTTCAAATAATTTTCACCTCCCTTTTTGAAAAAATTATGTATTTTTCAATTATGCATTATTGAATATTATTTTAAAGGAAAAATTTTTTAAATTATTTTTGCATCCCTTTTTGAAAAAATTATCTATTTTTCAATTATAAATTATTAAAATTATTTAAAAGGTAAAAAATTTCAAAGTATTTTCACTTCCCTTTTTAAAAATTTATTTAATTTTCAATTCACATTTATTAAATATTCTTTTAAAGGAAAAATATTTCAAATTATTTTCACTTCCATTTTCGTAAACATTATGTATTTTTAAATTCTCCATTATTAATGATTATTTTAAAATAAAACGTTTTAAAAGTATTTTCACTTCCCTTTTTTTGAAGCCTTTATTTATTTTTTATGTATTATTTATTAAGTATTATTTTAAAAGTATAAGTTTTCAAATTATTCTAACTTGTCCCTTTGATAACCTTTATTTATTTTCAAGTAATTTTTAATTTAACTATTTTTATTAAGGTTTTTAAAATTATTCTATTTCCCTTGACAAGAATTTTTTAGAAATTAATTTTCACTTTAATGTTTTAAATTTTTTTGTGAAAATTTTTGTATTTTCACAAATATTCACCCAATAAGGTTTATATTTCTTAAAGTGATGTTTTGATCACCCTGTATATGTTATTATAATATGATTCCTTTTGAAAAATGATATTTTGTATATCTTTTAATTTCTTAAGTTCAATATATATAGTGTTTTTTAAAGTTTTAATAAACCCATTCTTTTTCCATTGGTTCTTTATATGATTATTTTTAATTGTCATGAAACCTATTTTTATTTTTATGGGTTATTTTATAATGTGATAATTGTTTTAGGTGAAACAAAAATGTATGGATTATGAGATGGGTGGGGACTATAAATCACTCCAATGTATTGGGTAAAGGCTTATATCTCATGATATAGAAATGTTATGTGAATTAGTTAGAAAATAGATAGGTTCAAAAAGGGTGAGTGTGATGACATTTAGCTTTTATCACAATTTTATGAGTGAATAGATTGGCAGGTAGCTAAGTTTAGAAAGATAATAAATCCTATTTGTATGATTCTACCACTTTCTTTCCTATATTCCATGACCCATGTTATATTATTCATGTTTTATTTTCTAATTTCATAGTAAAATTTTTATCATTTGAGTTGTTATGACTATATTTAATGTTTATAGTTAACACTTATTATTTTATGTACTTTTAAGTCATATATTTTCCTTATTCATGCATGTCAACATGTTTATGATCTGACCATTATGGCCTTTATTATGTTGCCCCTTACTAATAAAATGTTTCTCACTTATTTCTTATGTTTCTATTACCTAAGTTATGAGGATGATTATATCATGTGAGATATATAGTAAAGAGTCTATAGGATAATGATTACAGAGAAATGATCTCAAGTTTAGTAAAAAGGTATGTTTATATTGATACTCTCTAAGGCACTAAACCTTTCATTATTTGGGATGTGTGACTATTTACGAGATGTATTATTTAAATCATGAGATTAATGTACTATTTATTTTATGTTTAGTTTAGTTTGTATCAGTTTCTATTAAATAAGGGTTTATTTATTTTCGATATTATTTTAGTTATTTTTTAATATTAGTTTATTTAATTATAGTGTTAGGGTTAGAGAACCTTAGTAAAAACCCTATAGATGAGTCTAATTATAGGATGATATCCTAAAATATTAGTAAAGTATTGAGTATATGGTTTTAATTTTAATACATCTATATCTGGATACTATAGTTGGGCATGGTTTTGGAACAGATGAATCTTGGGGTAATAACCTTAAAGAGAGTTGATGTATTATATCTTGGCCATCATTCTAGTGCATGATGAATAATCCCTTACTGCATACCTAGTTATAAAATCTTGAGGGGTATTCTTTGGTTCAACATATGAACTTTACAAACCACTATTAAGGATTGATTACCTAGTTACTTTGAATAGTTATAATAATAAGTGTAAGATATACCAATATAAAGTAACCTAGGTAGAACCAATAAAGTTATAGGATCAACCAAGGATGACATAGTTTAAATGAAAGTATCATAAGTTAAAATCAAGGTTTCATTAGAGAATAAATATTAGGATTTAAATTTCATATTCACATTATTTAATTTTTTTGGATATTATCATAACCATTTTTGTTTTAGTATTTTGTTGAATCAAGATCAATGAAACAAAGTTGTGAAAGTTATATTCATAAGTACTCCTAAGAAGCATATTTGGGATAAGTATTTTCATAGACTTACCAAGGATAATGAGGTGGATATATCATTAAAATATATATATTGAGTTTCTCATGGATTTATTATCTTATACCTTTAAAAAATGATAATTAAAATTGTTATAATGCAATTTATTTAATGGGGAGAATGTAACAGCCTGATATTTTGGATACTTTAACATACATATTGTGTTCTATAACTTGTATCACATGTTACACCCATTTTAAATAGACCAAAACATATTAAGAATAAATTATTAATAAATATATAATAAACACTAAGATGGCAAGCCATTAATATCTATTATCTTTAATAGATAAATAATTAATATGAGTTAATATTGAAAAATGTTATAATAAAAGTTATCTTATTTATATTGTAAATTCTTTAAAATTTTGAATTTAAAAATTTTTAAATATAAATTTTATAAAAAAAATTTAATTTTTAAACCCCTCTCATAAAAAATTACTTAGTATTAATTTTTTAACTTTTTCTAAAAAGATTGTTTTTTAGCCTAAAATACAGTTTTTGTGAAAAAAATATTTTTTATGATTTTATCACTATGTAATCATATACTAGAAGGTCAAAAAACTTAAGTAATAAAATATTAATTAAAGGAATAAAATTATGAATTTTAATATATTATTTGAGATTATAAATATCATGTCCAATATTTTTAGAACTAAATAAAAATGTAAGTTTAATAAAAAAAAATTGGTCTTATCTTTAAACGAAGTATTTTCAAGGTGAGATTCAATTATAGATTTACATGAAAGACCCACAAATTTTATTAAATTTATAATAAATCATTTTTTACATTAAAATTAGTAATAATGATAATTTTATCTTATATATAAATTTAAAGATAAAAACTTCATTTTTCTAAAAATTGTTTTTACATGATTAAGTGTGTTTATTTTAAAATTAAATTTTCACAAACTTAAAATTTTTATATGATAAAAAAATTTTAAAATTTAAAATTATAAATTTATAATTAGTTAATAAGGTCAATTTTAATTTTAATTATCAAAATTAATTACTTGTGTTAAAAAATAGTTACCTAGTAAAAATTAAAAAATGGTAAAAGAAGTTTTACTAAGTGGAAATGGTAAAAAATGTTTTAAAATAATTATTTGAGATTATTTTAGAATTTATATTCTCCCAATCTCCAATTTTTTCCAATTTTGATCCATTGACCCTTGAATAGTGTCATGTAATTATTGAAAAATGATGAGTGTTTCTGAAAGTGTTCCTTTCTTCTCTTATAAAAGGATACCACTACCACCCTTTCAAAATTACACTTAACCTTATAATTACTCATTTAAAATATACCATTTTACTCTAAAAATAATACTATATCATAAACATAATCCCCTGGTCACTCATAGTTAGCACAATACCTTTATTTTCAAGGGGGTTTCCAAGGGAAAAATCAAGTCTCCAACGTATATATTATCTCTTTCTTATTCTTTTCTTCATAATATTACTCTTCAAAATATCTTATAACTGTAATAATATGATGATTTAAGTAAAATTATTATACTTATATTTTTTTATATTAATTTTAAAACCCTTATTTATTCATTTCCATCTACTTATAAATACAAAATAACATCGTTAGTGTGTTGCGTGGACTACCACCTCCACGAAGTGACGTAGATTGTTTTTCATTAACACCATTCATAGATGGTTTTAATGGTGTTAATAAAAAATAAATATCATATATATATATATAATATAATTATGATTCTAAAATATCAGTTTAATATCCACCTTCACCCCCTCTCACGCATTGAGAAATAGGAACACTAATCATGTGCACGTACGAATTACCACCTCCATGATGAAACATTTTTTTCATTTAGGTTTTCATAAATTATATAAAAATTATTATATTATTGTTAAAAATTATAAAAAATAAAAATAAAATCATTATTATTATTTTATAATGATATAACATCAAAATAACCACCTTTTTAACCATACTCGCCAACCGAGTTAATGTGTATTCAAGTTTGGGTCGGTTTAACCACCTATGTGAACAATGATTTAAAATATGATTATGGATGAATATGGGAACATGAAAAATAATATTATTATAATATATTAATAAAATCATTATTATTATATTTTTATATAAATATTGTATTAAGTATATAAATTTTTGTTAAAGTATTCTTTTTGTTTGCTAAAATCACTGAAATCAGCCAACACTAATTCCATTTTCATATTGCATAACTAAAATTCTTGTGGAATGATATAAGAGATTTATAAATCAATATAATATATATATATATATTAAATTATATTAAATGACATATTAATGATGAAATTGGTTCAAAATTATGGGAAATGACGTCAACATTATAAAATGTGTGAAAATGGTTGAAGTTATTAATATTCGTTGGTTGAAATAAGCTATAACTAGCCATTATATACATAATAAATAACTATAAATGAAAAATATAATAGTAAAAATATATTAATAAAGTTATTAAATATATTTTTAAGGAATATATTTTTTATAGTATTTTGTAGTGTCATCAACTAAGCATTGAAACATGGTAAGGGTTTTTTCTCAAGACTTACTTCTCTAAGACGCAAGTTATTTTATGCACATAATTTATTTTAATTGGTATAGATAATAATAATTAGATATTTAATTTCATTTATTACCCTTATTCGTGGTATTTTAACTTTAACTTCAATCCCCATTTATTTCAATGGGTTTTTATTAGAATTTTTCTTAAATCTCAAAGGTTTCTTTGTCTCAAATTTGAAATCCTTGAGACATATGTACGTTGCATACCATGTTTCATTTTCAATGGTGTAAATAATTCACTATTGTAATTTTATATCATTATCCTCATATAATTAATGATATAATATTTTCTATTTAAAAGCTTTACCTCTAATTGGATTTTGATTCAAAAGTTGCAAAGGTTGTAAGGGGATTTTGTGACTCAAATATTTTCCTTGGGTCATAATAAATCATATTACAATATTATATTTAATGATTAATTTATAATAAAATATTATGATTTTATGATTTCTTCCACCTTATTTTATAGGTAAATCATTTTTCACATAAAATTATTCTTCTTTATTTATTTTAGTGTTTCATTAAAATTCATTTTTACTAAGAATAATTCTCATTACTTTTAATGTATCTTTCCTTCCATATTCATATTTTTAATTCCCTAAAATGTTATCCTTTACATAGTTGAAACTAAATTTTTTTATATCCAATTATCTTTTTATTCCATTATTTAATTTTAAATAATATTTTTCTTTATCCTTTTTAATGATGTGGGTTTTCAACAAGGTTATTTCAAAATGTTCAAAAGGTTTTTCGATCCTTTCAAAATATAAAGTTGTAGAAACCACTCCACATTTTCTTTTGATAACTTTTATCACTTTTTCAAGGTTTCCTTATTAAATATTAATTTTAAAAAACTAAAAGTTTTCAATCAAATCCATTTTAAAAAAAATTATATCTTTTTCAATTCTTAGTTATTAAAGATTCTTTTAAAGGTTAAAGTTTTCAAATTATTTTCACTTCCCTTTTTAAAAACTTTATATCTTTTTAAATTAAATATTAATTAAGATTATTTTAAATGTAAAAGTTTTCAAAAAAACACTTCCCTTTTTTAAAACTTTATTCCTTTTCAATTCTTCATTATTAAATATTATTTTAAAATTAAGTGTTTTAAAAGTATTTTCACTTCCATTTTTTGAAGTCTATATGTATCCTTTATTAAATATTATTTTAAAGTACAAGTTTTATTAAATATTCTATATGTATACTTTTATTTTCACTTCTAATTTTGATAAAATTTTTGTATTTTAAAGGATGTTTTATTTGTAACTCTTTATATTATAGATTTAAAAAGTCTTCTCATTACCTTCAAAAAACTATTTTTGAAAGTAATTTTCATTCAATGTTTTAAAAGGTTTTGTGAAAACTTATGTGTTTTCACATATATTTACCCTCTAGGTTTTCTCTTTCATGAATTTTTGTTTTGATCTCTATATATATGTTATTATGATATAATTCATTTTAAAAAAATTTGATTTTTCATATCTTATGATTTATTGAGTTCATGATATGTGATTTTTTTAAATGGTTTAAGAAACTCATTATTTTTTCAAGGGTTCTTTATATGATTATTTCAAAATGTCAAGAAATCCATTTTTCTTTATTTATGTTATTTTATGATGTGATGGTTGTTTTTTTAAACGTGTCACACAAATTTATGGATTATGAGATGGGTAGGACATATATATCCTTCAAATGGATTAGGTAAAGGATTATATATCATGAGATAGAAATGTTATGTGAATGGGTTAGTGGGGAGATAGGTTTGTAAAGGGTGAGTGTGATGGAATTTAACTCTACTCACAACTTTATGAGTAAATGGGTTGGTCGGTAGTTTGGTTCACAAAGATAGGAAATCCTATCTTTTTATTATGCCACTTTCTTTCCTATATTCCACAACTCGTGTTATATACTTCATATTTTATTTTACTATTCCATGGTAAAAGTGTTATCCTTTGAGATGTTATGTCTATATTTCATTTTTATGGTTAACCTTTATGTATTTTTAAGTATTTTTTATTTATAACTCTTTATATTAAGGATTTAAATAGTATTCTCATTCCCTTAAAAAAATTGAAAGTAATTTTAACTTCAATATTTTAAAAGGTTTTGTGAAAACTTTTTTATTTTCACATTTATTTACCCTATAAGGCTTTTATTTCATAAATTCGTGTTTTCATCTACCTATATATGTTATTATGATATGATTCATTTTGAAAAATGATATTTTTGATATATTATTATTTATTAAGTTCATGATATGGGATTTTTATAAATGATTTAAGAAACTCATTTTTTTCCATGGGTTATTTATATGATGATTTTGAAATGTCATGAAACCCATTTTTATTTATATAGGTTATTTTATGATGTGATGGTTGTTTTTTTAAAGTGTCACACAAATGTATGGATTATGAGATGGGTGGGACCTATCTCTCCCTCCAATGCATTGGTTAAAGTCTTATATCTCATGAGATAAAAAATGATATGTGGATGAGTTAGAGGGTAGCTAGGTTTGAAAAGGGTGAGTGTGATGGAATTTAGCTCTATTAACAATTTTATGAGTAAATGGTTGGTAGGTATCTAGGTTCACAAATATAATAAATCCTATGTTTATGATTGTTAAATTTTATTTCATACATTCCATATCCCATGTTATATGATTCATATTTTATTTTCCCATTCCATGGTAAAATTGTTATCCCTTGAGATGTTATGTCTATCTTTCATGTTTATGGTAAACACTTATTGGTTTATGTTATTTTAAATCTGATATATTCCCTTATTAATGTTTTCCATGTGTTTATGATCTAACCATTATGGAATTTGTTATGTTATCTCATATTGAGTGATTAAGCTCAACCCTTTCTTATGTTTTCATTCCTTGAGTTATGAATATGATTATATCATGTGATATATATAGGAAAGGGTCTAGAGAATCATGATTATGGATAAATAATTACAAGTGTCGTAAAAAAGGATGTTTATTTAGATAATCACTAAGACACTAAACCTTTTAGTTTTTGGGATGTTTGCCTATTTATTAGATGTATTATTTAAATCATGAGAATAATGTGCTATTTATGTTAACTTTAGTTTGGGTCACTTTAACATCGCATATATTTATTACAGGATTGATTTTGGGGATGAGGCTTGGGTTTAGTTTTTCATTATTAGGCATTATAACTTAGATGGTATAAAGAGACTGGATGATATTAGGCTTAGAGACATAGTAGAGCCCTTTTGTCTGGTTTATTTCATTTTAGTATGTTTATTTAACCGATTTAGTGGGTAGTTAGTTGTATGGATTTCATGGTTATTCATGCCCTTACTACATTTAAATAGATTTTTAGTCATGTTTATATTTATCTACTTTCATTTCCAGATTATTTTGAGAAGTTGATATTTCTTTATTCCTATGTAGTCTGATGATTATCATTGGTATACAATAATTGGTTATTTTATCTATTATTTTACTCTATAATAAGGGTGTATAGTCTCCCCACAGTACTACCCTAGACCCTTGCTACAAATCGGTAGCCTTTGGCATACGGGGAGGCATGCATGAGGTCATGTGGAGAACCGGTCTGGTTATTATTATAGAGTGAACTGTGGTGGGATGTTACAAGTGTTGTCATTATATTTTTGATTTATGTAAATAAATTAATTTAAGTTTTTTATAATCTATATAAACTTGTGAATATGATCTGTGTAATTTCTAGAGGTGCGTGGTTGTAAAACTATAGGGATAATGAATCCTCATTAGTTGTATAATAAAAAAATCACTTTAATAAAGTTGGTACATTAGTGAAATTCTAATAAATGCTCCATGGATGTATCCTAGTGTGGGTAAAATGAGTATTGATTTCTTGTTTATTATATCTTATTAATTTCCTGTATTTAGAGAATGATAAAACAGATCATATTAATTACTGAATAATATTATTTTATGGGGATTTTTAAAGTTTACATGACCTAATTAACTATCACTCTCATGGTATATTCCCTTATGGGTCCAATATCCTAGAGAAAATAGTAGTAAGGTATTCAAGTATCTATCATACACTATTAATATAGGTAACATGCATTGATCATGGTACTTCACTATCTATGAAACTTGAATATCTGGTATCATTATTGGAATAAACTAATTAGATTTAAATAAGGAATGAACAACATGTTATATTCAAAAAAAATGTATATAACTATAATAATTGAGATGCACATATTCAATGTAATGGGTTTACAAGTGGATTTAAATGAATTGGGTTTACAAGTGGTATTTACTATGATAATGAACAATTGCCCTGAAGTTTTTTATAATGATTTCTCCAGACTTCCTCCTAATTTGAAAGGTAGTGTTTTCTATTTATTTACTTTTAGATATGAGTCTAATATATATCCCATCTTACTAAATAGTTATATATGAACATTGAGAGTGGAATATTTAGTAGGAGAGTTTGGAGAATAAAATATTTATTAGATTAAGTACCTCTTCATGGGCCACTTTGATGGTTTTCATTAATAAATTAGATATAATGTTGTATTTATGTATTGATTAGAGAAGTTGAATCGATTCACTATTAACTAAAAATATCCTCATCCTTCAATTGATTTTTTTTTTCAATTAATTATTGGTTTTTAAATGGTTTTCCTGAATAGAGATTAGGTTGGGATAGCATCAACTTAGGTTGAAGAAATATTATATCTAGAAAACAACATTTCAAATATGATTTGAAAATTATTAGTATTTGGATATGGTATTTGGACTTATAAAAACTCAAGTTGTTTTAATTTAATAGATGAATCAAATATTTCACTATTATCATCACTTGTTTATTATGTTCATATATGACATATTAGAGTATTCATGGTAAAATTCCTAGAATGAGAGAATTTTTTATATCATGCTTAGAACATTGAGGGAATATCACATTTATGTAAAATTCTAAAAATATATACTTTTGAAATGATATGTTCAATTCTACAGAAATTTAATTTCATGAAAATGAATATATGTTGATCTTAAAATGATAAAAGTAGTTGTGTATTGGTAAGGCTAAAAATGTTTTTGAATTGTAGTGTTTTTTAGAAATATATTATTATTATAGATTCTTTATCTATGATTTTTCATGATTTTAATCATAAATAAGGGAATTGACTATGAAGGATGTGCAATTTATAATGGACTTTTGAATGATAAATATATTTTAATGAGTTTATGAAAAAATTGTCATCAAATCCAATTCTCATATTTCTTAAGCTAGGTGATCACTATTACAAGGCCTGTAATAAATAGTGGTAGCCTTTATCATCACTTTTTTAAAGCACTGATAAAGGATGCCTTTTATTAACACTTATTTAGCACTGATATAGGGTGGCCTTTATCAACACTTTTATTTAGCATTGAAAAAGGGTTGTCTTGTTCATCTTCATCTCGCATCAGACTTCTCATTTGTCTGAGTTGCACTTTATAAGCCTCGGTGTTCCATGATCACAGCATGCCATGGTTTTCGGGGGATCAACACCCATATACACCTTCACACATGGTCCATGCGCTAGCCTACCCTCCTAGCCGGTATACCCGGCCCATCTACATGCAGGCTTACATGTTCGATTTCTACTGTGGCCCTATACATAGCCCACCATCCCATTTAGAACTAACTTTGTTAGCCCCATTTTTTATATACTATAATAAAAAATATAAAAAATATAAACAGAGAAAATGTTTAAAAAAATTGAAATAATTAAACAAATAAAAATTAAAAATGAATAAATTACAAAAATATATAAAAAATTGTTAAGGAAATTATTATTAATAAAAATGAATACATTTAATATATATATACTATAAATAGTGATAAATAATATATATTAAATATAAATATATAAAATGAATAAAATATAATAATTAAACCAATAAAAATTAAAATGAATAAATTATAAAAAAAATTAAAAAAATATTAATGAAACAATTATTAATAAAAATAAATAAATTTAATAAATTTATATATATATTAATTATAAATATTAATAAATATTATATATTAAATATAAATAAAAATGAATAAAATGTAATAATTAAAAACATATTAATCTCATATTCATTTTTTAAATATTTTTTCAATCTATTAATCTTTTAATTAAATTTCACTCATATTTGACATGCGTTCATTTAATATTATTTATTCATTGATAATGTTAATTATTTATTTACTATTTTTATAATTTAAATATTTAAAATATTTATTCATTTAATATATTTTATAAATTTATTTATTTTTAATGTTTTTTATACATAATTATTCATTAATATATTTAATAATTTTAATATAGAAATATATTAATATATATATATATATATTTCCTTAAATATGATTTTTATAATACAAAATATGTATGTTTACATTAAATAAGTCATATATTTGGTGAAAAATGGTTTATAATTAAGAATTAATATTAATTAAAAATATTGACTAATTGTATAGAATATTATACATCTAATTAAATGTATTTTTTTAATTTAATATATATCAAAGGTGTGTTGCATTAATTTCACACATACATATATGTAATTAATACATTTTTATATTGATCATGCACACACGTAATATTTCTATAATTTATTCAATTTTTAATATTCAATTTAGAATTATATTTATTATCATAATATATTTAATATGTATAATTCTTTTAATCAGTAAATTTTATTCATTTTTTATATTTTTATTCAATATATACTATTTATTAATTTTAAATATTTTTTTGAAATTATTTATTTTTAATATTATTTATTCATTAATAATATTAATTTTTAAAATATTTTTTGTAATTTATTCATTTTTTATTTTTCATTGTTCAATTTTTTTGTAATTTTATACATTTTTAATATTTATTTATACATGTTTATTCATTAAAATTTAATGTTTTTAACATGTTTATAATTTATATAATTAATTTGTATTCATTTTCATTTTAACATGTGTATTTATAAATATTCATTTTTATTTTTTTAATAATCTATATAATTAATAACACCTATTCCTTTTTTAAATTTATTCATTCTTATTGTTATTTATTTCCTTAATAAATATTGCATATTATATAATGTAATTATTCAATTTAGCATATATCAAACTTGTGTTGTTTATATATAAATATACATTAATTTCACATACACATTTATATAATTAATGCAATCTTATATAAAAACACACACACATAATATTTACATAATTTATTCAAATTTTAATATTTATTTTAGATTTTCATTTAGTAACAAAATATATTGAATATATTATGTTTTTAATCAGTAAATTTTATTTATTCATTTTTAATATTATTTCAATTAATATTACTCGTTCATTTTTAATATTTATTAAATTTTTTATTTGGATTTAATAAATTTTTAATATTTATTTATATATAATTATTAGCTATGTTTTAATATTTTCAATGCGTACTCATCTTCATTTCAAAATATATTCATATTTAATTTTTTTAATAATTTTTATGATTAATAAAACTTTTCCATTTTTTAATATTTTTAATATCTATTCATTTTTAATTATTCAATTTCACTCAATTTTAACATTCACGCATTTAAGATTATATGTTCATTAATAATGTCAAAAAATTACTTATTAAAATATATTTTTTAATAAATATTTATAAATAAATATATTTATAAATGGATATTTACTATATTTATAAAATTATGTATTAATAATTATAAATATATATATATATATATATATATAATTTTTTAAAAAAATTACTTATATAATTATAAATAATTAATTATAAAATTATGATAAATATATTTAAATAATAAATATATTTTTTATATTTATAATTATGTATATATTTATGTATTAATAAATATATATATATATATGTAATTATATATAAATATTTATAAATATATTTACAAATATATTTATTTATAATTATAATTATAAATATATATCTATAATTATATTTATAAATTCACATTTACAATTCTTTTAATATATTTATAATTATATAAATAATTACTAATTTATAAGTATATATATTTATATTTATTTATAATTATATTTATAAATACATATTTATAATTATTTAAATATATTTATAATTATGTAAATATTTATTTATGGCTATATACATTTATATCTTTTTATAATTATATATATTTAAATTTTTTAATTGTATTAATTATATTATTAAATATTAATTATGTATTTTTTTATCAATGCTATAATATAATGCACTAATAAAAGCTATCTTTATGAGTGCTTTATTAGCACTGATATCTTTATCAGCGCTAAAAAGCACTCATAAAGTGGAGTTTTATCAGTGCTTATTATTTTTGCACCAATAAAACTCTTCCTAATCTTACAAATTTACCCTTGACCAAACCCACTTCTCTTGCATCGTTCATGCTCTTATAGAAGTCTACCTCTGCCACCACTCCCCCTTGACCTTCTCAGATGAATCAAGCTTCACAAAACCTAATGTATGTTATTATTTCTACTTGTCTCTCATTTATCAGTGTTTCTATACTATCCTTGATGCATTTTACCTCTCTCGCACATACTAGGCACCACAAATCATATCCACCTACAATATCCCTTTCTTACAGGTTGTTTGGTAAGGATGATTCTGGGGGAAATGATATGATTTGGAGGGATTGAAATCTATTTCCTCTATCAAAATGTTTAATTTTCAATATGGTGTGGTTTTTTGTTTTCCTTTTCACTTATCAAGTTCTATAGCATAAATAAGACACAAACATCACCAAATATATATAAATATTTTTATAAAATCATTTTAAAATAATGCAACACTCAACATCAATACCTTGGGATGGTTTCAATAATGCATTAGTCTAATATGGATGCCTAATATATGGATATCATTTATTTTCACTATTTTAGTGTCCCCCTTCAATGAAACATGGAATGCCTATAATAAATTTTAAATAATTTATTTATTTTAATTGGAATATTTATGCTTTTACATTCTCTTAAAAAATTATGTAATTATATATAAGATTTATCTTTCTTAACACTATACAATATTTCTAAAATATTGTTTGATACATGTTGACTTTAACATCCAAAATGATTCCTTTAACATGAATCCATAGGCTTTTCTAAAATAATGAAATTCATTACTTTAATTTTAGATATGTCAATGTGAATAATTTTATTGAGGAAAAACTATAGGGTTTTTAAAAAAAACATATAGAATATCTTGATGGTAGCGTAATGGGTTTTACATAGACTGGTTGTAATTTTCTTATTCACTAAATTCATTACCAGGTCAAATTATTGTAAGGAATTTTTAAATGACTGTTCAATGATAAATATTTTATTTTACCCCATTTTTTCATAGTATCTTAACCATAGTGGAAATATCCATTTATTTTTTAGTGGAATGAATTCTTTGTCATAGGTTTATATATGATCCAACAAGCTGATATGTTGATTGTAATCATAGAATCTCAAGAGAAAGATCATACATTTTACTAATGATAGTATAGACATGTATTTAGGGAAGGTAAACAATGAACATATGGGGTCAAGGATATATTTAGAGCACACCCACCCACTCAAATAATTCTTATCATTTGGATTCATTAAATATATTTAGGATTATCATTATCCCTATAATAAAAATTTTATAGTGATTATTTGTTTAAAATTTCAAATCACTATTAAAATTTTATAAAATTCATTACATTTTATTTATGACCTATAATAAAAATAATTAAATATTTGAATTCAAAAACATGATTATTAAAAATTATATCTATTATATATAGTAATATGGGGAATATATTTATAACATTAGAATATCTATATTCATTTCAACCTCAGTTCCAATTAGTAAGTGGGTCTTTATTTTCAGTGTATTCTTGCTCTTTACCCTACTTGTATTCATTACAACCACCATTGGATTTCTTTAAGTAATCAATATTTTGATCTTTTTTCTAGTTCTCTTTATCATTCCATCCCATTGAGACAGACCCACAATCTTATTTAAACCTTGGTTTCAATTAAAGGCACTCCAAGGACTCTATTTAAAGCTCTACTCAGTCATCCCTTCACTCTTTAAATTTCTATTGTGATCAGGATTCAAAACATCCATATCTAATTCCATATTTTTTAAAACTTCACTTCTAGTTTCCTCTCATAAATTTTTTCAAATTTGACTTTCTTTGTTGGTTCCACTGAGGTTGATTTTATTTTTAGGTGATCCCAGATCATTGGGATTATACCCCAATCATTAGTTTTAGATGAGGCTTTTTATGGATCCCATTGAGACACTTCTTCAAATTGTGTTGAAGTTTATGGTTTCATCATGTTATAAAATATCATAAAATCCAATTTCTAAGCACCCTATCAATGAAACACCACATGACCCGCCACATACCAACTGAAGAAATGAATAAACATCAACTCCTCCCACTTGTTAGACCCCCACCTAGCAAGGTTACATAAACCATACTAGAGTTACAACCATTTTTTCCCACATTATATCAAATCAATAACCTAGACCAATATCCACATGTTTACCTTAGGTTTTTTATTTTCATTTCACCCTTGTGTAAAATGATAACTTGTAAGGAATCATCACAAATAACATTCAAATATTTTTTTTCTCTTATTATAATTATCTATAATTATTTGATTATGAATATCTTATGTGTATTTATTTATTTATTTAAATTAATATTTTATGAAACTAATAGGATAGATATGAACTGAAAATATATGCACACTAATAATATGAAAAAGAGTATGAAGTTGAGTTAAATATTTCATCAAGTTTGAAATATATTATGCATAAAACCATTCTCAAATCCTTTTTTGTGTTTAAGTTATTTTTATTCAATAAAAATTAGTGTGGAAGGGTTCGAAGAACATCTGATTTGTCACATAATAGATCAAAGCTATAAATATTGGACTAAACATGGGGAGAAACTAAATATATACACTTATTATGATGGTACTTCATTTTATAGATCATTTGATTTGAATAACAATGTAAATGATGATAAATATCATATAGAATAAATGAAAATGGAAATTGAAAATGACCTTCTTAATTATCCAAAGTTGTTTGATAGGTTAAATAATTGTATTAAGAGACCATTATAAACTGGTTTTACTAAATATACAACACAATCAGTTTTATTAAATTTATATGATTTTAAAGCTGGAATATTATGGAGAGACACTAGATTTACATAACTACTTTGTCTCGTAAATGATATACTACTAAAAGAAAATGAACTTCCTTGTCAAACATATGACACAAAGTGCGTGTTTTCAATATAGAAGTGTTATTTTAGTTTAAAAAATGAGTCACATATCCAAAATCAAGAAAATAAAATTAAATTATTTTAAAAATTTAGTATAATGGTCTATAATTCATTTTTTATGTATAAGAATTGATTTTATGTCAATCTTATAGATTATATGTCATGTATTACTCAAAGTGTGTGTTTTTAGTTTAAAATTTATAGTTTAGTTCAAAATACACACCACATACTCAAAACCTAGAAATGTATTTATATTGTTTTAATACTTTATTAAAATGATCTATGACAAATTTTTGATGTTTAAGAATCAACCACACCTCAATCTGAGAAACGGGGTGCCTTGTATGACTTGAAGTGCATGTTTTTAGTTTAAAATTTACAATTTTGTACAAAACACACATGACATACTCAAAATTGAGAAGACACATTTAGATTTATTTGATACTTTCAGAAAATAATTTATGAGTCACTTGTAATGTGTAGCAATTTACCACACTTCAATATGACTTAGGATGTGACCGGTATGACTCAAAGTGTGTTTTTTCAATATAGAAGTGTCATTTAAGTTTAAAACATGCATCACATAGCCAAAACCAATCAAATAATCTCAAAATGTTTTCATAATTTTGGAAAACAATTCTTAATTCTTTTTTTTATGAATAGTAATTTTCCACATGTCAATCCAACACATTATGTGGTCGATATGACTTGAAGTATGTGTTTTCAGTATAAAAGTTTCATTTCAGTTTAAAACACATCACAAAGACAAATTTGAGACAAAGAGCTCGGATTCTTTTCAAAATTTAGTAAAATGATTCATAATTTATTTGTAACATGTAGGAATTTAATGTACATTAATACAACAAATTATGTGGTGGGTATTACTCAAAGTGCATGTTTTTAATATAAAAGTTCCATTTTAGTTTAAAACACACGTCACATAGACAAAACTGAGAAAATAAGCTTGTATTATTTTCAAAATTTAGGGAAATGATTGATAATTCATTTTTATGTGTATTAATCAACCACACAATAATCTAACACATTTTGTGGTTGGTATTACTTGAAGTGCGTGTTTTTAATATAAAAGTGTCATTTTAGTTTAAAATGTACATCACATATCCAAAACTAAGAAAATGATCTTATATTATTTTCAAACTTTAGTAAAACAATTAATAATTTATTTGTGATGTTTAGTAATCAACTTCATGTTAAATGGCCCACGATATGGTTGGTATGGATTGAAATACATGCTTTCAATATCAAAGTGTCATTTTAGTTTAAAACATGTATCGCTTAGCCAGAACCAAGAAAATGAGCTATAATTGTTTTCAAACATAATAAAAATGATACAAAATTCAATTGTAATATATATGAATTGATCGTATGTCAATATGGTAGACAATGAGGATGGTATGACTCAAAGTATGTGTTTTCAATATAGAAGTTCCATTTAGTTTAAAATGCACATCATATATACAAAACCAAAAAAATAAGACTATATTGTTTGTAAATTTATTAAAATGATCCATAATTTATTGTGACATGTAGTAATTGATCATATATCAATCTGATAGTTTATATGATAGTCATGACTCAAAGCGTGTGTTTTCAATTTAAAATAAACAGTTTAGTTAAAAACACATTTCACATACTCAAAATTGAGAAAATGTGTTCATATTATGTTGTTACTTTATAACAATGATCCATAACACATTTGTGACATGTAGGAATCAACCTCACCTCAATCCAAGACATAGTGTTCCTGATATGACTTGAAGTGTATGTTTTTAGTTTAAAATTGACAATTTAGCTCAAAACATAAATGACATGATCAAAATTGAGAAAACACGTTCATATTGTCATGATAATTTATAAAAATGATCAATAAGACATTTTTTATGTATAAGAATTGGCCTCATGTCAATCTGCCACATTATGTGACTGGTATGACTCGAAGTGTGTGTTTTTAATATAGAAGTGTCATTTAAGTTTAAAATGCATGTCACATAGGAAAAACTAAGAAAATGAGCTCAGATTATTTTCAAAACTTTAGGAAAAAAATTCATAATTCATTTTTAATATATAGGACTTGACCAAATATTAATCTGAAACACGATGTGGTTGGTATGACTCGAGGTATGTGTTTTCAATATAAAAGTGTCATTTTAGTTTAAAATGTGTCACATAGTCAAATCCAATAAAAATATATCATATTATTTTGAAACCTTAGGACAATGATCCATAATTAGATTTTGATTTTTAGTAATTGAATGTACATAAATCTGATGGATGACGTGTCATGTATGACTCGAAGTACGTGTTTTCAATATAAAAATATCATTTTAGTTTAAAACGTGTGTCACATAGCCAAAACTGAGAAAATGATCTTGTATTGCTTTGAAAATTTAGGGAAAATATCAATAATTCATTTTTGAATTGTATGAATCTACTGCACATAAACTTGACAAATGATGTGGTCGATATGACTTTAAGTGTAGGTTTTGAATATAAAAGTGTCATTTTAGTTTAAAACATGCATCACATAGCCAAAACCAAACAAACGAGCCTATATTATTTTCAAACTTTATGCCAATGATCCATAATACATTTTTTGTGGGAATTTACCACACATAAATCTAACACATGATGTGTTTGGTATGATTTGAAGTGTGTTTCTTCAATATAAAAGTGTCATTTTAGTTTAAAATGCCCATCACATAGCCAAAATCCAGAAAACGAGCTCAGATTGTTTTCAAAATTTAAGAAAAAAATCTAAAATTCATTTGTCACATGTCAAAATTAATTTCATGTTAATCTGATGCACATTGTGGCCAATATGACTTGAAGTGTGTGTTTTCAATATAAAAGTTTCATTTTAGTTTAAAACCTATATCACATATCCCAAACTGAGAAAACGAAATTAGATTGTTTTCAAACTTTAAGAAAATTATCCATAAATCATTTGTGACATATAGGAATTGACTACATATAAATTTTACACATGATTAATTGATAATATAATTAATATATATATATATATACAGTAATTTACAATATAATTTATCATATGTGAATTATATAACATTAAAATTATAATTTTGTCTTTTTATTTACTATTATTAAAATCAACATTGGTTTTATTATATGGACAAGATTTTGTACGGAGGTTGGTCTTTAGAGAAAGCCTACTATAAGAGTTACAATTTTATATAATGGTTGTAATTTTTTTTGGATTAATTGTAAATATCACATCAAGGAAAATATTTTGAATTTAAATTTTGAATTGAAATGATAGGGCAATGCTATATTTTTATTTTAACCTAATTTCATGTTTATATGTATTTATGTCTATTTGTATTCTGATTAAGTTTGTTATTATAGGGTTGTTTCATCCTTTCAGCAGCTTCATGTCCTTTATCAGATTTACCAAAAGCATTGATAAAGGTTGAGTGCTTTTAACATCCATTACCACATATTTGGATTTATCTGATACTACCCTTTATTAGTTATAAAAAAGCACTAATAAATGGGGTACTTTTATAAGCACTAAAAAAATCACTGATAAATGGTGATTTTATCAGTGCCGAAAAAGTGTTGATAAAAGTACTCATTTATCAACATGGATAAAATTACCCCCTTTATCAGTACTTTTTTTAGCACTGATAAAGGTACTTTTCTCAATGTTTATCTTAGTGTTGATAAATTTATGTCTATTATTAGTGTTAAAACTATTTTTTTTTGTACTGATAAAATATATATTTCATAAAAAAAGTTTATATATCATTAAAAACATATATTAATATATAAATATATTTATATTGATATAAATATAATATATTTTAAAAATTATGATTTATATAATATGAAATATGTAATCACAGTTGATATATAAGATATTTAGTGGAAATATTTATAAAATAATTAAAAAATAATATTAATTAAAAAATTTCTAATTATTACTGAATAATAGTCATTTAATAAAAATTTCATGATATAAAAAATAAATTAATTAATAAATTATCTAAAATAAGTTCAAAACATGACTCGAACTTCAAATAGCCATAACTCTTGATTTGGGAGCTCCTTTGAGCTCTACCATATATCAAATTGAAACTTCGTAAAAGTTATACACCATGGTGACCTAGGGGAACCTCAGGCATCATTTTTTGGGTTAAAAAATGGCCTAAAGTCCTAAAAAACTGAGTTTTTTGTCGGGGTTCTCCCATTTTTTAACTTCTTATGTAATTTCATCCTCATTTAAGGGAGTCTTCTTATCTTTTTTCGTAGAGACTCAATTTATTCTCAAGTCTTACACACATATGAATATTATGACATTAAAATTTTATCATTTTTCATATTGTACTATTATTTATAATTATATATATACTCATATATACATATTTGTATATATTTTCATGTAAAAATTAAATTTTATAAATAAATATGTAAACATGATCTACCAATAAACTAACTTTTAAAAGTGATAAAAAAATCCTTTATCAGTGTAAAACCCTGAACCAAGAGCCACAAAATGGATACCTCGAGTCGATGAGACACATGACCGTAAGTGCGCCTCTCTGTATGCCTAGGGTTACTAACTAGAAGCGAGGGTCTAATGAGATATATGGGGAGAATATACCCTCTTCATAAGAGTATTCCACAAAAGATATAATAATAAATAAAGAAAACAATATAAAAAAAATATGCATCACAAATCTAATTCCCAAAACTAGGTACATGTCCACAATAGAATAGTAATATTTTATGCCATGTTAGTGCCAAGTGTACAGGAAAACCCCAAATTAAATACAAGATTAATAATCCCTAAAATGGGTCCTGAAACCAAGTATGGTTCCCTCATCCATGCACATCCCTGAGCCCCAAATCAACCCTCTAATAAAGGTCTATTTCCCTTGACCTATTAGTAATCATGAAATCTGCTCGGGTGCCCAATGGAGGCTCGATCAGGGTGTGAGTAGAACTTAGTAGGACACCACCGATGGTGTCTACAAAATATCTAATATAAATAGTGTATGAAAAAATATGGTAAATAATAAGATAAACAAAATATAAAGTAGGTTCCATTAATTAGAAGTTTTTATAGTAGCCTCTTTCATCATTAGTTCCATGTGTTACCCATATTAATCAAACATGCCTCAGCCTATGTCGGTCAACTAGACAACATATGAGGGGAGTAAAGTTCTCTACATCATAGGGACATTTATTTCATAAAACCATACATATATCAACTTTCTCTAAAGCCTCATTCCATGAATTCACATCATTTTCATTCATTAGGGACATAGATCCTCAGTCTAACACCCTAACCCATGCAACACCTTAGTGGGGCCTAGAGCATCAGTCTAACCCGGCCCATGGGAGTAGATCCTCAGTCTAACAACCCATTCATACCATTTACCACATAAAAATTCTCCTTTAATCATTATTCACATTTACCACATACATGTCACAACCCATTTAACACATTCAAGTTAGGCCAAACACCCCCTTTTTCCATTTAACAAGCTATCACAGTTATCATTGGTTTAATTCCATAAACCAATGTTAAAATGCTAACATAATTATCAAGGTTTCTATCTCTTAACCCTTCAATTAAACATTTATCAACTCAATTATAAGTTCAAGGAAGAGGCACACCCCATGGGTGTCCTTAGACCCAGTCTACTCATCCTAAACAAATTACAAAGGGATTATTAGGGGTTAAATTCATTATTAAATTAATAAATCATCGTTACCTACCAAGGATACTAAATAGAAATCAATAAGGTACCACAACACAACTACATACACATAAATTAGGGAATTAATACAATGGGATATAACTTGTAAAACACCTACCTCAAGTTTTTAGATAAATGATCTCTTAAGCTTAGCCTTTGATTCTAAATCAAAAGAAATTAAAATATCAAACATTTAATGCAATATAAAAAATAAGGTTTTACATTTTAGAAAGGATAATAATAGCTACACAAGTCCTTTTTTGCAAAATATAAGGAATAGGAGTGTTAGACTCACCTAGATCTTTGATTCTCACCCAAACACCTTCCAAATAGATCAAAAACAAGGGATATTGATACTTGAGAAGCTTAGGGAATATGGGTTCATCACCATGGCTATTGGATTAAGAAATGGGGGAAAATAAGGTTAGAACCCTTAAATCCTGAGGGGGGGAATAGTAATTTTCTCCCTTTTAATGAGGCACGTGGTTTGGTTGCACAGTTGTCTAAACCATGTGAAAATCATGTGCCAACCTCTGTCCAAGATCGTCTTGGATTGATTGGTCTCCTAGGGAACCCTCACCGTTTTAAAAACCATGTAGTGGTTGTACATAATGGAATTGTCCAAGCCTAAATAGTTTTATACTCCCAATTTTCATGGTTTCTAAACTGTACACCTTCCTCCCAGACCCTAACGTTTATGGTTCATGATTATTACTAACCATTCTCTAACCATGCTATATGCACTAGATGTCCCTTTTTCCCCCTTTTCATGCCCCAAACACCTAGGACTCCACCAAGACTTCTTATACAACCAAGAACCATTTCATTAACAAAAAAAAGAGTTTAAGATAAACTTAAACAAGAACATACCTTATAATAAGTTTGGGGTTTTACAACCTCACCACCTTATAATGGAACATCCTTGAGCCACACTAATAAATATTTCTGAGTCTTCAAGGTAAAATTATTTATCCACTAGGCTCTCATATCCACCTCCCTCTACCAAGATTCCACTTGAACGTTACCATGATTCTGCAACACTCAGACTAACGACACAACCTTACCTTATAAGTATTTCTTATTTTGATCCATAATATGAACTGGATTCTCCTAAAAGGAAAAAATCTTCCTCAATCTCAACATCATCCATAATGATCACATGAGAAGGGTCGGGGTAATATTGTCGAAGTTGTGACACATGAAAATCATCATGCATGCCACTATACCTCTATGGAAGAGTCAATCGGTACACCATCGATCTAATCCTCTCTATAATATCAAATTATCCCACATACCTAGGTTCCAACTTTCCATGTTTCCAAATATAATAGTGACCCAACCATGGCAGCACTAAAAGGAATACAGATCATCTAGTGTGAACTCAAGAGGTTGATGGAATCAATCAACATACGGCTTTTACCTACTCTAAACTACAGTCATTAACTTCTGAATCAATTGAACCTAATCTAATGTATATTTCATGAGACTCATCCCAAACAACTTTGATTCCCCATCCTCCATCTAACATAAAGAAGTTCTACATGACCTACCATAGATCACCTCATATGGTGTCATTTTAATAGTCTCCTGATAACTGTTGTTATAGGAAAACTCCATGATCGCTAAGTGTTTCTCCCAAGATCCACCAAAGTCTAAGACACATGCCCTCAATATGTCCTCTATAACTTTTATATTACATTCTGTTTTTCCATCTATCTATACATGAAAAGTTATAGTCATAAACACCTGTGTACCAAGCACCTTATGTAACCCTTTATCGAAGCATGAATTAAAATGTGGATTATAATCTAGAACAATACTTCTAGGTACACCATGAAAACTTAATTCCTACCAAACATAAATGTCACCCAACTAGTCTACTATAAAAGTATATTAAATAGGTAATAAATGTGCTACCTTGGTCAACTGATCCATAATTACTCATATTTCATATTTATTTCAAGGTTTCCTTAGTATTCCTAAGATAAAATATATGGTGACATCATCCCACTTTTATTCTGAAATGGGTAATGGCTGTATTAAACCACCTATCCATTGATGCTCAGCCTTCACCTACTGACAGGTGTAGCACCGTATCACAAAACCTACAACCTCTTTCTTCATCACTGGTCACCAATACTTTCTATGAAGATCAAAATACATTTTGGTCAAACCTAGGTGCACTTCCCACTTTGAGGTGTGTAACTCATGAATCATCTCATCTCACATAAATTTAGTCACAACAACATGACCATGGACATAAAAAATCTCATCCTCATTGATAGTATAATCAGAATGTGACTCCCCACCTGCAAGGATTTCTCTCAAGTACAAACACTCAGGATACTCATACTTCCTCTCATTGATTTGGATTAGAAGTGTATAATTAACTAACAAAGATATGAGGGAAATCTATCGCTAGCCCTCTTAAACCTCTATATACATCTCAACAAACAAGTCCATCATATTTCACTCAAAACTCAACTCTTGGACTGCCTGATTCTATGTCTTTAGGCTTAGAGCATTGGCAACATTGTTCCATTTTCCTGGCATATAGGCCAACTAAAAATAAAAAAAAACATATACTTGACCCATCTTTGTTTTTGAAGGTTTAAATCCTTTTGATAAAAGATATACTTAAGGATTTTATGGTCAATATACAGAATAAAATTTTCTCCCAATAGGTAATGTTGCCAACACTTTAGAGCATCAACCATCATATCCAATTCAAAATCATGAGTATGGTAATTCTGTTTATGAGACATCAACTATCATGACCCATATACCATGACTCGATGTCCATGCATCAGCACTACTCCAAGTCCAACCCCAGACACATCAAAAAACAAAGTATACTCCTTATCTATCTCAAGTGGGATCAAAATTTATAAAATATTCAAATTATTCTTCAACTCTTGGAAATCATTCTCACATGATCCATAAAATTAAAAATTGATAACCTTCTTGGTTAAGCCTAAAATTGGTGTTTCTAATTAAGAAAAATCATCAATGAACCATTGGTAGTAGCCCTTTAAACCCAAAAATCTTTTGATATCAAAAACATTATTGGGATGCTTCTAATATACCACCATATGAACCTCATTTGGGTCCCCTAATACACATTCCTCTAAGATTATGTGACCCAATAAATGTACCTTATTGATCCAGAATTGACACTTAGATAGCTTGGTGTATAGCATATTCTCTCTTAGTGTACTCATGATGATGTCAAGGTGTTTGACACGATCGTCATGAGTTTGGGAGTACACCAATATTTCATATAAAAAAAACAAAAACTAATCTAGATACGGGTGGAAGACTCAGTTCATAAAGACCATAAACACAACTAGAGTGTTCGTCATCCTGAACAGCATCACAATGAACTCATACAACCCATACCTCCTCTTGAAGGTAATCATGGTATATTAGAAGGCCTCACCCTTAGCTAATGATACCCATACATCAAATCAATTTTAGAGAACATAGATTCACCTTTTAGTTTTTCAAAAAGATTATCAATATAGGAAAGAGGATATCAATTCTTAAATATCATCTGCTTCAAATTTTGGTAATTGACACACGACCACAACATCTTTTTGACCTTCTTAGAAAAAAAACCGGAGATCCCCAAGGTGATATATTGGGTCAAATAAACCCTTTATTCTATAATTCCTCTAATTGAGTCTTAAGTTTTTGAATTTATATTAGTTTCATTCTATATCTTGGGATGGAAACCGGCTCAACTCCAGGCATCATCTCAATCATGAACTCAATATCTCTCTTCGGTGGAATCCCTAAGAAGTTCTCAAGAAACACATCCTGGAACTAATCCACCACAGGAGGAAATTTGTCCTGCTCTACTCCCTTATTGCCAAGCACAAGACATGACACATGGATTGTGAGCTCACCTAACTATTGATGAGCTTTTCCTACACAATATTCCTAGATATCTTATTCCCCATGGTGAATATAAGTGTCACCCTTAAGGGATGTGAACGTTACCCTTCGACAATAACAGTCAATATGAGGCTGATACGAAACCAACCAATCCATCCCCAATATCAGGTAAAAACCTGAAATCTTGAGAATAAACAAGTCCCAAAGGAAATGTCACCCACCAACCTCAAGAGCACACACCTTACAAAGCCAAATATTTCCTGCTCATACTCTTAATAGTGTTTCAATTAACATAACCCCACACATAAATTTCATCGCTAGACCCAAAACATCCACAAATTAGAAAGATATAAAAGAATGAAAGGCTTGTGTATCAAATAAAGAAATAGAAATCATGGAATATATAAGAATCATACTTCAAAAAATCGATGGTCCAGCATCACCACATCCTAGTGTAGGCTAAACTACATGAAGCTAACCCACCCCTCTACCATGGGCTTTAGTCTGAGTTCCTTATACTTTACTGCCTTTCTAATATGGATGTTCTTGTCATGGAGTACCATGTCCTCCACCCCAACTGATATGGCCAATAAAATTCCAACTGCATACCTGGTATGGTGTAGCATACCCCCTTCCAATTGTCACACCCAAACTTTTGATCTAATTTTATATTATTATTTTATTTGGCATCGAAATATTCTGTCAAGGTATGGGCTGAGTTCTGGTTGAATTTTGTGTTTTTGTCGATAAATCAGTTTTTCAAGGCTTAAAAGCGTATGACGCATGGAAGAAGCACAGTTTGGAAACCATGCAGCTTTTCCTAGGCCACCGTGTGACCTAATCGATGTTCAATTAATTAAATAAAATGAAATAATAATAAATAAATAAAATTAAAAGAGTGATAAAATAAAAATAAAATAAAACAAGAAAAGTTTGATAAAAAATTAATGAATTGTTTTAATGATAATAATAATATTTCTATTTGAGGATATTATCATTATCATTATTATTATTATTATTATTATTATTATAAATTTTTATTTTATTTTATTATTATCAATTTATTATTATTATTATTATTATTATTATCTTTATTATTTTGTTTTGTTTAGGGTTGAGCCACCCACTTTTTTTTGTGCGTCCAACCCATCACCCCTCCTACCCCATGTGCTGTGACACTACCCTCCCCCCTCCTACCCAGGTCGTTCCCTTCTCCCCCCATAACTAGTAGCCTCACCGGTGAACCCCCTGCTCCCCTTAGACAACTGCCAATGTACCCCAGCTCCCTCTCCCAGGTCATGTCGCCCCTACTTCCCTCGGCCATCCACTCACTGCGCTCCTTACCCCCCTTCTTCCTCCCTATAGCACAACCCACATCCCCCCTTGTTGGTTGGTCCACTTTTGGCAATCGGACCTCCTGATCAAGCTCCTATAGCACCACCACTCTCTCGCCCCTAGGTATGCCCTTCTTCCCCCTCATTTTGGTTCTTGTTTTTTTTATTAGGGTTTTATAGCGGGTATGGGGTATGATTTTGCGGTTTAATCTTTTGATTTTGGGTTTAAAATCCTTGGTTAGAGCTCCTACTTACTTCTTTGTGGTGAGAATAATGTGCAGGTTTGTTTTTGCACCATTTTCCAAAAGGATCTTCATGTGAGGTAGGTGGTTCCATGCCCTAGAATCTTTAGGTGATTTAATTTTCTACTTAATTAATTTTTAACATGTTCTAATGATAAATTATGTGGTGAGAATTCTATTTTGGATAGAATTTGACATGAATACATGATGAATTTTATTTTTCTAAAGGAAATGCCTATGTATTATATATGCATTTTGTTGTGGAAATTTTTAGCTGTGTTTAATCAATTGGTTAAGGTATGCAAATTGTGTTTTAAAAAACACTTAAGGTGCAAGTGTGATTAAAGTGGGTTTTTAAAAATAATATAAACTATTTTGACATATTTATTTTTTTATTATGAACATTGAAGTATATTTTTGGGGTGAAAATGGGGTTTTATAAGTGTTGTGATGTGAAATTATTTTAAAATGTTTTTTTTTTCATGTGAAATTGGTGTGTTTTGAAGTGAGACCTTGGGGTATACATGTGATATGTTTTATAAATTGATAAAAAAAATTATTCAAGTGGTTTTTGGAATGCTTATCATGTTTGGAAAGGTTATTGGGGTTGTCTGGTAGGTGAAAAATACATTTTTAAGGGAATTTTATTTTTATATTTCTATATGGGTATTTTAATTGGAAAATGAATAATTTTGGGGCATGTTAGCATTTTTGTGCATTTGAATATAAATCGTGAAATGTTTGGATGGTGTGAAGTGAATTTTCAAGGTCTTTTAGGTGTGTGTATATTTAAATGGAGATTTTCAAGGGAAAATTAATCACTTTGGGTGTGTTTTCCTTATTGTGCATTTTATGTATAATTTTTGAAATGTTTGAAAAGGTGAAAATCTTTTTTAAAGAATATTTCAAAGTATGAGTGGTTTTAAGAAGGGTCTTGGCTATTGTTTTGGTAAGTCTTAATTGGGTGTTTTCTTGTGTTATAAAAAGGGGTAATTGAGAATTATTTATAAGTGATGACAAAAGTATTGAAAGTTGCTTTTCAATGGTGTGAATGAATGGAAATTATTTGTTTTGAAATGAATGATGTTTTCTTTGAAATGGTTGGTATTTGATTTGAAAGATGTGGTGTGTGTGTGTGTGTGAAATTTAACTCATGAATAAGGGGAAACCCTGGGTATCTAGGTGGGTGGACTAAGACTAGTACATTGGATGATACGTAAGTGGTTCGTCCCGGTTTCGTCTAGCAGGATTGATGCTACAACACTAACTAAACATTTGTAATGATTGGAGACCAATACGTTATCGTTGTTTTCCCTAATAGTGGATCATGCATGAGAACGTAGATTTTTGTAGTTCCTATGCCATGTTTACACCGAGATACGATGTCTTTAGGTCCCCACTCGAGCTAGATGAACCTTAGGATATTTATCCACAGTGCTCTATTATTCATGATATAGGGCCTTTTGATGACATATAGAGGACCACTTGAGTGTGTGTGTGTGTTATTTATGAATTTTCTCTTTCACTTAAAAGTAGTGTTTGTGAAATGGTTTTTCTTCAAGTGTTCCTTTTTTAACTTTTAGCTTTTAAATGATTTCCTTAAAAGTGTTTTAAAATCATGAATTTGAATAAGCATATTAAATTCTCTCTTCATGTTGTGGCATGGAATCTTCTTATTGGGCGGCATCCTACTAGGCTCTTGGATCACACCCTACATACACTTTTGGGTGTATGTAGACCTTGTGGTTTGTGTATCCCAGGTTGAGGCATTGTGCTTAGCAATGGAAGTTTAGGTTATTGATGGTCTTCTCATACAGGTTGGTGTTGGTAGGTTGCGGATGTGGATTTTCATGTCGGTTAGAGGTTTGTGTTATATTTTTAGTTTTCTTTTTTTGTTGAAGTTCCCTTTGGGTTTGAGTTGAGTTGTATACTTTCAATATGGCCATAGCTTAAGGGCATGTTTCATTGTTTGTTTTCAGTTCTAGTTTATTTATCTTGTTAGTTATTTTGTGTTTATTATTTCAAGTAAATCGTTCCCTAACTTTACATTTTGATACTTGGGCACTTGTGATAGCCCATGGGGATTGGTAATTCCCTTCGGGTATTGTCGTAGATTAGGTCGGGTGCTGGTTTGGATGGTGATCTGGCTTAGTTCATGAAAAAATGGTATCATATCTAGGTTGTCTCTTTTGGTTCATGCCCCTTAAGGAAGATTCAGGATAGACCAGAGCTAGGATTGTCAGAACTCGATGTTCTTGTTACGAGTAAGGTGCCTGGCCAGCACACCTCATGGTAGGACTTGAGTTTCCAAGGGAAGTTGAGGTGTGTCTAAGTATTTGGTCCTTATGGATAATCTTGTTTGGGGGAAATGAAAATGGAGTAGGTTAAATGGTCTCATCAAGCTCGTAGGTCCTAGAAATCCATGTGTAGCTGGGGAAATTATCCAACAATACTCTCTGTGATGGTGGAGGGACTGGCGTATGGCTTCCAACCATATGTCTGAGTCACCCTTCAGCACTAGTTTCCTATTTCACTATCTTATGCCTTCTTAGGTTCTGAAAATTAATTTTAAAACCTTTTTTTAAAAATTTATGAAATTCTGGATTTTAAAGTGGGAATGACTTGATTTTCAAAAGGATGGAAAATGGGTTTTTTTGAACTGTTTTGAATGAGATTTTGGAAAGGTGTATTTTCATGAAATGGTTTTTTTGTAGAATGAGATTTAATTTTTATAATCAAGATTTTTGGATTTACCAACTTGATGGTTTTGAAAAATTGGATGATTTTAAACTAGGTTTTGAAATTTCATTTTTAATAGAATTTGTTAAACTGATGAAAGGTATTTTGAATGGGATGAAATGTTTGAAAATTGACATGAAAGGTTTGAAAATGAATTATTGTTTGGATGATTTTTTTTTCTAAAATGTTTGTGAGATTCAAAATGGGTTCAATTTTGTGACTAGTGTTCTTGAAAAGAGGAGGTGTGGGTCGATGGTTGTTTTGTAAAAAATGGAAGGAATGTTTTTATAACCTTTGGTACTTTCATGGGTGTCTATATGCATGGGATATATTTGATAGGTGAATTGGTACCCAATTGGCATGAGATCAATCATGTGTAAGGTCTATGAAGTACCATTGGTGAACTTACATCCCACCCACCCGGTTTTAGTTTCAGAAGTGTTTTTTTTAAGAAAGGATGGAGTGTTTTATGTTCTATAGTTGTGTGGTGTGTCTTTTTTTTTTGTGTTTTGGGAATCTTGCAGAGGGGTGTTTTGAGTTTTGGAAAAATTTATTTTTTGGATGATGTTCCATGTTTGTGTTTTTTTGGTAAGTTGATTTGAGGTGTTGGTTAGTGGTCTTTCTCGAGAAGTGTTTTGGGACGCCTTAGCAATGGTTTCCCTGTTCTTTTAGTGTTTGATCATGGTATTTTTGACCAACGGGCTAGTTTTTTTAGGTCCACTGTTTTCCTTCTTAGCTATTGTAAACCCCCATAAAGATTTAACATGCAATTGAAGTGTGTACATGGGAAATTTGTCATTGGTCGGTCCTTTAGTTGATCCAAGTAAGGAATTTCCCTTTTTGAGTGTTAGTGATAAGTCTATCCCTTTTTTCTTTTTAGTTAAGAAAATCCTCTCACAGTGGGATGGTAGATGCGAGAGGAGTTGAAGGGGGTTTTGGTCTCTTTGAGTTGTCTGAGTCATTGAGTATGAAGTTTGAAACTGTTGTGTCTGAAGGTCCCTCCTATAAATGGTGAAAGGAATTTCAGCAGGGAAGGGTGAAGGCGGTACAGAATTATTGGTGCTAACCGGTGTCTTGAAAGGATTTGTAGTGCTTTAATCGGCTGTGAGGGTCAATATTTTGTGATGTATTGCAGTTTGAGTTCTCTTTTAAGTGCAATGGTATATTTCATAGAATACTTTGGGAATCCCTGTTTTCATAGGAGTGTTTCCTTTTCTGGGGTAGTTCTAATCTTTTTGTTCAAAGGGGATTGTTTGTTGTGCATATTTCTTTCTAATGTTTCTTGGTGAAGGTGAATAGGTGATATGTGTGCAACATATAAAACCTTATTTTAGTGGATGATTTGCGAGGGAGTAGTTGGATGTCAGGGTGTGTTGTGTTTTTTGGTGTTGTCTTGGTTGTGGTGTGGTTGCATGTGGCACCAAAAAGAGAAGCTCCATTCAGGAGTCTTCAATACCTTACTATGAGGTAAGAGATGCTTCAAACATCAAGGCTTCAACCATAGGCCTTAGAGTGAAGTTGGCACATAGTTAGGGAAAACCCAGGTTTGTGAAAGGCTCGGGCCTAATTTCTATTCTCAGGGTGGAATATGGGGATAGTTTAAACCTCTAGTGTCGTTAACCAGTTTTAGTTGTTCCCTTTTGGTGGAAAGTGGTGGGGAGGACCTCATTTCCACATGTGACCTATTTGAGTATAGGGGTTATCCCTTGGGTATGTGAAAGATTAGTATTTCAACTTCCTGAGACCCCGTTGGTTGTCTCACCGGGTGCATGCCTCTAGTTAACAGTTCTTACGGGGTCTTTTTGGGTGAATCGGTCTTAATTTTGTTTTTGGGGTCATCTAAGGATGTGAAGTGGTTGGTTTTTCTTTGAACATGGTTTTTGATGCTCTGGTATTTGGGCCCTTCCCTCCCCGCCCATTATGGTTGGGGTGTTTTTTCACTGTAGAAAAATTTTGAAGTTTGTGTATCTTCCGTCAGTTCTAATGGTGGGGAGACCCACGGTGGGTCTTGCTCAAATGATTCTAGAATGAATCAGTGTTGGCCTTTTTCATAATGGTAGGGAGTCTGTTTGGGCCTCCCTATGTCAGTCAGTAGGTTCTTGTCTTAGGGCTTGGTTGGTTTCTAATGGTGGGGAGTCCGCCCGGGCCTCCCCATGTCGATACTTTGGTTTTGTTCCTAGAAATGGTTTGTTTTCACTTGTTTACTTTGAACAAGTGGTGCAATTTATGTTTAGCAGTGCTTGATGTGTTTTAGTTTGAAGGATTGAATTATGTGGGATTGAAAATTTTGATCCTTGATCGATCAACTAGAGGTGTTATAGCTCCTTGGGGTGGGTTACATTTAGTAGAAAGTCTTTTTATGAGTTTCTTGAGGTTTTCGTTTAAGTCACTTTCTCTTAGCACGGTGTGTTTTCCTCTTTTCGCTTGTTTTTCAAGGGGATCCTCATTGAACCTTAAGGGAGTGTCGGTTTTGTTTGTTCTAAGTCTTGTTGTGGATTTCCAGGGGCTAAAATCTTTATGGTGGGGAGAATTTTTACACTCAGACTTTTGAGATAATTTTATTTTATTCTTTTATTTGGATTCGAAATATTTTGTTGAGGTTTGGGTTGAGTCTCAATTAAATTTTTTGTTTTTGTCGATAAATGAGTTTTTCAGGGCTTGACAGCATACGACGCATGGGCGAATCACGATTTGGAAACTGTGTGGCTTCTCCTGGGCCACCATGTAACCTATTCAATGTTCAATTAATTAAATAAAATGAATTAATAATAAAGAAATAAAATTAAAAGGATGATAAAATAAAAATAAAAAAACAAGAAAAGTGTGATAAAAATTTAATGAATTGTTTTAATGATAATAATATTATTATTATTTGAGGATATTATTATTATTATTATTATTATTATTTATTTTATTTTATTACTATCAATTTATTATTATTATTATTATTATTATTTATCTTTATTATTTTGTTTTGTTTAGGGTTGAGTCGCCCTCTTTTTTTTTGTGCGTCCATCCCATCACCCCTTCTACCCCATGTGTCGTAATGCCGCCCCCCCCCCCCCACCCAGGTTGTGTCCCTTATCCCCCCATGGTTAGTAGCCTCATCGGCGAACCCCCTACTCCCCTCAGCCAACTGCTATCACGCCCCACCTCCCTCTCCCAGGTCACGCCATCCCTGCTTCCCTTGGCCAGCCACACATCGTGTTACTTCCCTCCTCCTTCCTCTCTATAGTGTGACCCACAACCCCCCTTGCTGGTTAGTCCAATTCTAGTGATCAGACATCCTGGACAATATCCTATAGCGATGCCACTCTCTCCCCCTAGGTAGACCCTTCTTCCTCCTCATTTTGGTTCTTGTTTTTTTTGGCTGAGGGTTTTCTAGTGGATATGGGGTCTGATTTTGGGATTTAATATTTTGATTTTGGTTTTGATCTTCTTGGTTAGGGATCCTCATTTCTTCTTCATGGTGGGAATAAGGTGTGAGTGTGTTTTTGTGCCATTTTCAGGAAGGATCTTCATGTGACATAGGTGGTTCCATGCCCTATCATATTTAGGTGATTTAATTTTCCACTTAATTAGTTTTTAATGTGTTCTAATGATAAATTGTGTAGTGAGAATTATATTTTGGATAGAATTTGAAATGAATACATTATGAATTTGATTTTTCTAAAGTAAATTCTTTTGTATTCTATATGTGTTTTGTTGTGGAAATTTTTAGACATGTTTAATCAATTGGTTAAGGTATGCAAAATGTGTTTTAAAAAATTCTTAAGGTGCAAGTGTGATTAAAGTGGGTTTTTCAAAAGAATATAAACTATTTTTACATGTTTATTTTTTTATTTTGAACCTTGAAGTGTGTTTTAAGGGTGAGAATGGAGTTTTAGAAGGGTTGGGATGTTCAATTGTTTTAAAATGGTTTTTTTTTCATGTGAAAAGTGTGTGTTTCGAAGTGAGGCCTTAGGGTATGCATGTGAGATATTTTATAAATTGAGAAATTGTTTATTTATGCGGTGTTTGGAATGAGGAACATGGTTAGAAATATTTTTGGGGTTGTTTGGTATGTGTGAAATTCTTTTTTAAGGGCATTTGAGTTGTATATGTCTATATGGAGATTTTAATTGGAAAATGAATCGTTTTGGGGCATGTTAGCCTTTTTGTGCATTTGAATATAAATCGTGAAATGTTTGGATGGTGAGAAGTGTATTTTAAAGGTCTTTGAGGTGTTTGTATATTTATATAGAAATTTTCAAGGTAAAATGAATCGCTTTGGGTGTGTTTTCCTTGTTGTGCATTTTATGTATAATTTGTGAAATGTTTAAAAAGGTGAAAAGCTTGTTTTAAAAATAGTTCAAAGTCTGAGTGGTTTTATGAAGGGGTTGTTCATTTTTTTGGTTGGTCTTAATTGGGTGTTTTCTTTTATTATAAAAATGTGGAATTGGGAATTATTTGTAAGTGATTACAAAAATATTGAAATTTTCTTTTCAATGGTGTGCGTGAATGGAAATGAGTTGTTTTGAAAGGAATGATGTTTTCTTTGAAATGGTTGTTCTTTGATATGAAAGATGTGGTGTGTGTTCTTGTGAACTTTAAATCAAGCATGAGGGGAAACCCCATGTATCTAGGTGGGTAGACTTGGACTAGTATGTTGGATGATACGTAAGTGGTTCGTCCTGGTTTCATCTAGCAGGATTGATGCTACAACACTAACTAAACATTTGTGATGATTGGAGACCACTAGGTTATGGTTGTTTTCTCTACTAGTGGATCATGCATGAGAACGTAGATTTTTTTGGTTCTTATGCCACATTTACATTGAGATAAAATGTCTCTAAAGCCCCAATCGAGCAATATAACCTTGGGGGATTTACCCACGATGCTCAACTATTCATGACGTGGTGCCTTTTGTCTGCATATGGAGGACCACTTTAGTGTGTGTGTGTTATTTATAAATTTTCTCTTTCATTTTAAAGTAGTGTTTTTGAAATGGTTTTTCTTTAAGTTTTCCCTTTTAACTTTTAGCTTGTAAATGATTTCCTTAAAATTGTTTTGAAAGCCTGAATTTGAATTATCATGGTAAATTCTATCTTGATGTTGTGGAATGGAATCTTTTTATTGGGTGGAATACTACTGGGCTCTTGGATAACACCATACAAAAAACTTTGGGTGTATGTAGACCTTGTTATTTGTGTATCCTAGGTTGAGGCATCATGCTTAGTAATGGAAGTTCAGGTTGTTGATAGTCTTCTCATGCAGGTTGGTGTTGGTAGCTTGGGGATATGGCTTCTCATGTCATTTGGAGGTTTGTGTTAGAGTTTTAGTTTTCTTTATTTGTTTTAGTTCCCTTTGGGTTTGAGTTGAGTTGTAAACTTTAAATTTGGTCATAGTTTAAGGGATTGTTTGGTTGTCTATTTTTAGTTTTATTTTATTTATCTTGTTAGTTGTTTTGTTTTTATTATTTCGAGTAAATCATTCCCTAACTTTACATTTTGATACCTAGGAACTTATGTTAGCCTGTGGGGGTCGAGAACGCCCTTCAGGGCTTTCCACGAACTAGGTCGAGTGTCGAGTTAAATAGAGATCCATCTTGGTTCGTGACACATATACTCTACATCAATCATGACCCCCCCCCCCCCATCACCGCCCACCTACTGAGGGTTCTTACAGAACCTCTATACATGTCTTATCCTGACACATGATTGGCACCCCCTTGGTGGTCGGGGACACTGACCATGCATGTGTCCCAGCCTTCCACACTGGTAACAAAATACTAGGTCACCACCCTGAGAGATCAAACCTCTTCCCCAACTACTATTTCTACTACCACCATGGTAAGAACCCTATAAATGATGCTTCCTATTATTGGAAATAGTACCACTAGACTGCCTAACTGAAACCACATGTCCAGCACCAAAATTATCCTTTAGATTCCCTTCTGAAATGAGAGCTTAATCTACCACCTTAGAAAACCTCTTTAAATAGAAGATATTTACCTCGTACTTGATCTTATATCTAATTCCCTCCTAAAAAATCTCATCATAGTTATCGCATCACCTACCAATTCTAGAATAAAGTGTTGAAAGTCAGTGAAGTAGCCAGCATAATCCATCACGAACATAGTCCCCTAAGTCAACATCATAAACTCCACATATTTCTTCTATCTCATAGTATCCAGATAAAAGTGTTACATAAACTTTTCCGGGAAATATCCACATTTCATACCATATGCCTACTCAATCTAAACTAGGATATCCCACCAACACTTTGCTGGTCCTCACAACATATAAGATTCCAACTTGACTCCCTTATTAAGAGGAGTCTCTAAGTGATCCTGAATCTTCTGGATGGAATATATCTAGAACATGGATACCTCAAGTCGACCCTCTCTTACAATCATAAGAGGGTGATGCAACTGAAACTCTCTGGTCAGGCCAAACATACTCAGCATAACCCGCCCTGGATCTCACACCATAAACTACATAAAACTAGAAAATTTCTCACGAAACTTCTCTTCCCTTCTATTACCCAGAACCAAAAAGGGATCTTTCTCCACAACTATAGGATTATTTTCGTTGATATCCTCATGTTGCCCAACTGGTTGGCATCTTCATGTTGTCATCTCTCTATAATGAAAAATATGCATCTCAAAACACACAACATAAATTTTACACATATTACACAAAAGGGTCTCATTACTAGACATAAACAACCCACTCTATATACACTATCCCAATAGACATGATCTCACCTTTATCACTACCCTCAACCATCCCTACAATGGGTCATGGCTAACATAGGGTAACCAAACTTTTAAATTCAATTCACATTAAACATCCTACTAACCCTTTTTCATTTAGCATCCTTTAATTCATCAAACTATTAAAACTTTATCATTAGGAATAGTTTTTTAACCATTAAACAATGTATTCCAATTCACTATAAAGTTATAACATCTTTATTAGGCACTTTTCCTTAAAATCACAATAGAATCAAAATGAATTTCCAATTCCCATACTCGATCATACATGTTTTCTCGTGTGTGCCTAAAATAATGCATGTCACATATATCCCTAAGTGCCTAAAATGATGCATTAATATAAAAACTTCATGCCATTTTATCCCATGAATATAATCCCATAAAACAACAACATCACATATCAAGTTTGTCACCTAATGTGAAATAACATTCAACTGTAATAATAAAAGTTCAGAACAACAATCCCACCTGGGTACTTGTCTTTTCCCTCATATGTGGGTTAGATACTCCCATGAACTATCTCATTGACAAGGTCCAATAGATCATAATATCATATCCACCTTCCCAAAAAAATAACATAAAGGAAACTTCTATGATACCACTTTGTAATGCCCCGACCCGAGAGCCACTAAACTGGTGTCCTAAGTTGGTGTGCCACATGACCTTAGGCATGCCTCCCCATATGTTAAAGGTCATCAACTGGTATCTAGGGTATAATGAGACATGTGGGGATATTTTGCCCTCCTTATCAAAGTAAGTCATGGTAGATAGAATAATAAATAAAAGAAATAATATAAACAATAAACATGAATCATAGTTCTAATTCCCAAAATTGGGAACATGCCCACAACCAAGCAGTAATATTTCATGTCATGTCTTACAATTACAAGTGTAAAGGAAAAACCCAAAATAAAGACAAGATGAAAAATCCCCAAAATGGGTCCCGACACCATGTCTGGTTCCTATTGGACCTGTGATGCTTCCGACAACGGACCAAAACCCCATAGCCCACTAACTCGTGGGCTCCGCGCAATGGGACACTAACTTGGGCCAGGTTCAGAAACTATCCCCTAGATAGCTGAGGATTTAAACTCTACTCTATAGAGATTTGAACCCAAGTTTGACTGGTATAATAATCAATGGGGATCATCCTTTTTTACCACTACATTTATGGACCCGTGACGCTGCCGAAACAGACCAAGATACTCCCCAAACCCTACACCCGGGTCACTTGGATCCTAATTAGGCCACTCAACTGGGCCGATTATCATGGATATCTCCCATAGATAGCTGGAGATTTATTTTTCCTCCCTAGATAATTGAACCTGGGGATGACTAGAATTTAACCAACCAGGGATCTTCTCTAGCACCACTACACCATATGGTGTAGTGGTACTCATGATGCTCCCTAGTGGCTATTAAGACTGAGGTCCCAGGTTCAAATCATTGGGGAGGCATATTAAATCCTAGTAGGTCCTCAGGATAATACCTTCCACATGGAGGAATAACTCCCCATTGGCCTAATATGTGAGTTAGCAGGCATGGGGCATGGCCAGACTATGACCTAGTTAGTGGCATAGGTTTGTTAAAAAGGTTCCTTTTTTTGGAACTGTTACACTCCTAAAATGGATCAAGATACTCTCCAACCCCTAAATTCAGGTCATTGGGATCTTAACTGAGCCACTCAATTGGGATGAGTATCATGGATATCTCCCCTATCCAACTAGGGATTTATTTTTCCTTCCCAGAGAATCGAACCCAGGGCTGACTGGAATTTAACCAAATGGGGAGCTTCTCTAGTACCATTAAACCATATGATGTAGTGGTACCAGAGAAGCTCCCCAATTGGTTAAATGCCAGTCTGTCCTAGGTTCGATTCTTTGGGGAGGAAAAATAAATATCCAGCTATCTAGGAGAGATATCTATGATACTCGTCCCAGTTGAGTGCCCCAATTAAGAGCCCAGTGACCTGAGTGTAGGGGTTGGGTAGTATCTTTGTCCATTTTGGGAGTGTCATGGGTCTAACAGTTCCCTCATCCATGCACATCCCAAAGCCCTAAATCAACCCTCTATCATAGGACCCTTACCCTTGTCCTAACCTACAACCATAAAATCTGCTCAGGTACACAATGGTGGCCTAATCAAGGTGTGAATACAACTCAGTAGGCCACCGCCAATGGTGTCTACAAAATAACCAGTATAAACAGTGCATATGGAAGTATGTTAAACAACAAGATAAAAAATGATAAATCTAGTTTGATTAATTAGTAGGTTTCACAGTAGTTGTTTTCATCATTAGTTCTATGTGTTATGAATATTCATCAAACATTCCTCAGTCTGAGTCGGTCAACTAAACAACATACAAGGGGATTCAATTTCCCTACATCATGAGGATATTTATTGTAAAAAACCACATATATATAAACTTTAACCAAATCCTTGGTCCAGGCATTCATATCATTTGCATTTTTTAGGGGAATAGAGTCTCATTTTAACAACCTAACCCATGAAATACATTAGTGGGGCCTATAGCATTAGTTTAGCCCGACCCATTGGATTAAATCCTTAGACTAACACCCCATTAATACCATTTACCACATAATCATGCTTCTTTAATCATTATTCACATTTACCACATACATGTCAAAACCCATTTAACACATTCAATTTTAGCTAAACACACCCTTATACCATTTAACAAACTATCAAAATTATCATTGGTTTCATTCCATAAACTCATACTAACATGCTAACATAATTATTAAGGGTGATACCTCTTAACCCTTTATTTCAACATTTAGCAACTCAATTCTAAGATCAAAAAAATGGCATGCCCCATGGGTGTCCTTAGACCTAGTCTACTCATCCTCAACAGATCCCATGAGGATAATGAGGGGTTCAATTCATCATTCAATTAACCCAATCATCATTTCCTAACAAGGATACCAAATGGATAGTAAGAAGTTACCACAACGCAACCAAATACACATAAATTAGGGCATAAAGACTTCAGATATAACTTTTAAACCACCTACTTCAAGTTCGTAGATGAACGCTAATTTAACCTTAGCTTTTGATACGAACTCAAACAACCTTTAAAGCCCACAATTAGAATCTTTTGAAAAAATAAGGTTTTGGGATTTGAAAGGATAAGAACAACTAAATAAGGAATTTTTTGGAAAATAGAAGGAAGATGAGTGTTAGACTCATCCGGATCTTTGATTTTCACCCAAACACACTCTAAACAGCTTAAGAATGAGGAAGATTGATCCTTGGGAAGCTTGGGAAGAAGGGTTTGTCACCAAGGCTGTTGGAGGAATAAATAGAGGAAAATCGAGTTATATCCCTTAAATCCCAAGGGGTAAATGGGAACTTTTTTCCCTTTTAATGAGGTGTATAGTTTGTTTACACGATTGGATAAACCATGTGCCAACTATACACAAACGTCTATCCAAGAGGGGCTTGGGTTGCATGGTCTTATGGGGATCCTGTGTGGTTTGAAAAACCATGTGGTGGCCATGAGGAATGGCTCTTTACAAGTTTGCATAGTTTCATTCTCCCCCTTTTCACAGTTTCTCAACTATGTACCTACCTCCCAGGATCGCATGGTTATAGAGTAAGATTATTACTAATCATACGCCAACCATGAAACATGCACTAGATTTCCCTTTTCCCCCTTTTCATGACCCAAACCCCTAGTACACCCCTAATACTCCTTATACACCCAAGATCCATTTCATTAACCAAAGCAAGGGGAGTTTAACAAAAACATAAACAAGAACATACCTTAGAATAATTTTGGGTTCATACAATCAGTGCTAAAAAAGTATTTTTGATCTAAGCACTATTAAAAAGGGTCATTTTTATAAGATCTAAGAAAATGCGGATACAATAGGACTTTATCAGCACTAAAAATTTTGTTAAAAGTAAAAGAAATATATTTTTTCTATAAATAGGGGTGATATTCAATAAGGAGACCACCCCCACATTTATCAGCACTAGAAACCCACCCTGCCCTTTTATCATTGCTCTCCTGGCCCTCCTTCGGCCCTTTATCAGCACTTCTCTCATACCCACACCCATGTGTTCCTCCCCTTGGATTCAAACCTGATACCTCCCCATCATGTGCCTGCACCTTTACCATTGATCTATGTTGATTTATTATCTATTTTATAATATATCTACTTATTTATATATATAGCTATATTTTTTATCAATATATTTATTCGTATATTAATATATATTTATATGATTATTTTTAAATAAATTTATAAATGTGTTTTGTTTGTATTCATGTTTATAAATAAATACATACATACATACATACATATATACAACATACAAAAAGGTACTGAGGTGATCAATGGAAGTCGATGGGCTGGGGATTTTAAAATTTTTGATTGTTGGGATGAAAAAACTTATTTTTGCCAACAATCCAAGCCCTGATACAGTCCGAGGATCTCATGTAAATTAAAATAGCACATAAAAGTAAACATAAAAACATACCTTTACAAATCTAAAGTGGTTCTTGACAACAACTCATTATCGGTGATCGTTTATTTAAGGATCTATAGTAGGATCCCTCTAGATCATCCATGCATGCTTCAAAGATATGCTGGAGCGTCGATCATCAAATTCTGGGTGCTAGCGCAGAAATTTGACAATGCTTTCGACACCCCAACGATCACCACATCAATGTACCTTCGATTTTTAATGGAGAACTCAGTCCAAACTCCTTGATAAAGAGTCTTTCTCTCTAGAAAGTGGGATAGAAGAGAGAGGCTATGGATTTATCATTGTGAATAGTATATAGCAAGAGCCTCTCCCCTTCTATATATAGTGGATTTATAAAATATCTGGTTGGGTTCCCCGACCCCCATTTATTAAACGTCCACTAAATAAATAATTATGATGAACTAAACTACTTCAATATTATTTTTTATTTTATCACATACCTGTAATATATTTAAAATATATATTGTGTGATAAACCCGAGTCATTTAACTCGACTTGTAATTCCTGCTTAATATTAAATGAACCTGGAAAATTAAAATAATATTCATTCGATTAATATTTTTCTCATATTTACTTAACTTATAAATAATTTAAATAAATTCAACCTAATTATTAATAACTTTAATAATATTGAATTTATTTATTTATTAGTGATCGATAACTTGGAAAACACTCGAGCCCCATGGTGGGGCCAACCGTGTCCAAAATACCTATTCAACTGAATAGGGTGGATGCTTGAATATTCTATTGTGTATAACCCTTTAGGCCCTTATCTCAATAGTACTGAATAAAATCCGCAGAGCAAGATTAGAGTCTATCAACCCATCAAGGCCCCTAAAAAGATAAGGATTTTCATAGAAATGAAAACCAACATATGAACACTTACTGTGTAATATAATCTCTTTGTCTTTAGATATCTCATAAAGTAGGATTCACACTTGTGTCATCACCCTTATCTCTCTTTATTATTTGATTATCTAACCATATGGATTTACCTTTCAACTAATACAAATCCTTTCCTTTCCATTCAACCAGTTTCATACCACCAATGACATACCCAACATAAATTACCTCATCGTGATTTCATTATCATGGTTTTTACCTTGCATAAAAGTATGTGATCAAATGGAACATATTGGTAATGGTCTCAATTCAAGAGACCAATACACATCTCCATAGATTGGAACAACCAATGACACCCAAAACATGTCGTTTTCCTATTGGAGGGTCTATTCGCATGATCTCACTACTAGATATCACCAAGTAAGAACTTCATGAGAATAAGTCCCAATGCTTATGATCCCCTAGCACATGATAGTTAAGCATCTACTATATCCAGCCAGTAAGATGTATCTAGACTATAGGACCTTTGTTTAAGATTAATTTCATAGTATCTCAAGGTTCTCATTATAGTGTGGGATCTTCTATAACCTTTTGATATGAAAATAAATCTATGGACATTACCATTAAATAGTTGACGTAGAAAATTCTACACTGTAATGGTAAGAATACATCATGTATATCTAACTGTATACAAGATGTGGTAATCAAAATTATTGTTCAAGTTAGGTCTAGGGAACCCACTATTACAACACTCCTACTTGCACTAGATCTAACTTGCTAATGAACCTTGTTAGCTCTCACATGATTAAGATCATGTTTCTACTTAGTCATGGATTTAGTTTTTGGGACTAATATGTTTCCACCACCTGGATATTCTGTTATATGCGATCTCATCTCATTGATTAAAACTTATCAAGAGATGGAAACTTCGAGTATATTCCTTTTTTCCACTGACAAAGCTTGACATCTTGTCTTGTACCAGCAATAGAATTATCATTATTATAATACTTTACTTGTAGGATCAATTCCAAGATCTAGAACAAATTTTTTCATTTAATAATTTCTTCTTAGCTGCCTCAAAAGCTGCGACGTACTTGGTTTTTGTAAGTATGGAAACCACTGGCTTATATAAGCTTGTATTGCTCATCTCCTTATCCAAACCGTGATATTAGAGTATGTTGATCTAAGTAATACTATTTTGTGCCCCACCAAAAACTAGTTTCCCTTCCTCTCTATATACCAGATACATATCATTTGTACTTGACCAAGTACAATTAGATAGTACGGACTTCTTTACTTGTAGCTATTTTGGAAATAAATGATATTTTCCTACTATAAAGTATATATTGGTAATATAAATCCTTGTACATATCATGACATATATTATTGATCCATAACTGAAGCGTATAGAATTCAACTTACCACTTAATATCCTCTTAGGCCATTGCATGTCTACATGGAGAGATTTATACCATGTGATACTAGCCATAATTATTCTCTTGAATTTTTCAACTTGTATTTTTCAATACATGTCACTATATGTATGATTGAATAGGTCCAAGAAATCATTAGATCTACCTTATTATATCTGGTTGCCTAGAACTTAGGTTACTACTTTAATTCAATCACTATAGAATTATTTTTATCCTAGTCTTAACTAACTGTAAGACCAATATCTATTTTCTATATGTTTTCAAACATATTCCACTTGGAAAACAATGATGCTCCCACTGAACTCTGGTAGACACATAGAAAAGATTCATTCCAAATTAATATTCTATGATCATGTTACTTACTTCAATCCCAAACTATATTTTAGTAACTTGCAACCTTTATTAACATTATATGACGTGACCATACCTTTCTGGTTATAGACACCTTCCATGATTGGTGTTCATGACATCTAATGCTCAATAAAATGATCATAGAAAATATCTATGATAAGTAAAACTATAATGGATTTAGGAATAATGACTTGGTATAACCAATCAAGCCTTATTATTACATCACTTGTACCATCCATGTATCATCTCACTTTAATACCCACTTTAGTATTCAAAATAATAATCCCCTTTTCAATTTGATACATGGAGTCCATTGTTTAATTTTAATTGAACTTTTCAATCTTATATTGTTTCTATATACTGCTTACTTATAGGAATTATTCTCACTAAATAATTTATCACTGGCTATGGTGAAAATAAAACCATCACTATGGTTTTAAACTTCCTATGCAGTATGTGTCTCTGGAATATTCCTCTTCCACATGCACTTAAGGAACTTGTTCTTATGTTGACTACTTGTGCATCTCTAGAATTTACTAAACCCAAGTCAATCTTTATCCCACTATCTCAAGTAGAGATGTTCACCCTTTTATATAAATGTATTATATCACTTGACTACCACTTTATTATTTAAGGGATTTATGTAATATCATAAGAAACTATTAGGATAGTTACTTAAATGCCCAATGTGTTTAGATTGATGCAAGTTTGTTTATATCCTAACAAACTCTTTACATCTAAACACATGTCATATGACATAATGGATTTCCATCATACTATGACTCATATGATATCCATTTTTCATTTATAGTTTTCATATGGTTATGGGATTTCACTGTTATTTTCAAATCAAGTATTGAAATATAATGGAAGTTTCTACAAGTTGTAATATTGATACTACTTACATCATGACTCTGATGTATAAAATGTGTGTTTATGAATTAATCCATGCTACATTTTTTTGAAAAATATGAACATGTAATACTTGTCCTCAATACTTCTTATTAGCATCAATGTCGTGATGTAGATAAGGTAATGTGCATTTAGGAATTACTCCACGCTACATTATCATGATCGATGAATACCTGGATAAGATATTCTTTGCCATGTTGGTCTAAAGTAAATCTTATCTTATGACCTTGTTTATAATCCACTTTCTCATTCCTTAATTACTTAAAGTAATTTTATGAAGTATATATACCACTAGCTCACCCTTGTATAGTTCATGCTCTCTTGTTGAAATAATTCAAGAAGTTTTGTGGCATACCTTTATTTCTAAAGGTTTCTTTGTCCAAACTAAATACATCGATAATACCAAAGGTATTTATTTTTACCAAGACTAAATACCAAACTATATATATCCTTGAAATACACTTTTAGTTTTACTTATCAAAGAATTATCTTTCCATAACGTGGTAAAAGTCTTACATTTTTATATTCATCACTTATTACCTATGATTCAAGTATCACTGAACTATTTTTTTATAATGATACACCACAAACAACATTCATTTCTAAACTTGGAATAATGTCTTATTATATCCAAAGGACACATGAGATAAATATTTTGGTTATACTCAACAACTTTTTCAACTAGAATCATTAACTTGGAAATTAAAAGTTATGTGTTTCTCACCGCTAACTTAGGAATCACCCTTTCTCAGAGGCTTGAAGAAGACACCTTACTTATTGTAAAGTTTCTATTACTTACTTGGTTACCATATTTCAATACATATATTTGAAATTCATATTTTATTAAATACCCAAAAAGTATGAATAAAACATTACATTGATGAATATACCTGAAAAAGCGGGTACTTTCTTATTAAATTGAGTTCATTGTTTTTAACTTCCATAGAATTTATTTCAATTTATGTGATGAAAATAACCTCCTATTTAATATCCAAACTCATTTCATTGAAAGAATTTACAAATGTGCCTTTGGCATGCCATTTTCTTGGCCTTTTTGCCTTGTCTTTCAATTTGTTCTCCATAATAATTAAAGATTAATCTGTCTTTTATATTCTTATTACATAGAGAACCTTACCTAAAAGGTAATTATGCATTTACTCCATCATATTGGTTTTGTAACCTAAAATGAAACCTAAGTAAATGGGTCTAAGAGGGGGATTCCTTGAAAGATCATGATCCATATTTCATATTTACACATAATCCAGTGTAATTTATCACCCTCATATCCTGCTTCACTTTCTCCTCATAAACTTCTCAGAGATGAGACTAAATGTTATATCACCCATGTCCTGATGTAGTGACTGCAACTAGCATTGGATGATGGTGATGGCATAATGACATAACCATCATATACTATATACATTAGTCTTCTATAATAAATCTAACACCCTCACCTCCTGAGGTGGCTTAATAGGTATTGGGACACTAGTACCTTGAATTTCCTATATAGTAGTATTGTGCACAAGCAGCTCTACTACACTCGGAAATTCATGCTAGTTTGTACATTTACTTTGTCTAATATTTATAATAGTTTATCTTGGGGTATTACTTTCCATTTTTCTACAAAAGGAAAATATAGAAGATTTTTAATTTTATCTTGTTACCGAATTATTCATTATTGTTTAATTATATCATTTAATGTCTCCCACTATTTTATCAAATTCTAGGAACCTTCTGTACTAGAATGGGAATACTCTATCGCTTGGGTATTCCAGTGGCAAGGATCCCTAAACCTCCCCTCATATTCTAAAATATTTGGCTACTCCACTACTCAGAGGGATCAAGGAAGAAGTTTGGTTGGTCAACCACATTAACTCATGGTTCCTTGATCTATTGAGTGAAGTATCGGCTTCTAAAATCATAATCCTGATTTTCTCAAAAACTTACCTCTAGAACGATAGCAAGTTAGCACTAGATAATCCTTACTACCACTTTAGTTAAGTTAGCCCACCACTCTCATTAGAACTCCCCAGTAGTAAGAGGTGCCCTCAACATTGTCATGAAAAGCACCCCAAACACCCAGTTTTGTTCAAATTTAAATGATGGAAGGAGATAATGGCTTAATATTTCTTTGAGTGTTTTTTGTTTTTCTCTCTTGAAGAATGTAATCCATTTCTATTAATCTTGTTCATTCTATGTTGTCGTGCTCACAATTGAACATAAATATAAAAACATACGTCGCTTCTTTATACATTTTATTATTTATTATTTTATGTATTTTTATTTTCTTATAAAATGTATAAAATGATAAATAAATGCATAAAGGAAATAGCTACCCGACTGGTCTTGAGCATCTAAAATTATGTAGGGGCATAATACATGAGTCGTCACTTGACTCGTGATGCAGCTCACCCCGTCTAGTAAGTCTACTCTCATCTGAAGCACTACCTTGACTTGGTGTTTTTTGTGTTTTACACTATCATCATCATGGTGAACCACCTTGTCTTGGGGGGGTCCACGCTATTCACCTTCTTCTTTAATTGTACAAATATACTCATACGTAGGTGAGGGGAACTGGGGGTGCAAAGTACATCAGATAAAATTGGGAGTGCGGGACCTTATACATATTGACAAAAAAGATGATACACAGACTGTCGTTTAATTAATTACAAACATCACACATAGTTAAATAATTAATTAAATAAATAAATGCAGACATACACAGGTAGGTGCTCAAGACCAGTAAGTGGGTAAGATTAAATATGCGATAAAAATTAAATTACAATAAATTAAGTACAATGGTATATTAATTAAATTAAATGAATTAATTAAAATTCAAATAATTTAATTATATTTCAGTCCCCTAATTAATTTAATTTTATACCAAAAAATAAATTAATTAATTAATTTAATTTAGTACTAAAATTTAATTAATTTTTTTCCTGAGTATTAAAATAAATTTTAAACCAAAATTAATATACTAATTAATTTAATTTAATGCTAAAATTAAATTAATTAATTTTCATTAATTAAAATAGATGGTCGGGCCCCAAAAACCCCACTCTGATCCATTGTAGGTTGCGTTGAACCTGTGCAGACTTGAAATGGGCTGGGAAAAGCATGTCCTAGGCTATTCTAGGCCAGGCAGGCCTACCCACACCAGTATTGGGTTAGGCAGACTCACTCAGGCCCATTTTAGGGTGGATCAAATCGAACCAAAACAATGTCAGTTTACCTTGCATTGTGGCAGCAGTCACCGCATGACAGAGGGGAGTTCTGATGCTACTTGGATGGATATGGGTGGTATGGTTGTGGATTACCAGTGGAGGGGCTCGCGGTGGACCGAGTAGGCGGTGGTGCATCCTCCAAGTTCATAACGTTTGTCTGAAAGGGGCTGACCTCGAATCTGTACCGACGAGGGAGGTGTCACCTCATCTGGATGGTGAGAGCGGGCCACAATGTGTGGCGGCCTAGTTGAGCGATGAGTGGCAGCCTAGTTGGGCAATGACCACGATGGAAGCATGCCCCACCACTGTGGTTGGTTCGCTGGATAAAGGGGTGGCTTTTGGTTTGATCCAGTGGGAAAAGATGCCATAGAGGAGGGCTATCTGGCCATCGACACTAGGTGGCATGCGGTGAGTGTCTAAAGGCAGCATAGATGGCACTCAGCCAGGGGATTAGATTGTACAGAAGCTGGTGGGGGTGGTAGCATGGCTTCTCATCTTCTCCAAAGGGTAACCATCAGGAAGTGTTGGATCCAGTGGGCGGCCAGCTCGACAGTGAGTCGGGAGCAGGGAGTTCTAAGGGAGGTTGAGCTTCGACTGGAGGACAGCTTATTAAAGACGGATGCCCACAGAGGAGGGAAGTTGTATCTGGTAATTTTAGCTCATTATAGTGAGAAGGAGTTGGGTATCGGCTAACTAGATCAGCGGAGGGATGGTCAACCTTGGCTGGGGCAGTGTCGGTTATGCGATCAGGTCGGAGGGTGATAGCTTGGTATAGCAATGCCATGGGGTGGATTTCCAAAAGAGGGTGGGTCCACCCTCCCAATTTTTCAAAATCACTTTTTTTGGGTCTCCCAGGTCAAAAGTCAAGTCCCCTCTATTTCAAGTTTTTTTATTCCACCCAAAACAACCACTGGACACTTTCATTTCTTTTTTATTTTGAGAAAAAATCCACACGATTTACATATTTTTCAAAGACTAATCAATTAGAGTTTTATTATAACAATAAATATTATTATTACAATAAAAATAAAAATTATTATTATTATTATTATAAAATAAAATAAAAACATTATAGTGGAAGGGTTCTAGTGAACAAATTCATCAAATTTTAATATCCGATAATGGAAAAATGATCCATATTATAAATTTTGAATGATCATAACTTGGCTATCCAAAATTGGATTGATGTGTGTTCTACACTATTGGGATAGAAATAAAATTCTCTACTTAAATTTAAAGAAATTTAATTTTTCTTTGCTCATAAATTTTATGCAATCTCTTTAATTCCAATTGAAGGTACTGAGGTGCTCGATGGAAATCAGTGGGTCAGGGATTTTAAAATTTTTGATCGTCAGGGTGATGGAACTTGCATTCTATGATGATCTGAGCCCTGATACGCTCCAAGGATATCGCATAAATTAAAAGAGCACGTAAAGGTAAAAAAACATACCTTTTCAGATTTGAAGTGGCGCTCGACAGTAACTCATCTTCGGCAATCGTTTCTTGAAGGATCTATATTAGGATCCATCTAGATCATCCACATATGCTTCAAAAATCCACAGGAACATCGATCATCGAATTCTGGGTGCTAGCACGGAGATCCAACAATGCCTTCAACACCCCGATGATCACTGCATCGACGTTCCTTCGATGCGTAAGGGAGAACTCGATCAGAATTCCTAGATCGAGAGTCTCTCTCTCTAGAAAGTAGGAGAGGAGAGAGAGTCTCTATATATCTCATTGTGAATAGTGTTTGGAAAGAGCCTCTCTCCTCCTATATATAGTGGATTTATAAAATACCTAATTGGGTTCCCCGACCCCCATTTATTAAATTTCCATTAAATAAATAATTATGACGAACTAAACTATGTCATTATTATTTATTATTTAATCACATGCCTCTGATATATTTAAAATATATATTATTTGATAAACCCAAGTCATTTAACTTTAATCATAATTCCTGCTTAATATTAAACAAACCTGGAATATTAAAATAATATTCATTCAATTATTATTTTCTCACATTTACTTAACTTGTAAATAGTTTAAATAAATTCAACCTAATTATTCATAACTTGAATAATAATAAACTTATTTATTTATCATTAATCGATAACTTGGACAACACTCGGACCCTGTGGTTGGTCCCACCATGTTCAGAATACTTATTCAATTGAATAGGGCGGATTCTTGAATACACTATTGTGTGTGACCCTCTAAGCCTTTATCTCAATAGTAGTGAATAAAATCCACATACTATGAGCAGAGTTTAGTAACTCATCAAGGCCCCTAAAGAGATAAGAATTTTCATAGAAACTACAACTAACTTATGAACAATTACTATGTAATATAATCTCTTTATATTTATATATCCCATAAATAAGGACACAGACTTGTTTTATCACCCTTATCTCACATTATTATTTGTTGATATAACCGGATGGATTTACCTTTTGACTGCTTTGTCCAAAGGCTTATGAAGGTAGTAACATCCTGCTCAACTAGATCTGAGAAATATTACTTCCTTAAGTTGGAATTGACAAATCGTATCTTGACCATTCAATCAATGTTATACCACCAATAACATACCCAATACAAACTACCTCACCATGATTTCATTATCATTGTTTTCACCTTGCATCAAAGTATGTGATCAAATGGCACACATTGGTAATGATCTCAAGTCAAGAGACTAACACACATATCAACCAATGACACCCAAAATATGTAGTGTTCCTATTGGAGGGTCTGTCCTCATGATCTCACTACTAAAGATCATTAAGTACGAACTTCAAGAGAAGAAGTCTCAATACTTATGAGCCCCCAACATCCTAAAGTCAAACATCTATTGTATCCATTCAATAAGATGTATCTAGACCATAGGACCTTTATTTAAGATTACTATCATAGTATCTCAAGGTTCTCATTATAGTCTGGGATCTGTTATAACCTTTTGATACGACAATTAATCTATGGAAATTACCATTAAATTATGGACACAGAAAAGTATACCCTATAATGGTAAGAATACATCATATATATATAACCATATACATGATATGGTAATCAAAATTACTATTCAATTTAGGTCTAGGGCACCCACTATTACACAATACATAGATTTATATATATTATATATGTGTGTGTTTCTATTAATATAATTATACATATTTATATTTATTTACATATATTATATATTAATATCTATATACATATATTATAATATGTAGATAATATAAATCAGTTTGTTAATATAGACACACAAAAATATATTTATATATATACATTATATAAACATTATATAGGTATATTTATACATTTCTTTAAATAAAATGGATAATTTTATTTTTAGATATGGTTTATATATTTAGAATGATATTTTATATGTAAATACCACTACCAAAAATTTTGTTTTATCCAGAACTACCCTTTATCATAGCTAAAAAACACCGATCAAGGGTTCTTTTATCACTGATAAAAACATTGATAAAAGTACTCATTTATCAGCACTGATAAAAATACATCCACTATCAACATTTTCTTAACATTGATAAAAGTATGTCTTTTATCAGTGATAAAATGGTTTTTTTAGCAATGATAAAAGTTATATTTCATAAAAAAATATCATTAAAAATTATATATTAATATATAAATATATTTACATTGATATAAATATAATATATTTTATAAAATATGATTTATATAATAGGAAATATGTATTCATAGTTAATATATGAGATATTTAGTGTAAAATGTTTATATAATAATTAAAAATAATATTAATTAACAATTTTCTAATTATTATTGAGTAATATTCATTTAATAAAAAATTTAAAATAAAAAATAATAATAAATTAATAAATAATCTAAAATAAGTTGAAAAATGACTCAAACTTCAAATGGGCATAACTTTTGATTTGGGTGTCTGTTTGAGCTCTACCATGTATAAAATTGAATCTTATGAAAGGATCTATTGGTGACTGAGGGGGACCCTGGTCATCATTTTTTTGGGGTCAAAAAAGGAATAAAATCCCTTCAAAACTGAGTTTTTTTTTCACATTACCCCCATTTTTTAACATTTGATAGAATTGCATCCACATTTAAGGGGGTCTTCTTATCTTTTTTAGTGGAGAATCAATTTATTCTCAAGGATTACACACATATGGATACTATGACATTAAAATTTTATCATTTTTCATATTGTATTGTTATTTATAATTAAATGTATACACATATATACATATTTGTATATATTTACACATAAAAATTTAATTTTATAAATAAATATGTAAACATATTTACATATAAAATTTCTAAATATATAAACCATATCTAAAAATAATAATATCCATTTTATTTAAAAAAATGTATGAATATACCTATACAATGTTTATATAATGTATATATATAAATATATTTTTGTGTGGGTTTAAATTAACAAACTAATATATATTATCTATATATTCTAATATATGTATATAAATATTAATATATAATATATGTAAATAAATATAAATATGTATAATTATATTTATAGATACACACATATATATAATATATATAAATGTATGTATGTTGTATATATGTATTTATATATTTATTTATTTATAAACATGCATACACACAAAATATATTTATAAATGTATTTAAAAATAATCATATAGATATATATTAATATACGAAGAAATATATGGATAAAATATATATATATATATATATATATATCATAAAATAGAGAACAAAGCAACATAGAGCAGTGGTAAAGGTGCAGGCATATGAGGATGGGGTCTCAAATTCGAATCCAAGGAGAGGAACACGCGGGGTGTGGGCATGAGTGAAGCACTAATAAAGGGACAAAGGAAGTCTAGATGAGCGTTAATAAATGAATGGGGTGGGTTTCTAGTGGCGATAAAGGTGGGGGTGGCATCCTTGCCAAATATCACCCCTATTTACAGTATTTTTTTTACTTTTTACAATGCTTTTTTTATCACCGATAAAAATGAACTCTTTTTAACAGGGCTTAGATCAAAAACACTTTTTTAACATTTATAAAGGCTTTTTCTAGATCTTTTAAAATTTAGTTTTGTTGTAGCGATCTCTTACATTGTCAATGCTTTTTTACACCAACAAATCTCTTTTCTAGCACCATTAAAAGCCTCTTTTATAGTAGTGGATGTATATGTCATATATTGTGATGCCTCTCAAAATGGACAATAATATATCCTCAAAATGTGAAATCGCATGATCAATTATGTGTAAAATCTATTGATAGTACATTATAAGTTTTATCGAACACGCGAACTTGAGATTCCAATGCACTATTGTAGATATGGCCTTTAAAAGCATGCAAAAAGGGCATTTACCTTGCTAAAAAGTGATAATAATCAAAGTGTTATTAAAAGGGGGTCCCTTTTATCAGCATTTTTTAGCGCTGATAAAGGATCCTTTAATCAGCACTAAAAAAAGTGTTAATAAAAGTCAAAAAATTAATTTATTAAAAACAATTTTTTTCTGTAAATTTAGAGGGTGGACCAACCCCCCTTTAATAGCACTTGTCTAGCCTCCCCCCACCCCTTTAATAGTTATATGCATCTGCCTCACCCACCCAGGTGAACCCCTACTTTTGGTGGGTTTTGAACCTGAGACCTCTCCCTTATAATCTTGCACTTTTGTCACTCACCTATATTGTTTTTTTCTTTATTTTATGATATATGTCTATATTTCTATATATTTCATTATTTTTTTATCCATATATATATATATATATATATATATATATATATATATTTAAATACATATATAAAATATGTTTTGTGTGTGTATGTGTGTTTATAAATACATAAATACATATATACATACATATATGTGTATGTGTGCGTCTATAAATATAATTATACATATTTATATTTATTTGCATATATTATATATTAATATTTATATACATATATTATAATATGTAGATAAATATATATATGTTTGTCAATACATACACAAATATATTTATATATATATAAACATTATATATACATTAATTGTATATGTGTATAAATATTCATACATTCATATTTTAAATAAAATGGATATTATTTTTTATTTAGATAAGGTTTATATATTGAGAAATATATTTTATTTGTAAATATGTTTAATTATTTATTTATAAAATTAAATTTTTAGGTGTGAATATATAAAAGATATGAAAATATTATTATAATTTGATTATAAATAATAGTACATTGTGAAAAATGATATAATTTCAAAACCAAAATATCAATATGAATGTAATAACTTGGAAAAAATTAGTTCCCAGTGAAAATGGACAAAAAGACCCTCTTAAAAGAGGTTAAAATTCTTTCAAATGTTAAAAAAATAGAGTACCCTGAAAAAAAACTCAATTTTAGAGACCTTTTGGGCCTTTTCTTACCTAGAAAAATGTGACAGAGGGTTCCCTTATATTATTATTATGTAGATATCAATGTGGGCTTCAATGTTATATGTGGTAGAGCCTAAAAAAATACCTGGATCAAAATTTATAGCTTTTTGAAGTTCCAGTTACGTTTTCAACTTATTTTAGATATTTTATTGATTTTTTGATTTTTTTTATATTCAAGTTGTTATTAAATGACTATTAATCAATAATAATTAACAAATTATTAATTAAAAATATTTTTTAAAATGTTTTATTAGTCATTTTCACTAAATATCTTATATATTATGTGTAAATTCCTATTTATCCTTATCTAAAACATATTTAAAAATATATATTATATTTATATCAATATAAAAATATTTATATATTAATATAATATTTTTAATGAAATATTAGCGCTAGTAAAAAATAACTGATAAATACCCCCTTTATCAGTACTACTAAAAAAGCAATGATAAAAGGGGTCCTTTTAACAGTGCTAAAAAAAGCGTTGATAAAGGGGGTACCTTTATCAGTGCTGATAAAAGGGTATTTTTTATAGAACTTTTTTAGTGCTATTAAAAGTACCATTTACCAATGCTTTTTTTAGCACTGTTAAAGGTACCGCCTTTATCAATGTTTTTTTAGCACCGATAAAGGGTGGCACCACGTAAAGTTGTTTCTATGGTAGTGATGGTTGTTTCTCCATTTAAAACCTATATTCTCAACCTATTTAGCGAGATATTTATAGTGTATACAAATCCCAATAGTATATTGTTTATTTTTTCATTATTTGATTTGAATATAAGACAACATTTATTGATGGATTATAGAAAATGCATGATTTTTTTTATATTTTTCTTGATGTTATTGATTTTATGCATTAAATTGATATTAATTCAAAGGTTTTAATAACAATTCTATGAATCGGAGTTTTAGAGTGAATAATCTGAATTTGGTTTTTTTATGTTTATTTTTTGACCCAAAGACCCCTTCTGTGAATAGTACTATTATAGTACCCAGGCTACTACAGTGCTCTGCTATAGTGACTTGAGAAATCACCCCTTCCCGGTTTTTGAACCTGGGTGTTTTGTATATAGATTTATGAGGTTTACCAAGAACCACCCCCACTAAATTGGAATGTAATTGTTCATGAAATATTGTTTAAAGTATTTTTATTCTAATTCAAGATAATGGTATCATCTTCATGTTGTTTTGTGTTGAAATATAAAAAAAAATTGGGTATAATCATGAAAGCGGTGCATGACACAATAAAAAAACACAGATAAACCGCTGGCCTGAGGACTTGACCTCGTGACCATTCCCCAAGCCCCTCCCCACCCTTAAATATATTTGAAATATATTTTATGATTCTTTTATAGTTTTTTTACTCATTAAATAGCTAATTCTAATTGAAATTAAATGTGTGTATAAATTAATAATAAATATTGTGTTTTTTAAAAATCTATTGAATTTATTCTTTTCATTTATATCAAAGATTGTAAATAATACTTTCATACGTGTTAGTTAAATGTAATAGAATGAAATTATTTTTCATATAATGGGCTTATAGGCTTTGACATGTAGGTTATATCACTACGCCGTATTATATATAAATTTTTAATATTCAATCATTTAATTGAAGCCTAGCGTATTACTTGGTTGAGGAAGCATATAGGTAGATCACTAGAGAAAGGTTTCGGGTTACTTGGCACAAAATTTATATTGTTTGATAACTACCTTTGTGGTCGTAGATTGACTAACACGTCATGTGGCATGGTGATGACGGGATTTAGAAGTAGATTTATGCATTTATGCCTCTCTATTGCTCGATGGAAAGTTTGTATATTCTTCCTCTAAGTTGTTCTATTGATTGAATCAATTGTGAACAATGGAGGTTCAAGGGATTAATATTTTAAGATTTATTATTGATGTCTTGAGTCGTTTTATATTTATTTTCACATTTATAATGTTTCATTTTTTTTGAGTTTTCTTAGCATTAGCACTATTAGAAAAAAGGGGTTTCATGGCGGTTTAAACTGCTGCTAGATGATACGCAACACTTCATGTATTTTCATGTAAGGAATCTTTTCATGATGGGTTAAAACCTAGATAAATATTTAAAAATAGTTTTTTTATTTTTTTATTTTTTTTGTTTTTTAGTTTTTAAAATTTATTATTTATTTTTTATTAGTATTCTTTATTGTTTATTGTTTATTATTTATTATCCTGACCTGACCCCAACCTAGGCCCACCATTCTTGGGCCCACAAAACCCACCATGTGAAATAAATCATATATATGTGTAGGTTAAAATTTGAACCTCTTACCTCTTCATTATTCTGTAAATATTTTACCACTCCACACTTTAATATAATTATATATATATAAATACATGTAAATACATACATATGTGTACATATATTTATTCATAATTTATAAATACATTTATAGAAAAATATAATTACCTATAAATATATGTGTGTGTGTGTGTCGATATGATATATATTAATGTATATAATTAAATATTAATATAAATAAATTTACATAAATACATATAAATGTGTATAAATGTGTATATATATATTGTTAAATATAATAGTATATATATATACTCACATAATATATATAAATAAATATAAATATACATAAATACATATATATATATATATAATTAAAGATAATTATATATAAATATATATAAAAACACTTATATATGAAAGAGGATGAGACGCGGTTCCGCTACTCCTGGTGATTTTGGAGGTTTGCCTGCGGCAACTGATCTGTGCACTACAATGAGGATTCCAGGCCCTTTGATGCGTGAATCGATGGAAATATTTGAGATTCTCATATGTCAGTTGTATATGGAGATAGGTACTCACTTGAATCATTCAGGGATTCTTCCACAGGTCGTATTGTTAAGAAGGGGTCACCAGCTCTCCTGGAAGCGAACGCTGATGTGATCTCAAAAAGAATCTTTATGGGTAAAAAATCGTTTATTGCATGACTTGTTCTTAATAAGGGTGATAAGATGTTGTCTTTGGAGGATTTTTTTAATAGGGTTTCTAAAATTTTTGGGTTTTCTACCTGGAAGTGTGTTTCAATTGGACATGGTTTTTATAACTTCCAATTTCCATCTAATGAATTTAAGCATCATGCATGGAGTTTTATTTCACTATTTTTATAGTCTGACACCCTTCAGCTTCATGAATGGAGTTTGGAGTTTAATCTGGTGAATACCCACAATTCGTTTTCACAGGTTTGGGTGAGGATTTAGGACCTCAATTGGATTTTATGGCATCCGAAGATACTGTATGATATTGCAACTGCCCTTGGAGTTCTTATTAAATTGGATAAGGAGACAGAGAAAGTGATGTTTGGCCACTTTTCATGAATGTTAGTGGAAATGGATCTCAGTTCCACCCTCATTGATATGGTAACTCTATTTGCTCCTCATGATGATATTAATTTGTGATTTGATTATGAAAATCGTCCTCATTATTGTTTGGACTGCAACTCTGTTGGGAATTTTATTGAGACATTCCCAAATAACTTTTTCTACTGTAAATTTAGTGTAAAAGGGAACCTAAAGAAAGACTGTAGGAATGTAACTAATCCTATTCAAGGTGTTTTGGTTCTTTGTAATGATTTATAAAGTGGATCACGTGTTTTAGAGACCCAAGCCATGTGGCTAGGGATTTCTCTGATGGCTCATGTTGAGAATCCCTACCTCCCTTTTGGTTGTGCCTCTCTGAGCAATCAGGAGATACAGGCTATGAAAACTAGACTATCTTCCAAGGAGGCTTTGTGAAAGGAGACTGCACTAGGTTTTGAGGATGTTCATATAGTCAAAAGGAAAGGGAAAGATAAAGTGTTGGATGCTAAAGGTTTCTAGTTGGTCCTTACCAGGAGGTCCTCTAGACAGAATTTCAATGAGTTGGAGCAACCCATTATTCCTTTCTAGGTAGTGGTATCTGGGGTTGATTCTGCCTTACCTATCTCTGTACAGGAAACTTCTCCAACACCCTTTGCACCAACACTATAGGACAGCATTGGTGGTGTAGTTATTTTCCTTATGGTTGGAGACTCTCTGTAGGGGAAGGAAGTAGCTGATATTACTCTACAGGACTCTGGATCCAAGTCACATTCACTCACTCTGCTTGATATTCTCAATATATCTAAAAGTAGATATGCATTCAGAGAGGAATTTGGCAATCCATATGCTGGAAAGCAATCTGCAGATATTGATGATGGTTCCCTGGATAAGGATGACTCTGATGTCAGGAATGTTACCAAAGATACTGAGCCTATTGATGAAGATGATGTGGATGATGAATCACCGAACACGGGTGACAAAGATTTTACTTGGAATACCCCTAGACAATGGAAGTGAGGTAGACACCTTAGAGGTCGAGGAGGCTCTCGTGCAAGAAGCAGCAAGCATAAAATAAGATGACTACTTTTTTAGACTTTCTTTGGTGGTTGACTATCTTTTTTACTTTTCATCTTCTTTTCCTCTTCCTCCTCTTTCATGCATTTTATTTTCATTAATAAGTCTCTCGGGACCATGGATTCTTCCATGGTTCACACCATTTGAAGTATAAAAACACATATAAAGATGCATAAACACACACAAACACACACGTATATATACCCACATAATATATATAAATATATACAAATATATATAAATATAGATAAACAAACATAAATGCATAGAATTATCTATAAATATATGTGACTAAATAAATTTACATAAATATATATATACATATACATATATATATATATATATATATAATTGAATATAATTACATGTAAATATAAATATATACATATACATAAACACCTATAAATATACAAATATATAAATATATATATACATATAATTACATAGATATATGCCCACATAATATATATATATAAATAGAAATATTTATATATATATATATATATAATAATTAATAATTAGTAAAAAAATTATAGTTTATAATTAACAATTCTTGATTATTTAAAATAATAAATAATAAATAATTACAGATAATTATCAATACTTATTAAATAAAAAATAATGAATAATTTAAATAATAATAATGAATAATATATCATATATAATATATAGTATATATTATATGATATACAAATATATAAATATACATATATATATATAATTATGTATATCAATAAATATACCCACAAAATATATATAAATATGTAAAAATATAGGAAAATATATATGAATATATATATATATATATATATATATAATTAATAATTAATAATTAGTAAATAATTAATAATCAATAATTAGAAAATAATTAATAATTAACCGTTCATAATTATTTATAATTTTAAATTAAAAATAAAAACTAAAAAACAATTATAAGAACTCATAAATAATAGATAAATAAATAATTATTATAAATTAAAAAATTAATAAACATTTTAAAAAATCAAAAAACATTTTAAAAATAAAAAAAAACATTTTAAAAAATAAAAAAAAAAAAAAAAGCATCGCTAAATATTTAGCGAGAGTTTTAATGGCCATGAAGTGAACTGCTGCTAAATGATGATGAGTTTTAATAAAGCATCGTGAATTAGTGGAGGTTTTCTAAAACTATCGCTAAATAAATAAAAACTAGAAATTTAGCAATGCTTTTGAGAACCACCACTAACCACTATTTTTTTTGTAGTGTAAAGTGATCTATGGAAGAATAAATTCATGATGATATCAGACTTTGTGTATCCAATGAAACTTGACATAAAAGGCTAGTGTTTTCTCGAGCATGATATTTTCAGATAGTTTGATGTTACATGTTTATACGATGGAGGTCTAGTGTGTTACTTCAATTCGATGCTACTATTTTCTATAGTGGTTTGCAATAATTCAAATATAGAATATAATGAAATATCTAAAAGTGATGTTGAAGCATGATCCCACACCGACTTGAGTGAGGTACGACTAGACTTCTACTTAGTGCAGAAATATAGAATATTTGACTCATACTATGGTTCACTTCTATCAATAAGGGTCATTGAGTTTTTTTTATCACTGGTTTTTCATATTGATCTTACACTAGGGTGTTAGATTTAGTGCCCTCGAACCAACTTCTGTGTACTTTATGATAACATTTATTCATTGTTTTAAATATTAATAAACTATTTATCACATCATGATTCTTTTTCTGTGTGACATAGTATGTGATAATGTCCTAAGAGTAGGTGTCGCACTAAAAGGTTGTAGTAGTTCCCTACTACAATGAGAACCCGGAAGTGTTACGACACTATTCTTGAATATATGTTCTATAGTCGTATGATATCATTTTAGGGACACAAATGATACATGCTACCAGGGGTGGAGACTCATAGTACTTTGAGACATTTTCTCATGGTGTACACCCTTGGTAATATCGAGTAGGATATTATGAGAACGAGACCTTTGAGTAGGAAATTCACATTTATATGTGTTGTTGGATGTTCCTATCTATGGACATGTGTATTGATCCTTAGAATTTAATATTATTATTAATGAGTATTATGAGTCTTGTACTTCGATGTATTTATGAAAACCATGATGACAAATGTTCATGTTGGGTGTGTCACGAGTAATATTGTATTAACGAATAATATGAGAAAGGATTTGTCCCTTCTGTTTTTTAATGGAAGTTGATATCTTAGTCCCTTTGATGGAAATAATATAGCCTAAATAAATACATTTCCATGGTGTTCAATAGGCATGTTCAATTTCTAGGAAGTCAAAGAAAAAGACATCGATCACATAGGTTGATGACACCAGCATGCAAACTTCTTGATTTGAGATATTGTGATAAATATATTATATTACAAAGTAACCATTCATATAAGGTAACATGTCATTGCAACATTAACTTCTTTCTCTATGGGTGCCTTAGCGTGTTGCTAGATTCTAACCTTGGACTTTAGGCTGCTTCACCTAATTCTATTGAGAAAGAGACCTAGATGATCATACACTAAGTGTATTCAGAATCTCAGTTAAATAATATATTATTATTTATTATTTAACTAGTTGAATAAATATTATTCCTATGTGTGATTTAATAATTATTCATTTTTTCTTAATCACATATATTCTGTTAACATTATTTGAGAGAGTATAATGTGATCATAATATTTAATAAATTTTTATTTGTTATTTAGTGCATATATTATTTATTTATTTATTTAGTAGAGAATAATGCAGTGAAATTTATTTAATAAATAGATAGTCATTATTTAAGGCCTGATAAATATTGTAGGGGAAAGGTAGACTGAGTTTAAATGGTTTAATAAGAAAATAAAAAATATTGAATATTATTTTATTAAATAATATTTAATTTTAATTCACAAGTTAAGCGCATGTTGATAAATAATATTATTATTATTTAACATGGGTTTTTCACTATGACTAAATAAATAATTAAGGGCACTTGTGAAATTATTTTATTTTAACCCTAGTGATATATAAACCCAATTATATTATTTTCTCAATAAGAACAATTCATTTGTTTGGGTTGTGCACAACAGAATTGGAGAATTCTCTCAAGCCCTGAAGATCTCTCTTCTCCAAGATCACTCCTAATAATAGAGAAAAATATTCCTCCACCAGATCAAGGAGAATGCTTTGGAATCAATTCTCATAATGATCAAATGAATACAAATCAAGCACAAGGATCTATCATACTATCACTCAGAGATTCTTTCAGTAATGTATGGAGATTTTTGGAACACATATAGATCACTGCTAGAGGGAATCTGCACTTGATTCCTACAACACAACGATGGTCCAATGTAGATCTGTTACCAGATCTATCAACAAATAAATAATTCCATCAAGGTAATTATTATTTAATTAAATTAATTATAAATAATATATAATGATTCTCTCTCTCTCTGGTTTCGTGTGATTTATGTTCTCAGTCTTCTTTGATTCAATTTTGTTGAACACGGTGTTTATCGTCATGTAAATCTCATATTGACCATTAAACATGAAAAAAGAAATGTTTTACACCACCCATCGTATGCTTTTGTTATTCCCAGAACCTACATAGGGTTGGTTAATTTTGTGGTTGGGGATTTGAGTTTGTTTCTTACTACTTTCATTTATCTAATATGGTCACAATGATAAATTTTTTAAAATAGGTTTTTTTGGGTTTTAGGTTTTTAATGTTTTGGAAGATGGTTCTATCGAGCATCAAATTATTTTATGATCAAAAATCCCAGACGAGGACATTAAATGGTTTGATTCTCTTGACCCTTTAAAAAAATTATTTTAATTTTGTTTTGTTTTATTATATAAATATATATAAAAAACATTTAAAATACTTTTTTTATTTGGAATTACCATGATTAATGTAGTTCCAAAATATAATTAAAACCCTCACACAAGACTCCCTTTTCTATAGAAAGATACTTTTATATCCTGTATGGATTTTCTGTATAGTATTTAGTTTCACTTTGCTGACAATAAATTATAAGGGTCAACTTGGTTGTGGGCCTATCCTATGAGGGGGGTGAGGTCTGGTCAATGTTAGCCTAGAGGTGTGTGTGTTGTTTCATTTCTTATAACCTCCAAGACATTAAATAATTAATTAATAATACAATTATTTGTTAATAATATTATTATAATTGATAATACAATGATTAGGTTATGGATTGGCTTCCTATACGAGGAAGGTCGTGTGTAGTGATGAAATTGAACCCTAGAAATGGGTAGGGGTTGGCGGCAATCTATGGCCTCCCAAGAAGAGGAAGGTTATGGGTTGTGGTGTTTTGGTGTTGTAAGATCTATGATTGGAAAACTCTGGTCTTCTTACCTTTATAAAAGGTAGGTCTCATGTTGCAGGCATAGTGGAACTATGTCTGATGCGCGAATTGTTAAAGGTGAGATCTAGACCCCCACCCGACAACAAGCGCAACCGCGGGTGGCAGTGAAGAAAAACCCTTTCTTGATGTGGGGGCCAATGAAAGAATCATCATGTGGGAAATGATGAGTGGGATATGACATAGAAGGATCCCTTCTTGGTGATGGGTTGGCGATGGTGAAATATAAACCCTCGATCGACGGTAAGGGTGGGACGATTACAATGAAGAAAGATCCCCACTAGCCATGAGGTTCGATGAGGAAGGAAGGCCTCTGCTCATTATAGGGGTTAGCGACATTTTTTGGTAGGGTTCAATCAGATATTGTGGTAGAGGATATACCCCTCTTGATGTGGGGGTGGGTGGAGAAGGAAGACCTCTGATCGATACAGAGGTCGATGGTGATTCGGTTCAGCAGCGACACGGGATTTAGCGACAAGAGGTGGGTGTCACAGGTGAAAAATGGGTGACAGTGAGTGGCATGTGGTTTTGTTGTGCCTATAGGATCAACGATGATAGGTTTCGTAGGTAAAAGTGAGTGGAAACAGTCTACAAATCCCTTTGGGCCTCCAAGTTATGTGTTGAATCTTTTTTCTAGGCCTTTTGGCCTTATGTTTTGGGTCTTATGACTTATAATGGGTTTCCCTTACCCAACCAAATAGGGTCTCGCTTTTTTTTCTTTATTCAATAAAGGGGCTTGACCCCAAATCATTTCTTCAAAAATAATTGATAATATAATTAATTATTAAAAAATATGATATATATATATTAGATATTGGGGGCACAATTACAAACACACAAACACACATGGGCATAACCAAGTCTATACCCCCCCCCCACGCAAGGGATAGTCTGGTCCATTACCCTATTATATATATTTATATATATATATAATGGTATCTCATGGGCTAGCCTATAACGACCCATACTTTTCATACATAAATATTACATCTTATTAGATGAATTTTCAATACATAACATTACCATCTACACCAAAATCATATAGTTTTAGTGTCCTTAGAAACTTGGATACATAAACAATTTGTTCACAGGAGATATTATTCATAATTATCACCTTCCTTAGACATATCATACTTGAAACCTTTATTTATAACATGGGGGAAGGAAACATAAGAATGGGAGTGCTATGATGCTCAGTGAGGATAAAAAAGAAATATATCAATTATCATTTAAACATAACATGAGCATAATGGTATGAGAATACGGGCTTAACATTTGAAAACCATTACCCAGTATATCATAGATCATAAACTTGAACCATGTCATAAATCTTGACAATTCATAAGACATGAATTATAAAGGAATCAAAGAATATGAGCCATGAGAGCATAACAATGGAACAAAACATAATTTTTTTCATACACATGAGAATGAAAAATAATTTCATTAATATTTAAGGATAACTACCAACACTATCATAGTGGATTGGTTTCACTCCCAAAACCATCATATCCTTAGTCAAGGTTCACTCTCAAGACTATCATAATGGACAGAGTCCCTAACTGGATTGAGTTTACTCCTCATTCCAATCCTCATTATTGCATGAGATATCAATATTTATCCAATTCACTATAGGGATATATAATTCTGATCCCACCCATCACATAATGAAAATCATACATATGCATTCTACAAGATAATTTCATCATATCATAACCCATGAAAAGGAAATTAGTTTCTTAAAAAAATTATCATTTAATCATAACATAACCCATGGAAAATAAATGGGTTTCATAAACATATTTTCATTTTAATCGTAAATCATCTGGAGAAATAATAAGGATTTTATCATTATATAATATCCCTAGTAAATCTTATTTAATACCAAAATTTGTCATCTTAGATAGAAATTCCTTTAAAAGATCACTTGGAATGTTTCTTGAGGAAAATACTATTTTCACTTTGAAATCACTTATTCAAAATCCAAAAAAAACCCAAATATTAATGAAAAAACTTATTTGAAAAGAAATTTTGAAAATTTTAGAGGAATATGAAATGTATTGAGTGGTCATGATGATGTAAAATTCTATTCATGATGTGCATGTTAAAACAAAAATTCCTTTCACATTTTCAATAAAATATAAAAAATATATCATTCATAAAATGACAAGATGATTCCTTTTAAACCATTTTATAAAAATTAAAACATGGGTGAAAATGAATTTAAAAAATCATGGTAGAATAGTAAAAACATTCTTGAAAACATTTTTAGAAAACATGGACATGAAAGAAAAAAATCATGATCGAATTGTAAAACATAGTTGGTATTTTTTAAAAATATTCTTTTAGTTTATTGAGTACTTAAAGAGAGTAAAATGAAAGGAAAAAATGTAATCTCTGGAAATAAAAAAATAGAATAAAATCATGATATTACTGATAGTTAGATCATAAAATCTCATCATCTAAAACTTAATCATAAACAATTCTGATAAATAAAGAGATCATATCATAAATCTCTTACCTCGAGTTTGACTTACTTTGAAAGTGACTTAACCTACTGTATAATAAATTTAAATTTATTATAATTATATAAAAAATCCATACACATACTTATAATATCATAAATGATCCACTTATAATATTTTGACACCCATTTATTAACAATTCCTTGTTAAAATGGTCGTTTTTGGGTATTAACTATTTTATTTTTCATAAGGATTTCAATTCAGTAATTCCAGTCATTATACATTGATCTTGGTTACATCATCTTCTGAATTTTAATAATTATATAAATATAATATATATTTATTATATATATATATATTTAGAGTCATCCATAAAATTCAGAGATAAAAAAATGAATTACATTGTTCATGGAGACTATAGGTCATACGTACGCATGCACGATGTTTTCACTTTTTGATGGATGGAACGAAAGAAAAGTAAATAAAAATTCACCTTTATATAAATATTATAATATCATATATATAATATATATTCATTAAATCTATCCTTATTATCATCTATGAAAATCATAATCAAAAAATGAATCGCATCACTTCGTGGAGGTGGTGGTCCACACGTACGCTCAAGTGGTATTATTATTTTCCAATGAATTGAAGGTAAGAAGGTAGATATGATGTAGAGAATCTAATTTTATATATTGTATGAATTATTTTTGAGACTAGGTACTGAGATGAAGTGTGATTCTGAGACCCGGTGTGCCTAGAATAAATGTTTGAAATATATTAAATATATTAAATAGCACACGCACACAGTTTTCCAGAAAAAGTGGAATGAATTATAAAAAAAGGCCTGGATCAAAAATCTAAGAGAAATTTTGAGTTAAGATTGTGGTTTTTACCCTATGTGTGATATAAAATTTTTTGGTATGGGTTGTTTATGGAAAATTCATCGCGAACATGAATAAGAAATTAATTAATAAGATTAATTTATTTAATCTGTAATGATACAATGACTTAATCCTATTATTTTAGTACATTCTTATGGAAATTTTATAGGTTTAGCCACATGAACTTGAAAATTGATGACATTCATTGGACAACGTTGGAGGAACTCCATTGGCAGACAACAACCAGATCGAGGTTCCACGATCGGTGTGCAATGAAATCATAGGATCTTGCCAACAACAATGATGAAACTTCTTTCTTCATCAGCGATCGACCTGAATTGAGGTAAGATGTTTTTTTATTTTTATTTATCTTCTTTTATGATTCCTATGATGAAAGTGAATCAATCAACCAATGAATTGATTCACAGATCATGCGTATTGTGGGTACATGTTATATTTATCCGATATTTGGGTAATTGCTTTGTGATTATTTATTTATCTCTTCATTCATCATTCTAATAGAAAAAATCGAGGTCAACACAAACATTGGACAAGGTTCATTCCTCATGTTTTTTATTGTGCTTTTCTTCTGATTATCCAATAAAAACGCATATTTTAATTACATTTTAATGTTATTAAATGTTCATTTTTTGATATTATGGGCCTGAGTTAGTGGATTTTAATTTTTAACATCCATTCTCATCATTTGGGCACTTCAGGCCTAATGTGTACCAATTTAGACCCAATGATTCATATGATTTTAAGGAATTTAATTTTCCATATTTTAATTTGATATTTTTTAAAATGTATCTAAACTTTAATATGAACATTTTTCATTCAGGGATCAACAGAGGATTCATAAAGGATGATTGGGATATTTAAAGATGAATGGAAGCAATTCTAGAGAAGGAAGATTGGACACCAGCCCACTGATGAGAATGTGGGAGAATGTGGGGCCCTCAATACAGGCCCAATGAAGCCAAAATTTCGTTTTATTATATAGGACATATATAGGAACAAATCATTCTTCAGGATCCAGTGCTAATTCGTCCTCCATGGTGGTTATTAAGGTGGCCCAATTTGGAGATAAAATTCTGGGCCAGATTCTAAGGCCCATAAAAATCATCCCACTAATTTAATCATATCTCGAAAAGGTGCCTCTGTTCGGTGGAATCAAGTAGGATGCAACTTTGGTTCAAGGGTGGAAAAGTCTCCTCTCCCTTACTTTCTACCACCCTAGGCCTACCATGCTCAAGTGGGATCCTTTCTACTATTGGGAGCTCAACCCAAGCCTCTTGAAATTCCTATTTAAGGTAGTGGTGGTGGAGGATTTTATCATCTTTGGTTCTTTTTTAAATTGTAATGTTATGATGCAATTTTGTTGTCTCAAGTTTTCCTTACACATGTAAGTTGTTCAATTCACTTTAGTTTCTTAATAAAATTTCTTCTACTCCTCTTATTCTGTTGTTATACATATCACTTTGATATCTTTGGTTTAATGTGTGAATTTATTCACACCAAACCTTGTGAAATTATCACACAATAGTGGAGCGATCATTATTTAATTATTTTTCTTTTACTTATCCTTTTCCTCCCTCATGAGTCTACTTTCTGCTTTCATTGAAACCATAGACTCAATGGAGGGCTAACCCACTTATGGGTTGATCCAAGGGAGTAGAAAGGGGTTGGATTGGATGTTATTTCTCACTCCATTAATTTCTAGTCACTTCTTTTAATTGATAATTTTGTTTAAAGATCTTTAAACTCCTTCATCCTTGTTGAATTTAAGGACACACACTTCAAGTGATAATACGAACCTTTACCTTGAAGTGATAAAAACATTAATTCTTCAAGTGTATAGGTGATTAGTATTAAAGGGTGTAGGTATTAAATCAGTAAGTGATGATGTTTTTTTATCTTCTTAAATGAACCCATATCAAATATAAGAAATTGAAATATATGAAAAGGAATGCATCTAATCCACCCCAAGTGATAACCTAGGATCAAATCATTCTTTTAATTTGAATTCACTTAAGTATCTTATCATTCACTTAAACTCATATAATATCAACCCAAGTTGGCCACTTCATAGTCAAAAACAGTCCATAGAATGTATGTGTCTGTAGGTTACTTCTTAGGTCTCTGAGGATTTGACAACCCAAGCTAAACTACAAGGACCGTTCTACATTTATCTCTTGGGTAAATTTGAGCGTGAATCATATTTTAGCACCATTTTCGAGGACCTAAGTAAGTTAAATTAGACACTAGCTTCCTTTTCTCACCTCACTTCTCTAATCTCATCCCCAATTTCATTCCTATGGAAAACCCTTTTGAACAAATCTGAACATGGGGAACCTCTCCTTACTTTGATCACTCCACACCGAGTGTGATGTACAATGACCATCCTAGTTTCTACTGGTGGGATAATCAACAACCTATTGAGCCACAATTTTTTTAACTCTTATTCTCCACAAAACATTCCAACCTATTTTGAATTCCAATCCCAACAAGTCCAATCAGAACATCCTCCTGTGTAATTCCAAAAACTTAATTATCCTCTTGGAATAGACCATCTATCTTAACCACTTGCCCATCTTGATCCACATACATTAATTAAGAAATTGTGTCAACAAATGGATAGAATTACTTCTGAAGTTTCATCCTTGAGAGTAGAACTACAAAGCATTGAAATAGTTATGGAACCCATTCCTAGTCAGGTTGTCCATTCCTCATCATTCATAGAGGAATCTTATTACACAAAAAAATCCCATGAAAATGCTAAAGAAATTTCCTTTGAACCTAGGATACTCGATGAACATGAATTAATATTTGATGGGTGTTTAAATGAAAAGGAAACTGATTTTTTGAATTCATAAGAGGTAAATTTGACACCATGGATTGTGTGTCCTGAATATTTCTCCATTAATGATTTTTCAGAACTAAAATTCACTACACCATTGGGAGAAATAATGAACTTAGAGTCCATACCCATTATTGAAACTAATATTTCCAATTTGATAGTTGAATATTCCATTAAAAAGGAACCTTTTTTGTTGAGAAATTTAGAAAATGAAACTGAGTTGGATTCAAAATCTCGACCAGTGTCTGAATGTCCTATCTAAACCAAGATAAAAATTATTATCCTTCCTTTCCCACTCAAGTATCCCTTAATAAGGTATAACCATGACCTTTTAGTTGGAATTAATTCTTTTATTGAAACCAAAAAAGATGTAATGATCATTGATGTCTTAGGAAAGACTGCAGAGGAAATTGGAACCATCATTTCTGATATTCCTTGGATTTACCCACTCATTTTAGAATATAGGTTTGTGAATGAAACAAATTCTTAACATAGAATCAATATCAACCTAGTAGAACTGGTGAAACATGTGGTCCTTAAAATGTTTAAAGTTGGTATTGGGTAAGTTGTGGGTTCAAGTCGAGCTAACGACGTTAAACAAAGCGCTACATGGGAGGTAACCCATGGTTTTCAAGTTTCCAATAATTTTTTTATTTTAAAAAAATTTATGTTTTAAATAGGATTAATTAATCCTTTTGATATTTAAAAAATAGAATTTTGACCTATTCTTCTATTATGAGTATGGATGGGTATGAAAGGGGAGCGCCATATTCATCTGTGTCACGTGGTGTGATCCTTGAGTAATACCTTAACCAGAAATTTAAAAAGAAGACAATGTATTATCAGTTCATTTTTTTATGTGTTTGTAGGTTAAAATAAAAATATATATAATAATAATAATAAAATTAAAATTCCACATTGTAGGTCATGGGGAAAACCCTGTCACAGCTGGCAAAGCTGCGAGGAATCAAACCTGGGACTGAAGGGAGACAAAGGTGTTCACTTACCACTGACCTATGACTTATTGTGCTTCCTTATTCTATAGTTTTTATATATATACTTATATTTTATTTTTATTATAAATATATATATATATATATATTGTTTTTTTTTTTGTTCATTTTTTCCTTTTTCCACTAGGGAACTCTGCAAGTGACATGGATATCAAAGGACTAAATTGGAGCAGCAAGAACTTCAACTTCAACCACCAGGTGACTTCATTACATGATCCTTATATTTCAATTTCTTTTTTGAACTTCCCTTATCTACCTCTACTCCTTATAAATTTTATTTTCTTCAAACACTGGGGATAGTGTTATTTTAAGTTGGGGGAGATAAAATAAAAAAAATTACTTTTGTGTGGAAAAAAATGATTTGAAAAAAAAATGTGTGTAAATGGAAGGAAAAATTCCTTTAACTTTGAACATGATAATACACATTGAAAACATTGAAACTTAATATCAAATAATTTAGCATTCCCTGATTCTGATTTTAATCCATGTATAATTTCACGAGCATAGATTTTGGAAAGTGTGGCTGTCCAATGTGATATTTCATCATTTATATTTTCATCCAAATAAAAAAAGATCACAATGCACGTCCTTTGGATAGTGGGGTATTAGTTTGAGTTCATGTTGTCCCCTAAATAAATATCATAGTTTTGGTAATCATTTTAGTTTTAATATGAGTATTAAAAAAATCAAAAAAATCAAAACAAAAAATCAATAAATTTGCACATAGAGCAATTAAATGACCTAATGTGTGGCTTTCGACACTTGGGGATCATGAATCAATAGTTTTATGGCCCATAGTTAGTAATTTTATCTCTATTTGTGGTCATTTGACTTTGTTTTTGAATGAGTTAACTCGAGATGATGCCCGAGTATGTGGGCTTCACTTGGTGCCCTATGGTCTTTGAGCCTAGGATCCATCGGCAAAGTCTCGCTACATGGGTTAACTCTTTTGAGTGCAATTTCAATTATCATGGATATATTGAAAAAAAAAATTAATACTCATCTTAATTTTGAAATGTGATTCCACCTAGCTCTTCCATCCTTTCCCCCTTGAATAAAGATGAACCCCCATGTCTATTATGATACACAACACATCCTCATAATTAATTGATATTGGATGAAATATGGAAATGAATTTGAACAAAGGAATGGGCTTGGGATTGGGATCTTCTTATGAAACTGTCTTGTATTAAAATATTTTGATTGGTTTCATGATTTTTTGGTATAAGGGTTTTTGGTGATCATTGTGTATTAAAATGTTTTTGGAAAAGGGAATTCGAATTTCATATTGTTGAGATACATTTTGCTCGAGACTATAAAATCTCAAGTTGGGGGTGTGATTAGCCAATAAAAAAACATATTTTAATTACATTTTAATGGTATTAAATGTTCATTTTTGATATTATGGTCTTGAGTTACTGGATTTTAATTTTGAACATTCATTCTCATCATTTGTGCACTTCATGCCTAATGTACACCAATTTAGGCCCAATGATTCATATGATTTTAAGGAATATAATATTCCATATTTTAATTTTATATATTTTTAAAATGTATCTACACTTTAATATGAACATTTTTTATTTAGGTATCAAATAGAGGATTCATAAAGGATGATGGGGATATTTGGAGATGAATGGAAGCAATTCTAGAGAAGGCAGATTGGACACCAGCCCACTGATGAGAATGTGGAGCCCACAATACAGTCCCAATGAAGCCCAAATTTCTTGAGATTATATAATACATATATAGGAACAAATCATTATTCAGGATCCAGTGCTAATTCGGCTTCCATTGTGGTTATTATGGCGGTCCAATTTAGAGATAAAATCTGGGATAGATTCTGAGGCCCATAAAATCATCCCACTAATTTAATCATATCTTTAAAACCACATATTAATTTGGGCTGAAATTTTACATAGATCTATGGGAAATCCGGATATTAATTTTTTTCCTCTATGACCCACTCAAATTCGGCAATCTAGAAGGTTTTATAGGTGCTTATATTCGGTGGAAGCAATCTGGCTGCAACTTCGGGTCAAGGGTGGAAAAGTCTCCTCTCCCTTACTTTTCACCACCCTAGGACTACCATACTCAATTGGGATCCTTTGTACTATTGGGAGATAGACCAAAGCCTCTTGAAATTCCTTTTTAATGCAATGGTGTTGGAGGAGTTTATCATCATTGGTGCTTTGTTCAATTGTAATGTTATGTTTCAATTTTGTTGTCTCAAGTTTGTCTTCTACATGTAAGTTGTTAAATTCACTTTAGTTTCTTAATAAAATTTATTATTCTACTCTTATTATATTTTTATACATATCACTTTGATACCTTTGGTGTAAGGTGTGAATTTATTCACACCAAACCTTGTGAAATTATCACACAACAGTGGAGTGATTGTTATTTAATTGTTTTTTTTACTTCTCCTTTTCCTCCCTCATGAGTCTACTTTCCACTTCCATTGAAACCATAGAATAAATAGAGGGATAAATCACTTATGGGTTGATACAAGGGAGTATAAAGGGGTTGTATTGGATGTTATTTCTCACTCCATTAATTTCTAATCACTTCTTTTAATTGAGAATTTTGTTTAAAGATCTTTAAATTCCTTCATCCTTGTTGAATTTAAGGTCACACAATTCAAGTGATAATATGAACCTTTACCTTGAAGTGATCAAAAATTTGATCCTTAAAGTTTATAGGTGATTATTATTAAAGGGTGTAGGTATTAAACCAGTAAGTGATGATGTTTTTTTTATCTTCTTAAATGAATCCATCTCAAATATAAGAAATTAAAATAGATGAAAATGAATGCATCTAATTAACCCCAAGTGATAAACTAGGATAAACTCATTATTTTAATTTGAATTCACTTAAGTATATTATCATTCACTTAAACCCATATAATATCAACCCAAGTTGTCCAATTCATAGTAAAAAACAGTCCATAGAATGTACGTTTCTGTAGGTTACTTCTTAGGTCTCTGAGGATTCGGCAACCCAAGCTAAACTACAAGGACCTTTATACCTTCATCTCTTGGGTAAATTTGAGTTTGAATCATCTTCCCCATGTCTTCATTAATCTCAAGCAAATTGCTTGCACCGCGGTACGAAATATACTAGTAAATTGAATGTCGTTCACCCGTTTCTTGGTCTAATGGTTTGGTATTGTAGATCCGATCTTGGTAACACATGATGATCATGTGATAACAAAAGAATAAGTGGATTATATATATTTGGTATACATTATTTGTTTTATTTGTTGTACCATGAGGGAGGACATGTTCAGCCATTTTCTGAATGTTTTTTAAGGCCAGAATTCAGTGTTCAGTGACATTATGGCTCAACCGATGGTATTCCTTAGTTTCCAGTAAGGGAGTGGAAAAATTGATGGATGGAGGAGTGGAAGTAAAAGCATGAACTAGATATGGAAATATAGAAAATTTCACATTACACGGCATGTGTTCTGGAGGAACATGCCATGTGGGACCCTCACAACATCGACTAGGGTTTTTGGGTGAAGTTAAGTATCACACTGTGTGTGACCCTATCACATGGTGTGTGACCCCCTCCCAATGGCTCAGCATGTAACTTTGGTGGTACATGGACATGACTAGGAGAACATGGGTACAGGAATGCCATGTACTTCGATACAGACATGGCCAAGCTAGGTGTACATGGGCAGAGTTGTGTACTTGGACATGGGTAGAAGTACATGGGAATGGGCACATAGTGTACTTTTACATGGACACAGGCATGGTTCATTTACACAGGAATAACTCGGTGTCGAAGGGACATGTCATGTACTCCTTCATCATCATCATATTTTTTATTTATAAAATAAAAGAGTACAAAGAAGAGGCAAATGAAAAAAGGACAAGAGAAAGAGAGTATAAAGAAAGAAAAACATGGTCCCTTAAGGTGGTCTATAGTGTTGAAGCCCAAGGGAATCGCCTCTAATGAGATCCACCCCCTAGGGAGGCAAAGACATCTATGAGGGATAAAGAGTAAAATTAGTCGCATGTGTGGATAAAGAGGCAAGAAAATAAGATACCTTATTGCCTTCACGCTAGGTATGATAGATCTTGGTAGTGTTTCATATAAGGCCCCTTAAACTTCTTACAATTTATGATATAGACCACGGTGCATTGCAAGTATTCATCATGGAGTTACAAATAATTAAGAAGTTTGTATCCATCCTGAGGTTCACATTCCATTATCTATATAATTCCAAGCCGATTAACATCATCATTGCTTCAGCTTTGAGGGAGTAAACCACATCCTAAAAACACTAAGAAGGCTAAAATGAAAACTTCACTGGATTCTCGGATCACTCCTCCTCATTTCATGAAACCTAATGAGAAAGATCCATTAGTGTTGAGTTTATTACCAAATCCAAGGGGATTCTAGAAAACCTAGAGTCCTAGAGAGGATCCACTAACCGAATGAAAAATGGACATACCTACCTGGAGGGGGAAGAGGGTGGAAGCATCCATCTAGTTCTTCACAAGTCAAATCATGTCTAATAAGAGAAATTTAGTTATGATCACCAGGGTCTTACTTGATCAGTTTCCCCCTTCAAAGTGAATCTTATTCTTATATTTCCACAAAAACCAACATCCAAAAATTAAGACAACTTATCGAGCTTTTCTTTTAGGATCAGCCTGCTCTAATCCTTGGAACCAGCTACTAATGAAATGGGTATCCCTGATACCATGACCATTGAAGCCTATAAAGTCATTGAAGCTTTTCCAGATCATTTACACCCACTTGATTTTAAAAAATAAATGTTTTCTACTCTCCTCCCGCCTGTTCTTATAGTAGGAACACCTGGAGAATAATTTTATTCCAAGATTCATGATATTATCATCAGTGGGTAAGTCTCTATTCCATATTCTCTATAAGAGGAAATTTTATTTAGCATGAACTTCTTTACACTAAAGAAAATCATTCTAAGGATCCCGTTGATTTGAGGAAGAGAGCATTCGGCGATAGTCCTTTACTGAGAAGCTACCTGAGGATGAGTTCGCAAACATGCACATATCTGGATCTTCATTGGTATCAATGAGATAAAAGGTTCTATGCTAATTAGAGTTTAGGACCACATTGATGAAAGTCGAGTGGTCGCTCGCTTGCTAGAATGAAATATTTGTTGCTAGACAGTCTGGGAATCCAAGCATTGAACCTTCCTAATTATGATTCCAGAATTAGATCTCCCCTCTCTCCATGGTCCACTGAGTGTGGTCCTTGAGAGTCAATAAATGTGGTTTTATAAATTTACATAGGGATCTACTAGGAGCCTCTCTCTCCCCCTCAGATGTAAACTCCCATTACACATCCCCAAAGTGAGTTACCTTCAATCACATCCTAGGATAATTTCACATGTAGTCTCTACAAGGTGTCTGATATGTTTTTGAAATTGATACCTACTTATTTTGTGGGTTTATACATTCTCCTCTATGAAGTCCAATGGTATTTACTATCACCATTAGCATCCCAGATGGATGTGGCCAGAATTCTATCAATATTACGAAGGACTGGCTTTGGAACTCTGATAGCCGAAAGAGCATGGATAGGGATGGTCATGAGCACACTATTAACCAGAGTATTTTTCCACCAAAGGATATGTAAAAGTTCTTCTAATTTGTTATGAGACTCGTAATCCTTTCCACAATAGAGTCAAATTATTGTATACACAATCTTCCTAGACAAATGGTGGGCCCCGGGTAGACTATAGGGAAGCTCCTCTATTGAATACCAATGACATTACTAATCACTCTGATTCTCCTATACAGGCAGTGTTAAGAGATGAAGATGATACTCTTTGAATGGTTGATAATCTGGCCTCTCAAATTTCAATAGTCGTCAAGAACCCCAATCATTACTCTATTAGATATCCTTCTAGCAATTAAGAAAATTATGATATCATCTGAAAACATGACATGAGAGATGTTGGTGGAGAGAGCCTTGTAATGGTAGGTAAGAATGGTTCCATTGTATAAATTCTTGTTCAGGTTTCTACTTAACACATCCTAGGATAATATGAGGATGGTAGGGGATAGGGTATCACCTTTCCTAAGACTCTATATTGCTTTAAAGAATCCATATGACTTTATGAGGAAGGAAATATCCAACCAAGAGGAGCTCAAGCATCTGAAAATGAGGTCAGTCTCCCAAGTAGAGAAACCCATATTCATGAGGACCTTAATGATAAAATTTCATTCAATGCAGTCATAGGCCTTTTCCATTTCAAGATTTACAATCTTGTTTGATCCAAGGACCTTATTGTTGTTAAAATCCTTCTGTGAGGCCCATAGTGAGATCCTCAGTCATCTTCTTTCCTTGGGTGGAGTTCTTGGTATCGTCGTGACCAACACTACATGGGTGTTGATCCTCTACTTAGAAGGTTATTCTAGATTTAGTTGTTGGTATACCCCATGGGCTTGGGTGTGATCCTCATTTTTGTATCGTATCTCTTCAGACTTCTAGTGTATCCTTGATATGATGAGACCTGATGAGCATGACCTATCAGATGAGTCTCATAAATATTATCTAACTCGTGGAGTTTGTTCTCCTAGATGAGTTATATGTGAAACCTTCTAGTAGAAATTTTAGGCTGAAATTATGGTTATGACTTTACCTTGAGATTGTGTTTCTTTGTTGAGTATATCTATATATTCTTATTATATGTGTTGTAGACATATACCTATGTAAAGATGACTATTATTCCTATTGTTATATGCTTTGTGGTTTTGGTGTGTCCTACTGAGTATTGTTATGCTCACCCCTACATGGGATTTTCCCACACATGTCATGTCTTGTGCATATGATTGACCTTTTGATAGAGTCCTAGAGGGTCCAAGACTAGGTAGTGCTTAGTGAGTCAAATAGACCAAGGTGTGTTCCTATAGTTATCTTGATATTATCCCCCGTCTTTACTTTTAGGTTGGATTTGTTTTTCATACTCTTTGTGGTGGGATTTTATTTAGACCTGTTTACTTTCCATTACTTCTTTCCATACTCTGGTTTTGGGATTTATATGTATGCATGCATGATTTATCAGTTTTTTTATATTTCATCATTGTATGTGCTTGGAGATGTTTTCATGTGTATAGTTAGTTTAGGATAAGGCCTCCCATGTTAGTGATATGACTATTCGATGCTATTCATCAGCCCTTGGCCTATTGGAGGTGGGCTTGGGGAGTCACAGCACGATCCCCATTGGGATGGGTCGTGATAGAGTGATATCAGAGCAGTGACCTATTGCAATAAATTATTTGTGATAGGACTCTAACCCATCAGAAATAAGTTTAAAAAATGAAAAATATAAAATATAAAATATCAAAATATCAAAATAATTTAAAAACTGTAATAAAAAATTACAAACATATGAAATAATAAAAATATTGCACAAAATATTTTCATTTAAATTTTAACATAATAAATATGTATATAATGTATCAATCACTATAGAGTAATAGGGGTGTTGGAGGGTCATATGGGAGAGGAGGGTGAGAGAACTCCATCCCTAAAACTTGAACCAGCTATTTCATGTACTTATTTTGTTTCCCCTATCATCGTTGCATCTACTTCTCCTATTGTTGGTTTTTTCGAAGGAGTTCTTCTTGCTACCTATGCATGGTCTTTATAACCTCACTCTAAGGTCATAACTACTCCTCATTCTATGAGACCGATGATGATGAATCTCCATGATCTCCCCTCGAGCTGGACGTCGACCATGCAGCAGTACCATAAAAACTATCAGGAATCAGTTGAGAACTGATAACTACCACTAAGCCCTTATCGAAAGCATATTATGTCTCCTACATCCATGATGCATCATAAAATCCTTCTAGACCGGTGGTTTGACTCTTAGTATCAACCAAACTCTCATCCTGTGTTTAAGAAGTCGTATCCTCATATGACTCCTTCAATTGCAATTCTAAATTAAAATAGTTAAAATATCATTTTCAGTTAATTTTAAAACTCAAAAAAAAATACACTATCCATAATCTAATGCTAGAGACCACCTGTAATATCTCCAGTGATAGGATCAATGTATATCCTCTTATAAACATCTAACTTTGTAATATCAGGATGTTCAACTGTCTATATGAGTATAAAAATAAACAGTTTACATTTAAAGTTATATAAATTATTAAAAAAAGTACTTATCATATGTCGTTGATGTGTACTGAATGTAAAACTACCATCTCAATGTGTCACCTCATATCTCCCCTGGTTCTTCTGACTCAATGATGCTCTTCTCTAAAAACTAGCTCTCTTCTAGTATGAACATAATCTATCTGAAACTTGAGATGAGATGTAATCCGGTTCATAGGTACAACAAGACTGACAAAAATCCATGACTCTCCTTCTTCATATATTTCCTCCTCAAATTGTGCAGAAAATGATGATAGTGCTCACACATACCCACCTTTCAGGCCTCCCTAATATAACTTTCCATGCTATCATCGATGAGATTCTATAAACCCTATATTTTTTTAATAATAGAAAGTTAATAATTAAATAAAATTCAAAACAACTATTATTTATTTACGTATTATCCAATAATCAAACATGTGGTACTAAATGTTAATGGGAATCTGATCCCATGTCACTCATACCTCATAAAAATAGTTCCAAAAAATAGTGCTCTCCTATCCAACAACTATATATGAAAATCTGTGAAAAAAACAGAACAAATAATCAAAAAATTAGTATATAAACAAATTAGTAAAAAGTAATGAAAAATAAATAAAATACACAACTAAACATACCTTCTTATGCATAGATCAATGTCAAGACATGGGTGTCACTCAGGAATATGGTCGGGAATCATCAATCTCACAAGAACATGACCCCTCTGTGTTGATGGTGAACCACTAAGAACCTGAGGGTCAGATAATAAAGCATTAGGCTCATCACCAGGTAATAAAATCTCCTCAAGGCTACTAAATATATCATCATAAGTATCTTTAACAATCTGAAACATGAAAATAATGTTGTCAGCAAATAATTGAAAAATAGTATTATATATTTATTTATTTATTTATTTATTTATTTATTTATTTTGATTATAATTAACAAGTAATTGTATCATTCTTCATCTTCATCCTCATCTTCATCCTCGTCTTTATATAAGACGATGTCAATGTCTTTATCCTTATCCTTATTATCATCAATTTCTATAGGATTTTCAACTTTATCATCACATTTTAATTAAAATTATTTTATTACATCATCAACATCATCATTAATGTCAACCTATAACTATGGGGTGTCATCATCAATATTCACATAAATACATTGAAAAGATGTATTTGGATATGTCTCTTGAAAATTTCCAATTCATTTCACTTCAATAGAACCATGTTCACTTTACATAAACTTATTTTCATAGGATTTCATTTTTATAATACTCCACCAATCAATTAACTCTCTTGAAGTAGCATAATAATTGGCATAATATATTTTATGTGCTTGATGAGACAATAAAAATGGTTTATTTACTACAAGAATACTTTTATATTTAATATCAATGATTCCATGGTGCGGATGAATACAAAAACCTCTATTAGTATTAAAGCAATTACATTTAAACATCGTTACATAATTTTTTCCCAGATAACATAACTCAATTATTTCATCCAACATGACATAAAATTAAAATTCACTTTCTATACAATGAGATCCTTTTAATAAATCACCACTATTCATTGTTTTTTTGATTCACTATATGCATGTGTATGAAATAAAAAACCATTCACCATATATATTATAAGATTTTACCATTTTGGATGGTGGGTTACTCAATACACATAATCAATTATAAATTTTATTGGCATGTTGTAATACCTAAAAAACTGAACAATTAACAATATAATAAATAATAATTTTATTTCATATGTTAAACCATAAAAAATTTACTTTACTAGTCTTTGAAACCAGTAGGAAAAATTATGTTACCAACATTCTTTAAGAGAATCTGCTATAATTTGTGGAAATTTTTTCTTAATGTGATCATTATATAATCTACAAATAAAATAATATTGATTTATTTTAAAAAAAATAAAGAATATGTTCTAGTATCACTCACTGTACAAATCGTGTCATTTTTTCACAATTGAGCAGAATATATGTATAAGCATTGTGATTCTCATCATCTGAAAGTCATCATTCATGGACTCCACCAAATCCAAGTTCAGGTTGATTAAAAAATAATAATTGAATAGTCATTGAATCATCAACATTTCACTCATTATGACCCATTCGGTTATGTTTTGAAGGATATTCAGGTTGGAAATAATAGGAGCAAAAAAAGAAATTTCCTCTTGTAAATAAGCTTTTACAATTGACCCTTCAATTGATACATTGTTACGTACCATTTTCTTCTGTTTCTATATACACCACTCATATAGATACATCCATCATAACTTTATTGGCCCTCCACATTTTTCTTTATATAAAAAATGTAATATCAAATGTTCCACCAAATCAAAAAAAATCGGTGAATTTTTTTCATTTTACATAAAATTAAAACAATGTCTTCTTATAGTATACTAATTGCATCATAGTTTGTTGTCATCACCCATAAGTCTTAGAAAAAACATTACATTTCTTTTAGTGCATCCCAAATTTAATAATTCAACAAACCTTTAAATCCAATTGGTATAATGCTTTCCAATATAATATGAAAATCATGACTTTTTAATTTAGTAATATGATTTTTTTCTGAAACATCTATCCAAATTGGAAACATAACCATCAGGTAGTCTCAAATCCACAATCCACTAGAAAAATAATAAATGTTTATTTTTGTAAAGTGTGTAAACCGCTTTTTACTTTATTAACTTATGTGATCTATCATTTTCAAAAAAACTCAAGTTATGGACGTTAACAAATTTGGGAAAGATCTAATCATACCTTTAAATTATCTTTGATATTTATAGGTGTGTCCAAAACTGTATAAAATATATTATCAAAATAGTTCTTCTCAATATGCATTACATCTATCATGTGATGGACCAATAAATAAAACCAATATCGAAGGTCCCAAAAAATACTTCATTTAATCCAATTGTGATCCTTCCCAACGCTATCTATTTTTTTGGTTTATAGTCGGACCAAAAGTAATGGGAGGTAATGAAGAAATAATATATTTTAAATCAATACCTAAGATCATTTTTGGAGGTCCATCTCTTTTAATTATACCTTTTCTGAAATTATTTATATTCCTTCATAAAGGATAATCAATAAGAATAAATCTATGATGATAGTGGAAAGAGATGGTTTTCTACCATTGATGAGCATAAATTCTTTACTACCACTCATATAGTATGAACATGATTTTGGACCATTTGTACTCCATCCAAATAACATGTTATATTCTAGGAAGTCACTAATTGTCCACATTAATTCAACTTTCATTAGAAAATTTTGTTTCACAACAACATCATATGTACTGACAACATTAATCCACAATAAATTTAACTCATCAATCAATGGATTCAAATAAATATAGATATTATTTTTTGGATGTCCTAGAATTAATAAGGTCAAAAAGATATATTGCTTATTCATCAACATCTAAGGAGGTAAGTTTTATGAAGTTATAAAGATGGACCAATTAGAATATTTACTACCGTAAGAAATAAATGGACATAAACTGTCATTAGAAAGATCCAATCATATGTTATGGGATTTTGAAGAAAAAGAAGGATGTGCCTAGTCAAAATGTTTCCATGAATTACCATTACAAGGATGATTTAAGCTTTTACTAGTTGAAATATTGGTTTTATTCCATGACATCAATGAAGTTGTGTTTTGAGACATAAATAAATACTGCAATCTAGGTGTAAGTGGGAAATACATCAAATGTTTAACACGAATCAATCCATACTTCCCTAGTTTATCCTCTTTGTATCTTGATTTTCCACATGTGGGATAACTAACTAACTACTCATTTTCATCATAATAAAAGATGAAATCATTTGAATATACATGAATCTTCTGATAACCAAGACCCAAATTACTAACCATCCTCTTGCACTCATAGAAATTTATAGGCAACACATTTCATTCATGTAAGAGTGATTTAACAAAAGAAAATATCTGATCAAAACAGCAATTTGATATTCCATTATATGGTTTAGTATCCATAAATTTCACAACCACTTTAAATTTCCTTATCTTACAACTAGGATATAAGGCATCCTCAACAAACTTCAGCAGCTCACAAAATCAAGATGGTTCTAACTCAGTATTGAAATTAATATCATCTTGAGTTTCATTTTGTTGAAAAGACGAACCGAAAACATCATGTACTAAAATTTGAAATTGTGATGTATTTGGAACCAAATTATTAATATCTTCTTTAAAATTGTGATCACTACATTGATACCAAAAACATAATCTTTTTAAAAACCAAAACAAAATAGATGACCCCCTACATTGTCAAATGTGTTAAACCTCCTCAGATCAAATTTCTTACATGGACACTTAATTGTCCCTTCCCAAACAAATCTAGTTTTGATGATGAAAATGATAAAAAATATTTAACACCCTCAATATATACAAGATTTATACCAAAACTATTTGGATTTCACTGATGATTTATCCAATTTTGATCATGTAATAAAGACCATTGTCGACTTCCTTATTCCATATTTCTCTAAAAAGTACTAAATAAAAAATTTGTTTATGTGATTAATTTGATAAAAAAAAAAGAAATTCCAAAAAAGATTAGAAAATTAAAAAATTATAATTTACTTGTAAATATTATCAATTTATCTATTTACCTCTAATTTTTAGTAACTAGAACTAATTTTTAGTAAGTACCGTTAATTTTTAATAAGTACTACTAATTATTACTAATTACCGATAATTTTTACTAAGTATCGCTAATTACCACTAAGTACCGCTAATTACCACTAATTATTACTAATTATTACTAGTTATTACTAATTATTACTAATTATTATTACTCAGTGCTAATTATTACTAAGTACCACTAATTATTACTAATTATTCACTAAGCACCACTAATTATGTCTAAGTACCACTAATTATTACTAATTATTAATAATTATTGCTAATTAACACTAATTAAGACTAATTATTACTAATTATTATTAATTTTTACTAAGTACCACTAATTAAAACAAAGTACCACTAATTATCACTAATTAACACTAATTACCACTAATTATAACTAATTACTACTAATTAAGACTAAGTAGCACTAATTATTGCTAAGTACTACTAATTATTGCTAATTATTACTAGTTACTACTAATTATTATTAATTACCATTAATTATTATTAATTACTATTAATTATTACTAATTATCGTAAATTATTACTAATTACCGCTAATTATTACCAATTACTACTAATTATTACTAATTACCGCTAATTATTAATAATTACTGCTAATTATTACTAAATATTACTAATTATTACTAATTAATGCTATTTATTACTAATTATTACTAACTACCGCTGATGCACATGGATTTTACATGCATTTTTAAAAAAATTCTAATTCAGTTTTAATTATTTTTCTAACTGCTTTTAGCATTTTTAGGTTTTTTTACAGTTTTTTAGTATTTTAGATATTTTGATAATTTTTAGTTAATTTTTATACTAATATTAGTAATTTAGTATTTTTTTTTAGTTTATTTTAATTTTATATTTTATTTTTATTTTTATTATGTGTATAATTATTGATTTAATGTAACATGTAACCTTGATTTATTTAATTATATATATGTAATCCTATCTCTTTAATTTTTTTAGCTTTTAATTAATTTTATTAGTTATATTGATTTTATACATTGTTAACATTTAATGTGTGACACTTTTTATTTTTAGCAGTTTAATTTATATTAGTTTTATTATTAGTTTATTAATATTTTTTAGTAATTATATTAATTTTTTATTTTTGAATATTTTTTTTTCTTTTAAAATATTTCTAGTATTAATACAAGTTGTATTAATTTTATTAGTTTATTAATTTTATTAAATTATATTAATATTTAATATTAGTATCATTATTATTTTATTATTATTATTATTATTATTATTATTATTATTATGTGTATAGATTAAAATTTTATCTAAATATTAGTTTTATTTTATTTTGTATACCTATATATATAGTCTAATTTATTTTAGTTGCTAATTATTTACATGAATTTATTTTATTTTTATTACCACTATTTTAATCTAACATTTATTATTAATAATGTTTTTAACTTTCTTTAATTGGTTTTTCCTTTTTTATTTAATTTTATAACGTTTTGACTTTTTAAATTGGTTGTCTGTTTTGGTTTATTTAATTTCCTATTTAAATGCAGATCGTTCTTAACTCTTTTAAATCTTTTTAATTGGGTTGTCCGTTTGTTTTATTTTGTTCTTTATTTAAATGTTGGATGAACCATCATGGACTATAACTCTCCTGCCTACACCATCAGGCGGCCCTTTCCCCCTCCCCCCCCCCTCCCCCCTGACCCCCATCCCTTTGCCCCCTCACCCCTCTTTCCCCTCCACCACACAGTGCCTCACCCCCTCTCCCCACCCCACCATCATCTTGCCCCCCTCACCAGCCCTCACCTCTCTGTTGTAACCAAGCATGCACCCCCCAGACTCCGCAACAACCTACAAGTTGATCCTCCTCTGCACACCACCACAACAGGACAATCAGCCACCTTTGTTGCACACCCCCAGTTGGATGCACCTCCATGGCGTGTAGCCTCCTCTCATCAGCAGGTTACACATGACATCCACTCATGCGGTGCATTCGCTTCGCGTCCAGAGATCAACACCGCGGGACAAGAGTGAGGGCAGATCTGATCATTTTTTTGTTGGCGTGATGGTTTCGTTCAACATTGTAGCGATCAGTGGCGGGACAATGATTATTATTTTGAAATAATATGTCATATCTTGCAGTGATACTCATGTTGACATGAACATGGTGATATTTTTCTATTTTTTTATGTGTTTTGTTTGTGCAATGACTGGCTAATTTTTCTATGTCGGAGTGTTGACGAACGTAACAATGTATGCATACCTTATTTTATTTCCATATTTGATTTCCTTTTAAATTATTATTTTTTTTAATTGGATGCTTATTTAATTAATTATATTTTTGTATGAATGAAATTTCTTTTGGAGTCTACACACATGTTTTGGTTCTTGTTCGTGTGATACCTAATGAGTAATCATGGGTGGGGGTCATCAGAGAATTTATTTGTCCGGAAGTCAATCGTGCGCGTGAGAGAATCGTAAATCACATGTGATCGAATTATAAATTAATAAATATATTAATTGAAAATGTAGTATTTTTCATGTATTCTCCTACAAACTTGCATACATGATACTTAATCAGTGATATAATGCAAGCAAATCCAACATAGATAGATACTTTGACTTTGTGAGAAACGGGTTGCGGTATTTCACCAAGTGATTCAATGCTTAAGTGATGTGAAAATTATTCATCAGGCTAGAGAATGAAATGATGACTAATTTGTGTGAAAATTAGAATATTTTCTAACATCAGAGAATAAGACCTGGTATTATTTTGATTAAATTTGGAATTGGTGATAAATAAATAAATAAATAAATATTTTAGATGTGGGAATTAAATAATTGGCATTACATGCACCTGAACGGACGTCACAAATCTGACACTTCCATATCCATCAGTTTATTCCATAGATTAATTTAGTTCACTTATATAGTTTTAGTTCATTTAAATAATCATTTTTAAATAATTATATTATTTTTAGAATTTTTAGTTGTTAATTACATCTAAAACATGTCTGCCTGAATATTCATCCAAGTGGATATTCTTAATGTCTATGCACATTCTCTCTATGGTTCAACTCTGCTCACATCTTCTATAGTAGTTGGTAGGTTAATAAATATTTCAAACATCACATTTTTGTGACACATGTGCCAAATTTATAGAGTCATTTTCATGGAGAATAATAGCATTAAGATGTCTTTAACAATAGTGATTTAGGTCAAAAAAAATTTAAAAAAAAGTTCAGATCTACTTTGGGTATTTTTTCATCATTATAGGAATTTCAAGACACCCAAAAGTTCTGAATTGAGTGGTTAGCACCCTACAGCTACAGTTAACACCCTCCCTACATGCCCACAACTCATGCTACAATGTATAATGATTCACCGCACATAATCTCTCCATGAAATCCTTTTTATTTTAATGATTTTTATTCAATTCTGTGTTATGATCCATATAATAATGTTGCTCCATGTTGTGATACAAGTCCATTTAAATCTATTAATCATTTTTAAAGTTAAGGAATTCTTAAAAATTTATAACTTTATAATTCATGTGAAACAAATGATTCAATAATTGGGTGAATGTTACTTTTTGTTATCACTGAGAAAAATAAAATGTTTGAACTTCAAGATAAACTAAATGTAGAGTTACTTTCCCAAATGAAATATTTATAAAATCAAATGAAATATCTTGAAAATCAAATGAAAAAATTAGGAAATCAAATGAATCATCTTGTCCAACTAGCATCCTCAATACCACTTGATGATCTAATTCAAAATAATCATGTTAAAGAAAGTGTAGTAGAATTTTCATTTGAACAATATTAATTGTTTGATTCTGAGGATGAGACTGATTTGATTGTTCCTTGTTCCTATCATACCATTGATGAATCATCTTCATCAAAAAAATAATTCTTATAATCTAATCACATGTCAAGAATATGAGATCTCGGTATTACATTCTTTTGAACATAATATTACATCAAACAATGTGATTTCATGTACTTATCCTGTGAGTTCAAAACCTATACATCCCAAAGTGAAAAAGGATGCATTAAATTTATATCAAATTTCACCTTTTAGGATGAATAATACATTGAACTCAAATACTTATTTACCATGATAGATATAAAATTGAACCAAGACACAGTGGATTGACACATGAAATAGAACATCACTTCAAATGACATTGAATCACCACTTTCTAAAAATATTTGTGAGTTTGGAACTTTTTCCAATATGGATACATCTAAAACATTTCATGATTCATAAAATTAGTCAATGATTATGGTAGAGTACACTCATAATTTTTTATAAAAAATGGAAGAATGGGATTTCTTGGATGATCCTGGGTTTTTAGTGAAGCATGTGCCAATAAAGAAATATGATGAGGGAAGTGTAGTATTTTTTTTTGAAAAAGATTTTATTCCTAACACAATTGAATCACCTACTCTAATTGAGTCTTCCCCACTTGCTCCATGCATTGAGCATTAATTGAACTGGAAACTAGTGTATTTTCTTATGCTAGTGGTTAGTGGTGAAAATTGATCAGGATACATCATCGACCCAAAAACTACATTCAAGGATATGATGGATATAAGCCAACCACTGAAAGATTCTGGTAAGGGCATTTCTTCTATTGTGGAAATTCAAAAATATAATGTTCCTGATAATCATGATGATTCCCTTTGCACAAATTTCAATTATTCAGTGAGTCTTTCTTCAGACAAGGTATATTCATTTTATTAGGATACATGTAACTTTTCCGCATCTATCTTCACTTACATAGAGAAGTGTTTTTATTTTTTTTCATGATTTATGCTTCCAAAAACACCGTGTAAAATAACTAACAAAAAATGAAAAAAAATGAATTAAAAAATGAAAAAAACTAACATTCATGTCATCGTTGAACCCACATGAAAGCTACTGCATTTTTATCATAACATAGTCAGGAACATACCACTTGTATCTCTGGGAAGTTTGAGCAAAAGATTCATTTTTTTCATGATTTCATCTTTGATATCATGATTTATATGATTGTTGATATTATTATATGCTTTGAATTTTTTTTGTAAACTTTATTTTTGAGACATCTACTTTCACTCATGCTCATCTGTGATGTACAACATATTATTTCCATACCCATGAGGATTCTATCCCATTTTCCCATCATCTCATGTTTCTATTTTTCTTAAGGGAATCTCTATCATGTTTTTTTCTATAACTTTTTATTTTTTCCATCAAATCGATATGAATTTTGAAAGTTGCAATAGAATTACTGAAGAATCTATTGAGATATTTAGCCCCTTTGACCTATTGATCCACCCTTGTAATTTCTCCATCGTGTAGCCCTTAGAATCCATGAAGAATCCTTTTTTAGGATGAATCAAAAATTCATAACCTTCCCTACTCTCACATCCTGACCTAGGTGTGTGTTTTATTTTATTATTTCTTTATGCTTAAATAATTTTGCTCGGGTCCGGGGTGAGTCCTAGAAGAAAATTTTGAGTCTATTAAAAAGTGTGCTTTTTGAGGTGACGTTGTTGGGCGCATGAGTGGAACACATTTTGGAAACTCTGCACAACTCCTCTCAGGTAACTACACATCTCGTTGTCTTTGGAAAATTGAAATAAAGAGTTTTTATATTTAAAGCGTACATCTATTATTTTCAATTAAAATTTTGTTGTTGTTAATAATTATTTTTATTATTACTATTAAGATGAAATGAATATTTTTATCATTTTTATTTTAATCATTATGATTATTATTATCATTATTATTTTTATCATTATGTTATGAATAATTAATTAATGACGTTAATGTTGCAGATAATAGTATTATTATTATTAAATATGTTTTATCATTAATATCTATTACTATTATTATTAATACTATTTTTATCACCACTATTTTGTCCATATAATAATTATTATTATCATTTTGGTTATGATTGTTATTCTTATTATTATTATCCTTATAATTGTTATTATTATTCCTTTTAATTTTTAATTTTATAATTATTATTCTTAGTTGTGTGGAATAATTATTCTTTTAAGTTTTATTTTTATTTTTATTATCTATTTCTAGGGATTTCCCCTTTTTTCTCTCTCCAATTAGCCTCTTCCTTTTGTGGGTGTGTGCAGTGTGACCTAGCCCCGACCTCCTATTTTCCTAGCGTAGCATCCCCACAATCGCCTCTCCTCTCCTTATCGCAGCAACCCAGCACTCCCCAATGACGCCTCACCTCCTGGCCACCTCCTCAAGCATCCGGACGAGCCTCCTTCATTATAGCGGGCTCAAGTCTCACTGGCCATCCAAGCCAGCGTCGTCCCGGCCTCCTCCTCCTGCCTAGAAACTGGCCTCCCAGCCAGCCTCATAGACCTTCAGCTCCCAGTGGCTCACACTCCCCCTAGTACACAGCCTCTCTTGCAGCGCGCCCCGGCCTACCACCGGTGCTCCTACCCATCTCTGGCCACCTGCACACCGACCAGCGCACCATCCTTCTACCGGCTCCCTCCCGCTGGCCTAGCCCACCTCTAAATATTGCACTTCACTAGCCACACCGTCTCCTCTCTCCCTTACAACATGCCCCAACACCCCCTGCTTCCCATCTTTGTTGTTGTTTTTTTTCGACTGGCCCTCTGCAACCCCTTCCCTTTCTAGCCGATGCGAGAGCCCCCTGCCCCCACTTCTGCTTGGCACGGCCCACCGGCAGTAGCCCGCTCCTCCTTCTGGTGAGTTTACGACCGCTTACGGTGGTCTCCTTTCGACGCGCACATCTCAGGCTGGCGTGTGACCTGTCAGTGAGCCTCCCCTTACGAGTGTGCGCTGCCCCTCTGGTATAACTCTCTTCTTCGTTTGCTTTTAGTTAGATTGGAGGTTTATTTTTTTAGTGGTCTTTTGGTAGGTTTATAATGTTTTAAAACCCTCGCGAAGCGGTCTCGAGTTTTTTAGTTTTTGTCGCTTAGTTTCACATACTATATTTGGGTTTTTATTTTTGATATGTGTTCAAGTCCTTGATATTTATTTTGTAGTACGTTGAATCTTACTGCGTGGTTCCGAGTTCGCATTATCATCGCACTTTAGTTTTGAGGTAGGAATCTCATTTCACTTTCCATTTTTATTTTAAGAAACTTTAATTCTATGTTTTTCGCACTTAGTATACATGTTAAATATTGTTTGTGCAACCTGCTGGTTAGTTGCTTAGTATGTGGTTTACGTTTGGAGTCTTGTTTGTTATGAATTCATTATGCAATTAATTTTAAAGTAGTATTTTGTGAAAAAAAATTGGGTGTGTTTATGTGGAACCTTTTTGTGCCTCTGTTTGGTGTTTTATAAATTTCTCAACATTGATTAAATTATTTTGGTATTGTGGATTGAAAAAGAGGGTGTTTCTGGGGTGCGTAATATTTTAAAAATTGATTTAATTTCTAGTATGTTTTGTCGATTTGTGAACATTGGGTGTTTTAAGAAAATGGTATGTAATGTTAAAAACTATGTTTACTAGTTTAAACAAAATTAAGGCATGTAATTGGTGTCAATATTTTTTGTGGTATTGAATCGAAATGGTTTTGGTAAACATTTCATGCCTTGTGTTTTTTATATATATATAAAAGTGCATGTTTGGCCTTTTAGAGTAAAGTATGATGTAAAATAAAATTTTTGGGGTTTGCGAATGTATCATCAGTGTGCGCAATAATGTTTTTGGTTCTTTCTGGGGTTTCCTAAGTGGTTTGGCTTTTACAAAAGTGTGTTTTGTGTTTTAGAATGTTATGGCATTTTATTAAAAATTGGCGGGTCTTGAGTGTGTAGCCTGAATATATTAAAAAGGGTTTTATCAATGTTTAGGTGTGATAAATAATGTGTTTACACCTTCCTTGGAAATGTGAATTATTTTTTTATATAAGTATAGATTGTTATTTGATGCTCGATGACATCTATTGACTCGCCTTTTTTTATATATATACTTGCGACATACGAACCTGACATATTGAGATAATTTTCTGAGATGAGTACTCCACTGGTAGGTTATGATACTGACCAGTGGCCCATAGTAGGCAGACATGTTTGGGTTTATTGCTATGGTATTTTCCCTCAGCCAACCTGAGAAAGGATGGCCGAGCATTTTGTAGCATTAGATTTCATCGTATGTGGCATGATACTGTAGATGGGGTCATAGGTATTAGTGTCGTCTGGATTATTCTTGATCTCTCAGGTTCACCTATGTCTAGTGTTACTTTTAACCATTAAAATATTACGAGGATACTAGCACACCTATTTTCATTTCCCTTGCCTTATCTGCCATGGTACCCTTGTGTGGTGTTTTTCATGAAAAGTGACATTTTGGTTTTCCAACTCCCATGAGAATGTTTTCAAAAGAAAATGTGTTCCAAACCCTTTTGTTCTATTTCTTTCAAATGAATAAGGGCAATGGTTTGTACTTTTCTTTCAAATAAAAATTATAGAAATGAATATTTTAATACATTGTAGTTCAAACTTAGAGTTGATGTTTCTTAATTTTAATGGTAGTGCATTGGGAATAGATATCGGGATAGCCTACTGAGTTTTTATACTCACGCCTATAGTTCTTTTTTGTTTTTAGTGTTTTTCCAGGCTATAGCTTGAGTGCGCTCGCCTTGGGCGACGCTTGATCGTTGAGTCGGAGAGTGACCCACGGGGTCACATGGAGTTAGTTCGGACGTTGAGTGTGGTTAGTTTTATTTTCTTTCATTCTGGTTTAGTTAATTTACCTGGTTTATTTGTTTTGTGCTACTCTGTATTACTTCTACTGTTTTATTTATTGGTATCAGTCAAAATCGTTCCCATGATCTCCGTTGATTACCTGGTGCTTTTCTCCATCCCGGGAGGATCAGGAACGCCTCTCGGGCCATGTCACAGACCGGCTCGGGTGACCGGTTCAGGGTCGAATCGGGTTGGTTTGTGACAAAATGGTATCAGAGCAGGTCATCTCTTAGCGGACCTCTCTTTTTAGAGCGCCCTTTGTTATTTGGGATGTCAAGGTATATGGAGTAGGGTTGTCAGGACTCGAGGGGTAGGAGCGGGAAGAGCGTTGCAAACTCTTGCTCATTTTGATCCTCGGGTTTCTATGGGAAGTCTGGTTTAATTTATTTATTTGGGTTTTTATGGAACATTATGTTATTGGGACATGAAAAAGGGAGTTGGTATAATATTCCTCCTAAGCCGCAAGACCTATCAAGCCATGTGGATCTAGGGGCATGGTTCAAAAAGACTCTCTGTGTTGGTGATGTGATTGACATATGGCCATGAATCATATGGTCAAGTCACCCACCGACACTAGTTCCCTGTTTGAAATGTTTTGGGTCTCCTATGACTTCGGAGAGTGGTTCTAATTTCAAAAAAATGGGTTTTGAAAAAAAAATGGTTGTTTAAAATGACACGTTTAATTTGTGGATTTTTTTAAAAGAAGTGGTATGAATGATTTGTTTTTGGAAAATAAAGTTGCTTTGTTTTGGCCTTGGTGTTCCTATGGGTTCTCACATGCATAGTGGTATGTTGGAAATGTGGACGGATTTCTAGTATGGTGGATGGATGCCCGGGGTGGCACGAATACATTCATGTGAGTGATACTCTAAAGAATACCAATGGTGAGGGTTTAACCCACCAAGCTTATTTTAAATTAAATATGTTTTCAAAAGAAATGTTTTGATTTTATTATGGATCATTTTCTTATGTTTAGAGATTGTTATATATGCAGTGCTTGTTTTTGTGGATTTTTATTTATTGAGTTGGCCTTGATTGGGTTATTGACTCTTTTTGTGCAGTGGCTATTCCCTTGAAGCTTCGATGGGTGATCGTAGTACGGTTGATCAACCTAAGGATTTTATGCTTGAGTTTCGGAAGCTTGATCCACCTCTCTTTTATAGTCAATCAGATCCTTCCATAGTAGAGGAGTGCATGTGGAAGATTGAAAGGTACTTTAACCTCGTTGAGTTTCCTAAGTCGTTGAAGGTCAAGTTTGAGACCTTCATGCTTGAAGGTTCATCAGATATGTGGTGGAAGTCAGTGTCTCAGAACAAGCCCCGTCAAGAGTTTACTTGGGAGTTTTTCAAGGCATTATTCATTCGTCGGTATTTCTCTGAAGAAGAAAGGGTGAGGAAGGGGATAGATATGTGTTGTCTATAGAAGGGAGACGGATCTGTGTTGGAATATTTCTAGCGCTTTGTGGAGCTAGTCCCTTATGATTTAGGGTATGCCAAAAATGACCTCATGAAGGCTCGACGCTTCGAGGTAGGTCTCCACCCTGATCTACAGTAAAAGGTTTCAGAGTCCAACCTAACTTCTTTTGTCAATGTGGCGAGAAAATATTTTCATGTCGAAGCCGCGATAGAAGGAGTGCTCGAAGTAGTTCTCCCTACTATGATCCCTATGAGCAGTGGCGAAGATTCTTGAAAGGAGATTAGTAAGCAAATGAAAGTGGATGGAGCAAGTCGTGGAATCAAGAGGCCTTAGGATCTATCATCAACCTCTTCAGAGCGAGAGATCCTCGAGTGTTATTAGTGTGGAAAGCTGGGTCAAAAGAAGTCCTCATGCCCAGGTGCTCTAAAGACCTACCAGGCATGTGGACGCCTGGGTCACTTGCGACGATTCTGTCAGGGCATTGCTAGAAAGAGTCACAGAGTAAGTTCTCAGAAGTGATGTGCTGTTGGTTTTTTGTTTAAAGTTTCTTGTGTAAGTTTCCTTTTAGTGTAAGGGATCTCTTAGCGTTGCAGTGTACTGATGGTGTTTTGGGTTTTGACATGTATGGGATGTCGTGGGTCTTTTTATTAACTCTGGGTTTCAATGCCAGTATGATTTTTATTTTAAAATATTTTCCTTTATTTTGTCAAATCAAAAGATTTATGTTTCTTATTGGGATTATCAGAACCTGAGTGTAAGGAAGGAGACGCTTCATCCATCAGAGATCCAACCAAAAGGCCTTAGAGTGAAGTCGACGCGTAGTCAGGAACCCCGGGGAATTTTAAGAAGTCTGGTTAAGGTTGTGCCTCTATCATGTGGTGAGACAATTTTAGTGTTTCTGTTTGTAAATTTTATCTTGTCACAAAGAGTGCAATGGATTTATCCCTCGCACAATGTTAGTAATTGTGTCTTTTTAGGATGTCAGTCACCGATTAGTGGCCTTGCATAGACCACCTATGTGGATCAGTTGCGAGTTTGGTTTGTGTCTATCCCTAAGTGATGGTTTGTGAGTAGTTGTACGTCATAGTTTCATTGATCCATTCCTCGAGCCCTCCCACCCTGCCTGTGCGGTTAGGGTTTTTAGTTGGTGCAGAATTTTTATTTAATATTTTATTACTTTCAGATGGGAGTGAGTGGTTTAAATGTCTTTATTGTGCTCTTTCTAGCTTGATTAAGGCGTGGTGCAGGTCTAAGTTGGGTTTTCGTTTGGTCGTTATTTGGTTGGTCCTTTATGGTGGAGAGATCCACCGTCTCTTTGGGTTTTCTCTTAATCCGTTATCTAATGCTAGTTGAATTCTTATGGTGGGGAGTCCGTTCAGGCCTCCCCTTTGCCGGTGATATGTTTCGGACAATGAGGTTGAGTCCCGTTGGTGGTATATGGAGTGACCATGTGATAAGAGGTTGGATCATGTTGTGTGGAATCCTTAGGTGTTAATCAATCAGCTAGATAGTGTTGTGGCTTTCCAGGGGTGGAAAGCGTTATGGTGGGGAGAATTGTCACACCCCGACCTAGGCGTGTGTTTTATTTTATTATTTCTTTATCCTTAAATAATTTTTCTAGGGTCCAGGGTGAGTCCGAGATGAAAATTTTGAGTCTATGTTAAAAAGTGTGCTTTTTGAGGCGACGTCGTTGGGCACGCGAGTGGAACACATTTTGGAAACTCTACACGGATCCACTTAGGTGACTAGAAACTGCACATCCCACTATCTTTGGAAAATGGAAATAAAGAGTTTTTATATTTAAAGCGCACATCTATTGTTTTCAATTAAAATTTTGTTGTTGTTAATAATTATTTTTATTATTACTATTAAGATGAAATGAATTTTTTTATCATTTTTATTTTAATCGTTATGGTTATTATTATCATTATTATTTTTATCATTATGTTATGAATAATTAATTAATGACTTTAATGTTTTGGATAATATTATTATTATTATTAAATATGTTTTTTCATTAATCTTTATTACTATTATTATTAATACTATTTTTATCACCACTATTTTGTCCATATAATAATTATTATTATGATTTTGATTATGATTGTTATTCTTATTATTATTATCCTTATAATTGTTATTATTATTCCTTTTAATTTTTAATTTTAGAATTATTATTCTTAGTTGTGTGGAATAATTATTCTTTTAAGATTTATTTTTATTTTTATTATATCTTTTTAGGGTTTTCCCCTTTTTTTTCTCTCTCCAATTAGCCTCTTCCTTTTGTGGGTGTGTGCGGAGTGACCTAGCCCTGACCTCATGTTTTCCTAGTGCAGCATCCCCAGAGATACCTCTCCTCTCCTTGTCGTAGTGACCCAGCACTCCCCGATGACGCCTCACCTCCTGGCCACCTATTCAAGCATCCGGACGAGCCTCCTTCATTGTAGTAGGCTCAAGTCTCACCGGCCATCCCAGCCGGCATCGTCCCGACCTCCTCCTCCTGCCCGGCCATCGGCCTCCCGGCCAGCCTCACGAACCTTCGGCTCCCAGCGGCTCACACTCCCCCTGGTCCTCGGCCTCCCTTGCAGCGCACCCTGGCCTACCACTAGCTCTCATACCCATCTCTGGCCACCTGCACACCGACCAGTGCACCATCCTCCTGCGAACTCCCTCCCATCAGCATAGCCCACCTCCGGCCACCACACTACTTAGCGCGACCCAACACCCCCTACTTCTCAGCTTTGTTGTTGTTTTTTTTTTCTGACCGACCCTCTGCACCCCCTTCCCTTTCCAGCCGATGCGAGAGCCCCCTACCCCCCCCCCCCCCCTTCTACTTGGTGAGACCCACCGGCAGCAACCCGCTCCTCCTTCTGGTGAGCTTTTTACCACTTACGGTGGTATCCTTCCGAAGCACACATCTCGGGCTGGCATGTGACCTGTTGGGGAGCCTCCCCTTACGAGTGTGCACTTCCCCTATGGTATAACTCTCTTCTTCAATTTCTTTTAGTTAGTTTGGAGGTTTATTTTTTTAGTGGTCTTTTGGCAGGTTTATAATGTTTTAAAACCCTCACGAAGCGGTCTCGAGTTTTTTCGTTATCGCCACTTAGTTTCACATACTCTATTTGGGTTTTTATTTTTGATATGTGTTCAAGTCCTTGATATTTATTTTGTAGTATGTTGAACCTTACTGCGTGGTTCTGAGTTCACGTCGTCGTCACGCTTCAGTTTCGAGGTAGGAATCTCATTGCACTTGCCATTTTTAATTTAAGAAACTTTAATTCTATGTTTTTCGCACTTAGTATACATGTTAAATATTGTTTGTGCAACTTGCCGGTTAGTTGCTTAGTATGTGGTTTACGTTTGGAGTCTTGTTTGTTATGAATTCATTATGCAATTAATTTTATAGTATTTTGTGCAAAAAAATTGGGTGTGTTTATGTGGAACCTTGTTGTGCCTCTGGTTGGTGTTTTATAAATTGCTCAACATTGATTAAATTATTTTGGTAGTGCAGATTGAAAAAGAGGGTGTTTTTGGGGTGCGTATTATTTTAAAAATTGATTTTAATATTTGGTATGTTTTGTCGATTTGTGAACAATGGGTGTTTTACGCAAATGGTCTGTAATGTTAAAAACCGGGTTTACCAGTTTAAACAAAATTAAGGCATGTAATTGGTGTTAATATTTTTTGTGGTATTGAATCTAAATGGTTTTGGTAAACATTTCATGCCTTGTGTTTTTTTATATATAAAAGTTCTCATTTGGCCTTTCAGAGTAAATTGTGATGTAAAATAAAATTGATGGGGTTTGTGAATGTATCGTTAGTGTGTGCAACAATGTTTTTGGTTCTTTCTGGGGTTTCTCAGGTGGTTTGGCTTTTACAAAAGTGTGGTTTCTGTTTTATAATGTTATGGAATTTTATTAAAAATGGTCGGGTCTTGAGTGTGTAGCCTAAATATATTAAAAAGGGTTTTATTAATTTTTAGGTGTGATAAATAATGTGTTTACACCTTCCTTGTAAATGTGAATTATTTTTTTATATAAGTATAGATTGTGATTTGATGCTCGACGACATCTATTGACTCGCCTTTTTTTATATATATACTTGTAACATACGAACCTAACATATTGAGATAATTGTTTGAGACGAGTATTGCACCGGTAGGTTATGGTACTGACCAGTGGCCCATAGTAGGCATACATGTTTGGGTTTACTGCTATGGGATTTTCCCTCGGCCTGCCTGAGAAAGGATGGTTGAGTGTTTTGGAGCGTTAGATTTCATCGTATGTGGCATGCTAATGTAGATGGGGTCGCAGGTATTAGTGTCATCTGGATTATTCTTGATCTCTTGGGTTCGCCTATGTCTAGTGTTACTTTTAGACATTGAACTATTACGAGGATACTAGCACACCTATTTACATTTCCCTTGTTATATATGCCTCGGTACCCTTGTGTTGTTTTTTCATGAAAAGTGACATTTTGGTTTTCCAACTCCCATGAGAATGTTTTTAAAATAAAATGTGTTTCAAACCCTTTTGTTCTATTTTTTTCAAATGAATAAGGGAAATGGTTTGTACTTTTCTTTCAAATAAAAATTGTAGAAATTTATATTTTAATACATTGTAGTTAAAACTTAGAGTTTATGTTTCTTAATTTTAATGGTAGTGCATTGGGAATAGATATCGGGATAGCCTACTGAGTTTTTATACTCACGCCTATAGTTCTTTTCTATTTTTAGTGTTTTTGAAGGCTATAGCTTGAGTGTTCTTGCCTTGGGTGACGCTTGATCGTTGAGTTGGAGAGTGACCCACAGGGTCACACGGAGTTAGTTTGGACATCGAGTGTGGTTAGTTTTATTTTCTTTCATTCTGTTTTTGTCACTTTACCTAGTTTATTTGTTCTGTGCTACTCTGTGTTACTTCTGTTGTTTTATTTATTTGTATCGTGCTAAATCATTCCCATGATCTCTGTTGATGCCTTGGTGCTTGTCACTAGCCCGGGAGGATCGGGAACGCCTCTCGGGTCATGTCGCGGACCGGCTCGGGTGACCGATTCAGGGTCGACCTGGGTTGGTTCATGACACCTACCTAATTCTTGACTATTTTAATGAAAATTTTCGATCTAAGTGTGGGAGAGAGATTTATTCATGGAGATGGTTGTTTGAGGGGAAATAGTAATTTGATGCATATGGATTAAAATTATCCCATCATGATTATGTGTTATATATCATAGTATCCATATTAATTACATGTATTTTTCTATGGTGATTTATAATATTTTTTGTTCCAACAATGAGTACATTTGTGGTCATTACATGGTAACCCTCACCTTTTGGTATACCTATAAAAGTGATGACTCGTTACTCCATGAGTTAGAGATATTTTCTATTTGACCTAATTTCACTGAGATGATACAACGTACATGATAATTTTTCACCTTTCTTTGGGATTTGGTCTGACATTTATTTCATGGGGTTTGGGAGCTGTTACACACCATTTTTTTTCTTCCCATATTATTTGAGTGAGTTGTGTCCCTAAGAAAAACACCAAAGAAAATAAATTGAAGGAAAAAAAATGACAAACTTTTTAGAGACATTGGATTATAATATGCTTGGGGATAAGTAATGTTTTAAGTGTGGGGGAGTGATAGTTTGAGGGAGACATTTGGATTGACACTTATTGGGTATTTATTTCAATATTCAACCCTCCTTTTTCCAAAAATTGTCAAAAAAATATGACCCACCATCCCATTTCCTTTGAGACATTTGAACCTTATGTGAACCCCTTTATATTAGTTAATTATTTTGATTTCCACTAGTGGATATGTGAAATTAATGGAAAGCCTATGGTAATCATGCATGTGTATGATAATTGAGCAAAACTTTGATCAAATTGTTTGAGTGATGAGAATTATGGTGAGGTAGGTCACATGATGCATGAGTGTAAATTCTTGTCTTAGAAATACTTTGAGTGGAAGGGAAACTATTTTTAAAAATTGTAATTTTAAATGAAGTATGATATTTTTTGGGTAAAAGTGATTGAAATTTTTTGAACTTGTAATTTTGATGTTTTGATTTGTCCACGTGATCAGTTGTGTATTCTTTCTGATTGTCTTACCCAGTAGTGAAGAAATTTAAGTGTGGTGGGTTTGATTCACATGGATTTCACATGCATTTTTAATAATTTTCTAATTTATTTTTAATTATTTTTCTAACCTCTTTTAGCATTTTTAGGTTATTTTTGTAGTTTTTTAGTATTTTAGATATTTTGAAAAAATTTAGTTGATTTTTATACTAATATTAATAATTTAGTATTTTATTAGTTTATTTTAATTTTATATTTTATTGTTATTTTTATTATGTGTATAATTATTAATTTAATGTAACATATAACCCTAGTTTATTTAATTATATATATGTAATCCTATCTCGTTAATTTTTTTAGCTTTTTATTAGTTTATATTCATTTTATACATTTTTAACATTTAATGTCTGACACTTTTTAATTTTAGTAGTTTAATTTATATTAGTTTTATTATTAGTTTATTAATATTTATTAGTAATTATATTAATTTTTTATTTTTAAATATTTTATTTTTGTTTTTATTCTTATTTTTAAATATTTCAAGTATTAATAAAAGTAGTATTAATTTTATTAGTTTATTATTTTTATTAAATTATATTAATATTTAATATTAGTATTAGTATTATTACTATGTGTATAGATTGAAATTTTATCTAACTATTAGTTTTATTTTATTTTATGTACCTAAACACACACAGACATACACACACACACACGTGTGTGTGTAGTCTAATTTATTTTAGTTGACTAATTATTTACATGAATTTATTTTATTTTTATTATGATTATTCTAATTTATCATTTATTATTAATAATTTTTTAACTTTATTTAATTTATTTTCCGTTTTTTATTTAATTTTATAATGTTTTGACTCTTAATTGGTTGTCCATTTTGGATTATTTAATTTTTTATTTAAATGAAAACTGTTTTTAACTCTTTTCACTTTTTTAATTGGGTTATACATTTTGTTTATTTAGTTATTTATTTAAATTTAGGAGGAACCATCACAAACTAAAACTCTCCTGCTTGCAACAACGGGCGACCCTTACCCCATCCTCTCTCCCTCTCTTCGCTTCCCCTACCCCCTCTTTCCCCTCCACCTAAAAACACCTCACCCCTCCACTCCCCCCCTCATCTCATCACCCCCCTCTCGTCGACCGTCACCTCTCTATTGAAACCAAGCACACACTACCCAGACTCTGTTGCAACCTACAGGTTGATCCTCCTCTGCGCACCACCACAGTAGAACAAAACAGCCACCTCTGCTGCATACCCTCATCCAGAAGCACCTCCATGGCATGTGTCCTCCTCTCATCAGTGGGTTACAAATGAGTTCCATGCACACGGTGGATTCACTTCACTTTTGGAGATCAACATTGCAGGACAAGAGCGAGCGCAGATCTGATCATTTTTTCGACGGTGCAATGGTTTGGTTCAACATTACGACAATCGACAGTGGGATAATGATTATTATTTTGTGAGTATCTGGTCCATCTTATGGTGATACTCGTGTTGACACAAACACGGTGATATTTTTCTATTATTTTATATGTCATGTTTGCGTAATGGGGGGCTAATTTTTCTGTGTCAAAGTGTTGATGAACATGAAGGTGTATGCATGCCTTATTTTATTTCCATATTTTATTTCCTTTTAAATTGTTTTTTTTTATTGGATGTTTATTTAATTAATTATACCTACCTCTAAATTAAATTTCATTTGGAGTATGCACACATGTTTTGGTTCTCGTTTATGTGATACCTAATAAGTAATCATGGGCGGGGGTTCAAAAGAGAATTTATTTGTTCGAAAGTTCATCACATGCGTGAGAGAATCATAAATCATGCATGAGTGAATTCTGAATAAATAAATATATTAACTAAAAATTTAATATTTTGCGTGTATACTCCTTCAAATTTGCATGTTTGATACTTAATCAGTGAATCTAATGTGAGAGAACTCAACACATATAGATAATTGCATCTTTATGAGAAACGGATTGTAGTATTTCACCAAGTGGTTCAATGCTTAAGTGATGCACAAATTATTCTCTTGGCCAGAGAATGAAATGATGGATAATTTGTGTGAAAATTAGAATACTTTCTAATATCATAGAATGAGACTTGATAGTATTTTGATTAAATTTGGAATTTTTGATAATTAAATAAATAAATATTTAGATATGGGAATTAAATAATTCGCATTGCATGCACCTAAATGGACGTCACAACTTTGACACTTCCATCTTTGTCATTTTCTTCCTTTGCTTAATTTAGTTCACTTAGATGGTTTTAGTTCATTTAAATGATCATTTTTAAATAATTTTATTGTTTTAGAATTTTTAGTTATTAATCACATTTAAAACTTATTTACATGAACATTCTTCCAAGAGGATATTCTTAGTGTCTACGCACATTCTCTCAATGGTTCGACCCTACTCATTGTGTCTACATTAGTTGGTAGGATAATAAATATTATAAATTTCACGCTTTGTGACTCACATTCCAACCATTAATTATTACTAATTACCACTAATTATTACTAATTACTGTTAATTATTATTAATTATTACTAATTAACACTATTTATTACAAATTATTACTAATTATTTCTAATTATTGCTAAATATTGCTAATTATTACTAACTATTACTAAATATTACTAAGTACCACTAATTATTACTAAGTACCACTAATTTTTACTAATTACCACTAATTATTAACAATTACCACTAATTACTACTAATTATTACTAATTACTGCTAAGTGTCACTAATTACTACTAATTATTACCAATTATTACTAATTATTACTAATTATTACTAATTATTATTAAGTACCTCTAATTATTACCAAGTGCCACTAATTATTACTAAGTACCACTAATTATTAATAAGCACCACTAATTATTACTAAGTACCACTAATTATTACTACTTATTACTAAGTACTGCTAATTATTACTAAGTGCCGCTAATTATTACTAATTTTTGATAATTTTTACTATGTACCACTAATTATTACTAATTATTACTAATTATTACTATTTATTACCAATTATTACTAATTTTTACTAATTTTTACTAATTTTTACTAATTTTTACTAATTTTTACTAATTTTTACTAATTTTTACTAATTAAGACTAATTATCACTAATTATTTTTAATTATTGCTAATTACTATTAATTGTTACTAATTGTTACTAATTAATGCTAATTTTTACTGATTTTTACTAATTATTACTAATTATTACCAGTTACCAATAATTATTACTAATTACCACTAATTATTTCTAATTACCACTAATTATTACTAATTATTTCTAATTATTACTAATTATTGTTAATTACCACTAATTATTACTAATTATCAATGTTTATTATTAGTTATTACTAATTACCACTATTATTATTAATTACTGCTAATTATTATTAATTACTGCTAATTAATACTAATTACTACTAATTATTACTAATTAGTACTAATTATTACTAATTACCACTAATTATTACTAATTATTACTAAGTACCACTAATTTTTATTAATTATTACTAATTATTACTAATTATTTCTAATTATTTCTAATTATTGATAATTGCCACTAATTATTGCTAATTACCACTAATTATTATCAATTACCACTATTTATTACTAATTACCATTAATCATTACTAATTATCGCTAATTATTACTAATTATTAATATTTATTACTAATTATTACTAATAATGCCTGGATGGACCGAAGGCCTTCATTTTTTATTGATTTTTGATAATCCACCTTTTAAGGTTTGAAGGGGAACCCTTACATGGCCCATGGGCTTAGTGACACATTACATGACTCGAAGGCCTTAGAGGAATTCATCCCAAATAAACTACATGGAATTGCCCCTCCCTAGCATATATCTTGATGTCAATTCGCCACCTTCGTAAGGCTGGTTGGTTAACTATCCTGTGTAGATATGCACAGGCTCGGTACCGATGGTGATGTCATACCCTTTCATTCTTCCAATTCCGGTTAGCTTTGCTTTGGTGAATGTATCTACTCTGAATCGTTATATGGAGCCTTGTTCCTTTGAAATCTGTCTGGTTTCATCTGCAATTAATGTGGCCCGAAGGCCTTGAGGTGTCCCGAAAGCCTTAAGGTGGTCTGAAGGCCTTAAGGTGGACTGAAAGCCTAACTGGTCGGAAGGCCTTGGGTGGCCCGAAGGCCTTGAAGGACTCGAGGACCAAACCGATGAAACAGATAAATAGTTTTATCCGTTACAGTACCGAACAGTACCTGCTACAGTAGTGCTATAGTAACCTATAAATATGCTTCTGTCCGGATTTAATATCAGGTCTCTTGGATGCACTTGAAGAGTCCTCACCAACTGAGTTGAGGTTCATGTGCGAACTAATAATTAAAAGTAATTACTACTAATTTAAACTAATTACTTCTAATTAAAAATAATTATTAACAATTAAAACTAAATACTTTTATTTAAAAATAATTACTCCTACTTAAAACTAATTATTTCAAAATAAAAGTAAATAATTCTAATTAAAACTAATTGCTGCTAATTAATAATAATAATTACTAACATAAAAAAATAAATTAAATAAAAATTGAAAACATTAAATAAGTACCTTAAAATTGGACTTCTTATCAGATGAAAAGATGAAATTTTATTCCCTATAAAATTTAAAACTTTTAAAAGTTTAAGGAGAAAAAGAGTAGAAGAGAGGAAGAGAAGAGAGAATAAAAAAATGGGTGGTGGTATATATAGGTTATATTATTAGTGATGAGAGTAATTATGACGGGAAACCCATCACAAATAGTATTAGTTGTGAAGAGACCCATCCCAATTAGTGCCCACAATTAATAACACTATTGGCGATTAAAAAGGTATTTGTGATGGGTCCCATCGCAAATACTCTTCTTCCGAAAATTTATTTGCAATGAGAATTAATGCATGTTGCAGATAATAATAATGACGGAAGGTATTTGCGACGGGGGTATATTACCATTGCAAATTCCTTTCTCGGGGTTCGGTGTGCATGCATGCCAAAGGTATTTGTGACGGGCCAGTTCTCTCATCGCAAATAGTTTTTTATTAAGGACTATTTGTGATGAGATTTTTTCTCATTTCAAAAGATAGTTTTTTCCCATAGTGAGGTGGTGGATGCTTCGACTTGTCACCACCACCACCCCCAGGTGGTCCACGTTGGGCTCATGGAGCTAGTGGACAAGTGTGGGGGCAGCTGCAGGCAGTCGAGGCTTATGACCTAGAGGCTCCATAGATGATTTGAGGTACAATATGTGTATTTTCTACCTTAGATGCAATACTAATGGACACAAGTGTTAGTTATTCCTTTATTGTCACAATGACTCATTTCAAGAGTTTTCTAAAAAAAATATTTCTCCAATGGTAGTTCGAGCATCGGTAGGTCGAGCATCGGTAGGTCAGGTGTCGGTAGGTCGGGTGTTGTTAGGTCGGGCATCGATAGGTCGGGCATTGGTGAGTGGCGTCGGTGAGGTGGCATCAGTGAGTGGCATCAGTAGGTGGCATCGGTGGGTCACGTCAGTGACTTGTTCAATGGTTAGTCACCTGATTGTGACTCAGCCATTAGTGACTCACATCGGTGACTCACCCAACAGTGATTCATTTTCATATTTTCCCATTTTTTCCAGTTTCTCCCCTTTTATGTTTTATTTTACATAAATAGAGTTTAAAGCCTTGTTTAACCATTTCTGAAGTAGTTTCAAAGGATATTAATTTTATCTTTAATATCCTAAAGCCCCAGAGACTTTGAAATGTACAAGACACATGGTCTTGAGCATGAGCTTAATTTTAATTACTTTTAAATCATCTCCCTTCCATTGATATAGGATTTGGCCTTTTCTAAAGGCAAGATCCTCTCTTCTTTGAACCCTTCCATTTTATCTTGGTTCACCTAAAACCTTTCTTCCCTGAGGAGTCACAAATGTGCTATAGACGCCAATCAATTTTTCCCTTGGATTATTTCTTGCTTCTTATGTGACCCCCTGTTTTGGTTCAAGGGGGAGTTTTTGATCATCCATTCTTCAAGGTAGGGGTCCCTTAGTTTTTCTTTATTTGTGTATCATTCACGGTGGGTAAGCTAATGTCCCTTTGTGTTTACGGTCGAATCCTAGTGTTATAAATATAATCTAACTTGTTATAAAGATAATCAGACTTGTTAAGATAACAGGTTTTATTACATTTTTAATAAATGGGGGGCGGGGAAGATGATGATGATGATGATCTTTTATTTTCTCAGTTATCTTTGATTCATATTGTGAATTTTATGCCTTCTGGAAATCATGGTTGTTGGTGGTCTTTGCTTGCGCATGGGTTATGCTTTACACTTTCTATGGGTCCCCTATTGAACTACTAGAATTATGAAATTGATTAACCACATATACCTGGTTAAATAAATGGATGCCCCATGATCAAATGTGTTATGTGATAACCCCTAATTTATCAAAGTGGAATTAAAGAATGAGTGTGTTAAATCTGAATACACTTTTCCTTGTTTTGTGTGGTTGTGTGTTGTGTGTGGATCTTTTATATATGTTCTTTGTATAGGACATGTGGTGTTTTGGATGGGAGTGTGGTTGTGTGTATGGGATAGTACAAGTGGTGTAATGGAATATCGGGTTGTGAGGTTGGTTGATTATGTAATGGATGAAATTTTTGAGCAGTGGTACTGCATTTGGGTTGTGTTATGTTTGTTGGGCACGATGTTTGTGTAGTGAGACTGCAATCTAATTTTTTCTTATTTATTTTGATGGGTGTGGTTGTGAGTTAGAAGTTTTTCTACTTGGGAGGATGGTTTGAGAGGGATGACTTTGAAGAAGGATGGTGTTTCTTTGTGTGGATGTTAAAGAAAGGGAATGTTCAATGGGTTGTTTTACCATGATCCTTCTTCCTAGTGTGTTGTATGGTTGTCTGCATGGCTGTTACTTGTGTTGTGCTTGGTAGTTTCCTAGTTAGGGATGGAATGAATAAACGAATAATCTACTTAATGAGAGAATGGTAAATGGTTAAATGAGTTAGTTGGGTTTATGAATTAGGTTGCAGCTATTTGTGTGGTTGTGCATTTATAGGTTACAACGAGTGGGTAGTTTTGTGGTCTGGTTGTTTTTTGGAAAACCCATAGGTTGGGATAAGTGTTTTATACCTATATATATACATGTATCTCCTCATGATTTTCTTAACACACCCCATCTGTTTTGAGAACTATGTGTCGAACACCCCCATTATTATAGGATAGGGTGTCTTTTCCCAACATCTTGGTGGGAGGATAGATGAATGGTTATTGGATCGTCCCTACTCCCTCTTCTAGGCATTGGTATCCCAAGACTCTTCGGGCAGGTTGTGGTGTGGTTGTGAGGCCCATGTGTCTGTGGGTGAGGTGTTCTTTCCCAGGTTTCTTTAGGATGAGATGTTTTGTGCTTTCCTAGGTATCTTTAGGATGTGGTTGTGGTTGCGGCCCAGATTTTTGTGGGCAGGATGTGGTTTGTGGCCCAAGTATGTGTAGGTAGGTTGTGATAGTGGGGCTTGTGTAAGAGCGTAGTTGTATCAGGACGTTCACTATTAGGGATGATTAGTTAAATAGTGGGAATTTGTGTGGGGTACCCAAATATCAATGTGCTTACTATATTACTTGAATTGCATTATTTAGTGAGTGTTCCTTAGTGAGGTTGGGGTGGTTAGTATTCCTTGATAAGTGTTGTTGGTTTCTACTATTTTCACCGGGGAATTAGTATTCTCTCTCACTTATGCATGAGAGACTTTGGTTTTTCCTACTGAGTATACTCATATTCTCACCCTATGTATATAAAATTATTTTTAGGTTTCTAGAAGAACTATGGGGACCATGTTGGTCCTTACTAGTTCGGACGTCAAGACAACTTTCGTGTCATTTTTTATCATTGTTTTTGGTATTTTTACTTTGGAGACTCTTATTTTGTGGAACATATCTTTTTTAAAACATACATGTGGAATAGATTTTGGATTTCTTTTATATATGTCTTAGAGTTTTTTTGTGGTTAATACATATTATCTTCTGATCTTAGTTACTATAAAAGGGTAATGCCTCCCATTTTGTGAGATTTCTATATCCTTAGTACTGGTCGCCACCCTAGGGCCTACCGGAGGTGGGACTTGGGGATCATTATCTCTCTTTATCCATTTCCAGCTCAGGAGGGAAATATTTAGAGGGAGGGGGTTGTGACAGAATGGTATTAGTGGCAGGTGGTTGAGAGATATGATGGAGTTTGGAGTTAGGAATAGTGAGGATTATATGGGTTGGTAGGGAAATGGTGCTAGGTGACCTTGGTATGCGACATAGGTCAGGAAAGACTGGCTGGGACATGGTATTTTAGGGCCCCCCATGATCTGATGTATGGATTCTAAGATTACCGAACGACCAAGTGAGGCTACATGATTTGTAGGGTATAAACCCTAGGAGAGGTACATGCATCGTTATGACTTGTGTTTTTGTTTTAATTGGGAGTTTCAGAGAGTTTAAATAAATAACGAGTTAAAATGAATCTTAAACAAAATTTCATACTACTCGGGCTTAGGTTTTTCTTGTTTACCTTTCAGCTATGGCACCTGGTCATCGTCTACGAGTGGCTTAGGTAGTGGAGGCTTAGTAGGCCGATTCGACTAATCTATGGAGGGTTGGTCCAGAAGAGGAGGAAAACTAGTGGTATATAATGTTACATGCTTTCCAATGGTAGACCTTGGGAAAGTATGAGGGCAGTGTCTCAGACATGGAGATAGAGAGATTTCTTGAAGAGCTTGAGATCACCTTCAGCTTGATCCGAGATCCGATAGAGTACTGGGTTCCATTTGTTGTTATTTAGATGAGTGGATTTGTGCATCATTGGTGAATGTTTTACCTAAGTGATAGAAGGGTGAATGATATTATGTGGGTCAATTTCGAGAAGGAGTTCTAGGAAGAATTCCTTTCTTCAACCATGAAGGTTGAGAAGCGATGGGAGCTACTCTACATATAGTAAGGGAGTATGTAGGTACAAGAGTTGGGTATCAAGTTCAAGGATCTCATTCACTTCGCTCTGGATCTCTTTTAGGATGAGGAGTCTCAAGAGAGACACTTAAAGGAGACACTTCACCCTTCTCTTCGATACGTAGTTACTCCCTTCACCTTGTCGACATACCTAGAGGTCCAGAAGTAAGAGGAAGTGGTTGAGAGGATGCACTTGTGAGGAGGTATACTGCAAGAAGGGAGCTATCAGGGTTTTCTGAAGGGTAATTCTACCAGCGGCAGGTCTCAGGAACTAGGTCCTTTGATGTTTCAGCCATCGGGGAGTCGACCTCAACAGTTTCAGTTTTGACCTTCTAGTCCTCATGATTTTCCCATATGCTTGGGACTGAGGTGTTTCGCTTGTGGAGGCCACAAGAACCTTCATAGTTAGTGCCCATTTCAAGCTCAATATGGTGGAGGTGGGAAAGTTCAGCACTCGCCTCAACAGTAGTTGTCAGCCAGGCCATTTCAGTAATAGGGAAAGCAAGCTCCTAATCCATAGAGGGGAGAAAGAGTAGGTGGAGTCCGACCTTAGGGTGTTCCTCAGGGACCTCAACTCGGGCATGGTTGAGGAGGAAATCATTATAAAAGGGTTAGAGGAGCGGGTCATGGTCAGTTGCACATCATAGAGGTAGTAGTTCTTGTAGGTATGGAGATCATTCAAGGTATGATTAGCTTATTTAGTACTCTTTTTTATGCTTTGTTTGATTCGGGAGGTTCTGACTCCTTCATTTCACCCACTCTAGCCCATACTCTAGTACTAGACATAGAGAGGCTTTTTGTTCCCCTGGTGTTGAGTACGCTAGTCGGAGGTCAGGCCAGCTTGTTTGATGTATACCAAGGATGTAGATTGGTGATGGGGTCACATCAGCCTCATGGGGATCTTTTCATATTATAGATGAAACCATAAAATTTCATCCTTGGCATAAAATGGTTATACCTTGTTCGTGTTGTTATCGACTACTTCCAGATAAGGGTCATGTTTTCAAATGTGGATGACCAACATGTGGCTTTCTTTGGCAAGCGAAGTCTTTATATGGGAAGTTGACGTGTAGATCCTCTTCTTTCCTTATTATCTAAGCTATCGGTGGAATCATTAGATGCTGAGATAAAGGAGGTTCTTAGTGTTATTGGGGAATTCTTGGATGTCTTCCCTGAGGAAGTCGTGACTCTATACCCTTGACGTGATGTTGAGTTCGGGATAGACTTATAGCCCGGTGCTTCTTCAATTTTGATAGCTCCTTATCGGATGACACCTTCTAATTTATAATAGATGAGAATTCAGATTAATTATCTAATGATGAAGGGATTTATTTGTCCCATTGTGTCACCATGGGGTGCTCTGGTCTTGTTCGTAAAGAAGTTAGATGGTGGTCTGAGGCTATGCATAGACTAACAGAGGTTGAATCAGATGACAATCACGAACCATTACCCTCTCTCAAGGATAGATGAAATTTTCAAATAGTTGAGGGGAGCAAGTTGGTTTTCTAAGATTTATCTGTAGTCTAGGTATCACCAGTTGAGGGTGAAGGAGGGTGACATCCCAAAGACTTCTTTCAGGTGCTGGTATGGGCACTTCAAGTTCGTGGTTATGTTGTTCAATTTTACAAACACACTAGCCATGTTCATGGGGCTCATGAACTCTATATTTCATGAGTTCTTGGACCAGTTCTTCATTGTATTCATCGATGATATATTTATTTAACCAAAGTCCAAGGAGGAGTATACCAAACATCTCAAGACTCTCTTGGAAGTCCTTCGATGAAACCAGATCTATGGGAAGTTTTCCATGTTGAAGTTTGGGACAAGAGAGGTGCACTTCTTTGGGCATGTGGTGTCTCAGCATGGTTTAGTAGTGGACCTGTCAAAGTTTGAGGAAATTGTTTCTTGGGCAGCTGAAACGCACGGCCGATTGTCGCCTATCGACCGGTCAAAGTTTTGGTGCTCTGCTAATGTGTATAGCAGCACTCGGGTCGAATCCTTGGTGATGGTACTTCGTAATAGTCGATTGTTTTTAGTTGATTGTGTTTTGATTAGGGGGTTTGTTTGCAGAGCTTAATTGAAATGATTTATGGATGATGTTTGATTTACCAAATTGATAAAGATTGGGGTGAGTTCATCATTGGGGAGTTAAGCATGTGATATCCTTGAGCCTTACTTTGTATTGCATTAAATTAACACCCATGTCATAAGTTGATGTTGATTGGAATTCCTAAGTGTGAAGGCTTTAATCCAAGCCTTAACTTAACTTAGGGTTCTAATCTCAATCAAAACTTATTTATGGTAGTGTATTTATGGTTCCAATAATCCATGGAAACCACTTGTTAAACAAAACATATCATTAATCCATGACATATTAAGTTTAACATACACAATATTAATTTAAAGAATACCCATCGAGCAAAACTCTCAATCAATTAACATCCCCAAATTATAACTCACCCCAATGAGAGATTTACTCAGCCATTTGGATGTTTAATAATCTGGTAATATATGTTTATGGTGATGAATTATAAAGAGAAGAAAAAGAAAGGGACAAGATAAGAGTAGTGTGCCGAACACACACACGAATTAATTTAAGAATCAAAAATGGAATTTCGATTGAATGAGGAAGCTTAAGAAGGGAAGGGGATTGAACTGAATTTAAACTATTTTAAGAACATTAATATTAAAATACAGAAGGTGGAAGAGAATAAGAGATATTGAAGAAGTAACTTGCATTAAAACAGAATTACAAAGAAAGAGAATTACAAGATTACAAAAATGAAGAACACAAAAGTAAGTGAAAAGAAAGAGAGGAGGAAAGATCTCTCAAGTGAAAACTTGAGTTTGGCAGGTCCTCCCAAGCCTTTGGCAAAGCTTTGGTCGTGCCAATATGATCTCCTCTCTTCTGAAATGCCAACCCCTCTCAAGGAGAGAAGGGGAGAGTATTTATAGCCCAAGGAGTGGACTGTTTGCATTCCCAATCTGTCCCTCCACTTGCATCGACAATTTTGAAATTTAGACAGCCGAATCATCAAATATCTTCTTCTTCAAAGTTGTAGGCAATAATGTTGGCCGACTAATCTCAAAATTTGGAGTCATTTGGACGTAAGGATAAAAAGTTATGGCCGGTTGAATAAACAAACATAAACTGTCCATTTCAATCCATTCTTTTTGAAGTCCATAATGTGAAAGGGTTTTTGAATATTAAGATGCCTTCAAATCCGAATGGTTTCTTCAACAAAGTCGGCCGCCTACATCCCCTCTTTCACACTGCAAAATCTCAGCTCTCTTGGATGATTACATCAGGAGATATGTCATGCATACTATACTGATTTTCATTCTCGGCCAGAATGGTGGGCTGGACTTAAAAGATTCATTTGGGCCCCTTGTACTTGGATTTGGGCCATGAAATTTTTATCCAAGATGACATGTAGTGTCCCCCGAATTATGGTGGAGAGTTAAGGTTTTTGAACTTCTAGATTGAGCCCAGTAAATCAATCTTCATGAATAGTCCAGTTTCTTCACAGATTCTTTGGTCTTGTTTGTGAGGACCATATGACCCTTCAAATGGCAGAATTGGATCATGGTTCTTTCTAATGAAATGTTGTATATTGAAAGGAGAATCCTACAAAACAAAAACCACATAATTTGGATCAGTATAGTGATAGTTATAATTAAAACATTAAACTGACTCAATTTGACTACTTCTAAAAATGCTCAAATATTATACTTAATATTAAAACATTAATATTTCACACAAATTATGCACATTTCATATAAAATAAGTAAAGGGGGAATATAATAAGTCATGAAAATATTAATAACATCAACTCCCCCACACTTAGATTTTCACGTGTCCTCATGTGCAACAAATATAAAAACATGACAAAATCATTTTCACTCACCAACGAATATAAAAATTTTGTTTTCTCCAATCAGGGGAGGTTTAGACTATTTCACTCATCCATATTGAATTCCATCACAAATTTGGTTCACAATAATGCATCAGAAACAATTCATTTTTTCATGTTCAAGGTTTGAATTAGAAAATGTAGGCACTCAAAACTTACTCCTCTCAAGATGATAAAAATGTATTTTAGGAGGTTCACTCATTCACCAACAAAAAGTGAAAATCAAGAGTTTGTAAGAGCTCTCAGCTTCCATTCCCAAATCTAATGTGTACAAGAATCAAGAGGTCTTTTAAGGGGTTTTTCAGTGGCTATGGGACGGTAGGTATATAATGTCCAAAGGAAAAGAGGGGTTAAAAACACCAACATGGAAAAATCAATGCACATTTTTTTTTGAAATTTGATTTGAAAGGAAATAGAAACACATATTTACAAGGGCATGAATGTGTGATGAATGAAAAGTGAGGGAGATAGAAAATGGAATAGGGTGAGATGATGGAATATGTACAACATGGAAGACTTCCAATAATGACACAATACAAAAAGATTCAAGTGTTCTTTTTTTTCTTTTTCTTTTTGCTCTTTTTTTCGAAAGTTGTGCTTGAAACAAGTCTCACAGTCATCTCCCAACCCATGTTTGATCTTCTCATGGAACTAATTTTAGTAGTTATAACACGATCAAAGGTTGATGATGAATGATTTTTGACCCACCCAAGACACAACCCATTCCTTTTTTCATCATTTTTTTAATATAATTTCTTTTCATTTTTTTTGAACACTTTTCAATGACTTTTGTACAAATGAAAATTACACATATACACCCCAAAGCTCACAGAATTACAACCTCTCCCCCACACTTGAATGGATGCTTGCCCTCAAGCATATGATGACACATTGGAAATCAATGAAAGTACGCCCAAAAGTGAAGTCCATTCCCCCCACACTTAAATTTCAATAAATTGTACAATGAAAATCCATGAAGATGTTGGGTGGGACAAGGTATTAGGCTTGTAATGTGTCTATCAAAAGAAAGGTTTTCATAGGCTCAAAGGGGCTTTCAAAAGTAGGATCAATGTAAGGGTAACGGGAGGCTATTTGTCTATTCTGAATCTCATGTGGCTTAGAAAATGCCTCTATCATATTAATGCACAAAAAAGATGGAAATTCAGCTCGAAGGTCCACAAACTCAAGACTCACAATCAGTGGTGAAGACACACAATGAAAAAGATGGCCATAGATGACCTTGGCATGAAGGCTAATGTTATTCCTCACGGTAGGGGAGAATCATTTTCCACCAAAAATTGTTCATTCAAAATGTTTGTTACTGACACAAAATTGTTTACCCAAGTTTGAGATAAAAATTCAATATATTTGAGTTTAAAACAAGCCTTTGACTCCCCAAAATGGTTGGACAAAATTTCAAAACTAGATGGTGAGTAAGCATGACTCTTTTTTTGTAATTTGTTTTTAAGTAATTGTGTTTTTTGGTTTTTTTAGTTTTTAAGGTTTTTTTTTTAAAATACACACCCACACAAGAAAGATAAAAAGAAAGGGTTTGATGAATAAAGTGGTAACAAAATGAAAGAGAGAGGAAGAAGAAGAAAGAGGTAGAGAGAGGAAGAGATAGAGAGAGAGTTAAAGGGAAAGAGGTGCCCCCTGGTTTGGATTTGGTGGGTCGCCATTTCCATCTAGTGGTGGGTCAATGGAAGTCGATGTGGAACCTGAAGTGAATGGCCTCTCATGGTGATGCTTTAACCGGTGTCCATTTACCGTGAATGTTCTTTTTGAAGAAGGGTCTTCGACTTGCACTGCACCAAATGGGTAAACATTAGTAATAATAAAAGGTCCATCCCAACGAGAATTGAGCTTACCTGGGTGAAGTCGAAATCGAGAATTGAAGAGCATTACCTTTTCACCTTCATGAAATACCTTTCGAATAATGTGCTTGTCATGGAGTGACTTTGCCTTTTCTTTGTAGAGAATGGAGTTCTCATACGAATCGAGTCGAAGCTCCTCCAATTCAGTCAACTGTAACAATCTTTCTTCACCAGATTTTTCACAATCTAAATTACAAGTTTTGACAGCCCAAAATGACTTATGTTGGATTTCAACTGGTAAATGACAGGCTTTACCAAAAACTAGCCTAAATGGAGACATCCCAATGGGTGTCTTATAGGCTGTTCGATAGGCCCAGAGTGCTTCACCAAGTCTATCGGGCCAGTCTTTTCTTGTGGGCTTAACAATTCTTTCAAGCACTCTTTTCACTTCTCTGTTAGAAAGTTCAGCCATTCCATTTGTTTGAGGGTGATATGCAGTGGATGTTTTATGTACAACCCCATTCTTTTTCAAAAGTGACTCCATGGTTCTATTACAGAAATGAGTTCCTAAGTCACTTATCAAAACACGTGGTGTTCCGAATCGATGGAAGATATGAGTTTTGAGGAACTCACTCACAGTTTGAGCATCGTCTTTCCTAGTGGGTTTGGCCTCGACCCACCTAGAAACATAGTCAACAGCAAGGAGAATGTAGGATAATCCATTGGAAGGGGGAAAAGGTCCCATGAAATCGATGCCCCAAACATCGAAAAGCTCACAGAAGATTAATGGCTTTTGAGGCATTTCGTTTCTTTTAGAAATTGTGCCAAACTTTTGGCAAGTGGGACATGATTGACAGAACTCGTGTGAGTCCTTGAAGAGTGAAGGCCAAAAGAATCCAGAATCTAGGACCTTTCAAGAAGTCCTTTGTGGTCCAAAGTGGCCACCTCCAGGCATTGAGTGGCAGAATTCCAAGATGGAGGATTGTTCAGTTTCATCAACACATCTCCTAATTACCATGTCAGCCCCAGTTTTCCAAAGTTTATTATCTTCCCAAAAATAATTCTTTGAATCACTTTTCATCTTTTCTTTTTGTTCTTTTGAAAAATATTCAGGGAAAACACCAGAAACCAAGTAATTGACAATTGGGGCATACCATGGTAACTTTGGAGTGAGAGATGAGAGGTGTTCAGTTGGAAATTCAGGATCAATTATTTCAGAATGAGAAGAATTAGAAATTCTACTCAGGTGGTCAGCCACAGGGTTTTCTTTTCCAGGTTTATCTTTTATCACAAGGTCAAACTCTTGGAGCATTAAAATCCATCTTATTAGCCTTGGTTTGGAATCACTTTTCTTAAGTAAGAACTTTAATGTTGAGTGGTCCGTGAAGATGATGATTTTGGCACCTAAGAGATAGGGCCGGAATTTATCCAAGGAAAAAACCACAGCTAAAAGTTCTTTTTCAGTCACAGTGTAGTGTGATTGAGTTTCATCCAATGTTTTTGAGGCATAAAAGATGACATGAGGAATGTTTTCTCTTCTTTGACCAAGAACAGCCCCAATGGCCCTATCAGAAGCATCACACATCAATTCAAATGGTAAGGACCAATCTGGGGGTTGGATTATTGGAGCAGATGTGAGAGCAGATTTGAGTTTGATGAAGGCTCTCTTGCAAGCCTCATCAAAATTGAATGTGACATCATTTTGAAGTAAACGAGTGAGTGGGAGGGAAATCTTGCTGAAGTTCTGAATGAATCGCCGATAGAAACCGGCATGACCAAGGAAGGACCGAATGTCTCGAACTGATTTGGGTTCAGGAAGTGATTGGATCACCTCAATTTTGGCTGGATCAACTTGGATACCCTCTTGAGAAATTATGTGCCCTAGAACAATCCCATTTGAAACCATAAAGTGACATTTTTCAAAATTCAGCACAAGGTTGCACTTGACACACTTTTGAAGGACCAAAGAGAGTGAATGTAAGCAAGATTCAAATGACTCACCACAAATGGTAAAGTCATCCATGAAGACCTCCATGCAATTCTCAATGAATTCAGAAAAGATACTCATCATACACCGCTGGAATGTTGCAGGAGCATTACAAAGGCCAAAAGGCATTCGCCTATAGGCATAGGTTCCAAAGGGGCAAGTGAATGTGGTCTTTTCTTGGTCTTGAGGTGCGATTGGAATTTGGAAGTAGCCGGTGTAACCATCAAGAAAGCAATAGTGTGACTTTCCGGCCAATCTCTCAAGAATTTGGTCAAGGAAAGGAAGTGGGTAGTGATCTTTTCGTGTTTCAGCATTCAATTTGCGATAATCGATGCACACACGCCATTTGTTTTTCACTCGAGTTGTGACCACTTCTCCATGTTCATTTGTGACAACTGTTATCCCGCCCTTCTTAGGAACGACTTGAATTGGACTAACCCATTCACTATCAGAAATTGGGTAGATAATACCAGCTTGAAGAAGCTTGGTAATCTCTTCCCTAACTACCTCAAGTATGAGTGGATTGAGTCTTCTTTAAGGTTGCCTAATTGGTTTGGATGATTCCTCTAGATGGATGTGATGCATGCAAAGGGCAGGGTTGATTCCTGGAATATCCTCTAGGGTCCAACCTAAGGCATTTTTGTTTTCCTCTAACACTTGAACAAGTTGGGACTCCTCAGTTTCAGAAAGTGAAGCAGAGATAATGACAGGGTAGGAGGGATCATGGAAAAGGAATGCATACTTGAGGTGTGAAGGAAGTGGTTTTAGATCAGTTTCAGCCTTGATTGGAGAGCTAGACAAGTTAGGAGTAGGAGAAGGGATTCTAGATGGGTTTGGATCATTTTCCTCAACACTGTCCAAGGTGGAGCAGTAGAGATCAGAGTTGATGTGGGATTCAAGAGAGTTTTCAAGTTCCTCTAGATTGATGGAGTCTATGAATGAGAGGTCCACATCAACTTCACCATTTATGACTTTGTTAATCATGGTGCAGATTTCACAAGATCCTTTATCATTAGAACATGAAGAACATGGTGGATTGGGGTTCGATTGAATCTTAGAAGTGTCCTCAAAAGCATGGATTGAGAATGCAGAGTGATCCTCAGATGGGTATCGCATGGCTTGGAAAATGTTGAACTTGACCAGTTGGTCACCGAATTCCATGGATAAGATGCCTGAGTGGACATCAATCTTGGTTCTCGCAGTCATGAGGAATGGTCTTCCTAGAATTAGGGGAGATCGAGAAGAGGTCGTCTCACCTTCCATGTCAAGGACATAGAAATCAGCTGGGAAGATAAGATCATTGACCCGAACAAGAACATCCTCAATTATCCCCTCAGGACTGGCAGTGCTTCGATTGGCTAATTGAATGACAATACCCGTTGGGTGCAAGGGACCTAGACCAAGGTTGGAGAAAATGGATTTGGGCATGACATTAATTGAGGCTCCTAGGTCTATGAGTGCATCATCAAAGTTGGAACTCCCTATTTGACATGGAACCGTGAAGGTCCCTGGATCTTTGCACTTCATGGGAATGGACTGTTGAGTTGAAACATTTTCAATGTTCCTAAGTTGCCTCTTATGGGTGCACAATTCCTTAAGAAACTTGGCATACTTAGGGATTTGTTTGATGGCATCTAAGAGGGGGATGTTCACTTCAACACGTCTAAACATGTCAAGCATTTCAGGATCAGGTTCAAAGGACTTCTTAGGCTTGGAGATGGCTTGAGGAAAAGGAATTGGGTTCCTAAGTGGAATGGAAGAAGGTGAAGGAGTGGATTCAAGTTCCTTTTCCAGCTTTTTGTTCTTTTCATTTTCTAGATCAACATCGAAAGGGGGGTTTGAGGATTTATCTTGAGGCATAGCAAGTTGCTTTCCTGATCTAAGTGCAATTGCACTTACATTACCCTTGGGGTTGGGTAATGGTTGAGCTGGGAGTTGGGATGAATTGGATGGTTGTTGCTGGCTAAGGTGGGATGCAAGTTGACCTATTTGGGTTTCAATGTTCTTTAGGCTAGAACGGGTGAAGGAAGCAAGATCATCTACAGCACTTTCCCATGGTTGTTTAGAAGAAGAGGCATGTCCCAAATTGGGTTGGCCTTGATTTTGGTTCTTGGGAAAGCGATTGTATTGGGTGGGGAATTGGGAAGGCTCGTTAGGATAGTGGAATCCAGGAGGAGGATTGTTCCTTTGAGGTTGAGGAACAAAAGGATAAGGTTGATGGAAGTTACCACCACCTTGACCATATTGGAATTGGTTTGGGTTTTGAGGAGGGAATTGAGGAGGATGAGAAATGGGATTACCATACCTCAGAGGTGGGTTAAAGGTAGAAGAGAAGGGCTCAGAGTGGGGTTGGTTGAATTTTCTAACAAACTGACCTGATTGTTGAGGGTTGAAGTTTCGCTGAGCATATGCCGCATTGAGCTCCATTGGACTAGATGAATCAGATGGATCATCTTGAAGTTGTGGACATGTGTCAGTCGGATGAGATGGAGAGTTGCAGATTCCACAATTCTTGATAGGTCCAGGGAATAGTGACTGTGGAGAAGATGAGGTTGGGGCTTTGGTAGCCACCGCTAGTTGACGCACAAGACCTGTAAGTTCACTCATCCACTCAGTCATCTTGTTGGGCTCTATGGATTGATTATCTTGGGCTTGTTTCACTTGAGCATGTGCTCGAGTATGGAATTGCTGCGTGTTTGCAGCCATGTTGCTTATGAGTTCTCTTGCAGCTGCAGGAGTTTTATCAACAAGAGCACCGCCACTTGCGGCATCAATGAGAGTTCGCTCCATAGCCAATAACCCCTCATAGAAGTATTGGATCAGGAGTTGGTCAGGGATTTGATGGTGTGGACAAGTTGCCACAAGCTTTTTGAACCTCTCCCAATACTCATGGAGTGATTCATTAGGGAATTGACGGATGCCGCTTATTTCCTTTCGGATAGAAGCTGTTCGGGAAGCGGGAAAGAACTTCTCAAGGAAAAGTCTCTTCATGTCAACCCATGAGTTTATGGAACCAGGTGGGAGGTAGTAGAGCCAAGACTTGGCAGAATCCGCTAGGGAAAAGGGGAAAGCTCTAAGCTTGATTTGTTCTTCAGAAACCCCTTGAGGTTTCATGGTTGAGCAGACCACTTGGAACTCTTTGAGGTGAAGATGAGGATCCTCACCAGCTAGACCATGGAAATGAGGAAGAAGATGAATCAAACCCGACTTGAGTTCGAAGTCAACCTCTATGTTTGGATATTGAATACCAAGAGGTTGGTAATTCATATCAGGGGCAGCAAGTTCTTTCAATGTTTGTTCCCTAGGATTGGCCATATCTAATTCAATTGGTTGAATGAGGACTGGTTCTTGAATTATTTGAGTATCTCTTATGTTCCTCCTAAGTTGGCGAAGTGTTCGCTCAATTTCAGGGTCAAACAAATCCGAGGGATTGTTTGGAAGGCTACGGGGCATTCAGAGAGATTTTGGAAGAAAGAGGAAGACGGGTTTTTCTTTGTATTTTTTCAGTTTATGATTTTTAAGAGGAAGACGGGTTTTTCTTTGTGTTTTTTTTCAATTTTTTTAAACTTTTGTATTTTTTGGGTTTTTTTTACAATAACCAGAAACTAATGACTACTTAAAGCACCATCCCCGGCAACGGCGCCATTTGAAACGCACGGCCGATTGTCGCCTATCGACCGGTCAAAGTTTTGGTGCTCTGCTAATGTGTATAGCAGCACTCGGGTCGAATCCTTGGTGATGGTACTTCGTAATAGTCGATTGTTTTTAGTTGATTGTGTTTTGATTAGGGGGTTTGTTTGCAGAGCTTAATTGAAATGATTTATGGATGATGTTTGATTTACCAAATTGATAAAGATTGGGGTGAGTTCATCATTGGGGAGTTAAGCATGTGATATCCTTGAGCCTTACTTTGTATTGCATTAAATTAACACCCATGTCATAAGTTGATGTTGATTGGAATTCCTAAGTGTGAAGGCTTTAATCCAAGCCTTAACTTAACTTAGGGTTCTAATCTCAATCAAAACTTATTTATGGTAGTGTATTTATGGTTCCAATAATCCATGGAAACCACTTGTTAAACAAAACATATCATTAATCCATGACATATTAAGTTTAACATACACAATATTAATTTAAAGAATACCCATCGAGCAAAACTCTCAATAAATTAACATCCCCAAATTATAACTCACCCCAATGAGAGATTTACTCAGCCATTTGGATGTTTAATAATCTGGTAATATATGTTTATGGTGATGAATTATAAAGAGAAGAAAAAGAAAGGGACAAGATAAGAGTAGTGTGCCGAACACACACACGAATTAATTTAAGAATCAAAAATGGAATTTCGATTGAATGAGGAAGCTTAAGAAGGGAAGGGGATTGAACTGAATTTAAACTATTTTAAGAACATTAATATTAAAATACAGAAGGTGGAAGAGAATAAGAGATATTGAAGAAGTAACTTGCATTAAAACAGAATTACAAAGAAAGAGAATTACAAGATTACAAAAATGAAGAACACAAAAGTAAGTGAAAAGAAAGAGAGGAGGAAAGATCTCTCAAGTGAAAACTTGAGTTTGGCAGGTCCTCCCAAGCCTTTGGCAAAGCTTTGGTCGTGCCAATATGATCTCCTCTCTTCTGAAATGTCAACCCCTCTCAAGGAGAGAAGGGGAGAGTATTTATAGCCCAAGGAGTGGACTGTTTGCATTCCCAATCTGTCCCTCCACTTGCATCGACAATTTGGAAATTTAGACAGCCGAATCATCAAATATCTTCTTCTTCAAAGTTGTAGGAAATAATGTTGGCCGACTACTCTCAAAATTTGGAGTCATTTGGACGTAAGGATAAAACGTTATGGCCGGTTGAATAAACAAACATAAACTGTCCATTTCAATCCATTCTTTTTGAAGTCCATAATGTGAAAGGGTTTTTGAATATTAAGATGCCTTCAAATCCGAATGGTTTCTTCAACAAAGTCGGCCGCCTACATCCCCTCTTTCACACTGAAAAATCTCAGCTCTCTTGGATGATTACATCAGGAGATATGTCATGCATACTATACTGATTTTCATTCTCGGCCAGAATGGTGGGCTGGACTTAAAAGATTCATTTGGGCCCCTTGTACTTGGATTTGGGCCATGAAATTTTTATCCAAGATGACATGTAGTGTCCCCCGAATTATGGTGGAGACTTAAGGTTTTTGAACTTCTAGATTGAGCCCAGTAAATCAATCTTCATGAATAGTCCAGTTTCTTCACAGATTCTTTGGTCTTGTTTGTGAGGACCATATGACCCTTCAAATGGCAGAATTGGATCATGGTTCTTTCTAATGAAATGTTGTATATTGAAAGGAGAATCCTACAAAACAAAAACCACATAATTTGGATCAGTATAGTGATAGTTATAATTAAAACATTAAACTGACTCAATTTGACTACTTCTAAAAATGCTCAAATATTATACTTAATATTAAAACATTAATATTTCACACAAATTATGCACATTTCATATAAAATAAGTAAAGGGGGAATATAATAAGTCATGAAAATATTAATAACATCAACTCCCCCACACTTAGATTTGCACGTGTCCTCATGTGCAACAAATATAAAAACATGACAAAATCATTTTCACTCACCAACGAATATAAAAATTTTGTTTTCTCCAATCAGGGGAGGTTTAGACTATTTCACTCATCCATATTGAATTCCATCACAAATTTGGTTCACAATAATGCATCAGAAACAATTCATTTTTTCATGTTCAAGGTTTGAATTAGAAAATGTAGGCACTCAAAACTTACTCCTCTCAAGATGATAAAAATGTATTTTAGGAGGTTCACTCATTCACCAACAAAAAGTGAAAATCAAGAGTTTGTAAGAGCTCTCAGCTTCCATTCCCAAATCTAATGTGTACAAGAATCAAGAGGTCTTTTAAGGGGTTTTTCAGTGGCTATGGGACGGTAGGTATATAATGTCCAAAGGAAAAGAGGGGTTAAAAACACCAACATGGAAAAATCAATGCACATTTTTTTTTGAAATTTGATTTGAAAGGAAATAGAAACACATATTTACAAGGGCATGAATGTGTGATGAATGAAAAGTGAGGGAGATAGAAAATGGAATAGGGTGAGATGATGGAATATGTACAACATGGAAGACTTCCAATAATGACACAATACAAAAAGATTCAAGTGTTCTTTTTTTTTCTTTTTCTTTTTGCTCTTTTTTTTCGAAAGTTGTGCTTGAAACAAGTCTCACAGTCATCTCCCAACCCATGTTTGATCTTCTCATGGAACTAATTTTAGTAGTTATAACACGATCAAAGGTTGATGATGAATGATTTTTGACCCACCCAAGACACAACCCATTCCTTTTTTCATCATTTTTTTAATATAATTTCTTTTCATTTTTTTTGAACACTTTTCAATGACTTTTGTACAAATGAAAATTACACATATACACCCCAAAGCTCACAGAATTACAACCTCTCCCCCACACTTGAATGGATGCTTGCCCTCAAGCATATGATGACACATTGGAAATCAATGAAAGTACGCCCAAAAGTGAAGTCCATTCCCCCCACACTTAAATTTCAATAAATTGTACAATGAAAATCCATGAAGATGTTGGGTGGGACAAGGTATTAGGCTTGTAATGTGTCTATCAAAAGAAAGGTTTTCATAGGCTCAAAGGGGCTTTCAAAAGTAGGATCAATGTAAGGGTAACGGGAGGCTATTTGTCTATTCTGAATCTCATGTGGCTTAGAAAATGCCTCTATCATATTAATGCACAAAAAAGATGGAAATTCAGCTCGAAGGTCCACAAACTCAAGACTCACAATCAGTGGTGAAGACACACAATGAAAAAGATGGCCATAGATGACCTTGGCATGAAGGCTAATGTTATTCCTCACGGTAGGGGAGAATCATTTTCCACCAAAAATTGTTCATTCAAAATGTTTGTTACTGACACAAAATTGTTTACCCAAGTTTGAGATAAAAATTCAATATATTTGAGTTTAAAACAAGCCTTTGACTCCCCAAAATGGTTGGACAAAATTTCAAAACTAGATGGTGAGTAAGCATGACTCTTTTTTTGTAATTTGTTTTTAAGTAATTGTGTTTTTTGGTTTTTTTAGTTTTTAAGGTTTTTTTTTTAAAATACACACCCACACAAGAAAGATAAAAAGAAAGGGTTTGATGAATAAAGTGGTAACAAAATGAAAGAGAGAGGAAGAAGAAGAAAGAGGTAGAGAGAGGAAGAGATAGAGAGAGAGTTAAAGGGAAAGAGGTGCCCCCTGGTTTGGATTTGGTGGGTCGCCATTTCCATCTAGTGGTGGGTCAATGGAAGTCGATGTGGAACCTGAAGTGAATGGCCTCTCATGGTGATGCTTTAACCGGTGTCCATTTACCGTGAATGTTCTTTTTGAAGAAGGGTCTTCGACTTGCACTGCACCAAATGGGTAAATATTAGTAATAATAAAAGGTCCATCCCAACGAGAATTGAGCTTACCTGGGTGAAGTCGAAATCGAGAATTGAAGAGCATTACCTTTTCACCTTCATGAAATACCTTTCGAATAATGTGCTTGTCATGGAGTGACTTTGCCTTTTCTTTGTAGAGAATGGAGTTCTCATACGAATCGAGTCGAAGCTCCTCCAATTCAGTCAACTGTAACAATCTTTCTTCACCAGATTTTTCACAATCTAAATTACAAGTTTTGACAGCCCAAAATGACTTATGTTGGATTTCAACTGGTAAATGACAGGCTTTACCAAAAACTAGCCTAAATGGAGACATCCCAATGGGTGTCTTATAGGCTGTTCGATAGGCCCAGAGTGCTTCACCAAGTCTATCGGGCCAGTCTTTTCTTGTGGGCTTAACAATTCTTTCAAGCACTCTTTTCACTTCTCTGTTAGAAAGTTCAGCCATTCCATTTGTTTGAGGGTGATATGCAGTGGATGTTTTATGTACAACCCCATTCTTTTTCAAAAGTGACTCCATGGTTCTATTACAGAAATGAGTTCCTAAGTCACTTATCAAAACACGTGGTGTTCCGAATCGATGGAAGATATGAGTTTTGAGGAACTCACTCACAGTTTGAGCATCGTCTTTCCTAGTGGGTTTGGCCTCGACCCACCTAGAAACATAGTCAACAGCAAGGAGAATGTAGGATAATCCATTGGAAGGGGGAAAAGGTCCCATGAAATCGATGCCCCAAACATCGAAAAGCTCACAGAAGATTAATGGCTTTTGAGGCATTTCGTTTCTTTTAGAAATTGTGCCAAACTTTTGGCAAGTGGGACATGATTGACAGAACTCGTGTGAGTCCTTGAAGAGTGAAGGCCAAAAGAATCCAGAATCTAGGACCTTTCGAGAAGTCCTTTGTGGTCCAAAGTGGCCACCTCCAGGCATTGAGTGGCAGAATTCCAAGATGGAGGATTGTTCAGTTTCATCAACACATCTCCTAATTACCATGTCAGCCCCAGTTTTCCAAAGTTTATTATCTTCCCAAAAATAATTCTTTGAATCACTTTTCATCTTTTCTTTTTGTTCTTTTGAAAAATATTCAGGGAAAACACCAGAAACCAAGTAATTGACAATTGGGGCATACCATGGTAACTTTGGAGTGAGAGATGAGAGGTGTTCAGTTGGAAATTCAGGATCAATTATTTCAGAATGAGAAGAATTAGAAATTCTACTCAGGTGGTCAGCCACAGGGTTTTCTTTTCCAGGTTTATCTTTTATCACAAGGTCAAACTCTTGGAGCATTAAAATCCATCTTATTAGCCTTGGTTTGGAATCACTTTTCTTAAGTAAGAACTTTAATGTTGAGTGGTCCGTGAAGATGATGATTTTGGCACCTAAGAGATAGGGCCGGAATTTATCCAAGGAAAAAACCACAGCTAAAAGTTCTTTTTCAGTCACAGTGTAGTGTGATTGAGTTTCATCCAATGTTTTTGAGGCATAAAAGATGACATGAGGAATGTTTTCTCTTCTTTGACCAAGAACAGCCCCAATGGCCCTATCAGAAGCATCACACATCAATTCAAATGGTAAGGACCAATCTGGGGGTTGGATTATTGGAGCAGATGTGAGAGCAGATTTGAGTTTGATGAAGGCTCTCTTGCAAGCCTCATCAAAATTGAATGTGACATCATTTTGAAGTAAACGAGTGAGTGGGAGGGAAATCTTGCTGAAGTTCTGAATGAATCGCCGATAGAAACCGGCATGACCAAGGAAGGACCGAATGTCTCGAACTGATTTGGGTTCAGGAAGTGATTGGATCACCTCAATTTTGGCTGGATCAACTTGGATACCCTCTTGAGAAATTATGTGCCCTAGAACAATCCCATTTGAAACCATAAAGTGACATTTTTCAAAATTCAGCACAAGGTTGCACTTGACACACTTTTGAAGGACCAAAGAGAGTGAATGTAAGCAAGATTCAAATGACTCACCACAAATGGTAAAGTCATCCATGAAGACCTCCATGCAATTCTCAATGAATTCAGAAAAGATACTCATCATACACCGCTGGAATGTTGCAGGAGCATTACAAAGGCCAAAAGGCATTCGCCTATAGGCATAGGTTCCAAAGGGGCAAGTGAATGTGGTCTTTTCTTGGTCTTGAGGTGCGATTGGAATTTGGAAGTAGCCGGTGTAACCATCAAGAAAGCAATAGTGTGACTTTCCGGCCAATCTCTCAAGAATTTGGTCAAGGAAAGGAAGTGGGTAGTGATCTTTTCGTGTTTCAGCATTCAATTTGCGATAATCGATGCACACACGCCATTTGTTTTTCACTCGAGTTGTGACCACTTCTCCATGTTCATTTGTGACAACTGTTATCCCGCCCTTCTTAGGAACGACTTGAATTGGACTAACCCATTCACTATCAGAAATTGGGTAGATAATACCAGCTTGAAGAAGCTTGGTAATCTCTTCCCTAACTACCTCAAGTATGAGTGGATTGAGTCTTCTTTAAGGTTGCCTAATTGGTTTGGATGATTCCTCTAGATGGATGTGATGCATGCAAAGGGCAGGGTTGATTCCTGGAATATCCTCTAGGGTCCAACCTAAGGCATTTTTGTTTTCCTCTAACACTTGAACAAGTTGGGACTTCTCAGTTTCAGAAAGTGAAGCAGAGATAATGACAGGGTAGGAGGGATCATGGAAAAGGAATGCATACTTGAGGTGTGAAGGAAGTGGTTTTAGATCAGTTTCAGCCTTGATTGGAGAGCTAGACAAGTTAGGAGTAGGAGAAGGGATTCTAGATGGGTTTGGATCATTTTCCTCAACACTGTCCAAGGTGGAGCAGTAGAGATCAGAGTTGATGTGGGATTCAAGAGAGTTTTCAAGTTCCTCTAGATTGATGGAGTCTATGAATGAGAGGTCCACATCAACTTCACCATTTATGACTTTGTTAATCATGGTGCAGATTTCACAAGATCCTTTATCATTAGAACATGAAGAACATGGTGGATTGGGGTTCGATTGAATCTTAGAAGTGTCCTCAAAAGCATGGATTGAGAATGCAGAGTGATCCTCAGATGGGTATCGCATGGCTTGGAAAATGTTGAACTTGACCAGTTGGTCACCGAATTCCATGGATAAGATGCCTGAGTGGACATCAATCTTGGTTCTCGCAGTCATGAGGAATGGTCTTCCTAGAATTAGGGGAGATCGAGAAGAGGTCGTCTCACCTTCCATGTCAAGGACATAGAAATCAGCTGGGAAGATAAGATCATTGACCCGAACAAGAACATCCTCAATTATCCCCTCAGGACTGGCAGTGCTTCGATTGGCTAATTGAATGACAATACCCGTTGGGTGCAAGGGACCTAGACCAAGGTTGGAGAAAATGGATTTGGGCATGACATTAATTGAGGCTCCTAGGTCTATGAGTGCATCATCAAAGTTGGAACTCCCTATTTGACATGGAACCGTGAAGGTCCCTGGATCTTTGCACTTCATGGGAATGGACTGTTGAGTTGAAACATTTTCAATGTTCCTAAGTTGCCTCTTATGGGTGCACAATTCCTTAAGAAACTTGGCATACTTAGGGATTTGTTTGATGGCATCTAAGAGGGGGATGTTCACTTCAACACGTCTAAACATGTCAAGCATTTCAGGATCAGGTTCAAAGGACTTCTTAGGCTTGGAGATGGCTTGAGGAAAAGGAATTGGGTTCCTAAGTGGAATGGAAGAAGGTGAAGGAGTGGATTCAAGTTCCTTTTCCAGCTTTTTGTTCTTTTCATTTTCTAGATCAACATCGAAAGGGGGGTTTGAGGATTTATCTTGAGGCATAGCAAGTTGCTTTCCTGATCTAAGTGCAATTGCACTTACATTACCCTTGGGGTTGGGTAATGGTTGAGCTGGGAGTTGGGATGAATTGGATGGTTGTTGCTGGCTAAGGTGGGATGCAAGTTGACCTATTTGGGTTTCAATGTTCTTTAGGCTAGAACGGGTGAAGGAAGCAAGATCATCTACAGCACTTTCCCATGGTTGTTTAGAAGAAGAGGCATGTCCCAAATTGGGTTGGCCTTGATTTTGGTTCTTGGGAAAGCGATTGTATTGGGTGGGGAATTGGGAAGGCTCGTTAGGATAGTGGAATCCAGGAGGAGGATTGTTCCTTTGAGGTTGAGGAACAAAAGGATAAGGTTGATGGAAGTTACCACCACCTTGACCATATTGGAATTGGTTTGGGTTTTGAGGAGGGAATTGAGGAGGATGAGAAATGGGATTACCATACCTCAGAGGTGGGTTAAAGGTAGAAGAGAAGGGCTCAGAGTGGGGTTGGTTGAATTTTCTAACAAACTGACCTGATTGTTGAGGGTTGAAGTTTCGCTGAGCATATGCCGCATTGAGCTCCATTGGACTAGATGAATCAGATGGATCATCTTGAAGTTGTGGACATGTGTCAGTCGGATGAGATGGAGAGTTGCAGATTCCACAATTCTTGATAGGTCCAGGGAATAGTGACTGTGGAGAAGATGAGGTTGGGGCTTTGGTAGCCACCGCTAGTTGACGCACAAGACCTGTAAGTTCACTCATCCACTCAGTCATCTTGTTGGGCTCTATGGATTGATTATCTTGGGCTTGTTTCACTTGAGCATGTGCTCGAGTATGGAATTGCTGCGTGTTTGCAGCCATGTTGCTTATGAGTTCTCTTGCAGCTGCAGGAGTTTTATCAACAAGAGCACCGCCACTTGCGGCATCAATGAGAGTTCGCTCCATAGCCAATAACCCCTCATAGAAGTATTGGATCAGGAGTTGGTCAGGGATTTGATGGTGTGGACAAGTTGCCACAAGCTTTTTGAACCTCTCCCAATACTCATGGAGTGATTCATTAGGGAATTGACGGATGCCGCTTATTTCCTTTCGGATAGAAGCTGTTCGGGAAGCGGGAAAGAACTTCTCAAGGAAAAGTCTCTTCATGTCAACCCATGAGTTTATGGAACCAGGTGGGAGGTAGTAGAGCCAAGACTTGGCAGAATCCGCTAGGGAAAAGGGGAAAGCTCTAAGCTTGATTTGTTCTTCAGAAACCCCTTGAGGTTTCATGGTTGAGCAGACCACTTGGAACTCTTTGAGGTGAAGATGAGGATCCTCACCAGCTAGACCATGGAAATGAGGAAGAAGATGAATCAAACCCGACTTGAGTTCGAAGTCAGCCTCTATGTTTGGATATTGAATACCAAGAGGTTGGTAATTCATATCAGGGGCAGCAAGTTCTTTCAATGTTTGTTCCCTAGGATTGGCCATATCTAATTCAATTGGTTGAATGAGGACTGGTTCTTGAATTATTTGAGTATCTCTTATGTTCCTCCTAAGTTGGCGAAGTGTTCGCTCAATTTCAGGGTCAAACAAATCCGAGGGATTGTTTGGAAGGCTACGGGGCATTCAGAGAGATTTTGGAAGAAAGAGGAAGACGGGTTTTTCTTTGTATTTTTTCAGTTTATGATTTTTAAGAGGAAGACGGGTTTTTCTTTGTGTTTTTTTTCAATTTTTTTAAACTTTTGTATTTTTTGGGTTTTTTTTACAATAACCAGAAACTAATGACTACTTAAAGCACCATCCCCGGCAACGGCGCCATTTGAAACGCACGGCCGATTGTCGCCTATCGACCGGTCAAAGTTTTGGTGCTCTGCTAATGTGTATAGCAGCACTCGGGTCGAATCCTTGGTGATGGTACTTCGTAATAGTCGATTGTTTTTAGTTGATTGTGTTTTGATTAGGGGGTTTGTTTGCAGAGCTTAATTGAAATGATTTATGGATGATGTTTGATTTACCAAATTGATAAAGATTGGGGTGAGTTCATCATTGGGGAGTTAAGCATGTGATATCCTTGAGCCTTACTTTGTATTGCATTAAATTAACACCCATGTCATAAGTTGATGTTGATTGGAATTCCTAAGTGTGAAGGCTTTAATCCAAGCCTTAACTTAACTTAGGGTTCTAATCTCAATCAAAACTTATTTATGGTAGTGTATTTATGGTTCCAATAATCCATGGAAACCACTTGTTAAACAAAACATATCATTAATCCATGACATATTAAGTTTAACATACACAATATTAATTTAAAGAATACCCATCGAGCAAAACTCTCAATAAATTAACATCCCCAAATTATAACTCACCCCAATGAGAGATTTACTCAGCCATTTGGATGTTTAATAATCTGGTAATATATGTTTATGGTGATGAATTATAAAGAGAAGAAAAAGAAAGGGACAAGATAAGAGTAGTGTGCCGAACACACACACGAATTAATTTAAGAATCAAAAATGGAATTTCGATTGAATGAGGAAGCTTAAGAAGGGAAGGGGATTGAACTGAATTTAAACTATTTTAAGAACATTAATATTAAAATACAGAAGGTGGAAGAGAATAAGAGATATTGAAGAAGTAACTTGCATTAAAACAGAATTACAAAGAAAGAGAATTACAAGATTACAAAAATGAAGAACACAAAAGTAAGTGAAAAGAAAGAGAGGAGGAAAGATCTCTCAAGTGAAAACTTGAGTTTGGCAGGTCCTCCCAAGCCTTTGGCAAAGCTTTGGTCGTGCCAATATGATCTCCTCTCTTCTGAAATGTCAACCCCTCTCAAGGAGAGAAGGGGAGAGTATTTATAGCCCAAGGAGTGGACTGTTTGCATTCCCAATCTGTCCCTCCACTTGCATCGACAATTTGGAAATTTAGACAGCCGAATCATCAAATATATTCTTCTTCAAAGTTGTAGGAAATAATGTTGGCCGACTACTCTCAAAATTTGGAGTCATTTGGACGTAAGGATAAAACGTTATGGCCGGTTGAATAAACAAACATAAACTGTCCATTTCAATCCATTCTTTTTGAAGTCCATAATGTGAAAGGGTTTTTGAATATTAAGATGCCTTCAAATCCGAATGGTTTCTTCAACAAAGTCGGCCGCCTACATCCCCTCTTTCACACTGAAAAATCTCAGCTCTCTTGGATGATTACATCAGGAGATATGTCATGCATACTATACTGATTTTCATTCTCGGCCAGAATGGTGGGCTGGACTTAAAAGATTCATTTGGGCCCCTTGTACTTGGATTTGGGCCATGAAATTTTTATCCAAGATGACATGTAGTGTCCCCCGAATTATGGTGGAGAGTTAAGGTTTTTGAACTTCTATATTGAGCCCAGTAAATCAATCTTCATGAATAGTCCAGTTTCTTCACAGATTCTTTGGTCTTGTTTGTGAGGACCATATGACCCTTCAAATGGCAGAATTGGATCATGGTTCTTTCTAATGAAATGTTGTATATTGAAAGGAGAATCCTACAAAAGAAAAACCACATAATTTGGATCAGTATAGTGATAGTTATAATTAAAACATTAAACTGACTCAATTTGACTACTTCTAAAAATGCTCAAATATTATACTTAATATTAAAACATTAATATTTCACACAAATTATGCACATTTCATATAAAATAAGTAAAGGGGGAATATAATAAGTCATGAAAATATTAATAACATCAGCAGCACCCAAGAATTTTGCAGAGGTTCACAGTTTTCTCAGTCTGGTAGGCTATTACCAGAGATGTGTACCTAGTTTTTCTCGATTTGCAGCTCCATTGATGGCTTTGACCAGAAAGGAACATGCCTTTGTGTGGAGTGGGCAGTGTTAGTCATCTTTTAGCTACCTAAATGGGAATTTATTCAGTTCTCCAGTTTCTAGATGAAGGGGTGATGTTTGAGGTTTTTTTGTGATGCTTCCTATCTAGTATTGGGGTGTGTGCTGATGCAGCAAGGAGGAGTGATCTCTTATGGGTCTAGATGCTTACATCCTCATGAACTCAACTATGCCACCCATGATCTGGATCTATCATTGGTATTTTTTTTGCTAAATTTGTGATGGAATTTCCTCATTGGGAAGCGCTTTGTGGTCTTTACATATCACAAGATCTTGAGGTATATCTTTTCCCAACAAGATCAAAACTTATGACAGTGGAGGTGGATGGAGTTTCTTTAAGATTAAGATTTTGAGATCTCTTACACCTCAGGGAAGGGGAATGTTATGGCTAATTATTTGATTAGGAAATCACATAAGGAGGTTGTTTGGGAATTTGAAGATGCTTGGAAGGTGATGTAGGATTTATACACCTTGTACTTAGATACATGAATGGATTACAGTAGAGGTTGTCTATTTCAGATGACAATGTATTCTTCTCTAAGGCATCAGGTGGAGGAGTCTCAGTGGGGAGACTTGGAGGTAGAGGTGATGCGTGATCGCATTGACTAGGGCGATGCTCCTAAGGTATGGTCGGAGGATGGTCATAATCGGATTTTGTTTCGTGAGAAGCTATTTGTTCTAGTGGCGATGTGTGAGGGAGTTCTCCATGAATTTCATAGCTGACCCCTATCCGTACACTCGAGAGTTTCCAAGATGTATTGTGGCTTGAGGTAATAGTTTTGATGGCCTAGGATGAAGTGGGAAGTAGTGGAGTTTGTGGAAAGATTCCTAGTGTTCCATTAGGTGAATGATGAGGACTATGTTCCCGGTGGTTTGTTGCATCCCCTAGATGTCCATTAGTGGAAGTGGAATGACATCTCAATGGATTTCATTACAGGGATACTCAGGGCTCAGGGAGGTTGTGATGTTATCTGGGTAGTAGTGGACCGACTGAAGAAATTAGATCACTTCTTAGTAATTAAGAAGTTGAGCACAATGGATGCCTTGGTGAGAAGGTATGTGGATGAGGTGGTGTGGATTCATGAGGTTTTTAGATCCATTGTCTCAGATCAGGATGCACATTTTTCCTCGTGAGTCTAGAGGGTATTACAACATGCTTTTGGAACTCAGTTGTGCCTCAGCACTACCTTCCACCCTCAAACATATGGGAAGACAAAGCAGATCATCTAGATGTTGGAGGACATGTTTCAGGCATGCGTATTAGACTTTGGTGGATCTTGGGTATGACACCTTCCCTTGGTAGAGTTTTCTTACAATAATAGTTATCACTCTTAAATTGGTATGGATCCATTCGAAGCCTTGTACAGAAGGCCATTTTTCTCACCTTTGTGTTGGAAAGAGGTTGGGGAGATAGTTGTTCTTAGCTTTGAGGTATTACAGAGCATGAAAAAGAAGTTTTATCTTGCTCGTGAGAGGATAAAGGCATTGCAGGACCGAAAAAATTCGTATGTTGATCACAAAAGGATGCCCTTAGAGTTCAAGGTTAGGGACCACATGTTCTTAAAGGTTTCACCTCGATGTGGGAAGTGGAGATTTTTCAGAGGCAGAAATCTTTCTCTGAGATTCATTGGACCCCTTGAGGTGTTGGGGTGAGTTGGGGAGGTGGAATACCAGTTAGCATTATCACTGTAGTTGGAGAGGATCCATGATGTCTTTAATGTCTCCCACCTTCATCAGTATCTTCATAATGACTCACATGTCATTGATTAGGAAGAGTTTGATAACTAGGGTGATGCAATGTTCGTGGAGCAGCTAGTGCGGATCCAGGATCATTGGGAGAAGGTGTTTCATGGATGGACCATTCCTTTGGTTCATGTGTTGTGGATGCATGGTGGCTTGGAAGATATTACTTAAGAATGATAAGCACAGATACGTGCCCAGTACCTAGAGTTGTTTTGATTTTTTCTTGGTAATATAATTCTTGAACCTTGTTTTCTATGAGATGAGTTGTTTCCTTGTTCCATAATGTGTGATTAAGTCCTGACATGTGGAAAGGGGATGACCTTATTCCTAATTTATATGCATTAATTGAGATGTGATTAAACTCATGTGGGTGAGTCAGTGCCACCTAGAGTGGATATTATCTTGATATGGAGGGAGGAATTACCTGATTCATGTGTCTAGATAGTGTGGCTTTGGTGCTCGTGTGGTGTGTCTTCTGGTCGGTTGGGGTAGTAGATGTCAGAGCAGGTGTTCTTGGATTTTGAGGTTTCTCTACATTTTTCAAACAAAAAATGGTGGTTTGTCATTGAAATTTGATGATGGTGGTAGTGTTTCAAGTGCAGCAAGATCCTTGAGAGGTATCTCACGAGGTGGTTGTTCAGACAACTCTTTCTTTTGGGTTTGGTTTTGAATTATCAAGGATGAGAATAGTTTGAGAGGTATCTGATGTAATTTCTTGAACCCCTCTAGTCCATTAATTTGTTAAAATTTATTGTTTGAGGTGTTATATGGAGTCACGATGACTTGTTTAAAGAGTTTACCAAAAAAATCTATTTCTCTAATAGTGGGTCGGGCATCGGTAGGTCAGGCGTTGGTAGGTCAGGTGTGGGTGAGTGGCATCTGTGAGTGGCGTCGGTGAGTGACATCAGTAGATGGCATTAATGGGTCACATCTTTGGGTCACATCGATGACTTTTTCAACAGTGAGTCACCCGACGGTGACTCAACCATCGGTGACTCACCCAATGGTGAGTCATTTCCATCTTTTCCCAATTTTTCTAGTTTCTCCCCTCTTAGATTTTATTTGACATAAATCAAGTTTAAAACCTTGTTTGACCGTTTATAAATTATTTTTAAAGGATATTAATTATATATTTAATATCTTAATGTCTCAGAGACTTTGAAATAGCCAAGCCACGTGGTCTTGACCATGATTTGAATTTTAAGTACTTTGAAATTGTCTCCCTTATATTGATATAGGATATAGCCTTTTATAAAGCCAAGATCCTCTCTTCCTTGAACTATTTCATTTTCTCTTGGTGCGCCTAAAAACATTCTTCCCTAAGGAGTCACATCTGTGATGTAGACGTCGGTTGAGTTTTCCCTTGGATTCTTTCCTGCTTCTTGTGGAACCCCCTATTTTGGTGCAAGGAGGGGTTGTTGATCATCTGTTCTTTGAGGTAGGGATCCCTTCGTCTTTATTTATTTTTGTATCATGCGGAGTGGGTAAGCTAATATCCCTTTGTGTTTACGGTTGAATCCCAGTGTTATGAAGATAATCTAACATTTTATAAAGATTATCAGACTTGTTATGATAACAGGTTTTATTGAATTTGTAATAAATGAGGGGTAGGGAAGATGATGATGATGATCATTTGTTTTATCTGTTATCTTTTATCCATGTTGTGAATTGTATGCCTTCTAAAAATCATGGTCATCGATGGTCTTTGATTTCACACGGGTGATTCTTTACACTTATTATGGATCCCCTATTGAACTGCTAGAATTATAAAATTGATTAACCATGTATACTTGGTTAAATAAATGGATTACCTGAGATCAAACATGTTCTGTGATAACCCTTGATTTATCAAAGTGGAATTAAATAATGAGTGTGTTAAATATGAATACACTTTGCCTTGTTTGGTGTGGTTGTGTGCTGTGTGTGGATCTTTTCTGTCTGTGCTTTGTACGGGTCATTTGGTGTTGTGGCTGGGAGTGTGGTTGTATGAATGGGGTGGTATAGGTTGTGTAATGGAATCTTAGGTAGTGATATTGGTTGATTGCAGAATGGGTGAAATTTTTGTGCAGTGGGACTACATCTAGGTTGTGTTATGTTTGTTGGGTACGGTGTTTGTGCAGTGATACTACAATATAGTTTTTCCTTATTTATTTTTATGGGTGTGGTTGTGAGTTGGTGGTTGTTCTACCTGGTAGGATGGTTTGAGAGGGATGACTTTAAAGAAGAATGGTGTTACTTTGTGTGGATGTTAAATAAAGGGAATTTGAAGTGGGTCATGATACCATGTTCCTTATTCCTGGTGTGTTGTATGGCTGTCTGCGTGGTTGTTTCTTGTGTTGTGCTTGGTAGTTTCCCAGGTAGGGATAGAATGAATAAATTAATAATATGCTTAATGATAGAATGGTAATTGGTTAAATGAGTCAATTGGGATTATTAATTGGGTTGTGGTTGTTTGTGTGGTTTTGCATTTAGAGGTTGCAGCAAGTGGGTAGTTTTTTGTGCTGGTTGTTGTTCAGAAACCCCATAGGTTGGGATGAGTGTTTGATACCTATATATATACATGTAGTTCCTCATGATTTTATTTACACACCCCACCCATGTTGATAACTATGTGTTAGACACCCCCATTGTTATGGGGGAGGGTGTCGTTTTTCCAAGATCCTAGTGGGAGGATGGATGGTCGGTTATTGTCTCTTCTCTTCTCCCTCTTCTAGGCATTGTTAGCCTAAGGATCTTTGGGCAGGTTGTGGTGCGGTTGTGAGGCCCAGGTGTCTGCGTGTGAGGTGTGATTTCCCATCTGTCTTTAGGATGAGATGTGTTGTGATTTCCCAGGTGTCTTTGAGATGAGGTTGTGGTTGTGGCCTAGGTGTTTGTGGGAGGGATGTGATTTGTGCCTCAGGTGTGTATGGGAAGGTTGTGATAGTGAGTCTTGTAGAAAAGCGTGGTAGCGTCAGGACGTTCGCCATTAGGGGTGAGTAGTTAACTAGTGAGAAGTAGTGTAGGGTGACTAAACATCGATGTATTTACTATATTACTTTACTTGACTTGAGTTATTTGGTGAGAATGCCTTGGTGAGGCTGGGGTGGTCAGTATTCCTTGATAGGTGTTGTTGGTTTCTACTATTTTCACAGGGGAATTAGTATGTTCTCCCACTTGTACATGATAGGATTTATATTTTACTACTAAGTATACCCATATGCTCACCCTACATATATTATATTGTTTTCAAGTATCTAGGAAGACTATGGGGACCGTGTTGGACCTTACTAGCTCAGACGTCGGGACAGTTGTCGTGTCGCTGCTTAGCCTTGTTTTTTGGTATCTTTACATTGAAGACTCTTTTTTTGTAGCACATATCTTTTTTTTAAAACATGCATGTGGGGTGTATTTTGGATTTCTTTTATATATTTCTTAGAGTTTCTTTTTGGTTGATACATCTTATATCCTGATCTTAGTTACTATAAAAAGGTTAATGCCTCCAATTTTGTGAGGTTTCTATATCCTTGGTGTTGTTCTCCACCCTAGGGCCTACTGAAGGTGGGAATTGGGGGTCATTATCTCTCTTTATCCATTTCCATCTTAATAGGGGCATCTTTAGAGTGAGGGGGTCGTGACACATAATGGGAACATTTTGTGTTGATAAAGATGTGTTAGCAGGCTTTCTAGGATTGATTAGTTCTCTAGTTAGTAATATAAAATATTACTTAATCCTTTGAAATAAATTTACTTAATTAAAAGATTATAAAAACACTAATAAATATTAACTATCAAAGTATTAGTTTTTGTTTGATTAAAACAATTTCAACATTAAAGTCAAAAATAAAGTAAAAAAAACACATAGTGGAAATTTGAAATAATAGGTTCAGTATCAAGATGAGACTTAGACCTCTCCACTTGGTGATCACCTACCAACAAGTAGTTTATTTAAAATAAACAAGTTGATCCACAGCCTGGATCAGGTTTAACAACAGTTTACAACTATCCAGGTTACATGCGACCTCTTCCATAGTTATACATGGGAGTAAAAACAAACATGCCACACAAGGACCTCTACCACACTTATCCATGGGAGTATAGATAAAAAGAAATAAGAAGATATCAGATATCTTCCAATTTATCACAAGAGACAGTGTGTGTGTGTGTGTAATAAAATATAGTATTCACACACACTACTCTAAATGTAGTAAAGATAAATAGAACAGAGAAATCTCATAGTGTAGAGTCTAGAAATGCCCGGTCTGTGGTAGTGAATCTTGTGACTCTTGATTTGATTTGTAGTGAAGCTTGAGTCAAGTTCTCTTAAAAACTTATAAAGAATAGAGTGTCGCAAACTCTTGTTCTTGACTGCAGGAAGTCATTTTGATGTAATGATATAGTTCAGCTTCCCAGTAGAGTATGATCTCTTCATGTTCTTATAATCAAGTTTATCTCTATGAGTGTGTTCAGTAAGCATGAGATTCACCACTTGCTATCAGTATGCTTCACATGTCTAATGCATCTCTCTCTCATGAGGCACTCTTCTTCCTTTCTTAACATTAGCAGTAGAAAGAATATCCACATGCATTCAGATATTCTTCTTCCTCGTACAACACGTCTGGCATCCTATTTAATTCATTTTTTCGAACATTTAAGAGACAATAATTAAAATAAAATTTTGCATTAACTTCAGTAATATATCCATTCGAATAGTTTAAATGAAAAAGATTAAGTGAAGAAAAAAGTGGTGGTGGCTTAGTCTAGTAGTGTCTTAGGGTCTGGTGGTGAATTGTTCCAGTGGAATGACACTGACAGTGTCTTTCTATGGCGGTGTCTCAATTGGAAGTGTCTTGTACTTAACCAAAATTTCACTCTACTAGTGGTGATTCATTCTAGTGGTAGGTTACACTGTCAGTGTGTTTCACTTAGACAAATTTTTATGTTGGTGGTGACTTATATGGGACGGTGTCTCTGATTTTGTCAAAATTTTGTCTTAGGGGTGACATGTCTGGTGGTGAGTCAGTTTTGATGGTGACTCATCCTCAGTGGTGACTGGAGGTGACTCATACTTAGTCATTTTCATCACCTATCTCAGAATATTAAATACTTATAGAGAATATTAAATTCATTAATATCATTAGAATCATGATTTTATGATCATTAAAATAAGGAGTTCAATAATCTCCCCATTTTTTATGATCATAAATCATGGCATAAAATGTATCATAAATATAAATCATTATATCAAGGGTAAGATCAGAATATAAAGCATGACTAAGTATTCACAGAATGTGCAGATAGTATCAAAGATAAATAATAATAAAATAGAGGCAAATATCAAGTATCAATAGTAAATATATTAAAAAAATAAATGAACCATAAAGTTCTCTATAGTTTTTTTCATATGGGAAATGCCATAGTTTTCTCCCCCTTTTGGGATTATCAAAAAGGTAGAACATTAGCAGATAAAAAATAGTAAATGAAGTAATAAAAGATAAATAATAGAGAAAGATTCATGAAGAAAGTGGATCAAAGGTAATTCAAAAAGGACCAACCAAAAATTTATTACATTAAATTCATCCCATCAAAATAGAAAATCTAATTGCAACAACATCCTCAATACTTGGGTAAAGAATCCATAGGTTATTTTCTTTTTCCCTTGTCTTTCTCAGAATCATAGGTAGAAGGATCTGAAGGCATTGTAGAAAAAGTAGATGAGACACTAATGGGTAGTCCAACTGTGGCCTAAGGATGATATTCTAAAAGAATAACTGGCATGAGCTGCCTTATAGCTTGTACAAGAGATATAAGGAAAGGTTGAAATGTGGCAGGTAAAGGTGCATGAGGATGTTTGGTAACATCGGGTCTGAAAGATAACTGTGGAGTAATATGAATGGATTATTGAGAAACAACTATAGTGTCATGGTCATGAAGAAATGGATTTATCAAATTGATGAAATATATAATGATCTGGCCACCTCTTTCCATTTCACTAAATAATTCGCATTTTCCTCCAAAAACTAATTAAGCACTGAGGTCATTTATTTCAACTGGTGAACTTTCTCCTTAAAAGCCTGAGTCACGGGGGGCATCCTCAGATTATTAGCTAAAAACTTTAATTTTTCATCCATGGAATGATTTGTATAAATTTTAGAGAGATAGTATTTTAATGCCTTGGTAATTGTCTCTCAGTCAAAATTCATAAATTTGGCATACTTCCTGATCATCATATAATCATGCTCAGTTCCTTGCTTAATCTTACTCAAAATCTCCAATGGAAAGATAGGTTCTCCAGTATCATGACCACTTGAAGTGTCAACGACCTCTTCTCTGAAAACTAGTTTTATTTGATCAACATTCATGAGAGGAGAAATTGAGCTAAAGGCCACTGAGGTAATATTTTCAACTCTTTCAAGTAGAGCATCCATACTAGCTGCAAATTTAGATTTCATTCCTTTAAGCAAAGACTTCATGGATCCCATATCACCCCTTATTCTCTTATTATCAATTTCAACCACTTAAATATGATGAATCATCTTAGGTTGGATATGTTGTATTACCAACTTGAATAGATATCTTGCATCATTCTCACTAAGTTTGGTAAGAAGAGGAGATTGATTATTTAAACACTTATCAAATACTAAAATTATCTTTTCATCAAAGGCATTCAAGTCACTTCTTGTGAATATATCAACTGGAATAAGAGGAGGATATGGATTAGTAGGTTTAGTTGTAGGAGGTATCACAAAGGAAATTTTTTCCAATAAACCAACAAAGTCCACTTGATCAATCATAGATCCCTCAGGATCTCTTTATTGTCTAACCTCAGGTTTACCATCCTTTGGTGGACTCCCTACAACACTTGAGAACTTTATCCATTATTCCATCATAGGATCATCCTAACTATTTGAAGGAGTAGAAACCAAAACATCAATAATAGATTGTACAACAATGGTAGAAATAGTGGAAGGAGGTACCACAATAGGTGTAGGTACAATAGTAGCAGGGGTATCAATAGCTATCTAAGCACTCTGGACTGTAGCAGTCTGTTTAATAACTGACAATTATTTCATCTGGACATCATATTTCTGAACACATTAGCTTTGTTCAACAATTTTATGGCCAAAAAAAGAATATTCAACTTCTATACATCTATCAATAGGAGGTTCATGAAGTAGTTCATGTTAAAATTATTCCTAAATAAGCTTATTTTGCATTTTTTTAGCTACATACTGCTCAACAGCAACTATAATTCTCATTTGATCAACCATAGTTGGATCAAAAACTATTTAACCATTGGAAATAGAGTTAGTCTCAACTACATTAACCAATAGAACTTTATGAAATAACTCCCCATATGGGGATTTCTCCCCCTCAATAAATGAATCCTGAAGCTCTGGAGTAATTTCCACATCTCTTATTTTAATTCGGACACTTGCACCATTAGGGTCAGATTTTTCATCATCATCTGCTTTACTTCCACTTCCATCATTATTTTCATCAACTTCCTCTTCCACATCTCCAACTCCATTTTCATTTTACTCATTTTCCTCCTCATCATATTTATTATCTTATTCATCATCAGACTTATAATAACTTTTTAATTGATCCTCTCTTGAAATTTTGGTTTCCTCTTCATCGCTTTTAACAATATTTTCTCTTTTGTATAGTCTTTTAGGTGGACTAGAAGCTCCAAAAGTGATCAGTGATGATTGAGGTGACAAGTATGAATCACTACCTTCATCAAAAAATGGTTCTTTTCAACTTATTCTTTTGAAACACCCTCTTCTTCCTTGGTATAGTATTCTAAAACCTCATCAGCCTCTAGACTAGGATCAACAACATCCCTTGATCTGGTAGGATGATCCACTGGGTTAAATTCAGCATACAACTTATCAGTATATCCAACCCACTATCTCTTCTAGGGGTTCCAACTTATTCTCATTCTTGAATAGATAACTCTTGAAATACAGAAACCACCACAGTCTGTAATAAACTCTGCATCCTCATCAATTAGGCTCTTGGCCTTTAAAATTTCAAAAATCAACTTTGGGTAGATCAAGGAATTAAATCTTGAGGTTGGCTTTATCATCTCAAATAAATAAACCATAAGATACCTACACAAATTGTAAGAACCCGGATCTTTATTTCAGATATAGATCTTTATTTTGGGTTGTTTTTTAGGAAAAGGGAAGAAATAGAAATTTTCTAAGTACATGTTGTGTACTTTTGAGTACACACCGTGTACCCGGGTACTACGTACATCCGTGTAACGACCGAGTACATGGTCATGTAGGTGACCTAGAAGACCGCCTAAAGTGGGGTATTATTGAGTCTAGTACACGGTGTGTACATTAAATAAACACTATGTGTACTTTTCTTCTTAATTGATGAATCATAGTGGGGTCGCATATCATATCCATAACACAATTTTTCTTCCCTTGGTTCATATAGGAGAGTAACGAATGGATGAAGAACTTAGATTTTCTCTCGGTTCTCTATCTGAGCTCTGATTGAGATTTTGTCGGTTGCATTGGATTCCCACCGGTGATTTCTCACTTCCCCTAGAGCCTCTCTTCCTGATTCCTCCTCTCTCGTAAGTATTTTAAGGTTGACTATTTTTAACCTTTTGTAGATCTATGTCGTTCTGGGCCAATTCAAGGGTCTACATTCAAGATTGTTCATCATACGACATTGAGGTAGGTTTTTTGTGCCTTTCTTTGATTGTCTTTGGATTATATAAGCTTAAAGTGACAAATACCCATGTTTGGGGTATTACGTGTTTTAGAATTTGACCCTATTTAATACATGTTATGGTTTTTTTGAATAATAAAGGGTTATTTCTTATTCATAAGGTTTTATACCTTGATTATGGGTGTGTTTTCCTTACTTGATTGATTGTGGTTGTTTGGTCTAGAATGCCTATTAGGCTAGCTTTGTTTTCCATGCCTCATGTTGTTAGGATGGAGTTACTGGTTTTATGAGATGCATGTGATTCGCGTTGTGAAATTTTGACCAAGGGGAATTTGATTGTGAGATCTTCCCAAGGTATGGTCATTTATGTATGAATTGTTGTAATGTTGACCCAAAGGTATTGACTGTGAGAGATGTCGGGCGGTCATAGACCAAAGGGTTTAGACTGTGAGAGTTGCCAGGTGGTCATTATAGTTTATTGTTGCTATGTAGACCAATGGGTATTGACCGTGAGAGCTGCCCAGGTGGTTGTTTGTAAATAATTTGATGATATGTTAGACCAGAGGGGTTATACTGTGAGAAATTTCCTAGAGGGTTACTTATGAATGATTGTGACGAGCCTTCCAATCCAAATCACAAGCTTGGACTCAGTCTTACTAGATTGTTTAGATAGTCTTATGAGACATCTATTTTTCTATTATACAGGGGACACATAGCTTAGGCTAGATCCCTGGATTTCATTATTCAATGGTTTGAATAATTAATAAATGAAAATGAATGTAATTGGAAGCTATAGGAATTTTTACTGTTGAGTACTTCCTAGTTTATTGCTTCATTTCTGTATATTACCTGATATATATATTCACTGACAGTTAGGCACATATCATTTGGTGGTTTCCTACTAGGATTAGTCTCACACCCTATTTGGGTCATGCTTTTGGACCCAAATATATTATATAGTTGTAGGTATAGATAGGGGCAGTCACCCTTCTTCATCAGGTACTTGATTATTGTTGGATCTGGAAAGAATGGGACCAATATGAGGCTCATGATGCTGTTGGAGTTACTTGTTTACCTTTTGTATTGTATTATACTATATTTCTAGTATTGTGACTTGTTTGGTTATTTTCCTAGATACACATGACATGCATCATTTATATATGCTCTAGTTGTTATATTATTATCAGTCTTCTGCTATTTAATTTTATTGTATGGTATTACTGCTTCTTCTTTTGTTTACTATTTTCTTTCTGCTATGTATACTCTACCAATGAGGGCATAGTTTCCCCATTATCACACTGTGTCCCTCGCTGCTAGTCGGCATCCTCTGGCATTTGGGGAAATGTGCTTGAGGTCATGTAACCAACCAGGTTCGAGGAACCTTTGGTCGGCACCCAGAACTGGGATGTTACATAAATTGATCTTAAGTTCTCTTTTCATAAGACTAAGTAAGTATACATCTTGGTATATAAAGGTGTAAAAATCACCTTTATAAGGGCATAACATGTGTTGTATAAACTTAAATAACAACCTAAATTCTCCATCAAGCTCAGATGCAATAGGTCTTCTAGTGACCCCATCACTTTTTAGTTCTATCAAGGCATCTTCATATACAAAGAAGTCATTATCCTCAATAATTGATCCTTGGTAGTCATCATAAACACCTTCATGAGTAACACCCAAGAATTTGGACCATTATTTTCTAGAAAATATCACTATGTGACCTTTAACTCATGCGCTTATCCAATATTCTTCCTCATCATTAAATCTAAACTCAACATATTGAAAAAAATCACAAATAAGCTTAGGATAAAATGGACTTTAATTTCAAAGAAAACTAATCTAACCAACCTTGGTCTTGAATAACTTTGAGCACTAGTTACTTGCTTGACAATAGCCATTTTGCTTCAACTTCCCTTTCATCTACTACAACTCCATTTACAATCTTGGGGTTAACAGGTTCTACGACAGCTGACAAACTTGACATTCTCTTTTACTTCCTAGCTGGTCTCGACTCATCTGGAGAATACTTAGAAGATCGCTTCATCCTTGGCATGTAGATCCATTCGGTTTGGTCAAACAAAGTCTAAGAGAAAATTTTTCAAGTTTGAAGGTTGGGAGAAGAGAGATTGCTTGGGGATCGAGAGACAAAGATACAACAATATCACACTAGGATTAAGCTATGTTGTAAATAGATATAGATTCATTTTTTGTCTCATTTTGGATTTATTTATATAAAAAAATAGAAATAATACTTGAAATCAAGATTTGAATCTGAGGAAATATATGTATCAGGTTTTAGAAATAAACCGTAAAAATATAAAATCGTCGGTTCAGAAATATTAGAAGTAGAGAAAATTCACAGGCATGAAACCAATGGTGTGGCAAGCCAATGGTGTGTTGACCACAATGGTGAGACAACCCAATGGTGAGACAACTACAATGGTGAGATAAGTACAATGGTGATAGAACTACAATGGTGAGACAAGCACAATGGTGTGTCACCCAACAGTGTGTCATACCAATGGTGTGTCATACCAATGATGTGACATACCAATGGTGTATCATAGAAAATTAAACTTAACCAAAATTAATTATTCCTAACTTAGTTTTGATATAGTTTATTCTTTCAAAATTCAAAGGCTTAGTGAATTATTAGCTAGCTGATGTTATATGCTAATAAATTCAAGAGTGATATCACCTTTTTGAAAATGGTATCTTAAAAAGTGATGTCTTGTATCAATGTTATTTTTACTAGAATGTGAAACTAGATTCTTGTAAATGTTAATATCACCTATGTTGTCAAAATTTATGAGGACATGTTGGAATTGATATCCATAGTCTATTAAAGTATGTTTCATCCACAAAATTTGTGCACAATAACTGCCAACAACTATGTATTTAGATTCAGCAGTAGATAGTGCTACATAATTTTGTTTTTTAGTACACCATGCAACTAGAGACTTGCCCAAAAAGTGACATTTTCTAGAGGTGCTTTTTTCTGTTTAACTTTCATCCACCAAAATTAGCATCAGAATAACTCACTAAACAAATTCTTGTCCTCTAGGGTAAAAAAATCCTAAATTGTTTGTATACTTGAGGTATTTGAAAATTATTTTAATAGAATTTAAGTGTGAATCTTTAGGGTTTTCTTGAAAGTGATCCCACATACACATGATAAACATTATAACTATACGGATAGCAGTATGGCAGAGAAGACTTCCAATCATACCTCTCTAACTGGTTTAATCCACTAGTTTCCCTACTTCATCAAAATCCAACTTATAGGTCGTACTCATAGGAGTATCACTACTTTTAGTTTTATCCAAGTTAAATAATTTTAAAATATCTTTTATATATTTAATTTGATTTAAAATAATTCCTTTCTTATTTTAAAAAATCTGAAATCCACGAAATAATTTGAGTCCACCCATTAAACTCATTTCAAAATCATTTTGCATCATTTTAAAAAAATAAGTACATAAATAATTTCTTGAAGATCCAAATATAATATCATCAACATATATTTATAATACTAAAACATCTTTTGAAATTAATTTTATAAAAATATTAGGGTCATCTATGCCTTTTGAAAATCCTTTTGAAATAAGAAAATTACTAATCCTGTTATACCACACTCTAGGATCCTATTTTAAACCATATAAATCTTTAGTTAACTTAAATAATTGATTTGGAAAATAGTTATTTTGAAAACTATGGGGTTGTTCAACAAAAACATCCTCAACTATAAAACCATTTAATAATGAACTCTTTCCATCCATTTGATAAATCTTGAAATCTAAATGTGTTTCATAGGCAAGCAAGATTCTTATAAACTCAAGTCTGGATACTGGTGAAAAGATTTCCTCATAGACTATTCATTTCTCTTGACTATAAACTTGTGCAACAAGTCTAGCTTGTTTCTAACTATAGTTCATGACTCATCAACCTTATTTCTAAACACCCATTTAGTGATAATAGTCAAGGTGTCCTTGGGTCTATCTACAAGTTCCCATAATTTGTTTATTTCAAACTAATTTAATTATTTTTGAACTTCTATTACCCAGAATCCATCATTAATGGATTCTTTGATGTTCTTATGTTCACTCTGAGACAAGAAAGCTTAATGTTCAACCTGATTTCTTAGGGAATATCTTGTTTGTGTACCTCTATATAGATATCCTACAATGACATCTAAAGAGTGGTAATTATGAGTTCTAACATGTATGGAAAAAGATGCACTGTTCACTTTTGGTTCTACAGGTTCAAGTACTGGAAGTTCTAGAAATTCTGAACTGGAGGATTTGTCTAATTGTTTAATAGTAGAATCTACAGGTTTAGAATTTAGGTTCATAGAATAAAAATCGTCCTCAAGGTTTTCTAGGGAGGTCTTAGGATCATGTGGATCAGTTTAAACAAATTTTACATGGACTAATTCTACTAAAATTTTGGACTTCTTATTGAAAACTCTATAGGATTTTCTAGAGATTTAATAACCATGGAAAATTCCTTCATCACTTTTAGAAGAAAATCTATCCAAATTATCCTTAGTGTTAAGCATAAATACTTTGCAACCAAATACTCTAAAGTAATTAACCTTAGGTTTGCTATTATTTCATGGTTCATAAGGGTCCTTCTTAAGTATAGGTCTGATCAAGACTCTATTTATGATATAGAAGGTTGTATTGACAGATTCTACCCAAAAATAAATAGGTAAGTCATACTAATTCAACATAGTTTGGGCTATATATTGTAAAGTTCTATTTCTTATTTATATAAATTTATTCTGTTGTGGGGTCCTAAGAGTAGATAAGTTATGAGTGTATCCATTTTGTGAGAAAAATGATTCAAAATCTTTATTTTCAAACTCACGACCATGGTCACTCCTTAAGGTCTTAATTCTAAGTCTGCTAAGATTTTCTATAGATCTGACATACTTAGTGAAGTAATAGAAAGCTTCACTTTTGTGATCTAAAAATTATACCCAATTATACCTAGAGAAATCATCTACAAGAACATAAACATAGTGATTCCCATTTAATCTGGAAACTCTAGATGGTCCAAATAAATCTATATGAACCAACTCGATAGGTTGAGAATTTGACACTTCTTTCTTTAATTTAAAAGAAACTTTGTGTTGTTTCCCTTTTTGGCTACAGACTTTATCAGTTGTAAACTCAATCTTAGGTAGATCCCAAATTAACTCTTTCCTAATTATATTCCTAAGTGAGTGAATATTGCAATGGCCTAGTCTCCTATGTTAATTCCAAGACTCTTTATGAAAGGAACTTAAGCATGAAATATTTTGAGAAACTAAAGAGTTTAAATCAACAACATACACATTATCATTTCTCAAAGCAGTAAAAATTAAAGCATTTTTAGAATCAAAAACATTACAAGCATAATTTTAAAAATTAAAATAAAATCCATTATCACATAACTAAGAAATACTAAGTAGTTTATATTTTAGACCATCTACAAATAACACTTTATAAATCAAAACTAAATTATGGTTACCAATTTTCCTTAGGCTGATGATTTTTTCCTTTTTCATTATCACCAAAGGTGACATGACCACCATAAACCTTAATAAGGCTCTTGAATTATGAATAATATCCTTTAATATTCCTTGAAAAATCATTTTACAAGTACCATAGACTTCTATTAGAGGTCTTCAAATAGCTTTCCTATAAAACAAGTTTTAAACAAAAAATTATTTTGGTACCCAAATCTGTTTGGGTCTAGAAATGTTAGAAATTAGATCTTTGAGAAACCACAATTTCTTGATGGGTTTCCTATACACATATTATAATATTTTGGAAATAAAAACTTTATTAGGACCTTTAGATAAAATAAATTATAGTTGAACTTTCTAGTATGGACTTAGGTACAAAAGTACTCATTGTTATTTTCCTCTGTCCAGGTTGATATCCAATTACAGTGACAAACTTAGGTGTAGCTTGGTTACTTAAAATCTAAGTAATATTTTCTCTACCATTTGTAAAATTTTATAGGTATTTCTTTAATTTCTCATTTTACAACTTAAGTTCAATATTTTCCGTGAGTAGATGGGTATTTTTCTCTTTCAATAAACAGTTCAGATTTTCTATTTGTTGTTAGAGCATGTTGTCTTTTGAGAAATTTATATTTATCTTTAAATTCATTTAAAGTATCCTATATCATATTACATTATCCAAATAATTATTCCTTAGACATTCCATTATAAAATTTTGTGCTCTAAGAATAGTCAGAATTTAAAACAGTTGTCAACGAATTAGAAATAGTAGGTACCTCAGAAATATTGGTCATAAAGCACATGTTTTATCTATTTGACTTTTCTTCATGTGAAGATTTGAATCACTGGCGATATCCTCAGATTTTAATCTTAGTGGATTTCACTGCCTTTTTGTATCTTCTATATTTCTCCTCATATTTCTCCTTGCATTTGAGCTTTAGACAGTCTGATTTTATATGTCCTTTCCTCTTACACTCATAGCTGAAAACTTATTTTGGATCATCATATTTCTTTCAATATTTCTTCCAATTTCTCATGTTGTCATACTTTCCTTTATAGTTTGATTTTCTAAAAAACTTATTTTTACTATAAAACTTCTTAAACCTTATAGCTAGATGAGCCATCTATTCATCACTATCTAGATGGGATTCACTATCACTTGAACTAGAAACTTGTACTTTTTATTTTTTTTCATTATTTTTAGATGCAGTAGTATTGAAGGCTACTAATATTATATTCATCTTCTTCATAGTTTATCTTTATCTCTTCTACATACATCATAATATTTCTAATCAGCTACTTTAATAGTAGCTTTCATATTTCACAATATTCTATGATTGGAACAGATGTGCCTCTCCATCATTCATGTAAACATCTTAACAGTTGCATGATTTGATCCTTGGAAGAAATAGAAATTACCAGTGAGCTCATTGTGTTGAAAATTTCATTGAACATGAGGTACATTTTCATGACCCCCTTCCCTCCAAATATACCACTCATGGGTTGGCAATGAAGAAAGGGAGATAATGACCCTCGAGTCTTGCCACCGGTAGGCCCCAGGTTGGAGACTAGCACCAAGGGTGTATAAATATCACAATATGAGAGGCATTACCCTTTTTAAGAAACAAGATCGAGAGATAAGATGAATCATCCACAACAACTCCAAGGCATATATAAAATATAAACCCAAACCATCTCACATGCATGTATAAATAAAACTAATACAAGTACAATAAGTTCCCCAAGGTAAATACCCAAAAGTAAAGCTAAATCAGTGACTCAACAACTATCAAGGATCTGAGCTATTAAGGTCTAGAACAGTCCGTGGAATACTCCTAGAAACCTGAAAATAGTTTAATATATGTAGGGGGCATACAAGTATACTCAGTAGGAAAACCAAAATCTATCGTGCACATGTGAAAAAAGCATACTAATGCACCCGTGAGAAAATAGCAGAACCAAACAACACCTAAACATGTATACTAACCAAACCCAACCTCACCAAGTCGCACTCACCAAGTAATTCAAGTCAAGTAATATAATATAAATCACATAGATGATAAGGTACCCTACACTACTTTCTCGCTGGTATGCCACTCTCGTCCAACGTCTTACATCCTGGTGCTCCCATTCCTTCTTTTTACCACATCACATCCTCCCTGCATACACTTGGGCCTCACAAAACATTACATCACATCTCATCCTAAAGACACCTGGGAAATCACATCACAACTCATCCCGAAGACACCTAGGAAACAACCACCTCACCCACAAACACCTAGGCTATCACATCTCGCCCGAAGACACCTAAGCCACAAACCACCTCACTCGAAAACACATGGGATATCACAACCACCTTCTAAAGAACTAAAAGACCTCTATCCATCACAACATGTGCCATACCTACCTCGCATGGAAGATAGAGTGTAATAGAGTGGGTACCCAGCCATTCATACTCCTCATCGGATATTGGGAAAGACACCCTACTCTGTGATGATGGGGGTGTTTGGTACATAGTGCTCTACTAGGGTGAGGTGTGAATACAAATTACAAGGAAATAAAAGTATATATAAATAATACCAAACACTCAAACCCAACCCATGGGTTCTCAGATGAACAACCAACTCACAACACCATCACCTGTATTGCTCCCTCTAAATGCACAACACCACACATCAAGCCACAAATCCCATTTCACATTTCCAACCAACTTCATTTAACCATTTCTATCCCATTAACCAAACCAATCCAAGCCATTCTAAACATTAATAAACCACTATTTTTATCCCATCACTAATCAGGCAACTATCAAGAACGACACACATTAAGCAATGCAGTAATAGTCATTCGTGAAATGAAGAGCCTTGGTAAATTAATTCACTTCACATTAATGACACATTATACCACAACCTTTAGTTATGGGGTGAATCTTTCTACATGTTACTAATGAAAAGACTCTCGGTAATTACCCACACAAACACTATTGTACTCATTTAAACTTAGTCGCTCAGTTCATCATATCAACAGAACCAACCCCCTGTGCACAACTGTGCCTACAACCACGTCACCGCACATACCAAGGCAAAACATATTTTCATATTTAATAAGGCACTCCTTATTGAATTCCACTTGTTAATTTAGGGGTTATCACAGAAACTTTATGATCCTGGGGCATCCATTTATTAGCTGAATATACGTGGTTAACTAATTTTTTGTATATATAATCATTCAACAAAAAACAAACAACATGCAATCCACAACTCATCTAGTGCGTAAACAAGGACCCGCAAACAAACATGATTTTCAGTGGTTAGTTAGCCCATACAAATCACAATATCAAAAATAACAATAACATAGTAAAATAATGTGTTACTTTTCCTAACCCCCTATATATTGATTTTTAAATCAATTAAGTTATCTTTATTAATCCTAAAAAACCATATTCACAAGGGTAAACATCTATATACCCATCCTAAATGATGCACAATTAAAAAAGATGAAGGAAATACCTACCTGAAAGAAGGACAATTGACACTTCCTGGTTACACTAAAAATAGGGGTGCATGTGCAACAGGTGACTCTCTAGGGAATCACGGACCAAAATTAGGAAAACTCTCCAAGGAAGAAGGTTTTGGGGACATCCAGACTCAAGACAAAGGAAGATCAGATCTGATTTAATGGAAATTAAATACAGTTTTAAATTACCATTAAAGGAGGATCTGACCAAGACCATGCAATTTGACCATTTTAAAGACTCCATACCCTTAGGGAATTAAATATATAATTAAAACATTTTAAAATGACTATAAAATCCATTATTTTAGTCATTAAGACCAATTCCTATCATATAAGTCATAAAATTGGGAAAACCTTATATCGGTAGCAGGAATGACAAACTATTGGAAAAGAGGCATTGTTGACAGTGATACGCTATCAGGATGAACAACTTTCCATCATTAGCAAGTCAGCACTAGTGAGATACTGCCAGGAAAATACCGTCAGGGTGACCTACCACCAGGGTGAGGCACCGCCAGGGTGATGCACTGCTAGGGTGAGGCACCGCCAGGGTGAGGCACCGCCAGGGTGAGGCATTGCCACAGTGCGATACCGCCAGGGTGAGCCACCGCTAGGGTGAGCCACTGTCATGGTGATCCACCACCTGGGTGAGACACTTCCAGGGTGAGACAACCACTAGGGTAAGGCACCACTAGGGTGAGACACTTCCAGGGCAAGTCACTGTTGGAATGACTCACCATTGGAAAATTGGAATTTTGGAAAACTCCTGAAATGACACATCGTTGGAAAACTGCATGTCACAAGAAACACCTCAAACTACCCAAAACACCTAAAACAACAGAAAAGTAATGGACTATATAGTATGGTCCATTACATCAAATACCTATCAAACTATTTTAATCCTTGAGAATTTAAAACCAAACCAAAGGGAAAAAGAGGAAGGGTCCAAAAAACCATCCCTTGATATGCCTCTCAAGGATCTTGACATACATGAAACATTTCCACCAACTAAACACATCAACGTTCAATGATAATACACCCTGTGTTATTTGAAAGATGGATTTTAAACCTCTACACCCAATAAAACCTCCTCCAACATCTGCCAACCAGACCTCATTGTCATAATTGTTGACACATCACCCCAAACAACCAAAAAACATTTCACAACCACAAGCCACATCCTCTCACACAACCACACCACCACACAGCCACTGCACAACACACCACCAAGAAAACCAATAAACCACACCATCTCAAACACATGAATCAGGGAATTTCATCCTCCATGTCAAGATATTATCTGCTCTGGGTGGCACTAACTCGCCTGCATGGGTTTAATCGCATCACAATTAATGCGTTTAAATTAGGAATCACCTCCCATTTTCATATATCAGGACTTTATTACACATCACACCACACACATCACAAACCAAGTAAAATAGCTCATCTCATAAATAACAAGGTTCAAACATCACATCACAAATCAAAAGAGAGTAAAGAAAATTTCAAAACAACTCTGGGTAATAGGAACACATTTGTGTCTCTCACTCCCAAGTACTCTCCTCCTGGCCACCATGCCTCCACAACCCATGAACCAAAGGAATGTTTCATCCATGAAACACCTCCTCTCGATGATCCTAGACCTCTACTAAATGCTCCACAAATTTTGTTTCATCCTCAATATCTAACTCTCCCCAGTCAATGACATGAGAGTCATTGTGAAGATATCGACAGAGCTGAGAGATGTGAAAGACATTGGGGATCCTCTATAACTATGGTGGTAATTCCAAATGATATGTCACCTCACCAACTTTCCCCAACACCTCAATAGGACTAATAAACCTGGGATAAAGCTTACTTTATCTTTCAAACCTTCTCTTACCACATCGAGGAAAAACCTTCAAGAACATGTGGTCTCCAACCTCAAACTCCAAAGGTATCCTTCTGCAATTGACATAAGAATCCTACCGGTCCTGTTCTACTTTTATCTTCTCACGAACAAGATGAACTTTCTATGTTGTGCTCTGCACCACATCATGACCAAGAATGGTTGTTTCCCCAACCACTATCCAGCACAACTATTGGGAAAAAATCCCTCAATGCATCCTCTAGGTATGTTTTGGGTGTGGTTGTGTTTTTTGACAAATCCAGATGACCACAAATGAGAATGGTTGGTGTTTTCTGAAGATAGGTTTTTAAGGTGGAGCAGTTTTCTAGTGTTTGCCAAATTTTAGGGCCTTAAAATCAAGAATTTGTGTGAATAATGGAAAATGAAATCATCAAAGGAAAAGGAATGAGGAGATTGGGACATGGATAGTGTACCATGTCTGGGAAGGGTTTGTGGACGTGTACTAGGCAGTGGGAATGGTTCACAAATGTGATTCATGAAACCAAAAATGGTTTTCTCTGGATGGCAGTGCAATATGAGGATAGTTTGGTGTCAGCGGAGGAGGTCAACCATGTAGGAGCAAAGGCGGTATGCGGAGCACATAGGAAAATGGTTCACAGATGGCTTGAAGTTCGCGGTGGCTGAAGATTCGGTACGCGGTGGGGGCTGTATCGAATCTTGATTTGGTAAATCTTGATTTAGCGAATTAAGAGGATATATTTTCCTATATAATAATTTTTAAACACACCAATTACTGTGGAGATTGAACATCATTAGAAAGCATGTTTTGCTCTGGGATTTTGGAAAAGGCCAAAGGAAGTTCACGAAAGTCAAAGTGGTTCGTAAAGGATGAAGTGGTTTCTGTGGAAAAAATTCTACCAAAGGTGTTTGTGGGGTTTATTAACATGCAAAGGAAGTCTAGTACATGGAGGAGGAGCTCTGTTATATGGAAGTGAAGGTATTCCATGAACAACGAACAGTTCACAGATAGAGATTGATTTCGCAGAGGAGGTTCATAAAATCAGTACGTGATAGTGGTATGTGATCGTGAAGGCAGAAGCAGTCTGCAGATGAAGGGAGGTTCATAGTAGTAGTAGTGGTACACGAAGAAGGAGTGTCATGTACCAAACCTGGTACTCAGTACATCGGAGATACAAAGTGATTCGTGATTTGCACAGGAATCTTTTGAAAGCTTCAATTCAGTTTTCGAAAGTATTTTCTGGTACCTAACAGTACTCGGGAATGTGGAATTCATCTACGGTTGAACACAGAACTTCAACAGAGCATCTACCTATAGTTAAGTATATGGGAATTCATGCAAATGAAAGGACCTACATGTACATAAACTATGTTTGACCAACAAGTCGATAAACTATGAGTGGATTCCTTTCCAAGAGTAGTGAGCGAAGGAAGAGGAAGATGGTGACCCTTTCCACTGGCAGTGAGTAGAGAAATAGGCATAGAGAGTGACCCTTGGGAATTTAGTGAGCAGAACCTAAACCTTGTAAAGGAAGTGATATTGGGCATAAAAGATCTAGCCTAAACTTTTTACTCATTATTGGCAGTGAGCCTTAGTGAATTTGGTACATTGGCACATTGTCATTGTATGCTCCTTGGACGTAGCCCAATGAGGGTGAACCAAGTAAAAATCATTATGTCATGTGAATGATTTCATATCTATTCATATATTAATATGGGAGGAAGAGAGAATTGAGTTTTTTCTAATAACAAAACAACATCTGAATGGAAGAGAGTTTTAATCTATCATACCCTAATTCACCCCCCCTATCAGGGTATTCGACCTAGTGGACCTAGAAATTAGTATCAGAGGGAAAGGTTGAAAGTCAGTGGTTCTCTCTTAAAATAATAAATAGAGGTAGAAAATCATAAAGGAATTATTATCTTCAATGGAAATAATTTTCAATTATGGAAGAACCGAATGCAGCACTACTTCCGATCAGTTGGGATGGATATCTTCACAGTAGCTATACATGGAATATCAGCTGACATTAATAGTGGTGCTTTATCGGAAGCTAAAAGAATGGAATTGGATGTTGATGATAAAGGGATCAATGCTTTAGGGGGAGCCATATCAAATGAAATTTACATGAAGGTGATGTCCTGTAAAACATCACATGCAATGTTGGAAAAATTTTAAAAATTTATGAGGGTGACATAAAAGTACGAAAAGAAAAGCTGCAGGTTCTATGGAACAAGTATGAGGATCTCAGAATGAATCCCAATGAGACTATTGATGCATTCTTTGACAGGATAAATTTTATCGTGGAAGACATGCGGGGTCTTGGAGAATTCATTGAAGATATAAATATTGTGAAACTAATCTTGAGTAAAATTCCACCATGTTTCAATCTGAAAGTTTTAGTGTTGGAAGAAAAAGACCCAAAAGAGCTGACACTAGACAACCTACACAGTACCCTTATAGCATATGAAATGAGAAATGATGAAAACAATGCAATGGAAAAGGGAAATTCAAATGAAGTAGCATTCAAGTCTATGAAGAATCTCTCCGTTGAAGATATTCCAGAGGAAGACAATATGGATGATTTCATGTCATTTCTATCCTCTAATATATAAAGAGGAAAATAAAAGTTCAAAGGTAAAATTCTATTTACATGCTTTCACTGAGGAAATATTGGGAATTTTTAATCAAAATTTCCTAATAAGATTAATAATGAAAATGAAGAAAATGATGATATTCCCCAAAAGAAGTATTCATCAAAGGAGAAAGGGAGGACAAGTACTAGGAGAAAGTTCTTCAAAAAGAAGAATCTGCTTTCAAGAGAGGATGAAAGCTCAAAAGAATCTGAGGCAGAAGAGTTAGAGGACTGCATGGATCATAAAGTAGATTCTTTGGTATAAGTCACTATAAATTCTTTAATGAGAGAATAAAGTGACAATGAAGAAGGAGAAATTGTAGGAAGAGTTGGTCTTCAGGATGAATTAGAAGCTACCCTTTAAGAGATAGATATTTTGAGATCCAAAATGAAGAAAGCTAACAAAGTTTTTCATGATTCCAAACTCTTTATGCAACTGTAGGAAGAAGAGAATTCTAAGCTAAATGAAGAAATTGAAAAGTTGAGGTCTTCAATGCCAGAAATCTCTGAAAAGGTGGTTGAGTACAAACTCAAAATTGAATAACAGATAATTGAATTGATATTTTGACTAAAATTGGAAAATATCAAATCAAAAGTATCAAGCATCTAGAAGAAGATGTCATCAGTCTATAACGAACAATTGAATATCAGGAGAAAATGTTAACCCTCAGTTCAACATCAGAAAAGAAGATCATACAGGCAACAGATAAGATGATATTTGAGCAGAATGGTCCATCAGAACAAAAGGGGCTTAATCTAAAAAAGGAAGTAGTTATGGTTCAATTCAGACCACAAGAACCCACTCCAATATTGAAGAATGATTTGGGTGTGAAGCAGAATCATAAGATTCAGAGAACCCAAGGAAAAACTAATGGTGCATCATTACCACATAGGAATGTACCTCACATAAGATGCTATTGTTGTGGTAAGATGGGACACTCTCAAAATGTATGTTCCGTATCAAAGAGGTACCAAAGGAAATAAGACCAACAGATGTGGTTGTACAGAGTTCAAAATTACAGGTCATCATTTGATAGTCATTGTTTTAGGTGTAAAGGTCTCAAAAATATGGCAAGATATTGTACATCAACAATGTAGAGGAATGTGCTGAGGCAAACTAAATTTGTTCCTAAGAAGCAGCCAAAAGTATATTCATGTGAGATAAAAATTCAAAAACGATTTGAATATTTGCAAGTTGAATCTAACCCATCATATACTGAGTAAGATCAAGATTATCATTCCATGATGGTTATGAATTCAAAGGATTGGGTCAAAAAGAAAAGGGTCGAGTAGGCTGTGGTTGTAGAAATTGTTTTCAAGGCATCAGATTGAACTGGGATATGGATAATTAATGGTGGATGCACTTATCATATGATGGGAAATAAGAATATAGTAACTGGAATCAGGTATGATAAAGAAGGTATTGTAATATTCAGTAATGATGAGGGCTTGAAAATTATTGGTTTAGGAAAATACAAGTTTGGAGGGAAATACATGAGACAAGCAGATGTCTTAGTTGTTGAGGGTCTTAGTCATAACTTGCTTAGTGTTAGTAAATTATGTGACTTAGGATATGCCATAAGTTTTTTCAAGAAATTATATATCATAAAGGAAAAGGATGGTGTTTTTGTGTTGTAAGGAAAGCATACTAAAGGTAATCTATACCTCATGAGTGGAGAAGAAGATATGTGCTTTCTGTCCCAGGATAAAGAAAACAAGTTATGGCATAAGCATCTTGGGTATATCATCCAAGGTTCCTTGGAAGATCTGGTGAAATATGATGCAGCTCAAAATCTCCCAAAACTATCACGTGATCATACTCATACGTGTGATTCCTGCTAGTAGGGGAAGATCATTCGGAAGACATATAAGCAAAAGGAGTATAAGTCAATAATATTGCTTGAGCTGGTACATATTGATGTGTGTGGCCCAATTTTGATGAGGTCTGTTGATGGGAGGAGATATTATGTTCTCTTCATTGATGACTATAGCATAATGGCATGAGTTTCAATAATCACCCACAAATTAGAAGTGTTCAGTTGCATTACAATATATCGATAGGAATGTGAAAAGATGCTTGGTCATAAAATCCGAACGATTTGAACAGATAATGGAACTGAGTTCACAAATAGCCAACAGGAGGATTATCTCGAAAAACATGGGATAAGGCATCAAGTCTCAGCAGTAAAAACTCCACAGCAGAATGGAGTAGTTGAGAGAATAAATCAAATTGTCAACAATATGTCCAGAACAATTCTCATTGAAAAGGACCTTTTGGAGAAATTTTGGAAAGAAGCAGTAATGACAGCAGTATACACTTCAAATAGAGATTTACTTTGTCCAAAATAGGAGAAGAATCCATATGATTTATGATATGGAAAGAAGCCATCATTGAAGTAATTTTAAATATTCAGAAGTAAATGTTTCATTCTCAATAAATAGAAATATAGGAAATTTGAATCTAGTGGGGATGAAGGGATATTTCTTGGCTACTCAAAGAATAACAAAGAGTATAAATGCTTCAATAAGTAGTTGGGAAAGATAGTTGAAATTCATGATGTGACTATAATAGAAAATGAATAGAATATTCAGAAAATACATGATCAGACTCAGGAGGATATCGATGAAGAGATGAGAAGATCAGGAGATGCTCTAACTCTAGAGGCTGATTCAGAAGAAGACTTAGATGATGAGAAAAAATAAGTGTCTTTCCAAAGACCAGCAAGAAGAGCTAAAATTGATAGGAAGAACATAATTGGTGATCAGATAGCACCAGTGAAAACAATAAGGATGAGGTCTCTATGACAAGAATCATACTTATCACCAGTGGGTGAAGCAGGAACTTGAAGATATGGGAATTAAAGTGAAATCTCCAATTGGAATCCATTGTGATAATTCAAGTGCTATAAATCTGAGAAAAAATCAAGTCCATCACTCAAGAAAAAATCACATTGAAATAAAATATCATTTTATTAAGGAGAAAGTAGAGCAAGGGCTTGTGAAGTTGGAGTTTGTGCCTACAGAACAAAAAGTTATAGATATTCTTACAAAGTCCTTACCCAAAGAAGTCTTTGAAAGGAATCGACTGGCTTTAGGAGTCTAGTCGACTTACTACACTTGAAAAAGTGTGGATGTGGGTCCCCCTCTCCCCTAGGTATGATGTGTCTTTCCATAATGAGCTGATATGTGTTCTTTACCCTGTTGCAGACAACCTTGGAGTTCCCTTTAGGTTTGTTGACAAAGGGGGATAAAGTTTGATTATTCCAGGGGGAGAAAAGACATGGGGAGAAGCTGTTAAGCGAAGCAGCGAGATAGGGGGGTTGAAGCTAAGATGGAGCTATTTGGAAGAGCTATAAGATAGGGGGAGCATTAAATCTGATGATACTATAAGTTATTGATCAATGAATAGATATCATGATAGATGATGATCGTGATAAAAGTAGATGAATGGTGTTGGAATGGTGTTAGAAGGTTTACAACACTTAGCAATTGGTATTAGTTTGGTATCAAAAATTGGTGACAGAAATGAAGTGATTCTTTGATGAAATTCTCATTTACTCTTGTTTATCATGTTGATAATTACTCATGTGGGATTAGAGTATGTGTTAAGTAAATCCTTAATCATTATCTTAATCACATGAAGCGAATAATGGTTGAAGATGGAAGGAGTTTTATCGAGATATCAAAATGTAGAGAATTTTTTTAAGAAGAATTTTCAACAAACCCAAAGGGGGAGATTGTTGGGAAAAAATACCTCAATGAATCCACTCGGTATGTTTGGGGTGTGGTTGTGTTTGTTGACAAATCCAGATGACCGAAAATAAGAATGGTTGGTGTTTTCCGAAGACATGTTTTTAAGGTGGTGCAATTTCCCAGTGTTTTCCAAATTTTAGGGCCTCAAAATTGGGAATTTGTGTGAATAATAGCGAATGAAATCAAAAAAGGAAGAGGAATGAGGAGACCGGGACGTGGATCGCATACCATGTCCGGGAAGGGTTTGTGACCGCGTACTAGGTAGCAGGAATGGTTCACGGATGCGGTTCACGAAACCAAAAATGGTTCGCGATGGATGGCGGTGCGATACGCAGATGGTTTGGCATCAGCGGAGGAGGTCGACTGCATAGGATAAAATCCGGTATGCGGAGCACGTAGAAAAATGGTTCATGGATGGCTTGCAGTTTGTGGTGGCTGAAGATTCAGTATGCGGTGGGGGCTGTATCAAATAAAGATTTGGTAAATCTTGATTTATCAGATTAAGAAGATATCTTTGCCTATATAATAATCATTAACCCCACTGATTATTGTGTAGATTGAACATCATTATAAATCATATTTTTCTCTGGGATTTTGGAAAAGGACGAAGGAAGTTCATGAAGGCCGAAGTGGTTCGCGAAGGCTGAAGTGGTTCGCGCGGAAGGAATTCTACCAAAGGTGTTTGTAGGGTTTCTTAACCCAAAAAGGAAGTCTGATACACGAAGGAGGAGCTCTGGTATGCATAAGCAAAGGCAGTCTGTGAATAATGAACAATTCATGGATAGAGAGTGATTTCACAGAGGAGGTTCGTGGAATCAGTATGTGATAGCGGTACGCGATAGCGGTACGTGGTCGTGAAGGTGGAAGCAATCCGCGGATGAAGGGCGGTTCACGACAGCAGCAGTGGTATACGAAGAAGGAGTGCCACGTACCAAACCCAGTACTAAGTACGCGGGAGAGACAAATTGATTTGTGAATTGCACATGAAGCTTGTGAAAACTTCAATTTAGTTTGCGAAAGTATTTTCCAGTACCTAATTATACTCGGGAAGGTGGAATTCATCTTCGGGTGAAAACAGAACTTCAACGGAGCATCTACCTATAGTTAAGGATGCAAGAATTCATGAAAATGAAATGACCTACATGTCTATAAACTATGTTTGACCAATAAGTCGATAAACTATGAGTGGATTCCTTTCCAAGAGTAGTGAGCGAAGGAAGAGGAAGACGGTGACCCTTTCCACCGGTAGTGAGCCAGAGAAAGAGTCATAGGGAGTGACTCTTGGGAATGCATTGAGTAAAACCTAAAACTTGTAAAGGCAGTGAGCCTAGGCATAGAAGATCTAGCATGAACTTTGTACTCGTTATTGGAAGTGAGCCTTAGTGAATTTGGCACATCGGTACATTGTTGCTGTATGCTCTCTGGACGTATCCCATTGAGGGTGAACCAAGTAAAAATCCTTATGTCTTGTGCATGATTTCATATCTGTTCATATATTTCTAATGGAGGAAGAGAGAATTGAGTTTTTTCTAATAACGAAACAATATCTGAACGGAAGAGAGTTTTAATCTGTTATACCCTGATTCACCCCCTCCCCCCCTCCTCATGGTATTCGACCTAGTGGACCATACAACAACGGTGAATAATACAGTCTTCCATACAAATCTTCAAATGGTTTCATGCCAATAGAAAAGTGATGTCTATTATTATAAGCAAACTCCGCCAAGGGGAGGTGTCGTACCCAAGATCCACCAAAGTCCAAGACGCATGCTCACAACATATCCTATAATGTCTAGATAGTTTGTTCTGTTTTCCCATCTGTCTGTGGGTGGAAAGAAGTGCTAAGGCGTAACTGAGTGCCAAAATCATGCTACAATCCCCTCCAGACTCATGAGTTAAACCATGTATTCCAATCTAAGACAATGGACCTCGGAACTCCATGCATCTACACCACTTCATCCATGTACCTCTTAACCAAAGCATCCGCTGCGCCCGAATCCTTGATTGCTAAGAAGTGGGCTGATTTCATCAACCGATCCACTATCACCCAGATAGAATCACAACCTCCCTCAACTCTGGATAACCCTATGATAAAATTCATTGAGATTTAATCCTATTTCTACTCAATAACATCCAAGGGATGCAACAAACCACCAGGAACATGATTCTCGATCTTTACCTGTTGGAAAACCAAGCACTTTTCCACATACTCTGCCACTACCCGTTTCATCTCGGGCCACAAAAACTACATCCTCAAGCCACAATACATATTGGAAACTCTTGGGTGCACCGCAAAAGGTGAGTTATGAAACTCATGAAGAACTCCATCACACATATCTATCAGAAGAAACAACTTACCACAAAATAAAATCTGGTTCTGGCCATCCCTACAGAACATCACCATGTCCAACACGATTGCACATCACCTCTACCTATAAGTCTCCCCACTGGGACTCCTCCACTTGCTGCATTAGAGAAGAAGATGTTTTCATCTGAAACAAACATCTTTTTCCACCATCCACTCTTTCATATAAGTACAAGGCTTCCAACTCCTCCATTTCTCTCCAAGAATCTGTAGATTCTCAAACAACCTCCTTCTGTGACTTTTTTCTTAAAGCATCAGCTACAAAATTTCCCTTTCCTGAGGTGTAGTAGATCTCAAAATCATAGTCCTAAAGAAACTCCACCCACATCCACTTTCATAGATTCAGGTCTCACTAGGAAAAGATACATCTCTAGCTATTATGATCCGTGAAGACCACAAAGTGCTCCCCAATGAGGTAATGACTCCATAACTTTAGTGAAAAAACCACCGCTGCTAGCTTCAGATCATGGGTGGTGTAGTTACGCTCATGAAGATGTAACTACCTAGACTCATAAGAGATCACTTCTCACTGCTACATCAGCACGCATCCAAAACCCAAAATGGGAAGCATCAAAAAACACCTCAAAATTTTCCCCTTCCTCAGGAAACTAGATCACTAGAGCATTGACCAACTCCCCCTTTAGAAAAATGAACATCTCTTAGCACTGATCACTCCATGAAAAACTTTGGTCCTTACTAGTCAAAGTTTTCAATGGGGATGCAACATGAGAGAAATCAGGTACAAACCTTTAATAATAACCTATTAGACCAAGGAAACTATGAACCTATGCCACATTCTTGGTTTCTACCCAAGAAAAAACTGCTTCAACCTTCAATGGGTCTACTGCTACACCCTTTTGAGACACCACATGCCTGAGTAAATCCACTCCTCATGTCCAGAACTTACACTTGGATAACTTTCATTAGAGTTGGTAGTGTCGAATAACATGCTAGAAACTTCTTAGATTCTTAGTATTCTCCTCCTATAACTTTGAGTAGATTAAGATATCATCGATGAATACGACAATTAACCGATCCAGGAACTTATGGAACATGGATTTTATAAGCGTCGTGAACATGGATGGTGTGTTTCCAACACCAAATGGCATGACTACAAACTCAAAGTGCTCATACCTATATCTTAAGGAAGTCATTAGGATATCACCCTCCTTCACCCTCAACTAGTGATATCTTGACCACAGGTCAATCTTAGAAAACTAAAGCACCCCTCTCAGTTGGTCGAAACAATCATCTATTCTTGGAAGAGGGTAAGGGTTCTTGATCGTCGCCTGGTTCAACCTTCAGTGGTCTATTAACAACCTCATGCAATTGTCCACCTTCTTTGATAACAACTCTAAATCACCCCATGGTGACACATTGGGCCAGATAAAACCCTTCTTCATTAGATCATATATCTGAATCCTTGATCGTACCACGATTCACTGTGTCATTTTCACCCTTACACCATTGTATTAAACTGAATTTGTACTGTAAATTCCAAATATAATAACAAAATGAACTTCATGTTTGATTCAATTATTTTTTTATCACTGTTAAAAATGCCAATGATACTTGTTTTGACAATTTTATTGAAGGTGAAGGTGATTTGGAGGACCATTGATGAAGTCCAAGAAAAATGGGCCAAACTTCACAGGATCCAAGCACACCAGTGGATTAATCCAAACACTTATACTATACCATGCATTAAATTTGGCTGATATTTTGTGGGCTGGTAAAAATTTCATTGGGCTACATTTATTATGAAGGAACCCAATACTCATTCGGCCATTTAGTGGCCCAACCGACCTGATCTTTCCAGCACACCGAATCTGCGCGATGTCAAAAGTGGTGTGTTGTGATCTGTCCATATCTCAGGATATAGGTGTCTTAATTATGCCAAACTTTTAGTGGAGACATCCAAGAGGTAAGGATACAACTTTTTTATTTTCTTCAAATCGAGATAAGGCTGTCTGGAGGTTGAAACACATGTGAAAAGTGGTTTTAAGAATTATGTGTGCTCAAAACCACCTTCCCATTTTCTTATAAAATGGCACCTTGGGATCCCCATTTTTAAGTTCGGCCAAGAAGTGAATCTCTGCCATTTTTTAGTCCTATAGAAGTCTCCTCCTTATCCTAGAATTTCTGGAGGCCCCTGTCCTCATAGGGGGGTCAATAATGAAGAAGGAGTTCCACCCGAGCTTCCTCCTCCTCCCGATGTCGAGCTAAACGGTGGGTGTTCATTATGAGGGAGATACACACATGTAAAGGGAGTTCCAGAACTTGTAATACTACTAATTTGATTTATTTTGGGTTTGAAAAAATTTTATTTAGAAGTATCTTACTTTTATTTATCTTTTTTTGATTTAACTGAATGAAATGCTCTTTACTTTTAACCAATCGGTGCGAAGTTTTGAGTGTGTGACTTGTGTTGTTTATATTGGATAGCACAAGAATCATTTTATTCCACACTTACTTTAGATTTAAATTTTTTTGGAAGATATTATACCATTCATGTAATCTCTACCTTGTCTATACTATTGTTATGTCAATTTTTGGCTCAACGTGCTTTGATATAAGAGCTTGGAAAGTAATCAGGATTCCGATTGATTTCAACCAAAGACTTACATCAAAACTTAATTAATCTCTAAGAACAATGAGATTTAAATATGTTTAGTGGACTCAAAATGAACCCTTTTATCTCATAATTAATAAACACCACCTTTTCTTGCCAACTATTAAACTCTTTAATTAAGTCATTTCATCCTAAAACTATTTTCAAAACCACCCCTATTTAAAGTACTTCTTATTAAAAACGTGCACTCTAAACCCACCAATGATCCTTGAGAGACAATCTAGGGTCTTACCTAGACTATAAATCGACCTTAAAAACATAATCAATTTTATGTGTCATGATATCACGGTCAAATTTTGGCGTCGTTGTCGGGGAGTGCTTTGATTTTAGTGCATGTTTTAGATAATTTTCTTTGTAAATTTTGCGAATGTTTGTTTGTTTTATATTCTACCTTTACATTTATTTTTGTGTACTAATTTATTTTTTATGTAGGTTTTGTGTATGATGCATTTTACTCTGGGAGACTTACAACCTTTTGAACCCGAACTGGAGAGGATTCTACATCAGCGACCTCGAGATACACAAGAGTAACCTTTGAAGGAGGAAGCACAAGTCATCAACACTCATCTTGATCCTTCTTCTTCTTCTTCAGGAACCCACATTAAAAGTGAAATTAACATGAATAACATGGATGAAAACAATCGAACACTAAAATAACTAACCTCTCCTGATGTTGATATCCGACCCACCTATATTCAATTACAAGACGAGGCACTCAATTTTGAACTAAAATATGGTTTAATTCATCTATTACCAAGATTCCATAGACTTCCTAGAGAGGATCCCCAGAAGAATTTAAAATAATTTCACACTGTGAGTTCTACGTTAAAACCTGAAAATGTGGATGAAGAACAAGTAAAGATAAGGGCATTCCCTTTTTCATTAGAAGATGCAGCAAAAGATTGGTTATATTATGTTAATTCCCTAATAAGAGGCTGGAAGGACATGAATCGCCTTTTTCTTGAAAAATATTTCCTAGCCTCTCGAACTGCAACAATAAGGAAAGAAATTTGTGGGATAAGACAATCTCAATGGGAAAGATTACATGAATATTGGTAATTCTTTAAAAGGTTATGTTCAAGTTTCCCACACCACTAAATAAGTGATCAACTTTTAATTGAATATTTTTATGAAGTTTTAATCCCTATTGATTGAAATATGATCGATGTTGCTACAGGTGGTGCACTAGTTGATAAGACCCTAATTTCTATAAGAACCCTGATTGAGAACATGGTGAAAAACACACAGAAATTTGGTTCAAGGTCTAATGTACCGATTCGAGGTGTTCATGAGGTATAAAGTACTGAATTCGAGAAGAAGGTGGACACCGAGTTCAAAGAGGTAATTACCCTTCTTCTACAACTTGCTCTTTCCTAAGGGAAATAACAATCTCCTCCTCCTATCCATTGTCGTATATGTTCTTCTGACACTCACTACTCTGACCAATGTCCTCAATTGAGGGAAACATCTGAGAGTTGTGAGGAAATATTTCTAGATTTCCCCTATAACCAACCCTTTAGCCAAGAACCTTATTATCCATCCAACCCTGGGTGGAGGTAGAACCAAGCCTATAGGTAAGGGGGTATTCAAACCAACCTCAACAATAATGGAACCAACCAGGGCAGAGTAGTCATCCACCACCACCACCCAGAAATCCTCAACCACCCCAAAGGCCTTTCCAAAAAACCCCTCAAAAACCCAAGCCTAGTATAGAATATTTGATAAAACAAATGGATGATAAAAATATTCAATTCCAACAAACCACTCAGGCATCCATACAAGACCTCAAAACCCAATTAGGACAACTAGCTAACTCAGTGGGTGAAATTCAAAGCCACGGATCAGGTAAACTTTACTCTCAACCAGTAGTTAACCCTATGGATAAAGGAAATGTTATTGCCATCATCCTTAGGTGTGAAAAACAACTAGAAAGTAAAATTAATCCTCTATTAGAGTCACCCCCTCCTGAGGAAACCTCTATCCCAACCATTAAAATTGTTCCAAATGTTGAAGAACCTTGTCCTGAGAGAATCCCTTCCAAATAAAAGAGTGTGTGTATTGATGAGTCACCTAGTCCAACCATTCCTCTTCCATTTCCTCAAAGGGCCACCCAACCAAGAAAACAAAAGGAAACTGAACTTGATAAGGAAATATTGGAAATTTTCAAGAAAGTGCAGGTTAACATCCCATTGATTGATGTTGTGAAGTAAATTCCACGGTATGCCAAGTTTCTAAAGGAGATGCGTACATATTGAAGGCAACTTCGAGGTGATGAGAAAGTGAGATTGGGAGGAATGTTTCAGAATTGATAGATCCATAACTTCCCACCAAGTGCAATGATCCTGGAATATTATCAATTCCATGCACTATAGGGGATTATTCTTTTTCTAATGTTATTCTTGATTTAGGTGCCTCTATAAATGTGATGCCTCACTCTATTTACTCTACATTGTAGGTTAGGAAACTGAAGCCTGCTAAAATTGTTGTTCAAATGTCCAACCAGAGTATCGCACACCCCTCTGGTGTGTTAGAGGATGTTCTTGTGAGGGTTCAAAATTTAATTTTTCCTACTGAATTTTATGTGCTTAAAATGGAGGATGATAGGATGAATGGACATGTCCCGATTATATTGGGAGGACCCTTCTTGAAAACTTCCAAAACCATAATTAATTTCCACAATGATACATTATCTATGGAATTTGGTGGTGACATAGTCCATTTCAACATCCTTGATTCTATGAAGCACCCCTCAGAAGAGCATTCCTCTCTCTTTGTTTATTCTATAGATGTACTCCCTTCCCTTGAAAAAACTTCATTTCATTCCCTTGATCCCCTTTCTGAGTTTTCTTCATTAATTTAAATTATATGTAATGAATCATGCATCGATTGTTGTAGTGGTCTAGAAAAGTGTCATGCATGTTTATTAATTGATAATTTCTTGAACACTGAGGATCCACTGACCATCGATGATACTGCTAAGCTTGTAAAAGCTCATTCCTCTATTTAGGATGATACCATTGAGTAGTTAGATGAGATAAGCGACCTATCACTTTCACACACACTCCCATCAATCCAAAATCCACCTGAATTGGAACTGAAACAATTACCTCAAGATTTAAAATATTCATATCTTGAGAATGGAAACAAGTTTCCCGTCATCATTGCTAGTTCACTCCCTCCTGAGCATGAATTGAGGCTGCTTGAACTTTTGAGGAATTATAAAAAAGCTTTGGGATGGAAACTTGATAACATTCCTATTATTATCCCATTAAGTTGTACACATCATATTTTATTAAATGATGAGGCTAACCCAGTGAGGCAACCACAACGCTGACTAAACCCAAACCTCCTAAAAGTTGTGAAAAATGAGGTAACAAAATTATTAGCTGTTGGAATCATTTACCCCATCTCTGATAGCCAATGGATCAATCTCATTCAAGTAGTTCCTAAAAAGACTAGCCTTACAGTGATCAAAAATGAAAATAATGAATTGGTTCCAACTCATGTGCAGAATAGTTGATGTGTCTGTATAGACTATCGCCGACTAAACCAACACACTAGGAAGGACCATTTCCCTTTGTCATTCATTGACCAAATGCTAGAGAGGCTAGCGAGTAAGTCCCACTGCTATTTCCTTGATGGGTATTCTGGATACTTTCAGATCCATATTACCCCCGAGGATCGAGAAAAGACAACCTTCACTTGCCCCTTTGGCACATTTGCCTATAGAAGGATGTCATTTGGTCTGTGTAATGCTCTAGGTACTTTCCAACAATGCATGGTTAGTATTTTTTCAGATTACTTGGAGAATTTCATGGAAGTATTCATTGATGATTTTACTATTTATGTCTCTTCTTTTGATGAATGTTTGAGTAGTCTTGGTTCAGTCCTACATCGCTGTATTGAAAAGAATCTTGTATTAAATTATGAGAAATGCCATTTCATGGTGAGACAAGGTATATTTTTGGGACATGTAATTTCTGGGGATGGTATCCAAGTAGATAAATCAAAAGTGGATGTCATTTCTTCCCAACCATTCCCTAAAAATTTATGGGATGTGAAATCTTTCCTAGGTTATGCTAGATTTTATTATCGTTTCATTCGTGAATTTAGTAAAATTGCACTCCCCCTCTCCCGATTACTCCAAAAAGAAAAGGAATTTGTTTTTGATAAATAATGTGAGGATGATTTTAATAAGTTAAAATGGATTAGCATGTCACCCCCAGTAATCCAACCACCTCGGTGAGATTTACCATTCAAGCTCATGTGTGATGCCTCTAACTATGCAGTTGGGGAAGTCTTATCACAAAGGGTCAATCGAGCTCCACATGTCATTGCCTATGCCTCATGTACTTTGGAATCTGCCCAAGAAAACTACACCACAACTAAAAAATAATTCCTTTACATTGTATTTGACTTGGAAAAATTCAGGTTATACCTTTTGGGGTCTAAAGTCATTGTGTTCTCAGACCATGCATCCCTCCGGCATCTCCTTAAGAAATCAGAAGCCAAGTAGTGTCTCATTCACTGGATGCCCCTCCTTTAAGAATTTAATCTAGAAATTAGAGATAAAAAAGGAGCAGAGAATGTGGTGGCTGACTATATCAATAGGATTCCACCATCCTCAGACATTGAATCATCCCCCTTTATTCATATAAATGATATGTTCCCCGATGAGCAATTGTATCGAGTGCAAGATGTTATTCCTTGGTATGCTGAAATTGTAAATTATTTGGTAGCATCTTGCATTCCTACTGATTTCAATAAAAAACAAGTCAGTCATCTAAAACTTGAGTCTTGTTGGTATATTTGGGATGACCCCTACCTCTGGTACACATGTAGTGATCAATTCCTTAGGCATTGTTTTCCCGATAGCAAGTTTCAGTCTGTCCTTAGATTCTTCCACACTCTTGCTTACGGGGGAACTTTGGTCCCTAACGGACTGCTCTCAAGTTCCTTGATTCTGGCCACTTTTGGCCAACACTTTTTTGGTATGTCCATGATTTTTTCAAATCTTGTCCTCATTGTCAAAGAATGGGGAATGTCTCTAAAAGAAATGAAATGCCACAACAACCATTGCTCTTTCATGACATTTTTTATGTTTGGGGTATTAAATTTATGGGGTTATTTTCTAATTCCTTTGGCAACTTGTACATTATTTTGGCAATCGATTATGTGTCAAAATGGGTAGAGGCTCAAGCCACAAGGACAGATGATTCCAAAACAGTTGTGGAATTTTTGAGAACTAAAATATTTTGTAGGTTTGGATTACCTAGGTTCATCATTAGTGACCAGGGTTCTCATTTTTACAACCGAACAATGCAATCACTTTTGCATTGGTATGAGGTCAGTCATAGAGTGTTTACTGCATATCACCCACAGACCAATGTTCAAGTCAAGGTGTTAAATAGAGAGTTAAAACAGATTCTTGAAAAAACAGTTCAACCCAATAGAAAATATTGGAGTGTTCAACTTGATGACTCATTATGGGCCTACCGTACTGCTTTCAAAACTCCCATCAAAATGCCACCATATCATCTTGTGTTTGGAAAGAGTTGTCACCTGCCTGTTGAGATTGAGCATCGGGCCTACTGGGCCATCAAAAAATGCAATTATAATCTTTCTGGGGAAGGTTCTCAATGGAAGTTGTAGATTCAGGAGTTGGAGGAAATGAGAAGAGATGCATATGAGAACTCCAGGATTTATAAGGAGTGAACCAAGGCTGTCCACGACTGTCTTATACTTCATCATCAGTTCCACATTGGGCAGAAGGTCCTCCTTTATAATGAAAGGCTGAAGTTTCATCTAGGTTTAAAATGAAGAAACTAAGCAAACCTTCACTGTCAATGGGCAGCGGTTGAAGCACTTCCACAAAGCCCTTTCACAGTTCCCAATGGAGGAAATCCATGTTCAAGAAGCAACATACCAGTGAAACACACCAGGTTTTATCATTCCTTATCACCTTCTCAATTATTACAGTGAGGAAACTGCACATTCTAGGTGTGGGGGGATGGGTACATTCCTGGGTTAGATAGTAATTTTCATCATTTTTTTATTTCTTCTCTTTTTCACCTTATTTATAGTATTTTCAATTTTCCTCATCTTATTGAGTTTATTAGGATTTTCATTGTCTTTATTATTTCTTCTGTTTCTCGCCTTCTTTATGGTATTTTCATTTTTCCCCCATCAAAAATTTCAAAGTTGCATGATATGGTGACCATAAGGGGGGGAAAGTAAAAATACCATAAAGAATGGTGAAAAAGAATATTTTTATGAAGTTAACATCAGGGAGTGATTTTTAGTGAATTGGTTTTCTGTCAATGATATATATGGTTGTATCACTAGGAAACATTTGAGATGATTGATTCCCCTTGTGTGAGTAGTTTTTGGGAAAACTGTGTCACTAATATCTCCATAAATTTTTGAACCAAACCACGAAGTATGAATATTTATTACTTAATATAAGTTAAATATATGTTAGGTTAATATTTTTCAACTTTAAATGATATTTCCATATGTTTGTTACTTATATGATCTGTTTCATCAATGTACTAGATTGACCTATGCATGTATACCTAATTTTCGACTGTTGTATGCCCTCAAAAAAAGAAAAAAAACTTAATTGTGTCTTGGGAAGGTCAAAAAACACTCCTCCTCAACCTTTGATCTTGTTATAACTATTGCAATTAGTGTCGTGGGGAGATCAAACAAGGGTTGATAGATGAGTGTGAGATTTGTTTCAAATGTAACTTCTAAAAAAACAAAAACAAAAACAATAAATGAGAGGAGGGATGAAATGTAAAACATATGGGGATATTTAGGTCGGGAGCTTATGGTTTGACTTCTGGGAATTATTAAGTGAGTGAGTCTTGATATATGATTGCAAAGGATGTAGGGAAGGTTTGGTGAAAATTCATTTAAAGCTGAATAATTTTAAAATAACATATATTTATTGGATAGAAAGTGGAAAGAATAGCATGGAATAGTTTTCACACACACACATGGAAAGTTAGTGTAATGGTTGAATTTTTAATTCCTTTCTCATGTTGGTGTCATGAATCTCTTTGAATTTCATTGTGATATGATTTATGAGACATATTTTTCCATTTTCACTAGGAAGAACTCCTTGGTGTGGTTCGTGCATTGATCACATTACTTTAATGAATTAAAATTTCTTCAGATTTTAAATATTCATGATGTTGGGAATATATAAATGCATGATTTTTGGAAATATTAATTTTCCAATGAGTGTAAATTTTTAGGTGTGGGGGTGTGATCGCACCATGATTCACTATGTCATTTTCACCCTCACACAATTGTATTAAACTGAATTTGTATTGTAAATTCAAAATATAATAACAAAATTAACTTCATGTTTGATTCAATTATTTTGTGTTTATCACTGTTAAAAATTACAATGATACTTGTTTTTACAATTTCATTGAAGGTGAAGGTGATTTAGAGGACCCATGATGAAGTTCAAGAAAAATGGGCCAAACTGCGCAGGATCCGAGCACACCAGTGGATTAATCCGCAAACTTATACTAGACTGTGCATCAAATTGGGATTATATTTTTTGGTCTGGTCCAAATTTTATTGGGATACATTTATTATGAAGGAACCCAAAACTCATTTAGCCATCTAGTGGCCCAATCAACCTGATCTGTCCAGTACACCGAATCTGCACAATGTCAAAAGTGGTGTGTTGTGATCTGTCCATATCTTAGGCTATAGGTGTCCAATTTATTCCAATATTTAGGTGGATATAGAAAAGATGTGAGGATACAACTTTTTTATTTTCTCCAAATCGATATAAGGCTGTCTGGAGGTCTAAACACATGTGACAAGTGGTTTTAATAATTCTGTGTGCTCAAAACCACCTTCCCATTTTCCTATAAAATGGCACCTTGGGATCCCCATTTGTAAGTTAGGCCAAGAAGTGAAGCTATGTAATTTTTGAGTCCTATAGGAGTATCATCATCATCTTAGAAGTTCTGGAGGCCCCTATCCTCATAGGGGGATCAAGAATGAAGAAGGAGTTCCACCCGAGCTTCCTCCTACTCCCGATGTTGAGCTAACTGGTGGGTGTTCATTGTGAGGGAGATACACACATGTAAAGGGAGTTACGACACTTGTACTACTTCTGGTTTGATTTATTTTGGGTTTTAAAACATTTCATTTATAATTATATTACTTTGATTTATCTTTGTTTGATTTAACCAAATGAAATGCTCTTTACTTTTAACCGATCGGTGCAAAGTTTTGAGTGCGTGAATTGTGTTGTTTTGATTGGACAGAACAAGAATCCCTTTATTCCACACTTATTTGAGATTTCAATTTGTTTTGGAAGATATTATACCATTCATGTGATCTCGACCTTGTCTATATGATTGTTATGTCAAGGTTTGGCTTAATGTGCTTTGATATAAGATCTTGGGAAGTAATCGGGATTCCGATTGATTTCAACCAAAGACTTACATCAAACCTTAATTAATCTCCAAGAACAATGATCTTTAAATGTGTTTAGTGAACTCAAAATGAACCCTTTTATCTCATAATTAATAAACACCACCTTTTCTTGCCAACTATTAAACTCTTTAATTAAGTCATTTCATCCTAAAACTATTTTCAAAACCACCCCCTATTTAAAGTACTTCTTATTAAAAACGCACACTCTAAACCCACCAATGCTCCTTGAGAGAAAACCTAGGGTCTTCCCTAGACGATAAATCAACCTTAAAAACATAATCAATTTGATGTGTCACGACATCATGGTCAATCCTCAACTCTTGCAACTCAGAAGGTGTTATCTGATAAGGAGCCATCGAAATCGGAGAAGCACCGGGTTGCAAGTCTATCCCGAACTCAATATCACATCGAGGGGGTAGTGTCACAAAATCCTTGTTGAAAACATTCAAGAACTCCCCAACAACCCTAGGAACATCTACCATCTCAGTATCCACTGATTCCACTGACAACTTAGCCAACAAGGAAAGAAGGGGCTCCACACACTGAATACCCACCTGATAACCCCGTTCGCCAATGAAAACCACACGTTGTCCATCCACATATGAAACCATAACTCTACTTCAAAAGAATTTGATAGCATCATGTACGGTAATATAACTAGTCGATGTTGAGGATGACATCATATGTCTTCATCTATAACAAGAGGAGATCCCCATGGGATTAATGCAGTCTCATCATCAATCTACACCCCCATCACACATCAAACAAGCTGGTTTTGCCTCCATCTAGGGTACTCAACACTAAGGGAATGGTAAGACTATCTATGTATAGTCCAAGAGAATGGGATAGAGTGGGTGAAACAAAGGAGTGTGAAGCTTCTAAATCAAATAAGTCACAAACAAGGGTGCTAAACAAACTGATCGTACCTCTGAGGATCTCTAGCCCCTCTAGAACTACTGTATCCACTGCATGAAATCGACCATGCCCATCTCATATACCTCTCTATTGATGAACACCTCCACGAACATGATCAGGATGTAGTCCCTGAACATGAGGAACATCCTAAGGTTGGCCTCTACCCGCTCCATCTCCCCTCGGCTGAGAAAAATCCTGCTACCCCTACTGCTGAAACAGTCTCACTGGAAACTTCTGTTGAGGTTGGCATCAAACCTGTCCACCTCCACCAAACTGAACTCAGGGAACTAATGGGTACTGGCTCTGGAAATGGCCACGAACCCCACAACCAAAACACAACAGTGCAAATCTCCTAGGAAAAGCATGGAAACCATAGGCACCAGAAGTCTAGAAGGAACCTGCTGAGGTCAAATCCCTACCAGTCAAAACCCCAAAGGTCCTAGAACCTTATATCTACTACTAAAAACTCTTCCTCTTGAAGAAATCTATTGGCCTCCCTCTCACAGTAGACCTCCTCATGAGTGCATCCACTCGATCACCTCTGCCTTCTTCTGAACCTCCAGATACATTGACAATGTAAAATGAGTAACAACATACTGAATAGAAGGATAGAGTGCCTCCTCAAGATGTCTCACACAAGACTCCACATCTATAAAAATATATGAGGCAAATCATAGAAGGTCCATGAACTTGACTCCCAACTCCAGCACAGACATACTCCCCTGTTGAAGGGAGAGTAGCTCTTGCCTCTTCTCAACCTTCATGGTCGATGAAAGGAACTCCACCTAGAACTCCCTATGGAATTCAACCCACAAAACATCTACCTCCTTCCACTCTCCCAGATACAATATCCACCACTGACACGCAACACCCACATATGACTAACTGATAAGGGGACCCAGTACTCTGTTGGGCCTCAGATCAAACTGAAAGTGGTCTTAAGCTCTTACAACTAGCTCTCTATCTCCACATCTAAAATAATGCCCTCGTACTTCCCCAAAGTCTGCCAATGGAAAGCATACAACATCCTCTGCTACTGATCCTCCTCTTCAACATGATCGACCCTATGACAATCAACCAGATCAGCCTGCTGAACCTCCACTGCCTGAGCCATACGTGAACGATGATCAGGAGACATAGCTGAAAGGTAAACAAATATTTCCTAAGCTCGAGTAGTATGTAATTTTATTAAGATATATTTTTAATTATTTTTATTTGTTTTATCCATTTTAACATTTCTAAATAATTCAATTCAACAAGAACACAAGTCATTATGATGCATGTACCTTTCCTAGGTCTCTACCCTGCAAGTAGGTCCATCTCATTTAGTCATCCAATAAGCTTAGAGTCCATGCAATGGATCATGGGGGGCCTAAAATCCCATGTCCTAGTTAGTCTCCATGGCCAATGTCATGCACTAAGGTCAACTAGAACTGCTTCCATACCACCCCATGAAATATTCACTATGCCTAACTCCAAAATTCATCTTATCTCTCAACAATAACCTTTGATACCACTTTGTTATGACCCCCTCCCTCCAAAGATACCACTCCTAGGCTGGAAATGAAGAAAAATAGATAATGACCTCCAAGTCCCGCCTCTAGTAAGCCCCGGGTTGGTGACTAGCACCAAGGGTGTACAAATCTCACAATATGGGAGGAATTACCCGTTTAAAGAAACAAGATTGGGAGATAAGATGAATCATCCACAATAACTCCAAGAAATATATAAAAGAGAAACCTAAAACATCCCACATGCATGTATAAATAGAACTAATACAAGTATAATAAAGTTTCCAAGGTAAATACCCAAAAGTAAAGCTAAAGTAGCAACTCAACAACTATCAAGGATCTGAGCTAGAAGGTCCAACACGGTCTATGAAATCCTCCTGAAAACCTGAAAATAGTTTTATATATGTAAGGTGATCATACAAGTATACTCATTATGAAAACCAAAGCCTCTCATGCATATGTGAAAGGAGCATACTAATGCACCCATGAGAAAATAGTAGAACCAAACTGCACCTAAACAAGTATACTAACCAAACCCAACCTCGCCAAGGCACGCTCACCAAGTAAAAAAAGTCAAGTAATATAATATAAAGAACATCGGTGATAGGATACCCCACACCACTTTTCCACTGGTATGCTACTCTCACCCAATGTCGTATGTCCTTGCACTCCCATCCCTTCTGCATACCACATCACATCTTTCTCGCACACACCTAGGCCTCACAACATGTCACATCACATCTCATCCTGAAGACACCTAGGAAATCACATCACAACTCATCCCAAAGATAGCTGGAAAACAACCACATCACCTGAAAACACCTAGGTTATCACATCTCACTCAAAGACACCTGATCCACAAACCACCTCACCCGCAAACACCTAGTTTATCACAACCACCTTCTAAAGCACTAACAGACCTCCAACCATCAGATCTTGTGCTATACCTACCTCTCTTGGAAGAGAGAGCGGAATAAAGTGGGTATCCAACCATCTGTACTCCTCACTAGATGTTGGGAAATACACCCTCCACTATAAAGATGGTGATGTTCGACACATGGTTCTCAACTAGGGTGGGGTGATAAAAGAAATCACAAGGAAATACAAGTATATATAAATAATACCAAACACTCAAGCCCAACCTATGGGTTCTCGGATGAACAACCAACTCATAACACTGTCACCCTTGCTACTCCCTTTAAATGCACAACACCACACATCAAGCCACAAATCCCATTTCGCATTTCCAACCAACTTCATTTAACCATTTCTATCCCATTAACCAAAACAACCCAAGCCATTACAAACATTAATAAACCATTATTTGTTTATACCATCACTACCTAAGAAACTATTAGGAACGACACACATTATGCAATATAGTAATAGTCATTTGGGAGGTGAATAGATTTGGTAAATTAATACACTTCACATTAATGACACATCATACTAGGACCTCTAGTTACAGGGTGAAGCATTCTGTATGTTATTAATGAAAAGACTCTCGACAATTATACACACAAACACTATTGTCCTCCTTAAAACTCATCCACCTAGTTCATCATATCAATAGAACCAACACCTTGTGCACAACTGTTCTCACAACCATGTCACAACACATACCAAGGAAAAACATATTTCTAAAGTTAATAAGGAACTTTTTATTGAATTCCACTTGTTAATTTAGGGGTTATCATAGAAACTGTATAATCTTGGGGCATCCATTTATTAGCCGAATATATGTGGTTAACCAATTTTTTTATATATAAACATTCAACAAAAACCAAACAACATGAAATTCACAACCCATCTAGTTCATAAACAAGGACCTCCCAAAAACCATGATTTTCAGTGGATAGTTAGCCCTTACAAATCAAAATATCAAAAATAACAATAACATAGTAAAATCATGTGTCACTTTTCTCAGCCCCCTATATATTGATTTTTAAATAAATTTTATTATCTTTATTAATCTATAAACAATTATCTTAACAAGGGTAAATATATATATTCCCATCCCGCATGATGCACAATTAATAAAGACAAAGGAAATACCTACCTAGAGAAAGGACGATCGATACTTCCTGGTTGCACCAAAAATAGGGGCACACATACAACAGGTGACTCTCTAGGGAATCATGAACAAAACTCAAGAAAAATCTCTAAGGAACAAGGTGTTGGGGATGTCCTATCTCAAGGTAAAGAAGAAGGTATGGGCGAAGGGTGGGGTATCTCGACTTTAGGAAGATCAGATCTGATTCAAAAAAAAGTAGATATAGTTTTAAATTTCCATTAAAGGTAGATATGACCAAGTCTAAATGGTTTGACCATTTCAAAGCCTTTGGAACCTTTGGAAATTAAAGATATAATTAAAACATTTTTAAATGACTCTAAAATCCATTAATTACTAATTAAGACCAATTACCATCATAAAATTCATAAAATATGACACTGGTAGAAGAAATGGGAAACTATTGGAAAAGAGACATCATTGGTAGCGAGGCACCACCGTGATGAAAAACTCCCCACTGACAGTGATTCACTGTCAGGTGAGACACCTCCAGGCAAAACACCGCCAGCGAGACACTGCCAGTAAGACACTGCCAGGGTGAGGCACCGCCAGGGTGAGGAACCTCCAGGGTGAGAAACCACCAAGGTGAGCCATCACCAAGTTGAGGCACCATTTGAATGACTCACCATTAGAAAACTATAATTTTGGAAAACTCTTAAAACAACACACTATTGGAAAACTGCATGTATTAAGAAACACCCCGAACTACCCAGAACACCTAAAACAACATAGTTTTCAATAAATCAATAGACCAGAGGGTACAATACATTACATACATGTCATAAATTGGTTCATAAAACTTCATTTTAAAGTTATCATACTTGATAGTATAATTATTAATCCATAAATCCTTAACATTTGAAGTTCCCTCATGAGAAACACACAAATTGTACCAAATCTCATAAGAAGTTTTTCATGTAGAAATTCTATTAAACTCTTCATATCTTAGTGACTAGTATAAGGAATTCATATCTTTACAATTGTTATTATAAGATAAATTTGTTGCTTATCCCAATTACTTCTAGCAGTATTAGGTATAACATATTCATATTCTATAAGAGACAAATATCAAAACCCATGCTTTCTATATGAATTATCATCTTAATTTTCCATTGAGCATAATTATTTTCACTAAAAAAGGGAGGATTGTTTATAGCAGAACCTTCTTGATGATTATCCATTTTAAAAAACTAAATTTAGAAATAATAGAAATTTAATATCTTTAAATCTTAACTAAAAGCATAGTTAAAACAATTTTGAAATCTTTAATAGCAAAGAAAACAAACTGTTGATATCAAATGTTGGTTAGAGTGAGTATCTCAAGATGTGGGTGAATTGAGTACTCAATAAAAAATTTCTATTTAAAATTTATTAATTTGAAATCTCATAATTAACTTAAAATAACCCAGTTAACCAATACAATATATCGTTATAAGTTCTAATATTTCAAAAGGTTTCTTAAAGATTGATTGGTTCTCAGGTAAGTAATTTACAATATTACTTAGTCCTTTGAAAATAATTTACTTAATTAAAATAATATAAAAACACTAATAAATATTAACTATCAAAGTATTAGTTTTTTTTTTATTAAAACAGTTTCAGTTTTAAAATCGGAAATAAAGTAAACAAAAACATACAACAAAAATTTGAAATAAGAGGTTCATTCTCAAGATGAGACTTAGTCCTCTCCACTTGGTGATCACCAACCACCTAGTAGTTTATATAAAATAAACATGTTGATCCACAACCTAGATTGTGTTTGACAACAGTTTACAACTATCCTGGTCACACACAACATCTTCCATAGTTATATGTGGGAGTAAAAACAAATAGGCCACACAAGGACCTCTACCACACTTATATGTGGGAGTACAGACAAAAATATATGAGAAGATATCTAGTATCTTACAATTAAGCACATGAGATAGTGTGTGTGTGTGTGTGTGTGATAAAATAGAGTATGAACACACACTGCTCAAAATGTAGTAAAGATAAACAGAACATATCAATCTCAATGTATAGGGTTTAGAAATGATTGGTCTATGGTAGTGAATCTTGTGACTCTTGATTTAATTTGTAGTGAATCTTGAGTTGGGTTCTCTTGAAAACTTCAGAAGAACAGAGTGTCGCAGACTCTTGTTATTGACTATGGGAAGTCCTTTTGATGTAATGATGTAGTTCAGCTTCCCAATTGAGTATGATCTCTTCGTGTTCTTGCAATCAGGTTTATCTCTATGAGTGTGTTTAGTAAGTGTGAGCTTCATCGCATTCTATTAGTCTGCTTCACATGTCTTATGCACCTCTCTCATATGAGGGAGTCTTCTTCCTTTCTTAACAGCAGCAGTAGGAAGAATATCCACATGCATTCGGATATTCTTCTTCCTCATACTGCATGTCTAGAATCATCTTTAATGCATTATGTCAAACATTTAAGAGACAATAATTAAAATAACATTTTTCATTAACTTCAATAATATAGTTCTTAGATTAGTTTAAATGAAAAATATTAAGTGAAGAATATAGTGGCGGTGTCTCAAGGTTTGGCGGTGACTTGTTCTAGCAGTATGACACTAATAGTGTCATGCTCTAGCGGTGTCTCAGCTGGTGTTGTGATGGCCCATAGGGAATAATTAATTCCTATGGGGCTACACAAATTTAATAAGTTATAAAACTCCAACAAACTAACTAAAAATGTAGTCTATAGAAAGTCCAAGTGTCGAACCCACAGAGATAGATCATATGTTCTAAATTAATTAAATAAATCAAAAGTGAAATTGTTTGGTTTGTTTTCAGAAAAGAAAAGGAATGTAGCAGAAAATATTGGGTTTGATATCATGAGTGAGGCATTCCAAGTTCAATATTTTCAGGTTTGTGTGCTATGTATTTAATTGAAAATGCATTTATTTAGGTTTGGTGTCAGAATTGGGTCAGTAGGGATCCTTGGTTTGTGTACCCTGCACTAATCCTATGATTTCACATTTGGAATGGTCTTTTATTGGGTGAAAATGAAAAACTAGGTGACCCAAAACCTTATTAAACATAATTGACTTAGATTTCATAATGGTCATATGAAAACTAAGGTGATTAATTGATGCAATAATATAAAACACCTCAAATCACATACAATGGTCAAGAAATATGAATTGGAATTGAATAAATGTTTTGCAACAATCCATAACATGAATAATAAAAATAAAAAACCCCTGATAGCACTTCCCCCTACAATCACATCACCCGACACAAATAAAACTACTCGCTCATGCAAGTCATGATGAGAACAAGCAACATGGATACTCGAGGAAGAATAGATGTGAAGAACGGTGGAAAATCAGGGCTTCGGATTATCACTTCATCATCTGGTAGCATTTCGTTGGCTTCTCTTGGCTCCTTTGGTTCTATATTTCCTCAAAGGTGTGGATGAGGGGTTAATTTATAGGAAAATCCCATCAAACCTCAGTTGCATCCGCATTTATTTTTCTGCATCCCAATGGCGTCACAACATGTAATTTGAATACATGATGGGTAATGGTCTTTCACAGTGTGTAATGGTGTCATGACTTGTCCTATGCGATAACTTCTTTTAAAATATCATGTCATGTAATTATGTTGCATGTCATGTAACTATTCTTCTCTAATTCTCCAGCATTATTGTATCCTCAAAAATCTAGTGTTGCACTATGAGTCTTTTTGATCCAATATTCACCCCTTTTGGTTCCTTTTCTATAAATCTATTGTATCCAGCCATAAAACATAAATCAAGTCAATTTTTTCCAAAATTGGAATGATTATTCATTTAAATACAAAATCAACACATTAATATACTCTAAAATGTATGCATGAAATACAACTATCACATTGTCTTATACTTAACCAAAATTTCACTTCACTGGAAATGACTCATTCTGGCGGTAGGTCAGGCTGGCGGTGTGTTGCACTTAGCCAAATTTTCATGTTGGCAGTGACTTATATGTGATGGTGTCTCATACTTTGTCAAAAATATGTCTTAGCAGTGACATGTCTGGCGACGTGTCAGCTCGATGATGAGTCAATTTTGATGGTGAATCATCCTCAGCGGTGACTCATACTTAGTCATTTTCATCACTTATCTCAAAATATGAAATAATTACAAAGAATATGAAATTTATTAATATCATTATAATCATGATTTTTTTATCATTAAAATAAGGAGTTCAACACTTTATATAATTAAAAATTAATAATATAAATAATGACCCAAAATGGTTAGAACCATGATCTCGGATAACAAAACTCATGTTCCATTTATTAAAAAATATAAAGTGTTAAAAGTTGTTTCAATGATAAAGGAAGTGGCATGTATAACCCCCAAATAAAATAGACCAAAAAATACAAGTCTTAAATAAACTAGAGTGAGAAAACACTCAAAGTGTCATCCAAGCTTAAGTAACCTTCAAAAACAATTAACATTTTTTCCATGTTTCATGGTCCATCCCTACCTCATGGATACTGACCTCTATTTTAATATATAGTATTTTTATAAGGAGTGTTCAAGTCATCTATGTCTAAAGTTTTTGAATCCTCCTCCTTAGAGGTTGTAATCACTACCTTGATGGCTTCATCATTTCTGTTCTGAGTTTCATGGACACTCTATTTCCATGATAAAACTTGAATTTCTAGCTATGGATTGGACTAGATAATAGGTAGTAATATAATTAATAATTGATAATAAATAACTAAAAATAAAATCACCAATTAATAATTAACAATATTATTAATATAACAGTGTTATTAATATAAATAACATGATAAATAATAGAAGAGGATGGGTTACAACCGAGAGTCTCTCCCTACATTTTCATGGTGATTAGGGGCAGATCTCAAGGCCTCCTCATAAGTTCCTTCTCTAGCTGGATATTTTCTTTCCCATGGGCCTTTTGATAGCCATAAGTTTTTTGATGTTAGTAAGGAGAGCACAAAGACTATCTATGGTGGGATTATTACAGATGCTTTGTTCCCTAAAACTGAATTTTTCTACTCTTTCTCTCTCTTCAAGGATTTCATTGTTGGAGGTATTCATTATAGGGGAAATACTAATCATATTAAAGCGGACCCGGATGCGATCTTGGAATGATGGAGATAGGTAAGTACTCCATTATCGCTCAACTTATTTTACCAAGGGGTTCCAAACCATGGAGAATCGGCGACCTAGCGGTGACCCTATTAGGAATTTGGGGATTTTTGAATTGTAAATGCCACTCTTTGGGTTGTAGTTTCTTTCACATTATTTCCTCCTATGAATAATTAAAGGTGAGAGCATGGGTTTTTGGATCAGTATCATTCAAGTCGGGTATTCTCCACATCCAGGAGTTCGATCACAACTTCAATTCATTAGTGGTATATAGCTCCTCCATTCTAACATGGTCCAAGGTAAATAGTTTAAACTAGATACTTTGTCATCCAATAATTTTGCATGAAATCGCATTGTCCATTTGCATCACTATAAAAATGTACAAGGAAATTGATTTGGACAGGTCTGGGCATTACACTGGTTTCCTTATTAAAGTTGACTTGGGCTATACTTTGTTTGATAAAGTGGTTCTCTCAACTGATGATGATGATTTTGATATTAGGATTGAGTATGAAAAAATCTCTCGGTTCTGTATGGATTTAAAATTCATTGATCATTATAATATGAATTTTAAAAGGTTTGTTATTTGTTCTGCTAGTGGTCATGATAAGAGCATGTGATTTAATAAATCTAAGAGTTGGAAGCACACTGGTCTCAATCATAGTTTTGAAAGTGATGGGTGGGAAGAGCTTCAGGGAGGGATTAAGTCTCCTAATTTAAACCTAGAGGGGAATGGACTTAGTTATGAGTTTGGGCATACTTTTTTTGGATAACCTGCTTTTTTTTAGGTTCATTCAAGGGTTGTGTTCCAAGAAGATCCTACTTATGATGTTTTTTTTTACCATGGATGAATTCACTCAAATGGAGAATATCCCCCATGCAACTGGATATGCACATAGGTTGAGCTACATGATGGCCTCTTTTTGTTCTCAAAGAAGGCCTTACTCCCCTATGTTTCAGGGTCCCTCATTGTTTTTGGATTGAGGGATGAAAGTCTTGATGCACAACAAGCTACCAGCTGCCCAGACCCTACAAAAAGGAAGGAGGTTGCTAATGTTGAAGCTTCTTTTCATGATGTTCTTATTGGAATCTATTAAGCTTCCACTGATGAATAATTGAGTGATTCTAATTTAGAGTTGGAAGCTCAATTTCATGTTGATTCTTATCTTGGGAAAGAATATAAGATAAACTCTTATAGAAACAGGAAGGGAAAAATGAAAATTAATTATCATCTACCAATAAAGAAGAATAAGGTTGGACCTGTTGCTCTTAACATTAATGAGGTGTAAATTTCCATCCCTAAGTAGGTTGGATTTGATTGAAAATGACATTCAACTCTATTAGAGTACTCTCAAGATAATGGATGACTCTAGACATTTAGTGAAGTCAACTGTGTAGGATGTGGGTGTTTTGGCATGTGAGGAGTTGGTCACTTCTAGAAATCAAGCATCACATTAGGTTTTAAACATGGCACAGGTAACTACATCCAACTTCTTTGGGGTGATTGACTCACTAAATGAAGAGTATGAAGGTGGTGAATGTGATGCTAGATAGATATGTAGTAATGTTATCTCTAAAGGAAATATCTTTGGAAAAGAAGAATTCCGTGCTAATGAGGTCCAAAACCTCATAGAAAGGGGGAAAATAATGATGGTGACGACCTCTTTAAGAGGGAGGAAGTTCAGATAGTTATTGTGGGGGGTGAACCGGAGGACCCTGTGGGAATTTCTAATATGTGAAACCTTGGAGGAAAAATTGTCATCCAAGAGGTCAAGGCTGAGTTTTTTTAATGTGTTTTATGAAAAAAAATTAAATGCATAAGTTTAATTTTTTTTAAAAATGTGAGTCAAAGGCGGCATCACCAATGCCTCCTTTGTGATTATTCCCAAAGGTGGAATCGACACTTCTACCTCCCCCATGTTTGGCCTAGATTGACGACATATTAAAGGCGTCAAGGGGGGTGCCACCTTTCACCTAACAGAAAGTCGAAAGGCATCACCACTGATGTTGTCTTTCCTTCAACACCCTATAAAAGCCCCCCCCCCCCACTCCTCACTTCCATTTTCACCCATATCTCTTCATTCCACTACTTATCTCTCTAAAAAAACTCCTTTTCACATGCGATGGATTCGGTGGTCCAAAAGAAGGCCCGTTTTTTTACAAAGCATCATTTAGAGGTATTTTTTATTTTATTTAAAGTTTTTTATTAATTTAATTGAATTATTTTTAGTTCTAAATATTTCATTTTTTAAGTAGTTTATTAAGTTCTAAATGTTTTGTTTATTAAGCATTTTAATTAGTTATATATATTTTGGAATAATAATAATTATTAGTAATAATTAAGTATAGATTGAGTATAGAATAACTTAGGATTAAATATTGTAAAATTTTGGTAACATAAATATTATGTGGTTATCTAAGAAATAAAATCCCTATTTGGATACAAACAAGTGGATGTGGATCTGGCACATATGTACCTATGGGTAAAACTCGAAAACACCACTTTGAGTTAGACTCAAATGGGAACCGGTGCACGACAATGAGCCTTGATGCACTCCTAGTTTGACACTTCTGGGGGATATGCTTTAGATGATTAATATTTTCTTTATAAAACACCAAAATACCTAAGAAATGAAAAATCAAATCAGTATAATTATCAATGATAAAATGATAATTATGATGATATAGAATGAAACAGACAAGGTCAAAGGCATTAAAGAATGAAAGTTATTATAAATAATTGAATTCTTTTTAGTTAGTTTTAAAGATGTTATTTATTAAGTTGTTTAATTAGTTATATATAGTTTAGAAATAATACTTATTATTAGTAATGATTAATTATATATTAATTAATGAATAAATTAGGATTAAAAATAAATATATACAATGATAATCTAATAATAATTAACTATTGAATATCATATGATTAATGATTGAATAAGGAATGATTATAGAGTGATTGAAGAATGATTAAATAATGATTAACTTAGTAATGATTAACTAGTGATTAAAGAATGATCAACTTAGTAAAAGTTGTACTAAGAAACATTATTATCATAGTTTATGATATAAGAAAATCTTTTAAAATTTTAGTATCATCAAGATTATATAGTTTATAAATAATATTTATTATTAGTAATGATTAATTATAGATTAATTAACAAATAACATGGGATTAAAAAATGAATACATATAATGATTGGCTAATGATACTTATGATCATATAAAGTGAAATGAAGAAGAACAAACAGATTAAATAACACATGAATTCTTTACAACATATAAGAAATACCTTGACATTTTTCATTAAAATGTGGTTTGGATGATATGAGTCTCACTTCGGACATTAGGTAAAATCCAGCTTATTTTTAATTGGAAGCTTAATAACATCTTCAATCTGTACTTCACTTTTTAACTTTCAAAAGTTTTCAGCCTTTTAATGATATCTAAGATATGTCATTAGAATGTCTAAATCTTTTGAAAGTTAAAAAGTTAAGTACATATCCTTAGAAGATGTTATTAAGCTGCTAATTAAAAATAAGGTGGATTTTACCTCATGTCTGAAGTGAGACTCATCTCATCCAAACCACATTCTATTGAAAAATTTCAAGAAATTTCTTATATGTTATAAAGAATTCATGTGTTATTTAATGTGTTTGTTCTTATTTATTTCACTTTATATGATCATAATTTTCATTTTATCAATGATAAATAGACTAATTTGATGTTTCCTTTTCTTTTTACCTCAGTTTCCAAAACATTTTGTGACTTATATTCTAAAAAACTTTTATATAATTAAACATTACTATCATATTTTTGGGTATAAAAAGGCGTCCTAAAATTATATTCTGATAAATATTATATGGTCATCCATCATTGTTAATATTTGTTACACTATTATAATCTTGATCAAAAAAACATTTTTGACATAGAGATTCATGTTTGCCTATGTGTACTACTACAGAGAGGTTATTCAAATTGAGCAAGGAGATTCTTATTGCACACAACCAATAATAGTGGTTGGTACAACTGATTGTGTAACCCTAAGTGATCTTCAAGATAGAATTCATGGTTCCTTAAATCTGGGACCCGGTCAATAGATCAAGTCTATAAGCTATAGACATTTTCAATTCCCAGCAACACTATGGCATCTAGCTTGTCCATTGGTTGTTGTGCACAATGGATCCAAGCAATAAATTTATTTTCTCAGAAATTAGATGGTACCATGATGGAGTTATATGTTGATGTTTCTACTGTAAAACAACAACATCCAGTTGTACGAAGACGTATACTTACAAGAGTGTTTGAAGATGGTTCGCCCCATGAAATTGAGCCTATTCCAAATGATGTAGAAGAGGAAAACCTAGATGATCTCCCAGATATACTTGTCAATCTGAATTCTGATGAGGAGTTTCGTAATTATGGAACAGATGGTGACAATAGTGTTGATGAGGAGGGACCAACAAAAGTTAGGGATAAAGTTTCTAGAAATGCATTAGTTATACAACAGCCTCAACCCATAATAAATCATCCACCACTCATTGCATCTTGGTTAGAAGCAATGAAACATGTGCCTAAATTCGACAATAATGTTCTCACACCCGCAATTGAGTTTCCCAGAGTTATGCCAGATAGGTTTAGTGAGATGAACAAAATCTTATATGTTGGAAGGAATTTTCCAAGTAAAGATGCATTAAAAAGTATGCTAAAGAGATTTCACATTGAGAGGCACTATTTATATATAGTTCAAAAATCATGTTATAGTAAATATCTCATACAGTGTGAGAAATATGGGGATGATTTTAGATTCCTCTTGAGGGTGATTCTGAACATTGCATTTGGAAGTTGAATCTCGAGGATTGTGGTAGCTCGTATTTGCATTTAGCTAAGCCCGACATAAGAGCATACCTCATTGGATGCATAATTTGTGTCATCCATTATCGTTGAGATGATTAGGACATGCTAAGATGTTCTGATATACCATGTGCAAGAGAGAATACAACAAACATTCGGTTATAAGATTTTCTATAATAAGGCATGTATGGTGAAATAGAAGGTAATTGTGAAAGTCTATGGTGATTGGGATGACTCGTATTAGGTGTTTCCGCAATTGATATCCATAATGAGGTACTGTAACCAAATTTTCTTCCATCTTGATACAAATGAACATGTGTCTTAAGATAACCAACTTGATCCATCTCGTATTCAATTTCATCGGTTGTTCTGGGCATTCCTCCCATGTATCTCCACATTTTGTTTTAGCAAACGGTTCATTCAGATTGATGGAACGTTTCTATACAAAAAATAAAAGAGAGTATTATTGATTACTGAAACCCAAGATGGAAACCATTCACCTCTTCCACTTTCCTTTTCCATTGTGGAGAAGGAAAACTATGAATCAGGGAGTTGGTTTTTGGCATGTATCAGCAACCATTTCACCAACATTTGGGGTGTCTGTTTGATATCTGATCAGCATTGGGCAATTAATGAGGCAATTAATGCAGACACTGATACATGGAGATCCCCAAATGCACATCATCGGTTATGCATTAGACACATTGCTAGCAACATGCAGTAATCATTTCACAATGAATCGATGAATAAGGCAATCACGAGGCTTGGTACGCATTCTATTTGTTATTTTTTTCTATTTCAATGTAAAGATAAAATCAATTTATGTGAAATATCATCTCTTATTTATAGCATATGATCTTGATCAATGGTAATTTGAAGAATTTTTCAAAAACATCTACAAGGATAATCAAGAAGTTTATGATTATATGATGCGGATTCCAAAAGAAAAATGGGCATTAGCATATGACAGGGGGAAGAAATACTAACACATGACCACAAACATTTTGGAGTGCATCAATGGTGTCTTCAAGGGGCTTCACATGTTACCTATAACTTCCCTAGTTTAGGAGACATTATATCGTTGCATGAAGTACTTTATTGATAGACAAAAACTAGCATCAAACAGAATTCAGCAAGGGCTAAGGTACGAAAGACGCTTTCAATGTGAGATTGAAAAGAATATTGAAGAAGATTATGGTTATCATGTCTTCCTTTTTTAATGAGAAGATTCTCAATTTGAAGTTCAATAGCATTCGGACCCCATCAAAAATAGCATCGGTGAAAAAATTGTGGTATTACTGGAATCGAGGCAATGTCAATGTGGAAATTTTTAGGCCTTACAGTTTTCATTCGTACACGCTATCATAGAATGTGCCTCTATGAACATATCATGGGAAGCATATGTTGATCTAGTATACCGGATGGACATCATTTCTAAATGTTAAGTCACACCATGGATGCCTATTGGGGAGTTTTTTTATTTCTCAATTCCTGAAGGCCAGTCGATAGTGATACCTGACATCAACTAGTTGCGTACCTATGGGAGAACAAAGGATAGCAGGATGCAGAATGAGATAGACTGGCCTTGAGAACAAGGTAAGAGTTTGAGATGCACCATATGTCATCAAGAAGGTTATAACTATAAATGATTCCCTAACATTGTTGGGTCGAGATCACACTCTCATCCACACTGATGTATTGTCTTCATTCTGATATTCTCATATTGTAAATTATATGTTTTTATCTCTTCTTTGTACCTCAGTTTTCAAAACATGATGTGACTTATATTCTAATAAACTTTTATATAATGAAATAATAGTATCATATATTACGGTATAAAAATATGTTATAAAATTTCAGTATAACAAAGATTATATGATCAACTATATTTTTCAATATTAGTTACACTATCAAAATCATGATCAGAAAACATTTTGGATGTATAGAGTCATGTTTTACCTATGCGTACTACTATGGGGAGGTTATACAAACTAAGAAAAGATCTTTTTATAGTGCACAACCAACAACAGTGGTTAGTACAGCTGATTCTGTAACACTAACTGAACTTCAAGAAAGAATTTGTGGGCAATGAACTATGACGCAGGAGGAACAATGACAACGAAGATGAAGATGGAATTAGTTTACATCATCATCATCATCGTTGTCACCGTTCCTCCTATGTCTTGGTTAATTTCCCACAAATTCTTTCTCAAAGTTCAGTTAGTGTTACAGAATGAGTTGTACATGTGAGAAAATAATCATGAAACATGCCATCATGTAGACAGACATATATAAATTACAAAGCACACCATTTTCTAATAAACATTTACATAATGAAGATAAAATGTTTATATATAAAAATATATAAAATCGTATCTTACAAAACACCTTTTTCTAGGTAAAAACATATCTTAAGAACATGTTAGTAATATGATTTGAAAAAACATGAAGACATGTCTCTTTATTTTGGTGAAAATAACTTCATAAAAGAATATGAATAAACATGAAATTTATTACATTCTAAAAGTCATAACATTATGTTGACCATAATGTTATATTTTCATTTTACACTTATGACTCATTTCATTTGTTTATATACAGATAGAGGATGTAATACTACTCACTAAGAAACATATCCATGTTTCATAGGTCGTGTTAGACAGTAGTGAGGATCGACTGATCAAGGTGCGTCAAGCACACCATTTTCATCACACGGAGCCTCCACATGCCATTAAACCAAACTTGTACCATTCTGGCTTCTACGACATTGCCGTATCAGATTTCACATTTTTCAAACATCACCTTCTTTCTACACTCGTGGAGAGTTGGAGACCAGAGACACACACATTCCACCTGCCTGAGGGAGAGATGACCATCACCCTCTAGGATATAGTAGTGATTCTAGGTCTTCCTATTCAGGGGGAATCCATTATTGTACCCACCCGTACATCTTGGCCTGACCTTGCTTAGTGATTGTTAGGCATCAACATTTTGGCTGATCGTAGGGATACATATGGCAGGTCGATATCTATGACATGGCTGGAGGAGCAAATTCCACATTTACCTAATGACGCTGACGAGCAGACTGTCATGTATTATGCCCGTGCATATATATTACGACTCATTGGAGGGACCCTATTTGCTGATCACTCAGGAATACATGTGTGCATGATGTATCTAGACCTACTGGAGGACTTTGATTGGGCCGAGACGTATAACTAGGGATCGGTCTGCTTGGCATACACATGCAGATCATTATGCAGAGTATCTCACAGTTACCACACAGATCTCTGGGGATGTGTCATCCTTCTTCTGATGTGGGAATGGTAGTGCTTCCCCTCATTCCACCCTCGACTTGTAGGTCCACCGTTCGATATGGAGGTGTTGCGTGATGTTCCGCGTGGACGCTGGCATGATCACTCATCTATATTTTTTCTAATTATACTAGGAGTTATTGAATTTAACTTTTCATTATTTTTTATTATCGATGTTGTATTTTAAAAGTGGTGTCAGAGACACAATTTCAGCACAGTTCTAAGACATCATTTGGGTGCATATCGGCTCAAATTAGACTGTATCTTACCCAACCAGGTATGAATATACAATCTATCGCTATCTAATAAATTTAATATTAGCATCAATTTTGGTTTTTAGTAAGGAGTTTTTTTTTTGACAAAGTTCACATGTCATTTTAGATTACATGGATGTCATACTGGATTATACTGGACCGGTTTCCACCATACTGCACTATTGGGCTTGAGGATTCTATGAATGTAGTGACCATCATTCACTTCCATATTATTGAGTGACAACAGCCTAATAGAGTCATGTGCCAGTTTTTTTGTGTTTATCTTATTCCATTGCTGTTGAGACAGACAAAGAGGCTTCATGAAGTAAAGCTGGCAGGGAGGCAGGATGAGGACTGGAACTGAGTACATGCTGACTATCTCAACTGTTGGCGTAGATTTGCGAATTTTCATATCTAGGGTGTACCTATGATTCGGTTTTTTCTTTCGAAGTAGATCGATTATGATCCATGGTATAGACTGAAGTCTATATTGTATCTTACCCAACGCGATAGAGAGATTCATAAGATTGTAAGTCAATAAATTTCCATTAGTTTATTTATTGAACTATTTTATAATTCATTTTGAATATCATTATAGTGAACTCTCTCAGAAAATCTTATTCACATGAGTGATGAAGAGGAGGAGAGGGTCTTTAGCCAGGCAGCAGTCCATGCTGAAGCACTGGAGCTGATGTCATTTTATTGTGCGCTTTCTGAGAGCATCTTCAAGAGTCCAATCCAAAGACAGGAGGTTCCTTCCCCAGAGGAATATCCTACAGCAGTTACTAGTGCTGAGGATCCACGATGATGATGATGTAGACAACGTTTTGTTGCACGTGAGGACTCATGTATTCCACAGACAGGGGTCAGGCCTCTAGCAGTCCAGCCTCAGTCGATTGAGGATGTGCCTCAAGCAGCATGAGATCTATCTTTCTTGACAGGATATTTGTAGTTCTCTCCAGCTTGGGGTCCAGATCCATCACAGCCTTGGGGTTCAAATCCATCACAGCCTTGGGGTCCAGATCCATCATAGCCTTGGCATCCAGATCCCTCATAACCTTGGGGTCTAGCTCCATCACAGGCTTGGTTCCCCACTGCGATGATAGCAGGTCCTTCTACTACCCTAGTGGGAGAAGGATCAGGAGCACAATACAACATGCATTTGACAACTCCTACCACTAACACACAAGTATAGGATATGATAGTCGATGTTCTAGTTCCCAAGGATCATCCCTTTCCAGGTCATCAAACTCCACAGTGAACTCGAAGCAGGCATCCTATTCGCAGAGCACCATGTGGAACAAAATCTCCTCGCCATAGACATAGACATTGATTTCACTTGTTCATTTATATGTTTTATGTATATTGAAATTAAGATATTGTTATTACTATCAACCCTTATGATATTTTTATCCAGTGTTTCAGTTTTCATTAATATTTTAGGCACAATTTATATTTGATGGTTTTTAAAGTTGGCTGCTTGAAACAGAGGAATAATTATTAAATTTCAAGTAGTTAACTTTAAAATATTATAAGATATACAGTATAAATAAAATGTAAATAAAATTTAAAAGATAACTTAAACATATAAAATTTGTTTTAAATAAAAATAGTTTCATAAATAAAATAAATAAATGAAAATTAAAGGAATGCAAGAAAAGTTACTCAGAAGTGAGAGCAAAAAAGAAGGAATGTTAAGGAGGATCCAAAGCCACCTACTTGACTTTGAAAGCCTATAAAATATAAAATATAAGACCCATATAAATGAAAATTAAAACATGGATAAAACATATAATAAATAGTCAAAAATAAATTATTTGTCTTATAGTTTATATTTTATAGTCTTTCAAAGTCACATACTTGAAACATTTTTAAGTTTCAAATTGGTTCTTTTGAAAGCTTATAAATTATTTTTTATCAACAATTTTGTATGAAATTGTTTATATTTTCAATTATTTATTATATTTTTAATTCATGATTTAATTTTAATTTATATTTGTCTTATAGTTTATATTTTATAGGCTTTCAAAGTCACATACTTGAAACATTTTTAAGTTTCAAGTTGGTGGCTTTGAAAGTTTATAAATTATTTTTCATCGACATTTTTTACGAAATTATTTTTATTTTTGACTATCTATTAAATGTTTAATCCATGTTTTAATTTTCATTTATATTGGTTTTATAGTTTATATTTTATAAGTTTTCAAAGTCGCATACTTGAAACATTTTTAAGTTTCAAGTTGGTGGCTTTGAAAGCTTATAAATTATTTTTCATCAAAAAAATTTATGAAATTATTTTTATTTTTGACTATTTCTTATATTCTTAATCCTTGTTTTAATTTTCATTTATATTGGTCCTATAGTTTATATTTTATAGGCTAGAAAAGTCACGTACTTGAAACATTTTTAAGTTTCAAGTTGGTGGCTTTGAAAGCTTATAAATAATTTTGTTAGAGTTGGTATCCTATAACCAACTATTTGTACTTTGATTACATGGATATTTAATGTATTACATATTGTTCATTGTTTTGCATGACTATGATGTAATAATGTACTGGAGTATTTGTTGCCTTGATAAGGTTGTGGTAGTTTCCCACTATGATGAGAACCTTGAAATGCTATAACAATATTCTTAAATATAGTTCTGAAGTTGGATGATATACTATGATGGGATACATAGCATATATACCATCAGGTGAAATTACTCATAAGAATATGAGAATTCCTCTCATAAAGTTCACACTTGGTAATCCCCAAGACAGTAGATTATGAGAATAGACCCTCCAGTAGGAATTCCACATGTTTTGGTGTCATCATATATTCTTATATATGAGAGTTTGTAATTATCCTTAGACTTTAAGATTATAATTAATATGTGTCATGACTCGCGTACTTTGATTTACTGAAAAAAATCGACACAGAGATAGTTGGCGGGAAGTAGGGTACGTTGTGTGCATCATGAGTGGCATATTATTAATGGATAAGTCAAGGAAGAATTTGTCCCTTAAATTTATGAAATTTGATATCTCATACCTTTTATTGAAATAGAACCATCGCACAAAATTCCATGGCCATGGTGTAACGATGAGTTTATTTCAGGTAGTCAAAGAATGACGTATCAAGCACAAAGGTTGATGATAGTATCATGAAACCTGCTTGATGAGATATTGCGACAAAGGGATTACATTACATAGTGAGCATTCGTATATAGATGTCGTTGTTGCGACTTTAAGTTCTTTTTCTTGGGTGCCTTAACCTGTTGCTAGACATTACTCTTGGATTTTAGGCAAGTCCGCCTAATGCCAACGAGAAAGAATCCTAGAGGGTCATACACTAAGTGTTTCTGGTGGTCTTGGTTAAATTATATTTGAATTTAATTAATAAATATTATTCTCAAGATGGTGGAATAATTTTATTCAGGTTAAAATGATTGCATAAATTAAATAAATATTTATTCACCAGATTATAGGTAAAATATATTTATTTATTTTATTGAACATTTATTAAATATTTATTTACTAGTTTGTAAATAAAATATTTATTTAAGATATTAAATTATTTATTTATTTATTCGGGTGTTTAATAAATGAAAGTGGAGTTAGAGCGGACCAAGGCCGGTCGGGTAGTAAAATAATTATTTGAAAGATGATAAATAATTATTTAACTAGTTGACACAAATTAAAATAATGCTGCTATTATTTTGTGATGCGGAATTTTATTTATAATTCTGTTTTGCGCAAGTTGGTGCACCATAAATAATAACACAGTATTATTATTAATATCATGGGTTTTCTTTAAGGTTATGGATGTATTTAATTGTTGTCATGAAATTAAATATTGTAACTAAATCCCCATGTCAATAAATAGACACATACGTCTATTGTGCCATGTACCGAACACACCACACGCTTGGTGAATTGAGAATTGTTGAGCTAAATAATTTCTCTCTCGAAACCTCTTCCTGCCCCTCTCAATAATGAGAGACGTTCATCAAGGTCGAAGAACAAGTGATTAAGAACGACCGACACAAGACACTCGCTTCACCGTGCTAGCACCCGAAGAATGAGTGGTGTCGATCGGAAGCCATTAGAGCACGTGTGGATCATCTCTAGAGGGATTATAGTTTGGATCCTCGCAAGCACAATGAGATAATCCGGAAGGGTCATTTCGAATGATCAACATCATCAATGAAGAAAATACCTAAGATCCAGGTATTCTTTTCTTTATAAAATCTATTAAATTAATTATAAACATGATGTGAAAGATCCTCTCTAAAGGTTTCGGGCCTCTTCCTTCTTTATCTAAATATTTGATTCTATTCCGTGGAGAGTGGCATTCATCGTCGTATTGATCCCATAATAATCATTGATCATGGTAAAAATCAAAGTTGGGTATCGACCCAACCACGCTTCCGCTGCACCTAAAACCTTCAAGTGGTATCAGATGGGTTACATCATAGTTTATAATTATTTAAATATTTCATTTATGATTTACACATTTAATAATTTAGTTGTTTCAATTCAAGTTAAACGTTCTACAAATCTGAATCTCGAGATCTATTCCTCCTCTTTTGTTTCTCATTCACCTTAAATAAATGACACTTTTATTTTAATTTTGATTAAAATAAAATCAAGGATCTCATATAGATGTTCCAAAGATTCATTTTCATACAACACCTAAACACACAGTGTGTATTCGGCAGTACACGTCGTGTAGTCAAAATTCAATTCATCGGACTGGTCCGCCAAACCAAGTCGTGTGTTGGAGTCTTTCTAAGTCTTAAATGACTCTGTGTGTTGACCAAGAATAGGTGGCATGCGGTTTCTATATTACACGCCATGTATTCCACTGGACACAGTGTGTAGTCCCTTCAGGTTAGGGTTGGACCGTGTACCCCGTACACAGCTTGCCCGGCTGGAGACCATGTAACACAGATACTACACGGTATGTGGCCCACTAAAAATGTTGTGTAGTTCAAATATTTCTGAAGTACATCTACATGCCATGTTCCTGGGAATGTAATTTAGATGGGCAGTGAAAAATAATACACACCATGTAGTTGGAGCTACACGTCGTGTACTCATCCAAATTATGCAGATTTATTGAAATTTATTATTATATTATGCAAACCCTTGAGATGTGTACCATCATGTGGGCATAAAGCCGAGGCACAACACATGATAGGTGTTTTATATATGTGTGTTTAATTTAACATATGTGTAATGTTCATTTCTACTCATTGGGTAGTTAAGAATAAGAATTCACCGGGTTGCCTCCAAGGTACAAATTATGTACAAATATAATTTTAAATGAATTTATTTGTTTAAAATTATAATGAATGAGAATCTTAAGGAAATTTAGAAAAGGGTTTAAGATAAAAGGACTGATTAATTAAAGATGATAATTAATTGATTTGAGTGTGATTTATCTTAAAAATAACAATTAAAGAATTGAATGCTAGTTTTATTTATGCGTAAATATAATTGCATGTATGGATGATCATGAGCTAGACCAAGACCTTTGTATGTAGATGGTTTATTTTATTTTATTTATTTAAATTAAATTTGTTGGTCTGTGAGCCTTCTCCTCATTAATATGTAGGGCTTGCGTGTCTAAGGTTTCTTTTATGTAAAACCGCTTTTTACCCCCCACCTGCATGTGAGTTAAAAAAAGGCATATGTAATGGATGGAAATACCAAGCTAGTGGAGGCGGTTTAAGCTAGAGCCGAGACGAAACCAATCTCAGGAGATACATAGGTGGACATGTGGAAAGCTGTAAACATGAACCCAAAAGGTTCAAGGTGTTTCTCCCCTAGGTCAGGGTTAGTTTATCAACCGCTAGATAAACTAACCATTAGAAAATCTCATGATCATGCCCTTTGTTTTGTTTTATTTCTGTCAGATGCATGGTTTATCATTATGGATGTATTGTCACGATCACATAATTAATGAATTAAACAAGCATGCAATATGGAACTAAATAAACCAGACTTACGCGTAAATATTATCAAGACATGGTTAATCACTTAAGTAATTTTCACTTAATATTAACAAGCATGTGATAATGATAATAAGAAATTCACGCATAAGAGATAAAAATCCCTCAAATAAAATATTAAGTCAGACCAAGCCTTTCGTTACTTGATTAAGGTAAAAACTCAATAAAATTATGTGTTTGACCAACACTTGTTGGGACACTTACTTTTATACAGGAATCCCTTATATAAGGTTTCTGGTTGACTTAATCATATTACATCAAGAGGAGTATCTCTTGCTAGAATTGGTGTAATGTTAGAGGCAAGAGTTGAGGAAATCCAAAGTCAGGATTTTAGGATTGGGGAGTCCACTCAACAGATCAAGGAGCTACAAGCCCGCAGTTGGCAAAGACCTACCTACCTAAATACCTTCAAATATCTTTACCAATCCTTGTTCGGGTTATGAAAAGGGGAATATAGATCCTTTCCACTAGAATGTCATGGCAATTGGACATTCTGAGTTCAATGGTGAGGGCCATTGGGATTTGATAAAATAGTGGGAGACTTAATTTATTATTTCTCATAAAAATGTAATCAAGAAAATACTAATAATTTGCTCTTTTAATTGTAGAATAAAAAATGAAAAGCTCGTCAACCACACCATCCCTATGATCAATTCTCGATAAAGACAACATCCTCACTGATAGTAACTTCTAGAAATGGTTTAGACACCTTCGAGTTATCCTATGCTATGAATGGAAGTCTAACATGTTAGAGTCAGCATTACCTGATCCACCTGCCAAAGAGGCGAGTGATGAGGATTTCCTGGTCTATGAGAAACATATGAACGATGCGGTCGATGTTCAATGTTTGATGCTATCATCAATTTCTAGTGAGCTCATGAAGTCTCATGAAATCATGGATGTGTATAGCATGCTCGGGCACCTCTGTGTTCTTTACCAGGAGATAGCAAGACAAGAAAGGTTTGAGATCTCCAAGGCACTCTTTTAGAGTAAACTTGGAGAGGGTGCCCCAGCTGGGCCTCTTGTAATCAAGCTCATTGGCTACATTGGGCGCCTAGAGGTTCTAGGGTTTAAACTCCCCGGAGAATTGGGCACCGATCTCATTCTCACATCACTCCCCCAGAGATTCTCCAGCTTTGTTGTTAATTTTAACATGAACAACATTGAGTAGTCTCTATCTGATCTTCTTATCCTCATTCACCAAGTGGACAAAGATATGAAATGTGAAAAGCCTTCTGTCCTAATGGTGAATAAGAGGAAAGGTAAGGTGAAGAGCTTTAAGCCCAAAGCTTCTTCATGACCTTCTAAGAAAATAAAGATCAAAGGGTAGGCAAGGGGATAAGAGGATATTTGTTTCACATGTGGCATGAAAGGCCACTGGAAGAAGAATTGCATCTAACCTAAGAAAAAAGGAGAAGCTTCAAGTGTGTTTGTTATCGAATGCAATCTATCTATTTTTAAAAATTGGGTATTAGATACAGCTTTTGGTGCTCGCATATATATCCAAATACAGGAACCAAGTAGATTCAGGAAGATTGACCGAGGGGAGGTAGGTCTGCGAGTAGCCAATGGAGCCAGACTTGTTGTTGTAGCTGTCGGGGACTACCACCTCACATTGCCAACTGGGATGATCTTGGTGTTAAAGGGTTATTATTATGTGTTGTCTATTACTAAAAACATTATTTCTGTATCCATATTAGATACAGATGGTTTGGTTTTCATTTTTGGAAATGAATGTTGCTTCTTTTATAAAGATAGCATTTGTTTTGGTAGGGAACATTTATACAACGGTCTTTACGTGTTGGATTACACAAACCAGGTAATGGAAATCGATGACAAAGATATTTCACATGACTCATACCACACCCAACTTTGGCATCACCGGCTAGTTCATGTAAATGAAAAACGCTTGACAAAGTTACATTAAGATGGATATTTAGATTCTTTCAAACTAAAACCACTTGGCATATGTCATGCATGTTTACAAGGCAAAATGATCAAAGCCTTGTTTAGTAAGAAAGGTGAAATGGATAAAACTTCTTGAATTGGTTCATATCGATGTGTGTGGACCATTTCTAATTGAAGCAAGGGGAGGGTACTCATACTTCATAACTTTTACTAATGATTTTAGTAGATATGGATATATCTACTTAATGAGTTATAAGTCGGATTCTTTTGATAAGTTCAAATATTACAAGAATGAAGTTGAAAACTAGCTTGGTAAGAAGATTAAGAAACTTCGCTCAGACCTAGGTGTGGAATATCTTAATCAAGACTTCATTGATTACTTATGGAAGTTTGGGATCCTATCCCAACTCACTCCTCTTTACACGCCCCAGTGGAATGATGTGAGCGAAAGGAGGAACCACACCCTGTTGGACATGATGAGATCAATGGTGAGTCATGCAAGTATTCTATTATCCTTTTGGGGATATGCGTTACAAATAGTGGAACACATACTAAACCAAGTACCAACTAAATCAATAAATGGTATTCTATACGAGTTCTAGAGTGGAAAGAAATCCATGTTATCAAATTTACATGTGTGGGGAAGCGATGCGTTTGTTATGGCCTCTTCAGGTAACAAACTTGCACCCTGAGGCACAAAGTGTACCTTTATAGGATACCCCAATGAAACAAGGGGATATTTCCTATACAACCCCTCAGACAAAAAGTTTATAGTGGCAAGACATGTCATATTCCTTGAGAGGGAGCACATCTCGAAAAGAGATAGTGGGAGCGAGATAGACTTCGATGAAGTTGAGGCTCAAGGTACACAAGAGTTGGTATAAGAGCAGATTCCACAAAGCCCCGTGGAAGAAAGAACTGTTCCAAAGACACAAGAACTGCATAGGAGTACAAGAGTGGTTAGAGAACTGGAATAATACAGTTTTCTAGTTACCAAGGATGGTGACTCGTTATTAGTTGATAATAATGATCCTCTAACCTACAAGGAAGTAGTAAGTGGAATAGATTTTTCCAAGTGGCAAGAAGCCATGAATTCTGAAATAGATTCCATGTACTAAAACCAATCCTGGGTTTTGGTAGATCCTTCAATTGATGTAAATATTGTTGGTTGTAAATGGGTATTCAAGAAGAAATTGGACATGGAAGGACAATTCAGTACCTATAAGGCACAACTAGTTGCAAAAGGGTTCAAACAGCGTCAATGCATTGACTACGAAGAAACATTTTCACTAGTTGCAATGCTGAAATCCATCAGAATTCTATTGGCTATTGCTACTTACCATAACTATGAGATTTGGAAAATGGATGTCAAAACAGCATTCCTTAACAGGAACCTTCAGGAAGATTTCTACATGACACAACCTGAAAATTTTGTGACTCTAAAGATACCAATGAGGTATGCAAGATGCAGAAATCCATTTATGGATTAAAGCAAGCATCCAGCTCATGGAACATTCGTTTTGATGAAGCCATAATGAAATTTGGTTTTATCAAGAACGGATGTGAGCCTTGTGTCTATGAATGGTTTAGTGGGAATGCAATCATTTTCCTAATAGTATATATTGATGACATATTACTTATTAGAAATGAGATACTAGTCTTACAGTCTGTTAAGGCATGGTTGAATCAATGCTTCTCCATGAAGGACTTGGGTGAGGCAGTATATATTCTTGAGATCAAGATCCATCGTGATAGATCCAAGAGATTGTTGAGCCTAAGTCAAAGTACAAACATTAATAAGATACTGAAGAGATTCAGTATGGAACAATCCAAGAGGGGATTATTTCTAGTGTCACATGGCATTTATCTTTCCAAGAAAATGTATCCTCAAACACATGAGGAAAGAATGATAATGGCAAGGACTCCATACACATCAGCACTTGGGTCAGTCATGTATGGCATGCTATGTACTAGGCTAGATGTCACCTATGCATTGAGTGCGGTAGGCAGATATCAAGCTGACCCAGGTGACCGCCATTGGATGGCAGTCAAGACTATCCTAAAGTATCTGAGGTGTACTAAGGATATGTTTCTAGTTTATGGAGGATATGAGGAACTAGTTATTAGAGGATATGCAGATGCTAGTTTTCAGACTGATCAAAATGACATGAAGTTACAAACGGAATACATCTTCACTTTGAATGGAGGTGCAGTGAGCTGGAAGAGCTCAAAGTAGAGTGTGATCACAGATTATACAGCAAAGTCTGAGTATATCGTAGCTTCTGAGGCAGTTAAAGAAGCAGTTTGGATGCGAAGCTTTATCCAGGAGCTAGATGTGATACCTAGCAGTAAAGATCCCATCACATTGTACTGTGATAATACTGTAGAAGTGGATCTCACAAAAGAGCCAAGGTCACATCAACGGACGAAGCACACACTTCGGAAGTATCATCTCTTGAGGTGTTTTTCTCAGAGAGGTAAAGTTGCAGTGAGTAGTATTTCCACGAAAGACAATGTGGCAGACCCTTTGACTAAAGCTTTGACTCAGCAGAAACATGATCATCGTGTAAGGTCTAGCGGACTAAAAGTTGTAGGCGGTTGACTCTAGTCCAAGTGGGAGTTTGTTAGAGTTTGTGTCTTATAACCAATTATTTTTACTTTGATTACATGGATATTTAATGTATTACATATTGTTCATTGTTCTGTGTGACTATGATGTAATAATGTCCTAGAGTATTTGTTGCATTGATAAAGTCATGGTAGTTCCTTGCTATGATGAGAACCTTGAAATGCTACAACAATGTTCTTACATATAGTTTTGTGGTTGGGTGATATACTATGATGTGACACATAGCATACACACCGTCAGGTGCGAGTACTCGTAAGCAGATGAGACTTCCTCTCATGAAGTTCGTATTTGGTAATCTCCAAGACAGGAGATTATGAGAATAGACCCACCATTATGAATTCCGCATGTTTTGGTGTCATCAGATATTCCTATATGCGAGCGTTTGTAATCATCCTTGGACTTTAAGATTGTTATTAATATGTGTCACGACTCGCGCACTTTGATTTACTGACGAAACCATCACAGAGACAGTTGGCGGGAAGTAGGGTACGTGGGGTGCGTCACGAGTGGCATGTTATTAATAGATAAGTTAAGGAAGATTTTTTCCCTTCTATTTATGAATGTTGATATCTCGGCCCTTTGATTGAAATAGAACTGTCGCACAAAATTTCATGGTCATGCTGTAACGACGAGTTTATTTCACGTAGTCAAAGAACGGCGTATCAAGCACAAAAGTTGATGACAATATCATGAAACCTGCTTGATGAGATATTGCGACAAATGAATAATATTACATAGTGAGCTTTCGTATGTGGATATCATTGTTGCGACTTTAAGTTATTTTTATTGGGTGTCTTGACTCGTTGCTAGATAGTACTCTTGGACTTTAGGCAAGCTCGTCTAATGCCAACGAGAAAGAATCGTAGAGGATCACACGCCAAGTGTTTCTGATGGTCTTGGTTAAATTCTATTTGAATTTAATTAATAAATATTATTCTCAAGACGGTGGAATAATCTTATTCAAGTTAAAATGATTGCATAAATTAAATAAATATTTATTCACCGGATTGTAAGTAAAATATATTTATTTATTTTATTGAACATTTAATAAATATTTATTTACTACTTTGTAAATAAAATATTTATTTAAGAGAATAAATTATTTATTTATTTGTTCGGGTGTTCAATAAATGGAAGTGGAGTTCGAGCAGACCAATGTCGGTCCGGTAGTAAAATAATTATTTGCAAGATGATAAATAATTATTTAACTAGTTGACACAAATTAAAATAATGCTGCTATTATTTTGTGATATAAAATTTTATTTATAATTCTGTTTTGCGCAAGTTGGCGCACCATAAATAATGACGCGGTATTATTATTAATAGCATGAGTTTTCTTTAAGGTCATGAATGTATTTAATAGCTATTATGCAATTAAATATTTTAACTGAATCCTCGTGTCAATAAATAAACACATACATCTATTGTGCCATGTACCGAACACACCACATGCTTGGTGAATTGAGAATTGTTGAGCTAAACAATTTCTCTCTCGAATCCTCTTCTCGCCCCTCTCGAGAACAAGAGACGTTCTTCAATGCCGAAAAACAAGCGATTAAGAACGACCGATGCAATACACTCGTTTCGCCGCGCTAGCACCCAGAGAACGAGTGATGTCGATCGAAGGTCATTAGAGCATGTGTGGATCACCACTAAAGGGATTCTAGTTTGGATCATCGCAAGCGCAACGAGATAATCCAGAAGGGTCATTCCGAATGATCAACATCATCAACGAAGAAAATACCGAAGATCTAGGTATTTTTTTCTTTATGAAATTAATTAAATTAATTATAAATATGATGTGCATGATCCTCTCTGAAGGTTTAAGACCTCTTTATTCTTTATCTAAATCTTTGATTCTATTTCGTGGAGACTGACGTTCATCGTCGTATTGATCTCGGAATAATCATTGATCATGGTAAAAATCAAAGTTGGGTACCGGCCCAACCACGTTTCTGTTGTGCCCGGAACCTTCAAATTGTTCATCAACATTTTTTACGAAATTCTTTTTATTTTCGACTATTTCTTAAATGTTTAATCTATGTTTTAATTTTCATTTATATTGGTCTTATAATTTATATTTTATAGGTTTTCAAAGCCACGTACTTGAAACATTTCCGAATCCCACGTCGGAAATGCGGAATGTTCTGCACAGGAAAGGGAGAACTTGAATCACACGTTGAAATGCCGAATGATTTATAAGGTAAGCCCTTTTATAAAAGAGAGCCATAACTGACGATTTTTGTCAAAATTCAGAATGTTTAATGAAAGTACCGTTGGTTATTGAATAAGAGATAAATTCCGCTGAAAAGTTTTGTTTTATATATATACACATAAACAAAACAAAACAAAAAATAAAAAAAAAATTTAAATATTTAAAAAGGAATATTTAAAATAGTTTTTTAAGGGAAATGCGACAGTGCCGGTGCCGCCTTTGGACTCAATTAAAAGGCGGCAGCGACGATGCTGCCTTTGACGCACTTTTTTTTATTTTTTTTAACCTATGCATTTTTTTTTATTCAAAAAACGCATATTAAAAAAAAACTCGATCAAGGCTGCATATGTGGTCAAATTAACTAGGGTGATCGGCATAACGAAACCCTTAATGCTTAGGTTGAGATTATTAAAAGGCCAGGTATGTGGCTTTCTAAAAGAAAGACATGAATAAGGTTTTTAGTTATATTTTGAGATTAGTTTAATGTTGCTAATTCAGAATTAAAACCAATATTCTAAATATATATATTTAAAATAATATATATATATATATATTAAACAAAATAATACAAAATTAAAATTAAACCGTGAGCGGGGGTTTCGGATATAATCTTAGTTCCTTTTTTTTCCCTTCCCTATCGGTGGCCGGAGCTTGGTTCTGGGAAAAATAGGGATATCACAGGGAGTTCAGGAATTTCTCCACCACTCGCTCTTTCGTTTTATTCCGTCTTCCCATAATGAGTCGATCAGGTCAGCCTCCGGATCTCAAGAAATACATGGACAAGCAGCTTCAGATTAAGCTGAATGCTAATCGCATGGTGGTTGGAACGCTTCGTGGTTTCGATCAGTTTATGAATCTGGTCGTTGACAACACTGTTGAATTGAATGGCAACGAAAAAAATGATATTGGCATGGTGGTGATTCGAGGGAACAGTGTGGTGACTGTTGAAGCTCTGGAACCAGTAGGTCGAACCCAGTGATGGTATTTTCTGATTTGTTGGAATGTCGCTCAGTGGCGGGTTTGTCTTGATAAACTGGGTACTGGTTTCGATGTAAGTACTGTTTTTTTTTTCTTTCTAATATTCATGGCTTTTACTAAGTCTCTCACGTTTTAACAGAATTAGAATGTTGATGATTTGTCTGATATTATTCAAAATGAAGACCGTTTATGAGTTTTTGTTATTGGTTTTAATACGAATATTGCTGAAGGAAAGAGGCTGCTAATTTGATTTAAAGCCAACAATGAACGAGAATAAAGGCTAATAGAGGAAGCCAGGTCTTTGGAATGAACTGGCCGAGTCAAGAATGAGTGAACCTGTGTCTCCGTCTAATGGTTTAACCAAGATTCAAACATGTCCAGAAGAATGATGGCATGGATCCAATATGGATATGAGGTATGGAATTGGTTGAAGGGATACTCTCAGTTCGCTGAAGTTGACTTACTCCAAGTGACTGAAGCTCTAGTGACTTTCCATGCATGAGTTGACATTAATTTTGAAACTGAAATTTAGAACTATTTTGACTCGAGCTGGGGGATATATTCAACAATTGTATTTTTTTAGAAGATTCCAGATAAATGTAACTCTAGTTTGAGAGAAACCCTCTCTCATTGTTTCTGACTTTGGTGTGTGTATTCTATGAAAATCTCATGTCTGTGAAGATGGAGATACTGAGTAGTTTAGACATGACAGGATAAACATCTTGGTGGACTAACCCTGGGAGAACCTCCCGGTGACTTCATTGCAAAACTCATTTACTTTCCATTTTCTATTTTCTCTGGATTTTTTCATTCTGGTGATGTTTATTGATAGTACTTCTTTGATTATTTCCTTACACATCCTTTTTTCTTATTTACCTTATTTGAATTGCAATAACATTCTGATTAGCGGCTATTATTTTTTTAGTGTGACTTGTAAATACCAGCCAAATAGGAGTGGAATCTATTGTTGTTTTATATTAGAATATCTCAACTCTCGATTTAGAGTTGTGAGTATAGTAGGCATTCAATATGGTCCCTATGATTAATCATCTATAGTCACAGGGACGAACTCTAATTCAAGAAGTTCAATCTCTTTGATTGGAGTAGTGGTTCTCAAAATTTACATGATGTCAAATACATCGATTATAATTATGAGCATTTCACTGGGAAAACATTATTGGAGAGAATACTTTTAGATATTGGGGAAGAATTAAGAGTTCAAACTAGGAGTAGGACATCCCCTCTTCAAAACTATTTCCAAATTTTGCTTTAAAAACTGGTAGTCCACTCATTAGAAAAAAACAAAAAGATAAATAACCAAAATACATACATTATCAATAAAAAGATAATCAATATAAATTAATTATTGTGATAAGAGTGTTTTGTTAATACCTCCTAGAGACTGACAAAGCACACTATAACAGTGCATCCCGGTTCTAAAACTTCAAGAGGATTCAGGCGACTAGAAAATCTTTTTCTTCAATTGGTGTAATTGCAGGGGAAGTTGCAAAACAAATCTAAAAAATTCTTGAATATTCTTACCAAAATCACCTGAAAAATGATGAGAACATTTTGATGAGTTAATATTCTATATATTTTTCACCTAAAAGTTTTTTTTTTCAAACCGCACAGTTTTTGCACAAAAAATCATGCTTGAGTTTGTTTTAAATTGTTGCTGAATTCATATTTTTCTTACTGAAAATCTATTGAACTAGTTTTGACTGCTAATGAATTTTGGTATTTTTGTAATTGTTGTTGAATCTGATAATCTGCGTGCTTCCAAAGATAATTGTCTTTTACTAGTAACGGGTCTTGTGTGTTGTGACTGAAATTTCTTTGCTATACAAATATGTTTGCTGAATTCCACTTGTTTTTGGTTGAAACCTTATTTTAAAATCACCATCACATGTATACTAAGGCTTCCACGCACTGATCATGAAACCTTCGACCTTGATATTGTTAGAACTTACACCTCAGAGTTAGGACAACATAAAGGGAGACATATCAAGTCAACAAAAAAACCTATTAGGATTGAAACCTTGGAAGACAAACCTGAAACATCTATTTCTAGGTGTTAAAACTATTGGACCGCTAAAAACTGAGTGTCAAAAAAATGTCTGTGAGATGGTAGAAAATTGAACACTTAAAGAATTAGATTCTCCTAATGTTTATAACCAATTGTTGGACCCAATTATGTATGTTTTAGAGTTCCAAATTGGTTTGCTCAGTCTTGTAATTCTTTTCCTCCATCTATAAATAAAGGGCTCCGCCTCTCATTAAGGTAAGGAGTATGGTTCTACATGGTATGAGGTTACCTAACCCTAGCCCTCCCTCCCATGTTTTTCCACACCACCCTTGACGCTGCCCTGCGTGTCGCCCCACCCTGCACGACGACCTCCCTCCACCACCCCAACGACCCCCTCCAGACGCGACCCCCTCGCACGCAACCACCCTCAATGACTCGTAGCCCCTCCACCCAGATCGACGCCCTCTACGCCTTCGCCCCAGGCCCGTCGCTCCTCCCTGCCGTGTCGACGCCGCCCTCTTCTCAACACGATAACCATAGCCCCACTCCTCCCTATGCGTCCTCCCTGCGCGCACGTTCCTCCTGGTGCGCCTGACCACCCATGTGGCTCCCCTGGTGACTGCACCTCCGCCCGCCACCCCTGATGGCGTCAGACTACCCTAGCGCACCCTGACGCCTCTGCTGACGACGACTCTTCCTACGCACATCCCATGACGGCCGCCACACTCCTGTCGCACGACGACACTTTCAATCCGTGGTCCCTACTGCGCACACCTATGCGCCGACTGCGGTTAGCGCACACCTATGCGCCGACTGCGGCTAGCGCCCCCAGGCAGCACTTTGAGCCGCCCCTTCCTCTGATGCCGTTCCGAACGCAACACCTGTTCCCACGTGCCCCTGCTGTTGTCTCGCCGCACAATTGATGCACTCCGGCTGTTCCTGCTAGACATTCGATTAATGTCCCGCTGCGTGCTGTTTTTGCACGTCTTGGTACTACTAACCCGTCTATTCCTACTGAGGCATTATTTGACTATCCATACCAGTACCCTGTTGCCTAGACCACCATACGTTGTTCATCACAACTTTGAACTCTCTATGGCTGAAATTGCGCTTATCCACTCTTATCAGACTGCTTTGCCACCTACCTCCTCTTCGACCTCTATGCTCAGATTGGGGGCTCTACAACGTGTGTATCTTGTTGACCGACTACTTGAATGCTTGATTCTGGTACTTCTGATCATCTCACAGGTGATGCAGGTATGCTTACTACATATCGTCCGTTATTGGTGCTATTGCAATTATCATTGTTGACGGATCTGCGATTTCTATTGCGGGATTTGGCACATGCTCCTTAACTCCTTCGATTCGTCTGATTTCAGTGGCTCATGTTCCTCGTAGTCCTTTTAATCTTCTCTCCATCATTAAGTTCACAAATGACTAAAATTGTAATGCTATTTTTACATCCTTTGGTGTTGTTTTTAGGAGAGGTCGGCGAATCGAGAACTTGGTAGATGTCGTCTTAGTGATGAGGTGTACATGTTTGATACCCCACCAATTTCTGTGGTGGGAAACCAATTCTATGGCTTCGTCGTCACTACTGAAATTTTATGGCTTCGTCAACTTCTTCATGAAATTGGTTTCCCGCCACAGAATGCTCATATTTGGGGTGATAATCGGACGACCACAACGATTGTTTCTAATCCGGTTTTCCATAAACACACAAAGCATATTGAGATTGACTATCACTCTCTTCACAATCACCTTGAGCAAAAACATATCACCTTTAGCTACATTCCAACAGCTCATCAGCTTATCGATCTTTCACCAAAGGCTTGTTGGGAGCTCGACTAGATTCTCTATCCACCAAGCTGGGCATCCACATTATTCACGACCTAGCTTGAGGAGTGTGTTCGGTCTTTGTTATTTCTTCTCTTTATTTTTTATTTGTGACTCTTTTTTCGAGCTAAACCTATTATAGCTTGAGGGGGGAGTGTTGGACCCAATTATGTGCATTTTAGAGCCCCATATTGGTTTGCTCTGTCTTGTAATCCTTTTTTTCTATCTATAAATAAAGGGTTCCGCCTCTCATTGAGGTAAGGAGTACGATTCTACATCAACAAAGGTGTTTGTGTTATGGAGAGATAGATACTGGTTTTGAGTTTAGATCATGGTTAATTAACCATTTACTGGAATTTCATCGACATTCGTGTAAAGATCCACACAAAAAATCTAAGGAGGTTTCACATGGGCAGTCTCACAATGGAACCATATATAGTGAACAAGGGCCAAAGGCTTAGGAAACACCTCTGGGCATTCACCACACCATCATCACATCAGGCCCATAGGTTTGGTTTCAGGAAACACATCTGGGCATCATAGGTGCATCCATAATAAATGCATGGAGGCATAAGAGAAAGTCAAGGGTCGACCGAATGCCTAAACCCATCACTATAATCCACAGCCCCATGACTTACATGTTTGGTGCAATCCCAATGGTAACACCCGCTACCATCTCTACCCAGGCCATACGCACCCGCTCAGGGTCGACCAATCACCGAGCACCCACTAGGGTTCCCTAGTCATAACATAGCAGAGACATCCTCACATGGGTCCTCGGTTTCGATCTGGGTCTTAGGTCAACAATCGATGCCTGGGGGATACTACATCCCTCGACATCATCATCAAGACAACGCGACCTCACCAGTTACGCAAGGTATGTCACATTGGCAACACCCTAGAGATGACACATGACCCATCTCGGTCCTCAAGGTCTCACAAGATCGATCTGCTCCCCAACCCGTCACCATAGCCTATAGCCTATCCACCTATAGGCTAAGCATGTTCCAAGTCAAGGCCTCGACCATCGGCTACCGAGGTGAACCACCCAGCACCAAGGTCCATCGGGGCCTTGACACTGTGCATCCTAATCGAGACATCACATATTAAATTAAACAATTTAATTTAAGCATGTTGACGTCGTAAGTGGCGCGACCACACACTCCATGCATCATAAACAAAGCATAAATGCCAAAGGGCAAGTACGTGGACCATCTACTTTAAACCGAAGCGAGCCCCCCTTTTAAAGCAGCTCGCCAATTCCCGTCGAGGCTTGCCAAGCCCATCCGACCATCGTCTAAAAGATTTGAGGCCCTGTCTCAAAACCAAACCACCAATTTAATTAATTATGTTCACATTATAATTAATTAATTAACTTCAAACAATTGTAAACAATTTTACACTTTAATTTTAACTCACCGGTCGACCTCGTCGCATCAGAACTGCAACCAACCGCTTGTCAACAATCCACGGTGTGCTCTCGACCGTACTTTGTGCTAAAGTCCAAGCACGTGATCACAATTCCATTATTAAATTAATTAAATTTAAGGTTGAAAACCTTAGAAAATTTTAAATGGCGACGCACATCATCAGAAAGATGCGCGGCGATTTGCGGGCATCGGCTTAGGACGTCCTCTTCCTAGGCTGCATGTAAGCCCCATGAAAATCGGCTGATTCCACCATGCTCTGATGGAATCGCCAACGAAAACCTAAACGGAGAAAACCAAAATCAAAGAAGAATGGAGGAGAAGGTCAAGGTAGGATAACAGAGGAGATCTCACCTCAAAACATCTATGAAAATGCATCCAGAACCATCCAAATCTGAGGGAACGAAGGAGGGAGGAGGTGCTCGACCAGTTGGGGTGCGCATGCGCGCAAGGGAGAAAAAAAAAGAGGAGCGCTGGGGGTAAAAGAATTAGAGGGGGAAGAGGGTCTTTTCTTACTTTTAATGAGCCACACGATTTATCCCCGAACCATGATATCGACTTCCTTAGCTCTCCCAAGCTTTTCGTCTCAAACGTCATCTTCATTACATTTCGCCACATGATTCACCTCCTGAACCATGCAACGAAATTGGGTTTCACCCCCTAAAACACCCTCTGGTATACCAAGACCACCCCGAGTCCGATCCCAACGCACTGACTCCATCCAATATCTCGTCACACCAAGATCACTTCGAGTTCGATCCCAACGCTTCGACTCCATCCAATATCTTGTCTGAAATTTGAATATGGTATTTACATGGGACCATATAAATCAGAAACACATGCTCAGTGACATCCAAACGCCACATCAACTATCTAACGATAAGCCTTATCAAACCAGCGACCCTTCAAGCATGTTGGTCATCCTCCAACAACCTATGGTGGTCTCCCCACTAGTCGACTTTCCTTTTATCGCTCCTCGAGCGCAACCTTAACGAGTTCTATTAGCACATGTGTGTCGCTCCTACGAGCCACGCTCATCTCATCCCATAAATTCCTGTCCGAGTTTCACCCGGATTAGCTGTGCCACCACACCTGATCCAATTTTCGATGTCTCCTTTACTATGGAGGGATATCTTCAGTTTCATCAAAAACCCTGGGGTTCTATGCCTGCAAGTGTTTCATCAAGTCTCCTGCTCACTGATTTATAATTTTAACGGGTACCGCACGCCACCGACACATACCATTTCTTTCTCATCCAACATAGTGCGTGTACAATCCTGTACTACCCGATCACATCACTCGACTCACGCTCCTGCGAGTCGTACACCGTGGAACTAGGGCGACTTGCCACAACCATTGACCATGCTCCACAACATGTCAGTTTGTTAATCCAACCACACGTCTAGCCACCACCTGACACCGTTCCAATCACGAGCGTTCACCCACGCTCTCATCACATTGCTAAAGCACACCCGAAGTCAATAGGTTCAGGCCCCAAACGGTCCTGCCCTCAAACCCAACCTCAAACTAAACGCATCACCACTCAAGGCGCTCCACCTCAAGAAATCCCAAGGCATAGTTGTGCCTTTTCCATTTCTAGACCACTCTCAAGCTCGGGCTGATAACCCCTCTCAAGGGGTGTTTTCGAAAGCACTAAACACAGACTCACTAAAACGCTGAGTTGTGTCCAAGGGTCTCTAGGTTTTCCCACCCAACCCAAGCTAAAACTCACAAGGTCAAAACTAACGGGCAACCTCATGTTCCCGTCTTAGTAAACCACAACATCAATGTGCCAAAACCCAGGGTCTCACGTAAACATAAGCCTGGCACCTCGTGCCGAGTCAACAACCTATTAGGGTGCTGATTCTCACCGAACATCCATACACATGATTGCCCCCTCAAGAATCATAACCTCCTCTGTCAACGTCTACACACACAACGACATTGTCCTAGATGATCAATGCCAAGGGAAACACGATCAACGACTCAGTTAAGTAGAGTGTCATTCCAAGCTATACGATAAAAACACCATATAGGTCGTTACTGATACTTTAAATAACCAAGGCCGAAATACTACAGTCCACCAAGGGTTTAATGCTTTAGGCACCATGTGCCTATCCCGACCCATTAGGGTCTCTGCATGCCTCCCACTAGAGGGATCGCTCCACCGTCGTCATTATTGGATCCATAAGACCTGCCACCAAAATAAAACATATGTACAAGTCGACCCAACTGAGTAGAATGCCACCAAGTACTTATATGGGAAAATGACGTATGAGCAGTTGTTGACACTTTAAACCGCTGTGCCCCAGTCGTTAGTGAAAACAATCACACTAGCAGACCTATATCATGTGGATCCTATGTGTTTCATATGATGCATGAGACACCTCTTGCCTTCATAGGCTAAGAGTGAAATTTAATCACTGGTCTCTTTCTAATGGGCCAAGAGCTAGAACCCATAATAAATCAAGAATGTCAAACATCCATCTGAGTCACTTGAGGTGAAAATCATATCCAATTGTAATAATGTCGGCCAAAACAGCAATCCCATGCCATGGTAACCTGGACTTCTTATCGGAGCAAGTGTTCTCAACGCACCGGTCCGATATCCATAACAGGCTCCGACACATTCCTAAATCTTTGGTCTACTAAATCCTGAAAACAGTAAGAAAAAGATAAAAACAACTCTGATACCACTTTGTAATGTCCCGGTCCGGAGGCCACTCGGCTGGTGCCCCGACTCGGTCCGCAACAAAACCTCAGGCGTGCCTCCCCGAACGCCAGAGGCTGTCGACCAACAACAAGAGTCTAAGGAGGTATTGTGGGGAGGCTATACCCTGTAACAACTGGGCCCCACTGACACCACAAACACCTCGCCTTAACACGGTTGTTGGGTCCTGGCCCGCCATACACTACCAGTTGCCCCGCAGACACATGGTCCCTGGTTGTGCCCAAATTTACCCTACAGGTATGCGGTTGTTGTAGTACAGGTAGGGGTCGAATCCATATGGACTGAAGAAGAAACCTAGAGACACTCTGGTTTTGGAAGGATTTGGCTATGACGTGACCAACTATTTGGATTGATTTGATTGAATAACTACTGATTTAATTTAAAGAAAATATATTAAAACATACAATTACTTAGTCTAAAACAATTAATGCAGATAAGTTGATCCTAAGTTGTTACTTGGGTTAGATTGGATGTATTTATTTTCTTATAATGTTCGTTTTACTAATTCAAGACGCATCCACAAATTGATATAATTCCTCAACATCATTCACCAATTTAATCCCTACACAATTCCAAGGTTAATCACCAATGCACTTAGAGGATCGATTTAATGATCACTTCAAGGAATTGGATCGTACTAGCACTCGAAATGTGTTATTGTTAAAGTTGGCGAAGACGAAGAAGAAAATAAACCATCAAATGGAAATCTTAAAGTAATGAAATGATTATGAATTTAAGCACATTAAATAACATCCAATCCACCCCATGCAACTCCCCAGGATCAACCCATAAGGGGTTAGCCTTCCATTTATGCTATTCAATAAATGGAAGCGGGAAGTCGACTTAAAGAAGCGGGATTGAAGAAGAAAAATAAAACAATGAAATGATCACTCCACCGTTGTGTGAATAAATTCACAAGTGCTGGTGTGAATAAGATCACACCTTAGGGCAACGGTATCAATGTGAAAAGAAGAAGAACAGAAAAAGAGAAGAAGAAGAACTTTTATTGAAAACTAAGATGATTCGAACAACTTACATGAGAAAGAAGAACATTACAAAGGCAAATTGGCATAATAACATTACAATGAAAACAAAGCTCCAAAGATGATAGGAAAAATATGAGATGCCTATTTCCTTCACCACCAGCTCCTTATATAGGCACATTAGGAGCCTTAGGTCCACCCCCAACAATCAATTCACCCCCAACAATTAAGAGAGTCAAAAGGAGGGTGAAGAATCAAAAGGAAATTGACGTTACAAAGTTGACCACAAAACCATCCAGATTTGTTCACCGTTTTGACGTGTGAATTTGTAATTGTAGAAGGCCGAATTCAGAGGGGTCGTAGAAGAGAAATATGCTTGTCCATCTGTCCTCTATGAGTTGTAAAAATTTTAGGAAATTTGGCGCAACCGTTTGGAAGTTATGGTCGAAATGGTGGGACGACTTTATGTGCATTCATGTCGGGTCCACCATTTAAATCTCAACTTCAGATCCCTTTATCATCATGAAAACTTCAGAATTAGCTCCAGCCACAGTTGAATAAAATGATTCTAATATTTTTATCTTTCTACTGTAAAAATTTGAGTTTCATTGGGCTTGGTTTGTGGGCCCCACATTTGTTTGATGGGCCTTAGACCCATTATACTTTTTCCAACAAATTTCTACATTCAGGTGCAAAAATCTCCATCTTCCCTTGGGATTCATCCATCGGACCTAAAAGATAAAATGTTCCAAATAAAGTGATGAATCATATACCAAAATATCAAATTAAAATGATAAATAATGTATTTTTCACAAGCAATTTATTGAGTGGGCCCAAATTGACATTTTAAGCATGAATTGCACAATGATGGGAAATGAAGTTCAATATCTGAATTGGACTAAAATTGATGTTTATGCACTTTGAAACACATTAATATTAAGATATTAAAAATGAATATTAGCTACTTTCAGTGACTAATCAGTCCCCTACCTAGGGCCCACCCACATGCCCGAACGAATCATCAGACTAATGACTGTCCCCATAGGCCAACACATGTTTTTTCCTGCGTGCTTTGTTCTCAATCGCACACATCTAGGGAAACTTTTCAGGAGGTCACCCATCCTGATCATTACTCCAGGCCAAACCTCTTTAACTGTGGAATTCTAATCAGGTAAGCTCTCAAAAAGAATGGTTTACCTTGTTGAAAGGATGATAATATTTAGCCTTTCAATCCTTTATCTTTATGGAGTGTTACAATCACCCCCCTTTAGAGCACATCATCCTTGTTGTGGACCCTACATTTCAACCTAGGTAGTGCAATCGCACTTCTGGATGAGTATCGCCTCTGATACCATTGTAACAACTGAACCCTGTAGACCAACACATGTTCTTTCCAGACTTTGGCATGACTACTGCAACAACTCGGATTTTGGAGACAATGGTACTATAGTTTCGTAGACTTTTTGCCACCAGCCACTGTAGCAGCCTGTACTTAGTGGCCGAAACACTGTAGCAATGTGGACTTCCAGCCACCGTTCACTGTAGCACAGTGGACTTGCTGTGCGTTTGGTGGCACAGTACTTCGTCATCTTTATTAGCTCATTTCGAGTTAGGGTTTTGTGTGTGAGAAACTCCGAGATCTCCTTGTAATTGTGTTCTCAAATTTCATTGTGAAGTGATTCTGGCTCTCTGTAGACGTAAGGATTTTTCCCGAAGCACGTAAATCGTTGTGTTCGTGTTCTTCTTCTTCTTCTTCTTCTTATGTTTTGTCTTTTCTTCATATGCAAATATCTGTCGTGTGATTCCTAGCATTTCCGCAACAACTCTATCCAATGTCGGTTTCTCAAGTTCATATCTCTATAAGAGAAGATATATTTCAAGCTTTTATGATCATTGAAAATATTGAACTTTTCCCCAAAGAGATATTGGTGCCATGTCTTGAAGGCATGGGCCACTATAGCCAATTCTAGGTCGCGCGTCAAAGAATTCTTTTCATTTGTTTGCAACTATCTCAACCCATAGACCACAACATGATCTCCCTGCATAAGAACACAATCCAGTCCCAATCCAGACACATCACAGTATACCACATAGCCATGACTTGGTTCTGGTAAGACAAGGATGGGTGCTGAAGTGAGACGAGCTTTGAGCTCTTGAAAGGTTTTCTGATAATCTTTAGTCCAATGGAATCAAATGCCCTTTCTTGTTAATGCAATCATGAGGGAAGCAAGCTTAGAGAAATCTCAGACGAAGCGACGATAATAGCCAACTAATCCCAGAAAACTTCGTATCTCAAAGACATTCTTGGGTGGCTACTTCTATCTTCCCAGGGTCAACTGATATGCCTTGTTCAAAAATGTCATGCTCAAGGAAATGAACTTTTATCCAGAAGTCGCATTTAGAATATTTAGCATAAAGTCAGTGATCGCGCAATGTGCTCAATACAATCTTCAAGTGCTTCTCATGGTCATCCGTGCTTCGAGAGTAAACTAAAATATTGTCAATAAATACCACGACAAAGGAATCAAGATATCTATGGAAGATATGGTTCATCAAGGCCATGAAAATGTAAGGTGCATTCGTCAGACCAAAGGACATTACAATGTATTCGTAATGGTTGTATCGACTCCGAAATGCTGTCTTCAAAATATCCTTATTCTCGACTGTGAGTTGATGATATCAAGATCGTAGATCAATCTTAGAGAACCACATGTCTCCATTCAATTGATCAAACAGATCCTTGATTCGTGGAGGAGAATACTGATTCTTGATCGTTACTTGATTTAGTTTACGATTGTTGACACACAATCAAAGCGAACTGTCTGCTTTCTTTACGAACAGAACTGGAGCAGCCCGAGGCGATACTTGGTCTAATGAAGCCCTGCTCTCTAATTCTTTTAGCTTGACCTTTAATTCCCGCAACTATGTTGGAGCCATTCTATATGACGGAATTGAAATAGTGCTTCTTTACGGAGTTGATCGATAGAAAATTCGATTTCCTATTTAAGGGGTAGCCTAAAGAAATCGTTCAGAAAGACATTTGGGTATCGGTCCACTATTGTAGGAAGAGTCCTATAACGGCCCTATCCTTTTACACATATTATGAGATGATTTTAAGCATAACGAACCTTTAAATACAAACCAAAGATCGTAAAGTCTAGCGTATTTGAAAGATTAGGAATATAAAACTGAAAACATGGAACGAAAATAAAAACATCTTTTATTTAATCTTCATAAAGAACTCCTAACTTTCTTTTAACTCTTACATCTGCATAGGATAACCCGAGGAATACACGAACAAATGGATGTGTTTAAAGTCCAGTAAGAGAATAGACATAAGAATATAACATAACACATGGGTTAGAAAACATAACATGATGACATAAAAAGTCATGGAACATGACTAAACATAAAGAAACATAACATGTAGAACATGAGATCATGTAATCATAGCATCATAGGAATGTGGTCACAACACGCTACCCGACATAAGCACGAGTCAAGGCTAACTGTCAAGACCATTCTACATGGCGGACAAAGTCCCATAAAGGAATCGGGTTTACTCTCTATCCCAACATGACGTCTCATGAGACTAAAACATTACCCAATGCATTGGAGAGCTATCTGGGTGCACCCATCATAACATGTTCATGCATATGTGTGCCAATGAAGAATCAAACATAAACAAAAGGGTTACCCATAAAAAGAAATGAGAATCGTAATCATGTCATAAGGCATAACAAATCAGCGTATCATAAAAGTGTCCATGAAAGAATGGATTTAAATTATACATGGACATTCATAAGGTAAAATAGGCATAGATTATGATAAATGATGTTTAACTGAAGTGAAAACATGTAGAAAGAGTGTTTAAGAAACTTTAGAAATGAGCCTCTAGTGTGGTTTAAGGGAAAATATAAGAGTTTTTAAAGCGGGCAAGGTATAATTGTTTGCATAAAATCATAAATGAACAAGAATAGTTTTTCATGATAAAATGAATGATTTTAGAAAAATAGTGGTGGCTTAAAACAAATTATGAAGTGCTTTTGAAAATTGGTAAGAAATCATGAAGTTCTCTTTAACCGGACTTGCTTATCAAGAGTAATCGAGAAGAGAACCTTATAAAACATGTATTTCCCTATCAAAGAAAGAAGAATTGGGCTAGAAACATATGTTTGGAACATACATACAGAATGTAGGAGTACATAAGAAGAATTAAGAATTACATTGGGGTAAAAAGAGAGGAAGCGTAACCCGAAGGAAAAAAATGGGAGTTCTGAAAGAATCCCTTACCTTATGTTCGAAAGTACTTTGCATTTGTACTTAATGTCCCAGATAATCAAATTAAATCCATTAATTAATTAATTCAGATCCTTTTCTACATGTACTTGATTTAGTATAATTTTATTAAGTTCATTTATGACTTTTTTGATGAGTTATAAGATACAATTTCATCGTTCGAGAGTGTTCGTTTCCTTGGTTTTCTTGATCGGTTCACTTGTATACATGCATGAAAGATCATGTAAAATGAGAATAGTTATTCAGAATTGAAATTATATGTTATTAATGTACTTCCAGAAGATTAAATGGTCTTATATATCATTTTGTTTTCAGATATGAGGATGACTCATTAGATAAAACGTTAATGATAACTGTTTAGATTATTTTGGTGTTTTTTAGATAATCACAAACTAGTTTTATTTTATTAATTAATATTATGTGTATATATTGGTCCTAGAACACTAAATAAGTTGTAATATACATTTTATAATCTGGTTTAATCATTATAACGGTATTAGAAAATGAAAAATCATCATCCACGAAGGTGGTGAATTGACACCTCATGGACGATGTTTTCATTTTTAGAACAAAAGGGGAATAAAATAGAATTGATGATGGATATACCTTTAACATAATAAATTTTCAATATATAAAAGATACTAAGTTATCATGACACTTTGGGATAGGGCAGTGAGGAGAGGATAAGAAAGGAAAAAAAATGATAAGAAATTAAAATAAAACGAAATAGGATTTACCTCTTGAACTTCTTCTCCTTGAGAACCTCCTTAGGGCAATTGAGTTTGGTCTTTTGTTGAGACCAAAATCTCTTGGACATGGGGAAAATGATTGAGAAAAATTTGGACAAGTTTTAAGACTTTGGAGGTGTGAGGAGAAGGGGTAGTATTTACAGTGAAGGGAGAAAAGTGTTTTTTATTGTTTTATTCATTTGTTTATTATTTTGGCTCAAAACTATCAATAATGTGGATTATTGTGACTAAGTACAGTAACTAGTGCATGTGAGTTTGAACTAATGGTGCTTATATCAGTCATACATCATCCATGGCTCAATAATTCATGTATTTAGCTTATATCATAAATTACCGTATTTCACTATTTACCAAAAATTCAATTTTTTTAGAAAAATCCCAAAAGTTCACCTCAACCATTTTTCGACGTGTAGATTTCAAAAATGGACTTCATTTTATGAAAATAATTTTTTAAATATAAGAAATTTAATTTTTAATTAAAATCATCATTTATTTTGAAAATACCGATTTTAAAATTATAACTAATTTTATAACACATTGAAAAATTAATTATGGTCTTATAAAATTATCTTATAATCATAAGACAACAAAATATTAATTTGTGAATATATTTTATGAAAATAAATTTTCTTTTAAATCATTGTATTAATTATAAAATTGTAAATAAACATTTAGGTTTCACAAAAATACCAACATTTGATTTATCGTTTTTAAAACATTTATTTACTTATTCCAAGATATACATATATCATATTTTCATTTAAAAGATACCCAAATTTTATTTATACTTTCGTAGGTGAAGTTATTATTCTATTTGTCGGTTTACCATTCCGAATGGTCACATTATTATTCTAAATGTCATGTTACTATTTCATTGGTATAGATTTCTTAATTTCTATAAATACTTTTTTTTCATTCATTATTCATTTATAAAGTTTATATTGTGTTCTCTATGTGACTTTATGTGATTTATACTATATGACATAATTATAAGAAGGGAAATTGAATTGATAGAATTTTGGGTTGTTACATTCTTTCCCCCTTATGAAATTTCGTGCTCGAAATTTTATTTTACATTCTAAGTTGAAAACAGGTGATGATACTTCTCCATCATTGCTTCATTTGGTTCCTATGTTGCCTCTTCGTACTTATGGTTTTGCCATAGTAGTTTGATTGCGTCGATTGACTGCTCCTCATAAGAGAGATCATTTTCCAATTGTACCACCTCTGAATTCAGCACATGTGAGGGGTCTGGTATGTACTTCAAGAGGGATACATGGAATATATCGTGTACTTGAGATATGCTTGGTGGAAGTGCTAGTCAATAGACCACAACTCCTACACGATCAAAAATCTCGAAGGGGCCGATGTAACTGAGACTTAGCTTTCCTTTCTTCCCAAATCTCATGATCATCTTCCATGGAGATATGCGGAGGAATACCATGTCTCCGACCTTAAACTTCAGGCCCCGTCGATGATTGTGTGCATAACTCTTCTGTCGACTTTGAGTTGCCTTGATGTGCTGTTGAATGATTTATACCTTTTCCACTATTTCTTTGACCATTTCAGGCCCTAGCAGCTTACGTTCACCGACTTCATCCCAACATGCTGATGTTTTTCATCTTTTCTCATATAGGGATTCATATGGAGCCATTTGGATGCTCGAGTGGAAACTATTGTTGTAAGAGAACTCAACCAGAGGTAGATGTTAGTCTCATCCTTCCTTAAAGTCCGTAGAAAATGCTGTCAACATGTCTTCCAGTGTCTAAATAGTCTGCTCAGATTGACCATTAGTTTGAGGATGATAGACCATACAGAAGTTTAACTCAGTGTTTAGAGCATGTTGGAGACTTTTCCAGAACTTGGAGGTAAATCTTGGATCTCGATCGGATATAATCGATAGCGGTACTCCATGCAGGCTCATCACTTCTTTGATGTATATTCGTGCATGTCGATCAAGTGAGAAGTCCCCTCGAACTGCGATAAAGTGAACTGCCTTTGTAATCCACAATGACCCATATAACATTATTTACTTTGGATGCCTTTGGAAGTCTAGTTACACAGTCCATGGTGATGTTTTCCCATTTTCATGTCGGTATGGGTAATAGTTGCATTATCTTCTTAAACTTTTGTCTTTCAGCCTTTACTTGTTGACATACCAGACATTTTGATGTATATTTAGCGATCTCTTTCATATTGTCCCACCAATAGTATTTTTGGAGATCTCGACACATCTTTGTGCTTCTTGGGTGAATATAGAAAGTTGATCTATGTGCGTCATTCAGAAGCTCTTTCTTTTATCTTTGGATTGGATGATACACATAGTCATGACCCAAATCTTACGAATCCTTCCTCATCAATTTTGAACTATGAGGATTTCCCATTTCTAATAGCTTCCACCTTTTTCTGAATTTTCTCATCATTTCTTTGAGAATCATTTATTTTCTTCATAATGAATGGTTGAACAATCATTTGAGAAAGAATTAATGATGTTCATTTATTAAAGATTCCCACGTCCATCCTTTGCAGGTCTAAGAAGATTGGATCTTTCTCAATTCTCATCGTTGATAAAGATGCAAGATCCTTTCTATTTAAAGTATCCACCACTTTATTTGCTTTATCAGGATGATTGAGCCGTCATAATCCTTGATGAGCTCTAACCATCTTCGCTGGCGCATATTAAACTTCTTCTGTGTGATATATATTTGAGGCTCTTATGTTCAGTATATATCTCACACGTCTCCCCACAGAGATAATGCTGCTGGATTTTCAACACGAAGATCACAACCGCCAACTCCAGATCATACGTGGGGTAGATTTGCCCATGAATTTTCTATTGCCTTGAGACGTAGGTTATCACTTTATCATTTTGCATCCATACACAGCCTAAACCCTTTTTTGAAGCATGACTGTACATCACAAAGAGTTTTCTATTTTTCGGAAGAGTGAGTACTGGTGCAGTGATAAGTCTTTTTTTCAACTCTTTGAAACAATCTTCACATTCACTGGTTCAGGCAAATTTTTCTCCCTTTTGAGTCAGTTTGGTTTGTGGGTTTGACAATCGTGAGAAGTTCCTCACAAATCGTCGGTAGTACCCAGCTAGACCAAGGAAGCTACTGACATCCGTTACAGATGTTGTTCTGAGCCACTTTTTGATTGCCTTTATCTTAGAAGGGTCCATAAATATCCCTTTGCTGGTGATAACATGTTCTAAGAATGATACTTCATCCAAAACTCACATCTACTGTACTTTGCATATAGTTTCTCCATTAACAAAGTCTTTAGCACAATATTCAAGTGTTTCTCGTGTTTCTCCTTGCTCTTGGAATATATCTGAATATCATCAATAAAGATTACCACAAATTTGTCGAGATAATCTCCAAAGACTATTCATAATTCATGAAAATTATTAGAGCATTAATGAGTCCAAAGAGCATCACTATGAACTCATAGTGCCCATACCTTGTTCGAAAGACAGTCTTGAGAATATCTTCCTTCTTCACCTTTAGTTGGTGATATCTCGATCGAAGGTCCACCTTAGAGAAATACTTGGCCCCACGTAGTTGATCGAAAAAGTCATATATCCATGGTAGAGGATACTTGTTCTTTATTATGATTTTATTGTGCTCATGATAATCAATACAGAGTGCCTTGATCCATCATTATTCTTGACAAAGAGGATCAGTACACCCCACAGTGAAACACTTGAGCGTATAAAACTCTTGTTCATATTTTTTTGTAACTGCTTTTTTAGTTCCAACAACTCAATAGTGGCAATTCTATAAGGTATCTTTGATATAGGAAGAGATATGAGAATCAATTCAATTGAGAACTCAACCTCTCGGCCAGGAGGAAGACCAGATAATTCTTCAAGGAACACATCAATGTAGTTCCTTACAATGGGCATGCCTTCGAGCATGATTCTCTCATTTGCCTCAATCATTTGAGCTAGGTATGCTTGCTCATAAGGCAACAATATCCACAATTGAGACGATGATTCTGAAGGAGATTCATCTTCCTCCTTACACTTGTATAGAATTAGAGGACGCTTCGGGATGTGAAGAGCGATCTCTCTTTCTCGACAGTTGATGCTGGCTTTGTATAAAGATTGTCAATTCATGCCCAATATAACATCAAATTCTACCAAAGTAAGACGAGATTTGTTGGGAGGTTCAATCCACAAACATTAACCAGGGAGGAGTTATAAATTTTGGCCCCATTTGTTGTTTCACAGATAACTCAACCTCTATATTTTGAGGTGGTGTTTAATAGTTCTACTAAACTTGCAAGATATGAAAGAATGTGTAGAACCATAGATGATAATCTTGCCTTTCACTATTTGATTATGGTTCTAATCATTTGCTTCATCCGAAATGAACTTTTGTCCCTAACCTTTCAATCTAAGTTATCCATAGTGATAAAATTGTCCCTAGTGTTCTTAATAAAGTTTTCCAATCCTAACCTTCAAAAATAACTAGTCTGTGCTCTGATACCAACTGTAACAGTCCTAACCTTTTACACATATTATTACATGATTTTAAGCATAACCGGCCTTTAAATACAAACCAAGGATCATAAAGCCTAGTATCTTTGGAAGATTAATTATATAAAATTGAAAACATGGAACCAAAATAAACACATATTTTATCTATTTTTCATAAAGAGCTCATAACTTCCTTTTAGATTTTACATCTGCATAGGATAACCTGGGGAATACATGAACACATGGATGAGCTAAAAAACCCAATAAGGGAATAAACATAGAAATATAGTACAACACATGAGTTAGAAGACATAACATGATGACATAAAAAGACATGAAACATGAATAAACATAAGGAATCATAACGTGTAGAACATGAGATCATGTAATCATAACATCATAGGAATGTGACAATAACACGCAACATGACATAAACATGAGTCAAGGCTAACTGCCAAGACCATTGCACATGGCGGACAAAGTCTCATAAAGGAATCATGATTACTCACTATCTCAACATGACGTCTCATGAGACTAAAACATTACCCAATGCATTGGAGCACTTTCTGGACGCACTCATCATAACATGTTCATGCATATGTTTTCCACATAAAGAATCAAAATAAACATAAGGGTTGATGTGGAAACGTCGAGAGCAACGAAACAAAACATAGATCACAGAAGAGTAAAAGGGGAAAAAAATAAATGAGAACACAAAAATTTACGTGGTTCAGGAATAATCCCTATGTCCCCGAAGAGGTAGAAAATCACTATAATTCGGAAGCACAATTTACAGGGAGTTTTTCAGAGTTCTCACACACCCACAACCCTAGCCCGAAGTGGGCTAATGTAGAGGGAGGAACATTATTCAACCAACCGTCAAAAAGTTCGCTGTGCTACAGTGAAAGACGACTGGAAGTCCGCATCACTACAGTAAAAGGCGGTCACCCAAGTTACATGTGCTACAGTGGGTGTCGGCTGGAAGTCTAAGGAGCTACAATAATGTTGACTCTGAAGTCCGTACCGTTACATTGCCTTGTCGGTGTCGGTCGGTCAGCTTTGCTACAGTGGTCAGAGTTGCTACAGCCCCCAAAATTTGGACCGGGAACCTTTGGCCTTCGGACCCTCAGAATAGGGGCGCGTTGCCCCCTGTAACCCTCAATGAGCTCACTGCGGAGCTCAACCCGCGAAAGTTGCGGGTTGGTGCACAGTGTGGGATGGAAACATTCAGCCCAGACATCATTCGGAACGGATCAGACTACACTAATCCAACAAGGGTTACTCATGGAAAGAAATGAGTATTGTAATCATGTCATAAGACATAACAAATGAACGTATCATAAAAGTGTCCATGAAAGTGTCCATGAAAGAATGTATTTAAATCATACATGGACATTCATAAGGTAAAATAGGCGTAGATCATGATAAATGATGTTCAACTAAAGTGAAAACATGTAGAAAAAGTGTTTAAGAAACTTTAAAAATGAGTCTCTTTAGCGTGGGTTAAGGGAAAATATAAGTCTTTAAAGCGGACAAGGTATAATTGTTTGCATAAAACCATAAATGAACCATGATAGTTTTTCATGAAAGTTTTTCATGAATTGATAATGGAACCTTATAAAACATGTATTTCCCCGCCAAATAAAGAATAATTGGGTTGGGAACATATGTTTGGAACATACATACAGAATGTAGGAGTACATAAGAAGAATTAAGAATTACATTGGGATAAAGAGAGAGAAAGCGTAACCCGAAGGAAAAAAATGGGGGTTTAGAGAGAATTTTTTACCTTATGTCTGAAAGTATTCTGCATTTGTACTTAATGTCCTGGATAGTCAAATTAAATCTATTAATTAACTAATTCTGAACCTTTTTTACATGTATTTGATTTAGTATAATTTTATTAAGTTCATATATAGTTTTTTTGATGAGCTATAATATACAATTTCATCGTTCAGGAGTGTTCTTTTTTTTGGTTTTCATGATCAATTCACTTGTATAAATGTATGAAATATCATCTAAAATGAGAATAGTTCTTTAGAATTAAAATTATATGTTATTAATAAACTTCAGAAGATTAAATGGTTTTATATATATCATTTTATATATATCATTTTGTTTCCAGATATGAGGATGATTCATTAGATAAAACGTTAATGACAACCGTTTTGATTATTTTGACATTTTTTCGATCATCACAAACCCATTTTATTTTATTAATTAATATCATGTATATTTTTTGGTTCTAGAACACTAAATAAGTTGTAATATAAATTTTATAATCTGGTTTAACCATTATAATGGTTTTATGACTAGCCTTAAAGGCGATATTAGAAAATGAAAAATCATTGTCATGTAGGATCAAAATAATGATGTAGATGCTCAATATACAAGAGGGGGGTGAATTGTATACTTTAAAAATTCTTTTGGAACCTTTAAAGTTGGTATACAACCTTCTATTGTTTAAAAATGTTAAACAAGGTAAATTCACAAGACTTCTTAGTTCTAAAAACTTGTTAGATTTTGGAAATATGGTTCCGGAAATGAAACTTAAGAAAAGTTTACAAAGTCAAAGATTCTACCTTAAAGCGTATAGAATCTTACTAATCAGAGTACAAGTATAAGAAAATATAAGATAGTTATACTTATTAATCAAAATGCAGTGGAAAACAAACTTGAAACAATACAAGTAACAAGATATACTAGGACGAGTACAATTAACAAGATACATTAGTGCTCCGATAACATTGAGGTATGATACTTCTGGACCAACAACTCTTTATTTTCTTTACAAAGTCGAAATTGATCTTTCTTAGTATTTAAAGACCAAACAACCATTTGAGTACTTAAAGGATTCTCTTTATTCATATCAATGCATTTTAAGACATTTTCAGTGCAATTTAACTGATGCAAAAATATACCACTTGACATATGCCCAATTTGTAATCCAAGATAATACTTGGTTTCTCTTAGGTGTTTCATTTTGAATTCATCCTTTAAGTTTCTCATTGCTCCATTGATCTCTTCTAGAGTTCCGATGATATTTAAATCATTGACATAAACAATAATGATCGCATGTCCATAGGTTGTTTGCTTAATAAAAACACATGGGCATATGAGGTTATTTACATACCCTTTATTTAACAAATATTTGCTCAAACGATTATACCACATACGTCCAGATTGTTTTAATCCATACAAGGATTTCTGTAATTTAATTGAATATTGGTCTTTGGGTTTTGATTTTAATACTTCAGGTATTTTGAATCCTTTCGGGATTCTCATATATATATTACCATCAAGTGACCCATATTAATAAGTTGTAACAACATCCATAAGACGCATATTATCATTCTCAGCTACTGCAAGATTGGTTAGATATCGAAAAGTAATAGCATCCATAACAGGAGAATATGTCTCTTCATAATCAATTCTGGGTCTCTGGGAAAAATCTTGTGCGACAAGATGAGCTTTGTATCTTACAATCTCATTTTTCTCATTCTGCTTACGCACAAAAACTCATTTATACCCAACAGGCTTCGCAGCTTCTAGTGTGATCATGATATGTCCAAAAACCCTTCTCGTATTAAGTGAATTTAATAAACTTGCATTGCGTCTTTCCATTTACTCCAATCGGGTTGTTTTTGATATTTCATGACTGATCTTGGTTCAGAGTCTTCATTTTCTATATCACGTGACATAGAATATGAAAATATTTCATCAATATTTTCCATGATACTTTGATTCCATATATCACCTGTAGTGGTATAATTAAAAGAGATTTCATTATTTTCAAAAACTTCAAGGTTTTCTATATCCTGTGAATTCTCTATGATTTTCATTATGTGTTTCTCTAAGAACACTTAAATTATGTGTTTATTCTGGAACACATGCCTCCATAATGAGGTTTTCAATTATAGTCACCCCTTTTCTTTTTCGAGAATTTCTATCCTTAAATCCAATTGGTCTTCCACACTTCAGGTGTGTTTTTGATATTTATGTAACATCATTATGTAATTGTTTTAGAGACATCAATTCTAGCCAGTGCATTTACAGTTGGTACGTGTGATTTAGTCACACCCTGTGAATCAGTAAATGCATCAGGCAATTGATTTGCTAGTTCTTGAAAATTTAAAATCTTTTTCACTTCTATCTCACACTATCGAGTGGGAGGATCGAGAAAAGATAATGTTTGAGCATTCCAAGAAATCTCCTCTATTTGTTTCTTTTCTCCCCCTAATGCTAGAAATACTTCTTCATTAAAGTGACAATTAGCAAAATGTGTTGTAAATACATCACCGATTTTTGGTTCAAGATATCTGATGATGGATGAGGATTCATATCCTACATATATTCTCAACCTCCTTTGAGGTCCCATCTTTCCACGTTGTGGGGGACAATTGGTACATATATTGCACGACCAAAGATTTTTAAGTGGGAGATGTCAGGCTCTTGCTAAAATTAAATTGGAGTGAAGAGTGATTATGATGTGCACTTGGTATGATGCGAAATAATGTCGAGTCATGCAATATTGCATGACCCCATACGAAGCTTGACAATTTTGTTCTCATTATTAATGGTATAACAATGAGTTAGAGGCATTTTATCAGTGATTCAACTAAATCATTTTGTGTATGCACATGGGTGACTGTATGCTCCACAATGATCCTCATTGCCATACAATAATCATTGAAAGCTTGAGAGGTAAACTGTCATGACCCCCTTCCTCTAAAGATACTCTTTCTGGGCTGATAATGAAAAAAGAGAGATAATGACCTCTGAGTCCTGCCTCTAGTGGACCCTGAGTTGGCGACTAGCACCAAGGGTGTACAAATCTCACAATATGGGAGACATTACCCTTTATAAGAAATAAGATTGGGAGATAGAATGAATCATCCACAAACAACTCCAAGACATAATATAAAAGAGAAACCCAAACCATCTCACATGCATGTATAAATAGAACTAACATAGGTAAGTCTATAATGTAAGTATCCAAAAGTAAAGCTAAAGCAACAGCACAACAACCGTCAAGGATATGATCTAGTGAGGTCCAACACGGTCTATGAAATCCTCCTAGAAACTTGAAAACAGATTTATATTCATAGGGTGAGTATACAAGTATACTCAGTAGGAAAACCAAAGTCTCTTGTGCACATGTGAAAGAAACATACCAATGTTCCTCTTAGAAAACAATAGAACCAAAAAACACCTATACAGGTATACTAACCAAACCCAACCTCACTAAGACACGCTCAATAAGTAACACAAGTCAAGTAATATAATATAAAGTAAAACACATCGATGATAGGGTACCTCACACCACTTTCCCACTGATTAGCCGCTCTCACACTCCAATGAAAAATGTTCTAATGCTCCCACCTCTTCCGAATATGCCACATCACATCCCGTCCGCACACACCTGGACCTCACAACACATCTTGTCCGCACACACCTGGGCCTTACAACACATCCCGCTTGTACACACTTGGGCCTCGCAACACATCCCGCCTGCACACAACTGAGCCTCACAACACATCACATCTCATCCCAAAGACACCTGAGAAAACACATCACAACTCATCCCGAAGACACTCAGGACACCATATCGCAACTCATCCCAAAGGCATCTGGGACACCAAATCTCATCACATCATGCCTGAAGAATCTTGGGTCATCATCACCTGGAAGAGGGAGCAAGGAAGAGCGAGTGGACAGTCATACATCCTCCCACCTAGATGTTGGGAAAGACTCCCCCAATGTGACTATGCGAGTGTTCGATACATGTTGCTCAACGTGGGTGAGGTGTGTATAGAAATCACAACGAAAAATACAAGTATATGTATATATTACCAAACACTCAAGCCCAACCTATGAGTTCTCAAACAAACAAACAAATCACAAAACCGTCACCTTTGCTCCCACCTCTAAATGCATAACATCCAACAACAAGCCACAAACCCCATTTCACATTTCCAACCAATTTCATTTAATCATATCATTTTTTTCATTATTTAGCATCAACCACGTTTAATCACACAACTCACCATTTAATTATCCTTTAACCATTTCCATTCCATTAACCAAATCAACCCAAGTCATTCCAAATATTATTGAACAATTATTTATTTTTTTCATCACTACTCAGGCATCTAGCACAACACAACCATATTTTATAAACAGATCATCATTTTGTCACCTCACCGACCCCAAAAGCACGACACACAAACCATCAACCCCACATGCCCCAACCACACCTCGTCGTCCTAAAAGCACGACCACACATCACAACACATCAAGATCATTCTTTATATATTTTAAAAGGGACTTTTATCACATTACACTTTATTTTAGGGGCGTTATCAAACAAGTCATAATCTCAGGGCAACTATTTCATTAGTCAAGTATAAGTAATCAACCAATTTCCATTTAGGGTGATATCACAACAATCACAAATCATATATCCAGCACAAACAAATCCTCCAACGATCACAATTTCCAGCGCGACATCAAGCTCGTACAGTTCACAATATCACAAACATATCAAGGATGTAAAAACATGCAAAGCATACCCCTTTAACCTTGAATTCAATTTAAACAATTTATTTATCTTTGATTAAGCCGACACAACCATAATTCATAGGTAAACAAAAGCAAACCCCTACCACATGATGTACAAATAAAGATAAATCAGGGAATCCCTGCCTCAGAGAAGCTTTTCAACTCGCTGCATACTGTAGGACGAAGAAGACTGCCTGAAAACCACAACCCCACCATTGTAGTAGAACTCTAAAGAAGAACAAAAGGAAAATGATAAGAATGATAGGAGAACTCACCATGGATCGCCAATGAACAACCACCGAGATAAACATATCAAAGAGGGAGGAAAAGAGCTTGAAGAACACCTTAGGGCACCTAGGGTTCACCCAAAATGAGAGTAAGAAGAAACCACAGCCGGATGAATGGGAATTAGGCCGAAAAGAACTTTAAATCTACACTGTATTGGGGTATTACACAATGTGTAATCCCCTTTCACGTCGTGTAATCCTCGGGGTTCAGTTTCTGCCAAAAAACGTGTCGCCTCTTCATTTTATTATTTATTTTTAAACCCTAATATATTACTTGTCGTGAAACCCTCTTTCATGTCATCATGAAATCTCCCCTACTTCCAACTTTTAGCAACTGAACTTCTCCAGACTTCCCTCGAGCCTCCTCCGAACACCTCGAACAACCAAAACTGAAAAAGTAACAGATCGTGAAGGCACAAAATGTTACATCAAATACCTATCAAACGATTCTCACCCCCCAAGAATCCAAAACCAAGTCCAAAAGAAAAATAGGTCCGAACAATCAACCTACGAGATACCTCTCAAGGATCTCGTCATACCTCAAACGCTACCACTAGCCAAACACACCAACCCAAATGACCACAAAACACAATGCACAACCAAAAGTCGCCTCCTCTCACATAACCACACTTCCACACAACCACTGCACAACCATCACAACCTCCACACATCCCAAACCAATAACTGCTACAACTAATGAACCACACCGTTCCGAACACACAAATCAAGGAATTCCGTCTTCCATGTCAAGATACTATTCGCTCTGGGTGGTGCTGACTCACCCGCACGGGTTTAATCCCATCGCAGTTAATGCATCTCGATTCGGAATTTGGCCCTCCCCTTTTCATATGTCAGGACTTTATCACACATCACACCACACACATCATAAACCAAGGAAAACAACTCATCTCACAAAACAAGGTTCAAACATCACATTACAAAGAAAAACATTGCAAGGAAAAACTTAAAACAACTCCAGGAACTGGGCACACATATGCGTCTCTCGCTCCCAAGTACTCTTCTTTAGGCCATCATGCCTCCATAACACACGAACCGAAGGAATGGTCCGTCCACACAACACCTTCTCTTGGCGATCCTGGACCTCTACTGACTGCTCCTCAAATGCCGTATCATCCTTGATATCCAACTCTCCTCAATAAATGACATGAGAGTCATCATGAAGATATCGACGATGCTGGGAGACGTGGAAGACGTCATGGAGCCTTTCTAACCGTAGTGGCAACGTCAACCGATACGCCACCTCGCCAACTCACCCCAACACCTCAAAGGGTCCAACAAACCTGGGAGAAATCTTACTCCCTCTGTCAAACTTTTGTTGCCCATGTTGAGGGGAAACTTTCAAGAACACGTGGTCCCCAAACTTGAATTCCAAGGGCCTCCTCCTGCGATCGACATAAGACTTATGTCGGTTTTGTGCTGCTTTCATCCTCTCACGAACAAGCTAAACTTTCTCTGTCATGCTTTGCATCACATCGAGACCAAGAACAGTTGTCTCCCCAACCTTCATCCAACACAGCGGTGAATGACATAGTCTTCCGTACAAAGCTTCAAACGGATTCATGTCAATGGAAGTGTGATAAATATTATTATAATCAAACTCTACCAAAGGAAGGTGTTGTACCCAAGATCTACCAAAGTCCAAGACGCACGCCCACAACATATCCTCCAACATCTGGATAGTCTGTTCCATCTGCCCATATGTCTGAGGGTGGAAAGCAGTATTGAGGCGTAACTGAGTGCCAAAAGCATACTACAATCTCCTCCAGACTCGTGAAGTAAAACGTGTGTTCCGATTCGTGACAATGGACACCGGAACTCCATGCAACCACACCACTTCATCCACATACCTCTTAGTCCAATCATCTACTACACCTGACTCTTGATCGCTAAGAAGTGGCCTGATTTCATCAACCGATCCATGACCACCCAGATAAAATCAAAACCTCCCTGAGCTTTGGGTAACCCTATGACGAAATCCATTGAGATGTCATCCCATTTTCATTTGGGAACATCCATGGGCTACAAAAAACCATTAGGAAAACGATGCTCGACCTTTAATTTCTTTCAAACCAAACACATTGCTACAAATTCCCCCACCGGTCGTTTCATCCCAGGCCACCAAAACTGGAGCCTCAAGCTGCAGTACATCTTGGAAATCTTCTGGTGTACCACCAAAGGTGAGTTATGGAACTCATGGATAACTCTCTTGCACATTGATACCGGAACAAATAGCCTTCCTAAAAACAACATCCAGTTTTGAATATCCTCCGACCATCCCTCCAGAGCATCACCATGATCAAAACGATCACGCATCACATCCGCTTCTGAGTCTCCCCACTGAGACTCCTCCACCTACTGTATCAAAGAATATTGTGTCGTCATTTGAAACAAACAGCCTCTATCGCCATACACTCTTGCATCTAAGTACAAGACTGCCAACTCCTCAATTTCTCTCCAAGTATCCGCAGATTCCCAAACAACACCCTTCCATGACTTAATGTTTAAAGCGTCAGCCACAACATTTCCCTTTCCTGAGGTGTAGGAGATCTCAAAATCATAGTCTTGAAAAAACTACATCCACCTCCGCTACCTCAAGTTCATATCACACTGAGAAAAGATATACCTCAAACTCTTGTGTTCCGTAAAGACCAAAAGTGATCCCTGATGAGGTAATGCCGCCACAACTTCAGCACAAACACAACCGCCGCTAGCTCTAGATCATGGGTGGCATAGTTAAGCTTGTGGTGAAGTAAATGCTTAGATCCATAAGAGATCACTGCCCGCTCTTACATCAACATGCATCCCAAGACAAACCGGGAAGCGTCACAAAACACATCAAACATCACCCCTTCCTCAGGCAACCAGAGCACTTAAGCACTAACCAACTTCCCCTTCAGGTAACCGAACACTGCCTGACACTGATCACTCCACACAAAATCTTGGTCTTTCTAGATCAAACATTTCAACAGGGCTGCAACTCGAGATAAATCAGGTACAAACCTTTGATAATAGCCTACGAGACCAAGGAAACCGTGAACCTCTACCATATTCTTGGGTACTTCCCAAGAAACAACCGCTTCAACCTTCAATGAGTTTACTGCCACACCCTGTTGAGACACCACATGCCTGAGGAAATGAACCTCTTGTGTCCAGAACTTACACTTGGACAACTTTCCATAAAACTGGTGGCGTTGAAGAACATGCAATACAATTCTAAGATGCTCGGCGTGCTCCTCCTATGACTTTGAGTAGATTAAGATATCATTGATGAATACGATGACGAACTGATCCATGAAATCATGGAACACGAAGTTCATAATCCCTATGAACATGGTTGGTGCATTCGTAACACCGAATGACATGACTACAAACTCAAAGTGTCCATACCTGTATCTGAAGGCAATCTTTGAGATATCATCCTCCTTCACCCTCAATTGGTGATATCCAGACCGCATGTTGATTTTAGAAAACCAACTCGCCCCTCTCAACTAGTCAAAAAGATAATCTATTCTTGAAAGAGGGTAATGGTTTTTTACCATCACCTGATTCAACCTCCAGTAGTCTATGTACAACATCAGACTACCCTCCACCTTCTTTGCGAATAACACTATTGCACTATATGATGACACACTGGACCGGATAAAACCCTTCTACATCAGATCGTTTATCTGAATCCTCAACTCCTGCAACTTAGAAGGTTCCATCTGATAAGGAGCCATCAAAACTGAAGAAGCACCAGGCTGCAAGTCTATTTCGAACTTAACATCATGTCGAGGTGGTAGCATCACAACCTCTTTAGGGAAAACATCCAGGAACTCCCCAATGACCTTGGGAACTTCTACAATCACATAATTCACTGATTCCATTGACAATACAGCCGGTAAGGAAAGAAGGAGATCCACACACCGACTACCCACCTGATAACCCCGCTCGCCAACAAAAACCACATGTTGGTCATCCATATCCAAAAACATGACTCTCCTCTAGAAGCAGTCGATAACAACACGTATGGAATACAACCAATCGATGCCAAGGATGAAATTATATGGTTGAATCTATGGTAAGAAAATATCCCCACGATACTGATGCGGCCTCATCATCAGGGGTACGATAAGCCTCTCTACGTCTAGTCCCAAAGCCTGGGCTAGAGCAGGTGCAACAAAGAAGTGTGAAACTTCTGAATCAAACATGGCACAAACAAGGGTACTAAACAAAATGATCATACCTCTGACGATCTCTGGCCCCTTTGGAATTGCTGCCTCCACTGTGTGCAACTGACCACGCCCAGCTCCTCTACCTCTATGCTGACGACCACCCCCACGGCCACACTCGGGTCGCAGTCCCTGAACATGAGGAACATCTTGAGGTCGGACTCTACCTGCCCCATCTCCCCTAGGTGAAGCATAAGCTTGTTACCCCTACTGTTGAAATAGCCTCACTTACAACTGCTGATGAGGCCGGCGCTGGACCTGTCCACCTCCACCAAACTGAGCTTGAGTGGCCACTAGGAACTGGTTCTGAAGATGGATTTGAACCCCACAAAAGAAACAAATCAGCCCCAAGCCCATAAGAAATGCAAAATGACCTAAAGTTTGAAAGGGAAGCTGTTGAGGTCGACTCCCGGCTGGTCGAAACCTCAAAGGACTCGGTGCCTGCGACCTCCCACTGACAAATCTACTCCTAGAGGAAATCTGTTGGTTCCCCTCTCACGACAAACCTCATCGCGAGTGCATCCACTCGATCACCTCTTCCTTCTTCTGAACGTCCAGGTACTTTGGCAATGTAAAAGGTGTAACTTCATACTGGATAGAAGGACGAAGTGCCTCCTCAAGATGCCTCGCTTGGGACTCCTCATTCGGAAAAATATCGAGGGTAAAGCATAGAAGGTTCTTAAACTTGATCCCAATCTTTGGCATAGACATGCTCCCTTGTTAAAGAGAAAGAAGCTCCCGCCTCTTCACTACCTTCATGGTCGACGGACGGAACTCTGCCCGGAACTCCTTCTAGAAGTTGACCCACAAAACATCTGCCTCCTTCCATTCTCCCAGATACAATGTCCACCACTAACGCGCAACTGTTCTCATTTGACTAACTTCCAAAGGGACACAGTACTCCATCGGGGCCTGGATTAAACAGAAAGGGATTTCAAGCTCTTCTAGCCAACTCTCTTTTTCCACATCTGAAACACTGCCCTCGTATTTTGTCAAAGATTGTCGCTGAAAAGTGTGTAACGTCCTCTGCCATTGATCATCCTCCTCAACCGGATGAACTCTACAACGATCAACCGAATCAGCCTACTAAACCTCAACTACCTGAGCCACACACGAATGATGAATGCGAGCCATAGCTGAAAGGAAAACAAGGATTTCCTAAGCCAGAGTAATATGAAATTTCATTAAGATTCATTTTAACTCATTTCATTCATTTTGTTATTCATTTCAACCTTCCCAAAACAACCCAATTTAAACAAGAACATAAGTCATTATGATGCATGTACTTTTCCTAGGTCTCTACCCTACAAGCAGGTCCATCTCACTTAGTCGTTCAATAGGCTTAGAGTCTGTGCACTAGATCACGGGGGGCCCTAAAATCCCATGTCCTAGACGGTCTCCTTGGCCTATGTCACGTACCAAGGTCAACTGACATTGTTGTCATACCAACCCATGCAACCTTCACTGTGCCTAACTCCAAACTTCATCATATCTCTCAACCATCATCTTTAATACCACTCTGTCACAACCCCCTCCCTCAAAAGATACCCCTCCTAGGCTGGCAATGAAGAAAGGGAGATAATGGCCCCCGAGTCCCGCCTCCAGTAGGCCCTGGGTTGACGACTAGCACCAAGGGTGTAGAAATCTCATAATATTGGAGGCATTACCCTTTATAAGAAATAAGATCAGGAGATATAATGAATCATCCACAAACAATTCCAAGACATTTTATAAAAGAGAAACCCAAACCACCCCACATGCATGTATAAATAGAACTAACACAGGTAAAAGTTTCCAATGTAAGTACCCAAAAGTAAAGCTAAAGCAGCGACATGACAATCATCAAGGATCCAAGCTAGTAAGGTCCAACACGGTCCGCGAAATCCTCCTGGAAACCCGAAAACAATTTTATATATGTAGGGTGGGCATACAAATATACTCAGTAGGAAAACCAAAGTCTCTTGTTCACATGTGAAAGAATCATACTAATTCTCCTGTGAGAAGACAACACAACCAAACATCACCTATACAGGTATTCTAACCAAATCCAACCTCACCAAGGCGCGCTCACCAAGTAACACAAGTCAAGTAATATAATATAAAGTAAAGCACATCAATGATAGGGCACCCCACACCATTTTACCACTAATTAGCTGTTCTCACACCCTAACGGGCTGGGAAGACACAAACCGTTACATAAACTCTCCAGTATTATCGAGCCTCAATTTCTTGATGGAATAATTAGAGAATTGTGCTCTCAATTTAATTATTTGAAAATTTAATTATTTAAGCAAGAAAATATGAAAATGTAACATTATGTGTGACCATTTTCTAAATGAATCAATTAATACCATAAAATATTTAAATGGCCCACACGATGGATGAATTGGCCCACATATATCCCCTTGAATTCATTCAATAAAGACTGACATTTCAGCCTTAATTTTAACTGGATATGGTCTCAATCAGTTTTCCAAGCGAACAAGGCTCGCATGGAATTTTTCTTAGTGGAGATATCTGTTGGACCTTTATTGTATGTCCGTGAGAACTTTCAATTATTTTTTTCATCATTCCTTAACCAGGATGACCTAATCAACCATGTCACAAATTAATTATTTGTGGTCCATTATTTACTACCATATGTGTTTTGATTGCACTTATATATGTATAATGCAATCCAGATGATAATTTTGGTAGTTTTTCTAGTACATGAATCTTATCAAATTTATTAATAGTAATGCACATGTACTTTTCATTTCTCTCATATATATTTTGAGTATCGTATCCATGCTGGTATATATCATTGAAACATAACAAGTTTCTTTTGGACTTTTGGGAAAACAGTGCATCTCTTATAAAAAATTATGTCCCATTAGGTACAAAAAACTCATTTCCCCAATCCCTTCTATCAGATCTGTAGGACCTGATATAGTATTCACAATTGGTCTTATTGATTTAAGATTAGAATTTTTTTTATTCTTAAGAATTTTGTTTGTTGTTTAATTAACCGGTATGCAAATATCTGTCCCATTTAAGCAATCCATTTCAATGCTTCAAAGTAAAGATAATAATATTATAAGAAACACCTTGTGAAATTCATAAAGTACAATATCCAAAATATAAAGCATACAAAACTAAACAACATATCATCTATCGTAACGATTATAATTTTTCTGAATTATTTCCAGCTGTCATCTCATCAAATTCACACGTATAATCATCTGCTTCGAGGTAAGTGAAATCATCATTTGATCGCTCGTGATTCTTAGTAAAATTCACCTCCTTTTCTTTCCATTTATAGGATGTCTCATCTAAGTGTGGTTAATTCTTCTTTGCTCCAAGAGATGCTTTATAGAGCTTACAAAGATGCTCTAGAGTTCGGAAAACTTGAGACCAATGTCCCTTATAACCACACCTGTAGCATGAATCTTTAGGATTTCTTCGAGTGTTTGAGCTGATAATTATTTGATTCTGATATTCATTTCAAGAGGACTCATAGTTACAACCATGTCCTCGACCGCATCTGCCGCCAAAACCACATCCACCAAAAGAATCACATCCCTGACTTCTTCCATGATTATTTTCATGAAATATAGAATTTGCTTCAGGAAATGCTGTTGTTGAACTTGTAGGATGAGATTGATGATTTTTAATCAAAAGGTCATTGTTCTTCTCTACTATAAGTAATGATGATATGAGATCAAAATATTTTATAAACCCTTGCAAGTGATATTGTTGTTGTAGAGTGATGTGAGATGCATGAAATGTAGTATATGTATTTTCAAGCATATCAACATCTATAATCCCAATACCACAGTAATTTAGCTGTGATACAATTCTATACATAGCATAATTGTAATCACCGACCCTTTTAAAGTCTTGGAAGTGTAAATCATTTCATTCATCATGAGTTTCTAGAAGAACGACCTCTTTTTGATGATCATACTTTTCTTTTAAACTCTTCTAGAGCTTGCATGAATCTCTTTCTGTGAGGTATTCACATTTTACACCCTCATCAAGATGTATTCTGAGAAAGATCGTCATCTTTGATTTTATTTTGGAGGGTTTGTGAATTATTTTCTTTAATCGTTTCTATGAGATCCATTGATTCGAGATGCATTTCAATATCCATAATCCACGACATGTAATCAATTTTGGTAATATCAAGAGTGGTGAATTTGAGTTTCGTGGGATTTGACATGATGATAACTAGGAGAGAGAGAGAAAAAAAAGTTTATTATTATTCAAATTAAGAATACATTAATAATTTACATTCAGGTTAAAGAAAATAAAACGCTATTAAAAACATTAAAACCAGGTTAAAATTATCATTTAATATTATATATACACATATCCCACCTCAATCGGTTAATAAATCTTTTACATGGGGGTTTGAAATAAATAAATCAATATATCGCATTACTCGTTTGAAATTTTCTTGCATGTACTGATTTATTAATAAGACTGTCCAATCAGGCAGTGAAAAATAAATAAAGTAAAATTGTCCGAATAGACGACAACCCGACCTTTATAGTGGTAATTAGATAAACCATATAAATCGTCCAATCTGGATGTAAATAAATAATATTATACAAATAATAAGAACTGTTCAACTAGGCAGTGAAAATAAGGTTTAAGATGAAAAAATAATAATTAGAACCATCCAACCAAGTGTTGAAAATAAATTTTAAAATAAAAACATAACTTTATTCCTCTTTGAGCGTTTGTGCGGATCATGTGTTGTAAAAACAAAATTGAAACGAGTAAAATTAGAATAGTGGGAAAAAATGAACAAAAAAAGAAGACGGGTTTTAAATTAAAGATTCCAGAGTTTCTCTTCTTTCAACTATGATCAAATATATAGGGGATGCACCGCCTTTTATAGGCAGTACACCACGGTAAAGAAGGGGTTTGGTGGGGGTGGGCAGCCCACCCCCGTTGAACGCAGCAGCCGCCATCAGCGGCTGCTTAATAAGGTTTATTTTTTTTGGCCACATCATCCATGCATTATGTATTGTACATGTTTTATGCATGTTTCTTTTATTAGTATAGCATGTATGAAATTATATGTTATACACCATGTTATTCTATAAATAGTGTTTTGAAAGAACCCAAGTCGAAGGGTCTCTTCAGTTGAGGGGTAAAAACGTATGGTGTGTGTTGTTTTATTAGGGGGAATCTGAGGTAATAACAATTTCAGTTGATGGGGGAAGTGGCTAGGCCCACATATGGTTTGTTAGCTAGGGAGAGATGGATAATAGGAAAGGGGAGGAGAATATTTTAAGGGAATCGAACTTAAGTCTTGGGAATTCGACCACCACAGCTTGAGCGGGATCTATCCTGAGTGTCTTTTCCTGTTTCTTCCTTCCCTCTCTTGTAGTATATGTTGCCATATTTCTATATATAAGAAGTGAGTCCTTTGTTCCTATCATGTTTCCACTATGGATTGTTTCTTTTGTCCCTTTTCAGTGTTGGTTTTCCAGAGTTTCATATACCTAATATTGAAATTTTGGTTGCATCATGACATGAGGGGAGGGGGTTAGTTGAAGAAATACATCCCCCGATGGAATTATTTTTATCCATTGAAGTTTATCTCATGCGCTTTTTTGTTAGGGGATACACCTGAGGCCTAGAAACATTGCATTTGCACTCAAATCAAGTTAAGGTTGCTATGTCATGTCAAGATGTTGTAGATTATATTCTATAATATTCACATTTTTATTCTATGAAAAACATAATAATAACATGATATATATTTTCTTTTATAGATTGAAATGAAATGAAAAACAATCTTTGTTTTGAGATTGATTATATGTTGTTTTTATAGCCTTATAAATTGTAATTGTAACTTGGAAAGTGTTATCAATTATAATGAGAATCAAGATAAAGCAAAAACAATTGAATCTCATAAAAATGTATTTTTCTAATTTTAACTCATGGGTATTGTTTACTGGTAGTGCATCGCACGTTTATGTTAAGGGACATTTATTTATATTTTTCTAATTATATTTGTGTTGATGTACAATGATTTGATGATATAAAATAATTTGTTAAGGGAGAAATAGATCTATTTATTCAAAATTGTGAAATATGATCTAAATTAAAGGAGTATATGATTTATGCCTATAGAATTATATCCATGGGTGGCATATGAATGAGAAACCCCATGAAATATGTAATGATGAATCATTGGAATTATATTATTAGGATTCATTTAACAAATTTGAATCTTGTTTATTTGGCGAAATAACCAAATATTTTTTTGGTGGAGAATGTAAGAGCCAGTGAGTGCAGGTCTTAACACATTGTGATGTATGTGGGCTGATGAATATACAAGTTTGGTTCTCTATACATTGTATGTATTTCTGGTAGCATTATTGAAGTACTTAATTAACATTGAATGTGTGTAAATATATTTTAAATAGATAAGATAGGGAACATCAATTTCACGAGTTTACATGTAATTGAAGAGATAATGGAATTATATTAAAATTCAACCCTCTTGGTACGTCTCATTGGATTGGTGTATTTGAAAGTCAGAATCTTAACTACTACTTTCTTAACTAAATTCCATCTAAGACTTTTTTTAAGATACCATAAATGATATGAACTATGAAATGTCCTAATTTTTCATTGTTAAAAATATGATGTGGCGAAGCATGTTGATGTTTCTCATGTGCTTTGACCTAAATCAAACAATTCATGTTTTTTATCCTAATGAAGACTTATGTTTTTATTATTTTAACCAACAATGGAATAGACAGTTTGTGGCTCCAAATCTAGTATTTCTTGAGAAACTGTATATTTATCAAGAAACTAATGAGAGGAAATTTGAAAATAGTGATGTTTTGGACCATCAAAAAAGAATATTTGTGATGAAAGAATATGAGATGGAACCAAAATATATTGTGGTTGCTGAATAATCTTATATATCATAATAATATTAAAGTTCATTTTATGATTGTGGATGCTGAAATGGTCAACGTCCATGACATATGTGATGGACACCATGTACATGAATCATGTTTTAATTCACATATTTTTCAAGTGGGATATTTGAAATAAGTCTGGCGTGGATAATATAGTTTTCTTCCTATGTTCACTTGGAAGATAAAGGTTACAAAAAAAAATAATGGTATCGACTATTAAGAAACCATCTCACAATCTCACATTTCGGTATGAGAAAGTCCTTTCATATTTTTCTTTCCATAGAAATATATTATGATTATTAAATCTACCAAATAAATTTCAAAATTATTTTCCATAATGGAAATTTATTAAAAGATGAGTATAGAATAGACTTGATGGTTTGGACAATCCAAATGACACTTCAATGATATGAAAGCTTTGATGATTCTTTTATGCATTAAAGATAACATCTATGAGTTGGACTATCTATTTTGATGATGTACACTGAGATGACCCAATTGAAATAAACATATATATTAAATCATTATAAATAATTATATATTATATCTCACAATAAATCACACCCCAAACCCCAAATGATTAGTCTTTGGATATTGGTTACATAAATGAATTATTTTACAACCAAGTGTATAATTCATCCATAATTTCATTGCACCTGACTCCCCTTTAGGCATATTGTGATGTCTTGGCTCAAATCATCGGGTCTGAGCTGGCATGACACATGACCTCATGTACGCCTTCCTATACACAAGAGGTTTTCAACTAGAGAGCTTTAACCGTACTATGGGGAGACTATTCCCTTGATATCAGATAACCATAAGAGTAAATGTAAAGACCCTGATTTCAGCAGCTCAGAGTCGGTGGTTGTTTTATTATCTTGACATAAGGTGCAAACAATCACATCCCAAAGTACCGAATGGTTTAGCAGTATTGGAAAACTAGATACATACTGGAATTACACATTACATTAGAAGAATTAAAATACAACATAGTATTTTCTCCGAGAATACAATTATTCGTTTTAGCATATACCCACATATCAATCATAAAACACTTCATGAAATCTTGGGGAAAAGAAACATAATAAAGGGATGAGCTCAGATTCTCGGTAAGGGTATGCATACAGGAGAAGATAACAAGGCATGAATAATATTACAAAAATAAATGATGATAAAGTAATGCCATATAAATACTCACATGAGCTAGAAAATCATCCACATATAGTAAACCAAATAATCACATGGATATCAATAATTGAATTCATAATAATGATGTGGGTTTTCAACAAGGTTATTTCAAAATGTTCATTTTTTTTTCAATCCTTTTGAAATAAAAAGTTTTATCAACCAATCCACATTTTCTTTTGATAACTTTTATGTATTTTTCAAGGTTTACTTATTAAATATTCATTTTAAAAAAGTTAAAAAATTTAATCACTTCTATTTTTGAAAGGTTTATGTCTTTTTCAATTATCAGTTATTAAATATTCTTTTAAAGGTAAAATTTTTCAAAGTATTTACTTCCCTTTTTGAAAGATTTATATCTTTTTAAATTCACCATTATTAAATATTATTTTAAAGGTAAAAGTTTTAAAAGTATTTTAACTACCTTTTTGAAAACTTTATTCCTTTTTCAATTATTCATTATTAAATATTATTTTAAAAGTAAGAGTTTTCAAAGTGTTTTCACTTCCATTTTTTAAGTCTTTATATCTTTTTTATGTATCCTTTCTTAAATATTCTCTTAAAAGTACAAGTTTTCAAAGTATTTTCACTTTTACTTTTGATAACATTTATGTATTTTCAAGGATGTTTTATTTGGAACTCTTTATATTAAGGATTTAAATAGTCTTATCATTCCATTAAAAAAATGTTTTTGAAAGTAATTTCCACTTCAATGTTTTAAAAGGTTTTGTGAAAACTTTTATATTTTCACATCTATTTACTCTCTAAGGATTTTCTTTCATAAATTGGTGTTTTTATATCCCTATATATGTTATTATGATATGATTCATTTTGAAAAATGGTATTTTTGATATATTATGATTTATTAAGTTCATGATATGTGATTTTTCTAAATGGTTTAATAAACTCATTATTTTTTATTGGTTATTTATATGATGATTTTGAAATGTCATGAAACCCATTTTTATTTCTATAGGTTATTTTATGACGTGATGGTTGTTTTTTTAAAGTGGCACACAAATGTATGGATTATGAGATGAGTGAGACCTATATCTCCCTCCAATGCATTGGGTAAAGGCTTATATCTCATAAAATAAAAATGTTATGTGAATGAGTTAGAGGGCAGCTTGGTTTGAAAAGGGTGAGTGTGATGGATTTTAGATCACTAACAATTTTATGAGTAAACGGTTGGCAGGTAGCTAGGTTCACAAATATAAGAAATCCTATGTTTATGATTGTGCCACTTTCTTTCCTACATTCCATAACCCATGTTATATGATTCATATTTTATTTTCCCATGCCATGGTAAAAGTGTTATCCTTTGAGATGTTATGTCTATATTTCATGTTTATTGTTAACACTTATTGTTTTATGTTATTTTAAATCGGATATTTTCCCTTATTAATTTTTTTCCATGTGTTTATGATCTAACCATTATGGAATTTGTTATGTTATCTCATAATGAGTGTTTGAGCTCACCCCTTTCTTAAATTTTCATTACTTGGGTTATTAAGATGATTATATCATGTGATATATATATATAGGAAAGGGTCTATAGAAGCATGATTATGGAGAAATAATTGCAAGTGTAGTAAAAAATGATGTTTATTTAGCTAATATCCAAGACACTAAACCTTTTGATCTTTGGGATGTGTGACTATTTATTAAATATATTATTTAAATCATGAGATTAATATGCTATTTTTGTTAAGTTTAGCTTGGGTCACTTTAATATCTCATATGTTCATTATAGGCTCGAGTTTGGGGTTGAGGATCAGGTTTGGTTTTGCATGATCAAGAATGATAGATCGGATGGTATAAAGATAATGGATGAGATTCGGCTTGGAGATGCAGTAGATCCCTTTTGTCTAGTTTATTTCATTTTGGTATGTTTATGTAACCAGTTGATTGGGTGGTCAGTTGTACGGATGACATGGTTGTTCAAACCCTTACTGCATTTCATTAGTCATTCATTCATGTTTATATTTATCTGATTTGGTTTCCATTTTATTTTGAGATGTTGAAATTTATTTATTCTTGTGCACTATGATGCTTATCATTGGTATACAATACTTGGTTATTTTATCTATTATTTTTTACTCTCATTAGGGTGTATAGTCTCCCCATTGTACTACCCTATACCCCTACTACTAATCGGCATCCTTTGGCATATAGGGAGGTGTGCCTGAGGCCATGTGGCGAACCAATATGGTTACTATTATAGAGTGAACCATAGTGGGACGTTACAAGTGTTGTAGTTATTTTTTTATTTATGTAGATAAATTAATTTATATTTTTTATAGACTATATAAACTTGTGAATGTGATCTGTGAGATTTTTAGAGGTGTGTGGTTGTAAAACTATAGGGATAATGCATCCTCATTAAATTTTTAATAAGAAATTCACTTTAATAAAGTTGGTGAATTGGTGCAATGCTAATAAATGCTCCATGGATGTATCCTAGTGTGGGTAAAATGAGTATTAATTTATTGTTTCTTGTATCTTATTACTTTCCTATATTTAGAGAAAGACAAAAGAGCTCATATTAATTGTTGTATAATATTATTTTATGGGGATGTTTAAAATTTACATGCCCTTATTCACTATCACTCTAATGGTATATTCCCTTATGGGTCCAATATCCTGGAGAAAATAATAGTAAGGGATTCAAGTGTCCATCGTGCACTGCTAATATAGGTAACATGCATTGCTCATAGGATTTCACTATCTATGAAACTTGTATGCCTGATATCATTATTGGAATAAAATAATTAGCTTCAAATAAGGAACACATGACATGTTATATTCAGAAACTAATGTATATCACTATAATAATTGAGATGCACATATTCAATGGATTGGGTTTACAAGTGGTTTTAAATAGAGTGGGTTTACAAGTGATATTTATTATGATAATGAATAGTTACCCTAAAGTTTTTTATAATGATTTCTTTAACCTTCCTCTTAATTTAAAGGTTACGTTTTCCATTTATTTACTTCTAGGGATGTGTCTATTATCTATCCCATATTACTGAATAGTTCTATATGAACTTTTAGAGTTGAATGTTTAGTAGGAAGGTTTGGAGAATAAATGATTTATTAGATTAAGTACCTCTCCATGGGCCACTTTAATGATTTGAAAATTATTATTATTTGGATATGCTGTTTGGAATTAGTAACACTCAAGTTGTTTTCATTTAATAGATGAATCAAATATTTCACTATTATTATAACTTGTTTATCATGTTCATATACGACATGCTATAATATTCATGGTAAAAGTCCAAGCATGAGGGACATTTGTAGATCATGCTTAGCGCTTTGAGGGAATATCATATTTATGTAAAATTATAAAAATATATACTTTGGAAATGATATGTTAAACTCCACAGACATTTAATTTCAAAAATATGAATATCTATTGATCATAAAATGATAAAAGTAGTTGTGTATTGGTATGTGCTGATTTTTTTTTGAATTGTAGTGTTTTTTAGAAATATATTGTTATTATAGATGATTTGTCTATGATTTTTCATGCTTAGCATCATAAATAAGGGAAATGAATAAGAAGGATGTACCATTTATAGGAGACTTTTGAATGATAAATATATGTTAATGAGTTTATGAAAAAATTGGCATCAACACCCATTCTCATATTTCTTGAGTTGGGTGATCACTATTACAAAACCCGTAATAAACAACGACTGCCTTTATCAACACTTTTTTAAAGCACAGATAAAGGACACTCTTTATCAACACTTTTATTTAGCATTGATAAAGGGTGCTCTTTATCTGCACTTTTATTGAATGATGATAACTGGTTGTCTCGTGCATCTTCATCCCACATCAGACTTCTCATTTGTCTGAGTCACACTTTATAAGCCTGGGTGTTCCACTATCATAGCGCATCATGGATACAGGGGATCGACACCCACATGCACCTTCGTACATGGGCCACGAGTTGTCCCACCCTCCCAACCAGCATACCTAGCCCATCTACTTATAGGCTTACATGTTCCCTTTCTCCTGTGGGCCTATACACGACCCACTTTCCCATTCGGATCTAACTTTATTGGACCCATTTTTTTATATACTATAATAAAAATATTATAATTAGTGAAAATATAAAAAAATGAAATAATTAAACAAATAAAAATTAAAAAGGACTAAATTACAAAAAAAATATTAATGAAATAATTATTAATAGAAATAAATATATTTAATATATATATATATTATAAATAATAATAAGTTATATATATTAAAAATAAATATATGAAATGAAAAAAAAATTAAACCAATAAAAATTAAAAATGAATACATTACAGAAAAAAATAAAAAAAATTATTAATAAAACAATTATTAATAAAAATAAATAAATTTAATATATATATATATATATATATATATATATATATTATAAATAGTAATAAATAGTATATATTAAATATAAATATAAAAAATTAATAAAATGTAATAATTAAAAATATATTAATCCCGTATACATTTTTTAAATATTTTTCAATCTATTCATCTTCTAATTAAATTTCATTCATTTTTAACATGAATTCATTTAATATTATTTATTCATTGATAATGTTAAGTGTTTATTTACTATTTTTATAATTTAAATATTTTAAATATTTATTCGTTTAATATTTTTTGTAATTTATTCATTTTTAATGTTTTTTATACATAATTATTCATTAATATTTTTAATATTTTTAATTTAGAAATATATTAACACACACGCACATATATATATATATATATATCAATATATATAATATTTCCTTAAATATGATTTATATAATACAAAATATGTATGTTTACATTAAATTAGTCATATATTTAGTGAAAATGATTTATAATTAAAAATTAACATTAATTAAAAATATTGACTAATTATATCGAGTAATGGATGCTTAATTAAATGTAATTTGTTTTTTTATTTAACATATATCAAACATGTGTTACATTAATTTCACATATACATATACGTAATTAATGCATTTTTATATTGATCATGCACACACATAATATTTCTGTAATTTATTCAATTTTTAATATTCATTTTAGAATTATATTTATTAAAATAATATATTTAATATATATAATGTTTCTAATTAGTAAATTTTATTTATTTTTTATATTTTTATTAAATATATACTATTTATTACTTTTTAATATTTTTTAAAATTTATTCATTTTTAATATTATATATTCATTAATAATCTTAATTTCTTTTTTTGGGATAGGTTTATAGATGATCCAAGAAGCTGATATGGTGATTGGAATCATATAATATCAAGATAAAAATCATAATTTTTACTAATGATAATATAGATATGTATTTAGGGAAGGTAAATAATGAACATATGGGGTCAAGGATATATTTAGAGCACGCCCAACCACTTAAAGAATGCTTATCATTTTGGATTTATTAAATGGATTTAGGATTATCATTGTCCCTAAAATAAAATTTTTATTGTGATTATTTATTCAAAATTTCATATCACTGTTAAAATTTTATAAAATTCATTACATTTTATCTATGGCCTATAATAAAATTATTGAAATATTTGAATTCAAAAACATGATCATTAAAAATTATATATAGTTATATGGGGAATATATTTATAACATTAGAATGTCTGTATTCATTTCAAACTTGGTTCTAATTAGTAAGTGGGTATTTCTTTTCAGTGCATTCTTTCTCTTTTCCCCACTCACATTCATTCCGACCACCATTGGATTTCTTTAAGTTATCAATATTTTGATCTTTTCTTCAGTTTTATTTATCAGTCCATCCCATGAGATAGACCCACAATTTTATTTATACCCCAACCCCAATTATGGGGACTCTAAGAACTTCATTTAAAGCTCCACTCAGGCAACCCTTCACTTTTTAAACCGGTATCGTAACTAGCATTCAAAACACCCATGTTTACTTCCGTATTGTTTAAACCTCACTCCCAGTTCCCACTCAGAATTTTTTTCAATTTTGACATTCTCTATTGGTTCCACTAAGGTTGAGTTTTGTTTTCAGGTGATCCTAGGTCATTGGGATTATACCCCAATCATTAGTTTGAGATGAGGATTTATGTTGATCCCACTGGGACACTTCTTCAACTTGTGTTGAAGTTTATTATTTCATCATGTGATAAAATATCATAAACTCTGATTTCTAAGTACCCTGACAATGAAACACCACCTGAACCAACACCTACCAAGTAAAGAAATGAATATACATCAATTTATCCCTCTTGTTTGACTCCCACCAAGAAAGGTTATAGAAACTGTCCTAGAGTTACTTCCATTTTGTCCCACACAACATCAAATCAATAACCTGGACCAACAGCCACATGTTTACCCCAGGTTGTTTCTTTTCATGCCACCCTTATGTAAAATGATAACTTCTTATGAATCATCACCAATAACATTCAAATGTTGGGTTCCACTTATTATAATTATCTATATCTATAACTTTCTCCTTTTATTATGAATATCTTATGTGTATTTATTTATTTTTTTGTACAAAATTAATATTTTATGAACCTAATAGGAAAGATATGAATCGAAAATGGATGCACACTAATTGTATGAAAAAAGAGTATGAAGTGGAGTTAAAGTGTTCATCAAGTTTTAAATAGAGTATGTATACGACCATTCTCAGATCCTTTATTCATGTTTAATTTTTTTATTCAAGACAAATTAGTCTGGAAGATTTGGAATAACATTTGATTTGTCATAGAACAGATCAAAGCTATAAATATTGGAAAAAACATGGGTAGAAATTGAATATACACCCCCCGAATAGCCCGAAGGCCTTACTTTTTATTGATTTTTGATGACCTTCATTTCAAGGGATGAGGGGGAACCCTTACAAGGCCCATAGGCTTAGAGATTAAAGGACCCGTAGGTCTTAGGAAATATAAAGACTATACTTGGAACTACTCCTCCCAGCTTCTTCATCGTGATATCAGCTCTCCACCTTCGCATGGCTATTCAACTAGGATTATTATGCAAGCACAGGCTGGTCCTAATGGCAATGTCATACCCTCTCTTTAGAAAAAATATTCTTAGCTTCTTCTCTGGTAAATGCGCCTGCTTTGAATCTCCATCTGGAGACTGCTCCTTTTAGAGTCTGTTTGATCATTAAAGCACAATTTTAGGTGGCCCGAAGGCCTTGAGGTGGCCTAAAGGCCTTACTGGTCTGAATTCCTTGGGTGTCCTGAAGGCCTTAAAGGACCCGAGGCCCAAACCGGTGGCCTGAAAGCCCAAAAATATGAATAGTTCCAGCTACTACAGTACCAAACAGTGAATGCTACAGTACCGAACAGTGAATGCTATAGTACTGTTACAGTACCGGAAATATGTCTCCACCTAGTTTTGAACTCGGGTCTATTGGATGCACTTTCTAAGTCCTCAAAAACTAGGTTGAGGCTCTTATGCACTGAATATACACACTTATTGGGATGATACTGCATTTTATGGATCATTTGATATGAATACCAGTGTAAATGATGATGAAGATCGTATGGAATAATTGAAATTGACTTTCGTAATTGTTCAAAGTTTTTTGATAAGTTAAATAGTTGTGTTGAGAGACCATTGTATACCAGTTGTACTAAATATACAACATTGTCTATTGTATTGAAGTTATATAATTTGAAAGATGGAAGAATATTGAGAAACACCATATTTATAGAACTACTTGGTCTCTTGAATGATATGCTACTAGAATAAAATGAACTTCCTTATCAAACATATGACTCAAAGTGTGTGTTTTCAATATAGACGTTTCATTTTAGTTTGAAACATGAGTCACATATCCAAAACCGAGAAAATGAGATTATAATTTTTTCAAACTTTAGGAAAATAACCCATAATTCATTTTTGATGTGTAGGAATTAACCATACATCAATCTAATAGATGATGTGATAGGTATGACATGAAGTGCATGTTTTCAGTTTAAAATTTATAGTTTAGTTCAAAACACATGCCACATACTCAAAATTTATTTATATTGTTTTAATACTTTATAAAAATGATCTATAACACATTTGTGGTGTTTAAGAATCAACCTAACCTCAATATAACATACAGTGTGCTCGGTATGACTCGAAGTGCATATTTTTAGTTTAAAATTGACAATTTAGTTCAAAAAACACATGACATACTCAAAATTGTCCAAACACATTCATATGTTTTTGATACTTTAGGATAATGATCCATAAGTCATTTTTAACATGTAGTAATTGACTACATGTCAATCTAACACACGATGTAACAGTATGAACTTGAAGTGTGTGTTTTCAATATAGAAGTGTCATTTTAAGTTTAAAACACACATCGTGTATCCAAAACCAATAAAACAAGCTCAGATTATTTTCAAAACTTTTGTACAAAAATTCAAAATTCATTTTTTTATGTTTTGGGGATTGACCCAAACATCAATCCAACACATTATGTTTTTTGATATGACTCAAAGTGCATGTTTTTAATATAAAAGTTTCATTTTAGTTTAAAATGCATCACATATCCAAAACTGAGATAAAGAGCTCAGATTCTTTTAATACTTTAGTAAAATTATCCATAATTTATTTGTAATGTGTAGGAATTGTCTATACATTAATCCAATAGACGATGTGGTAGGTATTAATCGAAGTGTGTGTTATGAATATAGAAGTTCCATTTTAGTTTAAAATGCATGTCGCATATCCAAAATCAATCAAAAAAGATTGTATTGTTTTAAAAATTTAGGAAAATGATCCATAATTCATTTTTTATGTGTAGTAATCACTACTAGAATCTGGTGTTTTCCCAACAGTAATATACCAACGGTTTCTTCAAACCATTGCTATAGTGTAAAATAAGGCAACATTTGCCAACAGTTTGTTCAAACCGTTGGAAATGTGTAAATATACCTAAGATTTCCCAATGGTTTTCCAAAACCATTGGGAAATAATTATTTTCTCTAAGATATACCAACAGTTTATCAAAACTGTTGGTAAAGAGAGGATTTCCCAACGGTTTTTAAAAACCGTTGGGAAAGTTTTCTCCCAAATACCCAGCGGCCCCATCTCCCACTTGGCCCGATTACAGACCATAATCCCAGAGATCCTCCTGAAGTATTCTCGGCCGCAAAATGCCTTCCATCCGTAGATCCATATTCAATCAAATTTTTTTTTTATTTCTACACTTAAAATTAGTAAGTTTTACCTTAGTTTTAGTGTTCTTCCTCTTTTTTTTCTATTTGTTGTTTTGATTTCGGCTAAATTAGAGTTCATGTTGTCTTTGGAGTACTGAAAACTTTGATTTGTTTTTTGTTCTACACTTCAAACATGGTAAAGGGTTTGTTTAGTGGGGTGATATGGTACTTTCTATGGACTTTAGTTTAGTTGAAAATTGGATTTGGATTTTGGAATTGGTTGGGTGATGGATTGGAATTGTGAACACAGCCACCCCCACCCCTTGGACACCTCCCACCCCCTGGACACCCCCACCTCCCTGGACACCCCCCATTGGATAGCCCCCACCCCCCTGCTCCCCACCCCCTTGGACACCCCCATCCCTTAGACAACTCACTCCCCCCACCCCTTGGACACCCCCACCCCCACCCTCCCTGGACATCTCTCACCTCCCATGGATAGCCCACCCCCTGGACACCCCCACCCCCTTGGGCCCCCCACCCTTTGGATAGCCCCCTCCCACCACCTCCCTGGAAACCCCCCATTGGACAGCCCCCACCCCCACCCCCGGCACCCCCACCCCTTGGACAGCTCCCTCCCCCCCAACCCCTGGACACCCCCACCCCTTTGGACATCCCCCACCCTTTGGACATCCCACTACCCCCACCCCCCTGGACACCCTCCCACCCTTTGGACAACCCCCTCCCCCACCCCCCTGGACACCCCCATCCCCTGGACACCCCCACATCCACCCTCCCTAGACACCCCTCACCCTCCATGGATAGCCCCCACCCCCTTGGACAGCCCCCCACCTCCACCACCCCTAGAAACCCCTACCCCCTAGACACCCTACACCCCCTTGGACACCCCCACCCCCTTAGACAACCCCCCCTGGACACCACCACACCTCCTAGACACCACCGCACCTCCTAAGTGGTTGACCTGTTTTTTAAATTAGAATTAACAATGCTGTTGATTTCCCCTTTCCCCAATGAAATTTTCTAAGTGACCCATAAAGCCTTATAAATTGAATTTTTCAAGTTTTGATATATTGAATTTGTCAAGTTTTGATAAATTGAATGGGTTGTTTGGAATGAAATGGATAATGCATAATAGTTTGCATTTCTTAATGAATAAAATTATTTTAAATAAAATTACCCTAAGGGGGGATGTAGGAGGGGTAGGGGGGTTTTCTAGGTGTGGGGGGCTATCTAGGTGTGGGGGGGGGGGGGGGGGTTATACAAGGGGGTCGGGGGGCTATAGGGGGGGTAGGGGCTATAGGGGTGTGGGGGAGGGGGGTATGGGCTGCCCCAAGGAGGGGTGTCCAGGGGGGTTAGGGTGGGGTGTCTAGGTGGGGGAGGGGGTGTGGGGTGTCTAGGGAGGGGGGGGGGGTGGGCTGTCCAGGTGGGGGTGGGGGTATGTCCAGGTGGGGGGTGGCAGGGGGGTGGGTTGTCCAGGTGGGGGTGGGGGTGGGTTGTCCAGGTGGGGTGGGGGGGGGGACTATCCAGGTGGGGGGGGGGGGTGCAGGGGAGGGGGTGTGGGATATCCAGGGAGGGGTGGGCTACCCTGGGGGGATATCTAGGTGGAGGAGGGGGGTATGAGCTGTCCAAGGGGGGTTGTCCAATGGGGGGTGGGGGGGTGGGCTGTCCATGGGGCTGTCGGGGGGGGAGGGGGCTGTAGGGGAGGGGGTGTGGGCTGTCCAGGGAGGGGGGGGGGGGTTGTCTAGGGGTGGTGGTGGGTGGGCTATCCCAGTGGGGGAGGGGATGGTCTGTCAAGGGGGGTGGGCTTTCCAAGGGGGGTGGGGTGGGCTGCCCAGGTGGGGGAGGGGGGTGTTGGTTGTCTAGGGAGGAGGGGGGTGGGCTGTCCAGGTGTGGTGGGGGTGTCTAGGTGGGGTGGGGGTGGGGGGCTATCCAGGTGGGGGTGCAGGGGGGTGGGGTGGGGTGGGCTGCAGGTGTGTGTGTGTGTGGGGGGGGGGGGGTGGGCTATCCAGGGAGGGGGGTGGGTTGTCAACTCCGATACTCTACAAAAAAATAGGAATCAAATATAACCAATGTATAATTGCTTTCACATGTTAAGACTTTTCTTGAAGTTTCAAACCAACAATCACTCTTACCCTTCCAAGAAGAAGTGATCTCTTGCAAATAAATCTCACTCAAGTTCTTATCCACTATCCATATTGATCTCATACAAATTTAACATTCGTACAATTCCATATCACTTAATGATAAAACAAGGTGCATACTCCTATGAGTAGTGTCCCATCGAAACATGGCTCGTAAAATCCGATCCACGTATGATATTTGGTGGCATGTTTATAATTTGGCGTGTTGTGATTTATATGTATGATATTCATGATTTACACCAATAATCTTCTCGGTCATCTATAATAGGATTGAAATCATGCTACAACTAGATAAAGGTTGGATTTTATAACCCTAGTTTGGGGGTGGACACCCCCACCCATTGGATAGCCCCCACCCCCTTGGACACCCCCCTGGACACCCCCACCACCTAGACAAACCTGCCACCCCTATGGATAGCCCTGCCACCCCCGTGGACAGCCCGCCCACCCCCCGTGGATAGCCTGCCCACCCCCTGGACACCCTGTACCCCCTAGACAGCCCTGCCACCCCATGGATACCCCGTACCCCCTGAACATCCCCGCCACCCCCTTGGACAACCTACCCACCCCCTGGACACCTCGTACCCCTTGGACAGCCCTCACCCCTGGAAATCCCCACCCCCAACCCCTGGACACCCCGACCCCCTGGACAGCCCCACCACCCTAATGGACAGCCCACCCACAACCCATAGACACCCCTCCCCCTGTGGATAGCCCCCCACCCTCGTGGACAGCCCGCCCACCCCCCTGGACACCCGCAAACCACCACCAGGACACCCCCATCCCCCGGGACACCCCCACCCCTAGGAAAGCCCCCCCAGACACCCCTGACCCCACTGAACAACCCTTCCACTCCCATGGATAGCCCGCTCACCCCCTGGACACCTCATACCCCCTGGACAGCCCCCACCCCCTGGAAAGCCCCCCCGCCCCCTTAGACACCCCCGAACCCCCTGGACTACCCTTCCACCCTCGTGGACAGCCCTACCACCCCCATGGACACCCGTACCCCCCCTGGAAAGCCCCCCGGACACCCCCTTGGACACCCGCCCACCACCCCCATACCCCCCCATCCCCCCAGATGCCCCACCCCCCTTGACACCCCGACCCCACTAGACAGCCCCACCGCCCTAATGGACAGCCCGATCACCCCCCATGGGCAGCCCAACCACCCCCCTGGACACCCCCCAGGACACTCTCCCACCACCCCCCAGACACCCCCATCACCCCGAAAACCCCACCCCCTGAAAAGCCCCCCCTATACACCCCTCCCCCCACTCAAAATCCCCTCCACCCCTGTGGACAGCCCAACCACTCCCCGTGGATAGCCCACCCACCTCCTTGGACATCCTGTACCCCCCTAGACACCCCCTCCACCCCCGCCACCCCCTGGATAGTCTTCCCGCCCCCCTGGACACCTCTTACTCCCTGGAAACCCCTCGTAAAGCCCCCTTGAAAATCCCCCCACCCCCTGGACACCCCCGATCCCCCTAGACAGCCCCACCACCCCCGTGGATAGCCCGCCCACCCCCTGGACACCCCATACCCCACTAGATAGCCCCCCACCCCCGTAGATAGCTCGACCACCCCCTGGATACCCTCACACCACCCTCCAGACACTCCCATCCCCTTGGACACCCCCAACCCTAGAAATCCCCCCACCCATAATACAACACTGACCCCATTGGACAGCCCCAACACCCCTGTGGACAACTCGACCACCCCCCATGGACAGCCCGCCCACCCCCTGGACACCCCATACCCCTAGAAAACCCTGCCACCCCCGCCACCCCCTGGACACCTCACACCCCATGGACAACCCCCACCCCTGGAAATCCCCCCATGGACACCACAGACCCCCCTGGACAGCCCCACCACCCCCATGGACAGCCCGCCCACACCCCTGGACACCATGTACCCCCTAGACATCCCCCCACCCCTGTGGAAAGCCCGCTCACCCCCCCCTGGACACCCGCCCACCACCCCCCAGACACCCCCTTATCCCCCTGAATTCCCCACCCCCTGGAAATCCCCCCTGACACCCTTGACCCCACTGGATAGCCCCACCACCCCCGTGGACAGCCCAACCACCCCCTGTGGACAGCCCTCCTACCCCCCTGGACCCCCCCCGGACACCCTCCCACCACCCCCGGACGCCCTCCATCCCCCCGAACACCCCCACCCCCTGGAAATCCCCCCCACCCCCCCAGAAACCCCAACCCCACTGGACAACCCTGCCACCCCTGTGGATAGCCCAACCACCCCCTCATTTACTTAAATATATTTTCGATGAAACTTCAATCTTATTGAATTGATTTTGAAGAAATGAAACTTATAACAATTTTTTTACAAAATGGACAGAAGTTGGATGTATGAAATCGATCATATCTCATGATATTTTCAAAACAATTTGGAGAGATTTTTAGATTTTTCATTTCACAATGCTTCAGATAGTGGTCACATACATTTACCCTGTTACAAGTGTGTTTTAAGACCTTGGTTGAGCCGTGAAGAATTCATATACCACATAACCAAATATATTTTTCAAGAAAACTACTCTGTGTGGTGTCACAATGGGGAGAAAATGACATCTCAAATTGCTGATTATCCAAATGAGAGGACTGGATTAGAGAATTTGTTTTATGACCAGTTTATGTTTATTCATCATCATAAAAAAAGAAAGGATTCTGACCCAAGAAGATTTCGATATGATCACTCATGATGCGTCTAATGAAAATGATGATGTTTTTAGGGTGAAAAAATTGAATTATTTTGCCACGACTCCAGTATATCGACAATACGGTAAAATGAAAAAGTTGGAGTTTTTAATCTGATTGTTTCATGGGAAAACTATGTATGGGATTTCTAATACTTCCATCTATTACATTCTTACCTTCTTGAAGGACTTACTTCTAGATGATGCTGATATTCCCTCAAACCACTATATGGCATGGAAGTTAGTTGAGGAACTTGGATTTTCAAGAAACAAAATTCATGCTTGCCTGAAATATTGCAGTTTATTCTGGGAGGAAAATGCTGAACGGAATGATTGTATAAAATGTGGCACATCCCACTGGAAGCCAAAAGCTGATGGAACACCATCCCGTGTGCCACAGAAAGTAATGTGTCACTTTCCATTGATCCCCAGACTCCAAAATATTTTTATGTCTGATGAAATATCAATAAAAATGTGATGGAATGATACCAAGATAAAGAATACTAATGATGAGTTGGTTCACCCTATATATGGATTTTCATGGTAGAGATTTGATGCTCGATATCCTGATTTTTCAGCTAACGTGCGTAATGTGAGGTTGGGTCTTTCATGTGACGGTTTTAATTCGTTTGGGCAGATGCTTACATCACATAACACATGACCAATTTTTATACACATTTATAATCTTCCCTCATGGTTGTGTATGAAAAAACCTTTCACTTTTATGAGTATACTCATATCTATCCCTTTTTATCCTGAAAATTATATAGACGTATACATGCGACCTTTACTAAAATAGTTGAAACTTCTTTGGGATGTAGATGCGCACACATATGATGCATGTTCGAAAGACATATTTCAGATGTGTGCTATGCTTATGTGGGTGATTAATGATTTTCCTACTTATGTGATGATGTCTGGATGGAGCATTAAGGGAAAACTATCATGTCCTATTTTTATGAAGAATACATGATCCATAAGACTGAAACATTGTTATAGTTTCAGTTTTATGGGATATCGATGATTCTTTCCAATGGACCATCCATATAGAAATAATCATCAAATATTTGACAATACCATGGAGACTGATGATCCACCTCAGCGTATGTATGGAACTAATGTGCTTAATTAATTGAAAGATTTCATTTTTTCATTTGGGAAGGGTCAAATTAAATCTGGAAAGAGAAAGAATATTTCCACTGAAACCTGTTAAAATTGGAAGAAGAGAAGTATCTTCTTTGATTTTCCTTATTGGTCAACCAATTTTGTACGTCATTGCTTAGACATAATGTACATTAAAAAAATATATCTGAAATGTGGATTTCGATTCTTATAAATGTTAAGGGAAAGACAAAAGATGATTTATGGTCTCGGCGTGACTTGGTGGATTGGGTAATTAGACCGAAATTGCATCCTGTGCGTATCAGTGAAAATAAATGGAAACTTCCATGTGCTTCTCATGTGATGAAAACTATAAAAAAAGCAATTTTTGGAAGTACTAGAGTCTATTAAAGTTCCTAATGGCTATTCAAGAAACATATCCAAATGGGTCAAAAGAATAAATTTGAAGTTAAAATATTTGAAGACTCATGATTATGACATCCTACTGCATGAGTTGATTCCAATAGCAATTCATCAGATTTTTTCCAATAATGTAAGGGTGGATGTTATTTGGTTGTGCCATTTTTTTAGAGATCTTTGTGCTAAGAAGTTGTCCAAGTCTTTATTGCAAAAAGTGTTGGCAGATGCCCCATTAATTTTGGGTGAGTTAGAGAAAATATTTCCCCCATAATTTTTCAAATGCATGCTGCATCTGACTATTCATATTCTAACTAAAATACTTCTCAGAGGACCTATTTTTTTTGTTGGATGTATCCAACTGAAATAAATATATACACATTAAAGTCTTATGTTCGTAACAAGAATCATACAGAAGGTTCTATCGTGAACGATTACTTGGCTCAAGAATGTATGGATTTCTGCTCTATGTATTTGTCTGATCTTACTACAAGAATGAACAGACCAATGATAAATAAAGAAGAAAAGTATGAGAAAATTAAAACTAGTTTTCCATCACTTCCTCAAATAGGAGGAATTCCTGGATCATATACATTGATGACATTAAGCCTTGAAGAGCGGGAGATAGCACATCGCACAGTTTTGTTCAACTGTGATTTGTTCAATGACTACATCTTTTAAGTAAATTTTATATTTATATCTTATATATATATATATATATATATATATATCTATTAAACTATTCTTATTTTTATCTACAGATAACATAAAGTGATGATAAATAGAAAGCATCATTCTTTATCTTTGATAAGGAGGGAGACTTTGCATAGTAAAGAGTTTTCTACTTGGTTAAAATTAAAGGTAATAATATTACTATTTAAAATAATTAAAAAAATAATTGATTAAGTTTAATATTGATTTATATTTTAGGTATTGAGTTTTCCTACTGACTCTATCTTTAAGGAAATAAAATCTTTGTCTTTTGGTCCTAATACCGTGGTTCGTGAATGTAAATCAATTGTTATCAATGGGTACAGATTTATTATCACTGAATGAGAAAAGAACATGATAACACAATAGGATGTTGTTATGGTTACTACCACAATAGTCTGTTATTCTAGTGCATCAAATAGTAGACCGTGATTTGAAAATGTAGGTTATTACGGAGTCATTGAAAAAATAATAACATTGGATTATTATTCTCATAGAAGAGTCACATTGATGAAATGTAAGTGGTTTGATTCGATGATGAGGTAGGGCACATTTATTGATGATTGTGGATTTTGAGTAATTGATATGACTTTTACTCTTGCTACCAATGAACCATATGTATTGGCATCAATGGCGAAACAAATTTTTTATGTCAAAGACCATCTTTGACATGAATTTGGTGTCATTATTGAAGTAATTCAAAGAAATATTTTTGATGATGATGATGATGGAATTGACACCATCCCTACTGCCATTGTAAATGATCCATTTATTACTTTTGATGACTCCAATAGCTCAATTTTCAGATTTGACTGTGAACCTGAAGTTGTGGTGGGAAATATATAAAACCATCCATTCATGTTATCAATTCTTTTGGTTTACCTTGACTTGGGCTATTAAGGTTGGTATTATTCAAATTTATTTAATATTGATTACAAATATGTTGTATTCAACTTGATCGTTATGTTAATTTTCAATGTTTATTAGTTTCAATTTTATTTGAATTGCATTTTCTAATTTGGAATTGAACTGTATTTAAACCTACAAAACCAACATTTCTAACTTGGTGAACATTTCAATGTTTCAACTGCGATTTGTATAAAATTTGTATGACTCTAAGATCCCTCTTTAACATTTTACCAGGAAATGAACATGCTAGTTTGTATTCTTCTGCAAAACATGTATTGAAACTTTCATCATCTACCTGAGCTAAAGAAATTAAATTTTTCCTTAATTTTGAAAACTGCTTTACCACTTATGAATCTGGTAGAATCAATGTTCCATGATTTTAATAGACTGATGAAACTTATTAAATAACCATCCTACTAAAAATTAAATTTCTTTATTACATCTTGTACGATTTATTGACTTCATTATATATTTTTTCAAGCTCACCTAAAACAATGGTTAGTTGAATTATCCATGAATCCCCCTATTCCCACTCATTTATTTTGTTTTTTGGGTTACACATTAGTTATCCTTTTCTATTTACTTCCATATTTGTTTTCAAATGTAGGAAATGAAACCAATTGAAGAGAGGTGATAAAAACAGATTATGGACAACAATCATCGCATGACTGATCTGGGCATTCCACCACTAGTGCCTGCAGTGAGTATTTTATTTCAAATATATATATTTAAATAATATATAATGTCATGTGATTATTATTTTTTAAACATTTTTGTAGAATCCATATATTAGGTGATAGTTATTTGATGATTAGCCTAGTAGTGGTCCCAGTACTCAAGGTGTTTGTACAAGGGGGGGTGGTACGAGAGGTAGATGATCTGGTCGACGCACCAGATTAGACCCTATCCCTCCCACTGACATACCATCCATCCAACATGCTAATCCCAGTGTGTCGCTAGGGACACACGGGATATTTAGGCCTCCCATGTTTTCACCACTGTTTACATATGAGCCTCCTCACCCGTTTGTACCATATTCGATGATGATTCCCACTACCCATCCAGCATTCGGCCAGCCATCCCCATCATCTTCTTTTAATTATGATTCCTTCTCTCTGGACTTTTATATTCCATCTTCTTTGACTCCTACTCCACCAGATTCTATCCCTGTGGAGCATACATTGGGACCCACTCTATCTGTACAAGGTGTTACTTTAGTTTTTATGGATCCAGCGACGCCCATTGATCAGACTACCGCAGGTATACTTAAACAACCCTAACAAATTTTTACACCATTATTTATTTTCATTATAACATGTATTGATAAAAAATTGGTTTTTATTTCATAACAGATACATCTAATGATAGGAGGTGGGGGCGGGGGCATACACGCATGCGTGTGGTGTGCAACTACCGCACACAGTTGATGGTGGACTACAATGAAGATAGTCAGATGATTGAAAAATCAAGGTAGCAATGTTAGAGTTTTTTGGTGACGCTTTCCAAATACTCCAACGTCATTCCTGTCAGCCCACTCTAATGGAGACAGCTGCCAAATGAAGTCAAGGATAAATCTTGGGTAGAGATATGGGTAAAAAAATCTTTTGTATTTAATGCAATATATTAATTTTTGTATTTATATGAATTAATATTTTGGTTTCAGCTGTGGTTTAATTTCCCCAATGGTGAGGGTGCATTGCCAGCACATCTAAAGGATTTAGGTGAGCTTTGGAGAGCTTATAAGCATGAGTTGTACATTGGATGGCGTGCTAGAGTGGGCACAGAGTTAGAGGCAGTCCCTATTGTGGATGATTTTCTATTAGAATAGTATCGATAGATGATTACTCATTAGATGACTAGCCAATTTATGGTATTAATCAAATTAGAGGTATTTAAATGAAAATTTTCATGTTTTTCATTAATACTAATTATTGAATTTTATTTAGGATTCATCTGGAAGAAATAAAAAAAAATTGATGCTAAGAAATATGTCCACACATTAGGGTGTACTACGATGCCAGATCATGGGAGGTAGCAGGTATGACAGTTTATAGTCTTTCTTTACGACTTTCACTTTCTATTGTTTCCTCCATATTTTATTTGATTGATGAAGTTGTTATATAATTTTAGTTATGCAATTAATGTTTTTTTGTATCCTATTTTTAATTATGGTTTCCTACATTCAATGTCATTGTAGAGGCATAATTTGAATATAGAAGGATGTGTGCCTCGAGCAAAACTGTTTTTCTCGAGTAGAAAGAAGAAATATAGAAGTGCGGTTAATGAATTGACTCAGTAGTAGATTGTAAGTTTTACTTTGTAGATTTAAAATTTTAATCTCTATTTTGTAACTTAATAATCTATTTATATTTGTAACACACTGCTTTAGATTCCCTTGATGCTCAAGAACTTGAAAATTTTGGGCCAAATGATCACTTACATCAGGTGTTGCGAGATGAGAACCCTGGTAGAGTATGCTGTTGACCTGGGAAGAGTATAGTTCAGACGAGGTATTGGCCCTCATCAGGTACGATTTGTAGTGCCATCGAGTTGTAGCAGGTTAAGGCACAAGCAGAACATGCTAAAAAAAGGGCCACAGAGATGGCAGAACAGTCTGATAGGGCAAACATTGCATTTATGAAACTAATGGAAGTTTTACGTCCAATACTTCCACCAGAGGCCAACACTTCTTGTGATTAATATATGTCATCGATGCGTTCTATATATGGTGCACAAGGTGGCAGTTCTAGTGGTGGTCGAGACGATAGAGATGAAGAGGCCGAGGTGGAGGAGGAGGAGGAGGAGGGCAAGGAGGAGGCCAAGGCGGAGGAGGAGGGTGAGGAGGAGGGTGAGGTGGAGGAGGAGGGTGATGAGGAGGCTGAGGCTGAGTATGAGGGAGAGAAGAAGGATAAGGATGATGATGAGGATGATGATGAGGACAAGGGTTAGGGTGATTATGATAGTTATGATAGTGATGGTGATGAGGGACAGATTGATTTGTTACATTTTTGACTGATATTACTGACCTTTGTTGTTTATTCATTTGTTGTGCCTGAATATATGTGTGATTAGGCAGGTTACATTATCTTTATTTTTTTATCTATAAATAATAAAACTTAACTTGATGATTTGTTATGACTGATTCACCCCTCCCCTAGAAATCCCTCCCACCCCCTGGACACCCTGTACCCCCTGGACAGCCCCGCCACCCCTGTGGACAGCCCACCCACCCCCTGGACAGCCCCTCCCCCTGTGGACAACCCCCCACCCCCTGGACACCCCGTACCCCCTAGACAGCCCTGCCCACCCCCGTGGACAGCCCGCCCACCACCTGGACACCCCCTACCCCCTAGATAGCCCGACCACCCCATAGACAGCCCGCCCAACCCCTGGACACCCCTCCCCCTGTGGATAGCCCCCCCTGGACACCACGTACCCCCCTGGACAACCCCACCCATCCCCGTGGACAGCCCAACCACCCCCTGAACATCCCCTACCACTATGAATATCCCCCACTCCCCTAGAAACCTTGTACCCCATGGACATCCCCACTCGCCCCCATGGACACCCCCCCCCGGACACCCCTACACCCCGTGGCCAGCCCGCCCACCCCCATGGACAGCCCGCCCACCCCCCTGGACACCCCATACCCCCTGGACAGCCCCGCCCACCCCCGTAGATAGTTCAGACACCCCCCTGGACACCCCTACCCCCTGCACAGCCTCGCCCACCCCCATGGATAGCCCACCCACCCCCTTGGACACCCCCACCCCTGGACACCCCCACCCCCTTGACACCCCCACCCCCTGGACACCCCCACCCCCTAAACACCCCCATACCCTAGAAAGCCCCCCAACCCCCTAGACACCACCCCACCCCTCTGGACACCACCCCACCCCCTGGACACCACCCCACCCCCCTGGACACCACCCCACCCCCCTGAACACCACCCCACCCCCCTGGACAGCCCCCCACCCCCGGACACCACCCCACCCCCTAGACACCCTCATGGATAGACCCCCCCACCGCCCTTGACAGTCCCCCACCCGCACCCTGACGGGCAGCCCCCCCCCCCCCCCCCAAGATAGACACCCCCACCCCACAACCATGGACACCCCCCCCATATCCCCCCTAGACACCCTATACCCCCCGAACAGCCCCGCCACTCCTGTGGATAGCCCGTCCACCCCCGTGGAAATCCCCTCCCCCTATGGACAACCCCCCACCCCCTGGACACCCCATACCCCCCTGGACAGCCCCACCAACACCCTAGACACCCCATACCCCCCTGGACAGCCCCGCCCACCCCCGTGGACCACCCCACCCACCCCCCTGGATAGCCCCGCCCACCCCCCTGGACAGACCCTCCCCCCGTGGATAGCCCCCCCACCCTCATGGACAGCCCTCCCACCCCTTGGACACCCCTACCCCCCGTGGACAACCCACCCACCACCATAGACACCCCGTACCCCCCTAGACAGCCCCAACCACCCCCATGGACACCCCTTACCCCCCTAGATAGCCCCCACCCCCGTGGACAGCCCTACCCACCCCCTGGACACCTACAACCCCCTGGACAGCCCCGCCACCCTCGTAGACCACCCCCACCCCCCTGGACAGCCCCCACCCCCCAGGACAGCCCCCACCCCCCTGGATAGCCTCCACCCCTGTAGACACCACCCCACCCACCTTGGATAACCCCCCAACCCCTAGACCGCCCCCACCCCCATGGACACCACCCCACCCCTTGGACACCCTCACCCCCTGGACACCCTCACCCCCTAGAAAGCTCCCCAACTCCCTGGACACCCCCCTTGGACACCCCCATGGACAGCCCCCCCCCCCACCCTTGACAGCCCCCCACCACATGGACAGCTCCCCCCACCCCAGACACCCCCATCCCCCTAGACACCCCCATCCCTCTGAACACCCTACCCCCCTTGGACAGCCACCCCAAACCCCTGAACAGCCCCTAACCCCCAAAATTTTGAATTGAATTCTTTACGTATTTATTTAACTTATGAATTATGTGTTAATGGTGTATGGGTATACTTGTTGTATGTGTATAATTGTTGTAACTACCTTATGAAATATGTGTTAATTCGATATGTGTGTAGAGGGTAATTAAATACAGAATTGGAGGTATTCAGATTTATGTTTGAATTATGTGTTGGATGAATTCTGTATGAATTCATATAGAATTATGTATAAATTCATACATAATTCTGTATGTATTATATAGGTATACTTGTTAATGGTCTATTGTTTTACTTGTTGCATGTGTATGTATTATGCAGATATTCTGTTGTGTATGAATTTTGTAGGCTTGCTGGTGGAATTGATGTAGCTGCACAAGGGGAGGCCAGCAAGCCAGCTTGCTGCTGCAGGTATAAAAAAGATATGCCAATGGTTCACAACTGTTGGTATATGTGTAAAACTAGAACATATACCAACGATTTTATGTAAACTATTGGTATAAGTATATGCCAACAGTTTTAAACCATTTTCATAGATAATTTTATTTGAGATTTACCAACGGTTTGTGGCAAACCATTGGTAAAAGTCTATACCAATGGTTTACATAACCATTGGTATAGAGATACTTCATGCTATTACTCACGGTTTAAAACCGTTGGAAAAAATTTATACCAATAGTTTACTGAAACCATTGGTATATACTGATTTTTTCATACATATCCTAATGGTTCTCAAAGAACCGTTGGGACATGCCTATACCCATGGCTCAAGACTCAACAGTTTGGAAAACCGTTGGTATAGTTTATACCAACGGTTTGGACAACCGTTGGTATAGTTTATACTAATGGTTGTCCAGCCTTTACCAACGGTTTTAAACCATTGGTAAATCTAAAATTTCCAGTAGTGAATCAACCACACACCAATCTAACACATGATGCAGTCAGTATAACTGGAAGTGCGTATTTTCAATATAAAAGTGTCATTTTAGTTTAAAGTGTCCATCACATATCCAAAACCAAGAAAATGAGCTCAGATCATTTTCAAAATTTAGGAAAAAATTAATAATTTATTTGTGATGTATAAGAATTGATTTCATGTCAATATGACACATGATGTGGTTGGTATGACTCAAAGTGTGCGTTTTTAATATAAAACTATCATTTTAGTTTGAAACATGTATCACATAGTCAAAACCAATAAAATGAGTTATAATTGTTTTCAAACTTTAGAACAGGATACCAAATTCATTTTTGAAATGTAGGAATTAACCGTATGTTAATTTTATAGTTGATGTGGTGGGTATGACTTGAAGTATTTGTTTTCAATATAGAAGTGTCATTTTGTTTAAAATGCACATCACATATACAAAACCAAGAAAAAGATCTTAGATTGTTTTTAAAATTTAGTAAAATGATCCATAATTTATCTGTGATAGGTAGGAATTGATCATACACCAATCTTACAGATGATCTGATAGGCATGACTCAAAGCACATGTTTTCAGTTTAAAAATAACAGTTTAGTTGAAAACACACGCTGCATACTCAAAACTGAGAAAACACGTTCAGATTAATTTTATACTTTATAAAAATTATCCATAAAACATTTTTGACATGTAGGAATCAAGCTCACCTCAATCCGAGACACAGTGTGCCCGATACGACTCGAAGTGTATGTTTTTAGTTTAAAATTGAAAATTTAGTTCAAAACACACGTGACATGCTCAAAATTGAGAAAACACATTCAATTTGTTTTGATACTTTATAAAAATGATCCATAAGTCTTTTTTGATGTGTAGGGATTGATCGAATTTCAATCTGACACATGATGTGACCGGTATGAATCAAAGAGTATGTTTTCAATATAGAAGTGTCATTTAAGTTTAAATCACACATCACATAGCCAAAACTAATCAAACGAGCTCAAATTATTTTCAAAATTTAGGAAAATAATTCATAATTCACTACGCCAAAATTTGTATTTAGCAACGGTTTTTTTCATTTAGTGGTGGTTTTGGAAAACCTTCGCTAAATAGTGTGTCGAGAAATAATTAGCGGTAGTTTTTTAAACCCATCATAGAATGATTTAGCGGCGGTTTTTTAGCGGCAGTTATTTTTATTTTTTATTTTTTTATTCTTTTTATTTTTTGTAATTTATTTATTTATTTATTTATTGTTTATTTATTATTACCATGTTCATGCCCATTTCTATGCACAAGTCCATATCCATGTACATTCCCCTGCCATATATAGAAATTCTACGTTGGGTGAGATTTGAACCTCTTACCTCTTGCTTATTATCCAAAGACTTTACCACTCTAGCTGACTCTTCATGTGGTCAATAAATCTAATATAATATGCTTACACACACACACACACACACATATATATATTAGACAATCAAATAATACATAATAAATAGATACACACAAAATAATTATTAATCAATAATTATTAATCAATAATGATTAATCAATAATCAATAACTAAGAATAAATAATAAATAATTAATAACTAATAATTAATAAGAAATAAGTAATTATTAACATTTAATAATTACTATTTAAAAATTACTAATTAAAAAATAGAATATAAATGAATAATAAATAAAGAAATATATAATATGGAAATAAATGGTAAATAAAAAATAGTAAATAAAAAATAGTAAATAATAAATACTAAATAGTAAATAATAAATAGTAAATAAAAAATAGTAAATAGTAAATATTAACTTGTAAATACTAAATACTAAATAATATATAATATACAATATATAATATATAATATATAATATATAACATATAATATATAATATATAATATATAATATATAATATATAATATATAACATATAATATATAATATATAATATATAATATATAATATATAATATATAATATATAACATATAATATATAATATATAACATATAACATATAACATATAATATATAATATATAACATATAACATATAATATATAAGACATAATATATAATACATAATATATAATACATAATATATAATATACAATAGATAATATATAATAATATATAATATATAATAGATAATATATAATATATAATATATAATATATAATATATAATAGATAATAGATAATATATAATATATAATAGATAATATATAACATATAACATATAACATATAATATATAAGTAATGTATAAATAATAAATTAACTAAAAAATAATTTAATATATGATAAATAAATAACAAAATAATAATAAATTAATATATAAATAAATAAATAATAAATAATAAATAATAAATAATAAATAATAATAATAATTGATCATTAAGAATTAAGAATTCATAATTAATAATTAATAATTATAAACTTATAAATAATTAGTAAATTATTAAGAAATTATTAAGAAATAATTAATTAATAATTAATAAATAATGAATATTGAATAAATAAATAATAAATAAATAAATAATGAATAGTAAACTAATAATAAATTAATATTTAGTAAATTAAAAATAAATTAATAAATAATAAATAATAAATAATAAATAATAAATAATAAATAATAAATAATAAATAATAAATAATAAATAAATAAATAAATACATAAATAAATAAATACATAATTAATAATTAGTAATTAGTAATTAGTAATTAATAATAACTAATAATTGTTAATTAATAATTAATAATTAATAATTCTTAATTAATAATCATTCATTAATATTTAATATTTAATATTTAATATTCAATATTTAATAAGTAATAAATAATTAATAAATAATTAGTAAATAATTAATTAATAATTAATAATTAATTAATTAATAATGAATAAAGAATAAATAAATAAATGAATAATAAATGAATAATTAATTAATAAATTACAAATAAATTATTAATTAATGTGTACATAATAACTAAATAAATAAATAAATAAATAAATATTTAATGTTTAATAAATAAATTAATTAATAAATTAATAAATTGATAAATAAATAATAAATAATAAATAATATATAATAGATAATAAATAAATAAATAATAATTAATAAATAAAATAATTAATATTAAATTAATAAATAAATCATAAAACATTAAGAAGCTCTGAAAACCCTAAAAACATTGAAATGGCCATAAAATCTGATCTAGGACTCCTTTTTCAACGCCATAACCAGTCAAATCGAAGATCATGAAATGATCTTTGTTGGTCAGAGTAGAAACTCAAGAGGGGGGGTGAATTGAGTTCCTACTTAAAATTTTTATTAAAAACTTTATGAAAAAGATTCCCCAATTTGGAAACAGCCCAGTTAATTAAGGCAGTAGAGATATAAATGTTTAGTTGGCCAATAAGTTTCTCAAAGGGTGATTAGTCCTCTGTTGAATCAGTGTAAAACACTCATTCAAATTTTGAAATAGGTTTATTGAATTAAACACATACACACATTAACTAGAACTAACTAATAGAGTTAATGTAAAACAGTTTTCTATTTCTGAAATTATGAGCAGCGGAAAATAGGAAAACAGAGTATTACAAAATATAGTACACAGAAGAATTAACCAAGAGGTTCAGTCTCAAGCGGCAACATAATCCTCTCCACTTGGTGATCACCTGCCCCCAATCAATTTATATTAATAATAAACTTGATACACAACCTATATTGAGCTTTACAACAGTTTTCACAAATTGTTTAGGGCCCACACCCTCTACCACTATTACACGTGGGAAATAAAAGTGTAAGTAAAGTTTGATGTGAGGATTTTCAGTATCCTCTAGTTCAAGCATAGGAGACAGTGTGTGTAATAGAAAAACACACACTTCTTAGAAATGTAATATAATAAACACAATAGATCTAATGTTATAAAGATTAAGTTTAGAAGGCTCTATGTGTTTGTAGTTCAACTCTTAACTCCTTGGAGTGAAGAAATTACAGATTGAGTCTTTCTCTGAAAGTTTTCTCCAAAACAGAGTGTTACAAATCCTAGTTCTAGCTTCCAGGTACTAAGTGTTCTGCTTCTTGGTTTGATAGAGATTTGGTGAAGCACAAAAGACAGTCTTGAATTTTTTCTTCCAAAATGATCTTTTTGAGGCTCTTGGGTTCACAGTGTGAGTGCTGGTGTTCTTCTTTTGTTCTTCAGATCTAGCGTGTAGTGACTCTCTCTCTAGTATCCTCTTTATTTTCTTCCTTGGTCTTCTATTTTATATTTGAGGTCTGACAATAGGAATAGTAAAACCACGTGTGGTCTTCCTCATACCTCGTACTGTCTCTAGATACGATCTCTTGATATGTCTTCAATAATCATTAATTAATGTCAGAAGCATTAAAGTTAACAAATATGACTGTTAGAATAATCTTAAAGAAATTGACAAAAGTATGGAGTAGAAGAGTAGGTATCGGTAGACTAGTAATAGTATCCTTCTGAATGGTAGCCTTCAGCGGTATCCTTCAGTGGTAGCCTTCAACGGTAGCCTTCAGCGGTAGCCTTCATCAGTAGCTTTCAGTGGTAGCTTTCATCAGTAGCCTTGTAGTAGTAACTTTTATCGGTACCTTTACAACTATAGCCTTTTAATGGTTGGCTCATAGTGATGACCTTGCATTGATAACTTAGCAGTAAGGTTCCTCAGTGGTAACCTCTATCGGTAACCTCAATCAGTGACCTTTTACTTAGAGAAATTTTACATTGTAAGCTTTAAACGTGAGAGAAGTTAGATTAAAAAATACATAGTTATTACTTGATAGAAACTAAGAATATTAATGAAACATGATTATCCTATAAAAGAAACATGATTTGGGATTGTCAAAACTTGTGAGTCCAACAATCTCTCCCTTTCTGATAATCACAAATTATGTTAATGAAATTTTAGATTAAAGTATTAGTGAATCAGGGTTAAGCACATTTGCAGTGAGAGTAGTATACATATATTATGTATCAGGACTTGAAATAGAATAAATTTGAACCATATTTATTATTGAAAATATATATCAGAGAATATAGGCTTAAGCTTCTCCCCCTTTGTGAATAGAAAAAAGAAGGAAAGTCAAGAAGGAGACAATCAAAGATTTTTGTATTAATGCCACATGAGGAAAATATAAAAAATGATTAAAAAATCATTATGAAATAAGACACCCCACATTCAATCCACATTAGAAATGTCCAATGGAGCTTTGTCTTTGGAAGCTGAGGAGGCAGGTTCAGAAGATGGAGGGACAACCCTAGGGATGGAAGTGAGCAAGGTAGGAGGAGCTGTTACAGAGGCATCAGTCGACCGACAATGAGTAGATCTTTGAGGAATCATAGGAGTCAAGCTTCTGATGGCCTGTGCAGGAGTCATCAAAGGGGTATCACTGGGAGAGCCTGAGGCAGCTGAGGAAGAAGTCAATGCTGGAGGAACAATAATGGGAGTGTAGTCCACATGGAGGGAGGGTAAAAGGAGATTCCTAAATTCCATAATTATACTTCCTCCTCTTTCTATATCTGAGATAAAATCATCCTTATTATCTATGAATTTCTCCAAGGTAGGAGTCAATTCTATAATCCTTCTAACTTGATCCTTAAAATTCTGAGTGACAGGTGGGATCCTCAAGTTTTCCAATAGCATCTTGAAGTGACTATCCATCTGATGTTTAGTGTACACCCTTTTGTAATAAAAATCAACTTTATCTTTAATATACTTATGATCTTGAGAAACCTCCCTTAAGTAATCTACCACAAGCTTATGAATGTCTCTGGTAGTGGAAATGACCTGAGTCATATAATGAGGGTCTGAGGTACTTGCACTAGAGAACTTCTCCACTTCTTCTCTAATAACTGACCTGAAAGCTTCTAGATCAATAGGAGGAGAGTCTGAAGAGGAATCAGATGCACACAGAGGTTCCATTGTGAAATCTATTGTCTCCTTAAAAGACTTGGTGAGACCACTAATCAATCTTTTCACATCATCGTCCTGTCCAATCACATGTGCCTCCATATACTTCTTAAAGTCCTCAAACACAGTAACCATCTGTTGAAAAAAACTCTTAAAAAACTTAAGGTTTGTGTCCACTTGAACCCTTGAAGTCATATATGAGTCCAGACTCACAATATATTGTTTTACAGATTCCATAGATTCTTCCAAGGTTCTGACTTGATTATGACATTCCTTCACTTCATGTGGAAAGTTTGAGTGAGAGGTAGAGATTACTCTTTCTAAGTCAGATGCCACAACTTCTTGATTGAGAGCCACTGATCTCTCTATATCAACAGATATCTCATCAAAGTTTATCTTCAAATATAATTTTAATGATTCTAAATCATCCTTCTTCACATAATCTTGAGGTAGAAGAACCACTAGCTACACAATAGTGGTTTATGAAACATAAGGAATTGGAGGGCTTCTGATAGGCTTGTTATCTTCAGAGTCTCCATAGTCTAATCCCAAGACCATGAATCTAGGATCTTATGACCAATCCTCTATTCCATGAGAAAAAAAATTGAACATGTGGCAACAGGTTTCTCCCCCTCACTTGGAGCATTCTCTTGGTCAATGATATTTACCTCTGCCATTCCTCCTTAATCAACTGCAGCAATAGGAGAGTCCATGGCTACTTCTTCTACAAAATCTTCAACCACATCCATAGCAATTTCAGCTCCAATAGATTCAACATTCTCTTCCTCTTCACTCTCTACCACTTCTATATATCCTATCAAGGTACTAAAAATTAATCATTCCTCTTCACTTTCAGCAACAACTGTCTCAAATTCCTCAATATCAGTGTCATATTCACTCTCCTATGAGGTATCTCTAACAATAATGTCTCTTAATACATTCTCTTATCCTTCTTCTTCACTTGTTTCATCATCATCATTGTCCCTTAGGACAACCTCTCTTCTGGGAAATATCTTTAGTGGGATAGGCACACCAAAGGATACAACATTGGTATGAGGACTTGAGGGAAGGTCAGAATCACTCATGTTATCTACAAGTGAATCCTCTATTTCTTGTACACCAGCAGCCTCCTCTTCTTCATATGAATAAACTGGTTCCACTTCATCAGGTTTTAAACCTAGATCTCTTTTATTCTTTGGCCTAGTAGGATTGGTAATAGGATTGAATTTCTCATATAGCTTAGCCTCATCATTCACCCATTTTCTTTTCTAAGGCTTCCAGCTTATCTTTATAAATTTGAAAATCACTTTGGTAATGAAAAATTTATCCTGTAAAACTATTGTTTCCTCCTTATTTCTAGAAACACCTTTCACTCTCAACATCAAGGATATTTGTGAGGTGGGGCCCGCACGATCCCCACCGTTTCTTTTTCCCTAAGTAACACACCCGCGAAAACCCTTTTTAATGAAAGTCAACTGACGTGTGTTTTAATTTCTTAACGCCCCTTTTAATTGGGTTGTTAATTCGTTACAATTAATTCTATGAATTAATTTGATCGTTTCTTAACCTGTTTTACAATCCGTTGGCATAATAATAAAATAAGACCAACACATGACTTCTTGAGGATTGTTCGTTGAGAGGTTTTGACAGAAACTCTGTACCTTCTTTTCTCTCCGCGAAGAACGTGAAGAACGCCGAACCCCTTGGAGTTCGACGACGCGACGCCGTGTTCCACGATGCTGATGATTCTCCTTCCATGACGCTTCTTCTGAGACGTTCTTCCCCGCAACAATCTCCGATCATCAACTGCTTGAGGTAGGAGATTTCGGGTCTTTTAAATTTTCTTTGTGGATTATAACAACAACATGGATTTAATTGTTATAATTAAATCTCTATGTTCTTGATCCTCGGAGTTCGTCGATGCGACGCCGAGTACCGCGCGACAGCGACGCCCTTCCGCGACGCGGTGATCCTTTTCTTCCGCGACGATCAATTCCGTGACAAACTCGCGTCCGACAATGACGTTCAGGTAGGGGTTTGATTCTTTAAATCATTGTGATTTATACCCGCGACGTTTGTTTAAAACTTTGTTGTGAAATTATTTTAAAACCCATAATGCGGTGGGTGCGGACTAACGAACAAGTCCGAACCAACCGCCTTTTTTCATTCTTGGTGTGCGGAATGGCGGACGACGACAAACGGGGCCGCAAGGGAGATTTGAGGGCCTTGTAGTGAAGATCGGGTCCTGGGAGGACCACTGGCGAAGACCGCACGCAAAACGAACCACCAGAACGCGTCCGATGGTCCGCGGAAGCTTCCGCCGACAAAACCCGCCGTGGTTGAAGCCGCGGCGGCGAGGCAGTTCCACGGCCGCGCAGAACCGGGAGGCGGGACGCGGTCGACATGCCGAGTCCGGGTGCTGCGAAGCGGCCCCCACGCGGGGGCCGCGGTTCCTTCGCTCGGCCGCTCGGCCGAGCCGAGCCGAGCCGACCCGCCGGGCCGGGTCGCGCCCAACCGGGTCAGACCCGGACCCGGGTCGGGTCGACCCGGTTCGGGCCAACCCAGGGGGGTCGGGCCGGGTCGGTTCGGGCCCAGACCCCCCGTGTTCGGACCATTTTCGGTCTGTTGCTCATATCTCGAGCTACGGATCTCCAATTGATGCGCTGTCATTGGAAAAACGATCCTTGGATCGAGGTGGTCGTTTCGGTATATTACACTCAAGGTTTCAGAATACTTTGGGTTTGGCTGAGTTGGTTCGTACACGAAACCAACCGGGCCCTCGGAGCGGAAACGCTCATAACATAAGCTCCGGACATCTGATTGACGTGCCGTCGACTTTGGTAGATTCCTCTATGTGAGACGGATCTTTTGGCTCACTCCGCCCGAGGTTTGGACGTAGGTGGAGTATGGTTGGGTTGGTTTTGCCTTAAAAACCAACCGAGCCCCTGGAACGAAAAAGCCAATAACTCTCAGACCGGGCGTCCGATTGACGCGCCGTCTGTTGCGTTGAGTTCTTGTTGACGATACAGAACTTTTGGATACATCAACTGCGGACTTTGAGCCAGTTGATGTATCAGCCTCTCGGCTCGTGGAGCGGACCCTCCCGAACGAGCTTGTTGTGTGCGGGGACCCTAGAGCTGGCTGCGACTGCGACGATGATGAAAACAGTATGGGAATCCTCCATGGATTCGGCAGTGACCACTACGATACATCTTGGGATATATCGACTCTGGACTACATGTCAGTTGATGCATCGACCTCTCAGCTCGTGGAGTGGACCCTCCCGAAATGAGCATACTGTGTGCGGAAACCCTAGAGCCGGTTGAGACTTGATGACTGCTCGATGTGTTACGGATAACCCAGTGGGGAGCGCTTGGTTGTAGCAGAAGACCCACGACGGAGGAGCGCTTGGTTGTAGCAGCAGACCCGCGGTACTCAACAGAAGGAGTACCTCTGGAGGCTATGAGGGGGAGCGCTTGGTTGTACCGGCAGACCCACGACGGAGGAGCGCTTGGTTGTAGTAGCACGGGGGAGCGCTTGGTTGTAGCGGCAGAACCACGATGGAGGAGCGCTTGGTTGTAGCGGCACAGGGGAGCGCTTGGTTGTAGCGGCAGACCCACGATGGAGGAGCGCTTGGTTGTAGCGACTGACCCATGGTACTCAACAGAAGGAGTATCACTAGGGACTATGAGGGGGAGCACTTGGTTGTAGCGGCAGAACCATGGTGGGAAGCACTTGGTAGTAGCAGCAGGCCCACAGTACTCGATAGGTGGAGTACTACAACAGTCCAAGGTAAGAGGGAAGCGCTTGGTTGTGGCGGCATGCCCTTTGTTCTTGATAGAGAGGGAGTTTCCCGATAGCTATGTTTTCAAATTCATGATCGATCCTGTGTGGGTAATTGCGGAGTTTAGTACCTATCGATCCTTTGTGGGTCCGATGGCTTAGATGAATCAGTGGATATATCTGATCATCTCTGTCGTCTTACGATGAAGTATACCTGTGTGAGCTGAATCCTATTTGTTTTCCTCTGTGGATTGAGTTTTACTATCCTGTGTGGATTACGTTTTGCTTTTCTGTGTGGATTACGTTTGCTTTCCTGTGTGGACTGGGTTGTACTTGGGCTCAGAGGTTGGAGCGTACTGGAATTGATGACTTAGGTATATGTATGGTCATATACCTAAGAAGTGTCGGATGTTACTTCGTGATTGTATCTTTCCTTTGTGGTTTATCCTTTGTGGATTTTGGGAGACTTTCGGGGGTCTCGGGGTCCCTACTGCGTAGATTATACTCACCCCTGCACGGGCTATGCTCGCACTACATTATGTTGGTTGCAGATGAAGGACAGCGCTGATCGTGGTTGAGGCTTGCGGAGCAGGATGGTACCTAGAGGTGGACCACTGGGCGGGACGTACTCGGAGCGGTCGGCTGGACTCGAGGAGCAGTGGAGGCTATCTGTAACCACCCTTTAGGTGGGACTTCCAGCGGGCGGCTCAACGTTGCGGCTCTACTTTCAGTTACTGTTTTCCCTTTTTGATTTGTAATTTACTTTCATCCTTGGGTTTGTATTCTGGCCCATTCACTTTCCGCACTTACTGTTGTACCCAGTTTTCAGCTAGTGTTTACTTCTGCTTGCTTGCTCTGTGGTGTTTTTTTACTTTACAAAGGCAATGCCTTCCCTGTTGACTGGGATTTACACCTTGGTGCTAGTCGCCAGCCCCTGGGCTATGGAAGACGGGTTTGGGGTAGTCACGGCACTGGCCCGAGGACGGGTCATGACAAATTGGTATCAGAGGAGTTCGGTTCTACCGCAGAACTTTGGACTCTGATCTTTCTTCTATGTGAAGCAATAGTGTTAAGCGTATTGGGTGTGGTTATCAGTCTAGGGAGTCCAGTGTTGGTGCGGCGGCCGACGTATCCGTACACCAGGACCCTGAATTCTGATTTATGACTAAATGCACGAACACATTGATTGCATGTGTGTTTCAAGTTTTCTTTGTGATTACTTTGTGTCAGCTCACCAGGTATACTGTTCTGACCATGGCGCACCTGTTTCCTTTTCAGGATGGACCCACGACGGCAGCCAGCTAGGGTTCCGAGCGTTGTGCGTGACGACAGCCCACTGAGCGACGAGGCCTTGGTACAAGGCCCTTTGACAGCAGAGGCATCGGCGGTACCACTACCCACCGAGCCACCGATGCTTCCAGCCCCGGCTGCTGACGATGAACATCGCCTTGGTGCTCTGCACGAGTTTCAGTGCCAGCGACTGCCCAGGTTCCGTGGGGAGACGGACCCCCAGGCAGCCGAGGACTGGCTTGAGGCAGTCGTATGAGTTTTCAGGCTAGTGAGGACACCAGCAGACCTCATGGTGATCCTCGCAGCAAGCCTACTGCACGCAACAGCGGGCCGATGGTGGAGCTTGATGCTCCAGGTGCACGACGAGGAATCTCTCCTCTGGACGGACTTTGAGAGCCTCTTTCGCTCGGAGTTCATCCCAGCCACTCTCCGTGTGGTGTGCATCCAGGAGCTACTACAGCTGCGACAGGGCAGCATGACAGTAGACCAGTACGCGGCAAGGTTTACCGATCTCTCACGCTATTCCACAGACATGGTACGAGACCCATTCTTCAGGGCCCGAACCTTTGAGCAGGGGCTCATGCGAGAGATCAGAACTTTAGTTGTATCTCACAGCATTCCGACACAGACAGGGGTGCTAGAGCGAGCCCTCTTAGTAGAGATTTTCCTTGCTGAGCAGTCTCCAGCAGCAGGACCCATCTCTAGCAGGCATGCAGTAGAGTCTTCTGCAGCGGGCAGTAGACAGATGACGCAGGGGTCAAAGAGGACTAGACCTACAGGTGGTTGACAACATGACTCAGTATCGTTTGTGCGAGGCACTCGGGGTGGACAACGACTTACCATGAGAGGGAAGTGTTACTCTTGTGGCGGGATTGGTCACATGGCTCGTGACTGTCCGACCCGCCATACGGATGACCAGAAGATGAACGAAGGACCCCCCAGGTAGAGGCAGAGGTTCGATCAGGGTGGGCCACAAGGAATAGGCGGCCATGGCAGGGGAGCTGGCCGTGCAGCCGGAGGTGGACGATGCTTCGGGGTGTTGCCACCACCACCACCAGGAGGTCCACCCCGACCGCAGGGGACAGGAGGACATGGGCGAGCTCAGCTTCAGGCAGCTGAGGCCTACGATCATGGAGCTCTAGGAGCAGATGGACAGGAGCGAGACTAGCTCCAGACCTGGAGACTATTGTTCATGTTGCTTCTAGTTTTGTTGATGTTTGTTTGTAGATGCCTTGTGTCTTTGTACTTGAGCTGCAGTAATAAAAGACACCTCTTCTTGTGGCATTTACTTTCTATTCCTCTCTTGTGTTGTTACTAAGAGGTTCCGGTTTAGACTGTTGACTTGACCCTCACTTGTGAGATACCTACTGGAGGAGACCCAGTTACCACACACTGATGCCGACAGTGTGACTCAACCCTTGGAGGCGAGAGCAATGGTTGGATCTCTTGGTAGTAGCGTTGAGGACTTACGACATCATCCTTGGTATGGGTTAGTATCATCCATGTCCGAATTGACTGTATTAGGAAAAGAAAGTGGTTCATCCATGGGATGAGACCAGTTTTCTCTTATCGACAAAGAAGAAATCTTAGCAGCTTTTGTGGGACCGGAGATGGTCCAGGCCACGACAGAGAAGGTCCAGGTCTTTCAGGAGTGGATGAGGATAGCTCAGAGCCGACAAAAGTATTATGCTGACAGGAGGCGGAGGCCATAGGAGTTTGATGATGGGGTGACTTTTACGGAGGTCCCAGTGGAGATCGAGGATCGACAGGACCGGGTCCTACGTGGATGATCGATTCCTCTAGTGAGCTTTAGATGGACGCTCGGGAACCTCCAGGAGAGCACTTAGGAGCGGGAGGCTCAGATGCATGCTCAGTACCGCCTTTGTATCCCTAAGCTTGTGTTGAAGCTTTACGGGGACGTAAAGCCCTGTGGTGGGAGTAATGTAAAGACCCGTAAATTTTAAGGAAATTTTTTTCTAAATTTTCTTTGGAATTTTACAAGAACTCAGTTTCTGACGGCACCTGATTCCGAGGCCCGGTGTGCCCGGAATCATTTTCCGAAGTTTGGCTCGGGTACGTTCAGTGAACGAACGAGCGGGGTTTTATAACTTTTGAACCGGTGCTCGGAATAGAATTCCGAGGGCACCGATGGAATCGCAGCGCCGGTATTTGCTTAGAAACTCCTTTTCTGGAGTTGCGTTTGCTCGGGTGTGGTTTTTAATTTTTGGGGTTTAAGTTAAGAAATAAAATAAAGTTGTACGACAAATTTTATTTTATTTCCCTTAAGCCACTTTAAGATGCTTAAACTGAGTTGAAGCGGATAGGGTGGAACCCAAAATATCCTACCCTCTTGGTAGGATATTTGTGAGGTGGGGCCCGCACGATCCCCACCGTTTCTTTTTCCCTAAGTAACGCACCCGCGAAAACCCTTTTTAATGAAAGTCAACTGACGCGTGTTTTAATTTCTTAACGCCCCTTTTAATTGGGCTGTTAATTCGTTACAATTAATTCTATGAATTAATTCGATCGTTTCTTAACCTGTTTTACAATCCGTTGGCATAATAATAAAATAAGACCAACACATGACTTCTTGAGGATTGTTCGTTGAGAGGTTTTGACAGAAATTCTGTACCTTCTTTTCTCTCCACGAAGAACGCGAAGAACGCGAAGAACGCCGAACCCTCGGAGATCGACGACGCGACGCCGTGTTCTGTGACACCGATGATTATCCTTCCACGACGCTTCTTCCGAGACGTTCTTCCCCACAACAATCTCCGATCATCAACTGCTTGAGGTAGGAGATTTCGGGTCTTTTAAATTTTCTTAGTGGATTATAACAACAACATGGATTTAATTGTTATAATTAAATCTCTATGTTCTGGATCCTCAGAGTTCGTCGACGCGACGCCGAGTACCGCGCGACAGCGACGCCCTTCCGCGACGCGACGATCCTTTTCTTCCGCGACGGTCAATTCCGTGACAAACTTGCATCTGACGACGACGTTGAGGTAGGGGTTTGATTCTTTAAATCTTTGTGATTTATACCCGTGATGTTTGTTTAAACCTTTGTTGTGAAATTATTTTAAAACCGCTAATGCGGTGGGTGAGGACTAACGAACAAGTCTGAACCGACCGCCTTTTTTCGTTCTTGGTGTGCGGAATGGCGGATGACGACAAATGGGGCCGCAAGGGCGATTTGAGGGCCTTGCAGTGAAGATCGGGTCCCAGGAGGACCACTGGCGAAGACCGCACGCAAAATGGACCACCGGAACGCGTCCGGTGGTCCGCGGAAGCTTCCGCCGGCAAAACCAGCTGCGGCTGAAGCTGCGGCGGAGAGGCGGTTCCACGGCTGTGCGGAACCAGGAGGCGGGACGCGGCGAGCATGCTGTGTCCGGGTGCTGCGGAGCGGCCCCCGTGTGGGGGCCGCGGTTCCTTCGCTCGGCCGCTCAGCTGAGCTGAGCCGAGCCGACCCGCCGGGCCGGGTCGCGCCCAGGCCGAGCTGGGCCGGGTCGCGCCCAACCGGATCGGACACGGACCTGGGTCGGGTCGACCCAGTTCGGGCCGACCCAGGGGGGTCGGGCCGGGTCGGTCTGGGCCCAGACCCCCCCTTTTCGGACCATTTTCGGTCTTTTGCTCATATATTGAGCTATGGATCTCCGATTGACGCGCCGTCATTGGCAACACAATCCTTGGATCGAGATGGTTGTTTCAGTATATTACACTCAAGGTTTCAGAATACTTTGGGTTCAGCCGGGTTGGTTTGTACACGAAACCAACCGGGCCCTCGGAGCGGAAACACTCATAACTTAAGCTCCAGACGTCCGATTGACGTGCCGTCGACTTTGGTGGATTCCTATATGTGCGACAGATCTTTTGGATGACTCCGCCCGAGGTTTGGACGCAGGTGGAGTATGGTCGGGTTGGTTTTGCCTTAAAAACCAACCGGGCCCCTGGAACGAAAAAGCCAATAACTCTCAGACCGGGCGTCCGATTGACGCGCCGTCTGTTGCGTTGAGTTCCTGTTGACGATATGGAACTTTTGGATACATCAACTGCGGACTTTGCGCCAGTTGATGTATCAGCCTCTCGGCTCGTGGAGCGGACCCTCCCGAATGAGCTTGTTGTGTGCGGGGACCCTAGAGCTGGCTGCGACTGTGACGATGATGAAAACAGTATGGGAATCCTCCATGGATTCGGCAGTGACCACTATGGTACATCTTGGGATATATCGACTCCGGACTACATGTCGGTTGATGCATCAACCTCTCAGCTCGTGGAGTGGACCCTCCCGGAACGATCATGCTGTGTGCGGAAACCCTAGAGCCAGTTGAGACTTGATGACTGCTCGGTGTGTTACGGATAGCCCAGTGGGGAGCGCTTGGTTGTAGCAGCAGACCCACGGCGGAGGAGCGCTTGGTTGTAGCGGCAGACCCGCGGTACTCAATAGAAGGAGTACCTCTGGAGGCTATGAGGGGGAGTGCTTGGTTGTAGCGGCAGACCCACGACGGAGGAGCGCTTGGTTGTAGCGGCACGGGGGAGCGCTTGGTTGTAGCGGCAGACTCACGATGGAGGATCGCTTGGTTGTATTGGCACAGGGGAGCGCTTGGTTGTAGTATACTTTAGATATTTAAAAATAATTTTAACAGTAGTTAGATGGGATTCTTTGGGATTGGATTGAAAATGAGCACACATGCATACACTGAACATAATATCAGGTCGACTAGTAGTAATATAGAGCAGACTCCCAATCATACCTCTGTAATTGGTTCAATCCACTGGTTTACCAGTTTCATTAGTATACAACTTACAAGTGGTACTCATAGGTGTATCTATACCTTTATTACTATCCAAACCAAAATGTTTCAGCAAATTCTTAATATATTTACTTTTATTTAAAACAATACCATTTTTATTTTGAAAAATTTGAAATCTAAGGAAAAATTTAATTTCTGCCATTAAAATCATTTCAAATCCATCTTGCATCATATTTGAAAAATTAGTACATAAAGAATTTATATAGGATCCAAAAAAATTCCATATATATAAATTTATACTATTAAAACATCTTTGAAAATTCTTTTAATAAAAAATAGTAAGATCAACTATTACTTTAGTAAAACCTTTTGAAATGAGAACAGAACTAAGTCTATCATACCAAGCTCTAGGAGCTTGTTTTAGACCATATAAGGATTTATAAATTTTTAAGAAATGATTTGAAAAATGGGGATTTGTAAAACCAGGGGGTTGTTCAACAAATACATCCTCAACTATATACCCATTTAGAAATTCACTTTTTACATACATTTGATAAAGTTTGAAATTTAGATGAGCCGCATAGGCAAGTAGTATCCTAATGGCCTTTAGTCTAGATACAGGTGCAAAGGTTTCCTCATAGTATATTCCTTCTTCTTGACTATATCCTTTTTCAACTATTCTAGCCTTATCTCTAACTATGTTTCCAGATTCATCAAACTTATTTATAAACACCCATTTAGTGCCTATGGTCAAAGTGTCTTTAGGTCTTTCTACTAATTCCCAAAATTTGTTTCTTTCAAACTGATTTAATTATTCTTGTATAGATATCACCCAAAATTAATCATTGATAGCATTATTAATATTTTTGGGTTCAAGCTATGAAATAAAAGCTTGATGTTCAACCTGGTTTCTCAGAGAAGCTCTAGTTTGTGTCCCTCTATTTAGATCACCTGCTACAACATCTAAAGGACGATTCTTGAGAGTTCTAATACCTATAGAAAGAGTTAAAATAGACTCCTCATGGTTTTCTATAGGTTTAGATTCAACATGCTCTGATTCTGGAAAATTTCCAGAACTAGTCATTTTCACTAAGGGTTCATTGTCTTTATCATTAAGGTCCAAAATTGACATATCTTCCTTAAGATGTTCAAGAAAGGTTTTGGGTTCATATGGATCAACCTCATTAAATTTGACATGAACTGATTCTTCCACACATTTGGTTCTCTTATTGAATACTCTATAAGCTTTACTAGAGATTGAGTAACCTAAGAAAATTCCTTCATCACTCTTGGAAGAAAATTTATCAATATTATCCCTAGTGTTTAGGATAAAGACTTTGCAAACAAAAAATCAAAAGTAATTAACCTTAGGCTTCCTATTATTCCATATCTCATAAGGGGTTTTATTAAGAATAGTTCTAATTAAGACTCTATTGATGATGTAACAATCTTTATTAACATATTCAGCCCAAAATTAGATAGGCAAGTTATACACATTTAGCATAGTCTGGGTAATCTCTTAAAGTGTCGTATTTCTTCTTTCTATAACTCCATTTTTTTGAGGTGTTCTAAGAGAAGAGAAATTGTGATTATATCCATTATGTGATAAAAAATATTCAAACTACGGATTTTCAAACTCATATCCATGATCACTTCTCAAGGTCTTAATTCTAAGTCCACTAAGATTTTATACAAACTTGGAATATTTAATGAAGTAAGAACATGCTTCAATTTTATGAACTAGAAATTATACCCAAGTGTATATGGAAAAAACATCTATAAAAACATAAAAATAGTAATTCCCATTTAAACTTGAAACTTTTGATGGTCTAAACAAATCCATGTGAACTAACTCAAGCAATTGAGAAGTTGAAAATTATTTCTTTGGTTTGAAAGAAAATTTGTGTTGTTTTCCCTTTTGATAAGGATTAAAAAATTTGTTAAGTGGGAATTCCAATTTAGGTAAGTCTCTAACTAAACCTTTCCTAGTCAATTTCCTAAGTGAGTGAACGTTGCAGTGTCCTAATCTTCTATTCCATAACCAAGATTCCTTATGAAAATCATTTAAACAAGAAAAATTTTTCATAACTAGAGAGTTTAAATCAAAGGCATATACATATTAATTTCTAAGAGTTGTGGATATTAAATCATTATTATAATTAAAAACATTGAATGCATCATTTTAAAACTTAACATTAAAACCATCATCACACAACTAAGAGATACTTGATAGATTGTATTTTAACCCATAAAAAAGTACTTTTAAAATTAATATAGTATTAGGGTTACCAATTTGGCTTAAGCTGACAATATTCCCTTTAGAATTATCACCAAATGTAACATGTCCACCATCAAATTTAATTAGGCTCTTAAATAATGAATAATACCCTACCATATGTCTTGAACATCCACTGTCCAAGTACCATAGGGTCTTACAAGATCTCTTTAAACAATTTTCCTGTAAAATAGATTAAGTATAGGGTAGCTTTGGTACCCAGATTTTCTTTGGTCCAGAGAGGCTAGCAAGTAAAACTTTGAGAACCCATATTTTTCTTATAGGTTTCCTATAATCAAAAGATATTTTTAAAGACCTGAACACTTTGTTAGGTCCCTTAGAAAATTGTTTTTCAAAATATGGTCCAGAACATGAACTAGAAGTGAACTATCCAGATTTTGGAAGAAATTTGTTCTTAATAATCCTTATCTGTCCTGGTTGATATCTTAAACCAATTGTGTATTTTTGGAGAAATTTGTTTCCCTATAAACTGATTCAATGTATCTCTACATGTAGTAAACTTCTCAAGATCTCGTTTTAATTTCTCATTTGATAATTTAGGTTCAGTATTTTCTTTTAACAGCTGAGCAAATTTTTATTTCTCAATATCCAAATCAGACTTATAATTGGCATTTAAAGCATGTTGTCTTTTAAATAATTTATATTTATCATTGAGTTCATTAAAGGTATACTCAATAATTCCAAAGTATTCAAATAGTTCATACTTAGTCATATCTTCCTCACTATTTGATTCACTTTCATTCCCAGAATAGTAAGCATTATTTATAGGAGAATTAGGTATTACCTCAGATGTTTCTGTCATGAAACACAGGTTTGCATGTTTGTTCTTTTCAATATCGGAAGTGTTAGATCCACTGGAGCTATCTTCTAAAGCACTCCAAGTAACTTTCATATCCTTTTTATATCCCTTGCCATTGTATTCACATTTCTTCTTAAATTTCAGCTTGGGGCAATCAACCTTCACATGGCCTTTTCATTTGCACTCATAGAAGACTATCTCATTAGTATTGTCATTCCATTTTCTGTCCTTTTTCTACTATCCTTTACTATCATACCTTACTTTAAAGTTTGAATTTCTAAAGAAATTCTTCTTTCGGTAGAACTTTTTGAATCTCCTAGTAAGATGAGCCATTTCATTATCACTGTCAGAATCTGAATCTTCACTGGTGGAACTGTCTATAAGAACTTGAACTTTTTCATTATCTTTTCTCTTTGACATACCAGTCTTGAATGCTATAGATTTATTTTTTGGTTCTTCATCTACTTCTTGATTTACCTTAATCTCTTCTTCGTACATCATAAGTTTTCTAATTAGTTCCTTCACTGGTATCTTGATCATATCACAAGATTCTCGGATAGAAATAGAAGTTCCTCTCCATCTGTTAGGTAGGCATCGAAGCAACCTCATAATATAATCCTTGTTGTCCACTGGTTTCCCAATAAGACTCATGGTATTTAGTATTTAATTTAAACTGAGATACATTTCAAATATAAGTTCATCAGGATTCATTTTAAAATTATCATATTTAATAGTATGAGTATTTAATCTCATTTCTTTAACATTGGTTGTTCCCTCATGAGAAACAACCCAATTATCCCAAATTTCATATGGAGTTTTACAGTTAGATATTCTATTGAATTATTCATCACCTAGAAAACATTACAATGCATTCATTTCTTTACAGTTATTTTTATATGTAGCTTGAGTCAACTGAGACCATGTGTCCCTAGAAGTAGTAGGCAATGCATGTTGTTCTTCAATTGTGTCCCAGATTTCAGGACCCATGCTCTCTAGATACATTTTCATTTTTAATTTCTACTTAGAATAGTTATTACCATTAAAGAAAGGTGGCATGTTGGAAGTTGCACCCTCAACTTGGTTATCCATAGTTAATTAGAATTTAAAGAACTAAAAATTAATATTTGACAGAAATTTTAAGATCTTTAAGATACAACTAAAATCACAGTTGAAAAGAATTTAAAAACTTGCACAATAGTCCAGATGGTAGCAATAGAAATTTAACCCTTTGATACCAAATGTTGGTCAGAGTGGAAACTCAAGAGGGGGTGAATTGTGTTTCTACTTAAAATTTATGTTAAACACTTTATGAAAAAGATCCCCCAATTTGGAAACAGCCCAGTTAATTAAGGAAGTAGAGATATAATGTTTAGTTGGTCAACAAGTTTCTCAAAGGGTGATTAGTCTTTATTTGAATAAGTGTAAAACACTCATTCAACTTTTGAAATAGGTTTACTTAATTAAACATATACACACACTAACTATAACTAACTAATAGAGTTAATGTAAAATAGTTTTCTATTTTTGAAATTATGAGCAGTGGAAAATAGGAAAACAGAGTATTACAAAATATAGTACACAGAAGAATTAACCAAGAGGTTCAATCTCAAGCTAAGACATAATCCTCTCCACTTGGTGATCACCTTCCACCAAATAGTTTATATTAACAATAAACTTGATACACAGCCTGTATCAGATATTACAACAGTTTTCAAAAAATATCCATGGATCACACCCTCTACCATAGTTACACGTGGGAAATAAAAGTCTAAGTAAAGTTTTATGTGAGGATTTTTAGTATCCCCCAGTTCAAGCACAGAAGACAGTGTGTGTAATAGAAAAACACACACTTATCAGAAATGTAATATAATAAACACAATAAAGATAATGTTATAAATATTAAGTTTAGAATTCTCTATGTGTTTTCATTTCAACTCTTGACTCCTTGGAGTAAAGAAATTGTAGATTGAGTCTTTATATGGAAGTTGTCTCCAAAACAGAGTATCACAACTTCTAGTTCTAGCTTCCAGGTATTGAGTGTTCTGCTTCTTGGTTTGACATAGATTTGATGAAGCACAAAATATAGTCTTGAATTTGTTCTCCCAAAATGATCTTCTTAAGGCTCTTGGGTTCATAGTGTGAGTGTTGGTGTTTTTCTTTTGTTCTTAAGATATATCGTGTAGTGACTGTCTCTCTAGTGTCCTCTTTCTTCACTTCCTTGGTCTTCTATTTTATATTTGAAGTCCGACAATAGAAATAGGAAAACCATGTGTGTTCTTCCTTGTACCTCGTTCTGTCTCTAGATACAGTATCTTGATATGTATACAATAATTATTAATTAATGTCAAAATCATTAAAGTTACCAAATATGAATGTTTGAATAATCTTAAATAAATTTACAAAGTATGGAGTAGAAGAGTGGGTATTGGTAGACTAGTAATAGTAGCCTTTTAAACGGTAGCCCTCAGCAGCAACCTTCAGCAGTAGCCTTTAGTAGTAGGCTTTTTCGGTATCCTTATACGATAGCTTTCAGTGGCATCTTTCATTGGTATCTTTCATTGGTAGCTTTCATCGATAGCCTTGTAGCAGTAAATTTTATCGGTACCATTATAGTAATAGCCTTTGAACGATAGGCTCGTAGCGATGACCTTACATTGATAACTCAGAGATGAGGTTCCTCAACGGTAACCTCTATCGGCGACCTTCTATCAGTAACCTCTATCGATAACCTCTATCAGTGACCATTTACTTAGAGAAAATTTTCACTGTAATCTTTAAATGAGAGAGAAGTGAGATTAAAAAATACATAGTTATTACTTGATAGAAACTAAGAATATTAATGAAACACAATTATCCTATAAAAGAAACATTATTTGGGATTATCAAAATAGGTGAGTCCAATAATCTTTGATATGATATGGGTTACAAGCCAAACAAACACCTTGGATGAAAGTTATAACCATTTGAAATTTAAGAAATTGGGGTCTGCAAATAAAATCTCAGTTTTAGAGGACTTTTGGGCGTTTTTGGAGGAATAAAAAGGTATAAAATACTTGAAGAGTTGGTACAGGACCTAAACGGTGTAGATCTTGTCGTATACTTTGATTTGATATGTCGTAGAGCCCAAATGGACACCCGGATTAAAAGTTATGGTCATTTGAAGTTTGAGTTCAATTTTTGACTTTTGAAATTTGAATATATTTTTTCCTTTGATTATCACATGATTTATATATAACTTGGTTTTATCTCATTTTATAAGCTTCAATTTGACTGGTTGTTGAGCTGAAATGGACTCTCAGATAAGAAGTTATGGTCATTTGATGCCGAAGTTTGTTCTTCAACTTATTGAAGATTCATTTTCAGTTTAAAAATATTATTAACTAATAATTATAAATATTAATTAATTGACACATTATCAATAATTAAAATTATAAATAATAATTAAAAATAAAAATAAATAAATAAATCATTTTTTTCATTTTTTTCCTCAATTTTGTGGTGGTTTTAAAAAATCGCTGCTAAAAATTGATTTTTTTGTGAATAAATTTTAAAACAGTGATAAAAATATTTTAAAAAACATTTAGCGTTGGTTTTTTCACGGTTGTTTTTAAAACTGCTGCTAAAACACTTTTTTCTTGTAATGATTCATTAGTAATATATAGGAATTGACCGCACATCAATCTGACACACAATGTGTTTGGTATGACTCAAAGTATAGGTTTTTAATATAAAAGTGTCATTTTAGTTTAAAATGTGTCACATAGACAAAACTGAGAAAAAGATATCAGGTTATTTTCAAACCTTGGGGTAGTTATTCATAATTCATTTGTGATATGTATTAATTGATTGTATTTTAATCTAAAAAAGGGTGTGGTATATACGACTCGAAGTGCATGTTTTCAATATAGAAATATCATTTTAGTTTAAAATAAGTGTGACATAGCCAAAATTGATAAAATGGGTTTGGATTTTTTTTAAACTTTAGAAAAAATATCCATAGTTCGTTTTTTATGTGTATGAATTGATCGTACATCAATTTGACGCATGATGTGGTCGATATGACTTGAAGTGTGGGTTTTCAATATAAAAGTGTCATTTTAGTTTAAAACATACATCACATATCCAAAACCAAGAAAACATGATTGGATTATTTTAAAACTTTATAAAAATGATCCAAAACTTATTTGTGATGTCTAGGGATTGAACACACATCAAAGTGTGTGTTTTCAATATAAAAGTTTCATTTTAGTTTAGAATGCATATCACATAGCCAAAACCAAGAAAATGAGCTCAGTTTGTTTTTAAAAATTAGGAAAACAATCCATAATTCATTTGTGGCATGTCAGAATTGACAACGTGTCAATCCGATGCACGTTGTGGTCGGTATGACTCTAAGTGCATGTTTTTAATATAAAAGTGTCATTTTAGTTTAAAACGTGCATCACATAGCCAAAAATAAGCAAACAATCTCATTTTGTTTTCAAGCTTTAGGAAAATTATCTATAAATCATTTGTGACATGTAGGAATTGACCATATGTCAATCTGACACATGATTAACTGATAATATCATTAATATATATATATATATATATATATATATATAGTAATTAACAATATAATTTATCATATATGAATTATATAACATTAAAATTAATTTTTTTATTTTATTATTTACTGATACTAAAATCCACATTGGTTTTTTTATTGGGACAAGCTTTTGTATGGAGGTTGATCTTTAGAGAAAGCCTACTATAAGAGTTACAATTTTGTATATTGGTTGTAATTTTTTTTGATTAATTATAAATATCACATCAACATAAATATTTTTTATTTAAATTTTGAATTGAAAAGATAGTGCAATGTTATTTTTATATTTTAAATTGATTTTATGTTTATACGTATTTTTGTCTATTTGTATTCTTATTGAGTTCATTATTATAGGGTTGTTGCAGCCTCACAATAGTTACATGGCCTTTATCAGTGCTACCAAAAGCATTGATAAAGGTTTAGAGCTTTTAACATCCACTACCACATATTTTACTTTATTCAGCTCTAACCTTTATCAGTGATAAAAAAAGCATTGATAAAGGAGTACTTTTTATCAGTACTAAAAAAATGCTCATAAATGGTGCTTTTATCATTCCTAAAGAATTTATTGATAAAAGTACTCCTTTATTAGTATGCATAAAAGTACCCCCTTTATCAGCACTTTTTTAATGCTGATAAAATGTGCTTTGATCAGTGTTTTTCTTAGCATTGATAGAAGTATGTCTTTTATCAGCGCTAAAATGATTTTTTTAGCACTGATAAAAGATATATTTCAAAAAATATATATATCATTAAAAATATTTTATTAATATATAAATATATTTATATCAATATAAATATAATATATTTTATAAAATATGATTTAGATACTAGGAAATATGTCATCATAGTTAATATATAAGATATTTAGTGTAAAATGTTTATAAAATAATTAAAAAATAATATTAATTAACAATTTTCTAATTATTATTGAGTATTAGTCATTTAATAACAAATTGAAGATAAAAAATTGAATAAATTAATAAATAATCTAAAATAAGTTGAAAACATGATTCAAACTTTAAAGAACCACAATTTTTAATTCAGTTCCTCCTTTAAGCTCTATCATATATCAAATTTAATCTTTCTAAAACATATACATCATGGTGACCTAGGGGAACCCCGAACATCATTTTTTTTGGGGTAAAAAAGGTCTAAAAGTCCTCCAAAACTAAGTTTTTTATCAAGGTACCCCCATTTTTTAAGATTTGATGAGATTTCATCCTCATTTAAGGGAGTATTGTCATATTTTCTTGGTGGAGACTCAATTATTTCTCAAGGATTACACACATATGGATATTATGATGCTCAAATTTTAGAATTTTTTGTATGACACTGTTATTTATAATTAAATATTTACACATATATACATATTTAAATATATTTACACATAAAATTAAATTTTATAAATAAATATGTATACATAAACTACTAAAAATGACTTTTAAAATTGCTAGAAAAAGCCTTTATCAATGTAACACCCTGAACTAGGAGCCACTAAACTGATTCCCTGAGTCAGTGAACCACATGACCTCAGGCGCTCCTCCCCGTATGCCAAAGGCTTCCGACTAGTAGTAAGGGTCTAATGAGATATGTGGGGAGACTATAGCCTCTTTATCAAAGTAATACAAAACAAATAGAATAATAAATAATAAACATGCATCACAAATCCAATTCCCAAAACTAGTTACATGCCCACAACCAAACAATAATATATCATGTCATGTCTTACATTGCCAAGTGTAAAGGAAAAACCCAAAATAAAGACAAGATGAAGAATCCCCAAAACGTGTCCTAACACTAATTCTGGTTCCCTCATCCATGCACATCCCTGAGCCCTAAATCAACCCTATATCATAGGCCCCTTTCCCTTGTCATGTTAACAACAATGAAATCTTCTTGGGTACCCATGGGTGTCATTAGACCCATTATACTCATCCAAAACAGATCCCACATAGATCATGAGGGGTTCAATTCATCATTAAATTAACCCAATCATCATTTCCTACCAAAGATACCAAATGGACAACAAGAAGGCACCACAATGCAACCACATACACATAAATTAGGACATCAAGACTATGGGATATAACTTGTAGACCATGAAACTCAAGTTTTTAGATAAACGCTCACTTAATCTTAGCCTTTGATACAAAATCAAATAACATTAAAATCCCAAACTTTGAATCTATTGGAAAAAACAAGGTTTTATGGATTTAGAAGGATAAGAATATATCACAAGTCCATTTTCCAGAAAATAGAAGGAAGATGAGTGTTAAACTCACCTAGATCTTTGATTCGCACCCAAACACACTCTAAAAAGCTCAAAACAAGGGATATTAATCCTTAGGAAGCTTGGGGAAGAAGGGTTTGTCACCAAGGTTGCTGGGAATAAATGGGGGAACTCATGTTTGAACCCTTAAATCTTGAGGGGGTGGGAATTTTCCCTCTTTTAATGAGGCGCATGGTTTGGCCGCATAGTTGGCCAAACCATGAGCCAACCTCTACCCAAGTGGGGATTGGGTCACTTGGTCTTCTGGGAAGCCTACAAAATTTGAAAAACCATGTAGTGGTTGTATAGAATGGCTATGTCCAAGCTCACATGGTTTCAGGCTCCCCCTTTACACAGTTTCTCAACAGCACACTTACCTCTTAGGCCTGCACAGTTTTGGCGCATGGTTATTACAATCTATGAATCAACCGTGAAACATGAACTAGATGGATATTTTCCCCCTTTTCATGAATCTAACCCTTGGTACACTCCCAATACTCCTTATACACCTGAGAACCATTTCATTAACAAAAAAGGAGATTTTGATAAAAAATTAAACAAGAACATAACTTATAAAAATTTTGGGGTTTTAAAACCTCTCCATATTATAACAACTCATCATCAAGCCACACTATCAAGTATTATTGAGTCTTCAAGGTAAAATGATCAAGCCATTGGTCCCGCATATCCGCCTCTATCTACTAAGTTTCTTCCTAAATTTTACCATGCTGCCACAACACTCGGACTAACGGAACAACCTTACCTTGTAATAATTTATCATTGTGATCTACAATGTGAACTGAATCCTCCTAAAAGGACACATCAACCTCAATCTTGGCATCATCCATAATGATTACATGAGAAGGATTGTGGTGATACTGTCGAAGTTGTGACACATGAAAAACATTGTGTATGCCACTATACTATTGTATAAGAGCCAATCAATATAACACTAGTATGATCCTCTCTATAATCTCAAATTCCCCCACATACTTGGGTGCCAAATTTCCCTATTTCTCAATCTGAAGGTGACCCAACCTTTGCGACACTCTAAGGAACACACGATCACCCACTGTGAACTTGAGAGGTTGACGACGTCAATTAGCATACGACTTATGCCTACTATGAACTGTATTCATACACTTCCTAATCAACTGAACCTACTCTGATGTATCTTTCATAAGATTCGTCCCTAAAAGATTTAATTTCCTAGCCTCCATCCAACATAACGGAGTTCTACATAGCCTACCATAGAGCGCCTTATATGGTGTAATCTAAATAGTCATCTGATAACTATTGTTATAGGAAAAATCCACAACCATTAAGTGTTTTTCCCAAGATTCACCTAAGTTTAGGACACATTCCCTTAATATTTACTCTAGCACCTATATAGTATGTTCCGACTTCCCATCTGTGTGTGGGTGAAAAGTTGTACTTAGAAGCACCTAGATACAAATCACCTTTTGTAACCCTTTCCAGAAGTGTGAAGTAAAATGTAGATCATGATCTAAAACAATACTTTGAGGTGGATCATGAAAATGTACTACCTCCCAAACATACATGTCACCCAATTGGTCCATTGTACAAGTCTCTCGAGTGGGTAAGAAATGTGCTACCCTGGTCAACTGTTCCACAATTACCCATATCTTATCATTCTTTCAAGGCATCCTCAAAAGTCCTACCATGAAATCCATAGTGACATCATCCCACTTTCATTTCAAAATGGGTAATTTCTATAGTAAACCAAATTTTCACTGATGCTTGAACTTCAACTACAAATAGGTGTAACACCGCGTCATGAAACCTGTAGCCTCTTTCTTCATCACTGAACACCAATACTGCCTAGGAAGATCATGATACATTTTTTTAAAACCTGGGTGTACTGCCCACTTTGAGGTGTGGAACTCACACATCATCTCCTCTCACATACATATGGGCACAACAACATGACCATGAACATAAATGATCCCATCCTCATCGATAGTCCAATCAGAAAGTGACTCCCCACCTGTAGGCTTTCCCTCAAGGCCAAACACTCCAGATCCTCATAATATCTATCCTTTATCTAGATTAGAAGTATATACTCAGATAAAAAATATACAAGGTTCATCTATCCCTGTACCTCATAAACCTCTAAATGCATCTTAGTGAATAAGGTCATCATCTTCCACTCGGAACTCGACTCTTGGACTTCCAGAGTCTGTGTCTTTCGGCTTAGAGCATCGACAATATTGTTCCCTTTTCCAAGAAAATAGGCCAAATCAAAGTCAAAAGATTGCATATACTTGACCCATCATCACCATTAGAGGTTCAAATCCCATTGAGAAAATATATACTTTAGGATTTTATGGTCGGTATACAGAATAAACTTTTATCCCAAAAGGTAATGTCACCAACACTTTAGAGTATAAACCACCACAACCAATTCGAGATCATGAGTAGGGTAAATTTTTTTATGCGGACTCAACTATTGTGACCCATACGCCATGACTCGATGTCCTTGTGTCAAAACTACCCCAAGTCTGACCCCGGACGCATCACAAAACAAAGTATATTCCTTAACCGGCTCGGGTGGGATCAAAATCGATACAGTAGTAAAACACTTCTTCAACTCCTGGAAGGAATTCTCACATGCTCTAGACCATTCAAACTTGATAAACTTCTTGGTTAAGACCAAAATTCATGTTTACAAGAAAGAAAGATCCTTGATGAACCTTTGGTAGTAGCCTACTAAACCTAAAAATCTTATGATATTGAAAACATTCTTGGGTTTCTCCCAAGATACCACTGCTTGAACCTTCTTTAGGTCTACCAATACACCTTTCTCCTAACGGTGTAACAATTAACATAACCCCACACATAAATTTCACCACTAGACCCAACACATCAGCAGACTTGACCGATATAAAAGAATGAAAGGCCCTTGTATCAAATAAAGCATTGTAAATCATAGAAGTTTCAAGAATCGTACCTCAAATCATCAATGGTTAAACATCACCACAGCCTAGTACATGATAAATTGCATGAAGCTAAACCACCCCTATACCTTGGGCACCAGTTTGAGTTCCTTTTTCATCACTACATTGTTGATATATACGTTCTTATCATGGAAAACTGCATCCGCCACCCCAACCACTGGGAAATGAGAATTTTCCCCCTTTTAATGAGGCGAAAAGTTTGGGTGCATGATTGGCTAAACCATACATCAACCGTGTGCCAGCATCTATCCAAGAGGGGCTTGGGTCACACAGTCTCATGGGGAGCTCGCACAGTTTGAAAAACTGTGTGGTAGCTATGCCAAATTGATCTGTCCAAACTCACACAGTTTCAGGATCCCCTTTTGCACAGTTTCTCCATCATGCACCTACCTCCCATGCATGCAAGGTTATGGTGCATATTTATTACTAACTATGTGTCAACCGTGTAACATGAAATGGATGACCCTTTTTCCCCCTTTTCGTGACCTGAACCCCTGAGACACCCCTGAGACTCCTTATACACTCGAGAACCATTTCATTAACCAAAACAGGGAGATTTTAACAAAAACTTAAACAATAACATACCTTAGAAGAAGTTTGGGATCTTATAATCAGTACTAAAAAAGTTTTGTTGATCTAAGTGATGTTAAAAATGGTTATTTTTATAAACCATAAAAAAAAACTGATAAAAGAGGTCTTTATCAGTGCTAAAAAAACAATGTTAAAAGTAAAAAAATATAATTATTACTTCTGTAAATAGAGGTGATATTTGATAGGAATGCCACCCCACCTTTATCAGCACTAGACACTCACCCCACTCTTTTATCAGCTCGTCTAGCCCTCCTTCGTCCCTTTATCAATGCTTCGCTCATTCCCACAACAGTGTGTGTCTCTCCTTGGATTCGAACCTGAGACCTCACCCTTATGCAGCTGCACCTTTACCACTACTCTATGTTGTTTTATTCTCTATTTTATGATATATATATTTATATATATAGTTATTTTTTTATCTATTTATTTATTCGTATATTAATATATATTTATATTATTGTTTTTAAATACATTTATAAAATGTTTTTGTGTATGTGTTTATAAATAAATAAATAAATAAATACACACATATATACAACATACATACATTTATATATATTATATATGTGTGTGTATCTATAAATATAATTATACACATTTATATTCATTTAAATATATTATATATTAATATTTATATACATATATTAGAATATATAGATAATATATATCATTTTGTTAATATAGACACACACAAAACATATTTATATATATATATACATTATATAAATAGTGTATATTTATATTCATACTTTTTTTAAATAAAATAGATATTTTTATATTTAGATGTGGTTTATACATTTAGAAAGATATTTTATATGTAAATATCACTACCACAAATTTGTTTGTATCTAGAACAACCCTTTATCAGTGCTAAAAGTGTCTTGCCTTGGATTCAAACCTAAGACCTCGCCCTCATGCACCTGCACCTTCACTATTGCTCTATATTGTTTTATTCTCTATTTCATGATATCTATATATATATATATATAGTTATATATTTTTTATCCATATATTTATTCATATATTAATATATATTTATATGATTGTTTTTAAATACATTTATAAATATGTTTTGTGTGTATGTGTGTTTATAAATAAATAAATACATACATACACACATATATACAACATACATACATTTATATATTAATATTTATATACATATATTAGAATATATAGATAATATATATCAGTTTGTTAATACAGACACACATAAAAATATATTTATATATATATACATTATATAAATAGTGTATAAGTATATTCATACATTTTTTAAAATAAAATGGATATTTTTATATTTAGATATGTTTTATATATTTAGAAATATATTTTATATGTAAATATCACTACCACAAATTTGGTTTTACCCAACGCTACCCTTTATTAGTGCTAAAAGTTCCCCACCTTGGATTCAAACCTGAGACCTCAACCTCATGCATCTGCACCTTTACCACTACTCTATGTTGTTTTGTTCTCTATTTTATGATATATCTATTTATATATATACATATATATAGAGTTATATTTTTTATCCATAAATTTATTTGTATATTAATATATATTTATACGATTGTTTTTAAATACATTTATAAATATGTTTTGTGTGTATGTGTATTTATAAATAAATAAATACATATATACGACATACATACATTTATATATATTATATATATGTGTGTATGTATAAATATAATTATACATGTTTATATTTATTTACATATATTATATATTAATATTTATATACATATATTAGAATATATAGATAATATATATCAGTTTGTTAATATAGACACACACAAAAATATAGTTACATATACACACATTATATAAATAGTGTATAGGTATATTCATACATTTTTTTAAATAAAATGGATATTTTTATTTTTAGATATGGTTTATATATTTAAATAGATATTTTATATGTAAATATCACTACCACATATTTGGTTTTATCCACCGCTACCCTTTATCAATGCTAAAAAATCATAAAGGGTTCTTTTATCAGTGTTAAAAAATATTGATAAAAGTAATCCTTTATGATTGATCAATAATACGATTCTTGGTTTTATCTTTAAAATTACTCCTTTATTGATTCTAATAAAAGTACCTCCTTTATCCGATTTCTTTTAACACTAATAAAAGTGTGTCTTTTCTCAACGCTAAAATGATTGTTTTTAGCGCTAATAAAAGGTATATTTAATAAAAAAGTTATAAACCATTAAAAATCATATACTAATATATAAATATATTTACATTGATGTAAATATAATATATTTTATAATTTTATAAAATATGATTTATATAATAGGAAATATGTCTTCATAGTTAATATATAAGATATTTAGTGGAGAATATTTATAAAATAATTTTAAAATAGTATTAATTAATAATTTGATGATTATTATTGAGTAATAGTCATTTAATAGAAATTTGAATATATAAAAATTCAATAAATTAATAAATGGTCTAAAATAAATTGAAAACATGACTCGAAATTCAAACGGTCATAACTTTTGATTTAGGTGTCCATTTGAGCCCACCATATATCAAATTGAATCTTACAAAAATATTTACATCACAGTGAACCAGGTGAACCCCAATAATAATTTTTTGGGGTCAAAACAGTCATAGATTACCTCCAAGACTAAGTTTTTTTATCACGATACCCCCATTTTTTAACATTTGATAGAATCCCATCCTCATTTAAGGGAGTTTTTTTTTATCTTTTTTAGTGGAGAATCAATTTATTCTCAAGGATTACACACATATGGATATTATGACATTCAAATTTTATCATTTTTTATATTGTATTATTATTTATAATTAAATATTCACACACATATATATATATATATTTGTATATATTTACACATAAAAATTTAATTTTATAAATAAATATGTAAACATATTTACATATAAAATATATTTCTAAATATATAAACCATTTCTAAAAAATAATAATATCCATTTTATTTAATTTTTTTTTTGAATATTCCCATACAATGTTTATATAATGTATATATATAAAAATATATTTTTGTGTGTCTGTATTAACAAATTTATATATTCTAATATATGTATATAAATATAAATATATAAGATATATAATAAATATAAAAATGTATAATTATATTTATAGATAAAAACAATAATATATATATATATATATAAATGTATGTATGTTGTTTGTATGTATTTATTTATTTATAAACATGCATACACACAAAACATATTTATAAATGTATTTAAAAATAATCATATAAATATATATTAATATATGAATAAATATTTGGACAAAAAATATAACTATATATATATAAATAAATAGATATATCATAAAATAGAGAACAAAGCAACATAGAGTTATGGTAAAGGTGAAAACGCATAAGGTTGAGGTCTGAGATTCAAATCCAAGGAGAGGTACACGCTGGTGTGGGCATGAGCGAAGCGTTGATAAAGGGACAAAGGAAGGCTAGAAGAGCGATGATAAAAGAGTGGGGTGGTCGTATAGCGCTGATAAAGGCATGGGTGACATCCCTTCCAAATATCACCCCAATTTATAGATTTATTTATTGTTTACTTTTTACAATGTTTTTTTTATCACAGATAAAAATGACCCCCTTTTAATGGGCCTTAGATAAACAACATTTTTTAGGCATTGAAAAAGGTTTTTTCTAGTGATTTTAAAATTTAGTTTTGTAGTAGTTATTGCTTACGTTATCAGTGCTTCTTTTCACCGAAAAATCTCTTTTCTATCACTATTAAAAGTCTCTTTTGTAGTAGTGGATGTATATGTCATACATTGTGATACCTCTCAAAATGGACAATAATATATCCTCAAAACATTCAATCATATGATCAATTATGTGTGACATCTATTGATAGTACATGATAAGATTTATCATACACGTGAACTTGAGATTTCAATGGTTGTGTTTTCATTTAAAACCCATATTATCAACCTATTTGGTGAGATGTTTATTGTGTATACAAATCCCAAGAGTCTCTTGTTTATTTTTTTTTATAATGTGATTTGAATATAAAACAAAATTGATTGATGGATTATAGAAAAAGAAATATTTTTTTCTTGATGTTATTGATTTTATACATTAAATTGATATTAATTCAAGGGTTTTAATAATAATTCTATAAATCAGGGTTTTATAATGAATAATTTGAATTTGGTTTTTTTATGTTTATTTTTTGACCCAAGGGCCCATTCGGTGAGTAGTACTGCCATAGTACTTGGGCTTCTACAGTGGCCTATTGTAGTAACTCGAGAAATCACCCTTGCCCAGCTTTTGAACCTGGGTCTTTTTTATGCAAGCTTATAGGGTTTTCCACTCAGGCACCACCCCAAATACATTGGAACATAATTTTTCATGAAATATTTTTTGAAGTATCTTTTATTCTAATTCAAGATAATATAATCATTTACATGTAGTGTTGGTATATATTTTATGATTCTTTGATAGTTTTTTGTACTCATTAAATAGTTAAGTATAATTGAAATTAAATGTGTCTATAGATTCACTTCTACAAAACAGGTTTTTATCAGTGCTAAAAAAAGTTTCTATTAGAGCTAAAAAGGCACTGATAATCGAGGTGATATTAAAAGGGGGTATCTTTTATCGGTGCTAAAAAACACTGATAAAACCCCCTTTTATCAGCACTTTTTTAAAAGCATTGATGGAAGTAAAAAAAATATATATATTTTTAAAAAATCTACAAATCAGAGGGTACACCCACCACCCATTCAACAGCCTCGATCCCCACTTTCAACAGCACTAGAAACCCCCAAAACCCACCCCTTTAACAATTCTAGGACCTGTTTCACCTGCCCACGTGGGCCCTTGCTATTGGTGGGTTTCAAACCTTGGACCTCTCCCTCCTACGTCTGCACCTCTCCCACTATCCTACATTGTTTTGTTTTTTATTTTATGATATATCTATATATTTATATATATATTGTTATATTTTTTATCCACACACACACACACATATATTTATTTATATTTATATTTAAATATTTAAAATATGTTTTGTGTGTGTGTGTGTTTATAAATACATACATATATATATTTATATATATATATGCATCTATAAATATAATTTTACATATTTATATTTATTTATAGATATTAAAAAATCATTATTTATATACATATATTAGAATATGTAGATAAACATATATATGTTTGTCTGTACACACACAAATATATATATATATATATATATATATATATATATTATATATATACATTAATTGTATATGTTTATGTATATAAATATTCATACGTTTGTATTTTAAATAAAATGAATATTATTTTTTATTTAGATAAGGTTTATATATTAAGAAATATATTTTATATGTAAATATGTTTAATTATTTATTTATTAAATTAAAATTTTATGGGTGAATATATAAAAAATATGCATATATTATTATATATTTGATTATAAATAATAGTACATTGTGAAAAATGATAAAATTTCGAAACTATAATATCATTATGAATGTAAGTCCCTAGAATAAATCCAATCCCCACTGAAAAAGGGAAAAAATACCCCCTTAAACGATCTTTAAAATCCATCAAATGTTAAAAAAAATTAGGATATCCCGACTAAAAACTTAGTTTTGGAGGCCTTCTGGGCCTTTTTTGGTCCCAAAAATATGACAGAGGTTTACCTCTATCACTAAGGGCATAGAGATAATCACATGATTCGATTTGATATGTGGTGGAGCCCAAACGGACACCCAGATCAAATGTTATGGTCGTTTAAAGTTCAAGTTACGTTTTCAACTTATTTTCAATATTTTATTAATTTTTTGAATTTTTTTATATTCAAATTGTTATTAAATGACCGTTATTTGATAGTAATTAGAAAATTATTAATTAAAAAAATATTTTCAATTATTTTATAAGTCATTTTCAATAATTATCTTATATATTAAGTGTAAATATCTATTTAGCCTTATCTAAAACATATTTAAAAAATATATATTATATTTATATCAATATAAATATATTTATATATTAATATATTATTTTTAATGATGTTTTTTTTTGAAATATACTTTTTATCAATGCTAGTAAAAAAACATTGATAAAGGGGATCTTTATCATCTCTTACAAAAAAGTATTGATAAAGGGGGTCCCTTTAATAATGCTAAAAATGATGATAAAGGGGTACTTTTAATAGTTCTTTTTTTAGTGCTGTTAAAAGTACCCACTTTATCACCGTTTTTAGCGCTATTAAAGGGTGAAACTGCGAAAACCTGTTTTGTGGTAGTGATTAATAATAAATATTGTGTTATGTTTTTGTTAATAATATATTACATTTATTTTTTAAATTTATATCAAAGATTGAAAATAATAGTTTTGTATGTGTTAGTTAAATATAAGAGAATGAAATTATTTTTCATATAAGGGGATTATAGGCTTTGACATGTTGGCTATATCACTACGCCGTATTAAATATAAATTTTTAAGCTTCCATCATTTAATTGAAGACTAGCATGTTACTTGGTTGAGAAAGCATATAGGTAGATCACTGGAGAAAGGTTTTAGGTTGCTTGGTAACAGATATACACAAAATGTATATTGTTTGATAACTACCACATGGGGATCTGTGGTCGTAGATTGATTAGAACATCATGCAGCGTGGGGATGAGAGGATTTAGCGGTACATGTATGCATTCACACCTCTCAATTTCTCGAGGGAAAGTTTTGTATATTCTTCCTCCCAAGTAGTTTTATTGATTGAATCAATTCCGAACAATATGGAGGTTCAAGGGATTAAGAGTTTAAGATTTTTTATTGACGTCCTGAGTCGTTTGAGATTGAGGATTGTGTTTCTAAGGGTTCTTTGTTTTGAGTTTTATCACCATTAGCACTACAATAAAATAGGGGTTTTGTGGCGGTTTAAACCATCGCCGAATGATATGCGACACTTCACGTATTTGCGTATCAGAAATCTTTTCGTGACGGGTTAAAACCCTGCTAAATATTTAAGGATGACTTGTTATTTTTAATTTTTTTTAAAAATTATTATTTATTTTTTATTATCATTATTTATTATTTATTGTTTATTATTTATTATCCCGACCTGACACCAATCTAGACCCACCATGCTCGAGCCCACCAAACCCACCATGTAAAATCAATTATATATATGTGTAGGGTAAAATTTGAACCTCTTATGTTATTCTGCAAATCTTTTACCACTCCACACTTTAATATAAATATATATATAGATAAATACATGTAAATACATACATGTACATATATTTATTCATAATTTATAAATGCATGCATATAAAAATATAATTACATATAAATATATGTGTGTGTGTATATTGACATTATATATATGATGTATATAAATTTATATTAATATAAATACATTTACATAAATACATATAAATATATATAGATATATGTGTGCGTGTGTGTGTATTGTTAAATATAATAGTATATATATATACACCCATGTAATATATATAAATAAATATAAATATACACACACACATATATATATATATAAAATTAAAGATAATTATATATAAATATAAATATAAATATAAATAAAAACACATATAAAGATGCATAAATACACACACACACAAAGATATATATATACTCACATAATATATATATATATATACAAATATATATAAATATAGATAAAAATACCTAAATGCATATAAATATCTATAAATATATATGACTATAAATAAATATATATATATATATAGACATGTATATATAATTGAATATAATTATATTATATATATATATATATAAACACATATAAATATACATATATATAAATATATATATATACACACATATAATTATATAGATATATACCCACATAATATATATAAAAATAGACAAATATATAAAGTAATAACAATTAATAATTAATAAATAATTAATAATTTATATTTAACAATACCTGGTTATTTAAAATAATAAATAATAAATAATAAATAATTATGGATAATTATCAATACATATAAAATAACAAATAAAAAATATTTTAAATAATAATAATGAATAATATATAGTATATAGTATATAGTATATGATATAAAAATATATAAATATACATAAATATATACATATATATATATGTGCATATAATTATGTGTATATATATACCCACATGATATATATATAAATATGTATTAATATAGGCAAATATATATGTGAATATATATATAATTAATAATTAATAATTAGTAAACAATAAATAATCAATAATTAGTAAATAATTAATAATTAACTATTTATAATTATTTATAATTTGAATTAATAAATAATAAATAGTAAATAATTATAATAATTAATAATTAATGATTATAAATTAAAAAATTAAGAAACATTTAAAAACGTCATTAAATATTCAGCAGGGGTTTAAACCACTACGAAGTGAACCACCACTAAATGATGATGATTTTTAATAAAACATTATGAATTAGGGAAAATTTTCTAAAACTACCGCAGAATAAATAAAAACTATAAATTTAGCAATGGTTTTGAGAACCACCACTAACCTCCAGTTTTTTTTCTAATATCATGTGATCTATGAAAGAACAAAGTCATGATGATATCCATCTTTGTGTATCCAATACAACTTGGGATAGAAGGCTAGTGTTTACTCGAGCATGATATTTTCAGATAGTTTGATGTTGTGGGTTTATTCAATGGAGGTCTAGTGTGTTACTTCAACTCGACACTATTTTTTTCTATAGCGGTTTGCACTACTTTGAATATAAAACATAATGAAAGAACTAAAAGTGATGTTGAAGCACGAGCTTGCACCGACTTGAGTGAGGTAAAACTGGACTTCTACTTGGTGTGGAAATATAGAATCTTTGAATCATACTATGGTTCAATATCACCAATAAGGGTAGTTGAGTTTTTATTGCTGATTTTTCAAATTGATCTTACACCAATGTTGGTTTATTTTATGGTTGGGGATTTAAGTTTGTTTTTTACTACTGTCATTTATTTGATATGGTCGCAACGATAAATTTTTTAAAATATGTTTTTTGTTGGGTTTAGGTTTTTAAAGTTTTGGAAGATGGATTTGTCGAGCGTCAAACTATTTGATGCTTAACAATCCCAGAAAATACCATCAAATGGTTTGATGCTCTTGACCCTTTAAAAAAATTAATTTCATTTTTTTATTATATAAATATATATAAACAACATTTAAAATAATTTTTTATCTGAAATTACCAAGATTAATGTAGTTCCAAAATATAATTAAAAACCTCACACGAGATGTAAGAACCCGGTTCTTCTTTTTGAGGTATGGGCTTCTTCTTTTCCCTTTTCCTTAAGTGTTTTTAATAAAAATATAGAAAATAGGGAAAAATTCTAAATTTTGGAACTACACACCGTGTACTTCTGGCCGTGTTGGGATGAGTACACAGGGCGTGTAGCCATGTCGACGACAAAGGGTGTAGGAACCGACTACACGATGTGCAGTGGTCCTTTACATGCCGTGTAGTCAGTCGGCAGGCCAAAATAGTAAGGTGGTGGAGCAGCCGCCAGCTGGGCGACAGTACACGCCATGTACTCAAGAGTACATGCCATGTACTCATGTCGGCAAGTGAACAGTGTCACATTGGCGGGAAACTGCCAGGTGAACAGTTAAATGAAGGGAGTACACGTCGTGTACTTTAGAAGTACACGCTGTGTACTTTGTTTTTTCGGCTTAAAATAGGAAGTAGCCTCCTCATTTAGTAGAGGAGGCATTTGAGCCGTTTTGGAGCCAAAGGAGGACGCCAGACCTTTGAAGATCCACCGGGTGTTCATCTGGAATCGGTTTCCGCCTCGGACGATCTCGTTGGGACTGCACGGGTAAGCCCTCTCTTCTCTTAGCATGTTGCTTACCAATTCTTCTCCTAATGAAAGTTATTTATGTTTGAGTGGGTTTCATTCTTCGTCAGATCTATGCCGTTCTTGAGCGTTTCTGGAGACATGTTGGGCATGACCCGATTATCTGTTTAGCCTGAGGGCGTTGTTGTGATTAGCCTGTGGGCACTGCACTTTTTAGCCTGAGGGCAGTAGTTATTTCAGCCTGAGGGAAACTTCTTCCATGCCTGAGGGCAGCCGATTCTGTGCCTGAGGACGACACTACCTATGCCTGAGGGAAAACTCTGTTATGCCTGAGGGCAGATTCTTGTGTTGGATACTCTTTACCTGAGGGTAGGAGTTTACATGTTTGAGGACATTAGATGGTTATTTAGAATATTCACTGTGGTGGTATTTTAAATTTAATGGATTAAATAGATAATAAAATGGAAATATAACTAGTAATTAGTTACTTTTGAGTGCTGCTTACTTTATTGCATTTTACTACAACGCACTATTGATGCATGCTTACACGCAGTTGGGCACGGGTCTTTGGTGGGTGCCTACTGAGATATATTTCTCGCACCCTGTTTGGGTCATGCTTTTCGGCCCAAACAGATTATGTTTCTGCAGTTGTGGATAGGGGCAAGAGTCCCTATATAGGTACTTGATTGTTGCTAAGGAGTAGGAGGGCATGGGATCGAGCCTAGTCTCGTGATGCCGCTACCAGCTGTTTTACTTTGTTTTGCTGTACTCTGCTTTTGGTTGTACTGTATTGATGTATAACATGTTCTGGATGTTTTCTTAGAACTTGAGACATGTAGCATCATCATTTACATACTGTTGGCTATATCCACTACTGTTGTTTATTTCATTTGAGTATGGTTTACCGCTTCCGCTGTTCGTTGTATGTTTTATTTCATTCTGCTGCGCTACACTTTGAAAAATGAAGGCATAGTTTCCCCACTATCATACCTGGGCCCTTGTTGCTAGTCGGCAACCTCTGGTGTTTGGGGAAATTCTCTTGAGGTCATGTGGTAAACCGGGTTCGGGGCACCCATTGAGTGGCACCCAGAGCCAGGGCGTTAAAAAGTGGTATCAGAGGAGTTCTTTTATTTGACTTACTATTTGGAGCCTTAGTCAGGGATAGGATGGACCGGTAGTTGGTAATAAGCTGTGCCCGGGTGTAGCTAACCCGCATACAGGGAAAAGCCAGTCTAACTCGTATTTTGCAATTATTTCGATTTTGAAAAATTTACAGTTGAAATGTTTTCACCGTTGGGTGACGCAATTGGATTGTGTTGTTTATATTTTATCTATGGGTTCTATTTAGTTGCAACCCGATGAGATGAGGGTATGCCATCTCATGCATCATTTAGGCACATTTTAGAATGACATTCCATGCATAGTTTCCATGCCATTTAGGAGCATTAGAAAATTGCATGTTGTTGTGATAGTTGCTATGGTAGAAAAGCATGCTATTGTGATAGCTGCACTATTAAAATACCTTCTATTTGATAGGGTAATTTTTGTGTGAGATGTTCATAGAATGGATGCCAAACTTTGGTTTTTGGGGAGTATGGGCCCCTATTGACCGGAATTTGGTGGATCATTGACTATTTATTATGTTATAACACAAATAAGCTGTCAAACTTTGATTCGTGGGGAGTATGGGCCCTCACGGGTCGGAATTTGACACTTAGGTGTTGTTTTTTAGTGTTTTCTAGGTTTCGGGGAAGTTTCTGAGGCATACTATCTGGAAACCCAATATACATGCTGTGTAGTATTTTTACACATACCGTGTATAGCCTTTTGTTCAGGAAGAAAAATAAAATTTTTAAGTAGACGCCATGTACTCTGAGTACACGCCATGTAGTCTCTTCCTGTGTCATAAACCATGTGGGTGGCGACACGGGGTAGGGAAGGGCTTGGGTAAAACACGCCGTGTACCAGATATACACATCGTATAGTTTTGACCCGGAGTCCGGCCGTGTCACTAACAACATGGGTCGGTGAACTCATGTATAGAACACGCTGTGTCAATAATGAACACGCCGTGTAGTGTGACCTAGGGACTCGGCCGTGTAACTAACAACACGGGTCGATGTCACCGTTCTTTGAACACGCCGTGTAACTTTGAGGACACGCCATGTAGTCTTGTCCGAGGACAGACCATGTGGACTTAGCCAAGTGGCTGGGGAAACGGGGTGATGTACACACCGTGTGCGGGTGTAACACACCGTGTAGTTTCAAGCCGAGTAGTCAACCGTGTCACAAGAGACATGGAAAGTTAGAAAATAATACCATACACACCGTGTAGATTAAGTACACACCATGTAGTTTTGTTTAACGGGAGCCGTGTGGCTTAGCCGCGTCGAAGGACCCGGGCAGGGGAAGGGAAGTAAAGTACACACTGTGTAGTCAGTATACACGTCGTGTAGCCTTGTTTTGTAAATTTTGAGATGCCTTCTTCCTCTTGTTCCCTTTGTGGTTTCATCATTTCAGCCTTAATATTCTTTAATCTAAGGCGTGCTTTTGACCATGTAATGTCATGCTGCCTAGACGACCACGCGTTGTTCGCCGGAGAGCGGCGACGACTTTACTCTGGATATGGTGGGCCATGGGATACCAATTGATCCTCCGACAGGGCTAGATGCGGCACCAGCTACTATACCGGACACAAACACAGAGGCGCAGTTCCATGAAGGCTTATTGCAGTTCATGCAGACCTTTCAGGGAGCATCGAAGGTTGCGACATCTATGGCCAAGCTAACACGTATCTTCTAGCAGCAACATCTGCCTACATTCTCAGGGGATGGCAGACCACAAGCTGTGGAGTCTTGGTTGGGGTCGATGAAGACTATTTCCGAGCATCTTGAGATGCCTCTAGGGAGGAGGGTCAAGCTTGCGACATACATACTACGTGATTCCTCCAAGAGGTGGTGAGATGTTACCACCCAGTCATAGCATCATAGTAACATGGTTTGGGAAGACTTTCAGGCAGTATTTTATGACTTTTTCTTCCCGGAGACGCTAAGGGAAGATAGAGCTCGAGAGTTCATGAATCTGCAGCAGGGATCTATGTCAATGATGGACTATTCTGCTCGTTTTATGGAGCTTCAGCGCTTTTCACCCATGTTGGTGGGTGATGAGATGCTGAGAGCCAGACGTTTTGAGGATGGTCTTAGGTATGAAATCTGAGCGCTGGTGAATTTCTTCAGGTTTCCAACTGTACACGCCATCGTGAACCAGACGCTGATTACGGAGAGGAACCTATGGGAATCTGGTGGTGTGGGCCAGGGCGGTTTAGCACCAGTTACTGGTACTATTTCTATTGGCAAGAGGAAGAGACAGATATAATTCTCTCAGGACAGTAGTAACAGTCATAAGAATGCTTCATGTGGCCAAGTTATGTGCTACCAGTGTGGTAGAGAGGGGTACAAGAGGCCACAATGTCCACGTGACCCAGTGGAGTGCCGAGCTTGCAGCAAGATGGGTCATTTGCAGTGCTTTTGCAGGGAATTTTTACTAGTGGCTAGTGAGAGGGGTTCTGTGCAGACTCCGCATGTGGGGGTAGGACCAGTGGCTTCTTACTAGTCAGGGAACTGGAATACGTCAGGGCGTGCAAGCAGAGATGGTGGTCATGGCCGTGGTAGCCAGACACCAGGATCTTAGAGGTAGAAGGGCGGGACAGCTCAGGGTAGCTAGGCTATGTCGCAGGGCCGCGGCACTGGGCATGCATATGCAGTGCAACAGACCCAGTAGGAGCAGGATCCCGGACCTTCTACAGTCAGAGGTACTATTTTAGTAGCTTCTATCTTATCTTCAGTACTTTTTGATATGGGTGCTACTCATAGTTTCATATCTGTACCCGTTGTGGAGAGCCTTTGGCTCTGTGTTTCTTCATCTTCTGATATTATGATGCTAGACACTCCGTTGGGAATTAGAACGACTGGTGTATGTCAGTGCAAGGAGTTCCCCCTTGAGGTTGGTGGGTGTCACTTTCTTTGGGACCTCTATGTCCTAGAGATGACGAGCTATGACGTCATTCTCGGGATGGACTGGTTGGTTCCCTTTCAAGCCTTTGTATACTACTACCGTCGCAGGGTGCATTTCACATCACCATAGGGCAGAGAGTTTTTATACAAGGGGAGAGTGGGATGTTCAGGCAAGTCGAGCTGGACCAGAGCATCATGGGTGAGGTGGAGTCACAGCCCAGATTGCGAGCTTATATCTGGATGACCAGGGGACTTGTTAGGCAGATTTCCCTCCAGTGATTGATCGTTATGGATATCTTCCCGGATGACTTTTCAGGTCTACCTCTGGAGCGTGAGGTTGATTTCTCTATTGAGCTTGTGCCAGGAGTAGCAACGGTGTCCATTCCTCCTTATAGGATGGCTACACCTGAGTTGTAGGAGCACAAAAGGCAGTTAGAGGAGTTACAGGAAAAGGGATTTATCCAACCCAGTACTTCTCTGTGGGGATTGCTGGTCCTTTTTGCGAAAAAGGTAGACAGTACCCTCAGACTTTGCGTGGATTATCGGAAGCTAAACCAGTTGACGATTAAGAACCGATATCCCTTACTGAGGATTGATGATCTTTTTTATCAGCTTTGTGGGGCATGAGTGTTCTCAAAGATTGAACTGAGATCCGGATATCATCAGCTGCACGTGAGACCATCTGATATACCTCTCACGGATTTCAGGAGTAGGTATGGTCTATATGAGTATACAGTTATGCCGTTCAGACTCACGAATGCGCCAGCAGTTTTGATGGCTCTGATGAATCGTGTGTTCCATCCTTATCTAGATTATTTTGTGTTAGTATTCATGGACAACATCTTGGTGTACTCTCACACTCGACATGACCATGCCACCCATCTTGAGATCGTGTTGAGTACACTGAGGGAGCATCGGCTATATGCTATGCTCTCAAAGTGACACTTTTGGATGGACCAGATTCACTTCCTGGGTCATATCATCTTAGAGGCAGGAGTTTCAGTAGACCTAGAGAAGGTGAGAGCAGTAGTTTTCTGGGAGCATCCTAAGAACATGTTTGAGATACAGAGTTTCTTAGGGCTGGCTGGTTACTACAGGTGTTTTATACATGATTTCTTCCACTTAACAGCGCCATTGACAGGCTTGACTAATAAAGGTGTGAAGTTCGTTTGGTCGGAAGCTTGCAAGGCAGCCTTTCAGGACCTGAAAGGATGGTTGACATTAGCACCGATCCTGATACTCCCAGAGAAAGGGAAGAGCTATACAGTTTATTGTGATGCATCAGGTATTGGGCTGGGAGCAGTGTTGATGCAGGGTGATCGAGTTGTTGCGTATGGGTCTCGGCAGTTGAGGCCACATGAGAGGAATTACCCGACACATGATCTCGAGTTAGCTACAGTTGTACATGCGTTGCACTGTTGGAGACATTATCTATTGGGGGAGCATTTTGTGGTTTTCACTGACCACAAAAGCCTCAAGTATATCTTTACTTAGCGTGACTTGAATCTGAGGTAGCGAAGGTGGGTCTAATACCTTCAGTCCTTTGATTTTGAGTTTACCTATACACCTGGTAAAGGTAATGTAGTAGTTGATGCACTGAGCAGGAAGACTCAGATACAGGCAGTGCAGGAGGCCAGTGGTGAGTGGAAACTCATGGCTTTGTTCTCTGAAATGCATCTAGAGGTGCATGACAGTCAGGGGCAGACTTATCTTTCTTCTTTAGCTATGACTTCTACCCTCCTGGATAGAGTGAGGATGAGGCAGCTATATGATTCAAAAGGCCTATTCCATGGGAGTCGGTGGCAAGTGGGGACCCTTCTCCTAGGTAGATGATAGGCGATGATGAGGTTTTGCATTTCCATGGATGAGTATGGGTTCTAGGGTATATACATGAGGAGTTGATGCGAGAGTTTCATGATTCAGCTTGGGCAGTTCATCCTGGGGTTACCAAGATGTACCGTGACTTGAGACATCAGTACTGGTGGTCGGGTATGAATATAGATGTAGCTGGTTTTGTTACAAGGTGTTCCACCTATCAGCAGGTGAAGGCGGAGCATCCGAGACCAGATGGGCTATTACAGCAGTTACCCATTCTGGAGTGGAAGTGGGATGATGTTTTGATGGATTTCGTGACTGGTTTGCCGAGGTCACCTCGTGGCAATGATGCCATGTGGGTTGTTGTGGACAGACTCACGAAGGTAGCTCACTTTCTTCCGATCAAGGAGACCTTCAGTGTTGACGAGCTCAAAAGGCTGTATATCTGAGAGATCGTACGTCTTCATGGGGTCCCTCGTGCTATCATTTCTAATAGGGATGCCCGCTTTACGTCTCGTTTATGGAAGAGTTTTCAGAGGGCGTTGGTTACACAGGTGCTTCTGAGCATAGCATACCACCCTCAGACCGATGGCCAGTCAGAGCATACGATACAGGTGCTAGAGGACATGCTGCGTGCATGCGTCTTAGATTTTGGGGGCTCTTGGGAGAATCATATCCCCTTAGTCAAGTTTTCCTATAACAATAGCTTCTAGGAAACTATTGATATGGCACCATATGAGGATTTATATGGTAAGCCGTGTCGATCACCTTTGTGCTGGTTAGAGGCAGGTGAGGTAGCTTTGCTGGGACCACGTCTCGTACAGAAGACATCTGAGTAGGTCCAGTTGATTCAGAAGCGGATGGCTACCACACAGTCTCGTCAGAAGTCATATGCTAATTTCGGCAGATGACCTTTGGAGTTCGTGGTCGGGGATCAGGTTTTTTTATGTGTTTCGCCGAGGTTGGGACACAATCGGATTAGGAGACAGGGTAAACTTTCACCGCGGTATGTGGGGCCATTTGAGATTCTGGGAAGGGTCGGGCTGGTTTCTTATTGGTTGCGGTTACCATAGCGGTACCGAGCCATTCACGACATATTCCACGTATCTCAGTTGTGTTGCTATCATTCAGACCCGTCTCACGTATTTCAGCCCGAGGAGGTTGAGCTGGAGTCAGATGCGTCCTTTGAGGAGCATCCGATTCGTATCGTTTACAGGAGCACGAAGGTTCTCCGAGGCCGGTCAGTTCCTCTCGTACGAGTGCTATGGCAGCATGGCCGAGTGCAGGATGAGACCTGGGAGTGGGAGGCCAACGTACGTGCTCAGTGGCCAGAGTTGTTCATGGCTATATCTTCTCCACCCTTGGAAGGGAAATTCAGGGATGAATTTCTATAAGGGGGGAAGTTTGTAAGAACCTGGTTCTTCTTTTTGAGGTACAAGCTTCTTATTTTCCCCTTTCCTTAAGTATTTTTAATAAAAATATGAAAAATGGGGAAAAATCCTAAATTTTGGAACTACACACCATGTACTTTTCCACACTCCGTGTACTTCTGGCCGTGTTGGGATGAGTACATAGGGCGTGTAGCCATGTCGGCGACAAAGGGTGTAGGAACCGACTACACACTGTGTAGTGTTCCTTTATGCACCATGTAGTCAGTCGGTAGGCCAAAATAGTAAGGTGGTGGAGCAGCCACCAGCTGGGCGACAGTACACGCCGTGTACTCAGGAGTACATGTCGTGTACTCATGTCGGCAAGTGAACAGTGCCACACTGGCGGGAAGCCGCTAGGTGAAAAGTTTAATGAAGGGAGTACATGCTGTGTACTTTGGAAGTACACGCCGTGTAAGTAGCCTCCTCATTTGGAAGTGGAGGAATTTGAGCCATTTTGGAGCCAAAGGAGGAGACCGAACCTTTGAAGATCCGCTGGGTGTTCGTCCAAAATCGGTTTCCGCCTCAAACGATCTCGTTGGGACCGCATGGGTAAGCCCTATATTCTCCTAGCGTGTTTCTTACCAATTATTATCCTAACGTAAGTTATTTAAGTTTGAGTGGGTTTCATTATTCTTTAGATCTACACCGTTCTTGGGCGTTTCTGGAGTTGGCGTCCGGGTATACCGCTCGTTGGCGTATAGGGTAGGTGGCTTGGTGTTTTTTTCCAAATACCATGTGTTTTGTGCATTTTTGTGCCACAAACCCATGTTGGGGTGTCGTGTGGCTGAAGAAGTTGCTATATTTAACACATAAAATTGATTAGGTATTTAAATATGATATTAAAATGCTGGTTGGGATTGTTGCTTGTATCCGGAACCACCCTGGGGGTGTGTTCCGCTGTTTAGCTGTTTGGCCAGGGTACCCGAGGGTATGCCTTTAATGTAGTAATTATAGAATTTCCTTGAGAGGAATTTCTTGTTTACTTCATTTTAACATGTTGGGCATGTCTCGGTTATCTGTTTAGCCTGAGGGTGTTGTTGTGATTAGCCTGTGGGCACTGCACTTTTTAGCCTGAGGGCAGTAGTTATTTCGGCCTGAGGGAAACTTCTTCCGTGCCTGAGGGCAACTGATTCTGTGCCTGAGGGCGAAACTACCTACGCTTGATGGAAAACTCTGTTATGCCTGAGGGAAGATTCTTGTGTTGGATAATCTTTACCTGAGGGTAGGAGTTTACATGTCTGAGGACATTAGCTGGTTATTTAGAATATTCACTGTGGTGGTATTTAAAATTTAATGGATTAAATAGATAATAAAATGGCAATATAACTGGTAATTAGTTACTTTTGAGTGCTGCTTACTTTATTGAATTTTACTACTGTGAACTATTGATGCATGCTTGCACGCAGTTGGGCACGGGCCTTTGGTGGGTGCCTACTGAGATATATTTCTCACACCCTGTTTGGGTCACGCTTTTCGGCCCAAAAAGATTACGTTTCTATAGGTGTGGATAGGGGAAAGAGTCCCTATACATGTACTTGACTGTTGCTGAGGAGTAGGAGGGAATGGGACCGAGCCTAGGCTCACGATGCCACTGCCAGCTGTTTTTCTTTGTTTTGATGTACTCTGCTTTTGGTTGTACTATATTGATGTATAACATGTTCTGGCTGTTTTCTTAAAACTTGAGACATGTAGCATCATCATTTACATATTGTTGGCTATATCCACTGCTGTTGTTTATTTTAGTTGTGTATGGTTTACCATTTCTGCTATTCGTTGTATGTTTTATTTCATTCTGCTGTGCTACACTTTGACAAATGAGGTCATAGTTTCCCCACTATCAGACCTGGGCCCTCGCTGCTAGTCAGAATCCTCTAGCATTTGGGGAAATGCGCTTGAGGTCATGTGGTGAACCAGGTTCGAGGCACCCATTGAGTGGCACCTGGAGCCGGGACGTTACACAAGACTCCCTTTTTTACAGGAATAGACTTTGACATCCCACATAGATTTTCCACACACGATTCGGTTTCACTTTGCTGACATTAAATTGCAAGGGTTAAATTGGTTGCAGACCTATCTTATGAGGGGGTGAGGTCTAGTCCATGTTAGCATAGAAGTGTGTGTGTGATTTTTCATTTATCACAACCTTAAAGACATTAAATAACAAATTAATAATATAATTATTTATTAATAATATTATTAACAATTAATTATACAATGATTGGGTGATGGATTGGACTCCTATACGGCGTAGGCCTCGTGCGGTGATGAAGCTGAACCCTAGCTATGTGCAAGGGTTGGCGGTAAGCTATGGCCTCCCAAGAAGAGGAAGGCCACTGGTTGTGGCTTTGGAAGATCTATGATTGGCGGACTCTGGTCTTCCACCCATTAGAAATGGTAGGTCTCATGATACGGAAAAGGGAGAACTATACCCGATGTGGGGATTGATAAAGGTGAGATTTAAACCCTCACCTGATGATAAGGGTAACCATGGGTGGCGGTGAAGAAAAACCCTCGCTTGATGTGAGGGCCGATGAAAGAATCATCATGAAGGGGATGATGAGTGGCCTACGACGTCAAAGGATCCCTACCTAGTGAGGGGGCAATGACGGTGAAATCTAAACCCTCAACTGACAGTGAGGCTGGACGATTATAGTGAAGAAATACCCCCACTAGCCACGGGGGTCAATGAAGAAGGAAGGTCTTCTCTCATTGTTGGGGTTAGCGGCATTTCTTGGTAGGGGTCCGTCGAAGATTGTGGTAGAGGATGTCCCTCACTTGATACAGAGGCTGGTGGAGAAGGAGGACCTTCACTCGATATAGGGGTCGGTAATGACGCGGGTCGGCAACGATGTAGGAGTCAGCGACAAGCGGTGGGGGTCACAGGGAAAAGTGGGTGACAGTGAGTGATGGGTGGTCAAGTTGTGGCTCTAAGATCGATGATGATAGGTGTCATAGGGAAAAGTGAGAAATGAGATATTATTATTTATTAAAATGGTTCTAGGGTTAAAATAATTAGGGATATGGGTTCAAAGCGCCACTTGAAGCGGCGCTTGAGATATTTCGGGAGCATAGGGCCACTTCAAGTGGCGCTAATCCCTTTGGGATTACCTACCGGTGCCACTTTAAGTGGCACCGAAGCTTGGGGTACCTTATAAAAGCACCCCCCCATTTCTCATCCTCCTCACTCTCTCTCTCTAGTTTTCCCATCTTCCTCACTCTTTCTCTCTAGTTTTTGACACTCTTTCTACTTCGGTTCTGTCTACTCTGGTTGCTCTGTCCGTGCAGCCAACTCTCTGCAAATTTGAGGTAATCCTTGTTTTAAATTTATTTAGTATTTTTATTTTTTAATTATTTTTTTAATTCATATAATTAGTTTATAATTATTGTATTATATTTAGAAATAGTAATATTCTTTTAAAAAATGTTTTAGGTAATTGATTAATTATAAGTAGGTAATTAATTAATTATAAGTAGGTAATTAATTAATTATAAGTAGGCAATCAATCAATTATGGTAAGGTAATTAATTAATTATAAGTAGGAAATTAATTGATTATAGTTAGAAAATTAATTAATTATGGTTAGGCAATTAATTAATTTTGGTTATGCAATTAATTAATTATAAGTAGGCAATCAATTAATTATGGTTAGGAAATTAATTAATTATGGTTAGACAATTAATTAATTTTGGTTATGCAATTAATTAAATGTGGTTAGGAAATTAATTAAATGTGGTTAGGAAATTAATTAATTATGGTTAAGCAATTAATTAATTATGGTTATGCGATTAATTAATTATGGTTAAACAATTAATTAATTTTGGTTATGCAATTAATTAAATTTGGTTAGACAATTAATTAAATGTGGTTAGGCAATTAAATAATTATGGTTAGGCAATTAATTAAATGCGATTAGGAAATTAATTAAATATAATCAAGAAATTAATTAAATGTGATTAGGAAATTAATTAAATGTGATTAGATGATTAATTAAATGCGATTATGCGATTAATTAACTATGATTAGGCCATTAATTAACTGTGATTATGCAATTAATTAACTGAGATTTGGTAATTAATTAATTGTGATTAGGAAATTACTTAAATGTGATTAGGGAATTACTTAAATGTGATTAAGAAATTACTTAAATGTGATTAGGGAATTACTTAAATGTGATTAGGGAATTAATTAAAATCTAATTAGGAAATTAATTAAATCTAATTAGGCAATTACTTAAAATATAATTAGGCAATTACTTAATCCTAATTAGGCAATTACTTAAAGGTAATCAAGAAATTTCTTAAAAGTAATTAGGCAATTAATTAAATATAATTAGGCAATTAATTAAAGGTAATTAGGTAATTAATTAAAGGTAATTAAGTAATTAAGTAATTCTCATTATGTAATTAAGCAATTCTAATTAGGTAATTAAGTAATTCTCATTAGGTAATTAAGTAATTCTAATTAGATAATTAAGTAATTATAATTAGGTAATTAAGTAATTCTAATTAGGTAATTAGGTAATTCTAATTAGGTAATTAATTCAAGGTAACTAGGTAATTAATTGATAACTATGTACTGAATTGAATTAGTTATCTTAATTAGCGAAGTAGTTATCTTAATTAGCGAAGTAGTTATCTTAATTAGCGAAGTAGTTATATTAAGTAGCGAAGTAGTTATAAATTGATTATAGAATATACTCTTGTATTAAATTCTAGGTATGATAATGAATTTAGTTTGTCATCTACCTTGATCTCAGTTTGTAATTGAAGTTATGAACTTGAATTTAGTAGTTGAATATATTTTTTGCATATTAAGTGTTAGAGTTGTCATGAAATGAATGCTCTCTTGAGTAAAGTATCCCCGGGTAGAGGGGCTTTGGGTCGGACCACCTACTTTCCTAGAGGCTTGCCTTGTTTAGGAAAGTGAATGAGGTTGGATATCTATCGCTCCGGGCTTACTCATGTGGATTTTTTCAATTTCATATAACTCTATGCTTTTACATGATGTGTTCATGTACCTCATGCATATAATTCATGTGGATATGTATAAATATGTTTGACTTCTATTTTTTGGTAAGTAAAAAAAACTTGTGGGTTGTGTAAAGAGTTACACATCAATATGTTTTGAAAATATTGATTTGGTAGAGGTATTAGGATTCCAACCTGAATTACTAGAATCATGCATGCATAAATTGATTCTCTAATCAGATTTAATTAAAAAAATTGTTTATTTTATATAAAAAATATGGATTCCACCTATATTTATTGCAATGGTTAAATAATTGAGACATAACAAGAATGTAGTTATAGTATACATCCAAAAGCTATTGTGATGCTTGGAGGATGTACGAATTTGGAAGTTGTGCAAAGGAAAATTCATCTAAAGTTAAAATTGGCAAGGAATCAATTGATAGAATCCATCACATTCAGACATCTACAATATATATATAGGTTTTTTCATGTGGCATATCTAGTAAATGATGATGATGATTGGGAATATGTACTTTCATTGGTTAAGTATCTACCTGGGAATCAAATGATGGAGTTGTATGTCACTATAGCTACAATGGGGGTTCCATCGACATTGGAAGTTGGCCCATCTCAAATTCACGAGACTATGTCATATGATTATACACATCAAGAAGTTCCATCAGCATCAGTAGTTGTTCCATCATTTCCATTGGCCATAGTTTCAATGGATAGTCATCCACATACTTTAGATGCATTGGTCGATGATTTTGAGGATGATGAAAATTTCAAAGAAGAATATGAAGAGAAAGTTGAAGAAGAAGAAGAAGATCATGCAGAAGATCAATTTGTGCCCACTCATGTGAGGTTCAAACGACCATCGAACCATCCTCCACTATTGGATTCATGTTTGACTGAAGGCATGAATTGTTTTCTATAATTTTATTGGTCAGTTATTACTACCAGTTTAGAATTTCTAGGAATCATTTGTGGCACAAATCGAGTGTCACATGACAATTTTCTATATATTTGCAGAGATTTTGAGAGCTATAAAGTAATGAAAAATGTGATAAAACAATATCACATTGAAATATATTACTCTTATGTTGTAGAAGAGTCAAAGAGGTCTTACTATTTGATTTGTTGTGACCAATATGAATCAAACTGTCAAATGTGTTTGTGAGCTATAATTGATAACACTTTTCACAGCTGGTGCATCACTGGATTTACTCCACACACCTATGTGAACCCAATATTATCACATGAGCACTCTTCATTAGATTTTGATTTTGTTTCAACTATTATTGTTGAAATGATTAGATCATGTCAAGAAGTTCCTATGGTTCTGGTGATGGAGCGAATCAAATAACTTTTTGGGTATCAAATCTCTTACTGGAAGGCATGGGCAGCACGATAGAAGACTATTGTGAAAGTGTACGGTGATTGGGACGACTCTTATCGAGTTTTAACACAACTTTTGGAGCTTCTACACCACAATAATTAAGTGGTCTATCAGTTACATACTGTTGAATATGTTAACCAATAAAACCAAGTTGACCGATCAATGGTTGTGTTTGATAGATTATTTTGGACATTTTTACCATGTGTAGAAGCTTTTAGACATTTCAAGCAGTTTATACAGATTGATGGAATATTTTTTTATGGAAATTATACAGGAACTTTATTGATTACTGCCACACAAGATAGAAATTGAGCCCCTCTACCTTTGGCATTTGCAATTGTGGAGAAAGAGAACTTCTCATCATGGAGCTGGTTTCTGGCATATCTCTGAGATATTTTTACGGATACAGAAGGGATTTGTCTTATTTCAGATCACCACCGTACAATCAAGGAGGTAGTACAGTCTAAGGGTCTTTCATGGAGACCACCCTATGCTCATCATCGATACTGAATTTGACACATTGCTATCAATTTGTGAAAGAAGTTCAAGAATGAGTCGATGAAGAAGGTAATATTAAAAATTGGTATGAACATACTTTTTTGTTTTAAAAATTTCTGTCATAGTTATATTCATATCTGTTCAGTTTATTTCTTGTTTGATAGAATATGAGCCTCAACAACAAAGGATGGAGAGGAATATTCAAGATATTCACAGAGAGAATCTGGAAGTGTATGATTACATAATAAAAATCCCAAAGCAGAAATGGTCATTGGCATATGATGATGGGAGGAGATATGGTCATAATGTGAACAACATCATAGAATTTATAAATGGAGTTTTCAAGGGAGTTTGAAAATTACCTATCATAGGTAAATATGAATATTTGATTATATGTTACTCAGAAAATCTACAATTATAATATAATATTAGTATAATGTCTTAAATCTAAATTACAGGTTTGGTATAAGAGACCTTCAATAGGAGTGTAAAGTACTTTCTAGAATGAGGAAAGTAGGCTGAAGAGGTTTTGAATAGAGGGATGTGCTATGGACACCATTCCAGTGCAAGCTAGATACAATTCTTCAGGAGGCTTCAACTTACCGTGTAACTGCATTTAATCGTCCAGAGCAATGATTTTAGGTCACTGAGCCCAATTATGTTATGTCTTGTAGAAATGGTCATGTGTGAGTTGTTTTACTAGAGAAGTGATACTGTGAATGTGGCAACTTTCAGGCACTGAGATATCCTTGAGGCCATGTGATTGCAGTATGTGCTTATGTACACGTATCTTGGGAGAAGTTCGTTGATCCAGCTTATCGACTTGAGAGCATCAACTCCTGCTACAGTACTCTGTGGATTCCAATCAGAGAATATCAGAATTTTTGACTATCTAATGGCACACCCACGCTTCTACTGAACAACACTAGACTTCAACCTAAAGGGAGGTCAAAGTCAACTCGTATTTGGAATGATATGGATTGTCCTAGTGAACAACCAACTAGATGAAGGTGCAACATATGCTTCCAGGAAGGTCATACGAAGACACATTGCCCTAGAAACATAGGAAAATCATCTAATGGTTAAAATGAATCATGTACTCTATCAGTTACTGTAAAAGTTTTTACATGTAATCATTTTTATCATTATCACCATTTTTAATAATATTTGTCTTATTTGAATATATGGTAAATTTTAAAAAATGTACTTATATATGAATCCAAATAAACATCAGTATTCTTCTAACACACTACATCAGTAGAAACAACAACAATAATAACCAAAATACATCATTTAAATGAACTCTCACATAGCGCATAAATGTTTTATTATACATGTAGATTCTTTTTTTTGAGTTGGTGTTGTTTATTTAAAGATACTCATGCAGTGGTAACCATTTAAAGGTTCACATTCAAAAAAAAACCATTTGAACTTTGAAATGAAAATGTCATCAGAATTTTATAATGAAAGATGAACTTACAATGGCCACAAAAAAAAAAGAGAAAACTCCTAATGTCTTCACCCCAACACCCCAACACAGGAGACAACAACTGACCCAATGTGTTTATGATTATTTCAATCATTATATGATAACTTTCACACCTTACATGATAAATGTCACATCTTACATGAAATTAATGTTTTATTGTTTGTACATTCAGATAGAGCAGCCACTGTTATTTGCCCAGGAGACACACATGTCGCGTGATGTGTTGGCACGACGACATGATAGACATCTTTCTATTCAGAGAGCACATTATTTCCATCACGAGGCACCACCGAAAACTATTTTTCCATACCTTAGACGTGCATAATTTTATGGATTCGCTTTGTGTTACTTTAAGACCATTGATCACCATTTGATTGTTGCGTTGGTTGAGAGATGGCAGTCAGAGACACACACATTTCATCTCATGGAGAGAGATATGACTATTACTTTAGAGGACGTTGCCTACATGATGGGGTTACCCATCCATGGACATGCAGTTATGGGTGCCAATAGTGGTGACTGGGCTACAGTCATACAGAGGCTACTAGGCATTGACGTTGGTGGCGCATGAGGTGTCCTCCAGGGTTCACGCTTGCGCATGAGGTGGATTGATCAGCATGTCAACATCATTCCTGATGATGTAGATGAGGAGATGCTTATTCAGCACACACGTGCATACATTTTGTGGCTGCTCAGAGGCATGCTGTGCATCGACTACTCCACCGCTTTGGTACAAATGATGTACCTACCATTACTTGAGGATCTAGATCAAACGACTACATAGAGTTGGGGGTCCATAGTATTAGCACATCTATAAAGATGTCTCTATACCAGTTATCAGGATGATTCACATCATATTTTAGGTTTCATAGTGTTAGTATAGATGTGGGCCTGGGAGATTTTTCCACACATCGCTCCTCGAGCTATTACACCACTTGCACTGAAGCTATTTCAGGACTTTCCTCAGGGATGATGGTATGTATACATCATTAATTTCAGTTATTTAGTACTTTTTTATTGTTTTTTTATAAACTTACCATGTATTACTCTTTTTTAACCAGGTGGAGTTAGTCTTAGAAGTATGAACATACTCCGAGACATAGTCTGCACAGCTTCCGACAAATATTCGATGCCATAGTGTCAGCTGATGTAAGTTAAACAATACTTTTTATAGGAAAATTTATTTTGTTATCACTATTTTAAGTTATTTTAATATAATCTTAGTAAAATTATCATGCTAATATATGAATTATTTTTTGAGTTTACATTTTAGGTTTCATGGACTCTATGTCTACGCATCACTTCCACCATACTTCACAACTATGGTTAGAGATCATGTTGCAGTGGTTCCACTCATCCACTTTCACATAATTGAGTGGCACGAGCCAGACTGGTTCATGTGCCAGTTCAGTTATATACAACATATCTCCATAGCACCAGGACAACCTGCTGAGTTATATTCGATTGTGCTTTTAGGTAGACAGACGACAGGCTGGTGGCAGACTCATGCATCTTATATTGAGCTTTGGGACACACATGCTCGATTCAGTATCTTTCCATTTGGATATACCACCACATGCTATTAGTTATCTATTCAGGGGGATTATACAGACTGGTATCGACATCACACCATCATGCACCTTACACATCAGGGGATTGGCATATAGTAGTTTGTATGTTTACTAAGATTTATTATTTTTTCTTAACTCATTTTTGGTATTAATTTGAATGTTATTTGATTTTCAGGAAGATGACATTGGTCATCTTGCACATACCACATAGCCTCAAAAGGATGTATATATTAGGTGGGATGTGTTGGCTCTCATCGATCATCTCTAGTTGATACGTGACAATTTTTTTGATGAGGATCCACAAGTATATCCCGATCAATATCCTCCAGCTGAATCTTCTAAGGATGATGATATCCTTACTATGCCTGCTAAGGATGATGCACCACCGCCACCACCGTGAGCTAGATGATAGAGACGAGCACATCAGGAGGGGCAGAGGTGACGACATCGACATCTGAGAGTATCTCCTACAGATGTCACTGCACCACAGAGAGACGATCCAGCCCAGCCAACTGATGATGTTGTACAGCAGGGATATGCTTATATACCACAAATATCATCTCTGCAGATTACAATGGAATTTGATATTGGTTCCCTCACATAGCTTATGGAGCCCCCCTCTGTAAAGACCCAGAAATTTCAAGGAATTTTTTTTCTTAAATACATTGGAATTTTACGAGTCTGTGGCTTCTGAAGACACTTGATTCTGAGGCCTGGTGTGCTCAGAATCAATTTCTAAAGTTTAGCTCAGGTAAGTTCAGTAAACGAACGAGCGAGTTTTTCTATATTTTGAACCGGTGCTTAGAATTGAAATATGAGGGCACCGATGAATTCGCAACGCCGGTAATTGCTTAAGGGGACCTTTACCGTAGTTGCGTTTGTTCGGGAGAAGAAGTTAATATTTGTGGATTAATTAAGAATTGAATAAAAATTGTGGAACAATTTTTATTTCATATCTAAGGTGGTTAAATCCTACATGGGGGAGTTGGGGTGGGACCCACAATCTCCTAACTACCCATGTGAGGATAATTGTGAGGTGGGGCCCACACGAGCCCCAACTCTTCACATTCCATAACACCTTAACCCCTTTGAACTCCCATGTTAATTACATGGAAACCCCATCTTAAACTTGTTAACTCATTTTTTTGAGTAACTCTTCTTCTCCCCTCTCTCCCTCTTTAAATTCATGCCAACACACACCACAATTAATTGATTGAAACTCTTTCATTAATTAATTGAGTGTTTGAGTTTGTATTTTTGAATGCATGGCATGATTAAATAAAATAAGGAGAAGCCTTATTTTATTTTGGTTGGAAATTGTTGTGTGAGAGAAATTGGGGGAGAACTCTAGAGTTTTTGAAGAATTCATCCTCAATGAAGGACGGTTCTTCTCTGACGAAGAACATCGACCCTTCATTATAGAACAACTCGACAACCACGATTCTCATCATCTTCTTCCTCCACGACAAGAGAGGAGACACCGACGTGGGGAATTCGTCAATGTCAACGCACCTTAATTATCTCTCCTTCGTGACAAGAGAGGGAATGTCGTTCTTCCTCGGGTGCACACTGACGATGATGGAAACGATGCCATCTTCTGCGACGCCCGACAACCGACATCAATTATCGAGGTAGGGGTTATTTTTTTTTCAAGTCTTTATCATCGTTCTTCTTTGTTTAAGGTTTGATCGTATGATATCGTAGTAACGGGAGGAGATCGGACCGCACGAACATGACCGATTCTCCTCCCCTTTTCTTGGTTAAACTTTGTTGATGTTGGAGGCGGAGGCGCACAGTGTCGTTGCACCGTGCGGTGATCGGCAGGGAACCGCGACCATGCAAGGCCGCGGCGAAGGTGGTGCAGTTCCATTGCACCACGCAGGAACAAAGAGGACCGTGGCCAGAGCGGGCCACGGCGGTGGTGCGCGGTGCGGTCATGCTGCGCCGGTAAGACGAGCCACGACCTAAGACCACGGTGGACTAGCAGGGGCGGTCGACTGAGCCGGCTGCCGGTGACTCTAGGAGGCGGGACCCCTTTTGGGTCCCACGGTGGTTCACAAACCTCCTGGCCATAATGGCTGGCCATTACCCAGAAAATTGGGGGGGGGGGGGGGGTGTAACCCCCCCCGACCTGTTGCTAGGGCGGACCCCACTGGGTCCGCCGTTTCGGCAAACAGGGGGTGCCGCCCCCTTTGCGTCCCTCTCGGCCAGCGCCGAGCCGCAGCCAGCTTCTGAGTTGGGCCAGTACATGCCAGCCGGGCCAGGCCGTGACCAACTGGGCCAGATCTGAACCCGGGTCGGGTCGCCCCAGTTCGGGCCGACCCAGGGGTATTGGGCCGGGTCAGACCAGGCACAGACTCCCTTTTTTCGGACCTTTTTCAGTTAAATGGTCATATCTTGAGCTAAAGACCTCCGATCGATGCACCGTCAGTTGAGTAAGAATCCTTGGATTGAGACGGTCGTTTTGGTATATTAAACTAAAGGTTTCTGTGAATTTTGGGTATGGTCGGGTTGGTTCAAACTTGAAACCAACCGGTCCCTTAGAACAGAAACAGTTATAACTTGAGCCCCGGACGTCCGATTGACGTGCCGTCAACTTTGTTGGATTCCTTTTGGTGAGATGGATATTTTGGTATACTTCACCTGAGGTTTGGATTCAGTTGGAGTATGGCTGGGTTGGATTGTACCCAAAATCTAATCGGGCCCCAGGAACAGAAAATCTAATAACTTTTAAACCGGACATCTGTTTGACGAACCGTCAGTGGTGTTGGTAATCTCGTTGAGAAAATATCACTTTGAGTATTTTCCATGAGAGTTCAGGGTACAGTTGAGATACAGTTGGGTTGGTTCGTACATGAAACCAACCTGTCCCCTGGGACTAAAAGGCTAACAACTCACAGATCGGGCGTCCGATTGATGCACTGCCTGTTACATTGAGACCCCTTTGACGAGGAGGTGCTTTGTAATACTTGAAGTATCGACCAGTAGCTCATGGAGTGGATTCTCCCGGAGATGAGCGTACGGAGTGCAGAGACCTAGTAGCTGTGGACTTGATGACTGCTTGACCGATTCGACTTGGAGTGAGTCGACCAGCTCAGTGGACGGAGCACCTGGTATTTGGCGGCATACCCACGGCGGACGGAGCACCTGATAGTTGGCAGCAGACCCACGGTACTCGACAGGAGGAGTACCTCTGTAGGCTATTAGGGGAACCGCTACTCTGTTTAGGTGGCAGACCCCTGGCGGGGAGCACTACTGTGTTTGGGTGCAGACCCGTAATACTCAATAGGAGGAGTACCTCAACAGTCTAAGGTTAGTGAGTAGAGCCTCGGAGTCATGACAGGGCTACTGTACTCAACAGAGGAGGAGTTCTCCAGCAGTTGTGGTTTCAATATCATTAATGAAAATCCTGGTTTGAGCTGAGTCAATGACCTTTGTGTTTACCTCATGATTGAGATGGGTCACTTGATAACTTAGGTATATGTATGGGCATATACCTAAGTAGTGGTTATCCGTTGATTTCTTAACCTTTGTGTTTCCTCATGATTGAGATGGGTTATTTGATAACTTAGGTATAAGTATGGTATTATACCTAAGTAAGGGATATCTGTTGAGATCCTTCTTTGTGGTTATCCTTATTGGATTTAGTGAGACCTTGAGGGTCTCGGGGACCCTACTGAGTATTGTTATACTCACCCCTTCATGGGTTATGCCCACACCTCATTGTACTGGATGTAGACGACAGACAGCGCTGACGGAGACTAAGTGTACAAGGACTGGACGACAGCTGGAGGTGGACCTCACGACGAGTCAGTACCTGGAGGCGGACCTCACGACGAGTCAGTACCCGGAGGAGGTTGACGGATGAGGGTGCTGATGAGGCTATCTGTACCTACCCTTCAGGTAGGATCCATGGTAGACGATCTAGGAGCTGTGCTATTTGCACCTACCCTACAGGTTGGATCCGTGGTGGATGATCTAGGAGCTGCATGTCACCTTCCAGCTGTTTTGTCTTTTACCTTGTAATTTACAGTTGGGCTTGTATTTCTAGCCCCTTTAATTTCAGAACTACTTTTGTTTTCAGTTTTACTTAGTGATTGCTTCTGATTTTACTCTGGTTAGATGTGTTTACTTTTTATAAAGTCAATGCCTTCCCAATTTTAGGGATTTACGCCTTTGGTGCTAGTTGCCAGCCCCTGGCCTATGGAAGGTGGGCTTAGGATAGTCACGGTATGGGCCCCGAGGACGGGTCGTGAAAAATTGGTATCAGAGGACGTCAGTTCTACTATATAACTTATGGATATGATATTTTTCTTTTCTGTGAAGCAATAGTATTAAGGGTACCGAGTGTGGTCTTCAGTTCAGAGAGTCTAGTGTTGGTGTGGCGACTGACGTATCCATACACCAGGACCTTGGCTTCTGATTTCCGACTTAGTGCATGAAAACACTGATTGCATGTGAATTTCCAAAAGTTTTCTTTAAGTCAGCTCAAACCAGGTCAGCTCACCAGGTTTTAATCATTTGACCGTGTCACATCTATTTCTTTAAGGATGCCTTCACATAGTCAGTCAGTGTGGGTACCGAGTGGGGAGTGCGATGATAGGCCACTGAGCAGCGGGGATTTAGTACAGAGCCCTCCACTAGTTAAGACACCAGCAAAGAGTACACACCGCTTGAGCATGTTGCACGAGTTCCAGCGATAGAGGCCTCTGAGTTTTCTAAATGAGTCAGATTTTCAGACGGTTGGGTACTAGTTAGAGTTTATAGCGCAAGCTTTGCACACAACTGGGACACCCACTGACTTGATGGTGTACCTAGATATTAGTCTCTTTCAGGGAGTAGTTGAGAGGTGGTGGAGCCACATGTTTCAGTTTTGCAATGAAATGAACTTCACCTGGGGAGACTTCGAGACCTTCTTCAAGGTGGAGTTTATACCAGTGACTCTACACTCTGAGCGTGCTCAGGAGCTGCTGCCTTTTATGCAGGGTTTTCCGTCAGTATCCGGGTCATCTATAGGCAGTAGACGGATGATGTAGAGGTCCAAGAAGACTAGGCCAACAGGTGGGTGACCTCAGGGTATAGGTTCAGTTGTGCGAGGCACACGAAATAGAGCCAGCCATACCAGGAGCAGGAAGTGCTATGCATGCGGCAAGCAGGGTCACTTGGCACCTGACTGTCTGACTTCCTGCACAGTTGATCAGCAGGCATTGGAGGATCCACTGAGATAGAAGCGGCGGAGGGAGCTTGAGCATCAGTCAAGCGGTGGACAAGGAAGTGGAGCTCCAGAAGCAGGTGGATGGGAGCGAGACTAGTTCCAGGCTTGGAGGCCTTTGTTCTTGGTGCTTCTAGTTTCCGTGCTGTTGTTGTTGTGTTTGATTTGTGTCTTTGTACTTCGATCTGTAGTAATAAAAGAAACTTATCTTTGTGACATTTACTTTCCTGTTCTTTCTGTATAGTTGATACTAAGAGGTTCTGGTTAAAACTTTTGACTTGACCCTCACTTGTGATATTCCTACTGGAGGAGACCCAGTAACCACACACTGATGCCGACAGTGTGACTCAAACCTTGGAGGGGAGAGTAGCGGTTGGATATCTTAGTAGTAGCGTCGAGGCCTTACGACGTCATTCAAGACATGAATTGCACTGTTCATGTCAGGATTTACTGTATTAGGCAAAGAACGTGGTTCATCCAGGGGATGAGACCAGATTTCTCTTTTCAACATAGGAGAAATCTCAATAGCTCTTTGGTAGAATGTAGATGAAGAAGGGTGGAGACGAGTTCTTACAATTGGATAGTCACACCCATTGTTCGTTGAGCGAATGGTTTACAGTTATCTCCAACTCCTAAGTCTTAGGTGTATCTTCTCTCAGAATGACCTGAACCCGAGATAGCAGTAATGGATTGAATTCCTCTAGGACTATGACTTCGAGATAGTTTATATTCCTAGGTAGGGGAACGTTGTAGCAGATGCTCTTAGTAGGAGATCGGGCATCCAGCTGTTAGGAGTGGTGAGACAACAACTGACCGTGTTTTAGATATCCTTTGTGGTTAGTGATGGAATCAGCACGTGTATAACTAGAGATGGTTCAAGCTACGACGGAGAAGGTGCAAATCATCCAGGAGTGGATGAAGAATTCACAGAGCAGACAGAAGTCCTATGCTGATAGGAGACAGAGACCACTGGAGTTCAAGGATGGCGACCACGTATTTATACGGGTCTCACCTCGATGAGGTCTACAGAGATGTGACCGGGACATCAAGTTACCTCCATGATTCTTAGGACCTTTTCAGGTTCCCAGCAAAGTAGGTAAGGTGGCTTACCGCCTGGCCTTTCCACCTCAGATGCACCAGGTGTACGATGTCATCCACGTATCTCAGCTGAGGAGATGTGTGCACGACCTATCCATCATCATCGGCCACGGAGAGCTGGACATTTATGATAGGGCAACTTTCACAAGGTTCCAATAGTGGTTGAGGATCGACAGAATCGGGTCCTACGAGGATAGTCGATTCCTATTGTGCGCTTTTGTTGGCAGAACAGGAACCTCCAGGAGAGAACATGGGAGTGGGAAGCTCAAATACATGCTCAATACCCTCATTTGTTTCCATAGTTTATGATGTAGCTTTACAGGGACGTAAATCCCTTAGGTGGGAGTAATTTAAAGACCTGTAAATTTCAAGGAATTTTTTTTCTTAAATACTTTGGAATTTTACGAGTCTGTGGCTTCTGACGTCACTTGATTCCGAGGCCCGGTGTGCTCGGAATCAATTTCAGAAGTTTAGCTTGGGTACGTCCAGTAAACGAACGAACGATTTTTTCTGTCTTTTGAACCGGTGCTCAGAATTGAAATCTGAGGGCACTGATGAATTCGCAACACCGGTAATTGCTTAAGGGGACCATTACCGTAGTTGTGTTTGTTCGGGAGAAGAAGTTAATATTTGTGGATTAATTAAGAATTGAATAAAAATTGTGGAACATTTTTTATTTCATATCTAAGGTGGTTAAATCCTACATGGGGGAGTTGGGGTGGGACCCACAAGCTCCTAACTACCCATGTGAGGATAATTGTGAGGTGAGGCCCACACGAGTCCCAACTCTTCACATTCCATAACACCTTAACCCCTTTGAACTCCCATGTTAATTACATGGCAACCCCCTCTTAAACTTGTTAACTTCTTTTTTCGAGTAACTCTTCCTCTCCCCTCTCTACCACTTTAAATTCATACCAATACACACCACAATTAATTGATTGAAACTCATTAATTAATTAATTGAGTGTTTGAATTTGTATTTATGAAGTCATGGCATGATTAAATAAAATTAGGAGAAGCCTTATTTTATTTTGGTTGGAAAATGTTGTGTGAGGGAAATTGGGGGAGAACTCTAGAGTTTTTGAAGAATTCATCCTCAACGAAGGGCGGTTCTTCTCCGACAAAGAACATCGACCCTTCATTGTAGAATAACTCGGAGATCACAGTTCTCATCCTCTTCTTCCTCTACGATAAGAGAGGAGACACCGATGTAGGGAATTCTCCAACGTCGACGCACCTTAATTATCTCTCCTTTGTGACAAGAGAGGGAACGTCATTCTTCCTCAGGTGCACACCGACGACGATGGAAATGATGCCATCTTCCGTGACGCCCGGCGAATGACATCGATTATCGAGGTAGGGGTTATTTATTTTGTTCAAGTCTTTATCATCGTTCTTCATTGTTTAAGGTTTGGCCATATGATATCGTCGTAACAGGAGGAGATCAGACCACACGAACATGGCTAATTCTCCTCCCCTTTTCTTTGTTAAACTTTGTTGATGTTGGAGGCGGAGGCGGACAATGTCGTTGCACCGTGCGGTGATCGGTAGGGAACTGCGACCATGCAAGGCCGTGGGGATGGCAGCGCAGTGCCGTTGCACCGCATGGAAAAAAAGAGGACCGCGGCCAGAGTAGGTCGCAGTGATGGTGCGCGACGCCCTCGCACCGTGCCTGAAGGCCGCGACGGACCAGCAGGGGCGGCCGACCGAGCCGGCCGCCGGTGACTCCAGGAGGAGGGACCCCTTCTGTGTCCCACGACGGTTCACAAACTGGCCAGCCGTAATGGCCGACCGTTACCTGGAAAACTAGGGGGTGTAACCCCCCGACCTATTTCTAGGGCGGACCCCACTGGGTCCATCTTTTCCACAAACAGGGGGCGGCGCCCCCTTTGCGTCCCGCTCGGCCAGCGCCAAGCCACGACCGGCTTCCGAGACGGGCCACAGGCCGTACGGGCTGAGCCAGCCGCGCCCAGCTGGGCTGAGCCATGCCATCTGGGCTGGACCGCGCCTAACCAGGTCAGACCCAGACCCAAGTCGGGTCTACCCAAGGGTATTGGGCCAGGTCGGACCGAGCCCAGCCTCCCTTTTTTCGGACCATTTCTAGTTAAACAATCAAATCTTGAGATACGGACCGCCGATCGATGCACCGTAAGTTGTGTAGGAATCCTTGGATCGAGATGGTTGTTTTGGTATATTACACTCAAAGTTTTGGTGAAGTTTGGGTATGGCCGGTTTGGTTCGAACCTGAAACCAACCGGGCCCTCGGAGCGGAAACGTTTATAACTTGAGCCCCGAACGTCCGATTGATGTGCCATAAACTTTGTTGGATTCCTTTTGGTGAGAAAGATATTTTGGTATACTTAACCTGAGGTTTGGATGTAGTTGGAGTATGGCCGGGTTGGATTGTACCCAAAATCCAACCGGGCCCCAGGAACAGAAAAGCTAATAACTTTAAGACCGGACGTCCGTTTGACGAACCGTCAGCAGCATTGGTAATCTCATTGAGAAATGTCCCCTTTGAGTATTTTACATGAGAGTTCAGGGTACAGTTGAAATACAGCTGGGTTGGTTCGTACATGAAACCAACCAGGCCCCCAGGACTAAAAGGCTAGCAACTCACAGACCGGACGTTCGATTGACGCGCCGTTTGTTTCATTGAGACCCCTTTGACGAGGCGGTCCTTTGTGATACTTATTTTTGGGACCTTTTGATACTTGGAGTATCTACCAGTAGCTCATGGAGTGGATCCACCTGGAGACGAGCGTATAGAGTGCAGAGACCTAGTAGCTGTGGACTTGACGACTGCTTGACCGATTCGACTTGGAGTGAGTCGACTAGCCAAGTGGACGGAGCGCCTAGTATTTGGCGGCAGACCCTCAGCGAACGGAGCGCCTGGTTGTTGGCAACTGACCCGCAATACTCGACAGGAGGAGTACCTCTGTAGGCTATTAGGGGAACCACTACTGTGTTTGGGTGGCAGACCCCTGGCGGGGAGTACTACTGTGTTTGGGTGCGGAACTGCGGTACTCGACAGGAGGAGTACCTCAGCACTCTAAGGTTAGTGAGTAGCGCCTCAGAGTCATGACAGGGCCACTGTACTCGACATAGGAGGAGTTCTCCATTAGTTTTAGTTTCAATATCATTAATGAAAATCCTGTTTTGATCTGAGTCAATAAACTTTGTGTTTACCTCATGATTGAGATGGGTCACTTGATAACTTAGGTATATATATGGGCATATACGTAAGTAGTGGTTATCCATTAATTTCTTAACCTTTATGTTTCCTCATGATTGAGATGGGTTACTTGATAACTTAGGTATAAGTATGGGATTATACCTAAGTAAGGGTTATCTGTTGAGATCCTTCTTTGTGGTTATCCTTGTTGGATTTAGTGAGACCTTGAGGGTCTTAGGGACCCTACTGAGTATCGTAATACTCACCCTTGCACGAGCTATGCCCGCACCTCATTGTGTTGGATGCAGACGATGGAAAATGCTGACGGAGACCGAGTGTACGAGGACTAGACGACACCTGGAGGTGGACCTCATGACGAGTCAGTACCCAGAGGTGGACCTCACGATGATTCAGTACCCGAAGGAGGTTGACGGACGAGGGCAATGAGGTGGCTATTTGTACCTACCCTTTAGGTAGGATCCGTGGTGGATGATCTAGGAGCTACGCTATCTGCACCTACCCTATAGGTAGGATCCGTGGTGGATAATCCAGGAGCTTCCTGTCACCTTCCAACTATTTTGTCTTTTACCTTGTACTTTACAGTTGGGATTGTATTTTCGTCCCCTTTACTTTCAGCACAACTTTTGTTTTCAGTTTTACTTAGTGTTTGCTTCCATTTGTACTCTGGTTAGATGTGTTTACATTTTATAAAGGCAACGCCTTCCCAGTTTTAGGGATTTACGCCTTCGGTGCTAGTCGCCAGCCCCTGGCCTTTGGAAGACGGGCTTTGGGTAGTCACAGAATGGGCCTCGAGGACGGGTCGTGACACCCTCTCCTCCCGACGATCCCTTCTTCAGTGCCCCATTTCTACTATTTATAGGAGCTTCAGAGTCATATGGCACCCTATATGATTTTGGGTCATCCTCCTCACATGGTTTTGGTCAATCCTCTACACAGCACCCTGGGGAGGCACCAGAAGCACCAGAAGAGGAGGAAACCGCAGCTAGGACACCGGAGCGACACGAACATCGGACATAGAGAGGATGTGAGATTTAGACGCTGCATTGTGGTACCGGGGGGCATCGTCGTTGATGTTTTCAGATGTCATGTTATATATATTAAAAAACCTATTTATTATGATAATTAATTGTTGTTTAAGATAAATAACAAGAAAATAAAAAAATATAGTAAATACAAACTAATTTAAATTAATTATTAATAATTTATATATTTTCAAAGTCTCATAATTTTAACATTATTATGCTTTATGTATGTGACTTTAGAAGCGTATAAATTATAAAGTAAAAGTACAATCTAAATAAAATTTGTCGCACAGACTAAACATATAATAATTTCTTAAAAAATAAAAAGAAAAACAAACATATAGTAAATAAAAAATATTTTACATGACAACTTAAATATTTAAAAACATTACATTTATAATTATTTAATAGTAAATATATTTATAAATAGATTTATATTTATAAATATTTATTTTTAATTATATATATACATAATTATATTTATACACATATAAATTTCAAATTATATTTATTTATAATTGTAAATATATATTTATATAAAAAAATTATTTTTTTATAATTATATATTTAAAATTATATTTATAAATACTTAATCACAATTCCTTATATTTATTTATATTATATATAGTTCTTTATTATTATAAATATATATTTATGTATTTATAAATATAATCACAAATATATATTTATAAATACAAATTCATTTAATATTTATATGTAAATATATATAAATATTTGTAATTATAATATTTTATAATATAAATATATATTTACAATAAATAATAATATTTATATGTACATATATATAAAACTATTTACAATTATAATAATTATAATATTTATATAAAAATATATAAATAAAACATACACAAATCAGTAAAAAAATAAAAAAAATAAAACACACACAAAGCGCCACTTGAAGTGGTGCTTAAGGGACCCAGTTCCCTAATAATTAGGGAACTCGACCCATTGAAATAAAAAAAACCTATCACAAAATTTTCCTTGATGGGTGGTCGAGCTGTGGCTCTAAGATCAATGACGACAAGTTTCATAGGGAAAAGTGAGCGGTGGAGGTCTACAAATCCCTTTAGGCCTCCGGGATATGTGTTGAATCATTTTTATGGGCCTTTTGGACATTTGTTTTGGGTCTTATAACTTGTGATGGGTTTCCCTCGCCCAACCAAATAGGGTCACACTTTTTTTATTTCCTCAATAAAGGGGCTTGACCCCAAATAATTTATTCAAAAACAATTGACAATATAGTTAATTATTAACAATATGATATATATATATATATATTAGATATTGGAGGGTACAATTATAAACACACACACACACACACACCCATGGGAATAAATAAGTCTATAGCCCGCCCACCCCCCACAAGGGATAGTTCAGGTCCATTACCCTATTTTATTATATATATATAATGACATATCGTGGACTAACCTATAGGGACTCATACTTTTCATACATAAATATTACATATTATTATATGAATTTTCAATACATAACATTATAATCCACACCAAAATCATATAGGTTTAGTGTCTTTGGGAACTTGAATACATAAACAACTTGTTCACAATAGATCTACATCATCACACACTAAGTTCTTCATAACTAGCACCCTTTTTTAATATATCATACTTAAAACTTTTCTTCATAACCTAGGAAAAGGAAACATAAGAAAGGGCGAGCTCTGATTCTCAGTGAGGGTAAAAAAGAGAGATATCAATGATCACTTTAACATAACATGAGCATAATGGTATGAGAACATGATATTGAAATTTGAAAACCATACCCAACATATCATAGATCATAAACTTGAACTATTTTATAAATATTTAAAATTCTTAAGACAATAATTATAAAGGAATCAAAGAACATGAGCCATGAGAGCATAACAATGGCACGAGACATAATTTTGTGGCATAAACATAAGCATGAAAAATAATTTCCTTAATAGTCAAGGATAACCACCAAGACTATCATAGTGGATTGGGTTTACTCTCCAAACCATAATATCCATAGTCAAGGTTCACTCTCAAGACTATCATCGTGGATATAGTCCCTTACAGGATTGAGTTCACTCCCCATTCCAATCCTTTTTATCTCATGAGATATCAATCTTTATCCAATGAAATGGAGGGATATATAATTATGAGTCCACCCATCACATAATTAAAATCATACATATGTATTCCACAAGATAATTTCATCACATCATAACCCATGGAAAGAAAATGAGTTTCATAAAATTTTTATCATTTCATCATAGCATAACCCATTGAAAATAAATAGGTTTTATAAACATATTGTCGTCATAATCATAAATCATCTGTAAAAATAATAAGGATGGTATCATTATATAATATCCCTAATAAATATTATTTAATATCAAAACATGTCATCTTAGATAAAAATTTCTTTAAAAGATCACTTGGAATATTTCTTGACAAAAAATCTCTTTTCACTTTGAAACCACTTACTCAAAATCCAAAAATTTACCAAATATTAATGAAAAATTTTTATTTAAAAATAAATTTGGAAAATTTTATAGGAATCTTGAAAATATTAAGTGGTAATTATAGTGGGAAATTTTATTCAGGCTGTGTACGTTAAAACAAAAACTCTTTTTATGTTTTCGATAAAAAGTCAAAAATACATCATTCAAAAAATGAAAATATGATTCCTTTTAAATTTTTTTATAAAAATTCAAACATGGGTAAAAATGAATTTAAAAAATCACTATATAATATTAAATAAATTCTTGAATCATTTTTAGAAAACATGGACATGAAAGAAAAACAAATCTCGACCGAATATTAAAACGTGGTCGGTTTTCATTAAAAATATTCTTTCAGTCTCTTGAGTACTTAAAGAGAGGAAAATGAAAGGAAAGCATGTAATATCTAGAAATAATAAAATTAGAATAAAATTCATTATATTATTTAGTGGTAGATCATAAAATTTCATCATCTAAAACTTAATCATAAATAATCCTGATAAATAATGAGATTGTAACATAAATCCCTTACCTTGAGTTTGACTTACTTTGAAAGTAATTTAACCTACTATATGTTAAATTTAAATTTATTATAATTATATAAAAAATAAATACACATACTTATAATATCATAAATTATCCACTTATAACATTTCAACACCCATTTATTAACAATTCCTTATTAAAATGGCAGTTTTTGCGTATTAATTGTTTCGTTTTTCATAAGGATTTATATTCGATAGTTCTGGTCATTATACTTTGATCTTAGTTTCATTATCTATAGTGTGTTAAACATGATATAAATATCATATCATATATATATATATATATTTATATTCATCTATAAAATTTGGAGATAAAAAAATGAATTACATCGTTCATGGAGACAGTAGGTCGTACGTACGCATGCACATTGTTTTCACTTTTTTATGGATGAAATGAAAGAAAGAAACTTTATAGAACCATTATCAAATCATATATATCAGATATATTCATTAAATCTATCCTTATTACCATCCATGAAGATCAGAATCAATAAATGAATCACATCACTTCGTGGAGGTGATGATCCACACGTTGTTCAAGCGACATTATTGTTTTCCAATGGATTGAAGGTAAGAATGTAGATATGATGTATAGAATTGGATTTTAGATATTTTATGAATTATTTTTGAGACTAGGCATTGAGATGGTGTGTGATTCTAGGGCCCGGTGTGTCCAAAATAAATGTTTGAAATATATTAAATAGTATGAGAATGCAATTTTCCTTAAAAAGTGGAATAACTTCTAAATAAAGGCCCAAATTAGAAATTTGAGGGAACCATTTATTTGATAACATTAGTTTTAACTAGGTACGACATAAAATTTATCAGCATGGGTTGTTTGTGGAAAAGTTTCCACGGACGTGAATAAAAAATAAATTATTAAAATTAATTTATTTAATTCATAATGACGCAACGACCTAATCCTCTTATTTAAATAAATTCTTATGGAAAATTTATAGGGTTGGTCGCATAACCCTAAAAATCAAAGATATCCATTAGAGAGTGTTTGAGGAACTCTATTGGTAGATGCCAACCAAATCGAGGTTCCACGATTGGTGTGCAACGAAATCAAAGGATCTCACCAATGACAATGACACAACTTCATTATTTGTCAGTGATCAATCTGAATCGAGGTAGGAAATTTGTTTTATATGTATTTATCCATGTTTATGATTAATATGATGAACATGAACCAATCAAATAATGAATTTATTTGCAAATCATGCATATTTTCGGTACGAGTTAGATTTATACGAGATTTTAAGAATTTATTTGTGAATATTTATTTATCTCTTCATTTGAAATTTTAAAGACAATGAATTAAGGTCAACACAAACATTTTCTGATGTTCGTTCCCCATGTTTGTGATTATGATTTTATTCCCCATGTATTCATTCATCACGAGCAAATTACTTGGCCCATAGTTTGACATAGACTGAATAATCGAATGTTGTGCACCTGTTTCTAGGTCCAATAGTTCGATATTGTAGATTTGGGATTGGTACGACATGAGGATTGTGAGAAAATGGAATTGGTAGTGGATCATATGGATTTGGGATACCTGATTCGTTTTCTTTGGTGCACTACGAGGGAAGATGTTTGAGGACTTTTTCCGAATGGTTTTGAAGGCAATAATCCAATGTTCAATGATGACAAGGATCAATTGACATTATTCCTTAGTTTCTGGAAAGGGTGCATCTGAATCAATGGTCATAGGAGTAGACGACAATATTTGAACCGAATATGGAAATCAGGAAAATTTTTCATTACATGACATGTGTTCTATAGGAACACACCTTGTGGGACCCTTACAATAGTGGATAGGGTTTTCAGATGAAGTTAAGTATCACACAATGTGTGACCTTTCCACAGGGTGTGTGAAGCCTCCCTAATGGCTCAACGTATACCTGGGGTTGTACAAGGACACAATCAAGGAGTACACAAGCATGTGAACACTATGTAACATAGACATGGCCAAGCCAGGTGTACATGGGAAAAGATGTGTACTTAGAAATAGGTATAAGTAACATGGGCATTGGCACACCATGTATTTTTACACGGAAATGAGCATGGGCCATTTACACGAGCAGAAACTGATGCTGAAAGGACACGTCATATACTCCTTAAAAGAAGTCTTAGATCCCTTTTCCTCTTTAGTTTGGACAAGTTTCATTAGGGCGTTTTCCCTATATTTGTTCCCTGATTTTTAGCATGGAATCACATCCTACACATAGGATAGTGATCCCTTTAGTAGGAATTCTTGGATAGAGTTGTTGGAATCCTTCCATGAGGACCAAAGTGTGATAATATATCATCTTCTTTCCCTAGGTGGAGTTCTTGGTATTGTTGTGACCAACACAACATGAGCTTCAATCCTCTACTTAGCAGGTTATTCCATATTGAGTTGTTGGTATACCCCATGGCATTGGGTATGATCCTCGTCTCTGTACCATATCTCTTTAGACTTCTAGCGTATCCTTTTTATGATGAGACTCGATAAGCATGATCTCTCAGATGAACATCATCATTGTTACACTATAGGAATTTTGGATAATTGTGATAGCCCATTTGTGGTGGATTATCATCACAAATGGCTTTTTGCGACGGGTGTTTATTGAAAATAGACCATCATAGAAGAAGGCATCGCAAATATAATTATTTACGATGGTCCATCAAAACAACCATTTTTTGTGACGAATATAAAAACTATCACAAAAAAACACTGAAATATTATTTATAATCCTTTTGCGATGATCCATCTCAAATGAAATTTTGTGACGGATAAATAATCTATCGTATATAAGCTTTTTTATAAGAAAAAATTAAATTATTTATAAGTAAAAATAATTAATCTATTTAAAAATAATTAAAAAATATTTAAACAAATTAAAACACACATAAAAGTAATACATCATTTCAAATATAATATATCTATAATTCCAAATTACAAAACAATCGTAAAATCTTCAGAAATCATCAACTAGCTTCAGGTGGAAGAGGATCACTCGATGGACCAGGGAGAGGAAACTTTATACCAACACCATTCCCAAGTCGCTGCATATACTCCATCATCTCCTCATCTCTCATACGCTACTGCTCATGCTCCTCCTCCCTCTACTTCTGTATCTACCATATCATCTCATCATGAGCTCTCAACCTCTACTCATAATGTGCAATGAACGACAGCATTGATGAAGACTCTCCATGATCTCCCTTCGCATTCACTGGTGTCATTAAAAAAGTATCATAATAACTCATAGGTATCAGTCAAGAACCAATACCAATCACTTGACCTTTCTCAACACCCTTTGAAGTCGCCTATATCTAATCCCCCTTATCGAAACCAGAATTAACAGTGACATATTTTTCGGTCTCAGCTTGTCTCTCTCATGAATGAGAAGTCACAACCTCATATGTTTTCTTTAAATATAATGAAAAATTAGAATAATGATAAAATTAATATTGATGACATCATTCAAAAAAATCACTAACCACAATACGGTGTTGCCATTGGCCTACAACTTATCATGTACGGGGATCAGAATCCATCTTCTTATAAACTTCAAACTCCATAATAGATGGGTCAGTAGCAGCCTATAAAATATAACAAACATTTTGTAGTTAAAATAAATATACATTAATAAATAATATCACTTACCATATGTCATCAATGTATGACAAATATACAACTCTCTTCCTTATGGGTGACCTCTTGACTCCCCCATCTTTGGCGTATAGCTGATGACATCCTCCTAAAAGTCTTTTCTAGCCAAAAGGAGCACAACCCATCCCATACCTAAGTTGATATATAGTTGGGATGATGAGAGATTAAATACTGATCGAATATGGTAGCACACGCTTTATTCATAGCTCGCTTTCTAATATTGTGTAGAAACTGACGAAAGTGATAGCATATACAAGTATCCCATACCTTTTGGATATGACCTCTCTCACTATTAGAAATTTGAGAAAATAAGTTCTGCAATAAAATTAAAAAAATATGTTAGTAATTAAATAAATTTTAAAAATTTATATATTATTTCATAACTTACAATCTAGTGGTCGAACATATGGTCACGCACGGTAATGGGTACCAGGTCCCATGACACCCATGACTTGGAAAAATAATTTCTTATAATCACACCAGCATGGTCAATGGCTAAATGTGAAAAACTGTGTAAATTGAAACAAATATATAATCATAAAATTATTATCAAAATTAATACACTAAGTTAATATATAATAAACTTCTTATTAAAAAATTAAACATACCTTTGTAAATGAGGATCAAAATCGATAGATGGTCTTCTCTCTGGAATAGAATCCAGAATCAGTAATCGAGCAAGACTGCACCCCCTCCTAGTAATCGCACCAACCTAAGGAGGAGAAGCTGAATTAGGATCATCATTAGGAAGTATGACATTATTGAGAGAACATAATAAATCATCATGAGTATCATCTCCAACCATATGAAATAAATATTCTCACCAGTAAGAGATTTTTAAAATAGATATGAAATATAAAAAACTAATAAATTTCATAATAAAATAATGTTACCTATAATAGATTGTTAATAGAAATATGAAATTTAAAAAAACTAATAAATATCAGAATATGATAATTACCTTTAACTAAAGACCTAAATATAATACATCAATTGTCATCTTTATCACCATTTTCATCGACATCAATATCTTCATCATTGTCAACTTCTATATGACTTTCGGTTTCATCATCCCTTATTACTTCATCAACATCATCTATATCATAAGCCCTTAACTGAGGGGTTTAATCATCGATATTTATATCTAGTCAGGTAGGAGATATATTTTGAGATGTTTCTTTAAAAAAATTAATATTTTTACACTACTAGAAAATGGGTCTATACCCACATTTTTCCCAAAAACTACTGGTATAGACTCACCTATACCCATAGTTTTTATGGACCATGGGTATATGTGACATTTTCTAACCTATACCCACGGTTTTCATGAACTATGGGTATAAAGTCCCTTATTTTTTGAGTGAGAAAAAATGTATATAAGTTAATATATGTATATATAATAATAATTGCAATTGGTTTAGTGGTAAGAGGGTTAAGTGGTTGAACAGATGCGCGAGTTCGAAACTCTCATGGGACATTTTATTTATACCACATTTTATAAATATATATATAACACAATATATATATATATATAACTATAATTGGTATAATAGTAATGAACTTTAAAGGCAGAGCAGCGGTGCAGTTTCAAAACTCACGCAGAACATTTTATTTATACCAACATTTTATATATATATATATATAAAATAAAATATATACAAATGAACATAAGTTCAATTGGTCTAGTGGTAAGGGGAGTTCACTCCCGTAGTGGTGGTCGGGGTTTGAAACATTTGGGCCTCATTTTTTTAGAGACGGTTTCTATTAATATATTTACCTAAATATAAATATATATTATGTAAGTTTTTTATCTTGGTTGGTTAGGAATTATCCTATTGTAGTGTAGGTTGCGGGATCAAAACCCACTGTGGATTTTTTCTATACAACGGTTGAAATTAATATAATTAGGCAGATATAGATAAATATATAAACACAATTGACGCAACTGGGTTGGTGAGACGTTGCCTGGTAGTAGTGTGGGTCACAGGAATGAAACTTTCTACGAACATTTTTCAAATATTTATACCCACAGTTTTAAAAAATTGTGTGGGTATAAGGCCATGACACGGTGGCAAGTGGGTCTATGACACAGTGGTAAAAAGCTATACCCACAGTTTGGAAAACTGTGGGTATATGCCATGGAGCTATACCGATGTCTCAATTTCCCACAGTTGTTAACCATGGGTATAGATCATTTTTCTATTAGTGTGTACTTCCACATAACCATTTTCATTTTCAATAAAATTATTGTTACATGATTTCATTTTTATCACACTCCACCAGTCCTTAAAATATCTCAAAACATCACAGTAATTTGCATTGTAAATTTGATGATCTTGATGTGCCAACATAAATGGTTCATTTGATGTAAGAAGATTTTTATATTTAATGTCAATGACTCCATGTCATGGATGAAATTGAAACCGTCGATCAGTATGAAACTAATGACATTTAAATATTGTAACATAATTTGGCCTCATATAACATAAATCAATTATTTCATCTATTATACCATAAAAGTCAACTTCATTTTCTTTATGTTGGTATCTTTTCAAAAGAACACCACTATTCATTGATTTCTTTGAGTCACCATATATGTGTGTATAGAATTGAAATCCATTAACCACATACCCATTATAAGATTTTACCAATTTCGATGGATGGTTTTTTAGAACACATAATAGATTGTCAATTTTATTATCATGTTGTGTTACTTGTAAACAATAAAAATTATTAATAATAGATATCATTAAAAAATTTATTTATCATTCCATCGAAATAAACTTTACTTACCAGTCTCTGAAACCAATATGTAAAAAAAATTTGTCGACGTTCCTCAAGAGTAGCAGATGTAATTTATAGAAATTGATTTTTGATATGTCATCATATAGTATACAAAAAATTTAATGTAAATAAAGATATCATTTATAAATATTTAATGAAATAATAAAAAATTAGTACTTAATGCACAAATCATGTCATTTATTTACAATTTAGCAGAACATAAGTATGAGCTCTGTGAAGTTCTTCATATGTAAGTGATCGCTCATGATAACCACCAAAACCAAGTTAAGGAAGATTAAAAACTGACAACTGATGGTCTGTGACATCATCAAAATTTGTCTCATTACGACCCATCCAATTATGTTTTGAAGGATATTCTGACTAAAAATAATAAGATAAAAAATTTGAAATTTCCTCCTGTAAGTATGTTTATGTAATCGACCCTTCAAATGATGCTTTGTTACACACTTTTTTCTTTAATTTTTGCATACATATCTCAAATGGATACACCCACTAGAATTGTATCTGTCCTCCATATTTACTTTCATATGGAAAATACAATATTAAATGTTCCATGGAATCAAAGAATCTTGGTGGGAATATTTTCTGCAATTTACATAAAATTAAAACAACATATTTTTTAGGAAATTAAATGCATTGTAATCTGATGTTGTCACACAAATATCTTATAAAAAAATGATATTTCGGTCAACATGTCCCAGATTGAATAATTTAACATCCCTCTAAGACCAACATGCAGTAATCTTTCAATTATGACATGACAATCACGAATTTTTAACCCAATAATATGCCCATTTCTGACACAACAAGACTAATTAGAAGCATAACCATTTGGTAACCTCAAATCTCCAATCCATTGACAGAATAATAAATAGGTTTCTTTACTAAGTGAGTAATATGTTTTTGGATTCATTAATTTGTGTGATCTTTCATCTTCAAATAATTCAAGTTCAGGATGTCTACAAATCTGTGCAAGATCTAACCACGTCTTTACATTTATCCAATTATGATCTCTCCCAAAACCATTTATCCTTTGGTCATTTATGGTTGCTCCAAAAGTAACATGAGGTAATCCAGAGATAATATATTTTACCTGATTACCTGAGAGCACTGCTGGAGGTGCGTCTGTTTTAATTTGACCTTTTGTAAAATTAATTTTGTTTCTTCGAAAAGGGTGATCTGTAGGAAGAAATTTCTTATGACAGTAAAAATAACTAACCTTTCTCCCATTACAAATCATAAAAACTTTTTTCTCAGTCATGTAGTACAAACATAATTTTAGACCATGTGTGCTCTATCTAGATAACATACCATACACCAGAAAGTCATTGATCACCCATATTAATGCGACCTTAAGTATATAAATTATGATTTGCAGTTATATCAAATGTAGTCACACCATTGTTCCATAATGAAATTAACTCATAAATTAGTGGTTTCAAATAAACATAAATATTATTTTTTGGATGTTCTGGAATTAACAAAGTCGAATATATATATGGTTCCTTCATCAACATCTAAGGAGGAAAGTTGTAAGGAGTAATGAAAATAGGGCAATAAGAATATTGACTGTCGTAAGCACCAAATGAAAAAAAACCATCAGTAGAAAGGCCCAAATATATGTTACGAGGTTCTGCAACAAAAGAAGGATGCATCTAATTAAAATGTTTCCATGAGTCACCATCACATGGATGATTTAAGCTTTTTGTGACAAAAATATTTGATTTATGCCATGCCATAAATCTAGTTGTGATACAAGACATAAATAGACATTGTAAATGAGGTGTAACTAGAAAATATCTCAACTATTTCACAAGAACTCTGGACTATCCTTGTTGTGCCTCTTTATACCTCAATTCTCCACATGTTGGACAATTAACCAAAGATTCATATTCACCATAATATAATATGCAGTCATTTGAACATGCATGAATCTTCTGATAACTTAGACCCAAATTATGAACTAACCTTAACTTGTTTGTAATGTATTTTTGTTAGGAAAAAATGACTTAACCAAAGATAAAATCTGATCGAAAAAACTATTAGATATTCCAAAATCCGATTTAATAGCCATAAATTTTTTAATAGCTTCAAGTTTTCTCATCTGGCTTCCTGGATATAAGGCCTCCTCGGCAGATTGAAACAAAATGTAAAACTGAGAAGGTTTAGATTTAGGATTTGAAAAGTCATTCTGAGTTTTTGTTTTAGGAATAGATGGACCATCCGCCTCATGTATTAAATTCTGAAATGATGGATCTGGAACCGAAATTTTTTTATTTTCTACTAAACTCTTTTCACCATGTTGATACCAAACAATATAATATTTCTGAAAATCAGAATGCAACAGATGAAGTTCAACATTATCAATTGTTTCGAATGTCCCAAGAACATATTTCTGACACAGAAATTTAATTGTTCCTTCATAAACAAACTCTGAATTTGAAAATGAAAATGATATAAAGGCTTCAACACCTTTAATATAGACATAATTTATTCAGATTTGTTTAGATTTTTGAGATTATTTATCCAATAATGATCATGTAATAGATACCAGTGTCTACTTCCTGAGACTATAGTTATCTAAAAAACAACAAAATAAAAACAATTATTACATATCATTTTGACTAATTATAAAGTATTAATATATTTTAATACCTTGAAATATTCTATATGGAAAATGATTAGAATAAGGCACTAGTTTAGCACTAGATTATGGGGCCCGTAGAGACTCAGTGTAGATAAAATAAATATATTATATATATTATATAAGACATACACTATTTTTTGAAAATATTAGAATATCTCTCTAAATTTTTCTCATATGAGACACGTTATTTTTAAGACATGTTATTTTTTATATATTTTTTATATTTTTTTTACAAATTATTATTATGATTTTATAATCATCAATAATATTAACAATTTATTAATAATAATGACTCATTGATTGTTAAATATTATAAATTATTTAAATTAATAATATATATTTTAATAATTAATATTTTTTTATAAATCTTTAATAAGTCTTATAATTGTTATATTTTTTAAAAAAGTATTACTAAAAATTATCCTAATTATTATTAACTAAGTTTTTAATAAATAATACATATTTTTTTATTTTTTTTACATTAAAACAATTTTTTAACGTTTTTTAATATAAAAAATTCTTATAAATAACATTTAGTTAAAATGTTTGCATTAAATTAATTTTCTAATCATTCTTAAAAAAACACTCATTTATATTTATTTCATACATTATATATATATAACACAATCCAATCTATTTACATCAAATTAATTTTTACACGTATTTTTCAAAGAAATTAACATATCAAATCTACACACACACACACAAATTTTCATATATTTCATTAATTTTTCAAATTATTATTAATATTTTATAATTAACACTAATTTTTGCTATTTATTATTAATATTAAGTAAATAATTATATATATATATATATATATATATATATTTAATGATTTCTAAATTAATATAAATATATCACAAATATTCTGACAACTTTCATTAAATCAATATACATATTAAATTTATATATACATAGATATAAACATACATAAATATTTAATATACATTAATAATATTGACTAATTAATTAGTAATTATTATAAATTATGTAATTATTATTATTAATTATTTAAATTATTATTAAATTATTAATAATTATTATATATATGTATATCACGATTTCATAATTAATATAAATACATAAAATATATTCAGACTTTTTTTAAATAAATATACATATGAAATATATATATATATATATAAAACCTAACATGTATTTTTAAAATATTTATATATACATATTCAAATATTAATATATATATATATATATATATATATATATATATATATATATATATATATTACACGATTTCATAATAAAATATATTTTTACATGTTTTTTAAAACAAATATATATATCAAATAAACACACACACACACACACACATATTAAAATCCTTGCACATTTTTTTATATATATTCATATTTTAATATACATACGAGTATTTATGTATATATATATATATATTAAAAACATTACACAATTATATATATATTAAAAAATTTACATGTTTTTTAAAACATTTATAGATGTATATACACAAAATGCATTTTTTATATATATTTATATAAAAAAATCTTAATTAATCAGAATGTATTATTTATATGAATTTATATAAAAATATTTATTAATTAATATAAATATATAAAATATATTTTTACAATTTTTTAAGTAGATATACATATTAAATTTATATATATATATATATACAAATATACATACAGACATATATATATGTATATATATATCACAAAACATAAACATATTTTTTAAATCATTTATATATATATATATATAAACACATTTTAATATATATATACACACACAAACATATATCAAAATTAACATGGTACACAAACATACTTATATATATATATATATATATATATATACAAATATAAATACAAAACACATATAAATATCAAAAATAAAAAATCACCAGAATTCCTAAAAACCAATTAAAATAAATTATATGAACTGGATTAAAATCGAAGTAAGGATTAATACAATTTTCACAATCCTAAATATCAAATAAAGTATGCAAAATGGATAAATTTCAAAACTTAGGGTTTAATCATACCAATATATTTGACATTGAACCCAAAATGCACAAAAAACAAACCAGATTAAAATCAAAATCAAAATTTATACAATTGAATATATCCTAAATATCAAATAAAGTGTGAAAATCAGATAAATTTATAAACCTAGGGACCAAATCAGTATATTTAACAATGAACCCAAATATGCTAAAAATTTGATGGAAAATGCAAGAGGAGACCATACCTTAAATATCTGAGTCGGAATTTGTAAAAAAATGAGAAGAACATAGTCACATGGAGTTGTGGGGAAATCATCGGTCATAGGGTTTTATGTGGGAGAGGTAGGAGGAAGAGATAAAGGAGAGGGAGAAGGAATGTAGGTCGCACGTGCTGTTAAATCCATAGTTTTTTACGATGACATATTTTCAACAAATTTAATGTCATCGCAAATATTTTTTCACCAAGATTATTTGCGACGAACACTATGTTCTGTCACAAATAATCTTGAGCCTAGGGGAATTTGTGATGGATTTTGTTATCCGTCGCAAATGACCATCGTGATTACTTTTTTCACTAGGCAGTGGAAAAGCGCACCAAAAACAGTTGCGGTAGATTATTTATTCCATCACAATAAATCATTATTTGCGACAGATTAAACATGCCATTACAAATAGTAACAGAAATGAAACTATTTGCGATGGGTCATTTGGCCGTCGCAAATGACCCGTCGCAAATGTCTGAAATTCTAATAGTTTCATCTGACTCATCGAGTGTGTTCTCTTAGATGAGTGCTATGTAAAACCTTCAAGCAGGAATCTTAGACTGAAATTATGGTTGTGACTTTACCTTGAGATTGTGATTATTTATTGAGTATATCTAGATATTCTTGTTATATGTGTTTTAGACATATACCTGTGTAGATCCAGCTATTATTCACGTCGTTATATGCTTTGTGGTTTCAGGGTGTCCTACTGGGTATTGTTATACTCACCCCTATAGAGGCTCTGCCCACACATGTCATGTCTTGTGCAAACATTTAACCTTTTGACATAGTCCTAGTGGGATTAGGGCCAGATGGTTCTTAGTGAAAAAAATAGATCAAGGTGTGTTCTTGCGGTTATCTTGACAACAATACCCGTCATTACTTTCATGTTGGACTTGTTGTTCATACTATTTGTGGTGGGATTGTATTTGAACTTGTTTACTTTCCATTACCTATTATCATACTTTAGTTATGGGATTTGGATGTATGCATGCATTGTTTATCATTTGTTTTACATTTCATCATTGTATGGGCTTAAATATGTGTGCATGCGTACAATTACTTTAGGCTAAGTCCTCCCAAGTTAGTGATATGTCTACTCAGCACTAGTCGCCAGCCCCTGGCCAATTGGAGGCGAGCTTGGGGAGTCACGAAACATGCCCCATTGGGATGGGTCATGAAATATGATATTATAATTCAAAAATCATAATGATTTCATAAATATTATGTATAAAAATTAAACCCATCATAATACCCATCCATTAAAGGTGTTGATGAAAAATGAATTGTATCGCTACGTGGAGGTGGTAATCCACACGTACGTATGATTGATACTCTAACTTCTCATTTGATGGAAAAGAGGGTTAATAATGGTGGTGTCATGATCATAATAACATTTAAGTATATTTAGGATACTGAATTTATTATTTTATAATGAATACCAAAAATATAGGGGTTAAAAGAAGAAATAAATTAAATGAGGTCAAGTATGACAATTACCTATTCTTTGGGAGACCTCCTTTAGATCCTTTCTTAAGGACCCTTGAAATGGTATTTTAAGAATAAAAGTACCTCTAATTTGTGGATAAATAATTTTAAAAGATAATTTTTCATGGTTTGGTCAAGAAATATGGCTCAAAGTGGTGTAAAGAAAAGAGAGAAAGGGTGTCCTTTTATAAGGGAGGGAAAAGACACGATTGGAGTTACAAAAAAGATTAAAATATAATTAAGTCATTCTCAACCCAAATTCTTACAAATGGACAGATATTTGAAGAAAAATAGGCTAAGGTAGAAATATAATTATCCAATTAAATTTCTATAGGTTTTGGTGTCATTTTAAACCTTATCTTTTGGTTTAACCCCTTGGTTAACCGATTATAATTTTAACCGTGGTAATGAATTTTTTAATATTAAAGGGTTATAATTTTACTTATAAGGTAAAAATTAGCTCATAAATGGACAAGGAATGATAGTTTCATCTTTTTTATCATCATACTTGCCCTATTTCAAGATTTTTATGATTTTTAAATAATTTCATGAAATATTATTTAACATAAAATATCATTAATGTCATTTTTGACACTATTCATTTAATTTGACTTTAAAGACAACATGAAAACAAAGGATTTAAAATCTAAACATTTCACACATTCCTAATATGTTATATTTATCTATAAAATTTTCAAAACATAATAATTCACCTAAATTTTATTACTTTTAACATTTTTAAAATCATTTATTTTATTTTTCTATTAATTGAATAAATATCGTGTCAGCATTACGTTAGCATTTAAGATAATTATTCAATAAATAAAAATTATAAATAAATTAATATGAAAAAAATAATATATCTTTCAAATAAAATTTTATAACTAAACTCATTTTCATTTTATCCTCAAGTAAAAAATTTAGAGATATTAAAGTCAAGAGAGTGGCATTTTATATTTATTCTTTTTATAAATTAATCTAAAGGTCATAATAAAAAAATGGAACCAAGTGGAAATATATTAAAGACTTATATGGACATGGACAAACTCCACTCATATAATAGGATAAAGGAAAGTGTTAAAAAATTTAAAGTCTTATCTCAAAGTTTTAAAGTTATTTTACCCATTTCACCCTTACCAAGGTGATAAAAATTTATCAAGGTTACTATTCATAATGACTAAAAATAAAAGAGCCACTTTTACTAAATCTGGATATCATTATTCCAAATACTGGATACATTTTTTAAGATTCAATCTCTATAATTGGTAGAAATTAATTTTAAAATAAGCGTGTTAAACTTGATGAAAACCATTTTTTTAGAAAAATACATTTTAAGCATATAACTGGATTTATTCTTATCTCACAACTAGAAAAAAAACATTGGATGAATATTAAAAAAATTATTGAATATATAATATATACATTTTATTAAAATTATTCACCAATAGTGATTAATTTAATTAATTAATTTAAAAATACACTATGTGCATAAAAACAGTTTTTCAGAAAAACATCTATTTTACTTTCAAATGTTTTTTATTTTTTTATAATCAATTTATAACCAATAAATTAATTTTATATATGTGTAAACCATATATTTTTCATAATTTAGTTACTAATATTCATACCTGTCAATCCAATGGCTAGACAACAAGTGTCACATTAAATAATAATATTTTAATTGTATATCGTGGTTTGTTTAACTCAGTGTTGCTTGTAAAACAAGCTATCAAATTTATTTATAGAGAAATATATCATAAAATCTCAAGGTGTTACATTCTAACCCCTTAAAACTAATTTCTTCCTAGAAATTTCATCACCCTGATACAAACAAAAATGAGGATATCTTTGTTTCATCACATCCTCAAGTTCTCAAGTAGAATCTTCGAATACCTGATTACTTCAGAGAACATTAATCGGGCAAGTAGTCTTGTTCTGTAGCACTTTATTTCTATGATCTAAAATTTCTACTAGTTGTTCTTTATAGGAAATATCATGATCTAGTGGTATGACCTCTGAGTTCAGTATATGTGATGTATTATGTATATACTTCCTCAAAAGAGATACATGGAACACATCATGAAATTGATAGAGGTTTAGTGGAAGCGCCAAGTGATAAACTACCATATCTAATCAATAAAAAAAATTCAAATGGGGTAATATACCCAGGACTCAACTTTAATTTCTTTCCAAACATCATAACCTTCTTCTATATAGAAATTCACTGGAATACCTTTTCACCAACTTCAAACTCTATATCTCACTGATAATTATCAACATAACTTTTCTATCGACTCTGAGTTGTTCTTATATGCTTCTAAATGACTCAGATTTTATTTTCCATTTCCTTAGCTAGATCAGGTCCCAATATCTTTTTTTATCCAACATTATCTCAACACATTTTAGTTTTACACTTCTTTCCTTATAGGGATTCATAAGGAGCCATTTGAATGCTCGGGTAAAAGAAATTATTGTAAGAAAACATGACAAGAGGAAGGTGTTGATTCCAAACACCTTCAAAATCCATAGAAAAAGGTCTCAACATATCCTCTATGGTTTTAATAGTTCTCTCAACCTAACCATATTTTTGAGGATTATAATTAGTACTGAAACTCAACTATATATCCCAAGCTTGTTGAAGAATTCGCTAGAACTTCAAGGTAAAACTCAAATCCCGATCAGATACAATTAAATATAGCACTTCATGAAACCTTACCACTTCTTTAATGTATATCTTGGTAATAATACCCAAATATAATTATTATCTAACGGTAATAAAGTGTACTAATTTCATAATATGATCAAATACAACCCAAATAACATTATGACCTTTAGATGTTTTGGGGTGTCTGATGACAAAATCCATGGTGATATTTTTTCATTTCCATTCTAGTATGGGTAATGGTTGTAACATACCCTTAGAATTTTTTCTCTTAGCCTTAACTTGATAATATACCAAACACCAAGATAAATACTCTACAACTTATCTCTTCATTTTATCCCACTAGAAATACTATTTCATATCTCTACACATTTTTATACTTTCAGGAAGAATATATAATGGTGAAATACGAGCCTCATCCAACAACTCCTTTAGATCCGGTATATATGGATTACATACATGGTTCTTGAACCTTATTATTCCATCACAGTCAAGGTTTAACTCAAGAATATTTTTGACTTTCATATATAGTTCCATATCTTCCTTTTGTATCTCTTTAATCCTTACATGAATAGATGGTTAAACACTCATTTGATCAAGATAAGATTTATCATATTCCTTAAATATTTTTAATTTATCCTTTTCAAATCTAGAAATGTTGGGCATTTTGTGATTCTCATCATAAATAATCTTGTATGATCCTTTCAAATCAGAGCATCTACCACCTTGCTCGCTTTCCCATGGTGGTAATTAATTGAGAAATAATAATATTTAATCAATTTCAACCATCTTCCTTGGTTCATATTTATCTCCTTCTAAGTAAATATATAATTTAAACTTTTATGATCAGTATATATATGAAATTTTACTATATTGGGGTGTGAAAAAAACAATTATTTCCTAAGTTAAAATGTAGTAAAGTGATCAACCATAGTTGTCTTCATAGAGGGGCACACAACAATCAAGTTTATCACATTAAATTAGAGGGAATGGGGGTGTTTTTGAAATTGTTCTATTTTGAAAACAAACAAAAGATACTAAAAAAGTGAAAAAAATTAATCAAGAGATTGAAAAATATTATATGATAAGGGTGATCAATTCAGGTTTGGTCTTCCAAATTCAATGTTATCCTACTTCCAAATTATCCAATCCTCTTATGCTAAGTTGATTAAAGTGAGATTCCACAATCTCTTCCTCTCATTCCCTTGGTCAAACGGTGATGATGAGAATAAACCTTGTGAAAATCTCATCTTGGTCTACCATCATTCCTATGCAAAAGAGAGTTATAGAAAATACCCTTAATTGACTTGGGAAATACCCAATCAGGTCTTGTTTTTCCCAAACAATCAAGAATATTCACTACCCCTCCCACATGTAATAACAATCGTATAGTACTTAACCACTAAGCCATGATATATTCCATCATATATAAATAAAAACCTAGTAGAGAGAGATAATTATCATTTACTAAAGAAATATCAATAATAAAATATAAAACCAAATATAATCATACTTGTTAATAAAAACCACTATTAAAATATTGAAACAAACTTCACATAAAAGAGAAAAGGATTTTTATTCCATGAAGTGCAAGAACTCAAGCATTACAAAAAGAAAACCTCATCTTCCCTAATCACACATAATTTTACCCCTACATTTTAAGTATAGGTATGTATAAGGGGGAAGAAAAATCCATTACAAAACTAAGAAAAACAAAAGTGAGAAAAGGAAGAGTATAAAATTTCTTCTCCAGAATCTATCTACCAAAATTTTTCTCCATTTTTCCCGCAAAAAGGAAAAAAATCACCAAGGTTAGTTCTTAAAATTTGTTCATAGTTGTGTTTTATGTCTAACCATAAAATTTAAATTCTTTTGGACATGTTTATAAAATGTTATTCCTGAAGAGACCCTTCATCTTCCTTCACTTTTGCATGTTCAATGGTTGCCTTAATGATAAAATTTATCTATGAAATTGAGTTTGATCATGATACTTAGATTACTATTTCATTTACAGCTAGGATCACTTAATTTTGATATATTTAACTTGAGATATTCCTTATTTAATAAGGAGGGTTCCATTCTGTTGGCCAGAAATATTTTTTCAACATGGTTGATTTTTTTTGTGCCAGTAGAAGTTCAAATGAGATCTGGGTCCATAAAAAGAAGTTGAATCCCATGAATAAATTAATCCTAAAAAACCCACTCCATTTAGATAAATATTGAAAAATTTATACTCAAAACACAAAAAGTGAAAGAAAACTGTTAAAATTCCATAATTAAGCAATTTTCACATTTTAGACCAAAATTCACCAATAATATTAAAATGATGCAAATAAGTTAAAATTTTTAAATTGGAAGGGATTAAATAATTGAAATTATTATGAAAAATAATTTAAATATTAACTCTATCAATATATCACGCCTTTATTCACAAATATAATGCTTCCATATCTTTAATGAAAAAATTTACCGCAGTTAACTCCAAATCATAAGCTAGGTAATTTTTCTTATAAAACTTCAATTTTCATGATACATAAGCTATAACCATATAATTTTATAAAAGTACACATCTCAGTCCCTTATTTTATGTATCACTATAGATTATAAACCCTTCTCTACTATAGGTTAGAGTAAGTGCAAGTGCATTGGCTAACTTTCTCTTCAATTCCTTGAAATTTTAATCATATTCATCTCTCCAAAGGAACATGGATACATTATGAGTTAAATTGGTGTGTGGATTATATTAATGTGAGAAATTATCCATAAATCACTAATAATATCCATCCAAACCAAGAAAAATATGGATCTCAGTTATAGTGGTTGGTCAAATCCAATGTTCAATAACTTTTGTCTTTGATGGATCCACTAATATACCTTTACTTGAGATTATATGACCTAAAAATGAAAATTTTTGTAGACAAAATTCACAATTTGTAAATTTTTCATACAAATTATTCTTCCTTGGGGTCTTTTGTACAATTCCTAAGTGATCTTCATGATCTTACTTGATCTTTGAATATATAAAATACCATCTATAATGACTGCCACAAACTAATCAAGGTAATATCTAAAGACTCTATTCATTAAATATATGAAGATAGTTGAGTAAATAGTATGACCAAATGACATCACTATAAATTTATAGTGTTCATACCCTGTGAAAAATGTTGTATTGGGTATATCATCCTTCCTGACCCTCAATTGATGATATCCATAATGAAGTTCAATCTTGTAAAAGTATTAAGCTCCATGTAGTTGATCAAATAATTCGTCAATGTGGGGTAGAGGATACTCGTTTTTTATAGTAATCTTATTAAGTTATTTATAATAAATGTAGATTCACATTGATTTATCTTTATTCTTAACAAAAAGAACATGTGCACACCAAGGTGATGCACTTGTATGAATGAATCTCTTATAAAGATTCCCCTGGAATTATTTTTTAAATTCCTATAACTCAATCATGGTTATTATACATAGAGACTTTGAAATAGGTGTAGCACCAAGTAAATGTTATATTGAAAACTCAAATTCATGATTTGGTGAAATAATAGACAAATCTTTCATAAATAAATCAACAAAATCTTACACAGTAGGCATATCTTCGATGTTGAGTTTCTCAAAAACCATATGAGATGAACACCCCTTTTAAATTGTAATAAAGACTCATATAATGGATGTAATTTCTATTTAAAGTTTATATTTATCATCACACAGATATAAGATCATAGATTGGTTTTGAATATCAAAAATTATTTCCTTTCCTTGATGATTTTTATGGGATTTATGTAAAGAAATCCAATTCATGCCCAAGATGACATCAAATTCAATTAGAGGGAGAATAATGAGATTTACAGGAATCACATTCCAACAAACATCAATTGGAGAAGAACCATATACTTGAGATGAAATCACCATACCATTAGAAGTTTTCACTATTAATTTAACATCTAATCATTGTGGTGGCACTGTGATACCCTTGGAAAATTATTCATATATAAAAGAGTGGGTAGATCTATAATCAAATAACACATTAATAGTTATAGAGTTTATGCTAAGTGTACCTTTCACCACTTTGTAATTATACCCCACATTAGAAATAGTGATCATGTGATATTTTCCTTTTTCTCTAGGATTAATAGGTTATTGTAATCTATCATCATCGTTAACCTTTATATTTGAGCACTAGTTATAATAATTCCCATAATCCTTTCATTTGAAACACTGGAATGTGGGTGGTGCATTCTATGGTGTTTTCTCTCTATAATTTTCTAACTTATTCCCATTAATTTGACATTAGATTTCATTATGACCTTACTTTACACACTTAAAAAATTTACCTATTCCCTTGACATAATTTTCTTCATGTTTCCTTCCACACTTTAAGCATAAAGGAAAGCTCATATTCTTCTCTCCATGTTTTTTTATCATTTCCTTTAAATTACATTTTCTTTTCTTATCAAAACTATAAGATTTATGGGTAACTAAAATCTCAATTTACACCTTAATATAACATCATAAAAAAATCTTCATAACTACCAAAGTATCTTATGTATAATTCCCTTTAGAGACTTTATTTTAATTCACTAAAGAATCAATCAACCTTACTTCCATGTTGGATGATAATACCATAAGCATACCTTACAAGTCTTGTAAAAATTTCCTCATAGTAACTAACAGACTCATCATCCTTATGATTTAGCTCAAATAATTCCTTATTGAAAAATTTCCTCATTTTTTTACAAAGAATATGAGGAAGGTACTTATTGAAAAATAAGTTTTTAATCTCATCCCACTCCATAGATTCACTTTCTTCCCATTTCCTCATGTTCTTGATAAGAGTCCACCATTGATATGCTTTGTCTTCCAAATGATGAACAACCAAAATAACTTTTTCATGATTCAAATATTGGAGAATGGAAAATATATTTTCAGTGGTACTAATCCATTTATCAACAACTAGTGGATTAGTAGACTCACTTAAAGAAGCCGGGTGTTGCCTCATGAAGGACTCAAAAGAATGTTGCTTCCTCCTTTTCTCGTTTGGAAGCTCATCATGATTCATGGATTGAGAAAGTTATGTAAGCATAACAAGGAGATTTTTTATTCCATATCCCATAAAATTTGGTTTCTTAGGAGGAAAATCATTTCATTATCAATATCCTTCAACATTAACATGGTTTTTTGGGTTCCAACCATTGACTAAAACCAAAAAAAACATGGCATGAGCAACAATAATCATAGTGGGAAACCACATAATCATGAAAAATCACTTATAGTATGTCTAAAATACAACAACTTCTTTTCAATCTTTGTAACCATATGTTTAACCTAGGTTATCCATGATCATCATCTATTCAAATACTTTATAATGATTCATAAAGAAAATGTGAATTATCTCAAGCATATCCCCGGATATTGTCAAACTAGGTGCATAGTAAGGGTCCACTCATCATGCACCAGAATGATGAATGAGATATATTTGATGAAATATTTTTAGGGTTATTACCCCTAGATGTATCTATGTCAAATACACATCCCCTTATAGTATCCAGACATAGATGTTTTTCTAGGAAAATTGCACTCTTTTCTTTACCATTACTTAGGATGTTATACTATACATAGGATTACTCTAAGGGTTCTCACTAAATGTTTCTCATACTAATTTTCAAAGATAACCAAACCTTTCTCTGATACCAAATATAACGACCCATAATTTTTATACAAAAATATTATATCTTATTAGATGAATTTTCAATACATAACATTATGATCCATGCCAGAGTCATATAAGTTTAGTGTATTTGGAAACTTGAATACATAAAAAACTTCTTCATAAGAGATATACAATATCACCCATTGATTTATTCATAATTATCACCCTTCTTATACATTTTATACTTAAAACCTATCTCCATAAACGAGGTAAGTGAAAGATAATAAAGGGTGAGATTTGATGCTCAGTAAGAATAAATAAGAGAGATATCAATGATCACTTAAACATAAAATTATCATAAGATTATGAGAACATGATATTAACATTTCATAACCAGACCCAAAATATCATAGATCATAAAATTGAATCATGACATAATCATGGCAATTCGTAAGGCATGAATCATAAAGGATTCGAATAACATGAGTAGTGCGAGCATAACATTGGAATAAGACATAAGTTTGTGGCTTGAAAATAATGATATGAAATCATTTTTATTAGTAATTAGGCTCGCTACCAATAATATCATGGTGGATTTATTTCACTCCCCAAATCATCATATCCTTAATCAAGGTTCACTCCCAAGACTATCATAGTGGAAAAAGTTCCTTACCGAACTAGGTTTGCTCACCATTCCAGTCCATATTATCTCTTGAGATATATATATTTACCCAATTAATTGAAGGGATATATAATTTCTGATCCACCCATCACATAATGAAAATCATATATATGTGTTCCATAAGATCATTTCACCATATTATAACCCGTGAAAAGGAAACGAGTTTCATAAACATTTCATCATAGCATAAATCATGGAAAATAAATGGGCTTCATAAACATATTTTCATCATTATCATAAACCATGCATATAAATAATAAGGTTGATATTATTGTGTCATATCCCTAGTAAAGCTTATATAACATCAAAATATTTCCTCTTAGATAAAAATTCCTTTAAAAGATCACTTGGAACATTTCTTGAGGAAAATGTCCCTTTCAATTTGAAATCACTAATTTAAAATCCAAAAATATCCCAAATATTAAAGAAAAAAATTCTTTTAAAAGAAAATTATAAATTTATAGAGCAATATTAAAATTATTGAGAAGTTATGATGGAGGGAAATTCCATTCATGCTATGTATGTTAAAACAAAAAATATTTTCACATTTTCGGTAAAAAGTTAAAAGTACCTCATTCAGAAAATAATAAGAAGATTCCTTTTAAAACATTTAATAAAAAGTAAAAAATGGGTTATAATGACTTTAAACAGTAATTGAATAGTAGTAAAAACATTATTAAAAACATTTTTAGTAATAATGGAAATGAAATAAAAAGATTCCCTACTGAATAATAAAACATAATCACTTTTTCTTAAAAATATTTTTTCAATAACTTGAGTAATTAAAGATAGGAAATTGAAAGGAAAACATGTAATATGAAGAAATAAATATAGGAGAATAAAATTCATGAGATTCTTGAGAGGCAGATCATGAAATTTCATCATCAGAAACTTAATCATAAAAAATTCTGAAAAACAATGAGATTGTAGCATAAATCTCTTACCTCGAGTTCGACTTGCTTCGAAATCTCTTTAACATCATATATAATAAATTTAAATTTATTATAATTTTATACCAGATATATGTAAATAATATCATATTTTATCCAATTATAACCTTTCAACACCCATTTATTAATAATTCCTTATTAAAATGGTCATTTCCGAGTGTTAACTGTTTCATTTTTCATGAGGAGTCTAGTTCGGTAGTTCTGGTCCTTATACTTTGATCATGGTTCCATAATCCCAAGAATGTTAACCATGATATAAATATAATATATATTCATTATATATAGAGATAGATATATATATTCATCTACAAAAGGCATAGATAAAAAAATGAATTACACTATTCATGGAGACGGTAGGTCGTACGTATGCATGAACACTTTTATCACTTTTTAAAGGATGGAATGAAAGAAAGGTGAATAAAAATTCAAATTTATAGAATCATTATTATATCTTATATATTAATTAAATATTTCCTTATTAAAATATATATAAATTATAATGGTGGTGGTAGTCCACACATACGCACAAGCGATGTTGTCATTTGATGGAAAGGATTGTGAAAAATAATGTCATAAAAATAATGTATAAAAATTAAACCCATCATAATACCCATTAATTCAAGATGGTTATGAAAAATGAATTGTATCTCTGTGTGGAGGTGGTAGTCCACACGTACACACAAACGATACTTTCACGTACCATTTGATGGAAAAGAGGGTGAATAATGGAGGTATCATAATCATGATAACATTTTAGTATATTAAGGATACTAAATTTATTATTTCATCATGAATACCATATATTTATAGGATTATAAAAAGAAATAAATTGAAAGAGGTTGGGTAAGATGATTACCTCTTCTTTAGGAGACCTCCTTTATATCCTTTCCTAAGGACCCTTTGAATGGTATTTTAAGAATACCAACACCTCTAATTTGTGTCTAAGGATGTTGATAAGATAATTTTCTAGAGTTTGGTTCAGCTGGATGAATCAAATTGGTGTAAATAAAAGAGATAAGGGGTGTCCTTTTATAAGGGAGGGAAATGACACACTTAGAATTACTAAAAAGATTAAAACATAACAAAATCATTCTAAAAAAAAATGATTCCAAATGGATATATATTTGAATAAAACGAGTCTAAGTTCTAAATATCATCAACCAATAAAATTTATATAGGTTTTGGTATCATTTTAAACCTTATATTTTGGTTTAACATCTTGGTTAACCAATTTTGATCTTAACCATGGTAATGATGTTTTTAATATTAAAAGGTTATAATTTTACTTATAAGGCAACTATTATCTCATAAATGTCTAGGGGTGAAATTTTTGACATTTCACTAATAGATAAAAGCCTATACCAATGGTTTGGAACTATTGGTATAGTCTATACCAACAGTTTGGAGGACCATTGGTCTATCTTCCATCGGTATATAACTATACCATTGGTTTTGAGAAATCGTTGGTATAGGAAATTTTAAAAAAAATGCTTGGTTGGAATTGATCACAACACCTCTGATGTATACTTAAAAGACTTAACCACTAATCTACAATACCTTTTGTGAACATAATATGATACATATATATATAGTAAAAAGTAATTTAATTTTTGAAATATTCAATGTTATTTGATAAAATAACATGAAAAAATCTTAATACCTATACCAATGATTTAGAAAACCTTTGGTATAGGTATTTGGATTTTTGGGACCTATACTAATGGTTTTCCCAAAAATGTTGGTATAGGGGCTTATTATGGAAGTTATATGAACAGTTTTGGAAAAACCGTTGGTATAGGGTCTTATTATGGAAGTTATTTCAATGGTTTTGTCCAAACCGTTCGTATAACTATGACTTATACCAACCGTTTTCCAAAAAACCTTGATATAGGTTCTTATTATGGATTTATACCAACAGTTTTACCAAAAGTGTTGGTATAACTAGCACTTATACCAATAGTTTGGCCAAAACCATTGGTATAGGGTCTCTCTATGATACCCATACCGGTGGTTTTGGCCAAACCATTGGTATATGTCCAGTTTTTAATAGCGATTTATCATCCTACCTGTCCTCTTAAAAGTTTTTTTATTATTTTTAAATAATTTAATAAAATATTATTTAACATAAAATATCATTAATGTTATTTTTGACTCTATCCATGTAATTTGACTTTAATGACAACATGAAAACAAAGTAATACAAATCTAAAACTTTCACACAATCCTAATATGTTATATTTATCTATAAAATTCATGGAATATAACAATTCACCCAAATTTTATTACTTTTAATATTTTTAAAATCATTTATTTTTTTCTATTAAATGAATACACACTATGTCGGAGTTGCATAATCATTTAAGATAATTATTCAATCACTAACAATTATAAATAAATTACCTTGATAAAAATATTAATTTATCTTCTAAATAAACATTTAGAACTATTTTCTTTATCCTTATGTAAAAAATTTAGAGATATTAAAGTCAAGGGAGTGACATTTTGTATTTATTCTTTTCTTAAATTAATATAAAGGTCATAATCAAAGAAAATGGCACCAAGTGGACATATACCTAAGACTTGGATGGAAATGAACGAACCACACTCATAAAATAGGATACAAGCAAGTGTTAGAGAAATTTTAAAGCCTTATCCCAAAGTTTTAACCCTATTTTACCTATTTTACCCTCACTACCACAAATGGGGTAAAGAAAGTGCCTTGTTTTATCAACACTAAATAGAAAGCACTAATGGGGGGGGGGATTTATCAGTGCTAGCTAAAAGTGCTGATAAATCTACCCTTTATCAGTGCTAGTTTTAGCACTGATAAATTTTTTAATAATAATTTATATACAGTTATTATATTTATATTCAACAATAATGTTTATTTGTATATACTAAATAAAAAACACATGTTTATAATTAATATATATTTTTTAATAATTCAAGAATATATATATATATAATGTTTAAAAAAAAGATTATAATTAAATATATATGTGTTTCCAATGAATTTGGTCAATTAATACATTGATCATGTGTGCATATATGTTATGTATCACCATGAATATTCATTTACATGTTACACACTTATTATTATTCATGTTCTCCATTGATTAATCGTTTTTTGTTATGTATATTTTATTAGGTGTATATGATTAATTTATGTTACCCATATATATACTATATTATGTTCTCAATACTTATAAAATTACATTAAATATATTTAAAGAATAAATATATTTATTATATTTATAATTATTAAATTTTAAGTATATATAAATACTTTTTAAATATATTTATTTGTAATTATAATTATAGATATCTATATATATTTAAATAATTATAGAATTACAATAAATACATATATTATAATTTTGCATATATATATATATACAAATATTTATAAATATATTTATTTATAGTTATAATTATAACTATAAATAAATATATATATGTAAAAATTATAAAATTATAATAAATATATTTATAAATATATAAAAATATTTATAAATAAATAAAAATATTTATAATTATAATTCCTAAATAAATATAGATATATTTAAATAATTAAAAAATTATAATAAATTTATTAATTATATATATTTATATACAAATATCTATAAATAAATACAAATAGTTATAAATACAATTCTAAATAAATGTAGATATATTTAAATAATTAAAAAACTATAATAAATATATTAATTATATATATTTATAAAATTATAAATATATTTGTTATAATTTTATAATTATATATATTTATAATTACAACAATAAATAATTTATTTATTATAATTTTTAATTAAAAAAATATATATTTATTTATTAGTTATAAATATAAATAAATATCTATTTATTTAAATAATTATTAATTCATAAAAAATATATTTATTATTTTCATATATAATGTTATATATAATTAAATAAATATATATAAATATTGAGAAATAAATACAAATATTTATATCTATAGTTATAAATAAATACAGATATATTTAAATAATTATAAAATTATAATAAATATATTAAATATAAATATTAATAAAATTATAAATATTAGAAATATTAATTTGTTATAATTTTATAGTTATTTCAATAAATAAATATATATTCATTTATAATTATAATTATAAATAAATAAATATTCATATAAATAATTATAAAATTAGAAGAAATATAGTTATATACATCTATAATCTTATAAATATATATAATTAATATATTTATTGTATATATTTCGAAGATTATAAATATAATAAGTATATTTATTATATTTTTATAATTATTTAAATTATAATTTTATAAATATAAATATATATTTATCATATATATAATTTTATAAATATATATAATAATAGAAATAAATTATTAACATTATATCTTTATTAATGCTAAAAAAGCATCGATATAGGGCGTCTTTATCAGCGCTATATTTTTAGTACTGATAAAAACTTATCTTTATCAGTGCTAAAAAACACTGATAAGGACATGTTTTATCAACTCAATCTATTTTAGCACTGATAAAACATACCTTTATCAGCGCTTTTTAGCTAGTGCTGATAAAAGGTTCACCGGGTTTTATAAAAAAACTATAACTTTCTCCTCCTTCCTCACACCCCTCAAGCTCTCGCGGAAGCCGATCACTGTCGCCGTGTCTCCTCCTCCTCCTCCTCCTCTCCCACCACCTCTCCTCTGTTGCGAACTATTCCTCTGTTGTGTGTCTCTCCTCCACCACAAACCAGATTGTCATGCACCTCTCTTACACCATTTTCCACACATCTGCCGTGAGCCACACCTTCATCATGCGCCTCTCCTCTATTGAACACCTCTCCTCTGTCGGAGGAATCCACTGCTGCACGCTTCTCCTCTGCTGCGAACACACCTCCACGGCGCACTGAACGACACCTCCGTGGTGAGTTTTCTCCTCTTTATCTTTTTTTGATGGTGATGTTGTGAGTTATACTGGTTAAATTCCCCACTGAAAATCATGGCCATTGGTGGTCTTTGTTTGCGCACTAACAGAATTGCATGTTTGTTGGTTTTTGAAAAGAAATTGGCAGTCCTCTAGTGAAACATAATCATATACCCTGAATGTGTGTGTGTGTGAACATGGGAAAGGTTATGCCAAGTATGAATGTATTGTAATGGTCATGTTATGGGTTTCTCATATGGTTTTCACTTATACCTTTTTATAAACTTTTTAAATGTTTTCCAATCATTTGTTGGGTTTATCAGAAGATATCCATAATACCAACACTCTCTTCACTTCCTCAAATGTTTCTTAACATCTGAACTTTGTTTAGGTAGTTGTTTGTATGAAACTCTTTTTAATTGACATGTTTTGGGTGCTTGAGTATTTTAAACCCTTTCTTCATCTAAATTATATTTAATTATGCTAGTTTGGATGTTGACATAATGATTCCTTATCAAGGTGACCTTCAAGTTAACTTAAATGGGTTTCCCAAAGTTCATTTATTCGTATATTGTTAGAACCTCTTTCTAATTCACTATTAAGTGTTTGTGTAAATTTCTTATGGTCCCTTTTCATGCATGTATATTTTTAAACAGTTGTTCAAGCCACTTAATTACCTTAAAACATTTTCTATAAGTAATAAATTAAGAATTCTGCTTTATTTCCTAATTAAATGTCACTTTTTTAAGGGGATTTGATTATTATTGAACTTTGGTGTTCTTTTGTTATCATTTTATGAATCTTATATATTAATTTGATTTAGTAATATGTAATGATATCTTATATGATTTTTGGACACCCCATTATGTATGTTTGATATATTTATGTTGGAATTTAATTCATTTATTATTTAAAGGAGTTGTTCATTAGGTTTTGAATCGTGTTTGGTCTCTAAAAAAAGGATTTTATGTGTTCAACTTAGTTGAAATATTTAAGTATTGTTTGTAAAATTCTTAAAAATAATTTCATTTTTTGGTTATCAATGAATTCTCAAAGGCCTGGTTGGAACTTTATAAAAATAATTTTTTATTTGGGAATATTTTCACTATATTATATTTGGATTTTAATGGTTATATAAAGTGGGTTGATTTTCTTTTGGAATGTGTTATACATGGGTAAAAATGAGTGGTTTCACTAAAGGGTGTTTAGAGGTGATATGAATAGTTTTTTTATGTCATTTAGATTTTATGTGATTGACTTCATGATTGATTTTGATCTCCTCTGTTTCATTTATCATGAGAACCCCAGTTACTTAGGTGGGACCTAGGAAATGTACTTGATAGACATTGATTTGATCTCCATAGTATGGTATTACATCCCCACACTTACTAGGAATCAATATTCTCTCCCTAGATAGGGATCAAAACACTTCACTTTCTAGGCATTGAGACATTCTCACTGAGAACCACTGTTGCACCAAAACCTCAACCAATCACACTTCTAGATCCCTCCCTCTAATATAAAACCACCTTTAATTATCAACATCATTGATTCATGTCCTTCTTCCCTCTTGGATCTATATTCTCTTGGGCACACCTTTTAAAAAAATCTAATGCTTTCATCTCATTATTTCTCATTCTACTGAACACCTCACTTCTGACTAATTCAAAATCAATGTAACTTTTGAACTCTCCAAGAGTAGGAAGTCTATTTTCCCCCAAAATCTGAATCCTCCACCATTGAATATAAATCCTAACCTTACCCATTTCAATGGAACCACCACTTTTTTACTAGTTCAATTCCACTAAATCTTAGAAAACCACTTCACTAGAGGAAACCCAGTAGTCTTGAAACCAAGACTTTTTATCGAGTATTGATAAAATAATCCCCATATGTTATGTAACCAAGATTTAATACCACTTTTTGGTAATTGATAGTAGAATAAGAAAAAGAGATGATACCACTATTTGGATTTGGTACGAATCAACAATCCTAATGTTAAACCCCCAAAACATAAATTAAACCCCCGAAACTTGCAGACAATGAAAGAAAATCCAAAAATACCTAAATTGAAACAAATCCCCAAACCTAATATACCATAACATAGAAGTAAAGCTATAGCTAAGTCACTACATCAGATCTCTACCTTCTAGTTATAGTAACCACATGGTTTTTAAAACACCTCCCCCATAGGAAAATGAGCAATAAAGGATAAATGCATGTCATAAATGGAATAAGCACACCACATGAAATTTATGTTATTTGGATGACAATCCTACTTCATAGGGGAATACATTGATATTTTTATTAAGGGGTAAATTGAGTTATAAGGGAAACATATCTTTTGTTAGCCCTACCTATCCAAAGCTACATGAGACACTTTCTGGACACCCTAGTCAAATAACCATAACAACACATGTAATGAATCCTTCCACCTGTAAGCACTTTATGGTGAATAACCTCAAAGGAAAAAATGATATAATTCAAGTGATTATCAAATAATATTTTATTATTAGCATAATTTTATATCTAAATATATAAATTATTATTTTATTACAACTTTAACAAATTATATGAATTAATTATTAATAATTGATATTCAATGTTATGAATTGGTCGTGACATTTAGGTTGATGCATCCATCAAAGGTACCAAACCTAGATTTTCTTTATGAAATTTTATTTAAAAGTTTCTAGACTATTTTGGGACTTGATGTTTTTAACCTCATGAATGAGTTTTAGAGAGGTGATAATTCTCTTGAGACTTATAATGATAGTCTCATAACTTTAATTCTAGAGGTTACTGATATGAGTTTAGTTAAGAATTTTAGAATGACTAGTCTTTGTAATTTCATTTATAAAGTCTTTTTTGAAGATTTTAGAAAATAGGCTATGGAAAATTATACCATCTATTAGTTTAGTACCATAGTTCTTTTCTTATTTTGACTTGATACATGATGTACTTAAAAGGATCGAGAAATCAACATAGTTTCTTCTAGTGATGAGTGGCATAGGGAAATTCTTTGTGCGAAAGGAATGACACTTGAGAAATTTTTAATTATGTAATGGGTTCATGCTTATAGATTTTATTAGGTGTATTTATAAAGGAATGAACCAATAGTACTTCATGTGAGAGACATATACATTGTTCTTAGGGTGTACAACCAATTGATTTGGTGTGAGCCAAGTATCATTGGGATAATGTAGTTTTTGTAGTAAACTGGAACACGAGTGTTTCATGGTTGCAAGTGTGGTTGCTGACTATAGAACATATCCATTGGGAATCTAGTGTTGTGGTGAAGGATAATTGATATAACTGGACAATGTAAGCATGTATAATGGATATCTAATGGTGGGGAGAACAATATCAAATGCTTATTGAAATTATTATTATTAAACCTACATTTGGAATAATGTGATGGAATCATACAACACTGATTGATTTGGGATGAATCAAGGTGTTTTCTATGTATCTTTTATAAAGTGTCTCTATTGGAATATATGTATTTGTAAAAATGCCTTAGTGTATCTTTTAAAATGATTCAAGTGTTTTGAAATGTTTCTTAAAGGGTTGTTGTTCATTTTAAATGATTAAGATTGTTGGGTCATGAAGTTGTATTGAATGCTTTAAAAAAAGGAATTGTGGTTTTGTGAAAGAGTGTTTGGAACTGGTTGATTTATTTTAAAAAGGGTGTGTTATTTTAAAGAGTAATTTTTGTAAATGGATGGTTTTTTAATGAGATTTCAAGTGTGATTTTTTAAATATTTTTCTAAGGACATTTGAACTGTAGTTTTTTCATAATATTTTAAGTTTATATTTTTATAGAATTAGGAAAACCATTAAATTATATCAATATTTTGTGTATTTATCTTGTTAAATACTAATATCACCAAATAAAATAGGATGGATATGAATAAATAATGGATGGGTTCCAATCATTTGATAAGAGAGTATGAAGATGGAGTGAAAGAGTTTATCAAGTTTGCAAAAGAACATACATATGACCCTTTTTAAATCCTTTTTCCATGTTTACGTTGTTGTTATTAAAGACAAGTTAGTCCAGAGGAGTTGTAAGAACACTTGATCTATCACATAATAGATCAAAGTTATAAATGTTGTAATAAACATGGGGAAAAAGCGAATGTAACTAGTGGTTAGGATAACTATGTGTTTTATGGATCATCTGATATGATTACAAGTTTGGATAATGAAGAAGACCATATTGAGGACATGATTACATATGTGAATGATGATAGATATAGTATTTAGGAAATGACAAGGATAGATGAATATGGACTTCTTGATTGCCCAAAATTATTTGAGTAGTTAAAGAGTTGTGAAAAGATGACTTTGTATGGTGGTTGTACTAAATATACAGAATTGTCAGTTGTAATGAAGATGTATAATTTGAAATAAGACAACAGATGGAGTGACACCAGTTTTATAGAATTACTTTCTCTCTTGAATGAAATGATCCTAGAAGATAATGAGCTTCCGATCCGAATATACAACGCCAAACGAATGATATGTTCGATGGGTATAATATCTGAACAAATACACACCTACCCAAATGAATGTATATTGTTTCACAAGGACCAAAAATCACTTAGATAATGCCTAAAGTGTGGTGTTTCTAGATACAAGAAAGATGAATCTGGTCCTACGAAAGTTGTATGGTACTTTCCAATAATTCCATGGTTTAGGAACCTATATGGAAGTGAGGAGACCACAGATCAATTGATGTGGCATGCAGACAGATGAAATAAAGATGGGAAACTATGTTACCCAACAGACTCTCCTCAGTAGAAGAGAATCTATCATGAGTATCCTGATTTTGGAAACGAGCCAAGAAACCTTCATCTTGCGTTATCTACGGATGGAGTGAATCATTTTGGTTTTCAAAACATCACTCACAGTACATAACCGATTATGTTGGTAAATTATAACTTTCCATCATGGTTATGCATGAAAGAAAAACACATCATGATATCTATGCTTATATTAGGACCGAAACAACTGGGTAATGATATTAATGTTTATTTAGATCTATTGATCGAGGATTTGAAATTATTGTGGGATTCAGGTGTTACATTGTATGATACTTATAGAAATGAAGATTTCACATTGATATCCATGTTGTATAGAATGAAAAATGACTTTCCTGCTTGTGGGAATTTGTTAGGATACAACATTAAAGGAATCCATGGGTTTCCCATATGCGAACAAGGTACATTGTCAATTAGGTTGAAACATTCATCGAAAATCACGTTTCTAGGAAATTTTAGATTTCTACCCTAACGACATAAGTACCGATCTTGTATGACATCATTCGATGGAAGTTCAAAAGAATATACAACACCATCTCCACTAACAGGTGATCAATTGTTTGAGAAATTAAAAGATATGAACACTGCTTTTGGTAAACCATTTTAAAAAAACCTTATGAAAATCAGTTGGAAGAAGATATCAGTTTTATTTAATTACCATATTGGAAATGTCTGTATGTCAAACACTTTCTTGATTTTATGCATGTTGAAAAAAATGTATATGATAGTGTCCTAGATACATTGCTAAATGCACCCAAAAAAACAAATTATGGAATTAAGGATAGATTGGACGTGGTTGACATTGGAATATGAGAAGATTTGGCATTAATGAAGGGTGAAAAATGATTTTTTCTTCCTCCATGTAAAGACCCAGAAATTTCAAGGAATTATTTTTCTTAAATTATTTGGAATTTTACGAGTGCGTAGTTTCTGATGGCACCTGATTCCGAGGCCCGATGTGCCCAGAATCAATTTCCGAAGTTTAACTCGGGTATGTTCAGTGAACGAACGAGTGGGTTTTTCTATATTTTGAACCAGTGCTCAGAATTGAAATTCGAGAGCACCGATGGACTCGCAACACCGATAATTTCTTAAGGGGGCCTTTATCGTAGTTGCGTTTAAAGCGGGTTGAGAATTATTTATTTGGCAATCTAGAATAAAATAAATAAAATTGGTAGTGTATAATTTTATTTATAACTATGGTAGTTTTATTCTAAAAAGGGGAGTTAAGGGTGGGACCTAACTACCCATGTGTGGATAAGTGAGAGGTGGGGCCCACACAATCTCCAACCCTTTATCTCCCTTGAAACCCCCTTTAAACTCCCCTTATTTTATTTATTTGCCAATAATCCACCATCAATGAAGTGAATTAATTCATTCTTTTAATTCAAATCTTTTGAATTCATCTCTCCACATTTAATCCATGTGTTGTCACTTTTATGAGGGATGAATCTTGGGTTTTGTGGCATAAAAATAATATAGAGAAAACTCTATTATTTTTGGGGGGGCTTAATTTCTTGGTGGAGAGCTAAGGGGGAGAATAAGAGGAGGGAGAGATTTCCTCCAATGACGAAGAACGTTCTCTCTCGATGAAGAACGACCATCTACTCTTCTCTTCCTCCGCTTCAAGGAAGAAGATTCCGACCGTGGAGACCGATGCCAATGACAATGTTCTTCTTCCTCCAACATCAAGGGAATCGACACAGATCTTCCGCGACGTCCGATCGTCACGACACTTGCTTCTTTCTGCGGCTCGACGACGTACGATGTCTTTGCAAGTTAGGGGAATTATATTGATTTTCTCTTAACCTTTTTGAGGAAATAATGATGAGTGCGGACCAAACTATGCCCGATTGATCCATGGATCGATCGTTCATACGGGTTGGATGCGGGGTTAAATTTCTGGGATTGGATTTGAATTTGATCTTGATTGAAAGCCTCTAAACGCGGAGGGCACGGGCTAACGAACAAGCCCGAACCCTCCGCTGGTTGTTCATTGTGCGCGGATTGACAGGTGATGATAAATGGGGCCACAATGGAGATTTGAAGCTTACACAGTGAAGTTCGGGTCCTGAGGTGACCATTGACATAGACGGCGGGTGAAACGGACCACCGGAGCGCGTCCGTTGGTCCGCAGAAGGTGGTGGCGGTGCGCCACGCCGATGCGACGGCGACGGCGACCGGCGGCAGTAGTGTGCCACAGGAGAAAACCACCGCATCTGATCCGGGGTGGCAGAAGGTGGATCGGAACGACAGAAGCCATTCTAGATTGGGGTGGCGCGACATTAAGTCGTGCCGTTTTCGATCAACTGGGGGGTTGTAACCCCCCGCTCCGCGCAACGCTTGGCCGCGCGGGCTGAGCCGCAACCGGCAGCCAGGCCGGGCTGCGCCCAACCGGGCCAAAGCCGGACCCGAGTCGGGTCGACCCGGTTCGGGCCAACCCAGGGGTATTGGGCCGGGTCGGCCCGGGCCCAAACCCCCTATTTTCAGACCATTTTCGGTTAAACAGACATATCTTGAGCTTTGTACCTCTGATCGATACACCGTCAATTGCGTAGGATTCCTTGGATCAAGACGGTCTTTTCAGTATATTATACTCAAGGTTTCGGCGAACTTTGGGTATAAACGGGTTGGTTCAAACCCGAAACCAACCGGGGCCTCGGAGTGGAAACGATTATAAATTGAGCTCTGGACATCCAATTGACATGCTGTAGACTTTGTTGGATTCCTCTTGGTGATTGGTTACTTCACCTGAGGTTTGGACACAGTTAGAGTATGGCTGGGTTGGATTGTACCTGAAATCCAACCAGGCCCTGAGAACGGAAAAGTTAAAAACTCTCAGACCAGATGTCCGTTTGATGAACCGTCAGCGGCATTGGTAATCACGTTGAGAAACAGTTCCTTTGAGTATATCCCATGAGAGTTTGGGGTACAGTTGAGATACGGTCGGGTTGGTTCATACATGAAACCAACCGAGCCCCCGAGACTAAAAGGCTAATAACTCACAGATTGGGCATCCATTTGACACGCCATCTATTGCGTTGATATCCCTTTGACGAGACACTTCTTTTGTGATACTATAAGTAGGTTTTGGACGACTATGGATATCGGCCAAGTTAGAAATGAGAGTATTTCTAACTGGGCCCCTGGAACGGAAAAACCTTTAAATCTCAGACCAGGCATCCGATAGACGCACCGTCTAACGCGTTGAGTTCCTATTGATGAGAAGAAACTTTGGGATATATCAACTATGGAATTTTTAATAGTTAATTTATCGACCCTCTTTTCTCAGGGAGCGGACCCTCCTGGAATCGAGCGTGTTGTGTGTGGGAACCCTAGAGCTAGCTGCGACTGCGATGACGATGACGACTGTACTTAGATCCTACGTGGGTTCGGCAGCGAGGACGACTGTACTTGGATCCTATGTGGGTTCGGCAGTGAGGATGACTGTACTTCGATCCTCCGTGGGTTCAGCAGCGATGTCGATTGTACTTGGATCCTACATGGGTTCGGTAGTGAGGATGATTGTACTTGGATCCTTCGTGGGTTTGACAACGATGACGACTGTACTTGGATCCTACGTGGGTTCGACAGCGAGGATGAATGTTCTTGGATCCTCCGTGGGTTTGGCAGCGATGACGACTGTACTTGGATACTACGTGGGTTCAGCAGTGATGGTTATTGTACTTGAAATCCTACATGGGTTTGGCAGCGATGACTTATGTACTTGGACCCTACGTGGGTTCGGGAGAGGAGATGATTCAGATGCTACAACTAATCATCTCCACCCCTCTTCATGAGTAGTATACCTGTGTGAGTTGAGTCTTGACTTTCAATCTTTATCATCGAAGTGATTGACTTGATTTCCTTTGTGGATTGGGTTGTGTTTTCCTGTGTGGAATAGTTGTGTTTTCCTGTGTGGACTGGGTTGTGTTTTCCAGTGTGGACTGGTTGTGTTTTCCAGTGTGGACTGGTTGTGTTTTCTTGTGTGGACTAGGTTGAGTTTTCCTATGTGGACTGGTTGTGATTTCCTGTGTGGATTGGGTTGTGAATTCCTGTGTGGACTGGTTTTTCTTTACTGTGTGTACTGGGTTGTACTTGGGCTCGTGAGTTGGAGCCAAACTGGAATTGATAACTTAGGTATATGTATGGGCATATACCTAAGTAGATTTGGTTGATACTTCATGTTTGTATCTTTTCTTTGTGGTTATCCTTTTTGGATTTAGTGAGACCTTGAGGGTCTCGGGATCCCTACTGAGTAACGTTATACTCACCCCTACATGGGCTATGCCTACACCTCGTTGTGTTGGATGCAGACGATGGATAGCGGTGACAGAGATCAAGTGTATAAGGACTGGACGGTACCCGGAGGTGGACCTCACAACGAGTCAGTACTCAGAGGTGGACCTCACGACAAGTCAGTACTCGGAGGTGGACTTCACAACGAGACGGTACTCGGAGGAGGTTGTCGGGTGAGAGCGTGGAGGAGGATATCTGTACCTACCCTTCAGGTATGATCCGAGGTGATGACCCAAAAGCTTCTTCTATCTTCCAGCTGTTTGTCTTTTCTATTGTACTTCTGTTTAGTTGTAGCTATACTTCTCAGTTGGGTTTGTATTCTGGTCCATTTACTTTTCAGCACTTTCTTTTGTACTTAGTGTATTACATCCGCTTGTACCCTGGTTGGATGTGTTTATGTTTTATAAAGGAAATGACTTCCCAGATATCAGGATTTACGCCTTTGGTGCTATTCGCCAGCACCTGGCCTATAGAAGGCGGGCTTGGGGTAGTCACGACACGGGCCCCGAGGACGGGTCGTGACAAATTGGTATCAGAGGAGTCGGTTCTACTGCAGAACTCAGAACTCTGGTCATTATTTTCTGTGAAGCAATAGTGTTAAGAGTATTGAGTGTGGTTTTCAGTCCAGGGAGTCCAGTGTTAGTGCGGTGGCCGAGATATCCATACACCCGGACCTTGACCTCTGAATTCTGACTCAGTGCACGAAAACACTGATTGCGTGTGTGTTTCAAGAGTTCCCTTTGTGGTCTCTTTGAGTCAGCGCACCAGGTATAACTTTTTGACCGTGGATGTAAGAACCCGGTTCTTAGTTTTGAGTTACGATCTTCTTCATTTCTCTTTTCCTTAAGTGTTTTTTAGAAAATATGGAAAAATGGGGAAAATTCTTTTTTTTGGAAAGTACACGCCGTGTACTTTTGGCCGTGTGGGATAAAGTACACAGGGCGTGTGGCCATGCTGGGGATGAAGGGTGTAGGAACCGACTACACGCCAAGTAGTCGTCCTTTACATGCCGTGTAGTCAGTCGGCAGGCGAATAGTAAGGCGGTGACCAGCTGTGTGACAGAACACACCGTGTACTTAAGGAGACACGCCGTGTAGTAATGTCGGCAGGTGAACAGTGCCACGCTGGCAGGAAGCCGCCAGCGGAATAGTTAAAAATGGGGAGTAGACGCCGTGTACTTGGAAGTACACGTCATGTAATTTGTTTTTTTTTCACTTAAAATGGGCAGTAGCCTCCCCTGTTCACAGGGAAGGCCTAGAACGGGGAGAGGGATCTCGAGAGAGGAGGCCGAAGGTTTGAAGATCCGCCGAGTGTTTGTCTAGAATCCAATTCCGCCTCGGACGGTCTGGTTTGAACCATGCGGGTAAGCCCTCCCTCCTCCTTAAGCACTTCTTACCAATTCTTCTCTTAACAGGAGTTATTTAGGTTTGAATGATTTGTCTTTTACCTCAGATCTAAGTCATATTTGGGCATTTTTGGGATCGATTGTAACAGCCCGAGATTTTATGAAAAATATTCTTTTTAATTTTATTAATGTCTTGTGTTGTACGCTACACCAAAAGGAGCTTGCACAACACGCATCCTTGACTTGCCTTGCATTACACGCAATCGCAACCTTCCTCGATAGCGTGTGTAGTACGTAATACTGAGTTTCACTAAACAACGATATGCTATTAAAATATTATTAAAACTAGCTGTTATGAATAGTAATAACGACCTTTTAAAATTTTAGAAATTTTAGCTCTCAAAATGGACTTCATTTTTGGATTCGGAGTATCGAATTTAGCCTAAGGTGAAATTTTGGTACTTTTCGGATAACTTTCATATTCTGATGAATAGTGAAAATTACTAAATTATAATTAAAAACAACTTTTTTAATCGAAATAATTAATAGTGATAAATTATTAATTTGAGTGGTTTTAAAGTATATTTAGAATATATTTTTACAAATTAATACAATGTTGGTCATTGGTTGTAATTTCACATTTAAACCAGACATAATCAAGTGTCAATCTTTTGATAGATATTGTTTCTTAAAAACACGCTATTTGTTTTAATAGCGGGATTTAATTATAAAATTAATTAATTCAACTTCTATGTTGTGAATTTGGTAAAATAGACTTCATTTTTGAATTCGGAATATGAAATATAGCTTAGGATGAAATTTTGGCATTGTTCTGAAAAACATCAATTTTTGATGAATAGTGAAACTACTAAGTGGTAGTTAAAAAACTGAATTTTTCATAAAACTTAATTTTACCGCTTCTGTGAATGGAATTTTGAAAATCCGAGAGACACGGTTAGTATCAAGGACTAAAATGTGGTTCAATGAGATGAAAATAATTTTTGGTGAATAGTAACTTTTTACTTTTTTTTACCGCGGTTAATAGTAAATAGGGTAACTAAGGGTAAATATGATATTAATATTACCCTAACACATGTCCTAATTCTATTGGACAAGTTTATTTCGGCCAAAAACAAACTTAGGAATAAAATATGACCATTTAGGCCCACTTGGATTAGATTAGGACATTTATTATTAATTTATTTAAAGAAAGGTTAAAATAGTTAAAATCAAAGTTTAATAAGTAAATCATTTTTAATATGGGGTTATACATAAGATAAATTCGATTGTAAATATTCATTAGAAAGCTAAAAAGATTTCCTACATGATGGTATTTTATTTGTAATTTTTAGACATTAAATAAGTTAATTTATTTATGACACAACGATGATGCAGTAATTATCTTATTAATAAAATATTGACATAATTGATGTTATAAACACCAAATTAAATGTAATTTGAGATTTTTTATGAATTCCACTAATTTTCTAGGTTACTATGATATATTAATGTTGATTTAATCAACTTGGTTCGAACATTTAATTCTGTTATGACTTTCACAAAAATCATATATCAAATAGTGTCAAAATTGACACAAAATAGTTTTTAAATCAAATATTATATTATTAATTGTTATTTTATTCCTAAAAATCTAAGGTTCGGCCAAATGACTTAGATAAGGATATATATATTAATAATAAACAATTTGGGGTTCGTTTGGCATGTTATAGTAAGTGTATTAACCATATAGTGAAAGAAAACAAAAAGACACGGTAAATGTTAAATTATTTAACTTGGAGTTAAATCTAATTGATAAGGTTAAAATAATATCCTAAACTTGTCTAAATTCTATTGGTTGATAGTATTTCGACCCATCCCCACTTTAGCTTCGAAATAAGACCCTTTGGAACCATTATAAACCGATTTTGACTTTAATATAAAATAATATTTTGAGATATTCCTAAGGTGCCCCTCTCCTCCCCTATAAAAGGACACCTCCTCCCCCTCCTCCTCACACCAATTTGAGCACTCAAGCTCGGCCAACCCCTGCCAAAATCTCTTCTCCACTTCCCTAGCAACATCCTAGAGGTTCTGGTCTTCCTCAAAGACCAATTCTAGTGCCCTAAGAGGAGGTCTCAAAGAGGCACTTCAAAGAAGAGGTAATTACCGTTACCAATTCTTTCATCTTTATTTCTTCTTCCACTTATTCTTCTTAGGTTGTTTCATTATGAAGTAATAACATCAGTATCACTCATATACTGATATGTTATTATAAGTATGAAACAACCCTATTTCACCATCTATCCATCCTACGGAAAAAGAAATCACCGCGCGTGCGTACGTACGGAATACCGTCTCCACGCCGTGGTGTAATCTATTTTCCACCACCACCTTACATGGATGGGTATAATGGTGTAAAGAATAACTATACATAGTTATTACAACATCATATTGATTATGATATATTGTATAATCCACTCCAATTCAATTCAATATTTATAGAAATGATATCATCGCTCGTGCGTACGTACGGACTACCGTCTCCACGACGCGATGAGATTCATTCTCCATGTTAACCATTTAAGAATGATTATAATGTATATATAAGAAATCATAATGAAATATATGACATTATAAAGCTACTGGATTTATGTATATATATACATATGTATGTCATCTACTTACTTCCATTTCAAGACAATAAGGAAAGAAAAACAGCGTTCATGCGTACGTACGGACTACCGTCTCCATGAACGGTGTTTTTCATTTTATTTATCTATCTATTATATATATATATATATACTGAATATATATGATATATAAATCATATTTTATATTCTGGAAGTAAGTAAATCATGATATAAGTAATAATGATGTCAAGAACAACAAGTCAAAACACCTACGATAAATGAAACGATTTTACCCAAAACGCTTCTTTAACATGGAATTTACAAAAGAACGGGTAATATAATGTCATAAGTGAACCATATATGATATCATAACAATGAATATGATTCTGTAATAAGTCAATGACATTATTTAAATCATTATACAGGAGGTTCGGACACATACGAAGCAAATTGGACCTAAGGTAAGGGAAATATCACAATCTCATTTTTATCCGAGATTGTTTATTCGTAAGTATTTACTGGGGTGTATTTTATCATCCACATCCATGTTTCCTCAATATGTAATGTTATTTTCATTCACCTATAATTGTTTAAATCCTATTTTACCCTTAGGTGAGTTTTTAGTAAAGAATATGAAAGGAATCGTTTGTCGTTTTCCGTACGAGGTACTTTTTGACTTTTCCGACAAAAGTACGAAGAATGTTTTTTTTAACTTATACGGCACGAACGGATTTCTACTGTTTTATGAAGCCTTATTTTCATGAAGCTTCCTATAAAAGATTTCATGACTATTTTCAATAAAATCTATTTCTTTTAAAATTGCATGATGTTTTGTGAAAAGAAATTGATTTTGAAGAAGAAAGGATATTTTCCTCAAGAATTCATTTCAAGTGTTTTATCAAAATTATTTTCCATCTAAGATAATAAAAGGGTTCTGTTTTTATCCCTATTATTACATGGATTTGATTATGTTGTGATGGAAACATTTTTATGAATTCCTTTATCTTATATGAATTTATTTATGATGTCATGATGTTTCAAGAATCCCATTTTTGTTACATGTGTTATGTGATGATGTATGTTTTATGATTATGTGGCACACATAAGAAAGGATTCATTATAAGATGGGTGGGACCTATATCTCCCTCCAATGCATTGGGTAAAGATTTTATATCTCATGAGATAGACATGGCTGAAATGGTATGTTATATCGGTTCAGTGAAACAGGACTGAAACGAGGGTTACTCGATTCAGAAAGGGACTTTGTCCACTAAGATAGTCTTGGCATTGAGTCTTGACTAACAAGAAATGATTCTCTATGATTATGTGTGTACGCCACAAAGTTTCATGTTTTAAGTTATGATTATTGGGATTACATTTCACTTCTATGATTTATCCCATGTTATGATATTATGAGTTTTTTGCAGGTTAAGATTTCCAAAAGCTATGTTCTTATATATATGATGTGATTGATATTTCTTTTGTTTACCCTTACTGAGCATTTGAGCTCACCCTTTTATGTTTTCTTTTCCCCAGGATATAAAGAAAGGTTTTAGGTAAAAAAAAAGGGATGACCTTTATGGGAGATATTGAAGAACTTTCACCACGATTAGAAGATTACGTTCCGAGTTTCCAAAGACACTAAACTATTACGATCCTTTAGTGTGTGTTTTTGTTATGTACTAAGTATTCCGCAAAAGAAATGTAATGTCCATGTATGTCAGGATTCGGGTCTCTACAGTTGGTATCAGAGGAAAGGTTTAGTCAACCTTTGGAAACTAGGATGCGAAAACGTTAGTGAAATCCCTAGAGATATTTCTAAGGTATGTCTAGGGATGTCCCTAGGGATAAGTATACATATAGGTTATAGTAATAGAATTACGCTAACGATCATAGAATTAAACCTAAGATGTTGGATATTGAAGGTACTCCCCCTTTATTATGTTGTTTTCCCTAGCATGATTTTTGCCTCTCACACTATTCTTTTTGGGTTTTAGACGATGGCTGGAACCCGAAGGAACCGTGTTGATCAATGCAATGGACAATGCAATGATTGCCGTCCTGAACAAACAAATGTTATGGGGGATGGAGTGCAAAATCTTATTGTTATACTTACACAAGCTATGAATCATTCTGGACTTCCAAATGAGCAGAGAAGGGAACAATATTCTATTGAGTCCTTCATGAGGCAACGTCCACCTTCTTTCAGTGGGTCTTCTGATCCACTTGTGGCTGAACAATGGATCAGTACTACTGAAAAGATATTTTCAGTTCTTCAATGTTCTGAACATGATAAAGTCATCTTAGCAGTATATCATTTGGAAGGTGAAGCTGATCAATGGTGGAATCTTATCAAGAATACGAGGCCAAGAGATGAAATTGAGTCCATGGAATGGGACGAGTTCAAGAACTTATTTTTCAGTAAGTACTTCCCTCGTATTCTTCGAACAAAGATGGAGAAAGAGTTTCTTGAACTGAAGCAAAGGGACAATGAATCTGTTGGTACCTATGAAGCAAATTTTACAAGACTTGCAAGGTATGCTTCTGGAATTATCATCCAACCTGAAAGTAAAGTTGATCGATTTTTCAGTGGCTTAAAACCAAGTCTTCGAAGGGCATTAGCTATAAGAGACTTCAGTAGCTATGAAGAAATTGTGCGTTGTGCTATCAAGGTAGAAATGGAAGTTGGTGTTACATATCAATCTCATGGTTTTGACAAGAAACGAAAGATGGAGGTCAAGGAGAAATCTCAGAATAATGGTGAAAAGAAGATGAATGTTTCTTTATGCACAAAGTGTGGAAAGAAGCATGGTGGAGATTGTCTTAAAGGGACTAGAAAATGTTTTAAGTGTGGAAAAGAAGGTCATCGAGCAGCTGAGTGTCGAAGTAATGGAAAAAGGGTTTCTAATGATGTGAATAAAGCAAACAATGCAGAGAATGCACCACCAACACTTCAATGCTTCAAGTGCAAGGAAATGGGGCATTATGCTAATAATTGCCCTAATCCAAGGGTTAGTGATGATCAGCATGAGCAACCACTGAAGGCAAAGGACAAAGGGAAATCACATGCGATCACTATTGGCAATGTTGAATATGACAATGATGTGGTGGAATGATTAAGTGTTTATGTAATGGGATTCCAAAATAATGTTGTATCATTGAGTATTGCAATATTTATTGATGTGGTATTCAAAGTGATTGAGATATTTTTTGGAAATAAGATGATATGCGCATAATGAAGACGAGAAAATGAAATGTTTAATAGTATTCATGAGCTCATGATTGATATAAGGACTAAGTGATATCATGGTTTGAGTATATAGAATTTTGAGGATTTTGGTATGTGGAAAGTGTTAACTTTTAACTGCATTCAAGTTTTCACTAAGGTTCAATGGGTATTCAAGAGAATACGCGATTAAGGACTTTGAATGTTTGGAATGTGACCAACAAGACATATCTTATGATATGTGGGGATCAACGACAGTATTAAATCTCTGGTAATCGTTGTCACTATATTATGAGAGTGGACTGGAATATTATGTATAAGCCTAAAGATTAGACTGGATTATATTGGACATAAGTTAGTATTGTTTAAGGATAGAAGATTTTCGATATTATTGATGGGATGTTATAGTAACGTAGTTTTAGAAAAAGGACAACCTGCAGGACGGGCGACAGCCCATCGCTTCGGACAAGGCTGTAGGAATCGAACCCACAACCGAAGTGCGACTGGCCTTTATCGCCTACCACTGACCTACAGGAAGTCCCTGTTTAGTAGAAACTAGTTTTATTATATTAAGCAGTATGATATATGTAGTATAAGTCCATTTTAGGAACCATATATGATTAATCTCACTATAGATCGATTTATGCATATAATTTTTGCTAACCTTTTGTTTGAGACAGATGGAATGACCCGTCATTCTATCACATGATCTGCTAACACTTCACGAATAACAAATTCAACTTCATTTATTTAAGAGATGAAGTGGAAATTGTTAAAGGCACGAACAATAGTGAGATTGTACTAAAATAAAGTAAGTATTTATTCTAATTCAAATTCTTTAACTTTAGGGAAATGATCTTGAAAACCAAAAATGTTGTCCTAGTTCTCTTATACCTGATGAATCAGATGGTACCTTAGATCGTCACAAATTTATGGATTTGTGATTACTGGCTTTTCCATAGCCATGTTCTCTACCACTCTCCATCAGAACATGATGGTTAGATTTTTCTTCCATATCCATATTTTCACCTATGTGGAAATCCAGTGATTAGTTTATTTGGGTAATCGTTACATTTCATACTTTAGTTTTTAAAGCCATGTTTTGGTATTCCTTTTTACGATGTGGGTTTCTATCAAAGAAGATTTCGAATAGTAAACCATTTATAACCTCGACGAATTTCGAGGGCGAAATTCATTTTAAGGGGGGTAGAATGTAACAGCCCGAGATTTTATGAAAAATATTCTTTTTAATTTTATTAATGTCTTGTGTTGTACGCTACACCAAAAGGAGCTTGCACAACACGCATCCTTGACTTGCCTTGCATTACACGCAATCGCAACCTTCCTCGATAGCGTGTGTAGTACGTAATACTGAGTTTCACTAAACAACGATATGCTATTAAAATATTATTAAAACTAGCTGTTATGAATAGTAATAACGACCTTTTAAAATTTTAGAAATTTTAGCTCTCAAAATGGACTTCATTTTTGGATTCGGAGTATCGAATTTAGCCTAAGGTGAAATTTTGGTACTTTTCGGATAACTTTCATATTCTGATGAATAGTGAAAATTACTAAATTATAATTAAAAACAACTTTTTTAATCGAAATAATTAATAGTGATAAATTATTAATTTGAGTGGTTTTAAAGTATATTTAGAATATATTTTTACAAATTAATACAATGTTGGTCATTGGTTGTAATTTCACATTTAAACCAGACATAATCAAGTGTCAATCTTTTGATAGATATTGTTTCTTAAAAACACGCTATTTGTTTTAATAGCGGGATTTAATTATAAAATTAATTAATTCAACTTCTATGTTGTGAATTTGGTAAAATAGACTTCATTTTTGAATTCGGAATATGAAATATAGCTTAGGATGAAATTTTGGCATTGTTCTGAAAAACATCAATTTTTGATGAATAGTGAAACTACTAAGTGGTAGTTAAAAAACTGAATTTTTCATAAAACTTAATTTTACCGCTTCTGTGAATGGAATTTCGAAAATCCGAGAGACACGGTTAGTATCAAGGACTAAAATGTGGTTCAATGAGATGAAAATAATTTTTGGTGAATAGTAACTTTTTACTTTTTTTTACCGCGGTTAATAGTAAATAGGGTAACTAAGGGTAAATATGATATTAATATTACCCTAACACATGTCCTAATTCTATTGGACAAGTTTATTTCGGCCAAAAACAAACTTAGGAATAAAATATGACCATTTAGGCCCACTTGGATTAGATTAGGACATTTATTATTAATTTATTTAAAGAAAGGTTAAAATAGTTAAAATAAAAGTTTAATAAGTAAATCATTTTTAATATGGGGTTATACATAAGATAAATTCGATTGTAAATATTCATTAGAAAGCTAAAAAGATTTCCTACATGATGGTATTTTATTTGTAATTTTTAGACATTAAATAAGTTAATTTATTTATGACACAACGATGATGCAGTAATTATCTTATTAATAAAATATTGACATAATTGATGTTATAAACACCAAATTAAATGTAATTTGAGATTTTTTATGAATTCCACTAATTTTCTAGGTTACTATGATATATTAATGTTGATTTAATCAACTTGGTTCGAACATTTAATTCTGTTATGACTTTCACAAAAATCATATATCAAATAGTGTCAAAATTGACACAAAATAGTTTTTAAATCAAATATTATATTATTAATTGTTATTTTATTCCTAAAAATCTAAGGTTCGGCCAAATGACTTAGATAAGGATATATATATTAATAATAAACAATTTGGGGTTCGTTTGGCATGTTATAGTAAGTGTATTAACCATATAGTGAAAGAAAACAAAAAGACACGGTAAATGTTAAATTATTTAACTTGGAGTTAAATCTAATTGATAAGGTTAAAATAATATCCTAAACTTGTCTAAATTCTATTGGTTGATAGGATTTCGACCCATCCCCACTTTAGCTTCGAAATAATACCCTTTGGAACCATTATAAACCGATTTTGACTTTAATATAAAATAATATTTTGAGATATTCCTAAGGTGCCCCTCTCCTCCCCTATAAAAGGACACCTCCTCCCCCTCCTCCTCACACCAATTTGAGCACTCAAGCTCGGCCAACCCCTGCCAAAATCTCTTCTCCACTTCCCTAGCAACATCCTAGAGGTTCTGGTCTTCCTCAAAGACCAATTCTAGTGCCCTAAGAGGAGGTCTCAAAGAGGCACTTCAAAGAAGAGGTAATTACCGTTACCAATTCTTTCATCTTTATTTCTTCTTCCACTTATTCTTCTTAGGTTGTTTCATTATGAAGTAATAACATCAGTATCACTCATATACTGATATGTTATTATAAGTATGAAACAACCCTATTTCACCATCTATCCATCCTACGGAAAAAGAAATCACCGCGCGTGCGTACGTACGGAATACCGTCTCCACGCCGTGGTGTAATCTATTTTCCACCACCACCTTACATGGATGGGTATAATGGTGTAAAGAATAACTATACATAGTTATTACAACATCATATTGATTATGATATATTGTATTATCCACTCCAATTCAATTCAATATTTATAGAAATGATATCATCGCTCGTGCGTACGTACGGACTACCGTCTCCACGACGCGATGAGATTCATTCTCCATGTTAACCATTTAAGAATGATTATAATGTATATATAAGAAATAATAATGAAATATATGACATTATAAATCTACTGGATTTATGTATATATATACATATGTATGTCATCTACTTACTTCCATTTCAAGACAATAAGGAAAGAAAAACAGCGTTCATGCGTACGTACGGACTACCGTCTCCATGAACGGTGTTTTTCATTTTATTTATCTATCTATTATATATATATATATACTGAATATATATGATATATAAATCATATTTTATATTCTGGAAGTAAGTAAATCATGATATAAGTAATAATGATGTCAAGAACAACAAGTCAAAACACCTACGATAAATGAAACGATTTTACCCAAAACGCTTCTTTAACATGGAATTTACAAAAGAACGGGTAATATAATGTCATAAGTGAACCATATATGATATCATAACAATGAATATGATTCTGTAATAAGTCAATGACATTATTTAAATCATTATACAGGAGGTTCGGACACATACGAAGCAAATTGGACCTAAGGTAAGGGAAATATCACAATCTCATTTTTATCCGAGATTGTTTATTCGTAAGTATTTACTGGGGTGTATTTTATCATCCACATCCATGTTTCCTCAATATGTAATGTTATTTTCATTCACCTATAATTGTTTAAATCCTATTTTACCCTTAGGTGAGTTTTTAGTAAAGAATATGAAAGGAATCGTTTGTCGTTTTCCGTACGAGGTACTTTTTGACTTTTCCGACAAAAGTACGAAGAATGTTTTTTTTAACTTATACGGCACGAACGGATTTCTACTGTTTTATGAAGCCTTATTTTCATGAAGCTTCCTATAAAAGATTTCATGACTATTTTCAATAAAATCTATTTCTTTTAAAATTGCATGATGTTTTGTGAAAAGAAATTGATTTTGAAGAAGAAAGGATATTTTCCTCAAGAATTCATTTCAAGTGTTTTATCAAAATTATTTTCCATCTAAGATAATAAAAGGGTTCTGTTTTTATCCCTATTATTACATGGATTTTATTATGTTGTGATGGAAACATTTTTATGAATTCCTTTATCTTATATGAATTTATTTATGATGTCATGATGTTTCAAGAATCCCATTTTTGTTACATGTGTTATGTGATGATGTATGTTTTATGATTATGTGGCACACATAAGAAAGGATTCATTATAAGATGGGTGGGACCTATATCTCCCTCCAATGCATTGGGTAAAGATTTTATATCTCATGAGATAGACATGGCTGAAATGGTAGGTTATACCGGTTCAGTGAAACAGGACTGAAACGAGGGTTACTCGATTCAGAAAGGGACTTTGTCCACTAAGATAGTCTTGGCATTGAGTCTTGACTAACAAGAAATGATTCTCTATGATTATGTGTGTACGCCACAAAGTTTCATGTTTTAAGTTATGATTATTGGGATTACATTTCACTTCTATGATTTATCCCATGTTATGATATTATGAGTTTTTTGCAGGTTAAGATTTCCAAAAGCTATGTTCTTATATATATGATGTGATTGATATTTCTTTTGTTTACCCTTACTGAGCATTTGAGCTCACCCTTTTATGTTTTCTTTTCCCCAGGATATAAAGAAAGGTTTTAGGTAAAAAAAAAGGGATGACCTTTATGGGAGATATTGAAGAACTTTCACCACGATTAGAAGATTACGTTCCGAGTTTCCAAAGACACTAAACTATTACGATCCTTTAGTGTGTGTTTTTGTTATGTACTAAGTATTCCGCAAAAGAAATGTAATGTCCATGTATGTCAGGCTTCGGGTCTCTACATCGATGATCGTGTATACCACTCATTGGTGTATAAGGTAGGTGGTTTGATGTTTATTTTCCAACTGTTGTACGTTTTGTGCGTTTTTGTGCCACGAACCCATGTTGGGGTGTCGTGAGGCTGAGGCCATGTAACGACCCAAAATTTTGAATAAATCTTGTTTCCTAATTTCATGTGTTATTTTATTTTATTTTTATACTCAACAAAAATGTTTTATTTGATAAACATGATTATAATTAAAATGAGACCTTTGGGTTTTGACTGTTATATGACCATTGTTCAATATGACCACTAGAAACTAAATGTTTCGATTATTGTCTCTAAATACAAGTGATCTTGGTTAATTAATATAGAAAGAAGATTCGATGGACTCACCCAGTAGTCTTGGACCGATCAAAGCCCATCTAACAGAACTTGGGAAGGAGGAAGCACCATTGGGCTTTGCTCTGGACCAAACCCAATCCGAACTTCATCATGTGAAGCTAGAACGGAATCGCCTTCGCGAGAAGTTCAAACTTATAGAAATTACTACTCGGGCAATGTTGACCGAGCCGCCCCAAGATTCTATCACCCTAGCACACCTTACTCTTAGGTCCTATGCTGGTATTATAAGGGGCTATGTAACGAGACCGTAACTTCCTTGTGTAATCCTTGTTTTAAATAAAAATTGGGATTTCTTCTTATGATGAAGTTTATGAATTTTTAAATGACCGGATAAAAATAGTATGCATATTTTTGATGAATTTTAAAAAGGATATTTTAAAAAAATGTTTATATAAATCTTAAATAATTAAAAATGTGTAATGATTTTCAAAAAATGGTCTTCTACAATTATGTTCAGTACGAAATTTAGAGTCTAATAAGATCAACTTGATTTTTGATGAATAGTAAATTGTGAATAGTGATTTTATGCTTAGGATTAATAATGTGATCAAATAGATTAGTAATCTCACTTAAAGAAAGTTTTAAAATAATCTAGGCACCTTGATTAAGTAATGTGATTCAATAAAATAGTTAAATAACAGTTTCATAAATTATTATTCAAGTATTAATTTTTTCGGGTGAATAGTGTTTTTTAATTAAAAATTAAATTAAAAATATTTAGAAAATTATTTTTATAAAATGGACTTTATTTTTGAACTCAGAGCATCGATATTATGTTAATGTAATTTTTGGGGTTTTTTCTGAAAAAAATGAATTTTCGGTGAATAGTGTATTTATTTAAAAATAAAATTAAAAATATTTAGAAAAATATTTTTATAAAATGGAGTTCATTTTTGAAATTAGAGCATTGATATTTGGTTAATGTGAAATTTTGGGATTTTTCTGAGAAAGATGAATTTTCAGTGAATAGTAAAGATACAGTTTTAGGGTTTCGGTATGTTTAATGACATCATAACTGTGTCATGGTGATGTCATGAGATATTTTAAGGGTTGGCCGACCTAAGGTGATGTATATTTGTATTGGGGGCCCCATGTGGCCTAACTTAATGGGAAATATCATGGGAGAGCACATGGTTTTGAGAAAAGCAAATGTGAGGTGTCCCTTGGCCATTAATGCCTTGTCCCCTCACTTTCCCTATAAATACCAAGACCTCCTCTCACCCTTTCGACTCCAAAACCATCCTCAACGAAGTTCTGGTCTCCTTACATCCCAAGGAGTCCTCCCAAGGTGCCCCAAGCCTCTCAAGGTCCCAACCTTTTAGTTTTAAGAGTTACGTTCAAGGTAAGGGATCCGACCTCTCTCTTTCTTTTCAAGAAATCTCTTTTATGTCATTTCTTTTATGATCCATGTTCTTATGTTAAAGGATGTTCTTTTATACTCCTCTTACTGCCCTTTTCATGTTCATATAATGATAGATTCCCTCTTACTCTCATTATTTCGTTTTATGAAGTTTTAAGTGGCGCCGTTAGGCTGCCGAAATATTTGTAACGAATTCTTTCTCTTCTCATTTTCAAGTTCTACTTTCATGTCAAGTCTTGAAAGTTCCTTTTATTATGTTGGGGTATGATATCTAAATTTTTCATACTGATATTTTATGATCATATGATGAGATACCCCATTTGATCTCTTCAATTTAGTATTTTGAAGTTTTAAGTGACGCCGTTTGGCTGTCGAATTTTTAAGTGGTTCTTCACCCTTCTCATTTTGAAGTTCTACTTTCATGTCAAGTCTTTCAAGTTCCTTTCTATTTTGTTGGGGTATGATCTCTATATCTATCATACTGTACTTTTATGTTCATATGATGAGAGACCCTATTTTATCTTGTCAATTCATTTTTGTTGAAGCTTAAGTGATGCCGTTAGGCTGCTGAATTTTTAAGGGATTCTTTCACCCTTCTCTTTTTCAAAGTTCTACTTTCATGTCAAGTCTTTCAAGTTCCTTTATATTATGTTGGGGTATGATCTATATATCAATCATACTAGAATTTTATGTTCATATGATGAGAGACCATATTTTATCTTGTCAATTCATTTTTGTTGAAGTTTAAGTGATGCCGTTAGGCTGCTAAATTTTTAAGGGATTCTTTCACCCTTCTCTTTTTCAAAGTTCTACTTTCATGTCAAGTCTTTCATGTTCCTTTCTATTATGTTGGGGTATGATCTCTATATCTATAATACTGGACTCTTATGTTCATATGATGAGATACCCTAGTTGATCTCGTCAATTCATTTTTTTTCAAGTTTAAGTGACGCCGTTAGGCTGCCGAATTCTCATAAGAGAAATCTTATTTTTGACTTCCTTTCATGTTCTTCATTTCATATGGTATATTTTCAAATTTCATTACCATGTTCTTAAATCCCTTATATTTTGTCTCTCTACTTTTTATGGGTCATTTATGAATTTTTGACCCATTTCCCCTCTCTTTTCAATGTTTTCTAAAAACATTGTAACATAGCCGTTATGCTGCAGAATTTTTCGTCTCAAAATGTCTCTCTCTTCTTCTAAAGATATTTTATTTTATTAAGTGAATACTCAAAGCTCTCTCTTCTATATGGGTATTCACATATATACCAAAATGTTCTATTTTAAATTATGGTATTTACATACATGAAACCCTCATTCCCTTTTTGTGGGTTTAAAGTGACATAAAGATCATGTCTTTAAAGCAGTTTTTAAAACGTTATGATTATGAAATGAAACCCATTTATTTTATGCTATATGGGTTGTTTATGAAATTATTGATGATGATATATGTGGCTCACATGATAATAAAGACATGTCAAGGGTGCGCCCAGATAGCGCTTCAATGCATTGGGTAAAGGCTTAATCTCTAGAGATGACTTTTTAGACTGATACCTTGGTGAATAACCTTGGTAATTTTTAATGACACCTTTGGGATGGACCTTGGTGAAACGAAATGATTGTCAATATTAAATATTGTAGCTACATCTTCAAGTTATGAAAAACGTTATTTTTTATGATATGCCTCATGATTTCTTTCTCATGCCTTAAAGTCCTTTTCATGACCTTATTGAAGTATCTCAAGTTCACATGTAAAATGTTTCTCTTGTTTCCCTTACTGGGCCTTCTGCTCACCCTTTCTTTTGATGTATGTCCCCAGGTTATGAGATGTAGTAATGAACCTAGGATGAACATGAGGATAAGCCTTTCAAGTGTTTAAGAAGAATGTTTTATGTTTTCATGTTTTAAGTTCCTGGTTTCCAAGACACTAAACCTTAAAGATCCTCAGTTTTGTGTAATGTAATGAAAGTTTATGTTATAAAAAGATGGGATTCTATAGTTGGTATCAGAGGATGGTTTAGTTATTTGTATAAATTAGGATATGAAAACTTTTGGAATAAGACTATATAAAAGTTTATATATAGGAAATCTTCCTGGTATTTTGGTGAGTATTGAGTAATGGATTACCAAGCAAATACATCCCTGTCTGGATACGAGCAGGTAGAGGTGGCTCTGGCACAGATGTACATAGGGTTAAAACCCTAAAACACCGCTTTGAGCTAGACTCGAACGGGAACTGGTACACAACAATGGGCCTTGCTGCACTCTTGGTTACAACACTCTCGGGGGATATGATTTGGTAAATTCATAAGCTTAGTATGAACCATTATTAAAGGAACAAGGATAAAACAAAATAAAGATTTACATAAGAATATATGATCATGGATAACCTAGTTTGAAACCTAGGGTATCACAAGTTAGGGTATTCTTTTCTTCTAAAAGTTATCCTTATATGCTTTAAGCTCTTTTTCATGATTATTTGTTAAGTATTTAAGCCCCAAATTGTTCCTTCTTTTCATAGTTAATGGCAGGAAATGGAAGAACATGTCCCAACAACCAATGTGATAGGAAATGTGATGATTGATATATTAATATGAAAGAGGTGATTAGGGGATTAAAAGATGATTATTATTTTAGAAGACGTTTACTATTTTGGGAACCGTATTTGATCGAGGTAAATAGATTACTACGGTATTTTTCTTGAGGAGTAATGGTTGACTTATATTTTGAAGAATTGATGAATTTAAGGTGAACTTGTGGTATTATAAGTTACTTATGGAAATTATTGACCTATCTTGGGGAAAATATGTTTAGTTTGTTTACTTTTGTTATAAGATGTTAGGAGTAGTTGATGTTGTTTGGAGATGAATGATAAAGTTTATCTCAGAAGACTATGTTATCAAGTTCTTCTTGTATTTGGGTTTCAATCTTAGTTTGGTTTATTTTGAGGATTTTTAAGGACAGTTATTTACGGAATGGTCTATGATGAACTTCGGGTGGTACCATGGAACTTTGAAGATTTAAAAGTAGTTTCCATTTCTATGGGATTCTTTTTGAAGAGTTGTTTTACCTTACCCTTTCTATTTTTTGGATAATGTTTAAAGATAGAAGAAATAGATAGTTGATCTTTTGTGGATTATGTGATTCTCTAGAAGATGATTCTTGTGCTTTTGATGAGACCAAGTGTTTTTGAATTCTCATCATTTGGAGAAAATATTAGTTTTGGTAGAGACTTATTAAATTATGAAACTCTACATGAAGGTAGATATATTTCCTTATGTTTTTGTTGTATGTTGTAAATGAATTCTTCAAAATTATGAAAAGGAACGTAAAACAAAAACGTTGTTGGTTTACGTTTCCTACTAGTTAATCAAAGAACGCTTACACACATCATAATTTTGAGATTTTCTGGTGGTTAACTTCCTCCTAATCATGTTTTCTACCACTCTCCTTTAGAACGTGACCCTTTGTTTTCTCCTCCATGTCCATGTTTCCTACATGGAATCCTAGTATAAGTAAACTCGGGTGGCCTTTGTACTTCCTTTTCTTTCTTTTAAAGTAATAGTGTTACTGACTCTTTTTCTGATGTGGGACTTTCAATGAAATTTCAAAACCCAATTTTAAAAATTGCGAGGACGCAATTTCTTAAGGGGGGAAGATTGTAACAATCCGAAATTTTGAATAAATCTTGTTTCCTAATTTCATGGGTTATTTTATTTTATTTTTATACTCAACAAAAATGTTTTATTTGATAAACATGATTATAATTAAAATGAGACCTTTGGGTTTTGACTGTTATATGACCATTGTTCAATATGACCACTAGAAACTAAATGTTTTGATTATTGTCTCTAAATACAAGTGATCTTGGTTAATTAATATAGAAAGAAGATTCAATGGCCTCACCCAGTAGTCTTGGACCGATTGAAGCCCATCTAACAGAACTTGGGAAGGAGGTAGCACCATTGGGCTTTACTCTGGACCAAACCCAAGCCGAACTTCATCATGTGAAGCAAGAACGGAATCACCTTCGCGAGAAGTTCAAACTGATAGAAATTACTACTCGGGCAATGTTGACCGAGCCGGCCCAAGATTCTATCACCCTAGCACACCTTACTCTTAGGTCCTTTGCTGGTATTATAAGGGGCTATGTAACGAGACCGTAACTGCCTTGTGTAATCCTTGTTTTAAATAAAAATTGGGATTTCTTCTTATGATGAAGTTTATGAATTTTCAAATGACCAGATAAAAATAGTATGCATATTTTTGATGAATTTTAAAAAGGATATTTTAAAAACATGTTCATGTAAACCTTAAATAATTAAAAATGTGTAATGATTTTCAAAAAATGGTCTTCTACAATTATGTTCAGTACAAAATTTAGAGTCTAATAAGATCAACTTGATTTTTGATGAATAGTAAATTGTGAATAGTGATTTTACGCTTAGGATTAGTAATGTGACCAAATGGATTAGTAATCTCACTTAAAGAAAGTTTTATAATAATCTAGGCACCTTGATTAAGTAATGTGATTCAATAAAATGGTTAAATAACGGTTTCATAAATTATTATTCAAGTATTAATTTTTTCGGGTGAATAGTGTTTTTTAATTAAAAATTAAATTAAAAATATTTAGAAAATTATTTTTATAAAATGGACTTTATTTTTGAACTCAGAGCATCGATATTATGTTAAGGTAATTTTTGGGGTTTTTTCTGAAAAAAATGAATTTTCAGTGAATAGTGTATTTATTTAAAAATAAAATTAAAAATATTTAGAAAATTATTTTTATAAAATGAAGTTCATTTTTGAAATCAGAGCATTGATATTTGGTTAATGTGCAATTTTGGGATTTTTCTGAGAAAGATGAATTTTCAGTGAATAGTAAAAATACAGTTTTAGGGTTTCGGTATGTTTAATGACATCATAACTGTGTCATGGTGATGTCATGAGATATTTTAAGGGTTGGCCGACCTAAGGTGATGGATATTTTTATTGGGGGCCCAATGTGGCCTAACTTAATGGGAAATATCATGGGAGAGCACATGGTTTTGAGAAAAGCACATGTGAGGTGTCCCTTGGCCATTAATGCCTTGTCCCCTCACTTTCCCTATAAATACCAAGCCCTCCTCTCATCCTTTCGACTCAAAAACCATCCTCAACGAAGTTCTGGTTTCCTTACATCCCAAGGAGTCCTCCCAAGGTTCCCCAAGCCTCTCAAGGTCCCAACCTTTGAGTTTTAGGAGTTACGTTTAAGGTAAGGGATCCGACCTCTCTCTTTCTTTTCAAGAAATCTCTTTTATGTCATTTCTTTTATGCTCCATGTTATTATGTTAAAGGATGTTCTTTTATACTCATCTTACTTATATTTTCATGTTCATATAATGAGATATCCCCTCTTACTCTCATTATTTCGTTTTATTAAGTTTTAAGTGGCGTCGTTAGGCTGCCAAAATTTTTGTAACAGATTCTTTCTCTTCTCGTTTTCAAGTTCTACTTTCATGTCAAGTCTTGAAAGTTCCTTTTATTATGTTGGGGTATGATCTATAAATTTATCATACTGATCTTTTATGATCATATGATGAGATACCCCATTTTATCTCTTCAATTCAGTATTTTGAAGTTTTAAGTGACGCTGTTAGGCTGTTGAATTTTTAAGTGGTTCTTCACCCTTCTCATTTTGAAGTTCTACTTTCATGTCAAGTCTTTCAAGTTCCTTTATATTATGTTGGGGTATGATCTCTATATCTATCATACTGGACTTTTATGTTCATATGATGAGAGACCCTATTTGATCTTTTCAATTCATTTTTGTTGAAGTTTAAGTGATGCCGTTAGGCTGCTGAATTTTTAAGAGATTCTTTCACCCTTCTCTTTTTCAAAGTTCTACTTTCATGTCAAGTCTTTAAAGTTCCTTTCTATTATGTTGGGGTATGATCTCTATATCTATAATACTTGACTTTTATGTTCATATTATGATAGACCCTATTTTATCTTGTCAATTCATTTTTGTTGAAGTTTAAGTGATGCCGTTAGGCTGCTGCATTTTTAAGGGATTCTTTCACCCTTCTCTTTTTCAAAGTTCTACTTTCATGTCAAGTCTTTCATGTTCCTTTCTATTATGTTGGGGTATTATATCTATATCTATAATACTGGAATATTATGTTCATATGATTAGATACCCTATTTTATCTCGTAAATTCATTTTTTTTTCAAGTTTAAGTGACGCCGTTAGGCTGCCGAATTCTCATAAGAGAAATCTTATTTTTGTCTTCCTTTCATGTTCTTCATTTCATATGGTATATTTTCAAATTTCATTACCATGTTCTTAAATACCTTATATTTTATCTCTCTACTGTTTTATGGGTCATTTATGAATGTTTGACCCATGTCCCCTCTCTGTTCAATGTTTTCTAAAAACATTGTAACATAGCCGTTATGCTGCAGAATTTTTTGTCTCAAAATGTCTCTCTCTTCTTCTAAAGATATTTTATTTTATTAAGTAAATACTCAAAGCTCTCTCTTCTATATGGGTATTCACATATATACCAAAATGTTCTATTTTAAATTCTGGGATTTACATACATGAAACCCGCATTCCCTTTTTGTGGGTTTAAAGTGACATAAAGATCATGTCTTTAAAGCAGTTTTTAAAATGTTATGATTATGAAATGAAACCCATTTATTTTATGCTATATGGGTTGTTTATGAAATGATTGATGATGATATATGTGGCTCACATGATAATAAAGACATGTCAAGGGTGCGCCCAGATAGCTCTCCAATGCATTGTGTAAAGGCTTAATATCTAGAGATGACTTTTTAGACTGATACCTTGGTGAATAACCTTGGTAATTTTTAATGAAACCTTGGGGATGGACCTTGGTGAAACGAAATGATTGTCAATATTAAATTTTGTAGCCACATCTTCAAGTTATGAAAAACGTTATTTTTTATGATATGCCTCATGATTTCTTTCTCATGCCTTAAAGTCCTTTTCATGACCTTATTGAAGTATCTCAAGTTCACATGTAAAATGTTTCTCTTGTTTCCCTTACTGGTCCTTCTGATCACCCTTTCTTTTGATGTATGTCCCCAGGTTATGAGATGCAATAATGAACCTAGGATGAACATGAGGAGAAGCCTTTCAAGTGTTTAAGAAGAATGTTTTATGTTTTCATGTTTTAAGTTCCTGGTTTCCAAGACACTAAACCTTAAAGATCCTCAGTTTTGTGTAATGTAATGAAAGTTTATGTTATAAAAAGATGGGATGTTATAGGACATGACTAATTTTAATACCTAGAATTGTATAGGTGATTAAATAAAGTTGTAAAACTGCTGTTTGGGATTGTGCTTGGATCCAGGACCACCTTAGGGATGCGTTCCTCTGTTTATCCATATGGCCAGGATACCCGAGGGTATTCCTTTAAAGTAATGATTATAGAATTGTCTTGAGAGTAATTGATTGTGAATTCTTATTTACCTTTTGGGCATGGACCGGTTACTTGTGCCTAAGGACAGTGTTTTACTTAGCCCATGGGCATTGTTTTGCTTAGCCCGAGGGCAGTTGTTATCCTAGCCTGAGGGAAACTTCTTCTGTGATTGTGGGCAACTGATTCTGTGCCTGTGGGCGACACTTACTACGCCCAAGGGAAATATCTGTATGCCTGAGGGAAGATTCTTGTGTTGGATACTCTTTACCTAAGGTTAGGGGTTTACGTGTCTGAGGACATTATTTGTTATTAGAATATTCACTGTGGTGATATTTTAAATTAAAATGATTAAGTGAATATTAAAATGGAAATATAATTGGTTAAGTTTGTTACTATTTAGTACTGCTTACTTATTTTCATTTTACTACTGCACACTATTGTTGCATGTTTTACACACAGTTGAGCATGGGCCTTTGGTGGGTGCCTACTGAGATATATTTCTCACACCCTGTTTGGGTCATGCTTTTCGTCCCAAATAGATTACGCTTCTACAGGTGTAGATAAGGGAAAGGGTCCTTATATAGGTACTTGATTGTTGCTGAGGAGTAGGGGAGCATGGGACCGAGCTGAGGCTCGCGATGCTACCGACTGTTTTGTTCTGTTTTTCTTTCCTATACTTTTATTGTATTGTATTGCAGTGTAACATGTTCTGGCGGTTTTAATAGAATTAAGGCATGTTACATCATATTATACACTGGTTGATTATATCTAATGAAGTTGTTTATTTCAGTTGAGTATGGTTTACTGCTTCCGCTGTTGTTGTATGTTTTATTTCATTCCACTGCGCTACACTTTGACAAATGAGGGCATAGTTTCCACACTATCAGACCTGGGCCCTCGCTGCTAGTCGGCAGCCTCTGGAGTTTGGGGAAATGCGCTTGAGGTCATGTGGCGAATCGGGTTCGGGGCAACCGTGGAGTGGTACCCGGGTCCGAGACGTTACAGTGGCGCACCTGTTCCTTATCAGGATGCCACTGTGAAGAAATCCAGCTAGGGTTCCCGAGAGAGAGTACACGATGACGGCCCACCGAGTGATGAGGCTCTGGTGCAGGGCCCTCTTACTATGATGGCACCTTCAGGTGGTGTACCGGCAGCACCACCACCTGCAGGGCAGTAGATGCCACCAGCTGTACTAGTGTATAATGCACACTGGCAGAATGCGTTGCATGAGTTCCAGTAGCAGAGTCCTCCGAGGTTACGAGGCGAGACAAATTCCTAGGTAGTAGTGGACTGGATGGAGGTGATTTCTAGAGTTCTACACCTATTTTAGACACTAGTAGAGCAGATGGTGATCTTAGCTACTAGTGTTTTCCAGTGAGCGACCATGAGGTTGTTCCATATAGTGATGAGGCTTCGGTATGTGGACCGATGCCTGATATAGTACCTTCGGGTAGTGTTCCAGCTATATCATTACCTGTTGGTCAGCGGTTTCAACCGGTGGTACCAGTAGATGACACATATAGGCTTAGTGCCTTACATGTGTTTCAGCATCAGATACCCCTCAGGTTATGAGGTGAGTCCAACTCACATGCAGCTGAGGACTGGCTTGAGGAGGTGGTTGAGAGTTTTCTAGAGCTTATACAGCTTTGGCAGGATGACATGTCGGTAGCTGAGTATTCATCGGGGCATACCAAACCATTCCTAATACTCGATGACTATGATTCGATCAGTGCTATAGAGCTCGTACTTTTGAGCGTGGTGTGTTTAAGGATATCTGAGCCAACAACTTATCCTCTATGCATTCCTACCTATGTTAGGATGCTAGAAATAACCTTTGTGGTTGAATGTTCTTTGGCTGGTCGGTTACAGCTAGAGAATGTTAGCAGTGGAAGAACAAAAAACTAGCACCAGTTTCAGGGACTTGGGCGTGTAAAATGTTTCAAGAAGAAGAGGTGTTAAGGACAAATTAATTTGAAGATCAGCAGACGTGGAAGCAGATCTAAGAGAGAAGCATGAGGTTGTGAACACTTCAACATGTTACAACCACCCGCCTTTGTATTCCTCGCCAGACTCAGGGATCAGGAGGGCAGGGGAAGAGAGTAGCTGCATGCAGTCAAGGAGTGTGACCCAGAGGCTCTAGGAATGATTCGAGGTACGGTCTGTGTCTACTATGAGCTGCCGTATCAATATAAATAGGTACCAATCATTCCTTCCTTCCACAAAACGTTTCCCAGACCAAGAGTTTCTGGTTAAGCCGTTGACTTGATCATCACATTTAGAGATACCTTTGGGAGGAGACTCGATAATCACACTTACGCCGACAGTGTGATCTGACCCTTGAGGTGAGAGTTTTGGTTGGAACCTCTTAGTGGTAGCATCGAGGCCTTACAACGTTAGTTTGAGTATGGACTGGGAAACCATAGTTCATACACAACTTGATGGAATTAGGAAAAAAGGTTGTGGTTTATCTATAACATTGGGATAGGGTTATTCTCTGGTCGGTGAAAAGGGAAACCCGGGTAGTACAGGATAAACTCATGCTTAGGAGGGTGCGACCGATCACTCTTGAGTCGGCCAGCCTTACGCTTGACACAACAAGAGTTTTCAGTTTTCAGTTTCTCTAGGACTATGACTTCGAGATAGTCAACACTACTGGGAAGGAGAACGTTATTGCAGAAGCGCCCAGTAGGAGGAATGATATTCAGCTGTTAGGAGTGGCGAGACAGAAGCTGGCCACGTTTTCTGGTATCCTTTATGGATAGTGATGGAGTCAGCACGTGTAGAACCAGAGATGGTTCAGGCTATGATGGAGAAGGTGCAGATCATCCAGGAGCGGATGAAGACTACACAGAGCAGACAAAAATCATATACTGATAGGAGACGAGACCACTGGAGTTCGAGGGTGACGACCACGTCTTTTTATGGGTCTCACCTCAACGGGCTCTATGGAGATTTGGACATGGTAGCAAGTTATCTTTGCATTTCATCGGACCTTTCCAAGTCCCCAACAGAGTAGGCAAGGTGGCTTACTGCCTGGCCTTTCCACCTCAGATGCACCAAGTGCACAATGTCATACACATATCTTAGCCGAGGAGATGTGTGCACGACCTATCCATCATCATCGACCGCGGGGAGCTGGACATCGATGACGGGGTGACTCTCACGGAGGTTCCAGTGGAGATCGGGGATCGACAGGAGCGAGTCCTACATGGACGGTCAATTCCTCTAGTGTGCATTCGCTGGCAGCATGGGAACCTCTGGGAGAGCACATGGGAGTGGAAGGCTCAGATGCATGATTAGTACCCCTTTAGTTTCCCTAGTGTATGTTGTAGCTTTACGGGGACATAAAGCCCTAAGGTGGGGGTAATGTAAAGACCTGGAAATTTCAAGGATTTTTTTTCTTAATTTCTTTGAAATTTTACGTGTGCGCAGTTTCTGACGGAACATGATTCTGAGGCCCGGTGTGCCCGGAATCAATTTTTGAAGTTTAGCTTGGGTACGTTTAGTGAACGAACGAGCGAGTTTTTCTATCTTTTGAACTGGTGCTCAAAATTGAAATCTGAGGGTACCGATGGACTCACAGTGCCGATAATTTCTTAAGGGGACCTTTACCGCATTTGCGTTTAAAGCGGGTTGAGAATTATTTATTTGGGAATCTAGAATAAAATAAATAAAATTGGTAGTGTATAATTTTATTTATAACTATGGTAGTTTTATTCTACAAAGGGGAGTTAAGGGTGGGACCTAACTACCCATGTGTGGATAAGTGAGAGGTGGTGCCCACATGAGCCCCAAACCTTTATCTCCCTTGAAACCCCCTTTAAACTCCCCTTCTTTTATTTCTTTGCCAACACTCCACCATCAATGAAGTGGATTAATTCATTCTTTTAATTCAAATCTTTTGAATTCATCTCTCCACATTTAATCCATGTGTTGTCACTTTTATGAGGGATGACTCTTGGGTTTTGTGCCATAAAAATAATAGAGAGCGAACTCTATTATTTTTGGGGGGGCTTAATTTCTTGGTGGAGAGCTAAGGAGGAGAAGAAGAGGAGGGAGAGGTTTCCTCCAACGATGAAGAACATTCTCTCTCGACGAAGAACGACCATCTACTCTTCTCTTCCTCAGCATCAAGGGAGAAGACACTAACTATGGAGACCGATGCCAACAACAACATTCTTCTTCCTTCGACATCAAGGGAATCGACACCGATATTCCGCGACGTCTGATCATTTCGACGCTTTCTTCTTTCCGCGGCTCGATGACGTACAACGTCTTTGCGAGGTAGGGGAATTATATTGATTTTCTCTTCACCTTTTTGAGGAAAGAATGACGAGCATGGACCAACCTCTGCCCAGTTGATCCGCGGATCGCTCGTTCATGCGGGTTGGATGCAGGGTTAAATTTTTGGGATTGGATTTGAATTTGATCTTGATTGAAAGACTCTAAACATGGAGGGCATGGGATAACGAACAAGCCCAGACCCTCCGCTGGTTGTTCGTTGTGCACAGATTGACAGGCGATGATAAATGGGGCTGCAATGGTGATTTGAAGCCTCTGCAGTGAAGTTCGGGTCCTGAGGTGACCATTAACGCAGAAGACGGGTGAAATGGACCACCGAAGCGCATCCGGTGGTCCGCAAGAGGTGGAAGAGACGAGCCACGCCAGCGCGGCAGCGCCGGTGACCGGTGGTGGTGGCGCGACACTGGAGCAAACCGCCGCGGCTGAGCCGTGGTGGCAGAAGGCGATCCGGAACAACAGAAGCCATTCCGAATTGGGGCGGCGCGTCATTAAGCCGCGCCGGTTTCAATCAAATGGGGGGTTGTAACCCCCCGCTTTGTGCAACGCTCGGCCGCGCTGGCCGAGCTGCAACCGGCTTCCGGGCCGGACTCGGACCCGAGTCGGGTTGACCCGGTTTGGGCCGACCTAGGGGGTATTGGGCCGGGTCGGCCCAGGCCCAAACCCCTATTTTCAGACCGTTTTCGATTAAACTAACATATCTTGAGCTTCGGACCTCCGATCGATGCACCATCGGTGCACAACATTCCTTGGATCGAGGCGGTCGTTTTGGTATATTACACTCAAGTTTTAGGAGTAATTTGGGTACGGCCGGGTTGTTTCGTACCCGAAACCAACCGGGCCCTCGGAGCAGAAACGCTTATAACTTGAGCTCCGGATGTCTGATTGATATGCCGTGAACTTTGTTGGATTCCTCTTGGTGAGACGGTTCTTTTGGTATACTTCACCTGAGATTTAGACGCAGTTGGAGTATGGCCGGATTGGATTGTACCTGAAATCCAACCGGGCCCGGGGAACAGAAAAGTTAATAACTCTCAGACCAGAGGTCCGTTTGACGAATCGTCAGCGGCATTGGTAATCACGTTGAGAAATGGTTCCTTTGAGTATACCCCATGATATTTCAGGGCATAATTGAGATACGGTCGTGTTGGTTCGTACACGAAACCAACCGGGCCCCCGGGACTAAAAGGCTAATAACTCACAGACCGGGCATCCGTTTGACACGCCGTCTGTTGCGTTGAGATCCCTTCGATGAGACAGTTCTTTTGTGATACTCTAAGTGAGTTTTGGATGACTATGGATATTGGTCGGGTTAGGAATGAGCGTATTTCTAACCGGGCCCCTGGAACGGAAAAGCCTTTAAATCTCAGACCTAGGCGTCCGATAGACGCGCCGTCTAACGCGTTGAGTTCCTATTGACAAGACATAACTTTGGGATACATAATATCTGGACTTTGTGATAGTTGATGTATCAACCCTCTTGGCTTGTGGATCAGACCCTCCCAAAATCGAGCGTGCTGTGTGCAGGAACCCTAGAGTTGGCTGCGACTGCGACAACGATGACGACTGTACTTGGATCCTACGTGGGTTCGCCAGCGAGGACGACTGTAATTGGATCCTACATGGGTTTGGCAGCGAGGAAGATTGTACTTCGATCCTCCATGGGTTTGGCGGTGATGACGACTGTACTTGGATCCTACATGGGTTCGGTAGTGAGGATGACTGTACTTGGATCCTCCGTGGGTTCGACATCGATGATGACTATACTTGGATCCTATGTGGGTTCGGCAGTGAGGATGAATGTACTCGGATCCTCCGTGGGTTCGGCAGCGATAACGACTGTACTTGGATCCAACATGGGTTCAGCAATGATGGTTATTGTACTTGAATCCTATGTGGGTTTGGCAGTAATGAGTTCTGTACTTGGATCCTATGTGGGTTCGGTAGAAGAGATGATTCAGAGGCTACAACTAATCATCTCCACCCCTCTTCTTGAGTAGTATACTTGTGTGAGTTGAGTCTTGACTTTCAATATTTATCATAGAAGTGATTGACTTGATTTCCTATGTGGACTGGGTTGTGTTTTCCTCTGTGGAATGGTTGTGTTTTCCAGTGTGGATTGAGTTGTGTTTTCCAGTGTGTACTGGTTGTGTTTTCCTATGTGGACTGGGTTGAGTTTTCCTGTGTGTACTGGTTTTGATTTCCTGTGTGGATTGGGTTGTGAATTTCTGTGTGGACTAGTTGTGCTTTCCTGTGTGGATTGGGTTGTACTTGGGCTCGTGAGTTGGAGCCGAACTGGAATTGATGACTTAGGTATATGTATGGACATATACCTAAGTAGAGTTGATTGATACTTCGTGTTTGTATCTTTTCTTTGTGGTTATCCTTGTTGGATTTAGTGAGACCTTGAGGGTCTCGGGATCCCTACTGAGTAACGTTATACTCACCCCTGCATGGGCTATGCCCGCACCTCGTTGTGTTGGATGCAGACAACGGACAACGCTGAAAGAGATCGAGTGTACGAGGACTGGACGTTACCCGGAGGTGGACCTCATGAAGAGTCAGTACCCGGAGGTGGACTTCATGATGAGACGGTACTCAGAGGAGGTTGGTGAGTGAGAGTGTTGAGTAGGATATCTGTACCTACCCTTCAGGTAGGATTCGAGGTGACGAACCAGGAGTTGCTTCTATCTTCCAGCTGTTTGTCTTTTCTGTTGTACTTCTGTTCTGTTGTAGTTGTACTTCTCAGTTGGGTTTGTATTTTGGTCCATTTAATTTTCATCACTTTCTTTTGTACTTAGTGTATTACTTCCGCTTGTGCTTTGGTTGGATGTCTTTATGTTTTATAAAGGCAATGCCTTCCCAGATATCGGTATTTACACCTTTAGTGCTAGTCGCCAGCCCCTGTCCTATGAAAGGCGGGCTTGGGGTAGTCACGGCACGGGCCCTGAGGACGGGTCATGACACTCCAGCTGCTTACACTCTTTCTATGTAGGATAGATATTAGTTTTTCAACTTCTTGAATAACGTAAAGGTTCTAGAGGGGTATTCATTGAATATCAAGAACATCTTGTCAATGACCGATTTAAAGTTAAAGGGTATGAAATCACATGAATACCACATTTTGATGTAAGATCTAATTCCTATAGATTTACATTTCATTTTTCCTAAGAATGTTTGTTATACATTAATGAAGCTCTGTTTCTTCTTCAAAGCTATATGCAGTGAAGTTGTTGACCTGACAAAATTTCTGAGTATAGAAAGAGAAATTTCTGTCATATTATGTGAATTAGAAATGGTCTTCCCACCAACATTATTTGATATGATGGTTCATTTTATGGTTCACTTGGTGAGAGAGATTCTACTATATGGTCATGTACACTATAGATAGATGTACCTCATTGAACGGTATATAAAGATTTTGAAAGGGTATGTCAAGAATAAAATTCATCCAAAGGGTTGTATTACAGAGTGATATATTGTTGAGGAAGCCGTTGAATTCTGTATCGAATACCTATCCAATGTGGAACGCATTGGTCTACCAAAATCTCATCACACTAGGCGGCTTGTGGGTGAAGGAATTTCTGGAAGAGATGTTGTTATAATCAATATTACAGATTGGGGGCAGGCCAACCATTATGTTTTGCATAATAGTTTAGAGGTTGACCCATATGTCAAAACCCACAAAGAAATTATTAGGCATTTGAATCCATCAAGGGATGAAAATGGATATCAAATACATATAATCAACAGTTTATAGGATGGTTTCAGGACCATATATTTAAGGAGTAATATGAAAATTTGAACTCAATTTCAGAATGACTTTGATGACTAGCCAGAGGACCAAGTGTGTATGTATTATATTATAATGCTTATGTAATTAATGGTTATACATTCTATACTAATGAACATGATGAAGATAGTACCATATAGAATAGTGGAATTACACTTGTGGATGAAGCGATGCATGTTTCCAGTGCCAAGGGAAGAAATCCAATTTATGCAAATATGTCATACTTTGGAATCATCAAACAAATATGGGAGTTGGATTATATGAACTTCCAAGTGATGATTTTTTAATGCAATTAGGTTGATAACAGGAGTGCTGTTAAAATATATGAGTTGAGATTCATGAAAGTTGATTTTAGTAAGGGTACAAAGACAAACTGTTTATAATGGCATCACAGGTAGTACAAGTATTTTATGTTACAGATTTGGCAAACTGAAAGTGGTCAATTATTCTATTATCAACCAAAACCACTGAAGGGTCAGATTAAAATTCAACAGAGGATGACCCTTTCTTTGGGAAATTTCAATCATTTCATAGTGCTCCCAATGTAGAAGGCATTTTTATGTCAGAGGAGACCATAATGAATGGATTTGGATAGTCAAAAGTGGGGTTAAATCCCTTCAGCCTTTAAAAAAAGAGAGTTCAATAATCAGGTTATATTTTTTTGTAATATACATCAGGTTACCTTATGTTATTATCTATTCGCTGCTGCTTTTATGTAATCTAAATTAAATGTTAAACCACTTCTATAGATAATGACTTCTATACATGATGATTCTCCCAATCCTGAGGCACAACAGGTCTCTCAACCTGTTGCTACTCATAGTGCAGAGGAACAACATGTCACTTAACCCACTACTACTCACAATGTAGAGGACCAATAGGTTTCTCAACATGTTTTTATTGCTGTTCCCAATATAGAGGTACAACCACCAGCCACACATGTTGATGCTAGCACTCTAGATGAACATATTGATGATTTTAAAATCAATAAAATGGTATGAAACGAAACAGTGGTGGTGTAGAAAAAATAGGAGTGTCGTATTTTGACGGTGTTAGCAAAAATCCTTAAAGAAAAAGTGAAAGGAATCAAATAAAAGTCCAGATAAAATAAGCAGGTCCGACATGTTAACCCCAACAAGGTCATGTTCAATAGTTACATTGGAATAGTCACTCGACAACGCGTGCTGATTGATGTATAGTCATGGCACCATGTTGTCACCAGGGTTAAGACATTGATGTGGAGAGATATCACGGTAACATTATGATTTCATTTATTTTATTTACTAAAAAATAAAATAATGAAAAATTCACTTACTCTTCATCATCCCTTGGAGAGTGCATTTACAGTGGATGACTCGCACAAAGACTATATATTAAGGGTTGCTGGAAGGATTCAAAGAGGTTTTCGCACAATTTTAATGAGATATTATCTTAAAGATGCTGAAGGGAAAATAAACCTGCACCCACATCCTATTTATGCATGCCTAATAACCCAAGGAGTGTGGGATGCGTTTACTAGCCATCGTGCGGAGCAATCTTTTTAGGTACATTGTGTTTGGTAATATGTTGTTTGACGATACGTGTATTCATCAATTTGATTGAATTTTTTTTATCTATGATACAAAAAATGAGTGTTGAAAATAAGGAACAAGTAGACAAACTATCATACCCCTACCGTAAAACAAGAATAAGATACGCTTCATTTGAAAAAAATTGGTACATATTTTAAATCTACCGTAATAATTTTATGTGACATAAAACAACACCATAATTATATTCCTCTATTTATATAAAGATTGATGAATCCAAATCTAAAGTCACTTCCATCCCATTCCATGTGATATGAAAGGATGTACGTGTAAATAAAGATGGGATACTGATAGATGAAAACACACACAAAGTGTGGGAAACATGTGTAAGTATGAAATAATGAATATTTGTTTTTCTTTAAATTGATATTAAATAATAATGATTACTTATTTTCCTATATTTTATATCTGACGTAGTCATAGGAATCATCAACATCCAAACTATATGAAGACATACTTTTGGTGGCCTTGAAGTAGCCAGAAAAGTATGGTCATGTCAAAGGTGTGGGTTTTGGGGTGACACCCCAAAATTTTTTTTTGAGAAAAAAAAACAAGAGGATCAAAGTGAAGAAATCAAAATAATGAGAGAAAGAATAGTTATCCTTGAATAAAATATGCAATTGTTGATAGATTTTATGAAAAATTTGATGATGGGGGTGGAAAAGAGAAAAAACAACTTAAGAACATCCAATGAGTGAAGATCCCACCCCACCCCCCACTAGCTTTGAGGTGAGCCATTCCCTTAAAAATTCTATCTTAGCTGATGTAATAAATGTTCTAATAATTGTTTCTATGAATTGTGAATCAGACAGAAACTGATACATTTTTTATACTATTATTGCACAGGGTGAAAATGATTGTGATTTATATCTATCAATACCCACCTATCACCTTGTAGCGAGGGCTATGATGTTCAATATCCAGAACTCCATGCTACACAACATACCACTTCCAACAGGCCATTTCAAAGTGTTGATTAACATAGACCATGAGTCGATCACCGAGATACATGTTCCAATTGATGATGAATATATTCATAAGGTCAAACAAAATCTTGGAATATTCATCACATGGTTGTCACAGCTTGTAAAAAAACATTTCAATAAGGAGGTATTCATTTACAATTTATTTTTCAAGATAAACCTTTAACATTTAATGAAAAAATGTCTGAACCGATGAATGTTATTATAGATGGATATAAGGAAGGAGGTAAAAAAGAAAGAACAACTCAAAATCATCTCAAGAATCAACCAACCGATCAAAATGAACTACCAAAAACACCTTAAACCCACCCATTCTATATCCGAATTTATTATCATTACAAGATCATATGAATAAAAAGTTGAAAGATGGTGATACTCACACAATTATTTTTAATGAAAATATATACAAAGGGGAATATCCAGATTTCATTAGTGTTGATAATGTAAGTGAAATCCTGGAGTATGATTGGCTAGGAAGCTCAGTTGTAAATGTATACATGAGGTATGTTTTCATGATTTGATTTTCCAAAAGATAATAAACCATGATAATTATGACTAAATACATTTAATATTTTTCATAGGCATATATATGAAAAAACATTGAAGGTATTTCCTCATGAACAAAAATTTGGACTCTTTAGTCCATGCGTCACCTCTATAGAACAAAAAAAAATAATCCAAGAAAGAGAGTGAAATAGTGGCAGGTTTTCTCAAATCATTTAACATCAAAAATACAGATGGCGGACTCTTCTTAATACCAATGATGCAGGGGTAAAACTCTACAATTTAATCATATCAAATATATTTTAATTTATTTCATTACTTATTCTTTTTTGTGTTTTTAGGTAGCATTGGATGCTCATTACAGTTAATTTGGATACTCCAAAGATTTATTTCCTAGATTCAATGTATGGATATCCAAAAAACTAACTACACATGATAATGTTTGTCAATTTTTAATACACTACATCCAACATTTTAGAACTAAATATCTAGTTATATAATTTATATTATCTTTTAATGAGGATTCTATTATGATAGGGTGGCGTGTGAATATCGTCTACATTATGGAATGACGCTAGGGGAAAAGGACAAGAAACATCACAAGTATTGCAACTAGATATAAATCAGGGTATATATAATAATATTTCACTATCCAAACACATTAAAGAAATTAATTATTTTTTTAATGTTTCTACAGTTTCCAAAACAAACAAACGATAAAGACACCGGTTATTATATTTGTAAATTTATGAAAGAGATTATATTCCATGAACAAACCAGCAACCCTGAAGAGGTATTTTTGAAAATAATTACTATTTAATTTAAAATATTTATTAATCCTTTGTGTATTTATATTTTTTCTGTACTACCATGATTTTTGAAAAGACTCATATTCACAAGATGATATAGATTAGTTTAGAAATGAATGGGCAGCATACCTGATGGAATAATGTACACAAATAACATGAATATGTGACCGGTATGTCTCGAAGTATCTATTTTTATTTAAAATTGACCGCATTTTTAGTAAAAAACAAGTGACATACTGAAAATTGATAAAACACGTTAGGATTTATTTGATACTTTAGGAAAACAATCCATAAGTCATTTGTGATGTGTAGGAATCAACCCCACCTAAATCTGACGCACAATGTGAAAATTATGACTTTAAGTGTGTATTTTTATATTAAATTACCAATAAATTTAGAAAAAAAACACAACTGACATACTGAAGTTGAGAAAATGCATTCATATTGTTTTGATACTTTAGTACAGTGATCCATCAGTCATTTTCAATATTTAGGAATCAATCACACCTCAATCCAATGAATAGTCTGACTGATATGACTAAAAGTATCTGTTATCAGTTTAAAATTGACATTTTAGTTCAAAATGTGTCACTCACTAAAAACCAAGAAAACTCACTCCTATTGTATTTATAATTTAGAACAATGATTCATAAGTTATTTATTATGTGTATGAAGTAGTACCATGTCAAACCAACACACAATGTGATCGATATGACTCAAAATGAATGTTTCCAGTTTGAAATGGTATTTTAGTAAAAAAATGAAACTGACATACTAAAAACTAAGAAAATGCAGTCATATTGTTTTTATACTTTAGGAAAATGATCTATAAGTCATTTTTGATGTGTAGGAATCAACCTCACCTCAATCCGACACACGATGTGACCGGTATGACTCAAAGTGTCTATTTTTATTTAAAATTGACATTAATTTTAGTAAAAAAAACACAACTGGCATACTGAAAATCGAGAAAACACATTCATATTGTTTTGATAATTTAGAAAAATGATCCATGAGTCATTTTTGACATGTAGGAATCAACCCCACCTCAGTAAAACACATGACGTGACCAGTATAAATCCAAATGTATCTTTTTTATTTAAAATTGACATTAGTTTAAGTAAAAAGAACAACTAATATATTGAAAACCAAACAAACACATTCATATTATTTTAGTACTTTAGGAAAACAATCCATGAGTCATTTTTGATGTGTAGGAATCAACCTCACCTCAATATAATGCACGATGTGACCGGTATGACTAAAAGTGTCTGTTATCAGTTTAAAATTTCACTATTGGAAATAGAACCTATACCCACGGTTTTAAACCGTGGGTATAGCCCTTGAAACCGTGGGTATAGGATATACCCACGGTTTCGAGAACCGCCGGCTGCAGTGCCGTCGCAATAGGGCTATACCCACGGTTTTAATAGAAACGTGGGTATAGATGAAGAAAAATTCACATTACCCACGGTTTAAAAAACCGTAGGTATAGACATCTATACCCACGGTTTGGAAACCGTGGGTATACTGATTTAAATCTCCCCATGTATATCCACGGTTTGAAAACCGTGGGTATACTGAATTAAAACTGCCGAAATGTACCCACGGTTTGCCAAACCGTGGGTACAGACTTGTTCCCCAGGTAGCACTACTGGAAAAACAGCCTATACCCACGGTTCAAAACCGTGGGTATAGCCCCCAAAACCGTGGGGATAGCCTATACCCACGGTTTTGGGAACCGTGGGCTGGAACGGCGTCGGTATAGGTCCCCAGCCTATACCCACGGTTTTGGAAAACCGTGGGTATAGGTGTCCTGCCACCGTGTCACCGAAACATAGACAATTTCCACGGTGTCGACGGCTTTTGCCCACGGTTTCAAAACCGTGGGTATAGGTCCTAAAATAATGCGGCCGCCGAGTTTCGATCCCGCAACCTCTTCGCTGCCAACACCGCGTCTAACCACTACCCTAACTTCACATATATGTATATATATATATATTTAGTTAAATATAGTTATAAAAACCGTGGGTATAGAGGGAAGAACCGTGGGTATAGGGTTCCCGCCAAAAAAAAATTCCTTCCCGCAGAAAAAAAAATTTCCCGCGCGCACAAAATTGACCTATACCCACGGTGTTTCATAACCGTGGGTATAGGTATTTTATCCCAGACCTATCCCCACGGTTTTGGGGAAAACCGTGGGGATAGAGACCCCTATACCCACGGTTTTGGGAAACCGTGGGTATAGGTGACTTTTCAGGACCTATCCCCACGGTTTGCCAAAACCGTGGGGATAGACACCCCCTATACCCACGGTTTTGGAAACCCGTGGGTATAGGTCATGAAAAGTCACCTATACCCACGGTTTTCCAAAACCGTGGGTATAGGGGGGGTCTATCCCCACGGTTTTGGTGAAAACCGTGGGGATAGGTACATTTTCCAGTAGTGTAGAGGAACTGCAGCTCCACCTCCCTACCGTTCTGACCTACAGTTTTGCACCTACAGAATCTGCAAAGAACTTACACCATCAGAACAAAAGGATGATACAAATGAGACCTTAAAGAACATACCATCAGAAATCAAACAGGTTCCTTTTTGCTTCAAAGAGAATCCCAAACATGAACTGGAGAAGTAAATCCATCATCTAGAGCATCCTGGTTGCATGCCTTCTCAGAAAATCCAGAAACATAAAAACATCAGTCTGAAATCATCTGCATAATTCTCAAACAAGGTCCATCCTGCAAACCTTGTCTACAAACCAGTGAAGCAGTAGATAGCATTTCCAGACTTCAAAATAAGATAACCAAGAACAAATAAATAGAGAATTGTCAAGGTACTCTAGTCAAACAAAAATTCAGCGAACTCTTTCAATCAGAACAGAAAGATCCATCCAGAGAAATGCAGATACAGTTCTAAAAATCATCCCACAGATTCCACATAAAAACCCCAGGTCAGTCTCAATAACACAATATTTTATCAATAACCTTCTATTTTCTGAAAAAAAATATTATCCATATCTCCCTTCTACATATAAAATATTATTATTCTCCCCCGTTGTGATTAGAAAAATGAAAAGGGAAATACACTTACAATGGAAATTAGAGGACCTCGTCAAAGCATCTTGACTAAAAAACATTGGTCTAGTTCAGTTCAAGGATATGGTATGCGATGATCTGATAATATTTCAAGTGTTGAGTCCTTCATTTCATCCACTTGTCATCCAACCTCAAAACATCCTATTTCATTTCATTCAATAAATGAAGTGGAACCAAACAGGGCCTTATGGGAACACCAATTTAGCGTCTTCAAGAAAACCAATATAGTTGAAATAAAAGATGCTCACCTTCTTGGGCATCAAAAAATGTAGGGTAGATTGGACAATTTTCAGTTTACTCTCTCTAGTATTTCACAACCTGAACCACTTTATGTCTAACCCAAACCTGTTTAACTCATGTCATGTCCAGATATCATGTCAAGTTAAAAATTGTCACCTCCAATTGAGGCAAACAGAAAATAATTTTAAAAAATCTAATACAGAAATCAAATGCCCCTATCAAATAGTATTAGCCTCCTACAATGAACATTAAAAACCTATGATCAAAGCACATGAAGGAATAATAAGTCATTTACCATTGGAATTCCCAAATCCTTAAGATCCCCATCACCCATGTGTAACAGGGCTGCCATGTCAACCTAGAAAACATGAAAACATTAAAACAGAAAAGAAAGAATGTGTAGACATGAGTTGAATTCAAAATCTAAAATAAATAACCCTCACTTCCACAACTTTGAATGTGATTAAACATTTCCCCAGGCCAAGTGACCGCAAGAAACCATCCACTAACTCGGGCTACACCAAAACCACAGCTGATTAGAACAATCTGGCATGATGTTTCCAGATTGCTTATTGAGAAATTGCTTTTCTGCAACTTAAATGGTTTTCTTCTGAAATAAAAGTGAAACTGCTACTACAGAAACAAAACAAACAGAATTTATTTTTTCAAACTACTTATCATAGGCGATAAGTGCTGTAAGCAGTTTTTAGTGAGTGTTGTCAGATGGAAACCTCAGTTTTGGTCAGCCCTCACCCTCCCCCCTGCCCAGCCCTCCCCCTCCCCCCATGCCTAGCCCCTCCCCCTCCCTCCCCACTGCCCAGCAATCCCCCCTGCCTAGCCCTCCCCCTGCCCAGCCCCCCTCCCCCTCCCGCCCCCCTCCCCCCCTGCCCAGCCCTTTCCCTGCCCATCCCCCCTCCCCCTCCCCCCATTCCCAGCCCCTCCCCCTCCCTCCCCACTGCCCAACCCTCCCCCCTGCCCAGCCCCCCTGCCCAACCCCCCTCCCCCTCCCCCTCCCCTCCCCCTATGCCCAGCCCCTCCCCCTCCCTCCCCACTGCCCAGCCCTCCCCCTGCCCAGCCCTCCCCCTCCCCCCATGCCCAGCCCCTCCCCCTCCCTCCCCACTGCCCAGCAATCCCCCCTGCCTAGCCCTCCCCCTGCCCAGCCCCCTCCCCCTCCCGCCCCCCTCCCCCCCTGCCCAGCCCTTTCCCTGCCCATCCCCCCTCCCCCTCCCCCCATTCCCAGCCCCTCCCCCTCCCTCCCCACTGCCCAGCCCTCCCCCCTGCCCAGCCCCCCTGCCCAACCCTCCTCCCCCTCCCCCTCCCCTCCCCCTATGCCCAGCCCCTCCCCCTCCCTCCCCACTGCCCAGCCCTCCCCCTGCTATACCTGGAGAAGAGATATTATTTTGATGCTCCTATCATGAATTGTTAAAATTAACATAATAGAAATAATAATTTAAATTGTTAATAAAAAAATTATAGATGACCAGATAAATTGTACCTGCATATATTCGATGCCACTACATGTGAAGATGAACTGCTTCGATGCCTTTATATTCATAGATTGATTCAATGAATGTTGAAAGGTCAGATAAGCAGATAAAAAAAAATGATAATAGGTTGAACGATATTTGAAAACTAACTGTAATACAAATCAGAATATAACCAATAACAGGCATGTTTTAGAAAATAATATGTCAAATCTGGAACCCTTGTAAGAACCATATGGAAACATACATGTCTAAGTTCTATTCAGACAACCCAAATAATAGAAATTTTCAAACAGTCTAAACAGAATTTGTAAATCAATATGTGTAGAAATTGTCAATCAACCATCACCTCTTACACCTCTTACAGTGAAGAAAAACATAAATCGGTGTTAAAAGAAATTGTAATTTTACCCGAAATATACATTGGACATGGTTTCGCCATATGGGCTGGCCAAATCTTTTGAAAATCATGCATGGGAAACATTATGAAGGGGCATAACACACTGTTAGAGAGACCGATATTATATATGAGAGCTCAGGTTGGCACTCTTCAGACTGATATTATATATATGAGAGCTCAGGTCGATACACTTCAAATAACAACCCTGATGAAAATATAATCCAAAATGCATTTCATTTCATAAAGAAATTTACATACAAGAAGTCCACTGCCCAGCACCCCCCCCTCCCCACTGCCCAGCACCCCCCCTCCCCACTGCCCAGCCCCCCCCCCTCCCCACTGCCCAGCACCCCTCCCCACTGCCCAGCACCCCTCCCCCCTCCCCAGCACCCCCCCTCCCCACTGCCCAGCACCCCTCCCCACTGCCCAGCACCCCCCCTCCCCAGCACCAGCACCAGCACCCCCCACCTCCCCACTGCCCAGTACCCCCCCTCCCCACTGCCCAGCACCCCTCCCCACTGCCTAGCACCCCCCCCTCCCCAGCACCCCCCCCTCCCCACTGCCCAACCCCCCCCCCCCCCCCCCCTCCCCACTGCCCCCCCCCCCTCCCCACTGCCCAGCACCCCCCCCCCACCCCCCCCCCTCCCCACTGCCCAGCCCCCCCCCCCCACCCTCCCCACTACCCAGCACCCCTCCCCACTACTCAAATAAAGATGAAGTGATATAAAGAAGAAGAAAACTGATTATTCCTGGGAACACCATAATATTTCAATTCCATTATGAGAAAACACTTACCAAATTCGGATCCTAAGGAGATAAGGGGATAGGATAGACTTGGTCAAACAGAACGTATCGAGACACACCCACATACTACATACATAACCATTCAAACAGTTTCAACTGTTCAAACAATAGATGGAAAACATATTCAGTACAAAAGTGATGGGAAATGCCAACCAAATGAAAGAAGCTAGATTAAAACCAATGACCGAGCAGGAAAAAAAAATTGGACATTCAGAATGCATGTGTGTTCAATGATTCTAATATCTAAAGTGCGTTTCAGCTAGACTCATAACTCAAAGAAGAATTCACATTGATGAGTCATGCATGAATAAGCTCAAATGCCGTGTTAGATTGGCACATAGATTTGTCAGCTCACCTTGATAAAGATCGAATGGCAAACCACTAATTGCTAATCATACTTTAATTTGCTACAATCTTTACATGCAACAAATAAAACCATGAATTATTATTAATGAATATATAAGACTCATAAGCAATGAAATGTCATATAGAACTAAAACAAATGCTGAAAAAAAGTAGAAAAAATGAAAGAAGAAATTGCATAAAGAAATTTTGTTATTAGTAGCAGTAGATCAAAACATGTATGTATACATCCTTGCACACTAAACTAGTTGAGAATAAATAAGAATGTGATTTGATCGTGGTCAAACAGATCCAGAAATATCACCAGATAAAGTGTGATATTCAAAACAATTAGTGCATTTGGAATTTGAATTTAAAATACTACTAAAAATCATACCTTCTCTTAGAAATATGAATGACTTTATTCATTGATTAAAATTATTTTAATTGGTTATTAAATGACTTATAATGAGATATTTATTACAAAAAACCATTGTTGAAATCTCAAGAAATATCTTGAACTCAAATTCCACAGAGAACTACTTCAAACATCAGGTTGATCTATGTACGTCATCTTTAAACCTATTTTTCCACCTCCCCAGCCCGCCCACTGGCCAGCCCCCCACTGCCCCTCCCCCCTCCCCCCCAGCCCCCCCCTCCCCCCTGCCCAGCCCTCCCCCCTCCCCCCCCTCCTCCCCTGCCCAGCCCCCCCCCCTCCCCCCTGCCCAGCCACCCCCCTCCCCTCCCCACTGCCCAGCACCCCCCTCCCCCCCTGCCCAGCCACCCCCTCCCCCCTGCCCAGCCACCCCCTCCCCCCTCCCCCTCCCCCTCCCCCCCCTGCCCAGCCCTCCCCCCCACTGCCCAGCCCCCCACTGCCCAGCCCCCCACTGCCCCTCCCCCCTCCCCCTCCCCCTCCCCTCCCCCCCTGCCCAGCCCTCCCACTGCCCAGCCCCCCTCCCCCTCCCCCCCTGCCCACCCCCCCCCCCACCTCCCCCTGCAGAAAGTTCATGAAAAAACAAGGAGTAAACAGAATGGCATGTGAAAATTACCTAAATAACTGACAAATAACACCCCTGATGAAAACATAATCCAAAATGCATTTCATTGCATAAAGAAATTCACATACAAGCAGTCCACCAATACAAAAAAAAACATTAAACTCCAACACACGTCTCTCTGCTAAGTCAAAAATGGAGGGGATTAATATCCCCCCCATCGCCATCACTGTCATCCTCATGTCCAGCATCATCATCATCAGCAGCAACATCGACAGCAACATCATCACCAACCGCACCGTCAGCATCATCATCAGCAATCTCATCACCAACAACATCATCAGCAACATCCTCGTCAGCTCTATCGCCACCACCGTTATCGCCACTAGGACCCTCATGGGAATCACCCGAGGCATTATTTAAAGAGCGCATTGATGTCATACATGAATGAAAAGTGGCAGCAACCTCTGATGGTAGTGACTGACTCAAAACTGACAGAGCTTTCATGAAATGTTCATTCATCAGCTTACTTTTTTCACGCTCCTCTAATACTATTTTCTTTGTCGCAGCTAATTCAGCACGTGCACTTTCCAACTCAGAGGCCTTAGAGGAGTCTGATGATGACCAATACCTAGAGGGGACAATGTTTTTGCCTGGTCTACAATGGACTCTTCCTGGATGCTCCACACCTAACACCTGACTGAAATGATCATTTGGCCCTAAGTTGTCACCTTCCTTCTCATCCATGGCCTCCAAGGCAGACTGTTGAAATTATAAACATATTAAATTATGAATTTCGTATAAATGTTTGCAATATAAATAAACAAACTTACAATTTTATCTTGTGTTTGTGAATTAACTGCAGTTCCATCTTTTTTTTTCCTACTGAAGCAGAATAATTTGGCACGAGGTACAGGACCTTCAATGCCCAATTCAGCTTGCTGCATATAAGAAGTGCACAAATTTGAATTACAACCATATATGATAAATGAAAAATATTGGATTGAAGTGAGTTGCAACAAAGACCCACAAAAATTGAGGTAAAGACATGGACTAACCAAGGGAAAGCATGAATAAGTTATGATGACATGTTATAAATAAAGACATTATTTTAATTCAGATGAACGTACCAACCGCTTCTCTTTATCGGGCATTGTAGTGCGCCCCAATGTGTGTAGATATGTCATTTCATCTTTGTTTTTTTTGTTTTTCGCTGACACTTCCTAAGAAACAAAAAAACAATACAAGTAATAAAAATTAAATTTTATATAAAAAACAGTAAAGATGGGTAGTACCTTATACTGTTCAGTATTCCAATGTGCGGTCATTTTTTGATATTGACTTTTTGGACAGTCAGGGTTTGTGGGTACACCCTCTAACTCAGTACCCACTCTGCTCCTCCAACCAATATGTAACTCATACTTGTATGACCGCCAATACTCTCCAAGATCACTCAACCTAGCAGCTTTGGCAGCTTCACCGTTAGGAAAGTTAAATCGACTCTGCAACAAACATGTTAAGTCATATAAATACATTACTAATATCAATATAAATTTATAAAATTTTCGTACCCATATCTGCGCCCATGCCCTATCCTTGATGTCGGCACTGATATGTCTCCATGAGACCGGTTCCACCGGAACGATATCATGATATTTGGCTAAAGTAGCCATGAAACTTCTACACTCCTTAGCATTTTTACCTACCATTTGATTTTGAGAATTGTAATCCACCATAATCTGAGTTTCACGATTCCAAGCATCCCGCATTCGAGTGCGCCCACGTCGCCTACTAGAAGATCCCACTAAATAAGATAAGAGGTGAAAAGAGAAGAGTTAGGTGACAATACAATAGAAAAAAAGTGAAATGCTATAATTTGAAACATTTATAATAAAAAAACCTGATGCAGGCTCCTGAATAGGCTGTGAGGCATCCGTAGACTGTGCTGGATCAGCATCCTCCGAAGGAAGTATCTGTTCCACAGCATGCTCCGGCTGATCTTCATGAACAGGAGTGGGAACTAAAGGAACAGACTCAATATGTGTAGGATGGATGGTAGGAAAAGGATGTGGCGTAGACATGTCAGAATATGCATAGTAGGTCTGGGGATACATGAATGGATATGAAAACTGTGCAGGTGAGAACATCGGTCGAGTCGGCGTGGACATGGAATGGGAAAAATAGGGTAAACGGGATGATGATGGCGGCATGTATGGGAACATCCCAGGGGTCTCAAGCGGAGGGCGGACATGTGTGGTAGATGGGATGTCCACTAATGGGTCAGTGTGGGGAGTGGTAAGACGGGAGCTCCGCCTAGGTCTAGGAGGATCCCTACTCGGTCCCATACTGGGAAGAGGATTCTCTGGAGTTACATGTCCCTAAAAAAATTGGATCAAAAATATGAAATTGATATTATTTGTAATGCAGAAGATAAATATTTAAATTAATATACTCACTGAAGACAACTCGCGCTCACGTCTAACAGGATCAACATCAAATAATCTCTTCTTGCGAGCTTCTGTAGTTTTCTTCATAATCTGCATAAGAATGAAATAAATATTTTTTAGCAACAATTTTTACAAATCATAGATACTACTTAAAAAATGTCATAACATCTTTCAGTAATGATAATTTACAACCAAGTTATACAATTTTTAAAACCACATTTTAAAACCACTTTTCTGAATTGAAAGAAATAGAATTAAATGAAACGAAACCAAACATTACTAAAACAGACATATCATTTCAAACTAAAAGTAAATTAAAGTAATTAAATTAGTACCAACCTGAGAAAATCACGTCAAGGTAAACTGAATGAACTCTGAATATATATGGTTGCTTTTATATATTACCCTCTACTACCTCAGGTTCAACATCATCCCTCACAATGGGACAATTTGTGTCATCAAATGCAATATTTTGACTAACACCGATGGGGGCGTCAATGGTGACAATTTCATCCCCAGCATCATGAAAAATATGTCTTGGGATTACTTCATTAATGACACCGTAATCAGGGTTCAGATGATCTTTCACATAAAACACTTGTTTTGCCATTGATGCCAAAATGTATGGTTCATCGGTATGCAGGAATCGACTCATGTCAATAACTCTAAATCCGCAATCATCAATAAATGTACCATGGCGTGTCATTTAATCAAACCATTTACATTTCATCATAGTGACTCGACCTCGAGAGTAGTAATCCAATAATAATATTTTCTCAACCAGTCCATAATAATACACATCTTCATATCGAGGTCGACTATCAGATGCACTGGCATAACAATCCGTTCTAGCAATTAACATAACGCCATCATGCTGTGTTCTCATTTTCACCACTTTATCAGTTGTAACAAATTTGTATCCATTGATTATTAAAGATTTGCAGTCATGAACCAAAGAATTGGGACCAAAAGCCAACGTTCTTAATTCTTGAGAAATGAAGTCAGCAGGTAAACTCAATACCTGGAATACATGAGTAATATATTTAAATATATATCTATATTTTAAGGTATTTAATGTAATGGTAATACCTTTGATTTCAACCAAGATGGGAACTCTTGGCTATGCATAGCCTCTCTCCTTCTCAACGGCAAAGACCGATGAACTCTACTTATAATTTGTTTATGTTCTCTACATAAAATGACAATAAAAGTATAAGGTATATGTGATATGATATCATATGAGATAACATATATATATTCAAATTACTTACTTGATATAGGCATCGAACAAACCACAATTAAACAAGACTGTACGATGTGCCATATTCCGCTCTTCAGAGCTCAATGTAACCAATGTATATGACCCGACAATTCCACCTGTTTGGGGAAGAGATGGAAACGAGGGTTGAATTTCCTCATACTTCTCATCTTCATTTCTCATTGGCCGATTATGTCTTGTGCTCACATCAGACAAATACATTGAACAAAAATCCATACATTCTTGGGCCAGATAACTCCTCACAATGGAACCTTCAGGATAATTCTTATTTTGGACATATGATTTCATTGTGCACATATTTCTTTCAGTGGGATACATCCACCGAAAAGCAACTGGTCCCCCAAGAAGTGTCTCAGTTGGAAGATGAACTGTTAAATGCAGCATGCAAGTGAAAAAGGATGGAGGAATTTTTTTTTCCAACTCACACAGAATTAATGGTGCCTCTTGCTGCATTTTTATCAACAATGATTTGGATAACCTTTTAGCACAAAGGTCTCTAAAAAAATGACACAACCGAATCACTTCCACCCTTACATTATTGGATAGCAAATGTCGAATTGCTATTGGAATCAATTCATGAAGAAGGATGTGGTAATCATGAGTTTTTAGGGATTTCAATTTCAAATGTCTTCTGTTGACTCGTTTAGATATGTTGCTGGAATAGCCGTCTGGAACCTTAATATTCTCCAATACTGCCAGAAATTGATCTTTCTCTGCCTGTGTCATCACATAAGAAGCACAGGGAACTTTCCATTTGTTTTCACCGATACAAACAAGATGTAGTTCTGGTCGAATACCCCAATCCAATAAATCCCGACGAGATCGGAAGTCATCTTTGGTCTTCCCCTTAATATTCAAAAGAATTGCAAGCAACATTTCACATATATTTTTCTCAATATGCATTACGTCTAAACAATGACGTAACAAATTAGTAGACCAATATGGCAACACAAAAAAAATACTTCTCTTTTTCCAATTGTAAATGACTTCAGTATCAGCATTCTTCCTCTTTCGAGATGTCAAATGACCTTTTCCTAATGAAAAGCTGAAATCTTTCAATTCATCAAGCACATCATTTCCTGACATACGTTGAGGTGGTTCTTCAGTGTCAACATTATTATCAAACCTCCGACGATTCTTCCTGTATTGATGATCCACTGGCAAGAATCGGCGATGCCCCATGAAACTGAAACTACGACGATATTTAAGCCTTCTCGATCGTGTATTCTTCATACAAACGGGACATGAAAGTTTTCCCTTCGTGCTCCACCCAGACATCATTGCATAGGCAGGGAAATCATTTATGGTCCATAGAAGGGCAGCACGCATCTGAAACGTATTCTTTGAAGAAGCATCAAATGTCTGCACACCTAAATCCCAAAGTTGTTTCAACTCTTTTATTAAAGGCTGCAAGTATACATCTATGTCATTACCAGGATCCGAAGGTCCATATATCAGTATACTCAAGAAAGTGAAAGGTTTTTTCATACACATCCACGGAGGAAGATTATAAACATGAATAAAAACCGGCCACGTGCTATGAGCAGTAAGCATCTGACCAAACGGATTAAAACCATCACATGATAGGCCCAATCTGACATTACGCACCTCAGCTGCAAAATCAGGATGTTGTGCGTCAAATGTCCGCCATGCTAATCCATCTGCTGGATGGACCAGCTCATCATTTCCTTTAATTCTCTCAACATCGTGCCATCGCATATTGGCTGAGATTTCTGGAGACATGAATAGATTTTGAAGTCTGGGAATCAATGGAAAGTGCCACATGACTTTCTGTGGCACACGAGACGGTGTTCCATCTGCATTTGTCTTCCATCGAGATGTACCACAGTCTTTACAGTCATTACGGTCAGCTGTTTCCTCCAAAAATAAACTGCAATCTTTCGGACAAGCATGGACTTTATTAGTAGCAAATCCAAGCTGCTTAATTAACTTCCATGCCATGTAATTATTTGAGGGAATATCTGCACCATCAGGAAGCAAGTCCTTCAAAAATGTAAGAATATAATCAATGGCAGTATTAGAAATCCCATACATAGTTTTCCCATGATATAACCGCATTAAAAATTCCAACTTGGTCATTCTAGTACATTCTTGATATACTGGAGTTCTGGCATCATCCAATAAATTTTTCACTATGTCAACATCATCATTTTCAGCATTTTCCTCATGTGTACTGATATCATTGTCTTCTTGCACCGGCATGCTATCTCTCTCGGAATGATGCACATATGGAAACCGATCAAATATCAAATTCTCCATGTCACTTCGTTCATTTCGTTTAATGAACAGTCGAAGATTGACCTCGTCTCTCCATGGTGAAACCAAACATTATAGTTTTCTTGAAATCCAAATTTCGTTAAATGGTAACTAACTTCTTCTCGTCTTAACCATGGTCTTCCAACACAATTATAGCAGGGGACACTGTATACAACCTCCATCTGACGCATTGCTAAATGCAAAATCTATAAAATTCTCCAAATTATTTTGAAACTCGGTTGAAATCCGATCGGTATGATACATCCAGCTTCTATCCATTCTATAACAAGAAAAAAAAATTATCATTCAATCACAATGTAAATCATATTTAAAAAAATCATTACAATCAATTTTATTATTAAATCAATCAAAGCATATTAGTAGCTAGCAAAACATATTTAATGACAAGTATTTAATGACAAGAGGAGAGGGTTGGTTGGTGCAGCAGGGAAAGGGGGAGGGGCCAGTGCAGCAGGGAAAGTGGGAGGGGGAGGGGCTGGTGGTGGGGCTGGGAAGCATGGGGTAAGGGCTGGTGGGGGTGCAGTTTGGGGGGGGGGGGGGAGGGGCTGATGTAAGGGAAGGGGGGGAGGGGGAGGGGCTGGCTGTGTAGTGGGGGGGGGGGGGGTAGGGGCTGGTGGGGGGGGATGGGCTGGTGCATGGTAGGGGGAGGGGCTGGTGCAAAGAGGGGGGGAGGGGGAGGGGCTGGTGCAGGGGGAGGGGATGTTGCAGCAGGGGGTTAAGGGAGGGGCTGGTGCAAGGGAAGGGGGAGGGGGAGGGACTGGTGCAGTAGAGGGAGGGGGAGAGGTTGTGTAGGGCAGGGGGGCTGGTGAGTCTCCCCATACGTTAGTGGTTTTTGACTTGTAGTGAGGGTCTCGAGAGGTGATAGTGGGGACTATACCCTCTTATCACATATACACAGTGGTAAAATTGAATAAATAACAATCAACAATGAAAGAGGTAGTAAATAAATGACAAAGCAGCATAAGATAAATATTATTATAACTGAATTAAAGTGGTCAATGGTAGTTTAAAGAACAGATGAATGCATGACATGGTAATGATACATATCTAAAAGTAGTAAACATTACATAATTATTTTCAATAAAATAAAAAAATAATAAAGTCACATCAAAACCCCATGGGCGATCTCCTTGAGCATCCCGAGATCCAACTCAGTCCTTTTCTCCTAACTCTAGTTACAAGCATACATTGAAAAGCAAGGTCCAAGGTCCTGAGAAAATGAAAGTATACTCGAGTATCCCAATGTAATAGCGGCCTGAGTAGGGTGTGAGATATAAATAATAATAGGATGGAACCACTGATGTCCAGCCCAATCTAGATAGTGCAGTATAAAATATATAGTTCACTGGTATATAGAATAATAATAGAGAGATAAATAAACATCACCCGTACAGGTTCCTATGGGACACATAGCAGTTATACCTTCTTTAGCCTTTGACTGGTGTCAGAATGTGTAACCATTTCATTAATCAATTTTATCCAGTTTAAATATAATTTATATGAGAAAGATATTGAGGTTCTAAGATGTGACAAGAAAACATGTAATGATATTTAATAATGAAGTTCCAAGGTTATAACCAAGGAAACATAGACCTCAAGTGTCAACAACTTAGTAATAACTATAGCCTCACATGGGGTAAGAGTGTAATCCAAGGATAACAGTCCAACTAATTCCACAATAAGAGGACTATCTAGTCTAAGAAGTTCATCCAAGGTAAAATGGGTCTAAGAAAAGATTGGGCTAGGATTTAACCATGGCACCTACTTGTCAATTCTGGAACCAAGGAGTGTATCTAAGGAATCTTGTTGTAATACATGAGGGATTATATGGTGTCATACCCGACATCTAAAGTTAGACAAGGATCAGGTTCTATGTAGGTCTCAACCTAAGAAAGTTGTATCCTTGAATTCGGAATAGGGTCCTTGAGTGCTCAAGGCTTTCTCTCAAGTATCCAAGGTGAGCTTGAGTCAGGCCACACCTACTTTGATATTGAATTCATATAATATTCCATTTGGTTCAAGCCTTTCCTTTGATTAGTGTGACAAGGCCAAGTAGCATGAAACCCTTTAATCAAGTAATAATTAATCAATAAGTCAATTTTGTTCAACCCTAGCCTTTCATTAGTGTGACAAGGCCATGTAGCTTGAAACCACTCATTTAATCCATTTAAGGCATTTTCAATAATCAAGGTTCACTCTGGTACCTTCCATTAACATGGTAAGGGGTTCTATGAATACGCAACATATTTTTCAATTACATCTAATACGGCTAATTCATGTACTTAGTATACTTTACAATTTCTATTTCACATTTAATTATTACATTGAAGCACTTACATTAGGCGGGTTAAATGTTGTGCATACAGGGTAATTTCCATTCTGAAATTCAAAAGATAATTCAATCCATTTAATATAGAAAATCATACCCTTAGAAATTTAAATCTAAGGCTCACCGAATGGTGGCTCAAACATGTCAACATACTAAAATGAAAATTATGGGAAACAATTCTACATGGGTAATTCCAATATAAAAACCGGTCAAAGAACTTAAACGGTTCCTTGGTTATTTAATCATTTAAAAAGGAAAACTTAGTTTTTTTAATTCCATTAGGGGTCATATATGACATAATTCAAACATAACATCAATTCATAAAGAAATATCAGTACAACAAGACAATAAATCCTAAAAGTCTAATAATTGTTTTTTAACTTGAAGACAGCGCACCTCCGTTGGAGGGGTTTTAATATATAAACATGATATTTCTTATGAAACAATCATTTATTACCTTTAACTCTTAAATCATGAAACATACTAAATTCAAGATTAAGAGGAATTTAATCTAATGTATTCACTGCATTAACTAAAAACAAAGAAAAAGTGTAGTAAGAAACTAATTAATGCATTAATAAATTTGAGGAATTGGAAGGGTACCCTTCCTCAAAGAGGAACCAAACCAACACCTGAAACTTGATAGATTTATAAACAACCACCCGGAACTGCTCAACATGTGTATGTACATACCTTCATATATACTATTTTAAGGCCAAAATAGTGCATCTTAGGATTATCAATGCTAAATTAATTTGGGGAAATATTCTCACTGGGTTTGATAATCAGGATATTTATATCATTCATCTTTTAGTATTCCATCATAAAAAAATGAAATTGCTTAAAAAAATTTAGAATCAAACCACTCCATTAACCTATGAATGCATCAACTGCTACCTTTGACTACAACACTAATTGATTATCAAGAGGTAATATGATGAAATTATGGGAAATCAACCAAGACTAAGAAATTACCAGGAAATCTGGGACTCCAGCATAAAAAAAATCACTACTGAGAAGGCCGGGAGGTCCAGGTCGTGAGCCGGGAGGCCGAGCCGGGAGTCGGGAGCCGGGAGTCGGGAGCCGGGAGTCGGGAGCCGGGAGCCGCGAATCGGGAGCTGCGAGTCGGGAGCCACGAGTCGGGAGCCGCTAGTCGGGAGCCGGGAGGCGGAGCCGGGAGTCGGAGCCCGGGGTTGGAGGCCGGGGAGGGGAGTCGGAGGCCGGGGAGGGGAGTCGTAGAGGAGAGGGGAGGGTCGGGAGTCAGTGGTCGGGGAGCGGCGTCGCGGCTTGGGGAGGTAGGGTAGAGCTCGATGCGTCGCGGATTTGAGGAGAGATTGAGGAGAGATTGAGGAGGAGCCTGATACAAGGGGTCGAAAAAAAAATTAATACCCACGGTTTTAATAAAACCGTGGGTATAAACAGCAAAAAAACATACTATCCCCACGGTTTAAAGAACCGTGGGAATAGGTGCGTGGGGATAGACCCCATTTCCAGTAGTGTTTACATTTTAGCTCAAAATATGTCACTCACTAAAAACCAATCAAACACTTTTTGATTTTATTTATAATTTAGGACAGTGATTATTAAGTCCTTTATAACGTGTATGAATTAGTATCACATCAAATCGATGCACGATGTGACTAGTATGGCTCAAAAAACATGTTTTCAATTTAAAATGATATTTTAGTAAAAAAAATGATATACTAAAAACTGAGAAAACAAATTTGTATTGTTTTGATACCTTAGAAAAAATATCCATGAGTCATTTTTGATGTGTAGGAATCAACCACACCTCAATCCTATTAATGATGTGACCGGTATAAATCCAAATTTGTTTTTATTTAAAATTGTCATCAATTTAAGTAAAAAAACAAGTGACATAATAAAAATTGAGAAAAAACATTAAAATTATTTTAATACTTTAATATAATTATCCATGAGTAATTTTTGATGTGTAGGAATCAACCAAACCTCAATCCGACACACAATGTGACCAATATGACTAAAAGTATCTGTTATCAGTTTAAAATTGACATTTTAGCTCAAAACATTTCACTCACTAAAAACCAAGAAAATTCCCTTCGATTATCTTAATAATTTAAGAGAGTGATTTGTAAGTCCTTTGTGACATGTATTAAGCAATATCACTTCAAATCGATGCATGATGTGACCAGTATGACTCAAAATGGGTGTTTTCAGTTTAAAATTACATTTTAGTAAAAAAACACAACTGTCATACTAAAAACCGATCAAACCCATTCAGATTGTTTAGATACTTTAAAATAATGATCCATGTGTCATTTGTGATGTGCAAGAATCAACCACACCACAATCTGGCGAACTATGTGACCGGTATAAATCCAAATATGTCATTTAAATTTGATATTAATTTTAGTAAAAAAATAAGGGGACATACTCAAAACCAAGAAAACTCATTCATATTGTTTTTATATTTTAGGAAAAGGATCCATAACTCATTTTTGATTTGTAGGAATAAACCCCACCTCAATACGACATACAATGTGACCTATATAACTCCAAATGTGTCTTTTTTATTAAAAATTGACATTTTATTAATGTATTCTTTCATATTAATGTTTAATTTATTTATTTATAGTATTACTAACATAATATTTATTTTATTATATAGGTGGAACCTTTTTCTTGAGTTGGGATGATTTTTTCGGCAACTAATACCACGGGAGGAAATTTTTGAGAGAGAATCACATATGTCAAAGGATGAAACATTAAGGTTTTTAACTATTTGTTGGATAATTGTAAATGTAATTATATAAAACATTATTTGAAATGTATATAGCATTATTTTCCAAAATATTTTGTGCGATGATTTGTTCTTGTGTGTACTATGCAGGTGGTGTGTGTGTCTGTTGTTCAGGTGTTGGTGGGTGTGCGGTTATATAAATAGCACATCACAGGCAGCTAGGCCTTTATTAGCGTTATTTTGAGCACTAATAAATGTCCCCTTTATCAGTACTATTTAGAGCACTGATAAAGGTCCAATTTATCAATGCTATTTCGATTACTGATAAAGGCCCCCTTTATCAGCAGTAATTAAAATGCTGATAAAGTGATCCTTTATCAGTGCTAAAAATAACAGTGATAAAAAGTTTCCTTTATCCATGCTAAAATATCACTGATAAAGGAGGGTCCTTTATCAGTTCTTTTTTTAGCATGGATAAAGGACAGCCTTTATCAGTGCTCTTTTAACACTATTAAAGGGGACCCCCTATCTTCACTGAGATTAATTACATTTTTCTAGCACTGTTAAAAGCATTTTCTAGCGCTTTTAAAAGCACTATTTTTAGTAGTGCCTTAACAAGGTGATTTTTTTTACCAAGGTTGATATTCATAACAACCAAAAATAAAAGGGACCCATTTAAAAAATTTAAATATATTTATTCCAAATATTAGATCCATTTTTTCAAGATTCAATTTCTATAAGTGATAGAAATTTATTTTAAAATAAGTGCACAAAATGTGATAAAACTGTTTTTTTTAGAAAAATACATTTTAAGCATAGAATTGAATTTATTTTTATCACATGAATAGAAAAAACATTAGATGAATGTTAAAACATTTTATTGGATATGTAATATATAAATTTTATTAAAATCATTCACCAATAGTGATTAATTGAATTTATTAAGATAAAAACACATTGCGCACATAAAAAAAAATTTCATAAAAACATATCTTTTACTTTCAAATGATTTTTATTTTTATTTATAATCAATTGATAACCAATGAATTCATTTTATATATGTGTAAATCATATATTTTTCATAATTTAGTTACTACTATTCATACTCGTTAATTCAATGGTTAGACAATAATTGTCACATTAAATAATAATATTTAATTGTATATTATAGTTCATTTAAACTTAATGTTGCATGTAAAGTAAGCTATCAAGTTTATTTATAGAGAATTGTATCATAAAAACATGGGTTGTTACATAGCCCAATGAAATGGTTTATAGGCCCACAATATCGGCCCAAAAGCTCAGGGATTGACTGGTATGTCAGCCCGTTGATATGGCCTAAAAGCCTTTCATTTCTTTTGCTCGCACTTACTGGTCAACAATGAACCCCTACTGTCGAGCAGGGGCCTCTATTGTAGTCGTCCATGTCTGAACCACCCCTTCTACAACCAGGTTCCACAACATCACATTCGCCTATACTTTTTGAGACTGGCTCCCCACCTTGGTAATGCTCGTGCGCCCTAACTTCCATCAGAGACCATCACGCTCCTGACCCAGTCGCACTCTCCCCTATCATTGTCAAAGACCAACTCCCTGCCATGGTCACACTTTCCTGCATCCTAGATCCACGAGAGACTGTCGTCCTACCCTATTCGCGCCCGCCTGTGCCCAGTAATAAATAACCAATATAATAAATATGACAGTGACTGAGATTTGAACCCCAAATCTCTAATTAATATAACCAATATAATAAATAAAATAATAATAATAAATAATATGATTTACTAATTAATAATTAACAACTAATAATATAATTAATTTTTACAGCCAATATGAAGAGGGGGGATACCATGTGAACCCTACACCAACAACAATAAATTACTCGGTGAGACTCGAACCAGAGACCCTATTGAGACCCCACAAGGGATGTTTCCATTGACCCACACCATGGGGGATTTATATAATTAATAATTAATAATATAAATAATAATCCAAAATAGTTAGAACCATGAGGTTAGATAACAAAACTCGTGTTCCATTCATTAAAAAGGATAAAGTGATACATGTTGTTGAAATTTTAAAGGAATCGGCATGTAAAACCACAAAAAATAGGCCAAAAAATACAAGTCTCAAACAAACTGGAGTGAGAAAACTCTAAAAGTGTCATCCAAGCTTAAGTAACCTTAAAAAACAACCCACCTTTTACCCATGTTTCACGGTTTACCCCTACCACGTGGATGTTGACCTCTCTTTCAATATATAAGCTTTTTCCAAGGAGTGGTTGAGTTATCTATGTCTAAATTTATCAAAACCTCCTCCATAGAGGTTGTAATCACTGCCTTAATGGTTTCACCATTTTTGTCATGAGCTTCAGGGACACTCTATTTCCATGATAAAACTTGAATTTATGGATCTGGATTGGACTATATAATAGGTAGAATATAATTAATAATTAATAATAAATAACTAAAAATAAAATCACCAATTAATAATTAACAATATTATTAATATAATGGTGTTATTAATATAAATAACATGATAAATAATATAAGAGGATGGGTTACAACCAAGGGTTTCTCTCTAAACATTTCCATGGTGATTAGGGTGCTGATCTCAAGGCCTCCTCATCTAGTCCTTCTCTAGCTGAAGATTTTCTTTCCCATGAGCATTTTGATAGTTATAAGTTTTTTGATTCTACTAAGGAGAGCTTGAAGACTGTCTGTGGTGGGATTACTACAGATGATTCGTTCCATGAAAATGAATTTAGCTACTCTTTCACTCTATTAAAGGATTTTGTCGTTGGAGGTATTCATCATAGGAGAAATGTTGCTCATATTAAATCAGACCCAGATGTGATATTGGAATGACTAAAGATAAGAAAGTTCTCTATTATCGCTCAACTTATTTTACCAAGGGGTTCCAAACCATGGAGAATCGGCAACCTGGAGGTGAACCACTTAGGAATTTGGGGATTTGAAAATTGTAAATTCATCTCTCTGGGTTGTGGTTTGTTTCTCATTCTTTTCCCCTATGAAGAATTGAAGATGAGAGTGTAGGGTTTTAGATCAGTATCATTCAAGTCAAGAAATTGCCACATCTAGGAGTGGGATCACAACTTTAATCCATCAGTTGTGTGTAACTCCTCTATTCAAACGTGGGTCAAGGTAAATAGTATAAATTGGATACTTTGTCATCCAAGAATTTTGCATGACATCGCATTGGCCATTGGTGTCCCTATAAAAATGGACAAGGAAACTGAGTTGGCCAGGTTTGGGAATTACATTGGTTTCCTTGTTAAAGTTGACTTGAGCTTTACTATATTTGATAAAGTGATTCTCTCAATTGATGATGATGATTTTGATCTGAGGGTTGAGTATGAAAAAATCCATCGGTTCTGTATGGATTGTAAATTCATTGGTCATGATAATCTGAATTGTAAAAGGTCTATTATTTGTTCTATTTGTTATGCTAGAGGGTATGATGAGAGAATGTGCTTTAATAAATATAAGAATTGGAAGAACACTTGTCTCAATCATGGTTCTAAAAGTGTTGGGTGGGGAGAGCTTCAGGAAGGGGGTAAGTTTCCTCATTTGAACTCAGAGGGGAATGAACTTGGCTATAGGTATTGACATAATTTTTTGGGACAACCTGTTGATTTTGATGTTCATTCAAGGGTTGTGTGCCATTGAGATCCTTCTTCTTATGTTTCTCTTACCAGGGATGAATTCAATCAAATGGATAATGTACCTCATGCAATTGGATTTGTGCATAGGGTGAGCTACATGCTGGCCTCTTTTGGTTCTCAAAGAAGGCCTTTCTCCCCCATGTTTCATGGTCCCTCCTGTTGTTGGGTTGAGGGATGAAAGTCTTGATGCACATCAAGCTACTAGGTGCCCAAAACCTACAAAAGGGAATGGGTATGCTAATGTTGAAGCTTATTTTTATGATGTTCTTATTGTAGGATATGAAGCTTCCAGTGATGAACAATTGAGTGATTCTGATTTAGAGTTGGAAGCTCAATTGCATGCTGATTCTTAGATTTGGAAAGAACATGAGATAAACTCTTATAGAAACATGAAGGGAAAAATGAAAATTGATTCTCATTCACCAATAAAGAATAATAAGGTTGGACCTACTGCTCTTAGCATTAATAAGGTGGAAATTTTTAGCTCTAAGGAGGCTGGATTCGATGGAAAAGGATTTTCAACTCCATTGGAGTCCTCTCAAGATGCTTATATAATGGCCGACTCTGGACATCCGGTGAAGTCAATTGTGTAGGATGTGGGCGTTTTTACATGTGAGGATCCGGTCAATCATAACAATCAAGCATCACATTATGTTTTAATCATGACACATGTAACTACATCAAACCTCTTTGGAGTGCTTGACTCGTAAAACAAAAAGCGCATAGGTGGTGAACGTGATGACAAATAGAGATAAGCAGTAACACTATAACCAAAAGAAATCTCTTTGGAAAAGAAGAAGTCCATGTTGATGAGGTCAATACCCTCATAGAGAAGAAAAACAGTGATGGTGATGGCCTCTCTGAGAGGGAGTAGGTTCAGACAGTTGTTGTGGGGAGTGAATCAGAGGCCCCTGATGGGCATTGACAACATGTGAAACCTTGGAGGAAAGGTCATCATACAAAAGGCCAAGGCCACAAATGTGGTAAAATTAACTAGGCTTCTCAACACAATGAAAACCTTAATGCTCATACTAAGATTATTAAAAATCTAGGTCTGTGTCTTTTTGATGTAGCCCATTTCCTTGTGAATTTATCATACTTGAGGTGCTCAGACCGAGATTATTAAAAAGCTAGGTCTGTGCCTTTCTGATGTAGCCTATTTTTGTGTGGATTTATCATACTTGAGGTCTCCAAATTTTGAGATTAGTTTAATGTTGGAAATTCAGAATAAAAAACAGCATTATAAATATTTTTTTAAAATTTATTATATATATATATATATATATAAAAATAAAACAAAATAAACATTAAATCGCGAGTGGAGGTTTCAGATCTATTCTTCATTCATTTTTTCCCCTTACCTATCAGTTGTTGGAGCTTGGTTCTAAGAAAAATAGGGATATCACAGGGAGTTCAGGAATTTCTCTACCACTTGCTCTTTTATTTTATTTCATCTTCCCATTATGAGTCGATTAGGTCAGCCTATGGATCTCAAGAAATACATGAAAAAATAGCTTCAGATTAAGCTGAATGCTTATTGCATGGTGGTTGGAACGCTTCGTGGTTTTGATCAGTTTATGAATCTGGTAGTTAACAACACTGTTGAATTTAATGGAAACAAAAAAATGATATTGGCATAGTGGTGATTTGAGGAAACAATGTGGTGATTGTTGAAGCTCTAGAACTAGTAGGTCGAACCCAGTGATGGTATTTGCTGATTTGTTGGAATGTTTCTTAGTGGCAGTTTTGTCTTGATAAATTGAGTACTGGCTTTGATGTAAGCACTATGTTTTTTTCTTTCCAATATTCATGGATTTTACTATGTCTCTTATGTTTTAACATAAGTAGAATGTTGATCATTTGTCTGATATTATTCAAAATAAGGACCATTTATGAGTTTTTTTATTGGTTTTAATATGAATATTGCTAAAGGAAAGAGGCTGCTAATTTGATTTTAAATCCAATAATGAACTAGAATAAAGGCTAATAGAGGAAGTCGGGTCTTTGGAATTAACTGGACGAGTCAAGAATGAGTGAACCTGAGTCCGTCTAATGGTTTAACAAAGATTCAAACATTTCCAGAATAATGATGGCATGGATCCAATATGGATATGACTTAGAGGTATGGAATCGATTGATGGTGTAACGACCCAGACTCGAACAACCACCCAAACAGTGCTAAACGGGTCAGGTGTTACAACCTTAGGCGCACCTCCCCAAATGCCAAAGGCTTCTGACTAGCAGTGATGATCTTATAGGTATAGGGGGGAGGATATACCCTCTCAGAGGATAATAATAAGGGTACTGGTCCGAGTATAATAATAAGAATTCAGTGGAATAAAAGACTCAACATACTCGAACCAGATCCACATAGCAGAAACACATTCAATATCAATAAATAGCAGAAACAATAAATATAAACAACAACAGCAGAAATAAACACAACAACATGATGAACACATGTAACTACTTCTGAACAATAAAACATGCATCCAAAGCAGGTCATACATATCTGAATATAAAAAGGGTGCCAATGGCTAACCAACAGTAGGCTACAACAAGTAAGCATGCTGATATAGAAAAGAAAACAAAACAAGGTAACTCTAGCTGGGTAAGACCCCAAGTTCCATACCATCTCCATGCAACAACTAACACAACCCAGCTCCTAAAGCTGGCCTCTTTCCTGCACGTAAATCCATAAAGTCTTCACATGTCCCGAAGGGCCTGTGCAGGGTGTGAGCAAATCTCAATAGGACACCAACCAATGGTGCGTACCTAATATAATTGTTAACTTAGGCATGCATTTATAAGAAAAGCAGTAAAAAGAAAAATGCACAAATAAACACTAACTCCACTGGTGCTCAGTAGCCACCATGGATTGTCACCTGCTTCAGCCAATGTCGGAATCTCTATCATATAACCCGACACCATGTGCCCCCTGACACCACGTGTCTCAAGAATCGACGTCCCGAAGGCACGCCCAAGAAGTAACCTGGGGGAACAATGATTCCTGTCCTCAAATAAATTGTCACGACCCGCCCTCGGGGTCCGTGCCGTGACTACCCCAAGCCCGCCTTCCATAGGCCAGGGGCTGGCGACTAGCACCAAGGCGTAAATCCCGGTAAAAAGGGAAGGCATTGCCTTTGTAAAGTAACAAACACCACAGAGTAAGCAAGCGGAAAGTAAACACTAAGCAAAAGCAGAGTACAACTGAAAGTGCGGAAAAGTAAATGGGACAGTATAAAAACCCAAACTGAAAGTATAGTACAACTCGAAAGGGAAAACATCAACTGAAAAGTAAAAGCCGCTACACCGAGCTGTCCACTAGAAATCCCACCTGAAGGGTGGGTACAGATAGCTCCACTGCTCCACGGTCCCGCCGTCCGCTCCGAGCACGTCCCGCCCAGTGGTCCACCTCCAGGTACCATCCTGCTCTGCAAGCCTCAGCTAAGATCAACGATGTCCGTCGTCTGCAACCAACACAACGTAGTGCGGGCAAAGCCCGTGCAGGGGTGAGTATAAGCTACTCAGTAGGGACCCCGAGACCCCTGAAGGTCTCTCAAATCCACAAAGGATAAACCACGAAGAAAGGTACAATCACGAAGTAACAACTGACACTGCTTAGGTATATGCCCATACATATACCTAAGTCATCAATTTCAAATACGCTCCAACCTCCGAGCCCATGTACAACTCAGTCCACACAGGAAAGTAAACGTATTCCACACAGGAAAGCAAAACGTAATCCACACAGGATAACACAACACAATCCACACAGGAAAGCAATAGGATTCAGCTCACACAGGTATACTTCTTCAAAAGACGATAAAGATGATCTCTGATCCATCTAAGTCGTCGGACCCACGAAGGATCGATAGGTAACTAACCCCCACAAAAGACCCACACAGGATCGGGCCCACGTAGGACCTGTAGGCGCTGGTTCACACAGGACCGCTGAGCGCAAAGACCCACACAGGATCGGACCCACACAGGATTGGGCCCACACAGGACCTGTAGCACTGATCCACGTAGGATCGCTGAGTGCTGTAGTCGTCGTCGTCGAATCCACACAGGATCTCTGTACTGTCGTCGTTGCAGTCACAGTAGCAGTAGCAGTAGTAGTTACAGTGGCAGTCGCAGCCAGCACTAGGGTTCCCGCACACAGCAAGCTTGTTCGGAGGGTCCGCTCCACGAGCCGAGAAGCTGATACATCAACTGTCACAAAGTCCAAAGTTGATGTATCCAAAAGTTCCGTATCGTCAATAGGAACTCAACGCAACAGACGGCGCGTCGATCGGACACCCGGTCTGAGAGTTATTGGCATTTTCGTCTCCAGGGCCCGGTTGGTTTTTAAGGAAAAACCAACCCGACCGTACTCCACCTGCATCCAAACCTTGGGCGTAGTATGCCAAAATATCCGTCTCACTAAGAGGAACACAACAAAGCTGACGGCACGTCAATCGGACGTCCGTAGCTCAAGTTATGAGCATTTCCGCTCCGAAGGCCCGGTTGGTTTCGTGAACAAACCAACCCGACGGAACTCAAAGTGTTCCGAAACTTTGAGTGCGATATACCGAATCGACCGTCTCGATCCAAGGATCGCAATGCCGCTGACGTTTCGTCGATCGGAGGTCCGTGGCTCAAGTTATGGCCAAAAGACCGAAACTGATTCGAAACGGGGGGTCCGGGCCGACCCGGCCCGACCGGCCGGCCGGCCGGCGGCGCGGCGGCGCGGCGGCGCGGCGGCCTGGCACCGCATGGAGGCAGCGCGCGGGGGGCAAGGCCCCCGCTTCCAGCAAGGCGGCGCGGCTTTTAGCTGCGCCATTTGGAGATCCGCCCCCCCCCCTCGTGGGAGCCTGCTTGAAGAAACCGGGGGGCCGCCTGCCCCCCCTCAAAGGAACCGCCCCCCCTCAAAGGAACCCCCGCCCCCTCATAAATGGGGGGGGGGGGGGTTTAGAGAGTTGACCGGGGGAATTTATTCCCCCGTTCTTTGACCTTCCGGCCGGCCACCTGGCCGGCCGGTTTTTCTCCAACGGGACTGGCAAGCCGGTCCCCTTCCGGTTTCCGACGCCGGCGGCTCGGCGTGCCGCCGGTCTTCCCGTCTCACCGCGGCCCAGAACTAGCTGCGGTGCGACGGCACCGCGCCCCTCCGCCGCGCCTTTGATTCCCTTCGACGCGGCGCGACGGCGTTGCGTTCTTGATGATCCTTCCACGGCACGGCGCGACGGCGCCGCGCAATTTAATCGTGCGAATATCCGCGTGGTGCGACGGCACCACGCCATCTTTTTTCACCCGCAAGATAAAACAACAAGAACAAGGAGGGGGTTCGGCCGTGTTGATGCGGTCCGGCCCCCTAACGTTAAACAATAACACAAATTTAAAATCCTCACGTTAGTCATGCTAGAACCACGAACAAGGATAAATAAATAAACAAATAACAACAACCCCTACCTTGGGTATAGGTTCGAAGATTTGTCAACGTCCTGCGGAAGACAACGTCGCGGAGGTCGGGCGTCGCGGTAATCGTTCGTCAAATCCGATGACGAAGAGGTACGTCCAAAGAGGTACTTCGTTGGCGAATCTTAGTATGCCGACGAAGGAAGTCCGAGGAGGAAGCGACGTTCCCTTTCGTTGACACGGAAGACGAAGAAGAGAGGAGCGGCGTTCTTCGTCGGAGCTTGAGCGTTCTTCGTCTAAGCTTGAGCGTTCTTCGTCAAAGTTGAAGAAGAAGGAGAAGAACCCAAAAGCTCTCAAGATGGCTAAACAAATCTAACCAAATAAAATAAGCTAAGAGCTTATTTTATTAACTCCACCAAACCTTTTTGAATTTCAAATGTTTGAAAAAGTTTAAACAACTCAAACTCATTAGTAAGCTAAGTTGTCAAAACAATTAAAGAGGGGTTAAAGGGAGTTTTGAGAGAAGTTGAAAAGTTGGGTTTCATGTGGGCCCCACCACACTTAATCCTCTCAAGGGAGGTTAAGTGGATGTGGGTCCCACCTTTAACTTCCTTTGAGAGGAGTTAACCAACAAGAGTAAAATAAAAAGTGTTCCACATTTTTATTCAACTTTTTATAATTCTCCCAAAAATTAACTTTCGTCCCACAACAAACGCAACTTCGGAAAAGGTCTCCTTAAGCGAATATCGGCGCTGCGAGTTCGTCGGTGCCCTCGGATTTCAATTTCGAGCACCGGATCAAAAGTTAGGAATTCCCTCTCGTTCGTTCACTGAACGTACCCGAGCCAAACATCGGAAATTGATTCCGGGCACACCGGGCCTCGGAATCAGGTTCTGTCTGAAACCGCGCTCTTGTAAAATTCCAAAGAAAATTAAGAAAAAATTTCACTTGAATTTTACGGGTCTTTACATTACTCCCACCTCAGGGCTTTACGTCCCCGTAAAGATACATCAAAAACTAGGGAAACAAATGAGGGTACTGAGCACGCATCTGAGCCTCCCGCTCCCATGTGCTCCCCTGGAGGTTCCCGTGCTGCCATCTGATGCGCACAAGAGGAATCGATCGCCCACGTAGGACCCGCTCCTGTCGATCCTCTATCTCCACCGGGACCTCCGTAAAAGTCGCCCCATCGTCAACGTCAAGCTCCCCATGGTCAATGATGTGCGTCGGGTCGTGCACGTATCTCCTCAGCTGAGATACGTGGAAGACGTCGTGCACCCGGTGCAACTGAGGTGGCAGAGCCAGGCGATAAGCCACCTCGCCAATCCTACTGAGGACCTGGAAAGGTCCGATGAAGCGCCGAGATAACTTGCCGCCTCGGCCAAATCTCCGAATACCACGTCGAGGTGAGACCCGCAAGAAGACGTGGTCGCCATCCTCGAACTCCAGTGGCCTCCGCCTCCTGTCAGCGTATGACTTCTGCCGGCTCTGGGCTGTCCTCATCCGCTCCTGGATGACCTGGACCTTCTCTGTCGTGGCCTGGACCATCTCCAGTCCCACAAGTGCTGACTCCCCAGGGTCTGTCCAGCACAAAGGAGATCTACAAGGTCGGCCATACAACGCCTCGTACGGTGCCATCCCGATGGTGGAGTGGTAGCTGTTGTTGTACGCAAACTCCACCAAGGGTAGGTGGTCCTCCCAGCTGCGACCAAAGTCGAGGACACATGCACGAAGCATGTCCTCGAGAGTCTGAATGGTCCTCTCTGTCTGACCATCCGTCTGAGGGTGAAAGGCTGTGCTCAGACGTAGCTGTGTCCCGAACGCCTCCTGTAAGCCCTTCCAAAGCCGGGAAGTAAAGCGATCATCTCGATCGGAGACGATAGAAGATGGAACACCGTGGAGCCGCACAATCTCCTGAACGTAGAGACGTCCCAAGCTCTCCACTGAGCCCTGCTCTCTGATGGGTAAGAAGTGTGCCGACTTGGTGAGTCGGTCAACAATCACCCAGATGGAGTCGTGACCTCTGGAAGTGCGTGGAAGTCCAGTCACGAAGTCCATAGATATGCCGTCCCACTTCCACTCCGGGACCTCCAAGGGCTATACCAAGCCTGCTGGTACCTGATGCTCTGCCTTCACCTGCTGGCAGGTGAGGCATCAAGAAACGAACTCTGCTACTGCCTTCTTCATGCCCGGCCACCAGTGCTGTCGTCTAAGGTCCTGGTACATCTTTGCCACTCCAGGATGTACTGCCAAAGGAGAAGTGTGAAACTCTCTCAGCACTTCCTCTCGCAAAGCGACTGGTACCATGGTACGTCCTCTGAAAAGGATGTTGTGCTCTGCTCCAAGGGAGAAACCATCAGGTGCCTGTCCCGAGGATATCTGTGCACGTCGTGTCTCACAGTCAGCGTCCTCACGTTGTGCCTCTCTGGCCCGCTACAGTAGTGGAGGGGTGACTGTGAGATACTGGAGGAAGGCTGCTCCATCTCTATCCACGAAGGATATCTTCAAAGAGGCTAGCTGCTTCGTCGCCTCCTCAAGTAGCTGAATGCCCGTCCTCCTGCTGAGGGCATCAGCTACTACGTTCCCCTTCACAGGAGTATAGACTATCTCAAAGTCATAGTCCTGTAGGAACTCGAGCCATCGCCGATGTCTCAGGTTCAGGTCCTTCTGCGAGAAGATATACCTGAGACTCTGATGATCAGAAAAGACTGTAAAGCGCTCGCCCATCAGATAGTGTCGCCATGTCTTCAGAGCGAAGACCACTGCTGCTAACTCCAGGTCATGGGTAGCGTAGTTCTGCTCATGCGGCCTCAACTGACGTGATCCATAGGCGATCACTGCCCGCTCCTGCATCAGAACACATCCGAGTACGGTCCCTGATGCATCGCAGTAAACTACATACCCTACTCCCTCCTCGGGAAACCTCAAGATAGGTGCGCTAGTCAATCTCTGCCTTAGCTCCTGGAAGCTCTGCTGACATCTGTCTGACCACACGAAGGGTTTCCCCTTCTTCGTCAATGCTGTGAGTGGTGCCGCAACTCTAGAGAAGTCTGGAACGAATCTCCGATAGTATCCAGCTAGTCCCAAGAAACTCCGAACCTCAGTCACACTCCTGGGTGGCTCCCATGCTAACACAGCCTCGATCTTCGCAGGATCCACTGCAACTCCCGCCTCAGAGATAACGTGTCCCAAGAAGTGGACCTCACGTATCCAGAACTAGCACTTCGAGAGCTTACCATAAAGCTGGTGCTCTCGGAGTGTGTCTAGTATAACTCGCAAGTGATAGGCGTGCTCCTCCTCAGTCGTAGAGTAAATCAGAATGTCGTCGATGAAGACCACGACAAACCGATCGAGGTATGGCTGAAAGATCCTGTTCATGAGAGCCATGAACACTGCTAGAGCATTGGTTACACCGAAAGGCATAACCAAGAACTCATAGTGGCCATACCGACATCTGAAGGCCGTCTTCTGCACATCCTCGTCTCTGACTCTGAGCTGATGATAGCCTGACCTGAGGTCTATCTTAGAGAACCACCGTGCTCCCTTGAGCTGATCAAAGAGGTCATCAATCCTCGGTAGCGGATAATTGTTCCTCACTGTCACCTGGTTCAGGCGACGATAGTCAACACAAAGTCGCAAGCTCCCGTCCGCCTTCTTGGCGAACAATATCGGGGAAGCCCAGGGTGAAACACTGGGTCGGATGAACCCCTTGCCCTGCAAGTCCTCCAACTATACCCGTAGCTCTTGAAGCTCGGCGGGGGCCATCCGATATGCTGGAGTGGATATCGGGGCTGTCCCGGGGTACAAGTCAATATAAAAGTCTACCTCTCTACGAGGAGGTAGCCCTGGAACGTCGTCAGGAAAAACGTCCGCAAACTGATCCACCACTGCAGGAAAACCAGGACTCCGCACGTCAACTGCTCCAAGGATGAGGCTAGCTAACTGATGAGTAATGGGCTGTCCTCTCCTCCGCGGAAGTCCATCCTGTGTTGCTAAGGCTCCCTTCTCGCCGGTGAAGGTGAACCTGCTCCCGTCGGTGCGTACACATCACACCTTGTGCCTAAAACAGTCAATCTGCGCATGGACCGTAGATAGCCAATCCATTCCCAAGATGACGTCGTAAGGCCTCGACGCTACTACAAGAAGATCCCAGCCGAAGCTCTCGCCTCCTAGAGTAAGCTCACACTACCGGCACCAGTGCGTAATCGTCGAGTCTGCTCCCGTAGGAGTCTCTACCCGTAAGGATCGAGCCAACGGCTCTGTCGGAATCTCCGAGCTCCGAACAAGGGCAACGACTATGAAAGAGTGACTCGCTTCTGTGTCTATAAGAACTGCAGCAAGGGTGGAATAGACACAGATAGTACCTCGAATCATCTCGGGTGCACCGTGGTCGTAGGCCTCTGCTGCCTGAAGCTGTGCCTGTCTCTGCCCGCCAGCTCCCTGTGGTCGGGGTGGACCTCCTGGTGGTGGTGGTGGCAGAGCCTCAAAGCGTCGCCCACCACCGGATGCTCGTCCAGCTCCTCTGCCTCGTCCGCCTCCTCCCTGCGGACCGCCACGATCGACCCTCTGCCTCTGCCTCGGTGGTCCCTCAACTGTCTGCTTCTCCTCAGCATTGCGGGTCGGGCAGTCACGAGCCATGTGGCCCTGCCCGCCGCACGAGTAGCACTGTATGCCTCTCGAAAGACTGGCTCCTCGCTGTGTGCTCCGCACTGCTGAGCCAGTGCCCTGAGGTCGTCTGCCCGAAGGTCTGGTCTGCCTGGACCCCTGAGTCATCCGTCGACTGCCTGCTGCAGATGACTCTGCCATGTGCCGCCCTGCAGTGGGTCGCTGCGCTGGTGTAGACTCAGCAAGGAAGCTCTCGATCAGAAGGGCCCGCTCCAGTACTCCTGTCTGAGTCGGTATGCTGAGGAAGATCAGCGATGCCCTGATCTCGTGTCTCAAACCCTGCTCGAAGGTCCGGGCCCGGAAGAATGGGTCCCGTACCATGTCCGTCGAGTAGCGCGAGAGATCGGTAAATCTCGCCGAGTACTGAGTGACCGTCATGCTGCCCTGCCGCAGCTGGAGAAGCTCCTGGATACGCACCGCACGAAGGGTGGCTGGGACGAACTCCGAGCGGAAGAGGCTCTCAAAGTCCGTCCATAGAAGAGATGCCTCATCGTGCACCTGGAGCATCAAGCTCCACCATCGTCCTGCTGCTGCGTGTAGTAGGCTCGCAGCGAGGATCACCATGAGGTCTGCTGGTGTCCTCACTAGCCTAAACACACGTACTACTGCCTCCAGCCAGTCCTCGGCTGCCTGGGGATCCATCTCCCCGCGAAACCTGGGTGGTCGCTGGCGCTGAAACTCATGCAGTGCGCTGAGGCGACGTGCATCGTCAGCGGCTGGCGCTGGAAGCATCGGGGGCTCGGCGGGTAGTGCTACCTCCGGTGCCACTGCTGACAAAGGGCCCTGCACCGAGGCCTCGTCGCTCGGTGGGCTGTCGTCACACTCGACTCTCGGAAGCCTAGCTGGCTGCCGTCGTGGGGCCATCCTGAAAAGGAAACAGGTGCGCCACGGTCAGAACAGTATACCTGGTGAGCTGATATAAGTAATCATAAAGAAAACTTTGAAACACACACGCAATCAATGTTTTCGTGCATTAAGTCGGAAATCAGAAGTCAGGGTCCTGGTGTACGGATACGTCGGCCACCGCACCAACACTGGACTCCCTGGACTGATAACCACACTCAATACTCTAAACATTATTGCTTCACATAGAGAAGATCAGAGTTCGCGGTAGAACCGAACTCCTTTGATACCAATTTGTCACGACCCGCCCTCGGGGTCTGTGCCGTGACTACCCCAAGCCCACCTTCCATAGGCCAGGGGCTGGCGACTAGCACCAAGGTGTAAATCCCGGTAAAAAGGGAAGGCATTGCCTTTGTAAAGTAACAAACACCACAGAGTAAGCAAGCGGAAAGTAAACACTAAGCAAAAGCAGAGTACAACTGAAAGTGCGGAAAAGTAAATGGGCCAGTATACAAACCCAAACTGAAAGTATAGTACAACTCGAAAGGGAAAACAGCAACTGAAAAATAAAAGCCGCTACACCGAGCTGTCCACTGGAAATCCCACATGAAGGGTGGGTACAGATAGCTCCACTGCTCCACGGTCCCGCCGTCCGCTCCGAGCACGTCCCGCCCAGTGGTCCACCTCCAGGTACCGTCCTACTCTGCAAGCCTTAGCTAAGATCAACGCTGTCCGTCGTCTGCAACCAACACAACGTAGTGCGGGCAAAGCCCGTGCAGGGGTGAGTATAAGCTACTCAGTAGGGACCCCGAGACCCCTGAAGGTCTCTCAAATCCACAAAGGATAAACCACGAAGAAAGGTACAATCACGAAGTAACAACCCACACTGCTTAGGTATATGCCCATACATATACCTAAGTCATCAATTTCAAATACGCTCCAACCTCCGAGCCCAAGTACAACTCAGTCCACACAGGAAAGTAAACATATTCCACACAGGAAAGCAAAACGTAATCCACACAGGATAGCACAACACAATCCACACAGGAAAGCAACAGGATTCAGCTCACACAAGTATACTTCTTCAAAAGACGATAAAGATGATCTCTGATCCATCTAAGTCGTCGGACCCACGAAGGATCGATAGGTAACTAACCCCCGCAAAAGACCCACACAGGATCGGGCCCACGTAGGACCTGTAGGCGCTGGTTCACACAGGACCGCTGAGCGCAAAGACCCACACAGAATCGGACCCACACAGGATCGGGCCCACACAGGACCTGTAGCACTGATCCACGTAGGATCGCTGAGTGCTGTAGTCGTCGTCGTCGAATCCACACAGGATCTCTGTACTGTCGTCGTCGCAGTCACAGTAGCAGTAGCAGTAGTAGTTACAGTGGCAGTCGCAGCCAGCACTAGGGTTCCCGCACACAGCAAGCTCGTTCGGAGGGTTCGCTCCACGAGCCGAGAAGATGATACATCAACTGTCACAAAGTCCAAAGTTGATGTATCCAAAAGTTCCGTATCGTCAACAGGAACTCAACGCAACAGACGACGCGTCGATCGGACGCCCGGTCTGAGAGTTATTGGCATTTTCGTCTCCAGGGCCCGGTTGGTTTTTAAGGCAAAACCAACCCGACCGTACTCCACCTGCGTCCAAACCTCGGGCGGAGTATGCCAAAAGATCCGTCTCACTAAGAGGTACACAACAAAGCTGACGGCACGTCAATCGGACGTCCGTAGCTCAAGTTATGAGCGTTTCCGCTCCGAAGGCCCGGTTGGTTTCGTGAACAAACCAACCCGGCCGAACTCAAAGTGTTCCGAAACTTTGAGTGCGATATACCGAATCGACCGTCTCGATCCAAGGATCGCAATGCCACTGACGTTTCATCGATCGGAGGTCCGTGGCTCATGTTATGGCCAAAAGACCGAAACTGATTCGAAACGGGGGGTCCGGGTCCGGGCCGACCCCCCCCCCCCCCCCCCCCTGGGTCGGCCCGAACCGGGTCGACCCGACCCGGGTCCGACCCGGCCCGACCGGCCGGCCGGCGGCGCGGCGTCTTGGCGCCGCACGAAGGCAGTGCGCGGGGGGCAAGGACCCCGCTTCCAGCAAGGCGGCGCGGCTTTTAGCCGTGCCATTTGGAGATCTGGCCCCCCCTCGTGGGGGCCTGCTTGAAGAAACCGGGGGGCCGCCTGCCCCCCCTCAAAGGAACCACCCCCCCTCATAAATGGGGGGGGGGGTTTAGAGAGTTGACCGGGGGAATTTATTCCCCCGGTCTTTGACCTTCCGGCCGGCCACCTGGCCGGCCGGTTTTTCTCCAACGGGACCGGGAAGCCGGTCCCCTTCCGGTTTCCGACGCCGGCGGCTCGGCGTGCCTCTGGTCTTCCCGTCTCGCCGCGGCCCGGAACCGGCCGCGGTGTTCGTCGTCCGGCGCGGTGCGACGGCACCGCGCCCCTCCGCCGCGCCTTTGATTCCCTTCGACGCGGCGCGACGGCGTCGCGTTCTTGATGATCCTTCCACGGTGCGGCGCGACGGCGTCGCGCAATTTAATCGTGCGAATATCCGCGTGGTGCGACGGCACCACGCCATCTTGTTTCACCCGCAAGATAAAACAACAAGAACAAGGAGGGGGTTCTGCCGTGTTGATGCGGTCCGGCCCCCTCACGTTAAACAATAACACAAATTTAAAATCCTCACGTTAGTCATGCTAGAACCACGAACAAGGATAAATAAATAAACAAATAACAACAACCCCTACCTTGGGTATAGGTTCGAAGATTTTTCAACGTCCCGCGGAAGACAACGTCGCGGAGGTCAGGCGTCGCGGTAATCGTTCGTCAAATCCGATGACGAAGAGGTACGTCCGAAGAGGTACGTCGTTGGCGAATCTTCGTATGCCGACGAAGGAAGTCCGAGGAGGAAGCGACGTTCCCTTTTGTTGACACAGAAGACGAAGAAGAGAGGAGCGGCGTTCTTCGTCGGAGCTTGAGCGTTCTTCGTCTAAGCTTGAGCATTCTTCGTCAAAGTTGAAGAAGAAGGAGAAGAACCCAAAAGATCTCAAGATGGCTAAACAAATCTAACCAAATAAAATAAGCTAAGAGCTTATTTTATTAACTCCACCAAACCTTTTTGAATTTCAAAGGTTTGAAAAAGTTTAAACAACTCAAACTCATTAATAAGCTAAGTTGTCAAAACAATTAAAGAGGGGTTAAAGAGAGTTTTGAGAGAAGTTGAAAAGTTGGGTTTTGTGTCAGCCCCACCACACTTAATCCTCTCAAGGGAGGTTAAGTGGATGTGGGTCCCACCTTTAACTTCCTTTGAGAGGAGTTAACCAACAAGAGTAAAATAAAAAGTGTTCCACATTTTTATTCAACTTTTTATAATTCTCCCCAAAATTAACTTTCGTCCCGCAATAAATGCAACTTCGGAGAAGGTCTACTTAAGCGAATATCGGCGCTGCGAGTTCGTCGGTGCCCTCTGATTTCAATTCCGAGCACCGGATCAAAAGTTAGGAATTCCCGCTCGTTCGTTCACTGAACGTACCCGAGCCAAACTTCGGAAATTGATTCCGGGCACACCGGGCCTCGGAATCAGGTGCCGTCTGAAACCGCGCTCTTGTAAAATTCCAAAGAAAATTAAGAAAAAATTTCCATGAATTTTACGGGTCTTTACATAAATAACCAGAGGGACAACAATATATTCCCTCAAATAAATAGCCGGAGGGTCAGTGATGTCTGCCCTTAAATAAATAGCCGGAGGGTCAGCGATGTCTGCCCTAAAATCAAGTAACCGGAGGGACAGCGATGTCTGCCCTCAAATAAAGTATCCAGAGGAACAACGATATCTACCCTAAAATAATAGTGAGCCTCTGATCCCAACCCGATAGCCTCAATGCTATCCCCTGAAGGCTCCTCACCTCCCATGTGGATTTCAATGAACAAGCACCCCCAACCAAAGTACCTAAACCACATCTACGTGGGCCTCTACCGACATGAGTGGTCAAAACCACCTCATCACGGAGTATCTCTATATGCACACTACTCAATGTTTTGGGTGAGCGGTAATCACCAAAATAGTACCTAAGCTACCACACATCTGACAACTCGTGTCCCTACGACAATCCCACTTAAGTCTGATGGCCTCGCCATCCAAGTAACCCAGGCCAAGCCCAACTTGACAGTCGTACTGCCACAAGCCGATGTCCATGACGCCCAATCCCATGGTCAAAACCACCTAAAGTAACTCGGGCCAAGCCCAACCTATGATCAGCATCACTCAAGAATATCCGGGCCATGCCCAACACCACCCGAAGGTTCCAACATATCCAATTCAACATGTACATATAAAACACATTTAAACAGAACACATAACAGGAAAAGACATCTAAACAGATGAATTGCACTAAGCAAGTGTTGTCCCATACCAGCACTGAGGTTTCTAAGGTCTCCAATAATTCATATCAAGGTTTAAATAACTAAACCTAACAGTTTAAACCAAAACAATTCAAGCATAATCATTTTGGCAACCCCGACCAAAATGCCCCATGTGAGCAACGACCTCTCGCCCGACCCTGATCAATCAAGAAAGGACAAAGGGCATACCCAAAGGTATCCCATAGGTCTAATAAGAAATTTAAATAAGCAGTAGTAGATAAATTAGGGTCTCTCTCAAAATACCCAAAAACGCACTGTAATCTGCGCTACCCAAATGACCACAAAAACACAAAAAGTGGTATGCACCACCTACCTCGTACTAGTATGATGTTACTCCTCCGATGACAGCCTCCAATTAGGTCTAAAATGTGGTATATCTATAAAAGAATCAAAACCGCTCAACCCCCAAAAACTTGTTCTAGAACAAAAATCAAGAAAAATGGCTCAAGGGGAATCAAGAACTTACTGAGGGGGTTCTAACGCATCAAACGATGTTTGAAACGAGGTCTAGATGAATATCTGGGAAGGATTTGAAGGTCCAGCCGGCTCTCCTTGCGTGAGACACAAGAGGGAGGAAGAAAAGAGAGAAGAATGGGAAATACCGAGTGGCTCAGAAATTAAAAAACCTAACTTTAAGTGGCCGCACGGTTACCCCGCACGGTTTGGAAAACCGTGCGCCAACCATGCGGTTTCCACTGTCTCATCCAGGGACTTTGCATGGCTTACCCACATGGTTTGACAAACCATGCGCTGCCCGTGCGGAGCCCACTGTCAAGGGTGCACAATTTCCTGGGCTAGCCGCACGGTTTGTTCAAACTGTGCACCAACCGTGCGCCCCTATACGACCTACAAAACTTTAAAAGTTTTTCCTAGATTTTCCCAGTTTTCTTAGAAAAAGCCAAAAATTCAAATAGGATCAGGATTTTGGCCCGTTCCAAAAACCCAGGTTCTTACAGAAAGGATTCTCTCAGTTCACTGAAGTCGACTTACTCTAAGCGACTAAAGCTCTAGTGACTTTCCATGCATGAGTTGACATTAATTTTGAAACTGAAATTTAGAACTATTTTGACATGAGTTGGGGGATATATTCAAAAATTATATTTTTTTAGAAGATTATAGGTAAATGTAATTATAGTTTGAGATAAACCCGCTCTATCCTCTCTCATTGTTTCTGACTTTGGTGTGTGTATTCTATGAAAATCTCATGACTGTGAAGATGGAGATATTGAGTAGTTTAGACGTGACAGGATAAACATCTTGGTGGACTAACCCCAAGAGAACCTCCCGGTGACTTCATTGAAAAAATAATTTACTTTCAATATTCTATTTTCTCTGGATTTTTTCATTCTGGTGATGTTTATTGATAGTACGTATTTGATTGTTTTCTTACACATCCTTTTTTCTCATTTCCCTTATTTGAATTGCAATAACATTTTGATTAGTGGCTATTTTTTTAGCGTGTCTTGTAAATACCATCCAAATAGGAGTGGAATCTATTGTTGTTTCATATTAGAATATCTCAACTCTCAATTTAGAGTTGAGAGTATAGTAATCATTCAATATGGTCCCTATGATTAATCATTTATAGTCACAAAAACCAACTCTAATTCAAGAAGTTCAATCTCTTTGATTGGGGTAGTGGTTCTCAAAATTTACATGATGTCAAATACATGGATTATAATTATGACCATTTCATTGGGAAAAAATTATTGGAGAGAATAATTTTAGATATTGGGAAAGAACTAAGAGTTCAAACTAGGAGTAGGACATCCCCTCTTCTAAACTATTTCCAATGTTTTCTTTAAAAACTATTAGTCCACTCATTAGAAAAAAAACAAAATGATAAATAACCAAAATACATACTTTATCAATAAAAATACAATCAATATAAATTAACTCTTTTGATAAGAATGTTTTTTTAAGACCTCCTAGAGACTGACCTTGGGCGCACTATAACAGTTCATCCTAGTTCTAAAATTTAAATAAGATTCAGGTGACTAGAAAATCCTTTTCTTAAATTGGTGTAATTGCAGGGAAAGTTGCAAAAAAATTCTAAAAAAAATCTTGCATATTCTTACTAAAATCCTGAAAAATTATGAGAACATTTTGATGATTTTTTATTCTATAGATTTTCACCTAAAAAATTTCTTTTCAAACTATACAATTTTTGCACAAAAAATCATGCTTGAGTTTGTTTTAAATTGTTGTTGAATTCATATTTTTCTTGCTGAAAATTTTTTGAACTAGTTTTGACTGCTAATGAATTTTGGTATTTTTGTAATTTTTGTTGTTGGTCTTTTCTATTGTGACTGATAATAATTGCTATACAAATATGTTTTCTGAATTCTACTTGTTTTTTTGTTGAAACCGTATTTTAAAATCACTATCACTTGTATACTAAGGCTTCCACACACTGATCATGAAAACTTCGACCTTGATATTGATAGAACTTACCACCTCAGAGTTAGGACAACATAAAGGGAGAGACATATAGAGTCAACTTTAGAACCTATTAGGATAGAAACCTTGGAAGACAAACCTGGAACATCTATTTCTAGGTGTTAAACCATTGGACTGCTAAAAACTGAGTGTCAAAAAAAATGTTTGTGAGATGGTAGAAAATTGAACACTGAAAGAACTAGCTTCTCCTAATGTTTATAACCAACTATTGGTCCCAATTATGTGTATTTTAGAGTTCCACATTGTTTTTCTCAGTCTTGTAATCCTTTTCCTCCATCTATAAATAAAGTGTTCTACCTCTCATTGAGGTAAGAAGTACAGTTCTACATGGTATCAAAGGAGGTTACCTAACCCTAGCCTTCCCTCCAATGTTCCCCCCATCGACACCGCCCTGCGTGACGTCCTCTTTGCACCACCCTTCTCTAGAGGCCATGTTAGCCCCCGACAACCCCCTCCAGATGCGGCTCCCCTCCAGATGCGACTCCCCTCCCACGCGACCACCCTCAAAGACTGACCGCCCCTCCACCCAGATCGATGACCCCTATACACCTTCGCTCTAGGCCCGTTTCTCCTCCCTGCTATGTTAACGCTGCCCTCTCTTCAACACCAGAACCCTAGCCCCGCTCCTCCTTGTGCGTCCTCCCTGCGCACACATTTCTCTTGGTGCGCCCAACCACCCATGTGGATCCCCTGGTGACTGCACCTCTACCCACCATCCCTGATGGCGTCAGACTACTCAGGCAAACCTCGACGCCCCTACTGACGACGACTCTTCCAGCGCACATCCCCTGATGGCTGCCGCACTCTCCTGTCACGTGATGACACTTTCGATCCGCGGTCCCTACTGTGCACACCTATGCACCGACTTTGGTTTGCGCCCCCAGGTAGCACCTCTAGCTGCCCCTTCCTCTAATGTTGTTCCAAATGCAACACCTTTTCCCACGTGCCCTTGCTATTGTGTCACCGCACAATTGATGCACTCCGACTGTTCCTTCTAGACATTTGATTAGTGTCCTGATGTGTACTGTTTCTGCAAGCCTTGATACTACTGAGCCGAATATTCCTACCGAGGCTTTATCAGACCATCTATACTAGTACCTTGGTTCCCAGTCCACCATACACCATACACCATACACCATACACCATACACCATACACCATACACCATACACCATACACCATACACCATACACCATACACCATACACCATACACCATACACCATACACCATACACCATACACCATACACCATACACCATACACCATACACCATACACCATACACCATACACCATACACCATACACCATACACCATACACCATACACCATACACCATACACCATACACCATACACCATACACCATACACCATACACCATACACCATACACCATACACCATACACCATACAACATACACCATACACCATACACCATACACCATACACCATACACCATCCACCATGCACCATGCACCATGCACCATGCACCATGAACCATGCACCATCCATCATAACTTGGAACTCTCTATGGACGAAATTGTGCTTATCCACTCATCGGATTTCTTTTACACCTGACTCCTCTTCAACCTCTATTACTCAGACTGGTGGCCCTACTACGTGTGTATTTCATCGACTGACTACTTGGTTGATTCCGGTGCTTCTGATCACCTCACAAGTGCTGCAAGTATGCTTACTACTTATCGTCCATATACTGGTGCCACTGCAATTACTGTTGCTGACAGATCTACGATTTCTATTGCGGGATTTGGCACATGCTCTTTAACTCCTTCAATTCGCTTGACTTCAGTGGCTCATGTTCCTCACAATCCTTTTAATCTTCTTTCTATCAGTAAGGCCACAAAGAAATTATATTGTAATGCTATTTTTACATCCTTTGGTGTTGTTTTTCAGGAGAAATTGATGAATCAGGAACTTGATAGGGGTCATCTTAGTGATGGGGTGTGCATGGTCAATACCCCATCGTCCCTTGCTTGCCCATTCACCTCTGCCTGTGCCCTCAACATACATTTTTGCCATGACCATCCACCGACTTCAGTAATATATAAGCTTTGCCCACATTTAAATCTGCACATTTCCTTCCATTTTGAATCTTGTAAGTTTTCCAAACATCATTGGACGTCTTATGTTCCTCGTTTGGTGACGTATGCGACTAAACTTTTTGACTTAGTTCATTCCAATGTATGGGGTCCTTGCAGGGTCCCCAATCAGTTAGGGTACCATTATTATGTATCCTTTATTGATTACTTCTCTCAGATGACATGATTATATCTCCTTCGTGATCGTTTTGAGGTGTGTCATATTTTCAAGATTTTTTACCATGAAATTTGCACTCAGTTCTCCATGCTTATTAAATGTCTCCACTCGAACAATGATCAAAAATATTTATCCTCCTCTCCTCATCAGTCTCTCAAAGATCATAGTGTCCTCCATCAAACATCCTGCCCAATACCCCTAAACAGAATGTTGTGGTTGAGTGTAAACATCATCATATTCTGGAAACTACTTGGGTCTTATTATTTCACATGCATACACCTCTTCATTTTGGGGGGGGGGTGCGATTCTTACTGCCGCATATTTTATCAATCGTCTTTATTCTTCTATCCTTCAGGGGGAGAGTCTATCTTGAGCTCTATTACCCTCTCTTTATCCTCACCCTCTTCCACTTAGTGTGTTTGAGTGTCTCTATTATGTTCATGACACTCGTCCCCATCTCTCAAAATTTTCTCCAAAAGCCCTCTGTTGCATCTTTCTGGGCTACTCTTGTACCCAGCATTGATACCATTGTTTCTCTCCTAACTTGGGATGTTATCTTATCTCCGATGATGTTTCCTTCATTGTGAACTCTTCATTCTCATCCTCTCCACCCTCTACCCACCTCGATACTACCATTGATGACTGCATTTTACACTCCATCCACCCACCTCTACCGCCGGTGTCCCGATCTGATAATCTTTTCTTTGGCTTTGTTAACAATCGTCATCCATCAAACATACCCCCTATCCAGACCAAGGGTACTATTTCCCTGACTTCGTTCATCGCCCCTAATATGAGTGCTGATGACTTACTGATTGCATTATGAAAAGGTACCCGTTCTTTCTAGATTAATCTTCTATACACAACTTCATAAAAAGGATTCACCGCTTCAGAGATGATATCAGTCCCTTGCACAGTTTTTGTGACTAAATCTCACCCTGGTTGGCTTCAAACAATGTAGGATGAATTTCAGGCCCTGGACGACAATCACACCTAGGATCTGGTCCCTCTTTCAGCCGGTAAAAAGGTTGTTCACATCAAATGGATTTATACAGTTGTCTAAATTCAAATAGTACTCTCTATCTCTTTAAAGACCATTTTGTGGTGAAATGATTTGATTATACTTATAGTGTTTGATTATTTCGATACATTCTCTCCTGTTGCTAAAAGGGCCTCTATTCGATTATCCGTATCTCTTGCAACTGCTCATAATTGGTCTCTTCATAAACTTGATGTCAAAATGTGTTTCTACATGTTTTTCTTGAAAAAGAAGTATATCTGCAACAACCTCCTCACTTCCTTGCCTCAGGGGCCTATTCTCATGTCTGTCAGCCTTTTCGGTCTCTTATGGGCTCAAAAATCCTCCTTGTTCATGGTTTGGAAGATTATGCATCGTCATAACTACATTTGATCTATTTCAAAGTATGTGGATCACACTATTTTATGTCGACAAACTTCCTCTGGATGATGTTGGTTGTGTATGTTGATGATATAATTATTAATGGTAGAGACTCACATGACATTGCCCTTCTCAAGGACTATCTTCAACAACAGTTTCATACCAAAGACTTAGGTCCTATGACATATTTTCTTGGTATCGAAGTCTCCTATTCTCCAACCAATATTTTCCTTTCACAATGAAAATATGCATTTGATATCTTGCAGGATACTGGCTTGTCTCAAGCAACTATCGTTGACACTCCTCTTAAAACAAGGGAATGGTCCCTCTATGTTGCTACTGACCCATTTTCTCACCCAGATAGGTATCTTCATATTTTGGGTAAACTCAATTATCTTACTATGAATCTTTCATATATTGTCTATGCTGTCAGCAAGGTTAATCAATTCATGGAACATCTGACTAAATCTCAATGGGAAGATATCATTTGAATTGTCAAATAAATTAAGAAAGACCTTGCCTGTGGTCTTTAGTATTCATATAACAATTATCTGGACATTGAGGCCTTATGTGATACCGACTATGCTGGTTTCTTGTCTAAACGAAAGTCTACTTCTGGGTTTGCGGTTTTTTTGGATGGTAACTTAATCTCCTGGAAAAACAAGATACAAACTATCATCTCCAAATTTAGTGCTGAATTTGTATACCGTGCAATGACCACAGTCACTATTGAAATTCTATGGCTTCGTCAACTTCTTCATAAAATTGGTTTTCTGCAATAGAATTCTACTCATATTTGGTGTGATCATTAGGCGGCCACAAAGATTGTTTCTAATCCAGTTTCCATGAATGCGCAAAGCATATTGATATTGAATATGACTTTCTTTGCCATCACCTTGAACAAAAACATATCGACTTTATCTATATTACAATAGCTCATCAGCTTGCTGACGTCTTCACAAAAGGCTTGCTGAGAGCTTGACTGTATTTTCTATGCGCCAAGCTGGGTGTCCACAGCATTCACGACCCCAGCTCGAGGATTGTGTTTGGTCTTTGTGATTTCTTCTATTTTTTGAGACTCTTCTTCCAAGCTAAACCTGTTCTAGCTTGAGAGGGAGTATTGGACCCAATTATGTGTATTTTAGAGTCCCACATTGGTTTTCTCTAACTTGTAATCCTTTTTCTCTATCTATAAATAAAGGGCTCCATCTCTCATTGTGGTAAGGAGTACGGTTCTACACCAACAAAAGTGTTTGGGTTATGTAGAGATAGCTACTAGTTTTGAGTTTAGATCATGGTTAATTAACCAATTACTGGAATTTCATCGACATTTATGTAAATATCCACGCAAAAATTTAAGGAGGTTTCACATGGAAGTGTCACAATGGAACCATATATAGTGAATAAGGGCCAAATAAAAATGCGAGCTTTCACATTTTCCTTGGATGTGAAATCTAAAGAGTGGTTTTACTATCTCAGTCAAGCTCAATAGAAAATTGGCATGATTTGAAAAAAATAATTTGAGAAAATCTCTTTCTTACCTCAAGTACAACTTCATTGAGGTAGGAAATCTATGGGATTTTGAAAAATCTAGTAGAGAGTATGTATGGATATTAGGAGAGGTGTAAGATGTTATACTCAAGCTGTCCTTACCACCTGATTAGTTACCAAATATTCATTTAGTACATTTATGAGGGTTTAGTTTAATTTTCATAGAAGAATTATAGATATTGAGACAAGAGGAGAATTAGTAAATAAAACTCTAGTAGCTTCATGGTAGTTCATCAAATTTGTGTCAAAAAATTCACAACATATTAGAACTCGGGGTGTTATTGATTTGAAAATAGCTCAATATCTACCTACCTCACGAGGGAAAATCCAATATGATTTTTCAACCTCAAACAAATCATTTTAGTGATCAATTATCTCAAAGGTAAGATTCACTTGAAGCTTGCAATGTAGTATTCCCTAGTAGATTTTTCCTGTCAAATAATCAATCCAGGCCTTTACAGGAAAATTATGACCGACCATTTCCAGAACTAAACATCCAACCTGATAGGAACTTTTAGCCCTATCAAAATTCTGTAAAAATCTGAATCAAACTTGGATGAAATTTTTGATCATTAACAAGGAGTGGTAAATAATATAAGATATTATTTCAATCCATGGAAACTCAAATGGGAAATATGGGTACTAAAATTAGTATCCAAAAAAATAAATGGTGTGGTAGCATACTTTCATGTCCTGAAATAAATCTAAGAGTAAAGGAAAATGTTGTCATTAATATTTGATATTATAGTGCCTACTATCAGGGAGAAACTAGTGTCAAATATAAATGTTTAACTTAAGAGAAACCCCCGGGATTTTAGAAAACTAATGTTTCCTTTGGATGGAAAAAATAGTTTAGAAAATGACTTAATAATTGGAAAACACTCACTGCCTTACCCTGATGATAGATCCTTAGTAAAGAAACCAGTTGAATGTGAGATAGATAAAGACAATTTGGAGTCTTTTAGGAAGGTTTAACTCAATATCACCTTCTTGGATGTAGTTAATCATGTCGCGAGATATGATAAATTTTTGAAGGAGATATGCACCCTCAAGAGGAAGCTGAAAGGAGGAGAGAAGATAAAACTTCAGAGGAATGTCTCTTTAGTGAATCAATATGCCATCCCTATGATGTTCATGGATACCTTTACAATTCCATGTGTGGTAAGGGAGTATGAGTATCAAGATAAAATTTTAGGCATAGTAGATTCTATTAATGTGACGCCTCACTTATTTTACACCACACTACTTGTATAAGAAGGAAAACCCTTTGGTATTGTGATCCAGCTAGAAAATAGGACCATAGCTAGAGCTTCTAGTGTAATAAAGGGTCTTCTGGTGAGAGTAAATGATCCAATACTTCATGTTGATTTTTATGTCTTAGATATATTGGATTATAGGTTTTGTACACACACACCCGTAATTTTAGGTAAGCCTTTTCTTAAAACTGCCAAAGCCTTTATAAATGATCACAAAGGCACTCTTTATTTTAAATTTAGAGCTCAAATTTTTCATTTAAATATTTTTGATTCCATTAAATATTAATGGAGAACTAATAAACATATCAAGTTGAAGATCCTTTGTAATGTTTTTATAAAAAGTTTTATATTTGTTGTCAACACACTTTGTTATGAATATTTTTGTTAAAAAAGTGAGAAAGAGTTGGTGAAAGTTGTTAAGTTTTCCTTATGAAGGTTATGAAACCTTCTTAACGTGCTGATGGAAGAGGTGAAAGAAGTTTTTCAAACTATTTTAGAAAAACTTTCCTAAAGTTACAATGATAAGGTGTTCTCAAAGTTTCTAAACATCATGAAGAATGTCATGATCCAAGTTGAAGTTTGTACACGTTAGTGTAAGGGGAGAGAAGTACAACTGTATACTGGACAAAGTAGGGCTGAAGTTTCCAGATGAATATTTGTAAGAATATTGAACACTCTCATCGAACACATGTCACTGGACAGAGGTCATCGAACGCACATCACCGGAAGGAGGTCACTAGATGAAAATCACCAGACAGACCACCAGAAGCAGGTCACTGGAAAATCAATTCACAGTTTGACCGAATGGACTATAGATGAAGTTATTTAATAGAGTTTCTGTATGAACGGAACATAGTTGATGTTACTGGACAAAGATTTTTATGTAATAGGTGTTGCTGAGTTTGTAAACTTTTGTACAAAGTTAAAGAAACCCAAAGGAGGAAGAAGTACAAAGCCGTGATAAGATTGATGTTCAAGTGGCGACACAAAGAATGACTCAAGTTGCAACAATGTTATCCAACATACAATGACTCAAGTTTACCTTACAATGGATGATGGAGTTTCTAGACAAATAGTTTGTATGTTGTTTAAGTGACAAAGTTTTTGTTACAAGCTGTATGAAGTTCGAGGTTGCGAATTCATGGAATCCACTTTTAAAGGACCAGATCGAGCCCATCGAATGAAGATCCATCAAACAAACATTCATCAGACGAAAAAACATCAGACAAACATCCATGATGTCATCTGATGGACAATTTTGAGAAGTTTGTTTTAAGTAAAGTTTGAGTTGAGGCAGGATGATCAGACAGAAGGAATATAGAGAAAAACCAGATGAAATGTTCTTAACAAAGTCATCGGACAAACATATGCCAGGTGAAATTTTCGAGGAGCTTTACATAACTTTGTAAATCCCCTTAACTTTGATGCTGCTATACTGATCTATCAACGTTACTTTTTTAGCTGAGGTAAGGAAGATTGGTGGAGTTTCTTAACAGTGAGGTTAAGGAAGTTCGAGGAAGGTTGGAGATGCTGAGTTTTCACGAAGCTTCAAGAATATTCAAGAAGACTCTAGAATGATTGAGAAGCGTCCAACAAATTTCTGTTGGGTGGGAGTTTTGATATTAGAGTTTTCAATGAATGATAAAACAAAATTGGGTTTTCACCTTTCCTCTTTTGAGTGCACCTATAAAAGGGGGTGCAAGTACAACCCGTACTAACACTGTTCATCCGTGCAAAAAAAAAATGACACGTTGAAGTTTTTGAGTAGTACGAGTTTCCAACCAAGTTTAGATTTGGTTGAAGTTGAAGTACAATGTACATAGTTGAAGTGAGAAGAGTTTTCAGACAGAGAGTTGCTGATTAGTATTATTGGATAGATATCTCGAGTAGTGATATTAGACAGAGTTTCAGTACAGAGTTTCTGAACAGAGGCTTACTGAGCAATGACATTGGACAGAGCACTGGATATAGTAATTAGACAGAGATTCCAAACAATTTAGAGGTGCTGGAGTTTTGTTCATCGGATAAAGCTTAAATCAGAAGTGCGTTTTTTGTGAGGTGCACTGAATGGAGAATTCCATATGAAGAAGGCACATCAAAAGAAAATATCGTATGAACATATCAAACAGAGGAAATTTGGGCGAACTTTCATGGAGTTGTTTACAAAGTTTATTACACTTCTGTTGACTCGGTTTTTAGAAGCAAAACTTTGTAACTGATGGGAGTCGATATAATCATTCATACCGGGAGACAAAAAGAGTTTAATGAGAGTTGACTCATTGTATTCACTTTTATATTATAGTGAGTTCCATGGACCGACAAGAGTCTCCCTAATAGAGATGTAGTCACCCACATTGGGGGTGAAACTTGTAAATCTTGTGTGCCTTGAATTACTTTCCCATTATTTCATGCTTGTGAGATTGTTACATAAAGTTTGACAAGGATAATAACTCTAAGAAGTTGCAAGGGTTGATTTCTTAGTGAAAAACAATTATAAAAAATAACCACTGATTCAACCCATCCTCTCAGTGGTTCTCACGATCCTAAGGATCTTCACAAGTATATATGGACAATTAGTTTTCCACTAAATTAATTCAAGATTTTGCATATAGAAAACAATTATTGAATGTACTTGATAATGAGCCTTCGTTGGAGATTCCTTTTTCCCCTGTGATCTTGAAATATATTTTGGGACCGGTGTTTATATATCTTTTGTTAACTATTCTGAATTTATTGATGAATCTTCATGTAATTATTTTATGATTCAAATAAATTATCTTTAAATTATTGTGTTGAATTTGTTAGGTTTGATGTGAGAAGTGTTTTCTTGGTCAAGTGTTAGAGCTTCGGACTGGAAGTAACACTTGGGGGAGCCTAGAAGAAGGTAGTACACCAGCACCATGGAAGTCTGGATTCAACCAGCTTTAGTTAGTTCATCAGATGCAACATCATCAGTTGAACGAAAGTTTGATGGGGGCCTCGGGTGTCAAATCAGTAGGAACACGGTGGATGGTGGGAGTTCACCAGAAGAAGTGGCAGTAGCTGGATGGGTGAGTTCAGCGGATAGAGCACAGTGGAGTCTCGAGTGTTGGAATGCTAAGGAGGTTCTTTCGATGCATGTACTCAGGGGAGTCAGTCATGGATCTGGAGGATGCAGTGAGTCGAACAAAAGGGGTAGCTTTCAATAACCAGATGAAAGTTCGGAGCAGGTGATGCGAAGTGCAGAGAGTTCATGACTTGCACGGCGGGACATGGAAGATTTCCTCACGGATGTGACAAAAAAATGTTCATCAAGGTCATAAATGTGGAGCGAAAGGAAACACACACTGCTCAAAAGGAGTTGGTAGTCTATATAATGATAACTACCGGCGGTCGGAGGTTGTACAGTCCAACGTAGGGTCGCCTGAACATGTATGATGGCAGTACTGACTGGATGACCGACTGAGACCACTATAGAGTAGTGATATTGGTCTACCTGTGTTGTACGATAGTGACACGACTGACAATGGAGCTGACGGGGCTTGACCTGAAGGTTGAGGTGGCTCCGGGAGGAGCGCACTTGGGCACATCCAGGTGTTAGAGGTGGGAATTCTAAAGGCGGAAGACTTGTAGAACGATCACCGAAAGATGAAACTGCAGAGGCTTTGGTGATACTTCTTCCGATGGTCTAGGTAGGGTTGTCGGAAGGTGATATCCCTTGTAATCCAGACGTACTTCTGTTTATGATAGAATGGAAGAGATTCTCCTGTTTTCCTGTGAATGTAGGACACAATGTCCGAATCATGTGATCCTTGTGTGCATTGTGTATGTACTTGGTGCTTGCATGTTTGTGTGTTCGTCATGTGCTTGTTTTCTTGTGCTTTTGTTGGGAGGATTGTGAGGTGACCGAAACCCGAAGTTGGAGGAAAACTCGATGCACTGGCTAGGGTGCTTGGTATTTCCAGTTCTGGTCTTCGAAGTTGTGGGGATGAATGATTGGAATCTGGCGTTTCTTATGATGGTTGATGTTATGATGCTCCGGATCATCGGCTGGGCAAACTTTCGGTAATCGGAAATGCACCCTCATCCCCAAAAAGTGGTATCAAAGTGGGTTCTCATTTTAATATTTGATCCCAACAAGTGGTATCAGAGCTTGGTTGCAGTTCTTGGTGTCATAGCGCAGTAGAAAATTTTCTAGTGGAGCGGTTTATCAAGGACTCAAAAAAAACTTGGCTGGAAGGCTGCTGGGTTCCTCATGATCGGGCGGTCTATCGGGTTATTAGAATGATGTCATCGGAAGATGGCGGCAGTGTCATGCGGCTTGTTACGTTCATCGTGTGACATTCAAAACTTGGTGGAAGACTGTTGGAATTCCAACGGAAGCTAATAACCCCTTAACGTTGACTGGATTTAGTAAAAGCTCACGTTTCTAGTGGAAAACGTTGGATGAGTTAGGCAGAGTTTAACGATCCAATGGAGGAGGTTGAAGATCCTGGAGAATGTTGACGACGATACTCCTTGAGGGTTTGTAAGTTTCATTGGATGGAGAAGTTAGTTGGATTACAGTGAACTATAAGGCACAACAAGCACAGGGATTGTTCCAAAAGTTGAAGTTGAGTCTGATTACTCATGATCCCGGAGAGAAGAAAATTTAATTTTCAATTCAAGTCGAAGATAGTCGACAGTGACCAGAAAGTATGTTCTCAGAATGAGCTTTTTTGGAGGTTCCACAAACCTATTACTGAGAGGGGGTGACTGAGAATGTTGAGTGTTCGCTTGAGCCCATCTTGTAAGTAGATGTGGTGTGACATGGCCCCAATTCATTGGAAGATGGTCAGTGGGAGAATAGGAAGAATTGTGGGAGGGCATGGGAATTTACATTGGGGCCTTTGCGGATAGGTTTCCAACCATGGAAGAAGTCGTTCAAAAGGAGTTTTGGCAAGCCAGGGATCTGATGATCATAAGATGAAATTTGAGGCATGGGTTGTCACGAGTGCACAAAAATGTGAGGGGATGAAGAATAAGAATTCTAAGTTTTGGGAAGTATTGTTGAAACTTGGCAGTAGAGAGTGCAATCTTCAGTGGCTATTAATGGTGTTCTAGTTTTGATGGATTCTTCTATAAAGGCCATTGTACTTCAAAGTACCTTTGACAAAAGTGAATAACCATGATGAAAATGGGCTCAAAGTTGGTTAAAAAGATAATGTGGAGTGAGGATGTTGGATTGGTGTAGCCCGATCCGGTTGGGCCGAATGCTTGTTGTTGTTGGTGAATTCCCCTTACCTCAATGAGAGTTGGAGACATTATTTTATAGATGAGTAAAACAAATTACAAGGAGGGTAAGTCCGATGTGAGACTCAGAAACACCCATTAAACTGAAATGGGGACCAACACTCCCCCTCAAGATGGACATGCCCAGATTGGATTGAGTCCCACAAAGAAAAAAGAAGACAAGACATAAAGACCATCTCATACTCCCCCTCAAGCTGGGCCATGGAGGCTATGAATACCCAACCTAGTAGTGAGAGAGTCAAGACGAGCTCCCGGGAGACCTTTGGTGCAGAGGTCAGCAAGCTGATCCGCCGAAGGAATATGGCCAAAGCTGATATGGTTCTGCTCCAGATGTTGTCGAAGAAAGTGGCAGTCCACCTCAATATGCTTCATCCATTCATGGAATATGGGATTCGAGTCAATCTTTGTGGCTGCCTGATTATCACACCAGATATGAGCATAAGTCTCTACTGGGAAGCCGAGATCTTGGAGGAGGTGACGGAGCCAAAGGATCTTAGTGGTGACTGTGGCCATGGCGCGGTATTCGGCCTTAGCACTCGATCTGGAGATGATAGTTTTCTTCTTGCTGTGCCAGGAGATTAGGTTACTGGTGAAGAACATGACGAATCCCGAAGTAGACTTGTGAGTAGTGAGGCAACTGGCATAGTCCGCATTACATAAGGCCTCAACATCAAGATGAGAATTATATGAGTACCGAAGGCCACGTACAGGGTCTTTCTTGATGTATTTGGAAATGCGGAGGACAACATCCCACTGAGATCTGGTTGGATGCTCCATGAACTGGCTGACTTTTCCAACGACACGGGCAATGTCAGGTCGTGTCATGGTGAGGTAGTTAAGTTTACCCACCAGACATCGATAGCTCTCGGGATGAGGAAAGTGTTCCGAGTCAGTATGGAGAGATCATTCCCCAAGATTAAGAGGAGTGTCCTCTGCAGTCACTGTGCTCAAACCTGCATCCTGCAAGATATCAAGAGAATATTTGCGTTTGAAGAGAGAGATAGTGTCCTCAGAGCGAGAGACCTCGATGCCAAGGAAGTAGGTGAGGGGACCTAGATATTTGGTGTGAAAGTGGTGGTGGAGGTGCACCTTGAGGTTGACAATTCCTGTGGAGTTTCTCCCTGTGATGATGATATTATCAATATAGACCACGAGCAAGATACAGCCATGCGTCGTTATATGGAAGAAGAAAGTGTGATCTTTCATACTGTGAGAGAGGCCAAAGGCTATGACAACTGTGCTGAAGCGGCCGAACCAAGCCTGAGGAGACTGCTTGAGGCCATAGAGGGAGTGACGAAGGCGACAAACATGGGAGTCGACACCAGATGCAGAAAAGTCAGGGGGCTGTCGCAGGTAGACCTCTTCGTCAAGAAATCCATGGAGAAAGGCATTCTTGACATCTAGTTGATGAAGCGGCTAGTGATGATGAGCAGCCAGAGATATGAACAGGCGGACATAGGCTATCTTGGCTACCATAGAGAAGGTCTCAAAGTAATCGATTCCATATGTCTGAGAAAAGCCCTTCGCCACAAGCCGGGCTTTGAGGTGACAAAGAGATCCATTGGGATTGAGACGAATCGTATATATCCATTTGCAGCCGACCACCTATTTTCCCATAGGGAGGGGGACCAGATACCATGTATGATTGTCCTCCAGAGCCTTCAGTTCATCTCACATAGCCTGTAGCCACCCCGGGTGTGACTTGGCGTCACCGACTATGCGGGGAATAGAGATCGCCTCCAGTGCTGACAAACCATTGTAAGAAGATGTAAATAAAGGAGTAGTATGACACGATCGATTACCTTTATGGAGTGAAATTGGAAAGTCCTCAGGTGCTGTGATAGGAGCATCTGATGAAGTGGGAACAATGTTGTCCTCAGCCTGGATGGGGGGTACAGTTGATAGACGATGAGAGTAGACTTGTCCAAAGTGATGACCTATAGGAGGAGACACCAGAGGATGGTGAAACAGGAGAGGAAGTCAGTCATCAATGGTAGTGTCTGGATGGGGAGAGGGCGGAGTGAAAGAAGATATCTCAATAAACGATACATCAGAAGAGGTGATGTAGTGGCATAAGTCTGGAGATAAGCACCGATAGCCACGCTGAGTGTGGGAATAGCTGAGAAAAATACATCGGAGGGATTTGGGAGAAATTTTTGAGAGATTGGGGTGAGTTTCCCGGACATAGCAGAGACATCCGAAGATGTAGAGTGGAAGGGATTGAGGGGGAAGAGAGGGTAACATGGTATGAAAATGAGTCTCCCCCTGAAGGATGGAGGAAGGAAGATGATTGAGTAGGTATGTGGAAGTGAGGATGACATCCCCCCAGAAGTGTAGAGGCACCTGGCGGTGGAAGAGGAGGGCATGAGCAGTTTCCAGAATATGCCAGTGTTTTCACTTTGCCACTCCATTTTGCTGAGGGATATCAAGACAGGAGGTCTGATGTATGATCCCGTGTGCCCGCACAAACTGTTGAAAGGGAGTGGATAAGTATTCCCGCCCATTTTCGGAGCGTAGACATTTTATAGAGATAGAAAACTGTGTCTGGATCTCATGGTAAAAGGTCTGAAAGGTGGAGAAAACTTATGTCTGATCTTGAAGAAGGTAAAGCCATGTCATACAGGAAAAATCATCAACTAAAGAGATGTAATATTTATACCTGGATTGACTCGAGGTGGCACAGGGAATCCATACATCGGAATGAACCAAATCAAAGGGTTTGGCGGCCCGTGTGTCAAGTCGAGGATAATATGATGTGCGATTGTGTTTCACAAATGTACGTGAATCACAATGAAAAGATAAAGATGGAATAATATCTAGATAGAGTTGATGAAGGGTGGAGGTGGAGGGGTGACCCAACTGAGAATGGAGGTCTATGACACGATCAGAGATAGATGTGTAGACGACGAATGTTGGACCATCAAACATGTACACCCCATCTCGAAGCTGGCCTCTACCAAGTTCTTGGTTCATCATCCGCTCCTAAAACACAACAGAAAACGAGGTAAAGATAACATTAAAATTGAGATCCTTGGTCAGCTTGCTGATGGAAAGTAGGTTAAATGGACTGTGTGGTACATGAGACACCAAGGATAAGTGAAGGGAGGAGGTGAGGGAGCATGTACCAAAGCCGAAAATGGGGAGAGTGGAACCATCAGCAATAGTGATGGATGAGGAACCAGTATAGGGATAGTAGTTGGAGAGTATACCTGCATCCCCAGTAAGATGGTTGGACGCACCTGAGTCAAGCATCCAGGTAGGGGAACGATGACTGACAAATGTAGTGGGACCACCAGAGTGGGAAAGAGATGTTGATGAAGAGCCCATCATGGAGGTGGTCCTATGATCGTGAATCAGCTGGATCTCAGCCATGGAGAGATCCAAAGGTGATGGAAGAGTAGCAGCTGGTGATGATGCATCTCGGATCACAGTCTGTCCCTATCATCGGTGAGAATCGGGATGGCTATGAAGGACCCAACAACGGTCAACCAGGTGGCCGAGCTTTCCACCGTGCTGACAGAGGGGGCGAGGTTGGCCGTCTCCACGGCCACGTCCATGAGTGCCGGTAGGGCGGCCACTTCCATGACCTAGGAGAGCAGTGTGATTAGGGCTAGAGACGGGTGGGGAAAGGGCCCGATGAGCTTTCCCCAGATGATGATAAACTTGTGGGATATCCAGTGTAGAAGGGATGTCAAGCATCTTAGTGGCCGTCGTGTCAAAGTCCAGGGTGAGGCCATTCAGGAGATTGAAAATGCAGAGCTAGTCCCGTTGAGTCTTCGCTTCCGTTGGAGTCTAAGTAACGGGCCAAAGCTCTTGCAGTTCATCCTGGAGACCTTTCCATTCCAAGAAATAGGCCAAAAATGTCTGATCCTTCTGTCAGATGTGGGATAGATGTTGTAGAATGTTGGAGACCCGAGCCAAGTTGTTGGTCTCGGAATGCATGACAATCAACGAATCCCATATTTCTTTGACAGTCTTGGCAGTTTGGGTAACATATTTCACCGATCGGTCCATGGGGTTGACTAGTAATGTGAATATTTTTCTATCTGCAAGTTGAAAAGAGTCGAATTTGGTGTCAGTCAAGGTGGGTGGAAGATTATCAAGATGAGAATGAAGGCGCATGCTGCACAAGGACATCAAGATCGTCTTTTGCCAGAAGGAGAAATTTGTGTCGTCCAGCCGGTCATCTACAAGCTGGGAGGAGGCGATGATCAGGGAAGGAATAACCGAGGAAGTGTCCATGGTGGGCGACGAGAGGCGCGAGTGGCACGATCTTCGGGAATAACCGGAAGGGCGGGCGGAAGCAGGAACTACCGGTAAGAGTCGGGGAAGGCGTGGCCAGCACTGGGTCGCTGGGACGAGCGCGCAAGGAGGGAGGGGCTGGAGCGGTGTTGCCGGGAGCCGCGTGCTGGAAGGGAGCCGCCTGGGATGGAGCCGCCTGAGAAGGTTGCGAGTGAGGTTGCCGGTTGAGCGCATAGGAGAGGGGTGCAGAGGAGCCGCCTGAGGGAAATAGGGCCGCCAGGAGGAGACGTTAGGCCGTTGGGAGCCGGGAGCCGCGCCAGGAACCGAGAGTCGCGCAGGGAGCTTGGGCGAGGGGGCTGTTGGGCGAGGGTTCTGGGGTTAGGGCACTGCTGGGGTAGGGCGCTGGGGAGAGGGCATCAGGGTGAGGGCGCCGCTGGGCGAGGGCGCCGCTGGACGAGGGTGCCGGGGTGAGGGCGTCAGGGTGAGGGCATCAGGTCGAGGGCGCTGGGGCGAGATCGCCACTCCGGGGGAGATGGCCACCGAGAGGGGAACCGCGCCAGGAGAGAGGGCTGCTGGGAGGGGAGGTGCGCAGGAGAGAGAGGCCTGCCAGGAATGGCTAGGGCAGATGGGAGAGAGGCGGGGCCAGACAAAACCAGGAATCTGTAGGGGAGGGAGGGCTCGGGATTAATTTCCCTCTGATACCATGTTGTTGGTGAAATCCCCTTACCTCAATGAGAGGTGGAGACATTATTTTATAGATGAGTAAAAAAAATTACACGGAGGGTAAGTCTGATGTGGGACTCAGAAATACCCATTAAACTGAAATGGGTTCCAACACTTGTGATCCTCAACTGTCACGGGTCGAGCTCTGACATGCACTGTAGCAGTGCGGACTTCAGAGTCAACAATACTGTAACACTTTTGAAAAAGGTTGCCACCATTCACTGTAGCGATGTGAACTTTATTTTCGAAACTATGACCATCTTCTCCATTTTATAGTTCATTTTTGAGCTAGGGTTACTACTGCAAAAACTCTGTATTTTGTGCTCCCGATATAGTGAATTTTCTACCTCTTCGTGGATGTAGGGTTATTCCTGAACCACATAAATTTGTGTGTCCCATGTCTATTATCTTTCTGCATTCTTATTTCGTTTCTTGTTTCTGTCGTTGCGACACCCAACGATTCCGCAACAGTGGATGGAGTTTCAGAAGACTATTGACTGAGTTTGCTTAAGTCAAGAATACTGACCTGGAACACCTTGAATTGGGCATCGCAGAGTGAATGTTTGAAACTTTGAGTGAGAATGCTAGAATCATAAAAGACATGTGGATTATCTTGACACTTGTGTTTGGTTTTGTTTTTGTTTGGGACAGGATCTTCTAGAGGATACTTCAGATGTTCAGAAGTAGGATAATTGTTCTCTCATCTGTAAGTCTACAAAATTCATGGACTTCATGTCGCACTGAAGTCAGAGAAAGGAAAAACCCAAGTCCCTATGCACGTTTCTTTATAGGGTTTCTGATTCTATGATAACTATCATTAAAATATCGACAAAAGGATTTAGGGAAAGATATCAGCTCTTTTAAGGGTTGAAATCAAGGTTGGAAGTAGTGAGAGAAAAAGAACTTATTACCTTGGTTGCACCGAAGGTGTTGGGTGAGTTTAGTGGGAGTTCATCTTGCAGATGGCATCGAATCTTTCCAGAAGGTGAAAGTTCGAATGGAGATCGGTTTTGATGATGTCTCTGGAGTTCAGTGTACTGGAAGCTCTCTAGTTGTAAGGAAACAATCAAAAGAAAATGCTTTAAAGAGCAAGACCATGGACACGGTGCATGATGCAGCTTGTTGATGGAATTTCAACAAAGTCATAGGATGACAACTTAGTTCCTGTTTTATTTGGATGAATTCTGTGGAGACATTTAGATGATTTTCATAGATCTAGTGGGATGACTCATGTTTCCAAAAGTTGAATGAGGAATTTTTTCAGTGGGAGATTAAATGACCGAAAGAAAGTATGGTGGGGAGAACCATGTGGTTACTGTATAAGGGAAGTGAATGGAAGCTGGAGAGTGAGACTTTGGTGTGAGCATAAGAATAGTCTTCAAGTGAGAGATTGTTAGAGTCAACATGTGAAAAAAATTCTCAAGTGGGAGATTTTTAGATTTTGTGAGAGAATTGTTTTCTTGGTAAGTGTTAGAGCTTCAGATGTTTTCACTAGAAGTCACACTTGGGGGAGTCAGAATGAAGACCGTACTCCAACACCATGGAAATATGAATTTTGGCAGTTGAAGATACTTTATTGGATGCAACATCATCAGTTGAACGGAAGTTCATTAGGGGCCTCATGCCTTAATTCAACGGGAGTACACTGCACAGTGTGATTTCACTGGAAGCAGTGACGACAGCTGGATGAGTGAGTTCAGCGGATGGAGCACATTGGAGTCCGAGTGCAGGAATGCTGAGGATGTTCTTCCAATGCATGTAACATCCTGGTCTAGGGGCCACTCTCTGGTGCCCCGAATCAGTCCACCACAAGACCTCAGATGCCCCTCTCTGAATGCCGGAGACACCTGACTAGCAGTGGGGGTCCAAGGAGTTAACGTGAGGAGACTATACTATAAGAGTTTGTGTCCTAGAACCAACCTATTGTACTTTGATTACATGGATATTTGATTTATTTAAATATTAAACATCTTATTACATATTGTTTATTTTTCTGCATGACAATGATGTAATAATGTCTTAGAGTATTTGTTGCATTGATAAGGTCATGAAAGTTCCTCGCTATGACGAGAAACTTGAAATTCTATAACAATATTTTTAAATATAGTTCTACGGTTGGATGACATACTATGATGGGACACATAGAATGTATACCGTCAGGTGTGGGTACTCATAAGCAGATGGGACTTACTCTCATGAAGTTCGTACTTGGTAATCTCCAAGACAGGAGATTATGAGAACAAACTTGCCAGTATAAATTCTACATGTTTTGGTGTTATCAGATATTTCTATCTGTGAGCATGTGTAATGATCCTTAGACTTTAAGATTATCATTAATACGTGTCATGAATTGCGCACTTTCATTTACTGATGAAAACCATCACTTAGACAGTTGGCTGGAAGTAGGGTACGTTGGGATTGATTCCCGACATCCCCGGAAATCACTGAATAAAAGTCATCCCCCAAGTCACCACGCCCAACGGTTGGATCCTAGACATCCCAGGCATTCTGATCAAGATCAAGCAATTCCATCAGGCTCGACCGGTCAGATCCTAGGGTGTCCTAGGAATCTCGTCATCATAATAATAATCACAATAAAATAATCTTTCAAACCTACATGGCTAGATCCTAGAATAGGCTAGGCATCCTAGGTACTCATGGTATATAAGTTTGTTTTTAGGTGGTTTTCACATAGATATTGAGAATATTGTGGCGACTTATGAGCCGTTCAATAAAGCAAGACTTAATTACTTGACTAGGAATGTCAAGTGGGAGCTGATTGTGCAGGGAGTTATACGAGATCAGGAAATGCGGAGGTCTGGATAGAGTTTGGTGTTTACCTATCCTGCTCTAGTGGTTCCAGAAGGAAGTACAAAGAAAAGGGAGGCTGCACCATCAACTCCAAAAGACTTTTCAAGCTTTCCAGCTTGGGGACAAGGTGGATTTTCAAGCAGGTGGGAATGATGGGAAGGGGCCTGTAAGTATGGACAAGAATGTTTGATAGGGGATTAAATAAGGGTTGAATTGTATTTCCCATTTTTTAGTTTGCAGGGGATGTTGGGGTTGTCGGGGAGTATTAATTACGTGATGTGGCTGTTGGTAGAGGGCTTCTGGGATATTTTCCATTTGGCTTCAACAGTGGTTGTTGTGGAGGTCTCGACCTCGGGAGCATCCCTAAGGAGTCTTCCTCTTCCTCTCTAATTTCTTCATCTTCTTGTTATTTTCTGGTCTCCAGCTGTAATTCTCATACGTTGTTAATAGAATTCCCTCTTTTCACTCACTCTTTCACCCACCATCCTATCATAAAGTTTTTGTAGATAATTATTTTTCATGTTATATGATGTTTTTTAATAATCTGTTGCATTTATTCATTTCATTTTTCATAATGTTTTAAAATAACACATGATACATGTTGAATAAATATACAAGGATGAAAATATTCTTCAATATTGGCTTGTGGACATTGAAATATAGGTGGTAAACATGACTTAACTAAAATTTAATTTATGAGATGTAATCATTTAATCAAAACCTGACTTGTCACGAGATTGAGGAGGCATGTGGATTGATCCATGAAGCTGGGCTCCAGTTTACTCTATTGTTAGATAGACATAGAATCCATGAAGCTGGGATCCGGGTTACTCTATTGTTGGATATACATAAAATGGTCATCGTTCTATCATGGGATCTTGAGGTACGTGTTAGTAGATCAACTAACATTTTAGGCAGTTGTGGTAATGATGGGAATTGGTTGTTTGAGGATACATGATCATCTATCTATTACTTGAGAGAATGATCATATTTTCTTCCACTAAACTGAGTTTCTTTTCCAAATTGATGTCAAAAAATGGAGCTTAAATGGAGCGAGAGATCGAGTTTATTTATTGATGTTAAGAATCATTCAAAATCGAGGATCAAATATCTTGGGGTTTGTTGCTTCTATTATTGTTTCTACTCATGTTTTCTATTGGATAATGTAGTTATGTTCATGATATCTAGGGTTGTGCATCTGGTGCTACTGGAGATGGAAGGTCGGTGTTCACTCAAGGAAGAGATTTGTGGCTAGTTTTATATTACATATTTATTTGATTGAGTTACGGTGTTTTTCTTTGGTTTGGAAGGTACTAGTTTACTATGGTAGTTCTATGCTACTTCAAATATGAAACACAGTAGATAATTTGAAAGTGATATCAAAGTTGGAGCTACATAGACTCAAGCTTGGATTATATGGAGATCTATCATCTATACAAATTCAGAGGCCTTGGTTTGTACTATTGTTCAATACTATAAAGGATAGACATCAATTTTAATGATCATTGATCGCTCAAGCTGTTCTCAGTCTGTAGTTGGCTGGTTTTGGGCTGAGGGTTTGAGTTTTTTCATCTTCCTATTGCTTTTCTGGTATTGTTCAAAATAAATTCCAGCTAAGAGTTTTTTTTGTTTGACTATTAATATTTTTGAAGGAAATAGGTTTCTAATCCATTTTTAATTCAAGAATGAACTGTATTAAATCCTAATCGAGGAAGTCATTGCAATGAACTAGTTAGGACTGAGTACACCCAAGGCCATCTGTAAAGGAAAACCAAGACTAGAATGTATCTAGATGCATGATGATGTGGATCCAACATAGATCTGGCAGGTAGGAATGATGTTAGTAGAAGGGATACCCCCTAACTCAACGAAGTTGATTGACTCCAAGTAACCAAATCTCTAGTGAGATTCCATGTGTGAGTTTACTTTAATTTTGAGACTGAGTTTTAATACTTTTTTTGACTCAAGCTGGGGGATACATTCAACCATTATATTTTCTTTGGGAGATTCTAGATGAATGTAATTAAGGTTTGAGTGAAAATATATTTCTCACTTTTCTCTCTTTCAATTTCTGTATTTGGGGTATGCGTTCTGTGAGGATCTCTTGACTATGAAGATGGAGAAGCTGATTAATTTAGCCATGATAGGCTATACATCTTGGTCATCCGTACTAGGGAGATCCTCCTTGTCACTTCTTTCTGAAACTCATTTTCTTTCTATTTTCTATTTTGTCTTTATTTCTTTATTCCAGTGATGTAGACCAATGATACTGGTTTGTTTACTTCATTACATTTGATATCTTTTCGTCCATTTGACTTGCATCGACATTCTGATTATAACATGTTATTGGTTGAGTGTGTTATAAATAAAAGTTGAATGGGAGAGGAAACTTTTATTAATTTATATTTAGATCTCTCAACTCTCAATTAAGAGTTGAGAGTACAGTAGACAATCAACATTCTCTATGAATAGTGATTACTGATCATAGTTACAAACTATCATTGATGTAGTTCAATCAATGTGATTACAATGGAGGATCTCAATGTTTAGATGATGTGGAATTCATGGTTTATTATTATGATCCTTTCATTCAAAAAACATCCTTGGATAAAATACTTTTTGAGATAAAGAACTACGAGTTCAAACTAGGAGTTGGACATCACCTCTTCCAAAATTGTTTCCAAATTTTTATTCAATCACTCTTGGTCCATCCCTTAAACACCAAATTAAATATATAATCCATAAAAAAGATAATAAATAAAAAATAATTCAACATACATTTACATTTATTTAAATCCTCCTTGAGACTGAACTTAGGTGAACAACTACATTGCATTCATGTTATTCATGTTTTAAAATTTGAAGAGGATTTTGGTGACCAGAAAACCCTTCTCTTTATTTACTATTGAAGTATTGATTTAATGATTGCCTGAAAAATGGTAAAGGATATATGTTAATTGATTCCTTGAGTTCTAAATGACTTACACTAATTACTCAAGAGGCCTAGGATGAGTGATAAATTATGAGCGTGTTCAAGGAAATGCATTTAAATGTTTCTGATCATATAGATTGGATTATTTTGTTGACCATCATAGTTTTTGCCACACCTATTGCATAGGTTGTGGGAAACTTAGTTTTTTTGATATGAATGTTTCCCATAAGTGGTATTCAATTGATAGGAAATGATGGTTTGTAAGGTTTGTTTGTTGTTGTTGTATATGAAATGATAGTTGTGGGGGCCAACGTTGAAGAATAATGTCAACTTTTATGTGTTAAGATGCCTTGCTAAACAGTAAGTAGAGGAAGAAACTTTAAACATTTGAAGGAATCTTGAAATTATTTCCAATTTTAGTATTTATATGGGATTATATTTTATAATTTTTCCCTTCTACAAAACCCCTCGAATGAGGGATGCCATTTTACTGGATCGGGATAGAATCACCAAATTGGATCTGTTAATACTGGTTTTTGAGATAGAAATATCTATATATAAGTAGCAGTGATATATCAGTAACTTTTTTAATGGTTTTCATTAAATCACTTCCTAGTTTTGGAAAGCCTTGTTGTAGTTCATGTGTATGTGCTTTTGATTTAGCTTTACTCATTATTAAACTCAGTTTATTGTATTTTTGGGTAAATGGTGTTTCTCAGTCGCACATCGGATTATTTGGACTTGTAAATATTTTTCTCTATCTATAAAATAATGTCTCAACCTCTACTTGAGGTAAGGGGAATTCACCAATTTTCATTTCCTTAAAACTAGACATGTGGCAAAAGGTTTTTCTCAAACATATGGTGTTGATTATTTGTATACCTTCTTTCCGGCTGTGAAGATGACATCTGTCCTATTATTCATATTTCTTACTGATCATCATCATTGACCTCTTTATCAACTTATGTCAAGAATGTCTTTCAATATGATTTTCTTGAAGAAGAGGTATATCTTCAATAACCTCATGAATTTTGTGATTTAGAAGCCGATTCTCATTTTTGTTGACTTCATCGCGCTCTTTATGGACTCAAGTAGTCTTCTTGTGCATGGTTTGGATGAATTTGCACAGTCGTCACTACATTTGGCCTATCTCAGAGTATGACGGACCACACTGTCTTCTACCGCATGACATCCTCCGGCTATATCCTGCCTATTGTCTATGTTGATGACATCATTATAATTAGGAGCAGCTCAAATGGAATCGCCCCTCTAAAGGTGTATCCTCAACACCAATTTCAAACCAAAGATCTGGGTAATCTGACATACTTCCTTGGCATTGAGGTCTTCTGTTCTTTGGACACCATCTTTCTTTGTCAACAGAAATATGCTTTGGATATCTTTTAGGATGCTAGTTTGAATTAGACAACTATTGTTGACACTCCTATTGAGCCTAAAGAACGATCTCTTTATGACAACAAAAAACCATATTGTCACTCAGAGAGGTACCATCATCTTGTGGGAAAACTCAATTATTTCACTATGACTCATCTGAACATTACATGCGGTGTCAGAAAGGTTATCCAATTCATGGAACATCCAACAAAATATCAGTGAGATGTTGTCCTTCGTATTTCCAAATACATTAATAAAGATCATTCCTGCAACCTTCGATATTCACATCACAATCATCTGAATATTGAGGCCTTTTGTGATGCTTACTATGCTGGCTGTTTAGCAACCCGAAAATCTATGTCCGACTTTTCCATTTTTTGGCAGGTTACTTAATCTCATGGTGCAGTAAGAAATAGACTGTCATCTCCTGGTCTAATGCTGAATCAGAATACCATGCAATGACCACGATCACTATTGAAATTCTCTGGCTTCGTCATCCTCTGGTCTCTCGCCATAGTCATCTGCTCATATTTGGTGTGATAATCAGATTGCCAGAAAGATTTCTTTCAATCTTGTCTTCCATGAGTGCATGAAATATATTGTAGTGGACTGCCACTTTCTTCGCCATCACCTCTAGAATCACCATGTTAGTTTTAGCTATATTCTGACGATTGATCAACTTGCCGACATCTTCATAAAAGGTCTCTTGAGAGGTCGACTTGACTCTCTATATACCAAGCTGAGCATCCACAACATCGAACCAGCTTGAGGGGGCGTGTATGGTCTTCATTTATGTTTTTTTGTGGAGCTCTTCCAAGCTATCATATACTAGTTTGAGGGGGAGTTTTAAACCCAGTTTATTATATTTCTGGCTAAAGGGTGTTTCCCAGTCCCACATCGGATTATTCTGACTTGTAAATCTTTTCATCTATTTGTAAAAGAATGTCTTCACCTCTCCTTTAGGTAATGAAAATTTCCCAATCTAAACTCACTATCCTCATATGAATGAACTGTTAGAGTAAGAATATATCCCATTTGTGTAGTTTTCTTATTATAACCTCAACTGACACAATATTGGTATGGATCCCATTGAAGAACATTATAGGAGACTATTATGTTATCCTCTTTGCCAGCTGAAAGTATATGAATCTTCCTGGGTGTGATTGTGTATGGTGTAGTTGACTAAGAAGATCCTACTGAATATGAAATGAGTATCTCTTGTGAAAAGAAGACAAAAATCTTATATAAAGATCGATGTGTACATGATTTGATTTGTTGTTCTCTAAGTGATCCTATACTTTTTCATTGTTGCTTATGTTGGGAAACCAACAAGGGAAATATGGTTGGTTACCCTCAATATACAGGACTATTCATGATTACTGAGCATATCATAAACATTTCATACCAGTTGGAATTACCTCCATGTTATAGTACTATTCATGATATGTTACACATTTTGTTTTTATGGAAGCAATGGATCTATCGCATGTTATCAGTTGGGATTAGGTAGATCTAGATTTGGATAGAAGTATTTTTTGTAGGAACTATATTGTATTAGTGATCAATAGGAGAATGTTTTATGTAATCGATATATCTCTTAGGTATGCATGATTTGGAATCATGGTACCATTCATGAAGAAACTTGGGAGAAGGAATCCTTTATGTTCTAGTGGCTAACCTTCTGGGGATGGGATGTGCAATGGCGGGGACTGTTGTGTGAACCCCAATGAGATTCAAAAAGTTGATTTTTAACACACACACACACTCATATGATTTTGAGGTGTTTTGGGGGTGAAATTTTCATTATTGGAATGGTTCTGGGGAGCTACATAGTTGTTGGCACAGTTGGCCAACCATGAAACAGACTAAGGGAACTGTTTTGGATTAAAATGGTCATCCAATTAATAGTAAATAATTATGTGCATGGTTTAGGTGTACTGTGAATCTAATTGGGAATCTAGGGATAGGGTGACAATTTAGGGAATATGGTTTGATGAATAGGTTGTCCAATCATGTGTCCAAAATCTATGTTAATTGAAATGTTCCCCAAAAATATGTATTTTGTCCTGTTTTTTTTGGATAAAATCCACTATTTATCAAATTCCCATGCGACGCAATTAGGATCTTTTCAGTTATTTTTGTTGTACTCTTCTATACATGATCTTTGGGTGTTAGGGTGCTTGACCATAGGCACGTGTCCTATAGTTATCTCTTATTCTTATTCATTTTTGGTCATTGCTTAGGGATCCACAATCTAGAGAGGGTATGGTAATGGGATGTCAAGGATGAATTGAATTTTGAACTTTGGTTCTAGTTACACGTGGAGGAAGAGGGGAAGAATCTTGGTTTTAGATTATTGAATTTTCCTAAGTCAGTTGTTGTAGGTGGATTCTATTACACACTTCATTAAAATTTCATGTTATTTATTATAGGTTATGAACAAATATTTTAGAAAGATGAGGATATAATTTGGGGTAGTCGTTCCACTCATTAGTAGGAGTTTTCCAATGGTTGAAACTCATAGTGATAGTTTCTACTGAGTTTTGAAATTCAAAGGAAATATGTGAGTTAATTTTTTTTAAAACTAATGGGTGTTATGACATGTTTTGTGAATGGTTTAGGAGAAATATTATTTATTGTAAAATATTGGAATGTTTTTTTATTATATAAATTTTTTTGGGTTGAAATGTTTTCATAAAATTCATTTTAAGATTGCTTGGTTTTCACATTTATTGGGTGCATAGGATGTTAATGGGGTTATCCTGTTGGGTTAAAGTACTCACATTCTACAAACATAACTCAATATGTGACCAAATTATGTTGATTTAATACTGATAAAGGAAAGGTATCCTTCTTCACTTGTAATGGCCCGTAGCCACCTATAGAGCAATAACGTTGGATGAAATTTCCAATGATTTGTTAGAATAGAGTGTTTTCGACCTATGATATTTTTAGGGAGACTATTTTTAGGTTTATTTTTTGGCCACATCGTCCATGCATTTTGTATTGTACATGTTTTATGAATGTTTCTGTTATTAGTGTAGCATGTATGAAATTATATGCTATACAACATGTTATTTTAGAAATAACGTTTTGACAGAACCCAAGCCGAAGGGTCTCTTTAGTTGAGGGGTAAAAATGTATGGTGTGTGTTGGTTTTTTAGGGGGAATTTGAGAGAATAAAAGTTTCGGTTGATGGGGGGAGTAGCTAGGACCACATATGGTTTGTTAGCTAGGGAGAGCATGTGAAAGGGGAGGATAATATTTTAAGGGAACTGATCTTAAGGCTTGGGAATTCGACCACTACAACTTGAGCGAGATCTATCCTGAGTGTCTTCCTTCTTCCTCCCCCCACATGTATTCTATGTTCCTTATATTGAAATTTTTGTTGCATCATGACATGAGGGGAGGGGTTAGTTGAAGGAATAAATCCACCAATGGAATTATTTTTATCCATTGAAGTTTATTTCATGCCTTTTTTGGTTAGGAGTTACACTTGAGGCCTAGAAACATTGCATTTTCACTCACATAAAGTTGAGGGTGCTATGTCATGCCAAGATATTGTAGAGTATATTCTATAATATTTACTTTTTTATTCTAATTTTAACTCATGGGTACTGTTTACTGGTAGTGCATCACATATTTGTGTTAAGGGACATTTATTTATATTTTTCTAATTATATTTGTATTGATGTAAAATGATTTGAAGATAGAAAATAATTTGATAAGGGAGAAATAGATCTATTTATTAAAAATTGTGAAATAGGATCTAAATTAAAGGAGTATATGATTTATGCCTATAGAATTATATCTGTGGGTGGCATATGAATGATAAACTCTATGAAATCTATAATGATGAATAATTGGAATTATATTATTAGGATTCATTCAACAAATTTGAATATTGTTTATTTGGTGAAATAACCAAATATTATTTTGGTGGAGAATATAAGAGCCAGTGAGTACAGGTCTTGACACATTGTGATGTATGTGGGCTGATGAACATACAAGTTTGGATCTCTCTACAATGTATGTTTTTTTGGTAGCATTATTGAACTACTTAATTAACATTGAATGTGTGTAAAGTTATTTTAAACTGATAAGATAGGAAACATCAATTTCACGAGTTTACATGTAATTGAAGAGATAATGGAATTACATTAAAATTTAATCCTCTTATGTCTCATTGGATTGGTGTATTTGAAAGTTAGAATCTTAACTACTGCTTTCTTAATTGAATTCTATCTAAGGTTATTTTAAAGGCACCATAAATGATATGAACTATGAAGTGTCTTAATTTCTCATTGTTAAACATATGATGTGGCGAAGCATGTTGATGTTTCTCATATGATTTGACCTAAATCAAACAATTCATATTTTTTTGGATCCTAGTGAAGAATTGTGTTTTTATTATTTTAATCAACAATGGAAAAAACAGTTTATAGCTCCAAATCTAGTATTTCTTGCGAAACTGTATATTTATTGAAAAACAAATGAGAGGAAATTTGAAAATAGTGATGTTTTGGATCATTAAAAAAAATATTTGTGATGACAGAATATGAGATGGAATTAAAAGAGATTGTGTATGGTGAATAATCTTATATAACATAAGAATCCTAATGTTCATTTTATGATTGTGGATGTTGAAATGGTCAAAGACCATGAAATATGTGATGGAAACCATGTACATGGATCATGTTTTAATTCACATATTTTTTAAGTGGGCTATCTGAAAGAAGTTTGGCATGGACAATATAGTTTTCTTCCTATGTTCACTTGGAAGAGAAATGTTACAAAAAAATTAATGGTATCAACTATTAAGAAAACATCTCACTTTTCAATATGAGAAATTCCTTTCATATTTTCCTATCCATAGAAATATATTATGATTATTAAATCTTCCAAATAAATTTCAAAATTATTTTTCATAATGGAAATTTATTGAAAGATGAGTATAGAATAGACTTGATAGTTTGGATAATCCAAATCACACTTCAATGATATGAAAGTTTTGATGATTTTTTATGCATTAAAGATAACATATATGAGTTGGACTATCTGTTTTGATGATGTAAATTGAGATGACCCAATTTCAATAAACATATACATTAAATCATTATACATGATTATCTGTTATATCTCACAATAAATCACACCCTAAACCCCAACTGATTATTCTTTGGAGTTGGGTTACACAAATGACTTATTTTAAAACCTAGTGTATAATTCATCCATAATTGCATTTCACATGTCTTCATTATAGACATATTATGATTCCTTGGCTCAAATCATCGGGTTTGAGCTGACGTGACACATGACCTCATGCGTGCCTTCCCATACACAAGATTCTATCGACTAAAGAGGTTTAACCGTACTGTGGGGAGACTATGCCCTTGATATCAAATAACCATCATAGTAAATGTAAAAACTATGATATCAGTAGCCCAGAGTTAGTGGTTATTTTATTATCTTGACATAAGATACAAACAATCGCATCCCAAAGTACCGAATGGATTAGTAGTATTAAAAAACTAGATACATACTGGAATTACATATTACATTTGAAGACTTAAAATACAACATAATATATTCTTTGAGAACATAATTATTCGCTTTATCATATCCCTGCATGTCAATTATAAAACAATTCATGAAATTTTGGGGAAATGAAACATAAGAAAAGGGATGAACTCATATACTCAGTAATGGTATGCGTACAGGAGAATCTAATAAGTCATAAATCATATGACAAAAATAAATGATGATAAAGTAATTCCATATAAATAATCACATGATCTAGAAAATAATCCATGGATAGTAAATCAAATAATCAAATGGATATCAATAATTGAGTTCATAATGGTGAAATGCATAATGCCAAACATCTGAAACATAATGTCGTGGCCTCGACTAAGATATCTAAAATGTCATCAAGGTCCTGTGCCATGGCATCTGAATAAATGGGTAATACCGCAAACAAAATCAAAGCTAGTTTGTCTCATGAGACCTATCAATGCATTGATGCGCTATAGTAGGACCCACCCATCACTTACTAAGTCTAATTTATTCCTCATATGAATAAATAATACAACTGAATCAACACACCTTAACAATCAATAATTGTCCATATTGAAAGAACTATTACATGAAATGTCAATACTTTTTCCCAACCAAAATGATCATAAAACATATGAAGAAATATGGTGGATGATATCATTAGATTATCTCCTCAACATAAGGTTCAACAAAGGATGCTGGCATTGATGAAAATAATTTAAAAAGTTTATAGGAAAATTTCTTGGGGAAATTACCTTTTCCACTTTAAAATTTACTTTTTAAAATCTTAAAATTACACATGTAATAAAGAAATCATTTTATTTGAAAAGAACCTTATAAACTTGTAAAGTAAGCTTCAAAGAATCAAAACATCATGAATTTGAGAAATTATATTCATGTATTACAAGTTAAAAAACATTCCTTTCACACTTTTAAGAAAAGATAAATAGTACATCGTTTGAAAAACGACATGAAGATTATTTTTAAAACATTTTGTAAAAAGTCAAATAAGGATAAAAATGACTTTAAACAATAATCATAGAATAGTAAAAACATTTTTGAAAACATTTTTAGAAAATACGAACATGAATGAGAAATATTCCTCAGTAAATACTTAAAAAATAAAGAATCCTGAATAATAATGAGATTATGAAATAAAACTTTACCTCATGTTTGATTTCCTTTGTATGTGTTTGAACCTCATTTATAATAAATATAGATTTATTATAAATATATTTCAGAACCATAATCATTTAAATCATACCTTATATGATTTACTTATAATAGTTTATCACCTGTTTATTATCAATTCATTGTAAAAATCATTGTTTCAGGTGGTAACTACTTCATTTTTCATGTATTATTTGGTTCGATAGTCTCGGTCCTTGTACTTTGATCAAGTTTAAATCATCTCCAAAATTTTAATAATGATATAAATATTATATATATTCCTTATATACATATTTAGAGTAATCCATAAAAGATATAGATAGAAAATGAATTAAATCATTCATGGAGATGGTAGACCGTACGTACGTATGAATACTGTTTTAACTTTTCAATGGGTGGAATGAAAGAAAGGTAAATAATATTTCACCTTTCCGGAATCATTATTATATTATATATACCATATATATTCATTAAATCTATCATATCCAAGTAAAATAGAAATGAAAAATAAATTACATCGCTTTGTGGAGGTGGTGTTCCACACATACACATGAACAAAATTATTTCTTAAGGATTGGATCGTAATAAGGTAGATACTATATTATAATTCTAGAGGTATAATTATGTCATAATTATCACATATACTCATTAGTTTCATCTCTATAACCATCCAAGTAAAGTGGTGATGAAAACGAATTACACTGCTACGTGGAGACGATAAGCTCTACGTACGAACGAGAAATGTTTTCACCTCTAATAGGATGGAAAAGAGATGAAATATGGTTGTAACATAATCATAAAAACATCTCAGTATACTTATGATACTGAAATTATTTTAGGATGAGCACAACATATGAAGAGGAAGTTGAAGAAGAAATAAACATGAAAGAGTCGATAAAGACAATTACCTTATCTTCGGTGAACTCCTTTTAAATCTATTATTAAGGGACCTAGAGTCACTATTTTTGAAGGTATATAAACTTAAGAACCTGACTAAGGATGTTGAGAAGAGTAATGAGCATGGTTTGGTCGATATAGATGACTCAAAGTGGTGTGAAGTAGTAAGGGAGGAGGTTCCCTTTTATAATTGAGGTGAGATGTGCTTTTGGAATTTTTTTAAATATTAAATGAATAAAAATTATTTTTCATGTATAAATGTCTAAAAATTGATATAATTCAAAGATAAGGTGTAGATAAGTTTAAATCCTTTCATCCAATAAAATTTGTACAAGTTTTGGATATGTTTTCGCTTCTATCTTTTAGTTTTAACCCCTTTTTAACTCTTGAAAATTACTGTAGTATTCAAGGGTCAATAATGTTACTATAAAATACCAATGACCCATAAATAGACCATGGTAGATATAAATAGACTTATCCTATTCATTTGGACGAATATAAGATTTTTATGAATTTTAAATCATTTAATAAAATATTATTTTCATAAATGTTTTTAATGTCAATTTTAGAACTGTTTAATCAGTTTGATTTTAATAACACCAATACAATAAATAAATTCAGATAAAATTCATCCATACCTCTCTAATATGTTATTTTTATCTATAAAATTCATGGGACACATTAATTATTTTAAATTATACCACTTTTAATTATTTTTATATCATTTATTTTATTTTTCCATTAATTTAATAATTACTGTGTCATCATTGTGTAAGCATTTATGGTAATTATTTTTTCACAAAAAATTTAAAATAAATTATTTTGATGAAGATAAATCATTTAGATTTAAAAAGAGTATTTATAACCAAACATATCCTCTGGTTCATTTAAATTTGGTGTTGCGTGTTGTATACGCTATCAAATATAGTATCCTTTTAAAGTATTGAGGTCACATGCACTATGAGATATTGGAAAAATTAAAATTATGTAAAAGGAAAGATATCATAAAGTCTTGGGGTGTTACATTCTTCCCTCAAAAAAATTTTGTCATTGAATTTTCTAGAATGTCACATCATGAATAGATTTGGGTAGTTCTTCAGCATACTTTTTTAAGGTTCCCACATTGGATCTTCAATATTACGATTTCTCCAAAGTTATTTTACTAGTCGAGTTGTTTGATTCCTCAACACTTGTTCTCTAATGTCCAGAATCTGGATATGCTCTTCATAGTAAGATAGATCAGGTTACAATTTTATTTCATCAAAGGTGATCACATGGTAGTTGGGGTTCGACCTAGTGGAAAAGGCACCCCATAACCCTGCATCAAATCCTAAGATCAAATCCTGGTAGAGCCCCAATATTTGGGCTGGTTAGATTAATATGAGTGCACAGTGGTTGTGGGAGAAGCAACGAGTCTTTGCGGGGTTGGCTGGCTTAACATCAGAAGTTGCGACAGGTAGGTCGTCGACGCCAGGAGTGGTGGAGTCGATGACGGCCTGCGATGCATCAGGCTATGGTAGGAGAGTCGTCGATGTCGGGTGGTGGATGCGACGATGATCTGTGATGCATGAGCCCTCAACAGAGGTGGTTTATGACATCAATGATAGGTGTTGGCATCAGTGGAGGTTCAACAGCGGGGGGAAGTCGGGCTCAACAACGGTTAGGAGTTGGCATCGGTGGAGCGACGACAGGGGCTCAACAACATATGAGGTCACGAAAGAGGCTACACATCAACAATCTCCTCAGACAGAAAAAAAGATAATGATGTTGTTTAGATCTCTATATGTAGGTCTCAGAAGAGGTTCAAAGTTTCAAGCAACCACCATAGAACAGTTAAAATTGGAAGAATGTGAGGGTACGACTTTGGCCATCGGTACCAGACACCATGGAGTTCTGCATGAGACATTTCTTGTTGATCAAGCCTTGCAAGTCGGGATATTATGATCATCATTGAAGCATCATCTTGGGAGGGGTTTCTATGCTGTGTGTCTGATCTCTGGGTATTCACCGTCATGTATTAGGCCTAGTGCCTCTGGTACTACAGGCCATGTAATTTTTCCTCTCAACCTAATTAAAAAGGGGATTATCAAAAAATTAATAAAAAAATAAGGCCTTCGGCCTTTGGGTAGAGGTGAGCACATGTGTTGGCTCTGACATGTACTTTCTTAACAATGATATATGAAACTAAAAGAATTGGTGTCCTAGAACCAATTGGTTTTACTTTGATTACATGGATATTTAACGTATTATTACATATTGTTCATTGTTCTGCATGACTATGATGTAATAATGCCCTAGAGTATTTGTTACATTGATAAGGTCATGGCAGTTCCCCACTACAATGAGAACCTTGAAATGCTATAAAAATATTCTTAAATATAGTTCTGTGGTTGGATGACATGCTATGATGGGACACATAGCATGCAGACCGTCAGGTGCGAGTACTCCTAAGCAGCTGAGACTTCCTCTCATGAAGTTTTCACTTGATAATCTCCAAGATAGGAGATTATGAGAACATACCCATAAGTAGGAATTCCACATATTTTGGTGTCATTATATATTTCTATCTGTGATCATGTGTAATGATCCTTAGACTTTAAGATTATCATTAATACATGTTACGACTTACACACTTTGATTTACTAATGAAAACCATCACGCAGACAGCTGGCGGGAAGTAGGGTATGTTGGGTGCGTCATGAGTGGCATGTTATTAATGGATAAGTTGAGGAAGGATTTATCCCTTCCATTTATGAAAGTTGATGTCTCAGACCTTTGATTGAAATAGAACCGTTGCATGAAATTCCATGTCCATGGTGTAACAACGAGTTTATTTCAGGTAGTCAATGAATGGCGTATCAAGCATAAAAGTTGATTACACAATCATGAAACCTTCTTGAAGAGATATTGAGACAAAGAGATTATATTACACAGTGAACGTTCGTATGTGGATGTCGTTGTTGCGACTTTATGTTCTCTCTCTTGGGTGCCTTGACTCGTTGCTAGATAGTACTCTTGGACTTTAGGCAAGCCCACCTAATGCTAATGAGAAAGAATCCCAGAGGGTCACTCACTAATTGTTTTTGGTGGTCTCGGTTAAATTTTATTTGAATTTAATTAATGAAATAAACATTATTCACAAGATTGTGGAATAATTTTATTCAAGTTAAAATGATCTCATAAATTAAATTAAATATATTTATTTATTTTATTGAACATTTAATAAATATTTATTTATTAGTTTTTAAATAAAATATTTATTGAAGAGAATAATTTATTTATTTATTTATTCAGGTGTTCAATAAATGGAAGTGGAGTTCGAGCAGACCAAGTTTTTTCTAGTAGTAAAATAATTATTTGCAAGACGGTAAATAATTATTTAACTGGTTGGCATAAATTAAAATAACGCTGCTATTATTTTATGATGCGAAATTTTATTTATAATTCCATTTTGCACAAGTTGGCGCACCATAAATAATGACACGGTATTATTGTTAAATGAATGAGTTTCCTCTAAGTTCATGAATGTATTTAATTGTTGGTATACAATTAAATATTATAACTGAAATTCCATGTATATAAATAGGAAAGTACGCCTATTGTGCCAGACACCACACCACACGCCTGGTGAATTGAAAATTGTTGAGCTAAAAAATTTCTCTCTCGAACCCTCTTCTCCCCCTTCTCATGAATGAGATACGTTCTTTGAGGCCAAAGAATAAGCGATCAAGAACGACTGACACAAGACACTCGCTTTACCGCACTAGCACCCAGAGAATGAGCGATGTCGATTGGAGGCCATCAGAGCATGTGTGGATCACCGCTAGAGGGATTCTAGTTTGGATTCTTACAAGCACAACAAGATAATCTAGAAGGGTTATTCTGAATGATCAAAATCATCAACGAAGAAAAATATCAAAGATACAAGTATTATTTTTCTTTATGAAATTAATTAAATTAATTATAAACAAGATGCGCAAGATCCTATCTAAGGTTTCAAGCCTCTTTCTTCTTTATCTAAATCTTTGATTATATTCTATGGATACTGGAATTCATCATCGTATTGATCTTGAAATAATCATTGATCATGGTAAAAATCAAAGTTGGGTCCCATCCCAAACACGCTTCCGTTACGCCCGGAACCTTCAAGTGGCATCTGAGGGGTTACATCATAGTTTATAATTATTTAAATATTTCGTTGATGAATTAAACATTTAATAATTTAGGTTTTTCAATTCAAGTTAATCGTTCTACAAATCTAAATCTCGAGAACTATTCCTACTCTTTTGTTTATTGTTAAACTTACAAAAACAAGTTTTTCTATTAATTTTTATTAAAATAAAATAGAGGATCTTATCTGGAGGTTCCAAAGCTTCCTGGCCCTACAACACCAGAACACACAACGTGTATTCAGCAGTACACACCGTGTAGTCAAGATTCAATGCATCAGACCGGTCCGCCAAACCAAGTCATGTGTTGGAGTCTTTCGAAGTCTTAAATGACTCAGTGTGTTGACTAGGAACAGGTGGCACATAGTTTCCATATTACATGATGTGTGGCCCAATGGACATAGTGTGTAGTCCCTTCGGGTTAGGGTTGGACCATGTACCCCATACACAGCTTGCCCAACTGGAGACCGTGTAATGAGGAACTACATGGCATGTGGACAACTCAACACACCGTGTACTCTGAAGATTTCTGAAGTACACTCACACACTGTTTCCCCGAGCATGTACTTCGGATAGATGGTTAAAAATAATATATGCTGTGTAGTTGGAACTACACGTCTTGTACTCATCCAAATTATGCATATTTATTAAAATTTATTGTTATATTATACAAACCCTTGAGACGTGTACCATCATGCGAGCATAAAGCTAAGGCAAAACACGTGATAGGTGTTATATATATGTGTGTTTAATTTAACATCTGTGTAATGTCCATTTCTACTCATTGGGTAGTTATGAATAGGAATTCACCAGGTTGCCTCCAAGGTACAAGTTACACACAAAGATAATTTTAAATGAATTTATTTGTTTAAAATTACGATGGATGAGAATCTCAAGGAAATTTATAAAAGAGTTTAAGATAAGAGGATTAATTAATTAAAGATGATAATTAATTGATTTGAGCGTGATTTATCTTAAACAAGAATGATTAAAGAATTGATTGCTAGTTTTATTTATGCATAAATATCATTGCATGTATGGATGATCATGAGCTAGACCAAGACCTCTTTATGTGGATGGTTTCTTTTAATTTATTTATTTTAATTAAATTTGTTAGCATGTGAGCCTTCTCTTCATTAATATGTAGGGCCCGCGTGCCCAATGTTCTTTTATGTAAAACCCCTTTTTACCCCTCAACTACATGTGAGTTAAAAAAAGTCATATGTAATGGATGGAACTCCCAAGCTAGTGGAGTCAGTTCAAGCTGGAGTCAAGATGAAACCAATCCCAGGAGATACAGAGGTGGACAGGTGGAAGCTGTAAACATGAACCCAAAAGGTTTAAGGTGTTTCTCCCCTAGGCCAGAGTTATTTTATCAACCACTAGATAAAATAACCATTATAAAAATCTCATGATCATTCCATTTATATTATTTTATTTCTCTCAGTTGCATGGTTTATCATTATGGATGTGTTGTCACGGTCACATAATTAATGAATTAAACAAGCATACAAGATGGAACAAAAATAAACCAGACTTATTCTTAAATATTATCAAGACATAGTCAAATCACTTAAGTAAGTTCTACTTAATATTAACAAGCGTGTTATAATGATAATAAACAATTCATGCATAAGAGATAAAAACCCCTCAAATAAAATATTAAGTCAGAACAAGCCTTCCATTACTTTATTAAGGGAAAAATTCAATAAAACTATGTGTTTGACCAACCCTTTTTGGGACACTTACTTTTATATAGGAATCCCTTATGAAAGGTTTTGGGTTGACTTAACCATATTTCATCAAGAGGAGTAGCCCTTGCTAGAATTGGTTTAATATTGGAGGCAAGAGTTGAGGAACTACAAAGTTATGATTTCAGGATTGGGGAGTCCACTCAACATATCAAGGAGCTACAAGCCTGCATTTGGCAAAGACCTATCTACCTAAATACCTTCTAATAGCTTGAATAACCCTTGTTGGTGTTATACGAAGGGGGATATGGATCCTTGCCACTAGAATGTCATAGAAAATGGACATTCCAAGTTCAATGGTGAGGGATATTGGGACTTGATAAAATAGTTGGAGACTTAATAAAATTTATTATTTATGATAAAATGTAATCAAGGAAGTACTAATGATCTGCTCTTTTAATTGTAGAATAAAAATGAAAAAAATCATCAACCACACTATCCCTACGATCAATTCTGGATAAAGGCAACATCCTCATCGGCAGTAACTTACAGGAATGGTTTAGATGCCTTTGGGTTATCCTACGCCATGAACAGAAGTCTTACATGCTGGAGTCAGCAGTACCTGGTCTGCCTGCCAAATAGGCAAGTGATGAGGATTTCATGGTCTATGAGAAACATATGAACGATGCGGTCGATGTTCAGTGTTTGATGGTATAATTAATGTCTAGTGAGCTCATGAAGTCTCATGAAAACATGGATGTTTATAGCATGCTCAAGCACCTCCGTGGTCTTTACCAGGAGAGAGTAAGACAAGAAAGGTTTGAGATCTCTAAGGCACTCTTTCAGAGTAATCTTGGATAAGGTTCCCCAGTTGGGCCTCATGTTATCAAGCTCTTTGGCTACATTGAGCACCTAGAGGTTCTAGGGTTTAAACTCCCCGAAGAACTGGGCACCGATCTCATTCTCGCATCACTCCCTCCGAGATTCTCTAACTTTGTTGTCAATTTCAATATGAACAACATTGAGAAGTCTTTATATGATATTCTTATCCTCATTCACTAAGTGGACAATGATATAAAGCATCAAAATCCTTATATCCTTATGGTGAATAAGAGGAAAGGGAAGGAGAAGAGATTTAAGCTTAAAGCTTCTTCATAGCCTTCCAAGAAAAGGAATATCAAAGGGGAGTTAAGGGAACAAGAGGCTATTTATTTCGCATGTGGAAAGAAGGGCCACTGGAAAAAGAACTACACCCAGCCTAAGAAGCAAGGGGAATCTTCAAGTACATTTGTTATCGAATGCAATCTATATGTTTCTACAAATTGGGTATTAGATACAACTTGTGGTGCTCACATATGTATCTAAATATATGAACCAAGTAGATTTAGGAATATTGATCGAGGGGAGGTATATCTAAGAGAAACCAACAGAGCCAGACTTGCTGCTGTAGCTGTCAGGGATTACCACCTCACGTTGCCAACTAGGATGATCTTGGTGTTAAAGGGTTGTTATTATGTGCCTTATGTTCCTAAAAAAATTATTTCTATATCTAGATTAGATACATATAGAATTTTTTTCAAGTTTGTAAATGAATTTTGCTTCTTTTAGAAAGATAGCATTTGTTGTGGTAGGTCACATTTATACAATGGACTTTACGTGTTGGATTACACAAACCAAGTAATGGCAATCGATAACAAAGATACTTCACATGACTCATACCACACCCAACTTTGGCATCACCAGCTAGGTCATGTAAATGAAAAATGCTTGACAAAGTTACATCAAGATGTATATTTAGATTCTTTTTAACTAAAACCACTTGGCGTATATCATGCATGTTTACAAGGCAAAATGACCAAATCCCCATTTAGTGGGAAAGGTGAAAGAGCTAAAAAACTTCTTGAATTGGATCATACCGATGTTTGTGGACCATTTATAGTTGAATCAAGGGGAGGGTACTCGTACTTCATAACTTTTACTGATGATTTTAGTAGATATGGATATATCTACTTAATTAGGTATAAGTTAATTTTTTTTTGATAAGTTCAAAGAATACAAGAATAAAGTTGAGAACCGATTTGGTAAGAAGATTAAGAAACTATGCTCAGACTGAGGTGGAAGATATCTTAATCAATACTTCATTTATTACTTATGGGATTTTTGGATCCTATCCCAACTCACTCCTCCAAACACGCCTCAGTGGAATGGTGTGAGTGAAAGGAGAAACCACACCCTGTTGGACATGGTGAGATCAATGATGAGTCACGCGAGTCTTCCATTATCCTTTTGGGGATATGCGTTACAAACAATGACAAGCATACTAAACCATGTGCCAACTATATTAATAAATGGTATTCTATATGAGTTCTAGAGTGGAAGAAAAGCCATGTTATCAAATTTACTTGTGTGGGGTAGCAAAGCATTTGTTAAGGCCTATTCAAGTAACAAACTCGCACCTCAAGGGAAAAAGTGTACCTTTATAGGATACCCCAAGGAAACAAGGGGATATTACCTATATAGCCCCTTATATAAAAAGGTTATAATGGAAAGACATTCTATATTCTTTGAGAGGGAGCACATCTCCAAAAAAGATAGTGGGAGAGAGATAGACTTTGATGAAGTCGAGGCTCAAGGTACACAAGAGTTGGTATAAAGACATATTCCATAATGCCCCATGGAAGAAGAATATGTTCCAAAGACACAAGTACTACATAGGAGTACACAAGAGGTTAGAGAACTAGAACGATACAGTTTTCTAGTTATCGAGGATGGTGACTCCTTATTAGTTGACAATAATGATCCTATAACCTACAAGGAAGTAGTAAGTGGCACAAACGTTTCCAAGTGGCAAGAATCCATGGATTCTAAAATGGATTCCATGTACCAAAACCAAGTCCAGATTTTGGTAGATCCTCCAGTTGATGTAAATCCTATTGGTTGAAAATGGGAATTCAAGAAAAAACTGTACATGGAAGGATAAGTCAGTACCTATAAGGCATGACTAGTTGCAAAATGTTTTAAACAACTTTAATGAATTGACTATGATGAAACCTTCTCACTAGTTTCAATGCTGAAATCCATCATAATTATACTTGCCATTGCAGCTTATCATGACTATGAGATTTGGAAAATGGATCTCAAAACAACATTCTTTAACAGGAACCTTCAGGAAGATGTCTACATGACACAAACTGAAGTGTTTGTGACTCTAAAGGATTCCAATAAGGTATAAAAGTTACAGAAATACATTTATGGATTAAAGAAAGTATCCAGGTCATAGAACATTTGTTTTGATAAAGCCATAATAGAATTTGGTTTTATCAAGAATGAATGTGAGTTTTGTGTCTACAAACGGTTTAGTGGGAGTGTAGTCATTTTCCTAATAGTATATGTTGATGACATATTACTTATTTGAAACGAGATACCAGTCTAATAGTCTATTAAGGCATGGTTGAATCAATGCTTCTCCATGAAAGCTTGGGTGAGAAAATGTATATTCATGGGATCAAGATACATCATGATAGATCCAAGAGATTTTTGGGCCTAAGTCAAAGTACATACATTGATAAGATACTGAAGAGATACAATATGGAATAATCCAAGAGGGGATTGTTGCCATCATCAAATGTCATTCATCTTTCCAAGAAAACATGTCCTCAGACACATGAGGAAAGAAAGATAATTTAAAGGACTCCATACACATCAGCGATTGGGTTATTCATGTATGCCATGATATGTACTAGGTTGGATGTCGCCTACACATTGAGTACAGTAGGCAGATATCTGACCCAGGTGACAACCATTGGATGACAGTCAAGACTATCCTAAAGTATCTGAGGTGTACAAAGGATATGTTCCTAGTTTATAGAAGAGATGAGGAACTAGTCATCAGAGGATATGCATATGCTAGTTTCTAGACTGATCAAGATGACATGAAGTCACAAACTGGATACATCTTCACTTTGAATGGAGGTGTAGTGAGCTAGAAGAGCTCAAAGTAGAGTGTGGTCGTAGATTCTATAGTAGAGTCCAAGTATATCACATCTTATGAGGTAGTTAAAGAATCAGTTTGGATGTGAATCTTCATCCAAGATCTAGATGTGATACCTAGCAGTAAAGATCCCATCACACTATACTGTGATAATACTGCAGTGGTAGCTCTCACAAAAAATCCAAGGTCACATCAGCAGACAAAACACATACTTTAGAAGTATCATCTATTGGGGGATTTTTCTCAGATAGGTGAAGTTTTAGTGAGCAATATTTCCATGGAAGACAATGTGGAAGACCCCTTGACTAAATCCTTGACTCAGCAAAAGCATGATCATCATGTGAGGTCTAGCAGAATGAAAGTTGTAGGCAGTTGGCTCTAGTACAAGTGGGAGTTTGTAAGAGTTGGTGTCTAAGAACCAAATGGTTTTACTTTGATTACATGGATATTTAATGTATTGTTACATATTTTTCATTGTTCTTTATGACTATGATGTAATAATTTCCTAGAGTATTTTTTGCATTGATAAGGTCGTGGTAGTTCCCCACTATGATGAGAACCTTGAAATGCTATAACAATATTTTTAAATATAGTTCTCCAGTTAAATGCAATGCTATTATGGGACACATAGCATGCTGACCGTCAGGTGTGAGTACTCGTAAGTAGATGATACTTCCTCTCATGAAGTTCGCACTTGGTAATATCCAAGATATGAGATTATGAGAACAGACCCGCTAGTAGTAATTCCGCATGTTTTGGTTTCATCAGATATTTCTATCTGCGAGTGTTTGTAATGATCCTTATACTTTAATATTATCATTAATACGTGTCACAACTTACACACTTTGATTTACTGATGAAAATCGTCACGTAGATAGTTGGCGGGAAGTAGGGTACGTTGGGTGCGTCACGAGTGGAATGTTATTAATGAATAAGTCAAGGAAGGATTTGTCCCTTACATTTATGGAAGTTGATATCTTGACCCTTTGATTGAAATAGAATCGTCATGCAAAATTCCATGTCCAAGGTGTAACGATGAGTTTATTTCAAGTAGTCAAAGAACGACGTATCAAGCATAAAAGTTGATGACACAATCATGAAACCTGCTTGATGAGATATTGTGATACAAAGATCATATTACACCATGAGAATTCATATGTGGATGTCATTTTTGTGACTTTACGTTCTTTCTCTTGGGTGCCTTGACCCACTGCTAGACAGTGCTTTTGGACTTTAGGCAAGCCCACCTAGTGCCAATGAGAAAGAATCCTAGAGGGTCACACACTAAGTGTTTTTGGTGGTCTCGGTTAAATTCTATTTGAATTTAATTAATGAGATAAATATTATTCTCAAGACCATGGAATACTTTTATTCAAGTTACAATGATCGCATAAATTAAATAAAACATATTTATTTATTTTATTAAACATTTAATAAATATTTATTTACTAGTTTGTTAATAAAATATTTATTTAATAGAATAATTTATTTATTTATTTATTGGGGTGTTCAATAAATGGAAGTAGAGTTCAAGCATACCAAGGTTGGTCTAGTAGTAAAATAATTATTCACAAGATGGTAAATAATTATTTAACTAGTTGACATGAATTAAAATAATGCTGCTATTATTTTATGATGCATAATTTTATTTATAATTCCATTTTGTGCAAGTTGGCACACCATAAATAATGAAAAAATATTATTATTAAATTCATGATTTTTCTCAAAGTTCATGAATGTTTTTAATTGTTGCTATAAAATTAAATATTGTAACTAAAATTCTATGTATATAAATAGGCAAGTACGCCTATTGTACCAGACCCCACACCATATGCTTGGTGAATTGAGAATTGTTGAGCCAAAAAATTTCTCTCTTGAATCCTCTTCTCAACCCTCTCAATAACGAGAGACGTTCTTCAAGGCCGAAGAACAAGTGATCAAGAATGACCTACAGAAGACACTCGCTTCACCACACTAGCACTCAGAGAACAAGCGGTGTCGATCGGAGGTCATCAGAGCACGTGTGGATCATCGCTAGAGGGATTCTAGTTTGGATCCTTACAATCACAATGAGATAATCAGGAAGGGTCATTCCAAACGATCAACATCATCAACGAAGAAAAATACCAAAGATAAAGGTATTATTTTTCTTTATGAAATTAATTAAATTAATTATAAACACGGTGTGCAAGATACTCTTTAAGGTTTTGGGACTCTTTCTTATTTATCTAAATCTTTGATTACATTACATAGAGACTAGAGTTCATTGTCGTATTGATCCCGGAATAATCATTGATCATGCTAAAAATCAAAGTTGGGTCCCATCCCAACCACGCTTCCGCTACGCCTAGAACCTTTAGAAACACATCATGTACTTTAGAGAGGATAGGTGGCATTGCCAAATGGTATGCCACAGGTCCAATTCTTTCTAGAATTTCAAAAGGTCCAATGTGCCCGAGACTCAATTTTCCTTTCTTATCGAATCTTATAACACCCTTCCATGGAGAGAACTATAAGAAAATATGATCCCCGACTTGAAATTCCAAATATTTTCTTTGATTTTCAGCATAACTCTTTTTCCCACTTTGAGTTAATTTAATATGTGTTTGAATAGTATTTACCTTTTTTGTTGTTTCCTCCACAATTTCTAGGCCTATAAGAATCCTTTCACCAACTTCATCCCAATAAGTTGGAGTATAACATCTCTTTCCATATAATTATTCATATGATGACATTTGAATACTTGAATAAAATCTATTGTTATAGGAAAAATCTACCAAAGGTAAATATTGATCCTACATACCTTTAAAGTCAAGTGAGCATAACCTAAACATGTATTCTAATGTTTGGATAGTTCTTTCAGATTGCCCATCAGTTTGATGATGATAAGCAGTGCTCAAATAAAGCTCGATATCAAGAGATTTTTGAAGACCTTTCTGAATTTTGATGTAAATTCTGGATCACGATCATACACAATTGAAAGAGGTGCACCATAAAGTCTTACTAGTTCATTAATATAGATTCATGCAAGTCACTCTAGAGGTAAATATTCTCTTATAGCGAGGAAATGTGTATATTTGTTAAGTCAACCAATAATAAACCATATCCCATATTTCTTTCTAGGATTCTTCAGTAATCTAGTGAAAAGGTCTATATTAATGTCATCCCATTTCCATGTAGGAATAGGAAGAGGTTGCATGAATCCCCTAGGATGCTGTCTTCCAGCCTTCACCTATTGAAAAACTAAATATCTTGACACATAATCAGCAATTTGCCACTTCATATTATCTCACAAAAAATTTTACTTCAAATCTCTATATGTCTTGGTGCTGCCAGGTTCTCTAGAGTGGTATTAGGCTCATGTGGATCACTCTCATCAAACTTGACATGGATAGATTCTTATACACATTTAGTTCTTTTGTTAAACACTCTATAGGCTTTACTAGTGATTGAATATCCTAGAAAAATTACTTCATCACTCTTGGATGAAAACTTGTCAATATTGTCCTTAGTATTAAGGATATAAACTTTGCAACCAAAAACTTTTAAGTAGCTTACTTTGGGTTTTCTATTGTTCCATAACTCATATGGAGTTCTTTTAAGAATGGTTCTAATCAACACTCTATTAATAATATAGCATGGTGTATTTATAGATTCATCCCAGAAATAAATGGGTAAGTCATATTCACTAAGAATGGTTCTAGCAATTTTTTTCAAGGTCATATTTCTTATTTCTAAAACTCCATTTTGTTGAGGTGTTCTAGGGGCAGAGAAATTATGACTATAGCCATTTTGTGAGAAAAATAATTCAAAATCTTGATTTTCAAACTCACATCCATGATAACTTCTTATGGATTTAATTCTAATCCGTTAATATTTTCTACAGTTTTAGAATATTTGATGAAATGAGAGTAGGATTCACTTTTGTGAGCCAGAAAGAAAGTCCAATTATATATAGAAAAGTCATCTACAATAACATAAACATAGTGCTTCTCATTTAAACTAGAAACTCTAGATGGTCCAAAAAAATCCATGTGAACCAACTTGAGAGGTTGAGAAGTTGATGATTCTTTCTTTGGTTTGAAGGAAATTTTGTAATGTTTTCCCTTTTGACAAGGATTACACACTTTATCATTTGGAAACTCATGTTTGGGTAGGTCTATGACTAAAATTTTTCTAGTTAGCTTTCTAAGGGAGTGAATATTGCAGTTTCTTATTCTTCTATGCCAAAACCAAGTCTCTTTGTAAAATACACTTAAACATGAAGCATTTTGAGAAACTAAAGAATCTATGTTAATAGAGTATACATTTTCATTTCTTAATGCAGAAAATAATAATTCATTTATAGAATTAAAAACATCGCAAGCATCATTTTAAAATTTAACATGAAATCCATCATCACGTAATAGTGAAATATTAAGTAGATTATTTTTCAGTCCATCAACAAAGAGTACTTTGGAAATTAAAACTGAGTTAGAGTTACCGATTTGGCCAAGACCAATTATTTTTCCTTTAGCATTGTCACCAAAGGTGACATGTCCACCATCAATTTTTATTAAGCTCTTGAAGCATGAATAGTATCCTATCACATGTCTTGAACACCCACTTTCCATGTACTATAAGCTTTTATAAGAGCTCTTTAAACAATTTTCCTAAAAAATATTCAAATAAAAAGAGACTTTGGAACCCATATTTGTTTCGGTCCAGTAATATTAGTGACTAGTGCTTTAGTAACCCACATCTGCTTCATAGGTTTCTTATAAACATTATGTAAAGTATTTTAAAAATAAACCTTATTTGGTCCAGAAATCTAGAAACAGTAGAGAGTGTATCATAATTTGAACTAGCATAATGCTTTCCAGAACTAGGAGTAAATCTGTATATTCTAGATTTAGAAAAAAATTGGTTTTTTCAAAATTTCTTTTTCCAGGTTGATATCCAATACCAGTAGTGTATTTAGGGGTAATCTATTTACACAACATTTGTACCAAGTAATATTTAACATTAGCTAACCTTTCAAGGTCCTTTTTCAATTGTTCATTTGATAACTTTAGTTCATTGTTTTATTTGAGTAATTGAATATTTTTATCTCTTTCTATAGTAAGTTCATATTTAACAGTTGAGGTAAGAACATGCTATTTCTTTAAATACTTTTATTTATCTTTTATTTCATTACATGTCAATTCAAGCACATTGCAGTACTCAAATATTTCTTCATTAGACATATTTTCAGAATCAGTTTCATCTCCAAAATAATAGGAATTTTTTATAGGAGATTTCAGTGTTACCTCAAATGTGTTTGTCATAAACCACATATTGGCTTTGTTAACCTGTTCATCATGTGAAGATTCTGAGTCACTTAAACTTTCCTCAGAAGCCCTCCACGATTCTTTCATTTCCTTTTTATACTTTCTATATTTGTCCCCATATTTATTTTTATACTTGAGCTTAGGATAGTCAGACTTTATATGTCCCTTTCACTTACATTCATAGGATACTATATCATCAGACTTGTCATTACTTTTACAATCTTTATTCCAGCTTCCCTTTTGATCATACCTTCCTATGAAGTAAGGATTTATGAAGGATTTCTTCCTTTTTTAAAATTTCTTAAACCTTATGGCTAATTGAGCCATTTCTTCATCACTATCAGGTAATGATTGTTCACTTCTAGAACTTTCTACAAAGACTTGTAATTTATCCTTTTCATTGTGTTTAGAGGTGGTAGTCTTGAATGCCACAAATTTTCTTTTGGATTCATCCTCCTCTTCCTTGTTGACTTTCAACTCCTCTTCATACATCATTAGTTTCCCAATGAGTTCTTTGATGGGTAATTTGGTTATGTCACCTGAATATCTAATATAGACATAGGTTTCTCTCCATATATCAGGTAGGCATATGAGAATCCTCATGATTTGTTCTTTGGTAGTGACTTATCTTCCAAGAGAAATCATTGTGTTGAAAATTTCATTGAACCTGAGATACATATTAGAAATAGGCTCATTAGGTTTCATTTTAAAGTTATCATATTTAATATTATAATTATCGAGTCTCATTTCTTTCACACTAGAAGTTCCTTCATGTGAAACAAACAAAGTATCCCAAATTTCATGGGCAGTTTTACATGCAAAAATTATGTTAAATTCCTCATCTCCTAAAGAAAAATATAAAGCATTCATGGATTTGATATTTTTATTATAGGTAGTCTTATTTGGGTTATCCCAAGTAATTCTATCAATAGTAGGAATTTTATACTCATCAATAATTGAAGACCAAATTTCAAAGCCCATACTTTCTAAATGAATTTTCTTTTTAATTTTCCATTGGGCATAATTAGTTCCATTGAAGAATGGTGGTCTATTTGTTGTAGAACCTTCCAGTATATTGTTCATAATAAATAAATACCTTTAAAGAGCTAGAAATTTATAATTAACATAAATTTACAGATCTTTAATGTACAACTAAAATCACAGTTGAATAGTTTTAAAAACAAAGTCTTAACAGGAATAAAAAATCCTCTAAAACCAAATATTGGTTGGAGTAGAGTACTCAAGAGGGGGCTGAATTGAGTATCTATTAAAAATTTCTATTGAAAAGTTTTCTTAAAAATATTCCCTAATAAAAATAAATACAGCCCAATTAATCAAGGTAATACAGTTATAAAAGTTTGACTGTTCAAATAACCTCTCAAAAGATTAAATAATTCTCAGTAATATCAATATGAGTTATTGATACTACTTTTAAAGCTATTATAATAAGGCAAAATAATTATAACTTCTATCCAATATTAACCATCAAAGTAAAATCTAGTGATTTCTAAAATATAAAGTAAAATAGAGAAAAACTAAATTCAAAGGCACAATGGATAAAACAAGTGGTTCAGTCTCAAGATGACACCTAATCCACTCCACTTGGTGATAACCTGCCACCAAGCAATTTATATTAATAAAATTGATCCACACCCTGGATTTTGGTAAACAATAGTGCACAGGACTGTCCAAGTCACACAACCTCTTCCATAGTTCTTCGCGGGTATAAACTACCAGGTCAAACAAGGACCTCTTCCACACTTATCTATGGGAGTAAAAATGTAAAATGGTATGAGAGGAAGTATATCTTGTATCCTTATGTTTAGTATAGGATACAATGTGTGTTTTAATACAGATACACACACACACACACTGCTTGAAAGCTGAAAATAGTACACAACATATCAAAGATAATGAGATAAGTTTAGAAGTGTTCTGAGTGTTATTATATGTAGCAATGGACTTATAGGATGAAGCAGATGAAAGTATCAAGTCCTCTTGTGTAAAACATAGTATCTCAAGTCTGGTGCTTTGGTTTCCAATTAGATCTAGATCATGTTCTTTATGGATTTGGTACTATAAATATGATTTTTATTATGATCTACGGCAGTCCAGCCTTTGGATCAAGAGTGCTTCGTGCGTTTTTCAGTTGTATCTTGTTGCATGTATCGGTTCACTCTTCAAAAATGCTCGCGCGTCTGCTACTCTACTACTGTGTATGTGTTTGTTTTTTCAACTTGACTTATCTTCCTTTTTAATTGTGAGTTCACCCATTGGAGTTGACATGATGCATGTATTCTACACCTCGTACCTCGTACTATCAGGTGACATTTCTACAAAGAAACATTAATTATGTTAGTGCCTTTAAATGACTCAATATGACCATTAGAAATTAAATTTAAAACTAAAAAACAGATTAAAGAATGATGCCACTGTCTTTATAGAAACGGTATCACTTGGAAAAGGAGTCACCTAGAAACGACGTCTTCTTCTTTGCCTTTGAGTGGTGAGACTGTCATGATGGCATAGTTGCATTGATATCAGGAAACGATAGCACATATGTGGTGTTATAATCACGATTTCTAGTGCTTTGAAAAACTTCGAACGATGTCTTAGTGATGGTAGTATGAAACTGGTGTCACAGACTTCATGTGATCTGAAACTGGTCATAGTGTCTGGGTCACGGTGTCTGGGTCACGATGTCTGGGTCACGGTGTCTGGGTCACGGTGTCTGGGTCACGGTGTCTGGGTCACGGTGTCTGGGTCATGGTGTCTGGGTCACGGTGTCTGGGTCACGGTGTCTGGGTCATGGTGTCTGGGTCATGATATCTAGTTCATGGTGTCTAGGTCATGGTGTCTAGGTTATGATGTATGGGTTACGATGTCTGGGTTGCAGTGTCTGGGTCCTTTTCTAGAAAACCAGAACCGGTGGCAACCTCACAGTTTCTCAAACTTAGCCAAATATCTGTATACAGACTTAAGCAGTAATATTCACAGAATGAATTAGAATTGATCATTCATAAAAGATATTCATTATAGAAAAAATTAAATATAATTTACAATAATCAAACAATATTTATAGGAATTAATATATTAGGTAAGTTTATTTAAAGCATAAAGAAACCAATCATCTCTACACATGATTTGAGATAGATTAAATAGGAGTAACATGATTTGTGATCCTTAAAACATGATTAAAACACGAGGAGTCCAAAAATAAACAATTTTAAAACAAGATGGTACTTTTAAAATGCTTGAAATAAAAATACATTTTTCAATAAAAGCAGTATTTTTCACTATTCACTGGAAAATTAATCTTTTCAGAAAAATATCATAAATTCACACTAAGAAAATTTTGATATGTTGATTTCAAAAATGAAGTTCATTTTTTAAAATAAATTTTCTAAAAATATAAATAAATATATTATATTATTTTCTTATAAAAAGTAATAAAATTCATTTTTATAGAAAATTTATAAAATAACTTTACTAAAAATTGAGTGTTTATTTCCCAAGAATTAGTCAATAAATTTTTTTTTTATTAAGTCCTTTATATATATATTTCATTATATGGTTATTCACACTCACCAATTTAACGGTTAGGTTATAACGACCATGTTAAAATAATAATATTTTAATAGTGTATCATGGTTCGTTTAAACTTGGTGTTGCGTGTTGTATACGCTATCGAATATAGTATTCTTTTAAAGTCTTGAGGTCACATGAACTGTGAGCTATTGAAAAAATTAAAATTATGTAAAAGAAAAGATATCATAAAGTATTGGGGTGTTACATTCTTCCCTCCAAAAAAATTTGTCATTGAATTTTTTAGAATGTGACCTCATGAATAAATTTGGGTAGTTATTTATCATAATTTTTTAAGTTTCCCACATTTCCTCTTCTATCTTATGATTTCTCCAAAGTTATTTTACATCTGAGTTGTTCGATTCCTCAACACTTGTTCTCTAATGTCCAGAATCTGGATATGCTCTTCACAGTAAGATAGATCAGGTTCCAATTCTATTTCATCAAAGGTGATCACATGGTAGTTGGGGTTCGACCTAGTGGAAAAGGCACCCCGTAACCCTGCATCAAGTCCCAAGACCAAATCCTAGTAGAACTCCAATATTTTGGCTTGTTAGATTAATATGGGAGCACATTGGAGGTGGGAGAAGCTACGGGTATTTACGGGGTTCACTGATTCGACATCAGGAGTGGCGACAAGCGGGTCGTCGAAGTCAGGAGTGGTGGAGGCAATGGTGGCCTGCGATGCATCAAGTTGTGGTAGGAGAGTCATCGATGTTGAGTGGTAGAGGTGACGATGATCTATGATGCATGAGCCCTCAACGAGGGTGGTTGATGGCATCGATGACAGGTGTCGGCGTCGGTGGAGGTTCAGCTGCAGGGCGAAAGTCGGGCTCGACGATGGTAAAGAGTTGGCAACGGTGGAGCGATGATAGGTTATCAACAACATATGAGGCCACGACAGAGGCTACACATCAACAATCTCCTCGAAAAAAAGATATTAATGTTCATCAGATCTCTAGATGTAGGTCTGAGAAGAGGTTCAAAGTTGCAAGCAACCACCATAGAGTGGTTCACATTGGATGAATGAGGGGGTATGACTTTGTCCATTGGTACCAGGCAACATGCAGTTCTATATGAAACACTACTTTCTGATCAAGCCTTGCAGGTCAGGAGCTTAGGATCATCATTGAAGCATCGTTTTGGGAGGGGTTTATGTGTTGTGTGTATGATCTTTGGGTATTCGCAGTCATGTATTGGGTGTAGTGCCTTTGGTACTGTGGGCTATGTAAGGTTTCCTCTCAACCTAGTTAAAAATGGGATTATTGAAAAATTAATAAAAAAATAAGGCCTTCGGGCTTTGGGTAGAGGTGAGAACATGTGTTGGCCCTGACACGTACTTCTTTAACAATGATATATGGAACACATCATGTACTTTAGAGAGGATAGGTGACATTGCCAAATGGTATGCCCCACCTCCAATTCTTTCTAGAATTTTAAAAGGTCCGATGTACCTGAGGCTCAATTTTCATTTCTTATCAAATATTATAACACCCTTCCATGGAGGCACCTTTAAGAGAACATGATCCCCTACTTGAAATTCAAAATATTTTCTTCTATTGTCATCATAACTCTTTTTTCTGCTTTGAGTTACTTTAATATGTGTTTGAATGGTCTTTAACTTTTCCATTATTTCCTCTACAAGTTCTTGGAATAAAAGCATCCTTTCACTAAATTCATCCCAATAAGTTGGAGTATGAAATCTCTTTCCATATAATTCTTCATATGATGCCATTTGAATACTTGAATGAAATATATTGTTATAGAAAAAATCTACCAAAGGTAATTATTGATCCTACATACCTTGAAAGTCAAGTGAGAATAACCTCAACATGTCTTCTAATGTTTGGATAGTCCTTTGAGACTGCCCATCAGTTTGATGATGATAAGCAGTGCTCAAATGAAGCTCAGTATCAAGAGCCTTCTAAAGACATTTTCAGAATTTTTATGTAAATTTTGGATCACGATCATACACAATTGAAAGAGGTGCACCATGAAGTCTTACTAGTTCATTATTATAGATTCGTGCAAGGCACTATAGAGGTAAATATTCACTTATAGCAAGGAAATGTGCATATTTGGTAAGTTGACCAACAATATATCTCATATTTCTTTCTAGGAGTCTTTGGTAATCCAGTGAAAATGTCCATATTAATGTCATCCCATTTCCATGTAGGAATATGAAGAGGTTTCATGAATCCCCTAGGATGTTGTCTTCTAGCCTTCACCTGTTGAAAAACCAAATATCTTGACACATAAAAAAAATTACCACATTATATCATCCCACAAAAAATGTTAGTTGAAATCTCTATACGTCTTGGTGCTGCTAGAGTGTGTATAGAAATTTAAGCTATGAGAATCATCCAATAATTCCATTTTTAGCTCAGGTATAAATGGTACACATAGTCTCTTTCCAAATTTTATAACACCATCTTCATTTACAAATCTTTCCAATTTTCCATAATTTACGAATTTAATTTTCTTTTGAAAATTCTCATCATCAGACTGACAACTTTTTATTTTTCCAATAAAGATGGTTTGACAATCATTTGAAAAAGGAGTGATGTTTCCCCTTCCTTAATAATTCTCATATCCATATTTACCATATCCATGAACATATGATCCTTTCAATCCTTATTTTGGATAGAAATCCATGATCTTTCCTACTCAATTCATACACTACCTTATTCTCCTTTCCTGGGTGGTTGTGTATTGAATAATCATAATCCTTGAGTATCTTGAGGCATCTCCTTTGTCTTATATTGAGCTCTTTCTGTGAGAATATATATTTAAAACTCTTATGATCTATGTATATCTCACATATTTTACCATATAGATAGTGACTCCATATCTTCAATGCAAAGATTATGACTTCTATCTCAAGATCATGAGTGAGATAGTTCTTGTCATGAACCAACCTGGGTCGACCTTGAAGCGGTCACCCGATCTGATCAGTGGCAAGGCCCGAGAGGCATTCCCGATCCTCCCAGGCCAGTGAAAAGTGCCAATGGAATCATAAGAGTCAACAATGAGAATTATTTCACCCAATAAAAATATGAATGAATAAAAATAGTGGAATACACAAAGGAGAAAACCAAACTAAACATGATTATCAAACTTTACATCATTTATTGCAAATAAAGATACAACAAACTGAACAACCACTACCCAAGAAAACTCAAACTAAAACTAATAGGACAACATCTACATGTGACCCTGAAGGTCACTCTCAAATCCACAACCAACTATCACCCAAGGCAATCAAACCAAAGTTGGAACCTACAACAGAAACTAAAAACAAGAAAAGAATATAGGCGTGAGTATTAAAACTCAATAGGTAAACCCGAATAAATATTTTCCCAATACACATCCTTTAAATAAAAAAATTGATTAACAGGTTTTAAATACAATTTATAAATATAGTTTTTTCTATAAATTGCATTTCAAAGGAAATAAATCACATCACAATCCATTTCTATCATATTTTAAAAAAAGACTCAAGGTAATAAGGGAAAAAGGGACCAAGTAAGAAGTGCACATTTTTCATATCAGTGAAAAAGGGGAGAAATACTTGTTCATTCAAAACATTCTTCTTGAAAATATTTTTAAAGAACCATACATTCTCAATTTCTAAGAAAACACCAAAATCAAGAATAAGGAATACTATTCCACACAACGACAATAATGGTACGAAAGGTACTAACAACGGAGAAACATGGGAAAACCTAGGAACTTAGAGGAGAACCAAAACATACTAATTCATGAGACCCCATCCCCAGTAACATGCCACACATGATGAAATAAAAATGACCAAACACCTGACCACCCTAACTCAGGACAGACTGAGGGGCCCAATCCCATAACAATACACCCAAATACCCACATACTATGGTCCACTGGTCAGTTCATGAACTACCAGTTCAAAAAACATTCTTAGAATTCCTCTTTGTTTTGCTAGGTTCCCATGCCATGTTCACAAAGGGTTGTGCCACACATTCCAAACAACAATCCATATATATATACCATCATACACATCACACAAACTGGCACCTCCCTGACCACCTCAAGGAGTAGTCCTTGCCTTAAAACATTTATTACATAAGGGAGGTCCCATACTGAGGACACTCCCATCTCATGATAATCCAACAAGGAAATTCTCAATATTGAAGGGGTTTTCCCAAATGTAACCATTTTAAGAAAAATACCAAACGCGCCTCAAAATTCTTTCACATATCAAACCTTTTATGAAAAACTATACACAAGACACTTTTAAGAAAAATCAACTTATAAATCCATTTAGAAACACCAAAATCGCCATTTTGAGTATCATAATATCACTTATAAAACCAAACCATGCCTTTTAGTACACAAACCACTTGAAAAGGCCAACTGGGCAATTTCACAAATACTAGGTGTGTTAAACCCATCAAATCCACACCACACATTCAAAGTAATAAAAAAACACTTTATTACACATGGAAAAATCATTCTAAGAATGAAACATCACAATTTAATAGCTATGAAAGGAGTGAACATCCAGAAAACAATAAAGTCTTCAATTTAAAGGCATTATGAAAAGGGATCCTACCTCATATGATGGAGAATTTTTAAAATTTGGAGTGAAACCTTATTCGCACCTCAACCGCACCCAAGGGAGGCTATTCCAAACTCATGGAGACCTAAGAAGGAAAAAACCACAAAAACTGAGTAAACCTAGCCAAGAAAATTGACCAACAAGCCCCTAGGGTTAGGGAAGAAGAGGAAAATGGAAAGAAAGCAAAGGATAAGAAGGAGGAAGCCCTAAAATTTTGATTCAGGTGAATAATCACTTAGAAAACACCTTTAATTCCACTTGGAGAGGCTTGGAGGTGCCAAAAACCATCATGGGGGAATCCAAGTCATAGGGTTCGAATATGGGAGGTTAAGGTATGAAACACCATCTAAAAAAAAGAAAATCCAAAAATACCCTTTCTTGAGTGGGTCACACAGTTTGAAAAACTATGAGAAAACCATGTGATTGACCACTATCTAGTGCCAGATGGGATGCACACTTTGGATGCATGGTTTGTTAAACCATGAGAAAACCATGTGACCCCCTGCACACTTACTGCATAGTTAAACAAACCATGCATCCTACCCGTGCGACTTGTAGAAAGTCCCAAAAAATCACCCTTTTCACCCCAAAACTCATCTAACTCAAGGGGATAAACCATCCAAAAAACACACCCCATAACGAGGCTCTACTAGGAGTGCTATAAACACATTTTCCAAACCATCTCCTCCTCATACCTTCCACGCTAACCAAGAATAGGTCTAAAAAAAGCACCCAAACATAAAAAACATAAAATTTAAATCCAGAACCCCCAAAACTCATAAGAAAAATTAAGATCCAAAATATAATCCATTTCAAAGGATGAAAACAAAAATATAGGAGTGATAGTTCTGTTCACTATTCTTTAACTATATGAATGCATAAGTAACAACTTTATGATTCTGTGTAAGGGCATAACCAAGTCCCTTCTTCGATGCATCACTATATATCACAAATCCACCATTTCCTGACAATAGATTCAAGATCAGATCATTAACCAATCTCCACTTCAATTCTTCAAAAAATTCTTCACATTATTTTTTTCAAATGAATTTAACCCCTTTTCAAGTAAGCTTGGTTAATGGGTTATCCAATCGGGGATTTTTTTTAACAAATCACTGATGTAACCTACCAAACCAATGAAACTACATACCTAAGTTATGTTTGTCGGTTTAGGACATTCTTGGACTTCTTTTCCTTCAAATGATAAATTGAGATTCTATCCTTGGAGACAATATAACCAAGAAAAGAAACTTTCTAAATCCAGAATTCACACTTGCTAAATTCCCCATATAAATATTTTCTTTTAAGAGTCTCAAGAATGATTCACATGTGATTTTCATGGTCCTAATAGCTCTTAGAGTACACCAATATATCATCAATAAATACCACAAAAAAATCATCAAGATACTCCTTGAATACTCTGTTCATTAGGCCCATAAAAGTAGAGGGTTCATTAGTAAATCCAAATGAAATTACTATAAACTCATAATATCCATACCTCATTCTAAATACTTTCTTTGGAATACCCTACTTTACTCACAATTGATGATATCCATAATTAAGATCAATCTTTGAAAAATAACGAGTTCTGTGAATTTGATTGAATGAGTCATCAATGTGAGCCATAAGATACTTGTTCTTTATTACAATAGCATCGATTTACCTATAATCAATGCAAAATCTCATAGATACATCTTTCTTCTTAATTAAAACAATAGGGGATCCCCAAGGTGAAACACTAGGGCATATTCATCCCTCATTACACAACTCCTATATTTGTTTCATTAATTTCACTAATTCCACAGTGACCATTCTATAGGAATTCTTTGATATAGTCCTTGCATCAGGGATTAAATCAATGAAAAACTAAAACTCAAAATCTAGTGGATGTCCAGGTAATTCCTTAGGAAATACATCAATGTATTCCTGCTCAATAGGTACATCCTAATTTGAATATTATCTTTTCCATCTGTTGGTTGTGTATGCTCATCTCACCCAAGAATTTCATTTAGAAAAGATGTTGGGGGTATATCTAAACATGAATCATATAATGAAGTTTCCTCTCTAAATATAAGAAATTCTATATCTTCAGCATGAATCATAATTTCCTTCTCCTTATAATAAAAATTTTCATCATATTTTGAAATCAAATCCATACCAAGGATTATATCAAAATAAACCATTGGTATGATTTTAAAGTTGATAAATAGATCATGTTTGTGTTTCATAATGGGAATTGACTGACACATCCTTATCATGGAAAGACTTCCATTAGGAGTCTTGAGTGATAACTCATTTCTTAAGGTTTCAAGGAAATATACAATTTTATTGGAAAACTTGGAAGATATAAAAGAGTGTGGAGATCAAGAATAAAATAAATCATTAGCTAAGTTTACGAATATTATTAAAGAACCTTCTGCCATATCATTAGGAACTTCAACATTAGCTATTGTGATTGAAATATCTTGTCCTTTATCCCTTGAACTTTTCTAGGGAAAATCATCTTGATACATGGGATAATTATTTGCATAATGTCCCATCTTATTTCAATTGAAGCATTGAACATTGGTAGCTTCTTTCTTTACCTTGAAATCATGATCCTAGTGGCCCTTCTCTCTACACTTTAAAGAAACTCCTTTTCCTTTTAATTAAGTGGCGAGGTGTTTCCTCCCAAAAGTACTGCATGTTGGAAAATTTCCCTTTCTCTTCTTCCCCTTATCCATTTTTTGCTCTTCTACCCTCTTCTTCTCTTGATTACATTTGGAGTCATAAGAATTAGAGAATTATTTCTCTATATTGATAACACATGAGACAATTTCATTATATGATGATAAGGTTTGAGAGACTAGTTCCCTTTAAAGTAATGAATTTAACTGAAACACCCCAATATTCTATGGTTTGTTTTTTATAAATAAATTCAATCTCTTTTATAGCTTGCGTTGCACAGAACACCGCATTCAAATGAACCACAATCCATTATTATGAGAACGTTATAACCTATTAATTAAATTGGAGGGTATAAATGTGACTAACTAAATTTTAAAAAATATATTCTTTATACATTTATAGAGTAAATTCATTGGTTATCAATTGATCATAAAAAAATTAAGTGTTTTTATAAAAAACTATTTTTTTTAACTCAATATAAATATATCATAATAAATTGAATTAATTAATATTGATGAATGGTTTTAATGAAATTTATGTATTATATATTCAATAAAAAATTTTAACATTCATATAATATTTTTATAATGCATGTGATATGAATAAATCTATTTTTATTATTAAAAACTGTATTTTCTAAAAGCGGTTTTTGTCGCGTTTTGCAAACTTATTTTAAAATTAATTTATGCCACTTATAGGTACTGAATTTTATAAAATGAATTATATATTTAAAATCAAGAGGTTAAAATTTGGTAATTGTAACCCTTTTATTTTTGATAAAAAATAATAGTAACTATGGTAAAATTTATCACCTTAGCAAAGGATAAATTGGGTTAATTTAGGTTAAAAATATGTGAAAAGGTCATAATTATTTAACCTAATTCTTATTAGATGAAGAGGATTCAACCCTTACCACCTTAGGCTCTAATTTGTGTTGTTTAATGGACACTTTTCCTTGAAAATGAGTTATATATTATTTAAATTAATGATAGTTATAAAATGTCTCTCTATTTTTAATATCTTTTATGTGTCCTCGTAGAGAAAAAAGTGAGATATGAATGAAACTAAATATCTATTTTGAGATAAATGAAATTATTTTCTTATATGAAATTATTTTAAATTTTTATAAGTTATATAATTATCTTAAATTCTTGTGCAATGCTAATACAATATTTATTTAATTAACAGAAAAATAAAATAAATGATTTTAAAAATATTAATTTTGATACAATTTGAATGAGTTAATGTGTCTAATAAATTTTCTAGATCTATATGACATATTAAATAGGTTTTAAATAATTATATTTGAATTCCCCCTCTGTATAAATGTATTTGAAGTCAAATTAAATGAATATTATCAAAATTAACATTAATTATAATTTATCAAGATAATATATTATTAAATTATTTAAAATTCATAACAATCTTATCTTTGAATGTGTGAATGGAATATATTTTAAAACATAATAAATGGTCCATTTATGAGTCATTTTACAATTTATTGTAACGTTATTAACCCTTTATGATTAAAATAATGGTCATTGTGGTTAAGGTAAAAAATAATCTACGAAGGGGTTAATAAAAATGATAAGCTTTAAAATGACACAAAAACTTGTATAAATTCTATTTTTTGATGACATTAAAAATCTATCCTACCTTATCTTTGAATAACTTTACATTTGGAGTCATTTTACATGATAATTAATTTTTTTATAATTTAATCTTTTGAGAAATTTCAAAAGTGCCCCTCACCTCAATTATAAAAGGTCACATCCTCCCTTACTTTTTTACACCACATTGAGCCATATAGATCAACCAATACCTATAAATTTATTTTATAAACATATTTATCCAAGTTATGGAGGTTTTTGTCACCCTAAAAGACTTACCTTAAGTCCCTTAATAAATAATCTAAATAAGGTCTCTCGAAGAAGAGGTAATTGTCTTACCCTACCTCTTTCAATTTATTCCTTATTCTACCTATTATAAATCTATGAAAGTTATCATGAAATAATAACTTCAATATCATTAATATATTTAAATGTTATTATTTTTATTAAACAACCATTACCCACCCTCTTTCCCATCAAATGAGAAGTGAAAGTTTCACTAGTGCATACGTACGACTTACTGTCTCCATGTGGTGATACAATTCATTTTTCATTACCATCTTTTATGGATGAGAATTATGATGGTTTTAATGTTTATATGTGATATTTATATCATTATTAAAATTATTGATATAATTTAACCTTTATCAAAGTATAAATAATGAAACTATCAAACCAAAACACACATGAAAAATGAAGCTGTTATTACCAAAAATAGCGACTTTTAACAAAGAATTGTTAAGAAACGAGTGATAAAAGATTATAAGTATGTCATAAATTGTATGATATATATAATTATGGTTCTGGAATAAATTTATAATGAATATATATTTATTATATAGGAGGTTTGAACACGTACAAAGGAAGTCGAACCTGAGGTAATGGTTTATTTCACAATCTCATTATTATTCAGGATTGTTTATATTTAAGCCTCTATTGGGAAATATTTTTTTTCCATATCCATGTTTCATAAAAATATTTTCAAAAATAATTTTACTATCATCGTATGATTATTTAAAGTCATTTTTACCCATGTTTGACTTTTTATAAAATAGATTAAAATGAATATATTTTTTTCATTTTCTAAACGAGGTACTTTGTGACTTTTCTGAAAAAAAAATATGAAAGGAATGTTTTTTTAACTTATATAGAATGAGAGGATTTTATCATCATTATTATGCCTTAATTATTTGAATATTATTTTACAAGTTTATAATGTTCTTTTCAAATTAAATGTTTTCTTTTATATGAGAACAATTTTTAAAATATAAGTGATTTCAAAGTGAAAAGGGTATTTTCATCAAAAGTTTTCCAATGATATTTTTAAAATATTTTCCTCTATGTAAAAATACTTTGTTAAATTTTATTATTTATTGAGGTTATTCTGTTATGGTATCATCTACCATATTTTATTGGATGGTTTATGATTATTTTGATTATAGATGTTCTATTTTAATATCATTCACCATTTTACTTTGGATGGGTTATGATTATCTTTATTGATTGCAGTAATTATTAACATTTCATATATTAGTTTCAATATGTATTTTTATGCTGATTATGTTTCACACCTTTCATATGAGAAGTGTATTGGAATTTTTAAGTGATGAGAGCAACCCACTATATCCCTCTCAATGCATTGGTAGGTCTCATGAGACAAACTAGCTTGGGTATTGGCTGAGGCTCTACCAATTTATGTATGATGTATTAGCATGAGGCCTTGACAGTATGTTTATGATGTACAACATTATGCATTTACCTCATTATAAGATTAGTTATTTATTTACATTTTATTATTTGATTAGTTATGATATCCATGGATAAGTTTTTAGCTGATGTGATTATTTATGACATTATTATATTTCCATTTATTTTCTACCATATTATTAACACCTTATTTAGTTTATGTTGTACGAATACCCTTATTAAGCATCTGTGCTCACCCTTTTTCTTATGTTTATTTTCCTCAGAATGAAAATAAATATATTATGATTGATATGAAGGGATAAAATAGAAGAATAACAATATTCTGAAATGAAATAATATATTGTATTTTATGTTTTCATTTTCAATTTAAGATTAATGTATGTATCTAATTTTACAAGGCTACTAAAATTTTTGATCCTTTGGGGTGTGATTATTTGTATCTGATGATAATGTAATAAATTAACCACCAAATTTAGGCTACTAGGGTTGGGGTATTTACATTAGCCTATCAAATAAATGATAAATATTAATCTTTGGATTACATACATATTTCACCACATGTCTTAATAACATTGTAAAGTTTTCTTGATACTTAGAAACATTGTCCTATTCCTTTTTTCTAAGACTCAAGAATTGTATTTCCATATCTTCTCATTGTCCATGAAGAAAATATTTTTCTAAGATGAGTTCCTTAAAATCATTCCATTTCATTCTTTACATTTCCTAATCATCCTTAGTGTTTGAATCATTGAACACCATTGATCTCAATCCCTTGCGAGAAAATAAAACACATGAAAACCTTCTCACTTTCATTACTTCACAAAGTGAGAAATCTATTCTCTAAGGAACTTATCTATTTCTTGACTATAAATGGATTTGTAGTCCCATTGAAGGATGAAGGTTGCTGATGCATGAAGCAGTCTAATATTGTTACACCGTGTTGTGGATTAGTAGATTGATCCATATGGTCAAGGTTATTTATTATAACATGAGTCAGCTACCTTAATATTGTTATAATTTGTTCATCTCCAACTGAAGTTTCATATCTATCTTCCTTATCATGCCCAGGAGGGTAATCCCAACATGGATTATGTGCGCTGATAGAGTTTCTATTTCTTATGCTAGGCACTATTTCTAAACAATGACATATACTACATTATATCATAACATTATGTATAATTTCAAAACTAGTGAAAAACTTAACATAAATTGAAAATTTATGTATAACTAATCTCAAAATCACAAGCTTAGTTTCTTTGTGAATATTTTCAAAGTCTGTTATAAGGTTACATTTCCATAATCTATGTTTTTCTAAATCTAGTTGCACAAGGTTTCTACTAAACTTGTTATAATATCAACTATAAAGTTCCCAACACTATTAGAATAGATTCAAGGTTTAATTTATTATCTTGTAATAAGATAAAAGAAATCACATCCCAAAGGACCGAATAGTTTATTAGTATTGGAAAACTAGATACATACTAGAATTACACATTACATTGGAAGACTTAAAATACTACATAATATTTTCTTCAAGAACACCATTATTCTCTTTATAATATCCCTAGATATCAATCATAAAACACTTACTAACATTATGGGGAAATAAAACATAAGAAAGGGGTGATCTCATATGCTTAGTAAAGGTATACATACATGAGAAGCTAACAAGGCATGGATAATATGGAAAAACTAAATGATAATCAAGTAATTCCATATAAATAATCACATGAGATAGAAACTCATACATGAATAGTAAATCAAATAATCACATGGACATAAATAAATAAATTCATAATGATGGAATGCATAATGCCAGATATCTGAAACATACCATCAAGGCCTCAACTAAGACAACTGAAAATACTATCAAGGCCTTGTTCCATGACATCTGAATAAAAGGGAAAGGTCTCAGCAAAAATCCAAGCTAGTTTGTCTCATGAGACCTATAAATGCCTAGAGGTTTTATAGTGGTCCCCAAAAATCACTTAATAAATCCAATTTATTCCTCATATGAATAAATAATACAATTGAATCAACATACCTTAATAATCAATAACTATCCATATTGGAAGAACTATTATAAGGAATTCTAATACTTTCCCCCCAACCAAAATGATCATAAAACATATGAAGAAATATGGTGGATTGTATCATTAGATCATATCCTCAAGATAATATTCAAAAAATAATGTTGATATAGATGTAAATACTTTAAAAAGTATACAAGAATATTTCTTGATGAAAATAACCTTTCTACTTTGAAAATCACTTTTTAAAATCTAAAAACTATGCATGTGTTAAAGAAAAAAATTTATTTGAAAAGAAACTTGTAAAATTTTAAAGGAATATTTACAGCATTGAAGTGTAATTAATGTGGGAAATTACATTCCTTCCATATAAGTTAAAATAACACCCCTTTCACACTTTTATAAGAATAGTCAAAATGTACCTCATTTGGAAAATGACAGGAAGATTCATTTTAAAACATTTTAGAAAAATTCAAACAAGGGTAAAAAATAATTTAAACAATAATTAAATAATATTAATTTTTTTTGAAAACATTTTAAAAAAAATATACATATAAGAGAAATATTCCTTAAATGAGACTTAAAAATAAATAATCCCAAATAATGATGAGATTTTAAAATAAACCCATACATCATGTTCGATTTCCTTTGTATGTTTTAGAACCTATTTTATAATAAATATAGAATTATTATAAATTTATTATAGAACCATAATCATATATATCATATCATATATTATTTACTTAGAATATTTTATCACCCTTTTATTATGAATTCATTGTTAAAATCACTATTTTGGGTGGTAACTGCTTCATTTTTCATGTATGATTTTGTTCGACAGTTAGGTCCTTGCACTTTGATCAAGGTTATATAATATATAGAATGTTAATAATTATATAAATATCATATATATTCATTATATACATATTTATAGTAATCCATAAAATATAGAGATAGAAAATGAATTACACCATTCTTGGAGACGGTAGACCGTATGTACGTATGAACACTGTTTTCACTTTTTAATGGGTAGAAAAATAGAAAGTTAAATAATATATCACCTTTAAAAAATAATTATTATATAATATATATCATATATATTCATTAAATATATATTTATTACCATCAAAGTAAAATAGAAATGAAAAACGATTCACATCGCTTCGTGGAGGTGGTAGTCAAAACGTACGTACGAACAATGTTATTATTTCCAAACAGATTAGAAGGTAAGAAGGTATATATGATATTATCATTAAATAGGTATAATTATTTCATAATTATCATATATATTCATTATTTATATATTTATAACCATCATAGTAAAGTGGTGATGAAAACGAATTACACCGCTATGTGGAAACGGTAATCTCTACGTACACATGATCGATATTTTTACTTTTCATAGTATAGAGAATAGATGGAATATGGTTTTACCATAATAATAATAAAATATAAGTATATTTATGATATTGGAGCTATTATTTTAGTTTTATTAGAACACATTAAGAGTAAGTAGAATAAGAAATAAACTTGAAAGAGTCGGTAAAGGCGATTACCTCTTCTTCAGTGAAGTCCCTTTAGATTTCTTCTTAAGGGACCTAGGGTTGCTATTTTGGAAGGTATGTGACCTAAATAAATTGGATAAAGATGTTTAGAATAGTAATGAGTAGTGTTTTGTCTAGATAGATGGATCAAAGTGGTGCAAAGAAGTAAGGGAGGAGGTGCCTTTTTATAATTGAGATGAGGACACTTTTAGAATTTCCTAAAATATTAAATTCATATAAATTATTTATCATGTTCGAATGGATTAAAATTGATATAATTAGAAACTAATGTGAATAGAAGTTGAAATAATTTCATCCAATAAAATTTTAATGATTTTTGGATATGTTTTCACCCTTATATTTTTGTTTTAACCCCTCATTATGTTTTTTGACAATTACCTTACTATTAAAAGTTTATACCCTTTAAGTGTCAATAAAGTTACTATAAAATACTAATAAACCAATAAATGGGCCATGGTTGATCCCATTAACCATATACCATTAATTTTTCTGAATATAAGTTTTTTATGAATTTTAAATCATTTAATAAAATACTATTTTCATAAAATATTAATAATATCGATTTTAGAACTATTCATTTAGTTTGACTTTAATAACATCAAGAAAATAAAGGAATTGAGATAAAATGCATAAATACCTGTATAATATGTAATTTTTATCTATAAAATTCACGGGTCACATTAATTATTTCAAATTATACAACTTTAAATTATTTTAATATCATTTATTTTATTTTTTATTAATTAAATAATTATCGCGTCAATGTTGTGTAAGCATTTAAAGCAGTTATTTTTTCACAAAAAAATTAAAAATAAATTACCATTATAATAATAAATATTTTATATTTCAAAAGAGTATTTATAACCGAAAATATCTTTTATTTTTCCCTATGTTAAAAATATTATAGTTCTTAAAAACAATAGTGTCATTTTGACTTTTCTTTACCTAAAATATTATAAAGGTCATAATCTCATCCAAATGGAAATAAAAACCATATAATTGAATATTAGATGCTTATGGATAAAATGAAATCATAAAATAAAATTAAGGTAATTTTTAGGGTCATTTTATAGTCATTATCATATTATTTTTAACCATTAATTATTCGATTTATCATTTATCGTGGTAACAAAAATTTACTAAAGTTAATTTTCATATACACTAAAAATAAAAGGGACCTATTTAATAAATTTGAAACTAATAATTATAAATATTGGATCCATTATTTAATATTTAGTTTAAATCAGTGACAAATATTAATTTATGGTTAAAACACAAAATGCAACGAGAATTAGTTTTTCAGAAAAATGCTTTTTAAGTATAAAATTGTTTTTATACCGAATTCAATCGTAAAAGCAATTGAAATGAACTTAATTGGATTATTTATAGTATAATATAACTAATTTTAATTTTAACCTATTTAAAAACAAAATGGTACTTTTAAAATTCTTGAAATAAAAATACAGTTTTCAATAAAAATTGTATTTTCCACTATTCACTGAAAAATCAATGTTTTTAGAAAAATACCAAAAATTTAAACTAAGAAAATTTTGATATGCTGATTTAAAAATTAAATTTATTTTTATCAAATAAATTTTATAAAAGTAGGAAAAATTAATTATATTATTTTCTCATAAAAAGTAATAAAAATCATTTTTGAAGAAAACATGTAAAATGACCTTACTAAAAATTTCTTGTCTATTTCCTAATAATTAATTAATAAATTTGTATTGATTAATATATATATATATATATATTATAATATGGTCAATCCTATTCACACCCTCTAATTTAACGACTTGGTAATAATGGTCATTTTAAAATAATAATATTTTAATAGTGTATTGTGGTTTATTTAAGCTTGGTGTTGTGTGTTGTATACTCTTTCAAAAATAACATTATTTTAAAATCTCTGGGTTTTATTCACCACATGCTATTGAAGAAATTAAATTTATTTAAAAATAAACATACCATAAAATCTTGGGAGTTATAGTAAATATATACAACAGAAGTAATAAAAATAATAACCAGCATGAAAAACACAATAGAAGCATTTGGTAGCATTATCATAGGCAATATCATAATGAAACACCTTAACTATTACATCAAGTAAAAAAGGATGCCCACATGCAATAGATCATTTTATATGTAATGAAAAAAGGAATAAAATAATAAATGAGGCATTATTGAAAATGATCTTGAAGCATGTATCAACATCGCCTCAATCCCCATCCACTGATGCCTACTCATTTATCTTTCATAGGGACCATGCCCTTAGTTGAATCCTTGACCATGAAGTTTTCATGCACATAAAGATGGCCATGCATGGTGTGAGTATAAACCTAGTAGGGCATGACCAACGAGTCTTTAACATAAGTGAAACAAATATATAAAAGTTTCATTGACATAAATAACCAAATAAATAAACATACAACACCCATTGGGTCTTCATACGCTAATTGTGACACCATGAATTCCCAACCATACCTACTTCAGTACCATATTGGAAGGAAGAGTTTATTGAAACCTTATAAGCTACCTAAAACTTATCCAATTACTTATTACTCAAGACATTGTCTCCTCATCAATACGCAACCATGCCCTTTTCACTCAAGGGAGGTCACTAAAATAGTACAAAACACATTCTCACTCAAGGTTTGTCTTATCTCCCAACCATGCCTTCTCACTCGAAGGCAGACCACACATCATGTCACAAGCTACACCTTATCACTCCAGGTGGAACCAGACTTCACAATCTCAACCACACCTTCTAACTCAAGGTGGGATATGTAACGACCCGAAATTTTGAATAAATCTTGTTTCCTAATTTCATGTGTTATTTTTTATACTAAAAAAAAATGTTTTATTTGATAAACATGATTATAAATAAAATGAGACCATTGGTTTTTGAGTGTTATATGACCATCGGTCAATATGACCACCGTGAACAAAATGTTTTGATTATTGTCTCTAAATTTAAGTAATCTTGGTTAATTATTATAGAAAGAAGATTTGATGGCCACACCTAGTAGCCTTGGGCCGAACGAAGCCCATCTAACAGAGATTGGGAAGGAGGTAGCACCATTGGGCTTTGCTCTGGACCAAATCCAAGCCGAACTTCATCATGTGAAGCTAGAACGGAATCGCCTTCGCGAGAAGTTCAAACTGATAGAAATTAATACTCGGGCAATGTTGACTGAGCCACCCCAAAATTCTATCACCCTAGCACACCTTACTCTTAGGTCCTATGCTGGTATTATAAGGGGTTATGTAACGAGACCATAATTGCCTTGTGTAATCTTTTTTTTTAAATAAAAATTTGGATTTCTTCTTATGATGATGTTTATGAATTTTCAAATGACCGGATAAATATTGTATGCATATTTTTGATGAATTTTAGAAAAAGGATATTTTAAAAATGGTTGTGTAAACCTTAAATAATTAAAAATGTGTAATGATTTTCGAAAAATGGTCTTCTACAATTATGTTTAGTACGAAATTTAGAGTCTAATAAGATCAACTTGATTTTTGATGAATAGTAAATTATGAATAGTGATTTTATGATTAGGATTAGTAATATGACCAAATGGATTAGTAATCTCACTTAAAGAAAGTTTTAAAATAATCTAGGCACCTTGATTAAGTAATGTGATTCAATAAAATAGTTAAATAACAGTTTCATTAATTATTATTCAAGTATTAGTTTTTTCGGGTGAATAGTGTTTTTTAATTAAAAATTTAATTAAAAATAATTAGAAAATTATTTTTATAAAAATGACTTCATTTTTGAACTCAGAGCATCGATATTATGTTATGGTAATTTTTGGGGATTTTTCTGAAAAATGTGAATTTTCGATGAATAGTGTTTTTATTTAAAAATTAAATTAAAAATATTTAGAAAATTATTTTTATAAAATGGATTTCATTTTTGAAATCAGAGCATTGATATTTGGTTAAGGTGAAATTTTGGGGTTATTCTGAGAAGATTGAATTTTTAGTGAATAGTAAAAATACAGTTTTAGGGTTTCGGTATGTTTAATGACATCATAATGGTGTCATGATGATGTCATGAGATCTTTTGAGGGTTGGCCGGCCAAGGGTGATGAATTATTGTTTTGGGGGCCCCATGTGGCCTAACTCCATGATAAATGCCAAGGGAGAGCACATGGGTCTGAGAAAAGCACATGTGAGGTGTCCTTTGGCCATTAATGCTTTGTCCCCTCACTTTCCCTATAAATACCCACCCTTTCCTCCTTTGGTTTTCACTCCCAACTCTTCCCCAACGAAGTTCTGGTCTTCTTACCTTCCAAGGAGTCCTTCCAAGTTGCCCCCAAGCCCTCAAGGTCCAATCCTTTGAGTTTCAAGAGTCACGTTTTAAGGTAAGGGATCCGACCTCTCTCTTTCTTTTCAAGTAATCTCTTTTATGTCTTTTCTTTTATACTCCATGTTCTTACGTTGGAGGATGTTCTTGTATATTCATCCTACTGCCTATTTCATGTTCATATGATGAGAGACCCCCCCCCCTTGCTCTCATCAATTCGTTTTAAGAATGTTTAAGTGGCGCCGTTAGGCTGCCGAATTTTTAAGGGATTCCTTCACCTTCCTCGTTTTCAAGTTCTATTTTCATTCAAGTCTTTCATGTTTCTTTGTATTATGTTGGGGCATGATCTCTAAATTTATCATACTGATCTTTTATGATCATATGATGAGAGACCCCATTTTATCTCTTCAATTCAATTTTTTTGAAGTTTTATGTGGCGCCGTTAGGCTGCCGAATTTTTAAGGGATTCTCTCACCCTTCTCTTTTTCAAAGTTCTACTTTCATGTCAAGTCTTTCAAGTTAATTTCTATTATGTTGGGGTATGATCTATATATCTATCATACTGGACTCTTATTTTCATATGATGAGAGACCCCATTTGATCTCTTCAATTCAGTATTTTGATGTTTTAAGTAGCGCCGTTAGGCTGCTGAAAATTTTAAGTGGTTCTTCACCCTTCTCGTTTTGAAGTTCTACTTTCATGTGAATTATTTCAAGTTCCTTTTTGTTATATTAGGGTATGATCTCTATATCTATCATACTGGACTCTTATTTTCATATGATGAGATACCCCATTTGATCGCTTCAATTCAGTATTTTGAAGTTTTAAGTGGCGCTGTTAGGCTGCCGAATTTTTAAGTGGTTCTTCACCCTTCTCGTTTTGAAGATCTACTTTCATGTCAATTATTTCAAGTTCATTTTTGTTATGTTGGGGAATTATCTCTATATCTATCATACTGAACTCTTATGTTCACATGATGAGAGACCCTATTTGATCTTTTCAAATCATTTTTGTTGAAGTTTAAGTAACGCCGTTAGGCTGTCGAACTTTCATAAGAGAAATCTAATTTTTGTCTTCCTTCCATGTTTTTCATTTCAAATGGTATGTCCTTGAAATTATATTACCATGATCATGTATCCTTCTTATTCTGTCCATATACTGTTTTATGGGTCATTTATGAATGTTTGACTCATTTTCCCTCTCTTTTTAATGTCTTCTAAAACCTCATAACATAGCCGTTATGCTGTAGAATTTCCATCTCAAAATGTCTCTCTCTTTTTCTAAAGTTCTTTTATATTATTAAGTGAATACTCAAAGCTCTTTCTTCTAAAGGGGTATTCACATATATACCAAAATGTTCTATTTTAAATTCTGGGATTTACATACATGAGACCCACCTTCCTTTTCTGTGGGTTTTAAAGTGACGTAAAGATCATGTCTTTAAAGCAGTTTTTAAAACGTTATGATTATGAAATGAAACCCATTTATTTTATGCTATGTGGGTTATTTATGAAATGTTTGATGATGATATATGTGGCTCACATGATAATAAAGGCAAATTTAAGGGTGCGCCCTGATAGCGCTCCAATGCATTGGGTAATGATGTAACCACTAGAGATTACAATTTTAACGATGCCTTGGTGAAAAACCTTGGTAATTTTTAACGACACCTTGGGGATGGACCTTGGTGAAACGAAACGATTGTCAATATTAAATGTTGCAGCCACATCTTCAAGTTATGAAAAAGTTTTATTTTTATTATGATATGCCTCATGATTTCATTTTCATGCATTAAAGTTCTTTTCATTACTTTATTGAAGTATCTCAAGTTCACTTGTAAAATGTTTCTCTTGTTTCCCTTACTGGGCCTTCTGCTCACCCTTTCTTTTGATGTATGTCTCCAGGTTATGAGATGCATAATGAACATAGGATGAACTAAAGGAGAAGCCTTTCAAGTGTTTAAGAAGAATGTTTTATGTTTTTTTTATGTATTATGATCCTTGTTTCCAAGACACTAAACCTTAACGATCCTCAGTTCCGTGTAATGAAATGAAAGTTTATGTTATAAAATGGCGGGATGCTATAGTTGGTATCAAAGGATGGTTTAGTTATTTGTGGAAATTAGGATATGAAAACTCTAGGAGGAACCCTATAGAAAAGTTTAAATATAGGAAATCTTCCTGGTATTTTGGTAAGTATTGAGTAAGGGGTTGCCAAGCAAATACATCCCTGTCTGGATACGAGCAGGTAGAGGTGGCTCTGGCACAGATGTACATAGGGGTAAAACCCAAAAACACCGCTTTGAGCTAGACTCGAACGGGAACTGGTACACGACAACGGGCCTTACTGCACTCTTGGTTACGACACTCCCGGGGGATATGCTTTGGTAAATTCATAAGCTTGGTATGAACCATTATTAAAGGAACAAAGATAAAATAAAATAAAGATTCACATAAGAATATATGATCATGGATAACCTAGATGGGAACCTAGGGGATCACAAGTTAGGGTATACTTTTCTTCTAAAAGTTATCCTTATATGCTTTAAGTTCCTTTTCATGATTATTGGTTAAGTATTTAAGCCTCTAATTATACTTTATCTTCTTAGTTAATGGTGGGAAATGGAATAACGTGTCCCAACAACCAATGTGATAGGAAATGCGACAATTTCCGTATTAATATTTCAGAGATGATTAGGGGATTAAAAGATGATTATTATTTTGGAAGGCGTTCACTATTTTGGGGACCCTATGTGATCGAGGTAAATAGATTACTATAGTATTTTCATTGAGGAGTAAGGTTGACTTATGTTTTGAAGAATTGATGAATTTAAGGTGGACTTATAGTAATTTAGGTTACTTTTGGGAATGATTAACCTATCTTGGGTAAAATATGTTTAGGTTAGCTACTTTTGTTATAAGATGTTAGGAGTGGTTGATGTTGTCTGGAGATGAACAATGAAGTTGTTTTGGAAGACTATGTTATCAAATCCTTCTTGTATTTGGGTTTCAATCTTAGTTTGGTTTATTTTGAAGAATTTTAAGGACCGTTATTTATGGAGTAGTCTATGATGAATGTTGGGTAGTACCATGGAACTTTGAAGATTTAAAAGTAGGTTCTATTCCTATGGGATTCTTTCTTTTTTAAGAGTTGTTTTACCTTAACCTTTCTGTTTTTGGGATAATGTTTAAAGATAGAAGAAATAGATAGTTAATATTTTGTAGATTATGTGATTCTATAGAAGATGATTCTTGTGCTTTTATGAGACCAAGTGTTTTTGAATTCTCATCATTTGGTGAAAAGATTAGTGTTGGTAGGGACTTGTTAAAGGATGAAACTCTACTTGAAGGTAGGTATATTTTCTTATGTTTTTGTTCTATGTAGTAAATGAAATCCTCAAAATTATGAAAAGAAACGTAAAACAAAAATGTTGTTGGTTTACGTTTCCTACTAGGTAATCAAAGACCGTTTACACACATCATAAGTTTGGGATTTTCTCATGGTTAACTTTCACCTAATCATGTTCTCTATCACTCTCTCTCAGAACTGACCCTTTGTTTTTTTCCTCCATGTCCATGTTTTCCTACATGGAACCCGAGTGTGGGTTAACTCGGGTGGCCTTTGTACTTCCTTTTCTTTCTTTTAAAGTAATGGTGTTACTGACTCTTTTTCCGATGTGGGACTTTCAATGAAATTTCAAAACCCAATTTAAAAAAATTGCGAGGACGCAATTTCTTAAGGGGGGAAGATTGTAACGACCCGAAATTTTGAATAAATCTTGTTTCCTAATTTCATGTGTTATTTTTTATACTCAAAAAAAAATGTTTTATTTGATAAACATGATTATAAATAAAATGAGACCATTGGTTGTTGAGTGTTATATGACCATCGGTCAATATGACCACCGTGAACAAAATGTTTTGATTATTGTCTCTAAATTTAAGTAATCTTGGTTAATTATTATAGAAAGAAGATTTGATGGCCACACCTAGTAGCCTTGGGCCGAACAAAGCCCATCTAACAGAGATTGGGAAGGAGGTAGCACCATTGGGCTTTGCTCTGGACCAAATCCAAGCCGAACTTCATCATGTGAAGCTAGAACGGAATCGCCTTCGCGAGAAGTTCAAACTGATAGAAATTACTACTCGGGCAATGTTGACTGAGCCACCCCAAAATTCTATCACCCTAGCACACCTTACTCTTAGGTCCTATGCTGGTATTATAAGGGGTTATGTAACGAGACCATAATTGCCTTGTGTAATCTTTTTTTTTAAATAAAAATTTGGATTTCTTCTTATGATGATGTTTATGAATTTTCAAATGACCGGATAAATATTGTATGCATATTTTTGATGAATTTTAGAAAAAGGATATTTTAAAAATGGTTGTGTAAACCTTAAATAATTAAAAATGTGTAATGATTTTCGAAAAATGGTCTTCTACAATTATGTTTAGTACGAAATTTAGAGTCTAATAAGATCAACTTGATTTTTGATGAATAGTAAATTATGAATAGTGATTTTATGATTAGGATTAGTAATATGACCAAATGGATTAGTAATCTCACTTAAAGAAAGTTTTAAAATAATCTAGGCACCTTGATTAAGTAATGTGATTCAATAAAATAGTTAAATAACGGTTTCATTAATTATTATTCAAGTATTAGTTTTTTCGGGTGAATAGTGTTTTTTAATTAAAAATTTAATTAAAAATAATTAGAAAATTATTTTTATAAAAATGACTTCATTTTTGAACTCAGAGCATCGATATTATGTTATGGTAATTTTTGGGGATTTTTCTGAAAAATGTGAATTTTCGATGAATAGTGTTTTTATTTAAAAATTAAATTAAAAATATTTAGAAAATTATTTTTATAAAATGGATTTCATTTTTGAAATCAGAGCATTGATATTTGGTTAAGGTGAAATTTTGGGGTTATTCTGAGAAGGTTGAATTTTTAGTGAATAGTAAAAATACAGTTTTAGGGTTTCGGTATGTTTAATGACATCATAATGGTGTCATGATGATGTCATGAGATCTTTTGAGGGTTGTCCGGACAAGGGTGATGAATTATTGTTTTGGGGGCCCCATGTGGCCTAACTCCATGATAAATGCCAAGGGAGAGCACATGGGTCTGAGAAAAGCACATGTGAGGTGTCCTTTGGCCATTAATGCTTTGTCCCCTCACTTTCCCTATAAATACCCACCCTTTCCTCCTTTGGTTTTCACTCCCAACTCTTCCCCAACGAAGTTCTGGTCTTCTTACCTTCCAAGGAGTCCTTCCAAGTTGCCCCCAAGCCCTCAAGGTCCAATCCTTTGAGTTTCAAGAGTCACGTTTTAAGGTAAGGGATCCGACCTCTCTCTTTCTTTTCAAGTAATCTCTTTTATGTCTTTTCTTTTATACTCCATGTTCTTATGTTGGAGGATGTTCTTTTATATTCATCCTACTGCCTATTTCATGTTCATATGATGAGAGACCCCCCCCCTTGCTCTCATCAATTCGTTTTAAGAATGTTTAAGTGGCGCCGTTAGGCTGCCGAATTTTTAAGGGATTCTTTCACCTTCCTCGTTTTCAAGTTCTATTTTCATTCAAGTCTTTCATGTTTCTTTGTATTATGTTGGGGCATGATCTCTAAATTTATCATACTGATCTTTTATGATCATATGATGAGAGACCCCATTTTATCTCTTCAATTCAATTTTTTTGAAGTTTTATGTGGCGCCGTTAGGCTGCCGAATATTTAAGGGATTCTCTCACCCTTCTCTTTTTCAAAGTTCTACTTTCATGTCAAGTCTTTCAAGTTAATTTCTATTATGTTGGGGTATGATCTCTATATCTATCATACTGGACTCTTATGTTCATATGATGAGAGACCCCATTTGATCTCTTCAATTCAGTATTTTGATGTTTTAAGTAGCGCCGTTAGGCTGCTGAAAATTTTAAGTGGTTCTTCACCCTTCTCGTTTTGAAGTTCTACTTTCATGTGAATTATTTCAAGTTCCTTTTTGTTATATTAGGGTATGATCTCTATATCTATCATACTGGACTCTTATTTTCATATGATGAGAGACCCCATTTGATCGCTTCAATTCAGTATTTTGAAGTTTTAAGTGGCGCTGTTAGGCTGCCGAATTTTTAAGTGGTTCTTCACCCTTCTCATTTTGAAGATCTACTTTCATGTCAATTCTTTCAAGTTCATTTTTGTTATGTTGGGGAATTATCTCTATATCTATCATACTGAACTCTTATGTTCACATGATGAGAGACCCTATTTGATCTTTTCAAATCATTTTTGTTGAAGTTTAAGTAACGTCGTTAGGCTGTCGAACTTTCATAAGAGAAATCTAATTTTTGTCTTCCTTCCATGTTTTTCATTTCAAATGGTATGTCCTTGAAATTTCATTACCATGATCATGTATCCTTCTTATTCTTTCCATATACTGTTTTATGGGTCATTTATGAATGTTTGACTCATTTTCCCTCTCTTTTTAATGTCTTCTAAAACCTCATAACATAGCCGTTATGCTGTAGAATTTCCATCTCAAAATGTCTCTCTCTTTTTCTAAAGTTCTTTTATATTATTAAGTGAATACTCAAAGCTCTTTCTTCTAAAGGGGTATTCACATATATACCAAAATGTTTTATTTTAAATTCTGGGATTTACATACATGAGACCCACCTTCCTTTTCTGTGGGTTTTAAAGTGACGTAAAGATCATGTCTTTAAAGCAGTTTTTAAAACGTTATGATTATGAAATGAAACCCATTTATTTTATGCTATGTGGGTTATTTATGAAATTTTTGATGATGATATATGTGGCTCACATGATAATAAAGGCAAATTTAAGGGTGCGCCCTGATAGCGCTCCAATGCATTGGGTAATGATGTAACCACTAGAGATTACAATTTTAACGATGCCTTGGTGAAAAACCTTGGTAATTTTTAACCACACCTTGGGGATGGACCTTGGTGAAACGAAACGATTGTCAATATTAAATGTTTCAGCCACATCTTCAAGTTATGAAAAAGTTTTATTTTTATTATGATATGCCTCATGATTTCATTTTCATGCATTAAAGTTCTTTTCATTACTTTATTGAAGTATCTCAAGTTCACTTGTAAAATGTTTCTCTTGTTTCCCTTACTGGGCCTTCTGCTCACCCTTTCTTTTGATGTATGTCCCCAGGTTATGAGATGCATAATGAACATAGGATGAACTAAAGGAGAATCCTTTCAAGTGTTTAAGAAGAATGTTTTATGTTTTTTTTATGTATTATGATCCTTGTTTCCAAGACACTAAACCTTAACGATCCTCAGTTCCGTGTAATGAAATGAAAGTTTATGTTATAAAATGGCGGGATGCTATAGGATATATATCATGTCTCAAGCTATATGTTATCAGTCAAGGTTTTTCTAGACATCTACAACCATACAACTAGAAATAAGAAATAGCACACATAAAATGCCACTACAAGCAAGGAGACCCACTACCCAAATCCCCATACCACTTTACCAAGACACCATAGCCTCAACTGATCTTGAAAAACTTCCACAACACCCAATTACCTTGATGGACAACCCTCTATCTCCTCATGGAATAAGTTGGGATCCCACCATTTTCATGCCATAAACCCACCACTCCCCCTCCAAGGGGTCAACCACAACCATGAAAACCTACCTGGTCACTTTGATACCTAAAGTAGAGTTCCCATAGGGCCACACACACACCTTCATTTAATTCAATGTATATAACTTTATATTAAATCTATGAAATGGTTAGGATTTCCTATATTGAGCTTAATAGAGTGTAATTTCCAAACCGTACTCCTTGAATCAATCCCAAACCACAAGAAGCCCAAAATCACCCCTCAAACTACATATTTAGGGTTTAGAAAATATAAATCATGAAAATGATTAAGAATGAGGCATCCAAGGATTAAATGAGCTTAGACTCACCAAAATTAAAACTTTATAATGAATGATTCTTAAAAAGGTCAAGTATTGAAGATGGAGGGGCTCAAGTCACCCAAAGTAAGCCTCCAACACCATCAAGGTTACATGAGGGTTGAAGGGGAGGAAGAGGGAAGAAATAAAAGGGGTCTATGAAAAATTAAAATTCAACCCCTTAATCCTCCAAGTGACATGGTCAGGCATGAATTGGTGGTTGTGATGTGACACACACCCCTACCAGAACCTATCATGATGTGACCCCTCAAGATCATAGTGTGACCACCCTAGGTATAGGCCTAGGTTAGGTCCAACCACCATCATGGTGTGACCCTTTTAAGTCATGAAACGATGACTCCTAGGTAGAAGGACTTTCCCTTTATCTAGAATGCTACAACATGACTCTAAAAACTTCATTCCATGAGCCTACTCCACTCCAAGAATCATGCCATGATGCCCATGTGTCACAATATGAACGCCTGCCTATATTAAAATTTTACCTGCATTCCTGACCTAGTTCTCCAAAACTCACTCCCAATCCACCTCCAACACTTAGACAACCAGAGATAACCGAGATGAATTTGATTAAATATAAATTTAAAACTTAAGACACCTTGAAATTCAAGGGGCATTATGAAATCTCCCTCTAAGGGATTCTCATCCCTAAGAAGAATCTCTAGGGATCCTGTATGAGCAACTCCGACCACTACATTGACATATCTGATTCCTTCTCCCATGATTCCTCTTGGATTCACCCATACTCCCATAATATCTAGATGATAGGGATTGTATTCCAGCATGGTATCTTTTATCTCCAGTAAAAAAATCCGCACTAGACATTCCTTGAATGAGGCATTCACCTCTAGATCAATATCATCATCAACTATTACGTGCATGAGATCCAACTCATAATTCCATATTCATGACACATGAAACACATTGTGTATACCACGATGTCATAGAGGAAGATCTATTTAGTCATACAGAGTTCCAATCTACTCCAAAATATCAAACAGACCATCATATCATGGTGCAGGCTTCCTCTGCCTCTACAAACATCGATGCCCCAACTGAGGTGATACTTGAAATAATACTCAGTCATCCACATTGAACTCCAAGGGTTTCCACCTTTGACTGACATATTAGTGCCACCCACTCTGAGCGGTAACCAATTGCTTCTGAATCAACCACACCCACTTGGTGGCCCTTACACCAAGCTTAGTCTGATCACAACCAACTCACCTGCCTCCAACAAACACAACAACGAGTTACAAAACCTTCTATAAAGAATCTTGAAGGGGATCATCTGGATTGAAGCCTAAAAAATATTATTGTACGTGAAATCTAACAAGGCCATGTATCTATCCTAAGATTTTAAAAATAAATAATGCACAACCTGAGAATATTCTCCAGTATCCATATTTTCCTATTTTTCTATCCATCCTTCTATAGGAGATACATCATACTCATCTTCAACTAATACCCCATGGCCTTCTACAGGTCCTTCTGGAATCTTGATTTGAATCGCGTATCCCGATTTGATACTATTCTTGAAGGTACATCATGAAACCACACTATCTATTGCACATATAACCTTCTCAAATCATCCAAAAATTTAATATCCTAAAAGATAAAGAAATGTGTAGCCTTAATCAACTATCCAACTATGACCCATACTTCATCATGACCCCTCAGGATCTGGGGTAGTCCTGTGACAAAGTATATGTTCAAATCACCCCACTTTCTTACTGACACGGAAAGGGGTTGATATAAACCACCTAGTTATTAGTGATACACCTTTATCCTTAGGTAAGGGAAAATGAAAAAACCATGTAATATCATTTCTTATACCTGACCATCAAAAATTCTACCTGATATTGTGATAAAACTTAGTTAAAGCCTAGATACACCACCCATCGTGAGGTATGAGAGTCCATAATTAGCTCATCCATCATATATGTAGGGTCCACTACCCTACCATGGATGGAAAATACACCATCTCCATCGAAATAATATCTAGGAAAAAGATCACCTCATATGAGTCGTTATCACATCAAAAGAAAATTCGAATCAGGATCCTAGCTAGCCTTCACCTAGTCCACTAGGGAAGAGGTGATAATCAAGAGAGAACAAGACACCTCCTATTATTCCTATGAAACCTCCATATTCCAATCAAAGTGCAATCTCACTAGCTTATACTTCTTCTTAAAAGTATGAATTTATCACACCTGAGTCTTCCTAATTAGAGCATCCACAATGACATTACCCTTTCCCAAGGCATATTTCATCTCAAAGTAAAATGTTTGAAGGTACTCAACCCAAAGTCTCTACTGCAGATTCAGGTCTTGCTGGGAGAATATATATTGAAATATATGATGGTATGTGTAAATGATAAATATCACATCAAAGAGATAATGACACCAACACCTCAAGGAATGGAATGAAGGTACCGAGGTGTGTAGCGGAAGCTGATAGTCTAGGGATTTAAAATTTTTCACCAATGATCGATGTAACTATTCCATCAATAGAAAATCACAACCTGATATGAAGGCTCGAGTTTCCCGTTTGAAGGTTTTATGAACTTTAGGACACTAACAATGGTGCACTTTGTATTTTGATTGATGTATATTTGTTTATAACTTAACAAACACTTTGAATTTAAACACATATTACAACATGATTGATTTATATCATGCTATGAATCAAATGATATCCATTTTTCATTATAGTTGGTATATGGTTATGGGATAAAACCTCTATGTATGAAGCATGTCAAGAAAAATAATGGAATTTTATGCGATGTATATTTGTTTCAACATTGATGCTCCTTTTACTTACATCATGACTCTAAAGTTTATATGGAAATTTTAATTTAAGAATGACACCATGCTACATTTTAATAATCAATGTTTCATATAAGAATCACCGTTGATCATCCTTTTAATAACATCATGGTTTTGATGTGTATAAGGAAATGTGATTTTTATGAATAAATTCACTCTACATTTCATGATCAATGAATTCTTGGTCAAGATGATCATCGACACATGGGCTCAAATAAACTCATATATTTTGACCATGAATATTTTATAATTCACTTTTACATTCTTTAAAACACTTAAATGAATCTCATGAAGTGTAAAAGTTTACCTCTAAATTATCTTTGGAATAGTTCACACTCTCTAGATAAACTAATTCCAAAATTTTATGCCTTACCTTTATTTATAAAGGGTTCTTTGTCTAAAAATAAATAAGTAAATGTTTCCATAATACCTAAGGTATTTAAATCCATAGATTCTAAAACCATAATGGGTAAATCCTTGAAAACTATTTAGTTTTACTAGACAAGGAAGAATCTTTCCAAAACTAGGTATACTTGAGTCTTATATTTTATATTCATCAATCATTGATAATGATTCAAGTATTTCTGAACTATTAATTGAGTATTAGACGCCACAAAAAACATTCTTTCCAAAATTAAATAATGTATCCTTTTTTCCAATAGACATGTGATATTTTTTTTGGTAAAACTCAATAATATTCAACTATAATCATTAATCTCAACAATTATATGTTTTGTACTTCTCACCACTGAATTAGGAATCACCCTTAGCCACTTGGATAATTCACCTTACTTATTATAATGTTTCTTTTATTACTTGATTAATGTATTTAAATACATGTATTTTATGGGAATATTGTATTTAATACCGAATAAGTATTAAAAAACATCACATATAATGATGAATATACATGAAGAAGAACTGACTACTTGCTTCTTCAATTCAATTCATAGCATTTAAACTTCCATAGTCTTATCTCATGATATGCGAAGAAAATAACCTCCTATATATTGCTTTTCCTATATTCTTTTGATGAATGTTGTGAAGGTTCCTTTGGAATTACACTTTACATTGTCCTTTTTGACTTTCCTTTCATCTTGTTCACCATAAGAACTAAAGATTAAACCTTCTTTAAGTTCTTATTTACTTGGATAACCTTACCCAAATGGTAATAAATCATTTTATCCATTTAATGTTCATTTTTTAATCTTAAATGAGATTTTAGAAAATTGGTGATAAAGATATAAGGATTAGATTTATTTAAAGAAAGTGTTTCATCTTTAAATTTATGCGTTTTTAGTGTAATCATCACCCCATTCAAATCTTGTTTCACTATCCCCTCACAAACTTCTCAGAGATGAGAAAACATGTGGTACCATCCATGTGCTGATATATATCCTCAACTCATTGGACATTGATGATGAAAATATTATTTAAATATCAAATGTGTCATACATGAGTCTTGTGTAAGCATCTTTTACATCCTCACTTCCTAAGGTTGATCAACAGGTATTGGAGACTCTATCACCTTGAATATCCTATATCATAGTACTTTTCGAAAGCACATGTATTACTATTTAGAAACTCATTCTAGTAAGGACATGTTATTCATCAAAAATTAATCATAGTGAACTTGTGGTATTGATAGACCCACATGCATCGTTAATTTCTGCTGGGTTACCAAATTTAGAAATTTATAACATGAATAAAACAAAGCACTGAACTATAGGGTAGTATAGGATTTGTAAGTCCGAGGTTGAACCTATAAAGATGGAATTGGAGAAAATATTAATTATATAAGATAAACCTAAACTAATTTTATTTTTTAGAAATAAAATATAAACTATCGAGCATGTGATTTGGTGAATAATGTGGGAGAAGAAAATATAAATGGGTTCTGGGAAGCAATGATTCCAGTTTTATGGGATTAAAAGGTATAGAATAATCAAATGAAAATTATGTGGTTGTCAGAATCAGTTCTAATAGAGTCTAATGGTCATGATAAACACACCCCATCCCAAACTCTCCTTTTCTCATGTTAAGGTAATTCATATTGCAAAGGATGGGTAACCCAAAACCCTATTTAAACATAGGGAAAAAACAAACCCAATGGTCATGGTGGAAGTCTTAATGCTAGTTCGCACACCAAATAATTTCATTCAATCATCTCCAACAATGATCATTCTCAAAGAAAGAAAAAAATAAAACCCATTCCCCAACCCCACTCACAATGATCATGTAAGGTAAAATCAGGAAAGAGATAGAAATGAATAACAGATGTGAAATCCCAACATAAATTGTAATGAAAAATAAAATACCTTATACATTCAATCCCCATTCATCACACGTGAATTGACACAAAGAAATAAACCCCTCATTCTAGTCATGAGAGGGTGAAAAAAATAATGATGAAAAAACCCATAGAAAGTGGAAAAGCAGAGCTCCACAGTAGGTGGGCACATCTCAGTAGGATTCCTTTGGTGATCCTCTATCCAGATACCCCTCCAAGGTGTGCCCAAGGGTGTATTTATCGGGGTTTTGGTCAAAAACCCAAGCCGCATATCAGATCTATTGAATCTATATTTTTTTTGTTTCTCAAAAAGTACAAGATGTGTAACATAGTTTCACAACGTGTAATCCATTTCATCATCGGGTTTATCTGATGTTTACATCTTGATATTTCATGATGTGTATTTGATTACACGACATGTAATGTCTTTTCACAATGTGTATTCTCTTAATGACCTATCTTGTGTGGCATATTTTTTTAAAAGGTCACAAAGTGTAAATGGATTACATGATATGTAATCAGTATTTGTGCACTTTTCCATCTTTCTTCATCTTTAAAAATCTGGTGTCATGCTGCTTCTCATTTCTCATAGCACAAAGGGTATTTTGGCTCCATTATTCACTCCTTTTCATTCCTTTTTCAAAGATTCATTATTTCCTTCCATAAAACATAAAACAAGTCAAATCACTCATAAATTGGAAAGAATATTCAATTAAATACATAAATTAATATAATTAAACATTATAAAATGTATACATGAAATACACTTATCAAATACCCCCACACTTGAATTCAGACTTGTTCTTAAGGATGGAATCTCAATATGCTACAAAGGACATTCACCTTACCATGCTTCAAATTTAATTTCAATAAAATAAATTGTTCAAATGGAAAATTAAATGTTTTATTATCACATTTAGAAAATTTATCAATGCCTCATTTTTCAAAGAATAAAAATACACTATGTATTTTACTTTCCTTATTTTGAAATAGCCATACTTCTTTAATTACCCATTTACATTTTTCAGTTCATTATTAATATTCACACCACTTTCAATTTACTTCACATGCATTTTTCCACTTTTTATCAAGGTACAAATTAATAGAGTGATGCACATACCTCATGAACATGTAACTTACCATCATATTTCAATATATATATCATATCCACCGTGTAAAGACATAAATCACAAATAATCATGAGGGCTTCACCATTAAGGATCAAATGACTATGAGACTTCAAGGTAGGTAGGTAAATTATTTAAAAAGTTAGGATTAAAAATGAGGTTTGAAACTAAATCATTTTGCATTATATTCACTAGATAAGCTCAATAAAGATCACCCTTCACAAATTTCATCTCTCTCTTCCACCAAAAAGCTCAAAGTGGGCTCATGATACATGTAAGAGTAATGATAGAATCAAACTATCTTGATCTTTTTATTTTCTTTTTATACACATATATATTTTCTTTTTCAAAATCTTATGATTAGGAAAAATATCACATCCATCGCCTAACCACATACGTTCAAAATATTTTCAATCTTGAAAATGGTGATTTTTGATCCTCCCAAAATACAGCCCATTTTTTCATTTTTTTTCTTTTTGTTTTTTTTTTCAAATTTTTTAGTAAGAGAGGTGAATAATAAAATAAATGAAATATTTCATGGACTCTACCCATATCATAATCAAGAATCCCCCCAAAAAATATCCACAATGAAGTATATCTCGGTACACCCTAAAAAGATCCCCCCCACACTTATTCATTTAAATATCATGAAAAACATTTAGAGGAAGGTAGGAATGGATAAAATAGGTTTATAATACATATAATTTCCTAATAAGACTGTTCATGGCTTTTATGGGTTTAAAAAGGATTAATGAAAGGAGGGTCTAAGGATAATGGATGATAAAAATAATTCCTCAATCATTTTAAAAGTGATTCTGTTTAGTCAGTTTGAATAAGATGAAAATTGAGTTCTAGAAGAAAATATTCCTAAGTTTCTCAAGAAATATACTAAAGAAATAATGGAAAATATTGTTTCATTGGGTGTTTTGGGAATGATATGAATGGTTGGGATAATTACTTATGGTAATGAATATGAATAATTAAATCAATTAATGAAAACATAAAAAATTAAAAACATGGCCTATTATTAGAAAAATTTCATTTACGATGATTTAAATGCTTCTCTAAATCATAATTTTTCCTAGGAAGTTATGTCTCTTAGTTCAGTTGATTAAAGAAGGAATAAAATGTTCGCATGTAATTTATGGTTATAGCTCTAAAATTTTTTTAATGAGGGGAATAGAAAAATTATGAATTAAAACACTTACTCCCATTGAAATTGGTGGTTCAAAGTTGGATTCACAGTTTCTACTTATAGTTTTTCATGACATGTAAATGATTACACAATGTGTAATTTGTCCTGTAGCTTCTTACTTCTTTTTCATGTTGCTTGATGGTAGTTCCTTTGATGGACCTAAAAATTAATATAGATAAACAAGTTAAAACATAAGCCATTTAAATAAAGCTAAAAAATAATAGGGGTATTGAAATAAAATAATAATATAAAATTAAATTCTAATAAAGTAATAAATCTCAAATCTTAGAAAGAAGTAAAAATTAGATTGCCTCCCGAAAACTTCTCTTTTTTTTAACAGTCGTTTAGCTCAACCATACTTAGGTTATCTGATTTGAGTGTGGTATAATGATAACTATCTCATGTTCACCCAATTATGGATTTGAAATCCTCCTAGCTCAGCTTGAATTCTCCTAAATAGAATTATAATATACCTTAGAGATGGTGACCACAGTATGAATAATAGGAGTATAACCAATAGAATCTCAGCATCAGTCCAAACTTGATAAAATTATTCTTTTTCAATGGATGGTTGTGTGCTTTGGAATTTTTCAATAATAACTTTAGGTTCCATAGTTATCTCCTCAATTTCTTCTTTTGTTGATGCTTATTTTTGTTCCTCTGTGGAGTCAACATAGGTTGAAGTAGGTTCTTATTCTTTTTTAAGCACACTTATATTTTCTTAAAAATTTGTGATAAATGTGGCAACCATCATCTCCTACCATATTCTTCATCTTCCTTCAGTTGTGGTCCTAATTTTATGAGGAATCTTTATATAATCTTAGAATTTGAGGTCCCCTTTTCTTCTTCTTTTTCTTTTTCTTTCTGCTATATGATGAAGTGTGTTTCGGACCATTTAAGTTCTACAACAAGGTCCCCCTCTTCATCGTCTTCTTAACCTTAAAAACCAAGGTCATTGTGATTAGCATAAATATAAGCATTAGAATTCATACTTACCTCTACATTATTGTACATTCTTCTTTGTTCATGATGCTCATCATAGAATTATGGATCCAGGTTATAGGGTGTTGTGAAATCAATGCTTGGGTATGGTTTCAAGTACTCATAGGGTTGACTATTCATCATTTTGACTTATTTGAGTTGTTTCACCATATCATCCAGTTGGAAGGTGAACCTTTCCTCGATAGTCATTTCGTTCTGTAGCCTTTCCATCAAAATAAAAAATATCCAGTATTGTAAAAAGTAATAACAATAAATAAAAAAATTATTATGCTAAAATAAAAAAAACATAAAATATGAGAAAAGAGTTTGTCTAAATTATTTAATTAATAAATTATCCTATCCTATCCCTGTCAATGGAACCAAAAATTGATAGCCTCACAGGTGTCATTAATTCCTACCAGTTTACTAAATTTATTAATTTATAGCATGAATCAAACAAATAACTAAATTATAGGGTAGTATAGGATTTTCAAGTCCAAGGCCGAACCCAAAAAGATAGGGTTAAAGAAAATATAAACTATCGAGCATGTGATTTGGTGAAGAATGTGGGAGAAGAAAATATAAAAGGGTGCCAAACAGTAATGACTCCAAGTTCATGGGATGAAAAGGTATGAAATAATCAAATGAAAATTATGCGGTTGTCAGAATTAGGTCAAAGCGAGTCCAATGGTCATGATAAACACACTCAATCCCAAACTCTCCTTTTCTCATGGTTAAGTACTTCAAATTGCAAAGGATGGGTAACCCTAAAACTTATTTAAACATAGGGAAAGGAGAAACCCAATGTTCATGGTGTAAGTCTAAACCCTAGATCAAACACCAAAAAAAATCATTCAATTAACTCTGACAATGATCATGCCCATAGAAAGAAATAAATAAAACCCATTCCCCAACCCCGATCATAATAACCATTTAAGATGAAATCAAAAAAGAGATAGAAATGAATAACATATGTGAAATCCCATCATAAATTGAAATCAAAAATAAAATACCTTATACATTCAATCCCAATTCATCACACATGCCTCAAAATAAATAAGTCACTCCTTCATTCTAGCCAGGATAGGGTGTAGAAAAAGAATGATGAAAAATTCTACAGAAAGCAGCAAAGAAGAGTTCCGAAATAGGTGGGTGCATCTCTGTAGGTGTTCATCAATGATCCTCTATCCAGATACCCCTCCAAGGTGCGAACAAGGGTGTATTTATAGGGGTTTTGGTAAAAAAAACCTGGTTGCATAACAGATCTCATGAATCTATATATTTTTTTTCTATTTCCTGAAAAATACATGAAGTGTAATATAGTTTCACGACGTGTAATCCATATCAGTAGTGGGTTTCTCTGATGTTTCCATCTTGAACTTTCATGACATTTATTTGATTACATGACATGTGATGTATTTTCACAACATGTATTCTCTTCATGACTTGTCCTACATGACATCTTCTTTTGAAAAATTCATGATGTGTAAATGTATTACACGACATGAAATTGGTCTTTGTCCACTTTTACATCTTTCTTCATCTTCAAAAATTTTGTGTCATGCCACTTTTATTTTCTTGTGGTGTGAAGGGTCTTTTTGATCCATTATTCACTCCTTTTCATACATTTTTTAAAGATTCATTATTTCCTGCCATAAAACATAAAACAAGTTAAATCCCTCAAAAATTGGAAAGAATATTCTATTAAATACATAAATTAATATAATAAAACATTTTAAAATGTATGCATGCAATACACTTATCAGGTATTAATTTTCATTTTATCTAAAAATATAAATACCATTAGATTAATACTTTTATCTTGATTTTTGATTATACATTATTGATTAAATTATTAAATGTATTCCAATATTTTTTCAAACCCTAGTAGTGATCAATATTAGGCTCAAAATACTCGGTCACTAGAGTATTCCTATTGCAAGGATCCCTGAAACCTTTCCTCATAGTCTAAGATATGGCTATGCCACAACTTAGAGAGTTTTTAGGTAGGCATTTGACTGAACAACCACATTAACTCACAACTCCATGAACTATTGAGTGAAGTACCGGCTTCTAGAAATCATAAAATTGATTTATTCAAAAAATTTCCTCTAAAGTGGAAACAATCTAGATATGACTACTTCTTTTCTTATAAATTTAGTTAAGTCAACCAATAATTCTCATAATAAATCCCCAGTAGTAAGATGCACCCTCAACTAGGGATGATGTGAACCTTGTATACTCGATTTTTTTTTCAAATTCAATCAATGGAAGGCATCAAAAATTAATACTTATTTGAAGTATTTTATTATTTTTATATGAATGAAATCATTTTCAATCTTATATACATATATTATGTGATCACACTCACAACTTTATCATGTATTAAACATAAAATATTCATCTCATCTTTATTTGATCTAATCTATGCATTATCTTTTTATTATTTTATGTTTTCGCGTAAACTTTCAAATTCATAAAAATAATAAATGATTCTTAAATTTAAAAATAAACACAACTGATGTTTAGAATTTTATATTGGCTGATCTATTTATTCTAAATAGATCAACTATGACCCTAGGGGTAAAATACCTGAGTCGTCTATATTGCAGCTCACACCCTGTTATAGTGTATCACCATCTCATTTAGAATACCACCTCATCTCAGTGTGGTCTACATATTAATTCATCTTCATCATAATACAGACATAAACACACACACACACACAAACACACTTGTACATAGGCAAGGGGGTATTGGGAGTGTGTAATACAAATAAATAACCTCTAAATGGGGGTACAGGACCTTATACATATAATGTTGATGATAGAAAATTCATAGACCATAATAATAAATTTAATTATTACATGAATCAAATTAAGTTACAATAAATAATTAAATAAATTAAAACCAGACATACATTGGTTAGTCTATGCTCAAGATCATTCAGGGAAAAATTTAAATATGAAATAAAATTAAATTATGATAAATTATATAGAGGTCTTTAAATGAATTTAAACAATTAATTTTAAATTTAATTCAAATAAAAATCACTTGGTCCTAAAAAAATTAATTTAATTATATTTCAAAATTAAACTTATTTTTAAATCTTTTAATTTATTTTTTTAATATTTTTTTCTTGGGCCTTGGATAGCCTATAAAACCCTTAAAAGGTTTTTCTCACTTAAAAATGACCCACAATTAATTTAATTATATTTTAAAATTAATCTCTTGGTGGGATTATTTTCTTAGAGAGCAGTTTATAGTGTTTATAAACCATAAGATCCTCAAGTATATATTTATATAGTGTGAAATGAATATCAAAAATAGGTGGTGGGTCAAATACTTATAATCCTTTGATTTTGATCTTTCTTATATGCTTGGGAAAGGAAATATCATAGAGGATGATCTAAACCCAAGGGCTCTGACATAAGAAGTTCATAAGGCTAATAGTGAGTGATGGTTGATGACCCTATTTTATGAGATGCACTTATAATTATAGGAGAATCATGGGAAACATATTATTAAAGCTTTGGCAGTGACCTATTCACTTCTGGAGAGATTAAAGATGAGTCATTTATTTGATCCTGCATACATATTCCTAAGGGAGAGTGTCTCAGGCGATTATCCACCACCGTACTAGATTATTGACAAGGATGAGGTCTTTCATATCGATGGATGTGTCTAGGTTTCTATAGATATCCAAGATAAATTGATGTGATAGTATTATGATTTTACTTGGGTGGTACACCCTATGATTACAAAGATTTATCACGATCTAAATCATTAATATTGGTGGTCGGGTATGAAAAGGGAGATAATTGGATTTGTTACCAGGTGTTCTACCTGTCAGTAGGTAAAGGTGGAACACCAAAAACCAATAGGTCTTATACATTCATTGCTGATTCCTGAGTGAAAATGGGATAAAGTAACTATAGTCTTTGTAACTAGAATACAAAGATCCCCTCAAGGAAATGATGCAATATGGGTGATCATCGATAGGCTCATGAAGGTATCTTACTTTTTACCTATCAAGGAGAGATTTTATGTGGATAAACTTGGTAGGATCTTTGTCTAGGAGATTATATGACTTCATGGAGTTACACAAAATATTATTTCATATAGGGATTCTCATTTCACTTCATGGTTTTAGAAAGGACTGTAAAGGGATTTAGGTATATAGGTACGTTTGAGTACAATATACCAACCTCGGACCAACAGGAAGTCTGAGAGAACAATACTGGTGTTAGAGGACATGCTCAGAGCATGTGTCTTAAATTTTAGAGGTTCTTGGACAAAAAATATACCCATAGTTAAATTATATTACAATAATAGCTTTCAGTCCATGATTTAGATGGATCCTTATGAGTCCCTTTATATTAGTCCATGTCATTCACCTCTATACTGGTTAGAGGCAGGGGAGCTAGCGCAACTTGGACCTCATCTCATTCAGGAGACTTTAGAGGAGGATCAACTAATTATAATTTGAATGGATACATCTCATTCTAGAAAAAATTCCTATTCCAATAACCATTGATGACCTATAGAGTTCAAGGTCGGGGATCATGTATTCTTATTAGTATCTGCTAGACTAGTGCATCGACGATTTAGGCAGTAAGGTAATGTGTCACCTCATTTCCTTGGAACTTTTTTGGTTTTGGAGAGGGTTGGACTAGTTTCTTATTGGACATCACATCTTGAGAGATATAGATACATGAATGATGTATTTCCCACTACTCAGACCTGTCTAGTGTTTTCCATCCTGATGAGGTGGAACTGGATGTTGATGTTTTTTTAGGATCATCCTATTAGTATCATGAACAATATCAGAAAGGATCTCTGAGGAGGGTTAGTTCCTTTGGTATGGGTGCTATGGAAGTGTGACCATGTACAAGATGAGACTAGGGAGAGATAGGTTGACATACATGACTAGTGGACTGAAATTTTCATAGATAGTGATTCATTACCCTCGGAAGGGAAACTCATGGATGTGTTGTCTTAAGGAGGGGAGGTAGTAACACTCAAGTTTTCTATAAGGTATGGAACCTTTAATTTTAAATTTTAATCATTAGTTTTATTCTTATAAATGTAAATAAGTGTTTAAATAAGGGTTCATGTGCATCTTGGGCGCATTTAGGGCTTTTTTCCAAGCCCAGAGCTCTGAATTTTGGAGAATATATATGAGGCACACAATTGGTGCATGGTTAGTAGTAACCATACAGATCAACCATGTGGCATATATATAAGGGATCACAGTTTTCCAAAATATATGAGGGAGACTGTATGGTTGTGTGAAAAACTCCAGACCTATCACATAGGTCATCTCCATGGGATGCACATGGTTTAGAAAACCATGCGCCTAACCCGTACACTTAGTTCCACTTATAAAGTGACCCTACATGGTTGGAGCATAGTTTTTTCAAATCATGTGGGATATACATGGGTGGTGTTCCCATGGAAAATGACTATCACATGGTTGGCGCATAGTTTGGAAAACAGTACGACCAAAATTGGTGACCTCTTAAAGTCGAGTGAAAAGATGATTTTTTCATTATCCTCTTATATGTTTTAAACAACTTTTTCTACTATCTCCACACACAACACCCAATTACATCATTAAATGACCTCAAGTTCTCCAAGATAGGTTTTGAGGTTTCTTCACAATCCGATGTCTGTTTCTCTCCCCATTTATCATATTGGATTCCTCCTGGTAATATATTTGATCTATTACCTTCTTTTCTTAGTTTATCTTGATATATTTTCCACTATTTAGGTGTGAGATAATATGCCTTATTTTTAGGGAATTTTTACATTCTTTAATTTTATACCGATTTAGACCAAACTATGGGCTGATAATGGACTAGTCATTATTTAATGCCAATGGGTAGGTGGTATACAAATTTTTCCTCAAGTCTCATTGATTTATAATTTTCACCGTTATGACATGCATTGGTTTCACCCACTCTTTACACCTAAAATAATTTTTCTTTAAATTAGTTGTTTAATTTGGAATTTAAATGATATAATTTACCCTATTATTATCGTTTAATATCAATAAAATCAACTTAAGCCACCCCTTGGGCATTCCATGCATATTCAGATGTTCCCATTTACATTTAATAACTAAAACACCCATTAGTGTGTGTTTTATTTGAATTCCTCTATGATTTTATTGATTTAAATAAATTAACTAACACTTTATGATTGGGAAAGCTTGTTTAGCTTGGATCGTATTAGTTGGAAATCAAATGATTAATGTTATGACACCTTATATATATATATATATATCCCTTTATAATTTTTGAATGAAAAAGGTAAGGACTTAAAATATTTAAAGTGAATAAACTAGCATGGTTACCACATGGACCAAGTTATCGAATTAAACATAATGTACCTATTTATATTATGGAAAATTTTCTCATTATAGGAGTGATAAGAATTGAGATAGACTTGTATTTCTACGGGAATGCCTTGAGTTCTTAGAGGATTCCATCTCAATTTATTAGGCTGGTTTCCATGGGAGATAATCACCATGGAATTTGGTCAATGTATTTTTTATATGTGAATGCCTCGGCATGGTACTGATAATTTAGTAGAATCAACTCTAGATATTATAATGTCTTAGATACAATCCTTGGATTCAAATGACATCTTTAGATAGGAGGCACCTTAGAATCTTTCCTTGCTCCCTAGTCATTCTTAGCTTAGGATTTACTATGGACATGATCCATGGATTTTATTGGGCATTATTCTAGTGGAATTCCTTAGGTGCACCCCTTGGATTACAATCATACCTCTTATTTAGGTTTCATAGTTATGTGTTGTGATCTGGATCTAACTTCTATGGTCATGGATTCCTTGATTTCTATTAGATCCTACATTACTATTATTATAACTCAGATTCCCTAGTTTCACCTTGGTTCATATTTTATGATTACTTAAATTGGTATGATTTAGTTATAAATGTTAGACCCTAACATCTTGCAGGTACCTTATATATACATTACTGGTATAAGCTGAAGTAGGTATGGTCGGTTGAGCATCCCATGAGAAGACTGATTCCAACATGATTATTATTTCATGCATTCTATTCAACTACCTATCTTTATATTTTCACACCACTTATTTTATTTTCATGGACTGTATTTGTATAGAAACAATTGTTGGTGTACTACTAAGTATATCTCACACCCTATTTAGGATTTTGTTTGTTACTCAGAAAAACTTCATGGATGCAGGTAGGGATAAGGGAAAGAAATTGGTCTTGGATGCTTGATTGATTATAGCATGGGAGCTTGGGAGTGCAGGATCAAGACTTGGCTTGTGGTGATGTTGGAGATAGCCTTTTGGTCTCTTTTTTCTTTTATATATATATATATGTTTGTATGTATGCCTGAATTTTATATACCTCCTTAACATACTCATCATTTTATATATGATTATACATGTGACCTTGATTATTTATTATCATTCGGATGATTTAAATTCATTTATTAGTTTGATATTATTATGTTTTTGCTATTTATTCGTTATCTCACCACAGTGCTACTCTGATTATGAGGGTATAGTCTCCCCACCATACCACCACGAACCCTTACAACAAGTTAGCAGCCTCTGGTGTATGCTGAGTTATGGTGGAGGACTTCTAAGTAACCGGGTTTGGTTACTTATTAGTGAACTGGGTCTGAGACATTATAATTTTTACTATATACTGTATTTTACTGCTTTTACAGTTTAACAATGTCATTCACTATTCACCCATGTAATTTATTCCTTTACCCAAAAATAAAAGTAACCATTTAACCTAATTTTGATATCTTAATTCTAGAAAATGAAATAATTTTTATCAAATTCAATATTAAAATATTTAAAATTTAACTTTTATATTACAATTTCAGAATACCTAATTATTTTTTTTCTCTCAAAAAATAATAATTTCATATGTAATGATTGATTATGTTTTACTTATTATCATTAATTATTTATTTAATATATGTTAAATATTTATTTAATATATGATTTATAATATAATATTCATTTATATAAAGGGGTTTATATTCCCATTATAACATTTTCAGTATACCCATTGGTTATATGCATTCCCAATGGTCATGTATATTTCCAACGAGCATGTTTCCAATTTTAAATTCTATATATAACAATATATTTTTATCTAAATTTTATTAATCCTATTTGTTTATATCACTATTAAAATTTCTATTATATTTGTAATATTTTCCCTTCTTTCTATAGTTATAATTAATAGTATGATATTTAAGGAAAACCATGAGGATACATATTTCATGTTAATGGTATTATTATTTACTTGCAGTTTTTTTACTTTTATAATTTTCATAATGATGTTTAATATTTAATTATCATCTAATATTAAAGTCAATATTTTATTATAATATTTTTTAATAATAATATTTTTTTTTCATTTTTGTTCAGAAGATAAGCAATTTAACGTGTTCATGGAATAAAAATGTGTGGTGTTACATACATAATGAGTTTGGTTTCATAAAAATTAGATATAATACTTTTATATATACATGTGGGGTAGTTGAAAAAATGTTTTTTTTCTAGTTCTTTATATGTTTGATATAATACTTATCAAAAATGATATTCTTTATTTGAAGTTTATAAAGAATTTATTAGGAATATGCTTCCCAATAAAAAAAATGGGTGAAGTTTCCTATATACATATTGTAAATAGATATAGATATAGATCAATGATATTTCTAGGTATGATAAAGAACACATATATTTTCAATATTATATTATTTGTGAGTTTTAAGAATAAATTTATATTGATGTTACATGGCTTGTATCTAATTAATTCTATGTTTCCTTCTATTGACATCTAATGGAAATTATTGAATGATGTTTGTTTTAATGTATTTATTTTTTAGAATGACTTATCACATGATTGAAATATATTTTAGTGTTAAGTTTTATTATTTTAGATATTGTTAGTGATTGGGGAGTTTTTTATTAGTTTGGTTTTGTTTTGAATATTAGCATTGTTAAATCAAAATTTGTCTTTTATTTAAGCAATCTAGTGTTTAAAATGTTTTTATAAATAATATATTGTTTTTCTCTTTTTTTGGAAACGTATTCTAGAATGATGTTTACACAAGTTTGTCTCATGCTTCATAGAAGCTATATTCTTTATCTCATGCTTACACATAATCTAATGTCATGCTTGCATAGACACGTTTCATGATTACACATACTAAACTAATATTTATGTACAAGATAATTCATGTTTACACAATATTGAAAAATTATGGTTACACAGATATATAAAATTATGGTTATGAAGAATTGAAAAAAAAAATTATACAAAATTTTCTTTTCCATTTTTAGAGCATTTTGATAATCCATTTTCTTGTATTTTTAATATTTTGTATTACTGTAAGTTTATATGATTTATTTGAATTATTTTATTAATTTGTGAAATACATATAATTACTAATGATGATATTAATAGTGTTTTTGAATGATTTTAATGGTGGAATAGTTTGAGATATTTTAATTTATAGGTAAACAATATTATTCCACATTTATATTATTTCTAACCATGGATGATTATGATTGGTTCTAAAGAAACAATCACATGAAGAATATCTTGGAACTTTTGTAGTTTACCATTGGGAATGTGATCACGTGTACTTGATGAAAACATCAAAACAAATCATTCAAAGGAGAACACACATCAATAATACAATAATTAAAAAATGTATGAAAGTGACACAGTGATTTACATTCTTAATGTACAATCATAAAGGAGATTTAACTTTTGATCCATTGATACTAAAGTATTCAAAGATAAATCAATAATAATTTTTTACATTATTCTGTTCTTAATTTCTTTCTCATTTTCAATGTTGTAACATTATTCATATTTTTTATTTAAACTATAAATAGATATTTTATGCTTTTCCAAATAAAATGAAATCCTATCTTTGATTATACCACCTGATCAAAAGGTAGGACTTTTGGCTTGTGAATCCCAAATAAAAGTTATATTATTGGTTGTTCCTTGGTCCAAACAAATATAGTGGATTTTTGGGTTGTACCTCTAGGTGAGAAAAAGGTAGGGAATGTAAAAGGCTTTCACTAATTTAAAAAGTGAGGTCATGTTCTAGTGAGTGACATTCCTCTCACTGAATTTTAGGGGAGTGAAGAGTAGATATAGGACCAAGCTAATATGAACGACTATAAAAATCGTATGTTCATATATTTTATTTTTTGATAAATTTTAAATTTTGAACACTAATTCATCACACTGTTTCTATATGAAATAATATACTCTGATTAATAATAAGCTTTAAATTTTAAAGGGTCTATTAACCCCCATTTAAAACATATTTTTCATCTTAACTGGGCTAATAATTTGTATCATAGCTTATTACTCTTGGATATAGGTTCTATTGGTTATATTTTTCATTGTGTTAACATATTTCTAAACCTAATTATCAAATAAAAATGATTTTTTTAATATAACATGAATAAAATGAAATGATGGTTGGATACCAAAAAACCACCATAATTTTATGGGAAAAATTATAGTTATTAGAAGGCTTGAATAGAGGCACACCAGATGTAATTAAGCATTGACCATTTCATGATCATGATGAAACCATATAAGCTACATGAAGCTAATCCAGAAGCACTTGTAGGTATTGATGTGGTAAAGTATTTTTTGAATTATTAAGTAATAAAAATATTATATTGTGCTATAATTTTAAGTGTATCTAGATATGTCTCAACTTCTAAGATAGATCAATGAATATGTAGAATACTTTAAGTAACTCAATATGGTTCAAACAATCTTAAAAGAACAAAATTGGGAATGCTACATGTAGAACACCGAAACTTTAAGATGGATGAAGATAAATCCATGAATAGGATGTTTCATTAATTTACAAGAATTATAAATCACATGAATGAACTTGGAGAGGCCTTAGATAACATTGGTATAATTGAATAGGTTACGTGGTCACTACCTAAGAAGTTTAATGTGAATAAAGTTCTAACAGACAAGAGTAAGAACTTAAAAGAGTATACTTTGGATAAACTTATTGGTTCACTACTTCAATATTATTTAGAGTTAAATAATATTGATAGGGAAGAAATAACAAGTAATAAAGGTATAATAATTAAATCTAATATAAATGTTTCCACAAATTATTTTGATTTTGAGTTGCAGAAAATTGAGAAGGATAAAATAATTAACTTTAATAAAGGATTTTTTAAATATATGAAAATATAGAGAGATTTAAAGAAGAAATATAGAATAAATTATCAAAAGGATGAATGTAAGTGAAGTAAAAAAAGGTAATGGTGGTAAAAAAAATAATGTATCAGAATTAAATTTCTATGAATGTAGAAAGAAGGTATATATAGTTTTAGATTATCCAAGAATGAAGTAAGAAAAGAAAGATAAGAAATACAAGAATAAAGAGAAGATGAGAATTTCAGATGGATGGAACCACAATAAGGAGTACGAATCAATCAGTGATGAATATGAGAGTGAAATAGAATCATCCAACCTATGATTGATGAAAAAAAATGAATGAGGCCAATATTTAATTTTATTCTAGTTCATGTTATGAATATGATTCTAAAATTTATGTTAAAGTGTTACCTAAAAAAATAAAAAGTTTTAGAAATATATTTTAATAATGGTTGAATTATATAGATATATATAAAGGGAAAACAAAAAATATTCTTAAAAATAATAATAAGTTTACTCAAGAGAATGAAAATCTTAAAATTATAGCATCTAATTAATAAGTTTTCTTTGATCTATAAAATCATAATTTTAAAGAAGAAATTGTGAAAACAAAATATGAAAGTAAAATAATTAAAAAATTTATTTCAAAGAATAATGAAATATAAGAAATGAAATTCAATAAGTTTTTGGATAACATGACTAAAGTTGAAAAATAATGGAAAAATTTTAAACAAGAAAATAAAAAAGTAGAAATATAGCTTCATGTTAAAATGAGTAAATATTTGTTAACTTAGAAACCACTCAAAAGGAGAATGGTAATCTTCAGAAAGAAATTACTTGTTTAAAAGAGAAATTATCTATTTTTTCAATAAAAAATAAAAAATTGATAATATTATGGCTATAAAAAAAGCTAAAAATAACAAAACATGTTTTGGATATAACAGACAAGAACATAAGATGTACAAAACTTCATTTATAAAAAGTAATAAATAAAATGTTCCTGGTGTTATATTTTTTAGATTTAATTTAAAAGGTAATTATTCCAATTAATTTTATTTTATATTTTCTCAATCATTAGGTCATATTAAGGGTTTTATTTTTAGGAATTCACCTTCAATATTAACATATGATTAATATGAAAACCCATAAATTTTATAGACTTTAATTCATGCTTTATTACAATACCAAAAGATTGAGATGTCACACCCCAACTTTTAAATTTTTATTTTATTTTATTATTTCTTGGATTTGGGTTCTCTTTTTATGGCTTAGGTTATTTTTAGTGGGGTTTGGGCTGGTTCGTGGGCACCGCACAATTATCGATAATCGTATGGTCGACCTCAGTGACCGTGTGATTACCCAAATCATAAAAATAAATAAATTTTATAAATTTTTATACCTTAATAGTAATAATAATAATATTATTATTCTGTATATAAAAACATTATTAGTATTATTAAATTGTTGTAATACTATTATTTCTAAATTGATATTAATAGTATTATTTTTAAATTTGTTATTATTATTATTATTATTAAACAAACAAAATTTTTTTTAATAATGTGATGATTATTATTATTATAATTAATATTATTATTTTTTATTTTATTTATTATTATTATTATTATTATTATAAAAATAATAAAATAAAAAATAGGGGGAAAACCTAGTGCTACCCGCACCCCCCATCCCTACGTGCACATCCGCCCCTTCCCTACCCTTCTCCTCTCACGCGGCCACTCCCCTCACCACACTTCTGGCTAGGATGCTCCGGCCCTCTACCCGGCCTCACCTCTCTACACCCTAGTCCTCTTCCCTCACCCCTCTGTGCCCCGATCCTCTTCCCTCACCCCTTCACGCTCCAGCCTACCCCTGAGCGCAGCAGTGCTCTACCCATGCTCCCTCTAACAACCCACATAAGTCAAACCCCCTTGAACCTTCTTCTTTTGGCACAACACACCCTACCCCCTCCTTACGCTATGTTACAATAACCCGATATTCCCTTATGCATACCCTTCCCGCCCGACACAAGTTAGCCCGGTGCAAACCCCTTTCTCGTGACCACTTTCTCATAATTGTGCATTTTTTATTTTCATTTCATCTTTGGTGTTTTTATTTAATTTGGAAAAACCCAAATGATGTGATTTGTAATTCTTGAGTTTTTCTCATTGTTTTAGGTGTGAGATTGGTCTGCAGGGGGTTGTTCTTCCTTCTACTGAAGCGGCATCACGATCGCACACCATTGAGGTAGGCGAATCCCCATTTTCCTTTCCAATTAATTCCATTTAATGCTTGATCATTTCTAATTAAATATTTTATTTTATTTTATTTTATTTGTACCCTCACAATACATTTGATTAGTTTTCTATAATGTTTTCATGTTAATTGGTTTTTCAAAAAAAATAGTTTTGAAGTATTTTCCCTGGTTATGTTTTTATGTGGTTATGGAAACAGTGTTCTTTTGATGTCAAATATTGTATTGATAATGTTTTAAATATTACACACACCTTTTTGATACTCTTAAATAGTTTATCATGGTGTTTCTAGTTTGTGTAATTTGTTTTGTCTTTTTATGAAATTGGTTATAAATTGTTTGATTTGTTTATAGAATTGCTAGTAAACAATTTGGGTTTCTTATAAAATTATTTATGTATTGTTTATCCTGCTTATAAAAATTGTTTAAAAACTGGTTACCTTTTTTTATAAAAGTGTTTATAAACTAGTTGGTTTGTCTATATAATTGTTTATAAATTATTTGGTTTGTTTATATAATTGTTGATAAATTGTTTGGTATGTTTTACTAGTTTCTTGTTTTTTGGAAAAAGGGAAATTTGAAAATATTATTGACAAATTTATTTTAGTTTGGTGTGTTTGGTTTTAAAATGTTGTAACTTAGAAATTGTGTTAAAAATGATTTTAAAAGGGGTTTTATGGATTTAAGGGGATTTTTTTGTGTTCTCTTAATGATGTGAATGGTTGGTCTTGATTTCAAAGCAATTGGAGTCCTTGTGGAAATGGTTTTGAAATGTTATCTTGGTTATTTTTGAAGCATTGGATGTTGGAACACCCATGGGTAAACTAGGTGCACACATGGATGTGCCCTCAAATGAAGATGACAACTTTAAAATAGTGTTTTCTTAAAAACATGGTTTTCTAAATGGGTTTTGTTTCCTAAACAAGGTTTTATCCTTTGTGTGGATTTTATGAAAGGTTTGAAATGTAATCTCAAAGGGTGTGCCCATTTGGCCTTTAGTGTGTGTTTTGATGAATGTTAGGCTAAAGGGGTCGTTTGACCGTTTTATAAGATTGTGTATTTTTCTTTAAGATTTTTAAAGGTTTTACTAAAAATTCAAGGGAGAATTTGGAATTAAAGGCTTGTTTTTCTCTTCCAACTCATTGGTGAAGTTGTGTTAGCTTTTATGATGGTTTGTGTTGGGAAATTGTGTGTGTCTGGTTGGAGTTTTAAATGTTTTTAGAAAATGGTTTCAATATAGACATGACGTGAGATACTGGTTAGCACCTTGGATGATACAAAAAATACATGTTTGTTATATATATATATAATGAGAACCTCTATAGTGGGGATATCCCTTCATGGTTTATCATATAGGGTGTCCATGTTTGGGGTAGGCATGTGCGGTGGCGGTAGGTAAGGTGAGTCATGCGTGTGAGGGCCTCCCACTTACACTATATTATTATAACCACCATGGGTTATTGGGTGTATTTTAGATGATTGAGTGATGATTTTTGATCAACCCCAATTAGATGGGTTGGTACCCCCTGGATTTTCTGTTAGTCCAGGCGAGCTTTTCCACTAGATTTGGTCAGTTTTTGGTGGCTAGTTGGTTATAGACTTAGGAGCTCCACCATATGCCAATAGGTGATTCTAAACTGAGTATATTTAGGGGTATTCTTGGTATGTTTAGGATCACCCATGGTTACTTAATCATTTATATTTCTTTTTTACTTTCTGTTGTACTAGTTTATTTCTAGCTTGCACTGTTTGCCTATTCTAATTTAGCCCAGCTTTGGTATTTTTTATTTTGTGTTTTTTTTATAAAATGGAAAATGGTTTTGGAAATAGTATGTAGTGTCTGTTGTAATTTTGAATCGAAAAATCCTGTTGTTTTTTTAAATGTGAAAACCCTACTTTTATATTTGTACTTCAAACTTGTGTTAATTGGATGCTTTGGGAAAGGAAACACTTGGATTCTGTGGTTCACTTTTGGCATCCCTACTGAGAATTTTAATACTTATTCCTATTCTATATTTTCTGATACAGGTTTAGTTTATTGGTTCAGGTTCCTATTTCATCTGCCCATGGTTGAGGCAGGTTGTTAGTGGTTGGGTGGTGACCTAGAAGGTCACATGGAGGTATGTGTGTATTAATATTCATTTCGCTTCTAGTTTTATTTTTATCATAAGTCTTTATTTATTTGGTTATCTCTTATTCAATGAAAAAATCATTCCTAATGGTTAAATTTTGATGCCTGGTACTAGTTTCTAGCACTTTGGGATCGAGAATTCCATTTGATACTATTTTTTAATGAACCAACCCAGGTCGACCCTGAACCGGTCACCCAATCCATGGAGGGACCTATTTCTAAAGAGTCATCTATAGTGGTTCTAGATTCCAGTTCATCGGACCGTTCAATTAAGTTTCATCAGTGTTGATTTTTAGGGTGCACAAAGCCATCATGTCGTATCCCTCTGAAAACATTCCATCATTGCGGGTTTCTAGGCCATCTAGAGAAGTTTTGCAAGATGAGTTGCCTGAGGAAGATGCGGTGACTAGAGGATTCTAGTGACTGACTATGAGGAAGGAGATGATTCAGCCATCAAATCCCCAACTATAGTTCTTGGATTGAAGCTTACACACAGTCAGGATTCATCAAGGGTGTGAAGCCTTGGTTCGGGTTTTGTGTTCGGTGTTGGTAGTGGAACATTTAAAGTCTTTTCGTTCTTTTTTTACTTACTATTAAAGTTTCAACATTGTTATAAGTTTATTGTTTCATCGTGAAGTTATGATGGACCCATTCCATTATAATCCAAGCAGTCCTATTTGTGTGGATGTGATTTTATGAATCATGTTTTTTTCTTAAGAGTGTGTTTGGCCCTTGTATGTGTCACGAACCAACCCGGGTCGACCCTGATCCGGTCACCCGAGCCAGCCCGCGAGGTCCGCGACATGATGGTATCAGAGTTGACCCTGGTTGGTTCGTGACAGTATGGGTTGATCTTGGTTTATCTATGTTCGTTTGGATATGTAAGTTCCTGCAGAATAATTGATGTTTGTAGTTATGCTTGGGTTCACTGCTTGGGATAAGTTCTGCTCAGTGTTTTTTCCTTAGTATTGGGGGGGGGGGGTTCTGGGTCGATAGTTCCAAGTTTCAATGGAGGTGTTGTTCGCTAGTGATATATAAGTTAGTTTGGATCGTTTGGGAGTTCCTACGTCACCACCCCTTCCTAGGGTGGTATATTTGGGTGTTAAATTTCCACACTAGTTGAGTTTTTGTGGTGGGTATAACCCTCTCATGTTCTCTCATTCTCTTGTGTTGTGGTTTCTTTCGGTTTCAATTAGGCATGGATTTAAGTTCTATCTATCATTCAGCTGAGTGACTTTCTGGGGGTAGAAAGTGTCTATGGTGGGAAGAATTGTCACACCCCAACTTTTACTTTTAATTTTATTTTATTATTTCTTGGCTCTAGGTTCTCTATTCAAGGATCGGGTTGAACATGAAGTTAAATTTTTTTTAGGATTGTTATTTTTGGTGGGTTTTGTGCTGGTGCATGGGCACCACATGGTTATCACTAATCGTACAGTCAACCCTGGTGACTGTGTGATTACCCAAATCTTAAAAATAAATAAATTTTATAAATGTATATACCTTAATAGTAATAATAATAATAATAATAATATTGTATAGATAATAACATTATTAGTATTATTAAATTTTTGTAATACTATTATTTCTAAAGTGATATTAATAGTATTATTTTTAAATTAATTATTAATATTTTTATTATTAAAGAAATGAAAAAATATTAATAATGTGATGATGATGATTATTATAATTAATATTATATTTTATTATTATTTTATTATTGATATTATTATTATTATTATTGTATTATTATTGTTATAATGATAAAATGAAAAAATAGGGTGAAAACCTAGCACTACCTGCAGCCCCATCCCTATACGCACAACCACCCCCTCCCTTCCCTTCTCCTCTAGCACGACCACCCACTCACCACACTTCTGGACAGGACACTCCGTCCCTCTACTTGGCCTCACCCCTTCATGCCCCGGTCCTTATCCCTCACCCCCCAATTCCCTAGTCTTCTTCCCTTGCCCCTCTGCGCTCCAACTTGCCCCTCAGCGCATCAGTGCTCTATCCCTGCTTCCTCTTTCAACATTCACAAGCCGACCCCACTAGCACCCTCTTCTTTTAGTGCAGTGCACCCTACCCCATCCTTGCACCATGTTCCAGTAGCCTAACATTCTCCTATGCACACCCTTCCCAGCACGAGCTATCCCATCACAAACCCCTTGTTCACGACCACTTGCTCCAATTTGTGCATTTTTTTTCTTTTCATTTCATCTTTGGTGTTTTTATTTAATTTGGAAAAACCCTAATGGAAATGTTTGTAATTTGTGAATTTTTATCATTGTTTTAGGTGTGCGATTGGTCCACAGGGGTTTTTTCTTCCTTCCGCTGAAGTGATGTCACGGTCGAATTCCATTGAAGTAAGAGAATCCACATTTTCTCTTTTTGATTAAGTTTATTTAATACTTGAGTGTTTTTAATTAAATCTTTGATTTTATTTTCACCCTCTTAATAAATTTGATTAATATGATATAGTGTTTTCAATTTAATTGGTTTTGCAAAAGAAATAGTTTGACTGGTTATGTTTTTATGTGGTTATGGAAACTATGTTCCTTTGATGTCAAATGTTGTATTGATAATGTTTTAAACATGAAATACACCTTCATGATACTCTTCGATATTTTATTTTGGTGTTTCTAGTTTTTGTAATTTGTTTGATCTTTTTATGTAATTTTTTATAAATTTTTTGATTTTTTTATAGAATTTCTGGTAAACTGTTTGGGTTACTTATAAAATTATTTATGCATTGTTTGGACTACTTATATTTTTTTAGAAAATAGTTAGCTTGTTTATAAAATTGTTTATAAATTGGTTGGTTTGTTTATATAATTGTTTATAATTTTTTTGGTTTGTTTATATAATTATTGAAAAAAATTGGTATGTTTTATTTGTTGATTGTTTTTCAGAAATAGGGAAATTTGGAAATATTCTTGAAAAATGTATTTTGGTTTGGTGTGTTTGGTTTGACAACATTGAAACTTGGAAATTATGTTTAAAATTATTTGAAAATGGGTTTTGTGGATTTAAAGGGATTGTTTTGTGTTCTATTAATAATGTGAATGGTTGGTCTTGATTTCAAAGAAATTGGAGTCCTTGTAGAAATGGTTTTGGAAGGTCATCTTGGTTTTTTTGAGCCATTGGATGTTGGCGCACCCATGGGTGCACTAGGTGCACACAAGGATGTTCCCTCAAATGAAGATGGAAACTTTAAAATAGTGTTTTCTTAAAACCTTTGTTTTCTAAATGGTTTTTGTTTCCCCAATAAGGTTTCGTCCTTTATGTGGATTTTATGAAAGGTTTGAAATGTAATCTCAAAGGGTGTTCTCGTTTGGACTTTAGTGTGTATTTCGATGAATTTTAGGATCAAGGGCCTGTTTGGCTGTTTCATAAGATTGTGTGTTTTTGTTTAAGAGTTTGAAAGGTTTTACTAAAAATTCATTGGATAATTTGGAATTAAAGTCCTATTTGGATCTTCCAAATCATGGGTGAAGTTGTGTTAACTTTTAGAATGATTTGTGTTAGGAAATTGTGTGTGCCTGGCCGGAGTTTTAAATATTTTTAGAAAATGGTTTCAATATAGACATGACGTGATGGCCCGGTTGGAACCTTGGATGATACAATAAATACATGTATGTTATATATATATAATGGGAACCTCTATAGGGGGGATATCCCTTCATGAGTTATTATATAGGGTGCCTATGTTTGGGGTAGGAAAGTACGGTGGTGGAAGGTAAAGTGAGTCACACGTGTGAGGGCCTCCCACTTACACAATATTATTATAACCAACATGGGTTCCTAGGTATCTTTTAGATGATTGAGTGAAGGTTTCTAATCAACCCTAATTAGACAGGTTGGTACCCCCTTGATTTTTTGTTAGGAAAGGTTGGCTTTGCCACTGGATTTTGTCAGTTTTGGGCGTCCAGTTGTTTATAGACTTATAAGATTCACCATACAGTGGTATGTGGTTTTAAACCAAGTGCGTCTAGGGGTATTCTATGAATGTTTAGGATCACCCATGGTTACTTAATAATTTATATTTCTTGTTTAATTTCTATTGTACTAGTTTTTTCCATCTTTCACTGTTTATCTGTTCTACTTTAGCCCAACTTTGGTATATTTTGTTTTGGGTTTTATTTATAAAATTGAAAATGGTTTCGGAAATAATATTTATCATCTGTTGGATTTTATAATGGGAAAATAATGTTTCTTATTTTAAAATATGAAAACCCTACTTTTATATTTCTATTTAAAACTTGTGTTAATGGGATGATTTTATAAAGGAAACACTTGGATTCTATGGTTCACTTTTGGCATACCTAATGAGAATTTTAATGCTCATTCCTACCCTATATTTTCAGATGTAGGTTCAGTTTCTTGTTTTAGGTTCCTATTTCATCTGCCCATGGTTGAGGCAGGTTGTTAGTGGTTGGGTGGTGGCCTGCAAGGTCACATGGCAGTATATGAAGTTTTATATTTTTTCCACTACTAGTTTTTATTTTTATTTTAAGTATTTATTTATTTTGTTATATTTTTTCATGGGAAAATCAATTCCAAAAGTTAAATTTTGATGCCCGACACTAGTTTCCAGCCTATGGGGATCAGGAACGCCCTTTGGGCCTTAACACTGACTAACTAGGGAGACCAGTTAAGTGTTGACCCAAGTTTTTTTGAGACATTAGAGGTCTAGTGTCATTATAAAATTAGATACATAACATAATAAATTGAAACATGGATAAAAAAATATTATTTAAAAAATCCACAACATACCCTTAATATCTATTAATCTTATAAAATTGCAGAGGATTACCCGGGGACGTATATAAGAATGGGGTAAGCTATACATATAGTAAGGGAATAATAAAATCATAAAATGATGAAATTAATACACATTATTCAAGATTCATATCAAGGAGACATAAAATGGGTTATAATCATAATCATGAACATCAAAGCATGATATAAGATGATAACATCAAGGAACCATAGGAATGAGGAAACAACATAAAACATAAAATCATAAGCATAAGTCAAGGTTAACCACTGAGAAATCATAACATAGTGTGATTAGGATAACTTATTTTTCTCTATACACTGAATCTCATGATATAAAAACATTACCCAATTCATTTGAGGGCTATATAATTCTGGGCTCACCCGTTACATTCATATCATGTACATGCATTTGTTTTCCACATAGATCTTACAAAATTAGAATGTATTTAATCACTTTTAATCCTCTGATTAAGAAGTTTGGGTTATATACATGGAAGTCACAAATCAATTAAGGATAGTTCTATATAGGTGAATACCTTTTAGTTGAAATTGGGATGAGTATTCATAATAAAAAAGTTTGGTATAGAAATCATTGGATATTTTCAGCAACATTTTAGGTTTATACAAGGTTCATGGAAGGGGATTATGAGAGTGAAAGGTATTATATAATTACATGGGAATCATAAGGATAGTAAAATGGATGTGTAAAACACAGTACAAGATGAAAATTTAAAATTCAAAAGGCTTAGTACAAAGAGAGTACTTGAAATAAAAAGGGATAGGAGAGGATCCCTTACTTCAGAAAAGTAACAACTCAGGTAAAGGTTATAATGAGAGGGGATAAATTATATATAATTCTTAAAACATAAATTATAAAATAAAGTTATATTTATAAATACATGGAAACATAATAAATTGATATTAAAAAGGTTAAATACAAAGAAGTTGGTTGAATGTAAAAGAAGAGAGAGAGAGATACCTTACTCTGAGTGGGAGATTCTAAAAGCATGGGATGAGCATCTTAAGAGATTGGTAAAACCTTGGGAGGGACTTATAGATGTATAAGGATATTAAATTCATGTTCAATGGGTTTTTATTGAATAAGATTTGGAGGATGAGCAGGTATTTATAGAAAAAGAGGGGGGAATTCATTGTTAATTTCTAAACTTAGGTTTTGGACATTATATGATAAAATAATCAAAACCAAAAACCTTCCCATGGTTTCTGAAAAAGGAGAGTGGTTTTCAATATTTTATATGGCCAAAAAAAATATTTAAAATAAAAACCTTGGTGATGTGGAAGCAAGTCATGTTTATAAAGAATTGATTTCAAAAACTTAAAATATAATATAAGTTTTAAAGGATTTATTAAGGGTTTATAAAATAAATACAAAACTTTAAAAATTAATTATTTTAAAGGATAAATATATATTTGGTTTTAGATTAATTTTATTGTATTTATTACATCAATTTTGGGACATTATGATGTTATAATACAAACTGTATATTTATACCGTATTTAATCTTTACTGAAAAATTTGTCTATCTCAGAAAATTTTAAAAAATTAAGCATTGAATAATTTTGACAAGATGATTTAAAAAATAATATTTATTTTATAGAAATAATTTTCTAAATATAATAATTTTCACTTTTAAATAAAAGTACTTATTTACTAAAAAATACTATTTTTTTACGTTATTAACCACTTTATTACCTCTATAAAAATTTCATTTGACTTCATTAACTTATTTTATCATTTATATTTAAATAATAATTATATAGTAATAATATTTTACTAAAAAATTATTTATCTCAAAAATCATTGAATTCTTAAAAAAGTTTCTTATTTGAAACTATATATTTTCCAAAAATACAATTTTGATTTCCTCATGTCAAAATATAATTTTTATGAAACTCATTATATAATCATTGATAAAGTAATGATAAAAATAGAAAAATATAATAATTATTTTTTAAAAAATAAAATATAAAAATTTGTATTACTAGGGTTTAGATACATAACCCCTTATTACACCAATGAACACTCTAAGGGTAAGGTTTGAGATGATGAGACTTTATTGGGATTTTTTTGATGAACATTGTTTGATCCATGATCTGGATAAGCTTGAAATTAACCCATAATCAGTTTCAACAATGTTTCATTTGTTGGATATGAACTTGGTCTCAGTCAAGGAAAAATACCAGGGATGTCATCTCCTTTAGAAGATCTGATAAATGGGATTCATAGGATAATATCATACTGGTCGAGGCCGTCACTTATTCCATTAATTTCAATTGTATTTTATCACAACCCTTAATCTATACTAATCATAATGAAAAATATAAAAAAACTATATTGTCAATTTTTATAATGATTAACAGTCTTTTAAATCTAACTTGATATAACTTATAATGATCCAAAATAATAAAATTAGTGCTTTTTTTTCTATAACTTCATTACTTAATAAGGAATTTATTCATTTGAAAAGGGAATTTTATTTATAAAACTTCAGTTTGTTATATTATCCATCATTCATAAATTCCACCCTTTAAATTTTATCTCATACACTAAAATAGATAAGGATACTTTTATTTCATTACCTCTTCTGATTCCCAAGTTGCTTCCACAAATTTGTGGTTCCACCATAATACTTTAACTAGGTGAGTTGTATTGTTTCATATAACTTTTTCTCTATGATCTATGATAATCAATGACTGATCTTATATAAAATATCCTTATCCAAAGTTACCAACTCTAGATTGAGTACATGTCAGGGGTTTAGTATGTATTTCCTCAAGAGGGACACATAGAAAACATCATGTACTTGTGATAGGTTAGGTAGAAATGATAGTCAATAGGAAATCACTCCTATGAAATCATGGATCTAAAAGGGGTATATGTATCTAGGTCTAAGTTTTCCCTTCTTCCCAAACCTTATTAATTTCTTTCATGGTAATATATGAAGGAAAACCTTATCTATCACCTCAAACTCCAAGTCTCACTGATGATTGTCTAGATATATTTTTCTATTGACTGTGAATATTTAATAATACGTTGAAAGGTTTAAAACTTATATTCCATATCTTGGATAATATCAGGTCCCATAAGCTTCCACTCTCCAACTTCATCCAATCATGTTTTAGTCCGACACCTTTTTCTAAACAGAGCTTCATAAAGTGCCATTTGAATTCTAGAATTAAAACTATTTTTATATGAGAACTCTAATAAGGGAAGGTTCATATCCAAACATCTATATAAATACATTGAACATGTCTGGACATATCATTTATAGTTTAAATGGTCCTCTCAGACAGACCATCTATCTGAGAGTGATAGGCAGTACTGAAATTGAGCTCTATATCCAACACTATATGAAGGCTTTTCTAGAACCTAAAGGTAAACCTTAGATTTCAATCAGATTTAATGGAGAGTGGAACTACATATATTCTTACCATTTACCTTATGTATATCTTGGTGAGTTGGTTGAAATAGAAATCTTCCTTGATAGAAATGAAATGCACTTACTTTGTAAGGCAATCAACTACCACCAAGATGATGTTATTTCCTTTAGATTTCATGGGGAGTACTATGATGAAATCCATAGTTATGTTTTCCCATTTCCATAATTGTATGGAAAATGGTTGTATCATACCCTTATACTACTTTTGTTCAGCCTTAACCTATTTTTATACCAAGCATCGAGATAAAAATTCTTCAATCACTCTCTTCATGTTATCCCACCAGAAGTTTTGCTTCAAATATCAATACATCTTAGTGATTCTTAGATGAATAGATAAGGATGAGATATTTACATCATCCAGAAGGCCCCTTTTCAATTCTGGTTTTTATGGGACATATATCTAGGTTCTAAAACTTATAAATCTATCTTTATAAAAGTTGAACTCCATAATATTTGATACCTTTTTTATAGCTCTAAATCATCTTTTATGCCTCCTTAATCCTCTCAAGAATGGATGGTTGAGCATTAATTTGATCAAATAAGGATGAATATCTTTTTATTATTCCCATTTCCATCCTTTTCATGTCCAAGATTATTTGATCTCTTTCAATCCTCATCATGGATAGAGTTGAAGGATCCTTTCTACTTAGAGTAATTTTCACTTTGTTTGCCTTCCCAGAATGGTAATGGACTGAACAATCATAATCCTCAACTAGTTATAACCACCTTTATTAGAAAATAATAAGATCATTTTGTGTGAATATATACTTAAGGTTTTTATGATCCATATATATATTTCTTACTTCTCTTTATATAGATAATGTTGCTAAATCTTATATGTGAAAATCACTACATCCAATTCCAGATCATTCATTTGGTAATTAGACACATATATCTTTAATTTTAAGTAATAATATGCCATCACTTTGTCATATTTCATGATTATATAACCTAATTCCTTTTTGAAAGCATCTCTATAGATAAAAAATCCTTCCCCACTGGTGGGTAATGTGATAATAGGTACAATGATTACCCTTTTATTTAACTATTTAAATCATTCCTTTCATTCATCAGTCTATAAAATCTTTAATCTCTTCTAAGTTAGCTTGGTTAGTGGATTAAAAATCATGATAATTTTCTGACAAATCGATGATAGTACCCAGATTTTTCAAGGAAACTACAGATCTCTAACATAGATGTTGTTATGGGAAATCCTTCAATCTCTTCTAAGTTAGCTTGGTTAGTGGATTAAATTTACTGTACTTTTACATAAAACTTTTCCTTTTTCATATTTTTCAGTATAATGTTCAAATGATCCTTATAACCCCCTTACTTTTGGATCTGATAAGAAAACTATCTATAAATTCTTCCATAAATTTGTCAAGGTAATACCAAATTAATATATTAATCAAGTCCATGATGATTTTTGGAGCATTAGTGAGTCAAAATGGAATCACTATGAACTCATAGTGCATGTACCTTGTACAAAAAGAAGTCTTTGGGATATCATCCTTCTAAGCCTTTACTTGATAATATCTTGACCAAAGATCCACCTTAGATAAGTACTATGCTCTATTTAGTTTATCAAAAAATTTATCAATCCATGGAATATGATACTTATTCTTTATCATTATCTTGTTATTCTCATTATAATCAATAGAGAGGTGTATTAACCCACCCCCCTTGATGAAGAGGAAATTTTCACCCCATGGTGAAACACTTGAGTGTATAAACCCTTTATCCAGATTCTATTATAGTTTCTTCTTTATCTATTCAAGTTCAATAGTTTCCATTCTACATGGAGTCTTTGATATTGGTAAAGTTTTGGGTATAATATTGATTGATAACTAACCTCATATCTTGGAGGAAGACCATGTAATTATTTTTGGAACACATTATAAAATTTCATTATAACATTCATGTCATCAAGGATGATGTTTAACTTAGTATCAATCATTTTATCTATATACAATTGATCATAAGGTAATAATATCCACTCTTGAGATTATTACACCAAAGGAGATTCATCACCCTCTCTATACTTGTATATAATTAGTGGGAGATTTATGATACAGAATGTGATTTCATTTTCTTAGCAATTTATGTTGTCTAAATACAAGGAAATCCAATCCATACCAATAATTGCATAAAATTACACTAAATAAAGTATCATAATGTTTTTTAGGATGTTCAACCCATAAATTTGGATAGGGGAGATGTTATATACTTGGGATACAATAATTTCCATTTTTTTGTTTTCATAGATAGCTTCACTTAAATGTTTTGATGTGGTGTTTTAATAGTTCTACTAAATTTTTGTAATATGAAAGAATGTGTAGAACTAGAATAAAATAGTAAATTATCTATTCTTAAATAAATAACTAGTCCACCTATTTTCACATCATTTTTTTAATCCACCTTAGTAATTGTGATGACATAATATTTCCCTTGATCTCTAGTACTTGGTGGTTTTTATGTTAATTTTTATTAATAACCCTTATCTAAGTACATTTATCAATAAAGTGTCCTTATTCCTTATAGTTGAAACATTGGACTGCAGGCAGGGGGATGATTAAAGCATTCCTTTATTCTATCACATTGGTGGGTTTCTTCTATCACATTGGTGGGTTTCTCCCATTGAAATTTCCTAGCTTGGTTACCTTCCATCATACACCTAAATAATTTATTTGTCTCATTCAGGTAATTTCTAGGATTCTTCTTCCTACACTTTTGACAAGTGGGATGTTAAATTTTTTCCCCCTATTATGTTTCATCATCCCATTGAAAAAATTAAAATCCACTCTCTACTTTTTATCTCCAGACCTATGAGATACTTAAAATTTTCTGATCTTTATTTCAAATTTGAGGTAACATTAGAAAATTTAATCATAGTTATCAATGTATCAAATAACAAAAGACTTTTATAGACTCATCTTTATCCCACCAAAGAAGTGGACAAGTTTACTTTTGGGGGAGAGAAAAAAGTCAGAGGTGTATTGTGAAAGTTTTGTGAAGTTATTCTCATACGCACCAATGGATTAATTATCTTCCACTTGAGGCCAAGGAAACCCCTATAAATGTTAATTTAGAGAGTGCAAATAATTTTTTTTATCAAAAACAATATTCAGAATTCATACCACTCCATCGCTTTGATCTCCTACTCATGCTTCGTATTTTTGAACAACATCCACCATTGACTAGATCCTCCCTACATATGATAAACAACCATCACAACATTATACTGATTTGAGAATTAAAGTATGAAGAATATATTATCAATGAATTTGATCCATTATTCTATGATTAAGGTATCAGAATATTCAATGAAAGTTGGAGGCCTTTGTTTCATAAAGGTATCAATTTCAACTTTATTTTTCTTTAGGGGATGATGGTTTTTCCCTTGATTCAAGTTTTTGTTTAGAACTTGAGTTAATTGAGAAAGTATTATCATAAAAATATTCACTAATGATCTTATAAGGTTGTCCATCCCATTTGGGCAGTCATAAAATTTCCCCTCACATTGGTTGTTGACTCGGTTACTCCTATTCCCAGCCATTGATTATAATAAAGGGAAAATTAGGGATAAAAGTTTTCAAAACTATTAAACATATAAAAGGGAAACTATGAACATTGAATTGAAAAATTATAAATTATATACATTCATTAACCTATAAATTACTAGGTTTTAATCTAATTTATCCATGGTTTGTTTTCTAACATTAAATTTTATAGACATTTTTTTTCCCTTCATGATATTTCATAAGGATCTTGTGAATTTACCAAATAATATCCCCTAAGAGTTTCAAAACAAGGGTGAAATAAGGCCTTTTTTTTGTACACCATGTGATGGTAGATTAAATTCCAAATGTAACCTTTTCAGGGTTATTACCCCTAGGTACAACTATACCAAATCCACATCCACTTGTATTATTCATAAAGGGATCTAGTTTCTTAGAAACCACTTACTCTATATTTTACCAAAATTTAGGTATGTTTTACTATGCTTAATATTATTCCTAAGGCTTTCACTAAGGGTTTCTAATCATAATTCCCTAAAATAACTTGACTTTACTTTGATACCAATTATGAAAACCCATGTCTTTATGCACTTTAATTCATGATTTATTACATAAGTACACACATAATACAATCCTAAAAGACTGAAAGGCCTAGTGAATTTATAAAATTAGATATAGAACATAATAAATTAAAATAAGGATACAATGAAATTATTTAAAAAATTCACAACAACTCTTAATATCCATTGATCTTATAAAACTTCCCAAGATAACGTGGGGACATACAAAAGAAAGGGTTAAGCTATAAATCCTATTAAGGGAATAATCAAAGCATAAAATGTTGAAATTAATACATTTTAGTAAAGAGTAATATAAAGGTGACATAAAAGGTGTGATAATCTTAAGAATGAACTTTAAAGCATGATATAATATGATAACATCAAGGAAACAAAGGAATGTGTAAACAACATAAAACATGACATCATATATATAATTCAAGGATAAATGTTGAGACATCATAAAATAGTGTGATCAAGATAACATCTATTAAAAAATACATTGAATCTAATGATATAAAAACATTACCCAAGGCATTGGAGTGATGTACAATTCTAGGCCCACCCATCATATTCATATTATATAAATGAATTTGTGTACCATGTAGATTATACTACATAATTATGTATTCATTAATTTAAATCCAATGATTAAGGAGTGTGGGTTATATTCATGGAAGAAACTAATAAATTAAGGATATTTATATCCATGTGAATACCCTTAAGTGTAAACAGGGATGGGTATTCACAATACAAAAGTTCATTATGGAAAATCATGGGATAATTTTAGTATCATAATGAGTGTACATAAAGGTTCATGAAATGCGATTATGAGAGTGAAATATGATGATATAATTATATGGGAATTATAATAAAAGTAAAAGGTATGTTTAAAAACACGTTAAAACATGAAAAATTAGAAATCAAAAGGCTTAGTATAAATAGATTACTTGAAATAAAAAGGGAGAAGAAATGATCACTTACTTCGACATTGTAACACCATAGATAAAGTTTATAATGAGGGGATAAATGATATATAATTATTATAACATAAATTGAAAAGTAAATGGATATTTTTAAATAAATGAAAACATAATCAATTTATATTCAAAAGGCTAAATACAAATAAGTTTATTTAATGGAAAATAAGAGAGAGAGATACCTTACTTTGAGAGGGTGCTTCTAAAAGCTTGGGAAGAAATTTTAGGAGATTTAGAACACCTTGGGAGGGATTTAGAGAGGGATTGGGAGAGTGATATTAACTTCATGATCAATGGTTTTTTAGTGAAGATGAGTGGGGGATTGGTGGGTATTTATAGAAAAACTGGGGGGAATTATTTATTTATTTCTAAATTTAGGTTTTGGACTCTATATGATAAAATAATCAAAACCAAAAATCTTCCCATAGTTTCCCCATGTTTTATACCAAATAGAATTGGTTTTAAATATTTAATAATTCTAAGAACCTAAATCTTTAAAATAATACCCTTGGTGATGTGGAAGTGAGCCATGTTTATAAGGAATTTATTTTAAAACCTTAAAATATAATATAGGTATTGGAGGACTCATTAAGGGTTTATAAAATTAATAAAAAAAATCAAAAACAAATTATTTTAAATGATAAATATATATTTGGTCATGGATTAATTTTATGGAATTTATTAAATCACTTTTGGGCCTTTATAATGTTATAATACAAACCATATATTTATATCATATTTAATTTTTACCCAAAAATTTAACTGTCTCAAAAAATTATGAAAAATTATCCATTAGATAATTTTGATGTTATGATTTAAAAAATAATATTTACTTTATCAAAATAATTATCTAAATATAATAATTTTCACTTTTAAATAAAAATTCCTATTTGTTGAAAAATACTAGTTTTTACGATATTAACCACCTTCTAACCTTTATAAAAATTACATTGGAATTCATACAATGTTTTTATAATTTATATTTAAATAATTATTATATAATAAGAATATTTTATTAAAATATCATTTATTTCAAAAATCCTATAATTGATCAATATCATATCTTATTTGAAACTATATATTTCCAAAAATTACAATTTTGATTTCTTCGCATCAAAATATAATTTTTTATCAGAATAATTATATAATCATGGGTAATGTGATGATAAAAATAGATGAATATAATCATTATTTTATTAAAAATAAAATATAAAATTTCATATTACTAGGGTCAAGATACACAACCCCTTATTCCATTAGTGTATGCTCTAAGGGTAACGTGTACGATGTTGACACTTTTTTGTGATGGTTAACAAACATAGTTTGGTACATGATATTGTTAAGATTTAACTTCTCTCATAAAGGGGTTTGAACATGTTTTAGTTGTTGGATCTTAGATTGGTCTTAGTAAAGGGAAAAACCCAATAATTCCAACTCTCTTAGAAAATCTGATAAATTGAATCTATAGGATATGATCCTACTGATCGAGTCTATCACTTATTCCATTTATATCAATTGGATTTTATCATAAACCTTAATATATACTAATCATAACAATAACTTTACAATGAATATATTATCAATAGTTATAATGCTTAACAGTCTTTTAAATATGAATGTATATAACTTATAATGATCTAAAATAACCAAATCAGTGCATGTGTTTTCAATAACATCATTACTAAATAATTAATTTATTTATTTGAAAGGGTAATTTCATTTATATAACTTTAGGTCATTACAATTGATGTATTAAATCTATATGGGCACCTAATAATTTTATGAATAATTCTATTGGACCCATGATGGTATGGGTACAAAAAAATACTTAATTTGTTTTTTAGGAAATCTACATCAAGAGTGTAAAGGACATAGGGTACATGGACAATGAATAATCCAGAAATATGACAAGGTAACCATCAAGTTTTTCAATATTTTCATCAATGAAATGGAGGATCATCCACATCTGGTGATAACTCTAAAGGTATGGTCAGTGTATTTGGAGAAGTATGTATATTTAAATATATTATGATTTCCCAAGTAATATATGTAGAAATATTATAACACATCTTAATCAGTATATCACAACTTTGTGATGAATTAATGACTGTTAGGTTTGAATATAACAAGTGTTTAGTTTTTAAATATAATTATATCCTATTTTATACAAATATAGAAGATAAAATTTAATCAATTAAAATTTCTAAAACAATTTAGAAGAATTTAAAGTGTTTAAATTCTATAGAAATGGATAATTTTATTTAGAATAGAAGGTTGGGGCATGTTTATTATTAAAAAATGTAAAAAATGGCCAAACATAGATAGGGTTTTGAACTAACTGAGATCAAAATTAATAAGTATTTTTCTCGTGATTCATGTTCGAAAGGTAAGAAATATAAAGAAACATTCAGATATATTAATAATATTAATATAGTTAGATATTTAGAACTATTAGATCTTGATTTGTTCATCCCTTTGAAAACTACTTGTTTAGGAAGTAATAATTTGGTTTTTGTAATTATTAGGGATTTCAATAGGTTTACTTAGTCTAATTTCTTAACTCACAAAAGTAAAACCTTAAAAAATTTCATTACTTTTTTTTTAAACTGGTTCAAAATCAAATAGCAATTTAATAATTTCTATTAGAAGTGATAAAGGAGGTGATTTTTCTAACATATAATTTGATTTTTTGTGAAGATAATGGATATTTTCATAATTTTTCTTCCCCTATAATACCAAAAAAATATTTTTTTAAAAAGGAAAAATAAAACTATTTCAAGAAATGGATAGGACCATGCTTAATGAATTTAATTTTCCAAAATTATTTCAGGATGAATAAATTAATACTACTTGTTATATTTTAAATTTAGGTTTCATCATACCTTTATTAAAGGAAACTTCTTATGAATTTTTTAAATAAAATAAACATAACATTCATTATTTTAGAGTATTTGGCTGTAAGATTTTTATTTTGAATACTAAGGATAAATTTGATAAGTTTTATTCTAAAATTGACAAATTATTTTTTTAGGATATTCTAATAACAGTATATCTTATAGAGTATACAATAAAATAACCATGATATTTGGAGAATCTATAAATCTAAAATTTAATGAAAACAATGTCAAATAGATTTAAATTTAAATAATTTTTAAGAAGAATTTAAATACTTTAACTTTGGTGTAGATAAAACTCAAAAGGATAATGTATCAATTGAGGATTACATCTCTTATCAATTTAATCCTAAAACTTTTAATTTTTTTAAATATCATACTCTTGAAAAGTAATTGAAAATTTTGAATAAGGAATAAAAACTATAAAATATGTTTTTATTTTTTTTGAAAATTTTGATTTTTTTTTCTGATTTTGTAGATAATAATTTAAATTAATCTTTGAAAGATGCTAGTAGGATTATTGGTATGCTTTATGAACTTAACCAATTTGTTAGAAATAATTTTTTGAATCAAGTTAAAATTATAAAATATAAACATACTATAGAAAATAAATAGATTTTTAGGAATAAATTAGATAAATTTGAAGATAAAGTTTAATATAAAGCTAGTCTGGTTACATAGGGATATTCAAAAGAAGAAGGAATTGGCTTTGATAAATCCTTTGTACCAATTTTTAGGATAGAATAAATTTGGATTTTATTATCCTTTCCTTTATTTTAAGGTTTTAAATTATTCTAAATGGATGTTAAAAGTGAGTTTTTAAATGGACTAATTTATGAATAATTATTTGTTAAATAACCAGATATATTTGAATATAAAAATTTTTCAAATCATTTTTTCAAACTTTCAAAAGTTTCATATAGTCTTAAGCAATTCCTAGATCTCCGTATGATAAAATTTCATTGTTTTTATTAAATAATGATTTAAATAAAGTAAAAGTAAATCTCAATTTGTTTTTTTAATAAATTTTATAATGACATTTTAAATATGAAAATACATATTTATGACATTGAGTTTGGTTCCTCAAGTGAATTGTTGTGTAATTTTTTTTAATTTTATAACAAGTGAATTTGAGATGATTAATGGGTGAATTGAAATTTATTTCTTGGATTGAAATTTTTCAAATACCTAATAGAATATTTTTAAATCAATATAAATATAATAGAGATATAGTTAAAAGGCTTAATATTTATCCATGTAAAACTTTTAAAACTATAGTAAGTGCTAATTCAAAATTTGACTTAGAAGAATCTGAAAAAACTATAGATAATAAACTGTATGGAGGAATGATTGGAGGCCTACTTTATTTGATAGAATCTAGACAATATATAATGTTTTACATTTGTTTAGGTGCTTAGTTTTAATATAATCCCAAGGAAAGTAATTTAAAATACATTAAAATATTAATTAGATATGTTAAAGGTAGTATAAATACTTGTTCATTCTTTTCTATCTAGAACTATTTTGATTTAATATATTTTTATGATTTTGACTTTGGAGGATGTAGGATTGATAGAAATAGAAATTATTATCTGTGAAATGTACTTGGTAAAATTTTCATTTCATATAGTTCGAATTTTTTTTATCAGTTTCATTATACACAGTTAAGTATGAGTATATTTATAATGCTAATTATTATGCTGAAAGTCTTTGGATAATATAAAAATTATCTGATTTCAATGTTTATTTTGAAAAAAATCCCATGTTTTTAGATAATTCATATTATCATGAAACCCCCTCCACTGGTATCCTTTATGAGATGGAAATTAAGAGAAAGTTAGTGATCCTTAAAACCTACACCCAATAGTCCATGAGTTGGTGATGAGAGGTATTACCTTCTTTATGTAAGTTTAAGGATCAAATGTTAAGATGAGATATCAATAATAAAACCCATGAATAAATAATGAAGGAATTAAAATACATGGATGTAATGAAATACATAACTGAAAACAAATAAAAAGTACCAATTGGAAATCCTAGGCAGTGACCACAAACTCCAATAACTACACCATTGGCTAGTAATTCCCAACTCGATCATGAACCAGCTCCCACAGAGCTTAGAAATAGTTTATATATATGTAGGGTGACGAAAAAATTACACATAGTAGGATATTACCCTAAAATTATCATGTAAAATGTGAAATATGCATACTAAATCATTGTGAATAATAAATGAAACAAATTCATTACCTAATAATGTAAAACTACATCCCATCCTCACCATGAATCATTTACCAAGAAACGTATATAAGTAAGTATATCCTTATCAAAAAATATATGTAAATAAAGGAACTTGGCTACCACTTCCCCAATGGTTTAACAATATCATGCCCCAACAAATCACATAATCTTATTATCCCTCACATAAGTCATCTTGACCTAAACTAGGAAATCATTTCATAGCCATTATGTATCCCATGCATCTCGATATAACCTTGTCATCGTCATCTCATATAAAACTAAGTAGAATCCCATCAGATACTATAACTCATGTATCATGAATTATGTGTCAAGCTATCACAACCAATGCATGTACCAAATTGGTAATCCATAACCACCATAATCGGATACAAGTATGTGCTATAACCTTAATCCATTAGAGTCCACACATAAATGTATAGTAAATTGAGAGTCATTATAGCCTGTATGAGTTTATACCCTATAATTTAATCTTTTATATCCTGGGTATACCCACATAATATACTACAACTAAAAGGAGACTAGGGGAGAGGGGTAAGACAACCATTCATTTCCTCACTATACTATATATTGGAGAAAACACCCCCAAAAAATTTGGGTGCCGGTTTCCCTACCGACTCAAGTGATGAATCATATAAAACTAGAAAATATATGCTATAAAACAACCTTGATACCCTAGTACATTAATAAATGAGTTGGAACTGAAATATCTTGAAGTGTGTTCTTGATCCCCACAAGTTGGAAACCAGCACCTAACATCATATCAAGATCAAGAGGGAACATTTTTCCATAAGATAGTGTAAGATAAACATTACAAGTTAGTATGTCAACACTCCTCATGGAGAAAGTACCATAATAAAATGTGTAAAAACAATACCCAAATAGTACATAATCAAAAGTAAAAACATATTCCAATATAAAACTTAAAGAAAACCCATATAATAAGTTGATCACATCTCCACTGGTCACCATCATCACTCCAAGTCCCACAAATCAAGTACTCCTTCCTCAAAGAGGCTCTTTCCATTTATTTTAACCTAGAATAATATCATCTATTAACACCCAAAGGAAAAGTTAGTGTGTGAGAAAAATATCCCCTTAGGATACCACAAAAAAATTCCATAAGAAATCCCATGAAAATAAACCATTTGTGCTTTCAATTTAAATAAAAAAAGGTATGGAAATGAATTTACATATTTTAAAAAAACAAAATTCCTAATAAAAAAAAGGAAAATATATCAAATAGGATTAATAAAAAATTTATATAAAACTTTATATAAAATAGTTAGCATGAATAAAATAGTTCTATAATCAATGGAATGTATAATCAAATCAAACACAACAAAGCACCATTTTAATAATCCCTAAGGAATTTTATTTTCTGGCTATAGGATCCGCACACTTCTCATTTATCAGCACAACTCAAGATATGTGTACACACTCAAATAAACACCCCATTAGGGGAACCATTATAGGAAATCAATCTATACCCCATTAAGGGACCCATTATGAGAAATCAATATACACCTCATTTGGGGACCAATTACGGGGAATCAATACACATCCCATTAGGGTACCCATAAATGGAAATCATGCCAAATTGGTTTAGTTAGTGTTGTCATCATTAATCCATTTCTAGGGAGTCAGATTCCTAGTGTTCTTATTCTAATAACCACTAACTACCCAGGATCACATGTTATTCAATCAATAAATAAATTAATCAATCATGGTCGAATCAATCATTTTATTATATTTAATCATTAATAGTTCAAATTCCCAAAATTATTTTTCAATATGCCTTTTCAATTTCAAAAAAAACCACAGGTTTTCATCAATATATTCCTTTTTAAATCATCTTTAATTTCATTCCAATTTTATCAATAATAAAATCAAATCATTCCATCAAATTCACTTTCAAATTAAGTCATCATTTTTATTAAATCCAACCAATAATTTCAATTCCATTAAAATTTGAGGTTTTTCAAAATTCCTCCGCTTTTTAAATCACATGTCAAATAATCTCAAATCTAGGTTTTTAAATCATTTTAAAACTCATTTGAAATTATACTAGAAATATAGGGTTTTAATTGTTTGGAAAAGCCTTATGGAACCACCTACCTTTAATCACAGAATCAAATTAACACCAGCAATGAGAACACCAACATGAACAGAAGTGAAGGAAATCAATAAATCAAAAATAGATTCAAGATCCATATAAAATAGAGATTAGATCCATAAATAACATGATGATATATCACTCTCTAATAAGGAGAGAAGAGAAAGTAGTAAGAAACCACAAGATTGGAGATTTACTTATGAGAAAAGGATTGAGATCTTCAACTACCACTTAAATCAGCAAGATAAGAGGTTTGGAGAGCCAATGAATCCTATAAAGAGCCTCCAAAATTAAGGAAAATTGATTAAGGACGAGTGGGGGGTGTTAAGCATAATAAATGGGGGTCCTAATTTTTTAAATAAAATTTTAGGGGAATTAAAAATTACATGCATAGTTTTCTACATAAGGTAGATGATTATTAGTAATCATGTACCCTAAACATGCACTTATACTAGAATTTTGGATGGGGTGAATAATTTTTTCACATAGTTAAATTAACCATGAACCAACCGTGTAAATCCCTGTATCCATAGGGTGCATAGTTTGTTGAGGTGGATGCATGGTTTGGAAAAACTATGCACCCCCTTACATTGGATCAACGTTGGGCACATAGTTTTTTTGGGACAAACTGCATGATTTTACCTTACCAAAGACCAACTGTGTATATCCCCCAAAGGATTCAAAGTTCTCCAAAAACTCCCGATATAACCCCAAATAAAGAACTAATAAAATCATGATAAAAAAGGGCTAATAAATACTTTAAAGAGGGTGACGAGATGTCACAACCCCCCCCCCCCCCCATAAACACTTTCTATCCCTAGAAAGCTTGTCAACAAGATTTTATATCAAAGATATGAGGACACTACTCTCTCATTAGTGCCTCGCACTCTTAATTATCATACAAATCAGAACCATGATTCCATATCACATTGAAAAAAGGTATCATATTCCCATGAAGAATCTTTCTCTTAGAATCAATAATCTTGAATGGATTCTCAATCAAAGATAAATCGGGTTCAACATCAAGATCTTACCAGCTCAGGACATGAGAAGGTCCAAAATATAATTCTTGAGTAATGATATATGAAACATGTTATGGATCGATGTCAACTATGGTGAAAGTGAGAAATTTTAAGACAATTTCCCCCCATACTCAATAATATCAAAAGGAACCACAAACCTAGTATAAGATTTCCCTTTTTTCCAAGACATCGGTGACCCAATAAAGGTGAACCTCTCAAAAACACCTTGCTACAAATAAAAAACCCCAATGGTCATTGATGATTATTAGAATAATATTTATACTATATTTATTTCATCACCATTCTCTAATGAATCAACTAAATATCTGATGTCATATCTTGGACCAAACTTGGTCCAAACAAGGAATCTTCACCAATCTACAACTAAAACAATAGAGTCCAACAAGGAAAACCATACAAGGCCTCAAAAGTATCCATATGAATTTTGGACTGGTAACTATTTTTACTGGAAAACTAAACCAGCCCCAAATGGAAATCCCAAGCTCCACCAAATTCAAGAACACAAGTATAAAGCATGGATTCTATTATTTGTATATCCTATTCTATCTAGCCATACTTCTATGTATGATATTTCATGATCAAATGTACATGGGATCCCATTACCTCCTAGAGGTCTCTCCAAAATCAAGAAGTAAAATGGGGATCCATATTAGAAACTATATTCTATGTAACTCCATGAAAATGGATCACCTATTTCACAAAGATATTTCCAAAATTCTTAACTTTTTGTGTGTGTATCTAATGGGTATAAAGTGAGACTATTTGGTAAGCCTATCGCTTACGACTCATATCAAATTATTCCCTCAAGTAGTACACAAAAACCCAAGCACAAAGTCCATAGAGATCTTGTCCCACTTCCAAGTTGACATTAGAAGCAGTTGAAGAAAACCTGAAGGTCTCTGGTGCTTGGATTTGACTTATTGGTAGGTATAATAATTAAAAAAAATTAGTGACATAACATCTTATACCCAGCCCCCAGAACTTTTTATGCATGTCATATACCATCTTCATGTTTCCAGGGTGAATCACCCATTGGGAATTATGGAAATACTCTATCAAAACCTTTCTCATAGGAAAAGAAACAATGTAGCAATTCTAAAAATACAGGGTACCCTTCAAAGAGAATGTTCACTCATTGAATATCTCACTACTATAAAGAGAGTACCTTATGCCAAATAATTCATCATCAAGCTGATACTTCCAAATAATCATCTCAAGAAGAGCATAGGTCAACTGAACATTATTCAAAACAAACTTGGTCACATCCTCTCAAACTCCCAAATGAAACTAAAAAATAGATCCATAATATTTCAATCTTTTGATGATTACTTCATGTCACGGGTTATAAATTTCCTACTCAATGCATCAATGGTGACATTACCCTTACCAAGGGTGTAGGCAATATTGAAATCAAAATACTGTAAGTACTCCACCCAATGCCTCTTCCAAAGATTCATATCTTTTTGAGATAATATATAAAAAAAGATTTTATGGTTAGAATAAATTTTAAAACTTTAACAAAAGAGGTAATTACATGAAATATTAATAGGATTCATCACATCTACAAGTTTGAGATCATGGGTTAGATATTTTTTCTCATGTGTCCTAAGATTCCTGGAACCATAGGCTACCAAATGATTACCCTATATAATAACATAGAACAAACCTAAAATTAATGTGGCACAAAATACCATATAAACCTATAAAATCCTTGAAAGATTCAACATTGGAAAATAATTCAAAAGATGTTTCATCTCATTAAAACAACTCTGACATTTCATATCCCACAAAAAATTCACCCCCTTCTAAGTGAGTACAATCATTGGAGAGACAACATCAAGAAATATCTAACAAACCTGATGTAATACTCTACCAATCCCAAGAATATCTGAATCTTGAAAATGTTTCATGGTTATTCCCATGTCACAATAGATTTCACCTTATTAGGATAAACTGAAAGACTATGATATAAGACTACTTGTCTCAAAAAATTCATTTCTTGAATCCAGAAATCAAATTTCAAAATCTTTGTATAAAGCCTATGACCTCTCAAGATTTCTTGAACTCTTAGATAAAACACATGGTCCTAATTGGTTTTGTATTAAACCAATATTTCATCTAAAAAACCACAAAAAATGTGTCAAGGTACTCATAGAATATCCTATTCATAAATGACATAAAACTATAAGATCATTGGTTAGATAAAATGACATAATAAGACAGTCATAATGGCTATACCTACTTCTGAATGTGGTATTATGAAATTCATATTCTTTAATTATCAACTTGTGATAAAAAGATCAAAGATAAATATTCAAAAAAAATTCAACCCTTTAAACTTCTCAAAAATACTATCAATCCATTGAAACATATATTTTTTCTTTATCATAACTCTATCAAGTTTCTTATAATCATCACATAGGTGAATTGTTACATAAACTTTATTCACAAATAGGATAAGTTCCACCCATGATGACACACTCGTGTATATAAAACCTTTCTCTAGTAGATCATACAACTGATATTTCAACTCTTTCAACTTCAATAGTTCGATATGGTAATAATTAATAGCCACCGGTTGAGTATGAGGTAATAAATCAATATAAAACTCAACCTCTATTACTGATGGTAACCTAGAGAAATCAGAAGGAAAAATGTTATAAAATTCGATGAAAATTAGAGGGAGACCACCACTCAAAAATTCTCACTCCAAGTAAAAAAGAAAACACTGATATTACCCTATCTAATTATGAAAAAGGAGGCCCGACTCTACTTGACGTTAGGTCCCATTCTCATTGAAAATCACAATGCACCTCATCAGGCATTGTATAAGATACCCACTAAAGATAACAGTAAATAAAATACTTATAAGAAATCATCCAATATATCCCAAAAATGACATCAATAGGTTTAATATTGAGAATAATAAAATTCTAGGTAAGCTTGATCTTTGATAAAGAGGAAACAAAAGCAGGACACTGAAGACCTTGCTATCTATCTATTTCAAGGGGTGTAGTAATATCTATCAAATAAGAAAAAATCTCCATTAGAAGGTTTAGTAGGATCACAACATGAGTTGATATAAATGAGTGAGATTCATTGGTATCAAATAAATTAGTCACTAAAGATGGAGATATAGTGATGGTACCTCTCACGGTCATTGGAACCACATCAGCTCCCTCTTGACACTCTTCTACTGCATGAAGAAGATTTATTCCGCATTTATATAGCTAGAAACCCTTAGTTATTGAATAATATGATTGTAGTACAGTAATTTTTGGTGTTGATGAGCTTGTGACAATGTGTAGAGAAAAAAATATGATAGAACTTTTATAAGTGACCTTAGCATTTGCATGAACTATAATTCTTGGGTGCCTCAGTGAAAACCTACTTCGAATTTACAACCTTTCCACATTGAAAGAAAGTCATAGAAACTATTCATGGAACTGTAAGAGTTTTGGATAACACCTACTATATAGAAGTACTATGAGACTCATTACAATTTCTCTTTCATTTAAAATAACTCACATAACTACCACTGAGAGAAAAAGGAACTCACATCAATCCCGACATACTAGCCATGTAAAGCTTATGCATCAATTCTCTATCCAACACATTATTATACAATGTCTGCCTCAACATGAATACATGAGATTATAGGTCATCATGAAGAATCATATCAAACCTTAAAGACTTAAATTTCTTATTCATCACCACATCAAGAGAAAATTAAACAAGCATAAAAAATAGTTCCCATACTATGTCATGGTCCTATCACCCTGCTGGAGGATGATAAACTCCATGGACTTCACCAAGGCCATCAAATCCAGATAAAAATAATTAGTGAAAATAACTTTTAAGTATTTCCACTCCAAAACCTTCATGTTTCATTTTCTTCACCATTGAATCCCACTATCTTCTTATAGGTCCCTAAAGCTTAAAGGTGGCATATTTCAATTTAATAGAAATAGGAATTTTTAAGAACCCCAAAAGTGGATATATCTTTTAAAACAAATATTATACCTCTTGAGGATCATTAGAACCTTCAAAATCTAGTGTTTTTTAGTAAATAAACTCTTGAGAATGGTTATGAGATTAATCCCTTTAAGGTTTCACTTTTGGTGCCTAAATAGAAATGAGAATAGGTACCTATCCTAGTGATTGGATAGAATATACCACTATATAAACAAGATTTTCGTACACTAGAGGATTCAATCACAGCTTCCTCCTATAGAATATTCAAATATCTTCTCAGAGGCATGATGCTACACAATATCAACCTGCAACATTAAAACATCAGTAAGGATATATAGATTAATATCTCAATCAAGAGATACAAGAATATCAATTCCATCAAACATAATACAAACTAATGGGATTTTAAGATACTCAGGTGAAATTTTAGGGATAATAATATAATTAGATCAAATTATTCCTCAAATACACTTTTCCTAAAGACCCATGGTGACTTAAGGCTTGTTACGATGAGAGTTAGCCAGGAAATTGCTCGTAACTACCTCCTAAGTGTCAACAATCCTACTTCCTGTATACCAAGAAAACATATAATATATACCAACTTCAATGAAATATGTACAACCTATAACTTTGATACAACTTTATCACAAAACATTCTGGATACCTTGGTACACTGATACCCCAGCTGATACTGACATAACCAGAAGTGTGTTCTTGATCCCCATGGGTTGGAAACTAGAACCTGAAATCATATCAAGATCAAGAGGGATTGGTTTATCCACAATACAATGGAATATAAACAATACAATTTAGTATGTCAATATGCCTTAATGAGAAATCACCATAATCAAATGGGTAAAAACAATACCCAAATAGTACATCATCAAAAGTCACAAAATATTCCAAGATAAAACTCAATGAAAACTCATGTAACAAGTGGATCACATCTACACTGGTAACCTCTATTATTCAAAGTCCCATGAATCAAGTAAACTGCCTCATCTAAGAGGCACTTTTCTTTTTTACTTTAACCTAGCATAAGATAATCCATAAACTCATGAAGGCAAAGGTTGAAACACCCAAAGATTTTGTGATTTTTTTCAAATATATTTAATATTTTTGATATTTTTATGTTACACAAAACACTAAGTTTAACATGAGTTGCATGAAATAATAATTTTTTCTTGTGTTACACAAAATTTAGAGTTTATATTGTGTTACACACAACATTTAGTTTAAACCAAACATAACATACTATTTAAATATTATTATTTAATATGATAGTTTTCAATTAGCCATTGGAATGGTGGGTATGAATATGATTAACTAAATTATGAAAACATTGTTTAAATTTTTTTATCTAATTCTTTGGTGACCAATTAATTATAAATTTAAATAAAACCCTTTTTAAAATAAAAGGAAATAATTTTTGGAAAAACTATTATTATGCATATAAATGTATTTTACGTCAATAAATTAAAAATATCACATTTGGTGAATTATTTTAATGAAATTCATATAGTATATATTAAATAAACTATTTAAAATTCATCTTATGTATTTTATAGACAATATATATAAGAATAAATCCAATTTTATGCATAAAAACACAGTTTTGTCACTTTTTTATGGTGCAATTATTTTAAAACTAAAATTTTCCACATTTATAAAATTAATTTGATAAAATAAACATCATTTTTAAAATTTTAATATAAAAATTATCTTAGGGTGACTTTTGGGGTTTTTGTTTGAAAAGTTTCATTTTTTTCTTAATAGTGAAAAATACTGAATTTTAATTGAAAACTGATTTTTCATTTAATTTATTCATAAAGATTGATTATATTTTAAATTAGTTTTAAATAATAATTAGTTAAATTGTAAATATATTAATATAATTTAAGTTATTGTAAAAAATTTAATATTGAAATCAGATATAAATACTTTGTAAAATTTTTATCATTTTTTGTATTAAAAAACCTGCTTTCTCATCACATATACATGATTAATTTTAAATTAATTTTTGACATTTGAGTGAATTGAGTTTGAAAAAATGGATTAAATATTTTGAATTGGAATAATTTATAATTTATAATAATTTCAAATTAATTTTTTACTAAAATGAATAGTGAATGCAGTAAAAATTAATTACCACGGTTAATGTAAAAGTGGGTTTACCGGGGTTTAAACTTGAATGATAAGAGTGAAAATGACCTAAAATATTATATCAATTTTAATTAATTAATTAATTTACACATTTTACATTAAAGTATCTAAAATATGACAATTTATTACCACTCACCTTTGAATATGAGCTATATAATAAGTTAAGTAAAGAAAAAGACAAAAAATATACTTTTCTTAATTTTAATATCTATAAATATTTGAAATAGGGAAAAAAATATTTTTTGTTATAATTTTTTTTGAAAGATAAATTTTTTTTTATCATAATAATTTATTTTATTTTTTAGAGATGAAATAATTAAATTAAATTCTTAAGAAACACCAACATAATAATTATTTAGCTAAAAATAAAATAAAATAAATGATACTAAAATATTAAAAGTAAAGTGAATTGAATTAATTATTGTGTTCCAATATTTTTTATATGAATATATAATGTTAAATTTTTTTTGAAAATAATATATTAAAATTCCATAATTATCTTTATATTTTTTTTATATTCAATTTAAATGAATAATGTCAAAATTGACATTAATGTTATTTTATAAAAAATTATATTTTATTAAATGATTTAAAATTACAAAAAATAATATTTTATACCAATTTATTTTTAAATATTAATATATATCAACTATGGTCCATTAATGGGCCAATTTTTCTTTTAAAATGACTATATTGACCACTAAATTATAAAAACTTAGTTAAAGAGGTTAAGGTTAATGCCACATTTTTACACGTTACATGAACTTATGTTAAAATTAATCAAAAAAATACACATAGGATTTATGTTTTATAAATTAGATATCATATTTAGAATAATATCCTAAAAATTATCTAATAAGGATCACTCTAATTTAGTCTTAAAGTTGAAATTACCCTGGTTAAAAAATTAGTTACTGTAGTGAAAAACCAAATAGGTAAAAATAAGAAAACTTAGAAGTTAAGGAATAAAATATTTAAAACATGTGTTTAATATTGTGGTGGAGGTGTGTATCTACCATATAATCCATATAAACCTTTAATTATTAGTTTTCAATAATACTTTTCAGTATTTGCATGAATTCCACTCCTCCACAACTATAAAAGGCCACTCACTCTCCCCACTTCTTCACACCTATCAAGACATTTGGTTAGATCAATATCTACCCAAATAAATTATAAAATTACATAACATCATCCTATAATTATTATTTTGGAAAAAAATCTAACCAATAAAGTCTTTAAAGCAAACCTAAAGAGGATACCTAAAGAAGAGGTAACATTCATCAACAAGCATTTTCATTTTATTTTTTCCTCCAACCCATTAAATTCTTATTATAACATGATTATATAATAAACTAGGTATCTTAAATATAATAATATTTTCTATGTTAAGATTACTACCTATAATCCCACACACTTTTATAAAATGAGTTACGAAATCATTATTTGTGTGTACAACAGACTATCATCTTGCGAACCGATGTCATTTTTTCCCCATAACCACCTCTCGAGGTTGGAAATAATGATGGATTTATTATTTATATATTATATATATATTATATTTATGATATTATTATGATTATATAATTATTATATCATATATAACTTCATTCTTTCCATTTTTTGGGAATATGATAACGTCATTCGTGTGTACGGCGGACTACCATCTTACGAAGTGATGTGATTCGTTCACACTTTACATAGAATGTGTTAAGGATGAGTTTAATAATTTTTTTGATATATATGACATAAAAATTATTATATCATAATAATATATATCATTTAATTTTCTTTCATTCAACCCATCATGAAAAGGGAAAATAGTATTCATGCATACATACGACCTACCGTCTCTAGGAACAATTTATTTCATTTACTATCACAAAATTTTATAGATTAAAATAAATAAATAAATACTAAATATATATTATATTTATATCATTTTTATAATTATTGAGATTATTTAACCATTATTAAAGTAATAGGACAAAAAATATAGCAAATCAAAACATATATGAAAAACAAAGCGGTAATTACCCAAAACATAACTTTAACATGAAATTTTTAATAAATAGGTAATAAAAGGTCATAAGAAAATAATATATGGTATGATATAAATTAATATTATTATTTATTACATATATAATAAAATTACATTTATTATATATGAGTTTTTAATGTTTATGATGGAATTCAAGACTTAAGGTAAGGTATTTTCATCTCACTTTTTACTTCCATGAGAGACAAACCATGTTCAACACATATTACTTTTATCTGGTGCGTATATTTACCATGAATTTATTTTATTATTATGATACTAAGAATTATTTTTATTTGAATATCCATTTGATTATCTCTCTTTTATGGTGATTATAATTCAAAATTTTCTAAAGCGGTAGGGGATTTTTGTGTCAATTTTCTTTCTTTGAGACATACATTATGTCATGAACCAATATTATTTCATGAGGTGTATATAAAACCCCTTTGACATGTAATGTCATGAATTTATTCAAAATAATGATATTTTAGGTTTAATTTTATTTTATTACTTCATGGGGCTTATGTTTCAATTTTACCAATGTGGTAAATATTTTATGTTACAATCTCATCATTTATCAGAATTATTTATGATTAAGTCTCCAAATTTGAATCCACATGATATAAATTTCAAGAATTATCATTAATTTTTTATAATATATTTATTAATTATATCTTAATAAAATGGTACCATTTTCCCACTCTTTGGTACTTAAAATTTATAATAATTTTTTATATAAAATCTGACTTTTTTTCTCTCTTCAGTCAGAAAACTATTTTCTTCAAAAACCATGTATTCTAAAAATGTTTTCCAAAATGTTTTATTACTTGAATATGATTTATAAAAATATATTTTCACCCATCTTTGAATTTTTTACAATTTTTTAAAAAGGAATATTCATGTTGTTTTAAAAAACACTGCCCATTTAACTTTTATCGAAAATGTGAAAAGAATATTAGTTTTTAACATCTAAGACATGCACAATATTTCCTACTATCATAACTTCTCAATGAATTCAAGATTCACTTATAAGTATTTAAAGTTAATTTTCAAATAAATTTATTTCCTTAATATTTGGGATATTTTTATATTTTAAATAAATTAATTCAAAAGGAAATGATCTTGAAAATGTTTTATATATTTTTTTTAAATGATTTTCTAAGTGGAAAGGATATTTCACTCAAGAACTGTTTTAAATGATATTTTAAAATTATTTTCCATATAATATGACATCCATTGGTTTTACCTATTCCTAACTAAGGATATGATCCAATGATACCATTATTATTATTTCTCTGAATGATTTATGTTTATGATGACAGGTTGTTTATGAAATCTATTTCTCTTCCATGGGTTATACCATGAGGAAATTATTATGAAACCCACTTATTTTCATAGGTTATTATAAGTTGAAATTATTATAAAACTTTTGTATTTTTCATAGGTTATGTTATGATGAAATATTTATGATACCTATTTCATTTCATGGGTTATGATTTGATTAATGTTTATGATCTTATGGAACACATATATATTATTTCATTATGTAATGAGTGGGACCTATATCTCCCTCCAAAAAATTGGGTAAATATTTATATCTCATGATATAGAGAGTAATGGAATGGGAAGTGAACCCATTTTAGTAAGATAGAGATATAATAGAAAGTGAGATCAGTTCAGTAAGACATGGTTGGAATGGGGAGTGAACCTGGTTTAGTAAGACATGGATAAAATGGGGTGTGAACCCAATTTAGTAAGATAGGGCTAGAATAGAGAGTGGACTTAGTTTAGTAAAGGACTTTTTCTATTATGATGGTCTTGATAGTAAGCCTTGTCTAATATGGATATTATTTTCTATGCTATGTTCATGGCACAAATTCCATGTATTATTCCAATGTTATGATTTCATGGATCATGTTCTTTGATTCACTTATGATTTATGTATCATGAATTTACATTATTTATTCCATGGCTCAAGTTTACAATCCTTGATATGTAGGGTAGGATTTTAAAATGTTATTCTCATGTTCTCATAACCTTATGTTCATGTTAGGCTCAGGTATCTCACTTGTTTACACTTACCGAGCATTTTCACTCACTATTTATTATGTTTCCTTTCCCCAGGTTATTAAGAAAGGTTTTTTAGTAGGAGTAAAAAAGGGAAGATATGTATGGGATAAATTGAAGATATTCCATTAATTAAGAATATTGTGTTCCAAGTTCCCAAAGGAACTAAACTATTATAGTCCTTAGATATGTGTTTGTGTAATGTAATTAAGATTCATTTATAAAGATGTAATATCCATGTATAAGAATCTTGGGTCGCTATAGTTGGTATCAAAGGAAAGGTTTAGTTAACCTTTTGGAAACTGGGATGATAAAACTTTAGTTATATCCCTAGAGATATTTCTAAGGATATTTCTAGTGATGTATCTAAGGATGAGTCTAAGGATGAGTTAAAGTTTAAGAAGATGTCCTGGATTTTTGGTAAAGGATGGAGTGAGTGGTTTCCAAGCAATTAAATCTCTTTCTGGATACCACAAGTGGATGTGACTCTGACACAAATGTACCTAGGAGTAATAAACCTAAAATACCGTATTGAGTTGGACTCAATTGGCATTTGGTGCATGAAAATGGGCCTTGATGAATACCTATCTTGACACTATAGACATATATTCTTTATAAATTCATAAACTCTTTATAAACCATCATGAAGGATTTAAATAGATAATGACTATGAATGACCTAGAAAAAACCTATAGATTAAAAAGAAGGTGTCTTGATTTAGACCTCCTAAATGATTTTTCATATTATGTTTTTTTCCATTATGAATTTAATTTCTCACACTATACTTTTTGGTCTTAGTAAATGATGTTAACTATAAGGAACTGGATTAACATTGAATGTGATGGATGATTTTTAAATTATCAACCAAATGGGATGATAACTGGAGTAAAGGATGTTATGATTATGATTAATCAGTTTTCATGGAACATGATTATCAAATTTTACCTTAAATATCCATCAAACACACCAAATAAGATATGGAAAGAGTTTGATGATATTTTGGGTGATGGTAAGAATCAAGGAAAGAAGATTAAGTTTTCTATATGTCAAGAATGTGGAAAGAAGAACCCAAGTGAATATCTTAGATAAACAAAAACATGTTTTGACTGCGGAGAAGAATAACATAAAACAAGTAACTACAAAGGGAAAATGAAAATTTATGTTACCGTAATGGATGGGAATATTGGACTCACTAAGATATCATCAAATTTTTAATGCTTTAAATTTGGAAAGTATGGGAATTATTAAAATTGATTCTCTAAGGGGAAATATAATGAATAAAATTAGCAAAGTTGTTTAAATAATGGTTATATTTCTGATGATAAGGAGACTATAGATGAAATGTGAAAGGAAAGAGGTTTTAATGAATAAGATGATTAATCATAGATAATGGTTTGAGAAATAAGCAGGATGAATGAAGTATTTATGTATTGGAATTCAAATTTTTTGTTATCTGAATCAAGAAATATATAATTATTGTTCAGTATAAGTTTTATTAAGTATTTTAATGAATATATTAAATGATACTGATATATTTGAAAAGTGATTTAATAGAAAGGTGATATTTTGAAGATAACCCTTAATATGTTCTAGATATTGAGATAATGATTTTAGGATAAAGAGATATTGGATATAAATAAGTAAATTGGATAGTATTGATCACATTGTAACTGATAAAGTATTTTTTTGAAAAATTAGTTTATATTATCATTGATAGAATTTACAATATTATTGGATCTATAGAACATATTCCATAATATGTGGTTTTATTCAAGGAATGATAAAGCATGAATGTTTTAATTAAGGTTCTATGGTAATTTTGATTTCAATAAAATACATGATGAAGGTATTCACATGTTTGGTATGTGTCAATTAAGAACCATTTCATAATTTTTTTGAGGATTAATGATAAGTTCATTATGGAAATTTAGTGAACTTATTTCTAAAGTTTTTGATTTTAATATTTTGGAAGGGTCATAAGGATAACCATTTATGAAATGGTTTAAGTTGAACATTGGACGAATCTTTAGAGATTAGTTTATTTTTTCACCATATAACAAATTATGCATAACCTATGCTGACCTTTTTTTGGTGTTGTGATGATAACTAAAGATATATTAAATGACTTATCATTCTATTTATGGATCATATAACCCATTGGTACTTTAGGAATAACAAATTCACCTTCATTTTTGGAGTAAAAGAAGAATTGTAAATCGATCAAGGTGTAACAAAATGGTGAGATTGTTCTTATGAAATAGAAACATATCGATTAAGTACATTTTCATATCTTCCTAGTCTATATGGTAAAGGAATTCCCTAACATTAGGAAAAATATATTCGAATAAAATGTTGTCATATTATTATTATTATTGATGATATCAATGAACCTTTTCAAGCCTATTTTTTTTATAGTGTTATGGTTGTTAACTTTATAAGAATCACCCAATTTCTTATGACAAGTGATATTTATCACTCTCTATAATTATTTTCACTTTTCTTCCATGTCAAAATTTTCACTTCCCACTTATGTTCTCCTATTTGGAAACGTAGTTATGAGTTACTTTGGGTAATCATTATGTTTAAAAATTTACATTTTTAAGGGAAGTTTAGTTATTCATTTTTACAATGCGGGTTTCTATGAAATAATTTTCAAATGTTAAACCTTTTATTATTGAGATTAATTTCTAGGGTGAAATTCATTATAAGGGGGTAGAATATAACACCACAAGATTTTGTGAAAATGTTTTCAAATATATTTAATATTTTTGATATTTTACATTACCCAAAACATTGAGTTTATATTTAGTTACACAGAATAGTGTGTTTGTATTTTGTTACAAACAATTCTAAGTTTATCTTTAATTACATGCAACACTAGGTTTAAACCCAACATAAGATGTTATTTAAATATTATTATTTAATATAATAGTTATCAACTAGCCGTTGGAATGGTGGGTATGAATATGATTAAATAATTATGAATATATGATTTAAACATGTTTATATAATTATTTGGTTACCAATTAATTATAAATAAAAACAAAACACTTTTTAAAATAAAAGGAAATTATTTTTTAAAAAGTTGTTTTTATGCACATAAACATGTTTTACCAAAATAAATTAAAAAAAGATTACTTTTAGTGAAGTATTTTAATTAAATTTATATAGTATATATTCAATAAAATATTTAAAATTCATCTTATGTATTTTATAGGCAATATATAATAATAAATTGAATTTTATGCTTAAAAACTCTATTTTTCTAAAAAACAGTTTTGTCACCTTTTTATGGTGCATTTATTTTAAAACTAAATTTTACTACATTTATAAAATTAATTTGAAAAAAAACATAATTTTTTAAATATAAATATCAAAATTATCTTAGGGTGATTGTTTTGGTTTTTTCTGAAATGTAACATTTTTTAATGAATAGTGAAAAATACTAAATTTTAATGGAAAACTGTCCTTTTGTTCAATTTATTTACAAAGTTATATTTTATTTAAAATTTATTTTAAAGAATAATTAGTGAAATTATACATTAATAATCTGATTTAGGTCATTATAATCAATTTCATATTAAAATTGAATATAAAAACTTTGTAAGCTTTTGATTAATTTTTTTATTAAAAAACCTGCTTTCTAATTGTGTCTATGAGATTAATTTTAAATTAATTTTTTCCAATTAGATGAATTTAATTTGAAAAAAATTGACTACATATTTGCAATCACCATAATTTATAATTTCTATAAAGTTAAACTTAATTTTTGACCAAAATGAATAGTAAATGCAGGAAAAATTAATTACCACAGTTAAAGTAAAAATGGGTTTACCTGGGGGTTAAACTAGAATGATAAGACTGAAAATGACCTAAAATATTATTTTAATTTTATTTAATAAATTTATTTATACCTTTTTCATAAAATTATCTGAAATATGGAAATTTAGTTTCACTTTCCTTTGAACATGACATATATAATATGTTAAGTAAAGAAAAAGACCAAAAATATACCTTTCTTACTTGTAATATCTATATAGATTTGGGATAGATACAAAAAAAGCATATATTATATTATAAACATTATTTTGGAATATAAAATATTTTTTTATCATAATAATTTATTTCGATTTTTAGAGGTGAAATAATTATATTAAATTCTTAAAAAATGCCAACACAGTTATTATTTAATTAACAATTCAAACAAATGAATGATACTAAAAATATTAAAAGTGGAGTAAAATGAATGAATTATTATGTTAAATTATTATTTTTTAGATGAATATATCATTTTATATTTTGTTTAAAAATAATATATTCTTAGTCAATCATTGTCTTGGTATTTTTTAAATTTAATTTAAATGAATAATTTTGCAATTGACATTAATGTTATTTTATGATAAATTATATTTTATTAATTGATTTAAAAGTACTAAAAATATAATATTCTGGAAATTCATTTTTAAAGATCAATAAATATAAACTATGGTCCCTTCATGGACCAAATTTTCTATTATAATGCCTATATTGATGGTTAAATAGTAAAAACTCAGTTAACGCAGTTAATATTTATGCGGTGTTTTTGCACCTTACATGCGTTTATGTTAAAATTAATTTCCAAAATACATAGGATTTATATTTTATAAATTAGATATAATATTTATAATCATAGGTTCTAAATTATCTAATAATGATTACTATAATTTATCTTTAAAGGATAAATTACCTAGGTTAGAAAACTAGTTACCATAGTGAAAAACTCAATTGGAAAAATAAGGAAAGTTATAAGTTAAGGAATAAAATGTTTAAAACATGTGTTTAATTATGTTTTGGATTTTTTATCAACCATATAATCCATAAAAACATTTAATTATCAGTTTTGGAGCCACTTTATGTTTGTTTGACCTCAAAATAGTGAATACTTTTGAGTATTTACATGAATGCCACTCCTCCTCAACTATAAAATGGAACTCACTCTCCCCACTTCTTCACACCACTAAAAAAAAATTTATCAACCAATATCTACCCAAAATCACTTCCCAACTTTCCTAAACTCATCTTATATGCCTTATTTTTTATATAAATCTAACCAATCAAGGATTTAGTGTAAAAATAAGGAGGATAACAGAAGAAGAGGTAACATTCATCAATGTGTGTTTTCATTTTATTTCTTCCTCCACCTATTAAATTATTATTTTAACATGATTATATAATAACCAAAGTATATTAAATATAATTAATTTTTTTATGTTAAGGTTAATACCTAAAAACACACACACTTCTATAAAATCATTTACAAAATCAATATTCGTGTGTATGGTGGACAACTGCCTTGCGAATCGATGCCGTTAATTTTTCCATTACAACATCTAGAGGCTGGAAATAATGATAGATTTATTGTTTATATATGATATATATGATATTTATTATGTTATTAGGATTATTAAATTTTTATATCACACATACCATCATACTTGCCATTTTGCAGGAATATGATTACATCGTTCGTGTGTACGGCGGACTACCACCTTGCGAAGCAATGTGATTTGTTCATGATTTACATATAATTTATTAAGGATGGTTTTAATAAATTTTTTTGATATATATTACATAAGAAATTATTCTATAATGATAATATATATCATTTAATTATCTTTCTTTCATCCCAATAAGAAAATGAAAAACAACATTCATGTGTGCATATGACCTACCATCTCCATGAACAATGCATTTCATTTCCTATCACTAAATTCTATGGATTACTAAACACATATATAATGAATATATATGATATTTATATCATGTTTATCATTTTGGATATTATGTGACCATGGTCATAGTGAGAGGACAGAAAACATGACAAATCAAAATATATATGAAAAACAAAAAGATTATTACCTAAAACATAACTTTAACAAGGAATTTTTAATAAATGTGTAATAAAAGGTAATAATAAAATCATATATGGTATTAAATATATGAATATGTTTCTGAATTATGTTTATAATAAACTTATATTTATTATACAAGAGTTTTGAGTGAGTATGAATAAATTCAAGACCTAAGGTAAGGGATTTTCGTCTCATTTTTTTACTTCTGCGAGACACATGCCATGTTCACAACCTATTTATTTTATATAATGTGTATAATAACCATTAATTTATTTTATGAATCTTATACTAATAATTATTTATATTTACATATCCATTTAAGGATATCTCTTTTATGGGGATTACAATTCAAAAGTTTCCAAAGCGGTATGGGATTTTTGTCTCAATTTTCCTTCTTTGAGACATACATTAAGTTATACACCTATATTATTAACAAGGTGTATATAAATAACATTTTACATGTAATATCATGAATTTATTCAAACTAATAATATTTTAGGTTTAATTTTATGTTATTACTTCACGGGGATTATGATTCAATATTACCAAAGTGGTAAAGATTTTATGTTATAATCTCATCATTTATCGAGATTTTTTATGATTAAGTATCCAAAGTTGAAACCACATTATATACCTACCAAGAATTATAATTAATTTTATTCTACTATTTTTATTCATGATATATTCAATAAATGTTACCATTTTTACACTCTTTGGTACTTAAAATTATTAATAAAATGTTTTTAATAAAATCTAACTTTTTTTCTCTATTCGGTCAAAAATATATTTTCTTCTAAAACCATGTCTTCTAAAAAAATTCAAAAATGTTTTATTACATTATTATTATTTATAAAAATATATTTTTACCCATGTTTTACTTTTTAAAAAAAATATTTTAAAATGAATCTTCATGTCATTTTTAAAAACAACGCCCATTTTGATTTTACTGAAAATTTGAAATAAATCTTGGTTTTTAACAAGTATGACATGCACAATATTTCCTACTTTCATGTCTACTCAATGAATTCAAGATTAGATTAAAATTATTAAAATTTATTTTCAAATAATTTTTTTCCTTAATATTTAGGATATTTTTTTATTTTAAATAAATTATTTCAAAAGGAAATTATTTTGAAAATGTTTTATGTCTTTTAAAAATTATTTTCTAATTAGAGAGGATATTTTACTTAATAAATGTTTTAAATGGCCTTTGCAAATTATTTTCCATCTAAGATGACATTTTTTTGTGTTAAATATGACTTACTAAGGATATGGTCAAATGTTACCATTCTTATTCTTTATTCAAATGGTTTATATTTGTGATGAAATGTTGTTTTTGAAACCCATTTCTCTTCTAAGGGTTATACCAGGAGTAAATGATTATAAAAACTACTTATTTTCATAGGTTATTCTACTATGAAATGATTTTGAAATATATATCTTTTCCATAGGTTAGGATATAATGAAATATTTATGATACCCATTTCATTTAATGGGTTATGATTCGATGAATGTTTATCATCTTGTGGCCCACATATGTATGATTTAATTATGTGATAGTTGAGACCTATATATCCCTCTAATACATTGGGTAAATATTTATATCTCATGATATAAACATGATTGGAATGGGAAGTGAACTTGATTAAATTATATATTACTGAAATGAGAAGTGAACCTAGTTTAGTAAAACAATGCTAGAATGTGGAGAGAACCAAGTTCAGTAAGAAAAGGCTAGAATGGAGAGAGAACCTGTTTAATAAGATAGGGCTGGAACAGGGAGTTAAATTGGTTTAGTAAAGGAATTTTTCCACTATGATGGTATTAGTAGTGATCCTTGACTAACATGCCCTAATGGACCCAAGGCCTTCATTCTTATTGATTTGTGATAACCCCCCTTTCAAGGGATGAGAGGGAACCCTTATAAGGACAGTAGGCTCAGAGATTACATGGCCCATTGGCTTAGGAGATTACATAAACTGAATGTCTTAGGGAATTCAACTAGACCATCTATAAGGAACTGCCCCTCCCCAGCATCTGCATCATGATGGTAGTAGCTCTTCACCTTCGCATGGCCATCTGGCTAAGCTTCCTAAACAATCACAGGTTGGTCCCGATGGCATAGCCATACCATCTCATTATAACAAATTCATTTGGTCCTACTCTAGAGATTTCACCTGCTCTGAATAATTTTTTGTGGTGGCTCCCTTTTTTGTAGTGTGTTAGGGGAAACTGCATGTTGCCCGAAGGCCTTAAGGTGGCCTAAAGGCCATAAATGTAGCCTGAAAGCCCTAATGACCCAAATAACTTGGTGGCCCAAAATCCTTAATGACTACAAGCCAAAATTGATGGCCCAAGGTAAATAGTTCTAGCTGCTACAGTACCAAACAATACCTGCTATAGTAACAGCTACAGTACCCGCATAGTGTACAGTCTGCTACACTGCCTACTACAGTACCTGCAAATATTCCTCTACCTAGTTTTGATTCAATTTGTTGAGTTAATAAGGTTTTCCTTATGAGTTTTTCATTCCTTCTTGTTTTGAAAATCACAAAAACCTTATCTTAAAGCAAATATGATTTACCCTATATTTTACTTCTATAAGGAAAATTTCCTTACCCAAGGAAATCTACCCTAACCTAGAATTCATTTCTCAAATCATAATTTTTCTTAAGTATAAAAATTGGATTCATATCTAAAAACTTGTAATCATATAATACTTAGACATGAAGCATTCTGTTTTAGGATCCGAATTCCTGTAACAAACTTTTATGAAGTTCTACTCTGAATTCCCTATTACGAACTTATATGAACTTCAACTCTTAATTCTGATTATGAACTTGTATAAAGTTATAACTATGAATTCTGATGATTAATTCTAATTACAAATTCTCATTATGAATTTTGATGATGAATTCTGATTATGAATTCTCATTACAAATCTTGATGATGAATTATGATTACAAATTCTCTTTATGAATTCTGATGATGAATTCTGATTACGAATTCTCATTACGAATTCCTTGGAAAAATAAAATCTGAATATCCCTATATTATAAACTCTAAATTCATTTACTTTCATTCCAAACATTCATTTTCTCCATTCCAAATATCAGTTTTTGTTTGTTCTTACACTTGTTATATTACAAAACGATGTCGTACTTTTAGTTATTAACTAACCATTGTTTGATTGACATGTGTACAGGTCCCTCCAAAATTCAAGGAAAAATATGACTGTTGGAGGAGGGAGCCGACCGTTGGAGCAATGCCTATAAATAAGAGCTCATTTGAAAAAAGCAGCACACAAAAACATTGAAAATTGTGCCTACGTGCTGTTGAATTGATTTCTAGAGAGAGAGACTCTTATCAACTCTCAAGATTTGTGTAGAAAGTTTGAACATCTTGTTCAAACTTTGCCTTGTGCAGACTTGCTTCATGCGACTCTGATTGTTACTGTGTATAATCGAGGGCTTCCAGGGATAGGAAGACAGAGGTTTCAACACCTTGAAGTTGAGGGATTCCTTACTGAGAAAGACAGAGTTGCTGACTACCTAATAGTTGAGGGCTTGTGTGGATAGCAAGACAGACTCCGATCTTCGTATCGAGGGCTTACCCTGGTGTGGGTAAGACAAACTTTCTTGAAAGTATAAATCAAGGGACCTTTATCCAAGGTTGTTGGATACCCTTCTCTTTGGGTTAAAATACTTATTACTCGTTACTTGTTTTGTTACAAGTTTTTCAGCTACATTTGTATTGTTAAAAAAAGTACAACTATCTTGTACTTCCTTACTCTTGTACTTTGATATAGTTATATTATATACGCTTTAAGGTAGAATCTTTATCTTTGTAAACTTTAGTTAAGTTCCATTTCTAGAATCACTTTTCCGCTATTTAGCAAGTGATTGGAACTTATAGAGGTCTTGTGAATTATCTTGTTTAACCTTGTTAAACATAACCATATTTAAAAGTTCCAAAGGAATTTTTAAAAGGTACAATTCACCCCCCCCCCCCTCTTGTATCTATCTGAGAATCTCATTCTTATCTTGATCCTACGTTTGGTATTATATATTATATCATACTTAGACATACCATCCTAACAATTGGTATCAGAGTATTTGGTTCAATCTGAATTAATATCACGATTAGATTTAGAAGAGAATTCTCGGAATTGAATCTTCGGATTCACACTTCCAGATTCATATTTTTTTTGAAATCTATTTTTGGAATCATATAGTTTGGATTCACTTTTTCGTAGAGATACTTTTACTCTATATTTTCTTGCTTAGAATACTTTTTTTGTTTATAAACTTTTTTTACAAACAAGTTTTTGTGGAAATACTTTTATTAAAAATGGAAGGAATCAATGTTGGTTTCATAAACAATATCAATCTAACCAGACCACCTATCTTTGATGGTAATGATTATGAATATTGGAGAGATCGAATAAAGACTTTAATTATCAACACTGGGGTTGAAAATTTTGTTATGCTTACCGTTGGATACAAAATTCCTAATAAAGAAGTAAGTGACTTTTCAAATCAAGAAAAGCATGAATACCAACTTAATTATAAATTACGCAATACTTTACTTTGTTCAATGAATAGAAATATATATAGCCAAATGTCATCTTGTGAAGCAGCAAATTCTATATGGAAGAAACGTGAAGTTACTCACTTTGGAACTTCCAAAGTAATTGAGACCAAAAGAGACATGCTTAGAGATTAATATCATGGTTTTAGTTTTCCTTATGGTGAACCCATATTCAAAGTGCAATAGAGATTCATGAATATTGTGAATAGTTTACAATCAATAGGTGAAAAAGTATTGGATGATGAATCCCTTGTTGACAAGATCATCGACATCATGCCAAATGAGTGTGAATCTAAAAGGACTACAATTGATGAGAATAGAAAGGTTACTTAGATTACCCTTGATGAGCTGTTTGGAACTCTTCTTCAGCATGAGACTAGAATGAAGAGAGATGCAGATATTATGAAGAAAAAGAATGGAAATGGCAGTGTATCTTTTACTAATACTTCCAATCATATGAAACCCAAGACTCCTGAGAGAATTACTAGATCCGAATATAAGAAAATTGTTAACCATTCCTAATATAGTGGAAGTAAATCCTCAGAAAATGAATTAGAAAATCTTGCTCAAAGGATAAACAAGATAGCTGGACAAAGGAACTTTCAATCCAGATATAAGAAGAAGGAAAGGAAAGACAAGAAATATTCTGAAGTTACATGCTATGAATTCAAGAGAGCTGGAAACATAAGACCTAACTGCCCTATGCTTAATAAAAAAGAAAGAAAGGAAAGGCATTCTGAGAAAAATAGAAAGAAGTATTACAAGTCTAAATCTAAGAAAGTGTTGAAATCCACTGACACATGGAGTGCCAGTGGGGGATATTCTTCAGATGAATCTTTAGATTATGAATCTTCTAGATGGAAGAATCTTGGTCTTTTATCTAGGCTACCTATTGATAATCATTTCTTAATGGCTAAGGTACAAAATGATGAATCAATGACCAATGTTTCTTTAAATGCTAATGATAGTAAATATTATAACTCTTCAGATGAAGAATCTTCTTCTGATGAAGATAATACTTTACCCACCTATGTAGAAGTTTCTAGGTTTTCCAAACTCCATGAGAATGTGAATTCAAAACTCATGAAAAAACTTGATAAGGAAAATTATATAAATACTATTCTTACTAAAGAAATATCATATCTTTCTAAATATCTTGATAAGAAAAATGATGATTTTGAAAGTATTTCAAAAAATCTTGAGGAAGTAAGTTCTGAGAAGAATAAACTTTCTAAAGATCTAGAAAATACAATTTCTAAGAAAAATGTTTTTGAGCCTAGCTCTAATTCAAATGTTTTTGAAGACAAGAACTTAGTTATAAAACTCAAATATGAAATATTTTCCTTGAGGAAGTTTTTGTCAAACTTTACCCTAGGTAACAAAAATTTTGATAAAATGTATTCAAAAATACTACTTCGAAGGAATACTTCTAGTTTTGGTTACACAAGTTCTAAATCGATTTTAAGAAACAATTACTTTGTTCCTCAAAGTGCCCCATTCTGAACTAAGTGTCAATGTTGTGGTCATTAGGCAAAGAATTGTTCTCTAAAAAAAATCCAGTCTTTAAGATTTCATAAATCTTATTTTTCTAAGAAGATGTGGGTCCCCAAAATATTGCTTTTTGAGATTTTTAGATCCAAGAAAGTCTAGATTTTGAAAACCTAACTTTTTCTTATTTTCAGGAAAATAGGGAAAGTACCAACAACAATACATGGTACATGGATAGTGGATGTTCCAGGAATATGACTGGTAAAAAAATTATTTTGAAAAGATTATCAAGATTAATGGAGGAAAAGTAACTTTAAGAGATAATGCTCAGGGATAAATTATTGGTATAGGCAACATCATTCTTCTTGAAAAAACTTTGATTTAAAATGTTTTAAAACCCTGCATATCACTCTCATGCAAAGCACATATATATTATGAATCACTTTCTTAGGGATCACACTCTAAAAGGAGATATCATTCTTTAATTTATCGAAATTCAAGATAACTTACTGATATTTTCACAAAATCTTTACCCTCTGATAGATTTGAATACATTAAAAAAAAGTTAGGAATGATAACCGTAAGGTAATATTCCTTGATTAACTTCTTGTGGAACCATTATCCTTACAGTAATAAACTCCTTTTCATAGGGGTATTACATCTGTTATTAAAGCTTTTTATATTTTTCATAATGATGTTTTTTATATTTTTCTGGAATTGAAGTTTTTCAATTTTTCGTAATGGAAATTTTCGTAATGGAAATTTTTGTAGTGGAAATTTTCATAATGGAAATTTTCATAATGGGAATTTTCGTACTCATAATTTTCATAATCAAGTTTTGATACTCAAATTTTTTGCAATAAAACTTTTAGATAGTAAGTTTTTCGTAGTATGTTTTTCATAGTAATTTTTTTGTAGAAAGTTTTTCATAGTAATTTTTTCGTAGTAAGTTTTTCGTAGTATGTTTTTTGTAGTTAAATTTTCTTCAAGAAGAATATCACCTATTACGAATAATCTTCCTAGCCAAATCCAAAAGGCAGGACTTCCTTACTTAAGTTTTCATAGTCACTTTTACTTGCTGGTAGTTTCTTTTTATTTTAAAATTTCTCAGATTCAAGTTTTCTTAAATCTGAATTTTTCCTTTTAAAACCTCAAAAGATCGGATTCAACCAAATTTTTTTCCTTGCAGATATCATATCAACCGTTAGATCAGATCAAAAGGTTTCCCAGCTGTTAGATTGGAATTGGAAGTTGAAAGGTCACTTCAATAACCTATATAAAGGGACCCCTGATAGTCGTTCCACATCGGTTTCCAAGATCTCGTGTCTCGAAGCTCTACTCCTCTATAAAATCCCATTCCAAATTCTTCAGAAGTGCTTAGTCCAAATTTCTAGAGAAGCTCTTTCTCGGGATATGTCTTCAGACAAGCCAATCTCAGAGTGGAAAATTTATATAGAGAGGTTGGTACACCCAAATTTTTCAATAAGTATGACTCAATTATTTCCAATAATATCAGGCTCAATGGTTGGGAAAATATATCAATTTCTAAGACAGAAGCTTAAGATGTATTTTATCCTGATCTTCTCATCGAATTCTATGAATCAGTATTCTTCTTCTAGGAAGAGGGTAGAGAAAAATTCTCCTTTAAGAGTTATGAGAAGACTTACAAACTTTCTTACACCAAGGTTGCAAGCTTGGTGAGGCTGGCATATGAAGGGGAAGCTGAGTTTTTGTTACACAAACTCCCAAAGGTTCAAGGATGTTTTGTCAAGGTGAAGTCCATGGAATGCCTTGGTCTTACTGATGTAAATACAACTAAGATTTCCCATCTTTCAACCAAAAATCGGATTATACAATTATGGGTGCAAGGTCTTATTGTACCGAGAAAGGGTGATAAGGAAACCCTCATGAAAAGTGACATGTACATCTTAGATTTTTTGGTAAATCTAAGGAAAATAAATTTGATAAGGCACATCCTCATTACGATTCAAAACATCAATAATGGGAACCTCAGAGATCAGATCATTATGTATCCATAATTTCTTTCAAAGTTGATAGTTCAGTGTCTTGAATCCCTCAAGATCCCATGTAGCTCCAAGACAATAAATTTCAAGGTGATTTTGATTAGTGATGAAACCCTAAAAAGAATGAATGTTGGATTCTATAAGGAGATAGGGGATTTTTATGATCTGCCAGTGTAAGAGGCAGAAGCCAATCTGGAAAATTTTGAGAAAGCTAAACCCTCAAAGAAGTATGGGAAGAAAAGGAATTTGGAAGAAATGGAAGCTCAAGATAAAACCCCCAAAGCCAAGGAAGCCCAATTTGCACCTCCTAAACCCAAAAAGAAAAACTCCTACCTAGATGGGGTGGTAGAAAAGTGGATAGAGGACAAGAAGAGTATAAAAGCATGAGATCCACAGTTTGGTTTGGATCCTACTGAGGCTAAGGCCTTAAAAGAAAAAGATACTGATGAGCAAGAGAAACAGGCTAAAGAGAAGAAGCTGAAGAAGAAAATGTCTGAGGTAGAGATTGTTCAATCTCTTTTGAAGGCAACAAAAATTCCATTCGAGGACATCCTAGTGATGAAGTATTTACTTGTGGAATCATTGCCTAAGACTCCAGGTAAGAAGACTCTGGAAAATCCCAAAGAAAAATAATTTGAGAAAGAAGTGATGGATGTTGTTCAGCAAGATGTGGAGGAAGTTCAACACGCTGAGATGAGTGGTAGCTCTGATGATATAATTAAAGAAGTTGAAGAATATCAAGATAAGGGAACCCCATCCGAAAAGTTGTCAATCCGGACTTCTAAAGCTGGATCCTCAAAAATTGCTACTCTGGGAGCTGATGAGAAAGGAGATGAAGAAGAGGTAAACAAGATATCTGAAGAAGAATTTCATAATCATGACTTTATCCTCCTCGATGATGTTGAAGCTATAGCAGGAAAAGAGAAAGTGGATGAAGATAAGGTTGTTCAACTTTCTGGAAGTGAACATGAATCCCCTGATGAAGAGGTCGTTCCAAAGATCAGTAAGGGAAAAAAATAGTGGTGGATACCCTAATGAAATACATTTTAATGAAGAAGGAATTTGTAGGTTATTTAAAGAGAAAGCTGGTGGAAATAGAAGAAGAACAATCTCTAAGTAAATTGTCAGATTCAGAGTCATCTACCTTAGGGCATGATTTTGTTGTTTAGTCTCTGAAAAATCTGGTGGATACCATTCCGATCATTCCAGAAATTGAGTTCAGATGCCAAATGCTTCAGCATAGTATGAATCAGGAGTCAGACTCCATATCTATAGTGATGGATAAATGTGTTAAGATAGAGTCTGATCACAAAAATTTCCTGATCAACTATGAAGCCCATAAGAAATCATGCAAGCATATGACTAAATGGTCAAAGAAAATTATTGAAGATATAGAAGAGCTTGACCAGTTCCAAGAAGATGTCAAGAAAGCCTTTGGTAGCGAAGATACCAAAATCCAAAATCTTTCAGATAGATTTCGGTAAAAGCTAACCCTTGAACAAAATTCTCAGATTCAATAGGTGAAAGATCTAAATGGGAATCTGAGTTATATTGTTAAAAGTTTGAAAATAGAAAAGGAGCTTTGGTGTGAGATGTAAGAAAAACTTTTGAAGCAATATGAATTTCTAAAGTCTCAGGAAAAGGCCATGAAGGCTCAGTCAGAGGATTTGAAGGCTAAGGATGACAGGATCAAGGAATTAGAAAATAAAGCTAAGGAAGATCATAAAGAGTTGAAGAATTTTAAGACCATTTTCAAGATGCTAATGCCCAAGGAAAAAGAAACAAAATAGACCACTCTGATCTTTTGTTGTATTTTTCCCTTATACTAATATTTCTAATCATAATGAAATTGTCGATGCTTGTCTTGTTTGTATGTATTTACTAATATTTCAGGTACTTTATTCCTTTTCCACTCCCTTAAAAATCTTTTCAAAAATCACAAAGGGGGAGAAAGGAAAAATAATTCTTAAAGAGAGATGAAAAATATAAAGGAGAAGACTTCCAAGTATAAGATGATACATATCTAAGTAAGGGGGAGTCTATCTAAGGAGAAGTGATCATTACGAAGATTTCTATATTCATAATGAAATTTCTCATTCTAGAAATCTAGAATACGATCCTTAGAGTTCCAAAGCCTAAGGGGGAGTTAGTCGTATTCACCATTGTCTATAAACAAAGGGAGATAAGATTTCATTTCAAAGTATAGAAATTTATTCTAAGTTGCTACATTCTTTTTCTTAAGGATGTTTGTGCTTTCCAAAAAAGGGAGAGATTATTGAGTCAATAAGGTTTTCCTTATGAATTTTCCATTCCTTTTTGTTTTGAAAATCACAAACACCTTATCTTAAAGCAAATCTGATTTTACCCTATATTTTACTTCTATAAGGAAAATTTCCTTACCCAAGGAAATCTACCCTTACCTAGAATTCATTGCTCAAATCATAATTTTTCTTAAGTATAAAAATCAAATTCATATATAAAAACTCAGAATCATATAATACTTAAACATGAAGCATTCTGTTTTAGGATCCTAATTCTTGTTATGAACTTTTATGAAGTTCTACTCTGAATTCTGATTATGAACTTGTATAAAAATCTAACTATGAATTCTGATGATGAATTTTGATTATGAAATCTCATTAAAAATTCTGATGATTAATTCTAATTACGAATTCTCATTACGAATCCTGATGATGAATTCTGATTATGAATTCTCATTACGAATTCTGATGATGAATTTTGATTACGAATTCTCATTACGAATTCCTTAGAAAAGTAGAATATGAATATCCCTGTATTATAAACTCCGAATTCATTTACTTAAATTCTGAACTTTCATATTCTCCATTCCGAATATTAGTTTTTGGTTATGCTTACACTTGTTCTATTACAAAACAATGCCGTGCTTTCATTTATTAAATAAACATTGTTTGAGTGACACGTGTACAGGTCCCTCTGAAATTCAAGGAAAAATATGACCGTTGGAGGAGGGAGCCGACCGTTGGAGCTGTGCCTATAAATAGGAGCTCATTTGAAAAGAGAAACACACAAAAACTTTGACAACTGTTCCTACATGATGTTGAAGTGATTTATAGAGAGAGAGAGACTCTTATCAACTCTCAAGCTTCGTGCAGAAAGTTTGAACGGCTTGTTCAATCTTTGCCTTTTGCAGAATTTCTTCGTGTGACTCTGATTGTTTCTATGTACAATCTAGGGCTTCTAGGGATTGGAAGAAAGAGGTTTCAACACCTTGAAGTTGATGGATTCCTTGATGAGGAAGATAGAGGTGCCGACTACCCGATAGTTGAGGGCTTGTGGGGATAGAAAGATAGACTCTGATCTTCGTATCGAGGGCTTACCCTGGTGTGGGTAAGACAGACTTTCTTGAAAGTATAAATCAAGGGACCTTTATCCAAGGTTGTTGGATACCCTTCTATTTGGGTTAAAAGACTTATTACTTGTTACTTGTTTTGTTACAAGTTTTTCTACTACATTTTTATTGTTATGGAAATTATAATTATCTTGTACTTCCTTACTCTTGTACTCTGATATAGTTAGATTCTATACGCTTTAAGGTAGAATATTCATCTTTGAAAACTTTAGTTAAGTTCCATTTCTAGAATCACTTTTCTAGAATTTAGCAAGTGATTAGAACTTCTAGAGGTCTTATGAATTATCTTTTTTAACCTTGTTAAACATAACCGTCTTTAAAAGTTCCAAAGGAATTTTTAAAAGGTAAAATTCACCCCCTTCTTGTATCTATCTGAGAATCTCATTCTTATTTCGATCCTATGTTTGGTATTATAGATTATATCATACTTAGACATACCATCCTAACTTAATTATGATTTATGTATTATGAACTACCATTCTTTATTCCATGACTCAAGTTTATGATCCTTGATATGATGGTTAGAGTTTTAAATTGTTATGATCATGTTTCTGTACCCTTATGTTCATGTTATACTTATATATCTCCCTTTTTTACCCTTATTGAGCATTTGAACTCACCCTTTCTTATGTTTTCTTTCCCCATATTATGAGGAAATTTTTTCTAGTAAGATTACAAAAGGGAAGTTATTTATGTAAGACATTGAATATCTTCCATGAATTAAGAATATTTTTTTCTAATTTTACAAAGGCTCTAAACTATTGTGGACCTCAGGTATGTGTTTGTTTAATGTAATGAATATTCATCTATAAAGATTTAATATCCATGTATGATAATCCTGGTTCACTATAAAGGTAGGGTGTGAGAAAAAGATCTCAGTAAGATACCAAAAAAATATTCCATTAGAAATTCCGTGAAAATTAACCATTTGTGCTTTAAATTTAAATAAATCAAGGAAAGAAAATGAATTTACATATTTTTATAAAACATTCTTCAAAATAAATAATATGGCAGATAAATAAAATAGGATTAAATAAAAATTTTATAAATAACATTTATAAAAAATAGTTGGAATGAATATAGAAGTTCTATAATTAATGAAATGTTTAATCAAATCAAACACAACAAAGAACCATGATAATAATACCTGAGGTATGTTAGTTTATGGATATAGGATCCTCACACTTCCCATTAATTGACATGACTCAAGATATGTGTGCACACTCAAATAAACACCCCTTTAGTGGTCCCATTATAGAAAATCAATTTAAACCCCCCATTAGGGGACCCATTATGGGAAATCAATCTACACCCCATTAGGGGACCCATTACAGGGAATCAATCTAAACCCCATTAGGGGACCCATCAATGGAAATCATATTGAATTTAGTTTAGTTAGTATTTTATCATTAATCAATTTCTAGGGAGTCAGATTGATTACATGCTTATCCTAATAACCAATGACAACACAGGCTCACATGTGCTTTAATCAATCAATCAATCAATCACGGGTAAATAAACCATTTAAATATAGTTCATAAATCATAGTTTAAATTTCAAAAATTAGTTTTCAATATGCCTTTTCAGTTTCAAAAAAAATTAAAGGATTTTTATCAATTAATTAATTTTCAAATTATCTTTTATTTTAAGATAATTTTCTCAAGAATCAAATCAAATCATTTCATCAAATTCACTTTTAAATTAATCCATTATTTTTTTCTCAAATCCTCCCAAAAATTTCAATTCAATTGATATTGGGGGTTTTCACAATTCCATTACCTTTTTAAATCATACTTCAAATAATTTCAAATATAGGGTTTTAAATCCTTTAAAATAATTTCAAATCATAACAGAAACACAGGGTTTCAATTGCATGGAAAATCCATCTGGAACCACTATATTTATTTAAAAAATTAAATCTACACCAATAATGGGAACACCAACAAGAGAAGATGTGAAGGATATCAATAAATCAAACCTAGAATAAAGATCTATCAAAAATAATATTGGATCCATTAATAACATGATGATCTATCACTATCTAAGAAGGAGAGAATAGAAGGTTTGAAGAAGCCATACGAGATGAGATTTACTTCCCAAATATGGATCATGATCGTCCACAGATACTTCGATTCACAAGAGAAGAGGTTTGTAAAGCCAAAGAATACTATATAGATCCTTTAAATGCACAAAATACTGATTAGGTTTGAATGGTGGGAGGGGGTGTTAAGCATCTTAAATGGGGCTCTTGATATTTTTAATTAAAAATTTGGGGGAATTAAAAACCACACACAATTTTTTATACGAGATGTTTAGTTAGTAGTAACCATGTTCCCTAACCATGTACCCCTAATGGAATTCTAGATGGGGTGTATAGTTTTGTTCCATGGTTAAATTAACCATGTGAAAACCGTGACAAACCACTTTCCATAGGGTGAATGTTTTGGAGGGGTGGCTGCATGGTTTGAAAAAACCATGCGCCCCCTTCTAGTGGCTCAACCTTGGCCGTATGGTTTTCTGAGACAAACCACGTAGTTTTACCTAACTATTTGAGAACTGTTTATAGCCCCAAAGGTTCCAAAATTCTAAAAAAATGTCCCAAAATAACCCCAAATCCCAACCCAATTAAACCATGATAAAAAAGGGTTAATAAATACTTGAAATAAGGTAATAAGATGTTACAATATAATATATATTTCACAAAAAAACACTAAGGGAAACTATATATCCTTATACTCTTCTACTTCAATCAAATCAAAAGACACCTGACTTACACCGCTAAGTTCTATATCTCAAGCACACAAACAAGCATTACAATTAACATATTTAATTATCTCCACTTATTAATTTAAAAAATTACTATCCATTCATTTAATAATCTATAAATTAACCATATTTTAGTATCCCACCTTTATATTTGGTTCAATAACTTTATCTATTATTTTTGAACCTAATTATTAAATCATATTATAATTTCTAGACTTAATATCTATGCATTTTGAACATTAAATTCCAACCACCCCCATGGTTTTCATTAATATATAAATAATTTATCATTACTTATATCAATAACACCCCATCACATGGGTTCATTATTAATCAAATTATCATTCCATAATCTTTGGGTACTATATGACTCACCTTAAGCTACCACATGTAAAGAAGCACTTTCCATGCATAAAACCAACTACAGAAAGAAGTTGAGAATCATAACAATCAATAATTCCACAAAATATTTATCAAAATCAAAATCATGAATATAATCAATAATAAATTACATATCTCAACTCATATAAACCTCCTTGGTTTTATCCCTGATTCCATTACACACATCACATTCCATCATGCCTTTACCGATATGAAACCATTATTTGAACCTCGAGAAAACTAGACCATTGTTCATCAATTATCAAAAAAATTTAGGTTATTAAAAAACCACATCAAGTATTTAACATTTTATAGTATTGATTCAAGGTGGTAAAAGTATTTTCAGTACTACACACCCACTAGGAAACTAAGGCCATATCACCAAGACAATCATGCATTTATCAAATAAGAACGAGATAACTCAACCCCAAAAATTTATCTTTAGAAAAAAATTGGTTTATTATCATATTTAATTAACCAATTAATTATGATTATTATTTCAATAAAAATAAAATTACAACCAATAGCTAAAAATATATATAAATCAACCAGAAATATGCTTCATGCATAACTTCCATATTTAACAAATTGCAAGGAAGGATAGTTATCAATTTACATACCTTTTCCACTATTTTTTTCATAATTTTGGATTTATTTTGTTTATCAATTTACATAAAATTAATCATGCTTAAATAAAAAAATAATCATAAAAAATAGATAACACACTTTTATAAAATCAATAGGTAATTAACAAAAAAGCATAAATCACATGTGATAAAAAATCTTTATTCTATATTCATTTCATTAATTTCCATATTATGAAATAATTTTATCAATTAAATGAAATAACACCTTCCCTTTATTCCTATAAATCTATAGATTATTACTTTTCTTTAGGTTAATTTTATTGTTACCCAAGAGGTTAAAGCATGATAAATTCACACTTGCACATATAATAAAAGAGAGATAATGAATCTCATACCCTACAAGAATCCTCAAACACACCACACAAAAAATAGATAGAGGGATATGAGTCGGTCTAGAAATCATAGTAATGATGGAATGGATTTGAAGAAGGATTTATGGACTCAAATGATAAATCCATGATCATCCAGGCTCAAGGGAAAAATAAGGAAACTCAAATGGTGGAAAGATTATAGTTTTTAAAAATAGAAGATAGATTTTATATTGGAAAACCCCTTAGACTCAGCCAAAACTTAAATATTTCAATCAAATAAAATACATTTTTTGTTTTATTATCCTCACAAAACCCATTTAAAACTCTTGAATTTATGCAATCCAAATATTAGATTTATCTTCTTCAGATCTGGTTTTAAATCCTTGATTTTTGATATTTATTTCCTTTTATTTTGTAAAAACATGTTGTAGATAAAATTTTGGAAGAAATCAGATTTTTATTTATAGAAAATGGTTACCAATACATAGAAATGTGTCTCCATGAAAGGGTAACTACAACATCATTTACACATCTTAGAAGGTGTTACCCTAACATGAGATTTAGATATAACCTCACAAAAGCTAGGTAAAATCATGTTTACCCTTATGTGAACTAGGTATACCATTACATAGGTTCAGAACTCACCTAATGTGAGATATAACCACACATGTGATTTGATCTACCTTTATATAGTAGAAAAAACATGACCTCTTTTTTATGTGAGATACAAGTTACCTTCACATGAAGATAAGAGTATTTTTTTACAGTAGTTTTAAACCTTGATCACCCTTACACAAGACTAATATTCATTTATGTAGAAAAATAAAAGCAAGATTACCATTATATAGCCAATTAAAAATAAGGTTCACCCTTAAATAATGAAGTAAAAATGGAGTTATGTAAGTGTAGAGGGATTTACCATCATGTAGGTGTGTAAGGGTTAAATAAAATTTCAAAAATAATTAAATATTATTTAAATAAAATTATAAATAATAAATAAAAGGGTCCTTAAACACCCTCTTGACACATCCAAGCCTTAATAAAATTCAAATGGATGGATTTGGAAATCCAAGTCCATATATTAGATACCTCTTAAATAATTCTTATCCTTGAGAATTTAAAAAAAAACCAGGAAGGAAAGAGAAAGGGGTCTAAACAACCACCTTGTTAGATACCTCTCTAGGAACTCAACACATCTAGAACACAACCAACACATCATGAGGAAAGAATACATAAATACAAAACACCATTATACAAAACCTAACTCTCGGGGGAGATACCCCTCAAATAGGTATAAATTCATCTGTAATCTCTATATCAAGGAAGAAAAACTATCTCATAAACCAACACCCAATATTAATCTAATCATACATCAATAAAGAATCTCAAAAAATAAAAAATAAAAAATATCATCTCAATAAGGATCAAACATCAAACAAAATAGGGAATTTAGCTTGAATTTGTGACTCTATCTCCCAAGTTCTCACCTCCACACCATTGTGTTTCCATAGAACATGAACCAAGGGAATAATAGGCCTGTAAAACACCTTATCTCAATGGCCATAAATCTCAACATTCCAATCCTAAAATCCCATATCATCCTAAAAACCTAACTCACTCTAATATATTATATGAGAATCATCATTAATATATCAAAAATTCTACAACATATGTAAAACATCATGACTCTTGCTCATATGTGGGGGTATTGATAATTGATACACCATAGCTCCAATATATACTAACACCTCAAAATTTCCAAAAAATTAAGGAGATAGATTAATTCTATGACCAAGCCTTCATTGACTATGATGAGGTGATACCTTCAATAATACTTGATCTATAATGTTGAACTACAGAGGAATCCTCTTATGATCATCATTAGAATTATGATGATCATGTATAGCCTTCATTTACTCATGAATCACCTGTACCTTCCCTCTAATTCTGTACAACAATTATAATCCTAGAATAGTGGACTCTAAAAACTCAGTCTAACACAATGAAGATTGAAAAGGTCACTATATAGTGCTTCAAATAGATCCATACTAATAGGGGAGTGATAAATATCAATATAAGAAAAATCCACCAAAGGTTGGTGCCTCACCCAGAAATATCTAAAATTTAAAATTCTTGTGTACAATATATCTTCTAGAGTATTGATAGTATACTATGTTGGACCATTAGTCTGTAGATGAAAGGCAATGCTAAGACAAAAATAAGGGAAAAGAACATACTTAAGATGTAACAGCTGTTACTATTTTTCAGGTATTTATTTACCATTTTTTATTATTATTTGATTGGATATTTTTTGGGGTCATTTAGAGAGTTTTTCAAGAATTTTGGAACCTTTTGTTGTTGCACATAGTGGGTGCATAGTTAGGGAAAGTTGTGCGGTTTGGCTAAGAAAACCGTGTAACCAAGGTTGAACCACTAGAAGGGGGAACACAGTTTTTCCAAAATGTGTGACCACCAATCTAAACCATACACCTATGGATATTATGTTTTTTTATGGTTAGTTCATGGTTAGTTTAACCATCGATACAAACCATCCACACCATCTAGAAGTTTAGTATGGGTACAAAGTTAGTGTGCATAGTTACTACTAACCATGAAAATCATATAAAAATAGTGTGAATAGTTTTTAATTCACCCAAAAATTTAATTAAAAACCCTAAGACTACCTTTTATGAGGACTAACACCCCCTATTGAAACTCATCAGTTTTTCTTACTTTTGGAGGCTCTTTAGAGGATTCCTTGGTGATAAAAACCCCTTATTATTTTTTTATTGAAGTTATAATAGATGATCTCAATCCCTCTCTAGTAAGTAGATATCCTCTTGTATAGTTTCTTACTATATCCTCTTATCTCATTATTAGATAGTGATAAGTCATCATGTTATTAATAGATCTAATCTGCATTTTTATGGATCTTGATTCTAGGTTTGTTTCCTTGTTATTCTCCACCTCTATTCTCATTGGCATTCCCATTGTGGGTGTTGATTCGATTTCATGATTAATGGTAGGTGGTTTCATAAGTTATTTCCCTAAAATTGAAACCCTATGATTATTATTTGACTTGAAATGGTTTTTTAAATGTTTTAAAAACTTGTATTTGAGATGATTTGATATGTGATTTAAAAAGGGCATAGAATTATGAAAACCACCAATTTCAATAGAATTAACATTATTGGGTGGATTTGAGAAAAATTGTGGATTTATTTAAAAGTTAATATGATGAAATTATTTGATACGATTCTTGAGAAAATTGGATTAAAATGAAATATGATTTGAAAATGCATGAATTGATGAAAACCTATGATTTAGTTTTGAAATTGAAAAGGCACGTTGAAAACTAATTTTGGGCATTTGAATTATGATCGATGAACTATATTGAATTGAATTATTTTTCCCTTGATTAAATGATTTATTTATTGAATTTCATGTGAACTGGGGTAGTTAGTGGTTATTAGGAAAAGTATGCTAGGAATATGACTCCCTAGAAATGGATTGATATAGAAAATAATAACTAAACCAAGATCAGAATTATTTTCCTTGATGGGTTCCCTAATGAGGTGTATATTGATTTCCCATAATGGGTCCCTTGATGGGGTATTTATTTGAGTGTGCACACATATCTTGAGATGTATTGATAAATGAGAAGTGTGGGGATCTTATATCCAAAAAATATATACCTCAGGGCTTGTTAGAATGATTATTTGTTGTGTTTAATTTTATTATACATGTAATTGATTATAGATCTATTTTATTCATTCCAAATATTTTATTTAAATATTTTATATAAAACTTTTATCTAACTCTATTTTGATATATCTACCATATTTTGAGTTGAAATCATGTTTTGTTGAAAATAAGAAAATCCATTTCCATGCCTTTTTTATTTAAATTGAAAAGAATATATGGTCTATTTTTATGGAATTTATTATTGAATATTATTTTGATATCCTATTGGGCCCTTTTTCTCACACCATACCTTTGACTTTAGGTGTTTGTGTATTATCTTATGCTAGGTTTAATTAAAGGGAAAACACCACTTGGAGAAGGCATGTGTACATGAATTGTAGGACCTAGAGTGATAGAGGTGACTAGTGGAGATGTGATCCACCTATTACATGGTTTTTATTGAATATTTGATAGATTTTGTGTCCTTTGATGATTTTCTAACTGGATATTGTTTTACATGTTTTATTTCAGTACTTTATCTTTGAAGAGTGTTGGAATACCAACTTGTATTGTTTTTCTTCTAATGTATTTGAAAAAACCATTCCATCTTTATCTTGATATGATTCTAGGTGTTAGTTTCTAACTCAGAGGGATTAAGAATTCCCTTCAGGCTATGTCAGGGCTAGATCGGGTATTAATGTACTAAGTTATCCAAGATGGTTCATGATAAAGTGGTGTCATTGGTGTAGGTTATTCATATTTTTTTGAAGTTAGTATATAGTCTCAGTTGTCATGGTAGATAGGAGGCAGGTTTTTTGGGGACTTAAGAGGTAGTTATGAGCGAGTTCCTAGCCAGATTTCAACATAATGAGGCTTAAGTCACCATGGGTGCTTGGGAAAAGTCTCTTTAAGGAATAATTTGATATTATTCTAGTAATTAAAAAAAATAACCCCAGTATATTGAAATAATAAAATTTTGAACTCTGTTTTATGGAATTGATATTCCTATAAATCTTGATTGATTTAATGATCCATATGTCCTTGTTGATGCTTTAGTTTTTCTGTTGATTTTTTGTAGCATCCTACCTCTAAAAATATGTTTGAATAGGCCATAAGAGAAAACTGCTAGTGAACCACAGTGAGTGAATCCTCTAGTGGACTAGAATCTTATTGAGATAGTGGTGTGTGCTTTCCAATATCTAGGATATGTACCTGCACCCATTCCCATTCATGATCCGGTAGTGGATCCTTTGAGGGGTGAATCTCGAAATCATGATCAAGAATTTATTCACCAGAAAACACCATCTTTTCAAGGATCTAATGATCCTCAAGAGTCATAAGATTGGTTAAAAAATATAGAGTTTATTTTTTAGTTCTTAGAAATTTATAATTATATTAAAGTGAAATTTTATACCTTTAATCTAGAGGGACCTTGTAGAAGATGGTTGGATTATATGGTGATGATAAAGAAACACGAGGGTTTAGAGTGGGAAAACTTTAGAGTTATTTTCAATGATTATTTTTATCCAAATTAGATAGTCTTGATGAAGTCCATGGAGTTTCTCAGCCTCCAGCGTGGTGAAAAAACCATGACAGAGTATGTGAACCATTTTAATAAGCTTGTTTACTTTACTTCTGAGGTCATAATAAATAAGAAATCCAAGTCTTGAAGGTTTGATATGGGACTTCATGTTGACATCTGATCTCAAGTATTAATGTTGAATCTAACACCTTATATTGATGTAATAAATAGAGAATTGATTTACGAGCTTGATCTAGTTGTTAAGTTAGGATTTATGGGAGGTCCTTTTTCTCTAAGTGGCAGTTATATGAGTTACTTTAAGGTAAATAGAAAGTGTGATGAGTCCCATGGTGCTTCTAGATAGAAATAATAATCTAAAACTCCTTCAGTTATTATAAGAGTCCATATGACTTACTTTAAGTGTAGAAATTTTAGGCATTCAATATGGGTTTACACTAAGTCACCCAAGAACTATAGTTTGTGTGGATTTTCAGGTCATTTATATAATCTCTATCACATATTTTTTTTATCCATATTATGGAAAATGATCATCATCACGTAAAAGTAATTTTTTGCAATTATATGATTCAATAACTAATGGTTTCTATCCATAGGCATCTATAATGAAGCTTCTTCATGTAGTAGAAGAGTATCCAAAGGGAGATGATGTAGGTTTAGTGACTATGAGAGGTACCATCACTATAACTTCATCTTTAGTAATTAATTTATTTGATACTCGTGCATATAACTCATTTATATTGACTCATGCTTTGAACCTACTAAACCTTCCTATAACGAATTTGTTATATATGATGGATATTACTAAACCCCTCAAAACGAAGAGTGATAAGGGTCTTCGGTGTCATTCTTATGTTTTTTCTTATCATAGTTTGATATTACCTAGAATTTTTTGGTTCTAGACATGAAACCTACTGATATAATTTTTAGGATAAATTGGATGATTTCTCATAAGGTATGGATTGACTATTATATTCACTGATTCTCCTATACTATTCCTAAAGTGGTGTGCTGTATTTTCAGGGAGAATGGGACCCAAGGTTGTATAGTGATAGACCTCATTTTGTGAAGTTGGGAAGGGTAATATTTGTGTTTTATTTTGACTTGGAGTAAGAGTATTTGAGTGATGTTACCTCTCTAGTTTTTATCGAGTTTCCTGATGTTTTTTATTCTAATTTCTTTAGTATTTCATTGGTAATAGTGGTGTAATTTTCTATCGATTTATTACCTGGTACTCAGCCAGTGTCTATTCTTTATTTATGTATGACACTAGTAGAGTTGAAATATCTATTGTATGATATTCTAGAGAAAGGTTTCATATGCCTGAGTGTGTCACCATGGATGGTTCCTATCTTATTTATAAATAAATTTGATGGAACAATTCCCCTATATGTTTATTACTATAAACTCAACAGAGTTATGTTAAAGAAAAAATATCTATTTCTATATATTAATGATCTATTTTACTATTTGAAAGGGGTGAAGTGATTTTTAAATATTGATCTTGTATCTATTTATCGCAAGTTAATAATTAAAGAATATGAAATTTATAAGTCTACCTTTAAAAGAAGTTATTGACATTATGAGTATCCTGTTATGTTACTTGCTCTAACAAATTATCTTATTTTTTATGGTATTGATGAACATGATATTCAATGAGTACCTTGATATGTTCGTGGTTGTTTTTGTTGATGACATCTTGGTTTAATCTAAAACTAAGTAGGATCATGTGCGTCATTTTATATTAGTTCTATAAATCTTGATAGATCACATACTTTACATGAAGATTTTGAAATGTGATTTTTGGATTCAAGAAGTGAAGTTATTGGGAGACGTGTCCTCAGAGCATGGTATCTTAGTTGCTCCCGAGAAGGTGAATATTGTTATGACATGGGATGAACTAAAAAATGTTTTTGAGATTTGGATATTCTTAGTATCGGTAGGGAATTACCATATATTTGATAAATATTTCTGGAAGTTAGATTCTCTAAAAACCACACTCACTTAGAAAATATTGGAGTTTTTGTGGGATGTGAAATTTTAGATTTCTTTGGATGATATGAAATGTATTTTGAATTATATGCTAGTTTTGAATCTTATAGAGGATGCAAAGGGCTATGTGGTATTTTTTAATGCATCAGGTTTGGTACATTCTCTTAATAGGTGGTGAAATTATCTCTTTTTTGAAAGGTTTAATATTTATTTTTACCACAAAATATTGAGTTATATCTTCTCTCAATAAGATCTGAACCTCCATGAGGGGCATTTGGAAGAGTACCTATAGTTTTTTGATTTCAACATTGCCTGCACCCCTATTAAGGAAAATGTTGTTGTTGATGCTTTAAGTAGGAAACTAAAGAAACCAAGTGGTTTATTGAAGTGTAAATTGTTTTAAATTAGTTAATAATATTAATATTCAATGAGTTTTAATTGTGATGATTGTAGATCTAGTCTTATGTTCAAAGACATGTGTCAGTGTTACTGATAATGACACGTTGATTTCAAAAATGAATTAGATGAGGAAGAAATTAGATCAACAATATTTTAGGAGGAGGAGATTTTATATTGGCTTGGTATTTCATATTGAATTTGGATTAAAGAATAGATTTGGTATTTCATATGGAATTTAGCTTAAGTTTTTATATGGAGTGTATATTAAAAAATAGCCAACCCTAAAAGCCAGCTGAGGGACCCACACCACTACTGGGGTGTGCAAGTTCATCCTCGAGCAACCTACATGGAAGAAGAGGTATTGAAATAAGGGTTCCTATAAAGGCACATGGGAGCTGCAATGACCACCATATAGGGAAACATGATGGTGGAGTAGGGTGTTAGCATGGTGCGGTGCCAACAAGAGTGAGTGGTTTTGAGTGGTAAAAAATTCTAGAGTTATAGTGGCATGATTTGTATTATAAGGTATAGAAGAAAAAATTTTTGTTTTGATGTGAGATTAGTGATATCTGGGTACCATAAATTTTTTTTAAAAAATTATAAAGAAATAGATTCATTTGATCAAATCTTCTGGGTTGTTTGATCATGGTTCCAATACTATCTTCTACCTCGAGCTCACCCGATGATTTATGTGCGTTAGGATCTCCATGAAACATCATCCAAAGCTTGAGATAAGACATTTGAACATCATTTCATTATTCTAAAGATCTAAAATTTATTGAAATTATATGCAACATTTTTTTCATCCTATAACAAAGTTCAAATCGAAGAAAACAAATAGTGGGAAGAAAATGTTATAATTTCATTGATGGTGATTCAAGTTGTCGTGAAACTTAAAGAAATTTTATGTGCATGCAGTGGAGTGTTGACTATAAATACCTGATGATGATATCATTTTTTGTTTCCATTTAACTTATATGTTCTTGTATTTTCTGATGAAAATAGAGACACCACGATCCTTTGGTTTGTGAAGGAGAATCCTTCTCTTATGATAATCTTACATGAAGGAGAATAGGGATCCACATGAATTCGAAAAGTGTTTAAAACTCTAAAAGTAAACCTTTAAATAACTGATACTACGAATCCATACTAGGAATCATGATAATTTACATGCATATCTACTGTTTTGCACATAAAACCAAGATCCCATGCATTATATGAGTGTGATGGTTTGCATGAAGGAGACAGTGCATACCATACTTGTGTGAAGTATTTGAATTGTGCACATACACTGTTAATGTTTGAACAATGAAGATCCAGTTTTATGTTAAGGAGTTTTGCGCATGAGGTAGAAGAAAGTTATAGTGCATATGCACATGCTTTATACCCTTTCATAGAACATAAGTAGTGTGTGTGTGTGTATCTTTTTTGGGTGAAAACATATTGAGAAGGTAGTGAAAAGTACACTATGAATAGTGTTTTCATGAATGTGAGTAATCTCACACACATCACTTGAAGTAACAAGGAGACAATATATTGTGTATGTTCTAAGAAAATATACATTTTATGAGGTAGTGAAGAAGTAAATGAGGTAGTACAAAGTGTTTGTATTATACAACAAATGTATGAACATGAAATAACACATGCATGAAAGTGTGAAGTATGTGAATTTTTATTGTTGTGCATTTTATATTGAGAACACCATGAATTGTTTATACAGGGATGAAGGTTTAAATATATGCACATGAAATATATATTTCATAATCAATGTGTAGTGATTTGAGATTGGTTTTGAAAAATTATTTTAGAAGACTTTTATATCTAAGTTATTCAGTATTATATGAGTCTAAGAATTTAGAAGAGGAAAGAATTGTCCGATCAGTGTTGTACTAAGGTAGATGACCATTATAGGTGATCATTATTTTATGAACAGGAACAACATCAAATAAAAGGTTCTTGAATTGTACATGGGTTAGTTTAATCCAACAAGCTTATGGAGGAAGATCAAGAGATCATCCTCTCAGTGGATAAAATATTTTGTGACTCAAGATTGTGGAAGTATTTAGTGGGACTATGAAGTATAATAAGTCTCCAATGGAACTATGGAGTAGGCTGGTGGAATAATGGTAACGTTTTGGGATAAAATATAAAGATCATCCTATGTGAATCAAGAGTCACTTGTGTAGGTGTTAACTTGTGATCTCTAGTGAGACTCTAGAGTGGAACAATGTGGGAATTATTGTTCAAGGAAATGAGACTTTCCCAAGTTGTAACCATCTACATATAGTGAATAATATGTAACTAGGGGTATAACCAATTACAATAAGGATATAGGTATTAGTATAGAGCCTTAAAAAATTGTATGTTCTTTGTTTCATTTAATTTCTGCATTACATATAGGATCCACTCATCCTAATAGGTGATAGAGGTTTGAAGGGGTTTAAAGAAAAGAAAAGAATTAAATAAAAACAAGTCACACATGATTCAGCAACCCTCTTAGTGTGAATGTATATCCCATTGGACACTTCAGAAACTTATAACACAGGCTATGAAAGAATCATCAAAAGATTGAAATATGATGACCCAATTTGCTCATTTTCATTTTAGAGTCTAAGAGGATTTGACCGAGATTATTATAGGGAATGTTCAGTTAACATCTTATCTTATAGAGATGATTCTTTAGGAGAAACAACTTGATGATGAATTCCATGAAATTGGTGACTCTCTTTATGATGGGGAGACCATTGGTGAGAATTCATTCTCTTCACAGGGTATCCTATGTTTTTGGAATTGGTACTTTATGGCTTTTCCTGTGAGAAAGGTTATGATATGGGATTTCCATAATTCCCAATGGATGGTGAGCCTTAGAACCAATAAGATGTTATATAGTACACGATAATGATTTTGGTGGATAGGTATGAGATAAGACATTGTTGATTTTGTTTATCATTTTTATACTTAACAACATGACAAATCTGAGCACCAAAGACCTTTGAGTTTTCTTCATCCACTTCCAGTGTCGACTTAGAAGTGGGATGAGATACCTATTGACATTGGGGTTGGGTTTCCAGTTACCCATCAATGGAATAATGTGATATGGGTCATAATCAATAGTATAACAAAATTGGATCAAATTATACTCACTTTAGACCTAACTAAATTTAAGGATTTTGGAAATATCTATGGGAAAGAGATTGTACATTTTCATGGAGTTCCATCAACTATAGTTCCTGATAGAGATCATTGTTTTACTTATCACTTTTGGAGAGGCACTTAGGAGGAAATGGGATCCTAGTCATGTTTGAGCATGACATATCATCCATAGATGGATAGACCGATAGAATGGGGTATACAGATTATTGAGGAAATTATTTGTGCTTATGTTCTTGACTTTAGTATATCTTGGGATGTACATTTGAGAGAGTTTGAGTTTGAATATAATAATAGTTACCAGTCTGAAATTTGGATGGATCCTTTTGAGGCCTTGTATAGACAACCTTGTAGGTCTCTGTTATGTTGGTCATAGATTGGTTAAGATTCCTTGGTTGGATTTAGTTTGGTTCAAGAGATTATTAAAAGTATTCAGTTGAATCATTAAATAATTGAGATTATAAAGAGATGATATAAAGATTATTCTAATAATTATCAATGACCATTGAACTTGATTTATTTGTGACTGAATATCCTGACAGGATTGTTGATTCTGAGATAAAGGTTCTTTATGGGAAGATGATACCTTTGGTCCATGTGCTATGGAAGCATAGTTATGATTCTCATGAGAATTGGGAGGATGAGGCACTAATGATAGATAAGTGGCCTCATCTATTTCATATAGAACCTTCTTGGTAGGGTTTTTGGGGATAGAAAGTGTTTATGGTGTGGAGGTTGTAAAATCCCATTATCTTATTTTAGGTATTTATTGAACCTTATTTTGATTATTCTATGATTAGGTCTTTCTTTGGGTCCATTTTGGGAGTTTTTGTTTATAATTTTAGAACCTTTCAGGGTTGTGAATGGTTAACACATGGTTAGGGAAAACCATGAAGTTAAGGTTGAGCCACTGGAAGGGGGAACACGGTTTTTCCAAATCATAGATCCACCCCTCCAAAACAATCACCCTATTGAAAATGGTTTTTTCATAGTTGTAAAATAGTTAATTTAATATTGTGGATAAACCATTCACCCCATCTAGAAGTCTAATATGGGAACATAGTCAGGGAGCACAATTACTACTAACTATGAAACACATACAACAAACTATTCATGTAGTTTTTAATTCCTCAAAAATTTTAATTAAAAATTAGGGTACCCCAATTTAAACTTCCTAACACCCCCACTAAAATATAATAGGGTTTCCTCACTTTTTGAGGCTCTCTAGAGGATTCCATAGCTCCCTAAACCTCCAATCATATGAATTTAAGTTCCGGTGGAATCTCTTGATCCCTCTCTAGTTAGTAAATATTTTCTCATATGGTTTCCTATGATCTCCACTTCTCTCTTTCTTAGAGAGTGGTAGATCATCATTTTATTGATGGATATAATATCTATTTCAATGGATATTTATTCTAGGTTTTTTTTAATCTCCTTCACCTATTTTCTCATTTGCATTCTCATTTTAGGTGTTGATTCGATTTTTTGATTAAAGGTTGGTGGTTCCATAAGAATTTTCCCTAAAATTTTTTCTTGTATGATTTGAAATAATTTTTTAAATGATTTATAAAACCATATTTGAGATTATTTGTTTTGTGATTTAAAAATGGAAATAAATTGTAAAAAACCGAATTTCAATGGAATTGAAATTTTTTGGTGGATTTAATAAAATTGATGGATTGATTTTAAAGTGAATTTGATTAAATGATTTTACGTGATTATTGAGAAAATTGGCTAAAAATGAAAGATTATTTGAAAAGGAATTAATTGAGGAAAACATATTATTTGGTTTTGAAATTGAAAATAAATATTTAAAAATAATTTTTTCCATTTGAAATTTAATTGATGAAATGTATTTAAATGATTAATTTTACCATGATTTATTTATTTATTGATTGAATAACATGTGAACCTAGGTAGTTAGTGGTTATTTAGACAAGCATTTTAGGACTTTGACTCCATAAAAATGGATTTATGATGAAAACACTAACTAAAACAAATTTGGAATGATTTACCTTGATAGTTACCCTAATGAGGTGTAGATTGATTTCCAATAATGGTTCTCTTGATGGTGTGTTTATTTGAGTGTGCACACATATCTTGAGCCATGGTGATAAATGAGAAGTCTGAGGGTCCTATATCCAAAAACTAGCATACCTCAGGGCTTATTAGTATGGTTATTTGTAGTGTTTGATTTGATTTTGCATTACATTGGTTATAGAACTATTTTATTCATGAAAATAATTTTGTATAAATGTTTTATATAAAATTTTCATTTAATATTATTTTGATATATCTACCATTTTTTAGTTGAATGCATGTTTCATTGAAAATATGTAAATGCCTTTCCATTTCTTGTTTTATTTAAATTGAAAAGAATAAATAGTTTATTTTTATGGATTTTATATTGGAACCTTCTAGTGGTATCCTATTAGGATCTTTTTCTCGCACCCTACCTTTTCCTTCAGGAATTTGTAGATTATATTATGATAGTTTCAAGTAAAAGGAAATCACTTATTAGATGAGGCATGTGTACTTGATTTGTGGGACATAGAGTGATGGAGGTGACTAGTAGAGATGTGATCTACCCCTTACATGGGTTTTCTTTGTGCTTTATCTTGATAGATTTTTTTTCTCTGATGATGTTCTTTTTGGGTTTTGTTTTACCTGTTCGATTCTGGTACTTTCTCCTTGAGGAGTGTTAAAATACAAACTTTTATTGTTCATCTTCCCCTATCTTATGTCAAAAACATTCCATATTGATCTTGATATGATTCCAGGTGCTAGTTTTCAACCTGTGGGAATTGGGAATTCCCTTCAGGCTATGTCGGGGCCAGTTCTAGTATCAATGTACTAGGGTATTTAGGATGGTTTGTGACATGGGACCTCTCCAAACCCTAGAGATAAAACAAGGATCAAAATTAGATTTGATCATTTTTGTAACCCCATAAAGCATCACCACCTCCTCTAGATATTTCCTCAATAGAACCTCCAATGTGATCAACTCCTTAATAACTAAGAAGTTAGATGATTTTGTTAAGAGCTCCATGACCAAACATGTCTTATCACAAATTTCCTAAAATCTAGGCTAACTGATGATGAAGTATATCAATATATCCCCCTAAATCCATTGTGTAACATCAAGCAGTTAAAGAAAAACACCTAGAATAAGATGCTTATACCTCACCTTCTAGTAAACCAAACAACAAGTGACCGACTCTAAAACTGATTTGTTTATACCAGGCCATAAAAACTAACCTTACAAGGCATGATACAATCTTCTTCACCCTAGTATGTACAAAAAATGTGATCTGTGTAACTCACAAAGAACCATGTAATATATCACCAAAGGAATAACAATACTTCCCTAAAACAATATCTAATGTTAACTATCCTTCTACCATCCCTCATGAGATTTTATATAATATTCCCTTTACTTTATGTGTAAAAAATATTAAAATCATAATATTGCAAGAATTAAATCCACCATAATTTTCCATAAATTCAAGTCACACTGGAAAAAACATATCCTGGGATCTTGTGAATTATGAAGACCAAAAAGAACTCACCAATGAGAAAATTCCACTATAAATTTATAAAAAAACATGACCAAAACAAGCTTAGTTCATGAGTGGAATAGTTACATTCATGAGGCCTTAACTACCAAGCCACATAAGAAATAAACTCCATATGGTATATCAAAACACAACCCAATCCAAGTTTCAAAGCATTCTAATAAACATTGAACACAATTCCCTCCTTTAGTAATGAAAGAATCAACACACTAACCAGATTCTCCTTTAAATTTTCATAAACATCCTAGAAATGGTTAGTCCACACAAATTCCTAATACTTTCAAGCCAAATATTTCATAAAATTCTAAATCTAAGAGAAATTGGGAATGGACCTCCTATAATAACCATCAAGACCAAATAAACTCTATACCTCTACAATATTCTTACAGTATGATTATGAAATGATTTCATTAATATTCAAAGGATCCATGAATACTCTACACTGAGACATAATTTTTCCCAAGAAACAAAACTGATAAGCTAGTGACCACACTTTGATAGATTCTTGAACAACTTTTGGTGATAAATAAATCCAAAAATAGCTCAAATATACTCTATGTGCCCCTTCTATGACTTAAAGAACACAAAAGACGTTATTGATATACACCACCACAAATTGATCTTGAAACTCACAGAACACTGCATTCATTAGTCCCATGAACATGGATTGAGAATTGACAACACAAAATGGTATCATAATGAACCCATATTGTTCATAATGAAATTAGAAAATAGTCTTTAGGATATCCTCATCCTTCACTCACATCAGATTATATCCTGACCAGAAATCAATATTTGAGAACCAACTAGCTCCTTTTAGCTGATTGAATAGATCGTTAATATGTGGAAGAGGATAATAGTTCTTCAATGTCACCTAATTCAAGTGGAAATAATCAATACACAAAAATAGACTACTATATGCCTTCTTTGTAAATAGAACTATATCACCACAAGGTGACACACTGGGTAAAATAAATCCTCTCTAAAAAATATTATCATCCCAAATCCATAGCTCTCATAATTCATAAGGTTTCATCCTATACAGAGGCATCAATATTGGATTTATGACCAACCAAAAATCTATCCTGAACTTGATCGCTAATTGAGGGGGTAACATCTCAACCTCTTTAGAAAAGAAATCAGAGTACTCCTCAATGACCCTATGAAACGCCATCAGATGATCCTCTATAAAACTCAACATCAACTTAGCCTTAAAATAAGACATAGATTCAACATGCCTATGACTCATATGTGGTTATTTATCACTAAAAAACACATAAATATCTCCATCAAAATCATCAAAAGTGATGATATGATTAAAAAAATCTACATTAGCATGCACCAAATACAACCAATCCATTCCAAGGATGATGTAGTATGGTTGTATCCAAAAACATAGGAAGTATTCTCATGGGTGATACCAACCTAGAGTAAAATTATAATTTATGAACACGTCATATAGGCTATATTGACTTCCTACTAGAATAGTCAATTCCAAGTAAATTGGAAGCCTCTCTACTTAAGTCCTAAAGCATGGACAAGGGAAGGTGCAATGATGAAGTATGTATCTCTTGAATCAAACAAGACATACACCCAAGTATAAAATAAGAAAATAGTACCTCATATGAAATTTGAATCACATGATAATGACAACTATATGGAATTTATCCAACAAAAACCTCCACCATGACCCTTCTATTCCTAATGGTGGTCACCTCCATGACCGTACTCTATTAGATATCCTTGAGGAAGAGGGGAATTATTAGGAAATCATCTTCCTAACCCATCACCTCTTTTTTGATAATATACTGAAGAACCCTGATGCTTCCTTATAGGATAATACTATAATGGATATGGATTAAGAGGATATCCAGATCCATGATGACTTCTAAGGAATTTCATACACTCTTACTTTTAATTACTATAACCTCCACAATAATAAAAAAACATGCATGATCCACTGCTAGGGGTCTGAAAAATAAAATATCTTATGAAATGAGATGAATAAGGATGAAATCTACTCCCTACTCTTCGAAACTCCTTCCAACTAGGAAACTGAGAAATTATAGCCACCACTCTACTCCATATAGAATCTTTATGATTCCCCTCCTGAGACGATTCGGTCTTTATTAACATCCTCTTAATGACTATTTCCATCACTAACACATCGATATATGACTTCAATATAAATTAGGTGACTTGAAGTAAGATCACTAAACAAAAAGACTCCTCAAAATTTCTTTCCCTAGACTCCCCACATGGTAAAAATTTTAAAGCATAGTGAAAGAGTTTATCATTTTAGATATTGAACTCCCATACACTATAATTTCCCTGATGAAGGGTAAGAATTTCCCGTGGACAAGACACCTTTGGGATTGAAGAAAAGAACTCATCCTAAAACTAATCACATAACTTCTCCCACAAAAAAAATTACTCCTTGAAATACCTGAGAAATAATAACCACCACCACTGAGCTTTCCCATGTAGCATCATCACAATAAAGGAAACCGAATTGTCCTTCAGAGTATGGATTGAACCAAAGTAAATATCCACATCCTCCAACCAAGTCTCAGTTTTCATATTTGAAATAAATCCATAATACTTGTATATTCATTGACACTAAAAATATTAGATTTTCTTCTTCTAAGTGTCATCATCATCGACCTTAACTTTGAGATGATTTGCTGACACATCTTGCTAAACATCTCCAGCACAAACCTGATGAGGACTTCGACCTATATCCATTAATGCAAAATAAAAACAATATGAAATTACTAAACATGGAATATGGAATATTTATGGTTAATTAATTATTTAAATTTTAACCTAATTCCTATTTTTACGTAATTAAAACATAGGTACATACAATCATGATGCATGATCCTTACCTAGTTGTCTACTCAATAAGAAACATCACTTCAATTAACATATTTAGTAAACCTAAAGTCCATTGGGTCAGTTCACATGGGCCCCTAAAATATTTCTTCTTAGATGGTCTCCCTTGTTTACATCATATACTAAGTCCAACTGATACTTTTTCCCTACCAACAAATGCATCATCACTAGTGACTGTCTATAAAATCCATCCTATATCTAAACCATCATCTTTGATACCAATCTTTCCTTACACCCTCCACTGGTACCCTTCCTAGACCAAAAATGAAGAGAGTGATGATGACCACTAAATCCCACCTACAATAGCATATGGATCAGTGACTAACACTAAGGGTATATAATCTCAAATGGGAGGAATTTTCCTCTTTATGTAAGTTAAAGGAACAAGATATAAGATGATAGGCCCCCATTCAAAACCATCCACAAATAAAGAAGCAATACCAATACATGGATGTAATGTTTTACATAACATAAAACAACTAAAAAATATTAAAGAGAAATCCCAGTTAGTGTAAATTAATTCCAATAGCCACTCTATGAGATATTAATGTCCTTTTCAATCACCAAACATCTCCTACGGACCAAAAAGATAGTTTATATATACGTAGCATGAGAATAAAAGTGACCTATATAGGATCTTCCCTAAAACATCTCATAAAAAATGTGAAATAAGTATAATAAAGACTGTTTAATACATAATGAAACCACTCATTACCTAAACATATAAAACTATATATCATCCTCAACATGACTCTCTCACCAAGTAACACATAGAAGTAAGAGTATACCTTTTAAAACATATATGTAATTGAAAGTAGCTTGCTTATATTTCCCCACTAGTCTGTCACTCTCATGCCCCAAAAACTCACATACTATTCTCATCCCTCATATAAGTCATCCTAGCCTAAATTGGGAAATAATATCATGGCCATTATATACCCCCTACAAACCGACATAACCTCATCATCATTGTCTAATCTGTTACCAAGAAAAATTATGGAGTCCACCACAACCTGTGTATCATGCATTATAACTCAATCTATTACAACGCATGCATGTACTCCCATGGGAATCCATAACCACCATGATTGGATATAGGTATGTATTATAACCCTAATTCATTACAACCCACACATAAATGTATAATAAACTAAGATTCATCACAACCCATGTGAGCCTATACCTGATAACTTAAGCCATCATATCCCAGGTATGCCCATATAGTATACTAAAATTGAAGGTAGATTATGGGATGGGGTGACATTAGATATCCATTCCCTCACCATCCTGAATGTTGGAGACCCCCACTAAAAAACATTTGGGTGTTGGTGTTACTATAAAATAGTGTGGTGAAGCATATGGAATTATAAAATATAAGATATATTGAACAAAACCATACTAAGGGAAACTACCTTACCTTAGAATAATCTACCGCTATCATCTCACAATATAATAAAATGTGACCACTAAGGTCTAGATCTCATGTAACATCCCATAATTTTAATATATTATATTCATTAATGGATGCAATAAATAATACTTATAAAGGAATATGTGAGATTAAAAATAACGATGATACATTAAAATATAGTATAATAACACCTCTTACGACTAAAGATTCATGAATTTTAAATATAAAACAACCATTAGAAATAAAAGGGGGAAAATTAAAACAAACATGCCAGCAATAAGATTGTAGCTCACTTCGTCTAGATCCATTATTAATAGGAGCCCTCCAAATATTACCCTGATAAAAATATAAATAACTGAAAAAACATGAATCATTATCATGATAAAAATACTGAAATGCGCAGATTCCATTTATTAAAATACCTTATAAGTAGACTATTTATAGAAACAAATGATTTTGGATGTTGGTTTATAGACTTTGAGGTTTTCAAACAAAATAAAATTATTAGTAATAATAAAATGAGAAAATAACCATTGAAAACCATTTATAAAGTGTACATATGCATGATTCAACTTAGAATATAATTCTAAATTAATCAAATATTATATAAAGTTTCATATTAGTAAAGTTAAATAATTATAAATAGGAATATTAATATTAAAGTGTTGAAATTTCATAGAAGAATTAATTAAGAGGTCAATTTAGATGTAAAAATTTATCACCTAGGAGTGAGTTTAAAATAATATAAGTTATAGTTAAAATATAGTTTGGTAAAAATTTATATGGCCAACCAATAAGGGATAAACCATGGGAGACCTTGACCAAATTTTTGAGACCCAATAGGGTTCAATCATAGTGGTAAGCCTTAACCATAGATAGCCCAAGCAGTAGTAGAGAACAAGGGATCCACACTTGGAGGAAACATAGATTTGGAAGGCTATGGCCCGATGCATGCATTAGTTAGGCAATATTACCTATATAGGACCATGTATAAGGCTTATTAGATTTTTTTCACTTCATTGTAACAAAATGGGTTATATGGGAGAAAAAAACTAAGAAAAACTTCTATGTGAGATTGAAATTATGAGCACTGTTCACCGTTTAACACCTCAGTTATATCATAGTAGTTGGATCAATTTTTCACAATCGTTTGATCACCCTGACCTCCATCTTCCCCATGACACCCTATGAACCCTAGAATATTCATCAGCTTCCCCAAAATCTAAGTCAAGTCTCTATCGTTGTCTTCTTCAATCAGTTCCCTCTCCATCAAAGGAATCCCTTTGATCTGCTTTCACCACATGGTAATGCCAATAAGGTATACCAATTAATAATATGCTACACTACCCTTTCATCGAGACCCTACCTTAAAACTATTTTTTAGGTCCTTGAACCATAGTAACATCAACTACAAAGAAGATCCTTGTTTCATGAATCCATAAAACACACCTATATACATTCATATAATCATTTAACAACTTAAATAGAGTTTTTTATTTTGTCAGACAAAATTATGTTTTTCTTTTATCTTGTATAGTCAGATTCTTACACATGTTTTTTTTAAAACACATAGTTTGAGACCCATAGATATAGGATACTATTTTAAACAATATACAACTTCCGTAGAAAGATTTATTGACACCTATCCTCACTGAAAATGTGTATATATAAGTTTCTAATTATAGAGAGAACATCAATCCTTCATTTCAAAAAACCCAAGACGAACCATTCTATTCTTTTTCTATCTAGTTCGATCACCCAGTTCAAGAAAGGAAGGATTCACTACCTTCCTTCAGTTCGAACACCTAAATAAAGAAATCCATCCTTTGGTTTCTAGAAAATAGGTAAGGATGTTATTATATGTATTAATTATTTTCAAAAAAAAAATCTATTTATTCACTTTAAAGTTTATAATTCCCAATTTATATTTAAGGATGCATACACATAATTATATATTATTTTAAAATTTCAAGATATATATACATTTATATGTTATAATCAATTTTCATGTTCATTCATCTTAAGTTTATAATTATGTAATGGGATTATTTTATTTTCAAACTATATTTATTTTAAAAAGATTTATATATTCAATGTTTAATTTTAAAAACCCCATCATATGTATGGGTGTACTATATTTATGTATATATATTATTTTCAAACTTCAAGTTTATGATATTAAAAACATATATGTATGTATTATTTTTAAGTTAAGATTTTATTAATTTTTAATTATGTAAGTATTTTCAATTTATATTTATCTAATGGAACTTATTTATTTTTAAAACTATTATATATATAAGTGTGTAATTTCAAGTTTATTTTCAAAATCTATGATTATTTTATGAATTTATTTTAATACTTATGTAAGGGTATATATATATATATTATTTTCAAGTAAAATTTTTTCAATAATTTATACATACAAGTTTATATTAGTTTTAGATAGTAAGTTATGTTACTAAAACATACATACATACATAAATACATATATATATATATATATATATTATCAAGTACATTTATTTTCAAGACTTCTAATTTTCAATTTTTTAATTATGTAATGGGATGCATGTATAATTTAATTTTAAGAAATTATACAACATGAGGGACTTCATTTAAACCCATTTACATTTTATGTAATCAAAGTAATTTTTCTTAAAGTTATATAAGAGTTTTTATAATGTGTGTATATATATGAGAGGATGTAATGTTTTACTTAAACATATTACTTTTTATAATTTTATATGTTTTATATAAATGTTTTTATTCTAACTATTCTAATAAATAAATATTATATATCTATATATTTTAAATTATTATTTTATGTGAATAGTAATTTCTTAATTACTATTATTTTATGTGAAGGTTTCATACCATCACACCATTATTTTATGTATAAAATGATATGGTCAAATATCGAATTTTGAATTATGTAAATTGGTATATGATATCTTTATTTAAGGATGAATTTTAAATTTATCATTTTATGTCCTATTTCAATAAAATTTATTTTATGAGTTAATGAATGAAATTTTAAATACATGGATGTTAATTAATTTATTAAAAATCAATGAAAAGGATAATTTTCACGAGTTTTGGTTGTACCAAACATCACAAGTTATTTCGTAAGAAATTTAATATTTATATATTTATATATAAGTATAAGTGTATAAATAAAATAACACATTGTTATGTTTTTAAAGAAAAAAATTTAGTGAAAAATGTATATATATATATATGTGTGTGTGTGTGTGTGTGTGTGTGTGTGTAAGGCAAGATAAAAATTTTTATATAAAAAAATTGGGAACTTTTACTTTGTAAACATAAAAGGGAAGTGGGGAGTGAACCCATCCCTAAGAAAAGTGGGTAGGCCCATACAACCTTCAATGTTTGAAGTGGACCCATGTTTTTCTTCAAAATATTTCTTAATATTTTCTGAAAACATCATAGGATTATTTTAAAGCAATTTCAAAGCATTAGAATTTTCAAAAGTATAATATAAATTTTAAAAGATCAATTATTTTTCAAAAGTGTTATAATGTTTTCAAATGCATAAGTATTTTCAAAAGTATTATTTTTTTCAAAAGAATAAGTATTTTCAAGGGTATTATAGTATTTTCAAAGGCATAAGTACTTTCAAATAAATTTTCAAATTCATTTTTTCAAAGGATTTTCTAAAGAGTTTTCAAAAATATATTATATTTTTAAAAGTGTTTTTAAAATTATGTTTTTAAAATTATAATTATTTTCAAAGGATTTTTTAAAAGGGTTTTCCACTGTATTTTTAAGAACCCCTTATTGGGCAGTTTTACTCACCCTGTGTTTTATAAAATGTTTTCAAAATCATTTAAAAGTCCCATGAAGTTTAGATTTGATAAGAAGCTTACATGAGAAAAGTTTAATCGCTTTCTTTTTATTTATTGTTTTAACTATGATAATATGTAAGAGTGGTCTATTTCCTCTAAATAATAGACTAAAAAACATCCTTAGATTTAAATGACTATATATTTTTTAGTTACTTTTTATAAAAAGAATATACATCATTTTTATACATGATCTGGAAGCGCAGGTTTGGGGATTTACAGTTGGTAAAAAAGGAACGATTTAGATAACTTTGGAGATTAGGACATCTGGTTAAAATGGGTTAAATTTATAATTATATTATTTTAGTAAGACCTCTGATTTCAAACCTTTTAAATTGAGGAAAAAATATAAGAGTTATAAATCTACTTTTGAACTTCAAGGAAATTAAGTGACCTTTAAGAATATATAATTCTTGTGGTTCTAGTTTTCCAATTATGAAAATTGAATTTCAAAATTTTCTTTAAGTATAAAAAATGAATTTCTATGAAACAATTATATTTAAGGGGGGTAGAATGTAACATCCTAGAATTATAAAATATTATGTTCACTAATATATGAAATGAATAATACTTATGAAGGAATACATCTCATCAAAAATAATGATTATACATTAAAACATATTAGAATAACACCTATTTAGACTAAAGATTTGGGAATTTTAAATACACAACAATCATTAGAAATAAAATGGGTAAAAGTAAAACAAATATTCTTGTAGTAAGATTGTATCTCACTTATTCTAGATTCATCAATATTAGTATCCCTCCAAAGACGAGGATGATAAAAATAAAAATAAGAAAAATAACAGGAAGCATTCTCATGAGAAGAATAATGAAATGTTTAGATTATAGTTATTAAAATACCTTCTAAGTAGACTATTTATAGAAAAAGTATTTTTAGGGCCATTGGTTTATAGTCATTGAGGATTTAAAGAAAAATAAAATGATAGTAATATTAAAATGAGAATATAATCATTGATAACTATTTTAAAGTGTACACATACATGATTTGAATTACAATATAATTCTAAATTATAGAAATATTATATAAAGAGTCATATTAGTAAAGTTAAATAATTATAAAGAAGAATTTTAGTATTGAAGCGTTGAACTTTCATAAAAGAATTAATTAAGAGATCAATTTAGATGTAAAAATTAATCACCTAACAATGAGTTTAAAATAATATAAGTTATAGCTAAAATATAGTTTTGTAAAAATTTATGTGGCCATCCAATAAGAAATAAACCACGGGAGACCTCGACCAACTTTGTGAGACCCAATAGAGTTCAATAATAGTGGGAAACCTCAACTGTGGCTAGCCCAAGTAGTGGTAGAGAACAAGGGTTCCTCACTTGGAGACATTATAGATTAGGTAGGCTTCATCTTGGTGTGTGAATTGGTTTGGATAGATCACTTGCATAAGCCCATGTATAAGTCCTGTTAGTTCTTTTTCCACTTCTTTGTCACCAAATGGCTTAATGGGAGCAAAAAAATAGGAAACATTTCAATGTGGGGTCGAAATTGTTAGAAGTGTTCACAATTTAACACCTTAGTTATATCATAGCCATTGGATCAATTTGAAATAGACGTTTTATCACCCTGACCTTCATCTTTCTCATGACAACCTACAAACCCTCGACTATTCATGGTCTTCCCCCACAGGCTAATCCGATCTTCCATCATTTTCTTCTTCAATCAGTGTCATCTACATCGAAGGAATATCTCCTATCTCCTTTCACTACATGCCAATGATAACGAGGTAGATCTATTAATAGTATACTATAATTCCCTTTGTCTTAAACCCAACCTTAATACTATTTCATAGGTCCTTGACCAATAGGAATCACAACTACAGTGAATATATTTACTTCATGAAGAATCTTGGCTAGAAAAAAATTCCTAAATATATTTTCACAATTTTTTAACAACTTAAATCAAGTATTTATATTTTTTCAAACAAAACCTGGTTGTTTCTTTTATCTGGTATAGTTTTATTCTTACACATGAAGAAAAAGGTTTTAAAAGATCTCATTTAAGACCCCTAGATATAGGATACTTCTTTCAACAGCATCCAACTTCCCCAGAAATATTGATCGACACTTATCCACACTCGAAAATGTGTATATATAATTTTTAGATTATAGGGATAACCCCTTCTCCTTCATTGCGAAAAAACCCAAGCTGAAGCCATCTCTTATTTTTCCATATGGTTCGATCACCCTGTTCAAGCAAGGCAGGAGCCACTACCTTCCTTCAGTTTGAATAAACAAAGCAAGAAAACCATTCTTCAGTTTCCAAAAAATAGGTAAGGGTGTTATTATATGTATATATTATTTTCAAAAATATTTAAACTCATTCAATTTAATGTTTATAATTTCCAATTTATATTTAAGGGTGTATACACATAAGTATATATTATTTTCAAATTTCAAGATATATATACATATATATGTTATAATAAATTTTTAATTTCATTAATCTTAAATTTATAATTATGTAAGGGGATTATTTTATTTTCAAACTATATTTATTTTCAAAAATCTTTATATATTCTCTGTTTAATTTTTAAAACCCCATTCTATGTAAGGGTGTACTATATTTATATATATTATTATTTTTAAACTTCATATTTATGATCTTCAAAAAATATATGAATGTATTATTTTTAAATTAAAAGTTTATTAATTTTAAACTATAGAAGTATTTTCAATTTATATTTATGTAAGGGGACTTCTATTTTTTAAAAACTATTATATATATAAGTGTGTCATTTCAAATTTATTTTTAAACTCAATGATTATTTTATTCAAGTATTTTCATACCTATGTAAGTGTGTATATATTTATATATATTATTTTCAAGTTAAATTTTTTCCAACATATATACATACAAGTGTATATTATTTTTAGATTGCAAGTTATGTTACTCAAACATATATATATATATATATATATATATATATATATGTTCTATTTTCTATTACATTTATTTTCAAGACTTCTAATTTTCACGTTTATAATTAGTAAGGGTATTTAATTTATTATATGCATGTATAAGTTTATTTTAAGATATTATAAAACATTAAGGACTTCATTTAAACACTATTATATTTTATGTAATCAAAGAAATTATTCTTAAAGTTTTATAAGAGTTTTTATAATGTGTGTATATATATTCAAGGATTGAATGTTTTACTTAAACATGTTACTTTTTTATAATTTTATGTTTTTTATATAATTTTTTTATTTTGATTATTCTAATAAAGAAAAATTATATATCTTTGTATTTTAAAGTATTATTTTCTATGAATAGTAATTTCCCAATTACTATTATTTTATGTGAAGATTTCATACCGTCACACCCTTATTTTATGTGTAAAATGATATTGTCAAATATCATATTTTGAATTAAGTAAATGGGTATTTGATATATTTCTTTAAGGATTAATTTTAAATTTCATCATTTTATTTCCTATTTCAATAAAATTTATTATATGAGTTAATGAGTTAAATTCTAAATATATTGATGTTAATTAATTTATTAACAGTCCTTGTAGAAGTTAATTGTTATGAGTTTTAGTTTTACCAAATCTCGCAAGGGATTTACTAAGAAATTTAATTTTTATATATTTATATATAAGTATAAGTGTGAAAATTAAATAATACATTTTTTATGTTTTTAAATAAAAAACTACATTAAAAATGTATATATATGTAAGGAAAGATCAATATGTTTTTATAAAAAAAATTGGGCACTTTTATTTTGTAAACATGAAAGGGCTATGGGGAGTGAAACCATCACTAAGGAAAGTGGGTAAGCCTATATATCCTTCAATGTTTGAATTGGCCCCATGGTTTTGTTTTCAAAATCTTTCTTAATATTTTATAAAAAATCACAAGATTATTTTAAATAATTTTCAAATAATAAGTATTTTCAAAAGTATTATATCATCTTCAAAAGCATAAGTATTTTTCAAAAGTATTTTAATGTTTTCAAATTCATAATCATTTTCAAAATTATTATAATGTTTTCAAAAGTGTAAGTATTTTCAAAGGTATTATATTATTTTCAAAGGCATAAGTACATTCAAAGGTATTTTCAAAATCATGTTTTCAAAGGATTTTATAAAGAGTTTTAAAAAATATATTATATTTTGAAAAGTGTTTAAAAAATTATGTTTTCAAAATTATAAGTATTTTCAAAGTATTTTCAAAAGGTATTTTTCAAATAGGGGTTTCACTGGCTTTTTTAAAACCCCTATTGGGAAATTTTTCCCACACTATGTTTTATAAAATGTTTTCAGGACCATTTAGAAGTCTCATGGAGTTTAGCTTTGATAAGGAACTATCATGAGAAAAGTTTAATTGCTTCCTTTTAATTTCTTATTTTAACTCTAATAATATGTAAGAGTGGTCCTTTTCTTCCAAATCCTATACTAGAAATGATCCTCAGATGTAAATGAATATATATTTTTTACTTACTTTTTATAAAAAAAATATACAACATTTTATGTATTGGATCTGGAAGCATGGGTCTAGGGCTTTACATCTAACACATTCATATAAGAAAAAAGATTAACCTATTAAATTATATTTACTTAGTAACTTATAAAATTGGTATTCATTCATTTAATAATCTAAAAATTAACCACCTTTCATTAACACATAATTAAGTTTAATTGAATTATTTCATTCATTAAAATCCTAGCTTCTTATTAAATCATATAACAATTTCCATATTTAATATCCATTCCCTTTAAGAATTTAACTCTTACCATACCCATGGTTCTCATTAATATAAAGATCATTTATCATTACTTCCATCATTAAAATCCCATCCTTTGGGTTTTTAATTAATCTAATTATCATTCCATAATTTCTGAATACTCTAGGACTCATCCTAAACCACCTTATGAAAAGAATCAATTACCATGTATAGAATAATCTGCAATAAGCTGTTAAGAAATAAATAAATTAATCATAGAAAAATACATCCATAAAAATAAAAATTAATCATATAATAAATGATAAATTCTAGAACTCAACTCATTTCAACCACCCCAGTGTCATCCATGACACCATTGAACACATCACATTCAAACCTACCGTTATCAACACCATACCGTCACTTGGACCACATGAATGCTAGCCAATTATTGGTCAATTATACAACCATTATAGGTTATCAAAAAATATCGTCAAAGCTCTAACATCCTAGAGAATTCATTCAAGCTAGTAAAATTATCTTTTACATAACACACTCACAGGGTAAATAAGGTCATATCACCAAGGAATTCAAGCTTTATCAAACGAGAACATGCTCACTCAGAACTAGAAAATTATATTTATCAAGTTATTAGTTTATTTATCATGACCCATACCAATGGGTCCCGCACCGTGACTCCCCAAGCCCGCCCCCAATAGGCCAGGGGATGGTGACTAGCACCGAGTAGGCATATCACTAATATAGGAGGCATTTCCTAAGAACATGTACACACGCACACATCTTCAAGCCCACAAATGCTGAAATGTAAAAACAACCACTAAGGAAACAAATGAATCCATACAAATAAACCCAACCAACAGAGTATGATGGAAAGCAAAGTGCTGAAAGTAAAATGGGCCAGAATAAAAGCCCACCAAAACAAGAGTCAGAAAAGTGAAAAGTCCAAATTGTAAACATAAAGAGGTATTGGGACTGCTGATCATGGACACAGGAATGCCTCGGCCTGTAGGGAACTTAGAAAGATCATTCTTGTCCTGGTCCACCCAGGACCCTGTCAAAAGGCTGGTCGTATGCACAAGACACGACACATGTGGGCAAAGCCCGTGCAAGGGTGAGTATAACAATACTCAGTAGAGGACCCCGAAAAACCACAAATCAATACAAAAAGTAAAGTTACAGTCATATATACATAGTATATGTATATAGAATATATAGCTATGAAAAAAAAACCAGATATACTCAAAACCCAGACCTATAGTCTAGAGATAAGTCACACAACCGCATACCCCCATATATAGATTCAGTTTGATGATTCCACGAAGGACTCATTCTGGGAGAACACACTCCACGAGTCTGGTAGCTCTGATGATGTCCATTCGAGAAGTACTGTTCATTAGGAAACGTCATGAGAGGTAGTTACACTCATTACGGGAAACACACTCCTGAGTGGAAAATATCACAATACACAAATGAGGATCACAGCCAAGGCTATGGTGGATACCGTGACTCATCCATATTCACCATCTAGGTAGAGGATCAATGCCAAGTAGAGTTGGTCACATTGATGCCTGACTCTACCTAGGGTCCGGAATGGATAGGGGATCTTGTTCCGGGCCTCTCGGAGGGATGCCTGACTCTATCACAGAATGTCTTGCTGAAGCGATCATACTCCTGAAAAAGGAAATGATGATTGACCTTTAGGGGAATGAGTAGAAGGGGCACTAACCCAAAAAAAACATGTCCAAGACACGGTGGACTAGAGGACTAAGCCATTTTCCACAAAAGTACACAATGTGTAGAACAGTCACACGCCATGTCTTCTGACCCCGGGTACTGCCCGTGTACAACGGTCCATGCTGTAAGGGTGTTCATGTATAGAAATTTAGTACACGGCATGTGGTACGGATTAAATGTTGTGTCCGAGTATCTGGGTTCGGTTCCGTGTATGCTGGCTACGTGCCCATACATGGCCTCAACCTGTGTATTCCAACCCGTGTAATTGGTACACAGGGTGACCTGCGCTACTGGCCTCACCTGGACGTGTGGTGTAGTACACGACTATGTACTATACCCCATGTCCGTGTATCCCCTTGATACATGCCGAGTCCCACATAGTTTCCTCTACCATGCTACGTAGGGTTTACACGCCATGTTCCGAAGCCATGTAGTCCGTCCCATGTCCGTGTATTTCCCAGAATACACAACAAGCTTTGGGGAAGGTACAACATGCAGTGTGATTGGGGTCACATGCCGTGTGATACTTTTCTGACACCCTAAACCCTAGCGTCCACTGAGCCGGTCCACACTATGTGTTCTTTGGGATACACACTGTGTATTCTAAAAATTTCCAGAATCGCGGACTTCCGTCGTCGCACCTTACGTGCCACCCTGTTCATCGATACGACCATTCGATCGCCATGAAACTCCCAGTTTTTTGTCTCCCTGACACCGTGAAGCTGATTCCGTTTATTTCGGGCCTCTGATTGGTCCCAAAAACATGTAGTGATCAACCTACGTGAAGAACGCTCGAAGAATGGTCTTTCCCAATCCAGTCTTATTCGTCATCCACTATCGTCATCATACCTCCGATAGGTCGTTGTGACGTCGGATCTTTCATTTTGGGATCATTGCATCACAAAACTGATGCACAACGATCCATTGTTCTTTGCCCCAAGAAGAATGTGAAGAATGCACTAAGAAGAGAAAATGAGAAGAAATCCAATAAACAAAGTTGAGTAACAAACCTATGTCGGCATTCGTTACGGCGTTGATCCGCTCCCATTAGTAGGCTTAAACGGAGCAAAAATCAACAACAATTTAACATGGATCAATTCACTGAAATCATCCCAATAAAACCCCCCCCAAAAGAACGTACAAATCCTTGAATGAACATGTTTGTGGTGGATCCGCATCTGTCATTTAAATTCAAAAATGGGGAAAGGAGAATCGAAATAACAACCCCTACCTCAAAAGGGATCAATCGCTGATGAAGAGGTCATGCCATCGTCGTCGTCGAGATACTTAAACTTGTTGGTGCAATGATTCTCATATTTTATTCATCATCGTTCATCGCTGAGAGTTTTCTCCAAGGATCCACTGATTCTCCAATGTTTTCTCTCAATTTTCTTTCAACGACCATCATTCGATTAACCCATTAAAAAGGGAAAGTGCGTTTTGAAATTCCATTACACTGCGGCATTAATGAGTCAAGTTGTCGTTTCTAAGTCATTATGACAAGGCATTAAAAATATTCCCCATCGTTGAATTACAATGAATGTTTCCAAATAAAAATAAAATGAACTTTGCCTTTTATTTTATTTTATTTTACTAAAAACGTCTGAAAATTAACTTTTTTCCTCGACCCACGCTGGTCAAGGTTAGACCCATTCTTAGGTAAAGTGGTTGTCTTAGATGCAATGGTGCCATAATATTTTTAATTAGGCCATTCATTTGGAGACTGCCATAACCGCGTACAAGTGCCGACTCACTTAACTTAAAAAAGTTCAAACCACCATTATGGGATCACCGAGCCTTGGAATGATGTGTCGTCTCTGCACCTGGTCTCGTAATAATTCCATATAATATTTAAAAAAAATATATGGAAAATCCAAGACATTAAATTCTCCCCACCTTGGAGCTTTTCATCCCCAAAAAAAAAACAAGACTACTCAAAAAGATGTGGGTAATGGGCATGAATTTGAGCCTCCTGCTCCCACATTCTCTCCTGAAGATTACCGTGTTGCCACTAAACGCGCACCAAGGGAATCGATCACCCATGAAGGATCATCTCCTGCCAATTATCGATCTCTACCATGTACTCATTAAAGGCCACTCCATCCTCGATGTCGAGCTCTTCCCAGTCGTTGATGTGCGATGGGTCATGCACGTACCTCCTTAGCTGTGACACGTGGAAGACATCATGTACCCGATGCAACTGTGGTGGTAGAGCTAGGTGGTACGCCACCTCACCAACTCTATACAGTATTTTGAAAGGTCTGATGAACCTCAGAGATAGCTTGCCACCTCGAACAAATCTCTGTAGCCCTCGTCGAGGTGAGATCTGAAAAAAGACATGGTCTCCCTCCTCAAACTCCAGGGGTCTCTGTCTCCTGTCATCATAAGAATTTTGCAGGCTCTGTGCAGTCTTCATCCACTCCTGGATGATCTGAACCTTCTCGGTGGTAGCTCGCACCAACTCTGTACCCATGATTGCTGACTCTCTAGGGTCGGTCCAGCAAAGCGGTGACTGGAAGGGTCTCCCATATAAGGCCTTGAAAGGTGCCATACCAATGGTGGAGTGGTAGTTGTTATTGTATGAAAACTCCACCAATGGTAGTTGGTCCTCCCAACTACGACCAAAGTCCAAGATACAGGCCCACAACATATCCTCTAGAACCTGAATGGTCCTCTCCATCTGACCATCGGTCTGGGGATGGAACACCGTGCTCAAGCGTAGCTGAGTCCCAAAGGCCTCCTACAATCCCTTCCAAAACCGAGATGTGAAATGGGCGTCTCGGTCTGAGTCTATTGTCAAGGGGAATCCATGAAGCTGAACTATCTTCTACACATAGAGGTGTACCAAGCTCTCTACGGAACTCTGCTCTCTGATAGCTTGGAAGTGGGCCGACTTGGTGAGTCAGTCAACGACCACCCAGACGAAATCATGCCCCTTGGACGTCCATGGTAAGCCTATCATGAAGTCCATCGATATTACATCCCAATTCCACTCTGGAACTTCCAGGGGGTGAGCTAATCCTGCTGGAACCTGGTTCTCAGCCTTCACTTTCTGGCATGTAAGGCATCGAGAAACGAACTCTGATACTGCCTTCTTCTTGCCTGACCATCAGAACTGCCATCGGAGATCCTGTACATCTTTGCCACTCATGGATGTACCTCCAAGGGGGATGTATGGAACTCTCTCAGGACCTCTTCCCACAATACTACCAGTACAATAGTGCGTCCTTTGAAAAGAAGTATGTGCTTCCCACCTTGAGAATATCCATCAGGAGCATGTCCTATGGATAACTGAGCACGTAAAGCCTCATAGTCGATATCCCCAAGTTGTACTTCCCTAACTCGTTGTAAGGGTGCAGGGGTGACAACCATCGACTGCATGTAAGTTGCATCCTCTCCGTCTATGAAGGATAAATGCAACGTAACTAACTGTTCTGTCACCTCACTCAACAGCTACGAGATCGAACTTCTTTTAAGAGCATCCACTACCTTGTTCCACATTCTAGGAGTATAGATGATCTCAAAATCATAATCCTTGAGGAACTTTATCCAACGCCACTGCCTCGGATTCAGATCCTTCTGTGGGAAGATGTATTGAGGCTCTTGTAGTTAATGTAGATGATGAACCGCTCACCCATAAGGTAGTTTTTCCACATCTTCAATGCGAAGACTACTGCAGCAACCTAAAGATCATGGGTCGCATAGTTATGCTCATGTGGCCTAAGCTGGCATGAACCATAAGCAATCACTACCTGCCTCTGTATCAGGACACAACCAAGCCAGATCCCTGATGCATCGAAGAAAACTATGTACTCAACACCATCCTCCGACAATCTCAAGATTGGGGAGCATGTCAAACTTTTTCTCAACTGCTCGAAAGCCTTCTGGAACTTCTCCGTCCATAAAAAGGGTTGCCCCTTCCTGGTCAAGGCTGTTATCAGTGCTGATATTTGGGAGAAATCAGGAATGAATCTTCAGTAATAACATGCCAACCCAAGGAAGCTCCGCACCTCCATCACACTTCTAGGTGGCTCCCATGCTAACACTACCTCCACCTTGGCTGGGTCCATAGCCACTCCATCTACTGAGATAACATGCCCCAAAAAGTGGACCAACCGAATCCAGAACTGAAACATCGAGAGCTTCCCATAAAGCTGGTGATCTTGGAGGACATATAGAACTATCCGCAGGAGCCCCTGTGTGCTCCTCCTCTGATGTCGAGTACACAAGGATGTCATCAATGAAGACCACTACGAACCAGTCCAAGTATGGCTGTAAGATCTGGTTCATCAGTCCCATAAACATTGTGGGGGGATTTGTCATGCTAAAAGGCATAACCAAGTACTCATAGTGACCGTAGCAGCATCTAAAAGACGTCTTTGGTATATCCTCTTCCCGTACTCATAACTGATAATAACCTAATCGAAGTTCAACCTTTGAGAACCACTGTTCCCCTCTCAACTGATCAAAGAGGTTGTCAATTCTTTGTAGTGGATACTTGTTCTTCACCATCCCCTGGTTCAGGCATCGGTAATCCACGCACAACCTCAAAATTCCATCTGCCTTCTTGGAAAACAAGACTGGGGATGCCCAGGGTGAAACACTAGGTCTCACGAAACCCTTGCTCTAGAAATCCTTCAACTTCACCCTCATCTCGCGAAGCACTACGGGAGTCATTTGATATGATGATGAAGAAATAAGCGTCGTCCCGGAGTGTAATTCGATGCAGAATTCAATTTCCCAGTAGGGAGGTAGTCCTGTAATTTCTTCAGAAAAACATCCTCGTACACTGCCACTATTGTTGGGAACTGGGAGCTCGTCACATCTACAGCTCTGAGGGCAACGCTAGCCAACTCATGAGTGACTGACTGTACCATCCTATGCATGAGCCCATTCTATGATGCATGGGTCTCCTTTTCTCTGACAAAGGAAAACCTCGTCCCATCATTGTGTACACACTGCACTCTTCGCCTAAAATAGTCAATCTGGGCATGGATCAAATATAACCAATCCATACCGAGAATGACATCGTAAGGCCTCGATGCTACCACAAAGAGGTTCCAATCGAAACTCTCACCTCCAAGGGTAAGATCATAATGTCTGCAAAGGTGCGTGATCATCAAGTCTCATCCTATAGGTGTCTCTAAGCGTAAGGATCGAGTCAACGACTCTACTGGAATCTGAAGGTTTCGCACAAGACATGTGGAGAGGAAGAAATGACTAGAATCTGTGTCTATAAGTATGGACACTAAAGTAGAGAAGACACAGATCATACCTCAGATCATCCCTAGAGCCCCTAGGTCGTACGTCTCAACCGCATACAGTTGTCCCCGCCCCTATCCCCCAGCTCCCTGAGCCTAGTGCGGACCTCCTGGGGGTGGTGGTGGAAGTATATCAAAGCGTCTTCCACCACCTGCAGCTCTCCCAACTCTTCTGCCACGTCCTCCGCCTAGTGGGTTTACCTGCTCCATTCGTTACCTCTGCCTCGGTGGTCCATCCGCTCTGTGACTCTCCAAGCCCGCCACCAATAGGCCAGGGGCTGGTGACTAGCACCGAGTAGGCATATCACTAACATGGGAGTCATTGCCTAAAAACCTGTGTACATGCACACATCTCTAATCCCATAAATACTAAAAGGTAAAAACAACCACTAATGAAACAAATGCATGCATACAACTAAAACCAACCAACAGAGTATGACAAAAAGTAAAGTTCTGAAAGTAAACTAGGACAGAATACAAGCCCACCAAAACAAGAGTTTGAAAAGTGAAAAGTCCAACATGTAAACACAAAGAGGTATTGGGACTACTTCTCGTGGCCGTAGGAATGCATAGGCATGTAGGGAACTCAGAAAGCTCAGTCCTATCCTAGTCCAACCTGGACCCTTTCAAAAGGTTGCTTGTCTGCACAAGACACAACACGTGCAAGAAAAGCTTGTGTAGTGGTGAGTATAATAATACTCAGTAGAGGACCCCAAAAAACCACAAAGCAATACATGATGTAAAGGTACAATCATCTCTACAGAGTATATGTCTACAGAACATATAACTGAGAAACACAAACCAGATATACTCAAAACACAAACTTTTAGTCTAGAGACAAGTCACACAACCGCTTCCCCCCGTCTAGGGATTCAGTTTGAAGATTCCACGAAGGACTCATTCTGGGAGAACACACTCCATGAGTCTGGTAGCTCTTATGACGTCCGTCTAAGAATTACTGTTCATCGAGAAATGTCACGAGAGGTAGTTACACTCATTACGGGAGACACACTCCTAAGTGGGAAGATCATGATAGATAGATACACTCATTACGGGAGACACACTCTTGAGTGGGAAAGGTCACGATACATAGATGAGGATCACTGCCAGGGCCATGGAGGATACTGCGACTCATCTGGATTCACCGGCTAGGTAGAGGATCAATGCCTGGTAGAGTTGGTCACATCGATGCCTGACTCTACCTAGGGCCAGGAATGGATAGAGGATCTCGCTCCGGGCCTCTCGGAGGGATGCCTGACTCTATCACAGAAAGTCCTACTGAAGGGATCATACTCCTAAAAAAGTAAATTATGTTTAACCTTCAAGGGAAAGAGAAGAAGGGGCACTAACCCAAACGAAACATGTCTAAGACACGATAGACCATAGGACCAATCCATTTTCCAAAAAGTACACGGATTATAGAAAAGTCACACGCCGTGTCGTCTAACCCCGGGTACTGCCCGTGTACAACAGCCCGTTCCATAAGGATGGTCGTGTAGAGAAAGTCATTACACAGAATGTGGTATGGATTACACACAGTGTCTGAGTATCTGGGGTCAGTTCCGTGTACTCTGGATCTGTGCCCGTACACGGTCTCAACCCGTGTATTCCAACTCGTGTAATCGGTACACGGGGTGACCCGCGCTACTAGCCTCACCTAGTTGTGTGGTGTAGTACACGACCGTGTATTACATCCCGTGTCTGTGTATCCCCGAGATACATACTGAGTCCCACGTAGTTGCCTCTGCCATTCCGCGTAGGGTCTACACGCCGTGTTCTGAAGTCGTGAAGTCCATCCCGTGTCTGTGTATTTTTCACAATACACGATGAGCTTTGGGGAAGGTCCAACATGCTGTGTGATCGGGGTAACTTGCCATGTGATACTTTTCTAATGCTCAAAACCCTAGCCGCCACTGAGCCAGTACACACGGTAAGTTCTTCGGGATACACGCCATGTATTTTGGAAATTTCAAAAATCATGGACTTCTGTCTTTGCGCCTTCTGTGCCACCCTGTTCGTCGATCTGGCCGTCTAATCACTATGAAACTTCTGGGTTTTGGTCTCCCCAACACCACAAAGCTTATTTTTTTTTTCAGGCCTCCGATCGATCCTGAAAACATGTAGCGATCCACCCGTGTGAAGAATGCTCAAAGAACTGTCTTTCCCGATCCGGTCTGATTCATTATGCGCTATCATCATCGCACCTATGCTAGGTCTTTGTGATGTCGGATCTTCAGTTTGGTATTGTTGCATCACAAAATGGAAGTGCAGCGATCCGTTGTTCTTATCCCTATGAAGAACATGAAGAACACACGAAGAAGCGAAAAGTGGAAGAAATCCAATAAGCAAAGTCAAGGAATGAACTTCTATCATCGTTCGTCATGACATTGATCTGTTCCTGTTAGTAGGCTTAAACGAAGCAAAAGTCAACAACAATTTAACATGGATAAATACCCCGAAATCGTCCTAATAAAAACCCTCCTTCAATAACGTACGAATCCGCAGATCAACATGTTTGTGGTTGATCCACGTCCATCATTTAAATTCATTTATGGGAAAAAGAGAATCTAAATAACAGACCCTACCTCAAAAGGGATTGATCACTAACGAAGAGGTCATGCCATAATCGTCGTTGAGATCCTTCAACTTGTTGTCACAGGGATTCTTAGCTTTGATTCATCGTCATTCATCACCGAGAGTTTTCTCTAAGGCTTCATGGATTCTCCAGAGTTTTATCTTAATTTTCCGTCAACAACCATTGTTCGATTAACCCATTAAAAAGGGAAAGCGCATTTTGGAATTCCATCACACTATGGCATTAATGGGTCAAGTTTTTGTTTCAGAGTCATTATGACATGGCATTAAAAAGGTTCCCATCGTTGCGCTTCATAGAATGTTTCCAAATAAAAATAAAATAAACTGTGCCATTTATTTTATTTTACTTTACTAAAAATGTCCTAAAATTAACTTTTTCCCTCAACCCACATCGGTCAAGGTTAGATCCGTTCTTAGGTAAATTCGTCATCTCGGACGCAATGGTGCCCTCATATTTTTAATCCTGGAATTCATTTGGAGACTGCCATAACTGCGCATAAGTGTCGACTCACTTAAATTAAAAAAGTTCAAACCACCATTCTGGGATCATCAGGCCTTGGAATGATGTTTCGTCTCTGCACCTGGTCTCGTAATAATTCCATATAATATTTCAAAATAATACATAGAAAATACGAGACATTACATTATTATTGTCTTGATTTAAAGAATTCATTATGTATAGGTTTTTAGCAATAAGAAACCTATAACCAATAGCTAACAATAGTTAGGAATCAACCAAAAATATGCTTCAAGCATAACTTATATATTCAAAAAATTACAAGGATAGTTATCAATTTACATACATCTTCCACTATTATTTTCATAATTCTAAATTTACATTGTTTATCAATTTCTAGAAAATCAATCATTCTTAAATAATAATAAAATCATAAAAATTAGACAGTAAACTATAAATAAAATCAAGAGGAAATTAACAATAAGAAATAAATAAAATAGGATTAAAAAATACCAATTTCAAATTCATTTATTTAATTTACATATTATGAAATAATATTAATCAATTACATGAAATAATACCTTCTCTATCTTCATGTAAATTTCCAAATTATCACATTTCTTTTAGTTGATTCCACTATTACCCAAAATAATAAATCATGATAAGTTCAATATTTCACACTTAATAAAAGAGAAACAAGGAATACCCTGCCATAAAATAAGATTCGAACACACTGCACTAAATACACATGCATAAAGAGATGTAGATGGGTCTAGAAAACATAGGAAGGCTCAAAATAATTTTTAGAAGGCCCACTGGACTCAAAAAATAAAGTCTTAATCATCCAGGCTCAAGGGAAAAAGAAGGAAACTGGAATGGAGGAAAGATTCTAGTTTTTAGAAATAGAAGATAGCGTTTTTCTCAAAAAAACTACCAAGATTAGGATAAAACTTTCCTATTTAATTTTCATTAAATCTATTATAATTTTATTATCCTCACACGACCCATTTAAAACTCATGAATTTAATCAAGTCAAATATTATATTTATCTTCTTTATATATGGTTTTAAATCATTGATTTACAATATTTATTTACTTTTATTTTTTATAAAAAAAACATTATAAATTGAATTTTTGATGAAATAAAAAAACATATGCATAAATGGGTTGTTGTGCAAGGGTAAGTTCAACTACCTTTATATAGATCAAAAGGAATTACCTTAACATGAGATTTAGATATACCTCATGTAACCTAGTAAAACTATGGTTACCCTTATGTGAACTGGTTATACCCTTATGTAGTTTCAAAACTACCCTGATGTGAGATATCCACTCATGTGAGATTTGATATAACTTTTTGCAGTAGAACAAAACCTGAGCTAACTCTTGCACTAGATTTGAGTTACTTTTACAAGAATATAGGAGTACCTTTATGTGGCAATTCAAGGCCTTGCTTACCCTTATCGAGATTTATCTGCCTTTATAAAAAATAATAAATAACAGGATTCCATTTACGTAGCCAATAAAGAATCAGGTTTAACCTTATGAAATGAAGGAAAATGGAGTTACAAAAGGGTAGAATGATTTTACTTCATACAGTGATGAGGTCCTTCATAAGGGTAAAATAAAATTAAAAAATAATTAAATTTAAATTCTATAAAATTATAAATAATAAATAGAAGTTTCCTCAAACACCCTCTTAACACCTCCATGAATCAAGAAAAAACAAAGGGAGGTATCCATTACACATATTCTATTTTAATATATAAAAATATTTTATAACATTCAAGGACAGAATATATTAATGTTAGGTTTCATTTTATAAGAGATTATGTTAATAATAAGGATATTGTTTTAGAATTTGTATCAACTGAAAATAAACTTAATTATATATCCAATAAACCTTCATATTTTAGTGAAGTTTTAGAAAATAAAATTTTAACTTGAAATGATGGAGATTTAGCCTAAATCTATTGTATTTTTAAATGTTATTTTACTATTTTCTTATAAAATAAATTTGTTTTATATATTTGTCTGAATCTATATTTCTAGAATATATCTAATGTATTAAATTCCAATGATCTAATTTATTCTAAATTTATAAGATGGTACATTTTTTATACTCATTTTTATGAGGATTTTTGTTTTAAAGTTTAATTGGTTTGTTATTTTTCACTCAGTTGTATGATTTTTAAGTAACCAGTACAAAATAATAGATTTAGATACTTACTGATTATTGATATTTTATTTATTGAATATTTTTTTTCATATATGAATAAATTAAGGAGGATATTAAATTCTTCATAGTCTTCAAATATTTATTTAAGCATGATTATGATTCTTAATTATTTTAATTATTTTAGCATACTAAATTGTTTTGTTTAAAAGGGTAGAATTTTTATTAACTTTTTGATAAATTTAAAAAGGGGGATATTTTTTGTAATTTTTGTAAAATTTAGTTTGATTTTGTAATTTCCAAAAATGGGGAGATTTATAGTGGTAAGTTTGATCACTCTAGATATTAGTAGTGATTGATAAGTTTATTTATTAGTTTGATATTGTTTTGAATATTACAACTACCTCACATTGTTTACAAATACCTCACATGTTTAAATGGTTAATTATAATTTCTCATAGAATTGTTAAATCATATTTTGTCTATTATTTGTGTAATATTTGTGTTTATAATGTTTTTATAAGGAATCTATAGTTTTTTTTGTTTTTTCAGAAAATTATGCTAGAATAATTTTTATGCATGTCTGTCTCATGCTTACGCAAAATCTATATTTCTTATCTCATGCTTAAGAAAATGTTAATATCATGGTTATTCAAACATGTTTCATGCTTATAAATATTAGAATGAGGTTTTCATATAATCTAATTCATGATTACATATCTATGAAAAATAATGGTTACAAAGATATATAAAATAATGGTTATTCAGAATTGAAATAATGGTTTTGTAAAATTTATTTTGTCATTTTAGGATCATTTAAATAATCTTGTTTCATTTATTTTTGATATTTAAAATTATTTCAAGTTTATATGATTTTTTCTAAATGTTTTATTAATTTTGAAAATACATATAATTAATAAAAATGTTATTTATGGTGTTTTTGAATAATTTAAATAAAGGAACAATGCGATATATTTTAATATATTGGTCAATAATATTATTATTTATTCATTTGAAGAAGATCATGGAAATTATGAAGTTTACCGTTGGTAATTTGATCACGTAAACTTGATAAAAACACAAAAATGATCATTCAAAGGAAAAAACATGACATTCAAATGATAATTATTATTTTTTAAAGTGATACCGAAACTTCCATTCTTAGAATGTGATCACAATATAGCTTCAACATTTGATCCATTTCCATTGAAGTGATTGAAGCTACATCAAGAAACATCTTCAAAATTATTTTTTTCTTCATTTAATTTTAGTTTACAATATTATAACTTTATTAATATTATCTATTTACACTATAAATAGCCAGTTTATGATTTTACCAATCAAAAGAAATTTTTTCAATGGTTATATCTATTGATAAAAATGTTGGTCTTCTGGGTTGTGACAATTGAATAAAATTTGGTTATTGGTTGTTCCTTTGTCAAAAGAAAGGCAAGTGTTTTTTGGGTTGTACCTCTATGTGAGAAAAATGTATGGATTATAAATAGTTGTCACTCCTTTCATAAGTGAGGACTTATTTTAGTGAGTACCACTCCTCTCGCTATGTTAGAGGGGAGTGAAGAGTAGATATAGGATCAAGATGATCTAAACTGCTATAGAAATCCTATGTTTGTATCTTTTATTTTATCACTACATTTTAATTTTTTAATAATTCTATATATTACACTATTTCTACATGTAATAATATACTCTAATTAATAATAAGATTTAAATTTTAAAAGGTCCATTCACCCCCACTGGAATATATTGTCACTTAACTAGGACAACAATATAAATCTTGTATCTATTAAAATGGATTCATTATTACTATTAATTATTGAATCATGATATTGGAAGATTTAATGAGGCATCATTAAAATTATTGGGAGAAAATATAGAATTTTATTTTATTTTTAAATAAGGAACTTAGTGAAGAAATTTAAATATAATGAAATCTATATATCTCATTATAACTCAGTCAGTGTATTATTACTCTGAGTATTTTGTTTTATATAGGAGTATTATTTTACATTTATAGACTCCTAACAAATTTTGAGATAGTCTAATCAATAAATAGATTCCAAAACCTCATTAAAAAATATTTATCATAAGTTTCAATGTGACACAAAATTCCAGAGGATTATAGGTTTTAGTGTTTCCCACCACTAGTTTTAGGATTGTTGATCCACCTTTTAGACCTATTTATTGAATTTTTAATATTTTATATTTATAAAATATATGCTTTACTATTAATTTTATCATAGAATATTATTTTTATAATAAAAAAATATTAATAATTAACATAAAGTGGTTCTCAAGACCTTTTTACACTGTTCACAAAACCACTTCCCCACTGCAAGGTGGGATGGTGGTTGTTGATAGAGGAATATCGAGGCCAGAGTGTAATGTCTCAACCTAGTTTACCAGGATAGGTTTCAGGTCTAAAGTTCCACATAACTCATGAAAACATCCCCATATTCCAAACACTATAGACTATAAGCAAGCTTTTGTAATCATGAGAGGGTAGACTATACACTCAATAAAATAACTATAAAAAACAAAAGAAAACTATAACCATAATAAAAAAGTATACCATGAAGTTTTAACAGAATCATAAAAAAAATTTGACCATTTGAAAACATATTATCTATTGGTAATATTAAACTCATATAATTTTAGATTAACCATACATCACAATAAGAAGGTGTGGTTTTATCTCAGGCCAAGATAGACTCCCTTATTCTTCATGCTTCTTTACTGGGTAAGGGTCGTGTCCCGTGGTCCATATCATATCCTATTAGGAAGTGTAGATCAATTATTCAGGATTCCATCTATGTCTCACACACATGGAAGGAGGGCAACAAGGTGGCCGATCACTTGTTTTCCTTAGCTGAGCAGACGGTGGGGCAAGTGTGCCTCATTCATCCAAACATTTTGAAACCGGAGTCGGTTAACATAATTAGAGGGGATGCCCTTGGTTTACATTACTTCAGACCTCCTTGATTAGGGGGGTTCTTTTGTAGGTTTAGGCTTTTTTGTTGAATAAAAATTTATCTTGGATGGAGAAATTATATCATTGGAGTCATAGTTATTAAAGTATTAATCCTAGACTTTCAAGAGTCTCTATATCCCCAATCCTCCAAATCCATTTTTTTTTGTATTTTCAGAAACCAATTTATGGCTTAAGTGGGAACCTCACATGAAACATCCAACTTGGTTCAAACCAAACCTCCACTGAAATACAAAATTCAAAAACCAACACAGCAAAAACCGATAAACCCAAATCACCCATCCCAGGACACAAAATAGCAAAACCACTAACCCAGTTTGAAAATAAAAAAGCCACAGATATACATATCCCATCCTCGAGTCGCATAGTCTCGAGCTGCGGGACACCTTTCACTCCCCCCTGATTTCACCACCACACCAACGATTATCCTGCCAGAGAACAACCAACACAGCTTCCATTACAAAAACATCAGCGACGTCATCGCTTCACCTTCGTCGACTGTTGACACTGAGAACCGTCACCACACCAGAAAGAAAAAAACCAAATCCAGAGATGAAAATAGACTTCATCCTAAAATGGGTATCAAACGGACCGATCACACGTAGAAAACCCAAAAAAAACCTTCACCGATTCTCCATATCCCCACTAAGATTCTAAAGTTCAACTACCTATACTAGTGCCCTTGCAAGTCCTTTATATCACCCATGTGGTCTATATGTCCACCATTGTGAATGTTCATACTGTTTGCACAAAAATCAGTTAAATACCTCCAAAAATATCCTAATTAATATGCCTTGAATGGAAATTTGTAATAATCACCAAAAAACTAGGGAAATAGACCTCAAATGGTGAGTTGGAATAGGCCCAAAAATCATGGAAATGTCCCATAAAAGGTGTTTTAGAATAATCTCCAAACCTCTTGGGAACTTCAAATTAAATATTAAATTTTATTACTAATCTAATACCCACAAAAAATTTCAAATAGAGATTTGGAACAATCACCCATCCTAAAAATAAATGTCCCTTGAATGGTTAGTTAGAATAATCAGCTAATCCACATGGAAATTTTACTTTATAGTAGATTATTAGACTCTCTTTACCCCAAGGAGATTTCTTCACAAAATTGGGCTTGATATATATGTGTTTGAATCTTATGTATTGAAAAATATATCACATGAATAAATTTTAATGTTTGGTTATACAATAATTATTATTTTTAAATAGACATCCCATGTCCTATCCATCATATAATTGTCAATTTCACCATATATGTCACATATCCTAGTTATCAAATATCCTTTACCATAACTATTATCTATCATATTCCAATTATAAGTATTTTGGAATATTTACTTGGATATTGAACATACTAGGAATAATTAATAGTATTAAATGATCATATATCATACATAAACAAAACCCTTAAGACAAAACTTAATCATTTTAATTCATAAACCTGAAAGGAAAACTGGTCATTTGGAAATAACTTCTCTAGTTTACTATTGGTCGAATATATTTATGTCGAAAAAAAACCTCACAAGGACTCATATAATTCATCATAAATTAATAATTTAATTCTTAATATTGTATCAAAAAATAAATAACTATTTCATTACCATAAACATCACATAATACAAAACCTTTTATTGAATTAATGGAGTACAACCCAACCTGATGAGTTTAATTCTTTAGAATATGTACAACTAGTGTTATGGAACATATAATGATATAAGAAAGTATAATAAAACAGAACTCTAGTGGATTATATTTTTTAATAAATAATAAAATTAAACATACATTACTATTATATAGAATACTATATGAAACAAAAATAGACATTATAGTAAAATTAAGAGATTATAATGAATGGCTTTATGGTTAATAATGATGTGCATATTTTTTTAATATAATCATTGGAAGTTTAAGGTTTCCATTAAACTAATAACATAGTAATATTACTTTTTTAATTGCAATGTGATCATTAGATATAGATATCTAATAAAAATTCATAACATATTTTGGTAATAGTATAAATAATGTTTATTTATCAATGAATAATAATATAAATACATGAATATGTATTAATATAATATTTATTAAAATGAATATTTTTATAATTTTTGGTGTTGATTACAAGATTTTAAAATAAAATAAGAGTTTAATTTTATAATTAAATCGTACATCTATATAAAATATTTTCATAAGAAGGACCTCAAATTTAAAATCATTAGAATGAAATTAGCCAATTTTGAATTTATGTAAATTTTCTAAGACAGTTGAATTTTTATGAGAATAGTGAAATATAGTATTCAAATACAATAGCTATTGTGACTTCATTAAATACTACTATCAATGATCTATACACCGTCAATTTTCATACTTATTACTCATGAAATTATTTTATGAAGAACTCAATGGAATAGGTAAAACATTGGTTGGTTTAGATACAAGAGGCCATTGTATTTATATAATATTAAAGGAGTTCAAGAATATTTACAATATGATTTACATGGATTCATAAAAAATTGATATTATTGGTTGAAGAGCCTATATGAATGAAATTTACACAATATATGATATGAGCATCCATATTGAAAAAATTCAAAGGTATATGCATGATATTGTGTCAAAATATGAAGTACTAAAGAAATAATACAACTATTGTGGTATATTTTGATATTGTACCATTTACTTCATGATCATTGAAATTCCATCAACTTCCTTATCATAGGTTAAAGAGATGTTTTTTTTGGAATTATAGGAGTATATTTATTATGATTGAATGATTCTCTAAAACCCATATTTAAATCTATAAGAACCACTGTAACCTATCTAGGAAATAGAAAGGGATATTAAAAAAATATGAACCTTTAAATTTTAAAAGGAAGATCTAATGTATTTATGAAGGAATTACCCAACAGAAGAATTTCTAAAATCAATCATTGACCTCAAAGAAAAATGACCAAGGAACTGAGAATATTATATAGGAATTGAGAGACATAATCATCAGATGAGGATGAATGGATTTATGAAATGTACCAATTAAAACTTTTCTAGGATATATCATTCAGTTCAAGGGATACAATCTAGTATATATAACATAAAAATGAAAATAGGGTAACTAGCTAAGAAAAATAATGTGAAGTAAAAAAGGGATAATTCTTAGTAAAATAATAATATAATTAAAAGTAGGGTGCCTTACTATAATTAATAAAGTAATAAAAGAAGCTAATGAAAATTTTGAATAAAAAATATATTATAATTAATAGGAAAGAAAGAAAGAAATGGTTCTCTATCCTGAAAAATGGGATGTCTGGGAACATGAAAAATGTGAAGGATACCACACAAAATAATTAATAATTGTTTGGGAGTTTGTTTAAGAAGAATAACAACCTAAATCCATGTTAAATATGTATAATAGAATGTGAAAATAACTAATAAAGAATTTAAAAATTTTAAGAAACACATCCTATTTCAACAAGGGATCCATAGTTAGAAAAATATATAGAAATGGATTTTGATAAATTTCTATATATTTTACAAATAATTAACACCATTATTTTATTTATAGAGGAACATTTGAAAATGAACTCATACACCAAGTACATGAATAATATATTCTCACATAGGAGGAGTCTTGAGGAGCATTCCACTGTTATTCTCAATGAAAAATATATGTAAACTCTATAATGTTCTAAAATATGAAAGGTCCTAAAATATTTAAGATTATTTTTGTTTTTATGGGAAAAATTAATACACTTATCTGAATATACTTGGGAGAAAGTTTAACCCTTGTTCCTATTACCATGTTCATGGAATAAGGAGTTGAAGAGTTTAGGAACATAACCATGGAATTGAAATTGGATAAATTTTTTTTCTCATATCCATTTGGAATAATTTAATAATTTTAGTGTGTATTTTGATATTAATCATGCATATAGATTTATTAGTGGTGGATATAGAGACCAATAGAGAAGTCTACACCATATTATGAAGATCAAATTTGGCTATTGGAGGAGTTCTAATTAATATTATCGTGGAAATAATTATATTTAGAGTATAAGTATATAAGGAAGAGCTAAAAATATTAAATTAAATAAATTAACCTTAATTTATGGAATATTTATTTAATATTGACATGTTGGATAAAGTCTATGAGGAAGATAAGACAATGTTAATGAATCAAAACACTTATAAGGAAGTTAAGAACTAGATGAAGTAATATATTTTAAGGTATATAATTTTAGGTTGAGGATAGTATGGAGGTTGGTAAATTAAAATTTATAGAATTTATATCAGTAATAACACCACTAAAACCATATTTGGAGGAATCATCTGAGGCATAAATGTAAACTATTCATTAAACATCGAGAAATGAAATTTTTGAGTAGAGGAAATACATTGCTAATAATATTATAAAAAAATTCAAAAGAAAAAGAAAAATTACTCGATGGATTTAATTTGAAACATGAGACAATAATGGAATTTATTATCATAAAAATCAATGAAATGAGTTAATTAGTGTGACTGTTTTGGATAATCATATAACCAAATGATAAAATAAAGGTATAGTTCTAAAAAACATTGAGCCTCAGAATGAGGGAAGTACCAAAGGTTGAATTAATCACATTACAAGATATTGTAATTATATACCACATTTCTAATATTTCATTTGTTAGTCCAATTAATGTTGAGCCCATGAAAGGTGGGATTAGATTTTTAACCAATGTCATGAATGAGCTCATCCCAAAAAGTACTATTACTAGATAGAGGATATTCATTGACTATATAATGTTGAATTATTCAACTAAAAATAGAATTTCCAATATTCAATCAAGGATTAGATGTCAAGGAGGATAAAAGGGAAATTTTTTATTACTTTTTGTACAGAAATTTAGGTTGAAATCAAGTTACTATAGCTCCCCAGGATCATTAGTAAATAACATTTTCCTACCCATATAAAATCATTCCTTATAGGTAAATTATCTTTATATTATGTGGAGATTAGTAACTTTTTAGAAATACATGATGGATTTTTTATCTAATTTGGTGGATAAAGTAACTGATATTTTCATGGGTGTTTTTTTAGTTTTAGAGTAACATTTAATGAATCATTATAAAATTAGATAATGTTTTTGAGAATATGTGAGGGAAAAACTTGGTCTTGAACTGGGAAAATAACATTTCATTGTATAATAAGTAATTTTTCTAGGTTATAATAATTTTAAATAAGGAATTCAAGTTGATAAATATAAGATATATTTCATATAAATAAATGACATGATTCACATAAATAAAATAAGGTAGGTATTTCTTGGGTAATTCTAGGTTCTATAAAATATTTTTTGAGGTTTTTTTCTATGATTTCCCAACCCATGTTCTATTTTTTCTAAAAAATGGGTTTAGTTAATTATTTTTCAACAATACATGGATTCATTTTAGTTGCGTACAGAATTGTTAATATTAACACCCATCATAACATCACCATATTGAATCATGCCTTTTTTTGGTAATGTATGATATCAGTGACTTCACCATTGGTACTATGTTTTCATAATGAATCCAAAAGAGTCAAAATATTATTTATTACTGAATCAAGCAATTAAATAGATCCCAACTGAATTTTTAAACTACTACAAAGAAATTATTTTAATATTTCATTCCATGGAGAAGTTTATACCTTTGATGATAGTTTCAAATGTGGTGGTATTCAATGATAACTCAACACTAAAGTATATGATGAAAAATAATAATGAACAACCTATACTCATTATTTCGGTGTTACTTATCTTGGAGTTCAATATAGAAATTAAGGATAAGAAAATAGTTAAGAACCCTATATAAGATCATTTATCAATGATCTATTGAATAATTTATGTTGAGTATGAATTTGTTATGATAACATATACTAATTGGAATTTTATTTATATTAAGACACAATAATATCCATGGTATTCTCAATTATCTAATTATTCAAAATAATTATTTATTCCAAGACATTCTCATAAAATCAAATGAAAAATACCTTTTTCACTTGTGAAAAACTTTTTTTTGGAAGATATATTTCATTTAAAGAGGGTAGGATATGTAATAGAATGATGGGGTATTTAAAAGTATGAGGTAACTTATATTATGAAATATTGTCACATGTTACATATAATTGGAAACTAAGGGAGTGAAAGGATAACTGATAAATTGTTTCAATGTGAATTTTTTAGTATACCATATTTAAGGATACAGGGAAATGTGTGTTATCAAGTGATAATTCTAAAAGGCCAGAAATAATTGGGATAAAATAAAACATGTCACAATTTTGAATTATGTATATATAAGTGTTTGATGCATGGGGTCTTGATTTCATGATTCAAATTTCATGTTCACAAGGAAATGAGTATAATTTGGTAGTGGTGGATTATATATCAAAGTGGGTATATATAGTTACCAAACTAATAATAAGTTATACAACATGGAAAAAATTTTTAGGAGAAATATTTTTAATATATTTAGAGTGATGAACGTGAAAATGGAGTTCATTTTCAGAACTATTTGATCAATGTATTCATATTGAAATATGGTTGCAATTAAAAAATAGGAACCACTTAACTTCCATAGAGAAATACAAAAGTTGTGAATTCTATAAAATCTATAAAATTAATTCTATAAAAAATATCAATGGGTCAAGAAAAGAGATATTTTTAATATTAATGAAAAATGGACGAAAACATATATTGAAGGATAATCCCTATAGGATATAATTGGATTAAAATTAGAGGATTGATATAATAGGAGGTTTGAATAAAGACTCTAAAGTAAGGGCTTTTGAGAGGCAACCCAATTTTAGTAGTTTTATTTTACACTTGATTTTTTTTAATAAAATAATTCATCCCCAAATCCCTTACCTATTGAGGACACTTTTTTTATATATGTGACACAAGAAGGAACATGAAACTTGAAAAAATTATTATTTAGGTACTATAAGAGATCAACATTATGCTATACCTTTCCCTCATTTGTGTACTTACTATATCTTTATTTTCTTTATTTTTTCATTATTTCACAATATATATTGTGAGATTACAGTGGGGATATTAATTATCAAGTATATGATAATTTTATAATCTACCTAAGGTAAGGAAAATGATTATTAAATGGGTATATTTCAAAATATTATAAACAACATGGGAAATGTTTTTCTTAAATAGAAAGGCTTAAATAAATTCTTACATGTAATTAACATATGTTTTAATTCTTGGTAGGTTCTAGGAAATTCCACAAATTTTAAAAACCCATACCATGAAATACTATCTATTTTCAAAATCATACTTCTAAAAGGATTCCAAATCATTTGATATATTTTAACTATAACCTTTTACTTTAGAGACTAAACCATGACCTAAAAAGTGAGAATATTCTATTCCAATCATCAAAGATTTTTTTATTGGTGCTTTTAAAAAAAATATCAATGATGTTTCTGATTCCATTTCATAAAACTCTATTTATATCATACATACATTTTGACCCTTATAAAACATATATATCCATGTATTGAGATATAAAAGACTAGATTATAAGCCAAAAAACACTTTGGACTCTACTATTAGGTGAATTACATGAATACTATTTCTGATTCCATTTCATAAAACTCTATTTATATCATACATACATTTTTGGGACAATAGTGCTCACACAATTTTCACACGGTTTGACAAACCATATGGGTAAATCGTGCAACCCAGTAAAGTTGAGAAATTTACAAAAAAATCCATTACAGAATTTTAAGTTTCACTCGGGATTTTCCTCCTCCTCCCCTCTTGTAACCATAAGAATAAACCAAATATCCTATGAGATCTAAAGGGTTATTTTCCTTCATTCCTAGGTCATTTTGTGTGTCATCAGTTGTGTATTGAAGATCTGGGTAAATCAAATCCCTCTATTTCTTCTATTTTTGGTTTAGATTTTCCATTATCTCTCCATCTCCTCATGAAGCTCTAAAAACCTCTTTTTCTGGTTAGATCTAGGTTGAGGCTTCAAAGGGAGGTCGAATTGGGATCTAAGGCTTCGACTAGGAGTGCGTTCACCAATGGATTCAAGGTAGGTGTTCTATGAGTTATATCCCATAGTTTATACTTGGATTTGTGCATGTAGGGTTTTATTCTTGTTCTCTTATCAATGTGTTTTTGATGAAATTGGAAGGATGTGGTATATTTGTGGTTTATATAACCAAATGATCCCCTCATGACATGACTTATTTTAGGGCCACCCATGGGGTGTAATGACCCTTCTGAATGGGACTAATGGAAGTTTAATGTTTGAAATTGACTCATGATGATGTAGATCCTTAGAGAATGTGTTAAGTTGTTTATGAAATGTGTTATAAGAGATTGTGGTTAGTTGAGACTAATGTGGTTAAAATTTAAGGTATTGTTTGGGTGACATGTAAATGGGTTAAACGGGATTAATGGGAATATGATACGGAATTATGTTCACACTTTAATATTCTTAGTGATATAGGCATGGGGAATGGGAATTATGGTTAAATGGTTATGTGTAATAAATTATTAATGTGTTAATGGATTGTGGCATAATGTTAAATTCCCATTTACTGATATTTTTGTGATGTTTCCAATGATATTGGCTATGCATGGTTGTAATGTTGTTACTTATGGATGATGATAAATAATCATTTGCATATGGATTGGTAGATTGGGGAATATACTTGAGATTCTACATCCACGGGTCGATTTTGACTGATGTTCTAAGCTCCACCCTCTAAATACACGGGTAAGGGAAGGGTGAATAGTTCTATTCCCCTAATGGTTGCATTCCACTTGGACTGAGGCTTCGAGGTGAGGATAATGTGGTTATTGTTATGTGATTCCTAGTGATATAGGACTAGATTTATTTCCATATTATTTGAGAATATTTATCATGAATAATCAATTTAACACATGAAAAATGGTGAACTAAACCATGATATGCTTAAGTACTGAACCCAACTTTAAGGGTAGCATAACTTTAAGGAACAAACTCTAGAATGAATTATTGAACTATTTTACTTTAATTTCCATTATTTATCACTTTAATGTACTATCTACTTGACTGTATTTTTTTTAGACACCATTGGTGGTGGCTTACTGAGTTGTACTCACACCCTACTCAGGCCTCCATTGGTTACTCGAGCAAATTTTATGGTTGCAGGTCAGGATAGAGGCAAGAGCCTTATGCTTGAGAAGTTAGTTGGGTTCGGTAGGTTCACAGATGACATACGATACTTGGATATAAGACAATCTTGGGTATTTTGTTGTTTTTATTTCTTTTTGGGTTTTTTCACTTGGCACTGTAGCATGGAATGACATATTTACTGTTGCTTTTTGTTTGTATCTAATTTAAGAAATGTTTGAATATACATGTTATTGGTTGTTACTATTTTTTACTCTATTTATATTGTGTTCTACTATGGATTACTCTGGTAAAGAGGGTATATTCTCCCCACGTGACCTATTAGACCCTCACTTCTAGTCAACAACCTATGGTGTATGGGGAGGTGCGCTTGAGGTCTTGTGAAATATCGGGTCAAGAACTTTAAAAAGTGGTATCAAAGGATTTATTTTCTCTTTATTACTATTTGTGGATGGTAGACAGGATATTAGGATAGTGTCGAGCCTTGGTAATGAGTTCGTTCCTAGGAGTAGCTAACCCGAGTATGGGGGAAACCCATGTCACCCTGGGTGGGAATTTTTTTTCTTGTTGTGTGTTGTTACATTTGATGATATTTCACCATTGGGTGATGAAAATGTGGTGTGATGTGACAATGTTATGATATTTTTCTTTTGGACGTATTGACATGAGGTTGTACATTCATGCATCATTCTAGGAACCTATGTATGTAAGCGTAATGCATCATAGTAGGCACACACACATGGGACGGATGTGTGGGACATGGAGAGTATGATGCATTTGATTTCTTAAAAATGATGAAAATTGGTACTAATGGAATGGTAAAAATGTAAAAAGGGTAAATAAAATATTATATAATAAATAAATAATTGTGCTTGATAAGGTGTAGTAAGTAGATTAGATTGGTCCAAGTGAGTTGGTATATAGAAGTAGTCCTGAAATGGTGTAAAGTGTGAGGTTTGTAACCATATGAGTTGGTTACCTATGTTTGCCATTATCTTAGTGGGGTGTCCAAGGGTAGTGTCCTAGTTTTGATCACGCTCATTAGGGTAGTTTATGAGATTTTTTTATAGCTAGTGATGAACCTTTCCTTATATTTTTCTGAATTATTTACAGCCCGTGTTCTAAAGACCGTGTTTGGAATTGTAGAGAGATACCACCACAAAGACGTGTGCCAGTGGGGAGACAGGAGGACATTGCCGAGAACGCTCCTCCAATGGTGGAGTAAGAGAATTTTGTGATTTAGGAAGATAGGGAAGATTAGTTCCATGATAACATTTCTTGTTTTATACAGATAATAGAACGAGACCTAGGTCGGGTTGCACCAAGTATGCTTGATATGACTAATGAGTTTCAGCTGAAACACCCTCCGACCTTTGTTGGAAAGGGTGGGCCAGAGGTATAAGAGTTCTAGATAGATTCTATCCATACTATTCTTAACCGTATAAAGACTCCTCTTGAGAAACGAGTCAGGTTAGCAGCCTATATGCTGATAGGTCAAACAAAGAGTTGGTGGGACATCATGGTTCAAACAGAGAAGGATGAAGGAATGATGTGGAAAGATTTTTATGAGAATTTTCTTGAACTATTTTACCCGAATACCTTGAGGTAGAATAAGGCTATATATTTTATGAGTTTGACCCAAGGGATAATGTTGGTGATGGAATATGCTAGTCACTTCACTGATTTTCGATGCTTCGTCCCGACATTGATAGGAGATGAGGCAACGGTGGTGAAATGTTTCCCGAACATGATGATAAATGAGATAAAATATCAGGTGAATATTTTCCATTTAAAAAGATTTTCTGAATTTTTGGATCAAGCCCTCATTTCATATGGGAACATGAAGGGATCTTCGAGTAGTGAACTTTTGGTGCCAGCTGGGCGAGCATGTGGTGTGACTTCCAAGAGTAGGAAGCGCTATTTTGGAAATTTTCAGTGGAGTGGAAGTTTAAAGAGAATATAGAAGAGGGGACCATCCCTTCAAAGTGGTGACCAGATATTATTTTATTAGTGTGGAAACTCAGGGCACATGCGCGGATAGTTTCCCCTCCCACCAGTCGAGTGCTGAGCATGCAGCAAGCCATGCCATGTGCAGAGGTTTTGAAAGAACCTGTGATAATAAGAAAATGATGGGACTTAGGGGAAGATTTTGAGTAAATGAAAGGGGTTAGTTTACCCGTATTAGGGAGGTAGTTGGAGATCCATAGGTCATAATGGTAAAGGTGGTGGACATGGAACTCAAGGGAAAGATCATTCACACCAACAGGGTAATGTAGTGAAGGGTACTCAGGTTGGAGATCAAGGTAGAGGGGAAAGTCATCTCCATGTAGTTTAGACTACACCTAAAGATGGTGAGATGGGACCATCTACTATTTGACGTATGATTCTCAAATATTCCACACTCTCTAGTACTTTATTTGATATAGGTGATACACATTCTTTTATTTCTTCTCAGTTCATTGTTGTGTTGGTCTTAACCATGGAGAGAGCCTATGGAGTAATGTCACTTGATACTCCATTAGGGGTACAAGTTAAAGATATTAGACTGCATAAGGGTTGTGCCATGGAGGTTGGGGGATATCATTTTCTATGGGATTTTTTGTTCAAGAAATTTTAGGTTTTGACCTAATCTTGGGGATGGATTTTTTGGTAATGTATCAAGCATATATCGAATGTTACTGACATTGCACAACGTTCACATCTCTTTTTGGGGATACTCATTACCTTCATGGTGAGTGGGATACTCAAGAATTCCATGAAGGGCTGCTATGCCAGCCCTTGGGAGAACTCACAGCTCATGTGGCTTGCCTTATGTTAGATGATGGGGAGAGAGAACAACCAATTTTTCGTCCTATCATGAATTGGTTTCAGGATGTGTTTACTGAAGACTTCTCATGGTTACCACCCAAGAGAGATGTTGGGTTCACAAATTTAATTGTTTCTAGGGTGGAGCCAATTTCCATTCCACCATACCGAATGGCACCGACAGATCTCTAAGAACACAAATTTCAGCTCGAGGATTTAGAACGTAAGGAGTTTATCCATCCTCGTACATCAACATGGGGATCTATTTTACTATTTTTTAAGAAGGCTGACAGATCACTGGGGCTATGTTTCGATTATAACAAGCTAAACTAGATGATGGTTAAGAACGAATACCCTCTTCCTAGAATCAATGACTTGTTTTACCAGCTCAGAGGTGCCTCAGTGTTCTCTAAGAGTGATATGAGATCGGGATACCACTAGTTAAGGGTGAGACCTTTTGAAATACCCCAGACAACTTTTTGAAGCAGGTATGGGTTGTATAAATTTTTGGTGATGTCATTCAAATTGACCAATGCACCGAATGTGTTCATGTATTTGATGAACTAGATATCCCACCTATATCTAGATCAGTTTTTAGTTGTTTTGTTGATGACATCTTAGTGTACTTGAGAAATCATGATGATCATTCCCAACATATTGACATCATCCTAAGTACACTAAGAGAGCATAGGATTTATGCCAAGCTATCAAAATTTCAGTGTTAGATTGGTGAGATGAACTTTATGGGACAAATTATTTTCAAGTCAGTTGTGTCAGTGGATCCAGACAAGGTATAGGATGTGGTGTCTTGGGAGTAGCCTAAGAACATATCTAATGGTCAAAGTTTTTTGGGTTTGGATAGTTTTTACTGAAGGTTTATTAGATATTTCTTTCATTTGGAAGTGCTTATCAAAATCTTAACCAAGAAGGGGGTTAATTTTGAATGCTCATAGTCTTGTGAGAATTCTATTCAATAGCTAAAGAAGCAGTTGAATACCACACCGATTTTGATCTTACCCAAACCAGTTAAGAAGTACACCTTGTTCTGCGATGTGTTTGGTGTTAGACTTAGGGATGTGTTGATGCTATATGATCAGGTTATAGCTTATGGTTCAAGTAATTTGAATCTATATGAAATAAATTACCCTACTTATGACCTTGAGCTAGCCGTTGTGGTTCATTCCTTGAAGTGTTGGAGGCATTACTTGTTGGGAGAGCCCTTCAAGGTGTTTACCAACCATAAAAGTCTCAAGTACATATTCTCTTAGTGCGATTTGAATATTTGATAGAAAATGTGGGTTGAGTACCTACAATCCTTAGATTTTGAGTTGGTCTATACACTAGGAAAAGGGAATATTGTTACCGATGCGCTGAGTTAGAAGACTCAGAATCAGGTGGTTCAGGAATCTAGTTCAGAGTGGAAGTTGATGGCCTTGTCTACTGAGATGTGTTTGGAGGTATTGTATTGGAATGGGAGAATGAATATCATATCTATAGAAGTTGAATCCTAACTTTTGATCCGAGTTAAAGAGATCCATCTGATGGATCCAGATTGTTTTTCTATAAAGGAAATCCTTAAAGGTGGGGAGTCACCTTTTGGTTGGGATTTTGGTGATGATGGAGCCGCTTATGTTCATGGACATGTTGTAGTACTGAAATATATATGGGAGGAGTCAATACAGTAGTTCCATGCATCAAGGTGGGAAGTGCATCTAGGTTCTACTAAGATGTACCACGATCTTCGTAGGAAATATTGTTGTCTAGGAATGAAGAAAGAAGTTTCGGGTTTTGTGGAACAAAGACTTAACTGTCAACAGGTGAAGGCCGAACATCAATGTCTAGGTGGGTTGTTGTAGTCAATAAATATTCTAGAGTGTAATTGGAACGACATGATGATGGAATTTGTATATGGTCTTATGAGGATGCCTCAAAATAATGATGCAATATGGGTGGTTGTGGGTCGACTGATGAAAGTAGCTTATTTCTTGTCGATTCAGGATTCTTACACAGTTGATCGGTTGAGTGAGTTGTATGTTTGAGACATAGTGCGATTGAATGGGGTGCTAAGAACCATAGTTTCTGATAAAGATCTATATTTCACCTCACACTTCCGGCAAGGGTTACAGAAATCTCTTGGTACCCAGGTTTTTCTGAGTATAGCTTATCAACCACAGACTAATGGAACACATGATCCAAGTATTAGAAGACATGTTGAGAGATTTTGTTCTATATTTCAGTGGTTTTTGGGAAAATAAATTTTCACTTGTTGAGTTTTCCTATAATAATAGTTATCAAGATACAATTTAGATGGACCCTTTTGAGGCACTCTACGGGAGACCATGTAGATCTTTGATGTGTTTGTTAGAGGCTGTGGAGGCTAAGTTGTTAGGATCAAGTCTTGTGTAGGAGAAATTGGAGAAGATTAATTTGATTCAAAAGTGTATGGTAACAGATCAGAGTTAGTATAATTCATATACATATCGGCGTTATAGACCCCTTGAGTTTAGTGTGGGTGATAATGTGTTTCTTCAGGTGACACCAAGGCTGGGTCACCGTTGTATCTGAAGTTAAGGAAATTTGGAACCCAGGTATGTGGGGCCATTTGAGGTTGTGGAGAGGATTGTACTGGTGGATTACCGATTAGCCCTTACATAGTGGTATAATGATATGCATGATGTTTTCCATGTTACAAAACTCCAACATGATCACCCTGATTCATCTCATGTGATAAACATTGATGATGTCAAGCTTAAGACTAATGCGTCCTTAAGGAGAATCTAATTTGTATTATGGATCATAGTGAAAAGGACTTGTGAGGAAATTTCATGCCTTTGTTTTGTATTCTGTGGTAGGATGGAAACATTTAGAAGGAAACTTGGGAGAGAGAATTAGAATTGAGGGCCCAGTGGCCCGATCTATTTTCATTGCGAACTCAATGATGCTTGGGAAGAGTGACTCAAGGATGAGCCGTCATAAGGTGGGGAGGTTGTAAGATCCCATATTTCTATCAAAGTATGTTTTTATTTATGTTTTTGTTTAATTTACCTTCTATTTTTTAAATAATAATTTCCTAAAGATCATGAGAAGGATCAAGGGTGTTTTAGGGGTTTGGGGCACAAAAGAAGAAGTAAAAAGGAATTTCTAGACATGTTGCACAGTTTTTGAAAACCATACAGAGAATACTAGGTAACCGTGCAACCTTGGATAGAGTATTGCGCATGATTATTACGTGGTTAAGATAACCGTGAAAAATTCCCAATAAACTTGTGAAGGGGGTGATTTTAGGATAGTAGATCTTGCACAATTTGCGAATGGTTTGGAAAAAAGTGTGGGTAAACCATGTAACCCAGTAAAGTTGAGAAATTTAAAAAAAATCCATTACATAATTTTAAGTTCAACTCAGTATTTTCCTCCTCCTCCCCTCTTGCAACCCTAGGTATGAACTAAAGCTCCTAAGATCTCTCAAGGTTGATTCTCCTTTATTTCTAGGTCATTTGGAATGCCTTTAGTTGTGGATTAAAGATTTGGGTAAGTCCAATCCCTCTCTTGCTTCTATTTTCAGTTTAGGGTTTACATTTTATCCCCATATCCTTCCAAATCTCTAAACCCTCTTTTTTCCAGTGAGATATAGGTTGAGTCTTAAAAGGGTGGTTGAATTGGGATCTAAGGATTCAATTAGGATTGTGTTCTCCAACAGATTCAAGGTAGGTTGTCTACAAGTTGTATCCCATAGTTTATACTTGTATTTGTGCACATAGGGTTTTATTATTGTTCTCTTATCGATGTTTTCTTGATGAAATTGGCAATATGTGGTATATTTGGGATCTAGATAACCAAATGAACCCCTCAGGATCCCCACAGGATGCATGGAGGATGACGTGACTTATTTTAGGGTCACCCATGGGGTGTGCCAACCCTCACTAATGGGGCTAACATAAGTGTATGGTGTAAAATTGACTCATGATGATGTAGAGCCGTAGTGAATGTGTTAATTTGTTTATGAAATGAGTTACAAGGGATTGTGGTTAGTTGAGCCTAATGTGGTTAAAGGTTAAGGTATTTTTTGGTTGACATATAAATGGGTTGTTGGGAAAAAATACCTCAAGGTGTCCCCTCAAAATGTTTTGGGTGTGATTTTGTTTGTTGATAAATCCAGATGATCGAGAATGAGAATGGTTGATGTTTTCCAAAGATAAGTTTTTAAGGTTGTGTAGTTTCCCAGTGTTTTACAAATTTTGGGACCTCAAAATCTGTAATTTGTGTGAATAATAGAGAATAAAGATGAAAAAAGAATAGAAATGAGGAGCCTGGGACATGGATCATGTACCATGTCTGAGAATAGTACACAACCACGTACCAGGAATCATAAATGGTACATGGGTGCATTTTACAAAACTAAAAATAGTTAGTGGTGGACGGCAGTGTAGTACGCATATGACTTGACACCGATGAAGAAGATTGACCATGTAGGAACAAAGAAAGTATGCGGACTAGATATGAAAAATGGTTCGCAGGTGAATTACAGTTCGTGGTGGCTGAAGGATTGATATGCGGTGGAGGTTGAATCAAATATTTGGTAAATCTTGGATTATCAGTTTCTGCAGATATATTTTCCTATATAAATAATTTCAAATCCCACCGATTACTGTCAAGATATAATATCATTAGAGAACATATTTTTTATCGATGATTTTTGTAATACTAAAGGAAGTTTGCGAAGGGAGGTTCGTGAAGGATGAAGTGGTTTGCGCAGAAGAGATTTCAGGGAGAGTTTTTACAGAGAACTATAACCATCAAAGGATGTGGTACGTAGAAGAATAAGGTGTGGAATACGGAAGAAGAAGGTGTGGTACGCGGAAGAAGAAGGCATGGTACGCATAAGAAGATGTTGCGGTATGCGATAATGGTTTGTGAAGGTAGTCCACGAATAGAGAACAGTTTGCGGACATAGGTTAGTTCACCAAGGAGGTTCGTGGAGTCGGTACATGACAACGAAGGAAAAGGCAGTCTACAGAAAGAGGAGGTTCATAGAAGAGGTAGCAGTATGTAGAGCAGATAGTCCATGTACCATACCCAGTACACAGTACGTGGAGGAACAAGTGGTTTGTGATTTGCACAAGGAAGCTCACGAAAGCTTCAAATCAGTTCGTGAAAGGATTTTCTAGTACCTACCAGTGATCAGAAAGGTGGACTTCATCTGCGGGTGAAAAAGGAACTTCAATAGAGCATCTACCTATATTTTAGGATATAGAAATTCATTAAAATTAAGGGACCTACATGTCATAAACTATGTTTGACCTACAAGTCAATAAATTGTGAGTGGATTCCTTTCCAAGAGTAGTGAGCGAAGGGAGATGAAGATGATGACCCTTTCTACCAGTAGTGAGTAAGAGAAAGAATCATAGGGAGTGATACTTGCAAATACAGTGAGAAGACCCTAAACCTTGTAAAGACAATGATCGTGGGCATAGAAGATCTAGCTCGAAATTTGTACTCATTATTGGTTGTGAGACTTAGTGAATTTGGTATATCAGCACATCACTATTTTATGTTACTTGGACGTAGCCCAGTGAGGGTAAACCATGTAAAAATATCTTTTTCCTATGCATGATTTCATATCTGTTTGTATATTTCTATAGGAGGAAGAGAGAATTGAGTTTTTTCTAACAACAATTCAAGATTCGAATGGTAGAATGTTTTAATCTGTCATACCCTGATTCACCCCCCTCTCAGGGTATTCGACCTAGTAGACCTAACATGAGTTAAATGGTATTAATAGAAATATGATACATAATTATATTTATACATGAATATTCTTAGTGAGATAGGTATGGGTAATGGGAATTGGGGTTAAATAGTTATGTATCATAAATTATTAGTGTGTTAATGGATTATGTCATAATGTTAAATTCCCATTTATTGATATTGTTTTGATGTTGCCAATTATATTGCCTATGCATGGTTGTAATGTGGTTACTTGTAAATAATGATAAATAAGCATGTGTACATGGAATGGTAGAGTGGGGTATAGACTTGAGGTTCTATACCCATGAGTTGAGTTTAACTGAGGTTTTAAGATCCACCCTCTAAATGCATGGATTAGGGAAGGGGAAAGAGTTATATTCCCCTAATGGTTGCATTCCACTTGGACTGAGGCTTCAAGGTGAGGATAATGTGGTCATTATGATGTGATGCCTAGTGAGATAGGACTTGATTTATTCCCATATTTCTTGAGAACATTGATCATTCCTAATTCATAGAACACATGAAAAAGGATGAACTAAACCATGATATGATTAAGTAGTGAAACTAGATTTAATTGTAGAATAACTTAAAAGAACATAATCTAGAATGTATTATTGAACTATTTTCCTTTACTTTCCATTATTTATCACTTGAATTCACTATCTACATTGACTATATATTTTTTAGATACCATTTGTGGTGGCCTATTGAGTTTTACTCACACCCATCTCAGGCCACTATTGGATACCGAGAAGATTTCATGGTTGTAGGCTAGGATAGAGGAAATGGACTTATTCTTGAGAAGTGAGTTAGTTTCTGTATGTGCATGGATAAGGTCTAGGACTTGGATCCATGACCTTCTTGGGTATTCCACTATTTTTTCATTCTTTTTAGGTTTTTTCCACTTGTCACTATAGCATGGCATGACATATTTACTATTGATTTTGGTTTGTATCCTATTCAAGAACTGTTTTACTATGCATATTATTGGTTTTTTCTATTTTATTTGCTTTTTATATTGTTTTATTCTATGGATTACTCTATTAAGGAGGAAATAGTCTTCCCATGAGACCTATTAGACCCTCACTGCTAGTTATCAACCTCTGGCATGTGAGGAGGCACATTTGAGGTCATGTGAAGACCCGACTCAGGGCACAGATTTAGTGAAAACCAGGCTAGGTAAATTACAGAAAAACATGTGGAAAGTGTTTTTGGTTTAATTTTTATAAACTAACAAGAATATTTGAAACTATCATTTCAAATTCACAGGCATTTATCTCTCACTATCCATAAATTTTAAAAAAAGCGATAAACAAAATACATGAAACAATGAAAGGATATTATGAATGGAGAAGAGAAAAGGAATAAATTTTATTTAGTAATATTTACAAGTGTGATTCTAAAGTGGTAACAAAAGAATATATATAATGGTAAGATACACAGTAAGGAAATTGAGCAAGCTATCTTCAATAAAAAGTTTACAATTTATCTTAAAATGTTCCCAAAAGAGATAAGAATTCTTATTTATTCTTTGTTTTAACATTTAACCCACCCAATATTAGTCCTATAATGTCCTTGGAGATCTTTGAGTTTGGCACAAATGATGACTCTGTTTTCCTAGAGAATGGATAATTAAAAGCTACAGAGGGCGTGCATTAAGTTCTTGAAAATTTATTTACTTTTAAACCATGATCGACAAGGTATGTTGGATCCAATATATTCCTTTAAAAAATAAGGCAATGAAAATATAAAATCTCAGATTAAAAAGATCAAACAAAATAAATTTATATTGTTTTAGGGAAAAGAAATCACCTAGTTCTCACCACCAGCACATTCTTAATGAGTTTGGTGATTTTCACTATACCAACCCTTTTTTCGAGGTCTCTGAGTTAAGTTCAAGTAGCTGTTTCTTGATAAAATGGTCCGATAGATTTTAACCAATACATACCTTCACAATACCTATCCATGGACTTAAATTACTCAATTATAATGAGTGGAGATGAAATAGAGATAAAAATTTGAATCAATGATGTAGCACACATTTGAAAGTAGTAATTGAAAGTAGATAAATACATGTCCAAAGAAGATGATATTTAAAGAAAAAATTTGGAGGTTATTTGATTGATATAGATAAACTTGTAATCACGGCATGAAAGTGTCCAGTGGATCACATATTTAATTTCTTCTATGTACACATGTTTGTTCTTCATGTTATTAGTGTGTTCATATGTACGCGTGTATTCCTCCTTCATTCAATATCAAACTTTCTTATTTATATATCCTATTTGAATTTGAACATAATAATACTTAATAATTCAAATGGTTAAGTGAATAATATTTTTAAAATATTATAAGATAGGTTCTTAATAGTATGTGTCCTTATTTTATAAATATGGAATAAACTTCTATGATAATGATGTCTGGAATCTTATTTTTTGGATCTTTGCATTATTTGAAAAATTACACTTTATCCAAATAAATATTTCCTTATTTAGATAAATAATTTTTAATATACTTAAAAGAATAAAATGACTTATAGAGAGATTATGATAAAGTTATGAGTGTAATCATGATGGTTTTCATCATTATTTCTTCTTTATAGGATAACCAAAAGATATAAATGTTCTCATAAGATAAATTTATGATCTTATTTATAAGATAAAACACTTAAAATATTATTTTGTGTAGGATAACTTGGATGCACTATTTGGATAAGTTAAATTATGTCTAAGAGAACTAATTATATGATCATAACATAATAATTTTATTAATTTTCTTTTCATAAGATAAAATACTTCTCATAATTTTCTTCTGACTAATCTAACTAACTTTGAAAAACATAAGATAATTTTCTCCATCCATATGATAAACATTAAGAACTAGATTTAAATAATATAATTATGTTACATGTAAGATACTCACTCAGTGTAAGATAAATCAGATATCTAAAATTCAGTATAATAAATGAATTTTCATACATATATTATAAATTCATTTTAAATAAAAAACTCACCTATTATATGAATATAAAATATGAAACACTTAAGAAAAATTCATTAGAATGAAAATAGGGATTTTGTGAATCATCAAAACACATAAACAACTGAGATATGTTGGAACAACACAATTATATCCAATAACCCCCCTTTTAATGATAAAAAACCCATTGAATGATAAAAAAAATTGATAATTTTTTTTAAATAGATTTTAATATTTTAATTTTTATATCCTCCTTTTTATTATCTTCCTTTTTATGATATCAAAAAGATATAGAATAAGGAAAAGGAGTATAATTAATGTCACATAAGAACAAGCCTAAATGGTTTTTGTATGAAACAATGAATATGAATATAATATGGAATAGACTTTTACTAAAAATAATATTGATAAGATACTAAAAATAACAACATAAATAATTAATTAATTAGAGAAACATATAAAAAATAGAATAAAAAAACCTATCATAAAGTAAAGAGTGAATAAAAAATAAAAAAATAAAGAGTAAAGAATCATATAAATATAGTAATAAAAAAATAATAATGAAAAAAAATTCAAAATAATGTAGAAATTAGATAAATAATAAATCATTCTAAATAAATAAACATCTAATAATAAATAAATAAAGAAAATAGAAACAAGAAATATAAATAAAAAACATTCAAATGTTTTTAAGATTATATTAAATTAAAATAATAAGTTTAGACAATTGGTAATAAGGATATAGGAATAGGATCATGAACACATTCTCTTACAAAATCATCCAACATAAGTAAAGATCCTACAAGCCCAGCTTTATCAGCTCAAGTGATCCTTACTAAAGCGGAATGAATATTGAGAGCAGTTTGATAAGATCTAGAAAAATAAAAGTGATCTATAGTAATAAAGTATAACTTATGAAACTGTTTAGGTAATGGTAATGAAACTTCTTTAGAAAACATTAGGTTCTTTATTGAGTATATTTTAGTGGGATCAAACATTTCATAGAATCTCTAAGATGTGGTGGCATAACGATCTGATATGGTAGGTCCAACAGAATTTCTGCCTATGAGATGGAATAATGAATCCACACATATATCAATTATCTTAACCATACCATTTTTTCATATTCCTAATAGAGTATAAAAACCATTCCACACACTCTAATATAAATTTCTAAAGATTTTATATAGATCCCCTTTCTTAGCACAAACCTAAATCAACTTCTTTAACACCTCAAACTGGTTATCTAATAGACCAACCAAAATAGGATACAATCCTAGAGGAGTGAATTATTTTTAATTTTAAGAGGATTTATGATCATTTGGCACACTAAATTAATTTACTTAATTAAAATAATAATCTAATTCCATGTTTCTCAACACTAACTAATGAAGATGAATTTTTTTTCTTCCAGCACTTTAAAATTATTAGCCAACGATCCAACCATTTTTTAACTAGTGATTATAAAAAAAAATTCCTTTTGTACATGAATAGAATAATTATATATTATTAGTACTCTTTCCTTAGTAAGGAACTCATTTCCTTTTGAGATTGATCAATATTCAAAATAGATCTTTGTATAATTATAGACATGCTCCCAATTTCAAAAACCACATATTTATAAATATCTTGTAATATTTATTTAGATAGGAGATAAAATTTCATAGAATCTATGGTGGAAAAAAACATGTATATAGAAAGAGACACTCCTTCCAAATTTGATTTTATAGAATAATGATCCACATATTTTTTTCCTAAGGCTTCTCTTGTAGAATCTTTTGAAACTTTCTCTAAAAGTGATTGAAACAAAACTTCAACTCAACAATATCATCCATTAGGATGGATTGTTCTTAGAGATTCCTTATTTCATATATAGAATCAATGAAATGATTTTTAAATGAATCCACTTATATCATTAACTTGAAACAACTCACCTGATCTCTTTCATCTGCAATATTAAATTTAGCGGTAGGAATTTCAAAACGGGTATGGTGTGAGTGAATATGAGAAAATAAATCTTGGTTTACTTCGACACTATGATATTCATCAACTTTTTTATTCTTATCAACATGGGGTAATTAATCAACCCAAGTGGGTTCTATTGATTCCAATATTTCTCTAATTCTTCCAAGAAGAAGAGTGGATTCATCTAATTCATCTAAATCTTCCTCATCATCACCAGTAGAATTCTGAATGATAAAACTTACTGATTCTATATTGACTTTTCTACTAGTTTCTCTTGAGAGAAATATTTCAAAGAGAGGGATCACTCCTAATGAAGTGTAAATAGTATTATCCTAACCAATAATAATTAAACTTACAATGGATGAAGCTAAATTTTCCTTTACAGAGTAACCAAGTAAAATAGATGGTTGGTCTATAGAAAGAGCATGAGTTTCAACCACTTTACACGATTCTGAGTTAACTTTTTGGATAACCTCATCCTTGACCTGAATATATTTGGAAATAAAATCTATAACTCTTATTCACATTTCATAAAGAGTCTCATTTTCTCGATGATATATTATGTTCATATTGTCTATAGTTTCTTCTATGGTATTAGGAAATATTTTAGGATCTTGAGCATAAAACTCACCAGAAGAAATCCTACGAGATGACTCCCCCTAAGTATTAATAGGGTCTATCTCAAACCCATCACGTGTTCCAACCAAAAAAACTTATTAAAAGACAAACTCCAATAAAATCTATGTCAATTAAATTCACTAGCACTTAAATTAGTTAAACCTTGACAACATGTGATAGTGATTTCATGAAAATAAATATGATCTTTACCAAAAACTAAGGTTTCCAACCTTCCAAAAGGGTAAAAATTAACTAATTTATTTTTTAATATGGAATATTTTATTCATAATATATCATTCCAAATTCATTGGTTTTTCTATTATAAATAGATAGAACAATGTAATTTCTTGAAAAAGGATTTACTCAAACTCACCATTTCATTGAGTAACGGATGAATGAATAAAATTCACAAAACCTATATCTATGGTTCCAATTATTTTATAGGATTCTTATCTATATCAAGATTTATAGAAAGTGACTTAATTATTTCTAGATGGAATACATAATTTATTCGAGTTAATAAGGTTTTGAAATTGAAATTTCCTTAATTATGGAATAAAAAAACTTCATCCATTATCGTAGATGCTCTAGAAAAATTATTCTGGTTTGTTGTTGTAATAACTATATCCTCATTATCACCTAAATGAAACATAGCTATTTCATAGGAATATCGTACTTATTTTTTATCGAAAAACTATGTTCACTTCTCATCAAACACAAAACCCATCCTTAATGATTTATAATTTTATTAAGAAAAAAATATGTTTCGTCCATCCATATGAAATCTATAGCTCTCTTGTTTAGCACATTTCTCCCCAACCTTGAGTGATTTTAACTACTAGAAGAAACACTATCTATTATATTGGTATTTTCCCATTGTCTAATGGGGTTTGGAATATTTAAGTATTTTGGGAAAAGAGGTTTAGATGTAAAGGATATTATGATTCAATGGGTCACAAGAGTTTCATGCGTAGGAATGATCTACTATCGGTTGCTACCTGCAACTATGTGCTTCATTATTCCTTCATTTTTTAATCTCCATTTCATCTATAATCATTTTATTTGAGTGTATTAAGTCTATAGATAGGTATTGTGAAGGTATAGACTGTTTAAAATCTCTTGGACCTTTGTATTAAGTAATATTTTCTTACACTCAGCTGGGAGCCCCCAGAAAAAGGGATGGTATAGTGAAATCACCAACCTCATGTAGAAGAGTTTTGGTAAAATGGACTAAGAGATTTCAATTACCTGAACCACTATAAATCTTATGTATTGGATCAATTTTCCTATGAGATTTTATATTTCTATTTCCTGCTTTTGTTAAGGAAAATATTAGATTCAATATACCTTAAAGTGGGTGGTTTTAACATAAAGATATCTTCAAGAACTCAATTCACCCCCTCTGGAGTTTTCAGTTAGGCATTCTCTAGGACAACATACTCAACCACCTGGAGAGTGAAAGAATCATAAAATATATAGTGACTATTTCATTGGTAATATTAGGTGGAAACCATGTTAAAAAACCATAATGAGTGAATGATAAACATTATAGGAGGTTTGGTATATATGTGATTGGGTGGAAATTAGGAGTAGAGGAAACATGTACTAAACATGAAGTGTAATATAGAAAAATGTGAATTTCCCCAAGACATATGGAACACTTTGAGTGTTTGTGTGTGTGTGGGGGGGGGTTAATTAATGGTGTATTTTTACAAATTCGTTATCCTTTTAAATTCAACCTCTTAAATTGGTTGAATTTCTCAATCTACTCAAGATTAACTTTAAATATCACTTCATGTATAGTAATAATAATATAGAGAGAAGCTCATAGATATTTACAAGTTTCAAAATAAGTATCCTACTCCTTGTTAGGTTCGTTAGACCCCTCAACAAAAATTTACACTATAACAATGTGATTACACCCCCTTCCAGCACCAAATGAAATATTTCTTCTGCTCAAAAATCCAACTATATTATTTTCCTACTTCCAGCACCAACTAAAAGAAATATCCAAATTCCATCACAAACTGACATACATCTCTTATTATTTTGAGTTAATCCAAAACTAGAATGATCATTAACCTTTTGGATGACATTCCCCCTCCATGGGCCTATAGGGCCAGGTTTTATTGTATACCTATTCAAGATCTTTAGTAGGGTTTTGTAGCTCTACTTGTCTTGAAAATAATTTCAGGTTTACTATGATTGTAATTCTCCACAGATTTCTCAATATTGGATGTATCAGTCACTCTCTCATAATAAAATTACATAATGGATGAAATATCTATCAATATTTAACAATATAGAACACTTTTTTATATACTAGACATTATTCAACAACCAAAAAAATATATGAATAATATAATAATAGTAATAACTATAGTTTTGGTTTTTCCTTCTCACAGTCTTCCATATTTTCTTCCATGATATATTTTTCATAACTACATGAAATTGAAAGTAGTTACTCTTTATTTAACTTTATTTAGAGGGAAACCTAAATTAGATTTACATTAACTATGGATATTATTTGTATAATATCCTAGAATTATTATTCATCAATGCTATATGAATCAAAAACCATATTTCATGATATTATTTATTGAAATATCACCTTAATTGTATAATCACAAAGATCAATAATTCTTCAGTATCATGGGAATTATTTTATGATTGAAAAAAAAATTACTCATGAAATATCCAAGTAATTCAGATATAATCATTACTTCTTCACATGATTAATCAATAACCGCTTACCATTAATTCTTCATGTACCCAATCATGCATCACATGCATGCATCGAACCTTTAGCATGAATATATTTTCTTCCATGATTCTTAAAAACCCGCAATATTTTGGTATACTTATTTCTTGATGCGTTATACATGTACCTATGATATGCATGAATTATGAATAATCAATGGATCTAACCCTTGATGTTGTAAAAACCAATGAAATTATTGAACTACTCTTTATTAAATGAGCATGAAACGCACCTCAGTAGCATCATCCACTAAAAGTTACATCTTCATATCATAACTTAATTACCATGCATGCAAGAGCATCTGCATGCATGCCTTGATTACCCAAACTCGCTCTCCTATCTTTCATTAAAGAATATATACTCTGTATTTCACCACACATAGCCTTATATTTGTGAATTTTGATTTATGGAATGAAAGATTGATATGTGAATATAGTCATTGTTTTCTTCATGTGGAATCTTATAACTCATATAACCATGACTGATAGTTTCACCTTAATCCTAGTGGTAGCACCTTAAGCCTGGTAGTGACATATAATAACTAGTGGTAGAACCTGATAATTGGTGGTATCACCGGTTAACTATTAGTAAAACATAATGATTTATGGTATCACATGATAACTAGATGTAGAGAGGCATTGGATATGATTACCTGAGCAGTATCCTACTTCTAAATTACTTTAATAACTCTTAGGATACCCTTATGCAAGTCACCCTAGCAGCCTTATGACACCCCTATACTCTTATGTATCCTCCTAGTTACCCTTAGTGGGTAATAGAAATCTTTTCATACCTTTATGCATGACCACATACCCTTATGTAGAGCTTCTTTTACACTTACGCAGGTCTCTAAATACCTTTAAACAGCCTCAAGTAACTTTATATAGCGCCCAACCTCAACTTGGTACCCTTACAAAGCCTCAAGGTTACCCTTACATAGAACAATATAAATGTGGTTTACCCTCACATAGGTAAATGTTCCCTTACATAGGCTTCCATGTACCTTTACATGAACTATCTATTACCTTTATGAAATGATCAATTACCCTTACATAGGCAGTTTATTTTACACATTACCCTTAGACAACGCCTTAATTACCTTTATCTGAGCCTAATACCCTTACAAAACATAGTAACAGCTTGGGTTACCCTTATATAAGTAATAATACCTTTATGAAGATAGTGTAAGGATGTCCTTACCATTATACAGGTAATGAAATTTCCAAATTTCCTTTATGTAAGTAGCCAAATTAACTAAAAATCCATTTTACCTTTATGTGGGTGGTAAATTCAACTCAAAATAATTTAGTTATTTCTCAAATACCATAGACTGTAAAGACCCAAAAATTCCTGTAATTTTTTTAATTAAATGGGAACTTTACGAGTCCACAAAAGTTAATGACGCATGATTCCAAGGCCAGATGTTCCTAGAATGAATTTCTGAACTTTTGTTTGGGTACGTTCAGTAAACGTACGCACGGTGTTTTATAACTTTTGAAACGATGCTCGAAATTGAAATATGATGGCACCGTTGAACTCACAGTGCCGATATTCACTTAAGGAGACCTTCAACTCAACTACAATGGGTCAAGAGTAAAAGTTAGTTTTTGGGTTTTTCGTGAAAGGTTAAAATAAAATAAAATTTGTGTAACATTTTATTTTATTTATCTTTGGAATTCCCCATGTGGATATTTCATAGGTAGGGACCACCTGAACTAAAACCTACCATGAGAGGTTATGGAGGTGGGGATCACTGAGCCTAACCTCCCATGAGAGGTTATGGTGGTGGGGATCACCTGAGTTTAAACCCCCTTGAACTCCCCTTTAATGAGAGAAACCCTCAAACTTCCTATTTAAATGTGGGGGAGCCTCTTCAACTCTTCCAACATTTATTATACCAACTCAGATAAATAATTTTCCAATTTAAAATTATTCCAACATATTCTATAATATTGGCTAATTCTTTTTTTGGTGGAATTGGGGGAAACTCTTGGAAAAAGGGAGAAACTAGGAGAATTGGGAGAAATCTCTCCAATTAAGAACACTAACGAAGAACGCCAAATTCGACTTAGACTTCTTCCATGAGACATTGATTGATGAGGAATGTCTTCAATGTCAACGAACTGACAATCGAGGAAATACTGACGTCACCAACATCCTTCTATTCTCAACGACATCGTCTCCTTCCCCGTGGAAAATCTTCAACAAATCAAATGATCGAGGTAAGGGTTTATTTTTATATGATTATCACTTCCCATGTACTTCCCTTCTAATTCTTTTACAGGATTGGGAATAGATATTGACGAGGGTTGTGGGGTTCGATATTCTTTTTAAATATCTCCCATACTCATTCTTGATTCTTTTTTACGTTGAGCCGCTTGCTACTGCTCTAATACGGATAGTGCGGGCCAAAAAAACATGTCATGTCCTCTCCGCAATTCATGTGATGATATGTGGTGTTCTTTGCGATGGAGGAAGACGGAAAACAGATCGGGTTTTTGGCACTGATGAGGCATGAGGACGGCGACCGACACCTCCACTGGCCATGAAGAAAGAGATGGTGCAACGATGCTGCCTCGTGGCCTCCGTGCCCCGTAGCACAGCCGCTCGTGACCTCTATGCCCCGTAGCACCACCGCTCGCGGCCTCCGTGTCATCTGCAGCCGAACCGCCCCGTATCCAAGTCGTCGCCCCGCATCCAGGCCGTCGCTCCGCGGTTGAACCCCCATGGCCAATCCGCTCCGTGACTGAGCCACCCCGCGGCCTCACGGCACCCCCCACGACCAAGCTTCCCTCGTGACACCCTCCACGTCCGAGCCGCCCCGCAGCTTAGATGCCCAGGGGCCCCTCATGGCCCTCGTGGCCTGCCAGAACACCCAGCATGGGGCGGGCCGCCTAGTAGGCCAGGTTGCACTGCGGGCCGGGCCAGACCCAGCGGGTCAGGCCAGGTCGACCCAGACCTAGTTGAGCAGGGTCGGTCTAACTGGGTTTGACCAGACCTGGACCCACTTCAACCCATTTATGCTCTTTTGGCCATAACTTTGGCACCGGACGTCCGTTTGACGAACCGACAACAGTGATTGAAATATTAGAGCAAGATGGTCCCATTGAGTATACACCACTAGATATTTGGATAAAGTTAGAATATAGTCAGGTTGGATCGAGCATGAATCCAACCGGGCCCTCGGGACTAAAAGGCTAATAACTTACAGACCGGGTGTTTGATTGATGCACCGTATGTTGCGTTGAGACCCCTATGATGTGGAGGTCCTTTGAGATACTTCTTCTTGGCACTTTGTGTAAGTTAGAGTATCAACCAGTGGCTTTTTGGGTGGATCCTCTTAGAGATGAGCAGTCTTAGTGTGGGAACCCAGTAGTTGGCTATGACGAGAAGACTGACTAGCGATCCTATGTGGGTGAGCTCCCAGTAATCCTGTGTGGGTCAGCTCCTATAGATCCTATGTGGGTCAGCTCCTAATGGTCCTATGTGGGTCATCTACTAGTGATCCTGTATGGGTCAACTCCTAGAGATCCTGTGTGGGTCAGCTCCTAGTGATCCTGTGTGGGTCAGCTTCTAGTGATCATGTGTGGGTCAGCTTCTAGCGATTATGTGTGGGTTAGCTTCTAGCGATCCTATGTTGGTCAGATCCTAGATATTTTGTGTAGGTTATAAGAAAAGCCTCTTAATGGAGTAAGATGATTCAGTAGTCATAACTAATCATCTCTACTTCCATACTTAAGTTATACCTGGTGTGAGATGAGTTTGTACCTGTGTGGTACTTTCCTTCATGGTAATACCTTGGTGGTATTCTTCTGTGTGGTGTACCTGTGTGGTACTTTCCTTTGTGTTATTTCTTCCTTTGTGGAATAGTTGAGCCTGGGGCTTTGGATTTGGACTCCATGTTTTCCTCATGATTGATATGGGTTTACTTGATAACTTAGGTATATATACGGACATATACCTAAGTAGGGTTATCAGTTGTTTTCATGATTTTTGGTTTGTCCTTTGTGGATTTTGTGAGACCTTGAGGGTCTCAGGGTTCCCACTGAGTATCGTTATACTCACCCCTGCACGGGCTATGCCTGCACCTCATTGTGTTGGTGTAGATGATGGACATCGCAAACTGAGGGCGAGGGTACTAGGACTGGATGGTACCCAGAGGTGGACCATACGGAATATCAGTACGTGGAGGAGATAGGAGGACGTGGAGTACTGAGGAGGTGATCTGTACCTACCCTTCAGGTAGGAACCTCGGAGGATGACCCAATAGCTGTCTTTCTCTTTCTTCAGTTGTATTGTATTTCAGTTGTACTTATACTTTCTAGTTGAGCTTTTATTCTTCCCCCTTTTACCTACTGCACTCACTTTGTTTACTGTTTAGTTTACTTGGGTTCGTATCTTACTGTGTGCTTGGTTGCATGTGCTTATAGGTTATAAAGGCAATTCCTTCCTAGTTTTAGGGAATATGCCTTCAGTGCTAGTCATCGGCCCCTGGCCTATGGAAGGAAGGCTTGGGGTAGCCATGACACGGGCCCTAGGGGACGGGTCATGACATAGAATCAATTCCTAAGGACCTCCAGCCTTGATTAGATATTTTATACATTGTTTCTACATCTACCAACACTTGTCTTGTATTTAATTAAATATCACACATCAATCATCACATATACAAGGATAATTTCTCAAGTATGACATATAATTCCATTAAATGAATCCATAACAATTATATAAGCATAATCACTTCATTTAAACTCACCAAACACATATTGAAACATCATTGATAATAAATAAAACAACTAGGATCAATAATCCCCCCTTTTTATTTTGTTATCAATTTCTACACATTTTTTGAAGTCAATATGTGTGCTCAAACTCCCCCCTTATTGACAATCAAATACAAAGGGTTATGAGAGGTTTTATCATCTCTTCCTCCTTTCAAGGAATTCAATATTATTTTCTCTATTTCTAGATATAAGGATGATACCACATGTTTCTCTTAGTAAATATCATTTTATTGGTCTACTGTAAGTCTACACGGGCTAACCCAGTGTAGAAAATAAGGTAGATATATACAAGGTTTTCTATATTGTCCATAAACTACCATGAAAGTGATATCAAGTTTAGAATTTATCATTTCTCAAAATATGGTCTGTTAAGATAGGAAATACATGACCCTTCACATAAATTAACAAACACATCCAAAAATTTAGGTGCAAGGGAAAAAATATCCCCCTTTGTCTCATCTCGGAACTAACCAAGAACCGCCCCTTAATTATCAGGATGATAGAATTGAAGTAGGGGTAGAAAGTGTGATTGTCATACCTCATTACTCCAGTTATGAAATCTTTCAGGAATTTCTAGATTTACTGTAATTATATAATGATATATTCTTCTAAAAAATTTCTCCCCCTTAAGGGATGCACTGATCTTATTCTTTTTTCATGGTTGTCAGTATACTCCATGAGGAATAAACTCTTTATGGTGCCCAAAAATGATAGCCTCAATCCTCTTCTTTAATTACCTACATGTTAAATTAAAACACATAGAACAATAGGGAATAATGAGCAAAGTCTTGGTTTCTTAGAAATAATATTCATATTGAGAGTTTCCTATCAATAAATACCATTCATTTCTTCCAATATTAGCCTGGGAATATTTATGTAGACAATTGTTTTGAGTCTCATATATTTGATAGTATTATTTCTTACCTTGTACTTATTATTTGTGTGGAATATCATTTTCTACCTCAGGATTCTAGATCTTAAAGTTTCCAATTGTGGATAAATTCTCATCAACTTTAACCTCACCCTCTAAAGATACTTTCTTTCCTTTAGCTTCAATAAGTCTTTTAGTTTCCTCTAATTATTTGTCCATATTTAGTTGATATATCCAGATAACTAGGAACTCTTTTTTGACATTCTCAGTCTTCTCATCACCTTCACATGACTTACCACTAGGTTTAATATAAAACCTCTTCGTTTTTATAGTATATGGAACCAATCATTCCAACCTTGTCTTGTATCATTAATCCTTATAACCTTTCAAACTTCATCTTCAACAAACTTCTTCCAAAATATATTTTTTTTTATATGTATCTATGATGCAGATCTTGTCATAAGTTTTTCTCTCTGATATTTTTTCCTTAGATGATCATTGAAACACCCATGAGGTTCTTTCTTATTTCTTAGTAAATACATATTAAACCATTAAGTATATTATTTGTGACCATGTTTACCATAACACCAACATAACCTTTGATTTTTTTTCTTTCAGAATTATTCTATATCTATCTGGATTTTTATTGTTTCTATTCTATTTCAAAACAATCCTTATTTTTCAAGGGGGGATATGGCCTACTTGACATATTATTCCCTTATTCTGATGTGTAATGTTACTTTTTAGATTTCTTGCCCCAAATACTATTTGATTTGGTTTTCACATCTACATTGCTAAATAAAACAAATAAATTTTGAAACTAATTATGTACGACATTCCTTGGTCATATGATCTCCTATTATCATTATTTTTAGAAGATTTTATGCTAACCTATATAGTTTTAGTGAAGTTTTCTCTATCTTTATTCAACACATTTTGTACTGTGATACATATGGATTGTGTCTCAACCAGTTCTTCTTCTTTTAAAACTATTTACTTTATAATATTTGTGATAATATTTTCATGTTCATCTTCTTTAAGATTATGCTTCATGATCTCATAAATATAAACTAAGTATTTGTTTCATAGTTCTTCTTTCTCAGCAACCACCGTTTTATTTTATTTTTCAACCTTTTTATTTTATTTTATAAAGAATTGTATTTATCCCATATAGAATTATAGTTTTTATTTCATCTCCCAACTCAAAATCTATCCATTATTCACTATCATCACTACAATTTGATGAATATATTTCTATACTTATACAAGAAAAGAAATGAAATTCATTATCTGAAGAACAACTTGATAATGAATATTTCTTTTGATTTCTCATTAAATTCATCTTATTACTATTGAGTAAATTCTTTTTCTTCTTATCCTATTTATGTCTGTGAGGTATCTCATCATCTGATTCTGATTCTTCAACCTCCCTCCCTTGACATTTTTTGAAAAAATGACTAGATTCACCACATTTGTAAAAATTTAGTGGTTTATTACTCTTTCCCTTTCCCTTCCACTTTCACTTTTTAAATACATTTGATTTAACATCATCAATTTAATTTAATTAATCATCATCATCATCACTATCTAAATCTTCAGATTCTTTAGCCTATTCTTCTCTAAAATTTCCCTTTCCTATGGCTTCAAAATCCATTTCATATTTTTGTTTATTCTTGAAAGATTTAATTTTCCTCATATAATAAGATATGATAATTTTGTGTAGTTCATCCAGAAATAAATAATATATTTATTCCATAGCTAAGATCTTTGAGTCAAAATGATCTGAAAAAATTCTCATCAATTTCTTGATAATGACAGAGTAGTTTAACTTCCCACCAAATCCTCAAATGTTATTGATTATATCATTAAATCTAGTGAAATAATCATCAAAATTCTCTTTATAATTAATTTTGATGATCTCAAACTATCTCCTATAAACTTTTAGTTTGGATTCCTTGACTTTTATATTACCTTCATAACTACTTTTGAGTCTATCCCATATCTCCTTGGTAGTTTGGAGACACATAAACATTGTCTAGAACTTATATGATAGAGACATCAAGATGGAATTTTGATCCTTTACATATTATTCCATATTTATCTTATCATCTTATGTCATAGTAGCATCATCACTTTTAAGCAACGTGATAGAAGGTAAGGTAATATCCAATTCATACAAATATGATAATTATTCCCATAAAAGTGGTAAAATCATGGATATTGATAGAATTAATATTCTACATCACTCATGATGCTTCTTGAATATTTAGAGGTTACCTTTTCTCTGATATCATTTGAAGTACCCTAGGACATATGGACCACAAGGGGGGTCAGTGGTATTTTTTTGAATTCTTTATCCTTTTAAATTTTAATATCTTGAACTAGGTTATAGATCCTCTCAATATTATTTCTCAATAACACCTCATGTGTAGTTATAATAATAAAGAAATAAACACATATATATTTAAAAGGTTTTACATACAAAGCCTACTCCTTGCTACATTGGTTAGACACCCAAATAAAGACTCTTGAATATCAAACAAGTGATTAAATCCACTTCTAGTACCAACTGAAATATTTATTCTACTCTAGAATCCCACCATATTATTCTCCTGCTTCTAGAACCAACTAAAATAATTACCCTTCTTCCAAAACTTACTGAAATACATATCATTATATTTGGAGTTTATCCACAACTAAAAATATATTTAACCTTTTAGATGATAGTCTTCCTCCATGAGCCTATAAGACCTTGATTTTTCATGTAACTCTTTAATATATTGAATAGTGGATTGTATATCTACTGGTCTTAAAGATCCTTCCAGATTTTGTGTGATATGAATTCTTATGAATTTCCTTGATACCAATTGTATTGGTCTCTCTATCAGAATACTCTTTCACAATTGATGAAAGATCTATCAATTTTTGACAATAAACAAAAACTTTTTTTCACATAATCGAAATTCTTCAACTAACTATAATATATATCAATATGATAATAATAGTAATAAATTCATCATAGATTTATCATTATCATGTTCATCTTTAATTTCCTCTGTGATATCTTTTTCATAACCACATGAAACGGAAATCATTTATTCTTTATTTTAATTTATCCATAAAAAAAACCTGAACTAACTTCACATTAATTCTAGATATTATCTTTATAATATCACCAAATTATTCTTCATTAATGTTGCATGAATCGTATTCTGGATATTGTGATATTATTAATTGAAATCTTATCTTAAATGAATCATTACAATGATCCACAATTCCTCATTATCATGGGAATTATTTCATGATTGAAAAAAAATAATTACTCATGAAGTATCTAAGGAATTCTGATATACTCATTACTTATTCACATAATTAATGAATAAATTATTCTCATTAATTCTTCAAGGACTCAATCACACATCACATGCATACATTGAACCTGTAGAATGCATGCATTTTCTTCCTTGTTTTTTTTAAATACCAACATTCTTTGGGTATACTCATTTATTCATGTGTTATATACATACCTATGGCATGCATACATTATGAATAGTTAATGGATCGAACCCTTGATGCCAAAAAAATCCATTCAATTATCAATCTCCTCTTTATTAAATGATAATAAAACTCACGTAGGCAACATCATCCACTAAAATATGTGTCTTCATATCATAACCTAATTCTCATGCATGCAAGAGAATCTATATTTATGCCTTGATTATCCAAACTCAGTCCCCTATATTTTATATAAGAACAAATACTCTACCTTTCACCACAAACTTATTCTTCTTTTAACATGATCTATTCATGGCATGGAAGCTTGATATGGGCATACAATTACTATTTTATTCATGAGATAACTCACAACTCATAAAATCACAACTAGAGGTATCACCTTAAGCCTAGCGGTAGAACCTAAAGCCTAGAGGTAGTGTCTAATTACTGAAGGTAACACATGATAATTGGATGTAACACCTATTAATTGGTAGTATCACACAAATCATGGTAGTATATCTTGGTAACTAGTTGTAGAAATTTATAACCGATGGTAGCAAGGCACTGGATACCCTTATAAGAGCAACATACTACCTTTACATGGCCTTAAAAACTCATGGGATACCCTTACAAATGTCTCCTAAATACCCTTACTCCACATCTATACCCTTACGTTGCCTTGTGGTTACCCTTATATAGGTAATATAAATCTTGTAATACCTTTAAAAACAACCATATACCTTTATGTAGATTTTATATTTCCCATACATAGGTCACCAATTACCTATACATTGCCTTGATTACCTTTACACATTGCCCAACATCTACTTAGCACCCTTACATAGCCTCTGAGTTACCCTTACACAATAAAATATAAATTTTGTTTACCCTTATGTAGGTGAATGTATCCTTATGTAGGTTTACCTTTACCTTTACTCGATCTTTCTGTTACCTTTACATATTACTCAAATACCCTCACGTAGGTAGTGTAGTTTACTCATTACCATTACATAGTTACTTAATTACCATTACATGATCCTGATACACTTACACAGTGCAATACTAGTGGGGGTTTCCCTTATGTAGGTAATAATCCCTTTAAACAGCCTAAAAAAGGTAGTCTTTACCTTTACACAGGTAATGAAATTTACAAATTAACTTTATGTAAGTATCCAAATTAACTCAAAATTCATTTTACTATTATGTAGGTGGTCAATTGAACTCAAAATCATTTAGGGATTTCTCAACCACCATATGCTTAATTCTAAAGGCCTTCTAGCCTCCATTAATTGTTTTAGATAGTTTTTCCACATCTAGTAACACTTTTCTTGTATTTATTTAAATATTAGCACATTAGTTGTCACATATATAGGGAGAATTTATCAAGTATATCATCCAATGTCATTAAATGAATCCATAATAATTATCTAAGAATTACCACTTCATTTCAACCCACCCAACATAGATTCGTCACTATCAAAAAAGTGATTTCATCCACTTCTATCACCACACTATAAAAAAGGGTAATTAACAGTGGTTCTTTCATGAATAGGTGGCAGTTTAAACCACCGCCTCTTAGTTTAGTGGTAGTTATTAAAACCTCCACGTATTGCATGGTCACAAGTTATTTCACGACATTTTTTTATAATTTAGCGGTGATTGTTAAGTGTTGTTTTTTGGATAATTTAGAGGTGGTTAATTTTTTATTTAGCGATGTTTTTTTATTTAAAAAATAGATGGGGAAAATATAAATAAAATAAAATAAACCACCATAGAACATATTAGCGATGATTAATGGTTACCACCACTAAACATTTTTTATTCAATGTTTTTATCAGTGGGTACATAAAACTGTCGCTAAATTAGATTCCTTTTTTAAAAAAAATTAATAAAAAACTATAAATATAAAAAAAACTGACATATAATAAACTAAAATGTAAATATATGATAAGTACATCACACATATATCATATATACAAACATCCAAACTCAATCTAAGTCAACCCAATATACATATATAATATGTCCAACAACAAAAAATTCCCAATATACATCCATGTCACGACCTCCACTGCATCTATTTGCCTCCACATCATGTCATCAATTAAAACTGACCACATTATCTCACCAACTATAAAAAAAATCAAACAAAAATTAAAACTACACATAATAAATCAGAATTAAAGTAGAATAATTAATAACATTTTAACATACCACAGACCCTTATAATCCTAATGAATACCTTATGAAGAATTTCATGGATTGGAAGGGTCAACCTCCCACCTAATATCGACATTTGTCACCTACAATGAAAACCAGAACATTTAGGAAAAGAAATACGAAAGGAAAAAGATGCAGAATATATTCAGAATGATGCACATAAAATTTGTTATTTTGTTAATAAAATAGAACAAAAGTTAACATAAAACTAAAAATATATAATTTAAAACACTTTTAAAACATAAACATATCTATTTAAGATAATATTCAATAGTTGAAACTAAAAAGGGATGAGTAAATATTCTAATTTACTTTTAAAGCGACGTGCAGTGTGCTTGAAGTTTAATTAATATTTTTTTTGAGATTTTGATATCACAACTTGTCTTATATTTAAAAAACAAACCAATGGAAATTTTCCCATGATTTCACATCTATATGAGGGTTTTTTCTATGGTTTTGACCGTTCCACACACATTTTAGTGTTTTAAAACACTAAAAACGTATTTACAACCATAATAGGAAAACTGTAATTCAAAATGATGTGGCGTCAGTTCCAATATTTCACAATTAAATATATGTTTGTTGTCTTATGATTTTAGAAAAATACAATATCATTTTCTGAGTCCCCCCACCTGAATATTGTTTTTAAATGCTTTTGTACCTTTCAGAAGTGTATACCAAGTAATTATGACCACACCGTATGTTAGATTGTTGTGTTATCCACACACACACATCAAAAACAACCTAGTGGTGGTTTTCCAATGATTTTACATAAATATGAAACCTTTTTATTTTCTTTTGACCATTCTGCACACATTTTGGTGTTTTTAAATAGTAAAAATACGTTTACAGCCATAACGGGAAAACCATAATTCATAATGACTTGTCATTAGTTCCTATATTTCATAATTAAATATATAGTTGTTTTCTCATGATTTTAGGGAAATTAGATGTTGTTTTACTAGTTTTTGACCCCCAAATTTTGTTTTTAAATGCTTTTATACCTTTTAGAAGTGTATACTGAGTAATTATGACCACACCACATGCCAGATTGATGTTTTTTCTATGCGTAAACATTACAAAAAACTCATCGGTGGCTGTCCCATTACTTCAAATCAATATGAGGTTATTTTCTATGGCTTTGACTATTTAAAACAAGTTTTAGTGATTTTGAACACTAAAAATGCATTTATGGCCATAACAGACAAAATGTAATTTAGAATGACATGCCATCAGTTCCTTAATTTCAAAATTATATGGTCTATGTGCCATGATTTTAGGGAAATTCAGCAACATTTTCCTAGTTTTGACCCCCAACACTTGTTTTTAAAGGCTTTTGTACCTTTTAAAAGTTTATACCAAGTAATTATGAAAACACCACATATTGGATTGATGTTTTTTCTATATTTACATGTCAAAAAAACTCAATGGTGGGTTTCCCATGACTTCACATCAATCTGAGGTCGTTTTCTAAGGTTTTGACCGTTCCACACATGTTTTAGTGTTTTTAAACACTAAAAACGTGTTTACGTACATAATAGGAAATTTGTAATTCGAAATTACATTCTGTCGGTTTCTACATTTCAAAATTAAATGTATTGTCATTTTCCATTGATTTTAAGGCAATATGATATCATTTTCTTGGTCTTTGACCCCTGACACTTGTTTTTAAAGGCTTTTGTACCTTTTAGAAGTGTATACCGGGTAATTACGACCACACTACATCTTAGATTGAAATGTTGTCTATGCGTACACTTCAAAAACAACCCATAAGTGGTTTCCCCATGATTTCACATCAATATGAGGTTGTTTTCTATGTTTTTGACCGTTCCACAAATGTTTTAGTGTTGTAAAACACTAAAAACACATTTATTAAAATAACGAGAAAACCGTAACATGGAATGATGTGACATTAGTTCTTACATTTCAAAATTAAATATACAGTCATTGTCCCATGATTTTAGGGAAATACTACATCTTTTTTCTAGTTTTGACCCCACAACACTTGTTTTTAAATGCTTTTGTACCTTTCAGAATTTTTATACTAAGTAATTTCGACCACACTACACATCAGATTGATGTGTTTACAGATACATGTAAAAAATAAATCAATGGTGGTTTTCCCATAACTGAACATCAATTTGAGGTCATTTTCTATGGTTTGGACCATTCCATGCGCAATTCAATATTTTTTAACATTAAAAACATGTTTACGGACATAACGGGAAAAAACGTAATTTATAATGATATGATGTTGATTCCTACATTTTAAAATTAAATATATGGTCATCTTTCTATGATTTCAAGGAAATATGATATCGTTTTCCTAGTTTTAACCCCTAGCACTAGTTTTTGAAGGCTTGTGTACCTTTCAAAAGTGTATACCAAGTAATTCCAACCACATTACACATCGGATTGACATGTTGTCTACATGTACATGTCAAAAACAACTCAATGGTGGTTTTACCATGATTTCACATCAATTTGAGGTCGTTTTATATGGTCTTGACTATTCCACGCACGTTTTAGTATTTTAAAACACTAAGAACACCTTTACGACCATAGCGGTAAAATCTTAATTTAGAATGATGTTATGTTGGTTCCTAAATTGAAAAATTAAATCTATGGTCATTTTCCCATGATTCCAGGGCAATCCGATGTCCTTTTATTGATTTTTACCCCCTCATGCATGTTTCTAAAACTTTAATATATTTGAAAACTTCTTATTGAGTCATTCAGAGCACACCGCACATTAAATGGACATGTTGTTTGCTTGCGCATGTCAAAAATAATTCAATGGTAGTTTTTACCATGATTTAAAATCAATAAAAGATCATTTGTTATTGTTTTTATTGTTAAACATGCATTTTAGTGTTTTAAAACACTAAAAACGTATTTACGGGCATCATAAGAAAACCATAACTCAGATTGATGTGGAGTTGATTCTTACATTTCAAAAATGAATATGTGGTTGTTTTACTATGATAATATTTTTAATAATTAAATATTTTTAAAAATTATAATTGTATAATTAATATATGATTAATAAAATTAATGATTTATCACTATTTTTAATTTTAGTTTAATTAATTACTAAAATGTAGATTGGTTATTTTATATATTTTGGCACTCAAATTTTATTGAACAAAGATAATTTTACTTTCTAAACTATAGTGTATTTCATGGTCAATAAGCATTTAGTGGTGATTTCTATAGGTGAGTGATGGTTTTTATATGTGTTGTTTTTTGGGCACTCAGCGGTGGGTTTTTATTCAGTCAGCAATAGTTTTTTTAACAAAAAAACAAAATGGGATAAGTTAATATAACCATTTATAAATTATTTAGTAGCAGTTATCTGGAACCATCGCTAAATAGATAAAATAATTTTTTTAGTGATAGTTATCAGAAATTGCAGCTAAAGAGAGTATGGATGTTTTATGTGTTCTTTGAAAATTTGTGAATGATCTATGGAATTTATAATTTACCTTGGAGGGATGATATATAAGGCTGTAATTTCCTCAGGGATCATACCAGTCATCCACTGAAATACTAAAACAAAATAATTTTCCATTTTCGACCGCCACTGATCCTATGTTTGCCTATAGAAACCATTTTCTTGCACTTTTTCTTTCAATATTACAACTTATCTTGTGATTCTTGATCAACGACACTACTCAAACCCCATCAGATATAGAAGTAATGGATGATGCTGCCCTACCAAAGATAGCTGATGGGGTAGGCCTATAACCCATCCCATGTACACATCTAGGATTCTCTTTCCTAAAATTCTTCCAACTGTATCTTTCAGGGAAACCGATGCTGATTATGAAGGGTTCACATCCCATAATTCTTGAATTTTAACCTATTAATATAAAAATATTAATTTTTTTTAAAATATATGAAATTTATAATTATATCTAATAAATAATTTTTTTAGTATTTATTGTTATTTAAAAACTATAAAAAATAATAATGAAAATTAAATTATAACAAAAAACAATCTTTAAACCCAATTAATTGGGGCCGACTAGATGTATCAAATGACAAAAAATTGGCATCATTTGATCCATGTAGCTGGATCCTTTTAATATTCTTTAAGGATTGTTAGTTTCTAATAATATATTATTCATTATTACATATTTATGGTAATTAAATAATATGAAATAGTAATGAAAATTACTTACTCTAACATCTTTGGTAGTGTCATTTACAAAACTGTCATCATGTTTCCTATGAACTTTAAACCACATCTCTATTCAAAAAACAGAGTAACCTAATTCATTAAACTTTATAAAAAAATGTAAAAAATTTAGAAAAAACCTTTAGTTATATTAAAATGATATAAATAATAATGAATAAAATACAAACCAAAATTGTTTTTTTCTCAAAAAACTCTGAGACCCTGCAATGTGAGGAATGAATTGCTTCTCATGATTCACAAATTTTTTTAGATAATTCATACAAAAAATAAAAACATTAATAAAAATTATAATTTATTGTGTTTATGTTATTAAGATACTATAAAATGTGAAATTACCTCTTGAGATGCATCTCTATGGATATCGACAAAGAAATTCCATTACTCGCGAGAAACGCCTTCAGGCACTTTCTCATACATTTTTCATGAGCTCAAGGAAGTATCATTAATCTCGTGACATAATCTCCATTTAAAATATCTCCATTTATTTCTCAAAATTTTCAAATTCCATGGTCGCAAAACAGAGTCAGGGACATCAAAATGAAAAAACATCCAGAAATAAAAAACATAACACTTTATAAGTATATTACAAAATTTTACTCATGTCTTTTAAATTAGTTCCTAAGAAACATTAAATTAATATTACATTTATTTGAGTATCAAAAATCTCATTTTTCTAAGCTATAGGAAAATGCTTCCAATCTTTATAATTAATAGGAAAGATCACCATCTTGCAAGAAAGTTGTCTAAGAATCTGCTTGTAAATTCTGGCAGCGTCACTGGTTGACATCCCAAACTCATCAAATAGAATGATAATCTTGAAGTCTTTCAGGTCTCATACATTTACCATATTCATATTTTTATCCCTTTTATGGTTGCCTTTATCTGTTTGAAAAAATCATTAAACAAAAATAAAATATATATTTCTTTTGAAAAATGATATACATACTAGTAATGGTAACTCGTCAATATCCCCTAGATGAAGGGTTAACAAACTGCCCCATTGAAGGAGGTGAATTGGGCAGTGGGATACCAATGAAATTTGGGAAAATATATGGCTTTCTAGCAGTCTCGGGTACAACAGAATCACTAGGATCTATAGAAGATGATGGTAGTGGTGTCATGCTCCAAGATATTGATCGGTTAGGATCCTGATTTTTTTTCTTGGAATTCCTTCATTTCAAATGGTTAAATTCCATATTTTTATAATGTTATGTTGTAGAAAATTGATTAAAATAATTGTAAATATTTTTTTTCGAAAAATGAATGTTTTTTATAAACCATTTTTAATGGAGTTTTGATGGATTCCCATGGAAATTTGAACGGTTCTACGGTGTTTCAGGTTTCGACGGCGTCCTTTACAGCGGTGTCTGTGGATCTTCAGTGGACCTTGGTGGTGCGTTTTGGTGCTGATAAACCTCTGCTGGTGGTCTTTCAAGATTGTTTTGGGTGGTGGGGTTTAGATCTGCCGGTGAAAGTGTCCATTTTAGACAGGAAGGCTTTTTGTGTTGTCCTGGATTCTAGGGAAGATTTCGTGAAGGCTTGGTGCAGGGGTGCGTTCTCTATGGGGCGTTGGAGATTCTCTCTTTCTCAGTGGTCTATGGACGCTCACTTTGGCCGTGAATGTTCCAAAGCGGTGGTGTGGATTTCTCTTCTTGGGTTTCCATTGCCTCTTATGAACGAGTAATTCTTTAAAGCTATTGGGGATTCGCTGGGGGTATTCCTTTGTGCTGATGCTCGTTCCTCTAGCCCGGCAGAGAACTCGGTGGCCAGAATTGGCGTTGAATTGGATATTGCTCAGCCACTTCAGGCTCATCTTGTGCTCAGAATTGAAGGATTGAAGGATCGTCATCAGCATCTGTTCTATCCTGTTTTTCCCAGATTCTGTTCCCATTTCCATATTTAGGGTCATACTTTGCAGGTTTTTCAGATTTCTCATCAGGAGGTTTTTTCTTCTGGGGGGGTCCTGAGGCCCTCCTCTCAGCAGGTTCACCCGCGTGTTCCTTCAGGGTCGGAGGGGCGTGATAGGGGTAAAGGTATTGCTTCGGTTCCCTCTTTTCAATCGTCGGAGGCTTCGTCTTCCAGGCAAGGTGTTCTAGGTGATGGGTGTTTTTCTTCTTCTCGCGAGCTGATTCCTATCAAGCGTGGAAGGGTCGAGGTCTCTGGGGTCCTGCTTCCGTATAAGGGACTCTCTAGGGGCATGGTCTCCTCCTTCTCTTCAGTTCTGCATCCTCTAGATTTTGGGGATTGGTTTCCATTTTGAAGCTATATTTCAGAGATCACCTTGCTGGAATCTGATCCGTGTGATCTTGAAGCTGAGAATCCTCCTGTTATTAGGAAGCAGCCTTGTCTGTCAGTGCATTCTTCTTCAGTGGTGCCTTCTTCTCCATCTGTGCCAGCATTGTTTTCTCCCCCTGCCTCTCCACGGTCTACTTCTTCACCCTCTGTGGTGGTTTCCTATTTGATGGAAGGGCAGGGTTTTGTGTCTCCAGAAGCTTATATCAAGGGTTCTTCCAGAGGTGGTTTTTCTACAGGGGCTATATTCTCGAACGTGCACTCTGGTGTTAAAACAAGATGTCAACCAAAATTGGATGCGATGGCTTCTTCAATATTGTCTCACAGTACAGAGGGCCAGGAGTCTGGGGCCAAATCCAGTCGTGTTCATTTTAATGTTTAGAATTTTAATCTGGAATGCTCATGGCCTAGGGGCTAGAGAAAAGACAGATTTTATAAGCAATGAGATCAGTAATAATCATGTCTCAATAGTTTCTATCCTAGAACCAAAACAGGCTTCCCATAAGATTAATGAGTATGCGCGGAGACTCAAGGTTTGTGGATTTTTGCATGGAGATCCTCCTAACTCTCATGTCTGGATCTTTTGGAAGGATAATGTGTTGGTTGATTCACTGCGTGCTTTAGATCAGTCTCTAACTACAAGGATTTCAGTTGGGAGTTTGAGCTTTATTTTTTCCTTCATTTATGCTAAGTGCGATGCGCAGGTCAGAGAGTCCTTGTGGCATGAGCTTGATGAGTTTAATCCTGATGATTCTCCTTGGATTGTTGGAGGCGACTTCAATATTATCGCATGTCCAGAGGAGAAGAGAGGGGGAGGTGATTTTCCCAGGAATTCCAGTCATGCTTTCGTGTCCTTCATGGCTAGAAATGGTCTTCTAGATGGTGGTTTTGAGGGTAGTAGTTTCACCTCGTGCAACAACCAACATGGAGGGAGACAAACTTATTTTCATCTTGATAGATGCTTATTGAATGAGGCTTCCATTTCAATGTTCTAGGATTCCAGAGTTGTTCATCTGGTCTGGTCTTTATCTGATCACTCCCCTCTCCGTATTTCTTTGGGTGCAGGGGCTAGCAGGAAGGACTATGATGTTTTTTCTAAACTATGGATGGAAGAACTGGGCTTTTCAGATGTTGTTAGGGATGCTTGGGATCTTCAATTTCTGGGAAACCCGTGGAGAATTCTCCATGGAAAGTTGAGATGCCTTAGAAATCTTCTATCCAACTGGAAGAAAAAGATGCCTAGCCGTGATCAGGGGGTGGTTGATATTAGCAAGGAGGTGGATTTCTTGGAGAGGTGTTTGGAACATGTTTGGAATGAGTCTTTATTTCTTGAATTAAGAGTTAAAAAGGACCAGCTTACTAATAGTCTGCTGAGACAGGAAAGATTGGCCAGAGAGGATGCCAGAGTCAGATGGCTTCGGGGGGGGGGGGGGGGGTGAGATCACAATTCTGGGTATTTTCATGCTTGCATTAGGGAACTTCATCGAGTTCAGACACCCAATATATGTAGAGAAGATGGTTCTTTTACCAGTGATCGTGATGCGGTTGGGGTGATGGTTAATGGGGCTCTCAAATCCCTATTGGCTGAACCCATCCCTGGTATGGGAGGAGGGTATCTGAGAGGAGATGCAGAAATTTTTGAGGTCATCCCAAGATGTGTCTCGGAGGATGTTGATGAGGGCTTAAGGAGGTATCCAGATGAGGAGGAAGTTCATGAGGCAGTTTGGTCATTGAATCTGAAAAGAGCTCCGGGGCCAGATGGGTTCCCTGGATCTTTTTACACAGTAATGTGGGATGTGGTAAAAGGGGAGGTGGTGAGAGCTGTCCAGGATTTTTTCCGGGGTGGGAACTTGCCTCGTATTGCTTGTGCCACCAAGGTGGTTTTTATTCCTAAGGTGAATACTCCCCAGTCTATTGATCAGTACCGGCCTATTAGTATGTGCAATGTACCTTATAAGATCCTAGCCAGCATTCTTAATAAAAGACTAGCTACTCACCTAGACTCTTGGATGGATCCGGAGCAGCATGGGTTCATTAAAGGGAGGTCAATTCAGGGTGCTATAGGAGTGGTCCAAGAAATTGCTAGTGGTATTAACAACAGTTCCTTTGGGGAAAACTTGGTGGTGAAGCTTGACATGAGTAAGGCTTATGAAAGGGTGGAATGGGGCTTTGTTCTCAGAGTCTTTACTTGGATGGGATTCTCGAGATGGACTAGTGACATGCTTTTACATTATTTCAGCTCTTCATGGATTGATACCTCTTTTATGGGTAAACAATTTGATTTTTTCAAGGATTTTCGTGGACTTAGACAAGGTGATCCTCTGTCCCCCACTATGTTCATTCTCTCTCAAAATGTCTCCAGTTGTTTTATTAATCAAAGGATCAGTTTGGGTAAAGTACTTCCTTACCATATTAGGAATGATACAAGGGGTATCTCTCACTTAATGTTTGCTGATGAAACTATTGTTTTTATCCATGGCAGTAAACGTTCTGCCCAGGGGCTAATCAGTCTTATTGGGGAGTATTGTAAATAGAGTGGTCAGGTGGTGAATAAACAGAAGAGTTCCTTTTACATAACCAGGAAGCTATCTGATTCAAGGGTTAGGGATGTGGGGGCTATTTTGAATATGGAGTGGGAATCCTTTCCCATGGAGTATCTTGGGGCCCCGGTGAGTCCCTCATCTCGTAGGGTTCATCATTTTGATAAACTCATAGGAAAGATTTCTGGGAGAATTTTGAACTGGAAAAACAGGTTTCTTTCCTTTGGTGGTCGTATCACCCTAGTGAATAGTGTATTGGTCTCAATTACCATGCATATCCTTTCTACTCTAAGGATGCCAAAAAGTGTGATTGTCAAGTTGTACAAGATTATGGTGTCCTTTATTTGGGATGGGCAGATGGAGGGCATGCATCATTGGGCTTTGGGGAGACGTTTAGCAAGACCTCTCTCTGAAGGGGTAATAATCTGAGGAGTGTTTTCTCAACAATGCAGGGGCTGCATGAAAAGCTTGTGTGGGAGGATTTGGAAGGTCGGTCTCTTTGGAACAAGACTATTCAAGAAATATATGGTCAGAATTTGTGTGAACAGAGATCCAATACTTCTAAGATTTGGAAGCTGATTCAGCCTCTGATGGAGATTTTGCTTCAGCATTCTCGGTGGTTAGTGGGAACAAGGAATATTAATTTTTGGAAGCATGATTGGGGGGTTGTTAGGATGTTTTTTCCAGGTTGTCCTGATCTGGGCATGTCCTTTAGTGAGGCTAGTGGCTATCCTAGCTTTCTTCAGGCTGTTCTAGATGAGAATCAGTTTACTATTTTCAGCAATATTGTCACTAGTGATGATTCTGATAAACTTGTTTTTACATGTTCATCTTTGGGCATTTTTTCTATTAAGGATTCCACTCATGTGGTAAGGGTCATCTCAAATGATGATCCCTGGGGAGTGACTTTATGGTTCAAATAGATACCATCTAAATTTAATTTTCTTTTGTGGCGTGTTTGGAATAGATCTTTACCTACTGATGAAAATTTGCAACATATGGGTGTTAATATGGTGTCTAGGTGCTGGTGTTGCAAGTCTCCTCATACTGAATCAGTGGGTCATCTGTTTTAAGGGAGTGAATGGGCTAGAGGCATTTGGAATTTTTTTTGGAATGTTCTTTGGTTGGGATGAGTCTGGTGAGGTGCAAGATGGATTATTTAATTCCTGGTTTAGGGGCACGGACACCCATGGAAATGAGAGGAAGGCCAGGACAGTTTTTCTGGTGGCTGGTTGCTGGATTATCTGGAAAGCTCGGAATGTGATGCGTCATAATCAAGGAAGGGCCTCTCAGGTCAGTATTTTATTCAGAATGAAGAATAATGTCTTGGATCTGCTTCGTCTATGTCTAGAATCGAAAGTAGCGCCTTCAGCGAGTCTTCTCTTTCCGCATCTTGTACGCGACCACTCGACTGGTCTTCCAAAGAAGGGTACGTGGGTTCGATGGAAGGTGCCAATCCAAGGATTAAAACTTAATACTGATGGGTCTCTTATCATGGGGATGATGTGAGGGGGTGGGGTTGTGCAGGATAGGTTGGGTTCAGTTGTAGCTGGTTTTACAGCTGAATATGGAGCAGGGGATGCACTGCATGCGGAGGCTAGAGCAATGGCTTCTGGTTTGGAGATCTGTAATCAGCAGAATATCAAGCTACAAATAGTGGAGACCGATTATTTGGTCTTGTTAATGCGTTTACAGGAAAGATAAATTCTCCTTGTAACATTTCTTATACTATCAGAAGATGCAGAGCATTAATGGGCATTCATGTGGAGGTTACACATACTTGGAGGGAGGGGAATATGGTTACAGATTTTCTGGCCTCTATGTCTTCATCGAACCAAGATATTTGTTCTTTCTTTTCCTTGGGGTCTTTTCCAAAGGAGGGGATGAAGTTTGTACTCAATGATGCTCTTGGTCTACATTATTTTCGACCTCCGTGAGGTTTATTTTTTTGGGGTTTGTTTGTATGGGTTATTTTTGAAATCAATAAAAATGTTACTTTTCAGTCAAATATATAATCATAAGAATGTTCATAAATTATTATATAAAAACATTCATAAATTTTTGTAGCTATAAATTAGATTTATCTCTCAGGGAATGTTATTTAATGAAGTAATGAAAAATAAAAAATGTGATCCCTATATGTTTGTGGCAGTGTTAAAGAACCAATACTAGATTATTCTCTCTTCATACCTCTTCCTTATTAATATTCAAGGATAGGGTGATAAAACAAATATTTGTGATCTATCAATCCTGACATAGTATATGTAGATTTTGGTGACCAATATAAAATAATTAAAGGAAAAATAAAGATAACTATTTCTTAGTGATCATCATCAAGTATACTTTATTAATATAAATCATAGAGTACTTATGGTACACATATTTATTTTAATTTATTTGTATTTTTTTATTTTTTGATGATAGATTCATATTTAAAATGGTTCTATCCACAATTTATGAGAATATGATCATCTCAACAAACCTATTTGAACTCATTCATGTTATAATGAATAATAAAATTTTAAAACCCTTTTAATATGGATTATAAAATGATGTTTGTGTCTTGATTATCATTGAGCAGTGATCATAGTCTCTCCAAGTAATTTATGTACAATATAATTATGGTTATAAAAATTTGTATGAAATAACCCAAAATCATCATACACCAAATGAGTACCGTTGATACTCTATTCCTTATATCTATCTATATTTAGATATAATATATTCTTATTGTTTATGAACCCAAAATCATCTATATTCACATATTGAATTCAAATATTTTGATCAAAAAAAATTAACATTATTATATATAAATTAACAAAATAATACTTATTCATAATATATGTATTTATCCCTTCATAAAAAACATTATTAGTAACACTACTCTCAGGATTCTATTTAATCGACATGAAATTCCCATTAGATTGTGTATTCACTCCATGAGGGGTAGGGTGAATCTATGAGATTATTTTTACATATTTCAAATAATGTTTTAATTTCTCATTTTGATATTTGAATTTTATCCTAGTTATGGTGTATGTAACTATTTATGCATTCTTAACCCAACTGGACACATTAAAAAAATAAACTAGTGATAGCAGCTTGAAGTATATTTTCAAGGATTAAGCCTAATGTGGGAATACACACTATATTGTTTTTAGGATGAGTTTTATATAAAAATTTATCTATAATAAATTATATTGTATACAAATTCAAGATATTGTATCATACATAACACTATAATTACAATGGGTGTGATGGTATCATACACTATAATTCTACTCAATAATAGATTTAGGGCAAGGATAATGCAACCTTTAGGGGGGTATACATTTCCACTAAGGAGTATATCCAAGCCGGGCATAAGAAGCTCGGAGGGGGGGTCCACATCATCGCTGAAGAGGGGAACCGAGATAGGGTGAGGGTGGTTGGAGGGGGGGGGGGGGGTTCACGTTTCTAGAGAGCTGACCAAGTAGGAGGTTAGAGGGGGGGGGGGTTGCAAGGTTCGGGGTTAGATGAGGGTCGTAGGGGTTAGGGGTCACAAGATTGGGGTTACTGATGGGGAGAGGAGAGGAGGAGGGGTGGGGGGAAAGGGGGTCATAGGCTCATGGTTTCCACTGGAGAGAGGGGGGGGGAGGTTGGGGAGGTGGTGGGGTGGGGGGGGGGGGGTAACTGGTCGGGGTCACATAGAGGGAGGGGAGGGGGAGGGACTAGGGTTTTTTTAAACATTTATTGGTGGTTAAATTTAAACCACTGCTAATTGAAAAAAATAAAAAAACATGGATTCGATTTTATGAAACTTCTGCTATATTATATATATATTTTTACCGAGTTTATTTCATAGCGGTTACGAGAACCATCACGAATAAACTGTCACTTACCAAAAAAATTTTGTAGTGTCAACCAAAAGATTTATTCTCCTCCAAAATCCCACTAGAGTATTCCCCTACTTCCAACACTATCTGAAGGACTTCTTATGTTTCCAATAACAACTGAAGGACTTCTCGTATTAATTATAGTTGATCCAAATCTAGAAATATCTTCAACCTTATGGATGACAATCTTCCTCCATGATCCTATAGGATTAGGTTTTATCATGTGACTCTTCAAGATCTTTAGTATTATATTATAGCTTTTTTGGTCTTGAAACTCCTTCCAGATCCAGTTTGATTTGAATTATCCTCGGCTTAGTTGATACTAGATGTATCAGTATCTATGTTCAAACACTCTTTCATAATGGATGCAAGATCTCTCATTTTTCAACAGTATAGAATAACTTTTTTTTTCAAATCCTGAATATTCTTTTGCAACCTACATTACATATGACTATGATAATAATAGTAATAATGATAATGTTGGTTTCTCCTTCTTACAATATTCCATATTTTCTTCCATGCTATCTTTTTCACAATTGCATGAAACTAAAAGTAGTTATTCTTTCTTTTAATTTGGTCAGAGTGAAACCCGATTTAACTTCACATTAATTCTTGATATATTTTTTATAATATCCCAAAATCATTCTTCATCAATGCTACATGAATCACTATCTAGATATAGTGATGTTATTTATTGAAATCTTGGATTAATTTCATCATAAAAAGATCCATAACTTCTTATTATCATGGGAATTATTTTATAATTGAAAACCCATAATAATTACTCATGAAATATCAAACGAATTCATATATACTCATTACTTATTCTCATGGTTAATGAATAACCACTTCTCATTATTTCTTCATGAACTCAATCATGAATCACATGCATGAGTCGAATATGTATCATGTATTCATTTTATTCCTTGATTCTTAAATACCCACAAGATTTAGGTATACTCATTTCTTACTGAGTTTTGAACATACCTATGGTTTTCGTGCATTGTAAACAATGAATGGATCAAACCCATGATGCCACCATAACCCTTGAAATTATCAAACTCCTATATATTAAATGAGTACATAATTCACCTTGACAACATCATCCAATGAAAGCCCAATATTTATATCAGAACTCAATTATCATATATATAATAGAATCCGCATGCATGAATCAATTTTCTAAACTCACCCTCCCATATTTAATGTAAGAATAGATACTTTGTATTTCACCATACATAAATTTATCTTTGTACATGGTCGATTCATGGCATGGAATATTGATATGAGCATATAATCACTTTGTTCCTCATGTAGTAGCTCATAAATCATATGATCATAACTGAAGGTAGCACCATAAGACTAGAAGTAACACCTTAATACTGGAAGTAGAATCTAATTACCAGTAGTAGCACCAGATAACTGGTGTTAGTATTTATTAACCGGTGTTAGTACACAGTGCTTGGTGGTAGTACTCGATTAAATAGTGGTAGCAAGGCATTGGTTACCCTTACGAAAATAGTATCCTGCCTTTACATGGATTTAACAACTCATGGAATACCCTTACATAGGTCCTTCAGGTACCCTTATACTACCTCTATACCCTTATGTATCCTTGTGGTTACCCTTATGTGGGTAATAGAAATCTTGGAATACTTTTACATATGACCAAATACCCTTACACAAAGATTTTTTTACATGATACTCTTTTTCAATATATATCCTTGAATTTCACTGAATATTCTCATCATATATAATACCTTTTAGGTTCTTCCATTTAGAATTAGAATGTTGTTATTTTTTTAAAATTGTAATACCATTAATTTTATTACTAAAACATGGGTTATATTTTTTATTAAGTGTTTATAATATATTTTAGTGGAAATTTTTTGATATTGTAACGGTTTGATGTATAACAAGATAGGAAATATAACTATTGATGATTAAATGGTAATTTTACTAAGATACAAAAGATTAATATAAAAGATGGATATGATAAATATTAATAAATCCTATTTATGTATGAGTAAATCCATTTTTTGGTATGAATACATAGGGAATACGAGGGGATATTAAAGTATATTGGGTAGCTATATATGATTTCCCCCTTTTCGTAATTTTTTTCTAGTGTCCTATGTATGATTAATCAGAGATTATTTTATTCTATGTAAGAATAACTCTAGGCTCGATCATGCCACATAAGATTAAACTCTTCAACAAAATCACTATGGGAAAACCCGTTTTTTGCGACAGACTATTTGCGACGATAATAAATCCCGTCGCAAATAGTTCGTCGAAGAGATTATTTGCGATAGATTGACCAACCCATCTCAAATAACCAATTATTTGCGATGAGAATAGGTGCCCCGTTGTAAAAACTTACGCGTGTTTTGTGCGCCAAACCACACAAAAGGGTATTTGCGACGGGCGGTGCCTACCCGTCGCAAATGCCGGTAGGCGGTAAGACCTAGTTGCGACGGGGGATCCCCCGTCACAACTAGTTCGACCCCCAAAAGGTATTTGCGGCGGGATGTTGTCCCGTATCAAATAGTGTGTCGGCAGGTTACTTTTTACGATGGGCCCCGCCGCAAATAACCTTTTAACCGTCGAGCGAAATTAATGCGGCCGAAGGTATTTGCGACGGGACCTGTCGCGATATGTTCTATTAGTTACGGGAAACCCATCGCAAATAGTCTCGTCGTAACTAATCTAACCTATATATACCCCCCCGTCCGTTTTTTCATCCCTTCTGAATTTCTTCTTCATCTGCTTCTCTAAACTATAATTTTAGAGAAATTTTTTTTGAAAGTTAGTTTTTTTACGAAGAAGTTGTGAAGCCGTCTACAATTATAAGAGATCAAGTTTAAAGGTATTTATGTTTTATTTAATTTAGTATTTATTTAACTTTTTTATATTAATTTTAATTATTGTTGATTAGTTGTAATTAAGTTAAATTTAAATTGTTTTTTCATCCGTAATAATTAGTAATAAATAGTAATAATTAGTAATAAATAATAATAAATAGTAATAATTAGTAATAATTAGTAATAATTAGTAATAATTAGTAATAATTAGTAATAATTAGTAATAAATAGTAATAAATAGTAATAAATAGTAATAATTAGTAATGAATATTAATAATTAGTAATAATTAGTAATAAATTATAATTATTAGTAATAAATAATAATAATTAGGAATAAATAGTAATAATTAGGAATAATTAGTAATAATTAGGAATGAATAGTAATAAATATGAATAAATATGAATAAATACCAATAAATACGAATAAATACCAATAACTACGAATAAATACCAATAAATATGAATAAATACCAATAAATACAAATAAATAGCAATAAATAGCAATAAATAGCAATAAATAGCAAAAAAATAGCAATAAATAGCAATAAATAGCAATAAATAGCAATAAATAGCAATAAATAGGAATAAATAGTAATAAATAGTAATAATTAGTAATAATTAGTAATAAATAGTAATAAATAGTTATAATTGACAATAAATATCATTAATTAGCAATAATTAGCAATAATTAGGATTAATAAGTAATAATTAGAAATAAATAGCAATAAATAGCAATAAATATAAATAAATATAAATAAATAGCAATAAATAGAAATAAATAGCAATAAATATCAATAAATAGAAATAAATAGCAATAAATAGCAATAAATAAGAATAAACAGCAATACATAGGAATAATTTTTAATAATTAATAATAATTAGTAATAATTAGTAATAATTAGTAATAAATAGTAATAAATAGTAATAAATAGTAATAAATATTAATAAATTGCAATAAATAGTAATAAATAGCAATAAATAACAACAATTAGCAATAATTAGCAATAAATAGCAATAATTAGCAATAATTAAGAATAATTAGAAATAATTAGGAATAAATAGCAATAATTAGGAATAAATAGTAATAAATATCAATAATTAGCAATAATTAGCAATAATTTGCAATAATTAGCAATAATTAGGAATAATTAGAATTAAATAGCAATAAATAGTAATAAATATTAATAAATAGTAATAAATAGTAATATTTAGTAATAATTAGTAATAATTAGTAATAATTAGTCACAATTAGTAATAATTGGTAATAATTATTAATAATTAGTTAGTAATAAATAATAATAAATAGTAATAAATAGTAATAATTAGTAATAATTAGTAATAATTAGTAATAAATAGTAATAAATAGTAATAAATATTAATAAATAGTACTAAATAGTAATAATTAGAAATAATTATGAATAATTAGAACTAATTAGCACTAATTAGCACTAATTAACTCTAATTAACAATAGGATGTAAATTACTATGAGAGCAAGAGGATGGTTCGTAATATGGGTCTTAGTTATCAGAAGATTCATGCCTATGCAAATGATTGCATCTTATATTCTGGTGAAAATGATTCATTGGATAGTTGTCCCACATATGGACAATTGAGGTATAAATAATCTCAACTGGGGAAGTCTAGATCAATTCTTGTAAAATAGTTGATATATTTCCCCCTTACACCTAGGTTGCAGTGTTTATTTATGACTTAGAACACAATGTCAATGAGGTCATGGCACAAAACCAAGATTTCAACTGATAAAAGCTTGAATCATCCATCTGATGGTGATTCATGGAAATATTTTGATCGACTACATCCGTATTTTTCTTTAGAAGCTCGAAATGTGCGATTGGGTCTTTCTTATGACAGTTTCTGCCCGTTTAGTTCTTATGGTAGTTCGTATTCATGTTGTCCTGTCTTTATAACTCTGTACAATTTACCTCCATGGATGTTGATGAAGGCGCCCTATATCTTTTTAACCTTATTAATCTCAGGACATCTGAAAAATAATATTGATGTTTATTTGAAACCATTGATTGATGAGTTAAATTCATTATAGAGTAATGGTGTTAGAATATATGATGTTGCCATGAAACAAAATTTCATATTAAAAGATGCATTGATGTAGACTATTAGTGAATTCTCAGCATATGTCATGTTATCTGGATGGAGTAAAAATGGTCCGAAATGATGTCCTTACTGTATGAAAGACAACAAAGAATTTATGCTCATCGATGAAAAAAACCTTGCTATTTTGACTGTTGTCGCTGATTTCTTCCAACCGATCATCCTTTTCAGAGGAACAAATCTCATTTCAGAAAAGGTACAATTGAAAGGGATGAACCTCTAAAAATGATCTTAGGTATAGAGTTAAAATCAGTTGTATTTTCATTACCTCCCATCACATTTGGGCTAATAGTAAACCAACAGAAAATTCATGGCCTTAGGAAAGAACATAATTGGATAAAACAGAGCATTTTTCGGGATCTTCCATATTGGTTTGATTTGTTGGTCCACCACATATTGTATGTCATGCATATTGAGAAGAACTATTTTGATAATTTATTTCATATAGTTTTGGATACAACAGGTAAGACCAAAGATAATTTAAATGCATGATTAGATCTTTCCAAAATTTTCAAACAACCGAAACTTGAAATATTTCAAAATGTCATATCATAGAGGTTAATGAATCCAAAATCATCTTATACACTATCCAAATAGATTCACTTATTATTTAGTCAGTGGATTACTGATTTGAGACTTCCAGATGGCTATGATTCCAATTTGGGCAGATGTGTTAAGAATGGTCATATTACCGGATCAAAAAGTCATGATTGTCATGTTATAATAGAAAGACTTATGTTGATTGGATTCAAAGGTTTGTTTAATTATATTATTTGGGATTCAATAATAGACATATCATATTTATTTCGAGACATTTGTGCGGTGACAACATACTATGATCCACTAAGTAAACTTGAAGAAGATGTTGTTGTAATTATATATAAACTGAAAAAAATCTTCCCGCGAGCTTTCTTTGACTCAATGGAACATTTGATATTACATTTTCCACATGAAGCTAAATTTGGAGGTCTGATACAGTTTCGATGGATGTACCCATTTGATAGATTCATGCATAAATTGAAGAAAAAAGTATGTAACAAATCATCTGTTGAAGGCTCAATTGCTGAAGCTTATTTGCAAGAGGAAATTTATTTTTTATACTCTCATTATTTTGAATCTGAATATCCCTCAAAACACAACCCCAAGGGATGGAATGAGAGGAATGTTGATGTTGAAATGGAAAATCAATTATCAGTTTTTATCAGCCAGAGATTGGCTTTGGTGGAGTTCATGAACGATGTCTTTCAGATAATGAACATCACAGAGCTCATACATATGTTCTGCTCAACTGTGAAGAAATGATATCATTTGTACTATGAGTGCTTCTATCACTTATTCTATAATTTATGTTACAGTAATTAAAATTATTTTATTTGTAGGTTATATGATAATCATATCAAGAAACAACTTCCATAAATTACCACAGCTGATCTTGAAGAACGTCGACAATTTTCTCTCTCTCAATGGTTTCAAAAACTGGTAATATAAATTATCGATGGTTTAACATATCAATTCAATTTATTATTTATTATATTGATAATTGTTTTACAAATTTTCAAGTGTCTCAACATGTTGATAAAATTGATAATCAACTATGAATATTGAATAACTCACCATCCAAAATGGTTAAATATTACAATACATATGTGGTGAATGGTTTTCGATTTCATAAATGTGCATATAGGGAATCAAAAAAAGAACAATGAACAGTGGAGTTTTCTTGAGAGGATCACATCATAGAGAAACTCAAGTTTACTTTTACAGAATGCTGGATGAAATTATTGAACTGTGTTATCTAGGAAAAAATTACATAACAATGTTTAAATGTTAGTGGTTAGATACTGAGAGAGGATTGTGTGTTCATATGATTCATGGAATCGTCAATATTAAATATAAAAGTATTCTTGTAGTAAATGAACCATTTTTACTAGATCAATAGGAACATCAAATATATTATGCAAAGTATTGTGCTACTTCAAGAGACCCGAGTGATTGTTGGAGCATAATAAAAATGAAATCTCAGGACAATTAGTTTACTCAAACTGAATGTGGTTTTGATGAAGTACAAGGAATTGAATTTTTTCAAGAGACTACTCAAAATCCATCCTTTTCATAGAGACATGAATATCGATGATGACACCACATAATTAAGGGTAAATGGTGATGATGATGTTAATGATGTTACAAATGAATTTGAAATGGAAAGAGATGATGAAACTGAAACTCATATAAATATTGATGACACCGATGATGAATATGAATACATTGAAATTTTTAGAGATGAAGATGATGATGAAGGTCAACATTGGCATAGTTAAATGATGGTTATAATCTTAACTAATATATATCTATATGTAATAGTTATTTTTAACTATCTACTAACAGTAATTATTTTGTGTTTCAGATGGACCCTAATCTATTTTGTGAGTTGGAGGAGGCTGATCTACCTTTGAATGATGAGTATTTGGTATCATCTAACCCTCAAGCTACTAGTGATTCAGGGGGTACACGGAGGGGGCACGATCTTGCGTGACTGATGATTCCTGACCCTATCCCCGAGCGACTTCCACATCTTGGTTTCGATCTACGCACATGGAGGTATGGTGACCTGTGTATTTTATTTAGCTTTCATTAATTTATTTATATACTAACTGTTTTATTATTTGTTATTTCTTACGGTTTTGTGCATGTAGCTGTTGGGTAGTGGAGAGCTATCTTGTGCAATTCTTTTTCTTTGCCATGGATCACATGGGAACAAATTCCCATTGATGTGCAGCTTGAAATGTTCAATCAAGGGCTGGTACATAAATAAATAATATTTATTTAGAAATTTATTTCATTAATAACTTGAAATTATAAATTATTTTTAAGGTTTATGGTATCTCATCGATGATAGCATGCGTGATGCTATCCACGAGGCATGGGAGGTGTCTATGCATGAGCGTTTCCGTTAGTTTTTTCAAAATTGGAGAAGGACAACCATTAAGAAAGAAGAAGTGACAGTATTTGATGAGTCATTTAGAGCCCACAAACCAGAGTACATTTCATCTCAAATTCGAGATGAATTATGTTCACACTGGTTGAGTTGTTGATTTCAGAGGAGATCTTTATTGGGCCGACAAAACTAGAGGAGATAGGAGGTGACACATTGAGCTGGTAGCCGTACATTCAGTATGCATAGAGAGCATCTGGTAAGTATCTTTTTTTAATATTTTTTATAACATTACATATAAAGAGTATATTTTATATTCATATAGGCATTTGAGCATCCCAATATTATAGAGTACGACGTTTATCAGAGGATGTACATTGATCCAGCCACTGGAGAGATTAGAGGTGATCACCAGTGTCAAATTGTGGTTAGTATTATTTCTTTTTCAGTTTGAAAATTAACTGCATATAATATTTTAAATATTTTAATTTCAAATTGAAACTGAAGGATTCATATGTGGTTGCAATCTCTCAGACATGGGCTGAGAGTCAGGCCAAGATGGATGATCAGACTAGTGCCCACTATTTCGATGAGACGACATGGATGCAGGCGACCTAGTATGCCTTTAAGAAGGGCCGAGTAGTTTCTATACACTCTCAATTGACTCCTAGGACTTATTATGGTGCTGTTGTGATGTCAGCATCCAGCTTGAGAGGAGCTCATGGAGAGGCATCATCTTTTGGCTCACAGTATCAGGAGCAGTTGCGAGCTCAAACTGAGCTTATAGAGAGCTTGCAGAAGCAACAGAAAGAGATGTGTTAGTAGTAGTAGCAGTAGCAGCATGAGGAGGATATGTGTCAATGGCATCACCAGCAGCAACATCAGCATGAGGAGGACATGCGCCGATGGCAGCAGTAGCAGAAAGAGGAGATGAAGTAGATGCGTCGTCTGACCCGTAGTTTAGGGACGAAGTTTCCTCCACCATCTTCTCTAGCTCCTCCAGCTCCTCTTGAAGAATATCACCCCAGTGATTTTTTTTTCTATTAGAAACATTTGAATTGAAAATTTATTTTAATATGAACTATTTATAATTTTTGTCTTTTATATTGGTGCAAATATTGCATTTTTTTTATTTTTAATATTTTAATATTTTAATATTTATTATTAGTATTATATATTTTAATGTTTTTTTATTTTACTAATAATAATAATAATAATAATAATAATAATAATAATATTTTATGATTTTTCATATATATTTTTTCTGAATATTGAGAATTTTAATATTTTTTATTTTTATTATTATTTTAATAATATTAATATTTTTTTTATTAATCATAATTTTATTATTTTATTATTATTTTAAGTATTTTCAAATATTGATAATTTTAATATTATTTATTTATTTATTATTTTAATAATATTAATATTATTTTTTCATTAGTCATAATTATATTATTATTTTTTTATTTTATTAAGTATTTGTGATGGGGCCTTTTGAAATGGGGGCCCATCACAAATAGATTATATATATATATTTTATAAGATTTTGCAACAAGTTGCTTTATCGTCGTAATAACTTTTTTGTGATGGGCCCGTCACAACAGGTTTATAATATATAAGGTATTAGCGATAGGCCGACATCCTGTGGCAAATACTTTTTGTGATGGGCCCATCGTGAAAGGTTCTTGTATATATAATGCATTTAATCGGACATCTCTTTGCGATGGGACTGTCGCAAAAAATACTAGCTGCGACACTGTTTTCTGCAACGATCTATTTGCGATGGGATCCCGTTCCAAATAGCCCATCGCAAATATTCAAAATTCTAATGGTGAATGTTCATTTTATGTTATTTAAATAATTACAAGGGTTTTTATGAGTAATATACACTTAAATAAGAGTAAATCTACATATCATGATGCTATTTTTGGGTAAACAAAAACTATATAAGAACAAATTTAAATTTTATAAGTCTATATAAGTTTTATATTTACCTAAAATCAATCTAATCATTATATAAAAGTCCATAATACTTAATAATTACCTTATATAATATTATATAAGTAAGTGAAATCATTAAATGAAGTTGAGAAACCATTGATAAAGAAAATAAGTCACATGGATAACATGCATCTTAGAGAATATCCCCACACAATCTATTTAGCCAAATTAAAAAGTACCTCAACTGAATACCTATGTGGAAACTATACAAGGAAAGAAGTGTTTTTCTATTAATCATTGGATGTGAACATGATGGTGAGATGAATCCAAGAGAATCATTAGGAGAACCCAAGTACATGGAATAAATCTTTAAATGAAGATATATAGGGTACAATCATAACATGAATATGGATTAATCATAATAGAGTAGGATTTTAAAAAGAATAATCGACTAAATAAAAAAGGGGTAAACACTTTGGAGGTTATAGGATGGATGTGAGTTGCACTAGGAGTGATATCTAGATGAGGATCTTGAGATTGACTTGAATTAGAAAAGTTCATTTCACTCTTTATGTTTTTTCAATTTTGTACGAACATTAAGATTCTTATTCCAAGGATAAATAAGTTATGAATCCATTATATATTTTACTTAGTTGAATCCAAGAACATTTTTATTCAAAATATTATTATTAATTATTTAATTTTTTGATAAAAAATTAAATGATCTTAGGGTAAATGATATAGATAAAAAGTATATTCCTAATTCGAGCACTAGAGTATTATATATTGGAATTTAAGGGATGATAATTACAAGGATTTTAGTGGCATCATAATCACATTTTTTAAATAACTAATTTTAAGAGATAATATTAACCTTATAGTGAATCGTGATCTTAGTAATAAATATAAGGTGATAGTGAAAGGAGTATCCATATAATTGGTGATGTTTTAAACAACACTCTATCCATAATTCAACTAATTTACAATATTGAGTATTGTTACTACAAAGTTCTCTCAACTACCTACTCATAATAGTTCAACCCAAATACGCTTGGTGTCTATCTTGAACACAAACATACTCATTTCTTCATAGTGGGGCACTATAAAATTTCCATACCTTTCATGTTACACAAAACCCATCATATTCCCCTTTTTCTCATTCTTATTACACAAGTGATTAGTGGATTAACTTTTTTCTAATCATAGTTGATATGAAATGGTTTATTACTAATTTTTTTACTTCAATGACCATGTTTAATGGAATTAATATTATGTACCATACATTATGAAACTACTACAGGAATCTAGAATATTTAATTTATCATAATCCTTGGTTTTTAGATATATTGAGAAATATAGATGATTTTATTTGATTACAAAGACCACTAAAAGGAATTTCAACATCCATTTTAGTGATTCATATATTTTCCATGATCTATAAATATTTTTTTGAAGTTAATAAGAAAAAATTCCTTCACATTATCATTTAACCATTTTTTTAGCGCTTTATCCATTATTTTTATAATATATCGACTAGCTAGTCAGTCTCTATATGAATTAGTTTCAATATTGTGTCTTCTACTATTAACCATTTATATTTTCCTCACCACACATATGTTATTTTAATTTTTTTAAAAAACAAAGGCATCTTTGTTAAATAAAAATACGACTCTCGTGTGATCATAAATAATTTCATTCCATAGGATTAGAAATGCATTATTCAGAAGTTGACATAAAAAATAGTTTATTTAATTTAAATAAATAATTTTATGCATTCATTAGTCATAATGGAATTTTATGCATATCAATCAAAAATGATAATTATTTTAAAAAATTATTTTTTAAAATCCTTTTAACTAAAGACATGATTCCTTTTACACATTTAGTATTACATGCTCTACTAAAGCCGAAGATGCTCCAGTACATATACAAAAGGCCTAATACATGGCCCGAAATCCCATATTCAGTAAATAATAAAACTACTATAGTACCTCACTATAGTACATGCTATAGTATTTGCACTACTACAGTGTTGTATTACTGCTACAATACCACAAAAAGTTTCCCTTCCCATATTTGAACGTGAGTTTGATGTAGGATTATGGGGTAACTTTACTAGTCAGGTAATCCCCTAGCTAAAAATTTATTTTTTATCCCATTTGAATTATATACAATTTGATTTCCATTCAATTTATAAGTTATATATTTTATAATGAAACACTATTTCTTGGAATATTTATTTTTTTAATTTATTTTTTAAATATTTTACTTAAAGAATAATAATAATAAAATATACACTCATTTGGATAAGGGAGGAATTAAAAATTTAATTTAATTAAAAGAATGGTAATATTTTTCTGAATAATGTTAGCTAAAGTAAGAATCATTTTATAGGAATTTATTTAATAATTATAGTTATCATTTACTTAGTAAGAGTTTAATAATATAGTTATCAATATTGGAATTATCCTGTCAAATTTAGGAAATTGTGAAATTTTGGTTGGTTTTGTAGATATATTTTCTCAAGAAAATATTTAAATATGATATTTTAATATAGTATATAGTATAAGTGTATTATTATATAACAATTATATAGTAAATAATTTACTTATTATCATGACTTAGTATATGTATTTTTTAAGAATTAAATTATTTTCAAATAATTAACTCAACCTTCCAACTATAATAATATTTTAAAAAAAAATAAAAAAAATATTTTATTATATTAAAAAAATATTTTTATTTAATATCTTGTTTTTAATTTTTCGAATGATTCTAATTGTTTTTAGGGGTTTTAAAATATGGTGAGAAAATATTTTTAAGTGAAATATCATGGTTTTCAAATGTGTCTTGTCTTTGGAAAACATAGAACTCTTCACTAAATTAAATTCATTATTTGGGATGTTCATTTTTATAAGACACTAAAGAACATGAATATCCTTGTGCCATATTTATCTTCTTTAATATCTCTTCTTGGGTTGGAAATATGATTAAAAGATTTATAGAAATATTTCCATCCTTATGAAACCTCCCATAGATATCTTTTAAAACTCTTGGGTTACCATCTATTGACCAACCCTCTTTAAATTTTACCTTTTAATGTGGAATTTGTTACACTAATTTGGCACTAGCACTTTCTTTTGCTTCTTCAAATCTTTTAGCCTTTTCCAAATCATCCGACCATATTAAAAAAAGTTCTTTTGAAACAGAATTATCCAATTTGGAATATCCACATGATTTCTTATGATTGTATTTATAAAATTAGTATTTTTTTCTCTTTTTATATTTTAATTAGGATAATTTCATATTTTACTCTTGAGTATTTCTATTTATACAACTACCCATTGATTATTTTCATGAAACCATGGTGTGAGATATTTTACCATAATAAAAAACAATTTTCTTTTTGATATATCACTTATATTAGACTTCTTGGGTATGTTACCTAAGGATAAATACTGAAAAATTCTCAATAATGTTTCATCCAACTCTTTCCTTTTATTGAACAATTTCTTTTAGATATTATACTCCCAAGGTATCTTTCCTTCCTTCCTTTCTAACCCACTTCTATCTGAGTTGCGGTACTCATTTCCTTTTAATAAATGTGTGATAAATAATGGGTGTATACCATAAATAATCATAGATATTACCACTCATAAAACTATAATCACATAAGTTTTTTGATTAATTAAACTAATTATTTATGAATATATTATTCTAATTACATGGATGTTTCTTTTGTTAAACATGTTGTTTATTCTTATTTTGTTTTCTCCCTCTTAATTATAGATTTATTTTAACTTAATAAATTGATATATTACACAAAAATATAATGGTATATTTATATACCTATAACAATACTAGAAATGATCAATAAACCTTTATTTTCTTATTTAGAGTGAATTTTGTCTAGAAAATTCATATCAAGATCTTATATACATTATTTCATCCACTATTAACATGGTAGTAGGCTTATAAACACATTTTTTCATCTGTTTTTGTATATAATTTTATTTAAAACCCACATTATCCAAAAAAAGATTTAGTATGATCAATAAATTTTGACTGGATTGTATCTTTTTCAAAGAGTTATAATGACTCTTTAGATGATCTCAGGTTATCTTTTACACTATCAAGACCCTATTTTGAGATAACATATTCTTATAAATCTTGTGTGGTAGTATCCATTTTCCCAAAAGTTTTATAATCTCTATTTTAAAAAGTTTATAGATTTTTTAGTATTATCATAACCTCAAGAAACTTCATGTTGAGAGAATAGTTTTCATCCTCACCTAATCTCAAATTATCTACCCATTTTCTCCATATTTTGAGTATTATATTTATGAATCTTTCTTGATTCTCATAAAGAGTTATCAATATATTTAATTACTTTTTAGTTGAACTCTATCGGAGTATATTTTATATTCATAGAGGTTTTATATAATTTTATCAATGCATATATTACTTCTTTAAGATTTTTTTTCACTATCTTCTAAAAATATATATTTTAAATTCCTCTTCAATCAATGAAAATATTTTATTTCAAATACTTATAGATTATTACTTGGATTCCATTAGTTGTGAGAGGACTTTGAATCTTTAAAATTTCTTTACCAAAATAATTTTCATTTCTTTAGCCTCTTCAACTTTCTATGATTTTTATTTAAGTAGTTCATTGATAATTCCAAGTATAAAAGTGATTAAATCAAAGAGAACATTATTCAAATACCTTTTTATTTGGGAGTATAAGTTTTCAAAAGTTTTTATAGAATCATATTCTCAAAATATTCATAAATTGAGCTTCCTTATTTAAAAGGGTAACATTCAATTGATTTGATATATTCACATCTTCTACTTTGATTAGATTTAGGGAGTGATAAATCTTTTTTGTCTCTTGATATTTTTATCAATTTTTTTTCCTCCCTGTTCTTCCTATTTTACAGTGTTTTGGAATAAAAAATAATATCTTATTTAACAGGGGCAGAGAAAAGGTCTTCCACTTGAGTCACTTCTAGATCAAATTTGAATATGCACTTATATAGATTATTTAAAAAAGTGGTGGAAAAAATGATCCAACCATAGCTAGAACTATTCTCTGAAAACACTTGTAGAGCCCAGATGGATCATTCAAGGACACTGGGGGGGGGGGGTAAATCACTATACCCAAAATTTACTAAATTTTACCTTCCTTTAATTAAAAAATTTTATGGTGTAACCTTTACCCTGGTTGAGAAGAATGGAATAATAGGCATGCTCTATAACCTCACCTGACCATATGATACAGAAACAAAAAAATAACAATACTACACAATATTTATAAGGTTCGCCCTCAATGTGAGTTATTACTCCTTTCCATGATTGAATTTTTTTTCAAGTAATTTAATTTTATCATAACTATAGAAATGTAGTAATAATAATTGAAATTTAAGCCACACACAATGATTGGGATAGTATCATCAAAATCTCAAAAGGCAGGGCCAATTATATTTCTAAGTGTATAGATTTTTATATACTAGTACTCTATGTAATTCAATGGTGTTATTTAGATAGTTACCACCTATTCTTAAAGACTCCTCCATGAACCACCTAACATGTCTTAAATCACTAAAGAGTGATCATAAAACACACATGTAGGCTGTCCATGTTCTCTACTCAGACTCACTATGATATTTAATCATAGTGAATCTTCAAGAGTCTCTATGCCAATATTTAATTACTAAGTGATACATCGGTCCCTCTTCTTTATCTCTTATTAGATAAATAAAAATTTATTATTAGTAGGACTATTGTTGAAGGCACTAAAACTCCTCAACACCTATTATTCAATATCGATAAGGTAGAATCAATATCAGATTCTATATTATATTCTTATTTGATCTATAAAATATATAGTAAGAATATATGAGTTGGATATCTCTTTGGTTTTTTGACTTACAGATAGTACAGAAAGAGTAATAGTGTTGAACCCCACATCCTTTTCTTCCTCTTATTATCTTTATATTCATAGTAATGTGTGAATATATTTCTCATATTCTTTAGTTCCAAATTCCCTGAGATATCAAAATTTAATTTATTAAAATTTCATTCATTAATGATCAATATATTTGGTCTTTTAGTTTCCTTTCATCCTCATAGGGACTCAGGATTTTAAAATTCATGTGATAGTAATAATATTTCTAATCATTCATCTATAATTACCATTACTTTAAGCCAACGAGCCTATACCCGAGTGGTAAGGGCTCCTGCTTGGCATCCAAGAGACCCAGGTTCAAAACTAGGTGGAGGCGAATTTTCGGGTTATTGTAATAGCACTATAGAAGGCACTGTAACAGGCACTGTTTGGTACTGTAGTAGCCGGACTATTCACCTGATTTGGGCTTTCGGGCCACCAGTTTGGGCCTTCGGGTCTCAGGGCCTTCGGGCCATCAAAGGCCTTCGGGCCACAGGGCCTTTGGGCCATTGAAGACCATGAAGTAGCCCAGTTCACACAGAGTAGGCCCCAGATGAGGATCAGAGCACCAGTAGCAGTCACCAGAAGCAGAGCTGACTAGATTGGAAGAATGAGAGGGTATGGAAACCGCCATCAGGACCAAGCACCGTGCAGCTTTGTACAGGGCAATGCTAGCTGATCAACAATGCAGGTGGGGAGCTAAAGGCAATCAATGATGCAGAAGCTAGGGAGGGGTAGTTCTAGTGGGTTGGGCCTACGAGTCATGTATTGGGCATGATATGCCTTTGGGCCTTCAGGTCATGTATTATGGGTCATGTTGGGCCTTGTGCCTTTTGCCTATGGGTCATGTACGGGTTCCCCTTAAACCCTTAAAAGGGGTATTATCTATAATAAAAATAAAAAAGAATTCCTTCACTCCATTCGGGATACCATTACTTTAAAATAGATCCATGTTAGCATATACACATTGGGTAGGTATAAACACTCAAAACTTCTTACACATGTGGCTGAAAGTGTTTTCTCAAGTGGTTTATGGAATAAATCATTCTTCATTCCACATCCACAACACCAAATTGATCTCCATGATAAACCCTTAGTCATTTCACATGAAAAAATATCTTGTAAGATATGGATTCTCCTTACACATTATAACACTCAACATTTTAAATTTCTATGTAAGTGGATTCTATATTCACCATGCTTCATAATGCAAACCCATATTGAATCAAATATTTGTGATATTTTTATTATTTTATAAACTTACAACATCATATTGAAACCTCAATTTGAAACATGGAACTCCTATTTTGAATCCATTTTTTTAAATTAGTTGGGATCATTGAGTTTAAATAACCATGATATATCAATAATGATTAAATAATAATACACCATCATACTTATCTTCTTCATACTCTATCTTCACCTTTTTACATGTATACACATCAGATGAGATTTCAATTGTTTCTCATACCACTATATCTTTCCAATTTAAATAGGTTGAATGCAAACTCATTTATAGTTTCATGCTTGGTATGAGTAATTTATTTGGTATTTTCACTCATGTTATGATCAAATCAGGTGCAACAAGATCTTGTTATGTGAGCCCGAGGTAGAAGATGACTGAATGAGTTTTCATTCAGGGAAGTGCATAGAAAAATTTTAAATGTATGAATATTTACATGTAAAACTTAATCCTACATTAAAAAACTAATACGGATGGATTTATTTAATATGAAAATTCACTCTATCACCTTCTCAATGAAAATCACTAGTGTTCTTGCTTTCTAGTCCTTCACCATTCTTGACCCCCCATAGTGGCTGCTAAGAATCCTTTGTCCCTTCATACTCACATGAACCCAAATAGGTGATATCCATTCTATATGTCTCTCCTAGCTGGATATTAGTTTTAATCTTAACTGTATGCCATTAGCGGTTAGGATTAATGGTTGGTTGAGCTATCCAAACAGATTTCCAAATTTTTGGATTTTCTTCTAATAACATTTCTAATATATAATAGTGAACACAAGAATGTTTGTAGTACGCTTGAAACTCAACTTCCAGGATTTGATTTTAATATCTCACTTCATACAGTCATTCATGCATAAAATCTTCTATCATAAATAACATATAGATGAATCTCCTATTTTAATATCTTCTTGAAAATACACTTTCCCAACAAGTATTCTTCATGTCAAACTTAGAAGCACTCAAGAATCATTCTCCCAAACTTTCCCACTTCAAAAAAGTTCAACACATATTAATATATTCTTATTCATTAAGGAAGCTATAGTTATTGAAAACAAATACAACCATCAAGTTTGGGATCTTCATGGTTAAGAAGTGAGAAAAAATTGTTTGGAAACCATTTTTGTATTTGTAAATAATATTATTTTAATTCCAATATTCCAAAATCCTATGAAACAATTATTTTTTTATTCTCCAAATTTATAATAAATAACACCCCATTAATATCACCCCATCACCTACTTGTATATTTTTACTATTAAGGTTGAAAATGATTTTTTTCTTTATGTATTAAGAGATAACCATGAAGGGTAAGGATTTTTCTCTCTCCCCCACTCCCCCCTCTATACCTATATCCATATACTATTTTTAAGTTCATTTACAATAATACGCTCTATATTCTATTTCCTATTCAAATATAATTTCATACCAATTATAGTACAACCCATTTAAGTTATTATACCCATGAGTATCCTATTTTATCACTATTTATAATAAAAATATTTTTTCATAATAATCATTGTATCTTCCTTAGGAGGGAAGTTATCATGTGTGCCCAAAAAAAATTTTAGTTATGTGGGTGGTCACATAGACTATCTATATTTATATGGAAACATTACATATCCTCTACTTTCTTTAACGAGGAATATTTTATAATCTCTCTTTATATTTTTATACTATAGTGATACATTCAATTTAATTCTTGATAATCAATTATTATTAAATTTTTATGATAAAATTGAATCTTCATTAATTATCATTAAAATAGAAGACACCTTGAAATTTCTTGTATAATTAACAAACAAGTTTTAGAGAATATAAAAATAATGACACTATTAAATTCAGTTAAATAAGAATTACTAATTTAGGAAATCCTTTTTATTCAATAAGTGAACATATTATAAATCAAACTAATTAAATGTTTTAAAATAACCCAATCATATAAAATTACATATTACATTATTTTACAACCAAACAAGGCCTTAATCAATTTAATACAACTTGAATTCAAATGAAACTCATTTTAATCATAAAGGCACTGACTAAGTAGGGACAATATCAGTGGATGTGTTTTCCCCATAAATCAAAAACCTATATTTTTATTTAAACCATTTAAAACATAGATAAAATTACACTATACCCATTTGAAAAATAAACAACAATAAAAAATACAAAAATATGGTATACTTAATAAATCAAATCCCTAAAAAATATTTTATTTTTTAATTGAAACTAAATCAGAAGTATATTTAGGTAAAATATAATATGAACTATAGGTTAATCAACAATAATAGAAATATATAAAACTACCTTCCATTATCGAATAAATATATTTATACCAAATATAAATATAATATCGAGTCCCTTAATATGATCCACACAATTTAAACCCAAAATCAATAATTTTTCATTTTACCAAATATATTAAAATTATATCAATAGAATTTTAGGGTTATATAGGAGAAAAATGGTTAAGCATAAGTAATAATATTAGAGTAAAACACTTACCTCTGGATTATGGAAGGAATTATTCTCAAATTGATAGAGGATGAGATCCCAAGAAACAAATTTATAAATAGAATCATACCAAAGGTGATACAAACCAGAATAATGAAAAAGGAAGAGGAATCAACATAAATAGACGCGTAATTAATAATAAAAATTATTTTAAAAAGATATATAGTTTGAATGAATGTTTCCTCAAAATTAAAATAAATTTTACCCAAATGAATTGAATAAAGATGAGGACCAAGGGATTATATAAATTTATAAGGGTATATGTATGTGATAGATTATAGAGAGATATTTTCCAAATAGTTGAGGTTTTAACTAACTCAATAGGAAGATGATTGATTGAAGGATCATCATTTCAAGATTGAAATGAGATTGGTTCTCCATTATTAAGTGATATAATTTTCTATTCATACTTATATTATGGTTTTGATTTAAGGAAATCAAGCTAGAGATAAATTTATATAGATGTAAATGGGGAAGTATAGTCTTTTTGACAAGATAATCCGGATATAGATCATCATGTAAATATAAGAAAAGGTTTGAAGATATTTTTTGAAGGAGTGGGTAAGGGGAGATATTTACTAAAGTATATTTTCAATATGGCATATCAGAAAATATATGATCAGTATATTTAAATTATCTAGGAGAGTTTTATATATGTGTAATGATTGGAAATGTCCAAGGCTTTTAATTAGATAGACCTTGAGAATGAAAAATAATTCTATTAGGATAAATCTAAAGTTCATGATCACGCTAAGGAGGATCTCTATGGACCCAAAATCATGTTTTTTTTGTTAGATTTTTTGAAAATGGTATCTGTTACATTCAATGAATTTCATAGTGAATGGAGGCTTTTCATGGTATTGAGGGCCATAGAGAAGTATTGGGCCAATTAAATGTTATTGAGAAGACTTTTATAGATACACAATTAGTTCTATCATTCAATAAATTTAATATTTTTGGGATAATAATATTCTCTAGTGAATTTATGATATGTTTTAAAAATAATAATTTATTTTTTCTCCCATTGTAATTTATTTATGAATTGTTATAGATTAAAAAGTAGGAGTGTTATTAATAGATACTCTTAAGAGGAAGAGGGATAAATATATCTGAAGTTTCCAAGAATGAGATATAATATTGTGCAGTTATAAACATATATATTATTTATTAGCTTTATATTTGACCTATTTAGATGTTATATTTAGGAAGGACATGTTAACTCACATAAGGATTCATGATTATTACTATGAAATATGTGTTCTGTTTAATTCAAAAAAAATCATAGTTGTAAAATTTTACGACCATGTGGTTTATAGCAAGATTGAGAGGGATATAACCTTAGGAAATCATTATTTATAATTATATGGGGGTATTTTATAGTTTTATGGTAGAAATAATTGAAACATTTATGTTTCATTCTTCTTGTCAATGATTTTTTTCTAGATTTATTTCAAATGAATTTTTTATATTAACTCAAGGGAGGTTGGTGGAGTTTATCATTAATAAGATATTATGAATGAGGTTAATAATTATTCCAATATTTTATATGGATTTAAAATATATGAGGTATTTGAATGACCATAATAAAGCCCATCATGTCAATTATTTTATCTATAAGAGTATATTTTCATTGGGATCTTATATATTATTCAAAAATAATAAGGATAATAATTTGTAATTCTATATTAATTAATGAAATTTTAATGAGGTAAATTTTAAAAATATATATCTACTATAAAGGATAGTTTATCTATTTTATCATCTAAGAAATGTTTGATGGTGTATAATGATCACTTTAAAATTTGATTATTATCATATTTGGGTAAGAGATAATTACACGATAAATAAGTCATTCTAGATCATGTATGAGAAATTTATGTTTTTAGTGATGCCATTCAATGACATGAACATGATAACATTGTTTATAGATTATATAATTAAGATATTACTCCTATATCATGTTCCACTTATTGTAGTATACATGAAGGATGTCTTGATGTGCACTCAACCTCTAGAGGAGAACAAAACACACTTAAGGATTATTTTTGACATATTATAAGATCATAACACTAATTTAATGTTATTAACATGTGATTTCTAGATAAAGTATATGATTTTTTAGGACATATGGTATCTTAGTAGGTATCATAGTAGATCTTGAGAATGTATAGGAAATGAATTAAATATACATAGATCCACCAAAATTAGATATTTTCTCTATAATGATAGGCCATGAGTATCCACCAATGGTCAAATGATCCCATGCCCCAAAATTACCATTGTATAAACCATATATAGGCCTACCCCTGAAGGTTTTTTCTTTCCATATGAAAATATGGATCAACATAGGGAAGGATCCAAAATTACTAATTTTGAATATATAGTTTTTCTTAGTAAATAATATGTGATCTCATAATTTATCCCATAATAATCTAGTGTATCTATTGTCAAATTGATGAAAAGTAGGATTCAAAACCATTTATGAAATCCTTGAATCATTGAAATATACATATTCTCTCTAGTATACACAACCCCCCAAGTGATCACTACTGGTCAAATGGTTAGGTGTGTAAGCCCCAACCCAAGATCCATTATAATGGTGACACAAGATGGTTGGTCACATGGCCTCAAGCATGGCTCCCCATACAAAAATGGATGTCAACTAGCAGTGATAGTCTAAAGGTGGTACAGTGGGAAGACAATACCCTCTATATCAGTAATAAATACAATTTAAGCATAAATAAATGAAATCAATGGAACATAATAACCAATAACGATAAAAAAATGAATGAGTAACCAGGAAAAAGATAAATGACAAATAAAGGTAGTTAGACATATGGAATATAATACATAAAACTATACTAAACTGACAATAGGAATAAATAAATAAAATACCCAACTCTAGAATGAATCCTACATACATTCTCAGTTGATACTCCCAAGCTTCCATGTATAGTACTAGTCTATAAATAGAAATTTCACAAAGCATTGTCCATATTCCTAACCTGAAACATGATGATGTTTGTCTGGGTACCAAAAGGTGGCTTGGATAGTGTGTGATATATACTCAGTAGGCCACCATCAATGACATCTAATTAAATATTTTCCATGATTAAAAAATAAATTAGTGTGTAGGTGTCTCAAAAGTAAAGTAGTGTTAGAATTAATAATGTAAACATGTTGGGATCAGGTTCCTCATGGACACCTGGCCAACTATACCTTCTTAAGGCAAAGACAAAATGTCTATGAAAAAGTGTCACCACATATATATATATATATATATATATAAGTGCACATATATATATATATTCTATATATATAGTAATATACACACACACACACACACACACACACATACATGTAATACCGACCAGGACCTAAGGCATAACTCAGGTTTCCATTTATGATCATAAGCATCTCATACCCAATAAGGGACATCATGCCCAAGGATATAAATGGAATAATACAAGATTACATTCCCAATAGTATAGATGAATGATGTTATAAAAATGGGATTATATTTCAATAAGGGGCATAAGCCCAAGTATTTGAATAGAGGATTTGGTACTCCATGTCTGGCATCCAAAATAACGATGTGAAGTATCATGCCAAACATCTTAATTGAGGGGACGTAAAATATCATGCCCAATAACCCAAGTGATGAAAATCACCACCTACCCCTCAATAATAATCCCATATAAGGTAATCCCACTTACCCTATGAGCCTTTAGACTAAGCATTCCATAAAGAGGAACCCAACATCTCTAAAGTTGAAATGGACCTTCATTTATGTTTAGAATTTAATAAATAATTATATGAAAAGAGTTTATGCATGTCATAATATAATTTAGGGACTAAACATACAATCTATGCTATTATCAAACATCATATAAATTAAACCATTCTAGTCATTAACAATAAGAAGTCCATGGGAAGCACCCATGCCATAACACATTTAATATATCTTAATACCATTTTACATTTCATAATCATCAACCATAATTTAATGTTCAAGGACCATTTAATTTATTAGGGCCTTTCACTTACAGGGTCTTTCTGACACACCCTTACAGGTGGCTTAATAAAATAGGCAACAACGAACATTATAACATGATAATAAAACTCACCTTATATGGTGGTTCAAGTTGAGGTTATTATCCTAAGACCATATATAGGAGTATAATGAATTTTAAGTTCATAATATAAGTATTTAACTTAAGGAATTTTAAAATTTAGGGGTAACACGTGGAAGGTCTGGTGTGTGGTAAAATCATGCATTTTTTAAATGGAAAGACATTAAAGGGAAAAAAAAATATACCACCATCATCATGCTTAGGATTATTCACTCATCCAATACAAGGCCTTGATTCGAGAAGAAATAAAAGAAATCATAATAATCATAAAACACCCTACAAATAGGGAATATGAATTTTTAAACAAGTTTTTCATCTTCCTATAATTATTTGTCCATTTTTAGTAGATATGGCCAAGAAACTAGGAACTATTTATTAAACCTCTAAATTTTATCAAAACCTTCACATGAATTAGCAATAGGTTTTCATTGAAACCTATTCCATTTTACAGTGCATGGAACCTATTATTCCATCCTTGTCATGAATCCTTCAGATTTATAACCATTCAAACTGAATCTCCCAAAAACTTCTTCCAGAATTCAAAATTTGCTTTGTATATGTAGCTATGCTACAGATCTAGTCATATGTTGTTTTATTGAATATTTTTCCTCATATTCTCATTGAAAATCACCCTATGTTATTTACTATTTCCTAGTAAATACATATTAAACTAGTAAGTATAAGATTTGTGGACATGCTTAACAGAACACTAATAAAACCCTTGAAATAATGTTCTTCTAGAATGATTCCAGATATGTCCAGATTTTTGTTGTTTCTATCATATTACAAACCAATCCTTATTTTTTAAGTGTATTGTCGCCTAGTTGACATATTCTTCCATTATTTTGATATAGAATATTACTTATTATATTTCTTCACCCACATACTCTCTTATTTGGTTTTCACATATGCACTATTAAATAAAAGAGATCTATTGCGAAACTAATTATGTAAAAAATTATCTTGTTCATCTAAGCCACCTCATCATCAGTTTTAATATATTTTACAATCACCCATATAACTTTAGTCAAGTATTCCTAGCCTTTTTCGAATCATACTTTACTATGAGACATATGGATTGTGTCTCAACTAGTTCTTCTTCCTTTGCAGCTAGTTATTTTATGTAACATCTCAACCCAAGTTCCACATACTAGTGCCCCAAGCCGATTGGTCACATGACCTTAGGTGCACCTCCCTATATTCTAGGGGTTACCAACTAGCAATGTGGGTCTAATTTATAACATGGGGAGACTATACCCTCTTTATTAGAGAAACACATTAGCAGAAATAGATAAATAATAGAAAAAAAAAAATAAAAACCAATAATTATCATGATACCAATACCAATAAAAACAAGTAATAAATAATAAACCATAATAAGAAAAAAATATCCAAAAAAACTATAGACATGTCATGTCATATATGTATCATGTTTCAAATGAAAAAACCCAAAAGTAAAGGCACTAACAATCCCCAAGTGGCTCCAAACACCATTTTTGATTCCCTCATCCATGTTCCATCCCAAATCAACCATCTAACATAGGGATCTTGCCCTTATCTTATCCTATAAACATGAAGTTTATTTGGGTATCGATTAGGAAACTCAAGTAGGGTGCGAGTACATCTAAATAGGCCACCATCAATGATGTCTTAAACAATATTCAGCCTATAATAGTGTATACAGTTGTATATAAATAATAAAATACATCAAATTAAATAGTTATCACATTCAATATACATTAATTAACCACATAATTTACTTGGGTTCACGATGACACCTGAACAATCAGTACTTAGTTTTGACCATGCTAGAGTTTGAACCATGTCACATAGGGAATCAAAATTCATTATATCATGAAATTTCATCATTCATTTAATTTCAAATCATATCACAAATACTTGTAACAATAGTCCATTACCACCATTTTGGGACTAGAACATCATTTTTAGCACCCCATTGGATTTTTAAGCATCATTACCTATCCCACACATCATTGTTATCACATATGGGCTTTTAAAGCATCAGTTAGTGTCCCACACTCATAGTTAGCATATATAAGATTTTGAAGCATCACTCCTTCTCCTACACACATCATCACATTTATAAAAATATCAAAAATATAAAAAACATCACATATATCATAGATATCATGATTAATCATCTTTAATACTCTTTTCAATTATTCACATAATTGTGTACCGATTCAATTTAACAAAACAATCATGGTTTTTCACTTTAATCACATGAAGAATGAAATGAAAAATTCACCATTAATCCATTTAATAATGTTTAATCATATAAACCATTAAACCTTCAAGGTTAAACCAAAAAACTCTTAATTCTCATTATCAATCAACTCATAATCCCATAAATTTATCAATTTGTTAATTATAATATCTTGCCAATTCTATAATTCTAAAATACCACTAATTTCATCATTTCATTAATTAATTAACCAATTAATTAATCCAATTAATGATTAAATTTCCAAACATGGAAATTTAAATTCCATAATTATAGATACATAATTATAATTCAATACTATGGGAATTAACATTTAGATCACCTACCTCAAGATCGTTGATAGATGCCCACCAACATAAAATCCCCAAATTGGAGCGGAATGATCAAGATCACAAAAAAGAATGAGAGTTAAAACCAAAATCTAGGTGAAGGATCAAAAGGATGATGATCCTTGAAAACCTAGATTTAAACCCTTTCCAAAGTAGGAAAACCCATACCTTTTCCATCGAGAAAGATAGATGAGAGAGAGAAAAAATAATATGGGAAAAAATTACATACTAGAAGAGGTACATATCCATCAATTAGATCATCCATTATTCAAGAAAGGAGTTTTTTGGGACTTTGAATCCTCTCCGAGACCACAAAAAAAAAGAGATAACTTCTTAGGCCGAGTGGGGGTGAATGAGGGTGAAAATTGAGGGGTTTAGGAATTATAAAATAAAAATTTGTAGAAACCTTTTCAACACACACATTTTTTTGGGAAAGGGCACATGGTTTGACAAACCGTGCACCTTAACTGTGTGCCTCTTCTATGGGGGTTCATGGTTTCACCTAAGATGGAGAATAGTTTGAAAACCCATGCACAGACCATGAAATCCACCTATGTTTGGGATGCATAGTTTTTTGGGCTCTGTGCACATTATGGTCACACCATGCACCGAACATACACTGCCCAAATACCCTCCAAAACATACAATATTTACATGAATACATCCAAGAATGGTCTGAAACAAAGTATAAATAAAATAATGTAAAATAGTACCTTAAAACAAGTTTGATACATCTCTAGAAAAGTTATGTATCTCAAAATATCCCCACCTTATAACAGCTCATCCTCAAGCTGTACTCCAAAACATCTCTATGATTCTACTGTAAAAATATTGGCCCATTGAGCCTTCATATCTGCTTCTATCTCCCATGTTTCCTTCTGAACACATTCATGTTGCCACTACACTCGAACTATCAGCAGAATCTTACCCTAAAACACTTCCTCAATGCGATCCATAACATGTATTAGATGATCCTAAAAGGATGCATTGGTCTCAAGATCAAAATCATCAACATCGATCACATGAGAAGGTTTAGTGTGATACCGCGAAAGTTATGACACATGAAATATGTCATTCATATCACTATAACTATATGGAAGAGCCAATCAGTACGACACTAGCTTGATTCTATCCACAATCTCAAAAGGTCCAAAAAACTTAGGCACCAAATTTACCCATCTCTGAATCCTTTGGTAACCCTATCTAGATGAAACATGACTAAAAACATGATCACCCAACATAAACTCAAGGGGTCATCGACGTCTATCATCATAATAATTATTCCTATTATAATTCATATCCATAAGTTTCTGAATCAACTATACCTGGTATGATATCTGTTGTATAAGAATCGATCCCAATAACTTTGACTCACCTACCTCTATCCAACATAGAGGTGATTTGTATGGCCCACTATAAAGAGCCTCATATGGTTCCATCTATATAGTCACCTGATAATTATTGTTATAGGTGAACTGAATGAGTGTCAGGTGCTTCTCCCAAGACTAACCAAAGTCTAGGACACATGCTAATAACATATCCACCAAAACCTATATAGTACACTCCAAATTCCCATCTGTCTATGTGTGGAAATCCATACTCAGCAATACCTCTGTACCATGTGCCTTATGCAAGCCTTCCTAGAAACATGAATTAAAACATGAGTCACATTGTGATGTCCTGACTCAGGTACTACACATCAGTGCCCCAGGCTAGTCAATTACTTAACCTCAAGCATGGATCCCTGCACGTTAGAGGATACCAAATAGTAGTGAGGGTCCAATATATCAACATGGGGAGACTACACCCTCTTTATAAAAACATTACAATAATGAAAATAAATATATAATAACCAATTGATAATAAATAACAACCAGAACAATACAATAATCCGAAAAAACTAGTATCAAAGGATGAACCAAAATAGGAAAAAATATCCAAAACCAAACTTTAGATATGTCATGCCATAATAAGTGTCAAGTGTCTAATGAAAAACTAAAATAAAGACACACTGACACTCCTAAGAGGGTCCTAACATCTTTTATGGTTCCCACATCCATGCTCCATCCCAAATCATCCATCTATCATAGGGATATTTCCCTTATCCTATCCTTCAAACATGAAGCCTATTAGAGTACCGATAAGGAATCCCTAGTAGGGTGTGAGTATAACTCAGTAGGTCACCACTGATGATGTCTAAAAAAATATACAGTCTATAATAGTGTATGCATTTGTATAAATAATAAAGTACAATCAATAAAGTAAATAGTTTGCATATTCAATTATTCTTTATTTAACCACATCTTTTCCTTGGGTTCATGATGTAACCTTAACCATAAATACCTACTTCATCCCATGTCAGAGTCTAAACTATCTCTATGTAATATCACATATCACAATACTGTGGTTAACATTTATCATTTCATTTCAATTCATATCATGACCATTTGAAACCATATTACAACACCAGTATAATTGGAATATAATTCCATGTATATCACCCCATGGGTATTTATAGTATCATTCCATATCCCACACCACATGAGTATTTGGAGCATTAGTCCCTATCCCATAAAATAAAATTCGCATGCATTCATTTGGGAATAGAACACCATGTCTAGAACCCCATGGGTATTTTGAGCATCAGTACATGCCCCACACTCTATTTATCAATCAATCACATACATCACACTTTTCACATTTAACAAGGTGAATCAATATTAACCCTTTAATCAATAATTCACATCATGATATACCATTTAAATTATAAAAAAATATAATTACTTACATTAATCAAATGGAATAATATGAAAAATTCATCATTAAATCCATTATCAACATTTAATCAATTAATTCATTAACCCTTCATGGTAAAGAAAAATATATCTTAATTCTAATCAATCAATCAATTTAATATTATACTAATAAATTAATTCTACAATCCCATTAATTGACCAATTACACAATCCCATTAGTTGACCAATTTCATAACCCCATTAATTAATCAATTCCACAATCCATTAATTAATTAATTAACCAAATTAATTAATTCAATTAAATATTAAATTGATAAACATTCAATAGAGATTCCAAAATTACATACACATAGTTGAAATCAAGAATTTGGGAATTTAATTATAGAACACCTAACTCAAGATCGTTGATAACCACTTGCCAATGGAAATCCCAAAAATGAAGTAGAACAATAAATTTCACAATAAATAATGATATCTAGATCCAAAATTGAATGTATTAAGATATATCAAATCTAATATCTTGATCTATCACCAATGGAAGAAAAAATCCCATCAAAAGATGAGAGAAATATGAGAGAAATATGAGAGATGGGGAGGAAACTAATCAGGATGAGATCTCTTACTGAGAGAAGTTTAGATATGTTAAAAATTCATAAATTCTCTAAGAACGAAGTTAAAAATCCCTTGTAATCCATCTGTTAGCCTAAAATATGAGATAAATGAGTTAGAGCTAAGCTGGGGTTTTTAGGTATGGGGTTCAAGAGTTTTTTAATTAATTTTTGGGTGTTTATTTTTCTACTTGAATGGTTTTCTATACGGGGCACATGGTTTTTCCAAACCATGAACCTAACTATGAACATCCTCTTGGGGGCCACACGATTACTACTAATATGGAACATGGTTTGAAAAACCATGCAACAACCATGCAATCCCCCTCCTCCTAGGGTTGCATGATTTTCGGGGGAAGGGCGCATGGTTTGGGAAAACTGTGCGCCAACATGAACTGCCCAAAACCTCTAAAAAATCTCCAAATTCTTCTTAAAGCTCCCAAAGTAAAATAGAAACAAGATATACCCAAAAAAAGGTAAAAGAGTACCTATAAATGAACTCGATGAATTAACAAAAAAGGTTGGGATATTAGAATATCCCCACCTTATAACAGCTCATCCTTGAGCTGTACTCCCAAGCATCTATAAGATTTTGAGGTAAAAAGATCAGGCCACTGAGCCTGCATGTACACTTCTCTCTCCCATGTCTCCTCCTAAACATGAACATGTTTCCATAATACATGAACTATCAGCACAATCTTTCCCTACAATGATTTATCATAGTTATCCAAAACCAGCATCAGATTATTCTCAAAGGAAGCATCTTTCTCAAGCTTAGCATCATCCATATCGATCACCTGAGAGGAGTCAGGGTGATACCACTGAAATTGTGACACATGAAAAACATCACACATAACATTATAACACTATGGAAGATCTAATCAGTATGACATTGAACCAATTCTCCTCACAACCTCAAAAGGTCTGACAAACTTAGTCACTAACTTTACCTACCTCTGAATCCTATGGTGACCCAATAAAGGGGACACCCGAAGGAACACATGATCACCCATTATAAATTCAATGGGTCATCAACATCTATCAACATACAAATTCTGTTTACTCTGATCCATATTCATATGTTACTAAATCAATTGAAACTACTATGATGTCTCCTGTATGAGACTCAGTCCCAATAGTTCTAACTCACCTGCCTCCATCCAACATAGAGGTGATCTGCATGGCCTACTATAAAGAGTCTCATATGGTTTCATATGAATAGTTTCCTGATAACTATTATTATTGGTGAACACCATAAGCGCTAATTGATTCTCCTAAATCCCACCAAAGTTAAGGACACATTATTATAGTATATCCTCTAAAAGTTATATAGTACATTTCTACTACCCATCTTTCTATGGGAGGAAATCATACTCAGAAATACCTACGTACTGAGTGCCTTCTACAATCCTTGACAGAATCTTGAAGTGAAATACGAGTCATAGTCTGAAGCTATTCTTTGTGGAACCTCATGTAGATGAACTATCAACTAAACGTATGTTACCCAACTGTTCCTTTGAGAAGGTCTCCCATATAGGAAAGAAATGTGCTACTTTCTTCAATCAGTCTATAGCCACCCCAAGATCATCATTATTACAAGGCTTCATCATGAGACCAACCAAAAAATCCATGGTAACATCATATCAATTCCATTATAGAATGGGAAATGGGTATAGTAAACCACCAGGTCATTGATTCTAAAACTTCACCTATTGACAAGTGTAGCATCATATCATGAACCCTACAATTTCCTTTTTCAAGCATGGCTACCAATACTGTTGTCATAAGTCATGCTAAATTTTGGTCAAATGTAGATGCACCACCCACTTTGAGGTATGAAATTCAAAAATCAGATCCTCCAACATACTCATAGGCACATCAAACCAATTAATTACATAGACGATCTCATTCTCATATATGATCCAGTCTGAAGCTGACTCCCCACCTTTAAGGATTTACCTCAAGTCCAAACATTCCAGATCCTCATACTGCCTCTCCCTGATCTAGATTAAAAGTGTTGACTCCACTGAATCTGATACTAGAGTAATATTCTCCTAGCCCTCCTAAACCACAACATGCATCTCAGCTAGTAAAGTCATTCTCTTCCACTCAGAGCTAGACTCTAGAACTGTCTGAATCTATTTTTTTTCTTAGAGTGTGAGAAACATTGTTTCCCTTCCTAGGCTTATATGCTAGCTCAAAATCAAATGAATTCATATTCTCAACCCATCTCTACTGATGAATATTCAAGTATCATTGAGAAAATATATACTTTAATCTCTTGTGATCGATATACATAGTAAACTTATCTCCCAATAGACAATACCACAAACACTTCAAGGAATAAAACACTTCATCTAACTTGAGGTCATGCGTATGGTGGTTTAGTTCATGTGGACTTAACTTCTGTGTCCCATACACCAAAAATCGATCTCCTTGTATCAACATTACTCCAATTCCTTTTGAAAAAGTGTCATAAGGAACTATATAAACCTCACATAGCTCCGGTAGGATCAATATTGGTTTAGTTATCAAACGCTTCTTTAACTCCTAGAAAACATTCTCACATGATCTGGACCATTGAAACTTTATCCTCTTATTGTTAAATCTAGAAAGAGGTGCTTCCAATTGGGAAAAATCCAGAATGAACCTCCGATAATAGTCCTCTAAACCCAGGAAGCTACGAATGTCAATAATATTCTTGGGTTTCTCCCAAGAATCAATTGCATGCACCTTCCCTGGGTCTACTAGCACACCTTCCTCTAAGATGATGTAACCTAAGAAATGTATCTAAACAATCCAAAATGGACACTTTAATAGCTTGGCATATAGTCGATGTTATCATAGTGTACTAAAGTTGATGTCAAGATGTTTGGTATGATCATCATGTGTCTTAGAGTACACCAAGATATCATTCACAAAACAACCACAAAATAATCCATGTAAGGGTGTATGATTCTGTTCATCAAGGCCTTAAACACTGTCAGAGAGTTCATCAGCCCAAATTACATAACAACAAACTCAAAAAGTCCATACCTACTTTGGAAAGAAGTCTGAGTTATGTTATAAGGTTGAACTATAAACTGATGATACCCCAATCTCATGTTGATCTTGGAGAAAACACTATCTTTCTTCAACTAGTCAAATAGTTCATCGATACATTGAAGAGTATACCGATTCTTCGCTATTATCTGGTTTAACTTTCAATAATAAAAACACAAGTGAAAACTCCCAATGCCCTTCTTTGAAAACAAAACCATAGAACCCCAAGGTGATGTAGTTGGACAGATAAATACCTTATCCATAAACTCTTCCAGTTGATTTGTCACACCCCGACCGCGGACATCCGTAATTTTTCTCCTCTCTTGGTCCCGATTTAAATTTTTCAAAGATTGATTGCGATTGGTGGTTTCACGCCGGTGCGCGGTCACCGCATCGTTAGCGGTGACCGTGCATTCAGCCCGGGTGACAGTGTGTTCACCCGGCGTTTTAAATATTATGATTTCTATGTTGGAATTTTATTATTATTACTTTTTTTTAGTTGTGTTATTAATATTATAGTTATTTTTACTGTATATATGTTTATATATGTTTTATATATATATGTATAATGATGTATATATACATATAGGTCTATATATGTTATGTATATGTATCTATATATGTATAAATATATATATATGTGTATTATCTTTAAATTATTTTACTATTTTAAATATTTGATTAAAATAATTATAATTAGAATTAACTAATTTATTATTTATTATTATTATAAGTTTTATTATTATTATTATTATAAGTTTTATCACTATTATCATTATTTTCATTATTTTCTTTTATATATATATATTATAAATCTAAAACTAAACCCCCCCAACCCTAATCCCGTTTCCCCCCCACCCTGGTGGCGCTCTCTCTCTCTCTCTCTCCCCTCTCTCCTTCCCCGTTTCCTTTCCCCTGCTCCTGCACCGAGCCGCACCTGCCTCACCGACCTGCACCTCACCTCCCTCGCGCCGTCCTCTCCTCTACGCACCCCACTGCTCCCGACCTCCGGAGCTTCTTCACCCGCACCGGCCACCCCGGCTGCCGGCCCGCACCGCCGTCCTTACCTCCTGTCCGGCGCACCCCCTGTTCCGGCTCCCTTCCCCGCATCCTGCATCCCGGCCTCCCCCATTTCCTCCTTCACCGCTGCCGGCTTCTCCGGCCCCGCCTTCACCGCGCTCAGCGGCCGCCGCCGCCCGCCCTGCTCCCTTCACCGCCCGCCGCCCACGCCCGACCTCACCGCCGGCGTTTTTTTTTCCAGCTCCGCATACCCCGGTGCGATCCCCCTCCCTCCGCCTGTTCCCGTCACCGACCCCCTGTCCGACCCCGTAGTCGGCGCTCCGCCGGCCTCCTCTCCCTCCGGAGGTGACACCACCCCCCGCTCCGGCGACCCTCCTCCTGCCGAACTGTCGGTGCCCCAGCCTCGTCCCGGCTCCCCCGCGCAACCCCCTCCCCGCGCCCGCTTCCCTGCCGCGTCGCCGTCCCGGCCTCCCCGCTCCGCCGCCTCCCGCGCGCACCCCCCCCTCCGGGCTGTGAGTTTTATTTTTATTCTTATTTTTATTTTTATTTTTTTTATTTTTTTTGTTAATCTTAATTTTATAACGTTAATTATTTTTATCATATTAATAATATTATAATTATTTTATTATTATTATGTCATTATTATTATTGTTTTATTATTATTATTATGTTAATATTATTTTATTATTATTATTATTATGTTAATATTATATTATTATTATTATTATTATATTATTATTATTATTATTTTTATTGTTATTATTATTGATATTAACATTTTATATTATTATTATTATTATTATGATTACTAACATATTATTAATATTAATATTATTATTATTATTATCATTATTGTTATGCGAATATTATTATTATTATTATTATTATTATATTATTATTTTTATTATTATTATTCAGATTATATTATTACTATATTATTATTATGTTAATATTATTATTATTGTTATTATTGTATTATTATATTATAATTATGTCACATTATGATTGTTATCATTATTATATCATTATTATTATTATTATATTATGTTATTATTATTATTATGTTATTGTTATCACCATTATTAGTTTTACATTAATATTATTGTTATTACTATTATGTTATTATTATCACTGAACCTGTTTAACGGTCTTTTGTTTTAGGACCGGTTTGACGGCGCAATACGGTGCGACGATTACGCAACGAGAGTTTTGCGTCGTGTCGTTTTTCGTTCCGAGCTACGTCTTGAGGTAGGTCTCCCTTTTTACTCGCCTTTAAATTTAGAATTTATTTATTCCTTGACTTTTTATTAAGTTTCAGTAAATTTAAAAGTATTATTAAGTAGTTATCTATAGTTTGGTGATCTGCTGATGATAAAAGTTGTTTTAATTCTAGCGTTTCATTAAAAGCGTTTTCTTGGATTTAATTGTGTGCTTCCATGGTAGTGTTGCTAGATGGTTATTCCTGAATAATGAAAGACATGGTAAATTGTGTTTTGAAATGTTTTTAGCGTGTGTAAATTAGTAGATGTATTGTTAATAAAAAAAAGGGGGGGTGTTTCTTAGGACCTGGATTAGAGAAAATGACCGTATGTCCTTTAAACCTGATTTTGGAAACTTAAAGTGTGGTTCTTGGTTGACGAGAAATGTTTTCCTTTGTCACGTGAACAAAAGTTTGGATTTCATTTGAGAAATGGTGTTCCTTCAAAAAAATGATTTAAGGCCCGTTTGGATCTTGATAAAAGTGGGTGCGTTTGGATATCGGAAAATGATTCTACTTGTGGAACCAGTGTGTTTCGGGTTAATATGCTGATTTGAGTTTCTTAAATAATGTTCTAAGTGTGTTTCTGGTTTTTAATGGCATGGCGTGTGTCATATCCCTTTGGAAATGTTTTAGTGTAAAATGTTAAAAATGTAAATGATATGACGGCCCGGTTGGCACTTTAATAAATGTGAAGTTATTATACATATATATATATATACGTACTTGTGAGGGCATTTCTACTGGGGGACTTCCCTTCGAGGGTTGTCGTGTAGCGATGTCTGTGTAAGGGGTTGGCAAGTGCGGTGAGATGAGTCATGCGTGTGAGGGTCTCCCACTTACACAGTGTTACTAAAACCACCATGGGTTCTTGGGCGTCTCTTAGATTATCGAGTGACGGTTGCTTGCTAACCCTGATTAGACGGGTTGGTACCCCTTGGAGTTGTGGACATGCCAGGTGGGATGTGCCACTAGTTGGCTATTAGGGCGGCCAGTTGGTTATTGACTGTGGAGTACCATGCCGGCAGGTAGTCTGAACCCGAGTACGTCCAGGGGTTTTCTAGGGATGTTCAGGATCGCCCATGGTTATTGCTGATAACTTCTGGTTTATTTTTACTTGCACTTGGTTTTCCTTGCCTGTTTACCTTTACTTGCACTTGTTCCCCTGCTTGTTTACTTTCAGTCATCCTTCACAGCCTATACTGTTAGACTTTGGGGAAAGTGGTTTTCAAATGAAAATGATTTATTCTCTTTGGGTCAGATTTGAAAATGTAACACTTTGCTTTTCAGAATGAGTTCAAAACTAATGAAATGGAACTAACTTTCAAAAAAAAAAGAGAAATGTCTCGTGTTTGATTTTCAAGTAAAGCATTATAAAAACTTACTTTTATACATTATAGTTCAAACCTGGATTATGTAGATTCTCTATTTACTGGCAGTGTATTGGGTTTTGTTGTGGGCTCACCTACTGAGTACTTTTGTGCTCACGCCTATCTTTTACCTTTTTCAGTTGCAGGTTCCTTGTGTTCAGGTTTTCCTGCTTGAGATGCTCAGTGTGGGAGCGACGTTGGTTGTAGTTGGGTGGTGACCCGTGAGGTCATGAGGAGGTATGTCGTGGTGTAGGTTTGTTTATGGCTTTAGTGTTTGTCTGTTGTTTAGTTTATATTAGTTCTTTTGATCCTGTTTTTAGTTTGGGCTGAAATCATTCCCAACGTTTGAAATTTTAATGCCCGACACTTGTTGCCATCCCGGAGGGATCGGGAACGCCCCTCGGGACTTTCCGCAGACCGGCTCGGGTGACCGGTTCAGGGTCGACCCGGGCTGGTTCGTGAAAAAATGGTATCAGAGGTGGTTCTTGTTATTTGGGTTGTCTTGTAGGTGGAGATTAGGACTGTCGGGACTCGAGAGGTAGGTACGGGAAGGACGTCATGAACCCTCGCCCGTTCCGCACCTCGAGTCGCCAGGGGTAGTCCGGGAATTGTGTCCTTGTCTTTTCTGGTTTGTCTTGGATTGAGAGATGACGACGGAGGCAAGCCGACGTTACTTCGTGGTTTCACATGGAGTAGTGACCCATGTGGAGTCTGAGTACACGGTTTGAATTCCTCCTAGTGGTCGACGCTGACTTGGGACATGGCCCACTACCATGTCGCTAGGTTGAGCGTGACTACTAGTCCATCACTCTAGTGGTTAATGCAATTTTGGATGTTGTTTTCGTTTTGGTCAGTGTGAGTGCATAGTTGGAAATGAAAAAAAAAGGGTTTTTGAAAATTTGACTGGTTTCTTTTAAAGGACTTTAAATGTATAAAATGGGTTTTTAAAACTAAAATCTCTTGATTTGAAAATCTGTTGTTCGCTTGGAGTTGGTTCAGAATGGTCCGGGTTGAAACCTCGGTTCCTCTCTATGAACGTTTGCACATGTGTGAGAATTCAGGGAAAGCATGTGTTGATGCACGTATGAATGGAATGTGGATAAAGACATGTGCAACAGGTCATGGAAGTACCTGGGTGTGTTTGAAATTTAATGCTTGACTTTGTTTTCTAAAATTGGTTTTAAAGGGGAAACAGTTTTGGAATATTTTTGGTTTGAAAGTGGATTGGTTTTGGAAAGTAGTCTCAAAAAAGGGGGGGGGTGGTTTTATAATCTAAAATAAAAAGGGGATTTTAAAAAGGAGATCTTATTTTGGGTTGTGTTTGTGTTTGTTTGGTCTTTGAGCTGACTGTTTTTGATGAAGGTGCTTTTATTGAAGTTACTTCGGTTTGATATTGGTTTTGGCTTTGTGTTTTATATATCGCTCAGGAAATGCCGCCCAGAAAGGTCTCTAAGGATTCAGATATGTCATGCCCAGTTTTTGGTCCTTCTCAGACTCTGCCTATTCTCCATGGTGATCAGGGTCCATTAGAGGCAGTGGAATGGCTTGAGGAAGTGGAGCGTGTCTTTAGAACATTGGGAACTCCCGATAGTGTTAAGGTTCGTGCAATTATGGAGTTATTTGAGGGTCCAGCCCTGGACCAGTGGAAGAGGGTTACCCCATCATCAACGCAAGGTGAAATGACGTGGGATGTCTTTAAAATTTCTTTCATCCAATGGTTTGTACCTGAAGAAATGAAGCTGGAGAAAAAGAGAGAGCTTGTGTATATTCAACAAGGCCAACGGACGGTGAAGGAATATGTTGATCATTTCAAGGAACTGATTTTCTTTTCTCCAGAGGTAGCATCGCATGAGCTCATGAAGGCCTCTCTTTTCACCGGGGGTCTTCGTTCGGAAATCAAGGAGCGAGTCCTCCCTTCTAAAGACCTTTGTTTCGAGAAGCTGGTGGAGGAAGCATTCTTGGCTGAGTTGGTTTCCGGTGTGCGGGTGGTTAATACTTCAGCATCCCCAGTTGTTTGTAAGAGTTCCCCCTCTGGTGAGGAAAAGACACCAGAGATACCTGTTCCTAAGGAGTTATCCTCTTTGGTACCAGCTTCCAGTTCATCAGATCGTTCAATGGCGTGCTATCAGTGTGGTCGTTTCGGGCATTTAAAGCCGTTGTGTCGCAACCCTCCGAAGACGTGTCATCGATGCGGCTGTCTGGGTCATCTGGAAAAGTTTTGCAGGAAGCGTCGCTTGAAGAGGATGCTGTGATGGGAGAATGTCAGTACCTGACTGTGAGGCAGAAGATGCTTCAGCCATCAGAACCCCAGCCACAAGTCTCGGGGTGAAGCTCGCGCACAGTCAGGAGTTCCCAGGGTTGTGAAGCCTTAGTGCAGGTTAGGTTTTTCGTATTTACGGTGGAACAATTAATATCTTTTTGTACTTGTTCGCTGCTGTTAAGGTTTTAGTATCGTTGTAAGCATGTTGTTTTGATATGAAGTAATGATGGACTTGTTCTATTATAATCAAAGCAGACTGGTTTGTGTGGATGTGATATTCTGAATCATGTGTCTTTCTTAAAAGTGTGTTTGATCCCTCGGTGGGTTGACCTTGGTTTAGCAATGCTCGTCAGATGTGGTTATGTTTCATGGTTTTCAATGGGTCACGTTTTCAACTCGGTGTCTGGTTAAGTCTTTTCCATGGGTTTTCCCCCTAGTGTTGAAGGTCGTTGACTTTGGTCGTGGGTTCAACGTTTCGACGAAGGGGTTGTTTTTCACTCGTGCTATAAGAGTTGGTTTAAACCGGTTGGGATTTCCCGCGTCGACCCCCCCACCTTTTCCTAGGGTTGTCTATTTAGATGGTCAACTTTCCTGCACAAGTTGAGCTCTTGTGGTGGGGAGAACCCCTTCGTGTTCTCCCCTCAACCTCGGACCCCAGTTTTCTCTTGAATCGGTTGGGTGTGACCTGTGTAGAGTAAGGTCATCCCCGAGAACCTCAGTTTTCTTCAGTTCCTTTAGTTCTGTTTGGGCATAGACTTGGATTTTGGCTGACTTGTGACCTGGTGACTTTCTAGGGGCAGAAAGTGTCTGTGGTGGGGAGAATTGTCACACCCCGACCGCGGACATCCGTAATTTTTCTCCTCTCTTGGTCCAGATTTAAATTTTTCGAAGATTGATTGCGATTGATGATTTCACGCCGGTGCGCGGTCACCGCATCGTTAGCGGTGACCGTGCGTTCAGCCCGGGTGACAGTGTGTTCACCCGACGTTTTAAATATTATGATTTCTATGTTGGAATTTTATTATTATTACTTTTTTTTAGTTGTGTTATTAATATTATAGTTATTTTTACTGTATATATGTTTATATATGTTTTATATATATATGTATAATGATGTATATATACATATAGGTCTATATATGTTATGTATATGTATCTATATATGTATAAATATATATATATATGTGTATTATCTTTAAAATATTTTACTATTTTAAATATTTGATTAAAATAATTATAATTAGAATTAACTAATTTATTATTTATTATTATTATAAGTTTTATTATTATTATTATTATAAGTTTTATCACTATTATCATTATTTTCATTATTTTATTTTATATATATATATTATAAATCTAAAACTAAACCCCCCCTAACCCTAATCCCGTTTTCCCCCCACCCTGGCGGCACTCTCTCTCTCTCTCTCTCTCTCTCTCTCCCCTCTCTCCTTCCCCGTTTCCTTTCCCCTGCTCCTGCACCAAGCCGCACCTGCCTCGCCGACCTGCATCGCACCTCCCTCGCGCCGTCCTCTCCTCTACGCACCCCACTGCTCCCGACCTCCGAAGCTTCTTCACCCGCACCGGCCACCCCGGCTGCCGGCCTGCACCGCCGTCCTTACCTCCTGTCCGGCGCACCCCCTGTTCCGGCTCCCTTCCCCGCATCCTGCATCCCGGCCTCCCCCATTTCCTCCTTCACCGCTGCCGGCTTCTCCGGCCCCGCCTTCGCCGCGCTCAGAGGCCGCCGCTGCCCGCCCTGCTCCCTTCACCGCCCGCCGCCCACGCCCGACCTCACCGCTGGTGTTTTTTTTCCAGCTCCGCATACCCCGGCGCGATCCCCCTCCCTCCGCCTGTTCCCGTCACCGACCCCCTGTCCGACCCCGTAGCCGGCGCTCCGCCGGCCTCCTCTCCCTCCGGCGGTGACACCACCCTCCGCTCCGACGACCCTCCTCCTGCCGAACTGCCAGTGCCCCAGCCTCGTCCCGGCTCCCCCGCGCAACCCCCTCCCCGCGCCCGCCTCCCTGCCGCGTCGCCGTCTCGGCCTCCCCGCTCCGCCTAATCCCGCGCGCACCCCCCCCCCCCCTCCGGGCTGTGAGTTTTATTTTTATTCTTATTTTTTTTTTATTTTTTTTATTTTTTTTGTTAATCTTAAATTTATAACGTTAATTATTTTTATCATATTAATAATATTATAATTATTTTATTATTATTATGTCATTATTATTATTGTTTTATTATTATTATTATTATGTTAATATTATTTTATTATTATTATTATTATTATGTTAATATTATTTTATTATTATTATTATTATATTATTTTTATTTTTATTATTTTTATTGTTATTATTATTGATATTAACATTTTATATTATTATTATTATTATTATTATTATGATTACTAACATATTATTATTATTATTATTATTATCATTATTGTCATGCGAATATTATTATTATTATTATTATCATTATTGTCATGCGAATATTATTATTATTATTATTATTATTATTATATTATTATTATTTTTTTATTATTGTGATTATATTATTGCTATATTATTATTATGTTAATATTATTATTATTGTTATTATTGTATTATTATATTATAATTATGTCACATTATGATTGTTATCATTATTATATCATTATTATTATTATTATATTATGTTATTATTATTATTATGTTATTGTTATCACCATTGTTATTTTTACATTAATATTATTGTTATTACTATTATGTTATTATTATCACTGAACCTGTTTAACAGTCTTTTGTTTTAGGACCGGTTTGACGGCGCAATACGGTGCGACCATTACGCAACGGGAGTTTTGTGCCGTGTCGTTTTTCGTTCTGAGCTACGTCTTGAGGTAGGTCTCCCTTTTTACTCGCCTTTAAATTTAGAATTTATTTATTCCTTGACTTTTTATTAAGTTTCAGTAAATTTAAAAGTATTATTAAGTAGTTATCTATAGTTTAGTGATCTGCTGATGATAAAAGTTGTTTTAATTCTAGCGTTTCATTAAAAGGGTTTTCTTGGATTTAATTGTGTGCTTCCATGGTAGTGTTGCTAGATGGTTCTTCCTGAATAATGAAAGACATGGTAAATTGTGTTTTGAAATGTTTTTAGCGTGTGTAAATGTTGGGAAAAAATCCCTCAAGGTATCATTGAAGCACTTTTGAGGTGATTGTGTTTGTTGACAAAGCAGACATCTATGTTGTGTTTGTTGACAAAGCAAACCATGGTGAATGAGTGTGTTGACAAAGGGGGTTTAAATGGTGATTTGTCGGGTTCAAGGGATGCTTTCAACAATCCATGATTGATTGAAGAACCTTGAAAAAGGAATGGATGATCTGGAGGCGGTACAAAAAGAGAAGATACAAGGTGGCGCCGTTTTCCAGTGTTTTCCAAATTTATGGGCCTGAAAATCGCCAATGGAAAATGGAGTGATATGTTTTTGGAAAAGGTTGAGGAGAGAGAAATGAAAGAGGTGCGTGGAAAAATTAAGCGTGGCGCGCAAAATTAGCGGGATGCGTGAAATCTTGAAGTGTGGCCTGCAAAACAGCGGGTTGCGTGAAATTGTATTTCACACAAAAGATGTTTCAAGGCCGGAAGCTTGAAAATCAGCAAAGGCATTAGGCGTGCACAATTTTGGAGACCTGCGCGAAATAATTACGCGGTGCGCGAAATTCATGCGGATTGCGCGAAATAAAGGGATGAAGTTTTTCGCGCAAGAGGTGTTTCGAGGTCCGAAGCTCGGAAAATGGCAAAGGCATGAGGTGCGCGAAATTATGAAGCAGTGCGCGGAAAATGGTTGTGCGCGGAAGATTTGTATTTCGCGATCAAAGCGGATTACGCGCTCAAGGAGGGTTTTTCGCGCGGGGTCGATTTTGCCTATAAATATGAAGTGACCCTCCTCCATTCAGAGAGTTCAAGACATAGAAAATACCTGAGCTCTGGTGCGCGAAATTGAAGTTAGAAAGGGTGTTGCGCGTAAAATTAAAGTTTGCGCGTAAAGTCAGCTGTTGCACGAAAAGCTAATGCTGCACAGAAAGTTGGTGTTGGCGCGTAAAAGGAAGGTTGCGCAAAAAGTGGATATTGCGCAAAAGCAGTGAATTGCGTGCAAGGAAGTTTCCAGGCTGCGCGTAATATTTGGAGGTTGCGCGAAAAAGGAATTTCGTGCAAATTATAGAAATTGCGCGCAACACACCGTAAGGGTTGCGCGTAAAAATTGAGGTTGCCCGGTACATCCGGTGCAAAGTGAGATTCATCTGCGGGTGAAAGTTGGACTTCAACAGAGCATCTACATACAGAGGAAGATGCATTCCTTCATGAAAATGAAGAGACCTACAGGTCTATAAACTGTGAGTGGATTCCTTCCAAGAGCAATGAGCTTAGGAAGAGGAAGAAGGTGATCCTCTCCACTGGCAGTGAGCCAGAGAGAGAGACAGGGAGTGACCCTTGGGAAAGCAGTGAGCTGACCCTAAACATTGTAAAGGCAGTGAGCCTGGGCATAGAAGTGATCTAGCCCGAACCTTGTAATCCACAGCTAGTGAAGATTAGTGGAATTTGGTACGACTGGCAACCTGTTGGCGTATGCTCCTTGGACGTAGCCCTTAGCGGTGAACCAAGTAAAATTGCTGTGTCCTGTGCTTGCTTTACTTTCTGTTTATATTGTGCAGCAAGAAAAAGAGAGAAGAGTGTTTTGCTTAACAGCGAAACAAGATCAGAATGGGCATTAATTTTCAATTAGCCATACCCTGATTCACCCCCCCTCTCAGGGTATCCAGCCTAGTGGACCTAACAAGTGGTATCAGAGGGAGGTTGAAAGTTGTTCTTCTCTCAATGGAGGTAACCAATCATAAAGGGATTCCGATCTTCGACGGATATAATTTTCAGATATGGAAGAATCGGATGCAACACTATTTCCGATCCTTGGGAATGGATGTGTTTTCAGCAGCTATGCATGGTATCACAGCTGATATTAATAGTGGTGCTTTATCAGAAGCTGAGCATAGAGAGTTGGATGCTGATTCCAAAGCAATCAATGCCTTAGGGGGAGCCCTTTCCAATCCTATCTACACAAAGGTGATGTCATGCAAAACGTCACATTCCATGTGGGAAAAGCTTTTGAATATATATGAAGGGGACACAAAAGTCAGAGAGGCAAAGCTGCAGGTGTTGTGGAACAAATATGAAGATCTGAAAATGAACCCGAATGAGTCTGTTGACACATTCTTTGACAGGGTAAACATTGTTGTGGAAGATATGCGAGGTCTTGGAGAAGTCATTGAAGACATAAAGATTGTAAAGCGCATCTTGAGGAAACTTCCACCTCGGTTCAATCCGAAAGTTTCAGTACTAGAAGATAAAGATCCAAAAGAGCTGACATTGGACAATTTGCACAGTACCTTGGTTGCATATGAAATGAGGAACGATGATAATGAGGTTGTGGAAAAGGGGAAGTCTAAAGAGGTGGCATTTAAGGCCATGAAGAAGCTCACCATTGAAGATTCTAATGAAGAAGAAGAGACAGATGAGGTGATGTCATTCCTTTCCTCAAATCTACAAAGAGGAAGAGGAAAGTTTAAAGGTAAACTTCCACTAGCATGCTTTAGATGTGGAAAGGTTGGTCATCTTGCGGCAAGATTCCCCAAGAAGTTTCAAGAAGATGATGATGATGATGACGTTGAAATTCCCAAAAAGAAGACTTCAGCTTTTGTAAAAGGGAAGAAACAATTCAAGAGAAATTTCTTCAAGAAAAAGAATCTTCTTTCACAAGAATTTGAAAGTTCAGATGAGTCTGAGGATGAAGAAGTTGAGGAAATAGAAAATTGCAGAGATCGTGGGGTAAATGCCTTGGTGGCAATTGTTGGTAGTTCTCAAAAGGTAGAAGAAGCTAATGCTAAAGAAGAAGAAGAAATTGAAGGGAGAATTGATATGGAAGCCGAATTGGAAGAAGCTCTTGAGGAGATAGATGTTTGGAGAGCCAAAATGAAGAAATCCAATAAAGTGGTTCGTGATGACAAACTCTATATGTAACAACAGGATGAAGAAAAGTCTGAGCTGTTAGAAGAAATTGAAAGACTAAAATCCTCAACACCAGAGAGCTCAGAAAATATTGTTGAGTATAAGCTTAAAATTGAGGAACAAAAGAAGGAAATTGATTGTTTGACTAACACAGGAAAGGAGCAGGTTAGATGTATCAAAGAGCTTGAAGAAGAAGTGGTCAGTCTGTGACAAAAACTTAAGGATCAAGATAAACTCTTGACCCCCAATGTGATATCCGAAAAGCAGGCCATTCAGAAGACAGAGAAGATGAAAGCGGAGCCTAGCAGTTCAGTAGGGAAGAAGCAGCAATTGAGCTCAGATGTTAAGGTTGTTTCTGGGCTTAGTCAAGATCAAAAATTTGCGACAATTGCAGTCAGACCGCAAGCACTCATCCCGAAAGTGAAGGTTGATTTGGGCACAAAACAGAATCAGAATATTCAGAGATCCCAAAGGGGAAATCATAGTGCTGAAATATCACGAGGGAATGCATCCTATATCAGGTGTTATTGCTGTGGGAAAATGGGACATTCACAGTATGTGTGTTCCATAGCCAAGAGATACAGAAGGGAACATGAACAGAGATGGCAGCCAAACAGAGAACGGTTTTCCAGAACACATTTTGAAGGACACTGTTTTTGGTGCGGAGGATTTGGACACATGGCTAGGTATTGCACTTCAACCATACAGAGAAATGTGTCAAAGCATAATCAAAATGTTCGCAAGCAGCAGATCAATAAACCAACAAGTGAGTTAAAAGTTCAGAACAGATTTGTAGCTCTGCAAGATGATGGTGGTCCATCATACTCTGAGAAAGAACAGAAGCCTCAATCCATGCCGAGTGTGAAAGAAAAAGTATGGACCAAGAAGAAGAAAAATGAAAAGGCTGTGGTGGCGGAGATTGCCCTTAAAGCATCAGATCGATCTGGTGTTTGGATCCTTGATAGTGGTTGCACATCCCACATGACGGGTAATAAGGATCTTGTTACAGGCATAAAATATGACAAAGAAGGAGTTGTCAAATTTGGAAATGATGAAGGCCTGAAGATTGTTGGCTCAGGGAAAGCCAAGTTTGGGGGCAAAGAGATGAGATGTGCTGATGTCTTGGTACTAGAGGGTCTCAGTCATAACCTACTCAGTGTCAGTCAACTATGTGACTCTGGGCACTCTATCCAATTTACCAAGAAGATGTGTGTTGTGAAAGGAAAAGATGGAGCAACTGTTATGCAGGGAAAAAGGTCAAAGGGAAATCTCTATCTTGTAGGTGGGAAAGAAGATACTTGTCTTTTATCCAGAGAGGAAGAAAACCAGCTGTGGCATAAGAGACTTGGTCATCTATGCCAACCATCTATGGAGGATCTCGTTAAATGTGATGCTGCTAGATACTTTCCCAAACTATCACATGATCGCACTCATACGTGTGATGCTTGTCAACAAGGGAAAATCATCAGAAAGACATACAGGCCAAAGGAACAGAAATCAACTAGAGTACTTGAATTGGTGCATGCTGATGTATGTGGACCTATCTCACCACGAGCTATAAATGGGCAAAGGTACTATGTTCTTTTCATTGATGACTATAGCAGAATGGCCTGGGTATTCATCATAACCCATAAGACAGAGGTGTTCAGTTGCATAAAGCAGTACAGGAGGGAATCAGAAAAGATTCTTGGGCATAAAATTCTGAAGTTTCGTACTGATAACGGTACGGAATTTACAAATAGTCAGGTTGAAAACTATCTCGAGAAACATGGGATAAGGCATCAAGTTTCATCAGTAAGAACTCCCCAACAGAATGGAGTAGTTGAAAGGAGAAATCGGATCATCAACAACATGGCCAGAACAATGCTTATTGATAAGGACCTGCCAGAGAAATTTTGGAAGGAAGCAGTTTTGACATCGGTCTATGTTTCAAACAGGTCCCTGTTATGTCCGAAGCAAGGGAAGACTCCATATGAACTGTGGTACGGAAAGAAGCCAATGTTGAAGTACTTTCGAATCTTTGGAAGTAAGTGTTTCATTCTCAACAAAGAACATCATAGGAAGTTTGAGGCACGGGGAGATGAAGGGATATTCCTTGGCTATTCTGGGAAAAGCAAAGCGTATAAATGTTTCAACAAAAGGCTGGGAAAAATCATTTAAAGCAATGATGTCACTATAGTTGAAAATGAGCAGAATACTCAACGATCCAGTGAACAGTTCCTGGATGAAAGTGATGATGAGGTAAGCAACCCAGGGGGAGCAGAAGTGGCAGAAGATGACTCAGAAGAAGATACTGATGATGAAATAGAAAGTGTCAAGTCGGTGTCTGCGAGAAAGCCAAAGAGTCGAGCTGAAATTGATAGGCAGAATATCATTGGTGATCAAACAGCTCCAGTTCAGACTCGAAGAATGAAATCATCACAGAAAGCATCATTTTTGTCTCAAGTGGAGCCAAATTTTTTTTTCTGATGCAGCTGAAGATGAAAACTGGTTTCAGGACATGAACGAAGAGCTTGATCAGATTGAGAAGAACCAGACATTGGAGATTGTTTCGAGGCCATCAGACAAGAATGTCATCAGGTCTAAATGGGTCTATCACAACAAGATGAATGAAGGTGTCATAGTTATTCGGAACAAAGCACGACTAGTGTGCAAGGGATACTCCCAGATAGAGGGAATAGATGTTGATGAGACATTTTCACTGGTTGCAAGACTGGAGACAATCAGATTATTTTTGGCCATAGCAGTGCAAAGAAAGTTCAAAGTGTTCCAGATGGATGTCAAATCCGCATTCTTGAATGGGGTTCTGGAAGAAGAGGTGTATATTGAGCAGCCAGATGGTTTTCTCATTCATGAGGATGAGAACAAAGTTTGCAGGCTGAAGAAGGCGTTGTATGGGCTGAAACAAGCACCAATGGCATGGTACTCAAGGCTTGATCAGTACTTGAAGAAGCTTGGTTTCCAGTGTGGAGGAGTTGACTACAACCTCTATTTCAGCAATGACAGTAATCAAAGGATGATGGTGCTACTGTATGTCGATGACATAATTTTTGGCGGATCAGATGAAGCTCAGGGCAGACAGTTTTCCGAATTCATGAAAAATGAGTTTGAAATGTCAATGATTGAAGAGCTAACGTTTTTCCTTGGTCTACAGGTGACACAAGGAAGTAATGGCACTTTTATTTCCCAATACAAATATGCCAAGGAGGTTCTAAGAAGGTTTGGAATGGATAATTCCAAGGAGATGAAGACTCCGGTTGCTACCCGGATGAGATTATCAAAAGATGAGGATGGCAAGGCAGTTAATATCACAGAATATAGGCAAATTATCGGAAGTCTGTTGTACTTGACCGCGACAAGGCCTGATATTGTTTTCGCCACATGCCAAGCAGCGAGATATCAAAGTAATCCCAAGGAAAGTCACATGATTGCAGTGAAAAGAATACTTCGGTATATCAAGGGCACGGTGGACTTCGGCTTGACATACAACGACAAATCTCAGACAGAGTTATTGGGATATACTGATGCAGACTGGGCCGGTTCAGCAGATGATAGAAAATCAACGTCAGGTGGTGCATTCTATCTTGGTGGATTGTGTATTTCTTGGCTAAGCAAGAAACAAGATTGCATTTCATTGAGCACCGCAGAAGTTGAGTATATTGCGGTCACTCAAGCATGCACACAGTTATTGTGGATGAAGCAGCAGCTTGAAGATATGGGAGTTGAAGTGAAGTCTCTGATCGGAATCCAGTGTGATAACTCAAGTGCTATAAATCTCAGCAAAAATCCCGTCCATCACTCAAGGACAAAGCACATTGAGATCAAGTATTATTTCATCAAGGAGAAGGTTGAGCAGGGAATCGTGAAGTTGGAGTATGTGCCTACAGAGCTACAGGTTGCAGACATTCTGACAAAGGCCTTACCCAAGGAAGCTTTTGAGAGGCATCGACTGGCTCTGGGAGTTCAGTCGATTCCCCGCACTTGAAATAGTGTGGATGTGGAACCCCCCTCTCCCTGAGGTATGATGTGTTTTTCCCTAATATGCTGATATGTGTTCTCTACTATGTTATAGACTACAAAGGAGTGTCCTTTGGGTTCGTTGACAAAGGGGGAGAAAAGTGTTTGTTAATTTGTTAAAGGAGGATAAAATAGTGATTGTTCAAGGGGGAGACAGTGTGGAGATTTGATATATCCTAATTGATACGGGGAGAAGCTGACAGGTGGAGTAGCCAGAAAGGGGGAGCAATGAGAAAGGGGGAGTGTATTAAATCTGACGATGCTAGAAGTGATCGATCAAAGAATAGATATCACGATAGCTGAGGATCGTGATAAAAGCAGAAGAGAGGTGTTGGAAAGTGGTAATAATACTTCCAAACCAAACATTGGTCTTCCAACAAGTCCATCGACAATTGGTATCAGTTTAGTACAAATTGGTATCAGTGTGGTGTCAACAGTGGATGTCAGAGATGAAGTGATTCATTGATGAACTTCTCATTTACTCTTGTTTCTCACGACGAGCATTGCTCATGTGGGCCTAGAGTATGTGTTGAGTAAATCCTTGATCTCTATCAGAATTGCAATGAGGTGAATGGTGGATGAATAATTGATGATGTATCTTTCCATAGAAGAGTTGTCAACAAACCCAAAGGGGGAGATTGTTGGGAAAAAATCCCTCAAGGTATCATTGAAGCACTTTTGAGGTGATTGTGTTTGTTGACAAAGCAGACATCTATGTTGTGTTTGTTGACAAAGCAAACCATGGTGAATGAGTGTGTTGACAAAGGGGTTTTAAATGGTGATTTGTCGGGTTCAAGGGATGCTTTCAACAATCCATGATTGATTGAAGAACCTTGACAAAGGAATGGATGATCTGGAGGCGGTACAAAAAGAGCAGATACAAGGTGGCGCCGTTTTCCAGTGTTTGCCAAATTTATGGGCCTGAAAATCGCCAATGGAAAATGGAGTGATATGTTTTTGGCAAAGGTTGAGGAGAGAGAAATGAAAGAGGTGCGCGGAAAAATTAAGCGTGGCGCGCAAAATTAGTGGGTTGCGCGAAATCTTGAAGTGTGGCGCGCAAAACAGAGTGTTGCGCGAAATTGTATTTCGCGCAAAAGATGTTTCAAGGCCGGAAGCTTGAAAATCAGCAAAGGCATTAGGCGCGCGCAATTTTGGAGACCTGCGTGAAATAATTACGCGGTGCGCAAAATTCGTGCGGATTGCGCGAAATAAAGGGATGAAGTTTTTCGCGCAAGAGGTGTTTCGAGGTCCGAAGCTCGGAAAATGGCAAAGGCATGAGGTGCGCGAAATTATGGAGTAGTGCGCGGAAAATGGTTGTGTGCGGAAGATTTGTATTTCGCGATCAAAGCGGATTACGCGCTCAAGGAGGGTTTTTCGCGCGGGGTCGATTTTGCCTATAAATATGAAGTGACCCTCCTCCATTCAGAGGGTTCAAGACATAGAAAATACCTGAGCTCTGGTGCGCGAAATTGAAGTTAGAATGGGTGTTGCGCGTAAACTTAAAGTTTGCGCGTAAAGTCAGCTATTGCGCGAAAAGCTAAGGCTGCGCAGAAAGTTGGTGTTGGCGCGTAAAAGGAAGGTTGCGCGAAAAGTGGATATCGCGCAAAAGCAGTCAATTGCGCGCAAGGCAGTTTCCAGGCTGCGCGTAATATTTGGAGGTTGCGCGAAAAAGGAATTTCGTGCAAATTATAGAAATTGCGCGCAACACACTGTAAGGGTTGCGCGTAAAAATTGAGGTTGCCCGGTACATCCGGTGCAAAGTGAGATTCATCTGCGGGTGAAAGTTGGACTTCAACAGAGCATCTACATACAGAGGAAGATGCATTCCTTCATGAAAATGAAGAGACCTACAGGTCTATAAACTGTGAGTGGATTCCTTCCAAGAGAAATGATCTTAGGAAGAGGAAGAAGGTGATCCTCTCCACCGGCAGTGAGTCAGAGAGAGAGAGACAGGGAGTGACCCTTGGGAAAGCAGTGAGCTGACCCTAAACATTGTAAAGGCAGTGAGCCTGGGCATAGAAGTGATCTAGCCCGAACCTTGTAATCCACAGATAGTGAAGATTAGTGGAATTTGGTACGACCGGCAACCTGTCGGCGTATGCTCCTTGGACGTAGCCCTTAGCGGTGAACCAAGTAAAATTGCTGTGTCCTGTGCTTTCTTTACTTTCTGTTTATATCGTGCAGCAGGAAAAAGAGAGCAGAGTGTTTTTCTTAACAGCGAAACAAGATCAGAACGGGCATTAATTTTCAATTAGCCATACCCTGATTCACCCCCCCTCTCAGGGTATCCAGCCTAGTGGACCTAACAGTAAATTAGTAGATGTATTGTTAATAAAAAAAGGGGGGTGTTTCTTAGGACCTGGATTAGAGAAAATGACCGTATGTCCTTTAAACTTGATTTTGGAAACTTAAAGTGTGGTTCTTGGTTGACGAGAAATGTTTTCCTTTGTCGTGTGAACAAAAGTTTGGATTTCATTTGAGAAATGGTGTTCCTTCAAAAAAATGATTTAAGGCCCGTTTGGCTCTTGATAAAAGTGGGTGCGTTTGGATATCGGAAAATGATTCTACTTGTGGAACCAGTGTGTTTCGGGTTTAATATGCTGATTTGAGTTTCTTAAATAATGTTCTAAGTGTGTTTCTAGTTTTCAATGGCATGGCGTGTGTCATATCCCTTTGGAAATGTTTTAGTGTAAAATGTTAAAAATGTAAATGATATGACGGCCCGGTTGGCACTTTAATAAATGTGAAGTGATTATACATATATATATATATACGTACTTGTGAGGGCATTTCTACAGGGGGACTTCCCTTCGTGGGTTGTCATGTAGCGATGTCCATGTAAGGGGTTGGCAAGGGCGGTGAGATGAGTCACGCGTGCGAGGGTCTCCCACTTACACAGTGTTACTAAAACCACCATGGGTTCTTGGGCGTCTCGTAGATTATCGAGTGACGGTTGCTTGCTAACCCTGATTAGACGGGTTGGTACCCCTTGGAGTTGTGGACAGTCCAGGTGGGATGTGCCACTGGTTGGATATTAGGGCGGCCAGTTGGTTATTGACTGTGGAGTACCATGCCGGCAGGTAGTCTGAACCCGAGTACGTCCAGGGGTTTTCTAGGGATGTTCAGGATCGCCCATGGTTATTGCTGATAACTTCTGGTTTATTTTTACTTGCACTTGGTTTTCCTTGCCTGTTTACCTTTACTTGCACTTATTCCCCTGCTTGTTTACTTTCAGTCATCCTTCACAGCCTATACTGTTAGACTTTGGGGAAAGTGGTTTTCAAATGAAAATGCTTTATTCTCTTTGGGTCAGATTTGAAAATGTAACACTTTGCTTTTCAGAATGAGTTCAAAACTAATGAAATGGAACTAACTTTCAAAAAAATAATAATAAGAGAAATGTCTCGTGTTTGATTTTCAAGTAAAGCATTATGAAAACTTACTTTTATACATTATAGTTCAAACCTGGATTATGTAGATTCTCTATTTACTGGTAGTGCATTGGGTTTTGTTGTGGGCTCACCTACTGAGTACTTTTGTGCTCATGCCTATCTTTTACCTTTTTTAGTTGCAGGTTCCTTGTGTTCAGGTTTTCCTGCTTGAGACGCTCAGTGTGGGAGCGACGTTGGTTGTAGTTGGGTGGTGACCCGCGAGGTCATGAGGAGGTATGTCGTGGTGTCAGTTTGTTTATGGCTTTAGTGTTTGTCTGTTGTTTAGTTTATATTCATTCTTTTAATCCTATTTTTAGTTTGGGCTGAAATCGTTCCCAACGTTTGAAATTTTAATGCCCGGCACTTGTTGCCATCCCGGAGGGATCGAGAACGCCCCTCGGGACTTGCCGCGGACCGGCTCGGGTGACCGGTTCAGGGTCGACCCGGGCTGGTTCGTGACATGATTCCTAAGCTCTTGAAGCTCTATTGGTGCCATTCTATAAGGTAGAATATAAAATGGCTTAGCCCCTGGCATGATCTCAATTGTAAATTATATATCTATCTCTATTGGATTCCATTATAATTCATTAGGAAACAAATCTTGGAACCTATACACTATGGGTGGGAATACATCATGCTTCACACCTACATCATCCATCAATAGACTTGAAACCTCATCAGTGAGCTCCCCTAGTTTCTGAAGAATTGGAACTGCACGACCTACCATGATATCCCACTCTTGATGAGGAACATAATTGAAACCCTTATGAGAAGTAAAATTCACTCTCTTTAAGTAAAAATATATGTGGGATCGGTATTCTACTAACCATTCCATACCCAAAATTAATTCGAAACCTAACACATCAAGGATATTAAGATCCCAAAGAAAGTGATACTCCCCGGCATCAAGAGAATACCCCTTGCAGAAGAAGATGTCTCTCGAATAAACTCCAAAAGGTGTGTCGATCATCATAACCACACTCGCAAACCCCACTACCAGACTCAACCCATTCACAAGTTATGAGGATATAAAATAATTAGAGGAACTAGTATCAAATAAGGAACTAGATATCGTAGAATCTATCAGAATAGTACCTCTAACTATTGATGGTACAAACTCACTATCCACAAGTGTAGGATAAACTACATGAAACTATCTTACCCATCTTCCATATGCTACAATATGAGTCCCCTAAACTACACTACTCTGTTGATATGGGTGCTCTTTCCTAGAAGCACCACATCTACTTCTTCAACTACCAAAACCAGTAGATTTATAACTACCAGACTAATATGGGGTAGAATACCCCCTTACAACACTTGGGTTCTGTATATCCACCCCATAACTACCCATATATCATGGGTTCCTGTAAAAGCATTATAGATGTCCCATCCTACTGCAAGATCAAAAATCTATTGCTGATCGGAAACAATGTCTATGAATATGACCCAACCTATCACACATGTGAAAAAATGCTCGAGTAAGGTCCTCTTTAACTGAACCTTTAACCTAACCCAATTTTCTTACTATCTACCTAGATAATGTTTTCATAGTGATTCTTTATACTCTTAGAATACATACCTTATTTTCACCCAGTATAATCTACTTGTGTTCCAATAGAAGCCTCCTTCAGGTTCCCCTTAGAAATGAGAGCCTCATTCACCACTTCAGAAAAAAATTTCAACCAAAATGTAACACCCGAGACTTTTATGAGAAATATTTTGTTTTTATGTTATATAAATCATCAAAGGAATCTTTCACTATATACAACACTATCTTGGCTTGCTTTACATGTAATCGTGACCTTCCTCGATAGCTTGCGTCGTACGCAATACCGAGTTTCACTAAACAACAATATGCAATTAAAATATTATTAAAACTAGCCATTATAAATAGTAATACCCACTTTTTGAAATTTTTTAAATTTTATTTTTCAAAATGGACTTCATTTTTGGATTCAGAATATCGAAATTATCCTAGGGTGAAATTTTGGTATTTTTCTGAAAACTTTCATTTTTTGATGAATAGTGAAAACACTGGGTTACTATTTAAAAACCGAATTTTTTATTTAAATAATTTTTTATTTTATTTAAATTTATTTTAGGTCCAAATTGATACATAATACCTATATAATTTCAATGCAATTCATTGGAGTCATTTTATAATAATTTTAGATATATAAAAATTTTATTGAACTTTTCACCGTCTTTTACCCACCTCCTAGGAAATTTCCAAATTCACATAAAACTTAATTTTACCGCTTCTATGAATAGAATTTCAAAAATATAAGAGAAAAGGTTGATGTTAGTAAGTTAAATGTGGTTCAATGAGATGAAAATAATTTTTGGTGAATAGTAACTTTTTACTTTTTTTTACCACGGTTAAAATTAAATAGGGTAATTAAGGGTAAAAATGATATTATTATTACCCTAACACATGTACTAATTCTATTGGATAAGTGGAATTCGAGCAAAAACAACCTTAGGAATAAAATATGACCATTTAGGCCCACTTGGATTAGATTAGGACATTTATTATTAATTTATTTAAAGAAGGGTTAAATAGTTAAAATCAATGTTTAATAACTAAATCATTTTTAATATAGGGTTATACATAAGATAAACTCGACTATAAATATTCATTATAAAGATAAAAATATTTTCTACATAATGATATTTTATATTTAATTTTTAGACATTAAATAATTTATTTTATTTATGACACAATTATGATGCAGTAATTATCGTATTAATAAAATATTGACATAATTGATGTTATAAATACCCAAATAAATGTAATTTGAGACTTTTTATGAATTAAACTAATTTTATAGGTTAATATGACATGTTAGTATTTATTTTATTAACTTTTTTAACTAATATTTCTATTATGATTTTCACAAAAATCAATTACCAAATAGTGTAAAAATTGACATAAAATAGTTTTTTAAAAAAATATTATATTATTAATTGTTATATTATTCCTAAAAATCTAAGGTTCGGAAAAATGACTTAGATAAGGTTATATATATTAATAATAAACAACTTGGGATTCGTTTGGCTTGTTATAGTAAGTTTATTAACCATATATTGTAAGAAAATAAGAAGACACGGTAAAAGTTAAATTATCCAACTTAAAGTTAAATCTAAATGATAAGGTTAAAATAGATACCTAAACTTGTCTAAATTCTATTTGATGAGATTATTTCGATCCATACCCACCTTAGCTTCGAAATAAATCAATTTGGAGCTATTAAAAACCGAATATGACTTTATAATAAAATAATATTTTTAGTTTTTCCAAAGGTGCCCCTCTCCTCCCTTATAAAAGGGCACCTCCTCCCTCTCTTCCTGACACCACTTTGAGCCTTCAAGCTCTGCCAAACCCTGCCAAATTCTCTTCTCCACTTACCTAGAAACATACTAGAGGTCTTTGTCATCTTCAAAGAACAATTTTAGTGCCCTAAGAGGTGGTCTCAAAGAGGTGCTTCAAAGAAGAGGTAATGTCCATTACCGATTCATTCAACTTTATTTCTTCTTTCACTTCTTCTTATTTAGTTGTTACATTATGAAGTAATAACATCAGTATCACTCATATAACTATATTATATTATAAGTATGAAACAACCCTATTTCACCATCTATCCATCCTATGGAATACGAAATCACCGCGCGTGCGTACGTATGGAATACCGTCTCCACGCCGTGGTGTAATTTATTTTACACCACCACCTTACCTGGATGGGTATAATGGTGCAAATAAATAACTATATATGATTATTGTAAATTTTTATGGATTTTTAAATAGTATACATACACTCCAATATAATTCCACGATCATGGGAACGATATCATTGCTCGTGCGTACGTATGGAATACTGTCTCCACGATGTGATGCGACTCGTTCTACATGATCTTCATTGGATAATGATTATATAAATGAATTGAATAAATAAATATGATATATAGTACACTAATACAATTTTGGAAATGTGGTATCTATAACCTAAATAGAATAATAAGAATTTATTAGACAAAACACGCATAAGAACAAAAAGTAATAAACACCCGAATAACAAGAAGAAATGAAATATTACTAATAAGAAGCTAAGAATATGACTATATATGATATCATAACAATGAGTATGATTCTTTAATAAGTCAATGACATTATTTAAATCATTATATAGAAGGTTCAGACACTTACGAAGCAAATCAGACCTAAGGTAAGGGAAAATCTCACAATCTCAATTTTTATCAGTGATTGTTTATACTTCAGAATTTACTGGGGAATATTTATCATCCACATCCATGTTTTCTCAATATTTAATATTATTTATATCTTACTAAAATTTTTTAAATCCAATTTTACCCTTCGGTGAGTTTTTAGTAAAAGATATGAAAGGAATCTTTTTTCGTTTTTCATACGAGGTACTTTTTGACTTTTCTGGCCAAAGTACGGGAATAATGTTTTTTTAACTTATATGGCATGAATGGATTTTTAGAACATTATTTCCATGAAGCTTCCTTTACAAGTTTTCAAGTTTATTTTTAATCAACTTCTTTTAGTTTAAAATTGTATGGCATGTTAAGAAAGGAAATTTTTTTTGAAGTAGAAAGGATATTTTCCTCAAGAATGGAGTTCAAGTGTTTTATCAAAATTATTTTCCATCTAAGATAATATAGGGTTCTATTTCTATCCTTATTATTAAATTGATTTTATTATGTTGTGATGGAATTATTTTTATGAATTACTTTATCTTATATGAATTGTTTTATGATGTCACAATGTTTAAGAATCCCATTTTTATTATATGTGTTAAGCTATGATGTATGATTTATGATTTTGTGGCACACATAAGAATGGTATCATTATGAGATGAGTGGGACCTATATCTCCCTCTAATGCATTGGGTAAAGATTTATATCTCATGAGATAGACATGGCTGGAATGACAGGTTAAACCGGTTCAGTGAAACAGGGCTGAAACGAGGAGTGAACTCGGATCAGAAATGGAATTTGTCCGCTAAGATAGTCTTGGCAATGAGTCCTGACTACTAAGAAATGATTCTCTATGATTATGTGTGTATGCCACAAAGTTTCATGTTTTAAGTTATGATTATTGGGATTACATTTCACTACTATGATTTATCCCATGTTATGAAATTATGATCTCTTTTTCAGGTTAAGATTTCCAAAATGATATGTTGTTATGAATATGATGCGATTGATATTTCTTTTTTTTTACTCTTACTGAGAATTTGAGCTCACGCTTTTTTATGTTTTCTTTTCCCCAGGTCAGGAAGAAGGATATTAAGTAAGATATGCCAAAAGGGACTCTAGATATGATAAAATAAAAGGGAGACAGTGTACATAATTTATGAACCAGTTGTTTATGTTTCCCAGTTTCTAAAGACACTATACCTATATGGTCCTTTATTGGTTTTGTTATATGTTGTAATAAGTGTGCTTCAATTCTGAATTAATAACAATATATGTAAAGTATGGGTCATTATAGTTGGTATCAGAGGAATGGTATAGTCAACCTTTGGAAACTAGGATGTAAAAGCCTTAGTAAGAACCCTAAGGATAAGTCTAAGCATAGAACACGATATTAGTGTTTTAAAAATGGCCCTAAAAAACCTATGATAATACCTTAAATGTGAAATTTTATTCTTGATTATGTGTTTTTCCTATTATAATTAGTGTTTCTCACACTATTCTTCTTGGTTTCAGTCAATGGCTGGAACCCGAAGGAACCATGTTAATGCGGAATGCGACGGGCAATGCAATGATTGTCCCCCTGAGCAACCAAACGTTATGGGAGCTGGAATGAAATATCTTGTAGCCATGCTCACAAAACTTTCTCAAGCTATGAATCATTCAGGACTTCCAAACGAGCAAAGGAAGGAGCAACATTCTATTGAATCCTTCATGAGGCAACGTCCACCTTCATTTAGAGGGTCTACAAATCCATTAATTGCTGAAAAATGGATTAGTACTACTGAAAAGATATTTTCAGTTCTTCAATGTTCTGAGTATGATAAAGTCATCTTAGTAGTGTATCGTTTGTAAGGAGATGCTGATCAATGGTGGAATCTTATCAAGAATACAAGGCAAAGAGATGAAATTGAGTCCATGGAATGGGACGAGTTCAAGAACTTATTTTTCAATAAGTACTTCCCTCGTATTCTTCGAACAGAGATGGAGAAGGAGTTTCTTGAACTAAAGTAAAAGGATGATGAATCTGTTGGCACCTATGAAGCAAATTTTACAAGGCTTGCAAGGTATGCTTATAGTATTATTATCCAACTTGAGAGTAAGATCGATCGATTCTTTAGTGGCTTAAAACCAAGTCTTCGAAGGGCGTTGTCTATAAGGGACTTCAATAGCTACGAGGAAATCGTTCGATGTGCTCTCAATGTTGAGATGGAGATTGGAGTAACCCATCGGTCATATGGGTTTGATAAGAAGAGGAAAATGGAATTCAAAGGAAAATATAAAGAGCACATTGAAAAGAAGATGAGTTTTCCCTTATTCTCAAAGTGTGGAAAGAAACATGGAGGGAGTTGTCTTAAAGGGACAAGTAAATGTTTCAAATGTGGAAAGGTAGGTCATCGGGCATTTGAATGCCGCAATGATGGGAAGAAGATGTCTAGTGATGCAAACAAAGAAAAGGCTACACAGAGTGCACCTCCTACACTTCAATGTTACAAGTGCAGGTAAATGGGGCATTATGCCAATCAATGCCCTAATCCAAGGGTTATTGATAATTATCAACGTCAACAAACTCTTAAGGTTAAAGACAAAGGAAAGTCACATGCAATTTCTATCAGCGATGTGGAGTATGATAACGATGTGGTGAAAGGTAAACTTATCATCCAATCTAAAGTAGAAAATGTTTTATTTGATTCTAGATCCACCCACTCTTTTATTTCTGAAGAATTTTCTAAGGGTATCACCGTATTACCTCAACAATTAGATGTTGAGTTAGCTGTGACAACCCCTAATGGCACAACAGTGACATCAAAAGTTTACAATTCATCTCCGATTGAAGTTTGTGGGAAAGTGCTTCCTTCAAATCTTGTGATCCTTACTATAGTGGAATTTGATGTGATTCTTGGCATGGATTGGCTTTCTCTATATGGAGCTCATATCAATTTCTAAATAAGGGAAGTTACATTTCATATTCCAGATCAATCTATGATCATCTATTGATGCAAGGATGAACATAACCTTCCAGTGGAAATTTCTTCCATCTTATGGGTCTTGATTCCACTAAATGAAGGTTATTTATCACAAATGGTTGGTGAGAAACTCATGATTAAGAATATGCCCATTGTACGGGAGTTTGATGATGTCTTTCTGGAGGAATTCCCGGATCTTCCACCAAATCGTGAAGTTGAGTTTTTAATAGAACTCATACTGGGTGCTTTAGCTATTTCAAAGACACCTTATAGAATGGACCCAATTGAGTTGTAGGAATTGAAGAAGAAAATACAAGAGAATCTTGATAAAGGGTTCATACACCCTAGCGCGTCACCTTGGGGAGCACCTGTTCTATTTGTTAAGAAGAAAGATGGATCAATGAGACTCTGAATTGATTATCGAGAACTTAACAAGATCCCTATCAAGAAAAAATATCCCCTCCTGCACATTGATGACTTATTTGACCAACTACGCAGAGCTCAATACTTTTCCAAGATTGATCTTCATTCAGGGTATCATCAATTAAGGGTCAAAAGGGAGGATATACCAAAGACGACTTTCCGTACAAGGTATGGACACTATGAATTTATAGTGATGCCATTTGGTCTTACTAATGCCCCTACTATCTTCATGGATCTGATGAATAGAGTCTTTAGAGACTATCTTGATTAGTTTTTGGTAGTCTTTATAGATGATATTATTGTCTATTAAAAGAGAAAGGAAGAAAATCAAGATCACTTGAGAATTGTATTGAAGACCCTGAGAAAGGAGAAGATTAATGCCAAATTTACCAAGTGTAAATTTTGGCTTCAAAAAGTTGCATTTTTGGGTCACATAATCTCAAAAGATGGGATATCTGTGGATCCAGCAAAAATAGAGGTTATCGAAAGATGGTTGAGACCATCAATAGTAACTAAGATCCGAAGTTTTCTTGGTTTTCCTGGATATTATCGGCGTTTTTTGAAAGATTTTTCACGGTTATCTAATCCACTCACCAGGTTGACTTGAAAAGGAGTTAAGTTTGTGTGGACAGAGGAATGTGAAGAGAATTTCAAGGATTTGAAAAGAAGGTTATCCAGTGCACCTGTGCTCACACTTCCTTGTAGTAGAGAATGGTTTGTGATCTAAAGTGATGCATCCAAGAAGGGATTGGGGTGTGTTCTCATGCAAAACGATATGGTGATAGCTTATGCCTCACGACAGTTGAAAATCCATGAGCAAAATTACCCAACTCATGATTTGGAGGTAGCTACGGTAATCTTTGCATTAAAGATTTGGAGGCATTCTCCTTATGGAGAAAGGTGTGATATTTATACTGATCATAAAAGTTTAAAGTATATTTTCACACAAAAGGAGCTGAATATGTGCCAAAGAAGATGGTTGGAGCTGATTAAGGATTACGACTGCTCAATTCATTACCACCCTGGGAAAGCGAACAAGGTGGAAGATGCATTAATTCGACAAGACCATGCTAGCTTATCCATGACGAGGATCACAAAAGATCCAATATTTATGGATTTACAAAGGATGGATCTTGGAATGATAATGAAAGGGGAAAAATCGTATCTTTCTCAAATGAATGTTCAACCATCTATACATGTGAAGATTAAAGAGGCACAGAAAGAAGATGTAGAGTTACAAAAGAAGGTGAGAAATGTTCCTGAATTCAACCTTGATTGTGATGAAATAACAAGGTTCAGAAATTGGGTTTGTGTTCCTCCCATCCCAGAATTAAAGAAGGATCTGCTGGATGAGGCTCATAGTTCTTCATTATCTATTCATCCTGGAAGCACGAAGATGTATAGGGACATGAAATAGTACTTCTGGTGGGATGGCATGAAAAGAGATGTTGCTGAATATGTCTCTCAATGCTTGGTTTGTCAGTAAGTTAAAGCTGAGAGGCAGAAGTCTAAGGGGATGTTACAACCCTTACCCATACCAGAATGGAAATGGGAAAACATCACTATGGACTTTGTCACTGGACTTCCTAAAACATCCAAAGGCAATAATGCTATATGGGTCATAGTTGATCGTCTTACAAAGTCGGCACACTTCATTTCTATTAGAGAGGATTTCTCTCTAGATCATCTTGCCAGGATATATGTAAAGGAAGTGGTAAGATTGCATGGAGTACCACTTTCCATTATATCTGATCAGGATCCGAGATTTACCTCTAAGTTCTGGCAAAGTCTTCAGCATACTCTGGATATAGAGTTGAGTTTCAACACTGATTATCATCCTCAGACAGACGGTCAGTCTGAGAGGACGATTCAAAATCTAGAAGAAATGTTGAGAGCTTGCTCTATGGATTTAAAAGGTGGTTGGGATCAACACCTACCTTTGGTGGAATTTTCTTATAATAATATCTTTCACTCCAGTTTTCAGGTGGCTCCTTATGAATCTCTCTATGGAAAGAAATGAAGAACTCCAACTTTCTAGGATGAAGTTGGGGAAAGAAAGCTATTAGGACCTGATATTGTTGATGAGATAGTAGAAAAGGTTAGATCTATTCAACAGCACATAAGAGTAGCTCTGAGTCGATAGAAATGTTATGCCGACAACTGAAGAAAAGACCTAGAATTTGAAGTGGTTAATAAAGTGTTCTTACGAATATCTCCCTGGAAGAGGGTCATAAGATTTGGAAAGAAGGGAAAGCTGAGCCCTAGGTATATCGGTCCTTTCGAAATACTGGATCGTGTTGAGAAGGTAGCTTACCAATTGGTGCTTCCACCGAATCTCTCCCAAGTTCACGATGTGTTCCATGTATCTCTCATGAGAAAGTACATACCTGATCCTTCACATGTACTCAGCTCAGAGGTTGTACCACTGGAGAAAGATCTTTCTTATGAAGAACAGCCGATAGAGATTCTGGATCGTAGCGAAAAAGTCCTACGGAACAAGACCACTCGCTTGGTGAAAGTTTTATGGAGGAACCAGCAATTAGAAGAAGCTACATGGGAGCTTGAGTATATGATGAGGGAGAGGTATCCCCATCTATTTGTTACAAAGTGACGAATTTCGAGGGTGAAATTCATTTTAAGGGGGGTAGAATGTAACACCCGAGACTTTTAAGAGAAATATTTTATTTTTATGTTATATAAATCATCAAAGGAATCTTTCACTACACACAACACTAGCTTGGATTTCTTTACACGCAATCTTGAACTTCCCCGATAGCTTGTGTCGTACGCAATACCGAGTTTCACTAAACAACGATATGCTATTAAAATATTATTAAAACTAGCCGTAATGAATAGTAATACAATCTTTTTGAAATTTTGTAAATTTTATTTTTCAAAATGGACTTCATTTTTGGATTCGGAATATCGAAATTAGCCTAGGGTGAAATTTTGGTATTTTTCTGAAAGCTTTCAATTTTTGATGAATAGTGAAAACACTAGGTTACTATTTAAAAACTAACTTTTTATTTAAATAATTATTTATTTTATTTAAATTTATTTTAGGTCAAAATTAATACATAATACCTATATAAGTTCAATTCAATTCATTGGAGTCATTTTATAATAATTTTAGATATATAAAAATTTTATTGAACTTTTCACCGTCTTTTACCCACCTCTTAGGAGAATTTCCAAATTCACATAAAACTTAATTTTACCACTTGTGTAAATGGAATTTCAAAAATCCGAGAGACACGGTTGATTTTAGTAGGTAAAATGTGGTTCAATGAGATGAAAATAATTTTTGGTGAATAGTAACTTTTTACTTTTTTTTACCACGGTTAAAAGTAAATAGGGTAATTAAGTGTAAAAATGATATTATTATTACCCTAACCCATGTCCTAATTCTATTGGATAAGTGTAATTCGACCAAAAACAACCTTAGGAATAAAATATGACCATTTACGCCCACTTGGATTAGATTAGGACATTTATTATTAATTTATTTAAAGAAGGGTTAAAATAGTTAAAATCAAAGTTTAATAACTAAATTATTTTTAATATGGGTTATACATAAGATAAACTCGACTATAAATATTCATTAGAAAGATAAAATGATTTAATACATAATGATATTTTATTTTTAATTTTTAGAAATTAAATAATTTGATTTATTTATGACACAATGATGATGCATTAATTATCTTATTAATGAAATATTGACATAATTGATGTTATAAATACCCAAATAAATGTAACTTGAGATTTTTTATGAATTAAACTAATTTTATAGGTTAATATGACATGTTATTATTGATTTTATTAACTTTTTTCGAACTAATATTTCTGTTATAATTTTCACAAAAATCAATTACCAAATAGTGTCAAAATTGACATAAAATAGTTTTTAAAACAAATATTATATTATTAATTGTTATTTTATTCCTAAAAATATAAAGTTCGGCCAAATGAGTTATATAAGATAATATATATTAATAATAAACAACTTGGGATTCGTTTTTCTTGTTATAATAAGTTTATTAACCTTATAGTGTAATAAAACAAGAAGACACGGTAAAAGTTAAATTATCTAACTTAAAGTTAAATCTAAATGATAAGGTTAAAATAGATACCTAAACTTGTATAAATTCTATTGGATGATAGGATTTAAACCCATCCCCACCTTAGCTTCTAAATAAATCAATTTGAAGCTATTAAAAACCGAATATGACTTTATAATAAAATAATATTTTTAGTTTTTCCAAAGGTGCCCCTCTCCTCCCTTATAAAAGGGCACTTCCTCCCTCTCTTCCTCACACCACTTTAAGCCTTCATGCTCAGCCAAACCCTACCAAATTCTCTTCTCCACTTCCCTAGAAACATCCAAGAGGTCTTGGTCTTCTTCAAAGACCAATTTTAGTGCACTAAGAGGTGGTCTCAAAGAGGTGCTTCAAAGAAGAGGTAATATCCATTACCGATTCTTTCAACTTTATTTCTTATTTCACTTATTCTTCTTTAGTTGTTTCATTATGAAGTAATAACATATGTATCACTCATATAATGATATATTATTATAGGTATGAAACAACCGTATTTCACCATCTATCCATCCTACAGAAAATGAGATCATCGCGCGTGCGTACGTACGGAATACCGTCTCCACGCCGTTGTGTAATCTATTTTCCACCACTATCTTACTTGGATGAGTATAATGGTGAAAATAAATAACTATATATGATTATTGTAAAGTGGCATTGATTATTAAATAGTATACATACACTCCAATACAATTCCACGATCATGGGAACAATATCATCGCTCGTGCGTACGTACGGAATATCGTCTCCACGATGTGATGTGACTCGTTCTACATGATCTTCATTGGGTAATGATTATATAAATGAATTGAATAAATAAATATGATATATAGTACACTAATAACATTCTATAAATTAGTTATCTATAATCTAAAGAGAAGAATAATAATTTATTCGACAAAACACGCATAAGAACAAAAAGTAATAAACACCTGAATAACAAGTAGCAATGAAATATTACTAATAAGAAGCTAAGAATATGACCATATATGATATCATAACAATGAGTATGATTATGTAATAAGTCAATGACATTATTTAAATCATTATACAGGAGGTTCGGACACTTACGAAGCAAATCGGACCTAAGGTAAGGGAAAATCTCGCAATCTCAATTTTTATCCGAGATTGTTTATACTTCAGAATTTACTGGGGAATATTTATCATCCACATCCATATTTCCTCAATATTTAATATTATTTATATCCTCCTAAAATTGTTTAAATCCAATTTTACCCTTCGGTGAGTTTTTAGTAAAATATATGAAAGGAATCTTTTGTCGTTTTTCATACAAGGTACTTTTTGACTTTTCCAGCCAAAGTATGGGAAGAATGTTTTTTTAAACTTATACAGCATGAATGGATTTTTAGAACATTATTTCCATGAAGATTCCTTTACAAGTTTTCAAGTTTATTTTTAATCAACTTCTTTTAGTTTAAAATTGTATGACATGTTAAGATAGGAAAAATGTTTTTGAAGTAGAAAGAATATTTTCCTCAAGAATGGAGTTCAATTGTTTTATCAAAATTATTTTCCATGTAAGATAATATAGGGTTCTGTTTCTATCCCTATTATTACATTGATTTGATTATGTTGTGATGGAATTATTTTTATGAATTCCTTTATCTTATATGAATTGTTTTATGATGTCACGATGTTTAAGAATCCCATTTTTATTACATGGGTTAAGCTATGATGTATGGTTTATGATTTTGTGGCACACATAAGAATGGTATCATTATGAGATGGGTGGGACCAATATCTCCCTCCAATTCATTGGGTTAAGATTTATATCTCATGAGATAGACATGGCTGGAATGACAGGTTAAACCGGTTCAGTGAAACAGGACTGAAACGAGGAGTGAACTCGGTTTAGAAATGGACTTTGTCCACTAAGATAGTCTTGGAAATGAGTCTTGACTACTAAGAAATGATTCTCTATGATTATGTGTGTATGCCACAAAGTTTCATGTTTTATTTTATGATTATTGGGATTACATTTCACTACTATGATTTATCCCATGTTATGAAATTATGATCTCTTTTGCAGGTTAAGATTTCCAAAATGATATGTTCTTATGAATATGATGTGATTTATATTTATTTTGTTTACCTTTACTGAGAATTTGAGCTCACCCTTTTGTTTGTTTTCTGTTCCCCAGGCCAGGAAGAAGGATATTAAGTAAGATATTATAAAAGGGACTCTAGATATGATAAAATAAAAGGGAGACAGTGTAGATGATTTATGAACCAGTTGTTTATGTTTCCCAGTTTCTAAAGACACTATACCTATACGGTCCTTTCATGGGTTTGTTATATGTTGTAATAATTGTGCTTCAATTCTGAAGTAATAACAATGTATGTAAAGTATGGGTCGTTATACAAAATATATTTACTTGGGTCTTAATATCACACTTAAGGCCATCCTAAAACTGTTTCACTATAGTATCCTCATCCCCTATCAACACTGGAATAAATCACTACAAGTCTATAAAGCATCCTGTATAGTCCATCACAGACATACTCCCCTGGGTCAGCCTCATGAACTTTACTTACCTCTCTTTCCTGAGCATCTCAGGGTAAAAGTGATCTAAGAACATCTCCTAAAATTCCTTCCACAACATATTCTCTAGCTTCCCATACCGATTATATATTTCCCACCAATGTTTTTCCTGACCACATAACATATAAGATTCTAGTTTCACTCTTTTGTTAGCAGGAGTCTCTAAGTGGTAAAGTATCATCTGGATACACTCAATCTAGAATTTAGTTTCCTTAGGTCCACCCTCTCTAGTAAACATCAAAGGGTATTTCAGTTGGTACTCCCATTTTATTTTAGACATACTCTTAAAAACCCTCCTATAATCTATTTCCATAAATTATATAAAGCGATAAAAGTTATCATGGAACTTCTCTTCAGCTCCTGCACCTGGCACTATCGGTGCCTCAGGTTCCACCACTAGAGGCACATTTACATCCATGTAATCCTATCATCCTATCATCAAATTTCATCATGGAGGCATATATATACAATTATAAAAACACATATTAGGATACATTATATGGATTCATAATAATCCATAACAGGTCACCCCCATACCTCTCCACACAGTCAAAATTGAAGCACTATCACTACCCTTAACCATCCCTCATCTAGGTCATGGTTTAAATCAGGTAAAACATTTTAAAAATTTCAAGTTTCTCATTAGACACCATTTTACACATTTTGTAACATTTTACAATTTTCAATTTCATATTAGGAACCATTTTTAGTTCAATTACACAAAAAAAACATTTCAATTTTAATAACTTACCCAAAACCTACTCTTTCCTTGCATTCCTAAAATGATGCATGTCATAATAAATCCTGAGTGACTAAAATTAAGCACGTATACACAACTCCCATAACACACCAGTCCATGAGTAAAATATTAGAAAATCTTAGATAACATGAACATCACACAGTGAGTGCATCAACCAAGGTGAAAAAACATTGAACTATAATAGAAAACACCAATAAAAACAATACCACCCTGGGAACTTGGGTTTTCCCCAATATATGGGTTAGATACTCCTATTCATGAGCTCAAATCCAAGGTCCAACTCTTCCTAGTATTTTTCCTACCTTTCCCATATAGTAAGACAAAATAAAATAAAATAAAACTCCTCTGATACTACTTTGTGACGTCTTGACCTGGGTTCCACACACCGGTTTCCTGAGCCGGTCAGTCACATGACCTCAAGCATGCCTCCCCTTATGGAAGAGGTTACCGACTAGTATCGATGATTCAATATATCAATATAGGGAAATTATACCCTCTTTATTAATGAATCTCAATAGTATAAATAAATAGAAAATAACCAACTGTTAATAAACAACAACCAGAACAATACAATAACCAGAACAAACCAGTATCATAGGATGAAATAAAACGTGAAACAATATCCAAAACCAAATAGTAGATATGCAATTCCATAATAAGTGTCTAATGAAAAAATAAAATAAAGAAAAATTGAAACTCCCAAGCAGGTCCCAACATCATTTCTGGTTCCCTCATCAATGATCCATACCAAATCACACATCTATCATAGGGTTCTTTCCCTTATCATATCCTGTAAAAATACTATCTATTCAAGTACAGATCAGTAATCCTGATTAATGTGTGAGTATAACTTAGTACATCACCACCAATGATGTCTAAAACAATATCCAATCTATAATAGTGCCTAAAGTTGTATAAAGAACAAAGTAAAATCAATAAAGTAAATAGTTTTCATGTTTAATTATTCTTTATTTAACCACATCTTTTCCTTGGATTCATGATGTCACCCTAACCATCAATACCTAATTCAGACCATTATAGAGTCTTAACTATCCCCAAGGGATATCACATATCATAATACTGTGGTTAAAATTTATCATTTCATTTCAATTCATATCACAACCATTTGGAATCATAGTCTAGTTCCAATCTCATGGGAATAGAACATCGTGTATAGCACTCTGTGGGTATTTGGAGCATCACTATATGTACCACACCTCATGGGTATTTTGATCATCATTCATATCCCATAAATTAATATTTACAAGCATGCATTTAGTCCTAGAACACCATGTCTAGCACCCTGTGGGTATTTGGAGCATCAGTCCAAGTCCCACACCCCATTTCTCAATCAATCACATATATCATGAAAATAAAATTTAATAATTTTAATCAACATTAACTATAAAATCAACAATTCACATCATGATATACCATTTCAATTATAAAAAATGACAAAATTGTTTACTTTAATCACTTGGAATAATATGAACAACTCAACATTAAACCATTTATAAAAATTTAATAAAATAATTCATTAACCCTTCAAGGTTAATCCAAAAATCCCTTAATTCACATTAATCAAACAATTTAACATTCTATTAATAAATCTATTCCAAAATCCCATCAATTTACCAATTAAACAATCTCATTTATTGACCAATTTCATAACCCCATTAATCAATCAATTCCACAATCCATTAATTAATTAATTAGACAAAGTAATTAATTTAATTCAAGATGAAATTGCTAAACATGAAATAGAGATTCCACAATTACAAACATGTAATAGAAATAAATACTTTGTGAATCTAATAATAGACCACCTACTGCAAGATCGTTGATGAATACTTGCCAAAGGAAATCTGTAAATTAAAGTAGAACGTTCAATTGAACAACAAAGAACAAGATCTAGATCCAAAAACTAGATCCAAAATTGAATTGATTAAGATCTTTCAAAACATAGATATAGATCCATAAATAATGGTGGAAAACATCTCTTCAAAATATGTGATAAATACAGGGGAGGGGGAGGAAACTAATAAAGATGAGATCTCATTTTGAGAGAGGTGCAGATCTATCGAATAGATATTTGATTCACTAAGAATAGAGTTTGGAAGCCCTTAGAATCCACCAGGGAGACTCCAAAAATTATAGAAATGAGTTAGTGCTATATGGGGTGTTTAGGGATATAAGATAGGGGTTTGGGAATTTTTTAATTAATTTTTAGGGGTTTATTTTTCCACATGGATGGATTCCTATACGTGGTGCACGGTTTTCCTAAACTATGTTCCTAACCATGTGACTCCTCTTAGGGGTATTATGGTTACTACTAAGAGGGAACATGGTTTGAAAAAACATGCTCCAACCATTCAATCCCCCTATTCTTGGGGTTTCACGATTTCTTGGGGTAGGGTGCACAATTTGGGAAAAATTGTGTGCCAACCGTTCTCTACACAAAACCCCTAAACAAATCTATAATTTATCCCAAAAGATCCCCAAATTAAAACCCAAAAAATACATACCCAAAATAAGGTAAAATAGTACCTATAAATGAAATTGATGAATCACTAAAAAAGTTCAGGATCTTACACATGGTTTGAAACTATACTCCATGTCACCCCATGCAAACAGACTATCTCCCAAACATACAAGTCGCCCAACGGATTCATTTAGAAGGTCTCACTTATAGGCAAGAAATGCACCACCTTCTTCAATTGGTCCAAAATCACCCAAATTGTTTCATTCTTCAGAGTTATCCATAGGAGACCTAGAACTAAATCCATATTAATTTCATCCCACTTCCATTTCAGAATGGGAAACAACTATAGTAAAGCATCGGGTCATTGATGCTCACCCTTCACTTGTTGATAGGTGTAGCATCGTGTCACGAACCCTGAAATCTCCTTTTTCATGCCTGGCCACCAATACTATTAACTTTGTTCATGATACATTTTGGTCAAACTTGGATACACCACCCACTTAAAGGCATGAAACTCATGCATCAGTTCCCCCATATACTCGTAGGAACAATAACATAATTTATGACATAGATGAACTCATCCTTATCCATAGTCCAATCAGAATGTGACTACCCATATTCAAGGATTTTTCTTAAGTCCAAACACTCTAGATCCTTATACTGCCTTTCCCTAACCCAAATCAAAAGTTTCAACTCCACTGATACTGATATAATGGTCATCTTCTCCTATTCCTCCTAAACCACAACACACATCTCATCTAGCAAAGAAATCATCTTCCACTCAGAGCTAGAATTATGAACTTCTTGAGGTTTTTTTTTCCTACTCAAAGTGTCAGCAACACTATTTCCCTTTTCAGGTGTATATTCTGGATCAAAGTTGAATTAATACATACAATCTACACATCTTCACTTCTAGAGATTCAAATATTACTACAAAAAGATATATTTGAAGCTATTCTGATCAGTATATATAGTACAATTTTCTCCCAAAATATAATATTTCCAACACTTTAAATCATAAACCACTACTTATAACTCTAGGTTGTATGTAGGTTATTTTTGTTCATGTGGCTTCAAAATTCACGAGCCATATGCCAAAACATGATCTCCTTGCATCAAAACTACTCCAATACCTATCCCAGATGCATCACAAAACACTATATACTCCTCCACTAGATTGGGTAGGTTCAAGATCAGTGAAGTAGTCAAATGCCTCTTCAACTCATGGAAATCATTCTCACATGATCTAGACTATTCAAACTTAAATACCTTCTTTTTCAAGATTTAAAGTGGTGTTTCCAAGTGGTAAAAGTCTTGGATGATCCTATTATAAGATCCCGCAAAGCCCAAAAAGCTTTGAATATCAAAAAAAAATTCTTGGTCTGCTCCTAAGAAACAACTACCTAGACCTTATCTGGGTCCATTAACACACCTTCCTCCAAGATGATGTGACCCAATAAATCTACTTGATAAATCCATAATTGATAGTTAGATATCTTGGAGTATAGCCGATGCTCTCTTAGTGTACTCAAGATAATGCAAAGATGTTGGGAATGGTCATAATGAGTCTTGGAGTACACTGATATTTCATCCACAATAACAAACACAAACTAATCTAGTTAAGGGTGGAAAATTCAGTTCATCAAGGCCGCAAACACTAACAGACCTTTCATTAACCCGAATGACATCATGATGAACTCATAAAGGCTATACCTACTTCTGAATGTTGTCCATGGAATATCAAAAGGTTAAACTCTCAGCTAATGATACCCCGATATCAAGTCAATATTGGATAAGACACAAGCTAGTCTCAACTAGTCAAAGAGATCATCAATACATGGATGAGGATACCTATTCTTCCCTATTGTCTGATTGAACTTTCAGTTATCAATACATAAAAATAAAAACCTATAATCCATATTTGAAAACAAATATGGATAAATCCAAGATGATGTACTTGGATGGATAAAACTTATAGCCATAAACTCTTCCAGTTGAGTTTTAAGCTCAGGAAGATCCTTTTGTGTTATTCTATAAGGTGGAATAGAAACTATCTCATCTCTAGGAATGAGATCAATAGTAAAATACAAATCCCTCTAAAGTGGAAGCCTGAAGAGGCCCTCAGTAAAAACATCCTTAAACTGGTCCATGATGGGTGGAAATAAGTCATGCTTCACACCCCCATCATCCAATAACAGACTTAAAACCTGGATGGTGAGCTCCCCTAGTTGTTGATGAATTGACCCTATACAACTTGCCTTGATATTCCATTATCTATAATGAACATAACTATTATCCTTAGAAGACATAAAGGTCACTCTTCTATGGTAACAATCTATGTGGGCTTGGTACACTACTAACTAGTCCATAATCAAAATCAAGTCAAATCCTGACATATCAAGGATGTAAATATCCCATAGAAAATGATACTCTACAAATTTGAGAGAACACACCTTTCATAAACAGATGTCTCTCGACCATACTCCCAAAGGTGTATCTATCGTCATAAACCCACTCATGAACTCCACCTACAGGATCAAACCATTCAAAAGTTGTGAAGATATAAAACAATGAGAGGTACCAATATCAAATAAATCATTATAAAATATAGAAGCTATAAGAATAATAACTCCAACTATCAATGGTCTAACCTCTCTATCCACAAGTGTAGGTTGAACTGTATGCAACTATCCTACCCTTCTTCTGCATGCTATAGTCTGAGTCCCCTATGATACAACACTATGATAATATAATCAATATTACCCTGAATTACCACACCCACTACCTCAACCTCTAAAACTAGTAGAACTCCATATTCTAGACAGATATGGGGTAGAAAACCTCATTCAAATACTCTGATTCTTCTCAGACACTTCATCACTACCCATTTTTCTTGGGTTCCTATAGAACCGTTGTAGATGTCCCATCACATCATAAGATCATGAATTTACCAATGGTTGGGGAAACTATCTACATAAGTGACTAAGCCTATTGCACTAGTGAAAGATCACTCTAGTCATGTCCTATGTAAGAAACCCTTCCTCATAGCCACTATGCTTTTCACTAATTTGGGTAACAATATCATAGTGACACTTCCTATTATTAAAATGTATACCTCTTGTTCATATAGTAGAAACCGCCTGTATCTCACTGGAAACCTCCTTCAGGTTCCCCTCAGAAATGAGATCCCGATTCACCACTTCAAAAAACTTCTTCAGCCTAATGATGTTAACTTGGGACTTAATATCACATTTAATCCCATCTTTAAAATGTTTTTCTACAGTAGCCTCATCCCCTTCCAAAACCATAAAAATCACTAAAAATTAGTAAAGCAACCCATATAGTCCATCACAGAAATTCTCCCATGGTTCTGCATCATAAACGCAACTGCCCTCTCCTGCTTGAGTGTATCAGGGTAAAAGTGGTCCAAGAACTTCTCCTAAAAGTCCTTCCACTCCATATTCTCTAACTATACATCCTGAGTCTAGATATCCCATAAATTCTTCACCTAAACACATTACATATAAGTATCTGGTTTTAATCTCTTATCATTAGGAGTCTCTAAGTAGGAAACGATCATCTGGATAGAATCAATCCAGAACTTAGCTACCTCAGATCCACCCTCTCCAGTAAATGTCGTAGGGTGATACAACTAGAACTCTCATATTAGGCTTGAAATACTCTTCACAAACCGAACTGGGTATCTTTCCATAAACTACATAAACCAAGAAAATTTCTTAGGGAACTACTCTCTGACTTCCTCCCTTGGAACTATTGGACCATCACGTTCCACCACTAGAGACATATTTCCAACCATGTTCTCTTCTCTTCCTATCAACAAGCGTCGTCATGAAGGCATATCTCTAAAATGAAAAACACATGCCTTAGGACACATTAGACAACATTATTACATTTAAATAGGAGGGATTCATATAAATACATAATAGGTCTTGCCCCAAACCCATTCCACATGGTCAAAACCAAGGCAATACCACTACTCTCAACCATTCCTTATCTAGGTCATGGCTGAAATAGGGTAAAGAATTTTTAATTTCAAAGTTTCTCACTAGAAACCCATCCATCCATTTTATTTAGCATATTTATAATCCTTTAAAATTTTCAATTTCATATTAGGAACCTTTCTAATTAAATTACACAAGTAAAAAATCATTTTCATTTAAAAAAAATATGCAAAACATGATTTTCCATGTGTTCCTAAAAATGATGCATGTTACAATAATTACAGAGTGCTTAGAATGATGCATTTATAATAAAACATCATTACATAATAGACCATGAATAAAGTCTCAAAAAAAAACAACATGAAACAAAAAGTGCATCACCTATGGTGAAATAACACACAACTGTAACACCGAACATAATTAACAAAAATAGAACCCTAAGTACATGGGTTTTCCCCTGTACATGGTTTACATACTCCCATGCATGAGATCATGACCAAGGCCCAACTCTTTGGAGTATCCTTTATACCTTTTCCAAATATTAAAAAGAATAAAATAAGAGAAAAATACTCTGATACCACTTTATAATGACCCAATATGGGTGCCACAAAGCGGTGCCCCAAGCCAGTTGGTTACATGACCTTAGGTGCACCTCCCCATACACCAGAGGTCACCGACTAGAAGTGAGGGTCTAATGTATAACATGGGGATATTACAATATATTTATTAGAGTAACACATCAACAAAAATAGATAAATAATATCCAAAAAATAATAACCAATAACCATCATGATACCATAAATAATACAAACTAGTAATACATAATAAACTATAACTAAAAATAAATATCCAATAAAAACTATATATATTTCATCTAATATATATATATCAAGTATCAAATTAAATACCCAAAATTAAAGGTATTTTAAATCTCAAATTAGGTCCTGACACTATGTTTGGTTCCCTCATCCATGCTCCATCCCAACTCAACCATCTAACATAGGGATCTTTCTATTATTATATCCTAAAAACATGAAGTCTATTTAGGTACCGATCAAGAATCTTGAGTAGGGTGTGATTATAAATTAGTGGTACACCACTAATGACATCTAAAACAATATTCTATATATAAGATTTTATATAGTTTTATAAAAATAATAAAATAAAAAAAAGTAATAAAATATCGCATTTAATTTTTATTTAATTGACGACATAAATTAAATTGGTTCAAGATGACACCAAAACTATCAATACCAACTTCGGCCCATGCTGTAGTATGAACCATATCACATATGGAATCACAATTCATTATATCACAAGCTTTCATCATTCATTTAATTTTTATTCTTATCATGGCTACTTGGAACCATAGTCCAATTCCATCATTTTGATCCTGGAACATTATGCCTAGTACCCCATGGGATTTTAAAGCATCAATCACTATCCCAAACCTCATTATTATCAAATATGGGATTTTAAATCATTAATCCATATCAAACACTCATATTTATCGCATAATGGATTTTAAAGCATCATTTATTGTCCCACACACGTCATCACATTTATCTAAATATCATATATAACACAAACATCACATATATCACATTTATTAAGATACATAATCTTTAATTTTCTTTTCAATTATTCATATAATGGGGTACCAATTGAATTTAACAAAACAATCTTGATTCTTCACTTTAATCACATGGAAAATGATATGAAACCATTAATCTATCTAACAACATTTAATAATATAAACCATTAAATCTTAAATGTTAATAAAACAAACCCTTAATTCACATTATGAATAAACTTATAATCCCATTAATTAATCAATTTTATAATTACAATATCACACAAATTCTATAGTCTAAAAATCCCACCAATTTTATGATTCCACTTATTAATTAAAAAATTAAGTAATCCAATTCAAGATTATATTTCCAATCAGGGAAATTGAAATTCCAAAATTAAATACATTCAATTATAATTCAAGAATATAGGAACTTCCATTTAGACTACCTACCTCAAGATCATTTATAGACACTCACCAGCAAAAAATCCCCAAATTGAAGTAGAATGATCGAGACCATAATGAAGAATGAGATAAAGAACCCAAAACTAGATCTAAGATTAAATGGATTAATATCCTTGAAAACCTAGATTTAAACCCTAAAAAATAGAGGAAAACCTATCCCTTTTTAATTGAGAAAGAGAGATGATAGAGAAAGGAAACAATATGGGAAGAAATTACACATCAAAAGAGGTGAAGATCCATCAATCTGATCTTTTATTCATCAAGAAGTAAGTTTTTTGGGCCTTGGAAACATCTCTGGGATTTCCAAAAACAACAAAGAACTTCTTAGGCTAGGCAGGGGTAAATGAAGGTGAAAATCAATGTGTTCAGGAATTTTAAAATAAAAATTCATTAATTTTTTCTTCACATGCACAGTTTCTTGGAAAGGGAAAACATTTTTCAAAACCGTGCACTATAACCATGTGCCTATTTTATGGGGGTTATTGGTTACTCCTAAGAGGGTGCATGGTTTGAAAAACAATGATCCAACCATGTACTACCCAAACACCCTAAAAAACATCTAAAATACACCTAAACTCACCCAAGACAAGCCTCAACCAAAGTATGAATAAAATAATGTAAAATAGTATATGAAAATGAGTTCTAGACATCTCCAGAAAAGGTTGGGATGTTATATTTTCTAAGATCTATCAAAATATTTTTATGTTTTTCTTCTCTAAGCTTATGCGTCTTGATCTCATTAATATAGGATTAATCATTCTTTCTTATCTATTACTTCTTAATAACACCATTTTATTTTATTTTTTAATCTTCTTCTTTTCTTTCTTGAGGAATTGTGTCTGTCACATAGAAAATTCTAATTTTTATTCCATTTCCCACTCAAGATATGTCATTTATTCTCCATCATAACTAAAACTTTATGAATATGTTTCTATCTTTATATGAGAAAATAAAACAACATAATAATCTAAATAACAACTTGATAATGAATCTTTTATCTTCTTTCTCACTAAAATAATCTTCTTGTTATTGGTGTGCTTATTTTTTCTTTTTTAGCATATTTATGTTTGTGTGGTCTCTCATCGTTTAATTCTAATTCCAATTATTCAACCTTGATCCTTATATTTATTTTGAAAAAATGACCAGAGTTACAAAATTTTTATCAATTTAGTGGTTTATTACTCTTGGCCTTCCACTTTCCCTTTTTGAATCCATTTTATATAAGATAAAGTTTTTATAAAAGTCACCATCATCCTCATCACTATCTAAATCTTTGGATTCTTCAGCCTATTATTCTCCAATTTTAAATTTCCCATAGATTCCTAATTAATTTATTATTTTTTTCTTCTTGAAATATGGAATTATCCTCATATCATAATCTATGAGAATGTTTTGTAGTTTAAAGAGGAAAATAATATCTTTGTTACAAGGATGAGATCTTTGAGTCAAAATGATCTAAAAAAGGCCGCATTATTTTTTTTTGATAATGATAGAGTCATCCATTTTCTCACCAAATCCTTGAATGTTTTTTACTATCTCATTCACTATAGTGAAATAATCATCAATATTTTATTCATCAGTCATTTTTATTTCCTCAAATTAATTCATCTAAACTTGTAGTTTGGATTCATTCACTTTTTCATTACCTTTATAATTGCTTATAAGTTATTCTTAGATCTCCTTGGTAGTATATATACCCATAAACATTGTGTATAACTTCTATGATAGATACATCAAGATAGAACTTTGATCCTTTCCATCTAACTCCATTTTTCTCTTATCATCTTATGTCATAGTATCATTATTAGGAATGGGTGGAAACCCCACCATTACAACATCTCTCACTTCTAAGAAAAGTGATATGAGGTAAGATAAAATCTTATTCCTCAAATATTACAATTCTTCCCATTAAAAATGGGAACATCATGGATATTATAAAATTATGTTTATTTATCTCTCAGAATGTTTCATGAATTTTTAGAGGTGAAATTTTCTCTGATACCACTTGAATCACCCCAGGTAGGATGGACCACTAAGTGGGGGGGGGGGATCAATCAATAGTCTCTTTTTATGATTTATTTATACTTTTTAAATTTAACCTCTTAAAATATGTTCTCAATCTAGTCAATATTAACTCTCAATATCACATCATGTGTAGTTATAATAATAAATAAAGTAACACACATAGATTTATAAGGTTCAACATAAAAATCCTACTCCTTGCTGCATTTCTTAGACACCCCAACATAGATTATTCACTATCAAACAAGTTATTACATCCAATTATAGTATCAATGGAAATATTTATTCTTCTTTAGAACCCTACTAGATTATCCTCCCACTTCTAGAACCAACTAAAAGACTTTTCATGCTTACAGAACCAACTAAATGATTTATCCTTTTCTTTATATTTGATCCACAAAAAGAAATATATTCAATGTTTTAGATGATAGGCTTACTCTATGATCTTATAGGATCCAATTATATCATATAACTCTTCAATATCTTTAACATTATCTTGAAACTCTACCGGTCTAAAAACTCCTTCCATATCTGGTGTGATCTGAATTGTCCACAATGTTCTCAATACCAATTGTATCGGTCTCTTTATCTAAATACTCTTTCTCAATAAATATAATATATATCAATTTTCATCATTATAGAATACCCCTTTTCTCACATACTCAACATTATTCAACAACCTGCAATATATATGAATGTCATAATAATTGTAATAACTACATTGTCGATTTCTCCTCCTCATGTTTATCCACATTTTCCTCCATGATGTCGATTTTATAACCACAAAAAATTGAAGTCAGTTATACTTTATTTTAATTCTATTAGAGAGAAACCTGAATTAACTTTTCATTAATTCTAGATATTATATTTATAATATCCCAAAATTATTCTTCATCAATACCACATGAATCATTTTCTAAATATCATGATATTCTTTATTAAAATCTTGGGTTAATTTTATCATCACAATGATCCATAATTTCTCATTATCATGGTAATTATTTCATGAATGAAAATAATAATAATTACTCATGAATTATCCAAGGAATTCAGATATACTCATTACAACTTCACACAATTAATTAATAACTATTATTCATTAATTCTTCATATAATCAATCATTCATCACATGCTTGTAGAATGCATGGATTTTCTTCCTTTATTCTTAAATACATACAAGATTTAGTTATACTTATTTCTTCATGTGTTATACACATACTTGTGGTATGAATTCATTATAAATAGTGAATGGATTGAACCCTTATTTCCACAAAACCCATGCAATTATAAAAATTCACATTATAAAATGAGCACTCAACTCTCCTTAGTGACATTATCCATTGAAATATTTATCTTCATATCATGAATAAATTATCACGCAAGAAATAGAATCTATATTTTTGCATAGATTATCCAAAATCACTCTCCCATATTTCATGAAAGAACATATACTCTATATTTCACCACACATAAGTTCAAATTTGTTCATGATCAATTCATATAATGGAAGCATAAAATTAGAATTTACCCATTGTGTTCTTTATGAGGTAGCTCATAACTTATATGATCACAACTGGAGGCATCACCTTAAGCCTAGAAGTAAAATATGATAACTAGTGGTAAATCCTAATAAATAGCAGTAGTGCTTATTAACTAGTGGTATCACACAAATCTTAGTGGTAGAACTTGGTAACTGGTAGTGTCACTTGATAACTAGTGGTAGAAAGGAATTAGATACCCTTAAAATAGTAGAATAATACCTTTACATAGCTTTAAAAACTCACGAGATACCCTTATGCATGTCTCTTAGATACCCTTGTGCTACCTATTTATCCTCATGTAGCCTCAAGGTTACCCTTACCTAGGTAATATAAATCTTCTCATAACATTAAAAACAACCAGATACCCTTACACATAGCTATTGTTACCCTTACATAGGTCACCAAGTACATTTATGCATCCTTTAGTACCTTTATGCAATTCCCAAAATCAACTTGGTAACCTTACATATCCTTAAAATTACCCTTACACAACACAGTATAAATGCAATTTACCCTTATATAGGTAAATGTACCCTTACATAGGCTTCCCTGTACCTTTACACGTTTTTTCTCTTAGCTTTAAACATCACTCGAATACCCTTTTGTAGGAAGTGTAGTTTACCCATTACCCTTACATAGTGACTTAGTTACTTTTACGTGAGCCCGATACCCTTACACAAAACAGTACTAGTGTTAGTTACCCTTATGTAGGTAATAATTCTTTTAAATAGATCTTATAAGGTAGTTTTTACCATTACATAGGTAATGAAATTTACAAATTACCTTTATGTAAGTAGCCAAATTAACTCAAAATTTCTTTTACCTTTACATAGGTGGTTAATTGAACTCAAAATCATTTAGACCTTTCTCAACCACCTTAGGGTATATCCCTTAGGCCTTTCAACCTCCATAAAATGTTGTTGATAATGTTTCCACATCCACCAATACTTTTCTTTTATTTATTTAAATATCAATACTTCAATAATCACATATATATAGGGATAATTTATTAAGTATACCATCTGGTTCCCTTAAATGAATCCATAAAAATTCTCAAATAATCTTCACTTAATTTCAACCAACCCCAACATAGATTCATCACTATCAAACAAGTAATTACATCCAATTCTAGCATAAAATAAAATACTTATTCTATTCTAGAATCCCAGTAGATTCATATCCTACTTCCAACACTAACTGAAAGACTTCTCCTGCTTCCATAGACAACTAAAGTAATACTTTAATTTTTTATAGTTGATCCAAAAATATAAAGATATTAAAAATTCTCTATGATATCCTTCCTCCATGATCCTACAAATTTGGGTTTTCTCATTTAACTCTTCAATATCATATACAGTGGCTTATATATTTGTTAGTTTTTAAACTCCTTGTAGATCTGGTGTGATATTAATTCTCCTTATCTTCCTTGATACTAGATTTATAGGTCTCTCTATCAAAATAATCTTGCACAATGGATGTAAAATCTCCCAGTTTTCAACAATATAGAACACCCTTTTTTTCACATCCTTAATATTCTTCAGCAACATAAAATACATATGTATATGATAATAATAATAATAAATATAGTTCTAGTATCTACTTCTCATGATATTCAACATTTTATTTCATGATATTATTTTTATAACTGTAAGAAACTAAAAGTAGTTATTCTATCTTTTAATTTCATCACAGTGAAACCCGAATTAACTTAACAATAAATTTTCACATTATTTGTATAATATCCCAAAATTATTATTCATCAATTCTACATGAATCACTATCCAAATATTTTGATATTCATTACTAAAATCTTGGATTCATTGCATCGTAAAAAAGATCAATAATTCATCATTATAATGGGAATTATTTCATGATTGAAAACCCATAATAATTACTCATGACATATCCAATGAATTCATATATACCCATTCCTTATTCACACGGTTAATTAATAACCACTTATCATTAATTCTTAATACACTCAATCATGCATAGCATGCATGAATCTAATCTACATTATGCATGCAGTTTTTTCCTTGATTATTAAATACCCTTAATATTAGATTATACTCATTTATTCATGAATTATGCACATACCTATAGTATACATTAATTATAAATAATTAATGTATCAGGACCATAATGCAACTATAACCCATGAAATTATCAAAATCATCATTATTAAATGATCACATAACTAGCTTTGATGAAATAATCCACTGAAATCCCTTTATTTATATCATTACTCAATTATCATGTATGTAAGAGCATCTTCATGCATTCCTCAATTATACAAACCCAATCTCCCATATTTCATGCAATAATGGATAATCTGTATTTAACTACACACAAATTCATCTTTGTGAATGTTCTATTCTTGGAATGGAAGCTTGAGATGAGCATAAAATCACTATGTTCTTCATACAGTAGATTATAAATCATATAATCACAATAGGTATTAGCACCTTAATCCTATAAGTATATCCTTAATCCTAGAGGTTGCATCTAATTATTGGTGGAAACACTTTATAAATGGTTTTAGTACCTATTAATTAGTGGCATCACATAATTTATTGTGGTATTACTTGATAACTAGTGGTATTAAAGCATTGGATATCCTTACACGAGCTTCATCCTACCATTATATGGCATTAAAAACTCATGGGATACCCTTAATTAGGTCTCCCTAGTACCCTTATTCTTCCTCTATACCTTATGTAACCTCATGGTTACCCTTATGTGGGTAATAAAAAATCTTGGCATACCTTTACATATGACTATATACCCTTAATTTTTTTTACATGATACTTTTTTGAAATATTTATCCTTGAGTTTCATTGGATATTATCCTAATACATGATACCTTTTAGGTTATTCTATTTAGAATTATAATGATGTTAGTTTTGTTAAAATTAGAGCACCATTAATTTAATGACTAAAATATGGTTTATATTTTTTATTAATTTTTTAGAATATATTTTACTAGAACATTTTTTATATTGTATGGGTATAATGTGTAACAATAGAGGAAGTATAGCTATCAATAATTAAATGGAAATTTTACGAAGATATGGATGATTAATATAAATGTTGGATAGACTAAATATGAATAAATTCTAGTTACCTATGAGTAAATCCATTATTTGGTATGAATAAAGGGGAAATAAAAGGGGCTATGAAATTATGCCAGGAAGATATATATGATTTTATGCTTTTATAATTTTTTTTATGGTGACCTATGTTTGATAAATAGAAGATTATTTTAGACTATGTAAGAATAACTCAGGGATCAATCATGCAATTTAAGATTTAGCTCTTACCTAAAATAGCCATATAACATTATTTAGAGAATTAAAATGGTTGTGTATGATTAACATACACATTCATAAGAGTAACTCTACTTATCAAGATTCTATGTTTGGGTAATAAGAAACTATGTAAGAATAATATTGAATATCATAAGTAAATATAAGTTTTTTATTTACATAAAATCAATCCAATCATTCTATAGAGGTTTAAAATACTTAAAAATTACCTTATGTATTAATATATAAGTAAGGGACTCCTTAAAAGAAGTTGGGAATCCATTGATAAAGAAAATAATTCATGAATATAACAATAATCTTTGAGAATATTCCCATACAATCTATTTAGCCAAATTGAAAAGCACCTTAACTGAATTCCCATATTGAAACTATCAAAGGAGAGAAGTGGTTTTCCATTGATCATGAGACTTAAACTTGATAGTGAAATAAATCCAATAGAATCATTGAGAGAACCCAAGTACAAGGAAGGAATCTTTAAATGAATATATACTTGGTATAATCATACCATGAAGAGGGATCAATCATAATAGAGGATGATTTTAAAAAGAATAATGAACTAATGAAGAAGGGTTCCACACTTTGGAGGTTAGAGGATGGATGTTAGTTTCACAAGGAGTGATATATATATATATATATATATGTATGTATGTGTGTATATGTATATGTATATATATATATATATATATGAGGATCTAGAGACTGAATTAAACTAAATAAGTTCATTTTACTCTTTATTTCTTTTCATTTTATCATGACCACATATATTCTTATTTAGGGGATTAATGGGTTGTGACTCTATGATATATTTCACTTAGTTGAATCCTTGATAATTATTATTGAAACTCTTATTATTATTTTTAACATCCTGATCAACTATTAAATGATCTTAGATGAAATTTTATGGAGAAAACATTGATGCCTAATTCACGAACTAATATATTAGACATTGGAATTCAAGGGATGATAATTCCAAGGATTTTAATGGAATCATAATCACATTTTTTAAATAACTAGTTTTATGATATAAGATTAAACTTATGGTGACTCATGATATTAGGAGTAAATTTGAGGTGACACTGAGAGTAATATCCATAGAATTGGTGATGTTTTAAACAACACTCTATCAACAATTCAATTAATTTACAATAGTGAGTATTGTAACTACCTAGATATCTTCACTAAATAATAATATTAGTTAAAAACTACTACTATTGGTTTATATCTTTAACAAAAACATAATCATTTATCACAGTGGGGCACTATAAAATTTCTATACTTGTCCTGCTACACAAAACCCATCAAATTAACCTTTTACTCATTCTTATTACACAAGTGATTAGTGGGTTAAATTTTTTCGAATCAGAGTTGAGATGAAATGGTTTATTAACAATTTTTTACTTCAATGAACATGTTTAATGGAATTAATATTACATATAATACGCTATGAAACTACTACAAGAATCTAGAATTTTCAATTTAGCATCATCCTTAGTTTTTAGATATATTGAGAAATCTGGATGATTTTATTTGATCACAAAGAACACTAAAAGGAATTTCAACATCCATTTTAGCGATTCATATATTTTACATGATCTTTCACTATTTTTTTGAAGTTGATAAGAAAAAATTCCTTCACATTATCATTCAACCATAATTCTAGTGCTTTATCCATTATTTTTATACTCTATCGACTAGCTAGTTTATTTTGATATGAATCAGTTTAACCATTATGACTTCTACTATTATCCATTTAAATTTTCCTTACCACACATATTTTATTTTAATTTTTTTTGAAAACACCATGGCGTCTTTGTTAAATAAAAATATGATTTTTTATCATAAAAAATGTTAGTCCCTAGGATTATAAATGTGGTATCCAGAAGTTGAAATAAAAAAGTTTTTATTTAATATAAATAAATAAGTTTATTCATTCATTAATCATAATGTAATTTTATGCATATCAACAAAAAAATATAATTATTTTAAAAAATCATTTTATAAAATCATTTTTACTGAATACATGATTCCTTTTACACATATAGTTTTATTTGATAGGTAAATTTCCTATATTTTTTCTTATTTTTATAATTTTGACCTTAAAAAATATTATATTCAGGATAATGGTAATATATTTATGATAATCTAACTATCATTTTAGTAATGTACATGTTGTAATGGAAAATTAACTACAATAGCTAATCATTTAGTATAGTTAATTTTTTTAATAAATTTTTACATGTTCATTATTAAATTTATAGGTTATCCTATAATTCTATTTTTATTTTTTTTGGATACCACCAATTTTTAGCTAAGTTAAGAGGGTACCCTTACATGAACCGAAAGACTAGAATACTTGGCCCGAAGGAGCAGATTCAAAAAGGCCTAAGAATGGACCAAAGGCCCACACTGCAACAATCCCTCCCACTTCCCTATTTTCCATCCTTGGATACTCATCAGCATCCACATCCCCCTCATCATTTCCTTGACCTGTTACATGCTCTGATAGTTGTTTTCTACTACTAATGACACTTCTCATCACCTCTACTCCCTCAATGATATCCCCACATCCAACTTTCTAATAACCTTTATTGCATCTTCCTACACTCTACTAGAGCCGAAGCTGCTCTAGTACATTACTTGAAGGCCCAATACATGGCACAAAAGCCCATATATAGGGAATAATACTACTATTACAATACCTTTATATAGTATATGATATATTATCTTCAATGATACAATTATATATTACTACTATAGCACCACAAAATTTTCCCCCTGCCTAAATTCAAACCATGATTTAATGTAGAATTATATTGTAACTTTACCACTCACCTAATCCCCCAACTACAAAGTTATTTTTCAACCCATTTTAATAATATAAAATTCAATTTCCATTAAATTTATAAGTAATATATTTTATAATGGAAAACCATTTAATGGAATATTTATATTTTAATTGAAATTTTAAATATTTTACTTAATGAATAATTATAATAAAATAGACACTCATTTGGATAAGGTAACCATTAAAAATGCAATATTATTATTGAATGGTTTGTGACTCTATGATATATTTCACTTAGTTGAATCCTAGATAATTATTATTCAAAATATTATTATTTTTTTAACTTTTTGATCAACTATTAAATGTTCTTAGGTGTCAGTTTATGGAGAAAAAGCATATGCCTAATTCAATAACTAATGTATTAGACATTAGAATTTAAGGGCTGATAATTGTAAGGATTTTAATGGCATCCTAATCACATTTTTTTAAATAAATATTTTTATGAGATAAGATTAAACTTATGGTGACTCATGATCTTAGGAGTAAATTTGAGGTGACATTGAGAGTAATATCCATAGAATTAGTGATGTTTTAAACAAAACTCTATCTATAATTCAATTAATTTACAATAGTGAGTATTGTAACTACCTAGAAATCTTCACTAACTAATAATACAAGTTAAGAACCACTAATATTGGTGTATATATTGAACAAAAACATACTCATTTATCATAGTGAGGCACTATAAAATTTCAATACTTGTACTTCTACACAAAACCCATTAAATTAAACTCTTACTCATTTTTATAACACAAGTGATTAGTGGATTAACTTTTTTTGAATCATAGTTGTGATGAAATGGTTTCTTAACAATTTTTTACTTCAATAAACATGTTTAATGGAATTAATATAATATAGAATACACTATGAAACTACTACAAGAATATAGAATTCTCAATTTAGCATCGTCCTTAGTTTTTAGATATATTGAGAAATCTGGATGATTTTATTTGATCACAGAGAACAATAAAAGGAATTTCAACAAAATATTTAGTGATTTATCTATTTTACATGATCTTTTACTATTTTTTTGGAGTTTATAAGAAAAAATTCCTTCACATTATCATTTAACCATTTTCTAGTGCTTTACCCATTATTTTTATACTCTATCGACAAGCTAGTCAGTTTCGATATGAATTAGTTTGACCATTATTACTTATACTATTATCCATTTACATTTTCCTTACCACACATATTTTATTTTAATTTTTTTTAAAACACCATGGCATATTTGTTACATAAAAAATGTCTTTTTTATAATAAAAAATGTCATTCCCCAGGATTATAAATGTGGTATCCAAAAGTTGAAATAAAAAGCAGTTTATTTAATATAAATAAATAATTTTATTAATTCATTAATCATAATGGAATTTTATGCATATCAACTAAAAATGATAATTATTTTAAAAATTTATTTTATAAAATCTTTTTTACTGAATACATGATTCTTTCTACACATATAGTTTTATATGATATGTAAATTTCCTTTTTTTTTTCTTATTTTCATAATTTTTTCATTAAAAACTGTTGTAGTCATGGTAATGGTAATATATTTATTACAGTCTAACTATAAATGTATTAATGTACATGTTGTAATGAAAAATTAACTATAATAGCTAACCATTTTGTATAGTTAATTTTATTTTTAATAAATTTTTACATGTTCATTATTAAATTTATATGTTATCCTATAATTCTATTTTTATTTTATTTTTTGGATACCTCCAATTTTTAACTAAGTTGAGAGGGAACCCTTACATGAAATGAAAGACTAGAATACTTGGACCGAAGGACCAGATTCACAAAGGACTAAGAATGGCCCAAAGGCCCACACTGAAACAATCCCTCCCACTTCCCTATTGTCCATCCTTGGAAACTCATCAGTATCCACATCCCCATCATCATTACCTTGACATGTTTCATACTCTAATAGCTATTTTCTACTACTAATGACAGTTCTCATCACTGCTTCTTCCTCAATGATCTCCCCGCATTCAGTTAACTCTCTAATAACCTTTGTTGCATTGTCTTACACTCTACCAGAAATGAAGCTGCTCCAGTACATTACTTAAAGGCCCAATACATGGCATGAAAGCACGTATATATTGAATAGTACCACTATTACAATACCTTTATACAGTATATGATATAGTATCCTCACTGATACAATTCTATATTACTACTATAGTACCACAAAATTTTTCCCCTACCTGAATTCAAACTTGGGTTTAATATAGAATTACAATGTAACTTTACCACTCAGGTAATCCCCAAACTACAAAGTTATTTTTCGACCCATTTTAATTATATAAAATTCAATTTCCATTCAATTGATAATAAATATATTTTATAATGAAAAACCATTTAATAGAATATTTATTTTTTAATTGAAATTTTAAATATTTTACTTAAAGAATAATTATAATAAAATAGACACTCATTTGTATATGGTAACCATTAAAAAGGCAATATGATTGTTGAAATAGTAATGTAGTTATTTTGAAAAATGTTACTTAAAGTATGAATCATTTTATAGGTATTTATTTAATAATTTTATTTATCATATTATTAGGAAGAGTTAAATAATGTAGTTATTAATTTTGGAAATATCTTATCAAATTTAGGAAATTATGAATTTTTCTTTGTATTTGTAGATAGTTTTTTCAAGAAGATACTTAAATATGATATTTAAATATAGTATATAGTATAAGTTTACTATGATATAAAAATTATATTGTAAATCATATACTCATTATCATGACGTAATATATTTATTTTTTATGAGTTAAATGATTTTTAAATAATTAACTCAAACTACCAACTATAATACTATTATTTAAAAAATAAAACATATTTTATTATATGAAAAAATTATTTTTTATTTAATATCACATATTAATTTTCTCAAATGAGTCCAATTGTTTTTATGGGTTTTAAAATATGGTGAGAAAATATTTTTAAATTGAATATCATGGTTTGTAAAGCTCAGATGGAGTGTGTAAGGACACTAAGATGGGGGGATTAGTATACCCAAAATTTATTGAGTTTTAAATTATTACAATTAACCACTTTTACACTGAATCTATTTACTTAGTTAATAGGAATATACCAATATATTTTCTCTCTATCCACACATTACCATGAAATATAGAAATAGACAAATAGTATTAGTACATAATATTTACAAGGTTTAAACTCAATGTGAGAGCCTAATCATTATTGTGACTGACTTTTGTTGAATATTAAAATTTTATTATAAATATAGAATTATAGTGATTACAAGTGTAGTTAAAGTTTAAAAAAATGATTGGGTTAATATCATATAGAACCCAAAAGGTAAGGTAATCAACTTCCTGAATTCATGACACTGTTTATATTGGTACCACCAATTCTTAAATGGGGATATTTAGACAATTACCACTTGTTCTTCAAGATTCCTCCATGAAATAATGAACATGTATTAAATAACCAATGAGTGATAAAGAAACACACAAGCAGTCTGGAATTTTTCTCCACTCAGAATCAATGTGACATTTAATCACATTGGTTCTTTAAGAGTCATGAAAATAATAGATAATCACTAAGTACAGTGTCAATCCCATATCAAAACTCATTATTATTCTTTATAAATTATTTTAAAAACGAAATTTTTTTCTCATTAGGGCTACTATTGAATGATATATTTATACTTAGAACATATTCTTAGATACCAGTAAAGTGAAATTAGTATTAGAATCTCTTTTGCATTCTTATTTAATCTCCTAAATGTGCAACAAGAATATATGAGTCAGATCTCTCTCTAGTTTTTTGACTCATAGATGGCGTAATAATAGTAATAGTGTTGAACCCCATTTTTTTATTCCTATTATTACCATTATATTCATAGTGATTCATGAATATTAGTCTCATTTTTTTAGTTCTTAATTACCTAAGAACCCATAACTGAATATAATACAATATCATTTTTTAAATCTCAAGATATTCAATATTCTATTTTCATTTTATCCTCCTAAATACTTGGGGTTTTAAATTCACAATATATTTAAAATATTCCAAATCCTTAATCGACAATTCCAACTATTTTAAGACACATCCATGATCATATATACATGTCAAGAATGTCTTGAAGCTCCTCAAAATTCCATGCACATGCAATTACAGGTATTTCCTCAAGCGTCTCATGAAACATCTCATTTTTCCTTATATTACCACAACACCACATCAATATACATGTTAAAAACATATGCATTTTACATGAATATTTAAACTATAATATATGACCTCTTCTTCCAAGAAATAACACTCAATGATTTAAACTTCCATCCATGTAACTTCCACCTTCATCATGCTTCATATTGAAAACTTAGCTTGAATCACATATTTGTGATATTTTCATTAATTTTAACACTTACATCATCATCATATCTAGTCCCCATAATTTTAAGTATTTTTTAAACATGTTTTAATCTTTTCTTAAGCTTCCCATATTTCCACACTTCATCTAGGATTCAAGTCTCACCTATCAAGAAAAGTTTCCAATATTCTTATGTGGAGTTCTATTATGAAAAATTATCCTATGAAAAATTATTTTATTCTAAAATAAATTAATCATAAGAAAATTATCTTATGTATATGAAAATTATTTTATGAATATAATAATTCTCATATTAAAAAATTATGATATGTTCCGACTGTAACACCTCAAGCTTCCATGGTACTCTTTTCTTTGAATAATACAGTAATGTGTGTTGTACGCAACTTCGAGTTCTAACACACACCACAACCAATCAAACTAGCCGTTATGAATAGTAATACCCACATTTTAAAATTTTATAAATTTTATCTTTCAAAATGGACTTCATTTCTGGATTCGGAATATTGAAATTAGATTAGTGTGAATTTTGGGTATTTTTCTGAAAACATTCAATTTTTGACAAATAGTTAAAAAACACTGAGTTATAGTTTAAAACCGAATTTTTATTTAAATAAATATTTATTTTATTTAAATTTAATTAAGGTCCAAATAGATACATAATACCTATATAAGTTCAATTTAATTCATTGGAGTTATTTTAGAATAATTTTAGATATATAAAAAGTTTATTGAACTTTTCACCATCTTTTACCCACCTCCTAGGAGAATTTGGAAATTCACGTAAAACTTAATTTTACTGCTTCTATGAGTGGAATTTAGAAAATATGAGAGACATGGTTAATATTAAGGAGTAAAATTTGGTTCAATAAGATAAAAATAATTTTTGGTGAATAGTAACTTTTTACTTTTATTTATCACGGTTAAAAGTAAATAGGGAAATTAAGGGTAAAAATGATATTAATATTACCCTAAAACATGTACTAATTCTATTGGAAAAGTGTATCTCTACCAAAAACAACCTTAGGAATAAAATATTATCATTTAGGTCTACTTGGATTAGATTAGGACATTTATTATTATTTAATTCAAAGAAGAGTTAAAAGAGTTAAAATCAAAGTTTAATAACTAAAACATTTTTAAAATAGGGTTATATATAATATAAATTAGATTATAAATATTTATTATAAATATAAAAATATTTCGTACATAATGGTATTTTATTTATAATTTTTATACATTAAATAATTTAATTTATATATGACACAATGGTGATACAGTAATTACCAAATTAATGAAATATTACAATAATTGATATTATAAATATCAAAATAAATGTAATTTGAGACTTTTTATGAATTAAACTAATTTTATAGGTTAATATGACATATTAGGATTTGTTATATAAATTTTTTTCGAAGTAATAATTCTGTTATGAAATTATCAGAAACACAATACCCAATAGAGTCAAAATTGACATAAGAGTTTTTAAAACAAATATTAGATTATTAATTGATATTATATTCCTAAAAATCTATGGTTCAGCCAAAGGACTTATATAATTATATTTTTATCATTAATGGACTACTTGGGGGTTTCTTGGAAGTATATAGTAAGTTTATTAACTATATAATATAAAAATACAAAGAGACATGGTAAATGTAAAACTATTTAACTAAGAGTTAAATATAAATGATAAGGTTAATATAGTGACCCAAACCTATATAAAATCTATTGGTTGAAATTATTTCGACCAATACCCACCTTAAACTTTAAATAATTCACTTTTTAGTCATTAGAAACCTAATATGAATTTATTATAAAATAATATTTCTAGCTCTTCCAAGTCTGCCCCTCACCCCTCTTATAAAAGGGAACTCCCCCTTCTCTCTAATTTACACCTTCAAAGCCTTTTGGCTCGGCCAAAACCTGCCCAAATATTCTCTCAAAATCCCTCACTTCAACCTAGATGCCTTATTTTGATCAGAAATCCATCCTATGGAGCCATTTTGATCAAATCAAAAGGAAGAACCCGAAGAAGAGGTAATGTTTTCACCACCCTCTTTCAAGTTCCTTTCTTATTCAACTTCTTATTTCTTTGTTATTTACATTATAAAATAATAACTACAGTATATTTTATATACTGTGATGTTATTATAAATATGGTAAAACCTTATTCATTATTCTATCCATCCTTTGAATGACATGTCACCATATGTGCGTACGTACAACCTACCGTCTCCACGTTGTGGTGTAATTGTTATTCAATGAATTATTATTAAGATTAGTATAATAATGATATGTAATTCATGTAAATAATAAATATAAAATGATAATTATTCTGTATATATGATATAACATACAATTATATATTATTTTAATATTAAAAGAATGATATTGTCACTCGTGCGTACGTACGGATTACCGTCTCCACAAACGCGATGAGATTCATTCCTCATCGTATCCATTCAAGATTAAATTTCATTTGATGATTAAAAATAAATTTTAGATATATGATATCATTCTTTATATGAATAATATAAATCCCATCCATAACAAATATGGCTCACATAACAAAGAATATAAAGGAAAACGAATCCGTTAACACTTGAAACGATGATAATACTAAGATATTATTAACAAATCAATGTTAAAAGATCATATATGATACCATATTAATGTATATGATTATTTTATAATTTAATAACAATTATTTCACCATTATACATGAGGTTAGCTGACCCTCATCCAAGGAAATGTACAAGGTAATGGTTTATTCCACAATCTCTTCCTTATCTGAGGTTGTCTATACGTAATTATCTACTGGGACCTCTTTATCATCCACATCCATGTTTCTTAAAAATGTATTTCAAATCATTCTTACTATTTTACAGACTATGGGTTAAAGTCATTTATACCCTTGTTGATTTTTTATAAGAAGTTTATAAAGGAATCTTTCTGTCTTTTTCCAAACAAGGTCCTTTTTAACCTTTTTGACAAAATTAAGGTAAGAATGTATTTTTTAAGTTATATGGCGGGTGCAGATATTTTCCACCATTATAAAATCGTTGAAGCTTCCCTTACAAGATTATAAGAATATTTTAAAAGTAAATGTTTTCTTTTATATTTATGTGACTTTTAAATTATTTTTCTCTCAAATAGATTTGATTTCATCTATATCAAAACCTTTGATAGATTTTAAGATTATTTGAAGTTTATTTATTATGATACAAAACTTCCATATTGTATTGAATATTTTGTGATATGTTTGACTATGGATGTGTTATTTTTATACCATTCATGGTTTATAGAGAAAGTATTGATATTTTGTATGCTAGTTTTAATATGAATGTTTATGTTATGTTTAAACCTATTCATATGAGGAATGTATTGGACTTAATAAGTGATGGGTGGAGCCCACTATAGATCCTTAATGAATCGGTAGGTCTCATGAGACAAACTAGTGTCTTGGTACAAGGCCTTGAAAAAATCTTATTTGTATTCTTGGCATAAGGCCCTGACTATGTGGTTATGATAGTCTGGAATTATGCGTTCCATCCTTATGAAAGTGGTTATTGATATTTCATGGGATTATTCAACTAGTAGAATATCCATGTGAATAAGTAAATAGAATTATTTCATTTTATTTTTTCCATATTATGCTGAAGATCAAGTTTAAAAGGCTTTTGATTTAGTTACACATTGCCTTAAATTTTTATGTTTATTTATGAAAGTTTCTTCTATATTGTTATCCTTAATGGGCATTTGAGCTCACCCCTTTCTATGTTTTATTTTTTCCCAGGATGTGAAGTAGTATTTTATGAATGACCTGCAGGGATAGTATGAGAAGATATGAGTGTGGAGGTAAGATGTTGTTGTAGTTTTCACTTTATGATGTAAATGTAAACTTTATGAATGTATCTAGTGATTCCAAGGCTACTAAACTAATCGGTCTTTCGAGACTTGATCATTTATGATCATGAAATTTTATATAATAATGCACCGACTATGAGTAACTCAAGTCGGGGCATTACAATTGGTATCAGAGGAAGTTTAGTACAAACCTTGGAATTTAGATTTAGATAAACTTTGATTAGATCACATAGCCCTAAGATAAACTTTGAGGATTAGTATATAATAACTTCCTAGAATTTTGGTATTGTAGAGATTTTGTGAGTTTTCCGAGCAATACATCCCTGTCTGGATACGAGCAGGTAGAGGCGGCTCTGGCACAGATGTACCTAGGGGTAAAACCTGAAAACACCGCTTTGATCTAGACTCGAACGGGAACTGGTGAACGACAATGGGACTTGCTGCACTCTTGGTTACAAAAAACCCAAGGGATATGGTTAGGATAATTCTCATTTTCTTTACAAACCATTATGAATGGTTTATGAGTATTTACTTTCTAAAAGAAAACATTTTTATGGTTATAGATTATATCCATAAACTGTTCAATTTATGTTAAGTGTTTTACAAGTTTGGATTTAAGTATTGTGATTCATAAACTAATCTAGTGTATGACATTATTTAGAAATGGCACCTAGTAGAAGAAATGGAAATGGTATCAATGCACACACTCCATGTAGGGATTTTCCTCCTGCTCAAGATAATTATAGTGGAGTTGGTGATGCAATTGGTGCTGATCAGCTAATCATCATACTAGGACAACTCACTCAGGTTATGAATAATAACCTTAATCATATGGAGCACCCTAATCCACCGCGTGGAGGATAAATGTTAGATATATTCATGAGGAAAAAACCACCAACATTAAATGGGAGTACAAATCCATCGGTAGCTGAGTAATGGATAAGTTCTTTAGAGAATATTCTATGCCCTGGGGAGTAGTGAAATGGAAAAAGTTATCATGGCAGTTTATCGCCTCACTGGAGATGCTGATCAATGGTGGTCATTGATTCAAAACATTAAGGAATATTATGAAGTATAAAATATGGAATAAAGGGAGTTCAAAGATCTTTTCTTAGAAAAATAATTTCCTCATGACCATTGAGCAGATATGGAAAGGCAATTTCTGAGTCTGAGACAAAAGGAGGATGAGAATGTCACAAAGTATGAGGCTAACTTTACAAGGTTACCAAGGTATGTAGGAGATTATATACGTAACCCAAGAAGTAATATTGATCGTTTATTTGATGGGTTAAAACCATTTCTTTGTCGAGAATTAGTGTCACAATCCTTCTCATCGTACGAAGATATTGTCTCATGTGCTATCAAGACAGAAAAAGAATTCTCTAAGTCTTATGACTTTAAAGCAAAGAAAGAGAAGAAGAGATCGGCTAATCACTCTAGAAATGGAAATAAAGAGAATAAGGAAAATTTTGATTATAAATCTTATAGTAAATGTGGGAAGAAACACCCCAGTACTTGCTTGAAAGGAATGGGAGTCTGTTACAAGTGTGGTGAAAAAGGCCACCAAGCTCGTAATTGCAAGGGGAAGAAATAAGCTACCGATGTTCAATGATACAACTATAGGGATATGGACATTATGCAAATGAATTTCCTAAGAATCAGGAGAAATTACCTCAGAAAATGTCAAGGGATCAAGGCCAAGCTTATGATATCACTACTGCTGAGGTAGAAGCTCCAAAAGACGTGGTGGCAGGTAATTTAATGGTTTCCTCAAGTTTAGCAAATGCATTATTTGATTCTGGACCATCGCATTGTTTCATATCTTCCCAGTTTGCTAAGAAATTTACATATTTCCAATTTGATTTAATAAGGGGGTTGTCAGTTAAAACTCCTAAGGGAAGTATCATTGCTACAAAGTTCTGTGGATCCATCCCAATTAGGGCATATAAATTTTCTTTATCTACTGATCACATCACCATACCCATGATTGAATTTTATATAATCCTTGGTATGGATTGGATTTCAGACCATGATGAGAATATTTATTATAAGAAGAAGGAGGTTACAATTTTTGATGATGATGATAAGGAATACCTTATCTTTAGAGAAAAATCGTCACCACCTGATTCTTATCTAGATCCACCCCCAATAGCTCAAATAAATTCAATTATTGGGGAGGAAGAGAATGAAATAACTACGGGTAAGGAAAGGAATGTTAAAATATATAAAGTACCTATTTTAAGAGAATATGTTGATGTGTTTCCAGAAGATTTACCTGGACATCCTCCAGAATGAGAAATTGAGTTTTCCATTGATTTAATTCCTCGATCAAGTCTCATATCGAAGACCCCTTATAAAATAGCCACTGTGGAATTATTGGAACTAAAGAAACAACTAGAGGAATTGAGTAATAAGGGATTTATTTTCCCTAGTGTTTCTCCATGGGGAGCCCCTATCCTTTTTGTTAATAAGAAAGATGGATCTATGAGGTTATGTATCGACTACAGGGAGATTAATACTATAACAATAAAGAACAAGTATCCCATACCTTGCATTGATGATTTATTTGACCAACTGCATGGAGATCAATAATTTTCAAATATTGATCTTCGATCTGGATACCATCAGTTGTGTGTGAAGAAGGAAGACATTCTGAAAACATCATTTCAAACTAGGTACAGGCATTACGAGGTTACAGTAATGCCATTTGGGCTGACTAATTCACCCTCTGTTTTCATGGATCCAATGAACAGAGTTTTCAAGGAATATATCGATGATTTTGTTGTGGTATTTATTGATGATATCTTGGTATATTCCAAAATCTACTAAGACCATGAAAATCACTTGAACATTATATTGAAGACTCTTAGAAGACATGGATTATATGCGAAGTTTAGCAAGTGTGAATTCTAGATTCAAGACATTTCTTTTCTTGGCCATATTGTCTCTAATGATGGAATCTCTGTTGATGCTTCTAAGACCAAAGCAATCCAAGAATGTCCAGCCCCAACGAGTATAACTGAGGTACATAGTTTTATTGGTTTAGCAGGTTATTATCGGTGTTTCATCCAAAATTTTTCCTGATTGGATAACCCATCAATGAAGCTCACACATAAAGGGGTTAAATTTTTTTGGACAAAAGAGTGTGAAGAATTTTTTGAATAACTTAAGTGAATATTAGTCAACGCTCCTATATTGAATCTACCATCGAGGAATGGTGGGTTCATTATTTATAGTGATGCATCAAAGAAAGGACTTGGTTGTGTCCTTATGTAGAATGATAGAGTTATTTCCTATGCATCACAACAGCTGAAAATTCATGAGTAAAACTATCCTACTCATGATCTTGAGTTAGCTGCTGTAATATTTACTTTGAAGATATGGAGACATTATCTCTATGGTGAAAAATGTTAGATTTATACCGATCACAAGAGTTTGAAGTATATTTTCTCATAGAAAGAACTCAACATGAGGAAAAAGAGATGGCTTGAACTACTCAAGGATTATGATTGCACGATACACTACCACCCGAGGAAGCTAAATAAGGTGGTATATGCTTTGAGTAGAAAATATCTTGGAGTTTTGAACAAGAAGAGAATTGAGAGGGATCCTAATTTCATGGATCTAGTAAAGTTGTACATGGGAATAACCATGGAAGGTGAAACATCAATGATTTTTCAAATGGTTGCCAAACCATCTATACTAGAAAGGATAAAGAGTTCTCAGACCGACGATGAAGAGTTTCAAAAGGAGATTAAAGATGTGAATGATGGGAGATTGAGTGACATTGTGTATGAATATGGAATTTTGAAATTTGGGAGGCGACTTTGTGTTCCCAATATACCCGATCTAAAAAGGGAATTGTTGGACGATGCTCATAGTTCCAGTTTCTCTATACACCATGGGAGCGCCAAAATGTATAGGGATTTGAAGGAACATTTTTTGTGGGACAACATAAAGAGGGAGATTTCTAATTTTGTGTCATGATGTATGGTTTGTCAATAAGTGAAAGCTGGAAGGAAACAGCCTGGAGGAGTCATGCAACCTCTTCCCATACCTGAGTGGAAATGGGACAATATCATGATGGACTTTTTCATGGGACTACCAAAGACTCCTAGAAGGAACAATGCAATATGGGTCATTGTTGATCATCTTACCAAGTCATCACATTTTCTTGCTATAAGGGAAGATTTACCACTTGAACATCTAACAAGTATATATATTAATTAAGTTGTGAGACTTCATGGAGTACCCCTATCGATTGTTTCTGATCATAATCCACATTTTAATTCAAGATTCTGTAAGAGTCTTCAGAAGGCCTTGGATACTGAACTTCATTTGAGCACTGCCTACCACCCTCAAACAGATGGACAATCAAAATGTAATATTCACACCTTCGAAGAGATGTTGAGATCTTTATCACTTTACTTTTAGGGTATGTGGGATCAATATTTACCTCTGGTGGAATTTTCCTATAACAATAGCTTCTATTCGAGTATTCAGATGGCACCATATGAAGCGTTATACGAAAAGAGATGTCGCACACCAACCTGTTAGGATGACGTTGGTGAAAGAAAACTCATAGGCCTAGAACTAGTGGAGGAAACAATGGAAAAGGTGAAGGTAATCCAAAACCACATCAAAGCAGCACAAAGTAAGCAGAAGGGCTATGTCGATAACCGAAGGAAGGATTTGGAATTTCAGGTGGGAGATCATGTTTTCAAGAAGGTATATCCATGGAAGGGAGTTATACATTTTGGTAAGAAAGGTAAATTGAGTCCCAGGTACATCGAACCATTTGAAATTCTAGAATGAATTGGGGTCGTAGCTTACCGTTTGGAAATACCGCCAGGTCTCTCCAAATTTCACGATGTGTTCTACATATCACTATTGAGAAAATACATGCTTGACCCAACGCATGTACTCACTTGTGTGGAATTAGAACTAGAACCTGATCTATCTTATTGCGAAGAGCCCATCAGGATTCTTGATACAAGAGAACAAGTGCTGAGAAACTGGACGACTCATCTAGTAAAAGTTCTATAGAGAAACCATAAAATGAAAGAGGCAACGTGGGAACCCTAGGAACTTATGATGAAGAATCACCCGAGTCTTTTCATGTGGTAGTATTCTAGAAATTCTGAGGATGAAATTATTTGAATTAGGGGAGAATGTAACACCCCAAGCTTCCACGGTACGCTTCTCTTTGAATAATACAGTAGCGTGTGTTGTATAAAACTTCGAGTTCTAACACACACCACAACCAATTAAACTAGCTATTATGAATAGTAATACACACATTTTGAAATTTTATAAATTTTATCTTTCAAAGCGGACTTCATTTTTAGATTTATAATATTGAAATTAGCTTGGGGTGAATTTTTGGTATTTTTCTGAAAACATTCAATTTTTGATGAATAGTGAAAAAACACTGAGTTATAGTTTAAAACCAAATTATTATTTAAATAAATATTTATTTTATTTAAATTTAATTAAGGTCAAAATATATACATAATAACTATATAAGTTCAATGTAATTAATTGGAGTTAGTTTAGAATAATTTTAGATATATAAAAATTTTATTGAACTTTTCACCGTCTTTTACCCACCTCCTAGGAGAATTTGGAAATTCACATAAAACTTACTTTTACCACTTCTGTGAGTGGAATTTAGAAAATACAAGAGACATGATTAATATCAAGGAGTAAAATTTGGTTCAATAAGATAAAAATAATTTTTGTTGAATAGTAACTTTTTACTTTTATTTACCACGGTTAAAAGTAAATAGGGTAATTAAGGGTAAAAATGATATTAATATTACCCTAACACATTTCCTAATTCTATTGGATAAGGTTATCTCGACCAAAAACAACATTAGTAATAAAATATTATCATTTATGTCCAATTGGATTAGATTAGGACATTTATTATTATTTAATTCAAAGAAGAGTTAAAAGAGTTAAAATCAAAGTTTAATAACTAAAACATTTTTAATATAGGGTTATACATAAGATAAATTAGATTATAAATATTCTTCGAAATATAAATAGATTTAATACATTATGGTATTTTATTTTAAATTTTTAGACATTAAATAATTTAATTTATTTATGACACAATTATGATGTAGTAATTACCTAATTAATGAAATATTAAAATAATTGATATTATAAATATCAAAATAAATGCAATTTTATACTTTTTATGAATTACACTAATTTTATAGGTTAATATTACATATTATTATTGGTTATATAAATTGTTTTCTAAGTAATAATGATGTTATGAAATTATCAAAAACAAAATACCCAATAGTGTCAAAATTGACATAAAAGAGTTTTTAAAACAAATATTATATTATTAATTGATATTCTATTCCTAAAAATATAATATTTGTCCAAGGGACTTATATAATTATAGGTGTATCATTAATAGATCACTTGGAGGTCTCTTGGAATTATATAGTATGTTTATTAACTATATAATATAAAAATACAAAGAGACATGGTAAATGTCAAACTATTTAACTAAGAGTTAAATATAAATGATAAGTTTAATATAGTGACCCAAATATATCTAAAATATGTTGGTTGAAAGTATTTCAAACCATCCCTAGATTATCCTTTAAATAATTCACTTTGGATCCATTAGAAACTGAATATTAGTTTATTATAAAATAATATTTCTAGCTTTTCCAAAGCTTCCCCTCACCCCTCTTATAAAAGGGCACTCCCCCTTCTCACTAATTTACACCTTCAAAGCCTTTTGGCTTAGCCAAAACCTTCCCTAATATTCTCTCAACATCCCTCACTTCAACATAGAGGCCTTATTTTGATCCAAAAGCCATATTAAGGAGCCCTTTTGATCAAATCAAAAGGAAGAACCCGAAGAAGAGGTAATGTTTTTGCCATGCTCTTTTAAGTTTCTTTCTTCTTCAACTTCTTCTTTATTTGTTATTTCCATTATAAAATAATAACTCTAGTATCTTTTATATACTTTTATGTTATTATAAATATGGTACAACCATATTCCGCATTATATCCATCCTTTGAATGACATGTCACCATACGTGCGTACGTACGACCTACCGTCTCCACGTCGTGGTGTAATTGTTATTCAATACATTATTATTCAGATGGGTATAATAATGATGTTTAATTCATGTAAATAATAAATATAACATGATAATGATTCTGTATATATGATATACCATACAATTGTATATTATTTTAATATCAAAAGAATGATATTGTCGCTTGTGCGTACGTACAGATTACCATCTCCATGAACGCGATGAGATTCATTCCCCATCATATCCATTCAAGACTAAATTTCATTTGATGATTAAAAATAATTTTTAGAGACATGATATCATTCTGGATATGAATAATATACATCCCATCCATAACAAATATGGCTCACATAACAAAGAATATAATGGAAAACGAATATGTTGACACCCGAAACGATGATAATACTATTATATTATTAACAAATCAATGTTAGAAGATCATATATGATATCATATTAATGTATATGATTATTTTATAATTTAATAACAATTATTTTACCATTATAAAGGAGGTTAAACTACCCTCAACCAAGTAAAAGTACAAGGTAAGTGTTTATTTCACAATCTCTTCATTATCCGAGGTTGTTTATACGTAATTATCTACTAGGACCTCTTTATCATTCACAACCATGTTTCTTAAAAATGTATTTCAAAAAATCTTTACTATTTTAAATAATATGGGTTAAATACATTTATACCCTTGTTTAATTTTTAGAAGAATTTTATAAAGGAATCTTTCTGTCATTTTCCAAACAAGGTCATTTTTAACCTTTTCGACAAAATTAATGTAAGAATGTCTTTTTTAACTTATATGGATGGTGCGGCTATTTTCCACTATTGTAAAATCGTCGAAGCTTCCCTTACTATCTTATAAGAATATTTTCAAATTAAATGTTTTCTTTTAAAATTATGTGACTTTTAAATGATATTTCTCTCAAATAGTTTTGATTTCATCTATTTCAACATCCTTTGTTGGATTTTAAGATTATTTGAAGTTTATTTATTATGATACAAAACATCCATATTGTATTGAAGGTTTTGTGATATTTTTGACTTTGGATGTGTTATTTTTATTCCATTCATGGTTTATGGATAAAGTATTGACATTTCATATGCTAGTTTTAATACGAATGTTTATGTTATGTTTAAACCTGTTCATATGAGGAATGCATTGGACTTAATAAGTGACGGGTGGAGCCCGCTATAGCTCCTTGATGAATTGGTAGGTATCATGAGACAAACTAGTGTCTTGGTACAAGGCCTTGAAAAAATATTATTTGTAGTCTTGGCACAAGGCCTTGACTATGTGGTTATGATAGTCTCGCATTATGCATTCCATCATTATGAAAGTGGTTTTTGATATTGCATGTGATTATTCGACTATTAGAATATCCATGTGTATAAGTAAATGAAATTGTTTCATTTTATCTTTGCCATATTATGTTTATGTTCAAGTTTAAAAGGATTTTGTTTTAGTTATAAATTGCCTTAAATGTTTATGTTTATTTATGAAAGTTTTCACTATATTGTTATCCTTACTGGGCATTTGAGCTCTCCCCTTTCTATGTTTTATTTTTCCTAGGATGCGAAGAAGTATTTTATGAATGGACTGCGGGGATAGTATAAGGGGATATTAGTGTGGAGACAAGATGTTTAACTGGGTAACTGCATTTGAGCTCACCCCTTTTAAGACTCGATCTTTTGTGATCATGCCAATGTTATGTAATAATGCATCGACTCTGGGTAACTGGGGTCAGGGCGTTACACCGACACCTCACTTCATAATATGGATCTACTATTTCGAGCCTCACAACCTTTAACTTATTTGGTATCATTGAGTTTAAATCACCATGATATATCAATAATGATCAAACAATAACGCAATATTATAATCATATTCTTTATAGTATTTATTCACTACTCTATATGTGTAAAGATCAGATGATATTTCTAGTGTTTCTCATATCAATGTCCATTTCCAACTTGAACATGTTGTATGAAAACAATTTCAAAATTTAATGCTTGGTATCAGTGCATTCCTTAGTTGTTTCACTCATGTTATGATTAGATTTGGTGAAACATGGGAAAGTTATGTGACCCTGAGGTAAAAGATTAAAAAATTAATCATGGTTTAAGACAGTGCATGCTCACATTTAAAATTAATGATTTTTTTTGTAAAAATATTGATCCCACATCAAAATGATCTCTGGATAGATCCACTTAATAATCAAATGAACTCCATCATATAATCAATGAAGTAAATTGGTGTTGGTTCTCACTAGTGGTCCATCATGATTAACCCCATAGTGGATACAAATAATACTTCACAACTTCACACCTACATTGACCCATGTAGGTGTTATGAATTCTCAAAGACTATCCCAATTGACTCCCAAATTTAATCCTGACTAACTGACACTGGTGGATAGGTTACTTGGTAGGTTTATATGGACAAATACATCTCCATTTTTTGTATTTTATTTTAATTTTTTCCCAATACATAATAATGAATACATATCAGCTTACAATACACTTAAAACTCAACCTCTATCCTTTCATTTTAATCTATCACTTCACCCATAAATTTATACATATATATTATTTAAAAAAAACATATGGATGGAAGTATCTTAAAATATATTCTTGAAAATGTTCTTTTCCATCAATTCTTAACCATGCCTGACCTACCATAAAGGCTGTTAAGAATCCTTCACCCCTTCATGCTCATTCCAACCCATGAAGTTGATACCCATTCTTTATGCCTCTTTTAGACAGATCCTAGTTTTATGCTTGAATTAATTCTACTAGCAGTTAAGCTGCTTGGATGGTTGAAATGGAAAAATAGATCGACATTTTTTTTATTTTTTATTTTAATGACATTTACAACACATAATAGTGAACACATACCATCTTGTAGAATGCTACAAAATCAACTTCCAACCTTTGATTTTAATCTCTCACTTCATCAATAAATTCACACATAAAATATTCTATTCTTGAAAACATAAGGATAGAATACCTATTATAATATATTCTTATAAATACTCTTTTCCAACAAGTATTCTTCATGGAAACTTTGGAATCACTTCATAATAATTCTATCAGACTTTTAAAATTAAAAAACCTTCAACACATATTAACATATTCTTATTCATTAAGGCACCTATAGTTATTGACAACAAATAAAACCACAAATTATGGGATATTTATGGTTAATAAACACTAATATATTTTTTAGAAATCATATTTTTATTTGTAAATATTATTATTTTAATACCAAGATTCCAAAATCCAATTACAAGATTAGTTTTTTATTCCCTAAATTTTATAATAAATAACACCCCATAAATATCAACCCACAAACCCCATTCATAGTTTTACTCTCATAATATCTTTATTGACTTTCTTTAAGAATCTGTTAAGGTTGAAAATGAGGTTTTGTCTTCATATATTGAGGGAGAACCATGAAGGGTAAGGATTATTTTCTCTCACTCCCCCACTTCCCTATCTCTATATCTATATCAATATCTTATTTTTAAGTTCCTTTTAAGTTATCAACTATATATTCCATTTCCTATTCAAATATCATTTCATACCCATTATAGTACAGTCCATTTAAGTTATTATACCCATGAATATCCTATTCCATTATTATTTATAATAAAATCTTTTTCTATCACAATAATTGCATCTACTTGAGGAAGGAAGTTATCATGTGGGACTGAAAAGGTATTTTGGGTATTGGGTGGTTACTTAGACTCTCCATATTTCTATGGAAACATTACATACCCTCTAAATTCTCAAATGAGGAATATTTTATAACATCTATTTTTATTTTTATACTATAGTGATAAATTCAATTGAATACATAATAATCACTTATTAAAAATGTTTTTGTTATAATATTCACTCTTCATTAATTGTCATTAACATTAAAGAAACCTTGAAATTTCATGTATAATGAACAACATATCATAGATCATAAAAATAATTACACTATTAAATTCAGATAAATATGAATTATGAATTTAGGAAATACTTTTTATTTGATAAATAAACATATTATAAATAAATCTAATTAATTTTTTAAAATAACTCAGTCACATAAAATTACATCTTATATTATTTTATAACCAAAAAAGGACTTAATCCATTTAATTCAACTTGTATTCAAATGAAACTCCTTTTAATCCTAAATGCACTGGCCAAGTAAGAACAATATCTGAATATGTGTTTTCCCCATAAATCAAAAACATATATTTTTATTTAAACCATTCATAACATATATAAAATTACACTATCCCTAGTTGAAAAATAAACTCCACTAAAAACTCCAAAAATATAGTATAATAAATAAATAAAATCCCCAAAAAAATATTTTATTTTTTAATTCAAAATAAATAGGAAGGAAAATTAGGTAAAAAATACTATGAACCATAGGTTAATATATAATAATGTAAATATATAAAAATACCAACCATTATCAAATTGATACATTTTATACCATAGATAAATATAAGAGCGAGTAAAATAATATGATATGCACAACCAAAAACCCAAAATCAATAAGATTTCATTTTTCCTAACTTATAAAAAACAATATCAATATAAATTTTGGGTTATATAGCAGAAATATGTTTAAGAATAAGTAATATTAGAATAGTAGAATAGTTACCTAGGGATTATAGAAATATTTGTTCTCAAATTGAGGGAGGAAAATCTCCCAAGTGAAAATTTTCTAGAGAGGATCATCCAAAAGGTGATACAAACAAGAATAATGAAAAAGGAAGAGGAATCAACATAAACAGACCCATAAATTAATAATTAATATTGTTTTAAAACAAATATAGTTTTAATGAATGTTTTTTCAATATTAAAATAAGTTTTACCCAAATTAATTAAAGAATTATAAGGACCAATGGATTACAGAACTATATGAGTGGTATATGTTTGTGATAGATTATATAGATATATTTTCCAATTAGTTGTGATTTTCACTAACTCAATAAGTAGAAAACATATTAAAAGATCATAATTTCATGATTTAATTGAGATTTATGATCCATTATTTAGTGATATTTTTCAGCATTCCTATATATATTAAGGTGTTTATTAAGGATAACACTATATAGAGAGACTTATATAGATGCCAATTGGGAAGTATAGCCTATTTCATAAGATAATCAGGATATAGATCATCATTAACTTAAATGAAAGGTTTGAGGATATTTTTTGAAGGAGTGGGTAAGGGGAGAGATATACTAAAGTACATTTCCAATATAGTAGATCATAAAATATATGATCAGTATATTTAAATTATCTAAGAGATTTTTATCTATATGGAATGATTGAAAATTTCTAAGGTTTTAATTAGACAGACCTTGAGAAGGGAAAATATTTTCATTATGATAGAACTAAAGTTCATGAACATGCCCAGAAAGATCTCTATGGACCTACAATAATTGTTTTTTGGATATTTATTAACAATGGTATCTATTGAATTTAATGAATATCATAGTAAATGATAAAGTCTCATGGTATTGATAATCATATAGAAGTCTTAGGCTAGTAAAATGTTATTGAGATGACTCTGATAATTACTAGATTAGTTCTATGATTCAATAAATTTAGTATTTTAGGGATATCAATATTGGATATTGAATTTTTGATACATTTTAAACACAAAGATTTATTTTTTTCCCATTTTATATGATTTATTAATTATTATATATTACAAATTAGGAGTTTTATTGATAGATACTTCTAAGAGGAATTGGGAAAAATAAACAAGAAGTTTCCAAGAATGAGCTATAATAGTATGTTGTTATGGAAATATATGGGATTTATTATCTTTATATTTGTTATATTTAGATTTTATATTTTGGAAAGATATGTTGGCTCTTTTAAGGGTTCATGATTTTAACTACCAAATATGTCTTCCATTTACTTCACAAAAGTTCATAGTTGTAAAATTTTATGAGCATGTGATTTATTGAAAGATCTAGTGGGATATAACCTTAATAAATTTGGAAATATAATTGTATGGATGTCCGGTATCATTTTATGGTAGAAATAATTGATACAGGGATATTTTATTCTTCTGGTCAAATATTTATTTCTAGATGTATTTCAAATGAATTTTCTAGTTTACCTTAAGGGAGGTAGGTGTGATTTAGCATTAAGAAGATAATGTGAATGAGGCCAATATTTATTCCTATCTATCATATGGATTCAAAAGATATGAGATATTTGAAAGACTATAATGAGGTAACCATGTGAAGGATTTTATCTAAAATATTATATTGTCTTTGGGATCTCATCTATTATTCAAAATAAGGAAGATAAGAGTTTGTAATTGTATATTGATTGATGAAATCATAATCAGGTAAAATTTAAAAATATGTATCGACTATATAGGATATTTTATCTACTTTATCATCCAAAAATATGTTCAATGGTGTATACTGATCAATTTAAAATTTGGGTATTATAATATTTGGGTAAAAGCTAATTATGCGATGAAGATTTCATTCTCGATCATGTATGAGAAATTTATGTTTTTAGAGATTCCATGACATGAACATTTTGGAATTTTTTATAGATTATACCATGAAGATATTCTACATATATGATGATTAATTTATGGTAGTATACATCAAGGATTTTTTGGTGTGCAGTCAACCTCAAGAAGAGCAAGAAACACTCTTAAGGATTGTGTTAGACATATTGTAAGATGACTAATCCAATTTAATGTTATTAAATTGTGATTTCTAGATAAAGTATATGATTTTTTAGGACACATGGTATCATAAGAGAGTATCATGGAAAATTATAAGAATGTAAAGGAAATGAATTTAACATACATAGATCACCCAAAAGAAGATATTATCTCAACAATGATAGTCCCCAAGTAGCCACCTCTCATCAAATGATCGCAGGCCCTATAATTCTCATTATAAGAACCCTATATGGACCTCCACATCAATGTTTTTCTTTCTCTTTGAAAAAATGGTTCAACATGTGGCAGGATCCAAAATCACCAATGTTGAGTATATTATTTTTCTCACTAAATAATAAAAGACCTCATAATTTATCCTTTAATTGTCTAAAATATATATTTTCACATTGATTATAAATAGGATTCAAAACAATTTATGAAATCCTTGAATCATTTATATATATATATATACACATTCACTCTTGTATAAACAATCCTCGAGTAACCACTGCTGGTCAAATTGTTATGTATATAATCCCAGATCCAAGATCCACTAGATCAGTGCTTGAGTCGATTGGTAACATATCCTCAAGCAAGCATCCCTATATTCCAGAGGCTTTTGACTTGTAGAGAGGATCTAAAAGTGGTAAAATAGGGATTCTATACCCTTTGGATCAATAATAAATATAGTATAAGCATAGATAAATGAAATCAGTGGAACATAGTAACCAATGACAATAAAAAATAAATGAATGAGAAACCAAGACAAGGATAAATAATCCTAACATTAATGAACATGATATGTCATAAATATAGGAATTTATAAATGTGGAATATAATGCATAAAATATTACAAAACTAATAAGAGAAATAAATAAATAAAATATCAAACTATAGAAGTAAGCTCAAGTATATTCCTATCCATTATTCCCAAGATTCCATGTACATCACTAGTACATAAAGAAAATTACCAAAAAGAAAAGTCTAGTGTCCTAACCTACAATAGGATGCTATATGTATGGGTAATATAATACAGCCAAAAAAGGGTGAGATATATACTAAGTAGGACACCAAAAATGGTGTCTTATGAAATCCAGTACATGAGTATGAAATAAAGCAGTGTGTAGGTGCATCAAAAGTAAAGTAGTGATGAAATAAATAATGTAAACATGTTGGGCTTAGGTTCCTCAAGGACTCCTAGCCAACTACACCCACTTCAACCTAACCTAGAATGTCTCTTAACAAGTATCACCAAGTGTATATATATAAGCATGAATCTATATATACATGATATATACATAGGAAAACACATAAACATAGATATATATATGTGTAATGCTATCCAAGACCTGAGGTGTAACCCATGAATTCATGTATAATTAAAATATTCTTGTACTCAATAAGGGATGTCATGGTTATGGATCCCAATAGAATAAAACAGGATTCCATGTCCAGTAGTATAGATGAATGATGTTATAAAAAGGGGATCATATTTCAATAAGGGGCATAAGTCTAAGTATCATAACAAATGATTTGGTACACCATGTCCTACATCCCAAATAATGATGTGAAGAATCATTCCCAACATCCTAATTGAGGGGGAGTGAAACATCATGTGCAACAACCCAAGTGATGTGAAATTCCTTGTCTAACATCCTTGACCAAGGGGGTATAAAACATCATGTCCAAAATCCTAACAATGGTCCCTCAATAATAACCCCATATAAGGTAATCCCACTTTCCCTATAACCCCTTAGACTAGGAGTTTTGTAAATAGGAACCCAATATTGCTAAAGGTTCAATGGAGATTAATTTATGTTTATCATTTAATAATTAATTACAATCCAAGTGGTCATCCACATCATAATATAATTTAGTGTCTAAGTATACAATCCCTACCATTATCTAACAACTAAGAATTAAACAAGTTTCATTCATCAACAAAAAAAAGGACATGGGAAGCACCCATGACCTAACACATTTCATATCTATTAATACCATTGACTGATTCATAATAATCACAAATATATTAGAGTTCAAGGAGCATTTAATTCATTAGGTCTTTTCACTAACAGGGTCCTACTCACACACCCTCAGGAATGGTTTAATAAAATAGGCAATAATGAACAATATAACATGTTAATTGAACTCAATATATATGGTGGTTTGAGTTGAGTTCATAATTATCTAACAATGTACCAGGGGTATAATGAATGCCAAGGTCATAGTCTAATCATTTGACTTAAGGAATTTCAAAATTTTGAATCAACACATGGAAGGTTTGTTGTGGATAACAACATAACATTTTATAAATGAAAATAATTTAATGGAAGAAATATTGAAGACTTAATTCATGCTTAGGATTCCCCACTCATCCAATACCAAGCCTTGATTGAATTTATAATGAGAGAAATTGAAAGAATCATAAAACTCCCTATAAATAGGGTTTATGAGATCACATGGAAATAACATGAAATATAGAAAAAACAAACAAAAAAAGGAAGAAAGAGAATTCTTAGACATATTGAGAGGCTTCCAACGCACCTAATTACACTTTAATCGGATCAAGAATAGAATAAATCCACCCATGTAAGAGGTAGGAAAGGAGGAGCACACATGGGAGGATGTTGGAGAAATGGGGATGAAAAGGGCTGAAAATATTTTAAGTACCATAGGGGTAATATTAATTTATCCTATTTAATAAGTTGCACTGTTTTTCTAACTGTGTTCCAATAATTCAACGATACTATCCAAAGTGAAACCCACCTCTCATGGCTAGAGCATGGTTAGACAAACCGTGCACAACCTGTGTGCCCACCTATGTAATTTTCTTTAGACCCATTTCACAGTAATGTGTCCTTGGGTGCATGGTTTGACAAACCATGTGACCCCCTTACTGGGATACCCATTTTACCCTAGAGGGCCACATAATTTCTATTAAACAATGAACCCCAACCTTCTTAACTAAAAATGAGTTTTAAGATTTCAATGCTCAGAAAACTCATTGAAACTACTGAGACATCTTTCAGACCTTAAACAATTTCCAAAGAGAACATTTCTAAGTGATAGAACTCTTGGAATTAGGTTTTAATTATTAATTTATGATTCATCCATTCCACAAAACAAAAATCTCAAAATCCTTTGAAAATATCCATGGTCCAAAATCATAGAATCTTAGAATATCTCCATCTTGTAACTTCTCAACCCTGATAATTATTGTGGGAACAATGAAAAAGTATCACTCAACCTACTAGGGTCATGAAGTTTCATTCAAATATCTATGTTGTCTTTACAAATGCCTAAATCACCTCCAAGAATCACTTTAATCATGAAGTACCTAAACTACTAAAACCTCATCCAATGCTCATACTCAAAATTGAAACATTAAGAATGTGCTTACCTGTTACTATCTAACATGATACACGATCATGTCATCATCTCCTTTTTTTCATCCAGCCTATGGATCTCCCCACCATATGCCCTATATTTCCAAGACCAATTCTGAGCCATTTCACTCCCATCATCATAATTACCTATTGAACTACATCAGCAAAATCTTCACAATGATTATTTCATGATTCTCAACTCATGACACCTAGTTTCATATGAGGAATCTGATCTTGGTCCTTGTTCAACTAGACTTGATCATATCCCAATCAACCTTACCTAGCCTAGATGCATCAGATTTTCCCTGAAAATACCCAACCAACCTCTATAAGCTACACCCTTCCCAGCCTGATGATTTTCCCAATGTGATTAATCACTAACCACATCCAACTATATAAAATAAATCAAGTTGAACCACCTCTGGTCAACTATTTTTATAATTATCAGCTTTTACAATCAATGTGTCACCAAAACTAGATTTTAAATCCTTATCCCAAGGCGTGTGCTGATATTGTTCTAAGCACAATCACTAAATATTGTACATGGATTCTAGTGATGTCTCCTGAATAAACCATATCCTAATGAAAATCTTCTTCATGCTATAACACCATCACTGATACTATCCTGATCTAGCATCCATGGATCTTATTAAGATATTGTGGGATTAATGCCTTTATCTAGATTTCACCCAAATCCATAATGGAACACAAACCTAGAATTTATCAAGGATTCGATCCATACATTGTTTCATTTAATAAATGACATATGAGAGCTAAAACAACCATCACACAATCGGTCTCAAGGTTCCCCAATACTACTCACATGAGGGTCTCCCTCTAACAAATGAAACCCCTTTACCCAACTTATGATCATTATTTTTTTCACTCAAATGAAATGATAAAATAGATTACCAGATCCCATGCCTTGATTAATCCGAACATAATGACCGTCATGAATAAGGATCTTATCAATTTTGAGTTATAACATAAATGTGACTTATTACTTGTTCTCGCACCTCAAGAAAAATTTATAAGGCATTTAACAATTTCAAGTTATAATGAGGGTCACTACCATCAAAGGAAAATAGTGTAATATGCACCATATGTGTTATTTTAAATCACCCATATAGCACTACTCCCAATGAGTTCTTCCATCAACCTTGAAAATCTATTTGGTTATATATATCGGTGTATAGCCAATTCTCTCACAATTTACTCCTAAAGATTTCAAGATAAGGGGAATAATCACGTCTAGACTAGGATTACATTGTGATTTTATCAATAGGCATGTATATCTCTTCCTAAGACAAGCTCTCTTATTATAGGCTATATTTTTTTTCTAATACCAAAGACCATTTCTCCTAAAACTATGTATGAAGGTTCAACTATGGGTCAACCATTTTACAAAAATCAACCTATTATCAAATTATCACTCATCACCGAACACTTCCATTAATTTGACCAAAACATCATGTCACCGTGCCCATAAGAATTACTTTTATAAATCATCGATCCTCAGCCCATACATGGCCATTAACCAACATTACATATTAATTATTTACATTGCACATTCGATGAAAAATAAAATTTTTATATCTAAAGGGTGTACATCCAATAACACCTAGGCCAAGACCTGAATCTTTTTCCCCATGAGTCATTCATCAATAATGTTAGCTAACCATGGTACCTAACACATTAGTCCTATCACATCAAGGGATTCCTTGGAACTCCTATTCAAAATTAGAAACATACCTATGCCATTTTTTATCAAAAAATCACACAACTAATTGAATTTTAGAAATTAAAGTATCAACCACACAACCACTGGTTAATAGGAATTGACAACCAAATATTCCTTCTCATCAAAGTTAGTTTTGATAAACAAGCTCTATAAGTGCTTACTTGCAAATTAAAAGAACCACCATGCCTATAACATAAAACCCAATAATCTTCCCTGAACTGGTTTCTAAAAAATTATAAAACTATTATTTTTTACCTCAAGGAATTTAAAAACCTTGGGAAAACCTCCCCCATAGGCTTCCCTTGATTAAGTGAACATCATGACTGACCTACTAGGGTCTGAATTGTAATGAAGGGTCTCCAAGACTTTCACATTCCCATACCAATCAAGATCAAACAGGGTCACTAGGTATGTCCACCTATCCCTATGGTATTTAGCATGAGAACCCCATTCCATGTTAGTATTTTCTCATATGACATCTAACACACCACAAATTCTCTTTAAAAGATATAAAATTGAAACAGGGAGGAGGGTTATCAACCTACAAGGATTAAAACACCAATGTAAATAAATAAGAGCTAAAACACACTAGGTGTCCTCATTGGGTAATTCCCCCCTAATGTTTCAAATCACTAGTCAACCACTCTACTACCTAGTTTTTTCATTTCATTAACCAAGATTCCTACTAAAATCATCCTGATGAAATGGAAAACACCTATTGTGGTTAGATATTTTTCTCAAAAACCATACTGGTTTCTCATCTCCAAGGGAGCTAATACATGGTCTACCCTTAATTTTACCTAAGGCATCATATTTTAAAACTTGATTCATGCCTAAAAGATCACTAGGATCTACTACCTAACCATTTAAATTTGATAAAAGGTATAAAAGAATCCAATGGGGGCCTATAAGAAACATCCACACTCCCACCCAAAACAACTCTCAAAGAAAACTAAAGCTAACCCCTATATGAGGGTTTGAGCTATAACACCTCTAAAATGTTTCATTATAATGCATTCAACAAAGTGATTATTTATTATGGCATTTTATGCCACTCATATAAGGGGTATCAAGTACCTATTTTATAGAAAATTTTACTAAGCACTTTATTTAACCGATTCCCTGAAACATTAGGAAAATTATTTCATAATTTACTTTTAAATATTTATCCATTATTTATTTAACCATGAAATTATGAAAACTATATTAGTTAAAAAAATTCAATTCCAAGCTATAGAGGAAAACATATTTTTGGTTATAATTAGAATTTCAATTGACAGAATCCTAATAATAATAATACATATCAAAAAAAGATAAAAGGTATTTATCCATTAAAGGGGATTGGTTTAGTAAGATAACAACATAAATTCATAAGAAAACCATATAAGTGGCTTCACACCACTTTATTAATAATTTCAAAATAACCCTTAGTGGGTTAATTCATAATAAATAGGACCCAAATAACCTACTTGGGTTTAGTTTTAAATTTATGGATTTAGTTATATTGGTCATAATTCCCAAATTATATAAGTACAAGATTTTATAATTGATAAAAAACAATTCATTTTTTAGAAACCATAATCTATCAAAAATACAATTCAAAATTTATACATAGATCATATTCCATTTAGATGCATATTCTATTACCAAGTTATAAAGGTATTATTCTTTATATGTTAAAATTGGAATTCATGTAACTGAAACTATATTTTTACCTTCCGTTTTAGAATATAACAAGTTCATATAGGATAGTATGACTATATAGGCCACCCTTTCCAATTTATAATAAATTTTACTCTGTATAAATTTTATTTGGTCCCATTTTAATTGTAATCATTTATGTTTCATCCCAAGAACCATTGGTTCATGGATTAAACATACAATAATTGGTTAGTTAAATTGAATTCCACCATCAAGCTATGTAGTAAAACACCATTTTGTTTGATGCAGACACTTTATTTAAATGAATACATATAATAACTAAAACAAGATATGTATCAGAGGGAAATAATACTAGGAAACATGGAAATAATCATGGAAATATAATATGTAAGAAGGAAACACTATAAAAAAGGCATGAATTCAACCAAGAATATTATACAAATAATAATTCTAATAAATCACATAAGATTTGTATATAAATCATCATGCATCAGTAAAACTATAATGCAATCTTCATGGCATGACATATTAAGGACATGTGAATATCTATGTGCCTACAATGATTCATGTCACAATACTTACTTGCTATACCAAGACAAAGGTAAAAATATTATAAATCATTAAGTAGTTGAAAAGTAGAACAATCACTCAAGGTGAAATAACAATCAAATATAATAACAGATCATCATGAACAATAGTCTCATCTAAGGAAACTTGATATTTACCTCATGCATGGGTTGGAAGGACCTAGAAAAAAGTAATATACCAAGTGACGACACAATCATAATATCATTTCTACCATCCTAGAGTAGTAAGAAAAAGGAATAGATGCTCTAATACAACTTTTTAATGCCCTGAACTAGGATCCACTAAAATGGTTCCTTGATCTGGTTGGTCACATGGACTCAAGTACTCCTCCTCGTACGCTAGAGGCTACTGACTAACAATTAGGGTCCAAAGGTGGTACGGTGGGGGATACTAGACCATCTGGATCAGTAATAAATATAGTGTAAGCATAAATAAATGAAAGTAGTGGAACATAATAACCAGTGAAAATAAAAAATAATTGAATGAGTAACAATGATATGGGTAAATAGTCCAACCTTTCATGAACAAAAGGACCCCAGAATACCCTAAGGGGGGAGGGTTGAATCAAGATGTTAAATTTTTATTATAAAGTGATGGATCTTATTCCCATGTTGGTAGGGACCCATTAAAACTATATAATGGTAGTGTGTAGTAATTTAAACATTCACATGTAGAGAGAAAACACAAACAATTTAGTTGGTTCACCACTAAGGGAAAGTCCAAGGAGCATACACCAACAATGTGTCAGTCATAAAAAAATCAACTAATATTCACTAGTTGTGGAACATAGAAGTTTATACATAGCTACTCTGTGCTAGGAACATTTCCTTTACATGATTTTAGGGATAACAAACTGTGTCCCTCAGAACACTTCCTTTGACTTCCCCTTTCTCATTGCATTGGGTGAAGTATTACTCATTTTATTGATTTGAAGATCACTTATATAGATTTTCATTAAAGCATTTCTACCTAACTATCAGAAGACTCTACTTGCACTGTATACCTGAGTTTATGCAATTTTAAATCACTTTACACTAAAAACTAATGTTTAAAACTACCTTTCACAAATCTCCTTAGCGAAGCACACTCCTTCGTGAAGCAACCTAAATTCATGAAGCTCACTGAGACATCATGGAATACACCATCATAGAAAATCACTAAATACTTAGAAAAATTGGAATAAATCATGAATAAGCTGGCCATTTCATGATTCTCAAGATTGCATAGAAAACTAGATTCATAAAGCACCCAACCTTTGTGAAATCAGAGTGATTCTGGATTTTGTCTAAATTTTTTATCTGAAATTATGTGGGGGTAGCCTTATATTTATAGGATTTTACATTAAAAATACTCCACCACATCTAGTAAATTTTTTATATCTTTTAAAAACATCTTCGTGGTGCTCCTCTATTCATGAAGCTCCATTGCGATTTGTCATTGTCCTGAATATCTCTGTCAAACCATCATGCACTCGTGATGCTCTAATTTTTGTAATCACGAAGAACACCATCAACTCATCATAAAATCACAAAACTCACCTATGTAAAATATAGACTTTGTGAAACCCAGTACTTAACCATATTTATAAAGATTGGATTCTAGAAAGAAACCCTTCATGATTCTAGCCTCTTCCTCCAAATTTTGAGCCCAAAAATTTGGGAACCACTCAAAAATGATGCCACCTTCAACACTATTATCATCATATACTGTAATATCACACTTTTCTTAAAAAATCCTTGACCAACCCAATGTGGATTGAAAAAAAACACAAAACAAACTAAATTTATGGAAAAGAACATCCTTGTTTCTAACATGAACATTCTATTATATAAATATGAATAGTCATACATATGATAGATAATATATAAAACATGATTAAAATAACAAGAAGAATAAATAAATAAAATACCAAAATCTAGAAGGTAGTTTGAGTACATGTTCAACTACTGCTCCCAAGCTTATATGTCTAGTACTATTCTATAAAGAGAAACAATGCAAATCACAATCTAGAGTCCAAACCTATAATAGGATGATGTTTGTCCAAGTATCAATAGGTGGCCCGAACAGGGTGTGTGATATAATTAGTTGGCTACCTCCAATGGAATCTAATGAAATACAGTCCATGATTATAAAATTAGGTAGTGTATAGGTACATAAAAATGTAAATAAGTGATATAATTAATAATGTAAACATTCCAGGCTCAGGTTTCTCAAGGACATCTGGCCAACTATACATGCTTCAACCTAATCCGGAATGTCACTGAACAAGTTTTACCTGATATATATATAAGTGTATATATATAACTATATATTATATTCATAGTAAAATATATATATATATATATATATATATATATATACATACACATAATACTAAATAGGATCTAAGGTGTAACTCAGGTGTCTATGTATAACCATAAGAGTCCTATAATCAATAAGGGACATCATTCCCAAGGATCTTAATGGAATAATATGGGACACTATGACCAAAAATATATATATTAATGATGTTATAACAAGAGGATAATATTTCAATATTGGGATTAAGATCAATCATTTGAATAGGGGATTCAGTATTCCATGCCCAACATCCCAAATAATTATGTGAAGCATCATGTCTAACATCCTAATCAAAGGGGTGTAAAATGTCAATTCCAAAAACCCAAGTGATGTTAAGTTCCATGTAAAAAATACTTAGTCAAGGGGGTTTGATAAATCATGTCTACAATCCTAACCATATTCCCTCAATAATAATACCATATAAGATTATCCCAATTTTCCTATGAGCCCTTAGATTAGGTCTTCCATAAAGAGGAACATAGAATCACTCCAGGCACAATAGACATTCATTTATGCTTAAAAATTAATAATTAATTATAGAATAATAGGTCATCCACGTAATAATATAATTTAGGTAATAGGTATACAATCCATGTCATTATCAAAAGAGTAAGAAACTAACACAGTTCAATCATTAACAACAAGAAGGTCATGGGAAGAACTCATGCCATAACACATTTCATATCTATTAATACCACTGACTAATTCATAATCATCATGCATAAAGTAGTGTTAAAGGATTATTTAATAAATTAGAGCCTTTCACTAACAAGGTCTTGCTCACACACCCTTAGGGGTGATTTAATAAAATAGGAAATGACAAACATTATAACATATTAACCGAACTCACCTTATGTGGTGGTTCATATTGAGTTTGTAATCCTCCAACAATTTATAAAGGGTCTAATGAATATCAAGTTCATAGTCTAAGCATTTAACAAAAGGTATTTCATAATTTAGAAGTAATGCATGGAAGTTATGACATGTGGCACAATGATGCATTTTATAAATGAAAATACATTAATGGAAATACATATAGACCACATACCTCGATCTTATAACGATATACTCATCCAATACAGGGCCTTGATTCAAGTCTAAATGAGAGAAATCAGAAGAATTTTCAAACACCATACAAATAAGGAATATGAAAATACAACGAAATACATCCAATATGGAAAAATAAATTAAGAAAAGAATAAAAATGAGTCTTAGACTTACCAAGAGGCTTCCAACACACCCAAAGATGCTTGTATCAGACCATGAATAGAGGAGATCCACCAATAGAAGAGGGAGGAAGAGGTGGAGAACATGAGGGAGGATGTTAGAGAAATAAGGAAGGATAAGGGGTGAAAAACTTTTAATGACTATAGGAAAAAATAATAAATTGTCACCTTTTAATGATCTGTATGATTTGGTCACATAGTTTTGCTAACCATGCGCCAACTTTGCGGTGCTACTAACCAAAGTGGTTCCCACCTCGTATGGCTAGTTCATGGTTAGAAAAATAATGTGCAACCTATGTTACTAACTCTATAATTCTCTATATAACCCTCTCATATCCATTATTACTTGGTTTCATGGTTTGAAAAACCATTTTAAACCCCTTAAAGATGCTATATGGTTTCTACTAAACCATGCACCTCTACCCACTTTACTCAAAAATGAGTTTGTGGATCTTGATGCTCTTGAAACTAATTCAAACTCCTAAGAAACCTTTTATAACTTAAACCATATCCATAAAAATCACTTTTAAGTATTACAACAATCATAATTATATTTCCAACTTTAATTTAAGATTCAACCAATCCACCAAATGAAAAGCTCAGAATCCTTTGATAATTTCCACAGTCCAAAAACACAGGACCTTACAATGTACAAAAATATTACCAGTATGGGTATCTTACATAGAACTACCCTCATTGTTTTTAATTATGTCTTATAAAACTCATCTATATAGTGGATCATCCACACTCTCTTAAGGGGAGTGATTCATTCCACTTCCAAACCTAAGAGAGATAACACAATGATACCATGAGACTCTGCAAAAAATATTTTTGAGGTGTGGATTTTAATTTTACTAGAATATTTATTAATCAGATTTATACTTTATTCCTCTTAGATATCTTCATATATTACTTAATTAACATGAAAGGAATTGAGAATTATAAGTATAATTAGTGTGATTAAAATTTATTGGAGTATAATAATATTTTTAATATAACACCAACAATGAACTTTCATGATTGGGGGTATGATATATGTGTTATATTTGGATTCATCAAATGATGAATTTGATTTTTTGTCTAATATAGGATGATCATACAGAAGAATATGGGTCTCAAAAGTTTAGGAAGCATGAGATTAACTACCTAATAAATAGTTTTGTGCTTTGATAGTACCACATTAACTAATTAGATTGTTTTAGTATCTTTATGGTAAGATATTTTCAATATATGTAGACCATATTTTCATGAGATATATGTTCTCATAAAATTATTTGAACCTTCAAAACATTAGGTTGGTTGGTTATCTTTAGATATTTTATTTTGAGGGGGTGTATATATTGGGTAGTGGTAATTTTCTATTTGATGATATGAGTAAAAATATTCACATTGAAGTATTTTTATAGGATAAAAAAGTAATACTATTTGATGTATCTTATATCCATGATCAATCTTGATATAATAAATAATAAGGGTGGAGTGTTCCTTATACCACTCATAGTTAATTCTGTTAAAGTGTATTGGGTGAAGGATGCTTAAGTTGTATTATGTAATGTCCCAAATAGTTATAAATAAAATTTCCCTTACGATCTAATTAAATGTATTATTATGTATAATGGTTATAGAAAACACAAGTACAAATTTGGTTTTGTTCTTTTAGATTTAAAATAATATTAAGAATCATTACCATCGATAATATAGTTATTGAGAAGTGATCACATGATTAGTATAAATATAGGGTTTTAAGAAATCTAATTGACATAGAAAAATGAAGTGATCACCTCAACTAGTAGAATATTAACCTATGAATCTCTATCATCGCTTATAATGGAGATAGAATAACTGGGATTTGACCTTGACCAATCCAGATTTGAGATCCAACAACTTAAACATAATCAAAATCATTTATGGGATAAGTTCAAGCTTGTCGAGATCACGACCTAAATCATGTTCACCGAACCATCTCACCATTACACATCTTATCCTTAGGGTGTTTTCTAGTGTATTAAAGGGATATGTATAAATACCCTTGAAACATGAGTATGTATATTATTGTTTATAGAATAATGAATATATTTTCATCCTATTATTGTTACTTTATTAATAATTTTTATTTCGATTCAATAAAAAATGTGTATATTTGGGAAATATTAAAATTAAATTAAAGAATTTATTTTGATGAATTAATATATTTCTTGAAATATATAATATTTTAATATAATTTTTATTCGTATAAATTATTATATAATTTTTATGAACTAAAATGAAATTTTTATAAGGGTTTCAAAACTGTTGTTTAAAAAAATCATCTTTCTTAATAAATATCGATATTATTTTAAAAGTTAAATTTCACATATTTAGAAAATTATTTAGATAAAATAAATATTATCTTTGGAATTATAATGTTGAAGTGATCCAAAAGTGAATTTTTCATAATTTTATGAGATAATCAAATTTTTGGATAAATATTAAATACCGTATAAATATACTTTGTGTATTATAACACCATAATAAACAAAAAGTGATGTAATAAATACTATAAATGGGATACACCACCAATTATATGCTTTATATTTAAAATAATTATATTTAAAGTTTTTTAATTAATTTTATAAATCCATTATGAATCCTCCAAAACATGTAATCTATTTTAAGGTTTTAAAACCATTTCTTTAAGATTATGATACACATCCACAAAATAAAGCGTATTATTTTATTATATTAGGCCCTTGTACTTATAAAATAATTAAAACCAATCCCATTTAGAAGAAACCATGGGAAAAACCATGGTAAGGTTTATGGTTTTGGTTATTTTAATATATAGAGTCCAAAACCTATAGAACATGGTTGTTAAAATTTATGGTTTTGGTTATTTTAATGTAATAAATCATGTATTAATGTGAAATATAGAACATGGTTGTTATAGTAGGTATCAAAGGAAAATTTTAGTTATTTTTGGGATTTGGATTAGAAAACTCTAGAGAAATAATTATGGATAAGACAAAGTATAAGAAAATTTCCCTAAAATTTTTTAGGTATATATTATGTGGTTTATCAAGAAAAAACATCTTTTTCTGGACATTACAAGTGGTCATGGTTATGGCATAGATGTACCTAGGGGTAACAACTCGGATAAGGTGCATCGGGCTTGACTCGGTGTAACCTAGTACATGAAAATGGGTCTTATTGTGAACTTGGTTTGAGACTCCTAGGGGATATTCTTTGGTAAATTCATAATCTCTTTATAAACCATTATTATGGGAATAAAAAATTCCCATAAGAATATATGTTAGGAAATAGATCATGGATAATATTACACCCCAAACATTTTATGGTATGCTTATCTTAAATATATTCTATTCATAGCCTATATTTCATAAAGCACTATTTTCCTTTGAAATAACACTTGGTTATTTAGGATATAGTCATAACCTATCCATTAAACATATTTTTTCCACTTCTATGTTTTGAATTTCAAAAAATGGTCATCTAGAGTGGTGACCAGTAAGTCATTTGGAGTCTGATGGAACCAACTTGATTTTTTTATGAATAGTAACATACCCTTATGAATAGTAACATGAATAGTAATATTACCCTTATTAATAGTAAATAATTATAATATTTTATTTTATTAAGGTAATAAGATAATGAGATCTTAATTAATTTTTCAATGTGATATAAAACTAATTATACCTTTAAAACTGTTATTTTTGAATAAAGTAAGATTTTATTTAAAAATTAAATTAAAAATAATTAGAAAATTATTTTCAGAAAACGGAGTTCATTTTTGAATTCTACACATCAAAAAATGGTTAGGGTGAATTTTTGGGATTTTTCTAAAATACTTGAATTTTTCATGAATAGTAAAAATACGGTTTTGAGTTTTTGGTAGTTTAATGACATCATAATGATATAATAATTAGTATAAAATTCTGGTAGACTTGTGTACAATAACATATGAAATGAGGTGTCCTGAATGGATGAAACCATGGGAAAATACCATGGGCAAGCCCATGGTTTTGCAAAAACCACTAATGAGGTGTCTCTTTTAATTAATAAAAAACTCACTCTCAATTACTATAAATACCCACTCACCCCCCTCGTTTTATTTCATTAAAAACTCATTATCCTCGAAGATCTGGTAGTATTACCTCCCTATGATTTCTCCCAAGGTGTCCTCAAACCCCCAAGGTCCCAACATTCAAGTTTTGGGAGTTACTCTACAAGGTAAGAGAATCAACCACCCTTCTCTTTTCTTAAAGCTTTCATTTATGTTTTCTATTTTATTTTCAATTGGATTATGTTGGGATATGACATTAAATATTCCCATTACTTCCCATATTATTTATGAGTGATGAGATACCCCTTTCTCTCCTCAAACTATTTTATGAAATTTTAAGTGACGCCGTTAGGCTGCCAAATTTTCGTGAGAGATTTCTCAATTTTTCTTATATTTTGAGTTCATTTCTTTTATACTTCTTTCCTCATATTACCTAATCCAAAATGCTATGATAATTATATTACCTTAAATGAACTAAAATTATATTATTCTAATGTAAAATTTCATAATCATCTCTCTTTCCCCCTCCTCTTATACTAAAAACTGAAAACACCATCCGAGATGTGTTAATTTATCTCATTCAAGGATGATAGGTTCTCAGTTTTCATTACCAACTTCAATTATGGTAATGAAACCATTTTTATGGTTAAAACAGATAATAATATATTTATTTCATCTCATTAATGTTTTTTAATCCCTACACACTCATAATATGGAATAATAATTCAAAATAAGTTCATTATGCACAAAACCCCCAAGCTAAATCCAAGCATTTATCAATAACTTTTAACTAATGATTCATCCTAAAGTATATAACACAAAATCATTATAAGATAATTTATATATATTTAATGTCACTAATAATATATATTAAAATTTCTGGATGTTTAACCACATTTCAAACTAAATTTCATTCATGAATACAAGTAAACAAATCATGAAAACCAAGGAAGAAAATGCTTCCAAAACAATAAAATTGATCCTCTTAAACCCATAAAAATGGCCATGAATGAACCTAATAAGGTTATAAAAAATAAATTACATGTATATAAGGTTATTTAATTTTTAATTAATGAAACTAAATTTTATTATTCAGGTCATTAAAACAAATGAATAACACACTCGATCATAAGTTAAGGGGTTTCTCATCTCACTTTCATTTTTGTGAGATTTTCATTGTTCGCCACTTATTTATTGTACGTGGTATATGTGTACTTCCATTTGATATATAATAACATTATTATATTTATATTTATGTTATTAAATGATTCATTTTATGATTATTAATTTCTGGTCATATGATTCTATTGATTACATTGTGGTAAGGGACTTTGTCTCAACTACCATTTCATTGTGACTAACTTTGTATTGTGCACCTAATAATCATTATGTGGTGTACCTACTACCCATTTGAGATAAATTATCATTTGAAATTATATTTCTATTAAATATCCATATTCTTATATTATGGATATGAGTATTTTCTAAACCATATACCATTTTACATACGGTTTTTATTTGGGATGTTGTTTTAACTGTGGAAATATTGATGAATCTATATCCTCTACTCTATATGGATATTGAAAAGGCATATTTATATTGTATTAAATCAATTTATAAATAATTATTTGGATTTTTAGTGGTGGGTGGGGCCCTGTATAGCCCCTCGATGCATCGACAGGTCTCATGAGACAAATCAGTTGGCAACAAACCCTTCGAGTTTGTTTCCAAAAATCATATGGGTTTCTACCCACAAACTTAAACCATTTTAATGGTATTATGGTATCATGTTCCAAATACGTGACATCCAATTAAATAATCATTATCTTTACTCATTATCATTTATTACTATCCATGAGGTTTTCACTATGGCAAAATCTATGGATGCAGTTTCATTATCAGTTTATTAATGGTGTGAGTTTTTCATTTATTCACTATACCACATTGATTATGTCAAATTTTTTATGATTTACTTATTATTGAATTCACGATTCTTCTATTTTTAACCCTTATTGAGCATTTGAGATCACCACTTTCATTTTTTAACTTTAACAGGTGATTAAGAGGAGATCATTTATTGAGTTCCTGTGGATGAAGTTTTTAGTTTTTATCATGTATTGTATTTTGTAACCTTTTTCAATGTAATTTGAGTTACACCTATATATCTAGTTTCTTCAATACTACTAAACTGATTGTTTCATCAGGACTTTCATTCCTTCTAACCAAGCCAATATAACAAGTAAGGCACCATCTCCAGTCAAGAGGGGTTGGAGTGTTACAGTGGGTATCAGAGGAAGTTTAGTAGAAAACTTGGAAACTAGAGTAGGAAATGTATAGTAGGGAACAAATCCCTAAGGTAGTATTTGATGATAAACGTACAATAACGTCCTTGAATTTTGGTAAGGAATAGATTATATGATTGTTTCTAGCAAATACATCCATGTCTAGATACGAGAAGGTAGAGATAGATCTGGCACAGATGTACCTAGGAGTGAAAGCTCTGACAAGGAGTTTCAGGCATGACCCAGGGTATTCGAGTAAATGAAAACGGGCCTTAATGAACTCTTGGTTTCAACACTCTCAGGGGATATGCTTAGGATAATTCATATTTTCTTTACAAGCCATTATAAAGGATTGGAATGTAAATTATTCCCCAAATAAACCATTTTTCTGATTATGGGATTAGTCATGCATATGATCTCAATTTATGCTACATATTTTGTTAAGTTGAGATTATATATTAGGATTCATACCCTAATCTTGTGTGTTACATTATGTAGAAATGGAATTTAATGGAAGAATGGTAATCAATACTCATGGGCAATGTAGGGATCTCCCCACTAAGCAAGTCAACATAGTCAATGTTGGAGCAGATTAGATCAGGACCATATTGGGATAACTTACTTAGGTTGTGACGAATAACCATGCCACACCTATGTTGGATCGTTTCATGTGGTATAAGCCCCCATATTTCAGTGGGACTACTAATCCAGTGGTTTCTGAGTAGTAGATAAATTCCATTGAAAAGATATTCATGAAATTAAGATGTAATGAAAATGAAAAGGTAGTGCTGGCAGTATATTGACTCAAGGGTGATGCTAATAAATGGTGGTCTTTGATTTCAAATACCACATGGGAAGAAGAAATAGAAGATATAGAATATAGGAATTTTAAAAAAATATTCTTCATAAAATACTTCCCTCGTGAGTAACAAACTGAAATGAAGAGGAAATTCAATGGCTTAAAGAAAAGGGTAGAATACAGTGTTGCAGAGTATGAGGCTACCTTTACAAGGCTATCTAGGTATACCATAGATTACGTACATGACTCGATAGACAAGATTGATCATTTCTTTGAAGGTCTTAATCCATGTTTTCAAAGGGCACTGGCTTCTCAAACATTTTAATCACATGATGAAATTGTATCAAGTTCCATCAAAATAGAGAAGGAATTTTATAGATCAAATGTATTCAAGGGAAGATAAAAATCAGTACTCTGATAACAAAGGGAAAGGTGAAGTGCCAAAGAAGAATAAGGGAAGGAAGAAATTCCCATTATGCGATAAATGTGGAAAGAATCATCTTGGGAAATGCTTTAAAGGAATGGGAGTCTGCTATAAGCATGGATAAAAGAGTCATCTATCTAATGAATGCAAGGGGAAGAAAAAATTTGATGATGTTCAATGCTATAATTTTAAAGAGACGGGGCACTATAAAAATGAGTGTCCTAATCACCAAGGAAACATTCCTCAAAAAAGTCCAATAGAACAAGGGAGAGCTTATGTGATTACAACTGTGGAAGTCCATGTTCCTAATGATGTGGTGGTAGGTACTTTAATTGTTTCCTCAAACTTAGACAACACTTTATTTGATTATAGATCATCACATTAATTTATATCTTCCCAGTGTTCCAAGAAAATTAGACATGTCCAATTTGATTTAATAAAGGATTTATCAGTCAAAACTCCCAGGGGATGTATCTTTGCAACAAAGGAATGTCAACTAGTCCCCCTCGTGACATATAAACACACTTTAGTTTATAACCTTTTCATCACACTAATGAATGAATTTGATATAATTCTTAGTATGAATTGGTTGTCAAACTATGATTCAAAGATTTATTACGAGAAAAAAAGGAAGTTAAAGTTTTTGAAAATGGTTTAGAATCTCTTATCTTTGGAGCAGAGACCTAACCATCTGATTCTTATCTAGACCCACCCCCAGTCACTCTATTGAATGAAATTATTGGAGAGGAAGAGAACCCAATATCTATGGATGAGGATAGAAATCTTGAAATTGAAGATGTGAATATAGTGCAAGAATACATTGATGTGTTTCCAAAGGATTTACTTGGACATCCTCAAGATAGGGAAATTGAGTTTTCCATTGACATAATTCATGGTTCAAGACCTATATCAAAAAACCCCCAATAGAATGGCCACTATGGAGTTTGTAGAGCTAAATAAACAACTAGAGGAGTTGAGTGAAAATGGATTTATTTAACCTAGTGTTTCTCCATGGGGAACCCTGATCCTGTTTGTTAAGAAGAAAGCTAGATCCATGAGGCTATGCATTGATTACAGAGAAATAAATGCTATTACAATAAAGAATAAGTATCCTCTTCCTCAAATTGATGATTTATTTGATCAACTTCATGGAGCTCATTACTTTTTGAAGACTGAACTTCGACCCGAATATCATCAGCTACATGTGAGGAAGGAAGATATTCCTAAGAAAACATTTTGAACTAATTATAGGCATTATGAGTTTACAGTGATGCCTTTTGGACTGACTAATACACCCTCTATTTTCATGGATTTAATGAATAGAGTTTTCAAGGAATATCTTGATAACTTTATTGTGGTATTCATAGATGATATCTTGGTATAATCAAAATGCTATGAAGACCATGAGGATCACTTGAAGATTATTCTAAAAACTCTTAGAAGAAATGAATTATATGGGAAGTTTAGCAAGTGTGAATTCTGGCTTCAATCAATTTATTTTCTAGGACATATTATTTCTAAGTATGGAATCTTAGATGATCCTACAAAAACAAAGGCAATCCAATATTGGCCCACGCCAACAAACATAACTGAGGTATGCAGTTTTATTGGCTTAGCAGGTTACTATCAATGTTTCGTTTAGAATTTTGCCTGACTGGCTAACCCGCTAACCAAGCTCACACGTAAAGGATTTATGTTTGTGTGGACAAAAGAATGAACATAATGTTTCCAATAATTGAAAAGAAGTTTGGTCAATGCTCTAATTTTTACTCTTCCATCTGGAAGTGATGAATTTCTAATATACAGTGATTTATCAAAGAATGGGCTAGGTTGCGTCCTTATGAAAAATGGTAAAGTTATTACTTATGCATCAAGGTAGTTGAAGACTCATGAGAAAAAATTATAAAACACATTATCCTGAGTTAGCAACTATAATATTTTCTCTTAAAATATAGAGAAATTATCTTTATGGTAAAAAATGTGAGATATAACAGATCACAAGAGTTTGAAATACATTTTCACACAAAAAGAACTCAACATGAGGAAAAGGAGATGTATTGGGTTACTCAAAGATTACCATTATTCAATACACTACTACCCAGGAAAGGAAAATAAGGTGGCAGATGAATTAAGAAGGAAAGATCATGGACTTCTGACTCAAATGAAGATTAAAAGAGATCTTATATTTATGGATCTACTAAAGTTGGATATGGGAATTGTTAAGGAAGGGGAAACATATTTCCTCTTTCAAATGATTGCTAAAACATCTTTACTAGATAAGATAAAAATCTATCAATCTTATGATGGAAATCTACATAAGAAAATTATTTCTATTAAGGTTGGGAGATTGGAAGACTTCGTGTATGATGAAAGAGTTCTAAAGTTCGGGAAGAGGTTATGTGTTCCATCAGTTCCTGAGCTAAAAAGGGAACTATTAGATGATTCTCATAGCTAAAATTTCTCTATACACCTGGGTAGCAAAAGGATGTATAGAGATCTTAAGGAATATTTTTGGTGGGATAATATAAAGTGGGAAATTGCTAACTATGTGTCAAGGTGTCTTGTTTGTCAACAAGTGAAGGCAGAGAGACAACAACCTAGAGGAGTGATGCAACCTCTACCTATTCCTATGTGTAAGTGGGATAACATTACGATGGATTTTGTTACTATACTACCAAGGACACCGAGAAGGAATGTCGCAATATGGGTAATTGTTGATCGCCTCACAAAATCAGCACATTTCCTTTCTATAAGAGAGGATTTACCACTTGTGCGCTTAAAAAGAATTTATATTGATGAAGTTGTAAGACTTTATGGTGCACCTCTATCAATTGTGTTTGATCAAGATCCCCAGTTTACATCAAAATTCTGGAAAAGTCTCTATAAGGCTTTGAATACAGAGCTTCGTATGAGTATTGCTTATCACCCCCAAACTGACAGACAATCTAAAAGGACTATTCAAACTCTATAAGACATACTAAGGTAATTCTATTTTGACTTCCAAGGTATGTGGGATCAATACTTTACTTTGGAGGAATTTTCCTACTAAAATAGTTTCCATTATAGTATTCAAATTTCTCCATATGAAGAATTATATGGAAAGAGATGTTGAACTCCAACTTGTTGGGACGAAGTTGGTGAGAGGAAACTTATAGGCCTAGAACTTATTGAAGAGACCACGAAAAAGGTGAAGACAATCCAATCCCATGTTAAAGTATCCCAAAGTAGGCAGAAGATTTATGCTGATAACCAGAGAAAGGATTTGGAATTCCAAGTGGGAGATCGTGTCTTTCTAAAAGTATCTCCATGGAAGGGTGTTTAAGGTTAGTTAAGAATGGGAAACTGAGCCCCAGGTACATCGTACCATTTTGAAATTCTCGAAAGAATTGGAGTTGTAGCTTAACATTTAGCAATGCCGCCAAGTCTCACCAAATTCCATGATGTGTTCCATGTTTCATTGTTAAAGAAATATATGCCATACCCAATGCATGTACTCACCTATGAAGATATAGAATTGGAACCTTATTTGTCTTACTGTGAAGAGCCTATCAGGATTCTTGAAACAAGGGAGTAGGTATTGAGAAATCTGACAACTTGTATAGTAAAGGTTCTTTGGAGAAACCAAAATATGGAGGAAGAAACAAGGGAACCTGAGGATGTCATGAAGAAGAACCACCAACATCTTTTTGCTGAGATTTATACATGAAATTTTGAGGATGAAATTTCTGAATGAGGGAATAATATAACACCCTAAACATTTTATGGTGTGCTTCTCTTAAATATATTCTATTCATAGCCTATATTTTATAAAGAATTTATTTCCTTTGGAACAACACTTGGTTATTTATGAGATAGTCATAACATATCCATTAAACATAAATTTTCCACTTCTATATTTTTAATTTCAAGAAATGATTTTTTAGAGTTATGACGAGTAAGTCATTTGGAGTCTGATAGAACCAACTTGATTTTTTTTATGAATAGTAACACACCCTTATAAATAGTAATATGAATAGTAATATTACCCTTAGGAATAGTAAATAATGATAATATTTTATTTTCTTAAGGTAATAAGATAATGAGATCTTAATTAATTTTTCAATGTGATATAAAACTAATTACACCTTTAAAAATGTTATTTTTGAATAAAGTATGATTTTATTTAAAAATTAAATTAAAAATGCATAGAAAATTATTCTCAAAAAATATAGTTCATTTTTGAATTCTACACATTGAAAAATGGTTAGGGTTATTTTTTGGGTTTTTTCTAAAATATTTGAATTTTTTTGTGAATAGTAAAAATACAGTTTTGAGTTGTCGGTAGTTTAAAGATATCATAATGATATAATAATTAATATAAAAGGCTATTCGACTTGTGTAAATTAACATGTGACATGAGGTGTCCCAAGTGGCTGAAACCATAGGAAAATACCATGGTCAAGTCTATGGTTTTGCAAAAACCACTAATGAGGTGTCCCTTTTAATTAATAAAAAACTCCCTCTTAATTACTATAAATACCCACTCTCCCCATTTGTTTTATTTATTTAAAAAATCATTATCCTCAAATATATAGTAGTATTAACTTCCTAGGATTCCTCCAAAGGTGTCCTCAAACCCCTAAGGTCCCAACCTTCATGTTTTGCGAGTTACTCTACAAGGTAAGAGAATCAACCACCCTTCTCTATTCTTAAAGCTTTCGTTTATGTTTTCTCTTTTATTTTTAATTGGATTATGTTGGGATATGTAATTACATATTTCCATTACTACCAATATTATTTATGAGTGATGAGATACCCCATTTCTCTCATCAAACTATTTTGTGAATTTTATGTGACACCGTTAGGCTGCCAAATTTTCTTGAGAGATTTCTCAATTTTTCTTCTATTTTGAGTTCATATATTTTGTACTTTTTTCCTTATCATAAATCATCCAAATTCTATGATAATTACAGTACCTTACATGAACTGGAATTATATTATACTAATTTAATATTTCATCATCATCTCTCCTTTCCCCTCCTCTTATACTAAAAAATGAAAACATCGTCCGAGATGTGTTAATTTATCACATTCAAGGATGACGAGTTCTCAATTTTGGTCACCATCTTCAATTCTGGTCATGAAACCATTTTTATGTCTGGAAAAGATTTTAATATATGTATTTAATCTCATTAATGTTATGTAATCCCTACACACTCATAATATGGAATAATAATACAAATCAAGTTCATTGTGCACAAAACCGTCAAGCTAAATCCAAGCGTTTATCAATAACTTTTAACTAATGATTCATCCTCAAGTATATAAAAGAGTATCATTAAAAGATCATTTATATATATTTAATATAAATAATAATATATATTAATAATTCTTGATGTTTAACCACATTTCAAACGATATTTCATTCATGAATACAAGTAAACGAATCATGAAAACCAAGGAAGAATCCGCTTCCAAAACAATAAAATTGATCCTCTTAAACCCAAAAACGGGGTCATGAATAAACCTAATATGGTTATACTAAATCAATAAAATTTATATGAGGTTATTTAATTATTAATTAATTAAGATAAATATTATTATTCAGGTCATAAAAGCAAATGAAGAACACACTTGATCATAAGGTAAGGGGTTTCTCATCTCACTTTCATTTCTGTGAGATTTCCATTATTCACCACTTATTTATTGTATATGGTATATGTGTACTTCCATTTGATATATAATAACATTGTTATATTTATATTCATGTTATTTAATGATTCATTTTATGGTTATTAAGTTCTGGTCATATGATTCTACTGATTACATTGTGGTAAGGGACTTTGTCTCAACTACCATTTCGTTGTGACTAACTTTGTATTGTGCACCTAATAATCATTATGTGGTGTGCCTACTGCACATTTGAGATCAATTTTCATTTGAAATTATATTTCTATTAAATATCGATATTCTCATATCATGGATATGAGTATTGTCTAAACCGTATACCATTTTACATATGGTGTTTATTTGGGATGTTGTTTTAACTATGGAAATATTATGAATTTGTATTCTCTACTCTATACGAATATTGAAAAGGCATATTTATCCTTTATTAAATCAATTTATAAATAATAATTTTCACTTTCAGTGGTGGGTGGGGCCCGCTATATCCCCTCAATGCATCGACAGGTCTCATGATACAAATCTGTTGGCGACAAACCCTTCGAGTTTGTTTCCAAAAATCAGATGGGTTTCTACCCACAGACATAAACCATTTTAACAATATTATGGTATCATGTTCCAGATACATGATGTCCAATTAAATAAGAATTATATTTATTAATTTTTATTTATTACTATCCATGAGGTTTTCACTATGAAAAAATATATGGATGCAGTTTCATTCTCAGTTTATTAATGGAGTGAGTTTTTCATTTATTCACCATGCCACATTGATTATGTCAAATTGTTTATGATTTTATTATTATTTAATTCATGCTTCTCTTATTTATAACCCTTATTGTTTAGTTTAGATCACCCCTTTTATTGTTTACCTTCAATAGGTGATGAAGAGGAGATCATTTATTGAGTTCCTGTGGATGTAGTTTTTAGTTTTTATTATGTATTATATTTTGTAACCTTTTCCATTGTAATTTGAGTTACACCTATGTATCTAGTTTCTTCAAGACTACTAAATTGATTGTTCCATTGGTATTTCTATTTCTTATAAACATGCTAATATAACATGTAATGCACCGGCTTCGGTCAAGAGGGATTGGGCCATTACAGATAACATAGATTAAATCCTACAAATTCATAAGTTAAGGAAATAAATTTAATTTATAAGTTATCTATTAAATTTCATTGGATTAACTTTTATGTGTTTAATATTTTAAAAATAATCAAACCTAATTTTCCTTTTATTCTAGAAAATGTTTGGAAATATGAGTAATCACATAAACAATAAATGTGATGAAAAATATGATGACTTCCCTAATAAGATGTTCAACCTGATGGGAGCATGAATCATGAATTTTATAAGGATACTCTCTCATATGAATCAGGTTATGAATAAAAACCTATATCTGGAGGAGAAACTAAATCCTCCTAAGAAATAAAAAGATACAAATGGTTCATTTATGTGAAAAATACCTATGAATTTCAGTGGATCATCTGATCCATCAATCACAAAATAATGGATCAACTCCATTGATAAGTTCTTCTCTATCCTACAAAGTTTCTAATAGGAGTAGGTTATGTTGGATTTTTATCATATGGAGGGAGAAGCTGATTTGTGGTGTAAATTAATCAATAATATGAATCCTGAGGAAGATATTTAAGTGATGGGGTGGAAGGAATTCAAGAGAATAGTTTTTGATAAATATTTTCCTCATACTATATGACTTAAAATGGAAAGAGATTTCCTTTCCCTCAAGGAAAAAAGATGAAAAATCTATTGGGGTGTATGAGGAAAAATTCACAATACTCACACGATACGCCTATGGAATTTTCATTACCCCCGTATGAAAGTTTTAACACTTCTTTTATGGGATAAAACCTAGTCTATGAAAAGTCAGGGTGATCCTAGAATTTTATGGCTATGAGGAAATTGTCTGATATACCCCCAAAGTTGAAATGGAAATCAACAAGTCTCAAGGGTATCATGGGGATAAGAAGGGGAAAGTGGAGTCTAATTTGGGGGGTCCTATGGATAAATTTAACAATATCAAAAATTTCAACATCCCACTTGTCGAAGGTGTGTAATAAAGAACCCTAGAAATTGCCTTAGGGGAATTAAAATGCTTTAGGTTTATAAAGGAAGGACACCTAGATAACGATTACTGAAAGGATAAACCCGCTAATGTGATAGAGGAAAGGAATGCTCTAGTAAACCCTTATTGCATTTTTTATTGCTATAACTTCAAGGAACTAGGAAACTTTTCAACCTAGTTTACTAAGATAAGGGTTTTTAGAGAAATCCAACAACCTCCAAGGTAGAAAGGGAGATAATTTTCCATCACAACCTCTAAGGTGGATACCGACAATAAAGTGGTGGCAGGTATGCTAGTTATTCATTGAAGAATACCAAACATAATTTTTTTATTCTAGGTCTATGCATTTCCTTATATCATGAAAGTTTAGTAGAACTATTCAAAAACATCCAAAAATCATGGAAGTAAAGTTGTCGGTGAAAATGGAAAATGGGGAAATTATTTCATCTCAAGTATATAACTCCTCCCCTATCAAAAGTTGTGGGAAGAACTTCCCAAAAAACCTTTTCATACTCACTTTAGTAGAATTTGATGCAATTTTGGATATAGATTAGCTTTCCCTATGTAGATACAAAATAAATTTTTGTGAAAAGGAAATCACTCTTTGTATTGTGAATTGACCCCCGATTTTATACAAGTGAAATGAGGAGGATGGATCTTATTTAACACCAACATCTCAAGCATGGATATTATTTCCCTACAAGCAAGAATATCTAGATAAAATGATTGATTATAAGTAAATTAACATCCTTGAATACATGATTATTGTGAGGGAATACACTGATGTGTTTAATGAGAAATTTCATGGTCTTCCTCCTAGGTGAGAAGTTAAATTTTAAATTGAGTTTATACCCATGGAGTTGACATTATCCAAAACTCCATATATAATAGATGTTGTGGAACTTGAGGATCTATTGAAATTTCTATAGGAGAATATGGAAAAAGGGTTTATATGACCAAGTGCTTCACCATGGGGTTCACCAGTCCTCTTTTCCAAGAATAAGGATGAGTCAATGTGCCTTTTCATAGATTATCATGAGCTCAAAAAGATCACGATAAAGAACAAGTATCCTCTAATAAGGATTGATTAATTTTTTTATCAGCTGTGTGGTTCACAATAATTCTTCAAGGTGGATCTATGGTCAGAATATTACCAAGCTAGGGTAAAGAAGGAGAATATCCATAAGACTACTTTTCTTACAAGGTACAACCACTATGAGTTCATAGTAATTCCATTCAGACTCACTAATGCTCTAGTAATCTTCATGGACTTGATAAATAGAGTCTTTAGATATTTCCTTGAATTTTGTGGTAGTATTTATAGATGATATTCTAATATACTACAAAACCATAGAGGAACATGAGAATCATCTGATCACTGTGCTAAAGACCTTATAGAAGGAGAATCTTTAAGCCAAGTTCAAAAAATGCGAGTTCTTATTAAAGAAAGTCTCATTCCAAGTGGAATGTCGTCATAAGAAATGGGATATCTATAGACCCTTTAATGAAATAATTAATTAAAGGATGGATAAGAACAACATTTGTGATAGATATCCATAGTTTCTTGGATTATCTAGGTATTATCGATGATTTTTTAGAAATTTATCTTGATTATCAAACCCTCTAATGAAGATAACTCTTAAGGGAGTAAAGTTTTCTTGGAATGATGAATGTGAAGAGATATTAAAGGAGATTAAAAGAGGATTATCAATGAACCTATGCTAACTTTACCTATAAGGGGAGAAATTTTGGTATTATTTAGTGATTATTTGAAGAAGGGATTGGGTTGTGTGTTAATGCGTAATGAAAAAGTCATATCCTATGCTTCAAGGTAACTAAATGTTTATGAATATAACCAACCTACACATGATTTGGAGTTGGATGTAGTGATATTATATTTGAAAATATGGTAGAATTATCTCTCTGGGGAGAAGTGTGAAATATATATGGATCACAAAACTCTCAAATATATATTCACATAGAAAGAACTAAATATGTGCCAATAAAAATGGTCAGATCTTATAAAGGACTATGATTACTCAATACGCTACTATATTGGGAAAGAAAATAAAGTTTCAGGTGATCTGAGTAAAAAGGATCCAGAAATCTATTATTGATGAGAATTGAGAGGGATCTTATCTTCTTAGATTTGGAAAGGATGGATATGAGAATCATAAAGGAATGAAAATAATAAATCCATTCAAAAATGATTGATTAATCATCCTTTATGGAGAGGTTGAAGGATTCTCAAAGAGATAACGTGAGAATTCAGAAGTAAAAACTATAAGAAAAGGGAAATCATCAGATTTCATTGTTAATAAATAAGGATTTGTAATATTTGTGTCATGACTATGTGTACCATCAAATACTGAGCTAAAGAAGGAGTTGTTGGATGATGAACATAGTTCGACCTTCTTTATCCATCCTGAAAGCACGAAGATGTTTCATGATCTCTGAGAGAACTATTGGTGGGACAATATGAAGAATTATATTTTTGAATATGCATCATAGTGCCTGGTATGTCAGCATGTGAAGGCTAAAATGATAAATTCTAAGGGAATCATCCAACCATTACCCATACCAACATGGAAATGGGAAAACATCACCCTGGAATTTATCACCAGAATTCCAAAGACATCCAAGGGAAATGATCCTATAAGGATTATGGTGGATCATCTTACAAATACTACACACTTCATTGAAATCCAATAGGATTTCTCACTGGATCAACTTGAAAGGATATACATTAGATAATTGGTGAGGCTATATGAAACGCCACTATCAATTGTATCTGATTGAGTTCCAATATTCACCTCAAAGTTCTAGAAAAGTATCCAACATGATCTAAATAATAATATGAACTTTATTACATCCTATCATCCTCAAACTGATGGCCAATATGAGGGGAATATCGAGAAACTTGAGGACCTGTTGAGATCATGCCCAGTTGACTTCAAAGGAGGATGTGACCAACATCTTCCTTTATCTGAGTTCTTATAAAACAAATGTTTCCAATCAAGCATCCAAATGGACCCCTATAAATCCATTTATGGGAATAGATAAAGAATATGTACATTTTGGGACGCAGTTGGGGAATGAAAATGGCTAGGTCCCAAAATTGGTGAGGAAATGGTAGAAAAGGTTACAACCATTCAGAAACACATCAAGGATGCTCAGAGTCGATAGAAGAGTTATGCTAACAATAATCAATGAGACCTAGAGTTTGATGATAGAGAAATGGTATTCCTATTCATATCTTCATGGAATAAAGTGAAGAGATTTTAGGAAAATGGAAATCTTAGTCCAAGTTACATCGAACCCTTTGAGATCCTTTATCGCATCAGAGTAGTGGCATACCGACTTTCAATACCACATAACCTATCTCAAGTACATGTTGTATTCCACGTATCCCTCTTGATAAAGTACATACTAGACCCCTCACATGTAATCAATCCAAATGTGGTACCATTGGAGAATTACCTTTCCTATTAGGAGAATCTGGTGAATATCTTAGATCATAGAGACAAAGTTTTACAAAATAAGACAATGAACCTGGTCAAATTGTTGTGAAGAAACCACATGTTTGAAGATGAAATGTGGGAACTAGAAAATGTGATGAAACAGAGTTACACTCAACTATTTTAATGTGGGAAAAGAAAATTTTGAGGGTGAAATTTCTTAAGGGGGGAATATTGTAATGACCCGAGCCATTATAAATAAAATTTCCCATATGATATAATTAAATGTATAATTATGTATATTTGTTATAGAAAACACTTATACTTATTTGATTTTATTCTTTATGATTTAAAATACCATTATGTATCATTACTATTGATAATATATCCATTGAGTAGTGATCACATGATTAGTATAAATATAGGGTTTTATCAAATCCAATTGACATAGACAAAGGAAGTGATGGCCTCAACCAGTAGGATCATACCCTATAAATCCCTTTTATCAAAGAATCCAAGGGAGATAGAATCACTAGGATTTTTCCTTAACCATTCCCAATCTGAGATCCAATAACCTAAGAATAAACAAAACTGTTTATGGGATAATTTCAAGCTCATTGAGATCACAACCCAAACCATGTTCGTTGAACCACCCCATAAAAGTCTCACCACAGTGCACCTGACCCTTAGGGGGGTTTCTAGTGTATTTAAGGGATATGTATCATTACCCTTGAAACATGAATATGAACATTATTTTTTATATAATAATGAATATATTTTCATCCTATTGTTGTTAATTTATAAATGTTTTTTATTTTGATTAAATAAAACAGAATGTGTATTTGTGGGTAATGTTAAAATTAAATCAAAGAATTTATTTTGACAAATTAATTGATTTTTCAAATATATAATATTTTAATATATTTTTAAAATTTAGACAATTATATAATTTTTATGAATTCAAATTAAATTTTTATAAGGGTTTTAAAAATGCTATTATCAAAAAACCCAACATGTATTAATAAATGATGATATTATTTTAGAAGTAAAAATTAAAATATTTATAAAATTATTTAGATAAAATGAATGATATTTTTGGAATCATAATTTCGAAATTATCTAACAGTGAATTTTTCATAATTTTCAGAGATGGTCAAATTTTTGGTTAAAAATTAAATATCATAAAAACATACATTGTGTATTATGACAAAATAATGACCCAAAAGTGATGTAATAAATACTATAAATGGTATCTACGACCAAATATATGTTTTCCATTTAAAATAATTATATTTTAAGTTTTTTATTAATTTTATAAATCCATTATGAATCCTCCAATACTTGTAATATATTTTATGGTTTTAAAAAAATTTCTTTAAGAGTATGACACACCTCCAAATAAAAAAGGATGTTATTTTATTATCATCAGAACTTTTCCTTATAAAATAATTAAATCCACTCCCATTTGGAATAAACCATGGGAGAAAACCTCGGGAAGGTTTGTGGTTATGGTTATTTTATTATATAGAGTCCAAAACCTAAGTTTAGGTGACCATACTAGTTTATATATATAAATACGATCATTATTGAATTTATATGATAGAATGTCACTTGTCAAAAATTGAAATCGATCCATAAATTTATAGTATAAAATTTAAAACTAGTTAACATGCATATTTATAGGTGGGATAATTTTAGGACGGTTTTAGTGACTATATTAATGAGTCCATTTAGGAGAAATATTTAGTATGGGTTATCATTGACTAATTGACTAAGGATGATCATTTCTATCCAATCAGGGAGACTTACTTAATGTATGATATAAGAAATCATTATAATATTTTCAAATGGATAGGTTATATGATTTTATAGGTAAAATTTTATATGATCAAGATGCATGATTTATTTCTCATTTTAGAATGATACATTAGTAGTAATGATATACTCATGTGAATATGACTATAACATATCATCCATAGTCACGATAAATGATCTAAGAAGACCATATTGGTGTTAGAGTACAAGATATATGCATGAATTATAGATTTTAGTGGTTTCTATGAGGGAATTTTTTTTATTCTTTGTATTTATGCTATAATAATATATGTGTGGAATCAATTCAAATGGATCAATTTGAAACAATTCACAGTAGACTCTACAAATCACTAATACATTTGATTGACTTGCAAGAATCATCTCTAGTTCAAAATCTATATGTTTTATAGACTATTGTTCAGTTTAAACTAAATAAAAATAAATATTTTATATTATAGAGAAGAAATATATTATATAAAGACTACGGACATAAATCACTAGAATTTAGTATAAGTGATAATATAATCTTATTGGTTCACAATAACATAGGCATTATATATTGAGTTTGTGGTGTAAGTTAGTTCCTTTATTTTAATTACCTTCTAATAAAATTTAATTTATTGGATATGTTTTATATATTCTTGATCATCATATGTCATAAAATTGAATGTATTGGGTATTTCATGTATCCCAGAAAAGGATGCATATTTTAGACACTTTGAATGTTATTGTCATGACCCAACCCACTAGGGCCCGCATGGATGGAATTAAGACCCAATCCCACATCTAATATGACATAGGATGATGAATATCACCAAGTATGCATATAACAGACATGATAAGTCTTATCATATAGTACCTTTACACACACACACACATCTCTATACACCAATATAATGTAGAAGGTAAATAAATCATACTATAAATACATGTATAAAAACTAATACCAAATCAGAGTATGAAAAAAAGTACAAAAATTAAAAAGGTTCCAAGTACAAGCCCAAAAATACAATAGAGGAGTCATAACTACTAACAAAAGGGGGATTTCTTCAAAAAAGAAACTATGAGACCCGTTTATGGTCCTTCTAGACCAACTAAGATCTTCTGGCTCCGAGTCCACCTAGAAATCCATCAAAATACCTTTCATATGCATAAGACACAACACATGAAGGTATAAACTATGTAGGGTTGGGTATAAACATACCCAGTAGGACACCTTGAAATCACCAAACACATAGCATCAAAGAGGGAGTCAGCTCTAAATCACAAAATAAGGAGGATAAAATGATGACTCAAATATTATCAATGAATATTACTAGTGTCAAGGGGAGTTCAACCCACACTACCAACCTATGGATTACTATCAAGGATCCATGGTAACACTCATCTAAGAAAAATCACTCCTCAAGTCTCACTGAAACCAATGGTTCTCAACTGAGAGGTCATACTCATCAATACTTTACATACTAAATAACGAACTAGAACACATAATATATCATTATATAGGTATGGGATCACACTTAGGGGATATGGTGGATAACTACTAGTATAAAGATGAGGGAACTCTTAAAACCCTATCATAGTTCCTAAAATACCTACCAAAACTTATGCATACAATAAAAGGAATACCCTTTCATGTAAAGATGATTAGAGGTGATACAATCATGGATAAATTGGTCACTAATATCTAATAATAGCCTACTAACCTAAAGTAACTTTTCACCTCAGTCACACACTTGGGTGGTTCCTGAGATATAACTACCTCTAATCTTTCTAGGTCAACCGCCACTCCCTACTATAATATAATATTTCCTAGGAAGTGGACCTCTCAAATATAGAACATACACTTTGATATATTTCTATAATTATAGTTCTCCTAGAATATTTCTTGGACCATCCTCAAATGTCTTGAATGGTCCTCCTCTAATGTTGAGTACATGAGGATCTCATCTATCAAGACCACCATGAACTAGTCTAAGAAAGGCTAAAAGTTATAGTTCATGAGTCCCATGTACACTACTGTGGAATTCATCATGCCAAAGGGAATCTCTAGCTACTCATAGTGAGAGCATAGAAACACCAAAATTCTATCTTCGGTATATCCTCCTCTCAAACTCGAATTTGGTGATGACCAGATCTATGGTTAATATTTGAGAACCAATTCACCCCTTTCCACTAGTTGAAGAGTTTATTGATTTTTTGAAGTGGATTATTATTATAGATATTCACATAATTCAAAAAGTGATAATCCATGCATAAACTCAAGATCCCATTGAACTTCTTAGTAAATAACAATGGGGCTTCCCAGGGGGAGACACTAGGTCTAACAAAACCATTCCTCTATAAATCCACAAACTCCCATAGCTCTATTAGGGATATCTAATAATCTAATGTAAATATCATGTTATTCCCTAGGTTTAGGTCTATATATAAGTTTATCTTTTGATGGGGAGGTAAAACCAACACATACTTAGGGAATAGACCTCATAATCCTATAATACTATAGGAAACCGAATGCCCAGAGCATTTGCTGCTCTAAGGGCCATACTAGCCCACTAATGGGAAATTAGTTATAACCTATTACATAATAGACCATCATGTCCTTCCTGGGATTACTTCTCTCCAACGAAGGAAAATATCATCCCATATACCCAGAAATACCATATCCTCTATATTAAATAGTCAATATGTGCATGGACTTCAGAGAGTTAGCCCATTTTCATGATTTCATCATAAGGCCTCATTGTGGATATAAATATACCCCATAAAAATATTTCTCCTTCAAGATTCAGGTCACACTATTGATAGAAGTTTGTGATAACCTAATCTACCTCAGTAGGAGTCTCTAATTGAAAAGGATAAGCTAAAGGCCCTACTAAAATATCTAGGTATCGAATAAGGGATGCATAAAGGAAAGAGTGCATTTCTCTTATGTCTATCAAAATAGTATCTAAAGTATAAATAACACAAATTATACCTTTGATCATACCGAGACCCTCTGGGTCATAAGCCTCCACTGCCTGTAGTTATCCACATCCCCAAACATTATCTTCCTGAGTTTTTCATAGACCACCTACATGTTGTAGTGGTGGCAACAAATCATAATCTCAACCACATTTTCTAGATCCACCAGACCCACTACCACACACACCACCCTATGGACCTCCTACTTAGGCCACTACCCATGACTTAGAGGCCCATTTACCCTCTCCTTATCTATTACATAGATGGTTAGATAATCCTTTTGTGATATAATATCAACCATAAAAGGAGTAGAAATACCTCTCACTTAGATGATTGAAACCACCCAAAAATCCCTGAGCATTTGACCCTCTATCTTGAGACTACTTTTAAAGCCTCCTGACATGCTTGGATCCCTGAGTCTGACATCGAACACCAGTTGTTGAGGTATCCATTTCAGGGTGTCCACTACCAGAACCAATGATTGGCGACTACTCTACTAATAAGATATCCATAACCAAGGTACGCTCTATAACCCCAACATAAGAAGGGATGAATATATATAACACTCTAGATCAGATATCTTGGTGAAGGAAATTCCCAAAGGACCATGGTCAAAAGTATCTGTCATAAACCATATTCTTGGAATACCATGAGAGGTTGGTGAACCTTGATGCTTACTCTATGGCAATCATGCTTCCTTGTTGGATCTTCAGAAGCTCCTAGATATACACTTCCCACAACGTCACTTAATAAAACTCATATTTGAGGAGGTTATCACAATTTATTCAATTGAGAGTTTCTTATCCATTTATATACATCATCAATATCTAGCATCTATATGTTGTACCATGGAGAAGGATCACCACTGGAAATACTATATGGCTAGGAAAGGTTTAACAAGGAAAAAACTCACTATAGTGCCTTGAGTTAGTCATATGCTGCATGGGGGTCTAGATCACTCTAAAACTTGGGAGTTCTATTCCACTAGAACTCATGAATCATTCTCATAATATGTGTATAATCTATCAATATTGCTGAAACAATCAGCTACTTAATGGTTGGAGGTATTATCAAAAATCCACTTGTAAGAATTACCCCCTACACAGCCCTATGAATTGAGGCCTCATTGCTAGGTGGATCATAATTGAAATATTTATTTATAGTCCTAATTATAAGTCATCATGGAGTTATCATAAAATTTTCATGATGCACCACAATCAAGAGAAAATATATGGGTAGTTGAATTAAGGACATATAAATCACATCCCATTCTAATATGATAAATGTACCAAAGTTTTCTTTAAAACTAGTGTTCAGATGTATCGAGTCAACAAGATGGCTATTAGGGTCAGGGTGAATGGACACGTCATCCACAATACCATCACTAGGAACCCTATCCTAATAGATAAACTCAATACACTTTAACATAATTCCCTTATTTCACAAACTAATCCCCAAACCTAGACTATCTCCAAACTATAGTCCCGAGATAATCCATCCTTTGATACCACTCTATCATGACCCAATACATTAGTTTCCACATGGATGGTAGTAAGGTGAGAGTGAAAACTTAATCCCACCTTTAATAGGCAAGGGACTGGAAACTAACACCGAGTAGGCATATCACATATATGGGAGGCCTTATCCTAAAGTACATGTAAACACACACACACACACACTAATCTCCATACACTAGTATAATGATGAAGGTAAATAACTCATACTATAAATGCATACATAAAATCTAATCCCATATTAGAGCATAAAAAAGATCATGTAAATGAAAAGGGGTTAAATACATTCCCACTAATACTGTAAATGAGCCTAACCTATTAACAAAAAAGGGACAGCTTCCAAAAAGAAACTCTGAGATCCAACTTTAGTCCATCTAGGAAAACTAATCTATGAAAACTCCAGGTATACCTATAACTTCATTTAAAGGCCTATTGTCTATATAATATATGAAATATACAGGCTGATCCCATGTGAGGGTAATTATAAACATACCCATTAGATCACCCCAAAATCACCAAACACAAAGAATAAAATAGGGAGTAAGCTCTAAATAATAAAATAAGGAGGATAATAAGATAACCCAAATATGGTTAAGGAATACTCTAAGTCTCATGGTGAGGTATTCCCTCACTTCCATCATAGGAATTTTTCTTGAGGATATATGATAACACTCATCTGTGAGAATGCACTCCTTGGGTCTCCCTACCACTTATTACACTTATATGAGAGGTCACATTTGTCTGGCCTTTTTACACTACCCATGTTTATGCCCATATACCCTGGATAGTACACATTGAGATACTGTCCTAGGTATCACATAGCATATAGACTAAGTACATTACTGTGTGATATTTTTCTCAAACCAAAACCCTAGTGGAACATAGAGGAATACACAAAACATGTGTTCCTCCAATCTACATGATGTTTTATTTTAATTTCATAGAAATTATATTTATTCATGTAGATTTTATCTCAATTATATAACCAATTATTTTGAAAAAATATTTAACCAAAATTGTTATAATCTTGTTGAAAATTCCTAATTTTTCATCATTGGATGGATTTAGGTCACCCTTTTCTAAAAAATCATGTCCCAATGTGGTCGAAAAAATCTTTTATTACAAATAACCTTGTCACTAGAAATCAATGATCCACCATCAGTCTCCTATCATTATTTTCAAAAATAATATATTGAAAAAATATTAGTTTTAATTATAATGTAACGACTCATATTTTCTCAAGTCTATTTTTAGAAATTTTTTGGGAAAATTATGAGATCTGGTGCTAAGACAGCGTGCGATTCCAAGGCCTAGTGTGCCCAAAATAATCTATAGAAATATATTAATTTTTTAAATAGTATGAATTCTTGGTTTTAATAACTATTAAATGAGTGCTCGGATTTAAAATTTGAGGTAACCGTTGTGTTCAGAGTAGTGGTTTTTGCTTAGGAAGGACCTAAGTTAGAATGGTGTAGGTCATTTGTAGAAAACATTTTATGAACATTTTAAGAGAAAAAAATAAAATATACTAAAAAAGTTATTATATTTCTTCAACGTTACGTAAGGACTCAAAAATGCTATGATGTAACAACCAAGCAGTCGTTACCCATCATAAGTGAAGCAGCATGGCAATGCGGAGACTCAGAATAATAGAAATATTGAAATGTGTTTCCTCCTTTAATGGATTATCAAAGTTACAAGATCAGAGGACGACCCCGAAGATTTCTTTGAGGCTCTGGAAGAATTCTGTTGGTGAGCGACGAATAACAACGAATGATGAATCACCAATGATGATGAACCATGACATCTCTAAATAGATCACCAATGATGACCGAACCTTGATGCTAACCAATCCTATTTTCTAGGTAGTTTTTTTGGTTTTGATTATGTTTTCCCCATTATTGATTTCTAAATTAAGAATATGGATCAACCCATGAACAGGTTGACCCATAGTTCGATCGATCTTATGGGAGGATTTGACTTTCAAGTTTTAATTTGGGGTTTGATTGATCAATTGATTTATTTCTAATTTGGTAGTTGTAATCTTGATCCTTTTAATGGATCAGATCGAGGCTGGAATGAACAAATGGTTGAGGTTCAATTATCAGGTTTATTATTATAATTTTATCCCCCATGTTCTTTGAGTTATTCATCTAATGATAATAGATTGATCGTTGTGCAACTGTTTTTTGGTACAATGATCTGCTATCATGGATCTAGAATGGATGCAGCATAATAGAGGTGTGATAATGATTGTAGTGAATGGATCGAGGAGGAATGGGAGATACCACCATTTGAACATTTTTTGGATAAAGGGGTTGTAGTGAGGATTAGAACCCATGGCAATGAAGAACACAAACCAAGGATTCCAGAACCTCTTTTAGATCAAAGAACGGACCACTAGAGCGCATCCGGTGGCCTGCCGGACAACCCACGAATGCCTCAGTGCCCGAGATGGACACATACCGGTAGAACATAGGTGGAACAAACCAGTGTTATACATTTATATGATACTACCAACATGGAGGAAGGTTGAGAATTCATGTCGCGACGAGGGGAAGCTGGACCCATGGCTTAAGCCACAGGCATGTGGATCAACGTCCAACCACAGATGTGGAACTTGTCACATCTAGGGTGGATGAATCGGCCCTTGTTTGAGTGGGCTGGGTTAGAGTTGTTGGGCTGGTCAAGGCCCAATGGATCAGGTTGGGTCGGTCCAACCAGGTTGGACCAGACTTGGGCCCAACCATCCCTATTTCACTAAAATTTCCATAACATTCAAACAAAGTGTCCTTTTGACGAGCCATCTTTGGGGTTCAGCCTTTTTGACAAGAAGGTCATTTTTAGATACCCCAATTTAATTTTTTTTGAAGTTTATAGATAAACTAATGGTTTGAAGAGTAGTTCCTCGTGATACAAGCACTCTTAAGCCAAAATCTGTGTGTTTTGAAAGATAGGACCTCCCATATTGTGGGAGCGGGTTCATTTCCTTTTGTTAGCTTGCTCTGGGGGTGTTAATCCCCTAAAGGAATATGGCATGGGTTCATAGATATATTTGTGAAGGAAGAGTAGGTACTCCACTATGGGAGTAAGGAGTGGGTCCTCTATCCATGGAGTTTGTACTCACCTGTAGGACTAGGGCACGAGTCTTCCATATCTAACATATATAGAGTGAGAACTCACATTTTTGGTATGGTAGTGGTCCTATATTATAGTATTTTGTACTCCCCTATAGTTCTAGGGTGTGGGTCCTTAACACTTGAACTAACAGAGTTAGTACTCCCCTGTCATACTAGGGTGCGGGTCCTCTAGTCACTGAGTAGTTATCCCCTACCAGGTAGGGTGAAAGTCCTCAACTTACAAAGTTGTACTCCCTTGTGGGATTAGGGTGAAAGTCCTCCATGAGTCATGCTCCTCTATGGGATCAGGGAGTGAGTCCGCACTTATGGAGTTGTACTCCCCCATCCTGAGTAATAGTGGGGAGTGGTTCCTCTATTGGAGTTGGATCTCCCTCGGCTGTCAGATACATTTACAAGGAGCGAGCCCATCCACTTTATATAAATGATACCTAGATAATATTTAGTGCTCCCTCGATGGACTGAGGTGCGTGATAATCCTTATAGGGGTGATAAGGGTTTCGTGAGATGGTTAGGATCAGAGATCCCTCATCTGTGTATAGTGGTGAGTGTGGGCCTCTCTACATAGGCTCCCTTAGTATTGCGTTGGGTGAAAGACAATGTTAACTGAGCCTCTGGTGATGATCACTAGAGATGGACCTAGTATAATGTTCCAAATAGATCACATTCTCTTGGATGTATCATTAGGAATGTTAGAGAGGTTTTTAATGGACTGTATCTCTCAGATGGGTGCCATTTTGGGTGGCTGAGCTCATGGAGTGTAATCTTCTGGTTTTGTGTGTTACCTTTAAAACCTTCAGGGATAATACTGATGCTAGCTATGAGGTTGGGACCTCATGATTCTTAGTGTCTGAAACGAGTATATTCAGATGTTCTTGGTATTTTTATGGGCATATACCTGGGTTGATCTGACTTTATCTTCTTGGTCGTGTTTCCTTTACAGTCTTTTACTTTTTAGTTTTTGGGGTCCCCTATTGAGTATTGTTTTAATCACCCCTCAATGGGTTTTTCCCACACATTTCGTGTTTTTTGAAGATGACCGATGCTTTGGTGGAGTACTGAGCAGAGTGGGAGCAGTACTAGGACCAGACGAGGCCTTATGAGATCAGACAAGCCAAGGTTTTTCCGACAGCTTCCTATAGTATCTTCAATACCCATGTTTGTAGGTCAAACTTTACAACTATATTCCTTTTATTGGGCTTGTATTCTGGGCCGGTTTCACTTTACTACTTTACTTTCTATCATACTCTATTTTTGGGTTGTAGTGTACTCATGAATTTTCATTACATAGTGTTTTCACTCTTCATCCCCTATGGCTTGGAGTTGGGTGCGTGTGTACAAGTTCTTAAGAAAATGCCTCCCATTTGTGGGATATGCCTACACAACGCTAGTTGGAATCCCCTAGCCTATTAAAGGCAGTATTGGGGTAGTCATGACATGGGCTCAGGGGGACGGGTCATGGTAGAGTGGTATCCGAGCTGGTTCGATTTCACATTAGGACCAAGAGTTAGTGAACTTGGTTTGGGCTGTATAGCGGCAGTGTTAAGATGTTTCGAGTTCGGTTCTCATGCCATAGGTTCTACTGTTGGTGTAACGACCTATGTATGCATTCACTGGGACTCTGATAACATGCTTTTCGAATCGGTACATTAGGACACTGGTCATTGGTAAATAAATGGTACATGCATCATATAGGAATGGTTTGTATTTTTTATGTCCTTCTTGAGTCTCTAGATATACTATATTAACTATGGTTCATATTAACCCATTTCAGGATGTCTCCACGATGAAAACCAGATAGGATTCTATAACATGATCATGATGATGATCCAACCCATAAAGGCCTTCGGTGTAGGGTATTGATTTTGTGGCGTTGCCTCTGGGAGGTTTGTTGGTGGTACAACCACCCGTAGATTAGAATGTTTTACCAGAAGTTCAGGCTAAGGATGCATGCAGGTTGAGTGTGCTTCATGAGTTCCATATGTAGTGACCTTTGAGATACCAGGGTGATCCAAACCCCCAGGAAGAAGATGACTAGCTTGAGGTGGTCACTTGAGTTTTCCACTTAGTGAGGAAAACTCCTGATCAGATGGTGGTCCTAGCCACAAGCCTTCTTCAGGTCTTAGAAGGATGATGGTAGAGCTTGGTGATTTAGTCGCAAGATGAGGTGACACTCACATGGGAGTAGTTAAAGTGACTCTTCAGGGAAGAGTTTTACCCATCCACTTTGAGTTTAGTGTGTATCTAGGACCTTCTATAGCTTCTAAAAGCCAACAAAACAGTGGAATAGTTTTCAGTGAGGTTCATAAACTTGTTGTGATACTCCATGGATGTGGTGTGAGACCAGTGTTTTAGATCTCAGACATTAGAACAGGGCTTAAGCTGAGAGATCAGGGTGTCTGTGATTCCTTTATACATTCCCACATATACTGGAGTGCTAGAATAAGCAATAGTGGTGGAAAGTTTCCTGGTATAGAAATAGGTGGATGTGACCCACATTAGAGGTCGCGATTCAGAGGCATCTATAAAAGATAGCAGACAAAAGGTGACAGGATCATGGTATAGGAGGCATACACATTCTTGAACTCAGATATGTGGGACTATGGTGCAAGAGAAGCACCGAGGAATAGATCAACCATAAGAGAATATGTGTTATGCTTGCGATGGTCGGGGTCATGTCGCTGAGAGGGAACCGGATGACGAGCCACATTGGTAGAGACATCTCTTGGAGCAAGGAGTTATGCAAGATGGTGTGTGAGGAAGAGGATATGGAAGACTAGTAGGAGGTGGTCCTCACCAAGCTTCGGGAGCTAGAGGACATGGGTGAGGACAACTTCATGCTATCATGGATTATGACTCAGAGTCTCCAGAAAAGATTTGAGGTAAGAACCGTATCTTTTTTTTCCATATTAATGGACACAGTTTTTAACTGTTTTCCTTTTCTTATGAGTTTCATTTGAGACTTAGAGGTTCTGGTCAAATAGTGGACTTAACCCTCACTCTTAGAGACTTTAACTGGAGGAGACCCAATGATCATACACTGGAACTAGTAGCATGACTCGAATATTGGAGATGAGATTTGCGGTTGGGATCTATTGGTCATAGCGTCGAGTCCTTACAACATCCTTCTTGGTATAAAATACTACCATCCATACCCAGATTGAATATTTTAATAAAAGGGTGCAGTGTGTCCGCAGTGATGAAATGAGGTATCCTTTGTCAATGAAAAGGAAACCCATGAAACACAAGGTATACTATCGCATAGGAATTTTAGAGAAAAGCCTTCATGAAGTCCAGTGTTGAGGTATGGTGGGAAAATACCTTGGACTTGAATGTTCTAGGTGAGGTTATATGAGGAAGTGTCAGAGCATATCCTATACCGGCCAGTGGAGTTTTCCAACTTGAATTATTTTTCTTGGTATCCATGAGAGTGGTAGAGCCATTCTTGAATAATTCCATGGTGTTAGAGTAAGAACCCATGATGTTTCCATGGTATGTAAAGGTTTAATACCATCTATACTCAACTGGGATGCCGCTAGTGGGTGTGGAAGTGTTCCTGTTTTAGCAAGTTGTGTGGTAGTTGGAGGTTGTAGATAGAGGACCTAGTAAGACCCATTGTTTGCTCTTGGGAAGCCCTATTTTGTTCATGAATAACCTCCACATGTTAAGGGTAAACCTTGAACGCATGACACAAAATATATTGTATAGTTTGTCCAGGGCTGGATGTGAACTGTGGGGTTCCGTCAGTATTTGTGTCTGGTTAGCATTGAGGTGATCCGCTAGACCCCTTGACTTCAGATGCACTGTGGTGTTTGGTGCTTTCCCACTTATCGTAGATAAAGAGACATGTACTCATTGAGGCATAGTGTTAGCCTAGTAGAAGCTGGGATTGAGAGTGGTTGATCTCGGTGGTTCCTCTGAGTGAGTGATTGTAAGCAGCACATGGACCCTTGGTGAGATTGCTGGCATGGAAGTCTAGTAGGGAGCTCAGTTTTCCCCCCTTGAGGGTAGGCTTTTGCTTTTTGGGGATGAAAAGACCTAAGGTTGGGAGTTTATAATGACTCACATTTTCCTAGTCTATTTTTAAAAAATTATTAGAAAAATTATGAGATTAGGCACTGATAGGGCGTGCGATTTTGAGGCCTGGTGTTCCTGGAATAATTCTCGAAAAAATGTTAAGTTTTTAAATAGAAAATGTGCTCAGTTTTAGTAAATTTTAAACAAGTGCTCATATTTGAAATCCAAGGGAAACTTTGTTATCAAAGAATTGGTTTTTTCTTATCCATGACCTAACTTTGACCAGTGTAGGTTAATTGTGGAAAATATTTTAAGGATGTTTTAAGTGAAAAAAATAAAAGATACTTAAAAAGTTATTTTATTTATTAAATGTTATGTAGCAACTGAGCAGTGCTGCGATGAAATGACCAAGCAGCTATAACCCATCATAAGTGAAGCAGCGTGGTAATGTGACAACTCAACATAACAGAAATGTTGAAGCATGTTTACTATTTTAATGGATTATCATAGTTATGAGATCAATAGATGGCCCTAGAGACTGCTCTATGGATTTGGAGGAATTATTTTGGAAAGTGACGAACAACGATGAATGAAAAATCACCAATGACGACGGATCGTGACATATCTTAATGGATCTCCAGTGATGATCAAGCCTCGACACTGAATGATCTTGTATTCTAGGTATATTGTTTAATTTTGATTATGTTTTCTAGGTTCTTGATTTATAAATGATGAATGCGCATCAACCCACAAACAGGTTGAACTGTGGTTCAATAATTCTTGTGGTAGGATTCGACTTGCATGTTTTAATTTGGGGTTTGATTTATCGATTGATTTATTACTGGTTTTTTAATTTTTATCTTTATCATTCTAATGGATCAGATCAAGGATGGAATAAACAAAAGGCCAAGGTTTAATTCTCAAGATGCTTATTATGATTTTCTCCCCCATGTTCTTTCTGTTCTTTATGGGATGATTAATGATTGTTTTTTGTGAAACTTTTTCTTGGCACAACAAATAGATATCATGAATCTAGAATAGATGCGACATGATGGAGGTTCAATAATGATGGTAGCAAACGAATCGAGGTGGAATGGGAGATACCTCCATTTGAGTTTTTGTTGGAGAAAGGGGTCACAATGAGGATTCAAACTCCTAGAGATGAAGAACACACCATGAGGATTTCAAAACATCTTTCTGATTGAATAACGGACCACCGAAGTGAATCTGGTGGCCCACAGAAGAACCCACCGGCACACCACAACGGTGGTGGTAACTGCATCTATGCGGCTATCTGCATGGAGGAAGGCTGTAGGGGGGGAGTTAGACCTACGGATCAAGTCATGGGTGTGATGATCAATATCCAGCCGAACCAACCATGTGACATGGAGCTGACGAACCAGCCCGTGTCTGAGCAGGACAGGCCAAAGTTGGTGGGCTAAGCCTAGCCGAGCTAGGCCAGGCCCAACAAGTTGGGTCAGACCTATCGAACCAGGTTGTCTCTGGCTCAGGTCGGTTCGACCGGGCCGAAATGGCCCCTTTTCACTAAAATGCCCATAACTTTCAAATGGAGCCTTCATTTTATGAGATATCTGCGATGTTGGGAACCTTGCAACGAGCCGGTCCTTTTAAGATGATCCAAGTGAGTTTTTTGGAAGTTTACAGACAACCTAATGGTTTGAGTAGTAGGTCCTTCTAGTACAAGCATTCTTGAGCATAAATCAGCGTGTTTCATAAAGATAGGACTCCCCACCTCATTTTAGTGGGTTTGTTTCCTTTGGGTAGCTTCCTATGAGGGTGTTACTCCCCTAAAGGACTTGGGTAAAGGTTACCAGAGGTGTTCGTGAATGAAGCATAGGTACTACCCTATGGGACAAAGGATCGAATCCTCTATCTATAGAGTCGTTACTCCCCTATAGTACTAGGGAATAGGTCCTCTATATCTAACATACATAGAGTCAGTACTCCCCTATTAGGTAGGGTTTGGGTCTTATATTATAGGATTAGGTACTCCCCTTTTATTCCAAGGCACAAGTCCTCCACACATGAACTAATAGAGTCAGTACTCCCCTATCGTACTAGGACACGAGTCCTATAGTCATTGAGTAGTACTCCCCTACTGGGTATGGTGCAAGTCCTCAAATTAAGAAGTCATACTCCCCTGTGGGATCAGGTTGAGGGTCCTTAATGATTCATACTCCAATATGGGATCAGGGTACAGGACCTCACTTATGGATTTTCACTCCCCCATCCCAAGCAGTGTCAGGGATCAGGTCCTCAATTGGAGTTAGAACACCCTTGGATGTCAGACATAATTATGAGGAGAAATTCCATCCACTTAATGTAAATGATACCTAGATAGGAGTTAGTGATCCCTTGATGGAATGAGGTGTGGGACACTTATTATAGGAGTGAAAATGTTTTTTCAAGATGGTTAGGAGTAAGGCTCCATCATCTGTATATAATGGTGAGGGAGGGCTTGTCCACTTGGGTTCCCTTAGTGTTGTGTTGGATGGAATAAAATGATGACTAAACCTCTGGTGTTGAGCACTAGAGCTGTACCTAGTAGAATGTTCCTGATGGAGAAATTTATCTTAGATGTACCATTAGGAATGGTAGAATGGTTCCCGATGGAGTGTATCTCTCAGACAGGTGCCATATTGGATGACTGATCTTGTAGAGTGTGATCTCCTAGTTTTGTGTGTTACCTTTCTAACCTTCGGTGAGAATCATGATGCTGGATATGAGGTTCGGTCCTCATGATTATTAGTGTTTGAAATAAGTATATCTAGATGTTCTTGGTATATTAATGGGAATATACCTATTTTGAGCTGACTGTATCTTCTTGGTGTTGTTTCCTTTGTGGTATTTTACTTTGTGGTTTTCGGGGTCCCATACTGAGTATTGTTTTACTCACCCCTTTACGGGCTTTTCCCACATGTTTCATGTCTTGGGAATATGACTGATGCTTTGGTGGAGTCCTAAGTAGAGCAGGACCAGGACCGGGACCAGACGTGGCCTTGTGAGATTAGATAAGGTGAGGTGTTTCTGACATCTTCCTACAGTAGCTTTAGTAACATTGTTTTCAAGTCAGAATTTATAGTTGTCTTCCTTTTAGTGGTCTTGTATTCTGGTTTGGTTGCACTTAAATACTTTACATTCTGTCAAACTTTATTGTTGGGATATAGTGTATGCATGCATTTTCTTTACTTAGTGTTTTCACTCTCCACCTCTTATGGCTTGGAGTTGGGTGTGTGTGTACATGTTCATAGTAAAATGACTCCCATTTGTGGGATATGCCTACTCAGCACTAGTCACCAACTCCTTTCTTATCAGACGCAGAATTGGGGTAGTTACAATATGGGCCCATTGGGTTGGGTTGGGACAGATAAAACAACAATTCACATATCCTGATAATGAAAATCAATCCTCGAATTGGGTCCCAGATAAATTCAAATCATCTCTAATCGAACATCGATGATGAATGAAGAATGGAGGGAGAAATCCATGAAACAAAAAATTAATAAATAAACATTATCCATTTTTTGGTTGGGAATTTGTTCATTTATGGAAAAAAACAATGAGTTTTTGGGTAATCAAATAAAGCCTTAATTGATAATTCTAGGATGAAAAAGAAAATAATTAAATTAATAAATAAAGGATGATCTAATAATTAATTTTTAAATGAATTAATTCATGTCCATTACCAAAATCACAAATAGGGAATTAAATAAACATGTATAAAAGAACTACCTTGAATTAGATTGAAATTTGATGAATAATAATATCATGTTAATTCTGATAATGAGATCCAGTAATTCCTTCATCATTGATGATCCCCATGAAATCCAATCATCGATATGTCGATCCCTTGCTATTTTTTCCAAGAAACTCATCACAATGACACCCCTCCTTTATTGGTGATCTCTCAAGGTTATGTAAAAAACCCTGTAAATTTATCACAATAGGGATTAAACAGTGGTTTTACTTATTATTTTCATTAATTTGGTGTTTTAAAATAATTTATTAATTTGTTTAATTATTTCCTTCCATCTAAACCACCGAAGGCTGCAAAATGACCCAAAGTATAATGATTACAAACATATATCACGCATAGCGTAGACCCCACAGTCTGGAATCAATGACGATATTTGATGGTCAAAGTGAACAAATCAAGAGGGTAGGGGTGATTGACTTTCCAATTAAAATTTCGATTACAAAGTATTTAAAATAAAATCCCCCAATTTATAAAAATACCCCAAATAGCTAAAATAGTACAAATATATAATTCAACATTTTCAAATGATTTATTAATGCCTCGATCATAGCCCAGTTAAACAATTTTAATATCACTTTAACTTTTTAAATAAATACAATTACTTTAAAATTAGTGTATCATCCCCACATTTTATGGTATGTCTCTTTTAAATTTAACATCTTTGATAGATTTCATTTCATGCAACACCGAGCTTAAATGAAACATGATATAATATTAAATATTACCATAACCAATGGAATAATGATGACCATTAGAAATAGTAATCTAGACATTAGAATAATAACCTCACATGTGAGAGTATAAATAAAATTTAGGTATCTCATAAATTAAAATATGATATATTTATATCAAGGAATAAGTAAATAAATGTTTTAAAAAGTAAAAATTATTTGTTGGTATTTTTTTGAAACATGTATGTTTATTTAAAATTTAATAATTAATATAATAATTTAAAATAAAATTTATTTTCATAAAATAGATTCATAAATTAATATTTTTTTTGTATTATAGTTATAGGATAATTTTATGAGACCATAATTAATTTTTCAAAGTGTCATGAAATTAGTTATAATATTAAAATCAGTATTTTTTGAATAAATGATGATTTTTTTTAAAAATTAAATTTATTATATTTAGAAAATAAATTTCATAAAATAGAGTCCATTTTTGAAAAATAATCTTTGAAAAATTGTTTGGGTGAATTTTTGTGAATTTTCTAAAATAGTTGAGTTTTTTGGGAATGGTGAAATACGCAATTTACAGTATTTAACATTATAAGTAAATAAATGAACTTTTGAGTCATGGTTGAGTCATGGATGATATAAGTGGCCATTATCTTGTAAAAACATGTACTAGTTAATTTAAATAGTCACAAAAATCAACACTATTTATAGTCTTGAGCCAAAATAATAAATTAATGAATAAAATAATCAAAAAGCACTCCTCTCCTCCACTATAAATACCAAAACACATGGATGATATATATAAGTATATTTAAATAAATAATATTTTATTAATGATATTATTATAATTTTGTAAATAATAAATATTAATTACTTTCTCCATAATTATCATTGAAAAATTGAGACATTACTCATGCATACGTACGACCTACCGTCTTCATGATTGTAACATAGTTTATTTCTCATAATCATATTTCATGATTGGTTTAAAAAGTATAATTTCTATATAAATATGATAACTATTTCATGATTATTATTTTTTAGATGTTTAAATAGTTTACCCTTTTACCATAATCAACCTAACAAATTCATTTTTGAAATATAATCAAAATACCATAGAAAATTCCAAATTAAACATAAAATATTAACTAAATGTGTATAAAATAAAAGGAAAAATAAACTTTAAATATTTTCTTAAGTGACTAAATAATTAAAAAAAATTATTCAATATTATAAATACCATACATGATGATTCAAAATCAAGGTATGAGACTTTCTTTTAAAAAATATTATTTTAAATATTTATTTTCAACTCTTTTTCCTCCATGTACATATTTTTAAAATTATTTTTTAGATTTTTTTATATAGGCATAAAATATTTTTCAAGGAAATTTTATTTCAATGGTTTTAATAATTAATCTTTTTATTTGTTTTATATAGATGTTTTTTACAAAAAAGGAAAAAGTAATGTTCCATTTTAATGTATACAACAACAATGACATTTTCCACCACCATAACAGTTATTTGATGTTTGGATTCCTCTAAAACCATTCATGTTTTCTTTAAAGAAAAACCATCATTCCCTTTTTTGGGTATTTTGGTATTGGGAATGGGTCTTTGATAGAAAAATGTATTTTGATATCATAAAGTGTTTTTTAAATGAGATTAAATGAGTTTTTCAAGGGTTTAATTAATGATATGGTGCTTGGAAATTATTTACGAAGGGTTAAGCACCATTATAGCTCATGAGTGATCCTGATATAACTTATCTGAAGGGTTTAACCCCATCATAGTTCATGAGTGATTCCGATATAGTTTATATGATGGGTGTGCAAAAATTGCGCTCTAATGTATTGAGTAATGATTATTTTTTCTAGATAATTATATTGGAAGTCATTCATAGGGTTATTCCAATTATATGGGTTTTTATAAGGGCAATATAATAATAATTTCCCAAGGGACCTTGTTTTCGATGCTTTTATGTCGGGGCACGTGCGCGCGCATCCGTCATGCAGGGCAGGATGCACGACTTGTTGCCCCGCATTCCAACTTTCCAAAGGCGGGCAACATCCATCCCTTGTTCAGGGATGTCTGCTCCTTGATCGAAACCGGGATGATGGGATGTTGGTTCTTCCTTTCGAGGATTCCTCCTCGGAGCTCATCACCTAGTTCGGGTCTCCCTCATAGATTTAAGACGTATTCATGAAAATAATCCCCGATTCCATATGTTCATGGACACCAGTTAATTACACTGCTCCTAACGAGACGCTCTAAGGGGTCTTGTCGGGGCAGCAACCTTCGGTGAGGAGAATGGTCATGTTGTGGTGTCGTTGGCATGCCTTGATGCTGGGGAATTCGCATGTCTGTCTTCTGTCCCTTAGTATAGGGATTCTCAATGGCACGGAAGCCCGAGTCATCCCACATTGAACGCAGGGAATTGGAATTCCATAGGCATGTTTCTGAGGTTTTTCTCAGCTTCCCATGTTTAACATGGGGTATGCAGCGAGTTTAATGTCTTGCAGAGATGGATCGGACTGATCGGAACATTGAGAGTGGATCAGGTTGAAGGACCCCCTAGGGGGAACACTAATATTGGGGCCAGCACGTGGGCGGATTCCCGGATACTGTGGAGTGGAATGAGGTGGCTTGATCCCACTAGGATGTGGGGTCCTGGGTAGGGATCAGGATGGGTGATGGAGTGAAGAGGGGGTTGAACCTCATGGAGGCTTCCTACATATCCCCGTGATAAGGAATCAAAGTCTGCATAGTTTGGTGATATGGTGGGCCACCAGAAGAGGTGACCCGTGAGAATGAATGCATGGATTAGAGCCTGGAGGAAATAAGACCTCCGGGCTAGGGCATGAGCTTCCCGAGGTGCATGGGCTTGAGGGAGAGGTCAGGATGAGATGTGGGTGTTGGATATGGGGCTTACGCTATGAGGCGGACCACAATGTTGGATATGGGGCTTAAGCTCTGAGGTGGCCCACAATGGTGCTGGTGAACCGACACGGAGGGGTTGAAACAATGGGGTGATGGGCTTGAACCTTATAGAGGATTCCTACGTACCATGCGTTAGCACAGATCAAAGTCCACGTAGTTAGGGGATACAGTTTAACGACATGCGGGACGAGGGCATACAGTTTTACGTCATGTGGAACGAGGGCATAGAGTTTAACGTCATGCGGGATGAGATACAGTTTATCATCATGCAGGACGAGATAATGTTTAACGTCATGCGGGACGAGATACAGTTTAACGTCATGCGGGACAAGATACAGTTTAACATCATGTGGGACGAGGTACAGTTTAATGTCATGCAGGACGAGGTATAGTTTAACGTCATGCGGGATGAGGGCATGGGGATTACACTCTGAGGTGTCCCAAAGGATTGGTGAACCGACACGAAAGGGGGGTCAGAACGACCGGATGGTGGGCTTGAACCTCATGGAGGCTTCCTACGTACCATGTGTTAGCACGGATCAAAGTCCAAGTAGTTCACTGGGATGGGGTTTACGCTCTGAGGCGGCCCATGGGAGGATTTCATGGTCGATGCTCACTCTAAGCCCATGTGAGTCATGCTCTATGTGAGAAATAAGAGGCAGTAGGGACCAGACAATCATGTCGCGAAGGGTTCGTCCATGAGAAGCGGCGGAGGGCCTTACGCATTGAGTGGTCCAAAGAGGAAATAGGGGCTTACGCGTGGTTTTCAGCCCTTAGTTTCAGGGCTTACTCCAGGATGGAGGCCTATTGTGCAACAAGGCACAGTGGGAGAGGGACTCCACTGGCCTTGGTAGTGGGGAAGTACGGAGGTGCATGGTTGAAACCTTCTGCAAGAGAGGCTAGGGGCTTACGCTATGAGGCATCCCTTCCCCCGTGGACAAATGCCACTCCAAGAGGAGGATCTCATTCCATGTGAGGAAGCTTCCTTTCCCATGGAGACGAGAGGCGTAAAGAATGTCCAAGCCGAGGGGACCCTGCGTGCGAGGCTTGAGGTCGGATTACAGTTTAACGATATGTGTTGAGGATGATATTCTTGGCAGTTTAATGTCCTGTAGCTCGGACGAGGTGGGTTTTCTCCACACCCCTAGGGATTACATGCCCAACACCCTCTACCACTTGTGGGAGGGAAGGCATCGGCAAGGATGTAGTGAAGGGGGGCTGCAGGGCGAACCACCGAGGGGTCCACATTAGCGTGGCTATGCGAAGAAGCAATAGACGTTAGCATGCCTATGCGAAGAAGCATGAGGCAAAGCAACACAACAGGAAACACCACCCAAGGGACCTTGAGGTTACTTCGTACGAGCCTGGAAGGTTGTACGGGAAAACAATGCATGGCGCGCATGCCCGGTATGGAAGACATCAGGTGATGACGCAGAGAGGAACTCCAGGGGGCGTAAAGGTGAGGGGAACTGGGTTTACACGCAAAGAGGAGTTTTGAGCGCAAAACACCGGGTTGGCGTGCAACTAGGGTAGAGGGATTGCGCGCGGCTAGGGGAGATTGCGTGCAATGGGGTTGGATTGCGCGCGTGAGGCGATGGTCAATCCCTAAGTCATGGAGAAACCTAACAGAGGGATTGCGTGCAATTTGGAAAAGATTACGCGCAAAGTGAAGCGATTGCGCGCAAAGGAGAAACCCTGGGTAGTTGGCCAATTTACTTGAGACAGTGGGATTGCGCGGAAAGGCGAACCCCGGGGCAAGATTGCATGAAGAGGGTGATTACCTGGATGTCATATTGTGCGTGTGGGAGTCCGGTTTGCACGCACGAGAGGTGGTACGAATTCCTCAACCCCGAAACGGTTGGGGTCGCCTTCTATTTATAGGCATATGATGTCATGGAATCCGGAAGATGCGTGAAACCTTCTGCGTCAGGACATTTTGGTGCGAAAGATCTCACCGCGTGGAATCGGGTGCGCAAAACTGCATGGCCCAACAGTTATTTTTCACGAATCCCAGGTGTCCTTCGCGCGAACACCCTGTTTGCGCACAAGTCCTCCTTAATTTCGTGCACCACTTACGGGCCCTCCGAACTGGGCCTCCGAGTACAAATATGACTTCTCTTTGTTAGTTCAAAACTTCCTCTAAGAGTTACAAACTTTTTTGGCATCTACAAATTCCGCCCCTCGAAATTGGATCGGTGAGAGGTTGCAACGATTGGATTCCAAGGGAAACACCGAAATGCCGAAGTGGTGGATTTCCTAGGCACTTTCCAACGAGGTGCGAAAAACTCTGGATCAGTGCGGAATTCACTTTTTGTGCGGCGTGGAACCCTGGCCTCGCCTATAAAAGGGGGAACTGGGTCCCAAGTTCCATACTCAAGATTTTCCGCACGATAGGCTCACCGGAGCAGCAAGAGTACTTCCAGAGAATCTGGGGCAGGGTGCTCATGGCTCGTATCAATGGGAAGGTGATCTGCGAGCCTTATGTGCCATCCTGATTCGCCAGGCAATTCGGGGGCCTCCAATGAATGTCGAAGAAGGTATTCACAACTATCTGGGAGGAGAAGAATCCTTGCGTCCTGCGCTAGATGTGGTTGATGTTTACCACTTTTGGCTCTGGTGACGTCATTACCCTTCCTCCCACTGGGGTCAACGTCGACTTATCAACTGAGTATACTAAACACTGGACTATTGCGTACCCCGAGGGGATTTTACGCAAGCGAGTCTGGCAACTCGAGACTACTCGCGTGGAAACCGGGCGACGGGGGAGGCAAGGTGCTGCTGGAAGGGGGGAACCATGGGCGCGCTAGGTAGTGAGGCCTACGCAGGCTGAGACCTCGGCAGTAGGGACATCACGCGGTGCTGCCACGACCTCTTTTCCTGAAGGGGGGTCACACGAGGCAGCTAGGGAACTGCCTGGGAAGCAGATAAGATACCTGCTCGAACATTCCCAAGATGCAGTTTTCCCAGAACTGTGGTCAACCTGGATGACCCTGCAGCAATCAATGCGCATTGAATCCATCTGGCAGAAGATAATGCAGGATGGGATCTAGCTACCAGAGGTCGATCTCATTTGAGTTATCGATAGAGTAAACTTCCATCGGTGGCATGCCTATCTGACGGCCATGGACACATACGCGTGACAAAGGGGTCGGCGTGCGGAGCCACCTTTCCTAGTGAAAGTGATGCTCGGACAAGAACACGATTTGGAAATGATGTCGCCGGGAGAAGGTGATAGTGATGATGAGTTGGAGGGAGATGATGAAATAGGAGAAGACAAAGGCGAACGAGAAGATGAAGGAGAAGGGGAACCTGAAGGTGAGGGGTCGCAGGGGGTGGCCTACCAAGGGAGTCTCTGGGAGAGCGGCTAGATTTTCGGCTCTGATCTCAACATAACCGAGATACTTGAGGTCTGTCTCTATCTTCATTCATTTTCCTTCTTCATCGGTTCTCCTCTATAGTTTCTAATTCATCTCTCTATCTCACTCAAGAGCACCTAGGTGCTGATCAGGCGTCCCCAACAGAAAAGGGAGGAGAGGAACCGGCGGGACAGGATGGGGCTTCGACACCCATAATTGAACAAATAAGCACTAAGGGGTCTCCTGTTACGACAGCTCCTGTAGAAGCCAGAGTACTGGCAGCTGATGCTCTAGGTTCCTTAAGTCCCATGCTTAACTACTGGCACTTGCTATCAATGATCCCAACTAATCAGGGCGTGTCTCATGCATTAATCTCAACATTGGAGGCTCGTCAGGCTGCTGAGCCCGGGCCGTCCATGAGCAAACCAGCGGTGGGCATACCACCTCATCCAGAACATAATTCCCGCACTGAGTCGCCCCTGGCAATTGGTGAGCAGGGGGTGGCAGACATCAACAGCGCTGTCATTGGGGTGAGGCTGGAAGCAGACGGAGGCACCGTTGCTATCGGGGCAAGAGAGGAAGATCACCCGGACATCGAGGATCCTATTCCCTATGAAGACATCCCTGAGGCAGATCCTGCTGCCAACCTGCTAGCTGCCTTTCCTGCGTATCGGCCTGCTGATCCCAAGGAGATAGACGACTCAGACTCAGAATCGACCAAGGAGAGCTGGATGACACGGTTCAAAGGGTGGAAGTGTATCCAGCACTTTCTTAGGCAGCCCCAGTCGGATTGACTGAGCTGGATGGGATCACTCCAAACCTGGCTGTGCTTCCTGTGCACCGGAGGGGCTGATGCTCAATGCCTTCATATGACAGTCCGTGACTACATGGACGAGAGGATATGCGATAGAAACCGGCGCACCGACGTTGACCAGTTTCGGGAAAGATCGGCGAGCACCCGAGCATTTCTGAGGGTGGAGCAGGAAGTCCGGCACCTCGAATGGCAGGCAACAGATAAGGAGGCCTTCATTGCAATGTGCTCTGAGCTCTTGGAACAACTGACAGCCCAGCCGGCTGATGCCCAAGAGCAATTGATAGAGACGAGTCACCAAATGACTGTACTTCAAACCGAGAAGGAGTGGGTACAAGCTAGGGTTGGCGAGCCGTGCTCTATGGTTGCTGATGAAGAGAGATTCTTCAAGGAGCGAGAAGTAGTCCTGGAGGCTACTAGCCAAAGGGTATCAGCGCTGGAAAGATCAATCCAGCACACTGATCCTTCAGGGCTCTGTTTTGGCCATCTCATGAACCCCTTTTTTTTTCTTTCACTGCTCAAAATTTGACCCAATGTAGGCCTTTGGTTTAATATGCTCAACCATGATCTATCACTTCGTGGTAGCGTCAACCAAGCTTCAGGCATCCGAAATTGGGCCTAGATTTCTGAGGATAAGACCTCAAACTAATTGATATATCACCTTCTCAATGTGATCTGACACACGAGTGGGGTAATGCTGGGGGCATTGAAATCCATCTGAACATAGGGAGATGGAAAAGGTGAATCGTGTTACCTGAACATGGAACACTGTAGGGGTGCGGCGATGGAGGATAACTATTAAACGTGGTGGAAACATAGCATCCATATCGCATTGGCCTGAAATGGGGACAACAAATGAGGGCTGACCACTGACCATGTTCGCAACATGGGGCCTAACTCAAATATCGTTGATCAGTCCTCCAGAACATTGGCCCAGGAAAGCAGGTGAACTAAGGTCTATCATCCATACTATTACAATAGGTGGACCAAAGTTCTATCATCCATATCATCCCAGCAGGCGGACCAAGGTCTATTGTCCATACTGTTAGAGGGTCCCAACAAACATGACCAGTCTTCTGGAACATTGGCCCAGGACAGTAGGCGGACCGTATGCCAATCATCCATATTGTTACAATAGGTGGACCAATGGTCTATCATCCATACAGTTAGGGGGTCCCCTCAGACATGAAATAGGATGAGGATCCGAATAAAGGGGCACGCAAAGCATGGAAAGTGGAGTGGCAGTTTGTTCAAATAGAGTCCAACACTCCAAAAATTGCACCACTGTGGCGGAGGCACATTAGGCGGACATACTAATCTGGTCACGGATCGTCCCAATTCTCATATAGGACCTCTCTGGTGAGAGAACTGTCACTTCCCACCATCACTATGGGGCATCCCGAACATATTCGGGGTAGATGTTGTGATTACACCACTCCCCAAGAAGTCAGGCCGAGGGGCCAACAGTAAGGAGGGATGGGATTTGGTAATCCCTGGGGCTGGACCTAAGACAAAATGTCCAGAAATTTCTACATATCTCATAAGAATGAGAATCAAGCCGCACGTAGTTCTTGATGGATCTTATTCTAAGTTCTTACAACTCAGACCAAAGAGTAAGGGCAGTAGGGGACACACGGTAAAGCGGTTGTAAAACCTGACGTGAATGAGGACAAGTTCCTGCCTACCATGTGCTCCTTGGGGACGTGTTTAGGCCGAGGGGACAAACATGAAAGTTAGGATGGGCCTGCGGGGAGGTACCTAGACACTCCTATGTATCTCATAAGGATGAGAATCAAGTCATACGTAGTTCTTGATGGCGCCTTTTAATGTCATGGGGGACATAACATAGGAGGGATAATCCTTAGAACGGGGTGCGCATGGTGAAACTATTGCAAACCTGACATGAATGAGAACATAATCCCGCACTATGCCATGCAGTCCCATGGTTGGGGTCCCAGAGGTGAGACCAAAGGGATGAACTAGCTGAACTCAAGCTGGACCCAGAGATAGGAGGTCTGGGCGTTCCTATGTACCCCATGAGAATGGGGATCAAGATGGACGTAGTTCTTAGGGGCACCTTTCAACGTCGCGCAGCTGGGACAATATCATCACAGTTTATGGTCATGTGGTAGGACCAAACAGCACAGTTTATGGTCGTATGGCTTGGACCTGTGGGAACGCGCACGATGCGATAAGGCACACCTGGGGTGGATGAGGACATATCCACATTCCATCATCACGGGTGGTTCCGGGAGAGGGGCCTCGGGCTAAGGGGCCTATGAGGGTCCAACAATCAAGGGGCAGGAGAGGCTAGCTTCCAGCTAAGCTAGGCCCACAAAGTAATGCCTGGGCGACTCCTCATTTCCCATATGGGTGAGGGTCAAGTTGCACATGGTCCTTAGAGAAAATCCAAGCATATACTCTTTGGTGCTCAGATCATGGGAGCCCTGAAAGACATCGTTATGCTGCTTTTCCCATCCAACGTGTGGAGTTGCACTGAGGGCTAGTGCAAGAAGTGTCAAAATTACAACTTGACACTATGGGGTGGAACACAATTTGAATCATGAAACCAATATTCGGGGCCTGAAGGAGCCATCGTGGTAACCTAGGATTACTGCTGACTATGTTCGCAACATAGCATCCTGTCACGTTAGCCTAAAATAGGGACAAAAAATGAGCATCGACCGTTGACCATGTTCACAACGCGAGATTTGTATAAATTTGTTGTCTGAAACCCTCGGGGAGTTGGCCCTTGACAGTAGAATATCCCTTAGGCATTTTATCCAAGCCGTTCTTGGGGGTCCCTCTGGGTGTGAAAGATAACGGGGGCCTGAATGAAAGGGAGAACAAAGCTTGAAAAGTGGACGGAAACTTGCTTAAGTCGAATCTGACACTCCAGGTCCTAGACCAGAGTACTCTGTGCACATCATCGGACCACTAGAAAGGGTCGAAGGACTCAGTTTGAGAGTGTCCAAAAGATGTCAGATTCCCAGGAGAAGGGGGGCATGGAGCCAAAAACCCTGTACCACACCTATATATCCCCCTGTGGGGAGGGGTAGGATAAGAGGCCGAGGTGATCAGGAGATCATGGGATCTCTGAAGATATGGGGCTGGACCTGAAGTCTAGGTGTTCAGGAGATCCTATGTATCCCATTTAGGATGAGAATCAAGCCGCACGTAGTTCTAGAAGCACATTTTAAAGTCATGTAGGACGATAAGGGACATTTCTTCCAGGAACGTGTACGGCACGATGGGTAACCCATGGTGGATGAGGACATAGTCCTACACTACACCGCACACTCTGGGTAAGGACTAGGATAAGGGGCCCGAGAAGGCTAAGGGGCCCGAGGCTGGGTCTTGGTCAGGGAGACCTGACCAGCTTGCAGTTTAACGTCTTACAGTAAGGAAGAACATGCAGTTTAAGGTCACTCTAGACCATAAGGGTCTTAGTTTAAGGTCTTAGAACTCAGACCAGAGAGACCCAGATGTGGGGCCAAGTGTAGTTTAAGGTCATGCAGGATCGGGTGCAGTTTAGGGTCATGCAGGACCCAGGGGTCTCAAGCAAAGTACTGTTTGAGGAACTTGGTGTTGGTGGGAGGAGTTACACGCTCTCCATCCATAGTCACCAGGGAATACGCACCATTGGGATAGACCTTATGAATGATCAAAGGACCTTCCCATTTGGGCTCCAACTTGGGTGGTTTTCTACCGGGATTCATTGGTGCCCTGAGGGCCAGTACCAGATCACCTTGAAGTAAAGAGCGAAGGTGAACCTTCTTGTTGAAAGCTCGAGCCACCCTAATCTGATGCCTTTCCAGGTTTTGTAAATCGCGAAGCCTATTCTCTTCCAATGATTTCAATTCAGCTAAACGGATTTCAGTAACTCTATCAGGAACTTGCTAGTCATAGACCGTCGTGTGCAATGAGGGCAACTGAATCTCGATGGGCAGGATGGCCTCAGCTCCGTACACTAGGGAATATGGGGTCACCTGGGTGGAATTGCGAGTCATCATCTGATAAGCCCAGAGGGCATTGGGGAGGTTTTCCGGCCATATTTTCTTATTCTGACCAACCATTTTTTGCAGAATGTTAGAGAGGGTTTTGTTAAACGCCTCGATCTGTCCATTCGCCTGCACGTGATAGTAGGAGGTATGGTTAGAGTGAATGTTGTACTTTGCGTACAGTTTCTTCAGCTCGACTGCTCAGATGTTGGTTCCGTTATCTATGAGGATAGTTTGAGGTACTCTAAATCGATAGATGATGTTGGAGATCACGAAGTCAGTGATAGAACATGCTTTGACTTCCTTGAGTGGAATTTCCTCTGCCCACTTGGAAAAGAAATCTGTAGCAGTCAAGATAAATCGGAATTGGCGATCCATCGCCGATGGGTAAGGTCCTACGACATTCAACCCCCAGACTGCAATGGGCCAAGAATACATGGTAGTGTGGAGAGGCTCTAGTGGCCAATGCACAAAGTTAGCATGAACTTGGCACGCATGATACCTCTAGGCAAACCTGATGTAGTCATGGATCCTGGAGGGCCAAAATTACCCCAGCCTCCGAATCTAGTGGGACAAATTCGACCCAGCCTAGTGGGCACCATAGGAACCAACATGAACCTCTTGCATGACATGTGGGATCACGACTCCTAGAAGGCAATGGAGGAGAACACCATCAAATCTGTGTCTATAAAGGAGCTGCTCAAGGCTGGGACCGCTCTAAAGGGTAAACTGCAGCGTTCAACATCGAATTCACTCATGCTTAGATCAGTCCGATAGAAGATTGTCGTGTTGGAGATATTCAACCAAGGGCGTCCTCCAGTTAGGAACTTTTTCGATTACCGCATCTGATGTCCCCGGGGATCCTGACGTAGGGGCACTAGCGGTAATATGGTTCACCCGTGGGCCACGATCATCCTCCGGGATAACAGGAGTAATGACCCTCTAGTGTGCCATGTGGATAATCAGGTAGTCATGTTCAGGCTCCGCAAGCGACGTGGCCAGACTGTCCAAAGAATCCACTCGACTGTTCTGTGACCGGGGAATATGAGCGACCTCTGGCTGAGAAGGGAACTTATCCATTAGACGGAGGGTGCACTCCAGAAATGGCATGAGTTCTGGATTTCTAACAACATAGTCACCATTGACCTACTTGATGACTAGATTAGAGTCCCCTTTCACATGCAGATGGGGAACGTTAATCTTGAGAGACAACTTGAGGTCAGTGATGAGGGCATGATATTCTGCCTCATTGTTGGTGCAGCCTTCTGACAACAGGAATGAATACGACATAACAGCTTGCTCTGGGGTGATGAAGACGATACCCAGGCCCACTCTGTTGAGCCTAGGATCGTTGAGCCTTCTACTGGTGGGGCTCTAGGAGGCACCATCAAATTGCATCTGCCAGCATAGGATGGCATGATCAACTAAGAGGATTACCTCATCAGGAAAACCCAGATTCAGTGGATGATCTGTGGAGGTTGTGTGGGAAGCTAAGAAGTCTGCCAACGCCTGTCCTTTGATAGCCTTTTGAGGTATGAACCTGATGTTGAACTGCTGGAGGATCACCCCCCATTGTGCCAGTCAGCCAGTCAATATAGGTTGATTCTGGATGTATTTTAATGGGTTTACCCGAGAGACCAGCTGTACCTCGTGGTGCTATAAGTAGTGCTGCAATTTCTGCATGGAAAATACGAGCGCCAGGTAGCTCTTTTTGATGGGAGAATATCTAACTTCCATATTGAGGAGTATGAGTCTGAGGTAATAGAGGTTATTCTCTGTTCCCTCATTATTCTTCTGGATGAGAAGTGCACCGAGGGATTATTCCAGGGCGGTCATGTAAAGGACTAGGGGATTTCTGAAATCAGGTGGCATCAAGACCAGATGTTGGAGCAGATACTGCTTGATTTCCTCAAAGGTGATCTGACACCCTTCATCCCATTCATAGGTGGCACCTTTCTTCATGATCTGGGAAAAGGGCTTACACTTTCCAGCCAGATTCGTAATGAATCGGCGTATATAGGCTAAGTGGCCTTGGAGACCTCGAAGCTCCAAAATATTACTCGAGGGAGGCATCTGGATGATGGCCTTGATCTTCTTCAGGTCGATCTTGATGCCTCAATATCTGACAACGAAGCCAATAGTTTTTCCGTAGGTGACCCCGAAGGCATACTTCAATGGGTTCATTTTCAGGTGGCAGGAACGGAGGAAGCCGAACACTTTCTTAAGGTCTTTGAGATGGCCCTGGAACTAGTGATATTTGACCACCAGGTCATCCATGTAGCATTCCACTAGTGTCCTAAGAATCGGCTTGAATATGCGATGCATGGCCTGTTGATAGGTGGCACCCGCATTCTTCAGGCCGAAGGGCATGACCTGATAGCAGAAATTACCTTGGGGGGGCCTGAAGGCAGTGAAATCTTCATCCTTGAGGGCCATCCAGATCTGGTTGTACCCGAAATACCCATCCCTGAAGGAGAGGGCTTGGAACCTAGGCGTGGAATCGATCAACAACTCTGTCACTAGAAGGGTAAAATCATCCTTCGGACAGTGGTGATTGAGATCACGGAAGTCGATACAGAACCTGATCTGTCTGTTGTTCTTCTTGACTAGAACAACGTTGGATAGCCACCGGGGGTACTAAACTTCTTTGACGATGTTTTCTTTGATGAGCTTATCATCTTCGGCCTCAACCATGGCACCGTGAGAGGGGTGCATCTTTCTGGGAGGTTTCTTGAACCTGTGATGGTTTGCCGGAAGGCCAAGCCGGTGGACGGCTACCTGAGGATCTAATCTTGTAATCTCATCGTAACTCCAAGCGAACACATCATGGTGCTATCTAAGAAAGTCTATGTACTATTTACGCTCCTCACTGGGAATAGCGGTGCTGACCCATGTGGGTCTTGGGTCCGCCTCGCTACCGAGGTTCACCTACACTAACTCATCGACTGTGGTGGAGACGCCCTCCTCAAAGGCAGGGGGTGCATCTTCCATGTCCTCCTCCCCACTTGTGGAGGGATCATCCATGGGGGGAGCTGCTTCGGGGCTACCAGATCCTGATGGGAAGCTGGTGCCGGCTAGGGCGGTAGTGGTCGTCACGTCAGGAGACTCATGCACTACGGAGACCATGGCGACAAAGGCGGTTGATCCAATCCCATATGGCCTTTGGCCAAAGGGGCCATGCTTTATGATATCAAAGCAGTAGTGGCGCATTGTCCTGAGCCGGTTAATTCCAGCCTAGAGAAATAGACATGTATGACGTACCGTCGTTGCCATGAGCCTGACGTCCCGATACCGTACAGGGGTAGGAGGCTCGGGGATCACCTGATCCTGGTTGGTGTAGGAGTACGAGGTGACTTCCCGCCGCTGCTTGGACTCGGAAAAATTCCTTCCTCTGGTACCTGAAACCACAAAACATTGCCCCATGTTGGGGGTTGTGGCCTCCAACCAATGGATTGGGAAGATGTAGGCATCATCCAAACCTGCCCATGGATCACTGGTGATAGTGGTGGGATCAACCTCACCTGCCAAAACCTACTTATCATTGCTCTTGTAATAGTCGACATCCAAATAACGGTCTTCTCAAGAAGAAAAAAGAGACACATCTCCTTGGAGAATTATTACTCAACCATTAAGGGAGTATTTGAGGCATTGGTGATACGATGAGGGGACCACCGCGTGCAGGTGGAGCCACGACCTTCCCATCAATGCATTGTAGGTGGTGTTCTGAGAGACAACCATGAATTCGATGCTGGAAATTAGGCCACTGAACTGGATCTTCAAGTGAACCTTTTCGAGAAAATTTGCCCGGTCCTATCATACCCCTGGATCCTGAGGTCAGAGGGAATTAAATCATCCTCAGATATACCCAGATTTTGCAGTGTCCGAGTTGGGATTAGGTTAATCCCAAAACATGTGTCAACAAGACAGTGGTGGAAATCCACGCTGTTGAAATGGATAGTGACGTAAAATGGGTGAATTTGACCCTGTATGGGAGGGTATTTTTCTTCACCGGAGAATGAGATAAATGGCCTGACATTTGGCATTCTTAATTGCCTCGACGTGGAAGGCTTCTATAGCCGCTACCTCCGTCTCAAACTGGGGGGGGGGGCTTCTTAGGGCCTCGGTGAGTGCCTCACGCATTTCGGATGATAGGTGAAGATCCTCAAGGATAGAGAGCCCTACTGGAATGCCGATCAGGTGCTTCAGAACATCATACTTTCAAGCTAAACGTGAACTTCTACTTACTGGAGGTCACTCTGCGATTGGAGGCATGACGGGCCCTGCCGGCGGGACCGATGGCTGACTGGTATTAGGCACATTTGGTTGTTCACTAGTCGAAGCCTGGAGAGTGGCTGCCGGATTAGGACTGGAAATATGGGGTCTGTTTGTATCAGGGCAGAGCTGGTCATGGCACGACTGAGGTGGTTCTGCCTGATCCAGAAACACAAACGATGGAAGAGGAGAACCTGTCGACACCAGATGAAGGGGCCATGTGTGCTGAGCTCTATATTGGGCTTGCTGCATAGTCTTGGTGGCGTGAAAGGCCTGGTTGGAGGTGCCAACTGTCGTGCCCCGAAGATTCATGTAGTCGTGGCTCCACCGACGTTGGCGACGGCTGGGGACATTGGTAAGGTCCAACTGGCATTCCTTATTGTCGGGAGTCAAAAAGGGATTTACCAACTCTACGGTGTTAACCAAAACGTACCCCGTACTTTCGCTGGAGGAGTCATCCACAACCGGACGGAGTCTCAAAGGGATCCCCATTTCTTGGGGCATAAAATCGCCAAGAGTGCGGGATAACGACATCATTGGCAGGGTGCGTTCTTTCTTCTTGTGCTGCCACTTGATATTCTGGGAAGAGGTAGGCTAGGACGAAGATGTCGAGGTAGAGCTCACAGATTCTGAGGGCTCTGGCTGATTCAGGCGGGCATGGATGATGCCATGGGTTCGGGCGACCATATTGTGGGCTATCCAGTCACTGTACTTCCAATACCAACGGTCGGAAACCTACTTCCACTCATCCTCATCGCCACTACCACCCTCTGGTCTCACAAAGACACATGCTACTTATGTCGGGGCTGGGCCCAACCTGACTATATTGTTGTCAATCTGGTCTTGGAGCCAGTCCTTGAACACGTTTCATCACTGGATGGTGTGCCCCAGGGTCCAATGATAAGGTCAGTAGTTAGGGTGATCTGTAAGACGCGCCTCTTCTGGCTTCCGGCACTCAGGCTGCCACACTATTCTCTGCTCCAGAGCACTACGGAAATAACCAGGGACCTGAGCCACATCAAACGATTATGCCCAATTCCTTCTGCCTAGAAAGGGGGCTCTCGGAGGCTAGCCATGACACAGGGCTAGAGGATCCTGCTAAGGGGGCGGAACCTGATTATCTATCCTAGGTGGTGGCGGTGCATTATGCGAAGGTGTCTGCCGATTTTGAGGCAGTCACTACTGGGCCATAGGCTATGCCTGTGGGGGTGGAACCCTATGGGGCTGCGGAGCTAGCCTTACTGGTGGCGACTCTAGCTGCCTGGGGGCCTCTATCTGGGCCATAGCAGCGGGCTCAGCTCTGGCGGATTTCCTTGTAGGGATTACAGGAGGCAGCGGGCGTGCCTGGCTGTCCTATTGCAGGGCTTCTTCGAGGCACTTAGCCTTGTCTGAGAAGTCTTGGAACCCCCAGGGTAATTATGAGTGATCAGATAAGAAACGAGATCTGCCTTGATGTTCCCTATGCACATTTTTAGTAATTTTTCCTGAGTTAGTGGCATGTCAAGGGAGTACATGAGCCCCTTCCACCGGGCGACGAAGTCTGCGACTCACTCATCGGGCCTTTTTTTTCACCTGAAGAGGTCTGCGATGTTTGTCTTCCAGGTTTTGGAACTAAACTAGTATAGGAATTGCCTGCGAAGGTCCTCCCATCTAGTCACAGATATGATAAGGAGCTGGCTGTACCAGACGAATGCTTGTCCTTCCAGTGTCTCAATGAAGCAATAGAGATTGGCGGCCTCCTGCTGTGCCTGAGTCCCTAACATAGGCCCGCACCTTGAGTTGAAGTGGGCCATGTGTTGTGGTGGGTCTCCAGTCCCGTTAAAGGGGTGAAAGTGGGGTTCCCAAATCCCAGTGGGGCTGACATGTCATCCACACATGCTGGGTTGGCTTGCCGTCCGGTGGGATTACCACCTGTCGAGCTTCCAAAGTCTCTAAGTGGGCGATGAGAGCCTCTATTGAATCGTCTGGGCATAGGTTCCTGTCCTAATGGGGGTCTTTAACCACAAGTGCATTGCTAGGCTCTTCGATCTGGTAGTAAAGCTCAGTGGCTCATGGGGCGACTGGTGGAGCGACTCTCGGGGCAGCGGGAGGGAACCGAGCGGGGTCCCTTGCATGATCATTCCATGCTGGGGGGGTCAGCAAAACGTATCGCTCCCTCTTGCCATGATCCCATGCCTCTCCTCTATCGGCGAACACAGCATGATCACGGTTTCCTGGGAGAATCTCATCGAGGGGTAGTTGTTCCTACCCTTGCTGTCCTGGCCTAGGATCACCGTAGTCAGGTCGCCGCTCTGCAATGTGTTCATCCAGAAGCTCATTGACGAGCCTATTCTGCTCAGCAATCTGTTGGCGCAGCGTGGCCTTCTCGGGATCTTCCTCTTCCTTCTGTACCGAGCAGATGGGTCGGTAATCTTGACTGCCCTAACGTGCTCTTTACCCTTGCCAATGTTTCATCTTAGTGTTAATGACTCAATGGGTGTGGGGATACCTAAGAGGTTCCTCTATTGTTGAGTCATCCTCCCAGATGGGTCCAGTAGCGGTCTGTCCTCAGGGGTTGAGTCCCCATCGAGGAGTTTAACATCGTTTCCCTCTCCTGAAAGGTCAGCCATGTTGACCACCACTTACCTTGGCGACATTCCTCCAGAGCCGCCTAGTGAGTTGGGCTATCGGCGAATCGCACCAAAAAGAAGGGTAGCGTACTGCCCCCATCCACGGACGTGCGCGTGGGGAGTGGCCACCCCGATAACTTTGCGGAGTACTTGAAAACTTTGGACGCATTGTTGCTGGAGGGCCCTGTGGTGGCCAAGTGACTCGGGGTATCGAACCGCGGGGAGCGCGGCCAGGTAGACCCGACATAATTGCTCACCGATATCCTTGAGATGTGCTTGAATCCCGGGATAAGGCACCCGATGATGGAGAAGATAGGAGTGAGTCAACCGGGGAGTCTGGCGGAAACATTCAAACTCCCCCGGGGTGAGCGATTCTGGTATATCAAAATCTGATCCTGCGACCAGCCAAAACTTCTCGGGGAAGTGGCCTGCTGCGAGGACGGTCCAGAATCTCCATGACTCTGGTTTGGGATCCGGACCTTGTTGCCCCTACTCACCAATCGAGAATGGCTGGGGAACTGACAGCGGTGCCAATGCAGGCCGCGGGGCCAGTGGGCTGGCCAGCGGAGAATACAGCGAGCATACCGATTGGCCGTTGATCCCTATGTCGCCCTCCATGGGCTGCAATGTCCTGAGTATCACATCGCAATAGGATGGTCTGGCAAACAAGCCTCCTGTCACAACGTCAGTGCTTGCCGGGGGTGTGCTATGTCGCGGCTCTTCCGTCGTCCCCCAGAAAAGTTCTCCGCCTTCTCTGACTGAGGTGGAAGGTTCTTCCAGAGAGGCCAACGATAACTGCGGGTTTGATCCCTGGGGGTACACCAAGTCCTCAACCCCCTGGATATACCTTTAGAGGGAGGTGGGGATTATATGGATCTCACATTCGGGGATGTATCTGAGGTTTTCCTCAGCTTCCCATGTTTCACACTGGTTATGCCGTGAGTTTAACGTCTTGTAGAGATGGATCAGACTGATTGGAACACTGAGAGTGTATCAGGTTAAATGACCCCCTAGGGGGAACACCGATATTGGGGCCAGCACGTGGGCGGCTTCCCGGATACTGTGGAGTGGAATGAGGTGGCATGATCCCACCGGGATGTGGCGGCCCAGGTTGGGATCATGATGGGTGATGGAGTGAAGAGGGTCTTGAACCTCATGGAAGCTTCCTACATATCCCCATGACAGGGAATCAAAGTCTACGTAGTTCGGTGATACGGTGGGACACCTGAAGAGGTGACCCGTGAGAATGAACACATGGATTGGATCCTGGAGGAAATAAGACCTCCGGGCTAGGGCATGAGCTTCCTGAGGCCCATGGGCTTGAGGGAGAGGTCAGGAGCAGACGTGGGTGTTTGATATGGGGATTACGCTCTGAGGCGGCCCAAATGATGGATATGGGGCTTACGCTCGGAGGAGGCCCACAATGGTGCGGGTGAACCGACGCAGAGGGTTCGGAACAATGGGGTGATTGTCTTGAACCTTGTAGAGGCTTCCTACGTACCATGAGTTAGCACGGATCAAAGTCTACGTAGTTCAGGGATACAGTTTAATGTTATGCGGGATGAGGGAATACAGTTTAATGTCATGTGGGATGAGGGCATACAGTTTAACATCATGTGGGGCGAGATACAGTTTAACGTTATGCAGGACGAGATACAATTTAACGTCAGGCGGGATGAGATACAATTTAATGTCATGCGGGACGAGATATAATTTAACATCATGCGGGATGTGGTACAGTTTAACGTCATGCGGGACGAGGTACAGTTTAACGTCATGCAGGATGAGGGATTGGGGCTTACACTCTGAGGCGTCCCAAAGGATTGGAAAACCAACACAAAAGGTGGGTCGGAATGACTGGGTGGTGGGATTGAACCTCATGGGGGCTTCCTACATACCATGCGTTAGCACAGATCAAAGTCCACGTAGTTCACTGGGATGGGGCTTACGCTCTGAGGTGGCCCATGGGAGGATGTCATGGTTGATGCTCACTCTAAGCCCACGTGAGTCATGCTCGGTGTGAGAAACAAGAGTCAGCAGGGACCAGACGATCACGTCGCGAAGGGTGCATCCGTGAGAAGCGGGGGAGGGGCTTTTGCATTGAGTGGCCCAAAGAGGAAACAGGGGCTTATGCATGGTTAGCAGCCCTTAGTACTGGGGCTTACTCCATGATGGAGACCCATTGTTCAAAAAGGCACAATGGGAGAGGGACTTCACTTGCCTTGGCAGTGGGGAAATACGGAGGTGCATGGGTGAAACCTTCCACAAGAGAGGCTAGGGGCTTACGCTCTGAGGCAGCCCTTCCCCCGTGGAAAAACTCCCCTCCAAGAGGAGGATCTCATTTCATGTGAGGAACATTCCATTCCTGTGGAGACGAGAGGCGTAAAGAATGTCTGAGCCGGGGGGACCCTGCGTGCGAGGCACTGGGTTGGATCACAGTTTAACGTCATGTGTTGAGGACGAGATTCTTGGCAGTTTAACATCATGCATCTCGGATGAGGTGGGTTTTCTCTACACCCCTAGGTCTTACATGCCCAACACCCTCTACCCCTTGTGTGAGGGAAGGCATCGGAAAGGCCGTAGTGAAGGGGGGCCGCAGGGCGAACCACCGAGGGGTCCACGTTAGTGTGGTTATGCATAGAAGCAATAGCCGTTAGCGTGCCTATGTGAAGAAGCATGAGGAAAAGCAACGCAATGGGAAACACCACCCAAGGGACCTTGAGGTTACTTCATACGAGCCTGGAAAGACATATAAGAAAACAACGCATGGCGCACATGCCTGGTATGGAAGACATCGGGTGCTGACACATAGAGGAACTCCGGGGGGAATAAAGGTAAGGGGCCCTGGGTCTGCGAGCAAATAGGAGGTTTGTGCGCAAAACACTTGATTGGTGCGCAATTGGGGCAGAGGTATTGCGCACGACTAGGTGAGATTGTGTGCGTGAGGCGATAGCTGATCCCTAAGTCATGACGAAACCTAACAGAGGGATTGCACGCAATTTGGAAATGATTGTGCGCAAAGGGAGGTGATTGCGTGCAAAGGTGAAACCCTGGGGAGTTGAACAATTTATTTGAGCCGGTGGGATTGCACTCAAAGGCGAACCCCGGAGAAAGATTGCGCGAAGAGGGTGATTACCTAGAAGTCATATTGCACGCGCGAGAGTCCGGTTTGCACGCACGGGAGCTGGTCGAAATTCCTCAACCCTGAAACGGTTGGGGTCGCCTTCTATTTATAGGCATCTACTATCATGGAATCTGGACGGTACGTGAAATCTTCCGCGCCAGGACATGTCGGCGCGAAAGATCTCATCGCGCGGAATCGGGCGCGCAAAATTGCATGGCACAACAGTTCTTTTTCACGAATCCTTGGTGTCCTTCACGCGAACACCCTATTTGCGCGCAAGTCCTCCTTAATTTCGTGCACCACTTCTGGGCCTCCGAGTCCGAATATGACTTCTCTTTGTTAGTACAAAACTTCCTCTAAGAGTTAAAGACCTTTTCGGCATCTACGGACTTACATGAATGTTCTATGATTTTTAATTAGTTTTCATGGAATTCATTTGATTTCAAAAAGAAAAGATAATGATATTTTTAAAAGAAATATGATCCTCTTTTAGGATAATTGTTATGCTTTTAAGAAAATATTTTTCATGGGTTTTCATGTGTTTCACTAAACTAATGGTTTTCTCTTTTTTCATGTCCCTTACTGAGATTTTTTTAATAATCCAAAAATTTTAAAATATTTTTCACTAGTTTTAATAACGGGTAAGGGAAAATAATAATTCAAGTTTAAATTTAAAAATATTTTTCATGAAAATAAAAAAATTATTTTAAAAGTTTTATATTTTTGGAAAAATGGATACTGATCAGAGGTGCCCACTTTTTATTGCATGGTTTTGTAATGTATGAGTTATCACGTAATTCTATAAAACTCTAAACCTAAAAATAATCTCAAATATAATAGATTTAATTAAAGACTTAAAAATGAATATTATGTAATGTTTAAGGCCAGGTTTTTATAGTTGGTTTAAAAGGAAGGATTTAGATAACTTTATTGTTTAGGATAATGATAAAAGTATTCCCTTGAAAGATTTTACAATATGTTTACGTAGAATTAATATATAATTTGAGTATTACCATGTTTATTCAGCTAAAATATACATATTCAAGATGGGTTTCCATAGTGGAAACCTAGAAACTGTAGTAGTAAGGAACTAAGAGGAAGATATCCTTCCAAAACTATATCCTAGAATGGTTGGAATTAGAGCTATTGAATTTGTTCTAGTGATAGCCCGATTAACTAAGGATATAAATGGTGGTGGATTTCATGTTGGAGAAAATGATATTTTATATAGAGGAACATGTAAATAGTTAATAATTTCAAGAGAGATCACCCAAAATATTTCGGTGGAACCTCGAATCCAGTGGTTGCTGAAGGATTTAAAAATTCCATGGAAACGATATTTGAGGTCATGGGATGTTTATAACATCAAAAGGTAACCATTTATATTTATCATTTTGATGGTGAAGTTGATTCATGGTGGAATGTAGTTAAGAATAAAATATATAAATATGATCTTTCTTCCAGGGAATGTGTCACACCATAATTTTTATTTTATTATTTACTTTCAGATTATATTTTTTTGGGTTACTCTCTGTATATTTGGGTGTTTCGGGTTAAAATTATGAATTTTGGAATGTTTTTTTGTTGCATGGTTTTAGGTGCATAGTTAAGGGGTAACCCTGATAACTCTTAATGCCAAACTCATTTTTAGATCATTTTGAACTTTCATGGTTTGAGTTACATGGATTTGGCATGGTTTGATCCAAAACATGTGTATCATAGGAGAAACCATGCAGGTCCTTGGGTTTCTCTCATTGATGGAGCATGACCTAAGAATGATTATCCAAACTGTTTGAAAGGCATGCACATGGTTCTATAATTTTTTATAGAACCATGTCACATGGTTGGCGCATTGTTTCCCAAATTATGTGGTAATACCATGTGTTTTTCCAGTGTGTCCAGTAAAGAGGAAAAAATTAGTGCATGGTTTGGTAAAGTGTGTGACCTACCATACACAGTGCCTAGGTGTATTAAAAATGTGACGTGTCCCTTCTACCCTATTATGATTTTTACCCCAAAATTATTCTATTCCTCCCCTCTTGGCCTGTACAACTCCAAGGGATCTCCCCCCTTCTCCTCAATTCCTCCCATCCTCTTAAAAAGGTGAATTCAAGGGATTTCTTCAAAAATTCAGGGTTATTTCTTGAGGTATTCTCCTCCTCTCTCCCTTATCTTTCTCCTATCAATTTATTTTGAGATCCTATTCCCCCTTGGACTTGTGGGTTTATTGTTCATGTTTCTTTGAGTTTAAATTGTGGTTTTTGTTTTATTAGGGTTTCTTTGTGGGTGTTCATACTTATTCAGACCCTTGTGGAGTTGTTTTGGGATGGCATTGTTGAATCACTTGTGGTATGAGGTAGGTTTCCCTTTTCACATGGAATTTAAATTTAAGAATCATTGATTGCTTGTTTTTTTAACCTTATATAGATGTAAATTAGTGATTTGAAATTATTGGAATAATTTTTTGTTGTAAAACTAAGTTATTTCCTTCTTGATATGAAGTTTTTTGAAATTATTTTACTAAACCTTGCCTTCCAAGTGTTTGATAAGTTGACTATTTGGACTTTGTAAGTGATTTATGGTTTTTAAATTATGTTTTTGGTTAGTAAATGGGAGGTTATTGGTTAAATAGATTTTATAAATGTTTTTGGATTTATAAATGGTGTGTTTGTACCTTTTTAAAAACGTGGGGTTGGTTCTTTGGAACTGGTTGGTTTCTCAAAGAGTGCTCGAGGCATGTTTGGAACTTTTATATGTTGGTCCTCCTTTAAAAATTCTCCTTGTATGATCCTATTTCTTTTGTTATGTTGAATGGGATGGGTGGTCTTTTCCATTAGACTCCCTTATAAACTATTGGTTTTAAGGCAAGGGATTGTTCCTTGGGGTGATTAGGGGAGATTCTTGTGTGTGATGCTTGTGTGTGATATATGTATATATGGTTGGTTTCTTTTTTGGTTTCGATTGACACACCCCACTTTAGTATCAACATGGAAACCTGTCATAGCTATTGGATCTTCCTGGAATGGTTTCTGCACTAGTTAAGGTTATGCATTGGCTAGTGTCCCTTAGAATGGACCTTGTTCTACTTTTAGATTTTTCCCCTTGGTTAGGATAGGTAGGGTAAGATTGAGTGTGTGGATGAATTGATGTCATCGGGTGTGGAATTCCTATGGGATGAGTTTGGAGTTAGTATGTTCTAGACTATCCCTTGAGATACTAGGTTCTCCCATGTTCTTCGGCACTTAGTCATCTATGATGGATGATTGAGATTCCTTTTTTGGTTAGTTACACTAAAATGTTATATCCCATTGCCCTTGTTTTGTGTGACCAATACTCTTGTTTCCTTGTATGGTAAATCCTTTTTCTAAAGGTGATAAAATGGTTTTCAAATGTTTATGGAAATCGTTTAAGAATGTTTTACACCCTTTTTTCCTTTTAAATAATAATGTTAACCCTACTTTAATTTCTCTCTTCCTTGAAAATAATAAATCTTTCATATTTGAAAAGATACCAGTTTTAAATAAAAAGTTAAATGGACCATGTTTTGTTTTAAAGAGAAAATGAATGAAAACCTATGTTTATATATTTTATTTCAAACCTGAAATAAATGATTCTCTTTTTAGGAAATTCATTGGGAATAGATTTTTTGGGCTTGCCTAATGAGTTTTAATACTCACGCCTATACCTATTATTGTTTTTAGCTTCTGGTGTAGGTTCCAGCTTTTTTTGATCACCATAGGCGATGTTGGGTTTTGAGATCAGAAAATGACACTCGAGGTCACATGGTGGTTTATTTGTCATTAGTTTTGGTTTGGTTTTGCAGTTCATCTTTTTTTATATTTTCAAGTTTGTGTATTTATTTTGTTCAGTTCTTTTAATTATATAATTATGATTCTATGTTTATTTATGTTCCTTTAGTTTATTTATTTTGGGTAAATTCATTCCCTTTGGCTCTTGTTGATTCCATTGGGACTTGTCTATAGCTTGAGAGGATTGGTAACGCCTCTCAAGCCTTATTATGGGCTGGCTTGGGTTATAGGTTTAGGGTCGACCAGAGTTGGTTTGTGAAAAAATGGTATAAAATGGAGGTTCTTTAGAGTACCTATATTTTAGAGCACCCATTGTTTTTTGTGAAGTCAAGGTAGATGGGGTATTACCATTGGATCTTGGGGTGTATGTATGAGGAAGTGCTTGGACAAAGATTTCATTGTCGAACCTTGGGTTACCATGGGAAGTCAGGTTTTGTTTGGTTTATTTGGTTCTTGTGGGTTGTTTGGTGTTTAGAAAGCAAAGTGAGATTTCATTCAGTGGTATTGGTGAGCTCATAAGGCCTAAAAATACATGTGGAGAAAGGTACATGGTACTAAAAGACTCTCTGTGATGGTGGAATGATAGGAATATGACCACCAACCACAAAGTTAAGTCACCCATCAGCACTAGTTTCCCCCCATCATGAGCTTGTTTTGAGTCTATTTTATTTTGAGATCATTTTGAAATATTTTTTTAAATTTTGGAAACCTTATTTAAATAATTAATGTTTTGGTCTTTGGAATATGGAAAATTATTTTTAAAAGATATTTTAGAGAAAGTCTTGGGAAAAAAGAAAAAATAGAAATTATTTTTTAAATGGTATGGTTTTGGGAAAATATTTTAGGGATTTCTGAAATGTTTTGTGGAATTTAAAATTATGAGTAGATTAGGATTTGGAACAGGGGTTGAAAATTTTATTTCAAAAATATAAAGGTCATGCTTTTACCTTCGGTACTTGTATGAGCACTCACATGCATGGATGTGTGTGAGGAAGTGGATGATTGATGGCATGAGTGGATGGGTGTCAGAATTGGCATGATAATGGACATGTGTGAGGCTCCATGGAATACCATTGGTGATTTTTCACCTTATAAAGTTTATATTTCTTTTCATAAGTGTTTTTAAGAGGAAAAAATTATGATTTTTCGATAATTGTGGGTGCATAGCACTTATTCTTATGATTTTGGAATGTTTTTTAAGTGGTGTTTGGAGTTTGAGTTCTTGTTGGTGAATTAGTTTTAATTGAGTTCTTGGTTTTCCTAGTTTTTAGTGTATGCCCCCACCAAAGGTTCGATGGCTATTTTTGGTGAAACTATTGGTGGTTCACCATTATCAAACCTTCCAGTTGATCAACCTAAATATTTTATCCTTGAGTTTCAGAAGTTGAACCCTCTTATATTTTATGGTCAGGTGGGTCCTTTGGGAGAAAAGAGTGGATGTGGAAAATCAAAAGGATATTTAGTTTCCTCGAGTTTCCTAATTTTATAAAGGTAAATTTCACTACCATTATGCTCAATGGTCTGAGTTGGAAGTGGTGGAAGTTGTTTGCTTGGGCCAAGCATAGAGAAGATCTTACCTTGGATTTTTTCAAGAATTATTTCATCTGGTAGTATTTCTCTAAGGCTGTAAAGGTAAAGAACATGATTATGAAATACTTCCATCAATATGGTGATGGATCAATGATGGAGTTTTCATATCATTTTGAGGATATATATCCCTATCTTCAGGAGGGGTCTAAGGAAGATTTTGTCCAGGATCAACATTTTGAGAATGAGCTTCGTCCTAATCTGTAGTCGAAGGTCTTGGATATCAGTATAACCTCCTTTGTCGATGTGGTGAGGTAAGCTATTTGTGTTGAATCTGTGTTAGCAGGAGTGATTGAGGTGGCCAATCTCTCATTAGTCTCTAAAATAAGTGAAGGGAATTCGAGTAAAGAGATCATAAAATGGGCTAAAGTCAATGATGTGGGTATAGGATTTAGGAGGCCTCATGATCTTTCATCAACCACTTTTGTGTATAGGACCCCTGTGTGTCATCAATGTGGGAAGTAGAATCACAAAAATTTGTACCGTATAAAATCACCAAAGACCTTCCATACCTGTGGATGCCTAGGTCACTTTAAATGGTTTTTTGGGGTGTTTCTATGAAGAAGTGTGGATTTAGCTCTGAATCTTCAAAAGAAACTCCATCCCATTTTTATAAGTTGGGTTCTGTTCTAGATTCAGTTTGGAATCACTTATGATGCAAATGTCTCCTTTTTTATAATAGTTGTTCCTCATGGTGTTGTCTTTTTTTGGTATGTAAGGGGATTTTGTGTAACTTTTGGTAATCTCTGTTTTAATGCAAGAATCTTTTTTGAATTTATAAATTTCATTATATCTGTGCAAATCATGTCCCATTGTGTGTTGTGTTCATTTGATTCCTCTTGGGGTTTGTGTGTGCTTTTACAGTGTGGGATCTTGGTGTTGGCAGATATTGTTGGTTGGGCATCCGACTTGAGTTCTAAAATGGAGGGGAGTCAATTTTTTCCTCCCATGTTGGTAATCTGGGTCTATCTCTAATATTTTCTTAGTAATGGGTGGTTTTCTTTGGAGTTTTTTGATTCCGAGTCTATTTTATTTAGGTGGATGTGGGGATTTTGAGTACACCTGATGATTTTTATTGTGGAAATGATTTCAAGTTCGTGGTGTGAGTTTTATGTTGTTTTTCAAGAAATGGTACAGGGTTCTTAATTATCACTTGAGGAGTGAATTGGATCCAATTGATCATTTTGGTTAAGAAGTATGAGTTTTTTTGGTGGGGGTCAAAGTATTCTTCAGTTTGATGAGTTGGATCAAGTGAGTATGTGAACCTTTTTCCTTTAATTAATCAACTAGAAAATTTGAGTATTTCTAGGGGAAGAAAGAATAATGATGGGGAGAATTTTCATACCCTGATTTTAATTTTATTAATCTATTTTATCTTATCATTTTGTTATTGGTTTCTCTCTTGAGTTTCAGGTGTTTTGGGTTTAAATTTTTAATTTTGGACTATTTTAACTTTTTCACACAGTTTAGTTGTGTAGTTAAGGGGTTACATAATACCTCTTGAGGCTGAGATCCTTTTCAGTTAATTTTTCACTTGCACAATTTGAGTTACATGGATTCAGCAAGGTTTGTTCCAAACTATGCATCTCATAGGAGAAATCGTGCAAGTCCTTGGGTGTCTCTGGTCGAGCGTGCATGGCTAGAGCACTATTTTCTAACACTTGAAGAAGCCATGCACAAGGTTTTGTAACTTTTTATAGAACCATGTCACATGATTGGTGCACATTTTCCCAAACCATGTGGCTAAACTGTGTGGGTTATGAGTGTGTCTAGTAAGAGGTGCATGGCTGAAGAACAATTAGGGAAACCATACAGTCTAACCATACACAGTGCTTAGGTGACTTTAAAATGTGAAATGAACTTTCTACCCTCTTCTGATTTTAACCCCAAAATTTCTCTATTCCTCCCCTCTTAGCTTGTGAGACACCAAGTGAGTTCCTCCATTCTCCTCCACACATCCTTTCCTCTTCCAAGGGTGGAGTCAAGGGATTTATTCAATCTTTGGGGGTTATTTATTGAGTTATTCTCCTCATCTCTTATTTATCTTCCTCCTTCTATCATTTTCATTTGAGTTCCTATTCCCCCTTGGTATTGTGAGTCTAGGTTTCATTTTCCTTTAAGTCTAAATTGGGGGTTTTGTTTTATTAAGGTTCCTTGTGCTTGTTCTTGCTACTTCGGACCCTTGTGGAGTTGTTATGGGTTGGAATTGTAGAATTGTTGGTGGTTTGAGGTATCTTTACCTTTTCACATGGCCTTTAAATTGAACAATAATTGATTTATTTATTTTATAACATTGGACATAAATTAGTGATGTGAAATTCTTAGAGTAATTGTTTGTTTCGAAACAAATTGATTTACTTATTAATATAAAGTGCTTTGAAATTGTTTTACTAAACCTCACACACAAGTGTTTGATAAATTTCCCAATTGGCCTTTATAAGTGATTTATGGTTTCTAAACTATGGTTTTGGTTGGTAAATGTGAGGTGATTTCTTAAATGGATTTTCTAAATGGTTTTAGATTTATAGATGTTGTGTTTTTACCTTTTTAAAAAGGTGGTTTTGGTTCTTTGTAAATGGGTGGTTGATCAAAGAGTGCTCAAGGCTCGTTTAGAACTTTCATATGTTGGTCCTCATTTGAAAACTCTCCTCATATGATCATATTTATTTGGTTATGTAGAACGATATTGGAGGTCCTTGGTATGGTACTCCCTCATTAAATATTAGTTAAAAGAAAAGGATTGTTCCTTGGGATGATTAGGGGAGATACTTGTGTGTGATGCTTGTGTTTGATACATGTATATGTGGTTGGTTTTTTGTTTGGTTTATATTTTCTCAACCCACTTTAGTATCAACATGGGAACCTTTCATATCTAGTATATATTTGAGGAATGGTTGCTCCAATATTTGAGGTTTCACATTGGTTACTATACCTTATTATGGACCTTGATCTAATTTGGGACTGTGTTCCTCGATTAGGCTAGGTTGGGTAAGACTGAGCATGTGGGAGAATTGATTTCATTGGGTGAGGGATTCCTATGGGATGAGTCAGGTGTTATTATGTTCTATATTATCAACTAAGCTCCTAGGTTCTCCCATGTTCTTTGAGAATTTTTCATCTGTGGTGGATGATTTAGATTCCTTGTTTGGTTTGTTACTCTGATATTCTATATCCCATTTCCCTTGTTGTGTGTGACCATTTCTCCTTCTTTAGTGTATGGTTAATATTTCTGATAAAGGTGATAATTTTTTTTTTCAAATTTTTATGGAAATTATTTAAGAATGGTTTACACACACTTTTCCTTTTAAATTAAAATGTTAACCCTCGATGTCTTTCTCTCTTCTATAAAAACACTAAATCTCATATCTTGGAAAAGAACTCAGTTTTAAATAAAAAAGTAAATGATACATGTTGTGTTTTAAATATAAATTTTATGAAAAACTATGTTTATATATTGTATTTCAAACATGAAATTGATGATTCTTTTGTTTAGAGGAAATAAATTGGGAATAGATTGTTTGGGCACACCTAATGAGTTTTTTATACTCACACCTATATCTCTTCTGGTTTGTATCTTCTAGTTTAGGTTCCATCATGGGTTTGATCATCATGGGAGATTTTGGGTTTTGGGATCGTAGAGTGACCCTCAAGGTCACATGGTGATTTAGTTATCATCAAGTTGGCTTTGGTTTTCCTGTTTGGCTTTTGTTGTATTTTCAAGTTTATTTATAAATGTTGTTCACTTTTTTATTGAATTAGAATTATCTTTTTATTTTTCCTACATAATTTTATTTATTTTATTAAAAATAATTCTCTTTGGTTCTCATTGATTCCCTTGGTGCTTATTGCTAGCTCAGGAGGATCAGTAATTCCTCTCAGTCCTTGGCGCATGTCGGCTCAGGTGACCAGTTCAGAGTTGACCCGGGTTGGTTCGTGAAAGAATGGGATAAATTTTAGGATATTTTACTTGAGAAATATTTACATATGGTTTTTTGAATCTGAATGGAAACAAAATTATTGGAATTGAGGCTAAAAGATGAATATTTTTTAGCCATGTTTGAATCCAATTTTACAATACTAGATAGGTATGTACCTGATTTTTTTGGGACATTGAATGTAAAATTAATATATTTTACTCAAGATTAAATCAATGTTTTGTTGGAACCTAGGATGTTATTTTTTGGTTATAGAGTTTGGTTTTTGTTTTTTGTCAACCCAAGCTGGTTTGATTAAGGAGTTTGGAATACAAGTGATCTTACAGTACAGGATGGCATCATTTTTAAAGAAGACATTTTTTATTAGTGTTTTCCAAATTTTTGGGCCTCAAAATAAGGAGATTTTTTTAAAGGAAGGATTTAAAAAAAGGTGAAAACAATATGTGGACCAAAAATCATAGTTCGCAGACTGCATAGGAGGTATGAGAAACAGAGATGAAAATTAGCAAAGGGAAGATTCCCACATACCAGCACTATTTGGACTGTGAATCTTAGTACAAAAACTTCATAGAGGAAATGGTTTGTAGGAGCCTTGTGGTTATTGGGAGTCAAATAGTTCATGGGAGGTGATTTAGTTGCAGCTAAGAGGAAGATATCCTTTTGTATAAGAGATTGTTCACCACAAAGAAAGAGTTGTGGTACATGGACCACATAGGGAAAATAGTTTGTAGAAGGAACAATATATGATGTAGGTCGCACCGTATAAAATTTATAAGTAAAATGAATTAGCAAGATTTTAAGATCTATTTTCCTATATAAGGAGCACTAATACCTTCATTACATTGATATTTTTTATTATAAATCTGAAAGGAATTCAGTGAAGTCCAAAGTGGTTTGCGGGAAGACATATCAAAAAAGGATAAAAGGTTAATGAGGAGGATTCTATGAGAGGATATGTGATATGTGATGTCAGTTCGTACAATATATTTTTTCAAATCACAAATTTATATAAAGGAAAAGGGGGCCATATAGAATAGGTGGTCTGTAGGGAATTAGTTGTCCATGGAAGAGAGTAGTTTATGGAAGATAAGGGTCTGTGGAAGAAGAGGAGGTCTTTAGAAGTAGAAGAGGTCTGTGGAAGAATGATTAATCAATGAAATTAGGGATGGTTCATGGAGGAAGATGTGGTCCATGAAGAACTCAAACCATATGGTGTAGTACAGTTCATAGAATAATAGTTCACAAACTAACAGTGCGTGAAAAAGTGGATCACATATATTGGTAAAAACTAGACTTCAATGAAGCATCTATCTATAATTGAGCATGTGTACTTTAATGAAAATAAAGGTACCTACAAGTCCATAAACGATGTGTGGATTCCTCTAAAGGTTGTGATCTAGGGGGAGTTTACAGAAGTGATCTGAGGGATGTAGTGTTATATACTTAAAAAATATAAAGGTAGTTTTCCTGGAAAATATTGACTATTTCTAAACTTTTTTACTCCCCAACTAGTAAAGATTAGTGTATTTAGGTATCTCCAAAACACTTTCAACATATGATCCTAAGACTATCCCTTAGCGGTGAACCATTTAAAATTGGTGTGTTTCCTCTTTGCTTGTGATTTTATGTTTATCGCTCATTCTCATTAGACAAGTTTAACAGGTTCCTACCAAAGTGGGAACAAGGTCTATAACTTTTGAAGAAAAAGTTGACACCCTTATTCACCCCTCTCCTCTCAAGTTGTTCTAGGGTACTTCAATTTTAAAAATATATTTTACTTCATGAGAATTTAAAATCCATGAGAAGGTTTTTTATTGTTCCATAAAAGATGAGATTGAGTCTTTTAAAACTTATATTCCTTAAGATGAAAAGAGTAATAAAATTCCCAGATAGCAGGAAATGTGGAGTCATTCATCAAAGAAATTTATATGTAAGAAAATTAAGTTTTCATCTTATGATAAGTGTGGTAAAAAGAATCTCGGGGAATGTCTGGTAAATTTTTTAAAGTGTTACTAGTGTGGTAAGTTTTTTCATAAGGCCCATGAATGCAAACAAATGTGTCCTGAAAAATCAAAGAATGAAGTAACCAATATTCATTCATTTCTGAGATGTTTTAGTTGTAATTAGTTAGGTTAATATACTAATATGTTTCCAAAGTTATTTACTCAGGATGTAAATATCAAAACTGAAAGTAGAAAGGTGTGGAAAAATCTTTTACCACTACTATGATTGATTTTGGGTCATCAAATAAAGTCATGACTAGTATGTTAATTATAAATTAGAATTATGATAATACTTTTTTTACTCTAGATCTTCACATTATTTTATTTATGAGAAATTCTCAATAAAAATGGAAATATCATCTCATTAAAGTAATATATAACTTTTGGTGAAAAACATAGGTGGAAGTATTAAAGAAACCAAGATTTATAAGAATATTCCTATTATTATTAGTGGGATAGTCTTTCCTAAAAATATTATTGAACTTCCCATAGCAGAGATTAATATCATTTTGGGTATAGATTGAATTTCAGTTTACCATGCCAAGATTTATTGTAGATCAAATAATGTTTTATTCAATTATTACATACCATTGATAAAATATCAAGAAGCTTAGAAAAAAACTATATAAAATAGTGAAAGTTATCTAGAACATATTATTGTAATGATAAAAACTACTTAGATCGGTGATGTACTAGTAGTGAATGAAATTATGGATTTATTTTCTAATGATTTTCATGGTGTTATTCCTAATTAGGAGGTTGAATTTACTATTGAGTTAATGCTTAATGATAAGATTATTTAAAAACTCCTTTTATATAATAGCTCGGTTAGAACTTTTATAATTGGAAAATAAATTGTAGGGGTTGTTAGATAAAGGTTTCATTTGACCTAGAACTTCTCCATGGGTGATATTATTTTGTTTGTTAAAGATAAATATGGATTAATGAGACTTCTCATTGATTAAGGAGCCTTGAATAACTCACTATTAATAAAAATCATCATTTTACTCATATTAATGATATGTTTGATTATCTCGATAGAGAATTGTATTTTTGAATATTGATCTTAGGTTAGGGTACTATCATTTGAAAATGAAGGAGGTAGATATTATGAAGACTAAATTTCAGATTAGATATGGGAATTATGGGTTTGTGGTTATGCCATTTGGGTTTTTAAATGTTCTTCCTATATTTATGGACCTTATGAATAGAGTTTTAAATGAGTTCTTGGATAATATTTTGGATATTTTTTATTATATTTTGGTATATTCTAAAATTCAGGAGGAACATGAAATACACCTAAGGATTTTTTTTGAAAACCTTATGAGAAAATAAATTATATGGAAAATTTAGTAAGTTTGAATTTTGGTTGCAAAAAAATTATTTCCTTGAACATATTTTTTATATAGATGAAATAACTATTGACCCTACTAAAACAAAAAAAATTAAGAATAAAAAATAACCCCAAATATCATTGATATTCATAGTTTTCTTTTATTATAGGGTTATTGCTTTCATTTTTTTATAACAATTTTCTCAGTTGCCTATCCCATTGACTATGTTAACTTGAAAATAAGTTAAATTCATTTGGAAAAAATAATGTGATGATTTCTTTTCAAGAACTAAAAATAAGATTTGTGAATTCTTCAGTTTTAGCCTTTTCTTCTAGAGATGGTGAATTTTTTATCTAAAATGATGATTCATTGAAGGGACATGGGACATGGTTCTTGTATTCTTCATTTAAGGGGGTTTTCCGTGAAATAACGCGCCACACACGCCTTTGGTATTTTCAAATTTTTTTCTTGGTGCTGGTGGCACTCCTTATAAATCTCTAGCTTGGCTCCTTTATTGCCACATCTGATGTTTTGTGCTCCATAGATTTCCTTTTTGGATTTTATTTTAGTTCTTTTTGGGGAAATTTCTCCCCTATGGTGGTTTATATGTCTTCCACCTTACTGAGTTTCCCCCCGTACCTATCTCACATCATTATTTTGGGGCCACTAGATTCAGCTCCCTCTTCATTCAAAGTAGTGGTGACTAGTGAAATCTATTTGGGTTCTCATATTCCTATTCATATGGTTCCTATGATTTTAGTGGATCTAAATGATCAATAAATTATGTATGGTTTCCCAACCCTCATGCTTTTAGAGGGTGAACTTCTTAAAGCTTTTCACCACCACTGATAGTCCATTATTGCGATGTTCAAAAAATATCATCCATCCCTTATGATGTCTCCTGCTTTGTCAATTCTAGGGGAATCTCTAGTGTAGTAGAGATTTCCATCTTGAATAATAAATCCTTGTGCATTCACCTTTTTTTATATTTAGATTTCATTTAGGTCTGGTCTAGGGAGGGGTAGTCTTATGGTTAATAGGGGTTCCTGTTAGATCAAATTGGGAAATGGATGATGGTCTAGAGGGTGGTTGGATATACTAGATTAAAAATATAACCAAGTAAATTGATTATTTAAATTATTTTCCAAGGTTAACTATTATAGTTAATTAGTAGTGAGAATAAATAAATGAATATAGAGATTTTTATACCAGTTCAGTCCAAAGAGAAACTAGTCTAGTTTTATACCTCTCCACTCAGCGAGAGATACATATGAAATGAACTTATTTTTTAGGGGAAATCATAAACCAATTATAAGATCATTTTCTAGTGGAGGGATAACCATGACATTTTTATTTTTTTATGGGGATTCACAACCTAACTAAAACTAGAATTTAGATACTAGGAGTCAGAACCTGAACAATCCTAACTTTAGAATCCGAGAGTCACAACCTAAAGATAGATAAGAAGAAGGATGATTCTTTTATATAAAAAATAATAAACATAAAACTGAGAGTGCATGTGAGAAATGAGAAATAGTGTTACATACTCAAAAACCAGAATAAATTAGTATATGAACAATGAAAGCATGGGTACTGGTTCATGATAAATGTGGATGTCTCTTCAAGGAAGTTGTATATGTAGAATTTTTTTCCAGCCTAAGAAACCCTCTAGTAGAGATAATATAGTATCTCATAGGGGTTAAAATTTCAGAATTGAGCTTTGATTCTCAAAAGGTTCATTTACTCATGGTTATTCTCGATATAGTTTTCTTCTTTGAAAGCATCTTGAGGTCTTTAAATGGGATCTGAAAATACTAACAGACCAATCTTGAGCTAAGTAAAACAATTAAAAATATAAAAAAAAATTATCATAAGAGATAGTATTTTCATCAAGAAAAATGATAACAAATAAATTTCTAAATTCAAAAATTAAATACCAATTCAAAATTATTTTAATTACTCATTAAACGATAATAATAAGTCACATAAATACCATAAAAACATAATTCAATTTGAAATTTAAAAATCAAATATTAAATTTATTTTAATTTAATGTATCATTTAATTTAAAAATTAATTATACTTAATTATATACCATAAAATGTGTTTGAATAAATTCAATGTCACTAAATATTAATTTAGAAAAGATTTGTTTAAATAAATTAACAAAAAATATTAAAACATAAATATGATGAAAGTGTTACATAAGAGTAGTGAATAAGTTTTTAAAAACATATTTTAAAAAATAAAAATATTATAATAACACTTTTCATGACTTATATATAATATATATTAATATTATAAATTGATAAAACACTTAAATAAATTAAAATAAACATGTAGTTAATCAAAATATAAAAATTGATGAAAAATAGAGTATTGAAAAAAATAGAGCAATACAATTTTAACTTGAGATTGCATAAATTTTCAACTAATGATAGAATATTTTTCAACTGAAGATAGCATAAAATAATTTATACCTGGTGGTAGAAAGAATCTACAATAATTGTAGATATACCATTAAGTCACTCCATCAAAGAACTACCAGTGTAGATCTACCATCATAAATAGAGTATCTACTATTTTTATTTAAAAAAATATATATTGCTGGTATTTTAAAGAGTTCTACCATTAGAAGAATAAATGATCTACCATTGGCATGGAAAAATAATACACCATTAGAGATAATATATCATTAGAACTAATATACTGTTCAGTTTAAAAAAATAATATACTATTAGAGAACAAAAAATGATAATCTTTAAGTTATATTTTTATTTCAAAGATATACTGTTAGTTTTATATTAAGATATAAGATCTACTATTAGTTATATATTTATCTCTAAGATATACCATTAGTTATATATTGATATTAGGATCTATCATTAGTTATATATTGATATTTAATATCTACCATTTGTTATATATTAAGATATACCATTGATATATATTAAAATCTTTTATTAGAAGATTGAAATGGTGATATACCATTGGAAGAGTGGAGATATACCATTGTTAAAAAATTTATATACCATTAGCTTGAGTAAGTGGTGCTGATCATCTACCATTTAAGTACATGGTGGTGATATTCCATTAGAAGAAAATGAATCTACCATTATACTAAAAATATAAGCAGAGGAAGAGGAAGCTAGTTTCATGTGATTCCATGGAGGAAAAGGTTGGAGGATCCTTGAAGAACAAAGAGATAACGAATAGTGTATTATCTTATGCACAAACTTCACACTCAAACTTCAGTGAAATATTAAGCCATTTAATGACATAATTATAAGTTTGTATAGAATAATTAAATGAATATAATTTCTATATCTTTCCAACTAATTATAATCACTTCAATAAAAAATTATATTAAATGATATGATAAAAAATAGTAAAAATATGATTTTACCACTACATAAAAAATTTATGTATTTAGGCCTATTTTTCAGGTACCTAAATGAAATTTTTATATTTTCATGTATTTTAATGAAATATATAAAAAATTATTTTATTTATAACCAAAAAAATCCCTAGTGATTTTGATGTGAATTAAAAGAGATATCAAAGAAATTTAAAATATTTTCATTCCTAGAAATTCTATAATTTTAGAGTTGTTTCATAAACATCAAACATGTTTTGCACCAATTAAAAAATTTAAACTTCCATTTATTCTAATTAAATGTAAGAAAATGAGTTGTATTTCCAAGCGAACAAATTTTTTATGAACCAGATCATTATAGCACATGTTATAATTGAATAATTAAATAAAACTATAAATCAGTTTAAACTGAAAATAATTCTTGAAACCAAAGGCATGCAGAACGTTTGAGAAAAAATGCGAACATGATAGAGATAGAATTACACTTCTTCATAGTTGAATAAAATTAATATATACTTCTAATATTTCATATAAAACAATAATTATAAAATTATGATTATTAAGACACATCTTATATTAAAAATACATAGAAATTTAAAAAATGGTTTTCAAATAAAATAATAAGAGGGTTTTGGATTTTTAAAAAAACATAAACTAACATGTAATCAAAAAAACAAAAATACATGCATACACAAGCCCAAAAAATCTCCCCATTTTTGTTTTATTATAAAACCTGTACATTTAAAACCAAATTTCCCCCTTTTCTGTAAATAAACAAAATAATACAAAACAAAAACCCCCTATACAAATGAAAAGAAAAAATATTTAATCTTATAACATCCCAAGTTAAAAATTGTTTTTTTTCAAAACTAATTAGAGTCTAAAGTCTTAGTAAACATAACTTTTAGCTTATTTTTAGTTCTGATAAATTCTAAAAAAATATCACCTATATATAAATGATCTCTAATAAAATGAAATCTAAGATCAATATGCTTAGTTCTAGAATATTGTAAGTGATTTTTAGAAATATAAGATTCAGAAGAATTATCAAATTAAATATAAAATTTATCATGATAAATAAAAAATAACATAAATTTTTCTTAATCAATAAGTTTTGAGAAAACATTCTAGAAGTTGTGATATTCTCTGCTTCTGCAGTAGATAGAGCAACAAATAGTTTCTTCTTGGAAGAGTAACAAATTAATATTTTTCAAGAAAATGACACATACTTGATGTCCATTTTTAGTCAATTGTACAACCTCAAAAAATTAGATTCAGAATAAGATATTAAATCAAAACACTTATATTTCAGATAAAAAAACAAGAGTTAATAGTTCCTTTAACATATCAAATTATTATTTTTACAACTTTAATATCAATCTCTTTATAATAAACTTGAAATCAAGGACATGGAAAAAACATAACATGATATCAGTTCTATATGTAGTTAAATAAATAAAGTTACCTATCAAACATCTATAAACTTTAATATCAATAGAATTACCATACCAATCAACATCTAATTTATAACTGGTACCCATAAGTGGTTTTCATAGATTTGAAAGAATCAACTTTCTCAACAATTATTTAGCATACTTAGATTGATTAATAAAGATCCTACATTTTCTTTGAGAAATTTGAAGTATGAGAAATAAATTTAATTCTCCCATTAAACTCATTTAAAACTCAGAATACAACAAAGTAAAAAAATAATTACAAGTAATTTCATTACAAGAACCAAAAACTATATCATCAACATAAATTTATAAAATTAAAATATCATTAGAAATTATTTTAATAGAAAGGGTAGGATCAACAATTCCTTTCTTGAAACCATTATTTAATATAAATAAATAAATCCTTCCATACCAATCTTGATGTTCTTATTTTATACTATACAAATCTTTAGATAATTTAAAAACATTATTAAGATATTTTTCATTTTCAGAACTTGGGGGTTGATAAACATAAACTTATTCGGTTATAAAACCATTTAAGAAAGAAATTTTTTGCACCCATTTTATATCATCTATAACATTGAAAATTAGAAAAATACAAAAAAATTATAATATTCTATAACCTAAAAATAGGTGAAAATGATTTTTTTAAGTCTATACCATTCTCTTGAGAGTATCATTGTGAAAAAAGTATAGATTTATTTTTGAAAATCTATTCAGATTCATCCAACTTGTTTATAATGATACACTTAGTTCCAATTACCTGGTTATCCTTAGGGAATTCTACTAAAGACCAAACATTATTACTGAAAAACTAATTCAGTTAATATTGTATAGAAATAATATAGTTTTAATATTTTAAAGCATCACTAAAATTATTAGGAATAAAATAAAAAATAAAATCAGAAATGGAATAAAAATTTAAAATAGAATTTCTAGTTTTAAAACCAGAATCCACATTACCAATAATATTTTCAATGGGATGATATTTATGAATCTTCCATGATCTTGGATTAGGTTGATAAGGAGTGTACTCACCCTTAATTGATTCATCCTTATTCTGAGGTTTTTCTTCACCAAAATTAAAATCTATAAACTCATCATCAATATTTTCCGAAACAAATTTTTGAAAATCACAAGATTCATCAAAATTTTTAAGTAAAGATTATTCAATATTCATGGTATTCTTATTATAAACTCTATAATCATTATGGTTTGAATAATAACCAAGAAATATACCTTTAAAACTTTTATCATCAAACTTATCTAAATTATCTTTTGTATTTAAGATAAAAACTTTAAAACCAAAAACTTTAAAATTAAAAACATTTGGTTTTCTACCATTAAATAATTCATAAGGGGTTTTATTCAATAAAGATATAATATATATCCTATTCAAAACAAAGAAAGTAATATTAAAAAAAATTATCCCAAAAATATTTTTGGCAAATTATATTCATTAATCATGGTTCAATATATCTCTTAAATTGTTCTATTTTTACTTTCTACAACACCATTTTGTTACAGTGTTCTTAGAGCATAAAAATTATAAGCATAACCATTTTATTCACAATTGTTTCTCAAAATTAAAATTAATAAATTAAACACCATTATCAATTCTAATAGAAATAATTAAACAATCATTAATATTTTGAACTATCTTACAAAAAAATCTAGTTAAGGTTTCATGATTATGAAACATGAAATAAACCCATCTAAATCTATTAAAATCATTATTAATAACAAAAACATATTTCTTTACACTTAAACTAATAGTTTTCATTAGACCAAATAAATAAAGATGTAATAATTCAAGTGGTTTATAATTGTAATCATTTTTGGTGGAATTTAAATATTCCTTATGATTCTTAGATTTTAAACACAAATCAAAAACAATATATTTAGTTAACCTTAACTTAAGTAAATATTGAACATGCCCATACTTAGATAAAATGTGTATCATTTGGAAATGAGCATATCCAAGCCCTATATGACAAAAGAATATCATTTTTTCTATAATATTAAGACACTTAACAATTTGATTAGAGAGATTAGATAAATTAATAGAATAAATACTATATTTTCTATTAGAATAAAATAAAACAATTTTATTTTTAAAAAATATGCATTTATTATATTCAAATTTACATACATACCATCATTACATAGTTTTGATATACTAATTAAGTTATGTTTCAAACTTTCAATCTATAAACTTTATAAATTAAAAAAACATTAGAACTACATACTTCTCCAAAACCATTAAACTTGTCTTTAGATTTATCTCCAAAAGTGATAGATCCTCTATCATATTTGATTTAAGAGAGAAAATTTGATAGGTAATTGGTCATGTACTGAGAATAGACATTATCCATGTACTATATGTTGTTCATGAGACATCCAAGACAATTTTCCTATAAAAAGAAAATAATTTACATTTTTGGTACTTATATTAATTTTGGTTCAATTGGGTTTGTAATAGAATTTTGAATTACCCATACAAATTTAGTACATTTACTATAAGGTAATCAAGAAGATAAATTCTTTGAAATAAAATTCTTAGTATAACCAAGATATTGAATAAATCTAAGAGAACACTTATTTGCATAATGACCTTGCATACAACATTGAAAGCAAGTAACACAAGAAACTTTTCCAATATAAATTCTAATAAATGTAGTCTTATATAATTTGGGAATAGGTGGATTATAAACAAAACTAGTTTATCTTTATTTAGTTTCATAAAATATAGCATATTATCATATTTTTCTATTCCTTGAACAAAAGATGATAACATCAGTTTTAATTTTACAACATCATTTTTAAGATTATTATTTTATTTTTTTAAAAACTCAAAATCATTATATATATTACCTTTAGAACATTATGAAAAATATTATTTTTCTTATTTAATAGAATAATTCTCCTCATTGAGATTCTTAATTTCTTTTATAAGAATTTTATTTTCTTCTCTTAATTATTTATTTAATTCAGTAACCCTTAAAGCATATTTTTTTTTTGTTTTCTATTTTCTTCATATAACTCATCAAAACTAAAACCATCACTATAAAAATAATATCTAAAATTAGAATTATTACTAATATCATTTTTATTTATCATAATTAAGAATAGATTAGTTGTCTCCTTTTCACTTTTAGATTCATCACTTGAGTCTGATACTTTGGTGAAACTCCATCCAGCATGATATGCACAGTTCAATTATTTTATCTTCAAATTATTACTTCACCTTTGGAAAGTTAGTTTTGATGCATCCTTTATTTCTACATTAATAACACATTACTTCTGGTACATATTTTTTATCCTTATTTTCCTTTTGACCATTCCTTTGATATTTACTAGGTCTATTTTTAAAAAAATTATTTCTATTTATCAAATTATAAATACCTTTTATTATGTTTTAAATATTTCCTTTTTAATTTTACTATTCCTTATATTCGAAAGGGTTATAATTAAAATTTATATGATTTTTGAAAGCAATACATTTATTCTTTGTTGTCTCTTAGGCTGTAATATTCTTCAACTCAATCACCAATTGAAGAAGTGATCTGATGAGTTCATCCAATTTATATTCTTGGAAATTATTACTTTCATCAATGGAAAACTTATTTTCATTCCATTTCTTCAGTATTTCTCATAGAAATCATTCAATAAGTATCAGGCTTTCCAATGCTTCTTTAAGTAAACTCATTCCATTCATAATGATTTTGAATTGGTGGAAAATTTGATTTATTATTTCATCTTCACCCATCTTGATGTCCTGGTACTTACCCCAAATCATTCTAATAATAGTTCAAATCAATTTGTTTAAGCCAAGGTAAGTGACTTGAGGAATCTTTAAAATCTCATGAGTTTTCTTACAATCATATACATAATTAAAAATGATTAAGTTAATAGAAAATTATAAGATATTAACAAAATTTTAATTTAAAACATATCCAGTAGAATCGTTTCTTGTCACAGTGTCTCGATCATATTTTGATAGAGTGTATGATTTTTTCATGATTGAAAAATGTTCAATGCTCAAATATTAAAGGTATGAATCCATTCTGGATCTATAGTAGTCATAATCATTTATATCAAAGTGAGATGGATTCTATAAAATCCAAGCATCGTTTATATTCACTTCTACCATCTTAAAGATGTTGTACTTAGACTCTGAGGTTTAGGAATTGGTTATCACAACTAAACATAAACAAAAGACACTTTAGAAGTATTGGATAATTTTAAAAGGATCAACCATTGATATCAATTGTTAGGCCGGATAGGGTAATGGAAGATGGTCTAGAGGGGGTGATTAGACTAGATTAAAAATTTAATCAAATCAATTGATTATCTAAATTAATTATCAATTTTAATTATTATATTTAATTAAAAGTATAAATAAAGAAATGAACACAAGGATTTTTTTGGTTCAGTCCAAAGTGAACCTAGTATAGTCTATACCTCTCTACTCAGCGATAGATACATGTGTACTAAATTTATTTTTAAGGGGTAATCATAACCTGATTAAAAAATCCTTCTCTATTATAGGGATAACCACAACACACTGACTTTTAAATGGGGAGTCACAACCTAATTACAACTTGAATTTAGATATAGGGATCAATAAACCAAATGGTCCAAACATTAGAATCTATGAGTCACAACCCAAAGATAGAGAATAAGAATATTTTTTTTGTATGAAAAAAATAAACAAAAAATAGAGAGTGTGTGAGAGAGATGAGAAATAGTGCTACAGACTCAAAAAAATAGAATGAAGTATAAGATGAAAAATGAAAGTGAAGGTACTAATTCTTTAGAAATATAGATTTCTTGTAAATGAATTAGTATCTGTATAAGTTTTCATTATTTCCAAGTTAAATTTTTATTAAGACCCACTTTTATGGAAAAAAATGGGAAACTAGAAAGTCAACATCACATCAAGCACAAAAGTAGAAAACAGAATTATAGGAGATCAGCTTGAAAATATTGGATACGGATTCCTTGAACAATTTCCAAGACATTTCTTTTACCTTTTTTCTCAGTTCTTCGCTGATGATCACTTCAAAATGAGAGGTCAAATTGTCCCAAACTTGTAAGAACTCCTCCAATGTAATATTCCTTTCACTGAAGCCTCTGGTCAAAATTAAGTGTTGTTTGTCAATCCAAGCAGCATGCTCCGTGCTTACACCCACTTGAACTGGTCTTCCATTCATCCTTTATGTGTCCTCCTTTGCGGCCTAAATGATTAGAAACCCCTCCATAATCTCTTTCTCATAGTACATGAGGAGGTCCCATGAGTTTTCTAAATTTGTAGAATCCTTCCCTCCTACTGTTGAAGGCTCTCCCTTCCAGATCACCAAAGGATCCACCAATCTACTTTCTTGATTCTCAGCTCTATTCATAAGAGAAAGACCAATATATGAAGTAGTCCGTATAGGGGTCTTACTTGAACCCAAGACCACTTCCTTATTCAAGGAAGAAACCCCTGGAATGGCCTATGTGACATTGTATTTGGCCTTGCTTGCTGATACGGTAACTATAGTCTTTGGAGTTCCCAAATAATCTTTGTGCAGTCTTGACTTCTTCCCACCCTTGGGAGCCAAAAGGCTTCTGGTTAGAAGGTTTTCTGGTTTCTCTTTCCTTGAACCGGATCAAACCAATTCCTCTTTCTCATAGTCTGCACTAGTCCAAGATACCCCCTCTTGGTCACTTAAGGCCCCATATTGGTTACTCAATTCCTCCTCTTCTGAGTGTCTACTCCCGCACTGTTTACGTTTCCACCTAGGAATGAATGTATCCCATCCTTCGAGATCCTCATTTTCTTTCCCTGCATCATCCAATTGTGAGAACTGATTTTTCACCTCAGTCATCTTTGAATCCTTGTGAAAAAGGGCCACCTGGGATATTGGCTCATACACATTAGGAATATGAGACTCCTTTAGTGCCCTAAAATCGGCCTGAGAATCAGCACCTCTAGGTTTGAAAAGTTGGAAAATCCTCTTTACACCCCTTCCAAACTTAACTGCCTCAACAAAGGATGAGGGAGACTGACCTCCACCTGGCTGAAATGCTACCCATTTTCTTCCACCAACACCTCCTACAGCCAAAGACTCCTTTGCAGGTCCTACCTACAAGTCCCCATTCAGCAAAGTAGCATCATAAAGCTTCCTTTCATCCTATTTGTCACCTAAAGGACTACCTGTTGTAGCCACAATAGGATCACCACCTGGAATGGCCAATTAAAGATCACACTTTAGCCTACCAAACAAATCACTGACCTTTGGTTCAGAAGGTGGCATGCATATAGGTTTCTTCAGCACTGGTTCACCAAGAGCAAGACCAGAATCCGTGATATTCTCCTGCAACCCAGAGTGGCTCCCATGCTTAGAGTGATGATAAAGAGCATCCCCATAACCCAACCAAAGACATACCGAGTAGTGATCAACCCAGGATTCAAAAACAACAGCTTGACTGCATCGGAACTCCTCACCAACTGTGATCCAAACCCACTCAACCGTCGGCTTTGAGATATCCAACTCAACACAGATCCTCAGATTAATTAGGTGTCACACCGAAGACGATCGACTATCCGAATAGAGGTAGTGACCCACCATATTTCCTAGAATTAGAATAATAACAGGGTTTTGAAAATGCAAGGGAAGGTGAGGGAAACTAACCCATGTCACTGCGAGGGATAAATCCCGCTTCATATGAAGAAAGAGTATCACATAGGGATTCAAAGTTTTATATCGAGCATTGATTCATAATTTTTTTTGTACTCATGGTGCATCTCAGTATAGTTGTCTTCTTTGAAATTACCTCAAGGTCTTTAAATAGGATATGAAAATACTAATACACCAATATTTATCCAAGTAAAAATAATAATAATCAAAATAACATAATTAACCAGGAGGGAGAGTATTACCATCAAGAATAATGGTAACAAATAAATGTTTGAATTAAAAAATTAAAGACCAATTTAAACTAATATTAATTAACTATTAAACGATAATAATAGATCAATGAAATCCTATAAAAAATCATGATTCAATTTGATTATTTAAAATCAAATATTAAATATATTTTAATTTAATTCATCATGTAAGTTCAAAATTAATTATACTACTATAAATACCATAAAATATGTTTGAACACATTCAATGTCATTGAATATTACTTTAGAAAAGAGTTAGTCAATGAAATTAACTCAAACTATTTAAACATAAATAAGATTAAAGTGGTATGTAAGAATAATGAATACTTTTTTTAAAATATTTATTAAAAAATAAAATAATATAATAACAATTTTCATAGATTATATATAATATATATTAATATTAAAAATTAATAAAACACTTAAAAAAATTAAAATAAGCATGAAATTAATCAAAATATTAAATTTTATGAAAAATAGAGTAATGAAAAAAAATCTGAATAATATATTTTTAACTAGAAGTAGCATAAATTTCCAATTGATGGTAGCATATTTTTCAACTGATGATAGAATAAAATAATTTATACATGGTGGTAGCAATAATTTTCTACCATTTTAGATCTACCGTTGAGTCACACTATCAAAGATCTACTGGTGCAGATCTACCATCACAGGCAGAACATCTACTGTTGGAAATTTAAAAAAATATATCACTAGTATTTTTAAAGAGATTTTCCATTGGAAGAATAAATGATCTACTCTTGTCTTGAAAAAAAATATACCATAGGAACTAATATACAATTGGAACTATTATATTGTTGGAACTAATATACCATTGGAACTAATCTACTATTAATTTTAAAAAATAAACTATCATTATAGTACACAAATAGTCTACCATTAGTTATATATTGATATTCCAGATCTACTATTAGTTATATTTTGATATTTAACATTTACTGGTAGTTATATATTGATATTTAAGATCTACCATTAGTTATATATTGATATTTAAGATCTACCATTAATTATATGATAATATTTAAGATCCACCATTAGTTATATATTAAGATCTATCATTGGTATATATTAAAGTCTACCATTGGTATATATTAATATCCATAGTTGTAATATTGAAATAGTGATATACCATTGGAAGAGTGAAGATATACCATTACTGAAAAATTGATCTACCATTTTCTTGAGAAAGAGGTGTTGATCTTTTACTATTATAGTACATGGAGGTGATCTTCCATCAAAACAAAATGAATATACCATTACAATGAAAACCTCTATAAAAATTGGAGAAAGAAGTAGGTTATAGGTTCTTCCATAGAGGAAAAAGGCCTGAGGATCTTTGAATATGAAAGAGATGATGAATAGTGTATTATATTATACACAAACTTCACACTCAAACTTTAGAGCATTTTTATGCCATATAAATGATAGAATTTGAAGTTGGTCCAAAATACTTAAATGAAGATAATTTCTTGATATTTAAATATAATAAATAAGTACTTCAATATTATTAGTATATTAAAATATATGATATAATAATATTGAAAACATGATTTGAACATTGAAAAACAAATTGCAGTAATCCGGCCTATTTTTGAGGCACTTAAATAAAATTTTTAGATTTTCATATAATTTTATGAAATATTTGTGCTGACCATTGCTGAAGTCAGTCAAAGTTTAATTACTTATATTTCTACTAACTACTGTATATTTGGAATGCAGGGTCGAACCCAAAGGGAAGGTGATTATAACCACTATTCTTCTAAAAACTTTCAAAAAGACACCACTATTGTCAGTAGTGGGAAAGATTTCCTATTTTTTAACTTTTTTATTTTTTAAAAAAAATATGTTTTTATAAGGAAGAAAAGAAACACCACATTTTTTTTGTATTTTGATCTAGGCTAAGATGAATTTGAAAATAGTATAAAAATAGTGAACAACAAATATTAAGAACGCTTATAAATGAACTATAAAAGTAAATCACCTATGGAAAATTATCCATTTTACTAATTTTCAAAGTATTCCAATTCACTTAAATGTTGTTTTAGTATACCACCATTTAAAGAGAATGACTTACTTCTCTCTCTAAGAGTTAATTCAGATAGGTTGATCAAGTTCAGATTTCGCCACCCCAAAATAGATCAAATGTGAAAATCGTTATTTGAAAATGACAACAAGACAAACTCACCGTAAGTCCTGAAGTTTTATGAATTTATTATCTTTTGAAAGATGTATACATGATCAATCTCTCCAATTGATTGTGGAATTCTGAAATTAAGTTCTAGTGGTGAAAATAAATTTAATGAATTTAGTATTGATCTTGATGATCAATACTGAATACATTGAAATGATGAAGTGAAAAAGAAAATGAAAAGATAACTAGTGGAACTTCAACTTCTCCCCGAACTAGAATATTTAACTAGAAAACATGTTCATTATCATAATAGATTTTGAAAACATTTCTAAACAAAGTAAAAGTGTTCAAATACAAGGGAAAAAGAACTCCCTAAAATATTTTTTGCTCCTATGCTCCTTCAATGTATGTCATCCATGAGTATCTTCTGTTCAAAAGAGAGAAAATCTCTCGAATCTCTAATGATGCTCTGGTAGAATCTATCCTTTAATATCTATCTGGAATCTCACTACTTGATTTGCTTTTAAATCCTACTGTAATAAGTTGCACATCACCCCCTCTTTTCCACCGACTTCAAGTATCCCTCACTTATGCACCACGCACTTGCATTTTTTCATGACTGAAAGGTCGTGCTAACTTTTCCTATGTAACTAACTCTGAGTGAGTTAGTTGAACACACTTGGTCATTTTTCCATCTCTTGAATGAACCTGCATAAGAAAAACAAACTCAATTAAAACATGAAGGAAATAAAAATCTATAATTTAAGACAATATCTTATTAAAAAGTCTTTTAAAATAAATAATAATCTTTTAAATAATGTTATTAAATAAATTATTTTATTAGTATTATTAAAAACTAGTAATTATATTATTGATTAAAATGAAATAAAATTTATTATAAAAATATTTATTATTTTATTATAAAAGTTAACTTATAATAATTTAATTATTATAATTTGATTGAATTTGTTAAAATTAAAGTCATTATTATTATTTAAGTATAAAAGGTTTTATTAGTTATTAATTTAAATGCTAAATTTTTATTAATTAATATTATTAAATTAAATTATAAACATTAAGTTTATTATTACTTTAAAATTTAAAATTATTACCATTTTAAATTAATTAGTTTAGTTTATACTAATTTATAAATTATTATTAGTATTTATTTTATTGATTAATTTAATTATTAAAAAAATAAGTAATTTAAATTTATTTAGAATTTATTATTTAATTAATTTAGTTTATTTAAAGTTTTATTATTAATTTTATTTTATTAAAATTAATTATCATATATTTATTATATACTTGTTATTATTAAAAATTAATATTAAAATTTAGTTTTTTTTAATTTTAGTTTTATTTCAATTTATTATTATTTTTTAATTATTATTTTTATTAATTTATTCTTATCCTCCCCCCAAATTGGCGCAATATGAGGGAAGGGTTTTGTTAAGTCGGTGGGTTAAGGTAAGCAGGGGTGATGGCTTGAGAGACTCCTCCTCCTCAGCTTCTCCGACAGCTCGTGGAAGTGCAGTTCCTCTACTCAGGGCGGCAACGACTTATACAAGTCTTCTCCTCCTTCCAGCGGAATGACACAACTCCAACAGTGGAGACACCTAACTCCAGATCCCCTTTGCGGTGGATTTCAGCAGCATGGAAAATTCTTCAGGTACGACAAGCTCCAATCATGGTTGCAGCTCGACCTCCTCGGACTAGTGTAGTGATGCGGGTTAGAATGTAGTGGTGATGCTTCGGTGGAAAGACTTTGGATGACTGATAGTAGGAGTACCTCTGGTGGCGCAGCTCCTCTTCGATACCCTAACACAAAAAAATCAGGTTTCAGTTTCTCACCAGCTTCTGTCTCAACCTCGGGGTGGTGACATTGGCTTCAGCTCCTCCCAGATTTCCACAACACGATGACGAACGTCTTGCAGTGGTGGTGGCTTCGGCTTGACTCACGGCAATGACTCCAGCAATGACAGAGGCACCACACGACAACTTCATTCAGAGGCATGGAAACCTAGATCTATAAATAAAACTGTTGTTAAATTTCTATTTCAAATCTATATAAATTTGTTATGTGTGATGTTTTGCGGGTGTGGCGAAGGGTGGAGTAAAGATGGTTTTATATTTGATTGTGAGGTAGTGGTGATTTTGGTTGAATCATAGTGGGGGAATGGGCATAGCATTGGTGAGAAGCAGGGGAGCGATGGTGTGATAATGAAATGAATCGGTCATGACGAGAGGATGGCTAACAGTGATGTGCAGAAATGAAGCAGGGGAGTGAGGGTCAACAATAGTTAAAGAGAACGAGAGGTCACCGTTAACTTTAAATTAGAGGGTAAAAAAGTTACCGGTAGTGATAAAATTAAAGGATCACTGATAGTTTATAAAAGTTCACTGTCACCAAAAAAATAAAAGGCCACTGTTAGTTGCAAAAGTAAGAGGTTATTGATAGTTAAAAATAAAGAGGTTACTGTTAGTTAAAAATAAAATGGCCAACATTAGTTAAAAATAAAAAGGTTGCTGATAGTTATAAATAGGTAAAGGTCACCGATGCAATGGATAAAAGATCACCATTGGGGATGACTAAAAGGTCACCGATGTGAAAGCAAGACCGATGGCAATAATCATCCGCAACGGTAACATACTAAAAATAAAACTAATGGTAGCTTAAACAATAAACTCACAGTGACGCACAAAAAATAACACTATATAATTTGAATTTAAAATTAAAACTTAAGTGAATTAAATGACTTAATAAACTAATAAACTAAAATTATTTAAATTAGAATTAAAAACTAAAAGTAAATCAAATAAATGATTTGCAATTGGGTTACTATTAAAACTGCATATGAAAAATTAAAATATAAAAGTTTTAAAGAACTAAGCTAATTAATTAAATTAAAATATGAACACTTAAAAATAAATACACATTAAATTATTAATCTAAAAACTTAAATTATTAATTTTTATTAAAAAATAACCAAATAATTAAATATAAAAATTAATAAAGCTAATTTATTTTAATGAGTCAAAATTAAAGGGAAAAATATTAAATTTAAAACTAAGTTAATTAATACACAAATGTGATGATTAATTGGTTCTTTAATATTAATGTCAATTTATTAAAAAGTGAGTAGATTAAAATAAACAAAACTAATTAACAAATAATTAAACTACAAAAGAAAAATAAAATAAAAATAGTTAATTTAATATCTAAAAAATAAATAAATAATTATATTTTTTTTAATTAATAATATTAATTATAAAAATACGAAATTACATTTATTGAATAAAAAGTGATTAAATAATTAATTAAACCATTATAAATTAAGTAAAAAGATGTGTAAAAACTATATAAAACAAGGCCACATCAAATATATAAAAACTTTTTAGCTTTTTAACTAAATAAATTCCAAGAAATTACAATTTTAATATAAATATATATCATATAAATAAAAATTATTTAGTTGTTGAAATTCCATAATTATATAATTTCTTTATAAAATTAAAACATTTTTTAAACCACTTAAGAAACAAATTTAGACTCCCATTTATTCTAATTAAATGTATCAAAATGAGTTATCTTTCGAAAGGAAACTTTTTTGTAAGAATATGATTAGTATAATTCATGTTATAATTTAATAATGAAAGAAAACTATAAAGTAGTTTAAACTAAAAATAATTCTTGAAACCCAAAGCATGAATAAAGTTCAATTCAAAATGAGAGCATTCTAAATATATAATTAGACTTAGTTTTGGTTTAATAAGATGAATATATACTTGTAATATTTCATATAAAATAAGAAAATTAAAATTAATATCACTATAAGAAAAGATATATTAAACATATAGAGAACATGTAAAAACAGATTTTTATATAAAATAATAAGTGGGTTTTGGATTATTCAAAAACATAAACTAACATGTAATCAAACTAAAAAAATACATGCATGCACATGCAAAAATAATTCCTTCTTATACAGTGTTCAATAGATTCCCATTGAGGAAAGGAGTCTTCTCTGTCCAAGATGTGGTTCCAGCATACTGGAATCCCGCTTCCATTCTAGAATCAGACTATTCTTAAATCCATTGGGAATTATTTTGATCTCTTTGTCTATGATGATGAAGCCCGACTTCATATATAAATACAATGGTGGCTTGTATCTATATATAACTTGATTAAGATTCTCCTATTTTATACAGGATCATTCTTCATGCAGGGTAAGACCTATCTCTCTAGCAGTGCATGTTGTATCCATTTTCTCCAAGATTTTTCTCCCAATGATCTCTCTAAGGTCATTCAAACTCCTTATGCAAGAACAATTACCTTCCAATCAGTTTAAACGTGAGTTACCAAGTCATCCGAAAGGCCCCTCTGTGGTTTCTGTTCTAGTGGATCATGGGAATTTAGATAAATATTTCTCTATTCAATAGATACTTGGCATGGTCCTAAGACAGATACATGGGTTTCATCCCTAGATTCTTATTTTTTGAATTAATCTTGTATTCTAGTGGAGTTTCTTCCTTAACTTGTGAAAGATACCCTATCTATGATCACTTTAGATGATGATCTAATCACTGGGTCTTTGGAAGTCCTTGAGGACAGGTCTACACCTCCCCCCGATGGTTCTTAGGATCCCAAATCCCTTAAAATTCTTATGAATAGGTCTCCTAACACCTTGGAATAGTTTTCCCCTCCCATTAACTACAGATTTTCTCTTTAAGAGGTGATTTCTTTTCCTACTAAATCCACTGGACCTCTTCTTTGGATATTTGGTCTCTCAGACTTGTGGTTTTGGAATCCCTTGTCCCAGTGGAGGGTTCCAGTGTTGGTTTTCTTACCACTCAAAGTGTTCCTCTACAAGATTAGAAGGATGATACTTTTGAATCAATAAATTATTTCAGTTAATTATCTTCTTCTGATGAGGATCCCCCTATCATTTCCCCTCATTGGATAAAGAAGAGGAGTATCAAGCCCCTTCCCAAAACTCCCTAAAATAGAATCACTCATTATATGTTAAATTCCAGTTCTGTTATTGTAGATGTTTCATATGTTGCCTCTGAACCTAAGGTCTCCTTTGAAACAAACTTTTGATTTATACTCTGATTTGTAATTCTAGGGGACTTGGATCCCCTTCTAAGATCCAGTATCTGCTCAAATTCATTAGGAGTAATGAAATTTCACTATTGGCTATTTTTTGGAACCAAAACAAGGTGTCCTTTCTATTTATGTATTTTCTCAAAAGGTTATCATGAATAATAGTATTCAGTTTTATCCTACTTATTCTCATATATAGTTCTTATATAAAGGGAAATTATATGTGGATTTTTTTTATTGCTCTGTTCAATATATTTTAGTTAAGGTCAGTAAAAAACAATCTTATTTTCTTATGTTTGTAGTTTATGAATGATGTGATGTCAATGTAAGGGTCAATATTTGGCACTCTCTATCTTCAACCAATACCACATCTCATGAATGGTTTTTAGGGGGTCACATAAACACCATTCTAGAATAATATAAAAAGAATGTTAGAGGTATTTATTTGTGTAGGACTATAGATGACATAAAATCTTTTTTAGATCAGAACAACTTTCTTGATTTGGGATACACTGGTAATTAGTTCATTTAGTATAATAATAAAATAAGATCTAGTCAGATTTTGGGTTTATTGGATTTATGTTTGGTAAATATTAAAAATATTGATACCTTATTAGGCTCTAGTGTCAAACATTTTCATCAGTGTCTATCTAATGATTTTCCCATACTTCTATAAATCCATTATGTGCCTACTGATAAAAGGAGTTTCTTTTTATCTAAAAAATTTCTAGATCTCCAGGCTCTAGTTTGTTAGTCCATGGTTCTTATTTGGGGCCATTTTCAGGTTTTCATTGGGTTATTCTTCTCAAAAACAACTCCAAAGACTTAAATGGGACTTAATTAGGTGGAATAACAACAAAGAGTCTTGAGATTTTAATATTCAATGTCTTCAGGAGAAAAATGAGTTGCTTGATATGTGTCTTCAAATAGATTAGGATGATAATGTTTTCATTTTATTAACTCAAAAGGGTAAAATACAATAGAAAATCCCTTTATAAGTAGAACATGTTGCTATAGAACGGTCTAGAAGAACATTTTTAGAGAGGATGATAGAAATACAATGTAGTTTCATGCATGGCTCAAGGATAAAAAATTCACTAGAAAAGTTAATTTGACAAAATATGATAGATATAAATTTAGAGATATTTATGTCATTGGTATCCTTGTTTTTTCCCATTTCTCCAAACTCCTTGTGGGTTTGAGGCAGGATTCAAGTGATAGGTCTTAGTTGTTAAATAATAATGATTTTTTTAGAAACATTACAAGGACAATTGAAGGATTCCACAACCACTCAATGAGTGTGCTACTAGAGGAGGTTTTCATTCTAGAGTCCATTAAAATCCTTAACCTATAATGTTATCCTAGCCCTGATGGCCTCTTAGGATCGATCCTTCTTTCTTGGCATCTTGGGACTGGGCCAAATATGATGTCATGTCTATTATTCAAGATTATTTTAAATGCAATCTCCTCCCCAGATCTATTTCTTCCATTGTCTTGGTTCTTATTCCTAATGTCAACAATCCTAGTCATTTCATCCAATTTTTAGCAATTAGACTATGTAATTTTTCTTATAAAATTATGGATATTATTCTTAACAAAAGGATTTCCTAGAATCTTGGGTCTTTTATTTCTATTCAACAACATGGATTCCTCAAAGGAAGGAACATACAAGGATCCACCAGCATGGCTTAGGAGATGAAATCAGATATTTATAGATAGGTGTTTCAATCCAACATCATGATTAATATTGATATTTAAAAGGATTATGGAATAGTGTAGTGGAGTTTTATATTAAAATCTATTAGAAAACATGGTTCCATATAATGGGATTATGAAGATCTATTAGAAAAATGATCTATATACATGGAGCTATAGCCATGGGTTTTTAGGTCCATGGCTATAGCTTAATTTATATCCTTAGTTAATTAAAACCATGTCTATATGGTTATTTAAATCCATGATTTAATAAAAACCATGGAAATGGGGTTCTTTACCTCACACAACTCTCCCCTTCTCCATAACCTTCTCCCATTACCTTTACAATCTCTTATCTCCATGAACCTTTTCCCATTACCCATGACCTCCTCTTCACGACCCTCCTCCCTCAACACTGCCACCCAATGAGGCCACCCCACTATGAGCTCTCCTCTCCATTACCCCCCCCCTTGATGCTTCCACCCAATGTGACCACCCAACCTCCTCACTGACACTGCTCCTAGGCAGCCTCTCAACCTCATCTGGTGCACCTTTGACGTGGCTACCAAAACTTCTGGAAATCATCCTCCTCCTCTCAGATCTCAGTCGGTCACACCTCCTAAATATTATTACCCACCAACGGTATTTAGGGTTTTCTGTTGTTGGGTTGACAAAATTAATTCTTACTCTTCTTCATGATAGAGCGTCTCCTCTATCTCCAACCTAGGCTTTGATTCATGCTTGCTTAAGGTGGGTAAATTTCATCAATTTTTTATGGTGTGTATTGATTTTAACAATACCTGATAGTTAATAAAATTTTGAACCATTTTTCTTATTATTTTTCTAACTTGACTACTTTAAATGTTTTCTCTCTAAAATATTTCTCCTATTTTTCACATTCTACTCTATTTTTTCCCATTCCATTCTATTATTGTAGTGTTAGAATTTCCTTTATGGTACCATGGAGGTAGTATTTATGAAAATTAATTGAAATTTCCTTTTCTATATATTTTTATTTCCTATACATTTTCCTACATGCAATATTGTATTAATGTAATTATATAGACTTTGAAACCTTGATACATGCATGATATATAACTCATAAAATTAAGTTATCCTTAATATTAAACTAGTTGTGCACAATTGGTTTCATTTCAAATGATAGTTCTTATTCTTATGTAGATATTCTGTGTTTTTTATTCATGAGTATTAAATATTTTTTTAATTGATTAATAGTTTTATCATTTAAATCTCTACCAAAAGACTAATCTGTTATGGTTTTCTATTATGGGGAGAAATTGTTATAAAATGTATCTTTAAGAAATTATTCTGAACTGCTACAACTTCTTATATATTCTTCCAAAAATCCATGGTATAACTTTTTAATCCATATATAGAAATATCACCACACCATCATTGTAAAAAATGACATCTCAAAAGTTCTCTAAAGTATTTTTTCAAATAGTCTTGGCATGTGATAACTCAACCTTTTATTATAGATCCAATGTAGTGTTTTAGATGGAAATGGGTTTTCCTTGAGGAATGAAATGGTCCGATGAGGACTATTCAGTACATCTATTTTATCTTATGAATGATATTTCACATTTAAGTCATTCATGTCAGGTTCACATTTTCTTGTTCCCCTCATAATTCACACCATATAATGATTTTCTCTTTTCGAATGGTTTCCAATAGGTTTATTTGTGGAATTGGAAACACCCAATGGTTCTATATCCAAAAGAACATTATTTACAAAGGCAGGAACTCATTAGGGATTTTATCAAACAATTATTAAGAACTCACATTGGTCGAGTGGATGGGAGGTCGGACTCATCACACACTTTTGGGGGGAGTTATTTCCTACTTCAAGGCTCTCTTATAGGTTTAAAAAATGTTCATGAATGATTAATTAATTCCCAAATATGATGTAGGTTATCCTAGGATTAGTAATCAAATATTATCATGTATTGATATTATAATCATCTGTAAGTATTTGAGGTTTTTCATCAATAGGGATATCTATATGTATATGAAGTTCTCCATTGATGGTATCCACTTATATACTACATAGGGATTATTTTGTCATTATTATGATGATGATGGTTTTCTAGACACTCAGTGGGTCACTTCGGATTATATCTTAATCCAGGGATACATTAGTTGTTTTGATGTCAGGATTGAACCCATAGATGGGCTTCCTATGTATCCATGTGAAAGGAATCAGAACCCACATAGTTCGGTCCCACTTAATGGGGAACATCATACCTTTTAAGGTCATGTTATAAGGACCCAACCATATAGTTTAACGTCATGTGGAAAAGACATATAGGTATATGGTTTCTATTAAAGGTTTTTTGATGGACTTATATTGAAGAATACCCGGGAACCTGAGAGAGATGTGGATTCTCATGTCAAATTAAACCCTATTAGGAATGTGTCCCAGAGAGAATAAGGTTGATTTGGGCTGTTGGGTTTGGAATTTATGAAGGCTTCCTAAGTATTATGTTTGGAGGGGAATCAAATCCCATTAATTTTGTGTAACACCTTGAGATTTTGTGATTTTTTTCAAATTAATTTATCTTTTTGATATTTTTCATTTCACGTAACACTGTAAATAGTTACACACACACACACACAGATATATATATATATATATATATATATATATTAAAACATGGAGTAAGATATTCCATTCACACAACACCAACTTGGATTGATCTACACACAACACTAACTTTCCTTTCACTACACGCAACACCAACTTGGCATGCACTACACGTAACACCGGCTTGGTGTATGTTACACATAATACCAAGTTCCTACGAAACATCATTTTATTATTATAATTATTTAAATGAGTTAGTTATAACCTAGTCATTAAAACATTGTAATATGGATAGTAATAACTACTTTTAAAATATTTTTATAATGGTTTTATATAAATAAGACATATTTATAATGAAAAATATATATTTTTGTAAAGTCTTTATATGTTTTAAAATATTATTTTCTCAAATGAACTGCTTTTAATGTCCTTTTGTGAAGAAAAAAATTAATTTTAGACAAATATAGAAATTGAATTTTATAAAATAAAATTTATTTTTTAATTTATAATTCTAAAATTATCTTAGGGTAAATTTTTGTAATTTTTCATAAAAACTTCATTTTTTGATGAATAGTAAAAAATAATACATTTTAGTTAATAACTTCCTTTTTGTTTAAATAATTATTAATGTTAAAATATACATTAAATTTGTTTTAATGACAAATTAAATAAATTATACATATATTAATACAATTTAGGTCATTATAATCAATTTTACTTTCGAATTGAATATAAAAACTTAAAAAACTTTTGAACGTTTTCTACTTTAAAAACTCGTTATTTCGTCTACTCTACAGGATTAACATTAATCATAATTTTGAAACTTCTATTAATTTAATTTTGAAAATTATATATACAATATTTTAATCAGTATAATATTTAGATTATAATTAGATCATTTTAATTTTTGACCAAAAATATTTCTAGAAGTGATTAAAATTAATCACAACGATTAAGGTCAAATTAAGCTTTATTAGGGACTAAACCTTAATCTTATTGGTCCAAATGACATATCCCCTTATACAACATCCATTTTATGTCCATATTTAGGAGATAATCTTTCCATTATTGATTTTTTTGTTTATTATGACTTATTTTGGTAATAAAATGTGTACACCTAACTTATTTCAAAATTTTCCAAGTGAGTCATTTTCCTTCCCTATAAAAGGCCACCAACTCTCACTCTTCTTAACACCTCTCAAACCCATTAGTTTATGCCATTATATTCCAAATAAACTTATAAAAATCCCTAAATTCATCCTAAAATACTCTAATTGGTCATAAATTAATCCAATTAATTCTTTTGGCACAAACCAAAATGAGTTACCTTATTAAGAGGTAACGTCTTCTCTCAAGCTCCTATCTTTTATTTTCTTTATCCACCTGTACACTATATTTATTACCTAATTGTATAAATAAATAAGTATAATCAATATACTAGGATGTTTTTATGCTATTTTTTATCTACACTTACACACACCTCCATCTAATGGGTAACGGACTTACTATTTACGTGTACGGTGAAATACCGCCTCACAAAATGATGATTGTTCATTTTTCATTTACCACCTATAATGGTGGAAATTATAATGGAAACTATATTTTTATATGTCATATATTATATTTATTATGTATTTATGATCCTTTATTACTTTTACAACACATATCTCTTTAATTTCTATTTGGTGTAAATATGATAATTTCGTTTGAGGAAGTGTGGATTACCGCCCCTTCAAAGCGATTTGATTCATTCACACACTAAATGGAATGTATTAAGAATAGGTTTAGTGAAACTATATGATAAATATCATATAATAATGATATTTTAATAATGATATATATATATATATATATATATATATATATATATTCCATGTACTTTGTTTCTTTCAATATGACAGTAAAAAACACAAATAATGTTCATGCGTACGTAAGACTTACCATCTCCATGAACGATTTATACCAATTCATACTTATATATTATATAGATTTTTATAATACAAAAATAATGAATATAAATTATAAAAAAAATTGGGTACAACCGTGAAAGTGGCACACGACACAAAGAAAAAAATTACGTTAAATTGAAAACCTGGGGACTTTACCCCATGACCTTCCCCTCACGTTTTACATCCTAGAAATCATGATATAATTATATATTCCAGTGATATAACAAATGAAGATACAAGAGAAAAACAAATCCAATATTACCCAAAGCATAACCTTAACATGAAATTGCTAACAAGAGGGTAAGATAAAATCATAATAAATCCTTATATGGTATTAGATATAAGAATATAGTTTTTTAAAAGATGTATAATAAATTTATATTTATTATAAAGGAGGTTTGAATGAGTACGACGAGAGTCAAGACACAAGGTTAGGGGATTTCATCTCACTTTTTATTCCTATGAGAGACATGCTTTATTCACCACCCATTCATTTTATGTGTTGTGTATAATTCCCATAGATGTATTAAATGATTCTTATAATTATATTTTTGGGTATTTACATATATATTCTATTATATTTATTTCATGTGGTTAATGTTTCAAAAGCTACAAAACTGGTAAGACAATTTTGTATCAATTTTTCTTTGAGACATATGTTTTATTATGCACCTACATTTTTTGAGCTATATATACTTCCATTTGAAATGTTATATCTTTAATATAATTCATTTCATGATAATTTAATCTTAATTTAATTTAATTTTCTTAGATGGGGGTATAGTTCAAATTTTTTAAGTGATAAGAATTTATTGAAACAATCTCATTTCTTTTCATGATTATTTATGATTGTGCTTTCTTTGTTGAAATATTATAATCCATATCTCAAGAAAATTCATGAATTTTATTATCCTCTGGTTATTAAAGATATTTTCATGTATTAGTGATATATTTCTACTCTTTAGTATATAAGATAGTTAAGAAAGTGTTTTTAAGAAAGCCCGACATTACCCTCTCTTCATTCAGAAATATATATTGCTTCAAAACCATGTTTTCTAAAAAGTTTTTCCAAGAATATTGTACTATTATAATATAATAATTAAAAGAAAATTTTCCACTTTTTTCTTTTACTAATGTTTTCAAAGGAAAATTATTGACTCTTTTTTAAGGAGATATTTTTCTAACATTTTTACTGTACAAAGGAATGTTATATTTACCTCATGTGACATGTGCAGATTTATCCACCATCAATCCTTTGAAGAATTATTTTCATGTTTAATGGTTAATTTTTAAGAAAATGTTTTTAAAATATATTTTCAAATAATTTTTTTTCAAAATTATTTTAAGATCCTTTTATAAGTTTCACAAAAAATGGTTTTAAAAAAAATTCAAGATTATTTTATAAGTTCTCAAGGAAAATGGTTTTCAAAATGTTTTCAAGATTATTTTATAAGTATCATGGAAAATGGTTTTTAAATTTTTTTAAATATTATTTTATATTTTTTCAAGGAAATTCTTTTTCCAAATGTTTTCAAGCTTATTTTATAAGTTTAATAGAAAATGGTTTTCAAAATGTCTTCAATCTTATTTTATAAATTTTTAAGGAAAATGGTTCTCAGAATGTTTTCAATATTATTTTAAGAAAAACATTTTCAAATTTTTTTTAATAATTATTTCTAAGTTTTCATATTATATTAAAAGGAAATGGTTTTCCAAAGGTTTTATGTTTAAAATAGTGTTTTTTCGAATAATAAAGGATATTTTACCCAAGAAATGTTTTCAAAATATCCTTACAAGTTATTTTCCTTATAAGATGAAATCCATTGATTTTACTCATTACTCTCTAAGAAATTATCCAATGGTTATATTAATAATACTTCTTTAATGGTTTATGTTTTTTTTATGATGCTTATGACACCTGTTTCTCTTCCATGAGTTATATGCTTTTGAAACCCGCTACTTTTCATGGTTTATACTTTTAATGAAATGATTATGAAACCTTTATTTTTTCATATTTTAAGATATGATTACATATTTTTGAAACCCATTTCATTTAATGGGTTATGATATGGTTGTTTATGATTTTTTGGTACATGTATGTATGATTTCATTATGAGATTGGTGGGACCTATATCTCCCTCTAATGCATTGGATAATGATAAATGATTTGTGAGCTCAAAGGGTACATGGGATAGAATCCCAAGCCTGAAACAAGAGGGTACATGGGATTAAATACCAAGAAAAAACAAGAGGTTATATGGGAGTACATCCTATGCCTGAAATAAGAGGGTATTTTGGAGGATATCCCAAGCCCAAAACAAGAGGGTACACGGGAGGACATCCCAAGCACAAAACAAGAGGGTACATGGGAGGACATCCCAATCCCCAAAAAATAGGGTACAAGGGAGGGAATCCCAAGACCGAAGTAGGTAAAGAAAATTATTAACCCAAGACTATCATATTACAAAGGCCTTGGTAGGCCACCTTGACATAGTATTTTTATACACTTATGTGTTTTCCATAATTGCATGTTTTATTCCTATGTTATGATTTCATGGATTATGTTAATTATTTACTTATGAACCATGTCTTATGTACTGCCAATATTTATTATGATCTCTGATATGTAGGTTATGATCCTAAAATGTTATACTCAAGTTCCATACCCTTTTGTTCATGTTATGATTATTCATTTCAATTATTTACCCTTATTGAGCATCTGAGCTCACCCCTTTCTTGTGTTTCCTTTCCCCAGGTTATGAAGAAAGGTTTTAGGTAGAAGTATTAAAGGTGGATATATTTATAAGATATGTTGAAGATCTTTCATGAGGATAGAATAATTTTTTCCATGTTTCGAAAGACACTAAACTATTATAGTCCTCAAGCATGTATTTTTTTAATGTACTGAATATTCATCTAAAATGATGTAATATCCATATATGTTAAGCCCATATCACTATAGTTTTTAACAAAGTAAAGGATTAGTCAAAATTTTTAAACTAGGATGATAAAAATTTAGTGATATCCCAAGGTATATTTATAAGGATGTGTCTAGGGATGTATCTAAAGATAAGTATAAGGATGATTTAACATTTAGGAAAATGTCCTATAATTTTTGAAAATAATAGAGTGAGTGGTTTACTAGAAATACATATCTTTATGGATACTAAAAATCTATGTTGATATGGAATAGATTTAACCATGGTTAACAAATCTGACAAGATGTTTTGGGCCGGAATCAGGGTAATCTGGTACACAACAATGGGCTTTGCTGAACACCTGGTTTGACAATCCTAGGGGATATGATTTGGGAATTCAAAAAAATCTTCACAATCCATCATAAAGTATTTAAATATAAGTTGTATATGAATAAACTAGGATGAACCTAGGGTTTCAAAGATTAAGGAAGGTGACATTATTTATACATCCTATAAGTAATTATTTTCATGACTATGTGGTTTCCTGATATTATTATTAATTATCACACTATGCTTCTGGTTTTAGTAAATGGTAGGAACTCGACGTAACTAGATTAATGTTGAATGTGATGTAATATTTTCTGATGATCAGTCAAGTGGGATGATCACTGGAGTGAAAGAAGTTATGATCATGCCTTATCAGTTTTCATGGAACATGATTAACAATATGTATGTCAACCAACTCATTAACTCCCCAAGGAAGAGAAATAAAGAGTTATCTAAGAGTTTGGGTAATAGAGACCATGGAGGAAAAAATATTTGGTTTCCTTTGTGTAAAAAATGTGAAAATAATCACCTAAGTGAATGTCCTATAGGAATAAGAAGAAGTTTTGACTGTGGAAAAGAAGGTCACAAAGAAAGTGTCTAAAAGGGAAACATTGTGAGTTTTGTTAACAAAATGGATGATAATATTGGTATCCCCAATACATCATTCAAGGTTGAGTGTTTTAAGTATGGAAGAAATAGTCATTATGCAAATCAATGTCCTAAGAGGAAATCTCCTGAAGAGAATTAGCAAGGTGGTGTGAGTAATGGTTACATTGCTAATGATGAAGGGTCTACAAATGAAATGTGAAAGGAAAGAGGTATTATGTAATAGGATGAAGTATCTATATTATAATTTTAAGGATAAATTAATCAAAGTTTTTATGTATTTGGATTCAATAATTATGAAAGGTGAAATATATAATGATTTCCCATTATATATTTTTTCACTAATGATTTACAAGAATACGTTGAATGGATCTGATGGAATAGAAAAGTGATTTAATGGAAAGGTTATGTCAATATAAAACACATGATTAAGGTAAAGATAGCCCTTAATATGTTCCTTATATTAAGATATTTTTGTATGGATAAATATATGTTGGATATGAATAAGTAAATTGGATGCTACTGATTACCTTGGAACTAATTAAGGACTTGTTGACAAGTAGTTCATGATATCATTAATGAAGTTTAAAACTTATTTTATTTATGTAATATATCCAGTAATATATGGAATAGGGAATCATTCATGTTTTATAAAAGTATTTATGGTAATTTAGGTTGTTACTATGTTCCAAGAGAATTTACCATGAGGGTATTCACTTGTTTGGAATGTGAAAACCAAGAGATGCTTTGTGATATATGGGGGATCAATATTAAGATGGTTTCATGAATTTATTTATAATGATTTTTATTTTCATCTTTTAGAGGGGTTATAAGGATATATATTCATGAAAAATTTAAGTTAAACTTTAGAGGAAGTATTTATGTAGTGAGATTGTAACGAAATCCTTGGTTAAAAGGCTATTTAGTGATTAACCTTATTTCAAGGTTGTCCGTTATATTTTTGAGATTATATTAGTGTAGTGTTAGAAAAGGAAATCATGTATTTATGGTGAAAACCAATCAAGTCTGGAAAGGCCACAGGTATTGAACCCATGACTGAAGTATGAGAAGGGTTTCACATCTACCACTGGCCTATGTGATGTTCTGGTTATGTATAATTATTTTTGATGAAAAATTATTTATGATGAAACAGTAGTGTTATATTTATGTTTTTAGATTAATATATTATCCATATTTATTTTTAAGAATATTTAGAGGAAAATAGTTATAATTTTCATTATTTTATGGGCCTTAAGATCTAATAAAAGTGTATTTTAGCACTCGAGGAATCTAATATTGACATCCATTTCTTTAAGTAATGGATGAATTAGAAGTAGATAAAAGCACAACTAAAGAATTAAATTTTTTTTATAGAAATATATCAAGTATGTATATTTCCTTATATTCATGTTCAATAAAAGAATTACTCAAATATTGGATAATGATAAAAAATGTTGTCCTAATACCTTTTTTTACTGATGTCCTTATAAATCATCATAGATTTATGACTTTGAGGCCCTCAAATTTTCTTAGATAATTCAATTTCTTGTAATTGATAACCTCAATCAATCCTTATAAATATTTATGTTTTTCTTCCATATCCAATATTCACTCCCAATATATTTTCTCTTATGTGAAACCTAGTTATATGTTACTTTGGGTAATCATTATTATTCCAACTTTCCATTTCTAAAAGAAGTTTTAGTATTCATTTTTACTATGTGGGTTTTTATGAAATGAAATTTTAAATTATAACCCTTTGATAACCCAGATAAATTTAGAGGTAAAATCATTTTAAGAGTGTTAGAATGTAACACTCTAAGATTTTGTGATTTTTTTGGAATTAATTTATGTTTTTGATATTTTTTATTTCACATGACTCTGGAAATAATTATATATATATATACTAATTCAAACATTCCATTCACACAACACCAACTTGTATTGAAATACATGAAACACTAACTTGGCTTTTGGTACTTGAAACACTGACTTGGTATACACTACATGCAACATCGACTTGGCGTACATTACACGTAATATCGAGTTTCTACGAAACAACATTTTATTTTCATAATTATTAAAAAAATAGGTATAACATTTATAATAAAACATAGTAATATTAATAGAAATAACTAATTTTAAAATATTATTATAATTATTTTATATAAATAAGACATATTTTTAATGAAAATAGAATTTTTTGTAAAGTATTTATAAGTTTAAAAATAATATTTTCTCGAATGAACCACCTTTCATGTCCTTCTGTAAAGAACAAAAAAATTAATTTTAGAAGAATATAGAAATTTAATTTGATAAAATGAAGTTTATTTTTGAATTTAGGATGCTGAAATTAGCTTAGGGTGACTTTTTGGGGTTTTTTTTTGAAAAACATCCTTTTTTATGAATAGTGAAAAATACGACATTTTATTTTATAACTGCCATTTTGTTTAATTAATTATTAATTTTAAATTATAATTTAATTTTTAATCCAAAATTAGATTTATTATACAAATATTAATAAAATTTAGGTGATTATAATCAATTTTACTTTGGAATTGAATATAAAAACTTAACAAAGTTTTGAACATTTTTCTACTTTAAAAACTCACTATTTCGTCCCATTTTCAAGATTAGTATTAATTTTAATTTTTCCACATATGTGAATTGAATATGAAAAAACACACATAAAACATTATAATAATTATATCATTTATAGTCTAATTAGATCCTGTTAATTTTTGATCAAAAATTGTAGTAAAAGTGATTAAAATTAATCACATTGATTAAGGTCATATAAAGCTTAATTATGGACTAATCCTTATTCTTAGGGGTCAAAATGACCTAGAAACTTGTCTAAAACCCCTTTTATGGAAATATATATGAAATAAAACTTTACTTATTTATTTATTTTTTGTTTTTCATGACATTTTTGGTTAAGAACTTGTTTACACCTAACTTGTTTTAAAAAATTCAATGTGAGTCATTTTCCTTCCCTATAAAAGGCCACATTCTCTCTCTATTATTCACACATATCAAACCTCTTAGTTTCGTACAAGATCTACCCAATATAATTCTATACATTCCTACCTTCCTCCGAGAATCCTCTACTTGTTCATAAAGCAATTTGAGGAATCCTTTTGGAACAAACCAAAAGGAGTTACCCAATTAAGAGGTAACATCTTCTCTCAAGCTACTTTCTTTTATTTTCTTTCTCCATCCCCTACACGCTATTTATTCCATGATTTCATAACAAAAACAGTATACTTAATATTCTAGTATGTTTTTATACTAATTTTTTGACCTAATCTTACACACACCTCCATATAATGGGAAATGAACATATTGTTTTAGTGTACGATGAACAACTGCCTCACGAAACAATGATTGTTAATTTTTCCTTTGCTGCCTCTCATGATGGACATTATGATGGAAACTCTGTTTATATATGTTATATATTATATTTATTATTTAATTAATATAATTTATTCATTTTACAAAATATATCTTTTTTACTTTCCATTTGGTGAAAATACTATAATTTTGTTGGAGGAGGTATGAACTACCTCCCCCACAAAGAGATGTGATTCATTCACATAATACATGGAATGTATTAAGTATGAGTTTAGTGATACTATATTATATATATAATATAGATATTATACTCTAATAATTATATATATATATACATATATGTCATTTACTTTGTTTCTTTCAATACGATAATAAAAAACAGAAACAACGTTCATGTGTACGTACGACTTACCGTATCCATGAACAATATATTCCACTTCATACTTATATATTTTATAGATTATTATAATAAAAATATAATGAATTGAAATGATATTTATATCATTTTTTACATTCTTTAAATCATGATATAAGTATAAGGACCAGTGATATAACAAATTAAGATGCAAATGAAAAACAAAGCGAATACTACCTGAAGTGTAACCTTAACAGGAAATTTCTAACAAGAGGGTAATATAAAGTCATGATAAATACATATATGGTATTATATATAGGAATATGGTTCTTTAAAATATTTATAATAAATTTATATTTATTATACATAAGGGTTGAACGAGTACGATGAGATTCAAAACATAAGGTAAGGGGATTTCATCTAACTTTTTATTTCCATGAGATACATGCTTTATTCACCACACATTACTTTTATGTGGTGTTTATACTTCCCATGGATGTATTGAATGACTCTTATAATTAAATTTATGATTATTTACAAATTTATTATATGATATTTATTTAATGGGTGTAATGTTTCAAAATCTACCCAATCATAAAGATAATTTTGTCTCAATTTTCCTTCTTTGAGGCACATCTTTTATTATGCGCCTACATTTTTTTGAGGTGCATATAATTCCATTTTAAATGTTATATCTTTAATATAATTAATTTCATGATATTTTAAGTTTCATTTAATTTCACTCACTTACATGGGGTATGTTTTAAATTTTTTAAGCTATAAGAGTTTATTGAAACAATCTCATTTATTTTCGAGATTATTTATGATTGCACTTCATTTTTTGAAATATTTTAATAAATCTCCCAATAACACTCATTAATTTTATTAACCTCTATTTATTCATGATATATTCATGTATCTGTTCCATTTTTCTACTATTTGGAATATAATTTAGTTAAGAAAGTGTTTTTTAAGAAATACTACTTTACCCTCTCTTCAATCAGAAATATGTATTCCTTAAAAACCATGTTTTCAATAAAGGGTTTCCAATAATATTATACTATTCTAATATAATAAATAGAATAAAATTTCCCCTTTTTGTATTTTACTACTGTTTTCAAAGAATATTCTTATCTCTTTCTTAATGAGGCATTTTTCTAACCTTTTTACTATGAAAAAGGAATGTTCTTTTTACGACATATGACATGTATATATTTATCCACTATCAATGATTTGAATCTTTCTTTTAAAGTTTAATGGTTAATTTCTAATAATTTTTTTAAAATATATTTTTAAAGAAATGGTTTCAAAAATGTTTTAAAGCTATTTTTATAAGTTTTAGGAAAAATGGTTTTCAAAATGTTTTGAAGATTATTTTATATGTTTCCTAGAAAGTGGTCTTCAAAAAATTTTAAATCGTATTTTATAATTTTTCAAGGAAAATGGTTAAGATTATTTTATAAGTTTCACTGAAAAGGGTTTTCAATTTTTTTCAAGATTATTTAATAAGTTTTCAAGGAAAAAGGGTTACAAAATTTTTTCAATATTATTTTAGGAAAAAGGTTTTCAAAATTTTTTAAAGACTTATTTTAAGTTTTAAAAGTATTTTCAAAGGAAATGAGTTTTTAAAGTATTTTGGTTTAAAAGATCATTTTTCAAATAAGAAAGGATATTTTCCTCAAGAAACATTCTTAAAATATCCTTCCATGTTATTTTTCTTCTAGGATGGAATATGCTTATGTTACTCATGCCCCTATAAAAAATTATCCAATGGTTATATTCATAATACTTGTAGAATGGTATATGTTTTTTTGTAATGATGCTTATGAAACCTGTTTCTCTTCCACAGGTTATATGATTTTGAAACCTTCTTCTTTTCATGTTTTATGATTTTGATGAAATGATTATGAAACCTATCTTTTACCATCAGTTAAAATATGATTACATTTTTATGAAACCCATTTCATTTCATGGGTTATGATATGATTGTTTATGATTTTGTGAAACATGTATGTATGATATTATTATGAGATGGCTGGGACCTATATCTCCCTCCAATTAATTGGGTAATGATAAATGTTCTATGAGCTCAAAGGGTACATGGGAAGGAATCCCAATCTCGAAACAAGAGGGTACATGAGAGGACATCCCAATCCCAAAACAAGAGGGTATACAAGAGTAAATCCCAAGCACAAAACAAGAGGGTATAAGGGAGGACATATCATTCTCGAAACAAGAGGGTTTATGGGGGACATCCCAAGCTCGAATTAAGATGGTACATGGGAGGACATCCCAAGCCCAAAACAAGAGGGTACACGGGTGGGAATCCCAATCCTGAAGCTGGTACATGGGTGACTAAACTAAGTATAACATGTTACAATGTTCTTAGTATACTGCCTTTATATAGGGTTTTTATATAATTATGTTTTTTCCACAATTCTATGCTTTATTCCCATGTTATTCTTTCATGGATTATGTTCATTTTTTCCTCATGAAACAGGTCTTGTGAATTTCCAATATTTATTATGATCTCTGATATATAGGGTATGATCATCAAATGTTATGATCAAGTTCCATACCATTTTTTTCATATTATGATTACACATTTCCTTTACTTACACTTACTGAGCATATGATCTCAGCCCTTTCTTATATTTCTATTCCCCGTGTTATGAAGAAAGGATTAATTTATAAGTACTAAAGGTGGAGATATTTATAAGAGATGTTGAAGATCATTCATGAGGATATAATATTTTTTCCACGTATTCAAAGACACTAAACTATTACGGTCCTCAGGCATGTATTTTTTCAATGTACTAAATATTCATCTAAAATGATGTAATATTCATATATGTTAAGCCTAGGTAGCTATAGTTTAGGTATATATCCTAGGGAAGTATGGATATTTGAGCAGATTATTTTGGGGGTTATTCTTGAAGTGGATTCCCTTGTAAAAGATACTATGAGGAATTCCTTAATTTATGGTGTTTTGTGGGATTAACTTAGGGATTACACCTGAGGAGGATTCATAGATTAATGTAACTATGATTGGGGATTATTCTTAAGGAGGATTCCCATTGAGCTTGGGCCCTAAGTGGACATCCTATGTATCATGATTTTATTGTAATCAAGAATAAGGGTTCTCATAGTTCAATAAATGGCATGGATTGTGTGGATATCAAGACTAAAATTAACACCTAATCCCACATGATTCACGCTCTATATGATAAATAAGAGGAAACAAAAAATCCAACAAACCACACACTTTTCCTTCTTTTTTGGTGGAATCGGAAGAGGACTACTATGGAAGAGGTTGGGGTTATGACACTTCCCTCTCTTCACTTTACCACAAGGAGGGAATGATAGTAAAGGGCATGGAGGTAGAGAAGATAAATACTACAACATATTACAAGAAAGGATAGGGGCTTACTCCATGAGGGATTCCCTAATACTATTTAAACCAGGAATAGGAGTTAGGTGATGAGGTTTCAATAGTTTCTCAAGGATTTTATCATTTCAAGTTACTCAAGGAATCCAAGAGGATAATATCAAATTGAAACAAAATAAAATAAGAGGAATATATCTAATACAATCATTTTCAAGGTGTGTGGAGGATTATATCAAATAATGGTATTCTAGGGGTGGGTCTTATGGTCGTATAAGGGGAAACCTAAAATATCCTCGACCCGACCAAATATGTTTACATTGAGACTCTCCATTTTTCATGGGCGTGAGTGACTGTAGCAAAGGGACCGGCCCAAAGGACCATGACCACAACCCAATAATAAAGCGGAGTTGTGGGGCATAACCCTTGTGGTATGGACCAATGGGTTCGCCTTGGTGGGTCGCTCAGTTGGGTCGTGCCGGTGGGCTGACCAGGTATGGGTCTCCCAGGTATGGTTTTCCGAGGTATGGGTTACCTAGGTATGGGTCACCCATGTGCTAGGATGGTGGGTCACATAGGTGGGTTATGTAGGTGGGTCACACAGTTGGGCCACGTAGGTGGGTCACGTAGGTGGGTCTCCCAAGTTGTTCTCCCAGGTCGTTCACCTAGGTATGGGTCACCTAGGTATGGGTCGCCCAGGTATGGGTCGCCCAGGTATGGGTCACCTAGGTATGGGTTGACCATGTTCTAGGTTATATACCTTTCCCTGGTGAGTTAGGGCCATGGTAGGTCACCTAAGTAGTGATGGACTATTGGGAGAAGGGGTTGTGCAACCAAGGCCCTATCCTTGATTCATCGTCCAAGAGTTCGGCCATCCTTCAATATTTTTTGGCAGAGGGGCTCATTTTTGGACCCTCGTGGACCTGCGTGGATGGAACTATGTGGATGGAAATGCGTGAATTGGCTAGCATAGATGGGAATGTTTGGATGTGCCTACATGGATGGCCTTTACAGATGTCATGTGCGGATGGTCTGTGTGGTGAAGTAGACTCCTTTATAAATTTTTTCAGAGTTCTGAGTGCCATAAATTTTAATTTGTATGTATATTTGGGATTTTTGACCAATAAAATAAAATCTCTCGAAGGTATATATACTTCCTAATAAGTGTAATACACCAAATTTTCTTGGATGGAACTCAAAAATTTCATTTTTATGTGTTGACACAATTTTATCATCGATCTTAGAAATTCACTGCCTAATCCTTGAGGGGGGACCTTTCTACTTATCCCTCATTGTGAAGTAGTATTTTGGAACATGGAAATCCATCCGGAATATTTTTCTAGTGTGGAGACACATCTCTTCTCAAACATGACATTTGTTGTCTATGTGAGGGTCAAATCAGGAATTTTGTGGAAAAGTTCATGAAACGCATTTTGCGGTGTCAAAAGAAGCCCCCCCTAGAATTAGATACATTTAGAATGTAAGGAGTCTAGTTCTAAGGTAATTTTAGGTAAATTTTATGCATTCCAAAAATATTTGGTGGATTTTGGAGCCACCTCATGTTTGTAATGATGCTCTAATTTTTTCTGAATCCATGGGGCCTAGCGAGCATAGCTCAAATGTTTCTCAGGTCATATGGAAAACCCTACATACTTTGTGTATTTTCTATCATCACTATATTTTTTTCTTAAGATAAATATATGAAATACTTAGTGGGTGAGACATGGTTTTTTCTTATACTTCCATTTTTAGGTTTTCAGCCTAACATGTTTTGAACCTTTTTCTTTTCATTACTCGATTTCTTTCTAAACCATATGAAGTGTAGGTCCAGCGAGTTGAGACTCAGATTTTTTCTAGAGTGATTTTTATGGGTTTTCAGCCTAACGAGTATGGTGTCTCTTTTTTTTGGGTAGTTTAAATTCATGAAATTCAGACTAATGAGGTGGGTATTTAAGCTCGAACAACTTTAACCATAGATTTTAAATAGTGAACAAAACATGGATTATGGGTCGAGAATGTTCCGAAGTTCTTTAGATATCCAGTGGAGAATCTTGAGCCATAATTTTTTGGTACCTAGTTATAAAATATGATATTAAGTAATATAATTCACTCATATGGATGAAGTTACCACTAACTAATAAACCTATTTTGTAGGGGATTTTTTCAAGTCTAACTTGGGAATATATTGCATAATCAATAGTGGCATCCTTTGGTTGATAGGATCATTATGAAAGTCATTTTATGCAAGTCCAACCAGGGAATGTACTACAAATTCATACAAAATATCTCTCAAGAATTATGAAATTATATTATTGATGATCATAGTTTAAGATTTGGATGTATCAAGACCACAAAAAGTGTTTTTTCTAAAGGAAGATGTTTGAGAGTGAAGGGATCATCTGTATTGGCACATTAGATGAATGAGAATCCACTCCTATATAAATTTTCAATGTGAAAGAGGGTAAATTTTGTTAGATAACCAATGTCAATGGAGAAGGCCCCTTTTTGAGAAAGTATAAGGCATCATGAATTTTTATGTTGTGCTACTAAGACATTAATCATGTAGTTCAACATATTACAGTGAGAACATTATGCAATGTAGTTTAAAGTCTTGCAGTAAGGATATTATAATGTGCAGTTTAAATTCATGCAATAAGAAAATTATTCTATAAAGATCAAAGTCATGAAAAAAGGACATTATGGGGATATAAATTTAATGACTTTAGCTTTGATTTGAAGTTTAATTAATCTTTCATTCTTGGTAATTTTTCTAGAAATGTGCTACCATATTCAGGTGTGAGAGGAGAAAATTATAAGGTATGATTTAAAGATTCTTAGATATAAAAATTGGTATAGGGAAAAGGGATTATGGAATTATATAAGGTGTCTCCTAAGGAAAAAGTTACCACTTCTTGGAAAACATGTTATGGGGGCTATTTTATGCAAGTCCAACTAGGGAACATACTGCATAGTTGATAGTGGCATCCTTTTGAAGAAAATATCTAAAATTTTTGAGAAAATTATGCAAAGAAAACTAGAGAATATTACTGTATAGTTAGGAAATGAAGTCCTCATGATTTTTGAAATTATATCACTAAAACTGATGAAAGTTTATAAAGGTTCGTATTTCTCAAGGCATATAGTTTGGTTTGTGAAAGTAAGGTACATGAACACAAAATAAGAATTACAAGTCAAAATTTCCAAATAATCAGGGAAATGGGTGTTCCACATAGGTCTAACCCAAGCCTAAGAAATAAAGTGTCTATAGTTTTTTGTCTCATAACTAGGACCATGACATTATAGAAATGACATATGATATATGGTCAAATGGCCCAAGGTTATTCTAGTATGATTTGGACACATGAAGGGGGAAATTGTAAACCATGGTCCTGGAGGCTTTGTGATCAGAAGTGTTGTCACAAGATTAATATTCAATAGATGACTATTGACATTTAATTGTGGGTTCCATCATACCATCATCAAAGTTTAGAGGTATAGAAGAGGCTTCCCCAAGGGATAAATTACTTATATTTCAATTACCCATTTTGTGGTCTATTTTATGCAATTCCACCTAGTTCATATATTACAAAGACAATTAGTGGAATCCTTTTGATGATAGGTCCATTATAAGGGTCATTTTTTTCAAAGACTATTGGGGCGTATTACAACACAATCAGGAAAAAGATCTCTCAGATATCAGACATTCTACTACCAAAATTTGAGGAAGGATTATGAAGATCTGAAAGTGTTCATGATTAGAATTATGACACATTTAAGGGATATTGTCAATTATAAAATAAGTGTTTGGATAGATATTTTCCATGATTTGGAATTCCTTTGTATAGATATGACTCATATGTAGAAGGGGGACATCTATGTTTCCATGGTGGGGCTCCAAGAGAGGGGACCCAAGATAAAATCTTCTGCTTATACTTTTGATTGTATTTAGGAGAGGGGGAATTTTTCTTTTCCTTGTGGATGGGACTAGGATTAATGACTATGCATCACTATGTATCTCATAAGTATGGAAATCAATCCATGCATAGTTCTAATAATAAAGGTCCCCCATACTAATTAAATTCATTCGTAGAGGACATGGAGGGTTTGGATACAAGTTCACGCATCAGGTAAGAACTTGTATTGGATCTCCTCATGTAGATCTAACTTGTACATGGGAGAGTTGATTTTTTCCCATGTTATTCTATGTTTGGGCCTAGGATTGAAGGTGTGGGTGTCACTATGTATCTCATAGGGTTGAGAATCAATCCACACAAATTTCTTAAAGGACCATATTGTTTATCATCATGTTGGAAGGATGTGGGTGATTTTGATGTGAAAAGGAACAATTTTTCTAGACCAAGGTGTAAGACCTAGGCTTCACTACATATCTTTCTATGGAAAGAATCAAGCCATGCATATTTTTTAGAAAAATCATGTAGTTTATTATCATGAAATGAGGACATCTGGTGTGTCTTTTAAGGTCTTACATCCAGGACCATAATAACACAAATGTGAATTGATATACCTTACTCATGTGAGGAAATACTTTACCAAACTCCTAAGCCCATGTGAGTTGTGCTTATTGTGAGAAAAAAGGCATGTGGAATGTTTCTTTTACAGTGCAAGGTAAACACAAGTGAAGGATATGGGCATGTTAATTATGTGGTGGCAGATCTAGGAGATAGGATCCAAAAATTTCTACATATCTCATTAGGATGATAATCAAACCATACATAGTTCTTGATTATCCCATGCAGTTTAACATCATGCGGTAAGGACAAAGATGAATTGATGTGGAAGGATGTAAATATTATGGTTGAACTAGGGTGTAGGACCCTAGTGTCACTATGCATCTTTCTAGGGAAAGAATCAAAACTTAAATAGTTATTGATAATTATTCCCCACATAAATTGGGATTTTACATGGTGAAATGGGTTTTTGAGAATTTCTAAACTAATGGTTGGGACTAAATCATGATGTCTAGGTGTCACCACACATCTCATTATAATGAGAATCAAAACATATGTTCTAGAAAGGTTTCCTCTAAAGATCTGATTCATGCATGGGGAAAAAGAAAGGGGTTTCCTTTTCCAAAATCATGGATGGACCCAGGATTTGAGATTCAGGAATCACTACATATCTCATTAGAATGAGAATCAATCCACACATAGTTCTTGAAATATTTTTTATCCAGGTTTGATTCATGCACACATAGAGTGAAAGAGATTTTTTAAAAATGTGGATGGACCAAGGATTGGAGATCCATGAATCAATAAATATCTCATCAGAATGAGAATAAAGCCACATGTAGTTCTTAAAATATTCCATATTCATGTCTGATTCATTTACATAGGGACTGGAAGAGGTTTTTTTTAAAAATACAGATGAACCCAGGATTGGAGATCCAAGTGTCACTATGTATCTCCTCAGAATGATAATCAAGCCACACATATTTATTGAAATATGGTTCCCTACACCAAATGGGTTCTAACATTAGGAAGGTGGATTTAAATATTTTCCATATTAATGTTTGTGCCTAAAACATGAGGCTAGGTATCACCACACATCTCTTTTTAATTTTAATCAAACCATACATTCTGGAAAAGCTCCCCGTGCAGATCTAGTTCGTACATATGGAAAGGAGATATTTTCTTTTTGGTCACAACTAGACCAGATATTAGTGATCTATGTGTCACTATGTATCTCATTGGAATGAGAATCAATCCATATGTAGTTCTTGGAAGGATTGTGCATTTTATCATCAGACGATGAGGTCATTAGCCATACAACTTATCGTCATGTGGTAAGGATGTCAAAATACTAGACCTTATACTGGTAAAAGGGGACCTAATTCCATTATGGTGTGGAAATGATGTAAGTGGTGATTATGCTCAGGGGAAGCCCATATTTCTTCATCATGTCTGGCCAAGATGGAATATCAACCTACTGTGATGTTAAATTGATGTGATGTGGCCCTACTGTGAGATAGTGGCCCGTTTTTAAAGGACCGTGAGGGATATATCAACTTAGGGTACACTGGGGGGAGGTTTTAATGTTGAATGAAAAGGATGTTAACCATGAAGTTTAATGTCATTCAGTAATGGAAAAGGGCGTTATGTCATTTATTATAATGTGAAAAGTACATTATATCATGAACATTAAGGTCATACAACAAAGACCCACTATGTAGTTTAACATATTTCAGCTTGGATGTATGTGGTTATATACAGTTTAATGTCCTGTAGCAAGAATTTATAAAAAAAATGTGGAAATTTCCCATAGCCTAGGAGGCTGGGGTTTCTCATGTTCGTCATTTTCATCCAAATTCAATTGGTGAGATTCTTTCGATGCTGCTAGATAAGACTTCTGTAAGTCTTGAATTAGTATGGGAAGATGTATGTTCCTACATGTAGTTTTCTACCATATTGTATTAGTGGTCTTATTTTGATGCTTTTAGACAAGTCTTCTGGCATGCTAAATTAGTGTGGGCATGTGTGTGTTCATTCTCATAGTTTTCTGCCAAATTTGAATGATAGGATTCTTTGGATGTTTCCAGATGAGTCTTCTAGCATGATAAATTAGAATGGGTTGGTGTATGTTCCTACTCGCTATGTGCCTCTAGATTTGAACAGTGGGCTTCTTTGGATGCAGCTAGATGAGACTTTTGGTAGGCTTGATTAGTGAAGGTGGGTTCATGTTACCACTAACTATGTGTTGTGCACTTCCCTAATGAAGATACCGAATCACATGATAGAACATATTTGGAGGATCCAATTTATGGAATTTTCCCTAACCAGGAGAAAAATGATTCCTAATAATGAGGTAGTTATTGAGGTGAAAAATTCCCTAGCCCTAAGGGATAGGGATTTTCATGTTCTAATTTCCTAACCCTTTAGGCCTGGTTGGATGACCTTGAGGGTTGGGTTAAAAAATCCCCCGACCCTGTAGGTTTTGTTTGTTCCCAAACTACTATGACAAATATTACAGCAGCTACTCTTCTAATTTTAGGGTGTTTTGTTCGAATGTGGGATGGATGAAACATTCATTACACACTTAAATCACTCATTTCATAGGAACATTGTTCTATTTCTGGCATTTGCGCTATCTGATGGCTAAAATCCTCTAAGTGTGATGCTTACTCGATATTCTCAGATGCTTGACACAAAATTATCCAAACAGCTTTCTCTCTTCTAGCCTTAAATTGATGAGATTTAGCATGGTCATGTTCTTATTTAGCATATCTTTGGTCATGAATAGATTATATTTATTGGATCCATCTTGGGGATATGATATTACATTATAAAAGCTTTAGCGGGATTTGATGGTTTGGGAGTGTAGTGAAATTTGATTCTCCATATGCACCCCATCCTCTGATATAAACTCTAGATGGGGTATCTTCAATCAGTTGTCGCAACCTTATTGTTGCATTAAGGCCTGCGTATTGAAGGGCTCCTTGTTATTTCTCAATCATTGGTTGTCATGAAGTTAGGGGAGATTCCAAGTCAATTTGGTGCTGCAACCTTTCTATTGCCTTGACATGAGTTTAATACTCGTAATTGGGTAATACCTTTTCTTTTAGGTGATGAAAAGTTTTCTATATGATAAGTAGAATGGTTTGCATACAATCTTCCACTAAAACCTGTGAAATGCTGCATTGAGGGGTGGATAAAAAACAAAACATGACCGGTGTGTCATCTTTATCCAGTTTTTTTCTCATGTTTATCATATCTCCTTTATCTTTCACTAGAGGTTCCTCAAATTAGTCTAACCAGAGTGGATGCTTCTTGATTGTTTTACCACAAGCAATGGGGTTATTTAGAATTTCCTCTACAATATTAGAAGGAAAGTGACCCAAGGGTGGTTCATAGAATGACTATCACCTTGGGTTCTCTTTTGGTTGAGAAATGATTTCACTTGCCAGTGACAAGGAATCATATATGGATGGGATTTTGTTTTCAAGTGCCTCATGATAAGAGGGATTTCTCATCACTATATTTCCAATTGGAGAATTATTTTGACAATATGAAACACTACTTCAGAGAGAACTTTCAAAATAAATACAATCATGGGGTGGACCACCATGGTGGATTATAGAAAGGGAATACCCTCTTACTTCTTGTTCTTCTGGACACACAGAGGGTTTTCGTGGATCCCATCAAGATACAGGCTCTCAAGATTGATTGAATTGTTTCCATGAATCAAGCCTTCATGGTGAAGTTTCTGATGAGTACCTTCAGAATTATTTCTATTGATATTATAATTTGGAAATGGGTGGGTAGGATCTTGAGCAATGATAGACAAGCATCTGAGGGCCTCAAGAACTCTAGTGTTAGGAAAATTATGACTGTAGATTAGATCTTAATTTTCCAATTGTGTTTGATAAGACTTCTTCTTGTATGCCTTATTACGAGCGATTGGGGCCACTTTCTGGGAGAATTGGTTTTCATGGGAAGGTGTTTGTGCCTACCTTAGAGTGTCCATTTGAATATGCTGATTACATTTGATTGGAGTGGGTGTATGTTCCTAATATGGATGTCTGTATAATATGGGTTATTTTTTCCCATAACCCTCCTAAATGAGAGAAAAGGTATGTGTCTGATTTAGGGTATTATGTTGATGATCCCCTCCATTTTTGGGGATTGAGTTATGTGTCTATCATATTTACACCACTCTCATAACGGTTATGATATCCTTGCAATTCTATAGGATATGGGTAGAGATTTTCATCTTCCCTTTCACCATTTCCAAGATATGATTTGTGAATTCAGTAACAGGAACATGGAAATATACCCATTATGAATCTGGTGTAGGTGTTTGTGCATTCTCATGTACTCCCTTTCCTACTAGTGAATAATAACCATACTCATGTGTGGGGGTAGAGATTTGAGTCTTCCCTTTCTTGTTATCAAGACTTTCCGACTAACTTCTCTAGGTGCTTCCAGATGAGGCTAGTGGAAGGCTTAATGGGAGTAGAAAGGTTTATGTTACTGCTCTTGAGTTTCCACTATATTTTAACAATGATATTCCTTTAAGGCCATTAGATGAGTCTGTTGGATGTTTAAATGAAGGTGGATGGGTTTGTATTCCAACTTGCAATTTTCCACCAAATTGGATTGGTGGGATTCTATGGAGGGGACAGAGGTGTAAACCTGCTCCATGTTGAACAGTTTTCTTCCCTGAAGGGACATCTTGCATGCCTATGTTTGAAGAACTTGGCCTTGATAGCCAAGGACAACACCCTAATCATGTTGAGGCTTAAATATCCCACGTTGTTGGCAGCAACGATTGCTGGAAGGATCCCTTGAGAAGGACCCCTGTGTTTCCTAGATAATGTCATATGTGGCCTATTAATCCACCTCCTTGAGATAAGGGAGGGACTAATTTTTGAATTTTGGGGATAAGCTCCCAAAATGGTTGAAGACGACGATTAGTATCTTCTATGTCAGGACCATCGGTCATCATTGATTAGATTATCAGGGGTGCTTCATGAACTGGAGGGATTGTTAGGCAGCCTCTAAGGTTGGGATGATACCATTTTGATGGAATTTCTAGACCAGGGAATTTGAGACCTAGAATTGAAGATGCAGGGTTGGTGATGGCATCCTCTGTGTGGATGAGGAACTGGTGAATATAGTAGCCAAGGGACTCTTTGGTGAGAGTTTTAATAATGCCATTGGATTGAAAGTATTTCCCAGAAAGAATTGTATGAATATATGATAAACAAAAGTAAGGAAATTCATCAAATCTGTATTTAATTTTAATGAACACAGGAGTGAATTAATTTCCTTGTCTTTCCCTCTTTCATTTTGAAAGTAGAAGGGGTCTAATAGGTGGGTGATACAATCATCTTGATTAAGGATTCATGTTGGTTTTACAATTTTTTGTTTCTGATGAAAATGAGTTTTCCTTTAAGAATGAAATAATACGATGAGGACTAGTAAGTACATCCCTTTTATCTTATGAACGAGATGTCCCATTTAATTCATTCACATCGGGTTCATGATTTTTTCTTCCCGTTGGAATTTATACCTCATAACAATTTTCTCTTTCTAAGTGGTTTCCAATGGGTTTATTTGTGGAATCAGAAACACCCAACGGTTTTATATCCAAAAGGACATGATTTCCAAAGGTAGGTGCTCATTAAGGATTTTTTCCAATGATACTTAAGAACTCACATTGGTCGAGAGGATGGGATGTCGGGTGCATCACACCCTTTTGGGGGAGAATTATTTCCTACTTCGGTTCTCTCTTATAGATTTAAGAAATGTTCATGAATCCTTCATTAATTCCCAAGTATGATGTGGGTCATCCCAAGATTAATAATCGATTATTAGTATGTATAGATATTAGAATCATCTTTATGTATATGAAGTTATTCATCAATGGAGATATCTATATGCATCCAAAGTTCTCCATCAATAGTATCCTCTCACATACTACTTAGGGATTATTTGACCATTATTATAACAATGTTGGTTTCCTAGACACTCAGTGGGACACTTTGGGGTATATCATCATCTAAGGAGACTTGAGTTGTTTTGATGTCAGGATATAACCCATAGATGGGTTTCTTTGTATCCTTCTAAAAGGAATAAAAACCCACATATTTTAGTACAACATAATGAGGGTACATCATATATTTTAAGGTCATTTGATAAGGACCCAACCATAGAGTTTAATGTAATGTGGGAAGGACATCTAGGTGTAAGGTGCCTAGTCAAATTTTATTGTGGGACTTATGTTGAAGCATCCCAGAGAACCTAAGAGATATGTGGACTCTCATATAAAATTAAACCCTATTAAGAATACAGACCAGAGATAATAGGGTTGATTTTAGGTGTTGGGTATGGACTTCATGGAGTCTTCCTACATATCCCTTTTGGAGGGGAATCAAATCCCATGTAGTTCGGGTATGTCTCATAAGGGAGTATGGCCCTTTGATAGGATTATATGGGGCATTATTCCTAGAGAAAATGACCTTGTAAAAGGGATACTAAGGAATGTATTAACTCATAGTGGATTGGGGTATTAACTCAGAAATTACTCCATAGGAGGATTCCCAGATTAATGGAATTATGGTTGGTGCTTACTCTTGAGGAGGATTCCCATTGAGCTTGGGACCTAAGTGGGCATCCTATATATCCTGATTTGATTGTAACTAGGAATTAATGTTCTCATAGTTTAATAAATGGAATTGATCACACATATTTCAAGATCACCATTAACACCTAATCTCACATGATTCATGCTTAGTGTAAAAACCAATAGGAAATATAAGATCCAACAAGCCACACACATTTCATTCTCTGATGGTGGAAGAGGGGGAGGATGATGGTGGAAGGGGTTGGGGTTACGAAGCTTCCCTCTCTTCACTTTACCCCGAGGATATAATGAAGTTGAAGGATGTGGAGATAGAGGGGAGAAATAATGCACCATCCTATAAGAAATTCTAGGGGTTTACTCCAGGAGGGATTCCCTGATACTGGTTCAAACTTGCATAGGATTCTGGAGATGAGGTTATTGGAGTTTCTCGAGGAGTTTATAAACTCAAGTTACTTAAATAATCCTAGAGGATAATATCAACTTGTAACATGGGAAAGGAACCAAGAGGTGTATGTTGAATCAAATAATTTTCAAGGATTTTAGAAGAGTATATCAAATCATGGTATTCCAGGGGAGGATGTTAAGGCCAAATAAGCTGCAACCCAAGATATCCTTGAATTGGCACAAAAATTTCATGGTGAAACTCTCCATTTTTCATGGGGGGTGATAGTAGCAAAGGGACTATCTCGGAGGGTTGGGACCACAACCCGATAATGATCCTAAGGTGAGGTGTGGGGGCACAACCCCCACTGTATAGACCCACACCTCACCCCAGGATCATTATGAGGGTGACCCATTAATTGATTTAACATACTCCTCATATGGGTTTCCCATGTATGGGTGACATAGGAATGGGTTTCCCGGTTATGGGCCGCCTAGGTATGGGTCACCCATGGGTCACATAGGTGGGTCGCGCAGGTGGGTCGCACAGGTGGTTTGCCAAATTTCATTTTCCAAAGTATGGTTTTCTGAGGTATGGGTCCCCCATTTACAAGTTTGGGGACCTTTACCTGGTGAGGTAGGGCCATGGTAGATGTCAAAGTAGTGATGGACTACTTGGGCAAAGGGATAACGCATCTAGAGCCCTCTCCTAGATTCATTGTCCAGGAGTTTGATCATCCTCCGAACATTTTACATGGAGGGGTGTATTTATAGACCCTAGTGGACATTCATGGATATAACTATATATATAGAAATGTTCATATGGTCCAGTGTGGATGGGCCTGTGTGATGTCTTGCACAGATGGTCTGTGTGATGATGCAGACTCCTTTGTAAATTTTTTCAGTCTTCCGAGTGCCATAACCTTTAATCTGTATGTCTGTTTTGGATCTATGACCACTAAAATAGAATCTCTCGAAGAGATATATGAATTATCATAAGTGTAATACACAAAATATTTTTTGATGAAACTCATATATTGAATTTTGATTCATTGACACCTTTTTATCATCGATCATGGAAATCCACTACCTACTCCTTGAGGGGGGTTCTTTCTGCTTATCCCTCAGTTTGAAGTAGTCTTGTGGAACATGGAAATACGACCTACATATTATTATGGAATGAAGACAAATCTATACTCAAACTTGAAATTTTTTTCCTAACTGAGGGTCACAACATGAATTCAGTGAAAAAGTGTATGAAACACATTTTATGGTGCCAACAAAATCTACCTTTAGAATTAGATTCATTCAAAATGAAAAGATTTTGGTTCTAAGGTAATTATAGGGAAATTTGATGAATTTAAAAATTATTTTGTTTTTTTGGAGCTACCTTAAGTGTGGGGGTGCAATAATTTTTTCATAATCCATGGGGCCTACTGATCATAGTTCGACTATTTCTATTGTCATATGGACACCCCCAAAAACTTTTTTCTTTTATGTCATCACCCTAATTTTTCCTAAGCTCAATATAAAATAGAATTAGTGGGTGAGAACTGGATTTTTATTAGACTTCCTTTTTCAGGTTTTCATCCTATCAAGTTTTGTTCCTTTTGTTTTTCATTTCTCAATTTCTACTGAAACCATATAGAGTGTAGGTCTAGTGAGTTAAGGCTTAAATTTTGTCCAGAGTTCCCTTTATGGGTTTTTAGTATGGAAAGTATAGTGTCTATTTTTATAGGAAGTTTAATCTCAGGAAATTTAGAATAATTAGGTTTTTATTTAAGGTTGTATAGGTTTGACCATATATTTTTAATAATGAAAAAATAAGGCTTATGGGATGAGAATGTTCCGACATTCTTCAGATATCTAGTGGGGAATATTGAGCCATAATTTTGTGGTCCCTATGCCTAAAAAAAGATATCAGGGAATATATTTCTCTCTTAAGGATGAAGTTACCACTAATTGATAAACCCATTTAGTGGGATGTTTTATGAAAGGCCATCTAGGGCACATACTGCATAGTTAACAATGGAATCCTTTAGCTGAAAATTCCATTATGAGGGTCATTTTTTATAAGGAAAACTAAGTAATGTACTAAAAATTAAATAAAAAGATCTCTTAGGAATTACAACATTCTATTTCTAATAATGAAAGTTTATAATTTTAATTTCTCAAGACCACAAAAAGTGTTTTTTCCAAGGGAAGATGTTTGAGAGTGAAAGGATCATCTATATTGGAACATGCCATGAATGAAAAACCACCCCTATAATAATTTGGTGTGTGAAGGAGGGTACATTTTATTAGATAACCAAGGTCAGGGGAGAAAGCCCCTTTCTGACAAAGGATGAAGGCACCATGTAGTTTAATATCATGAAACTAAGACATTGACTATGCAATTTAACATCTTATAGTGAGGAAATTATGTTATTCATTTTAAAGTCATGTAGTAAGGATATTATGCTATGAAGTTTAAAGATATACAATAAGGAAATTATGCTATGCAGTTTAAATTCATGCAACAAGGACATTATGAGGATATAATTTTAAAGTCTTTAGATTTGATTGAAAGGTTAATGATTCTTTCATTCTTGGTATTTTTTTTGGAAATGTTCTTCCATATTCAGGCGTGAGGGGAGAAAAGTGTAAGTTGTGATTTAGAGATTTTCAGATCTGAAAATTGGTATAGGAAAATGGATTATGGAATTAGAGGAGGTCTCTCCCAAATATGAAGTTACCACTACTTTACAAACCCTTTATGGGGGCTATTTTATGCAAGGCCAACTAGGGAACATACTGCATAATTGATAATGGTATCCATTGGCTAACTTTCTATAAAAGTTGTGATAAACTTATGAAAATCCAACTAGGGTGTATTACAGTATAGTTATGAGAATAATTCCTAAAGAATTATGAAATTATATTGCTAAAAGATGCTTAAAGTTTATGGAGATTCAGAGTTCCCTAAGCACAGAGTTTGGCATATGGAAGGAGGGTACCTGAACAGAGAAGGTGAATTCCAATTTGAAATTTACAAAGAATTGGGGAAATGGGTTCTCTATATAGTTCTAACCCAAGAATATGAAATACGGTGTCTGTAGTTTTAGATCATACTACTAAGAAAATGAAATTATGGAAACAATGGATGATATGTGGTCAAATGGCCCAAGTTTATTCCATTATTCTTTGAAAAAATAAAAGGGGAAATTGTAAACCACGATCCTAGATGATTTTAGATTGGGTGTGTTGAAATGGGATTAATATGAAAGGGATTACCACTTAATTTGAATCATGGGTTCCAACATACCATCATCAAATCTTATTGGGATAGAAGAGGCTTCCCCAAAGGGAAAAATTACCACTATTTTCAAAACATGTTTTATGGGCTATTTTATGCAAGGACAACTAGGGAACATAGTGCATAGCCAAACAGTGGAATAATTTAGCTAACATACCCATTATAAGTCTCATTTTATGAAAATATAATTGGGTAATATTACAACATAGTCATTAAAAAGAGATCTCAGGTATCAGAAATTATGCTACAAAAATTTAAGGAAGGATTATGAAGATCTGAAATTGTTCAATATTAGGAATATGATGCAAGGATGGGATATATTGGACCAAAAAGGAAGTGTTTAGAATAATTTTTTCCATGAGTTGGAAGTATTTTGTATAGATATGACTCATAAGTAAAAGAGGGACATTTCTATTTCCTTAGTGGGCCTCCTAATGTGGGGACCCAAAATAAAATCTCTTACATGTACTTTTTATTATATGCTGGATAAAGGGAATTTTTCTTTATCTTTTGGATGGGACTAGGATTATATCCTAGGACTCACTACATATCTCAGTAGTATGAGAATCAATCCACACATAGTTTTAACAATAAATCTACCCAATATTGATTGAATTCATGTGTGGAGGACATGGATGGTTTGGATACAGGTTCACATATATGGTGAGAACTCATATTGGATCTCCTTATATATATCTAACTCATACATTGGAAAGTAGAGGTTTTTCCATTTTTTGCTATGGATGGGCCCAATATTGAATATTGGGATGTCACTAAGTATCTCATATGGGTAAGAATCAATCCACCCACAGTTCTTGAAGGACCGTGTAGTTTATCATCTTGTGAAAAGGACATGGGTGATTTCAATGTGAAAAGGAACATTGCGGTTGGACCAAGGTGTAGGACCCCGGTGTCACTAAGTATCTTGTTAGGGGAAAGAATCAAGTCATACGTAGTTTTTAAAGAAACCAAATAGTTTATTTTCATGAGATGAGGACATATGGTGTTTCTTTTTAGGTATTGAACCCAGGACCATAATATAACCAATGTGAATCGATATACCTTACTCATACAGGGAAATTTTTACCAAACTCCTAACCCCACGTGATCTATTCTCAGTGTGAGAGATAAGGAATGGTGAAGGTTTCTTTTACTGTAAAAGGGAAACATAAGTGAAGGATATGGGCATGTTGATTATCTGGTGGTTGATCCAGGAGATATGATCTAGGCATTTCTACATATCTCATTAGGATGAGAATCAAGCCATATGTAGTTCTTGATTATACCATGTAGTTTAACTTCATGCGGTAAGGCTCAAGATGAACTGACATGGAAGGAAAAAAATGTTATGGATGAACCTAGGTGTAGGACCCGGGCATCACTACATATATTGCTGGGAAAAGAATCAATCTATACTTAGTTATTGAATATTATTCCCCACAACAATCAGGCTTTGACATGGGGAAATTAGATTTTGATAATTTAAAGAAAAATGGATAGGCCTAAAGAATGAAGTATAGGTATCACCATGCATCTCATTATAATGAGAATCAAGCCATAAGTTTTAAAATGTTCCCTATGGAGATATGATTCTTGCACAGGGAAAAGGAAGGGGTTTCCTTCTCCAAAATGGTAGCTGGACCCGGGATTGGATATTTGAGCATCACTACACATGTCATTGGAATGAGAATCAATCCACCTGTAGTTCTTGAAGTATTCCCTATATAGGTCTGATTCATGCACATATGGAGTGAAAATATGTTTTTTAAATGTGTCTAGGCCCATGATTGGAGATCCATGCATCACTAAGTATCTCATTAGAATAAGAATCAATCCACATTTATTTCTTAAAATATTTCTTATGAAGGTTTTATTCATACACACAGGGTGTCAAATAGATTTTTTAAATGATGATGGACCCATGATTATAGATATAGGCGCCACTATGTATCTCATCAGAATGAAAATCAATCCAAACGTAGTTCTTGAAATATGGTTCCCCACACAAAATGGGTTCTGACATGGGGAAGGGGACTTTAAATATTTTCTAGATTAATGGTTGTGTTGAAAACATAAGGCTAGGTATCACCATGAATATTGTTTTAATGAGAATTAAACCATATATTCTAGAAAAAATCCTTGTGTAGATTTGGTTCGTACATAGGGAAAGGTAAATTTTCTTTGTGGTCATGGCTGGATCTGAGATTGGTGATCTGGGTTTCACTACATATCTCATTGGAATGAGAATCAAGCCGCACATAGTTCTTTGATGGATTATTCATTTTATCATCATGCGATGAGTACGTTGGCCTTGTAATTTATCATCTTCCAGTAAGGACATGAAAATGTTCAGACTTATACCTATAAATGGGCATGAATTCTATTATGGAGTGGCAATGATGTGAGTGAGGATTATACTCAGGGGTAACCCATCTTTCTTCATCAATTCTATCCAAGATGGAATCTCGACCCATTGATGGGTTAGAGTGATGTGAATGGCATCTATTGTGAGATAGAGGCCCATTTTTAAAGGACCAAGAGGTATATCTCGAATCATGGTATACTGGGGGTTTCTTAACGTCAAATGAAAATAATTTTAACCGTGAAGTTTAATGTCATGTGATAAGGAAAAAGGGTGTCTTTATATTTATTTTCATGCGACAAGAACATTATGTCATGCACTTTAAGGTCATGTGACAAATTCCCACTATAAAATTTAATGCCTTGTAGCTTGGATGTATATGGTGCTATACTGTTTAACATCCTATAGCTAGGATGTATAAAACAATATTGAAAAAGACCCCATACCTACTAGATGGGGTTGCTCCTTTTTTTCATTTTCTTCCAAATGCAATTGGATATATTATCTATATGCTTCCATATTGGACTGTTGGAAAGCTTTAATTAGTGCGACTAGATGTATGTTACTACTCATAGTTTTCCCCTAGATTTGAGTGGTGGTCTTCTTTTGATGTTTCCATATGAGTCTGTTGGAAAGATGAATTAGTGTGTCCATGTGTATGTTTATAATCACAGTTTACTGTCAGATTTGAATGGTGGGATTGTTTGGATGCTTTTAGACAAGTCTAATAGTAATCTAAATTAGCATGGGTAAGTGTATTTTTCTGATCACTGTGTGCCACCAGATTTGATTGGTGGGAATATTTGGATACTGCCAGATGAGACTATTGGGAGGCTTGATTAGTGAGGTAAGGTGTATGTTCTCACTCTCTGTGTGTCATGTAAGTCCCTAATGAAGATACAAAATCACATGATGACATAGACTGGTAGGATCCACTTTGTGTTATTTTTCCTAACCGGGAGAAAACTGATTCACATTGAGGAGGTTGTTGTTGAGGTGAAAAAGCCCCCAACCCTGAGGGATGAGTACATTCTTGTTCAGATTGCACAACCCTTTAGTCCAAGTATTCTGACCTCAAGGTTTGGGTTAAAAAATACCCCAAGCCTATAGGCTGGGTTTTTTTTCCAAACTACAGTGAATGATATTACCGTAGTTGATCTTCTGATTTTTCAATGTTTTGTTCGAATGTGAGATGGATGTATCATTTTTCACATGCTTAAATTGCTTGTTTCAAAAGACCATTATACTATTTCTGACATTTTCTTCATCTGTCAGATGACATCCTTTAAGCATGATGCCTACTCGATATTCTAAGATTCTTGATGAAAAATTATCTCAACAACCTACTCTCTTCAATTCCAACTTCGATGAGAGCTATCCAGGGCCTATTCTTGTTGATCATATCTTTAGTATTGAAGAAATTACATATGTTGGAGCCATACTGGGGCTATGAAACTACATTATACAACATTTGGAAGCCTTTACTAGTTAGGGAGTAGAGGGAAATTCAATGCTCTATGTGTACCCCATCCTCAGATATGAACTCTAGATGGGGTATCTGCAATCAGTTGTTGCAACCTCATTAATTCATAGAGGCACACACATTGAAGGAATCAATACTATTTTTTGATATTTGGTTTTCATGAAGCTAGGAGAGATTCCAAGTAAATTTGGTGATGCAACCCTTCTATTGCCTTGACTTGATTTTAATACTTGTCATAGGGTAATACCTTTTCTTCTAGGGGACGAAGATTTTTCCATATATTGAGGCAGATTTTTTTCATACAATATTCCACCAACACCTTTGGAATGCTATATTTAGGGGTGAATAATGGCCAGAACATGACTTATATTTCATCTTTAGCCATATATTTCCTAATGTTTAGCAGATATTATTCATCTTTCACTAGAGTTTTCTCGACCTGGTCCGACCAAAGTGGATGCTTCCTGATTATTTTACCACAAGAAATGGTGTTAGTTTGGATTTCCTCTACTATGTTGGAAGTCAAGTGACCCAAGTGTGGTTCAGAGAATGATTGTTTCCTCAGGCTGTCTTCTAGTTGAGAAAGGATTTCAACTTCTAATGAAAAGGCATCAGATATGAATGGCCTTGTATTTTCAAGTGCCTCGTGATAAGAGGGCTTTCTCATCACTACATTCCCAATTGAAGAATTATATTGACAATGTGAAACATTACTGTGGATAGAATTTTTGTTGTGAACTCCATCATGAAGATGACCACCATAGTGGATTTCATTAAGGGGAATAACCTCTTACTCGTTGATTTTCAGTCCACATAGAGGGTTTCTATGACTCTCATCAAGAGATTGGCTCTTGAGATTGACTAAATTGTTTCCATTAAGCAATCCTTCATGGTGAACTATCTGATGAGTACCTTCATAATTATAGCTAATGCTCCCATAATTTGGTAACTATAGGGTAGGATCTTAAGATGTGATAGATAAGCGTATGAGGACCTCAAGAACTCCAGTTTTAATCGAATCCTCATCGTAAATTGGTTCTTGATTTTCCAATCTTTTTTTATTAGTATTCCTCTTTGATGCCTTCTTACAAGTGATTTGAAGAACATACTGGGAGAAGTGATTTTCATAGGCAGGTGTTTGTGAATGCCTTGTAGGGGCCATTAGAATAGGCTGATTACATCTGATTGGAGTGGGTATATGTTCATGATTTGACTATCTATACAAAATGGGGGAGTTTTTCCCATAACCATTCTAGAGGATAGAAAAGGTATGTGTATTCTCTTGAGTGTTATGATGATGAGCCACCCCATTTTTGGGTACAGAGTTATGTGTCCATCCCTCTGACACTACTATTATCATCATTATATTATCCTAGAAATTTTTTAGGATGTGGGAAGGGATTTTCATCTCCCTTTAACCATTTCTAATATATTATTGGTGAATTCAATGAATAGAACAAGGATATATACCCATTACACATATGGATTAGGCGTATGTGCCTACATCTATACTCCCTTTCCTACAAGTGGACACTAATAGTACATGTGTGTGGGGAAAGAGAGTTGAGTCTCCCCTTGCTTGTCATCAAGACTTTCATATTGACTTTTATGGGTGCTTCTAGATGAGGTTGCTAGTAGGATAGGTGGGTGAAGGCAAGTGTATGTTCCTTCTCATGAGTTGATGCTATATTTGTACAGTGGTATTCCTTAAAGGCTTCCAAAAAGTCTATTTGATGGATGAATGAAGGCGAACAAGTTCATGTGACCGTTCACAATTTCCCACCAAATTAGGTTGTTGGGATTATCCGGAGGGGGGTGAGGTGTGACCCTGCTCCCTATTGACTAGTTTTCATCCCTAGAGATCCATCTTTCATTCCCAAGTTTATAGAACCTGGACCAAATAGAAAAGGGAAACACCCTCATCATGTTGAGGGTTAACTATCATGCGGCATTGGTAGTGGTTATTTCTGGAAGGATCCCTTGAGAAAGACCCTTTTGTCTCTTTGATGAGGTCATATCTGGCCTCTTGATCTACCTCCCTGAGATACATGAGGTATTGGTTGTTGTATTTCTAGGATAATGTACCAAAATGGTTGAAGATGGTGGTTGGAGCTGTCTGCGTTAAGACCACTGGTCATCATTGATTGGACAATAGAGGGTGTTTCAATGACTAAAGGTCTTGTCAAGTGGCCTCTAGGGTAGGGATCGTACCATTTTGATAGTATTCCTAGACTAGAAATTTTGAGACCCAATATTGAAGATTCTGGGTTGGTGATGGCATCCTCTTCATGGAAAAGGAACTATTGCGTGCAATTTCCAAGGATTTCATTACTGAGTGTTTTAAGGACTCCATTGGATTGAAGGGAGTTCTTGGAAATAAGTGCCTATATATATGACCAACCCAAAAAAGGAACTCCATAAAAGTAGTATTTAATTTGAATGAACACATGCGTGATTGATTTCCTTATCTGTCCCTCTTTCATTTTAAAAGTAAAAGGGGCCTAATAGGTGGGTGATACTATCATCTTGGTTATTGATTTATGTGAAGTTCACCATTTTTTGTTTTAGATGGAAATGGATTTTCCTTAAGTAGCAAAATGGTCTGATGAGGACTAGTCAATACATACCTTTTATATTATTAAATAGATGTCACATTTATGTAATTAATGTTGGGTTCACAATTTTTTCCCACACAGAATTCATGACTTTTAATTATTATCACTTTCTGAATGGTTTTCAATGGGTTTATTTGTGGAACTAGAAACACCCAATGGTTCTATATCCAAAGGACCTACTTTCCAAAGGTAGGCACTCATTGGGGATTTAGTCCAACAATTTTTTAGAACTCACATTGGTCAAGAGGATGGGAGTTCGGACTCATCACACCCTTTTGGGAGGAATTATTATCTACGTTGGGACTCTCTTATAAATTTATGGAATGTTCATGAATACTTCATTAATTCCCAAGCATGATGTGGGTCATCCTAGGATTAGTAATGAATTATTAGCATGTATATACATTATAATCATCTATATGTATCTAAGTTTCTTCATCAATGGAGATATCTATATATATCTGAGGTTCTCCATCGATGGTATCCTCTTATATGCTACTTAGGGATTAATTAGTAATTATTATGATGATGCTGGTTTTGTAGCCACTCAGTAGGGAACTTTGGGGTATATCTTCTTCCAGGGAGATGAGAGTATTTATGATATCAAGATCAAATCCATAATTGGGATTTCAATGTATCCTTATGAAAGGAATCAAAACCCATGAAGTTAGATACCACTTAATAGGGAACATTATACCTTTTAATGTTGTGTGATAAGGACCCAACCATACAATTTAACATCATGTAGAAAGGATGTCTAGGCGTAGGGTGCCTAGTCATAGTCTGGTGTGGGAATTATGATGAAGTAGCCCAGAGAACCTAAGAGAGATGTGGATTCCCAAGTTGAATTAAACCCTATTGGGAATGTGTCCTATAGAGAATAGGGATGATTTGGTGTGTTGTATTTGGACTTCATAGAGCTTTCCTACATATCTAGTTTAGAGGGGAATCATTTCCTACATATTTTAGGTATGTGTCATAGGGATGTATGGCCCATTGAGCTGATTATGTTGGATATTATTCTTGAAGAGGATTACCTTGTAAAAGGGACCATAATGAATGTCTTAACTCATGGTGTTTTGGGGGCTTAAATCTAGGCGTACTCCCAAGGAGGATGCCTATATTAAGGGAATTATGGTTAGAGATTACTCTTGAGGATGATTCCCATTGATCTAGGGCCCTAAGTGGGAGTTCTATGTATCTTGATTTGATTGCAATCAATAATTAAAGTTCTCATAGTTCAGTAAATGGCATGGATCGTGCAGATTTTAAGGTCACCATTAACACCTAATCCCATGTGAGTCATGATTTGTGTGAGAAACAAGAGGAAACAAAAGATCCAACGAACTACACACTTTTACATCTCTTTTGGGGGAAGAGGAGGAGGATGAAGGTGGAAGAGGCTGGGGTTATGAAGCTTCCCTCTCTTCAATTTACCCCAAGGAGGTAATAAAGGTGAAGCATGTGAAGCTAGATAGGAGAACTAATGTAACCTACCACAAGAAATGATAGGGGATTAATCTAAAATGGATTCCCTAATATTGGTTCAAACAAGAATAAGATTCAATTGATGAGGTTTCAGGAGTTTCTTGAGGATCTTATCGACTCAAGTTACTAGAGGAATCAAATAAGATAATCTCAACTCGTAACACGAGAAGGGAACCCATAAGAGTATATAAAATAAAGGAATTTTCAAGGATTTTTTAGGAGTATCTCAAATCATGGTATTCCATGGGTGGACGTTTAGACCGTATAAGGAGCAGCCTAAAATATCCTTCACCCGGCCTGAAAAGTTCACTATGCGACTTTCCATTTTTCATGGGGGGCAGTGACGGTAGTAAAGGAACCAGCCCAAAGGGCTGGGACCACATCCCTAAAATGACCTGGAGCATAGGTTTAGGGGTGTGACCCCATGGTATGGACCCGCGGGTTCGCCTAGGTGGGTCACTCAAGTGGGCCGTGCAGGTGGGTCGCTCAAGAGTTTCCCATAGGTGGGTCACAAAGGTCGTTCGTCCAGGTGATTCTCCTAGGTATGGGTCGCCTAGTTATGGGTCACCCAAGTATGGTTTTCCTATTTTTAGGTCACCCATGTGCTAAGATGGGGGGCCTTACCATAGTGATGGAGGGCCATGGTAGGTCACCCAAGTAGTGATGGACTACTTGGGTGAAGGGGCAGCACGTCTAGAGCCCTGTCCTAGATTCACAGTCTAGATGTTTGGTCATCCTCTAAAAATTTAAAGAGAAGGGGTGTATTTATTGACCCTCGTGAACCTGCACAGATGGTTAGTTCATTATAAACAAGTGGGGATGTATGATTATTGTTTTTTTATTTTCCCTCTTTGAATTCACTTTTGTATATTTTATAAACATATACTAAGGATCTATTAGTGGTGTCTGATTGGTTTTTTATTCATACCTTGTGTGATCACCGTGATGTGTGTACAAATTTTTTTATCGAAATCAACAATTAAGGGTAATGAAATAACACATACCCAAGAAATATTACATCATACGATATAGACATTATAAATTCATAAATATTTTATTTAAACTTAAATTTCCTCTATACTCATCCTTTATATGATTAATAGAGTATATAGATATTACCATGAAATACTTGAAGTAGTTTTTATCAGATATATTATAATTTATTCTTAAAAAAAGGGTTAAAATTAATGTAATTTTAATATTTTTCTAAATAATTTAATAAATGAGGAATTTTATGCCATGTTCAACATGTGATATTTTTGGCTACAAATAGTATCCATTGAACTTCATGTAATAATAATCAATGGTATATATATGGACCATTAAATGAAAAATTTTATTGGATAATGATATAGAACAACCATAGTAATAGATATCTATAGTATTTATAATTTATTAAAGAACCATCATATCATTTTTTTTAAAATATGGATTGAAAAATACTCTAACAAAGCTAATGTGAAAGGGTGTGATGTTCTGCTGGGTAGAATAATGTGAGAACATTTTCAAGGAGCATATGTAGAGGTAAAACACTATATTTTTACTCACATTAATCTATATTAGAGAAGTTATTTTATATATGGTTATTATTTGATTAAGTACAAGGTATGTATGCTTGTACAAAATGAAAATGTAATTTCACTTGCTTCAGATCAATAATACACTCGTTAGAAAAACCACCAGATACAAGATCTTGAGATAACGATAGTATTATTTTTATTAATTTTTTTTAACATTATCTATATGGGATAAAGTGTGACATATATGCCTATAAAACGAGACTAAATTATATATTCATATATACTTAGTTAAACATACACCAAAGGATACAATTATAGTTAATGAAACTTTGTGATTATTCAATACATTATCATCCTTTGTAGGAAAATAAGTTAGAATATTCTATTTGAAGAATGGATCATTATAGTATAGATACCCATAATTTTTTTATATTCAATGGATGATAACAAAAATCATAATGTAAGGGATGAAATCCTTCATTCAAACATATTTTATGAAAATCCAACTATGTAAATATCATAGAGGAAAAAAAGATGACTTGGAACTATAAAAGATGATGGGAACTATTCTAGAGTTCAACATGGACAATGGTGGGGTTATAAGATTCAATAATAGATTATTTCATATTTAGAACATAAATTTAATAATGGTATTTTTGATGATACACATAGATCAGTCCTCTATATTCATCTTAGATACACCAAGATATATAGAGATATTTAGTGATAATATAAGGTTTTGGATTTCTAGAAGCCTTCATTTTTTCTTTCCTATGGCATGGATGTGTCATGTGAGTGATAAAAGTATTTTACCTTATTAATTTTTAATTTTATATGTGGTTGATCTTTTAGACATATGGTTGGTCCATTGGTCATGTGGTTGATCCATTATTCATGTTATTGATACATCATATGTTTGTGTTTTCAATCCATACAGTGAGGTTGATCATAATGGTCACATGGTTGTTCATATAATCCATGTGGTCACATATCTAATTCATATGGTCGAACTAGGAATTCAATTTTATGCTTCATGTAGTGAATAAATGGTGTATCTTTTCAAAGTAAGTCATTTTTCTTGGTCCTCTATTTATACATAAAAAACATGACATTATCTAGAATGATGTGAAAATAATTTAAAAAAGGAATTAAAGTTTTAATCATGGGTTTGAAATATTGATATGAATGATACTTTTTATATCATTTAAATCATTAATATTATGAGTGTTGAAGGATTATTATGGGGGAAATTAAATAGAACTAAATCTATAAATAATTAATGAAGAATTAAAAAGAATCATTTGATGATTTTTCTGAAATTCCCAAGAGAATCATATTTGTTATTCTAAAATGTGATTTCTTTCCACTCATTTCATCATCATTACTTCTATCAAGTCTAGAAGATCCAAAAAACACTCACGGATTCTTACAACCCTTCTACAATCTTCTGACCCTATTCTTATGAGTGTCCCAATCCGTGTATAACATTATCTATTTTATGTTCTTGGTGTTTTGAAACTTCTGCATCATTCTATGTAGGGGAATCAATTATTCTTATTATTATGTACATAGTATGATTTAATCATGAAATAATTTCTCTTAATGAATATATATGATTAAATTTATGAATAATAACAATTTATAAAATTACATAGAGGATAATTATTGATGAATCTTGAATGTAAAAAGGAATAAGAAGAATGATATGACATATTGATGATACTATCCATTTATTGAGTAGGAATACACACCATGGAGTAATATTATAAAGTAATAATCTGGTAGTTGTATGATTTATTTTATTTTATCATATGCTTGGAATTAGAGAAGATAAGGAAAACGGAAAATGGAATGCATCTATATGTATTTAAAAAAATTATATTATCATGATTCTTATTATTAAATATTTATGAAATAATAAATAAGGTATAATACAAAAGGATCATTTTTGTATAGAACTATAATTAACGCCTATACACGACTTTCTAAACCATACATAATAACCTTTCAGACATAGTGTTCTTTCCATTTTTCACTCCCAAAAGTGATGTCTCTGAAAATATATTATTTAACATAAATGTAAAATCTAAAAAATAATAATGAAAAGACATCACATCATTAATTGAGAATAAGGGTCATCATGGAGAGATGGGAATACCAACTACCCAGAGTAATACATGGTTTAATATGAATAGTGTTGACCAGACACATACTCATACATATATCTTAAAACAAGTTAGTCCTATAACATGTCCACCATGACTCCCAAAAATATATAAACAAAACTAGGATTTGATAAAATTATACAAGGATACAATAAAAATGATATTTCAATAATGCTTCTCATCACTACTTGTTTTATGGTATAGTTTTATTATTTAACATTTAGATTCTTTATATATATATTAGAATATTATTTTAAATTTCTAGGTATGATGAGGTTATAAGAAAAAGATTAAAAATAAATGAACAACTTATTAGAGATTTAGGTATGTCTCCTAAAGTCATCATTGTAAGTAAAATTTATGTTTGGATATTATGTTCTTTCATATTATTTATATTTTTATAATTCATATTATATTATTAAACATGTTATTTTTGGATACATTGATAAGGATACGATTATATTATATTTTGGAGGCTAATGGTATGGTGGGGGGTACTGGTATGACAAATTCTATAGTTCAACCTACCATAGGTGCCTCTTGCACTATATGATGAATATTATGTGTTTCCTTGTTTGTTTTCTATCCTTATTACTTGTAAAATATCATAGAGGCACATATATATTCTTCTCTTCCTTTATTACACTAGATGTAATATTTTATTGTTTATTCAAAAATAGAAATATATAACATATTTTTCTTCTTCTTCATAATAGAAAACTGATGTTTTGTTATTTCTTCTTCTTCTTCACTTCCATGAATAAAAGAAACATCCTCTTCCTTATTCTGCATCTATGCCAACATAAAGTGAATCAAATTCTTATTATCTTACCACTTTCCCTTTTTCTCATTCTTCTCTCATCAATTTATCTAGAATTAATTTTTATCCTTGTTTAGGGTATAGTAATGTGAATTTCATATTATTCATAATTTATTCAGTGAATCAAATACATCACTTGTTCTATTACACTTCACTTTGACACTCAATGATTTTTTTATTATATGTATAGTATTAGTTCTTCTATCATGATGATATGATATTATTCTTAGAATAACAATTTCACTTAATCAACCTATAGAAATATATATATATTATGTGACACATACACACAAGACATACAAGAATCTATCTTTTACAAAACATATTTAATTAGAAAACAGAAATCTATTTACAACATAAAGATTTTATATTATTACTTTTCGACTATTTATGAATTTAAACATTTTAATTTTCATCAATGAACAGTTGATATTAAGATCCTCCCAACTAAGAAGAGTGTATTTCCATTTAAAAACGTATGGTTAGATGATCTTTTTAGAAATACCATAATATATATTTCCTTCACTCATCCATATAAGAGGGTAACAACAATATATTTTAAAATAATATCTCATTTTTGGACATTCAAGAGTATAATGATATATAATTTCCTATTTTTAGTAATCCATTTTATAAAAAATAATATAGATTTTATCCAAAAGATGTATTGTCTAGAGACCCACTTATAGAGGTTCAAAAAATATGTAATGTATTTAATAGATTCATTGTCTACCCCACAAAAAAAATATGCCATCAATAAGAGAATATGAGTTGGAACATAGTTGTTTCTTGAATTTATAACTGCCCTTATTTAACTCTGGTTGAATACATTGATAATACTTATACGAAGATATTCTTTAGTGAGGGGATACCATTTCCTCACCCATATTGAGAAATTGAATAAAAATTTAGGTGACCCAAAAGGAAAAATAATACCATTAAGCTCATAATAATATAGTGGACCGATTAGATAAATCTATTTGAGAAGCCATAAATTAAGAGGGATTTTAAGATGAAACTCCAGTGATGGGTGTCAAAGGGTATAAGCTGTCCACTTTCAATTCAATATTCCATGCTATTATTTTCTTATAAATATTATTGATTCCATATGTAGTGGTTTATAAAAAATATTGAAATTTTATTCATGTTATAAAACCAAAATGATTAAGGGAGATCACCGTATTTTTAATTTTTCCATTTTTAGGGCCAGTATCTTTATAATAATCTAGGATGTTCTTTCCCAAAAACAATGGGAATATATTAATTCCCATGAAAATAATTCTCAAACATTTTAATAAAGTATATTAATTTATAATTCAGGCCTTGGGGTAGATATTACCTACTAAATAACTCCCTAATAACCTATTTAACATCATGTTGAATGATATCACAAAAATGAATGATACATTTGTTGGAGAATCCATTAATCCCACTCATGTTCTCCTTGTTTAGAGAGGAAAGAGTATTTTGATGTCATTATCAAAAGGTAAAATAGTAAGGAATTAATTTTTCATTATATTCATATAATGAGGAAAAATTTCCTCTAAGATAAGTTTTGAGGGGATATTATCCTCCTCATTAAATATTTGGGAAGATTTAGGTAACCAAAACCTCATTAATATTATCATAATATGTTTAGATACTTCCAGTAATATATATAAAAAAATCACTTGTATTAAATTCCAATCATTTTGAAGAAGGTGAATGAACATTGATTTTATATACCCTTACTTAATCCAATTAACCTTGATCTATTACATGATAATATGATCATATTATAGATCAAATTTTTTAGGTGATAAGCATTTTTATTTTCCTCAGCTGATTAGTGATCAAGATAGGAATTTATATGTTTGAACTCTAGGAGGTCACATTTGATATTGGAAATGTTATAGTGCATGTCATTGAACCTGATTTTTCTCTAGGTTCTCCTATCCAATTTAACCCTTAAGGTTTTTAGAGAACATTTAAAAGGGATCTCCATCCACAAACATAGAGAATTCAAAACTAGAAAATCAAGATCAATAGTGAACAAAGAAAAAAATCAATTGAGTTTCTTAGATTTGTATTAAAATTCATTCTCATCATTTAACACTAAATTAAATTTTCTATATAATAATTTAAAAAATTTAATTAAGTTTTCAACATCTCAAAGTTCAAAAAACACTAAATATTAAAAATCACAATTCAGTTTTCAAAAAGTACACATGTGCACTTATAGAAACTTTAAAACACCACATTTAAAATTTTAAAACTTATATACTAAATATGAAGGATCATGACTATTTAAAACATAATAATTCATTTAAAGTTATTTTAAAAACATCACAGTCAAAAACTATCCAAAAAAATCACAAAATGTTCAACTATGGATTCATACATAGCTCAAATTAATATTAAAATACCAATTAAAAGAATCTATTCAAATATACCCAAAATATATTTTTATATTTTAGTGAAACCAACATTATTATGAAAACCAATTAATAAGAGAAAATAGTCATATAGAAAATTATAACTACTAATAAAATAATTAGGGGAATTTTTTCTTTCTAATTAAAATTTCATCATGCTTTATACATATGATTTATGAAAATATAGTATAAATAGGAAGTGAAACCTTTAATATACACTTAAATAAAAGTTGACATCACTTCTTCCTAAAGCTGCTAACATAGGTGCAATATTCAAGTCATCTCCTCCCATTCTACTTAAGTCTTTGATGTACAATTTTTTATTCCACTTAAAAGTTACATGATATTTTTTAATTTTTATTAAGGATTTACTGGAGATTAATTACAAGGAAGGGGTTAACTAATGTATCCTTTTTTATTTATTTTCATTATTATGGTTTGTGTCTTTTTTTTGAAATCATAAAAAAGAAGATAAAAATTTCACTATTTTGTAAAATATAAAAAGTTTTTTTATTTATTATGAGTGTCTTCCAACCTTTCTTTGAGATTATTTGAAAAAACCAAATCACTTTTTATCCCTATCTAATATTGAATAACAATATCATTTTATTGGACCTAAAAATATCAAATGATTTCTAATTGTTATTTTCTTTATGGGTCTTGATTTTCAAGAAATTGTTTGAGTTTTAAATGTATATTAAGATAAATCTAATTTATTTTAGATTGGATTAGTGTAATTTAATTGAATTATAATTTTTCTTTATTTCTTTGTTTTTTTTAAAAAAGGCATTGAATATCAAGGGTTGTGTTACTCAATCTACCTTGTTTTGTACAAGAAAGAAAAAATAGAGATAATATTATGGTAAATAGTGACACCCATGAGATGATTGTAAGCATATTTCAATTTCTTTTATTTTGAATTAATTTTATTATTTATATAATTTTATCATTTTAATTTATATTATATATCACTCATCATATTTCTTTGGAGACATTGGAAGAAAAGGAACCTGACAATTTGGGATCGAACAATCATCTGCATTAGGTATTAGTAGATGAGGATCAGGGAAGAGTGTATTGTTGACTTGGGAAGAAGATTATACCATTTAGATATTAATATTTCAAATAATGTCTCTTTGAGTAACTATTTTGGTATGGTCACAATAAAACCAATGAATGTCGTAATCAAATAAACATCTCAAAAATCAGAAGAAGAGACTCAATGTCAAAATATGATAAATGAAAATATAATAAAATATATGTTTTATCTTTCTTTTACACTTATACTAGAAGCTTCTACAACATTTGATGCATGTTTGAGGTCGATGTGTTTTGTTTATGAAGATTCCTTTACTCTTGTTGGTGCCATTGCCGATGCTAATGTCGATGATGATGCTGATGTCGATGCCAACGCAAATACTGATGTCAATGTCAATGGCGATATTGATGCTAATGTTGATGAATATGATGGTGGTGTGAGAGGTGGTTATGGTGTTTCTGCAGGAGGTTTAGATGAGGTTTATCATGGTTCTGATGATATTATTATTGATGCTCATTTTTTATGTAAACTGTATTTTTGGTTTTTTATATGTTGAATTTTATTATACAGTTATGTTTTATTATTGTTATATTGAATTTTATTATGGATTGTTTTTATGTATCTATATATATTGAATTATTGTATTATGGTGTTTATGTTTCTATGGGAGTGGAAAGGAGTCAAGAAGGTTGGAATTTCTCTACATGGTGGACAAATCTATTTCCATGGTTTGAAACTATGGATATAGGTATATAGAAATAGTTTCCACCATGGAAGTAAAGATGTAACCACGATTTTCAACTATTGTTATTGATTAGAATAGAAAACCTATATCCATAGTTGAAATATGTGGCTATAGGTGTACTCCAATGGTGGAAACTATGGATATAGACCTATAGCCACGATTTCAAACCACGAAAATATATTAGAATGGAATTACTTATAGCCATAGTTTCAAAACATGGATATACATGTACTACCATGGTGGAAAATCTAGAAATAGGTCTATATCCACATTTAATCAAACCATTTCTATTACCTATAGCCATAATTTTTGAACCTATATCCACGGTTTAAAATTGTGGTTATACCTTGAATTTCTAGTAGTTATATATTGTTTAGATTTTTTTTCTTACCCTTGGTTTATTTTTTCATTAATCAGGAGGTGATTTGTATTTTTTAAAATCTATCAGGGGACTCCAGAAAGACAATCCATTTTCTTCGAGCCTATTTATTCATGCCCAAGACATTATTTGTATGAATCTTAATAGAGGCATCACCAATCAGTATGTATTCCCCTTTAGAGGGTGGTTTGGTTTCAAATTCATTTATAACTTATTCTACATTAATTGAATGATTTTATTCATTAATGGTAGAAGAAATTACATTTCCAACTTCACAATAATCTTAAATACATATTACAAAAAAAGTGTACAATATAACTACTTTCACCAGAGTAGTGTCTACATCTCTAAATCCTTTTCTAACATGTGATCTAAAAGAATTGAGGATAGACTTAGAATCCCTAAGAAGAAATTACCTATGTAATATCATAGATCCATGATTTATAATGGAATAATTCACATTTTTAATTTTGATGTAATATTTAATAGAATCACCAGAAGAATTTCTAATTATAAAAGTAAATTTATCTCTTTTGGAAAGAGAATTCATCTAGTGAATAGTGTCTTAGACTCTATTCGAATGAATTTTTTTATGTTTTAAAGGATCTAAAATAAGTAATCATGAAAATTGAAAAAAATATCAACAATTTTATATGAGATGATCATATTGAAGGTAAATATCGTTAAGATAGTTGGAATAGGCTAGCCAAGATAGCCCATGAAGGGGGCATTAATCTCAGGAGCATAATCAAAATCATAACTTTCATGTATATCACTCTCACTTTGTAGGATCTCTCAGAATATTATCTTTAGGATAAACTTATTAAGTATAAATATATGTTTTTTTATTAGCGTTTTCATGAGGTTAATTTGATATCACACTTCTAAAACAACCTCTCTAAAAACATAAGAATAAATCTTGATAACTCCTAGATTATTGGTCGAGGTGACATTTATTTCTGGTCTGAAAACTGGTTTGGTTTTATCCTTTATTTTCTAGATTATCCAATTCTCAACACTAGAATAAAAAATTCCTTCTCCCATCCCCATTTTATGTAAACTATTCTCAATGAGAAACCAAAATCTTTATATAGTAGGATCTTTCTTGAATATATCTTGTATTATATCATCTTCACTCCCCTTCATGAGAGTTAAACTGTTCAACATTTCATGATATGTTCCATGTTTGGTAACCCATTTTAAATTTTTATAATGTTATTTTGTGTAAAAAAATACCCATCAAGATTAACTTCATGCTTTGGAGCCTCTAAAACAAATGAAATACAAATTATAATGAAGTCCATAAGAAGGGATTTAAACATGATTCTCAATGTTTTTTTCTGAAACACCCCCAACAATTAGCACATATTTTAGCTATTCATGGAAGGTTATTAGGCCCAATACATTTGAAATATGATTGGAGGAAACATAGTGTTATATTAGTAGATGGAAATTTTCTTTTCCCACTATTTTTCATCTTATAAAGGTGGTGAACCAAATGATATTGGGCATAGTATCCTATTAATTCTTGGGTGGTTAGTTATCTGGAATTATTGGAATGGTGCATGATATTAGGATGTCATAGCCAACCATGAATATATGAAGTATATATTATTATATGATATACAATCTATGTACCTTCTCAGAAAAAAATATCCTTCATGTCTATATTTTAATCCAATAACCATAAGCCATGGTTGAGGTCATGCTCAATTCTAAGGATAAGAGTTTGTGAGATTTCTGGAAACCTATCAGGGTTATACATAAACTTAACACTGATGGATCTTGTGTCCAAGGTGTCATTCATGGAGGAATCCTTGTCCATGATATTGGTGGCTCAGTATTCATTAGTCTCTCAGCTTATTATGAAAAGGGGTATTCTATCCAAGTGGAGGCTTATACCATGCTTATAGACCTTTCCATTTTCACATCTCATAATATCACTCCATCCTATTTTTAAAATAATGCCTTTATTTTGGTTAGTTCTCTCATGTGCACTAACTCGAGCCATTGGAGTATAGTTTATTCCATTAGGATCTTCCAGAGAATTTTGTTTTTAGAAACTGATGTTTTTCATATCTTAAGGGAGGGAAATGAGGTCGTGGATTTAATTTCTTAAAAGAGAAATTTTGAGGTTAAAGTTAACATTTTTTCAAGATTATGTTCAATTCCTATGGATTTTAACAACATCATACAAGTGGATTATTTTGTTCTATATCACTTAATAGCCCTATGATTTTTCTCTTTATTCTTATTGGATTTATCTTTTCACATAATAAAAAATTCAATTTTTAGTCAGTCAATAAAGATAATTGGTTTCATTTTGATATATAATTATCTATTAATTTCTTATTATTCATATAAACTGAAACCTCGTTAGCTAAATTATCATATATAGGATCTGGAATTAGCTATAATGAATTTTTATTTAAAAATTTTGAGGTATCATTTATATGGATAAAAGTGTAAGATATATATTGATCACAAAGTTTAAAGTATATTTTTACTTAAAAAGAGTTAAACATGTGTCAGATAAGTTGACTAAAATTGTTCAAAGTTTTTTATTTCAGGATTCGTTATCATCCCAGAAAGGAAAAAAATTAACTAATTCTTTGAGTTTAGAAAATAATGCTACATTAACCATGTCACATTTGAAACATGACCCTATAGTTAATGATTTGATGAATTTTTTCATAGAATTTATAGTTGAAGGAGTCTCCTTTATATTCTTTCAGGTGTTAATATAATCATATTTTTTAGAAATAATTAATCAAGATAAAAATGAGGATAATATTTTATAATAAAATGTAGAATATGTTAAGAAGGGTAAGTTTCATGAGTTCAATGTTTAAGAATAAGGTGTTATTAGATTTTGAAAAAGATTACATGTGACTTGTGATTCATAGTTGAATAGAGAGTTGTTGATTGAATCTCATAATTCTCCATTTTCCATTCATCCTATAAGGATTAAGATGTATCAAGACCTTCAGGAGTATTATTGGTTGAATAGAATGGAAGGAGATATTGCTAACTTTACAATGAAATTTTTTACTTTTCATGAGGTTAAAGTAGAGTAAAAATTACTAAATAGAATTCGTCAACCTTTTCCAATGTCAGAGTGGAAATTTTAAAATATATAAATGGGTTTTCTGGTGGGATTTCCAAAAAAATATTAAGGTAACGATTTTATTTGGGTTATTGTTAATCAATTAACTAAATATAAAAATTTACTTGCCATTAAAATAATATTTATGGGAATTATCTTTCTTGACTATAGCTAAAGTAGATAGTTTGGTTACATGGTGTTCCTCTCTCCATTTTCTATGACAGTGATCCCAAATTTACTTCTAATTTCAATAAAATAATTTAAAAGTCATTGGGTATTGAATTAAATTTCAGAACAACTTTTAAACCTGGTTATGAGGGAAAGTACAAGAAAACTATTCAGACTTTGGGAGACATGCTTCAACCTTGTCCAATGGATTACCAGAGAAGTTAGTATCTATATCTTTCTTTGGTTGAGTTTTCTTATAAAAAAATTCATTCCTATATATAAATGGCACCATTTTAGAAATTATTTTAAAATTGATGTCAAACAAAAAAAATTGGAATAAAGTATGGAAAAGGAAACTGATGGAATGGGAGTTGGTAGAAGAAATATTTAGTAAAGTGCAGTTGATTTATCAGTATACAATGATGAATATGAGAAGGTGGAAAAGTTATTCATATAACTGGAGGGAAGATATTTCCATCAAGGTAGGTGATTATATTTTTATTAAATTATATTCATGTAAAAGTGTTATAAATTTTGGTATAAAATGTAATTTCAGTTCATGGTTCATTGAACCATATGAAATTTGAAGAAATTTGGATCAGTTTCCTATTGAGTGGCTTTTCCTCTGAGTTTATCTCAAGTACACAATGTATTTCATGTTTCAATGTTAAGAAAATATGTTCCAGAATCACCTCGTTTTTAAGCCTTGAGGTAGTTTAGTTGGAAGAAAATATTTCTTATGATGATTATCCTATTTAGATTCTTAATCATATGGAGAAAGGGTTGTTGAATAAGGTGATTCACTAGGTTAAGGTTTTATAAAAAAACCATATAGTTGAAGAATCGCTATGAGAATTTGAAAATTATATGGGGGAAAGTTATCCACACTTGTTTAATAAGTGAAAAAAATTATGAGGTCAAAATTTACAAAAGGGAGAAAAATTTAATAACCCAGGTAATGATAGAATAAATAATTTTCTTGTTTATTAATATTTATGAATTAAATGTTTACATTAACTCAAAAATATTTTTAATTAAACTCTTTTCCTATAAATTTTTATTTAAAAGTTCAATTTATAAATTATATAAGTTGAATTTTTCAAAATTAATTTCATTTTCTTAAATCAGCAAATCAAAATTAACTTGGGGTGAATTTTTTGTATTTTTCAAAAAATATTTATTTTTCAATAAATAGAGAAAATACCCATTTTAAAAAAATCATTTCTTTTTAATAAATTAAATCCCATTTTATTTTAAATATGATTTAAAGTTACTTAAGTATAATTTAGTTATATTTAATTCACTCAATTACATTTGAATCAACTTTATATTTTATTTTAGTATAAGTTTATTTTTTGGTTTTATAACAGGTTTTTTTAAAAAATTGCTTTAAAGTGCATAATGTTATAACATTTTAATTAATTAAAAAAACACGTAATGAAAAATTATTTAAATGAAATATATAGATAACATATCAATAAATATTAATTTAAATTCATTTAATGAAAATTACTATTCATATAGTTAATATAAAATCATCTTATGCTTGAAAAATACATTTATTGAAAAACCACTTTTTCATCACATCTATGTGTTATATTTTAAATTAAATTCAGTAACATATGTAAAGTTAATTTGATAAAATGGATTACATACTTGGAATAATAATAATTTATATTATCTAATAAGGTTAATTTAATTTTTCATCATAATAAATAGAAGAAAAAAAAGAAAAGTCTTTTACCATAATTAAGGTGAAAATGGGTTTATTGGGGGGGGGGGTAAGCTAAAATGATAAGGGTTAAAATGTAATGACCCATAATTTTTTAATAATAATTTTTTATTAAAAATGTTTCTTATATTATATTATTCATAAACAAAAAACATATATTTTCTTTAATGAAGTTAATATAAATAGAAATGTGACAATTTCGATTTGACCATTATATGATTGTTGATAAATATTACCATTGAGAGCTTTTATCTTAATAATAATTTTCATGTTATAATTAGAGTTTATAAGTAAAATTTTGACACAAGAAAATTGATAGAGAAAGAAGATTCAATAGCCCCAACCAGTAGAGTCGTTTCATTTGAATCCCATCTGTCAGAACTTGTGAGGGAGGTATCGTCATTGGGGTTCTACCTTGAAAAATCCCAAGTCAAGCTTTATCAAGTGAATCTTGAACTAAATAACCTATGTGAGAAGTTCAAGATAGTGGAGATTACCACTCGGTCGATGTTATCCAAGGAACCTCACAAAACTACCACCATTTCACACCTTAATCTTAGGGAATATGTGGGTTTAATAAGGGGTTATGTGTTGAGACCCTAGTTAGATAAAGTGTAATCCCATTGTATAAATAAAATTTTTATTCCATCATTTCCATTTTAAGAATAGTTTTCTTAATAAAATTGAGATGGAATTTGATAAATTGATTTTTTAAATAGTTATTGTACTTTTCAAATAAATAAATAATTATTATAATAAACTAAATTATTATGAATAATAATTATTTTAATGAAATAGTATGATTAAAACAATTTTATTTAAAAATAAATGATAAAATTATTTTTTTAAGGGTCTTAAGTTTTACTATGCATTTTCAATCTACTATTATTTTTAATAAATAAGGATTTTTATATTTAAAAGTTAAAATTATTATATTTAGATAATTATTATGGTAAAATAAATATCATTTTGGAAATAATCATGTTGAAATTAGGTGAGGGTGAATTAATGGTAATTTCCTAAAATACTTTATTTTTTCATGAATAATAAAAATATTGTTTGAGTTTTTCAGTATGTTAATGACATCATAATTATGTCATAATGATATAATAAATAATTAACCAAAATCCCTAACTTATAATATGTTATTTTATTAATATCAATTATTTTAATTGATTTTAATCAATTTCCAAATATATAAGTTACTTTCCAAATTATAAATTAGAAACTTTAACATTAAAAATGTTATTTTTATGAAAACATTAATTTTACTTGCCAAAATAAGTAATATAAAATTATTGTTGACTATTTTGGATTAAAATAACATAAAATGTGTCCCATTTTTCCAATACCATTGGAAAGCCCATGGGTTTTCATTTACCACTACTTTGGTGTCTAAGGCCTTTATTTAGAAATTAACAAATCCTCCACTTTTGCTATAAATACCCACCCATTTCATGATTTCATTTCACTCCCAATTCATCCTCCATGAATATTTGATATTTTTACCTCCCAAGGAGTCCTCCCAAGGTTTCTTAAATCCCCTAAAGTCCCAGTCCTCACTTTTTAGGAACAACTCTTCAAAGTAAGGGAAATATCATTATTTTATCTTTGTTTCAAGAACATCTTATTGTATATGTATTCTAAATGTTCTGGTATCTATATATTATTTTATTTTTAATTTATAAATTACTTTAAAACTATGTTTTATCAATGGGATACCACTTTCCCCTATCTTGTTAAATTTTTTATGAAACCATGTTTTATACTCGTTGTGCAACCAATTTTACTTCTCAAAATCTCTCTATTTTACTCATGAAATTTCCTTTTATTTATTTTTTGAATTCCCAAAACTCTTTATTTTCTAGGGTTATTCACTAAGATTTAAAAATGATTTATTTTATTCTATTATTTACATACATAAAACATCACTCCCTTTTCTTGGGTAAAAAAGTACATAATAATATTTTTCTTTAAGCAATTTTAAAAAACACAATGATTTTACCATGAAACTCGTTCCTTTTATTCTCTATGGGTTATTTATGAAATGTTTGATTATGATCTATGTCACTAAAATTAATTTATACATATTTATGGTTCACCCTGACAGTGCTCCAATGCATTGGGTAAAGAATTTAATATCTGGATATGACATGTTTTATAATACCTTTATGGATAACCTTGGTAATTTTTATGACACCTTAGTGAAAAAACTTGGTGAAATGCTTATGAATGTCTCAGTAAAATTTTGTAGCCACGTTTCCGTGTTTTGATTCAAGTTATTATTATTATGATATTCCTATTTTTCATGCCTTATTAATATTCTTTAAGTTCTTATTGATATTTCTCAAGAAAACATGTAAATTATTTCCCTTGTTTTGCCTTATTAGGCCTTATGCTCTCCCTTTCCTTTGATGTATGTCCCCAGGTTATGAGATGTAGTAAAATTACTTATTATAAACCAATTGAGAAGCCTTTAAAAATTTTTAGAGTAATGTTTTATGTTTTCATGTATTTTGTACCTTGTTTCCAAGAAACTAAACTTTAAAATATCTTATATTTTCTACCATATAATTAAAATTTTATATAATAGAAATGTTGGATTCAATAGTTGGTATCAAAGGACAGTATAGTAATTAGAGGAAATTAGGATTTTAAAAATTGATGAATTACCTTAAGGACAAGTTAAAATATAGGGACACATCATGTTATTTTGGTGAATTATTAATTAAGTGGTTTCTAAGTAAATAAATCACTATATTGATATGAATAAGTAGAGGTGGATCTGACACAAATTTATCTTAGGGTAAAACCCAATAACATCGCTTTGAGCTAAAATAAAATAGGAACTGGTGAACAAAAATGGGACTTTCTACACTCTTAGTTTGACACTTCTATGGGATATGTTTGGTTAATCAAAAGATTTTTATAAACCATTGTGAATGATTTATAGAAAATATAATTTTTGTTGAAGAATAATATATTTAAGCATGATGTTTTAAGAAATAAAATTCCTTTAGAATTGTAAGATTCTTAAAAGAAACCCATTTCTCACTAAGTTTTCTTCTTTTAGAAAATGGAAGGAAATATGAGGAACTATATAAATGGTGACCACAATGGACCATGTTCAAATGAGCATTTTATTGAAGCTGGAATGGAAAACTTCATGATAATGATGAATCAACTGACTCAGGTTATGATCAATAACTTAAATAAATATGAGAGACTAGATTCTCCTCAAAGGGAGAAACTTTTTGTTTAGTCTTTTATGCGTCAACTAAAACTTTATTTCAGTGGATATATAGACCCATTGACTATTAAAAAATGGATAACCTCTATTTAAAAGATATTTTATGTACTATGTTGTTCATAGTAAGAGAAAGTCACCCTAGTTGAGTACCGCTTAGAGGGATAAGTTGATCAGTGCTGTAAAATCGTTAAAAACATGAATCCATGATGGGATATTGAAGATATGGAGTGGGAAGAGTTTAGGGGAACCTTTTTCAAAAAATATTTCCCCCGTTTGATGAGAACTAAAATGGAGAAGGAATTCTTGGGGCTGAAGTAGATGGAAAATGAATCTGTTGGAATCTAAGAGATGAATTGTAAAAGGCTTTCTTGCTACACGTCTATATTTTTAATGGATCATAATGGAAAGGTTAATAGATTATTTAGTGGAGTAAGACCCCATATATGGAAGAATCTATCCAATAGGAAATATAAAATCTATGAGGAGATAGTGAGAAGTTCTATAAAGGTTGAATTGGAGTTCGAAGAGATGCAATAGTCCCAAAGATCAAATGAAAAGAAGATATCAATGAATCCAAGATTTTGGAGGAACTTTGATCATGGAAGAGGAGGAAATAAAGTAAAACTTACCACATTAAAAAATGTGGGAAGAATCATTCAGGTAACTTCTTGTTCAAGAGGGGGAAATATTACAAGTTTGGAAGAGATTTTTATATTTCTTGGAACTATCTTAGTGAGGTGAAGCCTCAACTTATCAACACTAATGACAAAGGGAAGATGATGCAGGCCCAACCTGAAGTCAAATACTTCAATTTTGGATAACTTGGGTAATTTTCCAACCATTTTCCAAATTAGAAGATAATAGAGTGGAATCACCATCAACCCCAACATATGAAAAGGTAGAATGTTCGATAATTTTCTATCATAATGGCTAATATTTAAGCTCTAAATGATGTGTTGGAAGGTACTCTCATTTTTCTCTACGAGATAGCAAGTACTTAATTTGATTTTGGTTTTACACATTACTTTATTTCCTCCAAGTTTACAATGAATATAGAATCAATATCTAAACTTATAGAAGTATAAATATCATTCAAGACCCCAGGAGGGATTATCCATGCATCAATAGTGTATAGTTTCTCTATTATTTACTTTAGAAAGCATAATATCATCACAAATCTTGTAGTCATTCCCATGTTGGAATTTGACATTAGACTAGGGATGGACTAACTCTCAAAGTATAATTAAAATATCAAATTTATAAGAAATGAAATCTTAGTAGCCATGAATGGAAAACCTATAGTTGTTTTCAAAAGAGATATATCAAATCATAATCTTTGTCTAGAAGAACCTCTCATAGCCTTATTTATTAAAATGATCGGTGGAGATAAAGAAGTAAATTAATGTCTATGAACAGAAAATTTCCCCATATTCCATGAATACATTGGCGTATTTCTTAAGGAGTTACTTAGACCTCCCATAGGAAGAGATGTAGAGTTCTCCATTGAACTCATGCCTAGATCCAATCTGGTGTCAAAGACCTTGTATAGAAGGTAAAACTTAGTCATGCAAGAATTAAAGAAACATCTTCAAAATATTTTTGAGAAGGGGTTTATCTGACCAAGTTTTTCTCCTTGGGGAGCACCTATTATCTTTGTGTAGAAGAAGGATAGATCATTGCAGCTATTAATTGATTATAGAGAACTTAATGGGATCACAATGAAGAATAATTACCCTCTTCCAAGGACCGATGATTAATTTGACCTGCTTCATGGGGATCAATTCTTCTCCAAGATTGATCTTTGATCTCGTTATCATCAATTAAGGGTGAAAAAAGAAGATATTCCAAATACTACATTATGATCAAGATATAGGCATTATGAGTTTTCTATTATTCCCTTTAGCTTGACTAATTATCCTACAATATTTATGGATTTGATGAATAGAGTCTTTAAAGAATACCTTGATAACTTTGTGGTTGTTTTTATTGATGATATTATGATATATTCTAAAATTCATGAGGAGCATGAGGATCATCTAAGAGTTATATTTAAAACTCTAAGGAAGGAGAGGCCATTTGGAAAGTTCAGTAAATGTGAATTTTGGTTAAAATTATTTTCTTTATTGGGTCATATTGTATCCAATTAAGTAATCTAAATTGACCTCGTGAAGACAAAGGTTTTGGAGGAGTGGCCTCATCCTACAACAGTAACTGAAATTCAAAGATTCCTTAGTTTACTAGGATATTATAAGAGGTTTATGAAAAACGTTTTATGACATTATAATCTACTAACCAAGTTAACTCAGAAAGGGCCCAAGTTCATCTAGAAAAAGGAGTTTGAAGAAACTTTTGAATTGTAACACCCCAAGCTTCCAAGGTACATTTTTCTTTGAATGATGCAATAGCTTCTGTTGTATGCAACTTCGAGTTCTAGCACCCCACGACCAATCAAACTAGCCGTTATGAATAGTAATACACAATTTTTTAAAATTTATAATTTTATTTTTCAAAATGGACTTCATTTTTGGATTTGGAATATCAAAATTAGCTTAGGGTGAATTTTTGGTATTTTTGTGAAAACTTTCATTTTTTATAAATAGTGAAAAATACTACGTTATTGTTTAAAACCGACTTTTTTTAAATAATTAGTTATTTTATTTTAATTTATTTTAGGTCAAAATATATACATAATACCTATATATTTTCAATGTAATTCATTGGAGTTGTTTTATAATAAGATTGAATATATAAAATTTTATTGAACTTTTAACGTATTTTACCCACCTTCTAGGCACATTTAAAAATTTGCATAAAATGTAATTTCATCACTAATTTGAATTGAATTTAAAAAATACTAGAGACATGGTTGAAAATAGTAAGTAATTTGTTTTTCAATAGACTGAAAATAATTTTTGGTGAATAGTAACTTTTCAATTTTATTTACCACGGTTAAAAGTAAATATGGTTATTAAAGGTAAAAATGATATTATAATTACCCTAAGTCATTTCCTAATTCTATTGAATAAGTTTAGTTCTAAAAAAATAAACCTTAGAAATAAAATATGATCCTTTTGGTCCACTTGGATTATATTAGGACATTTATAATTATTTTATTTAAAGAATAGTTAAAAGTGTTAAATTCAAAGTTTAATAACTAAACCATTTTTAATATAGGATTATACATAAGATAAATTAGACAATAAATATTCATTAGAAACCTAAAAATATTTCCTACATATTGGTATTTTATTTATAATTTTTAGACAATAAATAGTTAATTTTATTTATGACACAATGATGATGCAGTAATTAATTTATTATTGAAAGATTAAAATAATTGATATTATAAATATTAAAATAATTATAAATTGAGACTTTTTATGTATTACAAGAATTTTATAGGTTAATATTACATGTTAAGGTTGATTATATAAATTTTTTTCTAATTGATAAAGTTGTTATGATTTTCACAAAAACCAAATACTAAATAGTGTCAAAATTGACATAAATGAGTTTTTAAAAAAAACTATATTATTAATTGATATAATATTCCTAAAAATATAAGATTCAGAAAAAGGACTTAGATAAGGTTATATATATCAATAATGAACCACTTGGGGTTTCTTTTCATTTTATAGTAATTTTATTAACAATTTATTATAATAATACAAGAATACATGGTAAAAGTTAAACTATTTAACTAAGAGTTAAATCTAAAAGATAAGGTTAATATGTGACCTAAACCTATCTATAACCTATTGGTTGAGAGTTTCTCGACCCATCCCCAACTTATCCTCAAAATAAATCCTTTTTGATCTATTATAAATTGAATATGATTGTATAATAAAATTATATTTCAAGCTTTTCCTAAAGTAACCATCACCTCTCTTATAAAATGGTACTTCCCCTTATCTTAATTTCACACTTCCAAAGCCATTTGGCTCAGCCAACCCCTTCTCAAATTTCTCCCAACTACCCTAACTTAAACCTAGAGGCCTTAATTTTATCATAATCCAACCTAAGGATCCATTTTGATCAAATAAAAAGGAAGAACCCAAAGAAGAGGTAATTACTTCATCACCTCTTTCACATTTATTTTCTTCTTCCACTTCCTCTTTCTTTTATTTTTTTTCAATACTAAAATAATAACTGCATTACCTTATAAATACTGAGATTTTATTATAAATATGTTATAACCATATTCATTATTCTATCCATCCTATGAATGAAAAAGTTACCATACGTGAGTACGTACGGCTTACCGTCTCCACGTCATGGTGTAGTTTGTTATACAACACTTCATTATTTAGATGGGTATAATAATGAGTATAATTGATGTAAATAATAAATATAACATTTTAATGATTATTTATATATAATATAACATCCAATTACATATTATTTCACCATCAATAAAATGATATCATCGCTCGGGAGTACGTACGGCTTACTGTCTCCACAACGCGATGAGATTCATTTCCAAGTTCACCATTCAACAATGATTATAAAAATATATATTATTAATAAGTATGTAATATATTACATAATAATGATACTGGAAATATATATATATATATACATACATATATCTCATTCACTTATTTCCATTCAATATGATATGAAAATGAAAACAACGTTTATGCGTACGTAAGGCCTACCGTCTCCATAAACGGTGTTTTCCATTTCATATATCTATCTATTATACATATTTATATTCTAAATATATATGATAAATAAATTATTTTTTATATTTTTTAAGCAATTAAATCGTGATATAAGTGATACGATCAAGAATAACAAGTTAAAACATATACGATAGAGAAATAGATTATTACCCAAAATATTATATTAGCATAGAAATTATTATTAAATGGGTAGTATAATTCCATAAATGAATAAATTAGGATATAATAAATATAAATATTGTTCTGGTATAATTTAATAACATACTATGGTAATTATACAGGAGGTTAAACGTATCCTCGACCAAAGTAATGTACAAGGTAAGGGTTAATTTTACAATCTCTTTATTTATCTGAGTTTGTTTTTACATAAGTATCTACTGAGACTTCTTTATCATCAAAATCTATATTTCTTAAAAATGTATTTCAAAAAAAATTACTATTTACTAGAATATGGGTTAAATTCATTTATACCCTTCTTTTACTTTTTATAAAATGTTTTGAAAGGAATTTTTCTGTCATTTTCCAAACAAGGTACTTTATGACCTTTTCAAAAAAAATAAGAAAAGAATTTTTTTTAATGTTACGACAAGTGCAACTATTTTATGCTATTATAACATCTTCGAATCTTCCCTTACAAGCTTAAAAGAATATTTTCAAAATAAAATTTTTCTTTTATAATTATGTAACTTTTAAATGATTTCAAAATAATGAGATATTTCTCTCAAATAGTTTTGATTTCATCTATGTCAACATCCTTTGATGGATTTTTCACTTATTTAAATTTGATTTATTATAATTAAATCTTCCATATTGTATTGAAGGTCTTGTGATATGTTTGACTATGGATATGTTATTTTTATACCATTCATGGTTTATGGTTAAATTATTAACATTTCGTATTCTAGTTTTAATATGAATGTTTATGCTATGTTTCGACCTTTTCATATAAGGAATACTTTGGACTTAGTAAGTGACAGGTGGAGCCCACTATAGCTCCTCTATGCATCAATTGGTCTTATGAGATAAACTAGTGTCTTGGCACAAGTACTTGAAAAAATCTTATTTGTAGTGTTGGAACAAGGCCTTGACTATGTGGTTATGATGCTCAGCATTACACATTCTATCATTATGAAATTGACTATTGATATTACATGTGATTATTAGACTAGTAGAATATCCAAATGAATAAGTAAATGGCATTATTTTATTTATCTTTTCCATATTATGCTGATGTTTAAGTTTAAAAGGCTTGTGTTTAAGTCTTATACATTTCCTTAAATGTTTATCCTTATTTATGAAAGGTTCCGCTATATTGTTATCCTTACTAAGCATTTGAGCGCACCCCTTTCTCTGTTTTATTTTTTCCTGGTTATGAAGAAGTGTATTATTAATGACTTGTAGGGATATTCTAAGGGATATTAATGTGTTCAAAGGAGACACAATGTTGTTGTTTTTCATTTCATAATGTAAACTTATGTTTGTATTTAGTACTTCCAATGCTACTAAACTAATCGGTCTTTCAGGATTTGATCCCTTGTGATCATTCCAATGTTATGTAATAATGCACTAACTATGGGTAACTAGGGTTGGGGTGTTATAGTTGTTATTAGAGTAATTTTAGTACAAAACTTTGAAGCTAGATTTAGAAAAACTCTGATTAGAGAACATTACCCTAAGATAGACTTTGAGGATTAGTATAGAAGAACTTCCTAGAATTTTGGTAATGTAAAGATTTTGTGTATTTTCCAAGAAATAAATCCCTATATAGATAGGAGAAAGTATAGGTGTCTCTCTCATATATGTACCAAGGATTGAAAACTCTGACAAGGAGTGAAAACTCCAAAAAGGAATTTCGGGCTTGGCCCGTGGTATCTTGGTATACGACAACAGGCTTTGTTGCGCACTTGGTTATAACACTCTAGGGGGATATGCTTAGGATAATTCAAATTTTCTTTGCAAACCATTATATAGGATTTATGAGTAAATACCTCCTCAAATAAAACATTTATTTATGATTATGGATTATATGCATAAATTGTTCAATTTCTGTCAGGTATTTTACTAGTTTGGAATTATGTATTATTATTTATAAACTAATCTAGTGTATTACATTATTTAGAAATAGCGCCTAGTGGAAGGAATGGAAACTGTATCAATGGATGTAATCCATGTAGGGATTTCCCTCCTACTCAAGATAATTATAGTGGAGCTGGTGATGCAACCGGGGCTAAACAACATTTTACCATATTGGGAAAACTCACTCAGGTTATGAATAATAACCTTACACATATGGATCACCCTGATCCACAACGTAGAGGATCAATGTTACACCACTTTATGAAGTAATAACCACCAACATTAAATGGGACTACAAATCCATTTGTAGCTGAGAAATGGATAAGTTCCTTAGAGAAAATATTTCATGCTTTGGGGAGTAGCGAAAGGGAAAAAGTTTTCATGGTAGTTTATTGCCTCAAAGGAGATTCAGATAAATGTTGTTCATTAATTGAAAATGAAAATGAGGATGAAGAAGTATAAAATATGGAATTGGGGAGTTTAAAGATATTTTCGTAGAAAAATACTTTCCTCGTGACCATTGAGCAAATAGGGAAAGGCAATTTCTGAGTCTGAGGAAAAAGGAGGATGAGAATGTCACAAATTATGAAGCAAACTTTACAAAGTTAGAAAGGCATGTAGAAAATTATATACATAACCCAAGGAGTAAGATTTATAGATTCTTTGATGGGTTAAAAACATTTCTCCATCTAGAATTAGTCTCATAATCCTTCTCATCGTACGAAGATATTTTCTCATGTGCTATCAAACAGAAAAGGAATTCTCGAAGTATTACGACTTAAAAGAAAAGAAAGAGAATAATAGATCCACTGAACACTCTGGAAATGGAAATAAGGGGAAGAAGGGAAAAGTTGAATTCACATCCAGTAGTAAATGTGGGAAGAAACACCCTAGTACTTGCCTAAAGGGAAAGAGATTCTATTACAAGTGTGGTGAAAAAGGCCACCAAGATCGTGATTGCAAGGGAAAGAAAGAGGCTATCAGTGTTGAATGCTACAATTGTAGAGAAATGGGTCATTATGAAAATGAATATCCTAAGAATCAGGGAAAATTACCTTAGAAAAGGCCAAGGGAGCAAGGCCAAGCTTATGCGATCACTATGGCCGAGGTTGAATCTCCAAATGACGTAGTAGAAAGTAATTTAATGGTTTCCTCAAATTTAGCCAATGCATTATTTGATTCTGGATCATCTCATTATTTCATATCTTCCCAGTTTTCTAAGAAAATGAGATATTTTCAATTTTATTTAACAAGGGAGTTGTCAGTAAAAACTTCTAAGGGAAGTATCATTACAACAAAGTTTTGTGAATCAGTTCCCATTAGGGAATATAAATGTTCTTTATCTGCTAATCTCATCATCATACCCATGATTGAATTTGATATAATCCTCAGTATGGACTGGCTTTCGGACCATGATGCAAAATTTTACTGTAAGAATAAGGAGGTTATAATTTTTTATGATGATAAGATGTACCTTATCTTTAGAGGAGAAACGTCACCACCTAATTCATATCTAGATACACCCCCAATAGCTCTACTAAATTCAATTATTAGGGAGTAAGAGAGTGAAATAACTATGGGTTGTGAAAGGAATGTTCAAATATAGGATGTACCTATTGTTCAAGAATAGATTGATGTGTTTCTAGAGGATTTACTTAGACATCCTCTAGAATGAGAAATTGAGTTTTGCATTGATTTAATTCCTAGTTCAAGGCCCATATCGAAGACCCCTTATAGAATGGCCGCTGTGGAATTAGTGAAACTAAATAAAAAACTATAAGAATTGAGTAATAAAGGATTTATTCACCCTAGTGTTTCTCCATATGGATCCCATGTTCTTTTTGTTAAGAAGAAAGATAGATCTATGATGTTGTGCATTGACTATAGGGAGATCAATGCTATAACAATAAAGAACAAGTATACCCTACCTCACATTGATAATTTATTCAATAAACTTCATGGAGGTCAATATTTTTCAAAGATTGACCTTCAATCTGGATATCATTAGTTGTGTCCGAAGAAGGAAGACATTCTGAAAACAGTATTTCAAACCAGGTATAGGCATTATGAGTTTACAATAATGCCTTTTAGACTAACTAATGTACCCTCTGTTTTCATGGATATAATGAATATAGTTTTCAAGGACTATCTTGATGAATTTTTAGTATTATTTATTGATGATATCTTCGTATACTCAAAAATCTACAAAGATCATGAAAAACACTTGTGCACTCTTCTAAAAACCCTCAGAAGAAATTAATTATATGGGAAGTTTAGCAAGTGTGAATTCTGGATTCAGGAAATTTCTTTTCATGGCCATATTGTCTCCAAGGATGGAATATCCGTCGATCCTTTAAAGACCAAGGCAATCTAAGAATTTCCAACACCGATAAGTATAATTTAAATACGTAGTTTTATTGGTTTATCAGGTTAATATCGGAATTTCATCCAGAATTTTGCCGGATTGGCTAACCCATTAACCATGATCACACATAAAGAGGTTAAATTTGTTTGGAAAAAAGTGTGTGAAGAATGTTTTGAAGAACTGAATAGAATATTAGTCAATTCTTCAATATTTACTCTACCATAGAGGAATTATGGGTTTGTTATTTATAGTGATGCTTCAAAGACATTATTTGGTTGTGTCCTTATGCATAATGATAGAGTTATTACCTATGCATCACAATAGCTAAAAATTCATGAAAAAAACTATCCTACTCATGATCTTGAGTTAGAAGCTTTAATCTTTGCTTTCAAGATATGGAGACACTATCTATATGGTGAAAAATGTGATATATATACCGATCACAAGAGTTTAAAGTATATTTTATCATAAAAAGAACTCAACTTGAGGCAAAGTCGATGGCTTGAACTACTCAGGGATTATTATTTCACTATACACTACCACCCGAGGAAGGAAAATAAGGTGGCAGATGCTTTGAGCATGAAAGGAACATGAAGTCTTGAACAATATTATATTTTAAAGGGATCTTATGTCATTGATCAAGTAAAGATGGATATGGGAATAATAATAGAAGGTGAAACATCAATAATTTTTCAAATGGTTTCAAATCCATCTTTACTATAAAGTTATCAAACTAATGATGAGGAGTTTCAAAAGAAAATTAATGTTTTGAACGATGGGATATTGATTGACTTTGTATATGAAGATAGAATTTTGAATTTTGGGAAGAGACTTTGTGTTCCTGACATACCTGATCTAAAAAAGGAATTATTAGATGATGCTCATAGCTCCAATTTCTCTATACACCCTGGTAGCACTAAGATCTCTAGATATTTGAAGGAATATTTTTTGTGGGACAACTTGAAGAGGGATATTTATGATTATGTGTTAAGATGTATGCTTTGTCAATAGGTTAAGGTTGGAAGACAACATCCTGGAGGATTCATGAAACCTCTTCCCATACCTGAGTAGAAATGGGATGATATTATGATGGACTTTGTCATGGGGATACCAAAGAATCCTAGAAGGAATGATGCCATATGGGTCATTATTGATCATCTTACCAAGTCAGCATATTTTCTAGATATAAGGGAAGATTTACCACTTGAACGTTTAGTAAGAATATATATTAATGAAGTTGTAAGACTTCATGTAGTACCCCTATTGATTGTTTATGATCGTGATCCCCATTCTACATCAAGATTTTGTAAAAGTCGTTAGAAAGCCCTGGATACTGAACTTCATTTGAGAACTTCCTACCACCCTCAAACTAATGGACAATCAAAATGGACTATTAAAACCTTAGAAGACATTTTTAGATCTTACTCAATTTACTTTCATGGTATGTGGGATCAATATTTACCTCTAGTATAGTTTTCTTATAACAATAGTTTCCATTCAAGTATTTAGATGGCACCATATGAAGCGTTATATGGAAAGAGATGTCACAAACCAACTTGTTGGGATGATATTGGTGAAAGAAAAATTGTAGGCCTAGAACTTGTTCAGGAAACAATGGAAAAGGTGAATATTATCCAAACCCGCATCAAAGAAGCTCAAAGTTGGCAAGAAATTTATGCCGATAACCGAAGGAAGGATTTGGAATTTCAAGTAAGAGATCATGTTTTATTGAAGGTTTATCCATGGAACGGTGTTATACGTTTCGGTAAGAAGGGTAAATTACGTCCCAGGAACATCATACCTTTTGAAATTCTAGAATGAATTGGAGTTGTAGATTACCATTTGGAAATGCCTCCAAGTATCTCCAAAGTTCATGATGTATTCCACGTATTAGTGTTGAGAAAATACATGTCTGACCCAACACATGTACTCACCTATGAAGAAATAGAATTGGAACCTGATCTGTCTTATTGTAAATATCCTGACAATATTCTTTATATTAAAGAACAAGTGCTGAGAAATCGGACAACTCATCTGGTAAAAGTTCTATGGAGAAACCATAAGATAGAAGAGGAAAAGTGGGAACCTGAGGAACTTAGGATGAAGAACCACCCAAATCATTTTACATAGTAGTATTCTTGAAATTTCGAGGATAAATTTATTTGAAGGATGGAAGAATGTAACACCCTAAGTTTCCACAGTATGTTTCTCTTTGAATAATGCAATAGCTTGCGTTGTACACAACTTCGAGTTCAAGCACCCCATGACCAATCAAATTAGTCATTATGAATAGTAATATCCACTTTTTTAAATTTTATAAATTTTATTTTTTAAAATAGATTTCATTTTTGGATTCGGAATATCAAAATTAGTTTAGGGTGAATTTTTGGTATTTTTCTGAAAACTTTCATTTTTTGATGAATAATGAAAAATATTGTGTTATTATTTAAAACAAAATTTTTAATTAAATAATTAGTTATTTTATTTAAATTTATTTTAGTTAAAAATAGATACATAATATCTATATATGTTTAATGTAATTCATTGGAGTCATTTTATCATAATATTAAATATATAAAATTTTATTGAACTTTTAACGTCTTTTACCCACCTTCTAGGCACATTTTAAAATTTGTATAAAAGGTAATTTTACGTCTTATGTGAATTGAATTTCAAAAATCTACGAGACACTATTGAAATCATTAAGTAAAATGTGGTTTAATAGGATGAAAATAATTTTTGTGAATAGTAACTTTTGAATTTTATTTACCACGATTAAAAGTAAATAGGGTAATTAAATGTAAAAATGATATTATAATTACCCTAACACATGTCCTAATTCTATTGGATAAGTTTATTTCGACCAAAATCAACCGTACAAATAAAATATGATTCTTTTGGTCCACTTGGATTAGATTAGGAAATTTATTATTATTTTATTTAAAGAATAGTTAAAAGTGTTAAATTCAAAGTTTAATAACTAAACCATTTTTAATATAGGGTTATACATAAGATAAATTAGACTATAAATTTTTATAAGAAATATAAAAATATTTCCTACATATTGGTATTTTATTTATAATTTTTAGACATTAAATAGTTAAATTTATTTATGACACAATGATGATGCAGTAATTACCTTATTATTGAAAGATAAAAATAATTGATATTATAAATTTTAAAATAATTATAAATTGAGAATTTTTATATATTCCACAAATTTTCTAGGTTAATATAACATTTTAGGGTTTATTAAAAAAAATTAAGTGATAATGTTATTATGACTTTCACAAAAACCAAATACTAAATAGTGTCAAAATTGACATAAATGAGTTTTTAAAACAAATATTATATTATTAATTTAATTAATATTCCTAAAAATATATGGTTTGGCCAAAGGACTTAATTAAGGTTATATATATCAATAATTAACCACTTGGGGTTCTCTTGTCTTTTTATAGTAAGTTTTTTAACCATTTATTATAATAATACAAGAATATATGGTAAACGTTAAACGACTTAACTAAGAGTTAAATCTAAAATATAAGGTTAATATTGTGACCTAAACATGTCTATAACCTATTGGTTATGAGTTTTTCGACCTATCCCCACCTTATCATCGAAATAAATCCTTTTGGAGACATTATAGACTGAATATTATTGTATAATAAAATAATATTTCAAGCTTTTTCTAAAATGACCCTCACCTATCTTATAAAAGGGTACTTCAACTTATCTTCATTTCACACCTCCAAATCCATTTGTCTTAGCCAAACCATACTAACTTCACTCCCCTTATCCTCCCAACTAACTTCACTTCAACCTATAGGCCTTACTTTGATCATAAACCAACCTAAGGATCCCTTTTGATCAAATCAAAAAGGAAGAACCCAAAGAAGAGGTAATTAATTCATCACCTCTTTCAAAGTTCTTTTCTTATTCCACTTCCTAGTTCTTTGATTTTTTTTCATACTAAAATAATAACTCTAGTACCTTATATATAATGAGATGTTATTATAAATATGGTACAACAATATTCATTATTCTATTCATCCTATGAATGATAAAGTCATCATACGTACGTACGTATGGCTTACCGAATCCACGTCGTGGTGTAGTTTGTTATTCAACACATCATTATTTGGATGGGTATAATAATGAGTATAATAGATGTAAATAATAAATATAACATGTTAATTATTATTTATATATAATATACAATCCAATTACATATGATTTCACCATCAATAGAATGATATTGTCGCTCGTACGTACGTACGGCTTACCGTCTCCATGACACAATGAGATTCATTTCTATTTCCACCATTCAATGATGATTATAAAAATATATATTATTAATAAGTATGTAATTTATGATGGGTGGAGATCACTATAGCTCTTAGATTCATCAGTAGGTCTCATGAGACAAACTAGTGTCTTGGCGTAAGGCCTTGACAAAATCTTATTTGTATTCTTGGAACAAGGCCATGACTATGTGGTTATGATGTCTGGAATTATGCATTCCATAATTATGAAATTTTCTATTGATATTACATATGATTATTCAACTAGTAGAATATCCATGTGAATAAGTAAATGGAATTATTTGATTTATCATTTCCATATTATGCTGAAGTTTATGTTTAAAAGGCTTGTGTTTTAGTATTATATGTTGCCTTAAATTTTTACGCTTATTTATGAAAGTTTTCACTATATTGTTATCCTTACTAAGCACCTGAGCTCACCCATTTCTATGTTTTATTTTTTCCAGGATGCAAAGAATTATATTATGACAGACCTTCAGGGATATTCTAAGGGATATGAATGTGTTCAAAGGAGACACAATGTTGTTGTTTTTCATTTCATAATGTAATGTAAAACTTATGTTTATATCTAGTACTTCCAAGGATACTAAACTTATCTATCTTTTGGGATTTGATCTCTTGTGATCATCCCAATGTTATTTAATAATGCACTAACTCTGGGTAACTAGGGTCGGGGTGTTACATGAAGAGTTGAATAAGAGATTTGTTACTTCACCTGTGTTAACTCTACCCACTATCAGAGATGGATATGTTATTTTTAGCGATTCATCTTTAAAAGTTATTGGCTGAATCCTTATTTAAAATGAAAAGGTGATTGATTACAAATCTTGACAGATGAAGTCTCATGAGAAGAATTATCCTACACATGACCTGGAGCTAGATGCGGTTGTATTTTCTATGAAGATATGGATTCACTATCTTTATAGGGATAAATGTGATATATATATAAACTACCAACATTTTAAGTATATTTTCACACAAAATGAATAGAACATGAGATAGAGGAGATAGTTGGAACTTCTTAAGAACTATGATTATTCAATTCATTATCACATCAGAAGAGTAAAAAATTTGATGATGCATTAAGGAAATACCCTATTGTGTTGGAAATGATGAGGATTCAAGGAGATGCTTTGATCAAAGACCTATTAAAACTGAACATGGGAATTGTAAGGGAAGGTATATAATCAACCCTATCCCAAATTATTTATCAACCATCATTATAAGAGAATATTAATAAATATCAAAGGTAAGATCCTTTATTATAGAAGAAGATAGAGAATGTGAAGAATGGAAAGTTTCTTGAGTTCAATATTGATCAAGATGGTGTATTGAAATTTCATGCAAGGATATGTGTTCCATTTATTACATAAATAAAGAAGGAGATGATGGATGAAGCTCATATATATATATTCTCTATACATCCTAGAATCTATAAAATTTATAGGGACCTCTGTGATCAATGTTGGTGGGATAACATGAAAAGGGAGATGTTCGACTACACTAAAAGGTGCTTGGTGTGTCAAAAAGTAAAGGAAGAGAAATAAATTCCTAAATGGGTATTACAACCACTACCTATATCAACATGGAAGTGGGGAAATATTGCTATGTAATTTTCAATGGTCTCCTAAAAATATCCAAGGAAAAAATCTGATTTGGATTATGGTGGATCATCCCACCAAGACTTCCCATTTCATCTCTGTCAGGGAAGACTTATCTCCCAACCAACTTTCCATTATTTATATAAAGTAAGTGGTGAGTGTGCATGGAGTTCCACTTTATATAATTTCTAATCCTGATCCAAGGTTCACATCAAAATTCTAGATAATTATTCAACATTATCTGAATACTAAATTGAATTTTAGTATGGCCTATAACCCCCAAACTGATGGCCCATATAAAAGGATTATTCAGACACTTGAGGACATAATGAGAACATGCTCAATGAAATATAAATGGGATGAGATCAAAATTTAACATTAGTTGAGTTCTCATACAATAACATCTTCCATTAGAGTATTCAAATGGAACCCTATGAAGCTTTATATGGGAATCGATGTAGAACTCCTACTTGTTGGGATGAAGTTGGTGAGAGAAAGTTGATTGAGACTAATATTGTGCAAGAGATGATAAAAAGGTTCATTCCATCCAACAATACAAAAAGGATTCTTATATTCGGTATAAGATATATACTGAAAACCATAAAAAGGACTTGGATTTTGATGTTGGTGACAAATTATTCCTTCAAATTTCACCTTGTAAGAGAGTCATGTGGTTTGGAATGAAAGAGAAGTTTAGCCCTAGGTACATTAGAACCTATAAAATCCTTGATTTCATATAAGTAGTAGAATATCAGCTATAACTTCTACCAAATCTTGCTCAATTTAATGATTTATTTCCAATGTCTCTCTAGAGGAAGTATATACCTGACCCTTCATATGTACTGAATATTAATGTGGTACAATTGGAGCATGACCTCTCTTATGAGGAGCAGCTAGTGGAGATCTTGGAATGAAGAGAAAAGTTTCTATGAAATAAGACTACCCACCTCATTAATGTGTTATGTAGGAACTATAAATATAAATAAGTGACATGGAAACTAGAGGAGAAATTGGGAAATAAGAACCCACATATTTTCTCAACTAAGAGAATGAGTTGAAATTTTGGGGATGAAATTTATTAAGGGGGGAGAATGTAACAACCCAGTCTTTTTGAATGATAATTGTTTCTAGAAAATGTCATGACCCATCCCCTGGGGCCCGTGTTGTGACTACCCTGGGGGATGGGTCATGACAAATTGGTATCAAAGTAGTTGGTTCTACCATAGAACAGAGGACTCTAATATTTTTTTAACGGAAATAGTGTTAAGTGCAGTGAGTGTGGTTATCAGTTTAAGGAATCTGGTGTTGGTGCGACGGTCGACGTATCTATACACCAGGACCCTGAATTATGATTTCTAACTCAGTGCATGAAAACACTAATTGTGTGTGTGTTTTGAAGAGTTTTCTTTATGATCTCTTTGAGTTAGTTCACCAGGTATAACTTATTGACCCCGGTGCACCTGTTTCTTTTCAAGATGCCTCTACACAGACAGCCAGATAGAGTTCTAGATATAGTATTCACTGACAACCCACTGAGCAATGAGGCCTCGGTACAGGGCCCTCATCTAGTGGTACCATTAACCATTGGTCCACCAATGCCACCAGCCCCAACAGTAGAAGGTGCATGCTTCTTGAGCACGTTGCATAAATTCTAGTTACAGAGGCAACCCCAGTTCAGGGGAGAGACACACCCACAGGCGGCTGAGGATTGGCTGGAGGCTATGGTGAGAGTCTTTTGACTGGTAGGGACACCAGCCGATCTCATGGTGATCCTTACCACCAGTATTTTACGGGTAGTAGCAGGAAGATGGTGGATATTGATGCTCTAGGTTCACGATGAGGTGATGCTTCTCTGGGAAAACTTCGAGAGCCTGTTTCGGGTAGAGTTTCTTCCAGCGACTCTTCGTGCAGTGCGCATATAAGAGCTTCTTCATCTGCAGCATGATTGTGGCTCAGTACTCAGTGAGGTTCACTGACCTCTCTTTATACTCCATAGATATGGTGTGGGACCCATTATTCAGGACCCGGACCTTTGAGCAGGGACTCATGCGGGAGATCAGGGCTTCGATGATCTCACTCAGCATCCCGACGCAGGTGGGGGTGTTAGATAGAGCCCTCTTAGTGGAGAGTTTCCTTGATGAGTAGTCACCAGTAGCAAGAACCACCACCAGTCGTCATGTAGCGAAGTCTTCTGCAGCTGGAAGCAGACAGATGACACAGGGGTCCAAGAGGACCAGACTTACTGGTGGATGACCGCATGATTCAAGGTCGGTTGTGAGGGGCACCCAAGATATATCCAGTCATGCGAGGAGTGGGCAGTTTTATGCTTATAGCGGGTAGGGTCACATGGCTCATGATTATCCAACCCGCCATACAGATGATCAGTATATGGTCGAAGGAATACCCACACAGAGACAGAGATTCGACCGAGGAGGTCCGTAGGGAGTAGGAGGATGTGGCAGAGGATCTAGCTGTGCAGCTGGAAGTGGGCGATGATTCGAGATGTCAATGCCACCACCACTAGGAGGTCCACCCCAACTGTAGGGAGAAAGAGGATAGGGGTGAGCTCAGCTCTAGGCATTTGAGGTCTACGATCATGGTGCTCCAAAGATTATACGAGGTACGATCTGTGTCTACTTCACCTTAGCTGCAGTACTTATAGACAAAGGTGCCAGTCATTCTTTTATTTCCATTTCCCTTGTTCAGATCTCAAAGATTCCAACAGAGCCTTTGGATCGATCCTTACGGCTAGAGACTCATACGAGATCGGATTTGATGATTATGCACTGGTGTCGGCAGTGCGAGCTTACTCTTGAGGTGAGAGCTTCTGTTGGGATCTCCTAGTAGCAGCATCGAGGCCTTACGATGTCATATTGGGTATGGACTGTTTATCTACAATCCATGATTATATTGACTGTATTAGGTGCAAAGTGTGGTGTTTCCTCATGAATGGGATCTGGTTTACCTTCACCGGTGAGAAGGGAGCCTTTGCAGCACAGGATGGACTTACCCAAATGAGAGTGCAGCTGATCACTCATCAGTTGGGTAGCCTTAACCTTTGAGCAGTTGATGTGGAGAGTCCGAGTTATCCTATAGTGGTGGACCAGTGCGCAGATGTCTTCCCTGATGATGTTCCGGGTCTACCTCCTCGTAGATAGGTGGACTTTTACATTGACTTGTACCCCAGGACGACACCGATATCTACACCAGTGTATCAGATGGCTTCCACAAAGCTTAGTGAGTTGTGGGTACAACTTTAGGACTTACAGGGGAAAGGGTTCATTCGGGCCAGTTTTTCTCCTTGGGAAGCCCTGATTTTGTTCGCCAAGAAGGCGGATGGGAGCTTGAGACTTTGTGTCGACTATCGGCACCTAAAACAGGTGACCGTGAAGAACAAGTACCCACTTACGAGGATTGATGACCTCTTTGATCAGATGAAAGGAGCACGGTGGTTCTCAAAGATAGACCTCAGATCAGGCTATCACCACCTTAGAGTACAATACTAGGATGTGTAGAAGACGGATTTTAGAATTCAGTATGGCCATTACGAGTTCTTTGTTATGCCATTCGGTGTAACAAATGCTCCAACAGTGTTCATGGTACTCATGAATAGGATATTTCATCCATTCCTTGATCACTTTGTAGCAGTCTTCATCGATGAAATTCTGATCTACTCGACTACTGAGGATGAGCATGCCTATCATTTGCAGGTAGTACTGGACAAACTCTGAGAGCACCAGCTTTATGTTAAGCTCTTGAAGTTCCAGTTCTGGATCCGAGAGGTTCACTTTCTAGGATATGTCGTATTGGATTCTGGAGTTGCAGTAGATCCAGTGAAGATTGAGGCGTTACTTTCTTGGGAGCCACCCAGGAGTGTGACGGAGGTACGGATTTTCCTAGGTTTGGCTAGATACTACTGGAGATTTGTTCCATATTTCAATAGAGTTTCAACACCACTATCAGCATTTAAAATGAAGGGGAAACCCTTCGTGTGGTTGTAGAGATTCTAGTAGAGTTTTCAGAATCTGAGGCAGAGGCTGACTAGTGCCCCCTATCTTGAGGCTTCTGGAGAAGGGTATTGGGTATGTAGTCTTCTGCGACGAATCAGGGACCAGCATCGAATGTGTCCTGATGTAGGAGAGATAAGTGATCGCATATTGTTCTCGTAAGTTTATACAACATGAGAAAAAATGCGCTAACTATGACCTGGAGTTAGCAGTAGTGGTCTTTGCCTTGAAGATGTGGAGACATTACTTGATGGGTGAGCGTTTTACGGTGTACTCTAATCACAAGAGTCTCAGGAATATCTTTTCTTAGAAGGACCTGAACCTAAGACAACGACATTGGCTTGAGTTCCACCAGGACTATGACTTCGAGATATTCTATACACCTAGGAAGGGGAATGTTGTAGTGGATGCACTCAGTCAGAGATTTGGTATACAACTGCTAGGTGAGGCAATGAAGTAGTTGGCCACTTTGCAGATATCCTTCGTGGAACATGATGGAGCAACTTTCCTTCAGTCTCTTACAGTCACTCCCCCACTTCTTCAGTGATTCAGGGAGGCATAGCACGGGAACACTTACCGCGAGACTCTATGTGCTCAGATATTCATAGGATAGGAACCTAATGGATTTTCTAAAGGTGGTGAGTAAGTTATCCTCTTTAGAGGACGTACCATGGTACTAGTGTCACTTCAGGGGGAAGTGTTGAGGGAGTTCTACACATCCCCTCTAGCAGTACATCTAGGAGTGGAAAAGATGTAAGAGGATCTCTGATGATAGCACTAGTGACTGGGAATGAAGAAAGCAGTTGCATATTTTTTCTCTTGTTGCCTCACTTGTTAGAAAGTGAAGGTAGAGCATCAGGTACCAGTAGGCTTAGTTAAAACTTTAGAGGTTCCAAAGTGGAAGTGGAATGGGATATCCATGGACTTCATGATAGGACTTCCACGTACATCCAGAGGTCATGATTATATCTGTGTGATCATTGACCGACTCACCAAGTCGGCCCACTTCCTACCGATCAGAGAGCAGGGTTCAGTAGAGATATTGGGATGCCTCTATGTACAGGAGATTGTGTGGCTACGTGGAGTACCCTCAAGGATTGTCTCTGATCGTGATGCACGTTTTACTTCTTGGATATGGAAGGTTTTATAGGAGGCTTTCAGGATGAAGCTTCGTTTGAGCATCGCCTTACATCCTCATATGGATGTTCAGACTGAGCAGACCATTTAGACCCTCGAGGACATGCTACGTGCTTGTGTCCTCGAATTCGGTCATATCTGGGAGGATAACTTTCCTTTGGTAGAGTTTTCATACAACAATAGCTGTCACTCCACCATTGGGATGGAACCTTTTGAGGTGTTGTACGGGTGACCTTGCAGATCACCTTTGTGCTGGACTAACCTAGGGGATTCAGCACTAGTGGGACCAAAGATGGTACGGGCTACCACAGAGAAAGTGCAGATCATACAGGAGTAGATGAAGACTGCACAGAGCAGGCAGAAGTCTTATGCCGACAGGAGATGGAGACCTTTGGAGTTTGAAGATGGCGACCATGTCTTTCTACGAGTCTCACCCCAATGAGGTTTACAGAGATTTGGACGAGGTGACAAGTTATCTCCGAGGTTCATCGGACCTTTTCAGGTCCTCAACAGAGTTGGCGAGGTGGATTATCTCTTATCTCTTCCCACTCAATTGCACCAGGTGCACGACTTCTTCCATGTATCCCAACTAAGGAGATACGTACATGACCCATACCACGTCATCGACCACAACGATCTGAACATCGACGATGGGGTGACGTTTTCAGAGGTTCCAGTTGAGATTGAGGATCGACAGGAGTAAGTCCTTCATGGGTGGTGGATACCTCTGGTGTGTGTTCACTGGCAACACGGGAACCTCCAAGAGAGCACATGGGAGTGGGAGGCTCAGATTCGTGCTCAGTTTCCCCACTCTTTTTACTAGTTTTGTGATGTGGATTTTGGGGATGCAAAGCCCTAAGGTGGGGAGAGTGTAAAGACCCAGAATTTACATGTAATTTTTTTTAAATATAGGGGAATTTTATGAGTCTGCAAAAATTGACGACACGTGATTCTGAGGCCTGGTGTGCCCGGAATAAATTTCTAAACTTTTTTTTAGGTAGGTTCAGTAAATGTGCGAGCGGGTTTTTGTAACTTTTGAACCGGTGATTGAAATTTAAATCTGAGGGCACTGTTGAACTCACAGTGCCGATATTCGCTTAAGAAGACCTTCACCTCGATTGTAGTGGGTCGAGAGTGAAAGATAATTTTTTTGATTTTCGTGAAAGAATAAAATAAAATAAAAATTTCTAAAATTTTTATTTCTAAAACTCCTCAACTTGGGTTATGGTGGTGGGGACCACCCGAGCCTAAACATCCCATGTTGATGTTAAGAGTTGGGGACCACCTAAACTAACCCCCATTTTGAATTTAGAGGTAGGGACCACCTGAACCCCCTTTAATGGGAGGAAACCATTCAACTCCCTCTTTATTGAGGGGGTGACCTTAGGTTTCCTATAAATTAATTATACCAACCTCTTAGTAATTAATGGTTCTAACCACATCGTAATTAATGATGTCAATTTAATTTTGTGCCAATAATTAAATTGATGAAACAAAACATATTGGATACTTTTTATTTTGCGTGTAATTGGGAGAAAGGATTGGAAGAGGAGAGCTTTTGGAGGAATTATTCTTCTCCAATGAAGAACATGTTCTCCAACAAAGAACGTGCTCCCCAACAAAGAACGCTCTCGCCAATGAGGAAAGTCTTCAACTATGACGAATGATCCCAGGATCAGAGGTGTGTGGCGGGCGCAGAAAACGTCAAAATATTCTAATTCTTTCTCATTCCAATATCAATGAATCTTCGAGGTAGGGTGGTTGTTTGAATTTCTTCCCCTTACCCGTTCTTGATAATTCATCATAAAATAAGGAAGAGATTATAGTCACTTGCTACTTCTCTAACGCGAAGAGTGCGGGCCAAACAAACATGGCCTGACCTCTCTTCAAATCTTGTGTTTAATTGTTGTGTTCTTAGAGATAGAGGAGGATGAAAACCAACCTTCGTGAGGCATGCAAACAACGGCCAACACCACTGCCGGCTGTGATGAAGGCGACAGTGCAACGGCGCTGCCCTGCGGCCACCGTGCCACCCGCAGCCTCCATTGCCCGCTACCTCTACCGCCCCACAGCCTCGCGCCACCCCGTGTCCTCGCGCCGCCTGCGGCCTCTGCCGCCCCGCGGCCTCGTGCCGCCTCGCACCTCCCATGGTCTCCACCACCCTACGGCCTCACACCGTCCATGGCCTCCGTCGCCCCATGGCCTCCGCCGCACCGTGGCCTCGTGCCGCCAACAACCTCCGCCGCCCTGTGGCCTCACCGCCTCGCAGCCTCGCCACCCTGTGGTCCTCCACATTTCCCCGCGGCCTCGCCACCAAGAGGCCCTCCACTTCCCCCACGGACTCACTGCCCCACGGCCCTCTGCGGCCCCCGCGGCCTTCGCCGCCCTATGGCCCCTGCGGCCTCGTCGTCCTGTGGCCTCACGGCCCCCACGGCCATTTGAAGCCCCCATGGACTCACTGCCCCCGTGGCCTCTACGCCGCCCTTGTGGCCTCTGTACCGCCCTCATGGCCTCTACGCCACCCTCACTGCTTCATGCCTTTATGCGACCCACCTGCCGCCTAGAGCAGGCCGGGTCGGGTCGACCCAAACAGGGTTGGGTCAGCCCAGGCTGGGTTGGGCCGGATCAGACCGGACCCGGACAAACTACGAGATTTTCTCTCTATCGTCCATAACTTTGGCACCAGACGTCTGTTTGAAAAACTTTCAATGGAGCTATAAACCTTGGAGCGAGATGGTCCCTTTGGTATACCCACTTGAGATTCGGGTAAAGTTGGGATATGGTCGGGTTGGATCGAGCATGAATCCAATCAGGCCCTCGGGATAAAAAATTTAATAACTTACAAACCGGACATCCAATTGACACACCGTCTATTGCGTTGAGACCCCTATGACATGGAAAACCTTTGAGATACTTCTTCATGGTAATTTGTGGTAGTTGGAGTATCAAACAGTGGATTGAGGAGAGGAACCTCTTGGAGACAAGCGATCATAGTCTGGGAGCCTTGTGGATTACTGTGGAGATGTACTAGGATCCTGTGTGGGTATGACGACATACTGAAGATGTACTAGGATCCTGTGTGGGTATGATGACTTACTAGAGATGTAATAGTGATCCTATGTGGATCAACATTGAGCGAACCTGTGTGGGTCAGCACCGAGCGATCCTGTGTGGGTCAGCACCTAGAAATCCTGTGTGAGTCAGCATCGAGTGATCCTGTGTAGGTTAGAACCTAGTGATCCTATGTGGGTCAGCTCCGAGCGACCCTGAATGGTTCATCACCGAGAGATCATGTGTGGATCAGTAGCAAAGCCTCTTAATAGAGTAAGATGATTCAGTAGTTACATCTAATCATTTGTACTTTTGTACCTAATTTATACCTGGTGTGAGTTGAGTCAGTACCTTTGTGGTATTCTTCTGTGTGGCGTACCTGTGTGGTACTTACCTTCGTGGTATTCCTTCCTTTGTGGGATAGTTGAGATTTGTGCTTTTCAGTTGGACTCTGTGTTTCCTCATGATTGAGATGGGTATACTTGATAACTTAGGTATGTGTATGGGAATATACCTAAGTAGGGTTGTCAGTTGACTTCATACCCAGTGGTTTATCCTTGGTGGATTTTGTGAGACCTTGAGGGTCTCGGGGTCCCTACTGAGTATCGTTATACTCACCCCTGTACGGGCTATGTCTGCACCTTGTTGTGTTTGGTGCAGATGACGAATAGTGCTGATCGAGGCTGAGGGTACCAGGACTGGATGGGGCCTGGAGGTGGACCATACGATGTGATGTTACGTAGAGGAGACGAGTGAACATGGAGTGCTGAGGAGGTGATATGTACCTACCCTTCAGATAGGATCCTCAGAGGATGACCCAGTAGTTGCCTTCCTTTTTCTTTAGTTGTATTTTGTTTCAGTTTTACTTGTACTATTACTATTGGGATTTTATTCCGACCCCTTTTTACTTTCAGCACACTTTTTTCTATACAGTTGACTTGTATTCGTATCTTGTTGTATGCTTGGTTGCATGTGCTTACAGGTTATAAATGCAATTCCTTCCCAGTTATAGGGAATACTCCTTTTGGTGCTAGTCACCAGCCCCTGGCCTATGGAAGGTGGGCTTGGGGTAGTCCTAGCACAGGCCCTGGGGGATGGGTCATGACAGAAAATATCTGTTATATTATATTATTCACAACAAAACCATTTATTTTTTTAATCAAGTGAATATAAAGGGAAATGTGACCATTTGAATTTTGCCATTATATGGCTATTGGTCAATATTACCATTTCTCAATATGACCATCTGGAACTATTCTCTTGATAATAATTTTAACATTGTAATTAGAGTTTAATAGTAAAATTTTGACAAAGGAAAATGGATAAAGATAGATGAGTCGATGGCCTCAACCAGTGGAGTCATTCTGTTAGAATCACATTTATCAGAAATTGGGAGAGAGGTATTATCACCAGGGTTCACCCTTAACTAATCCCAACATGAGCTTCAAAAGTGAAGCTTGAATGAAATTTCCTACGGGAGAAGTTTAAGTTAGTGAAGATTACCACTCGATCGATGTTAGTTGAGGAACCCCATGAAACTACCAACATTGTACAACTTATTAATAAGGTGTATGAGAGTGTAATAAGGGGTTATGTGTAGAGGACCTAATTACTTATCATGTAATTCTATTTTATAAATAAAATTATTATTCTATCATTTCCATTTTAAGAATATTTTTTCTTAATAAAATTGAGATGGAATTGGGTAAATTGATTTTTTAATAGAGATTATACTTTAAAAAAAAAGAAATAATTATTATAATAAAACAATTTATTATGAATAATTTTTATTTTAATGAAATATTATGATTAAACACTCTTATTTAAAAATAAATGATAAAATAATTTTATTTTTTTTAAGTGTTAGAAATTTGACTGCATTTTCAATCCGCTATTATTTTTAATAAATAAGTTTTTTTTATATTTAAAAGTACGAATTATAATATTTGGAGAAATATTATGGTAAAATAAATATAATTTTTTAAATCAACACATCATATATTAGAGTGAATTTATGAGAATTTTCTAAAATACTTTATTTTTTCATGAATAGTAAAAATATAGTTTGAGTTTTTCGGTATGTTAATGAAAAAGTAATTATGTAATAATGATATAATAACTAATTAACCACAATATATGACTTAAAATATATTATTTTATTAATATAATGTATTTTAATATATTTTATTCAATTAATAAATATATAATTTACTTCTCAAATTCTAAAATGGAAACTTTAACTTTAAAAATGTTATTTTGTGAAAACTTTAATTTTCCTTTCCAAAATAAGTAATATAAAATAATGGTAGACTCTTTTGGATTAAAATAACATAAAATGTACCCTGTTTATCCAATACCATGGGAAAATACCATTGTAAATCCCATGTAATTTTATTTACTACTACCTAGGTGTCCAAGGCTTTTTTTGTAATTAATAAACAAATCATCCAGTTCTACTATAAATACCCACCCATTTCTCCATTTTCTTTCACACATAATTCATACTCCACGAATATATGATAGTTTTACATCCCAAGGAGTACTCCCAAGGTTTCTTCAATCCCCCAAGGTCTCAATCCTTAAGTTTTAGGAACAACTTTTTAAGGTAAGGGAAATATCTTTCTTTTCTCTTCATTTCAAGAACATCTTTTCATTTATGTCTTATGAATGTTATGGTAAGTCTCTCTTATTTCAGTTTTATTAAATTGATTTCTTAAAAAAATTATTTATCAATGTGATACCCATTTCCCCTATATTTTTACATTTTTACAAAACCATGTTTTATACCTATTATTATGTCGAATTTACTTCTCAAAATCTATCTCTTCTCCTCAAGAAATTCCCTTTTAATTTCTTTTTTTGAATACCCAAACCTCTTTATTTTAAAGGGTTTTTAAAAAATATGTAAAAAATATTTATTTTATTCTGGTATTGACATATATAAAACCCACACTCCCTTTTTGTGGGTTAAAAATGACTTAATAATGTTTTCATTAAGCACTTTTTAAAAAACACCATGGTTTTGATACGAAACTCATTTATTTTATTATCCATGGGTTATTTATGAAATGTTTGATTATGATATATGTGTCTCCCATTAATCAAGACATATTAATATTTCTCCCTAATAGTGTTACAATTAATTGGGTAAATAATTTAATCTCTAGAGGTGGCATGTTTTACGATACCTTGGTGAATAACCTTGGTAATTTTATAACACCTCAGTGAAAAACCTTAGTGATATGCTTATGAATGTATCATTTAAATGTTAAAGCCACATTTACATGTTATGATTAATGTTATTTTTATTATTATATTCCTATTTATCATGCATTATTTGTATTCTTCAAGTTATTGTTTATATTTCTCAAGAATGTATGTAAACAGTTTCCCTTATTTTCCCTTACTGGGCCTTATGCTCACCCTTTCCTTTGATGTATGTACCCTGGTTATGAGATTTAGTAAAATTTCATAGGATAGACTAATGAAGAATCCTTTAACCTTTTTTATAATAATTATTTAATTTTTCATGTATTTTATACCTTGTTTCCAAGAAACTAAACATTAAAATATCCCCTATTTTGTACCATGTAATGAAAAGTTTAAATCATAAAAAGGAGGGATGCCATATAAAATGGAAAAAAAATTATAAATTCCATTTTATATAAATATTTATACCTTATATAATCTAATTCTTTAGAATGGTCTATTTTTTGACCCTTTAATCATGTGAAAAATGTGGGTACACCTTTTTCTTATATGAAATTCTATGTGGTCCTCTCCCCAACTTATAAAATTACACCCATCTCTTCTCCTATTCACACCTTAAAATGCATTTGGATAGGAGAAGAACTATCAAAATATCTTCCTTAATTCTATATCCATGACCTATATCCCATTTTTTATCATAAATATATCCCATGAAGGATTTTAGTGCTAACCCAAGGAGGTTGTTCTAAGAAGAGGTATCCTGCTTAATCGAGAATTTTAATTTTATTTCCTCTTCCACCTATTTAAAATATTCTTAAATTATGATGATATAATTATCATAGTATCTAAAATATAATGAAATAATATTATTTTAATTTTTTAACTTAAATATATATCCTCATCCATAGAATTAGAAATGAAACCATCATTCGTGTGTACGGTAGACTACCTCCACGTGGACTATTGTAATTTCTTTTTCATCATCACCTCTCACAGATGGTTATAATGATGAATATAATGTATATATATGGTATATGTAACATAATTATAATTATAAAATTATTATATCACATATTACTTCTCACTTTATATTTAGTGGGGGATATGATAACGTTTCTTGTGTGTACAATGGACTACCGCCTCACGAAGCGTTGTGATTGGTTTTTCACTAATGCTTTACATGGAAGTTAATAAGGATACATTTAATGAATATATGTGATATATATAAAATAATTATTATATTCATGACATATTTATCCTCCCCAAAAATAATATATCATTTTATTTCTTAACTTTCCACTCATTGAAAAATGATAATGTTGTTCATGCGTACGTGTGGACTACCACCTCTAAAAAGTGATGTGATTCTTTTTTCGTCACCAAAATAGATTGATGATATATATAATTATATTTAAATAAATAATATTTAATTAATGATATTATAATCATTATGTAAAGATAAAATATTACTCAATTTCTTTCCATAATGATCGTTGAAAAATGGAAATGTTACTCATGTGTATGTATGACCTACTGTCTTCATGATTGTAACATAGTTCATTTTTCAGAACCATATTTCATGATTTGTTTTAAAATGATAATTGATATATAAATATGATAACTATTTAATAATTATTGTTATGAATATGTTTAAATAATGACCTCTTTGACCATATTTATCCTATGAAATTCATATTTGATATATAAGCTGAATACCATCGAAACTTCTGAAGTAGACATAAATGATTAAAAAATTATGTATATCATGGTTAGAGATAAATGAAAATGAATAATAAACTTTAAAATTTTTATTAATATAGTAAATAATTGAAAAAAAAATTATTCAAGAAGATAAATAACATACATGATGAGTCAAACTTAAGGTAAGGACTTTCTTTTAAAACAATATACTTTTAAATATTTATTTTTCAACCCTTTTTAATCCCTATCCATATATTTAAAATTATTCTATGGATGATTTTATGTGAACATAAAATATAAAGGAATATTTTATTTTAATATATATGGATACAATGAATTTTTCAACCACCATTACTATTATTTGAATTTTGGATTACTCTAAAATATTTCATGTTTTCTTCAAAGAAACACCATTCTTAACTTATTCTATTTATTATGGAATTGAAAATGGGTTTTTTAAAAGTAAAGGGTATTTTAATATCCAAAAGTGTCTTACACATGGGTTTAAAAGATTTTTTCAAGGTTCTTATTCATGATATAGTCATTGGACATTGTTTAAAAAGGGTTGAGCCCCATTATAACTCATGGGTGAGACTTATATAGCGTATACAAAGGGTTGATGCCTATTATAGCTCAAAGGTAAGGCCGATAGAGCTTATATGGTGGGTGCACCGAAATAGCACTCCAATGAATTTTTTAATGACTATTTCTCAAGATAATTTTATTGGAAGTAGAATATATGGTTATTTTAATAACAAGGGTTCTTGTAAGGGTTTTGTAAGGTTTATATGATTATGATTTCCCAAATAACCTACATTAATTTTATAATATTTCTAATTCATTTTCGGGGAAATCATTTAATTTAAAAAAGTTAATATAATGATATTTTTAAAGTAAAAATGATCCCATTTCAGGTAAAAAAGTAAGCTTTTAAGAAAATGTGTTTTATAGGTTTTCATGTTTTTTTCTAGAATAATTATTTTTCTTATTTTATGTCACTTATTATTATTTTCCTCTTCCCACATTTTAATTTTTTTTCATGGAATTTAATTATGGGTAAGGGAAAATAAGAAGTCAAGTTGAAAGTTGTTAAGATTTTATATGAAATGAAATCATGTTTTATTTTAAAAGTTTTATCTTATGGGAAAATGGATAATGATCTAAAGTGTCCACTTTTCATTATATAGTTTTGTAATCTATGATTTATGGATTAATTCTCTAAAACTCTAAGCCTAAAAATATTCTTAAATTTAATATAATGAATCCTTGACTTGAAACTCAATATTATGTAATTTTTAAGGCTGGGTGCTTATAGATAATTTCAATTTACTTGATTTCACCATGATCTCATAGAATCATGATGAAATACCTAATCCAATCATCAAAAAAATTATATAAGAGGGTGAATAGGATGATGGGAAGTGATATGGATGGATAATAACACAAATCACCATGAGAAACAACACTAAATCAACCCCCATTATAGGGAAACCTAGGGAGAAAGGGGAATTAGAAGATCCAACCTAATGACCCTCTCCCATTACAAACTTTGAGTTTTAATTTGGTGGGGGTTGACAAAGAATTTATGGATTTACCCACTTTTTAAAAATAAAAAATGGGTCTAACTAGTGCCTAGTGCACCTACATCAGATACCTATGGAATCACATGGTACATAGTGCATTGGAACCAATAACCCCATAGAAAAAATGGAAAACCTCCCCCAATTCCTCCATTGCGTACCTTATTTGATATCATCAGGTACTTAGGGGATACTTTTTCCACCTCCTTTCACTTTCTAATTTACTATACACCATTAATATCACCTCGATCCATTTCCAAAAAAACAAATCAAAAAAATATCCTTTTAATCTATTAAAACACATTTTAAATCCTAAATTAACAATACAAATAAAAAAACTAAAAACGGGATCTAGTTCAACTTATTATGGAATGTACCTTTTCTCTGATTACAAAAATACATGCCAGCATGATTCATTACAATTAAAATCATTTCTTTATTCTCTATAATATAAATTCTCATTATATTATATAATAAATTTAAAACATTTTTAATATATATTCTATGGATACCTGCTTTATTTGATATAGATTATACATCATTGTTCACACCCAACATAGTAAATTTAATTGATGTATTCACATTAATTATAGGAGTATCTTTTATTTTTTATATTTTTTAAACATATTTAAAATAAAAATAAAAATATTTAAATAATATGATATCATACTTTTTTAGATTCTATATTTTTAAATTCAGAAACAACCACAATATAACATCTATAGTATTCAAGTCATCTATTTTCAGTTATTCTCAATATTACTTATTCTAAAAAGTTGTGATCTCTGGTCCCCCAATTCATAAATAAATCATGGGGTAATTATTAAGATAATTAAAATTTTAAAATAATTTAGTATAATAGGATTAAATGTGTTATTATGTATTGAATTAAATAAAAAATAATCTTATTATATTTTTTAAAATTTTGTTTAATATGTAAATTTGGTTACAATACTTGATCTAAATAGTGAAATCTGTAAATTAAAAATAGAAAGAGTAATTCACTTCAATATTGTTATATTCTTCTCGAGCTTCTCTCCAATCTAGTGGTCCATCATTTTATACATTAGATAATTCAAGTGGCTGAGTAATCATTATGTGGTGATTTTACATACTTGGGGTTTGGGAGATAATGTGGTAGATCTCCTAGCTTCCAAAGGTGATCTAAATCTTATTCTCCAACTATTTATTGGATTATAATCCCTCACAAAGACTGTAAAATTATTATTTGTGGGTATTCCCTTGGAATCCACCACTTTAGACCCCCTTGAACTCTTTTTTTTTATTTTCACACTCCTAATATAATTTTATATGAGTGTAAGAAAAATGAAATGAAAAAAGAATTTTATTTTAAAAATAAATTCTTAAATTATAAATAAAAAATAGATGAAAAATTATATCCAAATCATGACATAAATTATTTCTTAAAAACATGAAGGGACTAAAACAATTTTACCATATTCATTAATTACCTAACATGATTTATTTTTTCTAAAATAACATAAATATTATATATTTTGAATATATAGAAGAACTTCATATATTACAAAGAGAATCATTTAATTGGAAGAACTTCATATGGATGGACAGAGACATTACTTTCATGAAAAGTAATTAAAATAATTTCTTCTTTACATTATTATCTTGAATATATTGCTTTTTATACTCACTATTTTTTATATATCTTATAACTATTTGAAAAAATTCAATTTTCATACATTATTGTTTGGGGTATATCTAAAAATTTAATATAATTATATATCACTATCAAATTAAAAAAAAATTGATAGTATTTTTTTGTATTGTATATATATTTATTATAAAAAGTTAAATTTATTCCAAATTTATTATATAAAACCTCTATAAAATAAAATATTACTTAAATTAAAGAACTGTGGTTCAAATATAAAATTTTAAAGGACATATTTGGAATAAAAAATGATGGAATTATAATGGAAAATAATATTTTTGGGTATAATTATTTTTCCATAAATCTATAAAAAAATATTATGGTTACCATTCATTCACTTTCAACTAGAATTGTGGTTATTGGGATGCAATAAAAGTTTTTATAAAATAAATCATATTATTTCCTTTATTAAAAAAACCTTGAGGAAATGTCTAAAAAAATATGATACACCCTATAACTAGTATAATTTTTTTATGAAAATAGTTTATAAGAACTAGTGATTTAATAATGGATATAAATAATTAATAGTTATAAAAAAAATGTATTTATATAATATTAGTCAAAGTAAATTTATACTTTAAAAGTTAAATATTTAAATAATTAGTTGTAAAGTTAGTAAATGCCTATTTCAAAATAAATTTAATCATATATTGTAATTGAGTGATGATTCATTCATACTAGTAAAGACCAATTTAGTAAAGGAATAAATAATAACTTCTAATGGGTTTCATTGTGCTAAAAGCATTGGGATAAGGCTTCAATTCTTAATATTAATTCTAAATACCAATGATTATAGTTTACTTCTTCAAATATTATCATTTCATTTAGACTGAATTTTATTTTTTAGAATTCATTTATTATCACTAGGGAATGAATGTAAAGTGTATTTTATATTTCTAATTTTGGAACATTTAAAAAGTTCTTTAATTTCTAATTCTTGTTTAGAATATGTAAATTTCAATAATATGATCTATATTTTATGAGATTCATAAGTATTAATTATTAATGGAATATATTATTTACTATATTTAGTCCATGATTAATGCCTTAATAATTTATATTTATTTATTAATTAACTAATATTGAATTTAATCAATATAATGTTTATTTTTTAGTAAATATGTTTCTACTAAAATTGAATAAATTACCATAAGTGTAAAATTTTTCGTGTTAATATTGAATCTGGATAACATATCTAAAAGATATTATCCACATTAGTAAATGTATTTTTTAGACAAATATTAATTATTATTATTTTATTTGAATTTCATTTTTTTTCATTAAGTCGTCTAGTACTTGTTTCTTTAGAAATATGTGGATGTATTTTTTTTGATGGTTTGATTATGGGGGTTCAATGTTCTACGCAATCATTCACATTGAGATCAACATTTTTTAATCATTCATAGAAACTCCCAATGGTTTATACATCCATAGTAGGGTATGATCCTACTTTACAAAGGTATGTGATCAGTTTAGGTTTAAGACATAATGATGCATAGGAACTCATATTGGGCATGGGGATAAGAAATTGGGCTCATCACACCCTTTTCGGGGAAATTTTTTCTTAGTCTGGGACTCTCTTATAGATTTAAGATATGTTCAAGAATCTCTTCTTAATCCCAATATAAGACTAGTTACCCTAACAAAACGACCATAGGTTAAGTATCATTATATGCAAAGATAGGTGGATCTTGTTAGTAAATCCATCTATATGTATCTGAGGTTCTTCATCCATTTCCATTTGGTGGGTAGCTACTTATATGTTGAATCTGTATAACTAGACACTCAAGGGTTTTTTTTATCTAGGGAGGTGGTTAATATTTTTAGGATTTGATTGACCCATTATGAGGAATCCTACTTATCTTGTTTTATAATAGGAATCAAAACCCATGTATTTCCTTAAACTTGTGTAGTTTAACATTTTACGTATATGTGGGTAATTGGGAACTAAGTGTTTGATCTCATGTATCGAGGAGACGTATTATATATATTGGTTATAGAAATAATCAGAGTTACCATAGTTCATTAAAAACCTTTGGACTTACCCCAAGTTAGATACCCTTGTATGTTGGGTAGTTATATCATGCCACTGATCAATAATTACACACTGATGTTTCCCTAATGGGTAGAGATTCATGATGACAATGAGGTGATCACCACGACTTCATAATCCCATGTGAGCTATATAATATGTGATATACAAGGGATATTAAGTAATCGGCCTCATTTTATATGGATGCAAGGCCTATGTGATGGGATAACCCATTGGATGCTTAATATAGGGATCAAGCCTTTTGAAGTCATCCTACATATCCTGGTTATGACATGAATCAGAGTTATCATAGTTTATTTATTTATCAATATGTTGGTGGATAAGGAAGGATGATCAAACCATGGGATATATTAGGTCTTGATGGTTGTAATTTTAGAGACACTGTGGGACTTACACCGAAGTGTATGTCCATTTGATCTTGGGAAATATAAAGGCATCCTGCGTATCATGGTTATAGAATGAATCAAAGTAATCATAGTTCATTGAGTGGGGATTACACACTGAGACTTACCATATATGAAGTAAATACCATATTATTCCACTAATCAGGTATTACACAATGAGGTTTCTATTTTTTAATGATATTATCATTGTAACTTCCTAAGCCCACATGACCTATTCTCAGTGTGGGAAACAAGGGATGGAAAATTACTACTCTCACTACTTGTGGATGTGGGACTTATGTGTTGGGAATACCCTTTGAATGGTTATTATGAAGATAGGGCCTTAATAAGGTGTCCTACATTTCCTATTTATATTAGTAATTAGAGTTATCATAGTTCAATTAAACAGGGGAATACACAATTGGATTTACCTTTATGGAGGTTTCACAAGGTTATTGAGTCCTGGGATGCCCGCTTGACCTAGCTTGCTTGTCCGTCTAACATATGTTGATTGTCTACTTGACATGTCTTTATTGTCTTCTTGACATGTCTGAGTATGTCTTCCTAATATGTCCAAAGACAATCACATGATCCATCTGACTTGTCTGAGGAACATCACATAATCTCGATAGCATGTCTTAAGGTCATCGCATGACCAAGGGTGACTTTTACAGAGGACATCACAAGACTTGGCCAGTTGTTCATGGAATCCATTTCATGACCTCAATTGGAATTCTAAGAGGGTTTCATAAGATCCAAATAGTATAGAAAATTTTCATAATGAGATCGGGGTGACATGCCCTAGTGTTGTCACATGATCCTACACATGACCTTCCAATGGTCATGTGATCACATGTTCTTTGGAGGTTCATGTGATCTGTGTGATTATGACCACCTTCTTCTTCCTTTTTTTCAGAGGAAATAATATTCATATTTAGGTATTTCTTCCATTTTTAATTTTCTTTATGCTCATTTAGTGGGAGTAAAAAAATACCCCCCCCCCCCAGTAGTGATTTTCATAGGTCTAAGTGATCATTTTTTAGGAAATTAAATTCCCTACTAAGGCTTTGACACTGTCGCTAACTGGTGGATTTCGGCGACACCTGGTCTACCATGTGATATTTGGCATTCTAAATAATTCCCTATAAATAGGGTAATATATGTTGTTATATAGTTTTAAGGCTTTTATCTTGGGCCTTTTTTCTCTGTAGTTTAGATTATTTTATATTGGACCTTCTATCACTGTAGTTTAGGGTATTTTTACTCAGACCTTATATCGTTATAGTTATGCTCTTTTTTCTCAGGCCTTTCTTTCATTGTATTTTAGGGTATTTTATATCAGACCTTGGGATTCCATGTAGTTTAATGACTTTCTACCAATACTTGATCGATGATCATGGGATATACTGTATACCTGTTAAGAATGACTCAAAAAATTCAAGGATGATGAGTTTTAACTTGGTTTTGTCGATTCTCATGAGGATTAGAGCTCATTTCCTATAAAGAGTAGATGCATCTAATTGGTAGGTGAAATCCCTTATGTGTCGATATCATTTTCAGAAATAATTGCATTCACTATTTTTCAAGGGTTAGGAAAGATTTATGGATATGATATTGGTTGAAATAGAAATACTATGGTCTCCTAGTCTACCTAGATAGTTGAAATGTGTATTAGGTAATTCATAACCCAAATTTTTTTGTTAGTGACTATGGAATATGGAAAACATTTTAGGGATGACCCATAACACCTTAAGGCTCCAGGTTCTGCCATGATGTTTCTAAGGCTCACGATGATTAAAGATCCTTTCTTAAAAGGTATAGATTCCTTTGGTTGGTAGGTTAAATCCCTTATGTGTTAATGAAAAGGTCAAGAAAAGGTGACCTATACTCCTTTCCAAGGTCCATGAAAGATTAATGAAGACTCAAATGTCCAGATGATGAGGTTGGGTATGGAGGTAAAACTATCAAGGAAGGGTTTTGGCACCCAATAGTTGTTCAATTCTTAATTATGAATCTAGATCCCTAAGCCCTATATTTTCAAATCACAAGGTGTGGACCATCAAAGGTTCGGGAATGGAGCGTGACATTATTACTTTGATAAAGGTTACAAAACATGGTGAAGTAATGTTGAAGATATTGAATATGCTTGGAATGTCTGGTATGGGGAATTCAAATCAAGGTCTAATGTGATCAGGTCAGGAAGATGATATGAGAAAATCATACTAGGAATGGAATAGAAAACACTGAGGTGTTGAGTTATTTCTTGGTTATGTGGAGGATCACAAGGATCAGAAAGACATATTTTTAGTGTGATGCATTTGGTTGATGAAAATTGGGGAATTTATAGGATCCATAGGCATACATTAATAATTAAACAAAGGTTACTATGAAGCTAGGTATCCTTTTCCAAGGGCCATGTAAGGTTTATGGTGATTTTAGGTACTCAAATCATGAAGTGTGATTTGTGAAAATTGTAATATTAAAGAAGGGTTTGAGCACCCTAGAAGTTGTGTCATCGCTTAGAGAATATATTCTCATAGTGAGGAGATGTGAAAAATAATTACCCAAACATTTTCCTGAGCTAGGGGGTCTAGTAAGAATATCTTGGATTTCACTAGAGATATAAATTAGGCCCTATTATCTTTATTTTTTTTATTTACACCTCAAATTTTTCCTAATATCTTAAGATGAAGATTTTAGAAAATGAATACTTGTCTTGTTCTCAGGCTTCCCTTTACGAGATTTCAACCTGAAAAGTTTTTGGTCTCCTTCACAAGTATCTTAAGGCCTTGATATTAGGACCATTATATGATAGATTTTAAGGTCTTACAATTTTTACTAAATTTTAGGTTGTTTAAGGTCATGATTCACATGGATCTATATGATTGGATGTTACACAAGAGCCTAATTGGGATACCTAGGTTCAAGGGAACTCCAACACACTTCTGAGTGGGGGATGAAAATATTGTATATCATAGATCAAGTTTCTCATTTGATGATTAATGATATGGTAAAATCATACATGGGATGTCCCAAAAAAACCTTAGGTGTTGATTTCCACCATAGTCACATTAGGGTCACAAGGATTAGAAATCCCTCCTTACAGAGCCATGATTTCTCTGGTTGGTTAGTCTGAGCCTTTATGAATTGTTATCATGGTCAAGTAGAGAGATATTTTTCCTTTCCAAGGACTAGGAAAGGTTTTTGTCAACTTTAGGTGTTCTATACTTGTAGTGTGATTTATGAATTTAGGTGCTTAAAAGATAGTCAAAGAACCTCGTACTCTGGTTTATTGGGGTAAGGCTCTTGTGGCATTTTGATAATGGATGATAATGGATGATGGTATGCATAGTTTAAAGTCATTTAGTATGGAAATAATTTCTTACATGTAGTTTAATGTCATGTGGTGAAGACATTTTTCTTGCAGTTTAACGTCATGTGGTAAGTATGTGGGAACTAACGTGAAAAAATTGTGCAAGATATATTACATAAAAAAGAAATACATATGTAGATCTAACTTGTACATATATAGAATGGTATTGTATGGATCATCCCTTATGCAGTTGGGGTTCATTTTTTATCAGTTTTTGTATCTGGGACCAATATTGGAGATTTGGGCATTACTACATATGCTGTAATGATAGGAATCAAGACACATGTACTTCTTAAAAGTGAAACTCGCTACGTAGGTATAACCTGTACATAGAGGTGAGAATTTGTCCACTGATTGTTTTAGTTGGGAATGATATTGGAGATCTAGGCATCACTATATATCATGTGATGACTGGAATCCAGCCACATGTAGTTCTTTAAGAGTTGTGAAGTTAAACTTCAGACAACAAGGATATAGGCTTCTCGGCATGAAAATGGGTATTGTAGCTGGACCCATGTATGAAAATTTGGGCATCACTACATATCCTATAGTTCTAAAAATCAAGACACCCATAGTTCTCAAGGAAGGAGATTTTGATTCAATTCTAACCTATACACATGAAGGGGGAATTTTTAGGTTTTTTTATTTTGAATAGACCCGAGGAGAGACATTCAGGCCTCACTATGTATCATATGATGTCAGAAATCAAGTCACACGTAGTTACTGAATGGATGTGTGGTTGGATACCAACACCAATAATATTGGTCCTATCGGTTGAGGTTCATAGGAATGTGTAGTTTTATTTCATGAAAAGAATATCAACCATGCAGTTTAATTTCATGTGGTGAGGACCCATGGTACACCTTTTATGGTATTGAATTAAGGACCATGATAACCCTATCATGAGGTGATATGCATTATTTTCATAGGGAATCCCTTACTAAAATTCCTAAGCTCACATAAGCTATGATAGGTGTGAGAAACAAGTAATAGAAAGTATTCCCCTCACCATTAATAGGCGATTAAGTATAGGACACAAGCATTTTGTATCATGTGGTGGATGGACCAAGATATAGGATTGATCCATCCCTGAGTATCTTATTAAAATGCAATCAAGCAATATGTAGTTATAGAATCCCATGTAATTTAATGTCATACAACAAGGATATCATCCATGCAGTTTAATGTATTGTGGTGAGGATAAGGGTCACCGACCAAGAAAGGAAAGTAACACTATGGTTGGGCCCAAAAATAGAGGTTTGGGAATCACTAAGTATCTTATGATGGTATAAATTAATCCACATGTAGTTCATAGAAGGAGAGATTCCCTACGTAGAGTTGACTCTCACATGGGGATAGGGAAATTTTATCCCTCTTTCGCATAGATATATATTGTGTGCTATGATTAATTAGTGATATGGTTCTTCCCATGCAGTTTAACATCATGCAATGATGACATATTCCTTGCGGTTTAATTTCATATATTAAGGAATTTTTCTGAATAGTTTAACATCATGTTTGTAACAACTGGGTCATGGGGACAGCACAGACACCCCACCTTAACAAGGCCCTTGGGTCCTGGCCCACTAGATACCACCATTTCCCCCCCACAGACATGTGGTCCTCACCCTGGGGCCCAACCACATGCCCAAAAAAAACTTCATAAAATGATTCTAGGTACCCCGGGAAAAACATCCATGGATCAACTTGTTAATAAGTTGGTCTGTGTTATTTTTTTTGGAAGAAAAGAAACAAGGGAATAATATCAAACTTAAATAAAATCCCTACCTTTGAGATACTTCTTCGAGGGACTTCATGACAGTTGGAGTATCGACCATTAGCTCGTGAAGAAGATCCCTCCAGTGATGAGCGAGCAGAGTGCAAAAACCTAGTAGCTGGCTGAGACTTGATGACTGCTGGCCGATTAACTCGGAGTGACTCAACTAGCCCAGTGGGGAGCACCTTGTTGTGGAGGCAGACCCACAGCGGAGGAGTGCCTGATTATGGTGGCAGACCCACGGTACTCGAGAGGAGGAGTACCTCTACAGGCTATGAGGGGGAGTGTCTGGTTTTGCCGGCAGACCCATAGTGGGGAGCGCCTGGTTGTAGCAGCAGACCCATGGTACATGAAAAGAGGAGTACCTCAGTTGTCCAAGGTTTGTGGGAAGCGCGCTTGGTGTCGCGGTAGGCCCAGTGTACTCGACAGAGGAGGAGTTCCCCAGCAGCCATGGTTTCGATAATGTGAATAAAATCATGGTTGAGCCGAGTCAGTAACTTTTGTTTTTTCCTCATGATTGAGATGGATTACTTGATAACTTAGGTATATGTATGGGAATATACCTAAGTGGGGTTATCTATTGATTTCATACTTTTTTGTTTATCCTTGTTGGGTTTTGTGATACCTTGAGGGTCTAGGGGTCCCTACTGAGTATCTTTATACTCACCCCTGCACAGGCTATGCTCGCACCTCATCGTGTTGGATGCAGATGACAGACAGCGCTGACTAAGGCTGAGAGTACCAAGACTAGACGGTACCCAGAGGTGGACCTTACGGCGTGTTGGTACGTGGAGGAGACCTACAGAAACGGAGTGTTGAGGAGGATATCTGTACCTACCCTTCAGGTAGAAATCCCAAATGATGACCCAATAGCTGCTTTTCTTTATTTTTTTCTATTGTATTATTTTCATTTGTACTTGTACCTTTACTGTTGGGCTTGTATTCCATCCCCTTTACCTTTCATAACTCTTTTGGTTATACATTTTACTCATGTTTGTATCTTTTTGTGTGTGCTTATAGGTTATAAAAGGCAATGCCTTCCTGGTTTTAGGGAATTACTCCTTTGGTGCTAGTCGCCAGCCCCTAGCCTATGGAAGGCGGGCTTGGGGTAGTCACAACACGGGCCCTTGGGAATGGGCCGTGACAAATTGGTACCAAAGGCGCAATTCTCTAAAACTGGGCAGGCATTGCCTTTATAACCTATAAACACACACAACAGATATGAACATGAGTAAACTGTATAACCAACAAGTGAGAACAGAAAGTAAAAAAGGGGCCAGAATACAAGCCCAACTAGAAAGTACAAGGAACTAAAAGTACAAGTACAACTAAGGAAAAAGGAAAAACAGCTACTGGGTCGTCCTCCGAGGTTCCTACCTGAAGGGGAGATACAGATCGCCTCCTCAGCACTCCACATCTATATGTCTCATCTGTGTACCAACATACCATAAGGTCCACCTCTAGGTACCGTCTAGTCCTGGTACTCTCAGCCTCGATTAGCGCTGTCGGTTTTCTTTATACAATAAAACGAGGTGTCGGCATAGCTCGTGCAGTGGTGAATATAACGATAATCAGTAGGGACCCTGATACCCTCAAGGTCTTAAAAAATCCAACAAGGATAAACCAAAATTCATGAAATCAACAGATAACCCCACTTAGGTATATGCCCATACATATACCTAAGTAATCAAGTAATCTATCTAAATCATGAGGAAAACAAAAAATTTACCCACTCATCTCAACCAGGATTTTATTCACATTATCAAAACCACAGCTGCTAGAGAACTCCTCCTCTGTCAAGTAAATTGGGCCTACTGTGACACCAAGGCGCTTCCCACTAACCTTGGACTGCTGAGGTACTCCTCCTGTCGAGTATTGTGGGTCTGTTGTGTCAACAAGGTGCTCCCCACCGTGGGTTTGCCACCACAACCAGGTGCTACCCCTAATAGCCTGCAGAGGTACTCCTCCCGTCGAGTACCGTGGGTTTGCCACCACAACAAGGAACTCCTCCTCCATGGGTCTTTCACCACAACCAGGCACTCCCCACTGGGCTAGTCGAGTCACTCTGAGTCAATCGGTCAGCAGTCATCAAGTCTCAACTAGCTACTAGGTTTCTGAACTCTGTCCGCTCGTCTCTGGAAGGATATGCTCCATGATATACTAGTCGATACTCCAAATATCACGATGTCCCATGAATAAGTATCTCAAAGTTCCACCATGTCATAGAGGTCTCAACACAATAGACAGCATGTCAATCGGACGCTCGGTTTGTGAGTTATTAGCCTTTTAGTCCCAGGGGCCTGGTTGGATTCATGCATGATCCAACCTGGCCGTATATCAATTATACCCAAAAATATAGTGGGGTATACCCATTGGGACCATCATGATCCAAAATTACCAGGTCCACTGATGGTTTTTCAAACAGAATCTCAGTGCCAAAGATATGGCCAAAGAAGGTAAAGGGTCATAATGGGCCAGGGTCCGGTCTAACCTGGTCGGACCGACCTGGCCCAACCTAGTCTAGGCCGACCTAGTCTAGGTCGACCTGGCCTGACCCATTGGGTCTGGCCTGGCCTGTTAGTCGGGCCAACTCGTTAGGTTCAGATCGGCCCACTGGGCCCAGCCTAGTAGGCCGCGAAGGGTCGTGGAGGGCCACGAGAGCATGGACCGGTCACGAGGGCGCGGACCGACCGTGGGTCGGCGTGATAGTGGTTCGGGGTAGCTCAGGGTGGCTTGACCTAGAGACCATGGTGGTGAAGCCGGTATTGGGAGGCTGGCTCAGTCGGGGAGCTATGGGGCGCGTGGACGGCGAATCCGTGGGGTGCGTGGAGGCCGACAAGACGATTCGACCAGCGAAGACGCGGGGCACGCGTGGTGCGCAGGGTGCACGGACGGTGGAGCTGCGGGGTGTGCGGGGCGCATGGAGGCCAGCTCAGTTGGGGCTCGGAAGGGCGTGGCCGGTTCAGCTGGGGGTAGCGCGGTTGGGGCGCGAGGTTGCGGGGGCGCAGCCGACGAGGGTGGCGCGGTTCGGCCCGGGGCGGCAGAGCGTCACAGGGGCAACGCGGGTCACAAAGGTTGCGGTTAGTGTGTTCGTTGCCTTCATCTCCTTCATTGCCTTTGATGTTTCTTTCCTCTATTTCTAATAACATCACAAAAGAAGATCGGCGGAGGGGTCGGACCAAATTGGTTTGGTCCACACCCTCCGCGTTTAGGGTGATAGCAATTGTCTCACAAGAATGACGCAAAGAATGAGCATGGATGATATCTTTAAAACATCAATTCCCATAATCCCTCATTAAAAAAATATTCCCAACCCACAAGGAAAAACATCTGCGGATCAACTTGATAATAAGTTGGTCAGCATTCTTTGTTTTAGAAGAAAAGTAACAAGGGAATAACATCATACTTAAATAAAATTAAATCCCTATCATTGTTTGTTGTTCGATGACAAAGTCACAGGGAAGAAGACAGAGTTTTCATCCTTCATCACGTCCGCCGCACACTTCCAATCCCAAGCTCATGCGTCGGTTTCTTGATGATGATGAGGAGTGAGGGTCGGTCGTCGAAGACGTCCCATTTTAGTTGCTTCCGCAAGGTGCTTCCGAGGAAGAAGTCGAAGACGCTCCTTGGTGGTGTTCTTCATTAGAAGAATGTGTTCTTCATTGGTAGACTTCTCCCAATATTTCTCCCAAGTTCCACCTTTCCCTAAACTCCACCCAAAATTAAATCGTAGCCAAAATAATAGATTATGATCTATTATGTTCATTGGAGTAAATTCAAATTGGGTGAATTAATTAAGTTGGATCCACTTAATTAATTCACAAGGTTGGAATAAATAGATGTGAGGAAGGGTTGACACCATTAAAGGAGGGGGTGGAGAGACTCTCCCTCATTAATGAGGGGAGTTGAGAGGTTTTCCTCTCCCACCATTATTAGGGGGTTTAGTCCTGGGTGGCCCCCACATCGTAATCTCTCATGGGAGGTTAGGTTCGGGTGGGGCCCACCACCATAACCTCTCATGGGAGGTTAAGGTGTGGTGGTCCCCACCTCCAACTCCCACTTGGGAGGTTATAACAGATAAAATAAACTAAAACATACGTTTATTTTATTTTATTATTCCCAGAAAAAACCCCAAAACTATCTTCAACCCTCAACCAACTATCATCGAGGTGAAAGTCTTCTTAAGCGAATATTGGTCCTGTGAGTTCAACAGTGCCCTGAGATTTTAATTCCAAGTACCAGTTCAAAATTTATAAAAACCCGCTCATACGTTTACTGAACGTACCCAAACAAAACTTCAAAAAATGATTTCGGGCACTCCGGGCCTCGAAATCACACGCTGTCAATTTTTGTAGACTCGATGATTACGCACTGGTTCCAACAGTGTGAGCTTACTATAGGAGGAAAGATCTTTAGATGGGATCTCCTAGTAGCAGCGTCGAGGCCTTACGACGTCATCTTGGGTATGGACTGGTTATCTATAGTTCATGCTCATATTGACTATATTAGGCGCAAATTATATTGTTTCCGCACAGATGGGACCAGGTTTACCTTCACTGGCGAGAAGGGAGCCTTTGAAGCACAAGACAGACTTACCTAGAGGAGGGTGCAACCTATCACTCATCAGTTGTCTTGGCTTACCCTTGGAGTAGTTGATGTAGAGAGTACAATCTATCCTGTAGTGGTGGACCAGTACATGAATGTTTTCCCTGATGATGTCCCAGGTCTACCTCCTCACAGTGAGGTGGACTTTTACATTGACTTGTACCCCGTGATGACATTAATATCTACTCCAGGATATCGGATGGCTCTCGTGGAGCATTTCAAGATGCGGGTAAAGATAGAGGACTTGCAGGAGAAAGGATTCATCCTGTTGAGTGTTTCTCCCTGGGTAGCCCCGATTCTATTCACCAAGAAGACAGATGGGAGCTTGAGGCTTTGTGTTAACTATCGGATCCTGAACCAAGTGACCGTAAAGAACAAGTACCCACTCCTGAGGATTGATGACCTCTTTGATCAACTGAAGGGTGACTGGTGGTTCTCGAAGATAGACCTCAGATCTGGCTATCACCAGCTCAAAGTTTGAGAAGATGATGTTCAGAAGATGACCTTCAGATGTTGGTACGACCACTACAAGTTCTTGTTTATGCCATTCGGCATAACAAACACTCCATCAATGTTCATGGGACTCAGTAACAGGATCTTTCATCCATAATTCAATCACTTTTTTGTAGTCTTCATCGACAACATTCTGATCTACTCAACTACTGAGGAGGAGCATGCCTATCATTTGTGGGTAGTACTGGACACACTCTGATAGAACCAGCTTTATGGTAAGCTCTCAAATTTCTATTTTTGGATCCGAGAGGTTCACATTCTGGGATATGTCATCTCGAAGGCTATAGTTGTAGTAGATCTAGTGAATATTGAGGAGGTACTTGATTGGGATCCACCTAGGAGTGTGACAGAGGAACAGAGTTTCTTGGGTTTGGCTGGATACTATCGGAAGTTTGTTATAGACTTCTCCATAGTTTCATCACCACTATCATCCTTGACAAAGAATGGGAAACTCTTTGTGTTGTTGGATAGATGCCATCAGAGCTTTCAAGAGCTGAGGCAAATGCTGACTAGTGCTCCCATATTGAGGCTTCCAGAGGAAGACGTAGGGTACGTAGTCTACTGCGACACATCAGGGACCAGACTCGGATGTTTCCTAATAAATGAGTGAGTAGTGATCAAATATGTCTCTGTTTAGCTGAGACATCATGAGAAGAACTATGCTACCGATGACCTGGATTTAGCAGTAGTGGTCTTTTCCTTGATGATGCGGGGACACTATCTGATGGGAGAACATTTTATCATGTACTCTGATCACAAGAGTCTCAGGTGTATCTTATTTGATAAGGACATGAACCTGAGACAACAAAGTTGTCTTGAGTTCCTCCAAGAATATTACTTCGATATAGTCTATACTCCTGGGAAGGGGAACATTGATGCAGATGCACTCGGCAGGAGAACTAGTATACAAATACTAGGCGAGGTGACAGAGTAGATAGCTGCTTTACAAATATCCTTTATGGATAGAGATGGATCATCCTTTCTTCAGTCTCTTACAGTCACTCCCCCACTTCTTCAGGGAGTTAGGGAGGCACAACATGGGGACACTGACTACGAGACACGACGTGCTCAGATATCCACATGGCAGGCACCAGATGGATTTTCTGGAGGTGGGGAGCACATCATCCTCTTTAGAGGATATACTATGGTACCTGTGTCACTTAAGGAGGAAGTGATTAGAGATTTCCACACATCCCATCTAGCAGTACATCCAAGAGTGGTGAAGATGTACCAGGATCTCCAATGACAGCACTGGTGGTCAGGAATGAAGAAAGCAGTTGCAGAGTTTGTTTCTCGGTGCCTCACTTGTTAGCAAGTGAAGGCAGAAAATCAGGTACCAGTAGGCTTGGTTCAGCCTTTAGAGGTCCTAGAGTGGAAGTGGGATGGGATATCCATGGATTTCATGATAGGACTTCCACATACATCCAGAGGTCATGACTCGATCTGGGTGATTGTCAACTAACTCACCAAGTCGGACCACTTCCTACTAATCAAATAGTAGGGTTCAGTAGAGATCTTGGGATGCCTCTATGTGAAGAATATTGTGCGGTTACATGGATTACCTTCGACGATTGTCTCCGATCGTGACTCATGTTTTACTTCCCAGTTATATAAGGGGTTGCAGGAAGCTTTTAGGATGTAGCTTCATTTGAGCACCGCCTTCCATCCTTAGATGGATGGCCAGACTAAGCAGACCATTCAGACCCTCAAGTACATGTTGTGTGATTGTGTTTTCAACTTTGGTCATAGTTGGGAGGATTGCTTAACTTTGGTGGAGTTTGCATACAACAACATCTATCACTCCACCATTGGGATGGCACCTTTTGAGGCATTGTACGGGCGACCATGCAGATCACCTTTGTACTGGATTGACCCAGGGGAGTCAGCACTAGGGGGACCAGAGATGGTACGAGCTACCACGGAGAAGGTGAAATTCATTCAGGAGCGGATGAAGACTGCATAGAGCAGGCAGAAGTCGTATTCTGATAGGATACGGAGACCTCTGGAGTTTGAGGATGGTGACCACGTATTTCTATGGGTCCCACCATGATGAGGTCTACGGAGATTTGGCCGAGGTGGAAAGTTATCTCCAAGATTCATTGGACCTTTTTAGGTCCTCAACAAAGTTGGCGAGGTGGCTTACAACTTATCTCTTCCACCTCAGTTGCACAAGGTGCACGACATCTTCCATGTATCCCAGCTGAGGAGATACGTGCACGACCCTTCCCACATCATCGACCATGGAAAGATAGACATTGAAGATGGAGAGAATTTTATGGAGGTTCCAGTAAAGATTGAGGATCGACAGGAGTGGGTCCTTCATTGATGGTTGATACCTCTGGTGCGTGTTCGCTGGCAGCACGGGAACCTCCAAGAGAACACATGGGAGTTAGAGGCTCATATGCGTGCTCAGTACCCCCAATTGTTCCCTTCGTTATGAGTTGTAGCTTATGCGGACGTAAATCCCTAAGGTGGGAGAATTTAAAGACCTAGATTTTTCAATTTAATTTTTTTTAATTAAATGAGAATTTTACAAGTCCGCGAAAATTGACAGCGCGTGATTTCGAGGCCCGGAGTGCCCGAAATCATTTTCTAAAGTTTTGTTTGGGTACGTTCGTTAAACGTACGAGTGTGTTTTTATAACTTTTGAACTAGTGCTTGGAATTGAAATCTGAGGACACCATTGAACTCACATCGCTGGTATTCGATTAAGAATACTTTCACCTCGATGGCATTTGGTCGAGGGTGGAAGATAGTTTTTGGGTTTTTTGTGGGAATAATAAAATAAAAGAAATGCATGTTTTATTTTATTTTATCTGTTATAACCACCCAAGTGAATGTTGGACGTGGGGACCACCACACCTTAACCTCCAATGAGAGGTTATGGTGGTGGGACCCACCCTAACCTAACCTCCCATGAGAGATTATGATGTGGGGACCACGCGGGACTAAACCCCCTAATAATGGTGTAAGAGGAAAACCTCTCAACACCCCTCATTAATGAGGTAGAGTCTCTCCACCCCCTCCTTTACTGGTGTAAACCCTTCCCCTATTTTAATTATGCCAACCTCATGAATTAATTAAGTGGATCCAACTTAATTAATTCACCCAATTTGAATTTATTCCAACGAACATAATAGATCGTAATCTATTATTTTGGATACCATTTCATTTTGGGTGGAGTTTTCGGAAAGGGGGAACTTGGGAGAAATATTGGGAGAAGGATCCCAACTAAGAAAGCGTTCTTCCAAAGAAGAATGCCGACAAGGAGCATATTCGAATTATTCCTTGGAAGCACCTTGAGGAAGCAACCGATGTGGTAGGTCTTCGATGACCGACCCTCCCTCATCATCATTATCAATGAACCAATGCATGAGCTCGGGATTAGAAGTGTGCAGTGGATGCGGCGAAGGAAGACAACTCTGTCTTCTTCCCCACGACTTCGTCAACGAAAAAGAAACAAAGGTAGGGGTTTAATTTTATTTAAGTATGATATTATTCCCTTGTTACTTTTCTTCCAAAATAAAGAACACAGACCAACTTATTATCAAGTTGATCCGCGGATGTTTTTCCGTTTGGGTTGGGAATATTTTGTTAATGAGGGATTATGGGAATTGATGTTTTTATGATATCTTCCATTCTCGTTCATTGCTTCACTCTTGTGAGCCAATTTCTATCACCCTAAACATGAAGGGTGTGGACCAAACCAACGTGGTCCAACCCCTCCACTGATCTCCTTTGTGGTGTTCTTCGAAATGGAGGAAAACAACATCAAAGGCGATAAAGGAAACGGTCGCACTACCCGCGGACTCTGCGACCAGTGTCGCCCCCGTGACGCTCCGCTGCCTCGGGCCAAACCGTGCCGACCTCGCCGGTTGTGGCCCCACACCCCATCCGAGCTACCCCATCTAAACCAGCCCCACCCTTCCGAGCCCCAGCGGAGCTGGCCTCCATGTGCCCCACGCGCCCCACAGCTCCACCATCCGCGCACCCCATGCACCACGCGCACCCTGTGCGTCCCGCGCCGCCGCTGGATGAACTGGACTGTCAGCCTCCATGTACCCCACTCGCCCAGAGGTGCCCCGTTCAAGCTAGACTCCCGGCCCCAGCTGCGCCACCCTGGCTCCAGGCTGAGCTGCCTAGATCCGGCCCCTCACAGCACCCTCCGGGCTGAGCTGCGCCATCGCAACCAGTCTGCGCTCTCGCGGCCCTCCGCAACCCTTCGCGACCTGCTGGGCTAGGCCCCGTGGGTCAGGACGAACCTAACAGGTTGGCTCACCTAACAGGTCAGGCTAGACCCAACAAGTCAGGATGGGTCGACCCAGACAGGTTCGGTCCAACCAAGTCGGACCTGATCCAAGCCCACTGTGACCCTTTACCTTCTTTGGCCATATCTTTGGCACCGGATGTTCATTTGATGAACCATCAGAGGCCCTATTAATCTTGGATCATGAAGGTCCCATTGAGTATACCCCACTAGATTTTGTGGTATAGTTGAGATACACTCAGGTTAGATCGTGCATGAATCTAACCGGGCCCCCAGGACTAAAAGGCTAATAACTCACAGACGGGGCATCCGATTGACGCGTTGTCTGTTGCGTTGAGACCTCTATGATGTGGTGGACCATTGAGATTCTTCTTTGTGGGACTTCATGATAGTTGTAGTATCAACCAGTATCTCATGGATTGGATCCTTCTAGAGACGATCAGACAAAGTGCGGAAACCTAGTAGATGGCTGAGACTTGATGACTGTTGACCGATTGACTCTGAGTGACTCGACTAGCCTAGTGGGGAGTGCCTAGATGTGGCGGCAGACCCATGGTAGAGGTGTGTCTGGTTGTGATGGTAGACCCGCGGTACTGGACAGGAGGAGTGCCTCTATAGGCTATTAGGGGGAGCACCTGGTTTTGGCAGTAGACCCACGGTGTGAGGTGCCTTGGTGATGCAGCAAACCCATGGTACTAGACAGGATACCACAGTAGTCCAAGGTTAGTGGGAAGCACCTTGGTGTCGCAGAATTCCCACTATACTCGACAGAGGGGGAGTTCTCCAGCAGTCGTGGTTTCGATAATGTGAATAAAATCCTGGTTGAGTTGAGTCAGTAACTTTTGTGTTTTCCTCATGATTGATATAGATTACTTGATAACTTAGGTATATATATGGGCATATACCTAAGTGGGGTTATCTTTTGATTTCATAATTTGTGGTTTATCCTTGTTGGATTTTGTGAGACCTTGAGGGTCTCGGGGTCCCTACTAAGTATCGTTATACTCACCCCTGCATGGGATATCCCCACACCTCATTGTGTTGGATGCATATGGAAGACAACGCTGACCGAGGCTAAGAGTACCAGGACTGGACGGTACCTGGAGGTGGACCTTACGGCATTTTGGTACACAGAGGATACAGACAAACGTGGAGTGCTGAGGAGGTGATCTGTAAATACCCTCTAGGTGGGAACCTCTGAGGATGACCCAATATCTTTTTTCCCTTTTTCCTCAGTTGTACTTGTACTTTCAGTTCCTTGTACTTTCTAGTTGGGCTTATATTCTGGCCCCTTTTTACTTTCTGTACTCACTTGTTGGTTATACAGTTTACTCTTATTTTTATCTACTGTGTGTGTTTATAGGTTATAAAGGCAATTCCTTCCCATTTTTAGGGAATTACGCCTTTGGTGCTAGTCGCCAGCCCCTAGCCTATGGAAGGAAGGCTTGGGGTAGTCACGACACAGGCCCTGAGGGACGGGTTATGACAATGTTGTTAGGATGTGAGGTGATGTGTAGTTTAAATTCATACTACTAGGACTTGGGTCGCTCGATATGTAGAAATATGAACCATTGGGGGATCTGTGCAGTTTAACGTCATGTTGTGAGGACATGCTTCGTATAGTTTAGCATCATGTGGTCTGGATATTACTTCATAGTTTAAATTCATACGACTTGGTCACCTTTTTTCATTTCAACATCATACAACTATGAAAACTCTATATAGTTTAATGTCATGTGGTCAGGATATGGGGCACTTTGCAGTTTAAAGTCTAGCTTCTAGGAATTAATGCTTAATTATAGCTATTAAAAGTATTTATTGAGAAGCCCCGCAATGGTGGGGGATGTAACACATTCTCCATCTAATGTATCCAATGATTAGACACCATTTTGATATACCTTATGTATGATATAAGGATCTTCCCATTTGGGTTCCTAATTTAGAGGCTTATTACCTAGTATCATTGTGGTTCTGAGATCCAAAGCAAATTCTATATAGAAGAATGAATGAAGGTGGACCTTTTTATTGAAGGAGGGTGTGATCTGATTCTCATGGAATTAAAATTTGTGAAATGTATGTAACATGTTCTCATCGATCTGTTCCAGCTTATCCAGCAGCTTTTGTGATTTCTCATCAATAGAGAGTTATCTGCAAATAGCTATTCCTTGTAAGGGCCACGGGAATTTTATGGGAAATATGGCCTCAGTATCATATAAGAATGAGTATAAAGTTGATTATGTTATACTACATGTGGTGGTACGGTAGGCACATAAATTTTGGAGGAGTTTATCTGGCCATGACTTCTTATCTTTATTCACCATCTTCTTGAGTATGTTTGACAAGGTCTTTTTGAAGGACTCCCTTTGTCTATTTTCCATTGTATGATATCGGGACGAGTGATTGTACTCAATGTTTTACTCTAGGTATAATTTCTTCAATTACATAGAACATAATTTGGTTTCGTTGTCTATCAATATTGTGTGAGGGACCATGAACGTAGTGATGATATTGATCTTTACAAAGATTATGATATTCTTCATCTCGACTTACTTGAGGTGTATTGCTTTATCCCATTTGGAGAAGAAATTAGTATCAATAATGATGTACTTTAACTATTTATCTATGGATGGCGGATATGACCCAACAATATCGATTCCCCAAACAGAAAACAAACATGAATATTTAATAGTTTTTAGCAATTCTAGGGTATGGTGGATGATGGTTTCATGGATCTGACATGCATGAAATTTCATAGTGAGTTCTGCATTGTTTTGTATCATGGTTTTCTTGTAATAACCTAGCCTCATGATTTGGTTGTAGGCCTAGTCCCAGACTGATGAGTGTCATAGGAGCCTGTATGGACTTAGTCCATGATGGAATGAATCTCACTTCCTACTATTCATATAAGGAGGATTCCATCAAATCCTCTCTTATAGATGTATTTTTTCATTTGGGTCACCCCATGGGGTAAAGTTTGTTGCACGATGCTGAATATTTTCCCTTCTGGCTTGGTCTATTGGGAGAGTCCCATTTTGGATATAACCGATTATGGGATCCACCCACCCAGGGGTGAATATCAATTTATCCTCATTTGGGGTGGTTTTGGCCTGATTTATTTCTTATATATCACAGATGAGGATCGACAAGACCATTCTTCAGTACGTGATAAAAAAGATTGCTTCCTTCTAATCAGGGTCATCCAAGACTATGGTGACATTATCCAATGATTTAGTGAAACCATTCTATGATTAGAAAACATGATGCAGTGTGGGATCAAAATATAATTATTTCATTATTCCCCTAACATAGCTAATGGTATAGGAAAATTATTCCCTTTTTATGGAATATTTTCTATTAATCTTCTTTATCACTAGTTCTGAATCCCCTTTGATATTTAGGTAGGCTATCTGTAGCTGTAGGGCTAGTTCTAAGCTAGAGACGAGGGCTTGGTATTCTGCCTCATTATATTTTCAGCTTTCAGATATTGAGAACGAGTAGGAAAAAATTTCTTTTTTTAGAGAAAAAAATTCTATCCCTAAGATAACACAATTGAGATTCATCTTTTCCATCCTTTTACTGATAAGACTTCAGGTGGAACCATCAAAATACATCTCCCATGTCTAAGGAGTTTCATGAGCATATAAAACCTCATCATCTGATAATTTTGTGTCTTCTAGTGTACTTTCTAGGGTGGGATGTGTTGCGAGGAAATCAACCACGTATTTCCACTTCACAACCTTCTATGACATGAACTGGATTTCATATTGTTGTAGAATGACCACCCATCAGGTTAGATTCCAAGTTATAATGTGGAATACTAGGATGTATATGAGTGTATCAATAAGATAGAACATATAGTCTTCATGGTGATATAATTAATGCCTCACCTTCTACAATATAAAGATGAGTGTGAAGAATTTCTTCTCAACATATGAGTATAAGATCTTAGTACCTAGCATTGTTTGTCTGAGGCCACATATAATATGAGAATAAGGAGGGTTCCAAGTGAGCATTCCATGGAGGCCACATATAAGATAAGTGGATTTCCCTATACTGGTGGAATCTAAACTAGTGAGTATAGTAGATACTACTTGAGACTTTTGGAGTCTTCTTGGAAGTCCTCATTCCATTGGTATCCAATTCCATTCTTTATTAACCTGGTAAATAGGAGATATTTTCAAGACAAGTTGGTTATGAAATTACGAATGTAGGTGAGGTGCCCTTGGAGTCCCATCAGTTCTTTGAGATTTCTAGGGGTGACATTGATAAAATAACACTAGTCTTCTATGGGTCAATCTCGATGCCATAATGGCATACTACAAAGCCAAGGAACTTCCCTGATGTTACCCCAAAACTAAATTTTAGAGGATTCATCTTCAAACTATTTTGTTACATCTTGTTGAATACTATTTGAAGATATGTGAAGTGATCATGTCACTATCAAGATTTGACACCTAGGTCATTGACATAACATTAATCTATTCTTCCTAAAAATGGATTAAAGATTTGATGAATGTCATATTGATAAGTGGTTCCAACTTTATTTATGCTAAGGGCATGACTTGATAGAAAACTATCCCTTTGGATGCTCTTAAGGAAGTAGATTCTTCATATTCAGGGGACATCTTTATATGATTGTACCCTGAATACTCATCCATAATGGAAAGAGCTTGGAAGCCAATAGTTGCATTGATCAAGAGTTATGTGATCTGAAATGGGAAATTTTCCTTTGGAAAATGTCAATTAAGGTATCTCATATCAAGGAATACCCTAATATTTCCATTGTTTTTATTGACAGGGACAATATTGACAATCCATCTTCGGTATTTCACTTCTTGGACAAAAATGGTTTTGATCAATTTTTCAAATTATGCCTATAAATTAGTATCATGATAGGGGTGTGTCCTCTTGGATTCCTACTTGAAGCCTCGATGGTCATTTGGTAAGACAAGATGGTGTGTATCCACATATGTATTTATTTTAGGCATTTCTATATAATTATAAGTGAAAGCATATCATTGTTTCTTTATAAATGTGATGTACATATCTTGATCCTAGAGAGGCATAGTGATGCTAAATAGTGTAGGTCATGGGTCTTCTTGTGTTCCCAGGTTTACCATTATGAGCTCATCAATGGCGGTGTAGATTCCTTCCCCAAATATAGGAGGGGAATTCTTGAGGTCATCCTCCTCTTATTATACCTCTTATTCTATAGAGTCATTCTCAAATAGAGACAGCAATATGGGGGGCATCTCTTTCACTATTGAGGTGAGTGAGTCCATTAGAAAAGACATTTTCATCCCCTGTTTCCATATCCAATGCAGAGAGATGTCAGACCTGATTTTCATTTATTCTGTCTCTAAGGGTTGAAAGGACTTTGGAATCTAGGTATAGGTATATTAAGTAAACTAGATTTATGGGGATCACATATTCACTATTGATAATACTCTAGGAATTTTTAATGGTAGTCCCCATGCCATTGGGAGCTGAAACCTATATATTATCATCCACCATTGGTTGTTTTCCTTCCATCTTTTATAAACTTTCTTTAGTATATGTGTCTTCAAAAGTCTCAAAGGGGGAACTATCACCATGTAGTATGTCGACTATTCCATTGATGGGGTATTTTTGATATTGATGGAATGTTTATGGTACCACTATGTGACTATGGATCCATTACCTTCCAAGAAGGACATTGTATGTAGTGTCTTTTTAGACAACCATAAACTCATCATCATATGTGATATCCCCAAACTGAGCTTTGAGTTTGATCTTCTTGAAATTTATCTAGTCACACTTATCATACCCTTGAATGGTCATCTTTGTGGGAGAAAAATACCCTTTGTTGTATCCCAAACATTATAGGATTTGAATTGGGATGAGATTAATCCCAAAATCATTTTAAATCGAAGAACATTAGATGTCAACATTATCAGGTCTTCCCAAAACATATAGGGGTCTAATGTGTCCCTAGATGACCTTTTCTTGATCCTGCTCTATGATCGAGATGACAACATGGAATTTTTGGGACATGGTCTCTATTTGATAGACCTCTACTACAAAAAATTCTATATTGAATTCCTATGTGATCTAAAGGGATTCAATGAGTGCCTCTTTGATATATTTTGAAATATGGAGCAAATTGAGGATTCAAATCTTGGAAAGGACAACTATTAGTTATTTTATAACATCATAATTTTTTTCTATAGGTCCGTGATTCCTGATGTGTGGTTAATCATTGACATGTGGCATAGAAGATGCGTAATTTGAGGTGGATGGTTCTGGTTCTTGTGAAAATGTTTAGGGAGCATCTACTACTAGTGGCATTGTTCATGCTAGACTTCCATGTTTCTTGGGCTGATCAGGTAATCAAACCCCCTTTAGGAAATCATACAAGTCAACTGGGTGCAGACAACCACTGGAGGGTTCTGATACACCTCCATGTATTTACTAGGCTTACTGGATTACATTCTCATGGGTCTCAATAGCATATATGTCCTCTGTGGGTATATGACCAAAATATTGGGTCCATCCATGCTTGTGTTGTTCCTTATATCCTCGGTTCCAACACATTTAGCCACCTATTCCATGCTTTGGTGTGGGTAACTCATACTCAGAGGCATATTCATCATCAAATAAGGGGTCTTCCAAGTGTATCATATTGAAAAAATCATATATGAGACTTTGTCTTATGAGGGTTCCATTTGGTGGGGGCAGTTCCCATGTTTCAGATGTTTTAGGGAAGAAATATGCAAGATTCAAAGCATGTGTTGGAGAAATGTAAGACTCTTCAAATTTGGTATCTTCCTATATATGATGGTTGTATCCACCTTTGGAAGACATATTCTATGTCACCTTCTTGGGTGGTGGATTTATTCTGGGTCTGCACAGCTATGTTCTCAGGGTGGCATGATTTTGGTAAACTATTTTCTGAGTCATCCAATTGTTGAACTTCTATCCACTCTTGGCTGGAACTTTATTCCAATCACCCTCTTCTTTGACTGAGAAATATTTATGCATGCCACATGCTATAAGGAGTTATCTAACACCACCTATCTGGAATCAACCATGCCTTGAAGGAAATCATTGATGATGAAGTAGTCTTGGATATTATGACTCAGCCATCAGGGAAAGGTATTAGTCAGGACAATCAATGAGGTTTACCTTATTGGAATTCCTAGACTGGGGTATCTTGATCCGGTTATTGTCTATAGATGCAAGGAAATAATCAGGGACTTTTCCATTTCAAAAGGAGAAGGCTTTATTCATCCATTACTCAAATCCTAGGTGACCCTAATTTCTCTATGATTATATCTGAGGTCAATTTTGTTGTTGTTTACTCTTGATAGGAGTCTTTGGGTGATTTGAGACCTAATTAGGTTCTTGAAAGGGAACTGCTACTAGTTTAAGGATAAAAGTGAAAACTTCTTCCTTACCAAGATTTTCCCATATACTGAGTGCATGAGTGGAGATTAAGCTTGGGTTCACTGAATGGTGTATTCCAGAAGTTTTTCCATTTATTTGAACTCACATAACCCACTTAGATACTTCATTGGGATCATAGGTGTCTTCAACTCACCCTAAATATTTTCAACATAGAGTTGCAGTGATTGTTCTTGCAAGAGAGAGATGTTGAGTGAATAGGTTAAACCCTTCATTCTAGCTATGAAATCAGACACCCTATCATTTTTTCATTTATTATAGTTCTTTAGGTTGATAATTATTGTTTTCCTCAGAATGGATCTAAACTGGTGAAGGAACTAATGATGAAGGTCTTACCATCCTACAACAGATCCTATTGGAAGACTGATTTACCAAATAAAGTGTAGCCCTACTAGAGATTGTATAATAAACCTTATTTTGGTTTCATTTTTTTGATCTAAAGGTCCCATCATCAGACCAAATTGGTATAGGAAGTGAGTGATATGTTTTTCAGGATCTCCCAAGCCATCAAAGGTAGAGAATTTAGGATTTCCAAAATTGGGTAGAGGTAAGGTACCATCCACCCATTCAAGATATGGCTTCTTATCAGGATTCTCATGTGTGTTTTTTCCCTCTATGGATTCCATTGGAGTATCTAGGGACTTTATGGAATTGAGATATTCTAGAGGTACTACTATTTTAAATGCCTCTCATCAATAAAGAGATGAAGAGGCTTGGCATAGTGGCCTTTCCTTTATCCCCTGTTGATTTTCAACTCATGTGTAGACTGATTGATTACCCTGACGATAGAGAGGCTTTCACCATAATGAAATTAATTCATGATCATTTTTTAATTCCTCATTTATGTAGACCAACCACTTGGATCTAGAGCCAGTCTGATGGTTAGATGTTTCTCTTACTGGTGGATCTGTTCTTATAGGTGGAGGATTATTTTCTTTGACCTGAAGATGATACCTAACATGAATATTTCCTTTAATTAGATCCTTGTTGAATTTTCTAAGATTCTAAATCTCATCTCATATTGTGACAACTATTTATCTATGGATGGAACGTTGAATATTCTAGATGGTGATTGGGATGTAGCCACACCTTTCCCTTTATCTTTGGCAGTGTTCCACTAGAGAGGTGGAAACTCAATGTTCGTAGGTGCTAGATTTTGGAGCCTTATTTGGTTCTAGGTGTGTGAATCCTTAATTGGTGCATCAAAATCATCCTCTTATCAAGGTATTTTTTTCCATTTTTTAGACCTCTACATCTACATATTGATCCACCATATTTGTTGTATTGAAAGTGATGACATTCACATAGGTATATAGGGAAATAGTGGTTATCCCATTACCTTCAAGACAATAAGATGATTCTTTAATATTAGGATCATTCCTCAAGCCCTTGGACATATTGGGACGTTTTCGATTGTGACCCCAGTAGGGTATGATTGCCTTTATTGTACGCTCCTCCCATATCACCCTATGAGTAATTCCTTAAGTTAGTTTTCAGTCATGATTTCCAAATAGTCCCTAAATATAATTGGTTTGTCTTGTGGTAGGAAGAACATATGTGATCCCAACTATTGATTTTTACCTCCCAACCTTTAGAATATATATTCTCTCTATGTTGATGATGATTATTGTGAAAATTTCCCCATCCTTGCAGGTTAGGGGCTATCTAGGGCCATAGTTTCAATTAAGTGATCCTATTGTTGAGGATCTGAGGCTTCTGGTTGAGGATTTGATGATTCTTAGGATGGTATTTGAGATATAAATGCACCCAAATCAACAGGATGAGGTTGATCAGGAATCATTATTGATTTTCCTAGGACCCTATCAGGGGATGATGAGCCTGGTGATGGTGATTGAGATATAATTTCCCCTAGCCCAGTGGGCTAGGGTTTTTTTTCATATACTTCCAACATGTCCTGAATTCCCTAAGGAATTGCCAGTTTGAGGGGTGGAGGTGGTGGTAGATATTCTTTCAACCCACCAGGCTAGATTCACTCATGTATGACTACTATGGAAGATACTACTGTATTCTATTTTATTTGGTGCATTTGTGCTCGTGTAGGAGCTAGGTGAAAAGGCAACACATAGTGAGTGTCAGTTTCTATGGGATTTCTTCGTGTTGATTGTAACCTTGGATTCCTTGTTTTAGATTTATTCTCATTAATTCATGGGTCCCAATTCAAATACATGTTGGTTATCCTCTTCTTTCACTCTTTATATCTTGGCATCATTGAAGTAGGATAATTTCATTGTAGTTACTAGCTGGCCTGAGCATTACTTGGTCCCCTAATTTCTATAGAGGCTATGACATTAAAGGACACTATATGTTATGGTTTCTATTGTTAAAAAGGTTTAATTAAGTGTAATGCTCCATAATTTCCCCATAATTTAATTAAAATACATGACGTGGCTTCAGATATCAATTTCCGAAGAGCTGTGATTCAATGGCGGCAAGCATGTTACATATTTACATTGTGATTTTGTAGTTTTGGATCTTGGGCCAAAGAGATAGTAGTCAGTTCTTGATGAAAATAGAGTATCTTGATGATCTAAAGGTAAATCTCAAATTCTAGATAAGGGAGGTATATACTCTTTAGTCACTGATGAGTTTCCCTCATATTTTGGCATAAATAAGGAATGAACTCCTTCTTTAGCTCATCTGGGATCTCATAGTCAGAAGTAGAAAGAGGTTAGAACATGGCGATGAGATTTTTTATGGATAAATCTCTCCATATATCAATGTAGGCTTCTTCTTCATCATACTTACACACCTCCATCTTATCAAACAACAAAAGGTTCTTCTTGGGGGCACCTATTGACTAGAGTGGAGTGCTATTGTAAGTTTATTGGGAATTATATACAGTTGGACCTAATGTTTTAGGAACCTCTCTATATGAAGACGTATGAGTTTTTAACACCTCTTTATATAGAGTTGTTTGAGAAAGGAAAGTATTTCCTAGTTTTTGGGGAATATCACCATGGAGAGTTTGACAACAGTAGATGTCAAGAGTAGAGTCCCTATGATCCATCTTCACACTACCTTGGGGAGTACTATCATGGTAATGGTCATATTCCTATTCTATTGAAGAGTTGATGGACCCCTAGGGTGTTGAGAATGTGCCTTAAACAAATTCAAGGACACTATAATTGAGAATATTAGGGATACGTTTTTCGTTATGTGTCATGGTCAGAATATGCAGACCTGCCTTTTTGAATTATGAAGGGATATGAGCCTGTTGTGTGATGGTTGCAAGAAATTATTTATAACCATCTAGGGTTGTGGGAGTATGATCCCATTATGAATAATCTCCTGGAATATTCCATTGAGATTCCACATTATTGATAGAAATATGAGCCTGTCTAGAGGCATGTGTCATTCTCACTTGGTGAGTCTTAGTCAGAACGGGAGTATGATCCTAATCACGAGCCTTTGGAATATACCAAAGGCCTTTTTTGGTGAGGATATTATCCTTCCTCGAGTCATGTGTTGATCTCACTTGGAGATCCCCAGTTGAAATAGGAATATGATCCTAGTCTGAATATGCATTCCCTGCTGGAATATGTTGTCGGACCTCTGAAATGGGAGAAGGGATATGAGCCTCCTATTGTATTGTCTCAGAAGGATTCTAGTGCAGTCATTCATGAGTGGAATTAGGAATATGCACTTGTATTCTATGATCTATTTGAAATATGCCAGGTAGATTAACTAACAAGAATATAGTCTTGTCCCAAGGCATATTCCATTCTCACATGGTGAGCATTGATCAAAATAGGGAATTAAGATAAATCCTGGGCTTTTGAAGTATGTCACTAGTCTTTTTCTATAGGAATATGATCATGTCCCATGTAATGTTCCCCTCTCACTAGGTGGTCCCCAACCAAGATGAGGATATGTGCCTAATCTTGGGAATTTGGAATATGACATCAGACTATTTTGATAGGCATGTGCCCCTATCCTGAGGCTTATACCACTCTCAAGTGGTGTGCCTGGTTGGAACCGGAATATGAGCTCGGTCTGATGCCTCATCCATTACTAGAATATACCAATAATCCTCTTAGATGAGAGAAAGAATGTGTACTTTCTTTGGAGAAACCACTTGTTCATAATGTTTTGAGTGTTAAGATTCCATGACTATAGAGATATGAATATGTGCTTATCCTTGTATCTATACCAGTTCCAGAATATGTCGGTGGAGTTCTTTAGCTATTTCTAAGATTTAATAGAATATTATAATAATGTTCATAGGGATGTAAGCCTGTAAATTTTATGTCTCTGCTATATACTGGTAGATATCTTCGATTAAAATGGGGATACAGGACCACTTTTTCCATCATTGTTCCACCAGAATATTTTGATGGACTTTATGGATGAGGATAGGGATATATGCCTCACCCTTGTCTGTGGTAGGAATATGCCTACAGACTTGTTCCAAGTGAGTAGGCATATGAGCCTACTAACTGGTTATTTCCAGAATATGTCAGTAGACATTGTCAGTGGGAGTGGGGATATGATCCCACTCAGGATTATCCATAACCTTTCATGCTCGATTCTTCTTCCTTGTTACCTGTGCATGGGTTTTAGAGGTTACAATGTGTCATGTGGTACCTTTAGAAGGTGAAGGATGGGTACTAATGGGATGGTGCGGGAAATGGTGGTTAACAGGATCCATCCTCATAGGCCCCTGAATCGGAGGGAATCAATAGTTGGATCCTTGATCCACCTTCATTTGATACTGAAGGTGGTGATTGTTAGACTCTAGGGATAAACTTATGAAGTTGTTTGGATGTGTAAATGAGGGCCACTATCTTTACTTGAACTCTATTTGTATGATGCAGACTCACCATTTTCAATACTTGAAGATCATTGAAAAAAACCTGAATGGTCGAGATCGTACCATGTTGACGATATTACTAGACCATTTCATGAACCATCCTACGATGAATTATTTGGGTATGTGATATAATTTTGAGGCCTAAAACGGTTGCAGTTGTAGCTAATTTTCCAGAATGGTCACTGGATGAAGAAATTATCTCGAATCGGGGTGTCGTTCTTGAGAGTAGTATCTATAGTCATGCAAAAAACAAATAATAAGGTCACTGATCAGAGCACTATTGTAGTAATGATATGTGATCAATCATATGTGTATGTGTAACACAATTTTCACTTTATTCCTAATCTTACCATTAAACTCATGTGGACTTATCAAAGAGTGGATGTACTTATTTCATGAGAACCCCAACTATAGAGGATCATCTATAAGATCAATTTCATGTTCAACTAATCATCTTGCTATTTGAGAGTTTATTGTTGGATTCCCCATTTTAATTTTTGTTGGAAATGAAAAAAAAGCCTGATGGTCAATAACAAAATCAATTTTTTATTTGATATATTCACATCAGGTTCGCCGTTTTTGTTTCTTTAAAAAATGGGGACTACTTTTTTATGATTATATGATTTTGGGTTGTTAAATGTTCTACACAATCATTCATTTTGGGTTCACTATTTGTTAATATTTAATAGAAACACCCAATGGTTCCCGCATCCATAATTGGGTATGGGCCTGCTTTCCAAAGGAAAGTAGTCGGTTGGGGTTTCAAACCCAATGATGTTTAAGAACTCACATTAGTCGAGTGGATGGGAGGTAGAGCTCATCACACCCTTTTGGGAGGATTTTGTTTCCTACTCCTAAACACTCTTATAGATTTAATATATGTTTGAGAATATATTCCTAATCCCGATACGAGACCAATTACACTAAAAAAATGATCATAGTTTAAGTCTATTTATATACAAAGAGGGGGGGTCTTGTTGGTGAATTCATCTGTATTTATCATAGTTTCTTCATCCATTTACCTTTGGGGGGTATCTGATTATATGTTGAATCCATATAACCTAGCACTCAAGAGTTTGTTGTTATTTAGGGAGGTGGTTAATATTTCGAGGATGGGATTTGACCATCATGAGGTATCCTACAAATCCTATTTTATAATAAGAATAAAAAACCCATATAGTTCATTAAAAAATTGCAGTTTAACATTGTATGTATATGTGGGTACTTGGGAACTAGGTTTTTGAGATCACGTATTGAGGAGACATCCTATATATCTTGGTTATAGAAATAATCATAGTTACCATAGTTTATTTACACCTTTGGAAATTTTCCCAAGGTAGATACCATTATATGTTGGGTAGTTATATCATGCCACAGATTGAGGATTACACATAGAGGTTTCCATGGATGGTGGAGATTCATGATTCCAATGAGGATATCATTGTGAATCCATAAGCCCATGTGAGCTATGATCAGTGTAAGAAACAAGGGATAATAATTAATCATCCTCATTGCATATGGATGCAGGGATTATGTGTTGGGAAAACCCACTCGATTATTAATATAGGGATCAGGCCTTTTGAAGGAATCCTATATCTCCTTAATTATGAAAGGAATCAACAACATCATGTTTCAATTATTTCTCAATCCATTGGTGTAGGAGTATTGATGATCATACCATGGGAGATATTGTTTCTGGGTGGTTTGAATGCCGAGGACATGGTAGGACTTACACTGAAGTGGATTCCCATTTGAGATCAGGACTTAAGAAGGTGTCCTACATATCCTGGTTGTGGCAGGAATCAGATTCATCATAGTTCATCGGGTCAGGGATTACACACTAAGGCTTCCCTTATATACAATAAATACCATATTATTTTGCAGATCAGATCTTATAGACTGAGGTTTCCATTTTTGAATTATATGATCATCGCAACTTCATAATCCCACAAGAGTTATGCTCAGTGTGGGAAATGAGGGGTAGGAAATGACCAGTCTCACTACTTGTGGATGTAGGAATTATGTGATGGGACTTACCTTTGGATGTTTATTACATATCTCAACCCATAATAATGTGTCCTATGTATCCTGGTTATAAAAGTAAAAAGAGATATCATAGTTCAATTAAACTGGGTAATACACACTAGGATTTCCTTTTATGGAGGATGGATAAGCTTATAAAGTTTTGGGATGCCCACTTGACCTAGATTTCTTTTTTGACATATGTTGATTGTATGTTTCACATGTCTTGATTTTCTTCTTGGCATGTCGGAGTATTTCTATGTGACATTTACAAATAAAATCACATGATCTAATAGATTTTTCCAATGGATGTCACATAATTTAGATGATATGTTTGAAGGCCATCACATGACCAATGATGACCTGTCTGGAGGACATCTCAATACCTAGATAGTTGATCTTGGGAACCATCACAAAACCTTGGATGACATGCTTTCATGGATTTTCATGATCCAAATGACTTTCCTTGGTGTCATCGAGAAATATGGTTGATACTCTTGGAGGGAATCACATGATCTAGCTAAACTGTCTTGGTTTCATCTTAAAAGATAGATAAAATGCTTAGAGGGTGTCATGAGAGTTAGTGTTACATATATGAAGGGCGATACATTTCCTTCCTGAATTGTCTAGGTGTCATCATGAAATATAGCTAACATGTGTGGAGGACATCACAAGATCCAATTGACATACCTGGAGGGCATCATGAGATCTGACCAGCTTGTCCAGAGGACATTGCGAGAGCAATTTGACATAACCTAGTTTTATCATGAGACTTAGATAACATGTACTGGTGTCACCTTATGATTTGAGTGACATTTATAGAGGATATAAAGAGGTATTAATGGAGATCCTATAGGGTTTCACAATAGTTGGGTGGCATACCTAGGGGTTCCATGTGACTTGCTCTGACAATTCTAGGGGACTTCACATGTTCTAAATAGTATATTAAAGAAGCATCAAAGGATCTGGGTGACATTTCCTGGTGTTGTCACATGACCTGGATAGTTCATGTGAAACATATGAGTTTCTTCATATATTTTTTTGGATAATTCTCTCATCTTTTAGTATTTTTTCCAGCCTTTTATTGTACATTACTTAAGAGTTTTTCATTGTTAACATATTTAAGTATCTATGTGGGATTTCCTCCAAATAACCCATCATAAGTCATTCAAATGATCTATGAGTGATTGTGAGAAGTTTCTATGCATTTAATATGATCACGTAGGTTGTTCTTTAGACATTACCTGATGGAAAACCTTTTCAATCATGAGATCATCCATTTTGAGATATCCATTCTGATGCCTAGGTGTGCCAGTGCAGGGATCCAATGATTCATTTTTTGATGTTGGGGTGGGGTTTTTATATACCCCACCACCCTGATTATTTTAATCTTTGCACAATGCGTATTGTAAAAATCCAGACTTGAGTCAGGGGAGGGCTTTGATGTCATGCGTTTTGTGAGATCATACTATAGGTCATTCTGGGGGTGTCACAAGATTTTCAAAAACCAAGAGACTATCCCATCAAGTCCCCATTTGTAATGGCTTAGATTTTTTCCATTTGTTTTTTTGTATATTTTATGTATTATTTTTGTTACCATTTATTGAGACGGCATGCGATTTTGAGGCCTTATGTGCCCAAAATAAATGTTTGAAATATATTAAATAACATACACATGAAATTTTCCTAAAAAAGTGAAATAGATTCTAAACGATGTCTGAGATAAAAAATACAAGGGCACTGTTGATTTTAGAATGTGGGTTTTAACTTAGGTGTCACATAACCTTTGTCAGCACGGGACATTTTTTGAAATGTTGTTAGAGGTTTAAAAATAAATAATATTATTTAATATATATTATTTTGTTTATTCTCTGATGAAATGACCTAAAATAATCCTTTAATAATTTAACTATGGTGGAATTATAGGGTTGTCCTCATAACCCAAGATCCATTAGAGAACCCTTGGAGAGATAATTGGAGGATCTCTCTCAGATGAACACTAACCGAATTGTTGGTCGGTGATCAGTTTGCAATGAGATTTAGATATCTCACCAATGATAATGAAACAAGTTCATTATTCATTAGTAATTGATCCATATTGAGGTATTGTGTTATTTTATTTGGATTTATTTCCCCCTTTTTATTTATATAATGAACATAGATCAATAAACCAATAGATTGATCCATGAATCATGCATATAAAGTGATGATACTTTTGTGGGATTTTTGGGAGAATTTTATTTTTGATTATTTGATTATCTCTGTATTCATCATTCTAACGACAACGAATCAAGGTAAATATTTACATCGATCAAGTTACGTTCTTCATGATTTTTCCTTTTTCTTTTCTCACCTAATTTCTTTGTTCATCACAAGAATTCCTTTTTGTCTTGTGGTTCAACATCTTCCAAGGAATCAATATTTGCACACCTATTTCTTGGTACAATGATACGATAATATAGATATGGGTTTTTAATGATGTATAGGAGGTGAAAAAGCTGTAGCGGCGAGTATATAAGACCATATTAAAGACCTATGGTTTTATATTGCGTGAGTGATGGTGATGGGGATGAACAAAAAATGATTTCCATGGGAATCGGGTGATAGAAATCTGGCGAGCAGTGACAGTAAAACCCAATCTGAGTAGAATCATGATTTCTAGAAAGGTCGAGGCTGATAATCAAGTTGATGATGATGTGAGCACATGAAGAAGGAAGAACTAAGGTTTTTGAAAAAATCTGATCAACATGGAATTTAATTTATAGATACATGTCATGTGGTACCCTCCAAGATGCGACTAGGGTTTCAGGATGAAGATAAGTATCACACTGCATGTGACCCCTCCCCGAAGGCTCAACATATACCTAATAGGGTACACAAACATGATCTGGAGTACAACGGCACAAGAACACCTTTTACTCCTACCCATAAATGGCCAAACAAAGAATACATAGGCTAATCCATGTACTAGTACACATGATGAAGTACACGGGAAATAGTATGTTGTGTACTTATACACAGATAGGGGCTATTTACATGGGCATGACTCAGTGTTGAATAGACATGGTGTATAATGATACTACACAACATGTACTCCTTAAATATTTTCTTGGATCCCTTTTCCTCTGTATCTTGGAAAAGTTTCGTTAGGGTGAATTCCCTATATCCTTTCCATGAGGGTAAGTATGGAATCGCCTCCTACATATAAGACAATAATCCCTTCCATAGGACTTCTTGGATATAGTTTTTTGAATCCTTCAGTGAGGTCTAGAGTGAGATCATATGTCATCTTCTTGACCTAGGTGGAGTTCTTGGTATCCTTATGACCAACACTATGTGGTTGTTGATCCTCTACTTAGTAATTTATTCCAGATTGAGTTTTTGGTATACCTCATGGCGTTGGGAGTGATCTTTATTAGCATATCATACCTCTTCAGACCTCCAAAATGTATTTATAATAGAGAGACCCGACAATAACTACATCTTGAATGAACATCATTAGTGTTATCTGACTAATGGAGTGTGTTCTCCCAAATGAGTTCTATGCAGGATCTTCAATCTATAATCCTAGGTTGTAATTGTGACTTTACCTTGAGACTGTGTGTCTTTGTTGAGTATATCTAGATATTATTGTTATATGAATTATATAAATATAACTATATAGAGTTGACTATTATTCCTTTGTTGCATACTTTGGGGTTTTGAGGCGGCCTACTAGGTATTGTTATACTCACCCCTGCACAGGATTTTCTGGCATGTGTCATGTCTTGTGTAGATGATCGACCTTTTGACAAAGTCCTAGATAGACCAGAACTAGATGTTTCTTAGTGAGGCTAAAAAAATTGAGGTGTGTTCCTATAGTATATTGACAGTAGTCTCTATCATTATTTTTAGGTTGTAATTGTTTTAAAACTCTTTGTGATAGGATTTTATTTGTCCCTGTTTACTTTCATTTACTTCCTGTTTTACTCTGGTAGTGGGATTTATATGTATGGATGATTGGTTTTTCAATTGTTTTTACATTTCATCATTTTATGATCTTGGAGATGTGTGTGTTTGTGTGTGTTGGTACTTAGGATAATAGATCCCATGTTAGTGATATGCCTACTTAGCATTAGTCACCATCCCCTAGACTATTTGAGGTGGGATTAGGGAGTCGCGTCATGGGCCCCCTTTGGGATGGGTCATGAAAGAGTGGTATTAGAGCAGTCAGTTCTACCTTAGGACTAGATCTTGTTATATTGGTTTGGGGAAATAATGTTAAGTGTTTCGAGTTCAACTTTTAGGACAAGGAATCTAGTGTTGGTGTGGTGGCCAATATATCCATACACTAGGACTCTAATAACCTACCTTTAAAATAAATACATGAGAAAATTAGTTTCATGGAAAACAATGGTGCATGAATCATATCATAATGGGTTCTAATTTCCATGTACTTCTTGAGTCAGCTCTCTAGATATACTCATTGACTGTTGTACATATTATTTATTTCAGGATGACTCTTTCATGTATTCCAGCTAATGTCCAACATCATGATCATGATGATGATTCCCTCAGTGATGAGTATTTGAAACAGGGTCCAGTTCCATATGTGTTACCTCCAGGTGGTTCACCAGCTATACCACCACCTATAGAGTAGAAGATGGTACCTGCAGTACCAGCTAATGAGGTGTGAAGGCTGAGCGCACTTCATGAGTTCAAGTGATAGATAACCCTCTAGTGTCAAGTTGAGCTCGAACTACAAGCATTTCAAGACTAGATTAAGGTAGAGATATGAGTTCTTCATCTAGTTAGTACACCAACATATCATATGGTGGTCTTGATAGTGATCCTTCTCTATGGCTCAGTAGGACGATGGTGGGGTATAGTGACCTATTATTATGATAAGGCGGCTCTGTAATTTTTATAGTTTGAGTGCATCTTTAGATATGAGATCTATCCAGCTACTCTATGTACTATATGCATCAAAGAGCTTCTACAGCTCCAGCAAGGCAACACAACAGTAGATGATTATTCATATAGGTTTACCAAACTCTCCAGGTATTCAATAGATATGGTTCAAGATAAATTATTTCAGGCTCAAAACTTCATGTGAAGACTATGTAGTTACATTTAAGTCAATTTTATCCCTCTATTAATTCCTAATTATAATGATTTGATAAAGAAATCTTTGGTGGTTGAGAGTTTCTTAGCTAAGTAGACACATCTAGTAGTTATCGGTAGTGGGAAAGAAAGAGTAGAGACCTTGAAAGAAGGGATCCAATGTCATTATTAGGGACTTAGACATGTGAGAAATTTTTAGAGGAGGTCCTAGGATATAGTTTATGTGGTGAAAAAGAGATTTAGGTTTTGTGTGGACTACCGACAGTTAAACTAAGTGACCTTGAAGAAAAAGTATCCACTGCCGAGGATCGATGAACTCTTAGATCAGTTGATATGGGCATGATGGTTCTCTATGGTTGACCTCAGGTCAGGATATCACTAGTTGTGAGTATGGGCCAATGATATACTGAAGATGGTGTTTATATTCTTCTATGGTCACTATGAGTACTTATTGATACCCTTCGGTATGATGAACACCCCAACAGTGTTCATGGGGCTCATGAACCAGATATTTAATCCCTTATTAGACATGTTCATGGTAGTCTTTATCGATGATATCCTTGTGTACTCAGTGTCCAAAGAAGAGAACATGATACACTTTAGGATGCTTCCGGACGTACATTGAGAGCACCATCTTTATGAGAATCTCTCGAAGTTTCAGTTTTAGATTCATGAATTCCACATTCCGGGACATGTTATCTAAGTATATGGAGTGACAGTGGACCCTACCAAGGTCAAGGTAGTGTTATCTTGGGAGAAACCAAAGATCAAGATAGAGGTGCAGATCTTCCTTGTGTTGGAAAGCTATTACCAAATATTAATACCTGATTTCTCTAGGGTATCTGCACCCATTGCAGCTTTGACCCAAAAGGGGAAGCATTTTGTATGGACAAAGAGGTTCTAATAGTATTTTCATGAGTTGAGGAATATATTGTTGAGCACTCTCAACTTCATATTACTAAAGGATGGTATCAAGTACATAGTATTATACGATGCATCAGGGAGAAGGCTTGGTTATGTTTTTATACAGAGTCAGGTAGTGATTGCCTATGGTTTATATTAGTTTATACCACATGAGGATAATTACACGAACCACAATCTTGAGTTAGCAGTAGTAGTGATAGAGACAATATTTTCATCATTTTTTATATGAATTTCAATAATTTAATCCAAACCAATTTATCAAAATGATCTGTTTACATCAAATATTTATTTATAGTGTTTTTGAGAAAAATTGTGAAATTTTCTTAATTCAATAAATTTAACATATTTTAATCACAAGGTTATTTTCAGAATAAATTTTAAATTATTAATCCAATTTTAGTGATTCATTTTTTTTGGATTCATTGATTTATTTTCTTAAAATTTTTATTCAAGACCAAAATATTATTAAAACATCTAGAGGCCTGAAAAAATATATGAAGTTTGAAAACATTCCAGGCAGACAGTGTGGACCCCACCTCTGTAAATGAAACATAAATCAGGCTACACATCTTCAATTTATGTGATCCCACCCGGAATTGAATGAAGAAAAATATCATCATTTCTAAAATTAATTTCATAGATCTATTCAACCATTAAGGTTTCCATTGAACGGTTTACTTTGAAGGAAGCTTCCTGGAATTATTGGAAAAAAATTTATAGCCAACAATAATTACATAACTCCTATTAGGAGTGTCCAACTAATGTAATATTTTAAGTACATATAAGAAATTAAATTTCCAACAACCTATAATAAGGGACCTTGCTCTTATTTGAACATATTGTATACCAAATAGGAGACAAATTTTGGAAGACAAATTATAAAGGGGAAGCTGTTGCACTGATTTCTTTTCTTCTTTTATTTTTATTTTTATTATTTTCACTTTAGTTTCCTTTTAAATGCAATTTTAATTTTCTTTATTTTAAATAAAATCTAATTCATGCATGATTTTTATTTTATTGTCTTATTCCATACACACCCATTCTTTTCTTATTTTATTTTATTCTATTTCTTTCTCATTCAACCCTGTTCGTCTCCACTATGATATTTAATACTCATGATCATGAGTAACTAACCTGAGGAGGTTACTGGGGGATCAATCCAATGTTGGACCCAATTCATTTATATTTCATGTTTTATGTTTCCTATTTTCTTATAGTTGGGTATAGGGTTATTATATTTGTTAAGGCGCCTTTGTCTCTCCACTTTCCACCCAAGGATTGAATTTTTCTTGTGCAATATTTTCCCTCGATCGAGGAGGTGGATGTGTGGTCTCCTAGAAATCATTTAGTGCACTATATATTTACAACCATAGGTAGAAAAGGATATTCACACATATTATGGATCATGATTATTAAGTAAATTTAAACTAATACTGAGATAATGAAGGTTCACTCTGGGTAATCTACTGGGAGGATCTCCTTTCTATTTGACATCATCCCATCTACATTCATTTTTTCCAAATTGCATTATATATATATATTTCATACATATTTCAAACCCACATCTTCATATTTTTTAGTTTTATATTAGTTAAAATATAAATAGTGACAATATAAATTTAGTGTCGTGTGAGTTTCCTCCTTGAGACTGACTCTATGTGTGCATTATATTTCATGATTAGATAAATAAAATATTGACATGGTATTCATGAAAAATCCCTATGCATCAATTTTTTTCCATTTTCGAGGATTTGAAACATTTTCACACACCTTTTTTCATAAAAAAGAGAGAAAATACTAAATATCAAAAAAACATGTTTTGTCCATGATGTATTCAAATTGTGATTATTATGAGTTGACTAACTACTCTCAGATGAAATAAGAAGAAGAAATTAAAAAGGCTCAGATGCAAGAACTTTGAGAATAAATACAGGGACTTGAGATAAAAATGTAATGGCTAAATAAATATGTTCACACAACTTAGGAGCAATAGTTGGATCCTCAATAAGAACCTGAACAAGAATATGATTGGATAAATGTAGAAGTGGCACTTTTTTTACTTGACTTTTGAAAGGAAATCCATGAAGTTGAGGCCCAACATGTGGATTACACACAACTAGACCATCTGAGGAGCCAGATCAAAGATGAGTATGATAAGATAGAGTGGATCCATTAAAAATAGGACTTGTCTTCTGAGCTACGTGTGGGAGATCAATAAGATCTGGATGAATTCTAGAATGAGTACAAGGTACAACATGATATCACTGATCCTTATAAATTATACGATCCATTACTGTTGCATGTCACTCTATCCATTGAAGATGAATACACTACCCATATGGTGGAATTTTAAGAAAGGATATAGGATACCAACTACACCCTCCATCAACTGAGATCTATCTTCAAGAGGAACTTATCACTAAAGAAGTGACTGAACCAGAACCATATTAGGGAGATGATACTTTATTAAACTTTTTATTTTATTATTTAATTAAATATTATTTTAGTATCACTCCTTATGGTTTTAAATTTTTTGATTTGGTCAATCCTCCCTTTTCCTTAGAGTATGATGAAGAAACTGTACCTGCACCTAATGAGGAATATATGGAGCTCCTTAGACATGTTGAATATTTTTTGAAGGAAGTTCATGAGGATGTCCAAGGTTAGTTTCCTAAGGAAACCAAGACAAATGTTTCTTAAGTTTATATGGAATAATTTGATATTGATAATTTATGTTTTAATTTTGATTCAAATAGATTTACACTATGACTTCCCATTTGATTATTCTTTGGATGCAGTATACCTTGATCAATCATAAGAATTTGAAGAAGATGTTGCACAAGTATCAGTAAAGGAGGAGTAGGTTCCATACTTCATCCTACCCCCACCATGAAAATTATACTACATTGGAAAGGGTGCGGATCTAGTATAATATATACATGGAATTCACCTAAAAAAACAAAGAAGTGGATTCTGGGAAAATCCACATGTGGTGGTTCAGGTCAAAAAACCCCAACCACCATCAGACTTTGGATAATAGTTAGTACTACCTTCTAAAGGAATTAAAAATTCAGGTTCTACTTGGGGGATCGTAACAAGATTTATATTTTACTTTCTTTATAGTACTTTCATTTTCAATATTAGAAATTTAGATTTAAAATTTAGTATTAGGAATTAGTCTAGCATGAATCCCACTCCCTCTGGTCTTTTTTAGCATAAATGAATTGTTCCTTGTGCCTAATTGAGTAATTTTATATTGTAGGTTCATGATGGCACAAGAAAGCACAAAATATACAAGGATTAAATAATAATAAGATTTGTTTCAAAAGGGTGTTCAATTTTAATTTTTATCTTTTAAACTCCATACATTTTTTTCATAGATTATGATTTGAAATTTTAATAGAAAATTTCATGACCACGCTTACATTAATGCTTTACATGGATTATCTAGGAGACATAAGTTTCTTAGGAAACCAGCGATGACATGTTTTAGGTTTCAATTTTAATGAAATTTAATGAGTAAAATGCAGAATTTGATGTTTAAATTGAAACATGGATATTGAAATGATGGTTCATGATTTGAGGAGATTTATTAATTCATGTAAATGAAATTTACCAAAAAAATAATCATACTTGGAATTTATGAAATTCATGTGAACTTATTTGTTACTATTTATCATTCCTTGAGTGATTTTCCAATTTCATATGCCTCATTCCTGAGAGGATTTATAGACAATGTACTTCCTATTTTATTTTTAACATATTTCTTGAGTGATCATGGGACATGTCACCGACCAGAACTTTTATTTGAACTAGTCAAAGATATTATTATTCAAAAACACAATTAAAATGATTTACTCATCTTTTGAAAATCTTGTATCTTTAAATACCACATTTACATCAATAATTATTTAGCCCATAGAGACCATGAATTACCTTTATAAGAATAAGACATGTTTCATGCCATTTTTATCCATTCCTACTATACTCTTTATATTTGCATGATATTTTAAAGTTGAAGTGTTTGGGTAAAGTGAATCATGGTGGAATGCATGATATACATTGTAAGGAATATGTGTGGGGGTGATATTTTGGGTAATTAGAAAGATCATTTGATTTATTGATTATACTATTTATTTTTTTTACACTCTTGAATAAAAAAATAGAAACAAATGAAATAAAAACTAGTTGCGATTTAAAAAAACCAAAAATACCATTACTAGACCAATTATTTTTATCATATGTGGTTAGGTGATAGTTTTGAGGTTTGTTTCCATCATAACATTTAAAAAAATTAAAAAAATGAAAAAAATATATTTGGAAAAAAATTCAAGAGGGTGCACAAATCATTCATTATATTTTACTTTGATCGTGACCTTACTTTAAGTTTTTGGAAGTGGGAGTTTCTACTTTAAAGGGGAAATTTTCATTATATATTTATTTTTCATTGTACTTAAGAGATAAAACTTCTCCTTGAGCCTTAATTTTTAATCCATCAATTCCTAATAACCTTAAGTCTCAGAGTCATTTAAACCTTTATTGAAAAGTCCTCATGATTTTATGTGCCTTTTGTATTTACAAAGTATAGAAAGTAGTGCCTTTACAAGAAAATGGATAAGGAAAATGTTCTCATTATATGAGCATAACTCTATTTGAATTATATCATGATAGATGAAAGTAAAGAATAAAAAGTGATGTAAATCACGACTTGACGTGTTTAATAATAATAAATTGAGAATCTTGAATGAATGATAGGAGAAGTTACATCATTTTTCAAAGGAAAAAAATTAAAATACATGAATTGATTTTTTCTTTAAAAAATTAGAAATTAAATTTATATTTTATGTCGATTTTTTAAAGTTTGATTTGACATTGAAAAATGTTTGATTTTATTACTTTGTAATTTGATTATCGGTAACATTGGTGTCCTCTGAATTCCATGTTGAGATTTTATGCTTGAGGACAAACATGGTTTAAGAGTGGGAGAATTGATAGAGATAATATTTTTATCATTTTATTATATGTATTTCAATGATTTAATCCAAACCAATTTATGAATTTGGTCTTATTGCATCAAAGTTTGATTTATAGTGTGTTTTGAGAAAAATTATAAAAATTGCTTAATTCTAGAAATTTAACATATTTTAATAACAAGAATATTTTAGGAATAAAGTTTAAATTATTAATCCTATTTTAGTGACTTTTTTTGGATTCATTGATTTATTTTCTTCAACTTTTTATTCAGGACCAAAAGCTGATTCGAACAACTAGAGGCCCGAAAGAATCCATGAAGTTGGAAAACATTCTAGGTGTACAATGTGAACCCCACCTCCATAACTGAAGCATAACTCAGGATACATACCCCCAATTGAGGTGATTCCTCCTAAAATTAAATAAGTAAAAATATCCTCATTTATTTAATGAATTTCATAGAGTTATTTAACCATTAAGGTGGCCATTGAATGGTTTACTTTGAAAATAGCTTCCTAGAATTCTCATCCAGAAAAAGTCATAGTAAATAATAATTCCATACCACCCTTTATAAGTGTAAAATTAATGTAAAATTTTAATTCCACATATAAATTTCAATTAAAAACAACTTATAAGAAGAGATCTTGTGATCATTTGAACATATGGTAGACAGATTCTAGAGGGGAAGCTGTTGTACCGATTTCTTTTATTCTTTTATTTTTCTTCTTATTATTTTAACTTTATTTTTATTTTAAATGTAAATTTAATTTTTTTTATTTTAAATAAAATCTAATTCATTCATGGTTTTTATTTTAGTGTCTTCTTCCATGCACACCCCTTCTTTTCTTATTTTATTTTCTTCTCTTTCATTCTCATTCAACCTCGTTCTTCTCCACTATGATCTTTAATACTTCTGATCACGAGTAACTAACCTGAGGAAGTTCCCAAGGTATAAATCTAGTGTTGGATCCAAATCATAGATCTTTCATGTTTTATGTTTCTTATTTTCATAGAGTTAGGTTGAGGGGGGATCTTAGTGGGTAAGGCACCTTTGTGTCTCCACTTTCCACCCAAGGCTTGACTTTCTCTTCTGTAATATTTTACCTTGATCAAGGAGGTGGATGTGTGATCTCTCTACTATCATTGAGTTCACTATATATTTAAAACCATAGGTAGAATAAGATTTTCAAACATATTATGGAGTGTGATTATTAAGTAAATTTGAAACTAATAATGAAATGATGAAGGTTCACTCTGGGTAATCTACTAGGAGGATCTCCTTTTTATCTGACATCATCCCATATGAATTCATTTTTTACACATTGAATTATATATATATATATATATATATTAATATTTCATTCATATTTCAAACCCACATATTCATATTATTTAGTTTTATATTAGTTAAAATATAAATAGTGACAATAGGAATTTTTTGTCGTGTGAGCTACCTCCTTGAGACCGAATCTCAGTGTGCACTATATTGTATGCTTAGGTAAATAAAATATTGACCGGGGATTCATGAAAAATCCTCATGAATCAAGTATTCTTCGTTCTAAATATTTGGCGACACTACCTGATGTTTGAGTAATTTATCATCTATTATGATCACAATACTCTCAAATATATATTCTATTAGAAGGATCTTAACTTGAGATAGAGGTGATGGTTAGAGTTACTACAAGATTATGACTTCAAAATTCTCTATATTCTTGAGAAGGGTAATGTGGTAGTAGATGCTCTCAGTATGAGATCTTATTTATAGTTATTGAACAAGGCGCCATAGCAGTTATCCTCATTATAGTTTTCCTTTTTAGATAGAGATGGAGCATCTTACCTCTAGTTGATGGTTATTACCCATCCACTTTTACAACAGACCAGGGAGGAACAAATTTGGGATACCAACTATGAATCCCTATGTACTCATATATCCACTAAACATGATCTTGATGGATTTTATAAATGTGGGGAGCACGTCATTATGTTCAGAGGACACATGATGGTACCAATAGAGTTACGATAGGAGGTTCTGGTAGAGTTTCATAAATCTCCTTTGGTGGTGAATCCATGTGTGGAAAAGATGTATTAGGACCTCTGACGTCAATTTTGGTGGCTAGGGATGAAGAATAGAGTTGTAGAGTTTGTCTCTTGATTCATTATTTTTCAGCAGGTGAAGGTTGACAACCAAGTTCCAACAGGTTTAACTCAACCCCTTTGTGGTTCTAGAGTATAATTGGGATGGGATATCCATGGACATCATGGCAGGCTTACCACGTACCTCCATTGGACATGATTACTTCTACGTGATCATAGAACAAATCACCATGTTGGTTTACTTCCTAGCCATCTGAGAGTAGAGTTCAGTAGAGAGCATGAGATACCTCTATGTGCATGAGATTTTCTGACTCCATGGAGTTCCATCGACAATAATTTCTGATTGTGATGCTTGATTCACATATCAGTTATGGAATGAATTATAAGAGGTGTTTGGGACTTAGTTGCCCTTGAGCATGACATTTCACACTTAGACTGATGTCCAGACTAAGCAGACCATTCAAGTTATGGTGGAAATGTTGTGAGCTTTCATGTTGGACTTTGGATGTAGTTGGTAGGATCAGCTACCTTTGGTGGAGTTTGAATACAAAAATAACTACCATTCCACCATTGGTATGGCACCATTATAAGCTTTGTACTTGAAACCCTACAAGTCATCAATTTTCTGGACTGACCCAGGAGAGTTAGCACTCATGCTCCCAGAGATGGTATGAGCCACTACTGAGAAGGTTCAGATCATCTAGGAGTAGATGAAGACTGTATAGAGCTGTCCTAAGTATTATGTAGACAGATTAAGGAGGCCTTTAGATTCTATGTAGAGTTTGTGAAATGGCATATCGCTTAGATCTACCACCATAAATAGACTGGGTACATGATGTATTCCATGTGTCACAGCTGGAGAGGTACGTGCATGACCCATCACACATTATCAACTATGGAAAGATAGACTTTTAGGATGGACATACCTTTGATGAGTACCCAATGGAGATCGAGGATCAATGGGAGAGGATCCTTTAGGGCTGATCAGTTCTATTAGTGTATGTCCAGTGGCCACACGAGAATCTCCAAGAGAGAAATTGGGAGTGAGAGTCTCATATTCATGCTCAGTACCCACATACCTTTGTGTATCCCTTTTTTCTATTTTCGGGATATAAATCCACAAGGTGGGAAAAATTTAATGACTCGTATTTTTCAATTTATTTTTTTTATATTTTATTGATTATTTTGAAGACCATGTTCTTAAAAGGTGTGAGATTTTGAGGCCTGGTGTTCCTGAAATAAACATCTAAAATATATTAAATATATTAAATAACATGCATAAAAAATTTTCTGAAAAAATGGAATAACTTCTAAAAGAGGGTTTGAATTAGAAATCTGAGAGAAATGTTGTGTTTAGAACATGGGTCTTACCCTAGGTACTACATAACCTTTGTCAAAGCAGGTCATTTTTGGAAAATTCATCATGGGAGTAAAAATAAATAAAATTATTTCTTGTATCCATTGATGCAACGACCTAAAAATTTACTTTATGAATAAATATATTACGGAATTATAAGTTTAGACACATAACATTAGAGCTGTTGGAGAGCCCTTAGAGAGTGTTTTGGAGGATCTCTCTTAGAAGAATGCCAACCAGGTTTTAGTTCAGATATTGGTGGGAAATAGGATTCAGAGATCTCACCAACAAACATAATAATATAGACTCATTCTTTATCATTGATCAATGCACCTCAAGGTAGTATGTTGTTTGAATTTTATTTATTTCACCATTTTTATTTCCAAAATGAACACATATAAATCAACCATCAGATTGATATGTGTATTGTGCATATTATGGGATGGGATTATTATGGGGTTTTGAGAAAATTTTATTTGTGATTATTTGATTATATCCTTGTTCATAATTCTTAAATAAATGAATTTAGGTCGACACAAACATCGACCGTGATCTATTCCTCGGGATTATTTAGTGTGATTTTCTCCCCCAATTTCTTTGTTCATCAAAAGCGTTCTTCATTAGCCCATGGTTTGATATATTCCAAGGAATTGATAATTGTACACCCATTTCATGGCACAATGATCTGATATTATATATCTAGGAACAAAATTATGTGGTAGAGGTTAGACGAAGGTATCAGTGAGTGTATTAGATCATATTAGAGACCTTCAATTTTGGATGGTGCATGTAATGATTGTAGGGATAAAAGGAAACTGATTCCCTTGAGAATATTATGAACAAAATCCAGTGAGTGGTGACATTGAGGCTTAGATGGAGTAGATTCATGATTTTTAACAAGTTCAAGGCTAAGAATGGAGGAGTCATCATCACAAGCACACATATAAGTAAGAACCAAGGTTTTTGGAAAAACCTGATCAAAATAGCATGTACTTTGGAGATATATGTTGTGTGGGCCCTGCTAGTAGTGGTAGGGTTCCATGATGAAGGTAAGTATCAAACAGAATGTTCCCATGTCACATGACATGTGACCCCTCTTTGAAGGCTCATCATGTACCTAAGAGGGTACAAAAACATTGGCTGGGGTACGCAGGCATGGGAACACAGTGTACTCCTACATAGACATAGATAGACTAGGCATACACAGGGTAATCTATCTATTTATATAGGAGATGAAGTACATGGGAAACAACAAACCGTTTACTTCTACATATACATGGGCCATTTACATGGGAAAGACTTGGGGTTGAAGGGACATGGTGTGTAACCCTACTATTAGCTGTGTACTCCTTAAATGTTTTTTAGATCCATTTTCCCCTATTTCTTGGAAAGGTTTCATTTGGGTTTGTTCCCTATATCCTTTCCCAGAGGGTTAGTATGGATTTTCCTCCTATATATTGGACAACCACAACTATAAAACACTATATTTCTACGCATCTATTTCCACAATTTATTAATACCATGAAAATATGTTACTTGAGGCCATAGTTTTATTAAAATCATGACAATAACCATAGAACCCTCATACCTTACTTGAGAAGATCCCTTATCCTCTTTGGTTTCCTTATCCTACATGATACCCTTCTTTGAGATCAGACTCAACCTCTTTATTTCTACCTCCAGCAATATTCCTCCTCTGACGTAGCCAACCCACCTCTTGCCTCTGATGATCTTCCTCCTATAATGCAACAAGACCACCTCCTGCCTCTTTCCATCAACACAACCAGTCCACCTCTTGCCTCCAGTGATCTTCCTCTTCTGAATAGCTCTGACGCATCCATCACATCTCCCCACTGATGTGACTCTAACGTGACCTCCCTACCTCTATGCTGACATGGTTCCAATGTAGCCTCCCCACCACAAATGATATCTTCTCCTACACCTTTGAAAAATCTCCCATAGTATTTCATAATGCCAAGAACCCTACCTCCATTTACATTTCACAATTTCCAGCCATGATACCCTAACTTCTCCATTTTCTCTCTCCAATCAAAAGTGTTGGTGATGTCGATTCGTAATCAGATCCCAACAAACCACTTTAGGGGTACTCTTTACCAATCGGTAATCTCATAATTGGTTTTCTTGAAACCCTAATTTAAAAATCCTATTACTCTGAACTTTAATCATATTAAACACTCTAAATTTTAGTGGTTTTGATCAGTTTGTAGATCCAGATAAATCCCTCTATCAATGTTAAACAAAAACCTTCTTCTTTTCCATTCCAATACCCTAATATGAAATAAAATCCATGTTTACCTCTATATATAGGTGTTTTCCTTCTCATAATTGTTCCATTTCAATGATTTAGTATAATAATGTTTTATACATATACTACATAATTTGTCTTTCTTATGGTGTATATATCATGTAAATTGTCTCTCTTACTCTATGTAAATTTCAACCCTCTTTCACTATTCATATTATATATGATAATTATGTATAAAGTATTCAGTATACTAAAATTTATATATATATAATGCATTCAATATATTTATACTACACTTCATTTGGATTTTTTTTTTAAATATTTCTTCTTTCCCTTGATGAAAATATTTATATATTACACTTCACTGTTGATCCATTCCATTATGTTATACTTTACAATAATTTTTTGTATATAATTAACTCTTTTTGTAATTCAATTTTAGTTTCAGATTATACATAATATCCCCACTTATCTATAACAAACATTTTTTAAAAAAAAATACTTTTCTAAAATATGCATTCCATAAGCATTCAATATTTCTTTATTTCACTATGAAATATTAATAAGCTACCTCCTTACATGTAGTATATGATTTTAAATTGAAATTTATATTAAATAAGAATTAAATTCCTCTTCAAGTGGATTTTTCTATTAATCACTAGTATCACATTTCTAAAATAAATTATCATATAAATTCATTAGATTTTTTTTAAATTTAACACTATTATAACATCAAAAACAAATTTATGATTTACTATATATAGATAACATCTTATAGACTAATAAATTTTCATTATTATGTTATAATATAATTTCACTTCAATATTTTTTCTCTATAAATCAATGAAATCAATTAGAGGTTCTTAGGGTTTAGTTTTTTTAATTCATCATTCTTTAAGTAGATAAGTTTTCTTAAATATATATTTTATTTGTATAATAATTTTTTAATGTCCATATTTCATTGGGAAAATTGGTTCATGGAATTACAATTCTTAAAAAAGATTTGGTGTCAACTATTTGTTGAGTGGTTGAATTTGTGAATGAATGGATCTCTATGATCAATCATTGTGATCTAGGTAATTGAAATTATTTAATCAAGACATGTTTCTTTCTATAGTATTTATTACATTTTTGATTTCCCATTTTTATAAAATTTATTTTTATTTCATTGAAATTGGTTATAGGTGGAACCCCAAAATTGTGTATATCATATTAGGTCATGTTATTGAGGTAAAGTATCACAACTAAATTGAATCAATGATGACTTAGATGTTTTTGAAAAATTTATATTTCTTAATTTTATAATCAATAAACATTTAACCTATAATATTTTAATAATCTCTAACTAACATGATAGTTTTTAGTGATAATTTTTTCATTCTTTATTATTTTTAACTAATTTATAGTATTAATGTGTAGGTATCTCTAAATCGATTAAGGGTGGGGATCATTTTTAACCAAGACACAGTTCAACGCTATCCGTTTAAACAACAATAGATTTATGTTTTTTCTTTAATCTACCACTTTTTTTGTTTTCATTTTTAGTTTTATTGATTATATTTTTATTAAATAAATGAAATAATAAAATGAAACCTCTATGAAAAGGTTCAACCTTGTTTTTTCCACATGAGAAGGATCATTTTATGTCATTTTCTTCCCACTCAACTTTTTTGTTTCTTTGTTTTCAAATATGAACATCCTTTAATAAAAAACATTGATTTCATATTTTTCATTTACATATACTTAGATATTGGTGATTCTATCAACTTCATCATGTATTGTGGTGATAAATTTTGATTTTATGAATAGATTAAAAAATTTAGTTATAAAATCTCCATATGTATTATTTATTTAAAGACTAAAAATGATCATTTTTTAATTTATATGTAAATTACCTTATGAATTAATTACTATACTTTCTCACATGTCTACATTTATGAAATACTCATATTGATCATATGTTTGGGTTAATGCAATGATTCTCATGTATATTCATTAATTAATATAACTTTTTATATGAATTATTATCCAATTTTCCATATTAAATTTTGTATTAGCCATATGTTTGTTACTTTTAATGATTTTCATCATATGTAATTCTAATATCTTTTGAATAATTAATTCACTTAAAACATGATTATCATTTTTTATCATCATATTTTATGTTATTGATATTCATATAACTAAATTTAAATTTAATGTTATTTTATTTTATTATACCATCCATAAGATCTTGTGGGAATGCAATGGTGTGTTGATATTATGATGGTTATTAATGGTATAATATGTGTCATTTATTTAGGTTATTAGGCCTAAAACCCTTCTAGGTCATTCACTATAACCTCCAAATATAGGGTTTCATTTTTATTAGGCCCCATTGTGGCATGAGGGAGAAGGTCTCTCCTCTTTTTTGTTCATCTTCAGGATCTATAGATCCTATTTACACCTATATACTAACATATAATAAAGATGTAACCAGTGGTTTCATGGATGGTTCATTCTCATAATAATTAAAATTTAAATATAATGGGTTATCATGTAATAAAATATGTTTTACATAGGAAACAAATAATTTATTTTGGTATAATGTAACAGTAGATAGGCTTTGTGTAGAAATAAACTCATAAAGTGTGGGTCTATGTAGTATTAATTTGATTGTTATGTGACATTAATTCATATAGGATTAACTTCATGTGATACATCATATTAACCAATTAGACTATGTATGATTAAAAGAAACACATAACAATATGCATAAGGTGAGTTTTGATGCCCATGTAGTATGAACTTCACACGGGTATACCTCACATGAAATTAACCCTCAACTATTCTTTTGTGTGACCTAGCTAACGTAATAAGGATTAAGCACCTATCGTCAAGAGCCATACCCATCATACTATTTCTAGTCATTTTTAATGAATCATAATGAATAATAGATAATTATTTAGTTCTCTGTTAATGTATAAGCATGAATGATTCAATATTTCTATTCATCGATAACAAGTTTTTGAGAATAAAAATGCATGTTAAGGCTTCAATAACCTTGAAAGGTTTCTAATAAGTGTTTTACTATTAATAAATGCAATAGAAGTAGATAAAATTATTTAAAACCAAGATTTACCATGCTAGATAGGGAAACTGTTCACACTGTAAATGAAGAACCAGTGTACCTTTCCTTGATGATAGTTTATACATCATCTATGTTCACCATCCTATGGTTTTATAAATAGCACCATGGAGAAATAAAAATAATCCCCCCTTCATGGTGTATCCATAGGTTGAAAATTAATCACTCATCACAAAAGAGAGATCACCCTTTCACCTATGGTATGATATTAACTATCATAGAAAAGAATAAAGAATAAAGATATATTTGGTATGGAAAGAGTATTAGATAGAAACTCACTTGAACATGTTGTATCAATGGAGATGTACTATATATATAAAAATAGATACATTATCAATCATTTCATGGTCTTTAATTGAACATTATTTAATTCTCAAGTAAATACTTTGGTTATGAATATTTCATAACCAACAACTAAACCAACTCCTGTTCATTTCATCACATGAAACGTTTAATAATGATAGCTTATGTGGAGGATTTTATCTAACATTGTTATATAACATATCACTACCCATGAAAAAGTTCTCCATGAAAATGAAGTAGTTGTGAAATATCATAGCCAATGATATTCCTCATCACATGATAATATTGGCTATTGGAAATGGAATGTTATCTTATAACATTCCCCATGATGTACCCATATCATCTCATATGATATATATTAGAAGAATCATATGCATATAGTAATTAGGTAATTAATACTTCAATAAAATACTAAATATAATTAAAATAATATGATATAATATAATTCACAAGGTTAGTACATGGGAAGTCTGTTATGGGATCTGTATAGTGGAACATAACATTCTACTTTAAATTGTGTCATGTTATAGAACATTTGAGTTTTATAGCTTGATGTGTTGAAGGTATGATATTAATAAGTATTGGATATTAACATGGATAATGTTTAGATTATTTATGAATAATTTATTTGAAAAAATACTACTTTATTAGATTTTATAATTTCCATAACATTTTCAATAATACTTATAAAAACATATTGATTGAGTTTTTTGTGGGCTATGGATTGAGTTTGGAAATGATGAGTTCATTTTCTATGATTTATTCCAATATCATAGAATAGGTTTTATGTACTATAATGGGAATTTCATAAAGGTAAAAGTAGTTTTTAGTAGAATGATCATGTGAAGGATGTCCACATAATATTTGAGTGTTCTGGAAAATTCCCATTAAACATTTATTGGTTTAGTATCCCTTATTCATATATTCATTTCCATGAATTTTTTATATTTAATTGTGCAAGGAATTTTTAGATGTAATTTCATTTTTTATTTTTAATTATTTAATTCATATTTTTCATATTTGACTGTATTATATTTTAGGTTCAAATAAAGTGAATTTTGAGAGTAGAATCACAACATCTAATGTGGTAATATGTAATATATGATTCTGTTGATAACAATTTTACATTAAAAACTCAAACATTATTTACATTTACTATTATATTAGTTTCATAATAGATTGATATCTACAAATTTACATCATTTAGTAAACTATAACCAGTCATCTCTTTGATGTCAAGATAAGTGGTGTGGTTGATTTTATTTTATATCTTACCATTCATCCCATAATGAATGAAAAGGATGACATAGGTAATCTTAAAAATTTCTAATGATAGTGTATTTTCACTATAATAGTGCTATAAAATCATTTATTTCTTCTTTTATCAGCCTTATAATTTTTTTTTATCATCCAATACATTTTTTAAATTGGGTTTTTATTAATGTGTCTATTTAATTTTTAGATTATCGCATCATCCTCTGTATATTCATCTTCCTAATTTTTTTACTTTAAATTTCTTATATCTATATAAAATATATGTATATTGCCAATTTTAATATTACAAAAAAAAATTAACCCTATCTTTCTTCTTTCAAGTTTTGAAAACTTTGTTTAAACTCCCAATTTTTATCTATTTACAAAATTTGTATATTATAATATCCTTTTATGGAATTTTTATATTTTTATTTTAATCTCCATACACTATTTTTACATTTTTCTTTTTATTTTCTAATTATACTTTTCTTTAGAACAATTACATTTTTTAACTTCCAATAGTTTTTTTCAACTGGGTTTATCATTTTCTATTATGTTGTACTCTGATGTTTCATAATTTATAACACCCAAACAACTTAAACTTTAGATAAATGTGAGTATACATTTTTAATTAACTTCACCCATTGATTTTTACATTCTTGTATTATCTAAGAAAATAATATATTCTTTTTCAAAATTCCTAAAATAATGTCTACATATATATTATAGTTTTATTCAATTCTTTATTAAATAAGGATATCTTCCATAAAATAGTCCACAAGAGTCTAAATACATATATAATATCACATTCATCATGTACTTTAAAACCATATGTGTGTTAGTAACATCAAAAATAATGAATAATAACTCATAATGGTCATATAAATTACAAAAAACTATTCTTGAAGTCACCCTCTTACTTAAACCTTTTTTTATGAAAACCAAACCAAAGGATGCATTTAAAAATCCAATGGTATCCCCCCAAAAAGTCTAGTAGATGATCAATCCATGGGAAAGAATATTTATTCTTTACCCAAATGGTTAAACATCTTATATTTATTACAAAATATCAAGAAGATATTGGGTTTCATTAAAAAAATATGGTTTCCCACAAGGAACTCATTATTGAATAAACACATTCTACAAAATCTCATAAGATTACCACTTTACCTACTATAACTCTAATGGTTCCATGTGATGTGATAGAAACAATATAGGTCTCATCCTATGAAATAAAGTAATAGAAAAATCCATGTCCCTCATAAGTGTTATTTCAAAGCAATCCTTTGAAAAAAAATTTGTATACCTATCCACTACCCTAAAATATTGATATGGATAACTTCATTCCATAGAACCAAACACTAAGACTATATACTAACAAGAGAAGGATCTGGTATCTCTCACCATAAAACCCTTCCTAGTTTCATGAATATCCCACTCTCCCTTGAAATTTTTGATACTCCCATTGAGTTATTCAAAAATAAATATTCAATAATGGAAATCAATTTTATCTTTAAATTAAACTATTCAATTAGTCCTAATAATCAAATCATATAATTTTTTCTCAAGAATTAGTTATTTCCATTTTCATATTCTGGGTATTGGAACCCTATCTCACTTGTACAACCCATTAGATAAAAAATATCATTTTTAAAAAATGAATCAACTCATTATATAACCTTGGAATATCATTTAAAGAAGAACTGATTAATGAATGAAATACCCACATCTCAAATTATTCAAAAATAATAGTATAACCTATCAATTTATTACATCACACCATAGATATCCCAATAACCACATCAATTTCCTTTGATTTCTTATCAATAATAATTTTATTCCATTTAATCCTTTAACATATTAACCTCTCTTTATAACGGGGTCTTCTTACTCAACCATGAGACCATAACTTACCTTATCTCAGAATACTTCTCTTCAATCTTGTTCCCTTCACTTATTTAGATGCATCACTATTTCTCACACATGTTAACTACTCTCAATATTTCATAAGATATCCAATATTCCCACATATTGGACATGCACATAGACGATTTGGGAAAAAGGAATTTGGGTGTCCCAAATACCTATAATAAATACACTACAATAATCCTCTTCCCTTAGAATCCTAAGATAGCACATCAAACAATTTCCCATAGAGGTTCATGTACTTCATCTTCTACCGGCTAAATTAATTCATCCCTCCACCATAATGAGAAAGTAGAGAACTCAACTTACATGTTCTTGTACGATATGAATTTTCCAAATACATCATACTAAACAGAAATATATAGGAGGGAAACATCATAAGAATGATCCATCATCACATCACTGGTTATAGCCTCATCACAAATCATCATGCCTTAAGTCTTATATTAATAATATGATTTGACACATATATACCAGCCTAGTGAATTTTGATTCATATTCAATCATAGAAAATTTTTCCTACTCAAAATATAAGACATCTCAAGTTATAGATTGATTAATCTCATATGGGAAGTTTTGGTCATTTAAGATCAGATAGAATCACTTCTAATAATGTTTTTGTCCTTCCATTCTTCCTCAATCACTTTGCACCACAACCTATTTGGACCCTTCAATGAAGGATTTTATTAATATATCCATATATACTATAATTACCCAAAATAAACTAGATTATAAAACCTGAACCCAATTTTAATAAAAAATGTTACATGGCCTTAGGCATGTCCCTCTATCACCAAAGGCTAGAAACTATGGTCAAGGGTTACACTAATACCATGAGGGGATGGTTTACCCTTATTAATAAATTTTATGTTAATGAAATGGATATAAAACCATGAATATAAGAAATATATGACATACCAAAACTTATATATATATATATATACATATACACAACAAATAATATATATACAAATCACAAGATAATTGGTTTATAATGGTATCATAACATGAATAGAAAAAAATAAGAACAATTAAATATTCCTTCACATTTATTCTTAATTATACATGGTAAAATAATCATCCTAAACACCATTATTAAACCAATAATACATTTAACTCAAAATAAACAACAACAAAAAAACATTTATGTGCATTAATATTCACATACTTGGGATATTATAGCACTCAATAGGATTTCTTCAAAATTACCCAACATAACATGGGTAAGAATGTAAATTTGATATAGAAATGTATAACACCATAAAAAAGAGTTATAAATAATAAAAACTTTTAATAAATAAAACTCACATCAATATTTTAAGTACAAACACCCATCCATTTGAAAACAAATCAAACCAAGATATTGAACCAAAACTATTTCATCCATGTAAATAAATCATTTACAAAACCAACACAATTCACCCATAATAATATTTTTCCAAAACCAATGCAATTAATACATGAAAATATTTTAACAAAAAAATGTAATTCATATATGATATAATTTTCCAAAACTAACTCAATTCACCCATGATTTTTTTTCCAAAACGGAGGGCATTCCCTAAACTGTGTTCTTATCACATATTGTCTATGAATCACGATAGTTATGATAACTTAGGGACTTGTAATTTTAGTATATATATTTTTATTTTCTTTTTCTTTTTTATTTAGTATATATACTTTTTTATTATTCAAGAAGAATATTAATTTATCTCCATGGATGATATTGATAGATGGGAATTTATGTCCTGTAAGTTAACCTCTCTTTTTAGTTGTGTAACAGTTTAAAGCTTTTCATTTATATAATTTTTTTGTTTATTGGTAATTTAGTTGTGTATAATGATACTTTTTAAAACCCTATATCCCCTATATATCATGTTCTTAGTTTGAGAAGGCTTCCATCGTCAACCATGTGTCATACTATCTATGAATTTTGATGAGATCTGAGGGAATTATCTTTTTAGTATACATATTTTTCATAATTATTATTTTTCATGATATCATTGTATCTATACATATTTATTATTATAATGGAATATTATTTTATGTTATAGGATTTAGTGTTGATAAATGGGAATCTGATACCTGTAAGGTAGCCCTCCCCACTTCTTAGATCCGTAACAGTTAAAAGTATTTGAATTTTGTAAATTTTTATGTAGATCTACAATGATATTGTATAATGATTCTACTAATAATGGTCTTATTCATGTGTTTCAGTGGTTTTTATAGGTTCCACTATACTTTTATAATGAAATGGGTTGGTATAAAAAGGTTTAATAAGTGATTACCATTATTATCAGGGAACACCCAAATGTCCTTAGATTCTTATATTGGTGGAAAGATGATAAATTTTACTTGTTCTTGTATGTGGAAGTATAAGACCCATTTATATTATATTAACATGTTTCCTTTCAATTCATCCATGTTGTGGTGATGTTTGATGATGTGTTTCTAAAAATTATGCCATAAGTAAGTGATTTATGCATTTATATTCACTACCTGAGTTTCTTTGAATTATGTTCATTTTTTTATTAAACCATATCGCAATTGTATTCTTGAATTGAATAAAGGAAATCATAAAATAAACTAAGATAACATTGATAAACATTAGTAAAAGTTATAATATAATTTATTCCATAAGTGAGTGCTTGATGCTTTTAAATTCACTACCCTAGTAGCTTTTAACGATGTTAATTTTTTTATTAAACCATGTATGAATCATATTCTTGAAGTGAAAAAACACACTCATCAAAGCAGGCTAGATAAAGGGTATGGGAGGCATTTCCCTTTAATATAAGGATGATTCACCAACCCACATGTTTCAATAAGTTCTAATCCTTTAAAAAAGTTCACCAAATTTAGTAAATGCCAACCATTTTTCCTAGGTGGTCTTATTGAATTTAAGGGAATCTTTTACAAGCACATTCTGTTATAGATATATTCATTAAATTATTCCATTTAACATATGTGTGTGCATTATGTGATCATTTACCCCTTTGACAATGGAGATTTATATAAGCTCTTCCCATAGTGTTCTTTTTCTTTATATGGGTCCTCACGATAATTTTAATCATATACCCCCTATTATCTTGAAGAACCAATATAATTATTCTTTGTTCTGGATTTTTTCATGGTCGTTGAGACAACTTCCAATATTCCTATATTTAATTCTCAAAAAAAAAATAAACTTTCACTCAACTTTTACATGGGGTCCTTTAAGATCTATTAATGTGTAATCCATTTTCCTGATATTTTAGGATCCCTTTCATAGTATAAATCCCAACACTATCAGATCTCTGTGTTTTCTTATTTTAAGATACTCATGCACAAGTCTCATACTCATGTTATAAATTGGAATTGGTTGTATTAAATTAAATTTTTAGTTTTTTTATATTTTATAAGTTACATTACTATTTTATATTATTATTTTTGAGTATCTACTAAAATGGAAACACTCTTTTATGGGATTCTCTTCAAGCTCAAGTGAAGAAGGAACCGGACACATTTGGACGGAAAAATTATTTACATCAGGTCCTAGGTGATGATGGTTATGCAACAGTGGATGAATTTTTATCGATTATATGCTCAATTTATGAGGATGGAAATTATGTTGGTGTAGAGGAAGATGATGATAGAGAAGATGTTGGTGGTTGTCACACACATGTTGAAAATGTTGATATTAGTGCTGATGATGATAAGGATTAAGTTGATATTGTTGAGAGAAATTATTTATAGTTTATGTGTTTATATGTTTATCATTTTTTTATAAAATGATAATTTTATATGTATTATTTTTTTTTGTATTTTGGTGGAAATTGGATGTTGTAGGTGGTGTGTTTGGTAGCTGCAAGGGGTGTGTTTCCAAGAATTTTGGGGTTTAAACCATAGCATTAGGTTGTAAATTACATGTTTTAAATGTGGTTATATCAATATATTTCCATGGTTTAAACTATAGAAATAAATATCTTACTTCCACGGTTTGAACCATGGTAGTAGGATATAATAGCCATGTTTTAAACTGTGGATATATCTAGCTATGTCAATAGTTTAAATTGTATAAATAGATGGCCTACTACCATGGTTCAAACTATGGAATTAGGGTTTAACAAAAACATTTTAATCATTTCTATATCTATCTATTTATACAGTTTAAACCATTTAAATAGATATCTATGACCATAGTTTAAATTGTGGTCATAGCTGGACCCTATCACAATATCAATAGCAGACATAGTTTTTGGGCCTATTGGCACGGTTTCAAACCTTGTAAATAGAAAAAATATATTTATGAAAAACCCATTAATTAGGAATTATTGGATAGATTTATTGGAATCCTTTTGTGAGGCTTGAAGTGAGATCCTCTATCATATTCTTTTCCTAAGTGGAGTTCATGGTATCATACTGACCAAAAATACACAGGCATCGATCCTCTATTTAGCGGGTTATTCCAGATTGAGTTGTTGGTATACCCCATGGCCTTGAGAGTGATCCTCATCTACCTATCGCATCACTCTAGGTTCCCAGCATATACTTCTAATGGAAAGACCTAAAGATCACAACCTCTCGGATAGACGTCATTAGTGTTATCTGACTCATGGAGTGTGTTCACCTTGATGAGTGTTATGTGGGATCCTCGAGTAGAATCCTAGGCTGGAATTATGGTTGTGAATTTACCTTGAAACATTGTGTATTTATTTATTATATATGGATATTCATGTTATATGAATTTTAGAAATATACCTTTGTACATATGACTATTATTCCTTTGTTGTATGCTTTGTGGTTTCGAGGTGTCCTACTAGGAATTGTTATACTCACCCCTACACAGGCTTTTCCCACATGTTTCATGTCTTATCCAGATGGTCAAACTTTTTAAAGAGTCCTAGATGGACTAGTACCAAACAGTATTGAGTGAGGATAGAAAGACAGAGGTGTGTTCCTATGGTATCTTGACAGTTATCCATATCTTTCTTTTTCAGGTTAGTGTTGTTTTTAGTCTCATTGTGGTGGCTTGTTTTTGTCCCTATTTACTTTCCTTTAATTCCTATCCTACTCTGTTTGTGATATTTAGATGTATGCATGCATGGTTTTTCAATTTTTTTACATTTAATCATTTTAAGTGCCTGGATATGTGTGATAATGTATAGGTACTTAGGATAAGGCCTCCCATGTTAGTGATATTCCTACTAGGTGCTAGTCACCATCCTCTAGCCTATTAGAGGCGGTCTTGGGGAGTCACTTCATAGGCCCCATTTGGGATGGGTCATGACACCATTTATTGGATTATATCCAATTAATGGGGTCTTTCTTGATTATGTGGGAGAACCAAGGAACATTTATATTGTCAGGATGATATGTCTAAGGGACATTATGAGATCAAGGATCCTGTTTAAAGGCCTTTGCATGATCTTAGAAAAATTGTTTGAGACCTTTAATGAGATAAGGATGGCTTGTCAGGGGCTTTCAAGAGATCATACCATCATTCCAAAAGGGTTTTTTGAGGTCTTAAGGAGCACGCAAACACATCACATGAATTTTATGACCACAACGGGCTCCCACCTTTTCACTTTTTTTATTTCCTTGTTTATTTTACAAGGGCCTGAGGTGTCATGAGTTTCCTTGAGTGTTTTCAAGGAAAATAATTCTCCCCATCGGTGATGTGTTACATGAACAACAAAGGGTCTTATAGTGATGAAAAATCATTTCATGGACAAACTCTTATGTTTTCCTTATAGAGCCAAAGGGGGCATAGAAGCACTTGGACATGTCCAAATCCCTTTGCATGGTGAGGGTGACATACCAGTGGGCTCTCACATGGAAAGGTGGACATGTTTCCATGGTATTTCAGTGTCTCATTACCATATGGGGCATGTCACATGATGTTTATGACCATAAGAGGTTCCTTCCTTTTCCCCAATTTTCCCCTTGTTTATTTTATAAGGGTCTGGGGTCTCATGAGTTTGCTTGAGTGTTGTCGAGGATAATCATCCCGTTCATAGGTGATGCGTCACATGAAAAAAAAGGTATTACAGTGATGCATGAGAATTATCACATAAAAAACCTTATGCATGTTTTTTGGAGCCAAAAGGGGAGCACAAGACCACCTGGAAATGTTCGAAGCCCTTCGCGTGACGGAGGTGACATTCCAACTGGCTCTTGCGCAACCTAGAGAAAATGTCATCAAGACTTCCATGGTGTCTTGAAAGCTTCATGGGTGTGTCACATGAGTTTTATGACTTCAAGAGGCTCTCATATTTTGGTTATTTTCCTCCATATTTTCCAATTATTTATAGATGGTTTGTGAGGCACTTACCACCTAACAATTTTCTTGACCATGGGGTGCTCATCTAGAAGCCTCTACATGATCAATGAGAGTCTTTAGACTCCTCATCATGAAAAAGGAGGGCTCACCCAAGGTGTTTTGTGGGATTGTCTTATAGGATATGCATTGAACATGATCCTTCACATGACCTTTCAATGGTGATGTGATCTCATTTCCTTGGGAGGTTCATGCAATCCTCATGATTCTGGCCACCTTCTTTTTCCTTTTTTTCAGAGGAAATAATACTCATATTTTAGTATTTCTTACCTAGTGAATTTGACTATTCTCATTTGGTGGGTGTCAATAATACTAAATAAGTCAAACCTAAACAATCAATGTATGAACCCTTATACACACATAAAACAATGTATATATATATATATATATTATTTTATTAGCATATTCAAACCTCCACTGGTGAAACATTAAGAATTTTATATTGTAATGTATATTTGTTTATTGATGACTAAAAAATATTTTAAATATTTTATCAACCTTTAATGTGAAAAAATATTAAAACCACTCTAATAGAATATTGTAATATAAGATGCTTTAGTAAATGACACATGGAGGTCTAAACTACCTATTTACGATATCAAAAATAATTATATATATATACATGTTTATGGATAAAAAAATCAAGTGTTTTAAGATTTTTTATCTTCTAAAGATACAAACGAATAAATAGATATACAATATTTTATAAAATTTTCTTATTCCCATAATTAATATGGAAAACATCAAGAGGGATGAATTGATAAATAAATTTCATTAAGACAAAATAGTTGAATAAATTATTTTTGAATGATAGATATATTTATAAAAAACATAACTATAGAATTATATCATATAAAAAACTAAATTAGAAGGTTATGAATAGATAACTATGATGGATAGGATATCCCCCATCTATATTGAAAAAAAATCACTCCTTAGAAAAACAAATCTTCGACTATATCAAAAAATAAAACATCACCGTTAATTATTGAGAGAATTTTATAAAACAATTTCCCGTTTTAAAAAATATTAAATATATAATTATTTAAAAGATTGTAATTAAATTTAAAAAAAATACTAAAGTATTAGATTTTATTGTAAAATTCTCATTATGTAATTGTCTTGTTTAAACTCTTAAAAATGGAATGTAATGAGTTTTTCTAAAAAAACTGGTGTTAATAGATTTATATAAATTGAAAAAAAAATAAATGAATTTAACATAATAAATTATATCATAAAATGAATTATTGGAAATAGCTATAATTATTTTCTTAGAATTCCTAATAAAAAAAATATTTTAATGAAAATGTATAAGTAGTTACATATAATACATTTCAATTATATTAATTTACTAATGATATCTTATTTTTTCATAAATGATTATTTTATTTAAAAATTACTAATAGTTAAAACTAATAAATAATTATGTAGTAGGAGAATAAATAGTTATTATTTCTGTGTGTATTTCAGATTCTATAGAAGTATGTGAAAATAAAAATTTAATGGTAGGTTAGGAAACTAGAATATTCTCATGTGTTAGTAATATTTTTATAAATATAGATTACATAATTTAATAATTATTCATGAAATCCTAAATATATTCTAAATAAAACCTTTTATAGATAAAATTATAGTCTTTAAAACATTATAAATTCATAATATATCTTGTTTTATGTTTTTTATATTATATTCTATGTTTAAATATGAAAGTATACTTCACTATCAAGTAATATAAGTTTTTAGGGCCTAGTTAATCTATTAGCGTGGTAGGTACAATACATATAATCTTAGGTTGTTAATCATTCTATTAATTTTTATTATATTTTTCATGATGATAAAAGTGTAGATTAAAAAATGTAGATGACTAGTTAAATAATTTCAAACTTAGATGGTAAAGGTTGAAAAAATCATAATAAAATAATGGATAAATGAGAAATAAGGATAAATATTTTATGTCTGATTCCTATTAAATAAAAAAAGATAAAGTCTACGATTTTATATCAACACATAGAAAAATAATATCCTCCAGTTATTAGTAATTTAATCCCACATGGTGATAATTAAAGAGAAGATAAAATTGATGGATATATTAGAAAATTATTTCCCTTGCTTATAACATTTATAATGGTCTAGAAAAGCTTTAATATATGTATTTCCATATATAAGTTAGGTATTATACTGATTCACTAATTCCATAATAAATATTTATCATTGGATATTAAATTTTTTGAAGTGAGTATAGAACTATTAAGAGGGTGATGATATTTATGGATCACATTTATTGGTGATGAGTTCATAATGGAAAATAAAATGAATTTTAGGAGGGAGGAGTTCTAAATGAGTTATTTGAAAGAACTCTTGAGCCCTAATTTTGTAACATTCAATGTTTTATATCAAATTTCTTTCCTTAAAACTCATATTATTAATTTGTTTCATTAAATAGTAAAATATAAATAAATAGTTTACAACATGGAAGAAAGAAGACATCATTTTATTTCATTAAATAAAATTAAAAAATTATTTAATATATTAAATAAAATAAATACAAGTATACTGGTATAAAAATATCATTTTTTTTCTAAAATATGGAAATTTAAAAGGTCATGTTATCATATAAATATCATAACTATAAATTACACGGTGATAAGAAAACTATATATAATAAAAATAATTTATATTTTTTAAATGAAATATAAAGAAACATGGGAAAAAATTAGTGAATAGAAATTGAATTAATTAAGTAGTATATATGATAAGTGTTTGGTGCATATAACTATTGTAAAGGGGGTAAAGTAACTATTGTAAATATAGTAACCTGGTCACTAGAAAGGAAAAATTCATCATATGGTAATTAATGAAGTAATGAATAAAATAAGTAAATATAATTATAAACATACTATAAAATAATTACTCAATACATGTAACATGATATTAGTATATGTATATATATATATATGTATGTATATTTAATATACATATTTTATATTATTTAATAAAAATCCTAATTTTTATGTTATAATTAAATGTTATAATAAATAATTCTAGAAATGTATTTTAGTAAAATGGATATAATTTTTGGAATTAGAACCACAAAATTTGTTAAAAGTGATGTTGTGGTAATTTTCATCAAAAATTAAATATGAAGATGATTAGTGAAATATGTTAAAATATAGTATTTTGTATTACAGGAAAAGTGTGTGATAAATTATATCCTACATGATATAATAAATACTTGGTATGGATTCACATGTATATATTACTTAATTATGTATCATATTAAATATTGTTAACAATCTTTAGAAAAGATATTTATTTAATTATTATTTTATTCAAACACACCTCTCATTTAGAAATAAATACCACCCTCTTCTACTCATTTATTATGACTTCTAAAACATCTTACATTTACAATACTCTTCAAAATTATCTCCCTAAACCCTTATATCCAAGTTGTGGAGGAACTAATCTTACTAAAAGGACATCCTTTAATGAATTAGAAAGAGTTTCCCAATATATATTTTAATAAATAGAGTAAGAATTCAATATAAAAAACTTTCCGATCATTATTGGTTTAAACTACCTATATGGATGATTTTATGAATCTATTATTACTTTATTTTTTGGATTATTATATAAATTGTTTTCATGCACAATTATAATATCAAGTATATATTTAATATTTTGGAATTATTAAATTATGTGATATAAATAATAATAGAAATAAAAAATCATGGTTATTTTAATTAAATAAAATAAAGTTTGTAAGAAATGTTACATTATTCACCACTATTTTATTGCATCAACCAAACTATTTATATAAAGAACCCAACCCTAGTAGCCTAGTGTTAGTGATTACTTTATTACATTATCCCTAGATACAAGAGATTAAATCCTAAAGGACCAAATAGTTCAGTAGTCTTGGAAAACCAAATACAAACATGCTTCCCATACTAAATTGGAAATAAAATATAAAATATAGTGAAATAGACTATTTTACATCCTTAAAATCATTTAAATATTCCATATCCATGTTATGGGGAAAGGAAAAAAAAGGGTGTTCCAAATTCTCAATAAGGGTTATGTACAATGGAAGATATCATGATTAAATAAGGAATAGTCAATATGGGAAGGTAAATAAGTAAAAACACATTTTACTAAATAAATAGCTTGAGTAAGAAGAATAATATGGTAGGAACAAATGTTGATCAAATAATTCCATATAAATAATCAATGAGTATAAATATTGTCCATATATCATAACTATTCAAATAATCACATGGGAATAAATAATTGATTTCATAATGATGTAATTCATAATTATAGAAATATTATACTTACTGTCGAGGTCTTATGCTAAGATATCTTATATAAATAGGTAAAGCCTTAGCCAAATACCCAAACTAGTTTGTATCATGAGACCTACTGATTCATAGAAGATCTATAATGAGAACCAACCATCACTTACTAAGTCCAATTAATTCTTCATATATTGAATGATCAATTTAATTTATAAAATAGTATTCCTTATCAATAAATATCGGTATTGAGTAAATAATACAAAATATAAATATTTTCCTCAATAAATCAAATAACTTTCATCGTAAAACACCATATATAGATTTGTTATATGGTTAAGAAAATAATAATTTCAATGATAAAAATAATATAGATATTTATGATAAATGAGATTTCTAAGGAAAAATGATCACAAGAAAGTGAATGTTTCAAGAGAAAGTTAATGACCATAAAATTAATAAGAGATAAAAGACGATCATCAATTCATTATGAATACAGGTTTTGTTATTAAAATCATGTCATTTTGAGAAATAAAGAAAATGGTAGTGGAATATAAAAATAGGTTTTCATTAAATAATTTTCTATTTAAAACCATTTAAAAATTATATAATAATAAAAATAGTTTAAAATGGATATGGTAGCTGGAAAATCTATTAACATAATATATATTAAAAAGAAACATTTGTTTTGAATTTTAGAAAAGAAAGTAAAAAATGACTCTTTCAAAAAACATTATAAATATTCCTTTAAAATATTTGAAAAATTAAATTAGAACATAAAATTTTTATAATAAATCATTTGAGTAAATAAAAAGTAATTTTTTAAAACAATTTTAAAAAATATGGCCATGAATAAAAATATACCTAATGAAAAAGATAAATAAGATTAGATTTTATTTTAATAATTTCTTTGCTTGATCAAGTTATAATGAGATGAAAATTTGGAAGAAAAAATGGGAACTCTTTAAATATATAGTGGATAATAAAATAGATTAATTTTATAAAGGATATATTATAAGTTTCCATTAATGAAAAAATGTAAGAAATACTAGAAAAATGAGATTGAATAATAAATTCTTACCTCTTTGGTCACTTTTAAATTGTGTCCCCATGAAAGTTTAAACATGAATTAAAACTTTAATCATCATGTATATATATATATTCATGTTAAATACATAAAAGGGTCAGTATATACACCACATAAAAGTAAATAATTTCATAAAACTAAATATGTCTCAATAGAGTGTAAATTTAGATAAAAATCCTTAAAAAGTTTGTATCATTGAAGTGAGAATAAATCAATAAATTGATTATGTGTAAAAAAAATTAAATTCAAATAAAATAGTGTAAATAAAACATAAAATAATCATAGGTTATTACACACATAATCTTGGAATAACATATACAATAAATAAGTAATATAACCCAATGAAAATAAATTGAGTTATAAAACCCCTTACCCCATGCTTCTACTTTTCTGAGCATGATTTAACCTCATATATAATGTTTTTAATCATGTTATAAATTTTTAAAAAATACATATTAATATTTATAATATCTTATATGATCCACTTATGACATTACCACATGCATTTATTAATAATTCCTATAAAATCATTATTTTAGAGTTTTAACTATTTCATTTTTCATGGAACTTTCAGTTTGGAAATTCTGATCCTTGAATTTTGATCATGGTTCCATATTCTCCAGATTTATAATAATGATATAATTAACATTTATATTCATTATATACATATTAAAAATAATCAATGAAAGGTGGAGATAAAAAATTAAATTACATCATTCATGGAGACAGTAGTTCGTATGTATGCATGAACACTATTTTCACTATTCAATGGGTTGAATGAAAGAATGGTAAACAATAATTAACCTTTAAATAATCATTATAATATCATATATATCACATATATTCATTAAATATTTCCTTATTCACATCCATGTAAATAGTAAATGAAAAAAATCTCATCGCTTTGTGGAGGTGGTAGTCTACACGTTTGCACGAGTGACGTTATCATTTTCCAATGGATGTATATGTAATAAAGTACATGATGTATTATATTTAAAAAACCATAATTATGTTAAAAATATTATATATACTCATTATTTCTATCTTTATAATTATCCATGAAAGATAGTAATGAAAAAATAATTATAAAGATACATGGAGGCAATAAGTTGTACGTATTCACAAGCGATGTTTTTTGCATTATATAGGATGGAAAAGTGGTGGAAATGGTTGTATTATAATAATAATAAAATTGTAGTATATTTATGGTACTATAGTAATTATTTTAGGATGGGTAAAATAGATTTAGAGTATGTAAAAGAAGAAATAAACTTGAACGAGTCGTTAAAGATGATTACCTCTTCTTCAGTAGACTTCCTTTAGATCCCTTCTTAAGGACACTTGAAATTGTATTTTTAGAATACCATAACCTGTAATTCAAGTATATGGAAGTTTATAAGAGAATATTTTAGGGTTTTTTTGATATAGGTTTCTCAAAAATATGTATATAAAATAGATAATGGGTATCTTGTTATAAGTGAGGGTAGGGACACTAATAGAATTACATAAAGTATTAAATTAAAATAAATTAAGTTTCATGGTCAAGTGTATCTAAGTTTTTTTAATTAAAATATAGTATGATTATAATTTTAAATCCTCTTATAAAATAAAATTTTTATAAGTTTTGATTATCATTGTACCCTTATCTCTTAGTTTTAACCTCTTATTAAACCTTTTGACAATTACCATGATATTAATGTTTTTTACTATTTAAGGGACAAATAAGTTACTAGAAAAAAAAGTGAGAAATAAATAGATAATGGTTGATATTTTAAACCAAATACAATTATTTTTTTCTAAATATATTATTTTAATTAATTTTAAATCATTTAATAAAAAAAATTATTAGAAACTATCATTAATGTCATTTTGGAAATACAAGAAATATTATAATATAATATGTGTCTTACTCATGTAAAATGGATAAAAATGAAATTTATTTTAATATAATGTGTATAGTATCTTAATTTATTTATAAAATAAAAATTTATATGGTTTTAGATATTATTTTAAACCTTATCATTTGATTTAACCCCTTAGTTTACCAATTTTAACCTTAACCGTTGCAATGAATTTTTCTATATTAAAGGGTTATAATTTCACTTATAAGATGAAAATTTTATCATAAATGGAAAATGGGTGAAATTTCAGACCCTTTATCATACTAAATATACTATTTAAATATTTTTATTATTTTTATATAATTTTATATAATATTATTTAACATAAATATCATTAATGTCATTTTTCACACTATTTATTTAATTTGACTTTAAAGACATCAAAGAAAATATTAAATTCTAATATAAAACATTATCTCATTCATAATATGTTATAAAATTTATGGGACACTATAAATCTCCCAAAAAATATTACTTTTAGAGTTTTTAAAACAATTTACTTGATTTTTTCTACTGCATGCACAAGCATTGTGTCTATGTTTTGTAAGCATTTAAGGTATTTTGTTCATAAATAAAAAATTAAAATTATTTATTATGATAAAAATTAATTTATATTTTATATAAACATTTATAATAATAAAAATCCTATTTTTATCCTTATTTAAAAAAATTATAGATATTAAAGTTAAGAGTGTGACATTTTGGAATTTTCATTACTTAAAATAATATAAATATCATTATCAAGGGAAAATAGCCCCAAAATGAAATATATTTTAATTTTGTATGTATATGATTAAATATAACCCATAAAATTAAATTAATTCATGTTTTAGGTTGATTTTGAGGCCTTATGTCATGGTTTTAACCCTATTTTACCCATTTCACCCATACCGAGATGACAAATATTTACAACAATTACTATTTATAATAATGAAAAATAAAAAGGGGCCTATTAGAAAATTTTAACCTCTTAATTCCAAATTTTTTTTCAATTTTTCATGATTTAATCTCTAGAATTAGAATAAATCAATTTTAATATAAATACATAAAACACAATGAAAAATATTTTTTAGAAAAAATATCAGTTTAATCATAAAAATTAACCTATATCGAAATTACGAATATTATTGATTAAAATATAAATAATTAGATTATACCAAATCAAATGGATCATAGTTAAATTTATAAACAAATCAAAAATATAATGATACTTTTAAATTACTTTATTTTATGAGAGTATTTGAAAAATTGGTATTTTAACCATTCACTGGAAATCAATTATTTCAAAAAAATCCCAAACTTTTACCCTAAGTTAATTTTGATGTGATGATTTAAAAATTATTTTTATTTTTATAAAATAAAGGTTCAATAAATGGAATAAATTAATTATAATTTCCCCACATAAAATTAAATAAAATTAATTTTGAAGAAAATGCTTTTTTACAGCATACATTGACTTCACTAAAATCGAGTGATTATTTCCTAATAATTTATCAATATATTTGTATTGATAAGAACCATTATAGATATATTTCATAGTTAATTTACACAGATTAATAACCTTCAATTTATAAACTATCTTATAATGGCCATATTTAAATTATAATATTTTTATAGCATATCGCAATTCACTTAAAGATCAGTATTGCATGTTAAGTAAGCTATCAAGTTTATTATTATTTTAACTAAATTTTCAGGATATAATATTTCCCTCCATAAAATAAATTATTCATTAAAAATTTTATCTTGTTATTCAATGGTTTAATATTTTAAAAAATATATTCTGAACCCCACATTTTACAGAGGGATAATAAAAATTCATTTAAAAAGGGGAAGAGGGAAGGATAATGGTTACCTGAAATAAAACATAACTGGGTTCCCATATCAGGGGAACATTGGTGGAAAGTTAAAATATATTCATTTTGGAGACAACTACCATCCACTAACTAATACAAAGTGATATAGAATATCATAATGAGAAATTTAAAGACCACAAAACCATAAATCATTGGGGTGAAAAGACAACCAAATCCTCAAAAAATGAGGCTGAAAGGATAACATTTTTATTTAAAGATTTTTTTCCTAAGGTTGAGGAACTCCTTTACCATATAGACTAATAACATAAGGAAATATACTTTATTAACAAGTATAATTTCATCCATTAATAAATTTCCACTGTAATCTCATCATTTTCTCCAAATGATAAGTATTCAAGATGATTTTCTCTTGTATGAAGTACTAAAATTAACTTCAAAAAGATAAAATAATCCAAAAAATAATAACAATCTATTCCTTATATATTTACTAACACAAAAATTGTTAGAAATTTTAAGTTGATACCCAAAATCAAAAAAAAAATCTTTATATAAATAAATAATACATTAATATCTAAAATTAAATAATAAAACCAAAGGTTTAACATAGATCAATAAATAACCCTATATACAAAATATCTTCAATAAAATCAATATTAAATAATGTTTTAACCTAAAAGGTTATCTTACACCCTTCATCTTAGACCTAAAAAACATAATATAATTCTTCCCAAATAATCTTTTACATTAAACCTAATGGTTATATATACCTCAACCCAATTAAACTTTTCCAAAAATATCATTAATCACTTAAAAATCCTAAAAGTTAAAAAATATTTGATCCTATAATATGCTTCCCAAAATAAACTTAACCCTTATCCGTCAAATAATTTAAAAAAACAATTCCATTCTACCTAGGAAATCATGTTGGTAAGCGGTAAGTGGTGCACCATTGTCATCATTCAGTTGTTGGTTCAAGACCCACGACCTTTCAAGATATGATGAGTTGTCTACCAATATGAGGGTTGTCCTTTTTATAAAACTATATAAATATAATTCTAATTACATTCCAAAAAATATGACGAACATCCTAAAAAATAACATTAATCATCAAATCACTTTTTAACCATTAATGTTTTCTATACAACTTATTTTTCCACAAAATCAAATAATCTTAATTATCTATTATTGTTTTAACATGAATAATTATTTTAACCCTTAAAGGTTATCCATAATTTTAAAATTATTCCCAAAAAATATAAAAGAATTATTCCTTAAATAAAATTATGAATAAAATATATACTAAACCAAAGGGTTGTATTCCCATTCATGTCTCCCAAAATATCCTTAATCATGTTAAAATTCCATCACATAAAACCTCAAAAGGGGTATATATTCCTTCAATACTTTGATCAACCTTAGACTTATCAAACCAAGACACTTTAGATTTATCCCATATCACTATAGCATGCAATAGGTTTCCATAGGTTCTATTATTCCATTCATCATAATGGTTTATAAAGAAAATGTGAACTAACCCAAGAATATTTCCTAGGAGTGTCAAACTAGATGCATAGTAAGGGAACACTCACGATGAACTAGAATAATGGACAATATATATTTGACTAACTTTTTTATGGGTTATTACCTTAAGATACATATGTTAGTACTAGGGAAGAAAACAGAAGTCGGTGGGATAGTGATTTGTAATTTTTTTCAATACCAAACTGATGAAACTTTGTCGTCTCCAGTGATCTGAGTCCCGTTACTGTTTGATAATCTCGTGTGGTTTAATAGGATCATAGAAAATAAAATAAATGATCACCTCATCCTGATTTAATGTTCATTCTTCTAAAATATGTTTCTGGGAACTGTTGCTTGAAGGATCCAATGTTGAATCCCTCTAAATCGTCCACACATTCTCCTTGAATCTATACATGCACTTTTTTTAGATTTTAGGTTCTTGTGTGGAGATCAAATGATCTTTTTTATGCTTCGATGATCACCCTGATCACCATCCTTCGATCAACGAAGGAGTTCTCAGATCCTTTTCTTAGATTGAGCAATTCCCTCTCTAGGAATTATGAGGAGAGAGAATCTCTCAATTCATCACTGAGTAATTGTCTGTTGGAATGAGATTATCTCCACTTATATAGTGGATGTTCAGAGTACCCGGTTAGGGTTCCCCAACCATGCATTTTTAATATCTACTAAAAAAGTAATAAATAATATATTATGATGAACTATCCACATAATAAATTTTATTTATATTTATTCACATACCTGTAATATATATTAAATATACTAAATAATAATCTCAAGTCATTAACTCGACTCATAACTCTCAAAAATATTAAATGAACTTGGAATATTAAAATAATATTTGTTTGTATAATATTAATCATTGTATTTACTTTACCACTTGTAAATAATATTAATAGATAAATTCAAGAAAATTATTCTTTACTTGAATAATAATGAATTTATTTATTTATCGATGATTGATAAAACTTGATCAACACTAAGACCCCATGGTGGGGACCACCATGTCCTATATTCATATTCACCTTATTAGGGAATATTCTCAAATGGTCTATTGTGTGTGACCCTCTAGACCCTTATCTCGACTGCAGTGAATAATATTCACAAACAAATAGTGGAATATAGAAACCCATAAAGGAACTTAAAAAGATAAGGAATAATTATAGTAATGACAACCAACCTATGAACACACACTATGTAATATGATCTCTTTTTCATATGATATCTCATAAAGTAGGACACACACTTCTATCGTTGTCCTTTTTTTCTTAATTATTTATTGATCTAACTGGATGGATTTACCTTCAACTACCATGGCCATGGATTTATGAAGGTACTACCATCCTGATCAACCTAGCCAGAGATATCACTTCCTCAACTCAGAAGTGAAAAAATCAATTGTGATAATTCAACGAATGTCATACCACCAATGACAGACCCAACACAAACTAACTCACCACAAATTTATTTTCATAGTTTTAAACTTTCATCAAAGTATATGATCAAGTGGAACACTTTGATAATGATCTCAATTTAGGAGACCAATAAACATGTCCATAGATAGAAACAAACAATGAAACTAAAAACATTTGGTGTTCCTATTGGCATGTATGTCCTCATGATCTCAACTACTAGAGATCACTAAGTGTGAATTTCATGAGAAGAAGTCTCAATGATTATGAGCCCCCAACTCCTAATAGTCGCACATCATCTTTGTCCAATAATTATGATGTATCTATACCATAGGAAATTACTTTTTGATTACTTTCATAGTATCTCTAGATTCTCATTATAGGCCAGGAACTACTATAATCCTTTGACATGACATGCAATCTAAGGAAATTACCATAAATATGGCGGATGCAGAAGTATTGACACTATTATGGTAAGATAAACACACACACACACACACACACACACACACATATATATATATATATATCAATCTATACACATAAAGTTGTAATAAAAGTACATTACAAGTTGGTTCTAGGAAACCAACATTCAACCCTCCCACTTGCACTAGATCCAACTGCTAACAAGTCTCAATTTTCTAGATCTCACATAAGAATCATGCTTCTACTGAGATGTGAATTTAGTCTGGGGGTCTTCCACATTGTCCTCTGTGGATACTCTGCTAACTTTGACTTCGCCTCTCTGAGTAAAATCCCATAAGAGATGAAACTTATGAAGAATATTCTTTGTCCTTTGGTGTGACCTAGGATCCTTGGAAAGAACTATTGTTATCATATCTTCATAATAAACTGGAACAATGTATAAAATACTAGGCACAAAACCAATGTTTGAGATAAAGCTACGTATTCAAGCTGATTCATTTGCTATATCAGAAGGCACTATATATTTTTATTCTTCTATAGAATCGGTGACCACTTTTTGCTTCAAGATTCTCCAGCTCACTACACCATAATTCAAGAAAAATATGTATCATGGCCATGATTTCAGATTTTCAGGATCTATCTAGAAACTATATTCATTGTATCCTATCACTAATAGTTCCTCATCTCCTCCATACACCAAGAACATATCCATTGTATGCCTTAAGTACTTTAGGATAGTTTAAACAGATTCCCAATACAGCTCTCCTAGATTAGCCTGATGTCCACCAACCATGCTTAAAGAAAAAGAAACATCAAAACTAGTAAATATCATAGAATATATAATATATCCCACTACCAAGGCATAAGGTATGCTACTCATTCTTTTAATTTACTCTGATGTTTTTGGACACATTTTATTGGACAGATTGCTACCATGTGACATGGGTAACAACTCTCTCTTGGATTATTCCAAATTGTACCTTGTAAGTACTTTGTCAATATATGTACTTTGGCTTATCCCAATCACCCTTTGAGATCTATCTCGATAGATCTTGATCCCTAGAATGTAGAATGATTTAGCTAATTCTTTTATGGAGAATCATTCATTTAACCAAGTTTTAATTAATTGTAAGACTTTAACTATGTTTAGAATAATTAATATTTCATCAGCATATAATAACAGGAAAACAATGGCATTCCCATCAACCTTATTATAGACACAAGACTCACTTTCATTTTTGAAAAAAAAATTCTTTTATTGCCTCATGAAAATGAACATTCCATGATTGTGATGCCTACTTTAACTCATAAATGGATCTTTTTAGCTTTCAAAATTTATTGTCATTATTTTGTCTAGAAAACACTATAGGTTGATCCATATAGATGTTTGAAACCAACATCCAATTGAGAAAATAAATTTTGACATTCATTTTCCAAAAGCTCATAATCATGGAAGGCTTCTATTATAAGAAATATTCTTATGGATTTTAGCATTTCTACTAGTGAGAAGGACTCATCTTATTATATGCCTTGACATTGTCATAAACCCTTCACTACCAATATTTATTTATTGGTATCAACCTTACCATCCATATCTTTCATTTTCTTGAATACCCATTTGCACCCAATGGGGTTTACATTAGTTGGAGGTTCTACCAAAATCCAAACTTGATTTTGATATAGGGACTCTATCTCAAAATGAATGGAATATTACAATTTAGTTGCATCCTTGAATTCGAATGCTTCCTTATAGGTTAGAGTTTCATAATTCTCAAGGATTAATGTGTCACCTAACTTGGTGACATGAAAATCATAACACTGTAGTTATCTAACCTCTCGAGTATACCTAAGCAGTACTTATGTCTTGGGTTCTTCTTTATCTTCTTATGTCACTTGTGGAGATTGTTCTGGTACCAAATCTTGTGCATTTGGAGCATCGCCTTCACCGAATTCAATATCGATCCTACTATTTCCATTGTAAATGTGTTACCTTTTTATAAAAATGGCTGGTATTTCCACAATTACTATTATATCTAAAGGGTTATATTGGTAATATCCTTTAGCTTATTTAGGATAACCTATAAAGATTCCCTTCATTCTTTGAGAAGATAATTTTTCACTAGGTATAGTCTTAAAGAAAGCCTCGTATCCCCATACATGTATGTATGATAAATTTGGTTTATCTCCACACCAAAACTCATGTGAAATCCCATCTGTTGTTTTTATTGTTACTCAGTTAAGGATATATTTTGCTGTCTACAAGGTGTATCCCCAAAAGGATAATAGAAGAGTTTCCTTACTCATCATTGATCTGACCATTTCAAGAAAGGTCTTATTCCTCCTTCCACTAACACCATTACACTATGCTATATAAGGAGGAGTGACTTAAGATATTATCCCACACTCCTTTAAGTGATCAATGAAATCTTGGTTAAGATACTCCCCACCTCAGTTTGAGTGGAGTGCCTTAATCTTCTTACAAAGATGGTTTTCTACTTCATGTTGTTATTCCTTAATCATCTGAGATGAATCTGACTTATATCACATTAAGTAGATTTATCCATACGTACTATAGTCATTGGTAAAAGTAATGAAGTATGAAAACCCACCCCTTTCCACTATAGTAAATAGACCACATAAATTAGTATGAATTTATTCTAGTAATTCAGTGGCTCTTACTCCCTTCCCAGAAAAGGGTGCTTTGGTCATTTTCTCTTACAAACAAGTGTGACATACATCTAGGGGTTTCAACTCAATTGATTATAAATACATTGATTCATTCAATTTTTGTAATCATTTATCATTTAGATGACTAAGACTGAAGTTCCATGGGTGGGTTTTATATGAGTCATGCTTCCTGGTTTTGAATGTTATTACTAGGTTTGCAAGTTCAAGTATATATAAACCATTGTTAAGATGCGTCATACCATAGCATATATTATCTTTATAAAAGAGAACAAAATTATTTCCAAACTGGAAATAAAATCATAGTGTCCAGACATGACACTGAGATTATATTTCTGGTTACTTAAGGTACATAATAGCAATTATTTTATACAAGAACCAATCCACTAGGAAATGTTAGATGATAATCTCTTAATGCTAAGGCTTCTAGACTCACACCATTTACAACTCGAAGATCCACTATGCCTTTTTTAATCTTTAAAATATAATTTTTCCCTATATATGAATACAAATGTGTGAGCCACATTCCTATCCAATACTCAATATGTAGATAATGATAGATTTCATTCAATGAAAAAATACCTAAAGTAAGTGTCACCTTACTTCTTATTCCCAACTCTATAATTCTTCTTCCTGTGGCCTTTCTTTCCACCTAGAAAATAGAAATCCTCATACATATTTCTCCGCCTATGTATCCTTGGATTTCTAGAAGGATGATGTATTAGTGTCTTCAGTTTGGACTTAGTCTTATACCCCTTAGCATTTCCCTTCATCATCTTGTTCACCATAAAGACTAAATAATTGGTATTCTTCATATCCTAATCAGCTTAGATAACTAAAGCCAAAAGATCTGGGAGATACTTTGTTTTGTTATTTATATTGTAGTTAATAATGAAAGTTGATAATATTGATGATAAAGTGGCAAGAATGATATCATTTGATGGTTCTTGATCCATCTTGAACCCAAGGGCTTCAAGTCGATCAATGTACCTGATCATATTGAGTACATGAAGTCCTGTATGATTCCCTTCTACTATCCTACCTGTATAGTGTACTATAAAAATCAATCCTTTCTTTCCTAGCTCTCTCCAGATATAACTGTTGGAGATGAGTTAGCATCATGTACACATCTTCATCCTCGTGCATTTTCTACAATTGACCATACATAGATGAAAACATGATACACTACAAATCTAGTGTATCATCAATATGATTTTCTATTTTTCTTTATATGTATTTATTTCTCTCTATGGAGGCTCAATAGGAAGTGAGGACTCTAGCACATAAAGCTTCTTTTATTGGTGTTGTGCCATGTGAAAGTTCTTGTAACTATCATGGAAGTTATGGTCGGTTATGATATTTTCCTTATCTAATATGGATCACAATGATATTGTTCCGGTGGTGAATACCATGTTTGATCTAAAAAATAAATTTTAGTCGTCAGTACTTTATCTTGATTGCCTTTGAGACATTTTGATTAATTAATTATTAACACATTAAATGTATCTCACTATTTTATTGAACCATAATATCTCTCACTATTAGATTCAGAATACTTTGTTACTTGAGTATTCTAGTGGAAATGATCCTTGAAAATTATCCTCTGAATGTACAATCTTTGACTACGATAATACATGGAGAGTTTCTAGATTTTCTCTAGGCTGACCAACTAAATTAATTTGTGGTTTCTTGAACATTTGAGTAAAGCCCTAGTTTATCAGAATTTTAACCATGATTTCCTAATTGCTTTGCCTCTAAAGTGATAGAAAATATCTTTGGTTACTTCTATTCTACCATCTTTAGTTAAGTCAACTCATTACTCTTATAAGAACTATCTGGTAGTAGGAGGAACCATTAACTTTGGTTGATGATCACTCTGAACATTCGGTTTTGTTCAAATTTGAGCAATAGAAGACATTTATGACTTAATATATCTTTCAGGGATTTTAATTATTTCTTGATGAATATAATGCATTTCTATTAAATATGTCTATATATGTTGTCATGCTCACAATTAAACATTCATTAATAAAAAACATACATCGCAACCTTATGAATTTTCTTGTTTATTGTTTTATGTGATCTCGTAGTAAACATGCACTTGCATAAAATAACAAACAATGTATACAGGAAATAAATTTACCCAATTGGTTTTCAGAATCTAATTGGAATCGATCCATTTTAACAAAAATAGACCAGTCTTGACCTAGGGGTTTTCATTTCTGAGTTGTGTCCTGACTCGTGTCGCAGATCGTCCACATTCTAGTGTTTTCACTTCTCTTCTAGAGTACCTCCTCGGCTTGGTGGGGTATCTGTCTTAAAGCGTCATCATATAATGTACAAATATACTCCCGTGCAGGAGGTGAGGTCTAAGGAGTGCAATATATAATAGATAAATTGGACACACATACCATTATACATGTTAAACAAAAAGATGATGCATAGAACATCATTTAATTACCTACTTATTACAATCATCACACACATGTAATAAATAATTAAATAAATCATCCCAACATGTAAAAGCTTGATCAATTTACCCAAGACCAATTGGTATATTAAATCAACACATGATAAAAAATTAAATTGTAATAAATTTAAAATTACGAGGGTATTTAAATTAATTAAATGAACGATATAAATTCAAATAATTTTTTTATTCTTTCCCATTTTTAATTTAATTTCAATTCCAAAATTAAATTTAATTAATTAATTAATTTAATATTAAATTAAATTAACAATTTGGAAAATTAAAATATAAATCTAGGACAAGAAATCAATTTTAATTAATTCACTTCTATACTAAAATTATTTTAATTAGATTAATTAATTCATGATTATATTAAATCAACTCAGTCCCGGAAAACCCCGCCTATGCTCTTTGCAAGCTAGGTCGTAGCCCTACGAGCTGTTTGGGGCCATGCAGACCGGATGCAGGGGAATTCTGCCAACCCATTCGGGCATATGGCCTGGATCTGGGCGGCACCGAGATCCCGCAATGACGACGGTGGTGGGTGGACCGCACCAAGGAGGAAGATCGGGCATGTGGGGATGGAGGGCGGTCTGGCCTTGGCCGTCAGTGGCGCAGGTGGCCGGACCTCTGGAGAAGCATGGGCGGTCAGACCCGCATGAATCATTGGAGAAGAAGACCAGGGTCTTGGTCTTTTTTAGTTTTATAAAATCCAAGCAATAGGCCTTTTGAAAAAAAAAAAACACAGGCACCGTTTTTTTCATTTTTTGTCTGTATCATGAAAGGAGGTGCCGCCCACAAAGGCCTTTCTTCCTTGTTTTTTTGACGTGTTTCAGGGAAAACCACCCACTTCAACAATTCCGCAATGGATGTAAAACTGATACAGACAAAGTTTTCTTCACAAGAGACAAGATTTCATCATCTCTAGTGATATGAGGCTTGGTACGGTCCGAGGATCCTATGTGGTTTAATATGAGTACAGAAAATAAAACAAACGAGTACCTCATCTCAATTTGAAGGGTGCAACGTATGTTGCACGTCACTAGCGACCATTGCTCGAAGGATCCGACACAAAATACCTCTTGATCATTCACACACACTGCTTGAATCTACGTGTACGCCGTTCATCATTTTTTGGATGTTAGCACAGATGTCCAATGATCTCTTCAATGTCACGACGATCACCACAATCACCAGTCTTCGATCCACGAAGTCATTCTCAGATCGTTTCTTTAGATTGAGTGATTATCTCTCTAGGAATCAGGAGGATAGAGAATCTATCAATTCCTCGCTGATGAATGGTCTATTGGAATAATATTCTCTCCACTTATATAGTGTATTTTCAAAGTTCCTCAATTAGGGTTCCCCAACCCCGTATTTTTAATCTCCATGAAAAAAGTAGTATATAATAAATTATGACAAACTATCTGCATCATAATTATTATTTATATTTTATCACATACCTATAATATATATTAAATATATTATGTGATAATCCCGAGTCATTAAATCAACTCATAACTCATGAAAATATTAAACGAACTGGGAATATTAAAATAATATTCGTTCTTATTAATCCTTGTATTTACTAACCACTTGTAAATACTTTTAATAAATAAATTGAAGACAATTATTCGTTACCTGAATAATAATGAATTTATTTATTTATCTATGATCTTTAACTTGGATGTAACGACCCGAGTCCGGAGCTGCATAACTGGTGCCCCGTACCCGGTTCGTCACATGACCTCAAGCGTGTTTCCCCAAACGCCAGAGGCTGCCGCCTAGCAGCGAGGGCCTTGGTGAGTCAGTGGGGAAACTATGCCCTCATTTGGTAAAGTATGCAGCGGAAGAATAAGCATAAACAATAGCGGAAGCAGTAAATAGCATGCAACAACTGAACTGAAAGTAAAAGTAATGTCTGATATAATAATGATGCAAAATGGTACATGTATATATGGAAAGCAGTAAGCAAAACAACGTGCTGAAATACAACTGAAACCAAAGTACTAAATGTAAACAATACCTCCAGCAGCATCACGGGCCAAGGCCCGGTCCCATACTCTCTAGCTCCGACCAGCAATCAAGTACCTGAGGTAAAAGGGCCACAATCCCTACCTATACCTGCAACCATATAATCTGTTTGGGCCGAAAGCAGGACCCAAACAGGGTGTGAGACTAATCCCAGAAGGCAACCACCACAAGATTTGTGCCCTACTGTCAGTGAGTGATATAGCAAAAGTAAAGGTAAATAAATGCAATAAACAATTCTACCAATTACCATTCACATTCATTTAATTACACAACCAGGGAAAACCAGCAAAGTTTTCTATTCCATGATAAGCAAGTAACACAGTAGGTATCTAAAAAGACTACCTAAACACAAGCAGTACAAAACCCAAGATTGTTATTTGGCTTGGTGGAATCGTCACAACCAACCATCAAAATTCACACTGACTCTCTGGGTGGCTTAAACTAACAGACCCCTATAGTCCAGTAATCAAACAAGGCACAAACACTCTGGGAAGCTCTCATGTCAATTCCCCTATGGTCTTGCAACAATAACTACAGACTCTCTAAGGAAGCACTTACGTCTAATTCCTCTTGTGGTCTGGATGCGTGGGTAACTAAGAACACTCTTGGGAAGCACAAAGTCCAATTCCCGTAGGTCCTGCGTACGAAACTAAAACCAACATACCCTCTAGGGAAGCACTTAATCGTCTATTCCCTCTTTGATCTCCCGCACCAGGTTCTCACAACCCTGAGTAGTCCAGTCGTGCGTAATCGACTGTTAGCAGCCCTAAGTAAGTTAAACAACTACTTGGCTAATATCTACCATACTTCAAAAGCATTCCAATAGCAGGCAACACATGCAATCAGTGATAACAAGCAACTAACAATTGCAATAGGGTGGCCTCACGACAACGGTGCCAAACGGCGATAAACAGCCGAATGAGAGAGGTAAACACCCATGGGGTGATCCTCAAACATGCAACCAAGCATAAATTAGTATAAATTCATCATAAGCTAACAAGAAATCTAGGGCAGATAAACAATAGGATCAAAATCCTAAACCCGGGATACCCGACACATGGGTATCCGACACTTTTGCAACCAAAACTCAAAGAACTTCAACGTAGGGCAACAAACCACCTACCTCGATCCTCGGAGATCGATATACTTGAACCTTGGCCCGTGAATCGTCTTAGAACGGAGTAGATATGAAAAAACGTCTAAAACGTTCAACCTCGGATAACTCACACGAGAGGAAGAATCAGGAAACGAGGCTAAAGAAGAACCAAGAACTCACCGCTGCGATTCTTCTGCAACCAACGGAGTTTGATTCGGACAACCGGTGACGAATCGGTGGCTCGGAGAAGAAACGGCCTCCACGGATGTTCTGGACGGAATTAGGTGGAGAAGAAGATGTTTCCCGTCATTAGACGCGACCCCAGGTCGATTAATGAAATAAAAAAAGTACACGGCGTGTACTCTTAAAGTACACGGCGTGTAGTGGGTTTTTCCGTACTCCACCAAAATCGGTCTCCACGTCACCCCTACACACCGTGTGTATGGCCCAGTCTCGACCAACACACGACTTCGAGTTACCGAGGAGTACATGGCGTGTACTCATAAAGTACACGACATGTACTCTAAAAATTTCCAGATTCTCCATTTTTCCTTAAAAATCCCATAATAGAGATTTGTACTTAAAACTGAAGATCTGGGTTCTTACAAACTTCCCCCCTTAAAGAAATTCATCCCTGAATTTCCCTAGTAAGGCGTAGAAGAAGAAACCTCGAACAACTCCGGCCACTATGATCGCATATCAGCCTCTCTCTCCCAAGTCTCGTCCTGTATACGGTCGTGCTGCCATAACACCCGTACTAGAGGAACAGACCGGCCACAGAGTACTTTTGCACTACGATCAACAATCCTGATAGGATGCTCCTCAAAAGATGCATCCTGCTCTAACTCAACCTCCTCGGGTTGAAAAACATGAGACGGGTCTGAGAAATACCGTCGAAGCTGAGAAATATGAAAGACGTCGTGCATAGCCTGGTACCTCTGAGGTAACTGCAACCTGTAAGCAACCAGCCCGACTCTCTCCAGAACCTCAAACGGCCTGACATATCTCAGTGAAGGCTTACCCTGTCTCCGAATCCTCTTGTGTCTCAACCTCGGTGCGACACGCAGGAAAACCTGATCCCCAACCTCGAACTCCAGAGACCGTCTCCGCTGATCAGCATAAGAATTTTGCCGAGACTGTGCTGTCTCCATCCTCTTCTGAATCAACCCTATCTATTCTGAGGTCTCTTGAACAAGACGAGGTCCCAGAAAAGCTTCCTCTCATACCTCTAACCAGCATAAAGGTGATCGGCATGGCCTACCGTACAAAGCCTCGTAAGGTGTCATCTGAATAGTCGCCTGAAAACTGTTGTTGTAGGCGAACACCACCAGAGGAATATGCTTCTCCCAAGAACCGCCAAAGTCTAGAATGCAAGCTCAGAGCATATCCTCAAGCACCTGGATTGTACGCTCGGACTGGCCATCAGTCTAGGGATGATATGCTATACTCAAAAGTACCTGTGTACCCAACGCCCTCTGTAGCCCCTGCCAGAAGTGCGAAGTAAAACGTGCATCCCTGTCTGAAACAATGGAGTGTGGAACTCCATGAAGACGTACAATCTCTCAGATGTACAACCATCCCAGCTCATCAACATTGAAGGTCTCCTTGATCGGCAAGAAGTGTGCAACCTTTGTGAGCCTGTCCACTACAACCCAAACCACATCATTTCCTTGAGGCGATCTCGATAAACCTGTCACGAAGTCCATCGTGACATCATTTCATTTCCACTCAGGAATGGGTAACTGCTACAAAAGCCCTGCTGGTCACGGATGCTCTACCTTCACCTACTGATAGGTGGAACACCGCATAACAAAACCAGCCACATCATTCTTCATACCTGGCCACCAATACTGACGGTGCAAGTCTCAGTACATTTTGGTGACACTAGGATGAATTGCCCAAGCTGAAGCATGGAACTCCCGCATCAGCTCCTCCCGTATGTCCACTGAAACCCATACGTGGCCATGAAAATGTACCACCTCGTCATCGCCCACTGTCCACCCCGGAGAAGGGTCTCCATCTGACACACCCTCCCGTAGGACTAGGCCTTTAGGGTCTGATAGCTGCCTCATTCGAACTCGATCAAAAAGGGTAGAGGTAACAACTATAGAAGAAAGAACCGTCTGACCCTGTCTGTCGTGCACCTCCAGATGCATCTTAGAGAATAGAGCCATGAGCTGCCACTCACTGCTGGCCTCCTGAACTGCCTGCAACTGAGTCCTCTTGCTCAGTGCATCTGCCACAGTATCACCTTTCCTAGGCATATAAGCAAGATCGAAGTCAAAAGATTGTAGGTACTCGACCAACCTCCACTGTCTCAGATTCAAGTCACACTGTGTGAAGATGTACTTGAGGCTCTTGTGGTTAGTATATACCACGAAATGCTCTCACATGAGATAGTGCCTACAATAACGCAAAGCATGAACAACAGCAGCTAACTCCAGGTCGTGCGTAGGATAGTTCTTCTCATGTGGCCTCAACTGCCAAGATCCGTACACGACAACACAATATTCCTGCATAAGCACTGCTCCAAACCTGATGCCAGATGCATCAAATAAAACTATATAACTCTTGCCCGGCTCTGAAAAAACTAGAATCGGTGCTGAAGTCAATCTCCCCTTCAGCTGCTAGATGGCTGAGTCACAGGCTTCTGACCAAACAAACTTCACCCCCTTCTTAGTCAAGCCCGTGAACAGTGCTGCTAGGTGTGAGAATTCCTATATAAACCACCTGTAGTAACCAGCCATCTCCAAGAAGCTTCGTACCTTGAAGACGTTCTTCGATTGCTCCCAGGTAACTACTGCTCTCACCTTCTCTGGGTCTACTAATACTCCTGTCTCTGAGATGACATGACCCAGGAAGTGAATCTTGTCCATCCAAAAGTGGCACTTTGAGAGATTAGAATATAACTGATGCTCCCTCAGTGTACTCAAAACGATCTCAAGATGGGTTGCATAGTCATGTCGAGTTTGGGAGTACACAAATATATCGTCCATGAAGACCACGATGAAGGAATCCAAGTAAGGATGTAACACTCGGTTCATTAGTGCCATGAAAACCGCTGACATGTTTGTAAGGCCGAATGACATAACCGTATACTCATAGAGGCCATACCTGCTCCTGAAGGCTGTCAGAGGTATATCTGAAGGCCTAACGCGTAACTGATGATAACCAGACCTCAAATCGATCTTCTAGAACACCTGAACTCCTCGAAGCTGATCAAAGAGATCATCAATCCTCGGAAAGGGATATCGGTTCTTGACCGTCAACTGGTTCAACTTCCGATAATCCACGCAAAGCCTAAGGGTACTGTTTGCCTTCTTCATGAACAGGACATGCGAACCCCAAGGAGAAGTACTGGGTCGGATGAAACCCTTTGTCTGCAACTCCTCCAACTGCTTCTTGAGCTCCTGCAACTCAGGTGTAGCCATCCTATAAGGAGGAATGGACACCGGTGTTGCTCCTGGAAAGAGCTCAATCGAGAATTATACCTCACGCTCAGGAGGCAAACCTAAAAAGTCTTCTATAAAGACATATGAAAAGCGATCAAACACTGGAGGAAAATCTAACTGTGAATTCCCCTGGTCATCCAAATAAAGACTAGCAATCTGGGCCGTAACTCCTCTTATCCCATGATGCTCGAGTCCGGCTCGACTCTCCTGAACATTCCACTCGTCCTTATGAAGGAAAGATTCACCCTCTGGTGATACAAAACTCACCCTGTGGTGATAGAAATTGATGACTGCCTGGAAGGAAACAAACCAGTCCATTATGAGAATGATGTCATAGCCCTTCATCTCCAGGACATAGAGGTTCCATAGGAAACGATACCCTACAACCTCGAGAGGGCACTCCTTGCACTGACGTACACTAGATGTCCTCGTTTCCAAGGGCGTGTCGAGAGTCAACATGTCAGTAGATGAAAATACACAGAGCTCAAGAATTTCCACGACAGCAACAGAGATAAAGCTATGTGAAGCACCAATATCGAAGAGGGATAAAGATAAGAATGAGGCTACTAAGATCGTACCTCGAACTGTGGAAGGTCCAGGATCCTGCTCCCGATGGATCTGCTCTACTGCAAACGTTTGGCTAGTACCACGGCCCTGTGTAGTAGCCTGATATCCCTAAGATGATCCCCGTTGAGCCTAACTACCACGTCCACGACCTCTACCCTGGCCTGCACGACCCGAAGAACTCCAGCCCCCAGTCTGCTATGGGACTGGTAATCCTGCTCTTGAATGAGAGGTAGAAACAGATCCTCCTTCACTAGCCACTAGAAGAAGAACCCTGCAAAAACGCTGAAGTTGACCCATCTTGCCGTAAGCTCTGCACTCTACTGGATCTCTCAGGCACTGAGGCTTCCTCTGCCTACTCTTTCCGCACTGATAGCACACCACCGGGTTGCCAGAAGGAAGATCTCGTCTACCAGAAGATATACCTCGCTTCCTCGAGTCACCTTGAGTAGACTCTCAGTGGTGCTTCCTGCTGTCAGTATGAAATGAATCAGCCTTGGATGCTGAACTGCCCTGGTCAACAGCTCTAGTCTCCCTCAGATTTCTTTTGGTGATCAGTGCCTGGTTGACTATCAGAGTAATAGAAGTCAACAGGAAAATGTTCAACTGCGATCTGATCTCTGGTTTGAGGCCTTCCTCAAACTTCCTTTCCAAAAACAGCTCATCATTTACCAGAACGGGAGCGAAACATTGTAACTTAGTGAAGTGGGAGGAATACTCCATAATTGAAAGAGTACCCAGCTGCAGGTTCATGAACTCCCTGGCCCTGTCGTCCCTCAGCATCGCTGGATAGAAGTAGTCATAGAATGTACGCTGGAATTCGTCCCAAGCCATAGTCCGCTGGCACCCTTCCTATGAGACTACATCCCACCATATTTTGGCAGAATCTCGCAGCATGTAAGTTGCGAGCTTCACCCATCTGTCTGGGGGTGTCTCCAGATGATCGAAGATGGAAAACATGGTTTCTAGCCATGACACTGCAACCTGAGGTCCTCCATCCCCTGTGAAAGTGGGAGGATGGTGCTGTTGAAAGACTTGCGTTAGCTCTGCCATAGACAGGGCAGGATGCTGAGCTCCCTAGAAGGTTTGCATGAACCTCATGAAACCCTCTCTGAACTGAGCATCTGCACCAGTGTCCAGAATCATTGCAGGTTCCATATCCGGAACAATCAGCGGAACTACTGGTAGTCCATGGTCTGCCGTATCAGGCGTACGGTCACCGCCTGGTTCCTGACGTGCAACATGAGGACGTCTTGGTGCCATAGTACTGAAAGATCAAATACACATATCTGATTTAGGATAAAAAAGGACAGAAAACACAAGGGTATAAAATGGGAATCAGGAGAGAGAAACACTTAAATTTGAAAAACTAAACTACACGGCATGTATTTAAACTACACAGCGTGTTTGTTAAAGCCATTTACATGGGCGTGTAATTCTGCCACCACTGGTTGTGTAACGTTCCAGACTACACGGCGTGTTGTCCCAAAACACGGCGTGTACTTGAACTCCACTCCCCTGCCCGAGTCTCTTTGCACGGATAACCTACACGGTCCTCCTAATTCTAAACTACACGGCATGTGCACTAAGGACACAGCGTGTATAAGCCAGGATCCGGTGGCCCGTGTAGCAGGTTACACAGCTGGCCACACGGATAACCCCTTACACGGCGTGTTCCTAACAAACACGGCATGTATAAGAGAAGATAACACTGACCTGTGTTGTTCGTGACACGGCCGGGTACCTAGAAGAAACTACACGGTGTGTAATTATAACACACGGCATGTACTACATGAGTTTCCCTAACCCGTGTTGTTAGTGACACGGCTGGGTACACGGTTGACTACTACACGACGTGTACTTATGGTACGCGGCGTGTCCCCGAAGATTTTCCGCGACCTCGTGTTTTTGTTCACATAGATAGAAACACGGTTTAAAAACTACAGGGTGTGTATGAATAAAGTACACACCGTGTATTCTGGGTTTTTTCAGGCAGTAGCTCTGAAACTGCTTTGAATGCCAGAAACACTGAAAAACGACCAGCTATGTGCCAAATTCCGATCCATGGGGGCCCATACTCCCCACGAATCAAAGATTGGCATCATAACAATGCATACAACAAGTAAACAACATAACAAACAATGATCCGCCAAATTCCAATCCTCGAGGGGCCATAACACCTCCAAGACCAGAGCTTGGCGCCCATGCTAAACAGGCTGTAAAAGAAGTAATACTCTATCAGCGCAACAAGTATTTCTATCACAGCAACTACCACAACGGCATGCATAATCTATCACGACATCTATCACAATAGCATGCAATTCTAATGCACCCTAGATGGCATGGTAAAATGCATGAAAAGTGATTTCCTACCCAGTGCCTATATGATGCATGAGATGAAACACCCTCATATCATCGGGTTGCAACCAAATAGAACCATAATAATATAAACTGTAACAACACAAAACATGTGCATCACTCAACGGTGAAATATAATAAACTGTAACACTTGCAAAAACTGAAAATTACAATTACGAGGTAATATAGATTTTCCCTATACATGGGTTAATTACTCCCGGGCACAGTTAAGTACTAACTACCCATTTCTTCCTATCCCTGGCTATTGTCTCAAAACAGTAAGCAATAGTAAAGAAAGAAAATTCCTCTGATACCACTTTGTAACAACCCGAGTCTGGAGCCACATAACCGGTGCCCCGTACCTGGTTCGTCACATGACCTCAAGCGCGTTTCCCCAAACGCCAGAGGCTGCCGACTAACAGCGAGGGTCTTGGTGAGTCAGTGGGGAAACTATGCCCTCATTTGGTAAAGTATGCAGTGGAAGAATAAGCATAAACAATAGCGGAAGTAGTAAGTAGCATGTAACAACTGGACTGAAAGTAAAAGAAATGTTTGATATAATAATGATGCAGAATGGTACATGTATCTTTGGAAAGCAGTAAAAAAACAACGTGCTGAAATATTACTGAAACCAAAGTACTAAATGTAGACATCAACTCCAGCAGCATCACGGGCCAAGGCCCGGTCCCATGCTCTCCAGATCTGACCAGCAATCAAGTACCTAAGGTAGAAGGGCCACAATACCTACCTATACCTGCAACCATATAATCTGTTTGGGCCAAAAGGAGGACCCAAACAAGGTGTGAGACTAATACCAGTAGGCAACCACCACAAGATTTGTGCCCTACTGTCAGTGAGTGATATAGAAAAAGTAAAGGTAAATAAATGCAGTAAACAATTCTACCAATTACCAATTACCATTCACATTCATTTATTTACACAACCAGGGAAAACCAGCAAAGTTTTCTATTCCATGATAAGCAAGTAACACAACAGGTATCTAAAAAGACTACCTAAACACAAGCAGTACAAAACCCAATATTGTAATTTGGCTTGGTGGACCCATCACAACCAACCATCAAAATTCACATTGACTCTCTGGGTGGCTTAAACTAGAAGACCCCTATAGTCTAGTAATCAAACAAGGCACAAACACTCTGGGAAGCTTTCACGTCAATTCCCCTATGGTCTTGCAACGATATCTACAGACTCTCTGAGGAAGCACTTACGTCTAATTCCTCCTATGGTCTCAATGCGTGGGTAACTAAGAACACTCTTGGGAAGCACAAAGTCCTATTCCTGTAGGTCCTGTGTATGAAACTAAAACCAACAGACCCTCTAGGGAAGCCCTTAATCGTCTATTCCCTCTTTGATCTCCCGCCCCAGGTTCTCACAACCCTGAGCAGTCCAGTCGTACGTCATCGACTGTTAGCAGCCCAAAGTAAGTTAAACAACTACATGGCTAATAGCTACCATACTTCAAAAGTATTCCAATAGTAGGAAACACATGCAATCAGTGATAACAAGCAACTAACAATTGTAATAGGGTTGCCTCACGACAACGGTGCCAAACGGTGATAAACAGCCGAATGAGATAGGTAAACACCCATGGGGTGATCCTCAAACATGAAACCAAGAATTATTTAGTAGCAGTTCATCATAAGATAACAAGAAATCTAGGTCAGATAAACAATAGGATCAAAATCCTAAACCCGAGATACCCGACACATGGGTATCCGAAACTTTTGCAACCAAAACTCAAAGAACTTCAACGTAGGGCAAGAAACCACCTACCTAGATCCTCAGAGATCGATATACTTGATCCTTGGCCCGTGAATCGGCCTAAAATGGAGTAGATATGCAAAAACGTCTAAAATGTTCAACCTCAGATAACTCACGCGAGAGGAAGAATCAGGAAATGAGGCTAAAGAAGAACCAAGAACTAACCACTGTGATTATTCTGCAACCGACGGAGTTTGATTTGGACAATCGGTGACAGATCGGTGGCTCGGAGAAAAAACGGCCTCCTCGGATGTTCTGGATAGAATTAGGCAGAGAAGAAGATGTTTCCCATCATTAGAGGCGACCCCAGGTCGATTAATGAAATAAAAAAGTACATGGCGTGTAGTGGGTTTTTCCGTACTCCGCCAAAATCGGTCTCCACGTCACCCATACACACCGTGTGTGTGGCACGGTCTCGACCAACACACAACTTCGAGTGGCCGAGGAGTACACGGTGTGTACTCATAAAGTACACGACGTGCACTCTGAAAATTTCCAGATTCTTCATTTTTTCTTAAAAAGCCCATAAAAGAGATCCGTACCTGAAACCGAAGCTCCAGGTTCTTACATTGGACAACAATCAGATCTCGTGGTGGGGACCACCACGTCATATATTTATATTCACCCAAATAAGGAGGATTCACTACCACAAAGCAGACTTTTATCAGCACTAAAAAAATCCTTTATCTGCGCTAAAAAAGCGTTGTTAATCGAGCTGCTATTAAAGGGGGTACCCTTTATCGTCGCTAAAAAAAGCATTTATCTGTGCTAAAAAAGTGTTGTTAATTGATCCGCTATTAAAGGGGGTACCCTTTATCAGTGCTAAAAAAGTGCTGATAAAGTCCTCATTTATCAGCGCTTCAACAAGCACTGATAAAGGCTTCCCTGTCTGGGCAAGCTGTTCATATAACAGCACACCCAGTAACCTGCAAAAAAATTAAACATCCGACCAAAATAATCAAACCATCAAAAATAACCTACACAAACCAGCAAAAACCTACTAAAAAATAACCAATCATAGTATATATATACAAAAGAACCACATACACAATGCAAATGATGAAAAAACAAGCAACACACACAAAAGTTTAGCAAACAATGTTATATACATTTAATTGAGATCATGAATACAAAAATATTTACTCATGATATATACCAAAAACACACTTCTATATACATTTTGGAAAATGTTTTATAAAATTACATTTATAAATATCAAACAAATAGTTAAAAACATTAATGTTTTATCTTTTGACGTCTGTGGTCCCCTCTAAAAAATGTCCTCTGATGGTAATAGTCGTCGAACAAATCATCTCAACTCGAGAAAAAGGTTTCACCTATATAAGAAAAAAATATTACGTTAATAATACTATAAAGAAATAAATTAAACATCAATATGAAGAATACATTAAAAAATGTCAATTTTTAGTAAAAATGACACATTTGAAGTCATACCGGTGACACAGTGTGTCTTATTGAGGTGGGATTGATTTATACACGCCACAAATGACTTATGGATCAGTTTCCTAAAGTATCAAAACAATCGAAATGCATTTCCTCAGTTTTTAGTATGTCAGTTGTTTTTTGTACTAAAATGTCATTTCAAATTGAAAACATGCAATTTGAGTCATACCGGTCGCATCATGCATCAGTTTGATGTGAGACTACTTTATACACATCACAAAAGGACTTATGAATCTTTTTCCTTAATTTGGAAGACAATCAGAGTGTGTTTTCTTGGTTTTCAGTGAGTGGAGTGTTTTGAGTTAAAATGTCAATTTTAAACTGATAGCGGACACTTTTAGTCATACCGGTCACACTGTTCGTTGAATTGAGATGACATTGATTCCTACACATCACAACTGACTCATGTATTGTTGTCCTAAAGTATCAAAACAATCCGAATGTGTTTTTTTGGTTTTCAGTATGTCAGTTGTGTTTTTTACTTGAATTAATGTCAATTTTTATTAACAATGACACATTTAGAGTCATACTGGTGACATCGTGCGTCGAATTGAGGTGGGGTTGATTCCTACATGTCAAAAATGACTCAGAGATCATTTTCCTAATGTATAAAAACCATCGGAATGCATTTATTCAGTTTTCAGTATGTAAGATGTGTTTTTTTACTAAAATGTCATTTCAAACCGAAAACATGCAATTTGAGTGATGCACACCTGTCGTAGGGCGTGGCAAAAGTAATTTATTTTCCTAATGCAGCATAGAGGCTGACCAGGGTCGTCTCACTTGAGGAGCTTTCTCAGTTGTTCATTTACTTAATCTATATCACCTAAACTAATTATTTTATTACTATTTTTAATTAATCAAAGAATGCATTGAAATTTAAAATTCAAATTAAATGTTAAAACTAACATGCACTTACAGAATGAAATTATTGAAGAAAGAACTTGGTCCTAGGGTTGGATAACATGGCTTCATTCATTATTTATTTGTTGTTTAAATTAAATTTGATAATTCATTTATTGAAACCTCATTAATGAATTACATTCCCTTGATTTATTTATTGTGTGATTTTAGTATGCATCCGGCACACCAAACCACACCTCCTCCAATAGTCAAATAGGATAACACCTCAACCGAGAATGTTATTCCTACAAGGCCCGACTCCACTGTATTCCGTTTCATACCTTATGGAAACCCCAACTCCACCGTATGAAAGGATTTCCTAAGATAAGGGAGGGAAAATTATTAATCAATGAAAAGAAATGGAATTGAAAATAATATCGTAGTGGACGACCGCCACACCCGTGCAATATTCTCACCTCCACCACAAATAGATTTAAAACATTTTTTTTAATTTGAAGTGCAATAATGAATAACGTCATGAATCCTCCCCTATTTCCAAGCCTCAAGTTAGTCACTTACCATGGCAAAGTGTAAAGAGATCACAATGGAAAGATGGAAGAGAGATAAGAAAAACTAAAGTTATAAGTGAAAAGGGGTGGAAGAAGAAATGGGAAACACTTTAATAAAATGATTATGAATGAATTACATAAGAAATGAAAACTAAAATAAAAAAAATAAATAAAGAAATATAACTCCTAAATGGCCCTTTGGCATCCTCTCCTTGGTGCCCCGGATGTTGTTGGGAAGGAATTGGAATGTGTTGAGGAGGAGGAGCTCTCCTCCTTTTATAGGCAGAATTCGACCCCCGAAATATTGAGCGTTTTAGACCCCATTAATGACCTCTTCACGCGTTCCACCCTTCACTAATATTGTTCAAAATCATCTTGGTCGTCTCTCCTAAAAATTTCAGCTAATTTTAAAACTGGATGAAGGAGTTATGAATTTTTCATTCTCGATTTTTGTTTCTGGACGAAACTTCCAGGATGGTTCCTCCAAATGTATGTCATTTAATGGACTCCTTAATGACTGCAAAATTTCCCCAAATTTCTTGTAGAGTCGGAACTATATGTCCTCGTCATATCCCAGGTGGAAACACATCATTTAGATATTTTTAGGCCGAGTTTGATGTCCATTATGTTGGGTGGGTCCACGCTGTCCGCCCGGAAAAATTCCCAACTTCAATGAATTTTTGGACCATTTAGATGGCCGAATCAGTTCCTGGTCCAGAAGAAAAACATGAAGGAAATAAAATAAGGATTATAAAAAAATTTGAATCAGAAAATTTGGAATTTTATTTTTCCATAAATGACCGAAATACCCCTGACTTAAAAATCTGTCAAAAATCCAGAAATAATCGTTTTTCACATTTGGGTTCAAAATAACACTAAAACCTAAAAACATGACAATTACCAATCCAATAACACTTTTGTGGGATTATAAACAATGATATTCAATATAAATTAATTGAAAATATTTGCTCTATCATTTATTCATACCGGTCGCATCGTGCGTCAGTTTAACATGAGATTGCTTCATACATGTGAAAAAGGACTTACAAATCATTGTCTTTAATTTAGAAGACAATCCGATCCCGTTTTCTTGGTTTTTAGTGAGTGAAACATTTTGAGTTAAAATGTCAATTTTAAAATAATAGCGGACCCTTTTAGTCATACCGGTCACACCATTGGTCAGATTGAGGTGGGGTTGATTCATACACATCAAAACTAACTCATGGAACGTTCTCCTAAAGTATCAAAACAATAAGAATGAATTTTCTTGGTTTTCAGTATGTTAGTTGTGTTTTTTACTAGAATTGTTGTCAATTTTAAATAACAAAACACATTTTGAGTCATACTGGTGACACTGCGCATCAGATTGAGGTGCGGTTGATTTATACATTTAAAAAATGACTGATGGATCGTTTTTGTAAAGTATCAAAACAATCAGAATACATTTCCTCAGTTTTCAGCATGCCAGATGTGTTTTTTCACTAAAATGTCATTTCAAGCCAAAAACATGCAATTTGAGTTATATCGGTCACATAGTGTGTCAGTTTGACATGAGACTACTTCATACACGTCACAAAGGACTTACAAATTGTTTTCCTTAATTTGGAAGACAATCAGAGAATGTTTACTTGGCTTTTAGTGAGTGTCACGTTTTGAGTTAAAATGTCAATTTTAAACTGATAGTGGACACTTTTAGTTATACCAGTCACACCATTCGTCAGATTGAGGTGGGGTTGATTTTTACACATCAAAACTAACTCATGGATTATTTTCCTAAATTATCAAAACAATCCAAATGTGTTTGCTCAGTTTTCAGTATGTTAGTTGTGTTTTTTACTTGAATTAATATCAATTTTAAATAACAAGACACAATTGGAGTCGTACTGGTGACACCATGAATCGAATTGAGGTGAGGTTTATTCCTAAACATCAAAAATGACTGATGCATCATTATACTAAAGTATCAAAATAATTGGAATGCATTTCCTCATTTTTCAGTATGTCAGTTGTGTTTTTTTCACTAAAATGGCATTTCAAACTGAAAACATGCAATTTGAGTCATACCGGTTGCATCATGTGTCAGTTTTATTTGAGACTACTTCATACACATCAAAAAGGAATTACGAATCATTTTACTTAATTTGGAAGACAATCAGATTGCATTTTCTTAGTTTTCAGTGAGTGACACTTAGCAGACACTTTTAGTCATATCGGTCACACCATTCATCGGATTGAGGTGGGGTTGATTCCTACATGTCACAATTGACTCATGGATCATTTTCTTAAAGTATCAAAACAACACGAATGAATTTTCTCAGAATTCAGTATGTTGGTTGTGTTTTTTGACTTGAACAAAGGTCAATTTTGAATAACAAGACACATTTGGATTCATACTGGTGACACCGTGCATCTGATTGAGATGCAGTTGATTCCTACAGGTCAAAATGACTGATGGATCATTTTATAAAAGTATCAAAACAATCAGAATGAATTTCCTCAGTTTTTAGTATGTCAGTTTTGTTTTTTCACTAAAATGTTATTTCAAACCGAAAACATGAAATTTCAGTTATATCGGTCGCATCGTACGTCAGTTTGACATGAGACTGCTTCATAAAAATTCCAAAGGACTTAAGAATAATTTTCCTTAATTTGGAAGACAATCCGAGCAAGTTTTCTTGGTTTTCAGTGAGTGACGCGCTTTGAGTTAAAATGTCAATTTTAAACTAATAGCGGACACTTTTAGTCATACCGGTCACACCGTTCTTCGGATTAAGGTGGGGTTGATTCCTACATGTCAAAAATGACTCATGGATCATTTTCCTAAAGTATCAAAATAATATGAATGTGTTTTCTTGGATTTTAGTATGGAAATTGTGTTTTTTTACTTGAATTAATGTCAATTTTAAATAACAAGACACATTTGGAGTCATACCGGTGACACTGTGCGTCGGATTGAGGTGCAGTTGATTCCTACATGTTAGAAATGACTGATGTATCATTTTCTTAAAGTATCAAAACAATCAGAATGACTTTCCTCAGTTTTCAGCATGTCAGTTGTGTTTTTTCACTAAATGAATTTCATGTTGATTGGTTTTTTAAAAGAAATTGGTGGTCCTTATTTACAGGGTATGTATGTTTTTTATAGACCACAAAAGACAATGAGTATCCAGAAGGGGTTTCCCCATCCCTTGAGTTTGTTGTGACATCTTTGATCCCTATATAGTTGAAACAAAATAACATCCTCCTTCTCCAGCATAGCATTAGTCAGCCCAGTGAATAACCAACTATCATATATTCAGGACCTTCAAATGAATATATGATAGTTGGTTCTTCATCGGGTCGACTAAAGAGTAGAGTAAGCTCCTATGCGTTTTATGTTTCAATATGTCACGACAAACTCAAGGGATGGGGAAACCCCTTCAGGATACTCATTATCTTTTGTGGTCTATCAACAACACACATACCCTGTAAATGAGGACCACCAATTTCTTTTAAAAAAAACTCAACATTCAATTAATTAGTGCGCAAAAAAGGACCACCAATGAACATGATTTTCAGCAGGGTGTTTAGCCTATACAAATCACAACATTACCATCAAACAAAGAAAAATATAAGGTAGACAAGATTATTGAAGTCGAAATTATTTGAGAAGTTTTCCATCTTAATTCTATATTTGTACATTCTTCCATCAGGTATGTTGCCCATTCATTTCTAGGCACATCTATATCATATTGTGAATATGACTGTTTTCAGTAGTCATGGTAGTACTAAAAATATATAAATACACAAAGTATTAATAGGTATTTTAAAGGAAATAGAAATTATCTTCGAAAATACCTCTTTAGGGATGTTGGTTTGTTCATAGAATATGATCTCTTTCATAAATTTACAAACATAATAACCATAGTCTTTATCATTTGTTTGTTTCGAGAACTGCAAAAATATTGAAAAAATAAGTAATTTTTTTATGTGTTTGGATAGTGAAATATTATTATATATACCCTTATTTTTATCTAGTCATAGTAATTGTCAGGTTTCTTATCCTTTTCCCCTGGCTTCATTCCATGATGTAGAAGATATTCACACACCACCCTACCATAATAGAATCCTCATTAAAAGTTAATATAAATTATATAACTAGATGTTTTGTTCTAAAATGTTGGATATAGTGTATTACAAATTGAAAAACACCATCATTTGTGGTTGGTTTGTTGGATATCCATGCATTGAGTCTAGAAAATAAATCATTGGAGTATTTAAATTGACCGTAGTGAGCATCCAATACTGCCTAAGAACTCAAAAAAGAATAAGTAATGAAATAAATTAAAATATATTTGATATGATTAAATTATAGAGTTTTACCCCTACATCGTTGGTATTAAGAAGAGTCGATCATCCGTAATTTTCCTATTAAACGATTTGAGCAGTCCTACCACTAGTTCACCCTCTTTCTTGGAAATTATGTTTTCTTGTTCTATAGAGGTGAAGTGAGGACTAACGAGTCAAAATTTTTGTTCATGGAGAAATCCCTTAAATTGTTTTTCATATATACGCCTGCGAAAAATATGAAATGTATTTAGTCAAAATTATCATATTATATCATCTTTTGGAAAATCAAATCATGAAAACATACCCCATGTAAACATTTATAACTGAGTCGCCTAACCAATAATAGTCAAGGATTTCAATTGCACTCTAAACACCATTGAATTCTGGATCTTCCCCTCTATACATATTTGCTTAAAAATAAATTATGTGATTACCACCATCTTTCAACTTCATATCCACATGATCTTTAAATGATAATAAATGTGGATATATAATAGGGGGGTTAAGGTGGTTTGGGTATATCGTTTTGATCGGTTGGTTGATCCTTGTGATGGTTTTGAATCGGTCTTTCATTTCACCCCCATCCCTTTTCCCATCTGTAATAATTGCATCGGTTCAAACCTTTTTTCATTAAATGTTTAAGGTTTAGATTGAAAATTAAATTGGAAATGAATACCTCATTGTCGATATGTTTTTTACAAGATGTGACAACCATGTGATGAATGTTCCTAGAGCTTGTTCGACTGTATAATTATTTGCATCATCAATTGGAATAGGTGTCTTGGCACTCAGATCTAGGGCTACAGTAATTAACACTCTGACATGAGCTGTTGAAAGTGGTATTTTGTGTAGCATGTCATTATGGATATTGAACATCGTATCCCTCACTATATGGCGATGGGTGGGTTTTGATAGAAATAAATCATAGTCATTTTCACCCTGTAAAATATCAATACAAGAAAGGTATCAATGTATAGTGTCTATCTGATTCACATTTCATAGGAAAAATTATTAGAAAATTGACTACCTCAATTAAGAATTGTTTTTGAGGGGAATGAATCGTCTCAAAACTGGTGGGGGTGGGGTGGGATCTTCACGCACATGCTATTCTTCAGTCTTTTTTTCTCTTCGCCTCCCCCCATCAAACATACTATCAAATCTCTCTGGTATTGTAATTATTCTTGAAACATAGCTAATTTTTCTCTCATCCATTTCATTTCCTCTATTTGATCCTCCACTTTTTTTTCTCAAACTATGTTCAGGGTGTCACCCCAAAACCCACACCTCTGACATGACCATACTTTTCTGGATTCTTTAAGGCCACTAAAAGTATGTCTGCATCTGGTGTGGGTGTTGTTCATTCTTGTGACTGTGTCAGATATAAAATAAAAGAAAATAAGTAATCATTGTTATGTAATAAATATTTAAAGATTTTTTTATTATGTCATACTTACACATGTTTCCCAAACTTTTTGTGTGTTTTCATCTATTAGTTTTCCATATTTAGTTACATGTGCATCCTTCCATAGCACATGGTGTGGGACGGAAGTGGTTGTGGATTTGGACTCTTCAATAAGTATATAAACAAAAGAACATTGTTATTGTTTTGTTTTATTTCACATAAAAGTATTATGGTAGATTTAAAATACGTACCATTTTTTTCAAGTAATGCGTACCCCATCCTTACTTTACAACAAGGGTACGCTGGTTTTGATGCTTGTTGTTTATTTTCAGCACTTAGTTGATGTTTCATAAATAAAACACTGTCAATCAAAGTGATGAATACACATACTATCAAATAACATATTACCAGACACAATGTACCTGAAAAGACTATTTCGCACGATGGCTAGTAAACAAATCCCATGATGCTTGGGTTATTAGGTGTGCATAAATAAGTGGTGGGTGCAGTTTTAATTTTACTTCAGCATCTTTAAGATGATATTTTGAAAAGTATGCGAAAACCCTTGTGAATCCTTCCAGAAACTCTTAAGACATAGTCTTTGGGCGAGTCATCTACTATAAATGCACTATACAAGAGATGATGAAGTGTAAGTCAATGTTTCATTATTTAATTTTTAGTAAATTAAAAAAAGGATATCATAATGTTACAATAATATATCCTCACATCAATGTCTTAATCTCAACCACAACATGGTTACATGAAGTTACATCAATCTCCACACATTTCCGAGTGACAATTCCAATGTAACTACTAAACATGTCCTTGTTGGGGTTAACATGTTGGACCCACTTATTCTATCCAATCTCATATTTGATTCCTTTCTCTTTATCCTTAATGATTTTTTATAATATCATCAATCTACGAAGCTCCTATTTTTTATGTGTCATTGGTGTTTCATCACCTTTCAATTCCTCAGATCCACCATCATCAATATGTTACTCTGACTTTAGAGGGCTAGCATTGGTATGTGCAGATGGTAGTTGTACCTCTGTACTAGGAGCAACAACATGTTGAGAAACTTGTTGTTCGTCTACACTATGAGCAGCAGTAGGTTAAGAAACATGTTGTGCCTAGGGATTGGGAGCATCATCACATGCAGAAGTCATTATATTCAAAATTGGTTTAATATTTAATTTAGATAACATAAAAGAAGTAACAAACATATATTAACATAAGGCAACAGGTAGAGAAACCTGCTATTCGTCTACACTATGAGCAGTAGTAGGTTGAGAAACCTCTTGTGCCTGGGGATTGGGAGAATCATCACGTACATAATTAATTATCTAGAAAAGTGGTTTAACATTTAATTTAGATAACATAAAATCATCAGTGAATAGATATTAACATAAAGTAACATGATGTATATTAGAAAAAATATATAACCTGATTATTGAACTCTCTTTTTTTAAAGGTTGAAGGGATTTGAACACTCTATTGACTATCCAAATCCCTTTATTGTGGTCTCCTCTAACATACAAAATGCTGTCTACACTGGGACCGCTGCGAAATGATTTTTAACTCCTAAGTAAAGGGTTATCCTCTGTTAAATTTTCATCTAACTCTTTAGTGGTTTTGGTCGATAATAGAACAATTGACCAGTTTTGGTTTGCAAGATCTAGAACATAAAATACTTGTACTATCTATGATTCCATTATAAATGGTTCATCTTTGTACCCTTCTTTACTAAAATTAACATTCACAAATCCCAAATCATATATTTTAACAACACTTCTATTATCAACCCACTTTTATTGAAAAATTGTCACTTAGAATGTCATATAATCCAACTCCCATATTTTTTTGATGATGCCAAAATATGACATGTTCACGTAAATTGGAATTATGTCCTTATCACAAAAAATATGCATAACTTCATCCATAAGTGTAACTCCACTATTCTGTCTGGTACTGTCTTCATCGTGTTTATTAGTATTGAATGTATAACCATTAATTACATAAGCATTGTATGATAATACGTACACACTTGGTCTTCCAGCTAGCCATTGAAGTTGTTTTGAAATTGAGTCTGGATTTTCATTTGACTCCTTAAAAATATGGTTCTGAAACCATCCTATAAACTGTGGATTATGTTTATTTGAGATCTATTTTTTATCCCTTGATGGATTTGAATTCCTAAGAATATATTTGTGGGTTTCAACATATGGGTCAATGTCCAAATTGTTATGCAAAATGTAAAGGTGGGAATCTTTCCGATCTATAATATTGATTCTGAAGACCTCCTTTACAAAAATTCCTTCACCAACAAGTCGCCCAATGTGATGAGATTTCGTTAAAACAATGATTTTCACACTGAGTTGGTATTTGGTACAGAATTCAATGGCTTCCTCAACAATATATCTCTCCACAATACAACCCTATGGCCAACTTCAATTTTTGACATAACCTTTCAAAATCTCTAAATACCGTTCAATGGGGTACATCCATCTATAGTACAAAGGACCACATAGACGGATCTCTCTCACCAAGTGAACAATAAAATGAACCATCATATCAAAGAATGTTAGTGGGAAAAACATATCAAATTCACATTATATGATGACAATTTCTCTTTCCATAGTCAGAAAATTTTCTGGGTCTATAACTTTTCTATATATAGATTTGAAGAAGAAACATAGGTTTGTTGATGTATGACATACATTCTTGGAAAAAATGCAACGTAAACCTATAGTAATTAGATCTTGCATCAAAGAATGATAGTCATGTGATTTCATACCTTTTAAATTTAATGGTGCATTGAAACAATGTTATTTATATTTAATAAATACCCCTCTAGAACCTTTATGTCATTCAAGAAGTTGCAAAACTGATATCTCTCCTGCATGGGTAGAGTGTAAGCAGCATGAGGGAGAAATGTTCATTTCTCACCCTTCACTGGTGCAAACTCTTCTCATATTCTCACGTCAACCATGTCCAACCTAGCCATAATTCCATCCTTTTTTTACCAGGTGTATTTAGCAATGTGTCGATGACACTATCACATATATTTTTATCAACATGCATAACATCAATAAAACATCTGATGTACAGACAATTCCAATATGGTATTCAAAAAAATTGATTTCTTTTTACAACAGGTTTTCGTAAGGTTATTTGAAAATAGTTTACCGAAATTAGTGTCCACATATTTAACTTTATCAAACAGTTGATCACCTATTAGTGGAGATGATGGTGTATATTCTTCTGAACTTCCATCGAATGACGTCGTCCAAGATCAGTACTTATGTCATCAGGGTAGAAATCTATGATGCCCTAGAAACACAGTTTTTGATAAATTTTTCAACCTAATTGATTGTATACCTTGTTCGCAGATAGGATAACCAAGAGTTCCTTTAATTTTATATCCTGAAAAATTACCATAAGTAGGAAAGTCATTTATCATCCCATACAACATGGATCTCAATGTGAAATCTTCATTTCTGTAAGCATCATACATTATAACTCTTGAATCCCACAAAAATTTCAAATCCTCGATCAGTGGAGCCAAATAAAACATCAATATCATTACCCAGTTGTTTTGGTTTTGATATAATCATAAATAACATGATGTGTTTTAATTTCATGCATAACTGCGATGGCAAGTTATAATTTACCAACATAACTAGCCATGTACTGTGAGTGCTATTTTGAAAACCAAAAGGATTCACTCCATTTGTAGATAACGCAAGACAAAGGTTTCTCGGCTCATTTCCAATGTCAGTATACTCACGATCAATTCTCTTCCACTGAGGAGAGCTTGCCAGATGTTGTATTTTTTCATCTTTATTTATTCTATCTGCATGCCATGTCAATTGATCTATAATCTCCTCATTTCCATATAGGCTTATAAACCTTGGAATGATTGGAACGTACCATGAAACTTTCATAGGACCAGATTCATATTTCTTGTATTGAGAAGCACCACACTTATGGCATTATCTAAGAGATTTTTGGTCCTTGAAAAATAGTATATAATCATTCAGGTAGGCGTGTATTCTTTCATAGATCATAACCATCGAGCATAGCATTCGTTTGGCATCATATGTTCATCTCGAGATCTCATTATCTTTTGGGATCATGTCATTCAAGAGAGAAAGTAATTCCACTAAATTGGCATCACTCCATCCATTTCCTACTTTCAAATTATACAGCTTCAGTATGGTTGACAATGCTGTATATTTAGTGCAACCATTATACAATGACATCTTTTTACAAATCTTTAACTGTTCAATTTTTTTTGGAAATCATGAAATTCATATTCAAATGTCCTTTTAATTTTTTTAATACAATCTTCATCATCATTCACATCTGTAATCACATCCTTGATATGGTATTCTTCATTATCCATGCTTGTAATCATATCAAATGATCTATAAAATGCAGCGTTATCCCAATCACTATCTACATTCACTTTTTTATTGTGTTTATTCTAACATTTATAACTTCTATATATCCTATGACAGATCAAGTGTTCTTCTAACTCCTCTTTACTAACTTATCTTGAATAACAACAATGTATACACAAACAAAGGATTTGAGATGGATCATATGCATGATCTTTTCCAAACTTGATGAACTCTTTCACTCCATATTCATACTCTTTTTTCAGACAATTGGCATCCATCTATTCTTTTTTCATATCCACCCTATTTGATTCAGTGATATTAATATTTTAAAAAATAAATACACAAAATATTGATATAAAAATTAACCAAGGATAAAAAAGTTATAGAATTTAAATCTCCGTTGAAAACTATTTATAAAATCACAGTTGAAATCCCATTAAAACCAACCATTTATACAAATTCATCTTTAAAATAACAAACCATTTTTAAAATAAACCAAATAGTTCCAAAAATCCTTTCTCAAAATCCCAATTATTTTTTTAAATAATTTTAACAAAATTTAAAACCAAAAAGCGTATGTTGAACACATATATTTTTTTAAGAAACATTTCAAAACACTTGAATCATTTTAAAAGTGAACCCCTAACAAAATAAATAGATGTCATTGTCACTTACCTCTATCTAGCCATTGAAAATAATTGATGGATTAATGCCTTATATGTCTCATGACACCCCCTATCTAGCTCTGATCACTAGTTTTAGTGTTCCTCCTATCAACCTTATGGACTGTCCAACCACCAATCAAGCATAATGGGTATGTAATCAATTTAATAATTTAATCCTCTATATAGAACCACTGATCAAGGAAAAAAATGTCATGGGATACACCATAGGTACTAGTGTGTGACGATCCAAAATGGTACTATAACTACATAGACCAACATATGATATATGTTTCATCCAAAAATAACATGATCAACCAATTAAACCATACTTAACTCATAATAATGGATCCTTCCCACTATCCTTGTCTTAAATACAACTAGGGGACCATAGAAGTGTGTGTACCAACTAGGGTAGCATGAATCAAGTCCTCCCACCTAGAAACCCAAGTTACCATAAAAAATAACCATGGAGGTGAGAAAGAAATCAAAATAATTGCTAAAAAATGTCTCGCACCTCACCTCAAACACCATCACATATAAAATCCCCTTTTCAAATCATAAATCCATCATATAAATAATCAATAACCCATAACTAGTGAAACAAGTATAAAGGAAATCATTGAGGGTAACATGAGAAATAAAAAATTTAATTTTTAAAGTGAAAAATGGGACTTCACATGAAAACCAACTTAGTATGTAGAGTCTCACTCCCCTTCTTTAAAGTCTCTTCATTTCAATGATTTTGGAAGCAATTGAAAAAAAATCCCTTTTTTTCTTCCAAAACATTCTCTAAGAACATGTAAAATTCCTTTGAAAAATCAAAAAAAGCATAAGACCTAAATTTACTATTAAAAACATTTAAATGACCCTATTAACCTTTTCAAATATTCTTTTCATGGGAATTAATATAATTTAAAAATAGTACATGAAATTCTTATAAAAACCCCCTTATGAAAATCCAATAATTTAAGAAAGAAAATTGTAATTTCACCCAAAAACCTACACATTACTATAATTTAATTGAAAATAAATTTATAAAGTATAAATATTCCATGAATTATAAAATAAAGGAAGAGAAAAGAAACACAAACTTTAAACCGAATGGTAACCAATACCCAACATGTCACCTTCCATGTAAAACACTCAGAAAACCTAAAGCCATAAATCATCATGAAAAATGAATTTTAGTTCCTAGGAGAAGGAGAAACCTATGGGAAATAAAGAATAGAAGAGGGATGGGGTAGATAAAGGATAAAGAGTGGGAATAATTCTTTAAATGGAAAAAATAATTTTTTTCTTAAATAATTCAAAAAAATCACATAACACGAACTTAAGAAATCATAGAATATTATAATTCTCATTTTCCAAAATAAATCATATCATAATAACATATAAATTCTGAATAAAATATCACTACTTGGAAAACAATCCTAAGAAGATAAATATAAGTTAAAATAAAACCTTTTCACAACAAATTTTTAAAACATTGAAGTGAAAATTATATTTAATTTTTTTTGAAGGGAAGTAGATCACTATTGAAAACATTATTATAAATATTTCCTAATAAAAAGTTATTAAATATACACAAAGGTTTTAAAAATGAGAAGTACAAATACTTTAAAAATGTTTACTTTTAATAGTATCCTTAATAATTCAAACTTAAAAAAGACATAATGTATTCATGGGGAAAGCCCTCTGTAATATGGTAAATAAGAGATCCCTAAGTCATGGTGTTGTAGGTGTGTGAGACAATTAGTTTGTTTGGGGAACGATCTATGAACTATCAAGGGATGAGTAGTGTGCTGATGAAATCTAAGTTTGGAAATTCGTTGTGGGTGTTAGCTCATCATGATAGTTTGTAATTTGAGTAATTATTAGTTATGGTTCATGAAAATCCTATAAATGTTTTGGTCACTAAAAAGACCTTGTGAGGAAGTGGAGAGTCAAACTATAAGAGTCATGTCTGGGTAAGTGGATGGGTCCTTGAGTTATTCCATTGGGTTTAGTGATGTGATCATGTATGGGAGTTTTTGGAAATGATTGTGACTGTCAATATTCAGATGACAATGAGATATGTTCATGCTTATGTTTTGGTAGTGATGGAATTTCTTAGTGCACATTGGTAGTGGTGTGTAGGTGAACCTAACCCGTAGGTAGAGGTGGTTGGTTTTGTGTGTGCGCATAAGTGGACGAGTTACACTGGTAGATGATAGATACTCATGTAAGGGTATCGATTAGAGGAGACAAAGAATAAATCAAGGATGTCAACCTATAGAGTGGGGCTTGGGTTGTTAGGGGAACTTGGTGATGGGAGCTAGTATGGTTTGTTACTTAGTTCACGGGTTGAATCATATGACAAATCATAATGAAGTTTTATTTAGACATCTACACTTGGGAAATTAATAAAAACATAGTATTATTTAGACATCATTTTAGAAACATATACTTTGAATTATTGATTGGATTGAAACGGTATTGAGAAGGAAGGTGGTGCCTAACATTATCGTTTTTTGAATCGTGAGCATATTCAAGAAGAATATTGGATTTGGGAGTCTGATGCTTAGGATCAGTGGCCCAAGATGGTCGAGCAAGACCTATAGAGACACTTCTTAGGGATGATAAGTCCTTATAGGGGGAGATTGTAATGGACTCAGACTCTCTAGGTGTGTTATTCCTTATTTTCAGCCTTTATTTTAAGCGATTTTAGTTATTATCTTTTAGGGTGAAATCATTCCCATAGTTATGTATGTCGATACCCATTTGGTTATTACCAACCCATAGTGATCTGGAATGGGCTCCAGGCCTTGTACCAAGCCATCCTGGGTGACATGTCATGTCGAACCATGTTAGGTTGTTACATTTATTCACATTAATACTTATGGGAATAAACATTTTAATCACTATCTGAATGTCATTATCTTCACAAACTAGAGGCTCAAGCTTAATCTACTTCATGGTGTGATACTCTTTATTATAGATTGTAATTGTTAACCACAAAATTTCATAGCTCACACATAAAAAACATGTTATGTAGAATATATCCTAATTATCCTTTTACTAGAACATGAAAACATGACTTTCTCCATTATAGTGTATTCACATGGACTCCAAGTATACTTAATCATTCATACCGAGATGTCTTATATGGAATGGAAATCACAAAGTAGGTAGAACCACCAAGGTCTTCCTAAGACACTTCACTAAATTTATAAACTCCCCATGACATAAATAACTCTTACACATTCCCCTCATAGTGTGGCCATTATTACCATTACATGAACAACTCTTATATATAAATGGAATTATCTATATTACCATTAAAAAGTTTACAAATATTGATATTTCATATCCCATAGTGGATAGGCTCCCATTTTACAATACATTTCATGAATATTGTAACTTCCATATCATTCTACACTTATTTAAAAAAATTCTAAATTTGAGTTTCAAGCATAAGAAAATTCTTCAAATATTACTAAATCCTAAAATATTTTTATGGGGTAATATTAACACATAAAATTATACCATAAAAAATATATTTAACTATGTCATAATTTAATATACGAAACAAAATATTAGGCTAATAACACCGCTACAATACATTTCACCCACTTAAATTCAAAAGTTTAAAGAAATAACAATATTTATATTCTACCATGATGAAAACCCACATTGAATTGAATATTTTTAAATAAAAAATTCAAAATATGGTATAAAAAAATTGAATTTTACCAAATATAACTAGTGTAGAAACAAGGACCACCAACGAACTTGATTTTCATAGGGGTGTTTAGCTCATACAATTCAAAAATCACCATCAATATCAAAGTATAATAAGTAAACTCAATGAGAAAGAGGAAAAAACTAACCATAGAGGTGTGTTTAAGCACGTGGCGAAGGTGCATTCATGGTGTAGGAGAGACATAGTGGAGGAGAGGTGCCATAGAGGAGAGGAAATGGAAGAGGAGAGCCGTGGTGGAGAAGATCTACTGGTGGAGGAGAGGCGCGGCAGAGGAGAACCATGTAGAGAAGCTCAGTTTGTAGTGGTGGCTGAGGAGGATTAGGAGGAAGGAGAGGAGGGAGGAGGGGAGGATATGAGGGAGGAGAGGAGGCAGCGGTAGTGGCAGTGATTACAACAGTGGGGATCCTCTTCCATAAGATCTTGAGGGTGCGAGGAAGGAGGAGAAAGTTAGGGTTAATTTATAAAACCCGAAAACACTTTTATCAGCGCTAGATAAAAAGCACAGATAAAAGTATGTTTTATCAGCGCTAAAATTTAAAGCACTGATAAAGGCCCAACTTTATCAGTGCTAAAAAATCACTGATAAAGGCATGTTTTATCAGCGCTATAGTTGAAAGCTCTGATAAAACATGCCTTTATCAACGCTAAAAAGGTGATGATAAATGGATGTTTTATCATCATTTTTTAATTAGCGCTAATAAAATATACCGTTTATTCATAAGTATAAAATTATAACCAATATATTTATTAAATAAATATATTTATAATTTAAATTATAATTAAATATATATAAATTAAATTGATATATTATTTTTAATTTAAATTTCATAAGTATTTAAATATATATATATATGTTTGTGTCTGTGTATATATTCAAAACGTATTCATAAATATATATTTATCATTTAGAAAAAATATTTTGTAATTTTATAATTATTTAAACATATTTATATTTAATTATTTATATATAATTATAATTATATATAATATATTTAAAAAGAAAATAATTATATATAACTAAATATTTATATTTTTAAATATAATAAATACATTTATTGTTTATTTAAATATATTTATCATGATTTTAAGTATTTATGAGAAGATAAAGCTTCATATATATAGGAAATGAATGAATACACCAATTATATATAGTACTATAGTATATATGGACAACATTAGGGTAAACAATGAACATATATTCATGAGAAGAACGTACGCATCAATTGACACATTCATTTGGAAACATAAATTTATATATATATATATATATTTAAACAGTTTAAATATATATATATTAAAAATTATTTATATATAATATTATAAACATATAGTATAATAAATATATAATAAAGATATAACTAAAACTAATAAAAATATACATAAATAAAACATAAACATAATAAACATAATAAAAATGCGTTTTAATTTAATGTATACATATAAAAATTATTTTTTAATATAAATTAATAATATTTTCTATTAAAAACTTTTATCTATGCTATTATAAGCATTGATAAAAGTCCCTCTTTTACCAGTGCTTTTTGATTAGCGCTGATAAAACTCGAGCGCTTCCCTTGCTCGTATTTGTGGTAGTGATTATTGAATGCGCTATTGTGTGTGACCCTCTAGGACCTCATCTCAATAGAAATTAATAATACTCATAGACCAAGAGTGGTGTCTAGCAACCCATCAAGGCCCCTAAAGAGATAAGAAACAATCATAGAAATGAAAACCAACCTACGAACACACATTGCGTAATATAATCTCTTTATCACATGATATATCATAAAGTTGGACACACATTTGTGTCATGGTCCTTTCTTGATTTATTATTTTTTGATTTATCTAGATGGATTTACCTTCAACTACCATGGACATGGACTTGTTACTACCATACTGATCAACTTGCCCTGAGATATCACTTCGTTAGCTCAGAAATGAAAAATTCTATCTTAATCATCCAACCAATTTCATACCACCAATGACGCACCCAACACAAACTACCACACCATGACATCATTATCATAGTTTTCACCTTGCATAAAAGTATGTGATAAAATAGAAGACATTGATAATGATCTCAATTCAGGAGAAAAATACACATGTCTGTATATAGGAACAACCAATGTCATCCAAAACACGTAGTGTTCATATTGGAAGGTGTTTTCTCATGATGTCAACTACTAGAGATCCCCAAGTAAGAAATTCATTAGAATAAGTCTCAATGATTATGAGCCCCTATCACCTAATTTTCACACATCATCTGTGTCCTATCAGAATGATGTATCTGGAACATTGGACATTACTTTTCGATTACTATCATAGTATCTCTAGGTTCTCATTATGGCATGATAACCACTATAACCCTTTGATATGACACATAAAATAAAGAAATTACCATAAATAAAGTGTACCTATAAGTATTTACACTGTTATAGAGATATAAAAACATGTATATATATATATATATATGAAACTTTATACATGTAGTGATAATGAAAGTAAATCACGATTTGGGTCTAGGGAACCCACTTTCAACAACATATATGGCTAAACCACTTCCATATTTAGTATCTATACAAGGATTTATTTCTTGGAAGACTAAATAATATATACCATACCAAAAAAATTATGATATTTTCCTTCAATTAGACATATCCTAAATGTTTTTTATATGGAAATGTTTTTTAATTAATGTTTGATTAAATCTAGTTTCTAAGGTTTCTACAAAATTTTCTCTAATACCAACTATAAAGACCTTGACCCTAGTAGCTCAGAGTTGGTTGTTAATTTATTACCTTGGTACTAGATACGAGTGATCACCTCCCAATGGAATGAATAGTTTAGTATTTTTGGAAAACTAGATAAAAACATGATTCCCATATTACATTGAAAAAAAAAAATAAAACACGGTTAAAGAAAATATTCTACATCCTTGAACTCATTCAAAGATTCATTCTTCATGTCCTGGGGAAAGGAAACAAAATAAGGGTGAGATAAAATGATTTGTAAGTGTCATATACAATAGAATATATCTTTATTAAACAATTAATAATCAATATGTAAAGGTAAATAACTAAAAATAAATGGTAATTAATCAATAACTTGAGCATACTGAATATCATTGAAGGAATAAATGATGAATAAATAATTCCATATAAATAATCAAAAGATCATAAATCTTATCCATTGATATCATAAATATTAAAATAATCACATTGGAATCAATAAATAATTTTATAATGATGTAATTCATAATTATAGTTATATTAAACTTACTATCGAAGCCTTATTACAAGATATCTTACATAAATGGGTATATCCTCGGCCAAATATACAAACTAGTTTGTCTCATGGGATCTACTGATGCATCAAGTGGATATAACAGTCCCCTCCCATCACTTAATAAGTCTAATGCATTTTTCTTATATTAAATGTTCAATTTAATTCATATAAATTATACCTTATCAACAAATATCTATATTGAGTAAAGAATATAGAATATAAATATATTCCCCAACAAATCAAATTGCTTTCATAGTAAAACATCATATATATAAATGGTATATGATTTTGTAAATAAGATTATCCATGATACAAATAATATGGATATTTTAGGGAAAAGTGATGCCTGATAAAATATGATCATAATAAAGAGAACATTTCAAGAGAATTCTAATGACCACAAAATAAAAAAGAGATAAAATATAACCATAAATTCATCAGAAATATATAATTTTTACTAAAATAATGTTCTTTAGTGAAATAAATAAAAGGGATTCAAAACATTAAAATAATAATTCATTAAATATTTTTCTCTTTAAAAATAATTAAAACTTGTTGAAGAATCTAAATAGTGTATAATGATTATGGGAGCGGGAAAATCACCTATTAAATTTTTAAAAAGAAGGTCGAAAATTACCATTTTGGTGAAATGTATAATAATTCTTTTAAAACAATATAAAAAGTAAAGGATAACATAAAATTTCATTAATAAACCATTTTAGTTATTAAAATGGACTTTTGTATGATAATTTTGAAAAATATGGATATGGAAAAAAATATACCTGATCAAAAAGAGAAATAATAGGATATTTTATTTTCATTTTTTTTCTATTAGTTCAAGATCCAAATAGAGGAAAAATTGGAAGAAAAAAGGAAAATCCTTAAATATACTGAGGATAAGAAAATAGATGAAGTTTATGAAGGATAATCTATAAGATCACTTCAATGAAAAATATAACCAATCCTAGAAAAATAAGGTTATAAATAAATTCTTACCACTTTAGTAACTTTTATATTGTAAAATCTGGAAAAATTAAACTTAAATTGAAATTTTAATCATAATTAATAAATATATATTCATGTTGAATACATAAATGGGTCACTATATACACCACATAAAATGAAATAGGTGTATAATACCAAATGTATCTCAATGGAGGGGAAACTGAGATGAAATTCCTTACAAAGATCATATCATTGAAGTGAGAATTAATAAATGAAGTGATTATGTTTAAAAAATTTAAATGCACATAAATAAGTGGAAATAAAACATAAAATAATGAGATTTTATTACTCACATAATCTGATAATAATATATATAGTAAAGAATTAATATATCCTAATGAAAAAATTGAGTTATGAAACCCCTTACCTTACGCTTCCACATTGTTGAACTTGATTCACCCCCATGTATATTGTTTTTAAACAAGTTATTAATTTATATGAAAAGAAAATTCATATTTATAATATCATATATGATTCATTTATAACATTTTAGCACCAATTTATTAATAGCTCCTTTAAAATCATCATTTTCAGGTGTTAACTGTTTCATTTTTATGAAAGTTTCTGTTCAAAAGTTCCATTACTTATATTTTTATCATGGTACCATATTATCCAGAATTATAATCATGATATTAATATCATATATATTAATTATATACGTATTTTTAATCATCCATGAAATGATAAGATAAAAAAATCAATTACACTATTCATGGAGACGGTAGGCTGTACGCACACAAGAACAATGTTTTCACTTTTCAATGGATGGAATGAAAGAAAGGAAAATAATAATTCACATTTATTGAATCATTATGATATCATATAAATATATCATATATATTCATTAAATATATCCTTATTACCATCCATGTAAAGTGAAAAATAAAAACGAATCACATCGTTTCGTGGAGGAGGTAGTCCACATGTACGCATGAGTGATGTAATCATATTCAATTGGATGTAAAGGAAAGAAGGTGGATGATATATTATATTTCCATAACCATAATTATGTAATAAATATTTTATATAGTAATTAGTTTTATATTTATAACTATCCATGTAAAACGGTGATGAAAAGCAAATTACATCGTTACATAGAGACTGTAAGCCATATGAATGCATGAGAGATGTTTTCAATTTTCATAGGATGAAAAAGAGGTAGAAAATGGTTTTCCCATAATCATAATTAAAATGAACCAAGATTTTCAAACATAGATATTACATTTCTTTATATGAATATTAATTACATTACATAAACACACATCTAAGGTTCATAAAGGTATAGTGCCTTTGGAATATTGTAAACATAAACCAATAGTTCATAAGAGATATACATAATATCACAATTAGTTACTCATAACTATCAACCTTATTAGAAATATCACACATCATAATGCTAATCATGAACACTTTCATATCTTCATAATCCTTCCTTATCTTTTGGTAGTAGAATGTCTGATATCTAAGAGCTCTTTTGCCTGACTATGTTGTAATATGCCCTAATTGGCTTTGCAAAAAATGACCCTTATAATGGGCCTATCATCCAAAGGATTCCATTGTTTGTCTATGTAGTATGTGAACTAGGTGGAAGTGCATAAAATAGCCCACAAAAAGGGTTATTAAAATAGTAGTAATTTCTCCCTTGGGGAAGCCTCTTCTATACCTCTAAACTTTGATGATGGTATGATGGAACCCACAATTAAAAGTCAATAGTCATCCATTGCATATTTATCCTATGACCACACTTCTGATCACAAAGCCTCCAAGATTGTGGTTTAAAATTTCCCCCTTCATGGGTCCAAATCATACTGGAATAACCTTGGTCCATTTGACTATATATCATCTATCATTTCCATAATGTCACAGTCCTAGTTGTATGAACAAAAACTACAGACACTATATTTACTATGCTTGGGTCAGACCTATGTAGAATGCCCATTTCCTTGATTATTTGGAAATTTTGACTTGGAATTCTCCTTCTTTGTTCATGTACCTTACTTTCACAAACGAAACTCCATGCTTAGAAAAATATGAACCTCCGTAAATTTTCATCAACTTTTAGTGATAGAATTTAGGAATTCATGAGGACTTCTTTTCCTGACTATACTATAATATTACCAAATTTTCTTTGCATAAGTTGTGAAACAAATTTAGATATTGTCTTTAAAAGTATGACACTATCAACTATGCAGTAGTGCCCGAGTTGGCCTTGCATAAAAACTGCCCCCATAATAGGTTTTCCAAGCAGTGGTAACTTTTTCCTTAGGAGAGACCTCCTCTAATTCCATAATCCCTTTTCCCCATACCAATTTTTAGATACAAGAATCTCCAAATCATATCTTATAATTTTATCCTCTCACACCTGAATATGGTAACACATTTCCAGAAAAATTACCAGTAATGAAAGATTAATTAACCTTTTGGTCAAAGCTAAAGTCCTTAAATTTATATCCCCATAATGTCATTTTTGCATGACTTTAATCTTCGTAGAATAATTTTATTGTTGCATGACTTTAAACAAGAAATTATAATATCCTTACTACATGACTTTAAACTGCATTGCATAATGTTCTCACTATAATATTTTGAACTACGTGATCGATGTCTTAGTTGCACGACATAAAACTACATGATGCCTTCATCCTTCATCAAAAAGGGGCCTTATCTATTGACATTGGTTATCTAACAAAATGCACCCTCCTTCACACTGAAAATTTATATAGGAATGGTTTCCCATTCATCTAATGTGCCAATACAGATGATCCCTTCACTCTCAAACATCTTCCCTTAGAAAAAACACTTTTTGTGGTCTTGAGACATCTAAATATTAAACTTTGATCATTAATAATATAATTTCCTAATTCTTGAGAGATCTTTTTTATGAATTTGTAGTACATTTCCTAGTTGGAATTGCATAAAATGACCCACATAATGATCCTATCAGTCAAAGGATGCCACTATTGACTATGTGGTATGTTCCCAAGTTGTCCTTTAAAAAATCCCCCCAAAAATAGGTTTATTAGTTAGTGGTAACTTCATCCTTAGTAGATAATTATATTACCTAATATCATATTTTATAACTAGGTACCAAAAAATTATGGCTCCTGATTCTCCACTGGATATTTAAAGAATTTCAGAACATTCTCGACCCATAATCCATGTTTTGTTCATTATTTCAAATCTATGGTTAAAGTTGTTTGATCTTAAACACCCACCTCATTAGTTTGACTTGCATGAATTTAAACTACCCATAAAAAGAGACACCATACTCATTATTCTGAAAACCCATCAAAACACTCTAGACAAAATCTGAGCCTCAACTCGCTGGACCTACACTCCGTATGGTTTAGGTAGAAATCAAGTAATGAAAAGAAAAAGGTTCAAAACTTGTTAGGACAAAAACCTGAAAATGTAAGTCTTAGAAAAATATAAGTCTCACCCACTAAGTATTTCTTATATTTATATTAGGAAAAATAGAGTGATGACACAAAAGAAACAAATTATGTAGGGTTTTTCACATGACCCGAGAAACATTTGACCTATGCTCGCTAGGACCCATGGATTCAAAAAAATTAGATCATCATTCCAAACATGCGGTGGCTCCAAAATCCACCATATAATTTTTGAATGCATAGAAGTTACCTAAAATTACCTTAGAACTAGACTCTTTCCATTCTAAATGAATATAATTCTAAGAGGGGGCTTTTTTGACATCGTAAAATGTGTTTCATGCACTTTTCTGCAAAATTCACGATTTGACCCTCACATAGAAAAAATGTTATATTTGAGTAGAGATGTGTCTCCACACTAGAATAAAATTCTGGATGGATTTCCATGTTCCACAATACTACTTCACAATGAGGGATAAGCAGAAATACCCCCCTCAAGGATTAGGCAGTGGATTTTTAAGATCGATGATAAAATTGTGTCAACACATCAAAATGAAATTTTTGAGTTTCATACAAGAAAATTTGGTGTATTAAACTTATCAGGAAGCATATATACCTTCAAGAGATTTTATTTTATTGGTCACAGATCCCAAACATACTTACAAATTAAAATTTATGGCACTTGGAAGTCTAAAAAAATTTATAAAGGAGTCTACATCACCACACAGATCATCTGCACAGGACATCTGTACAGGCCATCCGTGTATGCCCATCCAAATAGGCCCATCTATGCTATCCAATCCACACATTTACATCAATGTAGTTCCATCCACATAGGTCCACCAGGGTCTACAAATGAACCCCTTCGCCTAAAATTTTCAAAGGACAACTGAACTCCCGGACGATGAATCCAAGCGAGGGCTCTGGTCGCACTACCCCTTCGCCCAGTAATCCATCACTACTTGGGTGACCTACCATGTCCCTCCCTCACCAAGGAAAGAGATCTAACATAGAACATAGGTAAACCATACCTAGGTGACCCATACCTGGGTGAACCATACCTGGGCGACCCATACCTGGGCGACCCATACCTGAGTGAATGACCTGGACGAACCACTTGGGAGGCCCACTTACATGACCCAACTGCGTGGCGCAACTGTGTGACCCACCTACATGACCCACCTGTGTTACCCACCATCCTAGAATATGGGTGACTCATACCTAGGTGACCCATACCTAGGAAAACCATAACTGGGAGACCCATACCTGGTCAACCCACCTGCACGACCCACCAAGGTGAACTCGTAGGTCCATACCACAAGGGTTGTGCCCCACAAATCTATTTGGGATTATTATTGGGTTGTGGTCATGGTCCTTTGAGCCAGTCCCTTTGCTACTGTCACTCACCCCCATGAAAAATGGAGAGTCACACTGTAAACATTTTGGGCCAGGTCGAGGATATTTTATGTTTCCTCTTATACGACCATAAGACCCACCCCTATAATACCATGATTTGAGATACTCTTACACACACCTTGAAAATGATTTTATTTGATATATTCCTCTTACATTATTTCCTGTGTTTCAATTTTATATTATCCTCTTGGATTACTCGAGTAACTTGAGTTGATAAACTCCTCGAGAAACACCTAAAACCTCATCACCTGACTCCAATTCCCTGTTTAACTAGTATTAGGGCATCCCTCTTGGAGTAAGCCCCTATCCTTTATTGTAAGAGGTTTTAGTATTTATCTTATCTACCTCCACATCCTTCACCTTCATTCCCTACTTTGGGTAAAGTGAAGAGAGGTAAGTGTCATAACCCCAACCTCTTCCATAGTAGTCTGCCTCCTATTCCACCAGTGAATAAGGAAAAGTGTATGGTTTGTTGGATTTTTTGTTTCCTCTTATTTTTCACACAAGGAATGAATCATGTGGGATTAGGTGTTAATTTTGGTCTTGATATCCACACAATCCATGCTATTTATTTAACTATGAGAACTCTAATTCTTGATTATAATAAAATCTCGATACATAGGATGCTCACTTAGGGCCCAAGCTCAATGGGCATCCTCTTTGAGAGTAAGCCCCAATCATAATTATATTAATCTAGGAATCCTCCTCATGTGTAATTCCCATGTTAATCCCACAAACAACCATAAGTTAAGGCATTACTAATGGTATCTTTTACAAGGGAATCCACTTCAGGAATAAGCCCCAACATAATCTGCTCAAATATCCATACTCCCCTAGGATACATACCTGAACTATAGCTACCTAGGCTTAACATATATAAATATTACATCATTTTAGATGAATATTCAGTACATTGCAAAAATACATGCCCAAGGAATTTAATAGTTTAGTGTCTTTGGAAACTTGGAAACAAAATCTTCTATCCTCATGAATGATCTTCAAAATCTCTTATAAATATCTCCACCTTTTTTACATCTACATAAAACCTTTATTCATTACTTTGGGAATAGAAAGATAAGAAAGGGGTGAGATCATATACTCAGTAAGGGTAAATAAAGGAAATTTGTAATCATAACATGAACAAAATTTTTTGGAACTTGATTCTAACATTTTAAGATCATACCCTACATATCATAGATCGTAAAAAAGACTAGAAATTTATAAGACATGATTCATGAGGAAAAAATGAACATAATCCATGAAAGCATAACATGGTAATAGAACATAGAATTGTGGAAAAAACATAATTATATAAAAACACTATGTAAAGGCGGTCTACTAAGGTTATTTTAACATGTTATACTTAGTTTAATCAACTATGTACCAGCTTCAGGAATGGGAGTCCCACCCGTGTACCCTCTTGTTTTAGGCTTGGGATGTCCTCCCATGTACCCTCTTGATTCGGGCTTGGGATGTCCCCCATGAACCCTCTTGTTTCAGGCATGCGATGCCCTCCCATATACCCTCTTGTTTTATTCTTGGGATTTACTCTTGTATACCCTCTTGTTTTGGGCTTGGGATGTCCTCTCATATACCCTCTTGTTTCGAGCTTGGGATTCCCTCCTATGTACACTTTAAGATCATAGAATATTTATCATTACCCAATTAATTAGAGGGAGATATATGTCCCAACCATCTCATAATAAAATATTACATACATGTTTCACAAAATCATAAAAAATCATATCATAACCCATGAAATTAAATGGGTGTCATAAACATGTAATCATATTTTAACCTATGGTAAAAGATAGGTTTCATAATCATTTCATCAAAATAATAAACCATTAAAGTAAGAAGGTTTCAAAATCATATAACCCATGGAAGATAAATGGGTTTCATAAGCATCATTATATCAAAACATAAACCATTGAATAAGGATTATGAATGTAACAATTGGATTATTTTTTATAGGGGCATGAGTAATATCAATAGATGTCATCCTAGAAGGAAAATAACTTGGAAGGATATTTTAAGAATGTTTCTTGAGTAAAATATACTTTTTTATTTGAAAAATTATCTTTTAAACCAAAAGACTTTTAAAAACCATTTCCATTAACAAAACTTTGAAAACTTACAAATAAGTCTTTAAAAAATTTTGAAAACCTTTTTCCTAAAATAATCTTGAAAATATTTTGAAACCAATTTCCTTGAAAACTTATAAAATAATCTTGAATTTTTTTTGAAAACCCTTTTATGTGAAACTTCTAAAAAAAGATTGAAAACATTTTGAAAACCATTTTCCTTCAAAAATTATAAAATAAGATTGAAAATTTTTTGAATACCACTTTCTAGGAAACTTATAAAACAATCTTGAAAACATTTTGAAAACAATTTCCCTTGAAAACATAAAAAAAATCTTGAAAATATTTTGAAAACCATTTTTTATGAAACTTATAAAAGGAGATTTAAAACATTTTGAAAACCATTTATTTGAAAATATATTTTAAAAAATTATTAAAAATTAAAAATTAAACTTTAAAATAAATCTTCAAAGCATTGACAGTAGATAAATCTGTACATGTCATATGCAGTAAAAAACATTCTTTTTGCATGGTAAAAAGGTTAGAAAAATGCCTCATTAGGAAAGAGATAAGAATATTCCTTTGAAAACATTAGTAAAAGACAAAAAGGGAAAATTTTATTTTATTTATTATTTTATAATAGTACAATATTCTTATAAACCCTTTTTATAAAACATGGATTTTAAGGAATACATATTTTTGATTGAAGAGAGGGTAAAGTCAGATTTCTTGAAAAACACTTTCTTAACTATATTATATACCAAAGAGTAGAAAAATGGAACAAATACATGAATATATAATTAATAAATAGAGGGTAATAAAATTCATGAGTGTTCTTGGGATATGGATTATAATATTTCGAAAAAGGAATCACAATCATAAACAATCTTGAAAAGAAATGAGATTGTTTCAAAAACTCTTATCACTTAAAAAATTTGAACCATACCCTATATAAGATAGTTAAATTAAATGAAACTTAAAATATCATGAAATTAATTATATTTAAGATATAACATTTAAAATGGAATTATATACACCTCAAAAAATGTTTGTGCATAATAAAATATGTGTCTCAAAGAAGGAAAATTGAGACTAAATTATATTTATGATTTGGTAGCTTTTGAAACATTAAACCCATTAAATAAATATCATAGAATGGATTTTTAAGTACCAATAAATTTAATTATAAGAGTCATTTAATACATACATGGGTAGTATAACACCACATAAAAGGAATATGTGGTGAATAAAGCATGTATCTCATGGAAATAAAAAGTGAGATGAAATCCCCTTACCTTATGTTTTGACTCTCGTCGTACTCGTTCAATCCCTATGTATAATAAATATAAATTTATTATCAATATTTTAAAGTACCATATTCCTATATATAATACCATATATGTATTTTTTATGACTTTATATTACCCTCTTGTTAGCAATTTCATGTTAAGTTTACGCTTAAGGTAATATTCACTTTGTTTTTCATTTGTGTCTTAATTTGTTATATCACTGGTCCTTATACTTATATCATGATTTATAGAATGTAAAAAATTATGTAAATATAATTTAAATTCATTATATTTTTATTATAATAATCTATATAATGTAGAAGTATGAAATTTAATACACTGTTCAAGGAGACTGTAAGTCGTACGTACACATAAATGTTGTTTCTGTTTTTTATTATCGTATTGAAAGAAACAAAGTACATGACATATAAGTGTATATATATATAATTATTATAGTAGAGTTATTATATCATATATATAATATAATCTCACTAAACTCATCCTTAATACATTCCAAGTATTATGTGAATGAATTGCATCGCTTTGAGGTGACAGTAGTCTACACTTCCTCCTACAAAATTATAGTATTTACACCAAATGGAAATTAAAAAAGATATATTTTGTAAAATGAACAAATAAGATTAAATAAATTATAAATATAATATATAAAATATATAAATATATTTTCCATCATAATGTCTATCATGAGAGGCGGCAAAGGAAAAATGAACAATCATTGTTTCGTGAGGCAGTAGTTCATCTTACACGTAAACAATATGTTCATTACCCATTATATGAAGGTGTGTGTAATTGTAGGTAAAAAATATAGTATAAAAACATACTAGAATATTAAAGACAATTTTTTTATGAAATCATGGAATAAATAGAGTGTAGGGGGTGGAGAAAGAAAATAAAATAAAGTAGCTTGAGAGAAGACGTTACCTCTTAATTGGGTAACTCCTTTTAGTTTGTGCCAAAAGGATTCCTCAGATTTCTTTATGACCAAGTATAGGATTCTAGTAGGAATTTAGGGATTTAGAGAATTATATTGGGTAGATCTTGGATGAAATTAAGATTTTTTATATGTGTGAATAATAGAGAGAGGTGGCGGCCTTTTATATGGAAGGAAAAGGACTCACATGGATTTTTTTAAAACAAATTAGGTGTAAACATGTTCTTACCCAAAAAAAGTCATAAAAAACAAAAATAATAATTAATTGAAGTTTTTTTGAATATATATTTTTATAAAAGGGTTTTTATACAAGTTTCTAGGTCATTTGGACCCCTAAGATTAAGGTTTAGTCCCTAATTAAGCTTTATTTGACCATAATCGATGTGATTAATTTTAATCACTTTTACTACAATTTTTATCAAAAATTGACAGGATATAATTAGACTATAAATAATATAATTGTTAAAATGTTTTATGTGTGTTTTTTCAAATTAAATTCACATAAGTTAAAAAATTAATATTAATGCTAATCTAACAGACATGACGAAATAACGAGTTTTTAAAGTCGAAAAATGTTCAAAACTTTGTTAAGTTTTAATATTCAATTCCAAAGTAAAATTGACTATAATCACCTAAATTGTATTAATACTTTTATAATAAATCTAATTTGGCCTTAAAAAATTAAATTATAATTTACAATTAATAATTAATTAATCAAAAAGGCAGTTATGAAATAAAATGCAGTATTTTTCACGATTCATCAAAAAATGATGTTTCTCTAAAAACCCCCAAAAAGTCACCCTAAGCTAATTTCAACATCCTAAATTCAAAAATAAATTTTATTTTATCAAATTAAATTTCTATATGCTTCTAAAATTAATTTTTTTATTCTTTACAAAAAAACATGACAGTCGGTTCATTTGAGAAAATATTATTTTTAAACTTATAAAGACTTTACAAAAAATACTATTTTTCATTATCAATATGTCTTATTTATATAAAATAAATATAATAATATTTAAAAATTAGTTATTACTATTCATATTACTATGTTTTATTATTTAGGTTATAACTATTTTGTTTAAATAATTATGAAAATAAAATGATATTTTGTAAAAACTTGATTTTACGTGTAACGTACGCCAAGTCGGTGTTGCATGTGGCATATGCCAAGTCAGTGTTTCATGTACCACAAGCCAAGTTAGTGTTTCATGTATTTCAATCCAAGTTGGTGTTGTGTTAATGGAATGTTTTAATTAGTGTTTTAATATATATATATATATATATATATATATATATATATATATATATATATATAAATTTCCAATGTCATGTGAAATGAAAAATATCAAAAGGATAAATTAATTCGAAAAAAACCACAAAATCTTATAGTGTTACATTCTACCACCCTTAAAATGATTTTCCCTATAAATTTATCTGGGTTAACAAAGGGTTAATATGTGAAATTTCATTTCATAAAAACCCACATCGTAAAAATGAATACTAACACTTCCTTTGGAAATGGAAAGTTGGAACAGTAATGATTACCCAAAGTAACATATAATTAGGATTCACATAGGAGAACATATGTTGGGAGTGAAGATTAGACATGCAATAAAAACATAAATATTTATAGGGAGTGATTGAGGTTATCAATTACAAACAAGTGAAAGATTAAAGAAAAGTTGAGGGTCTCAAAGTCGTAAATCTATGATGATTTATAAGGATATCGGTTAAAAAAAGGTATTAGCACAACATTTTTTTATCATTATCCAATATTTGAGTAATTATTTTATTGACCAAGAATATAAGGAAATATAATTACTTGATATATTTCTATAAACAAAATTTCACATTTTAGTTGTGCTTGTATCTACTTATAATTTTTCTATTACTTCAAGAAATGGATGTTAATCTTAGATGCTTGAAGTGCGAAAATACACTTTTATAAGATCTTAAGCCCCATAAAATAATGAAAATTATAACCATTTGTCTCTAAATTTTCTTAAAAATCAAATGGTTAATATATTAATCTACAAACATAAATATATCACTATTTTTTCATCATAAATAATTATTCATAAAAAATAATTATACATAACCAAGACATCGCATAGGCCAGTGGTAGATGTGAAACCCTTATCATCCTTCGGTCATGGGTTCAATACCTGAGACTTTTCCAGACTGGATTGGTTTTCACTAGACATACATGATTTCCTTTTCTAACACCATACTAATATAATCTCCAAAATATAATGGACAACCTTGAAATAAGGTTAATCATTAAATAGCCTTTTAACCAAGGATTTCGTTACAATCTCAATACATAAATACTTTCTCCAAAGTTTAACTTAAAATTTTAATGAATGGATATCCTTAGAACCCCTCTTAAAGATGAAAATAAAAAACATTATAATGAAATTAATGAAACCATATTAACATTGATCCCCCATATATCATAAAGTATCTCTTGGTTGTCACATTCCAAACATGTGAATACCCTTGTGGTAAATTATCATGGAACATGGTAACAACCTAAATTACCATAAATGGTTTTTGAAAACATGAATGATTCCCTAATCCATATATTAATGGATATATTCCATAAATACAATAAGTTTTAAACTTCATTAATGATATCATGAACTACTTTTAAACAAGTCCTTAATTAGTTCCAAGGTAATTAGTAGCATCCAATTTACTTATTCATATCCAACATATATTTATCCATACAACAATATCTTAATACAAGGAACATATTAAGGGTTATATTTACCTTAATCTTCTATTTTATATGGACATATCCTTTCTATTAAATCACTTTTCTATTCCCATAGATCTATTCAACGTATTCTTGTAAATCATTAGTGAAAAACTAGAAAATGGAAAATCATTATATATTTCACCTTTCATAATTCTTGAATCCAAATACATAAAAAATTTGATTACTTCATCCTTAAAATTTTAATAAGGCTACCCCATCCTATTACATAATACCTCTTTCCTTTCACATTTCATTTGTAGTCTCTTCATCATTAGCAATGTAACCATTACTCGCACCACCTTGCTAATTCTCTTCTGGATCGTTCCTCTTGGGACATTGAGTTGCATAATGAATATTTCTTCCACACTTAAAACACTCAAAATTCAATGATGTATTATAGATACCAATATTATCATACATTTCATTAACCAAACTCATAATTTTTCCCTTATAGTCACTTTCTTTGTGACTTTCTTTTCCACAATAAAAAATTCTTCTTGTTCCTCTAAGACATTCACTTAGGTGATTATTTTCACATTTTTACACAAAGGAAACAAAATATTGTTTCCTCCATGGTCTCTATTACCCAAAATCTTAGATAAATCCTTATTTCTCTTCCTTGGGGAGTCCATGAGTTGGTTAAGGTACACATTGTTAATCATGTTCCATGAAAACTGATTAGGCATGATCATAACATCTTTCACTCAAGTAATCACCCCACTTGACTAATCATCAGAAAATCTTCCATCATATTCAATATTAATCTCATTCCTTCCAGTTCCTTACATTGACTAAAACAAGAATCATAGTGTGATAATTACTTATCATATCAAGAAACCACATAGTCGTGAAAATAATTAATTATAGGATGTATAAATCATGACACCTTCCTTAATCTCTAAAACCCTAGGTTCATCCTAGGTTATTAATAGACAAATTATATTTAAATCCTTTATTATGGTTTGTGAAGAGTTTTGTGAATTCCCAAAGCATATCCCCTGGGATTTTCAAACCGGGTGTTCAGCAAAGCCCATTATTGTGTACCATATTACCCTGATTCAGGCCCGAAACATCTTTTCAGAGTTGTTACCCCTAGGTACATATATTCCATATCCACATAATCTTTTATTATCCATAAAGATATGTATTTCTAGTAAAACCACTGACTCTATCCTTTACCAAAATTACAGGACATTTTACTAAATTTTAACTCATCCTTATACTTATCTTTAGAGACATCCATTGACACATCTTTATAAATATACCTAGGGATATCACTAAATTTTTATCATCCTAGTTTACAAATTTCTAATAATCCTTTACTTTGATACAAACTATAGCGATTCGAGCTTAACATATATGGATATTACATCATTTTAAATGAATATTCAGTACATTACAAAAATACATGCCTGAGGACCGTAATAGTTTAGTGTCTTTCGAAACTTGGAAAAAATTATTCTATCCTCATGAAAGATATTCAGCATCTAATATAAATATATCCACCTTTAATAATTCTACCTAAAACCTTTCTTCATAACCTGGGGAAATGAAACTCAAGAAATGGGTGAGCTTAGATGCTCAGTAAGGGTAAATAAATGAAATGCATAATCATAACATGAACAAAAGGGTATGGAACTTAAGCATAACATTTTATGATCATAACCTTCATATCATAGATCATAATAAATATTGGAAGTATATAAGACATGGTTCATAAGTAAATAATGAACATAATCCATGAAATTATAACATAGGAATAAAATATGGAATTGTGGAAAACACATAAGCATATAAAAACTCTATCTCAAGGTGGCCTACCAAGGCCTTTGTAACATGTTATTCTTGGGTTAGTAATTTTTTTACCTACTTCTGTTTTGGGATTCCCTCCCTTGTACCCTATTGTTTGGGGATTGGGATGTCCTCTCATATACCCTCTTGTTTTTTTGCTTGGGATGTCCTCCCATATACCCTCCTGTTTTGGGATTGTTATATCCTCCCATATAACCTCTTATTTCAGGCTTGGCATGTACTCCCATATACCCGCTTGTTTTGTTCTTGGGATTTAATACCATGTACCCTCTTGTTTCGGGATTGGGACTCTATCCCATGTGCCCTTATAGCTCACAAAGCATTTATCATTATCCAATGCATTGGAGGGATATATAGTTCCCACAAATCTCATAATGAAATCATACATACATGTACCACAAAATCATAAACAATCATATCATAACCCATGAAATGAAATGGGTTTCATAAACAAGTAATCATATCTTAACCTATGAAAAAATATAGGTTTCATAATCATTTCATTCAAAGTATAAACCATGAAAAGAAGTGGGTTTCAAAAGCATATAACCTGTGGAAGAGAAACAAGTGTCATAAGCATCATTACATCAAAACATAAACTATTCAAGAAGCATTATAAATGGAACCTTTGGATAATTTCTTAGAAGGTAATGAGTAAAATCAATGGATTTCATCTTATAAGGAAAATAACTTGTAAGGATATTTTAAAAACATTTATTGAGGAAAATATCCTTTATTCTTTGAAAAACACTCTTTTAAACATAAAACCTTTGGAAAACCATTTCCTTTGAAAATAATTTTAAAACTTAGAAAGAATTATTAAAAATATTTTGAAAACCTTTTTTTTAAATAATCTTGATAACATTTTGAGAACCATTTTCCTTCAAAAATTATAAAATAAGATTGAAGACATTTTAAAAACCATTTTCTATTAAACTTATAAAATAAGCTTGAAAACATTTGGAAAAACAATTTCCTTGAGAAATTAAAAAATAATATTGAAAATATTTTGAAAACCATTTTCCATTATACTTATAAAATAAGATTGAAAACATTGTGAAAACTATTTTCCTTGAGAACTTATAAAATAATCTTGAAAATATTTTTAAAACAAATTTTCGTGAACCTTATAAAAGGATCTTGAAAACATTTTGAAAAACATTTCTTTGAAAATATATAAAAATAAAATTCTTAAAAATTAACCATTAAACATGAAAATAATTCTTCAAAGGATTAATAGTGGATAAATCTGCACATGTCGCATGAGGTAAAAAGAACATTCCTTTTGCACAGTAAATGTAACATCCTAGGTAAATAAAGAATATGAAATTTTCATATTTATTAATATTTTTAAATTAATTATTAATTTTACTTTAAAGGGGATTCTATGTTTGATAGAATTCCAGATACACAGCAATGTGTTTCTTTGAAATCTTACATTGCACACAATGTTGAGTTGTACTGAAAAATAATATAATATTATTATTATTTTAAATGGTAAATTAATGCCTGGCCATTATATTGGCAGGAATGGAAATAACTAAATACAATATGAATATACATGTTTGTTAACTATTTTTACATTTACCCAAAAAAATTTAGAGACTTAAAATAATAAATAATATGATTTTATGAATAATTTACATTAAAAGGTTGATTTATTGCCTTTTCATGTCGAACCCTATTTAAATCTAATTTTTGTCACTTTTATATGTTCTATTTGACCAAATAAAATTATTCATTAGAATTAGGACATCAAAATTTACTTTGGGTAAATTTTTGATATTTTTTTGATAAAATTCAATTTTTAATGAAAAGTGAAAAATACTCTATTTTAATTCAAAACTACCTTTTAATCTAATTTATTTATATGGTTATATTATCTTTTTAATGGGTTTTAAAGTTTAATTAGATTATATTTTTACCATTTAATCTAATTTTGGTCATTGTAATTAATTTCACTTAGAAATTGGATATAAACAAGTGTCAATCTTTTGATAGTTAATATTTCTAAAAAACACGCTTTTCGTTTTGACAACGGGAATTAATTTTAAATTAATTTCTGCCACTTATGTGTTTGGAATTTGGAAAAATGGATTTTATATTTCAATTTCGGAGGTCTAGATTGTTTAAATAGGTAACTTTTAGTTTTAGACATTATGAATATTTACTTCAGTAAAAATTTTATTTACCACGGTTAAAGGGTAAATCTGGTAAATAAGGGTAAAATAATATTATTATAATAATATAAAATTACCATAACATGTGTCCTAATCCTATTGGTTGATACATATCCGAACACGGACATATTTGGGTCAATTTTGGGACCCCATAGAGCCACATGAGAGTGATAATGACACTTTATTTTAATTAACTTAAAGTAAAGACAAAAATGACATAAACAAATATCTTTTAGTAAATTAATTTTTACATATGCTTATATAAATTATCTTTTCAACTATAAATATTATTTGGAAATATAAAAATATTTCCTACATCATGATATTTTTTTTATAATTTTTAGACATCAAATAAATTAAATTATTTATGACACAATAATGATGCAGTGTTTACCCCATTAATAAAAGATTTAAATATATAAGATTATAAAGATTAAAATAATGTCCAAAACCTGTCCAATTCTTATTGAATTATTTTATTTATACCATAAGTCATCTTATATTTGACTTTAAAAAGTTTTGGACTTTTAGAAACTGAAAATCATTATATGATAAAATAATAGTTTCACACTTTCCTAAAGAGACCCACCTCCCCCTTATAAAATCCCTCACCTCTAACCCATTACTCACACCTCTCAAGCCCCTTGTATCATCCAAAACCTACCCAAATAAGCTATAAATATCCCTTTATTCCTTCTAAAAGCCTTAAATTAGGTATAATTCACTTCAACAAACCCTTTTGGTTCAATCCAAATGGAGTTACCCGATTTAAAGGTAACGTCTTCTCTTAAGTTCTTTTGTTTTATTTTACTTCTAAAACCCCATAAAATATTTTTATTTCTTTATTTTATAATAACAACATTATCCTCAATATACTAGGATGTTTTTATGAGAATTATTAGAACTAAACATACACACAACTCCATCTGATGGGTAAAGAACATACTATTTCTATGGATGACAAACTAACACCTCACGAAACGATGATTGTTCAGTTATCTCCTACCGCCTCTCATGGTGGCCATTATGATGGAACTGTATTTATATATGATATATATTATGTTTATTTTTTCTTTATGATTCTATATTTTTCATTTATATCATACCTTTATGGTTTCCATTATGGGTAAATGCGATAATTTTATTTGAGGAAGTGCAGACTACCGCCCCCTCAAAGTGATATGACTCATTCATACCATACGTGGGACGTATAAGGGATAAAGTTATTGAAATTATATATGATATTATAATATAATTATAATATAACTATTTATCATTAATTTTTCATTCAATTAAAATATGAAATAGAAATGAAAGTAGCATTAATGCGTACGTACGACTTACCGTCTCCATGAACGGTCCATTTCATTTATTATCTCCAAATGTTATGTACTATTATAAATACATATATATACTAGATATATATATGATATATATGATATATAAATCATGAATATAATTCTGGATATAATGGAATCTTGACCACATGGACAACTTGTAATTATAAGTTGTTCTTTTTTGACTCAAGTACCAAATATCGACAAAACAACCATTATTAACATAAATGATTACATAATGTTTATGACATGGTAATAAGTGATATAAAAGGAATAATAAACTTGAAAAAGGGTTCTTAATCAAATATAAATTAACTTAAGATTATTATATAGGAATAATAAGGAACAAACAAGTCAAGTCGGACCCGAGGTAAGGGATTTCTTATCTCACTTTTAATTCTGTGAAATTTCCATTGTTCACCACTTATTTATTTCATGTGGTGTATTGTGTATTGACATTTGATATATATTATCATGATCCTAATTATATTTATTTTATCCTGTGAATAATTTTGTGGTTATTAACTGCTTTTCATACGAATCAATTGATTACAACCTGGTAAGGAATTTTCATCTTAATTTTTATTCCTGTGAGATTCATGCTATATTTGACACTATTTCATTTTGTGTGGTGTATGTACTGCCCAAGATTTTATTAATTGTGTAATATAATTAAATTTATGTGTATTTAAATCTTCATTTTATGATCTTTCTTTCATGGGTTGTACGTTTCGTAAGTTACCAAATCGGTAAGGGAACCTTTAAACATAATTTCCATTCCTTGGGTTAATCTTATAATTATTAATTATGTCATGCTATGATTATGTGTGGAATCACTATTTATTTATTTATGTTTTAATTTCCACTCCCCTTTGTGTGGATATACTTTTTATACACATAATCACTCTATTGATAAATTATCAAGTCATTGATATGAACTTGATAAGAGTAATTTTAACTCAATTTCCATTCATTGAGTTAAACATCCAAGTCATTGGTTTTGTCTTAAAAAGATCATGTGTGAATTTCTTATTATTTATTTACACTGAATATCCAATCATATTGAGTGTATTTATATTATTCACACATTATTATGTAATTTATTTATCCTTAATCTAAGGATACAGTTTTGATAATGAATTTCATCTCAATTTACCTTCCATTGAGACTTTATTGTCGTTATACACCAATTCACTATTATATGGTGTATAAACTGCCCTTTAACATATTACATAATAAACCTCTTTATTCTCATGATATTATAATGTTCTGATTCAATGTTATTCCTTAATTATTTTTATTCAAGAGTCTCTCATTTTTTTAAAAACTCTTTAAATAAAATATAATTTTAAATGTTTTAAAGATTTATTCTTCTAAATATTTATCATTAATGCCCATGTTTTAAAAATGGTTTTAAGGATTTTTTATATGGACATTAATGTTTTCAAATATTAATTCCTTTAAAAGTTTCAAAGTTGTATGGGACACATTGATTCAAAAATTTCTTTATTAAATGTTTTAAATGGTTTGATAAAGAATTGATTATGTCAATATCTTGAAATAATATATTGTGATAGCAATGTGGAAATGTTATCTTTCCTTTATGCTTATTATAATATTGTTTACGTAAATAGGTGGTTCCATGATAAACCTAGGGCGGGTGAGCCTAAGATAGGTCTCCAATGAATTGGGTAATGTGACAGAGGTAAAAGTTAATGTTCATCTTAAGAGATTTAGGGAATATACTGTGATGGGTATTCCAAATGTGACTCCCTATGTAGCTGTGATAGTTAAAATGTAAGTATGTTATGAATTCCATAAGTTACCTTTATGATTTATGATTTGTGTGTGTTATTCATAAATCTTATGATTTCGTAAGATATGTTATGATTGAAAAGTATGGTTTCATTGATTTGTATTTATTGATGGGATAATGTTTTCCTTATTTTATAACTCTTACTGAGCTTTTTATGCTCATACCAAGTTTTTGAAATGTTTTCCACAGGACTTAAAGATGAATAGGGTCAAGGATGGGATCATGGAAAATTCATGATGTCTAAAACATGGAACTAGACATGTTTCTTTTTAAGATTTTTTATTTTATGAAAAATGGATACTGGGTAGTAGTGTCTACATATAATATTTAATTTGTTATGTTATAGCTATGGCCTAATTCTCTAAAACTCTAAACTTGAAAAGATCCTCAATGTGAATTCTTGACATAATTAAAGATTATGTAATGTTTAAGGCAGGGTCCTTATAGTTGGTATTAGAGGTTGGTTTAGACAGCTTTAGGGATTAGGAGTTTTCATTAAACATATGATTATTCCCTATATCTACTATTTCAGTTAAATCCTTGTTCTATAACTTTTTCAGATCAGGTAAAGTCGGATAAAAATGGAAGGAGGAGGATATCAAACGACATTCCTATATCTTCTCGATGACATGCTTGCAATAATTATTGCAAAGTCATGTTTAAATGATTGTGAAAATTTTTCTACCATACAACTCACTTGCAAGAAATTGTTTGAGATATCAAACACCTCTACTATACCTCGATATCATCGTGGATCATGGGTTGTATTTAATCAAATCCTATTTTCACAATATTCTCATATTTTCAAGAAAGGTAAATATTATCAAATAATTTTCAAATATTTTACCTTATCAAAATATTTTGAAGCATATTATGATTTTGAAAAAGGTGCTAAAGAAGGAGACCCTTGCACAACCTATTTATATTTGATTTTACAATATAGTCTCTCAGAACATACTTATAGTATTTAAAAAGGACTATTGATTGAAAGTTTCAACTCAAACTCAGTCCAAATATTTTATAAAAATCATGTTTTATCAGATGTTTTGAGATTATATGTCATACATGATTATTTTCCAAAACTGTTTTTCTACAAATACCCATATGACCCAAGTTGTACAAGGTGTATTTAAATAAAGGAAACAAATGATTTTGAAGGATCTCTAAATCATTGTTTCAATGCATGGACATTCTACCTATGTGAACAAGATGATGATGAAACCATATGGACACCATGATCAAGGTATGATGTTATTTCTATTAGGAATTTCCTTATTTTGTCATATGGACGTGAAAAAAAAGAAAATATATAATATGTTTAGGTATTAATGTATTGTGATGAATATTAAAGGTATAAAAAAACCTTTTAGGTTGAAACATGTAAGGGATATTTTTGAGTTTTATAAAAAGGACAAACCATAAGATGGGTGATGACCCGTCGCGTCCGGAAAGGCCACAAGAATCGAACCCACAAACGAAGGGCGACAAGGGCGCATCACCTACCACTATCCTACGTGAAGTCCCTGGTTAGTATGACTTATTATTTTAAGTTAAATGATTTTGTGGATCAATAATAAGTTGATTTTGGGAACTTATGTTTTATCAAACGGATATCCTTATAATAGGAAAATGATTTGGTGATTAAGTGATAAAGGTTATTTTAAATTATGTTTTCTCTTTTGGAAACATTATATTCTTAAGGGAAATAAAATAACATGGGATTTAATTTGTGGAGTAATGGTTGAAATAATATTTTATAAGAATCTATGATTTTATTGTGGACATACGTTGATTTAGGTTATTTATGGAAATGATCAATCTATCATATATAATATGTGTTTAGGTTAATTACACTTCAGTATGAGACTTTAAGAGTAGTTGACGTTATTTGGAGATAAATGTTAAGATTTATCTTAGAAGAATATGTGATTAATTTCTTTTGAGATTTGGGTTTCAATCTTAGTTTTGATTACTTTGAAGAATTTTGTGGACATTTGTTTATTGAGTGGTTTTTTTGAACATTGGGTATTTTTTGATAAATTTTAGAGATTAAGAGTAGTTTTTCTTTTTGTAAAAGATTATCCTTTTTTGGGGATTATCTGATATTCTACTAACCATTTTGGTTTTGTTTAATGTCTAAATACATGGAAAAAATATAGTTTATCTGTTTTAGATTATGTGATTCTCTCGAAGTTTATTATAGCACTTTCAATGTGAACAAGTCATCTTGAATACTCATCATTTGAAAAAAATGAGCTTGTGGTAGGAATTTAGTAAAAGATGAAAGTCTACATGACAAGTAAGTATGTTTACTTATGTTTTTAGTTAAGCTCATAAATAAATTCCTCAACTTTAAGAAAAGTAACTTAAAACAAAAATGTTGTCTGTTAACTTTTCCTACTGGGGAATCAAAGACCGTTTAACCGATCACAAGTTTGTGATTTTCTGGTGGTTAAATTCCTCCTATTCATGTTTTCTATCACTCTCCATCATAACTTGATGGTTTTTTTTCTCCTCCATATCCATGTTTTTATGGAATCCTAGTATCTTTTGTCTTGGGTGACCTTTTTACTTCTCTTCCTTTATTTTAAATTGATAGAATTATTGACTCTTTTTCCCATGTGGGACTTTCAATGAAGTTTCCGAGCCCAATTTTAAAATTGCGAGGACACAATTTCTAAAAGGGGGGAAGGATGTAACATCCCGGGTAAATAAAGAATATGAAATTTTCATATTTATTAATATTTTTAAATTAATTATTAATTTTTCTTTAAAGGGGATGCTATGTTTTATTGCATACCCAATACACAACAGCGTGTTTCTTTGAAATCTTACGTTGCACACAATGTTGAATTGTACTGAAAAATAATATAATAATATTATTATTTTAATTGGTAGTTTACCCCTAGACATTGTATTGGTGGGAATGGAAATAACTAACTACAATATGAATATACATTTTTGTTAAATGCTTTTACATTTACCCAATAAATTTTAGAGGCTTAAAATAAGAAAGAATCTGATTTTAAGCATAATTTAATTCAAAAGGTTGATTTACCACCTTTTGACGCTGAACCCTCTTTAAATATACTTTTGGTCACTTTTATATGTTCTATTTGACCTAATAAAATTATTCTTTATAATTGGGCCATAAAAATTTACATTAGGTATTTTTTTGGTATTTTTCAGATAAAAGTCAATTTTTAATGAAAAGTGAAAAATACTGTATTTTAATTCAAAACTACCTTTTAATCTAATTTATTTATATAGTTAGATTATATTTTTAATTGATTTTAAAGCATAATTAGATTATATTTTTACCATTTAATCTAATTTTGGTAATTGTAATTAATTTCACTTTAAAATTGGACATACACAAGTGTCAATATTTTTTATTGTTAATATTTCTAAAAAACAGGCTTTTCATTTTGACATCAGGAATTAATTTTAAATTAAATTATACTAATTATGTATTTTGAATTTGGAAAAATTTATTTCATATTTGGAATCAATAAGTCCAAATTTTGTAAATAGGTAACTTTTATTTTTATACATTATGAATATTTACTTCAGTCAAACTTTTATTTACCATGGGTAAAGGGTAAATTTTGTAAATAAAGGTAAACAAATATTATTATAATAATATAAAATTACCCTAACATTTGTTTTAATCCTATTTTTTGATACATATCTGACCATGGGAATTTTTGGGTATATTTTGGGATCCCATGGAGCCACATGAGAGTGATAATGACACTTTATTATAATTAACTTAAAGTAATGACCAAAATGACCTAAACCAATATATTTTAGTAATTTAATTTTTAATTAAGATTATATAAGTTATATTTTAGACTATAAATATTATTTGGAAAGGTAAAAATATTTCCTACATCATGGTAATTTTTTTATAATTTTTAGACATCAAATAAATTAAATTATTTATGACACAATAATAATGCAGTGTTTACCTCATTTATAAGAGATTTAAATAAATAAGATTATAAAGATTAAAATAATATCCAAAACCTATTAAATTATTATTTGATGATTTTATTTTGACCATGAGTCATCTTATGTTCTACTTTAATAAGTTTTTGACCATTAGAAACCGAAAATCATTATATAATAAAATAATAGTTTCACACTTTCCTAAAGAGCTCCTCCTCCCCCTTATAAACACTCTCACCTATAACGCATTACTCACACCTATCAATCCCCTTGTCTCGTCCAAACTCTACCCAAATAATCTCTCAATATCCCTCTATTCCTCTTATAAGCCTTAACGTAGGCAGAAGGAACTTCAACAAACCCTTTTGGTTCAAACCAAAGGGAGTTACCCAATTTAAAGGTAACGTCTTCTCTCTAAGTTATTTTGTTTTATTTTACTTCTAAAACCCCCTAAACTCTTTCTATTCCTTTAATTTATAAAAAACCAATTATCCTCAATATACTAGTATGTTTTTATGAGAATTATTCTAACTACACTTACACACAACTCCATCTTATGGGAAAAGAACATACTGTTTCTGTGGATGGAAAACTAACGCCTCACGAAACGATGATTGTTCAATTATCTTCTACCACCTCTCATGGTGGCCATTATGATGGAAAAATATTTATATATGATATATATTATGTTTATGTTTTATTTATGCTACTGTATTTTCTATTTATATCATACCTTTATGGTTTCCATTATGTGTAAACACGATAATTTCATTTTAAGAAGTGCGGACTACCGCCTCCTCAAAGTGATATGACTCATTCATACCATAAGTGGGATGTATAAAGGATGGATTTATTGAAATTATATATTATATTATACTGGAATTATAATATAACTATTTATCATTAATTTTTCATTCAATTAAAATACTAAATAGAAATGAAAGTAGCATTCATGCGTACGTACGACTTACCGTCTCCATGAACGGTGTATTTCATTTCTTATCTCCAAATGTTATGTACTATTATAAATAAATATATATACTAGATATATATGATATAAATTATATCTAAATCATTAATATCATTCTTAAGATAATTTACTCTTGACCACATGGACAACTTGTAATTATAAGTTGTTCATTTTTTACTCAAGTACCAAATATCGACAAAACGACCATTATTAACATAAATGATTACATAATGTTTATAACATGGTAATAAGTGATATAAAAGGAATAATAAACATTAAAATGGGTTCTCAATCAATTATAAATTAACTTAATTTTATTATTCAGGAAGAACAAGGAACAAACAAGTCAAGTCAGACCTGAGGTAAGGGATTTCTTATCTCACTTTTAATTCCTTGAGATTTCCATTGTTCGCCACTTATTTATTTCTTGTGGTGAATTGTGTACTTCCATTTGATATATATTATCATGATACTATTTATATTTATTTTATTCTATGAATAATTTTTTGGTTATTAACTTTTGGTCGTACGAATCGATTGATTACAACGTGGTAAGGGATTTTCATCTCACTTTTTATTCCCGTGAGATTCATTCTATATTTTCCACTATTTACTTTTGTGTGGCGTATGTACTGCCCAATATTTTATTAATTGTGTAATATAATTAAATTTATGGGTAATTACATCTTCATTTTATGATCCTTCTTTCATGGGTTGTATGTTTCGTAAGTTACCAAATCGGTAAGGGAACCTTTTAACCCAATTTCCATTCCTTGGTTCAATCTTCTAATTCTTAATTTTGTCATGATATGATTATGTGTAGAATCACTATTTATTTATTTATGTTTTAATTTACACTTTATTTTGTGTGGATATACTTTTGATACACATAATCACTCCATTGATAAATTCTCAAGTCATCGATATGAACTTGATAAGAGTAATTTTAACTCAATTTCCATTCATCAAGTTAAACATCCAAGTCATTGGTTTTGTCTTAAAAAGATCATGTGTGAATGTCCTATGATTTATTTACACTAAATATCCAATCATATTGAGTTTATTTATATTTTCCACACATTATTATGTAATTGATTTATCCTTAATCTAAGGATACAGTTTTTTATAAGGAATTTCATCTCAATTTACCTTCCATTGAGACTTCATTGTTAGTATGCACCAATTAACTCTTATATGGTGTATATACTGCCCTTTGACATGTTACATCATGTATCTATTTATTCTCATGATATTATAACGTTCTAAGTCAATTTTATTCCTCAATTATTTGTATTCAAGAGTATCTCATTTTGTTAAAAACTCTTTAACTAAAATATCATTTTAAATGTTTTCAAGATTTATTCTTCTGAATCTTTATCATTAATTTCCATGTTTTAAAAATGGTTTTAAGGGTTTATTTATATGAAAATTAATGATTTAAAATGTTAATTACTTTAAAAGTTTCAAAGTGGTATGGGACACATTGATTCAAAAATCTCTTTTTTAAATGTTTTAAATGGTTTAATAAAGAATTGATTATGTCAATATCTTGAAATAATATATTGTGATAGCAATGTATAAATGTTATCTTTCCTTTATGCTTGTTATATGTGTTATGAATACGTTATGGTTCTTCGGAATTGTCTGCGTATATGGGTGGTTCCATGATAAACCTAGGGCGGGTGAGCCCGAGATAGCTCTCCAATGCATTGGGTAATGTGACAGAGGTAAATATTATTGTTTCTACTAAGGGATTTAGGGAATATATTATGATGGGTATTACAAATGTGAATCCCTATGTAGCTGTGATAGCTACTATGTAAGTATGTTATGAATACCATAAGTTACCTTTATGATTTATGATTTGTGTCTGTTATTCATAAATCTTATGATTTTGTAAGATATGTTATGATTGAAAAGTATCGTTTCATTGATTTATATTTATTGATGGGATAATGTTTTCATTCCTTATTTTATAACCCTTACTGAGTTTTTTATGCTCATCCCAAGTTTTTGAAATGTTTTACAGAGGACTTAAAGATGAATAGGGTCAAGGATGGGATCAAGGAAAATTCATGATGTCTAAAACATGGAATTAGACATGTTTCTTTTTAAGATTTTTTATTTTATTAAAAATGGATACTGAGTAGTAGTGTCTACATGTAATATTCAATTTGTTATGTTTTAGCTATGGCCTAATTCTATAAATCTCTAAACTTGAAAAGATCCTCAATGTGAATTATTGACATAATTAAATATTATGTAATTTTTAAGGTAGGATCCTTATAGTTAGTATTAGAGGTCAATTTAGACAGCTTTAGGGATTAGGAGTTTTCGTTAAACATAGGGTTAGTCCCTATGTATACTATTTCAGTTAAATCCTTGTTCTATAACTTTTTCAGATCAAGGAAATTTGGTTACAAATGGAAGGAGGAGGATCTCAAACGACATTCCTATCTCTTCTTGACGACATGCTTAAAATAATTATTACAAAGTCATGTTCAGATGATTGTGAAACTTTTTCTAGTATACAACTCACTTGCAAGAAATTTTTGAGATATCAAACACCTCCACTATACCTCGATATCATCATGGATCATGGGTTGTATTTAATCAAATCCTATTTTCAATATATTATCATATTTTCATGAAAGGTAAATATTATCAAGGAATTTTCAAATATTTTACCTTATCAAAAGATTTTGAAGCATATTATGATTTTGAAAAATGTGCTGAAGAATGGGACCCTTGAACAACCTTTTTATATTTTCTTTTACAATATAGTCTCTCAGAACTTACTTATGGTATTTTAAAAGGACCACTAATTGAAAGTTTCAACTCAATCTCCGTCAGAATATTTTATAAAAATCATGATTTATCAGATGTTTTGAAATTATATGTCATACATGATTATTTTCTGAAACTATTTTTCTACAAATACTCATATGAACCAAGTTGTACAAGGTGTATTTAAATGAAGGAAAAAATGATTTTGAAGTATCTATAAATCATTTTTTCAAGGCATGGACATTCTACATATGTAAACAAGATGATGATGAAACCATATGGACACCATGATCAAGGTTTGATGTTCTTTCTATTTAGAATTGTTTTATTTTGTCATATGGAGGTGAAAAAAAAAAGAAAATATTTAAGATGTTGAGGTATTAATGTGTTGGGATGAAAATTAAAGTTATAAGAAAAACTTTGAGGTTAAAACATGTTAGGAATATTTTAGAGTTTTATAAAAAGGAAAACCCATAAGATGGGTGACGTCCCATCGCGTCCGGGAAGGCCACAAGAATCGAACCCAAAACCGAATGGCGATAAGGGCGTATCACCTACCACTATCCTATGTAAATTCCCTGGTTAGTATGACTTATTATTTTAATTTAAATGATTTTTTAGATCAATAATAAGTTGATTTTGGGAACCTTTGTTTTATCAAATGGATATCCTTATTATAGTAAAATGATTTGTTTATTAAGTGATAAAGGTTATTTTAAAATATGTTTTCTCTTTTGGAAACATTATATGCTTAAGGGAAATAAAATAATATGGGATTTAATTTGTGGAGTAATGGTTGAAATATAATTTTTTAAGAATCTGTGACTTTATTATGAACATAAGTTGATTTGGGTTCTTTATGAAAATGATTAATCTATCATATAAAATATGTGTTTTGGTTAATTACACTTCAGTATGAGACTTTAAGAGTAGTTGATGTTATTTGGAGATAAATGTTAATATTTATCTCAGAAGACTTTGTGATTAATTCCTTTTGAGATTTGGGTTTCAATATTAGTTTTGATTACTTTGAATAATTTTATGTATAGTTGTTTATTGAATGGTATTTTTGGAACATTAAATATTGTTTGATAAATTTGGGAGATTAAGAGTTGTTTTTCTTTTTGTAAAAGATTAACCTTTTGGGGGATTATCTAATCTTCTACTAACCATTTTGGTTTTGTTTAATTTAACATCCCAAGTAAGTAATGAATAATAGATATTCTTATCTATGTCTATTTATGAATTGGATAGTGTTTTATAGGCTTAAAATGAGAATAAATCCAATCTTAAGCATGGAATACACTAATATTTTTAAAAGATTGTTTTACTCCCTTTTGATGGAAAACCATTTTTAAATCAAAATTTTGAAAATTTTATAAGCTCTATTTTTCAAAATAAACTTATTATTTATGATTGGGACATTTAAATTTACATTGGATAATTGTTTGGTATTTTTCTGACAATGTTCATTTTTTATGAATAGTGAAAAAATACTGCATTTTACATCAAAACTGCTTTTTTGTCAAATTTAATTATATGGTTAGATTATATTTTTAATTAGTTTAAAAGTTTAAATAGAATATATTTTTACCATGTAATCCAATAGTGGTCATTTGGATTAATTTCACTTTGGAATTGGGCATAAACAGGTGCCAAACGTTTCATAGATATTGTTTCAAAAAAACCCGCTATTTGTTTTGACAACAGAAATTATATTTAAATTAATTATTGTAATTTCTATGTTTGGAATTTGTGAAAGTGGATTAAATATTTGGAATCATAAGGTCTAAATTATTTAATTAAGACTTTTTTGTTTTTGAACATTATGAATAGTAACAACCGTAATTATCTTTAATTATCTTGATTAATGAGTAATTGGGTAGTTAAGGATAATAAAATAATATCATAATAATAAAAAATGACAAAAAAAATGTGTCCTAGTGCTACTGGTTTACTCATGGAAGACCATGGTATTCCTTGTGCCAAACTTGGGGACCCCATGGAATCACTTTTGTGTGAAAGTGACTTTTTATCTTTTTATTTTTTTAAAGAATGTTAAATATAACAAAGAATGTATCACCTGGGTAAAACATTTTTAGTTTTGTCTACATAAATGATATATTGGACTATAAATATTTATTGGAAATATAAAAATATTTCCTACATCATAGTATTTTTTTGTAATTTTTTAGACATTAAATAAATTAAATTATTTATAACATCATGATGATGCAGCGATTACCTCATTAATGAACGATTTAAATAAAATGAAAATATAACGTAAAATCTAAGACTTATACTTGTAAAAGACCTATTGGATGAGTATATTTCAAACCCTTATCACCTTATCCTAAAAATACATCAATGTGGGACCTTTAAAATCCAAAACTCATTTGAAAATAAAGTAATATTTTATACCTTTCCAAGAGTGCCCCTCCTCTCCTCTTATAAAAGGCCACCACCTCTACCACATTACCCACACATCTCAAGCCTTTTTCTTGGCCAAACCCTGACCATTTTGTCTCTCCAAATCCCTATATTACTCCTAGAAGCCTCACTTTGGGCAGAAGTCTTTCCAAAGAAGCCTTTGAGCTCAAATAAAAAAGAGTTACCCGATTTTAAGGTAATGTCTTCACTTGTGTTCTTTTGTTTTATTTTGCTTATCCAACCCCCTAAAATCTTTTTATTAATTTATTTTGTAACAATTACAGTATCTTCAATATACTAGGATTTTGTTATAAGAATCATTCTAGCTACACTTACACACACCTACATCTAATGGTTAAAGAACATACTATTTCTGTGGACGGTGAATTTCTGCCTCACGAAACGATGATTGTTCAACACTCATATAACACCTTCAAAGGTGGTCATTAAGATGAAAATATATTTATATATGATATATAATATGTTTATGTTTTACTTAACCTTCTGTATTTTTCATTTATGGCATACCTTTATGGTTTCAATTATGGGTAAATGCGATATCTTCATTTTAGGAAGTGCGGACTACCGCCCCCTCAAAGTGATTTGATTCATTAATACCACATGTGGTACATATAAAGAATAGATTTAATGATATTATATATGATATTATACTGGAATTATAATATGCCTTTATATAATTATTGTTTCTTTCCATTAATGTATGAGATAGAAATGAAAGTAGCGTTCATGCGTACGTACGGCTTACCGTCTCCATGAACGGTGCATTTCATTTCTTATCCCCAAATATAATGTACTATTATAAGTACATATATATAATGGATATATATGATGTATGTTACATCTAAATTATTAATATAATTCTAGAATTAAAATATACATATCTCTCATTTATTTTTAATTCCATTATTATGACATAGAAATGAAAGTAACGTTCATGCGTACGTACGGCTTACCGTCTCCATGAACGGTGCATTTCATTTCTTACCTCTAAATGATTATGTAATATTATAAATACATGTATATACTGGATATATATGATATATGGCATCTACATCATGAATATCATTCTTGAGATAATGGATATTTGACTACATGAACAACTTGTAAATATAAGAAGTTCACTTTTGACACAAGTACCAAATATCGACAAAATGACCGTTATTAACTTAAATGATTACATAATGTTAATAACATGGTAATAAGTGATATAAAAGGAATAATGAACTTGAAAAAGTTTCTTAAGCAAGTAGAAATTAACTCAAGTTTATTATTCAGGACATTAAAGAACGATCGAGTCAAGTCGGACCTGAGGTATGAGGCTTCGTCTCCATCTCCTTTCATTGAGGCATATTTTATTTTATACACAACATTAATTTATACGGGGTATAAACCCCTTTTACTTTTATGTTTATTCAAAAGGAATATTTTTTATACGAAGCATTTACTAAATGACAAAAGGGAATGTTTTTTTGTCATACGTATGCGGCGACAACGACTTCTCCACCGCTGTGACCATTATTTGAGTTTCGGATTCCTCTACAAGCCTTACCTTTTTTTAAATGAAAAATAAATACCATGTTTTACTTTTCTTTTATTTTGGTATTGAAAATGGTTTTCATAATGTTTTTATTATATAAATGTGTTGTATTTATATCTTGTGATTGAAATGTGGAAATGTTATGTTTCCTTTATGCATGTTTTATTTGATACGATTATGTTATGGTTCTTGGGCATTGTTATGAAGATGGGTGGTTCCATGATAAACTAAGGGCGGGTGAGCCCGATATAGATCTCCAATGAATTGGGTAACGTGAAGGAGTTAAACGTTAAGGTTTCTCTGAATAGATTTAGGGAATATACTGTGATGGGTATTCCAAACTTAACTAAGAGGGTTACTCCCTACGTAAGAATGTTATGAATGCTTCAAGTTACCTTTATGTATTATGATTTCTATGATTTATTCATGATTTGATGAGGTATGTTAAAGTGTTTATGTTTTATGGGTAAAGTATGATTTCATTCTTATGTATATATGAACTCATGTTTCCTTTCCATATTTTTTTATAACCCTTAGTGAGCTTTTTATGCTCATCCCAAGTTTTTGAAATGTTTTTCACAGGTCAAGGGAATGGTACATGATATTATGATTGTGTCAAGGAAGTGTCAAGAAAGAATCCATGTTTTATTTTAAATATTTTTCCGTTGATGGGAAAAATGAATACTATATTTTATGTAACCTCTTTGTTTAAATGTGGAATGTAATGCAATTTTTATGATCTAATTCTCTAAAACTCTAAACCTGAAAAGATCCCCAATTGGTAATCTTGTAATAACTCAAGATTAAGTAATGTTTAAGGCTGGGGCCTTAAAGTTGGTATCAGAGGTTGGTTTAGAAAACTTTAGGAGTTAGAATTCTAATTAAATGATTATCCAAAAATATTTTTTTTAATGGTCAAATTGAAATGATATAGCATTTACAAATTACCATGTTGCTTTGCCTAAGATATTTATGTGTTTAGAATGGGTTTTCAAAGAGGAAACATGGAAGTTGGGCTAGGAAGGTATACATATGGAAATGAACTTCTAAATCTGCATCCTGAGATGGTCAAAATTAGAATTGAATAGTTTGTTGCAGTGATGGCTCAGTTGACTCAGGTGATAAATCGTGGTTGTGTTTACTGACGATATTTTGGTGTTTTCAAAAAGTAAAGAGGATCATGAAAGTCATTTAAGGGTTATTTTGAAAACCTTAAAAGGAAATAAATTGTATGGGAAATTCAGCAAGTGTGAGTTTTGGTTGCAACGAATTTCTTTCCTTAGTCATATTGTTTCTAAAGATGGAATAACTGTTGATCCTGCAAAAACAAAGGTTGTGGAAGAATGACCAAGACCCACAAATGTAACCGAGATTTGTATTTTTCTTGGTTTGGCAGGCTATTACCAAAGGTTTGTTAGAAATTTTTCACGGTTATCTAGTCCAATGACTAAGCTAACTCGGAAGGGTGTTAATTTTATATAGACAAAATAATGTGATGATTGTTTTTAGGAATTGAAAAGAAGATTGGTGAATGCTCCAATTTTGGCACTACCTTCCAGGAATGGGGAGTTTGTTATCTACAGTGATGCTTCATTGAAAGGACTTGGTTGCATCCTAATGAAGAATTATCAGGTAATTGCTTATGCTTCATGTCAGTTGAAAATTCATGAGGTAAATTACCCTACACATGATTTGGAATTAGCTGGTGTTGTTTTTGCTTTAAAAATTTGAAGGCATCATTTGTATGGAGTAAAGTGTGAAAAATATACCGATTACAAAAGTTTAAAGTATATATTTACTCAGAAAGAATTGAACATGAGACAGAGGAGATGGCTAGAGTTAATCAAGGATTATGATTGTACAATTCATTACTATCCATGAAAAGCAAATAAAATGGATAATGCTTTGAGTCGAAATAGTAATTCTTTATTAACAATGTTGCGTTTGGAACGTGATCCTTTGGTTAAGGATTTGATGAACTTTGGCATAGAAGTTGTTGGTGTAGGATGTCCTTCTATTTTGTTTCAGGTATCAGTGAAATATTCTCTATCAGACAGAATCAAGCAAGCACAGAAGCAAGACAGTGAGTTGCAGAAAAAGGTAGAGCTTGTTCAGAAGGGTAAGTTGCCTGAATTCAACATTGATAATGATTGTGTTTTGAGATTTGGGAAGAGATTGTGTGTGCCTTGTGATTCACAGTTGAAGAGAGAGTTGTTATGTTAAGCTCATAGTTCTCTGTATTTAGTTCATCCAGGAAGTACTAAGATGTATAGAGATCTTCAGGAGTTTTACTGGTGGGACGGAATGAAAAGGGATATTACTGATTTTACTGTGAAGTGTTTGACTTGTCAGTAGGTTAAAGTAAAGTGGAAGTTAGCAAAAGGGATGCTTCAACCTTTACCAGTGACAGAGTGGAAATGGGAAATATATCCATGGACTTTGTTGTGGGATTACCGAAGACATCTCGAGGTAATAATGCAATCTGGGTTATTGTTGATCACTTGACTAAATCTGCTCAATTCCTTCCTATTCGAGATACTTTTTTCCTAGATCAAATTTCTCATTTATATCTTAAAGAGATAGTCAGGTTACATGGAGTTCCTCTCTCCATTGTATCCGACCGTGATCCTAGGTTCACTTCTAACTTTTGGAAAGGCCTTCAGAAGTCGTTGGGTACTGAATTAAATTTTAGTATAGCTTTTCATCCTCAGTCAGATGGGCAGTCAGAACAAACAATTCAGACTTTGGAGGATATGCTACGTGATTGTTTGATGGATTATCAGGGAAGTTGGGACCAACAACTTTCTTTGGTTGAATTTTCATATAATAACAGTTTTCATTCCAGTATACAGATGGCACCATTTGAGGCGTTATATGGGAAGCGGTGTCGAACTTCAACTTTCTGGGATGAAGTGGGTGAAAGGAAGTTTATGGGATCAGAATTGGTAGAAGAGTTGGCAGAAAAAGTTCAGCTGATATAGAGACACATGATAATAGCTCAGAGCAGGTAAAAGAGTTATGCAGACAATAGGAGGAAGGATCTCTCTTTTGAGGTAGGTGATCATGTCTTCCTCAGAGTCTCACCATGGAAAAGTGTGATGCAATTTGGTAAAAAAGGAAAGTTGAGTCCAAGGTTAATTAGACCATATGAAATTTTGGAGAGAGTTGGATCAGTTGCATACCGAGTGGCTTTACCTCCAGGATTATCTTAGGTACACAATGTTTTTCATGTTTCAATGTTAAGGAAGTACGTGCCAGATCCATCTCATGTTTTGAGTCCAGAGGTAGTTCAGTTGGAAGAGAATCTATATTATAAGGAATAACCGGTACAGATTCTTGATCACAGGGAGCAAGTGTTGCAGAATAAGTTGATTCATCAAGTAAAGTTTTTGTGGAAGAAACACATGAGTAAAGAGGCAATATGGGAATCTGAAAATGCAATGAGGGATAAATACCCCCACTTATTCGATAAGTAAACAAATTATGGGGATGCAATTTTCTAAAGGGGGAAGGATGTGACATCCCAAGTAAGTAATTAATAATATATATTCTTATCTATGTCTATTTTTGAATTAGATAGTGTTTTATAGGCTTAAAATGAGAATAAATCCAATCTTAAGCATGAAATACACTAATATTTTTAAAAGATTATTTTACTACCTTTTGATGGCAAACCATTTTTAAATAAAACTTTTGACAATTTTATAAGCTCTATTTTTCAAAATAAACTTATTATTTATGATTCGGACATTGAAATTTAAATTGGATAATTTTTTGGTATTATTCTGAGAAAGTTCATTTTTTTATGAATAGTGAAAAAATACTGCATTTTACATCAAAACTGCTTTTTTGTCTAATTTAATTACATGGTTAGATTATATTTCTAATTGGTTTTAAAGTATAAATAGAATATATTTTTACCATGTAATCCAATTGTGGTCATTTGGATTAATTTCACTTTGGAATCGGGCATAAACAGGTGCCAAACTTTTCATAGATATTGTTTCAAAAAAACCCGCTATTTGTTTTGACAACGAGAATTATATTTAAATTAATTATTGCAATTTCTATGTTTGTAATTTGGTAAAATGGATTCCATATTTGGAATCATAAGGTCCAAATTATTTAATTAATATTCTTTTTTTTGGACATTATGAATAGTAACGGCGATAATTATCTTTAATTATCTTGATTAATGAGTAATCAGGTAGTTAAGGATAACAAAATAAAATCATAATAATAACAAATGACCACAACATATGTCATAATGTTACTGATTGTCTCATGGATGACCATGGGATTCCTTATGCAAAACTTGGGGACCCCATGGAATCACTTTTGTGTGAAAGTGACTTTTTATCTTTTTATTTTTTAAAGAATGTTAAATATAACAAAGAATGTGTCACCTGGGTAAAACATTTTTAGTTTTGTCTACATATATTATCTATTAGACTATTAATATTCATTGTAAAGATAAAACGATTTCCTACATTATATTATTTTTTTTATAATTTTTTAGACATTAAATAAATTAAATTATTTATGACATCATGATGATGCAGCGATTACCTCATTAATGAACGATTTAAATAAAATGAAAAGATAATGTAAAATCTAAGACTTACACTTGTCGAAGACCTATTGGATGAGTATATTTCAAACCCTTATCACCTTATCCTCGAAATACATCAATGTGGGACCTTTAAAATCTGAAACTCATTTGAGAATAAAGTAATATTTTATACCTTTCCAAGAGTGCCCCTCCTCTCCTCTTATAAAAGGCCCCACCTCTACCACCTTACCGACACCTCTAAAACCTTTTACTTGGCCAAACCCTGCCCATTTTGTCTCTATAAATCCATATATTACTCCTAGAAGCCTCACTATGGGCAGAAGTATTCCCAAGGAAGCCTTTGAGCTCAAATCAAAAAGAGTTACCCGATTTTAAGATAATGTCTTCACTTGTGTTCTTTTGTTTTATTTTGCTTCTCCAACCCCCTAAAATATTTTTATTAATTTATTTTGTAACAACACCAGTATCTTCAATATACTAGGAAGTTTTTATAAGAATCATTCATTCTACACTTACACACACCTACATATAATGGTTAAAGAACATACTGTTTCTGTGGATGGTGAATTTCTGCCTCACGAAACGATGATTGTTCAACACTCTTATAACACCTTCAAAGGTGGCCATTAAAATGTCACAATATTTATATATTATATATAATATGTTTATGATTTTTTTAAGCTTCTGTATTTTTCATTTATGGCATAACTTTATGGTTTCTATTATGGGTAAACACGATATCTTCATTTTAGGAAGTGCAGACTACCGCCCCCTCAAAGTGATTTGATTCGTTAATACCATATGTGGTACGTATAAAGGATAGATTTAATGATATTATATATGATATTAAACTGGAATTATAATATAACTTTATATAATTATTATTTCTTTCCATTAAAGTATGAGATAGAAATAAAAGTAGTGTTCATGCGTACGTACGACTTACCGTCTCCATGAACGATGCATTTCATTTCTTATCCCCAAATGTAATGTACTGTTATAAGTACATATATATAATGGATATATATGATGTATGTTACATATAAATTATGAATATAATTATGGAATTAAAATATACATATCTCTCATTTAGTTTTAATTCCATTAGTATGACATACAAATGAAAGTAGCGTTCATGCGTACGTACGGCTTACCGTCTCCATGAACGGTGCATTTCATTTCTTACCTCTAAATGATTATGTAATATTATAAATGCATGTATATACTGGATATATATGATATACGGCATCTACATCATGGATATCATTCTTGAGATAATATATATTTGACTACGTGTAACAACTTGTAAATATAAGAAGTTCACTTTTGACTCAAGTACCAAATATCGACAAAACGAACTTTATTAACTTAAATGATTACATAATGTTCATAACATGGTAATAAGTGACATAAAAGGAATAATGAACTTGAAAAAAGTTCTTAAGAAAGTAGAAATTAACTCAAGTTTATTATTCAGGACATTAAAGAATGATCGAGTCAAGTCGGACCCGAGATATGGGACTTCGTCTCAATCTCCTTTCATTGAGGCATATTTTGTTTTATATACAACTTTCTTTTATACGGTGTATAAAACCCTTTGACTTTTATGTTTATTCAAAAGGAATATTTATTATATAAAGCGTTTACTAAATGAAAAAAGGGAATGTTTTTTTGTCGTACGTATGTGGCAACAATGACTTCTCCACCGCCGTGACCATTATTTGAGTTTCGGCTTCCTCTACAAGCCTCAACTTTTTTTAAATGAAAAATAAATACCATGTTTTACTTTTTTAATTTTGGTATTGAAAATGGTTTTAATAATGTTTTTATTATATCAATGTGTTGTATTGATATCTTGTGATTGAAATGTGGAAATTTTATGTTTCCTTTATGCATGTTTTATGTGATACGATTATGTTATGGTTCTTGGGCATTGTTATGAAGACTGGTGGTTCTGTGATAAAATAAGGGTGGGTGAGCCCAATATAGCTCTCCAATTCATTGGGTAACGTGAAGGAGTTAAACGTTAAGGTTTCTCCAAAGAGATTTAGAGAATATACTGTGATGGGTATTCCAAATGTAACCAAGAGGGTTACTCCCTATGTAAGAATGTTATGAATGCCTCAAGTTACCTTTATGTTTTATGATTTCTATGATTTATTCATGATTTGATGAGGTATGTTAAAGTGCTTATGTTTTATGGGTAAAGTATGATTTATTTCTTATGTATATATGAAATCATGTTTCCTTTCCATATTTTTTTGTAACCCTTAGTGAGTTTTTTATGCTCATCCCAAGTTTTTGAAATGTTTTTCATAGGTCAAGGGAATGGTACATTATATGATGATAGTGTCAAGGAAGTGTCAAGAAAGAATCCATGTTTTATTTTAAATATTTTTCCATTTATGGGAAAAATTAATACTATCTTTTATGTAACCACTTTGTTTAAATGTGGAATGTAATGAAAGTTTTATGATCTAATTCTCTAAAACTCTAAACCTGAAAAGATCCCCAATTGGTAATCTTATAATTACTCAAGATTAAGTAATGTTTAAGGATTTGGCCTTATATTTAATTCCTAAATACATGGTAAAAATATAGTTCATATTTTGTGGATTATGTGATTCTCTAGAAGTTGATTATAGCGCTTCCAATGTGAACATGTCATCTTGAATACTCACAGTTTGAAGAAAAAAAATGAGTTTGTGGTAGGAATTTAGTAAAGGATGAAAGTCTAGATGACAAGTAAGTATGTTTCCTTATGTTTTTAGTTAATCTCATATATAAATTCCTCAACTTTAAGAAAAGTAACTTAAAACAAAACCATTTTCTGTTAATTTTTCTTACTAGGGAATCAAAGACCGTTTAACCCATCATAAGTTTGTGATTTTCTAGTGGTTAAATGTCTCCTATTCATGTTTTCTATCACTATCCATCAGAACTTGATGGTTTTTTTCTCCTAAATATCCATGTTTTTATAGAATCTTAGTATATTTTGTCTTGGTGACCTTTTTACTTCTCTTCCTTTATTTTAAAGAGATAGATTTGTTGACTCTTTTTCCAATGTGGGACTTTCAATGAAGTTTCCAAGCCCAATTTTAAAATTGCGAGGACACAATTCCTAAAAGGGGGGAAGGATGTAACATCCCAAGTAAATAAAGAATATGAAATTTTCATATTTATTTATATTTGTAAATTAATTATTAATTTTAATTTAAAGGGGATGTTATGTTTGTTTGCATACCCGATACACAACAATGTGTTTCTTTGAAATCTTACGTTGCGCACAATGTTGAGTTGTACTGAAAAATAATATAATAATATTATTATTTGAAATGCTAGTTAAGCTCTAGATGTTGTATTAGAGGGAATAGATATAAATAACTACAGTATGAATATACATGTTTTTTAAATGCTTTTACATTTACCCAATAAAGTTTAGAGTCTTAAAATAAGAAATAATATGATTTTAAGCATAATTTACTTTAAAAGGTTGATTTACCACCTTTTGATTGTGAACCCTCTTTAAATCTAATTTTAGTCACTTTTATATGTTTTATTTTACCTAATAAAATTATTCTATAGAATTGGTACATAAAAATTTACTTTGGGTAAATTTTTTGTATTTTTCTGATAAAATTCGATTTTTAATGAAAAGTGAAAGATAATGTATTTTAATTCAAAACTACATTTTAATATAATTAATTTATATGGTTAGATTATTTTTTTAGTTGGTTTTAAAGTGTAATTAGATTATATTTTTACCATTTAATCCAATTTTGGTTATTTTAATTAATTTCACTTTGAAATTGGACATACAAAAGTGTCAATCTTTTTAAAGTTAATATTTCTAAAAAAACACGCTTTTCATTTTGACAGCGGGAATTAATTTTAAATTAATTTTTGCCACTTCTGTATTTTGAATTTGGAAAAATTGATTTCATATTTTTAATTAGGAGTTCCAAATTGTGTAAATAGGTAACTTTTATTTTTATACATTATGAATATTTACTTCAGTAAAACTTTTATTTACCATGGTTAAAGGGTAAATTGGTAAATAAAGGTAAACAAATATTATTATAATAAAATAAAATTACCCTAACTTGTGTCCTAATCCTATTTTTTGATACATATACGACCATGGGCATCTTTGGGTCTATTTTGGGACCCCATGGAGCCACATGAGAGTGATAATGACACTTTATTATAATTAACTTAAAGTAATGACAAAAATGACATAAACAAATATATTTTAGTAAATTAATTTTTACATAGGATTATATAAGTTATCATTTATATTATAAATATTATTTGGAAATATAAAAGGATTTCATACATCATGTTAATTTTTTTATAATTTTTAGACATCAAATAATTTAAATTATTTATGACACAATAATGATGCAGTGTTTACCTCATCAATAAAAGATTTAAATAAATAAGATTATAAAGATTAAAATAATGTCAAAAACCTATTAAATTCTTATTGGATGATTTTATTTCGAACATGAGTCATCTTATATTCTAATTTAATAATTTTTTGACCTTTAGAAAAAGAAAATCATTATATAATAAAATAATAGTTTCACACTTTCCTAAAGAGCTCCTCCTCCCCCTTATAAAAATCCCTCACCTATAACCCATTACTCACACATATCAAGCCCCATGGATCATACAAACCCTATCCAAATAATCTCTCAATATCCCTCTATTCCTAATAGAATCCTTAACTTAGGCAGAAAGAACTTTAACAAACCCTTTTGGTTCAATCCAAAGGGAGTTACCCGATTTAAAGGTAACGTCTTCTCTTAAGTTCTTTTGTTTTATTTTCCTTTTACAACCCCCTAAACTCTTTTTATTCCTTTATTTTATAATAAAACAGTATAATAAATATACTAGTATGTTTTTTGAGAATGATTTGAACTACACTTACAAACACCTCCATCTAATGGGTAAAGAACATACTGTTTCTGTGGATGGAAAACTAACACCTCACGAAATGATAATTGTTCAATTATCTTCTACCTACTCTCATTGTGGCCATTATGATAGAACAGTATTTATATATGATATATATTATGTTTATATTTTTATTTATGCTTCTTTATTTTCCATTTATATCATACCTTTATGGTTTCTATTATGGGTAAACATGATAATTTCATTTGAGGAAGTGCGGACTACCGCCCCCTCAAAGTGATATGACTCGTTCATACCATATGTGGGATGTATAAAAGATAGAGTTATTGAAATTATATATTATATTATAATGGAATTATAATATAATTATTTTTCATTAATTTTTCATTCAATTAAAATACTAAATAGAAATGAAAGTAGCGTTCATGCGTACGTACGACTTAGCATCTCCATGAATGGTGCATTTCATTTCTTATATCCAAATGTTATTTACTATTATAAATACATATATATACAAGATATATATGATATATATGATATCTAAATAATGAATATAATTCTGGAGATAATTTACTCTTGACCACATGGACAACTTGTAATTATAAGTTCATTTTTGACTCATGTACCAAATATCGACAAAACGACCATTATTAACTTAAATGATTACATAATGTTTATAACATGGTAATAAGTGATATAAAAGGAATAATAAAATTGAAAAATGGTTCTAAATCAAGTATAAATTAACTTAAGTTTATTATTGAGGAAGAATAAGGAACAAACAGGTCAAGTTGGACCTGAGGTAAGGGATTTCTTATCACACTTTTAATTCCATGAGATTTCCATTGTTCGGCACTTATTTATTTTATGTGGTGTATTGTGTACTTCCATTTGATATATATTATCATGATCCTATTTATATTCATTTTATTCTGTGAATAATTTGGTATTTATTAACTTTTGGTCGTATGAATCGATTGATTACAACGTGGTAAAGGATTTTCATCTCACTTTTTATTCCCGTGAGATTCATGCTATATTTTCCACTATTTTTTTTGTGGTGTATGTACTGCCAACTATTTTATTAATTGTGTAATATACTTCAATTTATGGGTATTTACATCTTCATTTTATTATCCTTCTTTTTTGGGTTGTAATTTTCGTAAGTTACCAAATCGGTAAGTGAACCTTTAAACCCAATTTCCATTCCTTGAGTTAATCTTCTAATTCTTAATTATGTCATGATATGATTATGTGTGGAATATCTATTATTTATGTTGTAATTTACACTCCCCTTTGTGTGGATATACTTTTGATACACATAATCACTCCATTGATAAATTCTCAAGTCATCGATATGAACTTGATAAGAGTAATTTTAACTCAATTTCCATTCATTGAGTTAAACATACAAGTCATTGGTTTTGTCTTAAAAATATCATGTGTGAATTTCCTATGATTTATTTACACTAAATATCCAATAATATTGAGTTTATTTATATTTTTCACTCATTATTATGTAATTTATTTATCCTTAATCTAAGGATACAGTTTTTTATAAGGAATTCCGTCTCAATTTACCTTCCATTGAGACTTAATTGTCAGTATGCACCAATTAACTATTATATGGTGTATATACTGCCCTTTGAAATATTACATAATGTACCTATTTATTCTCATGATATTATAACGTTCTAAATAAATTTTATTCTTCAATTATTTGTATTCAAGAGTCTCTCATTTTTTTAAAAACTCTTTAACTAAAATATCATTTTAAATGTTATAAGGATTTATTCTTCTAAATATTTATCATTAATTTCCATGTTTTAAAAGTGTTTTTAAGGATTTATTTATATGGAAATTAATTTTTTCAATTGTTAATTCCTTTAAAAGTTTCAAAGTAGTATGGGACATATTGATTAAAAAATTTCTTTTTGAAATGTTTTAAATGGTTTTTGAAAATGGTTTGATAAAGAATTGATTATGTCAATATCTTGAAATAATATATTGTGATAGCAATGTGGAAATTTTATCTTTCATTTATGATTGTTATATATGTTATGACTATGTTATGGGTCTTCGGCGTTGTTTATGTATATGGGTGGTTCTGTGATAAACCTAGGGTGGGCGATCTCGAGATAACTCTCCAATGAATTGGGTAACGTGACAGAGGTAAAAGTTAATGTTTCTCCTAAGAGATTTAGTGAATATACTATGATGAGTATTCCAAATGTTACTCCCTCTGTAGCTGTGATATCTACAATTTATGTATGTTATGAATTCCATAAGTTACCTTTATGATTTATGATTTGTGTGTTATTCGTAAATCTTATGATTTTGTAAGATATGTTATGATTGAAAAGTATGGTTTAATTGATTTGTATTTATTGATGGGATAATGTTTTCCTTTCTTTTTTTATAACCTTTGTTGAGTGTTTTATGATCATCCCATGTTTTTGAAATGTTTTCCACAAGACTTAAAGATGAATAGGGTCAAAGATGGGATCAAGGAAAAGTCTTGTTGTTTAAAACATAGAACTAGACATATTTCTTTTTAAGAGTTTTTATTTTATGAAAAATGGATACTGAGTAGTAGTGTCTACATGTAATATTCAAGTTGTTATGTAATATTTATATCCTTATTCTCTAAAACTCTAAACCTGAAAAGATCCTCAACGTGAATTCTTAACATAATTCAAGATTATGTAATGTTTAAGGTCAGGTCCTTATAGTAAAAAGATTAGAAAAATATCTCATTAAAAAAGAGACAATAATGTTTTTTGAAAACATTGGTAAATTAAAAAAAGTGGATTTTTTTAATTATTATATTATAATATTACAATATTCTTTGAAAACCTTTTAGAAAACATGTTTTTGAAGCAATATATATTTCCGAATGAAGAGATGGTAAAGTCAGTCTTTCTTAAAAAAACTTTATTAAATATATTATGTACTAAAGAGAAGAAATATGTTTCTGATACTTGAGAATATCTTTAATAACCATAGGATTATAAAATTCACAAATTTTCTTGAGAGATGTATTATAATATTTCAACAAAGGAAGCACAATCATAAATAATCCTGAAAAGAAATGATATTGTTTCAATAAAATCTTATAAGTTAAAAACATTGAACTATACCCCCATGTAAGAAAATTATATTAAATTAAGCTTAAATTATCATGAAATGAAGTATATTAATGATATAAAATTTAAAATTGAAGTATACACACCTCAAAAAATTTAGGTATACAATAAAACATGTGTCTCAAAGAATAAAAATTTAGACAAAATTGCCTTACCGATTTGGTATCTTTTGAAATATTAACCCCATGAAATAAAGATCATAGAATGGATATATAAATACCAAAAAATTTAATTATAAGAATCATTTAATACAAACATGGGAATTATACACACCACATAAAATGAATGGGTGGTGAATAAAGCATGTCTCTCACGGGAATAAAAAGTGAGATGAAATCCCCTTACCTTGTGTCTTGACTCTCGTCGCACTAATTCAAACCTCCTGTATAATAAATATAAATTTATTATACACATTTTAAATAACTATATTCTTATATCTAATACCATATAATGATTTATTATTATTTTATATTACCCTCTAGTTAGAAACTTCATGTTAAGGTTACTCTTCCATAATATTCGCTTTGTTTTTCGCTTGTGTCTTAATTTTTTATATCACTGGTACTTATAATTATATCATGATTTATAGGATGTAAAACATAATATAAAAATAATTTATATTAATTATTTTTTTTATTATAAAAATCTATATAATGTATAAGTATGAATTGGAATACATCGTTCATGGAGATGGTAAGTCTTACGTACGCATGAACATTATTTCTATTTTTTATTGTCATATTAAAAAAAAAGTACATGAAATATATGTATATATATCATTATTAAAATATAATTAAAATATAATATGTATCACATAATTTCACCAAACCCATTCTTAATACATTCCATGTAGTGTGTGAACGAATCAAATCGCTTTGAGGGGGCGGTAGTCCACACTTCCTCAAACGAAATTATCATATTTACACCAAATGGAAGGTAAAGATATATGTGTTGTAAAAGGAATAAATAATATTAAATACATAATAAATATAATATATGACATATAAAAATATAGTTTCCATTATAATTTCCACCATGAGAGGTGGTAAATGAAAAATGAACAATCTTTGTTTTGTGAGGCGGTATTTCACCGTACACGTAAATAGTATGTTTGTTACCCATTAGATGGAGGTGTGTGTAAGTGTAGGTAAAAAAATAGCATAAAAACATCCTAGTATATTGATTAAACTTATTTTGTTATAAATTAGGTAATAAATATAGTGGATAGGTGGATAAAGAATATAAAAGAAAGGAGCTTGAGAGAAGACGTTACCTCTAAATCTGGTAACTCATTTTGGTTTGTGCCAAAAGGAATAATTGGATTGATTTATGCCCAATTAGAGTATTTTAGGATGAAGGTAGGGATTTTTATATGTTTATTTTTAATATAATGTCCTATCCTAATGGTTTTTATAGGTGTTAATAAGAGTGATAGTTGGTGGCCTTTTCTAGGGAATGAAAAGGACTCACTTGGAATATTTGGAAACAAGTTAGGTGTACACATTTTATTACTAAAATAAGTCATAAAAAATCAATAATAGATGGATTATCTCCTAAATATGGCCATAAAATGGGTTTTGGACAAGTGGATAGGTCATTTAGACCAATAAGATTAAGGTTTAGTCTCTAATTAATCTTTGTTTAACCTTAATTGTTGTGATTAATTTTAATCACTTTTAGTAATATTTTTGGTCAAAAATTAAAATCAAATAATTAGAATATAAATATTATACTGATTAAAATATTGCATGTATAATTTTCAAAATTCAATTAACAGAAGTATCAAAATTAAGATTAATGCTAATCCTGTAGACTAGACGAAATTACAAGTTTTTAAAGTAGAAAATGTTCAAAAGCTTTTTAAGTTTTTATATTCAATTCCAAAGTTAAATTGATTATAAGGACCAAAATTGTATTAATAGATGTATAATTGATCTAATGTGTCATTAAAACAAATTTAAAGTATATTTTAACATTAGTAATTATTTAAACAAAAAGGAATTTATTAACTATAATGTATTATTTTTCACTATTCATCAAAAAATGTTGTTTCTAAGAAAAATCTCAAAAATTCACCCTAAGATAATTTCAGAATTATAAATTCAAAAAATGAAGTTTATTTTATGAAATTAAATTTCTATATTTTTCTAAAATTAATTATTTTTTTCTTCACAGAAGGACATGAAAAGCAATTCATTTGAGAAAATAGTATTTTAAAACATATAAAGACTTTACAAAAAAATATATTTTTCATTATCAATATGTATTATTTATATAAAACCATTATAAAAATATTTGAAAAGTAGTTATTACTATCCATATTACTATGTTTTAATGACTAGGTTATAACTAACTCATTTAAATAATTATAATAATAAAATGATGTTTCGTATGAACTTTGTATTATGGGTAACATACACCAAGTCAGTGTTACATGTAGTGCATGCCAAGTCGATGTTGCGTGTAGTGAAAGGAAAGTGAGTGTTGTGCATAAATCAATCCAAGTTGGTGTTGTGTGAATGGAATATCTCACTTAGTGTTTTAATATATATATATATATATATATATATATATATATATAACTATTTATAGTGTCACGTGAAATGAAAAATATCAAAAAGATAAATTAATTTGAAAAAAATTCATAAAATCTCGAGGTGTTACACAAAATTCATGGGCTTTTATTCCCATACAAACATAATACTTAAGAAGCCTCCATAAATTCCAAACCCAACACCCCAAATAAACCCTATCCTCTCTGGGACACATTCCCAATAGGGTTTAATTTGACCTAAGGATCCACATCTCTCTCAGGTTCTTTGGTCTTCTTCAATAGAAGTCCCTCACAGGACCTTGAATAGGAACCTTCTACCTATATGCCCTTGCCACATGATGTTAAACTATATGGTTGGGTCCTTATCACATGACCTTAAAAGGTAGGATGTGCCCCATTAAGTGGGACCGAACTATGTGGGTTCTGATTCCTTTCACATGGATACATAGGAGTCCCATCTATGGGTTTGATCCTAACATCAAAACAAATAAGGTCTCCCTGGATTAAAATATACTCCAAAGTGACCCACTGAGTGGCTAGGAAACCAGCATCATCATAATAATGACCAAAGTATCCCTATGTAGTATATAGGAAGATACCATCAATGGAGAACCTTAGATACATATAGATATCCCTATAGATGAACAACCTCAGATACTTACAGATGATTATAATATCTATACATGATAATAATTCATTACTAATCCTAGGATGACCCACATCATATTTTGGAATTAATGAATCATTTATGAAGATTTCTTAAACCTATAAGAGAGTCCTGAAGTAGGAAATAACTCCCCCCAAAAGGGTGCGATGAGTCCGAACTCCCATCCACTCGACCAATGTGAGTTCTTAATAATTATTGGATAAAATCCCTAATGATCACCTACCTTTGGAAATAATTTCCTTTTGGATATAGAACCATTGGGTGTTTCCAGTTCCACAAATAAACCTGTTGGAAACTATTCAAAAAGAGAAAATCATTACGTGGTGTGAATTTTGAGGGGAACAAGAAATGGTGAACCTGACATGAATGACTTAAATGTGAAATATCTTTCATAAGATAAAATGGATGTACTGAATAGTCCTCATCAGACTATTTCATTCCTCAAGGAAAACCCATTTCCATCAAAAACACCTACATTGGATCTATAATAAAAGGTTGAGTTATCACATGACAAGACTATTTGAAAAAAATACTTTAGGGAACTTTTGAGATGTCATTTTTTACAATGATGGTGTGGTGATACTTCTATATATGGATTAGGAAGTTATAACATGGATTTTTGGAAGAATATATAAGAAGTTGTAGCAGTTCTGAATAATTTCTTAAAGATACATTTTAAAAAAATTTCACCCCATAACAACAAACCATGACAGATTAGTCTTTTGGTATAGATTTAAATGATAAAACTATTAATCAATTAAAAAATATTTAATACTCATGAATAAGAATCACATAATACCTACATAATAATAAGAAATATCATTTGAAATGAAACTAATTGTGCACAACAAGTTTAATTTTCAGGATAACTTAATTTATGAGTTATATATCATGCATGTATCAAGGTTTCAAAGTCTATAGAATTACATTGATACAATATTCCATGTAAGAAAGTGTATAGGAGATAAAAAAATAGAGAAAAGAAAATTTCAATTAATTTTCATAAATAATTTCTCCACAGTACCATAAAAGAAATTCTAACACAACAATAATAGAATGGAATGGAAAAAATAGAGTAGAATGTGAAAAATAGGGGCAATATTTTAGAGACAAAACATTTAACATAGTCAAGTTAGAAAAATATGAAGAAAAATGGTTCAAAATTTTATTAACTCTTAGGTATTGTTAAAATCAATACACACCATAGTAAATTGACGAAATTTACCCACCAGGATCAAGCATGAATCAAATACTAGGTTGGAGATAGATGAGATGCTTTGTTGTGAAGAAGAGTAAGAACTAATTTTGTCAACCCAACAATAGAAAACCCTAAATACCATCAGAGGGTAATAATATTTAAGAGGTGTAACCGGCCAAGATCTGATAGGAGGAGGATGATTGCCAGGAGGGTGGGTAGCCATGTCAGAGGCGCACCAGAGGAGGTTGGGAGGCTGCCTAGGATTAGTGTCAATAAGGAGGTGTGGTGGTCATGTTGGGTGGTAGAAACAGGGGAGGAGGGACATGGAGAGGAGAGCTCACAGCGGGGTGGCCTCATTGGGTGGTGGAATTGAGGGAGGAGGGTCGTATAGAGGATAGATCATGGGTAATGGGAGAAGGTTCATAAAGATGAGAGATCTTGAAGGTAATGGGAAGGGGTTATGGAGAGGAGGAGAGTAGTGTGAGGTAAAGAACCCCATTCCCATGGTTTTTATTAAATCATTGATTTAAATAACCATATAGACATGGTTTTAATTAAACTAAGCCTATAAATTAAGTTATAACCATGGACCTAAAAACCCATGGCTATATATCCATGTCTATAGATCATTTTTCTAATAGTTATTCACAAACCCATTCTAAGGAACCATGTTTTCTAATATATTTTAATATAAAAATACACTACACTATGCCATACGCCTTTTAAATATCAATATTAATCATGATGTTGGATTGAAACACCTATCTATAAATATCTGATTTCATCTCCTAATCTATGCTGGTGGATCCTTGTATGTTCCTTACTTTAAGGAATCAATGCTGTTGAATAGAAATAAAATACCCAAGATGCCAATAAATACTTTTTTTAAGAATAGTCTCCATAATTTTATAAGAAAAATTACATAGGATAATTGGTCAAAATTGGATGAAATGACTATGATTGTTGACCTTAGGAATAAGAACAAAGATAGTGGAAGAAATAGCTATAGGGACGAGATTACATTTGAAATAATCTTGAATAGCAGATATGACATCAGATTTGACCTAGTCCCAAGATGCCAAGAAAGAAGGATCTTAAGAGGCCATCCGAGCCAGGAGACATTTATAGGTTAAGGATTTTAATAGACTCTAGAACAAACACCTCCTCTCGTAGCACACTCATTTAGTGGTTGTGGGATCCTTCAGTTTTCCTTGTAATGTTTCTAAAAAATAGATCATTATTATTTAACAACTAATACCCATCACTTGTATCCTACCTCAAACCCACAAAGAATTTTTGGAAATGGGAAACAAAAGGATACTAGTTACATAAATATCAGTAGAGTTATATCCATCCTATTTTTTCAAATTAACTTTTCTAGTTATTTTTTTCTCATTGATCCATGCATGAAACTACGTTGTGTTTCTATCATCCTACCTAAAAATGTTCTTCTAGATCGTTCTATAGCCACACATTCTACTTCTAATTTTTTTTTCTCTAGGATATTATCCTTTTGAGTTAGGAATATGAAAACATCATCATCTCAATGTGTTTGAAGACACATATCAAGCAACTCATTTTCCTCCTGAAGACATTGAATATTAAAATCTCAAGACTCTTAGTTATTATTCCACCTAATTAAGTCCCATTTAAGTATTTGGAGTTTTTTTAAAAAAGAATAACCCAAAGAAAACCTAAAAATGTTCCCAAATAGGAATCATGGACCAAAGAACTAGAGCCTCGAGATCTAGAAATTTTTTAGATAAAAAGAAACTCTATTTATCAGTAGGAACAAGATGGATTTATAGAAGCAGGGGAAAATGATTATACAGAGACTGATGAAAATGTTTCACACCATATCCCTATAAGGTATCAATATTTATAAGATTTCCCAAATATAAATCCAATATACTCAAAATCCTACTAGATCATCCTTTATTATTACACTATATGAACTAATTACTAGTGTATCCCAAATCAAGAAAGTTGTTCTAATCTAAAAAAGATTTGAAGTCATCTATATTTTTACACAAATAAATAACTCCACCCTTCTTTTTAGATTATTTTAGAATGGTGTCTAAGTGACCCCCTAAAAACCATTAATGAGATGTGGTATTGGTGGAAGATAGGGAGTTCCAAATATTGACCCTTACATTGACATCACATCTTGCATAAACTACAGACATAAGGAAATAATATTGTTTTTTACTGACCTTAATAGAAATATATTGAGAAGATCCATCAAAAAAATTAACTTAAAATTTACCTTTCTAGAAGAACTATATATGATAATTAGTAGGATAAAACTGAATACTATTATTCATGATAACCTTTTGATAAAATACATCAATAGAAAGACACCTTGTTTTGGTTCCAAAAAATAGCCAATATTGAAATTTCATTACTCCTAATGACTTTGAGCAAATACTAGATCTTAGAAGGGGATCCAAGTCCCCTAGAATTACAAATTAGAGTATAAATCAAATGTTTGTTTCAAAGGAGACCTTAGGTTCAGAGGAAAAATATGAAACATCTATAATAACAGAACATGAATTTAACATGGAATGAGTGATTATATTCTAAGGAGTTTTGGGAAGGGGCTTGATGCTTATCTTCTTTATAAAATGAGGGGAAAGGATGTGGGGATCCTAATCATAAGAGGATAATTCATGAAAATAATTTAGATATTCAAAAGTATAATCCTTCTAATCTTGTAGAGTAACACTTTGAGAGGTAGGAAAACCAGCACTGGAACCAGCCACTAGGACAAGTAATGCCAAAACCACAAGTCCGAGAGACCAAATATCCAAAATAAGAGGTCCAATGTATTTAGTAAACAAATAAATCACCTCTTAAAGAGAATATCAGTAGTTAATGGGAGGAGGAAACAATTTTAGGGTGTTAGGAGACCTTTTAATAAGAATTTTAAGGGATTTGGGATCCTGAGCACTATCAGGGGGAGATGTAGACCTGTCCTCAAGGACTTCCTAAGATCCAGTGACCAGATCATCATATAGAGTGATCATAGATAGGGTATATTTCACACGTTAAGTAGGAAAATCCACTAGAATACAAGATGAATTAAAAAATAGGAATCTAGGGATTAAACCCATGTATTTGTCTTAGGACCTACACCAAGTATCTATTGAATAAATAAATATTTATCTAAATTTCCATGATCCACTAGATAAGAAACCATAGAGGGACCTTTCATATGTCTTGGTAACTCACCTTTAGACTGATTGGAAGGTAATTGTTCTTGCAAAAGGAGATTTAATGACCATGGAGGGAGCAGTGGGAGAAAAATCTAGGAGAAAATGGATACAACATGCACTGCTGGAGAGATAGGTCTTACCCTTCATGAAGAAAGATCCTATATAGGAGACGAGAATCTTGATAAAGTTCCATATAGACACAATCTACCATTGTATTTCTATATGAAGTGTAGCTTCATCATCATAGATAAAGAGATCATAATAATTCCCAATAGATTTAAGAATAGCCAGATTCTGGAATGGAAGCGGGATTCCAGGATGTTGGAACCACATCTTGTCTATAGAAGAGTCCTGGCCTCGATGGGCATCTATTGAACATTGTAGAAGAAGGAATTTTTTTTCATTTGCAGGCATGTATTTTTTTTAGATTGATTACATGTTATTTTATGTTTTTGAATAATCCAAAACCCACTTATTATTTTATATTAAAATCTGTTTTTACATGTTCTCTATATTTTTAATATAACTTTTCTTGTAGTGATCTAAATTTTATAATTCTTGTTTTATATGAAATATTATAATTATATCTTCATTTTATTCAACCAAAAATAAGTCTAATTATATATTTATAATGTTCTCATTTGGGATTGAACTTTATTCATTCTTTGGGTTTCAAGAATAATTTTTAGTTTAAACTGATTTATAGTTTTCTTTCATTATTAAATCATAAAATGAATTATACTGACCATATTCTTACAAAAAATGATTCATTTAGAAAGAGAACTCATTTTTATACATTTAATTAGAATAAATGGGAGTCTAAATTTGTTTCATAATTGGTTTGAAAAATGTTTGAATTTTATAAAGAAATTATATAATTATGGAATTTCCATAACTAAATAATTTTTATTTATGTGATATATCTTTAAATTCAAATCAAAATTTCTTGGATTTTATTTCGTTAGAAATCTATAAAGTTTTTATATATTTGATGTGGCCTTATTTTACATAGTTTTCCACATATTTTTACTTAATTTTTAATGATTTAATTAATTATTTAATCACTTTTTATTCAATAAATGTAATTTTTTATTTTTATAATTATTTATGGATTTTTTAGTCATTAAATTAAATATTTTAATTTTACTTTGATTTTCTAGTTTAATTATTTGTTAATTAGTTTTGTTTATATCAATCTTCTCACTTCTTAATAATTTGACATTATTATTAAAGAACCAATTAAACATCTTATTTGTGTATTAATTAACTTAGTTTTAAATTTAATACTTTTCCCTTTAATTTTGACTCATTAAACTAAATTAACTTTATTAATTTTTATGTTTAATTATTTGGTTAGTTCTTAATTAAAGTTAATAATTTATGTTTTTAAATCAACAATTTAATGTGTATTTATTTTTAAGTGTTCATATTGTAATTTAATTAATTAACTTAGTTCTTTAAAACTTTTATATTTTAATTTTTCATATGCAGTTTTAATAGTAACCTAGTTGCAAATCATTTATTTGGTTTAATTATAGTTTTTAATTATAATTAAAATAATTTTAGTTTATCAGTTTATTAAATCATTTAATTCACTTAAGTTTAAATTTTAAATTCAATATATACAATGTTATTTTTTGTGTATTACTGTTATTTCATTTTTTTAAGCAACCATTAATTTTATTTTTAATCTATTACCATTTCGGATGATTATCTCCATCGGTCATGCTTTTACATCGGTGAACTTTTAGTCATCCCCAACGGTGATCTTTTATCTAGTGCATCGGTGACCTTTACCTATTTATAACTATCGGTAACCTTTTTTTAACTAATAGTGGCATTTTTATTTTTAACTAACAGTAACCTCTTTATTTTGAACTATTGGTAACCTCTTACTTTTGCAACTAACAATGACCTTTTATTTTTTTTACTGACAATTACCTTTTATAAACTATTGGTGACCCTTTAATTTTATCACTATCAGTGACTTGTTTACCCACTAATTTAAAGCTAACAATGACCTCTCTTTTTCGTTATCTATCAGTGACCCTTGCTCCACTGCTTCATTCTTGTACCTCACTATTAGCCATCCTCTCATCATGACCGATTCATTCCATTATCATGCCATAACTCCCCTGCTTCTCACTAACATTGTGCCCATTCCCTCACTGTGCTTCAACCAAAATCACCACTACCTCACAATCAAATCCACAACCATCTTCACTCCACCCTTCACCACACCGGCAAAACATCACACAACACAAATATACATAGATTCAAAATATAAATTTAACAATAGTTTGATTTATAGATCTAGGTTGGAACTCCTCTGAATGAAGTTGTCGCGTGGTTTCGTTGTCGCTGCTGGAGTCATTTCCACTAGTCGAGCCGAAGACACCACCACTGTAAGACATTCATCATCATGTTGTGGGAATCTGGGAGGAGCTAAACCTGATGTCATAGCCTTGAGGCTGAGACAGGAGCTGGTGATAAACTAAAACCCACTTTTGTTGTGTTAGGGTATCGAAGAGGAGTCGCGCCACCAGAGGTTCTCCTGCTACCAGTCATCCAAAGTCTTTCCACCAAAGCACCGCCACTACATTCTGACCCATGTCGCCACACTAATCTGAGGAGGTTGAGCTGCCGCCATGATAAGATCTTGCCGCACCTATAAGAGCTTCGATGTCACTGAAATCCACCATGAAGGGGATCTGAAGTCAGGTGTCACCATTGTTGGAGTTGTTTCATTCCGCTGGAAGGAGGAGAAGACTTGCATAGGTCGCTGCTGACTTGAGTAGAGGAACCACACTTCCACGAGCCGTCGGAGAAGCTGAGGAGGAGGAGTCTCTCAAGCTGTCGCCCCTTCTTACCTTAACCCAAGAGCTGAACAATACCCTTCCCCCATGTTGCACCAATTGGGGGGGGGGGGGAGAAGAAGAAATTAATAAAAAAATAATTAAAAAAACAAAATTTTAAATATAATTGTTAATAATTATAAGTATATTATAAATATATGATAATTAATTTTAATAAAAAAATTAATAATAAAACTTTAAATAAACTAAATTAATTAAATAATAACTTCTAATTAAATTTAAATAACTTATTTTTTTAATAATAAAATTTATCAACAAAATAAATACTAATAATAATTTATAAATTAGTATAAAATAAACTAATTAATTTAAATTGGTAATAATTTTAAATTTTAATGTAATAATAAACTTAATGTTATAATTTACTTTAATAATTTTAATTAATAAAAATTAATAACATAATAAAAATTTTACATTTCAATTAATAATTAATAAAACTTTTTATACTTAAATAATAATAATGACTTTACTTTTAACCAATTCGATCAACTTATAATAATTAAATTACTATAAATTAACTTTTATAATTAAATTATAACTATTTTTATAATAAAATTTATTTCATTTTATTCAATAACATAATTACTAGTTTTTAATACTACTAATAAAATAATTTATTTAATAACATTATTTAAAAGTTTATTAATTATTTTAAAAGACTTTTTAATAAGATATTGTCTTAAATTATAAATTTTTATTTCCTTCATGTTTTAATTATGTTGTTTATTTTTCTTGCTCAGGTTCATTCAAGAGACGAAAAAACGACCAAGTGCATTCAACTAACTCACTCAGAGTTAGTTACAAGGGAAAAGTTAGCGTGATGTGTGAGTGATGAAAAAATGCAAGTGTGTGGTGCACAAGTGAGGGACACTTGAAGTCAGTGGAAAACATGGGGTGATGTGCAGCTTATGATAGTAATATTTAAAATCAAATAAAGAAGCAAGATTTAGGACAGATATTGAAGGACATATTCTACCAGAGCATCATTGGAGATTTGAGAGATTCTCTCTCATTAGAACTAAAGATACTCATGGAGGACATACATTGAAGGAGCATAGGAGGAGAGCATCTTTTGGGGAGTTCTTCTTCCCTTGTATTTGAACTATTTTACTCTATTTAGAAATGTTTTCAAATTCTATTATGATAATGAACATGTTTTCTAGTTAAATATTATAGTTCGGGGAGAAATTTAAGTTCTACTGGTTTTCTTTTAATTTTATTTTTTACTTCATCATTTTGATGTGTTCAGTATTGATCGGTGAGATCAATACTAAATTCATTCAATTTATTTGTACCACTAGAAATTAATTTCAAAATTCCACAATCAATTGGATAGATTGATCATGGATACATTTTTCAAAAGATAATAAATTCATAAAACTTTAGTACTTATGGTGAGTTTATCCTTTTGTCATTTTCAAATAACGATTTTCACAATTGATCTATTTTGGAGTGGCGAACTCTGAACTTGATCCACCTATCCAAATTAACTCCTGGTGAGGGAAGTAAGTCATTCTCTTTAAAGGGTGGTATATTGAAAAAAAAATTAATTGAATTGGAATACTTTGAAAATTAGTAGAATGGATAATTTTCCTTGAGCGATTTACTTTGATAGTTCATTTATCAATGCTCTTAATATTTTTTTTGTTCATTGTTTTCAAACTGTTTTATGCTTCATCTTAGCCTAGATCAAAATAAAAAAAATGTGGTGTTTCTTCTCTACCTTATAAGAACACATTTAAAAAAATTAAAAAGTAAAAAAATAGAAAATTTTTCCCACTATTGACAATAGTGGTGTCTTTTTGAAAGTTTTTAGAAGAATAGTGGTCATAATCACATTCCCTATGGGTTCGACCCTGCCTACCACATATAAATTAGTTAGTAGAAATATAAATAATTAAAATTTTACCGACTTCAATAATGTTCAGAACCAATATTTCATAAAATTATATGAAAATATAAAAATTTCATTTAAGTGCCTCAAAAATAGGCCGAATTACTGCAATTTGTTTTTCAGTGTTCGAATAATGTTTTCAATATTATTTTATCATATATTTTAATATACTAATCATATTGAAGTATTTATTTATTATTTGAAAATATCTAGAAATTATCTTCATTTAAGTATTCTGGACCAACTTCGAATTCTATCATTTATATGGCATAAAAATCTCTACAGTTTGAGTGTGAAGTTCGTGCATAATATAATACACTATTCATCATCTCTTTCATCTTCAAAGATCCTTAGGCCTTTTTCCTATATGGAATAACCTACAACCAACTTCTTCCTCCTATGTTTATAGAGGTTTTCATTGTGATGGTATATTCATTTTGTTCTGATGGAAGATCACCTCTATGTACTACAATAGTAGAAAATCAACACCTCTTACACAAGAAAATGGTAGATAAGTTTTTTTAGTAATGGTAGATCTCCACTCTTCCAATGGTATATCACTATTTCAATATTACAAATATAGATATTAATATTTACCAATGGTAAACTTTAATATATACCAATGATATATTTTAATATATAACTAATGGTGGATCTTAAATATTATCATATAATTAATGGTAAATCTTAAATATAAATATAAAATTAATGGTATATCTTAAAAATCAATATATAACTACAATTAGATATTAAATCTCAATATATAACTAACGGTAGATCTTAAATATCAATATATAACTAATGGTAGACCACTTGTCTACTCTAATGATAGATTATTTTTTAAAATCAATAGTAGATTAGTTTCAATGGTATATTAGTTCCCACAGTATAATACTTCCAATTATAGATTAGTTTAAATGGTATATTGTTTTTTCAAGACAAAAGTAGATCATTTATTTTTCTAATGGTAGATCTCTTTAAAAATACTAGTGATATATTTTCTTTTAAATTCCAACAGTTGATGCTCTGCCTGTGATGGTAGATCTGCACAAGTTTCTCTTTGACGGTGTGACTCAATGGTTGATTTTAAATGTTAGAAAATTATTACTACCACCATGTATAAGTTATTTTATTCTATCATCAGTTGAAAATTTTTCTACCATCAATTGGAAATTTATGCTACTTCCAGTTAAAAATATATTATTTGGATTTTTTTCATTACTCTATTTTTCATGAACTTTAATATTTTGATTAATTTCATGTTTATTTTAATTTTTTTAAGTGTTTTATTAATTTTTAATATTAATATAGATTATATATAAGCTATGAAAAGTGTTATTATATTATTTTAATTATTTTAAAATATTTTTTATGAAAGTATTCATTATTATTACGTACCACTTGAATATTTTTTATGTTTAAATATTTTGAGTTAATTTTATTGACTAACTATTTTCTAAAGTAATTTTCAATGACATTGAATGTATTCAAACACATTTTATGGTATTTATAGTAGTATAATTAATTTTGAAATTACATGATGAATTAAATTAAAATATATTTAATATTTTATTTTAAATAGTCAAATTGAATCATGATTTTCTATAGGATTGATTTAACCTATTATTATCATTTAAAAGGTAATTAAAATTAGTTTGAATTGGTCTTTATTTTTTTAATTCCAACATTTATTTGTTACCATTATTTTTTATGGTAATAATCTCCCTCCTTGATAATTATGTTAATTTTATTTTTATTTGTTTTGCTTGGATCAAGATTGGTGTATTAGTATTTTCATATCCTATTTAAATACCTTGACGTACTTTCAAAGAAGAAAACTATACAGATATGAACCATGAGTACAAAATCAATTTGAGAATCAAATATCGATGAAAAACTTTGAATCCCTATGTGATACTCTTTTTTTATACTGAACAGTCTATCAAGATTAATGAAAACTTATACAGCTACTAATTCATTGATGAGAAACCTATATTGCTAAAGAATCAGTAACTTCGGTTTCATTTTTCATCTTCTACTTCATTCTATTTTTTTAGTCTATAACACTATTTCTCATCTCTCACACACACTCTCTATTTTCTATTTATATTTTTTTCATAAAAAAAACAATGTTCTTATTCCTTTTCTTTGGGTTGTGACTCATAGATTCTAAAGTTAGGACCATTTGGTTTATGAATCCCTATATCTAAATTCATATTTTAATTAGGTTGTGACTCCCCATAGAAAAGTCAGCGTGTTGTGGTTATCCCTCCAATAGAGAAGGATTTTATAACCAGGTTATGATTACCCCTTAAAAATAAATTTAGTACACATGTATCTCTTTCCAAGTAGAGTGGTATAAGACTATACTAGGTCCACTTTGGATCAAACCAAAAAAAATCCCTGTGTTCATTTTTTTATTTATTCTCATAATTAAATATAATAATTAAACTTGATAATTAATTTATATAATCAATTTATTTGATTAAATTTTGAATCTGGTTTACTCACCCCCTCTAGACCATCTTCCATTACCTTATCTGGACTAACAATTGATATCAAAGGTTGTTCCTTTTTAAATTATCCAATACTTATAAAGAGTCTTTTGTTTATGTTTAATTGTGATAACCGATTTATAGACCTCAGAGTCTAAGTACAACATCTTTAATATGGTATGAGTGAATATAAACGATACTTGGATTACATAGAATCCATCTCACTTTGATAAAAATGATTATGAATATTGGAGATCTAGAATGGAGGCATACCTTAAATATTTGAGCATTGAACACTGGTCAATCTTGAAAAAAATAATACACTCTATCATAATATAATCTAGAAATTTTGACAGGAAATGATTCTACTAGATATGTTTTAAATTAAAAGTTGTTAATATCTTATAATTTTCTATTGAATTAATCATTTTTATTTATTTATCTGATTGTAAGATGACTCAAGAGATTTCAAAGATTCCTCAAGTCACTTACCTTGGATTAAAAAAATTGATTTGAACTATGCTTAGAATGATTTGGGGTAAGTACCAGGACATCAATATGGGTGAAGATGAAATAATAAATAAACATTTCCACCAATTCACAATCATTATGAATTGAATTAGTTCACTTAAAGAATCATTAAAAATCCTGGTACTTTTTGAATGATTTCTATGAGAACTACTGAAGAAATGGAATTAAAATAATTTTTTCATTGATGAAAGTAATAATTTCCAAGAATATAAATTGGATGAACTCATCAGATCACTTCTTCAATAGGTGATTGAGTTGAAGAATATTACAGCCTAAGAGACAAAAAAGAATAAATTTATTGCTTTTAAAAATCATATAAATGTTAATTATAACCCTTTTGAATATGAGGCATAGGAAAGTGACAAAGGAGATATTTAAAATATAATAAAAAGTATTTATAATTTGATGAATAGAAAGAATTTTTTTCAAAAGAGACCTAGTAACTATCAAAGGAATAGTCTAATGGAAAAGAAGGGTAAAAAATATGTACCATATGTAATGTGTTATTAATGTAGAAAAAAGGGACACATCAAAACTGACTTTCTAAAAGTGAAGAATTTGAAGATAAAAAAATAGAAAATAATTGAACTACACATATCATGCTGGATGGTGTTTCACCAAAGTATCAGACGTAAGTGATGAATCTAAAAGTGAAAATGAGACAGCTAATCTATGCTTAATTGTAATAAACAAAAATGATATTAGTAATAATTCTGATTTTAGTTATTATTTTGATAGTGATGGTTATAGTTTTGATGAGTTATATGAAGAAAATGGAAAATAGAAAAAATATTCTTTAAGGGTTACTGAATTATATAAATAATTAAAAGAAGAAAATAAAATTCTTATAAAAGAAATTAAGAATCCCAATGACAAGAATTATTCTCTCAAATAAGAAATATAATATTTTTCATCATGTTCTAAAGGTAAAATATATAAGGATTTTGAGTTTTTAAAAAAATAAAATGATAATCTTAAAAATGATTTTGTAAAATTAAAAGCGATGTTATCAACTTTTGTTCAAGGAATGGAAAAATATGATAATATGGCATCTTTTATAAAAATAAATAAAGATAAACTAGTTTTTTTTATAATCTGCCTATTCCCAAATTATATAAGACTATATTTATTAAAAGTTATATTGGAAAAGTTTCTTGTGTTAATTTCTTTAAATGTTGTATCCAAGGTCATTATGCTAATAAATGTCCTCTTAGACTTATTCAATATCTTAGTTATACCAAGAATTTTATTTCAAATAATTTATCTTCTTTATTATTTTACAATAAATGTACTAAATTTGTATGGGTAATTCAAAATTCTATTACAAACCCAATTGGACCAAAATTAACATAAGTACCAAAAATGTAATTTATTTTTATAGGAAAATTGTCTCGGACGTCTCATGAACAACATCTGGTACACGGATAATGGATATTCTCAATACATGACCAATTACCTATCAATTTTTCTCTCTTACACCAAATTCGATATAGGATCTATCACTTTTGGAGATAACTCTAAAGACAAGGTTAATAGTTTTGGAGAAGTATGTAGTTCTAATTTTTTTTTAATTTATAAAGTTTTATACATTGAAATTTTGAAACATAACTTAATTAGTATATCAAAACTATGTAATGATGGTATGTATGTAAATTTTAAAATAATAAATGAATGTTTTTTTAGAAAATAATTTTTTTTATTTTATGCTAATAAAAAAAGATAGTATTTTTTCTATTAATTTATCTAATCTCTCTAATCAAAATGTGAAGTGTCAATAATATAGAAAAAATGATATTATTTTTCATATAAGGCTTATACATGCTCATTTACAAATTATACACATTTTATCTAAGTATGGACATGTTCTATATTTACCTAAGTTAAGGTTAATTAAAGACATTGTTTGTGATTTGTGTTTTAAAGCTAAGAAGCATAAGGAATATTTAAAATCCACCAAAAATGATTATAGTTATAAACCTCTTGAATTATTACAGCTTTATTTATTTGTTCTAATGAAAATTATTAGTTTAAGTGGAAAGAAATATGTTTTTTTATTATTAATGATCTTAATAGATTTAGATGGGTTTATTTCATGCCTCATAATCATGAAACATTAATTATATTTTTTTATAAGATAGTTCAAAATATTATTGATTGTTTAATTATTTCTATTAGAATTGATAATGGAGTTTAATTTATTAATTTTAATTTTGAAAAAAATTGTGAATAAAATGGTTATGCTCATAATTTTTATGCTCAAATAACACTGTAAAAAAATGGTGTAGTAAAAAGTAAAAATAAAACTATTTAAGAGATAGATTGAACTGCACTTAATGAATATAATTTTCCAAAATATTTTTGGGATAAATATTTTAATACTACTTGCTATGTTTTGAATAGGATATATGTTATATCTTTATTGAATAAAACCCCTTATAAATTATTTAATGGTAGAAAAAAAATGTTTGTTATTTTAAAGTTTTTGGATGTAAAGTTTTTATCTTAAATAAAAAAGATAATTTAGATAAGTTTGATGCTAAAAGTGTTGAAGGTATATTTCTTGGTTATTCTTCAAACCATAAATCTTATAGAGTTTATAATAAGAATACCCTGACTATTGAAGAATCTATACTTATAAAGTTTGATGAATCTTGTGATGTTCAAAAATTTGTTTTGGAAAATATTGATCATGAGTTTATAGATTTTAATTTTGGTGAAGAAAAACCTTAGAATAAGGGTGAATCAATTAAGGGTGAGTATACTCCTTATTAACCTAATCTAAGATCATAGAAGATTAATAAATATCATACCATTGAAAATATTATTGGCAATGTGGATTTTGGTATTAAAACTAGAAATTATATTTTAAATTTTTATACTATTTATGATTTTATTTTTTATTTTATTCCTAATAATGTTAGTGATGATTTAAAATATTCAAACTAAATTATTTCTATACAAGATTAACTAAATTAGTTTTTTAGTAATAATGTTTAGTCTTTAGTATAATTCCCTAAGGATAAGAAAGTAATTGGAACTAAGTTTATCTTTATAAACAATTTTGATGAATCTGAATAGATTTTCACAAAACAATCTAGACTTTTTTCTCAAGGATACTCTCAAGAAGAAGGTATAGAATTTGATGATTCATTTTCACCTATTTTTAGGTCATATGCTATTATAATGTTGTTGTATTTTTCTAATTTTCAAGGTTATAAATGATATAAAATGGGTGTAAAAAATTTCTTTCTTAAATGGTTTTATAACTGAATAAGTTTACGTTTATCATCCCCTAGTTTTGAAAATGAAAAATCTCTTAGTAATGTTTTTAAATTACCTAAATATTTGTATAGTATAAAATAAGAACATAATGATATGTATGGAAAGCATTATTTATTTTTATTAAATAATGGTTTCATGAAATGCAATGTTGATCCTGTACTTTTTATTAAAATAATTTCTAATGATATTTTAATTTTATAAATTTATGCTGATGATATTGTTTTTGGTTAATGTTGTGAAATTATTTGTAACTATTTTTCTACTTTGATGTATTCTGAGTTTTAAATGATTTTAATGGGAGAATTAAATTTATTTCTCAGACTTCAAATTTCTCACAAGAAATATAGTATCTTTCTTAATCAATCTAAGTATGCTAAATAATTAGTGAGAAGGTTGATTATTTCAAATCTATGAAAACCCCTTATGGGTACCAGTAATAAATTAGATGTTTATTTGTATGGTATATCTTTTGATATTAAAGTTTATAAATGTTTGATAGGTAGCTTTATTTATTTACTTGCATATAGACCATATATCATGTTTATTTTTTTTCCATGTCCTTGATTTTAAGTTGATCCTAAAGAGAGTGACATTGAAGTTGTAAAAAGAATAATTTGATATGGTAAAGGAACTATTGAATCTATTTTTTTTATCTAAAATATAAGTGTTTTGATTTAATATATTATTCTGAATCTAATTTTTGAGGTTGTACAATTGACTAAAAATGGACATCATGTATGTGTCATTTTCTTGAAAAATCTTAATTTCTTAGTCTTCTAAGAAGAAACTATCTGTTTCTCTATCTACTGCAGAAGCAGAGAATATCACTTCTACTAGAATTTTTACTCAAAACTTATTGATTAAGAAAAATTTATGTTATTTTTTTTATTTATCATGATAAATTTCCTATTTATTTTGATAATGATTCTGAAATTTATATTTCTAAAAATCCCTTACAAAATTTTAGAACTAAGTATATTAATATTAGATTTCATTTTGTTAGAGATCATTTCAATATAGGTGATATTTTTTTAGAATTTATTAGAACTAAAAATCATATAAAAGTCATGTTTACTAAGACTCTAGACTCTAATTAGTTTTAAAAAAACAATTTTTAACTTGGGATGTTATAAGATTAATTATTTTTTCTTTGCATTTGTATATGGGTGTTTCTATTTTATCTTATTTTGTTTATATAAAAAAAGGGGAAATTTGGTTTTAAATGTAAAAGTTTTATAATAAAAAAAAATGGGGATATTTTTTGGGCATGCGCATGTATTCATTTTTGTTTTGTTTGATTACATGTTAGTTTATGTTTTTTTTAATAATCCAAAACCCTCTTATAATTTTATGTGAAAACCATTTTTTACATTTCTATGTATTTTTAATATATGATGTGTATTAATTATCATAATTTTGTAATTATTGTTTTATATGAAATATTAGAAGTATATATTCATTTTATTCAACTATGAATAAGTCTAATTCTATCTCTAGAATTTTTCGCATTTTTGCTCAAAATTTCTGCATGGTTTTGGTTTTAAGAATTATTTTTAGTTTAAAATGATTTATAGTTTTCTTTAATTATTTAATTATAACATGTTCAATAATGATCTGGTACATAAAAAACCATTCACTTTGAAATACAACTCATTTTCCTACATTTCATTAGAATAAATAGAAGTCTAAATTTTTTTCAGTGGTGAAAAACATGTTTTAAGTTTATGAAACGATTCTAGAATTATTAAATGTATGGTAATGAAAATATTTTTAATTTCTTTGATATATATTTTGATACACATCAAAATCACTAGTTATTTGTTTGGTTATAAATAAAATAATTTTTTATATATTTCATTAAAATATATGAAAATATAAAAATATCATTTAGGTACCTAAAAAATAGGCCTAAATACATAAATTTGTTATGCAGTGGTAAAATCATATTTTTACTATTTTTTATCATATCGTTATTATGATTTTGTATTGAAGTGAATATTATTAGTTGGAAAGATTTAGAAATTATATTCATTTAATTATTCTATACAAACTTATAATCATTTTTTTAAATGGATTATTATTTCACTGAAGTTTTATTGTGAAGTTTGTGCATAAGATAATACACTATTTATTATCTCTTTGTTCTTCAAGGCTCCTCTAGCCTTTTCCTCCATCTAATCACCTGCAACCAGCTTCCACTTCCTCTGTTTATATTTTTTAGTATAATGGTAGATTCATTTTCTTCTAATATAATATCACCTCCATGTACTTCAATGGTAGATGATCAGCACCACTTACTCAAGCTAATGGTATATCAGTTTTTTAACAATGGTATATCTCTACTCTTCCAATGGTAGATCACCATTTCAATCTTCTAATAGTATATCTTCATATATAACTAATAGTAAATCTTAAATATTAATATATAACAAACTATAGATCTTAAATATCAATATATAACTAATGGTATATCTTAATGATAAATATATAACTAATAGTATATCTTATATCTTAATATAAAACTAACAGTAGATCTTAGAAATCAAAATATTACTTAAGGACTATCATTTTTTGTTCTCTAATAGTATATTATTTTTTTAAACTCAATGGTATATTAGTTCCAACAATATATTAGTTCCAATGTTATATTAGTTTTCAATGCCAATGGTAGATCATTTATTCTTCCAATGGTAGAACTCTTTAAAATACCAGAAATATATATTTTTTAAATAACAATAGTAGATACTTTGTTTATGATGGTAGATCTGCACTGGTAGTTCTTTGATGGAGAAACTCAATGGTAGATCTATAATGATAGTAGATTCTTTCTATCACCAGGCATAAATTATTTTATGCTATTTTCAATTGAAAAATATGTTATCGTCAGTTGAAAATTTATGCTATCTCAAGTTAAAATTTTATTACTCTATTTTTTTTTCAATACTCTTTTTTTCAACAATTTTAATATTTTGATTAACTGCATGTTTATTTTAAATTTATTTAAGTGTTTTATCAATTTATAATATTAGTATATATTATATATAAGTTATAAAAAGTGTTATTATAATATTTTAATTTTTTAAAATATGTTTTAGAAAACTTATTCACTACTCTTATGTAACCCTGGAATCATATTTATGTTTGAATATTTTTTATTAATTTATTTAACCAAATCTTTTCTAAATTAATATTTAATGACATTGAATTTATTCAAACACATTTTATGGTATTTAAAGCAGTATAATTAATTTTTAAATTAAAATCTACATTAAATTAAAATAAATTTAATATTTGATTTTAAAATTTCAAATTGAATTATGATTTTTATGGTATTTATTTGACATATTATTATCATTTAATGAGTAGTTAAAATCATTTTGAATCGTTATTTAATTTTTGAATTCATACATTTATTTGTTACCATTTTTCTTAATGATAATACTATCTCTCATGATAATTTTGTTATTTAGATTTTGAATTGTTTTACTCAGCTCAATATTGGTCTGTTAGTATTTTTAGATCCCATTTAAAGAACTCAAGATGCTTTCAAAGAAAAAAACTATATCAAGACCAACCTTGAGTAAATGAACCTTTTGAGAATCAAATCTTAATGTTGAAATTTTAACCCCTATGATATACTTTATTTTCTCTACTAGAGGATTTCTTAGGCTGAAAAAAAATTCTACATCTACTACTACCTTGAAGAGACATCCACATTTATCAAGAACTAGTACCCATGATTTCATTGTTCATATACTTCTTTATTCTAGTTTTTGAGTGTGTAACACTATTTCCCATTTCTCACATGCACTCTCAGTTTTTTGTTTATTATTTTTCATATAAAATAATCATCCTTCTTCTCCTCTATCTTTAGGTTATGACTCTCTAATTATAAAGTTAGGATTGTTCAGGTTCTGACTCCTAGTATGTAAATTCTAGTTGTAATTGGGTTGTGAATCCCCATATAAAATTCAGTATGTCATGGTTATCCTTCCACTAGAAAATGATCTTATAATTGGGTTATGATTTCCCCTAAAAAATAAATTCTTTTAACATGTATATCTCATTGAGTGGAGATTTATAAGACTAGACTAGTTCCACTTTGGACTGAACGGGTATAAAAATCTCTATATTCATTTATTTATTCTCAATACTAATTAAATATAATAATTATCCTTGGTAATTAATTTAAATAATCGATTTAATTGATTATATTTTTAATCTAGTATATCCACCCACCCTCTAACCATCATCCATTTCCCTATTTGATCTAACAGGAACCCCTATTAACCACAAGACTGCCCCTCCCTAGAAAAGACCTGAATGAAATCCCAATCTAAGAAAAGGTGAATGCATAAGGATTTCCAATTCCAGATGGAAATCACTACTACACCAGAGATTCCCCTAGAATTGACAAAGATGGAGAACATCGTAAGGGATGGATGATATTTTCTTAACATCACAATAATGGACTATCAGTGGTGGTGAGAAGATTCAAGAAGTTTACCCTCTAAAAGCGTTGGGGATGGGGAACCATACATCCTTTATTGATCCTTCAGATCCACTAAAATTATAAGAACCATAAGAAGAGGAATATGATAACCCAAGTAGATTTCATTACTCACCACTACTTTGAATGAATACAGAGCTGAATCTAGTGGCCCCAAAATAACGATGTGAGGTAAAAGCAGGGGGAAACTTAATAAGGTGGAAGATAGATGAATCACCATAGGGGGGGGGGAAAGTGCACCAAAAGGGACTAACATAAAATCTCTAAAGGAAAGCTATGGAGCACAGAACGTCATATGTGGAAATAAAGGAGTCGATCCCAAGATTTATAAGGAGCGCCACCAACACCAAGAATAAAATTTGAATATACCAAAGTCATGTGTGGTGCGTTATTTCAAGGAAAACCCCCTTAAATCAAGAATCCAAGAATCAGGTCCCAAGTCCCTTCAATGAAGCATCATTTTAGATAAAAAAATTCACCATCTCTAGAATAAAAATCTAAAACTGAAGCATTCACAAATCTTATTTTTAGTTTTTGAAAAAAAATCATCACATCATTTTTTACAAATGAATTTAATTCCTTTTTGAGTTAACATAGTCAATGGGCTTGGAAAATGAGAATTTTTTTATAAAAAAATGCAAGCAGTAACCCTATAATCAAAGAAAACTATGAATATCTATGATATTTGTGATTATTTTTCATTATTCAATACTTTTTTAACAAGGTCAATAGTTATTTCATCTATATAAAAAATATGTTCAATGAAATAATTTATTGCAACCAAAATTCACACTTACTAAATTGTTCATATAGTTTATTTTCTTTCAAGGTTTTCAAAAAAAATCCTTAGGTGTATTTCATATTCCTCCTCAGTTTTAGAATATACCAAAATATAATAAAAAATAGCCAAAATATTATCCAAGAACTCATGTAAAACTCTATTCATAAGGTCTATAAATATAGTAAGTATATTAAAAAACCCAAATGGAATAACCAAAAACTCATTATTCCCATATCTAGTATGAAATTTAGTCTTTATAATATCTACCTCTTTCACATTTAAATGATAGTACCCTAACCTGAGATCAATATTCAGAAATACAATTCTCTCTCGAGCTAATCAAACAAATCAGTAATATGAGTAAAAAGATGATTTTTATTAATAGTGAGTTATTCAAGGATCCTTAATCAATGAAAAGTCTCATTAATATATATTTATCTTTAACAAATAAAATAGTATCACCCATGGTGAAGTTCTAGGTTGAATGAAACCTTTATCTAACAACCCCTACAATTTATTTTTCAATTATAAAATTTCTAACTGAGCTATTCGATAAAAGGGGTTTTTAAATAGGCTTATCATTAGGCATTAATTCAATAGTAAATTCAACCTCATGATCAGGAGTAACAACAGGAAAATCATTAGGAAATAAATCAATAAATTCATTCACTACTAGTACATCACTGATCTAAGTATTTTCAATCTTTTTTTTTCTTAATATGTTATCAATTTTATTCAATAATTTAATAAAAAATTATTGGATCTACAATAATTCTTGTTATGGTAAACTGAAATTCAATCCATACCCAAAATGATATCAAACTCCACTATGGGAAGTTTAATAATATTTTTAGGAAAGATTATCCCAGTAATAATAATTGGAATATTATTATAAATCTTGGTTGCTTTAATACTTCCACATATATTTTTCACCAAAAAGTTATATATTACTTTAATGAGATGATATTTCGATTTTTATTGAAAATTTCTCATAAATAAAATAAAGTGAATATCTAGAGTAAAAAAAGTATTTTCATAATTATAATATACCAGTAACATACCTATCATGACTTTATTTGATGATCCAACATCAACCATAGTAGTGGTAAAATATTTTTTCACAACTTTCTACTTTCGGTATTGATATTTACATCCTGAGTAACTAACTTATAAAACATGTTAGTATAATAACCCAACGAATTACAAATAAAACATCTCATAAATTGATAGATATTGGTTACTTGATTCTTTAATTGTTCAGTACATGTTTCTTCACATTCATGGGACTTATGAAAAAACTTACCACATTAGTAACACTTTCAAAAATTTACCAGAAATTCCTCAAGATTCTTTTTACCACACTTTTCATAAGATGAAAACTTAATTTTCTCACATATAAATTTCTTTGATGAATGCCTCCACATTTCTTTCCATCTGGGACTTTTCTTACTCTTGTCATCTGGAGGAATATAAGCGTTGAAAGACTCCATCTCAACTTTTATAGCACAATAAAAAGCGTTCTCATGGATTTTAAATTCTCATGAAGTCAAATCTATTTTTAAACTTGAAGGACCCTAGAACACCCTGAGAGTGGAGGGGTGAATCAGGGTGTCAACTTTTTCTTCAAAAGTGGTAGAACTGTTTCCAACTTTGGTAGGAACCCGTTAAACCTGTCTAATGAGAATGAGCGATAAACATAAAATCTCATGTAAAAGAGGCAATACAACAATTTTAAGTGGTTCACCACTAAGGTCTAGTCTAAAGAGAATACACTGAAAGTGTTTTGGTCATACCTAAATACACTAATCTTCACTAGTTGTGGAGTAAAATAGTCTATACACAATCAATATATTATAGAAAAACTACTTTTATAATATTGTAAGGATAGAACAGTGTGTCCCTCAGATCACTTCTATCAACTCCCCCTAGATCACTACCTTTGGAGGAATCCAAAAATCATTTATGGACTTGTAGGTACCATTATTTTCATTAAATTACACATCCTCAATTGTAAATAGATGCTACATTGAAGTCCTTTTTTACCAATATATGTAATCCACTTTTTCACACACTGTTAGTTTGTGAAATATTCCTCTATGAACTGCACTACACGACATGGTGTGAGTTCTTCTTAGACCACCTCTTCCTCTATGAACTATCACTGATTCCATATTTTACCCATTCTTCTACAGACCTCTTATACTTCCATAGACCTCCTATTCTTCCAAAGACCCTTATCTTCGGTAAACTCTTCTCTTCCACGGACGAATGATTCACTATGGACTATATATTCTACATGGCCCCCTTTTCCTTTGTAGGAATTTGTGCTTTGAAAAAATATATTCTATGAACTAACTTCACAGATCACTTATCCTCTCACAGAATCCTCCTCAGGATCCTCTTATAATTTTTTTATTTTTCTTCTCATGAACCACTTTGGACTTCACTGAATTCCTTCCAGATTTCTAATAAAAAATATCAAAGTAATGAAGGGGTCAGTGCTCCTTATATAGGAAAATATATCTTAAAATCTCGCTAATTCATTTTACTTAGATATTTTATGCGGTACAGCTTACATCATCTATTTTTCTTTTTGAAAACTATTTTCTCTATGCATTACATATACCACCACTCTTTATTTGTGGTGAAAAGTCTCTTATACGAAAGGATCTCCACCTCTTAGTTGCAACTGAATCACCTCCTATGTACTATTTGCCTCCTGATAACCACAAGGCTCCTACAAACCATTTCCCCTATGTAGTCTGCGTACTACGATTCACAGTCCACATAGCACTGGTATGCGGGAATCTTCTATTTTCTGATTTTCATCTCTGTTTCTCATACCTCCTATGTGGTCTGTGAACTGTGATTTGCGGTCCATGTATTTTTTACACCTTTCTGGAAATCCTTACTTAAAAAAAACTCCTTTTTTTAGGCCCAAAAATTTGGAAAATAGTATAAAACAATGTTGTCTTCAAAAATGATGTCATCATGTACTGTAAGATCACTTGTATTCCAAACTCCTTAATCAAACCAATGTGTATTGAAAAAAAAACCCAAACTAAACACCATTACCATCAAATAACAGCCTAGGGTCCAACAAAACTTGGTTTTAATATTTATTAAAATATATTAATTTTAATTTCATTGTCCCAAAAAAATCAGGTACGTACCCATATAGTCTTGTAAAATTGGATTCATACATTGCTAAAAAATCTTCATCTTTTAGCCTCAATTATAAGAATTTTGTTTCCATTCGGAGTCAAAAAACCATAGGTAAATATTTCTCAAGGAAAATATCCTCAAATTTATCCAATTCTGTCATGAAGCAACCCAGGTCCACCCCAAACTGGTCACCCAAGCCAACATGCGACAAGGTCTGAGAGGCATTCCCGATCCTCCTGAGCTAACGACAAGAACCAGGGGAATCAATGAGAACCAAAGGGAATTATTTTTCATAAAATAAATAAACTAAGTCAGTATAAATAAATAGATAATTCTAATTCAATAAAAAAAATGAACAATATCTATAAATAAACTTGAAAATACAACAAAATCCAAACAGGAAAACCAAACTAAACTTGACGATAACTAAATCACCATGTGACCTTGAGGGTCACTCTACGATCCCAATACCCAAAATCTCCCATGATGATCAAAACCACGATGGAACCTAAACCAGAAGATACAAAAAAGAAGTGATATAGGTGTGATTATAAAAAAACTTAGTAGGTGTGCCCAAACAATCTATTCCCAATGCATTTCTTCTAAAAAAAGAATCATCAATTTCATGTTTGAAATACAATATATAAACATAGGTTTTCATACATTGTATATTTAAAACAAAACATGTACAATATACATTTTTATTTAAAAATGATTTCTTTTTTGAGATGGGATATTTAGTGTTTTAAGGAAGAGAGAAAGAGAATGAGGGTTAATATTTTAATTTAAACGGAAAAGAGGGTGTAAACCATTCTTAAATAATTTCCATAAAAATTTGAAAAAAAATTATCACCTTTATCCCAAATATTCACCATACACAGAAGCAGGATCAATGGTCACACACAACATGGAAAATGGGATATAGCATATCAAAGTAACCAACCAAACAATGAATCTAAATCATCCACCATAGATGAATAATTGTCAATGAACATGGGAGAACCTAGGAGATTAGTGGATAATCTAGAACATACTAACACCTAAATCATCCCATAGGCATACCTTACCCAATGAAATAAATTCTCCCACAAGATCAGTCTTACCCTACCTAGCCTAATCGAGGAACAAAATCTTAAAGTAGATTAAGGTCCATACTAAGGGCCACTAGCCAGTGTGCAACCTCAATTAGTGAAGCAACCATTCCTAGAAGATATACTAGCTATGAAAGGTTCCCATGTTGATACTAAAGTGGGTTGAGAGAATCTAAACCAAACAAAAAAAACCAACCACATATACATGTATCAAACACAAGCATCACACACAAGAATCTTCCCTAATCATCCCAAGGAAAAATCCCTTTCCTTTTAACTAATAGTTCATGATGGAGTACCATATCAAGGACCTCCCATATCATTCTACATAACCAAATAAATATGATCATCTGAGGAGATTTTTCATAGGAGGACCAACATATGAAAGTTCCAAACGAGCCTTGATCATTCTTTGAGAAACCACCCATTTCCAAAGAACCAAACCCACCTTTTCAAAAAGGTTAAAAGACACCATTTATAAATCCAAAACCATTTAAAAAATCCATTTAAGCAATAAAATCACATTTAATAACCAAAACCATACTTTAGAAACCATAAATAACTTACAAAGGCCAATTGGTAAATTTATCAAACACTTGTGTGTGAGGTTTGGTAAAAAAAATTCAAAACACTTCATATCATGAAGTAAATCACTTTGTTTCGCAATAAACAATTATTCTAATAATTTAACATCATTAATTTATATCCAAGGTTATAAAATAAATAAATAAATTATTATTCAATTTAAAGGCCATGTTCAAAGGTAAAAATACCTCAAATCACCAGAACTTCAACAATTACAACCCATAACAACTCCACGAGGGTCCGAAGTAGCAAGAACGACCATAAAGAACCTTAATTAAAAAACCCCTGAATTTAAACTTAAAGGAAAATGAAACCTCGACCCACAATACCAAGGGGGAATAGAAACTCAAATGAAAATGATATAAGGAGGAAGAGAAGGAAGAGAGGAGGAGAATACCTAAATAAATCACCCCCAAAGATTGAAGAAATCCCTTGATTCCACCCTTGGAAGAGGAAAGGATGTGTGGAGGAGAGGGGAGGAACTCAGTTGGTGTCACACAAGCCAAGAGGGGAGGAATAGAGGTATTTTGGGGTTAAAATATGAAGAAGGTAGAAAGTTCATGTCCCATTTTAAGGACACCCAGGCACTATGTATAGTTTCCCTAACCATTCTTTAGTCGTGCACCTCTTACTAGACACACTCGGAACCCACACAGTTTAGCCACATGGTTTGGTAAAATGTGTGCCAATCATGTGACATGGTTCTATAAAAAATTTAAAAAACCTTGTGCATTCCTTCTGCAAGGGTTAGAAAACAGTGTTGTGGTCGTGCACGCTCGACCAGCGACACCCAAGGACTTGCATAATTTCTCCTATGAGCTGCACAGTTTGGACTAAACCATGATGAATCCATGTAACTCAAGCATTGAAAGTTAAAAATTAACTGAAAACAAGCTCATCCTCAAGAGGTCTCATGGTTACCCCTTAACCACGCAACTATACAACACGACAAAGGAAAACCAATCCGAAATTAAAAATTTAAACCCAATACACTTGAAACTTGAGAGAGAAACCGAGAACAAAATGATAAGATAAAATAGATTAAGAAAATTAAAATCAGGGTGTGAAAATTCCACCCATCATTATGATTTCTACCCTTAGAAAGCCTCAACGTTTCTAGTTGATCAATTAAAGGAAAAAGGTTCACATACTCACTCGATCCAACTCATCAAATTGAAGAACACTTTGAACCCCATAAAAAAACTCATACTTTTTATCCAAAATGATAAATTGGACCCAATTCATTCCTCAAGTGATAATGAAGAACCCAAATTTTTTTTTGAGAAACAATATAAAACTCAAACCACAAACCTGAAATCATTTCCACAATCAAAATCATCAGGTGTACTCCAAAGCCCCACATCCACCCAAATAGAATAAACTCAGAATCAGACAACTCCAAAGAAAACCAACCATTACCAAGAAAATACTAGAGATAGAACCAAATTACCAACATGGGAGGAAAAAATTGACTCCCCACCATTTTAGAACTCAAGACAGATTCCCAACCAACTCCATCCACCAACACCAAGATCCCACATCGTACAAGCACAGACAAACCCCGAGAGGAATCAAATTAACACAACACACAATGGGACATGATTCGCACCGAGATAAAGAAATTCATAAATTAAAAAAAGATTCTTGCATTAAAATAGAGATTACTAAAAGTTACACAACATCCCCTTACATCCCAAAAAAAAAAGAAAACAACCTGAGGAACCAATATTATAAAAACAAAAACATTTTCATCATAAGGGATTCTGAACTAAATCCAGAATAGAACCCAAATTCTGAAAATAAGATGGAGTTTCTTCTAAAGGGTCAGAGCTAGATCCACACTTCTTCCTAGAAACACCCCAAAAAACCATTTCAAGTGACCTAGGCATCCATAGGTATGGAAGGTTGTTGGTGATTTTAGATCAGAAAAATTTTTGTGACTCAACTTCCTGCACTGATGACACACCAGGGTCCTATACACAGAAGAGGTTGATTAAAGATCAGGAGGCCTCTTAAATCCTCTACTCACATAACTAACTTCAGGCCATTTTCTGATCTATTTAATCAAACTACCTTCACGTATTTCAGAGACTAATGGGGGTATTGGCCAACTCGATCACTCCTACTAACACAACTTGAACACAAATAGCTTGCCTCGCCACATCAACAAAGGAGGTTATACTGAACTCCAATACCGTTAACTATAGATTAAGAAAAAGCTCATTCTCAAAATGATGATTCTGGATAAAATATTTCTTAGACCACTCTCGAAGATATGGATCTTTATCCTCAAAATTATAGGAAAACTATATCACTGATTCATCACCCAATTAATGGAATCATATCTTAATCATCTTCTTTACCTTTATAGCCTTGGAGAAGTACTATCGGATTAAAGAAGTCTTGAAAAATTCCTAGGTAAGATCTTCTCGATTTTTGGCCCAAAAAAACAACTTCCACCACTTCCAACTCAGAACTTTGAACATAAAGGTAGTGAAATTAACCTTTATAGAATTAGGAAACTCAGGGAAACTAAATATATTTTTGATTTTCCACATCCACTCTCTTCTCCCAAAGTACCCACTTGAACATAAAAGAGAAGAGGGTTCAGCCTCTGAAACACAAGGATAAAATATTTAGGTTGATCAACTGGAAGGTTTTATAATGGTTAACCACCCATTGTTTCACCTCAAATAGCCATCTAACCTTTGGCGGGGTTGTACACTAAAAACTAGGAAAACCAAGAACTCAATTAAAACTAATTCACCAACAATAACTCAAACTCAAAACACCACTTAAAAAACATTCCCAAATCATAATAATAAGCACTATGCACCAACAGTTATCAAAACATAACAATTTTTTTCCTCTTAAAAACACTTTTGAAAATAAATATAAACTTTATAAGTTGAAAACTCACCAATGGTATTCCATAGAGCCTCACACATGTCCATTATTGTGCCAATTCTGACACCCATCCACTCATGCCATCAATCGTCCACTTCCTCACACACATCCATGCATGTGAGTGCATATAAGAGTACCAAAGGTCAAAATAAGACATTTAAATTTTGGAAACATAATGTTCAACCCCTGTTTCAAATCCTAATCTACTCCTCATTTAAAATTCCACAAAAAATTTCAAAAATCCCTAAAATATTTTCCCAAAACCATACCATTTCAAAAATAATTTTACTTTTTTATTTTTTTCCAAGAATTTCTCTAAAATATATTTTAAAAATAATTTTTTATCTTCCAAAGAACAAAAAATTAATTATTTAAATAATGTTTCCACAATTTGAAAAAAATTATTTCAAAATGATCTCAAAATGAAATAGACTCAAAACAAGCTCATGATGGGGGAAAACTAGTGCTGATGGGTGACTTATCCTTATGGTTGGTGGTAATATGACTATCATGTAACCATCATAGAGAGTATTTTAAGACCATGTACCTTGATCCACAATGATTTTTAGGCCCTATGAGCTCACCAATACCACTGAACCAAATCTCACTTAACTTCCTAAACACCAAAAAACCCAGAGGAACAAAATAAACCAAATAAAACCTGACTTCCCATGGTAACCCAAGGTTTGAAATTGAAATTTTTGGCCATGAACTTAATTATAAATACACCCCAAGATCCAATGGTCATACCCCATCTACCTTGAATTCACAAATAACAATGGGTTCTCTAAAATATAGGTACTCAAAATAACCTCAATTTCATACCATTTTCTCACAAACCAACCTAGGTTGACCCTGAAACTGTCACCCAAGCCATCCCACAATAAGGCCTGATAGGCGTTACCAATCCTCTCAAGCTAGAAACAAGTGTCAAGGAAATCAACAAGAACTAAAGGGAATGATTTTACCCAAAATAAATAAACTAAAGAAATAAAAATAAAAATAGAATACTAATTACATAATTAAAATAACTGGACAACATCAATACATAAACTTGAAAATATAAAAAAAAGATAAACTACAAAACCAAACCAAACCTAATAACAAATAAACCACCATGTGACCTCAAGTTTTATTTTCCGATCCCAAAACCCAACATCTCCCATGGTGATAAAAAAACCTGGAACCTACACCGGAATATAAAAACAAGAATAGGTATAGATGTGAGTATTAAAACTCATTAGGCAAGCCCAAACAATCTATTCCCAATGAATTTCCTATAAAAAAAATCACCAATTTCAATTTTGAAATACAATATATAAACATAGGATTTCATTAATTTTCTCTTTAAAACAAAACTTTGTCCATTTCACTTTTTATTTAAAACTGGATTCTTTTTAAATATGGGAGATTTTTCATTTTCAAGGAATAGAGAAATTAAAAGGGGGTTAACATTATTATTTAAAAGGAAAAGAGGGTGTAAAACATTCTTAAAACATTTCCATAAACATTTGAAAACCATTTTATCACCTTTAGAAAAAGGATTTACCATACAAGGAAACAAGAGTATTGGTCACACACAACAAGGAAAAGGGGATATAACATATCAGTGTAACTAACCTAACAATGCATCTCAATCAACCATCGTAGATGACTAAGTGCCAAAGAACATGGGAGAACCTAGGATCTTAGTGGATAGCCTAGAACATACTAACACCAAACTCATCCCATAGTAATTCCACACTCGATGACATCAATTAGTCCACACACTCAATATTACCCTACCTATCCTAACAGAGGGGCATAATCTAAAATAAGAGCAAGGTCCATACTAAGGGCCAATAGCCAATGCATAACCTTAACTAGTGAAGAAACCATTCTAGGAAGATCCAATAGATATGAAAGGTTCCCATATTGATACTAAAGTGGGGTGTGTCATCCAAAACCAAAAAAAGACCAAATATATATACATGTATCATACATAAGCATCACACACAAGAATCTCCCCTAATTACCCCAAGGAACAATCCCTTGCCTTACAACCAATAGTTTATGAGGGAGTCTCATGGAAAATACCACCCATCCCATTCAACATAACCAAAGAAATAGGATCATACAAGGAGATTTTTCAAATGAGGACCAACATATGAAAGTTCTAAACAACCCTCGAGCACTCTTTGAGAAACCAACCATTTCCAAATAACCAACCCCACCTTTTCAAAAAGGTAAATACACAAAATTTATAAATCCAAAACCATTTATAAAATACATTTAATAAATAAACACACATTTACCAACCAAAACCATACTTTAGAAACCATAAATCACTTACAAATTCCAAACAATCAATTTATCAAACACATGGCAGGAGAGGTTTAGTAAAATAATTTCAAAACACTTCATATCAAGAAGGAAATAACTTAGTTTCACAACAAAATATTATTCTAATAATTTCACATCACTAATTTACATATAAGTAAGGTTCAAAAAACAATCAATCAGTGATTCTTAAATTTAAAGTCCATGTGAAAAGGGAAACCAACCTCATAACACAAGCGATTCAATAATTCCATCCCAAAACAACTCTATAAAGGTCTGAATAAGTATGAAAACCCACAAGAAACCCTAATAAAACAAAAACCCCCATTTAAACTCAAAGAAACATGAACACTAGACCCACAAGACCAATGGGGAAGAGTAACTGAAAATAAAGTGAGAGGAGGAAGATAAGGGAGAGAGGAGGATAATAACTCAAGAAATAACCTTGAATGCTTGAAGAAATCCCTTGAATCCACCCTTGGAAGAGGATGGGAGGAATTGAGGAGAAGGGAGGATATCCCTTGGCATCATACTAGCCAATAGGGGAGGAATAGAATAATTTTGGGGTAAAAATTCTAAGAGGGTAGAAAGGCCATGTCATATTTTCAATACACCTAGGCACTGTACATGGTAGGTCACACGGTTTACCAAACCATGCACCAATTTTCCCTCCTTAGTAGACACATTGGGAAAAAACATGATTTTTCTACACAGTTTGGGAAACCATGCTCCAACTATGTGACATGGTTCTATAAAAAAATTGTAGAACCATGTGCACGTCTTCCGCAAAGTTTGGATAATCATTCTCAGGTCATGCTCCCTCAACCAGAGAAACCTAAGTACTAACCCTATTTCTCCTATGATACAAATGGTTTGGATCAAACCATTACAAATCCATGTAACTCAAACCATGAAAGTTAAAAGTGAACTAAAAAAGATATTGACATCAATAGTTATTAGGTTTACCCCTTAACCATGAACCTAAACCGTGAAATAAAGGAAAAACATTCCAAAATTCAGAATTTTAACTCAGAAAACCCAAAGATCGAGAGAGTAACCAAAAACCAAAATATAATCCAAAAGAAAATAATAAAATAAAAATAAAGGTGTGACACATTCCCTGGAATAAAGATCATATTTTTATATGTTATTCTTAACTATATTCCACCATCGATCAACTTCACTATCAAAATGATAAAAATAAATAGTCACCTTTTGATGTTATAAACATCCCATAACTTCAAATATATTTTCTATAGAATTTTTAAATCTTTCAGCAACCACTGGATCCAAGGTTCCACCAAAATATGATGGGTGATATCTATTGAAATTATTAACTATTTACATGTTTCTCTATATAAAATATGGTTTTCTATAACATGGAATCCACCACCATTTATATCTTGAGTAAATTCGGCTATCACTACAAAAAATTTCTTAGCTCTAATTCCAACCATTCTAGGATATAGATTTGGAAGGATATCTTCCTCTTAGTTCCTTGCTACTACAGTTTCCATGTTTCCACTATGGAGACCCATCTTGAATATATATATTTTAGTTGAAGAAACATGGTAATATTTAACTGCTATATTAATTCTACGTAAACATATGGTAAAATATTTCAAGGGTATGATATTATCATTATCTTAAACTATAAAGTTATCTAAATCCTTCCTTTGAAACTAACTATAAGGACCTGGCCATAAACATTTCATAATATTGTGTTTTAAGTCTATAATTAATTCTATTATATTTGAGGATCTTTTTAGGTTTAGAGTTTTATATAATTACGTGATAACTAATACATTACAAAACCATGCAATAAAAAGTGGGAACCTCTGATCAGTATCCATTTTCCAAAAATATAAAACTTTTAAAATAAAAAAAAATATTTTCAAGAAATTGTTTTATAAATTTCAACTTGACTTCTTATTTTCCCTCACCCATTCTTAAAACCTATAAAAAATATTTTAAAAATGTTATATTAGTAAAAAAATTCCAGTAAGGGACATGAAAAAAAAAACCATTAGTCCAGTGAAACACATGAAAACCCATGAAAAATATTTTCTTAAAATCATGACTTTTACCCCAAAAGAGGATCATCTTTCTTTTAAAAATATAACTATCTTTACTTTTTGAAATCAAACAAATTTCATGAAAACTCATTAAAAAGAATAGAAAATTCATGTAGGTCCCTTGGGACATTAATATTATAGAGCCCTTATAGAACCCTTATAAGAACCCTTATAATTGGAATAACCCTAAAAATGACTTCCAATATGATTATCTATAAAACATAATCATTACTCAATACATTGGAGAGAAATTTGTGCACACCCATCATATAAACTATATCGGAATCACTCATGATCTATGATGGGGTTGAACCCTTAAGATAAGTTATATCGGGATCACTCATGAGCTATAATGGTTCTTAACCCTTCATAAAAAATTTCTAAGGACCATATCATTAATTAAACCCTTGAAAAAATCTTTTAATCACATTTAAAAAACACTTTATGATATTGAAATACCTTTTACTATCAAAGAACCATTTCCAATAAAAAAATACACAAAAAAGGTAATTATGGGTTTTCTTTGAAGAAAACATGAATGGTTTTAGAGGAATCCAAACATTAAATAACTGTTATGGTGGTGGAAAATGTCATTGTTGTCGTATACATTAAAATAGAACATTACTTTTGTCTTTTTGTCAAAAAATTATATATAAAACAAATAAAAAATTCATTATTAAAACCATTGAAATAAAATGTCCTTGATAAATATTTTATTTCCATATAAAAACATCTAAAAAATAATTTTAAAAATATGTACATGGAGGAAAAAGAGTTGAAAAATAAATATTTAAAATAATATTTTTAAAAATAAAGTCCCATACCTTGATTTTAAATCATCATGTATGTTATTTATAATATTGAATAAAAATACATTGTTAATTATTTACTCACTTAAGATAATATTTAAAGTTTATCTTTCCTTTAATTTTATACACAATTTGTCAATATTTTATGTTTACTTTTAAATTTTTAATGGTATTCTGATTATATTTCAAAAATGAATTTGGTAGGTTGATTATGGAAAAAGGGTAAATTATTTCAACATATAAAAAATAATAATCATGAAATAGTTATCATATTTATACAAATATTATACTTTTGAAACCAATCTTGAAATATGATTATGAATAATAAACTATGTTACAATTATGCAGATGGTAGGTCATACGTATGCATGAGTAATGTCTCAATTTCTCAATGATCACTATGGAGAAAAAGTAATTAGTATTTCATATTTAAAAAATTATAATCATATCTTTAATTACATATTATTTCTTTAAATATACTTATATAAATCATCCATGTGTTTTGGTGATGGAAAAATAATCACATCACTCTGTGGGTGTGGTATTCGATATGTATGCATGAACAATGTTGTCATTTTCAGTGATTTGAAAGGTAAGAGATAAAATTATATATTATATTTTAATAATTATAAATATATCAAAAATATTATAATTATATCATATATGTCACATATATTCATTAAATTTATCCTTATTACCTTCCATGTAAATATTTAGTGAAAATGAATCACATCACTTCACGAGGTGGTAGTCCTCCATACACACGAGCGACGTTATCGTATCCCCCGGATAATATAAATTAAGAAGGTATAAATGATATAATAGTTAAATAAGTATAATTATGTAATAAATATCATATATATACACTTTAAATCCATCATTATAACAATTCATGATAGGTGATGTGAAAAATGAATTACAACAGTTCGCGAGGAGGTAGTCTGTTGTACACAAAAATGATGGGTTCGTTTTCTATTTGATAGAAGAAGAGATAGATTTTGGTTATTAAATTAAAATAATAACATATAATTATATGGGATAAACTTTTGTTATTATATCATAATAATTGAATAAGATTTTAAGGAGACATAAGAATAAATAAAATAAAAATGTTCGGTTAATTACGATACATCTTCTTCAAACAATTTCCTTAGGTTTGCACCAAAAGCCTTATTAAGATATATTAATGATAAAAAAAAGTGCCTATAGGTCATGGTTGGATAAGTAAGGAAGGTATTTGGGTAGTTATTCTCTAAGTAAAATGGATTTTAAGGTATGGAGATGGGAGTATAGGGGGTGGCCTTTTATAAGTGGGGGAAAGGACATATTAGGAACTCTTGAAAAGAAAAAAGTGTACCCACATTTTTCACATACCGTAAGGCTCCAAAATAGATCAGTATAGATCATTATATGATATAAGGCCTAAATATTTCTATAAAATTGAATTTATACAAGTTTTTAGCTCATTTTAACCCTTATTTTTTTAGTTTGTAAACTCGTTTTCACCTTAACCACAGTAAAATATTTTTACAATTTTCATTATTCATTATGTCCAAAAATTAAGTTGACCTTATTAGATAATATAAATTATTATAATTTCAAATTTTGAATCCATTTTACCAAATTAAATTCATATATGTTTCAGAATTTAATTTAAAATAAAACCCATGGAAATGACGAAAAAACGAGTTTTCAAGAAATGTATTTTTTTAATCATAAAATAATTTAATATTAACTCTATGACTTGTAATCATCATTGTATGAATTTAAATTAATATTTATTGATATATAATCTCTAAATTTTATTTTAATCATTACACATTAGGAGCTGTTTTAATTAATTAAAACAGATAAACATTATTCAATTTAAAATAGTTTTCAATAAAAACCCATTTTAAACCCAAAAATAAACTGATACTGAAATTTAATATAAAGATTACTCAAATATAATTAAGTGGATAAAATAAAAAAAATATTCATATTACTTTAAATCATATTCAAAACCTAATGATTTTTTTAATTTACTTAATTTATTAAAAAGAGGTGACATTTTTATAAAAAACTGTATTTTTTCACTATTTACCAAAAATCAGTATTTTCTGAAAAATAAAAAAAATATCACCCTAAGTTAATTTGATATGATAATGTGTAAAATGAAATTAATTTTCTAAAATTACAATTCTATAATTTATAAATTAAAATTTTTAATAAATACTTATAAGAATAGATTTTAATTAAAACTATTTCATTTTTAAAAAAAATTACTTTATTATTATTATTTTTTTTATAATGAATATAAACATCTAATTCATAAATATTAATAAACATGAAAATGATTTATTCTATAATTACCTGGATATTTATAGTGTCATTCATGTGTATATACTACAAGATTATTGGGTAGGATGAGCACACATGGTTTCACAAGGGTTTGTGAGATATATGTCATAAATGTGATTTATTATTGGATTTTAGTCAAATTAGAGATGAATCTATTGAGATATTTTTATTTGATGGTCAATATTTTATTAAAATTGGACTCAATTTTATATCTAAAGTCAACTACCCATCATTTCTCAAGGTTTCATTAAAGTCTTACTATTCAATGAGTTATAATCCTTTTATACGCCTAGTGAATTGATTATTTTAATTGATTTAAAAAATATATAATAGATTCAGTTCAAATCATGGATAAGATAGGGGCTAATAATCTTGGTCGGTGATTAGTTTAGTCTTGTATGGGTTTTATTAGATTCCAATGATCATTAAAAATGGGATAAATCTTTGAATGAGGTTTATGGGACTTAGTATTAAATAATTTACATGTAATAATCATTAATTTTGTGGAATTAAGTGGGTGGTTTCAACATGTGCACTATCCGAGGGTAATAACATGGTTATGGTAGGACTATGATGGACTGAGTATGAATATATAGATGATCCTATATGTATTCCCTTAGATTGTTTGGTTACTCTTTGACTCATTATGGTGATGATCTTGTGAAATAGTGTCTAAGTGGAATCATAGGGGTTTGAAGCCTTGGTTAATATATTTAGTTACCTATAGTTTTCATGTATTATATGATATGAAGCCTGATTAGAAGATATTGGTTATGGTGGATTTTATTCCCAAGAGGCTTTTGGTTTCATTCTTTATTAATATATCGGTATGTTTTTACTAATCAATTTGATAATTCTTGATGAATTGTTATGGATCCATGAGTTGCTATTGGATTTCATACATGATAAATCATCCAAATATATTAGTTGAGTGAGATGATGAAGCAGATGTTCTAACTTGTAGGTAATTAAAGTATAACTATTTGGTTTTTAGTGCAGGATAGAAAATATTTTTGGACTCATTTTGTTTCAAATTCTATGAATTTGAAGAGTGGGTGTATCCCTTTTGGGGAACAAATTTTGATGTGAAGATCCCAAGTTTCCAAATGTTGTGTAAAATAGGAGTATTAGGTATTTTAATCATTCTTAAAGACTTTAGTTGTGATTATATTAATTACACTTATTAAGGGGGTGTTGATTATTAAAGTTTTATATGAAGGAGGTCTTTTGAAATTGAACTTTTTGATGTTTTTGTTTTAAGCATGTTCAAGTTACAATTCATTTCATGGTAAATTCAATATGACCAAACCCTAAAATAATATTTTAAAAATGGTTTCACATATATTTTTATTTATGTAAAGAATTGATTACCTTTTTTAAATCTCTCTTATTTTCTACACTAGGTGATCCTGAGTATACTTAGGTTTGAATAATTAATGAATCTTTGCTAAGAAAAAACATGTGATTTCATCCTTCCCTCAAAAGTGTCTCAAGCTAGTTTTTAGAGGAGAATAGGTTGTATTGATGAGGTGATCAAAACCCTATTGACCCTTTTCATTTTATTTCCAATAAGTGGAAGAAATAAATAATCACACATATTTAACTTTATAAATGTGTGGGGATATTGAAAATAATTACAAAGGGGGATATTATTGTGCCTAAGAGGTTTCTAGTATCACTTGTGGTTAATATATTAATATGTGTTTGTTGATGAAGATAATGATGCTTCAAGGATTATTATGGACCCATGAGATGACATTTGATTCATGCATGATAAAGAATCCAAGTTTATTAGTTGAGTGATTTATTAAAGGATATGTGTTGATGAATGAGATCTAGTGTTTCTTATTAAATATATAGGTTAGAAAACTTCAATATAGTAGCATTAAATGTAAAAATTGTTGTGATTAACTTTATGGAAAATAAAGGAATATGTTTCTAAATGATAGAAAATTGTTTCTGTTATTTTGGATAGGGTTTTGAGTTGTTTAGTAAGGGTTGTAGTTTATTTGGAGAAGAATGTAAGTCTTATAAAGATGTTTTGCAATTTTGAGTTGAGAATGAAAAAGTGTAAATTCCTTGAACATAAAGATTCATCATAAGAATTTTTTTACAAACATAAACTTTTATATTGAACAAAAAGATTCATCGTAAGTCTTTTTTGGTTAGCATAAGACTTTGATTTTGAATGTAAATCTTAATTTTAAGACATTTTTTGATTTTAATCCTCTAAGAAAGTGCATAAGCCTTTGGATAAGTATAAAAATTATGTATAATACTTCAAGATTTAATGAATTTGAGATGTCTACAAAGATGAATAAAAACAGAGATAATCTCTTCACCCAAATATTTGAAGGTCCATGTGGAAGAGATACATGAGGCTATGTATTTGTAGATTTGAAATGAGTTTAAAGTTGAAGATTTTTTGGAGGACTTCAAAGAATAAAATACCTGAGTCATATTCATATTCAAAAAAAAATATTTGATCCAGAATTCGAATGAGATCTCAAGGACTGCACTAACTTGGAAAGTTTAAGGAGTTTCCAAATATGAATTTAAACTAGGTATGATCAATATTTACATGTATAAATATGTAAGTAATTAAATAATATGTATTTAGAGTAAATAGTTAAATAAATTATATACATTTTTCAAGAGAGTTTTGATAACCCGATACACATCTATATCATAGAGAGATAAGGACGTTCCATTAATGAAGAATGAAGTATTTTATGCACCCAAGTATTCATGAAACTAAGGAAAATCTATATCACTCTTGATCTAGAAGTAGTCTCATGAGTATCACTATTATTAATGTTCTTGAGGGAGTACACAATAAAAACTAATATTGTAGGCTTATGGAGTGAGATCGTACTTTCAAGTGGTGCAGAAGAAACCATGGAGAATAAGTATATTTTTCTAACTATGAATCAACACCATTGAAGCCAATAAGTATTAATTATGGGTAATAACCCATCAAGGGTGGGGGTATAACCAATCAAAGGTTGTATTGGATGTTTTGAGACCACAATGGACTCTGTGTTGTAAGATAATGATTAGTGATAGTGGGGAATCCATGTTGGGGGGAATAAACAACAAGAAAAGGAGTGGTCCTTTCATCCATACCTTGTAAATACTAGATTCTACTCTCTTTAATTATTACTGCACATGAAGGTGAAGTTGTGATAAATAATTTAGTGAATTAATGATTTTAAGTATTTCAAGAGGTTGGGTTAAAAAAGAAATAACTCATAAAAGGAAAGAGGCCATTTATTCACCCCTCCCTCTATCTGTGATCTAATGGATCTTGTACTATCAGTGAGTCACATGTAGGTGTTTTTAGGAATATATAGAATTTGAGTTATCTAAGAGGGGTAATTGGAGGGCTTGATCTTAGTTTCCAAGAGTGTTTTGGTAGGTCTAGAGTGAAATGTAATGTGATTTCCACTAAGGGAGGATGAGTGACATAATCATTTGTATTATTTCTCTAATAACCTCCAATACATGGTAGGTTATTTCTAAGGGATAGGTCATAGGTATATATTTCATTATTATTATTTGATGTTTATTAGTGTATGTTTTTATAATGTGCCTAAAAATTAACCTAAGGTAATGGTGATCATGTTGGGAAAAATAGTTTGGAACCTCCAAATAATTGGATATGCAATAGATTTATAATAAACCAATAGACTACAAAGATTAGATTCATTTACCATGTGTTAAATCGAGAGTATGCTCATAGAGGTATGTATTTCTAAACTATTATAAAAAGAGAGGATACACAATATGGTATGTGTCTCCCACTTTTTTCATTGTGAAATCATATCCAAGATGGGACACATATCCTACCAATTATATATAGACAATAGATTGTTTGTACTGGAGACTATGTTCAATATTATATAATGGGTTGGGGAAATTCCATCCAATACCCAATAATTAAACTAATAGATATGTTGGCAAAAATTCAAGTCTATATATCAATTCCTTTATGCTAGTTGTGTGTGATTCCAATTATGATGATGTGAACCCTATGAGTTGGTTGGGTGATATGATATCCAATGATTTTATTAGGAAGATATATATGGGAATAAATCCCCCTGTAACATAGTATATTAATGAGGTATGTGTTTCCCTCATAAATTAGTATCCACAAGTGGGTTACACTTACCTATATGAAGAAGATTTCAAAGTGGGATGCACTTATACATATCTCTGTAACTGAGTTTTAATAAAATTAATGAACTAACCTATGTGATGAGAATTTATAGGTGGGCTTTAATTCCTCTATAAATTTTTCATGTTAATGGAAAGTAATTTCCTCTGTGATTACAATGTTTGTATAAGATAAACTACACCTTTCTAATTAGTTATATATATGGGATGTAATGTTCTAAAAACAAGGACGCTTAGGGGGGATATACTACACCCAGTGACTGAGATTCACATATATCACACACTACTTTCTATTAATGGAGGTTAAAGCTTATTTCACTACCCCTTATAATGGGGTATCTTCTCATATAATTCTCTACATAAGGGTGTGACTACCTTTAGGTAGGATGATCTACCCCTAAATACTTGTATACATTTTTGTTTTCAATGTGCTGGAAACCATTTGATAGAGATGGGATTTAATTATCATGGAATACAATAGAATTATCCAGTGTCATTAATATAGGGTAAATAAATACTCAATGAAGTATGTATGAGATAACCATCACAATAAATTTATGATCACTGAAGGGTACAATTTGTTCATACATGTAATGTTTCCATATTTAATTTTATTTAGTACATTCATATACATATATTCATGTATTTATTATGAAAATAATTAATGGTGTATTAAATTGTTTTTTACTCAAACCTTTAAGGTGATATCATATGGAAATGTTGATATTTTGGTTGGTATATATCTTTGAGCAGTAACCCTAGTACAGACGAGTGAGACAGAGGAGCATGGTAGGGGTTATAGAGACAGGTCCTAGGAGAAGTTGAGGATAGTAATCATGATTCCTTATCATTTTATCTTCTTCTTATATTTCAATATTTTATATGGTTTACTTGTTTGGGTATATTCATTTTGATATATTACTACTTTTCTTATATGTGTGTCATTTAGTATAGCATAATGATGTTATTATTTTTATGGTAAATTCATATTTTATAAATTGATCTTTCTCAATCTATGGATTTGTATATTTTTTATCTATTATTTTATATGATGATAATAGTGGTATAGACTACCCATATTTTTTATCATACCCTCACAACTAGAAGGGATCCTCTAACATTTGGGGAGGTGATCCTGAGGTCATGTGGCCTCCTGGCTTTGTTACTATTAGGGTGAATCGGGTATGGGACTTTATAATCTGATATAATAGTATTTTTTTATTTGTATTAATATTTGGTACATTGTATATGGAGATAAAATAGGTTAAAATATGGAAATAATGTTGATTTGTTTCCTAGTTCGCACTTTTATAGGTTGAAATATAAATTTCTAATAACTTGGAATTGTTACTCTTGCTTTTAGTTTTTACATCTTAGTTGTTTTTTGTTTTCTAGGTATGATATTATAGGTTACTGATTTTTACTTTTAATCTTATCCAAGGGTGGAATTAAGTGCATTGCCATGGACCACCAATTTATTATAGGATTAAATTAAATATTCATTCTTGTTTGAGATTATGAAAATAAGTTTTAATAAAAGAAAAGGGAATTCAATTGTTAAAATTTTAAACAATAATTTATTTGGTGTTATCCTAAATATTTTTTAGTTGTTGTTCTATATAAAAAAGTATGATATTTATTAAATTACTATATATGAATTTATTGAGAGTGATGTCATTATAATACCCACAAGTTTGTAATGATTATAACCCAAAGTATGTAGTATGGGTATGGGGATACACAAGATTAATGAGACCACTAAGAGGAGGGAAATGATATATAATATGCCCAAAGATATATGAGATATAAGCACGTGTTTTTATTTTAGTTATGTTTCTATTATGAGATATAGTTTATAGTATATGTGGTATAACCAAGTTATGACGAGATAAGACTAAATATATGGGTGAGTTGGGTATGTTATCTTAGTAAAAGGTATCTTTCACTATTTTTCTTGATATTAGTAATGATACATCTGGGTATCTGGGTATATTATAGTTAGTATAGATACATTGATTCCTTTAGTTTGGGGAATCATAGGTAGATACATCATGTGATGGATATGAGATTTGGATTTTGTGTGATTTAGTGAATAGATTAGGCATGTATATTGGTATGGAGATAGATGAATTAAAAGGAAATTTGTATGCTTAATGTGACATATATTACTAACATACATTAAATGAATGGTTAGTTTATTATCCTTATTGTCCTAGGATTGATGTGATATAAATATTTATGGCATGATTTGAGTGAAAAGTAGGGTAAGTATTTTTCAGTTCACAATGGTGATATTTATACACCATTATAGAAGTATTTTTATGGACACTCTCTTACCATGGGAACAAGAGAGGGGTATTTTACACTCTATACATCATATGCGGGTTGTGATGGTCTACGATTTTTATTAGGACACCAATCCTTGGGATTTATTAAGTATAAACTTATTTAGATAATAAGTGGGATATGTTTATGGGTGGATTTAAGAAAAAATATCTAAATTGGGGAGATTAGTTATGAGGATCATATAACTCCTATGTGAAGGTCATGGTGAAGATTGATGATATATGGAAGGATTCATAGTATTCTTTTATAGTATTTGGTTTATCAAATGTGGGGTTTTTTGTATAGTCCCTTAGGAATTGTGTTGTTATAGGGCCTTGAGAGGTTCTTATATGATATGATGGAGTTGATGACTCTTTTTAATTCCTTTATTTTTTGAAGATAGGTTATGGGACTCAAATCAGACATAGTGAGTGATCATAAATGATATTTGATCTAGTATAGAATGGTTTTGATGAATAGTGTGAGGTAACCTTCTATTACTAAGGTAATGAATAATGGAATTGGATCTAAATACTATATATTTTGTTTATTTGATCAGGATCTGCTCTAGGTATGTTAATATTTTAAATTTTACGTGAGAAATAGTGAGATAAGGTATTACTGGTGCTAGTGAAGGGTTTTTTTGGTGTGATAATGACAATTAGAGAGGATTTTCGAGTATTGTGATTAGTATGGATTGATAATTACATATGGATGATGAGAAGTGAATAATGGAAGAATGTGGAATAAAACTAGGTGACTTTTTTGATCTATAGAAAGAAATCACGTCGAGTAGATTGACTTGGTTATTGAGGAACCAATGGAGTTCCTCAACTTATATGAGTTTTAAACTGGTAGAATGGTAATTTTTTTATAGTATGAGATATATTATATAAAAATTTGGAACATGAGGCTCCCATATCAGTAAGGGAGATCATATATGATATGTAACATTCCTAGATACCTATGTTTTATAATTTTAAATCATCAATGAAATTAGAAAACTATAGGTAGGGTCATTATGATGGTCATAAAACCTAAATAGATACTCATGGGTTGGGTTTACTATAATATAAAGAGTGTGGATCATGATTATCATCATTATATAGATTATTTCAAATTGTAAGGCTTGTTATCAAGGATTGAGAATAAGTGTACTCTATTTTAGGTGTGCATTATTGATTTTTTGAGTATGGGGGTTTAATTTCAAGGGAATTATAGTAAATTTTAGAGGTGAAATGTTTAGTTAAACCATAATAGTAGTTTTTTTTCATTTGATATTTTCTCTATGATTCAAGATTCATGAATTTATTTGGTAAGAAGGAAATACCCAAATTTTGGTAGTGATTGGGGATGATTATGAAGAGTTGGTGCTTTTAGAAATTAATATTTATGGGTTATAAGGCAACCGTTTGAGAGGGAAAATAAGTATGATTTTAGGAAATTGTATAGTTTGGTTTTTAGTTCATGGAAATGTAAATATTCATAAAATAGTATGATGATATATACAAAATAGTGAGGCTTCTTGAGATACATTAAGTCTCAAGCATGAGACTGCAGATTCTGATGATGGTGATCATGGGATGCTCTAGTGTAGTATCGATAAAGTAATAATATTTTGTAGACTAATATTATTAAATATTTTATTACGATATAAATTATTGGGTTATAAAAAAAATCATTGATATTGGAACATGGATATGGGGATTATTAATTTTATCATCACCGTAGTGTATGGAAAATCAGGTTTTCTGATTTAATTGGTGCAATGAGGTACTAAATAGTGTATTTATAGATGAATTAGGTATGATGGGTCAGGAATTTACTAAACACAAAATTCAAGGAAATGATTTTGATCATGATGAATATGTGAAGGCATCATCAATAGATTATATAGACTTATTGGTTTAGGTGCGGTGTTGAAAAAACCATTACTAGTGATAGATTATAAATAGGAGTGTGAATATGAGCTTAATGATAGATATGGATCATGAATGATGCACAGGGGGAATTATATAGTAAGATAAGTGTAATATAAGAGATATTATAATGATCCACACTAGCATGTGGTGGAGGAATCAAAGGAAATGTGAGTACCAATCGGTGTAGTACCAAATCAATTTCAAATATTTTGTTTTTTATTAATAATTTCTTATTTTTTGTAATATTTTAAATTATTATTAAAATGTTTTGGAGGTGTATGTTCATTTGGATGGGTTTTAATATGATATTTTAGGTTCTTGATAAACTAAAAATTCTAGGGATGTTGTTACAGTTTCCACTGAATACTCAGTTGACTGATACCAGGTACTAAGGGTATCCCTTGGTTTAGCCTTCAGGAGGTTGGTTCCCCAGTACCAAGTACCTAGTGAGTTTTTAGGTGATCAATGTTGGCTCACTAGGTAACCAAAATATTTTTATTTCATTTTAAAAAATAAGAAACATAACTATAAATTCATGGGAAACACCCTAAAAAATAAATCATAAAATATGTGATTGGGGGAGAGTCATTCAATCAGTTCTTCCTCCTCCCCTTATTATGTTAGTTATCCTACTACAGAGTTTGATTTTGTGGATTTTTGTATGATTATTTAAGGTATAATAATAATTATAACTATTTTCTCATCTTATTCTTCTTAATCTCTAGTTTTTATGATGATATAACTAGGGATTTCATCATGATTCTGCTATAACATGATGGAAGCATGTTTTTTGTTTGAGAATTTTATGTGAATATGATAAATTAGGATTTAAAAGGATGAAATAAAAAGGATGTTGATGATTTAATGATAGGTAATCCATTACCATAATTTATTCATGTACTATCATCTGATTAGAAATAAATTGGTAGAGATATCAGTATTAAATGTTATAACCTTTATCTAAATTAGAATTTGTGATACACCATGTCTGGAGCACACAATGTTTTCTAAGGTTCTAGGGAGGTTACACTATTCTTAGAGGTTTACCCATATTATAAACACGTGAATTTATTATATAAATTAATTATAAATGTCTTATAAATAATTTAGTTAATCCCTTTGTTAAGATAGGATCCAATGTCCATGGTTAATGACTAGTGTAAGCATGGAAGGGTATTGATGGAATTTAGTGAGTGTAAAAAAGGAGGTAACTCCATGATTGAGGTTGGTTATCCCTAACAATAGAACCTTTAATTATAACTATAATTTATATTGTGGAATAAAAGTGATGGTAAGTTGGTGTGTTTGACCATAGTATTATCCATTTAGGCTAACATTATTTTGGGGAGATTGGGATGGGCATCATATAGATGTGGTAGTGATCCTGCATGATTCCTTGGAAAATTTGGGATGTTATATGACCATGTCTAGTGATGATATTAGATTATATGAGGTCAGAGGCACTTAAGGGTTTTCATACCAATGGTAAATTTACAAGTGACTTAATGAGGTAACATATGTTGTTATATGAGGCCCCATTGAAAATGATGAGAAATGCTTAGTCATGTATAGATTTCTTAAAGAACCTATAAAATTTGAATTATATTAGAGGGATAGACCTTGGGATTATATTGGTTTATTAGGAGTTTCCAAGTGGAACTATAGTAACATGTAAAGGGTGTTTCACCAAGGGTGGATGGGTAATTTGATTTTTGGGGATAGTTTCACTCCAGATTTCATATATGGGATGGGTTATATCCAACTATTATAATCTAAACATGGGTTCCATGATTATAATGTGATTATTATTATATGATGTTCTACTAATGTGATCATATATTGACATATTGGATAAATGAACATGCCATGTCCAATATTTGGGAATAGCCAAATAATTAGATATGTGATGGTTGTGTGGAATAGTAATAGTATACCAGTATTGGTAACATTACCCACTCAAATTAAGTAAATATGATACCCAGGAAAGTATGTGTTGTATCCCTATCATAAAGATAGGGATACTAAGGATGGGATATGTATCCCACATGTAAATGATATAGGATACATATGATGATATGTGTCACAAACTTACATATTTTAGAAACAACATCTGATATGGCACACTTTATATGTGTGGGATATAGACACACAAAAAATTCAGGACTATACACTCTTCAAATAGTTTATAATGAGTGGGGTGAATTTTAAATAATATCTAATCACTATGAATATAGATTTTTTGGTAGTTATTTTAACTAATATATTAGTTCCTTCAAGCTACTTAGATGTGATGCCAACTAAGAGGATGTGATTGTTGTGAGTTGGTTGAGAACTATTCAAATCTAAAATTCAATTGATTTAGTCCACCTAGTACCCTACTCCCCTATGATAGATTATGATTATGAGGTATTTATTACCCTATAAAGTAAGTATCTACAAGTGGGATTCACTTCCTTTCCTGAGAAAAATGTCTAGGTTGCCTTATATTCCCTATGTGATGATGATATCTAGGTGGAATATACTGAAACCAATGATCGAGTTAACTAAATTGGATAAAATTATCTTTGATGAGGATTTATAGGTGGGATACACTACCCACTATTAATGAGTTATATAAATAAAAATCACTATTCATGTCTTTATTATGTAAATAATTAATGGTGTATTAAATTGTTTTTTACTCAAACCTTGAAGGTGATATCGTATGGACATGCTGATATTTTGGTTGGTATACTGCTTTGAGCAGTAAACCTAGTACAAACAAGTGAGATTAAAAATCATGGTGGGGGTTATAGAGACAGGTCCTAGGAGAAGTTGAGGATAGTAATTATGATTCCTTATCATTTTATTTTCTTCTTATATTTAAATATTTTATATGGTTTAATTGTTTGGGTATATTAATTTGGATATTTTACTACTTTTCTTATATGCTTGGAATTTATTATAGCACAATGATGTTATTATTTTTATAGTAAATCCATAAGTTATAAATTGATCTTTCTCAAGATATGGATTTGTATATTATTTATCTATTATTTTATACGATGAAAATAGTGTTATAGACTAACCATATTATTTATCATACCCTTACTACTAGTAGGGATCCTCTAGAATTTGGGGAGGTGAGCCCAAGGTCTTATGGCCACTTGGCATTGTTACTGTTAGGGTGAACTAGGTTTGGGACTTTATTATCCGGTATAATAGTATTTGTGTATTTGTATTAATATTTGGTACATTGTATATGGAGATAAAATAGGTTAAAATATGGAAATAATGTTGAATTTTTTCCTGGTTCTCACTTGTATAGGTTGAAATACAAATTTATAATAACATAGCATTGTTACTCTTGCTTTTAGTTTTTACAGCTTAGTTGTTTTTTGGTTTTTAGGTATGATATTATATGTTATTGTTTTTTACTTTCAATCTTATACAAGGGTGGAATTAAGTGCATTGACATGCACCACCAATGGATTATATGTTGAAAGTACATATTCATTCTTGTTTGAGTTTATGAAAATAAGTTTCAATGAAAGAAAAGGGAATTCAATTGTTAAAAGTGCAAACAATAATTTATTTTGTGTTATCCTAAATAGTTTTTAGTTTTTGTTCTATATAAATAAGTATGATATTTATTGAATTACTATATATGAATTTATTGAGAGTGATATCATTATGATACCCAAAGGTTTGTAATGATTATAACCAAAAGTATGTAGTATGGGTATGGGGATACACAAGATTAATGAGACCACTAGGAGGAGGGAAATGATATATAATATGCCCAAAGTTATATGAGATATAAGCATGAGTTTTTATTTTAGTGATGTTTCTATTATGAGATATAGTTTATAGTATATGTGGTATAACCATGTTATGATGAGATAAGACTAAATATATGGGTGAGTTGGGTATGTTATCTTAGTAAAAGGTATCTTTCACTATTTTTCTTGATATTAGTAATGATACATCTGGGTATCTAAGTATATTTTAGTTAGTATCGATATATTGATTCCATTAGTTAGGGGAATCATAGGGAGATACATCATGTGATGGATATGAGATATAGATTTTGTGTGATTTAGTGAATAGGTTAGGCATGCAGATTAGTATGAAGATAGATGGATTAAAGAGAAATTGTTATTATTAAAGTGACATATATTACTAACATACATTAAATGAATGGTTAGTTTATTATCCTTATTTTCCTAGGATTGATGTGATATAAATATTTATGGCATGATTTGAGTGAAAAGTAGGGTAAGTATTTTTCAGTTCACAGTGGTGATAGTTATACACCATTATAGGAGTAGTTTTATGGAAACTCTCTTACCATGGGAACAAGAGAGGGGTATTTTACACTCTATACATAATATGTGTGTTGTGATGATCTAGTATGTTTATTAGGAAACCAATCTTTAGGATTTATTAAGTATAAAATTATTTGGATAACAAGTGGGATATGTTTATTGGTGGATTTAATAAAAAATATATAAGGTGGGGAGATCAGTTATGAGGATCATATAACTCATATGTGAAGGATGTGGTGAATATTGATGATATATGGAATGATTCATAGTATTCCTTTATAGTATTTGGTTTATCAAATGTAGAGATTTTTCTATAGTCTCTTAGGAATTGTTTTGTTATAGGGCCTTGAGAGGTTCCTATATAATATGATGGAGTTTATGACTCTTTTAATTACTTTATTTTTTAAAGATAGGTTATGGGATTCAAATCAGACTTAGTGAGTGATCATAAATGAGATTTGATCTAGTATAGAATGGTTTTGATGAATAGTGTGAAGTAACCTTATATGAATAAGGTAATGAATAATGGAATTTGATCTAAATACTATATATTGTGTTTTTTTAGCAGGAGCTGCTCTAGGTGTGTTAATATTTTAATTTTTAAGTGAGAAATAGTGAGATAAGGTATTACTGGTTCTAGTGAACGGGTTTTTTGGTGTGATAATGATAATTAGAGAGGATTTGTGAGGATTTTGATTAGGATGGATAGATAATTACATAGGGATGATGAGAAGTAGCCAATGGAAGAATGTGGAATAAAATTAGGTGACTTTTGGGATCTATAGAAATAAATCAAGTTGAGTAGATTGACGTGGTTATTGAGGAACTAATGAAGTGCCTCAACTTATATGAGTTTTAAACTCGCAGAATGGTAATTTTTTTATAGTATGAGATAGATTCTATAAAAAGTTGGAACATGAGTCTCCCATATCAGTAAGGGAGATCATATATGATATGTAATATTCCTTGAGACCTATGTTTTATAGTTATAGATCAACGATGCAATTATTTACTATAGGGTGGGGCATTGTGACATTCATAGAACCTAAATAGATACTCATAGGGTGGTTTTTCTATGATATAATGAGTGTCGATTATGAGTATCATCATTATACAGATTATTTCATATGGGAAGACCTGTTATCAAGGATTGAGAACTAGTGTACTCTATTTTAGGTGTGCACCATTGATTGTTTGAGTATGAGGGTCTAATTTCAAGGGAATTCTAGTAAATTTTAGAGGTTAAATGTTTAGTTAAACCATAATAGCAGTGTGTTTAGTTTTATATTTTCACTAGGATTTAGGATTCATGAATTTATTTGGTAAGAAGGAAATACCCAAATTTTGGTAGTGATTTGGGATGATTATAAAGAGTTGGTGCTTTTAGAAATTAATCTTTATGGGTTATAAGGAAACTGTTTGAGAGGGAAAATAAGTATGATTTTTGGAAATTGTATAGTTTCGTTTTCAGTTCATGGAAATGTAAATATTCATAAGAGAGTATAATGATATATACAAAATAGTGAGGCTTCTTGAGATACATTAAGTCTCAAGCATGAGACTGCAAATTCTGATGATGGTGATCATGGGATGCTCTAGTGTAGCATCGATAAAGTAACAATATTTTATAGACTAATAAAATTAAATATTTTATTATGATATAAATTATTTGGTTAGAAACAAATTTCATTGATATTGGAACATGGATATGGGGATTATTAATTTTATCAGCACTGTAGTGTATGGGTAATCAGGTTTTCTAATTTAATTAGTGCAATGAGGTACTAAATAGTGTATTTAGAGATGAATCGGGCATGATGAATCTGGAATTTACTAAACACACCATTAAAGGAAATGCAGTTGATCATGATGAATATGAGGAGGCATCATCTATAGATTATATAGACTTATTGGTTTGGGTGCGGTGTTGAAAAAACCATTACTAGTGAAAGATCATAAATATTAATGTGAATATGAGCTTAATGATAGATATGGATCATTAATGATGCACGAGGGGAATTATATAGTAAGATAATTGTAATAGAAGAGATATTATAAGGATCTACACTAGCATGTGTTGGAGGAATCAAAGGAAAGGTTAGTTCCAATGGGTGTAGTACCAAATAAATTTCAAATTTTTGGGTTTTTATTAATAATTTCTTATTTTTGTAATATTTTAAATTATTATTAAAATGTTTTGGAGGTGTATGTTCATTTGGATGGGTTTTAATATGATATTTTAGGTTCTTGATAAACTAAAAATTCTAGGGAGGTTTTTTGCAGTTTCCACTGAATACTCAGTTGACTGAAACCAGGTACTGAGGGTATCCCTTGATTTAGCCTTCAAGAGGTTGGTTCCCCAGCACTAAGTACCTAATGAGTTTCTAGTTGATCAATGTTGGTTCACTAGATATCCAAAAAAAATTATTTCATTTTTTAAAATAAGCAACCTAACTATAAATTCATGATCAAAACCCTAAAAAATAAATCATAAAATATGTGATTGGGGGAGGTTTATTCAATCATTTCTTCCTCCTCCCCTTATTATCTTAGTTCTCCTACTATGGGGTTTGATTTTGTGTATTTTTACATGATTATTTAAGGTATCATAATCATTATAACTATTCCTCTCATCTTATTCTTCTTATTCTCTAGTTTTTATGATTATATAACTAGGGATTTCATCCTGATTCTGTTATAACATGATGGAAGCATGTTTCCAGTATGGGAACTTTATGTGAAAATGATAAATTAGGATTAAAAGGGATGAAAAAAGGATGTAGATGATTTAATGATAGTTAATATATTACCATAATTTATTCTTGTATTATCTTCTAATTAGAAACAAATTGGTAGAGATATCGGTATTAAATGTTATAACCTATATCTAAATTAGAATGTGTGATACACCATGTCTGGAGCACAAAATGTTTTCTAAGGTTCTATAGAGGCTAAACTATTATTATAGGTTTATCCCTATTATAAATATGTGAATTGATTTTATAAATTAATTATAAATGTCTTATAAATAATTTAGTTAATCCCTTTGTTAAGATAGGAGCCCATGTTCATGGTTGATGACTAGTGTAAGCATGGAAGGGTATTGATGGAATTGGGTGAGTGTCAAAAAGGGGGAAAATCCATGATTGAGGTTGGTTATCCCTAACAATAGAACCTTTACTTATAATTGTAATTTATATTGTGGAATAAAAGTGATGGTAAGTTGGTGTGTTTGACCATAGTATTATCCATTGAGGCTAACATTGTTTTGGGGAGATTGGGATGGGCATCATATAGATGTGGCAGTGATCTTGCATGATTACTTGTAAAATTTGGGTTCTTATAAGACCATGTCTAGTGATGATATTAGATTATATGAGGTCAGAGGAACTTAAGGGTTTTCATACCAAGGGTAAAGTTACAAGTGACTTAATGAGGTAACATATGTTGTTATATGAGGCCCCATTAAAAGTGATGAACAATGGTTATCCATGTATAGGTTTCTTAAGGAACCTATAAAATTTGAATTATATTGGAGGGATAGACCATGGGATTATATAGAGTTATTAGGAGTTTCCAAGTGGAACTATAGTGAGATTTAAAGGGTGTTCCACCAAGGGTGGATGGGTAATTTGATTTTTGGGGATAGTTTCACTCAAGGTTTCATATATGGGATGGGTTATATCCAACTATTAGAACCCAAACATGGGTTCCATGATTATAATGTGATTATTATTATATGATGTTCTACTAATGTGATCATGTATTGAAATAATGGATAGATGATCATTCCAGGTCCAATATTTGGGAATAGCCAAATAATTGGATATGTGATGGTTGTGTGGAATAGTAACAGTATACCAGTATTGGGAACATTACCCACTCAAATTAAGGAAATATGATACTCAAGATAGTATGTGTTATATTCCTATCATGAATAGAGGGATACTAAATAAAGAAAATAATCCCACATGTAAATGATATAGGATACATATGATGATATGTGTCACAAACTTATATCTTTTAGAAACAACATCTAAGATGGGATACTTTTTATGTGTGGGATATAGACACACCAAAAATTCCATACTATACACTATTAAAATAGTTTATAATTAGTGGGGTGAATTTTAAATAATATCTAATCACTATTCATATATATAGGTTGGGAGATATTTTAACTAATATATTAGTTCCTTCGAGCTGGTTAGATGTGATGCCAACTAAGAGGATGGGATTGTTGTGATTTGGTTGGGAACTCTTCAAATATAAAATCTAATTGATTTAGTCCACCTAGTACCATACTCCCCTATGATGGAGTATGATTAGGAGGTAGTTTCTACCCTATAAAGTAAGTATCTACAAGTGGGATTCACTTCCCTTCCTAAGGAAAATGTCTAGATTGCCTTATATTCCCTATGTGATGATGATATCTAGGTGGAATATACTGAAACCAATGATAGAGTTAACTAAATGGGATAAAATTATCTATGATGATTATTTATAGGTGGAATAAACTACCCACTATTAATGAGTTATATAAATAAAAATCACGACCTATTTCTAGGGAAGGACCATGTGGGATGCACTATCCCTTTAAAATGGGAATCGTTTGGTGGATTCTCAACCCTTGTAGATGAATACCTTTATTTGGAACACACAAAACCAATGTTATAGTAATATTGTATGAATTGGATGTGCAAAAAACTAGCCCTTGTAGTTGAGTTAATCATATTTTAGTCTGACCTATATAGATTTTTTTCTACTAATGGACAATAAACCAATATTAGTTGAATCATGTATGAGTCAACCATTAGGGTGCCTTTTTGAGTACCCAATGGTAAAATTAGTGTATTCATATAGTGTCTATGATATTAATTTCATTTATTACATGTATAAATATATATATTAGTTTTTTAGGGGAACCATTAGTGGTTTCTTAATGATATTTATTTACATGGACTTTATTTATATACCAGTGGATGTGAAGATCTTTTGAAATTAATAGAGAATCGAGAAATGTCCCTAATATAGGTGAGTTAGCTAAACAAACTTAGAAATATTATAAATATAGGTTTATCCAAGGTTGTGGACTATGGTTGTATCTATAATTTATTTTATTTTTAGTTTCGATTTCAGTAGTGAATATGATTGAATAGTTATACAATGTTAGTTGGGATGTTTTATTTATTGGATTCTAAATCTATCATCAGTTATAGAATGGTGGTGTTATTTATTTATTCTATGATTTTTTTACAATTCCATATGTTATACTCCAATTTGTTTCTGGTAATATATGGTTTTTATTTTATCTATTATTATATGTAAAAATAATGAGGGTATAGTCTCTCAACAATGTATTATCATGCCCTGGCCAATAATTTTCATGCTATATCATTTGGGGAGGCCTTTTTAATGTTATTTGGTAACCAAAATTAGTTACTATTCTACTGAATTGGGCCAAGATGTTACATTAATGTATTAATGGTTTATAAATACTTGAGAGATATAATCACAGAGAATATTTATGTGAATAATAGAAAGTAGTTGAATATAAAAATGGGTAATGAGAGTTTTTTATTATAAACACATATTATGTATGATAAATTATAGCTAAAATATTAAATATAATATCTTTCATAAATGATACTCTATTTAATGAAACATAAAGAAATATATGAAATTAAAACGACTTCCACAATAAGGGAGTTATATAAAACAATAAAAAATTATGTCCAAATTGTTTCACTGTGTTTCTTAGAATATTTTTTATCTTAAATGAAGTGTTATTTATTAGATATACTCTATTAAAGGCAAAAATTTCCAAAGCACTTCATTTTAATTAAAAAATCATCAGAAGTATCACAAAATTTGTTTAAAAAATTATGTTCAACCAAGGAAACACTTATATCAACCTAAAGTAATTTACACTTAAACAAGAATTCATCTTGACCACTATTATATAGTCACTAGAATAATAATGTTTTTAATAATATGAGGGGACATTCCCCCTATATTAAAAAATAAAATGGAATATTAATGAGTGTGTTTTTAATTACTAAATTTAACATATGAATTTGATTTATTTTATGAGATGATTATGATGTAATATTTATAGTTATATATATAAATAAAACAATCAAAAATGGAATAAAGAAAGATTAAATTAATTTTAAAAGAGTGACAATGATAAAATTTTAGGGAAATGATCATAAAATTGTATGTGATAAATACTTATTTTAAATGAAGAGAAAATTTACTTATGTTTTCTAAAAGAACCATTTAATAAAATAAATAGATCATTATTATGATGTAAATTCACATAAATAATTACTGAATCGAATTTTTCTTATATTACTAAATATTAATTTTTTATTCCAGAACAACACTTGTATTGATGTTGGGGTGAAAATCATAACGGTTATGGGTAAATCCTTCTTTGTAGAAATATTGTTTTTTATATTATGTTTTTTTCTAAAATTGGATGAAACATATAACACCAAGGATATAATAATTCACATTTTTTTTAAAATTGTGTAAATATCATTTTTTGCATATGTTTTTAATTTTGTTTTTTAAAAAATATATATATACATATATTAAAAATATAAATGAGTATACTTCCCAACAAATCAATTTAGGATAATATAAATCATTAAAAAAATTGAAACTACAATTAAGTCCTCTCAATCATTTACCATACATCACATTCACATTATATGTTACAAGATAATCAATGATTTTGATGTTAATATAATATTTATACATATAAATATATATATAAATATATTAATTTATATAGGGATCCCTAAAATTTCAATTTGATAAATATATATAATTGATCTATTATGACAAAAAATACTTCAATCCATAAAAACTATATTCCAACTATTTATTAAAATAAATATCATATATATATATATATGAATTAAATAATTCCTTATATTTTAACTATGGGTTTTTATTTGTTGGATTAAAATAAAGTTTTTTGTTTCATTGAATATTCAATAAAATTTCACTCATATTATCTAGAAAAAAATTTAGAATGTGCTATGAAAAGTTAACTCTATCTAAAAGTATATTTTAAAAACGATTTAAAAAAATGTGATAAGCTTATAAAAAATAATAAAAAAATTGAAAAAAAGAATATTATTTATTGGATATATGAGAGAGTTAATGTATAAAATAGTAAAATTTTGATACAAATGTTTAAAAAATATATTAATCAAGATTATAAATTAGCAGATGATACCTATATCATAATGAATAAAATTACTTATACCATGAATGTTTTGGGGAGGGATTGGCAGATTTTTTAATGGATAATAAGTTTTTGAGGATATTTCCTAAAAAATTGACTAATGTGATAAAAAATTAATTGGGTCATTTTGTTTTTTAGAAAACAAATGTAAGGTAAATTTAAAGTACATAGATAAATTAATTATTAAATGTTATTATTTTGGTGGAAGAGAATATTTTTCTATGAATACTTATAAGAATGAATATATTGAAAATGGTGTTGATGATAAAGATATACATATTATAGCCACCAAGGATTTTCATATATGGATATTACATCTTTTAAGAACATTCATTAAATTATACAAACAAACACCTGAGGATCATAAAGGTATAGTGCCTTTAGAAACATGGAAACATAAAAAACTAGTTTATATGTGAACTATACCATCTCCCACTAACTTATTTAAAAATATAACCCTTATTAAGAATATCATACATAATACATTTCTTCATAACCTAGGGAAAGGAAACATAAGAAATGGTGAGATCAGATGCTTGGTAAGGGTAAAAAAGGGAGGTATATAAGCATAACATAAACATAAGGGTATGAGAACATGAGCATAACATTTGATAACCATACCCTACATATCAAAGATTAAAATATTGAGTCATGTAAAAAAAATTTTATTTTATAATATGTGAATCATAAGAAAATAAATAAACATGATCCATGAGAGCATTACATTGTAATAAGACATATAATTGTGGCATACACATAATCATAAAAAATAATTTCTATTGTTTTCAAGTCTCACTGCCAAGGATATTATAGTGGAATGGGTTCACTCCCTAAACCATCATAATAGTCAAGGTTTACTCACAAAACCATTATAGTGGAAAAAGTACCTTACTGAACCAGGTTCACTCCACATTCTTGTCATGTTTATATCCTGATATGTAAATAGTTACCGAATGCATTAGAGGGAGATATTGGACCAACCCATCACATAATGAAACTCATTCATATGTGTGCCACAAGATCATAAAATATTAATCATATTATAACCCATGAAATGAAATAGGCTTCCAAAAAATTTTATCATATAATAACCTGTGGACAAGATACAGGTTTCATAATCATTTCATCATAGTATAACCCAAGAAAAGAAGTGTGTTTCATAAGAATTCTATCATGATATAACCAGTGGAAGAAAAATTAGTTTCATAAAAAACTTTTCATAATAAATGTAAACCATCTAGAGGAATAATAATAATGGTATCATTGAATCATATCCCTAATAAAACAGAAGTAGCCTAAAAGGATGTCATCTTATATAGAAAATGATTTTGAAAGATCAATTTGAACATTTCCTAAATAAAATAACTATTCTTTTAAAATCAAATTATAAAGCTAAAATTTCATATAATATTTTTGAAATCCTTTTCTTTGAAAATAACCTTGAAAACATATAATGGGATCTCTAAAAATAATTTAAAACACTTTTTAAGGAAAATATCCTTTCCTATTTGAAAACCATTTTTTAAAACATAAAAAATTTTCCTAATTATTTTATTTTAAAATAAACTTGTAAGATTATAAAGTAATATTTAAAGAAATTATTGTTCATGATGGATGATAAATTTTTTTATTCCATACATGTTAAAATAAATATTCCTTATACATTTTTCATAAAATACAAACGAGGTTTGTTTTTGAAAATGACATGGAGATTCCATTAAAAATATTTTATAAAAATACAAAAAATGATTTAAAATTTCTTTAATAAATAAGTTTTATAATTATAAAAACGTTTTTGAAAACATTTTTAGAAAACATGGTTTTAGATGATAAAGGGTTTTCAATCGAAGAGTGAAATAAAGATAATTTTTCTTAAAAATATTATTTTGAACTCTTGAGTACATAAAGAGAGAAAAATGAAGTGAAAAAATGTATTCTAATTAGATAAACAAAGGAGAATAAAATTAATTATTTTATTTAAATATGGATTAAAAGGTTTTTATCATCAAAAAAATAATTATAAACAATTTTGATAAATGATAATATTTTAATAAAAAATATTTACCACTTTGGTAACATTGAATTGTAAGCCCCAAGAAGTAATAACTATAAATGGAACTTAAAATATCTTGAGGATAAATAAATTCATGATATTAAATGTAAAATGGGCTATATATAGACATCATAAAATAAGATAGGTGTATAATGTAACATTTGTCTCAAGGAAGAAAAATTGAGACAAAGAATACCTTACTGCTTTAGTATATTTTGAATCATAAACCCCATAAAAGAGGGGTCCTAAAATGGATATATAAATCACCCAAAAATTAAGGTTAATCATAATGAAATAAATTCATTGTTAGTATATACACTATATAAAAGAAACACATGGTGAATATGGCATGTGTCTCATAGAAAAATAAAAGTGAGACAGAAATCCCTTAACTTAAGGATAAAAAATCCAAAATAAACATTCAAAACTATTGTATAATAAATATAAGTTAATTATAAATATATTAAAGAACTATAATTATATATATAATATAATATATTATTTTATTATGACCTTTTATTACCCATTTATTAACAATTCCATGTTAAAGTCACGTTTCGGGCAATGAATGTTTTCCTTTTCGTGTATGTTCTCATTTGTTATTTTTGGTCCTCTTACTTTAATCATGGTTTAATAATATAAATAATTTTAAAAATTATATAAATATATTATTTATTAATTATTTATGTTTCTATAGTAATCCATAATAGTTAGAGATAGAAATTGGAATACATCATTTATGGAGACAGTTGGTTATACGTACGCATGAACGATGTTTCCATTTTCTCAATGGATTGAAAGATAAAAAGTTAAATAATAAATTAAAATTAAATAATATTCTTTATTTCATATATATATATCATATAAGTTAATTAAAATAATCCTTATTACATTCCATGTAGAGAGTGAATGAATCATATCGCTTCACGATGTGGTAGTTCGTCTCACACACAAGCGACGTTATCGTATTCCCATATAATTGAAAGTATGAAGGTATATGTGAAATAATAATTAAAAAAGTATAATAATATAATAAATATCATGTATATAAATTCAGTCTATAATTATATTTATCCATTATAGGTGGTGATTTAAAATGATTAATATTAGTTCGTGAGGTGGTAGTCCTTCGTACAGACAAATAATGATTTTGTATCCCATTTGATGGAATATGAGATGGTTGTAGGTAATTATATTAAAATAACATAATATTAGTAAATTTAATATTTTTTTATAATATAATTGTTTTTTAATAATAATTTAATGATATGGAATAATAAATAAAATAAAATGCTCGGTTAGAGGTGTTACCTCTTCTTTGGACAAATTCTTTTGGTTTCTACCAAAACACTTCTTAGGTTGGATTTCTGATCAAAATAAGGATTATAGGATGGGATTAGATAAGTAAGGATGTTATTTGGGAAGTTATTTTCTTAAACAAATGGTTTTGGAAGTGTGAATAGGAGAGGATAGGGGTGGCCTTTTATAAGTGAGGTGAATGAAACACTTGTGGTTTTTTAAAAAGAAAATGTTATACAAATGTTTTTCTCATGATAAAAGGCTTAAAATTGGTCATTCTATATAATATATGATATAAGGTCAAAATATTTCTATATAATGGGTTTTATATAATTTTTTAGTAATTTTAATCCTTTATATTATTATTTTATCCTCTGATAAACCCATTTTTACCAAAACCGTAGTGAAAAAGTTTTATTTTTATAATATTAATTACTATGAATAATTAAGTTAAAAATATTAGATAATATAAATTATGATGATTACAAATATGGAGTCTATTTTTCAAAATTCTATTTACATAATTGTTAAAATTTAATTTAAAATTAAACTCACAAACACGATGAGAAAGTCATTTTCTAAAGAAAAAATGTTCAAAAGTTTAAAAAGTTTTTAAATGAAAATTCAATATGAAAATTATTCCAATGGACTAAATTTTATTAATTTATATATAATTTAGGTAATTTTACTTTTAAACACATTTTAATACAAAAAATAACTTTATTAATTCTTTAAATTAAAAGTAATTTTTTAATAAAAACTAGTATTTTTCACCATTCACCGAAAAATTAATCATTTTAGAAAAATTTCAAAAATTCACCTCAAGTCAGTTTTGAAATTATGATTAAAAAAATTATAATTTTATTTTATAAAATTAATTTTCTAAAAGTTTCAAATTTTAATTTTATTACTTTTCTCAAAAACAAATATAAATCATTTTTTGAGAAAATAATATTTTTGAAACATATAAAGGCTTTTCAAAAACTTAAGTACTTTTATCAATATGTTTTATCTATATAAATACATTATAATTAATATTTAAAAATATTTATTACTATTTATATAAATAATTTTAATATCTATGTTATAATTGTCACATTTGAATAATAATATTAATAATATATCACGATTTATTAAACCTTAGTTTTGCGTACAATGAAATCTAAACTTAGTGTTACGTATAACGCAATCTTACAAAGTAATTTTATTTATTCAAAATAATAATAATTCTTAAAAATTATAGGTGTTACCTTATAAAACCCTTAAAATGAATTTTTTCCTTGACATTCATCACTCTAATATAAAAAAATGAGGATACTATTTTCTTATCATTTTATTAGGTTACCACATAGCTTCTTCAAATTGGTGGTTTTATCACAATAATTTTATCAAGGGAGTGGTATTGTTTCACAATACTTTATGTCTATTATCTTGAATATCTACTAGATTTTCCTTATAATAAATATCATGCTCCTATGGTATGGCCTCAAATTTCAGTACATGTGAAGGATCAGGTATGTACATCATTGAGAGAGATATATAGAACACATCATGAACTTTAGAGAGGTTTAGTGGAAGTTCCAACTAATAGGATTCCATCCTAATAATATCATGAATTTAAAATGGAATGATATACCTAGGGATTTATTTCCCCTTCTTTTTAAATCTCATTATCTTATTCCATGGAGAAATTCTTACAAATACTATGTCACCAACTTTAAATTCAAGATCACATAAGTGATTGTCAGCATAACTTTTCTGCCGACTCTGATCTACTTTGATGTGTTTCTGAATGGTTCGAACCATCTATACCATTAATTTGGATATCTCAATCACTAATATTTTTTTAGCTAACTTCATTATATCACATTATAGATCTAATCTTATTTCCATAGATGGATTCATAAGGATCCATCTGAATGCTCGATTGAAATCTATTTTTGTATAAAAAAATAAAATAAAGGAAGGTGTACATCATAGCCACCTTTTAAATACATATAATAGTATCTCATCATGTCCTATAGGGCTTTAATTGTTCTCTTAGACTGACCATCTATCTTATAATGATATCCAATACTAAAACTTAACTCTATATCCAGATCCTATTCAAGACTTCACCAGAACTTTGAGGTAAACCTCATATCATGATCATATACAATTAAATGTTGTACTCCATGAAACCTTACCGCTTCCTTAATGTATATTATAGAAATATAATCAATAGATAAATCTTCTCTGATAGTGATGAGGTGTGATGATTTGTAAATAGATTGACTACAACCTATATTGCATTATGCTCTTTAGATGTTTTGGGGAGTCCAAATAAAAAATATATGGTGATGTTTTCTCATTTCCATCATGGTATGGGTAATGGATGTAACAAACCATTAGAGTTTTTTCTCTCATCATTAACTTTATTGCAAACTAAGAACCAAGATATAAATTTGGTGATATATCTCTTCATGTCATCCCCCAGAAATACTTTTTCATATCTCTATACATCTTCATACTTCTAGGATGAATAGAGAATGAAGAACTATGATCTTTATCTAAAAAATCCTTCTTCAAATATGGTATGGGTAGAACACATACAAGATTCTTGAATCTAATCATTCCATCATGATAAAGGTGAAAACAAGGAAAATTTCTAACATTATTTTGTAGCTCTACATATTTCTTTTATGACTCTTTAATCTTCACTTGAATATATGGTTAAACATTTGATTGATCAAGATAAGATTTATTCCCTTCCTTCCATATTTCCTAATCTATCCATTGAAAATCCATAAATATTAGATCTTTTGTGATCCAAATCATAGATAAGGTAGCATTATCCTTTAGACTCAAATCATTAACCACCTTATTCTCTCTCTAAGGGTGGTAATGTATTGAGTAGTAATAATCTTTAATCAACTCTAACTATATTTTATGGCTCATATTCAACTACTTCAGTGATAATATATAATTTAAACTTTTTTCATTAGTATATATATCAAAATTTTCTCTATAAATATAATCCCCCCATATCTTTAATGAAAAAATTACCACAACTAGCACCAAAACATGAGTTGGGTAATTTTATTCATGGACCTTGAATTACCATGAGGAATAACATATAACAATGTCATTATATATAAGAAAACAACTTAATACTTTCTTGGATTCATCATTATAGATTACAAACCCTTCTCCATTACTTGGTAATGTAAGCATAGGTATATTGACTAATCTTCTCTTCAGTCCCTTGAAATTTTCCTCACAATTATCTATCCAGATGAACATGGATCCCTTCCAAGTTATCTTAGTGAGTGGATTAGATAGTCAAAAGAAATAACCTAAAAAACATTGATAATATCCAGATAAATCAAGAAAACTAATGATCTCAATCACCATGGTTGGTCAGGGACAACATGCAATAGCCTCTATCTTTGATGGATCTATTGATATACTCTCTTGAGATTATATGACACAATAATGAAACCTTTTTTAGTTAAAATTCACAATTTTTTGAAAATTTTCATATAGTTTATCCTTCCTTAGGGTCTTTAGTACAATTATCAAGTGATATTAATTCTATTTATTTCTCTTTGAATATATAATAATATCTTCTATAAAGACTGCCAGAAACTAATCAAGGTATTATTTAAAGACTCAATTCATTAAATCCATGAAGATAATGGGGGAATTTGTAAGACTGAATGGAATAACTATATATTCATAGTTTTTATACCTTGTATGGAATTTTTTCTTGGGTATATCCTCCTTATTGACCCCTAATTTATATATCTAAATGAATGAAAATCTTGGAAAAGTATTGAGCTCTAATAAGTTGACCAAATAGGTCATCAATACGGGGTAGAGGATACTTGTTCTTGATCATGATGTTGTTCAGCTTTCAATAGTCAATATAGATTCACATCGATCCATATTTATTTTTAATAAAAAGAATACGTTCACCCCAAGGTGACACACTTGGTTAAATGAATCCCATGTGAAGGTTCTCCTAGAGATTCATTTTCAATTACCACAACTCAATCAAGGTCATTATATAGGGAGTCATTAAAATTGGTGTAGCACCATGTAAGAGTTTTATTAAGAAATCAAATCCAAGTTTTGGTGAAAGTTTCGGAAACTATTCTAGAAATAAATCAAAAAACCCCTACACAATAGGGATATCATCGATATTGAGTTTCTATAAAACCATCTAAGATAAAATCCCCTCTTTAATATGAATCACAACCCATACAATGGATGTGATTTCCATAAGAAGTTTATATTTACTAGCGTACTAATAGATGATTATAGGTTGGTTTGGAATATCAAATATGAATTTAATTACACAGTAATTGATATGATATTTATGTATATAAATCCAATACATGACTAAGTTAACATCAAATTCAATCCTATGAATAATGAAAGGATTTGTAGGAAGTACATTTTCACAAACTTCAACCAGAGAAGAATCATATACTTGATATGTGATCATAATACCATTATGGTCTTTCACTAATAATTATACATATAATCATATATTTGGAATCTTGATACACTTAGAAAATTATTCATATACTAAATAATGGATAGATCTAAAGTCAAATAAGACATTAGTAGTTCTAGAGTGCATGGTAAGTGTACCTTTCACCACATTATTATCACACCCCTCATCATAATCAATAATCACATGATATTTACCTTTATCTCTTGGCTTAATAGGCTAATGATATTGATCATCATCATTAACCTTTGGATTTAGGAACTATTTATCATAATTACCATACTCCTTTCATTTAAATACTAGTGTGCGTGGTGCATTCTATGGAGATTTATATCTATTTGGATCATTATCTACCTTTATTCCATCAATTCAACATTAGATTTCTTGATTACCTTCCCTTACACAATAAAAAAAAATTACTGGTCCCCTTAAGGAAATTTCCTCCTTGTTTTTTTCCCACACTTTGAACATAAAGGAAATATCATCTTCTCTCTATGTTTTTTAGATTTTCATTTGAATTCCATTTTTCTGTTCTTATCGAAACCATGAGATGGATACATAACTCCAACATCCATCTACACCTTGATATAACATCAAATAGTCTCTTCATAGTTACTGAAGTATCTTATAGATAACTCACTTCTAAGAATTGTTTTTAAGCCACTTAATAATTAATAAACCTTACTTTCATATTGGATAATAATTCCAGAAGCGTACCTCAGAAGTCTTGTAAAAGTTTCCTTAGAAGTTTAGTCATATCTATCTCATGAGATATAAATCATTACCTAATGCATTGAAGGGAGATATATTCCCCACACATCACATAATTAAAATCATATATTTGTGTCCCAAAATATCATAAAACATTCATCATATCATAACTACTGATATGAAATGGGTTTCATAAAAATTTTATCATAGAATAACCATTGAAAAGAAGTGGTTTTCAAAATCATTTTATCATGGTATAACCTATGGAAGAGAAATGGGTTTCATAAACTACTTTTCAACATAAAAATATAGAATCTAGAAAAATAATAATAATGGTATCCTTCAATCATATCCCCAGTAAATAATAAGTTTTATCAAAGGATTTCATATTAGATAGATAATGATATTGAAAGATCACTTGGAACATTTATTGAGGAAAATAATTATTCTTTGAAAATAAATTTTTAAAACTAAAAATTTATAAAATATTTTGGAAAACCTTTTATTTAAAAATAATCTTTGAAACATATAATGGAATACTTAAAAATTATTTAAAACATTTCTTGAGGAAAATATCCTTTCCAATTCAAAAACCACTTTTTAAAAGATAAATTTTTTTTAAAATCCCTTTTCCTTGAAAATATATTTGAATATTACAAAGGAATATTTACAGAAATTATTGTTTATAATAGTGGATAATTCCATTCTTTTTATACATGTTAAAACTAAGATTCCTTTCATATTTTCAGTAAAATCCAAGCAGGCCTTATTTTGGAAAACAACAAAGAGATTAATTTAAAAAAAATTTGTAGAAAGTAAAAAGCAGGTAAAAATTTATTTAATAAATCATTGTAGAATGTTAAGAAATTTAAAACATTTATATAAAACATGTTTTGTAAGAAATAATTTTTTTAACTGAAGAGAGAAATGAAGATGATTTTCATTAAAGACATTATTTTGAACTCTTGAGTACTTAAAGAGATTAAAATCAAGGAAAAAATATATTTTAATGACATAAACAAATGAGAAGAAAATTCATGAGTTTATTTTGATATGGATCATAAGATATTATTATTAAAAACATAATCATAAACAATCCCGATAAACTATGAGATTGTAACATAAAATATTTACCACTTTGGTAATATTGAATTGTAATCCCCATAAATGAATAACATTAAATAAAACTTAAAATATCATAATAATAAATAATTTATGATATTAAATTTAAAATGGTATATATATGCACCTCATTAAAGAATATTGGTTTATAACATAACATATGTATCAAGGAAGGAAAATTAGGAAAAAAATCTCTTACCACTTTGGTAACTTTTGAATCGTAAACCCCCTAAAAGATAAATTATCAAATAGATATGTAAATCCAAAAACAATTAATAATAATTATCATAAAATACATACATGGTAATTATATACCCTTAATAAAATAAATATGTGGTGAATATTGCATGTGTCTCACAGAAAAATAAAAGTGGGATGAAAATCCATTACCTTAGGTCTCAAATTCCATCATACATGTTCAATCCTCCTATAAAATAAATATAATTTTATCATAAATCTATTATATAAAAATATGTATTTATATTATAGCACATATTATTTTCTTATGACCTTTTATTACATATTTATTAATAATTCCATGTTAAATTCATGTTTCAGGAAATAACTACTTTTTTTATTTATGTTTTGATTTATTATTTTTTGTGAAATTCATTTGATCATGGTAACATAAAAAAATAATATTAACCATGATATAAATCTTTTATATATTCATTATATATATATAGATTTTTTTAGTAATCCATAAGAGTTTGAGATAGAAAAATGGAATACATCGTTTATGGAGACGGTAGGTTTTACATACGCATGAACATTGTTTCCATTTTATTTACAGATTGAAATAAATAAAGGTAAATAATATATTATAATTAAATAATAATTTTAATGTCATATATATCACATATTTTCATTAAAACCATCCTTATTACATTCCATGTAAATCATGAACGAATCACATCACTTCGTGAGGTGGTAGTCTGTCGTACACATGATCAACATTATCATATTCTACACATAATAGAAAGTTTAAAGGTGTATGTGATATAATAATTAAAATAGTATAATAAAATCATATATAAACCTTTAATCCATATTTATATCCATCTATGAGAGGTGGTGATGGAAAATGAATAACATCGGTTCGTGAGGTGATGGTCGGTCATGCACACAAATGATGATTTCATATCCCATTTGATGGAAGGGGATATGGTTTTAGGTCAAGATATTAACTTAAAACAAATAAATATATTAAATATACTAAATTTATTATATCATAATGGTTTAATAACTATTTAAGTAAGTGTGGTAATAAATAAAATAAAATGCTCGATTAGTGGTATTACCTCTTCTTTGGACAACTTCTTTTTGTTTGTACTAAAAGGATTCTTAGGTTAGATTTGTGACCAAAATCGGGCTTATATAATGGTTCGAGGGAATTAATTAAGTGATTTAGTTAGATTTTTTTTCAAAAAACAGAGTTTTGGAAGTGTGAAGAGGAGGGGAGAGGGTTCCCTTTTATAGGTGAGGTGAGTGGCACACTTGTATTTTTTTTAACAGAAAAAGATTTACCCATGTTTTTCTCATGAAAAAAGGCTCACAAATGGAAAATTATAGAACCTGGAATATTTAAGGTCTAAATATGTCCATTAAATGGGTTTTGGAAAGGTTTTGGATCATTTTTAACCCTTATCTATTTAGTTTAACCCCTGGTAAACCCATTTTTACTTTAACCGCGGTAAATAATTTTTAATATTTTTACTATTCATTATGGACAATAATTAAGTTAAAATTATTATATAATATAAATTATTCATATTCCTAATATATAATCCATTTTTATAAATTCTATTCACATAAGTAGACAAATTTAATTAAAAATTAAACCAACAAACGTAACGAGAAAGTGGTTTTCCAATGAGAAAATATTCAAATGTTTAAAAACATTTTAAATCAAAATTCAATATGAAAATGATTTAAATGACCTAAATTGAATTAATTGATATATAATTGAGGTAATTTTACATTTAAACACATTTTAAAACAAAAAATAACCTTATAAATTCTTTAAATGAAAGGGCAGTTTTCAATAAAAACCATTATTTTCACTATTCACTAACAATATAATCTTTTTAAAAAAATATAAAAAAATAAATCTAAGATAATTTTTAAATAATGATTTTAAAAATTAATTTTATTTTATAAAATTAATTTTCTAAAAGTTCCAAATTTCAAATTTATTATTTTTCACAAAAATAAATAAAAACATTTTTTGACAAAAACATTACTTTCAAAACCTATAATGAGTTTTCTAAAACTTGAGTACTTTTTTAAAATATGTTTTATTTATATAAATAAATTATAATTAATATTTAAAAATTAGTTATTTATATTCTTATCACTAATTTTAATGGCTATGTTATAATGATCATGTTTGAATAATGATATTAATAATATATTGTGGTTTGTTAAAACTCGGTGTCACGTGTAACACAAGATAAAATTGGTGTTCAGTGTAATGAAATCTATCAAAGAAACTTAATTTACTAAAAAATAATAATTAATAAAACTCAGTTTGTAAACATATAACAATGATAAATTTTAACAAGTTAAATAGGTATAAGAAAGTAAAAATGTCATAAATATATACGAATTAATTCACTAAACTTAAAATATTCAGAATGAGAAACATAAATTGTATAAATGATAATGCATGTGATAATAAAGAAATTTAATATAAAAAGAAGATTCTTATAATTTTATCCTGAAACTTGTATGAATCTTATTGAAATGGAACAGATATCATCATTTTGTTAATATAAAAATAATAAAGAAGAAAAATAAGTATCATATATGAAGCATAAGATAAAAAGTTGTGTAACATCATATTTAAATGTTTACACTAAAATTGTGAAAGGAATAAATATTTTTAGGAAATTTTCTCAAGATCATAAATATAACAAGGCATAGTTTATAATGAATATTTAATTATGATTGACATGATAAATATTATTTACCTATGTATTGAAAAATCGAAGAACATTATGAGTATAAAATAAATTGTAGATGATATGGTGATTAAGAGAACACTACCAGTAAAATAGTTTATTAAAAGAGGATACATTTGATAACATAATTATAACTTGAATAAAATAGTTTTTTTCCAATAAAAATGTATTTTTTCACATTGAAGACTTCCAAATTAGTTTTTTAATAATAAAATACCTCAAAAATGAGAAATTAAATATTTTTCATTTATTAATATTCATAATATTTAAATCAAATTTATTTTTATATATTTTTATTTAAGAAATATTAAATAAATTAGAAATTATATGTATTAATTAACAACGTTAAAAAATAAATTTTTAATATATTTTATTATTGAAGAAACAAAATAAATTATACTTTTAAATAGTTAAAAGTATAAAAGGATTTATTAAAGTTTCATTTAGATGAAACAAATAAATTATAAATCTATATTGACTAAAAAACATCAATATAATTGAAAGATATAAAAATTATAGAAAAAATATAAAATAAAATAGTCACTATTGGTGATGTTAATTTTTAAAAACAAAAATATTTTAATTTATGGTACCATGTTTTTTTAACAAGAGTATCAAGGGGGAGACAACCTATGTCAGAGAAATAAGGGGTAATGTTAATGAATAAAATAATTTCTATAAATAATTATGTCAAATATAGGACCAATTAATTTTTTTTTAAATTAATACCTTATTATATTATAATAAATTCATAAAAAAACAAGTCTCATAAAGGTTCAAAAAATAATAATATAGAATGATAAATATATGGGTCAGTGTAATTCCCTGACCCAAGCCCCCAAGTTAGAGTAGAATATAAACTTAGGTATGCATCCAATTATTTTATAGTATTTCTACTAGTGGTGTGGTCCTCATCCTAACCATGATACAAATGTGACATGCATATCATTATAATATAACAACTGGAACAAAAAAATCATCAATATTATTATAATATAAATAATTTAATTTCTATAATTTTTAATCATAATAATAGTTGATGTAGTTATATAATCATGTTATTAAATTTCATCATGGAAATATAAATTTTAAATTCATTATAAATACCAATAAAAAATTATATATGGAATTTTAAAAATTAAGAAAATGGAAACAATAACTCAATGGGTATTGAATCCCCACTTACTAAGCCCAATTTCTCCTATAAATTTCCAGAATATCTATTCATAGGTCAATTTCCCTTATAAGAATCATAAACCATGAAAATAGAATATACAAGTGAAGTATCCATTTAGGGTTTTTATATAATGACCCAATAGTATATCTATTACAGATTACTATTATATCATTTATTATGTAATGTACATATGTTATGTGATGTATACTCTTGCCCATGGAAAAAAATATTGTCACATGGATAGGTGCTTATTATTCCAAAATGAAACACAAATGTTACTAATTCAACTAATGAAAATGAATTTTCATAAAAAAAACCACCAATAAGGTATAATGGATTCCATCCCCATTAGGATAACCTGAGGTTCAACAATTTGCATTTCCCCTAATTAACACGTTCATAGTGAACCTAATGGTATATATACCCAATTACCTATAATGTATTAAATTAATGAGAATAATTTCCTATCACTAACTCCACAAGTATCATAATTAATCACTAACCTCACTAATCAAAATTTTTTTAGCCCATTAGTCTATATAGTCCCCATATTCACATGTTAACCACCAAACCAATCACACACCACTCAAACTGTTGGTCAACATAGGCCCTACTAGTCACACATCACTAAACCCATTGGTCGCACACCGATTACTCCAATGTTCTACACTAACACCACTAGTAAGAAGTAATTTACCACACTAGAAATTACTAACCCCACTGGTCAAACACCACACATCCTAATAATCTTCACATGCCCCATTATTTTATACTAACACAACAGTTTAAACATAAACATCCTTGATACTCTACATTAACCCCACCTATCTACACTATAATGAGAAACATTTATATTTATAATAAATATAATAATAATATTGTATTCTGATGAATTATTCAACCCTTAGTGGTGCATTTTGAATTGACATCCCATATAAGACAACAATACCATTTCAATAAGGGAGATATACTCATAATTACTAACTTAGAATCTATTTTTTGAACTAGTGGAAATTTTTATAATAAACATTATTTTTACTATATTTATCCTTAATTTAATAAACTCAATGATAGACCTTTCCCATCCAATACTTTGACAAATAACCCCCTATAGATAAATAGTTTATACTAATTTTTTTTATTAATTCTTAAACACTAAATTTATATTTTCAAGATCTCTACCTCTAGCTATTAAATCCTATATATGCTTATAATCTCAAAAAAGTAAAAAATTTAAAATAATGCAGATGTTTCCACCCCAAGTCTTAGTTAAAACATCCTTAAGAAAGAAAAGACATAATTTACTATGTTTTTAAGATTTAAAAAACAAACCTATAAGAATGGATAAAGAAATTTAAGCTAAAAAAATATTACCAAATTGTTAGTTAAACTAGTGATAAAGGGTTAAAATACTTATACATAATACTAAGGATAAAAAATTTATTTTTTATTTGAAAATTATCACTATATAAAATGTCAAAATAAAATCAAACATAAAGAAGAGAAGATAGATAACCCAATGGTTTGAAAATTTTATATTTAGAACAAATGGTGGAGGAGAAACGATTTTTAAAATATCAATCATAAATTATAATAAAACAACACTAGGAAACAAAATCATGAAAAAAATAGGTAATAAATTGTCTACCACTAGATAACAAATGGATTAACACCTACTACTCAGTATACACTGACTCTAAGGTGGTGGAAGAAGTGGATTTACATTTCATTGTAGTCATTACCAGTTACTCAATGATATTACGATAAGTACATAGTGGTGAAAAGTATTATTTAGAAACAAAAACATCTTATAAATAGTCTAAAAATACCAGTTTTAGCATCAAAAATTATATTCCACATATAAAATTAATTAAAAATATAAAGAAAATAACATAAAAATATATAGTAACTAACCTCAAAATTAAGGATTTATATAAACTCACCACCATTTCCATTATTATCCTCAATAATCATTATGAACTGATTAGTGAGAATAACACTATCCATTATTTATTTATATTTACACATTTATCTCATGTATCCACCATGATCTAGACTTGTTTCTATAATATTTGAATCAATGATATCTATTTCTTATAGAATTACTTCATAGTATGATCTAAAGCACACAAAAGATACTCTAAAAATGTGGAATCCCAGTCCAAATATTCATCTTCACATTAGATAACTTTAAAGACTCTATTTTTTCTGTATGATAATTTGTAATATTTTAATTAAAATTTTCATAGTAATTTATGGATTTATCATGGAATTATAGGCCCTATGAGCTTCAGTATTGATATATTAAAAATAATAAATATAATATTTCACACATGAATAGTTTTTTAGAAATACTATAGTATCTCTCGAATAGAGTCATATATGGGGAAAATGTTATTATTGCATTAGTCTAGAAAATCTATATTTTAATGTCCATGAATAATGTCTCTTATGGTACTAATGTACTTTATGTTTTATGATATCAAACTTTTTTCAAGAAAAAATTATAAAAATGGATAAGTCTTGAAGTGATCATGTTAACCTACCATATGAATACATTCAACTGGTCATAAAGGCTAGGTGAATGTATAGAATTGACTGCACATTGAAGTCTAAGTGACCATGCTAAGTAATCGTTCCAAGTGACCATTCCAAGTGACTATGCAAAGTGATCATTGTAAGTGACCATGGCAAGTGACCATGGAAAGTAACAGTGGAAAGTAAATGCAATATATAAAGTGACCATGATTAAATTAAGACTAAGATACCATGTATAAATTAAGGAAGTGAGGTATATTAAAATCTATAATGTCTATATTTTGAATCATTTAATATAGAGTTAGAGAATTTATGGTTTCTATATCAGACTAATGAGTATAAGGATTAATTTATGAACATACTAAAATTGATAATTATACAAGGTTATCTATTTAAGAAGCGGATCCACTCATGAAAAAAAATGAACAGATGAGAGACATATTGATATAATAAGGACATACTCTGATATATTACTCACTGAAGGCATCCATGACACTCTGTTTTCTGAAATTTTAGTGAAACACGTAGTTGAATGTTTTCAAGGATATATTTAAAGAAAATTGATCAACTAAATCTAATCAGATTGAGATACTCAAAAATTTTACTCTTCTCATCTATTTCCCTCTCTGTTTTATCTTACTTTTTGAGCTATATTTTCATTAATCTTGATATTCATTAACACAGGCTCCTACAATTTATTGAAGAGTACTAGATACTCTTTGTTTTATTATTTTACTCCTATTATCCCATGTATAACTTTAGAAGAGGCTATGTGTATCTTGAACCACATGTGTATAGTTGTTTGTAAAAACTTAATCCAGGTTATGAATCAAGTTTTTTTTAATAAACTACTTGCTAGTGGTTGATTTCCATGTGGATATGTCTAGGTCTCAGCTTGAGACTGAACCACCTTTTTTTATTATGCTGTGTTTTTTATATTTTTTTCTATCTTGTTTAAAAAACAAATGAGTTTTAGTTTTAAAAAACTATATATCAAAACATTACTTTGATATTTAGCTTTAATTAGTGTTTTATACACTGTTTGTAAAAACCCTAACCCCGTTATACCTGAGATTGTACCTTACTTTATTAAATTTTCATAATAAACCAATAAATCACATCCTAAAGGGACAAATAGTTTAGAATATTTGGAAAACTATATACAAACATAAGCATTATATTATTACTTGAAATTAAATACAACATTGTAACTCTATTGGATACACCCTTATTTTTCTAGATTATCCCTACATGTCAATCATAATATATATCTTGGAATCTTAGGGAAAAATAAAACATAAGAAATGGGTGAACTCATATGACCATTAAGGGTAATAATACATCTAAATATATCATAAAAAATCATAAACAATAAGGCAAGGTGAATAACTGAAAATAAATTCCGTTGAAACATAATCTTGAGCATAATATTATGGGAATAAAAGATGGTCAAATAACTCCGTATAAATAATCACATGAAAACGAAAATTACCCATAGATATTATAATAGTATAATAATCATGTTGATTTTCAATAAAAAATCTCATAATGATGGAATTCATAGTGATGGATATAATAAACATACTATCAAGGACTCATCCAAGAAGTCGATATAAATGGGTAAGGCCTCGGCCAAAACCCATCTAGTTTGTCTCATGAGACCTACTGATGTATCAATGGGAAATAGAGAGACATGAATGATACTTCCTAAGTCTAATTAATTTCTCATATGAAATGTTTGAAACATAATAAACATATACAATCATTTTGAAACTATTATATGAAATGTAAAAAATTTCCCCAATCGGTAAACATAATCATAAACTATCCAGAGTAATTTGGTGAATGGTATCAAGATAGTACATCACCTGTCAAAATGATCATAAACCATTAAATAAAATATGGTATATGGTATCATAATAGATCAATCTCAATTGATCATAAGATTTAACAGAGGGTGATGACGTTGAAGAAAATACACTAACAAAATCATTGAAAATTTCTTGAGATAAATACCCTTTTTTTCATTAGAACCATTTATTTAAAAATACACACAATTATAAAAAAATTATATTTGTAAATAACCTTGTGAAATTTTAAACAAATCTTGAAAAAATTAAGGCATCATGAAAGTGGGAAAATCCACTCATGTCATAATATTTTAAAAAATCATTTCTTTTAAATTTTGAAAAAAAACATTTCAAAGATTATTTTTAAAAGAATGTGTGAGTTTATCCAAATGAATAAATTATGTATATTAGATATAAATACACATAAAACAAGTATAAATAAAACCTAATATAATTAAAATTCATTTGACACATAATCATATCATGGCATAATCATTGGAGTAGATGTTTAACCCAAAGAATGGAAATTGGGTTAAGAATTCCCTTACCACTATGGAAACAGTTGAATCGTATGCCCCATAAAAACAATGATCGTCAAATGAAACATTGAATAACATGAAGATAAATAGATTAATGATATGATATATCAAATAAAATTATACCTACACCACACACAATAAATGAGTGGTGAATAAGGCATATCTCACGGAAATAAAAGTTAGATGAGAAACCCTTAACTTATATCTGAAAGCATTCTGCACTTATACTTAATTTCATGGATAATATAATTAGATTAATTAATTACTTAATTAAGAACCTATGAAACACATATTTTATTTATTATAATTTTATTAAGTTAATTTATGTCTATTTTATGTGTTATAATGTTTAATTTCATTGTTTTAGGAGCATTCATTTCATGGTTTTATGGTCGGTTCCCTTGAGTATAAATAAGGGAGTTCTTCTCAAATGGAAGAAAAAAACTAGAAGTGGAATATAATGTTATTAACATACTTCTAGGATTTTAAATGGTCCTCATATATCATTTTTTTATATGTTATGAGGACGATTCATTAGATAAAATGTTAATGAAAAATGATTAGTTTATTTTGGTGGTTTTTACGACCATAACGAACTAGTATCATTTTATTTAATATTATGTTTATATAATAGTTACAGAACATTAAAAAAGTTTTAATAAAAATATTGTGACATGTGTTAACCATAAAAATGGTTTTATGATCACCCTTGATGGTGGTAATTAAAAACTAAAACTCATCGTCCATGAAGGCGGTGAATCAACACCTCACGGATGATGTTTCCATTTTTAGAATAGAAAGAGAAGAGAAGAGACCTAATAATGGATATTACATTAACATAATAAAATTACAGTATATGTATGATACTAGAGTCAAAATTCCTCTTTGTATCGGTGAGGTGAGGTAAGGATAAGAAATGAAAAGAAATTAAAATTTAATGATGGAGGGTTTTACCTCTTGAGTGTCGTCTCCTTGACAACCTCCTTAGGCATTTGGAAATGGTCTTTTGGTGAGACAAAAAATAATAGAATGTAGTGAAGCGTTTTGGGAGAAGAATTGTGCATAATATAAGCAAGATCAAAATCTTAGAAGGTGTCAGGAGAAGGGGTGGTGAGGAGTGGTATTTATAGTGGAGGAGAGGAGTGTTTTTGATTATTTTATTCATTAATTTATTATTTTGGCTCAAGACTATCAATAGTGTTGATTATTGTGACTATTTAAAGTAACTAGTATATTTTTTTTCAAGATAATGGCCACTTACATCATCAATGGCTCAACAATGACTCAAATATTCATTTATTTACTTATAATGTTAAATACTGTAAATCGAGTATTTCATTATTCCCAAAAAATTCAACTATTTTAAAAAATTCACAAAAATTCACCCGAACAATTTTTCAAATATTAGATTTAAAAAATAGACTCCATTTTATGAAATTTATTTTCTAAATATAAGTAATTTAATTTAAAAAATCATCATTTATTTGAAAAATATTGATTTTAATATTATAACAAATTTTATGACACTTTGAAAAATTAATTATGGTCTCATAAAATTATCCTAGAACTATAATAAAAAAAATATTAATTTATGAATCTATTTTATGAAAATAAATTTTCATTTAAATTATTATATTAATTATAAAATTTTAAATAAACATACATGTTTAAAAAAAATACCAACACATAATTTATCCTTTTTAAAACATTTATTTACTTATTCCTTGATATAAATATATCATATTTTAATTTATGAGATACCTAAAATTTATTTATACTCTCATATGTGAGGTTATAATTCTAATGGCTATATTACTATTTCTAATGGTTACATCACTATTCCAATGGTTATGTTAATATTTAATATTATATCATGTTTCATTTAAGCTCAGTGTTGCATGAAATGTAATCTATCAAAGATGTTAAATTTAAAAGAGACATACCATAAAATGTGGGGATGATACACTAATTTTAAAGTAATTTAATTTATTTAAAAATTTAAAGTGATCTTGAAATTTTTTAACTGGGCTATGATCAAGGCATTAATAAATCTTTTGAAAAATTTAAATTATATATTTGTACTATTTTATCTAGCTAGGATATTTTTATAAATTAGGGGATTTTATTTTAAAAAATTTTCAATAGAAATTTTAATTGGAAACTCAATCACCCCTACCCTCTTGATTTGTTCACTCTGCCCATAAAATATCATCATTGATTCCAAACTGTGGGGTCTACCCTATGTGTGATATAAGTGTGTACTCATTATACTTTGGGTCAATGTGCAGCAGTCAGTGGTTTAGATGGATAGAAATAATTAAATAAATTAATAAATTATTTTAAAACACCAAATTAATGAAAATAATAGGTAGAACCACTATTTAATCTCTATTGTGATAAATTTAAAAGGTTATTTACATAACCTTGAGAGATCACCAATAGAGGAGGGATGCCATTGTGATGAGTTTCTTTAAAAAATAACAAGGGATTGACAGATCGATGATTGGATTTCATGGAGATCATCAATGATGAAGGAATTACTAGATCTCATTATCAGTATTAACATGATATTATTCTTCATAAAATTTAAATCTAAATCAAGGTAGTGCTTTTATACATGTTTATTTAATTCCCTATTCGTGATTTTGGTAATGGCCATGAATTAATTCATTTAAGAATTAATTATTAGATCATCCTTTGTTTATTGATTTAATTATTTCCTTTTTCTTCCTAGAATTATCAATTGATAATTTATTTTATTACCCAAAAACTCATTGCTTTTTTCCACAAATGAACGAATTCCAAAACAAAAAATGGATAATGTTTATTTCTTAATTTTTTATTTCATGGATTTCTCCCTCCATTCTTCATTCATCACCAATGTTCTGTTGGAGATGATTTGAATTTATCTAGGACCCGATTCGATGCTTGATTTTCATTATCAGGATATGTGGATTGTTGTTTTATCTGTTGCAACCCATCCCCGGGGCCCATGTCGTAACTACCCCAAGCCTGCCTCTGATAAGAAAGGTGTCGGTGACTAGCGCCGAGTAGGCATATCCCAAAATGGGAGGCACTTTCCTAAGAACCTATACACACACACCAAACTCCAAGCCACAGGAGCTGGAGAGTGAAAACACTAAGTAAAGAAAATGCATGCATACACTACAACCCAACAACAAAGTTTGATAGAAAGTAAAGTAGTAAAGTGAAACTGACCCAGAATAAAAGACAAATAAAAGGAAGATAACTATAAAGTTTGACTTGAAAACAATGGTACTAAAGCTACTGTAGGAAGCAGTCAGAAACACCTCAGCTCATCTAATCTCACAAGGCCACGTCTGGTCCTGGTCATGGTCCTGCTCTACTTAGGACTCCACCAAAGCATCATTATTCTACCCAAGACATGACATGTGTGGGAAAATCCTATGATGGGGTGAGTAAAACAATACTCAGTATGGGACCCCAAAAACCATAAAGTAAAATACCACAAAGGAAACAACACCAAGAAGATACAGTCAGGTAAAAATAGGTATATTCCCATACATATACCAAGAACATCCAAATATACTTATTTCAAACACTAATAATCATGAGGTCCCAACCTCCTAGCCAACATTAGGATTCTCACTGAAGGTTTGAAAGGTAACACACAAAACCAGGAGATCACACTCCACAAGATCAGTCATCCAAGATGGCACCCGTCAGAGAGATACACTCCATCAGGAACCATTCTACCATTCCTAATGGTATGTCTGAGATAACTTGCTCCATCATGAACATTCTAGTAGGTCCAGCTCCAGTGCTCAACACAAGAGGTTTAGTCATCATTGTATTGCATCCAATACAAGACTAAGGGAACCCAAGTGGAGAGGCCATCCCTCACCACTGTATACAGATGAGGAAGCCCTACTCCTAACCATCTCTCAAAACTTTTGTCACTCTTATAAGGAGCGATCCACACCTCAGTCTATCAAGGGATCACAAACTATTATCTAGGTATCGTTTACATAAAGTGGATGAGATTTCTCCTCGTAACTATGTCTGACATTCCAGGGAGTTCCAACTCCAATGGAGGACCTGCCCCCATCACTACATGGGATGGGGGAGTGAAAATCCGTAAGTGAGGGCCCGCACCCTGATCCCATAGGGGATTACGAATCATTAAGGCCCTGCAACCTGATCCCTTAAGGGAGTATGACTTCGTAAGTTGAGGGCCTGCACCATACCTGGTAGGGGAGTACTACTTAGTGACTAGAGGACCCACGCCCTAGTACGATAGGGGAGTACTGACTCTGTTAGTTCATGTGTGTAGGAATCGTGCCTTGGAACAAAAGGGGAGCACTGAATCCTATAATAGAGGACCCACACCCTACCCAATAAGGGAGTACCAACTCTATGTATGTTAGATATAAAGGAATTGTGCCCTAGTCCTATAGGGAAGTACCGAGTCCACAGATAGAGGACCCGCTCCTTGGTCCCACAGGGGAGTACCTACGCTTCATTCACAAACATCTCTGGTAACCTACGCCCAAGTCCTTTAGGGGATTAACACCTTTGGAAGAATCTACCCAAAGGAAACAAACCCGCTCACACAATGTGAGGAGTCCTATCTTTATGAAACACGCCGATTTCTGCTCAAGCATGATTGTACCAAAAGGAAATACTAATAAAACCATTAGATATTTTTCAACATCCAAAAAAATCACTTGGAGTATCTTAAAAGGACCGTCTTGTCACAAGGTTCCTAACATCATAGACAACTCATCAAATGAACGCTCTATTTGAAAGTTATGATCATTTTAGTGAAAAGGGGTCATTTGGGCCCGGTCGGACCAACCCGACCCCCATTCTAACCTAACCTAGAGATGACCTAGTTCGATAGGTCTGACCCAACCTATTGGGCCTAGCCCAGCCCAATTGGGCTTGGCTCACTAACTTCGGCCTGGCCCGCTTGGACGCGGGCCGGTTCGTTAGTTCCGTGTCACGTAGCTGGATTGGCCGGCTATCGATCCTCACACCCATGACTTGAGCCACAGGTCTAACCCCCACCCCCACCCCCTCTGCATCCTTCCTCCACATAGACAACTGCATAGATGCAGCTACCGCCGCCACTGCGGCACGCCAGTGGGTTCTTATACAGGCCACCAGATTCACTTCGGTGGTCCGTTCTTCCATTAGAAAGAGGTTTTGGAATCCTCAAGTTGTGTTATTCATCTCTAGGGGTTTGAATACTCATTGAGACCCCTTTCTCCAAAAAAGGATCAAATGGTGGTATCTCCTGTGCCGCCTCGATCTGTTCGTTGCCATCGTCATCACACCTTTGTCATGCCGCATCCATTCCAGATTCATGTTATCAGATTGTTGTGCCAAGAAAAGGTTCCATAACAATAAATCATCAATCATCCCATGAATAATGTGAACAACATGGGGGAGGAAATAACAATAAGAATCTCGAGAATTGAACCTTGACCATTTGTTTATTCTGGCCTCGATTGGATCCATTATAAGGATCATGATAAAAATGAACAAACCGGTAATAAATCAATCAATAAATCAAACCCCAAATTAAAACCTACAAGTAAAATCCTACCAAAAGAATGATTGAACTATGGGTCAACCTATTCATGGGTTGATCCACATTCGTCTTTCAGAAATAAATAACATGGAAAACATAATCAAAACCAAACAGCATACCAGGAAGATAAGATAATTCAGTGTCAAGGTTTGATCGTCATTGGAGATCCATTGAGAGAATTCATGATCTGTCATTATTAGTGATTCACCGTTCATCATCATTCATCACTTGACAATGGAATTCCTCTAAATCCTCATAGCAATCTACAGGGTTATCTACTGATCTCATAACTCTGATAGTCCATTAAAGAAGTAAACATGTTTCAGTATTTCTGTTATACAGAGTTGTCACATTACCACACTGCTTCACTTATGATGGGTTATATATGCTTGGTCATTTCATCGCAGCACTGCTGAGTCACTTCATAACATTGAATAAATAAAATAACTTTTTAAGTATATTTTATTTTTTTCTCTTAAAACATCCTTAAAATATTTTCCACTGTTGACCTATGCCAGCCAAAGTTAGGTACTGCCTAAGAAAAAACCACTGATCTGAAAACAAAGTTTCCCTTATATTTCAAATCTGAGAACTTGTTTAAAAGTTACTAAAACTGAGCACGTGCTCTATTTAAAAACTTAACATTTTTGGCGAATTATTCTGGGCACAACGGGCCTCAGAATCACATACCCTCTTAGTGCCTGATCTCTTAATTTTCCGAATTTTTTTGTAAAAATAGACTAGGAAAATATGACTCTTTATAACCTCCCCACCTTAAGTCTTTTCATCCCTGAAAAGAAAAGGCCTACCCTCAAGGGGGGAAAACTGAGCTTCCTACTGGACTCCCATGCTAGTGAGCTCACCAAGGGTCCTTGTGCTACTTACAATCACGCACACGGAGGAACCACTGAGATTAACCACTCTCAAGCCCAAATTCTTCTAGGATAACACTATGCCTAAATGAGCACATGTCTCTTTATCTGTGACAAGTGGGAAAGCACCAAACACCATGGTGTATTTGCAGTCATGGGGTCTAGCAGCTCACCTCCATGCTAACCGTACGCAGATACTAATGGAACCCCATAGTTCACATCCACCCCTAGATGAACTATACAATATCCTCTATGTCAATCATTCAAGGTTGTACCTTAACACATGGGGGTTATTCACAAAAAAATAGGGCTTCCCAAGAGTAAACACTAGGTCTTACTAGGTCCTCTATCTACCAACTCCAACTACCACACAACATTCTAAAATAGGAACACTTTCACACCCACTAGTGGTATCCCAGTTGAGTATGGATGGTATAAAACCTTTCAAAACGATGGAAACATCATGGGTTATAACTCTACCACCATTGAATGATTCAATCATGGATATACCTCTTTGATGGATACCAAGAAAAAGAATTCAAGTTGAAAAACTCCACTGGTAGGGATAGGATCTGCTCTAACACTTCATCATATAACCTCACATATAACATTCAAGTCTAAGGTATTTTCCCACCATACCTCAAAATTGGGTTTCATGAATCTTTTTCTCTACAATTCTTATGTGAGAGTCTACCCTATGTTTCATGGGTTTCTTTTTCACTGACAAAGGAAACCTAATTCCATCACTGCAGACACACTGCACCCTTTTCCTAAAACAATCACTCTGGGTATGGATGTTAGTAGTCCATACCAAGAATGATGTTGTAAGGACTTGACGTTATGACCAAGAGATCCCAACCGCAACTCTAGTCTCCAAGAGTCGAGTCACACTACCAGTGCTAGTGTGTGATCATCGAGTCTCCTCCAGTAGAAGTCTCTAAGTGTGAGGGTTAAGTCCACAGTTTGACCGGAACCTCTAAGTCTCAAATGAAACTCATGAAAAAGGAAAATAATTAGAACCTATGTCTATTAATATGACAAAAAAAATAAAATACACATTTCGTACCTCAAATCTCTTCTAGACCCTCTGGGTCATAAGCCATGACATCATGAAGTTATCCTCACTCGTGTCCTCCAGCTCCTAGAGCCTGGTGCGGACCACCTCCTACTGGTCTTCCATCTCCTCTTCCTCACCTGCCATCTTGTAGAACTCGTTACTTCAAGAGATTTCTCTACCAAGGTAGCGCGTTATCTGGTTCCCTCTCAGCGGCACGACGGGTCGGTCAATCTCTAGAGACATGCCCCAACCATCTTAATCATATCACATCCTCTCATATGGCTGATCTGTTCCTCAGTGTAGCTCACGCGCCATAGTCCCATGCATCTGAGTTTGGGAATGGGTATGCCTCCTATACTATGATCATGTCACCTGTTGTCTACTATCTCTTACAGAAACCTATAAATCGTGACCTCTAATGTGGGTCACATCCAGCTATTCCTATAGTGGGAAAATCTCCACCAATTTTTCTCATTCCAGCACTCCAGTATATGTGGGAATGTATAAATAAATCACTGAGACTGTGATCTCTCAGCTTAAGCGATGTTCTAATGTCTGAGATCTGAAAAACAGGTCTCTCACCATGTCCAGGGAGTATCGTAACAAGTCTGTGAACCTCGCCGAAAACTCTTTCCCTGTTATGTTGGCCTGTCGAAGCTACAGAAGATCATGGATACGCACTGACCTCAAAGTGGATGGGTAAAAATCTTCCCTGAAGAGTCACTATAACTACTCCCATGTGAGTTTCACCTCATCATGTGACTTTATCAACAAGATCTACCATCGTCCTTCTGAGCCCTGAGAAAGGCTTGTCGCTAGGAATACCATCTAATTAGGAGTAGTCCTCACTAAGAAGAAAACTCAAGTGACCACCTCAAGCTAGTCATCTTCTTCCTGGGGGTCTGGATCACCCTGGTATCTCAAAGGTCGCTACCTATGGAACACATGTAGCAAACTCAACCTGTATGCATCCTCGGCCTGATTTTACTGTAAAACATGCTTCTCTATGGGTCGTTGTACCACCAGCAGACCACCTGGAGGAAACACCTCAGAATCAATACCCTAAACTGAAGCCTCCTCATGGGTTGGATCATCATCATGATCATGTTATAGAATTATATCTGGTTGTCATCATGGAGGCATCCTGAAATGGGTCAATATGAACCACGATTAATATAGTATATCAGGAGACACAAGAAGGACATATAAAACACAAACCATTCTTATATGATGCATGTACCATTTATTTAACAATGACCAGTGTCCTAATGTACCGAGTCAAAAAGCAGGTTAACAGAGTCCCATTGAATGGATACATAGGTCGTCGCACCAATAGTAGAACCTCTAGCATGAGAACCGAACATGAAACATCTTAACACTACTGCTATACATCCCAAAACAATCTCACAAACTCTCGGTCACAATGTAGAATCAAACCTGCTCTGATACCACTCTGCTACAACCCGTCCCCCCAAGCAAATATTGTGACTACCCCAATCCCACCTTTTGATAGGCCAGGGGATTCAAACCAACACTGAGTAGGCATATCTCACAAATGGGAGGAATTTTCCTAAGAACATGTACACACACCCAACTCTGAGCCACAGGTGATGAAGATTGAAAACGCTATGTAAAGAAAATTCATGAATACGCTACAAACAAAAAATAGAGTATGATAGAAAGTAAAGAAGTAAAGTGCAACAAGCCCAGAATAAAAGCCCACTAAAAAGAAGATAGCTCTAAAGTTTGACCTATAAATAAGGGTACAGAAGATACTATAGGAAGTTGTCGAAAATGCCTCGTTTCTTCTGATCTCACAAGGCCTCATCTGGTCCTGTTCTTGGTCCTACTCTACCTAGGAATCCACCAAAGCATCGGTTATCTACACAAGACATGAAACGTGTGGGAAAATCCCATTCAGAGGTGAGTAAAACATTACTCAGTAGGGGACCCCCAAAACCAAAAAGTAAAAGACTATAAAGGAAACACCACCAAGAAGATACAGTCAGATCAACCCAGGTATATGCCCATACATATACCAATAACATCCAAATATACTCATTTCAGACACTAAGAATCATGAGGTCCCAACCTCATAGATAGCATCAGGATTCTCACCAAAGGTTAGAAAGTTAACACACAAAACAAGAAGAATACACTCCACGAGGTCAGCCACACAAGATGAAACTTGTCTGAGAGATACACTCCATCGGGAACCACTGTACCATTCCTAATGATATGACCAAGATAATGTGATCTATCGGGAACATTCTACTAGGTCAATTTCTAGTACTCAACACGAGAGGTTCAATTAACACTGTCTTGCACTCAATGTAAGACTAAGGGAACCCAAGTAGAGAGGCCCACCCTCACCACTATACACAGATGAGGGATCCCTGATCCTAACCATCTTGAGAAACCTCTATCACTTTTTATAAGGATTGGCCTGCACCTTAGTCTATTGAGTGATCAATAACTCTTATCTAGGTATCTTTTACATCAAGTGGATAGGCCCACTCCTTGTAATTGTGTTCGAAAGTTGAGGGAGCTCCAACTCCAATAGAGTACCCACTCCTCGATGCTACTCAAGATGGGGCATTACAACTCCATAAGTGAGGACTCACACCCTGATCCCATAGGGGAGCATGACTAATGGATGATCTGCACCCTGATCCCATAGGGGAGTACAACTTTGTAAGTTGAGGACTCGCACCCTACCTGATAGGGGAGAACCACTCAGTGACTAGAGGACCTGCGCCCTAGTATGACAGGGGAGTACTAACTCTATTATTTCATGTGTGGAGGATTCACACACTAGAATAATAGGTGAGTACCAAATCCTATAACATAAGACCTCTACCATAACATAAAGGGGAGTTGCAACTCTATGTATGTTATATATGAAAGACTCATGCCCTATTCATATAGGTGAGTACAAACTCGATGGATAGAGGACCCGATCCCTGGTCCTATAGGGGAGTACCTACTCTTCCTTCACGAATATCTCTGTGAACCCATTCCCTAGTCCTTCAGGGGAGTAACACCCCCATACAAATCTATCCAAAGGAAATGAACCTGCTCTCACGATGTGGGGGGTCCTATCTTTATGAAACACGTCGATTTCCGCTCAAGAGTGCTTGTATTAGGAAACCTACTCTTCAAACCATTAGGTCATCTGTAAACATCCAAGAAAAATCACTTGGAGTATCTCAAAAGGACCTTCTTGTTGCAAGGGTCCCAACCCCATATATGGATCGTCAAACGGATGCTTCGTTTGAAAGTTATGGGCATTTTAGTGAAATGGGGCAGGTTGGGCCCAAGTCCAGTCCAACCTGGTCAGACCAATCCAACCCAACCCATTAGGCCTTGACCATCCCATTAGCTCTAGCCCAGCCCTCTTGGACGTCGGTCGGTTCATCCACCCTGGATGCGATAAGCACCACATCTGTGGTTGGCCGCCGATCCGCATTCCCACAGCTTGAACCATGGGTCAAGCTCCCCCCCTATTGCAGCATGAAGCCACAACCTTCCTCCACGTGGGTAGTAGCATAGAAATGGATACCGCCAATGTGTTCCACCTCTACTACTCTAGAATGCAGTCATCGCCAGCACTGGTGCACCAGTGGGTTGTCTGGTAGGCCACCAGATGCGCTCCGGTAGTCCGTTCTTTGATCTGAAAGAGGTTCCGGAATCCTCAATTTGTGTTCTTCATAGCCGTGGGTTCAAATCCTCATTGAAAACCCTTTCTCCAAAAAAATGGTTGAATGGTGATATCTCCCATGCCTCCTTGATCCATTCACTGCAATCATTGTCACACCTCCATTGTGCTTCATCCATTCAAGATCCCTGATATCAGATCATTGCACCAAGAAACGGTTGCACAATGATCAATATTTTATCATCACATAAAGAACATGGAGAACATGGGGGAGAAAATCATAATAAGCAACCTGAGAATTGAACCTCGACTATTTTTTTGTTCCGGCCTTGATCTGATCTATTAGAAGGATCAAGATAATAACGAACAAACTAGTAATAAATAAATTGATCAATCAAACCCCAAATTAAAACATGAAATTTTAATCCTCCCATAAGAATGATTGAACTTCGTGCCAACCTATTCATGGGTTGATACATGTTCTTCGTTTAGAAATCAAGAATGGTGAAAACATAATCAAAACCAAACACACTACCTGGAAAATTGGATTGGTCAGCATTAGGGTTTGATTGTCATTGGAGATCTATTGAGAGATGTCATGGTTCATCGTCATTGGTGATTAATCATTCATCGTTATTCATCGCTCACCAACAGAATTCCTCCAGAGCCTCAAAGAAACCTCATGGGTCATCCCCTGATCTCATAACTTTGATAATCCATTAAATGAGGAAACACATTTCATCATTTCTATTACATTGAGTCACCGCATCACCACGCTGCTTCACTTATGATGGGTAATGACTGCCTGGTCTTTGCGTCACAACATTGTTGAGTCACTGCATAACGTTGAAGAAATATAATAATTAATTTAGTATATTTTATTTTTTTTCTCTTAAAATGTCCATAAATGTTTTTCTATAGTTTACCTTCACCAATATAAGTTAGGTCCTTCCTAAGAAAAACCCACTACTCTGAACACAACAGTTCCATCCAATTTTAAATATGAGAACAAATTTAAAAGTTACTAAAATCAAGAATTCATGCTACTTAAAAACTTAAAATATTTCTATAGATTATTTTGGGCACACCAGGCCTTGGAATTGCATGGCGTCTTAGCACCTGATCTCATAATTTTCCCAAGAATTTTCTAAAAATATACTTGAGAATATTTGAGTCATTACATTATTATTAAAACTCATATTTTTCTACAGATTATTGTTGAAAATAATGATAGAAGAGTGATAGTGGATCATTGGTTTCTAGTGACAAGGTTATTTGTCATACAATATTTTTAGACCTAATTGGGATATTATTTTTTAGAAAAGGGTTGCCTAAATCCATCCACTGTTGAAAAATAAGAAATTTTCAACAAGATTCTAACAATGTTGGTTAAGGATTTTGTAAAAATAATTAGTTATGTAATTGAGATAAAATCTGCATGAATAAATATAATTTCAATGAAATTCTAATAAAATGGCATGTAGTTTGGAGGAACACATGTTTTGTGTATCCCTCTATGTGCCACTAGGGTTTTGGTTTGAGAAAAATATCACACAGTAATGTACTTAGTATACATGCTATGTGATCCCTAGTCCAGTAGCTCAATTTGTACTATCCTAGGTACATGGGCATAGACATGGGTAGTGTACATGAACATGAGCATGGTACATAGACATGGGCAGTGTACATAGACATGGGCAGAGTACATGAACATAGACATAGACATAGGTAAGACTAGACTTAGTTGGAAACATTGTGTTCCCCTATTACATTCCATGTACTCCTTCCAAGGTTGGTTAGATCCCTTGTTTCCCTTAGTAATGCTTCTGTATTAGCATGGTTTTGTTCCCTCAAACCAATTTGGTATGGGTATGTTCCCTTGTTCCATATCTATGAGGGTACAATGTGGAATCCCATCCAGAGCATCAGATGAGAAATCACCTCTATGGGTTAGTCCCAAAAATAGTTTGTTATCTTTTGTCAGACCTAGTGTGTGATCCTCTATCTAATTATTCCCTAGGTTAGGTCAGGTATCTCGTAACCAACATTTAGGGAATATGATCCCCTTCCTAGTAGGTTTTTATGGATAGGCTCAGGTATCCCATATAGGTCGTAGGTGTGATCCTTTACCTATGTAATGATATCTTATGTGTTTCATATCATGATATAGTATAAAAAGGTCAGAAAAGTATGACCTCTCACATAAGTGTTATAAGTGTTAGGGAGACTCAAGGAGTGCATTCTCACAGTTGAGTGTTATCATATATCCTCAAGAAAAATCCATATTCTAGAAGTGAGGGAATACCTCACCTTGAGACTTGGTGTATTCCTTGACCATATTTGTGTTATCTTATTATCCTCATTATTTTATGATTTAGAGCTAACTCCCTCTTTTATTCTTTGTTTTTGGTGATTTTTGGATGATCTACTGGGTATGTTTATACTCACCCCTACACAGGATCAGCCTGTATGTTTCATATATTATATAGACAATAGGCATTTCAATGAAGTTATAGGTACACCTAGAGTTTTCAAAGATTAGTTTGGCTAGATGGACCATAGATGGATCTCAGAGTTTCTTTTTGGAAGTTTTCCCTTTTTTATTAACAGGTCAGACTCATTTACAATATTAATGGGCATGTATTTATACCCTTTTTATTTCCATTCTCTTTTTTATACTCTGATATGGGTTTAGATGTTATGTATGCATTTATAGTATGATTCATTTACCTTCACCATTCTACTAGTATATAAAGATTAGTGTGTGTGTGTACATGTACTTTAGGAAAAGGCCTCCCATATATGTGATATGCCTACTCGGTTCTAGTTTCCAGTCCCTTGCCTATTAAAGGTGGGATTGAGTTTTCACTCTCACCTTACTACCATCCATGTGGAAACTAATGGATTGGGTCATGATAGAGTGGTATCAGAGGATGGATTATCTTGGGACTGTAGTTTGGAGATAGTCTAGGTTTGAGGATTGGTTTGTGAACTAGGGAAATTTTGTTTAAGTGTATTGAGTTTATCTATTAGGATAGGGTTCCTAGTGATGGTACTATGGCTGATGTATCCATTCACCCTGATCCTAATAGCCATCTTGTTTACTCAATACAATTGGTCACTAGTTGTAAGGAAAACTTTGGTACATGTATCATATTGGAATGGGCTGTGATTTCTATGTCCTTAATTCAACTCCTCATATATTTTCTCTTGATCGTGGAACATCACGACTATTTTAGGATAAATCCATGATGACTTATAATTAAGATTATAAATAAATATTTCAATTATGATCCATCTAGAAATGAGGCCTCAATTCACAGAGCTGTGTAAGGGGTAATTCTTCCAAGTGGATTTTTGATAATACCTCCAACCATTAAGCAACTGATTGTTTCAGCAATATTGACAGATTATACACATATTATGAGCATGATTCATGAGTTCTATAGGAATAGAACTCCTAGGTTTTATAGCGATCTATACCCCCATGCAGTATATGACTAAATCAAGTCACTATATTGATTTTTTTCCTTATTAAAACCCCTCATGACCACATATTATTCCTAGTGGTGATCCTTCTCTATAGTACAACATATAGACGCTATATCATGATGATTTATATAAATGAATAAGAAACTCTCAATTGAATAAATTTTGATAACCTCCTCAAAGTTGAGTTTTATTAAGTGACATTGTGGGTAGTGTATATCTAAGAGCTTCTGGAGATCCAACAGGGAAGAATGATATCCATAAAGTAAGCATCAATGTTCACCAACCTGTCATGGTATTCCAGGAATATGGTTTATGATATATAATTTTGACCATGGTCCTTTGGGAATTTCCTTCACCGAGATATATGATCTAGAGTGATATATATTTTCATCCCTTCTTATGTTGGGGTGCTAGAGCATACCTTGGTTATGGATACATTATTAGAAGAGTAGTCTCCAATCATTGGTTCTGGTAGTGGACACCCTGAAACTGATACCTCAACAACTGGTGTTCGATGTCAGACTCAAGGATCCAGGAATGTTAAGAGGCTTTAAAAGTAGTCTCAAGATAGAGGGTCAGATGCTTAGGGTTCTTTGGGAGGTTTCACTCATCCTAGTGAGAGGTGGTTATACTACTTTTATGGGTGATGTTATATCACATAGGATTATCTGACCCTCCATGTAATAGATAATAATAGGGTACATGGGCCTCTAAGTCATGGATAGTGGCCTAATTTGGAGGTCCATAGGGTGGCGTGTGTGGTAGGGGATCTGGGGGATATAGAATATGTGGTTTATATTATGATTCATTTCCACCACTACCACACCTAGGTGGTCCATGAAAAACTCAAGAAGTTAATGTTTGGGGATGTGGATAACTACTAGAAATGGAGGATTATGACCTAGAGGCTCTCAGTATGATCCAAGGTATAATCTGTGTTATTTATACTTTGGATATAGTTTTTATAGACATAAGAGAAATCAACTCTTTCCTTTATGCATCCCTTATTTGATACCTAGATATTTTAGTAGGGCCTTTAGCTTAACCTTTTCAATTAATAACTCTTACTAAGGGATATTAGGTTATCACAAACTTCTATCAATAGTGTCACCTAAATCTTGAAGGAGAAATATTTTTATGGGGTCTATTTCTATCCATAATTAGGCCTTATGATGACATCATGTATATAGACTAACTCTCTGAAGTCCATGCACATATTTACCATTTAATATGAAGGATATGGTATTTCTGGGAAGATGGGATGATATTTTCCTTCATTAGAGAGAATTAATCCCAATAAGGACATGATGGACTAGTATGCAACAGGTTATAACTAATTTTCCATTAGTGGGCTAGTATGACCCTTAGAGCAGCAGACGCTATGGGAATTCAGTTTTCTATACTATAATAGGATTTTGAGGTCATATTCCCTAAGTATGTGTTGTGTTTACTTCCCCATCAAGAAATCAAATTCTATATAGTCATAAACCTAGGGAATACCTCGATATTTAAATTATCTTATCAGATATCCCTAATAGAGCTATGAGAGTTGGTGGATTTATAGAGGAAGGGATTTGTTAGACCTAGTGTGTCCCCCTGGGAAGCCCCATTGTTATTTACTAAGAAGGTCAATGGGATCTTGATTTTATGCATGGATTATCACTTTTTTAATTATGTGAATATCTAGAATAAGAATACACTTCAAAAATTAATGAACTCTTCAACTAGTTGAAAGGGGTGAATTGGTTCCCAAATATTAACCTTAGATCAGGTTATCACCAAATTAAAGTTTGAGAGGAGGATATGCCAAAGATAGAATTTTGGTGTTTCTATGCTCTCACTATGAGTACTTAGAGATTATCTTTGGCATGATGAATTCTATAGTAGTGTTCATGGGACTCGTGAACTATAACTTTTAGCCTTTCTTAAACTGGTTCATGGTGGTCTTGATAGATGAGATCCCCATGTACTCATTGTCAGATGAGGAGCATTCAAGACATTTGAGGATGGTCGTAGACATATTCTAGGAGAACTATCATTATGGAAATATATCAAAGCGTATGTTCTATATTTAAGAGGTCAAATTCCTATGAAATATCATATTATAGTAGGGAGTGATGGTAGACCCAGCAAATTTATAGGTAGTTCTATCTTAGAAACCACCCAAGTGTGTGACTGAGGTGTAAAGTTTCTTTAGGTTAGTAGACTATTATTAGATATTGGTGACCAATTTATCCATGATTTTATCACCTCTAACCACATTTACACAAAAGAGGATTCCTTTTTTTAAGGAGAAGTTTCAGCAAAAAATTTTGGAACTATTATAGAGTTTTAAGAGTTCCCACATCTTTATACCGGTGGTTATCCAACATATCCCCTGAGTGTGATCCCATACTTTTGTAATGATATATTATGTGTTCCAGTTCATGATTTAGTATGTAAAGTCTTGATGAGTATTCCCTGTCAGTTGAGAACCATCGATGTCAGTGAGACTCAAGGAGTGATATTTCTTAGATGAGTGTTACCATGGATCCTTAAGAGTAATCCCCAGGTTGGTAGTGTGGTTTGACCTCCCATTGACACTAGTAATATTCATTGATAATATTTGAGTCATGATTTTATCCTTCTTATTTTTTTATTTAGAGCTGACTTCCTCTTTGATGCTATGTGTTTGGTGATTTTAGGGTGTCCTACTGGGTATGTTTATACTCACCCCTACAAGGTTTATACCTTCACGTGTTTTGTATTATGCATATGAAAGGTATTTCGATTGATTTCTAGGTGGATAGGATCAATAAGATCTTAGTTTCTCTAGACAGACCACAAATGGATCTCAGAGTTTATTTTTGGAAGAAATCCCCCTTTTGTTAGTAATTCTGACTCTTATATTGTATTTGTGGGATTGTACTTGGACCCTTTTGAATTTTTGTACTTTTTTTGTACTCTGGTTTGGTATTAGTTCTTATGCATGTATTTATAGTATGAGTTATTTACATTCTACATTATACTGGTGTATAGAGATGTGTGTGTGTGTGTGTAAAGGTACTATATAATAAGACCTCCCATGTGTGTTATATTCATACATGGTAATATTCATCATCCTATGTCATATTAGATGTGGGATTGGGGTGTCACTCTTGGCTTACTTCCATCCAGGTGAGCCCTAGTGGGTTGGGCCATGACAATAACATTCAAAGTGTCTAAAATATGCATCTTTTTCTAAGATACATGAAATACATAATACATTAAATTTTATGACATATGATGATCAAGAATATATAAAACATATCTAATCAATTCCATGGTCTTAGAAGGGAATTAAAATCAAGGAACTAACTTACACTACAAACTCAATCTCTAATTCCCATGTTATTGTGAACCAATAAGATTATATTATCACTTATAATAAATTCTAGTGATTTATTTCCTGAGCCTTTATATAATATATTTATTCTATATAATATAAAATATTTATTTTTTATTTAGTTTAAACTGAACAGTAGTATCTCAAACATATAGATTTTGAAAAAGAGATGATTCCAACAAGTTAATCAAACATATTAGTGATTTGTAGAGTCTACTGTGAATTGTTTCAAATAGTTCCATTTGAATCGATTCCACACACATATTATTATAGTATAACTACAAAGAATAAAAAAATTCCCTCATTGAAACCACTAAAATATATAATTCATGCCTATATCATGTACTCTAACACCAATTTGGTATTCTTAGATCATTTATCATGACTGTGGATGATATGTTATAGTCATATTCACATGAGTATCTAGTTTCTACTAATGTATCATTCTAAATTGAGAAATAAATCATGAATCTTGATCATCTAAAATTTTACTTGTAAAATCATATAACCTATCCATTTGAAAAAATAATAATGAGTTCTTATATCATACATTAAGTGAGTCTCCCTGATTGAATAGAAATGAGCATCCTTAATCAATTATTCAATGATAATCCATACTAAATATTTCTCCTAAATGGACTCATTAATATAGTCACTAAAACCATCCTGAAATTTTCCCACTCATACATATGTGAGTTAACTAGTTTTAAATTTCATACTATAAATTTATGGATAGATTTAAATTTTTGACAAGTGACATTCTATCATATAAATTAAATAATGATCGTATTTATATAGGGAAACTAGTATGGTCACCTAACTCTTGAGTACATATTGGTTAGAATTGGAAGAGAAACCCATAATGAAGTGTGATACTCTCACATTGGAAACCCCAAGAAATCACAAATATTCCATATCAAGTCACTATCATGGGTCTAATCTATTCAGTTCTCCCCACTACTATGATTCTTTTAAATAATAATACATTCATGGAATATATAACAACCATATTATTTAGTTCACATTAATACATCATTTATTACATTAAATTACACATAATAAAACCTTGGAGATCAATAAGTTTAGTTTCTTTGGTAATTAGGTACATGTCATAATATTTTGAACATGGGATACAACAACATTATTAAAAACATCCTTAACATGCTTCTAAAATTCCAGGGATTTTAAAACTGCATGAGATAACCTGGGGACATACATAAGAAATGGGTGAGCTGTAAATCCTTGTAAGGTAATAAACATGGAATAATGTGATACATTTTAGATAATAGGAAAATTAATGGGTCATGAAAAGAGTATGAATCTTAAACATGAATAATGATACATGATATAGCATTATAATCAGAAAGGAAATATAGGAAATGTGGCAACCACTTAAAACACATAATAATATATATTGGTCAAGGATAACTTCCAAGAAATCATAATAGAAAAAGTACCATAAATTAATAAGGTTCAATCCTCATCCCAAAATGATGTCTCATGATACTAAACATTACCCAATGCATTGGAGCGCTATATAATTTTAGGTGAACCTTCCACATTCATTTTATTCTCATGCTTAAGTGTGCCACATAGATCATACAACATGAATTCATTCATCATCATATTTTATTCAATGATTAACGAGTGTGGAATAAATACATGTAAGTCCCAAGTCAAATAGGTATAAGCATATAAAGGTTAATACCCTTGATAGGAATGGGAATAGTATTCACTATACAATTGTTTTGGTATGGAAAATCATGGTGAAATTTTGTCAGCATAACAGTGTCACTTAAAAATTAATAAAATGGGATGATGAGAGAGAAATGGGTCTCTAATAATTTGGACATAAAATGGTCAGTAATAGGGACATGGAAAAATATATCCCATCAAAATTAATTGGAAATAGAAGGCATAGTGTAATGAAGAAACTTTAATAAAGATGAGAATGAAAAGAACCCTTACTTGAGTGTGTGACTCCAAATGTTTGGAAGGGGATTATTTAGAGATTGGGGCACCTTTGGAAGAATTTAGAGAGGGGATGTAATAGTAAGGACTTGAAAAAAGAATTTTTAGATAATATAAATAGTATCTTAAGTGGGTTTATATAGAAAATGATTGTGTATTTCTTTAATATTTCTTAAACATAGGCTTGGGACTCTATATAATAAAATAACCATAACCAAAAACCTTCTCAAGGTTTTTTCCCCTGGTTTATACCAAATGGAAGTGGATTTAATTACTTTATAAGTAAATGTTCTGAAGATAATAAAATAACACCCTTGCTTATGTGGAAGTGTGTCATACTCTTAAAGAAATTATTTTAAAACCTTAAAATATATCACAAGTATTGGAGGATTCATAATGGATTTATAAAATTAATAAAAAAAACTTAAAATGTCATTATTTTAAATGGAGAACAAATATTTGGTCATGGATACCATTTATAGTATTTATTACATCACTTTTGGGTCATTATGTTGTCATAATACACAAAGTATTTTTTTACGATATTTAATTTTTAACCGAAAATTCGACTATCTCAGAAAATTATGAAAAATTCACTATTAGATAATTTCAAAATTATGATTCTAAAAATATCATTCATTTTATCTAAATAATTATCTAAATATCTTATATTTTAATTTTAAAATAATATCATCATTTATTAATAAATGTTGGTTTTTTTGACACTAACATTTTTCTAACCCTTATAAAAATTTCATTTGACTTCATAAAAATTATATAATCGTTTAAATTTTAAAAAATATATTATATATTTGAAAAATAAATTAATTCGTCAAAATAAATTTTTTGATTTAATTTTAATATTACCCACAAATATACATTTTGTTTTATTGAATCAAAATAAAAAACATTTATAAAGTAACAACAATAGGATGAAAATATATTCATTATTCTATAAAAAATAATGTACATACTCATGTTTCAAGGTTATTGATACATATCCCTTAAATACACTAGAAAACCCTCTAAGGGTAAGGTGCATGGTGGTGAGACTTTCATGAGGTGGTTTGATGAACATGGTTTGGGTCGTGATCTCAATGAGCTTGAAATTATCTCATAAACGGTTTTGTTTATGATTAAGTTATTGGATCTCAGATTGGGATTGGTCAAGGGAAATCCTAGTGATTCTATCTCCCTTTGATGCTTTGATAAATGGGATTTATAGGGTATAATCCTACTAGTTTAGTCCATCACTTCCTTTGTTTATGTCAATTGGATTTGATAAAACCCTATATTTATACTAATCATGTGATCACTGCTCAATGGATATATTATCAATAGTAATGATACATCCAGTATTTTAAATCATAAATAATAAAACAAAATAAGTACATGTGTTTTATATAACAATTATACATAATAATACATTTAATTAAATCATATGAAAAATTTTATTTATAATGGCTTGGGTCATTACAATCTTCCCCCTTCAGAAATTTCACCCTCAAAATTTTCTTTTCCCACATTAAAACAGATGAGGGTAACTCTATTTCAACACCTCTTTTAGTTTCCACATTGCATCTTTAAACTTGTGGTTTCTTCACAATAATTTGACCAGGTGAATTTTCTTATTTTGTAAAACTTTGTCTCTATGATCTAAGATATTCACCAGATTCTCCTAATAAGAAAGGTCATTCTCCAATGGTACCACCTCTGGATTGAGTACATGTGAGGGGTTCGACATGTACTTTATCAAGAGAGATACATGGCATATATCATGTACTTGAGATAGGTTATATGGGATTGAAATTCAACAGGCCACTACTCTGATGCGATCAAGGATCTCAAAGGGGTTGATGTAACTTGGACTAAGATTTCTATTCTTCCCAAATCTCATCACTTTATTCCATGAAAATATTTAGAGGAATAACATGTCCCCATCATCAAACTCTAGGTCTCATCGATGATTTTTAGCATAACTCTTATATCGAATCTAAGCAGCCTTGATGTGTTTCTGAATGGTCTTAAACTTTTCCACCATTTTCTCAACCATTTTAGAACCTAGCCATTTTTATTCCCCAAATTCATCCCAACATATAAGTGTTCTTCATAAATTCCCATAAATGGATTTATAGGGGTCCATTTGGATGATTGATTGGAAACTTTTGTTTTATAAGAACTCAGCTAAAGGAAGATGTTTGTCACATCCTCCTTTGAAGTTAGTTGATCATGATCTCAACATGTCCTCAAGTTTCTTGATATTCCACTAAGATTGGCCATCAGTTTGAGGATTATAGGATGTAATAAATTTCATATTATTATTTAGATCATGTTGGATACTTTTCAAGAACTTGGAGCTGAATATTGGATCTCGATCAGATACAATTGATAGTGGAGTTCCATATAGCCTCACCAATTATCAAATGTATATCCTTTCAAGTTGATCAAGTGAAAAATCCTCTTGGATCAAAATAAAGTGTGTAGTATTTGTAATATTACCCACCATGACCCATATAGGATCATTTTCCTTGGATGTCTTTGGAATTCTGGTGACAAAGTCCATGGTGATGTTTTCCCATTTCCATGTTGCTATGGGTAATGGTTGCATGATTCCCTTAGAATTTATCATTTTAGCCTTCACTTTCTGACATACCAAGCACTATGATGCATATTTATAAAAATAATTCTTCATATTTCCCCACCAATAGTTCTCTCAGAGATCATGAAACATCTTCGTGCTTTCAGGATGGATAAAGAAGGTCGAACTATGTTCATCATCCAACAACTCCTTCTTTAGCTCAATATTTGATGGTACACATAGTCATGACCCAAATCTTAAAACTCTTTATTTATTAACAATGAACTTTGATGGTTTCCCTTTTATTATAGTTTCCACTTACTTCTAAATTTTCACGTTATCTCTTTGAGCATCCTTCAACCTCTCCAGAAAGGATGATTGATCAATCATTTGTGAAAGGATTGATGATGTTTCTTCCTTTATGATTCCCATATCCATCCTTTACAAATATAAGTAGATAGTATCCCTCTAAATTCTCATTAGTAATAGAATTTATGGATCCTTTCTACTCATAAAACCTGGAACTTTATTCTCTTTCCCAATATGGCAGTGTATTGAGTTATCATAGTCCTTTATAAACTCTAACCAACTTCATTGGAAAATATTTAGTTCTTTCTATGTGAATATATATTTGAGAATGTTGTGATCCTTATATATTTCACACTTCTCCCCATAGAGATAATTCCACCATTTCTCAAATAGAATACCACTAAATCCAACTCAAAATCATGTGTAGGTTAGTTCTGTTCAAGAACTTTCAGCTACCTTGAAGCATAGTCTATGACTTTTTCATTATGAATTAACATGTAGCCCAATCCCTTTTTAGAATAATCACTGAATAATACACAACTTTCTCCAATTATGGGTAAAATTATCATACTTGCATTGATAATCCTTTTTTAGTCTCCTTTAATATCTCTTCACATTCATCATTCCAAGAAAACTTTACTCCCTTCTGAGTTATCTCCGTTATAGGGTTTGAAAATCAAGATAAATTTCTCAAAAATCATTGATAATACCTAGATAATCCAAGAAAATATGGATATCTTTTACATATGTTGTTCTTATCAATCCTTTAATTACTTATTTCATTAAAGGGTCTACAGATATCCCATTTCTTGGGATGATATTCCCCTTAGAATGATACTTCCTTTAATAAGAACTCGCATTTTTTGTACTTATCATAAATATTCTCCTTCCATAAGGTCTTTAGCACAATGATCAGATGATTCTCATGTTCCTCTATGTTTTTGGAGTATATTATAATATCATCTATGAATACTACCCAAAAAAATTCAAGGAAATATCTAAAGACTCTATTTATCAAGTCCATGAAAATTACTGGAGCATTAGTGAGTCTGAATTGAATTACTATGAACTCATATTGGTTGTACCTTGTATGAAAAGCAGTCTTATAGATATTCTTCTTCTTTAAACTAACTTGGTAATATCCTGACCATAGATCCACCTTTAATAAGTATTTTTCACCATGTAGATGATAAAAAAAGTAATCAATCATTGGCTGAGGATACTTTCTCTTTATCGTGATCTTTTTGAGCTCATGATAATCTATGAAAAGGCACATTGACCTGTCCTTCTTCTTGGAAAAGAGGACTAGTTCACCCCATGGTGAAGCACTTGGGAATATGAACCCTTTATCTAGATTCTCTTATAGTCATTTTAATAGCTCCTCAAGTTCCACAACATCTATTATATAGAGAGTATTGGATAATGGAAACTCTCTAGGTATAAGCTCAGTTGAAAATTCAACTTATCGCCTAGGAGGAAGACCAGGAAATTTCTTGTGAAACACATCAGTGTATTCCCTCATAATAAGAATGTCTTCAAGGATGGTTATTTACTTATAATTAATCATTTTATCTTATTGCTCATAGGGAAATAATATATATGCTTGAGATGTTGGTGCTAAATAAAATCCATCCTCCTCCTTTCACTTGTACAGAATTGGGGGTCAATTCACAATATAGAAAGTGCTTTCTTTTTCAAAAAAAAAATTATGTTGTATCTATATAGGGAAAGAAAATCCATATACAAAATTTCATCAAATTACACTAAAGGGAGTATGACAAGGTTTGATGGGAAGTTCTGCCCACAAATTTTCACAGGAGAGGAGTTATATACTTTGGATGAAATAATTTCCCCACTTTCTGTTTTCACCGACAGCTCTACTTCTATGATTTTTTGATGTGTTTGAATATTTCTACTAAACTTTTATTATATTAATGAATGCATAGAACCAAAATCAAAAAATTTATATTTGGTATTCTTGATTGAATAACTAGCATACCTACCAAAAATTTATTATTGGTATCCACCTTAGCAGTTGTGATGGAAAATTATCTCCCTTTCTACCTTAGAGGTTGTTGGTTTTCTCTAAAAAACATTGGCTTAGTAAACTGGTTTGAAAAGATCCCTGGTTCCTTGAAGTTGTAGCAATAAAAAATGCACTAATTTTTGACTAGAGCATTCATTTCCTCCATCACATTAGTAGGTTTATCCTTTCGGTAATCATTATCTAGGTGTCCTTCCTAAACCTAAAGCATTTTTTCATTCCAGTTAGTCAATTTATAGGGTTCTTTATTCCACACCTTTGACAAGTGGGATGTTTAAATTTTTTGTATCGTTATATTTCTCTATAGGGCCACTAAAATTTGACTCCACTTTCCCTTTCTTATCCCCATAATACCCTTGATACTTGTTGATATCCATTTCAACTTTGGGGGTACATTATACAATTTTATCAAAGCTATCAAAGTCTCGGATCACCAATTATTTTTGTATACTAGGTTTAATCCCATCAAAGAAGTGGTAAAACTTCTATACATGGGTAATGAAAAATCCAAAGGCGTATCATGTGAGTCTTGTGAATTTTTTCTCATATATCCTGATAGATTTTTCATCTTTTTTCCTTGAGGGAAAGGTAATCCCTTTCCATTTTAAGTCATATAGTATGAGGAAAATATTTATCAAAAAATATTTTATGGAATTCCTTCCACCCCATCACTTAAATATATTCCTAATGATTCATATTGTTGATTAATGTATACCACTAATCAGCTTCTCCCTCAATATGATAAACATCCAGTATAACCTTATCCTATTTGAAACTTTGTAGGATGGAGAAGATCTTGTCAATGGAGTTGATCCATTATTTATTGATTTATAGATCAGATGATCCATTAAAATACATAGATATTTATCACATAAATGAATCAATTACATCTTGTTATTTCTTAGTAGGATTTAGTTGCTCCTCCAGATCTAGGTTTCTATTCAGAACATGAGTCAGTTGAGAGAGTATCATTATAAAGTTCATGATTCATGCTCCCATCAGGTTGAACATATTATTGTGTAATTCATCATATTTTTCATCACATTGATTGTTTACATGATTCCTCATATTTCTGACCATTGTCTAGAATAAAAGGAAAATTAGGGATGATTATTTTTAAACTATTAAACACATAAAAGGGAATCCAATGAAATTTAATAGATAATTTATATATTAAATTTATTTCCTTAAGTTATGAATTTATAGGCTTTAATCTATTTCATCCTTTATCTATTTCCTTACAAATATTCTTATGGGAATTTTTTATTCCCAGAATAAGGGTTTATAAAGTGATTATGAATTTACCAAAGAATATCCCCCAAGAGTATCAAACCAAGTTCACAGTAAGATCTATTTTCGTATACTAGGTTACACCGATTCAAGCCCGATGCACCTTATCAGAGTTGTTACCCCTAGGTACATCTACGCTATAACCACACCCACTTGTAGTATCTAGAAAAAGATGTGTTTTATTGATAAACCACTTACTATATTCCTACCAAAATTTAGGGATGTTTTCTTATACTTTGTCTTATTTATAATGATTTCTCTAGAGTTTTCTAATACAAATCCCAAAAATAACTAAACTTTTCTTTTGATACCTACTATAACAACCATGTCCTTTATTTCACATTAATACATGATTTATTACTTTAAAGTACACATAATAAAACTTGTAATATCGAGAAGTCTACTGTATTTAGTAATTAGGTACATAGAACAACATTTTGAACATGGGATACAACAAAATTATTAAAAACATCCTTAACATGCTTCAAAAATTCCATAGCTTTTAAAATTGTACGAGATAATCTGGGGACATGCATAAGAAATGGATGAGCTATAAATCCCAGTAATGAAATAAGCATGGAATAAGATGATACATGTTAGAAAATAGGTATATCAATGTGACATAAAAAGAGTATGAATCATAAACATGAACAACGAGACATGATATAGCATGATAATCAAAAAGGCAACATAGGAAATGTGACAACTTAAAAAACTGCATCATAAACATAGGTCAAGGATAACTGCCAAGAAATAATAATGGAAAAATTCCTATAATTAAATTAGATTTTTCCTCTATCCCAACATGACAACTCATGAGACTAAACATTTCCCAATTCATTAGAGATCTATATAATTTCGGGTAAACCTGTCACTTTCATTTCATTCTCATGCTTAAGTGTGACACATGGATCATACAACATAAATTCATTCATCATCATATTTTATTCCATGATCTAGGAGTGTGGAATAAATTCATGTAATTCCAAATTAAAATTTTTATAAATGTATAAATTTTAATACCATTGATAGAAAATGGGTATGGTATTCACTACACAATTGTTTTGGCATGGAAAATCATGGTGAAATTTCAGAATCTTAACGACATCACTTAAAAATTCATAAAATGGGATAATGAGAGTGAAATGGGTCTCTCTTCATTTGGAAATAAAATGGTAATTAATGAAATGGAAAAACATATACCATTAAAATTAATTGAAAATTTTAAGGCATGGGATAATGAAGAAACTTGAATAAAGAAGAGAATGAAAAGAACCCTTACTTGAGTGTGTGACTCCAGATGCTTGGGAGGGGATTCTTGAGAGCTTTTGATCACCTTGGGAGGACTTTAGAGAGGTGGGTGGACTAATGATGTGCTAAAATTATTTTTAGTGAATATAAATGGAATATTGTGTGTGTTTATATCGGAAAATAGTGGGTATTTTTTTTTAATTTCTCAATCATAGGTTTTGGACTCTATATATTAAAATAACCAAAACCATAAACCTTACAATGGTTACTCACATGGTTTCTTCCAAATGGGATTGGTTTTAATTATTTTATAAGTGCAAGGGCCTAATATAATAAAATAATACCCTTTATTACGTGGATGTGTGTCATGCTCTTAAAGAAATGGTTTTAAAACCTTAAAATAGATTACAAGTTTTGGAGGATTCATAATGGATTTATAAAGTTAATAAAAAAAATTAATAAAATTATTTTAAATTTAAAACATAGAATCGGTGGTGTATCCCATTTATAGAATTTATAACATCACTTTTGGTTTATTATGATGCCATAATACACAAAGTATATTTATATGGTATTTAATATTTACCCAAAAATTCGACTATCTCATAAAATTATGAAAAATTAACAATTGGATAATTTAAACATTATAATTCTAAAAAATAATATTCATTTTATATAAATAATTTTATAAATATGTGAAATTTTACTTTTAAAATAATATCGATATTTATTAAGAATGTTGGTTTTTTTAATAACAGTTTTCGAACCCTTATAAAAATTTCATTTGAGTTTAGAAAAATTATATAATCATTTATACTAATAAATATAATATTAAAATAATATATATTTCAAAAAATATATTAATTCATCAAAATATATTCTTTAATTTAATTTTAATATTTCCCAAATATACACATTTTTTATTGAATCCAAATAAAAAATATTAATAAAGTAACAATAATAGGATAAAAATATATTCATTATTCTATAAAAAATAATATACATACTCATGTTTCAAGGTTATTGATACATATACATTTAATACTCCAGAAAACACCCTAAGGATAAGGTGTGTGATGGTGATACTTTCATGGGGTGGTTCAGTGAACATGATTTAGGTCGTGATCTCGACATGCTTGAACTTATCCCATAAACGATTTTGATTATGTTTAAGTTGTTGGATCTCAACTTGGTATTGATCAAGGGAAAAGACTAGTTATTTTATCTCCCTTGTAAGCTATGATAGGGATTCACAGGGTAAGATTCTACTAGGTTAGGTCATCACTTAATTTTTCTGTGTCAATTGGATTTCTTAAAAACCTATATTTATACCAATAATATGATCACTGTTCAATGACTATATTATCAATGGTAATGATGCTTAATATTATTTTAAATCTAAAAGAATAAAACCAAATTTTTTCTTGTGTTTTCTATAACCATTAAACATAATAATACATTTAATTAAATCATAAGGAAAATTTTATTTATAACAGTTTTGGTCATTACATAATACAATTTAATCTTTCATTACCCAATACACTATAAAATAATTAACTATGAGTGGTATAAGGAACACTACAACCTTATTATTTATTATATCAATATGGATTAGGGATATGAGATACATCAAATAGTATTACTTTTTTATCATATAAAAATACTTCAATGTGAATATTTTGACTCATATCATCATATAGAAAATTACCACTACTCAATATATAAACCCTATAAAAATAAAATTTCTAAAGATACCCACCCAACCTAATATTTTTAAGGTTCAAATAATTTTATGAGAACATATATCTCATGAAAAAAATTTCTACATATATAGAAAATATCTTACCATATAGATACTAAAACAATATAATTAGTTAATGTGGTATTGTCACAACACAAAACTATTTATTGGGTAGTTAATCTCATGTTTCCTAAACTTTTGAGACCCATATTATACTATATGATCATCCTATATTATAACAAAACTAAATTCTTCATTTTATGAATCCAAATATAACACATATATCTTACCCCAATCATGTAATGTTGGTATTGGTGTTATATTCAAAATATTATTATACTCCAATAAATTTCAATCGCACTAATTATACTTATAATTATAAATTATTTTCAAGTTAATGAGGTCATATATAAAGATATATAAGAGTAATAAAAAATAAATATGATTAATAAATATTCTATAAAAATTAAAATCCACACCTCAAAAATATTTTTTGGAGAATCTCAAGGTATCATTGTGTTATCTCTCTTAGGTTGAGAAGTGGAATGAATCAATCCCCTTAAGAGTGTGTGGATGCTCTACTATAGGGATGAGTTTTATAAGATGTAATTAAAAACTGTGAGGGTAGTTCTAGGTAATACACCCATACTGGTAATAGTGTTGTACATTGTAAGGTCCTGTGTTTTTGGACTGAGGAAATTTTCGAAGGATCTTGAGATTTTCATTTGGTGGATTGGTTGAATCTTAAATTAATATTCATAATATAATTATGATTGTTGTAATACTTAAAAGTGTTTTTTATGGATATGGTTTAATTTATGAAAGGTTTATTAAGAGTTTGAATTATTTTCAAGAGTATCGGGATCCACAAACTCATTTTTGGGTAAAGTGGGTAGGGGTGCATGGTTTGGTAGAAACCATACAACCTTTTTAAGGGGTGTCAAATGGTTTTTCAAACCATGAAACCAAGGTATAATGGATGTGTGAGGGTTATATATATAATTATAGAGTTTGGAACATAGGTTTCTCTTGATTTTTCTAACCATGTGCAAGCCATATGAGGTAGGAACCACTTTGGATAGTAGCACCGCACAATTGGCGCATGGTTAGCTGAACCGTGCAGCCAAATCATACAGCTCAATATAATGTGAAAATTTATTATTTTTTCCCTCTAATCATTAAAAGGTTTTCACCCCTTATCCTTATATATTTCTTTAACACCCTACCTCATGTTCTCCACCTCTTCTTCCCTCTTCCATTGGTGGATTTCCTCCATTAATGGTCTGATACAAGCATCGTTGGGTGTGTTGGAAGCCTCTTGGTAAGTTTAATACTCATTTTTATTCTTTTCTTCATTTATTTTACCATATTTAATGTACTCCCATGTTGTTTCATATTCCCTATTTGTATGGTGTTTGAAAATTCTTCTTATTTCTCTCATTTTGACTTGAATCAAGGTCCCATATTGGTGAGTGGATCATTATAAGCTCGAGGTATGTGGTCTATATGTCTTTCCATTAAAGTATTTTCATTTATAAAATTCATCATTGTGCCACATGTCAGACCTTCCATGAATTACTTATAAATTATGAAATACCTTATGTTAAATACTTAGACTATAAACTTGATATTCATTAGACCCTTTATACATTGTTGGAGGATTACAAACTCAATATGAACCACCACATAAGGTGAGTTTGATTAATATGTTATAATTTTTGTCATTTCATATTTTATTAAACCACCCCTAAGGGTGTGTGAGCAGAACCTTGTTAGTGAAAGGCTCTAATTAATTAAATAATCATTGAACACTACTTTATGCATGATGATTATGAATTGGTCACTGGTATTAATAGATATGAAATGTGTTATGGCATGGGTGCTTCCCATGGCCTTCTTATTGTTAATGATTGAACTGTGTTAATTTCTTACTATTTTTATAATTACATGGATTGTATACCTAGTACCTAAATTATATTATGACATGGATGAACTATTATCCTATAATTAATTATTAAATTTTAAACATAAATGAATGTCTATTGCAGCTTGAGTGATGCTAGGTTCCTCTTAATAGAAGACCTAAGCTAAGGGCTCATAGGGAAATTAGTATTACCATATACGGTATTATTATTTAGGGAATATGGTTAGGATTGTAGACATGATTTTTCAAACCCCCTTTATTTATGATTTTGTACATGTAACTTCACATCACTTGGGTTGTTGGAATTGACATTTTACACCCCCTTGATTAGGATGTTAGACATGATGCTTCACATCATTATTTGGGATGTTAGGCATGGAATACTGAATCCCCTATTCAGATTCTTAGTCTTAATCCCATTATTGAAATATGATCTCCTTTTTATAACAACATTAATATATATATATTTTTGGTCATGGTGTCCCATATTATTCCATTTAGATCCTTGGGCATGATGTCCCTTATTGAGTACGGGACTCTTATAGTTATACATAGACACCTGAGTTATTCCTGAGATCCTATTTAGTATTATGTATATATATATATATATGTTACTATATATATAATATATATATATATATGCACTTATATATATATATATATATACCAGGTGAAAATTTTTCAGTGACATTCTAGATTAGGTTGAAGCATGTATAGTTGGTCAGATGTCCTTGAGAAACCTGAGCCTGACATGTTTACATTATTAATTTTATCACTTATTTAAATTTTTATCTACCTATACACTACATAATTTTATAATCATGGACTGGATTTCATTAGATTCCATTGGAGGTGGTCAACTAAGTATATCTCACACCTTGTTCAGGCTTCTGTTTAATACTAGGACAAACATCATCCTATTCCAGGTTAGGACTCTAGACTGTGATTTGCATTGTTTATCTTTATAGACTACTACTAGACATATAATATTGGGATAATTTGTTGAAAATTTACTTGGAATAACTTCTAGAGTTGGGTATTTGTTTTATTTATTCCTCTTGTAATTTTAATCATGTTGTATATATTATCTATCATATGTCTGACTGTTTATATTTATATCATAGCATGTTCATGTTAGAACCAAGGATGTTATTTGCTATAAATTTAGTTTATTTTTTGTTTTTTGTCGATCCACATTGGGTTGGTCAAGGAGTTTTCAAGAAAAGTGTGATATTACAGTACATGATGACAATAGTGTTGAAGGTGGTGTCGTTTCTGAGTGTTTTCCAATTTTTTGGGCTCAAAATTTGGAGGAAGAGGCTAGAATCATGAAGGGTTTTGTTCTAGAATGCAATATTCATAAATATGGTAAAGGAATGGGTTTAAAAAGACTATATTTTACAAATGTGAGTTTTGTGATTTTATGATGAGTTGACGGTGTTCTTCACAATTATGAAAATTTGAGCATCATGAGTGCGTGATGGTTTGACAAAGATATTCATGACAATGACAAATATCATCGGAGATTCAAGAATGGAGGATCACCAAAAATATGTTTTTGAAATATATAAAAAATTTAATGGAGTTGTTGGGGTATTGTGAAAGTAAAATCTTATAAATATAAGGATACCCCCAATTCATTTCACATAAAAAAATTAGAGAAAATCCAGAATCACTCTGATTTCACAAAGGTTGGGTGCTTTGTGAATCTATTTTTCTATAAAAGATTGAGCATCATGAAAACGCTAGCTTATTATTGACTGATTCCAATGTTTCTAATTATTTAATTCTTTGCGATGATGGGGTATTCCATGATGTCTTAGTGAGCTTCGCGAATGTAGGTTTCTTCATGAAAGAATGTGCTTCGCAAATGAGCTTTGTGAAAGGTAGTTTTCAATATTATTTTTCAGTCAAAAGTAATTTCAAAGTGCATAAAATTAGGTATACAGTGCAAGTAGAGTCTTGTTATAGTCAGGTACAAATACTTTAGTGAAAATCTAAAAAAGTGATCTTCAAATAAATAACATGAGTAATACTTCACCCAATGCAATGAGTAAGGGGGAGTTAAAGGAAATGTTATAAGGGACACAATGTGATATCCCTAAAATCATGTAAATGAAATGTTCCTATCATAGAGTGGCTATGTCTGAAATTATATATTCCACAACTAGTGAATATTAGTTTATTTTGGTATGACTAACACATTTTTGGTGTATGCTCCTTGGACTTTCCCTTAGTAGTGAACCAACTAAATTGTTTGTGTTGTCTCTCTACATGTGAATGTTTAAATTACTACACATTACCATTATATAGGTTTAATAGGTTCCTACCAACATGGGAACAAGATCCATCACTTTAGAAGAAAAATATAACACCTTGATTCACACCTCTCCTCTTAGGGTGTTCTGGGGTCCTTTAGTTTATGAAAGGTTGGACTATTTACCAATATCCTTGTTACTCATTCATTTATTTTTTTTATTTTCACTAGTTATTATATTCCACTGCTTTCATTTATTTATGCTTATACTATATTTATTACTGATCCAGATGGTATAGTCTTCCCATAGTACCACCTTTAGACCCTAACTGTTAGTCGGTAGCCTCTAGCATATGGGGAGGAGCACATGAATCCTTGTGACCAACCGGATCAAGGAACAATTTTAGTGGATCCTGGGTTAGGGCATTAAAAAGTTAAATTAGAGATTCTATTCATTTTTATTACTACTTTGGGATGGTAGAAATGATATTATAATTGTGTCGGCACTTGGTAAATTACTTTTTTCTTGGTTCGTCCAACCCACACATGATGGAAATATCAAGTTTGCAAAGATGGGACTATTTTTCATGATGATCTATTGTTATATTTGATTATTATTTCACCTTGAGTGATTGTTCTACTTTTCCACTACTTAATGATTTATAATATTTTACCTTTTTCCTGGTAGGGAAAGAAAGTATTGTGACATGCATCATTGTAGGAACATATATATTCACATGTCATTAATATGTCATGCCATGAAGATTGCATTATAGTTTTCATGATTCATGATGATTTATATAAAAATCATGTGTGATTTATTAGAATTATTATTTATATACAATTCTTAGTTGAAGTCATGCATTTTTTATAGTGTTTCCTTATTACATATTAAATTTCCATGATTATTTCCATGTTTTCTAGTATTATTTCCCTCTAATACATATCTTTTTTTATTTATTATATGTATTCGGTTAAATAAAGTGTCTGAATCAACCTAAATGGTATTTTACTGCATAGCTTGATGGTGAAATTCTATTTAACTAACCAATTATTGTATGTTTAATCCATGAACAAATGGTTCTTAGGCTGAAACATAAATTCTTACAATTAAAATGGGACCAAATACAATTTATACGGAGTAAAATCCATTATAAATTGAAAAGGGTGGCCTATATAGTCACACTATCCTATATGAACTTATTATATTCTAAAACAGAAGGTAAAAATATAGTTTGAATTACATGATTTCAAATTTTAACATATAAATGATAATACCATTATAACTTGGGAATGGAATATTCATCTAAATGGAATATGATCTATGTATAAATTTTGAATTGTATTTTTTAAAATGGTTTCTACAAAATGAAGTGTTTTTTATCAATTATAAAGTCTTGTACTTATATAATTTGGGAATGATGACCAATATAACTAAATCCTTAAAGGAAAAACTAAACCCAAGTAGGTTATTTGGGGATTATTTCTTATGAATTAACCCACTAAGGGTTCTTTTGAAATTATGAATAAAGTGGTGTGACCCTTGTAGGTCACCTTATTCTTTTATTCCTAGGTACCCAACCCGATGGGAGAGTATTAATGTTGTGTGGGGTGGTTATTTAATGTGTTAACAACCACTTATATGGTTTTCTTATGAATTTATAATGGTATCTTAATAAACCAATTCCCTTTATAGGATAAAGACCTTTTATCTTCTTTTGATCTTTATTATTATTATGAGGCTTCCGTCAATTGAAATGCCAATTATAACCAAAAATGTGTTTACCTCTATATCTTAGAATTTATTTTTTTTAACAAATATAGTTGTCATAATTTCATGGTTAAATAAATAATGGATAAATATTTTAAAAGTAAATTATGAAATAATTTTCCTAATGTTTCATGGAATCAGTTAAATAATGTGCTTAGTACAATTTTCTATAAAATAGGCACTTGATACCCCTTATATGAGTGTCATAAAATGCCATAATAAATAATCATTTGTTTAATTCATTATAATGAAACATTTTAGAGGTGTTATAGCTCAAACCCTCATGTAGGGGTTAACTTTAGTTTTCATTGAGAGCTGTTTTGGGTGGGAGTGTGGACGTTTCCAATAGGCCCTCATTGGCTTCTTTTCTACCTTTTGTCAAACTTAAATGGTTATTTAGTAGAGGCTAGTGATCTTTTAGACATGAATCTAGTTTTAAAATTTTATACCTTAGGTAAAATGAAGGGTAGCCCATGTATTGTCTCCTTTAGAGATGAGAAACTAGTATGGTTTTTGAGAAAAATATCTAACCACAACAGGTGTTTTCCATTTGATCAGGATGATTTTAGTAGGAATCTTGGTTAATGAAATGAAAAAAATAGGTAGTAGAGTGGTTAACTAGTGATTTGAAACATTATGGGAGAATTAACCTATGAGGATACCTAGTGTGTGTTACCTCTTATTTCTTTACATTGGTGTTTTGATCCTTGTAGGTCGATAACCCTCCTTCTTGTTTCAATTTTATCCCTATTAAAAATAATTTTTGGTGTTTTAGATTTCGTATGAGAAAATAATAACATGGAATGTGGTTCTCATGCTAAATACCATAGGGATAGGTGGACATACCTAGTGACGCTATTTAATCTTGATTGGTATGGGAATGTGAAAGTCTTGGAGACACTTTATTGCAACTCACACCCTAGTAAGTTAGTCACGATGTTCATTTAATCAATGGAAAACTATTAGAGAGGTTTTCCCAAGGTTTTTAAATTCCTTGAGGTAAAAAATAATAGTTTTATACTTTTTTAGAAACAGGTTCATGGAAGGTTATTGGGTTTTATGTTATAGGCATGGTGGTGCCTTCAATTTACAAGTAAGAACTTATGGAGCTTGTTTATCAAAACTAACTTTGATGGGAAGGAATATTTGGTTGTTAATCCCTATTAACCAGTGGTTGTGCAGTTGATACTTAATTTCTAAAATTCAATTATTTGGGTGATTTTTTGATAAAAAACTGCATAGGTATGTTCCTAATTTTGAAGAGGAGTTCCAAGGAAGCTCTTGATGTGATAGGACTAATTTATTATGTACCATGGTTAGCTAACCTAATTGATGAATGACTCATAGGGGAAAATATTTGGGTCTTGACCTAGGTGGTATGGGATGTACACCCTTTGGATATAAAAATTTTATTTTGCATCGAATGTGTAATGTAAATAATTAATATGTAATGTTGGTTAATGGACGTGTATGGGCTGAAGATTGACAACTTATAAAAGTGATTCTTATGGGAATGGTGACATGAAGTTTTGGTTAAATTAATGGAAGTTTCTGGCGATGAGGGATAATTTTATAATAGGTTGATTTTTTTTAAATGGTTGACCCATAGTTGAACCTTGATACATATTTTCAGGAGAAATGGTTTTTGGTATTAGAAAAAAAATATAGCCTATAATAAGAGATCTTGTCTTGGGAAGAGATATACATGCCTATCGATAAAATCATAGTATAATCCTAGTCTAGAGTTGATTATTCTCTTTATGTTGACATCTGCAGGAGTACGGTGAGAGAGAATTGGCTATACATCGAGATATATAACCAAATAGATTTTCAAGGTTTATGGAAGAACTCCTTGTGAGTAGTTCTCAATGGGTGATTTAAAATAACATATATAGTGCATATTATGCCATTTTCCTTTGATGGTAGTGACCCTCATTGTAACTTGAAATTGGTAAATGTCTTATAAATTTTTCTTGAGGTGCAAGAACAAGTAATAAGTCACATTTATGTTATAACTCAAAAGTGAAAATATCTTTAGTCATGCTAGTCATTATGTTCAGATTAATCAAGGCATGGGATATAGTAAATTTATTTTATCATTTCATTTGAGTGATAAAAATAATGATCATAAGTTGGGTATAGGGGTTTCAGTTGTTAGAGGGTGACCCTCATGTGAGTAGGATTGGGGAACCTTGGTTTGATGGTTGTTTTAGCTCTAGTATGTCATTTATTAAATGAAACAATGTATGGATCGATTCCTTGATAAATTATCAGTGTGGGTTCAATTATAGATTTGGGTGAAATATAGATAAAGGAATTAATCCCACAGTAGCTTAAGAAGATCCATGGATGTGGGATCAGGATAGTATCAGTGATGGTGTTATAGCATGAAGAAGATTTTCATTATGATATGGTTTATCTAGGAGACATCACTAGAATCCAGGTACAATATTTGGTTATTGTGCTTAGAACAATATCATCACACCTTGGGATAAGGATTTAGAATCTAGTTTTGGTGACACATCAATTGTAAGAGCTGGTAATTTTAAAAATAGTTGACCATAGGTGGTTCAACTTGAGTTATTTCAAATAGTTAGATGTGATTAGTGAGTAATCACATTGGGAAAATCATCAGGGTGGGAAGGGTGCATCTTAAAGGGGTTGGTTGGGGATTTTCAAGGAAAATATGATGTGTCCAGGCTAGGTATGGTTGATTGAGATATGAAAAGTTCTAGTTGAACAAGGACCAAGATCATATTCTTCATATGAAACTAGGTTTCATGAGTTGAGAATCAGGAAAGAATCATTGCGAGGATACTGCAGATGTAGTTCAATTGGTAATTATGATGATGAGAGTGCAATGGATCAGAATTGGCCTTGGAAAGCTAAAGCCTATGGTGGGGAGATCCATTGGCTGTATGAAAAAAAAGATGATTACATGGTCGTGTCTCATGTTAGATAGTAATAGGTAAGCATAGTCTTGATGTTTCAAATTTGAGTATGAGCATTGGATGAGGTTTTAGCAGTTTAGATACTTCATGATTAAAGTGATGCTTGGAGGTGATTTAGGCATTTAGAAATACATCATAGATATTTGAATGAAAATTCACAACCCTGGTAGGTTGGGTGATACTTTTTCATTATTCCACCAATAATTCTCAGGGTTGAGAGGTTATAATATGGGTATATTCTAAAATTATGTGATTTTGGACCATGGAAATTTTCAAAGGATTTTGAGCATTTTGTTTTGTGGAATGTATGAATCTTAAATTAAGAATTAAAACTCAATTACAAGAGTTTTAACACAAATAATTTTTCTTTTTTGGAAATTTTTTATGGTCTGAAATATGTCTCAAGAGTTTGGATGAGTTTTGGGAGCATTGGGATCTTAAAACTCATTTTTTAGTAAAGCGGGTAGCGGTTCACGGTTTAATAGAAATTATGAGGACCTCTAGGATAAACTGTGTATCCTAGTAAGGGGGGTCACATGGTTTGTTAAATCTTTCACCCAAGGCCACATGACCATGAAATGGGTCTAAATAAAATTACATAGGTGGGCACATGGGTTGTGCACGATTTGTCACACCATGCACTAGCCATGAGAGGTGGGTTTAACTTTGGATAATATCCCTGCATGGTTGGCACACAGTTAGAAAAATAGTGCAACTCATTAAAATAATAGAAATTAATATTACCCCTATGGTCCTTAAAATATTCTCACCTATTTCCATCCCCGTCTCTCCAGCAGCCTCCCATGTGTGCTCCTCCTTTTCCTCCCTCTTACATGGGTGGATTTCCTCTATTTTTGGTCCGATTCAAGTGTAATCAGGTGTGTTGGAAGCCTCTCAGTATGTCTAAGAATCATCTTGATTCCTTTCTTTGTTTCTTTTTCTATATTGGATGTTATTTCCATGTGATCTTATAAACCCTATTTATAGGGAGTTTGATGATTCTTTCAATTTCTCTCATTCCGACATCAATCAAGACTCAGTATTGGATGATTGGGGAATCCTAAGGATAAATTAGGTCTTCAATATTTTTTCCATTAATGTATTTTCATTGATAAAATGTTCTATTGTTACGCACAATAGACCTTCAATGTGTTGATTCAAAATTTTTAAATTCCATAAGTTAAATGATTAGACTATGACCTTGGCATTCATTAAACCCCTGGTACAGGGTTGGAGAATTATGAACTCAACTCGAACCACCATATATAGTGAGTTAAATTAACATGTTATATTGTTCATTATTTCCTATTTTATTAAACCATTCCTCAGGGTGTGTGAGTAGGACCCTGTTAGTGAAAGGACCTAATGAATTAAATTGTCCTTAAACTCTACTTTATTCTTTATTATTATGAATCGGTCAACGATATTAATAGATATGAAATGTGTTAGGTCATAGGTGCTTCCCATGTCCTTTTTTTGTTAATGAATGAAACTTGTTTAATTAATAGTTGTTAGATAATGGTAGGGATTGTATAACTGGTCACTAAATTATATTATGATGTGGATGAACTCTTGGCCTATAATTAATTATTAAAATATAAACATAAATTAATCTCCATTGCACCTTTAGTGATATTGGTTTCTTCTTTACAGAACTCCTAGGGTAAGGGGTCATATAGAAAGTGGGATTACCTTATATTTAATTATTATTGAGGGACCTTGGTTAGGATTTGGGACATGATGTTTCATGCCCTCTTGGTCAAGGATACTAGACAAGGAACTTCACATAACTTGGGTTATTGTACATGATGTTTCACTCCCCCTCAATTAGGATGTTGGGAATGATGCTTCACATCATTATTTGGGATACCAAATCCTTTGTTCAGATACTTGGACTTATGCCCCTTATTGAAATATGATCCCCTTTTTATAACATCATTCATCTATACTACAGGGCATGACATCCTATTTTATTCCATTGGGATCCATAATCATGAAATCCCTTATTGAGTAAAAGAATATTTTGATTATACATGAAGTCTTGGGTTATGCCTCAGGTCCTAGATAGTATTGCATATATATGTGTGTGTGTGTGTGTGTGTGTGTTTTCCTATGTATATATCATGTATATATACATTCATGCTTATAAATATACACTTGGTGACACTTGTTAAGATACATTATAGGTTAGGTTTAAGTGGGTGTAGTTGGATAGGAGTCCTTGAGGAACTTGATCCTGACATGTTTACATTTTTTATTTCATCACTACTTTACTTTTGATGCACCTACACACTGCTTTATTTTATACTCATATATTGGATTTCATTAGACACCATTTGTGGTGTCCTACTTAGTATATATCTCACCCTTTTTAGGCCGCCTTTTATTACCTATACATACAACATCCTATTGTAGGTTAGGACTCTAGACTTTTCTTTTTGGTAATTTTTTTATGGACTAGTGATAGACAAGGAATCTTGGGAATAGTGGTTGGGAATGTACTCAATCAGCCTTCCATAGTTGGATATTTTATTTATTTATTCCTCTTATTAGTTTTTTCATATTTTATATATTATATTACACATTTCTAACTTCCTATATTTATGACATATTGTGTTCATTCATGTTAGGATTATTTACCATTGTCCTGGTTACTCATTCATTTATTTTTTATTGTCATTGGTTACTATGTTCCACTGATTTCATTTATGTATGCTTATACTATATTTATTATTGATCCAAAGGGTGTATAATCCCTATTGTACAACTTTTAGATCCTCTATACAAGTAATAAGCCTCTGGAGTATAGGGAGGCATGCTTGAGGATATGTGACCAATCAACTCGAGGCACCGATGTAGTGGTTCCTGGATCAGGGATTATATACATAATAATTTGACCAGAAGTGGTCACTCTGGGATTGTTTATACAATATTGAATGTGTGTATATATATATAGGATTCAAGGATGTCATAAATGGTTCTGAATACTATTTATAATCAATGTGAAAATAGATATTTTAGACAATTAAAGGATAAATTATGAGATCTTTTATTATTTAGTGAGAAAAATAATATACTCAACATTAGTGATTTTGGATCCTGACACATGTTTAACCATTTTTTCAAAGAGAAGTAAAACATTGAGATGGAGGTCCATATAGAGTTCTTATAATGAGAATTATAGGGCATGTGATTATTTGACCAGAGGTGGCTACTCAGGGACTGTCATTGTGGAGACAATATCAACTTTTGGTTGATCTATGTATGTTAAATTCATTACCTTTACATTCTCATAATCTTTTATGATACTCTCCTATGATACCATGTGTCCTAAAAAATCATATACTTTATATATAAATCACAATTTAATAACATTAAATTGGTTTAATCATATTACAATACGTCTAACACAATCCTTAAGAGTGTTTCTTGCTCTTCTTGAGATTGATTGCACGCCAACAAATCCTTGATGTATACTACCATAAATTAATCATAATATTAGTAGAATATATTAATGGTATAATATTTAAACAATTTCAAAATGTTCATGTCATTAAATGGAATCTCTAAAAACATAAATTTCTCATACATGATCCAGAATGAAATCTTCATCGCATAATTAGCTTTTACCCAAATATGATAATACTCAAATTTTAAATTGACCAGTATAAACCATTGAACATTTTTTTGGATGATAAATTAGATAAAATATCCTTTATAGTTGATACATATTTTTAAATTTTACATGATTATGATTTCATCAATCAATATACAATTACAAAATCTTATCTTCCTTATTTTGAATAATAGATAAGATCCCAAAGAAAATATAATATTTTAGATAAATTACTTCACATGGTGTACCTCATTGTGGTCTTTCAAATATCTCATATCTTTTGAATCCATACGATATATAGGAATAAATATTGGTCTCATTAACATTATCTTATTAATACTAAACTACACCTACCTCCCTTGAGGTAATCTAGAAAATTCATTTGAAATAAATCTAGAAATAAATCTTTAACCAGAAGAATAAAACATCCTTGTATATATTCTTTCTACCATAAAATTATATCATCCATCCATACAATTATATTTCCAAATTTCTTAAGGTTATATCCCACTAGATATTTCAATAAATTACATGCTCATAAAAATTTACAACTATGAACTTTTTTGAAGTAAATGGAAGACATATTTGGTAGTTATAATCATGAACCCTTAAGAGAGTCAACATATCCTTCAAAAATATAAAATCTAAATATATAAAATATAAGGCTGATAAATCCCATATATGTCTATAACTACATACTATTATAGCTCATTCTTGGAAACTTCTTTTATATTTATCCCTATTCCTCTTGGAAGTATCTATCAATAACACTCCTAATTTGTAATCTATAACAATTAATAAATCATATAAAATGGGAAAAGAGAAAAATTTTGTGTTAAAAATGTATCAAAAATTCACTATCCAATATTGATATCTATAAAATACTAAATGTATTGAATCATAGAACTTTTGTAGTAACTATTAGAGTCTTCTCAATAACATTTTACTAGCCTAAGACCTATATATGATTATCAATACCATGAGACTTTAACATTCCCTATGATATTAATTAAATTCAATAGATACCATTGTTAATAAATATCCAAAAAACAATGATAGTGGGTCCATGGAGATCCTTTTGGGCATGCCCATGAACTTTAGTTCTATCATGATGGAAATATTTTCCCTTCTCAAGGTCTGTCTAATTAAGACCTTGGAAATTTCAAATCATTCCATGTAGATAACACTCTATTAGATAATTTAAATATACTGATCATATATTTTATGATCAACTATATTTGAAATATACTTTATTATATTTCACCCATTACCCACTCCTTTAAAAAATATCCTCAAACCTTTCATTTAAGTTACATGATGATCTATATCCTGATTATCTTATCAAAGAGGCTATACTTCCCCATTGACATCTATAAAAGTCTCTCTCTGTAGTTATATCCTTAATTAAAACCTTAATATATATAGGAATGTAAAAAAATATCACTAAATAATGGATCATAAATCTCATTTAAATCATGAAATTATGATCCTTTAATATGTTTTTTCTTATTGAGTTAGTTAAAATCACAACTAATTGGAAAATATATCTATATAATCTATCATATACATATCCCACTCATATAGTTCTGTAATCCCTTGGTCCTTATAATTCTTTAATTAATTTGGGTAAAACTTATTTTAATGTTGAGAAAACATTCATTAAAACTATATATCTTTTTAAAACAATATTAATTATTAATTTATGTGTCTTTTTATATTGATTCCTCTTCCTTTTTCATTATTCTAGTTTGTTTCACCTTTGGGATGATCCTCTCTAGAAATTTTTCACTTAGGATATTTTCCTCTCTCAATTTGAGAACAAATATTTCTATAATCCCTAGGAAACTATTCTACTATTCTAATATTACTTATTATTAAACATATTTCTTCTATATAACCCTAAAATTATATTGATATAATTTTTTATATGTTAGGGAAAATGAAATCTTATTGATTTTGGGTTTTTGGTTATGCAGATCATATTTTTGACTCGATCTTATATTTATCTACGATATAAAATATATCGATTTGATAATGGTTGGTAGTTTTATATATTTCCATTATTATATATTAACTTATGGTTCATATTATATTTTACATTATTTTCCTTCCTATTTTTTTGAATTAAAAAATAAAATATTTTTTTGGGGATTTGATTTATTTATTATACCATATTTTTGGAGTTTTTATTGGTGTTTATTTTTCAACTAGGTATAGTGTAATGTTATATATGTTATGAATGTTTTAAATAAAAATATATGTTTTTTATTTATGGGGAAAACACATTTTCTGATATAGTCCCTACTTGACCAGCGCCTTTATGATTAAAATGAGCTTCATTTGAATTCAAGTTGAATTAAATGGATTAAGGCCTTGTTTGGTTATAAAATAATATAATATGTAATTTTATTTGACTGAGTTATTTTAAAAAAAATAATTAGATTTATTTATAATATGTTTATTTATAAAATAAAAATTATTTCGTATATTAATAATTCATATTTATATAAATTTAATAGTGTCATTATTTTTAGGATATATGAAATGTTGTTCATTATACATGAAATTTCAAGGTTTCTTTTATATTATTGACAATTAATGAAGAGTAAATCTTATCACAAAAATTTTGTAATAAGCAATTATTAAGGATTCAATTGAATTTATCACTATAGTATAAAAATACAAAGAGATGTTATAAAATATTCCTCATCCATGAATGTAGAGGGCATGTAATGTTTCCATAGAAATATAGAGAGTCTAAGTGACCACCCAATACCCAAAATAACTTTTTAGTCCCAAATGATAACTTCCATCCTTAAGGAGATGCAATGATTGTGATGGAAAAAGATTTTATTATAAATAATAATGGAATAGGATATTCATGGGTATAATAACATAAATGGACTATACTATAATGGGTATGTAATGATATTTGAATAGGAAATGGAATATAAAGTGGATAACTAAAAAGAAACATAAAAATATGATATTGAGATTGATAAGGAGATAGGGGAGTGGGGGAGTGAGAGAAAATAATCCTTACCCATTATGGTTCTCCCTCAATATATGAAGAAAAAACCTCATTTTCAACCTTAACGGATTCTTAAAGAAAGTCAATAAAGATATTATGAGAGTAAAACTATGAAAAGGTTTTGTGGGGTGATATTGATGGGGTTTTATTTATTATAAAATTTGGTGAATAAAAAAATAATTGTTTAATTGGATTTTGGAATCTTGGTATTAAAATAATAATATTTACAAATACAAATATGGTTTCTAAAAAATATATTAGTGCTTATTAACCATAAATATCCCATACTTTGTGGTTGTATTTGTTGTTAATAACTATAGGTTCCTTAATTAATAAAAATATGTTAATATGTGATGAAGGTTTTTTAATTTTGAAAGTTTGATAGAATGATTATTAAGTGATTCCAAAGTTTCCATGACGAATACTTATTGGAAATAGTATTTATAAGAAGATATTATAATATTTATTCCATCCATATGTTTTCAAGAATAGAATATTTTATGTGTGAATGTATAGATTAAGTGAGAGATTAAAATCAAAGGTTTGAAGTTGATTTTGTAGAATTCTACAAGATGGTATGTTTTCACTATTATGTGTTGTAAATGTTATTAAAATAAAAAATAAAAAATTGGCAATCTATTTTTCCATTTCAACTATCCAAGCATCTTAACTGCTAGTAGAATCAATTCAAGCGTAAAACAAGGATCTGATTAGGAGAGGCATAGAGAATGGATATCAACTGCATGGGTTAGCATGAGTATGAAGGGGTGAAGGATTCTTATCAGCCTTTATGGTGGGTCAGTCATGGTGAAGAATTGATGGAAAAGAACATTTACAATAATATATTTTAAGATATTTCCATCCATATGTTTTAAAAAAAATAATATTTTATGTATGAATTTATGGGTGAATTGAGATATTAAAATGAAAGGATAGAGTTTGAGTTTTAAGTGTACTATAAGCTAATATGTATTCATTATTATGTATTGGGAAAAAATTAAAATAAAATCAAAAAAATTTGCAATATAATTGGCCAGCTCAACCTAACAAGTAGCCAAGCCACCAGTGTCAGCTGGTCAAGATTAAAGTTGGGAGTGAATTGAGATAGGATTTGAGATTGCATAACACCTACATGGGTCAATGTAGGTGTGAAGGTGTGAAGTATTTATAGTAGACACTATGGGGTTAAGAATGATGGACCACTTGTGAGAACCAACACCAATTTACTTCATTGATTATGTGATGGAGTTCATTTTATTATTAAGTGGATCTATCTAGAGTTCCATTTTGATGTGGGATCAATATTTTTATAAAACTTTTCATTCATTTTAAATGTGAGCATGAACTATCTTAAACCATGATTAATTTTTTCATATTTTACCTCAGGGTCACATAATAATCCCATGTTTCACCAAATCTAATCATACCATGAGTGGAAAAAATTAATGAATACACTCATAGAAAGCATGAAATTGTGAAATTGTTTGCATAAAACCTATTCAAGTTGGAAATGGACATTGATATGAGAAAAACTAGAAATATCATCTAATCTGAACACATATATAGTGGTGAATACATAGTATAAAGAAGCTGATTATAATAGTGTGCTATTGTTTGATCGTTGTTGATATGTCATGGTGATTTAAACTCAATGATACCAACAGAATTAAATGATGTGAGACTCAAAATAGGAGATCCAGATTATGAAGTGAGGTGTCAGCACATATCATATTTTTTTAATAGGATAATTATTATATGCATAAAATAATTTTCATACACATAGGGGAATTTTCTTATAATTAATTTATTTTGGAATAAAATAAATTTTCATAGGATAATTTTTCATAATAGAATTCTAGATAAGAATATTGGAAAATTTTCTTTTTGAGGTGAGACTTGAATCCTAGAGAAAGTGTGGAAATCTAGGAATCTTAATAAAATATGGAAACATGATTAAAAAAATAATTAAAATTATGGTGACTATATATGATGATGTTGTAAGTGTTGAAATTAATTAAAATATCACAAATATGTGATTCAAGATGGCTTTTCACTATGAAGCATAGTGAAGGTGGAAGTTACATGGATGGAAGTTTAAATCATTGAGTGTTATTTCTTGGAATAAGTGGTCATATCTTATAGTTTAATTATGCATGTAAAATTACTAAGTTTTTTACATGGATATTTATGTGGTGTTGTGGTAATATAAGGAAAAAATATATGTTTCATGAGTCACCTAATGAAATACCTATAATTGCATGTGCATGGAATTTCGAGGAGTGTCGAGACATGCCTAACATATATATATGGTCATGGAGGTGTCTTAAAATAGTAGTAATTGTGGATGAAGGATTTGAAATATTTTAAATATATTGTGAATTTTAAAACCCCATGTATTCAGGAGGATAAAATGAAAATAGAATATTGAATATCTTGAGCATTAAAGAATGATATTGTATTATATTCAATTGTGAGATCTTAGGGAATTAAGAACTAAAATAATGATAAAAATATTCATGAGTCATTATGAATATAAAGACAATAATAGGAAGAAAAAATGGGGCTCAAAACTATTACTATTATTACACCATCTATGAGTCAAAAAACTAGAGAGAGATCTAACTCATATATTCTTGCTGCACATTTTGGAGATTAAATAAGAATGAAAAGGACATTCTAATACTCATGTCACCTTACTGGTATCTAAGAATATGTTCTAAGTATAAATAGATCCTTCAATAGTAGTCCAAATGAGAAGAATGTTTCATTTTTAAAATAATTTATAAAGAAGAAGAATGAGTTTTGATATGGGATTGACATTGTACTTAGTGATTATCTATTATTGTAGAGACTCTTAAAGAACCACTGTGATTAAATATCACACTGATTCTGAGTGGAGAACAATTCTGGACTATATGTGTGTGTTTTTATCACTCATTGGTTATTGAATAAATGTTCATTTTTTCATGGAGTAATCTTGAAGAACAAGTGGTAATTGTCTAAATATCCCCATTTAATAATTGGTGGTAACAATATAAACAATGTCATGAATTCAGGAAGTTGATTAACTTACATTTTGGGTTCTCGATGATATTAACCCAATCATTTTTTGAAACTTTAACTGCACTTGTAATCACTATAATTCTATATTTATAATAAAATTTCCATATTCAACAAAAGTCAATCACAATAATGATTAGGCTCTCAAATTGAGTGTGAACCTTGTAAATATTATGTACTATGTAACGCCGCGACCCTAGTTACCCATAGTCAGTGAATTATTACATAACATTGGCATAATAAAAAAAGATCAAGTCTCAAAAGACCAATTAGTTTAGTAGCCTTGGAAGTACAAGATACATTCATAAGGTTTACATTACATCATAAAATAGAAAACTACAAAAACATTGTTTTCATAGACAACAATTAGATCCCATAGACTATCCCTATAGGTCAATCATAATATACTTCTTCGCATACTGGGAAAAATAAAACATAGAAAGGGGTGAGCTCAGATGCTCAGTAAAGATAACAATATAGTGGAAACTTTCATAAATAAGAATAAACATTTAAGGAAATGTATAAAACTAAAAAAATCCTTTTCAACATAAACTTCATCATAATATGGAAAACATAATTCAAAATAATTCCATTTACTTACTCACATGGATATTCTACTAGTCTAATAATCACATGCAATATCAATAGACACTTTCATAATGATGGAATGCATAATGCCAGACTTTCATAACCACATAGTCAAGGCCTTGTGCCAAGACTACAAATAAGATTTTGTCAAGGCCTTATGCCAAGACACTAGTTTGTCTCATGAGACCTACCGATGCATTGAGGAGCTCTAGCAAGCTCCACCCGTCACATACTATGTCCAATGCATTCCTCATATGAAAAGGTTTAAACATAACATAAACATTCATATTAAAACTAGCATACGAAATGTCAATACTTTATCCATAAACCATGAAGGATATAAAAATAACACATCAATAGTCAAACATATCACAAAACCTTCAATACAATATGGAAGTTTTGTATCATAATAAATTAACTTCAAATAATCTTAAAATCCATCAAAGTATGTTGACATAGATGAAATCAAAACCCTTTTTAGAGAAAGATATCTTTCTATTTTGAAATCATTTAAAATTCATATAATTATAAAAGAAAGAATTTATTTTGGAAATATTCTTATAATCTTATAAGGGAATCTTTTATGATGTTATAATTGCAGAAAATAGCCACACCCGCCGTATAAGTTAAAAAAAGCCATTCTTATCTTAATTCTGTCGAAAAAGTTATAAAGGACTTTGTTTGGAAAATGACAGAAAGATTCTTTTATAAACATCTTATAAAAAGTCAAACAAGGGTATAAATTACTTTAAACCATAGTCTATAAAAATAGTAATAATATTTTGAAATACATTTTTAAGAAACATGGATGTGGATGATAAAGATGTCCCAGTAGATACTTATGTAAAAACAACCTCGGATAATAAAGAGATTGTGAAATTAACCCTTACCTTGTACTTTTCCTTGATCGAGGGTTGGTTAAACTCCTATATAATGGTGAAATAATTGATATTAAATTATACAAGAACCATATACATTAATATGGTATCATATATTATCTTTTAACATTGCTTTGTCAATAATATCTTAGTATTATCGTTGTTTTGGGTGTTAACGGATTTGTTTTCCTTTATATTCTTTTTTATGTGAGCCATATTTGTTATGTATGGGATGTATATTATTCATATACATAATTATATCAAGTCTTTAAAAATTATTTTTAATCATCTAATGAAAATTAGTCTTGAATGGATACGATGAGGAATGAATCTCATCGCATTCTTGGAGACGGTAATCTGTACGTACGCACGAGCGACAATATCATTCTTTTGATATTAAAATAATTTATAATTGGATGGTATATCATATATATAGAATAATTATAATTTTATATTTATTATTTACATCAATTACACATCATTATTATACCCATCCAAATAATAATGTATTTAATAACAATTACACCACGACGTGGAGATGGTAAGTCGTACGTACGCATGTATGGTGACATGTCATTCAAAGGATGGATAGAATAATGAATATGGTTTTACCATACTTATAATAGCATCATATTATATAGAAGATACTGGAGTTATTATTTTAGAATGGAAACAACAAAGAAAGAGGAAGTGGAAGAAGAAAGGAACTTGAAAGAGGTTATGAAATATTTACCTCTTCTTCGGGTTCTTCCTTTTGATTTGATCAAAAGGGCTCATTAGGTTGGCTTTCTGACTAAAGTAAGGTCTCTAGGATGTAGCGAGGATATTTGATATGGTATTTGGGAAGGGTTTTTCCAAGCCAAATATCTTTGATGGTGTGAATTAGAGAGAAGGGGGAGTGCCCTTTTATAAGAGGGGTGAGGGGCACCTTAGGAAAAGCTAGAAATATTATTTTATAATAAAGTCATTTTCGGTTTCTAATGGCTCCAAAATGAATTATTTAAAGGATAAGGTGGGGATGGGTCGAAAACCACTCAATAAATAGGTTTTAGACAAGTTTGGGTTACTATATTATCCTTATCTTTTAGATTTAACTCTTAGATAAATAGTTTGACATTTACCATGTCTCTTTGTATTTTTTATATTATATGGTTAATAAACTTACTATATACTTCAAATGGAACCCCAATTGTTTCATTAATAATAAATCTATCATTATATAAGTCTTTTTTCTAAACCATATATTTTTAGGAATATAATATTAATTAATAATATAATATTTGTTTTAAAAACTCTTTTTTGTCAATTTTGACACCATTTGGTATTTTGTTTTTGCTAAATTCATAACAGCCTTATTACTTCGAAAAAGATTCATCTAACCAACCCTAATATGTAATATTAACCTATAAAAATAGTGTAATTCTAAAAATTTTCAAATTACATTTATTTGGATATTTATAATATCAATTATTTTAATATTTCATTAATTCGGTAATTACTGCATCATCATTGTATCATAAATAAATTAAATTATTTAATGTCTAAAAAATATAAATAAAATACCATTATGTAGGAAATATTTTCAGGTTTATAATTAATTTTTATATTCAAATTTATATTATGTGTAACCCTATATTAAAAATATTTTAGTTATTAAACTTTGATTTTAACTCTTTTAACTCTTCTTTGAATTAAATAATAATAAATTTCCTAATCTAATCCAAGTGGACCTAAAATATCATATTTTATTCCTAAGGTTTTTTTGGTCAAATTATACTTATCCAATAGAATTATGACATGTGTTAGGGTAATAATAATATCATTTTTACCCTTAATTACCCTATTTACTTTTAACTGTGGTAAATAAAAGTAAAAACTTACTATTCACCAAAAATTATTTTCATCTTATTGAAATAAATTTTACTTAATGATATCAACCATGTCTCTCTGATTTTTGAAATTCAACTCACAGAAACAGTAAAATTAAGTTTTATGTTAATTTGTAAATTCTCCTAGGAGGTGGGTAAAAGACGGTGAAAAGTTCAATAAAATTTTTATATATCTAAAATTATTATAAACTGACTCCAATTAATTACATTGAACTTATATATGTATTATGTATATATTTTGACCTAAAATAAATTTAAATAAAATAAATAATTATTTAAATAAAAATTTGGTTTTAAACTATAACTGAGTGTTTTTCACTAATCATCAAAAATAGAAAGTTTTCAGAAAAATACCAAAAATTTACCCTAAGCTAATTTCTATATTTTGAATATGAAAATGAAGTCCATTTTTAATGATAAAATTTATAAAATTTCAAAAAGTGGGTATAACTATTCATAACGGCTAGTTTGATTGGTTGTGGTGTGTTAGAACTCGAAGTTGCATACAACACACACTACTGTATTATTCAAAGAGAAGCGTATCGTGGAAGCTTGGGGTGTTACATTCTCCCCTCCTTAAAATAATTTCATCCTCGAGATTTCTAGAGTATTACTGCGTAAAACAACTCAGGTGGTTCTTCATCATAATTTCTTCAGGTTCCCACGTTGCCTCTTCCATCTTATGATTTCTGTTGAACTCTCTCTGAGATGGTTATTTTAATAATCCCATATCATTTTTGTATTTATGACAATTTAGTCTTTTGTTAAAATTGTTCTAAATATGTTTATATTTTTTTAATTCAAGTTTACATATGTTTATCTATGTTAATTTATGTTTTACTGTTGACCTGGAAGTATTCTGGAATCAAACAGACACTTTGTGAGAATTCCATGTCTTGACTCACCGTTAGTTAGTTTCCGGTCGCACCAATGATGAATGGTCGCACTGATGAAGAGCAAGTCACCGATGATGAACGATCGCACCAATAAGAATAGTCACACCGATGAAGAGCAAGTCACCGATAGGAACGATCGCACCGATAGCAACTGTCGCACCGATAGCAACAGTCGCACCGATGGCAACGGTCGCACCGATGGCTACCAAAGATCTAAAGATCCGCCGATCATGAGTCACTGATACCGATGATCATGAGTCACCGATACTGATGATCATGAGCTACCGATACCGATGATCATGAGCTACCGATACCGATGATCATAAGCTACCGAAACTGATGCAGATTCAAAATGACTCACCGATCTCATGACTCACCGATAGTCATAAAAACTGTTTGAATTTATATTAACTCCTATTTAATTCCAATGGTCATATTTGATGTTTTTAATGCAATTAATGATATTTAATGTTAGTTGTTGGCATGTCAGGGGACCATACCTCGTACCTATGAAAAGTTAATCATTCCCATTGCTGGAGCTCTTGGAATAAAAGGAAGATCGAGCTGTAGTAAAAAGGGAATGCGTGAAAAGGCGTAGAGATAGAATTCTTCCATGCGCATACATACATGAAAAGAAGAACACACTAGGAACTTGAAGAAGACATTTCATGATCTTCAACCAACTCTTATGCATGCAACCCATCACTACTGAATAATACACGAAGAACACTGGAAATCCGAGAACATACTCACTTGTGAAGGACACCAAGATGAACCACGATACTCTGTTTTTCAACAGAAGAACCAGAGAAGGACTCAAAAGCATTTCTGTTGAATCTAATGAGTCCATAGCTACACTGGTAATCTCTAGAGCATTTTAAACTCTTACCTACTATCTCTAAGTGATTAATTTATTTAAATTTTGAGCAGTGTGTGTCCTCTGTATACTTTACACACACACTGTCTCTTGTGCTGAACTGGAGGATACTAAATCCTCATTAAAAACTCCATACATCATACTGTATCCCACTGAGGATAGTGGCAGAGGTCAAGTGTGACCTGAATAGCTTGTGTGTTGTTGTCTTTGTTTTCCCATGAAGAACAGTGGTAGAGGTATTATGACCTGGATAGTCTTTGTACTGTTGTTTATCCCAATCTAGGGTGTGGATCAAATTTATATAAATTGTTTGAGAGGACTAAGTCTCTGCTTAAGACTGAACCTCTTGGTTATATCTACTATGCTTTTTAATATAAGTCTAAAGTATACTACATATATCTTTTATATTCCGCTGCTATTACTTTGAAATACAAAACTATTTTAAAGTTACTTTGATAGTTAAATTAGCAAGTTTTTATACTTATTGTGAACCAGTAGGGTAGCTTCAAAATATAATTTAATCCTATGATTAAATTGACTGAGATCTAATCAATCTTTAAGAAGCCAATTGAAAATTTACAATATATATAAATTCACTACAGTTTAACTTTGTTTTTAAATTGGGGGATTTTAAGAGAAACCCTTTTTTAACATAAATTTTAATTGGAACTCAATTCACCCACCTCTTGAGTATCTACTCTAACCAACATTTGGTATCAAAGGTTTTGTTTTTTTTATCAAAGTTTTAAAATACTCAATTTTACAACTGTGATTTTAGTTAATTTTAAATATCTTAAATTTCAGTTAGTTCTAAATTTTATCTCTTTAAATTTATTTTTTAAACTCTAGTTATGGATAATAGACTAGAAGGTGCAGATACCAACAGGCCACCTTTCTTTAATGGAACAAATTATGCCCAGTGGAAACTGAAAATAAAAATTCATTTAGAAAGTATTGGATTTGATATCTGGACTACTATAGAAACTGAATATAAGATTCCATCAACTGTTAGAACTACTTGGGGTGAATCTACTAAGATAGCATACAATAATAATTGTAAATCTATGAATGCATTTTATTTTGCTTTAAGAGATGAATATTTAAATAGAATATCTACTTATAAAACTACCTATGAAATATGGGATACTTTGAGTGTTTCTCATGAAGGAACAACTAATGTTAAAGAAATGAGATTGAATACATATACTATTAAATATGATAATTTTAAAATTAAGATTGATGAACCTATCTATGACATGTATCTTAGGTTCAATGAGATTGTCAATACAATGATCTCTCTTGGAAAAGATGTCACTGCTAAGGAACAAATCATGAGAATATTGATATGTCTACCAGATCAATGGAGAGGAACTTCGGTTTCAATTAGAGAATCATGTGACATAAGCAAGTTACCAGTCAAGGAGCTCATTGGTAAGCTTATGATGTATGAAGAAGAAATCAAGGTGAATAAGAAGGATGATTATGAACCTAAAAGGAATTATATAGCTTTTAAATCTACTACTTTGAAGAGCAAGGACAAAGACAAAGTTCAAATACAAACTGAAAGTTCAATAAGTGAATATTCAGACTCTGACAGTGATGCTAAGATGGCTCAAATAGCCAGGAGATTCAAGAAGTTCTATAGGAAGAAGAAATTATTCAGAAAATCTAATTACAAAGGAAAGTATGAAAACAAAGGACATTGGAAAAAGGATTGGAAAAATCCTGAAAATAAGGATGAAGTTGTCTGCTATGAATGAAAAAAGAAAGGTCACATTAAAGCAGACTGTCCAAAATTGAAGTTCAAAAAGAAACATGACAACAAGGATAGTAAGTATAAGAGAGCTATGAAAGCTACTTGGAGTGCTTCAGAAGACAGCACAAGTGAATCTGAAGTTTTTGATTCTGAAAAGAATCATGCCAACATGTGCTTCATGACGAATACCTCTGAGGTACCTGTTTCCCCTATGCTGAATGATTATTATTCTGGAACTGATTCTGAATCTGAAAACATGTCTAGTGAGTAACTTTTTGAATATTGTAATATTATAGAAGAAACATTTAATGAACTTAAGTACAAGTATAAATCCTTAAATAAACAGCATGCTCTCACCTCAAATGCTAAATCTTCACTTGATATAGAAAAGGAAAAGAATGGTCAACTGTTAAAGGAAAATACTGAACTAAAGTTGTCTAATGAACAATTAAGGAAGAATTAGAAAAATTTACAAATAGAAAAGATACACTTACACAAATTCTAGGAAAACAAGTGGCACCAAAATATACCACTGGAATAGGCTATCAACCTGGACAGAGATAGCTTACTAAGACTAGATTTATTCCTAAATCTGGACAAAATTGTGCTAGTTCTAGTTCTGGTAATTCATATGTCTCAACTAGTTATTCACACAGTTATAGATCAAATAGAGTTTATCTTTCAAAATATGTTGAATCTCTTAATTATATGAGACCAATAAGACAAATTTGGATACCCAAAGCTTTTATTGCTAACCTATCTAGACCCAAGAGGATCTGGGTACCAAAATCATTTTCCATCTAAATCTATTTTATAGGAAACATGTTTGAATAATTCTCACAAGAAGATATGGTACTTGGATAGTGGATGTTCAAGAAATATTTCTAGAGATTACTCATGCTTCAAGAGTCTAATGAAAGTTGATGGAGGCCATATCACCGTTGGTGATAATTCTAAAGGAAAAATCATCAGCCTAGGCTAGATTGGTAACACCGATTCAGTTTTGATTTCTAAAGTTTTATTTGTTGATGGACTTAAATACAATCTATTATGTATTTCTCAGTTATGTGATGATGGCTTTAATTTCAAGTTTGAAAATGATTCTTGTAATGTTTTTAACTCTAAAAATGTTTTGGTATTTTATGCTTTGAGAAATGAAAATGTTTATGCTGTTGATTTAAATTCTTTATCCAAAAAAATGTTACTTGCCTAAATGATTTTTATAAAGAATATTAGCTTTGGCACAGAACATTAGGACACTACAATATACATTCACTTAGAAAGTTGACTAGGAAGAACTTGGTTAGATACATACCCAAACTTTAATTCCCAAATGACAAAGTTTTTAATCCCTATTAAAAGGGAAAGCAACATAAAGTTTCTTTTAAATCAAAGAAAGAAGTCTCAACTTCTCAACCTCTCGAGTTGATTCACATGGACTTGTTAGGACCTTCTAGAGTTTCTAGTTGAAATGGGAAGCACTATGTCTATATCCTAGTAGACAAATTTTCTAGATATACTTGGGTATACTTCTTAGCTCAAAAGAGTGAAGCTTGTTCTTACTTTATTAAATACTCCAAGTCTGTAGAAAACCTTATTGGACTTAAGATTAAAACCCTGAGAAGTGATCAAGGCTATGAGTTTGAAAATCATGAATTTGAATCTTATTGCTCACACAATGGCTATAGTCACAACTTTTCTGCTCCTAGGACACCTCAGCAGAATGGTGTAGTAGAAAGAACGAATAGAACCTTTCAGGAAATATCAAGAACCATGCTTAATGAATATGACCTACCTATTTACTTTTGGTCTAAAGTTGTCAATACAGCTTGTTATGTCATCAATAGTGTCTTGATCAGACCAATTCTCAAGAAGATCCCTTATGAATTATGGAATAATAGAAAGCCTAAAGTTAGTTACTTCAGTGTCTTTGGTTGCAAAGTTTTTATTCTCAATACTAAGGATAATCTATACAAATTTGCATCCAAGAGTGATGAAGGAATCTTTTTAGGATATTCAATATCTAGCAAATCCTATAGAGTTTTTAATAAGAGAACCAAGTGTGTGGAAGAATCTTTTCAAATCAAGTTTGATGAAACTGATCCACATGAACCTAAATCATCTCTTGAGAATCTTGAAGAAGATTTATATATTCTGAACCTTAATGATAAAATCAATAAACCTATTGTAAAGACAAAAAGTTCTGGAAATGTTCCAGAATCCACTTCTATAGAACCTGAACCTAGAAAAGATCCTGAAATCTCTAGTCCTACCTTTACTAGATCAACTAGGATTCTAAAGAATCATCCTTTAGATGTTGTTGTTGGTAATCTTAGTAGAGGGACACAAACAAGAGCTTATCTAAGAAACCAGGTTGAACATCAAGATTTTCTTTCACAGTTAGAACCTAAAAATGTTGAGGATTCTATCAATGATGAGTTTTGGGTAATGGATAAATAAGAAGAACTAAATCAGTTTGAAAGAAACAAAGTCTGGGAACTAGTTGACAGACCTAAGGACACTTTGACCATAGGCACTAAATGGGTTTTTAGAAATAAAGTTGATGAGTCTGGAAACATGGTTAGAAACAAAGCTAAGCTATTTGAACAAGGATATAGTCAAGAGGAAGGTATAGACTATGAAGAAACCTTTGCACCTGTAGCTATATTAGATGCTATTAGGATTATACTTTCCTATGATCTCATATGAATTTCAAGTTATATAAAATGGATGTTAAAAGTGCTTTTATAAATGGTTTTATTATTGAAGATGTTTTTGTTGAACAACCACCTGTATTTACTAATCCTCATTTTCCAAATCGAGTTTTTAAACCTTCTAAAGCTTTATATGGTTTAAAACAAGCTCTAAGAGCTTGGTATGATAGACTTAGTAGTTTTCTTATTTCAAAAGGTTTTACTAAAGGGATTTCTGATCAAACTATTTTTATTAAAAGAATTTCTAAAGATGTTTTGATAGTACAAATCTCTGTTGATGATATTATTTTTGCATCTTATAAAAATGATTTATGTACTGATTTTTCAAAAAGTATGCAAAATGAATTTGAAATGAGTTTAATGGGAGAACTCAAATATTTTCTTGGATTTCAAGTTTTTCAAAATGAAAATGGTATTATTTTGAATTAAAGTAAATATACAAAATATCTTTTAAAACGTTTTGGCTTGGATAGTATTAAGGAAAATGATACACCTATGATTATAGTCTGTAAATTTGATACAGATGAAACTGGGAAACCAGTGGATCAAACAAATTACAGAGGTATGATTGGAAGCTTACTTTAACTTATAACTAGTCGATCAGATATTATGTTTAGTGTGTGTATGTGTGCAAGATTTCAAGATAATCCAAAAGAATCTCATTTTTTTACTGTTAAAAGAATTTTCAAATATCTTAAACATACTGCAAATTTAGGTTTGTTTTATTCAAAAAGACAATCTTTTGACTTAATGAGTTATTCAGATGCTGGATTTACTGGTTGCAAGTTAGATAGGAAGAGCACATCTGGAACATGTCATCTTTTAGGAAAGTCTTTGGTATCTTGGTGTAGTAAGAAATAGAACTCTGTTACATTATCTACTGCTGAAGCAGAATACATTTATAAGGCCCCAGCCTTAAACCTTACTTAATCTTGAGTTATTACAAGATTACACATTGAGGATCTTTTCGGGTTTAGAGTTTTAGAGAATTAGATCATAAAACTTGCATTACATTCCACATATAAACAAAGTGGTTACATAAAGATAGTATTCTTCATTCCCATCAATGGAAACACATTTAAAATAAAACATGGATTATTTCTTGACACTTCCTTGACACTATCATCATATCATGTACCTTTCCCTTGACCTGTGAAAAACATTTCAAAAAAACTTGGGATGAGCATAAAAAGCTCAGTATGGGTTATAAAAACATGGAAAGGAAACATGAGTTCATATATACATAATAATGAAATCATACTTTACCCATAAAACATTGGCACTTTAACATACCTCATATAATCATGAATAAATCATAGAAATCATAAGACAAAAAGGTAACTTGAGGCATTCATAACATTCTTACGTAGGGAGTAACCCTCTAGGTTACGTTTGGAATACCCATCACAGTATATTCCCTAAAATCTCTTCGGAGAAACCTTAACGTTTCACTCCTTCGCGTTACCCAATGCATTGGAGAGCTATAACGGGCTCACCCGCCCTTAGTTTATCACGGAACTACCCGTCTTCATAATAATTCCCAAGAACCATAACATAATCATATCACATAAAACATGCATAAAGGAAACAAAACATTTCCACATTTCAATCACGAGATATCAATACAACACATTGATATATAAAAAAAACATTATGAAAACCATTTTCAATACCATATTAAAAGAAAAGTAAAACATGGTATTTATTTTTCTTTTAAAAAGAAGGTACGGCTTCTAGAGGAAGCCGAAACTCAAATAACGGTCACGACGGTGGAGAAGTCGTTGTCGCCGCATACGTACGACAAAAACATTCCCTTTTGTCTTTTAGTAAACGCTTCGTATAAAAAGATTCCTTTGAATAAACGTAAAAGTCAAAGGGGTTTATACACCGTATAAAAGAAAGTTGTGTATAAAATAAAATATGCCTCAACGAAAGGAGATTGAGACGAAGTCCCATACCTCGTATCCGACTTGACCCGACCGTTCTTTAATCTCCTGAATAATAAACTTGAGTTAATATATACTTGCTTATGAACATTTTTCAAGTTCATTATTCCTTTTATACCATGTTATGAACATCATGTAATCATTTAAGTTAATAGTGTTCATTTTGTCGGTATTTGGTTCTTAAGTCAAAAATAGACTTCTTACATTACATGTTGTTAATTTAGTCAAAGGTTCATTATATCCAGAATGGTATTCATGATGTAGATATCATATATTTCATATATATCTATTACATACATGCATTTATAATATTACATAATCATTTAGAGGTAAGAAATGAAATGCACCGTTCATGGAGACGGTAAGCCGTACGTACGCATGAACGCTACTTTCATTTCTATTTCGTATTTTATCGAATGGAATCATAATGATATAAAGGTATATTATAATTCCAGTATAATATCATATATAATATCATAGTTCCATCCTTTATATGTCCCACATATGTTATTTAACGAATCAAATCACTTTGAGGGGGCGGTAGTCCGCACTTCCTAAAATGAAGATATCGTGTTTACCCATAATGGAAACCATAAAGGTATGCCCAAAATGAAAAAACAGAAGCTTAAGGAAAACATAAACATATTATATATCATATATAAAAATAGTGACATCATAATGGCCACCTTTGAAGGTGTTAAATGAGTGTTGAACAATCATCGTTTCGGGAGGCAGAATTTCGCCATCCACGGAAACCGTATGTTCTTTAACCATTTGATGTAGTTGTGTGAGAGTGTAGCTCAAATAAATATTATAACAACATCCTAGTATATTGAATATACTGGTTTTGTTACAAAAGAAGTAAATAAAAAGAGTTTAGGGGGTTGGAGAAGCAAAATAAAACAAATGAACATGAGAGAATGAATTACCTTTAAAAGTGTAACTCCTTTTGATTTGAGCCTAAAGGCTTCCTTTGAAAGGATTCTGACCAAAGGGAATCCTATAGTATGAGGAGAGGGATGTGTAGAGAGTAAATGGGCAGGGGTTGGCCGAGCCAAAGGCTTGAGGAGTGTGTGAAATGAGGTAGAGGTGGGGGCCTTTTATAAGAGGAGAGGAGGGGAACTTTTGGAAAGTAAAGAAATATTACTTTATTTGAAAATGTGTTTCGGTTTTAAAAGGTCCCACATTGATATAATTCGTGGATAAGGTGATAAGGGTTCGAAATACACTCATCCAATTGGTTTTGGACATGTGTAGTTCATAGATTTTACATTATCTTTCCATTTTATTTAAATCGTCAAATAATGATGTCATCGCTGCACCATTATTATGTCATAAATAATTAAATTTATTTAATGTCTAAAAATTATAAAAAAAATACTATGATATAGGAAATCTTTTTATCTTTCCAATTACTATTTATAATCAAAATTTGGACTTGTATAACCCCACTTAAAAATTGTTTTCGTAAAACATATTATGTTTGTGTCATTTTCACTTTAACATTAAATAAAAAGTAATTTATGTCATTTCCCAACAAAAGTGGATCCATGGGGTCCCCAAGTTGACCCATGGAATGTCATGGTCGGCCATGACACAACCAATGAGGTTGGGACATGTGTCTAGGTCATTTCATTTTATTAAAGTATTATTTATACCTTAAACTACACTAATTACCACTAATCGCGATTAAAAACTTAATAAGTTACTATTCACCAAAAAATTATTTTAATCTCATTGAACCACATTTTACTTCTTAATGACAACCATGTATGTCGGATTTTTAAAATTGAATACACATTAGTGGTAAAATTTCATTTAACTGAAAAATCAGTTTGCTTGATTATCACTTAGTGGTTTCACTATTCATCAAAAATTGAAGTTTTTCAGAAAATTACCAAAAATTCACCCTAAGCTATATTTGATATTCCGAATTCAAAAATGAAGTCTATTTTACAAAATTCAATACATATAAGTCAAATTAATTAATTTAATAATCAATTCTCGCTGCCAGAGCAAATAGCGTGTTTTTACAAAACAATAAGTATCAAAAGATTGACACCAGTTTAAGTCTAATTTCAAAGTGAAATTGATTCCAATGACCACCATTGGATAAAATGGTAAAAATATATTCTAATTTCACTTCAAAAGCAATTAAAAACATAATCTAATCATATAAATAAATTAGATTAAAAAGCAGTTTTGATGTAAAATGTAGTATTTTTCACTATTCATTAAAAATGAACATTGTCAGAAAAATACCAAAAATTCACACAAGGTAAATTTTGATGTCCCAATCATAAAGGATAAGTTTATTTTGACAAACATAGTTTATAAAATTTTCAAAATATAGATTCAAGAATGGTTTGCCATCAAAAGGCAGTAAAACAATCTTTTAAGAATATTAGTGTATTCCATGCATAAGATTGTGTTTATTTTCATTTTAAGCCTCTAAAACACTATCTTAATCATTAATAGACATAGATAAAAATATCTATTATTCATTACTTACTTGGGATGTTACATCCTTCCCCCCTTTAGAAAATTGTGTCCCCGCAATTTATTTACTTATCGAATAAATGGGGGTACTTATCCTTCATTGCATTTTCAGATTCCCATGTTGCCTCTTCAATCATGTGGTTTTTCCAAAAAACCTTTACCTGCTTAATCACCTTATTCCGTAACACTTGCTCCCTGTGGTCGAGAATCTGGACCGGTTGTTCCTCATAAGATAGGTTCTCTTCCAGCTGAACTACCTCTGGACTCAAAACATGAGATGGATCTGGCATATACTTTCTCAACATCGAAACGTGAAAAACATTGTGTACCTGAGATAAACTCAGAGGTAAAGCCACTCGGTATGCAACTGATCCAACTCTCTCCCGAATTTCGTATGGTCCAATGAACCTTGGACTCAACTTTCCTTTCTTACCAAATCTCATCACACTTTTCCAAGGAGAAACCTTGAGAAAAACATGATCACCTACCTCGAAAGATAGATCCTTCCTCTGGTTATCCGCATAACTCTTCTGCCTGCTCTGAGCTGTTCTCATGTGTTTCTGAATCAGTTGAACTTTTTCTGCCATCTCTTCTACCAATTCTGGTCCCATCAACTTCCTTTCACCCACTTCATCCCAGAAAGCTGGAGTTCGACACCGCTTCCCATATAATGCCTGAAATGGTGTCATCTGTATACTGGAATGAAAACTGTTATTATATGAAAATTCAACTAAAGAAAGATGTTGGTCCCAACTTCCCTGATAATCCATAGAACAAGCTCATAGCATATCCTCCAATGTTTGAATTGTTCGTTCTGACTGCCCATCTGATTGAGGATGAAAAGCTGTACTAAAATTTAATTCAGTACCCAACGACTTTTGAAGGCCTTTCCAAAAGTTAGAAGTAAACCTGGGATCACGATCTGATACAATGGAGAGAGGAACTCCATGTAACCTGAATATCTCTTTAAGATACAAACGGGAAAGTTGATCAAGAGGGAAAGTATCTCGTATAGCAAGGAAATGAGCAGATTTGGTCAAATGATCAACAATAACCCAGATTGCATTATTACCTCGAGATGTCTTCGGTAATCCAACAACAAAGTCCATGGATATATTCTCCCATTTCCACTCTGGCACTGGTAAAGGCTGAAGCATCCCTTTCGGTAACTGCCGCTCTGCTTTAACCTGCTGACAAGTCAAACACTTCACAGTAAAATCAGCAATATCTCTTTTCATTCCATCCCATCAGTAATACTCCCGCAGATCTCTATACATCTTAGTACTGCCCGGATGAACTGAAAACGGAGAACTATAAGCTTCACATAACAACTCTCTCTTCAACTGTGAATCACAAGGCACACACAATCTCTTCCCAAATCTCAAAACACAATCATTATCAATGTTGAATTCAGGCAACTTACCTTTCTGAACCAGCTCTACCCTTTTCTGCAACTCACTGTCTTGCTTCTGTGCTTGCTTGATTCTATCTGATAGAGATGATCTCACTGATACCTGAAACAAAACAGAAGGACTTCCTGCACCAACAACTTCTATGCCAAAGTTCATCAAATCTTTAACCAAAGGATCACGTTCCAACCGCAACATTTTTAATGAAGCATTACTTTTTCGACTCAAAGCATCAGCCACTTTATTTGCTTTTCCCGGATGGTAATGAATTGTACAATCATAATCTTTGATTAATTCCAGCCATCTCCTTTGTCTCATGTTTAACTCTTTCTGAGTGAATATATACTTTAAACTTTTGTGATCGGTATATATTTCACACTTTACTCCATACAAATGATGCCTCCAAATTTTTAAAGCAAAAACAACAGCAGCTAATTCCAAATCATGTGTAGGGTAATTTACCTCATGAGTTTTCAACTGTCGTGAAGCATAAGCAATTACCTGATCATTCTGCATTAGGACGCAACCAAGTCCTTTCAATGAAGCATCACTGTATATAACAAACTCACCATTCCTGGAAGGTAGTGCCAAAACTGGAGCATTCACCAATCTTCTTTTCAATTCCTGAAAACAATCATCACATTCTTTTGTCCAGATAAACTTAACACCCTTCTGAGTTAGCTTAGTCATTGGACTAGATAACCGTGAAAAATTTCTAACAAACCTTCGGTAATAGCCCGCCAAACCAAGGAAGCTACGAATCTTGGTTACATTTGTGGGTCTTGTCCATTCTTCCACAACTTTTGTTTTTGCAGGATCAACAGTTATTCCATCTTTAGAAATAATGTGACCAAGGAAAGAAATTTGTTGCAACCAAAACTCACACTTGCTGAATTTCCCATACAGTTTCTTTTCTTTTAAGGTTTGCAAGATAACCCTTAAATGTTTTTCATGCTCCTCTTTACTTTTAGAAAACACCAAAATATCATCGATGAAAACCACCACAAACTTATCCAAGAACTCATGGAAAATTCTATTCATTAAGTCCATGAATACAGCAGGTGCATTGGTTAGCCCAAAAGGCATTACTACAAATTCATAATGGCCATATATCGTACGGAACGCGGTCTTCGGAATATCTGCCTCCTTTACCTTCAGCTGATGGTACCCCGATCTCAGGTCAATCTTTGAAAAAAACTGAGCTCCCTGGAGCTGATACAACTTCATTTGATGGCCCGACATCTGCTGAAGTAGTTGCAAAGGATTTCACCACCCCTTTCTTCTTGTATTCTAACTGCTTCCCATCACTCAAGCTCCTTGCCGGACACTCGTTTGCATAGTGACCCATCTCATTGTACTTATAACATTTCACTAACTGTAAATCAAATTTGTTCTTACCTTCACCTTGATCCTTTTCAGTGCAATCACGAGCCTTATGTCCCATCTTACCACATCGGTAGCACTTACCAGAATTCAGAAGACATTCCCCAGCATGCCTTTTGCCACACTTATCACAAACTGGAAACTTAGTTCTCTTACCATCAGACTTTTTTGAAGAATTATTACCTTTCTCCTGCCACCTCGGTCTCTTCTTCTACTGGTTGTTATAGAAAACTTGGTCATCAGCAAACTCCATTTCCACCTTCTCAGCACATCGAACAAGCTTTTCATAACTTTTAAACTCACGAGAAGCTAATGCCCTTCGATATTTTGGCTTTAATCCTGAGTAGAAACGATTGATTTTACTATCAAGGTCCCGGATAAAATTTGGAGCATACCTTGCCAATCGAGTGAACCTTTCTTCATAGGCAGCCACTGAGTCTTCCTCTTGCCTCAATTCCAAGAATTGCTTTTCCATCCTAAGTCGAACAGCCTTAGGAAAATACTTCTCAATAAACATACCTTTGAATTCATCCCAGTCAAGAGCATCAATCTCATCGGCGTCCCTGATATTTTTAACCATAGACCACCACTGATCTGCTTCACCCTCCAAACGGTAAATAGCAAGACTAACCTTTTGATTATCTGAACACCCCATGACATCAAAGATCTTCTCCAGTGCTTTAATCCACCCTTCAGCTAGCACAGGGTCAGATGATCCTCTGAATGATGGTGGATGTTGCCTCATGAAATGTTCCACCACTGACATGTTCCTCTGTGGTTGATCTGGCTGATCTCGTGCATGGATACCACCGCCATTTATCGCTTGAGTCAACTGCGCCATTACTACAACAAACTGTTCAGTTCCAATTCCAACCATTTTTGGATGCTGATTCGGAATGTTATTTCCTTCTGTATGCCTTCCTAGCACTGCTTCCCTGTTTCCCCTGCGGAAAACCATTCTGAACAAACATGTCTTAGATGAAGCAACATGGTAATCTTTAAATGCTATATCATTTCGAGAAAAAAAATTTGGATAATCATTTAATAGAATTCTAACTCCTAAAGTTATCTAAACCGACCTTTGATACCAACTATAAGGCCCCAGACTAAACCTTACTTAATCTTGAGTTATTACAAGATTACACATTGAGGATCTTTTCGATTTTAGAGTTTTAGAGAATTAGATCATAAAACTTGCATTACATTCCACATATAAACAAAGTGGTTACATAAAGATAGTATTCTTCATTCCCATCAATGGAAACACATTTAAAATAAAACATGGATTATTTCTTGACACTTCCTTGACACTATCATCATATCATGTACCTTTCCCTTGACCTGTTAAAAACATTTCAAAAAAACTTGGGATGAGCATAAAAAGCTCAGTATGGGTTATAAAAACATGGAAAGGAAACATGAGTTCATATATACATAAGAATGAAATCATACTTTACCCATAAAACATAGGCACTTTAACATACCTCATATAATCATGAATAAATCATAGAAATCATAAGACATAAAGGTAACTTGAGGCATTCATAACATTCTTACGTAGGGAGTAACCCTCTTGGTTACGTTTGGAATACCCATCATAGTATATTCCCTAAAATCTCTTCGGAGAAACCTTAACGTTTCACTCCTTCGCGTTACCCAATGCATTGGAGAGCTATAACGGGCTCACCCACCCTTAGTTTATCACGGAACCACCCGTCTTCATAATAATGCCCAAGAACCATAACATAACCATATCACATAAAACATGCATAAAGGAAACAAAACATTTCCACATTTCAATCACGAGATATCAATACAACACATTGATATATAAAAAAACATTATGAAAACCATTTTCAATACCATAGTAAAAGAAAAGTAAAACATGGTATTTATTTTTCTTTTAAAAAGAAGGTATGGCTTGTAGAGGAAGCCGAAACTCAAATAACGGTCACGACGGTGGAGAAGTCGTTGTCGCCGCATACGTACGACAAAAACATTCCCTTTTGTCTTTTAGTAAATGCTTCGTACAAAAAGATTCCTTTTGAATAAACGTAAAAGTCAAAGGGGTTTATACACTGTATAAAAGAAAGTTGTGTATAAAATAAAATATGCCTCAACGAAAGGAGATTGAGACAAAGTCCCATACCTCGTATCCGACTTGACCCGACCGTTCTTTAATCTCCTGAATAATAAACTTGAGTTAATATATACTTGCTTATGAACATTTTTCAAGTTCATTATTCCTTTTATACCATGTTATGAACATCATGTAATCATTTAAGTTAATAGTGTTCATTTTGTCGGTATTTGGTTCTTAAGTCAAAAATAGACTTCTTACATTACATGTTGTTAATTTAGTCAAAGGTTCATTATATCCAGAATGGTATTCATGATGTAGATATCATATATTTAATATATATCCAGTACATACATGCATTTATAATATTACATAATCATTTAGAGGTAAGAAATGAAATGCACCGTTCATGGAGACGGTAAGCCGTACGTACGCATGAACGCTACTTTCATTTCTATTTCATATTTTATAGAATGGAATCATAATGATACAAAGGTATATTATAATTCCAGTATAATATCATATATAATATCATAGTTCCATCCTTTATATGTCCCACATATGGTATTTAACGAATCAAATCACTTTGAGGGGGTGGTAGTCCGCACTTCCTAAAATGAAGATATCGTGTTTACCCATAATGGAAACTATAAAGGTATTCCCAAAATGAAAAAACAGAAGCTTAAGGAAAACATAAACATATTATATATCATATATAAAAATATTGACATCATAATGGCCACCTTTGAAGGTGTTAAATGAGTGTTGAACAATCATCGTTTCGGGAGGCAGAATTTCGCCATCCACAGAAACTGTATGTTCTTTAACCATTTGATGTAGTTGTGTGACAGTGTAGCTCAAATAAATCTTATAACAACATCCTAGTATATTTAAGATACTGGTGTTGTTACAAAGAAGTAAATAAAAAGAGTTTAGGGGGTTGGATAAGAAAAATAAAACAAATAAACATGAGATAATGAATTACCTTTAAAAGTGTAACTCCTTTTGATTTGAGCCTAAAGGCTTCCTTTGAAAGGATTCTTCCCAAAGGGAATCCTCTAGGATGAGGAGAGGGATGTGGAGAGAGTAAATGGGCAGGGGTTGGCCGAGCCAAAGGCTTGAGGAGTGTGTGAAATGAGGTAGAGGTGGGGGCCTTTTATAAGAGGAGAGGAGGGGCACTTTTGGAAAGTAAAGAAATATTACTTTATTTGAAAATGTGTTTCGGTTTTAAAAGGTCCCATATTGATATAATTCGTGGATAAGGTGATAAGGGTTCGAAATCCACTCTTCCAATTGGTTTTGGACATGTGTAGTTCATAGATTTTACATTATCTTTCCATTTTATTTAAATCGTCAAATAATGATGTCATCGCTGCATCATTATTATGTCATAAATAATTAAATTTATTTAATGTCTAAAAATTATAAAAAAAATACTATGATATAGGAAATCTTTTTATCTTTCCAATTACTATTTATAATCAAAATTCGGACTTGTATAACCCCACTTAAAAATTGTTTTCGTAAAACATATTATGTTTGTGTCATTTTCACTTTAACATTAAATAAAAAGTAATTTATGTCATTTCCCAACAAAAGTGGATCCATGGGGTCCCCAAGTAGACCCATGGCATGTCATGGTCGGCCATGACACAACCAATGAGGTTAGGACATGTGTCTAGGTCATTTCATTTTATTAAAGTATTATTTATACCTTAAACTACACTAATTACCACTAATCGCGATTAAAAACTTAATAAGTTACTATTCACCAAAAAATTATTTTAATCTCATTGAACCACATTTTACTTCTTAATGACAACCATTTATGTCGGATTTTCAAAATTCAATACAGATTATTGGTAAAATTTCATTTAACTGAAAAATCAGTTTGCTTGATTATCACTTAGTGGTTTCACTATTCATCAAAAATTGAAGTTTTTCAGAAAATTACCAAAAATTCAACCTAAGCTATATTTGATATTCCGAATTCAAAAATGAAGTTTATTTTACAAAATTCAATACATATAAGTCAAATTAATTAATTTAATAATCAATTCCCGCTGCCAGAGCAAATAGCGTGTTTTTACAAAACAATAAGTATCAAAAGATTGACACCAGTTTAAGTCTAATTTCAAAGTGAAATTGATTCCAATGACCACCATTGGATAAAATGGTAAAAATATATTCTAATTTCACTTCAAAACCAATTCAAAACATAATCTAATCATATAAATAAATTAGATTAAAAAGCAGTTTTGATGTAAAATGCAGTATTTTTAACTATTCATTAAAAATGAACATTGTCAGAAAAATACCAAAAATTCACACAAGGTAAATTTTGATGTCCCAAACATATAGGATAAGTTTATTTTGACAAAAATAGTTTATAAAATTTTCAAAATATAGATTCAAGAATGGTTTGCCATCAAAAGGCAGTAAAACAATCTTTTAAGAATATTAGTGTATTCCATGCATAAGATTGTGTTTATTTTCATTTTAAGCCTCTAAAACACTATCTTAATCATTAATAGACATAGATAAAAATATCTATTATTCATTACTTACTTGGGATGTTACAACATTGCTGCTGGTAGTTATTGTGTACAAATTCTGTGGACAAAACACAATCTTTTAGAATATGGATATGATTTTAAGCATGTTTCAATAAACTATGATAACACTAGTACAATTAACATATCAAAGAACCCTGTGTCTCACTCTAGAACAAAACACATTGATGTAAGGCACCACTTTTTGAGAGATAACTACCAAAAAGGTGATATTACTCTTGAGTTTATAGGTACTAAACATCAATTAGCTGACATTTTCACCAAGACCTTAAGCTTTGAAAGGTTAGATTTGATTAAACAAGAGTTAGGTATGAGAGATCAGTGAAACTGATCTGTCAAACCGATTTGTAAAACCGATCTGTCAAACCGATCAGTGAAACTGATCTATCAAACTGATTAGTGAAACCGATCTGTCAAACTAATTTGTGAAACTGATCAGTGAAACCGATCAGTCAAACCGATCTGTGAAACCAATCAGTCAAATCGATCTGTCAAATCAATTAGTGCTACCGATTGGGTTGTAATGTTTTTAAAATCATTATTGTCTGTTTAAAACGACGATGTATTACTTAATCAATATTCTATTGTTTTTGTAACCCTAAATGATACAAATAATGACCCGCGGCTATTTCATTCTCTAAATACTGTTGAAATTCCATTTCTCGCTGAACTCTCTCTTCTCTTCCTTGTAACCTGAGCCTTTTGAATCTTTCTAAGCCTCTCGATTGTCTCAAACCTCAGAATGAAAAATCAAAAGCGACAAGGGGAGAAATTTGAAGGTTCTTCACCTGTAAAGAGAGCTCGAGGTGAGTCAAGCAGTATGACACAGAGGTCTGTGAACCCGGATCTAGAAAAACGTGAATTTATAGCTGAAAAGGAAGTATGTTCAGAATGGGTTTTATCGAGCAAGTCTGCTCTGTTGAAAGTGTTAGAAATGCAAGTTTGGAAGAATTGGTTCTGTGATAATAGTCGATTATTTTACCCGAAGTTGGTGCATGAGATCTATTTAAACCTGAATGTAGTATTGGATGGATTAGAGGTTGCGAGATTGACTTTGATAGTAAAAGGGAAAATGATTACTTTTTCATCGAAACAGTGGGATAAATGTTTGGGAGTACCTCACAATGGAAGATATAAGGATTACGATGGTAATATCCCTCCTACTACTGATTACATTTCTTATGAGCTATCCCTGGAGTTATTGACTGGGAAGTCTGAATCGAGAAGGATATCTACTGCTGAGTTGGATGGTGAGAGTAGAATCTTGATTAAGTTTATTCAACATCAAATATGTCCTAGAAAAGGTGACTTTTCTTTAGTAAAGTATCAAGATATTTTTCTGTTATTCCTTTTGTGGAAGGGTGAAAATATCAATCTGTGTACATATTTTGCTGAGCATATTGTTGTGATGATAAAACCATCAAAGAAAGCTACTACTTTGTTTTATTCTAAGCAAATTTCTACCATGATGAAATTCTTGGGCTGTGTGGATGATGGAGATGAGTGTATCTCATCAATTAGCTTCTGTTTCAACAAGGTTATCTATAAGAGGATGAAAATAAGTTGGAACCCATGGAAGAAAGATTGTGTTGCTGGTGAGGAAAAGTTGTATGAGTCCTTCAATCCTACTGATCATCCAAGGAGACCAAAGGGGATAAGAGATCCTAGTTTAAAACCTGGTGAGGAAGTGGTTTATTCAGATAAGGAAGAGGAAGCTATAGTTCCTAAGAAAACTAGTGAATCTAGTAAGAAGGGAATAGAAGAAGAAGAAGATGGTGATAATATGAATGCTGAAGAGGAGGCTGAATCATCTCCTGATGAGAGGAGTGATCCTGATACTGTTAGCCCAAAGAAAAGAAGAATGGAATTTGGACCAGCTAGTCCACCTCTAAACCAACCAGAAATTGAACCTCTTTTAGATGATGATGATGAAGAAGAAGGTGAGACTAATGAGTCAACATCTGAGGAGTATGAATTCGGTAGTACAAATAGTTCAAGTGAGAGATCAGTTAATAATGATGATGATAAAGGCAATGATGGTGATGAGGGTGATGCTGATGGTGATAGTGATAGTATTAGTAGTGATAATAATAGTGGTGATGTTGATGATGCTAATGCTCGACCTATAGAAGGTCAGAATGTGATCCAAGATGATCCTCAACCCCAACCAAATGTGCAAGAAAATGTCCCTGAGGCTGAGAGAATAGAACAGTTGAAGATTGATGAGGTTGAGGAAGTCCCTCCTGAAAATTATGGAAGAACTCAGTTTGTGAAACCTATGTATCCTTCATGCAAAGCCGCATGGGAAGAACATCCAGGTCTTTTTATTTTGGGATTAGACTATCCAGAGGAAGAGGAAGAAGAAGGAATGGATCTTACAGGATTAAGTGAATCAGTTAAGGCTCGATTAGTTACTGAATATATGCAAGTGACAACAGACAGACCAGGTCCTTCTATTTCTCATTCCAGACCTGATCCTTCTGTTTCTCAAGCTAGATCTGGTCCTGTAGTTTCTCAATCTGATTTTGACAGATTTAAGATTGAATTGATTCAAGCAGTTAGAGAGACTATGAAAGATGAGTTATCTCATGTTCCTACTCCTGATCCTGTGACTTTATCCGAAGCTGCTATGGATGTTTTGGCTCAAAGAGTGGTAAGCCTTATCAAACCAGACCTGTGCAATTATAGTGAGTTGATTGGAAGGAACATTACCTCTTTGAATCAAACACTCACGGATTTAGGCTGTAATCTAGTTTCTCTGTCAGGAGAGTTCAGAACAACCATCTCTGGTGTGATGGAAGTGTTAAGAAATCTGATAGAACATCTGAAAAAGGAATATTTGAGGAAGTTGAAAGCTGAGATCACTCAAGTTGTTACTCAGGCTAGTTCCTCAAAAGTGACCAAGATTACTGGTCAAGGGATTAATACTTTAAAGGATGTTGTTAGAGAAGAGCTGGCAGCTCTTGGAAAGATTTTGGATTTGGATTCTTTGAAAAAGATGAAAGAGCATAGTGATCATATTCATAAAATGGTGCAGTTGTATTCAATCGATGCTACCAAGGATCAAAAAGAGATTAAGGAGAAAGTAGATCATTATTTTTCTAAGATTTACAACAAGCATGAGTTGAATCTTAATTTTAAAGTGCTGGATAACAATTTGAGACTCCCTCCAGTTACTCAAGCTTTTAAGGATCAAGTTCAGTAGTTAAAGGATTTTAATCCTACTTTGGAAAGTTTCGTGAAAAATAAGGATGATTTTGAAAAGGATATGAAGTATGGTGGAGAAGTAATTCAGGACTTCATCAATTTGCTCAAACCCTACCTTCATGTGCAAGATAAGTCCATTGTTTTTCCTACTACTGAGCCTCTTAATTCATCATATGTTGCTCCTGGTTAGATGTCTGTCTCTCAAGCTCTCTCTAGTATTTGGTCAGTCTTTCAACAGACTCCTTCAGAAAGATATACTACTCCTCATCAGGTGACCCTAGAACCCACAATTTCGTCCAGCTAGAGTCATCCTACCTCCTTTCTCCATCCGTCCAGTTCAACCTTCCACCCTGCCACCTTCTGAACCATCCATTCCTCCAACTGCCAAAGGAAAAGCTCCATTGCACCCTTAGAAAGAGCAATATCTGTCAATTTTTGATAGGGTGTCTATTTCCTGTACTTTTCACTTTTGTATGAGATTTTTGTACTCATTTTCAAACCTTATTTTTCTGTGGAATCTTCTTGCTTATCTTTTTTCTCTCTTCGTTTTGATAATCCCAAAGGTGGAGAAATCAATGAGAACATGCATATGAGTGGGTGAACTGAATGTGCATATGAGCCCATGCTAGCTATTTACTACATGTATGCATACACAGGGGGTGAAATAAGTCATATGTATCTTTGTGGGAGTAATGATGAAAGGGGAGAATGATTTGTATTATCTGACTTATATTATATGGGGTGAATGACTTAGTTATATAAGTTATGTTTTCTATTCTAACCCAGTTTTATCTTTTGGCATATATTCTTCTTATATAGGGGGAGCATACTAAATGACATACTATCTTCTCTCTTCATTTATGTCATTGATTTGTGATTATCAAAAAGGGGGAGATTGTTGAACTCTCTCTGAGATGGTTATTTTAATAATCCCAAATCATTATTGTATTTATGACAATTTAGTCTTTTGTTTAAATTGTTATAAATATGTTTATATTTGTTTAATTCATGTTTTCATATGTTTATTTATGTTAATTTATGTTTTACTGTTGACCTGGAAGTATTTTGGAATCAAACAGACACTTTGTGAGAATTCCATGTCTTGACTCACCGTTAGTTAGTTTCTGGTCACACCAATGATGAACGTTCGCAGCGATATGAATGGTCGGATCGATGAAGAGAAATTCACCGATGATGAACGGTCTCATGGATATGAACAGTCGTACCGATGAAGATCAAGTCATTGATAGGAATGGTCGCACCGATAGTAACTATCGCATCGATAGCAACAGTCGCACTGATGGCAATGGTCACACCGATGGCTACTGAAGATCTAATGAGCCACCGATCATGAGTCACCAATACCGATGATCATGAGTCACTGATACCAATGATCATGAGCTACCAATACCGACGATCATGAGCTACCGAGACCGATGCAGATTCAAAATGACTCACCTATCTCCTGACTCACCGATAGTCATAAAAACTGTTTGAATTTCTATTAACTCATAATTAATTCCAATGGTCATATTTGATGTTTTTAATGCAATTAATGATATTTAATGTTAGTTGTTGTCATTTCAAGGGACCGTACCTCGTACCTATGAAAAGGTAATCATTCCCATTACCGGATCTCATGGAATAAAAGGAAGATTGAGCTGCAGTAAAAAGGTCGTGCGTGAAAAGGAATAGAGATAGAATTCTTCCATGCACATACATACATGAAAATAAGAACACATGAGGAAATCGACGAAGGCATTGCAATATCTTCAACCAAATCTCATGCATGAAACCTAGCACTACTGAAGAACACACGAAGAACACTGGAAATCATAGAACATACTCACTTGTGAAGGACACCAAGCTGAACCAGGATACTCTGTTTTTCAACAAAAGAACCATAGAAGGACTCAGAAGAATTTCTGCTGAATCTAATGAGTCCAGAGCTGCACTGCTAATCTCTAGAGAATTTTAAACTCTTACCTACTCTCTCTAAGTGATTTATTTATTTAGATTTTGAGCAATGTGTGTGCTCTGTATACTTTACACACACACTGTCTCCTGTGATAAACTGGAGGATACTAAATCCTCATTCCAAACTCCATACATCATACTGTATCCCACTGAGGATAGTTTCAGAGGTCAAGTGTGACCTAAACAGCCTGTGTGCTATTGTCTTTGTTTTCCCACGAAGAACAGTGGTAGAGGTCTTAGGACTTGGACAGTCTTTGTTCTGTTTTTTACCCCAATCTAGGGTTTGGATCAAATTTATATAAATTGTTTGAGAGGAATAAGTCTCTTCTTGAGACTGAACCTCTTGGTTATATCTATTGTGATTTTTAATATAAGTATAAAGTATACTACATATAACTTTTATATTCTGCTGCTATTACTTTGAAATACAAAAATATTTTAAAGTTACTTCGATAGTTAAATTAGCAAGTGTTTATACTTTTTGTGAACCAGTAGGTTAGCTTCAAAAGCTAATTTAATCATGTGATTAAATTGACTAAGATCTAATCAATCTTTAAGAATCCAATTGAACATTTACAATCTGTATAAATTCACTACAGTTTAACTTTGTTGTTAAATTGGTGGATTTTAAGAGAAGCCCTTTTTTTAATAGAAATTTTAATTGGAACTCAATTCACCCCCTCTTGAGTATCCACTCCGACCAACAGTTTCTCTATACCAGATGATTTTTTTAGTTTCTCAGCACTTTTTCTCTTGTATCAAGAATCTTGATAGGCTCTTCGCAATAAGACAGATCGGGTTCCAGTTCTAAATCCTTCATAGGTCTGTACATGTGTTGGGTCAGGCATATATTTTCTCAACAGTGATACATGGAACACATCATGAACTTTGGAGAGACTTGGTGGCATTGCCAAATGGTAAGCTACAGCCCCAATTCATTCTAGAATTTCAAAAGGTCCAATGTACCTGGGACTTAATTTACCCTTGTTACTAAAATTTATAACAATATTCTATCGAGATACCTTCAAGAAACATTATCTCCTACCTGAAATTCTAAATCCTTTCTTCAGTTATCAGCATAGATCTTCTGTCTACTTTGAGCTGCCTTGTTGTGGTTTTGGATTACCTTCACATTTTCCATCATTTCCTAAACAAGTTCTGGGCCTACGAGTTTTCTTTCACCAACATCATCCCAATAGGTTGGTGTGAGACATTTATTTCCGTATAACGCTTCATATGGTGCCATTTAAATACTTGAATGGAAGATATTATTATAGGAAAATTATACCAGAGGTAAATATTGATCCCACATACCTTGAAAGTCAAGTGATCATGATCTCAACATGTCTTCTAAGGTTTGAATAGTCCATTCTGATTGTCCATCTGTTTGGGGGTGGTAGGTAGTGCTCAAACGAAGTTCAGTGTCTGGGGATTTCTGAAGACTTTTCCAGAATCTTGATGTAAAATGGGGATCACAATCAGAAATAATCGATATGGGTACTCCATGAAGTCTTACAACTTCATTAATATACAATCTTGATAAACGTTCAAGTGGTAAATCTTCTCTTATAGCAAGAAAATGTGATGACTCGGTAAGACGATCAACAATGACCCATATTGCATCATTCCTTCTAGGATTTTTTGGTAGTCCCATCACAAAGTCCATTGTAATATTATCCCATTTCCACTCAGGTATGGAAAGAGGTTTCATAACTCCTCCAGGTTGTTGCCTTCTAGCTTTCACTTGTTGAAAACCCATAATCAGCAATCTCCCTCTTCATGTTGTCCCACCAAAAATGTTCCTTCAAATCTCTATACATCATTGTGCAACAGGGTGTATAGGGAAATTGGAACTATGACCATCAACGAACAATTACCTTTTTAGATCATGTATATAGGGAACACAAATTCTCTTCCCAAGTTTCCAAATTCCATCTTCATACACAAAGTCACTCAATCTCCCATAATTCAAAGATTTAATCTTCTTTTGAAACTCTTCATCACTGGCCTGAGAACTCTTAATCTTTTCTAGTAAAGATGGTCTAGAAACCATTTGAAACAATTATTGATGTTTCACCTTCCATGGTTATTCCCATATCCATATTTACTAGATCCATGAAAATAGGATCCTTTTCAACTCTCATCTTGTTCAAAACTCCATGATCCTTTCTACTCAAAGCATATTCCACTTTATTTTCCTTCCTCGGGTGGTAGTGTATAGTGCAATCATAATCCTCGAGTAGTTCAATCCATATCCTTTTCCACATGTTGAGTTCTTTTTGTGAGAAAATATACTTCAAACTCTTTTGATTGGTATATATGTCACATTTTTCACCATAGAGATAGTGTCTGCAAATCTTCAAAGCAAAGATTATAGCTGTTAACTCAAGATCATGAGTAGGATAGTTTTTCTCATGAATTTTTATCTATTGTGATGCATAGGAAATAACCCTATCATTCTGCATAATGACACAACCAAGTCCTTTCTTTGAAGCATCATTATAAATAACAAACCCATCATTCCCCGATGGTAGAGTCAATATAAGAGCATTGAATAATATTCACTTCAGTTCTTCAAAACTTTATTCACACTCTTTTTTCCAAACTTTTTTAACCCCTTTTCATGTGATCTTTGTTAATGGGTTAGCCAACCAGGCAAAATTCTGGACAAAACGTCAATAATAACCTGCTAAACCAATAAAACTGCATACCTTGGTTATACTCGTTGGTGCTGGCCATTCTTGGATTTCCTTGGTCTTAGAAGGATAAATATAGATTCCATCCTTAGAGATAATATGGCCAAGAAAAGAAATCTCCTAAATCCAGAATTCGCACTTGCTAAACTTCCAATATAATTCATGTATTCTAAGAGCCTTTAGGATAATGCGTAAGTTATTTTCATGATCTTCATAGATTTTGGAGTATAGCAAGATATCATCAATAAATATCTCTAAATATTCATCAAGATATTCCTTGAAAACTCTATTCATTAGATCCATGAAGACAGAGGGTGCATTCGTCAATCCAAACAGAATTACTGTAAACTTGTAATGCCCGTACCTGGTTTGAAATGTTGTTTTCAGAATGTATTCCTTCTTCACACAAAACTGATGATATCTAGATCGAAGTTCAATCTTTGAAAAGTATTGAGATCCATTCAGTTGGTCAAATAAATCATCAATGAAAGGTAGGGGATACTTGTTCTTTATTGTTATAGCATTGATCTCCCTGTATTCAATGCACAACCTCATAGATCCATATTTCTTTTTAACAAAAAGGAGAGGGGCTCCCCATGGAGAAACACTATGGAAAATAAATACCTTATTACTCAATTACTCTAGTTCTTTCTTTAGTTCCACTAATTCCATAGTGGCCATTCTATAAGGGGTCTTCAATGTGGTCCTTGAACTAGGAATTCAGTCAATTGAAAACTCAATTTCTCATTATAGAGGATGTCTAGGTACATCTTCTGGAAACACATCAACATATTATTTCACAATAGGTACATCCTCTATTCAAACATTCCTTTCATCACCCATAATTATTTCATTCTCTTACTCCCCAATAATTGAATTTAGTTGAGATACTAGGGGTGGATCTAGATAAGAATTAGGTGGTGACGGTTCTTCTCTAAAGATAAGGTACTTCATATAATCATCAAAAAATTTAACCTCCTTCTTCTTATCATAAATTTTTGAATAATGGTCTAAAAGACAATCCATAATTAGGATTATATCAAATTAAATCATGGGTATGATGATGATATCAGTAGATAAAGAACATTTATATGCCCTAATGGGGACTGATTCACAAAACTTTATTGCAATGATACTTCCCTTAGGAGTTTTTACTGAAAACTCCCTTGTTAAATCAAATTGTAAATATCTAATTTTCTTAGAAAACTTGGAAGATATTAAACAATGTGATGATCCATAATCATATAAATCATTTTATAAACTTGAGGAAACCATTAAATTACCTGCCACCATGTCTTTCAGAGCTTCAACCTCAGCAGTAGTGATAGCATAATCTTGGTCTTGATCCCTTGGCCTTTCTTGAGGTAAATTCCTCTGGAACTTAGGAATTTCATTCGCATAATGCCTCTTTTCTCTACAATTGTAGCATTCAACATTGACGACCTCCTTCTTCCCCTTGTAATCATGATCTTGGTGGCATTTTTCACCACTCTTGTAACAGACTCACATTCCCTTCAGACAAGTACCAGGGTGTTTCTTCCCACAATTACTGTAGAATGGATATTCAAATTTTCCCTTCTTCCCCTTATTTCCATTTCTAGAGTGTTTAGTAGATCTCTTCTTCTCTTGCTTTGCTTTAAATTCGTAAGACTTAGATAATTCTTTTTATGTCTTGATAGCACACGAGACAATATCTTCATATGACAAGAAGGATTGTGAGACTAATGCTCAATGGAGAAATGGTTTTAACCCATCAAAGAAATGATCAATCTTACTTCTTGGGTTATGTATATAATCTGCATCATGCCTCACTAACCTTGTAAAGTTAGCTTCATATTTTGTGACATTATCATCCTCCTTTTGCCTCAGACTTAGAAATTTTCTTTCCATATCTGCTCGATGGTCATGAGGACATTATTTTTCTAAGAAAATTTCTTTAAACTCCCTCCATTCCATATTTGATACTTCATCATCTTCCTTTGTGTTTTGAACCAATGACCACCATTGATCAGCATCTCCAGTGAGGTGGTAAACTGCCATGACAACTTTTTCTCCTTCGCTACTCCCCAAGGCATGGAATATTTTCTCTAAGGAATTTATCCATTGCTCAGCTACTAGTGGATTTGTACCCCCATTTAATGTTTGTGGTTTTTTACTTGTGAAGAAATCTAACATTGATCCTCCATGCTGCGGATCAGGGTGCTCCATACGGGTAAGGTTATTATTCATAACCTGAGTGAGTTATCCCAGTATGGTGAGTAGATGATCAGAACCAGTTGCATCACCAGCTCCACTATAATTATCTTGAGTATGAGGGCAATACTTATATGGAGTGTGTGCATTGATACGGTTTCCATTCCCTCCACTAGGTGCTATTTATAAACAATGGCATAAACTCGATTAGTTTATGAATCACAATACATAAATCCAAACTTGTAAAACACTTAACATAAATTTAGTAATTTATGGATATAATTCATAATCATAAAAAAAATTCTTTGAGGAAGTATATACTCATAAACCCTTCATAATGGTTTATAAAGAAAATGAGAATTATCCGAAGCATATCCCCCAGGATTGTCGTAACCAAGAGTGTAGCAAGGCCTGTTTTTATGCACCAGTTCTCATTCGAGTATAGCTCAAAGTGGTGTTTTCAGGTTTTACCCCTAGGTACATCTGTTCCAGAGACGCCTCTACCTTCTCATATCCAGACAGGGATGTATTTATTGTAAAACTAATAAAATCTATACAATACCAAAATTCTAGGTAGTTCTTTTATACTAATCCTCAAATTCTATCTTAGGGCTATGTGCTCTAATCGGAGTTTATATAAATCTAGTTTCCACGGTTTTTACTAAACTTCCTCTGATACCAACTATAACGCCCTGACCCTAGTTACCCAGAGTCAGTGCATTATTACATAACATTGTCATGATTACAAAAGATCAAGTCTTGAAATACCGATTAGTTTAGTAGCATTGGAAGTACTAGATACATTCATAAGGTTTACATTATATAATAAAATAGAAAACTATAACAAAATTGATTTCATATACAAAACTGATATCCCATAGACTATCCCTACAGGTCAGTCATAATATACTTCTTCGTATCCTAGGAAAAATAAAACATAGAAATGGGTGATCGCAGATGCTTAGTAAGGATAATAATATAGCAGAAACTTTCATCAATAAGCATAAACATTTAAGGCAATGTATAAAACTAAGAAAAGCCTTTTCAACATAAACATCATCATAATATGGAAAATATAAATATAAATAATTACATTTACTTACTCACATGGATATTCTACTAGTTGAATAATCACATGCAATATCAATAGCCACTTTCATAATAATGGAATGTATAATGCCAGAATTTCATAACCACAAAGTCAAGGCCTTGTGCCAAGACTACAAAAAAATTTTTATCAAGGCCTTGTTCCAATACACTAGTTTGTCTCATGAGACCTATCGATACATCGAAGAGATATAGCAGGCTCCACCCATCACATACTAAGTCCAATTCATTCCTCATATGAAAAGGTTTAAACATAACATTAATATTTGTATTAAAACTAGCATAAAAAATGTCAATACTTTATCCATAAACCATGAATGGTATAAAAATAACACATCCACAGTAAAACATATCACAAGACCTTAAATACAATATGTAATTTTTGTATCATAATAAATCAACTTCAAATAAACTTAAAATCCATCAAAGGATGTTGACACAGATGAAATAAAAAACCTTTTTAGAGAAATATCTCTTTTTATTCTGAAATCATTTAAAATTAATATAATTATAAAAGAAAACATTTATTTTGGAAATATTTTTATAATCTTGTAAGGGAAGCTTTGATGATGTTATAATGATGAAAAATAGCCGCACCTGCCGTATAAGTTAAAAAAAATCTTATCTTAATTCTGTCAAAAAGGTTATAAAGGACCTTGTTTGGAAAAAGACGGAAAGATTAATTTATAAACATCTTATAAAAAGTCAAACAAGGGTATAAATGACTTTATCCCATTATATATAAAATAGTAAGAATGTTTTGAAATGCATTTTTAATAAACATGGATGTGGATGATAAATATGTCCCAGTAGATACTTACGTAAAAATAACCTCAGAAAATAAAGAGATTGTAAAATTAACCCTTACCTTGTACTTTTACTTGGTTGAGGGTAGGTTAACCTCTTATATAATGGTGAAATAATTGTTATTAAATTATACAAGAATCATATACATTAATATGATATCATATATGATCTTTTAACATTTCTTTGTCAATAATATCTTAGTATTATTGTTGTTTTGGGTGTTAACGGATTCATTTTCCTTTATATTCTTTATTATTTGAGTCATATTTTGTATGGATGGGATGTATCTTATTCATATACAGAATAATATCAAGTCTTTAAACATTATTTTTAATCATCTAATGAAAATTATTCTTGAATGGATACGATGGGGAATGAATCTCATCGCGTTCGTGGAGATAGTAATCCGTACATATGCATGAGCGACAATATCATTCTTTTGATATTAAAATAATATATAATTGGAAGTTATATCATATATACAGAATAATTATCATGTTATATTTATTATTTACATCAATTAAACATCATTATTATACCCATCCAAATAATAATGTATTGAATAACAATTACACCACGACGTGGAGACGGTAAGCTGTACGTACGCATGTATGGTGACATGTCATTCAAAGAATGGATAGAATAATGAAAATGGTTGTACCATATTTATAACAACATCAAATTATATAGAAGAGACTAGAGTTATTATTTTAGAATGGAAACAACAAATAAAGAGGAAGTGGAAGAAGAAAGGAACTTGAAAGAGGTGATGAAATATTTACCTCTTCTTCAGGTTCTTCCTTTTGATTTGATCATAAGGGCTCCTTAGGTTGGCCTTATGACTAAATAAAGGCCAATAGGATTAAGTTTGAACAGTTGAGAGGGTATTTGGGCATGTTTTGGCTTATCCAAATGGCTTTTAAGGTGTGAATTAGAGAGAAGGGGGAGTTTCCTTTTATAAGAGGGGTGAGTGGCACCTTAGGAAAAGCTAGAAATATTATTTTATAATAAAATCATTTTCAGTTTCTAATGGCTCAAAAATGAATTATTTAAAGTATAAGGTGGGTATGGGTCGAAAATAACTCAACCAATAGGTTTTATACAGGTTTGGATCACTATATAACCTTATCTTTTAGATTTAACTCTTAGTTAAATAGTTTGACATTTACCATGTCTCTTTGTATTTTTATATTATATGGTTAATAAACTTACTATATACTTAAAAAAATAACACCAAGTGGTTAAGTAATGTTGAAAATATCATTATATAAGTATTTTCGATGAACCGTAGATTTTTAAGAATATAATATCAATTAATAATAGAATATTTGTTTTAAAAACGCTTTTTTTGTCAATTTTGACACTATTTGGTATTTTGTTTTTTATAAATTCATATAAGCATTATTAATTCACAAAAAATTCATCTAACCAACCATAATATGTCATATTAACCTAGAAAAATAGTTTAATTCATAAAAAGTCTCAAATTACATTTATTTGGATATTTATAATATCAAATATTTTAATATCTCATTAATTATGTAATTACTGCATCATCAGTGTGTCATAAAAAAATTAAATTATTTAATGTCTAAAAAATATAAATAAAATACAATTATGTAGGAAATCATTTTATTTTTCTAATTAATATTTATAGTAGAATTTATCTTATGTGTAACCCTATATTAAAAATGTTTTAGTTATTAAACATTGATTTTAACTCTTTTAACTCTTCTTTGAATTAAATAATAATAAATGTCCTAATCTAATACAAGTGGACCTAAAAGATCATATTTTATTCCTAAGGTTTATTTTTGTTTAATTATACTTATCCAGTAGAATTAGGACATGTGTTAGGGTAATAATAATATCATTTTTACCCTTAATTACCCTATTTACTATTAACAGTGGTAATAAAAGTAAAAAGTTACCATTCACAAAAAATTATTTTCATCTTATTGAACCACATTTTACTTACTGATATCAACCTTGTCTCTTTTATTATTTAAATTCAACTCACAGAAGTGGTAAAATTAAGTTTTATGTGAATTTGCAAATTATCCTAGGAGGTGGGTAAAAGACGGTGAAAAGTTCAATAAAATTTTTATACATCTAAAATTATTATAAACTGTATCCAATGAATTGCATTGAAATTATATATGTATTATGTATATATTTTGACCTAAAATAAATTTAAATAAAATAAACAATTATTTAAATAAAAATTTGGTTTTAAACTATGACTGAGTGTTTTTCACTATTCATCAAAAATTGAAAGTTTTTAGAAAAATACCAAAAATTCACCCTAAGATTATTTTGATATTAAGAATCCAAAAATGAATTCCATTTTGAAAGATAAAATTTATAAAATTTCAAAAATTTGGTATTACTATTCATAACAGCTAGTTTGATTGGTTGTGGTGTGTTAGAACTCGAAGTTACGTACAACACAAGCTACTGTATTATTTAAAGAGAAGCGTACTGTGGAATCTTGGGGTGTTACATACTACTATTATTTGTCTATTTCTATATTGTATGTTAATGTGTGTATAGAGAGAAAATATATTGGTATATTCCTATTAACTAAGTAAACAGATTCAATTTAAAAGGGGTTAATTAAAATAATTGAAAACTCAATAAAATTTGGGTACACTAATCCCCCCCCATCTTGGTGTCCTTACACACTCCATCTGGGCTTTACAAACCATGATATTAAATTTAAAAATATTCACTCACCATATTTTAAAACCCATAAAAAAATTGGTGTCATTTGAAAAAATTAATATGTGATATTAAATAAAAAATAATTTTTTAATATAATAAAATCTGTTTTATTTTTTAAATAATCATATTATAGTTGGTAGGTTGAGTTAATTATTTAAAAATCATTTAATTCTTAAAAAATACATATATTAAGTCATGATAATGAGTATATGATTTACAATATAATTTTTATATCATAATAAACTTATATTATATACTGTATTCATATATTATATTTAAATATCTTATTGAAAAAACTATCTACAAAAACAACAAAAAATTCATAATTTCCTAAATTTGATGAGATAATTCCAAAATTGATAACTACATTATTTAACTCTTCCTAATAATATGATAAATAAAATTATTAAATAAATACCTATAAAATGATTCATACTTTAAGTAACATTTTTCAAAGTAACTACATTACTATTTCAAAAATCATATTGCATTTTTAATGGATACCTTATCCAAATGAGTGTCTATTTTATTATAATTATTCTTTTAGTAAAATATTTAAAATTTCAATTAAAAAATAAATATTCCATTAAATGGAATTTCATTATAAAATATATTACTTATCAATTGAATGCAAATTGAATTTTATATAATTAAAATGGGTTGAAAAATAACTTTATAGTTGGGGGATTACTTGAGTGGCAAAGTTACATTGTAATTATACATTAAACCTAGGTTTGAATTCAGGCAGGGGAAAAAAATTTTGGTACTATAGTAGTAATATAGAATTGTATCAGTGAGGATACTATATCATATACTATAGAAAGGTATTATAATAGTGGTACTATTCACTATATATCTGCTTCCATGCCATGTATTGAGCCTTGAAGTAATGTACTGGAGTAGCTTCGGCTCTGGTAGAGTGTAGGATGATGCAACAAAGGTTATTAGAGAGTTAGTTGGATGCGGGGAGATCATTGAGGAAGCAACAACAATGAGAACTGTCATTAGTAGTAGCAAATAGCTATTAGAACATGAAACAGGTCAAGGTAATGATGATGGGGATGTGGATGCTGATGATTTTCCAAGGATGGACAATAGGGAAGTGGGAGGTATTGTTGCAGTGTGGGCCTTTGGGCCATTCTTAGGCCTTTGTGAATCTGGTCCTTCGGGCCAAGTATTCTAGTCTTTCGGTTCAGGTACGGGTTCCCTCTCAACCTAGTTAAAAATTGGAGGTATTCAAAAAAGAAAATAAAAATAGAATTATAGGATAACATATAAATTTAATAATGAACATGTAAAAATTTATTAAAAATAAAATTAACTATACTAAATGATTAGCTATTGTAGTTAATTTTCCATTACAACATGTACATTACTACAATTATAGTTATATTCTAATAAATATATTGCCATTACCATGACTATAATAGTTTTTAATGACAAAATTATGAAAATAAGAAAAAATATAGCAAATTTACCTATCAAATAAAACTATATGTGTATAAGGAATAATGTATTCAGTAAAAAAGATTTTATGAAATAATTTTTTAAAATAATTATCATTTTTGGTTGATATGCATAAAATTCCATTATGGTTAATTAATTAATAAACTTATTTATTTATTTTAAATAAACAATTTTTTATTTCAACTTCTGGATACGATATTTATAATCCTAGGGAATGACATGTTTTATTATAAAAAAGTCATATTTTTATTTAAAAAATATTCCATGGTGTTTTCAAAAAAAATTAAATTAAAATATGTGTTGTAAGAAAAATTTAAATGGATAATAGTAGAATTCATAATGGTCAAACTAATTCATATCGAAACTGACTAGCTAGTTGATAGAGTATAAAAATAATGGATAAAGCCCCTAAAAATGGTTAAATGATAATGTGAAGGAAGTTTTTCTTATCAACTTTAAACAAATAGTGAAAGATCATGTAAAATAGATAAATCACTAAATTTTTTGTTGAAATTCCTTTTAGTGTTCTCTGTGATCATATAAAATCATCCATATTTCTCAATATATCTAAAAACTAAGGATGATTCTAAATTGAAAATTCTATATTCTTGAAGTAGTTTCATAGTGTATTCTATATAATATTAATTCCATTAAACATGTTCATTGAAGTAAAAAATTGTTATGAAACCATTTCATCTCAACTATGATTCAAAAAACGTTAATCCACTAATCACTTGTGTAATAAGAATGAGTAATAGGTTAATTTGATGGGTTTTGTGTAGCTGGACAAGTATAGACATTTTACAGTTCCCCTATATGATAAATGAGTATGTATGTCTTCAATATATACACCAAGAGTAGTGGTGTTTAACTTATATTATTAGTTATTGGAGATATCTAGGTAGTTACAATACTCGCTATTGTAAATTAATTGAATTATGGATAGAGTTTTGTTTAAAACATCACTAATTCTATGGATATTACTCTCAGTTTCAACTCAAATTTACTCCTAAGATCATGAGTCACCATAAGTTTAATCTTATCTCATAAAAAAAATTATTTAAAAAAAATGTGATTATGATGCCACTAAAATCCTTGCAATTATTATCCCTTAAATTCCAATGACTAATACATTAGTTCTTGAATTAGGCATCTACTTTTTCTCCATAAACTTTCACCTAAGATCATTTAATAGTTGATCAAGAAGTTAAAAAATAATAATAAGAGTTTGAATAATAATTATCTAGGATTCAATTAAGTGAAATATTTCATAGATTCACAACCCATCCATCCCCAAAATAATAATATCTATGGTCATGATAAAATGAAAACAAATAAAGAGTAAAATGAACTTATTTAGTTTAATTCTATCTCTATATCCTCATATATATATATATATATCACTCCTAGTGAAACTAAAATCCATCCTCTAACCTCCAAAGTGTGGACCCCTTCTTCATTAGTCCATTCTTCTTTTTAAAATCACCCTCTATTATGATTGATCCCTCTTCATGTTATGATTATACCATGTATATATTCATTTAAAGATTCCTTCCATGTACTTGGGTTCTCTCAATGATTCTATTGGATTTATTTCACTATCAATTTTAAGTCCCATGATCAATGGAAAACCACTTCTCTCCTTTAATAGTTTCAATATGGGTATCCAGTTATGGTACTTTTCAATTTGGCTAAATATATTGTATGGGGATATTCTCCAAGATTCTTGTTATATGCATGAATTCCTTTCTTTATCAATGGATTCCCAACTTCATTTAGGGAGTCCCTTACATATATATTATTATATAAGGTAGTTTATAAGTATTCTAAACATGTATATAATGATTGGATTGATTTTAGGTAAATAAAAAACTTATATTGACTTATGAGATTCAATTTTGTTCTTACATAGTTTCTTATTACCCAAACATAGAATCTTGATAAATAGAGGTACACTTATGTATGTGAATGTTACTCATACACAACCATTTTAATTCTCTAAATAATTTTATATGGCTATTTTAGGTAAGGGTTAAATCTTACATTGCATGATTTATCCCAAATTTATTCTTATATAGTCTAAAATAATCTTCTTTTAATCAAACATAGGTCACCATAAAAAATTAGAAAATCATAAAATCATATATATCTTCCTGGCATATTTTCATATCCCCTTTTATTTCCCATTTATTCATACCAAATAATGTTTTTACTCATAGGTAACTAGAATTTATTCATATTTAGTCTATCCAACATTTATATTAATCTTCCATATCTTGGTAAAATTTTCATTTAATTATCAATAGATATACTTCGTCTATTGTTACACATTAAACCCTTAAAATATCAAAAATTTTCTAGTAAAATATATTCTAAAAAATTAATAAAATACATATAAACCATATTTTAGTCATAAAATTAATGGTGTTCGAATTTTAACAAAATTAACATCATTATAATTATAAATGGAAGAACCTAAAAGGTATCATGTATTAAGAGAATATTCAGTGAAAATCAAGGATAAATATTTCAAAAAAGTATCATGTTTCAAAAAATATTAAGGGTATATGGCCATGTGTAAATGTATGCCAAGATTTTTATTACCCAAATAAGGGTAACCATGAGATTACATAAGGTTTAGAGGAAGAATAAGGGTACCAGGGAGACCTAATTAAGGTTATCCCATGAGTTTTTAATGCCATATAATGGTAGGATGAAGCTCATGTAAGGATATACAAAGCCGTAATACCACTAGTTATCAAGAATTATCTCTATAAATTGTGTGCTACCACTAATTAATAGGTACTAAAATCATTTATCAAGTGCTTTTACCAATAATTAGATGCAAACTATAGGCTTAAGGTGATACTTCTAGGATTAAGGTGCTACTACCAGTTTCGATTATATGAGTTATAATCTACTATATGAAGAACATAATGATTTTATGCTCATCTCAAGCTTCCATTCCAAGAATCAAACATTCACAAAGATGAAGTTGTGTATAGTTAAATATAGAGTATATGTTCTTGCATGAAATATGGGATAGTGGGTTTGGATAATCGATGAATGCGTGAAGATGCTATTACATACATGATAATTGAGTAATGATATAAATAAAGGGCTTTGATTGGATGATTTCATCAAGGATAGTTATGTGATCATTTAATAATGAGGAATTTTGTAATTTCATGGGTTATAGTTGCATTAAGGGCATGATACATTCATTATTTATAATTCATGTATACCATAGGTATGTGCATAATTCATAAAGAAATGAGTATACCCAAATCTTAAGGGTATTTAATAATCAAGGAAGAAAATGCACGCATGATGTAGATTATATTCATGCATTTTATGCATGATTGAGTGTATTAATAATTAATGATAAGTGGTTATTCATTAACCGTGTGATGAAGGAATGAGTATATATAGATTCCTTGGATATTTCATGAGTAATTATTATGGGTTTTCAATCATGAAATAATTCCCATTATAATGAGGAATTATGGATCTTTTTGATGATGCAATTAAGCCAAGATTTCAATAATTAATATCACAATATTTGGATAGAGATTCATGTAGAATTTATGAAGAATAATTTTGGGATATTATACATATAATGTGAAAAATTATTGTGAAGTTAATTTGGGTTTCACTATGATGAAATTAAAAAACAGAATAACTACTTTTAGTTTCTGACAATTATAAAAATGATATCATGAAAGAAAATGTTGAATATCATGAGAAGGAGATACTAGAACTATAGTTATTACTATTATTATCATATTCATATTTATTTTATGTTGCCGAAGAATATTAAGGATGTGAAGAAAAGGGTTTTCTATATTGTTGAAAATTGAGAGATCTTACATCCATTGTGCAAGATTATTTTGATAGAGAGACCAATAAATCCAGTATCAAGGAAGACAAGGAGAATTAATATCACATAAAGTCTGTAAGGAGTTTCAAAACTAACAAATCTATAAGCCATTGTATATTATATTGGAGAGTTACATGAGAAAACCTAAACTTTTAGGATCATATAGGAAGTATATCATATAGAAGTTTTAATATATTTATAGTTTTAGATCAACTGTAAAGAATTGAAGTAGTCCTTTAGTTGTCTCTAGAAGCAGGAGAAGTCTTTCAGTTAGTTTTGTAAGTATGATATGAATCTACTAGGATTATAGAATAGAATAAATATTTTATTTTATTCTATAAGTGGATGTAATCACTTGTTGATAGTGATGAATCTATGTTGGGGTTTGTTGAAATGAAGTGGTTATTCTTTGATAATTTTTATGGATTAATGTAAGGTAATCAAGTGGTATACTTAAGAAATTATCCCTATATATGTGACTATTGATGTATTGATATTTAAATAAATTCAAGAAAAGTATTGGTAGATTTGGAAACATTATCAACAAAATTTGATGGAGGTTTGAAGGCCTAAAGGATATAACCTAAGGTGGTTGAGAAAGGCCTAAATTATTTTCAGTTCAATTGACCACCTATGCAAAGGTAAAATAAATTTTGAGTTAATTTGGCAACTTACATAAAGGTAATTTGGAAATTTCATTACCTATGTAAACATAAAAACTACCTTATACAATATTTGAAAAAGAATTATTACCTACATAAGGGTAACTAACACTAGTAATGTTTTGTGTAAGGGTATCAGGCTGACATAAAAGTAACTAAGTTGCTATGTAAGGGTAATGTGTAAACTACACTTCCTGCATAAGGGTGTTTGAGTGATGTGTAAAGGTAATAGAAAGAATGTGTAAAGGTATAGGGAATCTTATTTAAGGGTACATTTACCTAAATAAGCGTAAATTTCATTTATACTGTGTTTTTTAAGGGTAATTTTAAGGATATGTAAGTGTAACAAGTTGAGTTTGGGCATTGCATAAAGGTACTCAAGGATGCATAAATGTATTTGGTGACCTATGTAAGGGTAAAAACAGCTCTATGTAAGGGTATATAGTTGTGTTTAATGTTATTAGAAGATTTATATTACCTAGGTAAGGGTAACCTTTAGGCTACATGAGGATAAATAGGTAGCATAAGGGTATCTAAGATACATTCATAAGGGTATCTTGTGAGTTGTTAAAGCTATGTAAAGGTATGATTCTAATATTGTAAGGGTATCTAATGCATTTCTACCACTATTTATCAAGTGACACTACCAGTTACCAAGTTCTACCACCAGGCTTTGTGTGATACCACCAGTTAATAAGTACTACTGCTATTTATTAGGAGTTACCACTAGTTATCATATTTTACTTCTAGGATTAAGGTGATGCCTCCAGTTGTGATCATATGAGTTATGAGCTACCTCATAAAGAACAAAATGGGTACATTCTCATCTCATGCTTTCATTATATGAATCTATTATGAACAAAGTTGAAGTTATGTGTTGTGAAATATATAGTATATGTTCTTTAATGAAATATGGGAGAGTGATTTTGGATAATCTAGGAATACATACAGATTCTCTTGCTTGCGTGAGAATTGATTCATGATATGAAGATAAATATTTCAATGGATAATGTCACCAAGGAATGTGGAGTTCTCATTTTATAATGTGAATTTTTATAATTGCATGGGTTTTTTGGAAACAAGGGTTCAATCCATTCACTATTTATAATGCATTCACACCACAAGTATGTGTATAACACATGAAGAAATGAGTATACCTGAAGCTTGCAGGTATTTAAGAATCAGGGAAGAAAATTCATGCATGCTACATGAATGATGCATGCATGTGATGCATGATTGAGTATATGAAGAATTAATTAGTAGTAGTTATTAATAAATTGTGTGATGATGTAATAAGTATATATGAATTCCTTGGATATTTCATGAGTAATTTTTTTTTCAATCATGAAATAATTCCCATGATAATGAGTAATTATGGATCATTGTGATGATAAAATTAACCCAAGATTTTAATGAAGAATATCATGATATTTAGAACATTATTCATGCAGTATTGATGAAGAATAATTTTGGGATATTATAAATATAATATCAAGAATTAATGAAAAGTTAATTCAGGTTTCTCTCTGACTGAATTAAAATAAAGTATAACTGATTTCAATTTTATGTGGTTATAAAATCGAAATCATGGAGGAAAATGTGCATGAACATGAGAAGGATAAATTGAAAATGCAGTTATTACAATTATTACCACATTCATATATATTGTAGGTTGTTTAATAATGTTGAGTATGTGAGAAAAAGGTTATTCTATAATGATGAAAATTGATATATCTTATATCCATTGAGAAAGAGTATTTAGATAAAGAGACCGATACAATCGGTATCGAGGAAATTGTGGAGAATTCAGATCACACCAGATATGGAAGGAGTTTTAAGACTGGTAGAGTTGCAAGACACTGTTAAAGATATTGAAGAGTTATATGATATAACTAAATCCTATAAGATCAAGAGCAAACCTATCATCTAAAATATTGAATATATTTCTAGTTGTGGATCAAATCTAAAGAAAATGAGAAATATTTTAGTTGTTTCTGTAAGCATGAGAAGTCTTTTAGTTGGTTCTGGAACTAGGATAATACTCTAGTGGGGTTCTATAGAAGAATAAATATTTCCATTGATACTATAAGTGGATGTAATTACTTGTTTTATAAATAAGATTCTATGTTAGGGTGTCTAAGAAATGCAGCAAGGAGTAGGTTTTTTATGTTGAACCTTATAAATCTATGTGTGCTACTTTCTTTATTATTATAACTACACATGATGTGATATTGAGAGATAATATTGACTATATTTAGAACATAGTTTAAGAGGTTAAATTTAAAAATTATAAATAAATAATAAAAAGTGAGCATTGATTTATCCCCCCCCCCTCGCCCCACTTAGTGGTCCATCCTTCTTGGGGTGCTTCAAGTGGTATCAGAGAAAAGTTCACCTCTAGAGATCCAAGAAACATTATGAGAGATAAAGAAACTTAATTATATCAATATCCAAGGTGTTAACTTGATTTATGTCAAGAATTATAATATTTTGAAGAATAAGATTTTATCTTACCTCATATCACTTGTCTTATAAGTGAGATATGTTGTAATAGTGGGTTTTCCACCCATTCCTAATAATGATACTATGACATAAGATGATAAAAGAAAAATGTAGTTAGATGGAAAGGCTCAAAGTTCCATATTGATGTCTCTATCATAGAAGTTATAAAAAAAATTTATGGGTCTATATACTACCAAGGAGATCTAATAAAAACTTAGAAGCAATTATAAAGGGAATGCAAAAGTGAAGGAATCCAAACTACAAGTTTAGAGGAATTAATTTGAGGAAATAAAAATGACTGATGAAGAAAATATTGTTGATTATTTTACTATAGTTAATGATATAGTCAAAAACATTCAAGGATTTGGTGATAAATTGGACGACTCTATCATTATCAAAAAAATGATGAGGACTTTTTTAGATCATTTTGACTCAAAGATCTCATCCATAGAACAAAGAGATTATTTTCCTCTTTATAAACTACAAAACATTCTCATAGATTATGAGATGAGGATAATTCCAGCTTTCAAGAAGAAACAAAACTAATAAATTGATTGGGAATCCATGGGAAATTTAAAATTGGAGAATAAGAGACTGAAGAATCCAAAGGCCCAACAAACATAGTTCTTGATGAATAAAAGATCAGATTGATGGATCTTTACCTCTTTTGATACATAATTTCTTCCCATATTATTTCCTCTCTCTATCATCTCTATTCCTCAATGAAAAAGGGATAGATTTTCTTATATTGTTGAGGGTTTAAATCTAGGTTTTCAAGGATCTTAATCCATTTTATCTAGGATCTATATTTGGGTTCTTGATCTCATTCTTCATTATGGTCTCGATCGTTCTACTTCAATTTGGGGATTTTCCACTGGTGAGCCTCTATAAACGATCTTTAGGTAGGTGGTATAAATGTAAATTCACATATTCTTGAATTATAATTGAATGTATTTAATTATGGAATTTCAATTTCCACGATTGGAAATTTAATCTTGAATTGGATTATTTAATTGTTTAATTAATTAATGGAAACATAAAATTGGTGGGATTTCAAACTATAGAATTTGTGGGATATTGTAATTATCAAATTGATAAAATAATGGGATTATAAGTATATTGATAATGGGAATTAAGGGATGGTTTTCTTAACATTTAAGATTTAATGGTTTATATTATTAAACATTGTTAGATGGATTAATGGTTTCATATCAATTTCCATGTGATTAAAGTGAATAATCAAGATTGTTTTGTTAAATTCAATTGGTTCACCATTATGTGAATAATTGAAAAGAAAATTAAAGATGATTAATCTTAATAAATGTGATATATGTGATGTTTGTGTTATATATGATATTTAGATAAATGTGATGACGTGTGTGGTACAATTAATGATGCTTTAAAATCCCTTATGTGATAACTATGAGTGTGTGATATGGACTGATGCTTTAAAATCCCATATGTGATAACAATGAGTTTTGGGATAGGGATTTATGATTTAAAAACCCATGGGGTTCTAGACATAATGTTCCAGGACCAAAATGATGGAATTGGACTATGGTTCCAAGTAGCCATGATATGAATCGAAATTAAATGAATGATGAAAGCCCATGATATAATGAATTTTTATTCCATATGTGATATGGTTCAGACTCCAGTATGGGAAAAAGTTGGTATTGATGGTTCTGGTGTCATCTTGAACCCATGTAATTTATGTGGTTAATTAAATAATAATGAAATGCGATAATTTTTTACTTTGATTTATTTTATTCTTTTTATAAAACAGTATAAAATCTTATAGACAGGATATTGTTTTAGATGTCATTGGTGGTGTACCACTAAGTTATAATCACACCCTACTCAATATTCCTAATCGGTAAATAAATAGACTTCATGTTTGTAGGATATAATAATGGAAATATCCCTATGTTAGATTGTTGAGTTGGGATGGAGCATGGATGAGTGAACCAAACATGGTGTGCGGACCTGCTTTGGGATTATCAATACCTTTAATTTTATGTCTTGAATTTGATACTTGATATATATATTACATGAAATATCTACAATTTTTATTGGATATTGATTTTCAGTTATGGTTCATAATGTATTACTGGTTTGTATTATTTATGGTCTCATGATGGTTATTGGTTATTATAGTTTAGATATTTTTTATCTATTTTTGTTTATGTGTTACTCTAATAAAGAGATTGTAGTCTCCCCATGTTATACATTAGACCCTAACTGCTAGTCAGTCACCTCTGGGGAATGGGGAGGTGCGCCTAAGGTCATGTAACCAACTGGCTCGAGGCACCACTTTGTGGAACCTGGATTGGGTCATTATAAAGTGGTATAAAAGTAGTTTTCTCTTATTTTATTTTTTTTATATTTGGGAAAGGTATAAAGGATAAATGAAAGAGTCAAGACTTGGTCATGAGCTCATGCATGGGAGTATCTAACCCATGTACAGGGGAAAACCCATGTACTTAGGGTGGTATTTTTGTTAATTATGTTTGGTGTTATAGTTGTATGTTATTTCCCCTTGGGTGATGCACTTTTTGTTTGAAATTGTTATTTTTTGAGACTTTATTCATGGTCTATTATGGAATTAAGGTTGATTATAAATTCATCATTTTAAGCACTCCATAATTATTGTGACGTGCATCATTTTTAGGAACACATGAAAAATCATGTTTTTCATAATTATTTTAAATGAAAATGATTTTCTTTACTTGTTTAATTTAATTAGAAAGGTTCCTAATATTAAATTGAAAATTTTAAAGGATCATGAATATGTTAAATAAAATGGATGGATGGGTTTCTAGTGAGAAACTTTTAAATGAAAAATTCTTTACCCTATGTCATCCATGACCTATATAAGGAATGGTTGAGAGTAGTGGTATTGCCTTGGTTTTGACCATGTGGAATGGGTTTGGGGGATGACTTCTTATGAATTTATATAAATCTCTCTTATGTAAATGTAATAATGTTGCGTAATGTTTCCTAAGACATGTGATTGTAATTTTAGAGATATGCCTCTATGGAGACTCTTGATAGGGAGACAAGAGAACATGGTTGGAAATATGTCTCTAGTGGTGGAACATGATGCTCCAATAGTTCCAAGTGAGGAAGTCGGAGAGTAGTTTCATGAGAAATTTTCTTGGTTAATGTAGTTTATGGAAAGATACCCAGGATGGGTTGTGAAGAGTATGTCAGACCTGATATGAGATTTCTAGTTGTATCACCCTATGACATTTACCAGAGAGGGTGGATCTGAGGTAGTTGATTTCTGGATTGATTCTATCGAGATGATCGTTTCCCACTTAGAGACTCTTGATGATAAGAGAGTAAAACCAGATAATTATATGTTACATGTTTAGGTGAAGAATTTATGGGATATCTATACTCAGGATGTACAGCTAGAGAATATGGAGTGGAAGGACTTTTAGGTGAAGTTCTTGGACCAATTTAACCTTGATACACTCAGGTAGGAGAGGGAAGTTGAGTTTATGAGGCAGACCCAGGGGAGAATGTCTCTGATAGACTATATGGGTTGCTTTACTAATTTTCAGTGATTTGTTCCAGTGTTGGAAGGGGATGAGGCTACTATAGAAAAACATTTTAAATATGGGATTAAATGTGATATTATGTTCCAAGTTAACATCTTTAGGCTGAAGAAGTTTTTTTGAATTGGTGAATCAGGATCTCATTTCTGAGGGGAACCTGAAAGATGATTCCAGTGAGATACAGGTGGTTTCTACTAGATTTACAAGATGTATAACTTTTAATAGTAGGAAGTGTCACTATGATAATGTTACCAAAATTAGTGGAAAGCATAGTGGCTAGGGGAAAGGGTTTCTTACTTAGGACATGACTAGAGTGATCTTCCACCAGTGCAGTAGGCCTAGTCACTTATGTAGATAGTTTCCCCAACCATTGGTAGAGACATGATCTTATGGTGTGATGGGACATCTATAACAGTTCTATAGGAACCCACAACAAATGGATAGTGTTGAAATATCTGAGCAGAATCAAAGTGTTTGAAGGAGGTTTTCTACCCCATATCAGTCTATAATATGGAGTTCTACTAGATTTGGAGGTTGAGGTAGTGGATTTGGTAATTAGGGGTAATATTGATTTTATCAACATAGTGGTTTTTCATAGGGGATTCAGACTATAGCATGAGGAAGAGGGGTAGGACAGTTGCATATAGTTCAACCTACACTTGTGGATAGAGAGGTTGTACCATCGATAGTTAGAGGTATTATTCTTATAGAATCTATGTTTTCTAATGATTTATTTGATATTAGTGCCTCTCATTCCTTTATATATTCACAACTTTTGAATGTTTTGAGCCTCTAGGTGAAGTTCATGAGCGGGTTTATGATGATAGATACACTTTTGGGAGTATGGTCGAGATACATCTATTTATGCTAGGTGTGTTCTCTCAAATTTGTAGAGTATCATTTTCTATGGGATATTTACATCCTTGATATGTTAGGATTTGACATGATTTTGAGTATGGACTAGTTAGTAGTGTACTAAGACCACATAGACTGTTACCATAGGAGAGTGACCTTTATGTCTCTTAAGGATAATAGTTATATTCATTATAGAGAATGGGATATCAAGGTGAGTTGTATAGGGTCAATTCATCAGCAACTAGGGGAGCTCACCATCTAGGTTTCAATTCTATTATTGGATGATGGGGGTGTGAAGCATGACTTATTTCTACCCATCATGGACTAGTTTTAGGATGTGTTTACTAAGGGCCTCTTAAGGCTTCCACTTGAGAGGGATGTGTATTTTACTATTGAGATCATTCCTAGATATGAAATAGTTTCTATTCCACCATATAGAATAGCACCCAAAGAGATTCTTGAGCTTAAAACTCAACTGGAATAGTTTATTGATATAAGTTTTATCCATCCAAGTACATCATCTTGGATTTATCCATATTTGTTTTCAAATAAGGCTGATAGGTTTTTATGTTCATGTATTGATAACTAAAAGTTTAATCATATAATAGTGAGGAACAATTATCCTCATCCATGTATTGATGATCTCTTTGACTAGTTGAGAGTATCTTGTGTCTTATCCAATATTGACTTGAGATTGGGGTATCATTAGATGAGAATTTGACCTTTTGATATACCATGGAAGAATTTCAGAAGTAGGTATGTCCTTTATGAGTTCATCATGATATTTTTCGGGTTGATGAAAGGTCTGGTAGTGTTTATGGCCTTGATGAACTGAATTTTCCACCCTTAACTAGATTAGTTTGTGTTTGTTTTTGTGGATGAAATATCGATGTACTCTAAGACTCCTGATGATCATTCCCAACATCTAGACATTATCTTGAGTACAATAAGAAAGAATCATCTATACTCCAAGATATTTAGCTATCAATTATGGATTGATCAAGTAGATTTATTGTGTCACATCATCTTGGAGAAAGGTGTGTTAGTGGACCCAGATAAGGTCTAGGTAGTTTTTTCTTAGGAGCAGACCATGAATTTTTTTGATATTCGAATCTTTTTAGGATTAGTGGGATATTATCGTAGGATCATCCATGACTTTTACCACTTGAAAAAACCACTTTAAATCTTGAAATATAAGGGATTTAAGTTTGAATAGTCTAGATCATGTGAGAATGATTTCCATGAGTTGAAGAGTCATTTGACTACTGCAGTGATCTTGATCCTACCCAATCTAGTGAAGGAGTATATAGTGTTTTGAGATGCATCTGGGATAGGTCTCGGAGTAGTGTTTATGCAGGGATATCATGTTTTGGCATATGGATCATGAATTATGATGCCACATGAACAAAAATGACCTACATACAACCTAGAGTTATAAGTAGTAGTTTATGATTTAAAGTGTTGGTGATATTATCTTTTGGGAGAAAATTGTACTATATATACTGATTAGAATAGCTTAAAATATATCTTTTTGCAGTAATATTTGAATCTCTTGAAGTGGAGATGTGTAGATTATATGTATTCATTCAAAATTGATATGGCATATACACCTAGAAAGGGAAATAGTGTTGGTGACACTTTGAGTAGGAAAACACGGCCTCAAGAAGTTCAGAAGTCTATCTCTGAGTGGAAGTTGATTTATATTCTAGATGAGATGCATGTTGTGGTTTAGGAGGGATAATAGAAGATAACCATCATATCAATATCAGTGGAGTCAAAAAAATTGATTTGTGTTAGGGAAAGGTGGTATAAGGATCTAGAGTGTTTGGAATTAAGAAAAATCCTTGAAGATGGGTAGTCACATTCTGATTGGACTATAGATAAGAATGAGATAATCTATGTCATAAATCATGTTGTTGTGCCTATGAATATATGGGAAGAAATGATGCATGAGTTTCATGCCTTGAAGTGGGTGATGTATCCAAGTTTGACCAAAATGTATCATGACCAAAGTCAACAGTATTGGTGGCCAGGCATGAAAAAGGAGATTTCAGGGTTTGTGACACGATGCTACACCTATCAATAGGTGAAGGCTGAGCATCAATGACCCAGTGATTTACTATAGTTATTTCCCATTCCAGAATGGAAGTTTGATGAAATTACTATGGATTTCGTTCTGGGTCTCCTGAGGATGACTCAAGAGAATGAAACAATTTGGGTGATTTTGGACGAATTGAAGAAGGTGGTGTATTTCTTGCCTATAAGCGAGACCTTCTAAATGGATCGATTGGGAGACTTGTATGTTTGGGATATAGTCTTTTTGTACGGGGTGCCATAGAGTATAGTTTCAAACCATGTGTAAAATCCTGAAATTTTTTATGATTCATAAATTTCATTTATAGGTACTATTTTACCTTATTTTTGGTATCTCTTTTTTGGGTTTTAATTTGGGAATCTTTTGGGAGAAATTTAGGGGTTTTACGTAGTGCACGGTTGGAACACAGTTTTTCCCAAGCTGTGCACCCTGCCCCAGCAAATCGTGAAACCCCAAGAACAGAGGGATTGAATGGTTGGAGCATGTTTTCTCAAACCATGTTCCCTCTTAGTAGTAACCATAATACCCCTAAGAGTAGCTGCATGGTTAGGAACATAGTTTGGGAAAACTTTGCACCCTGTATAGGAAACCATCCATGTGGAAAAATAAACCCCTAAAAATTAATTAAAAATTTCACAAACCCCTATCTTATATCCCTAAACACCCCATATAGCACTAACTCATTTCTATAATTTTTGGAGGCTCCTTTGTGGAATCTAAGGGATTCCAAACTCTGCTATTGGTGAATCAAATATCTATTCAATATATCTGCACCTCTCCTGGAAAGAGATCTCATCTTGATTAGTTTCCTCCCCCTCCCCTATATTTATCCCATATTTTGAAGGGATGTTTTCCTCCATTATTTATGGATCTAGATCTATGTTTTGAAAGATATTAATCCATTCAATTTTGGATCTAGGTTTTTGGATCTAGGTCTCTTTCTTTGTTGTAAAATTGAATGTTCCACTTCAATTTACAGATTTCCTTTGGTGAGTGTTCATCAATGATCTTGTAGTAGGTTGTATATTATTCAATTCCCAGAGAATTTATTTCTATTACATGTATGTAATTGTGGAATATATATTTCATGTTTATCAATTTCATCTTGAATTAAATTTATTAATTTAGTAAATTAATTAATTAATGGATTGTGGAATCGATTGATTAATGGGGTTATAAAATTGGTCAATAAATTAGATTTTTTAATTGGTAAATTGATGGGATTTTGGAATTTATTGATTAATATAATGTTAAATTTATTGATTAATTGGAATTAAGGGTTTTTTGGGTTAACCTTGAAGGGTTAATGAATTATTTTATTAAATTTTGATAAAGGGTTTAATGTTGAATTGTTCATATTATTCCATGTGATTAAAGTAAAAAATTATGTTATTTTTAATAATTGAATTGGTATATCATGATGTGAATTGTTTATTTTATGATTAATGTTGATTAACCTTATTAAATTTTATATGCATGATATATGTGATTGATTGAGAAATGGGGTGTGGGACTTGGACTGATGCTCCAAATACCCATGGGGTACTAGACATGGTGTTCTAGGCCTAAATGCATGCTTGTAAATATTAATGTATGGGATATGACTATTGATCAAAATACCCATGAGGTGTGGGACATGTAGTGATGCTCCAAATACCCACAGAGTTCTAGACACGACGTTCTATGCCCATGAGATTAGCACTAGACTATGATTCCAAATGGTCATGATATGAATTGAAATGAAATGATAAATTTTAACCACGGTATTTTGATATGTGATATCCCTTAGAGATAGATCAGACTCTAGAATGGCATGAATTAGTTATTGATGGTTAGGGTGACAGCATGAACCCAAGGAAAAGATATGGTTAAATAAAGAATAATTAGACATGCATTTATTTACTTTATTGATTTTACTTTATTCTTTATACAACTTTAGACACTATTATAGATTGGATATTGTTTTAGACAACATTGGTGGTGGCGTAATAATTTGTAATCACACCCTACTCAGGATTCCTGATCTGTACTTGAATAGACTTCATTTTTTCAGGATATAATAAAGGAAATAAACCTATAATAGATGTCTGATTTGGGATGGATCATTGATGAAGGAATAAGAAATGATGTTGGGACCTGCTTGGGAGTTTCAATGTTTCTTTATTTTAGTATTTCATTAGACACTTGACACTTATTATGGAATTTCATATCTACTATTTGGTTTTGGATATTGTTTCCTGTTTTAGTTCATCCTATGATACTGGTTTGTTCTGGTTATTATGTTGTTCTGGTTTTTGTTTATTAACAGTTGGTTATTTTATATTTATTTATACTATTGAGATTCATTAATAAAGAGATTATAGTGTCCCAATATTGATATATTGAATCATAGATACTAGTTGGGAACCTATTTTGTAAGGGGAGGCATGCTTGAGGTCATGTGACTGACTGGATGAGGGAATCGGTGTGTGGAACCCAGGTCAAGACGTCACAAAGTAGTATCAGAGGAGTTTTATTTTATTTTATTTTGTCTTACTATATGGGAAAGTTAGAAAAAAGACTAGGAAGAGTTAGTCCTTGGATGTGAGCTCATACATAGGAGTAGCTAACCCATATATTGGGGAAAACTCAAGTACCAAGGGTGGTATTGTTGTTATTGGTGTTTTCTATTATAGTTTAATGTTATTTCACCTTGGTTGATGCACTCATTGTGTGATGTTCATGTTTTCTAAGATTTTCTAATATTTTACTCATGGATTAGTATAGTATGGGAGTCAGGTATACATGCTTAATTTTAGTCACTCAGGATTGATTATGACATGGATCATTTTAGGCATGCAAGGAAAAAGAAAGTTTTGGGTAAGTTATTGAAATTGAAATGTTTTTATTTTTTTGTGTAATTGAACTAAAAATGGTTCCTAATATGAAATTAAAAACTGTAAAATGTTAAAAAATGTTTAAAATGGTATCTAATGAGAAACTTGAAATTTTGAAAATGTTTTACCTGATTTGAAGCATAACCTATATGAGGTATGGTTGAGGGTAGTGATACTACCTCAGTTTTGACCGTGTGGGGAGGTATGGGGGTGACTTGTTATGGATTATTATGAATCCCTATAATTTCCCCTAATATGTGTGTTTAAAATTGTAGATATATTCCTCCTTGATGACATTTGATGATAGGATGATAGGATTTCATGGATAGAAATGTGCCTCCGATGGTGGAACCTGAGGCACCGATAGTGCCAGGTGAAGGATCCGAAGAGAAATTCCATGGGAACATTTCTCACTTTATATTATTTATGGAAATAGATCATAGGAGGGTTTTTAAGAGTATGTATAAAATAAAACAGAAGTACCAATTGAAATACCCTCTGACGTTTACTAGAGAGGGTGGACCTGAGGCAACTAAATTCTAGATTGAGTGTATATGGATGATAGTTGACCACTTAGAGAATCCTTCTGAGAAAAGTGTCAAACTAGAATCTTATATGTTATGTGGTTAGGAAAATTATTGGTGGGAAATATAGACTTGGTATGGTAATTTGGATAGTATGTTTTGGAAGGAATTTTAGGAGATTTTCTTAGAGCACTTTTACCCTGAGATACTCAGGAAAGAGAGGGAAGTAAAGTTCAAGAGGTTGACCCAGGGGAGTATGTCTGTGATGGACTATATAGGGCGCTTTATAGACTTATAGTACTTTGTTATAGTGTTGATAGGGGATGAGGATACTGTAGTGAAATGGTTTCAATATGGTATTAAGTGAGATTTTAAGTCCCATGTAAATATATTTTGGTTGAAATTTTTTTCTCAAGCGGTGAATCGGGATCTCATTTCTGAGAACCTAAAGGAGGATTCTAGTGGAATTCAAGTGGATTATACTAGGTGAAAAGGATTTATGTATTATGAGAGTAGGAAGCATCACTATGAAAATGTTCTTTATGTAGATAGAAAGAAAATTGGGTTAGGTTAAAGGTTCAGTTAAAGAGGACCTTACACGATCATTTTTCACATGTGTGGTAGGTTGGGTCACATTCATAGACACTGTTCCCGATCACCAATAGAGTTTTGAGATTGTAGTAGTATGGGACATCTACAATGGTTCTACAGGAACCCATGATAGATGGGTAGTGATGGGGTGGATAGACATAACCAGAGTGTTGGAAGGGGGTATTCTACCCCATATCAGCCCGACAGTTATAAATCTACTGGTTTTGGCAGTTGAGGAAGTGGATGGGGTGCCTCTAGGAAAGATTTACCATATTAAAATAGTAGTGTAGTTCAGGGGACTTATATTTTAGTATAGGTAATAGGAGTAGGATAGTTTCATGTATTTTATCTTATACTTATGGATATTAAGTTTGTACCATCGATAGTTAGAGGTATTATTCTGATAGATTCTACGATATATAATGCCTTATTTGATACTAGTTCCTCTTATTATTTTATATCCTCATAACTTGTGAATGGATTGAGTCTGGTAGTGGGATTTTTGAGTGTGGTTATGATGATCAACACACCTTTGGGAGTTTATTTGAGATATATCTTCTTGTGCAAGGGGCGTTCTCTTCATGTTGGGGAGTATCACTTCCTTTGGGATCTTTATATCCTTGATGTGTTAGGTTTTGAATTTATTTTGGGTATGGAATGGTTAGTAGCATACCGATCCCACATATATTTCTACTTCAAGATAGTGACTTTTACATCTCCAAAGGGTGTCAATTATGTTCCTCGTAAAGAGTGGTATATCATGGAAGGTTGTGCAGTTCCAATTCTTCATCAACTAGGGGATCTCACTGATGAGGTTTAAAGTCTATTTATGGATGATGTAGGTGTGAATAATGATGTCTTCCCACCCATAGTGTATAGGTTCCAAGATGTCTTTCCTAAGGAATTATCAAGGAATCCAATAGATATAGATATAGAATTTACAATTGAGATCATTCCAGGGGATAAGACATTTTCTATTCCACCTTATAGAATGGAACCAATAGAGCTTGAAGAACTTAGGAATCAACTAGAAGAGTTGATGGATAAGGTATTTATCTGTCCAACTACATCACCTTGGGGTTCTACAGTTTTGTTTTAAAATAATGGAATTGGTAGTTTTCACTTGTGTTTTTATTATTGGAATTTGAACATGATAATAGTGAAGAACTGATATCCTCTTCAATGTATCGATGAACAATTTGACTAGTTGAAGAGAGATTGTGTTTTCTCTAAGATCAACTTGAGATTGGGGTATCATCAGTTGAGAGTTTGACCTTATAACATAACTTATACTACTTTCTGAAGTAGGTATGGACTTTTTGAGTTTGTTGTTATGTAATTTGGGCTAATTAACTCTATAATAGTGTTTATGGCCTTGATGAACAGAATCATACACCCGTATATGGATTATTTTGTGGTTGTTTTGTAGATGATATCTTGGTGTACTCTAAGACTCAAGATGATCATACCAAACATCTTGACATCATCCTGAGTACACTAAGATAGCATTGACTATATGACAAGCTATCAATGTGTCCATTTTGGATTGTTCAGATACATTTATTAGGTCACATCATCTCAGAAGAAGGTGTGCCAGTGGACCCAGAGAAGGTTCATGCAGTTGATTCTTGGGAGAAACCTAAGAATTTTATTGACATCTGTAGCTTCCTTGGTTTAGAGGACTATTATCAAAGGTTTATCCAGAAGATTTACCAATTGGAAGCACCTATTTCAGGATTGACCATTAATAGAATAAAGTTTGAATGGTCCAGATCATTTGAGAATGTTTTATAGGAATTAAAGAAGCATTTGATAACTAAACCAATATTGACCCTGTCAGAGCTATGTGAGGTGTATATAGTTACTTGTGACACTTTTTCGATATGAATTGGAGTAATGTTGATGCAAGGAGATCGATTTTTGGTGTATGGGTCACGAAAGTTAAGGCAACATGAACTGAACCACCATACGCTTGACCTCAAGTTAGGTAAAGATTTTTATTCCTCGAAGTGTTTGTGGTATTATCTGTTGGGAGATAAGTTAACTATGTATATTGATCACAAGAGCTTAAAGTATATATTTTTGAAATAATACTTGAATATTTATCAGTGGATATGGGTTGAGAATATGAATTCATTTGATTTGGAGCTAGCATATAATCCCAGGAAGGGAAACAATGTTTCTCACACTCTAATAAGGGAAAAAAACTCAGAAAGTTCTGGAGTTTAGATTTGAGTGGAAGATAATGACTTTACTAGCTAAGATGTATGTTTTGGTTTTGGATGGATAGGAGAAGATGACTCTAGTATCAGTTTCAGTGGATTATACACTTTTAATCAAGATTAGGGGGAGGTAGTATGAGGATCTGGAATGTTTTTCCTTGAGGTAAATCCTTAAAGGTGGGGAGTAAACTTCAGACTGGATTATAGAAGAGGATGAGATCATCTAGGTAAGAAATTGGTTTGATGTGCCTATGATTATGTGGGAGGAGAAAATTTTTGAATTTCATACCTCAAAGTGGGTGGTGCATTTAGATTTGACCGAAGTTTACCATGACCTATGACAATAGTATTGGTGTCCATGCATGAAAAAGGAAATTGTAGGGTTCTTTATATGATACTACACTTGTCAATAGGTGAAGGTTGAGAATCAATGACCTAGTGGTTTACTATACCCATTTCCCATTCCATAATGGAATTGAGATGATGTTACCATGGATTTTGTGGTTAGTATCACGATGAATCCTTACAATAATGATGCTATTTGGGTGGTTGTATAATGATTGAAGAAAGTATCACATTTCTTTCCTATATGGGAGACCTTCTCAATGGACTATTTGGGTAATATGTACATTTAGTAGATAGTTCATTATTTCCCTCGGAATTCGGGGATGACCTCCTTGATGGGAGATTCAAACGTTCCGATCGGTTTCTAATGGGTTTGTTCCTAGAACCGGAAACATCCAATGATTCCACATCCATTTGGACCTACTTTTCAAAGGTAGGTGCTCATTAGTTTGTGGACTAATGAGGCCTAGGAATTTGCATTGGTCGATAGGATGGGAGGTCGGACTCATCACACCTCTTTGAGGGGAATTATTGTCTACTCCGGGACTCTCTTTATAGATTTAAGTTATGTTCGTGAATCCTTATTACATTACCAAGTATAAAATGAGCTTTCCTTCAATTTTGACAATCAATGATTAAATATTTAAGAAATTTAGAGAATCTTTTATATGTATTCGAGGTTCTTCATCAATAGAGAATCATCTGTATCTATTTAGAGATTCTTGGTCAATGGTATCCTTCAAAATATTTATATAAAAGTCTCTTGGTCATTATGATGACCGGGCTGGTTTTAAAGCCACTCAGTGGGGCACTTGAAGTTTATTGTCATTCATAAGGACATGGATTATTTCAGAGTTGGGATCGAACCCACAGATGGGCAACCTACGTATCCTTTGTTTTGGAAAAGGAATCAGAACCCACGTAGTTCGGGTAAGGGAGTATGATGTTTATGATTGATGGCTCAAAGAATGATGTCATAATTACTTTTACCCTCTAAGCTCACGTGAGTCATGCTCGGTGTGAGAAACAAGAGGTATTGGTAAAAAAAGACAATTGGGCCATGAAAGATGTAATCATAAGAAATGGTTTGGGGCTTATGTATGTATGACTGCCCAGGTAAATGAAGATTAGGATTTACTTTAGGGAGAAAATCCAGGAACAGGGTCCATAAAGGTATATGTGATTCATGGAGATTTGAATACTCTATCTTGGGACTTATTCCTGAAAAGGAAACCCAGATTAGGAGAGGATTGATGATTGGGTTTTACTCCTGAGAAGGAATCCCAAATCAAAGGTAAATTAGGACTGGTAAAATAGAAATTAAGGGACTTGGGGATTACTCCTGAAAAGGAAGCCCAAATTTATGACTGGGGCTTATTCCTAACAAGGAAGCCCAGGTTAGGGGATTTGGGGATTACTCCTGAAAAGGAAGCCCAAATTTATGACTGGGGCTTATTCCTAACAAGGAATCCCAGGTTAGGGGACTTGGGGCTTACTCCTGAAAAGGAAGCCCAAAATTATGACTGGGACTTATTCCTGAAAAGGAGACCCAGGTTAATGGATTATGACTGGGACTTATTCCTGAAAAGGAGGCCCAGATTTTGGATTAAGGTTTGGGGCTTACTCCTGAGGAGGATGCCCAGATTTGGGAACTTTAAGAATTTGGGGTTTACTCCTAAGTAAAATGCCCAGGTTAAAGGACTTATAACTGGGGATTATTCCTGAAAAGGAGACCCAGGTTAAGGATTCTCTCATATTAAAGGATGAGGTTGAATGAATGAACTCTCAATCTTTAGTGACATAAAGATATGTAAATTACTAAGTATTGAGAAATATTCCACAGAATTCCTTTCAAATAAGGAAGTCAAATCAAGAAATCACGCCATAAATGGCTTTGAAGAGTGTCTTGAAGACTGAATCTTGAATAGGAAAGGTGTAATGGCTTAAGAGGGGTAAAATGGTCAAGATGGGCACCCAAAAAGGCAGGGGCGCGCAAGTCCTGGTAGACACGCAAGTACTACGTGGGGGCGCAAGTATTGGTCGCACAGGTATACCTGCGCGACATGTGTAGGATACTTGCACGATGTTCAACCAGCATTGAAATACTTGAGAGACTCTTGATTAAGGTTTTTAGAATCCTCTTGAGGTTCTTCCAGAAAAGGGACGTGGAAGTTCTATCGAAGGAGTAAGGCGGCGTGCAGGTGTGGCCATTTCCCTTAAGGTCTGGCCACTCAGGCGCGCAAGTGTTGATGAGTTTCAACACTTAGGCCTCCCTCATCCTCTTTATATCTTCCGTTCTAGGTAAGAAATTACCTTAGAAGTGTTCCGAAATCTTTGAGAAGAGACTTGGGCGTCGGGAGCTTAAAGCGGAGTTTCTGGAAAAAATTCCTCTCGAATGGGGGGCCCACAGGGACTATTTATAGGTAGGAGAAGATCCCAAGCGGTTACCGGGTAGTTATCAATTAGGTCGCGCAAGTCACTTGCACGCCAAAGTACGTCGTGAAAGTCCACTTGCGCGACCATGAGGAAACTTGCGCGGCATATGGGAAAATTTCTCCTTATTCATCCCTTTGTCAATTTTTGATGTTTTCTTCAAAGGTCGAACCATTTTAATCTAAGATCTTCCCCTTTTCCAATCTTTAGATTTTGTGACGAAAGGAGCGTCAACAAAATTCCCCCCTCAGAGTTGGATCCGGAGAGAAATAGAGGATTTGACTATGAGTAAATCGAATACATCCAAAGGAATAATGGCGTGCAAGTGTTCTAATGCGTAATGGGCGGCACGCAAGTGTGTGTCGCACAGGTCTTGAGCACACTGGATACTGCACGCAGATAGGCTTCTTGGCCTATAAATACACGGCCTCACCTCCGTACAAAGCATCTAGATTTCCGGACTTCAAACCTCTCGATCTCTCGTCGTGCAGGTCATCTTAGCCGCGCAAGTTGCTTTTGTTTTCTGGTGTTTCTTTGCTGCCGCGCTGCTGTATAGGTATTTCTACTTGCGCGATTTTATACTTACGCTTCAAAAACTAGAGCGACACCCAAACACTTGCGCGCCAATTTCTAGACTTGCGCGCCTTAATGCCTTAGCCATTTTTTCTGAATTTCTTCACAAATTTTATGAAAAATAAACCCATTTAAGAGTTATTTTATTCATATTTTATGCAGATTCAGTGGTTCCCAAGGGAATTGGTGTAACACCCGAGACTTTTATGTTATATAAATCATCAAAGGAATCTTTTTCTACACAGCACTTGCTTGGCTTGCTTTACACGCAATCGCGGCCTTCCTCGATAGCTTTCGTCGTACGCAATACCGAGTTTCACTAAATAACAATATGCTATTAAAACTAGCCGTTATGAATAGTAATAACCACTTTTTGAAATTTTATAAATTTTATTTTTCAAAATGGACTTCATTTTTGGACTCAGAATATCAAATTTAGCCTAAGGTGAAATTTTGGTACTTTTCGGATAACTTTAATATTTTGATGAATAGTGAAAATTACTAAATTTTAATTAAAAACAACTTTTTTAATCAAAACATTTAATAGTGATAAATTATGAATTTGAGTGGTTTTAAAGTATATTTAGAATATATTTTTACCACTTAATATAATTTTGGTCATTGGACACAATGTTACAATTAAACCGAACATAAACAAGTGTCAATCTTTTGATAGTTATTATCTCTTAAAAACACGCTTTTTGTTTTGACAGCGGGAATTAATTTTAAATTAATTTCTGCCACTTCTGTGTTTTGAATTTAGAAAAATGGATTCCATATTTGGAATCAGGATGTTCAAATTGTGTAAATAGGTAACTTTTATTTTTAGACATTTTGAATAATTACTGCGGTAAATATTTCATTTACCATGGTTAAGGGTAAATCCGGTAAATAAGGGTTAAAAAATAATATTATAATAATATTAAATTACCCTAAAACGTGTCTTAAACCTATTGGTTGATACATGGTCGACCATGGGCATCTTTGGGTCGATTTTGGGACCCCATTGATCCACTTGTAAGTGATAATGACACTTTATTTTAATTAAGTTAAAATGAATACAAAAATGACACAAGCATATATCTTTTAGCAAAACAATTGTTACATAGGGTTATATATGTTGGATTTTAGATTATAAATATTCATTAGAAAGATAAAAAGATTTCCTACATAATGGTAGTTTATTTGTAATTTTTAGACTTTAAATAATTTAATTTATTTATGACACAATGATGATGCAGTAATTATCTTATTAATGAAATATGGACATAATTGATGTTATAAACACAAAAATAAATGTAATTTAAGACTTTTTATGAATTACACTAATTTTATAGGTTACTATGATATATTAGTGTTGATGTAATCAACTTGGTTCGAACATATAATTCTGTTATGACTTTTACAAAAAATCATATATCAAATAGTGTCAACATTGACACAAAATAGTTTTTAAATCAAATATTATATTATTAATTGTTATTTTATTCCTAAAAATCTAAGGTTCGGCCAAATGACTTAGATAAGGATATATATATTAATAGTAAACAATTTGGGGTTCGTTTGGCATGTTATAGTAAGTGTATTAACCATATAGTGAAAGAAAACAAAAAGACATGGTAAAAGTTAAATTATTTAACTTAGAGTTAAATCTAATTGATAAGGTTAAAATAATATCCTAAACTTGTCTAAATTCTATTGGTTGATAGGATTTCGACCCATCCCCACTTTAGCTTCAAAATAATACCCTTTGGAACCATTATAAACCGATTTTGACTTTAATATAAAATAATATTTTGAGATATTCCTAAGGTGCCCCTCTCCTCCCTTATAAAAGGGCACCTCCTCCCCCTCCTCCTCACACCAAATTGAGCACTCAAGCTCGGCCAACCCCGGCCATTTTCTCCTCCCCACTTCCCTAGAATAGTCCTAGAGGTCCTGTTCTTCTTCAAAGACCACTCTTAGTTCCTTAAGTGGAGGATTCAAAGAGGCGTACCAAAGAAAAGGTAATATCCATTACCGATCTTTTCAATTTCTTTCTTCTTCAACTTCTTCTTCTTTAGTTGTTTCATGATAAAGTAATAACATCAGTATTACTTACATACTGATATGTTATTATAAATATGAAACAACCCTAATTCACCTTCTATCCATCTTACGGAAAAATGAAATCACCGCGCGTGCGTACGTACGGAATACCGTCTCCACGCCGTGGTGTAATCTATTTTTCCACCATCACTTTACAAGGATGGGTATAATGGTGTAATGAGTAACTATTTATGATTATTATAAAGTAATATTGATACTGAAATAATATATATATACTCCAATACATTTCCACGATCATAGGAACGATATCATCACTCGTGCGTACGTACGGAATACCGTCTCCACGATGTGATGCGACTCGTTCTACATGATCATCATTACATAGTAATTATATAAATGAATTGAATGAATAAATATGATATATGTTACACTAATACCATTCTGGATATAAGGTATCTATAACCTTGAAATAAGAATAAGAATTTATTCGGCAAAACACGCGTAAGAACAAAAGGCAATAAAGACCCGAGTAACAAGTAACAATGAAATATTACTAACAAGAAGCTAAGAATATGACCATATATGATATCATATCAATATGTATGATTCTGGAATAAGTTAATAACATTATTTAAACCATTATACAGGAGCTTCGGACACATACAAGGCAAATTGGACCTAAGGTAATGGAAATATCACAATCTCATTTTTATCCGAGATTGTTTATTCGTAAGTATTTACTGGGGTGTATTTTATCATCCACATCCATGTTTCATGAATATATAATATTATTTCCATCCACCTACAATTGTTTAAATCCAATTTTACCCTTAGGTGAGTTTTTAGTAAAAGTTATGAAAGGAATCTTTATCCGTTTTTCGTACGAGGTACTTTTTGACTTTTCCGACAAAAGTACAAGAAGAATGTTTTTTTTTAACTTATACGGCATGAATGGATTTTTAAAACATTATTTCCAAGAAGCTTCCTTTACAAGTTTTCAAGTTTATTTTTAATAAAATTCTTTTATTTTAAAATTGTATGACATGTTAAGAAAGGAAAAGTGTTTTTGAAGTAGGAAGGATATTTTCCTCAAGAATGAAGTTCAAGTATTTTATCAAAATTATTTTCCATCTAAGATAATAAAAGGGTTCTGTTTTTACCCCTATTATTACATGGATTTGATTATGTTGTGATGGAAACAGTTTTATGAATTCCTTTATCATATATGAATTGTTTTATGATGTCATGTTGTTTAAGAATCCCATTTTTATTACATGGGTTATGCGATGATGTATGATTTATGATTATGTGGCACACATAAGAAAGGATTCATTATAAGATGGGTGGGACCTATATCTCCCTCCAATGCATTGGGTAAAGATTTTATATCTCATGAGATAGACATGGCTGGAACGGAAGGTTATTTCGGTTCAGTGATACAGGACTGAAACGAGGAGTGAACTCGGTTCAGAAAGGGACTTTGTCCACTAAGATAGTCTTGGCAATAAGTCATGACTAACAAGAAATGATTTTCCATGATTATGTGTGCATGCCACAAAGTTTCAAGTTTCATGTTATGATTATGGGGATCTAATTTTCACTTCTATGATTTATTAAGATTTTATGATCTCTTTTGCAGGTTATGATTTTCAAAAAGATATGATATGATTTTTATTTCCTTTATTTCCCTTGCTGAGCATTTGAGCTCACCCTTTTATGTTTTCTTTTCCCCAGGTCAGGAAGATGGATATTAAGTAGAATATGCTAAAAGGGACCCTAGATATGATGAAATAAATGGGAGACACTGTAGAAGATTTATGAACTAGTTGTTTATGTTTCCCAGTTTCTAAAGACACTATACCTATACGGTCCTTTGTGGTTTTATCATATGTTGTAATAAGTGTGCTTCAATTTTGAAGTATTAACAATGTATGTAAAGTATGGGTCGTTATAATTGTAATGGCTGATGAACTGGCTAGCAAGCAGATTGATGACATGATGAACATCATTGGCCATAATTACTATGATATCTGTAACAGCACTCTTCTAGATTTGGCTAAGTACTTGAAGAAATATCATTATAATTTCGCACAGAGCATCTATCTGCCTTTGTGTGGTCATGGTCATCTGAAAGAAGTCAATATTCCAAATGAAAAGAACTATACACCTGAGATGCAGCTACACTGCTACTCCTCTATTTCGGTTATGCTGTGCATTAAGAGAAACAACAATGGTGTGAATTTTCAAGTTCTCCTTCAGTGTCATTTCTTTGCAGATATGAAAATGGAAAACCCATGGGCTGAAATGTTTTCCGCTGCCGGTTGGTGGAGAGAAGACAAACATGGCATTAGAGCAATATCTGAAAAGAGTACTCTCTCCAAATGGATCTTTACTTCCAATGCTCCATTCTCAAATCCATGTATCCATCTTCCAAGTCTCTTGGACAGAAATAGAGTTACTGTTTGATTAGCAGAAAATTTTCTTAAACCGCACTCAAGAACATTCTTTTACAATTGTTCCAAGAAGAGATGGTATCACTGTATCACTTATTATATCCAGTTGAATGAATGAATTACAGATGGTTTCTGATGAATTTCGGGATGTCGTAAATCAAATGAAGAGTTATGTTGAAAGCCTTTTGTAATTCTTGAAAAAAAGGAAGAGACTTCAGTTTGTGGATGTCCTTCTATCTCCTGTGTATCAATGAAAAACACTTTCATCTTCAATCATTTGTACCTGCATTCTTTCACCACCTACTTCAAATTTACTTAAGCCAATGGGCCTAGTAAGCATAGTTTGATTTCTACTAGGATTATTACAAATAAACCTACAAACTTTGAATCTTTTTAATTGATCAATATTACCTAAATCATACAAAATTTATGTTTAGTGAGCTGGAACTTGACTTTTATTCAGAGTTCCTTTGTCTTTTGTGGGCAGTTTAAAGTCATGCACGTCATACATAAAGGGGCTAATGTTTAAGGTCGAAATAGATTTGACCAAAATGGATTAAAATTGATTCAATTCCTTGAAAATTTATCTAAAAACATATTACCATACTCAAGTATGAGAGAAAAAAAATGTAAACTATGACTTTAAGAATATTTGAATCTGAGGAATGATACGAAAAAGAGCTAAAAGGCATCAGAAGAAGTAGTTTCCAAGAATGAAGTTACTATTATTTAACAAAACCCGTTAGGGGGTTGAATTATGCAGGGCCACCTAAGGGCATTGGCTGCATGGTCAAATAAATAGCATCTTTCGGCTGACAGGTCTGTTATGTGGACTGTTTATGCAAGGCCACCTATGGGCACGTGCTGCATAGTTAGGAAAAAGAACTCTTAGAAATTTACTTTCTTAGTGCTAAAAGCCAGTGAAAGTTTATGGAGATTCAAATTTTCTAAAGTATAGAGTTTTCTGTATGGAAAGAGGTACTTGAATATGGAGAAGATATTTCTAGACAAGATTATCGAAGAACTGGATGAATATCACTCCTACAAAGGTCTGACCCAAACATAGGGAATAAGAATAAACCATAAACTTGAATACTTTCAGATCATGAAAAAGGATATGGGACAAATATGTTAAGGATGGATATTTTTTGCAGATCCCTACATACCGTCATTTAAGACAAATAAGGACAAAAGAGGCATTCTTCCCAAGAATGAAGTTACCATCATTTAACAACCCCGTTAGGGGGTTGAATTATGCAGGGCCACCTAAGGGCATTGGCTGCATAGTCAAATAAATAGTATCCTTCGGCTAACAAGTCAGTTATGTGGACTGTTTATGCAAGGCCGCCTATGGGCACGTACTGCATAGTCAGGCAAAGGAATTCTAAGAAGTTTGACATTTTTGTGACTAAAAGTCATGAAAAGGATTATGAAGATCTGAAAATATTTAAGATTAGGGTTATAACACATAAAGATGGGTATTTTCCAATGTATACAGAGATACATAGGTCAATGATAACCATAATCATGTTGTGGCTGGGTCCTGAATTGAAATTTTGGACTTCACTACATATCTCATTAGAATGATAATCAAGCCATACGTAGTTCTTGAGATGCATTTTAATGTCGTTCAGGATGAAAGTATGAGAGATCTTAGTTTAGGGTCATAGAGTTCGTACCATAATAATGAATACACAGTGTGTGTTTTCATGGGGACTTTTCAGCCAAGGTACCAAAAGTAAAATTTGGGGTTAGGCCCAAAAGACTTGGGGCTGGATTCGAGGGATACTCGAACGTTCCTACGTATCCCATAAGGATGGGAATCAAGCCCACGTAGTTCTAGAAATACCCTTTGTACAAATTTGGTTTGTACATGTGAAGGGTGAAAGGGGACTTTAGTACAATGATGGTTTAACCCGAGATAAAAAGTTTAGGCATTTCCATGTATGCACGTAGTCTTTTGAAATGAAACATGATTGAAAAATCAATGTAAATAATGGTTCCCTCTCAAATGAGGATATCAAAGAATATTGTAGTTTATTGTCATACCAGACAAAAGTGTTGTATATTTTAACGTCGTATAACAAGGATGAAAGTGAATCAAATGTAAAGATATTGATTCTAAGGGCGGTTTCACGAATCAACATCGTATGAGATGAAGGTGAACCGAAGTGAAGAGATTGTTTTTGGGCTTGAACCTTGGGAGGTTGCCTACGTACCCATCCTGGAAGGCAAGGATCAAAATCCACGTAGTTCAATTAAAGAATAAATTAATGATCAAGTTATTCTTGGGGATAACGACCTAAAAAATGATGTTGGGACTTACACATGGTTAGTAGCCCAGAGAGAGTGTTATGGTTGAGGTTTTCTCTAAGCTCACGTGATTCATACTCGTTGTGAGAAACAAGAGGGAGAAACAACCTTAACGATGCACTGTTTAATGTCATGTAGTAGGGAAAAAGTACAATTTAGCACCATATAAGATGTATCAAGGACTTTATGTACAGTTTAGCATCATGTAGTTAGGACGATGGGGAAAATACAGTTTAATGTCATATTGGACAAAAAAGGGGGACTGCATGGTTTAATGTCATGCAGTAAGGACAAAATAATACACCATTTAACGTTATGTTGGACGCATTAGTGATTATGTAGTTTAATGTCTTTCCGGACATAAGGGACTTTCAAATAGTTTAGGGTCTTATGCATGGACCGTTGCTGTATAGTTTAACGTCGTATAGCAAGGACAAACTGGTGCTGCACAGTTTAATGTCATGTTGCAGAGACAATACAGTTTATCGTCATGTTGGACGAAAGGGGGACTGTGCAGTTTAATGTCATGCAGTGAGGACAGATTAGGGACTTTTTTTTCTTCAGTTTAATGTCATGCTGGACAAAAGTGTGAATAGTTTAGGGTCATATTCATGGACCATGGATGGTGCAGTTTAATGTCATGCAGGACCATGGTGTAGTTTAAAGTCATACAGGACTTTATAGGGAACTTTTTCACAGTTTAACATCATGTGGGATGAAGTTGCAGTTTAATGTCATACTGGACCATTGCTATATAGTTTAACATCATATAGCAAGGACTAACTGGTGCCGCACAGTTTATTGTCATGTTGCGGGGACATTAGCAGTACTTTGCAGTTTATACAAAATACTTCTTCAAAAATCTGGCATTGGTTGGAGTAGTAATGAGTTCTCCATCCATCGAGATTAATGAATAAGCTCCATTGGAGTAGACCCTATGTATTTAATAAGGTCTTTCCCATTTTGGCTCAAGCTTGGGAGGTTTCTTTCCTGGTATCATTGGTGTTCTGAGAACTAATACCAATTCTCCTTGAGTGAATGAACGAATACGAACTTTTTTGTTAAAAGCTCGTGCTATTCGATTCTGATAGATTTCCAAGTGGTGCAAAGTGCACAATCTTTTCTCATCTAACCATTCCAATTCATTCAATCGCTTTTGGGATTGCTCATCTGTAGATAACTGATCACAAATGGATACTCTGAGCGAGGGAAATTGAACTTCAATTGGAAAGACTGCTTCCGTTCCATATACCAACGAATATGGAGTTGACCGTGTTGCATTGCGGGTGGTAGTCCGATAAGCCCATAAAGCATGAAAGAGTTTATCAGGCCATGACCTCTTATCTTTATCCACCATCTTTTGCAGTATATTTGAAAGAGTCATGTTAAAGGCTTCTATTTTGCCATTGGCCACTGCATGATACCGAGATGAATGGTTGGATTTAATGTTGTATTCTTGATACAATTTCTTCACCTCAGAAGAACAGAAGTTAGTGTCGTTGTCTGTCAATATGGTATGAGGGAAACCAAATCTAGTAATGATGTTAGACTTGATGAAGCTAACAATGCATTTAGAACTGACTTCTTTGAGAGGTACTGCCTCTGCCCATTTGGAAAAGAAATCAGTAGCAGTAAGAATGTACTTAAACTGCTTGGCCGTAGCTGAAGGGTAAGGTCCCACCACATCCATTCCCCAAGTGGCAAATGGCCACGAGTATTTAGTTGTATGAAGCAACTCCGGAGGTTGATGATTGAAGTTGGAATGTACTTGGCATGAATGAAACTTCTTTTTGAAATTAACACAATATTGTATCATTGAAGGCCAAAAGTATCCAAGCCTTCGAATTTGATCAGACAATCTATGTCCAGACTGGTGGGCACCACAGACTCCTGCATGCACTTCTTTCATGACAGCCATTGTCTCTTCACCATCAATGCATCTGAAGAGAACTCCATCAAAACCACGTTTGTAGAGAATTTCTCTAGGTGGTTTGGGCTATCATAAAGAGTAAAATTGACCACACGTCGCCGAATTTGTTCTTTCTCGGATCTATCAGGTGGAAGTGTTCCATTTGAAGGTATTCCCTGATAGGTGACATCCATCCTGTAGTATGACCATATGGTTCAGGAATGGGACTAATTTCATTAATTTCCTCTATTATGGCTTGAACATAAAGTGAAATTGCACAACGGTGGTCAATACTGATGGTTGTCTCATCCCGATTTGGATCTGCTAGAGTTGTGGCTATATTAGCCAGTGCATCAGCTTGAGCATTTTGTGATCTTGGGACATAAGAAAATGTCGGTTCTAAAGGGAATTCCACCATTAAATCTCTGACGTAATCATACAAAGGGATTAATTCTTCTTTTCTGATGGCATAATCCCCAATGACTTGTTTGATTACCAGGTCTGAATCACCTTTCACCTTTAAGTGATTCACTTGTTCTTGAAGCACTTACTCCAAGCCTGTGATAAGAGCTTGGTATTCGGCTTCATTATTGGTACAACCTTCCCACAATAAAAAGGAATAAGGTAACACTGCCTTTTCTAGAGAAATGAGCACAATTCCTAAACCAACTTTGTTGAATTTAGGATTTTCCATTTTCTTCCCTGTTGGACTTCTGGAAGCACCATCAAAATACATTTCCCATGTTTGAGGACTCTCTTGAATAGAGAAAACTTCCTCATCAGGGAGTTCAATATCTGAAGACGTTTCTTCCACTGAAGGATGTTCAGCCATGAAATCAGCCAGAGCTTGGCCCTTTATCGCCTTTTGAGACACATACTGAATGTCGAACTGCTGTAAAATAACTGCCCACCTTGCTAGACGTCCTGTAAGCATTGGACAACTAAGGATGAATTTGAGAGGATTATTGCGAGATACCAATTGGACCTCGTGATGTTGCAGGTAGTGTCTCAGTTTATGAACTGCAAAGATTAATGCCAGGCAGCACTTCTCAATACTTGAATACCAGGTTTCTGCTTCAAGCATAGTTCTACTGAGATAGTAGAGGCTATTTTCATTCCCAGCATCATTCTTTTGAGCAAGAAAGGCACCCAATGATCGCTCTAGAGCTGTCACATAGAGGATAAGTGGTCTTCTTTAAACAGGTGGCATGAGTACCAGTGGACTCAAGAGGTATTTCTTGAGAACATCAAACGCTTCTTGACATTCTTCAGTCCACTGGTAAGTGACTCCCTTTTTCATCAATTTGGTAAAGGGTAAACTTTTGCCTGCCAAATTGGCAATGAAATGCCGAATATAGGCTAAGTTTCCTTGAAGTCCTCTTAATTATTTAAAATTATGAGGAGGTGACATACCAAGGATTGACTTGGTCTTCTCAGGATCGACTTCAATACCACGATGGCATACAACAAAGCTGAGAAATTTTCCTGAGGTTACCCCAAAAGTACATTTTAAGGGGTTCATCTTCAAATTATTTTGTCAAAGCTTGTAGAATATGACTTCCAAATCAGCCAAGTGATTAGAACATTGTTTGGATTTAACCACCAAATCTTCTACATAGCATTCAACAAACTTCCCTAAGAAAGGTTTGAAGATACGATGCATGGCGTGTTGATATGTTGCACCTGCATTCTTTAAACCAAAGGGAATCACCCAGTAACAAAACACACCTTTAGGGGCTCTGAAGGCTGTGGATTACTCATCTTCTGGGGCCCTTCAGATCTGATTATATCCAGAATATCCATCCATGAAGGAAAGTACTTCATAGCCAACCGTCGCATCAATTAAGAGTTCTGTAATCGGAACTGGGAAATCATCTTTAGGACAATGCCGATTAAGATCTCTAAAATCGATGCAAACCCTAATTTGTCCGTTCTTTTTCTTTATAGGGAAAATATTAGCCAACCACTTGAGATACTGAACTTCTCTGAAGAAGTTAGCTTTGATCAGCTTATCCACTTCGGCTTCAATTTTGGAAGCATAAGTTGGGTGTGTTCTTCTCGCGGCTTGCTTAAATACTCGATGTTCTTTTGGTAAACCCAAATGATGAGTAGCAACATCAGGATCAAGCCTAGGAATTTATTTATAGTTCCAAGCAAAAACATCTTTATTTCTCTTTAGAAAAGTAATATACATCTCTTGCTCTTCAAGGGTCATAGCCGCACTAATTAAAGTGGGGCGTGGATCTTTCTCTATACCCAGATTTATTTCTCTGAGTTCATCCATAGTGGTAGAGATACCCTCTTCAAATGTTGGAGGAGCATCTCTGAGATCTTCCTCTTCCTCTTCATCATGTGTTATTTCATCCGTTTCTACTTGCATAGTAGATGACAAAACAAAATTTTCATGATCAGAAGAGATGTCAAAATTTGCACATTTTGAAGAAGAAGCTTCAATTTCCGACCCTATTAATGATAAAGGGTCTTCTTTGGGAAATAAAGAGGAGATGATGGATTGATAATTGACATAATTATTAACCTCTGATGTTTCTATAACTTCTTCTAGCCTGATTGGCGAAGTATAGACCTGTTGGATTTCAGCAGATGAAATGAAAATGTCACCACTTGTGCTTTCATCACTGTTTGGTAGGTTACCAATTTCTCCCATGTTGTCTGGCTTGATTACTGTAATTTACATTATGGATCTTTCCATAAGAGTATTTTGATTTGGGCCTATCTTGTCAATTTGACTGATAGGTAACACATAATCTGTACTCACATGTGTAAATGGATTTACTGGAATCTTCTCCAAACCATATGGAGCATTAACTTTGGTAATTTCCTTTATTGTAGATTTCTCCCTTCCCTTCATGTGATAAAATTCCGCCTCAATGTATTGAGACTCACATGTCTTGAACGGGGCCTTATCACCATACAATGTTCCAACTTGACCATTAAAACAGTATTTGAGACATTGATGGTATGATAAAGGGATAGCTGCATACTGATGTAGCCAGGGTCTTCCAAGCAAGACGTTGAAAGCTGAGTCTTGATCAACAATCATGAAATCCGAATTGGATACAAGATCTCCAAACTGAGTTCTGAGTGTAACTTCGCCCAGTGGTTCTTGTTCATTTTTATCATATCCTTGTAACATCATAGTAGAAGGAGATAAATCAGATTTTGTGAGGCCCAATTGACGAAGTGTACGAATGGGCATGAGGTTGACTCCTGAACCGTTGTCAATTAAAGCTCTTCGTACATCTACACCATTGACTTTTCCAGATAAGTACAGAGGTCTTATGTGCCCATGCACAACATCATCTTCATCTTTATCAGTAAAAGATATCACTGCATGGCATTCTGAAGGATTATTCTCTATGTGATAGACTTCAGCTGCAGCAATTTCAGCTTCAAACTCCTTAGGACTTGACAAAGCTTCGATGAGTGCTTCCCGAAGATCTTTTGACAGATTCAAAGCATCCAAAATTGATAACTTGGCTGGTACTTGGTTCAAGTGTTTCAATATATCATACTTTTGATCTAGAGGTCTGCATTTCCCAACAGGAATATGCGGTTTAGCAGGTACCTTGGAAGCTGATGCTTTGGAAGCTGATGCATCTTGTATTGGGATAGAAATTGGCAACATCCTTGGTTTTGGAAGATTAAACTGATTAGATCCATTTACTTGCTGAGATAAAGAAGATGGAACCTTGAATCGGTCTTCTAAAATAACTGTGCCAAGACTGAGTTAGCTATTGGAAGAAGAACTTGCTTGTTCTTTTTGAGCTCGCTGAAGGGCTCTACCACGAGTTTCTGCTGCATACACAGTGCTAGAAGGGGTAGAATTGGAGTAGTGGCTTCGAAAAGATCCACGTCTTCCCCTGTATCCTGAACCTCTGGAACTTCCTCAGATTCCCTTATTTGATACAGGGAATTCAGGCTCATCAAAATTGAAATTACAACTGGAATACAGATCTGTTAATTGAATCATATTAATAGAACCGAAGATTAACTCTTCGTCTGATAAAGACTCTGCCTGATTAGCCTGTTTAGGTTGTTCCGCTTGGTGGGGCAGTGCTCGTGGCTTTGAAGTAGATGGCATGAAGTCTGCCAGAGTCAAAGACAATTTAGTCTTTGACACATACTCATCCTCTTCTGATTCTTTTTTCTTCTTTGAATCAAGCCGTTTCTTTGAGGACTTTCCCTCTGACGAAGAGGGTTTTACCAAAATATTCATGGCAGAAGTCACAATTGGTTTCTTTAATTTTGTTCGAAAAATGGCATGAGTCCGATTGATTATCTTTCTGACCATACAATCATCATACTTCTGTGCATTTCTGCTTTTGACTTCTTGTCATTCACCTTCCTCCTCTGGAACTGTAGCAGTAACACATGCTACCTGAGTCGAAGAACCATTCAACTTGACTTGTCCCAAGTAGACCATCTTTTGCAGGAGGTCTTTGAAGACAAAACACTCCTAGATGGGATGCCCCAACATTTGATGAAAGGGACAATAATTGGGACGGTCTTCATCTCCTTCTTTATTTGGCCTCTTATGCACTGGTAATTGAACCAAATTATTTTCCAGAGCTGAAATGAAGTAACCAGGAACTTGATCACTTCGGAAAGAGTATGTTTTACTCTTCAAATACTCAAATTGTTTTCGTCTTTGATCTCTTTGATCAATTGGAAGAAACGGCCTTTGTTTTTGGCGTTCAGGAGGTGGAGCTCTTCGAGAAGATGAAGGTTTTGAAGTAGAAATAGGTACAGGCACTTGTTTAAGCATAACTGTAGCAGTTTCCACTTTACCCATTCTCCTTCCTGGAGCTGATGGAATTACACGAGATTTAGCCTTAGCTTGTATAAGGGAATCTTCAATCTACTGAGCGATTGAAGTAAGGTCTCAAAACCCTCCTGTGTATTTCACAGGGATCAATGGCGCGCGTAATTCGTCACACAAATTTTCCACACAGATTGGCAACAGCTCCTCCTGAGGGAGTGCTAAACTCATGGAATATGTTAATCCCTTCCAGCGAGCAATGAAATTATAGAATCTTTCATTTTCCCTTTGATTACAGTTTTTAAGATCGAAAACTGTTGTTTTTTGGAAAAGTTGAGCTGAACTGAAGAAGGAATTTTTGGCGAAGATCCTCCCATCCGATGATTGACCGGGATTGAAAGCTTGTATACTAGACAAAAGCTGGTCCTTGCAAGGTTCGCACGAAGCATCTGAGTTTCACTACTTCTTTCTGCTCTGTAGTTCCCATCATAGGATCACAACAAGACACGTAATGTGTCAAATGTTGTTCAGGGTCGCCTGATCCATTGAAAGTAGGGAAAATAGGGTTTCCAAAACTGGATGGAGGAGAAATTGAATCTACCCATTCAGGGTAAACTTTCTTTTCTGGTTGAACTTGTGCCCATTTCCCTTCCATAGTTTCTAACCGATCTGTTAATGACTCAATAGTAGTTATTAACTTTTGAGAAACATCCGGTTGAATTTGTTCTTGGGTAGGTGCAATGAATGGAGCTTGGACAGATGTGGTGGTTGGTGCTGCAACTGATGGTAGCACTGCCAACCGTTGTTGTGCTTGACCCGTAGGATTAGACCTCTGAGGGTGTACTAATAAAGGAGGATATTCCTGATCCATCTCAGTAGCTGCAACAAATTCCCTCGGCTGTCGGACTCCAGCATTCTTAAGAAGAAGACTACTCTAAAGTAGTTCTGCATTCAAACTTCTTAATTCTTTCATTTCTTCCTCCTGTTGTGCAAACCTTTGCTCTAATGAGAGCAATTGACCTTCTCCAGAGGAAGGATATGTAACCTGATTCTTTACCCTCCCTTTGTTGGATACTTTTTGGAGAGAGGGAAGTGGATTACTCGAAGGATTACCTAGGTTCTGAGTAATCCTTTGACTTTGTGTACGCACACCTTCTTCATTTGTATCGGTGCGTACATTTTCTTGAGTAGGACGCTCTTCATCTGAGTCCCCTGAGTGAGCCTCCTCTGGTGGATTAGAAACAACGGCATTGATGACATTGATTGATGCATAATGCATCGCATCCCTTCTATCAACATTTCTTTGATATTGTCTTCTTTCATGTCTTTGATGAGACATTTCCTTTTGTTGATTCAATACTTTAGGAACTTCTTGACGAGCCATAACTTGGAGGGAATCTCCTGATAATTTGGCTCTTCGTTCCTCTTGGGGCTTCTTCCCCAATCGAGAAAAGACCGACATTCTCTGAGGAGGGGATTGATGATTTGAAAGAGTCCCCAGTCTCGTGGACTGGGGATGTTCCTGTTGTTCCCGCTCAACTCCTTGAATCCTATTTGTTGATCCTGAGGGTTGGGTTAAAGGAGTCCCCAGTCTGACAAGCTGGGGTGGATCTTAACATTCTATGTCTGAGACCTTCTTAAAATCTCTCTTGATCTTGCGAACCTTAGTTCGGAAATTAGCTGGATGCATTAACCTGTATCCACTTTTATCACCTGGTTCAACAGACCGTTGGATGATTTCCAAAACTTCTATCACTTGATGATGTGTTCGCTCCATACGAGAGGCTTGTTCAATATTCTCGCCTGCTTGATGTAGGAGAAATTCAACAACTTATTCTCTGTATGCTTGATTTTGAGAGGAACTAGTTGAAGCCTGTTTTTGAGCAAGCTTTTGATTACAAACAAAGCCCATTGATTGTGGCCGTCAATGGGCAATAACATTGCATGAGACCATTTTCAGCGGGCTTTGTTGACTGGAGAGCACTGTGAAATGTAGTGCTCTATGAACACCCCATCCTCTGATATGAACACTAGATGGGGCATTGGCAATTAACTGACGCAATTTTCTTAGTGCGCCAAGGCATGAACGTTGAAGGGTTCTCTGCTAATTTTCAGCCTTCAGATACCGAGAGACTGATAGAGATTCCAAATCAATCTGACGTTGTAGCCCTTTTATTATCTTAAGATGATTTTCATATTCATCATAAGATAATACATTTTTCTTCTATTGACAAAGAGTTTTCTATATGTTGAGACGAATATCATGGATTCCATCTTCCTTCAACATCTTTGGAATGTCATACTGGGAGTCAGCTAAAGGACAAAACATGACTGGTACCTCACTTTTCACCACTTTTTTCCTCATGTTCAGCATTTCCTCTTCATCGTTAAATGAAGATTCTTCTACCTGTTTTGACCAGAGTTGGTGTTTCCTTGTTGCTTCATCGGATTCAACAAGATTGGTAGAGAGATCATTGATCAAAATAGAAGATGCATGACTTAGGGGTGGTTCGGAGAATGACCTACACCCTGGGTTATCTTCTGATTGAGAAAGTATTTCACTTGCTAGCGATAAAGCATCAGACATGACTGGTTTCGCATTTTCAAGTGCCTCAAGATAAGAGGGCTTTCTCGGCACTACATTGTCCACTGGAGTATTTTCCAGGTAATGTGATCACTACTGTGGAGAGGACTTTCGCAGTGAAATTCATCATCATGGGAAGGACCATCATAATGGGTTATAGAAAAAGATGAGATCTCTTGCTCCTTGGTCTTCTGACCACACAGAGGGTTCCTGTGGCTCTCATATGAAGACGAAACTTCAAGATTGACCGAATTGTCACGAAGCAAGCCTTCATGAGGAAGTGTCTGTTGAAGACCTTCAGTATTAATGTTCCTGTTATTGGGAACTAAGGGAGTAGAATCTTGAATTCCAACAGAAAAATGTCTGAGAGCTTCAAGAACTCCAACATCGAGCAAGGCCTTGTTATAGATTGGCCTTTGATCTCCTGACTATGATGGGCGGATATTTTTCTTAGAGGCCTTCTTACTCGCTTTGGAAACCACTTATTGATGAAAGTGGTTGCTCTGAGTAGGTGTATGTGCCTGATCAGGAAAGATGGTCAGGTTAGGCTGACGATCTCCACTCAAATCAGGTGTATGTGCCTGACTTGGTTGTCCGTATGATATGGGGGAGTATGCCCCACAACCCTCTTGGACTGGAACAGATGTGTGTGTCTGTTCCGGAGTGAATCGTTGATGTGTCACTCCACTGCTAGGGATAGATTTATGTGTCTTTCCCTGAGATGATGCTAAAGCTGTTATGATATCCTGGCAAGCATCCAGAATATGAGTAGGAATTTGCTTCTGCTCTTTCACCATTGACAAAATATGCTTGGTGACTTCAGCTGCCGAAACGGGGATATACGTCCATTCCGGGCTTGGAGTAGGTGTATATGCCTGCTCCTGTCCTCCTTTTCTTGTCAGTGAATCCTGACAGTACTCAAGTGTGGGGGCAGAGAGTTGATTCTGCCTCCTGTTTGTCGTCGGAGCTTTCCGACTGACTTCTCTGTGCGCTACCAAGCGAGACTGTTGGTAGGCTTGATTAGTACTAGCAGGTGTATGTGCCTGCTGATTACTCTTCGCCAAACGTGGTTGACGAGATCCATCATATGTAGTCAGGGGAGCCTGCTGACTAACTAATGATGTATAAGCAGCTGTATGTTTCTGCCTATAGTACTCCGCCGGAATTGCCTGGCAGGATTGACATGATGCTGCCAGACGAGTCTGCTGGACAGCGGAATTAAAATGGGCATGTGTGTGTGCCTGCTCGTTGTTCGCCACCAAGTTAGGTTGGTGGATTTCTCCAGAGATGGCAGGGATGAGAACCTTCCCATTGTTAATCGGATTCCACCTCTGGCGATTTGTCTTGCCTGCTTGGGTTCGAGGAACCTGAGCCGAACGCCTGGAGTCGGTACCCTCATCATGTTGAGGGCGCACTGCCGAACGAGTCTGGCAGCGATTGTTGATGGGATCCCTCGGGAAGGACTCCTGTCTTTTTTAATTAAGGCCCTGAGGGACCTGCTCATTCACTTCCTCAGAGTAAGGGAGCGAATGGAAATTGCGTTCCGGGGATAACGACCCGAAACGGTTGGAGACGGTAGTCAGCACTTCCTGCCTCTTGATCACTGGTTGTCGTTGTCTGGATGACCTGTGTGAGTTGTTCACTTGGAGGGCCTGTCCGGCAGCCTCTAGAGTTGGGATGGTACCGTGATGACGGTACTCCTTAACCGGCGCATTTGATACCTAGCGTTGAAGACGCTGAGTAGGTGATGTCATCCTCAGAGAGGATGACGATCCAGTAGGAATAGTAGCAGTGGTATTTGCAGCAGTAGTATTCACAGGTGTGAATTTGAGAGCAGCCATTATGGAAATATAGAAGATCTTGGAAAAGAGTGCATGTTTGATATAACAGACGTAATCAAGATAAATTCATCCACTTCATCCTTTGGATGAGCACACATGTCAATGATTATTTTTTTTCAGCCCTCTTATTGAGTTTTAAATAGGGGCTTAACAAATAGGTAAAACATCATTTTAACTTGATTAAGGATTCACGTCGGGTTCACCATTTTTGTTTCCCTCAGAATTCGGGGATGGCCTCCTTGAAGGGAGATTCAAACGTTCCGATCGGTTTCTAACGGGTTTGTTCGTAGAATCGGAAACATCCAATGATTCCACATCCATTTGGACCTACTTTCCAAAGGTAGGTGCTCATTAGTTTGTGGACTAATGAGGCTTAGTAATTTGAATTGGTCGAGAGGATGGGAGGTTAGACTCATCACACCTTTTTGAGGGGAATTATTATCTACTCCAAGACTCTCTTTATAGATTTAAGTTATGTTCATGAATCCTTATTACATTACCAAGTATAAAATAAGCTTTCCTTCAGTTTTGACAATCAATGATTAAATATGTAAGAAATTTAGAGAATATTTTATATGTATTCGAGGTTCTTCATCAATAGAGAATCATCTGTATCTATTTAGAGATTCTTGGTCAATGGTATCCTTCAAAATATTTATATAAAAGTCTCTTGGTCATTATGATGGCCAGGCTGGTTTTAAAGCCACTCAGTGGGGCACTTGAAGTTTATTGTCATTCAGAAGGACATGGATTATTTTAGAGTTGGGATCGAACCCACAGATGGGCTACCTACGTATCCTTTTTTTTTGGAAAAGGAATTAGAACCCACGTAGTTCGGGTAAGGGTGTATGATGTTTATGATTGATGGCTCAATGAATGATGTCATAATTACTTTTACCCTCTAAGCTCACGTGAGTCATGCTCGGTGTGTGAAACAAGAGGTATTGGTAAAAAATACAATTGGGCCATGAAAGATGTAATCATAAGAAATGGTTTGGGGCTTATGTATGTATGACTGCCCAGATAAATGAAGATTAGGATTTACTTTAGGGAGAAAATCCAGGAACAGGGTCCATAAAGGTATATGTGCTTCATGGAGATTTGAATACTCTAACTTGGGACTTATTCCTGAAAAGGAAACCCAGATTAAGAGAGGATTGATGATTGGGTTTTACTCCTGAGAAGGAATCCCAAATCAAAGGTAAATTAGTACTGGTTAAAGAGAAATTAAGGGACTTGGGGCTTACTCCTGAAAAGGAAACCCAAATTTATGACTGGGGATTATTCCTAACAAGGAATCCCAGGTTAGGGGACTTGGGGCTTACTCCTGAAAAGGAATCCCAAATTTATGACTGGGGCTTATTCCTAACAAGGAAGCCCAGGTTAGGGGACTTGGGGCTTACTCCTGAAAAGGAAGCCCAAAATTATGACTGGGACTTATTCCTAAAAAGGAGACCCAGGTTAAGGGATTATGACTGGGACTTAGTCTTGAAAAGGAGGCCCAGATTATGGATTAAGGTTTGGGGCTTACTCCTGAGGAGGATGCCCAGATTTGGGAACTTTAAGAATTTGGGGCTTACTCCTGAGTAAGATGCCCAGGTTAAAGGACTTATAACTGGGGATTATTCCTAAAAATGAGACCTTGATTAAGGATTCTCTCATCTTAAAGGATGAGGTTGAATGAATGAACTCTCAATCTTTAGTGACATAAAGATATGTAAATCACTAAGTTTTGAGAAATATTCCACAGAATTCCTTTCAGATAAGGAATTCAAATCAAGAAATCACGCCATAAATGGCTTTGAAGAGTGTCTTGAAGACTGAATCTTGAATAGGAAAGGTGTAATGGCTTAAGAGGGGTAAAATGGGCAAGATGGGCACCCAAAAAGGCAGGGGCGCGCAAGTCCTAGAAGACGCGCAAGTACTACGTGGGCGCGCAAGTATTGGTCGCGCAGGTATACCTGCGCGACATGTGTAGGATACTTGCACGATGTTCAACCAGCATTAAAATACTTGAGAGACTCTTGATTAAGGCCTTTATAATCCTCTTGAGGTTCTTCCAGAAAAGGTACGCGCAAGTTCTATCGAAGGAGTAAGGCAGCGTGCAAGTGTGGCCATTTCCCTTAAGGGATGGCCACTCAGGCGCGCAAGTGTTGATGAGTTTCAACATTTAGGCCTCCCTCCTCCTCTTTAGATCTTTCTTTCTAGGTAAGAAATTACCTTAGAAGTGTTCCGAAAGCTTTGAGAAGAGACTTGGGCGTCGGGAGCGTAAATCTGAGTTTCTGGAAAAAAATTCTTCTCGAATGGGGGGCCCACAGGGTCCATTTATAGGCAGGAGAAGATCCCAGGCGGTTACCGGGCGGTTATCAATTAGGTCGTGCAAGTCACTTGCGCGCCAAAGTGCGTCGCGCAAGTCCACTTGCGCGACCATGAGGAAACTTGCGCGACATATGGGAAAATTTCTCCTTGTTCATCCCTTTGTCAATTTTTTATGTTTTCTTCAAAGGTCGAACCATTTTAATCTCAGATCTTCCCCTTTTCCAATCTTTAGATTCTGTGACGAAAGGAGTGTCAACATTCATCTATATGAGGTTCCACAAAGAATAGCTTCAGACTATGACTCCCATTTCACATCAATCTTCTGTCAACGATTGTAGAAGGCACTCGGTACGTAGGTATTTCTGAGTATGGTTTTCCTACCATAGAATGATGGGCAGTTAAAATGTACTATACAGGTTTTAGAGGATATACTATGATAATTTTTCCTTAACTTTAGTGGTATTTAGGATAATCAATTAGTGCTTATGGTGTTCACCTATAATAATAGTTATCAAGAAACTATTCAGATGAAACCATATGAGGATATTTATGGTATGACATGCAAATCACCTCTATTTTGGATGGAGGCAGCTGAGTTAGAACTATTGGTACTGAGTCTCATACAGGATATGTCAGATCAGTTTTAGTTTATTTAGAAACATATGGATACGGATCAGAGTAAATAGAATTTGTATGTTGATAGATGTTAATGACCCATTGAGTTTATAGTGGGTGATCGTGTGTTCCTTCAGGTTTCCCCTTTATTGGGTCACCATAGGATTCATAGGTAGGGAAGCTTAGTGACCAAGTTTGTTGAACCTTTTGAGGTTGCAGAGAGAATTAGGACAATGGCATACTGATTGGATCTTTCATAGTTGTATAGTGTTATGTGTGATGTTTTTCATGTGTCACAACTTCAATGGTGTCACCCTGACTCTTCTCAGGTGATCGATGTGGATGATGTTAAGCTTGAGAAATATGTTTCCTGTGAAGATAATCTGATGCAGGTATTGGATCACAATGATAAAGCATTGTAGGGAAATATTGTGCTAATAGTTCATGTATTATGGAAAAAATTTCATGTTCAGGAGGAAACATGGGAGAGAGAAGTTCACATACAGGCTCAATGGATTGATCTTTTTACCTCAAAATCTTATAGATTCTTAGGAGTACAGCTCAAGGATGAGCTGTTATAAGGTGGGGATATTGTCATATCCCAAACTTTTCTGGTAATGCATCGAGATCATTTATAGGTACTCTTTTACCTTGTTTTGGGTATATCTTGTTTCTATTTTACTTTGGGTGATTTAGAGAGAATTTGGAGATTTTTTTAGAGGTTTTGGGCAGATCATGGTTGGCACACAGTTTTCCCAAACCATGCGCCCTTCCCCAAAAAATCATGCAACCCTAGGAGGAGGGGGATTTCATGGTTTTTACATGGTTTTTCAAACCATGTGCCATATTAGTAGTAATTGTGTGGCCCTTAAGAGGAAGTTCATGGTTAGGTTCAGGGTTTGGAAAAACTGTGAACCCCGTATAAGAAATGGTTCAAGTAGAAAAATAAACACCCAAAAATTAATTAAAAACCTATTGAACCACATCCATAAACACCCCGGCTCAACTATAACTCATTTATCTCATTTTTTAGTCTAACAGATGGATTCCAAGGGCTTATTAACTTCATTTTTGGATAATTGAATATTTTTTTGACATATCTACACTTCTCTCAGTAAGAGATCTCATTCCAATTAGTTTACTACCTATATCTCATCTTTCTCTCATATTTTGAAGGGATTTTCTTCTCTATTGGTGATAGATCAAGTTATAAGATTTGATATACCTTAATAAATTCAATTTTGGATCTAGATATCATTCTTTATTGTGAAATTGAATGTTTTGCTTCAATTTGGGGATTTCTATTGGCAAGTGGTTGTCCAAGATCTTGAGTTAGGTGTTTTATTATTAAATTCCCAAATTCTTGATTTCAACTATGTATATGTAATTGTTGAATCTCTATTTCATTTTTATCAAATTAATCTTGAATTTAATTAATTAATTTAATTAATTAATTAATTAATGGATTGTGGAATTTATTAATTAATGGGGTTATGAAATTGGTCATTTAATGGGATTGTGTAATTGGTCAATTAACGGGATTGCAGAATTAATTGATTAATATAATGTTAAATTGATTGATTAATTGGAATTAAGGGATGTTTATCTTAACCATGATGGGTTAATGAATTAATTGATTAAATTTTGATAATGGTTTTAATGATGAATTGTTCATATTATTCCATGTTATTAAAGTAATGAATTATTATTTTTTTGATAATTTAAATGGTATATCATGATGTGAATTGTTGATTAAAGGGTTAATGTTTATTATCCTTGTTAAATGTGATAAGTTTGATGTATGTGATTGATTGATAAATGGAGTGTGGGAAATGTACTGATGCTCTAAAAATCCATGGGGTTCTAGACATGGTGTTCTATTCCCAAAGGCATGCATGTGAATATTATTTTATGGGATAGGGAATGATGCTACAAATACTCATGAGATATGGGATATGGAATGATACTCTAAATACACATGGAGTGATATACATGGAATTATATTCCAATTAGATTGGTGTTGTAATATGGTTTCAAATGTTCATGGTATGAATTGAAATGAAATGATAAATGTTAACCACAGTATTGTGATATGTGATATTCCTTAGGGATAGTTTAGAGTCTTACATGGGCCGAAGTAGGTATTGATGGTTAAGGTGACATCATGAACCCAGGAAAAAGTTGTGGTTAAATAAAGAATAATTGAATATGAAAACTATTTACTTTATTGATTTTACTTTATTATTTATACAAATTCATACACTGTTATAGACTATATATTTTTTTAGACATCATTAGTGGTGACCTACTGAGTTATACTCACACCCTACCCAGGCTTCCTGATTGGTACCCGAATACACTTCATGTTTAAAGGATAGGATAAGGGAAAGATACATATGATAGATGGATGATTTGGGATGGATCATGGATGTGGGAACCAGAAAAGATGTCAGGACCCACTTAGGAGTGTTAGTGTGTCTTTATTTTAGTTTTTCATTATACATTTGACACTTATTATGGCATGACATATCTATAGTTTGGTTTTGGATATTTTTTCCTATTTTGGTTCATACTTTGATACTGGTTTGTTCTAATTATTGTATTGTTCTGGTTGTTATTTATTATCAGTTGGTTATTGTATATTTATTTTTATTATTGTAATGCTTTTATAAAGAGGGTGTAGTCTCCCCATGTTGATACATTGGACCCTCACTACTAGTCGGTATCCTCTGGTGTACGAGGATCCTTGCTTGAGGTCAAGTAATTGACCAGTTCAAGGCACTGATGTGTAGTACCCGAGTCAGGACATCACACTATGACTCACGTTTTACTTCATACTGCTAGGAAGGCTTGCATAAGGCACTTGTTACATAGGTATTACTGAGTATGGATTTCCATACATAGATAGATGGGAATTTGGAGTGTACTATATAGGTTTTGGAGTATATGTTATGAGTATGTTTCCTAGACTTTGGTTAGTCTTGGGAGAATCACCCGGCACTCATTGAATTCACCTATAACAACAATTATTAGGTGACTATATAGATGGAACCATATGATGCTCTTTATAGTGGGCCATACAAATTGCCTCTACGCTGGATGGAGGTAGGTGAGTCAAAGTTATTGGGATTGATTCTCATACAGGAGATATCAGATCAAGTATAGTTGATTCAAAAACATATGGATATGACTTATAGTAGGAATAATTTTTATGATGATAGACTTTGATGACCCCTTGAGTTTATGTTGGGTGATCGTGTTTTCCTTCACGTGTCACCTAGATAGGGTTACCAAAGGATTAAGAGATGGGGAAAGTTGGTGCCCAGGTTTTTTGGACCTTTTGAGATTGTGGATAGAATCAAGCCAGTGTCGTACTGATTGGCTCTTCTATATAGGTATAGTAATATGAATGACATCTTTCATGTGTCACAACTTTGGCGGTATCACCCTAACCCTTATCATGTGATTGATGTTGATGATGCTGAGATTGAGACCAATGCATCCTTCAAGGATCATCTAATACATGTTATGGATGGAATTGAGGAAGTTTTTTAGGGTAAGATTCTACTGATAGTTCAAGTGTCATGGAAACATGGATATGTTTAGAAGGAAACATGGGAGATAAAAGCAGATATGAAGGCTCAATGGGCCAATATTTTTACCTCAGAATCTTAGAGATGTTTTGGAGTACAACTTGAGGATGATCTGTTATAAGGTGGGGAGATTTTAAGATACATAAATTTTCTATAAATGTATTAAAATTATTTTCAGGTACTATTTTACCTTGATTTATTTAAAATTTGTTTCAGACCATTCTTGGTTGTATTTATGTGAATTTTGTATGTTTTTTAGAGTATTTGGGCAGGTTATGTTTAGTGCATGGTGTGACCATACTGTACCCATAACCCAAAAAAATGTGCATCCTAAACATAGGGGGATTTCCTGGTCAGTGCCTAGTTTTTTAAACTGTTCTCCCTCTTAGGAGTAACAATGAACCCCCATAGAAGAGGCACATATTTAAGGTGTGCGGTTTGGAAAATTGTGTTCCCTTTCCCTAGAAATCGTGCGTGTAGAAAAGGTTTCTACAAATTTTTATTTTAAAATTCCTAAACCCCTCAGTTTTCACACCCATTCACCCCCACTCAACCTAAGAAGTTATCTCTCATTTTTTTTGGTCTCTGAGGGGATTCCAAGTCCCAAAAAACTCCTTTCTTAAATAATGGATGATCTAATTGATGGATATGTACCTCTTCTAGTATGTAATTTCTTCCCATATTTTTTTTCTCTCTCTATTATATCTCTTTCTTGATGAAAAAGGGATGGGTTTTTCAAATTTAGAAAGGGTTTAAATCTAGTTTTTCAATGATCTTAATCCTTTTGATCTTTCATCTAGGTTTTGGTTTTATCTCTCATTCTTCGTTGTGGTCTTGATCGTTCTGCTTCAATTTCGGGATTTTCTGTTGGTGGGAATCTGTCAACGATCTTGAGGTAGGTGGTCTAAATGTCAATTCCCATAGTCTTCAATTATAATTATGTGTATGTAATTATAGAATTTCAATTTCCATGTTTGGAAATTGAATCTTTTATTGGATTAATTAATTGGTTAATTAATTAATGGAATGATGAAATTAGTGGTATTTTTGGGATTACGAAATTAGTAGGATATTAAAATTTTCAAATTGATCAATTGATTGGATTATGAGTTGATTGATAATGAGAATTAAGAGTTTTTTTGTTTATCTTTTAAGGTTTAATGGTTTGTATGATTAAACATTATTAAATGGATTAATGGTGAATTTTTCATTTCATTCTTCATGTGATTAAAATGACGAACCATGATTTATTTGTTAAATTGAATCGGTACACTATTATGTGAATAATCGAAAAGGGTATTAAAGATGATTAATTTTGATAGATGTGATATATATGATGTTTTTGATATATTTTATATTGTTATAAATGTGAATATGTGTGTGGGACAAGGAGTGATGCTTCAAAATCTCATATGTACTAACTATGAGTGTGGGACACTGCTTGATGCTTCAAAATCCCATATGTGATAACAATGAGGTGTGGGATAGGTAATTATGCTTAAAAATCCAATGGTGTGCTAAACATGATGTTCTAGTACCAAAATATTGGCATCAGACTATGTTTACAAGTAGTTTTGATATGAATTTAAATTAAATGAATGATGAAAGCTCGTGATATAATGAATTTTGATTCCCTGTGTGATATGGTTCAAACTCTAGCATGGTCGAAACCAAGTATTGATGGTTCAAGTGTCATTGTGAACCCAAGTAATTTATGTGGTTAATTAAAGAATAATGAATGTGATAACTATTTAATTTTTTTTATTTTATTATTTATATATAACTATATACATTTTTATAGGCTAGATATTATTTTATACATCGTTGATGGTGTCCTATATAGTTTTACTCACACCCAACTCAGGTTTCCTAATTGATACCCAAATACACTTCATGTTTGTAGGATAATATAAGATCAATAACCCTATGTTATATGGTTGAGTTGGGATGGAATATGGATGAGGGAATCAGACATGGTGTTGGGACCCACTTGGGGATTGTTGGTGCCTTTACTTTTGGGTTTTTCATTTGAAACATGATACATATATGACATGACATGTCTATAGTTTTTGTTGGATATTTTTTTTCTTATTATGTTTTATTATATATTACTTGTTTTTATTGGTATTGGTATCATGATGGTTATTGGTTTTTATTATTTGTCTATTATTTATCTATTTCTACTTATGTGTTTCTCTAATAAAGAGGGTATAGTCTACCCATGTAATAAATTAGACCCTCATGGCAAGTTGGTAGCCCCCTAGAATACAGGGAGGTGCACCTAAGGTCATGTGACCAATTGGCTCGGGGCACCAGTATTTGGAACTTGGGTCGAGATGTTACATAAAAGAACTAGCTATAAAGGAAGAAGAACTAGTTGAGACACCATACATATGTCTCATAGTAAAGTATGATTTAAAAAAGGATAGGAAGACTTAACTAAAGTTATAGAGTTTATTGTAAAATATATTAAAACTGATGATGATGGGGCTTAGATGAAAAAGATAACTTTGTACATAATTAGTTTCGCAATGGATCTCTTTTATTTAACAATGCATATGTGAAAACCAAATAAGATAGTACGTGGGAGAAGAAATATAATAAGTAATATTACATATCAAAATAATGGAATAATATGTCAACTAGGTCACAATCCCTTTGAAAAATAAGGATTTGTTTGTAATGGGATAGAAACAATAAAAATCTGGATAGATCTAGAACTATTCTAGAAGAACAATGTTTCAAGGGTTTTATTGGTGTTCTGGTAAGCATGTCCACAAATATTATACTTACTAGTTTAATATGTATTTACTAGGAAAGAGTAAAGAACCTAGGGTGAGTTTTAATGAGAATATGAGTACAAAATCTTAGATAAAACAACCTATTAATAGATCTGTAGCATAGATACATATACAAAAAAATCATATTCTAGAAGAAGTTTGTGGGAGATGCAGTTTGAATGGTTATAAATATGAAGGATTCATGAAAAGGATAAAATGAGAGGTTCCATGCACTGTAAAATGGAATAGGTTTCAAAGGAAACCTAGTGGTAATTCATGTGAAGGTTTTGATAAAATTTAGAGGTTCAATAAATAGTTCCTAGTTTCTTGTCCATATCTGCTAAAAATGGATAAATAATTATAGGAAGCTGAAAAACTTGTTGAAAATTTAATATTCCCTATTTTTAGGGTGTTTTATGATTCTTCTAATTTCTTTCATTTTGGCTCGAATCAAGGCCTAGTATTGGATGAGTGGATAATCTTAAGCATGATTTTGGTGGTATATATTTTTTTCCCTTTAATGTCTTTCCATTAATAAAATTAATCATTGCACCACATGCTAGAACTTCTACATGTTACTTCTAAATTTTGAAATTCCTGAAGTTAAATACTTATATTATAAACTTAACATTAATTATACCCCTATAAATGGTCTTGGGATAATAACCTCAACTTGAACCACCACATAAGGTGAGTTTTATTAACATGTTATAATGTTCATTGTTTCCTATTTTATTAAACAACCTGTAAGGGTGTGTTAGAAATACCCTTTAAGTAAAAGGCCCAAATAAATTAAATGGTCATTGAACACTAATTTATAGTTAATGATAATGAAATAGAAAATGGTATTAAGATATATGAAATGTGTTATGGCATGGGTGATTTCCATGGACTTCTTATTGTTAATGACTGAAATGGTTTAATTTATATGTTGTTTAATAACAATATGAATTGTATATATAGTCCCTAAATTATATTATTACATGGATAAAATATTTTCACATAATTATCTATTAAATTATAAACATAAATGAAGGTCTATTTCAACTTTAGAGATGTTGGGTTCCTCTTTACGAAACCCCTAGTCTAAAGGCTCATAGTGTAAGTGGGATTACATTATATGGGATTGTTATTGAGGGAACATAGTTAGGATTGTGGACATGATGTTTCAAACCCCCTTTATTGAGGATTTTATACATGTCAATTTGCATCACTTAGGTTATTGGGCATGATATTTTACGTCGTCTCGATTAGGATGTTGGGCATGATACTTCACATCGTTATTTGGGATGCCAGACATGGAGTACCAAATCCTCTATTCAAATACTTGGTCTTATGCCCCTTATTAAAATATAATACCCTTTTTATAACATCATTCATATATACTATTAGGAATGAAATCCTATATTATTCTATTTATATCCTTGGGCATGATTTCCCTTATAGGGTATGAGATGCTTATGATCATAAATGGAATCCTAAGTTACGCCTCAGGTCCTGTTTAGTATTACATGTGTATGTGTGTGTGCGTATTCTTATATATATTGAATATATATATATATATATATGCACTTATATATATATATATATATATATAACTGGTGACACTTTTTCATAGACATTTTTTCATTGTCTTAAGCAGGTATAGTTGGCCAGGTGTCCATGAGGAACCTTATCCCAATATGTTTACATTATTAATTCCAATACTACTTTACTTTTGAGACACCTACACACTAATTTATTTTTTGATCATGGAAATTATTGAATTAGACATCATTGGTTGTGGCCTACTGAGTATATATCACACACTATCCATACTGCCTTTTGGTACCTAGACAGACATCATCATGTGCAGGTTAGGAATCAGGACAATGCTTTGTGAAATTTCTATCTATAGACTAGTACTATACCTGGAAGATTGGGAGTATCAACTGAGAATGTGTGCATGATTCATTCTAGACTTGGGTATTTTATTTTTTTATTCCTCTTGTCAGTTTGGTATAGTTTTATGTACTATCTTTCATATGTCTAACTGCCTTTATTTATCATTTATCTTTTTCCTGTTTACTCGTTCATTTATTTTTTATTGTTATTGGTTATTATGTTCCATTGATTTCATTTATTTATGCTTAAATTGTATTTATTACTGATATAGAGGGTATAGTCTCTCCACTGTACCCCCTTTAGACTATGACTGTTAGTCGACACCCTTTTTTGTATGGGGAGCCACACCTGAGGCCATGTGACCAACCATCTTGTGTCACCATTATAGTGGATCCTGGGTTGGGGCTTACACACCTAACCATTTGACCAGTAGTGATCACTCAGGGGTTGTGTATACTAGAGATAATGTGTATATTTCAATGATTCAAGGATGTCATAAATAGTTTTTAATCATACTTTTCATCAATGTGACAATAGATATACTAGATTATTAAGGGATAAATTATGAGATCACATATTATTTTGTGAGAAAAACTATATATTCAACATTAGTAATTTTGGATCATTCCCTATGTTGATCCATATTTTCATATATAAAGAAAAAACCTTTTGGGGTAGGTCTATATATGGTTTATACAATGGAAATTATGGTCCCTAGGATTATTGTACCAGAGGTGGCTACTCATGGCCTATCAATATGGAGAAAATATCTAATTTTGGTGGATCTATGTATATGTCATTCATTTCCTATATATTCTCAGGATCTAATATGAAACCTACTAAGATAATATGTGTCCAAAAAACATCATATAATTTATCTAGAAATCACAATTTAATAACATTAAATAAGTGTTATGATCTTATAATATGTCAAACATAATCCTTAAATGTGTTTCCTTCTCCTCTAGTGGTTGAGTGCACACCAAGACATCCTGGATGTATACTACAATAAGTGAAACATGATATAGGTGGAATATCTTAATGATATAATCTATTAACAATGTTATCATGTTCATTTCATTGAATGGCATCACTAAAAACATAAATTTCTCATACATGATCTAGAATGACATATTCGTCGCATAATTACCACTTACCCAAATATGATAATACTAAAATTTTAAATTGATCATTATAAACCATCAAAAATTTCTTAGATGGTAAAATAGATAAACTATCCTTTATAGTTGATATATATATATTTAAATTTTACCTTATTATGATTTCATTAATCAATATACAATTACAAATTCTTATTCTTATTATTTTTTAATAATACATAAGATCCCAATGAAAATACACTCTTGTAGATAAAATACTTCACATGATGGGCCTTATTATGGTCATTCAAATATATCATATCTTTTAAATACATATAAAATATAGGAATAATTATTAACCTCATTCATAATATCTTATTAATGATAAACTCCACTGACCCCCTTGAGTTAATATAAAAAATTCATTTGAAATAAATCTAGAAACAAATCATTGACAAGAAGAATGAAACATAAATTTATCAATTAATTGTACCATAAAACTATAAAATCCACACATATAATTATATATCCTGATTTCCTAAGGTTATATCCCTCTCGATCTTGCTATAAATCACATGGTCGTAAAATTTTACGACTATTTTTTTTTGAATTAAATGGAACACATATTTCGTAGTAATAATCATGAACCCGTATGTGAGTTAACATGTCCTTCCTAAATATAACATCTAAATAGGTCAAATATAAGGCTAATAAATAATATATATGTTTATAACTGCACAATATTATATCTCATTCTTGGAAACTTCTAATATATTTATCTCTCTTCCTCTTAAGAGTATCTATTAATAACACTCCTACTTTTTAATCTATAAAAATTCATAAATAAATTACAATTGGAGAAAAAATAAATTATTATATTGAAAACATATCATAAATTCACTAGACAATATTAGTATCCCAAAAATATTAAATTTATTGAATGATAGAACTAATTGTGTATCTATAAAAGTCTTATCAATAACACTTAACTAGCCCAAAACTTCTCCAGGGCCCCCAATACCATGAGAAGCCTCCATTCACTATGACATTAATTTAATGTAACATATACCATTTTCAAAAAATATAACAAAAATACCATGATTTTGGGTCTATAGAGATCCTCCTTAGCATTCCCATGAACTTTAGATCTATCCTGACAGAATTATTTTTCATTCTCAAGGTCTATCTAATTAAAATCCTTGTACTTTTCCAATCATTACACATAGATAAAACTATCTTAAATAATTTAAATAGAATGATCATATATTTTCTGATCTTCCATATTGAAAATATACATTAGGAGATATCCCCCCTTACCCATTCCTTCAAATAATATCCTCAAACCTTTTCTTATATTTACATGATGTTATATATCCTGATTATCTTATCAAAAAGACTATACTTCCCCATTGAAATATATATAGATCTTTCTCTACCTTGATTTCCATAAATCAAAACCATAATATATGTATGAATAAAAAAATATCACTTGATAATGGAGAACTAATATCATTTCAATCTTGAACCAGTTATCCTTCAATCTATCATCTTCTTATTGAGTTAGTGAAAACCTCAACTGGTTGGAATATATCTCTATATAATATATCACATACATATACCCTTATAAATTTATATAATCACTTGGTACTCATCCTTCAATTAATTTTGGTAAAAATTATTTTAATTTTGAGGAAACATTCATTGAAACTATATATCTTTTTAAAAAATGTTAATTATTAATTTACGTGTCTATTTATGTTGATTCCTATTCCTTTTCCATTATTATGGTTTGCATCACCTTTGGGATGATCCACTTTAGAAATTTGTTTATTGGGATCTCATCCTCTCTCAATTTGAGAAAAATTCCTTCCATAATACAGAGGTAAGTGTTCTACTATTGTATTATTACTTATTCTTAACCATTTTTCTCCTATATAACCCTGAAATTCTATTGATATAATTTTTATATATTAGGTAAAATGAAAAATTATTGATTTTGGGTTTTAGATTGTGTAGATCATATTAAGTGACTCGATATTATATTTATATATGGTATAAATATGTTTATTCAATAATGGAAGGTAGTTTTATATATTTCTATTATTATTGATTAACCTATAGTTCATATTATATTTTACCTAAATTTCCTTCCTATTTAGTTTCAATTAAAAAATAAAATATTTTTTGGGGGATTTGATTTTTTAATTATACCATATTTTTGGATTTTTTATTGGTGGTTATTTTTCAAATGGGTATAGTGTAATTTTATCTATGTTATGAATGGTTTAAATCAAAATATAGGTTTTTGATTTATGGGGAAAACACATCCACTGATATTGTCCCTACTTAGTTAGTGAATTTATGATTAAAATGCGTTTCATTTGAATTCAAGTTGTATTAAATGTATTAATGCCTTGTTTGGTTGTAAAATAATGTAATATGTAATTTTATATGACTGGGTTATTCTAAAACATTTAATTAGTTTGATTTATAATATGTTTACTTATTGAATAAAAAGGATTTCCTAAAATAGTAATTCTTATTTAATTGAATTTAATAAAGTCATTATTTTTATAATCTATGACACTTGGTTGTTCATTATACATGAAATTTTAAGGTTTCTTTTATTTTAATGATAATTAATGAAGATCCAATCTTATCGTAAAAATTTAATAATAAGTGATTATCAATAATTCAATTGAATGTATCACTATAGTATAAAAATATAAAGAGAGTTTACAAAATATTCCTCAGTAAATAAATTAGAGGATATGTAATGTTTCCATATAAATCTAGATAGTCTATGTGACCACCCACATAACCAAAATTCTTTTTTGGTCCCACATGATAACTTCCCTCCTAAGGAAGATACAATTATTGTTATGGAAAAAGATTTTTATTATAAATAGTGATAAAATAGTATACTCATGGGTATAATAACTTAAATGGACTGTACAATAATCGGTATGAAATAATATTTGAATAGGAAATAGAATATAGTGCATATTACTGCAAATGAACTTAAAAATAGTATATGGATATAGAGATATAGGGGGTAGTGAGGGAGAGAGAATAATCCTTACCCTTTATGGTTATATCTTAATACATAAAGAAAAAACCTTGTTTTCAACCTTAAAATATTCTTAAAGAGAGACTATAGATATATTATGATAGTAAAACTATACAAGTAGGTTATGGGGTGATATTAATGGGGTGTTATTTATTATAAATCTGTAGAATAAAAAAATAATTGTTTTATAGGATTTTGGAATATTGGAATTAAAATAACATTATTTACAAATCCAAAAATGGTTCCAAAACAGTTTTTTCTCACTTCTTAACCATGAAGATCAAAAAACATGATGGTTGTATTTGTTTTCAACAACTATAGGTTCCTTAATGAATAAGAATATGCTAATATGTGTGAAATTTTTTGAAGTGGGAAAGTTTGGTAGAATGGTGCTTGAGCACTTCCAAATTTGACATAAAGATTACTTTTTGGGAATATGTATTTACAAGAAGATGTTAGAATAGAAGTTTCATCTATATGTTATTAATAATAGAAGATTTTATGCGTGAATGAATGTATGATGTGAGAGATTAAAATAAAATCCTGGAAATTGAGTTTGAAACATACTACAAACTGGTATGTATTTGCTATTATGTGTTAGAGATGTTATTAGAAGAAAATCCAAAAAATTGGAAATCTATATGGCTAGATCAACCAACCATGAATCCTAATCTCTAGTGGAATACGGTTAATATTAAAACTAATAACCATCTAGGAGAGGCATATAGAATGGATATCACCTATGTGGGTTTATATGAGTATGAAGGGGGAAACGATTCTTAACAGCCACTATGGGGGGTTGAGAATGGTGAAACACTAGAAAGCATGAACACTAGTGATTTTCATTGAGGAGGTGATATAGTGAATTTTCATATTAAATAAATCCATCCATATTAGTTTTTTAATGTAGGATTAAGTTTTACATATAAATATTCATACATTTAAAAATTTTCTATGCACTTCTCTAAATGAAAACTCATTTGGTCATCTTCTACCTTGGGCTCACATAACAAGATCTTATTGCACCTGATCTAATCATACCATGAGTTAAAATACCAAATAACTCACTCATACCAAGCATGAAACTATAAATGATTTTTCATTCAGCCTATTTAAATTGGAAATATATAGTGGTATGAGAAACACTCGAAAACTCATCTGATGTATATACATTTAAAAAGGTGAAGATAGAGCATGAAGAATATAATTATGATGGTGTATTATTATTTAATCATTTTTGATATATCATGGTTATTTAAACTCAATGATCCCAACTAATTTAAAAGTTTTTTGATTCAAAATAGTAGTTCCATGTTGCAAATTGAGGTTCCAATATGATGTTGTAAGTTCAAAAATTATTAAAAATATCACAAATATTTGATTCAATATGGGTTTTCATTATGAATCATGGTGAATATAGAATCCACTTACATATAAGTTTAAAATGTTTAGTGTTATACTGTGTAAGGAGAATTCATATCTTACAAGATAGTTTTTCATGTGAAATGAATAAGGTTTTATCATGGAGATCAATTTGGTGTTGTGCACGTGGAATGAGGAATGATTTATTCCATAAAACAATTAAGGAAATACTTTCAGCCACATGTGCATGGAGTTTTGAGTGTCGAGACCTGCCCAATGTGTATATGCTAACATGGATCTATTTTAATGTAATGGTAATTATAGATTAATGATTATCAATATTTTTAATATCACGTGAATTTAAAAATACCGAGTCCTTACGAGGATGAAAGAAAAATCAAAGACCAAAGATATTGATCTTTAATGAATGAAATTTTAATAAATTAAATTGTGAGATCTTAGGGAATTTGGAACTAAAGAATATGATAAATATATTCACACATTACTATGAATATAAAGATAAGAATTGAAAGAAAATGATGTGGTTTTCAACTCTATTAATCTTTATGTACTATCTATAACTCAAAAAACCAAAGAGATATCTGACTCCTATATTCTTACTATATATTTTATAGATCAAATAAGAATATAATATAGAATGTGATATTGGTTCTACCTTATCGATATTGAAGAATAGGTGTTGAGGAGTTTGAGTGCCTTCAACAATAGTCCTACTAATAATAAATTTTCATCTATCGAATAAGAGATAAAGAATAGGGACCAATGTAGCACTTAGTGATTAACTCTTGGCATAAAGACTCTTTAAGATCCACTATGATTAAATATCATAGTGAGTCTAAGTAGAGAATAGGGACATCCTACATGTGTGTTTTATGATCAATCTTTAGTGATTTAATACATATTAGGTGGTTCATGGAGGAGTCTTTAAGAATAGGTGGTAACTATCTAAATAACACCAATGAATAACTAAGAGTACTAGTATAAACAAATCCATACATTTAGAAAGCTAATTGGCCTTAACTTTTAGGATTTGGATGATATTATCCCAATCATTGTGTGTGGTTTGAATTTCACTTATTATTACTATATTTATATAGTGATAATATAATTAAATTACTCAAAAAAAAATCAAACATGGAAAGGAGTAGGCTCTCACATTGAGGGTGAACATTATAAATATATTGTAGTATTGTTATTTGTTTGTTTCAGTATCATATGGTAAGGTGAGATTGTAAAGCGCATATATTATTTCATTCCTATTAACCAGGGTAAAGGTTATACCATACAATTTTTTAATTAAAGGAAGTTAAAATTTTGTAAATTTTTGGTATACTGATTTACCCCCCCCCCCTCTCAGTATCCTTGAACGATCCATCCGGGCTCTACAAGTGGTTTTAGAGAATAGTTCCAGCTATGGTTGGATCATTTTTTTACACCACTTTTTTAAATAATCTATATAATTGTATATTTTAATTTGATATAGAAGTGACTCAAGTGGAATAATTTGTCTCCACCCCTATTAAAGAAGATATTATGGTTTCTTCCAAAAATCTATAAAATAGGAAGAATAGGGAGGAAAACAAATTGATAAAAATATCAAGAGACAAAAAGATCTATTACTTCTTGAATCTAATCAAAGTAGAAGATTTGAATCTATCAAATCTGTTGAAAGTTATCCTTTTGAATAAGGAAGATCAATTTATGAATAATTTTTAGATTATGATTCTATCAAAAGTTTTGAAAAATTCTACTCCCAAATAAAAAGTTATTTTTATAATGTTCTCTTTGAGTTAATCACTTTTATACTTGGAATTATCAAGGAACTACTTAAATAAAAAGTATAGAAAGTGGAAGAGGCTAAAGAAATGGAAACTATTTTGGCAAATAAATTTCAAAGAGTCAAAGTCCTCTCACAACTAATGGAATCTAAGGAATTATCTATAAATCTTTTAAATAAAATATTTTCATTGATTGAAAAGGAATTTAAAATATATTTTTTTAGAAGATAGTGAAAAAAAATCTTTAATAAGTAATATATGCATTGATAAAATTATATAAAACCTCCATGAATATAAAATATACTCATATAGTGTTAAAATAAAAAATAATTAAATATATTGATAACTATTTAATAGAATCAAGAAAGATTCGTAAATAGAATACTAAAAATATAGAGATAATGGGAAGATAATTTGAGATCAGCTGAGGATGAAAAATATTCTCTCAACATGAAGTTTCTTGAGATTATAATAATACTAAAAAATCTATAAACTTTTTAAACTAAAGATTCTAAAACTTTTGGGAAAATGGATACTACTACACAAGATTTAGAAGAGTATGTTATCCTAAAATAGGGTCATGATAGTGTAAAATATAACCTGAGATCATCTAAAGAGTCGTCCACTTATAACTCTTTGAAAAAGATACAATCAAGTCAAAATTTATTGATCATACTAAATATTTTTTTTGGATAATGTGGGTTTTAAATAAAACTCTATACAAAAATATATGATAAAATTTGTTGATAAGCCTAACACCATGTTAATAGTGGATAAAATAATGTATATAATATCTTGATCTGAATTTTCTAGAAAAAAATGCACTTTAAAGAAGAAAATAAAGGTTTCTTGATCATTTTTAGTATTGTTATAGGTCTATAAATATATCGTTAGATTTTTGTGTAATATATCAATTTATTAAGTTCAAATAAATCTATAATTAAGAGGGAGAAAACAAAATAAGAATAAACAACATTTTGAACAAAAGAAACATCCATGTAATGAGAATTATCTATTAATAAAGAATTAGTTTAATTAATCAAAAAACTTATTTGATTATTGTTTTATGATTGGTAGTATCTATGATTATTTATGGTATACACCCATTATTTATCACACATTTATTGATAATAAATGAGACCACAACTCAAATAGAAGTGGGTTAGAAAGGAATGAAGGAAAGCTCCCTTGGGAGTACAATATCTAAAATAAGGTGTTCAATAAAAGGAAAGAGTTGGATGAAACACTCTTGAGAATTTTTCAATATTTATCCTTGGGTAACATAACCAAGAATTATAATATAAGTGATATATCAAAAATAAATTTTTTTTTTATGGTAAAAGATATCACACCATGGATTCATGAAAATAATCCATGGGTAGTTGTATAAATAGAAACATGAAAGAGTAAAATATGAAATTAGCCTAATCAAAATATAAAAGTGAAAATAATATTAATTTTCTAAATACACTCATAATAAATCATATGGAGATTCTAAATTGGATAATTCAGTTTCAAAAGAACTTTTTGTAATGTGGTCGAATGATTTCGAAAAGGCTAAAAGATTTGAAGAAGAAAAGGAAAGTGCTAGTGCCAAATTAAAGGAATAAATTCCACATTATGAAGTAAAATTTAAAGATGGTTTGTCAATAAATGGTAACCCAAGAGTTTTAGAAGATATTTTTGGGGGGTTTTATATGGATAAAAATATTTCTATAAATTTTTTAATCATATTTACAACACAAGAAGAGATATTAAAGAAGATAAATACAGCACAAGGATATTCATGTTTCATAGTGTCTTATGAAAAATGACCATCCCAAATAATGAAGTTAATTTAGTGAAGAGTTCCATGTTTCCCAAAGACAAGACACATTTGAAAACCAAATGTGAAGGTATGAAAACTAGAGTGAAAGGAGGTACTCAGTTGAGAAAAAACAATCAACCTCATATTGAAGAATAAATAAAACCATTATATACCCTTAATTTTTGTATTGTATTTGTGTGATTCCAATTAGTATAATTGAAGTTGGGGTGGGTAGGTGTGATATATTTCAAATATATATATATATAAATAAGGAATCTATAATCACTATTCCAGATGTGGTGAAAGTTTGAATTCTTTAATTATAGTTCACTCTAAACAATGATAATATTGAATTATATCTAACTGAATAATTGAGAGTGGTATCACATGTATGATAATTAATGGAAATAATTTAATTCGTTGGTTACTCACTCTTGTTTTATACACTAAGTTTTCCCATATAGACATATATTTTTATAACTAGAGCGTCATAACTAAGAAAACATGTGGTTCTAATTATTTTTCCATTGATTCATGCTAAATTGAAAATAATAAGTGGAATGAGAAGTTATTTGAAGAAAAGTGAGTTCTTATCCCTACACACACCTTTTTATTTTTAATAAATAAATTAGATATGAAAATTTTATCATACACACATATTGAGTTAAAGGAATTTTAAGGTATTGACAACAAAAACAAAATGGGGGATTGAAGAGCTCATTATTGATGATTGTATTTTTTCAATAAGAATAGGTGTCTTAATGAATATGAATATATAAATATGTGTTAAAATTTATTAAAGTGTGAAATTTGGGGATAAATATTACTGAGTGCTTCCAAGGTTGAAATGATGAATAATTTATGGAAAATAACATTTATAACAAGATATTGTAAGAGGATTTCCATCCCTATATTTTAAAAAAATAATATTTTATGTGTGAATATATGGATGAAGTGAGAGATTTAAATGAAAGGATATAGGTTGAGTTTTAAGTGAACTAAAAGCTTATATGTATTTAATATTATTTATTTGAAAAGTTATTAAAATATAATTTAAAAAATTTGTTATCTATTTGGCCATCTCAACCTACCAAGTAGCCTAGCCACTAGTGGAAATTAGTCAAGATTAACGCTGGGATCCAGTTGATATGGGAATGCATAATTCATAACACCTACATGAGATGATGTAGGTGTGAAGTGGTGAATTATTCTTAGTAGTCACTATTGAGGTTAGGCATTATGGACCACCAGTGAGCAACATCATTAATATATTTCATTGATTAGTTGATGGAGTTCATATTATTATTAAGCAGATCCAGTAGTGTTGCAATCTAATATGGGATCAAGATTTACATGAAATTTTTCATTCATTTAAAATTGAATCATTCACTACCTTAAACAATGATGAATTTTGTTGCATTTTACCTCTAGATTTCATAAAAATACCATGTTTCACTTAATTTAATCATACCATGAGTGTAAATACTAAATAAAACACTCATACCAAGAATGATGCTATAAAAGTGTTTGCATGCAACCTGTTCTGGTTGGAAAGAGAAAATGGCATGATAAACACTCAAAATATCATCTTATGTATACAAATATTTAATGGTGAAGATATAGTATAAATAAGATAATTATAATTGTGCATTATTTTTTTTATCATTACTGATATATCATGATGATTTAAACACAATGATCCCAACTAATTTAAAGGTTGTGAGATTCAAAATAGGAGTTCTACATTTTGAAGTAAGGTGAAAATGTGTATCATATTTTTTGAATAGGATAATTGTAATATTCATAAGATAATTTATTACAAATTGGAGAATTATATTATGATTAATTAATTTTTTAATAGGAAAATTTTTTAAAGGATAATTTTTCATAAGATAATTCCACATAATAATATTTGAACATTTTCTTGAGATGTAAGACCTGAATTATGGATGAATAGAGGAAGTCTAAAAAGCTTAAGAGAATATGAAAACATGTTTAAAAGAATAATTAAATTTGCTGGGACTATATATGATAATTTTTTAAGTGTTGAACTTAATGAAAATATCACAAATATGTGATTTGAGTAGAGTTTTCACTGTGAAGCATGGTGAGGGTGGAAGTTACGTACATTGAAGTTTAAAGCATTGAGTGATATTTCATAGAAGAAGAGATTGTATTTCATTGTACAAGTATTATTATAAAACCTAAGTTTTCAACATGAATGTAGATGTGGTGTTTTGGAAATATAAGTAAGAAATATAGGTTACATGAAAATTCTGAGGAAACACCCATATTTTCATGTGCATGGAATTTTGAGGAATGTTCAGACCTATCTGACATGTATATGTCAGTGTGGATGTGTTTTAAAATACTAATAATTGTGTATTAAGTAGTTTAAATATTTTAAATATCTTATGAATTTTAAAACACCAATTATTCAAGAGGATAAAAGGAAAATCAAAGAGTTAATATCTTAACCATTAAAGAATGAGATTGTAGTAAATCCAATTCTAGGATCTCAAGAAATTTATAACTAAAGAACATGATAATCATATTCATGAATCACTATGAATATAAAGATAATAATAAAAAAAATATGGGTTTCAACACTATTAATATTTCTACACTATCTGCGATTCAAAAAAACTAGAGAGAGACCAGACTCATATATTCTTGCTGCACATTTTGGAGATCCAAGAAGAATAAAAATTAGAGTATGATACCAGTGTCACCTTACTAGTATCTAAGAAGACAAATTGAGGATAAATAGATCCTTCAATAGTATTTCTATTGATAGTAAAGTTTCATTTTTCTAATAAATGATAAAGAAGATGAATAATTATTTAGAAAGGATTGATGATGTACTTGGTGATTTTCTCTTGGTTTCAAGACTCTTGAATAATCACTATGATTAAATGTCCTAGTGATTCTAATTAGAGAACAATGTGAGACTTTATGTGTATTTTTTTGATCACTCATTGGTGATTAAAGAAATTTTCATTGGTTCATGGAAGAATCTGGAAGAAAAAATATCCCCATTGAAGAATTGGTGGTACCAGTATAAACAATGTCATGCATTCAGAAGTTGATTGTCTTGCCTTTAGATATTTGTAAGATATCAACCCAGTCATTGTGTTCAAATTTAACTACAGTTTTAATCGCTTCAATTATATATTTAAAATAATATTTTTATTCTCGACAAAAGAAGAAAACACGATAAGGAGTAGGATCTCACATTAAGGGTGAACCTTGTAAATATTGTGTACTACTATTATTTGTTTATTTCTATATTGCATGGTAAGGTGTGGTGAGAGATAAAATATATTGGTATATTCCTCTTAAATTAGGAAAAGGTTTTAGTGTAAAAGGGTTTAATTAAAATAAAGGAATACATGATAAAATTTGGGTACACTGATTCACACCCCCAGTCCTTTCACAGTCCATTGGGGCTCTACAAACCATGATATTTCATTTAAAATATTTTTTCACCATATTTTAAAACCCCTAAAAACAATTAGAATCATTTGAAAAATTAAAAACGAGATATTAAATAAAAATATTTTTTTAATATAATAAAAAAAAATTATTTTTTAAAAAATATTATTAATGTTGAAAGGTTGAGTTAAATATTTAAAAATAATTTAATTCTAAAAAAATACATATACTAAGTCATGATAATAAGTAAATTATTTACTATATAATTTTTATATAATAATACACTTATATTATATACTATATTCAAATATCATATTTAAATATTTTCTTGAGAAAATATATCTACAAAAGAAACCAAAATTTCATAATTTCCTAAATTTGATAGGATAATTCCAAGATTGAAAACTATATTATTAAAATATTCCTAAGTAAATGAAAAATAAAATCATTAAAAAATTACTATAAAATGATTCTTACTTTGGCTAACATTATTCAAAAAAACATTATTATTCCAATAATTACATTTCATTTTTAATTCCTCCCTTATCCAAATGAGTGTATATTTTATTATAATTAGTCTTTGTTGGTCGGAGTGGATACTCAAGAGGGGGATGAATTGAGTTCTAATTTAAAATTTCTGTTAAAAATATTTATATTAAAATCCCCCAAATTTAATAATAAGCTAAACTGTAGTGAATTTATAAAGATTGTAATTTTTCAATTAGTTTCTCCAGAGATTGATTATTTATCAATTGACTCAATCTGAAAATTGATTAACTTTTCAAACTAACTTATTGGATAACAAAAGTTATAAACACTTGATAATTTAACAATTAGAGTTACTTTAAAATAGATTTGTTTTTAAAGTACTTAGTAGTAGAATACTCAATATTTTAAAACAAAATAAATAAGCACAGTAGTTCTAACCAAGTGGTTCAGTCTCAAGACAAGACTTAGTCCTCTCAAAAAAATTATATAAATTTTTCTCCACACCCTGGATTGGGGTTAACAAAAGTAAAAATACTGTCCAGGTACTAAGAACTCTACCACAGTTCTTCATGGGAATAAACAAACACAATAGCACACAGGTTATCCAGGTCACACTTGACCTCTACCACTATCCACAATGGGAAATAAGAGTATTATAGAAATTTTGTATGAGGATTTATAAATCCTCCAGTTTAGCACAGGAGATAGTGTGTGTCTAAAAATACAGAGCACACACACTGCTTAAAATATAAATAAAAGAATCACTAAGAGAGTAGATATGAGTTTAGAATGCTCTAGTGATTTGAAGTGTAGCTCCGAACTCCTTTTGATTAAACAAAAATGCTTCTGATTCCTTCCCTATTTTTTGTCTTGAAAATAGAGTGTCATTTCCTTCCTTGATTTTCATGTTCAGTTTGATCAGCTTGAGTGTATGAAGAGATCGTTGTAGTTCTTCACTCCTTGTCAAAGATTCAGCTTGTGTTCTCTTCTTGTATGAATGGCCTCGTATATGTCTAGTGTTCTTAAAGTATACAGGTGTATGGGTGTCGACTTTATTTATTTTGTATATGCACCACCACCTTCTCTGCAGTTCAATCTTCTTTTTATACCTTAAGCTTTGGAAATAGGAATGATTACCTTTTCATAGGTATGAGGTACGGTTCACTGGCATGCCAAAAACTATCATTAAATAATAGTATGTGCATTAAAAAAATGAAATATGACTATTTCTTAATAAATAAATAGAAATAGAGTTTAAGTAGCAGTGACTGGTTAACATTCATCTTTCATCAGTAGCTCTCTATCAGTATACTTGTAGCGATGGATTTTGTATAGCGGTGAGATCCTATCGGTAGCTCTTTGTTCTTGTACTTATAGCTCCTTGTATCGGTAGCAGTTACTCCGTGTAATAGTATCTCTATATACTGATAACTCCTTCTATCAGTAGCGTTGGTCTATCGGTAACTGGAATGTACTAGTAACTACTTATATCGATGGCTCTATCTATCGGTGAAATTTATATCAGTAGCTCTATATCGGTAGTCGTTCGTCTGTCTGGTTGTATCGGTAGGTCGGCATGTATCGATAGCTATTCTTATCGATAGACTTACACATATCGGTACACTTACTCTAATGGTAACATTTTGGTGTACCAGTAGTCTTAAATACTGGTAACTCTATTCTGTACCAGTGTACTTAGCCTTATCAGTAGTTGTGTATCTGTTTGTCTGTATCAGTAGCTATGTGCATACCGGTGAACTTAACACTTATCTGTTCTATGAAAAACATATCCAGATTGAGTTAGAATTATTTCAAAGTATGTATAAACTTAGATAAATAGTGATTAACATATTCCAATTATTATTTTGATTTTATTGTCAACATAGGATTATAAACACATATTAAAACATAATTGGGATTATCAAAATAGGTGAGTTCAACACTCTCCCCCTTTTTGATAATCACAAATTATGATATCATAATCCAAAATAATTAGTAAAGTATCAGTATAAAATACAATGGTTCTTATTTCTCAGTGTGAGTAATGACATTCTCAAATGTGAGATTTTAAAAGTTTCAGAGGATATAGTATTAAATGCAATTGTATCTGAGAAAACAATATATTATAAAACACATGTATCAGAGGTAAAATATAATGGTTTTTCATATCATTGTTCCGTCTTTTTATTTCTCCATTAGTTGTATTTCTCCCTTAGTTCTCTCATAGATATTATTTCTCCCCTATTAGATATTATTTCTCCCCCTTTTTGATTATCAAAAAGTAGGAATGAAGGAATGAGAGAAGTAACACAAGGTAAAAGAGAATGAAAGCATTGATATATTCCTTAAGGAAAAATACATAGAAATACATAAGTAAACCAAAAAGAATACAAGTGAATCCTATCAAATATCCTAGCCACTAATCAACCCACCTTCTCAGCATGAGATTTTCCCTAGGGATCAGAAGAGGATTCAGGCATGGTGTATGCAGGTGGAGGCTTAAGAATACTAGAGATAATCAGAGGAGGCTGAGCTATTGACAGTGTCTGGCCGATAATGTGTAGCTCTCTGGGTGATCATAGGAGTTAGGCTCTGAATGGCTTGGACTAGAGTCATCTGAGGAATAGAGGCAGACTGAGCAGAGGCATGCAGAGTTGGAGGTGCAATGATTGGAGTATTTTCCACATGTAACAATGGTAGGAAGAGATTTCTAAAGTCTATTATAATTCCTCCTCCTCTCTCCATAGAAAAAATGAAGTCATCCATGTTCTCCATGAATTTATCTAAAGCTAGAGTCAGTTCCCTGAGCTTTCTTACTTGTTCTCTAAAGGCTTGGTTGACAGGAGTTAATTTCAAATTTTCCAAAAGAAGTTTGAAATAGTTGCTCAAATGATGCTTGGTATACACTTTATGAAAATAAGAATAAACTTTATCCTTTACCTCTTTCTGAGAGTAATAAGATTCTCTCATATAATCTTGAACAATTTTCATGATATCTCTGGTGGTAGTCACCACCTGGGTCTGGGAAGATGAGTCCACAAAGCCACTGGTTGATGCTGAACCAAGCTCCTCTTTCATCATATCTCGAATCTGATCCAACTCGATTGAAGGTCTGGAAGCAAGAGAACCAATATAAAAAGTCACAGTTTCCTTGAAACTTTTAGTTAGCCCACTGATAATATTTTTCACTACAAAATCCTGGGTGCTAACATGATTCTATATAGAATGCTTAAAATCCTCAAAAACTGATACCATCCGGCTAACTACACTCTTCAAAAAAGCCAAATCCTTGTCTGCTTGATATTTAGAACTCATATAGTATTCCAGAGAGAAAACTAATTTCTTTATAAGTTCAACATCCTCTGCCAACCTTGACACTTGATTCTGGCAAACCATGACTTCATCAACCATCTCTGCCACAGCAGTTGACACACTACAACCAAGAGAGAGTTCAAAAGATTTTTCCATGTTTCTCAGATCCTCAACAAAACAATTCTTTAAATTGTCAATAGATGCATTCAAAGACTCTTTCATCTCAGCCTTTAAAGACTCAAAGTTAGCCCTAGTTACCATACTAGCAGGCAGAACAACAGGTGCTCTTTCTGACACAATATTATCCATAGAGGCATTCATAATAGATTGAATGGATGATACTAAGGAGGCTTCCATTTTTCTTATCTCTTCCACAAATGAAGTCTTGAGATCAGACTTCAACTGGTCTAGATCAGATTTCCCTACTACATCCTCAGGTAAAAACTCAGAATAGATATTATAGTTAACTTGAGGTCTGTTCATGGGTGTCTCATCTTCAGAATCAGGGTAGTCCAACCCACAAACCACAAAACCTGGGTTTTCTGCCCAGTCTTCAATTCCATCAGCTACTGAAACACTACCAAGTCTAGTTGTATGCTACCCCTCAACTGGTGCATTCTCTTGTATAGTAATATCACCCTCATCAGCTCGTTCTTCCTTAGAAGAATATTCCACAACCATCTCCATTTCATCAACAATAATAGCCTCCTTGGGAATAGGAGCAGGTCTATCTACTTCAACAAGAACAGCCTCTGAAGGCACAGTAGAACTTTCAATCAAAGGACTCAAACTCAAGGTGGCAGAAGCAATTGCTTTAGTTTCAAATTTTCTTTCTTCTTCCTCATTCTCTAGGGCAGCCTCTTCCTGATCTGATCTCTGCTGGTCTTCCTCATCCATAGGTGCCTCTTCATTGCTTACACCCAAAACAGTTTATGTATTAGGTAGGTTCAAAGAAGCATTTTCCTTTTCTTGTGATACAATTTCTGGAGTTGGGATAGGAGGCAAGTCCGGATCTCCTCCATCTGCAGCAGAGGAATCCTCTTCATCTGAATCATCACTATATTGTGGCTCCTCCTCATCAGGTCCTAGATCTGGATCTCTCTTATCTTTTGTTCTATTTGGATGGTCCACAAGATTGAACTTGTCATATATCTTCTCATCATCAGTAACCCATTTCTTTCTCCATGGGTTCCAGCTAATCTTCATGTACTTACATATTGTTCTTGTGATACAAAAATTGTTTCTTACCACCATTGTCTCATCCTGAGACTCAGCAAACCCATTTACTTTAATCATAACCAAAATAAATTTGGCAAAGAATAATGCATTGGTTTTTGATTTGGGTCTGGTCATATCCTCTATTTGAATCATTAACAGCCTGCACAGATTCACCTTCACACCATTCTTTAAGAGATGCAATAAATAAATATCATGATAATTCAGATTTTCAAAGTCCCCTCTTCTTGTACATAGCACATGTTGGATGAATTTGAACAGCAACCTATTTTCCCCATCCATATCAGTAGCCACCACCTTTCTCTGATTTCCACTACCAGTGAGATTCTCTAAGGTAGTATCATAGTCAAATAAGTCACAGGTAGGAGGTATTGTCTTCTATGAATACCCAAATACTTCTTCATGTGATACCTCTACGCATTCAGCCCATTTAATGGATGAAAAAGCTATTTCCTTTCCATTTACCAATGAAATGATTCTATTCTCCTTATCGGATTTCTCAAAGTGCACAAAATCATAGAACTCTTTTATCAGTTTCGGATAATAAAGACCATTGTTGTTTGTGAAACATTCTATCCATTTCTAATCCTACAATATTCTTAGGGTCAGTGATTTTCTTGGCAAAATCCACTATGCACACAGCTCCTTATCGATTACAATTTCTCTATTTTGAAAGTGCAGGTTCACTGGACGCCTCCCTGACCGTGTTCGATTGACACTGCTACTTGCTTCAGTACCTTTCTTCTGATTCTTCGCATTCGGCTCATCAAAGTCATCTCTGACAGTCGAAAGTTTGGTTTTTTCCATCTATGGATTGAACAACCTAGGGTTTTCGCGAGATTCGTGGATTCAAGGAGTTAGGTTTGAGATAGGAGAGTTTAGTGGATTGTGAAGTATCTAGGACTTAGTTTTTATCATTTAGGAATCATAAAATAAATAAATAAAATATAATAAGTATAATATAAACGATACATATTCTGGTGGCTAAAGATACAAAAGTTTAAAAACAGCGTAACCTATCGGTAACATATACCGGTGAGGATTCCTAACAGTGAGGTATATCGGTGAGGTTCATACTGGTGAGGTATAACAGTGAAGTTCATACTAGTGAGGTATATCTGTGAGGTTCACTAACAGTGAGGTATATCTGTGAGGTTCATATCGGTGAGGTATATCAATGAGGTTTACTAACAGAGAGGTATAACAGTGAGGTTCATATAGGTGAGGTATATCAGTGAGGTTCACTAACAGTGAGGTTTCTAATGAACAGAGTCTATCATTCCTAATTAATGTCTAATGTACCTTAACCTATCTGAACATAAAGGCTTGGTGAAAATGTCAGCTAATTGATGTTTAGTACCTATAAATTCAAGAGTAATATCACCTTTTTGGTAATGATCTCTCGAAAAATGGTGCCTTACATCAATGTGTTTGATCCTAGAGTGAGACATAGGATTCTTAGAGATGTTAATTGCACTAGTGTTATCACAATTTATAGATACATGTTTAAAATCATATCCATAGTCCAACAACGTATGTTTCATCCACAGAATTTGTGCACAACAACTACCAAAAGCTATATAATCTGCTTCAGCAGTAGAAAATGCAACAGAATTCTGTTTTTTACTACACCATGATACTAGGGACTTACCTAGAATATGACATGTTCTAGAAGTGCTCTTTCTATATAACTTGCAACCAGCAAAGTCATCATTTGAATAACTCATTAAGTCAAATGATTTTCCTTTTGGATAAAATAAACCTAAATTTTTAGTATGTTTAAGATATTTTAAAATTCTTTTAACAAAATCAAATGGGATTCTTTAGAATTAGCTTGAAATCTTGCACACATACACACACTAAACATAATATCTGGTCGACTAGAAGTAAGGTAAACTAGACTTCCAATCATACCTCTATAATTTGTTTGATCAACTGGTTTCCTAGATCCATCAATGTCCAACTTACAGGTGGTACTCATGGGTGTATCACTTTCCTTAATACTATCTAAACAAAAGCGTTTTAAAATATCCTTTGTATATTTACTTTGATTTTAAATGATACCATTTTCATTTTGAAAAACTTGAAATCCAAGAAAAATTTTGAGTTCTCCCATTAAACTCATTTCAAATTCATTTTGCATACTCTTTGAAAAATCAATACACAAAGTATGTTTAGAAGATCCAAAAATAATATCATCAACATAGATTTGTACAATCAAAACATCTTTAGAAATTATTTTTATAAAGAGAGTTGGATCAGCAATCCCTTTAGAAAAACCTTTTGAAATAAGAAAATTACTAAGTCTATCATACCAAGCTCGTGGAGCTTGTTTTAAATCATATAAAGATTTAGAGAGCTTAAAAACTTGATTTGAAAAATGAGGATTAGTAAATCCAGGTGGTTGTTCAAAAAAAACATCTTCAATTATAAAACTATTTAAAAAGTCACTTTTAATATCCATTTGATATAACTTGAAATTCATATGAGTAGCATAGGAAAGTAGAATCCTAATAGTTTCTAATCTAGCTACAGGAGAAAAGGTTTCCTCGTTGTCTATTCCTTCCTCTTGACTATACCCTTGTGCAACTATACTTGCTTTGTTCCTAACTATATTTCCAAATTCATCAACTTTATTTCTAAAGACCCATTTAGTGCCTATGGTCAAAGTGTCATTAGGTCTGTCAACTAATTCCTAGACTTTGTTTATTTCAAATTGATTTAATTCTTCTTGCATAGCCATTACCCAAAATTCATCATTGATATTTTAAGGTTCTAACTATGAAAGAAAATCTTTATGTTCAACCTGGTTTCTTAGAGAAGATCTAGTCTGTGTCCCTCTATCAAGATTACCAACAACAGCATCTAAAGGATGATTCTTTAGAATCCTAATTGATCTAGTAAAGGTGGGACTAGAAATTTCAGGTTCTTCTCTAGATCTAGGTTCTACAAAAATAGGTTCTAGAAAGTTTCCATAATTTTATGTCTTTACAATAGGTTCATTGATTTTATCATTAAGGTTCAAAACAGAAAAAAAATCTTCTTCAAGATTTCCAATGTAAGATTTGGGTTCATGTGGATCAGTTTCATCAAACTTCATGTGAACAGATTCTTCCACACATTTGGTTCTTTTATTAAAAACTCTATAATCTTTAATAAATATTGAATAACCTAGGAAAATGCCTTCATCACTCTTGGATGCAAATTTATCAAGATTATCCTTGGTGTTGAGAATAAAGACTTTGCAACCAAACACTCTAAAGCAACTAACTTTAGGCTTTCTATTATTCCACAGTTCATAAGGGGTATTTTTAAGAACAGGTCTAATCAAGAATCTATTAATAATATAAGAATCTTTATTTACAGCTTCATCCCAAAAGTAAATTGGCAGTTCATACTCATTAAGCATAGTTCTTGCAATTTCTTGAAGAGTTTTGTTTCTTCTTTCTACTACACCATTCTGATGAGGTGTCCTAGGGGAAGAGAAATTATGACTATAGCCATTGTGTGAGCAGTATGATTCAAACTCATGATTTTCAAACTCATGACCATGATCACTTCTCAAGGTCTTAATCTTGAGTCCACTAAGGTTTTCTACAAACTTGGAGTATTTAATAAAGTAAGAACAAGCTTCACTTTTGTGAGCTAAGAAGTATACCCAAGTGTACCTAGAAAAGTCATCTACTAGAATATAAACATAGTGATTCCCATTTAAACAAGAAACTATATAAGGTCTAAACAAATCCATGTGAACCAACTTGAGAGGTTGAGAAGTTGAAACTTATTTCTTTAATTTAAAAGAAACTTTATGTTGTTTTCCCTTTTGACAGAGATTGCAAACTTTATCAGCTTGGAATTCAAGTTTAGGTAGGTCTCTAACTAAGTTTTTCCTGGTCAGTTTTCTAAGTGAATGAATGTTGCAATGTCCTAATCTTCTTTTCCATAGCCAAGACTCTTTATGAAAAGCATTCAAGCAAGTAATGTTCTGTTTAGCCAAATAATTCAAATCAACAGCATAAACATTCTCATTTCTCAAGGCATAAAATACTAAAATATTTTTGGAATTAAAAACATTACATGAATAATTTTCAAATTTAACATTGAAACCATCATCACACAACTGATAAATACTTAACAGGTTATATTTAAGTCCATCAACAAATAAAACTTTGGAAGTTAAAACTGAATCGGTGTTACCAATATGGCCTAAGTCGATGATTTTTCCTTTTGAATTATAACCAAAGGTGACATGGCCTCCATAAACATTGATTAAAATCTTGAAGCATTAGTAATATCCAATAATATGACTTGAAAATCCACTGTCCAAGTACCATACCTTCTTATGGGAACTTTTCAAGCAAGTTTCCTACAAAACAGTTTTAAACAGAAAATGATTTTGGTACCCATATTTTCTTGGGTCCAGACAGGTTATCAAGAAAAACTTTTGGTACCCAAACTTGTATAATGGGTCTCATAAAATCAATAGATTAAAAATATTTTTATGGATAAAATTTATTTGATCTATAACCATGTGAATAACTAGTTGAAGCATATGAATTTCCAGAATTAGAATTGGCAGCATTCTGTCCAGATTTTGGAATAAATCTATTTTTAGTAATCTGTCTATGTCCAGGCCCATAGCCTATTCCTGTGGTATATTTTGGTTCCACTTGTTTTCCTAGTATTTGAGTTAGATTATTCTTTCCATTTGTGAATGTCTCAAAGTCCTTCCTTAATTTCTCAATGGAAAATTTCAGTTCAGTATTTTCCTTAAGTAATTGAGCATTCTTTTCCTTTTCTATATCAAGTACAGATTTAACAGATCTGGTCAAAGCATGTTGTTTCTTCAAGGTCTTATACTTATCCTTCAATTCATTTCATGTTTCTTCTAGTATATTACAATATTCAAATAACTCTTTACTAGTCATGTTTTCAGATTCACAATTAGAATCAACTCCATAATAATAAGAATTTAAAGTAAGAGTATCCAATGTTACCTCATATGTGTTTTTCATGAAACACTTATTAGCTTTTTGAGATTTTTCATCCTGAGAAGAATCAAAATCACTTGAACTATCTTCTGAATCACTCCAAGTTGGTTTTATAACATTCATATATTTATTGTCCTTATAATCATATTTTTTTATTTAATTTTAACTTCGGGCCATCTACATTCACATGTCATTTCCTCTTGCATTCATAACAGACAATTTCATCACCCTTATCAGGTTTTTTCCAATCCTTCTTCCAATGAGCTTTTTTGTCTTATTTTCCTTTATAATTTGGTTTTTTGAATAATTTCTTCTTCCTGTATAACTCTTTGAACCATATGGCTATCTGAGCTATCTCTTTATCACTATCATAATCTGAACCTTCACTTGTTGAGCTTTCAGTTGGTATGTGAACTTTCTCCTTGTCCTTGCTCTTTGAGGTAGTAGATTTAAATGCTACTGACTTCTTTTTTGGTTCATCATTTTCTTCCTTGTTTACTTTCAACTCTTCTTCATACATTATCAAATTACCAATTAATTATTTTAGAGGCAGTGAACTTATGTCACACGATTCTCTTATTGAAACTGATGTTCCTCTCCATCTGTTAGGCATAAATCTCAGTATTCTCATAATCTGTTCCTTTATAGGAACAACCATTCCAAGTGAGCTCATAGTGTTGAAAATCTCATTTAACCTGAGATACATGTCAGAAATAGTTTTACCAGACTTGATTTTAAAATTATCATACTTAATAGTGTAGGTGTTTAGTCTCATTTCTTTAACATTGGTTGTTCCCTTATGTGAAATAGCCAAAGTTTCCTAGATTTCATAAGCAGTTTTACAAGTAGATATTCGATTAAATTCCTCATTTACAAAATAAAAATACATGGCATTCATTACTTTACAGTTATTATTGTAAGTTTTTTTAGTGGTTTTATCCCAAGTAGTCCTTTCAGTTTCTGGAATCTTATATTGAGTTGCTATAGTAGTCCAGATGTCAAATCTCATACTTTCTAAATGAATTTTCATTTTAAGTTTCCATTGGGCATAATTTGTGCCATTAAAGAATGGTGGCATGTTGGTAATAGAACCTTTTAGTCTATTATCCATAATTAGATTTTAGAAAATATATTTAAAGAGATAAAATTTAGAACTAACATAAATTTAAGATCTTTAAGATACAACTAAAATCATAGTTGAAAAACAGAGTACTTTTAAATCCTTTATAAATAACAAAAAACATCCCTATGATACCAAATGTTGGTCAGAGTGGATACTCAAGAGGGGGGTGAATTGAGTTCCAATTAAAAATTTCTATTAAAAAGATTTATATTAAAATCCTCCAAATTGAATAATAAGCTAAACTGTAGTGAATTTATAAAGATTATAAGTTTTTAATTAGCTTCTCAAGAGATTGATTATTTCTTAGTTAACTCAATATGAAGATTGATTAACTTTTGAAACTAACTTACTGGCTAACAAAAGTTATAAACACTTGCTAATTTAACTATCAGAGTTAATTTAAAATAGATTTGTGTTTAAAGTACTTAGCAGTGGAATATTCAATAGTTTAAAACAAAATAAATAAGTGCATCAGTTCTAACCAAGAGGTTCAGTCTCAAGCTAAGACTTAGTCCTCTCAAAACAATTTATATAAATTTTTATCCACACCCTAGATCGGGGTTAACAACAGTGAAAAGACTATCCAGGTACTAAGACCTTTACCACAATTCTTCATGGGAACAAATAAACACAATAGAACACAGGCTATCCAGGTCACACTTGACCTCTACCACTATCCACAGTGATAAATAAGAGTATTATAGAAGTTTTGTATGAGGATTTAGAAATCTTCCAGTTTATCATAGGAGACAGTGTGTGTCTAAAAATATAGAGCACACACACTGCTCAAAATATAAATAATAGAATCACTAAGAGAGTAGATATGAGTTTAGAATGCTCTAGTGATTTAAAGTGAAGCTATGGACTCCTTTTGATTAAACAGAAATGCTTCTGAGTCCTTCTCTGGTTTTTGTCTTGAAAATAGAGTGTCGTTTTCTTCCTTGATTTTTAGGTTCAGTTTGATCAGCTTGAGTGTATGAAGAGATCGTTGTAGTTCTTTACTCCTTGACAAATATTCAGCTTGTGTTCTCTTCTTGTATGAATGGCCTCTTATATGTCTATTGTTCTTCAAGTATGCAAGTTTATGGATGTCGCCTTTCTTTATTGTGTATATGCACGACCACCTTCTCTGTAGTTCAATCCTCTTTTTATACCTTAATCTCCGACAATAGGAATGATTACCTTTTAATAGGTACGAGGTACGGTTCCCTGACATGCCAACAACTATCATTAAATAGTAGTTTGTGCATTAAAAACATCAAATATGACTGTTTCTTAATAAATAAATAGAAATAGAGTTTAAGTAGCAGTGACTGGTTAACAGTCATCTTTCATCAGTAGCTCTCTGTCGATAGACTCGTAGTGGTGGACTTTTTATAGCGGTGAGCTCCTATCGGTAGCTCTTTGTTCTTGTACAGGTAGCTCCTTATATCAGTAGCAGTTACTCCGTGTAACATTAGCTCTATATACCTGTAAATCCTTCTATCAGTAGCATTGGTCTATCGGTAACGGACTTGTACCGGTAACTACTTATATCGGTGTCTCTATTTATTGGTGAAATTTGTATCAGTAGCTCTATATCGGTAGTCATTTGTCTGTCTAGTTGTATCGGTAGGTCTGCCCATATCGGTAGCTATGCTTATCGGTAGTCTTACACATATCGGTAGACTTACTCTAACGGTAACCTTTCGGTGTACCGGTAGGCTTACATACTGGTAACTCTATTCTGTACCAGTGTACTTAGCCTTATTAGTAGCTGTGTATCTGTTTGTCTCTATCAGTAGCTATGTGCATACCGGTGAATTTAAGACTTATCTGTTCGATGCAAAACAAATCCAGATTAAGTTAGAATTATTTGAAAGTATGTATAAACATAGATAAACAGTGATTAACATATTCCAATTATTATTTTGATATTATTGTCAACATAGGATTATAAACACATATTAAAACATAATTGGTATTATCAAAACAAGTGAGGTCAACAGTATTTAAGTAAAATATTTAAAAAATAAATTCAAAAAATAAATATTTTAATAAATAGTGTTTCATTATAAAATATATTACTTTTGAATTGAATGTAAATCTAATTTTATATAATTAAAATGGGATAACAAATAAATTTTTAGCTGGGGGATTACTTGACTAGTAAAGTTACCCTGTAATTCTACATCAAACTTAGGTTCAAATATGGGAAGGGAAACTTTTTGTGGTATTGTAGCAGTAATAAAGCACTGTAGTAGTGAAAATACTATAGCATGTACTATAGTGAGGTACTATAGCAGTTGCATTATTTACTGAATATGGTCTTTCGAGCCATGTATTAGGCCTTTGGTTTTTGTAGTAGAGAATCTTTGGCTTTAGTAGAGCATGTAAAACTATATATAAAAAAGGAATCATGTCTTTAGTTAAAAGTATTTTAAAAAATAATTTTTTAAAATAATTATAATTTTAGATTTATAGGTATAAAATTACATTATGATTAATGAATGAATAAAATTATTTATTTAAATTAAATAAACTATTTTTTTATGTCAACTTCTGGATACCACATTTATAATCCTATGGAATGAAATTATTTATGATCACACGAGAGTCTTATTTTTATTTAACAAAATGCCTTTGTTTTTTAAAAAATTAAAATAACATATGTGTGGTGAGGAAAATATAAATGGGTAATAGTAGAAGGCACAATAGTGAAACTAATTCATATCAAGACTGACTATCTAGTCGATAGAGTATAAAATAATGGATAAAGCACTAGAGAAATAGTTAAATGATAATGTGAAGGAATTTTTTCATATTAAATTCAAAAAAAAATATTTACAGATCATGGAAAATAGATGAATCACTAAAATGGATGTTGAAATTCCTTTTAGTGGTCCCTGTAATCAAATAAAACCATCTAGATTTCTTAATATATCTACAAACCAAGGATGATGCTAAATTAAAAATTCTAGATTCTTATAGTAGTTTCATAATGTATGCTATATAATATTAATTCCATTAAATATGGTCATTGAAGTAAAAATATTTAGTAATAAACCATTTCATATCAACTATGATTAGAAAAAATTTAATCCATTAATCACTTGTGTAATAAAATGAGAAAAAGGGGAATATGATGGGTTTTGTGTGACATGAAAAGTACGGAAATTTTATAATTCCCCACTATGAATAAATGAGTATGTTTGTGTTCAAGATAGACACCAAGAGTAGTTGGGTTGAACTAATATGAGTAGGTAGTGGAGAGATCTTTGTAGTAACAATGCTCAATATTGTAAATTAGTTTAATTATGGATATGGTGTTGTTTAAAATGTCACCAATTATAAGGATACTCCTTTCAATATCACCTTATATTTACTACTAAGATCACGAGTCACTATAAGGTTAATCTTATCTCTTAAAATTATTTATTTAAAAAATGTGATTATGATGCCACTAAAATCCATGGAATTATCATCCCTTAAATTCCAATATATAATACTCTAGTGCTCGAATTAGGAATATACTTTTTATCTATATCCTTTACCCTAAGATCATTTAATTTTTTATCAAGAAATTAAATAATTAATAATAATATTTTGAATAAAAATGGTCTAGGATTAAACTAAGTAAAATATATAATAGAGTCATAACTTATTTATACCTTGAATAAGAATCATGATGTTCATACAAAATTGAAAAAAAATAAAGAGTAAAATGAACTTATCTTGTTCAAGTCAATCTCAAGATCCTCATCTAGCTATCACTCCTAGTGCAACTCACATCCATCCTATAACCTCCAAACTATTGACCCCTTTTTCTTTATTCCATTATTCTATTTAAAATCCTACTCTATTATGATTAATCCCTATTCATGTTATGATTATACCATGTATATCTTCATTTAAAGATTCATTCAATGTACTTGGGTTCTTCTGATGATTCTATTGGATTCATTTCACCATCAGGTTCAAGTCCCATTATTAATAGAAAAATGCATCTCTCCTTGGATAGTTTCCACATAGGTATTTAGTTGAGGTACTTTCTGATTTGGCTAAATAGATTGTATGGGGATATTCTCTAAGATGCATGTTATCCATGTGACTTATTTTCTTTATCAATGGTTTCTCAACTTCATTTAAGGATTTCCCTTACTTCTAGATTATTGTATAAGGTAATTATTAAGTATTCTGGACCTTTATAGAATTATTAGATTGATTTTAGTTAAATAAAAAACTCATATAGCATTATAAAATTTAAATTTGTTCTTATATAGTTTATGTTTACCCAAAAATAGCATCATGATATGTAGAGTTACTCTTATTTAAGCATATATTACTCATACATAGCCCTTTTAATTATTTAAATAATATAATATGGATATTCACTACTGGAATTTCGGATATTTGCGATGGGGTCCCATCGCAAATAGCCCGTTGCAGAAAACGACGTCGCAACTAGTATTTTTTGCGACGGGCCCATCGCAAAAAATACTAGTTGTAACGGGAAGCGGTCTCATCACAAATAGATGTCCGGTTAAATACATTATATATAAAAGAACCTTTCACGACAGGCCTATCACAAAAAGTATTTGCAATGAGATGTTGGCCCATCACAAATAGCTTATATGTTATAAAACTGTTGTGACAGACTCGTCACAACAAAGTTATTACGACGGTAAAGCAACCCATCCCAAAAACTTTTAAAAAATATATATATAATTTATTTGCAATGGGACCCATCATAAAATGCCCCATCGCAAATACTTAATAAAATAAAATAATAATAATATAATTATAATTAATGAAAAAATAATATTAATATTATTAAAATAATAAAGAAAAAAATATTAAAATTATCAATATTTTCAAATACTTAATAAAATAAAAAAATAAAAAATTATGATTAATGAAAAAAATAATATTGATATTATTAAAATAATAAAAAAATAAAAAATATTAAAATTCTCAATATTCAGAAAAAAAAATAAAAAAATCATAGAATATTATTATTATTATTATTATTAGTAAAATAAAAAAGCATTAAAAATATAATACTAATAATAAATATTAAAATATTAAAAAATTAAAAAATTATGCAATATCCACACTAATATAAAAGACAAAAACTACAAATTATTCATATTACAACAAATGTTCAATTCAAATGTTTTTAACAGAATAAAAAATCACTGGGGGGGATAGTCTTCTGGAGGAGCTTGAGGAGCTGGAGGAGATGGTGAAGGAAACTCCATCCTTAAACTATGAGTTAGACGACGCATGTACTCCATCTGCTCGTGTTGCTGCTGCTGCCATCGACACATGTTCTCCTTGTGCTATTGTTGCTGCTGCTACTACCATTGATGCATGTCCTCCTCATGCTGATGTTATTATTCCTGACGCATCTATTCCTACTGCTTCTTCAAACTCTCTATAAGCTCAGTTTGAGCTCACAACTGCTCCTGATACTGTGAGTCATATGATGATGCCTCTCCACGAGCTCCTCTCAATTTGTACGCCAACATTGTAGCAGTACCATAATAATTCTCAGGAGTCAAATGAGAGCCGATACCAACTACTTGGCCCTTATCGAAGGCATATTGGGTCGCCTGCATCCATGTCGCCTCATCGAAATGGTGAGCACTAGTCTGATCAGCCGTCTCGGCCTAACTCTCAGCCCGTGTCTAAGAGGTCATGGCCTCATATGACTCCTTTAGTTTCAATTTGAAATTAAAATATTGAAAATATTATATGCAGTTAATTTTCAAACTGGAAAAGAAATAATACTGACCACAATCTGATACTGGTGATCACCTCTAATCACTCTAGTGGTTGGATCACTATACATCCTCCGATAAATGTCATACTCCATAATATTGGAATGCTCAACTTCCTATATAAATATAAAATAAACTATTTAAATGTAATTTTATATAGAATATTTAAAAAATATACTTACCAGATTCTCTCTATGCATACTGAATGTACGGATACCAGCTCGATGTGTCACCTCATGTCTCCCCTGTGTAGCGACCCCCAAACCCAGGGTGCTTAATGAGACATGATATACTTAAAATTACATCATTACAAATTAAATAACATGTCTCATTACTACAGAAGACTGCGAGGCTAAGGATTCTGGGAAACCAGCTGCTTCTGATTAACTTCATAGGTAACAACCATGCCTAAATTTTTTTAACAAAACGTAGGGTGAGAAAAATGCCCAGTAAGGGGTTTTAAAACATTTTTAGAAAATCCTTTCTCAAAGAAGTTCTTTTGAACAGAATAAAACACTTTGCTAAAACAAAACGTTATCTTTTCTTAAAACATGAAATCCATCTTTCTTTGAAAACAACTTGCACAAAGAAGCACGTACTTGAAATGAGCTTTAATGTAAACATGATCAGAGTGCGCAATATAAGAAAAATAAACAATGCATAATGTAAAAACAAGGTACTTTAATTCTAAAAGAATTATATGGCTAAGTAGGGAAAACATGCATATCATGGTTCATGAGTAAAATGCAGATCATCTAACAGTTTACCATATGAAAAATAGTTCTTGTTACATAAAGTACATTTTCATGATCATGGGAGATTTTAACTAGGGGTTGTCCTGTTAGTTGAACTAACCCCTGGTTAACCTTTATCATTACATGCAGAGGGAATGTATAATACTGGACTTTGTCAAGACCTTTCGTCAAGACTGTATAACATACTTAATGGGTCAAGGCTCGCTGCCCACCCCGTTTCCTTGGTAGCTCAAGTCAAGGCTAACTGCCAAGACCGTCGCACATGATCGTCTCATGAGACTCCTGCTTTACCCAACGCATTGGAGCGTTGTATAATTTCGGGTGCACCCGTCACATCATTCTTGTTTCACTATATAATTCCGGGCGCACCCGTCACATGTAAGTCCTATACATCCCTCACATATCCTGACATGGTCATTCATTCATGGGGTTTCATACATTCTTGATTAAACCCCATTTTCACATACGTGTTCATAACATGAAAACAGTTTAATCATTAAAAACATTATGACATGCATGATAAAGCTTCATGCTCATAAAAAGTTATCTTAACATTTGAAAACATGGATTTTAAGAAAGTAAACATAACACTTAACATTCCATACATCATAATACCCAATTAATGCATGTTCATTCATAACTTACACATATGGTGATAAATGGATATCATAGGTGTTTAAAATAGGCAGTTGAGGTTACAATGTGCATAATCAAGTCCATCTTGGGGAAATCATGTATATAATTGTGTAAACTCTTTTATTAGCACTTTAAATAAACATGAGTACATACCTATGAATACATGTATGCATTTGTAAAAGTTCAATGAGTCCATACTAACTATTTTCATAAGACAAAAATCCTGATTGATCCAGAGCAGTGATAAATGAAAATTCTCAGTTTCAAGTATGATTTTGAAATCCAACTTCATCATGCTATATTGTAATAAATTGAAAACATGGACACTAAGTTCATATTAATGTATATACACATACGTGTATGTATATACAACAACAATATACTTCATTCACTTGCATAATTTTACCTATTCATTCAATTACTCAAAATCTCCATTTTTTTATAGGCGAAAAGAAAACAATCAGGGGTATAAACATTGAGGAGAGGTTGTATACTTGCATTTATCATCTTATACATATGTGTATATATATGTATATAAATACATACATATATAAACACAAGGTGTGAAAAGTAAGAACCCGCCCCCCAATAAAAACAGAACCTTCAAACCCTTACTCCCAATTTTAGGTTTTCACAAAGGGGCTGACAAGATCGGTTCTAGGAGTAGTTAAAACAGGTCCAAACAGGTTTATATGATCCCATATATTCCTATACACATTTATATAACAAGTGTATATAACCATATAAATCTTATAAAAAAGGGTAGGAAACTATGAGGAGGATTTCCCCTTTACCCACTATTCGGTTCTTCAAGCCGAGAAAGAGATCTCAAATTCTAGGTTCGCACCAGGTTCACACATACTAGAAACGTATATATATCATGCATATATAAATATAAACATATTTATATAAAACCGAATCTTGTCAAAACCTAACCGATATTAAAATCTGATTCTTACCTTGCTTGGAGAGGGGAAGTAACCGAGGCATGAGGAACCGAAGGTATAAAATACCAAAGGTATACGCATGTATATATAAAATGTATATATTTATATGAATGAAAACTGAAGCATAAACAAACTTAAAAAAAGTCCGACCCTTACCTTAGCTCGACGAGGAGGAGGAGGAGAACGGAGCAGCGACGATGTCTGGAGGTCGAAGAGGTTAAGAAGATCGGTGTAAAACACCCTACTTCAGTGCAACTTGGGGTTTAAAAAACAGAAGGAGAAGAAGAGGAACTTCAAGGAGTCGTCGGTCGAGGCGTCTGAGGCGAGGGAAAGGAGGAGACAGTCGGGCTACACCAACCTAGATGAAGAAAAACGGGGCCCTACGCTCTACTAGTTTTGACGACGCGAGGCAGGAGAAGAGCGGCGTCGGTGGAAGAAGAAGTCGCGGGGAAGAAGATGGATGGAAAACGACGGACGGCCGGGATCGAGAGTGCCGGATCGGACGGCTCCAGATTGCCGCGGTGTTTTAAAACACGCGGCTTCATTTTTTTAACGCATTAACATAATTTACTTATTTTATTTCAACGTTTTTATCTTATAAAAACTGTTATTTTATTGTTTTATTAAACCTATTATTGTTATTAATTTACTATAACATTGTTTTTGTTTTATAAAGATCAATTATTAATCTAACTTTTACTATTTTAATAATATCATTGGTCAAATAAAAATTATAAATTGATTTAATCAAAACATGTTATTATATAAACATATGTATATATATATATATATTCTATCTTAAAATACCAATAATTTTTATTGGCCTTATTATATTAAGTATATTATTTTTAAATCATAATCATTATATTTTGGAAAATTAAAGGTTCATTTAATCAATTAAAGAAAGCATCGATTTATTCATCATAATATATATTTATTTGTTTATTTATTTATTTATTTTTCCTTGCTGAATTACATAATAATTACCTTAATTCATAATTTCATGCAAACATTTGGATACACTCTTTTAAGAAAAGAAAAAAAAGAAATAGGTTGCTTAAAAGTATTTGTGTAAGCTTAAAGATGCGAAATTTTTAAATAAAACCATAATTTGACAAAGTTTCCAAAATAATTAATAAAGGTCGAATTATATGAGAAATAATATATCTAATTTGATGAAATATATATATATAACTCATAAAAATCCCTCAAGTTTGATATAAATAGAAAATAAAAGTTCAATTGTTCAAATTAATATGTATAATGGAAGAAAAACAATAATATTAATTTTCGTCATTTAGAAACATAAAATAGAATTTTCATTTTGGGAAAACAAGAGATAAATTAACTAAATTAACATTGATGACACTTTAAAAATATTAAAGCAAAATACACAATTATCATGCCGATCCTTTTGGGGTGAATCATTTTATTCCAACGGTCAAAATAAAACATAGAGGATAAGAAGACCCAACGGTCAAAATAAAACATTGGATTCTTGGGGAAACCAACGGTCGAATTTGTGGTCATTTGAGGTTCAACAGTTAGATTAGGGTGCTTATAAAAAGGGTCTAGTCTCAGGGTGTCCCTTACTCCAAGTGACTGAAGGAGAAAAGGAAAGATGGTTCGTGTGATCCCCTTGGTGTTGAGCACGGTTGTGATGGCTTCAGCCATCCTCATGTTCCTTATGATTGACGCTCGAAACCCATACCACATTCTCGGGCTATTAGTAGTTTTAAGTGGTCTCCCCATCATTGTAATCGGGTTCTTAGTTGGGATTTTCGGTTAATTTATCTTCTTGTTTAGTCAGTGGATGTTGTAACAGAGAGGTTGCTTATTTGAATAAAAGAAATTTTTCATCCATTTGATGCATTTTATTATTAATACCTTATTAGTTGTTTGTTGGTTCGCTGAACGAGTGACATTGAAAAGAAAACTTGTCAAAATCAAAACAAAACATGGTTTTCTTGGGTTGTTACATTACTTCCCCCTACAAAGAATTTCGCCCTCGCAATTCTATCATAAAAAAAGAAAAACTGAAAACCCCATACGTACAACTCTACCGAAATAGCGGATCTGGCTCAGTTAACGGGACACCAAAGTTGGCACACAGCTCTTCTATTTCCCTAGCCCAGATGCACCTCAAACAGTGCTCCTTGAACTCCTGTTCGTGTGTACTTCACACGGGCTTCCAAAGGGAGGCTTGTGCGATGCAAAGCTCGGACACGTCCGAGTAGATAAACTCCTTGATGACTCTTCTGGCCACCTCATGCTCGAGGTAGTCGAGAGAGATGATGCGGTTGAGGAGACTGAGGTTCAAGACTTGGAACATGTAGGATGCACTGAGCTGGCCATCCTGGGCGGCCACGAGGAAACATGCTCTGGCAGAAAAGTTTTGTGCCAGAGTGAAACACTGGAACAGGACCTCAAAGTACATTCCCCTTTGCCTATAGCAGGGGAGTTGAGCAGCGGCGATGAGTTGAAAGACGCGATCATCCTCTTGACATAAGCGAAGGATCTCTGGACTGTTTTCTAAATCGAGCAAACGCTGGCAGGACCCTCGCGGGTGGAGAAATGATGGATAATCTACCATGCATGCCTTGATAAAGATGACTTCTACTAGCTCATCGGGTAGGGATGAGAAGTTTGTTTGACCAGCCATCTGAAAATAAACATCGAAGGGAAACTCTTAATAACATTGATAAGGTGGAGACATGAAAGGAAACAAGGAACTTCCATTTATGAAAAAGTTTACACAGCAAAGTTTGAGTTTACAAGACGTATGCCACAAAGAGTGGCAAAACTTCCTAACTCTTCAAACCACACACAAGATGAATAGACAGGACTAAACTCATGGGAAAATTTATAACACCTCCTGAGTTTAGCGTGAGGGGTGTAGAGTTGGGAAACATCGGTGTACACTTCTTGCCTAAGAGACACACGGGTGGACTCATTTTCCAACGCTCCAAAGTCCATTAACTAGCCCCAGAAGCCATAGTGCAAAATTTGGCACAGGTAAGCCGCTCGGAGGTCTCCGGCAGTAGCAGCTTCTTGAAAAGGGTTATCAAGCATTGTGCCGAATTCCTCACTAGTTGTAAACACACGGAAGAGTCCTTCGTGATACCTTCCCCGAAGTGTATAAGAGGGAAATTGGGTCATCATCATTAGGAGATAATCCATCCCCAATCCCCGGTGGAGACTAAGCACCCCAGATGAGTTTGACACATCGTATAGGTGCTTACACGTCATGCGAATTTGGGCATAATTCAGAAAGTTCTCACGGCTAGCTAGAGATATAATGTTCTCTAGAGCCTCAGTGGGAAGTGACAAAAATTCGGTAGGTACATCAACCATCTGAAAGTTATAACATTTTTACATAGTTAGTCTTAGCAATATATTTATATCACCTGGTTTTCCAAAGTTTCCTGAACCCATCCTATGATACCAACTGTAGCGACCCCCAAACCCAGGGTTCTTAATGAGACATGATATACTTAACATTACATCATTACAAATTAAATAACATGTCTCATTACTACAGAAGACCGTGAGGCTCAGGATTCTGGGAAACCAGCTTCTTCCGATTAACTTCATAGGTAACAACCATGCCTGAAAATTTTTAACAAAATGTAGGGTGAGAAAAAATGCCCAGTAAGGGGTTTTAAAACATTTTTAGAAAATCCTTTCTCAAAGAAGTTATTTTGAAGAGAATAAAACACTTTGCTAAAACAAAACTTTATCTTTTCTTAAAACATGAAATCCATCTTTCTTTGAAAACCACTTGCACAAAGAAGCACGTACTTGAAATGAGCTTTAATGTAAACATGATCAGAGTGCGCAATATAAGAAAAATAAACAATGCATAATGTAAAAACAAGGTATTTTAATTCTAAAAGAATTATATGGCTAAGCAGGGAAAACATGCATATCATGGTTCATGAGTAAAATGCAGATCATCTAACAGTTTACCATATGAAAAAAAGTTCTTGTTATATAAAGTACATTTTCATGATCATGGTATCTTTTAACTAGGGGTTGTCCTGTTAGTTGAACTAACCTCTGGTTAACCTTTATCATTACATGCAGAGGGAATGTATAATACTGGACTTTGTCAAGACCTTTCGTCAAGACCGTATAACATACTTAACGGGTCAAGGCTCACTGCCCACCCCGTTTACTTGGTATCTCAAGTCAAGGCTAACTCCCAAGACCGTCGCACATGATCGTCTCATGAGACTCCTGCTTTACCCAATGCATTGGAGCGCTGTATAATTCTGGTCGCACCCGTCACATCATTCTTGTTGCGCTATATAATTCCGGGCGCACCCGTCACATGTAAGTCCTGTACATCCCTCACATATCCTGACATGGTCATTCATTCATGGGGTTTCATACATTCTTGATTAAACCCCATTTTCACATACGTGTTCATAACATGAAAACAGTTTAATCATTAAAAACATTATGACATGCATGTTAAAGCTTCGTGCTCATAAAAAGTTATCTTAACATTTGAAAACATGGATTTTAAGAAAGTAAATGTAACACTTAACATTCCATACATCATAATACCCAATTAATGCATGGTCATTCATAACTTACACATATGGTGATAAATGGATATCATAGGTGTTTAAAACAGGCAGTTGAGGTTACAATGTGTATAATCAAGTCCATCTTGGGGAAATCATGTATATTATTGTGTAAACTCTTTTATTATCACTTTAAATAAACATGAGTACATACCTATGAATACATGTATGCATTTGTAAAAGTTCAATGAGTCCATACTAACCATTTTCACAAGACAAAAATCTTGATTGATCCAGAGCAGTGATAAATGAAAATTCTATGTTTCAAGTATGATTTTGAAATCCAACTTCATCATGCTATATTGTAATAAATTTCAAACATGGACACTAAGTTCATATTAATGTATATACACATACCTGTATGTATATACAACAACAATATACTTCATTCACTTGCATAATTTTACCTATTCATTTAATTACTCAAAATCTCCATTTTTTTATAGGCGAAAGGAAAAAAATCATGGGTATAAACATTGAGGAGAGGTTGTATACTTGAATTTATCATCTTATACATATGTTTATATATATGTATATAAATACATACATATATAAACACAAGGTGTGAAAAGTAAGAACCCGCCCCCAAATAAAAATAGAACCTTCGAACCCTTACTCCCAATTTTAGGTTTTCACAAAGGGGATGACAAGATCGGTTCTAGGAGTAGTTAAAACACGTCCAAACAGGTTTATATGATCCCATATATTCCTATACACATTTATATAACAAGTGTATATAACCATATAAATCTTATAAAAAAGGTTAGGAAACGATGAGGAGGATTTCCCCTTTACCCACTATACGGTTCTTCAAGCCGAGAAAGAGATCTCAAATTCTAGGTTCTCACCAGGTTCACACATACCAGAAACGTATATATATCATGTATATATAAATATATACATATTTATATAAAACCGAATCTTGTCAAAACCTAACCGATATTAAAACATGATTCTTACCTTGCTTGGAGAGGGGAAGTAACCGAGGCAAGAGGAACCGAAGGTATAAAATACCGAAGGTATATGCATGTATATATAAAACGTATATATTTATATGAATGAAAACTGAAGCGTAAACAAACTTAAAAAAATTCCGACCCTTACCTTAGCTCGACGAGGAGGAGGAGAACGGAGCAGCGACGGCATCTGGAGGTCGGAGAGGTTAAGAAGATCGGTGTAAAACACCCTGCTTCGGTGCAACTTGGGGTTTAAAAAAAACAGAAGGAGAAGAAGAGGAACTTCAGGGAGTCGTCGGTCGAGGCATCCGAGGTGAGGGAAAGGAGGAGACAGTCGGGCTACACCGGCCTAGACGAAGAAAAAAGGGGCCCTACGCTCTACTGGTTTTGACGACGCGAGTCAGGAGAAGAGCAGCGTCGGTGGAAGAAGAAGTCGCAGGGAAGAAGATGGCTGGAAAACGACGGACGGCCAGGATCAAGAGTGCCGGATCGGACGGCTCCAGATTTCCGCGGTGTTTTAAAACACACGGCTTCATTTTTTTAACGCATTAACATAATTTACTTATTTTATTTCAAAGTTTTTATCTTATAAAACTGTTATTTTATTGTTTTATTAAACCTATTATTATTATTAATTTACTATAACGTTGTTTTTGTTTTAAAAAGATCAATTATTAATCTGACTTTTACTATTTTAATAAAATCATTGGTCAAATAAAAATTATAAATTGATTTAATCAAAACATGTTATTATATAAACATATGTATATATATATTCTATCTTAAAATACCAATAATTTTTATTAGCCTTATTATATTAAGTATATTATTTTTAAACCATAATCATTATATTTTGGAAAATTAACGGTTCATTTAATTAATTAAAGAAAGCATCGATTTATTCATCATAATATATATTTATTTGTTTATTTGTTTATTTGTTTATTTATTTTTCCTTTGCTGAATTACATAATAATTACCTTAATTCATAATTTCATGCAAACATTTGGATACACTCCTTTATGAAAAGAAAAAAATAAATAGGTTGCTTAAAAGTATTTGTGTAAGCTTAAAGATGCGAAATTTGTAAATAAAACCATAATTTGACAAAGTTTCCAAAATAATTAATAAAGGTCAAATTATAAGAGAAATAATATATCTAATTTGATGCAATATATATATATATAACTCATAAAAATCCCTCAATTTTGATATAAATAGAAAATAAAAGTTCAATTGTTTAAATTAATATGTATAATGGAAGAAAAACAATAATATTAATTTTCACCGTTTAGAAACATAAAATAGAATTTTCATTTTGGGAAAACAAGAGATAAATTAACTAAATTAACATTGATGACACTTTAAAAATATTAAATCAAAATACACAATTATCATGCCGATCCTTTTGGGGTGAATCATTTTATTCCAATAGTCAAAATAAAACATAGAGGATAAGAAGACCCAATGGTCAAAATAAAACATTAGATTCTTAGGGAAACCAACGGTCGAATTTGTGGCCGTTTGAGGTTCAACTGTTATATTAGGGTGCTTATAAAAAGGGTCTAGTCTTGGGGTGTCCCTTACTCCAAGTGACCGAAGGAGAAAAGGAAAGATGGTTCGTGTGATCCCCTTGGTGCTGAGCATGGTCGCGGTGGCTTCAGCCATCCTCATGTTCCTTATGATGGACGGTCGAAACCCCTACCGCATTCTCGGGCTCTTAGTAGTTTTAAGCGGTCTCCCCATCATTGTAATCGGGTTCTTAGTTGGGATTTTCGGTTAATTTATCTTCTTGTTTAGTCAGTGGATGTTGTAGCCGAGAGGTTGCTTATTTGAATAAAAGAAATTTTTCATCCATTTGATGCATTTTATTATCAATACCTTATTAGTTGTTTGTTGGTTCACTTAACGAGTGACATTGAAAAGAAAACTTGTCAAAATCAAAACAAAACATGGTTTTCTCGGGTTGTTACACCCTGGTTCTGTCTGCCCAATGATGATCTCCTCTGAAATCCACTACTCAACCAGTGTAAACATAATCCATCTCAAACATGATATGAAATGTACTCTTGTCGGTGGGCTCTACATGAATCATAAATATTGTCACTTATGCTTTCTTAATGGTTTCCCTTCTCAAATTGTACAAAAACTGATGGAAACTCTCACACATAGACACCTCCCATGCCTCTTGGATAGCGCCACATATGCTATCATCGATGAGATGCCATAAAACCTACACAAATTTTATAATATAAAGTTATTAATGAAATAAATTTCTAAATAAATATTATTTATTTACATACCATCCAATTATTGAACATTCCTAGCTGCACATCAACGAGAATCTGTTCCCATGTGATCCATGGATGAGAAAAATATTTGCACAAGATAGCACTCCCATGTCCAACAACTACATGCACAAAACTGTGAAAAAAGTAAAAATAATAAAACAATTAGTATATAATAAATTAATGAAAGCTAACTAAAATACACATGTTACCATACCTCCGCATATGTGGATCGAAACTAAGACGTGGACGTCATTTGGGGATAGGGTCAGGAATCATCAGTTGTGCAAGACCACACCCCCTCCGTGTACCCCCTGAACCGGTAGTAGCCTGAGGGTCAGATGATCCCAAATCCTCATCATCCAAAGGTAGCTCATCCTCCTTCAACTCACGAAGTAGATCAGGGTCCATCTGAAACACAAAATTATTATTGTTAGTAGATAGTTGAAAATAACTATTACATATAGATAAATATTAGTTATGATTATAACCAACATTTAATTGTGTCGATGTTGACCTTCATCATCATCTTCATATATGACGATGTAAATGTCTTCATATTCATCATCGGCGTCATCAATATCCATATGAGTTTCAGTTTCATTATCTATTTCCATTTTAAATTCATTTGTAACATCATCGTCACCATTGACCCTTAATTGTGGGTTTTCATCATCAATGTTCATGTCTCTTTGTGAAAAGGATGGATTTTGAGTAGTCTCTTGAAAAAATTCAATTCCTTGTACTTCATCAGAACCACATTCAGTTTGAGTAAACTGATTTTCTTGAGATTTCATTTTTATTATGCTCCACCAATCGCTCAGGTATCTTGAAGTAGAACAGTACTTTGCATAATATATTTGATGTGCCTGTTGAGACAATAAAATTTTTTCATTTAATTCAAGAGGAATTTTATATTTAATATCAAAAATTATAGGAATCGTATGAACACGCAAGCCTCTCTCAGTATCTAACCACTGACATTTAAACATTGTTATGTAATTTTTTCCTAGATAACACAGTTCAATAATTTCATCTATCATGTCGTAAAAGTCAACTTTAGTTTCTCTATGATGCGATCCTCTCAATCAAACTCCATTATTAATTGTTTTTTTATTCCTCATATGCACGTGCATGAAATCAAAAACCATTCACCACATATGCATTGTAAGATTTAACTATTTTGGATGCTGGGTTACTCAATATACACATTCACTTATTAATTTTATCAACATGTTGAGACACATTAAATATCTGTAAAAAAATTATCAATATAATATATAATAAATTGAATTTTTATGTTAAATCATCAATAATTTATGTTACCAGTTTTTAAAACCATTAAGAAAACAAAATCGGCATTCTTCAAGAGCAGCTATTGTAATTTGTGGAAGATGTTTCTTGATATGATTATCATATCACCTACAAATAAAATATATTTACTTACTGTAACATAAATTATAGAATAAGTGATAGAAGCACTCATAGTATAAATGATGTCATTTCTTCACAGTTGAGTAGAACATATGCATGAGCTCTATGATGTTCATCATCAAAAATAAATCATTCATCAACTCCACTGAATCTAAGCTCTGGATGATTAAAAACTAATAATTAATTGTCCATTTCTTCATCAACATTCCCCTCGTTCTGTCCCATGCAGTTGTGTTTTGAGGGATATTCAGATTCAAATTAATGAGAGCAGAAAAAAAGAAATTTCCTCTTGCAAATAAGCTTCAGCAATTGAGCCTTCAACTGATGATTTGTTACATACTTTTTTCTTAAATTTATGCATTCATCTCTCAAATGGGTACATCAATCAAAACAGTACCAGACATTCACATTTCTGTTCATGTAGAAAATGTAATATCAGATGTTCCATTGAGTCAAAGAAAGTCGGCGGGAAAATTTTTCCAGAGTACATATAATTACAACAACAGCTTCTTCCAATTTACTTAGTGCATCATAGTCTATTGTCAATGCACAAATGTCTCGAAAAAAATATGATATTTCTATTATCGAATCCCAAATAATAGAATTCAACAAACCTCTAAATAAAATCGATATAAGTCTTTCCATTATAACATGACAATCATGAATTTTTAATCCTGTAATATGACCATTCTTAACAGATCTACCCAAATAGGAAGAATAGCCATCTGGAAGTCTCAAATCTATAATCCACTGATAAAATAATAAGCGACTCTCTTTGGATAGTGTATAAGCTGCTTTTGGCTTCATTAACCTCTGTGATATGACATTCTGAAATAGTTCAAGTTCTGGTCGCCTATAAATTTGGGCAAGATCTAACCATACCTTTACATTATCTTTGTTCTTACCTGGTGTATCCAAAACTGTATGAAATAAATTATCAAAATAGTTCTTCTCAATATGCATGACATTCAACATGTGGCAGACCAATAAATCAGACCAATATGGAAGATCCCAAAAAATGCTCTGTTTTACCCAATTATATTCTTTCCCAAAGCCATGAATTTTCTGTTGGTTTATTATTGGCCCAAATGTGATGGGAGGTAATAAAAATACAATTTATTTTCACTATGTACTTGAGATAATTTTTGGAGGTTCATCCCATTCAATTGTGCCTTTTTTGAAATGAGATTTGTTCCTCTAAAAATGATGATCAGTTGGAAGAAATCTGTGATGACGATCAAAATAGTATGTTTTTCCATTAATGAGCATAAAGGCTTTTTTGTCTTTTATATAGTAAGGACATGATTTCGTACCATGTGTACTTCTTCGAGATAACATTCCATATGTTGGGAAGTCACTAATCATCCACATCAATGCAAATTTTAATATGAAATTTTGTTTTGCAGCAGCGTCATATGTACTAACATCATTACTCCACAATGAATTTATCTCATCAATCAATGGTTTCAAATAAACATCAATATTCTTTTTTGGATGTCCTGAGATTAATAAGGTCAACGAGATATATGTATACTTCATCAAAATCCATGGAGGTAAATTTTACGGAGTTATAAAGATAGGACAACATGAATATTGACTACCATAAGAACCAAACGGACAAAAACTGTCAATAGAAAGACCCAATCGCATGTTTTGGGCTTCTAAATAAATAGACGGATGTAGTCGGTCAAAATGTTTCCATGAATCACCATCAGATGGATGATTCAAGCTTTTATCAATTTAAATCTTGTTTTTTTTCATGACATCATTGACGTTGTGTTCTGAGACATAAATAAATGTTGCGACCTGGGTGTAAAGGGGAAATATCTCAACTACTTAACAGGAATCGATCCAGACTTCCCCAGTTGAGATTCTTTATACCTCAATTGTCCACATGTGGGACAACTATCCAACGACTCATTTTCACCAGAATATAAGATTCAATCATTTGCACAGGCATGAATCTTCTGATAACTAAGACTCAGATTACAAATCAACCTCTTGCTCTCATTGTGATTTGCATACTATTGCTAATTAGTGCTAATTATTCCTTATTATTCCTAATTATTACTAATTATTACTATTTATTACTATTTATTATTATTTATTACTAATTATTACTAATTATTACAAATTATTACTAATTATTAATAATTATTACTAATTATTACTAATTATTTCTAATTATTACTATTTATTACTATTTATTACTATTTATTACTATTTATTCCTATTTATTACTATTTATTACTACTTATTACTAATTATTACTAATTAATACTATTTATTACTATTTATTACTATTTATTACTATTTATTATTATTTATTACTATTTCTTACTATTTCTTACTATTTCTTACTATTTGTTACTAATTATTACTAATTATTACTATTTATTACTATTTATTACTATTTATTAATATTTATTACTATTTATTACTATTTATTCTTATTTATTGGTAATTATTCTTAATTATTGCTAATTATTGTTAATTATTGCTAATTATTGCTAATTATTGCTATTTATTGCTATTTATTGCTATTTATTTCTATTTATTGCTATTTTTTATTATTTCTTCCTAATTATTTTATTTATTCCTAATTATTGTAAATTATTCCTAATTATTTCTAATTATTGCTAATTATTGCTATTTATTTTTAATTATTGTTATTTATTTCTATTTATTACTATTTATTACTATTTATTACTAATTATTACGAATTATTACTAATTATTACTAATTATTCTTATTTAATGCTATTTATTCCTATTTATTGCTATTTATATCTATTTACTGCTATTTACCACTATTTATTTCTATTTATTCTTATGTATTTCTATTTATTGCTATTTATTGCTATTTATTCCTAATTATTGCTAATTATTCCTGATTATGGCTAATTATTCCAAATTATTGCTAATTATTTCTAATAAATTATATTTATTGCTAATTATTACTATTTATTACTAATTATTACTATTTATTGCTATTTATTGCTATTTATTGCAATTTATTTCAATTTATTGCTATTTATTGCTATTTATTTCTATGTATTGCTATTTATTGCTATTTATTCGTATTTATTCATATTTATTCATATTTATTCGTATTTATTCATATTTATTCATATTTATTCATATTTATTGGTATTTATTCGTATTTATTGGTATTTATTCGTATTTATTAGTATTTATTACTATTCATTACTAATTATTACTATTTATTCCTAATTATTACTATTTATTTCTAATTATTATTATTTATTACTAATTATTTCAAATTATTAATATTTATTACTAATAATCACTATTTATTACAATTTATTATTATTTATTACTATTTATTACTAATTATTATTATTTATTACTAATTATTAATATTTATTACTAATTATTACTAATTATTACTATTTATTACTATTTATTACAAATTATTAATATTTATTACTAATTATTACTATTTTTTACTAATTATTACTAATTATTACAGATGGAAAAACAATTTAAATATAACTTAATTACAACTAATCAACAATAATTAAAATTAATATAAAAAATGAAATAAATACTAAATTAAATAAAACATAAATTCCTTTAAATTTGATCTCTTATAATTGTAAATAGCTTCACAACATCTTCATAAAAATAAATTAACTCTCAAAAATTTTCACTCAAAAATTAGAGTTTAGAAAAGCAGAAGAAGAAGAAGAAGAAGAAGAAGAAGAAATTCAGGAGGAGGGAAGAAAAAATGGATGGGGGTATATTTAGGTTAGATTAGTTGTGACGGAACTATTTGCGACGGGTTGCCCGTCACTAATAGTACTTATTGCGACAGGTTCCATCATAAATACCTTCAGCCACATTAATTACGGTCGGTGGTTAAAAGGTTATTTGCGACGGGGCCCATTGCAAAAAGTAACCAGCCGACACACTATTTGTGATGGGGCAACATCCTGTCGCAAATAGGTTTTTATTGCCGCTAGTTATTTGTGACGGGTCCCATTGCAAATACCCTCCGGGGGTTGAACTAGTTGCGACGGGTAGGCACCGCCCGTCGCAAATACCCTTTCGCGCGGTTTGGTGCGCAAACCACGCCAATCTGAGCATACGTTTTTGACACGGGGCACCTATTCCCGTCGCAAATAATTGGTTATTTGCAACGGGTTGGTCAACCCATCGTTAATAACCTCTTCGACGTAATATTTGCGATGAGATTTATTACTATTGCAAATAGTCTGTCGCAAAAAACTATTTTTCCCATAGTGATTTTATTGAAGAGTTTAATATTATGTGGTATGATCGAGCCTAGAGTTATTCTTACATAGAATAAAATAATCTCTGATTAATCATACATAGGACACTAGAAAAAAATTAGAAAAGGGGAAACTCATATATAACTACCCAACATACTTTAATATCCCCTCGTATTCCCTATGTATTCATACCAAAGAATGGATTTACTCAAACATAAATAGAATTTATTAATATTTATCCTATCCATCTTTTATATTAATCTTCCAAATCTGAGTAAAATTACCATTTTATCATCAATAGTTATATTTCCTATCTTGTTACACATCAAACCCTTACAATATAAAAAATTTTCCACTAAAATATATTCTAAACACTTAATAAAAAATATAACCCATATTTTAGTAATAAAATTAATGGTATTACAATTTAAAAAAAACATCATTTTTATTTTAAATGGAAGAACCTAAAATGTATTATGTATGATGAGAATATTCCGTGAAATTCAAGGATATATATTGAAAAAGAGTATCATGTAAAAAAATCTTTGTGTAAAGGTATTTGGTCATATGTAAAAGTATTCCAAGATTTCTGTTACCCACAAAGGGTAACCACAAGCATACATAAGTGTATAGAGGTAGTATAAGGGTACCTGATGGACCTATGTAAGGGTATCCCATGAGTTTTTAAATCCATGTAAAGGTATGATACTGTTTTTGTAAGGGTAACCAATGCCTTGCTGCCACTATTTAATCAAGTACTACCACCAAGCACTATGTACTAACACTAGTTAATAAATACTAACACCAGTTATTCGGTGCTACTGCTGGTAATCAGATTCTACCTCCAGTCTTAAGGTGTTACTTCTAGTCTTAAGGTGCTACCATCAGTTATGATCATATGATTTATGAGCTACTACATGAGGAACATAGTAATTATATGCTCATATCAATCTTCCATGCCATGAATCGACCATGCACAAAGATAAAGTTGTGTATGGTGAAATACAGAGTCTCTATTCTTACATTAAATATTGGAGGGTGAGTTTTGAAAATTGATTCATGCATGCAGATTCTATTATATATATGATAATCGAGTTATGATATAAAGATTGGGCTTTCATTGGATGATGTCATCAAGGTGAATTATGTACTCATTTAATATGGAGGAGTTTGATAATTTCAAGGGTTATGGTGGCATCATGGGTTTGATCCATTCATTGTTTATAATGCATGAAAACCATAGGTATGTTCATAACGCATTAAGAAATGAGTATACCTGAATCTTGTGGGTATTTAAGAATCAAGGAATAAAATGAATACATGATACATATTCGACTCATGCATGTGATTCATGATTGAGTTCATGAAGAAATAATAAGAAGTGGTTATTCATTAACTATGCGAATAAGTAATGAGTATATATGAATTCCTTTGATATTTCATGAGTAATTATTATGGGTTTTCAATCATGAAATAATTCCCATGATAATGAGGAGTTATGGATATTTTTTATGATGAAATTAAGCCAAGATTTCAATAAATAACATCACTATATCTAGATAGGGATTCATGTAGAATTAATGAAGAATGATTTTGGGATATTATAAAAAAATATATCAGGAATTAATGTGATGATAAATCAGGTTTCACTATGACCAAATTAAAAGAAAGAATAACTACTTTTAGTTTCATGTAATTGTGAAAAAGATAGCATGGAAGAAAATATGGAAGATCGTAAGAAGGAGAAACCAACATTATAGTTATTACTATTATTATCATAGTCTTATGTATTGTAGGTTGTAAAAAATATTGAGGATTTGACAAAAAAGGTTGTTCTATACTGTTGAAAAATGAGAGATCTTGCATCCATTGTGAAAGAGTTTTTGGACATAGAAACTGATACATCTAGTATCAACTAAGCCGAGGATAATTCAAATCACACTGGATCTCGAAGGAGTTTCAAAACCAACAGAGCTACAAGACAATACTAAAGATCTTGAAGAGTTACATGATAAAACCTAATCCTATAGGATCATGGAGGAAGACTTTCATCCAGAAGGTTAAAGATATTTCTAGTTTTGGATCAACTATAAATAATATGAGAAGTCCTTCAGTTGGTACTGGAAGCATAAGAAGTCTTTCAGATAGTGCTGGAAGTAGGGGAATACTCTAGTGGGATTCTGGAGGATAAAAAATCTTTTAGTTGACACTACAAAAAAAGTTTTGGTAAGCAACAATTTATTCACGGTGGCTCTAGTAACTGCTATAAAATAAACTCAGTAAAAATATATATATAATATAGTGGAAGTTTCATAAAATTGAATCGATATTTTTTTTTCAATTAGCAGCGGTTTAAATTAAACCACTAATAAATGTTTACAAAAACCCTAATCCCTCCCCCTCACCCTCCCTTTATGTGACCCTGACCAGTTAACCCCCACCCCCAACCCCACCACCTCCCCCAACCTCCTCTGCCCCTCTCCCCAGCGGCAACCATGAGCCTATGGACCCCTTTCTCCCCACCCCTCCTCCTCTCCTCTCCCCATCATCAACCCCGATCTCGTGACCCCCAACCCCTGCATCCCCCCTCTTCTGACCCCGAACCTCACGACCCCCCCTCCAACCTCCTCACTGGTTATCTCTCTAGAAATGTGAACCCCGCCCCTCCGACCACCCTCACCCTGTCTCGGTTCCCCTCCTTAGCGATGACGTAACCCCCCCCCCCCCCTCCAACCACCCTCACCCCGTCTCGGTTCCCCTCTTCAGTGATGACGTGGACCCCCCCCCCCCCCTTCGAGTTTCTTATGCCTAGTTTGGATATCCTCCTTAGTGGAAACATAGACCCCCCCAAAAAAAAAGTTGTATCATCCTTACCCTAAATCTATTATTGAGTATAATTATAGTGTATTCTACCATCACAACCCTTGTAATTATAGTTTTATGTATGATACAATATGTTGAATCTGTATACAATATAATTTATTATAGATAAATTTTTATGTAAAACTCATCCTAAAAACAATATGGTGTATATTCCCACATTAGGATTGATCCTTGAAAAATACTACAAGATGTTATCACTAGTTTATTTTTTTAATGTGGCCAGTTGTGTTAAGAATTCATAAATAGTTACATACACCATAACTAGGATAGAAGTTCAAAAATCAAAATGAGAAATTAATTTTTTTTTGAAATATATAAAAATAATCTCATAGATTCACCCTACCTCTCTTGTAGTGAATACACAATCTAATGGGAATTTCATGTCGATTAAATAGAATCCTAAGAGTAGTATTACTAATAAAGTTTTTTATGAATTTATAAATACATATATTATGAATAAGTATTATTTTGTTAATTTATATATAATAATGTTAATTTTTTTGGATCAAAATATTTGAATTCAATATGTGAATATATTTGATTTTGGGTTCATAAACAATAATAATATCTTATATCTAAAGATAGATAGATATAAGGATATAGAGTATCAATGGTACTCTTTCGTTGTATGATGATTTTGGGTTCTTTCATACAAATTCATATAACCGTAATTATTTTGTACATAAATTAATTGGAGAGACTATGATCACTTCTTAATGACAATCAAGACACAAACATCATTTTATAATCCATATTAAAAGGGTTTCAAAATTTTATTATTCATTATAACATGAATGAGTTCAAATAGGTTTGTTGAGATGATCATATTCTCATAAATTGTGGATGGAACCATTTTAAATACGAATCTATCATCAAAAAATAAAAAACAAATGCAAATAAATTAAAATAAATATGTGTACCATAAGTACTCTATGATTTATATCGATAAAGTATACTTGATGATGATCACTAAGAAATAGTTATCTTTATCTTACATCTAATTATTTTATATTGGTCACCAAAATCTACATATACTATGTCAGGATTGATAGGTCACAAATATTTTTTTTATCACCCTATCCTTGAATATTAATAAGAAAGAGGTATGAAGAGAGAATAATCTAGTATTGGTTCTTTAACACTACCACAAACATATAGGGATCACAGTTTTATTTTCCATTACTTCATTAAATAACATTTCCTAAGAGATACATCTAATTTATAGCTACTAAAATTTATGGATGTTTTTATATAATAATTTATGAACATTCTTATGATTATATATTTATTTTAAATGATTATATTAATCATTATAATGATTAATATTGGAATAACAACCAATGTAGAAATATAAATTGTAACATTAAATTATATAAAATATATCACATATCTACTGTATGATATGATATAATACTTTAATAAATACCCTATGATTCACTTATTATTATAATGTTGTGCTTGATATATATAATATTAAAATATAATAGTGATTCATACTATATGATTCTCTCATTTTATTGAATATTTATCAATTTCACACAATAAATAAATTCCTTTAAAGATTATTTGTTATACTTTACATTTCCATGGGAATCTATCAAAATCCATTAAAAATGGTATATAAAAAACATTATTTTTTGAAAAAAAATATTTACAATTATTTTAATCAATTTTCTACAACATAAAATTATAACAATATGATATTTAACCATTTTAAATTCATTAATTCCAAGAACAAAAACATCAGGATCCTAATTGATCAGTATCTTGGAGCATGCCACCACTACCATCATCTTCGATGGATCCTAGTGATTTTTTTGTACCCGATACTACTAGAAATCCATATATTTCCCCAAATGTCATTGGTATCCCACTACCCAATTCACCTCCTTCAATGGGGCAGTTCATCACCCCTTCATTTAGGGGATATTGGTGAGTTACCGTTACTAATATGTATATCATTTTTCAAAAGAAATATATATTTTATTATTGTTTAATGAATTTTTCAAACATATAAAGGCAACTATAAAAGGGATACAAATATGAATATGATAAATTTATGGTACATGAAGTACTTCAAGATTATAATTATATTTGATGAGTTTGGGGTGCCAACAGGTGATGCTGCCAGAATCTACAAGCAGATTCTTAAACAGCTTTCTTGCGAGATGGTGATCCTTCCTATTAATTATAAAGACAGGAGTCATATTCCTATAGCTTATAAAAATGAGGTTTTTTATACTCAAATAAAGATAATATTAATTTAATATTTCTTAACAACTAATTTAAAATACATGAGTAATTTTTTTTAATATACTTATAAAGTGTTATGTTTTTTATTTCTAGATGTTTTTTCATTTTGATGTCCCTGACTCTGTTTTATGACCATGGATTTTGAAAATTTTGAGAAATAAATGGAGATATTTTAAATAGATATTATGGTATGAGATTAATGATACTTCTCTAAGTTCATGAAAAATTTATGAGAAAGTGCCTGAAGGAGTTTCTTGTGAGTAATGGAAGCTCTTTGTTGATATCCACAGAGATGCATCTCAAGAGGTAATTTCATATTTTATAGTATCTTAATAACATAAACACAATAATTTTATAATTTTAATTATTGTTACTATTTTTTTAGGAATTATCTAAAAAAATATAAATCATGAGAAGCAAGTCATTCCTCACATTGTAGGGTCTCAGAGTTTTTTGATAAAAAAAATTTTGGTTTGTATTTTATTCATTATTATTTATATCATTTTAATATAAATCAAGGTTTTTTCTAAATTGTTTACTGTTTTTAAAAACATTTAATGAATTAGGTCACTCTGTTTGCCGAATAGAGATGTGGTTTAAAGTTCATAGGAAACTTGATGGCAGTTTTGTAAATGACCCTACCAAAGATGTTGGAGTAAGTAATTTTCATTACTATTTCATATTATTTCATTACCATAAATACGTAATAATGAATAATATATTATAGAAACTAAAAATCCTTAAATACAATTAAATGTATCCAGCTACATGGATCAAAGAATACCAATTTTGTGTCATTTGATACATCTAATCAGTCCCAATTAATTGTGTTTAAAGCTTGTTTGTTGTTATAATTTAATTTTAAATATTATTTTTTTATAGTTTTGAAATAACAATAAATATTAATGAAAAAATTATTAATTATATAACATTATAAATTTAATATATTAAAAAAACATTTTTAATATTTTTGTATTAATAGGTTAAAATTCAAGAATTATGGGATGCAAACCCTTCACAATCAGCATCAGTTTCCCTAAAAAATGTAGTTGGAATAATTTGAGGGAAGAGAGTCCTAGATGTGTACGGGGGATGGGTTATAGGCCTACCTCATCAACTATCTTTGGTAGGGCAGTGTCATATATTACTTCTACATCTGGTGGGGTTTGAGAAGTGTCTTTGATCAGGAATCAAAAGATAAATTTCAATATTGAAAGAAAAGGTGCAAGAAAATGGTTTCTATAGGAAAACATAGGATCAGTGGCAGTCACAAATGGAAAATGATTTTGTTTTAGTATTTTAGTGGATGATTGGTATGATCTTTGAGGAAATTATAGACTTATATATCATCCCTCTGAGGTAAATTATAAATTCCATAGATCATTCACACAATTTCAAAGAACACATAAAACATCCATAATCTCTTTAGTTGCAATTTATGATAATCGTCAATAAAAAATTTATTTTATCTATTTAGTGATGGTTCTAGATAACTCCTGCTAAATAATTTATAAATGGTTATATTAACTTATCCCATGTTTTTATTTTTATTTTTTGTTAAAAAAACTATTGCCGACTAAATAAAAACCCATCGCTGAGTACCCAAAAAATAACACATATAAAAACTATCGCTCAACTATAGAAATCACCACTAAATGCTTATTGACCATGAAATACACTATAGTTTAGAATGTAAAATTATCTTTGTTCAATAAAATTTGAGTGCCAAAATATATAAAATTACAAATCTACATTTTAGTAATTAATTAAACTAAAATTAGAAATACTTCTAAATCATTAATTTTATTAATCATATATTAATTATACAATTATAATTTTTAAAAAATATTTAATTATTAAAAAATTTATCATAGTAAAATAAACACATATTCATTTTTGAAATGTAAGAATCGACTCCACATCAATCTGAGTTATGGTTTTCTTGTAATGCTTGTAAATACATTTTTAGTGTTTTAAAACACTAAAATGAATGTTTAACAATCAAAACAATAACAAATGATCTTGTATTGATTTGAAATCAAGGTAAAAACCACCATTGAATTATTTTTGACATGTGCAAGCAAACAACATGTCCATTTAATGTGCGATGTGCTCTGAATGACTCAATAAGAAGTTTTCAATCATATTAATGTTTTAGAAACATTCATGAGGGGGTAAAAACCAATAAAAGGACATTGGATTACCCTGAAATCATGGTAAAATGACCATAGATTTAATTTTGAAATGTAGAAACCAATGAAACATCATTTTGAATTACAGTTTGACCGTTATGGTCATAAAGGTGTTTTTAGTGTTTTAAAATTCTAAAATGTGTGTGGAACAGTCAATACTGTATAAAACGGCCTCAAATTGATGTGAAATCGTGGTAAAAACACCGTTGAGTTGTTTTTTACATGTGCATGTAGACAACATGTCAATCCTACATGCAATGTGGTTGGAATTACTCGTTATACACTTTTAAAAGGTACAAAAGCCTTCAAAAACAAATTTCAGGGGGTCAAAACCAGGAAAATGATATCATATTTCCTTGAAATCATAGAAATATGACTGTATATTTATTTTTAAAATGTAGGAATTGACATAATATCATTCTGAATTACGTTTTTTCTCGTTATGTCTATAAACAGGTTTTTAATGTTTAAAAATATTTAAATGTGTGTGGAATGGTCAAAACCATAGAAAATGAACTCAGATTGATGTTCAATCATGGGAAAACCACTGTTGATTTATTTTTTACATGTATGTGTAGACAACACATCACTCTGATGTGTAGTGTGGTCGAAATTACTTGGTATACAAATTCTAAAAGGTATAAAAGCATTTAAAAACAAGTGTCAGGGGTTAAAACTAGAAAAAAAAATATAAGAATGCACTAAAATCATGGGACAATGACTGTACATTTGATTTTGAAATGTAAGAACTGATGGTAAATCATTCCAAGTTATGGTTTTCCCATTATTTCCATAAATGTGTTTTTAGTGTTTTAAAACACTAAAACATTTTTGTAAAAGTCAAAATCATAGAAAATGACCTCATATTGATGTGAAATCATGGGGAAACTACTTATGGGTTGTTTTTTAAGTGTACGCATAGACAACATTTCAATCTAACATGCAGTGTGGTCGTAATTACCCGTTATACACTTCTGAAAGGTACAAAAGCCTTTAAAAACAAGTGTCGGGGGGTCAAAACCAAGAAAACGATATCATATTGCCTTGAAATCATAGGAAAATGACTATAAATTTAATTTTGAAATGTAGTAACTGATATAATTTCATTCTGAATTACAAATTGCCTATTATGTACGTAAACGCGTTCTTAGTGTTTAAAAACACTAAAACTTGTGTGGGATGGTCAAAACCTTAGAAAATGACCTCATATTGATGTGAAATCATGGGAAAACCACCATTGAGTTTTTTTGACATGTACACATAGAAAAAACATCAAACTAATATGTGGTGTTGTCAGAATTACTTGGTATAAACTTCTAAAAGGTATAAAAGCCTTTAAAAACAAGTGTCGGGGGGTCAAAACCAGGAAAATGATGTTAGATTTCCCTAAAATCATGGCACAAAGACCATATAATTTTGAAATTAAGGAACTGGTGGCATGTCAATCTAAATTACATTTTGTATGTTATAGACATAAATGTGTTTTTAGTGTTTAAAAACACTAAAATGTGTGTTAAACAGTCAAAACCATAAATAAAATGATCTCATATTGATGTGAAGTCATGGGAAAATCACCGATGAGTTTTTTAACGTTTACGCGTAGAAGAAACATCAATATGACATGTGGTGTGGTCATAATTACTTAGTATACACTTTTGAAAGGTATAAAAGCATTTAAAAACAAATGTTGGGGGATAAAAACCAGTAAAACAATATCTAATTTTTCTGAAATCATGAGAAAAAAATTGTCTATTTAATTATGAAATATAGGAACTGATGACATGTCATTATGAATTATAGTTTTCCCGTTATGGCTGCAAACGTGTTTTTACTATTTAAAAACACTAAAATGTGTGCAGAACAGTCAAAAGTATATAAAAAGGTCTTATATTTATGTGAAATCATGGGAAAACCACCACTAGGTTGTTTTTGATGTGTACGTGTAGATAACACATCAATCTGATATACGGTGTGGTCATAGTTACTCGGTATACAGTTCTGAAAGGTACAAAAGCATTTAAAAACAATTTTCGGTGGGGGGGGCTCAAAAAATGATGTTGTATTTTTCTAAAATCATAAGACAACAATATCATATTTAATTGTAAAATATAGGAACTGAAGTCACATCATTTTGAATTATGTTTTTCCCGTTATGGTCGTAAACATGTTTTTAGTGTTTTAAAACACTAAAATGTGTGTGGAACAATTAAAACCATAGAAAAGACCTAAGATTGATGTGAAATCATGGGAAAACTGCTACTGATTTGTTTTTTAAATATAAGATAAGTTGTGATATCAAAATATTTAAAAAAATATTAATTAAATTTCAATCACACTACACGTCGTTTTAAAAGTAAATTAGAATATTTACTCACCCCTTTTTAGTTTCAACTTTTAAATATTATCTTAAATAGGTATGTTTATGTTTTAAAAGTGTTTTAAATTATATATTTTTTATTTTATGGTAAATTTTCTTTTGTTTTATTAACAAAATAACAAATTTTACGTGCAGCATTCTGAATATATTCTGCATCTTTTTTCTTTCACATTTCTTTTACTAAATGTTCTGGATTTCATTATAGGTGACCGATACTGATAATAGGTGGGAGGTTGACCATTCCAATCCATGAAATTATTTATAAGGTATTCATTAGGGTTCTTAGTTCCAGTGGTATGTTAAAATTTTATTAATTATTCTACTTTAATTCAGATTTATTATGTGCAGTTTTAATTTTTTTTTTTTTGCTTTTTTGTTGTAGTTGGTGAGATAATGTGGTCAGGTTTAGTTGATGACATGATGTGGAGGCAAATAGATGCAGTGGAGGTCATGACATGGACGTATATTGGGCATTTTTTGTTGTTGGAAATATTATATATCTATATTGGGTTGAATTAGATTGAGGTTGGATGTTTTTATGTATAATATATGTATGATGTACTTATCATATATTTACATTTTAGTTTATTATATGTAAGTTTTTTTATATTTATAGTTTTTTATTATTTAAAAAAAGGAATCCAATTTAGTGTCAGTTTTATATACCCACCGATAAATAGATTGAATAAAAAATGTTTAGTGGCGGTAACCATTAATCATCGCTAATATGTTCTATAATGGTTTATTTTATTTTATTTATATTTTACCCATATATTTTTTTATATAAAAAACCACCACTAAATTCTCCAAAAACAACACTTAAAAATCACCACTAAATTATAAAAAATGTCGTGAAACAACTAGTGACCATGTAATACGTGGTGGTTTTAATAACTACCACTAAAATAAGAGGCAGTGGTTTAAACAGCCACCTTTTCATGAAAAAAACACCACTAATTAACCTTTTTATAGTGTGGTGATAGAAGTGGTTGCAATCACTTTTTTGATAGTGATGAAGCTTTGTTGGGTGGGTTGAAATGAATTGGTGATTCTTATATAATTTTTATGGATTCATTTAATGACATTGGATGGTATACTTGATTAATTCTCCCTATATATGTGATGACTAATGTGCTAATATTTAAATAAATACAAGAAAAGTGTTACTGGATGTGGAAACACTATCTAAAACAATTGATGGAGGCTAAAAGGCCTTTAGAATTAAGCATAAGGTGGTTGAGAAATCCCTAAATGATTTTGAGTTCAATTGACCACCTGCATAATAGTAAAATGAATTTTGAATTAATTTGGATACTTACATAAAGTTAATTTGTAAATTTCATTGCCTATGTAAAGGTAAAGACTACCTTATATAGGCTTTTTAAAGGGAGTATTACCTACATAAGGGAAACCCCCACTAGTATTGCGTTGTGTAAGGGTATCGGGATCACGTAAAGGTAATTAAGGCACTGTGTAATGGTAAGGAGTAAACTACACTACCTACATGAGGGTATTTGAGTACTATGTAAAGGTAACAGAAAGACGGAGTAAAGGTAAAGGGAAACCTACATAAGGGTACGTTCACCTACGTAAGGGTAAACAACATTTATATTTTATTGTGTAAGGGTAACTCATAGGCTATGTAAGGGTGCCAAGTTGAGTTTAGCAATGTGTAAAGGTACTCAAGGCAATGTATAGGTATTTGGTGACCTGTGTATGGGTAATATAAAATCTATATAAGGGTATTTGGTTATTTTTAAAGGTATACCAAGATTTATATTACCTATATAAGGGTAACCACAAGGCAACATAAGGGTATAGAGGTGGTGTAAGGGTATTTAGGCGACATTTGTAAGGGTGTCCCATGAGTTTTTAAGGCCATGTAAAGGTAGTATGTTGCTTTTATAAGGGTATATAGTGCCTTGCTACCACCAGTTATAAATTTTTACAACTAGTTATAAAGTTCTGCTACCAAGATTTGTGTGATACTACCATTTAACAGGTGTTACATTCAATTATCATGTGTTACCTTCAATAATTAGATGCTACCTCTAGGCTTAAGGTTCTACCGCTAGGATTAAGGTGATACCTCTAGTTGTGATTGTATGAGTTATGAGTTATCTCATGAATAAAATAGTAACTGTATGCCCATCTCAAGCTTCCATGCCATGAATAGATCACGTAAAAGGATGAAGTTGTGTGTGGTGAAAGGTAGATTATTTGTTCTTATATAAAATATAGGCGAGTGAGTTTGGATAATCGAGGCATACATATAGATGCTCTTTCATGCATGGAAATTGGGTTATGATATAAAGACAAAGATTTCAGGGGATGATGTTTCCTAGGTGAGTTTTGTTCTCTTTTAAAAAGTAGTAGTTTGATGATTGAATGTGTTTTTGAGGCATCAAGGGTTTGATCCATTCACTATTCATAATGTATGCATGTCATAGGTATGTATATAACACATGAAGAAATGAGTATACCCAAATCATGTGGGTATTTAAAAAAACAAGGAAGAAAATGCATGCATTTTACAAGTTGAATGAATGCATGTGATGCGTGATTGAGTGCATGAAGAATTAATGAGAAGAAGTTATTCATTAATTATGTGAATAAGTAATCAGTATATCTGAATTCCTTGGATATTTCATGGGTAATTATTTTTTTTCAATCATGAAATAATTACCATGATAATGAGGAATTGTGGATCACTGTAATGATGAAATTAAGCTAATATTTCAATTAATAATATCACAATATCCAGAATATGATTCATGAAACATTAATGAAGAATAATTTTGTGATATTATACAGATAATATCTAGATTTAATGTGAAGTTAATTCAAGATTCTTTATGGATAAATTAAAATAAAGAATAACTGATTTCATTTTCAGGAGGTTATGAAAAAGATATCATAGAGGAAAATGCAGAAGAACATGAGAATGATAAATTTACGATGCATTTATTACTATTATTATCATATTGATATATATATTATAGTTAGTTGAAGAATTTCGAGTATGTGAAAAAAAAAGTTTTTTTTATTGTTGAAAATTGATACATCTTATATCAATTATGAAAGAGTATTCTAATAGAGAGACCAATACAACTGGTATCAAGGAAATTAATAAGAATTCAGATCACACCAGATCTAGAAGGAGCTTTAAGACCGGTAGATATAAAATCCACTATTAAAGATATTAAAGAGTTACATGAGAAATCCTTGTCTTATAGGATCATGTAGAAATACTATCATCTAAAAGGTTAAAGAGATTTCTAGTTTTCGGTAAACTCCAAATAAAATGATATGTATTTCAGTAGGTTTTGGAAGAAGGGTAATTCTTTTAGTTGGTTCTAGAAGTAGGAGAAGAATCTGGTGGGATTCTAGAGTAGAATAAATATTTTAGTTGGCACTGGAAGTGGATTTAATCACTTGTTTGATATTGAAGAGTCTCTATTTGGGTTTCTAACCAATACAGAAATAAGTAGGCTTTGTATGTCAAACCTTGTAAATATATGTGTGTTTCTTTCTTTGTTATTATAACTACACATGAGGTGATATTGAGAAATAATATTGAGAGGATCTATAACCTAGTTCAAGATATTAAAATTTAAAAGGATAAATAATTCAAAAAAAGACCACTAATCCCCCCTAGTAGTCCATCTGACCAAGGTCACTTCAAGTGGTATCAGAGAAATGGTAACCTCTAAATATCCAAGAAGCATCCTGAGTGATGTTGAATCTTAATTCTATCAATAGACATGGTTTTACCACTTTTATGGGAATAATTATCATAGTTTTAGGAATTGGATATTACCTTACCTTCTATCTCATTGCTTAAAAGTGATGATTCTACTATGACATAAGATGATAAGATAAGTATGGAATAAGATGTAAAGGCTCAAAATTTCATCTTGATGTCTCTATCAGATAAGTTCTAGACAAAGTTTATGGGTCTCCAGACTACCAAGGAGATATGGGATAGATTCAAAAGTAGTTATGAAGGTAATATTAAAGTCAAGGAATCCAAACTTGTCACAACCCATCCCTCAGGTCCCGTGCCATGACTACCCCAAACCCGCCTTCCATAGGCTAGGGGATGGCTACTAGCACCGAGAGGCATACTCCCTAAAACAGGAAGGAATTGACTTTAATCCTGTAAAAACACACGGTCCAAGGACATGGCAAGAAGCAACTGTGAAGTAACAACTGTAGTAAAAGAGTGCTGAAAGTAAAAGGGGATGGAATACAAGCTCAACTATAAAGGTACAAGTACAACTTAAAATACAATAAAACTAAAAGAAAAAGGAAAACAGCCACTGGGTCATCCTCTGAGGTTCCTACCTAAAGGGTAGGTATAGATAACCTCCTCAGAACTCCTCATTCGCCCGTCTTCTCTACGTACTGTCTAGTCCTAGCTCCCTCAAACCTCAGCCCAACCGCTTGTCATCTGCACAAGACACAACAAGCTGTGGGTGTAGCCCATGTAGGGGTGAGTATAACGATACTCATTAGGCACCCGAGACCCCGAAGGTATCCTAGAGTTCCTCAAAGAAAATCCATAGGGTAACACCACGAAGGTAGATTACCACATAGGTAAAGTACCACATAGCATAACCTCAATCAAAATCATAGGGTAAAGAAAGGTCTCACTAGGATTTATTCTAGGGGTAGTAACAAGTAACATCCCCAGTCACAACGTCAAACACCTTGACTGCTGGAGAACTACTCATCTATCGAGTACAGTGGACCTTCGGTGTCACACCGAGGCACCTCCCACTAACCTTGGACTACTGAGGTAATCCTCCTGTCGAGCACCATGGGTCTGCCACGTCACATAGAGGTGCTCCCCACCATGGGTCTACAGCGTCACACAGAGGCGCTCCCCCTCATGGCCTACTGAGGTACTCATCCTATCAAGTACCGTGGGTCTGTAATGTCACACAAAGGTGCTCCCCATCATGGTTATTCCACGTCACACAGAGGCACTCCCTACCGGGCCTGTCGAGTCACTCTGAGTCGTAATAGTCCGCAGTCGTCAAGTCTCATCCAGTCGTAGGGTTCCGTACGTAGCGCACAATGGAGAACCGCACCCCAAGCCATAACTCATACATCAACCATCCCTAATTCCCATGAATAATTATCCAAAAGGTTTTTCACGTCATAAGGGACCCAATGCAATAGACGGCACGTCAATTGGACGTCCGGTCTGTAAGTTATTAGCGTTTCTGCTTTGAGGGACTGGTTGGACTTGGGATTCGATCCAACCTAACCATACACCAACATTATCCAAAACTCAATTGGATTATACCAGAAGTACCATCTCAATCCAAGGATTCTGGTTCCGCAGACGGTTCATCAAACAGACGTCCAATTCTCAAGATATGGCCATAAAGGCGAAAAAGGGTCTGAATGGGCTCGGGTCCGGTCCGACCCGGTCGAACCGACCTGGACCGACCTGACCCGGTTCAGATCGATCTGGCCTAAAATGGGTCTGGCCGGAATGTCCTGGGCCTTGTCGGGCATGGCCCACTAGGTCGTGGTCCGTCCAGCCCGCGAAGGGGGGCGGCCTGACCCAGCATGTTGGCACTGCCCACTGGGCGCGGCCAACTGTGGTGTGGCCCATTACAGCGAGGCCCATTGCGGTGTCACCCACTTGGCTGGTGGTCTGCCGAAAAGGGGTCCTCCATGACTGAAACCTAGGGGGAGGTATCCCCCAGTCTTCCCAAATGGTACATAGACCATTCAACTGCTGGAACACAGGACCCACCAGAGGGGTCCCTCCCGGTGTGGCACAGCTGGCTAGATGTCGGCCACCCTTTGGACTCCGTTGTGGCCAAGAGGCCACGATCTCCTGCTCCACCAATGGTGTGGACGTGCACCACCACTCCGCTACATTGTCAGTCGGCATGTCAGCCGCCACCTCTAGCTTCACCACAGCCGATGGACCGCGACCTCCTGCTCATCCAGCGGCATGGACGTGCACATCCCTTCCTTCATACAGTCGGCCGGTTGGCGGTGGCCTTCTTCTTCTGCGAGCCATTTTGGTTTTGTTCCAAGACCAAAAAATTAAAAGATTATATATTCACGATCCTTGGGTTGAGGTCTCCACATCTATATGTTCCGCTAAAAAAAATATTGTGTTTCCAGTGATAATAAATATTTGGCTTTGAAGAATACATGAAGAACGCACGATGAAACAAAAGGGAAGAGGCAAGGTTTAAATGCGGGACAATGGCCATGTTTTTTTGTCCATCATTGTTGTGAATTCAGAATATAAAGGATCAATAAATTAAATTCAATCATATTAAAAAAACCCTATATCGATTTTTCCGATGGAGGTGGTGCTAAGAAGAAGAAAAAGTCGTTGAAGAACGTCAGCATTCGTTGCTTCTGCAAGACTCTTCCAATCCAAGCTCGGGGTCGGTTCCTTGTTCTTCGTTGGGGGTGGTTCTTCCTTGTAAAATGTTCTTCCCAATTCTACAAGGTTTTCCCAACTCTCCTTTTCCAATGATTTCCCACAAGGAAATGAGAATCCAACATATTAAAATAATTTTATCAATTTAATTAAAGTTGGCACATTTAATTAGGTTATGTTGGCACATTAATTTGGGGAAGAAACCAAGAGTCACCTCCCACATTAAAGAGAGAGTTCAAAGGTTGGGTGGTCCCGACAATTAATTTCAAAAGTTGGAGGTTTCATGCTTGGGTGGTCCCCACCACCGAATTCAAATGGGAATTTTCACAAGGAAAAATAAAATAAAATATGTTTTATTTTATTTTATTTTTTATTCTCCCACAAAAATCTGAAAACCCAACTTCTACCCTTGACCTACTACGGTTGAGGTGAATGTCTCCTTAAGCTAATATCGGCGCTGCAAGTTCAACGGTGCCCTCAGATTTCAATTCCAAGCACCGATTCAAAAGTTACAAAATTCTACTCGCGCATTTACAGAATGTACCTGAAAAAAATTCATAAATTCATTCTAGGCACTCCAGGCCTCGGAATCATGCGACGTAAATTTTTATAGACTCATAATATTCTCATATAATTAAAAAATACATGGAAAAATCCGGGTCTTTACATTCTCCCCATATCAGGGATTTGCATCCCCAAAAGCCACAACACAAACTAGGGAAACAAGTGGGGGTACTGAGCACAAATCTAAGCCTCCTGCTCCCATGTGCTCTCCTGGAGGTTCTCGTGCTGCCAACGAACGCACACCAGAGGTATCGACTACCCACAAAGTACCCACTCCTATCAATCCTCAATCTCTACTGGAACCTCCAAAAATGTCACCCCATCATCGATGTCCATCTCACCCCAGTAAATGATGTGTGAAGGGTCATGCACGTATCTTCTCTGCTAGGATAATGGAAGACGTTGTGCACCCGATGTAACTGAGGTTGAAGAGCTAAGTGGTAAGCCACCTCGCAAACTCTGTTAAGGACCTGAAAGGGTCCGATAAACCTCAAAGATAACTTGCCTCCCCAGACAAATATCTACAAACCACGTCGAGGTGAGACCTGTAGAAAGACATGGTCACTATTCTTGAACTCAAGAGGTCTCCACCTCTAATTCGCATAGGACTTCTACCTGCTCTGTATAGTCTTCATCTGCTCCTAGATGATCTTCACCTTCTCTGTGGTAGCCCGTACCATCTCTGGTCCCACAAGTGATGGCTCCCCTAGTTTAGTATAGAACAGTGGTGATCTGTAAGGTCACTCGTACAATGACTTGAATGATTCCATACTAATAGTGGGGTGATATCTGTTATTTTACGCGAACTCCACCAAAGTCAGGTGATCCTCCCAGTTGCAGACAAAATCATGGGCGCAAGAACGTAGCATGTCCTCGAGGGTCTGAAAGGTCCACTCTGTCTGACCATCTATCTGAGGATGGAAGGTGGTGCTCAACTGAAGCTATATCCTGAAAACCTCATGAAACCCCATCCATAGCTGAGATGTGAAACATGAATCATGATTGGATACAATCATAGATGGCACTCTATGAATTCATACAATCTTCTGTATGTAGAGGCGCCTCAAGCTCCCTACTGATCCATACTATCTGATAGGTAGAAAGTGGGCCTACTTGGTGAGTCGGTCAATGATCACCCAGATAGAATCATGACTCCTGGACGTGCATGTAAATTCCATCCCACCTCCACTCTAGCACCTCTTATGGCTGAACTAAGCCTGCTAGAACCTGATGCTCTACCTTCACTTGCTGAAAAGTGAGGTACTGAGAGACAAACTCTGCCACTGACTTCTTCATTCTCGGCCACCAGTGCTGACGTCAAAGGTACAAGAACATCTTCGCCACTCCTGGATGTACCATTAGAGGGTACATATATAACTCTCTCAACACTTAATCCCTAAGTGACACTGGTACCACAGTATACCCTCTGAAGAGAATGACGTGCTCCTCACCTTTAGAAAACCCATCAGGTGCATGTCCTGTGGATATCTGATCAGTTCGAGTCTCAGAGTCAGTGTCCCCAAGCTGTGCCTCCCTGACTCACTTAAGGAGTAGGGGTGTGACTTTCAGAGACTGAAGATAAGATGCTCCATTTCGATCCACGTGGGATATCTACAAAGTGGGTAGCTGTTATGTCGCCTCACTCAGCAACTGTATACCAAATATCCTGCTAAGTGCATCTACTACTAAGTTTCCCGTCCCAAGAGTATAGACTATCTTGAAGTCATAGTCCTGGAGGAACTCAATCCAATGCTGCTGTCTCAGGTTCAATTCCTTCTAAGAGAAGATATACCTAAGACTCTTGTGATCAGAGTAGATTGTAAAACGTTCACCCATCAAGTAATGTCGCCACATATTCAATGTGAAGACCACTGTTTCTAACTATAGGTCATGGGTAGCGTAGTTCTTATCATGTTGTCTCAGCTGTTGAGAACCATACTTGATCACTTCTTTCTCCTGCATCAAGACATATAGGATCCCGGTCCCTGATGCATCACAGTAGACTACGTACCCAACTCCCTCCTCTGGTACCCTCAAGATGGGGGCACTCATCAGTCTCTACCTCAACTCCTGGAAACTCCGTTGGAATATCTCCAACCACATAAAGGGTTTCCCCTTCTTTGTAAATGTTGATAAGGGTGCCACCAATCTGTAAAAGTCAGGAACAAACCTTCGGTAGTAACCGAACAAACCCATAAAACTCCGCACCTCCGCCACACTCCTGGGTGGATCCCAAGATATCAAAGCCTAAATCTACGCTGGATCCACTGCAACTCTAGCCTCTAAGATAATGTGTCCTAGAAAGTGGACCTCTCGTATCTAGAACTAGTACTTCGAGAGCTTACCATAAATCTGGTGCTCTCGGAGTGTGTCCAAAACTATCTGCAGATGATAGGCATGCTCTTCCTCCGTCACTAAGTATATCAGGATGTCATCAATGAAGACTACCAAAAATTGATCAAGTTATGGCTAGAAGATCCTGTTCATGAATCCCATGAACATTTCTGGGGTGTTGGTGACACCAAAAGGCATAACCAAGAACTCATAATGGCCATACCGACACCTGAAGGTCGTCTTCTGCACATCCTTGTCTCGTACTCTGAGCTGGTGATAGCCTGATCTGAGGTCTATCTTTGAAAACCATCGTGCTCTCTTCAGCTGATCAAAGCGATTGTCAATCCTTGGTATTGGGTACTTGTTCTTCACATTCACCTGGTTCAGGCACCGATAGTCCACACAGAGTCTCAAACTCCCATCCGCCTTCTTGGAGAACAAAATCGGGGTTTCCCAAGGAGAAACACTGGGCCTAATGAACCCCTTACTCTGCAAGTCCCCTAGTTGTACCCGCAACTATCGAAGCTCCACGGGAGCCATCCGATATGCTGGTGTAGATATCAGTGTTATCCTATGGTAAAGGTCGATGTAAAAGTTCACCTCTCTGTGTGGAGGTAGACCCGGAACATCATCAGGAAAAACATCAGTGTACTGGTCCACCACTACAGGATATCACAAACTCTCAACATCAACCGCTCTGAGGGTAAGGCTAGCCAACTAATGTGTGATCGGCTGCACCCTCCTCCGGGTAAGTCCATCATGTGCTGAAAAGGTTCCCTTCTTTCTGGTGAAGGAAAACCTGGCCCCATAAATGCGAACACACCATACTTTGTGCCTAATACAATCAATATGAGCATGGACTGTGGATAACCAATCCATTCCCAAGATGATGTCGTAAGGCCTCGATGCCGCTACTAGAAGATCCCAGTCGAAGCTCTCGCCTCCTAGAGTAATCTCACACTATCAGTACCAGTGCATAATCATCGAATCTACTCCCGTAGGAGTCTCTAGCCATAAGGATCGAGCCAATGGCTCCATCGGAATCTCTAAGATTCAAACGAGGGTCATGGAAATAAAATAGTGACTAGAACCTGTGTCTATAAGTACTTAAGCTAGGGTGGAGTAGACATATATCGTACCTCATATCATCTCCAGAGAACCATGGTCATAGGCCCCAGCTGCCTGGAGCTGAGCTCGTCCCTGTCCACCTGCTCCCTATGGTCGGGGTGGACCACCTAGAGGTGGTGGTGGTGGTAGAACCTAGAATTTACGCCTATCGCCTTCTGCACGGCCTGCTCCTCTGCCACGTTTTCCTCCTACTTGTAGACCTCCTTGATCAAACCTATGCCTCTGCCTTGGTGGTCCCTCAAACGAATGATGGTCATCTATACAGTAGGTCGGGAAGTCGTGAGCCATGTGACCCTACCTGCTACACGAGTAACACTGCATGATCCTCGCATGTCCTACTCTGCCTCGAGAGCCCTGCACCACCGACCCTGTATCCTGTAGTCGTCCACCTGTAGGTCTGGCCCTCTTGGAAGTCTACATCATCTGTATGCTGCTAGCTACTGATGACTCTGCCACATGTCATTCGGTGGTGGGTCTCGATGCCGGTGACTGCTCCGCAAGGAATATCTCCATTAAAAGTGCTCGCTCTAACACCCCTATGTGTCGAGATGTTGAGAGAAACCATTAAAGATCTAATCTCTCATTTGATCCCTTCTCGAAGGTTTGTTCTCTAAAGAAAGGGTCCTGCACCATGTCTGTGGAGTAGCGCGAGAGGTCGGTGAACCTCACCGAATACTGAGATACAGTCATGCTACCCTGCTGTAAGTGGAGAAAATCTTGTATACGCACTAAGCATAAGGTCGTTGGGACAAACTCTTCCCTAAAAAGACTCTCGAAGTCTACCCAGATGAGAGTCACCTCATTGTGAACCTAAAGCATCAAGCTCCACCATCTTTTCACTACTGCCTGAAGAAGACTGGTGGCAAGGATCACCATGAGATTAGATGGTGTCCCTACCAGTCAGAACACTCTAACCACAACCTGTAGCCAATCCTCAGCTGCTTGTGGATATGTCTCGCCCTGGAACCTTGGTGGCCTCTGGTGCTGGAACTCGTGCAATGCACTCAAGTGTTGTGCACCCTCTACTACTAGGGCTTGTGGCATTGGCTACCCAATGGGTAGTGGTGCTGCTGGTATACCACCGGATGGTACAACTATCGTAAGGGGGGCCTTCACCGAATCCTTGTCACTCGGTGGGATATCATCACGTACTCTAACTAGAATAATGGTTGGTTGTCTACATGGAGGAATCCTAAAAATAAACATGTGTGCCATGGTCATTAATTTTATACCTGGTGATCTGACTCAAAATATCACAAAAAAAACTTTTCAAAAACACATACACAATTAGTGTTATTATGCACTGAGTCGGAAATCAGAAGTCAGGGTCCTGGTGTATGGATACATCGGTTGTCGCACCAACACTGGACTCCCCAAACTGAAAACCACACTCATAACACTTAACACTATTGTTTCATAGAAAAGATTATAGTCCTAGTTCTTCGGTAGAACAGATCTCCTCTGATACCAATTTCTCATAACCCGTCCCCCGGGGCCCATGTCGTGACTACCCCAAGCCCACCTTCCATAGGCCTAGGGATGGATACTAGCACCGAAAGGATTACTCCCTAAAATGGGAAGGCATTGCCTTTAATCCTCTACAAACACACGGTCCAAGAACACGTCAAGAAGAAACTGTGCAGTAAACTGCCGTAGTAAAAGAGTGCTGAAAGTAAAAGGGGCCAGAATACAAGACCAACTATAAAGGTACAGGTACAATTGAAAATACAATACAACTAAAATAAAAAGGAAAACAGTTATTGGGTCATCCTCTGAGGTTCCTACCTGAAGGTTAGGTACAGATCGCCTCCTCAGCACTCCTCGTCTGCCCGTCTCCTCTGCATACCGTCTAGTCCTGGCTCCTTCAAACCTCAGCCTGGTTGTTCATCATCTACACAAGACTCAACAAGGCATGGGTATAGCTCGTGTAGGGGTCAGTATAACAATAATTAGTAGGGACCCTGAGACCCCGAAGGTCTCCTATATTTCCACAAAGAAAAGCCGCAGGGTAACACCACGAAGGTAGATTACCACACAGGTAAAGTACCACATAGCATAACCTCCATCACAAGAACAAGGTAAAGACAGCTCTCACCATGATTTATTCAAGGGGTAGTAACAAGTAACATCCCCAGTCACAATGTTGAACGCCTCAGATATTAGAGAACTCCTCCTCTATCGAGTACAGTGGGCATGCCATGTCACACAGAGGCGCTTCCAACTAACCTTGGACTACTGAGGTACTCCTCCTGTCGAGTACCATGGGTCTGCCGTGTCACACAGAGGTGCTCCCCACCATGGGTCTGCTATGTCACAAAGAGGTGCTCCCCCTCATGGCCTGCTGAGGTACTCCTCCTTTCGAGTATTGTGGGTCTGCCGCATCACACAGAGCTGCTCCCCACCGTGGGTCTGCCATGGCACACAAAGGTGCTCCCCACTAGGCATGTCGAGTCACTCTGAGTCATAATGGTCAGCAATCATCAAGTCTCAGCCAGTCATAGGGTTCCGTACATAGCGCGCTTGGGAGAACCGCTCCCCAAGCCATCGGTCATACCTCAACCATCCCGAATCCCCACGAAGAAGTATAAAAAAGGTTAGTCATTTCATAAGGGACCCAATGCAATAGACGGTGCGTCAATCGGATGCTCAGTCTGTAAGTTATTAGTGTTTCTGCTCCGAGGACCCGGTTGGATTCGGGGTTCGATCCAACCCATACATACTCCAACTTTATCCAAAACTCAAGTGGAGTATACCAAAAGGACCATCTCGATCCAAGGATTTTGGTGCCGTAGATGTTTCATCAAACAGATTACCAGTTCTCAAGATATGGCCATAAAGGCGAAAATGGATCTGAATGGGCCTGGGTCCGGTCTGACCCGGTAGGACCGACCCGACCCGGTTCGGGTCCACCCAGTGTGACATGGGTCCAGCCCGGATGGCCTGGGCCTTGACTGGCCCAGCCCGCTAGGCCATGGTCCAGCCCAGTCCGCGAAGGGGGCGGCCTGGCCCAGCCTGCTGGTGCGGCCTGCTGGGCGTAGCCCATTACGGCGTAGCCCATTGCGGTGTGGCCCGCTCAGCAGGTTGTCCACTGAGGTGGGTTCCGCCGTGACTGACACTCGGTGGGAGGTGCCCTCAGGTCTTCCTGAATGGTCTGTGGACTGTTCGCCTACTAAAACATGGGACCCACTGAAGGAGTGCCGCCCTGTGTGGCATGGCCGGCTGGAAGGCTGGCCGAACTTCTTCCCTGTGGCACGGTCACGCGCCACCGCTCCACCGTGGTCATCCATATGTCGGTCGCCCTTCGGCCTCCACTGCGACCAAGCGATTGCGGCCTCCTGCTCCACTGGTGGCGCGGATGCACATCGCTGCTCCGCTACACAGTCGACCGGTGTGCTGGCCGCCACCACTTACTTTTCCATGGCCGACGGGCTGCAACCTCCAACTCATCTGGCGGCATAGACGTGCGTCACCATTCCTTCATGCGGTTGGATGGGTGCTGGCCACCGCCTTCTTCCACAAGCCATTGTGGTTTCATTCCAAGCCTAAAAAATTAAACGATTGCATATTCGCGATCCTTGGGTCGAGGGATCCATGTCCATATGTCGCACTCAACAAAATATTGTGTTTCCAGCATCAATAAATATTTGTCTTTGAAGAACACATGAAGAACGCGACGTAAAACAAAAGAGAATAGGCAAGGTTTAAATGAGGGACATTGGCCATGTTCGATTGGCCATCATCATCGTGAATTCAGAATATGAAGGATCAAAAAATTAAATTCAATCATATTAAGAAAAACTCTACCTTGATTTTTCCTATGGAGGTGGTGCGAGGAAGAAGATGAAGTCGTTGAAGAACATCGGCATTCGTTGCTTCCGCAAGACGCTTCCGATTTGGGCTTGGGGTTGGTTCCTTGTTCTTCGTTGGGGGTGGTTCTTTGTTGGAGAATGTTTTTCCCAGTTCTCTAAGGTTCTCCCAACTCTCCTTTTCCAACGATTTCCAATAAGGAAATGAGGATCCAACATATTAAAATAAGTTTATCAATTTAATTAAAGTTGGGACATTTAATTATGTTATGTTGGCACATTAATTCAAGGAAGAAAACAAGAGTCACCTCCCACATTAAAGAGGTAGTTCAAAGGTCAGGTGGTCCCCACCATTAATTTTAAAAATGGGAGGTTTCAATATCAGGTGGTCCCCACCACTGAATTCAAATGGGAGGTTTCATAAGGAAAAATAAAATAAAAGTTGTTTTATTTTATTTTATTTTTTTTCTCACTTCAAAAGCCTAAAAACCAAATTCTACTCTCAACCTACTACAGTCAAGGTGAAGGTCTCATTAAGCGAATATCGACATTGTGAGTTCAACAATGCCCTCATATTTCAATTCTGAGCATCGATTCAAAAGTTACAAAATGTCGCTCGTGTGTTTATAGAACATACCTAAAAAAATTCATAAATTCATTCCGGACACTCCAGGCCTCGGAATCATGCACCATCAATTTTCACAGACTCTTAATATTTACATATAATTAAAAAAATTACATGGAAAAATCCTGGTATTTACAAAACTACAATTTTAGAGGAGTCAGTTTGAGGACATCAAAATTAATTATGAAGAAAATGTTGAAGAATATTTCATGAGATTTACTGATATAATCAATAACATTTTAGGATTTGGTGGGAAGTTATATGACTCTATCATTATCAAGAAATTTATGAGAATTTTTTAAGATCATTTTGACTCAAATATCTCAGCTATGGAATAAATATATTATTTATTTCTTGATGAACTACACAAAATTATCATATCTTATTAGATGAGGAAAATTATAGCTTTCAAGAATAAACAAAAATATGAAATGGATTTTGAAGCCATGGGAAAGGGAGATTTTAGAGAAGAATAGAATAAAGAATCTGAAGATTCAGATAATGATGAGGATGATGATTACTTCAATTAAATTTATAATCTTAAATCAAATGTATTTAAAAAGTGAAAGTGGAAGTTAAAGAGTAAGAAACCACTAAATTTTTACAAATATGTTAAATCTGGTCATTTTTTCAAAAAATGTCAAGGGAGGGAGGTTGAAGAATCAAAATCAAAATCAGATGATGAGATACCTCACAAACATAAATAGGATAAGAAGAAAAATAATTTCCTCAATAGTAATAAGAGAAATTTAATGAGAAATCAAAATAAATATTCATTATCAAGTTTTTATTAAGATAATGAATTTTGTTTCTTTTCTCATATAAATATAGAAATATATTCATCAAATTATAGTGATGATAAAGAAGAATGGATAGAGGTTGAGTTGGGAGACAAAATAAAAATTATAATTCTATATGGGATAGATACAATTCCTTAATAAATAAAATAAGAAGGTTGAAAAATAAAATAAAATGGTGGTTTCTGAGAATGAAGAACTAAGAAAGAAATACTTAGTTTATATTTATCTGATCATGAATCATAATCTTAAAGAATATGAACATGAAAATATTATCATAAATATTATAAAATAAATAGTTGCAAAGGAAGAATTACTGGTTGAGACACAATCCATATGTCTCAATGTACAGAATGTGTTGAAATTGGATAGAGAAAACTTCACTAAAACTATATAAGTTAGCATAAAATCTTCTAAAAATAATGATAATAAGAGATGATATGACCAAGGTAAGTCATGTGTAATTAGTTTCAAAATTGATTTATTTTATTTAGCAGTGTAGGTGTGAAAACAAAATCAAAGAGTATATGGGGCAAGAAATCTAAGAAGAAACATTACACATCAAAATAAGGGAAGAATATGTCAAGTAGGCCATATCTCCCTTGAAAAATAAGGATTGGTTTGAGATATAATAGAAACAAAAAAAATCTAGATAGATCTAGAACTAGTCTAGAAGAAAATAATTTCAAAGGTTATGTTGGTGTTATGGTAAAAATGGTCACAAATAATATACTTAATGGTTTAATATGTATTTACTAAGAAATAAAAAAGAACCTAGTGGGAGTTTCAATGATCATCTGAGGAAAAAATATCAGAGAGAAAAAATTGTGACTAGATATGCATCATATCTACATATAAAATATATATATATATATATATTGGAAGAATTTTGTGGAAGATGAAGTTTGAAAGGTTATAAGGATTAATGATACAAGACAAGGTTGGAGTGATTGGTTCTATATACTATAAAAACAAAGAGGCTTCAAAGTAAACCTAGTGGTAAGTCATGTGAAGGTTATAAGAATACTAATAATGTCAAAAAAGTGTTCCTATTTGTCTAGAAATATCAACTAAAATGGATAAATAATTAGTGAAAACTGCAAAACTTATTGAAGCTAAAGGAAAGAAAGTATCTTTAGAGAGTGAGGTGAATGTTTATGAGAAGTTATCCAAAATTGGAAACTTTAAGATCTATAATCCTGAGGTAGAAAATGATATTCCACAAAAATAATGAGTATAAGGTAAGAAAGAATACAATCAAACAGGTGAGACTCAAAAAAAGTGTCTACAGAAAAATTCCCAGGCTAATATTGGAAGAAAATAATGGTCTGTATTGAGAGGAAACTCTCGATATGAATGTTATTTCTGAGAAACCAATATTTCCATAATTATTCCCTATTGTTCTATGTGTTTTAAGTTAACATGTATGGAATTAAAGGAGAGGATTAAGGATATCATTTTTGGGCATCATAAAGAGTTTACTTTTCATGGAGTATACTGACAACCATGAAAATAGAATAAGATCAGTGCATCCCTTAAGGGGGAGAAATTTTTTAGAAGAATATATCATTATATAATTCTAGTAAATCTGTAAATTCATGAAAGATTTTAGAACTGGAGTAATGAGGTATGAAAATCACACTTTTTTACCTCTACTTCAATTCTATCATCATGATAATTAAGGGGTGGTTCTTGGTTAGTTCCAAGATGAGACAAAGGGGGATATTTTTTCCCTTGCACCTAAATGTTTTTGATAATTTTGTTAATGTATGTGCAGGGTCATATATTTCCTATCTTAACAGACCTTATTTTGAGAAATGAGAAATTCTAAACTTGATATCACTTTCATGGTAGTTTATGGACAATATAGGAAACCTTATATATATCTCCCTTATTTTCTACACTAGGTTAGCCTGTGTAGACTTAGAGTAGAATGATAAAATCATCTTTACTAAGAGAACCATGTGGTATCATCCTTATATCTAAAAAGGGGGGAAATAATATTGAATTACTTGAATAGAGGAATAGATGATAAAACCCCTCATAAACCTTTGCATTTGATTGCCAATAAGGTGGGGAGTTTGAGCACACATATTGACTTCAAAAAATGTGGAGAAATTGATAACAAAATAAAAAGGTGGGATTATTGATCCTAGTTGTTTTATTTATTATCAATGATGTTTCAATATGTGTTTGGTGAGTTTAAATGAAGTGATTATGCTTATATAATTGTTATGGATTCATTTAATGGAATTATATGTCGTACTTGAGAAATTATCCTTGTATATGTGATGATTGATGTGTGATCTTTAATGAAATACAATACAAGTGTTGATAGATGTAGAAATAATGTATATAATATCTGATCAAGGCTGGAAGTCCTTAGGAATTTATTCTAGGGTATTTGAGAAATCCCTAAATGATTTTGAGTTGAATTTACCACCTACATAAAGGTAAAATTGATTTTAGTTAATTTGGATACTTACATAAAGGTAATTTGAAAATTTCATTACCTGCATAATGGTAAGGATTTCCTTATACTGGTTGCATAAAGGTATTATTACCTATGTAAGAGTAACCCATGCTATTACTATGTTTTGTATGGGTATTAGGCTCACATAAAGGCAATTAAGGCATTTTCTAAGGGTACTATGTAAAATAAACTGCCCATGTAAGGGTAATTGATAATTGCATAAAGGTAATATATAGTTCATGTAAAGGTATAGGGAAGCCTATGTAAGGGTACACTTACCTATGTAAGGGTAAACCGAATTTATATTGTGCTATGTAATGGTAACCTTGAGGCTTTGTAAGGGTGCCAAGTTGAGGTTGGGCACTATGTAAATGTAAGGTTATCAAGTTGAGGTTGGGCACTATGTAAATGTAAGGTTATCAAGTTGAGGTTGGGCACTATGTAAAGGTACTTGAGGCTGTGTAAAGGTATTTAGAGACCTGTGTAAGTGTAAAAGAATCTCAACATAAGGGTATGTGGTCATGCATAAATGTATTAAAGGATTTCTATTACCCTCTAAGGGTTACTAGGAGGATATATAAGGGTATAGGGGTGGCATAAGGCTGCTAGGGTGACTTGCATAAGGGTATCCTAAGAGTTATTAAAGTAATTTAAAAGTAGGATACTGCTCAGGTAATCATAGCCAATGCCTTGCTACTTCTAGTTATCAAGTGATACCATAAATCATTATGTATTAATAATAGTTAATAGGTGATACTACCGATTATCAGGTACTACCACTAGTTATCATATGTCACTATTAGGATTTAAGTGATACCACTAGGTCTAAGGTGAAACTATCAGTCATGGTTATATGAGTTATAAGCTTCCACATGAAGAAAACAATGACTATATGAACATATCAATATTTCATGCCATAAATCAACATGCACAAATACAAGGCTATGTGTAGTGAATTACAGAGTATCTATTCTTTAATGAAATATGGGAGAGTGAGTTTGGATAATCAAGGCATGCATGCAGATTCTCTTGCATGGATGGTAATTAAGTTATGATATGAAGATGCAGCTTCTAGTGGATGATGCTATTGAGGTGTGTTTCATGCCCATTTAATAAAGAGTGGTTCAATAATTTCATTGTTTTTTACGACATCAAGGGTTTGATCCATTCATTATTCATAATTTATGCATATCACATGTACATGTATAACGCATCAAAAAATGAGTATACCAAAATATTTCGGGTATTTAAGTATCATGGAAGAAAATATATTAATGCTACAGGTTCGATGTATTCATGTGATGCATGATTGGGTACATGAAGAATTAATGGTAAGCAGATACTCATTAATCATGTGAACAAGTAATGAGTATATCTGAATTGCTTGGATATTTTGTGAGTAATTATTATTTGTTTTCAATCATAAAATAATTCCCATGATACTAAGGAATTATGGATCTTTGTGATGATACAATTAAGGTGATATTTCAATAAATAATATCATTAAATCTAGATTGTGATTCATACAACATTGATGAATAATAATTCTAGGATATTATACAAATAATATCCATAGTTAATGTAAAGATAATTTAGGTTTCCCTCTTAATAAATTTAAAGAAAGGGCAACTAATTTCAATTTCATGTAGTTATGAAAAATATATCATGGAGGAAAATATAGAAGACCATGAGAAGGAAAAACCGACACTGTAGTTATTACTATTATTATAATATTCTTATATATTTTAGGTTGTCGAATAATGTCTAGTATATAAAAAAGGTGTTCTATATTGTTAAAAATTGATAGATCTTTCATCAATTATGAAAGTTTATTCTAAGAGAGTGATTGATACATCCAATATTGAGGAAGCTGAGGAGAATTCCAATCACACCAAATCTGAAAGTAGTTTCAAGACTAGTAGAGCTACAAAACCCTACTAAAGGTCTTGAATAGGTATACAAGAAATCTTATCCCTATAGGATCATGGAAGAGGAATGTCATCCAAAAGGTTAAAGATAATTCTAGTTAAGGATCAACTCAAAATAACAAGATATGTTTATCAGTTTGTGATGGAAGTAGGATACGTCTTTTAGTTGGTGCTGGAAGTAGGAAAAGAATCTAGTAGGATTTTGGAGCAGAAAAATCTTTCATTTGGTGCTGGAAGGGGGCGTAATCAATTTTTTATACTGAATTTTTTTTAGGTTTCTAACCAACGTAACAAGGAGTTGGATAATTATGTTGAAACTTTTAAATATCTATGAGATTCTCTCTATATTATTATTACTACACATCAAGTGATATTGAAAGATAATCTTGACTAGATTGAGAAATTCAACCATTTTAAGAGGTTGAATTTAAAAGGATAAAGAATTTGTAAAAATATACCATTAATTCACCCCCCCCCCCCCCACACACACACACACTCATAGTGTTCCATCTGTCTTGGGGGACTTCACATTTTTCTATATTACACTTCAAGTTTAGAACATGTTTCCTATTCTCCTAGTTTCCACCCAATCACATATATACCAACCTTCTTATAATGTTTATCATTCCTTAATTATGGTTTTTTTAACATTGTTTTCCCCTAATATTACCAATGAAATAATCACTATAGATTTTATGATTCTTTCACTCTCTAGGTGGTTGAGTATGTTGTCCTAGAGAATGCCTAACTGAAAACTCCAGAGGGGGTGAATTGAGTTCTTGAAGATATCTTTATGTTAAAACCACCCACTTCAAGGTATGTTGGATCCAATATTTTCCTTAACAAAAGAAGAAAATAGAAATATAAAATCTCATAGGAAAATAGATTGAATACTGGAGATTTATAGTGGTTCAGGTAATTTAAATCTCTTACTCCATTCTACCAAAACTCTTCTACATGAGGTTGGTGATTTCACTATACCATCCCCCTTTTTGAGGGCTCTCAGCTGAGTGTAAGAAAATATTACTTAATACAAAGGTCCAAGAGATTTTAAACAGTCTATACCTTCACAATACCTATCCATAGACTTAATACACTCGATTAAAATGATTATAGATGAAATAGAGATAAAAAAATGAAGGAATAATGAAGCACATAGTTTCAAGTATCAAGTGATAGTAGATCATTCCTACGCATGAAGCTCTTGTGACCCTTTGAATCATAATATAATTTACATATAAACCTTTTTTCCTGAATCCATAAATATTCCAAACCCCCTTAGACAATGGGAAAAAACCAATAGAATAGATAGTGATACTGCTAGTAGTTCAAAGAACTCAAGGTTGGTGAGAAAGCTGTTTAGTGATAGAGCTAAAGATTTCATATGGACGGATAAAACATATTTTTTTCTTAATAAATTTATAAATCATCAAGGATGGGTTTTGTGGTTGATGATAAGTGAACATAGTTTTCTGATAAAAAATAAGTATGATATTTCTATGAAATAGCTATATTTCATTTAGGTGATAATGTGGATATAGTTATAGCAACAGTAAACCAGAAGAATTTTTCAATAGCATCTATGATAATGGATGAAGTTTTTTGATATCATAATTAAGGAAATTGAAATTTAAAAACCTCTTTAACTCTGATAAATTATGTATTCTCTATATAAATAATGAAGTCCCTTTCTAGAAATCCTGATATAGAGAAGAATCCTATAAAATAATTGGAACCATAGATAAAGGTTCTTGTGAATTTTATTCATTCATCCATTTCTCACTAAAATGGTAAGTTTAATTAAATCATTTTTCAAGAAATTACATTGTTATATCTATTAATAATAGGAAAACAAATTAATTTCGAATAATATATTATGAATTAAATATTCCATATTAAAAAATAAATCAGTTAATTTCTACCCTTTTGGAAGGTTGTTAACCTTATTTTTTTGTAAAGATCATATTTATTTTCATGAAATCACGATCACATGTTGTCAAGGTTTAACAAATTTAAGTTATAGTGAATTTAATTGACATGAATTTTATTAGAGTTTGTATTTTAATAAGTTTTTTTGGTTGGAACACATTATGGGGTTGAGATAGACCATGCTAATAATTAGGGGAGTCATCTTGTAGGATTTCTTCTGGTGAGGTTTATGCTCAAGATCCTAAAATATTTCCTACTCCCATAGAAGAAGCTATAGACAATATAGACATAATATATCATCTAGAAAATGACACTCTTTATGAAATGTGAATAGGAGTTAGAGTTTTTATTTCCAAAAAAATTCAGGTTAAGGACGAGGTTATCCAAAAAGTTAACTCAGAATCATGTAAAGTGGTTGAAACTCGTGCTCTTACTATATCCCAACAATTTATTTTACTTGTTTACTCTATAAAGGAAAATTTAGCTTCATCCATTGCAAGTTTAATTATTATTGGTTAGGATAAGACTATCTCCACTTCATGGAGAGTGATCCCTCTCTTCAAAATATCTCCTTCTAGAGAGACCAGTAGAAAATTCAATAGAGAATCAGTATGTTTTATCAATCAGAATGCTACTAGTGATGATGATGAAGATTTAGATGAATTAGATGAATCCACTCTTCTTCTTGCAAGAAGTAGAGAAATATTAGAATCAATAGAACCCACTTTTGTTGATGAATTACCCCATGTTGATAAGAATCAAAAATTTGATGAAGATCATAGTGTCAAAGTACACCAAGATTTATTTTCTCTTATTCACTCGCACCATACCAGTTTTGAAATTCCTACAGCTAAATTTGATGTTACAGATGAAAGAGATCAGGAGAGTTATCTCAAGTTAATGATAGAAGTGGATTCATTTAAAAATAATTTGATTGAGTCTATATCTAAAATAAAGACTCTCTGAGAACAATATATCCTAATGGATGGTATTGGTGAGTTAAAGTTTGGTTTCAATCACTTTTAGAGAAAGTTTCAAAAGATTCTACTAGAGAAGCCTTGGGAAAAAAATACGTGGATATGTTTTCTATAAAATCAAATTTGGAAGGAGTGTCTCTTGCTATAAAATTTTTTTCTTCCACCATATATTCTATGAAATGTGATCTTATCTCTAAATAAATATTACAAGATATTTAGAAATATGTGGTTGTTGAAATTTGGAGCATGTCTATAATTATACAAATATTTATTTTGAATATTGATTAATCTCAAAAGGAAATGAGTTCCTTACTGAAGGAAAGAGTACCAATAATCTATAATTATTCTATTCAAGTATAAAAGGAAACCATTTTTATTATCACTGGTTAAAAAATGGTTGGATCGTTGGCCAATAATTTTGAAGTGTTGAAATCATCTTCATTAGTTAGTGGTGAGAAACATGGAATCAGATTCTTATTTTGATTAAGTGGATTCATTTGGTGTGCCAATAGAGCATAAATAATCTTAAAAATAAAAATAATTCACTCCTCAAGGATTGTATCCTATTTTGGTTGGTCTTTCAAATAACCAGTTTGAGGTGTTAAAGAAGTTGATTTAGGTTTGTGCTAAGAAAGGGGATCTACAGAACATCTTTAGAAATTTTTATTAGAGTGTGTGGAAGGGTTTTTATACTATATTAGTCATATTAAAAAATAATATGGTTAAGATAATTGATATATGTGTGGATTAAATATACCATCTCATAGGTAGAAATTCTTTTGGACCTACCATATCAAATCGATATGCCACCACATATTAGAGATTTTATGAAATTTTTAATCCTGCTAAAATATACTCAAGGGAGAACCTAATGTTTTCTAAAGAAGTTTCATTTACCTTACCTGAACATTTTACTAAGTTATCCTTTATTACTGCAGATCACTTTTATTTTTCTAGATCTCAGAAAACTGCTCCCAATATTCATTCTGCTTTAGTAAGGATCACTTGAGCTGATAAAGATGGACTTGTAGGATCTTTACTTATGTTGGATGATTTTGTTAGAGAATGTGTTCATGATCCTATGCATGTATCCTCATTACCAATTGGATAAACTTATTATTTTAATTTAATGTAATCTCAAAAACATTTGAATGTTTTTTATTTATATTTCTTATTTCTAATTCCTTTATTTATTTCTTATTATTTGTTTATTTATTTAGAATGATTCTTTATTTATCTGATTTCTGAATTATTTTGAATTTTTTTCATTCTTAGTTTTTGTTTATTACTATTTTTATATGATCTTTACTCTTTACTTTCTGATAGGTTTTTTATTCTATTTATTTTTATATGTTTCTCTAATTAATTATTTATTTACATTTTTTTGGTATCTTATCAATATTATTTTTAGTAAAAGTTTATGCCATATTATATTCATATTTATTATGTCTTACTCAGACCATTTACACTTGTTCTTATATGACATTAATTATACTCTTTTTCCCTATTCTATATCTTTTTGATATTCTAAAAAGGGGATAATAAAAAGGGGGATACAAAAAATAAAAATATTAAAATATATTTAAAAAAATTATAATTTTTTTATCATTCAATGGGTTTTTTATCATTAAAAAGAGGGGTTATTGGATATACTTGTGTTTTTTCAGCATATCTCAGTTTTTTATGTGTTTTGGTGATTTACAAAATCCCTATTTTTATTATAATGAGTTTTTCTTAAGTGTTTCATATTTTATATTCATATAATAGGTGATTTTTTTATTTTAAAGGAATTTGTAATAAATGAATGAAAATTTATCTATTATATTGAATTTTAGCTATCTAATTTATATTACACTAGGTGATTATCTTACGTATAACATAATTATATTATTTAAATATAGTTTGTAATGTTTATCATATGGATGGAGAAAATTATCTTATGTTTTTCAAAGTTAGTTAGATTAGTCAGAAGAAAATTAGGAAAATTATTTTATCTTATGAAAACGAAATTCATAAAAGTATTATCTTATGATCATCTAATTAGTTTTCTTAGACAGAATTTAACTTATCCAAATAGTGCATCCATGTTATCCTACACAAAACAATATTTTAAGTGTTTTATCTTATAAAGAAGCTTAGAAATTTATCTTACAAGAACAGTTATATCTTTCGTTTATCCTATAAAAAATAAATAATAATGCAAATCATCATGATTACACTCATAACTTTATCATAATCTATTTATAAGTCATTTTATTCTTTTAATTATATTAAAAATGATTTTTCTAAATAAGGAAATATTGATTTGGATAAAGTTTCATTTTTCAAATAATGCAATGATCCAAAAAAGAAGATTCCTGACATCATTGTCACGGAAGTTTATTCTGTATTTATAAAATAAGGACACGTACTATTAAGAACCTATCTTATCATCTTTTCAAAGGATCATTCACTTAACCATTGTGATTATTAAGTATTATTATGTTCGAATTCCAATAGGATATATAAATAGGAAAGTTTGATATTGAATGAAGGAGGAATACATGAATACATATGAACACACTAATAACATGAAGAACGAATGTGTGTACATAGAAGAAATTACATATGTGATCCACTCAACACTTTCATACCATGATTACAAGTTTATCTATATCAATCAAATAACCTCCAAATTTTTTCTTTAAAGATCATATTCTTTGGACATGTCTTTATCTACTTTCAATTACTAATTGCAACTGTGTGTTACATCATTGCTTCAATTTTTTTTATCTCTATTTCATCTCCACTCATTGTAATTGAGTCTGTTAAGGAAATGGATAGATATTTTGAAGTTATATCTTGTTTAAAATCTATCAAACCATTTTATCAAGCAATGACTACTTGAACTCAACTAGGAGACCCCGAAAAAAGGGTTGGTATAGTGAAAATCACCAAACTCATTAAGAATGTGTAGGTGGTGAGAACTAGGTGATTTATTTTCCCTAAACCACTATAAATATCTTCTGTTTGATCTTTTTACTCTGATATTTTATATTTTCATTGCCTTATTTTTTTAAGGAAGATATTGGATCCAACAGACCTTGTCGATCATGGTTTAAAAGTAAGTAAATTTTCAAGAACTAAATTCATTCCCTCTATAGCTTTCAATTATCCATTCTCTAAGACAATAGAGTAATCATTTGTGCCAAACTCAAAGATCTCCAGGGATATTATGGGACTAATAGTGGGTGGGTTAAATGGAAAAACAAAGTATAAATGAGAATTCTTATCTCTTTTGGGAACATTTTAAGATAAGTTGTCAAAATTTCAGTGAAGATAGCTTGCTAAAGTTCTTTACAATGTATATTCCCATTATATATCTTCTCTTGTTTCCTCTTCAAAATCACACTTAGAAATATTACTAAATAAAATTGATTCTTTGTCTCTTCTCTATGCATAACATCCTTTCATTTTTTCATGTATTTTATTTATCACTTGTATAAAAATTTATGGATAGAGAGAGATAGATGCCCTTGAATTTGAAATGATAGTGTCAAATATTCTTGTTAGTTTATAAAAATTAAACCTAAAACACTTTCCGCATGTGTTTTGTAATTTCCTCGACCTGGGTACCACTAAATCAGTGCCCTGAGTCGGGTCGTCACATGACCTCAAACGGGCCTCCTCATTTTCTAGAGGTTGTCGACTAGTAGTGAGGGTCTAATAGGTCGTGTGGGGAGACTATAACCTCTTTAATCAAGTAAGACACATAATAAAACAATATAAATAGAAAAAACAATAGGAAAACCAATAATATTCATATTAAAACATTTCTCTAACAGGATACAAACCAAAATCAATAGTAAATATGTCATGCCATGCTACAGTGCCAAGTGAAAAAACCCAAAAAGAAAGAAAAAATAGTGGAATCCCCAAGATGGTCCTAGATCCAAGTCATAGACCTCATCCATGAACCTACTGAACCCGACTCACTTCTTAAGCATAAGTCCATTTCCTCTATCCTGACCTACAACCATGAAATATGCTCGGTATCCAATAGTGGCCCGAGCAGGGTGTGAGTAAAACTCAGTAGGCCACCACCAACGATGTCTAAAAAATATCTAGTCAAAGTAGATAGTGAATGCAAGTGATAAATAATGGAAATTAAATGAAAATATTTCAATAATACATTCTATATTATGCTCCTTTAAGTTATTCTACCATTAAATCTAGCTTCATTACTTAATCATATCATGGTTTAGTTCATCCTTCTTCATGTGTTAGATGAATTAGGCATGGTCAATTTTTTCAAGGCATGTGGGAATAAATCCAGTCCTATCTCACTAGGCATCACATCATAATAGCCACATTATCCTCACCTTGAAGCCTCAGTCCAAGTAGAATGCAACCATTAGGGGAATAGAAATCCTTCCCCTTCCCTAACCCATGCATTTAGAGGGTGGATATTAGAACCTCAGTAAAACTCAACTCATGGGCATAGAACCTAAAGTCTATACCCCACTCTACCAAGCCATGGGCACATGATTATTTATCATCATCCACAAGTAACCACATTACAACCATACATAGCCAATATCATTGGCAACATCACAATAATATAAATAAATGGGAATTTAACATTATTCCATAATCCATTAACACACTAATCATTTATGACACACAACTATTTAACCCAATTCTTATTCCCCATGCCTATATCACTAAGAATATTCAAGTATAAATATAATTTTGTATCATATTCCTATTAATCCCATTTAACTTGTGTTAGGTCCACTAAGTCGAATACCTTGAGAGAAGGGGTGAATCAGGGTATGATAGATTAAAACTTTCTCCCATTCAGATCTTGTTTCTTTGTTAGACAAAACTAAATTCTCTCTTCCTGCCGTAGAAATATACAAATAGATATGAAATCATGCACAAGAAACAATGATTTTTACTTGGTTTACTCTCATTGGGCTACGTCCAAGTAGCATACAATGGCGATGTGTTGATGTACCAAATTCACTAAGTCTCACAGCTAATAATATGTAAAAAGTTCAGGCTATATCTTCTATTCCCAAGCTCACTGCCTTTACAAGGTTTAGGGTCTGCTCACTACATTCCCAATGATCACTCCCTATGCCTCTTTCTCTGGCTCACTGTAGGTGGAAAGGGTCACCATCTTCTTCTCCCTTCACTCACTACTCTTGGAAAGGAATACACTCACAGTTTATCGACTTGTTGGTCAAACATAGTTTATGGACATGTAGGTCCCTTCATTTTCATGAATTCTTGTGTCCTCAAATATAGGTAAATGCTCTATTGAAGTTCCTTTTTTACCCGTAGATGAAGTCCTCCATCCTAATCACTACTAGGTACCGGAAAGTCATTTCGCGAAATGATTTGAAGCTTTCGTGAGCTTCCCTATGCAAATTATGAACCACCTATTCCTCCACATATTGTGTACTGGGTAGGGTACACAGACCACCTACTCTACGTATTGTTTCCTATTTCGCTAACCTCCTCTATCTGTGGACTGCCTCTACCTTCGTTGTCGCATACCAACTCCACAAACCTCCTTGGAAAACTATCCTCTGCTCACAAACTGTTCTATGTTCACGAACTACCTTTATAAACTGTTATCGCGTACTACGCCTTCTTCTTCCATGTACCATGCCTTTTTCTTCCATGTAACACAATTCTTCTTCTGTATACCACACCTTATTCTTTTGCATACCACATCCTTTGTGGGTTACAGTTCTCTGTAAAAACTCTTAGCAGAATCTCTTCCGAGCAAACCACTTCAGCCTTCACGAACCTCCCTTCCCAAAATTCCTTCGGTCATACAGAAATATTGGATAAAAAATATGTTCTCTAATGATATTCGATCTTGACAGTAATCAGTGTGATTAGAAATTATTTATATAGTCAAATATATCCACAAAATCTGTTAATTTAAGATTTACCAAATCTTTGATTCAGCCTCCACCGCATACTGATCCTTCAGCCGCCACGAACCGCAAGCCACCTGCAAACCATTTTTCCTATCTAGTCTGCATACTTTCTTTGTTCCTACGTAGCTGATCTTCTTCATTAGCATCAATTCATCCTCATACTACACTGCCTTCCACCACAAACCATTTTCAGTTTTGTGAACTGCACCCACATACTGTTTCTAATGATTGGTACGTTGCTATGTACTCTTCTCGTACATGGTATCTGATCCATCTCCCAGGATCCTCATTTCTCTTCCTTTTTCAACTTCGTTCACCATTCATCATAAAAATTACTGATTTTGAGGCCCCAAAATTTAGAAAACATTGGGAAACTAATCCACCTTAAAAACTTGTATTCGTCAAACACCAACCATTCCCTTTCGTGATCATCTAGCTTTGTCAACAAACAAAATCACACCCAAAACATTCAGAGGGTACACCTTGAGGGATTTTTTCCCAACAACCCATTTATATGTCAACAAAAAATCCCTTAACTTTTAACCACATTAGGATCAACTAACCATAATCCCTTATAACTCATTTCATAAACAAATTAACACATTCTCTAAGGCTCTACATCATCATGAGTCAATTTTACACCTTCCACTTCTGATATCCCAATTAGGTAGAGTTGCCACACCCCATGGGTGGCCCTAAAATAAGTCACGTCATCCTCCATGCATCCCGTGGGGATCCTGAGTAGGTTTATTTGGTTATCTAAAGCCCAAATATACCACATCTTTCCAATTTCATCAAGAACACATTGATAAGAGAACAAGAATAAAATCCTATATGCACAAATACAAGTATAAACTACGGTATATAACTTTTAGAAAACCTACCTTGAATCTATTGGCGAAAACAATCCTAATAGAAGCCTTAGATCCTAATTCAACCACCCTTTAAATCCTCAACCTAGATCTCACTGTAAAAAGAGGGCTTAGATCTTAGGAAGGAGATGGGAATAAAATGTAAACCCTAAACTGAAAATAGAAGCAAGAGAGGGATTAGACTTACCCAAATCTTCAATCCACAACCGAAGGCATTCTAAATTACCTATAAATGAATGAGAATCACCCTTGAGAGATCTTGGTAGATTTAGTTCATTCCTAGGGTTGCAAGAGGGGAGGAGGAGGAAAATACCGAGTGGAAATTAAAATTTTGTAATGTAATTTTTGTAAATTTCTCAACTTTACTGGGTTACATGGTTTACCCACATAGTTTTCCAAACCGTGCACAAATCGTGTGAGATCTATTATCCAAAAATCACCCCTTTGCACAGATCATTGGGAATTCTGCAAAGTTATCTTAACCATGTAGTAACCATGTGCAATCCTCTATCCAAGGTTGCACGGTTACCTAGGATTATCCGCATGGTTTTCACTAACCGTGCACAAACTGTGCAACATTCCCAGAAATTCATTTTTACTTCTTTTTTGTGCCCCAAACCCCCAGAACACCCATGATCCTTCTCATCATCTTTAGGAAATTATTATTTGAACAAAAGAAAGGAAATTAAACTAAAACATATACAAAAACATACTTTGATATAAATCTAGGATCTTACAACCTCCCTACCTTATGACAACTCATCCTTGAGTCACTCTTCTTAAGAATAATTGAGTTCCCAAACAATATAGATCAGGCCACTGGGCTCTAAATTCTAATTCTTGCTCCCAAGTTTCCTCCTAAATTTTTCCATGCTACCAAAAAATACAAAAAAAAAGGCATGACCTTTCTTCACAAGACCATTTCACTATGATCCACAATACAAATTATATACTTCTTAAAGGAAGAATCAGTCTCAATCTCGCATCATCGATGTTTATCACATGAGATGAATCAGGGTGATAATGTTGGAGTTGTGTAACATGGAAAACATCATGCATACCATTATACCATTATGGAAGGGATAATCAGTAAGCCACCAGTCCAATCCTCTCCACAACCTCAAATGGCCCCACATACCTGGGTTCCAAATTTCCATACCTTCAGATATGATGGTGACCCAGCCTTGGTGACACTAGAAGAAACACACTATCATCCACACTAAACTCGAGGGGTCTACAATGCCGATCTGTATATGAATTCTACCAACTATGAGCTGTTACCATAAACTTCTGAATCAAATGAATCTTCTCAAATGTCTCCTGCACAAGAATTGATCCTAACTTCTTAGACTCACCAGCCTCTAACTAACACAGCAAAGATCTACATGGTCTCCCATAGAGTGCTTCAAAAGGATCCATCTGAATTGTATCCTAATAACTATTGTTGTAGGAAAAATCAACAAGTGAAAAGTTCTTTTCCCAAAAACCACTGAAATACATAACAGAATATCTCAACATGTCTTCTAATACCTGGATCATGTGTTCCGTTAGGCTATGGCTGATAAGCTATACTTAGAAAAACCTGGGTACCGAGAGCTTTCTGTAACCCCTGCCGGATGTGTGAGGTGAAATGCAGATCTCAATTAGAAACTATGGTTCTTATAACCCCATGAAATTTCACTATCTCTCAAACATACAACTCACCCAACTAATCAACTATGTAAGAATCCTAGATTGAAAAGAAATAAGCTACTTTCATCAATCGATCCACAACCACCCAGATTTCATCATTATTTTGAGGTATCATCAAAATACCAACTACAAATTCCATCATCATGCCATTCCTCTTACACTCCATAATAGTTAATGACTACAACAACCAACTTATACATTGATGTTCGACTTTCACCTGTTGATAGGTAAGGTTTTGTGCCACAAAACCCGCAACTTCTTTCTTCATTCCCAGCCACCAATATTGCCTATGAAGATCATGGTACATCTTAGTCAAACCTAGATGCTCTTCCCACATTGATGCATGGAACTAGTACATTAAATCATCCCATACAATTTTTGGTACTACAACATGTCCATGAACATAATCATCTCCATTAGCACCAAAAGCCCAACCAGAAGGTGACTCCCCACCTTTAAGGATTTCCTTTATAGAAAAACACTCTGAATCCACCAGATTACTCTCCTTAACTTAGTTCAAAAGTGAGGATTCAACTTCTATAGATACGATAGTCATTATCCCATGCCCATACAATACCTCCAAACACATCTCAGAAAAAAAGGCCATTATCTTCCACTCTGAACTAGATTCATGAACCACCTGATTCTGAGTCTTCTGACTCAGTGCATCGGCAACACTATTCCCTTTCCCTGGTGTATAGACCAACTCAAAATCGAAGTATTTTAGGTACTCAACCCTCCTTTTCTATCAAAGATTCAAATACCATGGAGGTAATATGTACTTGAGACTTTTATGGTCGGTAAACACCATAAAGGGTTCTCCCAACAAGTAATGCCTCCAACACTTCAAGGCATGAACCAAAACGGCTAGCTCAAGGTCATGAGTAGGGTAATTTATTTCATATGGCCTCAACTTACTTGACCCATAAGCTACATCCCAGTCATCCAGCATCAAAACTTCCCCAATTATAACACCAAAAACATTGCAGAACAAGGTGTACTTCTTACTTGGTTTGGGTAAGATCAAAATTGGTGTGGTATTCAACTACTCATTTAGCTCTTGAATAGCATTCACACAATCCTATGATCATTCAAACTTAACCCCCTTCTTGGTTAATATTGTGAGCAGCACTTCCAAATGATAGAAATCTCTAATAAAACTTCCGTAATAACTAGAAAAACCCAAAAAAAGTCAACCATCAGATATTTTATTAGGATGATCCCAAGACACCACATCCTAAACCTTTTCTGGATCCACAGACACACCTGACTCGAAAATGATGTGTCCCATAAAGTTCACCTCACCAATACAACAGTGACATTTTGATAGCTTGGCATAAAGCCTATGCTCTCTTAGTGTACTCAGGATGATGTGAATATGTTGGGCATGATCATCATGAGTTATCAAGTACACTAAGATGCCATCAAAAAAACAACTAAAAATTGATCTAGATATGGGTGGGATATCTAGTTCATCAAATTCATTAACATATCCAGCGCATTAGTTAATACGAATGACATCACCAAAACTTTATACAACTCGTACCTGCTTTGAAAAGTTGTCTGGGGAATTTCAAAAGGTCTCAACCTTAACTGATGGTATCCTGGTCTCAAATCGATCTCATAGAACACCAAGGCACCTATGAGAAGTCCTCAGGAAACACATCCTGAAACCAGTTCATGATAGGAAAGAAAACCGGTTGTTCTTTCTCCCCATCATCTAACATAAGGCAAGCCACATGACCTATGAGTTCTCCCAACTGTTGACATAGCAGCCCTTCATGGCATGCTCGAGTATCCCACTCACCATGAAGGTAATGAGTATCCCATAGAGAGATGTGAACTTTACCCAATGTCAGTAACAGTCGATATGTGATTGATACATTACCAACCAATCCATCCCCAAGATTAGGTCAAAATCTAAGATCTCTAGAACAAACAAATCCCATATAAAATTATATCCACCAACCTCCATGACACAACCCTTACACTTTCTGATATCCTTAACTTGTACCCCTAACAGAGTATCAAGTGACATTACTCCACAAGCTCTCTCCATGGTTAATCCCAACACAACTACGAACTGAGTAGAAATAAAATAATGTGTAGCACCTATATCAAATAAAGCACTAGAGAGTGTGGAAACTATGAGAATCGTACCTCAAATAGTAGATAGTCCCACCTCACCATCTTTAGGTGTAGTCCAAATTTCATGGAGATGACTTTACCCTCTACCTTGAGCTCTAACTTGAGTACCCTGCACTGCACTACCATGTTGGTGTGGATGATCTCACCCTTGAGTTCCACATCCACCACCTTTACCAGTATGACCCATGGAGCTCCAACTACCTATATAATATGGGTAAAATAACCCCATTCATTTACTTGACATCTTCCCCTGACTCCCATTATTTCTCGATTATCACAGGTTCTTGCAAAACCTCTGCACATGGCCCAGCCTGTCATACGCTCAGCACTAGACTGGTGGGAGGGGACACTAGCCATGCATGTGTCCTAACCTGCCACACTGATAACAGAATATCTGGTCACCACTCTGAGGGGATGGTCCCCTCTTCTGTATTCTCTTTAAACTTCCACTCCACTGAAAATTCCCAAAATAGCACTTCCCACTCTTAGAAGTCACACCACAAGCTTGCCCAGATGGCACCACGAGTTCACTACTCGAAGCTCCATTTAGGTTCCCATATGAAATGAGGGCTTGATCCACAACTTCATAAAATCTTTTTAGATGGAAAATATTCACCCGATATCTGATATCATTTCTCATCCTGTCCTGGAAACATTTCGCCACCGCCGCCTTGTCTCCTATCAATGTTGGGATGAAGCGTTGCAAATCAGTGAAGTGACTAGAATATTCCATCACCCACATTGTCCCTTGGGTCAAACTCATAAAATATATACCCTTCTTCTACCTCAAGGTCTTTAGGTAAAAGTGTCCAAGAAACTTCTCCTGAAAATCTTTTCACATCATTCTTTCATCTTGCTCTGTTTGAACCATGATGTCCCACCAACGCTTTTCTTGACCTCTCAGTATATAGGTCGCTAAATTGACTTGTTTCTCAAGAGGAGTCTATATATGGTTAAGAATAGTATGGATAGACTCTATCCAGAACTCTTCTACCTCTGTCCCACCCTTTCTGGTAAAGGTCGTAGGGTGTTGCAGCTGAAACTCCTTGGTCAGATCAAGCATACTTGGTGCAACCCGGCCTAGGTCTCGTTCCATCATCTGCATAAAACAAGAAAAGTTCTCACGGAACTTCTCTTCCTTATCTTCCAAAATAACAATATTCTCTTACTCCACCATTGGAGGAGCATTCTCAGAAATTTCATCTTGTCTCCCCACCAGTACACATCTTCGTGGTGGCATCTCTCTACAATTCCAAACAAGATCTTTAGAACACAGGCTGTAAATCTTTCTAAAAAATATAAGGAAAGGTTCATCACTAGCTATAAACAAATCTCATACACTACCTGAATGAGCTTGATCACAACTAGGACACTACCCTTGGACACCCCACCAAGGTAATGGTGAAAATAGGTAACTAACTCATATAGTTACAAACCTCACACTTTACACCATTTTAGGACTATTTCTATATCCCTAGTCACTTGGACCAATCTAATCCACTTACTACACCTTATCAAGCACAATTATTTATTTCTTATCTAATATTTTATTTCACCTTTTACACATTTGTGTCATTCCATTAGTACCAATTTTCATCATTTTCAAGAAATCAAATGCATCATACTCTCCATGTCCCACACATATGTCCCATGTGTGTGTTCCTACTATGATGAATTACACTTACATACATAGGTGCCTAGAATGATTCATGAATGTGCAACCTCATGCCAATACATCCAAAAGAAAATATCATAACATTGTCACATCACACCACATGTGCATCACCCAATGGTGAAATATCATCAAATGTAACAACACACAACAAGAACAACAACTCCCACCTAGGGTGACATGGGTTTCCCCTGTACTTGAGTTAGCTACTCCTAGGCACGAGCTCATTACTAAGGCTCGACACTATCCTAATATCCTTTCTACCATCCCTAAATAGTAATAAAGAGAAAATAACTCCTCTAATACCACTTTTTAATGTTCCTAACCCGAGTGAAACTAAATCAATGCCCCGAAATGGGTTTTCACATGACCTCAAGCGCGCCTCCCCATACACCAGAGGTTTTCGACTAGAAGTGAGGGTCTAATAGGTCACATGGAGAGACAATACCCTCTTTACCAGAGTAATACATATTATAACACAATATAAATAGAGTAAAAAATATTAAAAACCAATAACATGCATATTCAAACATTTCCTGAATGAGATAAAACCAAAAACAATAGTAAATATGCCATTCCATGCTACAATGCCAAGTGAACAAAACCTAAAAAGAAATAAAAACAGAAAAATTCCCAAGAAGGTCCTGTATCCAAGTCCCGGATTTCATTTGTGCACCTACCGAACCTGACTCACTTCTCAAGAAAAAGTCCCTTACCTCTATCTTGACCTGCAACCATGAAATCTGCTCGGGTACCCAACGGAGGCTCGAGTAGGGTGTGAGTACAACTCAGTAGGCCACAACCAATGGTGTATACAAAGTATCATGTCAATTAGATAGTGAATTCAGGTAATAAATAATGAAAAGTAAAGGAAAATAGTTATATAATCTATTCAAGATTATGTTTCTTAATGTTCTGTTATCCTTAAAGTTGGGTTCACTACTTAAGCATATCATGGTTTAGTACACCCTTTTTCATGTGTTAAATTTATTATTCATAATCAATGTTCTCAAATAATATAGAAATGAATTTAGTCCTATCTCACTAGAAATCACATAACAATGACCACATTATCCTCACCTCAAAGCCTCAGTCCAGGTGGAATGCAACCGTTAGGGGAATAAAACTTTGTCCCCTTACCTAACCCATTCATTTAGAGGGTGGATCTTATAACATTAGTAAAACTCAACCTGTGGGTGTAGAACCTCAATTCTATACCCCAATCTACCAAGCCATGTGCACATGATTATTTATCATCATCCACAGGTAACCACATTACAACCATGCATAACCAATATCATTGGCAACATCACAAAAATATTAGTAAATGGGAATTTAGCATTATGTTAAAATCTATTAACACATTAATAATTTATTACACATAACCATTTAACCCCAATTCCTATTCCCCATGCCTATCTCACTAAGAATATTCAAGTGTAAATATAATTCCGTATCATATTCCCATTAATCCCATTTAACCCATTTACATGTCACCCAAACAATACCTTAACCTTTAACCACATTAGGCTCAAATAACCACAATCCCTTATAACACATTTCATAAACAAATAAACACATTCTCTAAATCTCTACATTATCATGAGTCAATTTCACACCTTACAATTCTGTTAGCCCCATTCAGAATGGTCAGTGCACCCCATGGGTGGCCCTAAAATAAGTCAGTTCATCCTCCATGCATCCCAAAGGGATCATGAGGGGTTCATTTGGTTATATAAACCCCAAATATACCACATATTTCCAATTTCATCAAGAACACATTGATAAGAGAACAAGAATAAAACCCTACATGCACAAATCCAAGTATAAACTATGGGATATAACTTGTAGAACACCTACCTTGAATCCATTAGTGAATGCACTCCTAGTTAAAGCCTTAGATCCCAATTCAACCACCCTTTTAAGCCTCAACTTAGATCTCACTGGAAAAAAGAGGGTTTTAGAGCTTCAGGAGGAGATAAAGAGATAATGGAAACCCTAAACCAAAAATAGAATCAAGTGAGGGATTAGATTTACCTGGATTTTCAATACACAACTGATGACACTAAAAATGACCTCGGAATGAAGTAAAATCACCCTTGGGATATCATGGGATATTTGGTTCATTATTAGGGTTACAAGAGGGTAGGAGGAGGAAAATACTGAGTGAAACTTAAAATTTTGTAATGGAAGTTTTGTAAATTTCTCAACTTTACTGGGTTGCATAGTTTACACATACGATTTGTCAAACTGTGTGCAAATCGTGTGAGTACTACTGTCCCAAAATCACCCCTTCACTCAGTTTCCTAATAATTCCTTATATTTAGCTTAACCGTTCAGTAACCATGCACAAGAATTTGTCCAAGGCTACATAGTTACCTGGGCGCTCTGTAGGGTTTGCACTAACCATGCGCAAACCGTGCAACATGCCCATAAATTCCCTTTTCCTCCTTTTTCATGCCCTGAACCCCCAGAACACCCTTGAGCCTTCTCATGATCTTTGGAAAACAATTATTTGACCAAAAGAAGAGAAATTAAACTTAAACATAAACAAAAACATACCTTGACAGAAATCCAGGATCTTACATGTTTACTTATTTTTATGAATAAATGTATCTTCCCGGACACTTTTTCTAAATAGTATTCATGTAATTCATCTAATAGTAGAGTCTAAAGGGTTTTTTGGATTAAAATATAGGTTTTTATATCTCAATATATGGATATATATTTTTTATAAGCGTAAAAATGTATGTATAGAATAAATAGAGTTTTATGAAATGAAATCAGAAGCATCCTTGATATTTTTTTAAAAAACACCAATATAAAAAATCTTTGATGATTGGAATAGAATATTCTCACTTTTCAGGTCATGGTTGAGTCTCTCAAGTAAAAGTTTATAGTTAAAATATATCAAATGATTTGGAATCCATTTAGCAGTATGACTTTGAAAATAGATAGTATTTCATGGTATGGGTTTTTAAAATTTGTGGAATTCCCTAGAACCTATCAAAAATTAAAACATATGTTAAGTACATGTAAGCATTTATTTAAGCCTTTCTATTTAGGAAAAAAATTCCCATTTTGTTTATAATATTCTTAGGTAGCTTATAAAATTATCCTATACTTGATAATTAACATCCCCGCTATAAGATCACAATATATATTGTGAAATAATGAAAAAATAAATAAAATAAAGATATAATAAGTACACAAATGAGGGAAAGGTATAACCTAATGTTGATCTCTTATAGGACCTAAATAAGACTTTTTTTAAGTTTCATGTTCCTTATTGTGTCACATATATAACAAAAGTTTCCTCAATAGTTAGGGGATTTGGGGATGAATTATTTTATTACAAAAAATCAAGAGTAAAATAAGACTACTAAAATAAGGTTGCCTCTAAAAAGCCCTTACTTTATATTCTTTATCCAAACCTCCTATTATATCACTCCTCTAAGTTTAATCCAATTATATCCTATAGGGATTAGCCTTTAATACATGGTTTCAACTGTAACACCCCAAGCTTCCATGGTATGCTTCTCTTTGAATAATACAGTAGCGTGTGTTGTATGCAACTTCGAGTTCTAAAACACCCCACAATCAATCAAACTAGCCGTTATGAATAGTAATAAAAAAATTTAAAATTTTATAAATTTTATCTTCAAAAATGAAATTTATTTTTGGATATGGAATATCGAAATTATCCTAGGGTGAATTTTTGGTATTTTTCCGAAAACTTTCAATTCTTGATGAATAGTGAAAAAACATTGAGTTATAGTTTAAAACCAAATTTTTATTTAAATAATTATTTATTTTATTTAGATTAATTTTAGGTAAAAATATATACATAATTACTATATAATTTCAATTTAATTCATTGGAGTTAGTTTAGAATAATTTTAGATATATAAAAAATTTATTGAACTTTTCACCGTCTTTTACCCACCTCCTAGGAGAATTTAGAAATTCACATAAAACTTAATTTTACCGCTTCTATGAGTGGAATTTCAAAAATACAAGAGACGCAGTTAATATCAAGGAGTAAAATGTGGTTCAATAAGATAAAAATAATTTTTTGGTGAATAGTAACTTTTTACTTTTATTTACCACGGTTAAAAGTAAATAGGGTAATTAAGGGTAAAAATGATATTAATATTACCCTAACACATGTCCTAATTCTATTGGACAAGTATATCTCGACCAAAAGTAACCTTAGGAATAAAATATTATCATTTAGGTCCACTTGGATTAGATTAGGACATTTATTATTATTTAATTCAAAGAAGAGTTAAAATCAAAGTTTAATAACTAAAACATTTTTAATATAGGGTTATACATAAGATAAATTCAATTAAAAATATTAATTAAAAAGATAAAAATATTTTCTACATAATGATATTTTATTTATAATTTTTAGACATTGAAAAATTTAATTTATTTATGACATAATGGTGATGTAGTAATTACCTAATTAATGAAATATTAAAATAATTAATATTATAAATATAAAAATAAATGTAATTTGAGACTTTTTATGAATTACACTAATTTTCTAGGTTAATATAACATGTTAGGGTTGGTTATATTAATTTTTTTTAAGTAATAATGCTTTTATGAATTTAGAAAAAACAACATACAAAATAGTGTCAAAATTGACATAAAAGGGTTTTTAAAACAAGTATTATATTATTAATTCATATTCTATTCCTAAAAATATATGGTTCAGAAAAATGACTTATATAATGATATGTGTATCATTAATGGACCACTTTTGGGTCGCTTGGAAGTTTATAGTAAGTATATTATCCATATAATATAAAAATACAAAGAGACATGGTAAATGTCAAACTAATTAAATAAGAGTTAAAACTAAAAGATAAGGTTAATAAAGTGACCCAAACCTGTATAAAAAATACTGGTTGAGTTTTTTTCGACCCATACCCACCTTATCCTCAAAATAAATTAGTTTGGAGCCATTAGAAAACGAATATTAATTTATTATAAAATAATATTTCTAGCTTTTCCAAAGGTGCCCCTCACCCCTCTTATAAAAGGGAACTATCCCTTCTATCTAATTCACACCTTAAAAGCCTTTTGGATCAGCCAAACACTGCCCAAATATTCTATAAACTTCTCTCACTTCAACCTAGAGGCCTTAGTTTGATCAGAAAGCCAACCTAAGGATCCCTTTTGATCAAATCAAAAGGAAGAACCTGAAGAAGAGGTAATGTTTTCACCACCCTCTTTCAAGTTCCATTCTTCTTCAACTTCTTCTTTCTTTGTTATTTCAATTCTAAAATAATAACTCCAGTATATTATATATACTATGATGTTATTATAAATATGTTACAACCATATTCAGTATTCTATCCATCCTTTGAATGACATGTCACCATACGTGCGTACGTACGGCTTACCGTCTCCATGTCGTGGTGTAATTGTTATTCAAAACATTATTATTTGGATAGGTATGATAATGATGTGTAATTAAGGTAAATAATAAATATAACATGATAATTATTCTTTATATATGATATACCATCCAATTATATATTATTATAATATCAAAAGAATGATATTGTCGCCCGTGCGTACGTACGGACTACCATCTCCACGAACACGATGAGATTCATTCCCCATCATATCCATTCAAGAATAAATTTCATTTGATGATTAAAAATAATTTTTAGAGACATGATATCATTCTGGATATTAATGATATACATCCCATCTATAACAAATATGACTCACATAACAAAAAATATAAAGGAAAACAAATCCGTTAACACCCGAAATGATGATAATACTAAGATATTATTAACAAATCAATGTTAAAAGATAATATATGTCATCATATTAATTTGTATGATTATTTTATAATTTAATAATAATTATTTCACCATTATAAAGGAGGTTAACCTACCCTCAACCAAGGAAAAGTACAAGGTAAGGCTTTATTTCACAATCTCTTCATTATCCAAGGTTGTTTATACATAACTATCTACTGGGACCTATTTATCATCCACATCCACGTTTCTTAAAAATGTATTTCAAATAATTCTTACTATTTTATAGACTATGGGTTAAATTCATTTATACCCTTGTTTACTTTTTATAAGAATTTTATAAAGGAATCTTTCTATCGTTTTCCAAACAAGGTCTTTTTTAACCTTTTCGACAGAATTAAGGTAAGAATGTCTTTTTTTAACTTATATAGAGGGTGCGGCTATTTTCATCCGTTATAAAATCGTCGAAGCTTCCCTTACAATCTTATTAGAATATTTTAAAATTAAATGTTTTATTTTATAATTATGTGACTTTTAAATGATTTCAAAAAGAGATATTTCTCTCAAATAGTTTTGATTTCATCTATGTCAACATCCTTTGATGGATTTTAAGCTTATTTGAAGTTGATTTACTATGATACAAAACTTCCATGTTGTATTGAAGGTTTTGTGATATGTTTGACTGTAGATGTGTTATTTTTATACCATTCATGATTTAGAGATAAATTATAGACATTTCGTATGCAAGTTTTAATATGAATGTTTATGTTATGTTTAAACCTATTCATATGAGGAATGCATTGGACTTAATAAGTGAACGGTGGAGCCCGCTATAGCTTTTCGATGCATCGGTAGGTATCATGATAAAAACTAGTGTCTTGGCACAAGGCCTTGACAAAATCTTATTTGTAGTCTTGGCATGAGGCCTTGATTATGTGGTTATGATAGTCTGGAATTATGCATTCCATCATTATAAAAGTGGTTATTGATATTGCATGTGGTTATTCGACTAGTAGAATATCTATGTGAATAATAAATGGAATTATTTCATTTTATCTTTTTCATATTATGTTGAAGTTAAAGTTTAAAAGGATTTTGTTTTAGTTATACATTGCCTTAAATGTTTATACTTATTTATGAAAGTTTCCGCTATATTGTTATCCTTTCTGAGCATCTGATCTCACCCCTTTTAATGTTTTATTTTTCCCAGGATATGAAGAAGTAATTTATGAATGACCTATAGGGATAGTATGAGGAGATATTAAGACAAGATGTTGTTGTAGTTTTTTTTACTTTATGATATAATGTAAGACATATGAATATATCTAGTGTTTCCAGGACTACTAAACTAATCGTTCTTTTGAGACTTGATCTATTGTGATCATGCCAATGTTATGTAATAATGCACCGACTCCGGGTAATAGGAGTTGGGGTGCTACAGTTGGTATCATAGGAAGTTTAGTACAAACCTTTGAAACTAGATTTAGATTAACTCTGATTAGAGCACATAGACCTAAGATGGACTTTGAGGATAAGTATAGAAGAACTTCCTAGAATTTTGATATTGTAGAGATTTTGTGAGTTTTATGAGCAATACATCTTTGTTTGGATACGAGTAGGTAGAGGCAGCTCTAGCACAGATGTACCTAGGAGTAAAACCTGAAAACACCGCTTTGAGATAGACTCAAACGAGAACTGGTGCACGACAATGGGCCTTGATGTACTCTTGGTTACGACACTCCCGGGGGATATGCTTAGGATAATTCTCATTTTCTTTACAAACAATTTTGAAGGGTTTATGATTATATACTTCCTCAAAAAAAACATTTTTATGATTATGGATTATATCCATAAATATTTCAATTTATGTTAAGTGTTTTACAAGTTTGGATTTATGTATTTTGATTCATAAACTAATCTAGTGTATGCCATTGTTTAGAAATGGTGCCTAGTGGAAGAAATGGAAACTGTATCAATGAACGCACTCCATATAGGGATTTCCATCCTTCTCAAGATAATTATAGTGGATATGGTGATGTAACTAGTGATGATCAACTAATCACCATACTGGGACAACTCACTCAGGTTATGAATAATAACCTTACCCATATGAAACAGTCTGATGCACAACGTGGAGGATCAATATTAGATCGCTTCATGAGGAAACAACCATAAACATTCAATGGGAGTATAAATCCCTTAGTAGTTGAGCAATGGATAAATTCATTAGAGAAAATATTTCAGGCTTTGGGGAGTAGTGAAAGGGAAAAAGTTATCATGGCAGTTTATCGCCTCACTGGAGATGCTGATCAATGGTGGTCATTGATACAAAACAAAAAGGAAGATGATGAAGTCTCAAATATGGAATGGAGAGAGTTCAAAGAGCTTTTCTTAGAAAAATACTTTCCTCGTGACCATCGAGCAGATATGGAAAGGCAATTTTTGAGTTTGAGACAAAAGGAGGATGAGAATGTCGCAAAGTGTGGGGATAACTTTACAAGGTTAGCAAGGTATGCTGGAGATTATATACGTAACCCAAGAAGTAAGATTGATTGTTTCTTTGATGGTTTAAAACCATTTCTTCATCGAGCATTAGTGTCACATTCCTTCTCGTCGTACGAAGATATTGTCTCATGTGCTATCAAGACAAAAAAATAATTCTCTAAGTCTTATGACTTTAAAGCAAAGAAAGAGAAGAAGAGATATGATGATCACTCTGGGAATGGAAATAAGGGGAAGAAGGGAAATTTTGAATATCCATCCTGCATTAAATGTGGGAAGAAACACCCTGGTACTTGTTTAAAGGGAATGGGAGTCTATTATAAGTGTGGTGAAAAAGGCCACCAAGATCATGATTGCAAGGGGAAGAAAGAAGCTACTGATGTTAAATGCTACAACTGCAGGGAGATGGGACATTATTCAAATGAATTTTTTAAGAATCATGGGAACTTACCTTAGAAAAGGCCAAGGGATCAAGGCCAAGCTTATGCTATCACTACTGCTGAGGTAGAAGCTCTGAAAGACGTGGTGGTAGGTAATTTAATGGTTTCCTCAAGTTTAGCCAATGCTTTATTTGATTCTGGATCATCGCATTGTTTCATATCTTCCTAGTTTGCTAAGAAAATTAGATATTTCCAATTTGATTCAACAAGGGAGTTGTCAGTTAAAACTCCTAAGGGAAGTATCATTGCTACAATGTTCTGTGGATCTGTCCCCATTAGGGCATAAAAATGTTCTTTATCTGCTGATTTAATCATCATACCCATGATTGAATTTGATATAATCCTTGGTATGGATTGGCTTTCATACCATGATGCGAATATTTATTATAAGAAGAAGGAGGTTATGATTTTTGATGATGATGATAAAGAACACCTTATCTTTAGAGTAGAACCATCACCACCTGATTCTTATCTAGATCCACCCCCAGTAGCTCAACTAAATTCAATTATTGGGGAGGAAGAGAATTAAATAATCGTGGTTAAGGAAAGGAATGTTCAAATATAGTATGTTTCTATTGTGAAAGAATATGTTGATGTGTTTTCGGAAGATTTACCTGGACATCCTCCAGAACGAGAAATTGAATTTTTCATTGATTTAATTCTTAGTTCAAGGCCTATATCGAAGACCCCTTATAGAATGACCACTGTGGAATTAGTTGAACTAAATGAACAACTAGAGGAATTGAGTAATAAGGGATTTATTCACCCTAGTGTTTCTCTATGGGGAGCCCCTGTCATTTTTGTTAAGAAGAAATATGGATCTATGAGGTTATGTGTCGACTATAGGGAAATCAATGCTATAACAATAAAGAATAAGTGTCCCCTACCTCGCATTGATGATTTATTTGACCAACTGCATGGATCTCAATACTTTTCTAAGATTTACCTTTGATCTGGAAACCATCAGTTGTGTGTGAAGAAGGAATACATTCCGAAGATAGCATTTTGAACTAGGTACGGGCATTACGAGTTTACAGTAATGCATTTTGGATTCACTAATGCACCCTCTGTATTCGTGGATCTAATGAATAAAGTTTTCAAGGAATATCTAGATGATTTTGTGGTGTTATTTATTGATGATATCTTGGTATATTCCAAAAGATATGAAGATCATGAAAATCACTTGCGCATTATCCTGAAGACTCTTAGAAGACATGAATTATATAGGAAGTTTAGCAAGTGTGAATTCTAGATTCAGGAGATTTCTTTTCTTATCCATATTGTCTCTAAGGATGGAATCTCTGTTGATCCTTCTAAGATAAGAGAAATACAAGAATGGCCAGCACCAATGAGTATAAATGAGGTATGTTATTTTATTGGTTTAGCAGGTTATTATTGGCATTTTGTCTAAAATTTTGCCCAATTGGATAACCCATTAACGAAGCTCTCACATAAAAGGGTTAAATTTGTTTGGTCAAAAGAGTGTGAAGAATGTTTTGAAGAACTAAAGAGAAGATTAGTCAATGCTCCTATATTGACTCTACCATCAGGGAATGATGGGTTTGTTATTTATAGTGATGCATCAAAGAAAGGACTTGGTTGTGTCCTTATGCAGAATGATAGGGTTATTGCCTATGCATCACGACAGTTGAAAATTCATGAGCATAACTATCCTACTCATGATCTTGAGTTAGCAGTTGTAATATTTGCTTTGAATATTTGGAGACACTATCTCTATGGTGAGAAATGTGGGATTTATACTGATCACAAGAGTTTGAAGTACATTTTCTCACAGAAATAACTCAAAATGAGGCAAAGGTGATGGCTTGAATTACTCAAGAATTATGATTTCACAATACACTACCACCCGGGGAAGGAAAATAAGGTGGCAGATGCTTTGAGCAGAAAGGATCATGGAGTTTTGAACAAAATGAGAGTTGAAAGGGATCCAATTTTCATGGATCTAGTAAAGTTGGATATGGGAATAACCATGGAAGGTGAAACATCAATACTTTTTCAAATGGTTTCCAAACCATATTTACTAGAAAGGATAAAGAGTTCTTAGACCGGTGATGAATAATTTCAAAAGAAGATTAAAGCTATGAATGATGGGAGATTGAGTGACTTTGTGTATGAAGATGGAATTTTGAAATTTGGGAAGAGACTTTGTGTCCCTGATATAACTGATCTAAAAAGGGAATTATTGGACGATGCTCATAGTTCCAATTTCTATATACACCCTGGGAGCACCAAGATGTATATATATTTGAAGGAACATTTTTTGTGGGAAAACATGAAGAGAGATATTTCTGATTTTGTGTCAAGATGTATGGTTTGTCAACAAGTGAAAGTTGGAAGGCAACAGCCTGGAGGAGTCATGCAACCTCTTCTCATACCTGAGTGGAAATGGGATAATATTATGATAGACTTTGTCATGGGACTACCAAAGACTCCTAGAAGGAATGATGAAATATGATTCATTGTTGATCGTCTTACCAAGTCAGCACATTTTCTTGCTATAAGGGAGGATTTACCAGTTGAATGTCTAGTAAGACTATATATTAATGAAGTTGTGAGACTTCATGGAGTACCCATATCGATTGTTTCTGACCGTGATCCACATTTCACATCAAGATTCTGGAAAATTCTTCAGAAATCCCTGGATACTGAACTTCGTTTGAGCACTGTCTACCACCCTCAAACAGATGGACAATCAGAACGGACTATTAAAACCTTAGAAGACATGTTGCGATCTTTCTCACTTGACTTTCAGGGTATATGGGATCAATATTTACCTCTGGTAGAATTTTCCTATAACAATAGCATCCATTCAAGTATTCGGATGGCACCATATGAAGTGTTATATGGAAAGAGATGTCGCACACCAACCTATTGGGATGACGTTGGTGAAAGAAAACATGTAGGTCCATAACTGGTGGAGGAAACGATGGAAAAGGTAAAGGTAATCCAAAATCACATCAAAGAAGCTCAAAGTAGGTAGAAGATCTATGTCGATAACCGAAGGAAGGATTTTGAATTTCAGATAGGAGATCATGTTTTGTTGAAGGTATCTCCATGGAAGGGAGTTATACGTTTTGGTAAGAAGGGTAAATTGATTCCCAGGTACATCGTACCTTTCGAAATTCTAGAACGAATTGGGGCTATAGCTTACCGTTTGGCAATGCTGCCAAGTCTATCCAAAGTTCACAATGTGTTCCACGTATCACTGTTGAGAAAATACATGTCTGACCCAACGCATGTACTCACTTATGAGGAATTAGAACTGGAACCTGATCTATCTTATTGCAAAGATCCCATCATAATTCTTGATACCAGAGAACAAGTGATGAGAAACAGGACGACTCATCCGGTAAAAGTTCTATGAAGAAACCATAAGTTGGAAGAGGCAACGTGGGAACCCGAGGAACTTATGATGAAGAAACAACCGAGTCTTTTCATGTGGTAGTATTCTAGAAATTTCGAAGACGAAATTATTTGAAGGAGGGGAGAATGTAATGCCCCAAGCTTCCATGGTATGCTTCTCTTTGAATAATACAGTAGCGTGTGTTGTACGCAACTTCGAGTTCTAACACACACCACAATCAATCAAACTAGCCATTATGAATAGTAATACCCACTTTCTAAAATTTAATAAATTTTATCTTTCAAAATGAACTTCATTTTTGGATTCGAAATATCGAAATTAGCCTAGGGTGAATTTTTGGTATTTTTCTGAAAACTTTAAATTTTTGATGAATAGTGAAAAAACACTAAGTTATAGTTTAAAACCGAATTTTTATTTAAATAATTATTTATTTTATTTAAATTTATTTTATGTAAAAATAGATACATAATACCTATATAATTTCAATGTAATTCATTGGAGTTATTTTAGAATAATTTTAGATATATAAAAATTTTATTGAACTTTTCACCGTCTTTTACCCACCTCCTAGGAGAATTTGGAAATTCACATAAAATAAAATTGTACCGCTTCTATGAGTGTAATTTCAAAAATACAAGAGACACGGTTAATATCAAGGAGTAAAATGTGGTTCAATAAGATAAAAATAATTTTTGGTGAATAGTAACTTTTTACTTTTATTTACCACGGTTAAAAGTAAATAGGGTAATTAAGGGTAAAAATGATATTAATATTACCCTAACACATATACTAATTCAATTTTACAGGTGAATCTCGACCAAAAACAACCTTAGAAATAAAATATTATCATTTAGGTCCACTTTCATTAGATTAGGACATTTATTATTATTTAATTCAAAGAAGAATTAAAAGAGTTTAAATCAATGTTTAATAACTAAAACATTTTTAATATAGGGTTATACATAAGATAAATTTGATTATAAATATTCATTAGAAAGATAAAAATATTTCCTAAATAATTATATTTTATTTATAATTTTTAGACATTGAATATTTTAATTTATTAATGACATAATGGTGATGTAGTAATTACCTAATTAATGAAATATTAAAATAATTAATATTATAAATATCAAACTAAAAGTAATTTGAGACTTTTTATAAATTCAACTAATTTTATAGGTTAATATAACATATTATAGTTGTTTATATTAATTTTTTTCGAAGTAATAATTTTGTTATGAATTTAGAAAAAACAAAATACCAAATAGTGTCAAAATTGACATAAAAGAGTTTTTAAAACAAATATTATATTATTAATTCATATTCTATTCCCAAAAATCTAAGGTTTGGACAAAGGAATTATATACTGATAGTTATATCATTAATGGACCACTTTGGGGTCTCTTGGAAGTTTATAGTAAGTTTATTAGCCATATAATATAAAAATACAAAGAGACATGGTAAATGTCAAACTAATTAACTAAGAGTTAAAACTAAAAGATAAGGTTAATAAAGTGACCCAAACCTATCTAAAACCTATTGGTTGAGTTTTTTTTGACACATCCCCACCTTATCCTCGAAATAAATCAGTTTGGATCCATTAGAAACCGAATATTAATTTATTATAAAATAATATTTCAATCTTTTCCAAAGGTGCCCCTCACCCCTCTTATAAAAGGTCACTCCCCCTTCTCTCTAATTCACAACTTCAAAGCCTTTTGGCTCAACCAACCCCTACCTAAATATTCTCTTAAATTCCCTCAATTCAACCTAGAGGCCTTATTTTGATCAAAAATCCAACCTAAGGATCCCTTTTGATCAAATCAAAAGGAAGAACTCGAAGAAGAGGTAATGGTTTCACCACCCTCTTTCAAGTTCCTTTCTTCTTCAACTTCTTATTTCTTTGTTATTTCCATTATAAAATAATAAATACACTATATTATATATACTATTATGTTATTATAAATATGGTACAACCATATTCAATATTCTATTCATCCTTTGAATGACATGTCACCATATGTGCGTATGTAAGGCTTACCGTCTCCACGTCGTGGTGTAATTGTTATTCAAAACATTATTATTTGGATGGGTATGATAATGATGTGTAATTGATGTAAATAATAAATATAACATCATAATAATTTTTTATATATGATATACCATCCAATTATATATTATTATAATATCAAAATAATAATATTGTCGCTCGTGCGTACGTACGGACTACCGTCTCCACGAACGCGATGAGATTCGTTCCCCATCGTATCCATTCAAGACTAAATTTCATTTGATGATTAAAAATAATTTTTAGAGACATGATATCATTATGGATATGAATAATATACATCCCATACATAGAAAATAGGGCTCACATAACAATGAATATAAAGGAAAACGAATATGTTAACACTCGAAACGATGATAATACTAAGATATTATTAACAAATCAATGTTAAAAGATCATATATGATATCATATTAATGTATATGATTATTGTATAATTTAATAACAAATATTTCACCATTATACAGGAGGTTAACCTACCCCCAACCAAGGAAAAGTACAAGTTAAGGGTTTATTTCAAAATCTCTTCATTATCTGAGGTTGTTTATACGTAATTATCTACTAGGACCTCTTTATCATCCAAATACATGTTTCTTAAAAATGTATTTCAAATCATTATTACTATTTTACAGACTATGTGTTAAAGTCATTTATACCCTTGTTTACTTTTTATAAGAATTTTATAAAGAAATCTTTCTGTCATTTTCCAAACAATGTCCTTTTTAACCTTTTCGACAGAATTAAGGTAAGAATGTCTTTTTTTAACTTATACGGTGGGTGCAGCTATTTTCCACCATTATAAAATCGTCGAAGCTTCCCTTACAAGCTTATAATAATATTTTAAAAGTAAATATTTTATTTTATAATTATTCGACTTTTGAATTATTTCAAAAAAGAGATACTTCTCTCAAATAGTTTTGATTTCATCTATTTCAACATACTTTGATGGATTTTAAGCTTATTTTGAAGATGATTTATTATGATACAAAACTTCCATATTTTATTGAAGGTTTTGTGATATGTTTGAATGTGGATGTGTTATTTTTATACCATTCATGATTTATGGAGAAATTATTTACATTTCGTATGATAGTTTTAATACGAATGTTTATGTTATTTTTAAACCTATTCATATGAGGAATGCATTGGACTTAATAAGTGACAGGTGGAGCCCGATATAGCTCCTTGATGCGTCAGTAGGTCTCATGAGACAAACTAGTGTCTTGGCATAAGGACTTGACAAAATCTTATTTGTAGTCCTTGCATGAGGCCTTGAATATGTGGTTATGATAGCCTGGCATTATGTATTCCATCATTATGAAAGTGGTTATTGATATTGCATGTGGTTATTTGACTAGTATAATATCCATGTGAATACGTAAATGGCATTATTTCATTTTATCCTTTCCATATTATACTGAATTTCAAGTTTAAAAGGCTTTTGTTTTAGTTATACATTGCCTTAAATGTTTATGCTTATTTATGAAAGTTTCGGCTATATTTTTATCCTTACTGAGCATCTGATCTCACCCCTTTCAATGTTTTATTTTTCCCAAGATATGAAGAATTAATTTATGAATGACCTACAGGGATAGTATGAGGGGATATGAAGACAAGATTTTGTTGTAGTTTTTTTACTTTATGAGGTAATTTAAGACTTATGAATATATCTAGTGTTTCCAAGACTACTAAACTAATAGGTATTTTGAGAGTTGATCTTTTGTGATAATGCCAATGTTATGTAATAATGCACCAAATCTGGGTAACTAAGTTTAGGGCATTACATCAACCATTTTCCATTAATAGTAAAAATATATCTTTTCTTGACCCATTGAAAGTTTTTTATAGAATTAATTTTATAGATTTTATAGAATTTACAACTTTTTTATTGTTCTATGGAAGGTAAGTTGTTCCTATTTTGTAATTGAAATCATATTTCTATATGAATACATTGATCAAATAGTTCTGAAAATGAAATCCATTTTCACTTTCATCACTCTAAATCTATTAAAAATATTTCTCCTCACAAATTTTACTATGTTTTATAACTTATTATTAGATTTGGTAACTGTATATACCCACTTTGATATATAATCCACTACCACCAAATTATAACATTACCTTGTGACCAAGGAAGTGGACTCATGAAATCAAGACCCCATGCATCAAACACTTATATATCTATAATTCAAAATTGTGACTTGTTTTATTTTCTCCCAATTATTTCTGTCCTTTTAGAATTATCACTTGATAACAAATATTTCCTTGCATACTTAAATATGGTATACTAAAAAATTCGCATTGAAACAATTTATCAATTATCCTTTCACTCCCTTAGTTTCCAATTATATGTAACATATTACAATATTTCATAATATAAGTTTCTTCATCCTTTTAAATACCCCTTCATTCTATTACATATCCTACCCTCTTTAAATGAAATAGATCTTCCTAAAAATAGTTTTTCACAAGTAAAAAAATTATTTTTCATTTGATTTTATGATAATTTCTTGGAATAAATAATTATTTTGAATAATTAGATAATTGAGAATACCATGGATATTATTGTGTCCTAATAGAAATAAAATTCCAATGAGGATATGTTATCATAACAAATTCATACTCAACATAAATTATTCTATAAATCATTGATAAATGATCTTCTATAGGGTTCTTAACTCTTTCCTTATCCTTAATTTCTATATTAAACTCCTAGAGAAGTAACACTGAAATAATGACTATAGGTTTTTCATTCTTATTTTTCATTATATACTTTAGTGTTGAGTCATCATTGAATACCACCACATTTGAAACTATAATCAAAGGTATAAACTTCTCCATGGAATGAAATATTAAAATAATTTTTTTAGTAGTTTAATAATGAAATTAGAATCTATTTAATGGATTGATTCAGTAATAAAAAATGTTTTGACTCTTTTAGATTCATTATGAAAAAATAGTACCAATGGTGAAGTCACTGATATCATACATTACTAAAAAATGCATGATTCAATTTGGTGATGTTATAATGGGTGTTGAGATTAACTTTTCATTACACAACTAAAATGAATCCATGTATTATTGAAAAATAATTAATTAAACCTATTTTTTAGAAAAAGAGAACATGGGTTAGGAAATCATAGAAAAAACCTCAAAAAATATTTTATAGAACCTAGAATGACCCAAGAAACACCTACATTATTTTATTTATGTGGATCATGTCATTTTTTCTATAACATCTATCTTAGATTTATCAACATGATATCCTTATTTAAAATTATTATGACCTAGAAAAATTACTTATTATACAATAAAATGTTATTTTTCTAGTTCAAGACCAAGTTTTTTCCTCACATATCCTCAAAAACATTATGTAATTATATAATCATTCATTAAATGTTAGTCTAAAACTAAAAAACACCCATGAAAATATCAGTTCCTTTCTTAACAAAATCAGATAAAAAATCCATCATGTGTTTCTGAAAATTTACTAATCTTCACATAATCTAAAGATAATTTACCTATAAATAGTGATTTCATATGGGTATAAAAATATTATTTACTAAATATCCTAAGGAGCTATAGGAACTTGATTTCAACCTAAATTTCTATACAAAAAGTAATAAAAAAATTTACTTTTTAGCCTCCTTGACATCTAATCCTTGAATGAATATTGTAATTTCTTTTTTTAGTTGAATAATTCAACATTATATAGTTAATGAATACCCTCTATCTAGTAATAGTACTTTTGGGGATGATCCCATTCATGCCATTAGTTAAAACTCTAATCCCACATTTCATGGGCTCAACATTAATTGGAATAATAAATGAAATATTAGAAATGGGGTATATAATTATAGTATCTTGTAATGTAATTAATTCAACCTTTGGCACTTCCCTCATACTGAGGATCAATGTTTTTTGGAACTATACCTTTATTTTATCATCTGGTTATATAATTCTCCAAAACATTCACACTAATTAATTTATTTCATTGATTTTTATGATAATCAATGTCATTATTGTCTCATGTTTTATATGAAATCCATCAAGTTATTTTTATTTTTCTTTTGATTATTTTATTAGAATATTATTAGCAATGTATTTCCTCTACTCAAAAAATTCCTTCCTTGGTGTTTAATGAATATTTTACATTTATACCTCAGATTATTACTCCAAATATGGTTTTAGTGGTGTTATTAATGATATAAATTCTTTAAATTTTAATTTCCCAACCTTCATACTATCCTCAACCTGAAATTATATACCTTAAAATATATTACTTCATCTAGTTCCTAACTTCCTTATAAGTGTTTCGATTCATTAACATTGTCTTATCTTCCTCACAGACTTTATCCAACATGACAATATTAAAGAAATATTCCATAAATTAAGGTTAATTTATTTAATTAAATATATTTATCTCTTCCTTATATACTTATACCCTAAATATAATTATTCCCTTGATAATATTAATTATTACTCCTCCTATATCCAAATGTGGTCTTCATAATATGGTGTGGAATTCTCTATTGTTCTCCATATCCACCACCAATAAATATATATGTATGATTAATATCAAAATACTCACCAAACTTATTAAATTATTCCTAATGGATATGAGAAAAATTTATTATCCAATTTCAATTCCATGGTTATGTTCCTAAACTCTTAAACTCTTTATTCTATAAACATGGTAATAGGAACAATGGTTAAGCTTTCTCCCAAGTAAATTGAGAAAAGTGTATTAAGTTTTCCCCTAAAAACACAAATAATATAAAATATTTTAGGACCTTTCATATTTCAGAACATTATTGAGTTTCAATATATTTTTCATTGAGAATAACAGTGGAATTCTCCTCAAGACTCCTCCTATGTGAGAATATATTCTTCATGTACTTGGTGTATGAGTTCATTTTCAAAAGTTCCTCTATAAATATAATAATGGTGTTAATTATTTGTAAAATATATAGAAATTTATTAAAATATATTTCTATATATTTTTCTAACTATGGATAAATTGTTGAAATAGGATTGGTTTAATAAACATTTTAAACTCTTTATTATTTATTTTCACATTCTTTTATACATATTTAACATGTATTTAGGTTTTTATTCTTCTTAAAAAAACTCCACAAAAATTATTAATTCTGTTATGTGGGATCCTTCACATTTTTAATGTTCCCAGACATCCCATTTTTTAGGATAGGGAAAAATTTATTTCTTTCTTTACTATTCATTATAATATATTTTTTATTCAAAATTTCCCTTCAAATATTTTTTTTAGTAATTATAGTAAGGTACCTTACTTTTAAGTAGATTTCTATTTTACTAAGAATTGTCCCTTTTTTACTTCACGGTATTTTACTTAGATAGTTACACTATTTTAATTTTAATGTTATATATACTAGCTTGTATCCCTTGAACTGAATGATATATCCTAGAAAATTTTAATTGGTACATTGCATAAATCCATTCATACTCATCTGATGATTATGTCTCTCAATCCCTATAGAATATTCTTAGTTCCTTGGTCATTTTTCTTTGAGGTCAATGCTTGATTTTAAAAATTATTCAATTGGGTCATTCCTTGATAAATACATTGGATCTTCCTTTTAAAATTTAAAGGTTCATATTTTTTAAAGATACCTTTCTATTTCCTAGATAGGTTAGAGTGGTTTTTATAGCTTAAAATATGGGTTTTAGAGAATCATTCGATCATAATAAATATCCTCTTATAATTCCAAAAAAAATATCTTTAACCTATGATAAGAAAGTTGATGGAATTTCAATGATCATAAAGTAAATGGTACTATGTCAAAATATACCACAATAGTTGTATTATTTATTTATTCCTTCATATTTTTACACAAGATCATGCATCTACCTTTGAAGTTTTTCAATATGGATTCTCATATCATCTATTGTGTAAATTTCATTCATATAGGATCTTCAACAAATAATATCCATTTTTTATGAATCCATGTAAATCATATTGTAAATATTCTCTAACTCTTTTAATATAAATACAATGCCCTCTTGTATCTAAACCAACCAATGTTTTCCCTATTCCATTGAGTTCTTCATAGAGTAATTTCGTCAGTAGTGAGTATGAAAATTGATGGTGTATAGACCATTGATAGTAGTCTTTAATGAAGTCACAATTGCTACTGTATTTGAATACAATATTTCTTTATTCTCATAAAAATTCAATTGTCTTAGAAAATTTACATAAATTAAAAATTAGTTAATTTCATCCTAATGATTTCAAATTTGAGGTCCTTCTTATAAAAAATATTTTCTATACTTGTATGATTTAATTATAAAATTAAACTCTTATTTTATTTCAAAATCTTGTATTCAGCACCAAAAATTATAAAAATATCCATTTTAATAAATATTATATTATAATAATACATATTCATGTATTTATATTATTATTCATTGATAAATAAACATTATTTATACTATTACCAAAATATGTTATGTATTTTTATTAGATATATATATATAATGATCACATTACTATTACAACGGTAATATTACTATGTTATTAGTCCAATGGAAACCTTAAACTTCCCATGATTATATTAAAAAAATATACACATCATTATTAACCCTAAAACCATTCATTATAATCTCTTAATTTCACTATAATGTCTATTTTGTTTCATATAGTATTCTATATAATAGTAATGTATGTTTAATTTTATTATTTATTAAAAAATATAATCCACTAGAGTATAGTATTATTATACTTTCTTATATCATTATATGTTCCATAACACTACTTGTACATATTCTAATGAATGAAACTCACCAGGTTGGGTTGTACTCCATTAATTCAATAAAAGGTTTTGTATTATGTGATGTTTATGGTAATGAAATAGTTATTTATTTTTCTATACAATCTTAAACATTAAATTATTAATTTATGATGAATTATACGAGTCCTTGTGAGGTTTTTTCGATATAAATATATTCAACCAATAGTAAACTAGAGAAGTTATTTCCCAATGACCAGTTTTCCTTTTAGGTTTATGAATTTAAATGATTAAGTTTTGTCTTAAGGGTTTTTTTATGTATGAGATATGATCATTAAACACTATTAACTATGCCTAGTATGGTCAATATCCAAGTAAAGTATACCAAAATACTTAAATAATTTGAATATGCTAGATAGTATTTGTGGTAAAGGATATTGGATAACTAGGATATGTTACATATATTGTTAAATTGACTATTATATGATGGATAGGACATGGGATATCTATTTAAAAATAATAATTATTGTATATCCAAACATTAAAATTTATTCATGTGATATATTTTTCACTACATAAGATTCAAACACATATATATTGAGCCTAATTTTATTAGGAAATCTCCTTGGGTGTTGAGAGAGTCTAATAATCTACTATAAAGTAAAATTTCCATGTGGATTGGATGATTATTCAAACTAACCATTCAAGGGACATTTATTTTTAGGAAGGGTGATTGTTCTAAATCTCTATTAGAAATTTTCTGTGGGTATTAAATTAATAATAAAATTCAATATTTAATTTGAATTTCCCTAGAGGTTTGGAGATTATTCTAACACACCTTTTATGGGACATTTCTATGATTTTTTGGGCCTATTCCAACTCACCATTTGAGGTATATTTTCATAGTTTTTGGAGATTATTACAAATTTCCATTCAAGGCACATTAATTAGGTGTTTGGGTAATTATTCCATGTCACTATCCTAGGGACACTATCCTAGGTTTTGGATTATCATACGAACTAATGATTTATTGTACATTTATATGGGTATAGGGAAATTATGAAAACAAAAAATTCTACAAACATTTAGAGAGGGATGAAAATGTATAAACCAACCCACTATTAAAAGGACATTATGAGGCTAGACCAAATACTTTTATAATCAATATAATGATATGTAATCTAGAGTTATACACATACATGGATATATATCATCTCTAAAACTATTGTTTTTATCATGATATAATGATCATCATAGTGTCTCTACTACATTATCTATAATAATAAATTATAATAGCTATCTAAACTCATTGGCTTCATTTAAATTATCTAACAATGATCATATAGGTTTCCTTCTCAACACAGGATTCTATGACTTGTATGGTTCTTTTTATTATTATTATTTTTGTATATTGTTTTATATGTATTACCCTATATTATATATTATATTAGGATATTGTTGGTGGTATTTAATTGATTTTTCTGCAAACACTATGAACATGCACTATGGTGGACATACAGACCTAATGTGTGATAAAAGGACTTGCAAGGGCCCTAGTATAGGTGGTTGAAATTTAAAATCTTAGTGGGGATATGGAGACTCTTCAAAGTCTAGGATTAATACTTTGATAACTATGACTCTAATGATATACTTTCTCTCTTTTTGTATTATTTATATGATTGGAAAACTAAAATATTCTTATTATGATGTGTGGTTAATCTAAAATTAGATGAGTTTAATATTACCAAAAGATAATATGTTTTCCAATGGTCAAATGTTTTTATGATTCAGTAAAAACTTCACGACATACTTTTTTATTATGGTTATAGTTTAATTTTTCTTTTTATGGCTATTTTATTGAGTGTATATTCTACCCTGTGATGATTACCAACCCTTGCTTGTAGTCTGTAGTGTTTGGAATATGGGGACGTTTTCATGATTGATGTGGAACTTTAGACCTAAAACCTATCCTGGTAAACTAGGTTGAGACATTACACTCTAGCCTTGATATTCCTCCAATAACAACCAACATCCCACCTTATAGTGGGGAAGTGGTTTTTTGAATAGTGTAAAAAGGTCTTGAGAACCACTTTATGTTCATTATTAATATTTTTTATTATAAAAATAATATTCTATGATAAAATTAATAGTAAAACCATATATTTTATAAATATAAAATATTAAAAATTCAATAAATAGTTCTAAAAGGTTGATCAACAATCCTAACACTAGTGGTGAGAAACACTAAAACCTATAATACTCTATAATTTTATGTCACATTGAAACTTATGATAAATATTTTTTAATGAAGTTTTGGAAACTATTTATTGATTAGACTATCTCAAAATTTGTTAGGAGTCTATAAATGTAAAATAATACTCATATATAATACAAAATACCCAAAGCAATAATACACTGACTGAATTATAATGAGATATATATATTGCATGATATTTAAATTTTTTCACTAAGTTCCTTATTTAAAAAAAATAAAATTCTATATTTTCTCCCAATAATTTTAATGATGCCTCATTAAATCTTCTAATATCATGATTCAATAATTACTAGTAATAATGAATCCATTTTAATAGATACGAGATTTATATTGTTGGCCTAGTTAAGTGACAATATATTCTAGTGGGGGTGAATGGACCTTTTAAAATTTAAATCTTATTATTAATCAGATTATATTATTTCATGCAGAAATAGTGTAATGTATAATTATTAAAAAATTAAAATATAGAGATAAAATAAAATATACGAACATAGGATTTCTATAGTAGTTTAGATAATCTTAATCCTATATCTAATCTTCACTCCCCTGTAACATAGTGAGAGGAGTGGTACTCACTGAAATAAATCATCACTTATGAAAGGAGTGACAACTGTTTATAATCCATAACTTTTTCTCACCTAGAGGTATAACCCAATAAAAACTTTCCTTTCTTTTGACAAAGTAACAACCAAGAACCAAATTTTGTTCAATGGTCACAACCAAGAAGACCAACATTTTTATCAAAAGGTATAACCAATGAAAAAATTTGTTTTGATTGTTAAAATCATAAACTGACTATTTATAGTGTAAACAGAGAATATTAATAAAGTTATAATGTTAAAAACTAAAATGAAATGAAGAAAAAAATAATGTTGAAGATGTTTCTTGATGTAGCTTCAATCACTTCAGTGGAAATGGATCAAATGTTGAAGCTCCATTGTGATCACATTCTAATAATGGAAGTTACGGTATCACTTTAAAAAATAATAATTATCATATGAATGTCATTTTTTTTTGAATGATCATTGTTGTATTTTTTATCAAGTTTGTTTGATCAAATTACCAATGGTCAACTTTATAATTTCCATGATCTTCTTCACATGAATAAGGAATAATATTATTTACGTATATATTAAAATATCTCACATTGTTCCTCTATTAAAATTATTTAAAAACACTATAAATATCATTTTTATTAATTATATGTATTTTCAAAATTAATAAAACATTTATAAAAAATCATATACACTTTAAATAATTTTAAATATCAAAAATACAAGAAACCAGAATTTTGAAATGATCTTAAAATGATAAAATAAATTTTACATAACCATAATTTCAATTATGCATAACCATTATTTTATATAGCTTTGTAACCATTATTTTTCATAGATATGTAATCATGAATTATATTCTATGAAAACATCATTCTAATATTTATAAGCATGAAACATGTTTTCAAAACCATGAAATTAACATTTTCTTAAGCATGAGATAAGGAACATAGATTCTGTGTAAGCATGAGACAAACATGCATAAACATTATTCTAGCATAATTTTCTGAAAAAACAAAAAAAACTATAGATTCCTTATAAAGACATTATAAAAACAAATATTACACAAATAATGGAAAAAATATTATTTAACAATGCTATCAGAAATTATAATTAACCATTTAAACATGTGAGGTATTTTGTAAACAATGTGAGGTATTTGTAAAATTAAAAACAACATCAAAATAATAAATAAACTTATCAATCACTAATAATATCCAAAATGATAAACCTTAACACTATTAATCTCCCCAATTTTTGAAATTACAAAATAAAACTAAATTTTATAGAGATTACAAAAAATATCCCCCTTTTTGAAATTTATCAAAAAGTTAATAAAAATTCTACCCTATTTAACAAAATAATTTAGTATACTAAAATAATTAAAATAATTAATAATCATAATCAATCTTAAATAAATATTTGAAGAATGTGAATAATTTAAGATCCCCCTTAATTGATTCATATATGAAAAAAAAAATATTCAATAAATAAAATACAATAATCAGTAAGTATCTAGATCTATTATTTTTTACCGATTTCTTAAAAAACATATAGCTGAATAAGAAATAACGAACCTATTAAACTTTAAAACAAAAATCCACATAAAAATAAGTATAAAAAATGTACTATCTTATAAATTTAGTATAAATTAGATAATTGGACTTTAATACATTATATATATTCTAGAAAAATATATTCAGACAAATATATACAAAAATTTTATTTTATATGAAAATAGTAAAATACAATTTAAAAATAAAATAGTTTTAGCCTAAATCTACATCATTTCAAGTTAAAATTTTATTTTCTCAGACTTCACAAAAATCTGATGGTTTAGTGGATATATCATTAAGTTGATTTTTAGTTGATACAAATTCTAAAACAATATCCTTATTATTAACATAATATATTATAAAATGAAACCTAACATTAATATATTTTGTCCTTGAATATTATAAAGTATTTTTAGATATTGAAATAGAATATGTGTAATGGATACCTCCCTTTTTTTATTGATTCATCGAGGTGTTGAGAGGTTGTTTGAGGACACTTTTATTTATTATTTATTATTTTATTGAATTTAAATTTAATTATTTTTGAATTTTATTTTACCCTTATGAAGGACCTCATCACTGCATGAAGTAAAATAATTTTACCCTTATGTAACTCCATTTTTCCTTCATTTCATAAGTTTAAACCCGATTCTTTATTAGCTATGTAAAGGTAATCTTGTTATTTATTATTTTGTATAAAGGTAGATAAATCTCATATAAGGGTAAGTAAGGCATTGAACTGCTACATAAAGGTACTTCTATATTCTTGTAAAAGTAACTCAAATCTAGTGTAAGTGTTGGCTTATGTTTTTTTCTACTGCATAAAGGTATATCAAATCTCGTATGGGGTGATATATCACATCAGGGTAGTTTCTAAACTACGTAAGGGTATAACCAGTTCACATAAGGGTAACCACAGCTTCACCTAGCTTAGATGGGGTATATCTAAATCTCATGTTAAGGTAAGGCATTTTGAGATATATAAAGGTAGTTGAACTTACCCTTGCACAACAACCCATTTATGCATATGGTTTTTTATTTCTTCCGAAATTCAATCTATAATGTTTTTTTTATAAAAAATAAAAGTAAATCAATATTTTAAATCAATGATTTAAAACCATATATGAAGAAGATAAATATAATATTTTAATTGATTAAATTCATAATTTTTAAATGGGTCGTGTGAGGCTAATAAAATTATAATAGATTTAATGAAAATTAAATAGAGAAGTTTTATCCTAATCTTGGTAGTTTTTTGAGAAAAACATTATCTTATATTTCTAAAAACTAGAATCTTTCCTACATTCAAGTTTCCTTCTTTTTCCCTCGATCATAGATGATTAAGTATTTGTTTTTTGAGTCTAGTGAGCCTTTTAAAAATTATTTTGAGCCTTCCTATGATTTCTAGACCTATCTACATCTCTTTGTGTGTGTGTGTTTAGTGCTGTGTGAGTGAATCTTATTTCATGGTAGGGTATTCCTTATTTATCTTTTATTAAGTGTGAAATCTTGAACTTATCATGATTTATTATTTTGGGTAATAGTGTAATCAACCAAAAGAAAGATGATAATTTGGAAATTTACAGGAAGATAGAGAAGGTATTATTGCATGTAATTGATAAATATTATTTCATAATATGTAAATTAAATAAATTAAATTGAAATTGGTATTTTTTAATCTAGTGTGATTTGTTTATTATTTTTAATTGCCTTTTGATTTTCTTAGTAGTTTACTATATAATTTTTATGATTTTATTATTATTTAATAATGATTGATTTTCTAGAAATTGATAGTCAATGTAAACATAGAATTATGAAAATAATAGTGGAAGAGGTATGTAAATTGATAACTATCATTCCTTATAATTTGTTGAACATATAATTTAGGCTTGAAGCATATTTTGGGTTGATTCCTAACTATTGGTAGCTATTGGTTATAGGTTTCTTATTGCTAAAAACCAATTCATAATGAATTGTTTAAATCAAGACAATAATAAACTAATAACTTGATAAATATAATTGTTTAGTTCTGATTGAGCATGTTCTTGTTTGATAAAGCTTGAATTCCTTGGTGATATGGCCTTAGTTACCCTATGAGTGTGTTATGTAGAAGACAATTTTACTGGCTTGAATGAATTCTCTATGATGTTAGAGCGTTGATGATATTTTTTGATAACCTATAATGGTTGTATAATTGACCAAAAATGGGCTAGTTTTCATGAGGTTCAAGTGACAACATGGTGTCGGTAACGATAGGTTTGAATTTGATGTGTTCAATGGTGTCGTGGATGACACCGGGGTGGATGAAATGAGTTGAGAGCTAGAGTTTATCATTTATTATATGATTGATTTTTTTTATGGATGTATTTTTTTGTATGATTAATTTATTTAATTCTCAACTTCTTATTACAGTTTATTCTATACATGGTAATTGATTCTTTTGATAAGGTGGTTTAGGATGAGCCCAATAGTATTCAGAAATTATGAAATGATAATTAGATTGATTATAAACCTAAATGATGGGATGTTAATGATGGAAGTAATGATAAATGATCTTTATATTAATGAGAACCATGGGGATGGTAAGAGTTAAATTCTTAAAGGGGATGGATATTAAATATAGAAATTTTTATATAATGTAATAAGAAGTTGGGATTTTAATGAATGAAATAATTCAATAAAACTAAATTATGTGTTAATGAAAGATGGTTAATTTTTATATTATTAAATGAATGAATACCAATTTTATAAGTTACTAAGTAAAGATAATTAAATATGTTAATCTTGTTTCTTATATACATGTTTGAGATATAAATCCCTAGACCCATGCTTCCAGATCCAGTACGAAAAATGTTGTATATTTTTTTTATAAAAATTAAGTAAAAAATATATATTCGATAACATCTGAGGATCTTTTCTAGTATAGGATTTAGAGGAAAAGGACCACTCTTACATATTATTAGAGTTAAAACAAGAAATAAAAAGGAAGTAATTTTACTTTTCTCATGATAGTTCCTTATCAAAGCTAAACTCCATGAGACTTTTAAATGGTTCGAAAAACATTTTATAAAATATAGTGGAAAAATTTTCCCAATAAGGGGTTTTTAAAAAGCCAGTAAAACCCCTTTTTGAAAAATACCTTTTTAAAATACTTTGAAAATACTTATAATTTTGAAAAAATAATTTTGTAAACATTTTTCAAAATATAATATATATTTTAAAACTCTTTATAAAATCATTTGAAAACATGATTTTGAAAATACCTTTGAATGTAATTATGCCTTTGAAAATACTATAATACCTTTTAAAATAATTACACTTTTGAAAACATTATAATAATTTTTAAAATGCTTACGAATTTGAAAACATTATAATACATTTGAAAAATACTTATGCTTTTTAAAATGCTATAATAATTTTGAAAATACTTATTCTTTGAAAATTATTTAAAATAATCTAGTTATTTTTTATAAAATATTAAGAAATATTTTTGAAAACAAAACCATGGGCCACTTCAAACATTGAAGGATATATAGGCCTACCCACTTTCCTTATTGATGTATTCACTCCCCATATCCCTTTCATGTTTACAAAATAAAAGTGCCCAATTTTTTTTATAAAAAACATATTGATCATTCCTTACATATATATACATTTTTTAATGGAGTTTTTTATTTAAAAAAATAAAAATGTATTATTTAATTTTCACACTTATACTTATATATAAATATAAAAATATTAACTTTCTTAGTAAATCACTTGAAATATTTGGTATAACCAAAACTCATAACAACTAACTTTTACAAGGACTGTTAATAAATTAATTAACATCTATGTATTTGAAATTTAACTCATTAACTCATAAAATAAATTTTATTGAAATAGGAAATAAAATGATGAAATTTAAAATTAATCCTTAAATAAATATATCAGATACCCATTTACTTAATTCAAAATATGATATTTTACAATATCATTTTACATATAGAATACTGGTGTGACGGTATGAAACCTTCACATAAAATAATAGTAATTGTGAAATTTATATTCACAGAAAATAATACTTTAAAATAAATTGATATATAATTTTTCTTTCTTAGAATAATCATAATAAAAATATTTATATAAAACACATAAAATTATAAAAAGTAACATGTGTAAGTAAAACATTCGATCCTTGAATATATATACACACATTATAAAAGTTCTTATATAACTTTAAGAATAATTTATTTGATTACATAAAATATAATGGTGTTTAAATGAATTCCTTAATGTTGTATAATATCTTAAAATGAAATTATACATTCATATAATAAATTAAATACCCTTACGTAATTATAAATGTGAAAATTAGAAGTCTTGAAAATAAATGTACTTGAAAATAGAACATGTGTGTGTGTGTGTTTGAGTTATATAACTTTCAATCTGAAAATAATATAAACATGTATGTATATATGTTGGAAACAATTTTACTTGAAAATAATATACATATAAATATATACAAACTTACATAAGTATGAAAATACTTGAATAAAATATTCATAGAGTTTAAAAATAAATTTGAAATTACACACTTATATATATAATAGTTTTAAAAAATAGAAGTCCCCTTACATAAATATAAATTGAAAATACTTCTATAGTTTAAAATTAATAAACTTTTAATTTAAAAATAATAAATTCATATATTTTTTGAAGATCATAAACTTGAAGTTTAGAAATAATATATATATATATATATAGTACACCCTTATATAGAATGGGGTTTTAAAAATTAAACATAGAATATGTAAAGATTTTTGAAAATAAATATAGTTTGAAAATAAAATAATCCCCTTATATAATTATAAATTTAATATTAATGAACATTAAAATTGATTATAACATATATATGTATATATATCTTGAAATTTGAAAATAATATATAATTATGTTTATACACCCTTAAATATAAATTGGAAATTATAAACCTTAAAGTGAATGAGTTTAAATATTTTTGAAAATAATATATATATATATATATAATAACACCCTTACCTATTTGTTGGAAACTGAAGGATGGCTTTACTGCTTTGGGTATTCAAAGTGAAGGAAGGTAGTGGCTTCTGCCTTGCTTGAACGGGTGATCGAACCATATGGAAAAATAAAAGATGGATTCAGATTGGGTTTCTTAACAATGAAAGAGATGGGGTTCTTCCTATAATCTAAATATTATATATACACATTTTTGGGTGTGGATAAGTGTCGATCAATATTTCTAGGGAAGTTGGATGTTGTTGAAATCAGTATCCTATATCTAAGGGTTTTAAATGAGATCTTTTAAAACTTTTTTCTTCATGTGTAAGCATACAACTATACCAGATAAAAGAAAAAACCTAGTTTTTTTGAAAAAATAAAAATACTCGATTTAAGTTGTTAAAAAATTGTGAAAATCTATTTAGGAATTTTTTTCTATCCAAGATTCTTCATGAAGTAAGGATATTCAATATAGTTGTGATTCCTATGGGTCAAGGACCTAAGGGAAGTGTAGTATACTATTAATAGATCTACCTCGTTAGCATTGGAATGTAGTGAAAGGAGATAGAAGAGATTCCTTTGATGGCGATGACACTAATTAAAGAAGACAATGATGGCATCTCAGATTAGCCTGAATGGTAAGACCATGAATAGTTGAGGGTTTGTAGATTTTCATGAGGAAGATGAAGGTCGGGGTGATAAAACGTCTGTTGCAAATTGATCCTACAGCTACGATATAACTAAGGTGTTAAATGGTGAACACTTCTAAAAATTTCAATCCCACATTGAAATTTTTCTTATTTTTCTACTCCCATTAATCCATTTAGTAACAATGAAGTGGAAAAAGAACTAACGGGACATATACATGGTCTTACGCAAGCGATCTATCCAAACCAATTCACACACCAAGATGAAGCATACCTAATCTATGATGCCTCCAAGTGAGGAACCCTTGTTCTCTTCCACTACTTTCTCTAGCCACAATTGAGGCTTCCCACTATGATTGAACCCTATTGGGTCTCAAAAATTTAGTCGAGGTCTCCCATGGTTTATCTCTTGTTGGTTGGCCCCATAAATTTTTACCAAACTATATTTTAACTTTAACTTATATTATTTTAAACTCATTGTTAGGTGATTAGTTTTTGCATCTAAATTTATCTCTTAATTAATTATTCTATGAAAGTTCAACACTTCAATACTAACATTCCTCTTTATAATTATTTAACTTTACTATTACGATTCTTTATATAATATTTCTATAATTTAAAATTATATTATAAGTCAAATCATGCATATGTATACTTTATAATAGTTATCAAAGGTTATATTCTCATTTTAATATTATTAACATTTTCTTTTTTTAAATCCTCAACAGCTATAAACCAATGGTCCTAAACATTCTTTTTCTATAAATAGTCAACTTAGAAGGTATTTTAATAACTATAATCTAAACATTTCAGTATTATTTTCATCAGCATGATTCCTATTATTTTTATTATTTTTATTTTTATTATCTTCATCTTTGGAGGGATCATAATGATGATAGATCTAGAATAAGTGAGCTACAATCCTAATACAATAATTTTTGTTTTAATTTTCCCATCTTATTTATAATGATTATTTTTTATTTAAAATTCATGAATATTTAGTCTGAAGAGGTGTTATTCTACTATGTTTTAATGTATAATCATTATTTTTAATTAAATATATTACATCATAAGTATTATTTATTGCATCTATTAATGAACATAATATTTTAAAATTCTAGGATGTTACATTTTACCCCCCTTAAATAGATTTTTTCCATATAAATTCATTTGTCGTACTTAAAGAAAATTTTGAAATTCAATTTTCATAATTGGAAAACTAGAATCACAAGAATTATATATTCTTAAAGGTCACTTAATTTCTTTGGAGTTTAAAATTATATTTATAACTCTTAGATTTTTTCCTCAATCTAAAAGGTTAGAAATCAGAGGTTTTACTAAAAGAATATACTTATAAATTTAACATATTTTAACAAGACATACAAATCTCTAAAGTTATCTAAATCATTCCTTTGATACCAAATGTAAACCCCCAAACCTGCACTTCCAGATCATGTATAAAAATTATGTGTATTTTTTTTATAAAAAGTAACTAAAAAATATATAGTCATTTACATCTAAGGATGTTTTCCAGTCTATGATTTATAGGAAATGGACCACTCTTACATATTATCATAGTTAAAAAATAAATAAAAAGGAAGCAATTAAACATTTCTCATGCTATCTTCTTATCAAATTGAAACTCCATGAGACTTCAAAATGACCCTGAAAACATTTTATAAAACATAGGGTGAGTAAAAATTCCTAACAAGGGGTTTTCAAAAATCCAATGGCAAACCTTTTTGAAAAATCCTTTGAAAATACTTATAATTTTGAATACACAATTTTGAAAACACTTTTGAAAATATAATATATTTTTTAAAACTCTTTATAAAATCCTTTAAAAACATGAATTTGAAAATTTATTTAAAAGTACTTATGCCTTTGAAAATACTATAATACCTTTTAAAATACTTATTATTTTGGAAAAAATTTAATACTTTTGAAAATACTTATGCATTTGAAAACATTATAAAACTTTTAAAAAATAATTTCACTTTTAAAATTTATATTATACTTTTGAAAATTATAATGCTTTGAAATTTCTTTAAAATAATCTAGTGATTTTTTCAGAAAATATTAAGTAATATTTTGAAAAAAAAACATGGGTCTACTTCAAACATTGAAGGTTGTCTGGGCCTACCCACTTTTCTTAGGGATGGGTTCACTCTCCAATTTCTTTTCATGTTTACAAAGTAAAAGTTCCCAATTTTTTTATATAAACATTTTGATCTTTCTTTACACATATATATATACACACATTTTTTACTAAAAATTTTTATTTAAAAACTTAACAATGTGTTATTTCATTTACACACTTATACTTATATATAAATATATAAATATTAACTTTATTAAGAAATAACTTGTGATATTTGGTACAACCAAAACTCATGAAAATTATCCTTTTCATGGATTGTTAATAAATTAATTAACATCCATGTATTTAAAATTTCATTCATTAACTCATAAAATAAATTTTATTGATATAGGATATAAAATGATAAATTTAAAATTCATCCTTAAATAAATATATCATATAACCATTTACATAATTCAAAATATGATATTTGACCATATCATTTTATACATAAAATAATGGTGTGACTGTATAAAACCTTGACATAAAATAATAGTAATTATGAAATTACTATTCACATAAAATAATACTTTAAAATGTATAGATATATAAATTTTTTTCTTAAAATAATCAAAAGAAAAACATTTATATAAAACATATAAAATTATAAAAAGTAATATATTTAAGTAAAACATTACATCCTTTCATATATATAAACACATTATAAAAACTCTTATATAACTTTAAGAAAAATTTCTTTGTTTACATAAAATGTAAAGGGGTTTAAATGAAGTCCTTCATGTTGTATAATTTCTTAAAATGAAATTATACGTTCATCTCATTAAAAAATTAAAAAATTGAAAATTAGAAATCTTGAAAATAAATGTACTTGATAATAATATATATATATATATATATATATATATATTGTGTGTATGTGTTTGAGTAACATAACTTTCTATCTAAAAATAATATAAACTTGTATGTATAAATTCTTGAAGAAATTTAACTTGAAAATAATATATATATATATACACCCTTATAAAAGTATGAAAATACTTGCATAAAATAATCGTAGATTTTGAAAATAAACTTTAAATTACACACTTATATATATAATAGTTTTAAAAATAGAGAATTTCCCTTAGATAAATATAAATTGAAAATACTTCCATAATTAAAAATTAATAAAATCATAACTTTTAAATAATACATACATATATGTTTTTAATATCATAAACTTGAAGTTTGAAAATAATATATATATACATAAATATAGTAAACCCTTATATATAATGAGCTTTTTAAAATTAAACATTGAATATATAAAGCTTTTTAAAATAAATATAGTTTGAAAATAAAATAATCCCCTTAAATAATTATAAACTTAAGATTAATGAACATGAAAAATTATTATAACATATAAATGTATATATATCTTGAAATTTGAAAATAATATATAATTATGTGTATGCACCCTTAAATATAAATTGGGAATTATAAACCTTAAAGTGAATAACTGGAAATTTGTTTGAAAATAATAAATACATATAATAACACCCTTACCTATTTGCTAGAAACCAAAGGATAAATTTCCTTATTTGGGTGTTTGAACTGAAGGAAGGTAGTGGATCCTTCCTTTCTTGAACTAAGTGATCAAACTAGATGGAAAAAGAAGAGAATGATTTGTCTTGGGTTTTTTGAAATGAAGGATAGGGGTTCTCTCAGTAATCAGAAACGTATATATACACATTTTCGGGTGAGGATAGGTGTCAATAATGATTTCCAGGGAAGTTAGATATTGTTTAAAATAGTATATTGTATCTATGGGTCTCAAATGATGTGTTTTAAATATTTTTTAATGTGTAATAATCCTACTATACAGGATAAAATAAAAAACCTGATTTTGTCAGAAAAAATAAAAAACTCGATTTAAGTTGTTAAATGATTATACAAATGTATTTAAGCGTGTTGTTTGGCTTCATGAAGCAAGGATTTTCTCTGTAGTTGATGTTTCTATGGTTCAAGAACCTAAAAAATAGTTTTAAGGTGGGGTATCGATGAAAGGTTAGTGTATCATACTATTAATTGGTATACCTTATTGGAATTACCGTGTGGCGAAAGGATATCGAAGGGACTCCTTTGATGGAGATGGAACTGATTGAAGAAGACAACGATGTAGAATTGACTTAGATTTTGGGTGAAGCTGATGAGTAGTCTAGGTTTCAGAGGGTTTCATGAATAAGACTAAGGTCGGGGTGATCGAATGGTTGTGACAAATTGATCCAACGACTATGATATAGCTGAGGTGTTAAATGGTGAATAGTGCTCACAATTTCAATCCCACATAGAAATTTTTCTTAATTTTTTGCTCCCATATAACCCATTTTGTAACAATAAAGTGACAAAAAAACTAATAGGCCTTATACATGGGCCTATATAGGTGATCTCACCTAACTAATGCACACATCAGGCCATAGCCTACCTAATATATGTTTCCTCCAAGTGAGGCTCTCTTGTTCTCTACTAATTCTTGGGCTAGCCATGGTTGATGCTTACCACTATGATTGAACCCTATTAGGTCTCACAAATTTGGTTGAGGTCTCCCATGGTTTATCCCATGTTAGTTGGCCATATAAATTTTTAGCAAACTATATTTTAACTATAACTTATATTATTTTAAACTCACTCCTTTGTGATAAATTTTTACAACTAAATTGATCTCTTAATTAATTCTTATATGAAAGTTCAACACTTTAATATTAATATTCCTATTTATAATTATTTAACTTTACTAATATGACACTTTATGTAATATTTGATTAATTTATAATTATATTCTAAGTTGAATCATGCATATGTACACTTTATAAAAGGTTTTCAATGGTTATTTTCTCATTTTATTATTACAAATAATTTTATTTTTTTTGAAAGCCTCAATGTATATAAACCAACATCCACAATAATTTTTTTTCTATAAATAGTTTACTTAGAATGTATTTTAATAAATTAACTCTATGCATTTTATTATTTTTCTCGTGATAATGATTCATGTTTTTTCACTTATTTGTATTTTTATCATGTTAATCTTTGGAGGGCTCCTATTAATAATGGATCTAGATGAAATGATCTACAATATTACTGCTTGCATGTTTGTTTTAATTTTCCCCCTTTTATTTATAATGGTTATTTTATATTTAAAATTCATGAATCTTTAGTCGGAAGATGTGTTCTTCTAATATATTTTAATGTATCATCGTTATTTTTAATTAGATATATTTCTTTATAAGGCTTATTTATTGCATCCATTAATGAATAGAATCGATTAAAATTATGGGATGTTACATGAGATCTAGACCTTAGTGGTCACATTTTATTATCTTGTGAGATGATAGCGGTAGATTATTATAAGGTAAGGTAGTTTCAATTAGTATGGTTTTTTTCAATATATCTTATATTTTATAATTCCATATGCTTCACCACACAATTTTATAGGAAAACCGACACCCAAATGTTTTTTAGGGGGGGTCTCCAGCATTCAAGATGGTGAGGGAATGGATAGCTAACTTCACCCCATCCCCTACTCTACCTTCGATTTTAGTATACTATATGGGCATACCTGGGATATGATGGCTTAAGGTATCGGGTATATGCTCACATGGGTTGTGATGGATCTTAGTTTATTATAAATTTATGTGTAGGTTGTAATGGATTAAGGTTATAATACATACTTGTATCCAGTCATGGTGGTTATGGATTCTCATGGGATTACATGCATGGTTTGTAATATATTGAGTTATAATGCATGATACATAGGTTGTGGTGGAATCCAGAATTTTTCTTGGTAACAGATTAGACAATGATGATGAGGTTATGTCGGTATGTAGAGGATGTGGAATGGCTATGATATGATTTTCCAATTTAGGCTAGGATGACTTATAGGAGGGATGATAATAGTATGTGAGTTTTTGGGGCATGAGAGTGAAAAACTAGTGGGGAAATAGAAGCAAGATACTTTCAATTACATATATGTTTTAATAGGTATACTCTTACTTGTATGTGTTACTTTTTGAGAGAGTCGTGGTGAGGATGAGATATAGTTTTATATGTTTAGGTAATGAGTTGGTTTAATTATGTATTAAATAGTCTATAGTATACTTATTTCACATTTTTCATGAGATATTTTAGGGAGTATCCTACAAAGGTCACTTTTATGCTCATACTATGTATATATAAACTATCTTTTTGGTCCATAGGAGATGTTTGGTGATTGAAATGGACATTAATAACTCGTAGAGTGGATATTGGAATTAATTTCCACTAACTAGGATCTATATTTAATATTTTTTAGTTGTTTTATGTTATGTATAACATTACATCCATGTATTGGTATTACTTATTTATTTGTGGATGGTTTTGAATGGGTGCCTCCCATCTTATATCAGGTTCCTTTAACTTACATAAAGAGGGAAATTCCTCCCATTTGATATTACATACCCTCAATGTTAGTCACTGACCCATATCCTTTTATAGGTGGGATTTAGGGTTCATCATCTCTCTCTTAATTTTTGGTCTAGGAAGGGTACCAGTGGAGGGGGTAAGGAAAGATTGGTATCAAAGACAATGGTTCGGATATAGGATGGATTTTATAAATAGTCACTAGTGAGGATGCATTTGTTGGTAGGGAAAAAGTATCAGCTGGACTTAGTATGTGATGTAAACAAGGGAGACCATCTAGGAAGCAATATTTTAGGGGTCCATGTGAACTGACTCGATGGCCTTTAAGTTTACTAAATATGTTAAGTAAAGTGATGTTGCTTGTTGGTTAGACAACTAGGTAAGGATCATGCATCATGATTGTCTGTACCTATGTTTGAATTAGGTTAAAATTTAAATAATTAATTAACCATAAATATTCCATATTCCATGTTTAGTAATTCCATATTGTTTTTTCTTTTGCATTAATGGATAAAAGTTGAATTCATCATCAAGTTTTTGCTGGAGATGTTTAGCAAGATGTGTCAGCAAATCATCTCAAAGTTAAGGTTGATGATGATGAAACTTAGAGGAGGAAACTCTAATATTTTTAGTGTCAATGCATATATAAGTATTATGGATTTATTTCAGATCAGGAAACTGAGACTTGGCTGGAGGATGTGGATATTTACTTTGGTTCAATCCATACTCTAAAGGAGAACTTGGTTTCCTTTATTGTAATGATGCTGCATGGGGAAGCTCGGTAGTGGTGGTTATTATTTCTCAGGGATTTCAAGGAGTAATTTGTTTTGTGGGAGAAGTTATGTGATTAGTTTTAGTATGAGTTCCTTTCTTCAATCACAAAGGCGTCTTTTCCATGGGGAATTCTTACCCTTCGTTAGGGAAATTATAGTGTATGGGAGTTCAATATCTAAAATGAGAAACTCTTTCACTATGCTTAAAAACTTTTACCATGTGGGGAATCTAGGGAAAGGAATTTTGATGAGTCTTTGTTTTTAGAGATCTAACTTCAAGTCACCACATAATTTTGAAGTCATATATCGATGTGCTAGTGATAGAAACATTCATTAAGAGGATGTTAATTGAGACTGAATCATCTCAGGAGGGGAATCATAAAGATTCTATATGGAGTAGAGTGGTGGCTATAATTTCTCAGTTTACTAGTTGGAAGGAGTTTCAAAGATTGGGGGGTCAGTTTCATCTTTATTCATCACATTTCACAAGATATTGTATTTTTTATACCCCTACCAGTGGATTAGGCATGTTTTTTTATTATTGTGGAGGTTATAGCCATTAAAAGTAAGAGTGTTTAAACTTCCTTAGAATTCATCATGGATCTAGATACCCTCTTCAGGGTTAGTCATTATAGTAGTATCCTATAAGGAAGAAACAGGGTGCTTCAGTATATTATTAGAAAAGAGGGGATGGGTTAGAAAGAGGATTTCCTAATAATTACCCTCTTCCTTAAGGATATCTAATAGAGTACAGTCATAGAGGTGATCACCATTTGGGATAGACGAGTTGTAGAGGAGGTTTTGGTTGGATAAATTCCTTATATTTGTCATCACCATGTGATCCAGATTTTATGTGAGGTACTTTATTCCTATTTTATACTTGGCTGTATGTATTGTTTAATTCAAGAGCTACATACTTCTTCATTTCACCTACCCTAGTCCATGCTTTAGGACTTAAGTGGAGAGACTGCCAATGTACTTGGAATTGACTATGCTAGTAGGAAGTCAAGATAGCCTATATGATGTTTTTATAGATTATAATTTTATTCTAGGGTAGTATCACTCTTGAGAAGACTTCATATGTTTTTGGATACAACCATACTACATCATCCTTGTAATGGATTGGTTGTATTCAGTGCATGCTAATGTAGATTGTTTTAAGCATCTCATCACTTTCTATGATTTTGATGGAGATTTTTATGTGTGTTTTAGTGAGAAATAACCTCATATGAGTTAGAGGCATGTTGAATCTATGTCTTATTTGAAGTCTAAGATTATGTTGAGTTCTATAGAGTATCATTTGATGGTGTTTCATAGGGTCATCGAGGAGTACCCTGATTTATTTCCTAAAGAGGTTGAGATGTTACCCCCTCAATTAGCGATCAAGTTCATGATAGATTTTTGGTTGGTAATCAATCCAATATTGATGCCTCTATATAGGATATAACCTTATGAATTATGAGATCTATGGATTTAAGTTGATAATCTTTTGTAGAGAGAATTTATTTGACCTAGTGCGTCACCTTGGGTGATCTAGTTCTATTTACAAAGAAGGCATGTAGTAGTCTATTTTTGTGTATCGATTATTTCCACTTGAATTAGGTGACATTGAAGAACTATTACCCTCTTCCACATATTAACGATCTATTTAGTTGGATAAAAGGATCTAGTTGGTTCTCAAATATTTATTTGTGGTCAGGATATCATCTGATGTGAGTGAAGGATTAAAATATCCTAAAGACTATTTTCTGAAGTCATTATGAACAATATGGGTTCATTGTGATACCATTTGGTGTTATGAATTCTCAATCCATGTTCATGGGACTAATGAATGCATTTTTTTGTGAGTTTCAAGATCAATTTGTGGTGGTGTATATCAATAACATATTTTGTGTTCTATAAGTCATAGAAGGATCACATAGAGTATCTTTGAGCTATTTTTGGATTTCTTTATCACCAAATGTTGTTCAGGAATCTATCAAAGTGTGGTTACTATCTTGTGAGTTTTGTTTCTTGGGAAAAATTGTATCTCAATGTAGATTATTCATGGATCCTTTGAATATTAAGGAAATCATTTCATAATCATACTGAAAGAATATTGCAGAGGTATAGAGTTTCTTTGGTCTTGTTGGTTATTACAGGAGGCCCATTCCCAATTTATCTTAGATTTATAATTTCATGAAAACATTGGCTTGAAAGTATTAGGAATTTGTGTGGACTAACCAGTTCTAGGATATTTATGATAATTTAAAGGAGAATATGGTTATTGTGTTGATTCTATCATTACTAAAGGAGGGAATTGTGTTCAATGTTTATTAGAATGCTTTACAACTTGTCTTGGGTTGTGTTTTGATATACCATATGGAGTTTATTTCTTATGTGACTTGGCAGTTATGGCCTCATGAATGTAACTATTCCACTCATGACCTAAGCTTGTTTTGGTCATGTTTTTTATAAATTTATAGTGGAATTACCTCATTGGTGAGTTCATTTTGGTCTTCATAAATCACAAGATCCTGGGATATGTTTTCTCCAGTGTAACTTAAATTTATGGAAATTATGGTGGATTTAATTCTTGCAATATTATGATTTTAATATTTTTTACACATCAAGAAAATAGAATATTATTGAAAATCTCATGAGGGATGGTTGAAGGATATTCAACATTAGATATTGTTTTAGGGAAGTATTTTTATTCCTTTGGTGATATATGACATGGTTATTTGTGAATTACATAGATCACATTTTTTTGTACATCCTAGGGTGAAAAAGATTGTATCATGCCTTGTAAGGTTATTTTTGATGGCTTGGTATAAACATATCAGTTTTAGAGTCTTTCATTTATTGTTTGGTTTACTAGAAGGTGTAGTATAAACATCTTATTTTAGGTGTTTTTATTTAGCTACTTGATGTTTCACAATGGATTTTGGGGGGATATATTGATATACTTCATCATAAGTTATCCTAGATTTTAGGAAATTTTTTATAAGATGTGATTGGTCATGGAGATCTTAACAAATTCATCTTGCTTCTTAGTTATTAAGGAGTTCATCACATTAGAGGTTCTATTGAGGAAATATCTATAGGAGGTGGTGATGCTTTATGGGGTTTAAAAAATGATCAACTCTAATTGTGATCCTTGTTTTATCTCTAGGGTTTTGGAGCGGTCCCATGTCACAAACCATCCTGAATACCCTAGTACATTGATACTAGAACTAGCCTTGACATAGCCTAAAGTAAATTCCCAATTCCCACAGGTTGGAAACTAGAACTTAGAATCATATAAAGATCAAGATGGAATGTTTTTGACATAAGATAGGGGAATATAAAAAATATAAGTTTGTATTTTAACACTCCTTAAGGATAAAGTACCAGAATCAAATAGGTAAAACAATACCCAAAAAGAACATCATCATAGGAAACAAAATATATCAAGATAAATCACAAATAAAACCCATGTAAGGGGTGGACCACATCTCTACTAGTCACCTCCATCACTCTATGTCCCACGAATCAAGTACACATGCCTCATCTAATAAGTGCTTCCCTTTACTTGAAACTTTCATAAGATAATCAACAAATGCCTGAAGGAAAAGTTAGGGTGTGAGAAAAAGAGCCCAATAGGATACCACTAGAAGATTCCAATATAAATTCCATAAGAATAAACTATTTATTCTTTTTAATTTAAATAAAACAAGACATGGAAATTCATTTACATATTTTCAATAAAACATGCATTCAACTCAAAAATGGTAGATATATCAAAATAATATTAAAGGAAAATTTTATATAAAACATTTATATAAAATTATTTTCATGAATAAAATAGTTCTATAACCAATGGAATGGAAAATCAAATCAAACACTAAAAATAACCATGATAATAAGACCTAAGGTATGCTATTTTTGGCTATAGGATCCTCAAACTTCTCATTTATCAACATGGCTCAAGATATATGTGCACACTCAAATAAACTCACCATCAAGGTACCCATTATGGGAAATCAATCTACACCTCATTAGGGGAACTATCAAGGGAAATCATACCAAAGTTGGTTTAGTTAGTGTTTTCATCATCAATCCATTTTTATGGAGTCAAAGTCCTAGAATGATTTTCTAAATAACCACTAACTACATAAGCTCACTTGTTCTTCAATAAATAAATAAATAAATCATGGTAAAATTAATCATTTCAATACATTTAATCAATGAAAGTTCAAATGGACAAAATTAGTTTTCAATATGCCTTTTCAATTTCAAAACCAAATAATATGTTTTCATCAATTCATTCCTTTTCAAATAATCTTTCATTTTTATCCAATTTTCTCAATAATCACATAAAATAATTTAATCAAATTCACTTTAAAATCAATCAATCAATTTTATCAAATCCACCGAAAAATTTCAATTCCATTGAAATTCATTGTTTTTAATAATTTCATGCCATTTTTAAATCACAAAACAAATAATCTCAAATATGGGTTTATAAATCATTTAAAAACTTATTTCAAATCATACAAGAAAATATTTTAGGGAAAATCCTTATGAAACAACCAAAATTTAATCAAAAAAACAAATCAACACCCGCAATGAGAACGAAAATGATAAAATAGGTGAAGGAGGTCAAGAAAAAAACCTAGAATCAAGATCAATTGAAATGGATATTAGATCCATCAATAACATGATGATCTATCACTATCTAAGAAGGAGATAAGTGTAGATTAGAAGAAACCACACTAGAGGATATTTAATTACCATAGAGGGATCAAGATCTTACACCGACACTTAAATTCATATGATAGGAGATTTAGAGAGCTATGGAATCCTCTAGAGAGCCTCTAAAAGTGAAGAAACCTATTAGTTTTGAGTGGGGGGTGTTAGGCACCTTAAACAGGGGTCCCAAAATTTTTATTTTAATTTTTAGAGGAATTAAAAACTAAGTGCATAGTTTGTTGAATGTGTTTTATAATTAGTAGTAATTGTGCTCCCTAACTATGTTCCCCTATTAGACTTCTATATTGGGTGAATGGTTTATCCACAATATTAAAATAACTATATTCCAACTATTAAAAAACAATTTTCTATAGGGTTCATGTTTTGGAGGGGTGGATGTATGATTTGGAAAAACCGTGTTCCCCCTTCCAATAGATCAACATTAACCGCATGGTTTTCCCTAACCATGCACTAACCATTAACAGCCCTGAAAGGTTCTAAAATTATAAAAAAAACTCCCAAAATGGACCCAAAGAAAGACCTATATAAATAATAATCAAAAAAAAGCTTCAATAAATACCTAAAATAATATAACGGGATTTTATAACCTCCGCACCATAAACACTTTCTATCCTTAGAAATCCTACCAAGAAGATTATATATCAAATAGATGATGCCACTGCTTTATCATCAGTGCCTTATGCTCCCAAGTCTCATGAGAATCATAACTATGCTTCTATAGCACATAGACCAAATGTATCATCTTCCCACAAAGAACCTTTATCTCAGAATCAACAATCCTGACTAGATACTCAGTCACGAATAAATCAGGTTCAATGGTCATTTATAATGATTGGAATAATATTTATATCAACTCTATATCATCTCCATTCTTTGATGATTCAACTAAATAACTTTCATAATCTCTTGAACCAAACTCGATCCAACCAAGGAAGCTTCACCATTCTCTGACCAACACAACATAGACCTAAAAGTTTGACTATACAAGGCCTCAAAAAGATCCATCCAAATTGCAGACTGGTAACTATTATTATATTCAAACTCAACCTCTGCCAAATGTACATCCCAAGATACACTAAAGTCAAGAACATAAGCACAAATAATGTCCTCAAGAATATTTATACCCAATTCTATCTATTTATCCATCTATGGATGATATGTCATGCTCAAACATGACTAGGATCCCATTTCCTTATAAATTCCTCTCCAAAAGTGAGAAGTAAAACACGGATCCCTATCAGAAACTATAGTTGATGGAAATCCATGAAAATTTACAATCTCTTTCTCATATATATTTCCCAAATCCTTAAATTTAGTTAGGTCTAAAGTGAGTATAATGTGATCCAATTTTGTTATCCTAATGATTATGAACCATATCACATTATTCCATTTATGGGTACATGGAAACCCAACCCCAATGTCAATAGGTATCTCATCCCACTTCCAAGTCGACATTGGAAGTGGCTGAAGAAAACTCAAAGGTCTCTGGTGCTTAGATTTTTCATGTTGTTAAGTATAAAAATGATAAACAAACTCAACAATGTCTTATCTCATACCTAGCCACCAAAATCATTGTCGTGTTCCATATAACATCTTATTGGTTCCAAGGTTCACCATCCATTGGGAATTATGGAAATCACATATCATAACCTTTATCACAGGAAAAGTCATAAAGTACCAATTCTAGAAACATAGGATTCCCTATAAAGAGAATTACTACTCACCAATGGTCTCCCTATCATAAAGAGAGTCCCCAATTTCATGGAATTCAACATCAAGTTGTTTCTCCTAAAGAATCTTATCAATAAGATAAGAGGTTAACTGAATATTCTCTATAATAATCTCGATTGAATCCCCTTAGACTATGAAATGAAAATGAGAAAAGAGGGTCATCATATTTCAATCTTCTGATGATTCTTTCGTAGCCTATGTTATATGTTTCTGAGGTGTCCAATGGGTTGTTCAGTCACACTAAGAGGGGGTTGAATCATGTGTGACTTGTTTTTATTGAATTATTTTCTTTTCTTTAAACCCATTCAAACCTTTATCACCTATTAGGATGAGTGGTTCCGGTATGTAATGCAGAAATTAAATGAAACAAAGCACATACAATTTTTATAAGGCTCTATACTAATACCTATATCCTTGTTGTAACTGGTTATACCCCTAGTTACATATTATTCATTGTATGTATATGGTTACATCTAGGGAAAGTCTCATTTCCTTGAACAATAATTCCCACAGTGTTCCACTCTAGAGTATCACTAGAGATCACAAGTTAACACCTACACAAGTGACTCTTGATTCCCATAGGAGGATCTTTATATTTCATCCCACAACGTTACCAGTATCCAACCAGCCTAATACATAGTCCCATTAGATACTTATTATACTTCATAGTCCCACTAAAGACTTCCACAATCTTTAGTCACAAAATATTTGATCCATTGAGAGGATGATCTCTTGATCTTCCTCCATAAGCTTGCTAGATCAAACTGACCCATGTATAGTTCAAGAACATTTTTTCGATTTTTTTCTTGCTCAAATAATAATGTTCACCTATAATGGTAATCTACCTCAGTACAACACTGCTCGGGAAATTCTTTCTTCTTCTAAATTCTTGGACTCATATAATATTGAATAACTTAGTTATAAAAGTCTTCTGAAATAATTCTTCAGAATCAGTATAAAATCACTACACATTGATTATGAAATATATATTTCATGTGCATCTATTTCAACCTTCATCCATGTATAAAAAATGCATGGTGTTCTCAACATAAAATGAACAACAATACAAATGCACATACTTCACACTTTCATGCATGTGTTATTTCATGTGCATACATGTGTTGTATAATAAAAACTCTTTGTACTACCTCATTTACTTCTTTACTACCTCATAAAATGTATATTGCCTTAGAACATGCACAATATATTTCTCCTTGTTTCTTCAAGTGATGTGTGTGAGATTACTCACATTCATGAACACACTATTCATAGTATACTTTTCACTACCTTCTCAATCTGTTTTCACCCAAAAAAGCTACACATGTACACTACCTATGTTCTATGAAAGGGTATCAATAATGTGCATATTCACTATACCTTTCTTCTACATCATGTGCATAAATACTTCATAAAAAACTGGATGTTCTCTATTCAAATCTTAACAGTGTATGCACACAATTCAAATACTTCACACAAGTATAGTATGCACTATCTTTTTCATGCAAACCATAACGCTAGTATAATTCATGGGATTTTGGTGCTATGTGAAAAATAGTAGATATGCATGTAAATTATCACACAAACTAGTATGGATTCACAGTATCAGTTATTTAAAGGGCTAATTTTATAGTTTTAAACACTTTTTGAAGGCATGTGGATCCCTCTTATCTTTCATGTAAGATTATCACAAGATAAGGATTCTCCTTCACAAACCAAAGGGTCATGGTGTCTCTATTTTAATAAAAAAATGAGAGCACATATAAGTTAAATTGAAACAAAAAATGATATCACCCTCAGGTATTTATAGTCAACACTCCACTACATGAAAACCAACTTTCTTCAAATTTCATGAAAACTTGAATCACCATCAACGAAATTATCAAATTTTCTTCCCACTATTTTTTTCTTCAGTTTGAACTTTGTTATAGGATAAAAACAAGGTTGCATATAATTTCAATCAATTTTAAATATTTATGATAATTAAATTATGTTCAAATGTCTTAGCTCAAGCTTTGGATGATGTTTCATGGAGATCCTGATGCACATTAATCCTCAGGTGAGCTCGAGGTAAAAGATGAGCTTGGCACCATGATCGAACGGCCCAGAAGATTTGATCAAATGGCTCTATTTCTTTCTAAATTTTTTTAAAAAAAAGGTACGGTACCTAGATATCACTAATCTCACATTAAAACAAAATTTTGTTCTTCTATACCTTATAATAAAAAGCATGCCACTATAACTCTAGAATTGGTTACCACTCAAGACTGCTCACTCTTTTTGGCAACGTACCATGATAACACCCTACTCCACCATCATGTTGCCCCATATGGTGGTCATTTCTGCTCTCATGTGCCTTTATAAGAACCCTTCTTTCAATACCTCTTCTACCATGCAGGTTTCTCGAGGTTGAACTTGCACACCTCAGTAGTGGTGTGGGTCCCTCAGCTTATTGTAGGGTTGGATATTTTTTAATATACAATCCATATAAAAACATAAGCTAAATTCCATATAAAATATCAAATCCATTCTTTAATCCAAATTCTATATGAAATACCAAGCCAATATAAAATATCCTCTTACTCAAATACTCTTGATCTAATTTCTTCCTCATCAAATTCATTGTTGAAATCAATGTGTCATTATCAGTAACACTGACACATGTATTTGAACTTAAGACTAGATATACAATCATCACAATTAAAACTCATTGAATTTTAATATTATGAACTAATTTAAAAAAATAAAATTCAATAAACCACTTGGTTTCTTTAGTTTCCTACTTGAAGCATCAACAACAAGATTTTCCTTAATAGGGGTGCAGGCAATGTTGAAATCAAAAAACTATAGAAAATCTACCAAATGCCCCTAATGGAGGTTTAGATATTATTGAGAGAAGATATAACTCAATATTTTTTTGTTAAAAATAAATATTAAACCTTTCAACAAAGATGTAATTTCACCACCTCTTAAGATCATGTATCATACCTGTGATTTCAAGATCATGGGTCGGATAATATTTTTTCATGTGTTCTAAGCTGCCTGGAACCATAGGCTACCACATGATTACCTTTTGAAAGAACATATCCCAAACCCAAACTTGATGCATTGAAAAATACCACATATCCCTTCCCATCCTCTATAAGATTCAACACTGGCATAGAATTAAAAATACATTTTATATCATCCAAAGAAATCTAACATTTCACATCCCACAAAAAACTTCAATCTCTTCTGAGTGAGTGTGGTTATTGGAGAATCCAACTTCAATAAATCTTTAACAAATATACGGTAATACCCTATCGATACTAAGAATATCAAAATCTCAAAAACATTTTTTTGTTCATCTCATGTCATAACAGCATTCACCTTCTCAGGAGCAACTAAGATACCATGATCTGAGGCCATGTCTCCCAATAACTTCACTTCCCAAATCCAAAAAACACATTACAGAATATTCATGTAAATTATGTGATCTATCAAGATTTATAGAAGTAATATCAGATGATGCACATGATCCTACTCAGTTTTGGATTAAACCAAGATGTCATCAACAAAAACAACCACGAACATATCAAGGTACTCATTGAATATAATAGTCAATCCATACCTTATGAGAATTTATACAATTTATCCTAAAAATGATATCAATAGGTTTCATGTCCAGAACCAAAATAACTCTAGGTTATATCAAACTATGATAATAGAAAACACAAGAATGACATCGAATACCCTTATCTCTCTTTGTTTTGAGGGGTGTAGTATTATCCATCACATATAACAAATGCTTTATAGGAAGGTTTAGTAGGTTCAAAGCATGAGTCAATATATATGAGTAAGATTCACCAGTATCAAATAAATTAGTTACTAAAGATGAAATTATAATGATGGTACCTCTCACAGTCACTAAACCTACATCATCTCCCTTTGGATACTCTTCTACTACATGAAGAAGATTCATTATAGATTCCTATGGATAGAAACCATTATTCATTGAATCATATAATTGTACAAAATTACTTTTAAGTGATAATGATCATTTTCCATAATATGGAGAGAAAAATATGTGATGGAGCATATATAAATGACTTGAAAATCCACAAAAACTATAGGTCTTGGGTGACTCAGTGTAAACCCATATTGAATGCCTAAACTTTTCACACTTAAAGTAAGTCATAGGGACTCTTCTAGGAACTAAAGGAGTTTTAGATATACTTTATATCTAGAAGCACCATGGGACTCATCATGATTTCTATTTACCTTAAAGTAACTCATAGAACTGCCACTTGGAGAAAAAGGAACTCCCATCAAGCCTAACTTAATAGACAGATCAAGCTCATCCATAAATTCTCTATCTATTACATCAATATAAGGTGTTAGATTCAACATGAATACTTGAGATCAGATGTCAACATGAAGTCCCATATCAAACCTTCAAGACTTCGATTTATTATTTATTATGACCTCAGAAGTAAACTAAACAATCTTAGTAAAATGGTTCGCATACTCTGTCATGGTATTGTCACCATGATCGAGGCTGAGAAACTCCATGGAATTCATCATGACTATTTACTTTGGATAAAAATAATCATTGAAAATAACTCTAATGTTTCCCCACTCTAAAACCTCATGTTTCTTTATCATCACCATTGAATACAACCATCTTCTACAAGGTCCCTCTAGATTGAAGGTATAAAATTTCACTTTAATAGAATTAAGAATTTCCAAAAACTAAAAAATAAACTCTATATGTTTTAACCAATATTATGACTCTTGAGGATCATTAGATCCTTGAAAAGATAGTGGTTTCTGGTGAATAAACTCTTGATCATGATTTCGAGATTCACCCCTTCAAGGTTCCACTACCAGATCATGAATGGGAATGGGTGCGGGTACCTATCCTAGAGCTTGGATAGCATGCACCACTATCTCAATAAGATTCTAGTCTACTAGAGGATTCACTCGCTTTGTTTCACCAACATTTTCCTCCTATGTCCCATTTAAACATATTCTTAGAGGCATGATTCTACAAAACATCAACAGACAAAACTGAAGCATCAACAATGACATATGGATCATCAAATCAATCAAGATATATAGGAATATCAATTCCATCAAATAGATTTCAAACTTCTAGTATTTCAAGATTTTGAGGTTATTTTTTCTAAAATCATATAATAATATCAAATTATTCTTTAAAGAGACTTTTCCCAACCACCCATGGTGACTTAAGACTGGTTATGTTGAGATCTGGCCAGGAACTCACTCATAACTACCTCTTAAGTCACAAAAATTCTACCTCTTATCTACCATGAAAACCCAGACTATATACTAACTTCAAAAAAATATGAATAACCTACACATATGATACCACTTTATCATGAACCATCTTGGATACCTTGGTACATTAATACCCAATTCAGCCTTGACATAGCCTGAAGGGAATTCCTGATCCCTATGAGTTGGAAACTAACACCTGGAATCATATCAAGATAAAAAGGGAATGGTTTTTTCAAATACATTAGAAGAAAAACAAAACAAGTCGGTATTTCAACACTCCTCAAGAATAAAGTACTGAAATCAAACAATTAAAACAATATCCAATTAGAAAATCATAAAAGGACACAAAATCTATCAAATATTAAATAAAAACCATGTAATAGGTGGATCACATCTCCACTGGTCACCTCCATCACTCTAGGTCCTACAATTCATGTACACATGCCTTCTCCAATTGGTGTTTTCCCTTTAATTAAACCTAGCATAAGATAATCTACAAACACCTAAAGTCAAAGTTATGGTTTGAGAAAAAGGGCCCAATAGGATACCAAATTAATATTCAATAATAAATTCCATAACAATAAAACATTTATGCTTTTCAATTTAAATAAAAAAGGCATGGAAAGGGATTTACATATTTTTAAAAAAACATGCTTTCAAATCAAAAGATGGTAGATATATCAAAACAAAGTTAGATAAAAAATTTATATAAAATATTTAAATAAAATATTTGGAATTGATAAAATATATCTATAATCAATTACATGTTTAATTAAACTAAACACAACAAAGAATAATTCTAACAAGCCCTGGGGTATATTATTTTTTGGATATAAGATCCTCACACTTCTCAGTTATCAACACATCTCAAGATATGTGTGAACACTCAAATAAATACCCCATCAAGGGACCCATTATGGTAAATCAATATACACCCCATTAGGGGACCCATCAAGGGAAATCATTCTGAACTTGGTTTAGTTATTGTTTTCAATATCAATCCATTTCTAGGGAGTCATATTCATATAATACTTGTCCTAATAACCACTAACTACCCCATCTCACATGTAATTCAATAAATAAATCAATCAATCATGGGGAAAATAAATAAATTCAATATAGTTCATTAATCATAATTCAAATTCCCTAAATTAGTTTTCAACATGCCTTTTCAATTTCAAAACTAAATCATAGGTTTTCATCAATTCATGCATTTTCAAATCATATTTCATTTTAATACAATTTTCTCAAGAATCATATCAAATAATTTCATCAAATTCACTTTAAAATTAATCCATAATTTTTCTAAAATCCACCCAATAATGTTGATTCCATTTAAATTGGGGGTTTTCATAATTCTATTCCCTTTTTAAATAACATATCAAATCATCTCAAATCTAGGTTTTTAAATCATTTAAAAATCATTTCAAGTCAAATAATAAGAATAGTGTTTTAATTTTAGGGAAATACCTTATGGAACCACCTACCATTAATCATGAAATCGAATCAACACCAAAAATGGGAATGCCAATGAGAACAAAGGTGAAGAATATTAGGGAAACAAACCTAGAATCAAGATCCATAAAAATGAATATTAGATCTATTAATAACATGATGACTTACCACTATCTAATAAGGAGATAAGAGGAGATAAGAAGAAACTAGAAAAGAGGTTATTTACTTACTATAGAGGTATTGAGATATTATATTGGAACATAAATAAAAAAATATGAAGAGGTTTGTAGCACCAAGGAACCCTCTAGAGAGCCTCCAAAAGTAAGGAAAACTGACGAGTTTCAATAGGGGGTGTTAGTCCTCATAAATGGTAGTCTTATGGTTTTTAATTATTTTATTGGGTGAATTAAAAACTATGCACACTATTTTTTATACAATTTTTATGGTTAGTAGTAACTATGTGCACTAACTGTGTGCCACTACTAAACTTCTAGATGGGGTTGATGGTTTGTCTCGATGGTTAAACTAATGATGCACTAACCATAAAAAACATAATATCCATAGGTTTATGGTTTAGATTGGTGGTTGCACATTTTGGAAAAATAGTGTTCCCCATTATAGTGGTTCAGCCTTCATTGCACGGTTTTCTTAGCCAAACCGCATAGTTTTCCCTAAATATGCACCCACTATATGCATCAACAAAAGGTTCCAAAATTCTTGAAAAACTCCCTAAATGACCCAAAAAATACCCAATCAAAGAATGATAAAAAAAATTGTAAATAAATACCTAAAAGAAGGTAATATATGTTACATCCTAAGTATGTTTTTTACCTTATTTTTTTCTAAGAAATGCCTTTAATCTACAGACTGATGGTCAAACATAGTAAACTATCAATACTCTAGAAGATATATTGTACACAATAATTTTGAATTTTAGAGGTTTTTGGGTGGGGAACCAACCTTTGGTGGATTTTTCTTATATTGATATTTATCACTCCACTATTAGTATGGATCTATTTGAAGCGCCATATCATGACCTTTTCGATCTTCATTGTGTTAGACTGAGTTTCTAGAGTCCACTATTCTGGGATTGTAATTGTTGTAGAGAATTAAAGGGAAGGTAAAGGTGATTCATAAGTGAATAAATTCTATACATGATCATCATAATTACTATGTTGATCATAAGATGATGCCTCTATAGTTCAACATTATAGATCAAGTATTCTTGAAGGTATCACCTCATCATAGGAAATGAAGGCTCGGTCATGGAATTAATCTATCTCTTTAATTTTTTGGATATTTTGAGGTGTTAGTACATACTGGAGCTATGGTGTATCATTTATCACTACCCCCACATATGAGCAAGATTCATGATGTTTTACATATTTTGTAGCATTTTTTATATCTTAATGATGATTATCACATCATCGATTAGAGTGAGTTAGGTTTTTAGGATGATATGGGCTTTGAGGATTAGAATGTTGAGATTTATGGCCATTGGGATAAGGTGTTGTATAGGCCTGTTATTCCCTTGGTTTATGTTCTATGGAAACACAGTGGTGTGGAGGCGAGAACTTGGGAGATAGAGTCGCAGATTCAAGCTAAATGCCCTATTTTTTATGTTTGATCCTTATAGATATATTTTTTTTTATTTTTTTGTTGAGATTATTTATTAGTGTATTATCATATTAATGTTGGGTGCTGGTTTATGAGATAGTTTTTATTCCTTGATATGGTGATTTCAGATGAATTTATATCTATTTGATGGGTATCTCCCCTGAGAGTTAGGTTTTGTATAATGGTGTTGTGTATTTATGTGTTCTTTCCTCATGATGTGTTGGTTTTGTTATAAATGTGGTGAGTTCCTATAGAGTTATCTAACAAGGTGGTTTTTTTGACCCCTTTGTCTTTCCTTCCTGAGTTTTGTTTTAAATTCTCAAGTATAATAATTATTTAAGAGGTATCATATATAAGGTCTTGGATTTCCAAATCCCTCCATTTTAATTTTATTGAGGCTTGGATGTGTCAAGAGGGTGTTCAAGGACCCTTTTATTTATTATTTATAAGTTTATTTAAATAATATTTAATTATTTTTGAATTTTTATATTACTCTTACATAAGACCCAATCCCTACGTGATGGTAAATCCCTATACCCTTACATAAATCCATTTTTACTTCCTTATTTAAGGGTGAACCTTATTTTTCATTGGATATATAAAGGTAATCTTGCAATTTATTTTTCTACATAAAGGAATATTAGTCTTGTGTAAGGGTGAGCATGTTTTTGAACTGTTGTATAAAAATACACCAATCTTCATTTGAAGGTAACTTGTATGTCATGTTAGGAATAGGTCAGATTTTTTTCTACTATTTAAATGTAGATCAAATCACATTTGTGGTTATATCTCACATTAGGTGAGTTTTGAACCAATGTAAGGGTATACCTGGTTCACATAAGGGTAAACATGATTTTACCTACCTTGTGTGAGGTTATATCTAAATCTCATGTTAGGGTAATGCCTTATGAGATGTGTAAATGATGTTGTAGTTACCCTTTCATGGTTACACCCTTCTATGTATTGGTAACCGTTTTATGTAAATAAAAATATGATTTGTCCCAAAATTTTATCTACAACATGTTTTTACAAAATAAAAGGAAATAAATATTGAAAACCAAGGATTTAAAACCAAATCTGAAGAAGATAAATCTAATATTTGGCTTGAATAAATTCGGGAGTTTTAAATGGGTTGTGTGTGGATAATAAAACAAAAATGGATTTAATTTGATTGAAATAGGTAAGTTTTGGCTGATTCTTTGGGGTTTTCCAATAGAAAATCTATCTTCTATTTTCAAAAAATAAAATCTTTCCACCATTAGAGTTTCCTTCTTTTTCCCTTGAGCCTCGATGATCATAGATTTATCATTTGAGTCCATAAATCCTTCTTAAAATCCATTACATTATTACTATTATTTTTATACCAACTCATATCTCTCTCTATTTTCTGTGTGGCATGTTTGAAGCTTCTTGTAGGGTATGGGATTCATTATCTCTCTTTTATTATATGTGCAAGTGTGAATCTATTATGCTTTAACCTATTGGGTAACAATGAAATTAACCAAAATAAAAGTAATAATCTATAGATTTATAGGAATAAATAGAAGGTATTATTTCATTTAATTTATAAAATTATTTCATAATATGGAAATTAATGAAATGAATCTAGAATAGAGATTTTTTATCACATGTGATTTATGGTTTTTTGTTAATTTCTTTTTGATTTTCTAAAAGTGTGCTATTTATTTGTTATGATTGTTTTTTTATTTAATAATGATTAATTTTATGTAAATTCATAAACAAAATTAATCCAAAATTATGAAAAAAATAGTGTAAAAGGTATGTAAATTTATAATTATCCTTCCTTGCAATTTGTTAAATATGGAAGTTATGCATGAAGCATATTTCCAGTTGATTCCTATATATTGTTAGCTATTGGTTATAGTTTTATTTTTATTGAAAACATAATCATAATTAATTGGTTAATTAAATATGGTAATAAACCACTTTTTTTCTAAAGATAATTTTTTGGGGTTGAGTTATCTTGTTCTTATTTGATAAATGCATGATTGTCTTGGTGATATGGACTTAGTTTCCTAGTGGGTGTGTAGTACTAAAAATACTTTTACCACCTTGAATGAATACTATAGGATGTTAAATACTTTATGTGGTTTTTTAATAACCTAAAATTGTTGGATAATTGATGAACAATGGTATAGTTTTCTCGAGGTTCAAATAATGGTTTGATACCGGTAAATGTAGGATGGAATGTGATGTGTGTAATGGTATCAGGGATGACACTATGGAGGTTTATATGAGTTGAGAGATGTAATTTATTATTGATTATATTATTGATTTTGATTTTGATAAATATTTTGTGGAATGATTTATTGTTATGATTCTCAACTTCTTTCTATAGTTGGTTCTATGCATGGCAAGTGCTTCTTTACATGTGGTATCTTAAGGTGAGTCATATAGTACCCATAAATTATGGAATGATAATTTGATTAATAATGAACCCATGTGATGGGGTGTTATTTATATAAATAATGATAAATTATTTATATATTAATGAAAACCATGGGGGTGGTTGGAATTTAATGTTCAAAAGGCATAGATATTAAGTCTAGAAATTATAATACTATTTAATAATCAGGTTAGAAAATAATGAATGAAATTATTGAACTAGATATAATGGTGGGATACTAAAATATGGTTAATTGATGGATTATTAAATGAATGGATAGTAAATTTTTAAATAACTAAGTGGAGATAATTAAATATTTTAATTGTGATGCTTATGTGTGTGCTTGAGATATAGACCTTAGTGGTGTCAGTCAGGTGTCTTTTGATATGATGGAAGTAGAAGATTATAAGGCTGTATAGTTTCCCTTAGTGTGTTTTTGTGAAATATATCTTATATTATAACATCTTGTTGCCTTATTTTAGGTATTTATTAACCTTTTTTATCATGGTTTAATTGGGTCTTCATTTGGGGTTATTTTGGAAAAAAAATAGAATTTTGGAACCTTTTGGGGCTATACACGTTTGGCACACAGTTAAAGAAAACTATGTGGTTTGTCCCAGAAAACCATATGGCCAAGTATGAGCCACTAGAAGGGGTGAATGGTTTTTCCAAACAATACAACCACCCCTCCAAAACATGCACCCTATGGAAAGTGGTTTTTCATGATTGGAACATGGTTAGTTTAACCATGGAACAAAACCATACACCCCATCTAGAAGTTCAGTAGGTGTACACAATTAGGGAACATGGTTACTACTAACCATACATATCATATAAAAAAATTGTGGTTTTTAATTCCCCCAAATTTTTAATTAAAAATATAAGGATCCCCATTTAAGATGCTTAACACCCCCTCCCCCATTCAACCCTAATCAGTATTTTATGCATTTAAAGGATCTATATGGTATTCCTTGGATCTATAAACCTCTTCTCTTGTGAATCGAAGTACCGGTGGAAGATCGTGATCCCTATTTGGTAAGTAAATCTCATCTCCTATGGTTTCTTCTAACCTCCTCTTCTCTCATTCTTAGATAGATATATCATCATGTTATTAATAGATCTAATATTATTTTATAGATCTTGATTCTAGGTTTTATTTATTGATATCCTTCACCTATTCCCTTTTTGGTGTTCCCATTATTGGTGTTGATTTGATTTTTTAAATAAATATAGGTTGTTACATATAGATTTTCCATGCAATTGAAACCCTGTGTTTCTTTTCTGATTTGATATTATTTTTTAAATGATTTAAAAACCTATATTTTAGATTATTTGAAATATGATTTAAAAATGTAATGGAATTGTAAAAACCCCCAATTTCAATGGAATTGAAATTTTTCGGAGGATTTGATAAAAATGATGGATTAAATTAAAATTGAATTTGATGAAATGATTTGATTTGATTCTTGAGAAAATTAGCTTCAAATAAAAGATAATTTTAAAAGGAATTAATTTATAAAAAATCTTTAATTTTTTTGAAACTGAAAAGGCATATTGAAAACCAATTTTTGAAATTTTAAATATGATTGATGAACTATATTTAAATGGTTTATTTACCCATGATTGATTGATTGATTGATTGATTAAAGCACATGTGATCCTGTGTTGTTAGTGGTTATTAGGATAAGCATGTAAGGACTCTGACTCCCTAGAAATGGATTAATGATAAAAATAATAACTAAACTAAATTTAACATAATGTCCCTTGATGGGTCCCTTAATGGTGATTAGATTGATTCCCTGTAATGGGTCCCCTAATGGGGTGTAGATTGATTTCCCATAATGGGTCTCCTAATGGGGGTTTAAATTGATTTTCTGTAATGGGACCACTAAAGGGGTGTTTATTTGAGTGTGCACACATATCTTGAGTCATGTTGATTAATGGGAAGTGTAAGGATCCTATATCCACAAACTAACATACCTCGGGTATTATTAGCATAGTTCTTTGTTATGTTTGATTTGATTAAATATTTCATTAATTATAGAACTTATTTATTCATTGCAACTATTTTATATAAATGTTCTATATTAATTTTTTTATTTAATCCTATTTTATTTATATTCCATATTTTTTATTTTGAATAATGTTTTGTGGAAATATGTAAATTCATTTTCATGCCTTGATTTATTTAAATTTAAAGCAAAAATGGTTAATTTTCATGGAATTTCTAATGAAATATTTTGGTGGTATCTTACTAGGATATTTTTCTCACACCCTACCTTTATAGTGAACCAAGATTATCATACATGGATATTACATCTTTATAGATGAATATTCATTACATTAAAAAAAACACGCCTGAGGTCCATAATATTTTAGATCCTTTGTAAAATTAGAAAAAAAATATTATTAATTCATGGAAGATATTCAATGTCTTCTATAAATAACTTCCCTTTTGTAATCTTACTATATTAAATTTCCTCATAATCTGGGGAAATAAAACATAAGAAAGGGTTAGCTCAAATTCTCAATAAGGGTAAAAAAGGGAGATACATAAGTATAACATGAACACAAGGGTATGGGAACATGATCATAACAATTTAAAACCCTAACCTTCATATCAAGGATCATAAACTTGAGTCATGGAATAAAGAATAGTAGTTCATAATACATAAATAATAATTGAATCAAATAACATGATCCATTAGAGGATAACATTGGAATAAGACATGGAATTTTTGGCATACATATAAGCATAGAAAATCATTTATGTATTAGTAAAGCATCACTACTAATACCATCATAGTGGAAAAAGTCCTTTAGTAAACCAATTTCACTCCCTATTCCAACCCTATCTTATTAAACCGGGTTTGCTCCCTATTCTAGCCTTGTCTTACTAAACTAGGTTCTCTCTATATTCAAGCCTTGTCTTACTGAACTGGGTTCACTTCTAATTTCATTCCTATATAATTTAATCAAGTTCACTTCTCATTCCAATCATGTCTATCTCAGGAGATATAAATCTTTACCCAATGTATTATAGGGATATATAGGTCTCAACTATCATATAATTAAATCATACATATGTGGGCCACAAGATTATAAACATTCATCAAATCATAACCCATGAAATGAAATGGGTATCATAAATATTTCATCATATCCTCACCTATGGGAAAGATACAGGTATCAGAATCATTTCATAGTAGAATAACCTGTGAAAATAAGCAGTTTTTATAATCATTTCCTCATGGTATAACCCTTATAAGAGAAATGGGTTTCATAAACAACATTTCATCACAAATATAAACCATTTGGAGAAAGAATAAGAATTTTAACCTCATATGATATCCTTATTAAGGCATATCTAACACAAAGAAATGTCATCTTAGATGGAAAATAATTTTCAAAGTTCATTTAAAACATTTATTAAGTAAAATAACCATTCAAATTAAAAAATCATTTTTAAAAAACATAAAACATTTTCAAAATAATTTCATTTTGAAATAATTTATTTAAAATATAAAAATATCCTAAATATTAAGGAAAAAAATATTTGAAAATAAATTTTAATACTTTTAAGTTAATCTTGAATTCATTTAGTGGACAAGAAATCAGGAAATATAGTGCATGTCATATATGCTAAAAACCAAGATTCATTTCACATTTTCAGTAAAAGCCAAACGGGTGTTGTTTTAAAAAATGACATGAAGATTCATTTTAAAATATTTTTATAAAAAAAGTAAAACATGGGTAAAATTATATTTTTATAAATCATAAAATAATAATAATAATAATTTGAAAATATTTTTAGAAGACATGGTTTTTGAAGAAAATAGATTTTCAACCGAAGAGAGAAAAAAAGTTAGATTTTCTTATAAACATTTTCTTAATAATTTTAAGTACCAAAGAGTGTAAAATGGTACCATTTATTTAATATATCAGGAATAAAAATATTATAATAAAATTAATTATAATTCTTGGGAGGTATATCTTGTGGTTTCAACTTTTGATACTTAATCATAAAAAATCCCGATAAATGATGAGATTGTAACATAAAACCTTTACCACTTTGGTAATATTGAATCATAATCCCCATGAAGTAATAACATAAAATGAAAGCTAAAATATAATTAATTTGAATAAATTAATGATATTACATGTAAAAGTTTATGTATATACACTTTGTTAATAATAAAGGTGTATAACTTAATGTACGTCTCAAAGAAGGCAAATTGAGACAAAAAACCCTTACCGCTTTAGAAACTTTTGAATTGTAATCCTCATAAAAAATATATCCTTAAATGGATATGTAAATATAAATAATTATTATTGTAATATTAATAAAATAAATTCATGGTTATTATACACATAATATAAAATAAATAGGTTGTGAACATGGCATGTGTCTCGCAAAAGTAAAAAGTGAGATAGAAATCCCTTACCTTAGGTCTTGACTTTCTTCGTACTCATTAAAAACTCCTGTATAATAAATATAAGTTTATTATAAATATAATTCAGAAACATATTCATATATATAATACCATATATTATTTTATTATTATCTTTTATTACCTATTTATTAAAAATTCCTTGGTAAAGTTATGTTTCAGGTAATAACTGCTTTATTTTTCGTATATGTTTTGATTTGTCATATTTTTTGTACTCTCACTATGATCATGGTCACATAATATCCAAAATGATAACCATGATATAAATATCATATATATTTATTATATATTTATTTATATTAATCCATAAAATTTAGTGATAGGAAATGAAATACATTGTTTATGGAGACGGTAGGTCGTATGCACACATGAACGTTGTTTTTCATTTTCTTATTGGGATGAAAGAAAGATAATTAAATGATATACATTATCATTATAGAATATTTTTTTATGTAATATATATCAAAAAAATTATTAAACCCATCCTTAATAAATTCTATGTATATCATGAACAAATCACATCGTTTTGCAAGGTGGTAGTCCGCCGTACACACGAACGACGTTATCGTATTCCTGCAAAATGCAACATATGATGGTATGTGTGATATAAAAATTTCAGAATCATAATAAAATAATAAATATCATATATATCATATATAAACAATAAATCTATCATTATTTCCAGCCTCTAGATGTGGTAAGGTAAAAATTATTGGCATCGATTCGCGAGGTGGTTGTCCACCATACACACGAATATTGATTTCATAAATCATTTGATGGTAGTGTGTGTGTTTTTAGGTATTAACCTTAACATAACAAAATTTAATTATATTTAATAAACTTTGGTTATTATATAATTATGGTATAATAATAATTGAATGGGTGGTAAAAGAAATAAAATGAAAACACACTTTGATGAATGTTACCTCTTCTTAGGTTATCCTCCTTATGTTTACACTAAATCCTTACTTGGATATATTTATATCAAAAATAATGCATCTAAAATGAGTTTAGGAAATTTGGAAAGTGATTTGGGTAGATATTGGTTGAGAAAAATGGTTTTAGTGGTGTGAAGAACTGGGGAGAGTGAGTTCCCTTTTATAGTTGAGGAGGAGTGGCATTCATATAAATACTCAAAAGTATTCACTATTTTGAGGTCAAAATTACATAAAGTGTCTCTAAAACTGATAATTAAATGTTTGTATGGATTATATGGTTGATATAAACCTCCAAAACATAATTAAACACATGTTTTAAACATTTTATTCCTTAACTTATAACTTTCCTCATTTTTCCAATTGAGTTTTTCACTATGGTAACTAGTTTTCTAACCTAGGTAATTTATCCTTTAAGAATAAATTAGAGTAATCATTATTAGATAATTTAGAACCTATGATTATAATTATTATATCTAATTTATAAAATATAAATCCTATGTATTTTTGAAATTAATTTTAACATAAACGCATGTAAGGTGCAAAAACACCGTATTAATTTTAACCGTGTTAACTGATTTGTTACTATTTAACGATCAATATAGCCATTATAACAGAAAAATTGGTCCATGTAGGGACCATATTTTATATTTATTGATATTTAAAAATAAATTTCCAGAATATTTTATTTTTAGTACTTTTAAATCAATTAATAAAATATAATTTATCGTAAAATAACATTAATGTCAATTTCGACATTATTCATTTAAATTTAATTTAAAAAATATCAACATAACGATTGACTAAGAATATATTATTTTTTAAAAAAATTAAAATGATATATTCATCTAAAAAATAATAATTTAACATAATAATTCATTAATTTTACTCCACTTTTAATATTTTTAGTATCATTCATTTGTTTGAATTGTTAACTAAATAATAACTATGTTGGCATTTATTAAGCATTTAATATAATTATTTCACCACTAAAAATTGAAATAAATTATTATGATAAAAAATAATTTATATTCCAAAATAATTTTTATAATATAATATATATTTTTTGTCTCTATTCCAAAGCTATATAGATATTAAAAGTAAGAAAAGTATATTTTCGGTCTTTTTCTTTACTTAACTTATTATATAGGTCATGTTCAAAGGAAAGTGAAACTAAATTTCCATATTTCAGATACTTTTATGAAAAAGGTATAAATAAATTCATTAAATAAAATTAAGATAATATTTTAGGTCATTTTCAGACTTATCATTCTAGTTTAACCCCCAGGTAAACCCATTTTTACTTTAATTGTAGTAATTAATTTTTACTGCATTTACGATTCATTTGGGTCAAAAATTAAGTTGAACTTATTAGAAATTACAAATTATACTGATTATAAATATTTAATCAATTTTTTTCAAATTAAATTCATATAAGTGGAAAAAAGTAATTTAAAATTAATCTCGTAGACATGATTAGAAAACGGGTTTTTTAATAAAAAAATTAAATAAAATCTTACAAAGTTTTTATATTAAATTTCAATATGAAATTGATTATAATGACATAAATTAGATTAATATATGTATAATTTCACTAATTATTCTTTAAAACAAATTTTAAATAAAATATAACTTTTTAAATAACTTGAACGAAAAGGCATTTTTCCATTAAAATTTTGTATTTTTCACTATTCATTAAAAATGTAATATTTCAGAAAAAACCCAAAAAATCACCCTAAGATAATTTTGATATTTATATTTTAAAAAATATGTTTCTTTTTTCAAATTAATTTTATAAATGTGGAAAAATTTAGTTTTAAAATAAATGCAGTATAAAAAGGTGACAAAACTATTTTTTAGAAAAATAGAGTTTTTAAGCATTAAATTCATTTTATTCTTATATCTTATCTATAAAATACATAATATGAATTTTAAATAGTTTATTAAATATATAATATCTAAATTTCATTAAAATCCTTCACTAAAAGTGATTTTTTTAATTTATTGAGGTAAAACATGTTTATGTGCATAAAAATAGCTTTTTAAAAAATAATTTCCTTTTATTTTAAAAAGGGTTCTGTTTTTATTTCTAATTAATTGGCCACAAAAGAATTATATAAAGATGTGTAAATTATATATTCATAATTAGTTTCATACCCATCATTCCAACGGCTAGTTGATAATTATCATATTAAATAGTAATATCTAAACAATATCTCATGTTGGGTTTAAACTTGGTGTTGCGTGTAATGTAAGCTAAACATAGAATTGTGTGTAACAAAAGAAAAACAAAGTATTATGTGTAACTCAAGATAAACTTGATGTATCAGGTGATGTAAAATATAAAAAAGATTAAATATATTTGAAAACAATTTCACAAAATCTCATGGTGTTAGATTCTACCCCCTTATAATGAATTTCACCCTTGAAATTAATCTCAATCATCAAAGGTTTAACATTTTAAAATTCCTTCATAGAAACCCACATCATAAAAATGAATAATAAAACTTCCCTTAAAATGGAAAGTTTTAAACATAATTATTACCTAAATTAACTCATAACTAGGTTTCCAAATAGGAGAACATGAGTGGGAAGTGAAAATTTGGACATGGAAGAAAAGTACCAATAATTATAGAGAGTGATAAAGATCACTGGTCATAAGAAAGTGGGTGATCCTTATAAAGTTCACCACCATAACACTATAAAACAAATATTCTTGAAAAAGGTCATCGATATCATCAAAAATAATAATAATATGACAACATTTTATTCTAATATCTTTTTCCTAATGTTGGTGAATTTCTTTACCATATAGACTAGGAAGATTTGAAAATGTACTTACTTGATACGTTTCTATTTCATAAGCACAATCTCGCCATTTGGTTGCACCTTGATCAATTTCCACTTCATATCTTACTCCAAAAATGAAGGTGAATTTGTTATTCCTGAAGCACCAATGGGTTATATGATCCATAAATATAATGATAAGTCATTTAATATATCTTTAGTTATCATCACAACACCAAAAAAAGGTCATCATAGGTTATGCATAAGTTGTAATTTGGTGAAAAAAATACATTAATCTCTAAATACTCATCCCAAGCTCAACTTAAACCATTTCATAAATGGTTATCCTTATGAACCTTCCAAAATATTAAAATCCAAAACTTTTGAAATAAGGTCGCTAAATTTACATAATGAAATTATCATTAATCCTCCAAACATTATGAAATGGTTCTTAATTGAAACATACCAAACATGTGAATACCTTCATCATGTGTTATCTTGAAACTAAAATTACCATAGAACCTTAATGAAAACATTCATGCTTTATCATTCCTTGAATAAAACAACATATTATTGAATATATTCCATAGATCCAATAATATGATAAACTCTATCAATGATAACATAAACTAATTTTTCAAAAAATAATTTATCAGTTCCAATGTGATCAATACTATCCAATTTACTTATTTATATCCAACATCTCTTTTTCCTAAAATCATTATCTCAATATCTAGAACATATTAAGGGTTATCTTCAAAATAACATAAACTAATTTTTAAAAAAATAATTTATCATTTCCAATGTGATCAATAATATATAATTTACTTATTTATATCCAACATCTCTTTTTCCTAAAATCATTATCTCAATATCTAGAACATATTAAGGGTTGTCTTCAAAATATCACCTTTTTATTAAATCAATTTTCCAATCTATAGGTATCATTCAATATATTCATTCAAATACTTAATAAAAAACTTATTCTGAACTATACTTATATATTTCATGATTCAGATAACACAAACTTTGAATTCCAATACATAAATACTTCATTCATCTTTCTTATTTCTCAAACCATTATCTAGGATTAATCATCATATTCCTTAATACCTCTTTCCATTCACATTTCATCTATAGTCTCTTTATCATCAGAAATATAACCATTACTCATACAAATTTTCTGATTTTATTCATTAGATTTTCCCTTAGAGAATCAATTTTCATAATTCCCATACTTTCCAAATTTAAAGCATTCAAAATTTGATGATATATTAGGGAGTCCAATATTCCCATCCATTACAGTAACTTAACTTTTCATTTTCCCTTTATATTTACTTGTTTTATATTCTTATTCTCCACAGTAAAAACATCATCCTATTTCTCTAAGATATTCACTTGGGTTCTTATTTCCACATTCATGACATATAGAAAACTAAATCTTCTTTCCTAGATGGTTACCATCACCCAAAAAATCATTAAACTCTTTCCATCTATTCTTTGGTGAGTCTGATAGATTATTAAGGTAAACATTGATAATCATGTTCCATGAAAACTAATTAATCATAATCATAACATCCTTTACTCCGGTCATCATCCCATGTGGTTGACCATTAAAAAATCATCCATCACATTCAATGTTAATCTAGTTCCTTATAGTTAACATCATTTACTAAGACTAAAAAGTATAGTGTGAGCAATGATATTCATAATGGAAAACACAGTCTAAAAAATCATTTATGAGGTCTAAATCAAGACACCTTTTATTAATCTATATGTTTTTCCTAGGTCATTCATGGTCATTATCTATTTAAATCCTTAATTATGGTTTATAAAGAGTTTTTTTATTTATAAAGAATATATGTCGGTAGTGTCAAGCTAGGTGTGCATCAAGTCCCATTTTCATGCACCAAATCCTGATTGAGTCTAGCTCAATACAATATTTTAGGGTTATTACTCCTAGGTACATTTTTGATAGAGCCACATCCACTTGTAGTATCTAGACATAGATTTAATTGCTTGGAAACCACTCACTCTATTCTTTACCAAAAATCCAGGACATCTTTCTAAAATTTAACTCATCCTTAGACTTATCCTTAGATACATTGCTAGAAATGTCCTTAGAAATATCCCTAGGGATCTAATTGAAGTTTTCTCATCCTAGTTTCCAAAATGTTAACTAAACCTTTCCTTTGATACCAACTATAGTGACCCAAGCTTCTCATACATGGATATTAAATCTGTATAAGTAAATCTTCATTACATTACACAAACACATATCTGAGGACTGTAATAGTTTAGTGCCTTTGTAAACTTGGAACACAATCTTCTTAATTAATGGAAGATCTTCAATGTATCACATAAATATCATACCTTTTTTACTCCTACTAAAAAACCTTTCTTAATATTTTGGGGAAATGAAACATAAGAAATGGTGAGTGAAAATGATCAGTAAGTGTAAACAAGGGAGATACTTGAGCATAACATAAACATAAGGTTGTGAGAATAGGAGAATAACATTTGAAAACCCTACCCTATATATCAAGGATCGTAAACTTGAGCCATGGAATAAATAATGGAAATTCATGATACATAAATCATAATTGAATCAAAGAACATGCTGCATGAGATCATAACATTTGAATAATACATGGAATTTGTGGCATGCACATAAGCATAGAAAATCATTTCCATATTAGTCAAGGCTCACTATCAACACTATTATAACAGAAAAAATCCTTTACTAAACTAAGTCCACTCCCTATTCTAGACATATCTTACTAAATCGGGTTTATTGCCCGTTCTATCCATGTCTTACTAAACCAGGTTCACTCCCCATTCCAACTATGTCTTACTAAATCGAGTTCACTTTCCATTATATCCCTATCTTACTGAAATGGGTTCACTTCCCATTCCATTCCTCTATATATCATGAGATATAAATCTTTACCCAATTTATTGGAGGGAGATGTAGGTCCCACTCATCACATATTGAAATCATATATATGTTTTCATTAAGATCATAAACATTAATCAAATAATAACCCACAAAATGAAATGGGTATCATAAACATTTTATCATATCATAACCTATGAAAAATAAACAAGTTTTATAATAATTTCATCATATAATAACCTATGAAAATAAGAGGGTTTCATAAGAATTTCCTCATGGTATAACCCATGGAAGAGAATCAGATTTCATAAACAACATGTCATCATAAAAATAAAACATTCATAGAAATAATAATAATGGTATCATTGGATCATATCTTTACTTAGGCATAGGTAACACCAATGGATGTCATATTAGATGGAAAATAATTTTGAAATATCATTTAAAACATTTCTTGAGTGAAATATTCTTTCCACATTGAAAATCATTTTTAAAAAAAATATAAAACATTTTCAAAATCATTTCCTTTTGAATAAATTTATTTAAAATATAAAAATATCCCAAATATAAAGGATAAAATTTTATTTGAAAATGAATTTTAATACATTTAAGTGAATCTTTAAGTCATTGAGTGGTTATGATAGTAGGAAATATTGTGCATGTCTTCTATGTTAAAAACCAAGATTCATTTCACATTTTTGATAAAAGCTAAATGAGAATTGTTTTTTAAAATGACATGAATATTCCTTTTTTAAAAAATTAAAAAAATTAAAACATGGGTAAAAATATATTTTTATAAATCAATTCAAGTAATAAAACATTTTGGAAAACATTTTTAGAAGACATGGTTTTTGAAGAAAATAGTTTTCTGACTAAAGAGAGAAAAAAGTCAGATTTTATATAAAAATTTATTAATAATTTTAGGTACCAAAGAGTGGTAAAATGGTACCATTTTATTAAGATATCATTAATAAATATATTATAAAAAAATTAATGATAATTCTTGAAAGTTAGATCATGTTGATATTTAGAAAGTGTTGTTTTCAACAATACATGATTTTATTATTAAAAAGGGGGAGGTTGTTGAGAACAATACTCTATCTCTTTAAGATGATTTTGATGCTCAAAAATACCCTTATTTGTTATTCTAATGAGTTTACTTTAAGTGTATTTCAAGAATTTAATATTCATTATATTCTTATTTCTGGAAGAAATTTTTAAGTATTTGAACAGCGAGACTTAATTGCTAAAGTATTCGGAAATCATTTTTAGCATGTTCTAGAAACACTTTTCATACCCTACATTGAGAAGCATAGAGTAAGGATGAAATGAGGTATTTACTCTATGAGATATCAGAAAATTATGGTAAAACAATCATATGTTATTGGAAAAGTATGAAGAAATGAACCTTACATATAGAAGGAACCTTAAGTTTGGGAAATCAGCAAAGTATAGAAGAAGTTCATTTACGTAAGTATGGAATGATAAGTTTGTTTCTTAAAATTATGGTTCATAAACCTTAATTTTGTGAACAACCATATGTTTTAAAGCTAAAGATTAACGTATGGTTCATCAAACTTACTTTTATGATCAATTGTACGTTTGATTGAAAAGTATGGATTATATACCGTATATTTGAGAGTTGAAGAGAAACATTTTAGATCAACCTTTAGTTTGAGATCAACCTTACATTGTGAACCTTACATTTAGAGAATGTGTGCTATGCAGTTCAACCCTATGTTTGACGTCGGATGTTCAAATTACGACTTTATTAAAGCAATGGTATTTATGCGGATTATCAGGCTGATTTCAAGCCATATTAAAAGACCGAATTTAAAGAGAGTCTTTGATTGATTCAAATCTGTTTATTTGTGATTCAAAAGGATCAATTTAAGAGGATATTTTTATGCCAAATTTTTAGGGGAGTTACGACTGCTCTGCTATTCAAACTTTTGAATATCACAATTCTAAAGGCAACTTTTATGGATTTAAGTTTTTCAGAAGAAGTGCTCGTTGTTATTATATATATTTAAAAATATAGGTGTGATATACATATATACAGTATAAAATAACTGCTGATAGAAAACGAAGAATATACAGAAGAGAAAAACAAAGTCAATCAAGATCTATAGATCTGTTGTTACGAAGAGCGAAAAAAAGCTCTATTTTTCTGAAGAAGAAGAAGAAAATAGACTAAAGATTTACTTATCTACATCAAATATCTTTTTGTGAATCAACTACTATTAAAGTTGTGAACGAAATTTCAAGATCTACTACAACTGGATCAGCTTAGAACTACTATTACCCAAAGATCATTATCTCTAAAGATAAAGATACATCTACTGTCAATTTTGTGTTGTTGCAATTGTGAAGAACAACTAAGAAAGTATTTTCAATGAAAAAAATACTCTTTTATATTGAGTGATCAGCTTCTCATTCTAAGATGTGTATTTGGTTCTGTGTATAAATTAGAAGGCTCTGTTTAGCCTTAAGTTTGTAAAGGTGTCAACTGCTTGTACTCAATTGTGGAATGGTCTGTTGATAAGACGACCAGATAGTGAAAATCACTAAGCTTGTGGAGTAGAGCATTGGTGGAGTGGACTAGGGGCTTTCTATTCCTTAAACCACTATACATCGTGCGTCTTTTGCTATTTATATTTCTCCTTTTAAATCTTTGATATAAAGATAAAAGAAAAATCACGATCATTCAGAGAAGTTGAAAAAGGCACAATTCACCCCCCCCCCCCCCCCCCCTTGGGTGTATCTAGTATAACCTGATCCAACAATTGGTATCAGAGGTGGATATTTTGTTAAAGCTATAAAAATCTAAAAGTTTTTAAAAGATTATACTCAGATCAAGATGGATGATACAAGAGAAGGAATGTTTATGGTCAGATCTTCATACTTCAATGGTGAGAATTATGGAAGCTAGAAATCAAGAATGATAATCTATTTGAAAAACCTCAGATACAGAGTCTACTAAAAAATATTGACTCCTTATGAAATAAAAGAGAAACCTAAAACATGTAGTTCGGTTGTACAAGCTGAGTATGACATGAATTCAAAGGCTATGAATGCAATCATATGTGGTCTAGGACCAGACGAGTTTAACAGAGTATCTCAATGTCCAACAGCATATAAAATGTGGCAGACAATTGTGGTTGCTTATAAAGAAACTTACAATGTCAGACAGATGAGGTATGCTACTACCAAACTGAAATTCGATACATTCTGGATGTTTGAAGGAGAAAGTATCACCCAAATGAATGGAATATTGACAAATATTTTCAACAATATAACTGCTTTGGGAGACCTAATAAAACAAGATGATCAAGCTTTGAAAGTACTGAGTGTATTTCCAACTCGATGGAATGGAATTTATGTTGTTATCATACAATCAACACCTATCAAAGATTTAACAATGATAGAGTTAATTGGAACTATCATGATGTATGAAGATGAGATGCAGGATGAAGCAAATGAGCATAAAGTTCTGATCAAGAGAGAAGACACTGCCTTAAAGGTGTCATCTCAAAGTAAAAGCAGAAAGCTGAAGAAAAAATAAATAAAGGTAAAATCATAAAGTTCTGATTCATCCAATTCAGATGTGGAACTGGCTTAACTGGCCAGAAAATTCAGTATGTTTTATAGAAAGAAGAAAGGTTTTAAAAAGTCTTTCAAAAAGGATGAAAAGGAAGTCAGATGATACGAGTACAAGAAGATGGGTCATATCAGACCTAACTGTCCACAACTAAAGGAATACAAGAAAAAGAAATTCTTCAAGAGAAATGAGTATGAGAAGAAAGAGAAGAAGGCAATGAAAGTTACATGGAGTGTATCTGAAGACTCCAGCAGGTCATTAAAGTCTGATTCAGAAAAAGAGGAATCAAATCTCAAAGCCAATATGTGCTTTTATGGCAGAAACTGATGAGGTACAATCCTATTATTCTTCTGTCTCAAATTTTGAATCAAGCTATACAAATGATAAACTTGCAGCTTACTGCAACATGCTTGAAGAAAAATACGATTCTTTTTTTAAGAAACACAAGTGTTTAAAAAATATTCACAATGCTATTTTAAATGAAAGAGAAAAAATGCTAAAACAATATTAGGAATTACTGGAAAAATATAACTTAATAAATACAAACAATACAGATCATGAAGCTAAAATAAAAACATTACAAACTAAAGTAGAAACATATAAAAGTTCAGCTCTTATTTTTACAAAACGAGAAAATACACTAAATTAAATTCTTGGAAAGAATGTGATTAAAAAGGAAAGATATGGAATTGGAAGTAAAGGTGAAAAACCTAAACTATACAAGAATTAATTTGTGCCAAATACTATAAAAGTAATCTGTAACTATTGTGGTGAAAAATGACATTTATCTAAGAATTATTATTTAAGGAAACCCTAGATAAGTGGAATAAAGAAAGCCTTTGTTTCAAACAATTTATATGATTCTGTTGATTTTAGAAAAACAAAGCAAGTCTGGATTCCCAGATCTTTGCTGGCTAACACAACTGGACCAAATAGAATATGGGTACCAAAATAATCTGTTTAAATGCCTTTGCAGAAAGCAGGTTACAGGAGATAAAATACTATATGGTATATGGATAGTGGCTTCTCTAGGCATATGAGTGTAAATTCATCAAATTTCAAGACTCTAACACAAAAGGATGGTGGTATAGTCATATTCGGTGACAATGCCAAGGGAAAGATTATTGGCATTAGAATAGTTGGAGTTCCATAAACTGTCTCAATCAACAAAGTACTCTATGTACAAGGATTAAAACAGAATCTGATAAGTGTCTCTAAACTCTGTGATGATGGTTATATTATTGATTTTTCTAACAACTTTTGTTCTATTTTCAAAGATAAATTGCTTAAATTTAGAGCACCCAGAACTGATAATGTGTATACACTGGATTTAAATTCCTTGTGTAAACAACAAGTAAACTGCTTAACTACTAAGATAAATGAATCTTGAATCTAGCATAGGAGACTTGGACATTACAGTGTATGTGATTTATATAATTTATCTAAGAAATAATTAGTTTCTTATTTTCCTAGTCTCAAGTTCGAAAGTGATAGATTTTTTGATGCATGTCAACTTGGTAAGCAGCACAAATCATCCTTCAGACCAGTTAACAAAATTTCTACAACTAAACCTCTAGAAATCATCCATATGGATTTGTTCGGACCTTCAAGGGTAGCAAGCTTGGCTGGTAAATTATATGTATATTTTTTAGTTGATGACTATTCTAGATTTACTTGGATTTTATTTCTAAAATATAAAAATAAAGCTTTTAAAATATTTGAAAGTTTTTGCAAAGCTATTCAAAATGAAAAAAGTTTTAAAATAATTTCATTAAGAAGTGATCATGGTGGAGAATTTAAGAATCTAGAATTCAATTCCTTTTACTTAAATATAGGTATTAAACACAACTTCTTTCTACCAATAACACCTTAACAAAATGTAATTTTTGAAAGGAGAAATAGGACTATTCAAGAAATGGCTAGAACTATGCTAAATGAATACAGTCTTTCTACCTATTTATGGACTGAAGCTGTAAGTACAGCCTGCTATATAATGAATAGAGTTTTAATTAGACCTATTTTCAAAAAGAGACCCTATGAACTCTGGAATAATAGAAAACCTAAAGTAAATTACTTTAAAGATTTTGGATGCAAGGTTTACACCTTAAACACCAAGGAAAATCTTGGTAAGTTTGATCCAAAATATGATAAAGGCATTTTATTAGAATATTTTGCTACTTCCAAGGATTATATAGTTTTTAATAAAAATTCAAGGATTATTGAAGAATCAGTTCGTGTGAAATTTGATGAAGATGATCCCTTTGATAAAAGGAAATAGAAAATTGATGAATCTGACTCTAATGATAACATGAGACTTGAGAACTTTAAAAATGATTTTGAAAATGATATAAATGAAATTCAGTCCAGTTCAGAAGAACATGACATTGAAGAACCTATAAGTGTACTACCTAGATAGTCAGGAACCCTAAAGAATCATCCTTTAGAAAATGTAATAGGAGACTTAGACATAAGAATAAAAACTAGAATTAACATAGGAAATCTTGTTGAGTTTTTTTCCTTTCTATCCCAATCATAACCCAAAACTATAGAAGAATCCTTAGTTGATGAAAGTTGGATGATAGCAATACAAGAAGAACTAAACCTGTTCAAAAGAAATGAAATTTGGAATTTAGTTGAAAGACCTCAGAACTACCTAATTATAGGAAAGAAATGGGTCTTTAGAAATAAAAAATATGATCAAGGAATAATAACTATAAATAAAGCAAGACTAGTAGCTAAAGGATATAATTAGGAATAAGGTATAGATTATGATGAGACCTTTGTACCTATAGCTAGATTAGAATCCATTAGGATCCTTTTATCCTATGCATCTCATATAAAATTTAAATTATTTCAGATGGATGTTAAGTCTGCCTTTTTAAATGGTAATTTATTGGAGGAAGTTTATGTTGAGAAACCTCCTGGTTTTGAAAATTCACAAAAACCAGATTTTGTTTTTAAACTTACAGAATCTCTTTATAGTCTTAAGTAAGCACCTAGATCTTGATATGAAAGATTAAGTTATTTTATTTTGACAAATGATTTTACTATTGGAATGGAATATCCAACACTATTTAAGAAAACTATCAATTATAATATTTTATTAGTTCAAATTTATGTTGATGGTGTAATTTTTTGGTTAAATAAATAAAACTCTGTGTCAAGAGTTTTCAAACTTAATGCAAAAATAATTTGAAATGAATATTATAGGAGAATTAAATTTATTTTTAGGAATTCAAATTTCTCAAAAATATTTTGGAAATTTTTTGAATCAAAAAAAATACATTGCTGATTTACTAAAGAAATTTAGACTTGAAAACAGCAAGACATATACAACTCCTATGTGTACTAATATAAAAATTGATTTGGATGAAACTGGAAAATAAATTGACAACAAGTTATATAGAGGTATGATTGGAAGTTTATTATATCTTACTGCTAGCAGGACAGATTTAATGTATTCAGTATGTCTTTATGCAAGATTTCAATCAAATCCTAAATAATTCCATTTAAATGTTGTTAAAAGAATTTTTAGATATTTAAAAGGAACTATTTTTCAATCTATACTTTATCCCAAAATGTATGATTTTAATTTTATTTCATATTCAAATGTAGACTTTGGGAGTTGTAGATTAGATATAAAAAGTACCTCAGGAACTTATCACTTTTTAGAAAAATCATGGTCTAATAAGAAACAACACTCAGTTGCCCTGTCAATAGCTGAGGTAGAATATGTATCTACTAACAGTTTATGTGCACAAGTTTTGTGGATGAAAAACACTCTTATTTATTTTGGACTAAATATTAATAATACACCTATTTTATGTGATAATACAAGTGCTATAAATATTTCAAAAAATCATATTAATCATTCTAGGACTATGCATATTGATATCAGACATCATTTTTTAGGAGACCATGTTCTTAAAAAGGATATATTCTCAGAATTTATAAGTACTGAAATTCAATTAGCTGATATTTTTATTAAACCAATTCCCACTACAAGGTTTGATTTTATTAAGGGGAGTCAGGTTTATTTAATTTTAAGTCTTTTTTTTAAACATAGTTTAGTTACTTTTTTTCAAATTGTACAATTTGGTTTATTTATGTTTATATATTTTTATTTTCCACATGTGATTTTAATTCATTTTAAAATTAATTCAATTATTAGTATGTACGTAATGACACGGAAATCAAGGATGTCAGAAACTGTTTCAAATTCTAAACCCGTTTTTTTTCTCAAAACCCTTCGAAACCTTGAAAACTTTTATCGCTCTTCTCTCCTAAACCTGAACCTTCGAAAACCTAGTCCTTTTCGAACCTTCATAAATTTATGACAGAAATGGAAAAGACCAAAAGAACCAATGAGCCAGAGACCAACACTGCGAAGAGGTAGTGCTCGGCAGGGAGAAAGATTTTTCAAGGAAAATTCATAGATCTGGAATGGATCTATCAGACGAACCTGATGCTAAAGAAATCCCTAGCTTTTCAGAACTTAGAACAGACGTTAAGTGGATATTATATAGAGTTTATATATGAGGTATAACATCTTTATTTATTTAAGTTAGCACAGTTTAGTCTGGGAATTAATGAGGATTCAATTATTTCTAAGATTGAGGATTGAGATTTTTCAATCTCATTTGCTTGAATTCTTAACTACCCTCATGAGGGAGTTATTCATTTTGATTTAAAGAATATTGGTTATTATATGAATAAGTCAGAAGATATTATGTCTTTTTTGTTTGGAACTACATCTATAAAGAAGATTTTTGTGAATTACTTGGAACCGGACTAGAAGATATTGGTTAAGTTTGTACAAACTTGTATTGCACCTAGAATGTCTGATATAGAAAAGATTCTTTACCCAGATATATATAATGTTTTTACTGATGATTGAAATCAAATTGAACTTTCTAAAATATATGGTGAGGTATCTCAGTTATTGTTTTCAACCAAAGTAAAGAATGAAGTTTTATCCTTTTGGAAGGTTCATCTCAAAAATTCTATTTCAGACAGATATGGTAAAACTGGTGAATGCTCGGGTGAGATGCCACCATAGTAATATCTTCAATGCTGGTACATTGAAAAAAATTGGATATTTTTTGGAGCACAATAAAAGTTAATCTACTACCAGTTGGAGCTGAAGAGGATGAAGAAAGTACTCAGGCCCAACCAGCACAATCAAAGGAAGGGCAAGCTGAATAAAGAGTCAGTGTTGTATCAAGAAGACTCAGGTTTGAGGCTATGGATGTATCTGAAGAAAGAAGTCAGGAAAGACTTTAGTTAAAAAGGACCAGGGGTCCTAATCCTGTTGAATAACCTACTATAACTTTGAATGTTTTAACATTTAGTGATCTCTTAATCTATGAGTTTGTACGAGAATTTGCAGTTGAAGCAGAACCAGTAATAGAAAAAGAAGATGAGATAGTGTTTGGTAATGGAGAAGCAATGGACCAAAATCAAATTGATCAAGTAGAGGTTAATCAAGAACAAATTATTTTGGAGAATCTAGTGATAGAGGAAGAACATATACATGATTCTCATGAGAAGAAACCTCTGGCACTTGACAACCAGGAAGAGAATGCTTCTGAGATTCATAATGAGGTATTGAATGAGAACTTTTCTATGGATGAGTCTAGGAAAGGATTAGAGGAAAAATCTATTGAGAAACCAATATAGGGAGGGGATAATGAAAAATCAGATGCTGAATCCTTGCCATTAGTCTTGTTGCATCAAGTTGAAGCTGAAAATGAGAATCAAGCACAGGTTGCCTCTGATTTAGTAAATAAATGTATGGAGGAACTGAATAGAAAATTGACTGAAGCTAAAAAGGAGAATGATGCTCTACGGAGATCTTTAGAAAAGGAATTTATAAATTTTCAAAGGCTGAAAGAAAGTACTATTTCTAAACAAGAAGTTGAAAGTTTTGATAAGGACATGTTAAATGAAGTTGCAAAGTTGAAATCAGATATGGTTATGAAGACAGATTTAATGGAATTTAGATATTTCATGGAGCCACAATTTGTATCTGTTGAAACCAATGAGGCCAGTACATTAGGTACTTCACCTGATTTAATCAGAATATTTCAAGCTATTACAGTGGTCATGGAGAATATGAATGTTATACTACAGGACTTATAGTGCAACAATTCTTTTTTGCCAGTACTGTTAGATAATAAGAAGTTTCTAGTTGCCTAGTTGACTTCTAGTGAACTAGGAATTAGAACTGTACTAAATCAGTTCACAGAAAAGTTGACTCTTTTTATTGAAAAGGAAGAAAGACTTCATGAGTTTTTTAGAGTAAATATGATTGAAGATATTAATTTTTTTAAGGAAAGTAGAGATCTAATTATCCAGTTGGGAGATATATTGATGAGACGATTGAGGGAACAATTGAAAAACATCAAGGTAATAGTTCAGAGGACCTGAACCCTATATCACACTCTTATCTAACCTTGATTACTATTGTTTTTTATTGCTATATTTATAATTCTATTAAATATCTTTACATATCATTTTCATATGATTTACTTTGTTTTATTATACTATCTATGATTGAAAATCTAGTAATCCAGATTCACATATTAATAAATAGTTTAGAATAACATTTACTTAAGTTCAGTGATATATTAAAATGTGTTATATTCCTTCTTCTATCATTCTTTTTAATATCACAAAAAGGGGGAGAAATTAGGATAAATACAACATTTTATTTTTATATATTTTAATTTATTTAAAATTTTACTTTAATATTTTTAATCAAAAATGGTATTATCTTAATCCTTTAAGGGGAGAAATTAAGTTAAAACTAATATTGTATTTATCTTTGAAAAATTCAAAACTATATGTAATTAATTTTGTAAGTTAATTTCATGGGTTATTTTATGGGTTTTGTGATCATCAAAAGGGGGGATATTTTTGAGCAAGTGTTGTTTTCAAAAATACATAATTTTATTATTAAAAAGTTAGAGATTGTTGAGAACAATACTCTATCTCTTTAGGATAATTTTGATGCTCACAAATACCCTTATTTTTTATTCTAATTATTTTACTTTAAGTGTATTTCAGAAATTTAATATTCGTTATATTCTTATTTTTTGAAGAAATTTTTAAGTATTTGAATAGAAAGAATTAATTTCTAAAGTATTCAGAAATCGTTTTTAGCATGTTCTAGAAACACTATTCATACCCTATGTTGAGAAGCATATCATAAGGATGAAATGCAGTATTTACTCTATGAGATATCAGAAAATTATGGTAAAACAATCATACGTTATCGGCAAAGTATGAAGGAAGGAACCTTACATTTGGAAGGAACCTTACATTTGGGAAATCAGCTAAGTATGGAAGAAGGTCATTTATATAATTATGGAATGATAAGTTTGTTTATTAAAAGTATGGTTCATCAACCTTAATTTTGTGAACAGCCATATGTTTGAAAGCTAAAGATTAAAGTATGGTTCATCAACCTTACTTTTTTTATCAAATGTACGTTTGATTGAAAAGTATGGATTATATACCGTATGTTTGAGAGTTGAAGAGAAACGTTTAAGATCAACCTTACGTTTGAGATCAACCTTATGTTGTGAACCTTACATTCAGAGAATGTGTGCTATGCAGTTCAACCCTACGTTAGATGTCGGATGTTTAAATTATGACTTTATTAAAGCAACGATATTTATGCAGATTATCAGGATAATTTCATGCCAGATTAAAAGCCTGAATTTAAATCAAGTTTTTGACTAATTCAAATACGTTTATTTGTGATTCAAAAGGATCAATTTAAGAGGATTTTTTCATGTTGAATTTTTAGGGGAGTTACGAATGCTCTGTTGTTCAAACTTTGAATATCATGATTCTAAAGGATACTTTTATGTATCTAAATTTTACAGAAGAAGTGTTCATTGTTATTATATATATTTCAAAATATAGGTGTGATATACATATATACAGTATACAAGAACTGCTGATAGAAAAGGATGAATATACAGAAGAGAAAAATAGATTCAATCAAGATCTACAGATCTGTTGTTACGAAGAGTGAGAAAAAGCTCTATTTTTTCTGAAGAAAAAGAAACTCGACAGAATATTTACTGATCTACATCAAATATCTTTTTGTGAATCAAATATTTTTAAAGTTGAAAATGAAATTTCAAGATCTACTGCAAATGAATCGGATTAGAACTACTTTTACCCGAAGATCATTATTTCTGAAGATGAAGATCCATCTTCTGTCAATTGCGTGTTGTTGAAATTGTGAAGAACAACTGGGAAAGTATTTTCAATGAACAAAATACTCTTTTATATTGAGTGATTAGCTTCTCGTTCTAAGCTGTGTATTCAGTTCTATGTATGAACCAAAAGTCTCTCTTTAGCCTTATGTTTTTAAAGGTTTCAACTGCCTATAAACAGTTGTGGAATGGTCTATTTATAAGACGACTAAATAGTGAAAATCACCAAGCTCATGGAGTAGAGCATTGGTGGAGTAGACTAGGGGATTTTTGTTCCCCTAACCACTATACATCATGCATCCTATGCTATTTATATTTCTGCTACTAAATATTTGATATAAAGATAAAAGGACAAATCACAATCATTTGAAGAAGTTGAAAAAGGAACAATTCACCCCCCCTCTTGTGTGTATCTAGTATAACCCGATCCAACATTGGATTCAAATTTGGAGACTTAATCATAAACAATCCCGATAAATGATGATATTGTAACATAAAATCTTTACCACATTGGTAACATTGAAACATAATCCCCATGAAGTATTAACATAAAATTAAACCTAAAATATCATGATTTTGAATAAATTCATGATATTACATGTCAAAGGGGTTTTATATACAACTCATGAAATAATATAGGTTCATAACATAATGTATGTCTCAAAGAAAGCAAAATTGAGACAACAATCCCCTACCACTTTAGAAAATTTTGAACCATAATCACCATAAAAGAGAGATACTCAAATTTATATTCAAATAAAAATAATTCTTAATATAATAATAATAAAATATATTCATGGAAAATATACACACTACATAAAAGGAATATGTTTTGAACATGGTATGTCTTTCATGGAAGTAAAAAGTGAGACAAAAATCTCTTACCTTAAGTCTTAAATTCCATCATACACATTCAAAACTCGTATATAATAAATATAATTTTATTTATATATCTAATAAATAACCATATTCATTTATATCATACCATATATGATTTTATTATGACCTTTTATTACCTATTTATTAACAATTTCATGTTAAAGTTATGTTTTGGGTAATTACCGCTTTGTTTTTCATATATATTTTTATTTTCTAGATTTTTTTTCCTATTACTTTAATAATGGTTACATAATCTCAAGAATTATAAAAATGATATAAATATCATATATATTTATTATATATGTATTTATTTTAATCCATAAAATTTAGTGATAGTAAATGAAATACACCGTTCATGGAGATGGTAGGTCGTATGTATGCATGAATACTATTTTCCGTTTTTATGTTGGGTTGAATGAAAGAAAATTAAATGATATATATTATCATTATATAATAATTTTTATGTCATATATATCAAATTATTTTATTAAACTCATCCTTAATACATTCTATGTAAAACGTGAATGAACCACATCACTTTGTAAGCTGATAGTCTGCCGTACACACGAATGACGTTATCATATTCCAAAAAAATGGAAAGTATGAAGTTATATAAGATATAATAATTATATAATCATAATAATATCATAAATATAATATATATATATATAATATAAATAATAAACTAATCATTATTTCCAACCTCGAGAGGTGGTTATGGGAAAACAAATGACATCGGTTTGCATGATGGTAGTCTGTTGTACACACAAATGATGATTTTGCAACTCATCTTAGGAAAGTGTGTGGGATTATAGGTAGTAATCTTAACATAAGAAAATATTAGTATATTTAAGATACCTATTTTATTATATAATCATGTTATAATAATAATTTAAGGGGGTGGAGGAAAAAATAAAATGAAAATGCTTATTGATGAATGTTACCTCTTCTTTAGGTATCCTCCTTAAGTTTTCTCTAAATCCTTTATTGGTTGGATTTTTGTCCAAAATAAGGATTATAGGATTATGTTATGTGATTTTAGAATTTATTTGGGTAGATATTTATCTATCCAAATATCTTGATAGGTGTGAATAAGTGGGGAGAGTGAGTGCCCTTTTATAGTTGAGGAGGAGTGGCATTCATGAAAATACTGAAAAGTATTCACTATTGGGAGGTCAATATTTCCTAAAGCTGATTGAAAACTAATAATTAAAGGTGTATGTGGATTATATGTTAGATACACACCTCCACCACACAATTAAACACATGTTTTAAACATTTCATTCCTTAACTTCTAAGATTCTTTATTTTTACCTATTTGGTTTTTCACTACAGTAACTAATTTTTTAACCTGGGTAATTTCTCCTTTAAGACTAAATTAGAGTGATCCTTATTAGATAATTTAGGGTCTATTATTTTAAATATGATATCTAATTTATAAAACATGAATCCTATGTGTTTTTTTGATTAATTTTAACATAAGTGCATGTAACGTGTAAAAATGTCACATTAACCTTAACCTTATTAACTGAGTTTTTACAATTTAGTGGTCAATATAGTCATTTTAATATAACAATTGGTCCATTAATGGACCATAGTTGATATTTATTAATATTTAAAAAAAAAATTGTAGAACATCGTATTTTTATTAATTTTAAATCATTTAATAAAATATAATTTTTCATAAAATAACATTAATGTCAATTTTGACATTATTCATTTAAATTTAATTTAAAAAAATATCAAGATAATGAAGGAATTTTAATATATTATTTTCAAAATTTTGTAACATGATATATTCATATAAAAAATAATGGAACATAATAATTAATTCAATTCACTTTACTTTTAATATTTTTAGTATCATTTATTTTATTTTATTTTAAACTAAATAATTATTGTGTTGATGTTTCTTAAGAATTTAATATAATTATTTCATCTCTAAAAAATAAAATAAATTATTATGATAAAAAAATAAATTTATCTTTCAAAAAAATTTATAACTAAAAATATGTTTTTTTATCCCAAATATTTATAGATATTAAAAGTAAGAAAAGTATATTTTTGTCTTTTTCTTTACTTAACTTATTATATGGCTCATATTTAAAGGTGAGTTGTAATAAATTGCCATATTTCAGATAATTTGATGTAAAATGTCTAAATAAGTTAATTAAATAAAATTAAGATAACATTCTAGGTCATTTTCACTCTTATCATTCAAGTTTAACCCCAATAAACCCACTTTTACTTTAACTATGGTAATTAATTTTTACTGCATTCACTATTAATTTTGGTAAAAAAAATTAAAATTATTATAAATTATAAATTATTCCGATTCAAAATATTTAATCCATTTTTTCAAACTCAATTCACTCAAATTTCAAAAATTAATTTAAAATTAATCACATATACGTGATGAGAAAGCAGGTTTTTTAATACAAAAAATGATAAAAATTTTACAAAGTTTTTATATCCAATTTCAATATTAAATTTATTACAATGAATTAAATTATATTAATATATTTACAATTCAAATAATTATTATTTAAAACTAATTTAAAATATAATCTATCTTTATAAATAAATTAAATGAAAAATTAGTTTTTGATTAAAAATAAGTATTTTTCACTATTAAGAAAAAAATGAAACTTTTCAAAAAAACCCAAAAAGTCACCCTAATATAATTTTTATATTAAAATTTAAAAAATAATGTTTATTTATAAAATTAATTTTATAAATGAGGAAAATTTTAGTTTTAAAATAATTGCGCCATAAAAACGCGACAAAACTACTTTTTAGAAAAATATAGTTTTTATGCATAAAATTGGATTTATTCTTATATCTTGTCTAGAAAATACATAAGATGAATTTTAAATAGTTTATTTAATATATACTATATTAATTTCATTAAAATAATTCACCAAATGTGATTTTTTTAATTTATTGACGTAAAATACATTTATGTGCATAAAAATATTTTTTCCAAAAATTTATTTACTTTTATTTTCAAAAGGTTTTTATTTAAATTTATAATTAATTGGTCAAAAAATAATTAGATAAAAAAAATTAAACCATATTTTCATAATTTAGTTAATTCTATTCATACTCATCATTCCAATGGCTAATTGATAACTATCATATTAAATAATAGTATTTAAATAGTATGTCATGTTTGGTTTAAACTCAATGTTGTGTGTAACAAAATATAAACTCAAAATTTTGTGTAACACAAGAAAAAATTATTATTTCATGTAACTCATGTTAAACTTAGTGTTTTATGTAACATAAAATATCAAAAAGATTAAATATATTTTAAAAAAATCACAAAATCTTAGGGTGATACAACCTTTTTCTTCATGAGTTTATGGATTAACTTATGCTAGGTTCAAGTAAAGGGAAAGTGAATCTTAGAGGAGGTAGTGTACTTGATTCATGGGACTTGGAATAATGGAGGTGACCAGTGGAGATGTGATCCACTTTTTACATAAGTTTTCTTTGAGTTTTATCTTGGAAGATGTTGTCACTTTTGATGATGTACTATTTGGGTATTGTTTTTACCCATTTGATTATGGTAATTTCTCCTTGAGGCATGTTGACATACTGAATTGTACTATTTATATTCCATTGTCTTGTGGAAAAACCAGTCCCTCTTGATCTTGATATGATTCCAAGTTCTAGTTTACAACCCATGGGGATCAAGAACACACTTCTGGTTATGTCAGGGTCGGCTAGGGTATTAGTGTACCAGGGTATCCAGAATGTTTTGTGATAAAGTGGTATCAAAGTTATAGGTTGTACATATTTCATTGAAGTTGGTATATATTCTATATTTTCCTGGTATATAGGAAGTAGGATTGTTGACACTTAGGAGGTAGTTACGAGCAATTTTCTGGATATCTCTCATCGTAAGAAGCCTTAAGTCACCATTGGTCTTTAGGAAAAGAGTATCTGAGGAATAATTTGATCTAATTCTATTATTTTCCCTAAACCATAACATGAGTATCTTTAAATCTTGTAATTTTGAATTATGTTTTATATAATTGATATTTTTTTATCTCTTGATTGATTTATTAATCTATATATCCTTACTGCTGTTTCAGTGTTGCAGGTTGATATTGTGTAGCATCATGAATATGATAAGATATTTGAATATTCCATAGGAGGAAGTTGTGAGTGAATCCTCTAGTGTACCAAAATCTTGTTGATATAGTGGTGTGTTCTATCCAAGTACTAGGATAGGTAACTATTCTCATTCCTATTTAGTCACTGAAAGTGGAACCTTGAAGGGATGAATCTCATAATCATTCTCAAAAGTTTCTTTACTAGAAAACACTAGATTTTTAAGGTTCTAATGATCCTCAAGAGTTATAGGATTTGTTGAAAAATATATATCCACTTTTTTGGTTCTTAAAAATTCCTAATTCTATTAAACTGAAATGTGCCACCTTTAATCATTAGAGACCTAGAAGAATATAGTGGGATTCAATGGTGACGAAAATGAAACATGAAGGTTTGGAGTGGAAATACTTAAAAGTTATTTTCACTAATTATTTTTATTTGGATTTTATGGTCTTGGTGAAGTCCATGGAGTTTATCATCCTCCAGCAGGGTGATAGGACCATGACACAGTATGTGAACTATTTTTTGGTGCTTGTTTAGTTTTCTATTGATGTGGTGATGAATAAGAAATTGAATTCTTTAAGGTTTAATATGATTCTTCATGATGAAATATAATCTCAAGTATTCATTTTTGAAGCACACATTGTATGATAACGTGTTGGATAGATCATTGATGCATAAGCTTTACCTGGCTAGTATGTCGAGATTGATGGGAGTTCCTTTTTCACTCATTGGCAGTTATATGAGTTCTTTTAAATTATAGAGAAATTGTGATGAATCTCCTAGTGATTCTAGATATTAGGTTTCATCCAAAACTCTCGTAGTTCCATAAAGAGTCCCTATGACTTTATTTCAATGTGGAAAGGTTGTAAATTTGAAGTAGGTTTTCACTGAGACACCCAAGAATTATAGTTCATGAAGATACTCAGGTAACTTATAAAAGTTCTGTCACATTTTTTTCTCTAAACAGTTTCACAAGATCATAAAAACCAAAAATTACTACACTAAAATCATATTATTCAAGAACTAAGGGTTTCTAGCTATAGGAATGCAGAAAAAATCTTCTTCATGTTGTAGAAGAGTGTCCAGAGGGAGCTTATGTGGGTACAATAACTGTAAGAGGTACCATCACTATAGCTTCATCTTTAGTGACTAATTTATTTGATACCAATGAATCTCACTCATTTATATCAACTCATTTTGTGATCCTAATAAACCTTCCTATGGAGATTTTGTCTTATTATATAGATATTACTACACCCCTCGAAATAGATAGATAGCAAGGTCTTCAGTGTCCTGCTTTTGTTTCCTCTTTATCAAAATTAAGCTTACCTAGAATTTTATTATTCTCAATATTAAACCTATTGATGTTATTTTCTGGATAGATTGGACGATTTCTCATAATTATTGTATTTACTGTTATCTTTAGTGGGTATCCTATACAGTTCCTGATGTGGTGTGTTTTGCTTTTCAATGAGAATGGGACCTGAGGTCAAGTAGAGTTGGGACCCCTTTTTCATATTTGGATAGGGTAATATTAGTGTTTTCTTTTTACTTGGAGTGATAATTTTTGAGTGGTGGTCTCCCTCCAATTGTCATCAAATGTTCTGACATTTTTCCTTCTGATTTCTCTAGGTTACCATCGGTAAGAGAGGTTGAGTTTTCTATTGATTTATTGCCTTGTACCCAGCCAGTGTCTATTTATTCTTACCACATCGAACTATTGAAGTTGAAAGAGTTGAAATATCAGTTGGATGATCTACTTGAGAAAGGTTTCATATACCTGAGTGTGTCATCATGGGTGGAGCTTATCCTATTTTTGAATAAAGTAAATGGAACAATTCACTTGTGTGTTGATTATAAGAAACTTGATAGAGTTACGATAAAGAATATATATATGTTTCCATGGATTGATAATATTTTTGACCAGTTGAAAGGGATGAATTTTTTTTGAAGATTTATCTTTGATCTTGTTATCAAAAGTTGAGAATTAAAGAATTTGAAATTCATAAGACCTCATTCAGGAGTAGGTATGTCCATTATAAGTGTCTTGTTATGTCATTTGATCTAACCAATGATCCTATAGTTTTATGTCATTTATGAATAGGATATTCCATGACTACCTTGACACATTTTTGGTGGTTTTTTAGATGAAATATTGGTTTACTCAAAAAACAATTAGGACCATGTATTTCATCTAAGAGAAGTTATAGAAATATTGAGAGGTCATAGGCTTTATACAACGATTTTGAAATTTGATTTCTGGATTCAAGAAGTGAATTTCTTAAGACATGTAGTCTTATATCATGGTATCTCAGTTTATCCTGATAAGGTGAAAGCTATTGTGACATGGGAACAGCCATGAAACATTTTCAAGATTCATATCTTCTTGGGATTGGTAGGGTATTATAGCAGCTTTGTTAGATATTTCTTGAAGTTGTCTCTCCAATGACTATACTCACTCAGGAGGGGGTTAATTTTTTGTGGGATATGAAATGTCAGAGTTGTTTTAATGATATGAAACAGCTTTTGACTTATTTTCCATTGTTAACTCTTCTGGAGGTTTTATAGGGTTATGTGGTATTTTGTGCCATATTAATTTCAGGTTTGGTCTAGGTTCTTATATAGGGTAATCATGTGGTAGCCTATGGTTCCAGGAATCTTAGGCTACATTAGAAAAAATATCTGACCCATGATCTCAAACTTGTAGATGTGATGAATTCTCTTAATAGTTCATGTAATTACCTCTTTGGTTAAAGGTTTAACATTTATTCTAACCATAAAATCTTTTGTTATATCTTATCCCAAAAAGATATGAATCTTTGGCAGAGGCATTGGGTGGAGTACTTACAGTATTTTGATTTCAATATTTCTTACACCCTTGGTAAGGGGAATGTCACCACTGATGCATTGAGTAGGAAATTTCTAACCCATGACATGAAGGAATCAACAAAAGATCAAAATATGATGGATCTGTTTTTTAGTTTCATTTGGGATTTTGAGAGGATGTGACCAATTTTATTTTAAATAACGTTCAGTTGACCTCCTCTCTTCTTGAGATGATTATTTGGAAGTTGCATCTTGATGACTAATTTTTTGGCATAAGGTACTCTCTTTATAGTGGTGATATCTTCAATGAGCGTACAGTCTCTTTGAAGGGTAACCTGTATTTTTAGAATTGGTACATTGTTTCTTTTCCTATGAGAAAGGTTTTGATGGAGTATTTACATAATTCCCAATGGGTGATGCACCCTGGAAATGTGAAGATTGTATATGACATGAATAAAAAGTTCTGGGGGTTGGGTATAAGATTATATGTCACTAAATGTGTTTTTAATTATTATACCTACCAACAAGTCAAATCCAAGCACCAGAGACCTTTAGGTTTTCTTCAAATGCTTCCAATGTCAACTTAGAATTGGGATAAGATCTCTATAAACTTTGTGGTTGGGTTTTTGTGTACTACTCAAGGGAAGAATTTGATATGAGTCATAATCGATAGTCTTACCAAATAGGCTCACTTTATACCTATTCAATACACACACAAAAAGTTGAGTATTTTGGAAATCTCTATGTGAAATAAGATATCCATTTTCATGGAGTTACATAGAATATAGTTTCTAATAGGGATCCCCATTTTAGTTCTTGATTTTGGAGAGGCCTTTGGGAGGTAATGGGATCCCATGTACATTTTATCATGACTTATCATCCATAGATGTGTGGCCAGATATAATTGGATATACAGATCTTAGAAGTCATGCTTCGTACTTGTGTTTTTGAATTTGGTGGAGATTGGGATTCCATTTGGGGTTGGTTGATTTTTTCAATAAAAATAGTTACCAGTCCAAAATTCATATGGATCCTTTTGAGGCCTTGTATGGTTTTCCTTGTTGGTATCTATTGTGTTGGTTTTAGATTGGTGAATATTCCTTGGTTGGACCAAGTTTGGTCCAAGAGACCACATCAAATATTTATTTTATTCATCAGAGAATAGAGATCAAATTAATATAGTATAAATCTTATGCTAATAATCATCTATGACCATTGGGGTTTTTTATTGGTGTCTGGGTGTTCTTGAGAGGTTCACCTCGATTGGGTCACCAATGTCTTGGAAAATAGGGAACTCTTGTACTGAGGTTTATGGTTCATTTTGATATTATTGAGTATGGGGGAAATTGTATTACTATTTCTAACTTCCACCATAGTTTACATCGATCCATAACATGTTTCATGTATCATTACTCAGGAAGTATATTTTAACCCTTCTCATGTCCTAAGCTGGGAAGATCTTGATGTTGAACTCGATTTATCTATGACTGGGCATCCATTCAGGATTATTGATTATGAGAGTAAGATTATTCATAGGAATATGATACCTTTGTTCAATGTTATATGGAATCACGGTTCTAATTTGTATGATAATTAGGAGCGTGAGGCACTGATGAGAGATTAGTGGCCTCATCTCTTTGATATGGAATCTTCTTGACAAGCTTTCTAGGGATAGAAAGTGTTTATGGGGGGAGGTTGTAACATCTTGTCACCTTCTTTAAAGTATTTATTCGCCTTTTTTTATCATGATTTGATTATTTCTTTATTTGGGGTCATTTCAGAAGTTTTTTTAGAACTTTGAAACCTTTGGGGGCTATACACAGTTGTCCCTTGGTAAGGTAAAATCATGCGGTTTGTCCCAAAAAAATGTGTACCCAAGGTTGATCCAATTTAAGGGGTGCATAGTTTTTCCAAACCATTCCTCCACCTCAACAAACTATACACCCTATGGGTACTAGGATTTACACAGTTGGTGCACGGTTAATTTAACTATGTGAAAAAATTATGCAGCCCATCCAAAAGTCCAGTATATGTGCATAGTTAGGGTACATGATTATTAATAATCATCCACCCTATGTAGAAAACTATGCATGAAATTTTTAATTCCCCTAAAAATTTATTTAAAAACTAAGGACCCCCATTTATGATTCTTAACACCCCCCCCCCCCACTCAGCCTTAATCAGTTTTCCTTAATTTTGGAGGCTCTTTAGAGGATTCATTGGCTCTCCAAACCTCTTATCTTGATGATTGAAGTGGTAGTTAAAGATATTGATCCTTATCTGATAAGTAAATCTCCAATCTTGTGGTTTCTTTCTACATTTTCTTCTCTCCTTCTTATAGAGTGATATATCATCATGTTATTTATCGACCTAATCTCTATTTTGATGGATCTTGACTCTAGGTTTGATTTATTGATCTCATTCACTTCTGTTCGTGTTGGTGTTCTCATTGTTGGTGTTAATTTGATTCTGTGATTAAAGTTAGATGGTTCTATAAGGCTTTTCCATACAATTAAAACCCTATATTTCTATTATAATTTCAAATGAGTTTTAAAATTATTTAAAAACCTGGATTTGAGAAGATTTAACATGGGATTAAAAAGGGGGATGAATTTTGAAAAACCTAAAATTTTAATGGAATTGAAATTGTTGGGTGGATTTGATAAAAATGATAACTTAATTTGAAAGTGAATTTGATGGAATTATTTGATGTTATTCTTTATAAAATTGGAATAAAACTAAATATGATTTAAAAAGGAATAAATTGATGAAAACCTATGATTTGTTTTGAATTGAAAAGGCATGTTGAAAACTAATTTTAGGAATTTGAACTATTATTGTTTAACTATAATAAAATGATTGATTTGACCATGATTGATTGATTGATTGATTGATTAAATCACATGTGATCCTGGGCAGTTAGTGGTTATTAGAATAAGAAAACTAGGACTCTGACTCCCTAGAAATGGATTAATGATGGAAACATTAACTAAACCAAGTTTGGCATGATTTCCCCTGATGGGTACCCTAATGGGGTGTGTATTGATTCCCCGTAATGGTTCCCCTAATGGGGTGTATATTGATTTCCCATAATGGGTCCCCTAATAGGGTGTAGATTTATTTCCTCTAATGGTTCCCCTAATTGGGTGTTTATTTGATTGTGTACACATATCTTGAGTTGTGTTGATAAATGAGAAGTGTGCAGATCCTATATCCAGAAACTAAAATGCCTCAGGGATTATTAAAATGGTGTTTTGTTTTGTTTGATTTGATTATAAATTCCATTGATTATAGAACTGTTTTAGTCATGCCAACTATTTTGTATAAGGTTTTATATAAAATTTTCATTTAATCCTATTTGATATATTTTTTCATATTTTTTATTATGAAGCATTTTTTTTGAAAATATGTAAATGCCTTGACATGCCATTTTTATTAAATTGAAAGCAGATTCGGTTTATTTTCATTGTATTTCTTATGGAATATTTTTATGGTATCCTACTGGGATATTTTTCTCACACACTACCTTTTCCTTTGGGTGTTAATAGATGATATTATTCTAGGTTAAAATAAATGGAAAGAGCCTCTTCGAGGAAGGTGTACTTGATTTGTGGGACCTGGAGTGATAGAGGTGACCAGTGGATATGTGATCAACTTATTATATGGGTTTTCTTTAAGCTTTATATTGGAATATGTTTTTACTTTTGATGATGTACTATTTGGGTATTTTTTTACCCATTTGATTAGGGTACTTTCTCTATGAAGAGTGTTGACATACTAACTTGTATTGTTTATCTTACACTATCTTATGGAAAAAATGTTCCCTCTTCATCTTGATATGATGTTAGGTGCTTTTTTCCAACCTTTGGGGATCAGGAACACCCTTAAAGATATTTCAAGGTTAACTCATGTATTAATGTACTAGGGTATCAAGGCTGTTTTATAGCATATATTTTCTAGTTTTATATGCTTCATCACTTGAGTTGGTAGGGAAACCGACACCCAAATGGTTTGGGGGTGTTTTTTCCAATATATAGTATAGTTAGGGAATGAATGGTTGACTTACCCCTCTCCCATGGTCTCTCTTTAGATGTATTATACTATGCGGGTATACTGAGGATATAACAGCTTAAGGTATAGGGTATAAACTCACACAGGCTATGATGACTATCAATTTACTATACATTTATGTGTCGACTCTAATGGATTAAGGTTATAGCATATACTTGTATCCGATTGTGGTGTTTATGGATTCCCAAGAGGGTATATGCATTGGTTGTGATATCGTGAGGCATAATTCATGATACTTAAGTTATAGTATCTTATGGGATTCTACTTGGTTATTGATGAGATGACGATGATGAGGTTATATCAAGATGCATGGGATACATAATGGCTATGAAATGATTTCCTAGTTTAGGTCAAGATGACTTATGTAAGGGATAAGAAGAGTATGTGATTCGTTGGGGCGTGATATTGATAAACCATTGGGGAAGTGGTAGCCAATTTCCTTTATTTATATATATTTTTTGATAAGGATATTCTTACTTGTATACGTTTCTTGGTAAATGATTCATGGGGAGGATGGGATATAGTCTTACATGATTAGGTAATGAGTTTGTTTCATTTCTTATTCACTAAGCTTTAGTATGCATATTTCACATTTTACATGATGATTTTACGGTAATATCCTACTAAGTATACTTGTTTGCTCACCCTACATATATATAAACTATTTCTAAGCTCTGTGGGAGCTGGTTGGTGATCGAGTTGGGAATTATTAGCCTATGGTGTAGTTGTTGGAGTTTTTGGTCACTACCTAGGATTTTAAATTGGTACATTTCATTTTTTTCAGTTATTTATTTCATTATATCCATGTATTGTAATTCATTCATTATTTATTCATGGTTTTTATTATTGATATCTCATCTTAACACTTATTCCTTAAACATATATAAAGAGGGTAATGCCTCTCATCACCAACTCATGGACTATTGGGTGTAGGTTTTAAGGGTCACTAACTTTATCTTAATTTCCATCTCATGAAGGGTACCAGTGGAGGGGGTTACATGATAATATGAATTATCAAAAAACATGGGATTTTTTTCAAAATAAACATTGAAATTAGATAATCCTTGTTTTATCCTAAGACTTTCAGCATAATAATTAGCAGTATAAATATACCTATACTTAACAGTGTATAATGAAACTGATAAAACAATTGAACTCTATGAAATTAAAATTTTACCAAGTACGTTTCACATATAAGAAGTTCTATTTCTATCAATCCTACAGCCTCCAAAGTCAAAATCCTAAAAATATATTAAATCAAAATAGTTCTAAATATAAAATAACAAAAAAGTATTTATACTACCTTTAACATATCTAATTAATCTTTTAATGTATTTTAAATGACTTTACTTAGGATTATATTAAAACTAATCGCATAAACAAACTAAAAAAATTATATCTTGTCTAGATTAAATCAAATAAAGTAGGCCTCCAATCATTTCTCAATACAGTTTATTATCTATAGTTTTTTCAGATTCTTCTAAGTCAAATTTTGAATTAACACTTATTAGAGTTTTAAAAGTTTTACAAGGATAAATATTAAACCTTTTAATTATATCTCTAGTATATTTATATTTATTTAAAAATATACCATTAGGTATTTGAAAAAATTTCAATCCAAGAAATAAATTTCAATTCGCCCATTAATCATCTCAAATTCACTTGTTATAAAATTAAAAAAATTATTACACAATAATTCACATGAGGAACGAAACTCAATGTCATAAATATATATTTTCATAATTAAAATATCATCATAAAATTTATAAAAAACAAATTTATATTTGATTTTAATTTATTTAAATCATTATTTAATAAAAAATGAAATTTTATCATACGGAGATCTAGTATCTTACTTAAGACCATATGACACTTCTCAAAGTTTGAAAAAATGATTTGAAAAAATTTTATGTTCAAATATAGTTGGTTATTTAACAAATAATTCTTCATAAATTAATCCATTTAAAAACTCACTTTTAACATCCATTTAGAATAATTTAAAACCTTGAAATAAAGGAAAGGGTAATAAAATAAAAATTGATTCTATCCTAAAAATTGGTACAAAGGATTTACCAAATTCAATTCCTTATTCTTTTGAATATCCATATGTAACCAGACTAGCTTTATATTAAACTTTATTTTAAAATTCATCTAATTTATTCCTAAAAATCCATTTAGTTCCTATAGTATGTTTATCTTTTATAATTTTAACTAGATTCCAAAAATTATTTCTAAAAAATTGGTTAAGTTCATAAAGCATAACAATAATCCTACTAGCATCTTTCAAAGGTTCATTAACATTATTATGTACAAAATTAGAAAAAAATCAAAATTTTAAAAAAAATTAAAAACATATTTTATAGTTTTAATTCCTTATTCAACATTTTCAATTACTTTTCAAGAGTATGATATTTGAAAAATTTACAAGTTTTAGGATTAAATTGATAATGTATGTGCTCCTCCTCAATTGATACAGTATCTTTTTGAGTTTTATCTATACCAAAGTTAATGTATTTAAATTATCCTTAAAAATTATTTAAATTTCAATTTTATTTGACATTTTTTTCATTAAATTTTACACGTATATATTCTTTAACTATCATGGTTATTTTATTGTATACTCTATAAGATATACTATTATTAGAATATCTTAGAAAAATGCATTTGTTAGTTTTAGAATAAAACTTATAAAATTTATCCTTAGTATTCAAAATAAAAACCTTACAGCCAAATACTCTAAAATAATGAATGTTATATTTATTTTATTTAAAAAAATCATAAGAAGTTTCCTTTAACAAAGGTATGATGAAACCTCAATTTAAAATATAACAAGTAGTATTAATTGATTTATCATGAAATAATTTTGGTAAATTAAATTCATTAAGTATGGTCTTATCTATTTCTTGAATAGTTTTATTTTTCCTTTTTAAAAAACTATTTTTGTGGTATTATAGGGGAAGAAATTTTTTGAAAATATCCATTATCTTCACACAAAAAAACAAATTCAAGATTAGAAAAATCACCTCCTGTATCACTTCTAATAGAAATTATTAAATTTCCTTTTGATTTTGAACCAGTTTAAAAAAAGTAATGAACTTTTTTAAGGTTTTACTTTTATGAGATAAGAAATAAGTCTAAGTGAAACTACTAAAATCACTGATAATTAAAAAAACCAAATTCTTACTTCCTAAACAAGTAGTTTTCAAAGGGATGAACAAATCAAGATCTAATAGTTCTAAACATCTAAATATATTAATATTATTAATATATCTGAATGTTTCTTTATATTTCTTACCTTTTGAACATGAATTGCAAGAAAAATAATTATTAACTATGATCTCAGTTAATTCAAAAACCTATCCATGTTTGGCCATTTTTTACATTTTTTAAAAATAAAAATTCCCCCAACCTTCTATTCGAAATAACATTATCTATTTTTATAGAATTTAAACACTTTAAATTCTTCTAAATTATTTTAGAAATGTTAATTGATTAAATTTTATCTTCTATATTTGTATAAAATAGGATATAATTATATTTAAAAACTAAATAATTGTTATCTTCAGACTTAACACTTATTAAATCATCACAAAGTTGTGATATACTGATTAAGTTGTGTTATAATCCTTCTACATATATTACTTTGGAAATTATAATAGATTTAAATATACCCACTTCTCTAAATACACTGACCATACCTTTAGAGTTATCACCAGATGTGGATGATCCTCCATTTCATTGATTAAAAGATTGAAAAACTTGATGTTTACCTTTTCATATTTCTAGATTATTCATTGTCCATGTACCATGTATCCTTTACACTCTTGAGGTAGATTTCCTAAAAAAAATTAAGTATTTTTTTTACCCATTCCATCATGGTTCCAATAGCATTATTCATAAAATTATTAGGTTCCCATATAAATTTAATACATTAATTTTAATGACCTAAAGTTTTATAAATGAAATTAACTTTTCAAATAAAAAAATTCATTATTTAGTAATGATGTTATATAAAACACATGCACTAATTTAGTTATTTTAGATCATTATAAGTTATATACTTTTAGATTTAAAAGACTGTTAAGCATCATAACTATTGATAATATAGTCATTATAAAGTGACTATTATTATTAGTATATATTAAGTTTTATGATAAAATCCAATTGATATAGATGTAATAAGTGATAGACTCGATCAGTAGGATTATATCCTATGAAGCCCATTTATCATAGTTTCTGAGGGAGATGGAATTATTGGTTTTTTCCCTTGTCTAATCCCAATCTGAGATCCAACAACTAAAACATGTTCAAACCCCTTTATTAGAGAAGTTAAATCTTAACAATATCATGTACCAAACCATGTTCATCAACCATCATAATAGATTGTCAACATCACACACATTACCCTTATGGCATACACTAATGGAATAAGGGGTTGTGTATCTTGAACCTAGTAATATGACCTTTTATATTTTATTTTTAAAAAAATAATGATTATATTCATCTATTTTCATCATCACTTTATCCATGATTATATAATTATTCTGATAAAAAATTAGATTTTGATGCGAAGAAATTAAAATTGTATTTTTGGGAAATATATAGTTTCAAACAAGATATTATTTTGATCAATTCTAAGATTTTTAAATAAATGAAATTTTAATAAAATATTCTTATTAGATAATAATTATTTATATATAAATGATAAAAACATTTTATGAATTCCAATGTAATTTTTATAAAGGTTAGAAGGTGGTTAATATCGTAAAAACTAGTATCTTTCAGAAAATAAGAATTTTTATTTAAAAGTGAAAATTATTATATTTAGAAATTTATTTTGATAAAATAACTATTATCTTTGAAATAATCACATCAAAATTATCTAATGGATAATTTTTCATAATTTTTTAAGATAGTTAAATTTTTGGGTAAAAATTAAATACGATATAAATATACGGTTTGTATTATAACATAATAAAGGCCCAAAATTGATTTAATAAATGCCATAAAATGAATCCATGACCAAATATATATTTAAATTTTAAAATAATTTTTTTTTAATTTTTTTATAAATTTGATAAACCCTTAATGAATCCTCCAATACCTATATTATATTTTAAGGTTTTAAAATAAATTCCTTATAAACAATACTCACTTCCACATCACCAAGGGTATTATTTTAAAGATTTAGGTTCTTAGAATTATTAAATATTTAAAAACAATTCTATTTGGTATAAAAATGGGGAAAATATGGGATGGTTTTTTGTTTTTATTATTTTATCATATAGAGTCCAAAACCTAAATTTAGAAATAAATAAATAATTCCCCCTAGTTTTTCTATAAATACCCACCAATCCCCCACTCCTCTTCACTAAATACCCATTTATCATGAAGTTAATCTCACTCTCTCTATCCCTCTCTAAATCCCTCCCAAGGTCTTCCCAAGCTTTTAGAAGCACCCTCTAAAAGTAAGGTATCTCTCTCTCTCTTCTTTTGCATTAAAGAACCTTATTGTATTTGGAATTTTAAATATAAATTGATTATGTTGTCATGTATTTAAAAATATCCATTTACTTTTCAATTTATGTTCTAAGAATTTTATATCATTTATCCCCTCTTATTATAAACTTTACCTAAGTTGTTACAATGTCGAAGTAAGAGATCATATCCTCTCCCTTTTTATTTCAAGTAATCTATTTATACTAAGCCTTTTTATTTATAATTTTTCATGTTTTAATGTGTTTTTACATATACCTTTTACTTTTATTATAATTCCCATTTAATTATATCAACATATTTCACTCTCATAATCCCCTTTCATGAACTTTTATATACACCCGTTATGCTGCTAAAATTATCCAATGATTTCCCATACTGAACTTTTGTATTGTGAATACCCATCCCTGTTTACACTCAAGGGTATTCACATAGATGGAAATATCCTTAATTTATTAGTTTCTTACATGAATATAACACACAATCCTTAATCATTGGATTTAAATTGATGAATACATACTTATGTAGTATAGTTTATGTGGTAAACAAATACATGTATATAATATGAATATGATCGGTGGGCCTGGAATTGTATATCATTCAAATGCATTGGGTAATGTTTTTATCTCATGATATTCCATGTATTTTTCAATATAGGTTATCTTAATCACAATATTTTATGATGTCTCAACATTTAGCCTTGACATATATTTATGGTGAAATTCTTTATGTTGTTGCCACATTCCTATGTTTCCTTGATGTTATCATATTATATCATGCTTTGAAGTTCATGCTTATTATTCTCACCCCTTTTATGTCACCTTTATATTACTATTTACTAACATGTATTAATTTCAACATTTTATGCTTTGATTATTCCATTACTAGGATTTATAGCTTACCCCTTTCTTATGTGTGTCCCCATGTTATATTGGGAAGTTTTAGAAGATCAATGGATATTAATAGAATTTTTTGAAGTTTTTAAATAATTTCATTGTATCCTTATTTTAATTTATTGTGTTATATATCTAATTTCCAAAATTCAATAGGCCTCTCAGTCTTCTAGGATTGTATTATTTGTGTCTTTATGTAATAAATCATGAATTAAAGTGTATAAAGACATGGGTTTTCATAATTGGTATCAAAGTAAAGTCAAGTTATTTTAGGGAATTATGGTTAGAAACCCTTAGTGAAAGCCTTTGGAATAATATTAAACATAGGAAAACATACCTAAATTTTTGTTAAAATATAGAGTAAGTGGTTTCTAAGAAACTAGATCCCTTTATGGATAATACAAGTGGATGTGGATTTGGTACAATTGTACCAAGGGGTAATAACCCTAAAAAGGGTACATTTGGAATTTAATTGACCATCACATGGTGCACAACAAAAATTCCTTGTTGCACACTTGTTTTGAAACTCTTAGGGGATATTATTTGGTAAATTCAAAAGATCCTTATGAAATATCATGAAGGGAAAAAAAATGTCTATAAAATTTAATGTTAAAAAAACCATGGATAAATTATATTTAAACCTAGTAATTTATGGGTTAATGAATGTATATAATTTATGATTTTTCACTCCAATGTTCATATTTTCCCTTTTATATGTTTAATAATTTTGAAAAATTTCATCCCTAATTTTCCCTTTATTCTAGTCAATGGCTGGGAATAGGAGTAACTGAGTCAAAAATCAATGTGAGGGGAAATTTGATGACTACCCAAATGGGATGGGAAACCTGATAGGATTAGGAGTGAATAGTTTTATGATAATACTTTCTCAATTAACTCATGTTATAAAAAAACTTGAATTAATGGGAAAACCATCATCCCCCAAAGAAAAAGAAAGTTGAAATTGAGACCTTTATGCAACAAAGGCCTCCAAATTTCATTGGATATTCTGATACCTTAATCATATAATAATGGATCAACTTCATTGATAATATATTCTTCATACTTTAATTCTCAGATCAGGATAATGTTGTGATGGTTGTTTATCATATGTATGGAGGAGCTAGTCAATGGTGGATTTTGTTCAAAAATATGAAGCCTGAGTAGGAGATCGAAGCGATGGAGTGGTAAGAATTCTCGATATTGTTTTTTGAAAAAAAAAATTGCACTCTCTGAATTTACATTGATAGGGGTTTCCTTGGCCTCAAGTGGAAGGATAATTAATCCATTGGTACGTATGAGAAGAACTTCACAAGACTTTCAAAATACACCTCTGACTTTTTTATATCCCCTAAAAGTAAACTTGTATTCTTCTTTGGTGGGATAAATATGAGTCAAAAAAATTATTTGGTGATTTGATACATTGATATATATGATTAAATTTTCTAATGTTCCCTCAAATTTGAAATAAAGATCATAAAATATTAAGTATCTCACGGGTCTGGAAATAAAAAGTAGAGAATGAATTTTAATTTTTTCAATGCGATGATGAAATTTCATAGGAGAAAACAATTTAACATCCCACTTGTCAAAATTTTAGGAAGAAGAATCCTAGAAATTACCTGAATGGGAAAAATAAATTATTTAGGTGTAGGATGGAAGGTAACCTAGCTAGAAAATGTTGATGGGAGAAACCCACCGATGTGATAGAATAATGGAATGTTATAATCTTCTACCAGCCTGTAGTTTAATGTTTCAACTACAAGGAATAAGTACATTGTATTAATAAATGTACTAAGCCAAGGGTTATTAATAAAAATTAACACCAAAAACCACCAAGGCATAGAGATCAAGGGAAATATTATGCCATCAAAACTAATAAGGTGGATTCCAACAATGATGTGGCAATAGGTGGACTGGTTATTTATTCAAGAATAAATAATTTACTATTTTATTCTAGTTCTATACATTCTTTCATATTACAAAAATTTAGTAGAACTATTTAAACACCACATCAAAACATGGAAGTGAAGCTATCTGTGAAAACAAAAAAATTGGAAATTATTGCATCCCAAGTATATAACTTATCCCCTATCAATATTTATGGGTTGAACTTTCTAAAAAACTTTATTATACTCAATTTAGTGTAATTTTATGCAATTATTGGTATGGATTGGCTTTCCTTGTATAGAGACAACATAAATTGCTGAGAAAATTAAATCACATTCTGTATCGTAAATAGCCCACTAATTCTATATAAGTATAGAGAGGGTGATGAATATCCTTTTGTATCATCATCTCAAGAGTGGATATTATTACCTTATGATCAATTTTATATAGATAAAATGATTGATACTAAGTAAAACATCATCCTTAATGACATGAACGTTATAATAGAATATGATAATGTGTTCCCCAAAGAATTGCATGGTCTTACTCCAAGCTGTGAGGTTAGTTATCAATCAATATTATACTCAATTTTTTACAAATATCCAAGTCTCCATATATAATGGAAACTATTGAACTTGAAGAGATAAATAAGAAACTATAATAGAATCTGGATAAAGGGTTTATACACCCAATTGTTTCATCATGGGGTGCACAGTTCCTCTACATCAAGGAGGATGGGTCAATACACATCTCTATTTATTATAATGAGCATAACAAGATAATGATAAAGAATAAGTATCATATTCCATGGATTGATGAATTTTTTGATCAAATACATAGAGAATATTATTTAACTAAGGTGGATATTTGGTCAAGATATTATCAAGTAAAGGTGTAGAAGGATTATATCTCAAAGACTTATTTTTGTACAAGGTACAGGCACTATGAGTTCATAGTGATTCTATTTCAACTCACTAATGCTCTAAAAATATTCATGGACTTGATTAATAGATTAATTTTGGATTACCTTGACAAATTTATGGAAGAATTTATAGATGATGTTCTCATAGGCTCCAAAAGTAAGGGGATATAAGGATCATTTGAACATTGTACTGAAAAATATGAAAAAGGAAAAGTTGTATGTAAAAGTACAGTAAATTTAAGTTTTTTATATGGTGAGTAACATTTATAGGGTATGTTATCACTAGAAAATGGATGCCCATATATCCTTTAAAAATAGAATCAATTGAAGGATATCCCATAACAAAATCTATGTCAGAGATCTATAGTTTCCTTGAAAAATCTAGGTACTATCATTGATTTGTGAGAAAATTATCATGATTTTCAACCCACTAAACAAGCTAACTTAAAAGGGATTGAAGTTTTTCTAGACTGATTAATGAAAGGAAAGCTTTAAATAGTTAAAGAAAATGGTAATCATTGTACCTATACTCACATTACCCACCAGTGGGGAAGGATTTTTTATCTATAGTGATGCGTTCAAAAAGGTATTGGGTTATGTAATCATGAAATATGAAAAAGTGATAACATATTCCAACTTAAAATTAAAGATCTATGTGTATAATTACCCAATGCATGATCTGGAATTTGATGTAGTGATTTTCACATATAATATTTAGCAACATTATCTCTATAGAGAGAAGTATGAAATATATATATGGATCATAAAAACCTTAAGTATATATTCACACAAAATTATCTTAGTATTTTCTAATAAAGTTGGTCAGAGCTGCTTGAGGATTATGATTGTTCAATCCATTACCATCCTAGGAAGGCAAACAAAGTGACAATTTCTCTGAGTAGAAAGGATCCTTCAACTATATCCATGATGAGGATTTAAAGAGATCCAATCATCTTGGACATGAAAATGATGGACATGGGAATAATAAAAAGATATTCACCCTTCTTTTCTAAAATGAATGCTCAACCATCCATTCTTGATAAGATCAAAGAGGAACAAAATATGATGTAGAGCTATAAAAAAGGTATCGAATATTATGGAGTACAAATTTTATAAAGATGGAGTTATAAGGTTTAGAACCTGGATATATGTCCCATAAAAACCAGAATTGAAGAGGAGACTTCTAGATGATGTAAATATCTCAGCCTTCTCTATTAATCTAGGAATCACTAAGATGTATTGAGATCTGAAGCAAAAATTTTGGTAGGATTACATGAAGAGAGTGATTTCATAATTTTTATCTTGATGCTTGGTATAAAAATAGGTTAATGCTGAACAAAAGAAGTACAAGGGTATGATACAACCATTTTCTATACAATTATGGAAATGGGAAAATATAACTATGGATCTCATCATAGTACTACCCATGACATCTAAAGAAAATAACATCATCTAGGTGGTAGTCGATTTCCTTACAAAGTCAGTGCATTTCATTTCTATCAGGGAAGATTTCTCATTTAACCAACTCACCAAGATATACATAAGGTAAATGGTAATACTATATTGAGTTCCACTCTCCATTAAATCTGATTGAAATATAAGGTTTACCTCTAGGTTCTAGAGAATCCTTCAGATAGCATTGGATATAGAGCTCAATTTTAGTATTGCCTGTCACTCTCAGATAGATGGTCAGTCTGATAGGACCATTTAAACTTTAAAGGATATGTTGAGATCATATTAAATTTATTACTAGGGATGTTTGGATGTGCACCTTCCCTAATTGTAGTTCTTATATAATAATAGTTTTTGTTCTAGCATTCAAATGGCACTTTATGAGGCTCTGTTTAGAAAAAGGTGGCAGACTCCAACATTATTGGATGAGTTGGAGAGTGGAAGCTTATGGGACCTGATATTATCCAAGATATGGCATATAAGTTTTAAACCATTAAACATATTATTAAATCTTTACAAAGTCTATAGAAAAATCTATGTAGACAATCGTCAGTGAGACTTGGAGTTTGAGGTGATAGATAAGGTTTTCCTTCATATATTTCCATGAAAGAAATTAATATGTTTTGGGAAGAAGGGAAAACTTAGACCTAGATACATCTACCCCTTTTAGATCTATGATTTCATGGGAGTGATGTCCCGTTGACTATCACTCCCACCTAACCTATCACAAGTACATGATGTGTTTTATGTGTCCCTCTTGAGTAAATATATACTAAACACCTAACATGTACTCAATATAGAGTTGTTACCATTGGAGAAGGATATTTTATATAAGGATCAATCATTGATTATCTTATATAATAGAGACAAAGTTATATGAAATAATACAACTCACCTAGTCAAAGTATTATGGCGAAATAACAATTTTGTGGGAGTAACTTGGGAGCCGGAAGAGGCAATGAAATAATAGTATCCTTATCTATTTTAGTGTATGGGATGAAATTTCAAGGGTGGAATTTATGAATGGGGGGTAATGTAACAACTTGAAGTTTTATAAATTAAATTCCCTTTTCAAATGAATAAATTCCTTATTATGTAATGAAGTTATAGAAAACACAAGCACTACTTTTCTTTTTTTAGATCATTATAAGTTATATGAAGTAGGATTTAAAAGACTGTTAATCATTATAACCATTGATAATATAGTTTTTGTATATTTTCATTTATGATTAGTATATATTAAGGATTATGATAAAATCCAATTGAAATTAATGGAATAAGTAATGGCCTTGACCAGTAGGATATTACCCTATGAATCCCATTTATCAGATCTTCTAAAGGAGATGACATCCCTGGTATTTTTCCTTGACTGAGACCAAGTTGATATCCAACAACTGAAACATTTTTGAAACTGATTATGGGGTAATTTCAAGCTTATCGAGATCATGGCTCAAACCATGTTCATCGAACAACCCCAACAAAGTTTCATCATATCAAACCTTACCCTTAGAGTTTTTATTGGTGTAATAAGGGGTTATGTATCTAAACCCTAGTAATAAAAATTTTTATATTTTATTTTTAATAAAATAATTATTATATTTTTCTCTTTTTATCATTTCCTTATCAATTATTATATAATGAGTTTCATAAAAATTTTATTTTGACATGAAGAATTCAAAATTGTATTTTTGGAAAATATATAGTTTCAAATAAGAAACTTTTTTAAGAATTCAATTTTTTTTTAGATAAATAATTTTTTAATACAATATTATTACTATATAATACTTATATAAATATTAATGATAAATAAGTTAATTAAGTCAAATGTAATTTTTGTAGAGGTAAGAAAGTGGTTAATATAGTAAAAAAATAGTATTTTCAGTAATTAAATACTTTTATTTAAAAGTGAAAATTATCATATTTAGAAATTTATTTTGATAAAATAAATATTATTTTTTAAATCATCGTGTCAAAATTATCCAATGATTAATTTTTTAAAATTTTCTAAGATAGTCAAATTTTTCGGTAAAGATTAAATATGGTATAAATATACAGCTTGTATTATAACATCATGATGGCCCAAAATTGATGTAATAAATACTATAAAATGAATCCAAGACCAAATATATATTTATCCTTTAAAATAATTTATTTTTAAAGTTTTTATTTATTTTATAAACCCTTAATAAATCCTCTAAAACTTATATTATATTTTAAGGTTCTGAAATCAATTCTTTATAAATATGACTTGATTCCAAATCACCAAGGGTTTTATTTTAAATATTTTTGTTTTTGGCCTCTTTTTCAGAAATCATGGGAAGGTTTTTGGTTTTGATTATTTTATCATATAAAGTCCAAAACCTAAGTTTAGAAATTAATAATGAATTACCCCCTCTTTTTCTATAAATACCCACTCATCCTCCAATGCTTATTCAATAAAAACTCATTGAGCATGAATTTAATCTCCCTATACATCTCTAAATCTATCCCAAGGTTTTACCAATCTCTTAAGAAGCTCATCCCATGCTTTTAGAATCTCTCACTCACAGTAAGGTATCTCTCTCTCTTCTTTTCCATTCAACCAACTTCTTTGTTTTTAGCATTTTTAATATAAATTTATTATGTTTCCATGTCTTTATAAATATGCCTTTATTTCCTAATTTATGTTTTAATAATTATATATAATTTATCCCCTCTCATTATAACCTTTACCTAAGTTGTTACTATACTGAAGTAAGGGATCCTCTCCTATCCCTTCTTATTTCAAGTACTCTCTTTGTACTAAGCCTTTTGAATTTTAATTTTTCATATTTTAATGTGTTTTAAACATACCTTTTACTATCCTTATGATTCCCATATAATTATATAATACCTTTAACTCTCATAATCCCCTTCTATAAACCTTATATAAACCTGAAATGCTGCTGGAAATATCCTATAATTTTCCATACCAAACTTTTTTATTATGAATACTCATCCCAATTTCCACTAAAAGGTATTCTCCTAGATAGAAATATCATTAATTTATTTGTGACTTCCATATACGTAACCCACACTTCTTAATCATAGGATTAAAATTGATTAAATACATTCTTATGTTGTAAGATCTATGTGGCAAAAACATACATGTACATGATATAAATGTAACAGGTGAGACCAGAATTATATAGCCCTCAAATGAATTGGGTAATGTTTTTATATCATGAGATTCCATGTATAGAGAAAAAGTGATTATCCTAAGAACACTATGTTATTATGTCTCAGTGGTTAACCTTAACTTATGCTTATGATTTCATGTTTTATGTTGTTGCCACATTCCTATGGTTCCTTGATGTTATCATCTTATATCATGCTTTGATGTTCATGCTTATGATTATCACCCATTTTATGTCTCCTTGATATGACTCTTGACTAACATGTATTAATTTCATCATATTATGATTTTATTATTCCCTTACTATATGTATAGATTTACCCTTTCTTATATATATTCCTGAGTAACCTTGTACAATTTTATAAGATCAATGGATATTAAGGACATGTTGTGGATTTTTTAAATAATATTTTTGTATCCATGTTTCAAGTTATTATGTTATGTATCTAATTTTATAATGACACTATACCTCTCATGTCCCAAACAAGCTCGGTTTAACCCTAAACTGGTCACCCGAGTTAGTCTGTGCCAAGGCCCAAAGGGCATTCCTGATCCCCATAGGATAGAAACTAGTGTTGGGCATCAAAATTTAACTGTTGTAAATGATTTGGCCCATTAAAAAAAGAAAACCAAATAAATAAAGACTGAATATAAAAATAAAAACTTGCAGCGGAAAAAATAAAAAACTGCACATACCTCTATGTGACCTTCCAGGTCACCACCCAACCACTAACAACCTTCCTCAGCTACGGGCAGACGAAATAGGAACCTAAAAAAAGAAACTAAACCTACATCTTAAAAGATAGGATAAGTGTGAGCATTAAAATTCTCAGTAGGGATTCTAAAAGTGAACAATAGAATCCAAGTGTTTCCTTTCCCAAATCATCCCATTAACACAAGTTTTAAATACAAATATAAAAGTAGGGTTTTCACATTTTAAAATAAGAAACATTATTTTACCATTATAAAATCCAACATATGCTACATACTATTTCAAAACCCATTTTCCATTTTATAAACAAAGCCCAAAACAAAAGATACCAAAGTTGGGCTAAAGTAGAACAGATGAACAGTGAAAGATGGAAATAAACTAGTACAACAGAAAGTAAACAATAAATATAAATGATTAAGTAAACATGGGAGATCATAAACATCCATAGAATACCCCTAGATGTACTTTCCTCGTAACCACCTACCATCGTATGGTAAAACTCCTAAGTCTATAACCAACTGGCCACCCAAAACTGACAAAATCCATTGGCAAAGCCAGCCTATCCTAACAGCAAATCCAGGGGTACCAACCCATCTAATTGGGGTTGATCATAAACCTTCACTCGATCATCTAAAATATACCTAGCAACTCGTGGTGGTTATAATAATACTGTGTAAGTGGGAGTCCCTCACACGCATGACTCACCTTACCTACCACCACCGCACTTGACTACCCCAAACATAGACACCCTATACGATAACTCATGAAGGGATATCCACCCTATATAGGTTCCTACTATATATATATATAACATACATGTATTTGTCGTATCATCCAAGGTGCCAACTGGACCGTCACATCATGTCCATGTTGAAACCATTTTCTAAAAACATTTAAAACTCTGATTAGGAACACACAATTTCCTAACACAAACCATTCTAAAATTTAACAAAACTTCACCCATTATTTGGAAGATCCAAATAGGAATTTAAGTCCAAATTCTTCAATTATTTTTCAGTAAAACCTTTCAAACTCTTAAAAAAATTCACAATCTTATGAAACATCCAAACAGGCCGTTGATCCTAACATTCATCGAAACATGCACTAAAGGTCAAATGAGAACACCCTTTGAGATTACATTTCAAACCTTTCATAAAATTCACACAAAAAACCAAACCTTATTTAGGAAACAAAAACCATTTAGAAAACCAAGGTTTTAAGAAAACGCTATTTTAAAGGTTCCATCTTCATTTGAGGGAACATCCATGTGTGCACCTAGTGAACCCATGGGTGTTCCAACATCCAATGGATCAACAAAAACCAAGATGACCTTCCAAAACCATTTCTACAAGGACTCCAATTTCTTTAAAATCAAGAACAACCATTCACATAATTAATAGAACACAAAATAATCCCCTTAAATCCAAAAAACCACTTTTCAAATAATTTTTAACATAATTTCCAAGTTACAATGTTGTCAAATAAAACACACCAAACAAAAATACATTTTTCAAGAATATTTCCAAATTTCACTATTTCTGAAAAACAAGAAACTTATAAAACATACCAAACAATTTTTCAATAATTATATAAACAGTTCAAAAAATTTATAAATAATTATATAAACAAACAAAACAATTTATAAACACTTTTATAAACAAGCTAACTAGTTTCTAAAAAAAATTATAAGTAGGCCAAACAATGAATAAATAATTTTAAAAGTAACCCAAACAGTTTAATAGAAATTCTATATACAAATCAAAAAATTTATAACCAATTCCATAAAAAGATCAAAAAAATTACACAAACTAAAACACCACAATAAAATATTGAAGAGTATCATGAAGGTGTTTTTCATGTTTAAAACACTATCAATACAATATTTGGCACCAAAATAACATAGTTTCCATAACCACATAAAAATATAACCAAGGAAAATACTTCGAAACTATTTCTTTGCAAAACCAATTAAATTGAAAACACTATATCAGATTAATCAAATTTATTCCAAGGGTGAAAATCAAATCAAAGATTTAATTAAAAACACTCAATTATTTAATGGACTTAATAAAAAAGGAAAATGTGGATTCTCCTACCTCAATGGAATTCGACCGTGATGTCGCTTCAGCGGAATGAACAACAACCCCCTATGGACCAATCGCACACCTAAAACAATGAGAAAATTGCAAGAATTACAAATAGTTCCATTAGGGGTTTTTTCAACTTAAAGAAAAACACAAAATATGAAATGAAAAGAAAAAATTCACAAATAGGAGTAGGTGGTCACGAACAAGGGGTTTGTGACGGGATATCTTGTGTTGGGAACGATGTGTGTAGGGGAATATCGGGCTACTGGAACATGGTATAAGGATAGGTAGGGTGAGCTGCACTGAAAGAAGTGGGCACTAGGTGGGTCATCTTGTGAAGGTTGAAAGAGCGAGTAGGGGCAGAGCGCTACTGTTCTAAGAGGCAGGCTGGAGTGTGGAGGGGCAAGGGAAGAGGACTGAGGCATGAAGGGGAGATGGAAGAGGACCAGGGCATGAAGGGGTGAGGCCAGGTTGAGGGACAGAGTGGCCTAGCCAGAAGTGTGGTGAGGGGGTGGTTGCACGAGAGGAGAAGGGAAGGGAGGGGCAGTTTTGCGCGTAGGGGTGGGGTGTGTGTAGTGCTAGGTTTTCACCCTATTTTTTCATTTTATTATTATAATAATAATAATAATAATAATACAATAATAATAACAATAATAATATCAATAATACAATAATAAATAAAATATAATATTAATTATAATAAAAATCATCATCACATTATTAACATTTTTTCATTTCTTCAATAATAATAATATTAATAACAAATTTAAAAATAATGGTATTAATATCACTTTAGAAATAATAGTATTGAAACAATTTAATAATACTAATAATGTTATTATCTACACAATATTATTATTATTATTATTAAGGTATAAACATTTATAAAATTTATTTATTTATAAGATTTGGGTAATCACACGGTCACCAGGGCTAACCGCACGGTTAGCGATAACTATGTGGTGCCCATGCACCATCCCAAAACCCACCAAAAATAACAATCCTCAAAAAATTTAACATCACATCCAACCCAACCCTTAAAGAGAGAACCTAAATCCAATAAATAATAAAATAAAAATAAATTTAAAAGTTGGGGTGTGACAATTCTCCCCACCACAGACACTTTCTACCCCCAAAAAGTCACCCAACCGAATGATAGACAGAACTTGAATCCATGTTTGATTGAAACCAAAATAAACCAAAACACAAGAGAATGAGAGAACATGATAGGGTTCTCCTCACCATAAGAACTCAACTATAATGGAAATTTAACACCAAACATACCACCCCAAGAAGGGGTGATGACGTGGGAACTCCCAACGGATCCAAACTAACTTATATAGCACGAGCGAACAACACCTCCACTGAAACTTGGAACTCTCGACCTAGAACAAAAACCCCAGAACACTAAAGAGAAACCTCTGAGCAGAACTTAACCCAAGTAGTCAACCCAAGCATAACTACAAACATCGATTCTTCCATAGGCACTTAAATCTTCAAATGAACATAGCTAAACCGAGATTAACCCATACAAGGGCCAAACACACTTTTAAGAAAAATGAATGATTCATAAAACCACATCTACACAAACAGGACTACTTGGATTATAATATAATGAGTCCATCATAACTTCACGATGAAACAATAAACTTACAACAATGTCAAAACTTTAATAGTAGAAAAACAAGAACGAAAAGACTTTAAATGTTCCACTACCAACATGGAACACAAAATCCAAACCATGGCTTCACACCCCTGATAAATCATGACTGTGCTCAAGCTTCACTTCAAGACCTATGGTTGGGGTTCTGATGGCTGAATCATCTCCTTCCTCATGGTCAGGTGCTAGAATCCTCTATTCACCGCATCTTCTTCAGTCAATGCTTCTTGCAAAACATCCCTAGATGGACCATACACCTGCAACGATGAAATGTATTCAGAGGGATGTGACATGATGTCTTTGTGTGCCCTAAAATTCCACACTAATGACACACCATTGAATGGTCAGATGAACTGGAATCTAGAACCACTGTAGATGACTCTTTGGAAATAGGTCCCTTCACGGATCGGGTGACCAGTTCAGGGTTGACCTGGGTTGGCTCATGACAAAATGGTATCAAAGGGAATTACCGATCCCAACGGGCAGGAAACTAGTACTGGGCATCAAAATTTAATCATTGGGAACGATTTTTCCCATGAATAAAAGAAAAAAAATAAATAAATACTGATGATAAAAATAAAAACTAGCAGCGGAAAGAATATAAATACACACATACCTCCATGTGACCTTCCATGTCACCACCCAACCACTGACAACCTACCTCAACCACGGGCAAATGAAAAAGGAACCTGAACCAATAAACTAAACCAGTATCTGAAAAGATAGGATGGGCATTAGTATTAAAATTATCAGTAGGGATGCCAAAAGTGAACAACAGAATCCAAGTGTTTCCTTTCCCAAAGAAGCCAATTAACACAAGTTTGAAATACAAATATAAAAGTAGTGTTTTCACATTTAAAAAAACAACATGATTTTCCCATTCTAAAATACAATATACACTACATAATATTTCCAAAACCATTCACCATTTTATAAACAAAACCCAAAATAAAAGATACCAAAGATGGGCTAAAGTAGAACATGCAAACATTGCAAGCTGGAAATAAACTAGTACAATAGAAATTAAAAAGGCAATATAAATGATTATGTAACCATGGGTGATCCTAAAAAACCCTATAAGACCCCTTTATATACTCGGTTCATAATCACCTATTGGCATATGGTGGAGCTCCTAAGTCTATAACCAACTAGCCACCCAAAACTGACCAAATCCAGTGGAAAATCCCGCTAGGACTAACAGCAAATCCAAGGGGTACCAACCCATCTAATTGGGGTTGATCAAAAATTTTCACACAATAATCTAAAATACACTGAATAACCCATGGTGGTTATAATAATTATTGTAAGAGGGAGGCCCTCACACGCATGACTCACCTTACCTGCCGCCACCACACTTTCCTACCCCAAACACGGATACCCTATATGATAACCCATGAAGGGATATCCCCCCTATAGAGGTTACCACTATATATATATATATATAACATGGATTTTTTGTCTCATCCAAGGTGTTAATCGGGACGTCATGTCATGTCTATATTGAAACCATTTTCTAAAAAAAATTAAAACTCTGACCAGCCACACATAATTTCCCAACACAAACCATTATAAAGGTTAACACAACTTCACCCATGAGTTGGAAGTGACAAATGGGCCTTTAATTCCAAATTCTCTAATGCATTTTTAGTAAAACCTTTCAAAATCTTAAAGAAAAATGCACAATCTTATGAAACGGCCAAATGGCACCTTGAGCCTAACATTCATCGAAACAAACACTGAAGGACAAACAAACACACCCTTTGTGATTACATTTCAAACCTTTAAAAAAATACACACAAAGGATCAAACCTTATATAGGAAACAAACCCCTCTAATAAAACCATGGTTTTAAGAAAACACTATTTTAAAGTTGACATCTTCATTTGAGGGAACATCCATGTGTGCACCTAGTGCACCCATGGGTATGCCAACATCCAATGGCTAAACAACAACCAAGATGACATTTTAAAACCATTTCCACAAGGACTCCAATTGCTTTGAAATCAAGACCAACCAATCACATCATTAAGACAACACAAAACATTCCCCTTAAATCCATAAAACCCCTTTTAAAATTATTTTAAACATAAATTACAAGTTACAACATTATCAAACTAAAAAAACCAAACCAAAATATATTTTTCAATAATATTCCCAAATTTCCCTTTTTCCAAAAAACAAGCAACTAGTAAAACATACCAAATAATTTATCAACAATTATATAAACAAACCAAAAAATTTATAAAAAATTATATAGACAACCCAATCAGTTTATAAACACATTTATAAACAAGATAAATAGTTTTTAAATAATTTTTATAAGTAGGATAAACAATGTATAAATAATTTTATAAAAAACCCAAACAGTTTACTAGCAATTCTATAAAAAAATCAAAAAAATTATAACCAATTCCATAAAAAGATAAAACAAATTACACAAACTAGAAACGCCATGATAAACTATTTAAGAGTATCACAATGGTGTGTGTCATGTTTAAAACATTATCAATACAACATTTGACATCAAAAGAACATAGTTTCCATAACCACATAAAAACATAACTAGGAAAAATACTTCAAAACTATTTTTTTGAAAAACCAATTAACTTGAAAACACTATATCAGACTAATCAAATGTATTTTGAGGGTACGAATCAAATAAAATATTTAATTAAAAATTCTCAAGCATTAAATGGACTTAATCGGAAAGGAAAATGTGGATTCTCCTACCTCAATGGCGTGCGATCGTGACACCACTTTAGTAAAAGGAAGAACAACCCCCTATAGATCAATCGCACACATAAAACAATGATAAAAACTCATGAATTACAAATCATTCCATTAGGGTTTGGCCAAATTAAATAAAAACACCAAAGATGAAATGCAAATAAAAAATGCATAAATAGGAGAAAGTGGCCGCGAGCAAGGGGTTCGCACCGGGATAGCTTATGCCGGGAAGGGTGTGTGTAGGGGAATTTCAGGCTGCTAGAACGTAGTGTAAGGGGGGGTAGGGTGTGTTTCTCCAAAAGAAGAGGGTGCAAGGGGGGTCGGCTTGTTTGGGTTTTAAGAGGGAGTAGGGGCGGAGCGCTGCTGTGCCGATGGGTAGGTTAGAGCACGGAGGGGTGAGGAAAGAGGATTGAGGCATGGAGGGGCAAAGGAAGAGGACTATGGTGTAGAGGGGTGAGGCCGGGAAAAGGGTCGGAACATCCTGTATAGAAGTGCGGTGAGGGGGGTGGTTGCGTGATAGGAGAATGGTAGGGAGGGGGCGGATGTGCACGTAGGGATAGGGGTATGGGTAGTGCTAGGTTTTCCCCTATTTTTTATTTTATTATAATAATAATAATAATACAATAATAATAATAATATAAATAATACATTAATAAAAAAATATAATATTAATTATAATAATAATCATCATCACATTACTAACATTTTTTCATTTGTTTAATAATAATAATATTAATAACAAATTTAAAATTAATACTATTAACATCACTTTAGAAATAATTATATTACAACAATTTAATAACACTAATAATGTTATTATATATATAATAATATTATTATTATTATTATTAAGGTATAATCATTTATAAAATTTATTTATTTTTAAGATTTGGATAATCACATGGTCAGTGGGGCTGACCGTACAGTTACCGATAACTGTGCAGTGCCCGTGAACTAGCCTGAAACCCACCAAAAATAAACCAATCCATAACAAGAGAACCTAGAGCCAAGAAATAATAAAATAAATTTAAATTTAAATTTTGGGGTGTGACATCTCAATATTTTGGGATTATAATAAATCATGAATTAAAGTGTATAAAATTTATGGTTTTTCATATTAATTGTACATTAATCTAGAAGATGAATTCTTAAAAATAAAACCCTTAGTATGACCTAATGATTGAGTAAATATCAAAGAAAATTCATTTGCATAATAACCTTTTAAATTAAATCTAAAACATATAACACTAGAAACATTTTATTTATTACTTTTTATAAATGAAGTTATGTACATCTTAGGTTCTTTTCTATTATATCAAAAACATGTTTCATCTTTTTTAGGTTTATTTATAGATATAATATTATCAGTTTTTTATTTTATATTGAAAAAATAGATAATTTCTATTTTAAACTAGTAATTTCCTTCTTAAGATTCTTGTTCTCCTTTTGAGTGGTTTCTAAGTTAACAAAAAATTTCTCATTTGAAAATGAAGCTATATTTCTTAGTTTTTTATTTTCTTGTTTAAAATTTTTCTATTATTTTTCAACTTTAGTCTTGTTATCCAAAAACTTATTTAATTTCTTTTCTTCTATTTCATTATTATTTGAAATAAATTCTTTAATTATTTTAATTTCATATTTTATTTTCACAATTTATTCTTTAAAATTATGATTTTATATATCAAAGAAAACTTATTCATTATATTCTATAATTTTAATATTTTCATTATCTTGAGTAAACTTATTATTATTTTTAATGATATTTTTCCCTTTTATATATCTTTATATAATTCAACCACTCTTAAAATATATTTCTAAAACTTTTGATTTTTTAGTTAACACTTTAACATAAATTTTAGAATCATATTCATAACGTGAACTATAATAAAATTCAATACTGGCCTCATTCATTTTTTCATCAAGAATAGGTTGGATGATTCTCTTTCACTCTCATATTCATCACTAATTGATTCAGTCTCCTCATTGTGGCTCCATCCATATGAAAGTCCCATCTTCTCTTTATTCTTGTATTTCTTATATTTATTTTCTTACTTCAATCTTGGATAATCTAAAACTATATATACCTTATTTTTACATTCATAAAAATTTAATTCTGGTACATTATTTTATGTACTACCATTACCTTTTTTTACTTCACTTACATTCATCCTTTTGTTAATTTATTCTATATTTCTTCTTAAAATCTCTCTATATTTTCATGTATTTAAAAAATTATTTATTAAAGTTAATTATTTTATCCTTCTCAATTTTTTTCAACTCAAAATCAAAAGAATTTGTGGAAACATTTATATTATATTTAATTATTATACCTTTCTTCTTTGTTGTTTCTTCCCTATCAATATTATTTAACTCTAAATAATATTGAAGTAATGAAACAATAAGTTTATCCAAAGTATACTCTTTAAAGTTCCTACTCTTGCCTATTAAAACTTTATTCACATTAAACTTCTTAGGTAGTGACCGCAGAACCCATTCAATTTTACCAGTGTTATCCAAGGCCTCTCCAAGTTCAGTCATGTGATTTATAATTCTTTTAAATTAGTGAAACATCCTATTCATGGATTTATCTTCATCCATCTTAAATTTTTGGTGTTATACATGTATCATTCCTAATTTTGTTCTTTTAAGATTGTTTGAACCATATTGAGTTACTTAAATTATTCTCTATATTCCTTGATCTATCTTACAAGTTGAGACATAGCTAAATACACTTAAAATTATAGCACAGTATAATATTTTTATTACTTAATAATTCAAAAAATACTTTACCACGTCATTACCTATGAGTGATTTTGGATCAGCTTCAGATAGCTTATATGGTTTCATCATGATCATAAAATGTTCAATGCTTAATTACATCATGTGTGCCTCCATTCCAGCAATCTAATAACTATAATTATTCCCATAAAAGTATGGTGGTTTTTTTATCCAACCATCATTTAAGTTTATTCATGTTATATTAAAAAAATCATTTTTCTTAGAAAATTAGGTTTAGAAATATGTTAACACAATGAAAAATATAACCAATAGAACCTATATCTAAGAGGAATGGGCTATGATACCAATTTTTATCCCAGTTAAGATGAAAAAATGTTTTAAAGGGGGGTTAAGAGACAATTTAAAATTTAAATCTTATTATTAATCAGAGTAAATTATTTCATATATAAATAGTGTGATGAATTAGTGTTCAAAAATTAAAATGTATCAAAAAAATAAAAGATATGAACATATGATTTTTATAGTCGTTCATATTAGATTGGTCCTATATCTAATCTTCACTCCCCTAAAATTTAGTGAGAGGAATGTCACTCACTAGAATATGAAATCACTTTTTAAATGAGTGAAAACCTTTTACACGCCCTACCTTTTTCTCACCTAGAGGTACAACCCAAAAATCACTTATATTTGTTTGGACCAAGGAATAACCAAGAATATAACTTTTATTTGGGATTCACAAGCCAAAATTCCTACCTTTTAATTACATGGTATAATCAAAGACAGGATTTCATTTGATTTGGAAAAGCATAAACTGGTTATTTATAGTTTAAATAAAAAATATGAATAATGTTACAACATTGAAAATGAGAAAGAAATAAAGAACATAATAATGTAAAAAATGACTATTGATTTATCTTTGAACACTTTAGTATCAATGGATCAAAAGTTGAATCTTCTTTATGATTTTACATTAAGAATGGAAATCACTATATCACTTTCATACATTTTTGAATTATTGTATGATTGATGTGTGTTCTCCTTTTAATGATTTGTGTTGATGTTTCCATCAAGTACACGTGATCACATTCCCAATGGTAAACTACATAAGTTCCAAGATATTCTTCATGTGGTTGTTTCTTGAGCACCAATCATAATCATCCATGGTTAGAAATAATATAAATAAGGAATAATATTGTTTACCTATAAATGAAAATATCTCACACTATTCCACCATTCAAATAATTCAAAAACACTATGAATATCATCATTAGTAATTATTTGTATTTCACAAATTAATAAAATGATTTGAATAAATCATATACACTCACAGTAATACAAAATATTAAAAATACAAGAAAATGGATTATCAAAATGCTCTAAAAATGGAAAATAAAATTTTGTATAAATATTATTTCAATTATTCGGAACCATCATTTTATATATCTGTGTAACCATAATTTTTCATTATTTTTTAAACATGAATTAGCTTCTATATAAATATTAGTCTAGTATGTGTAAGCATGAAACATGTCTATACAAGCATGACATTAGATTATCTGTAAGCATGAGATAAAGAATCTAGCTTCTCTAAAGTATGAGAAAAAAATGTGTAAACATCATTCTAGAATTCTTTTCCAAAAAAAGAGAAAAACCATATATTATTTATAAAAACATTTTAAACACTAAGATTACTTAAATAAAAAACAAAATTTTATTTAATAATGATAATATTAAAAACAAAACCAAACTAAGAAAAAAACACCCCAATCACTAACAATATCTAAAATAATAAAACTTAACACTAAAATATATTGCAAGCATATGATAAGTCATTATAAAAAAATAAATACATTAAAACAAACATCATTCAAGAATTTTTATTCGATGTCAATATAAGGAAACTGAGAATTCATTAGATACAAGCCATGTAACATCAGTATAAATTTATTCTTGGGCCTCACAAATATTATAATGTTGATAATATATGTGTTCTAGATCATACCTAAAAATATCATTGATCTATATATATAGATATTTATACTATGTATATAGGAAAATTCACCCATGTTTTTTATTGGGAAGTATATTCCTAATAAATCCTTTATAAACTTCAAATAAGGAATATAATTTCTGATAAGTATTATATCAACCATATAAAAAACCAAAAACAAAAAATTTTTTCAACTACCCCACATGTATATATAAAATGATTATATCTAATTTTTATGAAACCAAACTCATTATGTATGTAAAACCACACCATGAACACTTTAAATTGCTTTTCTTCCAAACAAAAATGAAAAAATTTAATATATTATTATTAAAAAATATTATAATACAATATTTAAATTAATATTAGATTAGAATTAAATATTAAACATCATTATGAAAATTATAAAATTAATAATACTGCAAGTAAATAATAATACCATTAACATGAAATATATATCCTTGTGGTTTTCCTTCAATATCGTACTATTAATTATAACTATAGAAAGAAGAGAAAATGTTAAAAATATAATAGAAATTTTAATAGTGATATAAACAAATAGTATTAATAAATTTTAGTTAATAATATATTGTTATATATATAATTGAAAATAGGTAACATGATCTTTGGAAATATACATGACCATTGGGAATGCATATAACCAATGGGTATACTGAAAATGTTATAATGGGAATATAAACCCATTTATATAAATGAATATTATATTATAAATCATATATTAAAAAAATATTTAATATATATTAAATAAATAATTAATGATAATAAGTAAAATATAATCAATCATTACATATGAAATTGTTATTTTTTGAGAGAAAAAAAATATTAGGTATTCTAAAATTGTAATATAAAAGTTAAATTTTAAATATTTTAAGATTAAATTTGATAAAAATAATTTCATTTTCTATAATTAGTATATCAAAATTAGGTTAAAGGGTTACTTTCATTTTTGGGTAAAGGAATAAATTACAGGGGTGAATAGTGAATGACATCGGTAAACTGTAAAAGCAGTAAAATACAGTATATAGTAAAAATTATAATGTCTTGGACCTAGTTCATTCATAAGTAACCAAACCTGGTTACTTAAAAGTCCTCGACCATGACTCATCATACATCAGAGGATGCTAACTAGTAGTAAGGGTCCATAGTGGTATGGTGGGGAGACTATACCCTCGTAATTAGAGTAGCATAGTGGTGAGATAACGAATAAATAGCAGAAACATAATAATATCAAACTGATAAATGAATTTAAATCATCCAAATGATAATAAATAATCAAGGCCACAAGTAGAATCATATATAAAATGACGAGTATGTCAATGAGCTATACAAAATATAGGCATACATACATACATATATATCAAAAAGAAAAAAGAGACCAAAAAGGCTATCTCCAATAGCATCATAAGCCAAGTCTTGATCCCTCACTCCCAAGTTCCCATGATATAATCAATCAAACATCCAAGACCAATTTCTTTCCCTTATCCCTACCTTCATCCATGAAGTTTTTCTGAGTACCAAATGGAATCCTAAATAAGGTTTGAGATATACTTAGTAGGCCACCACCAATGGTTTCTATAAAATTATAGTCCATGAAAAGAAAATAAGTGGTGTGAAAATATAAAGATAAGCATTTGAATAGCATGCATTAAATAATAATCACATTGGGCTCAGACTCCTCATGGGATTCTCAATCGACCACACCTACTTAGGCTCATACTGTTAATGTATATATAAGGGACTTGCAAGATGTTAGGGTCTAACATTTATAACCAAATCATACCAATGTAAGTAATCATAAAATGTGAACCAAGTTGAAATTAGGGAATTTGAGTTATAATAATAGTAATGTAGGGTCCAATAGAAATCAAGGTATCCATGACCATAGAAGTTTGATCCAGATCACAACACATAATTATGCTACCTAAATAAGGGGTATGAATGTAATCCAAGGGGTGAACTTAAGCAATTCCACTCGAATGATGTCTAATCAAATCCATCGATCATGTCCATAGTAAATCCTAAGCTAAGAATGATTGGGGACTAATGGAAGATTCTAAGGTGCCTCCTGTCTAAAGATGTCATTTGAATCCAAGGAGTGTATCTGAGACATTATAATATCTAGAGTTGATTCTACTGAATTATCAGTACCATGCTGAGGCATTCACATATAAAAAAGACATTGACTAAATTCCATGGTGGTTATCTCCCTTGGAAACCAGCCTAATGAATCGAGATGGAATCCTCTAAGCACTCAAGTCATTCCCTTATGAATCCAAGGCTATCTCAAGTATTATCACTCCTATAATAAGAAAATTTTTCATAATATAAATAGGTAGATTATGTTTAATTTGATAACTGGGTCCATGTGGTAACCATGCTAGTTTATTCACTTTAAATATTTTAAGTCATTACCTTTTTCATTCGAAAACGATAAAGGGATATATATATATATATATATAAGGTGTCATAACATTAATCATTTGATTTCCAATTAATGAGATCCAAGCTAAACATTCTTTCCCAATCATAAAGTGTTAACATTAATCATTTGATTTCCAACTAATGAGATCCAAGCTAAACATTCTTTCCCAATCATAAAGTGTTACTTCATTCACTTAAATTAATAAAATAATAGAGGAACTAAAATAAAACACACACTAATGGGTGTTTTAGTTATTAAATTTAAATGGGAACATCTGAATATGCATGGCATGCCCAAGGGGTGGATTAAGTTGAGTTTATTAACCATAAATGATAATAATAGGGAACATTATGTCATTTAAATTCCAAATTAAACAACTAATTTAAGGAAAATTATTTTAGGTGTAAAGAGTGGGTGAAACTAGCGTATGGAATAATGATGAAAATTATAAATCAATGAGATTTAAGGAAAAAGTTGTAGACCACCTACCTAATGGAGTTAAATAAAGACTAGTCCATTATCGGCCCATGGTTTGGTCTAAATCGGGAGAAAATTGAAGAATAGAAAAATACCCTGAAAATAAGGCATATTATCTCACACCTAAATAGTGGAAAATATAGCAAGATAAACTAATAAAATAAGGTCATGGATCAAATATATTACTGGGATGAATCCAACATGATATATGGGGAGAGAAATAGACATCGGATGGTGAAGAAACCTCAAAGCCTATCTTAGAGAACTTGAGGTATTTCAATGATGGACTGGGGTGTTGTGTATGGAGAGAATAGAAAAATTGGGTTAAAACATATAAGGGGATAATGAAAAAATCATCTTTTCACTCGACTTTAAGAGGTCACACATTTTGGCCGTACTATTTTACAAACTATGCACCAACTGTGTGATAGTCATTTTCCATGGGAACACCACCCATATATATCCCACATGATTTGAAAAAACTATGCTTCAACTGTTTAGGGTCACTTCCTAAGTGGAACTAAGTGTGTGGGTTAGGCGCACAGTTTTATAAACCATGTGCATCCCATGCGGATGACCTATGTGATAGGACTGGAGTTTTTCACACAACCATATAGTCTCTCTCATATAGTTTGGAAAACTGTGATCCCATATGTATATGCCACATGGTTGAGCCACATCATTACTACTAACTATGCACCAATTGTGTTCCTCATATATCTTATCCAAAATTTGGATCTTTGGGCTCTAAACAAGCCTTGGATGCGCCCAGGATGCACATGAACCCTTCCTTAAACACTTATGAACATGTATAAGAATAAAACTAATTATTAAAACTGAAAATTAAAGGTTTCATACCTTAGATAAAACTTTATTGTTACTGCCTCCCCTGCTTAAGACAACTCATCCCTGAGTTTCCCTTCTAAGGGTAATGAATCGCTATCTATGAAAATTCCAGTCCACTAGTCATGTATGTCAACCTATCTCTCCTAAGTCTCATCTTGTACACGGTCATGCTTACATAGCACCCATACCAAAGGAACTAACCTTTCTCATAGATCCTTTGTGATATTTTTCATGATACGAATGGGATGATCCTAAAAAAATCATAAACATCCAGTTCCACCTCATCGGGATGGAAAACATTAGACAGGTCTGAGTAGTGGATACGTAACTGATAAATATGAAATACATCATTCATGGATTTATATATCTCAAGAAGTAATTTCTAATAATAAATTGGTCCAACCCTCTTCAAAACCAAAAAAGGTCCAATGAAATGAGGTGACACCTTACCTTACTGCCTAAATCGTCGATGCACTATTCTAGTAGATACTAACAATAATACATAATCCCCAAACACTAACTCTATAGGTCATCGATGGTGATCATCATAGGGAATTTTTCTAGAATGATCTATATCCATTCATATTCTAATTAGATGAGCCTCATCTAAAGTCTCCTAAATGAGATGAGGTCCACGAAGTGCTACCTCCCTTGCCTCTAACCAACGCAGAGATGAATGACATGGAATGCCATAAAGGGACTCATAAGAATCCATCTAAATCATGGCATGAAAGCTATTATTATAAGATAATTCAGATATGGGTATATTTTTTTCCCAAGAACCTCTAAAATTTAAGACACGTGCTCTGATCATGTCCTCTAACACTTGTATTTTCCGCTCAAACTTCCTATTGGTCTGAGGGTGGTATATTGTACTCAAACGTACCTATGTACCTAAATCCTTTTACAGTCCTTTCTAAAACTAAGAAGTGAAATGATAATCCCTATCTGGAATAATATTTTTTGTGACTCCATGAAGTCATATAATCTCCTGGACAAAGATCCTACCAATTTCATCCACATAAAATCTCTCCTTGATAGGTAAAAAGTGAGATAACTTCATGAGCCTATTGATGATCACCCATATTGCATCACTACCTTGAGGGGATATCTATAAGATAGTCACAGAGACTATAGTGACATCATCCCATTCTCACTCAAGAATCAGCAACGAATGTATAATACCTATTGGTTATTGGTGTTCTACCATTACCTACTGATAGGTGGAACACCTTGTAACAAAGTCATTTATCTCCCTTTTCATACCCGACCACCAATATTAATGATGTATATCGTGATACATCTTTGTAATCTTAGGGTGTACCACCCAAGTAAAAGCATAATACTATCATGTTAATTTATCTTGGATATCTATAGAAACCCAGAAACATCCATGGATATGAAAGACATCATCCTTTTCAACAATCTATTATGGTGGTGGATAATTGCCTATGAAACTCTCCCTTAGGAATATGTATTCAGGATCTAATAAATGCTCATTTTCAATCTCTCTAGAAGTGAAGAGGTCACTGCCAAAGATTTAAGAATAGGTTTCCCATGATTCTCTTAAAATTATAAGTGCATCTCAGAAAATAGGGTTGTCCACTATCACTCACTACTGGCCTTTTAAACTTCTTGTGTCTGAGTCCTTGGGCTTAGATAATCCTCTATGATATTTCCCTTCCCAAGAATATAAGAAATATCAAAATCAAAGGACTGTAAGTATTTAACCCACCATCTATGTCTGATATTTATTTCACACTATATAAATATATACTTGAGGATCTTATGGTCTGTAAACACCATAAATTGCTCTCTAAAAGAAATAATACCACCAAGAGATTAATTTTGATATATAATTAAATTAATTTTGGGTCATGTTTAAGTGTGAAAAAACCTTTTAAGGGTTTTATAGACTAGCCAAGGCCTAGGAAAAAAATCTTAAAAAAATAATTTAAAAGATTTAAAAATAAGTTTAATTTTGAAATATAATTAAATTAATTTTTTAAGGACCAAGTGATTTTTATTTAAATTAAAATTAAAATGAATTGTTTAAATTCATTTAAATACCTCAACATAATTTATCATAATTTAATTTTATTTCATATTTAAAATTTTCCCCAACAGATCTTGAGCATAGACCAACCAATGTATGTCTAGTTTTAATTTATGAAATTATTTATTGTAACTTCATGTGATGCATGTAATAATTAAATTTATTTTTATAGTCTATGAATTATCTATCATCAACATTATATGTATAAGGGTTTGTGCACCCATATAGAGGTTATTTATTTTTATTACGCACTCCCAATAACCCCTTGCCTATGCACGAGTGTGTGTGTGTGTGTGTGTGTTTGTGTGTGTATTATGATGAATATGATTTAATATGTAGACCACACCGAGATGAGGCGGTATTTTAGATGATATGGTGATACACTAGAAGAGGGTGCAAGATGCAATATAGAAGACTCGTTTATTTTACCCCTAGGGTCATAGTTGATCTATTTAGAATAAATTGATCAACCAATATAAAATTATAAACATCAGTCATGTTTATTTTTAAATTTATGCATTATTTATTATTTTTATGAATTTGAAAGTTTACGCAAACACATAAAATAATAAAAAGATAATACATAGATTAGATCAAATAAAGATGAGATGAATGTTTTCTATTTACTACAAGATGAATATGTGAGTTTTATCGCATAATACATGTATATAAGATTGAAAATGATTTCATTCATATAAAAATAATAAAATCCTTTAAATAAATATTAAGTTTTGATGCCTTCTGTCGATTGAATTTAAAAAAAATCGAGTATACAAGGTGCTCATCAGCCCTAATTGAGGGTGCATCCTACTAATGGGGAGTTATTATGATAATGATGGGTTAACTTGACTAAATTTATCAAAAAAGAAGTAATCATATCTAGCTTGTTTCCACTTTAGAGGAAAGTTTTTGAATAAATCAATTTTATAATTTCTAGAAGTCGGTACTTCACTCAATAGTTCATGGTGTCACAAATTAATGTGGTTGGTCAGTTAAATTCCTACCGAAAAACTCTCCAAGTTTTGGCATAGCCAAATCTTATACTATGAAGAAATGTTTCAGGGATCCTTTCCACTGGAATACTCTAGTGACTGAGTATTTCGAGCCTAATAGTGAGCACTACTAGGGTTTGATAAAATATTGGAATAAATTTAATGATTTAATCAGTAATGTATAATAGGTAATAAAGATAAAATTATTAATCTGATGGTATTTATATTTGTAGATAAAATGGAAATTAATACCTAATAAGTGTATTTCATGCACACTTTTTAGAATGTTTTATTATATTAATTTATGTATTTAATAGAATATTCTTTCCAATTTTTTAGATATTTAACTTTTTTTATGTTTTATGGAAGTAAATAATGAATCTTTGAAAAATTAATGAAAAGGAGTGAATAATGGAGCAAAAATACCCTTCACACCACAAGAAAATCAAAGCGGCGCGACACCAGATTTTTGAAGATGAAGAAAGCTGGAAAACTAGACAAAGACTAATTTCACGTCGTGTAATACATTTACACATCGTGAATTTTTCAAAATAAGATTTCATGTAGGACAATTCGTGAAGAGAATACATGTTGTGAAAATACATCACGTGTCATGTAATCAAATACATGTCATGAAATTTCAAGATGGAAACATCAGAGAATCCCACTGTTGATATGGATTACACATCATGAAACTATATTACACTTTGTGTATTTTTCATAAAATTGAAAAAATATATAGATTCATGAGATCTTTTATGCAGTCAGAATGTTTTACCAAAACCCCTATAAATACACCCTTGGCCACACCTTTTAGGGGTATCTGGAGAGAAGAACTTTGATGAACGCCTACTGAGATGCACCCACCTATTGTGGAACTCTTCTTTGCTACTTTCTGTAGGATTTTTCATCATTATTTTTCTGCACCCTCTCATGGCTATCATGAGGGAGTTATTTATTTATTTTTAGGCATGTGTGATGAATGGGGATTGAATGTATAAGTTTTTTTATTTTTGATTTCAATTTATGTTGGGATTTCACATCTGTTATTCATTTCTATCTCTTTTCTAATTTCATCTTACATGATTATTGTGAGTAGGGTTGGGGAATGGGTTTTATTTATTTCTTTCTATGGGCATGATCATTTCCAGAGTTAATTGAATGAAATTTTTTGGTGTGTGATCTAGGGTTTAGACTTCCACCATGACCATTGGGTTTGTCCTTTACCTATGTTTAAATAAGGTATAGGTTTACCCGTCCTTTGCAATCTGAAGTACCTAACCATGAGAAAAGGAGAGTTTGGGATGGAGTGTGTTTATCATGACCATTGGACTTGCTTGGACCTAATTCTGACAATCGTATAATTTTCATTTGATTATTTCATACCTTTTCATCCCATGAACTTGGAATCATTACTGCTCAGCACCCTTTTATATTTTCTTCTCCCACATTCTTCACCAAATCCCAAGCTCAATATTTTATATTTTATTTATGCAAATCAAAATTAGTTTAGGTTTTTGTATTTAATTAATATTTTCTTCAACTCTATCTCTGTGGGTTTGACCATGGACTTGAAAATCCTATACAACCCTATAATTTAGTTCTTTGTTTGATTCATGAAATAAATTAATAAATTTGGTAATCCAACAGGAATTAATGACACCTGTGAGGCTATCATTTTTTGGTGTCATTAACAGGGATAGGAGAGGAGAATTTATTAATTAAATAATTTAGACAAACTCTTTTCTCATATTTTATGTTTTTTTTATTTTAGCATAAGAATTTTTTCTATTTATTTTTATTAATTTTTACCATACTGGATATTTTTTATTATGATGGCAAGGCTGTAGAATGAAATGACTATCGAGGAAAGGTTCACCTTCCAACTAGATGATATGGTGCAACTACTCAAATAAGTCAAAATGATGGATAGTCAACCCTATGAGTACTTGAAACCATACCTAAGAATTGATTTCACAACACCCTATAACCCAGATCCATAATTCTATGATGATCATCATGAACAAAGAAGCATGTACAGTAATGTAGAGGTAAGTACCACTTTTAATGTTTATATTTATGCTAATCATGGTGACCTTGGTTTTTAAGGTTTAGAAGATGATGAAGAGGGAGACCTTGTTGTAGAACTTAAATGGGCCGAAATACGCTTCATCATATATCAGTAAGAAGGAGAAAAAGAAGAAGAAAAAGGGACCTCAGCTACTGAGATGCTATAAATATTCCTCATAAAATTAGGACCACAACCGAAGGGAGATGAAGAAGAGGGGAGGAGATTATGGTTTCCACATTTATCACAAATTTTTTAGAAAATCTAAGTGCACTTCAAAAAGAATAAGAATCTATATCACCCTATGCTGACTCCACATAGGAACAAAAAGAAGCATCAACAAAAGAATAAATTGAGGAGCTAACTATGGAACCTGAAGTGATTATTGAAAAATTCCACAGCACACAGCCATCCATAGAAAAAGAATAATTTTATCAAGTATGGACTGATGTTGAGATCCTATTGGTTATACTCCTTTTATTCATACTCTGGCCACCATCTCTAAGGTATATACCAATTCCATTGAGGAGAATTCAAGCTGATCTAGGAGGATTTAAAATCCATAATTATGTGAACATGAGATTGTTAGAATTATACCACACTCAAATCAGATAACCCAGGTATGGTTGATCTAAACGACCATTAAAAAAGACAAGTTTTCAGGAGGAAATCCAATTTTTATTACTTTCTAAGATTTTAGATTTATTAATTTATTAGAATTTAACTTTATATTAGAATTTTATTTCAATATCCCAATTATTTTTTAGCATTATTAAAATGGCCTATGTTTTCACTTGTTTATCTATATTAATTTCCGGGTCCATCAAAGGCGTTGGCATCAAGCAATAGGAAAAATAAGGAAGAAGCTGTAGGAAAAATTAAACATTGTGTAATAATTTATATGTCATGAAAATCTATAAGTAGAACCTATGAATCCAACTTTGAACCACCAATTTCAAGTGGAGTAAGTGTTTCAATTCATAATTTTTCTATTCCCCTCATTAAAATTTTTTTAGAGCTATAACCATAAATTACATACCAACATTTGATTCCTTATTTAATCAACTGAACTAAGAGACATAACTTCCTAGGAAAATTATGATTTAGAGAAGCATGTTAATCATCATAAATGAAATTTTTCTAATAATTGGCCATGTTTTGAATTTTTTATGTTTGCATTAATTGATTTAATTATTCATATGCATTACCATTAGTAATTATCCCAAACATTGATCTCATTCCCAAAATACCCACTGGGCCAATATTTTCCATTCTTTCTATAGTATATTTCTTGAGAAACTTGGGTATATTTTCTTTTAGAACTCAATTTTCATATTATTGAAACTATGACTGAACAAAATCACTTTTAAAATTATTGAGGAATTATTTTTATCATCCCTTATCCATAGACCCACCTTGCATTAATTCTTTTTAAACCCATAAAAGCCATGAACAACCTTATTAGGAAATTATATGTTTTATAAACCTATTTTATCCATTCCTACCTTCCTCTAAATGTTTTTCATGATATTTAAAAGAATAAGTGTAGGGGAGGAACTTTTTAGGGTGTACCGGGATATACTTCATTGTGGATATTTTTTGGGGGGATTCTTGATTATGATATAGGTAGAGGCCATGAAATCTTTCATTGTATTTTATTATTCACCTCTCTTACTAAAAAAATTAAAAAAAACAAATGAAAAAAATGAAAAAAAAATTGGGTTGTGTTTTGGGAGGATCAAAAATCACAATTTTCAAGATTGAAAATCTTTTGATCGTATGTGGTTAGGTGATGGATGTGAGATTTTTCCTAATCATAAGATTTTGAAAAATAAAATATATATATATATATATATATAAAATAAAAAGATAAATATAGTTTGATTCTATCATTACACTTACATTAATCATGATCCCACTTTGATCTGTTTGGTGGAAGAGAGAGATGAAATTTGCGAAGGGTGATCTTTATTGAGTTTATCTAGTGAATATCATGCAAAATTATTTAGTTTCAAACCTCATTTTTAATCCTTAATTTTTAAATAATTTACCTACCTACCTTGAAGTCTCATATTCATTTGATCCTTAATGGTGAATCCCTCATGATTATTTGTGATTTATGTTTTTACATGGTGGAGATTCTAGATGTCTTGAAAGCCTATGGTAAGTTACATGTTCATGAGTTATGTGCATCAATCTATTCATTTGTACCCTGATAATAAGTGGAAAAATTCATGTCAAGTAAATTTCAAGTGGTGTGCATATTAGTAATGAACTAAAAAATGTAAATGGATAATTAAAGAAGTATGGCTATTTCAAAATTGGGAAAGTAAAATACATAGTGGATTTGTATTCTTTGAAAAATTATGCATTGATAAATTTTTTAAATGTGATGCTAAAACATTTAATTTTCTATTTGAACAATTTCTTTTGTTGGAATTGAATTTAAAGCATGGTAAGGTGAAAGTCCTTTGTAGCATGTTGAGATTCCATCCTTGAGGACAAGTATGAATTCAAGTGTGGGATTATTTGATAAGTGTATTTCATGCATACATTTTAAAATGTTTTATTATATTAATTTATTTTAATTGAATATTCTTGCCAATTTGTGAGCGATTTGACTTGTTTTATTTTTTATGGAAGGAAATAATGAATATTTGAAAAAGGAATGAAAAGGAGTGAATAATGGAGAAAAAATACCCTTTGCACCATGAGAAAATTGAAGCGGAATGAAACCAGATATTTGAAGATAAAGAAGGATGAAAAGTGGACAAAGACTCGTTACACGTCATGTAATCCATTTACACTTCGTGACTTTTTCAAAAAAAGATGCCGTAGAGGACAAGTCATGAAGAGAATACACATTGTGAAAAGACATTACATGTTGTGTAATCAAATACATATCATGAAATTTCAATATGGAAACATCAGATAAACCTAACTCTGAAATGGATTACACATCGTAAAACTATGTTACACATCTTGTATTTCTTGAGAAACAAAAAAAATAGAGATTCAATAGATCCGATATGTGGCCTGGGTTTTTGACCAAAAACCTGATAAATACACCCTTGGCCACACCTTGGAGGGGTATCTGGATAGAGGATCATCGAAGGAAGCCTACTGAGATGCACCCACCTACTACGGAGCTCTGCTTTTCAACTTTCTGTGGGTTTTTTCATCATTCGTTTTTTTCACCCTCCCATGACTAGCATGAGGGGGTGATTTCTTTGTGTCAATTCATGCATGATGAATGGGGATTGAATGTATAAGGTTTTTTATTTTTTATTACAATTTATGTTGGTATTTCACACCTGTTATTCATTTCTATCTCTTTCCTGATTTCATCTTACATGGTCATTGTGAGTGGGGTTGAGGAATGGGTTTTATTTCATTCTTTCTTTAAGAATGATCATTGTTGGAGTTGATTGAATGAAATTATTTGGTGTTTGAACTATAATTAATACTTTCACCATGAACATTGGGTTTTTTCTTTCCCTATGTTTAAATAGGGTTTCGGATTACCCATCCTTTGCAATCTGAAGTACCTGACCATGAGAAAATGAGAGTTTGGGATGGGGTGTGTTTATCATGATAATTGCACTCTCTTGGACCTGATTCTAATAACCACATAATTTTCATTTGATTATTCTATACCTTTTCATCCCATAAACCTGGAATCATTGCTTCCTGGAACCCATTTATATTTTCTTCTCCCACATTATTCACTAAATCATATGCTCGATAGTTTATATTTTATTTCTACAAATAAAAATTAGTTTAGGTTTATTTTATTTTATTAATATTTTCTCCAAAAATATCTCTATAGGTTCAACCTCAAACTTACAAATCCTATGCTACCCTATAGTTTAGTGCTTTGTTTGATTCATGTTATTAATTTATAAATTTGGTAACCCGGTGGAAATTAACAACGCATGTGGGGCTATCAATACCACAAGTTCACTATGATTAATTTTAGATGAATAACATGTCCTTACTGGTATGAGTTTCTAAAGAGTAGTACATGTGCTTGTGAAAAGTACTATGATATAGAAGATTCAATGTGATCGAATCTCCAGTACCTGTTGAGCAACCTTAGGAAGTGAGGTTGTAAAGGATGCTTACACAAGACTCATGTATGACACATTTGATATTTAAATAATATTTTAATCATCAATGTCTAATGAGTTGAGGATATATATCATCACATGGATGGTACCACATGTTTTCTCATCTTTGAGAAGTCTGTGAGGGGATAGTGAATCAAGATATGAATTGGGTGATGATTACACTAAAAATTCATAAATTTAAAGATGAAACACTTTCTTTCAATACATTTCATCCTTATATCTTCATCACCAATTTTCTATAGTCTCATTTAAGATTTAAAAAATGAAAAGTAAATGGATAAAATGCTTCATTGCCATTTTTATAAGGTTCTCCAAGTAGATAAGAACTTAAAGAAGGTTTAATCTTTAGTTCTTATGGTGAACAAGTTGAAAGGAAAGTCAAAAATGACAATGGAAAGTGTAATTCCAAAGGAACCTTCACAAATTTCATCAAAATAATATAGGAAAATAAATATATTGGAGGTTAATTTCTTCACATATCATGAGATAAGACTATGGAAGTTTAAATGCTATGAATTGAATTGAAGAAGCAAGTAGTCACTTCTTATTCATATATATTCATCATTATATGTGATGTTTTTTAATACTTATTGGGTATTAAATACAATATTCCCATCACATATGTGTATTTAAATACATTAACCAAGTAAGAAAATAAACGTTATAATAATTAAGGTGAATTATCCAAGTGGCTAAGAAAGGGTGATTCCTAATTCAGTGGTGAGAAGTACAAAACTTATAATTATTGAGATTAATTATTCTAGTTGAATATTATTGATTTTTACCAAAAAAATATATATCACAGGTCATTGGAAACAAGGAGACATTATTTCATTTTGTAAATAATGTTGTTTGTGGTGTCTAATACTCAACTAATAGTTCAGAAATACTTGAATCATTAGCAATGATTGATGAATATAAAATATAAGACTCAATTATACCTAGTTGTGGAAAGATAATTCCTTGTCTGGTAAAACTAAATAGTTTTCAAGGATATACCCAGTATGGCTTTAGAATCTATGGATTTAAATACCTTAGGTATTTTGGAAACATTTACTTATATAGTTTTAGACAAAGAACCCTTTATAAATAAAGGTGAGGCATAAAAATTTTGGAATTAGTTTATCTAGAGAGTGTGAACTATTCCAAAGATAAGCTAGAGGTAAATTTTTACACTTCATGAGATTCCTTTAAGTGTTTTAAAGAATGTAAAAGTTAATTGTAAAATATTCATGGTCAAAATATATGATTTTCTTTGATCACATGTGTCTATGAGTATCTTGACCAAGCATTCATTGATCATGAAATGTAGAGTGAATTTATTCCTAAAAATCACATTTCCTTATAAAAATAAAACCCATGATGTTATTAAAAGGATGATCAATGGGGATTCTTACATGAAACATTGATTATTAAAATGTAGCATGGTGTAATTCCTAAATTCACATTTCCATATAAACTTTAGAGTCGTGATGTAAGTAAAAGGAGAATCAATGTTGAAACAAATATACATAGCATAAACTTCCATTATTTTTCATGAAATGCTTCATAAATATCTATATTATCCCATAACCATATACCAACTATAATGAAAAATGGATATCATATGAGTCATAGCATGATATAAATCAATCATGTTGTAATATGTGTTTAAATTAAAAGTTTTTGTTAAGTTATAAACAAATATACATTAATCAAAATACAAATTGCATCGCTATTAGTATCCTAAAGTTCATAAAACCTTCACACAAGAAACTTGATCCTTCATATTAGGTTTTTCTTTTCTAGTGATGGCATAGTTACATCGATCATTAGTGAAAATTTTTAAATCCCTAGACTATCGGCTTTCGCTACACACCTCAGTACCTTCATTACATTCCTTGAGGTATTGGAATCATTATATCTTTGATGATATATTTATCATCTACACATACCATAATAGATTTCAATATATATTCTCCTAGAAAGACCTAAATCTTCATTAGAGACTTTGGGTTGAGTACCGTCAGACATTTTACTTTGAGATGAAATATTCCTTAGGAAAGGGTAATGTCATTGTGGATTCTCTAATTAGTAAGACTCGGGTGTGAAAAATTCATAATTTTGAGAAGAAGTATAAGCTAGTGAGATTTCACTTTGATTGGAATATGGATGTTTCATAGGAATAATAGGAGGTTTCTTATTCTCTCTTGATTATCACCTCTTCCCTGGTGGACTAGGTGAAGGCTAGCTAGGATCCTGATTTGAATTTTCTTGTGATGTGAGAATGAATCATATGAGGTGATCCTTTTCCTAGATATTATTTTGATGGAGATGGTGTATTTTCCATACATGGTAGGGTAATGGACCCTACTTCTATGATGGATGAGCTAATGATGGACTCTCATACCTCACGATGGGTGGAGCATCTAGGCTTTAACTAAGTTTTATCACAATATCAGGTAGAATTTCTGATGGTCGAGTATAAGAAAGGATATTACATGGTTTTTTTCATTTTACCTTACCTAAGGATAAAGGTGTATCACCAACAACTAGGTGGTTTATTTCAACCCCTTCCCATGTCAGTAAGAAAGTGGGGTGATTTGAATATATACTTTGTCATAGGACAACCCCAGATCCTGAGGGGTCGTGATGAAGTATGGGTCATAGTTGGATGGTTGATGAAGGCTACACATTTCTTTATATTTTAAGAGATTAAATTTTTGGATGAGTTGAGAAGGTTATATGTGAAAGTGATAGTGTGGTTTCATGATGTACCTTCAATAATAGTATCAAATCGGGATACGCAATTCAAATAGAGATTCTAGAAGGACCTGCAGAAGGCCATGGGGTATTAGCTGAAGATGAGTATGGTGTATCACCTATAGAAGGATGGACATAAAAAGAGGAAAATTTGGATACTGGAGAATATTCTCAGTATGTGCATGATTGATTTTGAAAATATTGGGATAGATATATGGCCTTGTCAGAGTTCACATACAATAATAGATTTTAGGCTTCGATCCAGATGATCCCCTTCAAGGTTCTTTATGGAAGGTTTTGTAACTCATTGTTTTGTTGGTTGGAGGAAGGTGAGTTGGTTGTGATCAGACTAAGCTTTGTGTAAGGGACCACCAAGTGGGTGTGGTTGATTCAGAAGCAGTTGGTTACCACTCAGAGTGAGTGGCACTAATATGTCAGTCGAAGGTGGAAACCCTTGTAGTTTGATGTGGATTACTGAGTATTATTTTAGGTATCACCTCAGTGGGGGCATCGATGTTTGTAGAGGTGGAGGAAGCCTGCACCATGATATGATGGTCTGTTTGAGACTTTGGAGTACATTGGAACTTTTTATTACTAAATAGATCTTCCTCTATGACATTGAGGTATGAACAATGTGTTTTATGTGTCATAAATATGGAATTATGAGCCGGATCTCTTACACATAATACTTGATGATGATATCGAGGTAGAGGTGAATGCCTCATTCAAGGAATGTTTGGTGCGGATTGTGTCCTGGGGAGAAAAGATACCATGCTGGAATAAAATGCCTCTCATATAGATATTACGGGAGTATGGGTGAATCCAATAGGAAACATGGGAGAAGGAATTAGATATGTCAATGTAGTGGTTGAATCTGCTCATCCAGGATCCCCGGAGATGCTTATTAGGGATGTGAATCCCTTAGAGGGATATTTCATAAAGCCCCTTGAATTTTAAGGTGTGTTAAGTTTTAAATTTATATTTAATATAATTCATCTCGATAATCTCTGGTTTTCTAAGTTTTAAAGGTGGATTGGGATTGAGTTTTGGAGAACCAGGTCAGGCTTACAGCTAAAATTTTGATGTAGGCAATTGGTCATGTTGTGACACATGGTCATCATGGAACGATGCTTGGAGTGGGGTAGGATCAGGGCATGAAGGTTGGAGAGTCATGTTGTAGAATTATAGATAAAGGGAAAGGCCCTCTACCTAGGATTCATCATTTCACAACCCAAAAGGGACACACCATGATGGTGGTTGGTCCCAACCTAGGCCTGTGCCTGGGGTGGTCACACTGTGATCTTGAGGGGTCACATTGTGATAGGGTCTGGCAGGAGTGTGTGTCACATCACAACCACTAGGTCATGCCTGACCATGTCACTAGGGGATTAAGGGGTGGACTTTTAATTTTTCATAGACCCCTTTTATTTCTTCCCCCTTCCTCTCCCCCAACCCTCATGTAACTTGGATGATGTTGGAGTCTTACTTTGGGTGACTTGAGCCCCTCCATCCTCAATCCTTGACCTTTTTAAGCATCATTCATTATAAAGTTTCAATTTTTGTGATTTTAAGCTCATTTAATCCTTGGATGCCTCATTCTTAATCATTTTCATGGTTTCTATTTTCTAAACCCTAAATATGTAGTTTGGGGGCTGATTTTGGGCTTCTTGAGGTTTGGGATTGAATCAAGGAGTGAGGTTTGGAAAGTACACTCTATTAAGATCAATATAGTAAATCCTAATCATGTCATAGATTTCATATAAAGTTGTATTCCTTGAATTAAATGAAGGTGTGTGTGTGCCCCTATGGGAACTCTACTTTAGGTATCAAAGTGACCAGGTAGGTTTTCATGGTTGTGGTTGACCCCTTGGAGGGGGATTGATGGGTTTATGGCATGAAAATGGTGGGATCCCAACTCATTACATGAGGATATAGAGGGTTATCTATCAATGTAATTAGGTATTGTGGAAGTTGTTCAAGATCATTTGAGGCTAGGGTGTCTAGGTAAAGTGTTATGTGGATTTGGGTAGTGGGTATCCTTGCTTGTAGTGGAATTTGATGTGTGTTATTTCTTATTTTCAGTTGTGTGATTATAGATGTCTAGAAAATCTTGAGTGATAACATGTGGCTTGAAAGATGATATGTGTCCTACCTTGAGTTAGAAGGTGTGGTCGAGATTGTGAAGTCTAGTTCCACCTTGAGTGATAAGGTGTAGCTTGTGACATGATGTGTGGTATGCCTTCAATTGAGAAGGCATGGTCAAGAGATAAGACAATCCTTGAGTGAGAAGGTGTTTTTTACTGTGTTAGTGAACTCCCTTGAGTTAAAATGGCATGGTTGGGTGTCGATGAGGAGACAATGTCTTGAGTAATAAGGTGTTGGATAAGTTTTAGGTGTCTTCTAAGGTTTCAATAAACTCTTCCTTTCAGTATGTAACTGAATTAGGTATGGCTGGGAATTCATGGTGTCCCAATTAGCGTATGATGACCCAATGGGTGTTGTATGTTTATTTATTTGGTTATTTATGTCAATGCCACTTTTATATATTTGTTTTACTTATGTTAAAGACTCATTGGTCATGCCCTACTAGGTTTATACTCACACCATGCATGACCATCTTGATGCGCATGAAAACTTCATGGTCAAGGATTCAACTAAGGGCATGGTCCCTATGAAAGATAAATGAGTAGGCATTAGTGGATGGGGATTGAGTTGATGTTGATACATGCTTCAAGATCCTTTGCAATAATGCCTCATTTATTATTTTATTCCTTTGTTCATTACATATACAATGATTTTTTGAATGTGGGCATCCTTTTTTACTTGATGTACTAGTTAAGGTGTGTCATTATGATATTGCATATGACAATGCTACCAATTTATTCTATTGTGTTTTTCATGCTAGTTATTATTTTTATTACTTCTATTGTATATATTTACTATAACCCCCAAGATTTTATGGTATGTTTATTTTTAAATAAATTTAATTTCTTCAATAGCTTATGGTTCATAAAACCCAGATATTTTAAAATAATGTTATGTTTGAAAGAGTATACAACACACAACACCAAGCATAAATGAACCACGATACACTATTAAAATATTATTATTTTAAAATGGCCATTATAACCGAGCCATTAAATTAGTGGGTTTGAATAGGATTAACCATATTATAATATATATATATACATATATATTAATCAATAAAAATTTATTAATTAATTCTTAGGAAATAGATAGTAAAATTTTAGTAAAGTCATTTTACACATTTTCTTCAAAAATGAATTTTATTAATTTTTATGAGAAAATAACATAATTAATTTTTTCCCACTTTTATAAAACTTATTTGATAAAATTAAATTTATTTTTGAAATCATCATATCAAAAAAAAAATTAGTTTAAATTTTTGGGATTTTTCTAATATGATTGATTTTTCAGTGAATAGTGAAAAATATTATTGAAAACTAAATTTTTATTTCAAGAATTTTAAAAATAACATTTTGTTTTTAAATAGTTTAAAATTAAAATTAGTTATCTTATATTGTAAATAATCAAATTAAGTTCATTTAAATTTCTTTTATGACGGAATTTGGTATAAAAACAATTTTATACTTAAAAAGGCATTTTTCTAAAAAACTAATGCTCGTTGCATTTTGTGTTTTAAGCATAAATTAATTTTTGTCATTGATTTAAACTAAATATTAAATAATGGATCCAATAATTAGAATTTTGAGTTTCAAATTTATTAAATATGTCCCTTTTATTTTTTGTGAATATGAATAGTAACTTTATTAAGTTTTTGTTACCCCAATAAATGATAAATCGGATAATTAATGGTTAAAAATAATATTATAATGACTATAAAATGACCCTAACAATTAACTTAATTTTATTGAATGAGTTCATTTTATCCATAATCATCCAATATTTGATTATGCATCTTTTTATTTCTATTTGGATGAGATTATGACCTTTATAATATTTTATGTAAAGAAAAGTCAAAATGACACTCTTGTTTTTAATAACTATAATATTTTTAACATAGGGAAAACTATATGATATATTCGGTTATAAATACTATTTTGAAATCTAAATTATTTATTATTATCATGGTAATTTATTTTTAATTTATTTTTGAATAAATAACTTCTTTAAATGCTTACAAAACATTGACGCGATAATTTTTTTTTAAGGTTAGGGTCGAAGCCTCAATTTATTATTTAAAGCAAAGACCTCTTTAGACTGGGTAGAGGGATACCCATTACATATCCCGAAGGCCCATGGCCAAGTGGCCTGAATACTAGGCTTAAAATCCCATTTTTTTGGCTCAAATATCCCCTCGGTGAATAATTTATATTAATTTAATATTTTAGGAAATTCCAAAAGTGTCCTCATCTCAATTATAAAAAGGCACCTCCTCCCTTACTTCTTTGCACCACTTTGATCCATATATCTCGACAAAACACTGATAATTCCTATCATAAACATCTTTATCCAAGTTATTGAGTTTATTTACCTTCCAAAATATCAACCCTAAGTCCCTTAAGAATATACCTAAAGGGACTTCACCGAAGAAGAGGTAATCGTCTTTACCGACTCTTTCAAGTTTTTTATTATTCTAATTCCTCTTAATGTATTGTAATCAAAATAAAATAATAAATCCAATATCATAAATATAATTATATTTTATTATGATTATCATAAAACCATATTCCATCTCTTTTCCATACTATGAAAAGAAAAAACATCGATCATGCGTACGTAGAGATTATCGTCTCCACGTAGCGGTGTAATTCGTTTTCATCACCACATTACTATGATGGTTATAAATATATAACTAATGAATATATATGATAATTATGAAATAATTATACCTCTTTAATGATAATATCATATATACCTTCTTACCTTCTAATCTGTTGGGAAATAATAACATCGTTCGTACGTACGTGTGGACTACCACCTCTACGAAGCGATGTGAATCGTTTTTCATTTCTATTTTACTTAGATGGTAATAAAGATACATTTAATTAATATATATGACATATATTATATAATAATAATTTTTTAAAGGTGATATATTATTTTCCTTTCTTTTTTTCTACCCATTGAAAAGTGAAAACAGTGTTTATACGTACATAAGGTATACCGTCTCCATGAACGTTGTGATTCATTTTCTATCTCTGTCTTTTATGAATTACTCTAAATATGTATATAATGAATATATATGATATTTATATAATTATTAACATTATATATATTATGTAACCTTGATCAAAGTACAAGGACTGGAATGTCGAACAAAATCAGACATGAAAAGCAAAGCATTTACCACCCAAAACAGTGATTTTAACAATGAATTCATAATAAAAGGGTGATAAAATATTATAATTAAATCATATATGATATGATATATATGATTATAGATATATAATAAATTTATAATTATTCTATATTTATTATACAATAGGTTTGAAAACATACAAAGGAAATCAAACCTGATGTATGGGTTTATTTCAAAATCTCATCATTATTTGGGATTATCTATTTTTAAGTCTCAACTAAGGAATATTTCTCTTATATGTATATTTTTTCTTAAAATGTTTTCAAATTTTTTTTAATAATATTTAATTATTTTTTAGAGTCTTTTTACCCTTGTTTTAATTTTTCCAAAATGTTTTAAAATGAATATTCCTGTTATTTTCCAAATGAGGTACATTTTGACTTTTCCTATAAAAGTGTGAAAGGGGGGGTTTTTAACTTGTATTGAATAAATGTAATTTCCCACATTAATTACACCTCAATGCTTTAAATATCCCTTTAAAAGTTTACAAGGTTATTTTCAAAGAAAATTCTTTCTTTAACACTTGCATAGTTTTTAGATTTTAAAAAGTGATTTTCAAAGTAGAAAGGGTATTTTCATCAAGAAATATTCTTGTGAAATTTTTAAAGTTTTTTAATCTATGTCAACATCTTTTTTTATATCATATTGATGATATGATCTAATGATACCATCCACCATATTTCTTCGAATGGTTTATGATCATTTTGGTTGGGGGAAAGTATTAGAATTCCATATAATAGTTCTTCCAATATGGATAGTTATTGATTATTAAGGTATGTTGACTCAATTGTATTATTTATTCATATGAGGAATAAATTGGATTTATTAAGTGATGGGTGGGGACCACTATAACCCCTCTAGGCATTGATAGGTATCATGAGACAAACTAACTTGGGTTTTTGTTGATACCTTTCCCATTTATTTAAATGTCATGGAACATGGCCTTGATAGTATTTTCAGTTGTCTTAGCCGAGGCCTTGATGGTATGTTTCGGATATCTAGCATTATGCATTCCATCATTATGAATTCAGTTATTTATGTCCATGTGATTATTTGATTTACTATTCATGGAGAGATTCTAGCTCATGTGATTATTTATATGGCATTACTTGATCATCATTTAGTTTTTCCATATTATTCATGCCTTGTTAGCTTCTCATGTACGCATACCCTTACTGAGCATCTGAGATCACCCATATCTTATGTTTTCTTTCCCCAGAATTTAAGGAAGTGTTTTATGATTGATATTTAGGGATATTCTAAAGAGAAAAACGGTGTTATTGAAGAAAACATTATATTGTATTTTAAGTCTTCAAATGTAATGTGTAATTCTAATATGTATCTAGTTTTCCGATACTAATAAACTATTCAGTCCTTTGGGATGTGATTGCTTGTATCTTATTCCAAGATAATAAATTAACCATCGAATCTATTCTACTAGTGTCAGGAACTTTATAGTTGGTATCAGAATAAGTTTAGTAGAAACCTTGTGAAACTAGATTTAGAAAAACATAGATTAGGGAAATGTAACCCTGTAACAGAAAGAAAGAAATGGAAGGATTTTAAGGAACTTATCTTATAAAAATATTTTCCTCATGGAAAACGAGCGGATATGGAAATAAAATTCTTGAGTCTTAGACAAAAGGAAGAGGAAAATTTTTCTAAGTATAAATAAAAATTTACAAGGTTATTAAAACATGTTGTGAAATATGTATGTAATCCAAAGAGTAAGATTTATCATTTCTTTGATAGGTTAATGTAAATACCCCAATCCTAGTAGCATAAATTTGGTTATTACTTTATTACGTTGTCATTATATACAAATAATCACACCACAAATAATCAAAAAATTTATTAGTCTTGGAAAATTAGATACATACTTGAATATTAAATTGAAAATGAAAACATAAAATACAATATAAAATTTCATTTGAGAACACTGTTATTCTCCTATTTTATCCCTTCATATCAATCATAATATACTTATTTTCATTCTGGGGAAAATAAATATAATAAAAAGGGTGAGCACAGATGCTTAGTAAGGGTATGCATACAGAGAAAACTAAATAAGGTGTTAATAATATGGTAGAAAATAAATGGAAATCTAATAATGACATAAATAATCACATCAACTAAAAACTTATCCATGGATATCATATCTAATCAAATAATAACATGGAAATCAATAACTAATATCATAATGAGGTAAATTCATAATTTTGTACGTCATAAAAATACCGTTAAGGCCTCGTGCCAAGACATCATACATAAATTAGTAGAGCCTCAGCCAATACCCAAGCTAGTTTATCTCATGAGACCTACAAATGCATTGAGGGGGATATAGTGGGTTGTGCACATCACTTAATAATTCCAATACATTTCTCATATGAAAGGTATGAAACATAAGCAGTATGAAAATTCATATTGAAACTAAAATATGAAATTTTAATAATTACCGTAATCAATAAAGATAATCATAACCCATCTAAAGTAATATGGTGAATTGTATTAAAATAAAACATCTCTAATCAAACTAATCATAAACCATCCAATAAATTATTTTAGATGTTACCATAATAGAATAACCATGATAAAGAATAAAATTTAACAAAGGATTTTGACATAGATGAAAATATTTTAAAAATATCATTGGAAAACTTTTGATGAAAATACCACTTTCACTTTGAAATCACTTATTTTAAAAAAATTGTGCACATATAAAAGAAAATATTTTATTTGAAAATAACCTTATAAACTTCTAAAATAATCTTCAAATCATTAAGGCATCATTTTGATGTTAAAATCCTCTCATACTGTATAAGTTAAAAAACATTCCTTTTGTATTTTTTTCAGAAAAGTCACAAAGTACCTTGTTTAGAAAATTAAAAAAAAAGATTCATTTCAAACCATTTTGTAAAAAGTAAAACATGGGTAAAAATGACTTAAAATAATCATATGATAATAGTAAAAGTATTTTTGAAAATATTTTTATGAAACATGGATATGGAAAAGAAATATTTTCCAATGGAGGCTTAAACATAAACAATCCTGAATAATGATGAGATTGTGAAATAAACCCTTACCTCGGGTTCGAATTCCTTTGTACGTGTTCAAAAATCCTATATAATAAATATATATTCATTATAAATATATTACAGAACCATAATTATATATATAATACAATTTATGACATACTTATAATCTTTTATCACTCATTCTTAACAATTATTTGTTAAAAGTCACTATTTTTTGTAATAACACCTTCATTTTTCATGTATGTTTTGGTTTGATAATTTTATTATTTATAATTTGATAAAGGTTAAATTATATCAATAATTTTAATAATGATATAAATATCACATCTAAATATTAAAACCATCATTATTCTCATCCATAAAATATGGTAATGAAAAATGAATTGTATCACCACATGGAGACGGTAAGTCGTACGTATGCACTAGTGATACTTTCACTTTTCATTTGATGGGAAAGAGGATTGGTAATGGTGGTATCATAAAAATAATAACATTTAAATATATTGAGGATATTTAATTTAATATTTTATGATAACTTTAATATATTTAGAAGAGGTAGAATAAGGAATAAATTGAAAGAGGTCGGGTAAGACAATTACCTCTTCATCGAGAGACCTTATTTAGATTATTTATTAAGGGACTTAAGGTAAGTATTTTAGGTGAAAAGAACCTCCATAACTTGGATAAATATTTTTATAAAAGAAGTTTATAGGTATTGGTTGAGCTATATGGCTCAATGTGGTGTAAAAGAGTAAGGGAGGATGTGACCTTTTATAATTGAGGTGAGGGGCACTTTTGAAATTTCTCAAAATATTAAATTATAATAAATTCATTCTCATGTAAAATGACTCCAAATGTAAATGGATTCAAAGATAAGGTAGGATAGAGTTTTAATGTCATCAAAAAATATAATTTATACAAGTTTTTGTGTCATTCTAAACCTTATAATTTTGATTTACCCCTTGGTAAATTATTTTTGACCTTAACCACAGTGACCATTATTTTAATCATAAAGGGTTAATAATGTTACTATAAATTGGAAAATGACTCATAAATTGACCATTTATGATTTTTTAAACTATATTACATTTACATGTTCGAAGATAATATTGTTATGAATTTTAAATAATTTAATAATATATAATTTTGATAAATTATAATTAATGTTAATTTCGATACTCTTCATTTAATTCGACTTCATATACATTAAGAAATAGGGGGGATTAAAATATAATTCTTTAAAAACTCTTTAATATGTCATATAGATCTATAAAATTCATTGGACACATTAACTCATTCAAATTTTATCAAAATTAATATTTTTAAAATCATTTATTTTATTTTTTTGTTAATTAAATAAATATTATATTAGCATTGCACAAGCATTTAAGGTAATTATATAATTTATAAAAATTAAAAATAAATTTATATAATGAAAATAATTTCATTGATCTCAAAATAGATATTTAGGTTCATTCATATCTCACTTTTGTCTCTACATGGACACATAAAAGATATTAAAAATAAAGAGGGAGACATTTTATAATTATCATTAATTTAAATAATATATAAGTCATTTTCATGGGAAAGTGTCCATTAAAAAACTCAAATTAGAGCCTAAGGTAGTAAGGTTCCAATTATATTCATCTAATAATAATTTTGTTAAATAATTATGACCATATCACTTATTTTTAACCTAAATTAACCCAATTTATCCTTTACTAAGGTGATAAATTTTACCATAATTACTATTCTTTTTTATAAAAAATAAAAGGGTTCCAATTAAAAAAAATTATCATCTTGATTTTAGATATATAATTAAATTTATCAAATTCATTACCTATAATTGGAAGAAATTAATTTTAAAATAAGTGCGCAAAACGCGACAAAAACCGCTTTTAGAAAATTCAGTTTTTAATAATAAAACTATATTTATTCTTATCACATGCATTATAAAAATATTATATTAATGTTAAAACATTTTATTGAATATATAATATATAAATTTCATTAAAATCATTCAAAAATATTAATTAATTCAATTTATTATCATATAATTATATTGAGTGCAAAAAAAATAGTTTTTTAGAACAATACTTAATTTTTTTCTGATCAATTGATAACCAATGAATTTACTCTATAAATGTATAAAGAATATATTACTTAAAATTTATTTAGTCACATTTATACCCTCCAATTTAATTACTAGGTTATAATGGTCTCATAATAATTTATTGTGGTTCGTTTGAACATAGTGTTGCATGCAACGCAATCTATAAAAGAGATTAAATTTATTTAAAAAAACATACCATAAAATATTGGGGTGTTGTAGTTAAATTCATTCCTTTAAAGGGCAATAGTCTCTCAAACCTTCTCATCATACGATGACATTGTATCATGTGTTATCAAGATAGAGAAATAATTCTCCAAGTCTTATGACTCCAAATATAAGCAAGAGAAGAAGAGGGTAGCAGAGCAAAAAATGGATAAGGGGAAGAAGAGAAAGGGAAATTTTCCAACATGCAATACTTGTGGAATGAAACACCCCCGCACCTGATTAAAAGGAAAAGGATTTTGTTTAAAGTGTGGAGAGAAGGGACACCAGGATCATGATTTCAAGGTAAATAAAGTAGCTACCAATGATCAATGCTTCAATTGAAATAAGATGGGACATTATGCAAATGATTATCCCATGTATCAAGATAATTTTCCCTAGAAAAGGTCAAGAGAGAAAGGCCAAGATTTTACGATCACAACAGCTAATGTTGAAGTTCCTAATGATATGGAATCAGGTTCTTTAATCATATTCTTAAACTTAGCTAATGATTTATTTTATTCTTGACCTCCACACTCTTTTATATCTTCCAAGTTTTCCAAAAAAAATTATATATTTCCTTGAAACCTTAAGAAATGAGTTATCACTCAAGTCTCCTAATGTAAGTCTCACCATGATAAGGAGGTGTCAGTCAATTCCCATTATAAAACATAAATTTGATCTATTTATTGACTTTATAATCATACCAATGGTTGATTTTGATATAATCCTTGTTATGGATTGGCTTTAACAATATGCTGAAAATTTTTATTATAAGGAGAAGGAAATTACGATTCATGTTGAAGATATATAATTCCTTATATTTAGAGAGGAAACTTCATCATATTATTCATGTTTAGATATACCCCCAGTAGCTTTTCTAAATGAAATTCTTGGGGGAGATGAGTATATACAACCTACATATGGAAAAGATAATCTTCAAATTAGGATGTGCCTATTGAGTAGGAATACATTGATGTATTTCTTGAGGAATTACCTAAACATCCACTAGATTGTGATGCTAAGTTTTCCATTAATTTAATCCCTAATGCAAGACCTATATCAAATAATTCCTATAGAATGGTCACTGTGGAATTACTGAAATTAATGAAATAACTAGAGGATTTTTATAATGATGGATGAATACACCCTAGTGTTTCACCTTGGGGAGACCTTATTCTTTTCATTAAGAGGAAAGATGAATCTATGAGATTGTGCATTGATTATAGGGAAATCGATGTTATTGTGATAAAGAACAAGTATCCTATGGCTCACATTGATGACTCGTTCAATAAAATTCACATAACACATTATTTTTCAAAGATTGATCTTCATTATGGGTATCATCAATTGCGAGTAAAGGAGGGTATTTCAAAGAAAGTATTTAGAATGAGGTATGGATATTATGAGTTTATAGTAACTTCATTTGGATTTACTAATGAACCCTCTAATTTTATGGGCCTAATGAAGAGAGTATTCAAGGAGTATCTTGATGATTTTTTTCTGGTATTTATTTATGGTATCTTGGTGTACTCTATGATCTATTAGGACCATGAAAATCACATGTGAATCATTCTTGAGACTCTTAAAAGAAAAGATTTATATGGTAAATTTAGCAAGTATAAATTCTGGCATTAGAGAGTTTCTTTTCTTGGTTATATTGTCTCCAAGGATGGAATCTCAGTTGATCATGTGAAGAAAAGGAAGTCCAAGAATGGCCTGCACCAACAAACATAACTTGGGTATGTAGTTTCATTGGTTTGGCAGGTTACATTGGTGATTTTTTCAAAAAAAATCCCCAATTGGATTACCCATTAACCAAGCTTACTTGAAAATGGTTTAAATTAATTTGGAAAAAATAATGTGAAGAATTTTTTGAATAATTTAAAAGGATATTGTTGAATGATCTGATCTTGACTCTACCATTAAGAAATGGCATATTTGTGATATATAGTGATGCATCAAAGAATGGACTTGGTTATGTCCTTATACAGAATCATAATGTTATTACTTATGCATCCATATAGTTAAAGAATAGTGAACAAAACTGTCACACCTAGATTTTTGTTTTCATCCTTTGTATTGGATTATCTTTTGGCTCTTAATTTTTCTTCTGAGTTTTGGGGGTTCTGAATTTAAATTTTATGTTTTTGAGGTTTGGGTGATTTTTTTAGACATATTCTTGGTTAGCGTGAAAGGTATGAGGAGGAGGTGGTTTGGAAAATGAGTTTGTAGCACTCCTAGTGGAACCTCTTTATGGGGTGTGTTTGTTGGATGGTTTATCCCCTTGAATTAGATGAGTTTTTGGGTGAAAAGGGTAATTTTTGGGGACTTTGTATAGGTTGAACGGTTTGTTTAACCATGTAGTAAGTGTGTAGGGGGTCACATGGTTTTCTCATGGTTTAACAAACCATATATCCAAAGTTTTCATCCCATCCAACACTAGATAGTGGTCAATCAAACGGTTTGCACGTAGTTTTTCAAACTGTGCGACCTGTAACAACCCGAGATTTTATGAGAATTATTCTTTTTAATTTCATTGATGTCTTGTGTTGTACGCTACACCAAAATTAGTTTGTTCTATATGCAACACCGTATTAGCTTCCAGTATACGCAACACTATTCTTGGCTCGTCTTACGCACAATTTCAAGTTCCTTTTGTAGGAATTATTCTATGCAACATTAAGTATAGATTTTTTTTAATGTATAAATGAAATAAGTTTTGATTATGTTATATGCAACACCAAAGGGATCTTGCACTACACACATCCCTGACTTGGCTTGCATTACACACAATTGTGACCTTCCTCGATAGCGTGTGTAGTACGCAATACCCGGTTTCACTAAACAATGAAATATTATTATAATATTATGAACTAGCCGTTAGGAATATTATTAACTAATTTTTGAATTTTATAACATTATTATTCATCTTACAAATTTTCTAAAACATGGTATGTGAACAAAATAAATTTTTCAAGTAAAATAAGTATTTTTCAAAAAATGCAGTTTTGCCGCCTTTTGATGGCGCACCAACTTTAAATCTAGTTTTTGATAGGTTTATAAGTTCAATTTGACAAAATAAAATTCTTATTTGGAATCAAGATATAAAAATTTACTTTGGAAAAAAATTTCATATTATTCTGATAACTTTCATATTTTAATGAATAGTAAAAATACGCTATATTTTAATTAAAAACAACTTTTTTCATCGCAATAATTTATATGGTTAAATTATAATATTGAATGGTTTTAAAGTATAAATAGAATATATTTTTACCATTTAATATAATTTATGTCATTATCATTAATTTTACATTGAATTCATAGGTAAAAACATTTCAATCTTTGGCAACGTTTTAACTTTTAAAACCCATTTTCTTAACAACAGGATTAATTTTAAATTAATTACTGAAACTTCTATGTTTTGAATTTTAGAAAATGTATTCCATATTTGAATTCATTGGGTCCAAATTATGTTAATAGCTTACTTTTATTTTTTGGATATTATGAATAGTAACTATGGTAATTTTTATTTACTGCAGTTAAAGGTAAATCGGGTAATTAATGGTAAAAATAAGATTATAAAATTACCCTAAAACCCTAAAAAATTCTATTGGATGACTAAAAATTGAATCATATCACCTAAGGGTCGGAATAGATTAATTTTATGGACTTTTGACCATGAAAATAATTTAATTATTATTAAAACCAAAGAAAGTGACAACATGTCACTCTCTTAAATCTTATAAGTATAATAATTTTAATTTAGTGATAAACTTCATGAAACTTCGAAAATAAATAGTATCTAGAAATCTAATAAAATTATCTACATCATGTAAATTTATTTAGAATTTTTAGGTATTAAATAATTATCATTAAAGGTGACACAATAGTGATGTTAAAAGTTTTTTATTGATTGAAATATCAAATAAATGGTATTAAAAATATTAAAATAAATATTATATGAACTATTTAATGTGATACACTAATTTTCTAGATAAATATGAAATTTTATTAATCTATTAAATCTTTTATTTTTAACATATCTTCTGTGAGGATTTTATTTAAATTCATATAAATGAATAGTGACAAAACTGACACAATTGTTATTTTATAAAAATAACATAATATAAAATTGTTTAAAAATCACAAAAATATTTAAAAATTATAAATTAAAATTTATATGGTATAAAATTTCATAGATAATCCAATTATGGAAAATTCACAACACATAATTAATTATTTATAACAATTTAAAATTTAAAATCCTATAACCACAAATAAAATTAAATAGATTAAATAAGGATAAATAAAGTTGATAATGTTTAAAATAAATTACCAACATGTATAAATTTTATTGGTTGATGATATTACAACCCTATATCATCTAAGTTTGTATTTGGGTCATTTTGGAAGTTTTTAAGTGGGGTTTTAATTTATTATAAATTAATATTTTTGAGGTTTCCAAAAGTGCCCCTCTCCTCACTTATAAAAAGGGAACCCCTTCCCTCTTCTCTTCACACCATTTTGAGCCATGAAGATCAGACAACCCCTACCAATTCCTCTTCTCAAAATCTCTAGTTATATCATATAGGTTCTTGTCTTCTCAAAAGTCCAACTCTAGTGCCCTAAGAAGAAGTTTAAATGAGGTCTGTCGAGAAAGAGATAATCTCTTCTACCGACTCCTTCAAGTTTCTTTCTTCTTCTACTTCCTCTTCTTTAGTTGTTTGATTATAAAGTAATAAAATAAGTATTACTTATATACTGATATGTTATTATAAATTTGAAACAACCCTATTTCACCTTCTATCCATCCTATAGAAAATGAAATCACCATGCATGCGTACGTATGGAATACCATCTCCACGCTGTGGTGTAATCTGTTTTTCCACCACCACCTTACTTGGATGGGTATAATGGTGTAAAGAATAACTATATATATGGTAATTATAACATGATAATAATTCTGAGATATTATATCTTCCACTCTAATTCCATTCAATAATTATGGGAACGATATCATTGCTCGTGCGTACGTACGGATTACCGTCTCCAAGACGCGATGAGATTCATTATCCAAGTTAACCATTCAAGAATGATTATAAAGTATATATATTAAATAATCATAAAATATATGACATATTAATGATACTTTACTTATGTATATGTTATTTACTTACTTCCATTCAATTTAATAAGGAAACGAAAACAGCGTTCATGTGTACGTACGGCCTACCGTCTCCATGAACGGTGTATTTCTTTCCATTTATTGATCTATTATATATATGTATATTCTGAAAATATTATATATATATATATATCATTTTTTAAATTCTAGAAGTAAGTAATCATGATCTAAGTAATCATAGGAATAACTACAAGTCAAAACACGGATGATAAATGAAACGATTTTACCCAAAACGCTACTTTAATATGAATTTACAAAAGAATGGGTAATATAAAGTCATAAGTGAACCATATATGATATCATAACAACGAATATGATTCTATAATAATTAAATGAAATTATTTAAATCATTATTCATGAGGTTCGGATACATATGAAGCATATCAGACATAAGGTAAGGGAAAATATCACAATCTCATTTTTATCTGAGATTGTTTATACTTTGGTATTTACTGGGGTGTATTTATCATCCACATCCATGTTTCCTCAATATGTAATATTATTTCTATCCTACTACAATTTTTTAAATCCAATATTACTCATTTGTGAGTTTTAGTAAAAGATATGAAAGGAATCTTTTGTCGTTTTTCATACAAGGTACTTTTTGACTTTTCCGGCCAAAGTACGGGAAGAATATTTTTTTTACTTATACGACATGAATGGATTTTTACAGTTTTATAACACCTTATTTTCATGAAGCTTACTCTACAAGATTTCATGTTTATTTTCAATAAAATCCTTTTCTTTTAAAATTGTGTGGCATTTTGTGAAAAGAAAATGATTTTTTAGGAGAAAGGATATTTTCCTCAAGAATTCATTTCAAGTGTTTTATCAAAACTATTTTCCATATAAGATGACATTATTCAGTATGTTTATGTTTCAAGTATAATGTCTCTATTATTTAAATGGTTTGATTATTATTATGATGAAATGATATCCATTTTTTTATATGGATTATGTTATCATGGGATGATGTTTATGAAATCCATTTTATTCTTTGGGTTATGATGAATGATTTATGTTTATTTTGTAGCACAACTAATAATGAGTTCATTATGAGATGGGTGGGACCTATATCTCCCTCCAATTAATTGGGTAAATATTTATATCTCATTAGATAGACATGGATGGAAAGGTAAGTTAATCTGGTTCAGTGATACAGGACTGGAACGAGGAGTGAACTCGATTCAGAAAGGAAATTTGTCCACTAAGATGGTCTTGGGAGCAATGCCTTGGCTAATATGGAAATCATATCATGTGCTTAATAGTTTTCCACAATTAAATGTTTTATTCCCATGCTATTTTATCATGATTGATGTTCCATTATGATATATTCCTTACGTACTTCCATGATATATTTCTTTGCTCAAGATTTTGATGTTTAGATTTTTATGTTCAAGTTTTTTCATTCAAATATTTATGGATTGTTTTACATTCTCTATGTTTACCCTTACTGAGCATTTGAGCTCACCCTTTTTATGTTTTCTTTTTCCCGGGATATAAAGAATGGTTTTAGGTAAGAAAACAAAAAGGGTAAGATCTTTATGGGTGATGTTGAAGATCTTTCACCCTGATTAGAAGATTATATTCCGAGTTTCCAAAGACACTAAACTATTATGGTCCTTGTGTGTATGTTTTTGTTATGTATTAAGTATTCCAAAAAAGTAATGTAATGTCCATGTATGTCAAGTTTTTGGTCTCTACAGTTGGTATCAGAGGTAATACCCAGCCTTAAGTGCGGTGCACTACCTGGATTGAGATGTAGGGCCCACAATGAGGACGTTGTGCTCTAAAGGGGGGGTGATTGTAAAACCCCCGAATGATAAAGGGTTAAATGACTAAATGATATGACTCATGTCAACAAGGTGCACCTTCCTTTTTGGGAGCATGTTTGATTATAACTCCACAGTTAATCATGCTTGTCCTGGAGTAGTGATCAGGATCAGGATGGGTGACCTGCTGGGAAGTTTCCCAGGGTGTGTGCGAGTGAGGACAAAGTACACTAGAAAGGACATGTGTTGTCTTGTGGGGACAATCATTAGTCAGATGACCCATTATGACATGTGAGTGAACCCTAGGGTGGGCCCCATGTGTCTACGGGGCAACTGATGGTACCTGGTAGGCCAGGACCTGATGGCCATGTTAAGGTAGGGTGTTTGTGCTGTCACCAGGACCCGGTTGTTAGATTTGGTATCAGAGGAAAGGTTCAGTTAACCTTTGGAAACTAGGATGCGAAAATTTTACTGAAATCCCTAGAGATATTTCTAAGGTATGTTTAGGGATGTCCCTACAGTTAAGTATAAGTATAGGTTATAGTCCTAGAATTATGGTAATGATATTAGAATTAAACCTAAGATGTTATATATTAAAGGTAATCCCCCTTTATTATGTTGTTTTCCTAGCATGATTTTTCCTCTCACACTGTTCTTTTTGGGTTTTAGATGATGGCTGGAACCCGAAGGAACCGTGTTGATCAATGTAATGGACAATGTAATGATTGTCCTTTTGAACAAACTAATGTTATGGGATATGGAGTGCAAAATCTTATTGCTATAATTACACAATCTATGAATCATTTTGGACTTCCAAATGAGCAGAGAAGGGAACAATATTCCATTGAGTCCTTTATAAGGCAATGTCCACCTTCTTTCATTGGGTCTTCTGATCCACTTGTTGCTGAACAATGGATTAGTACCATTGAAAAGATATTTTCAATACTTCACTGTTCAGAGCATGAAAAATTCATTTTGGCTGTTTACCGGTTAGAAGGTGAAGCAGACCAGGGGTGGAATCTAATTAAGAATACAAGGCCCCAAGATGAAATTGAATCCATGGAATGGGATGAGTTCAAGAACTTGTTTTTCAGTAAGTACTTCCCTCATATTCTTTGAACAAATATGGAAAAGGAGTTCCTCGAGCTTAAGTAGAAGGATGATGAGTCTGTTGGTATATATGAAGTGAATTTTACAAAGGTATGCATCTGGCTTTATCATCCAACCTGAAAGTAAATTTGATCGATTATTCAGTGGATTAAAACCAAGTATTTGAAGGGCATTAGCTATAAGAGACTTCAGTAGCTATGAAGAAATTGTGCATTGTGCTATCAAGGTAGAACTAGAAGTTGGTGTTACATATCCATCTCATGGTTTTGACAAAAAACGAAAGATGGAGTTCAAGGATAAATCTCAGAACAATGGTGAAAAGAAGATGAATGTTTCTTTTGCTCAAAGTGTGGAAAGAAGCATATTAGAGATTGCCTAAAAGGTACTAGAAAATGTTTTAAGTGTGGAAAAGAAGGTCATCGAGTAGTTGAGTGTCAAAGTAATGGGAAAAAGGTAGCTAATGATGTGAATAGAGAAAAGACTATAGAGAACGCTCAACCAACACTTCAATGCTTCAAGTGCAAGGAAATGGGGCATTATGCTAATCAATGCCCTAATCCAAGGGTTAATGATGATCAACGTGAGAAACCTCTTAAGGCAAAGGATAAAGGGAAGTCACATGCAATCACTATTTTTGATGTTGAGTATGACAATGATGTTGTGTAATGATTAAGTGTTTATGTAATGGGATTTCAAAATAGTATCATGGAATCTCATTTATGGTATCTTGGAATTTTGGAATATCAATATTTTGGTTTTTAATAATTATATGGTACCGGTAACCATGAAAAGTGATTGTAATATTTTTGGAAAGATGATGATATGCACATAATAAAGGGATTAAGAGAAAATAATATGTTTGATAGTATTAATGAGCTCATGATTGATATAAGGACAAGTGATATCATGGTTTGAGTATATAGAAATTTTGAGATTTTGGTATGTGGAAAGAGTTAACTTTTAACAGCATTCATGTTTTCACTAAAGTTCAATGGGTATTAATTTTTCAAGAGAATACATGATTAAGGTATCCACATGTTTTGAATGTGACCAAAAACAAGATATATCTTATGATATATGGGGGACAAATGAAGGAATTCACATGCTCAGTAGATGAAATTTCTAGTGCTCGAACAGAAGTATTTTCGATAAGCCTAAAGGTTGTAATGGATATCATATATTATTGCTTAAGTCTATATCTTTTTATTTCTAAAATGTTATGATAGTATAGTTTTAGAAAAAGGACAACCTGCAGGATGGGTGACAACCCATCACGTCAGACAAGGTTGTGGGAATCAAACCCACAACCGAAGTACGACATGTTTTCATCGCCTACCACTGTCCTACAGGAAGTCCATGATTAGTAGAAATTGGTTTTATTTTATTAAGCGGTATGATAGATGAAGTATAAGTCCATTTTTGGAATCATATACGATTAACCTCACCATAGATGGACTTATGTATATTTGATAACTTTTGCTAACCTTTTGTTTGAGACATATGGAATGACCCATCATTCTATTACATGATCTACTAACACTTCACGAATAACAAATTCAACTTCATTTCTTTAAGATATGAAGTGGAAATTGTTCAAGGCACAAACAACAATGAGATTATACTGAAATAAAGTAATTATTTCTTCTAATTCAAATTCTTCAACTTTAGGGAAATGATATTGAGAACCAAAAATGTTGTCCTAGTGCTTTTATATCTGATGAATCAGATGTTACCTTAGATCATCACAAATTTATGGCTTTGTGATTTTTGGCTTTTTCATAGCCATGTTCTCTACCACTCTCCATCAGAACTTGATGGTCAGATTTCTCTTTCATATCCATATTTTCATATATCTTCTCCTATGTGGAAACCCAGTGATGAGTTAATTTGGGTAACCTTTATGTTTCATACTTCACTTTTTAAAATTAAGTTTTAGTGTTCCTTTTTACGATGTGGGTTTCTAAGAAATAAACTTTCAAGTAGTAAACCATTTATAACCCCGATGAATTTTGAGGGAAAATTCATTTTAAGGGGGGTAGAATGTAACAACTGAGATTTTATGAGAATTATTCTTTTTAATTTCATTGATGCCTTGTGTTGTATGCTACACAAAAATTAGTTTTCTCTATACATAACACAGTATTAGCATGCAGTATACGCAACACTATTCTTGGCTCGTGTTACACGCAATTTCAAGTTCGTTTTGTAGGAATTATTCTACGCAACATTAAGTATAGATTTTGTTTAATGTATAAATGAAATAAGTTTTTATTATGTTATATGAAACACCAAAGGGAGCTTTCACTACATGAATCCCTTACTTGGCTTGCATTAAATGCAATTGTGACCTTCCTCGATAGCGTGTGTAGTACGCAATACCCGGTTTTACTAAATAATGAAATATTATTATAATATTATGAACTAGCCGTTAGGAATAGTATTAACTAAATTTTGAATTTTATAACATTATTATTCATCTTACATATTTTCTAAAACATGGTATGTGAACAAAATAAATTTTTTAGGTAAAATAAGTATTTTTCAAAAAAATGCATTTTTACTTTCTTTTGATGGCGCACCCACTTTAAATCTAGTTTTTGACAGGTGTATAAGTTCAATTTGAAAAAATAAAATTCTTCTTTGGAATCAGGATATAAAAATTTACATTGGATAAATTTTTCATATTATTCTGATAACTTTCATATTTTAATGAATAGTAAAAATACGCTATATTTTAATTAAAAGCAACTTTTTTCATCGCAATAATTTATATGGTTAAATTATAATATTGAATGGTTTTAAAGTATAAATAGAATATATTTTTACCATTTAATATAATTTATGTCAATACCATTAATTTTACATTGAATTCATAGGTAAAAAAATTTCAATCTTTGGCAACGTTTTAACTTTTAAAACCCGTTTTCTTAACAACGGGATTAATTTTAAATTAATTACTGAAAATTCTGTGTTTTGAATTTTGGAAAATGGATTCAATATTTGAATTCATTGGGTTCATATTATGTTAATAGGTTACTTTTATTTTTTTTGATATTATGAATAGTAACTACGGTAATTTTTATTTACTGCAGTTAAAGGTAAATCGGGTAATTAATGGTAAAAATAAGATTATAAAATTACCCTAACACCCGCCAAAATTCTATTGAATGACTAAAAGTAGACCTATATCACCTAAGGGTCGTAATAGATTAATTTTATATACTTTTTACCATGAAAATAATTTAATTATTATTAAAACCAAAGAAAGTGACAACATGTCACTCTCTTAAATCTTATAAGTATAATAATTTTAATTTAGTGATAAACTTCATGAAACTTTGATCATGGATAGTATACAGAAAGATAATAAAATTATCTACATCATGTAAATTTATTTATAATTTTTACGGATTAAATAATTATCATTAAAGGTGACACAATAGTGATGTTGAAATTTTTTTTATTGATTGAAATATCGAATAAATGGTATTAAAAATATTAAAATAAATATTATATGAACTATTTAATGTGATCCACTAATTTTATAGATAAATATGAAATGTTATGAATCTATTAAATCTTTTATTTCAAACATATCTTCTGTGAGGATTTTATTTAAATTCATATAAATGAATAGTGTCAAAATTGACACTATTGTTATTTTATAAAAATAACATAATATAAAATTTTTTAAAAATCACAAAAATATTTAACAATTATAAATTAAAATTTATATGGTCTAAGATGTCATAAATAATCCAATTATGGAAAATTTACAACACATAAGTAATTATTTATAACAATTGAAAATTTAAAATCTTATAACCACAAATAAAATTAAATAGATTAAATAAGGTTAAATCAAGTTGATAATGTTTAAAATAAATTACCAACATGTATAAATTTTATTAGTTGATGATATTACAACCCTATCTCATCTAAGTTTGGATTTGGGTCATTTTGGAAGTTTTTAATTGGGGTTTAAATTTATTATAAATTAATATTTTTGAGGTTACCAAAAGTACCCCTCTCCTCCCTTATAAAAAGGGAACCCCTTCCCTATTCTCTTCACACCATTTTGAGCCTTGAAGCTCGGCCAACCCCTGAAAATTCCTCTTCTTAACCTCTCTAGTTATATCATATAGGTTCTGGTCTTCTCAAAAGACCAACTCTAGTGCCCTAAGAATAAGTTTAAAGGAGGTCCGTCGAGGAAGAGGTAATCTCTTCTACCGACTCTTTCAAGTTTCTTTCTTCTTTTACTTCCTCTTATTTAGTTGTTTCATTATAAAGTAATAAAATAAGTATTAATTATATACTGATATGTTATTATAAATATTAAACAACCCTATTTCACTTTCTATCCATCCTACGGAAAATGAAATCACCACGCATGCGTACGTATGGAATACCGTCTCCACGCCGTGGTGTAATCTGTTTTTCCACCACCACCTTACTTGGATGTGTATAATGGTGTAGAGAATAACTATATATATGGTAATTATAACATGATACTAATTCTGAGATATTATATCATCCACTCTAATTCCATTCAATAATTATGGGAACGATATCATCGCTCGTGCGTACGTACGGATTACCGTCTCCACGACGCGATGAGATTCATTCTCCAAGTTAACCATTCAAAAATGATTATAAAGTATATATATTAAATAATCATAAACTATATGACATATTAATGATACTGAACTTATGTATATGTTATTTACTTACTTTCATTCAATTTAATAAGGAAACAAGAATAGCGTTCATGCGTACGTACAGCCTACCGTCTCCATGAACGGTGTATTTCTTTCCATTTATCGACCTATTATATATATGTATATTCTGAAAATATTATATATATATATATATATCATTTTTTTACATTATATAAGTAAGTAATCATGATCTAAGTAATCATATGAATAACTACAAGTCAAAACACGGACGATAAATGAAACGATTTTACCCAAAACGCTACTTTAACATGAATTTACAAAAGAACAAGTAATATAAAGTCATAAGTGAACCATATATGATATCATAACGATGAATATGATTCTTTAATAATTCAATGAAATTATTTAAATCATTATTTAGGAGGTTCGGATACATACAAAGCATATCAGACATAAGGTAAGGGAAAATCTCACAATCTCATTTTTATCTGAGATTGTTTATACTTTGGTATTTACTGGGGTGTATTTATCATCCACATCCATGTTTCCTCAATATGTAATATTATTTATATCCTCCTAAAATTTTTTAAATCCAATATTACTAATTTGTGAGTTTTAGTAAAAGATATGAAAGGAATCTTTTGTCGTTTTTCATACGAGGTGCTTTTTGACTTTTCCGGCCAAAGTACAAGAAAATGTTTTTTTACTTATATGGCATGAACGGATTTTTACGGTTTTATAATGCCTTATTTTCATGAATCTTACTCTACAATATTTCATGTTTATTTTCAATAAAATCCTTTTCTTTTAAAATTGTGTGGCATTTTGTGAAAAGAAAATTATTTTTTAGGAGAAAGGATATTTTCCTCAAGAATTCATTTCAAGTGTTTTATCAAAACTATTTTCCATCTAAGATGACATTATTCAGTATGTTTATGTTTCAAGTATAATGTATCTATTATTTAAATGGTTTGATTATTATTATGATGAAATGATATCCATTTTTTTATATGGATTATATTATGATGGGATGATGTTTATGAAACCCATTTTATTCTTTGGGTTATGATGAATGATTTATGTTTATTTTGTGGCACAAGTAAGAATGAGTTCATTATGAGATGGGTGGGACCTATATCTCTCTCCAATGCATTGGGTAAACACTACAAGTAAAACACCTCTTAGCGGCGGTTTTTTTTTTCATATAGCGGCAGTTTAAACCGCCGCTATATGGTTTGGCGGCGGTTTACAGAAACTACTGCTAAACTGGGCGTCGGCAATATATTAGCGGTGGTTTTATGCATTTCGCGGCGGTCAAAGAAAAGAATCGTAGTACCTCATTTTTTGGTGGTTTTTGGTAAATTTAGCGGCGGTTTTATGGGCTATTTAATTAGCGGCAGCTATAATCGCCGCGAAATTCAGGCATGTCATGCACCTGCTTAGCAGCAGTTATAACCGCCGCTAATTCCGGCGTGATGTCACGGTGGTTTTAACCGCCGCTAAGTGTATTTCCGATTACATTTAGCGGCGGTTTAAACCGCCGCTAAATGTTGACCCAAAAAAAATAGCATTTCTGCTTATACTACACCACTGCCCTAGAAAACAAACCAAACAAGAAACCATTTATCATGCCAAACATTCTCAACGGGAAGGAATTCATGGTTAACATCACTACCAACACAAGTACTAAAAACATTCATGGTTTTAATCACACGCAACACAACTATCAAAGAAGAGAAGGTTTGGTGTTACACCCAACATATATACATGAAGATAACAATGGTTAACGTTACATCCTACCCATATAATAAATAATAAAAATATTTGGAATTACATTCAACCCATGTAACTAACAAGAAAACTAGTTTTAATTTCACCCAACCCATATAAGAGGTCATAGGAATATTTAGAGTTATGCCCAATCTATGTAAAAACCAAGATAAATTGTCAGAATCATGTATAACCTACATAACCACAAAAAATTGGTTGGAATCACACCCAACCCATATACCAATAAGAATTATAGTTGGTATATTATACAACTTATTATAAAGTGTTCAACATGGTTAAAAAATAGCCAACCTATATAGCATGCCAAAGAAATGGTTAGCATTATGCCAAACCTAATTAACAATATAGAAACATCATTGGAATGAAACCCAACTAAAGGACCAAGTAATAACAAGAATTTAATTACACCCAACCAAAAATATACATCATTTTACTCAAGTCACACTTACTTGGATAAGATCTCCACTATCAATTATGTTGTATATAATTCACCATCATTGAGGAATTTCTTTAAATAACTTTTAAGATATTATCATTTCACATTAATACATGCCCCTCTTGGTTATCATTCCAAGTTCCACCACCAATTTCAATTTAATTCATGGATGTACATGATTAATAATTATAAACCAGAGGACCTTACACAGCCCTAACAAACCTTTCCTAAATCTCATCTATGAGGAAATCTAATTTTGTTCCATCCTGATCCATTGTTACCTTCCCTTCTACACTTGTGCATCAAACAACACATACAACATATATGTAATAAGGAGAAAATTTATGCACCACCTACGCAATATTCATAAAAACCCTTTCATTTAATGTTGATGAAAAAGTTGATCCAATTCAATAAGAATACCTAAAGCATACAAAATACCTAAAATTATGGATTTAGAATGAAACACAAGATAACATCAAATGAAACAAGAGATTGGGGGTCACATGGATTTATACTTATAGTTTAGAGATGATCAAAATTGAAAATATTTGATTCCATGAAGTATTAAAGTTTATGGATCAAAATGTGCCAAAGAAGAGAGGGGAGGGATCACAACTAGTCATTTGTCCTACAAGGAAGAGGAACGAGGATTAAATGGGTTGATGTTCAGTCAGAATAAGAACCTTTAAAACATCATTGTTATAAAATACTTTGTATCGATGATTGACATTATGGTTCCAGGAAATAAGGTCTCTCCAGTCTACCACATAAGAAGACATTTGAGAAATAGAGGACATATTTAAAGAGAATAGAGAATATATTAGAAGATATGTAACCATTAAGAGAGAATCAGTTGTGTTAATCAAACAAAATAAGTGCATAACATGGAAAACATTACGTGGACCACATGATCCATTTAAGTTCATGAAAATCACATAACCCATAAAACATCTTTTGAACACATGATTTTTCTTAATACATATAATCATGTTACCATGTGAAGGTCACATTAATCACATAAAGATTAGTAGATAATGAAAAAATCCTCAAGAGACAACTGAATCACATAAGATAGACTAATGGCCAAGGGTGTGCATCAAAGTTCAAATAAATTACCATTGATTAGTTCATGGATTGATTAAGTGAGATATTTAGATAATGTGATCACACAAAGAGGTCAAGTGACATGATCACATGATTAGGTCTCTTGTATGGTTCTTGTGATGAGGTCATGCAAAGTTGTCTTGCAAAACAATCGCACGAGAGAGGAGGTTTTGAGAGCTATGGAGCTTCATGTCACCGGTCAAATGACCAGCCTCTCAACCCCTATTTATAGGGAACCTCAAGGAATATGAATGGACTTATAGAAGACCAAAAGATGTTTTTAATTCCAACCAGAGAAAGCATAAGAGACTCATGAATTCATTTCCTACCTCATAACTGAGTCCTTGTTCCTTCGAACATCACTTTTGTGGGGGGGAATTTTTTGACGCTAGCCAAATGAGCATTGTATATTTTAGGAACAAAGAAATACCCAAAGAATAGGTATTAATATATACCCAAAGGAAAGAAAATTCTAGCATGTATACATATAGATTAATCACCTAGGTCACAAGGACCATGTGAACTTCAATGAGGCTCATGATCACATGACCCTAGGAACATCATGCAAAGGGGTTATGCAATTCATGTGATCTGTTCCTGATCATGTGAAGCCCCATCAAATAGCCCAATTAATCATGTAAAACCCCTCTGATTATTCTTTTTTATCATATGACATGTCATCTAATAATCTCCCAATATGTTCATAAAATAAAAGTTAGAAAAGTGGGAAGCTTCATGGGAAGGGAGTTGCATTGGTTTTCATGTGATGTGGTTATGTGCCTCATAAAAACTATTAATGATCATGAAAATCACCTCAGAAAACCATCTTGATCTAGTGATATCCATTCAACAAGGCTGTTTGGACATGCAATACCCTAATGAGTCCAATTCCCAATGCTGAATTTACAACAGAAACATCAAAGAGCCTATTACCAGAGATCATCTAACCAATGAAACAAATACATCATTCTCTTTACCACCTGAGGTTATTGTGATCATTCAAGGTTAGACACTGAAGCTCCTCCAAGACCAATGGTTTTTTAAAGGTTCCATACACCACACATGTTATATATACAAACCAACCTTTCCCATATTTGTTCAACACATCAACAATACTACTCATGGTCTGATGATGCATCGTCACCCTCTCCACCTCCATCTCCTGCTGCCACCTGTAAGAACATTATATTGAAAATTAAATATTGTTGCATATTTATAATTAAACTTAAAACCAATAAAAGTTTTCAAACTAAATGATTTTGATTTTTTGTGATTTACCTACTCACCACCACTCGGTGCACTACCACTGGGGGCATATCTGTTCATCTGCTGATATAAATCAGTCAACACTTTCTGCATAGTAGATATCTGAGCCCCTTGGTCTTGAATTGTGGCTCGTAGAGAAGAAATCTCCCTCTGAGCATCTTCAGGTATGAGCTGACTATAACCAGGAGTAGATGCGGCTAGAATCCCTGATGGCCTGCTAAAGACCTCAGATGGTACGGGTCCCAAACCCATCCCACACACTCTACCATGATGCTCCTTCCTAAGGACTTGAGCAACCGGGTCATCCTGGGAGACTGAGTAGGACTGCCCAGGATTGGCATCCCATAGTTCTTTAATTTTTACCTATAAATCAAATATCAATACATATTAACACAGTAAAAACTGATAATAAGTTATTATAATAAAAATTTGACTTCATACCCCAACTTCTTTGGTAGGCTCATTAATAAAAGAGCCATCTAATTTTCTGTTAACATCCAACCATAGTTCAGTCTGAGAGGCTTTGTGCCCTAAACTCTGTGACTGCATTAAGCAAAGATAAATCAAAATTTCAATATATTAAATAGATAATATTGTATTATAAATATTTAAACTATTTAAAATATTACCAATGACATTCATCTTCTAGAAAATCTTTTTGAGCCCGCAGTGTGAGGGATGACTTGCTTCGCCCTGTTTGATGCATTCTGTCGTGAGAGATCCTAAAATAAATAAAATTCAATTTAACTGTAATGTATCCAATGTCATTTCCTCTTTATAGACATGTATTAATGTAAAATGAGGATAATATAATAATATATATTTCAATACCATCCACTTCTCATCATGATGTCTGTCAACAAAAACTTTCCACTGCCCTTTCGGTACCCCACTGGGTAGCTTGTCATACATTTATTCCAAGGTCAATGAAGAATTGTTGAAATCACACCACAATCTCCATTTGAAATCTTTCCATTTTTTACCAAGATTTTTCAAAGTCCACTTCCGTGCTATCACATCAGCAACTGTGAAGTGGAAGAACATCTGTATACAAAAATTCATTTTGAACATATTAGTAACATGACATTAAATTAAACCATAATGTAAAAAAATTACCTTTATTTGAGAATCGAAAACTTCATTTTTCCAGTTTGGAGGCATATGTCTCCAATCATCATATGAAATGGGAAGGGAAATGGGATCCGCTGCCAACTGACCTATAATCTAGCCAAGTAACCCTGCGGCATCATCCGTAGGGACCCCATAAGAATCAAATGGCACAACTATCTTTTCACCATTCAAGTTCCAAACATCTGAGATTTTTAAGTGTTTCTCTGTGGTTTAATTTTTGTCATATTCAATGAGCAAACAATTAGTATAAACAAAATGTAATAAATTTATTTAATTAAAATTTATACCTATGACTGTGACCCTCCAGTATGTCCAGGATGAACTGGAAGGGGTCTGTCGCCGCCCAACTGATGAGGCACCTATAGGGGGAGTCGACGACTCAGCCTCTAATGGGAGGCCCTATGATGGTGTGAGAGATGGTGCAGGGGGAGATGGTGCGGGGGTGTAGGCAGCTAGTGCCTCATATGTCGTGGGGAGTGACCCAGATGGATCGGCATCCGTCGCAGAATGAGAAGAAATAGTATACCGCTTCCTCCTTGGCATTCCTGTCATTTAATCAAATAAAATTAAGTTCAGAATATATATTTCAAAAAAATTATGCAGAAAAAAAAATTAAAAATGATAATAGATGCCCAGTACTAACAAACAAAATATATATAACAATGATAATGAATGACTGCAGAAATGAAACAAGTGGTTGCTGCATGAATGAATAATTGTACATACAATCATTTTCCCCTTCAATCATGTTGGTTTCCTGCTCCATTGCTTCATCCACTTCATTCATCCTTGTAAGACTAATATTTTCAATATCATGATGGATAAATAATTCTACTTCCTGTTGTTGATGACATTCAATTTCAGAGGTCAAATCTTCCACTTCATCACCCATATCATACAAATCTCTTTGTATTATGTGAGTAACTACACTCCACCCTTCATCCACAACATCATTCACATAATATACCATTTTTTCTTACGATGCTAAGATATATGGATCATGCATTTCATGATCACCAACACCCATCAAGTGAGAGAAGTTCACAGAAGTAAATTGCAATGAATCTCTTTTAACACCTATGATAATATCGACCCATTTTCATTTGAATAAAACAACAGAAAAATTTCCATGGTAGTTTAATTCAATAATATCATACATCTTTCCATAGTATCCCACTTTAGAAAATGTAAATATACCACTATTCTGTGTTTTAAAACCCAATTCTTGATCAAATATACGAAATCTAAAGCCATTCACATTATAAGCGTTGAACTTTCTAACTTGCTTTATAGGACCTCTAGCAAGAAACTTCAAATCTTCTGACAAGTTTGCTCGAGTATCAGTATTCATGATCTGAAAAAAGAAATATAATTTAATAGATTTACGAATTGTATGTGTCAAACTAATATTCATATTTATTGCAATATTTATGAACTTACACGTCGTGCAAACAATTCTACAAGCTCTTTATTCACAGCTTTCATTATATCTTTCTCATTTAGTATTCGGCCTCTCATTCATCTCTTTGTTTGTATCCTCAACTCTTCAATAAATGGATCTGCAATTTCACTATTCAACAGCACATCTATGTGCCTGTAATAATTCCAATTCTGTCAGTGTCACATTTGAGGTCCTCCCAACTGATCGGCCAATAGCAGGAAATGTTTTTTATTTCTGATGAATTTGAGATTGAGTTGATGTGCCTTCAACACATCCAACTTGATTAAATCTTGTCTCAATATCATCTAAATACATGGAACAAAAGGTAATACATTCCTCGGCTAAATAGCCTTCAGCAATAGAGCCTTCAGGTTGAGATTTATTTCTCACATATGATTTCAAATGCCTAAGATATCTGTGAAATAAAATAATAATATTATGCATTTATTTAAATGTCAAAAATTGTTAACATAACTGGAAAACATATAAATAAAACACCTCTCAATTGGATACATCCATTGATAATGAACGGGGCCTCCTAATTTAGCTTCTTCAACCAAATGCACAGTTAAATGCATCATGATAGTAAAAAACGATGGAGGAAAGATCATCTCCATTGCACAAAGAGTCAATACAAACCTCTCCTGGAGGTTGTCAAGCTGAAATGGATGTACAAATTTCTCACATAATTTCCTGAAAAATGTGCAGAATTGGAGTACAACAGCAGTAACTTTTTCAGGTAATAATGTACGCAATGCCAATGGTAGTAACTATTGTAACAAAATATGTGAATTGTGACTTTTCAATCCATGTAACTTACGATTATTAAAGTCAACACACCTTGAGATGTTACTTGAATACCCATAAGATATCTTCACATTCTTTAAAATTCGAAGGAATATATCTTTATCCCTATTTTTCATTGAAAAAATGGCCGGAGCATACTTTTCATTCTCATCTGGCCAGAGATCGTGTTTTATGTTCATTACTTGTAAGTCTTTGCGAGCATTAAGATGATCCTTCGACTTTCCATGCTCATTAAGTAATGTGAAAATCAAATTATCACATACATTTTTCTCAATATACATCAAATCAATATTGTGGCGCAACAAATTAAATTCCTAATACGAAAGTTTGAAGAATATACTTTTTTTCTTCCATTGTTGCGTTCTAATTTCACTTGACGATGCACTTCGGACCCGTTTTCCGCTATCATTCAAATGATGAACCTTCCCAAATTCTTTTTCAACATTTTCAAGTTGTGTTAATATTTCAGAACCGGTTAACAACTTTGGAGGTGGTCTACGATCAATGAAACCATTAAATTTTGATTTGTTCAGCCTAAATCTATGAGATGCATCGAGAAATCTTCGATGGCATAAGAAGCACCATTTTCTACTGTGAGGTAGCCGTTTGGGCTTAAAATCAAAGTTACAAACGGGACAAGCCAAACCCGTATAAGTGTTCCAACCAGATAAATTCCCAAGCCCAGGGAAGTCACTAATGGTCCACAGTAAAGCAGCATGCATTTTGAACATTGTTTTAGAAGAAACATCAAATGTCTCAACACCATTACTCCATAACTCCTGCAATTCTTCAATCAAAGGCTGCAAGTATACATCAATATCATTTCCAGGCATTTGTTTTCCAGGAATAATTATTGAAATGATAAAAGATGATTGTTGCATACACATCCACAGAGGCAGATTATAAGGGATCAAAACAACTGGCCAAATGCTATAATATGTACTCAAAGTCCCAAATGGGTTGAATCCATCGGCAGCCAATCCCAATCAAACATTCCTAGGATCAGCTGAGAAATCTGGATGTAATGAATCAAATTTTTTCCATGATTGGGAATCTCGTGGATGTCTCATTAACCCATCATTGTTATTATCTACAGAATGCCACTTCATGTATTCGGTGGTTTTTGATGACATGAATAATCTTTGCAATCGAGGCTTCAAAGGAAAGTAACACAAAAACTTTGCAGGTGTGCTCCTTTTCTTCTTCTTCTTCATGAAATTATGTTCATTCAGACTTCCAACATCACCCTTTGCCTTCCATCTAGAAGAAGAACATTTCTTGCAATTCTGTCTACTTGAATCCTCTCCCCAATAAAGCATACAATCATTGGGACATGTATGTATTTTTGTATAATTCAGACCAAGCTTGTTAACAACTTTTTTTATATCATAAAAAGATTATGGGATTTTTGCTTCAATAAATGCATCACGTATCAATTCTAATATCATGGACATTGCCTTATTTGTAATTCCACATAGACATTTGATGTGATACAACTTCAACAGAAATGAAAGTTTTGAATATTTCAAACACCCACAATACAACTCTTGATTTCCATCATCAACTAAATCATGAAACGCATTTTCCTCAGTGAAGTTTTCTCATACATTTGGCTCCACAGAATCAAGAGGAGGATCCAATGATATGTGACAATCTTGATCTGCCTGGGTTACAGTCTCAATAACATCACTTGTCACGTTGCAATTTGTAGCACACTCTTCTGGTTGTTCTGATATGTTTTCATGCTGATATTGGTGCCTTGCAGTGCCGAATGCATCATTTATTAGGTTTTTCATTTCATTTTCCATTGTCGATGAACTTGGGACCTCATTCTTCGGATTAACATCAGTGCTCAATCTTTCTGTAACGTTCGATTCTCCATGCCAAATCCAACACAAATATTGATCAGGGAATTGCTTTAGTATTAAATGTTCATAAAACTCATCTCTCTTCAACCATGTTCTAAATTTACATTTAGGACATGGACATTTTATTCTCCCTTCAACGGATCGATTAGAAATTGAAAAATCTAAAAACTCATTCAAACCCTTAACATACTGAGGTGTGTTCCTCGGTAATGTGATCCAACTTTTATCCATGTATATCACAATGTGCCTACACAATAATAAAAAAATTAAAACACATATTTACTACTAAATAGAGAAAGAGATTCATATATACGATAGTATAAGATTACAGAAACATAATATAATAAAGATGATCCCCTGAGTTAGATATGAACCCTTAGTGTTTGGGATAGGGGAAGTTTCTTTGGTAAAGAGAAACAGTGTGCTAACAACGTGGTAGCTACTTTACCATGAAAACCAAAACACATTGTTAATTTGGAATAACCCCAACCTAAGTTCTCTATAGAGTCTTTATATAAAACTCTAATATCGAATAAATCTATTATAAATAATTTGTACTTTATATTTTCATTATTTATTTGTGAAATATTTAAATATAATCTAATAGAATCTCATTTAAATGATGTTAAAAATAATTTGAGATATTTAAAATGAACTATTTTCCTATATCTAATTTTTTCAAAACCCTCTAATTTTAATTAAAATTTATATTTGGATACATATTTTGTTCGGTGTAGACTAGATATAAAGATAATGTCAGGAACCAGTAAAATTCTTGCTAAATCCTTAGTATCATGATATAGTAATGAAAAACACATTATATAACTATCTAATACTAAAGTTGAATATATTATAGCCATATGTTTCTATGCATAGGTGTTATGAATGAAACACACCCTAACTAATTTTGGATTCAATTTTAATCAGGTTTAAATCATATGAGACACAATATTTCAATAAACATTTCAAAAAAGATTGATAAACCATTATAGGATGAAACACATATATTTAACACATAAAAGAGAAAGGTTTGAATCTAGATAACCCTATAATGATGAAACTAAAATGGTTGATGAATATCATAGTTTTGAAATGCAGAAAGACTTATTTTATTCTATTTTCTTTCACTAAACTAGTTCTAAAATCCTTACACATGAATTAGATTATTTGGATAAAATATCTTGAGAGAGTTTTTACAAGCTAATGAATAAAGTGTATTTTTTGAGGAATAATTTATTTGAATTAATATCTGAAATAAGTAATATCTAAGAAATAGAATTTTCAAAGTTTGATATTGGTGAGTTTAATTTGTTGTTTCAATCACTTTTGGAAAAAGTTTTAAAATATTATTCTAGAGAAGCATCAGGATAGAATTTTATATACTAGGTTTCAAAGGAATAATCATTGTAAGGAGTTTCCACCGCTATAGATACACTCCCTTAGGTACACTACCTCATGATATAATAACATACATGTCTTTAATCTATCCGCAAGTAAAGAGATCACTATTAATGAACAAAGTAATTAATATCTAGGAAGGACTTCAACCTCCATGTATATATTTGAAAATAGAGAAATAAGATACCACTTATCACTGGCCTCTCAAACTGATCATTCATGATTCCTTTTACTTTGACAATTCAATACATCATTTTCCTTCCCATGAGTATATTCATGATCAAAATAAATGGATTTCATGTTCTAAAAATCATCACTTCAAAAGGATTAAGTCACATGGTGTGAATATATACTTAAGGATTTTGTGGACATTATACACCACAAAACACTCACTGAGATAATAATTTATCCTACAACATAAGGCATGAACTAAAACTACCTAATCAGGATCATAAATCAGGTAATTCACCTCATGTGGTTTAAATTGATGATAAAAATGCACCATGAATTAATCATCCTACATCATAAATGCTCTGAGACTGGTACATGGTGTATCACAATATACAATATAGCTTATTCCTAGCTCTAAAATTACCATTATTGTTGATGTTATAAATATGACTTTCAAAAATGGAAAGGTTGTCTCATGATTGAAATAGTATTTTTTATGTTTATCTATCATGAAATTTGTCTAATTAATTCATTTTTTAGCAGTGACTTATTTCTTGGGGTAAGATACTTCAATATGGTTACCAAACTGGTCTTCCTTATAAACTGGTTCTGTATGCTTTCTCATTTTATAGTTTTTCTTCTAACACCTTTAAGAACCTATTCAGTTGATGGAGTCATCATGTTGTCTTCATTAAATCATTTTCCATCAACCATTGCAGGTATGCAATTCTTCTCTTCAACTAGGGGGCTACGGATTAGTACAATATAGTCATCATGTCTGATTTTATCATGTGAAGTGAAAGAAGTTACTTAAGGAAGAAGTGGAAATTCAACCAGGGGATGCGGATTGTTTTGTTGTTTTGACCTGTTGTAGTGTGTAAATTCTCAGTGCAATTTATTTCATATTTGATCTTAATTGAATGGGAATAATCAGAAGGCATAATTTCTGTGTCTGTTCCAGTAAGATTTTTCGTACCGTCACCTTCTGGTGTTGAGCTCTTAACCCCATTAACATTACCGTCACCTACTGTTTATGTGTTTTCTGGGAAGGAAAATAGTTTGCAAGCATCGCATGTTCCCGTTGAAGATTGTATCTTATTGTTTTTTGAGTCATAAATAAACATCCAATTTTCTGGGTAGGAAAACCGAATTGCATGCAACATGAGGAAGCAATGATATTGGGTATGTTTTCATTTTACTGTTCTAAAATGTAATAATCCATTGGATTCATTTTTTCATTAATAAAAAATTAATCTATCATAAATCCAAGGTTTTCCATTACTAACTGTTTTGTATTCCATGGTGACTTGAATTTGAATGTTTCAATCATTATACAATTACTTATTTGAAATGTATGATACTTCATCTATTTTATTTCATCTATGTTTCTTATATCTACTTCTTCCATTCCATTATGTCTTATTGGGAAAGTCTGTTTATGTCACTTGTATAAATGATTGTTCTAAACTAATATATATGTATCCATGATGTGTTTTCATCTGATGTGTTTCATGATTTATTCTTCTAACCTAATTGAAAAATATATGGGAGAGATGATAAATAATACAAATACAGATCAACCAGAGACTGAAGTGTTGTGCAAGGGAGCTGCTATGGTAAGCCTTTCATTGAATTCTTGAATTCAATTACTGAAAACAAATCAATTTATGTGTTTCATATGTTTTAAACTATTTTTCAACTAACATAATTAATTTTTTTGAACTATTAAATATAATTTTGTAGTGTATAAGTTCAATAGTATTTATGTACAGGCAAAATACAAATACTCTGCACTGTATAAGTTCAGATACATGTATCTATTTTTAGATAATGTATTAACAATTCCAATTCTTGAAAACCATCAAACTATATGCATTGGTTTTACATATTTTTGAAAATATAATCATATATCTACATAATAGTTTAGCGCTTAGTGATTGACAATGCATAAACTGATTCAATAAAATAATTGCACCTTGACTGTAGATTAACAACATTACCGTCACCTACTGTTTTTGTGTTTTCAGGGCAGGAAAATAGTTTGCAAGCATTGCATGTTCCCATTGAAGATTGAATCTTATTGTTTTCTGTATCATAAACAAACATCCAATTTTCTAGGAAGGAAAATTGAATTGCATGAAACATGAGGAAGCAAAGATATTGGGTATGTTTTCATTTTACTGTTCAGAAATGTAATAATCCAGTAGATTTATTTTTTCATTAATAATCAATTTCTCTATCATAAATCCTCAGTTTTCCATTACTAACTGTTTTGTATTCCATAGTGATTTGATTTTGAATGTTTCAGTCATTATACAATTACTTATTTGAAATGTATGATACTTCATCTATTTTATTTCATCTATGTTTCTTATCTCTACTTATTCCAATTCATCATGTCTTATTGGGAAAGTCTGTTTATGTCACTTGTATAAATGATTATTCTAAACTAATTTATATTTATCCATGGTGTTTTTTCATCTAAGGTGTTTCATGATTTATTCTACTAACCTAATTTATAAACATATGGGAGAGATGATAAATAATATGAATACAGCTCAACCACAGACTAAAGTGTTGTGCAAGGGAGCTACTATGGTAAGCCATTCATTGACTTCATGAATTCAATTACTGAAAACAAATCAAGTTCTGTGTTTCATATGTTTTAAACTATTTGTCAACTAAGAAAATTAATTTTTTTGAACTATTTAATATGTATTCGTACTGTATAAGTTCAATAGTATTAATGTACACGCAAAAAAAAATTCTCTGCACTGTATAAGTTTAGATACATGTATCTCTTTTTAGATCATGTATTAAAAATTTCAATTCTTGAAAACCATCGAACTATATGCATTGGTTTTACATATTTATGAAAATATAATCATATTTATACATTATAGTATAGCGGTTAGTGATTGATAATGCATAAACTGATTCAATAAAATAATAAAAAAACTAATATCAAAACAAGTAAATAATTATAAATCTAACCCTAAGGTTTGTATAGGTCGCCGGGGAAGCAGGGTCACCAGGGTCGCAGGGTCACTGGGGTTGCGAGGGTCCGGGGACGTCGAGGTCGCGGGGTCGTTGGGGAAGCAGGGTCGCCGGGGTTGCGGGGTCACCGGTGTCGCAGGGGGCCAGGGTCGCAGGGGAAGCGGGGGGCCAGGGGAGCGCGGGGTGAGAAAGAGAGTCGGGGTGGAGGAAGGGTCGGGGCTGTTAAAAAAAATGTTTTGCGGCGGTTTATTATAAACCACCGCGAAACCTTTTTATAAAAAGGTTTAGCGGTGGTTCCTAGAACCACCGCTAAACGGCGATTTTGTTGTAGTGAAAGATTTATATCTCATGAGATAGACATGTCTGGAATGGTAAGTTAATTTGGTTCAGTGATACAGGACTGGAACGAGGTGTGAACTCGATTCAGAAAGGGACTTTGTCCACTAAGATGGTCTTGGCAGCAATGCCTTGGCTACTATAGAAATCATATCATGTGCTTAATAGTTTTTCACAATTACATGTTTTCTTCCCATGCTATTTTATCATGATTGATGTTCCATTATGATATATGCCTTACGTACTTCCATGATATATGTCTTTACTCAAGATTTTGATGTTTATATTTTTATGTTCAAGTTTTTGCATTCAAATGTTTATGGATTGTTTTGCGTTATCTATGATTACCCTTACTGAGCATTTGATCTCGCCCTTTTTATTTTTTCTTTTCCCCAGGATATAAAGAATGTTTTTAGGTAAGAAAACAAAAAGGGGAAGATCTTTATGGGTTATGTTAAAGATCTTTCACCCTGATTAGAAGATTATATTCCGAGTTTCCAAAGACACTAAACTATTACGATCCTTGTGCGTATGTTTTTTTATGTATTAAGTATTCCGCAAAAGTAATGTAATTTTCATGTATGTCAAGTTTTTGGTCTCTACACGACCCACTCAAGAAAGGGTATTTTGTGATTTTCTCCTTCTTTTTAGATGGGATTTCTTCCCTTAACCTCCCCCATTCGAACCCTATGACTTGTACTCACCCCATGATGGTTTTTGGTACCTCCAAGACTCTACAAGTGGGATTCAAGGTGTTTTCTTACTGATTCTTCACCCGAATCAAAAGTTTATGGATTCCTCCTTCTTCTTCTTTGCTTTCTTTCCATTTTCCTCTTCTTCCCTAACCCTAGGGGCCATGTTGGTCGATTTTCTTGGCTAGGTTTACTCAGTTTTGGGGGTTTTTTTCTTATTAGGTCTCCTTGAGGTTAGACCTAGCCTCCCTTGGGTGCGGTTGAGGTGTGAATAAGGTTTCGTACCAAATTCTGAAAATTCTCCATCATATGAGGTAGGATCCCTTTGTATAATGCCTTTAAATTGAAGATTTCATTGTTTTATTGATTTTCACACCTTTAATAGCTATTAAATTGTGATGTTTCATGCTTAGAATGATTTTTTCATGTGGAATAAAGTGTTTTTTATTTCTTTGAATGTGTGGTGTGGATTTTATGGGTTTAGCACACCTAGTATTTGTTAAATTACTCTGTTTGCATTTTCAAGTGGTTAGTGATACTAAAAGGCATGTTTTGGTTTTATAAGTGATATTATGATACTCAAAATAGTGATTTTGGTGTTTCTAAAGGTATTTCTAAGTTGATTTGTCTTGAAAGTGGCTTGCGTATAGTTTTTCATAAAAGCTTTGATATGTAAAAGCATTTTGAGGCCCATTTAGTATTTTTCTTAAAATGGTTACATTTGGTAAAACCCATTAAAGATTGATACTTTCCTTGTTGGATGATCATGAGGTGGGAGTGTCCTCGGTATGGGACCTCCCTTATGTAATAATAGTTTTAAGGCAAGGACTACTCCTTGAGGTGGTCGAGGTGGTGCCAGTTTGTGTGATGTGTATGGTGGTATGTATATATGGCTTGTTGTTTGGAATGTGTGGCACACCCCTTTGGGAAAATAGCATGGGAACCTAGAAAAACGAAGAGGAATTATAAGAATTTTTGTTGCACTGGTAGTTCATGCACTGAATAGTGGCCCATAGTAGGTGGGTATTTGGGTTTATTGTTAGGGGATTGGGCCCCTTAGTCTGTCCTGAGTTAGGGTGTCTGGGCATTTGGTCGTTTTGATTTCATCATGTGTGGCATGATACTGGGGATGGGGTCTCACGTATTAGTATGTTTTGGTTCTCCTCTGAGTTCCTAGGCTTTCCAATGTTCCTCCATTACTAGTACCTTTAGTACCATTACTATCGTTGTGTGTAATAGTATTCCTTATGCTTGGTTTTGCTGTTTTCTTGGAAATTGCGAATGTGTGGTTATTTAAAAAGGTTTTCAAGAAGAATGATTTGAATGAACAAGTATTTCTCCCCTTTTTCACTGATATGAAAAATGTGCACTTCTTACTTGGTCCCTTTTTTCCTTATTCCCTTGAGCCCTATTTTAAAATATGGAAGTAATAGATTGTGATGTGATTTATTTCCGTTGAAATGTAAATTATGGAAAAATATATATTTATAAATTTTATTTCAAACATGTTAATAAATGATTTTTTATTTAAAGGATGTGCATTGGGAAAAGATTTATTCGGGCATACCTATTGAGTTTTAATACTCAGGCCTATAGTCTTTTCTTGTTTTTAATTTCTGCTATAGGTTCCAACTTTGGTTTGATCGCCTTGGGAGATAGTTGGTTGTGGATTAGAGAGTGACCTTCAGGGTCACATGTAGATGTTGGGCTATCGGTTTTAGTTTGAGTTTTCTTGGGTAGTGGTTGTTCAGTTTGTTGTATCTTTATTTTCAATAAATGATGTAAAGTTTGATAATCATGTTTATTTTGGTTTGATCCTTTGTGTATTCCACTATTTTTATTCATTAATATTTTTATTGGGTAAAATCATTCTCATTGTTGACTCTTATGATTCCCTTGGTGCTTTCCTCTAGCCTGGGAGGATCAGGAATGCCTCTCGGGCCTTTCCACAGATCGAATCGGGTGACCGGTTCAGGGTCGACCCGATTTGGTTCGTGACAAGAACTATCTCACTCATGATCTTGAGTTAGAATTCATAATCTTTGTATTGAATATATGGAGTCACTATCTCTATGGTAAAATATGTGAGATATATATAGATCATAAGAGTTTTAAATATATATTCTTACAGAAAGAGCTCAATATAAGACAAAAGAGATGGCTTGAGCTACTCAAGGATTATGATTATTCAATACACTACCACCCAGTAAAGGTGAATAAGGTAGTGGATGCATTGAGTAGGAAAGATCATGGATTTCTATCCAAAATAAGGATTAAGAAGGATCATATGTTCATGGATTTAATAAAGATGGATATGAGAATTATTAAGGAAGGGGAAACATCACTCCTTTTTCAAATGATTGTCAAACCATCTTTATTGGAAAAATAAAAAGTTCTCAGTCTGATTATGTGAATTTTCAAAAGAAAATTAAATTTGTAAATGATGTAAAATTGGTAAGCTTTGTAAATGAAGATGGTGTTCTAAAATTTGTAAATAGACTATGTGTACCATTTATACCTGAGCTAAAAAGGGAATTATTGGATGATTCTCATAGCTCGAAATTCTCTATACACTCTGGAAACACCAAGACGTATAGATATTTAAAGTAACATTTTTTGTGGGACAATATGAAGCAGTAAATTGCTGATTATGTGTCAAGATATTTGGCTTGTCAACAGGTGAAGACTGGAGGATAACATCTTATGGGAGTCATGAAACCTCTTCTTATTCCTACATGTAAATGGGATGACATTAATATGGACTTTTTCACTGGATTACCAAAGACTCCTAGAAGGAAAGATGAGATATATTGTTGGTAAACTTACCAAATATGCACATTTCCTCACTATAAGAGAATATTTACCTCTAGAGTTCCTTTCATGAATCTATATTAATGAACTAGTAAGACTTCAAGGTGTACCTATTTCAATTGTGTATGATCATGATCTACAATTTACATAAAAATTCTGAAAAAATCTTCAGAAGGCTTTTGATATCAAGATTTATTTGAGCACTACTTATCATCATCAAATTGATGGGCAGTCTGAAAGGACTATCCAAAAATTCGAAGACGTGTTGAGGTTATACTCACTTGACTTTCAAGGTATGTAGGATCAATATTTTCCTTTGGTAGATTTTCCCTATAACAATAGCTTTCATTCAAGTATTCAAATGTCATCATATGAAGAATTATAAGGAAAGAGATGTCATACTCCAACTTATTGGGATGAATTTGGTGAAAGGATGCTTTTAGGCCAAGAACTTGTAGAGGAAACAACAGAAAATGTAAAGACTATTCAAACACATATTAAAGTAACTCAAAGTGGAAAAAAGAGTTATGATTACAATAAAAGAAAATATTTGGAATTTCAAGTGGGGATTATGTTTTCTTAAAGGTGTCTCCATGGAAGGGTGTTATAAGATTCGATAAGAAATGAAAATTGAGCCTTAGGTACATCGGACCTTTTGAAATTATAGAAAGAATTGGAGTTGGGGTATACCATTTGGAAATGCCACCTATCCTCTCTAAAGTACATGATGTGTTCCATATATCATTTTTAAGGAAGTACGTGTCAGGGCCAACACATGTTCTCACCTCTACCCGAAGCTCGAAGGCCTTATTTTTTATTAATTTTTTGATAATCCACTTTTTAACTAGGTTGAGAGGAAACATTACATGGCCCATAGTACCAGAGGAACTACACACAATACATGATCATGAATACCCAAAGATCAGATACACATCATAGAAACCCCTCCCAAGATGATACTTCAATGATGATCTTAATCTTCTGATCTGCAAGGCTTGATCAGAAAGTAATGTCTCATACAAAACTGTATGGTGTCTGGTACCGATGGACAAAGTCATACCCTCTCATTCTTCTAATTTGAACAGATCTATGGTGGTTGCTTGCAACTTTGAACCTCTTATGAGACCTGCATCTAGAGATCTAACCAACATTATTATTATTTTCCGTCAGAGGAGATTGTTGATGTGTAGCCTCTGTCGTGACATCATATGTTGTTGATCCCCTGTCGTTGCTCCACCGATTCCAACTCCTAACTACCATCGAGCCTGACTTTCACCCCACCGTTGAACCTTCACCGACGCCGACGCCTGTCATCGATGCCATCGACCACCTCTGTCGAGGGCTCCTGCATCACAAATCATTGTCGCCTCCACCACCCAACACCGATGACTCTCCTACCACATCCTGATGCATCACGGGTCGTTGTCGCCTCTACCACTCCTGATGCCGACAACCTGCCTATCACTACTCCTGATGTCGAACTAGCCAACCCCGCAAAGACCCGTTGCTTCTCCCACCTCCACCGTGCTCTCATATTAATCTAACCAACCCAAATATTGGGGTTCTATTAGGATTTGATCCTGGAATTTGATGCAGGGTTATGAGGCGCCTTTTCTATAAGTTCAAACCCCAACTACCATGTGATCACCTTCGATGAAATAGAATTGGAACATGATCTATCTTACTATGAAGATCATATCCAGATTCTGGACATTATAGAACAAGTGTTGAGGAATCGAACAACTCGGCTGCTAAAAGAACTTTGGAGAAATTATAAGATAGAAGAGACAATGTGGGAACATTAAAACATTATGATGAAGAACTACCAAAATCTATTCATGAGGTGACATTCTGGAAAATTTGATGACAAAATTTTTTGGAGGGAAGAATGTAACACCCCAAGACTTTATGATATATTTCATTTTATATAATTTTAATTTTTTCAATAGATCACAGTGCACATGACCTCGATAATTTAAAAGAATACTATATTCAATAGCATATACAACACGCAACACCAAGTTTAAACGAACCATGATACACTATTAAAATATTATTATTTTAACAAAACTGTTATAACCTAACCATTAAATTTATGAATGTGGATAGTATTAACCATATAATGAAATATATATAAATGTATTAATAAATAAAAATTTATTTATTAATTCTTAGGAAATAAACACTCAAATTTTAGTAAAGTTATTTTATACGTTTTCTATAAAAAGGAATTTTATTACTTTTTATGAGAAAGTAATATAATTAATTTATTTCCATTTTTAGAAAATGTATTTGAAAAAAAATAAATTCATTTTTGAAATCACCATATCAAAATTTTCTTAGTGTGAATTTTTTATATTTTTCTGAAAAGATTGATTTTTCAGTGAATAGTGAAAAATACTGCTTTATTGAAAACTGTATTTTTATTTCAAACATTTTAAAAGTACCATCTTGTTTTAAAATTGTTTATTGTTGGACTCATCATGTTTTAATCTTGTTTTAATAATCACAAATCATGTTATCTTATTTAATCTATCTCAAATCATGTGTAGAGATGGTTGGTTTCTTTATGCTTTAAATAAACTTACCCAAGATCTTAATTCCTATAAATCATGTTTGATTATTGTAAATTATATTTAATTTGTTCTATAATGAATATCTTTTATGAATGATCAAGTCTAATTCATTCTGTTAATATTACTGTTTAAGTCTGTATACAGATATTTGCCTAAGTCTGAGAAACCGTGAGTTTTCCATCGGTTCTGGTTTTCTGGAAAAGGACCCAGACACCGTAACCCAGAAACTGTAACCCAGACATCGTAACCAAGACATTGTGACCCAGAAACTGTGACCTAAACATCATGACCCAAACAATGTGACCAAGACACTGTGACCCAGACACTCTGACCTAGACACTCTGACCCAGACACTGTGACCCAGACACCAAGACCCAGACACTGTGACCCAGACACCATGACCAGTTTCAGATCTCATAAAGATTGTGACACCAGTTCCATACTACCATCACTAAAACACTATTCTAAGTTTGTAAAATCACTAAAAATCATGATTCTAACACCACATATGTGCTACTGTTTCCTGATCTCAATGCTACTATGCCATCATGATTATCTCACCGCTCAAAGTCAAAGAAGAAGACATCATTTCTCAGTGATGCCATTTCCAAGTGATATCATTTATAGACAGACTGTGACATCATTCTTTAATCTATTTTGTCATTTTCAATTTAATTTATAATGGTCATATCTGATTCATTTAAATTCACTAACATAATTAATGTTTCTTTGTATACATGTCACCTGACAGTACGAGGTACGAGGTGCAGAATACATGCATCATGTTGGCTCCAATGTGTGAACTCGCAATTAAAAAGAAAGATAAGCTGGGTTACAAAAACAAAAACATACATAGTAGTATAGTAGTAGACGTGCGATCATTTTTGAAGAGTGAACTGATACATGCAACAAGATACAACTGAATAACACACAAAGCACTCTCGATCCAAAGGCTGGACTATCATAGATCAGAATCAAAATCATCTTCGCAGTACCAAATCCATGAAGAACACGAGCTAAATCTAACTGGAAACCAGAGCACCAGACTTGCAATACTTTGTTTTTTCACAAGAGGACTCGACACTTTCGTCTACTCCATCCTACAGGTCCATAGCTACATATAATAACACTCAGAACACTTCTAACCTTATCTCATCATATTTGTGCTGTTGTGTACTGTTTTAGCTTTCGAGCAGTGTGTGTGTGTGTGTCTGTATTAAAACACACATTGTATCCTACACTAAACTGAAGGATACAAGATATCCTTCCCCTCAAACCTTTTTACATTTGTTTACTTCCAAAGATAAGTGTGGAAGAGGTCCTTGTGTGATCTGGTAGTTTATACCCATGAAGAACTGTGGAAGAGGTCGTGTGACTTGGACAGTCCTGTGCACAGTTGTTTACCCCGATCTAGGGTGTGGATCAAGTTTATTGATATAAACTTCTTGGTGGTAGGTGATCACCAAGTGGAGTGGATTAGGTCTCAGCTTGAGACTGAACCACTTGTTTTATCCATTGTGCCTTTGAATTTAGTTTTTATTTGTTTTACTCTATATTTATAAATCACTAGATTTTACTTTGATAGTTAATATTGGATTGAAGTTATAATTGTTTTGCCTTATTATAATAGCATCAAAAGTAGTATCAATAACTCATATTGATATTATTGAGAATTAATCAATCTTATGAGAGGTTATTTGAACAGTCAAAATTTTATAACTGTATTTCCTTGATTAACTGGGCTATATTTATTTTTATTGGGGAACCTTTTTAAGAAAACTTTTCAACCAAAATTTTTAATAGATACTCAATTCACCCCCCTCTTGAGTACTCTACTCTGACCAACATTTGGTATCAGAAGATTTTTTATTCCTGTTAAGACTCTATTTTTAATACTATTCAACTGTGATTTTAGTTGTACTTTAATGATATGTAAATTTATGTTAATTCTAAATTTCTAGATATTTAAAAGTATTTATTTATTATGGAAAATAGACTATAAGGTGTTGCAACAAACAGACCACCATTATTCAATGTAACTAATTATTCCCAATAGAAAATTAAAATGAAAATGCATTTAGAAAGTATGGGATTTGAAATTTGGAATTTAATTATAGATGAGTATAAAATTAATGATGCTGATAAAATTACTTGGGATGACCCAACTAAGACTGCCTATAATAACAATTGCAAAGCCATGAATTCTTTATATTATTATTTAGGATATGAGGAATTTAACAGAATTTCTACATGTAAAACTACCCATAAAATTTGGGAAACATTGTCTATTTCACATGAAGTAACTTCTAGTGTGAAAAAAATGAGACTCAATACTTATACTATTAAATATGATAACTTTAAAATGAAGTATGATGAGCCTATTTCAGACATGCATCTTAGGTTCAAAGAAATTTTCAACACAAAGATTTCTCTTGGAAGAGAAGTCACTACCAAAGAACAAATCATGAGGATTCATAGATGCCTACCTGATAAATAGAGAGGAACCTTCATCTCTATTAGAGAGTCATGTGACATCAGCAAATTACCCATAAAAGAACTCATTGGGAAATTAATGATGTATGAAGAGGATCTAAAAGTCAACAAGTAAGAGGAGGATGAACCCAAAAAAATACGTGGAATTCAAGACTACCAACTCTAAACACATAGAAAAGAAGAAACTATAAGTCTCTATTAAAAGTTCCAACAGTGAACAATCATCACCTGATAGTGATGAGGAGATGGATCAATTATCTAGAAGGTTTAAGAAATTTCAAAAAAGTAATAAATTATTCATAAAGCCCAAATTCAAAAGAATTTATGATCAAAAGGGAAGATGGAAGAAATATTGGAAAAGAAATGACAATTCTGATGAGATAGTATGCTATGAATGTAAGTGAAAGGGACATATAAAGTCTGACTGTCCCAAGATCAAGTATAAAAGGAAATATGAGGACAAAGAAAGAAAGTATAAAATTTTAATGAAAGCAATGTGGATTGATTCTGAGGACAGTTCAAGTGACTCAGAATCTTCACATGATGAATAGGTTAACAAATCTAATATGTGTTTTATGACACACACATCTGAGGTAACACTGAAATCTCCTATAAAAAATTCCTATAATTATGGAGATGAAAGTGATTCTAAAAATATGTCTAATGAAGAAATATTTGAGTACTTCAATATGCTTGAAGAGACATGTAATGAACTAAAATATAAATACAAGTTTTTAAAGAAACATCATGCTCTTTCCTTAACTGTTAAATCTGAACTTACTGTAGAAAGAGAGGAAAATGTTCAATTACTCAAAGAAAACAATGAACTAAATCTATCTAATTAACAATTTAAAAAGAACCTTGAAAGGTTTACTAATGGTAAAGATACCTTGGTAAAAATTCTAGGTAAACATATTTCCCATAAATACACTATTGGTATTGTCTATCAACCTGGTAAAAGTAATTTTGGAAAAACCAATTTTGTTTCAAAATCTAGAATATACAGCTTTACTCCTAGTTCTAGAAAACATTCTACTAGTTCAAATTATGATACACTCTCTACTATTTCAATATTTTCTGGACCAAATAGAGTTTATTTTTCAAATACTTTACATAATTCTTATAGGAAACCTATGAAGCAGATGTGGCTTCCTAAAGCACTAGTCACTAATATTACTGGACCCAAACAAATATGGGTACCAAAGTCTATTTTTATTTGACTATTTTGAAGGAAAATTGTTTAAAGAGATCCTGTAAAATCTTATAGTACTTGGACAGTGGGTATTCAAGACACATGATAAGAGACTATTCATGTTTCAAGAACTTAATAAAAATTGATGGTGGACATGTCACCTTTAGTGACAATGCCAAAGGAAAAGTCATTGGCCTTGGCCAAATTGGTAACTCTAACTCAGTTTTAATTTCCAAATTACTTTTTTGTTGATGGACTGAAATATAATCTGCTTAGTATTTCACAATTATGTGATGATGTATTTCATATTAACTTTTAAAAGGATGCTTGCAATGTTTTTAATTCTAAAAATGGATTATTATTTTTTGCATTAATAAATGAAAATGTATACTCTATTAACTTAGATTATTTAGTTTCTCAAAATGCTTCATGTTTAAGTGTATTTCATAAAGATTCTTGGCTTTTTCATAGAAGACTAGGACACTACAATATTCACTCCCTTAGAAAACTAACTAGAAAAATTTTAGTCAAAGACCTACCCAAACTTGAGTTTACAAATGATAAAGTGTGTAATCCTTTTCAAAAGGGAAAACATCACAAAATTTCCTTCAAACCAAAGAAAGAAGTGTCAACTTCTCAACCTCTCGAGTTGGTTCACATTGATTTGTTTATACCATCTAAAGTTTCTAGTTTAAATGGTAAGCACTATGTTTATATTCTTGTAGATTACTTTTCTAGATATACTTAGACTTTCTTTCTAGCTCACAAAAGTGAAGCCTGCTCTTATTTCATCAAATATAATAAAACTGTAGAAAATCTTAATGGGCTTAGAATTAAATCCTCAAGAAGTGATCATGGATGTGAGTTTAAAATCCAGATTTTGAATCCTTTTGCTCACAAAATGGCTATAGTCATAATTTCTCTGCCCCTAGAACACCTCAACAAAATGGAGTTGTAGAAAGAAGAAATATGACCTTGCAAGAAATTACTAGAACCATTCTTATTGAATATGACTTACCCATTTATTTTTGGGATGAAGTTGTAAATACATCATGCTATATTATTAATAGAGTGTTGATTAGACCGATTCCTAAAAGAACTCCATATGAATTATAGAACAATAGAAAACCCAAAGTAAGCTACTTCAAAGTTTTGGGTTGCAAAGTTTATATCCTTAATACAAAGGACAATCTTGAAAAGTTTGTATCCAAGAGTGATGAAGGAATTTTTCTAGGATATTCAATCTCTAGTAAAGCCTATAGAGTGTTTTACAAAAGAACTAAATGTGTGGAAGAATCTGTCCATGTCAAGTTTGATGAGATAGATTAACATGAGCCTAAGACCACTCTAGAGAACCTGGAAGAACCAAGACGTATATAGATTTGAAGTAACATTTTTTTGGGATAATATGAAGTGCTAAATTGCTTATTATGTGTCAAGATATTTGGTTTTTCAACAGGTGAAGGCTGGAAGACAGCATCCTAGGGGATTCATGCAACCTCTTTCTATTACTACATGGAAATGGGATGACATTAATCTGAACTTTTTCACTAGATTACCAAAGACTCCAAGAAAGAAATATGAGATATGGATTATTGTTGGTCGACTTACCAAATATGCACATTTCCTCACTATAAGAGAATATTTACCTCTAGAGTTCCTTGCACGAATCTATATTAATGAATTATTAATACTTCATGATTCACCACTTTAAATTGTGTATGATCGTGATCTATAATTTACATAAAAATTATGAATAAGTCTTCAAAAGGCTCTTGATACCGAGATTCATTTGAGCACTGCTTATCATCATCAAACTGATAGGAAGTCTGAAAGGACTATCCAAACATTAGAATACATGTTGAGGTTATGCTCAGTTGACTTTCAAGGTATGTAAGATCAATATTTACCTTTGGTAGATTTTTCCAATAACAATGGATTTCATTCAAGTATTCAAATGTCATCATATGAAGAATTATATAGAAATAGATGTCATACTCCAACTTATTGGGATGAATTTAGCGAAAGGATTCTTTTAGGCCTACAACTTGTGGAGGAAAAACAGAAAAGTTAAAGACTATTCAAACACATATTAAAGTAACTCAAAGAAGGAAAAAGAGTTATGTTCACAATTGAAGAAAATATTTGTAATTTCAAGTGGGGGTTCATGTTTTCTTAAAGGTGTCTGCATGGAAGAGTGTTATAAGATTCGATAAGAAGGGAAAATTGAGCCTTGGGTACATCAAACCTTTTGAAATTCTAGAAAAAATGGAGTTGGGGCATACCATTTGGAAATACCACCTATCCTCTCTAAAGTACATGATGTGTTCCATATATCATTGTTAAGGAAGTACGTGTCAGGGCCAACACATGTGCTCACATCTACCCAAATCCCAAAGGCCTTATTTTTTTAGTAATTTTTTGATAATCCCCTTTTTAACTTGGTTGAGAGGAAACCTTACATGGCCCGTAGTACCAGAGTCACTAGGCCCAATACATGACCGTGAATGCCCAAATATCAGACACACAACACAAAAACCCCTCCCAAGATGATACTTCAATGATGATCCTAAGCTCTCGACCTGCAAGGCTTGATCAGAAAGTAGTGTCTCATGTAGAAATGCATGGTGTCTGGTACTGATGGACAAAGTCATACCCTATCATTCTTTCAATTTGAATCGCTCTATGGTGGTTTTTGCAACTTTGAACCTCTTCTGAGACCTACATCTAGAGATCTGACCAATATTATTATCTTTTTTTCTGTCTGAGGAGATTGTTGATTTGTAGCCTCTATCTTGACCTCATATGTTGTTGATACCCTATTGTCGCTCTATTGATTCCAACTCTTAACCGTCATCGAGCCCGACTTTCACCTCACCGTTGAACCTCCACCAATGCTAACACCTATCATCGATGCCATCAACCACCTCCATTGAGGGCTCCTACATCACAGATCATCGTTGCCTCCACAACTCAACATCAAAGACTCTCCTACCATAGCCTGATGCGTCACGGGCCATCATCGCCTCCACTAATCCTAATGCCGACAACCCGCTTGTTTCCACTTCTGATGTTGAATTAGCCAACCCCACAAAGACTCGTTACTTCTCCCACCTCCATCGTGCTCCCATATTAATCTAACCAGCCCAAATATTGGGGTTCTACCACGATTTGATCATGGGACTTGATGCAGGGTTATGGGGTGCCTTTTCCACTAGACCTAACCCCAACTACCAAGTGATCACCTTCGATGAAATAGAATTGGAACCTGATCTATCTTACTGTGAAGAGCATATCTAGATTCTGGACATTAGAGAACAAGTTTAGAGGAATCGAACAACTCGGATAGTAAAAGAACTTTGGAGAAATCATAAGATAGAAGAGGCAATGTGGGAACCTTAAAAAATTATGATGAAGAACTACCCAAATCTATTCATGAGGTGACATTCGATAAAATTCAATGAAAAATTTTTTTGGAGGGAATAATGTAACACCCCAATACTTTATGATATCTTTCCTTTTACATAATTTTAGTTTTTTCAATAGATCATAGTGCATGTGACCTCAAGACTTTAAAATAATACTATATTCTATAGTGTATACAGCACACAACACCAAGTTTAAACAAACCATGATACACTATTAAAATATTATTATTTTAACACGGCCATTATAACCCAACTGTTAAATTGATGAGTGTGAATAGTATTAACCATATAATGAAATATATATAAAGGTATTGATCAATAAAAATTTATTGATTAATTCTTAGGAAATAAACACTCAAATTTTAGTAAAGTTATTTTATACATTTTATATAAAAATGAACTTTATTACTTTTTATAAGAAAATAATACTATTAATTTATTTCCATTTTTAGAAAATTTATTTGAAAAAATGAACTTCATTTTTGAAATCACCATATCAAAATTTTCTTAGTGTGGTTTTTTTATATTTTTCTAAAAAGATTGATTTTCCAGTGAATAGTGAAAAATACTGCTTTTATTGGAAACTGTATTTTTGTTTCAAGTATTTTAAAAGTACCATATTGTTTTAAAATTGTTTATTGTTAGACTCCTCATGTTTTAATCATGTTTTAAGGATCACAAATCATGTTACTCCTGTTTAATCCATCTCAAATCATGTGTAGAGATGATTGGTTTCTTTACCAGAAAGGTTTGGGGTCAAGCCCCTTTATTAAAGAAAAAGAAAAAAGACAGTAATCCCTTTTGGGTTAGTTAAGGTAAAATCCATTACAAGCCCATAGGTCCAGAGGGACAAAGCCCAATCAGAAACACGCACCCAAAGCATCAGACAACAGAAGATCCCAATGGGAAAACCCATTACAAGTGAAAAACATCACCAAAAAAAAGGAAGCACAACCCAAAGGCCCAACAGACCAGGTCCAAAACCGCAGATCAGAGAGACCACCAATGTCAACAGAACCGCCGCGATGCGATCCGCCGCCATCCGATAGGATCATCGCCACCGCCAATCCTGACCAGAGGATCCTCAGACATCGTCTGAAGCATCACCACCGCTTGAGCGGGAGACCCACCTTCAACTGACCAAACCAACGTCGAGCCTACCGCCACCTTCGACCTACCGCCGCGACATGCCTCCGCACCCGCTCGATCTGCAATGACCGCTGGAAGATCCCACCTGAGCATCACCTGAGCGGGAGACCCACTGTCGACCGACCAAACCAACGTCGAGCCCGCCGCCACCTTCGACCGACCACTGCAACACGCCTCCGCACCCGCTCGATCTGCAACGACTACCGGAAGAGCCCGCCGCCTGCCACGGATTTCATCGATGACGTGTCCCACATATCTAGCCATATCTGTAGATCTTGACCAGAACAGATCCACCGACCACCATCAAACTCCATCACGCCTCCGACGCCACATTGCCACAAGGATGAAGCGCCGCTGTCCAACCAGATCTGGTTTGAAACCAGATCTGGACCAGATCTGAAAGCGCCGCCTTCCGACCAGCTCCGCCGAAGTGAACCCACACCTTCCGATCACGAAGCTCCACCAAAGTGAACCCACTCCTTCTGATCATAAACTCACGACGCTGAGCCAATCCTCTGTAGAACAAACCCTCGATGCCACAGGAGAGAAGATCGCCGCAGACAGCGGCGACGGGGAAAACCTAGAGCACAGAGCCCCTTACGGGCTCATGATGATATTTATCCTCTAGGAATCATTGGTTTATTTGTGCTTTAAATAAACTTTCCCAAGATCTTAATTCCTATAAATCTTGTTTTATTATTGTAAATTATATTTAATTTGTTCTATAATGAATATATTTTATAAATGATCAAGTCTAATTCATTCTTTGAATATTACTGCTTAAGTCTGTATACAAATATTTGGCTAAGTTTGAGAAATTGTGAGTTTGCCACCGGTTCTGGTTTTCTGGAAAAGGACCCAGACATCATAACCCAGACACCATAACCCAGACATCATGAACCAGACACCGTGACCCAGATAGCATGAACCAGACACCGTCACCCAGACACCATGACCCAAACATCGTGACCCAGATACCGTGACCCAGATATCGTGACCCAAACACTGTGACCCAGACACTGTGACCAGTTTCAGATCCCATGAAGTCTGTGACACAGGTTCCATACTACCATCACTAAGACACCGTTTGAAGTTTAGTAAAGAACCATAGACCATGATTCTAACACCGCATATGTGCTATTGGTTCCTGATCTCAATGAAACTATGCCATAATGACTGTATCTCCACTCAAAGGCAAAGAAGAAGACATTGTATCCTGGTGACACCATTTCCAAGTGATTTCAATTCTAGACAGACTGTGACGCCATTCTTTAATCTGTTTTTTCATTTTTAAATTAATTTATAACGATCATATTTGATTCATTTAAAGGCACTAACATAATTAATGTTTCTTTATAGACATGTCACCTAATAGTACGAGGTATGAGGTGCAGAATACATGCATCATATCGGCTCCAACGTGTGCACTCACAATTAAAAAGAAAGATAAGTCATGTTTCAAAAATGAGCACATTACAGCAGTAGAGAAGCAGACGTGCGAGCATTTTTGAAGAGTGAAACGATACATGCAACAAGATACAACTGAAGAACACACAAAGCACTCTCGATCCAAAGGCTAGACTACCGTAGATCAGAATCAAAATAATCTTCACAGTACCAACTCCACGAATAATATGAGCTAGATCTAACTAGAAACTAGAGCACTAGACTTGTGATACTCTATTTTTTCACAAGAGGACTTGATAATTGCATCTGCTTCATCCTACAAGTCCAGAGCTACATAGAATAACTCTCAGAGCACTTCTAAACTTATCTCATCATCTTTTCTCTATTGTGTATTGTTTTTAGATTTAGAGAAGTGTGTGTGTGTGTGTGTCTATATTAAAAACACATTGTCTCCTACACTAAACAGAAGGATACAATATATCCTTCCTCTCATACATTTTTACATTTGTTTACTCCCACAAATAAGTGTATAATAGGTCCTTGTGTGACCTGGTAGTTTATACCCACGAAGAACTGTGGAAGAGGTCGTGTGACTTAGACAGTCTTGTGCACTGTTTTTTACCCTAATCTAGGGTGTGGATCAAGTTTATTAATATAAACCACTTGGTGGAAGGTGGTCACCAAGTGGAGTGGATTAGGTCTCAACTTGAGACTGAACCACTTGTTTTATCCATTGTGCCTTTGAATTTAGTTTTTCTCTGTTTTACTGTATATTTTAGAAATCACTAGATTCTACTTTGATAGTTAATCTTGGATAGAAGTTATAATTGTTTTTCCTTATTATAATAGCTTAAAAAGTAGTATCAATAACTCATATTGATATTACTGAGAATTAATCAATCTTCTGAGAGGTTATTTGAACATTCAAACTTTTATAACCGTATTACATTGATTAAATGGGTTGTATTTATTTTTATTAGGGAGCCTTTTTAAGAAAACTTTTCAACAGAAATTTTTAATAGATACTCAATTCACCCACCCCCTCCCCCCTCTTGAGTACTCTACTCCGAACAACATTTGGTATCAGAGGAGTTTTTATTCCAGTTAAGACTTTATTTTTAAAACTATTCAAATGTGATTTTAGTTCTACTTTAAATATTTATAAATTTATTTTAATTATAAATTTATAACTCTTTAAAAGTATTTATTTATTATGGACAATAGACTAGAAGGTGCTGCAACAAACAGACCACTATTCTTCAATGGAACTAATTATGCCCAATGGAAAATTAAAATGAAAATGCATTTAGAAAGTATGGGATTTGAAATTTGGAATTCAATTATAGATGAGTATAAAATTCATGATACTGATAAAATTACTTGGGATGACCCAAATAAGACTGCCAACAATAACAATTGCAAATCCATGAATGCTTTATATTGTTCTTTAGGATATGAGGAATTTAACAGAATTTCTGTATGTAAAACTACCCATGAAATTTGGGATACTTTGTCTGTTTCACGTGAAGGAGCTTCTAGTGTGAATGAAATGAGACTCAATACTTATACTATTAAATATGATAACTTTAAAATGAAGCTTGATGAGCCTATTTCTGACATGTATCTTAGGTTCAACGAAATTTTTAACACAATGATTTCTCTTGGAAGAGAAGTCACTGCCAAAGAACAAATCATGAGGATTCTCATATGCCTACTTGATAGATGGAGAGTAACCTATGTCTCTATTAGAGAGTCATGTGACATCATCAAATTACCCAATCAAAGAACTCATTGGGAAAAAATTGTGTATGAAGAGGAGCTAAAAGTCAACAAGGAAGAGGAGGATGAATCCAAAATAAAATCTGCGGCATTCAAGACTACCACCTCTAAACACAAAGAAAAGGAGAAACTATAAGTCTCTGTAGAAAGTTCCAGCAGTGAACAGTCATCACCTGATAGTGATGAGGAAATGGATCAATTAGCTAGAAGGTTTAATAAATTTTACAAAAGGAAGAAATTATTTAGAAATCCTAACTTCAAAGGAAGATATGATCAAAAGGGAAGTTGGAAGAAATATTGGAAAATAAATGACAAGTCTGGTGAGATAGTATGCTATGAATGTAAGAAAAAGGGACATATAAAGTTTGACTTTCCCAAGCTCAAGTATAAAAAGAAATATGAGTAAAAAGATAGAAAGTATAAAAATGAAATGAAAGCATCATGGAGTGCTTTTGGGAACAGTTCAAGTGGCTCAGAATCTTCACATGGTGAACAGGTTAACAAAGCCAATATGTGTTTTATGACAAACACATTTGAGGTAACACTGAAATATCCTATACAAAATTCCTATTATTTTGGAGATGAAAGTGATTCTAAAAATATGTCTAATGAAGAAATATTTGAGTATTGCAATATGCTTGAAGAGACATGTAATGAACTAAAAGATAAATACTAGTCTGTAAAGAAACAGCATGCTCTTACCTCAACTGCTAAATCTGAACTTACTGTAGAAAGAGAGAAAAATATTCAATTACTCAAAGAAAACAATGAACTAAAGCAATCTAATAAACAATTGAAAAGGGGCCTTGAAAGGTTTACTGATAGTAAAGATACCTTGGTACAAATTCTAGGTAAACATATTGCCCCTAAATACACTACTGGTATTGGTTATCAACCTGGTAAATGAAATTTTGGAAAAACCAATTTTGTTTCTAAATCTAGAACATATAGCTTTACTCCTAGTTCTGGAAAACATTCTGCTCGTTAAAATTATGATATATTCTCTAATTTTTCAATCTTTTCTATACCAAATAGAGCTTATTTTTTAAATAATTTACATAATTATTATAGGAAACCAATGAAGTGGATGTGGGTTTCTAAAGCACTAGTCACTAATATTACTAGACCCAAACAAATATGGGTTCCAAAGTTTGTTTTTATTTGACTATTTTGTAGGAAATTTTTTTAAAGAGCTCTTATAAAAGCTTATGGTACTTGGACAGTGGGTGTTCAAGACACGTGACAGGAGACTATTCATGCTTCAAGAACTTAATAAAAATTGATGGTGGACATGTCACCTTTGCTGACAATTCCAAAGAAAAAATCATTGGCCTTGGCCAAATCGGTAACTCTAACTCAGTTTTAATTTCCAAAGTACTCTTTGTTGATGGACTGAAAAACAATCTGCTTAGTATTTCACAATTATGTGATGATGGATTTCATGTTAAATTTTAAAATGATGCTTGAAATGTTTTTAATTCTAAAAATAAATTATTATTTTCTCCATTAAGAAATGAAAATGTATACTCTGTTAACTTATATTCTTTAGTTTCTCAAAATGCTTTATGTTTAAGTGTATTTCACAAAGAGTCTTGGATTTGGCATAGAAGACTAAGACACTGCAATATTCACTCCCTTAGAAAACTAACTAGAAAAATTTTAGTCAAAGACCTACCCAAACTTGAGTTTCCAAATGATAAAGTGTGTAATCCTTGTCAAAAGGGAAAACAACACAAAATTTTCTTTAAACTAAAGAAAGAAGTCTCAACTTCTCAACCTCTCGAGTTGGTTCACATGGATTTTTTTGGACCATATAGAGTTTCTAGTTTAAATGGGAAGCACTAGGTTTATGTTATTATAGATGACTTTTCTAGATATAATTGGACTTTCTTTCTCACTCACAAAATTGAATCCTGCTCTAATTTCATCAAATATACTAAAACTGTAAAAATATTAGTGGACTAAGAATTAAATCCATAAGAAGTGATCATGGCTATGAGTTTTAAAATCAATATTTTGAATCCTTTTTCTCACAAAATGGCTATAGTCATAATTTCTCTGCCCCTAGAACACCTCAACAAAATGAAGTTGCAGAAAGAAGAAATATGACCTTGTAAGAAATTACTAGAACCATGCTTAGTGAATATGACTTACCCATTTATTCCTAGGCTTAAGGTGTAAATACAACATGCTATATTATTAATAGAGTGTTGATTAGACCCATTCTTAAAAGAAATTCATATGAGTTATAGAACAATAGAAAACCCTAAGCTACTTCAAAGTTTTTGGTTGCAAAGTTTATATCATTAATACTAAGAACAATCTTGACAAGTTTGCATCCAAGAGTGATGAGGGAATTTTTCTAATATTTTCAATATCTAGTAAATCCTATAGAGTGTTTAACAAAAGAACTAAATTTGTAGAAGAATTTGTCCATGTCAAGTTTGATGAGACAGATCCACATGAGCCTAAGACCACTCTAAAGAACCTGACAGCACCAAGATGTATAGAGATTTGAAGTAACATTTTTTGTGCTATAATATGAAGTGGTAAATTCCTGATTATGTGTCATGATATTTGGTTTTTCAATAGGTGAAGGCTGGAAGACAGCATCCTAGAGGAGTCATGTAACCTCTTCATATTCTTACATGGAAGTGGGATGACATTAATATGGACTTTTTCACTGGATTACCAAAGACTCCTAAAAAGAAAGATGAGATATGGTTTATTGTTGGTCGACTTACCAAATATGCACATTTCCTTTCTATAAGTGAATATTTACTTCTAGAGTGCCTTGCACAAATCTATATTAATGAACTAGTAAGAGTTCATGGTGCACCTCTTTCAATTGTGTATGATCGTGATCCAAAATTTACATCAAAATTCTAAAAAAGTCTTCAGAAAGCTCTTGATATCGAGCTTCATTTGAGCACTTCTTATCATCATCAAACTGATGGGTAGTCTAAAAGGACTATCCAAACATTAGAAGACGTTTTGAGGTTATTCTCACTTGAATTTCAAGGTATGTAGGATCAATATTTACCTTTGGTAGATTTTTCCTATAATAATAGCTTTCATTCAAGTATTCAAATGGCGTCATATTAATAATTATATGGAAAGAGATGTCATACTCCAACTTATTGGGATTATTTTGGTGAAAGGATGTTTTTTGGCCTAGAACTTGTGGAGGAAACAACAGAAAAGGTAAAGACTATTCAAACACATATTAAAGTAACTCGAAGTGGGAAAAAGAGTTATGCTGACAATCAAAGAAAATATTTGGAATTTCAAGTGGGGAATCATGTTTTCTTAAAGGTATCTCCATAGAAGGGTGTTATAAGATTCGATAAGAAAGGAAAATTGAGTCTCGGGTACATCGGACCTTTTGAAATTATAGAAAGAATTGGAGCTTGGGGATACCATTTGGCAATGCCACCTATCCTCTCTAAAGTACATGATGTGTTTCATATATCATTTTTAAGGAAGTGCATGTCAGAGCCGACACATGTGCTCACCTCTACCCGAAGCCCGAAGGCCTTATTTTTTTATTAATTTTTCAATAATCCCCTTTTTAATTAGGTTGAGAGGAAACCTTACATGGACCATAGTACCAGAGGCACTAGGCCCAATACATAACCGTGAATACCCAAATATCAGACACACAACATAGAAACCCCTCCCAAGACGATGCTTCAATGATAATCATAAGCTCCCAACCTACAAGGCTTGATCAGCAAGAAATTTATCTTGCAGAACTTTATGGTGTCTGGTACTGATAGCCAAAGTCATACCCTCTCATTCTTCCAATTTGAATCTCTCTATGGTGGTTGCTTGAAACTTTGAACCTCTTCTGAGACCTGCATCTAGAGATCTAACCAACATTATTATCTTTTTTTTTCTGTCCGAGGATATTGTTGACATGTAGCCTATATTATGACATCATATGTTGTTGATCCCCTGTCGTCGCTCCACCGATGCCAACTCTTAACCGTCGTCGAGCCCGACTTTCACCCCGCTGTTGAACCTCCACCGACGCCAACACCTGTCATCGATGCCATAGACCACCTCCATTGAGGGATCCTACATCATAGATCATCGTCACCTCCACCACTTGATATTGACGACTCTCCTACCATAGCCTGATGTTTCGCAGGCCATCGTCGCCTCCACCACTCCTGGTGCCGATGACCTGCCTGTCACCACTCCTGATGTTGAACCAGTCAACCCCGCAAAGACCCGTTGCTTCTCCCACCTCCACCGCTCTCTCATATTAATCCAACCAGCCCAAATATTGGGTTTCTACGAGGATTTGATCCTGGGATTTGATGCAGGGTTACAGAGCACCTTTTCCACTAGGTTGAACCCCAACTACCATGTGATCACCTTTGATGAAATAGAATTGGAACTAGATCTATCTTACTGTGAAGAGCATATCCAGATTCTAGACATTAGAGAACAAGTGTTGAGGAATCAAACAACTCGGCTAGTAAAATAACTTTGGAGAAATCATAAGATAGAAGAGGAAATGTGGGAACCTTAAAAAATTATGATGAAGAACTACCCAAATCTATTCATGAGGTGACATTTTGGAAAATTCAACGACAAAATTTTTTGGAGGGAAGAATGTAACACCCCAAGAATTTACGATATATTTCATTTTACATATTTTTAATTTTTTTCAATAGCTCACAGTGCATGTGACCTCGAGACTTTAAAAGAATACTATATTCGATAGCATATACAACACACAACACCAAATTTAAATGAATCATGATACATTACTAAAATATTATTATTTTAACACGACCATTATAACATAACCGTTAAATTGATGAGTGTGGATAGTATTAACCATATAATGAAATATATATAAAGGTATTAATCAATAAAAAATTATTTGTTAATGCTTAGTAAATAAACACTCAAATTTTAGTAAAGTTATTTTATATGTTTTCTATAAAAATAAATTTTATAAATTTTTATGATAAAATAAAATTATTTATTTATTTCTATTTTTAGAAAATGTATTTGAAAAAATTAACTTCATTTTTGAAATCACCATATCAAAATTTTCTTAGTGTTAATTTTTGAGATTTTTTTGAAAAGATTTATTTTCCAGTAAATAGTGAAAAATACTACTTTTATTGAAAACTGTATTTTTATTTCAAACATTTTAAAAGTAACATCTTGTTTTAAAATAGTTTATAAGTAAAATTAGTTCTCCTGTATTATTAATAATCTAATTAAGTTCATTTTAATCACTTTTATCATTGAATTTGGTATAAAAAAAATTTATACTTAAAAGGATGTTTTTCTAAAAAACGGTTGTTCACTACATTTTTTATTTTAGTCTTAAATTAATTTCTTTCAATTGTTAAAATTGAATATTAAAGAATGGATCTCATATTTGGAATCAGGAGCTCTAAATTAAGTAAATAGGACCCTTTTATTTTTAGTCAATATGAATAGTAACTTTAGTAATTTTTGTTACCACAGTAAATGATAAATTGGGTAATTAATGGTCAAAAAAATATGATAAGGACTATAAAACAACACTAACACTTGACTTAATTTTATTGGATGAGTTCATTTCATCCATAAGCATCCAATATTCGATTATATGGCTTTTTATTTCCATTTGGATGAGATTATGACCTTTATAATATTTTATGTAAAGAAAAGTAAAAAATATCACTCTTGCTTTTGATAACTATAATATTTTTAACAAAGGGATAACCAAAGGATATGTTCGATTATAAATAATCTTTTGAAATATAAATTATTTATCTTCATCATCATAATTTATTTTAATTTTTTTGTGAAAAAATAATTACCATAAATGCTTACACAATGATGACACAGCAATTATTAAATTAATAGAAAAATAAAATAAATGATATAAAAATCATTAACAGTGGTATAATTTAAAAGAATTAATGTGACCCATGAATTTTCTAGATAAACATAACATATTAGAGAGGTATGGATGCATTGGATCTTAATTCCTTTGTTGTCTTGGTGTTATTAAAATCAACTAAATGAATAGTTCTAAAATTGACATTAAAAAAAATTATGAAAATAATATTTTATTAAATGATTTAAAATTTATAAAAATATTATATTCAACCAAATTAATGGGATATGGCTAATGATATCTACCATGGTCCATTTATGGGTTGTTGGTATTGTATAGTAACATTATTGACCCTTGAATACTACAGTAATTTTCAAGAGTTAAAAAGGGGTTAAAACTAAAAGATAAAAGAAAAAACATATCAAAAACTTGTACAAATTTTATTGGATGAAATTATTTCGACTTATCTCCACCTTAGCTTTGAATTATATCAATTTGGAGACATTTATACATGACAAATAATTTTTATTCATTTAATATTTTAAAAAATTCCAAAAGCGCATCTCACCTCAATTATAAAAGGGAACCTCCTCCCTTACTACTTTACACCACTTTGAGTCATCTATCTCGACCAAACCATGCTCATTCCTCTTCTAAACATCCTTAGTCAGGTTCTTAAGGTTTTAGACCTTCCAAAATAGCAAATCTAGGTCCCTTAAGAAGAGATCTAAAAGGAGTTCACCGAAGAAAAGGTAATTGTCTTTATCTACTCTTTCATGTTTATTTCTTCTTCTACTTCCTCTTTATTTTGTGCTCATCCTAAAATAATTTCAGTATCATCAGTATAATGATATATTTTTATGATTATGGGACAACCATATTTCATCTCTTTTCCATCCTATGAAAGGTGAAAACATTGCTTGTGTGTACGTAGAGCTTATCGTCTCCACGTAGCTGTGTAATTCGTTTTCATCACCACTTTACTTGGATGGTTATAAAGATGAAACTAATGAGTATATATGATAATTATGACATAATTATACCTCTAGAATGATAATATCATATCTACCTTATTACCATCTAATCTGTTAGGAAATAATGTCGTTCATGTGTATGTGTGGGCCACCACCTCCACAAAGCGATGTGATTCATTTTTCATTTCTATTTTAATTGGATGTGATATATTTAATGAATATATATGGTATATATAATATAATAATGATTCTGGAAAGGTGAAATATTATTTACCTTTCTTTCGTTCCACCCATTGAAAAGTTAAAATAGCATTCATATGTACGTACGGTCTACCATCTCCATAAACGATGTAATTCATTTTCTATCTCTATCTTTTATGGATTACTCTAAATATGTATATAATGAATATATATAATATTTATATAATTATTAACATTTTGGAGATGATTGAACCTTGATCAAAGTACAAGGACCGATACTATTGAACCAAATCATACATTAAAAACGAAGTAGTTACCACCCGAAACAATGATTTTTACAATGAATTGATAATAAATAGGTGATAAACTATTATAAGTAAATCATATAAGGTATGATTTATATGAGTATGGTTCTAAAATAGATGTATAATAAATCAATATTTATTAAAAATGAGGTTCGAACATATACAAAGGAAATCAAACCTGAGGTAAAGATTTATTTCATAATCTCATTATTATTCAGGATTATTTATTTTTAAGTCTTAACTGAGGAATATTTCTCATTCATGTTAATGTTTTCTAAAAATGTTTTCAAAATGATTTTACTATTCTATGATTATTGTTTAAAGTCATTTTTACCATTATTTGACTTTTTACAAAATGTTTTAACAAGAATCTTCATGTCGTTTTTCGAATGATGTACTTTTTAACTTTTCTTACAAAAGTGTGAAAGGAATGCTTTTTTAACTTGTACAACATGAATAGAATTTCTCAATGTCATGATGTTTTAATGCTTTGAAGCTTCCTTTACAAGTTTATAAGGTTCTTTTCTAATAAAATGATTTCTTTATTACGTGCATAATTTTTAGATTTTAAAAAGTAATTTTTAAAGTGGAAAAGGTATTTTCCCCAAGAAATTTTCCTATGAACTTTTTAAATTATTTTCATTTATGCCAACATTCTCTGTTGAACCTTATGTTGAGGAGATAATATAATGATATCATCCATTATATTTCTTCATATGGTTTATGATCATTTTGGTTGGGGAAAAGTATTGACATTTCATATAATAGTTCTTCCAATATGGACAGTTATTGATTGTTAATGTGTGTTGATTCAGTTGTATTATTTATTCATAAAAGGAATACATTAGACTTAGTAAGTGACAGTGGGGGTCTTCTATAGTCCATAAATGCATTGATAGGTCTCATGAGACAAACTAGCTTTGATTTTGGCCAAGTTCTTACCCATTTATTCAGATGTCATGGCACTATACCTTGACGGCATTTCATATGTCTTATTCGAGGCCTCGATGTTATGTTTCAGATGTTTGGCATTATGCATTTCACCATTATGAATTCAATTATTGATATCCATGTGATTATTTGATTTACTATCCATGGATGATTTTCTAGATCATGTGATTATTTATATGGCATTACTTTATCATCAATTATTTTTGTCATATTATTCATGACTTATTAGATTCTCATGTACACATACCCTTACTGAGTATTTGAGTTCATCCCTTTTATTATGTTTCATTTCCCCAAAATGTCATGAAGTGTTTTATGATTGATATGCAGGGATATGCTAAAGTGAATAATTATGTTCTCAAAGAAAATGCTATGCTGTATTTTAAGTCATCAAATGTAATATGTAACTCCAGTATGTATCTAGTTTTCCAATACTACTAAACCATTCGGTACTTTGGGATGCGATTGTTTGTATCTTATTTCAAGATAATAAAATAACCACTAACTCTGGGCTACTGAGATCATAGTTTTTACATTTACTATGATGGTTATCAGATATTAAGGGCATAGTCTCCCCAAAGTACAATTAAACCTCTAGTCGACAGACACTTGTGTACAGAAAGGCATGCATGAGGTCATGTGTCACGCCAATTCAGACTCGATGATTTGAGCCAAGGTGTCATAATATGTCTAGAAGGGAGCCAAGTGCAATTCAATTATGGATGAATTATACACTGGGTTATAAAATAAGTCATTTATGTAACCAAACTCCAAAGACTAATCAGTTGGGGTTTGGGGTGTGATTTATTGTGAGATATAACAGATAATCATGTATAATGATTTAATGTATATGTTTATTACAATTGGGTCATCTCAATGTACATCATCAAAACATATAGTCCAACTCATAGATGTTATCTTTAATGCATAAAAGAATCATCGAAACTTTCATATCATTGAAGTGTCATTTGGATTATCCAAACTATCAAGTCTATTCTATACTCATCTTTCAATAAATTTCCATTATGAAAAATAATTTTGAAATTTATTTGGTAGATTTAATAACCATAATATATTTCTATGGAAAGGAAAATATGAAAGGACTTTCTCATACCGAAAAGTGAGATGGTTTCTTAATAGTTGATACCATTAATTTTTTTGTAACCTTTCTCTTCCAAGTGAACATAAGAAGAAAACTATATTATCCATGCCAAACTTCTTTCAGATGGCCCACTTAAAAAATATGTGAATTAAAACATGATTCATGTACATGGTGTCCATCACATACATGGCCTTTAACCATTTCAGAATCCACAATCATAAAATAAACATTAGGATTCTTATGTTATATAAGATTATTCACCATCCACAATCTCTTTCAATTCCATCTCATATTCTATCATCACAAATATTTTTGTTTGATGGTCCAAAACATCACTATTTTTAAATTTCCTCTCATTAGTTTTTCAATAAATATACAGTTTCGCAAGAAATACTAGATTTGGAGCCACAAACTGTTTTTTTCCTTATTGGTTAAAATAATAAAAACACAATTCTTCACTAGGATCCAAAAAAAATATGAATTGTTTGATTTAGGTCAAAGCATATGAGAAACATCAACATGCTTCGCCGCATCATATGTTTAACAATGAAAAATGAGACATTTCATAGTTCATATCATTTATGGTACCTTTAAAATAACCTTATATGGAATTCATTTAAGAAAGCAGTAGTTAAGATTCCAACTTTCAAATACACCAATCCAATGAGACATACCAAGAGGATTGAATTTTAATGTAATTCCATTATGTCTTCAATTTCATGTAAACTCATGAAATTGATGTTCCCTATATTATCTATTTAAAATAACTTTACACACATTCAATGTTAATTAAGTACTTCAATAATGCTACCAAAAACATACAATGTAGAGAGAACCAAACTTGTATGTTCATCAGCCCACATACATCACAATGTGTCAAGACCTGTACTCACTGGCTCTTATATTCTCCACCAGAAGAATATTTGGTTATTTCACCAAATAAACAATATTCAAAGTTGTTAAATTAATCCTAATAATATAATTCCAATGATTCATCATTACAGATTTCATGGAGTTTCTCATTCATATGCCACCCATAGATATAATTCTATAGGCATAAATCATTTACTCCTTTAATTTAGATCCTATTTCACAATTTTGAATAAATAGATCTATTTCTCCCTTAGCAAATTATTTTCTATCTTCAAACAATTGTACATCAACACAAATATAATTAGAAAAATATAAATAAATGTCCCTTAACACAAATGTGTGATTCACTACCAGTAAACAATACCCATGAGTTAAAATTAGAATAATACATTTTTATGAGACTCAATTGTTTTTCTTTATCTTGATTCTCATTATAATTGATAACATTTTCCAAGTTACAATTCCAATTTATAAGATAATAAAACCAACCTATAATCAATCTCAAAACAAATACTGTCTTTCATTTCATTTCAATCTATAAAAGAAAATATATATCATGTTATTATTATATTTTACATAGATTAAAAATGTGAATATTATAGAATATACTCTACAATATTATGGCATGACATAGCGCCCTCAACTTAATGTGAGTGCAAATGCAATGTTTCTAGGCCTCAAGTGTATCCCCTAACCAAAAAAGTCCTCAAGTGTATCCCCCTCCCCTCATGTCATGATGCCACCAAAATTTCAATATGAGGAACATAGACTACATGCGGGGGGAGGTAGAAGGAAAAGACACTCAGGATAGATCTCGCTCAAGTTACAGTGGTCGAATTCCCAATCCTTAAGGTCGATTCCCTTACAATATTCTCCTCCCTTTTCACATGATCCAACTCTCCCTAGCTAACAAACCATATGTGGGCCTAGCTACTCCCCCCTCAACCGAAATTGTTATTCTCTCGAATTCCCCCTAACAAACCAACACACACCATATGTTTTTTACCCCTCAACTAAAGAGACCCTTCGGCTTGGGTTCTGTCTATAAGGCCCCAGCCTTAAACCTTACTTAATCTTGAGTTATTACAAGATTACACATTGAGGATCTTTTTAGGTTTAGAGTTTTAGAGAATTAGATCATGAAACTTGCATTACATTCCGCATTTAAACAAAGTGGTTACATAAAAGACAATATTCATTCTTCCCATCAACAGAAACATATTTAAAATAAGACACGGATTCTTTCTTGACACATCCTTGACATTATCATCACATCATGTACCTTTCCCTTGACCTGTGAAAAACATTTAAAAAACTTGGGATGAGCATAAAAAGCTCAGTAAGGGTTATACAAATATGGAAAGGAAACATGAGTTCATATATACATAAGAATGAAATCATATTTTACCCATAAAACATAGGCATTTTAACATAGCTCATCAAACCATGAATAAATCATAGAAATCATAAGACATAAAGGTAACTTGAGGCATTCATAACATTCTTACATAGGGAGTAACCCTCTTGGTTACGTTTGGAATACTCATCACAGTATATTCCCTAAATCTCTTCGGAGAAACCTTAACGTTTCACTCCTTCGCGTTACCCAATGCATTGGAGAGCTATATCGGGCTCACCCGCCCTTAGTTTATCACGGAACCACCCATTTTCATAACAATGCCCAAGAACCATAACATAAACGTATCACATAAAACATGCATAAAGGAAACATAACATTTCCACATTTCAATCACAATATAACATTTTAGTATATTGAAATAATGAATCCGTTCAAAAAGAAACCATTTCCAAAACCATTTAAAACATTTAATAAGGAGATTTTTTAATCAAAGTGTCCCATACCACCTTGAAGCTTTTAACATTTTAAACCATTAATATCCATATAAATAAATCCTTAGAACCATTTTGAAAACATGGATATTAATAAGAACAAATCATTAAAACATTTAAAGCGGTATTTTGGTTAAAGGGTTTTTACCAAAATTAGAGACACTTGAATACAATAATTGAGGAATAACATTTAATCAGAACTTTAAAATATCATGAGAATAAATGGATTCATGATATAATATTCCAAAGGAGATTATATACACCATATAAGAGTGAATTGGTGCATAACAACAATGAAGTCTCAATAGGGATGTAAAATGTGATGAAATCCCTTATAAAGAAGGTATCCTTAAGTTAAGGATAAATCAATCTCAAAATTATGTGTGACAAATATAAATACACCCAATATAATTGGATATTAAGTGTAAAACAATAAAAGGTCATTCACACATATTCAAAAGATGACATATTCAATAACTACATGTTGAACCCAAAGAAATCGAAATTGGGTTAAGAAGTTCCCTTGACAGCCTAACGGCGTCACATCAAAATGAGTTGATGAGAGATAAAAAAAACTATCTCATCACTTGGACATAAAATTTACATCAATAAGGATATATGAGAACATATCCCAACATAACAATATGTACATTAAAAGACCCAACAAAAGATGTCTTTTAAAAAGAGGAGGGTGAAAGGTTCCCTTACCGACATGGGTATCTTTCGAAACATACGCCCCGTGAAAGAAGGACAATATATCATTGATGTAAATACTCATAAATGAAAGAATATTACACAATGAGTAAAATAATGGTCAGTACATACACCACTCAAAGTAAATTGTGGCAAATGTATCATAAATCTCACGGGAATAAAAGTGAGATGAAAAATCCCTTACGAAAACTCAGCAGCCTAACGGCGCCACTTAAAACTTCCAAAATTGATTGATGAGATCAAATATAGTATCTCATCATATTACAATATAATTTACAGCAAGAGGAATATAAAAGAAAATCCCCCAACATAACAAAGAGGAGCTTAAAAGAAGTGACACAAAGGAGAGTACTTAAAAAGAAAGAGAGAGGTTAGATCTCTTACGAAAATTCGGCAGCCTAACAGCGCCGCTCAAAACTTCCAAAATGGATTGATGAGAGAGAATAGGGTCTCTCATCACATGAACATAAAAATTACAGTAAGTTTAATATAAAATAACATCCCAATAACAAGAAAGTTGAGCTTTAGAGGGAATGACATAAAAGAGTGTACTTAAAAAGAAAGAGAGGAGTAAGATCCCTTACCTCGGGTCCGACTTGACTCGATCGTTCTTTAACGTCCTGAATAATAAACTTGAGTTAATTTCCACTTTATTAAGAACCTTTTTCTAGTTCATTATTCCTTTTAGATCACTTATTTATATGTTATAAACATTATGTAATCATTTAATTTAATAATGTTTGTTTTGTCGATATTTGGTTCTTAAGTCGAAAGTGGACTTCTTACAATTACATGTTGTTCGTGTGGTCAAATGTTCATTATATCCAGAATTATATTCATGATTTGGATATCATATATATCATATATATCCAGAATATACATGTATTTATAATATTACATAATCATTTAGAGGTAAGAAATGAAATGCACCGTTCATGGAGACGGTAAGTCGTACGTACGCATGAACGCTACTTCCATTTCTATTTCGTATTTTCTGGAATGGAATCATAATGATATAAGAGTATATTATAATTCAAGTATAATAACATATATAATATCATTAACTTTATCCTTTACACATCCCACATATGGTATTAACGAATCAAATCACTTTCAGGGGGCGGTAGTCCGCACTTCCTAAAATGAAGATATCGTGTTTACCCATAATGGAAACAATAATGGTATGCCATAAATGAAAAATACAGAAGCTTAAGGAAAGAATAAACATATTATATATCATATATAAAAATAGTGACATCATAATGGCCACCTTTGAAGGTGTTAAATGAGTATTGAACAATCATCGTTTCGAGAGGCAGAATTTCACCATCCACGGAAACCGTAGGTTCTTTAACCATTTGATGTAGTTGTGTGAGAGTGTAGCTCGAATAAATCTTATAACAACATCCTAGTATATTGAAGATACTGGTGTTGTTACAAAAGAAGTAAATAAAAAGAGTTTAGGGGGTTGGAGAAACAAAATAAAACAAATGAACATGAGAGAATGAATTACCTTTAAAAGTGTAACTCCTTTTGATTTGAGCCTAAAGGCTTCCTTTGAAAGGATTCTGCCCAAATGGAATCCTCTAGGATGAGGAGAGGGATGTGGAGAGAGTAAATGGGCAGGGGATGGCCGAGCCAAAGGCTTGAGGAGTGTGTGAAATGAGGTAGAGGTGGGGGCCTTTTATAAGAGGAGAGGAGGGGCACTTTTGGAAATCATGAAACTATTATTTTATTTTCAAAAGTGTTTTGAATTTCTAAGGTCTCACATTGATATAATTCGAGGATAAGGTGATAAGGGTTCGAAATACACTCATCCAATAGGTTTTGGACATGTGTAGGTCTTAGATATTACATTATCTTTCCATTTTATTTAAATCATTTATTAATGAGGCAATCGCTGCATCATCATGATGTATAAATAATTTAATTTATTTAATGTCTAAAAATTATAAAAAAAAATACTATGATGTAGGAAATCTTTTTATCTTTCCAATGAATATTTATAGTCAAAAATATGATTTGTATAACCCCATGTAAAAATTGTTGTAGTAAAACATTTTATGTTTGTCTCATTTTTACTTTAACTTTAAATAAAAAGATATTAATGTCATTTTCCAACCAAAGTGGCTTCATGGGGTCCCCAAGTTGACCCATGGGTTGTCTTGGTCGGCCATGACACATCCAATGAGGTTAGGACATGTGTCAAGTTCATTTCATATTATTAAAACATTATTTTTACCTTAAACTACACTAATTACCTCTAAACGCGATTAAAAACTTAATAAGTTACTATTCACCAAAAAATTATTTTAATCTCATTGAACCACATTTTACTTCTTAATGACAACCATGTATGTCGGATTTTTGAAATTCAAAACACAAAGGTGGCAAAATTTCATTTAAACGGAAAATCAGTTTTTATAAGTACCACTTAGTGGTTTCACTATTCATCAAAAATTGAAGTTTTTCAGAAAATTACCAAAAATTCACCCTAAGCTATATTTGATATTCCAAATTCAAAAATGAAGTCTATTTTACAAAATTCAAAACATATAAGTCACATTAATTAATTTAATAATTAATTCTCGCTGTCATGACAAATAGCGTGTTTTTATGAAACAATATGTATCAAAAGATTGACACTATTTTAAGTCTGATTTCAAAGTGAAATTAATTCCAACGACCATTATTGGATTTAATGGTAAAAATATATTCTAATTTCACTTTAAAACCAATTCAAAAGATAATCTAATCATATAAATAAATTAGATTAAAAAGAGGTTTTGAATTAAAATACAACATTTTACACTATTCATTAAAAAATGAACTTTATCAAAAAGATACCAAAAATTTACACAAAGTAAATTTTGATGTCTCAATTCTTAAGAAGAGTTTTATTTGGTCCAATAGAATTTATAAGAGTGAACAAAACTATATTTAATAATTGTTCGCCATCAAAAGGCGATAAGTGAACCTTTAGTGAAAACTAGGGCATATACGCCTAAAATTGAATTCTTTCCGTATTTTAAGCCTTTATCCTTTATTGGATAAATGTAAAAACATTTAAAAACATATATAATCATATTTTAGTTATTTCTATCCATTCCCGCCAATACAACGGCTACATGTTAACTGCCATTTAAAATAATATTATTTTATTATTAGAGTGCAACGTAAGATTCCCAAGAAACTCGTTGTTGCGTGTTGGGTACGTCATCGAGCATAGCGTCCCCTTTAAAGTCATATTAATATTTTATTCACAAATATGGATAAATATGAAAATGTCATATTCTTTATTTACCTGGGGTGTTACACTGTCAAAACGTTATTTCTAGAATAACATGGTGTATAGCATATAATTTCATACATGCTACACTAATAACAGAAACATGCATAAAACATGTACAATACAAAATTCATGGACGATGTGGCCAAAAAAATAAACCTAAAAATAGTCTCCCTAAAAATATTAGAAGTCGTAAAAACTCTAATCTAATAAATCATTGGAAATTTCATCCAACATTATTGCTCCATAGGTGGCTATGGGCCATTACAAGTGAAGAAGGATACCTTTCCTTTATTAGTATTAAACCAACATGATTTGCTCACATATTGAGGTACGTTTTTAGAACGTGGGTACTGTAACCCAACAGGATAACCCCATTATCATCCTATGCACCCAATAAATGTGAAAACCAAGCAATCTTTAAATGAATTTTATGAAAACATTTCAACTCATAAAATTTTATATAATAAAAAAACATTCCAATATTTTAGAATAAATAAGATTTCTCCTAAACCATTCACGAAACATATCATAATACCAATTAATTTTAACAAAATTAACTCACGTGTTTCCTTCGAATTTCAAAACTCAGTGGAAACTATCACTATGAGTTTCAACCATTGGGAAACTCCTACTGATGAGTGGGACTATCCCAAATTATATCCTCGTCTTTCTAAAATATCTGTTCATACCCTATAATAAATAACATGAAATTTGAATAAAGTGTGTAAGAGAATCCACCTACAACAACTGACTTAGGCAAATTCATAAATCCAAAACCAAGATTCTTCCTCTCTTCCTCCACTAGTAACTAGAACCAAAGTTCACAATTTAATTCATCCTTAACATCCCATTACCATACCCTCTCTAGATAGTGGATCTCTAAGCAATGACCAAAAATGAATCAGAATAAGAGATAACTATAGGACACGTGCCAATGGTCATGCACCCTAACACCCAAAGATCATGTATAAGAAGAGTACAACATAAATCAACTGAAAAGATCCTAATTGCGTCGCATGGGAATTAGATAAATAGTGGATTTTATCCAAAAAAAGAGGACAAAATACATATTTTGGGGGAACATTTCAGTTAGCATAGATTTTGGACACATGATTGGACAACCTGTTCATCAAACGATATGCCCTGCATTGTCACCCTCTCCCTAGATTCCCAATTGGATGCATAGTACACCCAAATCATGCACATAATTATTTACTATTAACTAGATGACCATTTTAATCCAACACAGTTCCCTAAGTCTGTTTCATGGTTGGCCAACTGTGCCACCAACTATGTAGCTCCCCAGAACCATTCCAATAAAGAAAATTTCACCCCCAATACACCTCAAAATCATGTGTATGTGTGTGTGTGTTAAAAATCAACTTTTTGAATCTCACTGGGGTTCACACAACTATCCCTGCCATTGCACATCCCATCCCCAGAAGGTTAGCCACTGGAACATAAAGGATCCCTTCTCTCAAGTTTCTTCATGAATGGTACCATGATTCCAAATCATGCATACCTAAGAGATATATCGGTTACATAAAACTTTCTCCTATTGATCACTAATACTATATAGTTCCTACAAAAAATACTTCTATCCAACTCTAGATCTACCTAATCCCAAATGATAACATGTGAGAGATCCATCGCTTCCATAAAAACAAAATGTGTAACACATCATGTATAGTACTATAACATGGAGGTAATTCCAACTGGTATGAAACGTTTATGATATGCTCAGTAATCATGAACAGTCCTGCATATTTAGAGTAACCAACCATATTTCCCTTGTTGGTTTCCCAACATAAGCAACAATGAAAAAGTACAGGATCACTTAGAGAACAAAGCAAATCATGTACACATCGATCTTTATATAAGATTTTTGTCTTCTTTTCACAAGAGCTACTCATTTCATACTCAACAGGACCTTCTTAGTCAACTACACCATACACAATCCCACTTGGGAAGCTTCACCTACTTTCAGCTAGCAAAGAGGATAACATGATGGTCTCCTGTAATGTTCTTCAATGGGATCCATACCAATCTTGTGTCAGTGGAGGTTGCAATAAGAAAACTACACAAATGGGAGATAGTCTTGCTCTAACAGGTCGTTCATCTGAGGATAGTTAGTGTAGATTAGTAAATTCTCATTACCTAAAGGAGAGGTGAAGACATTCTTTTACAAATAGAGGAAAAGATTTACAAGTCGGAATAATCCGATGTGGGACTGGGAAACACCCTTTAGCCATAAATATAATAAACTGGGTTTAAAACTCCCCCTCAAACTAGTATATGATAGCTTGGAAGAGGCCCACAAAAAAACATCAACGAAGATCATACACCCCCCCCCTCAAGCTGGGTCAATGTTGTGGATGCTCAGCTTAGTACATAGAGTCAAGTCGAGCTCTCGAGAGGTCTTTTATGAAGATGTCGGCAAGCTGATCAGTCGTCGGAATGTAGCTGAAACTAACATGGTGATGCTAGAGGTGATGGCGAAGAAAGTGGCAGTCCACCACGATATACTTCGTGCGTTCATAGAAAACAGGATTGGAAGAAATCTTTGTGGCTATCTGATTATCACACCAAATATGAGCAGATGACTGTGGCGAGAAACCAATCTCATAGAGAGGATGACGAAGCCAAAGAATTTCAGTAGTGACCATGGTCATCGCACTGTATTCTGATTCAGCACTAGACCAAGAGACGACAGTCTGTTTCTTGTTGCACCATGAGATTAAGTTACCTGCCAGAAAAATGGCAAAGTCGGACATAGATTTTCGGGTAGCTTAACAGCCAGCATAGTCAGCATCACAGAAGACCTCAATATTCAGATGATCATGATGTGAATATCGAAGGTTGCAGGAATGATCTTTCTTAATGTATTTGGCAATGCAAAGGACAACATCTCACTGAAATTTTGTTGGATGTTTCATGAATTGGCTAACCTTGCTGACACAGCATGCAATGTTCAGATGAGTCTTAGTGAGATAATTGAGTTTTCCCACAAGACGATGGTACCTCTCTGTATGAGAATATGATTTTGTGTTGTCATAAAGAGATCATTCTTTGGGCTCAAGAGGAGTGTCAACGACAGTTGTCTGAGACAAACCAGCATCCTACAAGATATTCAAAGCATATTTCTGTTGACAAAGAAAGATGGTGTCCAGAGAACAGAAGACCTCAATGCCAAGGAAGTATGTTAGAGGACCCGGATCTTTGGTTTGAAATTGGTGTTGAGGATACACCTTTAGATGGGCGATTCCATTTGAGCCACTCCTAATTATAATGATATCATCAACATAGACAACCAGCAGAATACAACCGGAGGACGTCGTGCAGTAGAAGACAGTGCGGTCCTTCATACTCTGAAATAGGCCAAATGTAGTGACGACTGTGCAAAATCGTCCAAACCATGCAAGAGAAGACTGCTTGAGTCCATAAAGAGCGCGACAAAGTCAACAAAAATGAGAATCAGCTTCTAAAGCACAAAATCCAGGAGGTTATTACAGATATACCTCTTCGTCAAGAAAATCATATAGAAATGCATTTTTAACATAAGTTGATAAAGAGGTCAATGGTGATGAGCAACAAAAAAGATGGATAATCGGACATATGTCATCTTCACATCCGGAAAGAAGGTATCAAAATAATCAACACCATATGTTTGAGTAAAACCTTTTGCCACAAGTCTGGTTTTAAGGCGATAAGATTGGTGAATTCCCCTTACCTCAATGAGAGGTTGAGACATTATTTTATAGATAGAGAAAAAGATTTACAAGTCGAAATAATCCGATGTGGGACTGAGAAACACCATTTACCTAAAAATACAATAAACTGAGTTTAACGAGCCAAGATAAATCAAAAGCGCATACACATGACCTACAACAAGGCTTTCCAAAACTGGGAAGTGATTTAATGAAAACCATTAAAAACGTTAATGATATATCACTACTAATATATAGATATTTGTGTCTCAAAAACCGGTATTAACGGATCCAATTTGGTGATTCTATCCTGAACCAGTAAAATGACATCCCTCATTCGAGGGGTTTTGCAGAAGGGAAAAAAATTATAAAATATAATCCCATATAAATACTAGATTTGGAAATAACTGCAAGATTCCTTCAAATTTTTTATGTTTCTTCCTCTACTTATTGTCTAGCAAGGCATCTTAACACATAAATGCCAACATTATTCTTCAACGTTGGCCCCCACAACTATCATGTCATATACAACAACATACAAACCTTACAAACCATCATTTCATATCAATTGAATCCCATGTATGGGAAACTTTCATATCAAAAAAACTAAGTCGCCCTCAACCTATGCAATAGGTGTGGCAGAAACTATGATGGTCAAAAAAACAATCCAATCTATATGATCAGAAACATTTAAATGTATTTCCTTAAACATGTCATAATTTATCACTCATCCTAAGCCTCTTGAGCAATTAGTTTAAGTGATTCAGAACTATCCTTTACCATTTTTTAGGCAATCATTAAATCAATACTTCAATGGTAAATAGAGGGTTTTCTGGTCACCAAAATCCTCTTCAAATTTTAAAACATGAATGCACTGTAGTCATTCACCTAAGGTCGGTCTCAAGGAGGATTTAACTAAATGTTAAATGTATGTTGAATTATTTTGTATTGTTTATCTTTTTTATGAATTATATATGTAATTTGGTGTTTTAAGGGATGAACCAACAGTGATTGAATAAAAATTTGGAAACAATTTTGGAAGAGGTGATGTCCAACTCCTAGTTTGAACTCGTAGTTCTTTATCTCAAAATGATATTTTATCTAGGGATGTTTTCTAAATGAAAGGCTCATAATCATAAACCATGAATTCCATATCATCTAAATATTGAGAACCTCCACTATAATCACATTGATTGAACTACATCAATGATAGTTTGTAACTATGATCAGCAATCACTATTCACATAGACTGTTGATTGTCTACTGTACTCTCAACTCTTAATTGAGAGTTGAGAGATCTAAACATCAATCAATAAAAGTTTCCTCTCCCATTCAACTTTTATTTAGACCACACTCAACCAATAACATGTTATAATCAGAATGTTGATGCAAGTCAAATGGAAAAAAATATATCAAATGTAATGAAGTAAACAAACCAGTATCATTGGTCTACATCGCTGTAATGAAGAAATAAAGACAAAATAGAAAATAGAAAGAAAATGAGTTTCAAAAAGATGTGACAAAGAGGATCTCCCTAGTATCGACGGCCAAGATGTCTAGCCTGTCATGGCTAAATTAATCAGCTTCTCCATCTTCATAGTCAGGAGATCCTCACAGAACGCATACCCCAAATACAGAAATTGAAAGCGAGAAAAGTGAGAAGGATATTTTCACTCAAACCTTAATTACATCCATCTAGAATCTCCCAAACAAAATATAATGGTTGAATGTATCCCCCAGCTCGAGTCAAAAAGGTACTAAAACTCAGTTTCAAAATTAAAGTAAACTCACACATGGAATCTCACTGGATCTTTGGTTACTTGGAGTCAATCAACTCCGTTGAGCTGGGGGGTATCCCTTATACTAACATCATTCCTCCCTGCCAGATCTATGTTGGATCCAGATCATCATGCATCTGGATACGTTCCAGTCTTGGTTTTCCTTTACAGATGGCCTTGGATTAGAAACCTCTTCCTTCAACAATATTAATAGTCGAACAAAAAAACTCCTAGCTGGCATTTATTTTGAACAATACCAGAAAAACAATAGGAAGATGAAAAAATTCAAACCCTCAGCCCAAAACCAGCCAACTACAGACTGAGAACAGCTTGAGCGATCAATGATCATTAAAATCGATGGCTATCCTTCATAGTATTGAACAATAGTACAAACCAAGACCTCCAGATTTGTATAGCTAATAGATCTCCAGATAATCCAAGCTTGAGTCTATGTAGCTCCAACTTTAATATCACTTTCAAATCATCTACTGTGTTTCAGATTTGAAGTAGCATAGAACTACCATAGTAAACTAGTACTTCCAAACCAAAGCAAAACTCCGTACCTCAATCAAATAAATCTGTAATAGAAAACTAGCCACAAATCTCTTCCTCGAGTGAACACCGACCTTACATCTCTAGTAGCACCAGATGCACAACCCTAGATATCATGAACATAACTTCATTCTCCAATAGAAAACTTGAGTAGCAACAATAATAGAAGCAACAAACCCCAAGAGATTTTATCCTCCATTTTGAATGATTCTTCACATCAATAAATAAAATCGATCTCTCGATCCCTTTAAGCTCCATTGTTTGGCATCAATTTGGAAAAGAAACTCAGTTTAGTGGAAGAAAAGATGAACATTCTTTCAAGTAATGGAGAGATGAGCATGTATCCTCGAACAACCAATTCCCATCATTACCACAACCGCCTAAAATGGCAGTTGATCTACTAACACGTACCTCAAGATCCCATGATAGAACGACGACCATTCTATGTCTATCCAACAATAGAGTAACCCGGAGCCCAGCTTCATGGATTCTATTTCTATCCAACAATAGAGTAACCAGGAGCCCAGCTTCATGGATTCTATATCTATCTAACAATAGAGTAAACCGAAGCCCAGCTTCATGGATCAATCCACATGCCTCCTCAATCTCGTGACAAGTCAGGCTTTGATTAAATGATTACATATCAGAAATTAAAGTTTAGTTAAGTCCTGTTGACAACCTATATTTCAATGTCCACAAGCCAAGATTGAAGAATCTTTTCATCCTTGTATATTTATTCAACATGTATCATGTGTTATTTGAAAACATTATGAAAAACAAAATGAATAAATGCAACAGATTATTAAAAAAACATCATATAACATGAAAAATCATTATCTACAAACACTTTATGATAGGATGGTGGGTGCAAGAGTGAGGGAAAAGAGGGAATTCTATTAACAGCGTACGAGAATTACAGCTGGAGACCAGAAAATAACAAGAAGATGAAGAAATTGGAGAGGAAGAGGAAGACTCCTCGGGGATGCTCCCGAGGTCGAGACCTCCACAACAACCATTGTTGAAGCCAAATGAAAAATATCCCAGAAGCCCTCTACCAACAGCCCCATCCCATAATTAATACTCCTCGGCTACCCCAACAGCCCCTGCGAACTAAAAAATGGGAATGAAAATTCAACCCTTATTTAATACCCTACTGAACATTCTTGTCCATACTTACAGGGCCCCTTCCCATCATTCCCACCCGCTTCAAAATCCACCTTGTCCCCAAGCTGGAAAGCTTGACAAATCTTTTGGAGTTGATGGTGCAGCCTCCCTTTTCTCTGTACTTCCTTCTGGAACCACTGGAACAGGACAAGTAAACACCAAACTCTATCCAGTCCTCCGCATTTCCTGATCTTGGATAACTCCCTGCACAATCAGCTCCCACTCGACATTCCTAGTCAAGGAAATAAGTCTTGCTTTATTGCACGGCTCGTAAGTCACCACAATATTCTCAATCTCTAGGTGCAAACCGCCTAAAAAGAAGCTTATATACCACGAGTCCCTAGGATGCCTAGCCTATTCTAGGATCCAGCCATGTAGGTTTGGGAGATTATTTTATTGTGATTATTATTATGAAGATGAGATGCCTAGTCCAACCCTAGGATCTGACCGGTCGAGCCTGATGGCATTGCTTGATCTTGATCGGAATGCCCAGGATGTCTAGGATCCGACCGTTGGGCCTAGTGACTTGGGGGATGACTTTTATTCAGTGATTGCCCAGGATGTCGGGAATCAATCTCAAGCCATTATTTATACATGGAGTTTTAGAGATATGCCCGGGATTCCTGGAATCGGTTTCGAGCCATTATTTATACATGGAGTTTGGAGAGATGCCTGGGATGCCTGGGATCTAGCTGTTGAGTCATTCGTCATGAGTTGTTGGTCGTTGAGCCTGAGTATGAGGGATGTCTGGGTTACAGCAGGATCCAGTATTTATATGGTTGGCATGATATCGTGACGTGCTTAGAGACACCCTGGCACTGGCCGAAACAAGTATGGTTGATCGGGGTCACGGACCTAAGGATCGACAACGGTATGGTTAGTATATGGGTTCGCACAGTCTACGCGATGTGCTAAGAGATATTTCAGCATCGGGACGAAGCAAGTATTGTTGGTTTATTTTATTTATTGTTCAGCGGTTCATTTATTTATAGTGAGCATGTCACACGCACACATCACTGCATATGATGGTACAAGACCACGTTGGTGGTGCCCTACTAAGTTTTGTACTCACGCCATGCCCAGGCTGTCATTGCACATGGGTACCCGAGAAACTCTCACATAGTCATTGTAGGAACAGGTTTGGGCTGAAGCTCAGGATAACATGATCAAGCAGACATCTCGGATGAGGTTGGAGATCTGGACAGGAGGGAGCCGTTGTAGTCGGGGGGCCAGCATCTTTTATTTCTTTTTTACAAGTATGTTTATGTGATCGGCCCAGTGAGCAGCCATCTGTTGTATGTATGGCATAGTTGTTTGGGCTTTTACTGCATTTCATTTACTATCAAGCTTGTTTGAATTTATGGATTTCGCTTTCACTTTATTGTGATGGATGATATTTGGTTATTTTATATTCCACTGCACACTCTGTTGCAGGGGGTATATGAAGGTTCCGGGTGAAGCAGAAATGCGGTTGGGCCGACTATCAACTTCGATTTTTACCATGATTAATGATTATTTCGGGATCAATAAGACAATGTATAAGGACTCGGCCTTAAACATTACATAATATTGAATTAAATTAATAATTCGCATTGAGCATCTTTTCAGGTTTAGAGTTTTAGAGAATTATGACATAACTATTACATATCAAAAGATTACAAAATAGACACTTCTACTCAGTTTCTATTTTTCTCATAAAATAAACTCTTGAAAAAAAGAGTCATGTCTAGTTTCATGTTTTAGACAGCATGACTTTTCCTTGATCTCATCCTTGACCCTATTCATCTTTAAGTCCTGTGAAAACATTTCAAAACTTGGAATGAACATAAAAAGCTCACTAAGAGTTATAAAACAAATACAGAAACATTAGTTCATAAATACATACAAAACATAAACTCTTTTACTTACCTCATTAAATCATAAGATTTATAAATAACACATAGAAATCATAAATCATAAAGGTAACTGGTGGAATCCATAACATACTTACATTGTAGTTATCACAGCTACATGGGGAGCTACTTTGAAATACCCATCACAGTATATTCTCTAAATCTCTTAGGAGAAACATTCACGTTTATCTCCGTCACGTTACCCAATGCATTGAAGAGCTATCTCGGACTCACCCGCCCTAGGTTTATCACGAAACTACCCATATACGTAAATAATTTCCAAGAACCATAACATGATCATAACACATAACATAAGCATAAAGGAAAGATAATATTTCCACATTGCAATAACAATATAACATTTCAATATATTAACATATCAAAACCATTATCAAAATCATTTTCAATACCAAAAATACGTAAAATAGTATATGGTATTTATTTTCCTTTTAAAAACATTACGACTTGTTAAGGAAGCCAAAGATCAAATAATACTCGCGGCGGCGGAAAGGTCATTGTCACCGCTTACGTTAAAAAGAAACATTCTTTTTTTTTTGCCATTTAGTAAAAAGCTTCGTAGAAAAATGATTCCCTTTGAATGAAATGAAAAGTCAAAGGTGTTTATAAAGCGTATAAAAGAAAGTCGTGTATTAGAACAAAATATGCCTCAATGAAAGAAGATTGAGACGAAGTCCCTTACCTCGTGTCCGACTTGGCTCGATCGTTCTTTAATCTCCTGAATAATAAACTAAAGTTAATTTCTACTAGCTTAAGAACTTTTTTCAAATTTATTATTCCACTTATTACCATTTATAAACATTATGTAATCATTTAAGTTAATAACGTTCGTTTGTCGATATTTGGTACTTGAGTCAAAAATGAACACCTTAAATTTACAAGTTGTCCATGCGGTCAATAGTCCATTATATCCAGAATGATATTCATTATTTAGATATCATATATATCATATATATCCAGTATATCCAGTATATACATGTATTTATAATAGTACATAACATTTGGAGGTAAGAAATGAAATGCATCGTTCATGGAGACGGTAAGTCGTACATACGCATGAACGCTACTTTCATTTATATTTCTTATTTTAATGGAATTAAAACAAAATGATATTTTGGTATATTATAATTCCAGTATAATATCATATATAATATTCATTAACTTCATTCTTTATACATCCCACATATGGCATTAATGAGTCATATCACTTTGATGGGGTGGTAGTCCGCACTTCCTCAAATGAAATTATCACGTTTACCCATAATGGAAACCATAAAGGTATGTTATAAAAGAAAAATACAAAAGCATAAAGAAAACATAAACATAATATATATCATATATAAATATAGTGTCATCTTAAAAGCCACCATGATAGGTGGTAGGAGATAATCAAACAATCATCGTCTCGTGAGGTGTTAGTTTTTCATCCACAGAAACAGTATGTTCTTCACCCATTAGATGGATGTGTGTGTAAGTGTAGTTCGAATCCTTCTCATAACAACATCCTAGTATATTGAAGATACTGGTGTTATAAAATAAAGGAATAAAAAGAGTTTAGGGATTGGAGAATTAAAACAAAAGAAAAGAAATTAAGAGAAATTGTTACCTTTGATATGAACCAAAAGAGTTTCTTGAAGTGTCTTCTGCCTGAGGTAAGGCTTTTAGGAGGAGGATAAGGATGTAGGGAGCTTAATTGGGCAAAGGTTGGATGAGCCAAAATGCTTGAGAGGTGTGAGGAATTGGTTAGAAGTGAGGGCTTTTTATAAGGGGGGAGGGGCGCTTTAGGAAAGTGTGATAATATTATTTTATTATATAATGATATTCGGTTTATAAAGGTCCAAAACTCATTAAGGTAGAAGATAAGATGACTCATGGTCGAAATAAATTCATCCAATAAGAATTGAACAGGTTTTGGATGTTATTTTAATATTTATAATCTTAATTATTTAAATCATTTATTAATGAGGTAACCACTGCATCATTATTGTGTCATAAATAATTTAATTTATTCGATGTCTAAAAATTATAGAAAAAATACCATGATATAGGAAAATTTTTAGCTTTCCAATGAATATTTATAGTAGAAAAGATAACTTATATAACCCCTTGTAAAAATTAATTTACAAAAAGATATTTGTTTTTGTCATTTTTGCCTTTACTTTAAGTTAATTAATCTAAAGTGTCATTATCACTCCCAAGTGGCTCAATGAGGTCCCAAAATCGACCCAAAGATGCCCATGGTAGTAAATGACTCAACCAATAAGGTTAGGACAGGTGTTAAGGTAATTTTGTATTATTATAATATTATTTTTACCTTGAATTATCTTATTTACCTTTAACCGTGGTAAATAAAAGTCAAAAGTTATTATTCACCAAAAATTATTTTTATCTTATTGAACCACATTTTACTTACTAATATCAACCATGTATGTCAGATTTTCAAAATTCAATTCAAAGAAGTGGTAAAATTTCATTTAAATGAAAAAGTCGGTTTTTTAACTACTACTAAGTAGTTTTACTATTCATCAAAAATTGAAGTTTTTCAGAAAACTACCAAAAATTCAGCTTAAGCTATATTTGATATTCCAAATTCAAAAATGATGTCTATTTTGCCAAATTAAAAACATATAAGTTGTATTAATTAATTTAAAATTAATTCTCGTTAAAACAAATAACGTGTTTTTAAGAAACAATAACTATCAAAAGATTGACACTTGATTATGTCCAATTTCAAAGTGAAATTAATTCCAATGACCAACATTGGATTAAATGGTAAAAATATATTCTAATTAGACTTTAAAACCAATTAAAAAGATAATCTAACCATATAAATAAATTAGATTAAAACGCAGTTTTGAATTAAAATACAATATTTTACACTATTCATTAAAAAATGAACTTTATCGGAAAAATTCCAAAAAATTACACAAAGTAAATTTTGATGTCCCCATTCTAAAGAAGGATTGTATTTGGTCAAATAGAATGTATTAAAGTGACAAAAACTATATTTAAAGAGGGTTCGTCATTAAAAGGTGGTAAATCGACCTTTTAATGTAAATTATGCTTAAAATTAGATTCATTCACATTTTAAGCCTCTAACTTTTATTGGATAAATGTAAATACATTTAACAAACATGTATAATTATATTGTAGTTAGTTTTGTTCATTCCCGCCAATACAATGGTTAGAGTCTTCTTGAATATTCTTGAAGCTTTGTGAAAACTCAGCGTCTCTAACCTTCCTCAAACTTCCTTAACCTCAGTGTTAAGAAACTCCGCCAATCTTTCAGCTAAAAAAGTAACGTTGATAGATCAGTATAGTATCATCAAAGTTAAGGGGCTTTACAAAAGCTCCTCGAAAACTTCGTCTGGCATATGTTTGTCCGATGACTTTGTTAAGAACATTTCATCTGGTTTTGCTCTGTCTTCCTTCTGTCTGATCATCCTGCCTCAACTCAAACTTTACTGAAAACAAACTTCTCAAAATTGTCCATCAGATGACATCGTGAATGTTTGTCTGATGTTTGTCTGTCCAATGAATGTTCGTTCGATGGATCTTCGTTCGATGGGCTCGATCCTGTCCTTCAACAGTGGAGTCCATGACTTTGCAACCTCGAACTCCATACAGCTTGTAACAAAAACTTTGTCACTTGAACAACATACAAACTATCTGTTCGGAAACCTCATGAGCCATTGTATGGTAAACTTGAGTCATTGTCTGTTGGATAACATTGTTGCAACTTGAGTCATTCTTTGTACCGCCACTCGAACATCAATCTTCTCACGGCTTTGTACATCTTCCTCCTTTGGGCTTCTTTAACTTTGTACAAAAGTGTACAAACTCAGCAACACCTGTTGCGTACAAATCTTTGTCCAGTAACATCAACTATGTTCCGTTCGGTATCTCCGTCCGGTTTCTTAAGTCATTGGACCTCAACCACCCTTCGCATTGGGCATACTACCCTTACGTAGTGCCTGTGTTACCTTTAAGTACCCTTCATAAACTCAGGGTGACTCTTACGTAGGCTTCACAAATCTTGTACCCTTACTCAATTGATGGCATAAATTTACGCAACTCTCGTATTGTCACACAAACATCAACTTCATACAAAAACTCTGTTAGATGACTTCAGCTCTGGTTCATCCGGTGGAACTGTGAATTGATTGCCCAGTGACCTGCGTCTGGTGGTCTGTCCGGTGATTTGCGTCTAGTGACCTCCTTCTGGTAATGTGCGTTCGGTGACCTCCGTCCGATGACATGCGTTCGTTGAGATTGTTCAATCTTCTTACAAATCTTCGTCTGAAAACTTCAGCCCTGCTCCGTCCGGTATACAGTTGTACTTCTCTCCCCTTACACTAACGTGTACAAACTTCAACTTGGATCATGACATTCTTCATGATGTTTGGAAACTTTGAGAACACCTTAGCATTGTAACTTTAGGAAAGTTTTTCTAACATAGTTTGAAAAACTTCTTTCACCTCCTCCATCAGCACGTTAAGAAGGTTTCATAACCTTCATAAGGAAAACTTAACAACTTTCATCAACTCTTTCTCACTTGTTTAACAAAAACATTCATAACAAAGTGTGTTGACAACAAATATAAAACTTGTTATAAAAACTTTCCAAAGGATCTTCAACTTGATATGTTTATTAGTTCTCCATTGGATATTTAATGGACTCAAAAATATTTAAATGAAAATTTTGAGCTCTAAATTCAAAAGAAAGAGTGCCTTTGTGATCATTTATAAAGGCTTTGGCAGTTTTAAGAAAAGTCTTACCTAAAATTATGGGTGTGTGTACAAAACCTATAATCCAATATATCTAAGACATAAAAGTCAGCATGAAGTATTGGAACATTTACTCTCACCAGAAGATCCTTTATTACACTAGAAGGTCTAGCTCTGGTCCTATTTTCCAGCTGGATCACAATACCAAAGGGTTTGCCTTCTTCTACATGTAGTGTGGTGTAAAATAAGTGAGGCTTCACATTAATAGAAGCTAGTATGCCTAACATTTTATTTTGATACTCATACACCCTTACCACACATGGAATTGTAAAGGTATCCATGAACATCATAGGGATGGCATATTGATTCACTGAAGAGACATTCCTCCGAAGTTTTACCTTCTCTCCTCCTTTCAGCTTCCTCTTGAGGCTGCATATCTCCTTCAAAAATTTATCATATCTCACGACATGATTAACTACATCCAACAAGAGAATATTGAGCTAAACCTTCCTAAAAGACTCTAAATCGTCTCTATCCATCTCACATTCAACAGGTTTCTTTACTGAGGAGCTGTCATCAGGGTAAGGCAATGAGTGTTTGGCAATTATTAAGTCATTTTCTAAACTATTTTTTCCAACCAAATGAAACATTAGTTTTCTAAAATCCTGGGGGTTCTCTTAAGTTAAACATTTATATTTGACACTAGTTTCTCCCTGATAGCAGGCACTATAATCTCAAAGATTAATGAAAACATTTTCCTTTACTCCAAGATTTATTTCAGGCCATGAAAGTATGCTACCACACCATTGATTTTTTAGGCTACTAATTTTAGTGCCCATCTTTCCCATTTGAGTTTCCATGGATTGAAATAATATCTTATATTATTTACCACTCCTTGCTAATGATCAAAAATTTCATCCAAGTTTGATTCAGATTTTTAAGGATTTTGATAGGGCTAAAAGTTCCTATCAGGTGGGATGTTTAGTTCTGGAAATGGTTGGTCGTAATTTTCCTGTAAAGGCCTGGATTGATTATTTGACAGGAAAAATCTACTAGGGAATACTGCATTGCAAGCTTCAGGTGAATCTTACCTTTGAGAGAATTGACCACTAAAATGATCTGTTTGAGGTTGAAAAATCATATTGGCTTTGCCCTCGTGAGGTAGGTAGATCTTGAGCTATTTTCAAATGAATAACACCCCCAGTTCCAATATGTTGTGAATTTCTGGACACAAATTCGATGAACTATCAAGAGAGAAAGTATCTCGTATAGCAAGGAAATGAGCAGATTTGGTCAAGCGATCAACAATAACCCAGATTGCATTGTTACCTCGAGATGTCTTCGGTAATCCAACAACAAAGTCCATCGATATATTCTCCCATTTCCACTCTGGCACTGGTAAAGGCTGAAGCATCCGTTTCGGTAACTGCCGCTCTGCTTTAACCTGCTGACAAGTCAAACACTTCACAGTAAAATCAGCAATATCTCTTTTCATTCCATCCCACCAGTAATACTCCCGCAGATCTCTATACATCTTAGTACTGCCCGGATGAACTGAAAACGGAGAACTATGAGCTTCACATAACAACTCTCTCTTCAACTGTGAATCACAAGGCACACACAATCTCTTCCCAAATCTCAAAACGCAATCATTATCAATGTTGAATTCAGGCAACTTACCTTTCTGAACCAGCTCTACCTTTTTCTGCAACTCACTGTCTTGCTTCTGTGCTTGCTTGATTCTATCTGATAGAGATGATCTCACTGATACCTGAAACAAAACAGAAGGACTTCCTGTACCAACAACTTCTATGCCAAAGTTCATCAAATCGTTAACCAAAGGATCACGTTCCAACCGCAACATTGTTAATGAAGCATTACTTTTTCGACTCAAAGCATCAACCACTTTATTTGCTTTTCCCGGATGGTAATGAATTGTACAATCATAATCCTTGATTAATTCCAGCCATCTCCTTTGTCTCATGTTTAACTCTTTCTGAGTGAATATATACTTTAAACTTTTGTGATCGGTATATATTTCACACTTTACTCCATACAAATGATGTCTCCAAATTTTTAAAGAAAAAACAACAGCAGCTAATTCCAAATCATGTGTAGGGTAATTTACCTCATGAGTTTTCAACTGTCGTGAAGCATAAGCAATTACCTGATCATTCTGCATTAGGACGCAACCAAGTCCTTTCAATGAAGCATCACTGTATATAACAAACTCACCATTCCTGGAAGGTAGTGCCAAAACTGGAGCATTCACCAATCTTCTTTTCAATTCCTGAAAACAATCATCACATTCTTTTGTCCAGATAAACTTAACACCCTTCCGAGTTAGCTTAGTCATTGGACTAGATAACCGTGAAAAATTTCTAACAAACCTTCGGTAATAGCCCTCCAAACCAAGGAAGCTACGAATCTCGGTTACATTTGTGGGTCTTGGCCATTCTTCCACAACTTTTGTTTTTGCAGGATCAACAGTTATTTCATCTTTAGAAACAATGTGACCAAGGAAAGAAATTTGTTGCAACCAAAACTCACACTTGCTGAATTTCCCATACAGTTTCTTTTCTTTTAAGGTTTGCAAGATAACCCTTAAATGTTTTTCATGCTCCTCTTTACTTTTAGAAAACACCAAAATATCATCAATGAAAACCACCACAAACTTATCCAAGAACTCATGGAAAATTCTATTCATTAAGTCCATGAATACAGCAGGTGCATTGGTTAGCCCAAAAGGCATTACTACAAATTCATAATGGCCATATCTCGTACGGAACGCGGTCTTCGGAATATCTGTCTCCTTTACCTTCAGCTGATGGTACCCCGATCTCAGGTCAATCTTTGAAAAAAACTAAGCTCCCTGGAGCTGATCAAACAAATCATCGATATGAGGCAAAGGATATTTGTTCTTAACAGTGATATTATTCAAGGCTCTATAATCAATGCAAAGTCTCATAGAACCATCTTTCTTTTTAACAAATAAAACAGGAGCACCCCATGGTGATGTGCTAGGTCTAATGAAACCTTTCTCTAATAAGTCTTGCAATTGCTCCTTCAACTCTAAAAGTTCAATTTGTGTCATTCGATAAGGAGGTTTTGAAATTGGCTTAGCATCAGGAACTAAGTCAACAGTAAACTCAACTTCCCGATCTGGTATTATTCCAGGCAACTCATCAGGAAAAACATCAGGATACTCATTTACCACTGGCACATCATTAATCTGAACAGTTCCTTTATTTTCAACGACGTGTGCAAGGTAACATTCATTTCCATCTTTTACAAGTTTCTCGGCCTCTTGATATGTTATCAAAAGTAAGGGTTCATTCCTGTAAACAAACTGAAAGTCTTTCTGAAAAGAAACTTTTTTAGCTCTACAGTCAATCTTAGCATGGTAAATAGAGAGCCAATCCATACCCAGGATAACATCAAACTCTACTAGAGGTAGAACAATAAGGTTTGCAAGTAGGTTCTTTCCACAGATAAGGATAGGAAGATTCTTATAAATTCTTTTTGCCTCGACACTTCCCCCAGGTGTTTTTATCAAAAGTTCAGGAGTCATTTCTTGAGATGGTATTCCCATTTTACTAGAAAAGGTTTCAGAGATGAAAGAATGTGTAGACCCCGAATCAAACAACACACTGGCATAATCTGAAAAAACAAAGTACCTGATACAACTTCATTTGATGGCCTGACATCTGCTGAAGTAGTTGCAAAGGATTTCACCACCCCTTTCTGCTTGTAGTCTAACTGCTTCTCATCACTCAAGCTCCTTGTCGGACACTCGTTTGCATAGTGACCCATCTCATTGCACTTATAACATTTCACTAACTGTAAATCAAATTTGTTCTTACCTTCACCTTGATCCTTTTCAGTGCAATCACGAGCCTTATGTCCCATCTTACCACATCGGTAGCACTTCCCAGAATTCAGAAGACATTCCCCAGCATGCCTTTTGCCACATTTATCACAAACTGAAAACTTAGTTCTCTTACCATCAGACTTTTTTGAAGAATTCTTACCTTTCTCCTGCCACCTCGGTCTCTTCTTCTGCTGGTTGTTATAGAAAACTTGGTCATCGGCAAACTCCATTTCCACCTTCTCAGCACATCGAACAAGCTTTTCATAACTTTTAAACTCACGAGAAGCTAATGCCCTTCGATACTTTGGCTTTAATCCTGAGTAAAAATGATTGATTTTACTATCAAGGTCCCGGATAAAATTTGGAGCATACCTTGCCAATCGAGTGAACCTTTCTTCATAGGCAGCCACTGAGTCTTCCTCTTGCCTCAATTCCAAGAATTGCTTTTCCATCCTAAGTCGAACAGCCTTAGGAAAATACTTCTCAAGAAACATACCTTTGAATTCATCCCAGTCAAGAGCATCAATCTCATCGGCGTCCCTGATATTTTTAACCATAGACCACCACTGATCTGCTTCACCCTCCAAACGGTAAATAGCAAGACTAACCTTTTGATTGTCTGAACATCCCATGACATCAAAAATCTTCTCCAGTGCTTTAATCCACCCTTCAGCTAGCACAGGGTCAGATGATCCTCTGAATGATGGTGGATGTTGCCTCATGAAATGTTCCACCACTGACATGTTCCTCTGCGGTTGATCTGGCTGATCTCGTGCATGGATACCACCGCCATTTATCGCTTGAGTCAACTGCGCCATTACTGCAACAAACTGTTCAGTTCCAATTCCGACCATTTCTGGATGCTGATTCGAAAGGTTATTTCCTTTTGTATGCCTTCCTAGCACTGCTTCCCTGTTTCCTCTGCGGAAAACCATTCTGAACAAACATGTCTTAGATGAAGCAACATGGTAATCTTTAAATGCTATATCATTTAAAAAAAATATTTTTGGATAATCATTTAATAGAATTCTAACTCCTAAAGTTATATAAACCGACCTCTGATACCAACTATAAGGCCCCAGCCTTAAACCTTACTTAATCTTGAGTTATTACAAGATTACACATTGAGGATCTTTTCGGGTTTAGAGTTTTAGAGAATTAGATCATAAAATTTGCATTACATTCCACATATAAACAAAGTGGTTACATAAAGATAGTATTCTTCATTCCCATCAATGGAAACACATTTAGAAATAAAACATGGATTATTTCTTGACACATCCTTGACTCTATCATCTTATCATGTACCTTTCCCTTGACCTGTGAAAAACATTTCAAAAACTTGGGATGAGCATAAAAACTCAGTATGGGTTATAAAAAAACATGGAAAGGAAACATGAGTTCATATATACATAAGAATGAAATCATACTTTACCCATAAAACATAGGCACTTTAACATACCTCATAAAATCATGAATAAATCATAGAAATCATAAGACATAAAGGTAACTTGAGGCATTCATAACATTCTTACGTAGGGAGTAACCCTCTTGGTTACGTTTGGAATACCCATCACAATATATTCCCTAAAATCTCTTCGGAGAAACCTTAACGTTTCACTCCTTCGCGTTACCCAATGCATTGGAGAGCTATAACGGGCTCACCCGCCCTTAGTTTATCACGGAACCACCCGTCTTCATAATAATGCCCAAGAACCATAACATAATCATATCACATAAAACATGCATAAAGGAAACATAACATTTCCACATTTCAATCACGAGATATCAATACAACACATTGATATAATAAAAACATTATGAAAACCATTTTCAATACCAAAGTAAAACATGGTATTTATTTTTCGTTTTTAAAAAAAAGGTATGGCTTGTAGAGGAAGCCGAAACTCAAATAACGGTCACGACGGCGGAGAAGTCGTTGTTGCCGCATACGTACGACAAAAACATTCCCTTTTTTCGTTTAGTAAACGCTTCGTATAAAAAAGATTCCTTTTGAATAAACATAAAAGTCAAAGGGGTTTATACACCGTATAAAAGAAAGTTGTGTATAAAATAAAATATGCCTCAACGAAAGGAGATTGAGACGAAGTCCCATACCTCGTATCCGACTTGACCCGACCGTTCTTTAATCTCCTGAATAATAAACTTGAGTTAATCTCTACTTGCTTATGAATCTTTTTCAAGTTCATTATTCCTTTTATACCATGTTATGAATATCATGTAATCATTTAAGTTAATAATGTTCATTTTGTCGATATTTGGTTCTTAAGTCAAAAATAGACTTCTTACACTTACATGTTGTTAATTTGGTCATGGGTTCATTATATCTAGAATGATATTAATGATTTGGATAACATATATATCATATATATTCATCATATACATGTATTTATAATATTACATCACATTTAGAGGTAAGAAATGAAATGCACCGTTCATGGAGACGGTAAGCCGTACGTACGCATGAACGCTACTTCCATTTCTATTTCATATTTTCTGGAATGGAATCATAATGATATAAGAGTATATTATAATTCCAGTATAATAACATATATAATATCATTAACTTTATCCTTTACACATCCCACATATGGTATTAACGAATCAAATCACTTTCAGGGGGCGGTAGTCCGCACTTCCTAAAGTGAAGATATCGTGTTTACCCATAATGGAAACCATAAAGGTATGCCAAAAATGAAAAAAAACAGAAGCTTAAGGAAAACATAAACATATTATATATCATATATAAAAATAGTGACATCATAATGGCCACCTTTGAAGGTGTTAAATGAGTGTTGAACAATCATCGTTTCGGGAGGCAGAATTTCGCCATCCACGGAAACCGTATGTTCTTTAACCATTTGATGTAGTTGTGTGAGAGTGTAGCTCAAATAAATCTTATAACAACATCCTAGTATATTGAAGATACTATTGTTGTTACAAAAGAAGTAAATAAAAAGAGTTTAGGGGGTTGGAAAAGCAAAATAAAACAAATGAACATGAGAGAAAGAATTACCTTTAAAAGTGTAACTCCTTTTGATTTGAGCCTAAAGGCTTTCTTTGAAAGGATTCTGCCCAAAAGGAATCCTCTAGGATGAGGAGAGGGATGTGGAGAGAGCAAATGGGCAGGGGTTGGCCGAGCCAAAGGCTTGTGGAGTGTGTGAAATGAGGTAGAGGTGGGGGCCTTTTATAAGAGGAGAGGAGGGGCACTTTTGGAAAGTAAAGAAATATTACTTTATTTGAAAATGTGTTTCGGTTTCAAAAGGTCCCACATTGATATAATTCGTGGATAAGGTGATAAGGGTTCGAAATCCACTCATCCAATTGGTTTTGGCCATGTGTAGTTCATAGATTTTACATTGTCTTTCCATTTTATTTAAATCGTCAAATAATGATGTCATCGCTGCATCATTATTATGTCATAAATAATTTAATTTATTTAATGTCTAAAAATTATATAAAAAAAATACTATGATATAGGAAATCTTTTAAGCTTTCCAATGACTATTTATAATCAAAAATCTGATCTTTATAACCCCATGTAAAAATTGTTTTCGTAAAACATATTATGTTTGTGTCATTTTTACTTTTACATTAAATAAAAAGTTATTTATGTCATTTCCAAACCAAAGTGTCTCCATGGGGTCCCCAAGTTGACCCATGGCTTGTCTTGGTCGGCCATGACACAACCAATAAGGTTGGGACATGTGTCTAGGTCATTTCCTATTATTAAAGCATTATTTATACCTTAAACTACCCTAATTACCACTAATCGCGATTAAGAACTTAATAAGTTACTATTCACCAAAAAATTATTTTAATCTCATTGAACCACATTTTACTTCTTAATGACAACCATGTATGTCGGATTTTCAAAATTCAATACACATTAGTGGTAAACTTTCATTTAACTGAAAAATCAGTTTGCTTGATTACCACTTAGTGGTTTCACTATTCATCAAAAATTGAACTTTTTCAGAAAATTACCAAAAATTCACCCTAAGCTATATTTGATATTCCGAATTCAAAAATGAAGTCTATTTTACAAAATTCAAATCATATAAGTCACATTAATTAATTTAATAATTAATTTCCGCTGCCAAAGCAAATAGCGTGTTTTTACAAAACAATAAGTATCAAAAGATTGACACCAGTTTAAGTCTAATTTCAAAGTGAAATTGATTCCAATGACCACCATTGGATAAAATGGTAAAAATATATTCTAATTTCACTTCAAAACCAATTCAAAACATAATCTAATCATATAAATAAATTAGATTAAAAAGCAGTTTTGATGTAAAATGCAGTATTTTTCACTATTCATTAAAAAATGAACATTGTCAGAAAAATACCAAAAATTCATACAAGGTAAATTTTGATGTCCCAATCATAAAGAATAAGTTTATTTTGACAAACACATTTTATAAAATTGTCAAAAGATAGATTCAAAAATGGTTTGCCATCAAAAGGCAGTAAAACAATCTTTTAAGAATATTAGTGTATTCCATGCATAAGATTGTATTTACTTTCATTTTAAGCCTCTATAACACTATCTTAATCATTAATAGACATAGATAAAAATATCTATTATTCATTACTTACTTGGGATGTTACATTTCCTACCTCAACGAAGTTGTACTTGAGGTAAGAAAGAGATTTTCTAAAATGATTTTTTTCAAATCATGCCAATTTTCTATTAAGCTTGACTGAGATAGTAAAACCACTCTTTAGATTTCACATCCAAGGAAAATGTGAAAGCTCACATTTTTATTTGGCCCTTATTCACTATATATGGTTCTATTGTGACACTGCCATGTGAAACCTCCTTAAATTTTTGTGTGGATCTTTACACAAATGTCGATGAAATTCTGATAAATAGTTAATTAACCATGATCTAAACTCAAAACCAGTAGCTATCTCTACATAACCCAAACACTTTTGTTGGTGTAGAATCGTACTCCTTACCACAATGAGAGACGGAGCCCTTTATTTATAGATAGAGAAAAAGGATTACAAGACAGAGAAAACCAATGTGGGACGCTAAAATACACATAATTGGGTCCAATACTCCCCCTCAAGCTAGAACAGGTTTAGCTTGGAAGAAGAGTCTCACAAAATAGAAGAAATCACAAAGACCGAACACACTCCTCAAGCTGGGGTCGTGAATGCTGTGGATACCCAGCTTGGCGCATAGAAAATCCAGGCAAGCCTTTTGTGAAGACGTCGGCAAGCTTATGAGCAGTTGGAATATAGCTAAAGCTGATATGTTTTTGTTCAAGGTGATGGCGAAGAAAGTCATAGTCAATCTCAATATGCTTTGCGTGTTCCTGGAAAACCTGATTAGAAGCAATCTTTGTGGCCGCCTAATGATCACACCAAATATGAGCAGAATTCTATGGCAGAAAACCAATTTCATGAAGAAGTTGACGAAGCCATAGAATTTCAATAGTGACTGTGGTCATTGCACGGTATACAGATTCAGCACTGAATTTGGAGATGACAGTTTGGATCTTGTTTCGGCAGGAGATTAAGTTACCATCCAAAAAAACCGCAAACCCAGAAGTAGACTTTCGTGTAGTCAAGCAACCAGCGTAGTCGGCATCACAGAAGGCCTCAATGTCCAGATAATCGTTATGTGAATACTAAAGATCACGGACAAGGTCTTTCTTAATGTATTTGACAATTCGAAAGATAGCGTCCCATTGAGATTTAGTCAGATGTTCCATGAATTGATTGACCTTGCTGACAGCGCAGACAATATCCGAAAGAGTCATAGTAAGATAATTGAGTTTGCCCACAAGACGACAATACCTATCCGGATGAAAAAATGGGTCAGTAGCAACATGGAGGGACCATTCCCCTGGTTCAAGAGGAGTGTCAACGACGGTTGCTTGAGACAAGTCAGTATCCTGCAAGATATCCAATGCATATTTTCGTTGTGAAAAGAAAATACTGGTTGGAGAACAGGAGACTTCAATACCAAGAAAATATGTCAGAGGACCTAGGTCTTTGGTATGAAACTGTTGTTGAAGATAGGCCTTGAGATGGGCAATATCATGTGAGTCGCTACCATTAATAATGATATCGTCAACATACACAACCAACATGATGCAGCTAGAGAAAGTTTTTCGACAAAAACAGTGTGATCCACATACTTTGAAATAGACCAAATGTAGTGATGACAGTGCATAATCTACCAAACCATGCACAAGGAGGCTGTTTGAGCCCATAAGAGACCGACAAAGCCGACAGACATGAGAACCGGCCCCTGAGGCAAGGAAGTCAGGAGGTTGTTACAGATATACTTCTTTTTCAAAAAAAACCATGCAGAAACACATTTTTGACATCAAGTTTATGAAGAGACCAATTATGAGCAGTTGCAAGAGATACGGATAATCGAACAGAGACCATTTTAGCAACAGAAGAGAATGTATCGAAATAATCAAACACCATATGTCTAAGCAAAGCATTTCGCCACAAAAATGGGCTTTAAAGCGATGGAGAGTACCATTTGCATTTAGACAACTGTATAAATCCATTTGCTACGAACAACTCGTTTACCTGCCGGAAGGAGGACCAGATCCCAGGTGTGATTGTCGTCCAGGACCTGCAATTCATCCTGCATTGCTCGAAGCCAACCAGGGTGAGATTTAGCCACGGCAACTATGCAAGGGACCGATATCGTCTCCGAAGCGGAGAAGCCTTTGTATAAAGTTGTGTATAGAGGATTAATCTGGCAAGAACGAGTACCTTTTCGTAATGCAATCGGCAAGTCATCGGCGCTCATAGCAGGGGTGACGAACGAAGTTCGGGAAATAGTGCCCTTGGTCTGGATAGGGGGCATGTTTGATGGACAACGAGAGTCGACAAAGCCAAACCGAAGATTATCAGATCTGGACACCGGCGGTAGAGGTGGGTGGATGGTGAGAAAAAGACATTCATCGATGGTAGTATCGGGGTGGTAAAGGGTGGAGAGGATGCGAATGGAGAGTTCACAATGAAGGAGACATCAGCGGAGATAATATAACGTCACAAGTCAGGAGAGAAACAACGGTAGCCACGTTGGGTACAAGAGTAGCCCAGAAAGATGCAACAGAGGGCTTTGGGGAGAAATTTTGAGAGATGGGGACGAGTGTCACAAACATAACAGAGACACTCAAACACGCGAAGTGGAATAAGGTGAGGATAAAGAGAGGGGAATAGAGCCTGAAATGGACTCTCCCCCTGAAGGATAGAAGAAGGAAGACGATTGATAAGATAGGCGGTAGTAAGAATCGCATCCCCCCAAAAAGGAAGAGGTGTCTGCATGTGAAATAATAAGACCCAAGTAGTTTCCAGAATATGACGATGTTTACGCTCGACCACAACATTCTGTTGAGGGGTATTGGGCAGGATTTTTGATGGAGGACACCGTGATGTTTGAGAAACTGGTGAGGGGAAGAGGATAAATATTTTTGGTCATTGTTCGAGCAGAGACATTTAATAGGCATGGAGAATTGAGTGCGAATTTCATGGTAAAATGTCTTGAAAATATCACACCTCAAAACGATCACGAAGGAGATATAGTCATGTCATCCGAGAGAAGTCATCAATAAAGGATACATAATAATGGTACCCTAACTGATTGGGGACCCTGCAAGGACCCCATACATCGGAATGAACTAAGTCAAAAAGGTTAGTCGCGCGCGTCACCAAACGAGGAACATAAGACGTCTAATGATGTTTGGCAAACATACAAGATTCACAATGGATGGAAATGTGCAGATGGAAATGTGGGCAAAGCTTATATATTACTGAAGTCGGTGGATGGTCATGGCGAAAATGTAGGTCGAGGGCACGAGCAGAGGTGAATGGGCAAGCAAGGGACGATGGGGTATCGACCATGCACACCCCATCACTAAAACGGCCTCTGTTAAGTTCCCGATTCGTCAATTGCTCCTAAAAAACAACACCAAAGGATGTAAAAATAGCATTACAATTTAAGTCCTTTGTGACTTTATTGATGAAAAGAAGATTAAAAGAATTGTGAGGAACATGAGCCACTGAAGTCAAGCGAATCGAAGGAGTTAAAGAGCATGTGCCAAATCCCGCTATAAAAATCGTAGATCTGTCAACAACAGTAATTGCAGTGGCACCAGTATACGGACGATAAGTAGTAAGCATACTTGTAGCACCTGTGAGGTGATCAGAAGCACCAAAATCAACCAAGCAGTCGGTCGATGAGATACACACGCAGTAGGGCCACCAGTCTGGGCAATAGAGGTTGAAGCGGAGTCAAGTGGCAAAGCAGTCCGATGAGTGGATAAGCGCAATTTCGGCCATAGAGAGTTCCAAGTTGTGATGGATGGTGTATGGTGTATGGTGTATGGTGGACTGGGCAGCAGGGTACTAGTATAGATAGTCAGATAATGCCTTGGTAGGAATAGTCGGCTCAATAGTATTAAGGCGTGCAAAAACAACACGCAGCAGGACACTAATCGAATGTCTAGCGGGAACAGTTAGAGTGCATCAATTGTGCGGCGACACAACAGCAGGGGCATGTGGGAACAAGCGTTGCGTTTAGAACAGCATTAGAGGAAGGGGCGGCTGGAGGTGTAGCCTGGGGCGCAAACCAAAGTCGACGCATAGGTGTGCACAGTAAGGACCGCGGATCGAAAGTGTCGTCGTGTGACAGGAGAGTGCGGCAGCCGTCAGGGGATGTGCGCAGGAAGAGTTGTCGTCGGTAGGGGCGTCGAGGTGCGCCTGGGTAGTCCGACGCCATCAGGGATAGCGGGCAGAGGTGCAGTCACCAGGGGAGCCACATGGGTGGTCGGGCGCACCAGGAGAAACATGCGCGCAGGGAGGACGCACAGGGAGGAGCGGGGCTAGGGTTCTAGCGTTGAGGAGAGGGCAGCGTCGACGCGGCAGGGAGGAGCGACGGGCCCAGAGCGGAGGCGTAGGGGGTCATTGATCTGGGTGGAGGGGCGGTGAGTCGTCGAGGGTGGTCGCGTGGGAGGGGAGTCGCGTCTGGAGGGGAGTCGCGTCTAGAGGGGGTCGTCGGGGGCTAACGCGGCCGCTAGAGAAGGGGGGCGCAGAGAGTCACGCAGGGCGGCGTCGAGGGGGGGAACACGGGAGGGACGGCTAGGGTTAGGTAACCTCCTTTAATACCATGTAGAACCGTACTCCTTACCTCAATGAGAGGCAGAGCACTTTATTTATAGATGGAAGAAAAGGATTACAAGACTGAGCAAACCAATGTGGGACTCTAAAATACACATAATTGGAACCAACAGTTGGTTATAAACATTAGGAGAAGCTAGTTCTTTCAGTGTTCAATTTTCTGTTGCGAAATCGTCGGAAGACACAACAACAGAAACGAGAAAACGAAAGAAAGAAAGCAATAAGGACACAGCGATTTACGTGGTTCGGGAATAATCCCTACGTCCACGGGAGTGGCAGAATTTCACTATTCGGGAGCAACAAATTACAGAGGTTTTTCAGTGGTAAGTTCTATCAATATCAAGGTTGAAGTTTTCATGATCAGTGTGTGGAAGCCTTAGTATACAAGTGATGGTGATTTTAAAATAAGGTTTCAACCAAAAACAAGTGGAATTCAGCAAACATATTTGTATAACAAAGATTTTCAGTCACAATAGACAAGACCGACAACAACAATTACAAAAATACCAAAATTCATTAGCAGTCAAAACTAGTTCAAAATAAATTTTCAGCAAGAAAAATATGAATTCAGCAACAATTTAAAACAAACTCAAGCATGATTTTTTGTGCAAAAATTGTGCAGTTTGAAAAGAACCTTTTTAGGTGAAAATCTATAGAATAAAAACTCATCAAAATGTTCTCATTGTTTTTCAGAATTTTAGTGAATATTCAAGAATTTTTTTAGAATTTTTTTGCAACTTCCCCTGCAATTACACCAATTGAAGAAAAGGATTTTCTAGTTGCCTGAATCCTCTTTAAATTTTAGAACTGGGATGCACTGTTATAGTGCGCCCAAGGTCAGTCTCTAGGAGGTCTTAAACAAAACGTTCTTATCACAAGAATTAATTTATATTGATTATCTTTTTATTGATAAAGTATGTATTTTGGTTATTTATCTTTTTGTTTTTTTCTAATGAGTGGACTAACAGTTTTTAAAGCAAACATTGGAAATAGCTTTGAAGAGGGGATGTCCTACTCCTAGTTTGAACTCCTAATTCTTTCCCAATATCTAAAAGTATTCTCTCCAATAATGTTTTCCCAATGAAATGCTCATAATTATAATCCATGTATTTGACATCATGTAAATTTTGAGAACCACTACCCCAATCAAAGAGATTGAACTTCTTGAATTAGAGTTGGTTGGTGTGACTAGAAATGATTAATCATAGGGACCATATTGAATGCTTACTATACTCTCAACTCTAATTCGAGAGTTGAGATATTCTAATATAAAACAACAATAGATTCCACTCCTATTTGGATGGTATTTACAAGTCACGCTAAAAAAATAATAACCGCTAATCAGAATGTTATTGCAATTCAAATAAGGGAAATGAGAAAAAAGGATGTGTAAGGAAACAATCAAAGAAGTACTATCAATAAACATCACCAGAATGAAAAAATTCAGAGAAAATAGAAAATGGAAAGTAAATGAGTTTTGCAATGAAGTCACCGGGAGGTTCTCCCGGGGTTAGTCCACCAAGATGTTTATCCTGTCACGTCTAAACTACTCAGCATCTCCATCTTCACAGTCATGAGATTTTCATAGAATACACACACCAAAGTCAGAAACAATGAGAGAGGAGACAGAGGGTTTCTCTCAAACTATAATTACATTTATCTAGAATCTTCTAAAAAAATACAATTGTTGAATATATCCCCCAGCCCGAGTCGAAATAGTTCTAAATTTCAGTTTCAAAATTAATGTCAACTCATGCATGGAAAGTCACTAGAGCTTCAGTCGCTTGGAGTAAGTCGACTTCAGTGAACTGAGAGCATCCCTTCAACCGATTCCATACCTCTAAGTCATATCCATATTGGATCCATGCCATCATTCTTCTGGACATGTTTGAATCTTGGTTAAACCATTAGACGGACTCGGGTTCACTCATTATTGACTCGGCCAGTTCATTCCAAAGACCTGGCTTCCTCTATTAGCCTTTATTCTAGTTCATTATTGACTTTAAATCAAATTAGCAGCCTCTTTCCTTCAGAAATATTCATATCAAAACCAATAACAAAAACTCATAAACGGTCTTCATTTTGAATAATATCAGACAAATGATCAACATTCTACTTCTGTTAAAACGTAAGAGACATAGTAAAAGCCATGAATATTAGAAAGAAAAAAAAAACATAGTGGTTACATCGAAGCCAGTACTCAATTTATCAAGACAAACCCGCCACTAAGCGACATTCCAACAAATCAGCAAATACCATCACTGGGTTCGACCTACTGGTTCCAGAGCTTCAACAGTCACCACACTGTTCCCTCGAATCACCACCATGCCAATATCATTCTTTTCGCTGCCATTCAATTCAACAGTGTTGTCAACGACCAGATTCATAAACTGGTCAAAACCACGAAGCGTTCCAACCACCATGCGATTAGCATTCAGCTTAATCTGAAGCTGTTTGTCCATGTATTTCTTGAGATCCGGAGGCTGACCTGATCGACTCATAATGGGAAGACGGAAGAAAACGAAAGAGCGAGTGCAAGAAAAATTCCTGAACTCCCGGTGATATCCCTATTTTTCCCAGAACCAAGCTCCAGCAACCGATAGGGATGGGAAAAAAAAGGAACTAAAAACAGATCCGAAACCCCACTCGCGGTTTAATGTTTATTTTGTTTTATTTTGTTTGATGTATATGTGTATATATATATATATAATAAATTTTTAAAAAATATTTATAATACTGTTTTTTATTCTGAATTACCAACATTAAACTAATCTCAAAATTTTGAGACCTCAAGTATGATAAATCCACAATGAAATGGGCTATGAAAGGCACACACCTAGCTTTTTAATAATCTCAGGCCACCTCAAGTATGATAAATCCACAAGGAAATGGGCTACATCAAAAAGACACAGACCTAGTTTTTTAATAATCTCGATCTGAGCATTAAGGTTTTCGTTGTGTCGAGCAGCCTAGTTAATTTGACCACATCTGTGGCCTTGACCTTTTGGATAACGACCTCTCCTCCAAGGTTTCACACGTTGTCAATGCCCATCAAAGGCCTCTGATTCACTCCCCACAACAACTGTCTGAACCTCCTCTCTCTCAAAGAGATCATCACCCTCACTGTTTTTCTTCTCTATGAGGGTATTGACCTCATCACCATGGACTTCTTCTTTTCCAAAGATATCTATATATCTTCTAAACTTGGCATTTTTCCGCTGACGTGTCACCAATATAGGAAGCCACGTCTCCCAATCCTTGTCTTCATTTCTCAAATATCTCTCCCGACCCCGACTGCCTCGATCCACCGCTCTCATTTGGCCTCCAAATCTTCTAGGGTTCCACCGCTCGCCTTCTTCCTCTACCGCTCGCGTCTTCCTTCCACAATTGCCTCTACAATCTTTACCTCCATCCCCCTCGCCTACTCCGTCCTCTCCACCTCTGACCCTGTCGCGACTTCCCTCTCCCTAATCTCCGGTATCTGCTACTCCAATATTCTTTCGTCGTTGTCAAAATATCTCGCTCCGCATGCTCGATCTTCAGTTCCTCCTCATTCAGTTCCTCCACCTCCAGCTCCTACAATTGAGGCCCAAAATTCCCCAGTTTCCTCCTCCATAATCCGCAAATCCAACCCCCGACACTTTAGCCTATCCACTGCCTGTCGCTTTGCTCCATCGTATGCAGTGGCCGTCATTTAGGGTTTCTCCTCTCCTCCTCCGCGGAAACCCGCCTCCTGCATTTCCGTGGCTACCCCCGACACTCCCGCGTATCCACTCCCCTTGGATTACCTCCGGCGTATCCAGTGCCCGGCGAATAGGGTTTCAGATCATCCATCAAAATCCAGCTTTTGCATATCTGCGGCTACCTCTACCTCGACGGTATGATCTAAACTCTATCCCATCGGTTTTGATCATATGTTTCTACCTGCGATTATTATATTCTAAAAGTTGGTCGCAGTTTTAGCAGGTGGGAAGGTACATCGCGCATCGTCCTCCTGTACTTCGCACAGACGACGTATTCCATATTCCGTTGTTGGTTAACCCGTCAAAAAGCTACGGTTTGAATTTATTTTCTGTATCTCCATTTTCACTGCTTACAAAATCATCGGCCTGGCAGCTGATGCTGATAATTTCTGTGTATACCTCAGTATACACAACGGAACGTTTAATTTCTCCTAGAACATTGAAAATTTTTTAAACCCGTTTTAATTGTTTCCCAACTGTTGCAAAATACTCTTGCCTAACCTTTCTGCAATATTCTCTGTTTATGGAGTCCTATTTCTCTACTGTAATTAATGTTATAATTTCTGTGTAATTAGTTATTTATTGCACCTTACATTTCTTCTTACCTTCACAGCAACACAACTAGGACATTAACTTTCTTTGTATGCAAATGAGGATGTCAGTGCATTACTGATTTGTCTGCATTCATACATTGACCAGCAGAAATTCATTCGGCTACACAAGTAACGGTAAGCCTGATAAAGTACTCTGCTCCTTTAAGCTGGTTAATCCTTTGGAATGTGTACTAATATGAATGGACAATTTACTCAGGTTGTCCTTGGTTCAACAACTGCGGTACCTACTGCAAGGTCTGTTATCTAAGTCCATTAGGATACCTATCCATTCAATACTATAATATATTGTTAACAGGTTTACATTACTTTACTAAACTATCATAGTACTTAATCCTACTTCAATAGGATTAAGTCTCATTTTTTTGAAGGCATCTATGTTCTTATATTCTAAATATGTGAGCACAATTGTTCAACTAACCGTAGCACTTACTACAAGCACAATCTAAGTACTACTGAACTGCTGATTTTTTCATGAACTTTGCTATATGCACATTAGAAAAACTAATTATACAGAAATAGTAGTACCGACGATTATTTATTTGAAAAATTGTTACTGTAATGGTTTACATTATATTTCTCATATTATACTTATTCTGTTAGAGATGACAACACTATTTATCATGGTTACGCGGTCATGTTCAGTTTCTTAACACGCAAATAAATAGACAAACAGAACAAATATGCACTCACCATCAAGATATAAAGACGCACGATTTCAAAGAAGATTACTACGACAACAATGTCAATCATGTTGTCTTCTAAATACTGAAATAGATTCTTTATTTAAGAATCAACAACTTACATGTTTACTATATTACCAAATCGACAGGTAGAATGAACACTGAAAACATTACTGCACCAGAACCTCTAACGCCATATGAGCGGAAACAAACAGAAAGTGGTATGTCTTCATTTTCCATGACTTTTTCAACTCTGATCAATATAGCCAAACATTATCTTCAAACTGTTTAAACAAGTTCAATGATGTCTGACAGGGTATAATCTTACAGTAATGGCAGTTTTATGTTAATAATGCCTATAGGAAATTGTTTTACACCAGAACTGGTCACACCAGCTACTGACACTGTATTACGTTGCCGCATTCCTTTATCATCTATATCCATAAACGGTTAGTTCTACTTACTGTCTCCCATTGAATTATTTATGATTACTATCTGAAAATATACTAACCATGTATTCGTACAACTATGCCATTCCCTATTCCACAGTACCTCGAGAGTATTCAGAGCCATCAACGACATATGGCGGCTCAAAGAACAAAAAAAAAACGAACAAACACCACGATATGACATGGTCTTCCTTTCAGTAAACATCTCTGCATTTAAACTTCTGTTACATTTATTGTGAATACTATACATTACAGTTTCACAACTTACAGTCCTAATACCAATCTTACAAGGTACGAATTCTATTGGTTGTACTATTAGGGGGTCCAATGATGCATCCTCATCACAGTAAGCACCAAACAACCCACTACGTTTAGTCTTCTATATGGTAAAATATTCACTCTTACGAATACTTCTATTTTTTCAAACAGTGCTAATTATACTACAACTGAAAACTGTATACATCTGTCATCCACAGGTATTTTTCACATTACAACTTTCGTCTCGCATTTATTATGTATAAATCCCTTCATATATACTCCCTTTTTTATATCGTCTAACATCTTGACATATCGTTTCTTACAAAGGAGATATTACCAACCATGCAGGATTCACAGAAACAACTGATGAACAAGTTTCAATGATAGGTACATACATGGATACTACTCCTTCAACGACATGTGAGATATATCCTGCAATCAACAACGAAGGTATGTCAACTTGGACATACTATTAGCAATATTCCACTTTTTAACTCTTTATAATAATACTAAATATTCACCAGCAGCAACTAACTAGATTTATTAATGATGCAGCTATGCCAATACATCATCAAACTGCTGAACAAACAGGTGGTTTACATTAACTAAAATCATTAATTACTACACATAGTCCTTATGGGATTTAAAGTTAAACAGAATCTATATTTTTCATTTCATATCATCTATTCCAATCCTTTTCTCTTCAGAAAATTTCGACTGCGGAGACCCTTCGAACATATGCGAAAACTGCGGTTCTACCTTCTGGATTGAAGAGAGGAATAAAAAATATAGCCATAAACATGTCCCCTGTTACTCAATATGTTGCTCACTGGGAAAAATATCTTTACATCCTTTGCCTGCATGTCCCCTATACCTTAGAACTTTGCTATTCAGTAAAAGCTGTCCAACTTCTAAATCATTCCAAGATCACATGCACATATACAACTCTATGTTTGCATTCACGTCATTGGGAGGCAAAGTAGACAAATCTATGAACTGTGGTGGGTCTCCAAATATTTTTAGATTAAACGGACAAAACTACCATCACATTGGTAGTTTGTGTCCTTCCGATGGACAACCACCCAAGTTTTCTCAACTCTATGTATATGATACTGCAAATGAAGCTCAAAATAGAGTACGGGCAATCAGGTATGTAATGTTGTATATAGTAATACACAAACATTGTCTCTTGAATTTCTCACCACTACTTGACACTATCTTATGCAGTTTTGATGACAAAAACAAAGAGTCTATTATTGATGTCAATATTGTTCAAAAGCTACAGAATATGCTTCATCAACATAACAGTTTATCACATCATTTCAGAACAACAAGGGATATTATTGAGACGCAGGGCATTACAAATTAAAAAATGAGACTACTTAGAAGAAGAGGAAGGGATGCACAGACATACAACTTACCAACTACTTCTGAGATTGCAATGCTCATTGTCGGCGACATTGAAGATCTAAATAATTAAAGAGATATCATCATTCAAGGAAAAGATGGAGGCTATCAATGAATTGATGAGATTCACCCACTATACCTTCCTCTTCAATATCCATTGATTTTCACGGGTGGAGAGGATGGATATGTTGACAATATATCCCATCGCACTACACCATTTAATGACAACGCAAAAGTCAGGAATGTTACAATGCGAGAGTATTTCTCCTTTCACCTTCATTCCCGTTCCAATGATTCTTCCAGCCTTCTATTCTCTAGGAGGCTTCTTTAACAGTTTATTGTAGATGCATACACAATGATTGAGTCTCAGAGATTATCTTTTATTTGCTACAACCAGAAGCGCTTAAGGGTAGAACTATACAATGGGTTGCAAGATGCTTTCCTTAGGGGTGATCGGGATGGTTCCTTATGTGGGAAGCGTATCATTTTACCTTTAACATTTACAAGCGGCCCAAGATATATGATTCAGAATTACCAAGATGCAATGTCAATCTGTTGTAACACCCCAGGTAAATAATGAATATGGAATTTTCATATTTATCCATATTTGTGAATAAAATATTAATATGACTTTAAAGGGGACGCTATGCTCGATGGCGTACCCAACACGCAACAACGAGTTTCTTGGGAATCTTACGTTGCACTCTAATAATAAAATAATATTAATTCAAATGGTAGTTAACATGTAGCCGTTGTATTGGCGGGAATGGATAGAAATAACTAAATATGATTATATATGTTTTTTAAATGTTTTTACATTTATCCAATAAAAGCTAAAGGCTTAAAATACGGAAAGAATTCAATTTTAGGCGTATATGCCCTAGTTTTCACTAAAGGTTCACTTATCGCCTTTTAATGGAGAACTGTCATTAAATATAGTTTTTTTTCACTCTTAAACATTCTTTTGGACCAAATAAAACTCTTATTAATAATCGGGACATCAAATTTTACTTTGTGTAATTTTTTGGTATTTTTCCGATAAAGTTCATTTTTTTAATGAATAGTGTAAAATGTTGTATTTTAATTCAAAACCTCTTTTTAATCTAATTTATTTATATGATTAGATTATATTTTGAATTGGTTTTAAAGTGAAATTAAAAAATATTTTTACCATTAAATCCAATAGTGGTCGTTGGAATTAATTTCACTTTGAAATCAGACTTAAACTAGTGTCAATCTTTTGATACTTATTGTTTTATAAAAACACGCTATTTGCTCTGACAGCGGGAATTAATTATTAAATTAATTAATGTGACTAATATGTTCTGAATTTTGTAAAACGGACTTCATTTTTGAATTCAGAATATCAAATATAGCTTAGGGTGAATTTTTGGGATTTTTCTGAAAAACTTCAATTTTTGATGAATAGTGAAACCACTAAGTGGTACTTATAAAAACTGATTTTCCGTTTAAATGAAATTTTGTCATCATTGTGTTTTGATTTTCAAAAATCCGACATACATGGTTGTCATTAAGAAGTAAAATGTGGTTCAATGAGATTATAATAATTTTTTGGTGAATAGTAACTTATTAAGTTCTTAATCGCGATTAGAGGTAATTAGTGTAATTTAAGGTAAAAATGATATTATAAGAATGTGAAAACACCATGAAACTTGTCCTACACCTATTGGGTGAGTCATGGCCGACCAAGACAAGCCATGGGCCAACTTGGGGACCCCATGGAGACACTTTGGTTGGGAAATGACATAAATAACTTTTTATTTAATGTTAAAATTAAATTGACACAAACATGAGTTGTTTTACTAAAACAATTTTTAAGTAGGGTTACACAGGTCCAAATTTTGATTATAAATAGTAATTGGAAAGATAAAAAGATTTCATACATCATAGTATTTTTTTTATAATTTTTAGACATTAAAATAAATTAAATTATTTATGACATAATAATGATGCAGCGATGACATCATTATTTGACGATTTAAATAAAATGGAAAGATAATGTAAAATCTATGAACTACACATGTCCAAAACCAATTGAATGAGTGGATTTCGAAGACTTATCACCTTATACACGAATTATATCAATGTGGGACCTTTTTAAACCGAAACACATTTTCAAATAAAGTAATATTTCTTTACTTTCCAAAAGTGCCCCTCCTCTCCTCTTATAAAAGGCCCCCACCTCTACCTCATTTCACACACTCCTCAAGCCTTTGGCTCGGCCAAACCCTGCCCATTTACTCTCTCCACATCCCTCTCCTCATCCTAGAGGATTCCCTTGGGTAGAATCCTTTCAAAGGAAGCCTTTAGGCTCAAATCAAAAGGAGTTACACTTTTAAAGGTAATTCACTCTCTCATGTTCATTTGTTTTATTTTGCTTCTCCAACCCCCTAAACTCTTTTTATTTACTTCTTTTGTAACAACACCAGTATCTTAAATATACTAGGATGTTGTTATAAGATTTATTCGAGCTACACTCTCACAAAACTACATCAAATGGTTAAAGAACATACGGTTTCCGTGGATGGTGAAATTCTGCCTCCCGAAACGATGATTGTTCAATACTCATTTAACACCTTCAAAGGTGGCCATTATGATGTCACTATTTTTATATATGATATATAATATGTTTATGTTTTATTTATGATTCTTTATTTTTCATTTTTGTCTTACCTTTATGGCTTCCATTATGGGTATACGCGATATCTTCATTTAAGGAAGTGCGGACTACCGCCCCCTCAAAGTGATTTGATTCGTTAAATACCATATGTGGGATGTATAAAAGATGGAAATATGATATTATATATTATATTATACTGTAATTATAATATACCTTTATATAATTATTTTTCCATTCTATAAAATACGAAATAGAAATGAAAGTAGCATTCATGCGTACGTACGGCTTACCGTCTCCATGAACGGTGCATTTCATTTCTTACCTCTAAATGATTATGTAATGTTATAAATGCATGCATGTACTGGATATATATGACATATATGATATCTACATAATGAATACAATTCTGGATATAATAAACATTTGGCCACACGAACAACATGTAATTGTAAGAAGTCCACTTTCGACTTAAGAACCAAATATCGGCAAAACAAATATTATTAACTTAAATGATTACATAATGTTTATGACATGGTAATAAGTGGTATAAAAGAACTAATGAACTTGAAAAAGGGTTCTTAAGGAATTATAAATTAACTCAAGTTTATTATTCAGGAGATTAAAGAACGATCGAGTTAAGTCGGACCCGAGGTAAGGGATCTTACTCCTCTCTTTCTTTTTAAGTACACTCTTTTATGTCATTCCTTTTAAATCTAATCTTTCTTGTTATTGGGATGATCTTTTATATTAATCCTACTGTAATTTTTATGTTCATGTGATGAGATACCCTATTCTCTCTCATCAATCCATTTTGGAAGTTTTGATTGGCGTCGTTAGGCTGCCGAACCTTCGTAAGAGATCTAACTTCTCTCTTTCTTTTTAAGTACTCTCCTTTATGTCACTTCTTTTAAGCTCCTATTTGTAATGTTGGGGGATGTTCTTTTATATTCCTCTTGCTGTACATTATATTTTAATGTGATGAGATACCCTATTTGATCTCATCAATCCATATTCGGAAGTTTTATGTGGCGCCGTTAGGCTGCCGAGTTTTCGTGAGGGATTTTTCATCTCACTTTTATTCCCGTGAGATTTATGCTACATTTGCCACAAATTCCATTGAGTGGTGTATGTACTGCCCATTATTCTACTCTTTGTATAATATACTTTCGTTTATGAGTATTTACATCAATGACCTATTGTCTTTCTTTCATGGGGTGTATGTTTTGAAAGATACCCAAGTCGGTAAGGGAACCTTTCATCCTCCTCTTTTTTAAAAGACTTCTTTTATTGGGTCTTTTAATTTACATATTTTTATGTTGGGATATGTTCTCATACATCCTTATTGATGTAAATTTTATGTCCAAGTGATGAGATACACTTTTTATCTCTCATCAACTCATTTTGATGTGATGCCGTTAGGCTGTCAAGGGAACTTTTTAACCCAATTTCGATTTCTTTGGGTTCAACTTGTAGTCATTGAATATGTCATCCATTGAATATGTGTGAATGACCTTTTATTGTTTTACACTTAATATCCACTTATATTGGGTGTATATATATTTTTCACACATATTTTTTGAGATTTATTTGTCCTTAATTTAAGGATACCTTCTTTATAAGGGATTTCATCACATTTGACATTTCTATTGAGGGTTCATTGTTGTTATGCACTAATTCACTCTTATATGGTGTATATACTGTCCTTTGGAGTATTATATCATGAATCCTTTTATTCTCATGATATTATAAATTTTTTACTAAATGTTATTCCTCGATTATTTTATTCAAGTGTCTCTAATTTTGGTAAAACCCCTTTAACCAAAATATCGTTTTAAATGTTTTAATTATTTGTTCTTATTAATATCCATGTTTTCAAAATGGTTTTAAGGATTTATTTATATGGATATTAATGGTTTAAAATGTTAAAAGCTTCAAGGTGGTATGGGACACTTTGATTCAAAAATCTCTTTATTAAATGTTTTAAATGGTTTTGGAAATGGTTTCTTTTTGAATGGATTCATTATTTCAATATCCTAAAATTTTATATTGTGATTGAAATGTGGAAATGTTATGTTTCCTTTATTCATGTTTATGTGATACGATTATGTTATGGTTCTTGGGCATTGTTATGAAGAACGGGTGGTTCCGTGATAAACTAAGGGCGGGTGAGCCCGATATAGCTCTCCAATGCATTGGGTAACGCGAAGGAGTGAAACGTTAATGTTTCTCCGAAGAGATTTAGGGAATATACTGTGATGGGTATTCCAAACGTAACCAAGAGGGTTACTCCCTACGTAAGAATGTTATGAATGCCTCAAGTTACCTTTATGTCTTATGTTTTCTATGATTTATTCATGATTTGATATGCCTATATTTTATGGGTAAAGTATGATTTCATTCTTATGTATATATGAACTCATGTTTCCTTTCCATATTTTTATAACCCTTACTGAGCTTTTTATGCTCATCCCAAGTTTTTGAAATGTTTTTCACAGGTCAAGGGAAAGGTACATGATGTGATGATAGTGTCGAGGATGTGTCAAGAAAGAATCCATGTTTCATTTTAAATATGTTTTCGTTGATGGGAAGAATGAATATTGTCTTTTATGTAACCACTTTGTTTAAATGTGGAATGTAATGCAAGTTTCATGATCTAATTCTCTAAAACTCTAAACCTGAAAAGATCCTCAATGTGTAATCTTGTAATAACTCAAGATTAAGTAAGGTTTAAGGCTGGGGCCTTATAGTTGGTATCAAAGGTCGGTTTAGATAACTTTAGAGGTTAGGGTATTCTTTAAGCATAAGTGACATTACCATAATGGTTAGGATTTCAGAAAGAGTCCTAGTTTTAGATAAAGTGAATGAGTAAGTATATCTTAGTGTTTATCTTACTCATTAGTACATGATGGTTTTGTTGATATACTCACACTGACATTTCTTTTTTTAGTGAATGGCTGGATCTCGCAGGCACCAAAGTGACAATTGGATTGAAGGAAACTGTGGTGGATCTATGATTAAGATACTAGGTAAAATGGAGGATTCAATGAGGAAACTCATGGTTGTTCTAAACCAACTATCAAGGAGTCATGATCAACCACTTCAACCTTGGTGAGTTCTCTAGTGCATCATGTACGAGATGGCCAACTCGATGTGGAAATTCAGCTAATAATTATTAAGGTAACCATTAGGGTTTATATGATCCTTACTTTTGAGGTAATTATGGGTTATTATATGTTCTGATGGAAAATGAAAGGCATGAGATAAACTTGAGGTTAAAATATGTTATGATCATCTTTGAAGATTTTATCTCATTTTGGGGAATGTTTTAAGAATTATATAGTTTTGAAAAAAGGACAACACGCAGACCGTGTGACAACCCGTCGCGTCGGACAAAGCTGCGGGAATCGAACCCACAACCAAAGTGCGACTGGTATTTATCGCCTACCACTGGACTACGTGAAGTCCCTGGTTAGTTTGACTGATTCTTTTTAGTTATATGATTTTATGAATTAAGAGTAAGTTGATTTTGGAGGATATGTGATTAGGATAATTACTTTCCAATGTGAGGCTTTAGGAGCGACTAATGTTGTTTGGAGATAAATGTTACGATTTAACTTGGAAGACTATGTGACTAAATCCTTCAAATATTTGGGTTTCAATCTTATATTGGTTTACTTTGAAGAATTTTATGGACAAATTGTTTATCGGATGGTCCTCATTGAACTTTGGGTTTTGTTGGACAAATTTTGGAGATTAAGAATAGATTTTCTTTTTTATAAGGGGTTATCCTTTTCTGGATTATCTGATCTTGTACTAACCTTTTTGGTTTTGGTTTTGGTTTTGGTTAAAGCCTAAATACATGGGATGTATATAGTTCTCTTTTGGGGATTAGGTGATTCTCTAGAAGTTGATTATAATACTCTTGATGCGAACAAGTCTCCTTAAATACTCGTCTTTTGGAAAAAATATGAGTTTGACTAAGGAATCTAGTAAAAGTTGAAAGTCAACATGATAAGTGATTATGCTTCCTTATGAATAAATTCCTCAATAAAAAGTAACTTAAAACAAAAATGTTGTCTATTAACTTTTCCTACTGGGGAATCGAATACCGTTTAACCCATCACAAGTTTGTGATTTTCTCATGGTTAACTTTCTCCTAAACATGTTTTCTATCACTCTCCATGAGAACATGAACCTATGTTTTCTCCTCCATGTCCATATTTTCATACTTGGAATCCTAGTATGGGTTAACTTGGGTGACCTTTGTACTTATCTTTCTTTATTTTATTTTTTTTTACCGACTTTTGTTCCGATGTGGGACTTTCAAGGATGTTTCCAAGCGCAATTTTAAAATTGCGAGGACGCAATTCCCAAAAGGGGGGAAGGATATAACACCCCAAGTAAATAATGAATATGGAATTTTCATATTTATCCATATTTGTGAATAAAATATTAATATGACTTTAAAGGGGACGCTATGCTCGATGGCGTACCCAACACGCAACAACGAGTTTCTTGGGAATCTTACGTTGCACTCTAATAATAAAATAATATTAATTCAAATGGTAGTTAACATGTAGCCGTTGTATTGGCGGGAATGGATAGAAATAACTAAATATGATTATATATGTTTTTTAAATGTTTTTACATTTATCCAATAAAAGCTAAAGGCTTAAAATACGGAAAGAATTCAATTTTAGGCGTATATGCCCTAGTTTTCACTAAAGGTTCACTTATCGCCTTTTAATGGAGAACTGTCATTAAATATAGTTTTTTTTCACTCTTAAACATTATTTTGGACCAAATAAAACTCTTATTAAGAATCGGGACATCAAATTTTACTTTGTGTAATTTTTTGGTATTTTTCCGATAAAGTTCATTTTTTAATGAATAGTGTAAAATGTTGTATTTTAATTCAAAACCTCTTTTTAATCTATTTTATTTATATGATTAGATTATATTTTGAATTGGTTTTAAAGTGAAATTAGAAAATATTTTTACCATTAAATCCAATAGTGGTCGTTGGAATTAATTTCACTTTGAAATCAGACTTAAACTAGTGTCAATCTTTTGATACTTATTGTTTTATAAAAACACACTATTTGCTCTGACAGCGGGAATTAATTATTAAATTAATTAATGTGACTAATATGTTCTGAATTTTGTAAAACGGACTTCATTTTTGAATTCAGAATATCAAATATAGCTTAGGGTGAATTTTTGGGATTTTTCTGAAAAACTTCAATTTTTGATGAATAGTGAAACCACTAAGTGGTACTTATAAAAACTGATTTTCCGTTTAAATGAAATTTTGCCATCATTGTGTTTTGATTTTCAAAAATCCGACATACATGGTTGTCATTAAGAAGTAAAATGTGGTTCAATGAGATTATAATAATTTTTTGGTGAATAGTAACTTATTAAGTTCTTAATCGCGATTAGAGGTAATTAGTATAATTTAAGGTAAAAATGATATTATAAGAATGTGAAAACACCATGACACTTGTCCTACACCTATTGGGTGAGTCATGGCCGACCAAGACAAGCCATGGGCCAACTTGGGGACCCCATGGAGACACTTTGGTTGGGAAATGACATAAATAACTTTTTATTTAATGTTAAAATTAAATTGACACAAACATGAGTTGTTTTACTAAAACAATTTTTAAGTAGGGTTACACAGGTCCAAATTTTGATTATAAATAGTCATTGGAAATATAAAAAGATTTCCTACATCATAGTATTTTTTTTATAATTTTTAGACATTAAATAAATTAAATTATTTATGACATAATAATGATGCAGCGATGACATCATTATTTGACGATTTAAATAAAATGGAAAGATAATGTAAAATCTATGAACTACACATGTCCAAAACCAATTGAATGAGTGGATTTCGAAGAATTATCACCTTATACACGAATTATATCAATGTGGGACCTTTTGAAACCGAAAAACATTTTCAAATAAAGTAATATTTCTTTACTTTCCAAAAGTGCCCCTCCTCTCCTCTTATAAAAGGCCCCCACCTCTACCTCATTTCACACACTCCTCAAGCCTTTGGCTCGGCCAACCCCTGCCCATTTACTCTCTCCACATCCCTCTCCTCATCCTAGAGGATTCCCTTGGGCAGAATCCTTTCAAAGGAAGCCTTTAGGCTCAAATCAAAAGGAGTTACACTTTTAAAGGTAATTCACTCTCTCATGTTCATTTGTTTTATTTTGCTTCTCCAACCCCCTGAACTCTTTTTATTTACTTCTTTTGTAACAACAACAGTATATTAAATATACTAGGATGTTGTTATAAGATTTATTCGAGCTACACTCTCACACAACTACATCAAATGGTTAAAGAACATACGGTTTCCGTGGATGGTGAAATTCTGCCTCCCGAAACGATGATTGTTCAATACTCATTTAACACCTTCAAAGCTGGCCATTATGATGTCACTATTTTTATATATGATATATAATATGTTTATGTTTTATTTATGATTCTGTATTTTTCATTTTTGTCTTACCTTTATGGCTTCCATTATGGGTATACGCGATATCTTCATTTAAGGAAGTGCGGACTACCGCCCCCTCAAAGTGATTTGATTCGTTAAATACCATATGTGGGATGTATAAAGGATGGAAATATGATATTATATATTATATTATACTTTAATTATAATATACATTTATATAATTATTTTTCCATTCTATAAAATACGAAATAGAAATGAAAGTAGCGTTCATGCGTACGTACGGCTTACCGTCTCCATGAACGGTGCATTTCATTTCTTACCTCTAAATGATTATGTAATGTTATAAATGCATGCATGTACTGGATATATATGACATATATGATATATACATAATGAATACAATTCTGGATATAATAAACATTTGGCCACACGAACAACATGTAATTGTAAGAAGTCCACTTTCGACTTAAGAACCAAATATCGGCAAAACAAATATTATTAACTTAAATGATTACATAATGTTTATGACATGGTAATAAGTGGTATAAAAGTACTAATGAACTTGAAAAAGGGTTCTTAAGGAATTAGAAATTAACTCAAGTTTATTATTCAGGAGATTAAAGAACGATCGAGTCAAGTCGGACCCGAGGTAAGGGATCTTACTCCTCTCTTTCTTTTTAAGTACACTCTTTTATGTCATTCCTTTTAAAGCTCATCTTTCTTGTTATTGGGATGATCTTTTATATTAATCCTACTGTAATTTTTATGTTCATGTGATGAGAGACCCTATTCTCTCTCATCAATCCATTTTGGAAGTTTTGATTGGCGTCGTTAGGCTGCTGAACCTTCGTAAGAGATCTAACTTCTCTCTTTCTTTTTAAGTACTCTCCTTTATGTCACTTCTTTTAAGCTCCTATTTGTAATGTTGGGGGATGTTCTTTTATATTCCTCTTTCTGTACATTATATTGTAATGTGATGAGATACCCTATTTGATCTCATCAATCCATATTCGGAAGTTTTATGTGGCGCCGTTAGGCTGCCGAGTTTTCGTGAGGGATTTTTCATCTCACTTTTATTCCCGTGAGATTTATGCTACATTTGCCACAAATTCCATTGAGTGGTGTATGTAATGCCCATTATTCTACTCTTTGTGTAATATACTTTCGTTTATGAGTATTTACATTAATGACCTATTGTCTTTCTTTCATGGGGTGTATGTTTTGAAAGATACCCAAGTCGGTAAGGGAACCTTTCACCCTCCTCTTTTTTAAAAGACTTCTTTTATTGGGTCTTTTAATTTACATATTTTTATGTTGGGATATGTTCTCATACATCCTTATTGATGTAAATTTTATGTCCAAGTGATGAGATACACTTTTTATCTCTCATCAACTCATTTTGATGTGATGCCGTTAGGCTATCAAGGGAACTTTTTAACCCAATTTCGATTTCTTTGGGTTCAACTTGTAGTCATTGAATATGTCATCCATTGAATATGTGTGAATGACCTTTTATTGTTTTACACTTAATATCCACTTATATTGGGTGTATATATATTTGTCACACATATTTTTTGAGATTTATTTGTCCTTAATTTAAGGATACCTTCTTTATAAGGGATTTCATCACATTTGACATTTCTATTGAGGGTTCATTGTTGTTATGCACCAATTCACTCTTATATAGTGTATATACTGTCCTTTGGAGTATTATATCATGAATCCTTTTATTCTCATGATATTATAAAGTTCTGATTAAATGTTATTCCTCGATTATTTTATTCAAGTGTCTCTAATTTTGGTAAAACCCCTTTAACCAAAATATCGTTTTAAATGTTTTAATTATTTGTTCTTATTAATATCCATGTTTTCAAAATGGTTTTAAGGATTTATTTATATGGATATTAATGGTTTAAAATGTTAAAAGCTTCAAGGTGGTATGGGACACTTTGATTCAAAAATCTCTTTATTAAATGTTTTAAATGGTTTTGGAAATGGTTTCTTTTTGAATGGATTCATTATTTCAATATCCTAAAATTTTATATTGTGATTGAAATGTGGAAATGTTATGTTTCCTTTATTCATGTTTATGTGATACGATTATGTTATGGTTCTTGGGCATTTTTATGAAGAACGGGTGGTTCCGTGATAAACTAAGGGCGGGTGAGCCCGATATAGCTCTCCAATGCATTGGGTAACGCGAAGGAGTGAAACGTTAATGTTTCTCCGAAGAGATTTAGGGAATATACTGTGATGGGTATTCCAAACGTAACCAAGAGGGTTACTCCCTACGTAAGAATGTTATTAATGCCTCAAGTTACCTTTATGTCTTATGTTTTCTATGATTTATTCATGATTTGATATGCTTATATTTTATGGGTAAAGTATGATTTCATTCTTATGTATATACGAACTCATGTTTCCTTTCCATATTTTTATAACCCTTACTGAGCTTTTTATGCTCATCCCAAGTTTTTGAAATGTTTTTCACAGGTCAAGGGAAAGGTACATGATGTGATGATAGTGTCGAGGATGTGTCAAGAAAGAATCCATGTTTCATTTTAAATATGTTTCCGTTGATGGGAAGAATGAATACTGTCTTTTATGTAACCACTTTGTTTAAATGTGGAATGTAATGCAAGTTTCATGATCTAATTCTCTAAAACTCTAAACCTGAAAAGATCCTCAATGTGTAATCTTGTAATAACTCAAGATTAAGTAAGGTTTAAGGCTGGGGCCTTATATCTGTAATTGGGCAGGGCATCCCGATCTTTTTTTAACATTTACATGCAATCCAATGTGGCCTGAAATTTATCGATATGTTAAAGTAAACAATCTGCGCCCATCGGACTGTCCTCAAATACTATCGTGAATTTTCAACATAAAGATCCAACAACTCATGAAAGATTTACAAGAAGGATCCTTCTTCAGAAATTCTCGAGCAGGTGTGTAACTACGTTGCTAATCTATTCGTGCTTTTTAATTACTACCTCAACCAGAATTTGTTAAATGTTTTTTAAATTGTCTTCTTTTGTTTAATTTTCAATGTAGTTGTTTGTACAGTAGAGTTTCAAAAAAGAGGACTGCCGCATGTGTACATTCTATTATTTCTTAGTCTGGAAAGCAAGGTCGTCACTCCAGCAGACATTAACAGAATTGTTTCTGCAGAAATACCAAACAAATGTGACTTCCCAAAACTACATGAAGTGGTCGGCAATTTTATGATCCATGGACCTTGTGGTGAAGCCAACCGTCACTCGCCTTGTATGAGGAGTGGAAAATGCTCAAAGTATTATCCAAAAAAAAATTCTCCGCAGACAACTTCGGATGATGACGGTTATTTCGTCTATCAGAGAAGAAATACAGGTTGTACTGTTCTCAAAAATGGTTTAGCATTAGATAATCGGTTTGTGGTACCGTACAATCCTACTTTGCTCTTAAAATATAAAGCTCATCTGAATATCGAAGTTTGCAATCAGTCTTCCTCTATCAAATACCTTTTTAAATATATTAGCAAGGGGCACGATCGTGTTACCGCAACACTCTTTGATAGCAGCAATAAAGATCTTCAGGACAAGGGTGTCGATGAGATAAAAATGTATTATGACTGCCGGTACATCTCACCTTGTGAAGATTCTTGGAGGATTTTCTCTTATGATATCCACTATAGATATCCTCCAGTTGATAGACTGGAATTTCATTTACCAGGAGAAAACAATGTCACATATGCAGACTGTGATAAAATTGAAGATATCTTGAATAAGGCCAACATTTCTGATACCATGTTCACAGCATGGTTTAATGCAAATCAATTGTATCCAGAGGGCAGAAATCTTACTTATGCAGAATTTCCAACACGGTTTGTCTACCACTGTCGTGAAAAGAAATGGTACCCCCGCAAACATGGTTTCAGTATTGGAAGACTTTACTATGTGGCACCCTCTTCCGGGGAACTACATTACTTGCATATTCTATTAACAAAGGTCAGAGGATCAACTTCGTATGAATCTATCAGAACAGTGAACAACATTACTCATCTTGCATTCAGAGAAACATGTTCAGCAATGGGACTTTTATCTAAAGACAACGAATTCATACAAGCACTACAAGATGTATCTGCTTGGGGAATGGAATATTCTTTGCGAAGACTATTCACTGAAATGTTATTCTTAAATTCCGTTTCTCGACCTGACATTGTTTGGTTTGCAACCTGAAAAATCCTAACAGAGGACATTTTATATGCCCAACAACAGCGACTACAACTACAAGGTACAAACATCTTAATCTCTTGACTGCAATATATTGAAATTTTTCCAGTTCTTTCTAACATTAATACACTGTCTTTTAGACTTGACATTGACAGATCATCAAAAACAAATGTATGCACTGTCTGAAATAGACAACGTTCTTCGCATCAATGGAAAATCTCTGCAGTGTTATCCTCTAATGCCCCTTCCAGAGTATACAATGTCTCCTCAACCGAATCGACTTATTGTGGAAGAGCTTAATTATGATAGGGATAAGATGCATCTTAAATACACAACATTAGACAATATGCTTACTGATGAACAGAGAAATGTAATCCAAGAAATTATGTCTGCATTATCTTGTCCTGATGGTGGATTTTTTTTTCTTGCATGGATTTGGAGGTACGGGTAAGACTTTCATATGGAGATTTTTAACATGTCTACTAAGGTCCGAAGGAAAAATTGTTCTAGCAGTTGCCTCGAATGGAATAGCATCATTACTCTTACCTAGAGGTAGAACAACTCATTCAAAATTTCGAATACCAATTTCTATAAACGACCAGTCAGTTTGTAACATTCAACAGGGGAGTGATGTTGCACAACTACTACAACAAACCAAATTGATTATCTGGGATGAGACTCCAATGATTCATAAACACTGTTTTGAATCTCTTGATCGAACATTAAGAGATATTATGTCATTAAATAATGAAAACTCTTAAAATCTAACTTTTGGTGGTCTAACAGTGGTCCTGGGTGGAGATTTCAGACAAATACTACTGGTGATCCCTGGAGGAGAGAGAAGTGACATTATCTTTGCAAGTATACACTCATCATATCTATGGCAGCACTATCGGGTTTTAACATTGACACAAAACATGAGGTTGAAATCACCCGATACTATTGACGATCCAACCAAAGTTTGAGATTTTGCAAAGTGGATTTTGGACATTGGCGAGGGTCACATTGGAGAGCATGCTGATGGGGGCGCGTGCATTGAAATACCATCCACCTACCTTCTTGCAACAAATAAATCCCCTCTAACAGCATCTGTTGCATTTGCTTACCCAGATTTCATTGAAAACTTTTCAGATGTTTCGTATTTGAAAGGTCGTGCTATATTAGCACCAACACGTGACGTTGTGCAGGAAATCAATGACTACATGTTATCTCTTACTACTTCTAAAGGAAAAGATTATTTCAGCTCTGATTCTGTTTGCAATGCCAGTTTTGATACAGATCATCCGGAGAACATATATACAACTGATGTCTTGAATGGTATCATTGCCTCCGGGTTACCTGGACATAAAATTACTTTGAAAATTGGAGTACCCATTATGTTGCTTCGAAATGTTGACCAATCAGTGGGGCTATGAAATGGTACACGTCTTATCGTTAGACATTTGGGTAACCATGTCATTGGAGCAGAGATTTTAACTGGTTGTCATTCAGGATATCTTGCATTCATCCCAAGAATAAATATGACACACAATGACATAAGATGGCCTTTCAAATTACAAAGAAGACAATATCCTTTGACTGTTTCTTATGCAATGACTATTAATAAAAGTCAAGGCCAGTCTCTATCTTCTGTATGTTTGTATCTTCGCAAACCTGTGTTTTTTCATGGGCAACTTTATGTTGCCGTATCTAGAGTGACATCACCAGGTGGTTTAAAAATTGTAGTTGATGATAGAGAAAAACACACCACTAACTGTACAGAAAACGTTGTCTACAGGGAAATTTTTGATAACCTATGATAGGTATCTTTTCATTTTAAATTAATACAATTCGATGCTATGATTATTTGCTTATATATTGCCACAAAACATTATAATGGATGCTTCATCTTTCATATCTGTACAATATTTGTAATCATGCAGAACTGTAAGCATGTCACGCAGAATCTGTCCTCTGAATGAGATTACTGTTGATGCTGACGAAACTTTGAAAATAGAAGTGCGTGTATTGAATTTTTGGTTGAACTCCTCACCCAAATACGGTGTTGCGGCTGTCGATCTGATTATCTGTGATTCCCAAGTGAGTTTATCCATTGCAAAAATTACAGTTCATGTACTATTTCCATAACACCAACTATATGAATTTATTCTGTAGTAAGTTTTTTCATCTCTCATAAATGTGACAACTGGTTTTTAAATATTCACCTTGAAATTTTATTATTTTATACAGGAGACAAAAATTCAGTGTACAATAAACAACTTCCATGCAATTAACAAGTACAAACCAGTCCTGTGCGAAGGCCTTTGCTACATTATACAGAACTTCCAGATTGCTCCTAATCAAGGAAGTTACTTGGGGGCAAGACATTCTTGCAGATTGTTTTTCACAACAACATTTGTTCGACCAACGGATGCTCACTTACCATTCTTCAGTTTCGAGTTCATTAATTTTGATGACATCATCAACAAATCCGTTCCGGAACATCATCTAATAGGTACATTAAATAACACCAATTTTTTATTAAAGTCTATGATTCAGAAAACATTAATTCCTGCATGTTAAAATTATTTACTTTCTACAGAAACTGCTGTTTCTAATTCTATTAAATTTCTTTAAATTCTATAGTCTTGATACATTACTTAATAGTAATGCACTCTTCTTGAAAAACTACTCCTTCAAAATCATTCATATCTGTTTTAGAAATTATTGGACATCTATGACAATCATACCCCACACATTCTGCTGGTACTACAAAACAAAAGCTTCAAGTCATTTTAGAGGATGACAGGTTTGCATCCTGCTCTTCCCACTACAATTTACAAGTACTATTGTTATTACCAAAACATCTACTATGATTTCTTCCAGAGGATTGCAAATAAATTGTAGCTTGTGGGGGGAGTTTGCAAACATCATGTCAGAGTACTTGGAGAACAACATGGAAACCTCTACAGTAGTGATCTTGCAGTTGGTCAGGGCGAAGCGGTTGGCATGTAAGAAATATATCTATGTGTTACAAAATATTCATTACATGTTTATCTTAATGAACTATATTTTTCTTAATATGCAAACTTGATTTCCATCACATTTTGTTGTACATGTCCCAACATCTGTTATTATCACCACTTCAATTAATGCTTCGAAAATACTACTCAACCTTGACAACCCAGTAGTCCATGAGTTTAGGAGCAGGTAAACCATCAACTGTCATTATTTGCGAACTTATTTTTCCTTCAAATAAGTTCCATATGTCTAAAATTAACATTATTTATGTTCCTGAATAATGTTTTTACTTCATAAATCAGAACTGGATTCATAAGTCATTCCCAGTTTCAAAGTCCTCCATCAACAAGATCAAACAAATGCATTACAACGATTCCTTATTGGAATAACAAAAAATGCATTTTTGATGTTAAACAGATGCTGCAGGTCAGAATAATATCCATTTCCCATTATTTCAGGATGTGAAATATCATGCACTACATGTAATATCTTCTTTGATAACTGTATTAATATTATTAATTATTTCATAGCCGACAAGGTGTCTGATTGATGCAACAATAGTAAAACTTCAAAGCACTCATCACTGGTATTTTGAATTGTGCAACTCATGCACAAAAAAAATACAAGTATCTAATGGAAAATTTTGGTGCCAAAGTTGTAAGAAAACACCAGCCTTCACTACTCCCAGGTATTCATCTACTTTCTACCATCTTTTCTAACTATTTATTCATTAGTATGGTTCTTATATGACAGAAGTTGTAAAGAGAGTACACATATATAAATATATCAGGTTTAGAGTACAACTGCTGATTAAAGATGACATAAACTCGCTATCTATTGTTCTCTTTGATAAGCAAGTCATGCAGTTTATAAGTAAATCAGCTTCACAGTTGAGAGATGATATGATACAAGTAAGCTTCTTCACATTTCCGTTTCTTTTTCATGTAAATAATGTTATTTAACTCACTTTCCCATTTTATTATAACATAGGACCATGATGAGTTTGATTTCCCCCCTGAGCTAAATGTTTTCAAATCAAAGAAAGTTTTGCTGTCACTTGACGTGACAGAGTACAACATTCAAAATCGAAAACGCAGTTCTGAACAGAACACATACACGGTGCTCTTCATCAGTGATAATGAAGATTTTATCATGAACTATAATCAGAGTTCTATACACAACCAGGTATGCAGTCTCAAACTTCCATAGGGATTTCGAGGCAGCATGCTGAAGATTACATAACAACAATGTTTTTATAGTTACTTTTTTACAATTCATTTTTTTAACAAAACATATACCACATACTTGAAATGTTCTAACCTCTTTTAACCATCTTTATTAGGAACATCAAAGCGCTTCTTCTTCAGGACTCAGCTTGAACATATCTACTGCTGTTGATATAAGTACTACTTCTGTCTCTTCAACCCAGGTATAAATTTTCAAAATTCTAACTCTGTAACACTGATGTTGTACATCTTTAATACAGTAAAGTAGCTTTCTTCATATTTGTTTCCCATTACCTATAATCTTCATAACATTCTATTTTTGGTGATTTTCCATTTGTTAAAAAATAATATCATGTTACATTGGTATTACAAATACGTATTGGCTTCTTCTCATTCGTTATAATTGAACCATCATGTAGAAAAAATTGATGACTGACTTCGATGCTGAAGCTACTGTGGAAGGCTCCCTGTCTCCAAACCCAAAGTCTGCATCATCTTTTTTCAATGAACATCATCTCCAAATAGTGGAAATGAGAAACAAAAAAAAAGAAAAAATAGACTAAATGTATCTATGCCTAACCCAAGGTAGTTTTTACAACTAACTCTATCTAATTGTTTAAAATTTCCATTACAAATTTAACTCCATACATAATTCATGCGAAGTCTCTAAACTGTATTAAGGTTGTGTTTGTAAACCTTTTATCAGTAAGTGTTCCTTGTCGATTTGTTTATTTTTCATATCTCAAAAGTGAAATAACTACTGTATTCTTTACTATATAATTGGTTTACTTATGTTTAGTTTGTCTCATTCATTAGCATTGTTGTGTGATGTAGCATGTTGTCTGCTATATTTATTAGGTTTTCTTCATTCTTGAGATATGAAGAATGTCGATTTTTTATTACTTTTGTTTCATTTCCAGCTATCTTTCTTTAATTATATTGCAATGCTTGTTGTTTTTCTTTAGTGATTAATTGGGTCTGTGCATTGCAGTGTGGATTTGCCTCTTCATATGGATGTCTACCAATGCCATTCGACAACTTCTCCCTAAAGCCTCTTCAAGGAACTTTCTGTTCAACATATTAAGTTGAAAAATTACGATCTGGTCTTTTTTTTGGATACATGACTATTATGTAATCTAGATACGTTGTCGTATAAGTTTTCAAGGATCTTTATGGATATGTTTCCCTATTTATGTTTTTAATTGCTGTTTGGATGATAGTCAAAATTAATTAAGGTTACTTTATTTTTCAGGGTTCATTCCATCGTATTCTTCTAAGGTCAAAACATGTTTTCTGAATACTAAATCATTTGGATACCTTGTCTTTTTCCATTTTTTTTCACAGGGCTTTTGCATTGAGGTACCATAAACAACCGTATTTGGAGACAGTTGTAATTTTTCTAGCTGAATAATATGATCACTTTTGAAATTTAGTATACATATGGGTGTTTAACTTTGATAAATCAGTAGTATTTATTTCCCTTTGGTTATATTAACATTTTATAATTAAAACTTCCGACCTTCTGGTTTTGAACACAAATATTCTGGAGCAAACAACATTCAAGGTTGGGGGTTTTTGATACATAAATGACACGGTACTGTTTACAATTCATTAGTTTAAAGTACACTGAATTAATAAATAGATCAATTTTTAAGAGTGATCTTCATTTTACTATGACTAACACTATTTCAGCATGTGAATCATGCATTATTTTGGGGTATTGTATCATGTTATTTGTTCAAGCAGTGTTTATGTGTTTTATTAGATCAATGAATCATTTTACGAGAAAAATATGGTATTCCATGGGTGTTTTTATTATGTACAGATTCAACTCCTATGGAAGGAGAACACTTGCATCTTCCAGCAGGTGGAAGCATTGAGATGACAGTTGACTACAAGATATGTACATATCCAACTATTCTGGTACAACTTATTACAGATGATACTGCTCATTGTTCAAAGGCATGATTTCAGGTTTGATTATGTTCGGATTCATGACTGATTGTATTTCTTTCTATATAGGTTCATTTATGATATTTCATGGGTGTTTTCATGCCTAAAGGTAACCTTCCCTAAATTGAATCTATTGGGATTCATTTGACAGTGAAACTTGTAACCCGGTTTCTATTTTCATGATATATGTCTAATTGAACCTTGTATTTTAACAATTTTTTTATTTATTTATCTTCAATTATAAAACGTCGGTGGATTATCTTCATCTAATAGGTTTGTTGTTTCTTAAATTAGATATGGTCCAGATTCCTAGGTTTCTATTTACATTTTGGTTTCTACTTCAATTTATGGTGGTGTTATGAACGTTGGTCGTGCATCGTCAAACTGTAATCTCACTTCCAGTTTCCATTTATAGGCAAAAAACAGGATTGGAGGTACTGATTCTTATAATACCTGGCTTTCTTTTTCCTTATTTTGAATTTTTCCTATGTAAATATGTGTTCCTCGAATCGTTTTCAGCTCATGTATGATTACAGAGATACTGTACACACACTGAACTTTTAGAATTTTCATGTTTGCAACAGATTTATATAAATGATTTTTATGAATTTCTATCACTGCTTACAGTACATAGTGCTATATACACTGTGAACTTTTATAATTTTTGAAGTTATATAAATGAATACAGTACATACAGCCGGTTGTATGTGTCCTGGTTGTATATAGTACATATACAGTGTTTTATACACAGAAATTTTGTAATTTTCATGTTTGCAACAAATTTATATAAATATAGCCATATATTTCTATAAATACATACATTACACAGTGTTGTATACACTGAACTTTAAGAATTTTTGAATATCTATAAATGCATAGATTACATATAGATGGTTGTATGTGACCTTCTTGTATACATTACATATAGAGTGTTGTATACCATTCATTTCATTTCAATTCTTTTTTTGAACCATCAGTCACTGCAGATTATGGTTGATAGAAGCAGGTTTCATATAGAGCGCACATTTCAGATTTCATAGCCATGCCATGTTCCCATATTATTAGAGTATTCAATAGTACATTTCACATTAAGGCTTACGATTCCATAAATGTATGCTTCCTTTTACATCACATCAAAGCATACCACTAATTGTAGCATTCCTATAAATGCTACTAATATTAGCACAATAATTTATATTACATCTGTATCTGGTTTGTTGATTTTGTTGTCAACATAAATTAAAGTCACTTTACTGTCCACTGTGCATAATACAGTTACAACTGCAACCCATTTATGGGTACCTATTAATGCATTATATTATAATACATTCATACTGCATATTATGTAGTCTAATTTCAGTCTAATTTACACCTGTTTCTTTCATGTTGCTATGACTGTACTTCATTGCATTAATAGACCGTAATGCCTTTTGATGATCAGTTGAACTTATCTGATATTGACAATATTAAAGTCATTGGGAAGGTAAATGGTGGAATAGTTCAATTGGTGCAACACAAATGGATTGGGCAGTTTTTTTCCCTAAAGGAATTGGTGAACATTTACTCTATTCTATTGTTTTGTTGTTTTTTTCTAGACCGTAATGCTTATTTATTCTCCACCTTTATCCTAATCATACACCAGTAGATACTTTTTGTTGCCACATCATAGTATAATATGATGGATTACAAGTTTTCGGTAATGCAGTTAAAGTGGGACCAGGACGACCATGTAGTGGTCAAATGTCATGATTCGAAGTGCTGAGGTCGGGTAGGGGATGACTTTCATGTTGGAATAATATATCTGTTTCATTTGGAAATTTAGGTAGTTGAGAGTGATGTGAACAGGCAATTAATACCAGAGATAAGATGACCTTTGTCAGGTACCCTCCAAATTCACTATATTCCATTCCTTGATTTCCTCCACCTCGTGATTTCCATCCACATCTACAGATGTCGACTCTTTCTACCCAATCAAGGTTTGAACAACATGTTTCTCACCCCGCAACAAGTATGTCTTTCTATTCACTATCTAAATATTATACACACTATTTGTCAGTTCATTAATAATATGGTGTGTTTCTACCACAAAAGTTTTTCTAGCTTTATATGTGTTCTAATAGTTTTTTCTCATAGTATATGATTTTTTCAATGTATTTTCACACATAGTATAGATCCAATATTTCTCTAACTACCTTAAATTGTTAATTGTGTTTTTATATACAAATTGGTATGACCTAAATTAATGTCTATGACTCATCCATTTTTCTTTACAGTAACGGATAAGATGAAGTGTATTCATTTCAATTGAGACTGCTTTGGGGGTGATAAAAGAGATCCTATACTATACTATCTCTCAATCCACATTAATTATACGAAGCAGGTAGACTCCATTATATCATTGTTGTTTATTATACATGCATAAGTTGGGCTAAAGGGTTTTATTTTTTATTTGATGGAAATGTAATGTCAAATGATGTATTTCTTTTAAGTTGCTTCATTTTCTTATTTGATTTCATAGCATGTATTGTATATAAGGTTTGATATTACTATATTGATCTATATTAGTTTTTATGGTTTATTTATTTTATTTTATCCTTTTAAATTAAATATGAATTTTGTCAGCTTATCTGATTTGAAGTAACATTACTTCTCCATGTGTTCATATGTTAATCACGTAGAAATTTTTACCCCACTATTGTAATTTTCCAATGCTTAAAAGGATTCAGTACGAACTACACTATCCCATTAATGTGAAATTTGAGAAAACTCACTGATTTTTATAGCTGTAATTGCAAGTTAATACGATAGTTTGATTGCTTCATATATTTTCATATTTGATTTCAACAATATTTTTTAAAGTAATCATTGTATTAGACTACGCCCTTTACATATGGGTTAATGAAATATGTTTACCCTATTTTTTGAATGAGCCTCTTGCTTGGATACAGCAAAACATATGTTCCCTGTTTATGTGTTTCCTATTGCAATAGAATTTTATTTTCTCATATACATGACATCTCAACTGCATAGATATCAGTTCAGCATGTTTCTGTTTCTGTTCCAATAGAATTTTATTTTGTGATTGTAGGCCATAACCATGCCATGTTCCCATACTATTAGAGTATTCAAATTAAGTATTAAGTTGCAAGTGGTATTTTCAAATTTTTCCTTTTCATTTTCTTTGTTTTTCCCCTTGAAGATGATGTAATTGGTTGCAGTTTGGCAAGGAGTCTGTTACTATGTATACTTAGATGGAGTGTGAATGTCTTTTCAAAGCTCTGATTGTCTTGCGTGAGCTACCAATTATTCTGAACCAATTTTATCTTAAACTTTTAGTTTGTAGGCCCAGTTAGCTGATTTCCTGGCAGAAACATGCAAATAAAGATGTCCATGTTTGTGATCTGATTCTATCGTTGCATCATTTATTGTCTTCACTTTTGGCCCGTGAGGTGCATTACGTATCACTAGCCCGAGAGGTGCATTATGTATCACTGGCACTCAACCGGCTGAGGGCATGCATGGAAGGAGCACATTGGTTTTCATTGTAGGATTCAAAAGGTAAATTGCGACTTCTTTTATTTTGATTTCTAATTATTACATTTATGTAAACGTTTTTTTATTCTACAAATTCGGGTGTTCTTATTGTAAGGATTTTTTTTCTATGCAGAAATGTTTTTCAGGTATTTGAAGTTGGATATTTGTACACTGTAACATAGTTTCTCGATGACATAAAGACTTCGGATGTCTATCTTCAAATGTAATTGTCCATTTGAATGTTCTTTTCATTCATGTTAATTGGATTATTCTGTTGTTTATAGAATTACTGTATAATCATTCTTTCATGTACTTGTCATAATATCTTAGTGACATTAATACTTATTTAATTTCATTCATGTTCGTTTTTTAGTGTACTTTTCTAATTACTGTCCATTTCTTCTTTTTATTCATGTATTTGAAAATTTATACTTCTATTTTTTTTCTACATCATGAGCTATTTACTTTTCCTTATTCTTTAATGTTTTCATGCACATTCATTTCATTTTTTTTCAAAATTGTTGTTTTTCTTTTCAATTGATTGTTATCCACTATATTCTCCATTATGTTTTATATGTTTTCAAATAATTTTACTTCCATTATATATTCTACTATATGATTTCCTTATATTATCACTCATGCATTTGTATGGTTGATTTTGTACAGTGATGGTATGCTTATGTTTTTATTATGTATTATCATATATTCTCTAATATGTTTTCAATATTATCCTATATATTATTCTATGTTATTTTATTTTTCTAATTTTCTTATGTTTTTAATTCTATATATCATATCCTATTACAGTTCAATATTAAGTATCACTATTTTTTTCAATATATACAATATTTATGTTCTTTATTAATATTGAAGTACAATTTTGTCTTCTTGAAATTAAGCATTGAACGTATTGCCGTGCGAATGCACGGGTAAGTACTAGTTTCCTTTGATGATAGCATTACTGCTTATCTATTTGTCATCACGTTCACCACCTATGCGCTTTTCATTTAACGAGTCAAGCACTCCAAAGAGGTTGGATGTAGTTACATGTGTCATGTTTAAAACTTAATGTGATGCTTGATTGCTATGAGTGACCAACTCTCTACATGTAAAAACGCCCACATCCTGCACAATTGACTTCACCGGATGTCTAGAGTCGGCCGTTATGTAAGCATCTTGAGAGGACTCTAATGGAGTTGAAAGTCCTTTTCCATCGAATCCAGCATCCTTAGGGCTGAAAATTTCCACCTCATTAATGTAAAGAGCAGTAGGTCTAGCCTTATTCTTCTTCATTGGTGAATGAGAATCAATTTTCATTTTTCCCTTCATGTTTATATAAGAGTTTATCTTATGTTCTTTCTAAAGCTAATAATTAGCATGTGATTGAGCTTCCAACTCTAAATCAGAATCACTCAATTGTTCATCACTGGAAGCTTCATAGCCTGCAAGAAGAAAATCGCAAAAAGAAGCTTCAACATTAACAGACTCCTTACCTTTTGTAGGGTTTGGGCACCTAGTAGCTTGATGTACATCAAGACTTTCATCCCTCAACCCAAAAACTGGGAAGGACCATGCAACATAGGGGAGGAAGGCCTTCTTTGAGAACCAAAAGAGGCCAGCATATAACTCACCCTATGAACGAATCCAGTTGCATGAGGGACATTATACATTTGATTGAATTCATCCCTGGTAAGAGAAGCATAAGAAGCATGATCTCAATGGAACACAACCCCTGAATGAACATCAAAATCAACAGGTTGTCCCAAAAAATTATGTCGAGACCTATAGCCAAGTCCATTCCCCTCTGAGTTCAAATGAGGAAACTTACCCCTTCCAGAAGCTCTCCCCACCCAACAATTTCAGAACCATGATTGAGACCAGTGTGCTTCCGACTCTTAGATTTATTAAAGCACATGCTCTCATCATACCCTCTAGCACAACAAACAGAACAAATAACAGAACTTTTACAAATCAGATTATTGTGACCATTGAATTTACAATCCATACAGAACCGATGGATTTTTTTCATACTCAATCCTCAGATCAAAATCATCATCATCAGTTGAGAGAATCACTTTATCAAATAGATTAAAGATCAAGTTAACTTTAATAAGGAAACCAGTGTAATTCCCAAACCTTCCCAACTCAGTTTCCTTGTCCATTTTTATAGGGACACCAATGGCCAATGCGATGTCATGCAAAATTCATGGATGCCAAAGTATCCAGTTTAGACTGTTTGCCTTGACCCATGTTTGTGAAGGTTCCGGGCGCAGCGGAAGCTTGTGGGTGGATGTGCCCACTTGGCTTTTTTTTCATTAACAATGATCAATCCGGGATCAATGCAACAATAAACACCAGTCTCCACAGATCGATTCACAGAAATAGACAAAGAGGAAGAAAGGTCCCGGAACCACAAAAGTGGATCGTCACAGGTTGATTATAATTAATCTAATTAATTGGAAAGAAGTACCTTTTGGATGTTCTTTCTTCATTGATATTCTTGATCACATTTTTATGTGATTTTTCATTGCGTCACAGAAGCCAAATGTATACTTCCTCTAGTGGTGATCCACATGTGCACCTCGTATCTCTAGGCATCGTCAAAGGAGTCTTCAGGTGCTAGCGTAGAGAAACCTTTGCTTGCGTTGTCCACCTTAGATCGTCTTGATATGATGGAAGAGTATCTCTCTCGGTCTTGAGAGCATTCTTGGAGGAATAGGTTCTTTCAGCCTTGAAAGAATTCTTCAGAATTGTTGTGCACAACGATTCTCTTGTGGGAAAAGAGTTGGGGTTGTGATGATATTTATAATCGGGTTTGAGGTTGCAGAGTTATGACAATAAATAAACATGTTACACGTTTTATTTATTTCATTGACTCTTATTGAAAACCCCATGTCGAATAATTAATTCTTTGACATGCGCCCACGTTGATTATAATAAATATTATTTAATAAAACAATATTATATCCTCAAAATCCCGACTGGAAAAACTACACGGCGTGTAATAATAAATACACGACGTGCACTTGTTTTTCATTGAAAACTACACGGCGTGTATATTTAATGTATACGGCGTGTATATCTTGTTTTCATTTATTCATTTCCTTTCCAAAATGAAAACTACACAGTGTGTACATTTAATAATACATGGCGTGTACTTGTTTTCAAAATAAAAACTACACAGCATGTAATCATTAATACACGACGTGTACTTGTTTTCATTTTATTCTTCCTCCAACATTAAAACGATTTAGTCTTCCTTGAATAATTATTAAACCATGTATGAAATAATCTTTATTCTACTTGAGATACTTAAATACACTTAGTGTGTGACCCTCTAGTCCTCTTTCTCATTGGCATTAGGCGGGCTTGCCTAAATTCCAAGATTACTATCTAGCAATGGGTCAAGGCACCCAAGAGAAAGAAGTTGATGTCACATTGATGTATCACCTCATACGAATGCTTATTATGTAATTTAATCTCTTTGTCTCAATATCTCATCAAGCAGGTTTCATGGCAGTGTCATAAACCTATATGGTTGATCTGTCATTCTTTGACTTCCAGAAATAAACTTGTCGTGTCACTATGGCCATGGAATTTGTTTGACAGTTATATTTCAATCAAAGGGAATGAGATATTTACTTCTATAAATATGTAAGGGACAAATCCTTCCTCGACTTATCCATTAACAATATGTCATTCGTGACGCACCCAACGTACCCTACTTCTCGTCAACTGTCTTCATGACGGTTTTTGTCAGCAAATCTAAGTGCGCGAGTCATGACATGAGTTAATGATAATCTTCCAGTCTAAGGACCATTACACACACTCGCAGATAGAAATATCTGATGACACCAAAACATGCTGAATTACTACTGGCGGGTCTGTTCTCATAATCTCCCATCTTGGAGATTACCAAGTGCGAACTCCATGAGAGAGAGTCTCATATTCTTACGAGTAATCGCACATGATGGTCTGTATACTATGTTTCCTATCATAGTATGTCATCCAACCACAGAACTTTATTTAAGATTATTTGTTATAACATTGCAAGGTTCTCATCATAGTGGGGATCTGCCATGACCTTATTAATGAAACAAATATTCTAGGACATTATTATATTATATTCATACAAAACAATGAACAATATATAATAAGAGTACATTCATGTAATCAAAGTATAAAATAGTTGGTTATCAGGACACCAACCCTTACAAACTCCCACTTGGACTAGAGCCAAATGCCTACGACTTTTAGTCCGCTAGACCTCACATAACGATCATGTTTCTACTGAATCAAGGCTTTAGTTAAGGGGTCCGCCACATTGTCTTCTATGGAAATACTGCTCACTGCAACTTCACCTCTCTGAGAAAAATCCCTCAAGAGATGATACTTCCGAAGTATGTGCTTTGTCCGCTAATGTGACCTTGGCTCTTTTTCAAGTGCCACCACTGCAGTATTATCATAGTAGAGTGTGATAGGATCATTACTACTAGGTACTAAATCCATATCTTGGACGAAGCTTCACATCCATACTGCTTCTTTAGCTGCCTCAGAAGCTGCAATATACTTAGACTCTACTGTAGAATCTGCCACCACACTTTGCTTTGAGCTCTTCCAGCTCACTGAACCTCCATTCAAACTGAAGATGTATCCAGTCTGTGACTTCATGTCATCTTGATCAGTCTAGAAACTAGCATCTACATGTCCTCTGATGACTAGTTCCTCATATCCTCCATAAACCAGGAACACATCCTTAGTACGCTTCATATACTTAAGGATAGTCTTGACTTCCATCCAATGGCGGTATCCTGGATCAGGTTGATATCTACCTACCACACTTAATGCATAAGAAAAATCTAGCCTTGTACATAGCATAACATACATGACTGACCCAATCACAGATGTGTAAGGGATCCTTGCCATTTTCTTTCTTTCCTCATGTGTCTAAGGACACATTTTCTTGTAAAGATGAATGTCATGTGACACTGGAAATAATCCCCTCTTGGATTGTTCCATACTGAATCTCTTCAGTATCTTGTCAATGTATGTACTTTGACTCAGGCCCAACATTCTCTTGTATCTATAATGATGGATCTTGATCCCAAGAATATATTCTACCTCACCCAAGTCTTTCACGGAGAAGCATTTATCTAACCATGCCTTAACTGACTATAATATAGGTACTTCATTTCCAATTAGTAATATGTCATCAACATATACTATTAAGAAAACAACTGCACTTCCACTAAACCTTTTATAGACACAAGGCTCACATTCATTCTTAACAAAGCCAAATTCTGTTATAGCTTCATCAAAATGAATGTTCCATGAGCTTGATGCTTTCTTTAATCCATAAATGGATTTATGCAACTTGCATGCCTTGTTGGCATCCTTTGGAGTCACAAAACCTTCAGGTTGTGTCATGTAGACATCTTTCTGGAGGTTCCTATTAAGGAATGCTATTTTGACATCCATTTTCCAAATTTCATAGTCATGGTAAGAGGAAATGGCCAATATAATTTTGATGGATTTCAGCATCGCAACCAGTGAAAAGGTTTCATCATAGTAAATTCCTTGACATTGTCTAAAACCTTTTGCAACCAGTTGTGCCTTATAGGTGCTGACTTGCCCCTCCATGTCCAGTTTCTTCTTGAATACCCATTTATTACCAACAGGCTTTATATCAACTGAAGGATCTACCAAAATTCAGACTTGGTTTTGGTACATGGAATCCATTTCAGAATTCATGGCTTCTTGCCACTTGGCAACGTCTTTGCCTTCAACGGATTACTTGTAGGTAAGAGGATCATCATTTTCAATCAATAATGAGTCACCATCCTCAGTGACAAGAAAACTATATCATTCTAGTTATTTCACCTCTCTCGTGCTCCTACGCAGTTCTTGTGCCTCTGGAATAGATTTTTCTTCCACGGGGCTTTGTGTAATCTATTCTTGTACCAACTCCTGTGTATCTTGAGCCTCGAATTCATCGAAGTCTATCTTGCTCCCACTATCTCTTTTGGAGATGTGCTCCCTCTCAAGGAATATGGCATGTCTTGCCACTGAAACCTTTTTATCTGAGGGGTTGTATAAGTAATATCACCTTGTTTCCTTGGAATATCCTATAAAGATACACTTTGTGTCTCAGGGTGCAAGTTTGTTACTTGAAGAGGCCTTAACAAATGTTTCGCTACCCCACACATGTAAATTCGATAACATGGCTTTGCATCCACTCCATAACTCATATGGAATACCATTTATCGATTTAATTGGTACTTGGTTTAGTATGTGTGTTGTTGTTTGTAATGCATATCCCCAAAAGGATAATGAAATACTCTCATGACTCATCATTGATCTCACCATATCCAATAGGGTGTGATTCCTTCTTTCACTTACACCATTCCAGTGAGGTGTGTAAGGAGGAGTGACTTGAGATAGAATCTCAAACTCCCGTAAGAAATCAATGAAGTCCTGATTAAGATATTCTCCTCCTCGGTCTGAGCAGAGTTTCTTAATCTTCTTACCAAGCTGGTTCTCAAATTCATTCTTGTATTCTTTGAACCGATCAAAAGAATATGACTTATACCTCATTAAGTAAATATATCCATATCTACTAAAATCATCAGTAAAAGTTATGAAGTACGAGAACTCACCCCTTGCTTCAACTGGAAATGGTCCAAAAACATCTGTGTGAACCAATTCTATAAGATATTTATCCCTTTCACCTTTCCCACTAAATGGGGCTTTGGTCATTTTGCCTTGTAGACACGCATGACATACACCAAGTGGTTTTAGTTCGAAAGAATCTAAATACTCATATTGATGTAATTTTGTCAAACTTTTCTCATTGACATGACCTAGCCAGTGATGCCAAAGTTGGGTGTGGTATAATTCATTTGAATTAACTTTTTCATTTATTTCCATTACTTGGTTTGTGTAGTCTAACACATAAAGGTCTCTATATAAATGTGCCCTACCAAAACAAATGCTATCTTTATAAAATTAGCAACATCCACTTCCAAACTTGAAGATGAATCCATCAGTATCTAATCTGGATACTAAAATAATATTTTTGGTTACAGAGGGTACATAATAACATCCTTTCAAAACCAAGACCATCCCAGTAGGCAATGTGAGATGGTAGTCTCCGAAAGCTACAACAACGAGTCTGGCTCCGTTGGATGCTCGTAGATCCACCTCACCTCGGTCAATCTTTTTGAATCTACTTGGTTCCTATATTTGGATACAAATGTGAGCACCACAAGCAGTATCTAATACCCAATTTGTAGAAATAGATAGATTTCATTCGATAACAAATGCACCTGAAGCTTCCCCTTTCTTCCTTGGATGGGTGCAGTTTTTCTTCCAGTGGCCCTTCTTGCCACATGCGAAACAAACAACATCTTGTTCTCTTGCCTCCCCTTTGATCTTACTTTTCTTGGAAGGACTTGAAGAAGCTTTGGGCTTAAATCTCTTCGCCTTCCCTTTCCTTTTATTCACCATGAGGACAGAAGGCTTTTCACGCTTCATATCATTGTCCACTTGGCGAATGAGGATAAGAAGATCAGATAGAGACTTCCCAATGTTGTTCATGTTGAAATTTATAACAAAGTTGGAGAAGCTATGGGGGAGTGATGCAAGAATGAGATCGGTACCCAGTTCTTCGGGGAGTTTAAACCCTAGAACCTCCAAGAACTCAATGTAGCCAATGAGCTTGACTACATGAGCCCCAGATGGGGCACCTTATCTAAGCTTGCTCTGAAATAGAGCCTTGGAGATCTCAAACCTTTCCTGTCTTGCTCTCTCCTGGTATAGACCACAGAGGTGCTCGAGCATGCTGTAGGCATCCATTTCTTCATGAGAATTCATGAGCTCACTAGACATAGATGACAACATCAAACATTGAAAGTCGAGTGCATTGCTCAAATGTTGATCATAGAGCAGGAAATCTTCATCACTCGCCCTTGGGGTAGACGAATCAGGAAATGAGGACTCCAGTACGTAAAACTTTCGTTCATGGTGTAGGATAACCCAAAGGTGCCTAAACCATTCCTGAAAGTTACTACTGGTGAGGATGTTGTCTTTATATAGAATTGATCATAGAGAAAATGTGGTTGATGAGCTTGTCATATTCTACAAATTAAAAGAGCAGATTTATTAGTACTTTCTTGATTACATTTTATGAGAAATAATAAATTTTATTAAGTCTCCCACTATTTTATCAAGTCCCAATGGCCCTCACTATTGAACTCGGAATGTCTAGTTTCCATGACATTCTAGTGGAAAGGATCTACATTCCCCTTCGCATAACCCCAACAAGGGTTGGTCAAGCTATTTGAAGGTATTTAGGTAGGCAGGTCCTTGCCAACTGTGAGCTTACAGTTCCTTGATATGTTGAGTGGACTCCCCAATCCTGAAATCCTGACTTGGATTTCCTTAACACTTGCCTCCATTTTACAACAAGTCTAGTAAGGGCTAATCCTCTTGATGTAAAATGTTTAAGTCAACCCGAAACTTTCATAAGAGCTCCTTTATAAAAGTAAGTGTCCCAACAAGGGTTGGTCAAACACATATTTTTATTGAGTCTTGGCCTTAATCGAGTAACGGAAGGCTTGGTCTGACTTAATATGGTTTTAAGGGATTTTATTCTTTATGTGTAGTTTTTCATTATCACATTCTTGTTAATATTAAGTGATGCTTACTTAAGTGATTAACCATGTTCTGATAATGTTTTCGCATAGTCTGATTTTTATTTTATTCCATCTTTGCATGCTTGTTTATTTCATTCATTATGTGATCGCGACAACACATACATAATAAATAAACCATGCAATCAGATAGAAATAAAATAAAATGGCATGATCATGAACTTCTATTGGTTAGCTTATCTTGCGGTTTTGATAATTTAACCCTGACCTAGGGAAAAACACCTTGAACCGATGGTTCGTGTTTTACAGCTCCCACCTTTCCGCCTTTGCATATTCTTGGGTTGGTTTCACCTTAGCTTCGGATTTTGAACCATCTCCTCTAGCTTGGGAGATCCTCCATTACATGGGGTTTACATTAAAGAAACCATGGGCATGTAGGCCCTACATTTTATTGGAAGAAGGCTCACAAGCCAATGAATTTAAATTAAACAAATTTAAATGAAACCATACACACATACAAAGGGTCTTTGGTCTAGCTCATGATCATCCATAGCATGCAACGACATTTATGCATATTTAGAATTCAAATTATTTTAATCGTTCTATTATTTAAGATAAGTCATGCTTGAATTCAATTAATTATGATCTTATAATTAATCAATTCTTTATCTTAAATTCCTTTCTGAATTTCCTTTAGATTATTCTCATCCATATCCCTTGTATAGGTCTTTGTACTTTCGGAGGAAACCTGGTGAAATTCCATTTCTGGAAAGTACATGGTGTGTAGTTTATATTTACACGGCGTGTATTTATTTTCACCCTTTATCCAAAGTACACATTGGGGCTTTGGCGTGTTTTCTCTACTTAATTTTTTTTGGAGTACACGGCTTGTAGATTAATCTAACACGACATGTACTTGTTACATGGTTACCGGCCTAACAATCCCGTGTACGTGGAACACAGCTTCTCCTTGTACACGGTTTCACCTGGACCGGATCGGACTACATGGCGTGTTGATTCAACATACATGCCGTGTATTCCTATTCCCATGCACCATTCGTTTTTAGTTAACATGGGGTAATAAATACTTAGGTGTAATCAATTCACACAGCGTGGTTTGGCGGACCAGTACCGGTTCGTTGAACCTAAGTACACGGCATGTAGTTTTCACTACACGTCGTGTATTCTTGTGTTGTACGGATAGAAAGAGCGAATCCTCCAGATGAGATCCTCATTTTTAATTTAATCAAAATTAAAATTAAAAGTTCATTTCTGTGATGTGAATCGAGAAACGAAGGAGGAAGAACATATCTCGTTCATTCGGTTTTATAGAACAATTTATCTTGAATTGAATCAAATATAAATGTGTAAATTATAAATGAAAATTAAATAACTATAATCAATGCTATAACCTCCCTCTGATACCAATTGAAGGTTCCAGGCGCAGCGGAAGCTCGTGGGTGGATATGCCCACTTGGATTTTTGTCATTAACAATGATCAATCCGGGATCAATACGACGATAAACGCCGGTCTCCATGGATCGATTCATAGAAATAGACAAAGAGGAAGAAAGGTCCCAGAACCACAAAATTGGATCATCACAGGTTGATTATAATTAATCTAATTAATTGACAAGAAGTACCTTTTGGGTGTTCTTTCTTCGTTGATATTCTTGATACGTTTTGATGTGATTCATCGTTACATCGTGTCGACTTCCTCTAGTGGTGATCCACACGTGCACCTCGTATCTCTAGACGTCGCCAAAGGAGTCTCCGGGTGCTAGCGTAGAGAAACCTTTGCTTGCGTTGTCTGCCTTAGATCATCTTGATCCGATGGAAGAGGATCTCTATCAGTCTTGAGAGCATTCTTAGAGGAAGAGGTTCTTTCAGCCTTGAAAGAATTCTCCAAAATTTTTGTGCATAATGATTCTCTTGTGTGAAAAGAGTCGGGGTTGTGATGATATTTATAATCGGGTTTTAGGTTTCACAGTTATGACAATAAATAAACACATTACGCGTTTTATTTATTTCATTGACTCTTATTGAAAACCCCATGTCGAATAATTAATTCTTTGACATGCTCCCATGCTGATTATAATAAATATCATTTAATAAAACAATATTATATCCTCAAAATCCCGACTGGAAAAATTACACGGTGTGTAATAATAAATACACAGCATGTACTTGTTTTTCATTGAAAACTACATGGTGTGTACATTCAATGTAAACGGCATGTATATCTTGTTTTTATTTATTCATTTCATTTCCAAAATGAAAAATACACAGTGTGTACATTTAATAATACACGGTGTGTACTTGTTTTCAAAATAAAAACTACACAGTGTGTAATCATTAATACACGGCGTGTAATCATTAATACACAGCGTGTACTTGTTTTCATTTTATTCTTCCTCCAACATTAAAATGATTTAGTCTTCCTTGAATAATTATTAAACCACGTACAAGAATAATCATTATTCTACTTGAGATACTTTAATACACTTGGTGTGTGACCCTCTAGGCCTCTTTCTCGTTGGCATTAGGCGGGCTTGCTTAAAGTCCAAGATTACTATCTAGCAACGAGTCAAGGCACCCAAGAGAAAGAAGTTGACACCACATTGACGTATCACCTAATATGATTGCTTACTGTGTAATTTAATCTCTTTGTCTCATTATCTCATCAAGTAGGTTTCATGGAAGTATCATAAACCTATATGCTTGATCTGTCATTCTTTGACTTCCAGAAATAAACTCGTTGTGTCACCATGGCCATAAAATTTGTTCGACAGTTCTATTTCAATCAAAGGGCAAGAGATATCTACTTCCATAAATATGGAAGGGACAAATCCTTCCTCGACTTATCCATTAACAATATGTCGTTCGGGACGCACCCAACATACCCTACTTCCCGCCAACTGTCTTCGTGACGGTTTTCGTCAGCAAATCTAAGTGCGCGAGTCATGACATGAGTTAATAATAATATTCCTGTCTAAGGACCATTACACATGATCACAGATAGCAATATCCAATGACACCAAAACATGTGGAATTACTACTGGAGGGTCTGTTCTCATAATCTCCTATCTTGGAGATTACCAAGTGCGAACTCCATGAGAGAGAGTCTCGTCTTCCTACGAGTACTCGCACATGATGGTCTGTATACTATGTGTCCTATCATAGTATGTCATCCAACGACATCACTTTATTTAAGAATATTTGTTATAGCATTTCAAGGTTCTAATTATAGCGGGGATCTTCCATGACCTTATTAATGTAACAAATATTCGAAAACATTATTAAATTATAGTCATGCAGAACAATGAACAATATATAATAAGAGTACATTCATGTAATCAAAGTACAAAACAGTTAGTTCTTAGGACACCAACCCTTAAATTTTGAAGAGAGGAGTTACACACCACTGATGGATTGAAGTTTCAATCCCACTCCTGGATGTGGAGATTTCCCGACTTGAATGATACTGATCTGAAACCCCACGCTCTCATCTTCAATTCTTCATAGGAGAAAATAATGTGAAAGAAACCACAACCCAAAGAGATGCATTTCCAATTTGCAAATCCCCAAATTCATAAGAGGTTCACTGCCAGGTTTCCGATTCTCCATGGTTTGGAACCCCTTGGTAAAATAAGTTGAGCGATAATGGAGCACTTGCCTATCTTTAGTCATTCCAAGATCACATCTGGGTCTGCTTTAATATGAGCAACATTACCCCTTTGATGAAGACCTCCAACGACAAAATCCTTTAAGAGAGTGAAAGAGTGGATAAATTCATTTTCAGGGAATGAAGCATCTGTAATAATCTCACCACAGACAGTCTTCATGCTCTCCTTAGTAGCATCAACAAACTTATAACTATCAAAACGCTCATGGGAAAGAAAATCTCCAGCTAGAGAAGGAATAGATGAGGAGGACTTGAGATCGGCGCCCTAATCGTCGTGGAAATGTCGAGAGAGAAACTCTTGGTTGTAACCCATCCTATTATATTATTTATCATGTTATTTATATTAATAACACCATTATATTAATAATATTGTTAATTATTAATTGATGATTTTATTTTTAGTTATTTATTATTAATTATTAATTATATTACTATCTATTATCTAGTCCAATCCAGATCCAGACATTCAGGTCTTATCATGGAAATAGAGTGTCCATGAAGCTCATAACAAAAATGGTGAATCCATCAAGGTGAAGATTACAACCTATAAGGAGGAGGGTTTGAAAACTTTAGACATAGATAACTTGACCACTCCTTGAAAAAATCCTATATATTGAAAGATAGGTCAACTACACGTGGTAGGGGTGGACCATGAAACATGGGTAAAAGGTGGATTGTTTTTAAGGTTACTTAAGGTTGGATGGCACTTTGAGAGTTTTCTCACTCCAGTTTTTTTGAGACTTGTATTTGTTGGTCTATTGTATTTGGTGGTTTTACATGCCACTTCCTTTAAAATTACAACAACTTGTAGCACTTTATCCTTTTTAATGAATGGAACATGAGTTTTGTTATCCAAGCTCATGGTTCTGACTATTTTGGATTATTATTTATATTATTAATTATTAATTATATATATATCCCCCATGGTGTGGGTTAGTGGCAACAACCCCTGAGGGGTCTCAACAGGGTCTCAGGTTTGAGTCTCACCAAGTAATTTATTGTTAGCGGTGTAGGGTTTACATGGTATCCCCCCTCTCCATACTACTATAAATATTAATTATATTATTAGTTGTTAATTATTAATTAGTAAATCATATTATTATTATTATTTTATTTATTATATTGGTTATATTAATTAAGGAGTTGGGGTTCAAATATCAGTTACTATCATATTTATTATATTATTTATTTATTATTGGGCACAGGCAGGCGTGAATAGGGTAGGACGATAGTCTCCAGCTGATCTAGGGTGCATGCAAGTGTGACTGTGGCAGGGAGTTGGTCTTTGACAACGATAAGGGTGAGTATGACTGGGGCAAGAGCGCGACAGTCTCTGATGGGAGTTAGGGCGCACGAGCATGACCAAGGTGGGGAGATAATCTCGGACAGTGTAGGAGAATGTGGTGTTGTGACACATGGTTTCAGAAGGGGTGGGTTAGATATGGACGACTGCAACAGAGGCCCCCGCTCGAAAGTAGGGTTCATTGTTGACCAGTAAGTACGGGCAGAAGAAATGCAAGGCCTTAAGGCCATATCAACAGGCTGACATACCAGTCAATCCCTAAGATTTTGGGCCGATATTGTAGGTCTATGGACCATGTCATTGGGCTATGTAACACCCCAAGTTTTTATGGTACAGTTCTCTATAAATAAACTTGATATCTTACTTTACATGCAACACCAAGTTTAAATGAACTATGATATACAATTAAATGTCATTATTTAATGTGACAATTATTGTCTAACCATTAAATTGACAAGTATGAATAAAACTAACTAAATTATGAAAAATATATGATTTACACATGTATAAAATGAATTCATTGGTTATCAATTGATTATAAATGAAAATAAAAATCATTTGAAAGTAAAAGAGATGTTTTTATGAAAAGTTGTTTTTATGTGCGTAATGTGTTTTTATCTTGACAAATTGAATTAATCACTATTGGTGAATGATTTTAATGAAATTTATATATTACATATTCAATAAATTTTTTTAACATTCATCTAATTTTTTTTCTATGCATGTGATAAAAATAAATCCAATTCTATACTTAAAATGTATTTTCTAAAAAAACGGTTTTATCACATTTTGTGCACTTATTTTAAAATAAATTTCTGTCTCTTATAGAAATTGAATCTTGAAAAAATAGATCTAATATTTGGAATCAATAGATTTAAATTTGGTAAATGGGTCCCTTTTATTTTTGGTTGTTATGAATATCAACCTTAGTAAATTCATTTCGCCTCGGTAAGGAACTACTATAGATAGTACTTTTAAAAGCGCTAGAAAACACTTTTAATAGTGCTATAAAAATGATATTAATCTCAGTGAAGATAAGGGGGGTCCCCTTTAACAGTGCTAAAAAAGCACTGATAAAGGGTGTCCTTTATCCATGCTAAAAAAAGCGTTGATAAAGGCCCCCTTTATCAGTGCTATTTTAGTGCGGATAAAGGACACGTCTTATTAGTGTTATTTTTAGCGCTGATAAATGACCACTTTATCAACGCTTTAATTAGTGCTGATAAAGGGGGACTTTATCAGTACTCAAAATAACACTGATAAAGTGGACCTTTATTAGCACTCTAAATAGCACTGATAAAGGGGGCCTTTATCAGTGCTCAAAATAATGCTGATAAAGGCCTAGCTACCTGTGATTTGCTATTTATATAACAACACACCCACCAACACCTGCACAACAAACACACACACCACCTGCATAGTACACACAAGAACAAATCATCACACACAAGAGTTTGAAAAATAATGCTATATACATTTCAAACAATGATTTATATAATTACATTTACAATTATCCAACAAATAGTTAAAAACCTTAATGTTTCATCCTTTGACATCTATGATCCCCTCTCAAAAATGTCCTACCATGGTATTAGTTGCTAAAAAAATCATCCCAAATCAAGCAAAAGGTTCCACCTATATAGTAAAACAAATATTATGTTAGTAATACTATAAAGAAATAAATTAAATATTAATATGAAAAAATACATTAATAAAATGTCAATTTTTACCAAAAAAGACACATTTGGAGTTATATAGGTCACATTGTATGTCTTATTGAGGTGGGGTTGATTTATACACATCACAAATGAGTTATGGATCATAGTCCTAAAATATAAAAACAATCTGAATGAGTTTTCTTGGTTTTGAGTATGTCCCTTGTATTTTTACTAAAATTAATATCAAATTTAAATGACATGTTTGGATTTATACCGGTCACATCGTTCGTCGGATTGAGATGTGGTTGATTCCTACACATAAAAAATGACTCATGGATCATTGTTTTAAAGTATTAAAACAATACGAATGGTTTTTCTCAGTTTTCAGTATATCAGTTGTGTTTTTTTTACTAAAATATCATTTTAAACCGAAAAAACCCATTTTGAGTCATACCAATCGCATCGTGCATCAATTTGAGGTGAGACTACTTCATACATGTCAAAAAGGACTTACAAATCACTCTCTTAAATTATTAAGATAATCGAAGGGCGTTTTCTTGGTTTTTGGTGAGTGAAACGTTTTGAACTAAAATGTCAATTTTAAACTGATAACGGATAATTTTAGTCATATTGGTCACACCATGCATCGGATTGAGGTGCGGTTTATTCCTACACATCAAAAATTATTCACGGATCATTATCTTAAATTATTAAAACAATTTGAATATATTTTCTTGATTTTCAGTATGTCACTTGTTTTTTTACTTAAATTGATGTCAATTTTAAATAAAAACTCATTTGGATTTATATCGGTCACATTGTTCATAGGATTGAGGTGTGGTTGATTCCTACACATAAAAAATGACTCATGTATAGTTTTTCTAAGGTATCAAAAAAATACAAATGTGTTTGCTCGGTTTTCAGTATGTGAGTTGTGTTTTTTTACCAAAATATCATTTTAAACCAGAAACATGTTTTTTGAGTCATACAAGTCACAACGTGTGTTGATTTGATGTGAAAATACTTCATACACATTATAAAGGACTTAAGAATCACTGTCATAAATTATAAATACAATCAAAAAGTGTTTTCTTGGTTTTTAGTGAGTGACACATTTTGAGTTAAAATGTAAATTTTAAACTGATAACAGACACTTTTAATCATACCGATCACATCGTGCATCAGATTGAGGTGTGGTTAATTTTTAAACATCAAAAATGACTCATGGATCATTTTCAAAAAGTATTAAAATAAACTGAATGTGTTTGTTTGGTTTTCAGTATATCAGTTGTTCTTTTTACTTAAATTAATGCCAATTTTAAATAAAAAGACACATTTGGATTTATACCAGTCACATCGTGTGTTTTATTGAGATGGGGTTGATTTCTACATGTAAAAAATGACTCATGGGTCATTTTTATAAATTATCAAAATAATTCGAATGCATTTTCTTGGTTTTTAGTATGCAAATTGTCAAAAATGACTCATAGATCATTTTCATAAAGTATTAAAATAAACTGAATGTGTTTGTTTGGTTTTCAGTATATCAGTTGTTCTTTTTACTTAAATTAATGCCAATTTTAAATAAAAAGACACATTTGGATTTATACCAGTCACATCGTGTGTTTTATTGAGGTGGGGTTTATTTCTACATGTAAAAAATTACTCATGGGTCATTTTTCTAAATTATCAAAATAATCCGAATGCGTTTTCTTGGTTTTTAGTATGCAAATTGTGTTTTTTTACTAAAATTAATGTCAATTTTAAATAAAAAGAGAAACTTTGAGTCATATCAGTCGCACCGTGTGTTGGATTGAGGTGAGGTTGATTCCTATACATCAAAAATTACTTATAGATCATTTTAATGAAGTATAAAAACAATATGAATGTGTTTTATCAGTTTTTAGTACATTAGTTTCATTCTTTTACTAAAATACCATTTCAAACTGGAAACACACATTTTGAGTCATATCAATCACATCGTGTATTGGTTTGACATGAGACTACTTCATACACGTCATAAATAACTTATGAATCATTGTGCTAAATTATGAAGACAACCAGAGTGAGTTTTCCTGGTTTTCAGTGAGTGACACATTTTGAACTAAAATGTCAATTTTAAACTGATAACAGATACTTTTAGTCATATTGGTCACACCGTTCATCAGATTGAGGTGTGGTTGATTCCTACATATTGAAAATGACTGATGGATCGTTGTACTAAAGTATCAAAATAATATGAATGCATTTTCTCAATTTCAGTATGTTATTTGTGTTTTTCTGCTAAATTTATTGGTAATTTAATATAAAAATGCACACTTAAAGTCATAATGTTCACACTATACATCAGATTTAGGTGCGGTTGATTCCTACACGTCACAAATGACTTATGGATCATTTTCTTAAAGTATCAAATCAATACTAACATGTTTTCTCAATTTTAAGTATGTCACTTGTTTTTTTACTAAAAATGTTGTCAATTTTAAATAAAAATAGACACTTCGAGACATACCGATCACATATTCATGTTATTTGTATACATTCTTCCATCAGGTATGTTGCCCATTCATTTCTAAATGAATCTATATTGTCTAGTGAATATGAGTCTTTTCAACAATCATGGTAGTATTGAAAAAATATAAATACACAAAGGATTAATAAATATTTTAAATGAAATAGTAATTATTTTCAAAAATACCTCTTCATGGTTGTTGTTTTGTTCATGGAATATAATCTCTTTCATAAATTTACAAATATAATAACCAAAAGTCTTTATCATTTGTTTGTTTTGGACACTATAGAAACATTAAGAAAAATAATTAATTTTTTTATATGTGTTTGGATAGTGAAATCTTATTATATATACCCTGATTTATATCTAGTTGTAGTACTTGTGATGTTTCTTATACTTTTCCCCTGGCCTCATTCCATAATGTAGACGATATTCACGCACCACCCAATCATAACAGAATCCTCATTAAAATATAATATAAATTATATAACTAGATATTTAGTTCTAAAATGTTTGATGTAGTGTATTACAAATTGATAAATGCCATCATGTGTAGTCAGTTTATTGGATATCCATACATTGAATCTAGGAAATAAATATTTGGAGTATCCAAATTAATCACAATGAGCATCCAATGCTTCCTAAAAACACAAAAAAAAGTAATGAAAGAAATTAAAATATATTTGATATGATTAAATTGTAGAGTTTTACCCCTACATCATTGGTGTTAAGAAGAGTCTGTCATCTTTATTTTTGATGTTAAACGATTTGACCAGACCTTCCACTATTTCACCAACTTTCTTGGATTATTTTTTCTGTTCTGTAGAGGTGACGCAGGGACTAAAGAGTCCAAAAATTTTTTCATAGTGAAATCCCTTCAATTGTTTTTCATATATGCGCCTGCGAAAAATATGAAATGTATTTAGTCATAATTATCATGGTTTATCACCTTTTGGAAAATCAAATCATGAAAACATACCTCATGTATATATTTACAACTAAGTCTCCTAGCCAATCATACTCCATGATTTCACTTACATTATCAACACTAATGAAATCTAGATCTCCCCCTTTGTATATATTTTCATTAAAAATAATTGTGTGAGTACCACCATCTTTCAACTCTGTATTCACATTATCTTGTAATGATGATAAATGTGGACATAGAACGGGTGGGTTTAAGGTGTTTTTGGTAGATCATTTCGATCGGTTGGTTGATTCTTGAGATAATTTTGAGTCATTCTTTCTTTTACCTCCTTCCTTATATCCATATGTAATAAAATTCATCGGTTCAAACCTTTTTTCATTAAATGTTAAAGGTTTATCTTGAAAAATAAATTGAAAATGAATACCTCCTTATCAAAATGTTTTTTTACAAGCTTTGACGGCCATGTGATGAATATTTCAAGATTTTGTTCGACCTTATGAACATCTTCATCATCAATTAGAATAGGTAGCTCGGTGATCGACTCATGTTAATGTTAATCAACACTTTGACATGACCTGTTGGAAGTGGTGTGTTATGTAGCATGGTGTTATAGATATTGAACACCATAGCCCTCACTACAAGGCGATGGGTGGGTATTGATAGATATAAATCACAATCATTTTCACCCTGTGCAATATTAGTACAAAAAAGGTATCAATGTCTATCTGATTCACAATTCACAGAAACAATTATTAGAACATGTATTACCTCAGCTAAGATAGAATTTTGAAGGGAATGGCTCGCCTCAAAGCTAGCGGGGGTGGGTGGGATCTTCACTCGCTGGCTATTCTTGAGTTGTTTCTTCTCTTTGTCACCCCCATCATCAAATTTGTCATAAAATCTATCTAAAATTGCATATGTTCTTCAAGGATAACCATTCTTCCTCTCATCATTTTTATTTCTTCACTTTGATCCTCCTCTTGTTTTTTTCTCAAAAAAATGTTTGGGGTGTCACCCCAAAACTTGTACCTCTGACATGACTATACTTTTCTGGCTACTTCAAGGCCACCAAAAGTATGTATTCATCTGGTTTGGATGTTGATGATTCTTGTGACTATGTCAAATAGAAAATATAGGAAAATAAGTAATCATTATTATGTAAGATCGATTTAAAGCAAAACAAATATTTATTATGTCATACTTACACATGGTTTCCACACTTTTTTGTGTGTTTTCATCTATTAGTATCCCATCTTTATTTACACGTACCTAATTTCATAGCACATGGAGTGGGATGAAAGTGAATTTGGATTTGGATTCATTAATATTTATATAAACATAGGAACATAGTTATGGTGTTGTTTTATGTCACATAAAATTATTACGGTAGATTTAAAATATGTACCAATTTTTTTTCAAATGAAGTGTACCTTATTCTTGATTTACGGTAGGGGTATGATAGTTTTGCTACTTATTCCTTATTTTCATCACTAAGTTGTTGTTTCATAGATAAAAATTTTTCAATAAAAGTGATTAATACATGTATCATCAAATAATTTATTACCAAACACAATGTACATAAAAAGATTGCTCTGTACGACAGCTAGTAAACGCATCCCAGACTCCTTGTGTAATGACCCAATGTTTTTCAATGGAAATTCCCTTCTTATATTTATTTCATAAAATAACATGAAAACACAAAATAATTAACTACTAAGTGATAAGGGACCTTTGAACATAAGTTTGTCACTTCTGCGTTAGGAATTTTGAAAATATGACATACACAGTTGTGTTTAAGATGATGTTTGGAGTCTAATGAAACAAAAATAATTTTTGGTGAGTAGTGACCTACACTTATGAATAGTAACATACCCTTATGAATAGTAATATGACCCTTATGAATAGTAAATCATCCAATATAAGAGTAACATTACCTATGAATAATTAAATAAAATTTAGACATCTTAGAAAGTGACAATTTGACCTTAGTAAACGTTTTGGTATTTTATAAGTCATAAATAATTAATTATAATTAATTAATTAATTTAAAAGAATATTTACTTCCCTAAAATGTATTGAATCAATGTTGTATATTTTTTAGATAATTTTATAAGACCCTACGTAATTTTTGAAAGCACTATAAATCAGTTTTAATCTTAAAAACTGTTTTTTTAAGTAAATTATGATTTTAATTAAATATTAAATTAATAGTATATAGAAAATTATTTTTGAAAAATGGACTTCATTTTTGTATTATACACGTCGAAAAATGGTTGGGGTAAATTTTTGGGATTTTTCTGAGATACTTGAATTTTTGATGAATAGTGAAATACCGTAATTTACAAAAATAAGCTAAATAAGCTAATTATAGGGTCATCGATGATGTTCTACTGATGTAAGCCCACTTGGTTCGGGATTAAATTATAAAATTTCTATTATTGGTCATCCAAGACTCACTATTCCTTGTCTTAGGTAAAATTAATAAACTAATGAATTTTATATTAAGGAAACCCCCCTCCCCTCCACTATAAAAGCCACCCTTTACACCCTCATTTCCTCACACCTCTCAAGCTCCAAGACTTATCTAAACTCTACCCAAACACCTTCCCTGGCCCCTCCCCCACGTCCAAGAGCTTCTGGTCTCATCAAAACACCAAGCTTAGGCCCTTAAGGAGGTTCTCAAGAGGAGGATTCTAGAGGTAATTTCCCTCCCTCTTCTCCTTTAATTTCCTTTCAAGTTCAAGTTCATTTCTTGATCTCTCCCTACCTATATTCATCAAAATTGTATTGTAACTCCAGTATTATACATATAATGTAATTTTATTATTCTAATTGGATATTATATTATCCAACTCCGTTTCCCTCTTCCTTTTATTTTATTAAAGAGAACGTTGTTCGTGAGGTGTTAATTTATCACCTTCAAGAACGACATGCTTTCTTCTTCCATTTCTACCTTCGGATATGGTCATGAAACCATTTTTATGGTTCAACCAGAATAAGTTATATGTATTACATTCTATTTAAAGTTCTAGAAATAACCTATGTCCATATTACTAAGTGATAAGTTAAAACAAGTTTGTTGTGATCCAAAAACCACCCAAATTGACCCAAATAACAATCATTTAATTCTTATCTAATGATTCATCCACATGGATCTAATATAATTCATTATAAAATCATTAAAGATCCCGTAATATCACTAATAACATGTAATATAATTTCTGTATGTTTACCCATGTTCTACCTTAACTTCAATTTAAGAATACAAGTGAACCACCCAAGAAAAACCATAAAAACGAACATCCCCGAACAATGTTTTTAAACTATATAAGTCATCCAAAAGAACATAATATGACATAATGAAACAAGAATGAACCCTATTAATGTACACATGGTTCTGGATTTCTAATTAATGAATATAATGTCATTATACAAGACATTAAAGAGAAGGAAGCATTCAGATACAAGGTAAGGGGAAATCTCGAACCCAATTTTCTTCCTTCGGGTTCTCCCTCTTTCACTCCATTTTTGATATGGTTACTCCTCAAATATAATTTTTTCATCATTAACTTTACTTTTATGGGATATAAATTTTTGTCACTGGTTTTTATGTCCATCAAAATGTTTTACAAAAGAACTATTCTTTTAAGAACACCCCTTTTACTTCTCACTCAAGGTGGACAGTTCTTATAACATGTATGTTATTCCCTCTTTATTTTGGGAACCCAAAGATTATGAATGTGTTATTATGAGATGAAAACCATTCCTTTTCATGGTTTCATTATGTTAATTTATGTTATATGTTCATTGTGGCAATCATGATAAATGATAATGTTATGATGTGATGGGTGCGCCCGAAATTATATAACGCAATATGAATGTTTAAATGTGACGGGTGCGCCCGGAATTATACAGCGCTCCAATGAATTGGGTAAAGTGATGAATCTCATGAGTAAATGTGAAATGATGTCTGAACAAGATTCTATCTTGGTTCACAAGTATGTGTGGTAGATAACCACTAAGACGTGATGTTTCATTTTTATGCATTGCCACATTTCAAGTCTTTTATTTATGCTCCTCTCATGTTCATGATCTTTTGCCTATGTTATGACTATGCTCACCCCATGCTATATTGTTCTTATATATCATATTACTGGGATTCTAGCTCACCCCTTTTGATGTATATCCTCAGGTGGATACATGTTCTAAGGAGAGGACAAGTGCCAATAAGAATCAAGAGAAGAAGAAATTAAATAAATGTTTATGCTTGATGTTGTATTTGTTATGTGTGGTCCTAGTTTGCCCAAGACACTAAACCTTTGGATCCTCTATGTGTAATACTATTATGTTTTTTATCTTTAAAATGATGTAACATTAATGTAAGAAAAGGCTCGGGTCACTATAGTTGGTATCAGAGGCAAGGTTTAGTTAATTTGGGAATTAGGATTAGTGAACCCTAGAGAAAACCTCTAGTATGAGATTAAGTACAAATATGCACACAAGAGTATTTACCTAGGGATCCCATATGTTATGTTTTTGGTATAAATTGTTTAAATGAATAAGTTATTCATGAATTGTTTACTTATGTTTTGTTCTAACCTTTTCTATTTTAGAAAATGGTGGGAAGCAGGAGAAATCAGGCCAACAACTCTTAAGAGGGCCAATGTAACGATTGCCCGAACGACATCCCCAATGATTTGGGAGGTGGAGTTAAAAACTTCATGGCGATGCTTACCCAATTATCTCAGGTTATGAATAATAACCATAATAATGGGTAACGTCCTCCTTCACCAAAGAGGGAGCAACTAGCTATCGAATGTTTTATGTAGCAACGACCACCGATGTTTAGTGGATCTTCTGATCCACTAGTTATAGAACAGTGGGTCAACTCCATGGAGAAGATCTTTTCTGTTCTTCACTGTTTTGAGATGGAGAAGGTAACCCAAGCCGTTTATCATCTAGATGGAGAAGCCGATCAATGGTGGGATTTTATTAAGAACACCAAGCCAAGGGAGGAAATTGAAGAGATGGAATGGGAAGACTTTAAGATAATGTTTCTTAATAAGTACTTCCCACGAACTCTTCGCACGAAGATGGAGATAGAATTAATAGAGATCAAGAAAAAATAAGGAGAATATGTCACAACCTATGAAGTGAATTTCACAAGGCTTGCAAGGTACGCTTCAGGTTTTTTTATTAACAATGATAGCAAAATTGATAGATTCTTTAGTGGATTAAAACCAAACCTTCAAAAGGCTCTTGAAATTCAAGACTTTTGGAGTTATGAAGAAGTTATTCAGTGTTCTCTCAAAGTGGAGATAGAGTTTGGAGAATGGTCCCATGGATATGGTGATAAGAAAAGAAAGATGGAGTTTCAAGCTAGTGGATCTAATGACAAAGATGGGAAGAAAAATCAACGACCCACATGCCAAAAATGTGGGAAGTTGCACCATGGGAACTACCTCAAAGGGACGGGGAAATGATTCAAGTGTGGGAAAGAAGGAAACCATGCTCAAGAGTTTTGAAAAGACACGAAAAGGAAGGAGAATGTAGCCGATGAAAGGAGAGAACCACCCATGGTTCAATGCTACAACTATAGGGAGCTAGGGCACTATGAAAACCAGTGCACTAAACCTTGAGTTCTCGAGGGTAATCGGCATCAGTAGCCACCAAATCCAAAGGAACAAGGGAAGGCTTATGCCATTACTACTGAAAAGGTGGAGCATGATAATGAAGTCGTACAAGGTACACTTCCTATTCAATCAAGAATGGCAAAAGTCTTATTTGATTTTGGTTCTATGCATTCCTTTATATCTTGCAAGTTTACTAGAACTATAGAATCAAAGCCCTGAAACCTTGAAGTAGAGATATCTGTAAAAAAACCAAGTGGTGCAATCATTGAAACCCAAGTGTTTGACTCTTCTCCTGTTGGCGTATGTGGGAAGATTCTTCCAACAAATCTCGTAATACTTCCCTTGGTGGAATTCAACGTTATAATGGGAATGGACTGGCTCTTGTTATATAGAGCACATATCAACTGTCGGGAAAAGGAAATATCTTTTCATATTCCAAACCATCCCATGATCCTCTACAAATTCAAGGAAGATCATGAATCCCATTTGAAAATCCTTCAATGGTGTGGGTGTTGATTCCCTATGAAGAAGCATACCTCACCCAAATGGTTGAGTCGAAGGAAAGTGTCAACCTTGAGGAAATTCCCATCATGAGGGAATACGACAATGTATTTTCCAAAGAGTTACCCGGAATTCCCTCAGATCGTGAGGTAGAGTTCTCAATTGAACTCATACATGAAACTACTCCTATCTCGAAGTGCCCCTATAGGATGGCTCCTATCGAACTGGAGGAGTTAAAGAAGCAGCTGCAAGAGAATCTAGACAAAGGGTTCATACACCCTAGTGCATGACCTTGGGGTGCACCAGTGCTCTTTGTGAAGAAGAAGGATGGAACAATGCGGCTGTGTATCGATTATCGAGAACTCAACAAGATTACCATAAAGAACAAGTATCCTCTCCCAAGGATTGATTACTTGCTCGATCAGTTAAGAGGAGCTCAATACTTCTCAAAGGTGGATCTTCATTATGGATATCATCAGGTAAAGGTGAAGAAGGGAGATGTTCATAAGACTACCTTCTATACAAGGTATGAGCACTATGAGTTTTTGGTGATGCCCTTCGAACTTACTAATGCCCCTGAAATCTTCATGGATTTGACAAATAGAGTCTTTAGACATTACCTTGAAAAATTTGTGGTAGTGTTTATCGATGATATTCTCATCTACTCCAAGAGCAAGGAGGAGCATGAAGAACATCTAAGACTTGTGTTGGCGATATTATGAAAGGAGAAGTTGTACGCCAAGTTCAGCAAGTATGACTTTTGGATGAATCAAGTCATGTTCTTGGGACATGTGATCACAAGTGAGGGAATTTCTGTGGATCCTTCAAAGACAAAGGCAATTGAGGAATGGACCAGGCCCTCTAGTGTCACAAAAATCCATAGTTTTCTTAGATTAGCTGGGTACTACCGACGTTTTGTGAGAAACTTCTCATGATTGTCAAGCCCAGTAACTAAGTTAACAAGGAAAGGGGTAAAGTATGTCTGGACGGAAGAATGTGAGGGAAGATTCAAGGAGCTAAAGAGAAGGCTGATCACTGCACCTATACTCACACTACTGAAGAGTGGAGAAAGTTTTGTGATATACAGTGATGCTTCAAAGAAAGGCTTGGGTTGTGTACTCATGAAAAATGATAATGTGACAGCCTATGCCTCATGACAGTTGAATATCCATGAGAAGAACTACCCGACGCATGATCTAGAGCTAGCAACTATAATTTTTGCCTTGAAAATCTAGCGGCACTACCTTTATGGCAAGAAGTGTGACATATACACCGACCACAAGAGCCTAAAGTATATATTCACACAAAAGGAGATCAACATGCGTCAAAGGAGATGGTTATAGCTAATCAAGGATTACAATTGCACTATTCACTATCATCCTGGAAAGGTGAACAAGGTAGCTGATGCTCTAAGCAGAAAAGAACCTGCTACTCTATCCATGTTGCGGATTGAGAAAGACCCTATCTTCTTGGATATGCAAAGAATGGATTTGGAAATCATAAGGGCAGGGGATACATCCTACCTTTCCCAAATGATTGCGCAACCATCCATCCAAGAGAAGATTAAGGAAGCACAAAGGGATGATGTGGAGATACAAAAGAGAGTGAATGCAGAAATGAAAGGGAAGTTGCAAGAGTTCCATATCGACGATGATGGTGTGATTCGGTTTGGAATGTAGCTTTGTGTTCCTTCATCACCCGGGATAAAGAAGGAGCTATTGGACAATGCACATAGCTCAAATTTCTCTATCCATCATGGGAGTACCAAGATGTACCATGATCTCCGAGAACACTTCTAGTGGGATAACATGAAGAAGGATATTGCGGAATATATATCAAGGTGATTGGTATGTCAGCAAGTTAAAGCTGAGCGACAAAAGTACAAGGGTATGATGCAGTCATTGCCTATACCCATGTGGAAATGGGAAAACGTTACTATGGATTTTGTCATGGGTCTCCTGAAGATGTCAAAGGGAAATAATGCGATATGGGTTGTGGTTGACCGACTCACCAAGACTGCCCATTTTATCGCTATTCAGGAAGATATCTTGCTTGATCAACTTGCAAAGATATATGTGAAGGAAGTGGTGAGATTGCACGGTGTTCCACTCTCAATTTTCTCTGATCATGATCCAAGGTTCACATCTAAGTTCTGGATGAGCCTTCAACATGCTTTGAGTACTGAATTAAATTTCATCACGACCTATCACCCCCAAACTGATGGCCAGTCTGAAAGAACTATTCAGACGCTTGAAGATATGCTAAGATCCTGCTCTCTTGAATTAAAAGGTGGTTGGGATCAGCACCTCTCATTGGTTGAGTTCTCATACAATAATAGCTTCCACTCGAGTATTCAGATGGCTCCATATGAATCTCTTTATGGGAAGTGATGTAGAACTCCAACCTGTTGGGATGAAGTTGGAGAAAGAAAGCTACTTGGGCCCGATCTGGTTGAAGAGATGCCAAAGAAGGTTCAAGTCATCCAGAAACACATCAAAGCTACTCAAAGTCAGCAAAAGAGCTATGCTGACAACCGTCGAAGGGACTTGGAGTTTGAAGTTGGAGATAAAGTCTTCCTTCAAATATATCCATGGAAGAGAGTCATGTGATTCAGGAAGAAAGGGAAGCTAAGCCCAAGGTATATTGGCCACTTTGAGATCCTTGACCGCATAGAAGACGTGGCCTATCGTCTTTCACTTCCACCAAATATGGCTCAAGTTCATGATGTGTTTCATGTATCACTACCGAGGAAGTACATACCAGACCCCTCACATGTACTAAACACTGAGGTGGTGCAGCTGGAAGATGATATCTCTTATGAGGAGTAACCATTAAAGATTCTGGATCAGAGTGATAAGGTTCTACGCAACAAGACAACCCATCTTTTCAAAGTGTTGTGGAGGAACCATAAGTTTGAGGAAGCAACTTGGGAACCAGAAGAGGCAATGAAGGAGAAGTACCCTCACCTGTTTGTGTAAAGTGAAATTTCAGGGGCGAAATTTCTTAAGGGGGGAAGAATGTAACAACCCAATTTTTTTCAATGAAAATTCCCTTCTTATATTTATGTCATAAAATAACATGAAAACACAACATAATGAACTACTAAGTGATATGTGACCTTTGAACATAATTTTTTCACTTTTGTGTTAGGAATTTTTAAAATCTGACATACACGGTTGTGTTCAAGATGATCTTTGGAGTCTAATGAAACAAAAATAATTTTTGGTGAATAGTGACCTACCCTTATGAATAGTAACATACCCTTATGAATAGTAATATGACCCTTATGAATAGTAAACCATCCAACATAAGAGTAACATTACCCATGAATAATTAAATAAAATTTAAACATCTTAAAAAGTAACAATTTGACCTCAGTAAACGTTTTGGTATTTTGTAAGTCATAAATAATTAATTATAATTAATTAATTAATTTAAAAGAATATTTATTTCCCTAAAATGTATTTAATCAATGTCTTATAGTTTTTAGATAATTTTATAAGACCCTACGTGATTTTTGAAAGCACTATAAATCAGTTTTAATCTTAAAAACTGTTTTTTAAGTAAATTATGATTTTAATTAAATATTAAATTAATAGTATATAGAAAATTATTTTTGAAAAATGGACTTCATTTTTGGATTCTACACGTTGAAAAATGGTTGGGGTAAATTTTTGGGATTTTTCTGAGATACTTGAATTTTTGATGAATAGTGAAATACCGTAATTTACAAAAATAAGCTAAATAAGCTAATTATAGGGTCATCGATGATGTTATGATGATGTAATCCCACTTGGTTCTGGATTACATTATAAAATTACTATTATTGGTCATCCAAGACTCACTATTCCTTGTCTTAGGGGAAATTAATCAACTAATGAATTTTATATTAAGGAAACCCCTCTCCCCTCCACTATAAAAGCCACCCTTCACACCCTCATTTCCTCACACCTCTCAAGTTCCAAGCCTTCTCTAAACTCTTCCCAAACACCTTTACTAGACCCTACACCACGTCCAAGAGCTTCTGGTCTCATCAAAAGACTGAGCTTAGGCCCTTAAGGAGGTTCTCAAGAGGAGGATTGTAGAGGTAATTTCCCTCCCTCTTCTTCTTTAATTTCCTTTCAAGTTCAAGTTCATTTCTTGATCTCTCCCCACCTATCTTCATCAAAATTGTATTGTAACTCCATTATTATAAATATAATGTAGTTTTATGATTCTAATTGGATATTATATCATCCAACTCCCTTTCCCTCTTCCTTTTATTTTATTAAAGAGAACGTTGTTCGTGAGGTATTAATTTATCACCTTCAAGAACGACATGCTTTCTTCTTCCATTTATACCTTTTTATCTGGTCATGAAACCATTTTTATGGTTAAACCAGAATATGTTATATGTATTATGTTCTATTTAAATTTCTTTAAATAACCTATGGCCATATTACTAAGTGATAAGTTAAAATAAGTTCGTTGTGATCCAAAAACCGCCCAAATTGACCCAAATAACAATCATTTAATTCTTATCTAATGATTAATCCACATGGATCTAATATAATTTATTATAAAATCATTAAATCTCCTATAATATCACAAATTACATGTAATATCATTTCTGGATGTTTACCCATGTTCTACCCGAACTTCAATTTAAGAATACAAGTGAACCACCCAAGAAAAACCATAAAAACAAACATCCCCGAACAATGTTTTTAAACTCTATAAGTCATCCAAAAAACATAATATGACATAATGAAACCAGAATGAACCCTATTAATTTACACATGGTTCTGTATTTATAATTAATGAATATAATTTCATTATACAGGACATTAAAGAGAAGTAAGCATTCAGATAAAGGTAAGGGGAAATCTCGAACCCAATTTTCTTCCTTCGGGTTCTCCCTCTTTCACTCCATTTTTGATACGGTTACTCCTCAAAGATCATTTGTTCATCACTGCCTTTAATTTTCTGGGATATACATGTTTTTCATCAGTTTTTATGTCCATCAAAATGTTTTCCAAAATAACTCTTCTTTTAAGAACACCCCTTTTACTTCTCACTCAAGGTGGACGGTTCTTGTAACATGTATGTTATTCCCTCTTTCTTTTAGGAAACCAAAGCTTATGAATGTGTTATTATGAGATGAAACCCATTCCTTTTCATGGGTTAATTGTGTTAATTTATGTTATATGTTCATTGTGGAAAGCATGATAAATGATAATGTTATGATGTGACGGGTGTGCCCGGAATTATATAGCGCAATAGGAATGTTTAAATGTGGTGGGTACACCCAGAATTATATAGCGCTCCAATGCATTGGGTAAATTTATGAATCTCATGAGTAAATGTGAAATGATGTGTGAACAATATGCTAGCTTGTTTCATAAGTATGTGTGGTAGATAACCACTAAGACATGATGTTTCGTTTGTATGCATTGCCACATTTCAAGTCTTTTATTTATGCTCCTCTCATGTTCATGATATTTTACCTATGTTATGATTATGCTCACCCCATGCTATATTGTTCTTATCTATCCTCTTACTGGTCTTCTAGCTCACCCCTTTTGATGTATATCCTCAGGTGGCTACATTTTCTAAGGAGAGGACAAGTGCCAATAAGAAGCAAGAGGAGAAGAAATTAAATAAATCTTTATGCTTGATGTTGTATTTGTTATGTGTGGTCCTAGTTTGCCCAGGACACTAAACCTTTGGATAATCTATGTGTAATACTATTATGTTGTTTATATTTAAAATGATGTAATAGTAATGTAAGAAAAGGCTCGGGTCGCTATACCTTGGGTTATTAGGTATGCATAAATAGGATGTGAGTGCAGGTTTATTTTCCCTTCAGCATATTTAAGATAACATCTAGTTAAAATTATGCGAAAACCTCTATGAATCCTTCCAAAAACCCTTAATACATAGTCTTTGTGCGAGTCATCCACTATAAATGCACTCTACAAGGGATGATTAAGAGTAAGTAAATGTTTCATTATTTTATTTTTTAGTAAATTAAATAAATGATATCATAATGTTATTGTAATATCTCTCCACATCAATGTCTTAAGCCTGGTGACAACATGGTTCCAGGACTATACATCAATCAGCATGCTTTTCCAAGTGACGATTCCAATGTAACTATTGAACACTGCCTTGTTGGGGTTAACATGTCGGCCCTGCTTATTCTATCTGACCTTGTATTTGATGCCTTTTATTTTTGCCTTAAGGATTTTTACTAACACCGTCAAACTACGACGCTCCTATTTTGTCTACACCACCAGTGTTTCACTGCCTACCATTTTATTGATTTCAAAATCATAAATATGTTCCTCTAGATCACTAGCATCGTCATATGTAGATGGTGGTTGTACCTCTACACTGGTAGAAACAACAACAATATATTGAGAAACCTATTGGTCCTCTATACTATGAGCAGTAGTAGGTTGAGAGACCTGTTATTCCTCTGCACTACGAGCAAAAATAGGTTGAGAGACCTGTTTTGCCTCAGGATTGAGAGAATCATCACGTGTATAAGTCATTATCTAGATAAGTGGTTTAACATTTAATTTAGATTACATAAAAGTAACATCGAATAGATTATAACATAAGGTAACATGATGTATATTACAAAAAAATATAACCTGATTATTGAACTCACTTTTTTTAAATGCTGAAGGGATTTAACCCCCTATCGACTATCCAAATCTCTTCATTATGGTCTCCTCTGACATAAAAAATTCCATCTACATTGGGACCACTGCAAAATGATTGCAATGTCCCAATGAAGGGGTCATCCTCTGTTGAATTGTCATTTGACCCTTTAGTGGTTTTGGTTGATAATAGAATAATTGACCACTTTCAGTTTGCAAGATCTATAACATAAAATACGTGTACTACCTGTGATGCCATTATAAACAGTTCATATTTTTACCCATACTAAAATCAACTTTCATGAATCTCAACTCATCTGTTTTAACAACACTCCTATTATCAACCCACTTGCATTGAAAAATCAGCACTTGAAAGTTCGTATAATCCAACGCCCATATTTGTTTGATGATTCCAAAGTATGACATATTTGCATAAATTGGATTTCTTCCCTTAACACCAGAAACATGCATCGCTTCAGCTACAAGTGTAACTCCACTATTCTGCATGGTACTTTCTTTATCATGTTCATTAGTATAGAATGTATAACCATTAATTACATAAGCATTATAAGATAATACATACACACTTGGTCCTCTAGCTAGTCATTAAAGTCATTCTGAAATTGAGTTCATATTTTTATCTTACTTCTTAAATATATGGTCTTGAAACCATCCTATAAACTATTGATTATGTGTATTTGATATCCATTTTTCATCCCTTAATGGATTCAAATGCCTAATAATTTCTTTGTGGGTTTTGACATATGGGTCAAACTCTAAAATTTTATGCAAAACATAATGGTTGGCCTATCCCTGATCCGTAATATTGATTATGAAAACCTCTCTTCCAGAAATTCCTTCACCCACAAGCTGCCCAGTGTGATGAGATTTTGGTAGACCAATGCTTTCCACACCAGACAAGTATTTGATAAAAAATTCAATGACTTCCTCAACAATATATTGCTTTGTAATACAACCCTCTGGATGACTTCGATTCTTGACACACCCTTTCAAAATATTCATATACCGTTCAATGAGGTACATCCATCTATAGTGTACAAGACCACATAGTCGAATCTCTCTCACCAAGTGAACCATCAAATGAACCATCATATCAAAGAATGTTGTTGGGAAGAACATTTTGAATTCACATAATATGATGGTAATTTATCTTTCCATACTCAGAAATTTTTCCAGGTCTATAACTTCGCTGCATATAACTTTGAAGAAGAAACAGAGCTTCATTAATGTATAACGAACATTCTTAGGCAAAATTAAATGTAAAGATATAGGAATTAGACCTTACATCAAAATGTGGTATTCATGTGATTTCAGACCCTTTAACTTTAAATTGGTCTTTGACACGATGTTCTTGGTATTCGATGAATACCCCTCTAGAACCTTTACATCATTTAAGAAGTTAAAAAACTAATATCTATCCTACCTGGAAAGAGTGTAAGCAGATGGAGGAAGAAAAGTTTATTTTTCACCCTTCATGAGCACCAAATCTTCTCATATTCCCATGTCAACCATGTCCAATATAACCTTAATTCCATCATTTGTTTTGTTTGGTTCATTTATCAATGTATCGATGATATTATCACATACATTTTTTTTCAACATGCATAACATCAAGAAAGTGTCTGATGTACAGATAATTCCAGTATGGTAATTCAAAAAAAACTGATCTCTTCTTCCAACTAGTTTTCATAAGGTTTTTTGAAAACGGTTTACCAAAAGCAGTGTCCATATCTTTTAATTTCTCAAACAATTTATCACCTATTAGTGGAAATGATATTATACGTTCTTTTGAACTTCCATCAAATGATGTCATCCAAGATCGGTACTTATGTCGTTGGGGTAGAAATCTATGATTTCCTAAAAACACGGGTTTCGATGAATGTTTCAACCTAATTGACTGTGTACCTTGTTCGCAGACAGGACACCCATGACTTCCTTTAATGTTATATCCTGAAAAATTCCCATAAGCAGGAAAGTCATTTATCATCCCATACAACATGGTTCTCAACGTGAAATCTTCATTTCTATAAGTATCATACAACATAACACCTGCATCTCACAATAATTTCAAATCCTCGATCAATAGATCCAAATAAACATCAATATCATTACCTGATTGTTTTGGTCCTGATATAAGCATAGATATCATGATTTTTTTTCATTTCATGCATAATCACAGTGGAAAGTTATAATTTACCAACATAACCAGTCATGTACTGTGAGTGCTACTTTGAAAACCAAAAGGATTCACTCCATCTGTAGATAACGCAAGATGAAGGTTTCTTGGCCCGTTTCTAAAATTAGGATACTCATGATCGATTCTCTTCTACTGAGGAGAGTTTTTTGGGTAACATAGTTTCCCATATTTATTTCTTCTGTCTGCGTGCCACATCAATTGTTCTACGGTCTCCTCACTTTCATATAAGTTCCTAAACCTTGGAATGATTGGAAATTACCATACAACTTTTGTAGGAATAGATTCATATTTCTTGTATTGAGAAACATCACACTTTGGGCATTCTCTAAGTGATTTGTGGTCCTTGAAAAACAATATACAGTCATTTGGGTAGGTTTGTATTCGTTCAGAGATTATACCCATCCAACATAGAATTCTTTTGGCTTTGTATGTTTGGCTCAGTATCTCATTATCTTCTAGGAGCATGTCATTCAAGAGAGCAAGTAATTCTATAAAACTGGTGTCACTCCATCTATTGCCTACTTTTAAATTATATAGCTTCAGTATGACTAAAAATGTTGTATATTTAGTGCAACCACCATACAAAGGCATATTTGCACAACTCTTTAACTGCTCAAATAATTTTGGGTAATCAATAAGTTCATCTTCATCTATCCTTGTAATTTCCTCAATACTATCTTCATCATCATTCACATCTGTAATCATGTCCTCAATACAATCTTCTTTATTATCCACACTTGTAATCATATCATATGATCCATAAAATGCACTATTATCCCATACACTAGTTTCATTCACTTTTTCCTCATGTTTATACCAACATTTATAAATTTGATCTATTCCGTGACAGATCAAGTGTTCTTACAACTCCTCTAGACTAACTTGTTTTGAATAAAAACAACGTAAACATGGAAAAGGGATTTAAAAAGGGTCATATGCATGATCTTTTTCAAACTTGATGGACTCTTTCACTCCATCTTCATACTCTCTTATCAAATGATTGGAATTCATCCATTCTTTATTCATATCTATCCTGTTTTATTTGGTGATATTAGTATTTAACAAAATAAATACACAAAATATTGATATAATTTAATGATTTTCCTAATTCTATAAAAATATAAACTTAAAATATTATGCAAAAACTACAATTCAAATGACCTTTGAAAAATATTTAAAAAATCACACTTGAAATATCATTAAGAAAACCATCCATTTACACAAATTACTCTTTAAAATAACACACCCTTTTTAAAATAAATCAACAAGTTCCAAACACTCTTTCACAAAACCACAATTCCTTTTTTTAAATCATTCAAGACAACTTCATGACCCAACAATCTTAATCATTTAAAATTAACGAAATCCCTCTAAGAAACATTTCAAAACACTTGAATCATTTTAAAAGAGCCACTTAGGCATTTTCACAAATACATATATTCCAATAGAGACACTTTATAAAATATACATAGAAAACACATTGATTCATCCCAAATCAATCAGTGTTGTATGATTCCATCACATTATTCAAAATGTAGGTGTAATAATAATAATTTCCATAAGCATTTGATATTGTTATCCCCACCATTGGATATCCATTATCCATTCTTACATTGTCCATTTATATCAATTATCCTTCACCACAACACCAGAGTCCCAACGGATATGTTCCATAGTCAGTGACCGTACTCGCAACCATGAAACACTTGTGTTCCAATTTACTAAAAAATTGCATTATCCTAATAATACTTGTCTCACACCAAATCAATTGGTTGTACACCCCAAGAACAATGTATATGTATCTCACATGAAGTATTATTGGTTAATTATTTTATAAATACACCTAAGAAAATCTATAAGCATGAACCCATTACATAATTAAAAATTTCTCAAGTGTCATTCCTTTCACACAAAGAATTTCCCTATTCCACTCATCACTAGAAGAAACTATGTTGATTTCTCGATCCTTTTAAGTAAATCACGTCTCAAGTCAAAATAAGAAAATAACTATGGTACTAAACTAATAGATGGTATAATTTTCCATAGTCTATTTTCTAAAATCTTCAAAAAGACTTTATAAATGAAATTATAAAGACTGGTCATTCTAAAATACTTAACTGAACTCATATTAGTAACCTCTAGAATTAAAGTGATGAGACTATCATTATAAGTCTCAAGAGAATTATTACCTCTCTAAAATTCATTCATGAGGTTAACAACATCAAGTCCCAAAATAGTCTAGAAAATTTTAAAGAAAATTTCATAAAGAAAATCTAGGTTTGGTACCTTTAATGGATGCATCAACCTAAAGGTCATGACCACTTTATAACATTCAATATCAATAGTTAATAATTCATTAATATAATTTGTTAAAGTTATAATAAAATAATAATTTATATATTTATATATAAAATTATGCTAATAAGAAAATATGATTTTATAATCACTTGAATTATATCATTTGTCCCTTTGAGGGTATTCACCATAAAGTGCTTACGAGTGGAAGGATTCATTACACGTGTTGTTATGGTTATTTGACTAGGGTGTCCAGAAAGTGTATTATGTATCTTTGGATAGGTAGGGCTAACAAAATATATGTTTCCCTTATAACTCAATTCATCCCTTAATAAAAATATTAATGTATTCCCCTATAAAGTAGGATTGTCATCCAAATAACATAAATTTCATGTGGCGTGCTTATTCCATTTATGACATGCGTTTATCCTTTATTGCTCATTTTCCTATGGGGGAGGTATTTTTAAAACCATGTGGTTACTTGAACTAGAAGATAGAGATATGATGTAGTGACTTAGCTATAACTTTATTTTTATGTTATGGTATATCAAGTTTGAGGATTTGTTTCAATTCAGGTATGTTCTGGAATTTCTTCCACTGTTTGCAAGTTTCGGGGGTTTAATTTATGTTTTGGGGGTTTAAAATTAGGATTATTGATGTGTACCAAATACAACTAGTTGTATCATCACTTTTTCTTATTCTACTATCAATTACCAAAAAGTGGTATTAAATCTTGGTTACATAACATATGGTGATTATTTTATCAATACTCGATAAAAATTCTTGGTTTCAAGACTATCGGGTTTCCACTAGTGAAGTGGTTTTCTAAGATTTAGTGGAATTGAACTAGTAAAAAAGTGGTGGTTCCATTGAAATGGGTAAGGTTTGGATTTATATTCAATGGTGAAGGATTCAGACTTTGGGGGAAAATGGCCTTCCTACTCTTGGAGAGTTAAAAAGTTACATTGATATTGAATTAGTCAGAAGCGAGGTGTTCAGTAGAATGGGAAATCATGAGATGAAAGCATTAGATTTTTTTAAAAGGTGTGTCCAAGAGAATCTAGATCCAAGAGGGAAGGACATGCATCAATGATGTTGAGAATTAAAGGTGGGTGTGTAGTACTGGGAGGTATCTAGGAGTATGATTGGTCAAGGTTTTGGTGCAACAATGGTTCTCAGTGAGAATGTATCAATGCCTAGAAAGTGAAGTGTTTTGATCCATATCTTGGGAGATCATATTGATTCCTAGTAAGTGTGGGGATGTAATACCATACTAGGGAGATCAGATCAATGTCTAGCAAGTACATGTCCTAGGTCCCGCCTAAGTAACTGGGGTTCTCATGATAAATGAGACAGAGGAGATCAAAATCAATCATGAACTCAATCACATAAAATCTAAATGACATAAAAAATTATTCATATCACCTACAAACACCCTTCACTGAAACCACTCCTTTTTACCCATGTATGACACATTCCAAAATAAAATCAACCCACTTTATATAACCATCAAAATCCAAATATAATATAGTGAAAATATTCCTAAATCAAAAATGATTTTTATAAAGTTCCAACCAAGCCTTTGATAATTCATTGATAACCAAAACATGAAATTATTTTTAAGAATTTTCCAAACAATCCTTAAATATTTCACCCAAGTTGAACACATAAAATCCTTTTTTTGGAGACCAAACACGATTCAAAACCTAATGAACAACTCCTTTAAATAATAAATGAATTAAATTCCAACACAAATATATCAAACATACATAAGGGGGTGTCCAAAAATCATATAAGATATCATTACATATTACTAAATCAAATTAATATATAAGATTCATAAAATTATAACAAAAGAACACCAAAGTTAAATAACAATCAAATCCCCTTCAAAAAGTGACATTTAATTAGGAAATAAAGTAGAATTCTTAATTTATTACTTATAGAAAATGTTTCAAGGACATTAAGTGGCTTGAAAAACTGTTTAAAAATATACATGCATGAAAAGAGTCTATAATAAATTTACACAAACACTTATAGTGAATTAGAAAGTGGTTCTAACAATATACGGATAAATAAACTTCGGGAAACCCATTTAAGTTAACTTGGAGGTCACCTTGATAAGGAATCATTATGTCATCATCCAAACTAGAATAATTCAATATAATTTAGATGAATAAGGGGTTTAAAATACCCAAGAACCCAAAACATTTCAATTAAAAAGTGTTTCATACAAACTACCTAAACAAAGTTCAGATGATAAGAAACATTTGAGGAAGTGAAGAGAGTGTTGGTATTATGGACATCTTCTAATAAACCCAAAAAAATGATTGGAAAACTTTTAAGAAGTTTATAAAAAGGTATAAGTGAAAACCATATGAGAAACCCATAAACATGATCATAATATTACATTCATAATTAGCATAACCTTTCCCATGTTCACACACACACACACATTCAGGGTATACGATTATGTTTCACTAGAGGACCATCAATTTCTTTTCAAAAAGCAACAAAACATGCAATTCGTTTAGTACGTAAACAAATACCACCAATGACCATGATTTTCAGTGGGGTTTTTAACCCATATAACTCACAACATCACCATCAAACAAAGAGAAAGAGAAAAAAACTCACCACGAAGGTGTCGTTTAGTGTGCGGCGGAGGTGCATTCGCAGCAGAGGATAGGCGTGCAATGGAGGAGTCCTCCGACAGAGAAGAGGCGCTCGATAGAGGAGAGGTGCACGATGAAGGTGTGGCTCGTAGCAGATGTGTGGTGCATGGTGGAGGAGAGGTGCACGATAGTCTGGTTCGTGGTGGAAGAGAGACGCACGACAGAGGTGTAGTTTACGGTAGAGGAGAGGCGGCGGGAGAGGAGGAGGAGGAGGCGCGACGACAGTGATTGGCTTCCACGAGAGCTTGAGGGGTGCACTACCACAAAATTGGGCAAGGCCAGTGCCAACCTTTATTAGCACTAATGAAAAAGCACTGATAAAGGGGGGTACTTTTATCAGCGCTAAAAAAAGCGCTGATAAAGGGTACCATTATCAACTCTAAAAAAAGCGCTGATAAAGGGTCTGCTTCCAAAAAACTTCATTAAAAATATATATTAATATTTAAATATATAGATATAGTTATATTTATATAAATATAATATATATTTTTTAAATATAATTTTAAATATATTTTAGATAAGTGTAAATATACAGTTACACTTAATATATAAGACATTTAGTGAAAATGGCTTATAAAAAATTAAAAAAATATTTTTAATTAATAATTTACTAATTATTATGGAGTAATAGTCATTTAATAACAATTTTAAGACTAAAAAAATTAAAAAAAAATAAAAAAATATCCAAAATATGTTGAAAACGCAACTCGAACTTCAAACGGTCATAACTTTTGATCCGGGTGTCTGTTTGAGCTCTACAGGATATCAAATCGAAGCCTGCGACGATCTCTACGCGCCAATGTCCTAAGAAAAGCCTATATCACATTTTTTGAGGCCAAAAAAGGCCCATAAGGCCTCCAAAATTGAGTTTTTAGTTTAGATACCCCGAATTTTTAACATTTTGTGGATTTTCAGCCTCGTTTAAGGGGGTATTATTGGCTTTTTTTTGGTGGGGACTAAATTTATTATAAGGTATTACATTCATATTGATATTATGTCTTTGAAATTTATCGTTTTTTATAATGCACTGCTATTTATAATCAAATATATAACAATATATACATATTTTTTTATATATTCACACATAAAAATAAATTTTTTAAATAAATAATTAAACATATTTACATATAAAATATATTAGCTTTATCTAAATAATAACTAATATCCATTTTATTTAAAATACCAATATATCAATATTTATATACCAATATATTAATCTAACTATATATGTACCTATATAATGTGTGTGTGTCTATTTGTGTGTGTCTATATATTAACAAACTGATATATTATATATATATATATATATTCTAACATATGTATATGCATATATATATATATATATATAAATATGTATAATTATACTTATATAGAAACACACACATATATATATATATGTGTGTGTGTGTGTGTGTTGTATATATGTATTTATTTACACACACACAAAACAAAACATATTTTATAATTGTATTGAAAACTAATCTTATAAATATATATTAATATACGAATAAATATATGGATAAAAAAAATATAACTAAATATATATAAATAAATAGATATAACTTAATATTAATATACGAATAAATATATAAATATATACATATATAAATATAACAAACTATATATATATATATTAATATACAAATAAATATATAAATATATAAATATAACTATATATGTATATATATATATATTAATACAACTATATAAATTTATATTAATACATAAATAAATATTAATAAATATATATGTATATATATAAATAGATATATCACTAGTTGGAGAACAAATAAAATTAGAGGAGTGGTAAAAGCTTAGCACGCATGGGGGGAGGTCTTGAGTTCAAAACCTGGTAGAGGAGGGCAGGGGCGCGCGCATGGGTGAATTTGGGGGGGGGGATACAACGCTGTTAAAGGGGTTTAAAAAAAATTAACTTTTATCAGCGCTAAAAAAAGCGCTGATAAAATTGGCCTTTTATCAGCACTTTTTGGAGCGCTGATAAAGGGGACCCCCCCCCCCCCCTTTATCTTTACCGGCATTAACAACGCTTTTATAGCACTGTTAAAGGCCTTTTTTAGCACTGATAAAAGTCATAGTTGTAGTAGTGGTGCGAGGAAGGGGGAGAAAGAGTTTTTTTTATAAAACTCAATGAACCTTTTATCAGCGCTAACTAAAAAGCGCTGATAAAGGTATGTTTTGTCAGCGCTAAAATAGAAAGTGCTGATAAAACATGTCTTTATCAGTGTTTTTTAGCGTTGATAAAGATAAGTTTTTATCAGCACTAAAAATATAGCGCTGATAAAGACGCCCTTTATCGACGCTTTTTAGCGTTAATGAAGATATAATATTAATAATTTATTTCTATTATTATATATATTTATAAAATTATATACATGATAAATATATATTTATATTTATAAAATTATAATTTAAATAATTATAAAATTATAAGAAATATACTTATTATATTTATAATCTTAGAAATATATACAATAAATATATTAATTATATATATTTGTAAGATTATAGATGTATATCACTATATTTCTTCTAATTTTATAATTATTTATATAAATAACTATAAAATTATAAAAAAATTAACATTTCTAACATTTATCATTTTATTAATATTAATATTTAATATATTTATTATAATTTTATAATTATTTAAATATATCTGTATTTATTTATAACTATAAATATATATATTTTTTTTCTCAATATTTCTATACATTTATTCAATTATATATACCATTATATATGAAAATAATAAACATATTTTTTATGATTTAATAATTATTTAAATAAATAGATATTATTTATATTTATAACTAATAAATATATATATTTTTATTTTTAATTAAAAAATATAATAAATAAATTATTTATTGTTGTAATTATATATATATATATATATATATATAATTATAAAATTATAAAAAATGTATTTATAATTTTATAAATATATATAATTAATATATTTATTATAGTTTTTTAATTATTTAAATATATCTACATTTATTTAGAATTATATTTATAACTATTTGTATTTATTTATAGATATTTGTATATAAATATATATAATTAATATATTTATTATTATTTTTTAATTATTTAAATATATCTATATTTATTTAGAAATTATAATTATAAATATTTGTATTTATTTATAAATATTTGTATATATTTATAAATATATTTATTTAATTATATATTTATAACTTTATAAGTATTATAATAAATATATTTATTATAATTTTATAATTTTTACATATATATATTTATTTATAGTTATAATTATAACTATAAATAGATATATTTATAAATATTTGTATATATTTATATATACATATATATATATATATTTGTAAAATTATAATATATGTATTTATTGTAATTTTATAATTATTTAAATATATATAGATAGTTATAATTATAATTACAAATAAATATATTTAAAAATTATTTATATATACTTAAAATTTAATAATTATAAATATAATAAATAAATTTATTATTTAAATATATTTAATGTAATTTTATAAGTATTGAGAACATAATATAGTATATATATGGGTAACATGAATTAATCATATACACCTAATAAAATATACATAATAAAAAATGATTCATCAATGGAGAACATGAATAATAATGAGTGTAATGTGTAAATGAATATTCATGGTGATACATAACATATATGCACACATGATCAATATATTAATTGACCAAATTCATTGGAAACACATATATATTTAATTATAATCTTTTTTTAAAACATTATATATATATATTTGAATTATTAAAATAAATATTAATTATAAACATGTGTTTTTTATTTAATATATACAAATAAACATTATTTTTGAATATAAATATAATAATTGTATATAAATTATTATTAAAACTTTTATTAGTGCTAAACTAGTGCTGATAAAGGGTAGATTTATCAGCGCTTTTAGCTAGCACTGATAAATCCCCCCTATTAGCGCTTTCTATTTAGCGTTGATAAAACGAGGCGCTTTCCTTACCCCGTTTTGTGGTAGTGAGGGTAAAATAGGTAAAATAGGGTTAAAACTTTGGGATAAGGCTTTAAAATTTCTCTAACACTTGCCTTTATCCTATTTTATGAGTTTGGTTCGTCCATTTCCATCCAAGTCTCGGATATATGTCCACTTGGAACTATTTTCTTTGATTATGACCTTTATATTAATTTAAGAAAAGAATAAATACAAAATACCACTATCTTGACTTTAATATCTCTAAATTTTTTACATAAGGATAGAAAAACTAGTTCTAAATGTTTATTTAGAAGATAAATTATTTTTTTATCATGGTAATTTATTTATAATTGTTAGTGATTGAATAATTACTTTAAATGCTTATGCAAAGCCGACATAGTGTGTATTCAATTAATAGAAAAAAACGATTTTAAAAATATTAAAAGTAATAAAATTTGGGTGAATTTTTATATTCCATGAATTTTATAGATAAATATAACATATTATGAATGTGTGAAAGGTTTATATTTGTATTCCTTTGTTTTCATGCTGTCATTAAAGTCAAATTACATGGATAGTGTCAAGAATAACATTAATGATATTTTATGTTAAATAATATTTTATTAAATTATTTAAAAATCATAAAAAACTTTCAAGAGGACAAGTAGGATGATAAATCACTACTAGAAACTGGACCTATGCCAATGGTTTGGCCAAAACCACCGGTATGGGTATCATAGAGAGATCCTATACCAATGGTTTTGGCCAAATTGTTGGTATAAGTGCTAGCTATACCAACACTTTTGGTAAAACTGTTGGTATAACTTCTATAATAAGAACCTATACCAATGGTTTTGGGAAAACAGTTGGTATAGGTCATAGTTATACCAATGGTTTGGTCAAAACCGTTCGAATAACTTCTATAATAAGATCCCATACCAACGGTTTGTCCAAAATTGTTGGTATAACTTCCATAATAAGCCCCTATACCAACGTTTTTGGAAAAACCATTGGTATAGGTCCCAAAAATCCAAATACCTATACCAATGGTTTTCCAAATCATTGGTATAGGTATTTAGATTTTTTCATATTATTTTATCAAATAACATTGAATATTTCAAAAATTAAATTACTTTTTAAATTTATATATATATATCATATTATGTTCACAAAAGTTATTGTAGATTAGTGGTTAAGTCTTTGAAGTATAAGTCTGAGGTTTTGTGATCAAATCCAACCAATCATTTTTTTTAAATTTCCTATACCAATGATTTCTCAAAACCATTGGTATAGTTCTATACCGATGGAATATAGGCCAATGGTCCTCCAAACCGTTGGTATATCCTATACCAACAGTTCCAAACCATTGGTATAGGCTTTTTTATATTAGTGAATGGTCAAAAATGTCACCACTAGACATTTATGAGCTAATAGTTTCCTTAATAAGTAAAATTATAACCTTTTAATATTAAAAAATTTATTACCATGGTTAAGATCAAAATTGGTTAACCAAGATATTAAACCAAAAGATAAGGTTTAAAATGATACCAAAACCTATATAAATTTTATTGGTTGATGATATTTAGAACTTATACTCTTTTTATTTAAATATATATCCATTTGGAATCATTTTTATTGAGAATGACTTCATTATATTTTAATCTTTTTAGTAATTCTAAGTGTTTCATTTCCCTCCCTTATAAAAGGACACCCATTATCTCTTTTATTTACACCAATTTGATTCATCCAGATAAACCAAGCTCTAGAAAATTATCTTATCAAACTCCTTATACACAAAGTAGAGGTGTTGGTATTCTTAAAATACCATTCCAAGGGTCCTTATGAAAGGATTTAAAGGAGGTCTCCTGAAGAAGAGGTAATCATCTTACCTGACCTCTTTCAATTTATTTCTTCATATACTCCTATAAATATATGGTTTTCATGATGAAATAATAAATTCAGTATCCTTAATATACTTAAATGTTATCATGATTATAGACCCCCATTATTCACCCTATTTTTCATCAAATGGTAAGTGAAAGCATCGTTTGTGTGTACGTGTGGACTACCACCTCCACATAGCGATACAATTCATTTTTCATAACCATATTGAATGAATGGGTGTTATGATGGGTTTAATGTTTATAAATTATATTTATGACAATATTTATATTATTAAATTATAATTTCATATCTACCTTCTTACCTTTCAATCTTTTGGAAAACAACAATGTCGCTTGTGCGTATGTGTGGACTACCACCTCTACGAAGCAATGCGATTCGTTTTTCAATTCTAATTTATATATATGGTAATAAGTATAGATTTAATGAATATATATGATATATATGATATAATAATGATTCTATAAAGGTGAATTTTTATTCACCTTTCTTTCATTCCATCCTTCAAAAAGTGAGAAAAGTGTTCATGTATATGTACGACCTACCGTTGCCATGAATAGTGTAATTCATTTTTCTATCTATGCCTTTTATAGATTAATATATATCTATATATATATATAATGAATATATATTATATTTATATCATGGTTAAAATTATGGGGATTATAGAACCATGATCAAAGTATAAGGACCAGAACTATCGGACCAGAATCCTCATGAAAAATGAAACAGTTAACACTCAGAAATGACCATTTTAATAAGGAATTGTTAATAAATGGGTGTTGAAATGTTATAATTGGATCACATATGATATTATGTACATAAATATGGTATAAAATTATAATAAATTTAAATTTATTATATAGGATGTTAAAGCGCTTTCAAAGCAAGTCGAACTCAAGGTAATAGATTTATGCTACAATCTCATTGTTTTTCAGAATTGTTTATGATTAAGTTTACGATGATGAAATTTCATGATATACCTCTCAAGAATATCATGAATTTTATTATCCTATGTTTATTTCTGTATATTACTCTTTTCCTTTCATTTTCCTCTCTTTAATTACTCAAGTGTCTGAAAGAATATTTTTAAGGAAAAGTGATTATGTTTTATTATTCAGTAGGGAATCTTTTTCTTTCATATCCATGATTACTAAAAATGTTTTTAAGAATGTTTTTAATACTATTAAATTATTGTTTAAAGTTATTTTAACCCATGTTTTACTTTTTATTAAATGATTTAAAAGGAATCTTCTTATCATATTCCGAATGAGGTACTTTTAACTTTTTACCGAAAATGTGAAAAGATTTTTTTTAACATACATGGAATGAATAGAATTTACCTCCATCATAACTTCTCAATACTTTTAATATTCCTCTATAAATTTATAATTTTCTTTTAAAAGAAAATTTTTTATTTAATATTTGGGATATTTTTGGATTTTAAATAAGTGATTTCAAATTGAAAGGGGTATTTTCCTCAAGAAATGTTCCAAGTGATCTTTTAAAGACATGTTCATCTAAGAGGAAATATTTTGATGTTATATAAGATTTAATAGGGATATGACACTATAATACCATCCTTATTATTTATATGTATGTTTAATGATAATGATGAAAATATGTTTATGAAGCCCATTTATTTTCCATGATTTATGCTATGATGAAATGTTTATGAAACCCATTTCCTTTTCATGGGTTATAATATGGTGAAATGATCTTATGGAACACATATATATGATTTTCATTATGTGATGGGTGGATCCAAAATTATATATCCATTAAATGGATTGGGTAAATATGGATATCTCATGAGATAATAAGGACTAGAATAGGGAGAAAACCTAGTTCGGTAAGGAACTTTGTCCACTATGATAGTCTTGGGAGTGAACCTTGATTAAGGATATGATGATTTGGGGAGTGAACTCAATACACTATGATAGTATTGGCAGTGAGCCTAGATTACTAATAAAAATGATTTCATATCATTATGTTAATGCCACAAACTTATGTCTTATGCCAATTTTATGCTCGCACGACTCATGTTCTTCGAATCCTTTATGATTCATGTCTTACAAATTGCCATGATTTATGTCATGATTCAAGTTTATGATCTATGATATTTTGGGTGTGGTTATCAAATGTTAAGATCATGTTCTCATACTCTTATGATAATTTTATGTTTAAGTGATCATTTATATCTCCCTTATTTACCCTTAATGAGCATCAAAACTCACCCTTTCTTATCTTTCCTTTACCTAGTTTATGGAGATAGGTTTTAAGTATAAAATGTATAAGAAGGGTGATAATTATGAATAAATCAATGGGTGATATCTCTTATGAACAAGTTGTTTATGTATTCAAGTTTCCAAATACACTAAACTTATATGACTTTGGCATGGATCATAATGTTATATATTGAAAATTCATCTAATAAGATATAATATTTTTGTATGAAAAGTATGGGTCGCTATAGTTGGTATCAGAGAAAGATTTAGTTATCTTTGAAAATTAGGATGATAAACATTTAGTGAGAACCCTTAGAATAATCCTATGTATAGGATAACATCCTAAGTAATGGTAAAGAAAAGAGTGCAGTTTTCCTAGGAAAACTTCTTTGTATGGATACTATAAGGGGATGTGTATTTGACATAGATACATCTAGGGGTAATAAACCTAAAAATATTTCATCGAATATATCTCAATCATCATTTTGGTGGACGATGAGTGTACCCTTATTGCGCACCTAGTTTGACACTATTAAGGGATATGCTTGAGATAATTCACATTTTCTTTATGAATCATTATGAAGGATTTGAATAGATTATGATCATGTATAACCTAGGTTAAACCTAAGGTTTCAGATATTGAAAAGAAGTTGTTGTGATTTAGACATCCTATAAGTGATTTTTCATGATTATGCGGTTTCCCACTATGATTATTGTTTCTCACGCCATGATTTTTTGGTTTTAGTCAATGGTTGGAACCCAAAAAACCATGTTAATGTTGAATGCGATTGATAATGCAATGATTGTCCTCCTAAGAAACCAAATGTTATGGGAGATAGAATAAAAAATATCCTTATTATGCTTACATAACTTTCTCAAGCCATGAATCATGATGATCTTACAAACAAGCAATGGAGGAATAAACATTCTGTTGAGTCCTTCATGAGGCAACACTCGACTTATTTAAGTGAGTCTATTTATTAGATAGTTGTTGATAAATGGATCAGTACCACTGAAAATATATATTCCATTCTCCAATGTTCGAATCATGAAAAAGTTATTTTGGCTATTCATTATTTGGAAGACAAAGAATATCAATGGTGGACTCTTATCAAGAACATGAGGAAACGGAAAGAAAGTGAATCTATGGAGTGGGATAAGATTAAAAAATTATTTTTAAATAATTGATTTCCTCATATTCTTCGTAAAAAAACGAAGAAGGAATTATTTGAGCTAAAGCATAAGGATGATGAGTCTGTTAGTGCCTATTAGGAAAATTTTACAAGACTTATAAGGTATGCTTATGGTATTATCATCCAACATAGAAGTAAGGTTTATTGATTCTTTAGTGAATTAAAATAAAGTCTCTGAAGGGCATTAGATATAAGATTCTTCAGTAGTTATGAAGAATTTTTTTTATGTTCTATCAAGGTGTAAATTGAGATTGGAGTTACCCATCAATCTCATAGTTTTGGTAAGAAAAGAAAATGGAATTTAAAGTAAATGCTAAAAAACATAGAGAGAAGAATATGAGCTTTCCTTTATGCTCAAAGTGTGGAAGGAAATATGAAGAAAATTATTTCAAGGGAATGGGTAAATGTTTTAAGTGTGTAAAGGAAGGTCATAATGAAATCTAATGTCAAATTAATGGGAATAAGTTAGAAAATGATGGATAGAAAACACCATAGAATGCACCACCCACACTCTAGTGTTTCAAATGAAAGGATTATGGGCATTATTCTAATGACTACTCAAATCTAAAGGTTAACGATGATGATCGATGACAGTAACCTATTAAGCCTAGAGACAAAGGAAAACCTCACATGATAACTATTTATAATGTGGGGTATGATAATAAAGTGGTGAAAGGTACACTTACCATACACTTTATAACTATTAATGTGTTATTTGATTATAGATCTACCCACTCTTTTATATATGAAATTTTTTCCAAAGGTATCACAGTGCAACCCTAATGATTAGATGTTAAATTAATATTGAACACTTATAATTGTATGGTGATTGCATCTCAAGTATATGGTTCTTATCCAATTGAAGTTTTTTGGAATGTGCTTCCTTTAAATATCATTATTCTCCCTCTAATTGAATTTGATGTCATCTTGGGAATGAATTGGATTTCTTTACATAAATCCCACATAAATCGTCAAGGAAAGGAAATCACGTTTGATATTCTAAACCAATATATGATCTTCTATCCATGGAATGATAAGTATGAACTTTAAATAGAAATTAAATCCATTATATGGGTATTTATTACTATTTAAAAGGGGTGTTCATCTCACATGATTTGTGAGAAACTTAACATCGAAGATATGCCTATTGTGTAGGAGTTTGTTGATGTATTTATGAAAGAGTTGTCTAGTTTTTCACCAAATCATGAAGTTGAGTTTTTAATAGAACATTTACTCGGTACTACAACTATTTCAAAGTTTCCATGTAGAATGACCCTGATTGAGTTATAAGAATTTAAAAAATAACTCCAGGAGAATATTTATAAGAGATTCATTCATCCAAGTGTGTCACCTTGGTGTGAACATGTTCTTTTTGTTAAGAAGAAAGATAAATCAATGTGACTCTATATTTATTATAAAGATCTTAACAAGATTAATATCAAGAATGGGTATCCTCTACCCCACATTGATGACTTATTTGATCAACTACATGGAGCTTAATACTTTTACAAGATTGAACTTAATTCTGGATATCATTAATTGAGGGTCAGGAAGGATGATATACTCAATAAAACATTTTTTACAAGGTATGAACACTATAAATTTATATTGATGTCATTTGGTCATACTATTTCCTCAACTATCTTCATAGATTTAATGAATAGAGTCTTTAGAGATTACCTTGATTAGTTTTTGGTAGTCATTATAGATGATATTTTTATATATTCAAAGATCAAGGAAGAGCATGAATATCACTTAGGGATTGTACAAAAGACCACAAGGAAGGATAATTTGTATGAAAAATTTACAAATTGTGAATTTTGGCTACAAAAATTTTCATTTTTAGGTCATATAATCTCAAGTAAAGTTATACTAGTGGATCCATCAAAGACAAAAGTTATTGAACATTGGCTTTAACCAACCACTGTAACTGAGATTCATATTTTTCTTGGTTTGGATGAATATTATTAGTGATTTATGGAGAATTTATCACGTTCATATAATCCACACACCAATTTAACTCATAATGGATCCAAGTTCCTTTGTAGAGACGAATATGATGAAAATTTCAAGGAACTGAAGAGAAAGTTATCCAATGCACTTGCGCTTATACTACCCTATAGTAGAGAAGGGTTTATAATCTATAGTGATACATAAAATAAGATAATTAAATGTGTTATTATATAAAATTATATGGTTATATCTTATGTATCATGAAAATTGAAGGTTTATGAGAAAAAATACCTAGCTCAGGATTTGGAGTTAGCTGCGGTAAATTTTTCATTAAAGATATGGAAGTATTATATTTATGGATAAAGGTGTGATATATTGATATAGTTAATATTTAAATTATTTTTCATATGAATTTAAATTATTTAATCCCTTCTAATTTAAAATTTTTAACTTATTTGCATCATTTTAATATTTTTAGTGAATTTTGGGCAAAAATGTGAAAATTGATTAATTTTGGAATTTTAACAGTTTTCTTTCACTTTTTTTGTATTTTGAGTATAAATTTTACAATATTTATTGAAATGGAGTGGGTTTTTTAGGATTATTTTATTCATGTTATTCAACTTCTTTTTATAGACCCAGATCTCATTCGAACTTCTACTGGCATGAAAAAATCAACCAAGTTGAAAAATATTTTTGGCCAACAGAATGGAACCCTCCTTATTAAATAAGGAATATATCAAGTTACATATCTCAAAATTAAGAGATCCTAGTTGTAAATGAAATATTACTCTAAGTATCATGATCAAATTCAATTTGATAGATAAATTTTCTCATTAAGGCAACCATTGAACATACAAAATTAAAGGAAGTTGAAGGGTCACTTTAGGCATAACTTTTTATAAACATGTCCAAAAGAATTGAAATTTTATGGTTCGACATAAAACAAAACTATGAATAACTTTTAAGAAGGAAACTTGGTTATTTTTGTCCTTTTGGTGGGAAAAATAGAGAAAACTTTTTGTAGAAAGATTCTGGAGAAGAAATTTTATACTCTTCCTTTTATCACTTTTGTTTTTCTTAGTTTTGTAATGGATTTTTCTTAACCCTTATCAATAACTAATCTTCACGTGGAGGGGTAAACTTCTGTATGATTAGGGAAGATGAGGTTTTCTTTTTGTAATGCTTGAGTTATTGCACTTCATGGAATAAAAATCCTTTTCTCTTTTATGTGATGTTTGTTTCAATATTCTAATAGTGGTTTTTATTATCAAGTACGATCGTATTTGGTTTTATATTTTATTATTGAAATTTATTTGGTCAATGATCATTATCTCTCTCTACCAGGTTTTGATTTATATATGATGGAATAGATCAAGGCTTAGTGGTGAAGTACTATGTGATTGTTAGTACATGTGGGAGGGGTAGTGAATATTCTTGAATGTTTGGGGAAAAAAAGACTCGATTGGGTATTACCCAAGTTAATTAAGGGTATTTTCTATAACTCTCTTGTGAATAGTAATGATGGTAGACCATGCTGATATTTTCATAAGGTTTATTCTCACTATCACCGTTTGAACAAGGGAGTGAGAGGAAGAGATCATAGAATCTCACTTTAATCGACTTAGCATAAGAGGATTGGATAATTTAGAACTAGGATAACATTGAATTTGGAAGACCAAACCTGACTTGATCACCCTTATCATATAATAGTTTTCAATCACTTGATTAATTTCTTTCACTTGTTTAGTATATTTTGTTTGTTTTCAAAATAAAACAATTTCAAAAACACCCCCTTTCCCTCTAATTTAAAGTGATAAACTTAATTATTATGCACTCCTCTATGGATACAACCACGGTTGATCAATTTAATGCATTTTAACTTAGGAAATAATTGTTTTTTCCACACCCCAAGATAGTAAAAATTCATATATATACTGATCATAAAAGTTTAAAGTATATATTTACTCAGAAATATCTAAATATGAACCAAGGAAGATGGTTAAAATTGATTAAATATTATTATTTCTTAATGCATTACCACCATGGGAAAGCGAACGAGGTGGTAGATGCTCTGAGTTGAAAGGATTATTCTAGATTATTTATGATGAGAATCATGAAATTCCCAAAATTTCTAGATTTGAAATGGATACATTAAAAATCTTTAAGGAATATGATAAATCTTATCTTGCTCAAATGAGTGTTCAACCATCTATCCATGTGAGGATTAAAGAGTCACAAAAGGAAGATATGGAAATGTATATGAAAGTAAAAAATATTCTTGAGTTAAACCTTGACTGTGATGGAATTATAAGGTTCAAGAACCATGCATGTAATCCATCTATACCGGATCTAAATGAGTTGTTGGATGAGGCTCATATTTCACCATTCTATATTTATCCTGAAAGTATAAAAATATGTAGAGATCTGAAATAGTATTTTTGGTGGGATAACATGAAGAGATATGTTGCAGAGTATTTATCTTGGTGTTTGGTATATTATCAAGTTAAGTCTAATAGAAAAAATTCTAAGGGTATGTTACAACCATTACCCATACCATAATGGAAATGAAAAAACATCACCATGGATTTTGTCATCGGACACCCCAAAACATCTAATGGTCATAATGTTATTTGGGTTGTATTTGATCATCTTATGAAATATGTACACTTTATTGCCATTAGAGAATAATTCTCTTTGGGTAGTATTACCAAGATATACATTAAATAAGTGGTAAGGTTTCATGAAGTGCCACATTTAATTGTATCTGATCAGGATTTTAGTTTTACCTTGAAGTTCTAGTGAATTCTTCAGCAAGCTCGGGATACAGAGTTGAGTTTCAGTACTAATTATAATCCTCAGAAATATGGTTAGTTTGAAATAACTATTCAAAACATAGAGGATATGTTGATAACTTTTTCTATGGATTTTGAAGGTGTTTGGGATCAACACCTTCCTCTAGTCGTGTTTTCTTATAATAATTTCTTTTACCCGAGTATTCAAATGGCTCCTTATGAATCCCTATATGGAAAGAAGTGTAGAACTCCAATGTGTTGAGATAATGTTGGAGAGAAAAAAGATATTGGGACCTGATCTAGCTAAGGAAATGGAAAATAAAATCTGAGTTGTTTAGAAGCATATAAGAACAACTCAGAGTCGATAGAAAAGTTATGTTGATAATTATCGGTGAGATCTAGAGTTTGAAGTTGGCGAGATCTAGAGTTTGAGTCATGGGTATATCATCCCTTGTCCATTTATGAGCTAATTTTTACCTTATAAGTAAAATTATAACCATTTAATATTAAAATAGTCTTTACCACAGTTAAAATTATAATCAGTTAACCAAGGGGTTAAACCAAAATATAAGTTTTAAAATGAAACCAAAACCTATATAAATTTAATTGGATAATTATATTTCTACCTTAGCCTCTTTTTCTTCAAATATCTTGCCATTTGTAAGAATTTGGGTTGATAATGTCTTAATTATATTTAAATATTTTTTGTAATTCCAATCATGTCTTTTCCCTCCCTTATAAAAGGACGCTCTTTATCTCTTTTCTTTACCCCACTTTGAGCCATATAGCTTGACCAAACCATGGAAAACTCCCTCTTTCAAATTATTTATCCACAAAGTAGAGGTACTGTTATTCTTAAAATACCATTTCATGGGTCCTTAATAAAGGATCTAAAGGAGGTCTTTCAAAGAAGAGTTAATCATCATACCTGACCTCATTCAATTTATTTCTTCTTCTAACCCCTATATTTTTTGTATTCATCATAAAATAATAAATTCAGTATCCTAAATATACTTAAATGTTATTATGATCATGAAATCACCATTATTTACCCTCTTTTCCATCAAACGAGAAGTGAGAGTATCACTCATGTGTACGTGTGGAATACCACCTCCATGTAGCAATACAATTCATTTTTCATCACCACCTTTTATGGATGGGTATTATGATGGGTTTAATGTTTATACATAATATTTATGAAATTATTATGATTTTGGAATTATAATATCATATGTCATGACCCATCCCAATGGGGCATGTGTCGCGACTCCCCAAGCCCGCCTCCAATTGGCCAGGGGCTGGCGACTAGTGCTGAGTAGACATATCATTAACATGGGAGGCCTTAGCCTAAAGTACTTGTACACATGCACAAATCTCTAAGCCCATAAAATGATGAAATGTAAAACAACTGATAAACCATGCATGCATGCATCTAAATCCCATAACCAAAGTATGAAAATAAGTAATGGAAAGTAAAAAAGGTCAAATACAAGACCACCACAAAGAGTATGAACAACAAGTCCAACATGAAAGTAATGATGGGTACTATTGTCAAGATAACTGCAAGAACACGCCTTGATCTGTCTGGTTCACTAAGCACCGCCTGGTCCTAGTCCCAATAGGACTCTGTTAAAAGGTCAAATGTCTACACAAGACATGACACGTGCGGGAAAAGCCTCTACGAGGGTGAGTATAACAATACCCAGTAGGACACCCTGAAACCATAAAGCATATAACGACATGAATAATAACCGGATCTACACAGGTATATGTCTACAACACATATAACAAGAATATCTAGATATACTCAATAAAGACACATAGTTTCAAGGTAAAGTCATAACCATAATGTCAGTCTAAGATTTCTGCTTGAAGGTTTCACATAACACTTATCTAGGAGAACACACTCGATGAGTTAGATAACACTACTAGAATTTCAGACATTTGTGATGGGTCATTTGCGATGGCCAAATGACCTGTCACAAATAGTTTCATTTATGTTACTATTTGTGATGGCCTATTTAATCTGTCACAAATAATGGTTTATTGCAATGGAATAAATAATCTATCGCAACTATTTCTGGTGCACTTTCCCACCACCTAGCATGAAAAGTAATCACGACGGTCATTTGAGATGGATAACAAAATCCATCACAAATTCCCCTATACTTAGGATTATTTGCGATGGAACATAGTGTTCATCGAAAAAAATCTTGGTGAAAAACTATTTGTGATGACATTAAATTTATCGAAAATATGTCGTCGCAAAAAACTCATTGATTTAACAGCACGCATGACCTCCTTTCCTTCTCCCTCTCCTTTCTTTCTTCCTCCTCCCTCTCCCGCATCAAACCTTATGACCGACAATTTCCCCTAACTTCATGTGACTCCGTTCTTCCTGTTTTTTTATAGATTCTGGCTCAGATCTTCAAGGTACAGACTCCTCTTGCATTTTCCATCAAATTTTTTAGCATATTTGGGTTCATTGTTAAATATATTGATTTGGTCCTTAGGTTTAGAAATTTATCTGATTTTCATGTTTTATTTGATATTTATGATAGATGCAGTTGTATAAATTTCTATTTTTATTTTAATCTAGTTTGTTTTTTGTGCATTTTGGGTTCAATGTCAAATATATTGGTATGATTAAACCATAAGTTTAGAAATTTATCTGTTTTGCATGCTTTATTTGATATTTAGGATTGTGAAAATTGTATTAATCTTTACTTTGATTTTAATCTAGTTCATATAATTTATTTCAATTGGTTTTTAGGAATTCTGGTGATTTTTTATTTTTGATATTTATATGTGTTTTGTATTTATATTTGTATATATATATATATGTGTGTGTTTGTGTACCATGTTAATTTTGATATATGTTTGTGTGTATATATATATATTAAAATGTGTTTATATATATATATATAAATGATTTTAAAAATATGTTTATGGTTTGTGATATATATATACATATATATATATGTCTGTATGTATATTTTTATATATGTATATATAAATTTAATATGTAGATCCGTTAAAAAAATTGTAAAAATATATTTTATATATTTATATTAATTAATAAATCTTTTTATATAAATTCATATAAATAATGCATTCTGATTAATTATGATTTTTTGATATAAATATATATAAACAATACATTTTGTGTATATACATCTATAAACATTTTTAAAAACATGTAAATTTTTTAATATATATATATATATAATTGTGTAATGTTTTTAATATATATATATACATACATACATACATGTATGTATATTAAAATATGAATATATATATATATATATATATATAATGTGCAAGGTTTTTAATATATGTATATTTATGTATGTATGTATATATTTATTTGATATATATATTTGTTTTAAAAAACATGTAAAAATATATTTGATTATGAAATCGTGTAATATATATATATATATATATATATTAATATTTGAATATGTATATATAAATATTTTAAAAATACATTTAAGGTTTAATATATATATATATATAGATTTCATATGTATATTTATTTAAAAAAAGTTAGAATATATTTTATGTATTTATATTAATTATAAAATTGTGATATACATATATATAATAATTAATAATAATTTAATAATAATTTAAATAATTAATAATAATCATTACAAAATTTATAATAATTAATAATTAATTAGTCAATATTATTAATGTATATTAAATATTTATGTATGTTTATATCTATGTATATATAAATTTAATATATATATTGATTTAAAGAAAGTTGTCAGAATATTTGTGGTATATTTATATTAATTTAGAAATCTTTAAATATAGATATATATAAATAATTATAAATAATTATTTACTTAATATTAATAATAAATAGTAAATATTAGTGTTAATTATAAAATATTATTAATAATTTGAAAAATTAATGAAATATATGAAAAATTGTGTGTGTGTGTGTGTATGTGTATAGATTTGATATGTTAATTTCTTTAAAAAACGTGTAAAAATTAATTTGATGTAAATAGATTTGATTATGTTATATATATATATATAATGTATGAAATAAATAGAAATGCGCATTTTTTAAGAATGATAAGAAAATTAATTTAATGCAAACATTTTAACTAAATGTTATTTATAAGAATTTTTTATATTAAAAAATGTTAAAAATTGGTTTAATGAAAAAAAATAAAAAAAATAAAAAAATGTATTATTTATTAAAAACTTAGTTAATAATAATTAGGATAATTTTTAGTAATACTTTTTAAAAAAATATACCAATTATAAGACTTATTAAAAATTTATAAAAAATCTTAATTATTAAAAACATATTATTAATTTAAATAATTTATAATATTTAACAATCAATGAGTCATTATTATTAATAAATTGTTGATATTACTGATGATTATAAAATCATAATAATAATTTGTAAAAAAATAAAAAATAAAATGTCTTAAAAATAGCGTGTCTCATATGAGACATAGTTCAAGATATATTTTAATATTTTCAAAAAATAGCACGTATATTATATAATATATTTAATATATTTATTTTATCTACACTGAGTCTTTTTGAGCCCCGAAATCTAGTGCTAACCCAGTGCCTCATTCTGATCATATTCCATATAGAATATTTCAAGGTGTTAAAATATATTAATAATTTACAATTAGTCAAAATGATATGTAATAATTGTTTTTATTTTGTTGTTTTTTAGATAACCATGGACTCATAAAGTAGACACCAGTATCTATTACATGATCATTATTGGATAAATAATCGCAAAAATATAAACGGATCTGATTTAAATTCTGTCTATATTGAAAGTGTTGAAGCCTTTATATCATTTGCATCGTCAAATTCAAATTTTGTTTATGAAGGAACAATTAAATGACTATGTTAAAAATGTGGTCTTAGGACATTCAAAACATTTGACAATGTTGAACTTCATCTATTTCATTCTGATTTTCAAAAAGATTATATTGTTTGGTATCAACATGGTGAAAAGAGTTTAGTAGAAAATACAAATTTTTTGGTTAGAGATCCATCATTTTAGAATTTAATACATGAGGCATTTGGTCCATCTATTCCTGAAACAAAAACTCAGAATGATATTTCAAATCTTTAATCTGAACCTTCTCAGTTTTACAAGTTGTTGCAATCCACTGAGGAGGCCTTATATCCAGGAAGCCAGATAAGAAAACTTGAAGCTGTTAAAAAATTTATGGCTATTAAATCTGATTTTAGAATATCTAATAGTTTTTTTGATCAGATTTTATCTTTGGTTAAGTTGTTTTTGCCTAACGAAAATACATTACCTGCAAGTTAAGGTTGGTTCATAATTTGGGTATAAGTTATCAGAAGATTCATGCATGTTCAAATGAATTCATCTTATATTATAGTGAATATGAATGTTTGGTTAATTGTCCAACATGTGGAGAATTGAGGTATAAAGAAACATAACAAGGAAAGTCCAGAGTTCTCGTGAAATAATTGATATATTTTCCAATTACACCTCATTTACAGTGTCTATTTATGTCTCATAACACAACTGGATTTATGACATGGCATAAATCAAATATTTTTGTCACAGAAAGCTTAAATCATCCATGTGATGGTGACTCATGGAAAAATTTTGATCAGATGCATCCTTCTTTTGCTGCAGAACCTTGTAAAAAATGGTTGGGCCTTTCTATTGATGATTTTTGTCCATTTGTTTCTTACGACAATCAATATTCTTATTGTCCAATTTTCATTACTCCTTACAACTTTACTCCTTAGATGTTGATGAAGGAACCATATATATATTTGACTCTGTTAATTCTAGGACATCCAAAAAAAGAATATTGATGTTTATTTGAAACCACTAATTGATGAGTTAATTTCATTATGGAACAATGATGTGACTACATTTGATATAACTGCAGATCAGAATTTTATATTGAAGGTTGCATTAATATGGGTGATCAATGAATTTCTAGCGTATGGTATGTTATCTGGATAGAGCACACATGGTCTAAAATTATGTTTGTACTGCATGATTGAGAACAAAGTGTGTATGCTTTGTAATGGGAAAAAGGTTGGTTATTTTGACTGTCATCAGAGATTTCTTCCTACAGATCACCCTTTTCGAAGAAACATAATTAATTTTACAAAAGGTCAAATTGAAATAGAATCACCTCTAACAGTGCTCTCAGGTAATCAGGTAAATTCTGTTATCTCTAGATTACCTCATGTTAATTTTGGAGCAACCATAAACGAGCAAAAGATAAATGATTTTGGGAGAGATCATAATTGGATAAATGTAAAGATGTGGTTAGATCTTGCACAGATTTGTAGACATCCTGAACTTGAATTATTTGAAGATGAAAGACCACACAAATTAATAAAGCCAAAATCAACTTACTCTCTTAGTAAAGAAACCTATTTATTATTCTGTAAATGGATTGGAGATTTGAGTTTACCAAATGGTTATGCTTCTAATTTGTCTCGTTGCATTAGAAATGGGCATATTACTGGGTTAAAAATTCATGATTGTCATGTCATAATTGAAATATTACTGCATGTTGGTCTTAGAGGGCTGTTAAATTCTTTAATCTGGGATGTGTTGACTGAAATATCATTTTTTTATAAGATATTTTTGTGGCAACATCGGATTATAATGCATTGAATTTCCTAAAAAAATATGTTGTTTTAATTTTATGTAAATTGTAGAAAATATTCCCATCGAGCTTCTTTGATTCCATGGAACATTTAATATTGAATTTTCCATATGAAACTAAATATGGAGGACCATTAAAATTCTGGTGGATGTATCCGTTTGATAGATATATACAGAAATTAAATAAAAAAGTGTGTAACAAATCATCATTTGAAGGACTGATTGCATAAGCATACATACAGGAGAAAATTTCAAATTTCTTTTCTTATTATTTTTAGTCAGAATATCCTTTAAAACATAATTGGATGGGTCGTAATGAGAAAAATGTTGATGATGTCACATACCATCAGTTTTTAGTTTTTAATCTTCCTGAACTTGGTTTCGGTGGTTATAATGAGCGATGACTTACAGATGAAGAACTACACAGAGCTCATACTTATGTTATGCTGAATTGTGAAGAAATGACATGATTTGTGCATTAAGTACTACTTTCTTATTATTTCGTTAAATATTTATAAAAGATATCTTTATTTACATTAACTTTTTTGTAGACTATATGATGACATATCAAAAATCAATTTCTACAAATTACATATGCTTCTCTTGAGGAACGTTGAATTTTTTTTCATATTGGTTTCAGAGATTGGTAAGTAAATTTTCTTTCGATGGAATGATAAATAAATTTTTCAATGATATCTATTATTAATAATTTTTATTATTTACAGGTAACACAACATGATAATAAAATTTACAATCGATTATGTGCGCTAAAAAACCCTTCATCAAAATTGGAAAAATCTTATAATGGGTATGTGGTTAATGGATTTTGATTCCGTACACACATATATGGTTAATCAAAGAAATCAATGAATAATGGTGTTAGTTTAAAAGGATACCATCACAAGGAAAATGACGTTGACTTTTATGGTATGCTAGATGAAATAATTGATTTATGTTATCTAGGGCCAAATTATGTTACAATATTTAAATGTTATTAGTTTCATACTGATCAGGGGTTGTGAGTTCTTCTATGACATGGAGTCATTGAAATTAAATATAACAATCTTCTTGCATCAAATGAACCATTTATGTTGGCACATCAAGCTCATAAAATTTACTATGCAAATTACTATGATGTTTCGAGAGATTTAAAGGACTGGTGGAGTGTGATAAAAATGAAATCACGTGACAATCAGTTTATTGAAAATGAAAATAGTTATGTTGAAGTACACACTACTAGAAAAATGATCTATACCCATGGTTCAAAACTGTGGGTATAGCCCCCAAAACCGTGGGTATAGGATATACCCACAATTTTGGAAATTGTGGGCAATCGAGACATCGGTATAGCTCCATGACCTATACCCACGATTTTTCAAACTATGGGTATAGACCCCAAAACCATGGGTATAGAATATACCCATGATTTTGGAAATCGTGGGCAACCGATACATCAGTATAGCTCCATGGCCTATACCCATGATTTTCCAAACTGTGGGTATAGATTTTTTCCACCATGTCATAGACCCACTTGCCACCGTGTCATGGTCTTATAACCACAATTTTTTAAAACTGTGGATATAAATATTAGAAAAATGTTGGTAGCAACTTTCATTCCCACGACCTACACTACTACTAGGAAACATCTCACCAACCCAGCTGCATCGATTGTGTTTATATATTTATCTATATCTGCCTAATTATATTAATTTCAACTACTGTATAGAAAACAATCCACAACGGGTTTTGATCCCGCGACCTACACTACAACAGGAAAATGCCTAACCAACCAAGCTATAGAACTTACATAATATACATTTATATTTAGGTAAATATATTAATAGAAACTGTCTCTAAAAAAACGAGGCTCAAAAGTTTCAAACCCCGACCACCACTACGGGAATGAACCCCCCTTACCACTAGACCAATTGAACTTATGTTCATTTTTATATATTTTATCTTATATATATATATATATATATATATAATGTTGGTATAAATAAAATGTTCCGCGTGAGTTTTGAAACTGCACCATTGCTCTGCCTTTAAAGTTCATTACTACTACACCAATTATAGTTATATATATATATATATATATTATGTTATATATATATATTTATAAAACATGGTATAAATAAAATGTCCCATGAGAGTTTCGAACCTACGACTCTGTTCAACCGCTTAACCTTCTTACCACTGCACCAATTGTAATTATTATTATATATACATATATTAACTTATATACATTTTTTCTCACTCAAAAAATAAGGGACCCTATACCCACAGTTCATGAAAACCATGGGTATAGGTTATAAAATGTCACATATACCCATGGTTCATGAAAACTATGGGTATAGGTGAGTCTATACCGATGGTTTTGGGAAAACTGTAGGTATAGAACCATTTTCTAATAGTGGCAACATGTTAATTTTTTTAAAGAAACATCTCAAAATATATCTCTTACTCGACTCGATATAAATATCGATGATGAAACCCCTCAGTTAAGGGTTGATGATATAGATGATGTTGATGAAGTAATAAGGGATGATGAAAATGAAAGTCATATGGAAGTTGAAAATGCTGAAGATATTGATGTTGATGAAAATGGTGATAAAGACGATGATTGATGTATTATATTCAGGTCTTTAGTTAAAGGTAATTATCATATTCTGATATTTATTAATTTTTTTAAATTTCATATTTCTATTAACAATCTGTTATAGGTGACATTATTTAATTATGAAATTCATTAGTTTTTTATATTTCATATCTATTTTAACAATCTCTTACTGGTGAGAATATTTATTTCAGATGGTTGGATATGATCCTCATGATGATTTATTAAATTCTCTCAATAATGTCAGACTTCCTAATGATGAGCCTGATTCAACTTCTCCTCCTCAGGCTGGTGTGCCTACTAGGAGGGGGTGCAGTCTTGCTCGATTACTGATTCTGGATCCTATTCTAGAGAGATGACCATCTATTGATTTTGATCCTCATTTACAAAGGTATGTTTAATTTTTTAATAATAACTTTATTATATATTAACTTAGTGTATTAATTTTGATAATAATTTTATGATTATATATTTTTTTCAATTTGCACATTTTTTCACATTTAGCCATTGACCATGCTGGTGAAATTCTGAGAAATTATTTTTCTGAGTCATGGGTGTCATGGGACCTGGTACCCATCACCGTGTGTGACCAGATGTTTGACCACTGGATTGTACATTATTAAATAATATATAATTTTTTAAAATTTATTTAATTACTAACATATTTTTTTAATTGTATTGCAGAATTTATTTTCTCAGATTTCTAATAGTCAGAGAGGTCCTATCCAAAAGGTATGGGATACTTGTATATGTGAGAACTTTCGTCAGTTTCTACACAATAATAGAAATCAAGCTATGAATAAAGCATTTGCTACCATCTTCGATCAGTATTGCATCTCTCATCATCTCGACTATATATCAGCTCATGTATGGGATGGGTTGTGCTTTTTCTGGATAGAAGAGACTTTTAGGAGGAGGTCATCAGCTGGATGCCAAAGCTGGGGGAGGCAAGAGGCCACCCATAGGGTCAGGAGTTGTATATTTTGCACACATTGACAACATATGGTAAGTGATATTATTTATTAATGTATATTTATTTTAACTACACCATGTTTTTTATATTTTACAGGCTATTAATGACCCATCTATTATGAAGTTTGAAGCTTATAAGAAGATGGATTCTGATCCCTGTACATGATAAGTTGTAGGCCAATGACAACACTGTATTGTGGTTAGTTATTTTTTTGAACAATGTCATCAACATTAATTTTATTATTATTTTAATTTGTTGTTATATTTAAAGAAAACAAATGAGGTTGTGACTTCTCATTCACGAGAGATTCAAGCTGAGACCGAACAAGATGTCACTGCTGATTTAGGTTTTGATGAGGGGGCTTGGATATAGGAAACTTCGTAGGGTGTCGAGAAAGGTCAAGTGATTGGTATTGGTTCTTGATTGATACCTACAAGTTATTATGATACTTTTTCAATGACATCAATGAGCTCGAAGGGAGCTCACGGACAGTCTTCATCAACGCTGTCATTTGCTGCACATTATGAGGATAGGTTGAGAGCTCATGATGAGATGATACAATAGATGCAGAAGTAGAGGGAGGAGGAGTGTGAGCAGTAGCGTATGAGAGATGAGGAGATGATAGAGTATATCCAGCAACTTGGGCGTGGTGTTGGTATAAAGTTTCCTCTCCCTGGTCCATCGAGTGATCCTCCTCCACCTGATGCTAGTTGATGATTTTTGAAGATTTTATGTCTGTTTTGTAATTTGGAATGATAAACATATTATATTTGAAATGATGTATTACTTTTATGTGTGTTTTAATTTATTTAAATATTTTTTAATGATTTTTAAATATTTGTAATTATTTTTATTTATAAATAATTTAATTTTTTCTTTTAAAAAAAAGTTTATTTATGACATATTGTCTATCCGTCGCAAAAGATCATTTGCGACGGATTGTTGCAAAAGTATTCTAAATAATATTTCGAGGTTTTTTTGTGATGGTTTGTATATTCGTCACAAAAAATGGTTGTTGTGATAGACCGTCACAAATAATTATATTTGTGACGCCTTCTTCTGTGATGGTCTATTTACGATGAACACCCATTGCAAAAAGCCATTTTTGATGATAATCCGTCACAAATGGACCATCACAATTATACGAAATTCCTATAGTGTAACATTGATGATGTTCATCTGAGAGATCATGCTCGTCGAGTCTCATCATAAAAAGGATACTCTAGAAGTCTAAAGAGATGTGGTACAAAGATGAGGATCACACCCAAGACCATGGGGTATACCAAAAACCCAGTCTAGAATAACCCACTAAGTACAGAATTGAAGCTCATGTAGTGTTGGTCACAATAATACTAAGAACTCCACCTAGGGAAAGAAGATGATAAATGATCACACTATGGGCCTCATGGAAGGATTCCAACAACTCTATCCAAGAATTCTTACTGAAGGGATCACTATCCTATGTGTAGGACGTGATTCCATACTAAACCTCAGGGAACAGATATAGGGAAAACACCCTAATGAAACTTGTCCAAATTGAAGAGGAAAAGGTCTCTAAGCCTTATTTTTAGGAGTACATGGCGTGTCTTTTCGGCATCAATTTCTGCTCGTGTAAATGGTCTATGCTCATATCTGTGTAAAAATACACAGTGTGCCCATTCCCATGTTACTTCTACTTGTTTCTAAGTACACATCTTTTCCTGTGTACACCTGGCTTAGCCGTGTCTGTGTCAGAGTACATGGTGTGCCCATGCTTGTGTACTCCTAGTTTTGTCCGTGTACAACCCTAGGTATATGTCGAGCCATCAAGGAGGCTTCACACACCATGTGGCAGGGTCACACATTGTGTGATACTTAACTTCATCTGAAAACCGTATCCAGTGTTGTGAGGATCCCACAAGGTGTGTTCCTATGGAACACATGTCGTGTAATGCAAAATTTTCCTAATTTATAGATCCGGTTCATATATTGTCGTCCACTCCTACGAACATTGATTCAGATGCACCCTTTCCGAAAACTAAGGAATAATGTCGATCGATCCTTGTCGTTATCGAACATCAGATTCTTTCCTTCAAAACCATTCTGAAAAAGTCCTCAAATATCCTCCCTTGTGGTGCACCGAAGAACACGAATCGGGTATCCCAAATCCATCTAATCCACTTCCAATTCCATTTTTACACAATCCTCATGTCTTACAAATCCCAAATCTACAATATCGAACTATTGGACCAAGAAACGGGTGCACAACATTCGATTTTCCAGTCTATGTCAAACTGTGGGCCAAGCAATTTGCCCGTGATGAATGAATACATGGGGAAGAAAATCATAATAAAAAACATAGGGAACTAACATCAAAAAAATGTTTGTGTTGAACTTAATTCATTGTCTTTAAAATTCCAAATGAAGAGATAAATAAATAATCACAAAGAAATTCTTCAAATCTCGTATAAATCTAACTCGTACCGACAATACACATGATCCACAAATCAATTCATTAGTTGATTGGTTCATGTTCATCATAGGAATCATAAACATGGATAAATACAAATAAAACAAATTTCCTACCTCGATTCGGATCGATCACTGACAAATAATGAAGTTGTGTCATTGTCATTGGTGAGATCCTTTGATTTCATTGCACACCAATCATGGAACCTCGATCTGGTTGTCATCTGCCGACAGAGTTCCTCAAACACTCTCCAATGGATCTCTTTGATTTTTAGGGTTATGTGACCAACTGTAACATCCCCAAGTGATAAAGGATTAAATTATTAAATGATATGACTCATGTCAACAAGTTGTACCTTTCTTTTTGAAAGCCCATCTGATTAGAACTCCATAGTTAATCATGCTTGGCCTAGAGTAGTAATCAGGATGGGTGACCTTCTGGGAAGTTCCCAGGGTGTGTGTGAGTGAGGACAAAACACACTGAAAGAACATGTGTTGGCCTGTGGGGACAGTCATTAGCCTGATAAGAGACCCTAGTGAGTAATAGCCTACGGTGTGCTGGGAAGGAAACCAAGGTATTATAGGAGACCCATGGGGTCAGATGATAAGGTTCATGGCCTGGGGAGGTGGGTCATGACAATTGGTATCAGAGGACGTCGGTTCTACCGCAGAACTTATGAATCCGATATTTTCTTTCTGTGAAGAAATAGTGTTAAGCGTACCGAGTGTGGTTTTCAGTTTAGGGAGTCCAGTGTTGGTGCGACGGCTGACGTATCAATACACCAGGACCTTGACTATGGATTTCAGACTCAGTGCACGAAAACACTGATTGTGTGTGTGTTTACAGAAGTTTCTTTTAAATCAGCTCAAACCAGGTCAGCTCACCAGGTATAATCGTTTGACCGTGTCACATCTGTTTCTTTCAGGATGTCTTCACCCAGTCAGTCAGTGTGGGTATCGAGTGGGGATCACGATGATAGACCACCGAGCAGCGAGGCTTCAGTACAAGGGCCTCCACCAGTTAAGACACCAGTAGAGAGTGCACGCCGCTTGAGCGCGTTGCACGAGTTCCAGCGATAGAGGCCTCCGACGTTTCGAGGCGAGTCGGATTTTCAGACGGCTGGGCACTGGCTGAAGTTTGTAGCATGAGCCTTCCATATAGCTGGGACACCCACATACTTGATGGTGTACCTAGCTGTTAGTCTCTTTCAGGGAGCATCTGAGAGGTGGTGGATCTACTTGTTCCTATTTTGCGATGAAATGACCTTCACTTGGGAAGACTTTGAGACTTTCTTAATGGTGGAGTTTATAACAGTAACTCAACACTCTGAGCGTGCTCAAGAGATGCTGCCTTTTCTGTAGGGTTTTCCTTCAGTATTCAGGTCATCTGTAGGCAGTATACAGATGATGCAGTGGTCTAAGAGGACTAGGCCAACAGGTGGGTGACCTCGAGTTATAGGTTCGGTTGTGTGAGGCACACGAAATAGATCCAGCCATACGAGGAGCAGGAAGTGCTATGCATGCGGCAAGAAGGGTCACTTGGCACGTGACTGTCTGAATTTACGCACTGTTGATCAGCAAGTGTTGGAGGAGCCACTAAGACAGAAGCAGCGGTGGAATCTTGAGCATCAACCGAGCGGTGGACAAGGCAGTGGAGCTCTGGGAGCAGGTGGACAGGAGCGAGACTAGTTCCAAGCATGGAGGCCTTTGTCCTTGGTGCTTCTAGTTTCTATGTTGTTGTTGTTTAAGGTTGTTATGTGTCTTTGTACTTGAGCTGTAGTAATAAAAGACACTTATCCTTGTGACGTTTCTTTCCTTTCTTTTTTGTGTGGTTGATACTAAGAGGTTCTGGTTAAAACTATTGACTTGACCCTCACTTGTGAGATTCCTACTGGAGGAGACCCAATAACCACACACTGATGCCGATAGTGTGACTCGACCCTTGGAGGCGAGAGTAACGGTTGGATCTCTTAGTAGTAGCATCGAGGACTTATGACATCATTCAAGACATGAATTGTACCATTCATGTTAGGATTGACTATATTAGGCAAATAAAATGGTTCATCCAGGGGATGAGACCAGATTTCTCTTTTCGGCAGAGGATAAATATCAGTAGCTCTTTGGTAGAATGTAGATGAAGAAGGGTGGAGATGAGTTCTTACAATTGGCTAGTCTCACCCATTGTTCATTGAGTGAATGGTTTATGGTTCTCTCTAACTCCTTAGTCTCAGGTGTATCTTCTCTCAGAAGGACCTGAACCTGAGATAGAAGCAATGGATTGAATTCATACAGGGCTATGACTTAGAGATAGTTTATACTCCTGGGGAGGAGAACGTTGTAGCAAATGCTCTTAGTGAGAGATCGGGCATTCAACTGTTGGAAGTAGCGAGATAGCAGCTGACCACGTTTCATATATCCTTTGTGGATAGTGATAGAGTCAGCATGTGTAGAACCACAAATGGTATCAGAGATGGTACCCAGCCTTAAGTGTGGTGCACTGCCTGGGTTGAGATGTAGGGCCCACAACGAGGACGTTATTCTCTAAGGGGGGGGGGGGTGATTGTAACATCCCCAAATTATAAAGGGTTAAATGACTAAATGATATGACTCATGTTAACAAGGTGCACCTTTCTTTTTGGGAGCTCATCTGATTATAAATCCATAGTTAAGCATGCTTGGCCTGGAGTAGTAATCAGGATGGGTGACCTTATGGGAAGTACCCAGGGTGTGTGTGAGTGAGGACAAAACACACTGAAAGAACATGTGTTGGCATGTGGGGATAGTCATTAGCCTGATAAGCGACCCTAGTGAGTAATAGCCTACGGTGTGCTGGGAAGGCATCCAAGGTATTACAGGAGACCCATGGGGTCAGATGATAAGTTTCATGGCCCGGGGAGGTGGGTCGTGACACCAACCCTATAAATTTTCCATAAGAATTTATTTAAATAAGAGGATTAGGTCGTTGCGTCATTATGAATTAAATAAATTAATTTTATTAATTTATTTGTTATTCATGTCCGTGAAAAATTTTCCACAAACAACCCATGATGATAAAGGTTTGGTCGTGCCTAAGGTAAAACTCATGTTTTTAAATCAATGGTTCCCTTATATTTCTAATTTGGGCCTTTATTTAGAAGTCATTCCACTTTCTTAGGAAAATTGCATGCTCATACTATTTAATATATTTCAAACAATTATTTTAGACACGCTGGGCCCCAGAATCACACACCATCTCAGCACCTGGTCTCAAAAATAATTCATAAAATATATAAAACCCAATTATCTACATCATATCTACATTCTTACCTTCAATACATTGGAAAACAATAACGTCGCTTGAACATATGTGTGGATCATCACCCCCACGAAGTGATGTGATTCATTTATTGATTATGATCTTCATGTATGGTAATAAGGATATATTTAATGAATATATATGATATATATGATATTATAATGATTCTATAAAGTTTATTTCTTTCATTCCATCCATCAAAAAGTGAAAACAACGTGCACGCGTACGTACGACCTACTGTCTCCATGAACGACACAATTCATTTTTTTATCTCCAAATTTTTTAGATGACTCTAAATATATATATATATATATATATATAATATGATATTTATATCATTTTTAACACACTGGATATGATGAAACCAAGATCAAATTATAATTACCAGAACTATCAAATCAAAATCCTTATGAAAAACGAAACAATTAATACCTGAAAACTTCCATTTTAATGAGGAATTATTAATAAATGGGTGTTGAAATGTTATAAGTGGATAATTTATGATATTATAGGTATGTGTATAGATTTTTTATAAAATTATAATAAATTTAAATTTATTAAATAGTAGGTTAAAGCGCTTTCAAAGTAAGTCAAACTCGAGGTAAGGGATTTATGTTACAATCTCATTATTTATCAGGATTATTTATGATTAAGTTTTAGATGATGAAATTTTATGATCTACCACTCAATAATATCATGAATTTTATTCTCCTTTGGTTATTTCTAGAGATTACATGTTTTCATTTCATTTTCCTCTCTTTAATTACTCTCAAGAGACTGAAAGAATATTTTTAATGAAAACCGACCATGTTTTACTATTCAGTCGAGATTTGTTTTTATTTCATGTCCATGTTTTCTAAAAATGATTCCAGAATGTATTCACTATTATCTAATTATTTTTTTAAATTCATTTTCACCCATGTTGGAATTTTTATAAAATGGTTTAAAAGGAATCATCTTTTCATATTTTGAATGATGTATTTTTTTATTTTTTATTGAAAATGTGAAAGGAAATTTTGTTTTAACATACACAACATGAATAAAATTTCCCACTATCATGAACACTCAATATTTTTAAGCTTCCTATAATTTTTTCCAAATTTATTTTTAAATAAAAAATTTCATTAATATTTGGGAAATTTTTGGATTTTGAGTAAGTGGTTTCAAAGTGAAAAGAGTATTTTCCTCAAGAAACATTCCAAGTGATTTTTTAAAGGAATTTTCATCTAAGATGAAATCTTTTGATATTAAATAATATTTACTGGGGATATTATATAATGATACCATCCTTATTATTTCTCCATATAATTTATAATTATGATGACAATATTTTTATAAATCCTGTTTATTTTCCACAGGTTATGCTATGATGAAATGATATTTTTTTTATGAAACTCATTTTCTTTTCATGGGTTATGATATGATGAAATTATCTTATGGTGCACATATGTATGATTTTAATTATGTGATGGGTGGACTCATAATTATATATCCATCTAGTGCATTGGATAAAGATTGATATCTCATGAGATAATAAGGATTGGAATGGGGAGTGGATTCAATCCTATAAGGGACTCTGTCCATGATGATAGTCTTGAGAGTGAACCTTGACTATGGATATGATGGTTTGGAGAGTAAACCCAATCCACTATGATAGTCTTGGTGGTTATCCTTGACAATTAAGGAAATTATTTTTCATGCTAATGTATATTCCACAAACTTATGTCTCGTGCCAGTGTTACGCTCTCATGATTCATGTTCTTTGATTCCCTTTATAATTATTGTCTTAAGAATTTTCAAGATTTATGAAATAGTTCAAGTTTATGATCTATGGTATGTTGGGTATGGTTTTTAAATGTCAATATCATGTTCTCATACCATTATGCTCATGTTATGTTTAAGTGATCATTGATATCTCTCTTTTTTACCATCAATGAGAATCAGAGCTCACCCTTTCTTATGTTTCCTTTTCCTAGGTTATGAAGAAATTTTTTAAGTATGATATGTTAAATAAGGGTGCTATTTATGAAGAACTTAGTGTGTGATGCGTAGATCTCTTTTGAATAAGTTGTTTATGTATTCAAGTTTCCAAAGACACTAAACCTGTACAATTTTGGTGTGGATTGTAATGTTATGTATTGAAAATTCATATAATAAGATGTAATATTTATGTATGAAAAGTATTGGTCCCTATAGGTTAGTCCATGATATGTCATTATATATATATATATATATAATAAAATAGGGTAATGGACCCAGACTATCCCTTGTGGGGGGGGGAGGTGGGCGGGCTATGGACTTGGTCATGCCCATGGGTGTGTGTGTGTGTGTTTGTAATTGTACCCCCAATTATCTAATATATATATATATATATATATATATCATATTTTTAATAATTAACTGTATTGACAATTGTTTTTTAAGAAATTATTTAGGTTCAAGCCCCATTATTGAAGAAATAAAAAAAAGTGAGACCTTATTTGGTTGGGCAAGGGAAACCCATCACAAGTCATAATACCCAAAACATATGTCCAAAAGGCCCAAAAAAATGATTCAACACATAACCTAGAGGCCTAAAGGTATTTGTAGACCTTCACCGCTCACTTTTCCCTATGACACCTGTCGTCGTTGATCTTAGAGCCACAACTCGACCACCCATCACAAAAATTTTGTGATAAGGTTTTTTTTTATTTTAATGGGCCGAGTTCCCTAATTATTAGGGAAATGGGTCCCCTTAGTGCCACTTCAAGTGGCGCTTTGTGTGTGTTATTTTTTTTATTTTTTGGCTGATTTGTGTATGTTTTATTTATATATTTACATATAAATGTTATAATTATTATAATTATAAATAGTTATATATATATATATGTACATATAAATATTTACATATAAATATTATTATTTATTGTAAATATATATTTGTATTATAAATTATTATAATTATAAATAGTTATATATATTTACATATAAATATTAAATGAATTTGTATTTATAAATATATATTTGTGATTATATTTATAAATACATAAATATATATTTATAATAATAAAGAACTATATATAATATAAATAAATATAAGGAATTGTGATTATGTATTTATAAATATAATTTTAAATATATAATTATAAAAAAAATATATAAATATATATTTACAGTTATAAATAAATATAATTTAAAATATATGTGTGTATAAATATAATTATGTATATATATAATTAAAAATAAATATTTATAAATATAAATCTATTTATAAATATATTTACTATTATATAATTATAAATGTAATGTTTTTAAATTTTTAAGCTGTCATATAATTTTTTTTTGTTTACTATATGTTTGTTTTTATTTTAATTTTTCAAGAAATTATTATATGTTTAGTCTGTGTGACAAATTTTATTTAGATTGTACTTGTACTTTATAATTTATATGCTTCTAAAGTCACATACATGAAGCATAATAATGTTATAATTATGAGACTTTGAAAATATATAAATTATTAATAGTTAATTTAAATTAGTTTGTATTTACTATATTTTTGATTTTCTTGTTATTTGTCTTAAACAACAATTCCTTATCATAGTAAATAGGTTTTTTAATATATACAACATGACATCCGAAAACATCAATGACGATGCCCCCCAGTACCACAACGCGGCATCTGAATCTCATGTTCTCTCTGTATCCAACGTCCATGTCACTCTGGTGTCCTAGCTGTGGGTTCCTCCTCTTCTAGTGCTTCTGGTGCCTCCCCATGGTGTTGTGTAGAGGACTGACCAAAACCATGTGAGGAGGACGAACTAAAATAATATGGGGCGCTATATGGCTCTGAAGCTCCTATAAATGGTAGAAATGAGGCACTAAAGAAGGGCTCATCAGGAGGAGAGGGGGCCGCCATAAGCTGTGTGACCACACCCAGATCAAAGTTCATAGTAATTTGCAGAGACGACATCTGTGGTATATAAGCATCTCCATGCTGTGCAATATCATCAATCGGCTAGACCTAATCATCTCTCTATGGTGCGACGACATCTGCAGGAGCCGCTCTTGGATGTCGATGTCATCACGTCTACCCCTCCTGATGTGCTCGTCACTGTCGTCCAGCTGGTGGCAGTGCATCATCCTCAATAGGCATAGCAGGGACATCGTCATCCTCAGGAGCTTCAACTGGAGGATATGGATCAGGATATGTTTGTGTCTCCTTATCAAAAAAAATGTCACGTATCAACCAAAGATGATCGAGGAGATCCAACACATCCTGATGAAATACTTCCCACCTAATATATGCATCCTCCTGAGGCTATGTGGTATGTGCAATATGACCAATGACTTCTTCCTGCAAATGAAATAATATTCAAATTAATACAAAAAATGAGTTAAACAAAAATAATAAATCTTAGTAAACATACCAACTGCTGAATGCCAATCCTCTGATGTGTAAGGTGCATGATGGTGTGACGTCGATACTAGTCTGTATAACCCCCCTAAGCAGATAACTAAGAGCATGCTGTGGTATATCTAAATGGAAAGATACTGAATCGGGAACGCGTGTCCCAAAGCTCGATATAAGATGCATGAGTCTGCCGCCAGTTTGTCATATGTCTACCTATAAGCACAATCAAATGTAACTCGGAAGACTGTCCTGGTTCCATGGGGATATTTTGTATATAATCAAACTGGTACATGACTCGGTTTGGCTAGTATCACTCAATGATGTGGAAGTGGATGAGTGGAACCATTGCATCACGATCTCCAACCATAGTTGTGTAGTATGGTGGAAGTGATGCATAGACATAACTTGTATATAGAGTCCATGAAACCTGAAATATAAACTCAAAAAATAAGTCATATATTAGCATGATAATGTTACTAAGATTATATTTAAATAACTTAAAATAGTGATAAAAAAATAAATCTGCCTACAAAAAAGTATTGTTTAACTTATATAAGCTGGCACTATGGAATCAAATATCTGTCAGAAGCTGTGCAGACTATGCCTCTGAGTATGTTCATACTTCTAAGACTGACTCCACATGGTTAAAAAAGAGTAATATATGGTAAGTTTATAAAAAACAATAACAAAAGTACTAAATAACTGAAAGTAATGATGTAGACATACCATCATCCCCGAGAACATTCCTGAAATAGCTTCAGTGCAAGTGGTGCGATAGCTCGAGGAGCGATGCGTGGAAAATACTCTCAGGCCCACATCTGTACTAACACCATGAAACCTACAATCTAATGTGAATCGGCCTGACAAATGGTACAGAGACATTTGTACAGGTGTACTAATATTGTGGATCCCCAACTGTATGTAGCCATCTGATCCAGATACTCAAGTAATGGGAGGTAAATCATGTGTACCAAAGTGGTGGAGTAGTCGACACACAACATGCCACTGAGCAGCTGAAAAATGTATGCACTTGTGTGATAAATAAGAATCTCCTCGTCTGCATCATCATGAATGACGTCGACATGCTGATCAAGCCACCTCATGGGCAAGAATGAACCCTAGAGGACACCTCATACACTGATGATGTCAATGCCTAGTAGCCTCAGTATGACTGCAGCCCGGTCGCCACTACTGGCACCCATAACTACATGTTAATGGATGGGTAACCCCAACATGTAGGCGACATCCTCTAAATTAATAGTCATATCCCCCTCTAGGAGATGAAATGTGTGTGTCTATGACCACCATCTCTCAACCAACACAGCAATCAAATGGTGATCAATGGTCTTGAAGTCACACATAGAAATTCTATAAAACCCCACACGTCTAAGGTATGGAAAAATAGCTGTCGGTGGTGCCTCATGATGGAAATGATGCACTCTCCAAATAGAAATATGTTTAACAGGTTGTCGCGCTAACACATCACGCGACACATGCATCTCCTAGGAAGATAATAGTGGCTGCTCCATCTGAATGTACAAACAATAAAACATTAATTTCAAGTAAGACATGTCATTTATCATGTAAGGTATGAAATTTATCATATAATTATTGAAAGAAGCATAAACACATTGGGTCAGTTGTTGTCTCCCATATTGGGGTGTTGGGGTGAAGATGTTCAGAGTTTCCTCATTTTTGTTTTGTGGCCATTGTAAGTTTGTCTTTCATTATAAAAGTTTGATGAAATTTTCATTTCATAGTTCAAATGCTTTTGTTTTTTATAATGCGAACCTTTAAATGGTTAGCACTGTATGAGTAGATTTAAACAAACAACACCAACTCAAAAAAAAAAAAAAAATCTACCTGTATAAGAAAACATTTATGCATCATGTGTGGGTTCATTTAAATGTTGTATTTTGGTTATTACTGTTTTTGTTTCTACTAATGTAGTGTGTTGGAAGAATACTGATGTTTATTTGGATTCATATATAAGTACATTTTCTAAAAGTTACCCTATATGCAAATAAGAAAAATATAATTAAAAATGGTGATAATGATAAAAATGATTACTTGTACAAACTTTTACAGTAACTAATAGAGTACATGATTCATTTTAACCATTAGATGATTGTCCTATGTGTCTAGGTCAAAGTGTCTTCTTATAACCTTCCTAGAGGCATATACTACACCTTCGTCTAGATGGCTATTCACTAGGCCAATCCATCTCATTCTGAATACAATTTGACTTTGGCCTCCCTTTAGGTCGAAGTCTAGTGTTGTTCGGTAGAAGCATGGTTACACCATCAGATAGCTGAAAATTATGATATTCCCCAATTGGCATCCACAGAGTACTGTAGCAGGAGTTGATTCTCTCAAGTCGATAAGCTGAATCAATGAACTACTCACAAGATACGTGTACGTAAGCACATGCTGCAATCACATGGCCGTAAGGATATATCAGTGCCTGAAAGTTTCCACATTCACAGTAACCCTTCTCCAATAAAAAAACTAGCACATGACCATTTCTACAAGACACAACATCACTAGGCTCAGCGACCTCAAATCGTTGCTCTAGAGGATTAAATTTAGTTACACAGCAATTTGAAGCCTCCTGAAGAACTGTATCTATCTCATGCTGGAAATGGTGTCCACAGCACATCCCTCTGTTCAAGCCCTCTTCAGCGTGCTTTCCTCATTCCAGAAAGTACGTTACACTCCGATAGAAGGTATCTTGTACCAAACCTATAATTTAGATTTAAAACATTATACTAATATTATATTATAATTGTATCTCTTCTGAGTAACATATAATCAAATATTCGTATTTACCTATGATAGGTAATTTTCAAACTCCCTTGAAAAATCCATTTATACATTCTACGATGTTGGTCACATTATGACCATATCTCCTCCCATCATCATATGCCAACGACCATTTCTACTTTGGGATTTTCATTATGTAATCATACACTTCCGGATTCACTTTGTGAATATCTTAAAGATGCTCCTCCATCATTTGTTGTTGAGGCTCATATGTTATCAAAAAAGAACTCATCTGAACAGATATGAAAATAACTATGACAGAAATTTTTAAAATGCAAAAGGATGTTCATACTAATTTTTAAGATTGCCTTCTTCATTGACTCATTCTTGAACTTCTTTAAAAAATTTATGGAAATGTGTCGAATACAGTATCGATGATGGGCATAGGGTGGTCTCTACAAAAGACCCTCAGACTGTATTGCCTCATCAATTGCACGATGGCGATCTGAAATAAGACAAATCCCTTCCGCATTTGTAACAAACTCTTGGAGACATTCCAAAAACCAGCTCCATGATGAGAAGTTCTCTTTCTCCACAATTGAAAATTCCAATGGTATAAGGGCTCGATTTCCATCTTGTGTGGTGGTAATAAATAAAGTTCCTGTATAATTTCTATACAGAAATGTGTCATCAATCTGTATAAACTGCTTGCAATGTTTAAAAGCCACTAAACATGGTAAAAATGTCCAAAATAATCTATCAAACACAACCATTGAGCGGTCAACATGGTTGTGTTGGTTAATATATTCAACAGTATGTAACTGATATACCACTTGATTATTATGGATTAGACGCTCCAAAAGTTGTGGTAAAACTCGATAAAAGTTGTCCCAATCACTGTACACTTTCACAATAGCCTTATTTCATGTCGCCCATGCCTTCCAGTAAGAGATTTGATACCTAAGAAGTTGTTTAATTCGCTCCATCACCAGAACCACATGAACGTCTTGACATGATCTAATCATTTCAACAATAATAGTTGAAACAAACTCAACATTTAATGAAGAGTGTTCCTGTGACAATCTTGGGTTCACACAGGTGTGTGGAGTAAATCTAGTGATGCGCCATCTATGAAAAGTGTTATCAATTATAGCTCATAGATGCATTTGACAGTTCAATTCATATTTGTCACAATAGATCAAATAGTAAGACCTCTTTGACTATTCTACAACATGAGAGTAATGTCTTTCAACGTGATATTGTTTTATCACATTTTTCATTTCTTATTTACTTTCAAACTCTCTGCCAATATACATAACACCATCATCTAACACTTGATTTGTGCCTCCAATGATTCTTGGAAATTATGAACTGGGAGTAATAACTGACCAATCAAATTTTGGAAAACGATTCATGCCTTCAGTCAACCATGAATCCAATAGTGGAGGATGGTTCAATGGACAGTTGAACCTCACATGAGTGGGCACAGACTGATCTTCTGCATGCTCTTCTTCTTTTTCTTCAACTTCCTCTTCATATTCTTCTTTGAAATCTTCATCATCCTCAAAATCATTGACCAATGCATCTAAAGTATGTGGAGGACTATCCATTGAAACTGTGGCCAATGGAAATTATGTAATAACTACCGATGTTGATGTAACTTCTTGATGTGTAGGACCATATGACATAGTCTCATGAATTTGAGATGGGCCAACTTCCAATGTCGATGGAACCTCCATTGTAGTTATAGTGACATAAAACTCCATCATTTGATTCCCAGGTAGATACTTAACCAATGAAAGTACATATTCTAAATCATCATCATCATTTACTATATATGCCACATGCCAAAAACTATCTATATATTGCAGATGTCTGAATGTGATGGACTCTATCACTTGATTCTTCGCCAGTTTTAACTTTTGATGAATTTTCCTTTGCACAACTTCCAAAGTAGTACATCCTCCAAGCATCACAACAACTTTTGGATGTATACTATAAATACAACCTTGTTCTGTCTCAATTATTTAACCATTGCAATAAATATAGGTGGAATCTATCATTTTTATCTAAAATAAACTGTTGTTATTAATTAAATCTCATTAGAGAATCAATTTATGTATGCATGCTTCTAGTAATTCAGGTTGGAATCCTAATCCCTCCACCAAATCAATATGTTCAAACTGTATTGATGGGTAACTCTTTACATAACCCACAAGTTTGTGTTACTTACCAAAAAATAGAAGTCAAACATATTCATACATATCCACATGCATTATATGCATGAGGTACATGAACACATCATGTAAAAGCATAGAGTTATATGAAATTGAAAAACTCCACATGAGTAAGCTCGAAGCGACAGATAGCCAACCCCATTCACTTTTCTAGACAAGGAAAGCCTCTAGGAAAGTAGGTGGTCTGACCCAAATCCCCTCTACCTGAGGATACTTCACTCAAGAGAGCATTCATTTAATGACAACTCTAACACTTAATATGAAAAAAATATATTCAACTACTAAATTCAAGTTCATAACTTTAATTACAAACTAAGGTCAAGGTATATGGAAAACTAAATTCATTATCATAACTAGAATGTAATGCAAGGGTATATTCTAGAAGAAATTTATAACTACTTCGCTAATTAAGATAACTAATTCACTAATTAAGATAACTACTTCATTAATTAAGATAACTACTTCAATTCGGTACATAGTTATCAATTAATTACCTAGTTACCTTGAATTAATTACCTAATTAGAATTAACTAATTACCTAATTAGAATTAATTAATTACCTAATTAGAATTACTTAATTATCTAATTTGAATTACTTAATTACCAAATAATAATTACTTAATTACCTAATTAGAATTACTTAATTACTTAATGAGAATTACTTAATTACCTAATGATAATTACATAATTACCTAATTACCTTTAATTAATTACATAATTACCTTTAATTAATTTCTTAATTAGATTTAATTAATTGCCTAATTACCTTTAAGTAATTGCCTAATTACCTTTAAGTAATTGCCTAATTAGGATTAAGTAATTGCCTAATTAGATTTAAATTAATTTCCTAATTAGATTTAATTAATTTCCTAATTAGATTTTAATTAATTCCCTAATCACATTTAAGTAATTTCCTAATCACAATTAATTAATTACCAAATCTCAGTTAATTAATTTCCTAATCACAATTAATTAATTTCCTAATCACAGTTAATTAATCGCCTAATCGCATTTAATTAATCACCTAATCACATTTAATTAATTGCCTAATCTAATTTAATTAATTGCTTAATCGCATTTAATTAATTGCCTAATCGCGTTTAATTAATTACCCAACCAGAATTATTTAATTGCCTAACCATATTTAATTAATTTGTCTAACCACATTTAATTAATTTCATAACCAGAATTAATTAATTGTCTAACCATAATTAATTAATTGCATAACCATAATTAATTAATTGCATAACCATAATTAATTAATTTTCTAACCACATTTAATTAATTGTCTGACCACATTTAATTAATTGCATAACCAAAATTAATTAATTGTATAACCATAATTAATTAATTGTCTAACCATAATTAATTAATCACCTACTTATAATTAATTAATTGCATAACCAAAATTAATTAATTGCCTAACCGTAATTAATTAATTGCCTACTTATAATTAATTAATTTCCTAATTATAATTAATTAATTACCTACTTATAATTAATTAATTACCTAAATAAATTTTTAAAAAACTATTACTATTTCTAAATATAATACAATAATTATAAACTAATTCTATGAATTAAACAAATAATTAAAAAAATCAAAATATTAAATAAATTTAAAACAAGGATTACCTCAAATTTGCGGAGAATTGGCTGCACGGGTAGAGCAACTGGATTAGAGAGAACTAAAGTAAAAAGAGTGTCAAAAACTAGAGAGAAAGAGCGAGGAAGATGGGAAAACTAGAGAGACAGAGAGTGAGGAGGATGAGAATTGGGGGGGGGGCTTTTATAGGGCAGCCCAAGCTTCGACGCCACTTGAAGTAGTGCTATGCTCCCAAAATATCTCAAGCGCCATTTCAAATGGCGCTTCGAACCCATATCCCTAATTATTTTAACCCTAGACCCATTTTAATAAAAAAAACTACATCTCACCACTAACTTTTCCCTATGACACCTATCACTGTCGATCTTAGAGCCACAACTCGACCACCCATCACTCACTGTCACCCACTTTTCCCCGCGACATCCACCGCTTGTCGCTGACTCCTGCATCGTTGCCGACCCGCATCACTACCGACCCCTATATCGAGTGAAGTTCCTCCTTCTCCACCACCCTCTAAATTGAGTGAGGGACATCCTCTACCACATTCTTTGACCGGCCCCTACCAAGAAATGTTGCTAACCCCTGCAATGAGCGAAGACCTTCCTTCATCATTGACCCCCGTGGCTAGTGGTGGTCTTTCTTCACTGTAATCGTCCAGCCTCACTATCGGTCAGGGATTTATATTTTTCCGTCATCTCCCCCTTGCTAGGCAGGGATCCTTTGATGTCGTAGGCCACTCGTCATCCCCCGCATGATAATTCTTTCATCGGCCCTCGCATCAAGTGAGGGTATTTCTTCACCGCCACCTGTGGTTACCCTCGTCGTCGGGCGAGGGTTTAAATCTCACCTTTAGAAATCCCCACATCGAGTATAGTTCTCCCTTGTTTATAGCACGAGACCTACCTTTTCTAATGGGTGGAAGACTAGAGTCCGCCAATCACAAATCTTCCAAAGCCACAACCAGTGGCCTTCCTCTTCTTGGAAGGCCATAGCTTGCTACCAACCCTTGCACATAGCTAGGGTTCAGCTTCATCACTGCATGAGGTCTGCCCCACATAAGAGGCCAATCCATCACCCAATCATTGTATAATCAATTGTTAATAATATTATTAATAAATAATTGTATTATTAATTTATTATTTAATGTCTTGAAGGTTGCAATAAATGAAAAATCACACACACACCTCTAAGCTAACATGGAACAGACCTCACCCCCCTCATAAGATAGGTCCACAACCAATTTAACCCTTACAATTTAATTTCAGCAAAGTGAAACTGAATCATGTGTGGAAAATCCATGCAGGATGTCAAAGTCTATTTCTATAAAAAAGGGAGTCTTGTGTGAGGTTTTTAATTATATTTTGGAACTACATTAATCTTGGTAATTTCAGATAAAAAAAGTATTTTAAATGTTATTCGTATATATTTATATAATAAAACAAAATGAAATTAATTTTTTTAAAGGGTCAAGAGTATCAAACCATTTGATGGTCTTGTCTGGGATTGTTAAGTGTCAAACAGTTTGACGCTCGACAAACCCATCTTCCAAAACTTTAAAAACCTAAACCCAACAAAAAACCTATTTTAAAAATTTTATCATTGTGACCATGTCAAATAAATGACAACAGTAAAAAAAAAAACTTAAATCCCCAACCATAAAATGAACCAACATTGGTGTAAGATCAATTTGAAAAAACAGCGATAAAAAAATCCAACTACCCTTATTGGCGATAGTGAACCATAGTACGAGTCAAAGCTTCTATATTTCCACACCAAGTAGAAGTCTAGTTCTACCTCACTCAAGTTTGTGTGAGTTTGAGCTTAAACATCACTTTTAGTTCTTTCATTATGTTCTATATTTCAAGTAGTGCAAACCGCTATAGAAAACAATAGTGTTGAACTGAAGTAACACACTAGACCTCCATCGAAAAAACTCACAACATCAAACTATCTGAAAATATCATGCTCAAACAAACACTGGCCTTCTATCCCAAGTTGCATTGGATACACAAAGCTGAATATCATCATGACCTTGTTCTTTCATAGAGCAATTGACATTACAAAAAAAACTAGTGGTTAGTGGCGGTTCTCAAAATCATTGCTAAATTTATAATTTTTATTTATTTAGCAGTAGTTTTAGAAAATTGTCCCTAATTCACAATGTTTTATTAAAAATCATCATCATTTAGCGGTGGTTCACTTGGTGGTGGTTTAAATCCATGCTAAATATTTAACAACGTTTTTTAAATGTTTCTTATTTTTTTAATTTATAATCATTAATCATTAATTATTATTATTATTTACTATTTATTATTTATTATTTAAAATTATAAATAATTATTAATAGTTAATCATTAATTATTTACTAATTATTGATTAAATATTATTTACAAATTATTAATTATTAATTATATATATATATATATATTCATATATATATTTGCCTATATTAATACATATTTATATATATATCATGCAGGTATATATATAGATATACATAATTATATGCATATATATATATATTTATGTATATTTATATATATTTATATATTTGTATATCATATACTATATACTATATATTATTCATTATTATTATTTAAATTATTTGTTATTTGTTATTTTATATGTATTGATAATTATCCATAAATATTTATTATTTATTATTTATTATTTTAAATAACCATGAATTGTTAATTATAAATTATAGATTATTTACTAATTACTAATTATTATTATTATATATATTTTTCAATTTTTATATATATTATGTGGGTATATATCTATATAATTATATGTATATATATATTTATATATATATGTATATTTATATGTGTTTATATATATATATATTTATATTATATATAATTATATTCAATTATATATACATGTATTTATATATATATATATGTGTAAATTTATTTATAGTCACATATATTTATAAATACTTATATGCATTTATGTATGTTTATCTATATTTATATATATTTATATATATTTTTATATATATTATGTGAGTATATATATATATCTTTGTGTGTGTGTGTGTTTATGCATCTTTATATGTGTTTTTATTTATATTTATATTTATATTTATATTTAATTATATTTAATTATATATATATATATATTTATTTATTTATGTATATTTATATTTATTTATATATATTATGTGGGTATATATATATACTATTATATTTAACAATACACACACACGCACACATATATCTATATATATTTATATGTATTTTATTTATATTAATATAAAATTATATACATTCATATATATAATGTCAATACACACGTACACACATATTTATATGTAATTATATTTTTATATGCATGTATTTATAAATTATAAATAAATATATGTACATGTATGTATTTACATGTATTTATCTATATATATATAATTATATTAAAGTGTGGAGTGATAAAAGATTTGCAGAATAATGTAAGAGGTTCAAATTTTACCCTGCACATATATATAATTGATTTTACGTGTTGGGTCTGGTGGGACCGAGCACGGTGGTCTAGATTGGGGTCGGGTCGGGATAATAAATAATAAACAATAAATAATAAATAATGATAATAACAAATAAATAATAATTTTTTTTAAAAAAATTAAAAATAACAATTCATCCTTAAATATTTAGCGGGGGTTTAACCCGTCACGAAAAGATTTCTGACACGCAAATACGTGAAGTGTCGCATATCATTTGGTGGCAGTTTAAACTGCCACAAAACCCCTTTTTTATTGTAGTGCTAATGGTGAGAAAACTCAAAACAACGAAACCTTAGAAACACGATCCTCAATCTCAAATGACTCAGGACATTAATAACAAATCTTAAACTCTCAATCCCTTGAACCTCCATATTGTTTGGAATTGATTCAATCAATAAAACTACTTGGGAGGAAGAATATACAAAACTTTCCCTCAAGCAATAGAGAGGTGTGAATGCATACATGTACCACTAAATCCCCTCATCACCACGCCACATGATGTGCTAATCAATCTACGACCATAGATCCCCATGAGGTAGTTATCAAAAAATATACATTTTGTGTATATCTGTTACCAAGCAACCTGAAACCTTTCTCCAGCGACCTACCTGTATGCTTTCTCAACCAAGTAACATGCTAGGATTCAATTAAATGATGGAAGCTTAAAAATTTATATCTAATACGACATAGTGATATAGCCTACATGTCAAAGCCTATAAGCCCATTATATGAAAAATAATTTCATTCTCTTACATTTAACTAACACATACAAAACTATTACTTTCAATCTTTGATATAAATTTAAAGAATAAATGCAATAGATTATTAACAAAAACACAACACAGTATTTATTATTAATCACTACCACAAAACTGTTTTTCGCAGCATCACCCTTTAATAGTGTTAAAAAACGGTGATAAAGGGGGTACTTTTAATAGCATTAAAAAAAGCACTTTTAAAAGTACCCTTTTATCAGCATTTTTTAGCGTTGTTAAAGGGACCCCCTTTATCAATAATTTTTTATAAGTGGTGATAAAGACCCCCTTTATTAATGTTTTTTTTACTATCATTGATAAAAGGTATATTTCAAGAAAAAAATAATTAAAAATAATATATAAATATATAAATATATTTACATTGATATAAATATATTATATATTTTTTAAATATGTTTTAGATAAGGATAAATAGATATTTACACTTAATATATAAAATAATTAGTGAAAATGACTTATAAAATAATTAAAAATATTTTTTTAATTAATAATTTTCTAATTATCATCGAATAGTATCCATTTAATAATAATTTGAATATAAAAAATTCAAAATATTAATAAAATATCGAAAATAAGTTGAAAATGTAACTCGAACTTCAAACGACCATAACCTTTGATTTGGGTGTCCATTTGGGCTCTACCACATATCAAATCGAAGCTTGTGATAAGATTTATGCCCTTAGAGATAGAGGTAAACCTGTGTCATATTTTTTAAGACAAAAAATGGCCCAGAAGGCCTCCAAAATTGATTTTTTAGTTGGGGTATCCTAATTTTTTAACATTCGATGGATTTTTAAGCTCGTTTAAGGGGGTCTTTTTGCCCTTTCTCAGTGGGGACTGGATTTATTCTCAGGAATTACATTCATAATGATATTATGGTTTTGAAATTTTATCATTTTTCACTATGTACTGTTATTTATAATCAAATATATAACAATATATACATATTTTTTATATATTCACCAATAAAAAATTAATTTTATAAATAAATAATTAAACATATTTACATATAAAATATATTTCTCAATATATAAACCTTATCTAAATAAAAATAATATCCATTTTATTTAAAATACAAATGTATGAATATTTATATACATAAACATATACAATTAATGTATATATAATACATATATATATATAAATATATTTGTGTGTGTACTGACAAACATATATATGTTTATCTACATATTCTAATATATGAATATAAATAATGATTTTTTAATCTCTATAAATAAATATAAATATGTAAAATTATATTTATATATGCACATATATATAAATATATATATGTATGTATTTATAAACACACACACACAAAACATATTTTAAATATTTAAATATAAATATAAATAAATATATATATGTGTGTGTGTGTGGATAAAAAAATATAACAATATATATATATATAGATATATAGATATATCATAAAATGCAAAACAAAATAGTGTAGGCTAGTGGAAGAGGCGTAGGCGTAGGAGGGAGAGGTCCAAGGTTTGAAACCCATCAATAGCAAGGGCGCATGTGGGTGGGTGAAATAGGTCCTAGAACTATTAAAGGGGTGGGTTTGGGGGTTTGCTAGTGCTGTTGAAAGGGGGGATCGAGTCCATTGAATGGGTGGTGGGTGTACCCTCTGATTTGTAGATTTTTTTAAAAAATATATTTTTTTATTTTCATCAACGCTTTTAAAAAAGCACCCATAAAAGGGGTTTTATTAGTGTTTTTTTAGCACTGATAAAAGTGACCCCCTTTTAATAGCACCTCGATTATTAATGCCTTTTTAGCACTGATAGAAACTTTTTTTAGCATTGATAAAACCCTGTTTTATAGTAGTGAATCTATAGACATATTTAATTTCAATTATACTTAACTATTTAATGAGTACAAAAACTATAAAAGAATCATAAAATATATACCAACACAACATGTAAACGATTACATTATATTGACTTAGAATAAAAGATACTTCAAACAACATTTCACGAACAATTATGTTCCAATGCAATTGGGGTGGTGCCCGAGTGGAAAACCCTGTAAGATTTCATCAAAAAGACCTAAGTTCAAAAATTGGGCAAGGGCGATTTCTCGAGTTACTACAGCAGGCCACTATAGCAGCCCAGGTATTGTAGCAGTACTATTCATCGAATGGGCCCTTGGGTCAAAAAATAAACATAAAAAAACCAAATTCAGATTATTCACTATAAAACCCTAATTCATAGAATTGTTATTAAAACCTTTGAATTAATATAAATTTAATGTATAAAATCAATAACTTCAAGAAAAAAATCTTTCTTTTTCTATAATCCATTAATCAATGTTGTCTTATATTAAAATCACATTATGAAAAAATAAACAAGAGACTCTTGGGATTTGTATATACTATAAACATCTCAATAAATAGGTTGAGAATATGGGTTTTAAATGAAAACACAACCATTGAAATCTCAAGTTCACATGTCCGATAAATCTTATCATGTACTATCAATAGATGTCACACATAATTGATCATATGATTGCATGTTTTGAGGATATATTATTGTCCATTTTGAGAGGCATCATAGTGTATGAAATATACATCCACTACTACAAAAGAGACTTTTAATAGTGCTAGAAAAGAGATTTTTTGGTGAAAAGAAGAATTGATAACATAAGCAATCAATACTACAAAACTAACTTTTAAAATCACTAGAAATAACCTTTTTCAATGCCTAAAAAATGTTGTTTATCTAAGGCCTATTAAAAGGGGTTCATTTTTATCTGTGATAAAAAAACATTGTAAAAAGTAAAAAAAAATGTAAAATGGGGTGATATTCGGCAGGGATTGTTGGAAGACGCGGAGAGAGATTAATGATGGTCACCGCATTCATTACATTTAATGAATTTGACACCCTACAATTATTTCCCCAATTAATTTGGTAAAAGTCATTTAATTGAGGGAAGACCAAAGGGTGTGAAGGAAGGCTATAAAAAGGGATCTCCTCCTGGACTTTTCATCATCGGATTCAAAAGCAACACATCTTCATCCCAGAGTGCAGTATTTTGTGAGGCGTTTTTCCATATTTTACAAGAGATATTTTCTTGAGTGTTTTCTCCTTGTAATTGAGAGAGAATTTGTACCCACATTTTACCATAGTGAAATCCTTCTATTTTCCTGTGGTTTTTTACCCCTTTCATTTGGGGTTTTTCTATGTTACATCTGGTGTTCACTTTAATTCCGCACTTTTGCACTTTATTTTTAATCTCACAATTATCGTTGTATCAAAGGACCCATCATTTACGATCCTAACAAGTGGTATCAGAGGGAGGTTTGTCTCCCAAGGAAATTTTGGACCAACGACGTGTCCAAATGGCGGCGAAATACAAGATTGAAAAATTCAATGGAAATAATTTTTCATTGTGGAAAATGAAGATGCAAGCATTGTTGTGGAAGGATAATTGCCTACAGGTGATTGGAGAGAAACCAACAGGTGTGACAGAAGAGAAATGGAGCGACATTGACGGGAATGCTATTTCCAACCTTCATTTGGCTTTAGCAGATGGGGTGCTGTCAAGCATTGCAGAGAAAAAGACGGCGAAAGAAATTTGGGATACTCTAACAAAACTGTATGAGGCAAAATCACTTCACAACAAAATTTTCTTGAAGAGAAGATTATAAACTCTTCGAATGGAAGAGTCATCATCGGTGACTGACCACATCAACACCCTCAATACCCTTTTTTCTCAACTTACAACTTTGGGATATAAAATTGTGGATACTGAAAGGTGCAGAGATCCTGCTCCAGAGTTTGCCAGATTCATATGACCAACTCATCATCAACCTCACCAATAATATCCTAACAGATATGTTTTCCTTCAATGATGTTGCAGTTGCGGTTCTCGAAGAAGAAAGTCGGCGCAAGAATAAGGAAGACAGACAAACGACTTCACACCAAGTGGAAGCTCTATCGATGGAAAGAGGAAGAATGATGGAGCGTGGTTCCGGTGGGAGCCAGAATCATGGCAGGTCTAAATTAAGGAGCAAGAAGAAAATCGTCAAATGCTACAATTGCGGTAAGAGAGGGCATGTGAGCAAAGACTGCTGGAATAAGAAGAGTGGTGAGAAGAACTCTCAAGGAAACGTGGCGATTACATCGGGAAATGGTGACGTACTAGTCAGCGATGCGGCGACAACTATTGAAGGAAGACACCACCTCGATGATGCATGGATTATCAACTCAGGAGCAACATGGCACATGAAGTATCAACAGGAATGGTTTGACCAATATGAAACCATCTTGGAAGGACTTGTGTACATGGGGAATGATCACACTCTGAAGATCATTAGAGTCGGTACCATCAAACTGAAGATGCATGATGGTATTATTCGGACCATCCAAGGAGTACTTCATGTGAAGGGCCTGAAGAAGAACATATTGTATTTGGGACAATTTGATGACATCGGATGCAAGACTCACACCGAGAATGGAGTGATGAGAATTGTGAAGGGCACAATTGTGGTAATGAAGGCGGAGAAGATCTCAAAGAACCTGTACGTGCTTATGGGTGAAACGTACAAAGAGGAGGAGATAGTTGTTGCATCAACTACCTCGACGGAAGCGTTGACGACGTTATGGCATCGGAAGCTTGGCCATATGTCAGAACAAGGCCTGAAGATTCTTGCGGATCAGAAGTTGCTTCCTGGGCTGACAAAGGTATCCTTACCATTTTGTGAGCATTGTGTTTTGAGCAAGAAACACAGGTTAAAGTTCGGGACGTCAATAGAAATAAGTCAATAGATCTTGGAGTTGATCCATTCTGATGTTTGGCAAGCACCATTTATATCCCTAGGAGGAGCAAGGTACTTTGTATCTTTCATTGATGATTATTCCAGGAGATGTTGGGTGTTTCCAATCAAAAGAAAATTAGATGTTTTTGAAGTCTTCAAAACATTCAAAGTGCGAAAGGAGCTTGAATCAGAAAAGAAGATCAAGTGTCTGAGGACTGAAAATGGTGGAGAATATACAAGTGAGGAGTTTGATTCTTTTTGTCAACAGGAAGGCATCAAGAGACAGTTCACGGTGGCGTACACTCCTCAGCAGAATGGAGTGGCAGAGCGGATGAATAGAACCCTGTTGGACAGAACAAGGGTGATGCTGAAGACTACAGGAGTCAACAAGACATTCTGGGCGGAAGCAGTAAATACCTCCTGCTTTGCGATCAATCGATCCCCTTCGGTGGCAATTGATCTCAAGACACTGATGAAAATGTGGACTGATAAACCCGCTGATTATTCTAATTTGCATACTTTTGTAAGTCCTGTATATGCACTGCTTCATGACTAGGAAAGATCGAAGTTGGACTCGAAATCCAGAGAATGTATCTTCTTGGGATACGCTGATGGTGTGAAGGGGTATCATTTGTGGGATCCCACTGCCCACAAATTTATCATCAGCAGAGATGTCATTTTTGTAGAAGATAAGGTGAAAATGACAACTGATCAAGACATGGAGAAGAAGAATACAGAAACTACAACAGTCAAGGTGAAGGAAGAAACAAAGGAAGAACCAGTTTCCTATGAGGCATTACCAGAGCATGATGATCAAGTACCGGTTGATTCTAGACCACAACGGTCAACTCGGGAGAAAAGAGCACCAGTATGGCACTCAGACTATGTCACTGAGAGCAATATTGTGTATTGCTTATTGACAGAGGATGGAGAGCCATCTTCCTTTGTGGAGGCGAACCAGAGTACAGATGTATCCTCATGGATGGCGGTGATGCAGGAGGAACTCGAAGCCCTGAACAAGAACAAGACTTGGGATCTTGTTCCATTACCTCATAGAAGGAAGGCCATTAGGAATAAATGGGTCTACAAGATCAAGAGGGATGAAACAGACCAGGTGGAAAGATATCGTGAAAGACTGGTGGTCAAAGGATATGATCAGAAGGAAGGTATTGATTTCAATGAAATATTTTCTCATGTTGTTAGACTAACGACTATTCGGGTAGTTTTGGCTATGTATGCTGCATACACTCTACATCTAGAGCAGCTAGATGTGAAAACAACTTTTCTCCATGGTGATCTTGATGAAGAAATATATATGCTCCAACCAGAAGGTTTTACTAAAAAAGGTAAAGAGAACTTGGTTTGCAGGTTGAACAAATCTCTGTACGGTCTCAAACAGGCACCGAGGTGTTGGTACAAGAGATTTGATTCCTATATCATGATCCTTGGATACAAGAGACTTAATTCAGATCCTTGTGCATATTTCAAGGGTTTAAATGGTAATGATTTTATCATTTTTCTCTTGTATGTGGATGAAATGTTGGTTGCAGGCCCCAACAATGATCAAATCCAGGAGATGAAGGCACAGTTGTCTAGGGAGTTTGATATGAAGGAATTGGGACCCGCAAACAAGATTCTTGGGATGAAGATTTACCGAGATAGGAATAATGGAAAGATTTGGCTATCATAGAAGAATTATTTGAGGAAAGTCTTGAAACTCTTCAATATGCAAGACTGTAAGCCAATTTCTACCCCTCTTCCCATTAATTACAAGTTATCCTCTATAATGAGTCATAGCAGTGAAGCAGAGAGGATGTAAATGTCTTGAGTGCCGTATGCATCAGAAGTGGAGAGTTTAATGTTTGCTACGGTTTGTACTAGACCAGAAATTGCACATGCAATGGGAGCATTTAGTCGGTATATGGAGAATCCAGGAAGATAGCATTGGAGCATGGTGAAGAGGGTCCTGAGATACATCAAGGAAACCTCATATGTTTCATTATGTTTTGGAGGATCAAATTTTACTATCACTGGATATGTTGACTCAGATTTTGCAGGTGATTCTGACCGGAGGAAATCCACTACAGGTTATGTGTTTAATCTTGCAGGAGGAGTTGTGAGCTGGATCTCAAAGCTATAGTCAGTTGTGGATTTATCCACGACAGAAGCGGAGTACATGGCAGCTACACAAGCTTTCAAAGAGGCAATTTGGATGAGAAGGTTATTGGAGGAGCTCGGGCACAAACATGATCATATTCCATTATTTTGTGATAGTCAGAGTGCCTTGAAAATTGCAAGGAATCCATCTTTTCATTCCAGGACAAAGCACATTGGCGTACAATACCATTTTGTTCGAGATGTGGTGGAGGAAAGAAGTGTGGACATGAATAAAATTCACACTAAAGAAAATCTGGCAGATTTCCTGACAAAGGCGATTAATTCTGAAAAGTTCAGATGGTGCAGATCTTCAAGTGGCCTTTTAGATACATGAGCAGCAGATTGGGCAGATAGAAAGGATGTGTGGAGATGTGATTGACACTTAATCAAATCTCCAAGTGGGATATATGTTGGAAGACGCGGAGAGAGATTAATGGTGGTCACCGCATTCAATACATTTAATGAATTTGACACCCTACAATTATTTCCCCAATTAATTTGGTAAAATTCATTTAATTGAGGGAAGACCAAAGGGTGTTAAGGAAGGCTATAAAAAGGGATCTCCTCCTGGAATTTTCATCATCGGATTCAGAAGCAACACATCTTCATCCCGGAGTGCAGTATTTTGTGAGTCGTTTTTCCATATTTACCATAGTGAAATCCTTCTATTTTCCCGTGTTTTTTTACCCCTTTCATTTGGGGGTTTTTCCACGTTACATCTGGTGTTCACTTTAATTCCACACTTTTGCACTTTATTTTTAATCTCGCAATTATCGTTGTATCAAAGGACCCATCATTTACGATCCTAACAGGGATGCCACCCCTGCCTTTATCAACACTATACACCCACCCCACTCTTTTATCAGTGCTCGTATGACCTTCCTTTGTCCCTTTATCAGCACTTCGCTCATACCCACACTAGCATGTACCTCTCCTTGGATTTGAATCTCTGACCCCACCCTTATGTGTTTTCACCTTTACCACAACTCTATGTTGCTTTGTTCTCTATTTTATGATATATCTATTTATTTATATATATATAGTTATATTTTTTATCCAAATATTTATTTGTATATTAATATATATTTATAGGATTATTTTTAAATACATTTATAAATATGTTTTGTGTGTATGCGTGTTTATAAATAAATAAGTAAATACATACATACAAAATACATACATTTATATATATTATATATTGTGTTTATCTATAAATATAATTATAAATTTTTATATTTATTATATACATTATATATATTATATATTAATATTTATATACATATATTAGAATATATCAATTTGTTAATACAGACACACAAAAATATATTTATATATATACACATTATATAAACATTTTATGGGCATAATCATACATTTTTTTAAATAAAATAGATATTATTATTTTTTATAAATGGTTTATATATTTAGAAATATATTTTATATGTAAATATGTTTACATATTTATTTATAAAATTAAATTTTTATATGTAAATATATACAAATATGTATATATGTGTATATATTTAATTATAAATAACAGTACAATAAGAAAAATGATAAAATTTGAACGTCATAATATTCATATGTGTGTAATCCTTGGGAATAAATTGATTCTCCACCAAAAAAAGATAAGAAAACTCTCTTAAATGATGATTAGATTCTATCAAATGTTAAAAAATAGGGGTACCGTGATAAAAAAACAGAGTCTTGGAGGTGTTTTATGACTGTTTTGACCCCAAAAAACGATGATTGGGGTTCAGCTAGTTCACTGTGATGTAAATCTTTTTATAAGATTCAATTTGATATATGGTAGAGCTCAAACGGACACCGGAATCAAAAGTTATGACCGTTTGAAGTTCGAGTCATGTTTTCAATTTATTTTAGACTATTTATTAATTTATTGAATTTTTCTATATTCAAATTTCTATTAAATGTCTATTACTCAATAATAATCAGCAAATTGTTCATTAATACTATTTTAAAATTATTTTATAAATATTTTTCATTGAATATCTTATATATTAACTATGAAGACATATTTCCTATTATATAAATCATATTTTATAAAATATATTATATTTATATAAATTTAAATATATTAATATATGATTTTTAATGATTTATAACTTTTTTTATGAAATATACCTTTTATTAGCGCTAAAAACAATCATTTTAGCATTGACAAAAGATACACTTTTATCACTGTTAAAATAAATTAGATAAAGGAGTTACTTTTATTAGCACCGATAAAGGATTAATTTTAAAGATAAAACCAAGAATCATATTATTGGTAAATCATAAAGGAGTACTTTTATCAACATTTTGTTTAACACTGATAAAAGCACCCTTTATGATTTTTTAGCGTTGATAAAGGGTAGCGCTGGATAAAACCAAATCTGTGGTAGTGATATTAACATATAAAATATCTTTCTAAATATATTAACCATATCTAAAAATAAAAATATCCATTTTATTTAAAAAAATGTATGAATATACCTATACACTCTTTATATAATGTATATATATATAAATATATTTTTGTGTGTGTCTATATTAACAAACTGATATATATTATCTATATATTCTAATATATATATATAAAAATATTAATATATAATATATGTAAATAAATATAAACATGTATAATTGTATTTATATAGACACACATATATAATATATATAAATGTATGTATGTCGTATATATGTATGTATGTATTTATTTATTTATAAATACACATACACACAAAACATATTTATAAATGTATTTAAAAACAATCATATAAATATATATTAATATACAAATAAATATATGGATAAAAAATATATAACTTTATATATATGTATATATATAAATAGTATATCATAAAATAGAGAAAAAAACAACATAGAGTAGTGGTAAAGGTGCAGGTGCATGAGGTTGAGGTCTCAGGTTTGAATCCAAGGTGGGGAACTTTTAGCACTAATAAAGGGTAGTGTTGGATAAAACCAAATATGTGGTAGTGATATTTACATATAAAATGTCTTTCTAAATATATAAACCATATCTAAAAATAAAAATATCCATTTTATTTTAAAAAATGTATGAATATACCTATACACTGTTTATATAATGTGTATATATATATATATTTTTGTGTATGTCTGTATTAACAAACTGATATATATTATCTATATATTCTAATATATGTATATAAATATAAATATATAATATATGTAAATAAATATAAATATATTTATAGATACACACACACATATAATATATATAAATGTGTGTATGTTGTATATATGTGTGTATGTGTGTATGTATTTATTTATAAACACACATACACACAAAACATATTTATAAATGTATTTAAAAACAATCATATAAATATATGGATAAAAAATATAAGTATATATATATAGATATATCATGAAATAGAGAATAAAACAACATAGAGCAATCGTAAAGGTGCAGGTGCATGAGAGCGATGTCTTAGGTTTGAATCCAAGGCGAGACACTTTTAGTGTTGATAAAGGGTTGTTCTGGATAAAACCAAATTTTTGGTAGTGATATCTACACATAAAATATCTTTCTAAATATATAAACCATATCTAAATATAAAGATATCCATTTTATTTAAAAAAATGTATGAATATAACTATACACTGTTTATATAATGTATATATATATAAATACATTTTTGTGTGTGTCTGTATTAACAAAATGATATATATTATATATATATTATAATATATGTATATAAATATTAATATATAATATATGTAAATAAATAAAAATATTTATAATTATATTTATAGATACACACACATATATAATATATATAAATGTATGTATGTTGTATATATGTGTGTATTTATTTATTTATTTATTTATAAACACATACACAATTTTTTTTTATAAATTTATTTAAAAAAATCATATAAATATATATTAATATACGAATAAATATATAGATAAAAATAACTATATATATATAAATAGATATATCATAAAATAAAGAATAAATCTACATAGAGTAGTGGAAAAGGTGCAGCTGCATAAGGGTGAGGTCTTAGGTTTGAATCCAAGGAGAGAGACACATTGGTGTGGGCATGAGCAAATCATTGATAAAGGGATGAAGGAGGGACAGACAAACTGATAAAAGAGTGGGGTGAGTGTCTAGTGCTGATAAAGGTGGGGGTGGCCTCCCTGCCGAATATCACCTCTGTTTACAGAAATAATAATAATAATATTTTTTTTACTTTTAACATTGTTTTTTAGCACTGATAATGACCTCTTTTATCAATGTTTTTTAGCTCTTATAAAAATGACCCTTTTTAACAACACTTAGATCAACAACACTTTTTTAGTGCTGATTCTAAGATCCCAAACTTCTTTTAAGGTACGTTATTGTTTAAGTTTTTGTTAAACTCCCCTTTTTTTGGTTAATGAAATGGTTCTCAAGTGTATAAAGAGTATCAGGGGTGTCTCAGGGGTTTAGGGCATGAAAAGGGGGAAAAAGGGTCATCCAGTGCATGTTACACAATTGACACATAATTAGTAATAAATGTGCACCATAACCTTGCAAGCATGGGAGGTAGGTGCACAATTGAGAAACTGTGCAAAGGGGGAGCCTGAAACTGTGTGAGTTTGGACATAGCAATTCCACACGCCTACCACACAGCTTGTCAAACTGTTTAGGCTCCCCAAGAGACCGTGTGACCCAAGCACCTCTTGGATAGAGGCTGGCACACGGTTGACGTATGGTTTATCCAATCATGCACCCAAACATTATGCCTCATTAAAAAGGGGGCACATTATCATTTCCCACCAGTTAGGGTGGCGGACGTAGTACTCCATGATAAGAATGTATATATCAGCAAGGTAGTGAAGCAAAAGGATCTCAGACTGGCGCCCAAGGTACAGGGGTGGGTTAGCTTCATGTAGTTCATCCTACAATAGGCTGTGGTGATGCTGGACCATTGATGATTTGAGGTATGATTCTTGCAACTTCTATGATTTACAGTGCTTTATTTGATACAAGGACCTTTCATTCTTTAATATCGGTTGATTCTATTGATGTGTTGGGTCTAGCAGTGAAATGTATGTGTGGGGTTATGTTAATTGGCACACCATTAGGAGGAAGGTGTATTGGTGGACCTGAAGAAGGTTCAAGCAGTGGTATCTTGGGAGCAACCCAAAAATGTTTTCAATATCATAATATTTTTAGGTTTAGCAGACTACTACCAAAGGTTCATCAAGGATTTTTCATGCTTGGAAACACCACTTTTGTTCTTAACTAAGAAGTGTATCACATTTGAATGGTCTAGATCATGTGAAATCTTTCCAGGAGTTGAAGAAGTGTTTTACTACTGTATCGATTTTGATCCCACCCAAGCTGAGTAAGGAATTTACTTTGTTTTGTGATGCGTCCGGGGTCAGACTTGGGGTAGTGTTGATATAAGGACATCAAGCCATGGCGTATGGGTCACAATAGTTGAGGTCGCATAAAAAAATTACCCTACTCACAATCTTGAATTGGTTGTGGTGGTTTATGCTTTAAAGTGTTGGTGGCATTACCTTTTGGGAGAAAAGTTTATTTTGTATACCGACCATAAAATCCTAAAGTATATATTTTCTCAATGGGATTTGAACCTCCAATGGTGATTATGGGTCAAGTATATGAAATATTTTGACTTTGATTTGGCATATATGTTAGGAAAAGGGAACAATATTGTAGATACTCTAAGCCGAAAGACACAAACTCAGGCAGCCCAGGAGTCGAGTTCTGAGTGGAAGATGATGACCTTATTCACTGAGATGCATATAGAGGTTTAGGAGGGCTAGGGATAGATGAAACTTGTATATTTTTTAGCTGAGTATACACTTATAATCTAGATCAAGGAGATACAATATGAGGATCTAGAGTGTTTGGCCTTGAGAGAAAGCCTTGCAGGTGGGGAGTCACTTTCTGACTGGACTGCCGACGAGGATGAGATCATTTATGTTCATGGTCATGTTGTTGTGCCTATATGTATGTGATAGGAGATGATGCATAAGTTCCAAACCTCAAAGTGGGAAGTTCACCCAGGTTTGAACAAAATGTACCATGATCTTCCTAGGAAGTATTGGTGTTTAGTGATGAAGAAAGAGGCTACAGGTTTTATGATGCGGTGCTACACCTATCTACAGGTGAAGGTCAAGCATCAATGACAATGTGGTTTACTATATCCATTACCCATTTTTAAATGAAAGTGATATGATGTCACTATGTATTTTGTGGTAGGACTTCTGAGGACGCCTTGAAATAATGATAAGATATGGGTAATTGTGGATCGGTTGACCAGGGTAGCATGTTTCTTACCCATTCGAGAGACTTGTATAGTGGATCAATAGGGTGACATGTATGTTTGGGAGGGAGTAAATTTTCATGATGCACCTCAAATTATTGTTTTAGATCATGATCCACATTTTACTTCACACTTATAACAAGGGTTATAAAAGGTGCTTGGTACTCAGGTGTTTCTAAGTACAACTTTTCACCCACACATAGACGGGAAGTCGAAACATACTATATAGGTTCTAGAGGACATATTAAGGGAATGTGTCCTAAAATTAGGTGAATATTGGGAGAAACACTTAACGGTTGTGGATTTTTCCTATAACAATAGTTATTAGATGACTATTCAGATTACACCATATAAGGTGCTCTATGGTAGGCTATGTAGAACTCCATTATGTTAGATGGAGGCTAGATAATTAGAGATTTTAGGGCCAAATCTTGTGAAAGAGACATCAAAGTAGGTTCAGTTGATTTGGAAGTTTATGCCTATAGTTCATAGTAGGCATAATTCATATGCTAATTGATGTTTTCAACCTCTCAAGTTCACAGTGGGTGATCGTGTTTTCCTTCGAGTGTCGCAAAGGTTGGGTCACCTTCAGATTGAGAAACAAGGAAAGTTGGCACCTAGGTATGTGGGGTAGTTTGAGATTATGGAGAGGATTAGACTAGTGGTCTACCTATTGTCTCTTACACAACAGTATAGTGGCATAAATTTTTTTTTTCATGTGTCACAACTTTGACAGTATCACCCCAATCCTTCTCATGTGATCATTATGTATGATTCCAAGCTTGAGGTTGATGTGTCCTTTTAGGAGCATTCGGTTTTCATTGTAGATCACAATGATAAATTATTACAAGGTAAGGTTGTTCTGTTAGTCCGAGTGTTGTGGAAGCATGGTAAAATTTAGGAGGAAACTTGGTAGATGGAGGCAGATATGCAGGCCCAGTGGCTTGATCATTTTACCTTGAAGACTCAATAATACTTGAGAGTGTCGCTCGAGGAAGATTTGTTATAAGATGGAGAGGTTGTAAAACCCCAAACTTTTTATAATTTATGTTCTTGTTTAATTTTTTATTAAACTCCACTTTTTTGTTAATGAAATGGATCTCGGGTGTATAAGGAGTATTGGGGGTGTACCAAGGGTTCAATGCATGAAAATGGGGAAAAGATCCATCTAGTTCATGTTGCATGGTTGATTCATAGTTAGTAATAATCATGCTCCATAACCGTGCAGGCCTAGGAGGTAAGTGTGCGGTTGAGAAACTGTGCAAAGGGGGGCCTGAAACCATGCGATCTTGGATATAACCATTCTATATGACCACTACATGGTTTGTCAAACTGTGTGGGATCCCCAAAAGACCAAGTGACCTAATCCCCACTTGGGTAGAGGCTGGCGCATGGTTTGGCCAACTATTCGGCAAAACCATGTGCCTCATTAAAAGAGGGAAAATTCCCACCCTCCCTCAAGATTTAAGGGTTCAAACATGATTTCCCCCCATTTATTCCTCCAAAAACCTTGGTGACAAAACCTTCTTCCCCAAGCTTCCCAAGGATTAATATCCCTTGTTTTGAGCTGTTTAGAGTGTGTTTGGGTGCGAATCAAAGATCCAAGTGAGTCTAACACTCATCTTCCTTCTATTTTACGAGAAAATGACTTGTGATCTATTCTTATCCTTCTAAATCCATAAAACCTTGTTTTTTCCGATAGATTCAATGTTTGGGATTTGAATGTTGTTTGATTTTGAATCAAAGGCTAAGGTTAAGTGAGCGTTCATCTAAAAACTTGAGGTTGGTGGTCTACAAGTTATATCCCATAGTCTTGATGCCATAATTTATGTGTATGTGGTTACGTTGTGGTACCTTCTTGTTTTATATTTGGTATCTTTGGTAGGAAATGATTATTGGGTTAATTTAATGATGAATTGAAACCCTCATGATCCATGTGGGATCTGTTTAGGATGAGTAGAATGGGTTTAAGAACACCCATGGGTACCCGAACAGATTTCATTATTGTTAACATGACAAGGGAAAGGGACCTATGATATAGGGTTGATTTGGGGCTTAGGGATGTGCATGGATGAGGGAACCGTACTTGGTGTTGGGACAAATTTTGTGGATTCTTCATCTTTTCTTTATTTTGGGTTTTTCCTTCACACTTGGCACTGTAAGACATGACATGACATATTATTGTTTGGTTGTGGGCATGTAACTAGTTTTGGGAATTGGATTTGTGATGCATTTTTATTGTTTATATTGTTTACTTTATTTATTATTCCTTTTATTTTTGATTACTTTGATAAAGAGGCTATAGTCTCCCCACATATCTCATTATACCCTTACTGCTAGTCGGAAGCCTCTAGCATGCGGGGAGGTGCACCTGAGGTCATGTGGTTCACCGACTCAAGGAATCAGTTTAGTGGCTCCCAGTTTAGGGTGTTACACTGATAAAGTATTTTTATAGCAATTTTAAAAGTCATTTTTAGTAGTTTATGTATACATATTTATTTATAAAATTTAATTTTTTGTGTAAATATATTTAAATATGTATATATGTGTAAATATTTAATTATAAATAATAGTGTAATACAAAAAACTCTAAAATTAGAACATCATAATATCCATACGTGTGTAATCCTTGAGAAATAATTGAGTCTCCGCCAAGAAAAGATGATAAGACTCCCTTAAATGAAGATGAAATCCTATCAAATATTAAAAAATGGGGGTAAATCGACACAAAATTTAGTTTTGGAGGACTTTTGGACCTTTTTTTACCCCAAAAAATGATGTTTGGGGTTCCCCTAGGTCACCATGATGTATATGTTTTAGAAAGATTCAATTTGATATATGGTAGAGCTTAAAGGAGGAACTGAATAAAAAATTGTGGTTATTTAAAGTTCGAGTCCTGTTTTCAACTTATTTTAGATTATTTATTAATTTATTGGATTTTTCTATCTTCAAATTGTTATTAAATGACTAATACTCAATAATAATTAGAAAATTGTTAATTCATATTATTTTTTAATTATTTTATAAACATTTCCACTAAATATCTTATATATTAACTATGATGACATATTTCCTAGTATATAAATCATATTTTATAAAATATATTATATTTATATTGATATAAATATATTTATATATTAATAAATTATTTTTAATGATATATATATTTTTTGAAATATATATTTTATCAGTGCTAAAAATAATCATTTTACCACTGATAAAAGACATACTTTTATCAATGCTAAGAAAAGCACTGATAAAAGAACATTTTATCATCATTAAAAAAGTGCTGATAAGGGGGGTACTTTTATGTGTACTGATAATGGAGAACTTTTATCAACACTTTTCTTAGGATAGATAAAATCACCCTTTATGAGCATTTTTTTAGTGCTGATAAAAATTACCCCTTTATCAGTGATTTTTTTAGCACTGATAAAGGGTAGTGCTGGATAAAGTAAAATATGTGGTAGTGGATGTTAAAAGCGCTCAACCTTTATCAACGCTTTTGGTAGCACTGATAAAGGCCATGTAACTGCTCTGAGGCTGCAACAACCCTATAACAACGAACTCAATCAGAATATAAATAGACAGAAATACGTATAAATAGAAAATCAATTTAAAATATAAAAAAAACATTTCACTATCTTTTCAATATAAAATTTAAATAAAAAATATTTACGTTGATGTGATATTTATAATTAATAAAAAAATTACAACCATTATACAAAGTTGTAACTCTTATAGTAGGCTTTCTCCAAAGATCAACCTTCGTACAAAAGCTTGTCCCTATAATAAAACCAATATTGATTTTAGTATCAGTAAATAAAAAAATAAAAAAAAATAATTTTAATATTATATAATTCATATATGATAAATTATATTGTTAATTACTATATATATATATTAATGATATTATCGGTTAATCATGTGTCATATTAACATATGGTCAATTTCTACATGTTACAAATGATTTATGGATAATTTTCCTAAAGCTTGAAAAAAATATGAGTTTGTTTGCTTATTTTTGGATTTGTGATGCACGTTTTAAACTAAAATGACACTTTTATATTAAAAAATGCACTTTGAGTCATACCAGACACAACATGCATTAGATTGACACGTGATCAATTCTGACATGTCACAAATGAATTATGGATTGTTTTCCTAAAGTTTAAAAACAATCTGAGCTCATTTTCTTAGTTTTGGCTATGTGATACACATTCTAAACTAAAATGACACTTTTATATTGAAAACATGCACTTTGATGTGTGGTCAATCCCTACACATCACAAATGAATTATGGATAATTTTTCTAAAGTTTTAAAATAATCCAAGCATGTTTTCTTGGTTTTGGATATGTGATGCATATTTTAAACTAAAATGACACTTTTATATTGAAAACCCACACTTCAAGTCATATCGACCACATCATGTGTCAAATTGATGTACGATCAATTCATACACATCAAAAATGAACTATGGGTTTTTTCCTAAAGTTTAAAAAAATCCAAACACATTTTACTGATTTTGGATATGTGAGACATGTTTTAAACTAAAATGATATTTCTATATTGAAAACATGCACTTCGAGTCGTATATGCCACACCCTCTGTCAAATTAACATACAATAAATTCCTACATATCACAAATGAATTATGGATCAGTGTCCCAAGGTTTGAAAATAACCTGGTCTCTTTTTCTCAGTTTTTTTTGTGTGTCACATTTTAAAATAAAATGACACTTTTATATTAAAAACACATACTTTGATTCATACAAAACACATCGTGTGTCAGATTGATGTGTAGTCAATTCCTATATATTACAAATGAATCACTATAAGAAAAAAGTGTTTTAGCGGTGGTTTTAAAAACCGCACTGAAAAAACCACTGCTAAATGTTTTTAAAAATATTTTTTATCAATGTTTTAAAATTTATTCATAAAAAAAATCAATTTTTTAGCAGTAGTTTTTTAAAACCACCGCAAAATTGAAGAAAAAAATGAAAAAAATGATTTATTTATTAATTGTTATTTTTTAATTATTATTTAAAATAAAATATAGTTTATTATTTATAATTTTAATTATTTATAATGTTTCAATTAATTACTATTTATAATTATTAGTTAATAATATTTTTAAATTGAAAATGAATCTTCAATAAGTTGAAGAACAAACTTCGGCATCAAATTACCATAACTTATGATTCTGGAGTCCATTTTAGCTCAATAACCAGTCAAATCAAAGATTATAAAATGAGATAAATATATTTAAATCATGTGATAATCAAATAAAAATATATATTCAAATTTCAAAAGTTTAAAATTGAACTCGAACTTCAAACGACCATAACTTTTAATCCGGGTGTCCGTTTGGGATCTTCCACATATCAAATCGAAGTCTATGATGAGCTCTATTCCATTTAGGTATGGTACCAACTCTTCAAGTATTTTACCCCTTTTTATTCCTCCGGAAAGGCCTATAAGGCTTCCAAAACATATATTTTAGTTGCAGACCCCAATTTCTTAAATTTCAAACGGTTATAACTTTCGTTCAAGGTGTTTATTTGGCCTGTACCACATATCATATCAAAGATTGTTGGACTCACCTATTTTGATAATCCCAAATAATGTTTCTTTTATAGGATAATCATGTTTCATTAATATTATTATTTTCTATCAAGTAATAACTATGTATTTTTTATCTCACTGCTCTCTCATTTAAAGCTTACAGTGAAATTTTTTTCTAGGTAAAAGGTCACCGATAAAGGTTACCGATAGATGTTACTGATAGAAGGTCACTGATAGAGGTTACCACTGAGGAAACTCACTACTAAGATATCAATGAAAGGTCATCTCTATGAGCCTACCGTTCAAAGGCTATTGTTCTAAAGGTACCGATAAAAGTTACTGCTACAAGGCTACCGATGAAAGCTACAGATGAAAGCTACAGATGAAAGCTACCGCTAAAAGCTACCGATGAAAGCTACCACTAAAGGCTACCATTGAAGGCTACCACTAAAGTCAACCATTACCAGTCTACCAATACCCACTCTTCTACTCCATACTTTGTAAATTTCTTTAAGATTATTCTAACGGTCATATTTGGTAACTTTAATGCTTTTGACATTAATTAATGATGATTATAGACATATCAAGAGACCATATCTAGAGATAGTACAAGGTATGAGGAAGACCACACATGGTTTTTCTATTCATATTTTCATACCTAAAATATAAAATAGAAGACCAAGGAAGCGAAGAAAGAGGACACTAAAGAGATAGTCACTACACTCTAGATCTTAAGAACAAAAGAAGAACACCAACACTCACACTGTGAACCCAAGAGCCTCAAGAAGATCATTTTGGGAGAAAAAATTCAAGACTGTCTTCTGTGCTTCATAAAATATCTATCAAACCAAGAAGCAGAACACTCAGTACCTGGAAGCTAGAACCAGGAGTTACAACACTCTGTTTTGGAGACAACTTCTAGAGAAAGACTCAATCTGTAATTTCTTCACTCCAATGAGTCAAGATCTAAACCACAAACACATAGAGCCTTCTAAACTTAATCTTTATAACATTATATCTATTGTGTTTATTATATTAAATTTTTGAGAAGTGTGTGTTTTTATATTACACACACTGTCTCTTGTTCTTTAATTAGAGGATACTGAAAATCCTCACATCAAACTTTACTTACACTTTTATTTCCCACGTGTAACTGTGGTAGAGGGTGTGAGCCCTGTATAGTTTGTGAAAATAGTTGTAAAGCCCGATATAGGTTGTGTATCAAGTTTATTGTTAATATAAACTGCTTGGTGGTAGGTGATCACCAAGTGGAGAGGATTAAGTCTTATCTTGAGACTGAACCTCTTGGTTAATTCTTCTATGTACTATATTTTGTAATACTCTGCTTTCCTATTTTTTTCTACTCATAATTTCAAAAATAGAAAATTGATTTACATTAACTCTATTAGTTAGTTTTGTTTAGTGTGTGTATGTGTTTAATTCAGTAAACTTGTTTCAAAATTTGAATGAGTGTTTTACACTAATTCAAATGAGGACTAATCACCCTTTGAGAAACTTGTTGGACAACTAAACATTTATATCTCTACTTCCTTAATTAACTAGTCTGTTTCTAAATTGGGGGATCTTTTTCATAAATATTTTAATATAAATTTTAATTAGGAACTCAATTCACCCCCCTCTTGAGTTTCCACTCCGACCACAATTTGGTATCATAGGGTTAAATTTCTATTTCTACCATCTGAACTATTGTGCAAGTTTTTAAATTCTTTTCAACTGTGATTTTAGTTGTATCTTAAAGATCTTAAAATTTCTATCAAATCTAAATTTTTAGTTCTTTAAATTCTAATTAACTATGGATAACCAAGTTAAGGTTGTAGCTACCAATAATCCACCTTTCTTTAATGGTAATAACTATACAAAATGGAAATTAAAAATGAAAATGTATCTGGAGAGCATGGGTCCTGAAATCTGGGACACAATTGAAGAACAACATGCATTTCCTGCTACTACTAGGGACACATGGTATCAGTTGACTAAAGCAACATATAACAATAATTTTAAAGCAATGAATGCATTGTAATATTCTCTAGGTGATAAAGAATTTAATAGAATATCTACCTGTAAAAATGCATATGAAATTTGGGATACTTTGGTTGTTTCCCATTAAGGAACAACCAATGTTAAAGAAATGAGATTAAATAATTATACTATTAAATATGATAATTTTAAAATGAAGCCTGATGAACTTATATTTAAAATGTATCTCGGGTTCAATGAAATAGTAAATACCATGAGTCTTCTTGGGAAACCAGTGAACAACAAGGATCATATTATGAGGTTGCTTTGATTCCTACCTAACAGATGGAGAGGAACTTCTGTTTCTATCCGAGAATCTTTTGATAAAAGCAAGCTACCAGTGAAGGAACTAATTGAAAAACTTATGATGTACGAAGAATAGCTTAAGGTAAATCAATAAGAAAATGAAGAACTGAGAAATAAATCTATAGCATTCAAGACTACTATGTCAAAGAGAAAAGATAATAAAAAAGTTCAAGTTATTGTTGACAGTTCCACCAATGAAAATTCAGATTATGACAGTGATAATGAGATGGCTCATCTTGCTAGGAGATTCAAAAATTTCTACCAAAAGAAGTAGTTCTTTAGAAAGTAAAACTATAAAGGAAGGTATGATAGTAAAGGATAGTGGAAAAATGAAAAAAAAATGGAATGATAATACAAATTAGATAGTCTACTATGAGTGAAAATGAAAAGGCCATGTGAAGGTTGGTTTCCCCAAGCTTAAATTTAAGAAGAAATATGAAGACAAGGGTAAGGGATATAAAAAGGCTATGAAAGTTACTTGTAGTGCTTCAGAAGACAACTCCAGTGGATCTGATACTTATGATATTGAAAAGAACAAATATGAAAACCTGTGTTTCATAATAGAAACATCTGAGGTAATACCTAATTCTCCTATAGATAATGCTTACTATTATGGGAATGAAAGTGAATCAAATAATGAGGAAGATATGAATAAGGATGAAATATTTAAATAATGTGTAATGATTGAGGATACCTTTAATTAACTCAAGGATAAATATAAATAATTGAAAAGACAACATGCTTTAAATGCCAATTATAAGTCTGATTTGGATATTGAGAAAGAAAAAATTGCTCAGTTGTTAAAAGAAAATACTGAACTTAAATTATGAAATGAGAAATTAAAAGGAGATCTTGAAAAGTTTACTGTAGGTAGAGATAACTTGAATCAGTTTATAGGGAAAAAAATTGCTCCAAAATACAAAACCGATTTAGGATATAAACTAGGATAGAGAAGGATTATTAAGAACAAATTTGTTCCAAAATCTAGACAGTTCACTGCTTGTTCAAGTTCTGGACCATCTTTTGAAAAACAATTTTCTAAGGGAAATAACAAAGTGTTCATTTCTTGAAACATATCTTTTGATTATAGGAAACCTGTGAGACAAATATGGGTTCCCAAAGTTTTACTTGCTAACCTCTCTGGACCCAAGAAAATCTGGGTACCAAAGTTACCCTATACTTAATTTGTTTTGTAGGAAAATTGTTTAAAGAGCTCCTATAAGACCCTATGGTACTTAAATAGTGGACGTTCAAGACATATGATAGGGGATTATTCATGCTTCAATAACCTAATTAAAGTTGATGGTAGACATGTTACATTTGGTGATAATTCTAAAGAGAATATTGTCAGCTTAGGCCAAATTGGTAACCCTAATACTATATTAATTTTAAAAGTACTTTTTTTATGGGTTAAAATACAATCTACCGAGTATCTCTTAGTTGTGTGATGATGGTTTTAATTTTATGTTTGAAAATGATGCATGTAATGTTTTTAATTCTAATAATGATTTAATATTCACAGCTCTTAGAAATGAAAATGTATATGCCATTTATTTAAAATCTCTAGTTAAGAAAAATGTTTCTTGTTTAAATGATTTTCTTAAGGAATCTTGGTTATGGCACAGAATATTAGGACACTACAATGTGCACTGACTTAGGAAATTGACTAGGAAAGGTTTAGTTAGATACTTACCTAAATTGGAATTCCCACTTAACAAAGTTTTCAATCCTTGTCAAAAGAGAAAACAACACAAAGTTTCTTTCAAACCAAAGAAATAAGTTTCAACTTCTCAATCGCTTGAGTTGGTTCACATGGATTTGTTTGGACCATCAAGAGTTTCAAGTTTAAATGGGAAGTACTGTGTTTATGTTATTGTAGATGATTTTTCCAGATACACTTAGGTATACTTTCTAGATCATAAAAGTGAATCATGTTCTTACTTCATTAAATATTCCAAATTTGTAGAAAATCTTATTGGACTTCGAATTAAGACCTTGAGAAGTAATCATGGTTGTGAGTTTGAAAATCTAGAGTTTGAATCTTTTTGCTCACATAATGGATATAATCAAAATTTCTCTGCTCCTAGAACACCTCAACAAAATGGAGTTATAGAAAGAAGAAATAGGACACTTAAAGAGATTTCCCAGACTATGCTAAATGAGTATAACTTGCCTATCTATTTTTGGGCTGAAGATGTTAATACAGATTGTTACATCATCAATAGAGTCTTAATTAGACCCATTCTTAAGAAAATCCCTTATGAGCTATGGAATAATAGGAAGCCTAAGCTTAATTACTTTAGAGTTTTTGGTTTCAAAATCTTTATCCATAACACTAGGGATAATCTTGATAAATTTGCTTCCAAGAGTGATGAAGGAATTTTACTAGGTTACTCAATCTCTAGTAAAGATTATAGAGTGTTCAATAAGAGAACCTAATGTGTGGAAGAATCGGTTCATGTCAAATTTTATGAGGCTGATCTACATGAACCCAAAACCTCTCTTGAATATCTTAAGGAAGATATATCAATTCTAATCCTTAATGATAAATACAATGAACCCTTAGTGAAAACAACTAGTTCTGTAAATTTTCCAGAATTATATCATGTTGAATATGAACCTATAGAAAACGATGAGGAGTCTATTTTAACTCTTTCTAGAGGTATTAGAACTCTCAAGAATCATCCTTTATATGTTTTAGTAGGTGATCTAAATAGAGGCACACAAACTAGAGCTTCTCTAAGAAACCAGGTTGAACATCAAGATTTTCTTTCACAGTTTGAACCCAAAAATATTAATGATACCATCAATGAAAAATTTTGGGTGATAGCTATGCAAGAAGAATTAAATCAGTTTAAAAGAAATAAATTTTTGGAATTAGTAGAAAGACCTAAAGACACTTTGACCATAGGCACTAAATGGGTTTTTAGAAATAAAGTTGATGAATCTGGAAACATAGTTAGAAACAAGGATAGACTAGTTGTAGAAGGATATAGTTAAGAAGAAGGAATATACTATGAGTAAACCTTTTCACCTGTATCTATACTAGATGCCATTAGGATACTACTTGCCTATGCAGCTCATCTAAATTTCAAACTTTATCAAATGGATGTCAAAAGTGCATTTCTAAATGGGTACATAGTTGAGGATGTATTTGTTGAAAAACCCCCTAGTTTTACAAATCCCCATTTTTCAAATCATGTCTTTAAACTTTCTAAAGCCTTATATGGTCTAAAAAAACTTCTAGAGCTTGGTATGATGGACTTAGTTCTTTTCTTATTTTAAAAGGTTTTACTAAAGGAATAGTTAATCCTACTCTTTTTATTAAAATGATTTACAAATATGTTTTAATAGTACAAATTTATGTAGATGACATTATTTTAGATCCTCTAAAAATTCTTTATGTACTGATTTTTCAAAGATGATGCAAGATGAATTTGAAATGAGTTTAATGGGGGAACTTAAATTTTTCCTTGGATTTCAAATTTTTCAAAATAAAAATGGTATTGTTTTAAATCAAAGTAAATACACTAAGTATCTAATGAAATGTTTTGGTTTGGATAGTAATAAAGGTAGTGATACAACTATAAGTACCATTTGTAAGTTGGATGCTGATGAAACTAGTAAACTAGTGGATCAAACCAATTACAAAGGTATGATTGGGATTCTACTCTACCTTACTACCAGCCGACCTAATATTATGTTCAGTGTATGCATGTGTGCTTGTTTTCAATCCAATCCCAAAGAATCCCATCTAACTATTGTTAAAAGTATTTTTAAATATCTCAAGTATAATACAAACTTAGGACTATTTTATCTAAGAAGACAATCATTTGATTTAATAAGTTATTCAAATTCTAACTTTAATGGTTGTAAGTTAGATAGAAAAAGCACCTTTGGAACATGTCACATTTTGGGCAATTCACTAGTATCATGGTGTAGTAAGAAACAATATTTTGTTGCATTATCTACTGCTGAAGCTGAATATATTGTTGTTGGTAGTTGTTGTGATCAAATTCTGTGGATGAAACACACTTTACTAGACTATGGATATCAATTCAGACATGTCTCTATAAATTGTGATAATAAAAGTGCTATTAACATCTCTAAAAATCTAGTATCTCATGCTAGGACAAAGAATATTGATGTGAGATATCACTTCCTGAGAGATAATTATCAAAGAGGTGATATCACTCTTGAATTCATTGGCACTTCACATCAATTGGTAGATATATTAACAAAACCTTTGAATTATGAGAGGTTAAATTACATCAAACACGAGTTGGGTATGATAAACTGTTAAGATAAGACCACACTGTTAGACCTCATAGACAAGACCTCACCGTTAGACCTCATAGATAAGACCTCATCGTTAGACCTCATCATTAGACCTCACTGTTAGACCTCACCATTAGACCTCACAGATAAGACCTCACCATTAGAACTCACAAATAATACCTCACTGTTAGACCTCACAGATAAGACCTCACCGATAAGACCTCACCATTAGGACCTCACCGTTGGACCTCACTATATCGATAGTCGACCTTACTAAGGTCTGGGACTTCGTGTTTTTCTACCGGAATCTAAAACATTTTAATCTTATTTGTCTCTTTTAATCAATTTGTTTTTTTATCCCTAAATGATAAAAATAAAGTACAAACCACATTTCAATCCACTTCAATCCTCTCCTGAACCTCTTACTCCCTAATCTTAGAACATAACCTTCTACTGAAACCCTCGAACCACTCCAGACTACAATGAAAAGGCTAAAGAGACCGATGGTTGGTGATGAAGGAGATGCGTCAAAACCTAAGAGACCTTGAGATAGGTCTAGTAGTGGAAGAAAAACTATGGTGAAGCTGATCAATCCATATTTTTCGAAGAGGGAAACCATGGTAGAAAAGGAATTAAGTTTGGAATGGCTTCTGTCAAGCAGGTCTCTGGTGCTGAAGGCACTCGAAGCTTAGGATTGGGTAGAATGCTTTGAAAATAAAAATGGACCATACTACCCAAAGCTAGTGAAGGAATTTTATGAATCATTGAAGTTCGAGAAGTTTGAGGATGAGAACTGAATGTCTTCAAAGGTAAATGGAGTAAGTGTGAGCTTCTCCTCTGTTGAATGGGATGAATGCTTCATAGTCCCACATGAAGGCATTTGTGATTACTACTCTGGAGTGGTGCCTCCCACCAGTGAGTATTTCTACTATGAAGAGGATTTGGTTGAGCTGACAGGGAATGGAATCCCTAGAAAGGTGATTGCTGCTGAAACGGAAGGAGAAAACATGTTTCTTTTTAAATTTTTTCAACATGTTTTAATTCCCAGGAGAGGGGTCTTTTCCACCTTGAGGTATCAAGACATATTTCTATTGTATCTGTTGAATCATGGACGAAGGATAAATATTTGTAGATTGCTGATGATTTAGTTAGAGGATATGACTAGGCCAAGTTAAAAATAAAATTATTTATTTCATTCAAAGTTGATATCCTTGGTGTTGAGAGTGAAAGTTGTTGCTGGAAATAATAAGGAAACAGTAGTTTTACGGGAAAAATTCTACATTACCAAAGTGATTTGAAAATTTATGAAGATAAGCTGGAACCCTTGGAAAAGAAAATGGGTGAATGATGAGGTTAAGTTGTATAAGGAATTCAATCTTATTACCAATACTACTAGGCCAAAGAATAAAAGAGATCTAGGTTTAAAACCTGATGAAGTGGAACCAATTTATTCAGATGAAGAAGAGCAGTCTACTGGTGTACAAGAAAGAGAGGATTCTCCTGTAGATGACATGAGTGATCCTGACCCTCCCTTAATTCCTCATGCCAATGTTGTATCCTTTAGTGAGCCTAGTCCACCAAAGAGATTTCCCAGAATAGAGGTTGTCCTAAGGGACAATGATGATGATGAAACCAATGAAGAAGAAGGAGAAGAGAATATATTAAGAGACATTACCATTGGAGAGACCTCAGAGGAGGGTGAAGCTGACACTGATCTGGAGGAATTTGAGACAGTTGTTGCTGAAAGTGAAGAGGAATGCTTAAGTCTTAGAACCTTGATAGGATATACAGAATTGGTAGAGAGTGAAGAGGAAGAGAATGTTGAATCTGTTGGAGCTGAAATTGCTATGGTTGTGGTTTAAGATTTTATAGAAGAAGTATCCATGGACTCTCTTATTGCTGCAGTTGATCAAGGAGGAATGGAAGAGGTAAATATCATTGACCAAGATAATGCTCCAAGTGAGGGGGAGAAACCTGTTGCCATAGGTTCAATTTTTGTTTCTCATGGAATAGAGGATTGGTCAGAATATCTTGGATTCATGGTCTTGGGATTAGACTATAGGACTCTGAAGATGACAAGATTATCAGAATCCCTCCAATTCCTTCTATTTCAAAAACCACTATTGTGCAGCCAGTGGTTCTTCTACCTCAAGATTATGTGAAGAAGGATGATTTAGAATCATTAAAATCAGATTTGAAGAGACAATTTGATGAGAGATCTATTGAGATAGAGAGATTAGTGGATCTCAATCAAGAAGTTGTGGCATCTTCCTTAGAAAGAGTAATCTCTACCTCTCACTCAAACTTGCTACATGAAGTGAAGGAATGTCAGAATCAAGTCAGAACCTTGGAAGAATATATGGAATCTATAAAACAATCTATTGTGATTTTGGACTCATATATGGATTCAAGGGTTCAAGTGGAAAAAGACCTTAAGTTTTTTAAGAGTGTTTTTCAACAGATGGTCATTGTGTTTGAGGACTTTAAGAAGTCTATGGAGGCACATGTGAGTGAACAATATGATGATGTGAAAAGATTGATCAGTGGTTTAACCAAGTCTTTTAAGGATATATTAGCTTTCACAATGGAACCTCTGTGTGCATCTGCTTCCTCTTCAGCCTCTCCTCCTATTGATCTAGAAGCTTTCAGGTCAGTTGTTAGAGAAGAAGTGGAGAAGTTCTCTGGTGCAAGTACCTCAAACCCTCATTCTATGACTCGGGTCATTTCCACTACCAGAGACATTCATAAGCTTGTGGGAGATTACTTAAGGGATGTTGCTCAAGATCATAAGTCCATTAAAGAGTAAGTTGATTTTTATTTAAAAAAGGGTGTACACTAAGCATCAGATGGATGGTCACTTCAAGATGCTGTTGGAAAACTTGAGGATCCCACCTATCATTCAGGCTTTTAAGGATCAAGTTAGCAGGTTTAGAGAATTGAATCCTACCTTAGAGAAATTCATGGAGAATAAGAATGATTTTATCTTAGCTATGGAAAGAGGAGGAAGCATAATTATGGATTTTAGGAATCTCCTTTTACCCTTCCTCCATGTGGACTGCACTCCCATTATTGTTCCTCCAGCATTACCTTCTTCCTCAGCTGCCTCAACCTCTCCCAGTGCTACCCCTTTGATGACTCCTGCACAAGCCATCAGAAGATTGAATCCTATGATTTCTAAGAGATCTACTCATTATCGATCGACTGATGCCTCTGTAATAGCTCCTCCTACCTTGATCACTGCCATCCCTAGGGTTGTCCCTCCATCTTCTGAACCTGCCTCCTCAGCTTCTAAAGATAAAGATCCATTGGAAATTTCTGATGTGGATTGAATGTGGGGTGTCTTAGTTGATAGGGATTTAAAATCATTTTGTATATTTTACTCTTGTATCATTAATACAAAAATCTTTGATTGTACCCTTCTTGACTTTGCTTATTTTTTATAATCACAAAGGGGGAGAAGCTTAAGCCTATATTCTCTGATATATATTTTCAGTAATAAATATGGATCAAATTTATGCTCTTTAAAATCATGATACATAATATATGTATACTACTCTCACTGAAAATGTGTTTAACCCTGATTCACTAATACTTCAATCTAAAATTTCATTAACATCATTTGTGATTATCAAAAAGGGGGAGATTATTGGACTCACCTATTTTGATAATCCCAAATCATGTTTCTTTTATAGGATACTCTTATTTCATTAATATTCTTAGTTTCTATCAAGTAATAACTATGTATTTTTTAATCTCACTGCTCTCTCGTTTAAGGCTTACAGTGAAAAATTTCTCTAAGTAAAAGGTCACTGATAGAGGTTATCGATAGAGGTTACTGATAGAAGGTCACCGATAGAGGTTATCACTGAGGAACCCCACCGCTGAGTTATCAATGCAAGGTCATCGCTATGAGCCTATCGTTCAAAGACTATTGCTGTAAAGGTATCGATAAAAGAGACTACTACAAGGATACCGATGAAAGCTACCAATGAAAGCTACCACTGAATGCTACTGCTGAAGGCTACCACAGAAGGCTATCATTACCAGTCTACCAATACCCACTATTCTACTCCATACTTTTTTAATTTCTATAAGATTATTATAATGGTCATATTTGGTAACTTTAATGCTTCTGACATTAATTAATAATGATTGTAGACATATCAAGAGATTGTATCTGGAGACAGTACGAGGTATGAGAAAGACCACACGTGGTTTTCCTATTCCTATTGTCGAACCTCAAATATAAAATAGAATACCAAGGAAGCAAAGAAAGAGGACACTAGAGAGAGAGTCACTACACACTAGATCTGAAGAACAAAATAAGAACACTACCACTCACACTGTGAACCCAAGAGCCTCAAGAAGATCATTTTGGGAGAACAAATTCAAGACTGTCTTATGTGCTTCATCAAATCTTTGTCAAACCAAGAAGCAGAACACTCAGTACCTATAAGCTAGAACTAGGAGTTGTGACACTCTATTTTGGAGACAACTTCCATAGAAAGATTCAATCTGTAATATATTCACTCCAAGGAGTCAAGAGCTGAACTGCAAACACATAGAGCCTTCTAAACTTAATCTTTATAACATTAGCTCTATTGTGTTTATTATATTACATTTCTAAGAAGTGTGTGTTTTTCTATTACACACATTGTCTCCTATGCTTGAACTGAAGGACACTGAAAATCCTCACATCAAACTTTACTTACACTTTTATTTCCCACGTGTAACTATGGTAGAGGGTGTGAGCCCTGAAAAATTTGTGAAAACTGTTGTAAAGCTCGATACAGGCTATATATCAAGTTTATTGTTAATATAAACTGATTGGTGGTAGGTGATCACCAAGTGCAGAGGATTAAGTCTTGGTTTGAGACTAAACCTCTTGGTTAATTCTTCTATGTACTATATTTTGTAATACTCTATTTTCCTATTTTTCGCTCCTCATAATTTCAAAAATAGAAAACTGTTTTACATTAACTCTATTAGTTAGTTTTGGTTAGTGTGTGTATGTGTTTAATTCAGTAAACCTGTTTCAAAAGTTGAATGGGTGTTTTACATTGATTCAAATGAGGACTAATCCCCCTTTGAGAAAATTATTGACCAACTAAACATTTATATCTCTACTGCCTTAATTAACTGGGCTGTTTCCAAATCAGGGGTTCTTTTTCATAAAGTTTTTAACAGAAATTTTAAGTAGGAACTCAATTCACCCCCTCTTGAGTTTCCACTCCGACCAACAAAGATCATTTCATAATCTTCGATTTGACTGGCTGTGGCACTGAAAAAGGAGTCCTAGATCAGATTTTATGGTCATTTCAGTGTTTTTAGGGTTTTTAGAGCTTCTTAACATTTTATGATTTATTTATTAATTTAATATTAGTTAATTAATTTATTAATTATTATTTATTTATCTATGATCTATTATTTATTATTTATTATTTATTATTTATTTATCAATTTATTTATTGATAAATTTATTTATTTATTTATTAAATATTAAATATTTATTTATTTATTTATTATTTAGTTATTATGTACACATTAATTAATAATTTACTTGTAATTTATTAATTAATTATTAATTAATTATTAATTATTAGTTTATTATTCATTTATTATTCATTTATTTATTTATTCTTTATTCATTATTAATTAATTAATTATTAATTATTAATTATTTATTAAATATTAAATATTGAATATTAAATATTAAATATTAATTATTAATTATTAATTATTAAATATTAAATATTAATTATTGATTATTAATTAAGAATTATTAATTATTAATTCTCAATTCTCAATTATTAGTTATTATTAATTACTATTTATTATTTATTATTTATTTATTTATGTATTTATTTATTTATTATTTATTATTTATTAATTTTTTTAATTTACTAAATATTAATTTATTGTTAGTTTATTATTCATTCCTTATTTATTTATTATTTATTTATTCAATATTCATTATTTATTAATTATTAATTAATTAATTATTAATAATTTCTTAATAATTTTCTAATTATTTATAAATTTATAATTTATAATTATTAATTATTAATTATTAATGATTAATTATTATTATTATTTATTATTAATTATTAGTTATTTATTATTTATTATTTATTATTTATTATTTATTATTTATTATATTTATTTATTATTTATTATTTATTATTTATTTATTTATCTATTATTTATTAATTTATTATTAATTTGTTATTTATTTATCATATATTAAATTATTTTTTAATTAATTTTTTATTTATACATTACTTATATATTATATGTTATATATTATATATTATCTATTATCTATTATATCTTATATATTATGTATTATGTATTATGTATTATATATTATATATTATATATTATATATTATATATTATGTATTATGTATTATATATTATATATTATATATTATTATCTATTATCTATTATATATTATGTATTATATATTATGTATTATGTATTATGTCTTATGTCTTATATATTATATGTTATATGTTATATATTATATATTATATATTATATATTATATATTATATATTATATCTTATATCTTATATCTTATATATTATATATTATATCTTATATATTATGTATTATGTATTATATATTATCTATTATAAATTATTTAGTATTTAGTATTTATTATTTAGTATTTATTATTTACAAGTTACTATTTACTATTTACTATTTACTATTTATTATTTACCATTTATTATTTACTATTTTTTATTTACCATTTATTTCCATATTATATATTTCTTTATTTATTATTCATTTATATTCTATTTATTAATTAGTAATTTTTAATTAGTAATTATTAAATATTAATAATTACTTATTACTTATTAATTATTAATTATTAATTATTGATTATTGATTAATCATTTTTGATTAATAATTATTGATTAATAATAATTTGGTGTGTATTTATTTATTATGTACTATTTGTTTGTCTAATATATATATATATATATGTGTGTGTGTGTGTGTGTGTATAAGTATATTAAATTAGATTTATTGACCACATGAAGAGTCAGCTAGAGTGGTAAAGTCTTTGGAGAACAAGCAAGAGGTAAGAGGTTCAAATCTCACCCAACGCCGAATTTCTATATATGGTAGGGGCATGTGCATGGATATGGACTTGTGCATAGAAATGAGCATAAACATGGTAATAATAAATAATAAATAAAATAAAAAATAAAAAATAAAAAATAAAAAATAAAAATGAAAATAATCGCCGCTAAAAAACCATCGCTAAATCATTCTACGACGGTTTTAAAAAATAGCCGCTAATTATTTCCCAACACACGATTTAGCGGCAGTTTTCCAAAATCGACACTAAATGAAAAAAAACACCGCTAAATACAAATTTTGGCGTAGCGAATTATGAATTATTTTCCTAAATTTTGAAAATAATGTGAGCTCGTTTGATTAGTTTTGGCTATGTGGTGTGTGCTTTAAACTTAAATGACACTTCTATATTAAAAACATACACTTAGATTCATACCAGTCACATCATGTGTCAGATTGAAATACGGTCAATCCCTACGCATCAAAAAAGACTTATGGATCATTTTTATAAAGTATCAAACAATTTGAATGTGTTTTCTCAATTTTGATCATGTCACAAATGTTTTGAACTAAATTGTCAATTTTAAACTAAAAACATACACTTCAAGTCATATCGAGCACACTGTGTCTTGGATTTAGCTGAGGTTGATTCCTACATGTCAAAAATGTGTTATGGATAATTGTTATAAAGTATAAAAGTAATCTGAATGTGTTTTCTCAGTTTTGAGAATGCAGCGTGTGTTTTCAACTAAACTATTATTTTTAAACTAAAAACACGCACGTTGAGTCATGTTTATCAGATTATCTGTAAGATTGGTGTATGATCAATTCCTACTTGTCACAAATAAATTATGGATCATTTTACTAAATTTTAAAAACAATATAAGATCTTTTTCTTCATTTTGTATATGTGATGTGCATTTTAAACAAAATGACACTTCTATATTGAAAACACATACTTCAAGTCATACCCACCACATCGTCTGTCAAATTGACATACGGTTAATTCCTACATATCAAAAATGAATTTTGTATCTTGTTCTAAAGTTTGAAAACAATTCTAGCTCATTTTATTGGTTTTGTCTATACGATACATGTTTCAAACTAAAATGACACTTTTATATTAAAAACACACACTTCGAGTCATACCAACCACATCATGTGTCATATTGACATGCAATCAATTCCTATACATCACAAATAAATTATTAATTTTTTTCCTAAAGTTTGAAAATAATCTGAGCTCATTTTCTTGGTTTTGAATATGTGATGGATACTTTAAACTAAAATGACACTTTTATATTGAAAACATGCACTTCAAGTTATACCGACTACATCATGTGTTGGATTGGTGTGTGGTTGATTCCTACACATCAAAAATGAATTATGGATCATTTTCCTAAATTTTTAAAACAATATAATCTTGTTTGCTTGATTTTGGCAATGAAACATGCATTTTAAACTAAAATGGAACTTCTATATTCATAACACACACTTCGAGTAATACCTACCACATCGTCTATTGGATTAATGTACAGTCAATTCCTACACATTAAAAATGAATTATGGATCATTTTACTAAAGTTTTAAAATAATTTGATCTCTTTGTCTCGGTTTTGGATATGTGATGCATTTTAAACTAAAATGGAACTTTTATATTAAAAACATGCACTTCGAGTCATATCGAACACATAATGTGTTGGATTGATGTTTGGTCGATCCCAACACATAAAAAATGAATTTTGAATTTTTGTACAAAAGTTTAAAAATAATCTGAGCTTGTTTGATTGGTTTTGGATATGCGATGTGTGTTTTAAACTTAATTGACACTTCTATATTGAAAACACACACTTCAAGTCATACCAGTTACATCATGTGTTAGATTGACATGCGGTCAATTGCTACATGTTACAAATGACTTATGGATCATTATCCTAAAGTATCAAAAAAATATGAATGCGTTTTCTCAATTTTGAGTATTTCATGTGTGTTTTGAACTAAATTGTCAATTTTAAACTAAAAATATGCACTTCGAGTCATACCGAGCACACCGTGTGTTAGATTGAGGTGAGGTTGATTCTTAAACACCAAAAATGCGTTATAGATTGTTTTTATAAAGTATTAAAACAATCTAAATAAATTTTGAGTATGTGGCGTGTGTTTTGAACTAAACTATAAATTTTAAATTAAAAACATGCACTTCAAGTCATACCTATTGCATCTCTATCAGATTGATGTATGGCCAATCCCTACACATCAAAAATGAATTATGGATTATTTTCCTAAAGTTTGAAAAAAAATTAAGCTCATTTGCTCAGTTTTGGATATGTGACTCATGTTTTAAACTAAAATTAAACTTCTATATTGAAAACACACACTTTGAGTCATATGTTCGATAAGGAAGTTCATTTTATTCTAGTATCATATCATTCAGGAGACCAAGTGGTTCTATAAATATGGTGTTTCTCAATCTTCTTCCATCTTTCAAATTATATAACTTCAATACAACTGAAAATGTTGTATATTTAGTACAACTGGTATACAATGGTCTCTCAACACAACTATTTAACTTATCAAAAAAATTTGAACAATTACAAAAGTCATTTTCAATTCTTCCATATGATCTTCATCATCATTTACACTGATATTCATATCAAATGATCCATAAAATGTGGTATCATCCCAATCAGTGTGTATATTCAGTGAACAAGAGCCTCAGCCCAGATGGTGAGGACTCAGAAAGTGCATCCAAGTGACCCAAGTTCAAAACCAGGTGGAGACATATTTCTGATACTATAGCAGTACTGTATCAGTCACTGTTTGGTACTATAGCAATCACTGTTCGGTACTGTAGTAACTGGAACTATTCATCTGTTTGGTCTTTCGGGCCACCGGTTTGGGCTTCGGGTCCTTTAAGGCCTTCAGGCCACCCAAGGCATTTGGCACTACGCTAAAATTTATATTTAGCGGTGTTTTTTTTTCATTTAGCGGCGGTTTTTTATTAATTTTTTTTAATTTTTTTAATTTTTTTAATTTTTTAATTAGCGGTGGTTTAAACCGTCGCTAAATCGTTTTTAATTTGTTTTTAATTTTTTTAATTTTTTAATTTTTTAATTTTTTATTAGTAATTTATTTATTTATTATTTATTATTACCACGCACATGCCCATCCATCTCTATGCATAAGTCTATGTTCCTGTACATGCCCATGCCATATATATAAATTCCGCGTTGGGTGAGATTGAAACCCTTTACCTCTTGCTTATTCTCCAAAGACTTTACCACTCCAGCAGGCTCTTCATGTGGTCAATAAATCGAATTTAATATACTTATACATATATATATATTAATTGGAAAAACAAGTAATACACAACAAATAGATACAAATTAAATAATTATTAATCAATATTCAATAATTAATAATATATAATATATAATATATAATATATAATATATAATATATAATATATAATATATAATATATAATATATAACAAATAATATATAATACATAATATCTAATATCTAATATCTAATATCAAATATATAATGTACTATATATAATATATAATATATAATATATAATATATAATGTATTATATATAATATATAATATATAATATATAATCGATAATATATAATAGATAATAGATAATAGATAATAGATAATATATAATATATAATATATAATATATAATATATAATATATAATATATAACATAATATATATATATAAGTAATGTATAAATAATAAATTAATTAAAAATAATTTAATATATAATAAATTAATAATAAATTAATAATAAATTAATAAATTAATAAATAATAGATAATTAATTAATTAATTAATAATTAATAATTAATAATTAATAATTAATAATTAATAATTAATAATTAATAATAATTAATAATTAATAATCGATCATTAATAATTAATAATTAATAATTAATAATTTATATTCAAAAATTTAAAAATAATTTAAAAACAATTAATCAATTATTAATAAATAATTAATTAATAATTAATAAATATTGAATAATGAATAAATAAATAAATAAATAATAAATGAATAATCAACTAATAATAAATTAATATTTAGGAAATTAAAAATAAATTAATAAATAATAAATGATAAATAATAAATAATAAATAAGAAAGAATAAAGAATAAATTAATTAATTAATACATAAATAAATATATAAATAAATAATAATTAATTAATAAATAATAATTAATAATAACTAATAATTAATAATTGATAATTATAAAATGAATAATTCTTAATTAATAATTAATATTTTAATTTTAATATTTAATATGAAATATGAAATATGAAATATTTAATAAATAATTAATATTTAATTAATAAATAATCAGTAAATAATCAATAATAAATAAATAAATACATAAATAAATAGATAAATAATAAATAATTAATAATTGATAATAATTGATAATTGATAATTGATAATTATAAAATTAATAATTCTTAATTAATAATTAATAGTTTAATTTTAATATTTAATATGCAATATTCAATATTTAATAAATAATAATTAATTAATAATTAATTAATTAATAATAAATAAATAATCAATAATTAATAAATAATAAATGAATAATAAACTAATAATAAATTAATATTTAGTAAATTAAAAATAAATAATAAGGAATAAATAATAAATAATAAATAATAAAGAATAAAATTTAAAAAATATAAAATAAATAATAAATAATAAAGAAATAAATACATAACTAATAAATAGATAAATAATTAATAATTAATTAATAATTAATCATAACTAATAACTAATAATTTATAATTTATAATTAATAAATAATAATTAATCAATTAATAATCAATAATTAATTAATAAATAATGAATAATGAATAAATAAATAAATAATAAATAAATAAATAAATAATGAATAATAAACTATTAATAATTAATTAATAATTAATAATTAATTAATTGATTAATTAAAAATAAATAAATAGTATTAACTAATAATTATAAATATTAATTAATTGGCACATTATAAATATATAAAATTATAAATAATAAACTATATTTAATTGTAAATAATTAATAATTAATAAATAATAAATAATTTTTTAAAATCTTTCAATTTTTTTTCTTAAATTTTGCGACGGTTTTCAAAAAACTGCCCCTATTTCGCAGCAGTTTTTTAAAAAAACCACCATTAAAAAAAATTAATTTTTTTAGAAGATTTTTTAAAAAATAAATAAATAAATAAATTACGAAATAAATAAATAAATAATAAATAAAATAATATATAATATATAAATAAATAAATAATATATAAATAATAAATAAATAAATAAATAAATAAATAAATTACTAATATAAAAAATATAGAAATTAAAAATTAAAAAAAATTAAAAAAATTAAAAAAAATTAAAAACGATTTAGCAATGGTTTAAACCGCCGCAAAAAAACTGCCACTAATTAAAAAAATTTAACGGCGGTTTTTTCGCAGCGGTTTTAAAAACCGCCGCAAAAACACCGTTTTCTCATAGTGTGGGCCAGTAGGGCCTTTAGGCCACCTCAAGGTCTTCGGGCCACCTGAAATTGTGCTTAAATGATCAGACATACTCTACAAGGAGCAGACTCCAGATGGGGATTCAGAGCAGGTGTATTTACCAGAGCAGAAGCTAAGCGGATTTGTCAGAAAGAGAGGGTATGGCATTACCATCAGGACCCGTCTGTTCTTGCACGGGAAGCCTAGACGAATAGTCATGCGAAGCTGGAAAGCTGATATCACGATGAAGAAGCTGGGAGGAGGAGTTCCAAGTATAGTCTGTATATTTCCTAAGACCTACGGGTCATGTAATCTCTAAGCCTATGGGCCTTGTAAGGGTTCCCCCTCATCCCTTGAAAGGGGGGTTATCAAAAATCAATAAAAAAGAAGGCCTTCGGGCCATTCGGGGGTGGGGGTGGGGGTATATTCAGTTTATACCCATGTTTTGTCCAATATTTATAGCTTTGATCTATTTTGTGACAAATCAAATGTTCTTCCAAATCTTCCAGACTAATTTGTCTTGAATAACAAAACTTAAACATAGACAAAGGATTTGAGAATGGTCGTATGCATGCTCTATTGCAAACTTGATGAACTCTTTAACTCAACTTCATACTCTTTTTTCATACAATTAGTGTGCATCCATTTTTGATTCATATATATCCTATTATGTTCATAAAATATTCATTTTATATAAAAAATAAATAAATACACATAAGATATTCATAATCAAATGGGAAAGTTGTAGATATAGATAATTATAATAAGAGGAACCCAACATTTGAATGTTATTGGTGATGATTCATAAGAAGTTATCATTTTATATAAGGGTGACATGAAAAGAAACAACCTGGGGTAAACATGTGGTTGTTGGTCCAAGTTATTGATTTGATGTCGTAAATGGTGGTAACTCTAGGACAGTTTTTGTAACCTTTCTAGGTGGGAGTCAAATAAGAGGGATAAATTGATGTTTATTCATTTTTTCACTTGGTATGTGTTGGGTCAGGTGGTGTTTCATTGACAGGGTGCTTAGAAATCAGAGTTTATGATATTTTATCATATGATGAAATAATAAACTTCAACACAAGTTGAAGAAGTGTCCCGGTGGGATCAACATAAAGCCTTATCTCAAACTAATGATTGGGGTATAATCCCAATGACTTGGGATCACCTGAAAACAAAACTCAACCTTAGTGGAACCAACAGAGAATGTCAAAATTGAAAAAAATGTCTGAGTGGGAACTGGGAGTGAGGTTTAAACAATACGAAAGCAGACATGGCTGTTTTGAATGTTAGTTATGATACCAATTTAAAGAGTGAAGGGTTGTTTGAGTGGAGCTTTAAATAGAGTTCTTAAAGTCCCCATAATTGGGGTCAGGGTATAAATAAAATTGTGGGTCTATCTCAATGGGATGGACCGATAAAGCAAACTGAAGAAAATATCAAAATATTGATAACTTAAAGAAATCCAATGGTGGTCGAAATGAATGTAAGTGGAGAAAAGAGAAAGAATGCACTGAAAAGAAATACCCGCTTACTAATTGAAACAAAGGTTGAAATGAATATATACATTCTAATGTTATAAATATATTCCCCATATAATTATATATAATATATATAATTTTTAATGATCATGTTTTTGAATTCAAATATTTCATTATTTTTATTATAGGCCATAGATAAAATGTAATGAATTTTATAAAATTTTAATAGTGATTTGAAATTTTAAATAAATAATCACTATAGATTTTTTATTTTAGGGACAATGATAATCCTAAATCCATTTAATAAATCCAAAATGATAAGCATTCTTTAAGTGGGTGGGCGTGCTCTAAATATATACTTGACCCCATATGTTCATTGTTTACCTTCCATAAATACATATCTATATTATCATTAGTAAAAATTATGATTTTTATCTTGAGATTATATGATTCCAATCACTATATCAACTTCTTAGATCATCTATAAACCTATCCCAAAAAAGCAATTAATATTATTAATGAATAAATAATATTAAAAATGAATAAATTTTAAAAAATATTAAAAAGTAATAAATAGTATATATTGAATAAAAATATAAAAAATGAATAAAATTTACTGATTAGAAACAATATATATATTAAATATATTATGTTAATAAATATAATTTTAAAATGAATATTAAAAATTAAATAAATTACAGAAATATTATGTGTGTGCATGATCAATATAAAACTGCATTAATTACATATATGTATATGTGAAATTAATGTAACACATGTTTGATATATGTTAAATAAAAAAACAAACAACATTTAATTAAACATACATTACTCGATATAATTAGTCAATATTTTTAATTAATGTTAATTTTTAATTATAAACCATTTTCACTAAATATATGACTTATTTAATGTAAACATACATATTTTTTATTATAGAAATCATATTTAAAAAATATTATATATATTGATATATATATATTTGAATATATTTCTAAATTAAAAATATTAAAAATATTAATGAATAATTATGTATAAAAACATTAAAAATGAATAAATTACAAAAATATTAAATGAATAAATATTTAAAATATTTAAATTATAAAAATAGTAAATAAACACTTAACATTATCAATGAATAAGTAATACTAAATGAATTCATGTTAAAAATGAGTGAAATTTAATTAGAAGATGAATAGATTGAAAAAATATTTAAAAAATGTATACGAGATTAATATATTTTTAATTATTACATTTTATTAATTTTTTATATTTATATTTAATATATACTGTTTATTACTATTTATAATATATATATATATTAAATTTATTTATTTTTATTAATAATCATTTTATTAAGAATTTTTTTAATTTTTTTTGTGATTTATTCATTTTTAATTTTTATTGGTTTAATTTTTTTCATTTCATATATTTATTTTTAATATATATAACTTATTATTATTTATAATATATATATATATATTAAATATATTCATTTCTATTAATAATTTTTTCATTAATAAATTTTTTATATTTTTGTAATTTAGTAATTTTTAATTTTTATTAGTTTGATTATTTCATTTTTTTATATTTTCACTATTTATAATTTTTTTATTGTAATATATAAAAAAATGGGGCCAATAAAGTTAGGTCTGAATGGGAAGGTGGGTCGTGTATAGGCCCATAGGAGAAAGGGCACATGTAAGCCTGTAAGTAGATGGGCCAGGTATGCTGGTTGGGAGGGTGGGACAACTCATGGCCCATGTATAAAGGTGTATGTGGGTGTCGATCCCCTGTATCCATGATGCGCTATGATAGTGGAACACCCGGGCTTATAAAGCGTGACTCAGACAAATGAGAAGTCTGATGTGGGATGAAGATACTCGGGACAACCATTTATCATTGTTAAATAAAAGTGGAGATAAAGAGAACCCTTTATCAATTCTAAATAAAAGTGTTGATAAAGGGTGTCCTTTATCAGTGATTTAAAAAAGTGCTGATAAAGGCTGCCATTGTTTATTACGAGTTTTGTAATAGTGATCACCCAGCTCAAGAAATATGAGAATGGGTGTTGATACCAATTTTTTCATGAACTCATTAACATATATTTATCATTCAAAATTCTACTATAAATGGCACATCCTTCTTATTCATTTCCCTTATTTGTGATGCTAAGCATGAAAATCATAGACAAATCATCTATAATAACAATATATTTCTAAAAAACACTACAATTCAAAAAAAAATCATCACTTACCAATACACAACTGCTTTTATCATTTTATGATCAATAGATATTCATATTTTTGAAATTAAATGTCTGTGGGGTTTAACATATCATTTCCAAAGTATATATTTTTAGAATTTTACATAAATGTGATATTCCCTCAAAGCGCTAAGCATGATCTACAAATGTCCCTCATGCTTGGACTTTTACCATGAATACTCTAATATGTCATATATAAACATGATAAACACGTTATGATAATAGTGAAATATTTGATCCATCTATTAAATGAAAACAAATTGAGTGTTACTAATTCCAAACAGCATATCCAAATACTAATAATTTTCAAATCATTAAAGTGGACCATGGAGAGGTACTTAATTTAATAAATCCTTTATTCTCAAAACCTTCCTACTAAATATTCAACTCTAAAAGTTCATATAGAACTATTTAGTAAGATGGGATAGATATTGGACACATCCCTAAAAGTAAATAAATGGAAAACGCTAACTTTCAATTAAGAGGAAGGTTGAAGAAATCATTATAAAAAAATTCAGGGTAACTATTCATTATCATAGTAAATTTCACTTGTACACCCACTCCATTTAAAACCACTTGTAAACCCAATCCATTGAATATGTGCATCTCAATTATTATAGTGATATACATTAGTTTCTGAATATAACATGTCGTGTGTTCCTTATTTGAAGCTAATTAGTTTATTCCAATAATGATATCAGGCATGCAAGTTTCATAGATAGTGAAGTCCCATGAGCAATGCATGTTACCTATATTAGCAGTGCATGATGGACACTTGAATCCCTTACTATTATTTTCTCCAAGATATTGGACCCATAAGGGAATATAATATGAGAGTGATAGTGAATTAGGGCATGTAAATTTTAAACATCCCCATAAAATAATATTATACAATGATTAATATGACATCTTTTGTCTTTCTCTAAATATAGGAAAGTAATAAGATACAAGAAAAAATAAATTAATACTCATTTTACCCACATTAGGATACATCCATGGATCATTTATTAGCATCACACCAATGCACCAACTTTATTAAAGTGAATTTCTTATTAAACATTTAACGAGGATGCATTATCCCTATAATTTTACAACCACACACCTCTAAAAATTTCACAGATCACATTCACAAGTTTATATAGTCTATAAAAAATGTAAATTAATTTATCTACATAAATAAAAAAAATGACGAAAATACTTGTAACGTCCCACCATGATTCACTCTATAATAGTAACCAGACTGGTTCGCCACATGACCTTAGGCACGCCTCCCTGTATGCCAAAGGTTTTCAATTAGTAGCAGGGGTCTAGGGTAGTACTATGGGGAGACTATACACCCTAATGAGAGTGAAAAATAATAGATAAAATAACCAAGTATTGTATACCAATGATAAGCATCAGAGTGTACAAGAATAAATAAATCTCAACATCTCAAAATAAAATGGAAACTAAATCAGATAAATATAAACATGAATGAATGACTAATGAAATGCAGTAAGGGTCTGAACAACCACACCATCCATACAACTGACCACCCAATCAACTGGTTACATAAACATACCAAAATGAAATAAACTAGAAAAAAGGGATCTACTGCATCTCCAAGCCGAATCTCATCCATTCTCTTTATACCATCCACTCTATCTTGCTCGATCATGCAAAACCAAACATGACCCTCAACCCCAAACTCGAGCCTGTAATGAACATATGAGAGCTTAAAGCAACCCAAGCTAAACTTAACACAAATATCATATTAATCTCATGATTTAAATAATACATTTAATAAATAGTCGCACATCCCAAAGATCGAAAGGTTTAGTGTCTTGGATATCAGCTAAATAAACATCATTTTTTACTACACTTCTGATTATTTCTCCATAACCATGCTTCTCTAGACCCTTTCCTATATATATCACATGATATAATCATCTTCATAACCTGAGGAGTGAAAATGTAAGAAAGGGGTGAGCTCAAACACTCAATATGACATAACATAACAAATTCCACAATGGTTAGATCATAAACACATGGAAAACATTAATAAGGGAAAATATATTATTTAAAATAACATAAAACAATGAGTGTTAACCATAAACATGAAAGATAGATATAACATCTCAAAAGATAACACTTTTACCATGGCATGGGAAAATAAAACATGAATCATATAACATGGGTTATGGAATGTAGGAAAGAAAGTGGCACAATCATAAACATAGGATTTCTTATATTTGTGAACCTAACTACATGCCAATCGTTTACTCATAACATTGTTAGTAGAGCTAAATTCCATCACACTCACCCTTTTCAAACCTAGCTACCCTCTAACTCATTCACATAACATTTTTATCTCATGAGATGTAAGTCTTTACCCAATGCATTGGAGGGAGATATAGGTCTCACCCATCTCATAATCCATACATTTGTGTGCCACTTTAAAAAAACAACCATCACATCATAAAATAACCTATAGAAATGAAAATGGGTTTCATGACATTTCAAAATCATCATATAAATAACCCATGAAAAACAATTAGTTTCTTAAACCATTTAGAAAAATCACATATCATGAACTTAATAAATCATAATATATCAAAAATATCATTATTCAAAATGAATCATATCATAATAACATATATAGGGAGATAAAAACACCAATTTATGAAAGAAAAGCCTTAGAGAGTAAATAGATGTGAAAATGCAAAAGTTTTCACAAAACCTTTTAAAACATCGAAGTGGAAATTACTTTCAAAAACATTTTTTTAAAGGGAATGAGAAGACTATTTAAATCCTTAATATAAAGAGTTCCAAATAAAACATGCTTGAAAATACATAAAGGTTATCAAAAGTAAAAGTGAAAATACTTTGAAAACGTGTACTTTTAAAAGAATATTTAAGAAAAGATACTTGAAAAAGATATAAATACTTAAAAATGGAAGTGAAAACACTTTGAAAACTCTTACTTTTAAAATAATATTTAATAATGAAGAATTGAAAAAGGAATAAAGTTTTCAAAAAGGGAATTAAAATACTTAGAAAACTTTTACCTTGAAAATAATATTTAATAATGGGGAATTTAAAAAGATCTAAAGTTTTCAAAAAGGGAAGTGAAAATACTTTGAAAATTTTTACCTTTATAAGAATATTTAATAACTGATAATTGAAAAAGACATAAACCTTTAAAAATTTAAGTGATTAAATTTTTTTACTTTTTAAAAATGAATATTTAATAAGGAAACCTTGAAAAATACATAAAATTTATCAAAAGAAAATGTGGATTGGTTGATAAAACTTTTTATTTCAAAAGGATCGAAAAACCTTTCGAACATTTTGAAATAACCTTGTTGAAAACCCACATCATTATTATGAATTCAATTATTAATATCCATGTGATTATTTGGTTTACTATATGTGGATGATTTTCTATCTCATGTGATTATTTATATGTCATTACTTTATCATCATTTATTTTTGTCATATTATTCATGCCTTGATAGCTTCTCCTATACACATACCCTTACCGAGCATCTAAGATCATCCCTTTCTTATGTTTCTTTTTTCCAAGATTTCATGAAGTGTTTTATGATTGATATGCGGGTATATTCTAAAATGAATAATTGTTTTCTTGAAGAAAATATTGTGTTGTATTTTAATTCTTCGAATGTAAGGTGTAATTCCAGTATGTATCTAGTTTTCCAATACTACTAAACCATTCGGTGCTTTGGGATGCAATTGTTTGCACCTTATGTCAAGATAATAAAATAACCACCTACTCTGATCTGTTGAGATTAGGGTATTTACATTTACTCTTATGGTTATCTAATATCAAGGGCATAGTCTCCCCATAGTATAGTTAAAGCTCTCTAGTCGAAAGCCTCCTGTGTATAGGAAGGCACACATGAGTTCATGTGTCGCGCCAGCTTAGACCCAATGATTTGACCCAAGACATCACAATATACCTATAAGGGAGTCAGGTGCAATGTAATTATGGATGAATTATACACTAGGTTGTAAAATAAGTCATTTATGTAACAAATCTCCAAAGATTAATCATTTGGGGTTTGGGGTGTGATTTATTGTGAGATATAACAAATAATTATGTATAATGATTTAATATATATGTTTATTTCAATGGGTTCATCTCAATGTACATCATCAAAATAGATAGTCCAACTCATAGATGTTATCTTTAATGCATAAAAGAATCATCGAAGCTTTAATATCATTGAAGTGTTATTTGGATTGTCCAAACCATCAAGTGTATTCTATACACATCTTTCAATAAATTTCCATTATGAAAAATAATTTTGAAATTTATTTGGTAGATTTAATAATCATAATGTATTTCTATGGAAAGGAAAATATGAAAGGACTTTCTCATAACGAAATATGAGATTGTGAGATGGTTTCTTAATAGTCGATACCACTATTTTTTTTGTAACCTTTATCTTCCAAGTGAACATAGGAAGAAAACTATATCATCCACGCCAGACTTCTTTCAGATATCCCACTTAAAAATATGTGAATTAAAACATGATTCATGTACATGGTGTCCATCACATATTTCATGGCATTTGACCATTTCAGCATCCACAATCATAAAATGAACTTTTGGATTCTTGTGATATATAATATTATTCAACATCCACTATCTCTTTTGGTTCCATCTTATATTCTTTCATCACAAATATTCTTGTTTGATGGTCCAAAACATCACTATTTTCAAATTTCCTCTCATTATTTTCTTGATAAATATACAATTTCTCAAGAAATACTAGATTTGGAGCCACAAATTGTTTGTTCCCTTGTTGGTTAAAATAATAAAAACACAAGTCTTCATTAGGATAAAAAAACATGAATTGTTTGATTTAGGTCAAAGCATATGAGAAACATCAACATGCTTCACCACATCATATTTTTAACAATGAAAAATTAGGACATTTCATAGTTCATATCATTTATGGTATCTTAAAAAAAGCCTTAGATGGAATTCAGTTAAGAAAGTGGTAGTTAAGATTCCAACTTTCAAATACACCAATCCAATGAGACATACCAAGAGGGTTGAATTTTAATATAATTCCATTATCTCTTCAATTACATGTAAACTTGTGAAATTGATGTTCCCTATCTTATCTATTTAAAATATCTTTACACACATTCAATGTTCATTAAGTACTTCAATAATGCTACCAAAAAGACATACAATGTAGAGAGAACCAAACTTGTATGTTCATCAGCCCACATACATCACAATGTGTTAAGACCTGCACTCAGTGGCTCTTACATTCTCCACCAAAAGAATATTTGGTTATTGCGCCAAATAAACAAGATTCAAAGTTGTTAAATGAATCCTAATAATATAATTCCAATGGTTCATCATTACAAATTTCATGAGGTTTCTCATTCATATTCCACCCATGGATATAATTCTATAGGCATAAATCATATACTCCTTTAATTTAGATCATATTTCACAATTTTGAATAAATAGATCTATTTCTCCCCTAGAAAATTATTTTCTATCATCAAATCATTTTACATCAACACAAATATAATTATAAAAATATAAATAAATGTCCCTTAACATAAACGTGTGATGCACTACCAGTAAACAATACCCATGAGTTAAAATTAGAAAAATACATTTTTATGAGACTCAATTGTTTTTGCTTTATCTTGATTCTCATTATAATTGATAACACTTTCCAAGTTACAATTCCAATTTATAAGACTATAAAACCAACATATAATCAATCTCAAAACAAAGATTGTTTTTCATTTCATTTTAATCTATAAAGGAAAATATATATCATGTTATTATTATGTTTTGCATAGAATAAAAATGTGAATATTATAGAATATACTCTACAACATCCTAACACGACATATCGACCTCAACTTGAGGCGAGTGTAAATGCAATGTTTCTAGGCCTCAGGTGTATCCCCTAAACAAAAAGCGCATGAAATAAACCTCAATGGATAAAAATAATTCCATCAGGGGATGTATTTATTCAACTAACCCCCTCCCCTCATGTCATGATGCAACCAAAATTTCAATATTAGGTATATGAAACTCTGACAAACCAACACTAAAAAGGGACAAAAGAAACAATACATAGTGGAAACATGATAGGAATAAAGGACTCACTTCTTATACATAGAAATATAGGAACATATACTACAAGCGGGGGAAGGAAAAAGAATGAAAAGACACTCAGGATAGATCCCGCTCAAGCCATGGTGGCCGAATTCCCAAGCCTTAAGGCCGATTCCCTTACAATATTCTCCTCCCCTTTCCCATGCTCCAGCTCTCCCTAGCTAACAAACCATATGCGGGCCCAACTACTCCCCCTCTCAACCGAAATTGTTATTCCCTCATATTCCCCCTAACAAAACAACACACACCATACGTTTTTACCCCTCAACTGAAGAGACCCTTTGACTTGGGTTCTGTCAAAACACTATTTCTAGAATAACATGGTGTATAACATATAATTTCATACATGCTATACTAATAACAGAAACATGCATAAAACATGTACAATACAAAATGCATGGACGATGTGGCCAAAAAAATAAACCTTATTAAGCAGCCACTGATGGCGGTTGTTGCGTTCAACAGGGGTGGGCTGCCCACCCCCACCAAACCCCTTATCTACCGTGGTGTACTGCCTATAAAAGGCAGTGCATCCCCTATATAGTTGATCACAATTGAAAGAAGAGAAACTCTGGAATCTTCAATTTAAAACTCGTCTTCTTTTTTTGTTCATTTTTCTCCACTCTTCTAATTTTACTCATTACAATTTTGTTTTTACAACACGTGATCAACACAAACGCTCAAAGAGGAAGAAAGTTGTGTTTTTATTTTAAAATTTATTTCCATCACTTGGTTGGACGGTTCTAATTATTTTTTTCATCTTAAACCTTATTTTCACCGCCTGGTTGAACAATTCTTATTATTTATATAGTATTATTTATTTACCGTCGGATTAGGCGATTTATATGGTTTATCTAATTACCGCTATAAAGGTCGGGTTGTCGTCTGTTCAGACGGTTTTACTTTATTTATTTTTCACTGCCTGATTGGACAGTCTTATTAATAAATCAGTACATGCAAGAAAATTTTAAACGAGTAATGCGATATATTGATTTATTTATTTCAAACCCCCACGTAAAAGATTTATTAACCGATTAAGGTGGGATATATATATATATAATATTAAATGATAATATTAACCTGGTTTTAATGTTTTTAATACTGTTTTATTTTCTTTAACCCAAATGTAAATTATTAATGTATTATTATTTGGAATAATAATAAACTTTTTTCTCTCTCTATCCTAGTTATCATCATGTCAAATCTCGTGAAACTCAAATTCACCACTCTTGATATAACCAGAAGTAATTACATGTCGTGGATGATGGATGTTGAAATGCATCTCGAATCAATGGATCTCACAGAAACAATTAAAGAAAATAATTCACAAACTCTCCAAAATAAAGCAAAGATGATGATCTTCCTCAGAAGACATCTTGATGAGGGTTTAAAATGTGAATACCTCACAGAAAGAGATTCATGCAAGCTCTAGAAGAGTTTGAAAGAAAAGTATAGTCATAAAAAATAGGTTTTTCTTCCAGCAACTTGTGATGAATGAAATGCTTTACACTTCCAAGACTTTAAAAGGGCTGGTGATTACAATTCCGCTATGTATAGAATTGTATCACAACTAAAATATCGTGGAATTGGGATTATAGATGTCGATATGCTTGAAAAGACATATACTACATTTCATTCATCTCACATCACTCTACAACAGCAATATCACTTTCAAGGGTATATAAAATATTTTGATCTCATATCATCATTACTTATTGTAGAGAAGAACAGTGAACTTTTGATTAAAAACCATCAGTCTCATCCTATAGGTTCAACAGTATCATTTCTTGAAGCAAATGCTATATTTCGTGAAAATAATCATGGAAGAATTCGGGGACGTGATTCTTACGGTAGACGTGGTTTTGGCAGCTGATGCGGTCGAAGACATGGTCGTAACCATGAGTCTGGTTGAAATGAATATCAGAATCAAAGAATTATCAGCTCAAACACTCTAAAAAATCCTAAAGATTCATGCTACATGTGTGGTTCTAAGGGACATTGGTCTCGAGTTTTCCGAACCCCAGAGCATCTTTGTAAGCTCTATAAAGCTTCTCTTAAAGCAAAGAAGAATAAACCACACTTTTCTGATACGTCCTATAAAGGGAAAGAAAAGAAGGTGAATTTTACTAAGAATCACGAGCCATCAAATGATGATTTCACTTACCTCGAAGCAGATGATTATACTTATGAATTTGATGAGATGACGGTTGGAAATAATTCAGAAAAATTATAATCGTTATGATAGATGATATGCTATTTTGTTATGTATGCTTTATATTTTGGATATTGTACTTTATGAATTTCACAAGGTGTTTCTTATAATATTATTATGTTTACTTTGAAGCATTGAAAGGGATTGCTTAAATGGGATAAATATTTGCATACTGGTTAATTAAACGACGCACAAAATTCTTAAGAATAAAAAAAAAATCTGATCTTAAATCAACAAGACCAATTGTGAATACTATATCAGATCCTGCAGATCTGATAAAAGGGACTGGTGAAATGAGTTTTCTGTACCTAATGGGACACAATTTTTTATAAGAGATGCATTGTTTTCCCCAAAGTCCAAAAGAAACTTGTTAAGTTTCAATGATATATACCATCATGGATATGATACTCAAACTATATCTGAGAGAAATGAAAAATACATATGCATTACTATTAATAAATCCAGTAAGAGTCATGTACTAGAAAAACTATCAAAATTATCATCTAGATTGCATTATACATATATAAGTGAAATCAAAACACATATGGTAGTAAAGAATGGACCACAAATAATTAATTGTGACATGGTCGATTAGGTCATCCTGGTTCAGGAATGATGCGAAAAATAATTGATTCTCATGGACATCCAATAAAGGTCCAACAGATATCTTCGCTAAGAAAAATTCCATGCGAGCCTTGTTCACTTGGAAAACTGATTGAGAGACCATCTCCAGTTAAAATTAAGGCTGAAATGCCAGTCTTTCTTAAACGAATTCAAGGGGATATATGTGGACCAATTCATCCATCGTGCAGGCCATTTAAATATTTTATGGTATTAATTGATGCATTTAGCAAATGGTCACACATATGTTTTCTCTCAACACACAATGTTACATCTTCATGTTTTCTTGCTCAAATAATTAAATTGAGAGCACAATTCCCTGATTATGTCATCAAGAAAGCAAGGCTCGATAATACTGGAGAGTTTATGTAACGGTTCGTGTCTTCCCGGTCCGTTGGGGTGTGAGAGCGGCTAATCAGTGGGAAAATGGTGTGGGTCACCCTATCATCGATGTGCTTTACTTTATATTATATTACTTGACTTGTGTTATTTGGTGAGTGTGCCTTGGTGAGGTTGGATTTGGTTAGAATACTTGTATAGGTGTTGTTTGGTTATGTTGTTTTCTCATAGGAGCATTAGTATGTTTCTTTCACATGTGCACAAGAGACTTGGGTTTTCCTACTGAGTATATTTGTATGCCCACCCTACGTATATAAAACTATTTTCAGGTTTCCAGGAGGATTTTGCGGACCGTGTTGGATCTTACTAGCTCGGATCATTGACAGTTGTCGTGTCACTTCTTTAACTTTACTTTTGGGTACTTACATTGGAAACTTTTACCAGTGTTAGTTCTATTTATACATGCATGTGGGGTGGTTTGGTTTTCTCTTTTATATTATGTCTTGGAATTATTTGTGGATGATTCATTATATCTCCTGATCTTATTTCTTATAAAGGGTAATGCCTCCCATATTGTGAGATTTCTACACCCTTGGTGCTAGTCGCCAACCTAGGACCTACTGGAGGCGGGACTCGGGGGCCATTATCTCCCTCTCTTCATTGTCATCCCAGGAGGGGTATCTTTTGAGGGAGGGGGTTGTGACAGAGTGGTATCAAAGATGATGGTTGAGAGATATGATGATATTTGGAGTTAGGCACAGTGAAGGTTGCATGGGTTGGTATGACAACAACGCCAGTTGACCTTGGTGCATGACATAGGCCAAGGAGACCGGCTAGCACACGAGATTTTAGGGCCCTCTGTGATCTAGTGCACAGAATCTGAGCCTATTGAACGACTAAGTGAGATGGACCTGCTTGCAGGGTAGAGACCTAGGAAAAGTACATGCATCATAATGACTTGTGTTCTTGTTTAAATTGGGTTGTTTTGGGAAGGTTGAAATGAATAACAAAATGAATGAAATGAGTTAAAATGAATCTTAATGAAATTTCATACTACTCAGGCTTAGAAAATCCTTGTTTCCCTTTTATCTATGACTCTCATTCGTCATTCGTGTGTGGCTCAGGTAGTTGAGGTTCGGTAGGCTGATCTGGTTGATCGTTGAAGGGTTGATCCAGTTGAGGAGGATGATCGGTGGCAGAGGATGTTACGTGCTTTTCAGCAACAAGCTTTGACAAAATACGAGGGCAGTGTTTCAGATGTGGAAAAAGAGAGTTGGTTAGAAGAGCTTGAAATCGCTTTCCATTTGATCCAGGTCCTGACGGAGTACTGTGTCCCTTTGGCAGTTAGTCAAATGCGAGCAGTTGTGCGTCAGTGGTGGACATTGTATCTGGGAGAACGGAAGGAGGCGGATGTTTTGTGGGTCGAATTTCAGAAGGAGTTCTGAGCATAGTTCCTTTCGTCGACCGTGAAGGCAGTAAAGAGGCAGAAGCTTCTTTCTCTTCAACAGGGGAGCATGTATATGCCATAGATTGGGATTAGGTTCAAGGACCTTCTACGCTTTTCCCTCGATCTTTTTCCGAATGAGGAGTCTCGAGCGAGGCATCTTGAGGAGGCACTTCGTCCTTCTATCCAGTATGTAGTTACACCTTTTACATTGCCAACGTACCTGGACGTTCAGAAGAAGGAAGAGGTGATTGAGTGGATGCACTCACGGGGAGGTTTGTCGCGAGAGGGGAACCAACAGAGTTCCTCTAGGAGCAGAGTTATCAGTGGCAGGTCTCAGGCACCGGGTCCTTTGAGGTTTCAACCAGCCGAGAGTCGACCTCAGTAGCTTCCCTTTCAAAGTTTTGGTCTTTGTGCATTTCTTATGGGCTTGGGGCCGATGTGTTTCTTCTATGGGGTTCACAGCTATCTTCAGAACTAGTTCCCAGTGGCTGCTCGAGCTCAGTTTGGTGGAGGTGGACAAGTCCAGCGCCAGCCTCAGCAGGAATTGTTAGTGAGGCCATTTCAGCAGCAGGGGAAACAAGCTTATGCTTCGATGAGGGGAGATGGGGCAGGTAGAGGCTGACATCAGGATGTTCCTCGTGTTTAGGGACCGCAACCCGAGCGTGGTCGTGGGGGTGGTCGTCAGTAGAGAGGTAGAGGAGCTGGGTGTGGTCAGTTGCACGCAGTGAAGGCAACAATTCCAAAGGGGCCAGAGATCATCAAAGGTATGATAATTTTGTTTAGTAACCTTGTTTGTGCCTTGTTTGATTCAAAAGCTTCACACTTCTTTGTTGCACCCGCTCTAGCCCATGCTTTGGGACTAGACGTAGAGAGGATTCTCGTGCCCCTGATGATGAGGCTGCATCAGTCTCGTGGGGATATTTTCTTGCCATAGATGCAACCATATGATGTCATCCTTGGCATCGATTGCTTGTATTCCATACGTGTTGTTATTGGTTACTTTCGGAGGAGAGTTGTGTTTTCAAATGTGGATGACAAACATGTGGTTTTTGTTGGCGAGCGGGGTTGTCAGGTGGGTAGTCGGTGTGTGGAGCTCCTTCTTTCTTTATCAGCTGGATTGTTAGTGGAATCAGTGAACAATGAGATTGTAGAAGTTCCCAAGTTCATTGGGGAGTTCCAAGATGTTTTCCACGAGGAGGTTGTGATGCTACCCCTTCGACATGATGTTGAGTTCGGAATAGACTTGCATCCTGGTGCTTCTTCGGTTTCGATGGCTCCTTATTGGATAGAACCTTCTGAGTTGCAGGATTTGAGGATTCAGATAGATGATCTCATGCAGAAGGGTTTTATCCGGTCCAGTGTGTCATCATATGGTGCAACAGTGTTATTCACAAAGAAGGTGGAGAGTAGTCTGAGGTTGTGCATAGACTACCGGAGGTTGAATCAGGTGATGGTAAAAAACCACTAACCTCTTCCGAGAATATCAGATATTTTCGACCAGCTGAGAGGGGCGAGTTGGTTTTCTAAGATCGACATGCAGTCTGGATATCACCAGTTGAGGGTGAAGGAGGATGATATCTCAAAGACTATCTTCAAATACAGGTATGGACACTTCGAGTTTGTAGTCATGTCATTCGGTGTTATGAACGCACCAACCATGTTCATAGGGCTTATGAACTTCGTGTTCCATGAGTTCATGGATCAGTTTTTCATCGTATTTATCAATGATATCTTAATCTACTTGAAGTCAGAGGAGGAGCACGTCGAGCATCTCAGAACTGTCTTGCATGTTCTTCGACGCCACCAGCTCTATGGAAAGTTGTCCAAGTGTAAGTTCTGGACACAAGAGGTGCATTTCCTCAGGCATGTGGTGTCTCAGTAGGGTGTGGCAGTAAACTCATCGAAGGTTGAAGCAATTGTTTCTTGGGTAGTACCCAAGAACGTGGCATAGGTTCATAGTTTCCTTGGTCTCGTAGGCTATTATCGGAGGTTTTTACCTAATTTCTCTCGAGTTATAGCCTCGTTGACAGATTTGATCAGGAAAGACCAAGCTTTTGTGTGGAGTGATCAGTGTCAGGCAGTGTTCGGTTACCTGAAGGGGGAGTTGGTTAGTGCTTCAGTGCTCTGGTTGCCTAAGGAATGGGTGATGTTTGAGGTGTTTTGTGACACTTCCCGTTTGGGCTTGGGATGCATGCTGATGCAGTAGTGGGCAATGATCTCTTATGGTTCTAGGCATTTATGTCGCCACGAGCTTAACTATGCCGCCCACGATTTGGAGCTAGCGGTTATTGTGTTTGCGCTGAAGTTGTGGCGGCATTACCTCATTAGGGAGCACTTTGTGGTCTTTACGAAACACAATAGTTTGAGGTATATCTTTTCTCGGTGTGATATGAACTTGCAGTAGCAGAGGTGGATGGAGTTTTTTCAGGACTATGATTTTGAGATCTTCTACACCTCAGGAAAGGGAAATGTTGTGGCTGACGCTTTGAACAGGAAGTCATGGAAGGGTGTTGTTTGGGAATCTGTGGATACTTGGAGAGCAATTGAGGAGTTGGCAACCTTGTACTTAGATGTAAGAGTGGATGGTGGTAGAGGCTGTTTGTTTTAGATGATGACACAGTCTTCTTTGATGCAGCAGGTGGAGGAGTCTCAGTGGGGAGACTCAGAAGCGGATGTGATGCGCGATCGTTTTGGTCACTGTGATGCTCTGAAGGGATGGTCGGAGGATAGTCAGAACCAGATGTTGTTTCGAGGAAGGCTGTTTGTTCCGGTATCAATGCACAAGAGAGTTCTCCGTGAGTTCCACAACTCGCCTATAGTGGTACACCTGAAGATTTCCAAGATGTAATGCGGCATGAGGCACCAGTTTTGGTGGCCTGGTATGAAACAAGCAGTGGGGGAATTTGTAGCAAAGTGTTTAGTTTGCAAGAAAGTAAAGGTCGAGCATCATGTTCTTGATAGTTTTTTGTAGCCCTTGGATGTTCCCGAATGAAAATGGGATGACATCTCAATGGATTTCGTCATAGGGTTACCCAAAGATCAGGAAGGTTTTGATACTATCTGAGTGGTCATGGATCGGTTGATGAAATCAGGCCACTTCTTAGCGATCAAGGAGTCGGGTGTAACAGATGCTTTGACTAAGAGGTACGTGGATGAGGTGGTGTGGTTGCATGGAGTTTTGATGTCCATTGTTGCGGATCGAAACACACGTTTTACCTCATGAGTCTGGAGGAGATTGCAGTATGCTTTTGGCACTCAGTTACGCCTTAACACTGCTTTCCACCCTCAAATAGATGGGCAGACAAAACAGACTATCTAGACGTTGGAGGATATGTTGCGGGTGTGCGTCTTGGACTTTGGTGGATCTTGGGTACAACACCTTCCTTTGGTAGAGTTTGATTATAATAATAGTTATCACACTCCCATTGACATGACTCCATTTGAAGCTTTGTACGGAAGACTATGTCGTTCACCGTTGTGTTGGACGAAGGTTGGGGAGACAACTGTTCTTGGTCCCGATGTGATGCAGAGCACGACAAAGAAAGTTTAGCTTGTTCGTGAGAGGATGAAAGCAGCACAAGAACGACATAAGTCTTATGTCGATCGTAGGAGGCCTTTGGAATTCAAGGTTGGGGACCACGTGTTCTTGAAATTTTCCCCTCAACGTGGGCAACAAAGGTTTGGCAGAGGGAGTAAGCTTTCTCCCAGGTTTATTGGACCTTTTGAGGTGTTGGGGTGAGTTGGCGAGGTGGCGTATCGGTTGGCGTTGCCACTACGGTTGGAAAGGCTCCATGACATCTTCCACGTCTCCCAGCTTTGTCAATATCTTCATGATGACTCTCATGTCATTGATTGAGAAGAGTTGGATATCAAGGATGACGCGACGTTTGAGGAGTGGTCAATAGAGGTCCAGGATCGCCAAGAGAATGTGTTGCGTGGACAGACCATTCCTTCAGTTCATGTGTTATGGAGGCATGATGGCCTAAAGGAGAGTACTTGGGAGTGAGAGACGCATATGTGGGCCCAGTACCCAGAGTTGTTTTAAGTTTTTCCTTGTTATGCTTTGCTTTGTAATATGATGTTTGAACCTTGTTTTGTGAGATGAGTTGTTTTCCTTAGTTTATGATGTGTGTGGTGTGATGTGTGATAAATTCCTGACATATAAAAAGGGGAGGACCATATTCGAAATCGAGATGCATTAACTGCGATGGGATTAAACTCGTGCAAGCGAGTTAGTGCCACCCAGAACGGATAGTATCTTGACATGGAAGATGGAATTCTTTGATTTGTGTGTTCAGGACGGTGTGGTTCATTGGTTGTAGTGGTTATTGGTTTGGGCTGCGTGGAGGTTGTAATGGTTGTGCAGTGGTTGTGTGGCAGTGTGGTTATGTGAGAGGAGGTGACTTTTGATTCTGCAGTGTGTTTTTTGGTCATTTGGGTTGGTGTGTTTGGCTGGTGGTAGCGTTTGAGGTATAACGAGATCCTTGAGAGGTATCTTGCAGGGTGATTGTTTGGACCTCTTTTTCTTCTGGACTTGGTTTTGGATTCTCGAGGGGCGAGAATCATTTGAGAGGAATTTGATGTAATAGTTTGTGCTTTCATGATCCGTTACTTTTTCAGTTTTGGTTGTTCGAGGTGTTCGGAGGAGGCTCGAGGGAAGTCTGGAGAAGTTTGGTTGCTAAAAGTTGGAAGCAGGGGAGATTTCATGATGACATGAAAGAGGGTTTCACAAATATTAATATATTAGGGTTTAAAAATAAATAATAAAATGAAGAGGCGACGTGTTTTTCGGCGAAAACTGAACCACGAGGATTACACGACATGAAAGGGGATTACACGTTGTGTAATACCCCAATACAGTGTAGATTTAAAGTTCTTTTCGGCCAAATTCCCATTCATCCAGCCGTGGTTTCTTTTTACTCTCGTTTTGGGCGAACCCTAGGTGCCCTGAGGTGTTCTTCAAGCTCTTTTCCTCCCTCTTTGATCTGTTGATCTCGGTGGTTGTTCGTTGGCGATCTGTGGTGAGTTCTCCTCTCGTTCTTATCCTTTTCCTTTTGTTCTTATTCAGAGTTCTGCTACAGTGGTGGGGTTGTGGTTTGTGGGCATTCTTCTTCGTCCTACAGTATGTAGCGAGTTGAAAAGCTTCTTCGAGGAAGGGATTCCCTCATTTCTCTTTATTTGTGCATCATGTGGTAGGGGTTTGCTTTTGTTTACCTATGAATTATGGTTGTGTCGGCTTAACCAAAGATAAAGAAATTGGTTAAATTGAATTCAAGGGTAAAGGGGTATGCTTCGCATGTTTTTACAGCCTTGATATGTTTGTGATATTGTGAAATGTACGAGCTTGATGTCGCGCTGAAAATTGTAACCGTTGGAGGATTTTTTTGCACTGGATATATGAGTTGTGATTGTTGTGATATCACCCTAAATGGAAATTGGTTAATTACTTATACTTGGCTAATGAAATGGTTGCCCCGGGATTATGACTTGTGTGATAACGCCCCTAAAATAAAGTGAAATGTGATAAAAGTATCTTTGTAAATATGTAAAGAATGATCTTGATGTGTTGTGATGTGTGGTCGTGCTTGTGGGACGACGAGGAGTGGTTGGGGCATGTGGGGTTGATGGTTCGTGTGTCGTGCTTTTGGGGTCGGTGAGGTGACAAAATGATGAGCTGTTTGTAAAATGTGGTTGTGTTGTGCTAGATGCTTGAGTAGTGATGAAATAAATAAATAATTATTTAATAATATTTGGAATGACTTGGGTTGATTTGGTTAATGGAATGGAAATGGTTAAAGGATAATTAAATGGTGAGTTGTGTGATTAAACGTGGTTGATGCTAAATAATGAAAAAATGAGACGATTAAATGAAATTGGTTGGAAATGTGAAATGAGGTTTGTGGCTTGTTGTTGGATGTTATGCATTTAGAGGTGGGAGCAAAGGTGACGATTTTGTGAGTTGGTTGTTTGTTTGAGAACTCATAGGTTGGGCTTGAGTGTTTAGTACTATATACATATACTTGTATTTTTCCTTGTGATTTCTATACACACCTCACCCACGTTGAGCAATATGTGTTGAACACTCACATAGTCACGCAGGGGGGGTCTTTCCCAACATCTAGGTGGGAGGATGGATGACTGGCCACTCGCTCTTCCTTGCACCCTCTTCCAGGCGATGACGGCCCAAGCTTCTTCGGGCATGATGTGATGAGATGTGGTGTCCTAGGTGCCTTTGGGATGAGTTGCGATATGGTGTCCCGAGTGTCTTCAGGATGAGTTGTGATGTGTTTTCTCAGGTGTCTTTGAGATGAGATGTGATGTGTTGTGAGGCTCAGTTGTGTGCAGGCGGGATGTGTTGCAAGGCCCAGGTGTGTACAAGCGGGATGTGTTGTGAGGCCCAGGTGTGTGCAGACGGGATGTGTTGTGAGGTCCAGGTGTGTGCAGACAAGATGTCATGTGGCATATTTGGAAGAGGTAAGAGCGTCAGAACATTTGTTGTTGGAGTGTGAGAGCGGCTAATCAGCGGGAAAGTGGTGTGGGGTACCCTATCATCGATGTGTTTTACTTTATATTATATTACTTGACTTGTGTTACTTGGTGAGCGTGTCATAGTGAGGTTGGGTTTGGTTAGTATACCTGTATAGGTGTTGTTTGGTTATGTTGTTTTCTAAGAGGAACATTAGTATGTTTCTTTCACATGCGCATGAGAGACTTTGGTTTTCCTACTGAGTATACTTGTATGTTCAGCCTACGTATATAAAACTGTTTTCAGGTTTACAGGAGGATTTCATGGACCGTGTTGGACCTCACTAGCTCAGATCCTTGATAGTTGTCGTATCGTTGCTTTAGATTTACATTTGGATACTTACATTAGAGACTTTTACCTGTGTTAGTTCTATTTATACATGCATGTGAGATGGTTTGGGTTTCTCTTTTATATTATGTCTTGGAGTTGTTTGTGGATGATTCATTCTATCTCCCGATCTTATTTCTTATAAAGGGTAATGTCTCCTATATTGTGAAATTTGTACACCCTTGGTGCTAGTCGCCAACTCAGGGTCCACTAGAGGCAGGACTCAGAGGTCATTATCTCTCTTTTTTCATTGTCTGCCCGGAAAGAGTATCTTTAGATGGAGGGGGTTATGACAGTTTACCTCTCAAGCTTTCAATGATTATTGTATGACAATGAGGATCACTGTAAAGCATCCAGACACCCATATGCATACACAAAATGATTTAGTTGAATCACTGATAAAATGCCTCTAACTCATTGTTAGACCATTAATAATGAAAACAAAATTGTCGAGCTTCGTATGGGGTCATGCAATTGATAAAACACTTTTTTTTAATATTTTATTGATAATAAATGACATAATTTCCTCACATTTTACTAAATATGTTCAATTATGAAATATTTGGAATTAGATCATTCATTTGCAAATTTGATGAAAAATCCAGTTTTATCCTTTTAAAATTCACTGTAGTATTTCAGGCATAAATATTGTTATGTAAAATATTTAGACTTAAAATTTTATAACTATGTTCCTGACTTAATGGGCTACAAATTCTATTTAGGACATGGGAGCTAGATCGTGCATTTGCGGGGAGTAAATGGGCCATGAAGACAAAGTTGGACAGAACCATCCAAATTGGACATTACTTCACCATTTGGGTCATATCTTCTTCATCCAGACTTGGGTTGAGCCCAAATTTTGAGGGAATCTCGGAGACATAATTAGGAACAAATCATCCTTCTAGAAGGCCGACCAATTCACGCGTTTTAAAGGTCAACTATATGGTGCAACTTAGAATAAAATATTTGGCCGAGTTTTCATTTCACACTTAAAAAAGTTATGTAACCCTAGCCCTCACAAACTCTATTTAAAGGGAGTTTTCACTCTTTGGGAAGGCTGGTTGAGACTTTGGGAAGGTGTGGCCGAAAGGGTGTCTCTTGGGAGCCCCTCACAACTCTTGGAAGAAGTAAGGCTTTGTGCAATCCTCTCTTCCAAAAAGGCTCTCTTCTCCCACTTCCTGTTTGTATTTCTTTTCTTTCAGGTTTGTATCTTAATTTTTTCTTCAATTAATCTTCTGTGTTCTTCCCTTTTCTTCTTCTCTTAATCTTCCTAATTGGGTTGGAATCGAGAGTGGAGAAAAGATTGAGTTCTACCCTTTCAATCCTTTGGTCATGCAAAACGTCTCCACGATAACCACACCGCCCATGGAAGAGTAATTTTCTTAGTGATCGATCTATCTTTTACCCTCTTCATTTAATTATTTTGAATCATTGAGCTACTGTAATTCACTTAATATGATCCATGAATTGTGTTTTTAAATTATAAGAAATTAAGCAAGCAATTGAACAATTAACACAAAAACACGCGAAGTCGGGATTTTGTGTAAATTGTAAGAGCGTGATCTTAATCGGTAATACAAGACCACACGAGATAAATTTGTAGAGTTCAAATATAATCCCTAAACATAATTCATCCTCATTTCCAGAATGGATATGTGCTCTAATTAACCACCGACCATAAGCTAACCTTAGAACAACAATCAAAGCAGGGTGTTGCGATTGCGTGTTCTGAAGCTAGCCTAGGGTTTAAGTAGTTTCATCTTTGTGGTTAAGTTAACTCTTGTAGGGTTTGTGGGTTAACAAATTAGGGGATCATAATTAAGTGGATATTGATTTAAATGATAATGATTAATAAATAAATGAAGAGATGGAGTTAGATCGATTACGCCTTTTAAATATTTTCTAAAAAAATATCTTCTTATTGTGTCATTTTAATCAAACTTCATTTCAAAACTAAAAACAAAAAAAAAATACAATCTTCTTCCAGTAAACTTCTTCTAGATTTATAAACTATAAACAACCACATCCTTTCAAGTAGTGTTTTAATTCTATTCTATTTTATTTTTAGAATACCTTTAAGAAGTTGTTTTAATTTACTTCCTCCTTTAGGAAACGACATTGGTCAACCACTCTGCTGCACCTAAATACCCCAAAAACCACTAATCATTTGAGAGCACCCACGACAGTGCTCTTTCAGCAATATTTCATGCCTTGACATTATTTCGCATCAGACCAAGTGCATATCATAACTCCAATTGACTTTTAGCCAAGAGCCTGACATCTCCCACTTAAGAATCTTTGGTCGTGCAATATATGTACCAATTGATCCCCCGCAACGTGGAAAGATGGGACCTCAGAGGAGGTTGAGAATATATATAGGATATGAATCCTCATCCATCATCAGATATATTGGACCACAAACTAGTGATGTATTTACAACACGTTTTGCTGATTGTCACTTTAATGAAGAAGTATTTCTAATGTTAGGGGGAGAAAAGAAACAAATGGAGGAGATTTCTTGGAATATTCAAACATTATCTTTACTAGATCCTCCCACTCAGTAGTGTGAGATGAAAGTGAAAAAGATTTTAAATTTTCAAGAACTAGCAAATCAATTGTCTGATGCATTTACTGATTCACGGGGTGTGACTAAATCACACGTACCAGTTGTAAATGCACCAACTAGAATTGATGTCTCGAAGGCACAATTACACAATGATGTTACATAAATATCAAAAAACATGCCTGGAGTGTGGAAGACCAATTGGATCTAAGGATAGAAATCCTCGAAAAAGAAAAGGGGTGACTATAATTGAAAACCTCATTATGGAGGCATGTGTTCCAGAAGAAACACATAATTTAAGTGTTCTTAAAGAAACACATGATGAAAATCATAAAGAGAATTCACAGGATATAGAAAACCTTGAAGGTTTTGAAAATAATGAAATCCCTTTTAATTATACCACTACAGGTGATATATGGAATCGAAGTATCATGGAAAAATATTGATGAAATATTTTCATATTCTATGTCACATGATATAGAAAATGAAAACTCTGAACCAAGGTCTGTCATGAAATGCAAGTTAATTAAATTCACTTAATAAGCAAAAGGTTTTTGGACATATCATGCTCACACCAGAAGTTGTGAAGCCTGTTGGGTATAAATGGGTTTTTGTGCGTAAGCGAAATGAGAAAAATGAGATTGTAAGATACAAAGCTCGTCTTGTCGCACAATATTTTTCCCAGAGACCCAAAATTGATTATGAAGAGACATATTCTCCTGTTATGGATGCTATTACTTTTCGATATCTAACGTGTCTTGCAGTAGCTGAGAATACTAATATGCATCTTATGAATGTTACAGCTTATTAATATGGGTCACTTGATGGTAGTATATATATGAGAATCCCGAAAGAATTCAAAATACCCAAAGTATTAAAATCAAAACCCAAAGACCAATATTCAATTAAATTACAGAAATTCCTGTATGGATTAAAACAATCTGGACGTATGTGGTATAATTGTTTGAGCAAATATTTGTTAAATAAAGGGTATGTAAATAACATCATATGCTCATGTGTTTTATTAAGCAAACAACCTATGGATATGCAATCATTATTGTTTATGTCGATGATTTAAATATCATCAAAACTCTAGAAGAGATCAATGGAGCAATGAGAAACTTAAAGGATGAATTCAAAATGAAACACCTAAGAGAAACCAAGTATTGTCTTGGATTACAAATTGAGCATATGTCAAGTGGTATATTTTTACATCAGTCAAATTACATTGAAAAGGTCTTAAAACGCTTTGATATGAATAAAGCGAATCCTTCAGTACTAAAATGGTTGTTCGGTCTTTAAATACCAAGAAAGATCAATTTCAACTTTGTAAAGAAAATGAAGAGTTGTTGGTCCAGAAGTACCATACCTCAGTGTTATCATAGCACTAATGTATCTTGATAATTGTACTCGTCCTAGTATATCTTTTTCTACTAATTTATTAGCAATATTTAGTTCAGCCCCTACACAGACACTGGAATGAAATTAAACATGTTTTTCATTATCTTTGTAGCACTATTGATTTGAGTTTATTATATTCTAACAAATAAGAAAGATGATCGATTTTACGGATGCAGGTTATTTATTTGATCCGTATAATGCACGATCACAAACTGGTTATGTATTCACAGTTGGAAGTACTGCCATATCTTGGAGATCACAAAAGAAGACACTCATTGCAACATTTTTAAATCATGTAGAAGTGATAGCATTACATGAAGCATGTCAAGAATGTGTTTGGTTGTAGTCTATGACTCAATACATTCGAGCGACAAGTGGATTGCCTATGGATAGCAGCCCAACAATTTTATTCATAGATAATACTACGTGCATCACACAATTAAAGGAAGACTTCATCACGAATGATCGAACAAAGCACATACCGCCAAAATTTTTCTCCTTCACACAAGAGTTAATAAAGAACGGAGATATCAACATGCAATATGTTCGATTCGGCGACAACGTTGCAGATTTATTTACAAAGGCACTACCAACCGTTATCTTTAGAAAGCTTGTACATAATATAGTGATGTGTGAATTGCAAAATTTGTAATGTGACTTTCAGGGTGAGTCTACGTGACTACACTCTTCCTTATTCCGGTTTTTATCCCACTGGATTTTTTCAGAAAAGGTTTTTAATGAGGCAGTATCAAAACACGTATGACATTGGTAAGGATGTGCATCCCAAAGGGGAGTGCTAAGCAGGAGCTGATGGCAACTGCTGCGTTCAACGAGGGTGGACTGCCCACCCCCACCAAACCCCTTCTCTACCATGGTGTACTGCCTATAAAAGGCAGTGCAACTTGCCCAAATAGTTGGTCACAGCTGAAAGAGAAACACTGGAATCTTCAATTAAAAACTCGTCTTTCTTTTCTGTTCATTTTTCTCCACTTCTAATTTTACTAGTTTAAATTTTGTTTTTACAACAAACCTAAAAATATCATAGGTCAGAAAAACTTTGATCTAACAAATCATTGGAAATTTCATCCAACATTATTGCTCCATAGGTGGCTACAACCCATTACAAGTGAAAAAGGATATTTTTCCTTTACCAATATTAAATCAACACAATTTGTTCACAGATTGAGGTATGTTTGTAGAACATGAGTACTGTAACCCAACAGGATAACCCCATTAACATCCTATGCACCCAATAAATGTGAAAACCAAGTAATCTTCAAATGCATTTTATGAAAACATTAACCCGTAAAATTTTATATAATAAAAAAAACATTCCAATATTTTACAATAAATAAGATTTCTCCTAAACCATTCACGAAACATGTCATAACACCCATTAATTTTAACAAAATTAACTCACATGTTTCCTTCGAATTTCAAAACTCGGTGGAAACTGTCAGTATGAGTCTCAACCATTGGGAAACTCCTATTAATGAGTGGAACAACTACCCCAAATTATATCCTCGTCTTTCTAAAATATTTGTTCATACCCTATAATAAATAACATGAAATTTGGTGCAATAAAGTGTGTAAGAGAATCCACCTACAACAACTGACAGGCACATAAAGGATCCATTCTCCCAAGCTTCTTCGTGAATGGTACCATGATTCCAAATCATGCATACCTAAGAGATATATCGATTACATAAAAATTTCTCCTATCGATCACTAATACTATATGGTTCCTATAAAAATACTTGTATCCAACTCCAAATAAACCTAATCTCAACTGATAGCATGTGAGAGATCCATCGCTTCCATAAAAACAAAATGTACTACACATCATGTATAATAATATAACATGGAAGTAATTCCAATTGGTATGAAACATCTATGATATGCTTAGCAATCATGAACAGTCCTGCATATTGAGTAACCAGACATATTTCCCTTGCTATTGGTTTCCCAACATAAGCAACAATGAAAAAATACAGGACCACTTAGAGAACAACAAAGCAAATCATGTACACACCAATCTTTATAAGAATTTTGCCATCTTTTCACAAGAGCTACTCATTTCATACTCAACAGGATAGTGAGCAATGAGAAAACTACACAAATGGGAGAGTCTTGCTTTAACAGGCCATTCATGTGAGGATAGTGAGCAAAGCTAAATCATAAGTGCATACACATGACCTACAACAAGGCCTTTCAAAACTGGGAAGTGATTCAGTGAAAAGCATTAAAAATATTACTATGATATATCACAACTACTTATATATAGATCTTTGTGAGTCTCAAAAATCGGTATTAACTGATCCAATTTGGTGATTCTATCCTGGACCACTAAAATGGAATCCCCAATTCGAGGGGTTTTGCACGGAAATAATTTTTTTTTATAAAATATAATCCCATATAAATACTAGAATTGAAATAACTGCAAGATTCCTTCAAATTATCATTGATCCTAGACCTCTTGAGAAACTAGAGTGAGTGATTTAGAACTCAAGGAATCAATTAACATATATCATTTACCTTTTTTTATGCGATCATTAAATCAATATTGGATGGTAAATAAAGAGAAGGATTTCCTAGTCACCAAAATCCCCTTCAAATTTTAAAACATGAATGCACTGTAGTCTTTCACCAAAAGTCAGTCACAAGGAGGATTGAACTAAATGTTATTGTATGTTGAATTATTTTGTATTGTTAATCTTTTTTAAGGATAATATATGTAATTTGGTGATTTGTATTTTTTTATTTTTTTATCTTTATTTCAAGGGATGGACCAGCAGTGATTGAAATAAAAATTGGAAACAATTTTGGAAGAGGTGATGTCCAACTCCTATTTTGAACTCGTAGTTCATTATCTCAAAAGGTATTTTACCCAATGATGTTTTCTGAATGAAAGGCGCATAATCATAAACCATGAATTCCACATCATCTAAGTATTGAAAACCTCCACTGCAATCACAGTGATTGAACTACATCAATGATAGTTTGCAACTATGATCAGAAATCACTATTCACAGTCGTGAGATCCTCACAGAACGCATACCCCAAATGCAGAAATTGAAAGACAAGTGAGAAAGATAATTTCACTCAAACCTGAATTACATCCATCTAGAATCTCCCAAACAAAATATAATGGTTGAATGTATCCCCAAGCTCGAGTCAAAAAAGTATTAAAACTCAGTTTCAAAATTAAAGTGAACTCACACATGGAATCTCACTGGAGCTTTGGTTACTTAAAGTCAATCAAATCCGTTGAGTTGGGAGTATCCCTTCTACTAACATCGTTCCTCCCTGCCAGGTCTATGTTGGATCCACATCATCATGCATCTGGATATGTTCCAGTCTTGGTTTTCCTTTACAGATGGCCTTGGGTGTACTCAGTCCTGACTAGTTCATTACAATGACTCGGCTTCCTCGATTAGGCTTTAATACGGTTCATTCTTGGATTTAAAATGGATTAGAAACCTCTATCCTTCCACAATATTAATAGTCAAACAAAAAAACTCCAAGCTGGCATTTATTTTGAACAATACCAGAAAAACAATAGGAAGATGAAAAACCTCAAACCCTCAGCCCAAAATCAGCCAACTACAGACTGAGAACAGCTTGAGCGATCAATGATCATTAAAATTGATGGCTATCCTTGATAGTATTGAACAATAGTACAAACCAAGGCCTCCAGATTTTTATAGCTAATAGATCTCCAGATAATCCAAGCTTGAGTCTATGTAGCTCCAACTTTAATATCACTTTCAAATTATCTACTGTGTTTCAGATTTGAAGTAGCATAGAACTACCATAGTAAACTAGTATTTCCAAACCAAAGCAAAACACCGTACCTCAATCAAATAAATCTGTAATAGAAAACTAGCCACAAATCTCTTCCTCGAGTGAACACCGACCTTCCATCTCCAGTAGGCACCAGATGCACAACCCTAGATATCATGAACATGACTTCATTCTCCAAAAGAAAACTTGAGTAGCAACAATAATAGAAGCAACAAACCCTAAAAGATTTGATCCTCCATTTTGAATGATTCTTAACATCAATAAATAAACTCGAGGAAGACAAACTCAGTTTAGTGGAAGAAAAGAAACTCAACAATAGAGAAACTCAGTTTGGCATCAATTTGGAAAAGAAACTCAGTTTAGTGGAAGAAAAGATTATCATTCTCTCGAGTAATGGAGATATGAGCATGTATCCTCGAACAACCAATTTCCATCATTACCACGCCGCCTAAAATGTCAATTGATCTACTAACACGTACCTCAAGATCCCATGATAGAACGACACCATTTTATGTCTATCCAACAATAGAGTAACCCGGAGCCCAGCTTCATGGATCAATCCATCCACATGTCCTCGATCTAGTGACAAGTCAGGCTTTGATTAAATGATTACATCTCATCCGTTGACAACCTATATTTCAATGTCCACAAGCCAAGATTGAAGAATCTTTTCATCCTTCTATATTTATTCAACATGTATCAAGTGTTATTTGAAAACATTATGAAAAACGAAATGAATAAATGCAACAGATTATTAAAAAAACATCATATAAATGCAACAGATTATTAAAAAAAACATCATATAACATGAAAAATCATTATCTACAAACACTTTATGATAGGATGGTGGGTGCAAAAGTGAAGAAAAAGAGGGCCCCTTCCCATCATTCCCACCGCTGCTGAAGCCAAATGGATAATATCCCAGAAGCCTTCTATCAATAGCCCCATCCCGTAATTAATGCTCCCCAGCTACCCCAACAGCCCCTGCGACCTAATAAATGGGAAAGACAATTCAACCCTTATTTAATCCCCTACAGAACATTCCTGTCCATACTTACAGGGCCCCTTCCCATCATTCCCACCTGCTTGAAAATTCACCTTGTCCCCAAGGTGGAAAGCTTGACAAATCTTTTGGAGTTGATGGTGCAGCCTCCCTTTTCTCTGTACTTCCTTCTGGAACCACTGGAGCAGGACAGGTAAACACCAAACTCTATCCTGACCTCCACATTTCCTGATCTCAGATAACTCCCTGCACAATCAGCTCCCACTCGACATTCCTAGTGAAGGAAATAAGTCTTGCTTTATTGCAGGGCTCGTAAGTCGCCACAATATTCTCAATCTCTAGGTGCAAACCGCCTAAAAAGAAGCTTATATACCATGATACCTGCAAATTCAGAATGCGTAAGGTGACTCCCTCAAACTCATTGATGTGGTCTCCCACAGATCCAGACTATTTAATTCCATATTTCTAACAATATTTCCGAAGCCAAGCGCTGAGTAGGAGTGGGATTCAGGGGCTCGAAGAGCCTCGGTAAGGTGATATTAGAAATATTAAATATATTATATCACGCGCAGACAGTTTTCTTGGGAACGTGGAATAACACCCGTGCGGAGTCTCGGATCGGAAATCTGAGATCGCAGTTGAGTTCAGAACATTGTGTTTTCCCTAGACGCGACATAAAATTTGTCACCATCGGGTGCCGGGTCGGAAGCGAGTTGGCGGGGTGTTAAATGGAGGATATTGTTTTAATGAAAATTAAAACCAGTATCCCTCCCCTCCCTTTGGTGTGCGCACAACAGAGGAGAGGAATAACCCCCCCTCCCCCTTTGGAGCGACGGACGAACTGAGGTAGATCCAAGGAGAAGAGGCGACGCCGATCTCCGATCTTGACGGCGATTGCTCCCGAATCGTGGTGCAGCGGCTTCAGAGCATGGATCTGTGCCCGAAGCTTCGGTGTTTCACCACGAGGTAGATGGTTTTAAGTTCAAGTCCCGATCCCCTTTGTTATGGGTTGTTTTAAGGTTTTAGAGCTCTTATACGACTGCTAGAGATCCCCTAAGGGTTGATCTGTAGGTTTCGGGGAAAACCGGGGTGATTTGGACAGTTCGAAGGGAATCCCGTTTAGAATTCCCAATCACACAGCGCATAGTTCAGTGGAAAATGTTGTGTGTTCTTCTTGTTTGGGGAAGATGACTTTTGGGGACTACACACCGTGTACCAGAGTTGCACGCCCAGGGACACGGACGTGGGGCGTCGGACATGAGCACGGGCAAGAGGCACGGCCCTGTGGCCAAGTAGCCGGGACACGCCGTGTACTAGAGGGTACACGCCGTGTGTGGGGCACGGCTAACCGAGTCGTGTAAAGAAAGACACGATCGGAGGCCCGAGTGAGGCAAGACACGCCGTGTAAGCACACATGGCCAGCCAAACCATGCATCAGAGGACACTACCATGTGTTGAGGCGGAGTCACACGCCGTGTGGACCCCCATACACGTCGTGTACTCCTTTTTAGAGACTTCTAACTAGCGTATCTCCTTCGGAATTGGGTTCAAGCCTACGAGTCGCTTATCCAAAGCAGTTTTCCGCGTAGAACACGATGGTGGCCTCGTTGGTGGCCTGTGAGATACTGTGTGGCGTGATTCAAGCACGGCGTTGCAGAAGTGATGCTAGATCTTGGATAATGATCAGGGAGGATCGCTGGGTTGACGTTGGGGTCGGTACTCTTCCCTATCATCTTAGGATAAGAGTCCCCTGGACTCTTTAGACCGGTAGAGCGGTGTTCCCCTGTCGTATCAGGGCGCAGGTCCCCTACTTGTGGCAGTGTGGCGACGTAAGGTGTGACAAGCGTAATGCTCCTTTGAGCGACGCTTGACCGATACAGGAGATTGGTTGGATTTACCAGAGAGACGTTGGGACTCGTACACTCCTGTTGTATCAGGACGCGGGTTTCTCTTACCTCTCGAACTGGTAGAGACGAAACTCCCCTTTACATAGGGAGCGGGTCCTCTACCCACGGAGTAGTTCTTTCGGGGACGAAACTCCCCGGTTGGACCAGGGCGCAGGTCCCCCATATCGTTCGTGCAGTTGGAGACAGAGCCCCTCTGTCATATCAAAGTGTTGGCCCTCCATACTCGTTGGACAGATAGAGTAGGTACTCCCCTGTCGTATCAAGGAGTGGGTCCTCTAATTGTGGAGTCGGTGCTCCCCTGTCGTATTAGGGCACGGGTCCTCCATATGTGACGTATAGATGGAGTGGGTACTCCTATGTCGTACCAGGGTGCGAGTCCTCTATCCTAGGAGTCGGAACTCTCATGTCGTTCCAAGGTGCGGGTCCTCCATACGCGATGTTCCGGCAAAGTGATACTCCCCTGTCGTACCAGGGTGCGGGTCCTCTAGCCTGGGGTCGATACTCCCCTGTCGTGTCAAGGTGTTGGTCCCCCATAGTGAGTGTAATGGTAGAGTGGTACTCCCCTATCGTACTAGGATGCAGGTCCTCTGACCACAGAGTGGTACTCCACTGTCGTACTAGGGTGTGGATCCTCAATCTATAGAGTTGTACCCCCCTACCGTATCAAGGTGTGGATCCTCTCCTGAAGTATGAGCGCTCTCGGCTGAGGAGCACAGTTTCGAGGAGCGGGCCCCTCCACTTGTTATGCGCGATACCTGGTTAAGAGTTAGTGCCCCCTCGACGCAGTGAGGTACGGGCATCTCCCTACGGGTACTTCAATGGTTTCGTTGGATGGTTATGAGTTAGTACTCCCCCGACTGCTGGGCAGTGGCGAGGTGCGGGTCCCTTCTCTCTCTCTCTAGAGAGGATGCACGCGATGTATGGTTTGGAACAGTGCTCCCTCAACTGTATGCAGTGGTGAGGGGCGGGCCTCCACTTGGGTTCTTATGACCTTGTGCAAGGCGCAAGACAGCGGTGACAAAACCTCTAGTGTTGGGCGCTAGAGTTGGACCTAGAGTAGTTCCTGATGAAGTGTGTTCTCTTGAATGGGTTATCTGGGATGGCAGAATTGTTACCGATGGAGGGTATCTCTCAGACAAGCACCATCTGGGATGGCAGAGCTCGTGGAGTGTGTTCTCCTGGACGTGTGTTGTCTTTAGTGCCTCGAGTAGAATCCTGTAGTTGGCTAGAAGGTCAGAACCTCATGAGACTTGGAGTCTAAAACGAGTATATCGGAGTGATTCTGGGAGTCCTTGCGGGTGTTGTCACGTATCTTGGTTGACACCCCATGTGGATTGAGCTGATTAGTCGTGCATAACCGAGGATGGGTTCGAGATGGAGTTTCTCTCACGTCGTTTGGGTTCTCTCGGACTGGGTCGAGCAGACTATTGCATTTCAGTTGCTCCCTTTTCCCTTTGAGTTTTGGGGCGCTAACTAGGCATTATTATACTCACCCCTGCACAAACTTTTCCTGCACATGTTGTGTCTTGTGCAGACGACAAGCCTTTCGACGAAGTCCTCGGTGAACCGAAAGCATGCAAAGCTTAGTGGACTAGACCGACTGAGGTGTCTACCGGAGCATGGCTGAGGAAATTACCGGCAGTTGCATTTGACATCAATCCCCTCAATCCCCTCCTGAGCAGGTTGGAGGCTTTTACAGTTTTTGGTGGGCTTCTATTTTGCCCTTTTACGCTTTCAGTACTCTGGTTTTGGGAAGGAAAGTATCCTGATAGGAACACATGGGCTGGGAAAGATAGGAGGTATTGTTGGACAATAGGGGTTGTTGCTGGGGATTCTGTTGTAACTGTTGGAGATTCTGTTGTAACTGTTGGGGGGACCCGTGGGGAATATGCTGAGAATCCTCCAACTAATTTCTGGTGGGGACCAGTTTGTTATTCCCTGGGAGAATATGCTGGAAGGTCCCCACAGGCAGTTGGCTGAGGAAAACCAGCCTGTGGTCCCCAGCATTCTGTTTGAGTGGAGTCTGTTAGTGTGGTGGTGGTCCCAGCTGTTTGTTAGCCTGTTGAGTCTGTTAGCCAGCTGTAGTAGTTTCCCCGTATTATCCTATAAATAGTACAGGGGTGTGAGTTGCCAAGGGGAGGAAAGTTTGGGTATTTCGGCCATAGGGCTTAGACTAGGAGGAATCACGGATTCTCCAGGGTGAATTCTGCTGCAAGTGTCAGTTCAATTTGCTGTACTACCATTCCCATTCTGCTTTATATTACAAAGTGTTGTTTGGTTTGCTCACCTGTAGTATTTTCTACTGTAAGTTCCTGTTTTCCTGTTTATTCCCCACTGTTTCTTTCCCCTATTTTTATCTCTAGTACACAAAAGTGTCACCACTGGGCTAAGTTCTTATCATATCCAATGTTGCACGAATCCATCCATGCACAACTGTGCGACAGGCACCCACAAATGGCTAGGAGTCTTGCGGATCATGAAGTACGTCTCACCCGTGCGATCCACACAATAAGATCATCTACAAAAAAAAAAGTTGGCAATTCAACTCGATAAGCCAATGCGCTTAACTCAGACCGCGGCGTGTCACCTTCTTCATTTGTCTCGTAGACTATTTGAGTCTTTGAACCTGGTTCATCGCGTCTGAAACTACGCCTGTTGGTGCCAGGATTCGAATCGGAACTTCCCTCGGCAGGCCAAACAGGAATGAAGTCGTTCTGCTACCCACTAATCTCTCCTGAGCAGTTTGACGAAATTTTGAAGCCTCTGGCTCTTCCTCAACTCATTTCATATGCTCCGGCAAACCTAGGCTAACTGAAAGCTTGGTGAAAACCTTCGTCTGCTCAAATAGTTTCTCCAAGAGGCCTTCGACAGACATCTGTATTTGTTTGTGCAATCTTTGCGAGAAGCCTTCCATAGACGTTTGTATCTCCCGCATGCGACCTTCAAAGAATTGTTGTTGCTCTGCCGGTCATAGCATTTCAGCAGTCTAAACTTGCATCAACCATTCCATCAAAGTCTCAATCGTTGTTACTCTCGCCTCCATCCTAGTTGGCAACCACCATCAAAACCGACTCTATCAAACCTCGATCGGTCCATCGACTCTCAATGAAAGCACCAAGTGATAGGATCATGGGTGCAAGAGTGAGGAAAGAGAATTCTATTAATATCGTACAAGAATTACAATTGAAGAACAAGAACATAATGAGAAGATGAAGAAGAAATTTGAGAAAAAGAGGAAGACTCCTCAGGAATACTCCCGAGGCCGAGGTCGAGGCCTCCACAACAACCACTGCTGAAGCCAAATGGAAATTATCCCAATCATCCTCTACCAACTGCCCTATCCCGTGATTAATACTTCACAGCTACCCCAACAGACCTTGCGACCTAATAAATGGGAAAGACAATTCAGCCCCTGCCCCATCTCGCCGATATGTTCTTGCTTGATGTTTTTAAATGGTCGGTTGGCCGAATATTATTTGTTATGGTTTCAGTTAAACCCTGTTTTTTATTATTCTGAGTATTTCCGAATCCCACATCGAAATACTCCATCATGTATTCCTTTTTCTCAATCTATAAAAGAAGTTCTCCGCCTCACCTTGAGGTAAAGAGAATTCCTCCTCTACATGGTATCAAAGGGTTAGATTATTTTTTTCTTCTCCCTTAACCTCTCTCTCATGTGTGGCGCTCTCTGCCCCACCCTCTCCTGCGGACTCCCGATTTGCCTGGCCCCGCCTCCTTCCCTATGCAGCACACCGCCTCCGTCGCGCCTCCCGTCTCCTCGCCTCCAGCGGCTCTCTGGCCCTCGACAACTCCCACGGCGCATCCCGGCACCGCTCCCATCCCGCTTCTAGCGCGGCTCCCGGCTCCCGCCCTACGCGGCACCCCTCACAGCTCCCGCGCGACGCAACTCCCGTTGCACATCCCAGCGTCCCCGCTTCCAGAAGCGGCTCCCGGCTCCCGCAGCCCATCTCGGTGAATCCCGACACGCCTCCTCTTGGCGACTCTCGGCCCCGCCTACTCGCACGCCCCCTCCCAGCAGCGCTCCTTGTCCCGCGGTGCCCTCCTCATCCCGCGGCGCTCCCGACTCACGGCGCCCTCCGTCGGCGTCACCCGCTCCCGATTTCAACACGGCTCTCTCCGACGGACCTCTGATCCAGGCGCCCTCCCGACGCACCTCCCGACGCGTTGCCCAGCTCATCCCATCGGCCTCCCACTCCAGCCGTCGTCGCCCGCCTAGTCTCGATAATCGTGGCGCCCTCCATCTGCCGACCATTCGCCTCTCCCGGCGCCTCCCGGTTCCTACGCCAGATCCCGACACTACTTCGTCCAGCTCGGCCTCCCTTGCGATGACCGGTCCGCTTCTCGGTCTCGCCGCGTCCAACCGACCCCGCCTCCCTGCGGCCTCTCACCGCGGCATCCCGGCCTCAGCTGCCACATATTCGTCCCGCTCTCCACGGCGCACCGTTGATCATGCCCTCGTCTGCAGATGCTCGACACTCCAATGGCAGTCTCTTCTGTTCTGCCACAGATGATCACAGCCTCCACCCGCCACATTGATGAGCGGCTCGACTCCACCAACTTCTCGGTCATGCGGAAGACCGTCTTGATGTCTCTGACGGGGATGAACCTTGATTCTCACCTCGAGGATCCTCCACCAGCATCTTCTGATCCCAAATACCGTTCTTGTAAGCTTGTTGATAGCAAGATTTTTGCCTTGCTAGTCAATTCCATGGATCGCTCCGTCAAGGACGTCACCCGGACTGCAAATACGGTCAAGGAACTCTAGGGTTCCTTGAACCTCATGTATTCTGAGACCAATAATTTGACTCGGGTCTCCGATGTTCTTCAGCGCCTGTCGCTTATCCGGTAGCAGGACCGTTTCTTCTCGACGTACTTCATGGAATGAAAAGCTCTTCGGGATGAGTTGCTTAGGTTGTGGCTCATTCCCCAGACACTGGAGGCAGCTATGGCCCAGCGGGACCAATTGTGCATCTTTAGTATTCTCAATGGCCTCGCTCCAGAATATGCGATGACGGCTACCGAGATGCTCTCCAGACCATCTACGTTGGAGATCCCACAGGTGTACCATCGTCTAGGCAAGGCCCATCGGGCTCTTCCCCCGCCCACCCCCATCATCGATCACTCTGCCCTCTTCGGTCGTGCCAGTGGACGCTCCTCGGGCACTCGTGGACGTGGTCATGGGGAGGGTCGTCCTCGTCCCTTTTGTCAGCATTGTGGCAAACTCAGCCACCTGATCGACCGCTATTGAGTTCTTCATGAACGCCCATCTCAGCAACCACGACAGGGTCAGACAGCGGTCCAGGATGCTTCCTCGTCAGTCGCAGCTCTTCCTCCATCTCTGGACCTTTCCATGGCGGACCTCCGAATGCTTCACGATCCTCGGACCCCCTCTATACCGGGTCCTTCTTCGGCTTCTCTTGCCCATTCTGGTGGTTCCGCTGCCTTCGTCGGTCGTCGCTCCTCTGCCTGGATGCTAGACTCAGGTGCCTCTGACCACCTCACCAGTGATGCTGGTATATTGTCCTCCTATTGTCCTTATGATGGTTCCTCAACCATCACCGCAGCTGATAGCTCCACTATCCCTATTACGATCTTTGATGCATGCTCCCTAAATTCAACTATTCACCTGCCCTCTGTGGCACATGTTTCTCGCAGTCCTTTTAACCTTATATCCATCAGTAACCTTACAAAGGATTTTAATTGTGTTGCAATATTTACATCCTCTGTTGTTATCTTTCAAGAGCGGACGACGAACCTAGAACTTGGTTGAGCCCAGCTTCGGGACAGGGTCTACATGTTCGATGGACTAACATTCGTCGCTTGCACGTCTGTCACTGCCCGTGCATTGAACCTTCATTCCCGGTTGGGACATCCACCCATCTGCACCATTCATCAACTATTTCCAGATATTAGTTAGCATGTGTCTTTTCATTGTGAGTCTTGTAAATTTGCGAAACATCGTCGCACTTCATACATTCCTCGAGTGGATACACAGGCCTCAAAACCTTTTGATCTGGTTCATTCAGACGTTTGGGGTCCTTGTGTCATCTCGAGTCATTTAGGGTATAAATATTATATATCCTTCATTGATGATTTTTCACGAATGACTTGGGTGTACTTACTTCGAGAATGGTCTGAAATGTTTTCTACTTTCCAGAATTTTTACACTGAGATTCATACACAGTTTTTCATCTCTGTTAAATATCTCTGCTTGAACAATGGGCGTAAGTATCTATCCACTCCTTTTCAGCAGTTTCTCCAGGCGAAGAACATCATTCATCAAACCCCATGTCCTGATACACCTCGGCAGAATGGAGTGGCCGGGCGAAAACACCGACATATTCTGGAGACTGCTCGTGCCCTCATATTCCACCGATAGGTGCCTCTGCTATTTTGGGGAGATGCGATCCTTATTGTTGCATACCTTATCAACTGTCTTCCTTCTTCTATCCTTCAGGAGGAGACTCCTTTTCAAACTCTGTTCTCCTCTCTCCCTCCTCACTCACTTCTACTTCGGGTGTTTGGGTGCCTCTGTTATGTTCATAACACTCGTCCCGACCTCTCCAAACTCTCTCTCAAATCCCTATGTTGCATATTCTTCGGCTATTCACGCACTCAGCACGGATATCGATGCTTCTCATCGGACCTACGAAGGCATGTCATCTCTGCTGACCTCTCGTTTGTTGAGAGCTCTCTATTCTCCCTTCCCTCTTCTCATCTCGACACTGTCATTGATGATTGTCTTCCTCTCATCATCCACCCTCCTCTGATTGTCTTCCAACTGCTTGACGCAATTTGAATCTGCGCACGACGAATGCAATTTGCTATGGTGACTTGGGATAAGTCCTAGAGTACCCAGATAATTATGAATTGAAGAATGGAATTAATAAAAGAACGAGGTTGGTTCTTGATATTTGTAGATGATGATGACATACTTGAGAATAAATAAAGAACTATGGTGTCGAAGACACTTAGAAGATTAAAATATTAATCTTGGAAATGAATACGAAATAATATTAATTAATGACTAATGAATTAATTAATACTAAATTTGATGCTTGTGTGCATGTTTGAGATCTAGCTGTGGCGGTCGGGTGTCATGTGTGACGTTAGATGTGGATGAGTCTAAGGCTAGGTAGTTTCCCTTAGTGTGGTTGTGTGTTATATATCTTTATATTTTCTAATTTCATACGCTTCACCACCCGAGTCGGTAGGGCAACCGACACCCTAATGTTTTGGAAGTGCTTTCCTCAACATCAAAGATAGTGAGAAAATGGATGGTTGGCTTCTCCCTCTCCCCCGCTCTCCCTTTGGTTGTAGTTTATGTATGTGTAGGCGTATCTCGGGCTATAATGGCTTAGGGTATAGGGTGCGATCCTACCCGGATTGTGATGACTTTCGTTTTTACTATACATTTATATGCGAGTTGTAATTGCTTCAGACTATAAAACATACTTGTATTCGGTCGTGGTGGTTATGATTCCCACGGGTGTTCATGCATGGGTTGTGATGGCTTCTAAACTATTACGATTCCCACAGGTGTTCATGCATGGGTTGTGATGGCTTGAGGTATAATGCATGATACATGGGTCATAGAGGCTTCTGGACTATTACTCGGTTACTACTAGGGTATGATGACGAGGATCTATCGGGCTGCACAAGAAGCAGGATGGCTATAATACGTATGCACGAGTTGCAAGATGACTTATGGAGGGATGAGCACGGGACGTGAGTCGTTGGAAGCGTGAGAGCAACAAATGAGTGGGTAAGTGGAAGCAAGGCACCCTTTATCTATATTTGTGTGTGTTCAATGTGAATTGCTTACTTCTATGTGTTACTTGGTGAATGGGTCATGGTGAGGATGAGAAATCTATTTACCTGTTTAGGTGACAAGTTGGATTAATTTGTTTATTCACTGGTTTTTAGTATGCTTCTTTTATATTTTGCATTAGAGGTTTCAGAGAAGATCCTACTGAGTATACATGTTACACTCACCCTACGTATATATAAACTATTTTTCAGATCTGCGTGAGCTAGTTCGTGATCAAGCTGAACATTACTAGCGTAAAAGAGTTTTACAAAAGTTGACGGTGTATGAGGTCGATGCCTAGGATTATTTTGATAATTTCAATTGTTCCAGTTATATATGACATTTACTTTATGTATTGGGTTGTTTATTTATGCATGGTGTTGGTTGATGGTTTCTCGTCTTATCATTTATTCTCTAAACTATATATGAGGGAAAGCCTCTCATTTGTGTGGATTATATACCCTTAGTGTCAGCAGTCAACTCGTGACCTAGGTTATAGGATCTACGATGTAGACCGCGCCGTATTTCTCGAACGCGGTTTTGACTAGCCTCATTGCGGCGTGGTCTCCTTGCACCGTAGAATATGCTCCACGTCAGCATGTTGCGGCGTAATCTAGGGTGTTTCATAGTGGTCTTCTAATTTTCAGATTTCCAAAAAAAAATTGAACCCCTTTGAACCCCATCATTCTTCCACCTTTCCTCTCGGTTCTTGGGCGGTTCAGGTGTGTTCTTTAGAGGTCTTTCAACCCCTTTTGTTTTGATCCCCTCATTCAAGAGCTTTGTTTTTTGCAATCATAGGTGAGTTCCCTCTCTTTCCTCCTCTGTCAATCTTCAACTACCAGACTTCGTTCTCGACGATTCTTCAAGCGTTGGATCTTGGAAATGAAAGAAAGAGTCCAGATCTACGAGATCATGTGAAGATTCTTTGTGCCAGACGTTTTCGAGGTAGGTGGCTTCTCCCTTATTCCACTTTCTCTGGAATGCAAAGGTTTTCATGTTCCTAAATAAATTCCATCTGCTTTGGAATGAAAAACACATGTTGAATCTCTGCTAAAAATTACTTTTGTTGCTTGATCTTGAAAACTTGGGTTGTGGGTGCTGCCCTCAACGTGTTTGATAAAATGATTTAACGGTTTCCCTTGAAACAAAAAAGGTTTTGGTGTAAAAACTTGGCAAAATCATGGATGTGGTGTGTGCTCATATTTGCATTGTATGGGGCCTTGTTGGTAAGGACTTAGTGCTCGGTGCCAGACAGGAGGCACGGGAATGTATATCACCAAGTTACGGCTTGGTGAAGGACTAGTCACCGTCGGAGTATAGGGACTGTCATTCGGCATGCATGGGGCATGTGTGTGAAAACTGGAACTGTGGATGCCAAGTCGATTTAAAGGATTTGCCGGTGCGGTTTATAAAAATTGTACTTTGGATAAACTGTTTTGTTATGCTGCTTTTTGTATAATATCTATGAAACTACTTTAACTGCTTTGGTATTTTGTACAACAGTTCTATAAAAACTATGAGCTAACCTGATTCTTGTTTTAGAGGCATGTGGGGAAAGTGTTTTGGGGTTTGCCTAGGGATATGATTACTCACCCCCTACGTGAGCACTTTGGTGTGTATGCAAATGTTGTTTTCCATGATACAGGAAAGGGGAAGATTTTATATTTCACTAGCAGTGCTTCTTAATGGAACTGTCATGGAGATTGAAGATGGGGCTTGGGAGTAAGTCTTGTTCTAGGAGTCTGGAGTGGTGCCACCTTGGCGCGTGAGTTTTGCTTTTTTTTTTGGAGTCTGAGCTGTTCTGGTTTATTGTTTCCGCCATTACTCTAATTCTCCGTTTGTTGTACTTTGAGTAGTTAGTTTGACTCATGCATCATTTATATAGTTGTCTTAGGTTCGTTTATTTTGTGGGTGTTTGCGTGTGTGTGTCAAATGTGTAAAAAGGGTAAGACGCTCTCCCTCTTTTTTGTTAAACCCCCGACATTTATTGTCAACTTTTGGTGCCTGGGAAATGTCACCTAAGGTCAGTGACACCTCAGCTCTTTCCAAGCCAATGGTTAGGGTCAGGATGTTACAAATGATATCATTTTGGTCGGTCCGTTAGTCAGGATGGTGGCAAGGAGATAGGACGCATTGGGACTTGAGATGTATAGCATAAAAAGACATAGTTAACCTCTTTATGCGGAACTTCAAGCTACCAGAGTAATCCGGGTACAAAAAGAGTTCTAAAACACTTCTAGGTGTATTGTCAACTCATCCTCATGGGTTTAGCCGATGAGAGTGGAGTATCATGCATTAGCAAAGAGACTTCCCACTAAGACTGCATTATCACATGATTATTTGATTTTGGTACTTATGCTATTTTGATTTTGGTTGTTCTGATATGATATGGTATATATAACCCTGTATAAGGAGGCAGTAAAATAATTAACTGGTACTTGTTGCTATGGTTACAGAACGGAAATGCCACCAGTGGGGAGAACGAGAAACCAGCAAAAGGGCGCAGCAGAGAATGCGGTTCCACCTGAACCACAGGTGAACCAACAGCTAGTCCAGAGTATTGTCCAAGCATTTCAGGCTGTCGAGAAAGGACCTCGAGCTAAGGAACCTCGTCGCATGAATCACTCGTCAGAATTCCAAAAGCAGAATCAACTAACGTTTCAGGGTGATTTAAGACCCGAACAAGCAGAAGTATGGTTCGGTAGGATGAACAGGACATTTGACTTCCTCAAAACTCCAGTTGAGATGAAGGTCAAGCTACCGACGTACATGCTTGAAGACTTAGCGCTACAATGGTGGGACTTACTGTTGGATTGGTGTTGCCCGATCCGGTTGGGCCGAATGCTTGTGGCCCGCAACCGACAGGCACTGTAGCGGTGCGGACTTCGGGGTCAACAGTACTGTAGCGCTTTTGACAAAGCCAGACGCCGTTCACTGTAGCGACGCGAACCACTTTTTCGAATAGTGATCGTCTTCTCCATTTGTTTTATAGCCCATTTCGGGCTAGGGTTTTAAGTTGACAATCCTCTGTAATTTCTGTGCTCCCGAATCATAGTGAAATTCTGCCTCTCCCGTGAACGTAGGGATTTTTCCCGAACCACGTAAATCGCCGTGTTCATTGTTGCTTTTCTTTCTTTCGTTTTCTCCTTTTCTGTCGTTGTGACTCCCGGCGATTCCGCAACAACTGGTATCAAAGGAAGGTTCGGAATTCTCCAACGATGGCTCTGGATGAAGGCAAAGTGAAGATCGATCGCTTCGATGGAACTGATTTCAGTTTCTGGAGGATGCAGATCGAGGATTATCTTTATCAGAAAAAGATGCACTTGCCGCTTCTGGGTGTGAAGCCAGCGGAAATGGAGAAGTCGGAATGGGAGCTACTGGATCGACAGGTTCTGGGTGTTGTGCGCCTGACGTTGGCCAAAAACGTGGCGTTCAACATCAGAGAGGAGAAGACGACGGTGGACCTGATGAAAGCCCTCACAAATATGTACGAGAAGCCTTCTGTGGCTAACAAGGTGCATTTGATACGACGATTGTTCAACCTGAAAATGGTTGAAAGGAGAGCTGTTGCAGATCATATCAACGAGTTCAATACCATCATAAGTCAGTTGTCATCGGTGGACATTGACCTTGGTGATGAGGTATGTGCTCTGGTTTTATTATCTTCGTTACCTGAAAGTTGGGAAGCAACTGTAACAGCTGTGAGCAGCACTTCAAGGAATACGAAGATGGCTCTGAAGGATATAAGGGACCTAATCCTTAGTGAGGATGTTCGAAGAAGAGAATCAGGCAGATTCTCTGGTTCTGCTTTGAACGTTGAAGGAAGAGGAAGGTACCCACAGCGAGACAATCGCAGAGGACGATCGAAGTCGAGAGGAAAGAGCAGAGACAAGGCAAAGGGGTCTGGTCCTACCTGCTGGACATGCGGGAAGAAAGGACATGTCAAGAAGGAGTGCAGAGATAACCGGAAGGGACCTGAAACCAGTGGAGCAAACGCGGTAGCTGAAGGAACTGATGACGTGCTACTGCTTAGCGTGGACAGCCCGATGGAGTCTTGGATTTTATACTCTGGGGCGTCTTTCCATTCTACATCGGAGAAGGGTTTCCTGAACAATTTTGTTTCTGGAAATTTTGGCAAGGTGCATCTTGCTGATGACGAGCCCTTGCAGATTGTGGGGAAAGGAGATGCACGGATCAAGACCAACAGTGGGAGCTTGCTGGTTCTGGAAAACGTGAGGTACATCCCTGGTTTAAGAAGAAATCTCATTTCTGTGGGACAGCTTGATGATGCAGGGTTGAGTACCACGTTCACTGGTGGTGCATGGAAGATCACCCGAGGAGCTATGGTCATAGCTCGGGGAGCAAAGAATGGCACCCTATACAACATGACAGAAACGTGCATGGACATGGCTGCATCACTCGAAGCTGTCAGAGGTTCTCAACTGTGGCACTACAGACTCGGCCACATGAGTGAAAAGGGGATGAAGGTGCTGGCAACAAAAGGATTGCTACCAGAGCTGAAGTCGGTGGAAGTAGGCTTTTGTGAAGATTGCATCTTTGGAAAGCAGAAGAAGGTGTCCTTTGCAAAAGGAGGCAGAACACCGAAGGCCGGAAAGCTGGACCTGGTGCATACAGATGTTTGGGGGCCTGCACCAGTACCATCCCTCGGAGGGTCACAATATTATGTGACATTCATCGATGACTCAACAAGGAAGGTATGGGTTTACTTTCTGAAGAATAAATCTGATGTGTTCAAGATGTTTCAGAAGTGGAAAGTCATGGTGGAGAACGAGTCAGGAGCAAAGCTGAAATGTTTGAGGTCTGACAATGGTGGAGAGTATGGCAGTCAGGAGTTCAGGGAATTCTGTTCTGAAAATGGAATTCGGTGGGAGAAGACAATCCCAGGAACACCACAACAGAATGGTGTGGCAGAAAGGATGAATAGGACACTGAATGAGCGTGCCAGAAGTATGAGGCTGCATTCGGGGTTACCCAAGACCTTTTGGGCTGATGCGGTAAATATGGCAGCATATCTCATAAACAGGAGTCTCTCTGTGCCAATGGGGGAATGTCAACCCGAGGAACTCTGGTCTGGTAAGGTGGTAAGACTCTCACATTTACGAGTCTTTGGCAGTTTAGCATATGTTCATGTTGATGCTAATGCAAGGGACAAGCTTGATGTCAAGTCCAAAAAATGTTTTTTATTGGCTATGGTGGTGAGGAGTTTGGGTATCGCTTTTGGGATGATCTCAACAGGATGGTCATCAGGAGCCAAAACGTGGTATTCAATGAAGGTGTCATGTACAAAGACCGCCATGCAGTTGAAGATGAAAATGAGAACATTGAATCAGAATGCAAAAAGCAAGTGGAGCTTGAAGGTGTATCTGAGCTTGAGAGATCCGAACCGGTGGAACCTACTACTCCAGTGGAGTTGAGGAGATCATCAAGGGTGAGAAGGCTGGTGCAGAGGTATTCACCATCATTGCATTACCTTTTATTGACTGACGGTGGAGAACCAGAATGCTTTGAAGAAGCAATGCAGCTGAAGGAGTCGAGCAAGTGGGAGCTGGCTATGAAGGAGGAGATTTCCTCATTGCATGAGAACAACACTTGGGAGCTGACACCTCTGCCAAGAGGAAAGAAAGCATTGCAGAATAAGTGGGTCTACCGGGTCAAGGAAGAACATGGTGGAAAGAGGAGGTTCAAGGCAAGGCTGGTGGTGAAAGGCTTTCAACAGAAGGAGGGAATAGATTTCACTGAAATCTTCTCACCAGTAGTAAAGCTTACCACCATCCGGGTGGTTCTCAGCATTGTGGCGTCAGAGGATTTGCACCTTGAGCAGCTTGATGTCAAGACTGTTTTCCTTCATGGAGATTTGGAGGAAGATATCTGCATGCAGCAGCCAGAGGGATATGTAGAGTCTGGAAAGGAAGACTTGGTGTGCAAACTCCAGAAGAGCTTATATGGACTGAAGCAGGCACCGAGACAGTGGAACAAGAAGTTTGATTCATTTATGTCCAAAAATGAATATAAACGATGTGGCATGGATCAGTGTTGCTACATCAAGTCTTTCGGTGATGAATATATTATATTGCTTATGTATGTGGATGACATGCTCATTGCAGGATCATGTATGCAGAGGATTAATGAGCTGAAAGGGCAATTGGCTGAAGAGTTTGAAATGAAGGATCTTGGAGAAGCTGGCAAGATTCTGGGAATGAAGATCAAGAGAGACCACACGACTGGAACTTTAATGTTGTCACAGGCTGATTACATTGGGAAGGTTCTGAGAAGATTCAGCACGCTGGAAGCAAAGGCAGTCTCTATTCCCCTGGCGAGCCACTTCAAACTATCAAAGGAGCAATCACCAAAGACGGCAGAAGAGGTGGAGTACATGGCAAAAGTTCCATACGCATCAGCTGTGGGAAGCCTGATGTATGCCATGGTCTGTACTCGACCTGACATTGCTCATGCAGTGGGAGTTGTGAGCAGGTATATGGCTAACCCTGGGAAACAACATTGGGAAGCTGTGAAGTGGATACTGAGGTATTTGAAGGGCAGCAAGGAGGTATCTCTGTGCTTTGGGAAAGGAACTTCATTGCAGGGGTATGTGGATGCTGACCTTGGAGGCGATGTCGACAGCAGGAGGAGTACCACGGGTTATGTTTTTACTTGTGGAGAGACTACGGTAAGTTGGATATCACAATTGCAGAAGGTGGTGGCTTTATCCACCACAGAGGCAGAATACATTGCTGTAACAGAAGCTGGGAAAGAGATGGTTTGGCTGAAAAACTTCTTGGATGAATTGGAAAGAAAGCGAGAGGAGAATGTATTGCACTGTGATAGTCAGAGTGCTATACATCTTGCCAAGAACCCAGTGTTTCATGCCCGGACGAAGCACATTCAGTTGAAGTACCATTTCATCAGAGGTTTGATACAGGATGGGTTGCTAACTTTGCAGAAGATATGTGGAACCAACAATCCGGCAAACATGTTGACAAAGCCTATGGTGATACAGAAGTTGAGGCACTGCTGTGCCTCTGTTGGTCTCCACTGATGAACGGAGGATGAGAGGCAGAATGATGGAGGACTTGATGGGAGCAGAAGAGGAAAACAGTTTGTATTTCATGAATCTGTGAAAACACGGCACTGGTGAGTGAAGAAGAGGAAGAACTTAGATTAAGTAAGTCGTCTTCATCAGTTGCATCGAAGCATAACAGTGCAGCAGATCAGGCTACAAGTGGGAGATTGTTGGATTGGTGTTGCCCGATCCGGTTGGGCCGAATGCTTGTGGCCCGCAACCGACAGGCACTGTAGCGGTGCGGACTTCGGGGTCAACAGTACTGTAGCGCTTTTGACAAAGCCAGTCGTCGTTCACTGTAGCGACGCGGACCACTTTTTCGAATAGTGATCGTCTTCTCCATTTGTTTTATAGCCCATTTCGGGCTAGGGTTTTAAGTTGACAATCCTCTGTAATTTCTGTGCTCCCGAATCATAGTGAAATTCTGCCTCTCCCGTGGACGTAGGGATTTTTCCCGAACCACGTAAATCGCCGTGTTCATTGTTGCTTTTCTTTCTTTCGTTTTCTCCTTTTCTATCGTTGTGACTCCCGGCGATTCCGCAACACTTACATGTTCAAGCGTAGTTGGACCAGGGTCTTACCTGGGAGGGGGTTTGAGTAGTTGTTCAATAAAAAGTTTTATCCGCACACCTTCCAGCCAGCAAAGATGACAGATTTCTTCTAGCCAGCAAAGACGACAGATTTCTTCCAGCCGAAACAAGTATGTTTGTGACTGAACATGTTGCTTGATTCACACACTAGGTTTGTTTCGCGCCAGAGGTAGCTATTAGCGAAAGGTTGAAGGAACGAATATTCAAGGCAGGTCTACATTCTGATATTCGTTCAGGTAATCATGTTATATATTACAAATTATACAGAGATAGTGAACAAGACGCTGGTGGGAGAAAGAGATTTTGCAGGGAATCCTAATAGAGGGGAAACCTTCGTTCATCCAAGTACAGACGGGAACTCCAGTACAAGGAATAAGTGGAAAAGAGAGAGTTATTTCGGGAAAGGAGAATCGGTCTATGGGATCAGTCTCTTATTCACCACGTCGCAACAATGTACCAGGTTGCTTTCAGTGTGGCTTTCTTCCGCACAAGGAGTGTATTGCACACCACCTAGGGATTGTCAAAATTGTGGCAAAAATGGCATCTCAAGAAATATTGTCTTAGACCTCCAAAGTCAACAGGAGGAGATGGCTTGAACCAGTCTCATGTCTCTCATGCTCAATCGGGACGATCTTATCAGAATGGTTCTCGCCCTCAAAATCGGGTAAACCAGGATGACTTCAGGAACACCTTGATTGTCCAAACGACGCCACGACAAAGGAGCAAGGACTGTTCTATGGGAGCTGATCGGCAGTTATATGGAGATGATCAGGCTATTTCGACTGAGCAATCAGGTCCCTCGACGATGCGAGGTGTCATTCTTTTGAACTCGGCCCTTAAAAATATCTTATTTGATATTGGTGCATCACATTCTTTTCTTGTTTCTCATGTGGATGAACAATTGGACTTGCACGTGGAGATGATGCCCCACGTCATGAGCATCAAGATGCCTCTCGGTCAGCAAAAATGCAAAGGATTCAAGTGCTCAGCATGTACCATTTCCTCTAGGAGTTTATTGTCTTAGAGAGGGACATTTTCAATTTAATCTTTGGAATGGACTGGTTGGTGGAATTCGAAGCTCATATTGATTATTGTGCTCAACAAGTAACTTTAACATCCCCAGATGAAGTTGTTCATTTATTCAAAAGGGATTGGGATATGAATGTTGGCAGAGCGGGACCTTCAATGGCAGTAGATGGAACCATTTCTAGTCAGTCGACAGTAATGACTTTGCATGCTACAGATGAAACTGGAGATAGGACTTGTAACGACCCAAAATTTTATCAATGAAATTTCCCTTCTTATAGTTATGTCATATAGTATAAATCACACAGTCACGTATAGAACACAATACAAACTTTATAAATGAAGAATAAATGAAATAAATAGAAATTAAGAAACCTATACCAATGGAATAATAACATGACCTTTAAAATAGTAATGTGACCATTAGGAATAGTAAAGCGACCAATATAAAGTATAAATAAAATTTGGGTATCTTTTAAATGAAAATATAATATATTTCTATCTTGGATTAAGTAAATAAATGTTTTAAAAACAATAAATTAAGTGTTGGTATTTTTATGAAACCTAACTCTTTATTTACAATTTAATAATTAATACAATGATTTAAAAGAAAATTTATTTTCATAAAATATATTCACAAACTAATATTTTGTGGTCTTATGATTATAAGATAATTTTACGAGACCTTAATTAATTTTTCAAAGTTTTACAAAATCAATTATAATTTTAAATTCAGTATTTTCCAAATAAATGATGATTTTAATTAAAAAACATATTTCTCATATTTATAAAATTATTTTCATAAAATGAAATCCATTTTTAAAATCTATATGTTGAAAAATGATTGGGGTGAATTTTAAGGATTTTTCTAAAAAAAATTGAATTTTTTGTGAATAGTGAAATACGGTAATTTACGGTATAAGCTAAATACATGAATTATTGAGTCATGGATGATGTATGACTGATGTAGGCACCATTGGTTCGAACTCACATACATTAGTTACTGTACTTAGTCACAAAAATCCACACTATTGATAGTCTTGAGCCGAAATAATAAACAAATGAATAAAATAATGAAAAACACTCTTCTCCTTCCACAATAAATATCACCTCTCACCACACCTTCAAATCCTTGAATCTTGTCCAAATTCTGCCCAATTCTCTTCCCAAGTCTCTCCCCCCACGTCCAGGAACCTTTGGTCTCAACAAAAGACCAAACCCAATTGCCCTAAAGAGGTTCTCAAGGAGAAGAAATTTAAGAAGTAAAATATTCATTCGTTTTTTTTTTAAAAATCAATTTCTTTTCTTATCTTCTCCTCACCGCCCTATCCCAAAATGGCAGATAACTTCAATATCTTTTATTTACTGGAATTTTATTATGTTAGCGATATATCCACCATCAATTCTCTTCTATTCCCCTATTGTTCTAAAAATGAAAACGTTGTCCGTGAGGTGTCAATTTACCACCTTCGTGGAAGATGATTTTTTGTTTTCTAATACCGCCTTTAAGGCTAGTCATAAAACCATTATAATGGTTAAACCAAATTATAAAATGTATATTACAACTTATTTAGTGTTCTAGAACCAAAAAAAATATACATGATATTAATTAATAAAATAAAACGAGTTCGTGATGATCGAAAAAATGTCAAAATAATCGAAACGGATGTTATTAATGTTTTATTTAATGAATCATCCTCATATCTGGAAACAAAATGATATATATAAGACCATTTAATCTTCTGAAGTTCATTAATAACATATAATTTTAATTCTGAATAACTATTCTCATTTTAGATGATCTTTCATACATGTATACAAGTGAACAAATCATGAAAACCAAAAAAACGAACACTCCTGAACGATGAAATTGTATATTATAACTCATCAAAAAAAACTATAAATGAACTTAATAAAATTATACTAAATCAAATACATGTAAAAAATGTTCGGAATTAGTTAATTAATAGATTTAATTTGACTATCCAGGACATTAAGTACAAATGCAGAATACTTTCAGACATAAGGTAAGGGATTCTCTCTGAACCCCCATTTTTTTCCTTCAGGTTACGCTTTCTCTCTCTTTATCCCAATGTAATTCTTAATTCTTCTTATGTACTCCTACGTTCTGTATGTATGTTCCAAACATATGTTCCTAGCCCAATTCTTCTTTCTTTGGCGGGGAAATACATGTTTTATAAGGTTTCATTATCAATTCATGAAAAACTTTCATAAAAAACTATCATGAAAAACTATCACGGTTCATTTCTGGTTTTATGCAAACAATTATACCTTGTTCGCTTTAAAGACTTATATTTTCTCTTAAACCGCACTAAAGAGACTCGTTTTTAAAGTTTCTTAAACACTCTTTCTACATGTTTTCACTTCAGTTGAACATCATTTATCATGATCTACGCCTATTTTACCTAACGAATGTCCATATATGATTTAAATACATTTTTTCATGGATACTTTTATGATACGTTCATTTGTTATGCCTTATGAGATGATTACAATACTCATTTCTTTCCATGAGTAACCCTTGTTGGATTGGTGTAGCCCGATCCATTCTGGATGATGTTTGGGTTGAATGTTTTCGGCCCGCACTGCATGCCAGCCCGCAACTTTCGCGGGTCGAGCTCCACGGTGAGCTCGTTGGGGGTTGCAGGGGGCAACGCGCCCCTGCTCTGAGGGTCCGGGGGCCGAAACCCCCCGGTCCAAATTTTGAAGACTAGCAACTCTGACTATTGTAGCAAAGCTAACCGACTGACACCGACAATGCACTGTAACGGTGCAGACTTCAGAGTCAACATTATCGTAGCTCCTTGGACTTGCAGCCGACACCCACTATAGCACTTGTAACTTGGGTGGCCGTCTTTCACTGTAGCGACGCGGACTTCCAACCGTCTTTCACTGTAGCACAGCGGACTTTCCAACGGTTGGTGGAATAGTGTTTTGTCCTCTACATTAGCCCACTTCGGGCTAGGGTTGTGGGTGTGTGAGAACTCTGAAAAACTCCCTGTAAATTGTGCTTCCAAATTATAGTGATTTTATGCCTCCGTGGACGTAGGGATTATTCCCGAACCACATAAATTTTTGTGTTTTCGTTTCTTTTTTTTCCCCTTATACTCTTCTGTGATCTGCGTTTTGTTTCGTTGCTCACGACGTTTCTGCATCAACCCTTATGTTTATTTTGATTCTTCATGTGGCACACATATACATGAACATGTTATGATGGGTGCATCCAGAAAGTGCTCCAATGCATTGGGTAATGTTTTAGTCTCATGAGACGTCATGTTGAGACGGGGAGTAAACATGATTCCTTTATGAGACTTTGTCCGCCATGTGTAATGGTCTTGGCAGTTAGCCTTGACTCATGTTTATGTCATGTTGCATGTTATTGTCACATTCCTATGATGTTATGATTACATGATCTCATGTTCTACATGTTATGCTCCCTTATGTTTATTCATGTTTCATGTCTTTTTATGTCATCATGTTATGTCTTCTAACTCATGTGTTGTGATATATTTCTATGTTTATTCCCTTATTGGGTTTTTTAGCTCATCCAATTGTTCATTTATTCCCCAAGTTATCCTATGCAGGTGTAAAAGCTAAAAGGAAGTTAGTAGCTCTTTATGAAAAATAAATAAAATATGTTTTTATTTTGGTTCCATGTTTTCAATTTTATACACCTAATCTTCCAAAGACACTAGACTTTATGATCCTTGGTTTGTATTTGAAGGCCGGTTATGCTTAAAATCATGTAATAATATATGTAAAAAATTAGGGTCGTTACAGTTGGTATTAGAGCACGGACTAGTTATTTTAGAAAGTTAGGACTGGAAAACTTTAGTAAGAACACTAGGGACAATTCTATCACCATGGATAACTTAGATTGAAACTTAGGGAATCACAAGTTAGGATATACTTTTCATTTATAAGTTATCCCTTTAATGTCAACGATTTCTCATTCATGTGTTTAAAAGTTTAAAAATTCTCATCCAAAAGTTCATTTCGGATGAAGCAAATGATTAGAACCATAATCAAATAGTGAAAGGTAAGATTATCGTCTATGGTTCTACGCATTCTTTCATATCTTGCAAGTTTAGTAAAACTATTAAACACCACCTCAAAATATAGAGGTTGAGTTATCTATGAAACAGCAAATGGGGCAATTATTACATCCAAAGTTTATAACTCCTCCCCAGTTAATGTTTGTGGACTGAACCTCCCAACAAATCTCGTCTTACTTTGGTAGAATTTGATGTTATATTGGGCATGGATTGATTATCTTTATACAAAGCCAACGTCAACTGTCGAGAAAGCGAGATCGCTCTTCACATCCCAAAGCGTCCTCCAATTTTGTACAAGTGTAAGGAGGAAGATGAATCACCTTCAGAATCATCGTCTCAATTGTGGATATTGTTGCCTTATGAGCAAGCATACCTAGCTCAAATGTTTGAGACAAATGAAAGAATCATGCTCGAAGACATGCCCATTGTAAGGGACTACATTGATGTGTTCCAACAGTGGGAGCTTGCTGGTTCTGGAAAACGTGAGGTACATCCCTGGTTTAAGAAGAAATCTCATTTCTGTGGGACAGTTTGATGATGCAGGGTTGAGTACCACGTTCACTGGCGGTGCATGGAAGATCACCAAAGGAGCTATGGTCATAGCTCGTGGAGCAAAGAATGGTACCCTATATAACATGACAGAAACTTGCATGGACATGGCTGCATTACTCAAAACTGAAGGAAATTCACAACTGTGGCACAACAGGCTAGGCCACATGAATGAGAAGGGGATGAAGGTGCTGGCAACAAAAGGGTTGCTACCAGAGCTGAAGTCAGTGGATGTTGGCCTATGTGAAGATTGTATCTTTGGAAAGTAGTAGAAGGTGTCTTTTGCAAAATGAGGTAGAACACCGAAGGCTGGGAAGCTGAACCTGGTGCACACAGATGTTTGGGGGCCTGCACCAGTACATTCCCTTGGAGGGTCACAATACTATGTGGCATTCATCGATGACTCAACAAGGTATGGGTTTACTTTCTAAAAAGTAAATCTGATGTGTTTAAAATGTTTCAGAAGTGGAAGGTCATGGTGGAGAATGAGTCAGAAGCTAAGCTGAAATGTTTGAGGTCTGACAACAGTAGAGAGTATGGCAGCCAGGAGTTCATAGAATTATGTTCTGATAATAGAATTCGGTGGGAGAAAAATATCCCAGGAACACCACAGCAGAATGGTGTAGCTGAAAGGATGAATAGGACGTTGAATGAACGTGCCAGAAGCATGAGGTTACACTCGGGGTTGCCCAAAACCTTCTGGGCTGATGCAGTGAACATGGCAGCTTATCTGGTCAATAGAAGTCCATCTGTGCCAATGGGAGAACGTTTACCCGAAGAGCTCTGGTCTTGGAAGGAGGTAAGACTCTCACATTTACGAGTCTTTGGCAGTTTGGCATATGTTCATATTGATGCTAATGCAAGGGACAAGCTTGATGTTAAGTCCAAGCCATGTTTCTTTATTGGCTATGATGTTGACGAGTTTGGTTACCGCTTTTGGAATGATCTCAAGAAGATGGTCATCAGGAGCCAGAATGTGGTATTCAATGAAGGTGTCATGTACAAAGATCGTCATGTAGCTGAAGATGAAAATGGGAACATTGAATCAGAGTGCAAAGAGCAAGTGGAGCTTAAAGGTGTATCTGAGCATGAGAGATCTGAACCGGTGGAACCTACTACTCCAGTAGAGTTGAGGAGATCAATGAGGGTGAGAAGGCATGTGCAAAGGTATTCACCATCCCTGCATTATCTATTATTGACCGGCGGTGGAGAACCAGAATGCTTTGAAGAGGCAATGCAGCTGAAGGAGTCGAGCAAGTGGGAGTTGGCTATAAACGAGGAGATTTCCTCATTGCATGATAACAACACTTGGGAGCTGACACCCCTGCCAACAGAAAAGAAGGCATTGCAGAACAAGTGGGTCTACCGGGTCAAGGAAGAACATGATGGCAAGAGGAGGTTCAAGGCAAGGCTTGTGGTGAAAGGCTTCGAACAGAAGGAGGGAGCGGATTTCACTGAAATATTCTCACCAGTAGTGAAGCTTACCACCATCTGGGTGGTTCTCAGCATTATGGCGTCAGATGACTTGCACCTTGAGCAGCTTGATATCAAGACTGTTTTCCTTATTGGAGATTTGGAGGAGGATATCTACATGCAGCAGCCAGAGGGATATGTAGTATCTGGGAAGGAAAACCTGGTGTGCAAACTCCAGAAGAGCTTATATGGACTGAAGCAAGCACCGAGGCAGTGGAACAAAAAGTTTGATTCATTTATGTCTAAAAATGAATATAAACGATGTGGCATGGATCAATGTTGCTACATCAAGTCTTTTGGTGATGAATACATTATATTACTTCTGTATGTGAATGACATGCTCATTGCAGGATCTTGTATGCAGAGGATTAATGAGCTGAAAGGGCAGTTGGCTGAGGAGTTTGAAATGAAAGATCTTGGAGAAGCTGGCAAGATTCTGGGGATGAAGATCAAGAGAGACCGCAGAGCTGTAACGTTGATGTTGTCACAGGATGATTACATTGAGAAGGTTCTGAGAAGATTTAGTAGGATGGAAGCAAAGGCAGTCTTTATTCCCCTGACGAGCCATTTCAAACTATCAAAGGAGCAATCACCGAAGACAGTAGAAGAGGTTGAGTACATGGCAAAAGTTTCATGCGCATCAGCTGTTGGAAGCCTGATGTATGCCATGGTCTGTACTCGACCTGACATCGCTCATGCAGTGGGAGTTGTGAGCAGGTATATGGCTAACCCTGGAAAACAACATTGGGAAGCTGTGAAGTGGATACTGAGGTATTTGAAAGGCGGTAAGGAGGTATCTATGTGCTTTGGGAAAGGAAATTCATTGCAGGGGTATGTGGATGCTGACTTTGGAGGCGATGTCGACAGCAGGAGGAGTACCACGGGTTATGTCTTTACCTGTGGAGGAACTGCGGTGAGTTGGATATCACAATTGCAGAAGGTGGTGGCTTTATCCACCACAGAGGCAGAATACATTGTTGTAACAGAAGCTGGAAAAAAGATGGTTTGGCTGAAGAACTTCTTGGATGAATTGGGAAGAAAGCGAGAGGAAAATGTATTGCACTGTGACAGTCAGAGTGCTATACATCTTGCAAAGAACCCGGTATTTCATGCCCGGACAAAGCATATTCAGTTGAAGTACCATTTCATCAGAGGCTTGATACAGGATGGGTTGTTGACGCTGCAGAAGATTTGTGGAACCAACAATCCGGCAGACATGTTGACAAAGCCCATGGTAATACAGAAGTTGAGGCACTATTGTGCCTCTATTGGTCTCCACTGATGAATGGAGGATGAGAGGCAGAATAATGGAGGATATGATGGGAGCACAAAAGGAAAACAGCTTGTATTTCATGAATCTGTGAATGGAAATCACGCACTGGTGAGTGAAGAAGATGAAGAACTCAGATTAAGTAAGTTGTCTTCATCAGTTGCATCGAAGCATAGTAGTGCAATGGATCAGGCTCCAAGTGGGAGATTGTTAGATTAGTGTAGCCTGATTCGGTTGGGCCGAATGCTTGTGGCCCGCAACTGTAGCATCTCTGACCACTATAGCAAAGCTGACCGACCGACACCGACAGGTACTGTAGCAATGCGGACTTCGGAGTCAGTAGTACTGTAGCATTTTTGACAAAGGTGATCGTCGTTCACTATAGCAACGCGAACTTACTTTTCGGAACAGTGATCGTCTTCTCCATTTTATAGCCCATTTTCAGGCTAGGGTTACTACTACAAAAACTTTGTATTTTGTACTCCCGATATAGTGAATTTTCTGCCTCTCCGTGGACGTAGGGTTATTCCCGAACCACGTAAATTTGTGTGTCCCGTGTCTATTTTTTCTTTCTGCATTCTTCTTTCGTTTCTCGTTTCTGTCGTTGTGACTCCCGACAATTCCGCAACAGGAACACAAGAAGCACTTGAATATTGTGCTAAAGACTTCGCGAATGGAGAAACTATATGCAAAGTACAGTAAATGTGAGTTTTGGATTAAGTATCATTCTTAGAGCATGTTATCACCAGTAAAGGGATATTTGTGGACCATTCTAAGACAAAGGCAATCGAAAAGTGGCTTAGGCCAACATCTGTAACGGATATCAGTAGTTTCCTTGGTCTAGCTGGGTACTACCGACGATTTGTGAGAAACTTCTCACCATTGTCAAACCCACTAACCAAACTGACTCAAAAGGGAGAAAAGTTTGTTTGGACCAGTGAATGTGAAGATTGTTTCAAAGAGTTGAAAAAGAGCCTTATCACTGCACCAGTACTCACTCTTCTGAAAAATAGAAAACTCTTTGTGATGTCTAGCCATGCTTCAAAAAAGGGTTTGGGATGTGTACGGATGCAAAATGATAAAGTGATAACCTACGCCTCAAGACAGTAGAAAATTCATGGGAAAATCTACCCCACGTATGATCTGGAGCTGGCGGTTGTGATCTTCGCATTGAAAATCTGGCGGCATTATCTCTGTGGGGAGAAGTGTGAGATATATATTGATCATAAAAGCCTCAAATATATATTCACACAGAAGAAGCTTAATATGCGCCAGCGAAGATGATTAGAGCTCATCAAGGATTATGACGGCTCAATCATCCTGATAAAGCAAATAAGGTGGCAGATACTTTAAGTAGAAAGGATTTTGCATCTTTATCAATGATGAGAATTGAAAAAGATCAAATCTTCTTAGACCTGCAAAGAATGGACATGGGAATCATTAAGGAAGGAACATCATTAATCCTTTCTCAAATGATTGCTCAATCATTCATTATGGAGAAAATAAATGATGCTCAAAGAAATGATGAGGAAATTCAGAAAAAGGTGGAAGCTATTAGAAATGAGAAATCCTCAAGAGTTCAAAATTGATGAGGAAGGATTCGTAAGATTTGGGTCACGACTATTGTACCATCCAATCCAAAGATAAAAGAAAGAGCTTCTGAATGACGCACATAGCTCAACTTTCTCTATTCAACCAAGAATCACAAAGATGTATCGAGATCTTCGAAAACACTATTGGTGGGACAATATGAAAGAGATCGCTGGATATACATCAAAATGTCTGGTATGTCAGCAAGTGAAGGCTAAAAGGCAAAAGTTTAAGGGGATGATGCAACCATTACTCATACCAACATGAAAATGAGAAAACATCACCATGGATTGTGTAACTAGACTTCCAAAGGCATCCAAAGTAAATAATGTTATATGGGCCATTGTGGATCATCTTACAAAGGCAGCTCACTTTATCGCAGTTCGAGAGGACTTCTCACTTGATCAACTTGCACGGATATACATCAAAGAAGTGGTGAGCCTGCATGGAGTACCACTATTGATTGTATCCGATCGAGATCCGAGATTTACCTCCAAGTTCTGGAAAAGTCTCCAACATGCTTTAAACACTGAGTTGAACTTCAGTATGGTCTATCATCCTCAAACTGATGGTCAATCTGAGCGGACTATTCAGACACTGAAAGACATGTTGACAGCGTGTTATATGGACTTCAAGGGAGGATGAGACTAACATCTACCTCTGGTCGAGTTCTCTTACAACAATAGTTTCCACTCGAGCATCCAAATGGCTCCGTATGAAGCCCTATATGGGAAAAGATGAAAAACACCAGCACGCTGAAATGAAGTCGGTGAACGTAAGCTGCTAGGGCCTGAAATGGTCGAAGAAATAGTGGAAAAGGTGAAAACCATTCAACAGCACATCAAGGCAGCTCAAAGTCGACAGAAAAGCTATGCACACAATCGTCGACGGGGCTTGAAGTTTAAGGTCAGAGACATGGTATTCCTCCGCATATCTCCATAGAAGAGGATCATGAGATTTAGGAAGAAAGGAAAGCTAAGTCTCAGCTACATCAGCCCCTTCGAGATTCTTGATCGTGTCGGAGTCGTGGCCTATTGACCAGCACTTCCACCAACCATATCTCAAGTACACGATATATTCCATGTATCCCTCTTGAGGAAGTACATATCAGATCCCTCACATGTACTGGATTCAGATGTGGTACAATTGGAAAATGATCTCTCTTATGAGGAGCAATCAATCTACGCAATCAAAGTACTATGGCAGAACCATAAGTACGAAGAGGCAACATGAGAACCGAATGAAGCAATAAAGGAGAAGTATCATCACCTGTTTTCAACTTAGAATGTAAAACAAAATTTTGAGGGCGAAATTTCACAAGGGGGGAAGAATGTAACGACCCAAAATTTTATCAATTAAATTTCCCTTTTTATAATTATGTCATATAGTATAAATCACATAAAGTCACATAGAGAACACAATATAAACTTTATAAATGAAGAATGAATGAAATAAAAAGTATTTATAAAAATTAAAGAATCTATACCAATGAAATAGTAACATGACATTTGGAATAATAATGTAACCATTCGGAATGGTAAACCGACCAATAGAATACTAACTTCACCTACGAAAGTATAAATAAAATTTGCGTATCTTTTAAATGAAAATATGATATATGTATATCTTGGAATAAGTAAATAAATGTTTTAAAAACAATAAATTAAATGTTGGTATTTTTGTGAAACCTAAATGTTTATTTACAATTTTATAATTAATACAATGATTTAAAAGAAAATTTATTTTCATAAAATATATTCATAAATTAATATTTTGTTGTCTTATGATTATAAGATAATTGTATGACCATAATTAATTTTTCAATGTGTTGTAAAATCAATTATAATTTTAAAATCGATATTTTCAAAATAAATGATGATTTTAATTAAAAATTAAATTTCTTATATTTAGAAAATTATTTTCATAAAATGGAGTCAATTTTTGAAATCTACACGTCGAAAAATGGTTGAGGTGAACTTTTGGGATTTTTCTAAAAAAAATGAATTTTTGGTAAATAGTGAAATACGGTAATTTACGATATAAGCTAAATACATGAATTATTGATTCATGGACAATGTATGACTGATATAAGCACCATTGGTTCGAACACACATGCACTAGTTACTGTACATGGTCACAATAATCCACACTATTGATAGTCTTGAGCCAAAATAATAAACAAATGAATAAAATAATGAAACACTTTTCTCCTCTCACTGTAAATACCACCCCTTCTCCTCACACCTCCGAAGTCTTGAAACTTGTCCAAATTTTTCTCAATCATTTTCCCCATGTCCAAGAGCTTTTGGTCTCAACAAAAGATCAAACTCAATTGCCTTAAGGAGGTTCTTAAGGAGAAGAAGTTCAAGAGGTAAAATCCTATTTCGTTTTCTTTTAATTTCTTTTCAATTTCTTTTCCTTATCCTCTCCTCACCACCCTATCCCAAAGTGCCATAATAACTCAGTATCTTTTATATATTGAAATTTTATTATGTTAAAGGTATATCCATCATCAATTCTCTTTTATTCCCCTTTTGTTCTAAAAATGAAAACATCGTCCATGAGGTGTCAATTCACCACCTTCGTGGACGATGATTTTTCGTTTTCTAATACTGTTTTCAATACTGGTCATAAAACCATTATAATGATTAAACCAGATTATAAAATGTATATTACAACTTATTTAGTGTTCTGGAACCAATATATATAGATAATATTAATTAATAAAATAAAACTAGTTTGTGATTATCTAAAAAACACCAAAATAATCTAAACGGTTATCATTAACGTTTTATCTAATGAATCATCCTCATATCTGAAAACAAAATGATATATAAGACCATTTAATCTTCTAGAAGTACATTAATAACATATAATTTCAATTCTGAATAACTATTCTCATTTTACATGATCTTTTATGCGTGTATACAAGTGAACCGATCAAGAAAACCAAGAAAACAAACACTCGAACGATGAAATTGTATCTTATAACTCATCAAAAAAGCCATAAATGAACTTAATAAAATTATACTAAATCAAATACATGTAGAAAAGGATCTGAATTAATTAATTAATGGATTTAATTTGATTATCCGGAACATTAAGTACAAATGAAGAGTACTTCCGAACATAAAGGGATTCTTTCAGAACTCCCATTTTTTTCTTTCAGGTTACGCTTCCTCTCCCTTTACCCCAATGTAATTCTTAATTCTTCTTATGTACTCCTACATTCAGTATGTATGTTCCAAACATATGTTTCTAGCCCAATTCTTCTTTCTTTGACGGGGAAATACATGTTTTATAAGGTTCTCTTCTCGATTACTCTTGATAAGCAAGTCCGTTTAAAGAGAACTTCATGATTTCTTACCAATTTTCAAAAGCACTTCATAATCTGTTTTAAGCTACCACTATTTTTCTAAAATCATTCATTTTATCATGAAAACTATTCTTGTTCATTTCTGGTTTTATGCAAACAATTATACCTTGCCCGCTTTAAAAAGTCTTATATTTTCCCTTAAACCTCACTAGAGGCTCATTTCTAAAGTTTCTTAAACACTCTTTCTACATGTTTTCACTTTAGTTGAACATTTATTATGATCTATGCCTATTTTACCTTATGAATGTCCATGTATGATTTAAATTCATTCTTTCATGGACACTTTTATGATACGCTCATTTGTTATGTCTTATGACATGATTACGATACTCATTTCTTTCTATGGGTAACCCTTTTGTTTATGTTTGATTCTTCATGTGGCACACATATGCATGAACATGTTATAATGGGTGCACTCATATAGCGCTCCAATGCATTGGGTAATGTTTTAGTCTCATGAGACGTCATATTGGGATAGGGAGTAAACCCGATTCCTTTATAGGACTTTGTCCGCCATGTAGAATGGTCTTGACAGTTAGCCTTGACTCGTGCTTATGTCGTGTTGCGTGTTGTGGCCACATTCCTGTGATGATATGATTACACGATCTCGTGTTCTACATGTTATGTTTCTTTATGTTTATTCATGTTCCATAGCTTTTTATGTCATCGTGTTATGCCTTCTAAACCATGTGTTATGCTATATTCCTATGTTTATTCTCTTACTGGACTTTAAACACATCCATTTGTTCGTGTATTCCTCAGGTTATCCTATGCAGATGTAAGAGTTAAAAGAAAGTTAGGAGTTCTTTATAAAGATTAAATAAAAGATGTTTTTATTTTCGTTCCATGTTTTCAGTTTTATGTTCCTAATCTTTCAAATACGCTAGACTTTACGATCTTTGGTTTGTATTTGAAGGTTCGTTATGCTTAAAATCATCTAATAATATGTGCAAAAGGTTAGGGTCGTTATAGGACTCTTCCTACAATAGTGGACCGATACCCAGATGTCTTTCTGAACGATTTCTTTGGGCTACCCCTTAAACGGGAAATCGAATTTTCTATCGATCAACTTCCGTAAAGAAGCATTATTTCACTTTCGTTATATAGAATGGCTCCAACATAGTTGCGGGAATTAAAGGTCCAGCTAAAAGAATTAGAGAGCAGGGCTTCATTAGACCATGTATCGCCTTGGGCTGCTCCAGTTCTGTTCGTAAAGAAAGCAGACAGTTTGCTTCGATTGTGTGTCAACAATCGTAAACTAAATCAAGTAACGATCAAGAATCAGTATTCTCTTCCACGAATCGAGGATCTGTTTGATCAATTGAATGGAGACACGTGGTTCTCTAAGATTGATCTACGATCTTGATATCATCAACTCACAGTCGGGAATAAGGATATTTCAAAGACAGCATTTCGGAGTCGATACAACCATTACGAATACATTGTAATGTCCTTTGGTCTGACGAATGCACCTGAAGTTTTCATGGCCTTGATGAACCATATCTTCCACAGATATCTTGATTCCTTTGTCGTGGTATTTATTAACGATATTTTGGTTTACTCTTGAAGCACGGATGACCATGAGGGGCACTTGAAGATTGTATTGAGCACATTGCGCGATCACCGACTTTATGCTAAATATTCTAAATGCGACTTCTGGATAAAAGTTCATTTCCTCGAGCATGACATTTCTGAACAAGGCATATCAGTTGACCCTAGGAAGATAGAAGCAGCCAATTCTTGGCAGTCACTCAAGAATGTCTTTGAGATACGCAATTTTCTGGGATTAATTGGCTATTATCGTCGCTTTGTCCGAGATTTCTTTAAGCTTGTTTCTCTCATGATTGCATTAACAAGGGCATTTGATTCCATTGGACTAAAGATTATCAGAAAACCTTTCAAGAGCTCAAAGCTCGTCTCACTTCGGCACCTATCCTTGTCTTACTAGAACCAAGTCATGGCTATGTGGTATATTGTGATGTGTCTGGATTGGGACTAGATTGTGTTTTTATGCAGGGAGATCATGTTGTGGTCTATGGGTTGAGATAGTTGCGAACAAATGAAAAGAATTCTTTGACGCGCAACCTAGAATCAGCTGTAGTGGCCCATGCCTTCAAGACATGGCGCTAATATCTCTTTGGGGAAAAGTTCAATATTTTCACTGATCATAAAAGCTTGAAATATATCTTCTCTTAGAGAGATATGAACTTAAGGAACCGACGTTGGATAAAGTTGTTGCAGAAACGCTAGGAATCACACGACAGATATTTGCAGATGAAGAAAAGACAAAACAAAAGAAAAAGAAGAAGAAGAAGAAGAACACAAACACAGCGATTTACGTGCTTCGGGAAAAATCCTTACGTCCACGGAGAGCCAAAATCACTCACTATGAAATTCGAGAACACAATTACAAGGAGATCTCAAAGTTTCTCACACACAAAACCCTAGCTCGAAATGAGCTAATAAAGATGACGAAGTACTGTGCCACCAAACGCACAGCAAGTCCACTGTGCTACAGTGAAGGGTGGCTGGAAGCCCACACTGCTACAGTGTTGCGGCCACCAAGTACAAGCTGCTACAGTGGTCGGTGGCAAAAAGTCTACGGAACTATAGTACCATTGTCTCCAAAGTCCGAGCTGCTACAGTAGTCATGCCAAAGTCTGGAAAGAACATGTGTTGGTCTGTGGGGTTCAGTTGTTACAATGGTATCAAAGACGATACCCATCCAGAAGTGCAGTTGCACTACCTAGGTAGAAATGTAGGGTCCACAACAGGGAGGATGTGCTCAAAAGGGGGTGATTGTAACACTCCATAAAGATAAAGGATTGAAAGGCTAAATGTTATTATCCTGTCAACAAGGTAAACCATTCTTTTTGAGAGCTTACCTGATTAGAATTCCACAGTTAAAGAGGTTTGGCCTGGAGTAGTGATCAGGATGGATGACCTCCTGAAAAGTTTCCCTGGATGTGTGTGATTGAGGACAAAGCACGCAGGAAAAAATATGTGTTGGCATATAGGGACAGTCATTAGTCTGATGATCCGTTCGGGCATGTGGGTGGGCCCTAGGTAGGGGACCATGTGTCTGCGGGGCAACTGGTGGTGTATGGCGGGCCAGGACCCAACACCCATGTTAAGGCGAGGTGTTTGTGGTGTCAGTGGGGCCCAGTTGTTATAGGGTACAGCCTCCTCACAATACTTCTTTAGACTCTTGTTGGTTGACAGCCTCTAGCGTTCGGGGAGGCACGCCTAAGGTTTTGTTGCGGACCGAGTCGGGGCACCAGTCGAGTAGCCTCCAAACCGGGACATTACAAAGTGGTATCAGAGTTGTATTTATCTTTGTCTTACTGTTTTCGGGATTTAGTAGACCAAAGATTTAGGAATGTGTCGGAGCCTGTAATGGATATCGGACCGGTGCGTTGAAAACACTTGCTCCGGTAAGAAGTCCGGGTTACCAAGGGATGGGATTGATGTTTTGGCCGACATTGTTACAATTGGATATGATTTTCACCTCAAGTGACTCAGATGGATGTTTGACATTCTTGATCTATTATGGGTTCTAGCTCTTGGCCCGTTGGCAAGAGACCAGTGATTGGATTTTACTCTTAGCTATGAAGGCAAGAGGTGTCTCATGCATCATATCAAACACATAGGATCCACATGATATAGGTCTGCTAGTGTGATTGTTTTCACTGGCGACTGGGGCTCAGCGGTTTAAAGTGTCAGCAACTACTCATGTGTCGTTTTCCCATATAAGTACTTAGTGGCATTCTACTCAGTTGGGTCGACTTGTCTATATGTTTTATTCTGGTGGCAGATCTTATGGATCCAATAGTGATGATGGTGGAGCGATCCCTCTAGTGGGAGGCGTGCAGAGACCCTAGTGGGTCAGGATAGGCACGTGGTGCCTAAAGCATTAAACCCTTGGTAGACTGTAGTCTTTCGGCCTCAGTTATTTAAAGTATCAATAACGACCTATATGGTGCTTTTCCCGTATAGCTTGGAATGACACTCTACTTAACTGAGTCATTGATCGTGTTTCTCTTGGCATTGATCATCTAGGACAATGTCGTTGTGTGTGTGTAGACGTTGACAGAGGAGGTTATGATTCTTGAGGGGGCAATCGTGTTTCCCGATCACATCACCCGACTAGGACAATGTCGTTGTGTGTGTGTAGACGTTGACAGAGAAGGTTATGATTCTTGAGTCGTTGATCGTGTTTCCCTTGGCATTGATCATCTAGGACAACGTCGTTGTCTGTGTGTAGACGTTGACAGAGGAGGTTATGATTCTTGAGGGGGCAATCGTGTGTATGGATGTTCGGTGAGAATCAGCGCCCTAATAGGTTGTTGACTCGGCACGAGGTGCCTGGCTTATGTTTACGTGAGACCCTGGGTTTTGGCACATTGATGTAGTGGTTTACTAAGACGGGAACATGAGGTTGCCCGTTAGTTTTGACCTTGTGAGTTTTAGCTTGGGTTGGGTGGGAAGACCTAGAGACCCTTGGACACAACTCAGCGTTTTAGTGAGTCTGTGTTTAGTGCTTTCAAGGACACCCCTTGAGAGGGGTTATTAGCCCGAGCTTGAGAGTGGTCTAGAAATGGAAAAGGCACAATTATGCCTTGGGATTTCTTGAGGTGGAGCGCCTTGAGTGGTGATGCGTTCAGTTTGAGGTTGGGTTCGAGGGCAGGATCATTTGGGGCCTAACCCTATTGACTTCGGGTGTGCTTTAGCAATGTGATGAGAGCGCGGGTGAACGTTCATGATTGGAACGGCGTCATGTGGCGGCTAGACGTGTGGTTGCATTAGCAAACTGACATGTTGTGAAGCATGGTCAATGGTTGTGGCAAGTCGCCCTAGTTCCACGGTGTATGACTCGCGGGAGCAGGAGTCGGGTGATGTGATCAGGTGGTACAGGATTGTACACGCGCTATGTTGGATGAGAAAGAAATGGTATGTGTCAGTGGCGTGTGGTACCCGTTAAAATTATAAATCGGTGAGTGGGAAACTTGATGAAACACTTGCGGGCATAGCACCCAGGGTTTTTGATGAAATTGGAGATATCCCTCCGTAGTAAAGGAGACATCGAAAATTGGATCAGGTGCGGTGGCACAGCCAATCTGGGTGTAACTCGGACAGGTATTTATGGGATGAGATGAGTGTGGCTCGTAGGAGCGACACACGTGTGCTACTAGAACTCGTTAAGGTTGCGCTCGAGGAGCGGTAAAAGGAAAGTCGACTAGTGGGGAGACCAGCATAGGCTGTTGGAGGATGACCAACATGCTTGAAGGGTCGCTGGTTTGATAAGGCTGATCGTTAGACAGTTGATGTGGCGTTTGGATGTCACTGAGCAGGTGTTTCCGATTTATATGGTCCCATATAAATACCATATTCGAATTTCGGACGAGATATCAGATGGAGTCGAAGCATTGGGATCGAACTCGGAGTGATCTTGGTATGACGAGATATTGGATGGAGTCGGTGCATTGGGATCGAACTCAGGGTGGTCTTGGTATGCCGAGGGTGTTTTAGGGGGTGAAACCCAATTTCGTTGCATGGTTTAGGAGGTGAATCATGTGGCGAAATGTAATGAAGATGACGTTTGAGACGAAAAGCTTGGGAGAGCTAAGGAAGCCGGTATCATGGTTCGGGGATAAATCGTGCGGCTCATTAAAAGTAAGAAAAGACCCTCTTCCCCCTCTAATTCTTTTAACCCCCCAGCGCTTCTCTTTTTCTTCTCCCTTGCACACGTGCGCACCCCAACCGGTTGAGCACCTCCTCCCTCCTTCGTTCCTCATATTTGGATGGTTCTGGATGCGTTTTCATAGATGTTTTGAGGTGAGATCTCCTCTGTTATCCTACCTTGACCTTCTCCTCCATTCTTCTTTGATTTTGGTTTTCTTTGTTTAAGTTTTCGTTGGCGATTCCATTAGAGCATGGTGGAATCGCCCGATTTTCATGGGGCTTTCATGCAGCCTAGGAAGAGGACGTCCTAAGCTGATGTCCGCAAATCGCCACGCATCGTTCCGATGAGGTACGTCGCCATTTCGAAATTTCTAAGGTTTTCGGCCTTAAATTTAATTAATTTAATAATGGAATTGTGATCACGTACTTGGGCTTTAGCCCAAAGTACGATCGAGAGCACACCGTGGATCATTGACGAACGGTTGGTTGCGGTTCAGATGCAACGAGGTCGACCTGTGAGTTAAAATTAAAGTGTAAAATTGTTTACAATTGTTTGAAGTTAATTAATTAATTATAATGTGAGCATAATTAATTAAATTGGTTGTTTGGTTTTGAGACAGGGCCTCGAATCTTTTGAACGATGGTCGGATGGGCTTGGCAAGCCTCGATGGGAATTAGCAAGCTGCTTTAAAAAGGGGACTCACTTCGGTTTAAAGTAGATGGTTCGCGTACTAGCCCTTTGGCATTTATGCTTTGTTTATGATGCATGGAGTGCGTGGTCACGCCACTTAGGGCGTCGACATGCTTAAATTAAATTGTTTAATTTAATATGTGATGTCTCGATTAGGATGCACAAAGTGTCAAGGCCCCGATGGACCTTGGTGCTGTGTGGTTCACCTCGGTCGCCGATGGTCGAGGCCTTGACTTGAAACATGCTTAGCCTATAGGTGGATAGGCTATAGCTATGGTGACGGGTTGGGGAGCGGATCGATCTTGTGAGACCTTGAGGACCGAGATGGGTCGTGTGTCATCTCTAGGGTGTTGCCAATGTGACATACCTTGCGTAACCAGTGAGGTCGCGTTGTCTTTATGATGATGTCGAGGGATGTAGTATCTCCCAGGCATCAACTGTTGACCTAAGACCTAGATCGAAACCGAGGACCCATGTGAGGGTGTCTCTGCTATGTTATGACCTAGGGAACCCTAGTGGGTGCTCGGTGATTGGTCGACCCTGAGCGGGTGCGTATGGCCTGGGTAGAGATAGTAGCGGGTGTTACCATTGGGATTGCACCAAACATGCATTTATTGTGGATGCACCTATGATGCCCAGATGTGTTTCCTGAAACCTAACCTATGGGCCTGATGTGATGATGGTGTGGTGAATGCCCAGAGGCGTTTTCTAAGCCTTTGGCCCTTGTTCACTATATATGGTTCCATTGTGAGACTGCCCATGCGAAACATCCTTAAATTTTTGTGTGGATCTTTACACGGATGTCGATGAAATTCCGGTAAATGGTTAATTAACCATGATCTAAACTCAAAACCAGTATCTATCTCTACATAACCCAAACACCTTTGTTGGTGTAGAACCGTACTCCTTACCTCAATGAGAGGCGGAGTCCTTTATTTATAGATAGAGAAAAATGATTACAAGATAGAGCAAACCAATATGGGACTCTAAAATGCACATAATTGGGTCCAACACTCCCCCCTCAAGCTATAATAGGTTTAGCTCGGAAAAAGAGTCTCACAAACAAAAAACAAAGAGAGAAGAAATAACAAAGACCGAACACACTCCTCAAGCTAGTTCGTGAATACTGTGGATGTCCAGCTTTGTGCATAGAGAATCTAGTCGAGCTCCCAGCAAGCCTTTGGTGAAAGATCAGCAAGCTGATGAGCTGTTGGAATGTAGCAAAAGGTGATATGTTTTTGCTCAAGGTGATTGCGAAGGAAGTGATAGTTAATCTCAATATGCTTTGTGCGTTTATGGAAAACCAGATTAGAAACAATCTTTTTGGCCGTCTGATTATCACCCCAAATATGAGCAGAATTCTGTGGCGAGAAACCAATTTCATGAAAAAGTTGACGAAGCCATAAAATTTCAGTAGTGACAAAGCCATAGAATTGGTTTCCCGCCACAGAAATTGGTGGGGTATCGAACATGTACACCTCATCACTAAGACGACCTCTACCAAGTTCTCGATTCGCCGACCACTCCTGAAAAACAACACCAAAGAATGTAAAAATAACATTACAATTTAAATCATTTGTGAGCTTATTGATGGAGAGAAGATTAAAAGGACTGCGAGGAACATGAGCCACTGAAATCAGGCGAATCGAAGGAGTTAAGGAGCATGTGCCAAATCCTGCAATAGGAATCGCAGATCCGTCAGCAACGATAATTGCAGTGGCACCAATAAGGACGATAGGTAGTAAGCATACCTGCATCACCTGTGAGATGATCAGAAGTACCAGAATCAAGTATTCAAGTAGTCGGTCAACGAGATACACACGTTGTAAAGACACCAGTCTGAGCAATAGAGGTCGAAGAGGAGGCAGGTGGCAAAGCAGTCCGATGAGAGTGGATAAGCGCAATTTCAGACATAAAGAGTTCAAAGTTGTGATGGACAACGTATGGTGGTCTGGGCAGCAGGGTACTGGTATGGATAGTCAGATAATGCCTCATAGGAATAGACAGGTTAGTAGTATCAAGACGTGCAAAAACAGCACGCAGCAGGACACTAATCGAATGTCTAGCGGGAACAACCGGAGTGCATCAATTGTGCGGCGAGACAACAGCAGGGGCACGTGGGAATAGGCGTTGCGTTCGGAACGGCATCGGAGGAAGGGGCGGTTGGAAGTGCTGCCTGGGGGCGGGCGGAGGTGCAGTCACCAGGAAAGCCACATGGGTGGTCGGGCGCACCGGAAGGAACGCGTGCGCGGGGAGGACGCATAGGGAGGAGTGGGGCTATGGTTCTGGTGTTAAGGAGAGGGCGGTGTCGACACGGCAGGGAGGAGCGACGGGCCTGGGGCGGAGGCGTAGGGGGCATCGATCTGGGTGGAGGGGCTGCGAGTCATTGAGGGTGGTTGTGTGGAAGGGGGTCGCGTTTGGAGGGGGTCGCCGGGGGCTAACGCGGCCGCTGGAGAAGGGCGGCACAGGGAGGCCGTCGCGCAGGGTGGGGCGACACGCAGGGCGGCGGCGAGGGTGATGTGGAAAAACATGGGATGGAGGGCTAGGGTTAGGTAACCTCATACCATGTAGAACCGTACTCCTTGCCTCAATGAGAGGCGGAGCCCTTTATTTATAGATGGAGGAAAAGGATTACAAGACTGAGCAAACCAATTTGGGACTCTAAAACATACATAATTAGGTCCAACAATTGGTTATAAACATTAGAAGAAGCTAATTCTTTAAATGTTCAATTTTCTACCATCTCACAAACATTTTTTTGACACTCAGTTTTAGCGGTCCAATGGTTTAACACCTAGAAATAGATGTTTCAGGTTTGTCTTCCAAGGTTTCAATCCTAATAGGTTTTATAGTTGACTTTATGTGTCTCTCCCTTTATGTTGTCCTAACTCAAAGGTGTAAGTTCTATCAATATCAAGGTCGAAGGTTTCATGATCAGTGCGTAGAAGCCTTAGTATACAAGTGATAGTGATTTTAAAATAAGGTTTCAACCAAAAACAAGTGGAATTCAGCAAACATATTTGTATAACAAAGATTTTCAGTCACAACACACAATACCGGTTACTAGTAAAAGACAATTATCTTGGGAAGCACACGGATTATCAGATTCAACAACAATTACAAAAATACCAAAATTCATTAGCGGTCCAAACTAGTTCAATAGATTTTCAGCAAGAAAAATATGAATTCAGCAACAATTTAAAACAAACTCAAGCATGATTTTTTGTTCAAAAAATGTGCGGTTTGAAAAAAAACTTTTTAGGTGAAAATCTATAGAATATTAACTCATCAAAATGTTCTCATCATTTTTCAGGTGATTTTAGTAAGAATATTCAAGAAATTTTTAGATTTGTTTAGCAACTTCCCCCGCAATTACACCAATTGAAGAAAAGGATTTTCTAGTCGCCTGAATCCTCTTGAAATTTTAGAACCAGGATGCACTGTTATAGTGTGCCCAAGGTCAGTCTCTAGGAGGTATTAACAAAACGCTCTTATCACAATAATTAATTTATATTGATTATCTTTTTATTGATAATGTATGTATTTTGGTTATTTATCTTTTTGTTTTTTTCTAATGAGTGGACTACCAGTTTTTAAAGCAAAATTTGGAAATAGTTTTGAAAAGGGGATGTCCTACTCCTAGTTTGAACTCTCCTGATATCTAAAAGTATTCTCTCCAATAATGTTTTCCCAGTGAAATGCTCATGATTATAATCCATGTATTTGACATCATGTAAATTTTGAGAACCACTACTCCAATCAAAGAGATTGAACTTCTTGAATTAGAGTTGGTCGCTGTGACTAGAGATGATTAATCATAGGGACCATATTGAATGCCTACTATACTCACAACTCTAAATCAAGAGTTGAGATATTCTAATATAAAACAACAATAGATTCCACTCCTATTTGGTTGGTATTTACAAGTCACACTACAAAAATAATAGCCGCTAATCGGAATGTTATTGCAATTCAAATAAGGGAAATGAGAAAAAAGGATGTGTAAGGAAACAATCAAAGAAGTACTATCAATAAACATCACCAGAATGAAAAAATCCAGAGAAAATAGAAAATGGAAAGTAAATGAGTTTTGCAATGAAGTCACCGGGAGGTTCTCCCAGGGTTAGTCCACCAAGATGTTTATCCTGTCATGTCTAAACTACTCAGTATCTCCATCTTCACAGACATGAGATTTTCATAGAATACACACACCAAAGTCAGAAACAATGAGAGGGTTTCTCTCAAACTAGAATTACATTTATCTAGAATCTTCTAAAAAAATACAATTGTTGAATATATCCCCCAGCTCGAGTCAAAATAGTTCTAAATTTCAGTTTCAAAATTAATGTCAACTCATGCATGGAAAGTCACTAGAGCTTCAGTCACTTGGAGTAAGTCAACTTCACCGAACTGAGAGTATCCCTTCAACCAATTCCATACCTCATATCCATATTGGATCCATGCCATCATTCTTCTGGACATGTTTGAATCTTGGTTAAACCATTAGACGGACACAGGTTCACTCATTCTTGACTCCGCCAGTTCATTCCAAAGACCTGGCTTCCACTATTAGCCTTTATTCTCGTTCATTGTTGGCTTTAAATCAAATTAGCAGCTTCTTTCCTTCAGCAATCTTCGAATTAAAACCAATAACAAAAACTCATAAACGGTCTTCATTTTGAATAATATCAGACAAATCATCAACATTCTACTTCTGTTAAAACGTAAGAGACTTGGTAAAAGCTATTAGAAAGAAGAAGAAAAACAGTGCTTACATCGAAACCAGTACTCAATTTATCAAGACAAACCCGCCACTGAGCGACATTCCAACAAATCAGAAAATACCATCACTGGGTTCGACCTACTGGTTCCAGAGCTTCAACAGTCACCACACTGTTCCCTCGAATCACCACCATGCCAATATCATTTTTTTCGTTTCCATTCAATTCAACAGTGTTGTCAACGACCAGATTCATAAACTGATCAAAACCACGAAGCGTTCCAACCACCATGCGATTAGCATTCAGTTTAATCTGAAGCTGCTTGTCCATGTATTTCTTGAGATCCGGAGGCTGACCTGATCGACTCATTATGGGAAGACGGAATAAAACGAAAGAGCGAGTGGTAGAGAAATTCCTCAACTCCCTGTGATATCCCTATTTTTCCCAGAACCAAGCTCCGGCCACCGATAGGGAAGGGAAAAAAAGGGACTACGATCGGATCCGAAACCCCCGCTCACGGTTTAATTTTAATTTTGTATTATTTTGTTTAAGATATATATATATATAATAAATTTTAAATATATGTATTTATAATATTGGTTTTAATTCTGAATTAGCAGCATTAAACTAATCACAACATATAACTAAAAACCTTATTCAGTACTCTCTTTTATACGAGGATGGACTTTCACATCCTTGGTGGATTCGACTACACCACATTCGAGACCTAGAGCCTAATACATCCATAGGGAAACATGCTACATTAGAAACACACAGACCTGGCTTTTTAATAATCTCAACCTAAGCATTAAGGGTTTTGTTATGCCGGGCAGCCTAGTTAATTTGCCCACATATGCAGCCTCGATCGAGTTTTTTTTTAACATGTGTTTCCTGAAGAAAAAAAACGCATAGGTTAAAAAAAATGTTCGTCAAAGGTGGCATCGTCGTTGTCGCCTTTTAGTTGAGTCCAAAGGTGGCAGTGGCGTTGTCGTCTTTCCCTTAAAAAAAACTATTTTAAATATTCTTTTTTATATATTTAAATTTTTTATTTTTTATTTTTGTTTTGTTTTGTTTATATGTATATATATAAAACAAAACCTTTCAGCATAATTTATCTCTTGTTTAATAATCAATGGTACTTTCATTACAACAATCTAGATTCTGACAGAAATCGTCAGTCATGACTCTCTTTTATAAGAGAGATTACCCTGTAAATCATCATGTATTTTCAATGTGGAATTCAAGTTCTCTCTTTCATTTGCAAAACATTCCGCATTTCCGATGTGGGATTTGGAAAAGTTTCAAGTACGTGGTTTTGAAAGCCTGTAAAATATAAATTATAAGACCAGTATAAATGTAAATTAAAACATATATTAAACATATAAGAAATAGTCGAAAATAAAAAGAATTTCGTAAAAAATGTTGATGAAAATTTTGAAGGTTCCGGACACAGTGAAAGCGTGGTTGGGTCGGTACCCAACTTTGATTTTTACCATAATCAATGATTATTCCGAGATCAATATTGTCACGAATCAACCCGAGTCGACCTTGAACCGGTCACCCGAGCCGATCCGCGACATGGCCCAAAGGGCGTTCCCGATCCCCACGAGCTGGCAACCAGTGTCAAGCATCAAAATTTTAATCGTTGGGAACGACTTGACCCATGAATAAAAACAAATAAACAAGTAAACAAATAAATATAAACAGTCGATAAACATAACGCTAGCAGCAGAAAGAAAAATAAAACTGAACATACCTCCGCATGACCTTTTGGGTCACCTCCCGACCAAAAGCCGACTTTGCTCCAATAACGAGCACCTCAGCCAATAAAACCTGAGCAATGAAACCTGCAACTAAAATGATAAAGATAGGCGTGAGCATTAAAGATGCTCAATAGGGTTGCCAAGATAAACCACAGAATTCAACGTCTCCTTTCCCGAAACATTCCATTAACGCAAGTTTGAAATACAGTTATAAAAGTAGGGTTTTCACATTTGAAAATAAGCAACGTGTTTTTTCCATTTAAAACCCAACACATGCTACATACCATTTTCCAAAATCATTTGTCATTTTATAAATAAAATCCAAAACAGAATATACCAATATTGTGCTAGAGTAAAACGAGTAAGAGTGAAAGCTGAAAATAAACTAGTGCACGGAAAGTAAACAAGACTAGTGCACGAAAAGTAAACAAGCAATGAAAATAATCCAGTAACAATGGGTGATCCTAAACATCCCTAGAAGACCCCTGGACGTACTCGGTTTCGAAACCACATGTCGGCGTATGGTGAAACTCCTAAGTCTATAACCAAATGGCCGCCCTAACTGACTAATCCAGTCACTACTGGAAATGCAGTCTTTCCCAACGGTTCTGAACCATTGGGAAAGGCTGCAGAACCGTTGGTATATGTTATACCAACGGTTCTGCAAACCGTAGGGAAGTAAACCGTTGGGAAAGCTTTCCCCAATGGTTTACTATGAACTGTTGGTATAGAGTGGAGGAAAGCTAACATATCCCAACAGTTCTGCCAAACCGTTGGGATAGTTTTTGCCAACAGTTTGGCATGAACCGTTGGGAAATCCCAAGGATTCTCCTATTCCAACGGTTCTACCAAACCGTTGGGATAGTTTTTCTTAAGGTTTTTTACCAACGGTTCAATGAACCATTGGTAAAAAAAGCATCAGAGATGTTATGCCAACGGTTTGAAACCGTTGGCATAGCCTATACTGTGCAAATTGCACAGCAACCTACAATTTGCACAGCAGGTCTGCAATTTGGACAGCAGGCCTCATTTTGTGCATTCCCTCCCATTTTCAATCCAATTATTGTACCTGCAATAAACTAACACATACATATACAATTATTGTACCTGCAATAACCAACTAACACATACATATAGAGAACAAATTCATACACATTTAACATATAATGCATCCTGAAACTATACACATCCATAATTAAATTAGAATTCATAATGTAATTATAAACATACATAATTCATTTAGAATTGAATTTAAAATTTAGATGATAATTATATGTGGAATCCGAAAGTCAATTCATAATTTGATCAGTTTATTGTATACCATATATTTTACCTGAAATGATGTCCATTTTAAACAAAATACATACACCTGGAGTGATACCGGCCACACCGCGCCTTGGATTGAGGCGGGGTTGACTCGTACACGTCACATGACCCATGGATCGTTGTGCTAAAGTATCGATACAATCCGAATGCGTTTGGTCAGTTTTCCGTATGTCAGTTGATATTTTTCAATTAAAATGACGTCCTTTTGAAACAAAAGACAGACACTTTGAGTGGTGCCGGCCACACCGCATCTCAGATTGAGGCGGGGTTGATTCGTACACGTCACATATGACCCATGGATCGTTCTCTTAAAGTTTCAACGAAAACTGAATGCGTTTGGTCAGTTTTCTGTATGTACTTTAAATGTTGTCCATTTTAAACAAAAGAAGAAACTTAGACTGATTCCAACCACACCGTGACTCGGATTAAGGTGGGGTTGACTCGTACACGCCACATATGACCCATGGATCGTTGTCTTAAATCATCAACACATTTCAAATACGTTTGGTCGGTTTTGCGTATGTCAGTTGTTCTTTTCACTTATAATCTTGTCCATTTTAAACAAAATAGACACAGTTAGAGTGGTGTCGGCCACACCGCACCTCATATTGAGGCGGAGTTGACTCATACACGTCACATATGACCCATGGATCGTTGTGCTAAAGTATCGACACAATCCGAATGTGTTTGGTCGGTTTTCCGTATGCCAGTTGATGTTTTTCACTTAAAATGACGTCCTTTTGAAACAAAAGACAGACACTTTGAGTGGTGGCGGCCACACCGCGCCTCGAATTGAGGCGGGGTTGACTTGTACACGTCACATATGACCCATGGATCTTTGTGCTAAAGTATCGACACAATCCGAATGCGTTTGGTCGGTTTTCCGTATGTACTTAAAATGTTGTCCATTTTAAACAAAAGGGAGCCACTTAGAGTGATCCCGGCCACACCGTGCCTCGAATTGAGTCTGGGTTGACTCGTACACGTCACATATGACCAATGGATCATTGACCTAAAGCATCAACACAACTCGAATGCATTTGGTCGGTTTTTCGTATGTCAGTTGTTCTTTTCACTTATAATCCTGTCCATTTTAAACAAAAGAGAGACATTGTGAATGGTGTCGGCCACACCGTGCCTCGGATTAAGGCGGGGTTGACTCGTACACGTCACATATGACCCATGGATCGTTGTTCTAAATAATCAACACATTTCGAATGCGTTTGGTTGGTTTTTTGTATGCCAGTTGATCTTTTCACTTATAATCCTGTCCATTTTAAACAAAAGAGAGACACTATGAATGGTGTCGGCCACACCGCGCCTCGGATTGAGGCGGGGTTGACTCGTACACGTCACATATGACCCATGGATCGTTGTGTTAAAGTATCAACACAATCTGAATTTGTTTGGTCAGTTTTCCGTATGTACTTAAAATGTTGTCCATTTTAAACAAAAGAGAGCCACTTAGAGTGATTCCGGCCACACCGTGCCTTAGATTAAGGCGGGGTTGACTCGTACATGTCACATATGACCCATGGATCGTTGTCTTAAAGAATCTACACATTTCGAATGCGTTTGGTCGGTTTTTCGTATGTCAGTTGTTCTTTTCACTTATAATCCTGTCCATTTTAAACAAAATACATACACAAGGAGTGATCCTGCCACACCGTGCATCGAATTGAGGTGAGGTTAACTCATACACATCACAAATGACCCATCGATCGTTGTCCTAAAGTATCAACATATTCCAAAAGTGTTTGCTCGGTTTTCCGTATGCCAGTTGATGTTTTTCAATTAAAATGACGTCCTTTCAAAACAAAAGACAGACACTTTGAGTGGTGTCGGCCACACCGCATCTTAGATTGAGGCGGGGTTGATTCGTACATGTCACATATGACCCATGGATCGTTCTCTTAAAGTTTCAACGGAAACTGAATGCGTTTGGTCGGTTTTCCGTATGTACTTAAAATGATGTCTATTTTAAACAAAAGAGAGACACTTAGACTGATTCCGACCACACAACGACTCAGATTGAGCCCAGTTTGACTTGTATAGGTCACATATGACCCACAGATCATTCTCCTAAAGTTTCAACGAAAACCGAATGCGTTTGGTCAGTTTTCCGTATTTACTTAAAATGTTGTCCATTTTAAACAAAAGAGAGCCACTTAGAGTGATTCTGACCACACCGTGCCTCATATTAAGGCGGAGTTGACTCATACACGTCACATATGACCCATGGATCGTTTTATTAAAGCATCAACACATTTCAAATACTTTTGGTCAGTTTTGCATATGTCAGTTGTTCTTTTCACTTATAATCCTGTCCATTTTAAACAAAAGGGAGACACTGTGAATGGTGTCGGCCACACCGCATCTCAGATTGAGGCGGGGTTGACTCGTACACGTCACATATGACCAATGGATCGTTGTGCTAAAGTATCGACACAATACGAATGCATTTGGTCGGTTTTTCGTATGCTAGTTGATGTTTTTCAATTAAAATGATGTCCTTTTGAAACAAAAGAAATACACTTTGAGTGGTTCCGACCACACAACGTCTCGGATTGAGGCGGGGTTAATTCGTACACGTCACATATGACCCATTAATCGTTCTCCTAAAGTTTCAATGGAAACTGAATGGGTTTGGTCGGTTTTCTGTATGTACTTAAAATGCTGTCCATTTTAAACAAAAGACAGACACTTTGAGTGATGGAGGCCACACCACGTCTCAGATTAAGGCGGGGTTGACTCATACACGTCACATATGACCCATGGATCGTTGTGCTAAAGTATCGACACAATCCGAATGCGTTTGGTCGGTTTTTCGTATGCCAGTTGATGTTTTTCACTTAAAATGACGACCTTTTGAAACAAAAGACAGACACTTTGAGTGGTGGTGGCCAGACCGTGCCTCAGATTGAGGCGGGGTTAACTCATACATGTCACATATGACCCATGGATCATTGTGCTAAAGTATCAACACAATATGAATGTGTTTGGTTGGTTTTCCGTATGCTAGTTGACGCTTTTCAATTAAAATGACGTCCTTTTGAAACAAAAGGCAGACACTTTGAGTGGTGTCAACCACACCACCTCTCAGATTGAGGCGGGGTTGATTCGTACGCGTCACAAATGACCTATGAATCGTTCTCCTAAAGTTTCAACGGAAACCGAATGCGTTTGGTTGATTTTCCGTATGTACTTAAAATGTTGTCCATTTTAAACAAAAGATAGTCACTTAGAGTGATTACGGCCACACCGTGCCTTAGATTAAGGAGGGGTTGACTCTTAAACGTCACATATTACCTATGGATATTTGTGCTAAAGTATCGACACAATCCGAATGCGTTTGGTTGATTTTCCGTATTTCAGTTGATGTTTTTCACTTAAAATATCGTCCTTTTGAAACAAAAGACAGAAACTTTGAGTGGCGGCGGCCAAACCGCACCTTGTATTAAGGCGGGGTTGACTCTTACACGTCACATATGACCCATGGATCGTTGTGCTAAAGTATCGACACAATCCGAATGCGTTTGGTCGGTTTTCCGTATGCCAGTTGATGTTTTTCAATTAAAATGATGTCCTTTTGAAACAAAAGGCAGACACTTTGAGTGGTTCTGGCCACACCGCGTCTTAGATTGAAGCGGGGTTGATTCGTACACATCACATATGACCCATGAATCGTTCTCCTAAAGTTTCAATGGAAACCAAATGCATTTGGTCAGTTTTCCGTATGTACTTAAAATGTTGTCCATTTTAAACAAAAGAGAGACACTTAGAGTGATTACAGCCACACCATGCCTCAGATTAAGGCGGGATTGACTTTTACACGTCACGTATGACCCATGGATCATTGTACTAAATTATCAACACAATCCAAATGTGTTTGGTCAGTTTTCTGTATGTCAGTTCATGTTTTTTCACTTAAAATGATGTCCTTTTGAAACAAAAGACAGACACTTTGAGTGGTGGCGGCCACACCGCGCCTCGGATTGAGGCGGGGTTGACTCATACACGTCACATATGACCCATGGATCATTTTTCTAAAGTATAAACACAATACGAATGCATTTGGTCGGTTTTCTGTTTGCCAGTTGATGTTTTTCAATTAAAATAACGTCCTTTTGAAACAAAAGGCAGACACTTTGAGTGGTGCCGGCCACACCGCATCTCAGATTGAGGTGGGGTTGATTCGTACACATCACATATGACCCATGAATTGTTCTCCTAAAGTTTCAATGGAAACTGAATGCGTTTGGTCAGTTTTACGTATGTACTTAAAATGTTGTCCATTTTAAACAAAAGAGAGACACTTAGAGTGATTACCGCCACACCGTGCCTCAGATTAAGGCAGGGTTGACTCGTACACATCACATATGACCCATGTATCATTGTGCTAAAGTATAGACACAATCTGAATGCGTTTGGTCGGTTTTCTGTATGCCAGTTGATGTTTTTCACTTAAAAAGACGTCCTTTTGAAACAAAAGACAGACACTTTGAGTGGTGGCGGACACACCGCGCCTCGAATTGAGGCGGGGTTGACTCGTAAACGTCACATATGACCCATCGATCGTTGTTCTAAAGTATCGACACAATCCGAATGCGTTTGGTCGGTTTTTCGTATGCCGGTTGATGTTTTTCAATTAAAATGACGTCCTTTTGAAACAAAAGGCAGACACTTTGAATGGTTTCGGACACACCGTGTCTTAGATTGAGGCGGGGTTGATTTGTACACGTCACATATGACCCATGAATCGTTCTTCTAAAGTTTAAATAGAAACCGAATGTGTTTGGTCGGTTTTTCGTATGTACTTAAAATGTTGTCCATTTTAAACAAAAGAGAGAAACTTAGAGTGATTACAGCCACACCGTGCCTCAGATTAATGTTGGATTGACTCGTACACATCACATATGACCCATGGATAGTTGTGCTAAATTATCGACACAATCCGAATGCATTTGGTTAGTTTTCCGTATGTTAGTTGATGTTTTCCACTTAAAATGACGTCCTTTTGAAACAAAAGATAGACACTTTGAGTGGTGGCGGCCACACTAAACCTCAGATTGAGGCGGGGTTGACTCGTACATGTCACATATGACCCATGGATCTTTGTGCTAAAGTATCGACACAATCCGAATGCGTTTGGTCGGTTTTCCGTATGCCAGTTGATGTTTTTCAATTAAAATGACATCCTTTTGAAACAAAAGGCAGACACTTTGAGTGATTCCGACCACACCACATCTCAGATTGAGGTGAGGTTAATTCGTACACGTCAAATATGACCCATGAATCGTTCTCCTAAAGTTTCAACGGAAACCGAATGCGTTTGGTCAGTTTTCTGTATGTGCTTAAAATGTTGTCCATTTTAAACAAAAGAGAGCCACTTAGAGTGATTCCAACCACACTGTGCATCAGATTAAGGCAGGGTTGAATCTTACACATCACATATGACCCATGGATCGTTGTGCTAAAGTATAGACACAGTCCTAATGTGTTTGGTCAGTTTTCCGTATGCCAATTGATGTTTTTCACTTAAAATGACATCCTATTGAAACAAAAGACAGACACTTTGAGTGGTGGTGGCCACACCGTGTCTCGGATTGAGGCGGGGTTGACTCGTACACGTCACATATGACCCATGGATCATTGTGCTAAAGTATCGACACAATTAGAATGTGTTTGGTCGGTTTTCCGTATGCCAGTTGATGTTTTTCAATTAAAATGACGTCCTTTTGAAACAAAAGGCAGACAATTTGAGTGGTGCCGGCCACACCACATCTCAGCTTGAGGTGGGGTTGATTCTTACACGTCACATATGACCCATGGATCGTTCTCCTAAAGTTTCAATGGAAACCGAATGCGTTTGGTCAATTTTCTATATGTACTTAAAATGTTGTCCATTTTAAACAAAAGAGAGGAACTTAGAGTGATTACGGTCACACTGTGCCTCAGATTAAGGCGAGGTTGACTCGTACACGTCACATATGACCCATGTATTGTTGTGATAAAGTATCGACACAATCTGAATGCGTTTGGTCGGTTTTCCGTATTCTTGTTGATATTTTTCACTTAAAATGACGTCCTTTTGAAACAAAAGACAGACACTTTGAGTGGTGTCAGCCACACTATGCCTCAGATTGAGGCAGGGTTGACTCATAAACGTCACATATGACCCATGGATTGTTGTGCTAAAGTATCGACACAATCCGAATGCGTTTGGTCGGTTTTCCGTATACCAGTTGATGTTTTTCAATTAAAATGACGTCCTTTTGAAACAAAAGGCAGACACTTTGAGTGGTTATGGCCACACCGCATCTTAGATTGAGGCGAGGTTGATTCGTACACATCACATACGACCCATGAATCGTTATCCTAAAGTTTCAATGGAAACCGAATGCGTTTGGTCGGTTTTCCGTATGTACTTAAAATGTTGTCCATTTTAAACAAAAGAGACCCACTTAGAGTGATTACGGTCAAAATGTGCCTCAAATTAAGGAAGGGTTGACTTGTACACGTCACATATGACCCATGGATTGTTGTTCTAAAGTATCAACACAATCCAAATGCGTTTGGTCAGTTTTCTGTATGCCAGATGATGTTTTTCACTTAAAATGACGTCATTTTGAAACAAAAGACAGACACTTTGAGTGGTGGTGGCCACACTGAGCCTCGGATTGAGGCGGGGTTGACTCGTACACGTCACATATGACCCATGGATCGTTGTGCTAAAGTATCGAAACAATTCGAATGCGTTTGGTCAGTTTTCCGTATGCCAGTTGATGTTTTTCAATTAAAATGACGTCCTTTTGAAACAAAAGGCAGAAACTTTGAGTGGTGCTGGCCACACCGCATCTCATATTGAGGCGAGGTTGATTTGTACACGTTACATATGACCCATGAATCGTTCTCCTAAAGTTTTAATGGAAACCAAATGCATTTGGTCAGTTTTTCGTATGCCAGTTGAAGTTTTTCAATTAAAATGACGTCCTTTTGAAATAGAAGACAAACACTTTGAGTGGTGCCGGCCACACCGCATCTCAGATTGAGGCGGGGTTGATTCATACACGTCACATATGAGCCATGGATTATTCTCCTAAAGTTTCAATGGAAACCGAATACGTTTGGTCGGTTTTCCGTATGTACTTAAAATGTTATCCATTTTATGAGAATCCTCATGTGTCTATTAGTGGAATGATATTTACTTAAAATCTTGTGAACATTCATATAAAATATTTTTATATCATTTTTAGTATGGATTAGATTTTAGTTTATCATGCTATGAAACATTTCAGAGCTAACAATGTCATGCCCAATGAATACATCTCTTTTATAACGTACCAAGAATATATGATATTGATTAGATGTGTAAATGTGATTTACATTGATTATCATGATGAAAATAAATAAAATATATATTATAGATTTTATAGTATTAAATGAAATCAAGGAGGGTGGGGGGGCTGTCCGGCGGGGCTGTCCGGGGGGTTGTCCGGTGGGTGTCCGGGGGGTTGTCCGGGGACCAAGGAGGAGGGTGGGGGGGGGGGGGGGCTGTGCGGGGGGCTGTCCGGGGGGTGTTCGGGGGGTTGTCCGGGGTCCAAGGAGGAGGGTGGGGGGGCTGTCCGGGGGGCTGTCCGGGGGGCTGTCCGGGGTCCAGGGAGGAGGGTGGGGGGGCTGTCCGGGGGGCTGTCCGGGGTCCAGGGAGGAGGGTGGGGGGGCTGTCCGGGGGGCTGTTCGGGGGGCTGTCCGGGGGCTGTCTGAGGGGTGTACGTGGGGTTGTACGGGGTCTAAGGAAGAGGGTGGGGGCTGTCTGGGGGGCTGTCTGGGGGGCAGTCTGGGGGGGCTGTCTGGGGTCTAGGGAGGAAGGTGGGGGGGGGGTCTGTTCGGGGGGTTGTCCGGGGGTTGTCCGGGGGGTGTTCGGGGTTTTTTTTTCCGAGGTCCAAGGAAGAGGGTGGGGGACTGTCCGGGGGGGCTGTCCGGGGGTCTGTCCGGGGTCCAGGGAGGATGGTGGGGGGGGGGGGCTGTCCAGGGGGCTGTTCGGGGGGCTGTCCGGGGGGTGTTCAGGGGGTTGTCCGGGGTCCAAGGAAGAGGGTGGGGGGCTGTCTGGGGGGCTGTCCAGGGTCCAGGGAGGAGGGTGGGGGGGGGGGGGGGGGTTGTCCGGGGGGCTGTTTGGGGGGCTGTCCCGGGGTTGTCTGGGGGGTGCTCAGGGGGTTGTCCGGGGTCTAAGGAAGAGGGTGGGGGGGCTGTCCGGGGGGCTTTCTGGGGGGCTGTCCGGGGGGCTGTCTGGGGGCTGTCCGGGGGGGTGTCTAGGGTCCAAGGAGGATGGTGGGGGGTTGTCCAGGGTCCAGGAAGGAGGGGGGTTCCCAAACACACAACCACTAAAAGACAACAACATCTATAAAAACAGATAATATATAAAAATAACTCAACTCTAATACTATACTACGAGTCTAGATAAAACCAACAACTAGAATAGATTAAATATCAAATCTCAGTAATATTAGTCAAAAATGTAATGGATTAATTTTTCCCACATCACCATCACCATCATCAGCATCATCATCACCCTCGTCCTCATCCCCATCATCGTCCTCGCCCTCCTCAGCGCCCTCCTCCTCGCCCTTGCCCTCCTCCTCACCCTCCTCCTCTCCCTCATCTTCCGCATCAGACTCCTCGCCATCATCATCGTCAAGCTGGACATCATCCTGACCAACACTAGAACTGCTACCTGGTGCACCATATATAGAACGTATCGACAACATATATTCATCAAAAGCTGGGCTGGCCTCTGTTGGAAGTGTTGGACGTAGAACTTCAATAAATTTCATAAACGCACTGTTTGCCCTAGCAGACTATTCTGCTGTCTCTGTGGCCCTTTTCTCAACCTGTTCTTCCTGTGACCTAACTTACTACAGCTCGGTGGCACTACAGCTCATACCTGAGGAGGGCCAATACCTCGCCGGGGCTATCCTAGGTCGGCAGCGTACTCTGCCAGAATGCTCCTCTCCCAACACCTGATGTAAGTGATCTGTTGGCCCAAAATTGTCTGGTTCTTGGGCATCAAGGGCCTCTAAAGTAGCCTATTAAAAATATAAATATATCATTAAGTTACAAAATAGATATTAAAATATAAATTCAACAGATTAAAACTTACAATTTGCTGCTGATTCGCTTCATTGACGGCACTTCCATCCTTTTTCTGTCTACTCGAGCAAAACAGTTTTGCTCGAGGCACACGTCCTTCAATATTTTGTATTTGCCTCTACAATGACATTGAAAACTAAAGTTATATGAAAACTTTAGCAAACTATTAAATAATTTAGGAAACAAAAGAAAGTGTAAGTCGTAAAGAAAACTTATAAACAATTGCCATACCTGCTTCCTCTCATGATCAGGCATCGTAGTGCGTCCCAGTGTGTGGAGGTATTTTTTTACATCAATGTTCTTTTTATTTTTTTCAGATGATTTCTAAATAAAATTCGAAAATGAAACAGATAGTATTAATGCAAAACATGAATGTTATTATTTAAATACCTCAAATGTTATTAATACCTTAAAATGGGTACTCATCCAATGAGTAATCATCTGACGATACTGCTCTATAGGACAATCATCCACCACTGGTACTGCCTCTAACTTAGTGTCAACTCTAGAAACCCAGCCAATATACAACTCATACTTGTAGGCTCTCCAAATCTCGCCTAAATCCTTTAGACGTTTCGGTCGTGCACCCTCACCATCGGGAAAATTAAATCGAAGCTGACATCAAAATATTAATTCATATAAATACAAAAATAATTCATGGCATTAAATAGAACAGATTTTTTTACCCATATCTCTGCCCAAGCTCTATCCTTGACCTCATGTGGAAAATGTCTCCACGATAGCGGGCTGACGGGAATGATGTCGGAGTATTTGGCAAGCGTCTCCAAAAAACTCCGACATTGATGCCCTGTTTTCTCAAGCATTTGGTTGTCTTCATTATAATCTACCATAACCTGTGTGCAGCGGTTCCACACCGAACACATGCGTGTACGACCACGCCCACGCCTCCTATCAGTAGATGTATCTGTCATGAAAGAAAAACAAATATTTTATCAAAACATGTTATAATGAAAATAAATATTTCTATAAAAATTTGTTAGGGTTCTATAAATATACTTGTGCCGGTCTGATCGCTGAGCACTGCTGGATCCACAGAAACTGATGGAACACCCTGTGGTGGAACAGGAGTCGAAGATGATGGAATATAGAAGCTCAGAGAGATAGAAGTAGAAGGAAAAGAAGATGGGACAACTGTCTGACCAGATGCTGACTGGGGAGTGGGAATCATCATGGGATGTGAAAATGATGGGCCATAAGATGCAAAAGGTAGTGAAAACATGGGAGGCCTAAATATCTCGTATGTCCCTAACGACACACCAGGATCAGAATGTGGGAAGGATGACATGTCAGTGGGAGGGACAAGGTCTAGTCGGGTACGCGCAGCTGCTCGTCCACCTCTGGTACGAACCCTCCTCATACCACCGGCCTGAGTACTAGGACCAGTACTAGGCTCCTCGTCGAATAACTGTCAACGTATAAGTGGATCCTACAAAAATGTTTACAAAAAAATTAATCACATGACATTATATATTCTTTAAATATATCAATTTGAAATAAAGTACTCACTACAGGCACTAATGATGGAATTCCCAACTCCGTCATTCGACGATTGTTCTCCATCATTTTTTTCCTTTGTCTCTCTTCAATTGGCTTCATTTCCTGCTTTTGAAAACAAATATGTAATTAATTAGAAAAAGGAAACTAATGTGTAACCTAAAAAACTAAATATATGAGGGAATAGGGGGATTCATTGGTAATTTAACTATCAATTTTTTTAGAAGAGCTTGAATGGATTTAATAAATCATACAAGTTGTAATGTTCACTAAGTTAGAAATATTGTTTGACTATGTTTGAATACAGTTTAATTCCAAATTTGAAAATGCAATTCAAATAAAACTGCAACCAATAAACATTGAAAATTCACATAATAGTCAAGTCAGCTATCAATTGTTTTAGAAGATCTTGAATGGATTTAATAAATCATACAAGTTGTAATGTTCACCAAGTTAGAAATATTGTTTGACTGTGTTTGAATACAGTTCAATTCTAAATTAGAAAATGCAATTCAAATAAAACTGAAACCAATAAACATTGAAAATTCACATAACGGTCAAGTCAGCTATCAATTGTTTTAGAAGATCTTGAATGGATTTAATAAATCATACAAGTTGTAATGTTCACCAAGTTAAAAATATTGTTTGACTATGTTTGAATACAGTTCAATTCCAAATTAGAAAATGCAATTCAAATAAAACTACAACCAATAAACATTGAAAATTCACATAACGGTCAAGTCAGCTAAAACATATTTGTGATCAATACTAAATCAATTTGAATATTACCAACCTTAACAACCCAACTCGAGGTAAACCAAAATAATTGAGAACATGGATGAATGATTCTATATATTTTCAACCACAACTTCAGGTTCACAATCAACTCTGAAAATTGAGCTATTGGAGTCATCAAAAGAAATAAATGGATTGGTTCCAATGGCACTAGGGACAGTGTCAATTCTATCATCACCATCATCAAAAATATGTCTTGGAATTATTTCAACTATGACACCACATGGAAGTTGCAATTTATTTTCACTGATACACATAGGATGTAATTCTGGTCTGATGCCCCAATCCACCAAGTCACGCCGAGATCATAAATCATCTTTTGTCTTCCCCTTGAAATTTAGAAGAACCGAAAGCAACATTTCACATATATTATTTTTCAATATGCATTATGTCTAAGCAATGACTTAACAAATTGGTTGACCAATAAGGCAAATCAAAAAATATACTCCTCTTCCTCCAATTGTAATAGGTTTCAGTGGAAACATTCTTTCTCTTTCCAGATTTCATTTGACCCTTCCCGAATGAAAAAATGAAATCTTTCAATTCATTAAGCACGTCAGTTCCAGACATACACTGAGGTGAATCATCGGTCTCTATGGTATTATCAAATCTTCGACGATTCATTCTATATGGATGATCCTTTGGAAAGAATCGTCGATGTCCCATAAAACTGAAACTACAACGATGTTTTAGTCTTCTGGATCATGTATTTTTCATACAAACTGGACATGGCAATTTTCCCTTCGTGCTCCATCCAGACATCATTGCATAAGCCAAAAAATCATTGATCATCCACATAAGCGCAACACGCATCTGAAATATGTCTTTCGAACATGCATCGTATGTGTGCACACCCACATCCCAAAGAAGTTTCAAATCTTTTATTAAAGGTTGCATGTAGACATCAATATTAATGTCAGGATCAGAAGGACCAGATATGAGTATACTCATGAAAGTGAAAGGTTTTTTCATACACAACCATGGGGGAAGATTATAAATTTGTATAAAAACTGTCCATGTGCAGTGCGAAGTAAGCATCTGCCCAAATGGATTAAAACCATTGCATGAAAGATCCAACCTCACATTACACACGTCAGCTGCAAAATCAGGATGTCGAGCATCAAATCTCTACCATGCAAATCCATATGCAGGATAAACCAACTCATCATTAGTCTTTTTTCTCTCGGTATCATGCCATCTCATTTTTATTGATATGTCATCAGACATAAAAAGATTCTGGAGTCTGGGGATCAATGGAAAGTGCCACATTACTTTCTGTGGAATGCGGGATGGTGTTCCATCATATTTTGACTTCCAGCGGGATGTGACACATTTTATACAATCATTTTATTTTGCGGTTTCCTCCTAGAATAAACTGCAATCTTTTGGGTAAGCATGAATTTTGTTTCTTGAAAATCCAAGTTCCTCAACTAACTTCCATGCCATATAGTGGTTTGAGGGAATATCTACATCATCTGGAAGTAAATCCTTCAAGAGGGTAAGAATGTAATCAATTGCTGTATTAGAAATCCCATACATAGTTTTCCCACGAAACAATCAGATTAAAAATTCTAGCTTTTTCATTTTATCGCATTGTCGATATACTGGAGTCGTGGAAGCATCATTCAATTTTTTCACCCTATCAATATCATCATTTTCACTAGATGCATCAGCTGTCCTCATATCGAAGTCTTCTTGAGTCAAAATCTTTTCTTTTTCATGATGACGAATAAATGGAAACCGATCATCTAACAAATTCTCCATTCTAGTCTTTTCATTTCGATCATCACCAATTTGAGATTTCATTTTCTCCCCATTGTGATACCACACAAAGTAGTTTGCTTGAAAACCATTTTTGGTTATATGGTAGCTGACTTCTTCATGGATCAACCAAGGTCTACCAACACAATTGGAACATGGGCAATGTATGCGACCACTATCTGAAGCATTGTGAAATGCAAAATCTATAAAGCTCTCCAACTTGTTTTGAAAATCACTTGAGATCCGATCAGTTTCATACATCCAACTTCTATCCATTCTGTAAAAAGAATTTATATAAGTCATTTTGTCATAAACAATTCAATGAGATTGAACTTTAATAGAAAATACATTTAAGTAAACGATAAAGGAAGAAGTTTCTAGTCGATGTAGTGAACTATTAAAATAATGTAAAGAACAAGTAATCATAAATTAAATTAAAATTTATTTATATTCATTTTCATTAGGTCTATAATAGGCACATGCCTCAGGTCCCATAATGTGTTATAGGCATCCCAAATCATTTACTCATGTTCAATAACTCATTATTGGCACCTCTATGGCCATACCTTTCATTACCCAATTACTTCCCCAAGTCAAGCGCACCCCATGGGTGAATAAATTTTAGGCTTCTACACTAATAGGTTGTTCATGGCTTGTAAAAATATTTAATTTCATTAAGTATAGACAAAAACATTTATTTTTAAATTTGAGATTAATAATAAAGTATGTCAATGATAACAACATTACTGAATTAAACTTTTGACTTATCTAATATTTTTATGGATGTCTACACATGTCAGAATGGGTAGTGAAAAGCACCCCACCCTCATAAAAGTGAGTATTGGCCAAGAAGGACACATAATATACATCGTACAATGAGAACCATATTTAATTGACCCTAAAGTTATATTAGTACAATCATCTTGGGGGAAATGGAATATATGATCCTAGTTAACTGATGAATTCAAAAGCTCGTATTTCATATGTTGGACACTATCTAAGGTAAGAAATCATGTGAGGATTGGTTTACATCATCCAATTTCTTATATGCTAGTAAAAATGAAGGCTTGAATTAATGACTTGAGTTCACTGATTAAATGAGGGTAGAGGTTGCATACGCTGTGTAAACAGAATGATTAAATAAGGGTAAAGGTTGCATACACTATGCATGGTGGGGGAGTCTCAGCAGATTTAGAAACTAAAATAAATTCCCATCATAGGTAACAATAAGAAACATCACCATCAAAATAAACTCCAAATAAAAAAGGACTAAAAACATCAAACATTTCAAGAATTCACTACTGTGCAAGGTTTATCCACATGTTTAGTAGTAATTATATGTCTTAATCATGAAACACCTCTACAGATCCCAGTTTTCACCAATAAACATAAGGTAAATATCTCAAAATATCTTTAAAACAACTCATTAATAGGCTCAAAACGTAAATATAATCTTGAACCAACCATGGAATCTCTTTCACAACACATTCTCACACACCAGTTATATCATGTGTTACTAAATACCAAACATAGTCACATAGTGTACTATAACAAATTACATTACACAAGCCTTATTAAAAAAAATTCATTTTAATAAAACACTTTCCTCAAGGAATTTTAAATAAAACATTCATAAAAAATTTTCTAAAAATTATTAAACACATATAAGTAAATTTCCAAGTAACAATTAATTATAAGATGGAAAAAAGCATAAAAAAACATTCTTAGAAAATCTATAATACAACGACAATGAATTTGAGATGCTTCTTCTTTGATGGAGGGTTAAGGATTTAATTAATTAAATGGATTGGAATGGATAAAGTCTAGATTAAATCAAAACACAAAAAATGATATACACATCAAAATCAAAACTTAAAACTAAAATATGAGATGAATAACAATAAAAACAAGGTACCACTTAAATATTTTATGTGTATGAAGAATAGAATACCTGATTTGAGACGATTTGGGTGTAGTTTGACAGGTTCAGATGGGGGAAGTTGTGAGAGCAGCGCAGCCCTGAACAGGATTAGGGTTCTGTCACGAATGGGGGAGAGAGCGGCTGATTGAGTATTTGGGGGAAAGATTTCCCAACGGTTTTTAAAAACCATTGGGAAAGGGGTGTCCAAGAGACCCTTTACCAACGGTTTAAACAAACCATTAGTAAAGGGTGACCATTTCCCAACGGTTATAGATAACCATTGGGAAAGGGTGCCTTGGACACCCCTTTCCCAACGGTTTTAGTAAACCGTTGGGAAAGAGCTTCTTTACTAACAGTTTGTTTAAACCGTTGGTAAAGAAGCGTTGGGAAAACATGAATTTCCAGTAGTGAGTGGCAAAACCCGTCTGGCCTAACAAAAAATCCAGGGGGGTACCAACCCGTCTAATCGGGGTTGGTCAGAAATCGTCATTCGATCTCTAAAAGACACCCAGGAACCCATGGTGGTTATAATAATACTGTGTAAGTAGGAATCCCTCGCACGCGTGACTCATCTCATCGCACTTGCCTATACCAAACACGAACACTCCATACGATAACCCATAAGGGATATCCCCTATAGAGGTGCCCTAGTATATATATATATATATATATATATATAACATATCATCAAAGGTGTCAACTAGACCTTCATGCCATGAAATCATTAAAACCATTTGATACCTTTTTCAAAATACTAAAGTTTTTATATGGGCATACAATAATCAAAATGTCGTCATTTCAAAGAGTCAACGCAAACATTACATCAAAGCTGAAAGTGCCAAATGGGCCGTCACGACACACCCATATTGAAATCATTATTCTAAAAACATTTAAAGTTCCAACCAGGCACACACAATTTCCAAACACAAACCATTCTAAAAGTTAACACAACTCCCCCCATGAATTGGAAGAGCCAAACGGGCCTTTAAGTTGTCATGTCAAAAATATTACCCAAAACATTACACAAATACAAATTTTATATTTTCAAAGCCAAAATGGAACACCCTTGAGAACACACTTCAAACATTTCACAAAAGCCACACAAAGGACCAAATTTTACTTAGGAAACAAAAACCATTTAGAAAACCAAGGTTTTTAGGGAAACACTAGTTTAAAGGTGTCATTGTCACTTGAAGACACGTCCATGGGTGCACTAAGTGCACCCATGGGTGTGCCAACATCCAATGGCACGCTTGCGCTTCAAAAAAAAAAACAACCAACATTATTTCCACAAAACTAACACTTTGAAACTAAAACCAACCGCTCACTTTATTTGAAAAGAACTCACACCACCACATTAAAAACCAAAGAGCCCCATTTTTATTTTAACACCTTAACACTATTATAAAGCTATACCAATACCAAAATTATAAACCAAAACAATTTTACAAATAACCAATGTCGACGCACAACATAATCAAGGCTAAACATTTCATAAAAATCTTCAATTCCACTTTGAACACTATAGTATTTTATCAAATGCGCCAAGTTCACATAAACATCATCACAAACAAATATTTACCTTCAAAGTATTATTATTATTTTTTATAAAATTGTTTTAACATAAAAAGAAACGCCCCAAAAAAAATATCCATAAACAATATCAAAACAGGATTTAGCATATAATCAAATAACTGCAGACTCGAACCAGGAATTGACTCAAAACATGCTTTTGACTAATTCTAAAAATTTAAAAGCACTATAGAAGAAAAATTTATGGATGTGACAAAGTTTTGAATCACATAAAATAAAATTATCAAAACATCCAAGCATCAATTAGACTGAGGAAAAGAAAACCATGGAATTACCTACCTCAAACCAAGAGCGGACGCGACGGAACCTCAACAGAAGGTTGAACAGAGCCCCGTGGACCAAGTGAACATCCTAGACAATGATCAAAACACGCGAAACACACCTTTAATGCATTAGGGTTTAGGCAAAATGAAGAAAACCCCCAAAAAATAGAAGAAAAACGCACCGGGGGGGGGGGGGGGCGGGGGAGAGGTCGCGTGTCGGAAGTCGGGTCGTGCGGGAGGTTGGCCAGAGGCGCGTGTGGCGTGAAGAAGCAGAGTAGGGGGGTCGGCCGGAGGAAGCTTGACCAGTGCGTGGGATCCCGGAGTGGTAGGGAGCCGACATGCCGGTGGTCGGAGGTAGCCTGACTGGAGCGCAGGAGCTCGGAGGTGAAGCCAAGCAACAGGGTGGGTGCGCTGCTGGCCGTCGGCTGGTTGCGGAGCAGGAGGGGGAGCACGGACCTGTAGGGCATGAGGCCAGGGCGGAAGCAGAAGGCCGGGGTGAGGAAGAGAGGGTAGATCAAGGGCGAGTTGGTGCTGGAGCGAGGGCTTGGGTGCAGCGGAGGGTGTGCCTAGAGTGGAGGTTGGGACAGCTGGGCACAGGGAGAAGCAGAGAGTGGCGTTGCGCAGGGAGGCCGAGCTGCTGTGCAAGGGGTGAGGGATCAGGGCGACTACAGGAGGGGTCAGCTGGGCTGGGTGCAAGTGGCACGGAAGGGGTGGGGGGAGAAGCCGATGTCGGGAGGTCGGAGCGTGGCGGGCGTCGAAGGGGGGCGATGCCGAACAAGAGGATGAAGGGGGGGGGGGGGGCTCGCGCAGCGGAAAAAGGGAAAGGGAGTGCTGTAGGGGCACGATGCGGGGAGAAAGGGGGGAACCTGGGGTATGCGGGTAGAATTAGGGTTTGTGTTTTTTCCTATTATATTATTAATAATAATATTAGTAATATTAATAATATTAATAATAATAATAATACTAGAATGATAATAATAATAATAGTGATACAAATAATAATAATAATAATAATAATAATAATAATAAAAACCAATAATAATAATAAAAAAATAACAATAATAAAGATAATATTAATAAAATTTATTAACAATAAAAATAATAATTATAAAAATAATAATAAGAAGAACAATAATAATAATGAAAATAATAATAATAATAATAATAATAATAATAATAATAATAATTTCGAGCAATTGCACGACACTAGGGCCAGTTGCGCGGCTACTGCCAACCGCGCGATGACCACACATAGGTCCGAAACTCAGTAAAAACATTAAACGTCAACAAATTTGATCCGGGACCTAGCTCGGACCCTGGTGAGAGATCCCGGGGCCAAGAAACAATAAAATATAAATAAATTAAAAAGTTTAGGTGTGACAATTCTCCCCACCGCATACACTTTCTACCCCCAGAAAGTCACCCAACTGATCAATAGACAAAACAAGGATCCATTCCTGATTGAAACTGAAAGAAACCACACCACAAGAGAATGGGATAACATGAGGGGGTTCTCCCCACCATGAGAATTCAACTAATGCATAAGTTTAACACTCAAACATACCACCCCAGGAAGGGGGGATCGGTGTAGGAACTCCCAACTGATCCAAACTAACTTTATAGCATGAGCGAACAACGCCTCCGAGAAGAATTTAGTATCAGTAGTACACTCGAGCATAACTACAACCATCAATTCTTCTACAAGCACTTACATCTCCAAACGAATACAGCCAAACCGAGATTAACTAACACAAGGTCCAAAAAACACTTTTAAGAAAAGTGCATGATTTAGAAAACCGTGATGAGATAAACAAAACCATTTGGATTACAATAGAACATGTTCGTTATAACTCCACGATAAAACAATGAACTTACGATGATGTCAGAACTTTAACGACATAAAAATGAGACTGAATAGACTTCAAATGTTCCACTGCCAACACGGAACACAGGACCCGAACCAAGGTTTCACACCCCTAGAAACTCCTGACTACGTGTGAGCTTCACCCCAAGGCCTGTGGCTGGGGCTCTGATGGCTGAAGCATCCCCTGCCTCATAGTCAGGCACTGAAATCCCTCAGTCACAATGTCTTCTTCAGGCGACGCTTCCGGAAAAACTTATCTAGATGACCCAGACATTCGCAATGATGGCATGTCTTCTAAGGGATGCGACATGACGACTTCACGTGCTCGAACAGGCCACACTGGTGGCACACCACTAAATGGTCTGACGAATTGGAAGCCCGAACCACTGTAGATGACTCTTTAGAAACAGGTTCCTCTGGCACACCCAGATCACCAGATGGGGATCCTTCATGAGCAACTGGATATGCTGGATTGCCAAGCACCTGCTCTCCGGAGACCAGTTTATCTAAGAACTCCCCATCCACCAACTTCTCGAAATGATGGTCTTTAGAAAGGAGGATCTGCTCCTTGATCTCTGGGCGAAGACCCCCAATGAAGAGAGAAGTCTTCATCAAATCCTATGATGCTACCTCTGGAGAAAAGGACACAAGCCCCTTGAAATGGTCAACACATGCCTTCACCGTCTGTTAGCCTTGTTGAATACGCATGAGCTCTTCCCTTTTCTTCGTCTTTACCTCTTTGGGTATAAACCATCAGATGAAGATGGATTTAAAGACATCCCATGTCATCCCAAATCGCATTGATGGTGGGGCAACCAAATCCCATTTGTCCAGATCCAGACCTTCAAACAGACCCAAAACAGCATGCACTCTGACAGCTTCGGGAGTTCCCAAAACCCCGAAGACACGCTCGACCCCTTTAAGCCATTATGCTGCTTCTAACGGACCCCAATCATCATGAAGGATAGGCAATGTCAAAGAAGGATAAAAAATTGGGCATGACTTATTAGAAACCTTGGGGATCTTTTTGGGCGACATTTTCCAAACAACATATAAAACACAGAACCAAAACCAATATCAAGCCGAATCAACATCAAAGAAAGTGCCTTCATCCAAAATAACCAGCTCAAAATAAACAAGCAAATATAAACACAGCCAAAATTCCCTTTTTTCATTTTAGGTTTCAAAACTGCCTTCTTTCAAGGCCACTTTCCAAATACGAAACCCACTTTTCAAACCAAATTCAATTTCCAAAAATCATTTTCCCTTTTAAAAATCACTTTAGAAAAAAAAAACAAGGTCAAGCATTTAATTCCAAGTGCACACCCCAGTAATCCCATGAAACATTGCACGTGTCTTCATCAACTTCCATCCATACACACCAACACACACTTCCCATGCATTCTCTCACATGTGAAAATTTTCATAAAGAGTACCCAAGGTTGCACCCAAACCATATCTCTACCAGTTCCAAGCAAACACCAGATTTTTAGACCAAGAGATTTCAGTTTTAAAAATACATTTCACAAATTTAAATCCATTTAAAAGAAATCATTCTCATTTCAAAAACCCTTTTTCATTTTCAAGAATGCACTTAAACCAACTAGAACCAAGACGACAATTAACTTGTATCAAATCACCGAAGGGAGGGACTAGTAGTCATACTTAACCTAGCGACATGGTAGTGGGCCATGCCCCAAGAAAGCATCAATGACTATGAGGAACTTAAACCGTGTACGCTGACTCCACATGGGTCACTACACCATGTAAAATCACAATGTAACACCGGTTTTCCTCCGTTGTCATCCCTTAATACAAAACAAATAAGAACGAGACAAGAACTCAATTCCCAGACTACCCCTAGAAACTCGAGGTTTGGAATGGGCGAGGGTTCATGACTTCCTTCCCATACTTACCTCTTGAGTCCCTAAAATCTTAATATCCATCTATCGGACACCCCAAATAACAAGGGCCTGCCCCTATGATACCATTTTTTCATGAACTAACCTGGGTCGAACCTGAATCGGTCACCCGAGCCTGTCCGCGACATGGCCAGAAGGGCGTTCTTGATCCCCACGGGTTGACAACCAGTGTCGGGCATCAAAATTTTAATCGTTGGGAATGATTTGGCCCATGAACAAAAACAAATAAACAAGTAAACATATAAATATAAATATTCAATAAACATAACACTGGCAGTAGAAAGAAAATAAAACCGAACATACCTCCACGTGACCTTTTAGGTCACCTCCCGACCAAAGGCCGACTTTGCTTCAATAATGAGCAACTCAGACAAGAAAACCTAAGCAAGGAAACCTGCAAGTGAAATGATAAAGATAGGTGTGAGCATTAAAGATGATTAGTAGGGTTGCCAAGATAAACCACAAAATCCAACGTCTCCTTTCCCGAAACAATCCATTAACACAAGTTTGAAATACAGTTATAAAAGTAGGGTTTTCACGTTTGAAAATAAGCAACACATTTTTTCCATTTAAAAACCCAACACACACTACATAATATTTTCCAAAATCATTTGTCATTTTATAAATAAAATCCAAAACAGAATATAACAATGTCGTGCTAGAGTAAAATGAGTAAGAGTGAAAGCTGAAAATAAACTAGTGCACAGAAAGTAAACAAGACTAGTGCATGGAAAGTAAACAAGCAATGAAAATAATCCAGTAACCATGGGTGATCCTAAATATCCCTAGAAGACCCCTGGATGTACTCGGTTTCGGAACCACCTACTGGCATATGGTGAAGCTCCTAAGTCTATAACCAACTGGCCACCCTAACTGACCAATCCAGTGACAAAGCTCGCCTGACCTAACAACAAATCCAGGGGGTACCAACCTGTCTAATCGGGGTTGTTCAGAAACCGTCACTCGATCTCTAAAAGACACTCAGGAACCCATGGTGGTTATAATAATACTATGTAAGTAGAAGGCCCTCACACACATGACTCATCTCATCGCACTTGCCTACCCCAAACACTGACACTCCATACGATAACCCATAAGGGATATCCCCCTATAGAGGTTCCCCAGTATACACACACACACACATATATATAAAATATCATCAAAGGTGTCAACCAAGCCTTCATGCCATGAAATCATTAAAACCATTTGATACCTTTTTCAAAATACTAAAGTTTTTATATGGGCATACGGTAATCAAAACGTCATCATTTCAAAGAGTCAACGCAAACATTACATTAAAGCTGAAAGTGCCAAACGGGCCATCACGACACACCCATGTCAAAATCATTAATCTAAAAACATTTAAAGTTCTAACCATGCACACACAATTTCCAAACACAAACCATTCTAAAAGTTAACACAACTCTACCCATGAATTGGAAGAGCCAAACGAGCCTTTAAGTTGTCATGTCCAAAAAAATTACCCAAAAAATTACATAAATATAACTTTTATATTTTCAAATCCAAACTGGCACACACTTGAGATCACACTTCAAACCTTTCACAAAATCCACAAAAAGGACTGAATCTTACTTAGGAAACAAAAACCATTTAGAAAACCATGGTTTTTAGGGAAACACTAGTTTAAAGGTGTCATTGTAACTTGAATACAGGTCCATGGGTGCATCGAGTGCACCCATGGGTGTGCCAACATCCAATGGCATTCCTGCATTTAAAAAAAACAACCAACACTATTTCCACAAAACTACCACTTTGAAACTAAAACCAACCGCTCACTTTATTTGAAAAGAACTCACACCGCTACATTAAAAACCAAAGAGACCCCTTTTTATTTTAACATCTTAACACTATTATCAAGCTATACCAATACCAAAATTATAAACCAAACCAAGTTTACAAATAACCAATGCCGACACACAACATAATCAAGGCTAAACATTTCATAAAAACCCTCAATTCCACTTTGAACGCTATAGTATTTTATCAAATGCGCCAAGTGCACATAAACACTATCATAACCAAATATTTACCTTCAAAGTATTATTAATTTTTATCAAACTGTATTAACATAAAAATAAACGCCCTAACAAAATAGCCATAAACAATATCAAAACAGGATTTGGCACATAATCAAATAACTACAGAACCGAACCAGGAATTGACTCAAAACATGATTTTGACTAATTATAAAAATTTAAAAGCACTATAGCATGAAAAATTAGGGATGTAACAAAGATGTGATTCACATAAAAATAAAATTATCAAAACACCCAAGCATCAATTAGACTGTGGAAAAGAAAACCATGGAATTACCTACCTCAAACCAAGAGCAGACGCGACAGAACCTCAATGGAAGGTTGAACAACGCCTTGTGGACCAAGAACACATCCTAGAAAATGGGAAAAATGCGTGAAATGCACCTTAAATGCATTAGGGTTTAGGTAAAATGATGAAAACCCCAACAAAATAGAAGAAAAACGCACCTGGGGAAAAAAGAGGTCGCGTGTCGGAAGTTGGGTCGCGCGAGAGGTCGGCCAGAGGCGCGTACGACATGGAGAAGCGGAGCAGGGGGGTCGGGCAGCCTGGACGACACGCGGGAGCCCAGAGTGGAAGGGAACCAGCACGCGGGTGGTCGGAGGTGGCCTGGCCAGAGAACAGGAGCTCGGAGGTGAAGCCAAGCAACGGGGTGGGTGCGCTGCTGGCCGTCAGCTGGTTGCGGAGCAGGAGGGGGAGCAGGGACCTGTAGGGCGTGAGGCCAAGGCGTAGGTAGAAGGCTGGGGTGAGGAAGTGAGGGTAGATCAAGGGTGAGTCAGTGATAGAGCGAGGGCCTGGGTGCAACAGAGGGCATGCCTGGAGCAGAGGCTGGGACAGCTGGGCGAGGGGAGAAGCAAAGAGCGGCGCTGCGCAAGGAGGTCGAGCTGCTGTGCAAGGGGAGAGGGAGCGGGGAGCTGGGCGGCTATAGGAGGGGTTGACTGGGCTGGGTGAAAGTGCCACGAAAGGGGTGGGGGCGAAGCCGATGTCAGGAGGTCGGAGCGCGGCGGGGGTCGAAGGGGGGCTGCGCTGAATAGGAGGATGAAGGGGGGGGGGGGGGGGGGGCTCGCAGAGCGACAAAAGGGAAAGGGAGTGTTGCAGGGGCGCGATGCGAGGAGAAGGGGGGACCTGGGGTATGCAGGTAGAATTAGGGTTTGTGTTTTTTTCTATAATAATAATAATAATAATAATAATAATAATAATAATAATAATAATAATAATAATAATAATAATAATAATAATAATAATAATAATACCAAAATTATAATAATAACAATAGTGATACCAATAATAATAATAATAATAATAAAAAAACCAAAAAAAAAAAATAACAATAATAAAGATAATATTAATAAAATTTATTAATAATAAAAATAATAATTATAAAAACAATAATAAGAAGAACAATAATAATAATGCAAATAATAATAATAATAATAATAATAATAATAATAATAATAATAATAATAATGAGCAATTACACGACACTAGGGCCGATTGCGCGGCTACCATCAACCGCGCGGTGACCGCCCACGGGTCTGAAACCCAGTAAAAACATTAAACGTCAACAAATTTGATCCGGGACCCTGCTCGTACCCTGGTGAGAGAACCTGGGGCCAAGAAACAATAAAATACAAATAAATTAAAAAGTCTGGGTGTGACAAATACGACGATGAAATCCAGTATTCACGGAATAGTTACAAAGATTTAGATAAAGAAGGAAGAGGCCCGAAACCATTAAAGAGGATCATGCACATCGTGTTTATAATTAATTTAATTAATTTCATAAAGAAAAAAATACATGGATCTTTGGTATTTTCTTCGTTGATGATGTTGATCGTTCGGAATGACCATTCCAAATTATCTTGTTGTGCTTGCTAGGATCCAAACTAGAATCCCTCTAGCAGTGATCCAAACGTGCTCCAATGGCCTCTGATTGAAACCACTCGTTCTCTGGGTGCTAGCACGATGAAGCGAGTGTCTTGTGTCGGTCGTTCTTAATCTCTTGTTCTTTAGCATTGAAGAACGTCTCTCATTCTTGAGAGGGGCGGAGAGATGATTCGAGAGAGAAATTTTTTAGCTCAATAATTCTCAATTCACCAAGCGTGTGGTATGTTCGGTACATGGCACAATAAACGTATGTGTTTATTTATTGACATGAGGATTCAGTTACAATATTTAATTACGTAACAACAATTAAATACATTCATAACCTTAAAGAAAACTCATGTTATTAATAATAATACCACATAATTATTTATGGTGCGCCAACTTGTGTAAAACAGAATTATAAATAAAATTATACATCACAAAATAATAACAACATTATTTTAATTTATGCCAAACAGTTAAATAATTATTTATCATCTTGCAAATAAGTATTTTACAACCGAACCGACCTTGGTCCGCTCGAACTCCACTTCCATTTATTGAACACATGAATAAATAAATAAATAATTTATTCTCTTAAATAAATATTTTATTTACAAACTAGTAAATAAATATTTATTAAATGTTCAATAAAATAAATAAATATATTTTACCCAAAATCCGGTGAATAAATATTTATTTAATTTATGCAATCATTTTAACTTGAACAAAATTATTCCACCATCTTGAGAATAATATTTATTAATTAAATTCAAATATAATTTAACCGAGACCACCAAAAACACTCAATGTGTGACCCTCTATGATTCTTTCTCGTTGGCATTAGGTGGGCTTACCTAAAATCCAAGTGTACTGTCTAGGAACGAGTTAAGACACCTAAGAGAAATAACTTAAAGTCACAACAATGAAATACACATACGAATGCTCACTATGTAATATAATCCTTTTTTCACAATATATCATCAAGCAGGTTTCATGATACTGTCATCAACCTTTGTGCTTGATACGTCATTCTTTGGCTATGTGAAATAAACTCGTCGTTACACCATGACCATACAATTTCATGTGACGGTTCTTTTTCAATCAAAAAGTGAGATATCAACTTTCATAAATGGAAGGGAAAAATTCTTCCTCGACTTATCCATTAATAAAATGTCACTCGTGACGTACCCAATGTACCCTACTTCCCACCAATTGTCTCTGTGATGATTTTCATCAGTAAATCAAAGTGCGTGAGTTGTGACATGTATTAATAATAATCTTAAAGTATAAGTATCATTACAAATGCTCACAGATAAAAATATCTGATGACACCAAAACATGTGGAATTCCTACTGGCGGGTCTGTTCTCATAATCTTATGTCTTGGATATTACCAAGTGCGAACTTCATGAGAGCAAGTCTCATCTGCTTATGAGTACTCGCACCTAAAAGTCTGTATGCTATGTGTCCCATCATAGTATATCATCCAACCACATAACTATATTTAAGAATATTGTTATAGCATTTCAAGGTTCTCATCATAGTAGGTATCTGTCATGACCTTATCAATGCAACAAATACTCTAGGACATTATTACATCATAATCATGCAAAACAATGAACAATATGTAATATATTAAATATACATGTAATCAAAGTACAAATAGTTAGTTATAAGACACCAACTCTAACAAACTCCCACTTGGACTAGAGCCAACTGCCTATGACTTTCAGTCTGTTAGACCTTACATGATGATCATGTTTCTGCTGAGTCAAACCTTTATTCAAAGGGTCTACCATGTTGTCTTTCATGAAAATACTACCCACTGTAACTTCACCTCTCTGAGAAAAATACCTCAAGAGATGATACTTCCAAAGTACGCGCTTCGTCCGGTGATGTGACCTTGGATCTTTTGCGAGAACCACCACTATAGTATTATCACAGTATGGTGTGATGAGATATTTACTACTAGGTATCACATCTTACTCTTGGATGAAGCTTTGCATCCAAAATTCTTCTTTAAATGCCTCAGAAGTTGCGATATACTTAGATTCTGCTGTAGAATATGCGACCAGACTCTGCTTTGAGCTCTTTCAGCTTACTGCACCTCTATTCAAAGTGAAGATGTATCCCATTTGCAACTTCATGTCATCTTGATCAGTCTGAAAATTAACATTTGCATATCCTCTGATAACTAGTTTCTCATCTCCTCCATAAACCAGAAACATATCCTTAGTACGCCTTAGATACTTTAGGATAGTCTTGACTGTCATCCAATGGTGGTCACCTGGGTCAACTTGATATCTTCCTACCACACTCAATGCATAGGCGACATCCAACCTAGTACATAGTATGCCATCCATGACTGGCCCAATCGCTGATGCATATGGAGTCCTTGCCATTATCATTCATTCCTCATGTGTCTGAGGACACATTTTCTTGGAAAGATAAATGTCATGTGACACTGGCAACAATCCCCTCTTGTATTGTTCCATACTGAATCTCTTCAGTATCTTATCAATGTATGTATTTTAACTTAGGCCCAGAAATCTCTTGGATCTATCACGATGAATCTTGATCCCAATAATATATGCCACCTCGCCCAAGTCCTTCATGGAGAAGCATTGATTTAACCATGCCTTAACAAACCGCAAGACCGGTATCTCATTTCCAATAAGTAATATTTCATCAACATATACTATTAGGAAAACGACTTCACTTCCATTAAACTATTCGTAGACACAAGGCTCACATTTGTTATTGATAAAACCAAATTTCATTATGACTTCATCAAAACGAATGTTTCATGACCTAGATGCTTGCTTTAATATATAAATGAATTTCTGCAACTTTCATACCTTATTGGCATCCTTTGGAGTCATAAACCCTTCAGGTTGTGTCATGTATACATCTTCCTAAGGGTTCCCATTAAGGAATGTTGTTTTGATATCCATTTTCCAAATCTCATAGTCATGGTAAGCGACAATGACTAATAGAATTTTGATGGATTTCAGCATTGCAACTGGTAAAAAGGTTTCATCGTAGTCAATACCTTGACGCTGTTTGAACCCTTTTGCAACCATTCGTTCCTTATAGGCACTGACTTTTCCTTCCATGTCCAGTTTCTTCTTGAATACCCATTTGTAACCAACAATATTTACATCAACTGGAAGATCTACCAAAATATAGACTTGGTTTTGGTACATGGAATCCATTTCAGAATTCATGGATTCTTGCCACTTGGAAACATCTGTTCCACTTACTACTTCCTTGTAGGTTAAATGATCATTATTATCAACTAATAATGAATCACCATCCTCAGTAACTAGAAAACTGTACCGTTTCAGTTATCTAACCTCTCTTGTAGTCCTACGCAGTTCTTGTGTCTCTGGAATGGTTCTTTCTTCCACAGGGCTTTGTGGAATCTGCTGATGTACCAAATATTGTGTACCTTGAGCCTCAACTTCATCGAAGTCTATCTCACTCCCACTATCTCTTTTAGAGATGTTCTCCCTCTCAAGGAATATGGCATGTCTTTCCATTATAACCTTTTTGTTTGAGGGGTTGTATAAGTAATATCCCCTTGTTTCCTTAGGGTATCCTATAAAAGTACACTTTGTGCCTCAGGGTTCAAGTTTGTTACCTGAAGAGGCCTTAACAAACACATCACTTCCCCACACATGTAAATTCGATAACATGGCTTTCTTTCTACTCCAAAACTCATATGGAATACCATTTATCGATTTAGTTGGTACTTGGTTTAGTATGTGTGTCACTGTTTGTAACGTATATCCCCAAAAGGATAATGGAAGACTCATATGACTCATCATTGATCTCACCATTTCTAACAGGGTGTATTTCCTCCTTTTTCTCACACCATTCCACTGGGGGGTGTAAATAGGAGTGAGTTGGGATAGGATCCCAAACTCCTGTAAGTAATCAATGAAGTCTTGATTAAGATATTCTCCACCTCAATCTGAGCAAAGTTTCTTAATCTTCTTACCAAGATGGTTCTAAACTTCATTATTTTATTATTTTAACTTAGAATTATACCTAATTAAGTAGATATATCCATATCTACTAAAATCATTAGTAAAAGTTATGAAGTATGAGTACCCTCCCCTTGCTTCAACTAGAAATAGTCCATACACATCGGTATGAACCAATTCAGGAATTTCTTTATCCCTTTCACCTTTCTCACTAAACAGGGATTTGGTCATTTTTCCTTGTAATCATGCATGTCATACACCAAGTGGTTTTAGTTCAAAAGAATCTAAATATCCATCTTGATGTAACTTTTTCAAGTGTTTTTCATTTAAATGACCTAGTCGGTGATTCCAAAGTTGGGTGTGGTATGAATCATGTGAATTATCTTTGTTATCGATTTCCATTACTTGGTTTGTGTAATCCAACATATAAAGAACATTATATAAATGTGCCCTACCAAAACAAATGATATCTTTGTAAAAGAAGCAACATTCATTTCCAAACTTGAAAACAAAACCATCTATATCTAATTTGGATACAGAAATAATGTTTTTAGTAATATAAAACACATAATAACAACCCTTTAACACTAAGATCATCCGAATTGGAAATGTGAGGTAGTAGTCCCCGATAGCTACAACAACAAGTCTTGATCCATTGGCTACGCGCAGATCTACCTCCCCTTGGACAATATTCTTGAATATACTTGGTTCCTGTATTTGGATACATATGTGAGAACCACAAGATGTATCTAATACCCAATTTGTAGAAACATATAGATTGAATTTGATAACAAACGCACCTAAAGCTTCTCCTTGGTTATTAGGCTGGATGCAGTTCTTATTCCAGTGGCCTTTCTTACCACATGTGAAATAAACAACCTCCTGTCCCCTTGCCTCCCCTTTTATCTTTCTTTTCTTGGAAGGCTGTGAAGAAGCTTTGGGCTTAAATATCATTGCCTTCCCTTTCCTCTTATTCACCATTAGGACAAAAGGATTTTCACACTTCATATCTTTGTACACTTGGCGAATGAGGATAAGAATATCAAATAGAGACTACTCAATGTTGTTCATGTTAAAATTAACAACAAAGCTGGAGAATCTCTGAGGGAGTGATACAAGAATGAGTTCAGTGCCCAGTTCTTTAGGGAGTTTAAACCCTAGAATCTCCAGGCGCTCAATGTATCCAATGAGCTTGACTACATAAGACCCAGATGGGGCACCCTCTCCAAGTTTACTCTAAAAGAGTGCCTTGGAGATCTCAAACCTTTACTATCTTTTTCTCTCCCAGTAAAGACTATAGAGGTGCTCGAGCATGATATATGCATCCATGTTTTCATGAAACTTTAGGAGCTCACTAGACATTTATGATAACATCAAACATTGAATGTCGACCGCATCGTTCATATGTTTCTCATAGACTAGAAAATCCTCATCACTCGCCTCTTTGGTAGGAAGATCAGGTAATGCTGACTCCAATGCGTTAGACTTCCATTCATGGAATAGGATAACTCGAAGGTGTCTAAACCATTCCTGGAAGTTACTGTCGGTGGAGATGTTGTCTTTATCCAGAATTGATCATAAGGATAGTGTGGTTGACAACCTTGTCATTTTTTATTCTACAATTAAAAGAGCAGATCATTAGTACTTTCTTGATTACATTTTTATGAGAAATAATAAATTAAGTCTCCCACTATTTTATCAAATCCCAATGGCCCTCACTATTGAACTCGGAATGTCCAGTTGCCATGACATTCTAGTACAAAAATCGATTACACTCTTAATCTGATTGTTTCATGGGAAAACTATGTATGAGATTTCTAATACAATAATCCATTACATTCTTAACTTCTTAAAGGATTTACTTCCAGATGATGTAGATATTCCCTCAAACCACTATATGGCATGTAAGTTAGTTGATGAAATTGGATTTTCAAGAAACAAAATTCATGATTTCCCGAAAGATTTCAGTTTATTCCGGGAGGAAAATGCTGAATGAAATGATTGTATAAAATGTAGCACAACCTGCTGGAAGTCAAAATCTGATGGAACACCATCCCGCATGCCACAAAAAGTAATGCAACACTTTCCATTGATCCCCATACTCTAGAATATTTTTATGTCTGATGAAATATCAATAAAAATGAGATGACATGATATCGAGAGAAAGAAGACTAATGATGAGTTGGTTCACCCAGCGGATGGATTTTCATGGCAGAGATTTGATGCTCGATAACTTGATTTTTCACCTGACTTGTGTAATGTGAGGTTGTGTCTTTCATGCGACGGTTTTAATCCGTTTGGGAAGATGTTTACTTCACACAACACATGACCAATTTTTATACACATTTATAATCTTCCTCCATGGTTGTGTATGAAAAAACCTTTCACTTTCACGAGTATACTCATATCTATACCTTTTGATCTCATCATTGATATTGACGTATACATGAAACCTTTAATAAAATAGTTGAAACTTCTTTGGGATGTGGGTGTGCGCACATATGAAGCAACTTCGAAAGACATATTTCAGATGCGTGTTGCGCTTATGTGGATGATCAATGATTTTATAGATTATGCAATGATGTCTGGATGGAGCATAAAGGGAAAAACTGTCATGTCCTGATTATATGAAGAATACATGATCCAGAAGACTGAAACATCATTGTAGTTTCAGTTTTATAGGACATCGACGATTATTTCCAATGGACCATCCATATAGAAATAATCGTCGAAGATTTGATAATACCATAGCGACTGATGATCCACCTCGACATATGTCTAGAACTGATGTGCTTAATGAATTGAAATATTTCAGTTTTTCATTCAGGAAGGGTCAAATGAAATTTGGAAAGAGAAAGAATGTTTCCACTAAAACCTGTTACAATTGGAGGAAGAGAAGTATCTTTTTTGATTTGCCTTATTAGTAAATAAATTTGTTACTTAATTTCTTATACATAATGCATATTGAAAATAATATATGTGAAATGTTTCTTTCGATACTTCTAAATGTTAAGGGAAAGAAAAAATATGATTTACGGTCTCGACGTGACTTGGTGGATTGGGGCATCAGATCAGAATTGCATCCTGTGCATATTAGTGGAAATAAATAGAAAGTTCCATTTGCTTCTTATGTGATGAAACCTATGAAAGAAACAATTTCTAGAAGTATTAGAGACTATTAGAGTTCCTTATGGCTATTCAAGCAACATATCTAAACGGGTCAACAGAAGAGAGTTAAAGCTAAAATCTTTGAAGACTCATGATTATCATGTTCTTCTGTATGAGTTGATTCCAATAGAAATCCATCATATTTTGTCCAATAATGTAAGGGTGATTTATATTCATTTGTGCCATTTGTTTAGAGATCTTTGTACTAAGAAGTTGTTCAAGTATTTCTTGAAAAAAATGTTGACAAATGCCCCATTAATTTTGTGTGAGTTGGAGAAAATATTTCCTCCATCATTTTTCACATGCATGTTGCATCTGACTGTCCATATTCCCACTGAAATACTTCTTGGAGGACCTATTTGTTTTTTTTGAATGTATCCAATTGAAATAAATATGTACACATTAAAGTCTTATGTCTGAAATAGGAATCATCCCGAAGGTTCTATCGTGAACGGTTACTTGGATCAAGAATGTATGGATTTCTTCTCAATGTATTTGTCTGATCTTACTACAAGAATGAACAGACCAATGAGAAATGAAGAAGAACAATATGATAAAATTGAACCCAGTTTTCCATCACTTCCTCAAATAGGATGAATTCCTAGATCATATACATTGAAGACATTAAGCCTTGAAGAGCGGGAGATGGGACATCACACAGTTTTTTTCAACTGTGATTTGTTCGATGACTACATTAGGTAAATAAATTGAATATGTATATCTTACATATATATCAATTAAACTATTCATACTTTTTATCTACAGAGAACATAAAACAATGATAAATAGAAAGCATCGTTCTTTATCTTTGAGAAGGAGGGAGACTGTCACGACCCCCTCCCCACAAAGTGTACCCCTCCTGGGCCGACAATGTGAGAAGGGAGATAATGACCCCCGAGTCCCGCCTCCAGTAGGCCCCGGGTTGGCGACTAGCACCGAGGGTATAATAAACATACAAATGGGAGGCATTACCCTCTAAGAGAACACATGAAGAAGAGAGAGATAGAATAGACTCCAATCAACTCCAACTTAGAACTGAGATATAAAAGGAAACCAAGTACATATATGAAATGTCATGCAAAAGTACTACAACTGAAGGGGAAACTAAAAGTACCCAAAAGAAAGTAAAACGACAGCGACCACAAGCCCAAACAGCTCCTCCTCCAACCACAAGCTAGAAGTAACCAGCGTGACCTCCAACCTGCTCCAAGTGACCTGAAAAACAGTTTATATATACATAGGGTGAGTATAACAGTATACACAGTAGGATCCTCCCCAAGCCTCTCGTGCAAAAGTAAAGAAAGCATGCTAAAGCCCAGTGAACAACAAGTGAAACTAACTCGTCACCTAAACAGGTATACTATGTTCCCAACCTCACCATGGCTACTCTCACCAATTAACACATACAAGAAAAAAGCATATAGCAAAGAATATCAAGGGTACCCCGCTACTACTTCCCCACTGGTTTGCCGCTTTTCCCCAACGACATACGTCCTGTGCATCTCTCTCCAAAGGCTTGCCCGCAGACACCTGGGCTAAGCTCCACAATCTGCACCTTGTGCACCACATAGTCTTGCCCGCAGACACCTGGGCGAAGCACCACACCGTCCTCACAACCAAAAGTAACCAGGTAGTCTCCGGGAGCCACCACAGCTCGCATAACGTGTATCATACGTCGGGTATAATACCTCAAGCCATTACAGCCCATACTCCGAGTAAGGATCCTCAAGCCATCATAGCCTATACACATTACACCTATAGTAGTTCGTAGGATACTATATCTAGAATATATGTGTGTGAATAACCACAAGACATTACAGCCCTCTACACACATATATGGGGTAACTAATCACTGTGCCTCATGGCACAAGTATCTACCAAGAGAAGAGAGCGGAGCCAAAGGGGGTAGTCAGCCATTCAACCTCCCATCAGAATGTTGGGGAAAACACCCCCCAGGGCTCAAAATCCCCGGGGTGTCAGTTGCCCTTACCGACAGGGTGGAGTAGCGTATAGAAACACAAAAAGTACAGAATATATAAGTAACTCACATCCACACTATGGGCATTACCTAGTCTTAGATACAACTGCAGCTAACGTCTCTCAGACTCCAGGCTGCTACTTCTAAGACTAGGTATCCTATAAGCACACAAACATTTGAAGAGATTTATTAGATTACTCCGTTCTCATTTTATCAGTTCCACTGTACATTAATTAATTCTTTAAACATTAATTAATAATGAACAATTCCACATTAAACTAAATTGGCATCACTTTCAAAAACAACTGCTCCTTTTTAAGATTCACGTCACCTTTAAATTCCAGTATCTCCGTCCTCGTGGATTTTCACCATTTAATCAAACATTCATTATAGAGTTACTTTCCCACATTCCCAGGCATTCTAGAAAAGCATCCTATGCTACTAAACACAAAGGAGGCTCAACACGGTGAGTAGATATACTACCCATCGAGTCTTTGCCGCCTATAGAAAGAGCATAGACCCATCCTCCATCGAGAGGCTAAACACGGAAAGCACGTGGCATACCCCGCGTGTCTTCACCTCCTTCGGAAAGAGGGTAAGCAAGACCAGCTGCCTTGAGAAGTGGGAAAAGTAAAGCAGATAAACAACCAAACCAAACCACCAACATCAAACCATCACATTCATCTCATACCATCATCCTTGGTGTCCTCCCCGACACCCATATGCATAAACCGATGCATCTTGCCACACTAGGCGTCATCCGCTGCCACAACCACAAGGCCTCCACGCCTCCACATATCACAACAGACATCCAGGCTCACATCACAGCACAAGCAGCAGGAAAACAAACATCACATCATGGGCTCTTGACCCTTTAACAAACAAGAGGGTAACTCAGAACCCTTTTAGAAATTCCCACATAATCTGTTCTCTAATCCTTATTGAATTGGCGGATTTATTATTTGTAGGTTCCAATCACGGATACCTAATCCGCAAGCTATCACAATTAAATAACCATGCTTACTTCCCTAATTTGATTATCCTCAAATTAGAACAACTACAACAGCTGAAATAACCAGATTAATTTATATGCCTCTTTATCTTTAGCCAATTAATTAACAATTAATTCCGGCTTTACGTTCATTATCAATTTCTATCATGAACGAACAACAAATCAAAGAAAACATAGATATCACTCTATCTAGAAAAACATGAGGCAAACCGTTATCACGGTATAAAGCAACAATATGCGATCAACCAATTCTTTTAATCCGGTTCAAGTATTTAATTAGGTAAATTTCATTGTGATCCAAAGGGATAAATCATGCTAATTCTACGATTTCACATATACAATTAGAGAATCCATGAATCCCCTACCTCAAACAGTTCCTCACGTTCCTTATCCACACAACAGGTCACGATCCTCCCCTCGCGACAACTGCATCCACCGGAGGATGCTGCGGTACGAAAGTACCAACCAACCCCAAGAAAACCCATTAGAATCTTGGAAATTACATGGTATAATTATGGAAAAGAGGATAGGAGAAGATGAACCCCAAAAGAACGATGATACAACATACCTTATATTGAAGATTGATCGACACAGCTTGGTTGCATCAAAACAAAGCGGAACCAATCCTAGGAGTAAAGATTGATTATGCAAATCCTATGGAAAGGATTGAAATGTTCTAGTGCCTCCTAGTTGAGAACAAATGGAAAGAACAAGGGAGAATGATATCTCGTCCCTTTTTAAGATTTAATGGGGTGACGGTTTAAGATCCGGTTAATTCTCCATTAAAAACGGATCGCATTAACCCACGCGGTTTGACCAAGTAAAACATTCCAAGCCTTAGGAATAATTAATATAGGATTTATGGCATTTTAAATGGCCTTAAGAGCCCTTAAAATAAGGCTTAAAAAGTATTTTACGTCAAAGGAAACGTCAAAAGGGGAAAAACTGTAGGAGTCTGGAAACACTGTTCACCTATTGTTACTGTACATGAAACCGATCTGTGAAACCGATCTGTGAAACTGATCTGTGAAACCGATCTGTGAAACCGATCTGTGAAACCAATCTGTCAGACCGATCTATGAAACCGATCTGTCACACTGATCTGTGAAACCGATCTGTGAAACCGATCCGTCACACCGATCTGTGAAACTGATCCGTCAGACCGATATGTGAAACCGATCTGTCACACCGATCTGTAAAACCGATCTGTGAAACTGATCTGTGAAACCGATCTGTGAAACCGATTTGTCAGACCGATCTGTGAAACCGATTTGTCACACCGATCTGTGAAACCGATCTGTCAGACCGATCTGTGAAACCGATCTGTCACACCGATCTGTGAAACCGATCTGTCAAACCGATCTGTGAAACCGATCTGTCACACCGATCTGTGAAACCGATCTGTCAGATTGATCTGTGAAACCGATCTGTCACACCGATCTGTGAAACCGATCTGTCACATCGATCTGTGAAACCGATCTGTGAAACCGATCTGTCAGACCAATTGGTGAGACCGATCTGTTACTGTTCATAAAACTGGAAACACTGTTCACAGAACTGAAAAAATTGGCAAAGTGTTGGGGATAAGTCCCCTTGACCTCCCAGAACACCTCCAACACCAACATTTCACAAAGTAATGGACCAGAGAGGTCCAGGCCATTACAGAGACTTTTCATAACAAAGAGTTTTCTGCTTGGTTAAAATTGAAGGTAAAAATATTACTGTTTAAAATAATTAAATCAATATTTAATTAAGTTTAATATTTATTTATATTACAGGTATTGAGTTTTCCTACTGTCTCTGTCTCTGAGGAAATAAGAGCTTTGTCTTTTAGTCCTAATACCGTGGTTCGTGACTGTAAATCAATTGTTATCAATGGGTACAAATTTATTGTCACTGAATGAGAAAAGAACATGAGAACACAACGTGATGGTGTTATGGTTACTACCACAACAGATTATTATGCCAGTGCATTAGATAGTAGACCGTGATTTAAAAATGTGGGTTATTATGGAGTTGTTGAAAAAATAATAATATTGGATTATTACTCTCATGGACGAGCCATAATGATGAAATTCCATTGGTTTGATTCGATGATGAGACATGTCACATTTATTGATGATTGTGGATTTCAAGTAATTAATATGACTCACACTCTTGCTACCGAAGAACCATATGTATTGACATCAATGGCTAAACAAGTTTTTTATGTCAAAGACCAACTTCGACCTGAATTTGGTGTCATAGTTAAAGTAATTCCAAGACATATTTTTGATGATGGTGATGATGGAATTGAAACCATCCCTACTGCCATTGGAACTAATCCATTTATTTCTTTTTATGACTCCAATAGATTAATTGTCAGAGTTGACTGTAAATCTAAAGTTGTGGTGGGAAATATATAAAATCATCCATTCATGTTCTCAATTCTTTTGGTTTACCTAAATTTGGGTTGTTAAGGTTAGTTCTATTCAAATTGATTTAATATTTATTACAAATATGTTGTATCTGAATTGACCGTTATGTGAATTTTCAATGTTTATTGGTTGAAATTTTTATTTGAATTGCATTTTCTAATTTGGAATTGAACTGTATTTAAACCTACGAAACCAACATTTCTAACTTGGTGAACATTTCAATGCTTCAACTGTGATTTGTATAAAATTTTTATGACTCTAAGACCTATCTTCAACATTTTACTAGGTAATGAACATGATGGTTTGTATTCTTCTACAAAACCTGTATTGAAACCTGCATCATCTACCTGAGCTAAAGAAATTAAAATTTTCCTTAATTTTGACAATTGCTTTACCACTTATGAATCTGGTAGAATCATTGTTCCATTATTTTAATAGACTGATGACACTTAGTAAATAATCATCCTACTAAAAATTAAATTTCTTTATTATATCTTGTACGATTTATTGACTTCATTATATATTTGTTCAAGCTCACCTAAAACAATGGTTAGTTAAATTATACATGAATCCCCCTATTCCCTCTCATTTATTTTGTTTTTTGGGTTACACATTAGTTATACTTTTATATTTACTTACATATTTGTTTTCAAATGCAGAAAATGAAACCAATTGAATAGAGGTGACAAAAATAGATTATGGACAACAATCGTCGCATGACTGAGCTGGGCATTCCACCACTAGTGCATACAGTGAGTATTTTATTTAAAATATATTTATTTAAATAATATATAATGTTATGTGATTAATTTTTTTTAAACATTTTTTCAGGATCCATTTATTAGGCGATAATTATTTAATGAAAAACCTAGTAGTGGTCCTAGTACACAAGGTGTTCATACGAGGGGGGGTGGTACGAGAGCTAGACGATCTGGTCGGTGTACCCAATTAGACCCTGCCCCTCCCACTGACATACCATCTATCCCACATTCTGATCCCGATATGTCGTTAGGGACACACAGGATATTTAGGCCTCCCATGTTTTCACCACCCTTTACATCTGACCCTCCTCACCCATCTGTACCATATCCGATGATGATTCCCACTCCCCATCTAGCATTTAGCCAGACATCCCTGTCATCTTATTTTACTTATGCTTTGTTCTCTTCAGGATTTTATATTCCATCTTCTTCGACTCCTACTCTACCAGAGTCTGTCCCTGTGGAGCATATATTGGGACTCAATCCATCTGTATAGGGTGTTCCTTTAGTTTCTATGGATCTAGAGACACCTATTGATCAAACTATCGCAAGTATACTTATACAACCCTAAAAAATTGTTACACCATTATTTATTTTCATTATAACATGTTTTGATAAAATATTTATTTTTCTTTCATAACAGATACATCTACTGATAGGAGGTGGGGGTGAGGGCATACACACATACATGCGGTGTGGAACTTCCGCACGCATTTGATGGTGGACTACAATGAAGATAGTCAGATGATTGAAAAATCAGGGTAGCAATGTCGGAGTTTTTTGGCGACGCTTGCCAAATACTCCAACATCATTCCTGTCAGCCCGCTCTCATGGAGACAGCTACTAAATGAAGTCAAGGATAAATCCTGGGAAAAGATATGGGTATAAAAATCTGTTGTATTTAATGCAATATAATAATTTTTGTAATTATATGAATTAATATTTTGGTGTTAACTGCGGTTTAATTTCCCCGATGGTGAGGGTGCACGACCAACATGTCTAAAGGATTTAGGTGAGCTTTGGAGAGCTTATAAGCATGAGTTGTACATTGGCTGGTGTGCTAGAGTGGGCACGGAGTTAGAGGCGGTCTCTATCATGGATGATTGTCTGTTAAAACAGTACCGACCGATTATTACTCATTGAACAACTAGCCAATTTACGATATTAATCAAATTAGAGGTATTTAAATGAAAATTTTCAGGTTTTTTGTTAATAATAATTATTGAATTTTATTTAGGATGCATATGAAAGAAATAAAAAGAATATTGATGCTAATAAATACATCCACACATTGGGACGTACTACGATTCCAGATCATGAGAGACAACAAGTATGACAGTTTATAATATTTCTTTATGACTTGCACTTTATATTGCTTCCTCCATAATTTATTCGATTTCTAAAAATGTTATATAATTTTAGTTATGCAATTACTATTTTTTTGATATCCTATTTTTAATTATGGTTTCCTACATTCAATGTAATTGTAGAGGCATAAACTGAATATAGAAGGACGTGTGCCTCGAGCAAAACTGTTTTGCTCGAGTAGATTGAAGAAAGATGGAAGTGCGGTTAATGAACTGACTCAGTAGCAGATTGTAAGTTTTACTTTATAGATTTAAAATTTTAATCTCTATTTTTTAACTTAATAATCTATTTATATTTGTAAAAAGTTTCTTTAGAGTCCCTTAATGCCCAGGAACTTGACAATTTTGGGCCAAAATATCACTTACATTAGGTGTTGGGAGATGAGCACCCTGGTAGAGTACGTTGCCGACCTGGGAAGAGTATAGTTCTGATGAGGTATTGACCCTCCTTAGGTATGATTTGTAGTGCCACCGAGTTACAGCAGGTTAAGGCACATGTAGAACATGCTGAAAAAAGGGTCACAGAGATGACATAACAATTTGTTAGGGCAAACACTGCATTTATGAAACTGATGGAAGTTTTACGTCCAACAATTTCACCAGAGGCCAACACTACTTGTGATGAAAATATTTCATCAATGTGTTCTATATATGGTGATCCAGGTGGCAGTTCTAGTGGTGGTTGAGACGATGGCGAGGAGGAGGCCAAGGCGGAGGAGGAGGAGGGTGAAGAGGAGGCTGAGGCGGAGGAGGAGGGTGAGGAGGAGGCTGTGGCAGATATAATATCCCGCCTTTTTATCACATAAACTTTCATTACATTTTACAAAACCGAGGATCTTTAAGGTTTAGTGTCTTGGAAACCAGGAACTTTAAACATGAAAACATAAAAGATTCTTCTTAAACACTTGAAAGGCTTCTCCTCATGTTCATCCTAGGTTCATTACTACATCTCATAACATGGGGACATACATCAAAAGAAAGGGTGAGCAGAAGGCCCAGTAAGGGAAACAAGAAAAACATTTTTACATGTGAACTTGAGATACTTCAATAAGGTCATGAAAAGAACATTAAGGCATGAGAAAGAAATCATGAGGCATATCATAATAAAAATAACATTTTTCATAACTTGAAGATGTGGCTGCAACATTTAATATAGAAAATCATGAACATATCACCAAGGTCCATCCCCAAGGTGTCATTTGAAAATTACCAAGGTTATTCACCAAGATATCGTGAAAATTGTAATCTCTAGTGGTTACATCATTACCCAATGCATTGGAGCGCTATCAGGGCACACCCTTAAATTTTCCTTTATTATCATGTGAGCCACATATATCATCATAAATCATTTCATAGAAAACCCATATATCATAAAATAAATGGGTTTCATTTCATAATCATAATGTTTTAAAAACTGCTTTAAAGACATGATCTTAATGTCACTTTAAACCCACAAAAAGGGAAAGCGGGTTTCATGTATGTAAATCCCAAAATTTAAAATAGAACATTTTGGTATATATGTGAATACCCATATATAAGAGGGAGATTTGAGTATTCACTTAAAAATAAAGAACTTTAGAAAAAGAGAGACATTTTGAGACGAAAATTCCGCAGCATAACGACTATGTTACAGGGTTTTAGAAAACATTGAAAAGAGAGGGGACATGGGTCAAACATTCATAAATGACCCATAAAACAGTAGAGGGACAGAATATAAGGGATTTAAAAACATGGTAATGAAATTTGAAAATATACCATATGAAATGAAGAACATGAAAGGAAGACAAAAATAAGATTTCTCTTATGAAAATTCGGCAGCCTAACAGCGTTACATAAACTTCAACCAAAAATGAATTGATGAGATAAAATAGGGTCTCTCATCATATGAACATAAAATATCAGTATGATAGATATAGAGATCATACCCCAACATAATAAAAAGGAAATTGCAAGACTTGAAATGGAATTAGAACTTTGAAAAGGGGAGAAAGGTGCAAGGACCACTTAAAAATTCAGCAGCCTAACGATGCCACTTAAAACATCAAAATACTGAATTGAAGAGATCAAATGGGGTATCTCATCATATGGTCATAAAAGATCAGTATGATAGATATAGAGATCAAACCCCAACATAACAAAAAGGAACTTGAAAGAATTGACATGAAAGTAGAACTTCAAAACGAGAAGGGTGAAAAACCACTTAAAAATTTGGCAGCCTAACGGCGCCACTTAAAACATCAAAATACTGAATTGAAGAGATCAAATTGGGTCTCTCATCATATGATAATAAAAGATCAGTATGATAAATTTAGATATCATACCCCAACATAATAAAAAGGAACTTGAAATACTTTACATGAAAATAGATCTTGAAAAATGAGAAGGGAGAAAGAATCCGTTACAAAAATTTCGGTAGCCTAACGGCGCCACTTAAAACTTCAAAATAATGAATTGAAGAGATAAAATGGGGTCCCTCATCATATGGTCATAAAAGATCAGTATGATAGATATAGAGATCATACCCCAACATAACAAAAAGGAACTTGAAATAATTAACATGAAAATAGAACTTCAAAACGAGAAGGGTGAAGAACCACTTAAAAATTCGGCAGCCTAACGGCGCCACTTAAAACTTCATAAAACGAAATAATGAGAGTAAGAGGGGATCTCTCATTATGTGAAAATGAAAAGGGCAGTAAGAGGAGTATAAAAGAACACCCTTTAACATAAGAACATGGAGCATAAAAGAAATTACATAAAAGAGATTTCTTGAAAAGAAAGAGAGGGGTCAGATCCCTTACCTTAAAACGTAACTCTTAAAACTCAAAGGTTGGGACCTTGAGGGATTGGGGGCACCTTGGGAGGACTCCTTGGGAGGTAAGGAGACCAGAACTTCGTTGAGGATGGTTTTTAAGTCGAAAAGATGAGAGGAGGGCTTGATATTTATAGGGAAAGTGAGGGGACAAGGCATTAATGGCAAAGGGACACCTCAAAAGTGGTTTTCTCAAAAGCATGGGCCCTCCCTTGGTATTTATAGGGTAAGTGAGGGGATAAGGCATTAATGGCCAAGGGACACCTCAAAAGTGGTTTTCTCAAAAGCATGGGCCCTCCCATGGTACTTCCCATGGAGTTAGGCCACATGGGGACCCCCACACAATAATTCATCCTCTTTATTCGAACATCCCTTAAAATATCTCATGACATCATCATGACACAGTTATGATGTCATTAAACGTACCAATACCCTAAAACTGTATTTTTACTATTCACTGAAAATTCAACTTTCTCAGAATAATCCCAAAATTTCACCTTAACCAAATATCAATGCTATGATTTCAAAAATAAACTCCATTTTATAAAAATAATTTTCTAAATATTTTTAATTTATTTTTAAATAAATACACTATTCACCGAAAATTCATTTTTTTCAGAAAAATCTCCAAAAATTACCATAACATAATATCGATGCTCTGAGTTCAAAAATAAAGTCCATTTTATAAAACTAATTTTCTAATTATTTTTAATTAAATTTTTAATTAAAAAACACTATTCACCCGAAAAAAACTAATACTTGACTAATAATTTATGAAACCGTTATTTACCCACTTTATTGAATCTCATTACTTAATCAAGGTGTCTAAATTATATTAAAACTTTCTTTAAGTGAGATTACTAATCTATTTGGACAAATTACTAATCCTAATCATAAAATCACTATTCATAATTTAATATTCATCAAAAATCAAGTTGATCTTATTAGACTCTAAATTTCTTACTGAACATAATTGTAGAAGACCATTTTTTGAAAATCATTACACATTTTTAATTATTTAAGGTTTACATAAACATTTTTTTAAAATATCCTTTCTCTAAAATTCACCAAAAATATGCATACTATATTTATCCGGACATTTTAAAAGTCATAAACATCATCATAGGAAGAAATCCCAATTTTTATTTAAAACAAAAGATTACACAAGGCAGTTACGGTCTCCTTACATAGCCCCTTATCACACCAGCATAGGACCTAAGTGTAAGGTGTGCTAAGGTGATAGAATCAGAGGGAGGCTCGACCAACATCGCACGAGTAGTAATTTCTATCAGCTTGAACTTCTCGCGAAGGCGATTCCGTTCTAGCTTCACACGATGAAGTTCGGCTTGGGTTTAGTTCAGAGCAAAGGCCAGTGGTGCTACCTCCTTCCCAAGTTCTATTAGATGGGCTTCGATCGGTCCAAGATTACTGGGTGAGGACATCGAATCTTCTTTCTATAATAATTAACCAAGATTACTTATATTTAGAGACAATAAACAAAATGTTTAGTTTCTAGCGGTCATATTGACCAATGGTCATATAACAGTCAAAACCCAATGGTCTCATTTTAATTATACCCATGTTATCAAGTGAAAAAGTTTTGTTGAGTATAAAATAACACATAAAATTAGGAAACAAGATTTATTGAAAATTTCAGGTCGTTACAATCTTCCCCCTTAAGAAATTGCGTCCTCACAATTTTTAAAAATTGGGTTTTGAAATTTCATTGAAAGTCCCACATCGGAAAAGGAGTCAGTAAAACTATTACTTTAAAAGAAAAAAAGGTAAGTACAAAGGTCACCTGAGTTAGCCCACACTAGGATTCCATGTATGAAAACATGGGCATGAAGGAGAAAACAAAGGGTCAAGTTCTGAGGGAGAGTGATAGAAAACATGATTAGGAGAAAGTTAACCATAAGAAAATCCCAAACTTATGATGCGTGTAAACGGTCTTTGATTACCCAGTAGAAAACGTAAACCAACAACGTTTTTGTTTTACGTTCCTTTTCATAATTTTGAGGAATTCATTTACAACATAAAAGAAAAACATAAGAAAATATACCTATCTTCATGTATAGTTTCATCCTTTAATAAGTTTCTACCCAAAACTAATCTTTTCTCCAAACTATGAGCATTCAAAACTACTTGGTCTCATCAAAACACAAGAATCATCTTCTAGAGAATCACATAATCCACAAAAGATTAACTATCTATTTCTTCTATCTTTAAACATTATCCCAAAAACAGAAAGGGTAAGGTAAAACAACTCTTCAAAAAGAAATAATCCCATAGGAATGGAAACTACTTTTAAATCTTCAAAGTTTCATGGTACTACCCAAAGTTCATCATAGTCCATTCCATAAATAACGGTCCTTAAAATTCCTCAAAATAAACCAAACTAAGATTGAAACCCAAATACAAGAAGGATTTGATAACATAGTCTTCCAAAATAAACTTCATTGTTCATCTCCAAACAAAATCAACCACTCCTAACATCTTATAACAAAAGTATCTAACCTAAACATATTTTACCCAAGACAGGTTAATCATTCCCATAAGTAACCTATAATACCATAAGTTCACCTTAAATTCGTTGATTCTTCAAAATATAATTCAACCTTAACTCTTCAAAGAAAATACTGTAGTAATCTATTTACCTCAATCAAATAGGGTTCCCAAAGTAGTGAACGTCTTCCAAAATAATAATCATCTTTTAATCCCCTAATAATCTCCGTCATATTAATATGGAAATCATCACATTTTCTATCACATTGGTTTTTGGGACATGTTCTTCCATTTTCCACCATTAACTATGATGAGAAAGTATAATTAGGGGCTTAAACACTTAGCCAATAATCATGAAAAGGAGCTTAAAGCATATAAGGATAACTTGTAGAAGAAAAGTATACCCTAACTTGTGATTCCCTAGGTTTCAAACTAGGTTATCCATGATCATATATTCTTATGTGAATCTTTATTTTGTTTTATCCTTGTTCCTTTAATAATGGTTCATACTAAGCTTATGAATTTACCAAATCATATCCCCCGGGAGTGTCGTAACCAAGAGTGCAGCAAGACCCGTTGTCGTGTACCAGTTCTCGTTTGAGTCTAGCTCAAAGCGGTGTTTTCGGGTTTTACCCCTATGTACATCTGTGCCAGAGCCACCTCTACCTGCTCGTATCCAGACATGGATGTATTTGCTTGGCAACCCATTACTCAATACTCACCAAAATACCGGGAAGATTTCCTATATATAAACTTTTCTATAGGCTTCTTCCTAAAGTTTTCATATCCTAATTTCCACAAATAACTAAACCATCATTTGATACCAACTATAGCATCCCGCCTTTTTATCACATAAACTTCCATTACATTTTACAAAACCGAGGATCTTTAAGGTTTAGTGTCTTGGAAACCAGGAACTTTAAACATGAAAACATAAAATATTCTTCTTAAACGCTTGAAAGGCTTCTCCTCATGTTCATCCTAGGTTCATTACTACATCTCATAACCTGGGGACATACATCAAAAGAAAGGGTGAGCAGAAGGCCCAGTAAGGGAAACAAGAAAAACATTTTTACATGTGAACTTGAGATACTTCAATAAGGTCATGAAAAGAACATTAAGGCATGTGAAAGAAATCATGAGGCATATCATAATAAAAATCACATTTTTCATAACTTGAAGATGTGGATGAAACATTTAATATATACAATCATGAACATATCACCAAGGTCCATCCCCAAGGTGTCATTTGAAAATTACCAAGGTTATTCACCAAGATATCGTGAAAATTGTAATCTCTAGTGGTTACATCATTACCCAATGCATTGGAGCGCTATCAGGGCGCACCCTTAAATTTGAATTTATTATCATGTGATCCACATATATCATCATAAATAATTTCATATACAAACCATATATCATAAAAGAAATGGGTTTCATTTCATAATCATAACGTTTTAAAAACTGCTTTAAAGACATGATCTTAATGTCACTTTAAACCCATAGAAAGGGAAAGCGGGTTTCTTGTATGGAAATCCCAGAATTTAAAATATAAAATTTTGGTATATATGTGAATACCCATATATAAGAGGGAGATTTGAGTATTCACTTAAAAATAAAGAACTTTAGAAAAAGAGAGACATTTTGAGATGAAAATTCCGCAGCATAACGGCTATGTTACAGGGTTTTAGAAAACATTGAAAAGAGAGGGGACATGGGTAAAACATTCATAAATGACCCATAAAACAGTAGAGGGACAAAATATATGGGATTTAAAAACATGGTAATGAAATTTGAAAATATACCATATGAAATGAAGAACATGAAAGGAAGACAAAAATAAGATTTCTCTTATGAAAATTCAGCAGCCTAACAGCGTTACATAAACTTCAACCAAAAATGAATTGATGAGATCAAATAGGGTCTCTCATCATATGAACATAAAATATCAGTATGATAGATATAGATATAATACCCCAACATAATAAAAAGGAACTTGCAAGACTTGACATGGAATTAGAACTTTGAAAAAGGGAGAAAGGTGCAAGGACCACTTAAAAATTCAGCAGCCTAACGACGCCACTTAAAACATCAAAATACTGAATTGAAGAGATCAAATGGGGTCTCTCATCATATGGTAATAAAATATAAGTATGATAGATATAGAGATAATACCCCAACATAACAAAAAGGAACTTGAAAGAATTGACATGAAAGTAGAACTTCAAAACGAGAAGGGTGAAGAACCACTTAAAAATTAGGCAGCCTAACGACGCCACTTAAAACATCAAAATACTGAATTGAAGAGATAAAATGGGGTCTCTCATCATATGATAATAAAAGACCAGTATGATAAATTTAGAGATCATACCCCAACATAATAAAAAGAAACTTGAAATACTTTACATGAAAATAGATCTTGAAAAATGAGAAGGGAGAAAGAATCCGTTACAAAAATTTCGGCAGCCTAACGACGCCACTTAAAACTTCAAAATAATGAATTGAAGAGATAAAATGGGGTCTCTAATAATATGGTAATAAAAGATCAGTATGATAGATATAGATATCATACCCCAACATAACAAAAAGGAACTTGAAAGAATTGACATGAAAGTAGAACTTCAAAACGAGAAGGGTGAAGAACCACTTAAAAATTCGGCAGCCTAACAACGCCACTTAAAACTTCATAAAACGAAATAATGAGAGTAAGAGGGGATCTCTCATTATGTGAACATGAAAAGGGAATTAAGAGGAGTATAAAAGAACACCCTTTAACATAATAACATGGAGCATAAAAGAAATTACATAAAAGAGATTTCTTGAAAAGAAAGAGAGGGGTCGGATCCCTTACCTTAAAACGTAACTCTTAAAACTCAAATGTTGGGACCTTGAGGGCTTGGGGGCACCTTGGGAGGACTCATTGGGAGGTAAGGAGACCAGAAATTCGTTGAGGATGGTTTTTGAGTCGAAAAGATGAGAGGAGGGCTTGGTATTTATAGGGAAAGTGAGGGGACAAGGCATTAATGGCCAAGGGACACCTCAAAAGTGGTTTTCTCAAAAGCATGGGCCCTCCCATGGTACTTCCCATGGAGTTAGGCCACATGGGGACCCCCACACAATAATTCATCCTCTTTAGTCAAAAATCCCTTAAAATATCTCATGACATCATCATGACACAGTTATGATGTCATTAAACATACCGAAACCCTAAAACTGCATTTTTACTATTCATTGAAAATTCAACTTTCTCAGAATAATCCCAAAATTTCACCTTAACCAAATATAAATGCTCTGATTTCAAAAATGAAATCCATTTTATAAAAATAATTTTCTAAATATTTTTAATTTATTTTTAAATAAATACACTATTCACCGAAAATTCATTTTTTTCAGAAAAATCTCCAAAAATTACCATAACATAATATCGATGCTCTGAGTTCAAAAATAAAGTCCATTTTATAAAACTAATTTTCTAATTATTTTTAATTAATTTTTCAATTAAAAAACACTATTCACCCGAAAAAAACTAATACTTGACTAATAATTTATGAAACCGTTATTTACCCACTTTATTGAATCTCATTACTTAATCAAGGTGTCTAAATTATATTAAAACTTTCTTTAAGTGAGATTACTAATCTATTTGGACAAATTACTAATCCTAATCATAAAATCACTATTCATAATTTACTATTCATCAAAAATCAAGTTGATCTTATTAGACTCTAAATTTCTTACTGAACATAATTGTAGAAGACCATTTTTTGAAAATCATTACACATTTTTAATTATTTAAGGTTTACATAAACATTTTTTTTAAATATCCTTTCTCTAAAATTCACCAAAAATATGCATACTATATTTATCCGGACATTTGAAAAGTCATAAACATCATCATAGGAAGAAATCCCAATTTTTATTTAAAACAAAAGATTACACAAGGCAGTTACGGTCTCCTTACATAGCCCCTTATCACACCAGCATAAGACCTAAGTGTAAGGTGTGCTAAGGTGAGAGAATCAGAGGGAGGCTCGACCAACATCACACGAGTAGTAATTTCTATCAGCTTGAACTTCCCGCGAAGGTGATTCCGTTCTAGCTTCACACGATGAAGTTCGACTTGGGTTTGGTTCAGAGCAAAGCCCAGTGGTGCTACCTCCTTCCCAAGTTCTGTTAGATGGGCTTCGATCGGTCCAAGATTACTGGGTTAGGACATCGAATCTTCTTTCTATAATAATTAACCAAGATTACTTATATTTAGAGACAATAAACAAAACGTTTAGTTTCCAGCGGTCATATTGACCAATGGTCATATAACAGTCAAAAACCCAACGGTCTCATTTTAATTATACCCATGTTATCAAGTGAAAAAGTTTTGTCAAGTATAAAATAACACATAAAATTAGGAAACAATATTTATTCAAAATTTCAGGTCATTACAGCAGAGGAGGAGGAGGGTGATGAGTAGGCCGAGGCTGAGTATGAGGGCGAGGAGGAGGGTGGTGACGATGATGGGAACGATGATGAGGATGAGGGTAAGGGTGAAGATGGTGGTGATGATAATGATGGTGATGCAACATTTTTGACTGATATTACTGACCTTTTATGTTTATTGATTTTTTGTGCCTGAATATACGTGTGATTAAATAGGTCACATTATCTTTATTTTTTATCTATAAATAATAAAACTTGACTTGATAATTTGCTGTGAAATCCCCCTATTTTAATGAAATTTTAAATTTTTAGTGGAATTTAGAAAATTGGTGGTCTGATTAGAAGTTTATATAATGAAATTATTTTTTTAACCTTGAAATAATCTGCTTAGAAAATATGTAAATACCATCCCATGAACCCGAGACAACCCCCCGAATAGCCCCCCAGACAGCCCCCTGGACAACCTCCCCACCCTCCTTCCTAGACCCCGGACATCCCCCCGGACAACCCTTCGAACAACCCCCCACCATCCTAACTGGACCCCATACAACCCCCCCAGACAGCCTCCCCACCTTCCTTCTTGGACCCCAGACAGCCCCCCGAACAGCCCCCCGGACATCCCCCCGGACAGCCCCCCGGAAAACCCCTAACAGCCCCCCCACCCTCCTCCCTGGACCCCAGACAGCCCCCCAGACATCCCCCAGATAGCCCCCCACACAACCCTCCCACCCTCCTCCCTGGACCCCAGACATCCCCCTAGACAACCCCCCAGACAGCCCCGCAGACAGCCCCCTGGACAGCCCCCCAACCCTCCGTACTTGACGACACTCAAAACGCCCAAGGATCAAAGGAGATCCACCCTTAATAGATCTTGAGAGCTTTGTATTGTGTTGATACTTTGACACAAAGATCCATGGGTTATTTTTGACATGTATGAGTCAACCTCGCCTCAATCTGAGGTACAGTGTGGCCAGTACCACTCAAAGTGTCTCACTTTTATTTGTAATGGACAACAGTTTAAGTGAAAACAACAACTGGCATATGGAAAAACCGACCAAACACATTCATATTATGTTTATACTTTATGACAATGATCCATGGGTCATTTTTGGCATGTACAGGTCAACTCTGCCTCAATATGAGTCACGGTGTGGCTGGTACCACTCAAACCGTCTCACTTTTATTTAAACTGGACATGATTTTAAGTGAAAACAACAACTTGCATACAGAAAACTGACCAAAAACTTTCTGATTGTATTGATACTATAGGAAAAATATTCATGGGTAATTTGTGATGTGTATGAGTCAACTCGTCTCAATCCAAGGCACGGTGTGGCCGGTATCACTCAAAGTGTCTCTCTTTTGTTTAAAATGGACATTGTTTTAAGTAAAAACAACAGACATACGGAAAACCAACCAAACATATTCTAATTGTATTGATACTTTAGAACAATGATCTATGGGTCATTTTTGACGTGTATGAGTCAACCTCACCTCAATCTGAGGCACGGCGTGGCTTGTACCACTCAATGTGTCTCACCTTTATTTGAAATGGACAACATTTTAAGTAAAAACAACAACTAGCATAAGGAAAACTGACCTAATGCATTCAGATTATGTTGATACTTTAGGACAATGATCCATGGGTCATATGTGATGTTTATGAGTCAACCCTACCTCAATCTAAGGCATGGTGTGACCGATATCACTCAAAGTGTCTTTATTTTGTTTAAAATGGACAACCTTTTAAGTAAAAACAACTGGCATACGAAAAACTAATCAAATGTATTCAGATTGTGTTAATACTTTATAAAAAGGATCCATGTGTCATTTTTGATGTGTATGAGTCAACCCCTCCTCAATCCAAGGCACAGTGCGGCCGATACCACTCAAAGTGTCTCACTTTTATTTGAAATGGACAACATTTTAAGTGAAAACAACAACTGGCATACGGAAAACCGACCAAACTTATTCAGATTGTGTTGATACTTTAGGAAAATGATCCATGGATCATATGTGAAATGTACGAGTCAAACCTGCCTCAATCTGAGGTATGGTGTGGCCGGTATCACTCAAAGTGTCTTTCTTTTGTTTAAAATGGACACCCTTTTAAGTAAAAACAACTGGCATACAGAAATTTGACCAAACGTATTCGTATTGTGTTGATACTTTATCAAAAAGATCCATGAGTAATTTTTGATGTGTACGAGTAAAACCCACCTCAATCCGAGGCACGATGTGGCTGATATCACTCAAAGTGTCTCTCTTTTATTTAAAATGGACACTGTTTTAAGTAAAAAATACAGACATAAGAAAAAATAACCAAACGTATTCTTATTGTGTTGATACTTTAGCACAACAATCCATGGGTCATTTGTGATGTGTATGAGTCAACCCTTCCTCGATACAAGGCACAGTGTGGTCGATACCACTCAAAGTGTCTTACCTTTATTTGAAATGGACAACATTTTAAGTAAAAACAACAACTGTCATACGGAAAACCAACCTAATGAATTTGGATTGTGTTTATACTTTAGGAAAATGATCTATGGGTCATATGTAATGTGTACGAGTCAACCCCACCTCAATACGAGGCATGTTGTGGCTAGTATCACTCGAAGTGTCTTTCTTTTGTTTAAAATGGACACCCTTTTAAGTAAAAACAACTGGCATACAAAAAACGGACCAAACATATTCATATTGTGTTGATACTTTATAAAAAGGATCCATGGGTCATTTTTGAAATGTACGAGTCAACCCTGCCTCAATCTGAGGCACGGTGTGGCCGATACCACTCAAAGTGTCTCAATTTTATTAGAAATGGACAACATTTTAAGTGAAAACAACAACTGTCATACGGAAAAACTGACCAAATGCATCTGTATTGTGTTTATACTTTAGGAAAATGATCCATGGGTCATATGTGATGTGTATGAGTCAACCCCGCCTCAATTCGAGGCACAGTGTGGTCGGTATCACTCGAAGTGTCTTTCTTTTGTTTAAAATGGACACCCTTTTAAGTAAAAACAACTAGCATTCCGAAAACCAACCAAAAGTATTCAAATTGTGTTGATACTTTATCAAAAGGATCCTTGGGTCATTTTTTACATGTATGAGTCAACCTCGCCTCAATTCGAGGCACACTGTGACCGATACCACTCAAAGTGTCTCACTTTTATTTGAAATGGACAACATTTTAAGTGAAAACAACAACTAGCATACGGAAAACTGACCAAACACATTTGGATTCTATTGATACTTTAGGAAAACAATCCATGAGTCATATATGATGTGTACGAGTCAACCTTGCCTCAATCTGAAGCATGGTGTGGTCGGTATCACTTGAAGTATCTTTCTTTTGTTTAAAATGGACACCCTTTTAAGTAAAAACAACTAGCATATGGAAAACCTACCAAATGTATTCAGATTGTGTTGATACTTTAGCACAAGGATCCATGGGTAATTTTTGATGACTACGATTCAACCTCACCTCAATCTGAGGCACAGTGTGGCCGGTACCACTCAAAGTGTCTCACTTTTATTTGAAATGGATAACATTTTAAATGAAAACCAGAACTGGCATACGAGAAACCAACCAAACTATTTTTTATTGTATTGATACTTCAGGAAAAATATTATTGGGTCATTTTTGATGTGTATGAGTCAACCCACCTCAATCCGAGTCACGATGTGGCCGGTATCACTCAAAATGTCTCTCTTTTGTTTAAAATGGACACTGTTTTAAGTAAAAACAATAGACATATAGAAAACCAACCAAACATATTATGATTGTGTTGATACTTTAGCACAATGATCCATGGGTCATTTTTGATGTGTACGAGTCAACCTCTCCTCAATCTGAGGCACAGTGTGGCCGGTACCACTCAAAGTGTCTCACCTTTATTTGAAATGGACAACATTTTAAGTAAGAACAACAATTGGCATATGAAAAACTGACCTAACGCATTTGGATTGTTTTTATAATTTAGGAAAATGATACATGGGTCATATTTGAAATTTAAGAGTCAACCCTGCCTCAATTCAAGGCACGGTGTGTCCAGTGTCACTCGAAGTGTCTTTCTTTTGTTTAAAATGGACACCCTTTTAAGTAAAAAGAACTGGCATACAGAAAGTCGACCAAACATATTTGGATTGTATTGATACTTTATCACAATGATACATGGTTCATTTTTGACATTTATGAGTCAACCCCGCCTCAATTTGAGGCACGGTGTTGCCGGTACTACTCAAAGTGTCTCACTTTTATTTGAAATGGACAACATTTTAAGTGATAACAACAACTGGCATACAGAAAATTGACCAAATGTATTCTAATTCTGTTGAAACTTTATAAAAACGATCCATGGTCCATATGTGATGTGTAAGAGTCAACCCCGCCTCAATATGAAGCACGATATGACCGGTATCACTCGAAGTGTCTTTCTTTTGTTTGAAATGGACAACATTTTAAGTAAAAACAACAACTGGCATACAGAAAACCGACCTAACGCATTCGGATTGTGTTGATACTTTAGGAAAATGATCTATGGGTCATATGTGACATGTACGAGTCAACCTTGCCTCAATTCGAGGCATGGTGTGACCAGTATCACTCGAAGTGTCTTTCTTTTATTTAAAATGGACACCCTTTTAAGTAAAAACAACAACTGACATATAGAAAACTGACCAAATGTATTCATATTGTGTTGATAATTTAGGAAAAGGATCCATGGTTCATTTTTGATGTGTACAAGTCAACCCTTCCTCAATCCGAGGCACGGTGTGGCTGATACCACTCAAAGTGTCTCACTTTTATTTGAAATGGACAACATTTTAAGTGAAAACAACAACTGGCATACAAAAAACTAACCAAACGCATTCAGATTCTTTTAATACTTTAGGAAAATGATCCATGGATAATATGTAATGTGTAAGATTCAATACTGCCCTAATTTGAGGCATGATGTGGCTAGTATCACTCATAGTGTCTTTCTTTTGTTTAAAATGGACACCCTTTTAAATAAATACAACTGGCATACAGAAAACCGACCAAACATATTCAGATTGTGTTGATACTTTAGAACAAGGATCCATGGGTCATTTTTGACATGTATGAGTCAAACCCTCCTCAATATGAGGTATGTTGTGGTTGATACCACTCAAAGTGTCTCACTTTTATTTGAAATGGACAACATTTTAAGTGAAAACAATAACTAACATATGAAAAAATAACCAAATGCATTCAGATTATGTTGATACTTTAGGAAAATTATCCATGGGTCATTTGTGATGTGTATGAGTTAATACCGCCTCAATCCAAGGCACGGTGTGGCCAGTATCACTTGAAGTGTCTTTCTTTTGTTTAAAATGGACACTCTTTTAAGTAAAAACAACTTGCATATGGAAAACTGACCAAACATATTCAGATTGTGTTGATACTTTAGAAAAATGATCCATGGGTCATTTGTGACATGTAAGAGTCAACCCTGCCTCAATCCGAGGCACGATGTAGCTGGTACCACTCAAAGTGTCTCACTTTTATTTGAAATGGATAACATTTTAAGTGAAAACAACAACTGACATACAGAAAACCGACCAAATGCATTCATATTGTCTTGATACTTTAGGAAAATGATAAATGGGTCATATGTGATGTGTATGAGACAACCCCACCTCAATCAGAGGCACGGTGTGGCCGGTATCACTCGAAGTGTCTGTCTTTTGTTTAAAATGGACATCATTTTAAGTAAAAATAACTGGCATACCGAAAACCGACCAAACGTATTCGGATTGTGTTGATACTTTATCACAAGGATCCATGATCCAGACTCACACAATCCACTTCTCATGTGAGGAACTCCTACCCCTATTCTAAAACACATGACATTTAATATGCCAAGGAAAACTACATTCCCTAAGTCACACAATCTCATTGATACACACCCATTATCATCATCACTATGTTCAAAGACACCCACCCCAAACCATGGGACATTATATTTGTGTTTGGTTAAATTCATTTATCCACTTCCTTATTTTGGGGTTATTAGCTTCTAATTTCTAAATTCAATTGTGTATGTGTTATACAAAATGAAACTTTTTATGTATTATTAATTCTGTATAACACATATAATTACTTATTCGGTTTTTTATATATTGTATTCATAATTGATAATTAAATTATGTATGTATTCAATTCAGTATTCAATTATGAATAGAATTCTAGATTGCACATGTAATTGTCATCTCAATTCTGAATTGAATTCTAAATTAATTATGTATGTTTATAATTACCTTATGAATTATGTTTTAATTATGTATGTTTATAGTTGCAGGGTGCATTATGTGTTAAATCTATATGAATTAATTGTGTATATGTATGTGTTATAGTTGGTTATTGTAGGTAATCAGAGTTGGGAAGCTGGAAATGTAGAAAGGGAAGCCTGCAGCAGGTTGCTGCCTGAATTGCACAACAAAGCCTATGCCAACGGTTGTAAACCATTGGCATAGGGCTGTGAATGTGTTTTATACCAATGTTTCTAAGAGAACCGTTGGTAAAAACACTTTCCCAATGGTTTACAAACCGTTGGGATGTAGTGAAATGTATAGCCTTTACCAACGATTTACACAAACCGTTGGTAAAAAGCTATACAGAACTATATTCCAACGGTTTGAAACCATTGGAATAGTATGTTTACCAATGGTTTCAAACCATTGGTGAAAAGTTATACCAATGGTTTGACATAGCCGTTGGTATAATGTAGATTTCCTAACATATACCAATGATTTTCCAGAAACCGTTGGAATATGTGTTTCCCTGCGGCTTACTTCCCTACGGTTTGGATAACCGTTGGTATATATTATACCAATGGTTATCCAGCCTTTACCAATAGTTTGGAACCGTTGGTAAAGGGTTCATTTCTAGTAGTGTAAAATTATCTTTGTATATAACTTGTACCTTGGAGGCAACTCGATGAATTCATATTCATAACTACCCAATGAGTAGAAATGAACATTACACAAATGTTAAATTAAACACATATATATAAAACACCTATCACGTCTTGTGCCTTAGCTTTACGCCCACATGATGGTACACATCTCAAAAGTTTGTATAATATAATAATAAATTTTAATAAATCTGCGTAATTTGGATGAGTACACAACGTGTAGCTCCAACTACACGACGTGTACTATTTTTCACCGTCCATCCGAAGTACATGCCCGAGAACATGGCGTGTAGATGTACTTTGGAAATATTTGGAGTAGACGGTGTGTTCAGTGGGCCACACACCGTGTAGTATCTGCATTACATGGTCTCTAGCCAGGTAAGCCGTGTACGGGGTACATGGTCCAACCCTAACCCGAAGGGACTACACGTCGCGTCCAGTGGACTACATGGCGTGTAATTTGGAAACTGCGTGACACCTATTCCTGGTCAACATACAAAGTCATTTAAGACTTAGAAAGACTCCAACACATGGCTTGGTTTGGCGGACCGATTTGATGCATTGAATCTTGACTATACGACATGTATTGCCGGATACAAGCTGTGTGTTCAGGTGTTGTATGACCAGGAAGCTTTGGCACCTCCAGATGAGATCCTTGATTTTATTTTAATTAAAATAAAAATAAAAGGTTCTTTCTGTAAGGTGAATGAGGAACGAAAGAAGAGGAACATATATTGAGATTCAGATTTTCAGAATGATTAACTTGAATTGAAACAACTAAATTATTAAATATGTAAATCTGCAATGGAATATTTAAATAATTATAACTATGATGTAACCCATCTGATACCACTTAAAAGTTCCGAGTGCAGTGGAAGCGTGGTTGGGCTGGTACCCAACTTTGATTTTTACCATGATCAATGATTATTCTGAGATCAATGCAATGATGAATGCTAGTCTCCATGGAATAGAATAAAAGATTTAAATAAATAAGGAAGAGGTCTAAAACCTTTAGAGAGGATCTTGCACATCATGTTTATAATTAATTTAATTAATTTCATAAAGAAAAGAATACCTGGATCTTTGTTATTTTCTTCGTTGATGATGTTGATCATTCAGAATGACCCTTCTGAATTATCTCATTGTGCTTGCGAGGATCCAAACTAGAATCCCTCTAATGGTGATCCACACGTGCTCCGATGGCCTCCAATCGACACCACTCATTCTCCGAGTGCTAGCACGGAGAAGTGAGTGTCTTGTGTCGGCCGTTCTTAATCACTTGTTCTTCGGCCTTGAAGAATGTATCTCATTCTTGAGAGGGTTGGGAAGAGAATTCAAGAGATAAATTATTTAGCTCAACAATTCTCAATTCACCAAGCGTGCGGTGTATTCGGTACATGGCACAATAGACGTATGTGTCTATTTATTGACATGGGGATTTAGTTACAGTATTTAATTGCATAACAACAATTAAATACATTCATAACCTTAAAGAAAACCCATGATATTAATAATAATACCACGTCATTATTTATGGTGTGCTAACTTGCGCAAAAAGGAATTATAAATAAAATTCCATGTCACAAAATAATAGCAGCGTTATTTTAATTTGTGACAACTAGTTAAATAATTATTTATCATCTTGTAAATAATTATTTTACTACCGGACCGACCTTGGTCCACTTGAACTCCACTTCCATTTATTTAAAACCCAAAGAAATAGATAAATAATTTATTATCTTAAATAAATATTTTATTTACAAACTAGTAAATAAATATTTATTAAATGTTCAATAAAATAAATAAATATATTTTACCCACAATCCAGTGAATAAATATTTATTTAATTTATGCAATCATTTTAACTTGAATAAAATTATTCCACCGTCTTGAGAATAATATTTATTAATTAAATTCAAATATAATTTAACTGAGACCACCATAAAAACTTGGTGTGCGACCCTCTAGGATTCTTTCTCATTGGCATTAGGCGGGCTTGCCTAAAGTCCAAGAGTACTATCTAACAATGGGTCAAGGCACCTAAGATAAGGAACTTAAAATTTCAACAATGATATCCACACATGAATGCTCACTATGTAATATAATCCCTTTTTCTCAATATCTCATCAAGCAGGTTTCATGATACTGTCATCAACCTCTGTACTTAATACATTGTTCTTTGACTACCTAAAATAAACTCTTCATTACACCATGGCCATGAAATTTCATGCGACGATTCTATTTCAATCTAAGGGCCGATATATCAACTTTCATAAATGGAAGGGACAAATTCTTCCTCGAATTATCCGTTAATAACATACCACTCATGACGCACCCAATGTACCCTACTTCCCACCAACTATCTCTGTAACAGTTTTCGTCAGTAAATCAAAGTGCGTGAGTCATGACACGTATTAATGATAATCTTAAAGTCTAAGGATCATTACAAATGCTCGCAGATAGGAATATCTGATGACACCAAAACATGCAGAATTCCTATTGGCAGGTCTATTCTCATAATCTACTTTCTTGAAGATTATCAAGTGTGAACTTTATGAGAGGAAGTCTCATCTTCTTACGAGTACTCATACCTGATGGTCTGTATGTTATGTGTCTCGTCGTAGTATATAATCCAACTGTAGAACTATATTTAAGAATATTATTATAACATTTCAAGGTTCTCATTATAGCAGGGAAGTGTCATGACCTTATCAATGCAACAAATACTCTAAGACATTATTACATCATAGTCATGAAGAACAATGAAAAATATGTAATATATTAAATATCCATGTAATTAAAGTACAAATAGTTAGTTCTAGGTCACCGAATCTAACAAAATTATTTATAATCTTTCAAAGCTACCAACTTGAAAATTAAAAATGTTTCAAGTACGTGACTTTTCTAGCCTATAAAATATAAACTATAAGAATAATATAAATGAAATTAAAACATGGATTAAACATATAATAAATAGTCAAAAATAAAAATAATTTTTTAAAAAATGTTGATGAAAAATAATTTATAATCTTTCAAAGCCACCAACTTGAAACTTAAAAATGTTTCAAGTATGTGACTTTTAAAACCTATAAAATATAAACTATAAAACCAATATAAATGAAAATTAAAACATGGATTAAACATATAAGAAATAGTCAAAAATAAAAATAATTTTGTAAATTTTTTTGATGAAAAATAATTTATAAGCTTTCAAAGCCACCAACTTGAATCTTAAAAATGTTTCAAGTATTTGACTTTGAAAGCCTGTAAAATATAAACTAAAAGACCAATATAAATGAAAATTAAAACATGAATTAAAAATATAATAAATAATTAAAAATATAAACAATTTCATAATTTTTTTTGATAAAAAATAATTTATAAGCTTTCAAAACCACCAATTTGAAACTTAAAAATGTTTCAAGTATGTGACTTTGAAAGACTATAAAATATAAACTATAAGACAAATAATTTATTTTTTACTATTTCTTATATGTTTAATCTATGTTTTAATTTTCATTTATATGGGTCTTGTAATTTATATTTTATAGGTTTTCAAAGTCAAGTAGGTGGATTTGGATCCTCCTCGACACTCCTTTTTTCTCTCACTTTCGAGTAACTTTTCTTGCATTCCTTTCATTTTAATTTATTTATTTTATATATGAAACTCTTTTTATTTACAAAAACTTTTTAGATGTTTAATCCATCATTTAAATTTTATTTACATTGTTTTTATACTGTATATTTTATAAGCTTTTAAAGTTAACTACTTGAAATTTAATAAATATTCCTTTGTTTCAAGCAGTCGACTTTAAAAGCTATCAAATATAAATTATACCTAAAGTATTAATGAAAACTGAAACATTGGATAAACATATCATAAGGGTTTATATTAATAACAATATCTTTATTTCAATAGACATAAAACATATAAATGAACAAGTGTAATCAATGTCTATGTCTATGGTGAGGAGATTCTGTCCCACATGGTGCTCTGCAAATAGGACGCCCACTTCAAGTTTGCTACGGAGTCTAATGACCTGGAAAGGGATGATTCTCAGGCACTATAAAATCGAATGTCGTATCCTCCACTTGTGTGTTAGTGGGAGGAGCTTTCAACTGCATGATATATTGTGCTCCTGATCCTTCTCCCACTAGGGTAGTAGAAGGACCTTCTATCATCGCAATGGGGAACCAAGCCTGTGACGGAGATAGACCCCAAGCTTGCGATGGATTTGGAAACTAAGGATGTGATGGATCTATACCCCAAGACTGTGATGGATCTAGACCCTAAGATGGAGAGAACTGCGAATATCCTATCAAGAAAGACAGATCTCATGCCACCTGAGGCACATCCTCAATCAGATGAGGCTGGACTACTAGAGGCCCGACCCCTGCCTGTGGAGCATGTGAGGATGTTGTCTATGCCATTATCGTAATGGATCCTCAACACCAGGAGCTACTGTAGGATGTTACTCTAGGGAAGGAACCTCTTTTCTATGGACTGGACTCTCAAAGATGATCTCAGAAAGCGCATGATAAGATGACATCAGATCCAGTGCTTCATCATAGACCACTGTCTGGCTAAAGACCCTCTCCTCCTCTTCACCACTCATGCAAACAAGATGCTCTGAGTGATTTACCTATAATGAGATTCAAAATGAATTAGAAAATAGTTCAATAAATAAACTAATGGAAATTTATTAACTTACAATCTTATGAATCTCTCTACCATGTTGGGTAAGATACAGTATAGACTTCAGTCTATAGCATGGCTCATAATCGATCTTCTCCGAAAGAAATAAACGCATCATAGGTACACCCTGGATATGAAACTCTGCATGTTTGTTCCAGTAGTTGAGATAGTCAGCATGTACTCAGTGCCAGTCCTCATCCTGCCTCTCTGCCATCTTTACTTCATGAAGCCTCTTTGTCTGTCTCAACAGCAATGGAATCGGATGAACACAACAAAACTGGCGCATGACTCTATCAGAATGTTTTCATTAAATAATATGGAAGTGAATGAGGGTCATTACAGTCATAGCATCCTCAAGCCCAATAATTCATTATAGTGGCAACTGGTCTATTATAGTCTAGTATGGAAACCATGTAATCTAAAATGACATGTGACCTTTGTCAAAAAAAACTCCTTACTAAAAACCAAAATTGATTATATTATTAAATTTATTAGATAGCAATAGATTATATATTCATACCTGGTCAGGTAAGATATAGTCTAACTTGAGCTGATATACGCCCAAATGGTGTCTCAGAACTGTTCAAAAATTATGTCTCTAACACCACCTGTAAAATAAAACATCGATAATGAAAAATAATGAAAAATTAAATTCAATAACTCCTAGTAGCATTATAAACAAATAAAGATGAGTGATCATACCAATGTCCACACAGAGTGTCACACAACACCTCCATATCGAGTGGTGGACCAACAAGCTGAGGTCAAAATGAGGGGAAATGCTCCCATTCCTACATCTAAAGAAGGATGACACATCCCTCGAGATCTGTGTGGTCACTGCAAGATACTCTGCATAATGCTCTGTATGTGTATTCCAAGTAGGACGATCCTCATCTATACGTCTCGACCCAATCAAAGTCCAGTAGGGCTAGATACATCATGTGCACATGCATCTCGGAGTGATCAGCAAACAGGGTCCCTCTAATGTGTTGTAATATATATGCACAAGCATAACACATGAAAGTCTGCTCATCAGCTTCATCAGGTAAATGTGGAATTTTCTCCTCTAGCCATGTCATAGATATCGACCCACCATCTGTAGCCCTACGATCAACCAAAATTTTGATTCCTAACAATCACTGAGTAAGGTCAGGACAAGATGTACGGGTGGGTCCAATAATGGATTCCTCCTAAATAGGAAGACCGAGTAGCACTACTACATCCTAGAGGGTGATGGTTATCTCTCCCTCGGGCAGGAGGAATGTGTGTGTCTCTAGTCTCCACCTCTCCATGAGTTCAGCAAGTAGGTGATGGTTGAAAAATGTGAAATCTGATACGACAATGTCATAAAAGCCAGCACTGTAAAAATACGGTCTAATGGCATATGGAGGCTCCATGTAATGAAAATGGCGTGCTTGACGCACCTTGATCAGTCTATCCTCACCATTGTCTAACACGACCTACGAAACATGCCCGTGCTTATCAACGAGTAGTACAACATCCTCCATTTGTATATAAACAAATGAAATGAGTCATAAGTGTAAAATGTAAATATAACGTTATGGTCAGCAGAATGTTATGACTTTTAGAATGTAAGAAAGGTCATGTTTATTCGCATTCTTTTATGAATTTATTTTCACCAAAATAAAGGGACATGTCTTCATGTTCTTAAGATATGTTTTTACCTAGAAAAGGGTGTTTTGTAAGATATGATTATATATATATTTATATATATAAACATTTTGTCTTCATTATGTAAATGTTTATTAGAAAATGGTGTGCTTTGTAATTTATATATGACTGTCCACATGATGGTATGTTTCATGATTATTTTCTCACATGTACAACTCATTCTGTAACAATAAATAATATTTGAGAAAGAATTTGTGGGAAATGAACCATGATGCAGGAGGAACAATGACAACGATGACAATGATGACATAAAATAATTCCATCACCATCGTTGTTGTCACTGTTCCTCCCAAGTCATGGTTCATTGCCCACAAATTCTTTCTTGAAGTTCAGTTAGTGTTACAGAATCAGCTGTACTAACCACTATTGTTGGTTGTGCACTATAACAAGCTCTTTGTTTAGTTTTTATAATCTCCCCGTAGTAGTACGCATAGGTAAAACATGACTCTATACGTCAAAAATGTTTTCTGATCATGATTATGATAGTGTAACTAATATTGAAAAATACAGTTGATCATATAATCTTTATTATACTGAAATTTTATAACATCTTTTTATACCGTAATATATGATACTATTATTTCGTTATATAAAAGTTTATTAAAATATAAGTCACATAATGTTTTGAAAACCGAGGTAAAAAGAAGAGATAACAACATATAATTTACAATATGAGAATATCATAATGAAGACAATACATCAGTGTGGATGAGAGTGTGAACTCGACCCAACAATGTTAGGGAATCATTTATGGTTATGACCTTCTTGATGACATATGGTGCATATCAAACTCTTCCCTTGTTCTCAAGGCCAATCCATCTTATTCCGCATCCTACTGGCCTTCGGTCTCCCATAGGTACGCAACCAGTTGATGTTAGGTATCACTATCGGCTAGCCTTTAGGCATTGAGAAATAATGAAACTCCCCAATAAGCATCCATGGTGAAACATAACAGTTAGTAATGATGTTAATCCAGTATACTGAATCAACATATGCTTCCCATGATATGTTTACAGAGGCACATGCTACGATGACATGTGAACATGGAAACCGTAAGGCCTGAAAGTTTCCACATTGACATTGCCTCGCTTCTAGTAATACCACCATTTTTCACCAATACTATTTGTGATGGGGTACGAATGATCTTGAACTTCAAATTGAGAGTCTTCTCATCGAAAAAGGAAGACATGATAACCAAAATCTTCTTCAATATTCTTTTCAATCTCACATTTAAAGTATCTTCTGTACCTTATCCCCTATTGAATTCTGTTTGATGCCAGTTTTTATTTATCAATAAAGTAATTCACGCAACGATATAATGTATCATGAACTAGGGAAGTTATAGGTAACTTGAGAATCCCCTTGAAGACACCATTGATACACTCCACAATGTTTGTGGTCATGTGTTCGTACCTCTTCTCCCCGTAATATGCCAATGTCCATTTTTCTTTTGGAATCCACATAATATATTCATAAACTTCTTAATTAGACTTGTAGATTTGTTCAAAACGTTCTTCAAACCACCATTGATCCAGATCATATGCTACACATAAGAGATGATATTTCACATAAATCGATTTTATATTTACATTGAAATAGTAAAAAATAACAAATACAATGCATACCAAGCCTCGTGATTGCCTTCTTCATCGGTTCGTTGTGGAATGTTTTCTGCATATTGCTAGCAATGTGTCTAATGCATAATCGATGATGTGCATTTGGGGATCTCCATGTATCAGTTTCCACATTGATTGCCTCATTAATTGCCCGATGTTGATCAAATATCAAATAGACACCCCAAATGTTGGTGAAATGGTTGCTGATACATGCCAAAAACCAACTCCCTGATTCATAGTTTTCATTCTCCATAATGGAAAAGTAAATCAAAAGAGGTGAAAGGTTTCCATCTTGGGTTTCCGCAATCAATAATACACCCTTGTATTTTCTATATAGAAACATTCCATCAATCTGAATGAACTGTTTCTGAAACTAAATGCGAAGATACATGGGAGGAATGACCAGAACAACTGATGAAATTGAATACGAGATGGATCAAGTCGGTTATCTTGAGACACATGTTCATTTGTATCAAGATGGAAGACAATTTGGTTACAGTGAGTATGTCTAGAAATTGCAGAAACACCTGATACGAGCCATCCTAATCATCATAGACTTTCACAATTGCCTTCTGTTTCTCCATCCATGCCTTATTATAGGAAATATTATAACTGAATGTTTGTTGTATCCTCTCTTACACATGGGCTATCAGAACATATTAGCATGTCCTAATCATCTCAATGATAATGGATGACACAAATTATGCATCCAATGAGGTATGATCTTGTGTCAGTCTTAACTGAATGAAAGTATGAGCTACCTCAATCCTCGAGATTATACAACCTCCAAATGCAATGTACTAAATCACCCTCAAGTGAAATCTAAAATAATCCCCATATTTCTTACACTGTATGAGATATTTACTATGACCTGATTCCTGAACTATATATCTACAGTTCCTCTCAATGTGAAATCTCTTCAGCGTGCTTTTTAATGAATCTTTACTTGGAAAATTACTTCCAACATATAAGGTTTTTTCCAGATAACTAAACCTATCTGGAACAACTCCAGGAAACTCAATTGTGGGTGTGAGAACATTATTGTCGAATTTAGGCGCATGTACCATTGCTTCTGACCAAGATACAATGAGTGGTGGATGATTTATTGTAGGTTGAGGATGTTCTATAACTAATGAATTTCTAGAAACTTTCTCCCCAAACTCCGCTGGTCCCTCCTCATCAGCACTGTTGTCACCATCTTTTCCATCATTACAAAACTCCTCATCGGAAGTCATATTGACATATATATATGGGAGATCATCTAGGTTATACTCTTCTGCATCATTTGTAATAGGCTCAATTTCATGGGGTGAACCATCTTCAACCACTCTTATAAGTCTACATTTTCATACAACTGGACGTTATTGTTTTATAGTAGAAACATCAACATATAACTCCATAATAGTACCATTTAATCACTAAGAAAATAAATTTATTGCTTGGATCCATTGTGCATCAACAACTAATGGATAAGCTAGATGCCACAGTGTTTCCGGGAATTGCAAATTTCTATAGCTTATAGAATTGATCTATTGATTGGGTCCTGGATTTAAGGAACCGTAAATTCTATCTTTAAGGTCACTTAGGGTTACACAATCAGCTATACTAACCATTATTATTGGTTTTGTACTATAAAAAGCTCATTTCTTAGTTTGAATAACCTCCCTGTAGCAGCACACATAGGCAAACATGAATCTCTATGTCAAAAATGTTTTTTGATCAAGATTATAATAGTGTAACAAATATTAACAATGATGGTTAACCATATAATATTTATTAGAATGTAATTTTAGGATGCCTTTTTATACCCAAAAATATGATAGTAATGTTTCATTATATAAAAGTTTTTTAGAATATAATTCACAGAATATTTTGGAAATCGAGGTAAAAAGAAAAGGAAACATAAAATTAGTTTATTTATCATTGATAAAATGACAATTATGATCATATAAAGTGAAATGAATAAGAAAAAACACATTAAATAACACATGAATGCTTTATAACATATAATAAATTCTTTGAAATTTTTCAATAGAATGTGGTTTTGATGAGATGAGTCTCACTTCATACATGAGGTAAAATCCACCTTATTTTTAATTGGTAGCTTAATAACATCTTCAAAGGATATGTACTTAACTTTTGAACTTTCAAAAGCTTTTTACCTTCTAATGACATATCTTAGATGTCATTAAAAGGTTGAAAACTTTTTAAAGTTCAAAAGTGAAGTACATATCCTTAAAAGATGTTATTAAGCTGCCAATTAAAAATAAACTGAATTTTACCTCATGTCTAAAGTGAAACTCATCTCATCCAAACCACATTCTATTGAAAAATGTCAAGGTATTTCTTGTATGTTGTAAAGCATTCATTTGTTATTTAATCTGTTTGTTCTTCTTCATTTCACTTTATATGATCATAAGTATCATTAGCCAATCATTATATGTATTCATATTTTAATCCTATGTTATTCATTAATTAATCTATAATTAATCATTTCTAATAATAACTATTATTTATAAACTATATAATCTTGATGATACTAAAATTTTAAAACATTTTATTATATCCTAAACTATGATACTAATGTTTCTTAGTACAATTTTACTAAGTTAATCATTCTTTAATCACTAGTAAATCATTACTAAGTCAATCATTATTTAATAATTCTTCAATCACTCTATAATAATTATTTATTCAATCATTAATCATATGATATTCATTAGTTAATTATTATTAGCTTATCATTGTATATATTCATTTTTTAATCCTAAGTTATTAATTAATTAATCTATAATTAATCATTACTAATAAAAATTATTATTTCTAAACTATATATAACTAATTAAACTACTTAATAAATAAAATCTTTAAAACTAACTAAAAAGAATTCAATTACTAATAATAACTTTCATTCTTTAATGCCTTTGTCCTTGTCCATTTCATTCTATATCATCATAATTATCATTTTATCATTGATAAATATACTGATTTGATTTTTAATTTCTTAGGTATTTTAGTAGTTTATAAAGAAAATATGAATAATCTAAAGTATATCCCCTAGAAGTTTCAAACCAGGAGTGCAACAAGGCTCATTGTCGTGCACCAGTTCCCGTTCGAGTCTAGCTCAGAGCGATGTTTTCGAGTTTTACCCCTAGGTACATATGTGCCAGATCCACATCCACTTGTTTGTATCCAGATAGGGATTTGATTTCTTAGATAACCACATAATATTTATGCTACCAAAATTTTATAATATTTAATCTAAATTTATTTTATACTTAATCTATACTTAATCATTACTAATAATTATTATTATTCCAAACTATATATAACTAATTAAACTGCTTAATAAGAAAAATATTTAGAACTAACTAAACTAATTAAAAAATAAAATATTTATAACTAAAAATAATTAAATTAAATTAATACAAAACTTTAAATTAAATAAAAAAATGCCTCTAAATGATTCTTCACAAAAAACCGGGCCTTCTTTTGGACTACCGACTCCACCGTACGTGAAAAGGAGTTTTTTTAGAGAGAGAATCAGTGGAATGTACAGCGACCCAACCTTTTCTTACATTACTATTACATCATTTAAAGATAAACAATGTGATAGTATTACAAATAGAGGATCCAAAGGCTTAGTGTATTGGGAAAACTAGGACCATACATAACAATTACAACATCAATCATAAACATTTATTTAATTCCTTCTTCCCTATCTTCTTATTGGAACTTGACATCTCCTTAGTACATGTAGTCACCTGAGGATATACATCAAAAGGGGTGAGCTAAAATCCTAGTAAGAGGATAGATAATAACAATATAGCATGGGGTGAGCATAATCATAACATAGGAAAAGGATCATGAACATGAGAGGAAACATAAATATAAGACTTGAAATGTGGCAATGCATAAAAATAAAACATCATGTCTTAGTGGTTAACTACCACACATACTTGTGAAAAAATCTATACTCTTGTTCACAAATCATTTCACTTTAACTCATGAGATTCATCACTTTACCCAATGTATTGGAGCACTGTATAATTCTGGTCACACCTGTCACATTCAAACATTCATATTGCGCTATATAATTCCGGACGCACCCGTCACATCATAAAATTATCATTATCATGCATGAAACATAGAAAATATATCAATAATGAACATAACTAACCCATGGAAACGAATGGGTTTCATCTCATAAGAACATATTCATAAAATTTGGTTTCCTAAAAGAAAGAGGGAATAACATACTTGATACAAGAACCATTAACCTTGAATGAGAAGTAAAAGGTGAGTTATTAAAAGAATATTTCTTTTAGAAAACATTTTGTTTGAAATAAACTTCAGTAGAAAACATTTATATCCTAGAAAAGGTAATATAATGATGAAAAAGCGATTTTTAAGGAGTGACCATACCAAATATGGAGTGAAAGAGGGAGAACCCGAAGAAAGAAAACTGGGTTCGAGATTTTCCCCTTACCTTGTATCCAAATGCTTTCTTCTCTTTAATGTCCTATATAATGACATTATATTCATTAATTAGAAATTAAATAACATTTTATAAATGAAAAGGGTTCATTTTGGTTTAATTATGTTATTTTATGGGTCTTTTTATGAGTTATAGGGTTTAAAAACATTGTTAAGGAATGTTCATCTTTATGGTTTTCTTGAGCGGTTCACTTGTATTCATAAATTGAAGTTCAAGTAGAACATGGGTAAACATACAGAACTAATATTACATGTTATTAATAATATCCTAGAATTTTAAGTGATCTTATAATGAATTATATTATATACCATGTGGATGAATCATTAGATAAAAAATTAAATGACGATTGTTTGGGTTAATTTGGGCGGTTTTTCAACCACAATGATCTTATTTTGTTTAACCACTTAGTAATATGTACATAAGTTAGTTCCAGAACTTTAAATAGGACATAATACATATAATATATTTTGTTTCAACCATAAAAATGATTTCATGACTAGATATGAAGGTATAAATGGAAAAAGAAAACATGTTGTTCTTGAAGGTGATAAATTAACACCTCACGAACAACGTTTACTTTTATAAAATAAAAAGAAGAGGAGAAATAGGGTTGAATGATATAATATCCTATTAGTATCATAAAATTATAGTATATGTATAATACTGGAGTTACCAAACCATTTGAAAAAATATAGGTTGGGAGAGAATAAGAAAAGAACTTGAAATTGAAAGGAATTTAATGGAAAAGAAGGAGAGAAATTACCTTTTGAATCCTCCACTTGAGATCCTCCTTAAGGGGCCTAAGCTTGGTCTTTTGATGAGACCAAAAGCTTTTGTATGTGGGGTAGGGGCTAGGGAAGATTCTTGGGTAGATTTTAGACAAGTCTTGAATATTTAGAGGTGTGAGTAAATGAGGGTGTGAAGGGTGGTTTTTATAGTGGAGGGGAGAGGGGTTTTCTTAATATAAAATTCATTAATTTATTATTTCTCCATAAGACAAGAAATAGTGAGTCTTACTTGACTAATAATAGTAATTTTATCATATTATACCGAACCAAGTGGTATTACATCATCATAACATCATGCATGACTCTATAATTATCTTATTTAGCTTATTTTTGTAAATTATGGTATTTCACTATTCATAAAAAATTCAAGTATTTCAGAAAAATCCCAAAATTTCACCCCAACCATTTTTCGATGTGAAGAATACAAAAATGAAGTCCATTTTTTAAAAATAATTTTTTAAATATGATTAATTTAATATTTAATTAAAATCATATTTTATTATTAAAAAACCAGTTTTAAAACATTCATTTACTTATTCTAAAATATAGGTACATCATACTTTCACTTGAATATTATTTTTATACTATAATAGGTAAGGTTACTATTAATTAGGGTATATCACTATTCATAAGGGCATGTTACTATTCATAAGGGTAGGTTACTATTCACCAAAAATTATTTTTGTTCTATTAGACTCCAAAAATCATCTTAAACACAATTGTGTATGTCAGATTTTCGAAATTTCAAACACAAAAGTGAAAAAATTATGTTTAAAGGTCACTCAACACCTAGTAGTTCATTATGTTGTGTTTTAATGTGATTTTATGACATATTTTTAAGAAGGTAATTTCCATTGAAAAACTTTGAGTCATTATATTCTTCCCCCTTATGAAATTTGGCCCTCTAAATTTCAATTTACATAAATAGGTGAGGGTACTTCTCCTTCATCACCTCCTCTGGTTCCCAAGTAAATTCTTCAAACTTATAGCTCCTCCACAACACTTTGACAAGGTGGTTTTTCTTGTTGTGTAGAACCTTATCTCTCCGGTCCAGAATCTTTACCGGCTGCTCCTTATAAGAGAGATCTTCTTCCAGCTGTACCACCTCTGAGTTTAATACATGTGAGGGATCTGGTATGTACTTCCTCAAGAGTGATACATGAAAAACATCATGAACTTGATCCATATTCGGTGGAAGTGCAAGCCGATAGGCCACAACTCCTATACGTTCAAGGATTTCAAAGGGGCCAATGTACCTTGGGCTTAGCTTCCCTTTCTTCCCAAATCACATGACTCTCTTCCATGGTGATATTCGAAGGAAGAATTTATCTCCAACGTCTAACTCCAAGTCCCTTCGACGGTTGTCAGCATAGCTCTTTTTCCGACTCTGAGCATGTGACAACTGGGCCCCAGTGACAGCACAACCACCCCGCCTTAACATGGTCGTCGGGTCCTGACCCACTTGGTACCACCAGTTTCCCCACAGACACACGGGGCCCACCCCAGGGTCCACCCACGTGCCTGAACAGGTCATCTGACTAATGATTGTCCCCACAGGCCAACACATGTCCTTTCCAGTGTGCTTTGTCCTCACTCACACGCACCCTGGGAAACTTCCGAGGAGGTCACTCATCCTGATCACTACTCCAGGCCAAGCACGCTTAACTGTGGAGTTCTAATCAGACAGGCTCCCGAAAAGGAAGGTGCACCTTGTTGACATGAGTCATATCATTTAGTCATTTAACCCTTTATCATTTGAGGATGTTACAATCACCCCCCTTTAGAGCACAACGCCCTCATTGTGGGCCCTACATCTCAACCCAGGCAATGTACCGCACTTAAGGCTGGGTTTCTCCTCTGATACCAAATGTGACAACTGGCCCCCAGTGACAGCACAACCACCCCGCCTTAACATGGTCGTCGGGTCCTGACCCACCTGGTACCACCAGTTGCCCCGCAGACACATGGGCCCCACCCCAGGGTCCACCCACATGCCTGAACAGGTCATCTGACTAATGATTGTCCCCACAGGCCAACATATGTCCTTTCTAGTGTGCTTTGTCCTCACTCACACACACCCTGGGAAACTTCCCAGGAGGTCACTCATCCTGATCACTACTCCAGGCCAAGCACGCTTAACTGTGGAGTTCTAATCAGACAGGCTCCCGAAAAGGAAGGTGCACCTTGTTGACATGAGTCATATCATTTAGTCATTTAACCCTTTATCATTTGGGGATGTTACAATCACCCCCCCTTTAGAGCACAACGCCCTCGTTGTGGGCCCTACATCTCAACCCAGGCAGTGTACCACACTTAAGGCTGGGTTCCTCCTCTGATACCAAATGTGACAACTGGGCCCCAGTGACAGCACAACCACCCCGCCTTAACATGGTCGTCGGGTCCTGACCCACCTGGTACCACCAGTTGCCCCGCAGACACGTGGGGCCCACCCTAGGGTCCACCCACGTGCCTGAACAGGTCATCTGACTAATGATTGTCCCCACAGGCCAACACATGTTTCTAGTATGCTTTGTCCTCACTCACACACACCCTGGAAACTTCCCAGGAGGTCACTTATCTTGATCACTACTCCAGGCCAAGCATGCTTAACTGTGGAGTTCTAATCAGACAGGCTCCCGAAAAGGAAGGTGCACCTTGTTGACATGAGTCATATCATTTATTCATTTAACCCTTTATCATTTGGGGATGTTACAGAGCAGCTTTGATGTGTTTCTGGATGACTTGAACCTTCTCTATCATCTCTTGCACAAGATCAGGTCCAAGTAGCTTTATTTCTCAAGCTTTATCCCAACAGGTTAGAGTTCTACATCATTTTCCATATAGAGCTTCATATGGAGTCATCTGAATACTTGAGTGGAAGCTATTGTTGTATGAGAACTCAACCAATGGGAGATGCTGATCCCATCCACCTTTGAATTCTAGAGAGCAGGATCTTAACATATCTTCAAGAGTATGAATAGTCCTTTCAGATTGGCCATCAGTTTGGGGGTGATAGGCCGGACTGAAATTTAATTCAGTACTCAAAGCATGTTGAAGGCTCCTCTAGAATTTATATGTGAACCTTGGACCACGGTCAGAGACAATTAATATTAGAACACCATGCAGTCTCACAACTTCCTTCACACATATCTTTACAAGTTTTTCAAGTGAGAGATCTTCCCAAATAGCTATAAAATAGGCTGTCTTAGTGAGTCGATCAACCACAACCCATATCGCATTATTTCCCTTCAAAGTATTTGGGAGATCCATGACAAAGTCCATAGTAACATTTTCCCATTTCCACATGGGTATAGGCAATGGCTGCATCATCCCTTTGGACTTTTCTCACTTTGCTTTATCATGCTGACATACCAAGCACCTTGATATATATTATGCAATCTTATTCTTCATGTTATCCCACCAGAAGTGTTCTCAAAGATCACAGTACATCTTGGTGCTACTAGGATGGATAGAGAATGTTGATCTATGTGCATTTTCCATTATCTCCTTCTTTATCCCAGGTGATGAAGGCACACAAAGCCGCATTCCAAACCGAATCACACCATCATCGTTGATATGAAACTCATGCATCTTCCCTTACTTTACTACATTCACCCTCTTTTGTATCTCCACATCATCCCTTTGTGCTTCCTTAATCTTCTCTTGGATGGATGGTTGCACAATCATTTGGGAAAGGTAGGATGTATCCCCTTACCTTATGATTTCTAAATCCATGCTTTGCATATCCAAGAAGATAGGGTCTTTCTCAATCCATAACATGGATAGAGTAGTAGGTTATTTTCTGCTTAGAGCACCAGCTACCTTGTTTTCCTTTCCAGGATGGTAGTGAATAGAGCAATCATAATCCTTAATTAGCTCTAACCATATCCTTTGATGCATGTTGAGCTCCTTTTGTGTGAATATATACTTTAGGCTCTTGTGGTCGGTGTATATGAAACACTTCACACCATAAAGGTAGTGCTGCTATATTTTTAAGGCAAAAATCACAGCTATCAGCTCTAGATCATGCGTTGGGTAGTTCTGATCATGGATCTTCAACTGTTGTGAGGTGTAGGCTATCACATTATCGTTTTGCATGAGTACACAACCCAAGCCTTTCTTTTAAGACTCACTGTATATCACAAAACTTTCTCCACTTTTCGATAGTGTGAGTACAGGTGCAGTGATCAGCCTTCTCTTTAGCTCTTTGAAGCTTCCCTCACATTCTTCTGTCCAGACATACTTTATCCATTTCCTTGTTAACTTAGTTAGTAGGCTTGATAATCATTCGAAGTTTATCACAAAACGTCAATAGTACCCAGCTAATCCAAGAAAACTACAAATTTTTGTGACACTAAAGGGCTTGGGCCATTCCTCAATCACCATTATTTTTGAAGGATCCATAGAAATTCCCTCACTTGTGATCACATGTCCCAAGAACATGACTTATTTCATCCAAAAGTTACACTTGCTGAACTTGGCATACAACTTCTCCTTTCTCAATGTTTCCAACACAAGTCTTAGATGTTCTTCATGTTCCTCCTTGCTCTTGTAGTAATGAGAATATCATCAATAAACACTACCAAAAATTTGTTGAGGTAATGTATAAAGACTCTATTTATCAAATCCATAAATATTTCAGGGGCATTAGTAAGTCTGAAGGGCATCACCAAAAACTCATAGTGCCCATACCTTGTACAGAAGACAGTCTTTTGAATATATTCCTTCTTTAACTTTAGCCGATTATATCTCGAATAAAGATCCACCTTTGAGAAGTATTGAGCTCCTCTTAATTGATCAAAAAAGTTGTAAATCCTTGGAAGATGATACTTATTCTTTATGGTGATCTTGTTGAGTTATCAATAATCGATACACAGCCACATTGTTCCATCCTTCTTCACAAAGAACACTGGCGCACCCCAAGGTGAAACACTAGGGTGTATGAACCCTTTTTCCAGATGCTCTTGCAGCTGCTTCTTTAACTCCTCCAATTCGATAGGATCCATCCTATAGGGACACTTTGAGATAGGAGTATCTCCAGGTATGGGTTCTATTGAGAACTCTACCCCACGATCCATGGTAATTCTAGGTAACTCTTTGGGAAATACATCACCGTATTCCCTCATGATGGGAATTTCTACAAGGTTGGCACCTTCCTTTGACTAAACCATTTGGGCGAGGTATGCTTCTTCATAGGGAATCAACACCCACACATATGAAGGTTTTTTAAAAGGAGATTCATAATCTTCCTTGCATTTGTATAGGATCTTGAGATGGTTCGGAATATGAAAATATATTTCCTTTTTCCGATAGTTTATATGCGCTCTATGTAATGAGTGTCACATACAAGACATATTTTAAAGGTATTTTTCATTTAATTTACATCCTTTCTTTGTTTTGGGGATTTCCCTAGGTTTTAGGGAGGAATAGATGAGTATTCATGAATTGGGCCAAGCCGTGAGCCCAATTCCAGATTAAAAAATAAATTTTGTATCTTTTATAACTTTTTCATTTTTCAATATTTTTCATCCATTAAAATTCCTAATTGACCTACCCTAACCTATTAACACCACCAAGGTAATTTGGAGCTTTTATAAATCCATAAACAGGGGTTATTTGGGTTTTTGTCTAAGGGGTTGGGCCTGCCCGAAAGCCCAATTCCTGTTTTAAAAATAAAATTTGATTTTGTTATAACTTATTAAATATTTGGGCTTTTTCGGTGATTCCAAGTCTCACTCAAGCCCAAGTAACCCAGCCGCGCGCCTGAACTCTCTCCCACCCATTTGGAGCTCTGTAGAATCGCGATTTTGTGCTGATCTTCATAGGGTTCCTCAAATCGCCCAGATTTGAAGAGGTAAAGTATTTCTTTCATAACTCTCTCAATTCTCAATCTTTTTCCTCCATTCCAGTTCCTAAATGAGATAATACATCTTGTTAGAACGTACCCTAAATTTGGGCTCTTTTAAATTTCAGATACTGGAGTTTTGGAGTGATTACTTCAAGATACTTCAAGTAAATGAGCCCTTTTCTTTCCTCTTTCAAATTACTTTGGGTTTAACTCATTGTTCTTAGGGTTTCTTCGGTTATAATTGAGTTTAATAATGTCCAGAAACTAGGATTTAGAACCTAGGGTTTAACTTTGGGCTTTCTTGGCCAATTTGTGTGGTTTTAGGTTTAATCTAGTTCTCTCTTGGTGCGGCGGGGGTGCGATTTGATTTCGCACGGAGATTCAAGGGGTTTTGTTAATTTGGTAGGTGATTCCATTGTGTGTGAAATTTTTGTGAATTAGCTTGCTGTTTTCATGGTACTCTAATGTTTACTTCACTTGAATGTTTCTGTAAAAATTGGTTTTAGTTGCATTTATAATGCAAATGAATTTTATGTTCCAATTTTTGGTGAAATTGAGGGGTTTCCATTCAAATCTTTTATTGGTCTATTTTGGGATGCCCCATAACTGAATTTTTGGTTTCATTAAAGGGTTTTGAACTGAAATTTTGTTTTAATAACTTAAAAGTGTTATCATAGTGTGAAAGGTGGATATCTTAAAGAGCTTTGGGTGAAAAACAATTTGATGTTTTGAGAAGTTGTTTTATTGGAAATAAAATTATTTCATTGTGTGTTTTAAATGGTATAAAATGTGTGTAGCTACTGTAAAATTTGTTTGTGACCAGTAGTGATATTTTATATGAAAAAGTATATGTGTTTTTTGCTGAAATTGTTTGAGCACAAAAAGGGGAAGCCCGGGTACTTAGGTGGGGCGGATTTGTACTAGTACGGCTAGTGGATCAGATGGGTTTTGTCCCTGTTCCACTTAGCATATGGATAACGACAACTCTAACTAAACTATTTGGATGATGATTGGGGACCACTAGGTTATGGGTATGTTCCCTACTAGTGGCTCGTGCACGAGAACGGATTTTTCTATGGTTACTCTACACCGAGGTACGAGGTACATAGGGCCCGAGACAACCTAGTGCTTAGGGGTGTTTCTGATTTTGATGCTCATAGGATTTGTGGTATATACCCTTGTTGTGGGTTGTTTTTGGCAGTACATTACAGTATCTCACATGTCTATTTAATTTTCTAACATTATGAAATTCTCAGATTGAAAACTGTTTTCATTTGAAAGTTGCATTTCTTTGAATTTTAACACTGTTTCACCTTGTGTATTAAAATTGCTTGTTTTGTTCACATTGTATTGCATACTCTTTGGAATCAACTGGTGGTATCCTATTGGGATTAGGCTCACACCCTACTTACACCCCTTGGGTGTAAGTAGACCTGCTCATGCTTGACTCAGGTAAAGGGAAGGCTAAGGGTGATGGCGGTTCGGGATGTTAGTCCCCATCATTGGGGCGGAGTTGCGGGGACGGCTTGCGGGTGATGATCCCCTTGTCATGTGGAGTCCATGGGGATGTCTTTATGTTGTCATTATTTGTTTTTAGACCACTTGTAGTGTATTTAAACTTATGTATTCAGATCTGGTTTTGTTAATAATTGTTTAGCATGAAAATTTCAGATTTTAATAATTGATTGTTTTTTTATGATTTATGCTGTCATACTCGGGTAAATCGTTCCCAAACCAGATTTGTTTGATACCCGGGCACTTGTGCCAGCCCGTGGGGATAGGGAACGCCCTTCGGGCCTTGCCACGGGCCGGATTTGGTGCCGTTAATGGTGGCGACCAGATCCGGTTCGTGACAATGAGAGTCAATCCATTCCCATTATAGCGTTGAATTCCACCAAGAGAAGTATTATGAGATTCACTGGAAGAATATTCCCACATATACCAACAGGAGTAGAGTCAAACACTTGGGTTGCAATTATTTCACCACTTGGTGTTTTTACAGATATCTCTACTTTAAGGTTTCAGGGCTTCGATTCTATAGTTCTAACAAACTTTCAAGATATAAAGGAAAGCGTAGAACCGGAATCAAATAATACTTTTTCCATTATTGAGTGAATAAGAAGTGTACCTTGTACAACTTAATTATCTTACTTCACTTCCGCAGTAGTGATGGAATAATCCTTCCCTTGTTCCTTTGGATTTGGTTTCTATTGACACTGATTACCCTCAAGAACTCGAGGTTTAGTGCACTGGCTTGCATAGTGCCCTAGCTCCCTACTATTGTAGCATTGAACCATGAGTGGTTCTCTCCTTTATTCCGCTATATTCTCATTCCTTTTTATGTATTTTCAACACTCTTGAGCATGGTGTCCTTATTTCCCACACTTGAATCATTTCCCCATACCTTTAAGGCAGTTCCCATGGTGCAACTTCCCACATTTTTGGCATGTGGGTCGTTGAGTTTTCTTCCCACCTTTGTCATTAGATCCACCAGCTTGAAACTCAATCTTTTGTTTCTTATCACCATATCCATGGGAAAATTCTCCAAACTCCATCTCCACTTTGAGATCACACCAAACAACTTTTTCATAACTGTCAAAGCCTCTAATTGCAAGATCCTTTCGAAGGTTTGGTTTTAATCCACTAAAGAATCTATCAATTTTGCTATCATTGTTGATAACAAAACCCGAAGCATACCTTGAAAGCCTTGTGAAATTTACTTCATAGATTGTGACAGATTCTCCTTATTTTTTCTTGAGATCTATGAATTCTCTCTCCATGTTCATACAAAGAGTTCGTGGGAAATACTTATTATGAAACATGATCTTAAAGTCTTCCCATTCCATCTCTTCAATTTTCTCCCTTGGATTGGTGTTCTTCATCAAATACCACCATTGATTGACCTCTCCATCTAGATGATAAATGGATATATTCACCTTCTCCATCTAAGAATAGTAAAGTACATAAAAGATCTTCTCCATGGAGTTGACCCACTGTTCCGCAACTAGAGGATCAGAAGATCCAATAAACGTCGATGGTCGTTGCTGCATAAAACATTCAATAACCAGTTGCTCCCTCTTTGGTGAAGGAGGACGTTCTCCATTATTATGGTTATTGTTCATAACCTGAGATAGTTGGGTAAGCATAGCCATGAAGTTTTGAACTCCACCTCCCAAATCATTGGGGATGTCATTCGGGCAATCGTTTCATTGGCCCTCACATGAGTTGTTGGCCTAGTTTCTCCTAGTTCCCACCATTTTCTAAAATAGAAAAGGTTAGAAAAAAAATAATTAAAAAAGTTATGAATAGATTATTCATTTAAACAATTTATAGTAAAATAATAACATAGGGGATCCCTATGTAAAGATTATTGTGTGCATATTTGTACTTAGTCTCATGCTATAGGTTTTCTCTATGGTTCACTAATCCTAATTCCCAAATTAACTAAACCTTGCCTTTGATACAAACTATAGCGACCCAAAATTTTCTTACATTACTATTACATCATTTAAAGATAAAAAACATAATATTATTACAAATAGAGGATCCAAAGGTTTAGTGTCTTGGGAAAACTAGGACCATACATAACAATTACAACATCAAGCATAAACATTTATTTAATTCCTTCTTCCCTAGATTCTTATTGGCACTTGACCTCTCCTTAGTACATGTAGTCACCTAAGGATATACATCAAAAGGGGTGAGCTAAAATCCCAGTAAGAGGATAGATAAGAACAATATAGCATGGGTTAAGCATAATCATAACATAGTCAAAGGATTATGAAAATGAGAGGAAGCATAAATATAAGACATGAAATGTGGCAATGCATAAAAATGAAACATCATGTCTTAGTGGTTAACTACCACGCATACTTGTGAAAAAATCTAGCCTCTTGTTCACACATCATTTAAATTTAACTCATGAGATTTATCACTTTACCCAATGAATTGGAGCGCTGTATAATTCCGGGCACACCCATCACATTCAAACATTCATATTGCAATATATAATTCCAGGCGCACCTGTCACATCATAACATTATCATTATCATGCATGACAAATAGAAAATATATCAATAATGAACATAACTAACCCATGTAAAGGAATGGATTTCATCTCATAAGAACACATTCATAAAATTTGGGTTCCAAAAAGAAAGAGGGAATAACTTACTTGATACAAGAACTATCAACCTTGAATGAGAAGTAAAAGGTGAGTTCTTAAAAGAAGAGTTCTTTTGGAAAACATTTTGTTTGACATAAACTTTAGTAGAAAACATTTATATCCCAGAAAAGGTAAGATAATGATGAAAAAAATGATTTTTAAGGAGTGACCATACCAAATATGGATTGAAAGAGGGAGAACCTGAAGAAATAAAATTGGGTTCAAGATTCTCCCCTTACCTTGTATCCGAACGCTTCCTTTTCTTTAATGTCCTATATAATGACATTATATTCATTAATTAAAAATTCCAGAACCTTTTATAAATGAAAAGAGTTCATTTTGGTTACATTATGTTATTTTATGGTCCTTTTGATGAATTATAGGGTTTAAAAACATTGTTCGGGAATGTTTTTATGGTTTTCTTGAGCGGTTCACTTGTATTCATAAATTGAAGTTCAAGTAGAATATGGGTAAACATCCAGAACTGATATTATATGTTATTAATGATATCCCTGAATTTTAAATGATTATATAATTAATTATATCATATACCATGTGGATGAATCATTAGATAACAAATTAAATGAAGATTGTTTGGGTTAATTTGGGCGGTTTTTCGACCACAACAATCTTGTTTTGTTTAACCATTTAGTAATATGTACATAAGTTAGTTCCAAAATTTTAAATAGGACATAATAAATATAAAATATTCTGGTTCAACCATAAAAATGGTTTCATGATCAGATCTGAAGGTAGAAATGGAAAAATAAAACATGTCGTTCTTGAAGGTGATAGATTAACACCTCACGAACAACATTTTCTCTTATAAAATAAAAAGTAGAGGATAAAGAGGGTTGGATGATATAATATCCCATTAGTATCATAACATTACAGTATATGTATAATAATAGAGTTACCAAACCATTTGGAAAAAGATAGGTTGGGAGAGAATAAGAAAAGAACTTGAAATTGAAAGAAATTTAATGGAAAAGAAGGAGATAAATTACCTCTTGAATCCTCCTCTTGAGATCCTCATTAAGGGGCCTAAGATTGGTATTTTTATGAGACTAGAAGCTTTTTTATGTGAGGGAGGGGATTGGGAATATTCTTGGGTAGAGTTTTGACAAGGCTTGAAGCTTGAGAGGTGTGAGGAAATGAGGGTATGAAGGGTGGTTTTTATAGTGGAGGGGAGATAGGTTTTCTTAATATAAAATTTATTAATTTATTATTTCTCCACAAGATAAGTAATAGAGAGTATTCCTTGACCAATAATAGTAATTTTATCATGTGATCCCAAACCAAGTGGGCTTACATCAGTAGAACATCATACATGACTCTATAATTAGCTTATTTAGCTTATTTTTGTAAATTATGGTATTTCACTATTCATAAAAAATTCAAGTATTTTAGAAAAATCCCAAAATTTCACCCCAACCATTTTTTGACGTGTAGAATCCAAAAACGAAGTCCATTTTTCAAAAATAATTTTCTAAATATGATTAATTTAATATTTAATTAAAATCATAGTTTATTATTAAAAAACCAGTTTTAAAACATTCATTTACTTACTCTAAAATATAGGTACATCATACTTTCACTTGAATATTATTTTTATACTATCATAGATAAGGTTACTATTCATTAGGGTATATAACTATTCATAAGGGTATGTTACTATTCTTAAGGGCATGTTACTATTCACCAAAAAATATGTTTGTTCTATTAGACTCCAAAAATCATCTTGAACACAACCGTGTATGTCAGATTTTCGAAATTCCAAACACAGAAGTGAAAAACTTATGCTTGAAGGTCACTCAGCACCTAGTGGTTCATCATGTTGTGTTTTCATGTGATGTTATGACATATTTTTAAGAAGAGAATTTCCATTGAAAAACTTTGGGTCATTACAGAATGAAGAAATATGGGGGGAAATGGAAGTGAGGAGAAAGGGGGGGGGGTTCCCTTTTATAGGCATTGAAGGAAATGTGACATCAACAGTGTTGCCTTTCGCCTTTCTGTTAGGTGAAAGGTGGCACCCCCCCTGCCGACTTTTCCATGTCATCAATATGGGCCAAACATGGGGGGGGGGGAGGTAGAAGTGTCGCTGCCAACTTTGGGAATAATCCCAAAGGAGGCATCGATAATGCCACCTTTGATGCACATTTAAAAAAAATAAACCTACGCATTTAATTTTTTTTCATAAAACACATTAAAAAAACTCAACCTTGACCTCTTGGATGACAATTTTTCTTACAAGGTTTTACACATTGGCAATGCCCACATGGGCCTATGATTCACTCCCCACAACAACTATCTAAACTTCCTACCTCTTAAAGAGGTCGTCACCCTCATTGTTTCCACCCTCTTTATAAGGGTTTGGACCTCATTAGCATGGACTTCTTCTTTTCCCAAGATAATTCCTTTGGCAATAACATTACTATATATCTATCTAGCATCATGTTAACCACCTTCATGCTCTTCATTTAGTGAGTCAATCACCCTAAAGAGGTTGGATGTAGTTACCTATGCCATGTTTAAAACCTAACGTGATGCTTGATTGCTAGAAGTTACCAACTCCTCACATGCCAAAACACCCACATCCTGCACAGTTGACTTCACTGAATGTCCAGAGTCATCCATTATGTAATCATATTGAGAGGACTTCAATAGAGCTGAATGTCATTTTCCATCAAGCCCAACCTAATTAGGGCTGAAAATTTCCACATCATTAATGTTAAGAACAACAGGTCTAGCCTTATTCTTCTTCATTGGCAGATGATAATCAATTTTCATTTTTCCCTTCCTGTTTCTATAAGAGTTTATCTTATATTCTTTCCAAATATAAGAATCTACATGAAATTGAGCTTCCAACTCTAAAATAGAATCACTAAATTATTCATCAGTGGAAGCTTAATACATTGCAATAAGAACATCATGAAAAGAAGCTTCAACATTAGCAGCCTCCTTTCTTTTTGTAGGGTCTGGGTATCTGGTAGCTTGTTGTGCATCAAGATTTTCATCTTTCAATCCAATAACATAGAGGGACCATGAAACATAGGGGAGTAAGTCCTTCTTTGATAACCAAAAGAGGACAACATGTAGCTCACCCTATGTGCAGAGCTAGTTGCACGAGGGACATTCTCCATTTGAGTGAATTCATCCCTGGTAAAATAAACATCAGAAGTAGGATCTCCCTAGCACACAACCCTTGAATGAACATGAAAACAAGCAGGTTGTCCAAGAAAATCATGCCCAAACTCATAACTAAGTCTATTCCCCTCTGGGTTAAAATGAGGAGACTCACTTTTAGAACTATGATTGAGAACAATGTGCTTCAAACTCTTAGATTTATTAAAGCACATGATCTCATCATTATCATTAGCAGAACAAATAACAGACCTTTTAAAATCCAGATTATAATGACCAATGAATTTTAAATCCATACAAAATTGAGAGATTTTTTCATACTCAATCATCATTTCAAAATCATCATCATTAGTTGAGATAATCACTTTATCAAGCAGAGTAGAGCTCAAGTCAACCTTAGCAAGGAAACTAGTGTAATGCCCAGACCTGGACAACTTAATTTCCTTGTTCATTTTTATAGGGACGTAAATGGCCAATGCGATGTCATGAAAAATTATTGGATGCCAAAGTATCCAGTTTAAACTATTTACCTTGGCCCATGTTTGAACAGAGGAGCTACATACCACTAATGAATTGAAGTTGCGATCTAACTCCTGGATGTGGAGAATACCCGAATTCAATGATACTAATCCAAAACCCCATGCTTTCACCTTCAATTCTTAATATGAGGAAAGAATGTGAAAGAAAATACAACATAAAGATCAGAATTTCCAATTCAAAAATCCCCAAATTCCTAAGAGGGGCACTGCTAGGTTGCTGATTCTCCATGGTTTAGAACCCCTTGGTAAAATAAGTTGAGTGATAATGGAGTACTTACCTATCTCCATCATTCCAAGATCGCATCTAGGTCCACTTTAATATGACCAGTATTTCCCCTACAATGAAGACCTCCAACAACGAAATCCTTGAAGAGAGAGAAAGAGTGGTTAAATTGAGTTTTAGGGAACGAAGAATCTGCAATAATCCCACCATAGATAGTCTTCATTCTCTCCTTACTAACATCAACAAACTTATGAATATCAAAACTTCCATGGGAAAGAAAATATACAGCTAGAGAAGGAACATATAAGGAGTCCTTGAGATCGGCGCCCTAATCATTATGAAATTGTAGGGAGAGACTCTTGGTTGTAACCCATCCTCTTCTATTATTTATCATGTTATTTATATTAATAAAACTGTTATATTCATAATATTATTAATTATTAATTGGTTATTTTATTTTTAGTTATTTATTATCAATTATTAATTATATTACCACCTATTATCTGGTCCAATCCATAGCTAGACGTTCAAGTTTTATCATGGAAATAGAGTGTCCATGAAACTCAAAATAGAAATGATGAAGCCAACAAAGTAGTGATTAAAACCTCTAAGGAGGAGGATTCAAAAACTTTAGACATAGATGAATTGAACACTCCTTAGAAAAATCCTATATATTAAAATAGAAGTCAACATCCATGAGGTAGGGGTGGACTAAGAAATATGGGTAAAAGGTTAATTGTTTTTTAAGGTTACTTAAGCTTGGATGATACTTTAAGTGTTTTCTCACTCTAGTTTGTTTGAGACTTGTATTTTTTGGTCTATTGTATTTGGTGGTTATACATGCCACTTCCTTTAACATTGCAACAACTTTTAGCACTTTATCTTTTTTAATAAATGGAACATGAGTTTTGTTATCTGAGATCATGGTTCTGACCATTTTGGGTTATTATTTATATTATTAATTTTTAATTATATAAAGTGTTGAACTCCTTGTTTTAATGATCACAAAATGATGATTATATTGATATTAATAAATTTCATATTATTTGTAAGTATTTCATATTTTGAGATAGGTGATGAAAATAACTAAGTATGAGTCACCGCCAGTCACCGCTGAGGATGATTCACTGTCAAAATTGACTCATCATCCAACCAACACACCACCAGACATGTCACTGCTAAGATAGATTTTTGACAAAGTCTAAGACACTTTCGCACATAAGTCATTGCAAACATGAAAATTTGGATAAGTGAAACACACCACCAGCCTAACCTACTGCCAGAATAATTCATCACCAGCAAAGTGAAATTTTGGTTAAGTATAAGACACTATGATAGTTGTATTTCATGTATACATTTTAGAGTATATTAATGTTTTGATTTGGTATTTAAATGAATAATCTTGCCAATTTTGGAAAAAATGACTTGTTTTAAGTTTTATGACTGGATACAATAGATTTATGGAAAAGGAACCAAAAGGGGTGAATATTAGAGCAAAAATACTCATAGCACGACACCAGATTTTTGAGGATACAACAATGTTGGAGAATTAGAGATGGATAGTTAGACGACGTGTAACATAATTACACGACGTGAGATTTAAAAATAAGTTATCATGTAGGACAATTCATGACACCATTACACACTGTGAAAGACCATTACCCATCATGTATTCCAATTACACGTTGTGATGCTGTTGGGATGCATAAAATAAATGCGGATGCAACTAAGGTTTTATGGTATTTTCCTATAAATTAACCCCTCAGCCCCACCTTCAAGGAAATATAGAACTAGAGGAGCCAAGTGAAGCTGACAAAACGCTACCAAATGATGAAATGAAGATTCGGAGCCCTGCTTTTCCACCATTCTTCATTGCTATTCTTCCTATAGTATCCATGTTTCTCATTCTCATCATGCCTAGCATGAGCGATAGTTTTCTTTGTGTCAGGTGATGTGATTTTAGGGGGAAGTGCTATTAGGGATTTTTTATTTTTATTATTCATGTTTTGGATTGTTGAAAACCATTTATTCAATTAAAATTCATCTTCTTTTCATATTTCATGACCATTGTATGCAATTTGAGGTGTTTTATATTATTGCATCAATTAATCACCTTATTTTTCACATGACCATTATGAAATCTAAGTCGGTTATGTTTAATAAGGTTTTGGGACACCTAGTTTTGCATTTTCACTCAATAGAAGACCATTCCAAATGTGCAATCATAGGATCAGTGAAGGGTATACAAACCAAGGATCCCTACCAACCTAATTATGACATCAAATATGAATAAATTAATTTTCAATTAAATCCCTAGCACACAAACCTGAATATAATTGAACTTTGCATGCCTCTATCATGATATCAAACCCAATATTTTCTGTTACATTATTTTTCTTTTCTAAAAATAAACCAAACAATTACACTTTTGATCTCTTTAATTAATTTAGAACATATGACCCATATCTGTGGGTTAGACACTTGGACTTGATATATACTACATTTTTAGTTAGTTTGTCTGAGTTTTATAAATTATTAAATTTGTGTAGCCCTATAGGAATTAATGATGCCCTACGGTCCATCACAACACCATCTAAGACACCACTAGAGAAAGACACTATCAGTGTCATACTGCTAGAACAAGTCACTGCCAAACCTTGAGACACCACCACTATTTTCTTCACTTACTATTTTTCATTTAAACTAATATAAGAACCATATTATTTAAGTTAATGAAAGATGTTATTTTAATTATTTTCTCTTAAATGTTTGACATAACACATTAAAGAGGATACTAGACATGCAGTATGGGGAAGAAGAATATCTAAATGCACGTGGATATTCTTCCTACTACTACTATTAAGGAAGGAAGCAGACTCCCTCATATAAGAGAGGTTCATTAGACATGTGAAGAAGAATGATAGAAAGTGGTGAAGCTCACACTTACTAAACACACTCATAGAACTAAACCTGATTACAAGAACACAAAGAGATCATAATCAATTGGGAAGTTGAACTACATCATTACATCAAAAGGACTTCCTATAGTCAAGAACAAGAGTCTGTGACACTCTGTTATTCTGAAGTTTTCAAGAGAACCCAACTAAAGCTTCACTGCAAATCAAATCAAGAGTCATAAGATGCACTGCCACAAACTGATCATTTATAAACCCTACACCCTGAGATCGATCTGTTCTATTTATCTTTACTACATTTTGAGAAGTGTGTGTTCATACTCTATTTTATCACACACACACACACACACACTATCTCATGTGCTAAATTGGAAGATACTTTATATATTCTCATATATTTTTATCTTTACTTCCACAGATAAGTGTGGTAGAGGTCTTTGTGTGGCCTGTTTGTTTTTACTCCCACATATAACTATGGAAGAGGTCATGTGTGACCTAGATAGTTGTAAACTGCTGTTAAACCCAATCTAGGTTGTGGATCAACTTGTTTATTTTATATAAACTTCTAGGTGGTTGATGATCACCAAGTGAAGAGGACTAAGTCTCATCTTGAGAATGAACCTCTTATTTCAAATTTTTGATGTGTGTTTTTGTTTACTTTATTTACGAATTTAAAACTGAAACTATTTTAATAAAAAAAACTAATACTTCGATAGTTAATCTTTATTAGTGTTTTTATAAGCTTTTAATTAAGTAAATTGATTTCAATGGACTAAGTAATATTTTACATTACTTACCTGAGAACCAATCAATATTTAAGAAACCTTTTGAAAGATTAGAACTTATAACGATCTATTTTATTGATTAACTGAGTCATTTTAAGTTAATTATGGGATTTCAAATTAATCCATTTTAAATAGAATTTTTTTTATTGAGTACTCAATTCACCCCCTCTTGAGATACTCGCTATGACCAACATTTGGTATCAGCAGTTTTTTTTCTTTGGTATTAAAGTTTTCAAAATTGTTTTAACTGTGATTTTAGTTAAGCTTTAAAGATATTAAATTTCTATTATTTCTAAATTTATTTCTTTAAAATGGATAATCGTCAAGAAGGTTCTGCTACAAAAAAGCCTATTTTTTTAGTGGAAATAATTATGCTCAATGGAAAATTAAGATGAGAATTCATATATAGAGAATGGGTTTTGATATTTCTATATTATAGAAGATTAATATGTTATACCTGACACTACTAGAAGTAATTGGGATGGGCAAAAAAGTTATCTTATAATAATAATTGTAAAGCTATGAATTCCCTATACTATTCACTAGGAGATGAAGAGTTTAATAGAATTTCTACATGCAAAACTTCTCATGAGATTTGGTACACTTTGTGTGTTTCTCATGAGGGAACTTAAAATGTTAAGGATTTGTGGATTAATACTTATACTATCAAGTATGATAACATTAAAATGAAGTCTAATGAACTAATTTCTAACATGTACGTAATGTATTGTACCCTCTGGTCTATTTATTTTCTAAAAATTATGTTGTTTTAGGTGTTTTGGGTAGTTATGGGTGTTTATTAAGACATGCAGTTTTCCAACAGTGTGTCATTTTAAGAGTTTTCCAAAATTCTAGTTTTCTAATGGTGGTTCATTCCAATGGTGCCTCACCCTGGCAGTGGCTCGCCCTAGCAGTGCCTCACCCTAGCGGTGTCTTGTTGGCGGTGTATCGCTAGTGGTGTTTTTCCTGGCGGTGTCTCGCCTGGAAGTGACTCACTGACAGTGGCGAGTTGTTCATCCTAGTGGTGACTCTCTACCAGTAGTTCCTCTTTTCCAATAGTTTCTCATTTCTGCTACCAGTGTTAGATTTTCCTAGTTTTACAAATTTTGTGATGGTAATTAGTCTCAATTACTAAATTAATGTATTTTAGAGTCATTTCAATTTTTTTAATTATATATTTTATTTTTGAAGGTTCCAAAGGCTTTAAAATGGTCAAACCATGTTGAATTTGTCAGATCCACCTTTAATGGAAATTTAAAACTATATCTAATTTCTGTTGAATCAGATATGATCTTCCTAAAGTTGAGATACCTCACCCTTCACCCATAACTTCTCCTCTACCTTGAGACCAGACGTCCCCAACACATTTTTCCTTAGAGAGTTTTCTTGAGTTTTGTTCATGATTCCCTAGAGAGTCACCTGCTGTATGTGCGCACCTATTTTTGGTGCAACCAAGAAGTGTTGATCATCCTTCCAAGTAGGGATTTCCTTTGTCTTTATTAATTGTGCATCATATGGGATGGGTATATAGATGTTTACCCTTGTTAAGATAGTTGTTTCTAGATTAATAAAGATAATCAAATTTATTTAAAAATCAATATATAGGAGGATGAGAAAAGTGACACATGATTTTACTATGTTATTGTTATTTTTGATATTTTGATTTGTATGGGCTAACTATCCACTAAAAATCATGGTTGTTGGGGGTCCTTGTTTGTGCACTAGATGGGTTGTGGATTGCATGTTGTTTGGTTTTTGTTGAAAATTTATATATATAAAAAATTGGTTAACCACATATATTCAGCTAATAAATGGATTCCCCAAGATCATATAGTTTCTGTGATAACCCCTAAATTAACAAGTGAAATTCAATAAAAAGTGCCTTATTAAATCTGGAAATATGTTTTGCCTTGGTATGTGCTGTGACATGGTTGTGGGAACAGTTGTGCATAGGGTGTTGGTTTTGTTGATATGATGAACTGGGTGGATGATTTTGAAGAAGGACAATAGTGTTTGTGTGCGTAATTGTCGAGAGTCTTTTCATTAATAACATGCAGAGAGCTTCACCCCGTAACTTGAGGTCCTAGTATGATGTGTCATTAATGTGAAGTTCATTAATTTACCAAGTCTATTAACCTCCCTAATGGCTGTTACTATGTTTCTTGATGTGTGTCATGCTTGATAGTTTCCCAGGTAGTGATGGGATAAACAAATAGTGGTTTATTAATGTTTGGAATGGCTTGGGTTGGTTTGGTTAATGGGATGGAAATGGTTGAATGAAGTTGGTTGGAAATGTGAAATGGGATTTGTGGCTTGATGTGTAGTGTTGTGCATTTAGAGGGAGTAGCAAGGGTGACAGTGTTGTGAGTTGGTTGTTCATCTGAGAACCCATAGGTTGGGATTGAGTGTTTTGTATTATTTATATATACTTGTATTTCCTTGGGATTTATTTTCTCACCCCACCCTAGTTGAGCACCATTTGTCGAACATCCCCATCGTCATAGTGGAGGGTGTCTTTCCCAACATCTGGTGAGGAGTACATATGGTTGGGTACCCACTCTATTTCACTCTCTCTTCTAGGTAAGGTAGGTATGGAATAAGATCTAATGCTTGGAGGTCTATTAATTCTTTAGAAGTTAGTTTTGATATACTAGGTGTTTGCGGGCAAGGTGGTTTGTGGCTCAGGTGTCTTCGGGAAAGATGTGATAGCCTCAGTGTTTTTGGGTGAGGTGGTTGTTTTCTAGGTGTCTTTGGGATGAGTTGTGATGTGCTTTCCCAGGTTTCTTTGGAATGATATGTGATGTGACATGTTGTGAGGCCTAGGTGTGTGCGAGTAAGATGTGATGTGGTATGCGGAAGGGATGGGAGTTCAAGGACATACGACGTTGGGTGAGAGTGTCATACTAGTGGAAAAGTGGTGTAGGGTATCTTATCATCGATGTGATTTATATTATATTACTTGAATTATGTTACTTGGTGAGTGTACCCTGGTGAGGTTGGGTTTGGTTAGTATACTTGTTTAGGTGCAGTTTGGTTTTACTATTTTCTCATGGGTGCATTAGTATGCTCCTTTCATATATGCATGGGAGACTTTGGTTTTCCTAATGAGTATACTTGTATGATCACCTTACATATATAAAACTATTTTTAGGTTTCTGGGAGGATTTCACAGACCGTGTTAGAACTTCTAGCTCGGATCCTTGATAGTTGTTGAGTTGCTACTTTAGGTTTACTTTTGGGTATTTACCTTGGAAACTTTATTATACTTGTATTAGTTCTATTTATACATGTATGTAGGATGGTTTAGGTTTCTCTTTTATACATGTATTGGAGTTATTGTGGATGATTCATCTTATCTCCCAATCTTGTTTCTTTAAAAGGGTAATGCCTCCCATATTGTGAGATTTGTACACCCTTGGTGCTAGTCACCAACTCGGGGCTTACTGGAGGCGGAACTTGGAGGTCATTATCTCTTTTTATTTATTTCCATCCTAGGAGGGGTATCTTTGGAGAGAGGGGGTCATAACAAAGTGGTATCAAAGTTGATTGTTGAGAGATAGGATGAAGTTTGGATTTAGGCATACTGAAGATTTCATGAGGTGGTATGGAAACAGTTCCAGTTGACCTTGGTACATGACATTGGCTAGGGAGACTGGCTAGGACATGGGATTTTAGGGCCCCCCATGATCCAGTGCATGGACTCTGAGCATATTGGATGACCAAGTGAGATGGACCTTCTTGTATGGTAGAGACCTAGGAAAGGTACATGCTTCATAATGACTTGTTTTCTTGTTTAATTGGATTGTTTAGGAATGTTAAAATGGATAAAACAAATAAAAATAATTAAAAATATATCTTAATAAAATTCTATAATACTCGAGCTTAGGAAATATTTGTTTACCTTTAAGCTATGGCTCTTGGTCGTCATCCATGTGTGGCTCAAGTAGTGGAGGTTCAACAGGCTAATCTAGTTGATTGTCACAGGGTTGATCATGTTGAGGAGGTGGTTCAATAGCTGAGGATGTTGTGTTCTTTATAATGGAAGGCTTTGGGGAAGTACAAGGTAATTGTTTCAGATGTGGAGATAGAGAGCTAGTTGGAGGAGCTTAATATCGCTTTCGGTTTGATCTGGGGCCCGATAGAGTACTGGGTCCCCTTGGCTAATATGTGGGGTGTTGCGTGTTAGTGGTGGATGTTGTATCTGGAATAGTGGAAGGAGGTAGATGTTTTTTGGGTTGAATTTCATAAGGATTTCTAGTCAAAGTTCCTTTTATCGACCATGAAGGTTGAGAAGAGGCAAGAGCTACTCCCCCTTCAATAGGGGAGTATGTCTATGTAGGAGTTGGGAGTCAAGTTCAAGTGCCTTCTATGATTATCCTCATATCTTTTTCTAGATGAGGAGTATCATGTGAGACATCTTGAGGAGGCACTATGTCCTTCTATCTAGTATGTTGTTACTCCTTTTACGTTGTCAATGTATCTAGAGGTTCAAAATAAGGTAGAGGTGATCGAGTGGATGCACTCGTGAGGAGGTCTACTATAAGTGGGATGCAAACATATTTCTTCAAGATGAAGAGTTTTTAGTAGTAGATATAAGGTGTGAGGACCTTAGAGGTTCCAACCGGTAGGGATTTGACCTCAGTAGCTTCCTTCTGGCCTTCTGGTGCCTGTGGTTTCCATAATTTTCCTAGGAGATTTGCATCTGTGTGTTTTGGTTATGGGGTTCGTGGCCATCGCCAGAGCCAGTGACCATTAGTTCCCCGAGCTTAGTTTGGTGGAGGTGGATAGGTTTGATGCCAACCTCAATAGAAGTTTCCAGTGAGATCATTTCAGCAGTAGGGGTGGTAGGATTTTGCTCTGATGAGGAGAGATGGAGTGGGTAGAGGCTAACCTTAGGATGTTCCTCATGTTCAGGGACTACATCCTGAGCATGGTCATGGAGGTGTTCATCAGTAGAGAGGCAGATGAGATGGGAATGGTCGATTTCATGTAGTGGAGACAGTAGTTCTAGAGGGTCTATAGATCTTTAGAGGTATGATTAGTTTGTTTATCACCTTTTTTTGTGACTTATTTGATTTAGGAGCTTCACACTCTTTTGTTTCACCCGTTCTATCCCATTCTCTTGGACTAGACATAGAGAGTCTTACCATTCCCTTAGTGTTGATTACCCTAGACGAAGGCTAAACTAGCTCGTTTGATGTGTACTGGGGGTTTAGATTGATGATGAGACTTCATTAATCCCATGGGGATCTCCACTTGTTACAGATGAATCCATAATATGTCATCCTCAGCATCGACTGGTTATATTCCATACATGATGCTATCAAATGATTCTGAAGTAGAGTCATGTTTTCATATGTGTCTGGCCAATGTGTGGTTTTCGTTGGCGAGCGGGGTTGTCAGGTGGGAAGTTAGAGAGTGGAGCCCCTTCTTTCCTTGTTGGCTGAGTTGTTAGAAAAATCAGTGGATTCCAAGATGGTAGAGGTTTTAAGGGTTGTTGGGGAGTTCCTAAATGTTTTAAATGAGGAGTTTGTGACACTACACCCTCGATGTGATGTTGAGTTCGGGATATACTTGTAGCCCGGTGCTTCTCCGATTTCGATGGATCCTTATCGAATAACACCTTATGAGTTGCAAGAGCTGAGGATTCAGATATGTGATCAAATGAAGAAGGGTTTTATCTGGCCCAATGTGTCACCGTGGGGTGCTTCGGGGTTGTTCTCAAAGAAGGTGGACGATGGTATGAGGTTTTTCATAGACTAATGAAGGTTAAATAAGGTGAAAGTCACAAAACCTTACCCTCTTCCAAGAATAGACGACCATTTCGACTAGCTAAGTGGGGTGATTTAGTTTTCTAAGATTGACCTGCGGTCTATATATCACCAGTTGAGGGCGAAGGAGGGTGATATCCTGAAGACTGCCTTCAGATATAGGTATGGGCACTTTGAGTTTGCAGTCATTTCATTTGGTGTTACCAACACACCAGCTGTGTTCACAAGGCTTATAAACTCCATGTTTCATAAATTCTTAGATCACTTCATTGTCGTATTCATTGATGATATCTTAATCTACTAAAAGTTAGAGGAAGAGCATAATAAGCATCTAAGAACTGTCTCGCTTGTTCTTCAACACCACCAACTCTATTGAAATTTATCCAAGTGTAAGTTTTGGATATGAGAGGTAGATTTCCTCAGTCATGTGGTGTCTCAAAAGGGTGTGGTAGTAGACCCATTGAAGGTTGAAGCAGTTTTTTCTTGGGTAGAAACCAATAATGTGGCATAGGTTCGTAGTTTCCTTAGTTTCACAGGTTATTATTAATGATTTTTACCTGATTTATCTCATGTTATAGCCCCATTGATATCTTTGACTAGGAAGGACCAAGATTTTTCATGGAGTGATTAGTTCTAGAAGATGTTCAATTTTCTGAAGGGGAATTTGGTCAATGCTCTAGTGATCTAGTTTCATTAGGAATGGGTAAAGTTTGAGGTTTTTTTATGCTTCCCATTTGGGTTTGTGATGCGTGCTGATGTAGTAGTGAGCAGTGATCTCTTATGGGTCTAGGAAGTTACATCTTCATGAGCATAACTATGCCACCCATGATCTGGAGCTAGCAGCGGTGGCTTTTTCACTAAATTTATGGAGGCAATACCTCATTGGGGAGCACTTTATGTTCTTTTCGGATCATAAGAGCTTGAGATATATATTTTCCTAATATGACTTGAATCTATGAAAGTGGAGGTGGGTGGAGTTTCTTTAGGACTATGATTTTGAGATCTACTACACCTCAGGAAAGGGAAATGTTGTGGCTGATGCTTTGAGCAAAAAGTCATAGAAGGAGGTTGTTTGAGAATCTGTAGATTCTTGGAGAGAAATGGAGGAGTTGACAGCCTTGCGCTTATATGAAAGAGTGGATGGTGGAAAAGGATGTTTGTTTCAGATTATAGAATATTCGTCTCTGATGTAGCAAGTGGAGGAGTCCCAATGGGGAGACTTAGAGGTAGAGGTTATGTGCAATCGTGTTGGCCATGGTGATGTTCTGTAAGGATGGTCGGAACCAGATTTTGTTTCATGGGAAGTTGTTTCTTCCGATGGAGATGCATGATAGAGTTCTTCATGAGTTTCATAGATCACCTCTGGTGGTGCACCCAAGAGTTTTCCAATATGTATTGTGTCTTGAGGATGCAGTTTTGGTGGCCCGGGATGAAACGGGTAGTGGTGGAGTATGTTGAAAAGTGATTGGTTTTCCAATAGGTAAAGACTGAGAATCATGTTCCTGGTGGTTTGTCGCGTCCATTGGATGTTACTGAGTAGAAATAGGATGAAATATTAATGGATTTTATCATAGGGTTACCCAGCACTGAGGGAGGTTGTGATGCTATCTGGGTGATAGTGGATCGGTTGAAGAAATCATCCCACTTATTAGCGATCAAGGAGTTGGGCGTAGTGGATGCTTTGGTTAAAAGGTACGTGGATGAAGTGGTGAGGTTGCATGGAGTTCCAAGGTCCATTGTCTTGGATTGGAATACATGGTTTACCTCATGAGTCTGGAGGGGATTGCAACATGCTTTTGGCACTCAGTTACGCCTTAGCACTGCTTTCCACCCACAGACAGATGGGTAGATGGAACAAACTATCTAAACATTAGAGGATATAATGTGAGCGTGCGTCTTGGACTTTGGTGGATCTTGGGTACAAAACCTTCACTTGTTGGAGTTTTCTTATAATAAAATCCATCACTCTTCCATTGGCATAACCCCATTTGAAGCTTTGTATGGAATATCATATCGTTCACCATTGTTCTGGAAAGATGTAACACCCCAAGCTTCCACAGTATGTTTCCCTTTGAATAATACAATAGCTTGTGTTGTACACAATTTCGAGTTCAAACACACCACAACCAATCAAACTAGCCGTTATGAATAATAATACCCACTTTTTGAAATTTTATAAATTTTATCTTTCAAAATGGACTTCATTTTTATATTCGGAATATCTAAATTATATTAGGGTGAATTTTTGGTATTTTTCTGAAAACTTTCAATTTTTGATGAATAGTGAAAAAACACTGCGTTATTGGTTAAAACCGACTTTTTATTTAAATAATTAGTTATTTTATTTTAATTTATTTTAGGTCAAAATATATACATAATACCTATATATGTTCAATGTAATTCATTGAAGTCATTTTATAATAAGTTTTGATATATAAGATTTTATCGAACTTTTTATCGTCTTTTACCCACCTCCTAGGAGCATTTGCAAATTTGCATAAAACTTAATTTTACCACTTCTGTGAGTTGAATTTCAAAATTATTAGAGGCACGGTTAATATCATCAAAGAAAATGTGATTCAATAAGATGAAAATAATTTTTGGTGAATAGTAACTTTTTACTTTTATTTACCACGATAAAAATTAAATAGGGTAATTAAGGGTAAAAATGATATTATAATTACCCTAACACATGTACTAATTATATTTTATAAGTGTAATTATACCAAAAAAAACCTTATTAATAAAATATTATCCTCTTTGGTCCACTTGGATTAGATTAGAACATTTATTATTATTTTATTTAAAGAAGAGTTAAAAGAGTTAAATTCAAAGTTTAATAACTAAACCATTTTTAATATAGTGTTACACACAATATAATTTCAACTATAAATATTCATTAGAAATATAAAAAAATTCATATATAATGGTATTTTATTTATAATTTTTAGACATTAAATAATTTAATTTATTTATGACACAATGATGATGCAGCAATTACCTTATTAATGAAAGATTAAAATAATTGATATTATAAATATCCAAATAAATCTAATTTGAAACTTTTAATGAATTAAACTAATTTTATAGATTAATATGACATTTTAGGGTTGATTAAATGAATTTTTTTCAAATTAATAATGCTGTTATGAATTTAACAAAAACAAAATATCAAATAGTGTCAATATTGACATAAAAGAGTTTTTAAAACAAATATTATATTATTAATTTATATTCTATTACTAAAAATATAAGGTTCAGAAAAAGGGATTAAATAATATTATATATGTCATTAATTAATCACTTGAGGTTCTCTTGGAAGTTTATAGTAAGTTTATTAACCATATAATATAAAAATACAAAGATACATGGCAAATGTCAAACTATTTAACTAAGTGTTAAATCTAAAATATAAGGTTAATACGATGACATAAACCTGTCTAAAACTGATTGGTTGAGAGTTTTTCGACCCATACCCACCTTAGTCTTTAAATAATTCATTTTTGAGCAATTATAAACCGAAAATGATTTTATTATAAAATAATATTTCAAGATTTTCCTAAAGTGACCATCACCTCTCTTATAAAAGGGAACTTCCCCTTCTCTCAAATTCACACCTTAAAAGCCATTTGGATCATCCAAAACCTGCCCAAATATCCTCTAAACTATCCTCCATTCATCCTATAGGACTTAATTTATTCATAAATCCAACCTAAGAATCCCTTTTGATCAAATCAAAAGGAAGAACCTGAAGAAGAGGTAAATATTTCATCACCTCTTTCAAGTTCTTTTCCTCTCCCACTTCCTCTTTCTTTGTTGTTTCCATTATAAAATAATAACTCCAGTATCTTCTATATACTATTATTTTATTATAAAAATGGTATTACCATATTCATTATTCTATCCATCCTATAAATGACAAAGTCACCATACGTGCGTATGTACGGATTACCGTCTCCACGTCGTGGTGTAGTTTGTTATTCAAACACTTCATCATTTGGATGGGTATAATAATGAGTATAAATGATGTAAATAATAAATATAACATGATAAGTATTCTGTATATATGATATACCATCCAATTATATATGATTTTAATATCAAAAGAATGACATTGTCGCTCGTGCGTACGTACGGATTACCGTCTCCACGAACGCGATGAGATTCATTCCCCATCATAATCATTCAAGAATAATTTTCATTTTATGATTAAAAATAATGTTTATGAACATAATATCATTATTTATATTAATCAAATACATCCTATCCATAACAAACATGGCTTACATAACCAATCATATAAATGAAAACGAATCAGTTAACACCCGAAATGATGATACTACTAAAATATCATTAACAAAGTAATATTAGAAGAAAATATATGATATCATATTAATGTATATGGTTCTTGTATAATTTAATAACAATTATTTCACCATTATACAGTATTTTAACCTACCCTTGACCAAGTAAAAGTATGAGGTAAGGGTTAATTTCACAATCTCTTTATTATCCAAGGTTGTTTTATACGTGAGTATCTACTGGGACCTCTTTATCATCCACATCCATGTTTTATTAAAAATATATTTCAAAACATTTTTACTATTTACTAGAATATGGGTTAAAGTCATTTATACCCTTGTTTTAATTTTTATAAAATGGTTTGAAAGGAATCTTTTCATCGTTTTCCAAACAAGGTACTTTATAACATTTTCAACAAAATTAAGGTAAGAATGTTTTTTAACTTATACGACGGGTGTGGCTATTTTATTCCATTATAACATCATCGAAGCTTCCCTTACAAGATTATAAGAATATTTTCAAAATAAATGTTTTATTTTATAATTATATTACTTTTAAATGATTTCAAAATAGAAAGAGATATTTCTATAAAAAAAAGTTTTGATTTCATCTATGTCAACATCCTTTGATGGATTTTAAGCTTGTTTGAAGTTGATTTATTATGATACAAAACTTCCATATTTTATTTAAGGTTTTTTGATATGTTTGACTATGGATGTGTTATTTTTATACCATTCATGGTTTATGGATAAAGTATTGACATTTTGTATGCTAGTTTTAATACAAATGTTTATGTTATCTTTACAAATTTTCATATGAGGAATGCATTGGACTTAGTAAGTGATGGGTGGATCCCAATATAGCTCCTCGATGCATCGGTAGGTCTCATGAGACAAATTAGTGTCTTGACACAAGGCCTTGATGGAATCTTATTTGTAGTCTTGGTACAAGGTCTTGACCATGTGGTTATGAAGTCTGGAATTATGTATTCCATCATTATGAAAGTGGCTATTGATATTGCATGTGATTATTAGATTAGTAGAATATCCATGTGAATAAGTAAATGGAATTATTTTATTTTATCTTTTCCATATTATGATTAAGTTCAAGTTTAAAAGGCTTTTGATTTAGTCTTACATTGCCTTAAATTTTTATGCTTATTTATGAAAGTTGCTGCTATATTGTTATCCTTACTGAGCATATGAGCTCACCCCTTTTTGTGTTTTATTTTTCCCAGGATGTAAAAAAGTATATTATGACTGACCTGTAGGGATAGTCTAAGGGATATTAGTGTGGCCTATGGAGACTATGTTGTTGTAGTTTTTCATTTTATAATGTAATGTAAAACTCATAAATGTATCTAGTATTTATAAGGCTACTAAACTGATTGGTATTTCAGGATTTGATCCCTTGTGATCATGCCAATGTTATGTAATAATGTACCGACTCTGGGTAACTAGGGTCGGGGTGTTACAAAAGAGGTTGGGGAAACAACCATTCTTGGTCCCGATGTGGTGCAGAGCACAACAGAGAAAGTTCATCTTGTTCGTGAGAAGATAAAAGCAGTAAAAGACCGACATGTGTCTTATACCGATTATATAAGGAGACCCTTGGAGTTCGAGCTTAGAGACCACATGTTCTTGAAGGTTTCTACTCGATGTGGGAAGTGAAGGTTTGACAGATTAAGTAAGATTTATCCCAGGTTTATTAGGCCCATTAAGGTGTTGGGGAAAGTTGGCAAGGTGACATATCATTTGGAATTACCACTATGGTTATTGAGGATCCACAATGTCTTTCACATCTCTCAGCTCCATTGGTATCTTCACAATGACTCTCATGTCATTGATTGGGGATATTTAGATATCGAGGATGAAACGACGTTTGTGGAGCATCCAGTAGAGATCGAGGATCATCAAGAGAAGGTATTGCTTGGACGAAACATTCCTTTGGTTTATTTGTTGTGGAGGCATGGTGGCCAGGAGGAGAGCACTTGGGAGCGAGAGATGAAAATGTGTTCCCAGTACCCAGAGTTGTTTGAATTTTTCCTTACTCTGTTTTACTTTGTAATGTGATGTTTGAACCTTGTTATTTATGAGATGAGTTATTTTCCTTGGGTTGTGATGTGTGTGGTGTGATGTGAGACAAAGTCTTGATGTATGAAAAGGGGAAGATCTGATTCCTAATTGAAACACATTAATTGTGATGTGATTAAACCCATGCGGGTGAGTCAATGCCACCCAGAGGAGATAATATCTTGACATGGAGGATGAAATTCCCTGATTCATGTGTTTGAGATGGCATGGTTCCTTGGTTTTCATGGTTTTGTGTTGTGTAGTGGCTGTGTGGTGGTGTGGTTGTGTGAGAGTAGGTGAATTGTGGTTGTTCAATGTATTTTTTGGTCGTTTGGGGTGATGTGTCAACAATTACGATGATAAGGCCTGGTTGGCAGATGTTGGAGGAGGTGTTCTTGGGTGTAGAGGTTTACAGTCCATCTTTCGAATAACACTGGGTGGATTATCACTGAATGTTGATGTGTTTAGTTGGTGGCAGTGTTTCAAGTATGATGAAATCCTTGAGAGGCATCTCGAGGGATGTCTGTTTGGACTCTTCATCTCTTTCCCTTTGGTTTTGTTTTAAATTATCGAGGATTAAAATAGTTTGGTAGGTATCTTATGTAATGGACCATACCATCCAGTCCATTAATTTTCTATTGTTTTAGGTGTTTTAGTTAGTTTGAGGTGTTTCTTGTGACATGCAGTTTTCCAACGATGTGTCATTTAAGGAGTTTTCCAAAATTCTAGTTTTCCAATGGTGAGTCATTCCAACGGTGCCTCACCCTGGCAATGTCTCACCCTAGTGGTGCCTCACCCTGGTGGTTGGCTCACCCCGGTGGTGTCTCACCCGGGCTGTGGATTACCTTGACAGTGTCTCACCCTAGCAGTACCTCACCCTGGCGGTGCCTCACCCTGGCAGTGCCTCACCCTAGCGGAGCCTCACCCTGGTGGTGCCTCACCCTAGCGGTGCCTCACCCTAGCGATGCCTCACCCTGCGACCCTGGTGGTGCCTCACCCTGGTGGTAGGTCACCCTGGCGGTGTTTTCCTGGTGTTATATCACTGGCGGTGACTGTCTAATGATGGAAAGTTGTTCATCCTGATAGTGTCTCACTATCAACAATGTCTCTTTTCCAATAGTTTTTCATTTCTTCTACCAGTGTCAGGTTTTCCAAATTTTATGACTTTTATGATAGGAATTGATCTTAATGACTAAAATAATGGATTTTAGAGTCATTTTAAATTTTTTAATTATATCTTTAATTCCCTAAGGGTATGAAGGATTTAAAATGGTCAAACTACTTGGTCTTAGTCAGATATGCTTTTAATGGAAATTTAAAACTGTATCTAATTTCTGTTAAATCAGATTTGATCTTCCTAAAGCCAAGATACCCCACCCTTCATCCATACCTTCTCCTTTCTATTGAGACTGGATGTCCCCAAAACCTTCTTCCTTGGAGATTTTTCTTAAGTTTGGTCCGTGATTCCCTAGAGAGTCACCTGTTGCACATGCACCCCTATTTTTGGTGCAACTAGGAAGTGTCAATCGTCCTTCTTTCAGGTAGAAATTTCGTTCATCTTGTTTAATTTTACATCATGTGGGATGGGTATATATATTTTTACCCTTGTGAATATGGTTGTTTTAAGATTAATAAAGATAATTCAATTGGTTTAAAAATCAATATATAGAGGGATAGGAAAAGTAACACATGATTTTACTATGTTATTGTTATTTTTAATATTGCAATTTGTATGGGCTAACTACCCACTGAAAATAGTGGTTGTTGGGGGGTCCTTGTTTGTGCACTGGATGAGGTGTGGATTGCATGTTGTTTGGTTTTTATTGAACGATTATATATAAAAAAATTAGTTAACCACATATATTAGGCTAAAAAATGGATACCCTAGGATCATATAGTTTCTGTGATAACCCCTAAATTAACAAGTGGAATTCAATAAGGAGTGCCTTATTAAATCTAAAAATATGTTTTTCCTTGGTATGTGCGATGAATTGGTTGTGGGAACAGTTGTGCACAGGGGATTGGTTCTGTTGATATGATGAACTGAGCGGCTGAGTTTGAATGAGTACAGTAGTGTTTTTGTGGGTAATTACTGAGAGTCTTTTCATTAGTAACATGCAAAAAGCTTCACCCCATAACTAAAGTTCATGGTATAATGTGTCATTAATGTGAAGTTAATTAATTTACCATGGATCTTCATTTCATGAATGAATATTACTGCGTTGCTTAATGTGTGTTGTGCCTGATAGTTGCCCGAGTATTGATGTGATAAAAAAATAGTGGTTTATTAATGTTTGGAATGGCTTGGGTTGGTTTGGTTAATAAGATATAAATGGTTAAATGAAGTTGGTTGGGAATGTAAAATGGGATTTGTGGCTTGATGTGTGGTGTTGTGCATTTAGGGGGAGTAATACAGGTGATGGTGTTGTGAGTTGGTTGTTTATCTGAGAACCCATAGGTTGGGATTGAGTGTTTGGTATTATTTATATATACTTATATTTCCTTGTGATTTATATTCACACCACACCCTAGTTAAGCACTATGTGCTGAACACCCCCATCATCACAGAGTAGGGTGTATTTCCCAATATCTAGTGAGGAGTACGAATGGCTGGGTACCCACTCTATTCCACTCTCTATCCCATGTGAGTTAGGTATGGCATAGGTTGTGATAGCCAGAGGTATGTTAGTTCTTTAGAAGGTGGTTGTGATAGCCCAGGTGTTTGTAGGTGAGGTGGTTTGTGGCTTAGGTGTCTTCAGGTGAGATGTGATATCCCAAGTGTTTGTGAGTGAGGTGGTTGTTTCCTAGGTGTCTTCGGGATGAGTTGTGATGTGATTTCCTAGGTGTCTTCAGGATGAGATGTGATGTGATGTTTCTGTTGAGCAAAGTATTGTTTTCAACAATATATAATAATGTTATTTAAAGGGGGATATTATTGAAAATAATACTCTATCTCTTTATGATAATTTTGATGCTCACAAATACCCTTAATTATTTTCTAATGATTTTATTTAGTATTCTACAGGACTTTATTAATTTATTTTACTCTTGAAATAACGAGCATTTATTAATTATTCGGAATCTGCTTTAAGCACATCCTGGAATCACTATTCATACCTTACTTATTTGGAATCTGCTTTAAGTGCGTCCTGGAATTACTATCCATAGCCTACGTGGATAAACATAGTGTAAGGATGAAAAGTGTGTATACTTTTTGAGATAAGAGAAAAGTATGGTTAAACAACCATACGTTTTCAGCAAAGTATGGAAGAACAACCTTACGTTAGGAAGGAACCTTACATTTTGGTTAGCAGAAAAGTATGGAAGGAGAACCATATGTAGGTACTAAACATTAAATTTGTTTCTCAAAAGTATGGTTCATCAACCTTACTTTTGTGAACAACCATATGTTCTTGGAAAAGTATGGATTAAGTAAAAGTATGGATCTTTTACTGTACATTTGAGTTTTGAAGAAAAAGTATGGATGATAAACCCTACGTTTATGATCAACCTTACGTTATGAACCTTATGTTTGAAGACTATGTTATCAACCCTACGTTTGGAGGCCACGTCATCAACCTTACATTTGGCGTCGGAAAGTTTTGAAAGACGATATTTTTATGCAACGGTCAGCAAGCTAATTATTGGGCGGATTTCAAGCCAGATTTAAAGTCATTTTTAAAGTACGACTTTTACCTATTCAAAGCCGTTTTATTATTGGATTAAAGATCAAATTAAAAGGAGCTTTTTATGTCGAGTCTTCAGGAAAGTTACGACTACTCTGTAAGTTCAAAATTTTGAATATCGCGAATCAGAAGGTGACTTTTATGGATCTAAATGTGCAGGAGATATGCTCAGCTTTATTATATATGTTATCTCTAAAAAAAATCACCATATATACGGGAGAGTGGTGATCAATCATTATTATTAAAAATTGGAAAACAGAGACTGCATAAAATCACGTTGATCTGCTGATTCAAGAAGGTGCGTCAAAGCTCTGTTCATTTAAGAAGAAGAAGGAACTCGATAGAAGATTCACTTGTTCTGCATTGAATATCTACTGTGGATCTAATACTGCTGAATTTGTGAACTATATCTTTATATCTATTGCAACTGGATCTACTCAGAACTGCTTTGACTTGAAAATCAATATTTCTAGAGACGATGATCCATCTGCTGTCAATTGTATTCTATTGCAATTGTGAAGATCATCTGGAAAAGATTCTTTCTAAAATTCTTTTTATTCTTGAGTAACCAGCTTCTCGTTCTAAGATGTGTAGGTTACTGTTTTAACCATAAGGATTTGTTTTTACTTGGATTGTAAAGGTGTCAACTGCCTGTATTCAGTTTTGGACCGGTCTGTTGAAACGAGGACCAGATAGTGAAAATCACCAAGCTCGTGGAGTTGAGCATTGGTGGAGTGGACTATGGGCCTTCTGTTCCCTGAACCACTATACATATTTGTGTCTCTGCTTTTATTTATTTCCGCTGCATGATCAAATCTGATAAAGCATAGAGGACAGAACTTCTTCAATTGAAAAGTTAACGAAAAATCTGAAAGACACAATTCACCCCCCTCTTGTGTATAATTTGTATATTCAAGATCCAACAATTGGTATTAGAGGAGTAGATTTTGATAGATCCTTAGCACACTAGAAGCATTTAAAGATTACAACAGAGCATCATGACTGACACAAGATAAGGGATGCTAATGGTCAGAGCACCATATTTCAATGGAGACAACTATGGCTGCTGGAAATCGCGCATGATAATATATCTGAAAAACCTCAGATATAAAGTTTATTCAAAGATTCTGACTCTTTATGAAATTCCTGAAAATCCTGAGACATGGAGTGATGCTACAGAGGCAGAGTATGATATGAACTCGAAGGATATGAATGCAATCATCTGTGGTCTAGGACTAGATGAATTTAACAGAGTATCTCAATGCCCAACAACATATGAGATGTGGAAAACAATAGCTGTGGCATATGAAGGAACAAACAATGTGAGACAAATGAGATATGAAACTGCAAAACTGAAATTTGATACTTTCAGAATGTTTGTAGGAGAAATCATTACCCACATGAATGAGAGATTGACATAAATTGTCAATAATATAACATCTCTAGGAGAACCTATCGATTAGGCTGATCAAGCATTAAAAGTACTGAGGGTACTTCCTACTCGATGGAATGGTATCTCTGCTGCAATCAGACAATCAAAACCTGTCAAAAATCTAACCATGAGAGAGATGATTGGTACACTGATGATGTATGAAGCTGAAATATAAGATGAGTCTAATGAACATAAAGTGCTTATCAAAAGAGAAGATACTACCTTGAAAGTAACTTCACAACAAAAGAATAGAAAGCTTAAGAATAGAGAAGTCAAAGCTAAATCAGAGAGCTCAGACTCATCAAACTCAGATGAAGAGATGGCTCAGTTAGCCAGGAAATTTAGAAAGTTCTACAACAAGAAAAGAGGCTTAAAAAAATATTTTAAGAGAGATGATAAAGAAGTAAGATTCTATTAATGCAAGAATATGGGGCATATCAGACCATATTTCCCACAATTAAAGGATGCAAAGAAGAAGAAATTCTTCAAAAGAAATGACTATGATCAGAAAGACAAGAAAGCTATAAAATCTACTTGGAGTGTATCTGAAGACTCCAATAGCTCTCCTGAATCAAGATCAGAGAAAGAAGAAGTCAATCTAAAAGAAAACATGTGTTTTATGGTAGAAACTGATGAGGTACACTCATATTACTCATTACACTCAAATAGTGAATCAAATTCGGAATCAAGCTACGCAAATGAAAAACTTATAGCCTACTGCAATATGCTTGAAGAAAAATATGATTCACTATTTAAGAAACATAAGTCACTAAAGAACAAACATAAATCTATTTCAGATGAAAGAGATACAATGCTGAAACAATATAAGGAATTAACTGATAAATACAATTCTATTAACACTAACTATATTAATTTTGAATCAAGAATAAAAACACTGCAGGCTGAAGTAGAATCTTACAAACAGACTGCATTGGTTTTTACAAAAGGAGATAATTCATTAAATGAAATTCTTAGAAAAACTGTCGTTAAAAAGGAGAGATTTGGAATTGGCAGTAAAGGAGAAAAACCTAAGCTATATAAAAATTATTTTGTTCCTAGCTCTAAAAAGGTTAATTGTAACTTTTGTGGGACAAAGGGACATATAGCTAAAAACTGTTTCTTAAGACATCCTCAAATTTGTGGTATTAAGAAAGCCTATGTTTCAAAAGACTTATATGATTCAGCTGATTTTAAAAGAACAAATAAAATCTGGATACCCAGATCATTTCTAGCTAACACCCCTAGACCCAAAAAAATATGGGTACTAAAAAAATTTGTTTGAATGTCTTTGCAGATAGCCAGCCAGCAGAGAAGAAAAGATATATAGTACATGGATAGTGACTGCTCAATACATATGAGTATAAACTCATTGAATTTTTCTTCACTCACTCAAAATGAAGGAGGACTTGTCACATTTGGTGATAATGCCAAAGGAAAAATTGTTGGCATTAGAACTATTGGAGATCCAAAAACAATCTCAATCAACGAAGTACTTTATGTATAAGGATTAAAACACAATATGATAAGTATCTCTCAACTTTGTGATGATGGATATACTGTTGACTTTACTAACAATTACTGTACTGTTTCTAAAGATAAACTGTTTAAATTTAAAGCACCAAGAACTGAAAATGTCTATACTTTGGATTTAAATTCCTTGTGTAAACAACAAGTAAACTGCTTGACTGCTAAAGTAAGTGAATCTTGGATCTGGCATAGGAGACTTGGACATTGCAATATGTATGTTTTAAATAATTTATCTAAGAAACATTTAGTTTCTGATTTACCTAGTATCAAATTTGAAAGTGACCGATTTTGTGATGCATGTCAACTTGGCAAGCAACACAAATCATCCTTCAAATCTATTAATAAAGTTGCTACATCTAAACCTCTATAACTTATTCATATGGATTTGTTTGGACCATCAAGAGTAGCAAGATTATCTGGTAAATTATATGTATATGTTTTAGTTGATGACTATTCAAGATTTACATGGATTTTCTTTCTGAAATTTAAAAATGAAAATTTTACTTTATTTGAAAGTTTCTGAAAATCTGTTAAAAATGAAAAATGTTTTAATATAATCTCATTGAGAAGTGATCATGGTGGAGAATTTTAGAATCAAGAATTTAATTCCTTTTTCTCAAACATGGGTATTAAACATACCTTTTCTATACCAAGAACACCTCAATAGAATGGGATTATAGAAAGGAGAAATAGAATAATTCAAGAAATGGATAGAACTATGTTAAATGAATATATCCTACCTATATATTTTTGGTTAGAAGCTGTGAATACAACTTGCTATATAATTAATAGAGTTTTAATTGGACCTATTTTGAAAAAGACACCCTATGAACTATGGAATAATAGAAAACCTAAAGTAAATTACTTTAAAGTTTTTGGATGCAAGGTTTACATCTTGAACACCAAAGATAATCTTGGTAAGTTTGATCCAAAATCTGATGAAGGTATTTTCTTATGTCTTTTCTAATTGGAAAATCTACTATTAAGAAAATGATGGTGAAAGATTTAGAACCAGATCAGAAGATCCTGGTTAAATTTGTTTAGACAGGAATAGCTCCCAGAATGGCAGAAATGGAAAAGATTTTGTACCCTGACATGTACATAATGTATCTTTTGTTAAGTGATATCAAGTTAAACTTCCCAAGTTACATGGTCAGGTACCTCCATTACTGTTGCCAAAGTGACACTCGAATGAACTTTTATCCTTTCGGTCGGTTTATTTCTAAACTATTGCTTAAGAAAGACATGGTGAGATTAGTGGATGCCCGAGTACACTGTCATCACAATAATATGTTTAATTCTGGAACTTTGAAGAAGATTGGATACTTCTGGAGCACCATTAAAGGAAAAATCTTGCCAGTAGGAGCTGAGGAAGATTCAGAGAGTGCTCAGGCTTAACCTGCTAAGTCCAAGGAGGGACAGGCTGAATCAAGAGTTAGCAATGTGGCAAGAAGGATCCGATTTGAAGTGGAAGATGATGAAGAAGAAAGAAGTCAGGAGGGACTTCAATATTGAAGAAATAGAGCTGTTAATGAGGAAATTACTTCCCCTGCATTTTCAACAATAACAGAAGATTTAATTGCTTATTCTTTTGTAAGAGAAGTTGCTATTGATAAGACCATGGAAGCTATTAGTTAAAGGACAACACCAGTAGAGAGATCAGGAGCTCAAGTAGAAGCCCAAAGGGAGAATCAAGAACAGATTGTAGCTGATGTTGAAGTTACACTTCAATATGACCAAGATAAGGAGGCAGTGCCTGGTGAGGAAGTGGCCAGACCTTAGGAAACTCTTGAAAATATTTTTCTCGAAAACCCAGTGGAAGGAAAAGATGCTGATGTTTGTGGTGAGAATTCTTATGAAGCTCACACAAAAGTAATTCAAGACGATTTTTTTGTGGAGGAGTCTGCGAACTCTAAGGAAAAATCTGTGGACCAACCTACTCAGGACAAAGAAAAAGAGAAATCTGATGCTGAATCATTACCTTTGATACCACTGCATCATCTAGAACTTGAGAATGCGAATCAAACACAGGGTGCCTCTGATTCAAGGAAGAAAGTAGTTGAAGAACTGTACATAAAGGTGTCTCAGTTAGAATATGATAATGTCACTATGAGAAATGCCTTAACTTTTGAACAATTGAGATTTCAAAATCAAAAATAGAGTACAATCTCAAGGCAAGAAGTTGAAATGTTTAAAGAGGATATGATGAATACAGTTTCAAATTTGAAATTTGAAATGGTTATGAAGACAGATTTATTAGATCTAAAGTTGTTTATGGAGAACCAATTTGCATCAGTTGCAAATAGTGTTGTTAGTGGATCAGGTACTTCACTAGATTTAATCCGAAGATTTCAAGCCATCACAGCCGTGATGAGCAACATGAATGACCAGTTGCAAGATATTCAATGTAAAAGTTCTCCATTATTAGTATTGCTGGACAATCAGAAATTTTTAGTGGATCAACTGATATCTAGTGAGCCACCAATTAGAAATCTATTAAATCAGATGTCAGAGAAGCTGTCAGTGTTTATGGAAAAAGAAGATAGGATGCATGAGTTTTTCAGAGTCAATTTAATCGAGGATATTCATATGACTCAAGAGAATAGAGAGCTCATTATCAAACTTGTAGATGGGATGATGAAGAGACTCAGGGAAGAATTCAAAAAAATAAAGTCTGCAATCTAGAGGAGATAGAACCTATTGCCTATCTTGCCCAAACCTTGATTCCTGTGTTTCCCATACTTGTATCTATTTTTAATTTTTAATGAAAATCTATTTCTTCCTTTCTATTTGTTTTACTATCTTTATTTTTGATATGCCAGTACTCCAGATTTAATTATTGATAAACAATTAATAATAGCATTTACCTATAGTTCAGTGCAACATTAAATGTGTTCAACTCCATAATTTATCATTCCTTTTGATATCACAAAAAGGGGGAGAAATTTGGATAAACACAACATTTTATTTTAAAAAACCCTTGTTTATTCAGAGGGAGAAATTTGGAAAGAAAATTTATTTTATTTTTCAGAGGGAGAAATTTATTTTTTTATTATTGAAATTATTTATTTATTTTTTTAAAATTAAAATATTATTTTATTCTCTCAAGATTCTAAAACTTTATATAACTAATTTTGAGAGTTAGTTTCATTTAATTTGTTTTATTATCTTATGAGTTTTGTGATCATAAAAAAGGGGGAGATTTTTGAGCAAAGTATTGTTTTCAACAATATATAATAATGTTATTTAAAGGGGGAGATTATTGAAAATAATACTCTATCTCTTTATGATAATTTTGATGCTCACAAATACCCTTAATTATTTTATAATGATTTTATTTAGTATTCTGCAGGACTTTATTAATTTATTTTACTCTTGAAATAATGAGAATTTATTACTTATTTGGAATCTGCTTTAAGCGCATTCTAGAATCAATGTTCATACCTTACTTATTCAGAATCTACTTTAAGCGCATCCTGGAATCACTGTTCATACCCTATGTGGATAAACGTAGTGTAAGGATGAAAAGTGTGTATAATTTTTGAGATAAGAGAAAAGTATGGTTAAACAACCATACGTTTTCAGCAAAGTATGGAAGAAGAACCTTACATTAGGAAGGAACCTTACATTTTGGTTAGCATCAAAGTATGTAAGGAGAACCATACGTAGGTACTAAATGTTACATTTGTTTCTCAAAAGTATGGTTCATCAACCTTACTTTTGTGAACAACCATACGTTCTTGGAAAAGTATGGATTAAGTAAAAGTATGGATCTTTTACCGTACATTTGAGTTTTGAAGAAAAAGTATGGATGATCAACCATACGTTTATGATCAAACTTATGTTATGAACCTTACATTTGAAGACTATACTATCAACCCTACGTTTGGAGGCCACGTCATCAACCTTACGTTTGGCATCAGAAAGTTTTGAAAGACGATATTTTTATGCAATAGTCAGCAAGCTGATTATTGGGCAGATTTCAAGCCGGATTAAAAGTCGTTTTTAAAGTACGACTTTGAACGATTCAAAGACATTTTATTATTGGATTAAAGATCTAATTAAAAGAAGATTTTTATGCCGAGTCTTCAGGGAAGTTACGACTACTCTATAAGTTCAAATTTTTGAATATCGCAAATCAGAAGGTGACTTTTATGGATCTAAATGTGCAGGAGATATGCCCAGATTTATTATATATGTTCTCTCTAAAAAAATCACCATATACGGGAGAGTGGTGATCAATCATTATTATTAAAAACTGGAAAACAAAGACTGCAGAAAATCACGTTGATCTGCTGATTCAAGAAGGAGTGTCAAAGCTATGTTCATTTAAGAAGAAGAAGGAACTCGATAGAAGATTCACTTGTTCTACATCAAATATCTACTGTGGATCTACTACTGCTGAAGTTGTGAACTATATATTTATATCTATTGCAACTAGATCGACTCAGAACTGTTTCGACTTGAAAATCAATATTTCTAAAGACGACGATCCATCTGCTGTCAATTGCATTTTGTTGCAATTGTGGAGATCATCTGGAAAAGATTCTTTCTGATATTATTTTTATTCTTGAGTAACCAAATTATTATTCTAAGCTGTGTAGGTTCGTGTTTGAACCATAAGGCTTTGTTTTTCCTTGGATTTTAAAGGTGTCAACTGCCTGTATTTAGGTGTAGACCGATTTGTTGAAACGAGGACCAGATAGTGAAAATCACCAAGCTCGTGGAGTTGAGCGTTGGTGGAGTGGACTAGGGGCCTTCTGTTCCCTAAACCACTATACATCTTTGTGTCCCTGCTTTTATTTATTTCCACTACATGATCAAATATGATAAAGCTAGAGGACAGAACTTGTTCAATTGAAGAGTTAATAAAAAATATGAAAGACACAATTCACCCTCTTCTTGTGTATAGTCTGTATATTCAAGATCCAACAGTTTTGTGAGGCCTAGGTGTATTCAGATAGGATGTGATGTAGTGAACAGAAGGGATGGGAGTGACAGGATGTAAGATGTTAGACGAGAGTGGCATACCAGTGAGAAATTGGTGTAGGGTACCCTATCATTGATGTGATTTATATTATATTACTTTACTTGAATTACTTGGTGCGTGTTCCTTTGTGAGGTTGGGTTTGGCTAGTATACATGTTTAGGTGTTGTTTGGTTCTACTATTTTTTCATGAGTGCATTAGTATGCTCTTTTCACATGTGTATGAGAGACTTTGGTTTTCCTATTGAGTATACTTGCATGCTCCCACTATATATATAAAACTATTTTTAGGTTTCGAGGAGTATTTTGCGGACTATGATAGACCTTACTAGCTTGGATACTTGATAGTTTTTGAGTCGCTGATTTAGCTATACTTTTGGGTATTTACCTTGGATAATTTATTGTACTTGTATTAGTTTTATTTATACATGCATGTGGGATGGTTTGGGTTTATCTTTTATATATGTCTTGAAGTTGTTGTGGATGATTCATCTTATATCCTGATCTTGTTTCTTAAAAAGGGTAATTACTCTCATATTGTGAGATTTTAACACCCTTGGTGATAGTTTCTAACCTGGGTCCTACTGGTGGTGGGACTTGGGGGGTCATTATCTCCCTTTCTTCATTTCTAACCTATGAGTGGTATCTTTTGAGGGAAGGGGGTCATGAAAATGTACCTCAGGTTCAATGAAATTGTCAACACAATGAGATCACATGGAATTTATATTTATTCCAAGGATAAAATAATGCAATTGTTAAGATGTTTTCATGAACGATCGAGAGGCACATCTGTACCAATCATAAAATATTGTGACATATGTAGGCTACCAGTCAAGGAGCTGATTAGAATTCTTATGATGTATGTAGAAGAGATAAAGGTAAACTGAAGAAGATGAATAGAAGATCAATAGCCTTCAATACTACTGCATATAAAAATAAGGAAAAGGAAAAAAGAAAAGTTACAAGTTTCTAGTTCAAGTGATAGTGAATCCCCTCCAGACAGTGATGAATAAATGAATCATCTAGATATAAGTTTTAAGAAGTTTTGTAGTAAAAAGAAGTTTTTCAAAAAATCAAACTATAAAGGAAAGTATGAAAACATAGTAAATTAGAAGAAAGATTGGAATAAATATGATGATACAAAAGAAGTTGTCTGCTATGAGTGTAAGAGGAAAGGACATATAAAATCAGAATATCCAAAGATAAAATACAAGGAGAAATATGAGGAGAATGACAAAAGATATAAAAAGGCAGTGAAATCCACCAGGAGTGCATCTAAGGATAGCTCCAGTGATTTATATTCTTCCCATGAAGAAAAGTAATATAGTGAAAACATGTGTTTTATGAACAATATTTCTAAGGTACCTATTATTTCTAATTCGGTGACATCTATTTTAAATTCTAACTGTTTTGAGAAAAAAAAATTGATAATGAAATGTATAAGGAATAATTAGTTGGATAATGAAATATGATAGAGGATACTTTCAATGAATTTAAAGATAAATATAAAGTTCTCAAAATACAACATGCTCTAACAACAAATAGAAAATCTGAACTGTTTATTAAAAAAGAGAAAAATACTCATCTACTCAAGGAAAATATTGAACTTAAGTTGTCAAATGAGAAATTAAATAAATAACTATAAAATTTTACAAATGGTAGAGAAAATATTACTTAGATTTTAGGTAACCAAGATACACCTAAGTTTGTCACTGTAATTGGATATCAACCTAGACAGAGGAAAATAACAAAGAGTACTTTTGTACCTAAGTCCATAATTGAAAGTTCAACTGTAATTTATTTTATATAAAGGTCCTAATAAATTTTTTATTTCCAAAAGCTTATAATACATGTATAGAAAACCCATCAAGAAATTGTGGGTTCTCAAAGCTCTAATTTCTAACATTTCTAGACCCAAATAGATTTGGGTACCAAAATCATTTCTTATTTAAAACTTGTTTTGTAGGAAAGTTGTTTGAAGACCTATATTAGAAGTCCATGGTACTTTTATAATGATTGTTCAAGGAATATTATAGGATATTATTAATTATTATAGAGCCTTATTAAGGTTTATGGTGTTCATGTCACCTTTGGTGATAATGCAAAAGAAAAAAATCACCAGCCTAATCCAAATTGGTAACCATAATTTAGTTTTGATTTCTAAAGTGTTATTTGTAGATGGCCTAAAATATAACCTACTTAGTATTTCTTAGTTATGTGATGATGTATTTTATGTTAATTTTAAAAATGATGCTTGTAATGTTTTTGATTCTAAAAATGATTTAATTTTTACTGCTTTGAGAAATGATAATGTCTATGTTGTTTCTTTAAACTCTTTAGTTTCTCAAAATATTTCATGCTTAAGTGCCTTTCACAAAGAGTCTTGGATTTAACATAGGAGACTAGGACATTGCAATATTAACTCACTTAGGAATATAATTAGTAAAGAGTTAGTTTGGGATCTACCTAAGCTTGAGTTTCCAACTGATAAAGTCTGTAGTCAAAGAGGGAAACAACATAATGTTTCTTTTAAATTAAAGAAAGAAGTGTCAAATTCTAAAACTATCGAGTTGGTTCATATGGATTTATTTGGACTATCTAGAGTTTCCATATTAAATGGGAATCTCTATGTTTATGTTCTTATAGATGATTTCTCCAGGTATAATTGGGTATGCTTTCTAGCTCACTAAAGTAAAGCTTGTTATTACTTCACCAAGTATGTCAGATCTATAGAAAATATTAGTGGACTTAGAATTAACACCTTATGGAGTGACCATGTCTGTGAGTTTTAAAATCAAGATTTTGAATCATTTTTCTCAAAAAATGGCTACACTCATAACTTCTCTGCTCCTAGGACCCCACAACAGAATGAAGTTATAGAAAGAAGAAATATAACTTAATAATATATATCCCAGACCATGCTGAATGATTATGAATTACCTATTTATTTTTGGGTAGAATTTATCGATACAACCTTCTATATCATAAATAGAGTCTTGATCAGACATATCCTTAAGACGGTCCCTTATGAACCATGGAATAATAGAAAACCTAAGGTTAATTAATTTAGAGTATTTAGTTGCTAAGTATTTATTCTTAACACTAAGGATAATTTAGATAGATTTTCTTCTAAAAGCAATGAAGTAATTTTCCATGGTTATTTAATCTCTAGAAAATCCTATAGAATTTTCAATAAAAAGTCCAAAATTTTGGATGAATTAGTCCATGTAAAATTTGTTTAAACTGATCCACATGAGCCTAAGACCTCCCTAGAAAACCTTGAGGATGATTTTTATTCTATGAACCTAAATTCTAAACCTTTAGATTCTGCTATTAAATAATTAGAAAAATCCTCCAGTTTAGAATTTCCAAAACTTCCAGTACTCAAACCTGTAGAACCGGAAGTGACCAATCCATATTTTTCCATACCTGTTATAACTCTTAATTAACACTCTTTAGATGTCATTGTAGGATATCTAGGTAGAGGTACACAAACAAGAGATTCTCTAAGAAATCAGGTTGAAAATTAATATTTCTTATCTCATATTGAACCTAAGAACATCAACGAAGACATTAATGATGGATTCTGGGTAATAGCCATGCAAAAAGAATTAAATCAGTTTGAAAGAAATGAAGTATGGGAACTTCTAGATAGACCCAAGGACACCTTAACTATTGGAACTAAATGAGTGTTTAGAAACAAGGTTGACGAGTCATGAACTATATTTAGAAACAAGGCAAGACTTGTTGCACAAGGTTATAGTCAAGAGGAATGAATAGACTATGAGGAAACCTTTTCACCAGTATCCAGACTTGATTTTATAAGAATCCTACCTACCTATGAAACACATTTAGATTTCAAGCTTTATCAAATGGATGGAAAGAGTGCATTCTTAAATGATTTTATAATTGAGGATGTTATTGTTGAAAAACCCCATATTATTCAAAATCCCCATTTTCAAAATCAATTATTTAAGTTAACCAAAGCTTTATATGGTTTAAAATAGGCTCCTAGAGTGTGGTATGATAGGATTAGTAATTTTCTTATTTCAAAAGGATTTTCAAAAGGCATAGCTGACCCTAATCTTTTTATAAAATGGATTTCAAAAGATGTTTTAGTAGTATAAATATACGTTGATGATATTATATTTGGATCTTCAAGAAATTATTTATGTACTTAATTTTCTAAAATGATGCAAAATGAATTTAAAATGAGTTTAATGGGTGAACTCAAATTATTTCTTGGATTTCAGATTTTTTAAAATAAGAAAAGAATTATTTTAAATCAAATTAAATATCTAAAAGATCTTTTAAAATGATTTAACTTGGATAACACTAAAAGTAGTGATAATCGTATGAGTATAACCTATAAGTTGGATTTTGATGAAGTTGGGAAACTAGTGGATTGAACCAGTTAGAGAGGTACGGTTGGAATTCTTCTCTGCCATAATGCTAGCCATCTAGTTATAATGTTTATCATGCGTATGTGTGCTCACTTTCAAGAAAACCCTAAAGATCTACACTTAAATTCTATTAAAATAATTTTCAAATACCTCAACTATACAACCAATTTAGAATTTTTTTACCCTAGAGGACAATCATTTGATTTAGTGAGTAATTCTGATGCTAATTTTGGTGGATGCAAGTTAAACATGAAAAGAACCTCTAAAACATGTCACTTGTTGGGAAAGTCTCTAGTTTCATGGTGTAGTAAAAAAAAATTATGCAACACTATCTACTGCTAAAGTTGAATACATAGTTTTTGGCAGTTATTGTGCAAAGATTTTGTGGATGAAACATACTTTACTAGACTATGGATATCAATTCCAACATGTCCTCATAAATTGTGACAACACAAGTGCTACTAAAATTTACAAGAATCTGATTTCACATTCTAGGAAAAAGCACATTGATATAAGACATCAATTTTTAAGATACCATTTTCAAAAAGGTGATATCACTATTGAATTTATTAGCATAGAACATCAACTAGCTGATATATTCACTAAGACTTTGAATTCTGAAAGAATAAACTACATCAAACCTGAGTTAGTAATGATTAATTTTGGTTGAGTTTAATTTTCTATGACACACTGTTGATATGGCACATCATTGGTATGACACACCATTGGTATGACACGTTGTTGGGTGACACACCATTGTGCTTGTCTCACTATTGTAGTTCTCCAACCGTTGTGCTTGTCTCACCATTGGGTTGTCTCACCATTGTGGTCAACACACCATTGGATTGTCACACCACTAGTTTCATGCCTTTGCAAATTTTCTCTGCTTCTTATATTTCTGAACCGATGATTTTATATTTTTATAGTTTATTTACAAAACCCAACACATATATTTTCTCAGATTCAAATCTCAATTTCAATTATTATTTATATTTTTTGATATACCTAAATCCAAAATGATACAAAAATTAATCTCTATCTATTTCCAAAACATCTTAATCCTAGTGTGATATTCTCGTATCTTTGTCTCTCGATCCCCGAGTGATCTCTCTTCTCCCAACCTTCAAAACTGCAACTTTTCTCTTAGACTTTGTTTGAAAAAACCAAACAGATCTACATGCCAAGGATGAAGCACTATTATAAGTATTCTCTAGATGAGTTGTGACCAGCTAAGAAGTAAAAGAGAAAGTCAAGTGTGCCGGCTGTTGTAGAACCGATTAACCCCAAGATTGCAAATAGAGTTGTAGTAACTGAAAGTGAAGTTGAAGAAAAATGGCTATTGTCAAGCAAGTAACTAGTGCTCAAAGTTCTTCAAGACCAAGTTTGGTTGGATTAGTTTTCTTTTAAATTAAAGGACATTTTATCCTAATATTGTTTGTGAATTTTTCCAATATGTTGAGTTTAGAATTAATGATGAGGAAGAATATTGGATAAGATCACGAGTTAAAGGTCACATAATGATATTTTTTGGAAAATAATGGACCAAATTCTTGGGTGTTCCTAAAAAGGTGTTTATGATGACTACCAAGTATCAATTCTTGAGGATAATGACTTATTTATTTATGAAGATTCCATGATAGAACTAACAAGTGATGGTGTCACTAGAAGACCTATTGCATCAGAGCTTGATGGAGAATTTAGGTTGTTGTTTAAGTTTATACAACACAATCTATGCCCCTGGAAAGGTGCTTTTTCCACCTTGAGATACCAAGATGTATACTTAGTCTTATGAAAAGAGGATTTAAGATCAATTTGTGTAACATCTCGGTTCTGGGTGCCACCCAAAGGTGCCCCGAACCTAGTTGGTCACATGACCTCAAGCGCATTTCCCCAAACACCATAGATTGATAACTAGCAGTGAGGGCCACAGTGTGATAATGGGGAAACTATGCCCACATTGGAAGAGTATACATAACGGAAATAAAATAGTAAAGAAAATTAGAAGCAGTAATACCATACAATAAAAGTAAACAACGAAAGACTGATAGTAATATAACAACTAGATAATATATAAATGATGCATGTCACATGTATCTTGGAAAGAATACAAACAATTCACAATTCTAGAAATACAGTACAATCCAATACAAAAGGTAAACAAGTAACTCCAACAGTATCGCAATCCTTAGATTGGTCCCATTCTCTCTAGTTCCAACAACAATCAAGTACCTAATGAAGAAGGGCGACTTCCCCTATCTATACCTGCAACCATATAATCTATTTGGATCTGAAAGCATGACCCAAACAGGGTATGAGAAGAACCCCAGTAGGCAACCACAAAAAGATATGTGCCTAACTGTCAGTGAATATATATAGCAGGTAATATACAGTAATGAAGCAATAAACTAGGAAGTACTCAACAATAACAATTCCTATAGCTTCCAATTACATTCATTTTCATTTATTAATTATTCAAACCGTTGAATAATGAAATACAAGGATCTATCCTAAGCTCTATATCACCTATGTAATAGAAAAACATATGTCTCATAAGACCATCTAAACAATCTAGTAAGACCGAGTCCAAGCTTGTGCTTTGTCTTGACAGACTCATCACAATCATTTATAAGCAACCCTCTAGGAAAGTTCTCACAGTCTAACCCCTATGGTCTAACATATCATCAAATCATTTACAAACAACCACCTAGGAAGCTCTCACATTCAATACCCCCTTGGTCTATATAGCAACAATAAACTATAATGACCACCTGGTAGCTCTCACAGTCAATGCCCTAGGGTCCAAAATCTATTTAATAATGAACCTATGGGTAGCTCTCATAGTCTAACCCCTCTGGTCTATGACCAACCTATATAACTCACATTCAATACCTATGGTTCAATATAACAACAATTCATACATAAACAACCCTACCCTAGGAAGCTCTCATAGTCAAATTCCCCTTGGTCAAACTTTCACAATGCGAATCACATGCATCTCATAAAATCGGTAACTCCATCCTAACAACACGAGGCATGGAAAATAAAGCTAGCCTAATAGGAATTCTGGACCAAACGACCACAATAGATCAAGAAAGAAAAACACACCCATAATCAAGGTATAAAACCTTATGCATAAGCAATAACCTTTTTTTAATCAAACAAACCATAATAGGTATTAAATAAGGTTAAATTCTAAAACACGTAATACCCCAAACATGGGTATTTGTCACTTTAAGCTTATATAATCCAAATACAATCAAATAAAGGCACAAAACACCTACCTCGATGTCGTACGATGATGAACACTCTTGAACGTCGACCCTTGAATCGGCCTAGAACAATGTAGATCTACATAAAGGTTAAAAATGGTCAACCTTAAAATACTCATGAGAGAGGAGGAATTTGGAAGAGAGACTCTAGGGGAAGGGAGAAATCACCAGTGGGAATCCAATACAAACAAATATGCCTCAATCGGAGCTCAGACGGAGAACCAAGAGGAGCTTGAAGTTCTTCAACCGTTCTTATAGCATCCCGCCTTTTTATCACATAAACTTTCATTACATTTTACAAAACTGAGGATCTTTAAGGTTTAGTGTCTTGGAAACCAGGAACTTAAAACATGAAAACACAAAAAAATTCTTCTTAAACACTTCAAAGGCTTATCCTCATGTTCATCCTAGGTTCATTACTACATCTCATAACCTGGGGACATACATCAAAAGAAAGGGTGAGCAGAAGGCCCAGTAAGGGAAACAAGAGAAACATTTTACATGTGATCTTGAGATACTTCAATAAGGTCATGAAAAAAACTTCATGAGAAAGAAATCATGAGATATATCATAATAAAAATAACATTTTTCATAAATTGAAGATGTGGCTACAACATTTAACTTAGACAATCATGAACATATCACCAAGGTCCATCCCCAAGGTGTCATTTGAAATTACCAAGGTAAAACCCCAAGGTATCGTTAAAATTGTAATCTCTAGTGGTTACATCATTACCTAATGCATTGGAGCTCTATCAGGGTGCACCCTTAAATTTGCCTTTATTATCATGTTATCCACATATATCATCATCAAATATTTCATAAATAACCCATATAGAATAAAATAAATGGGTTTCATTTCATAATCATAGCGTTTTAAAAACTGCTTTAAAGACATGATCTTAATTTCACTTTAAACCCACGGAAAAGGGAAAGCGGGTTTCATGTATGTAAATACCAGAATTTAAAATAGAACATTTTGATATATATGTGAATACCTCTGTAGAAATAAGAGATTTTAGTATTCACTTAATAACATAAAATAATTTTGAGATAAAGAGGGAGGCATTTTGAGACGAAAACTATACAACATAACGTCTATGATACATGGTTTTAGAAAACATTGAAAAAAGAGGGGACCTGGGTCACCCACTCGAAAATGATACATAAAATAGTAGGGGAATATAATATAAAGTATTTAAAAACATGGTAATGAAATTTTAATGATATACCATATGAAACGAAGAACTTGAAAGGAAGACAAAAAATAAGATTTCTCTTATGAGAATTCGGCAGCCTAACGATGTCACTTAAAACTTCCAAAAATGGATTGAAGAGATCAAATAGGGTCTCTCATCATATGAAAATAAATGATCAGTATGATAGATATAGATATCACACCCCAACATAATTAAAAAAGAACATGAAATACTTGACATGAAAATATATCTTGAAAATGAGAAGGGTGAAAGAACCCATTAGAAATTCGGCAGCTTAACGACGTCACTTAAACTTCAACAAAAATGAATTGATGAGATAAAATAGGGTCTCTAATAATATGAACATAAATGATCAGTATGATAGATTTAAAGATCATACCCCAACATAATAAAAAGGAACTTGCAAGACTTGACATGGACTTAGAACTTTGAAAAAGGAGAAAGGTGAAAGAACCACTTAAAAATTCGGCAGCCTAACGACGCCACTTAAAACTTCAAAATACTGAATTGAAGAGATCAAATGGGGTCTCTCATCGTATGATCATAAAAGATCAGTATGATAAATTTATAGATCATAACCCAACATAATAAAAAGGAACTTGAAATACTTTACAAGGAAAATAGATCTTGAAAAATGAGAAGGGAGAAAGAATCTGTTACAAAAATTTCGGCAGCCTAACGGCGCCACTAAAAAATTCATAAAATGAAATAATGCGAGTAAGAGGGGATCTATCATTATATGAACATGAAAAGGAAAGCAAGATGAGTATAAAATAACATCCTTTAACATAAGAACACGGAGAATAAAAGAAATGACATAAAAGATATTTCTTGAAAAGAAAGAGAGGTCGGATCCCTTACCTTAAAACGTAACTCTTAAAACTCAAAGGCTGGGACCTTGAGGGCTTGGGGGCACCTTGGGAGGACTCCTTTGGAGGTAATGAGACCAGAACTTTGTTGGGGGAGAGTGGGGAGTCGAATGGATGAGAGGAGGGCTTGGTATTTATAGGGAAAGTGAGGGGACAAGGCATTAATGGCCAAGGGACACCTCATTAGTGGTTTTGGCAAAACCGTGGGCTTGCCCAGGGTATTTGCCCATGGTATTGGCCACTTGGGACACCTCACACAATAATTCATCCCCTTTAGTCGACCATACCTTAAAATATCTCATGACATCATCATGACATAGTTATGATGTCATTAAACATACCGAAACCCTAAAACTGCATTTTTACTATTCACTGAAAATTCAACTTTCTCAGAAAAATCCCAAAATTTCACATTAACCAAATATCAATGCTCTGATTTCAAAAATGAAATCAATTTTATAATTTTTTTTTTCTAAATATTTTTAATTTTATTTTGAAATAAATACACTATTCACCGAAAATTCATTTTTTTCAGAAAAAACCCCAAAAATTACCTTAACATAATATTGATGCTCTGAGTTCAAAAATAAAGTCCATTATATTAAAATAATTTTCTTAATATTTTTAATTTAATTTTTAATTAAAAACACTATTCACCTGAAAAAACTAATACTTGGATAATAATTTATGAAACCGTTATTTAACCATTTTATTGAATCTCATTACTTAATCAAGGTACCTAGATTATATTAATATTTTTTTAAATGAGATTACTAATCCATTTGGTCATATTACTAATCCTAAGGATAAAATCACTATTCATAATTTCCTATTCATCAAAAATCAAGTTGATCTTATTAGACTCTAAATTTCATACTGAACATAATTGTAGAAGACCATTTTTTGAAAATCATTACACATTTTTATTTATTTAAGGTTTACATAAACATTTTTAAAATATCCTTTCTCTAAAATTCATCAAAAATATGCATACTATATTTATCCGGACATTTGAAAATTCATAAACTTCATCATAAGAAGTAATCAAAATTTTTATTTAAAACAAAGGATTACACAAGGCAGTTATCACACCAGCATAGGATCTAAGTGTAAGGTGTGCAAAGGTGAGAGAATCTGAGGGAGGCTCGGCCAACATCGCACGAGTAGTAATTTCTATCAGTTTGAACTTCTCATGAAGGCGATTATGTTATAGCTTCACACGATGAAGTTCAGCTTGGGTTTGGTCCAGAGCAAAGCCCAGTGGTGCTACCTCCTTCCCAAGTTCTGTTAGATGGTCTTCGATCGGTCCAAGACTATTGGGTGAGACCATCGAATCTTCTTTCTATAATAATTAACCAAGATTACTTGTATTTAGAGACAATAATTGAAATGTTTAGTTTACAACAATCATATTGACCAATGGTCATATAACAGTCAAAACCCAACGGTCTTATTTTAATTATACTCATGTTATCGAATGAAACATTTTTGTTGAGTATAAAAATAAAACAAAATAACACATAAAATTAGGAAACAAGATTTATTCAAAATTTCAGGTCGTTACAATCTTCCCCCCTTAAGAAATTGCGTCCTCGCAATTTTTAAAATTGGGTTTTGAAATTTCATTGAAAGTCCCACATCGAAAAAGGAGTTAGTAAAACTATTACTTTAAAAGAAAGAAGGGGAAGTACAAAGGTCACCCGAGTTAACTCACACTAGGATTCCATGTAGGAAAACATGGACATGGAGGAGAAAACAAAGGGTCAAGTTCTGAGGGAGAGTGATAGAAAACATGATTTTTATAAAGTTAACCATAAGAAAATCTCAAACTTATGATGTGTGTAAATGGTCTTTGATTACCTAGTAAGAAATGTAAACCAACAACGTTTTTGTTTTACGTTCCTTTTCATAATTTTTAGGAATTCATTTACTACATAGAACAAAAACATAAGAAAATATACCTATCTTCATGTAGAGTTTCATCCTTTAATAAGTTTCTACCAAAACTAATCTTTTCTCCAAATGATGAGAATTCAAAAACACTTGGTCTCATCAAAAGCACAAGAATCATCTTCTTGAGAGTCACTTAATCCACAAAAGATTAACTATCAATTTCATCTACCTTTAAACATTATCCCAAAAATAGAAAGGGTAAGATAAAACAACTCTTCAAAAAAGAAGGAATCCCATAGGAAGGGAAACTACTTTTAAATCTTCAAAGATCCATGGTACTACCCAAAGTTCATCATAGACCATTCCATAAATAACTATTCTTAAAATTCCTCAAAATAAACCCAACTAAGATTGAAACCCAAATACAAGAATAATTTGATAACATAGTCTTCCAAAATAAACTTCATTGTTCATCTCCAAAACACATCAACCACTCCTAACATCTTATAACAAAAGTAGCTAACCTAAACATATTTTACCCAAGATAGGTTAATCATTCCCATAAGTAAATTAATTACTATAATTCCACCTTAAATTCATCGATTATTCAAAATATAAGTCAACCTTACTCCTCAATTAAAATACCGTAGTAATCAATTAACCTCGATCATATAGGGTCCCCAAAATAGTGAACGTCTTCCAAAATAATAATCATCTTTTAATCCCCTAATCATCTCTGTCATATTAATACGACAATCGTCACATTTCCTATCACATTGGTTGTTGGGACATGTTCTTCCATTTTTCACCATTAACTAAGAAGAGGAAGTATAATTAGGGGCTTAAATATTTAGCCAATAATCAAGAAAAGGAACTTAAAGCATATAAGGATAACTTGTAGAAGAAAATTATACCCTAACTTATGATACCATAGTTTTCAAACTAGGTTATCCATGATTATATATTCTTATGTGAATATTTATTTTATTTTATCTTTGTTCCTTTAACAATGGTTCATACTAATCTTATGAATTTACCAAAGCATATCCCCCGGGAGTGTCATAACCAAGAGTGTAGCAAGGCCTGTTGTCGTGTACTAGTTCCCGTTTGAGTCTATCTCAAAGCAGTGTTTTTGGGTTTTACCCCTATGTACATCTGTGCCAGAGCCACCTCTACCTGCTCGTATCCAGACAGGGATGTATTTGCTTAGCAACCCAATACTCAATACTCACCAAAATACAAGGAAGATCTCCTATATATAAAATTTTCTATAGGCTTCTTCCTAAAGTTTTCATATCCTAATTTCCACAAATAACTAAACCATTCTTTGATACCAACTATAGCATCCCATCTTTTTATCACATAACATTTCATTACATTTTACAAAACTGAGGATCTTTAAGGTTTAGTGTCTTGGAAACCAGGAACTTAAAACATGAAAACACAAAAAAATTCTTCTTAAACACTTGAAAGGATTATCCTCATGTTCATCCTAGGTTCATTACTGCATCTAATAACCTGGGGACATACATCAAAAGAAAGGGTGAGCAGAAGGCCCAGTAAGGGAAATAAGAGAAACATTTTACATGTGAACTTGAGATACTTCAATAAGGTCATGAAAAGAACTTTAAGGCATGAGAAAGAAATCATGAGATATATCATAATAAAAATAACATTTTTCATAACTTGAAGATGTGTCTACAACATTTAACTTAGACAATCATTAAAATATCACCAAGGTCCATCCCCAAGGTGTCATTTGAAATTACCATGGTAAAACCCCAAGGTATTGTTAAAATTGTAATCTCTAGTGGTTACATCATTACCCAATGCATTGGAGCGCTATCAGGGTGCAACCTTAAATTTGACTTTATTATCATGTGATCCACATAAATCATCATCAAAAATTTCATAAATAACCCATATAGCATAAAATAAATGGGTTTCATTTCATAATCATAGCGTTTTAAAAACTGCTTTAAAGACATGATCTTTATGTCACTTTAAACCCACGGAAAAGGGAAAGCGGGTTTCATGTATGTAAATCCCAGAATTTAAAATAGAAAATTTTGATATATATGTGAATAAAACTTTAGAAATAAGATCTTTGAGTATTAAATTAATAACATAAAATAATTTTTAGATAAAGAGGGAGGCATTTTGAGACGAAAACTATGCAGCATAACATCTATGATACATGGTTTTAGAAAACATTGAAAAGAGAGGGGACATGGGTCACCCACTAGAAAATGATACATAAAATAGTAGGGGAACAGAATATAAAGTATTTAAGAACATGGTAATGAAAGTTTAATGATATACCATATGAAACGAAGAACTTGAAAGGAAGACAAAAAATAATATTTCTCTTATGAGAATTCGGCAGCCTAACGACGTCACTTAAAACTTCCAAAAATGGATTAAAGAGATCAAATAGGGTATCTCATCATATGGACATAAATGATCAGTATTATAGATATATATATAATACCCCAACATAATTAAAAATGAACATGAAATAATTGACATGAAAATAGATCTTGAAAATGAGAAGGGTGAAAGAACCCCTTAGAAATTCGGCAGCCTAACGGCGTCACTTAAACTTCAACAAAAATGAATTGATGAGATCAAATAGGGTATCTCATAATATGAAAATAAATGATCAGTATGATAGATTTAGAGATCATACCCCAACATAATAAAAAGGAACTTGCAAGACTTGACATGGACTTAGAACTTTGAAAAAGGAGAAAGGTGAAAGAACCACTTAAAAATTCGGCAGCCTAATGACGCCACTTAAAACTTCAAAATACTGAATTGAAGAGATCAAATGGGGTATCTCATCATATGATAATAAAAGATCAGTATGATAAATTTATATATCATACCCCAACATAATAAAAATGAACTTGAAATACTTTACATGGAAAATAGATCTTGAAAAATGAGAAGGGAGAAAGAATTCGTTACAAAAATTTCGGCAGCCTAACGGCGCCACTAAAAAATTCATAAAACGAAATAATACGAGTAAGAGGGGATATATCATTATATGAACATGAAAAGGGAAGTAATAGGAGTATAAAAGAACATCCTTTAACATAAGAACATGGAGCATAAAAGAAATGACATAAAAGAGATTTCTTGAAAAGAAAGAGAGAGGTCGGATCCCTTACCTTAAAACGTAACTCTTAAAACTCAAAGGTTGGGACCTTGAGGGATTGGGGGAACCTTGGGAGGACTCCTTGGGAGGTAATGAGACCATAAATTTTTTGGGGGAGAGTGGGAGAGTCTAATGGATGAGAGGAGGGCTTGGTATTTATAGGGAAAGTGAGGGGACAAGCATTAATGGCCAAGGGATACCTCATTAGTGGTTTTGGAAAAACCGTGGGCTTTCCCATGGTATTTGCCCATGGTATTGGCCACTTGGGATACCTCACACAATAATTCATCCCCTTTAGTCGACCATCCCTTAAAATATCTCATGACATCATCATGACACAGTTATGATGTCATTAAACATACAGAAACCCTAAAACTGTATTTTTACTATTCAGTGAAAATTCAACTTTCTCAGAAAAATACCAAAATTTCACATTAACCAAATATCAATGCTCTGATTTCAAAAATGAACTCCATTTTATAAAAATAGTTTTCTAAATATTTTTAATTTTATTTTTAAATAAATACACTATTCACTGAAAATTCATTTTTTTCAGAAAAAACCCCAAAAATTACCTTAACATAATATCGATGCTCTGAGTTCAAAAATAAATTCCATTTTATTAAAATAATTTTCTAAATAATTTTAATTTAATTTTTAATTAAAAACACTATTCACCCGAAAAAACTAATACTTGGATAATAATTTATGAAACCGTTATTTAACCATTTTATTGAATCTCATTACTTAATCAAGGTGCCTAGATTATGTTAATATTTTCTTTAAGTGAGTTTACTAATCCATTTGGTCATATTACTAATCCTAAGCATAAAATCCCTATTCATAATTTACTATTCATCAAAAATCAAGTTGATCTTATTAGACTATAAATTTCGTACTGAACATAATTGTAGAAGGCCATTTTTTGAAAATCATTACACATTTTTATTTATTTAAGGTTTACATAAACATTTTTAAAATATCCTTTCTCTAAAATTCATCAAAAATATGCATACTATATTTATCCGGACATTTAAAAATTCATAAACTTCATCATAAGAAGAAATCAAATTTTTTATTTAAAACAAAGGATTACACAAGGCAGTTACGGTCTCCTTACATAGCCCCTTATCACACCAGCATAGGACCTAAGTGTAAGGTGTGAAAAGGTGAGAGAATCTGAGGGAGGCTCGGCCAACATCGCACGAGTAGTAATTTCTATCAGTTTGAACTTCTCACGAAGGCGATTCCATTCTAGCTTCGCACGATGAAGTTCGGCTTGGGTTTGGTCCAGAGCAAAGCCCAGTGGTGCTACATCCTTCCCAAGTTATGTTAGATGGGCTTTGATCGGTCCAAGACTACTGGGTGATCCCATTGAATCTTCTTTCTATAATAATTAACCAAGATTACTTGTATTTAGAGACAATAATCGAAATGTTTAGTTTACAGCGATCATATTGACCAATGGTCATATAACAGTCAAAACCCAATGGTCTTATTTTAATTATACTCATGTCATCGAATGAAACATTTTTGTTGAGTATAAAAATAAAATAAAATAAAACATAAAATTAGGAAACAAGATTTATTCAAAATTTCAGGTCGTTATAGTTCGTCACTCTCCTGTACGAACCAAGGGAAGAAGAAGCGTGTTCTGGAGATGAGACATGATCCTGCTTCGATTCATTAATTAAAAAGAAAAGTACAAAAAGTGTTTATTTAATGTACACACCATGTACTAGTCTCAATCAAACCCCACTTTAGTTGGTCTTCCAGGTCACCAACACGGCCATATACTCGGCCGTTACATGGCTATACGCAGTACCCGGGTACACGACGTGTACTCAAAAGTACACGACGTGTACTTAGAAAATTTACATTTCTTCCCTTTTCCTAAAAAAACAACCCAAAATAAAGATCTATATCTGAAATGAAGATCTGGGTTCTTACAATTTGTGTAGTTATCTTATGTTTTATTTATCTGAGATGATAAATTCAACCTCAAGATCTGATTCCTTGATCTACCCAAAGTTGATTTTTACAATGTTAAAGGATAATGGAATAGTTGATGAGGATGAAGAGTCTATTACAGACTATGGTGGTTTCTATATTTCAAGAGTTATCTATTCAAGAATGAGAATAAGTTGGAACTCCTGGAAGATACAGTGGGTTGGATATAGTGATAAGTTGTATGCTGAATTTAACCCAGTGGATCATCCTACCAGATCGAGGGATGTTGTTGATCCCAGTTTAGAGGTTGATGAGGTTGTAGAATACTCTACTGAGTAATAAGAAGGTGTTTCAAAATAAAAAGTTGAAAAGAACCATTTTTTGATGAAGGTAGTGATCCAGAATTGTCAGCTCAATCATCGCCGATCACTTTTGGAGCTCCTAGTCCATGTAATAGACTATCCAAAAGAGAAAATCTTGTTAAAAGTGATGAAGAGGAAACCAAAATTTCAAGAGAGGATCAATTAAAAAGTTATTATAAGTCTGATGATAAAGAAGATAATGTATATGATGAGGATGAAGATGAGTAAAATGAAAATGGAGATGGAGATGAGGAAGAGGAAGTTGAGGAAAATAAGGATGGAATTGGAAGTGAAGCTACTGATGATGAAAAATATGACCCTAGTGGTATAAGTGGATGAATTAAAAGAAGAGATGTGGAAATTCCTAAAGAGCTTCAAGATTCATTTATTGAGGGGGATAAATCCACATATTGGGAGTTATTTAATAAAGTTCCAGTGGTTGGTGGAGTTGAGACTAACTCTGTTTCCACTGGTTAAATAGTTTCTAATCCTACTATGGTTGATCAAATGAGGATTATAGTTGCTATTGATTAGTATATATCTGAACAAATGCAAAATAAGCTTATTTAGGAATAATTTGAACATGAATATCTTCATGAACCTCCTATTGATAGATGTATGGAAGTTGAATATTCTTTTGTTGGCCATAAAATTGTTAAACAGAGCTCAAGTGTTTAGAAATAGGATGTCCAGATGAAATAATTGTAAGTTATTAAATAGAATGCTACTACCCAGAGTGCTTAGATAGCTGTTGATACCCTTACTACCGTTATACCTACACCTATTGTAGTACCTCCTGCCACTGTTTCTACCATTGTTGTACAATCTATTATTGATGTTTTGGTTTCTACTCCTTCATACAGTTAGGCTAATCCTATGATGTAATAATGGAGAAAGTTCTCAAGTGTTGTATGGAGTCCACCAAAGGATGGTGAACCTGAGGTTAGAAAATAAAGATATCCTGAGGGAAATATGATTGATCAAGTGGACTTTGTTGGTTTATTGGAAAAAAAATTATGAGACCTCCTGCACCTGAACATGCTGCTCCACCTCCTCCTACTATTCCAGCTGATATAGTCACAGGAAGTGACTTAAATTCCTTTGATGAAAATATAATTTTAGAATTTGATAAGTGTTTGAAGAATCAAGATCCCCTGCTTACAAAAATTAGTGATAATGGTGTAAGATATCTATTCAAGTTGGTAATACAACATATCTAACCTAAGATTATGCATCATATTCAAGAGGTTGAAATTGATAATAAGAGAATAAGTGGTGATATGGGATCCATGAAGTCTTTTCTTGAAGTAATGAAATATACATTTGCAGCTAGTATGGATGATCTACTTGAAAGAGTTGAAAATATTACTTCAGTTGCATTTAGCTCAAGTGCTCCTCTCATGAATGCTGATAAAATTAAACTAGTTTTCAGAGAAGAGGTCATTAACACTTCAAGTGGTCATGATACTAGATAATCTGTCATGTCATTAGAGATTTTGAGTAAGCTCAAGCAAATAACTGAGCATGATTATATGATGATCAGGAAGTATGCAAAAGATATGAATTTTTATCGAGAGAAAATTACAAAGGAAATAAAATACTATCTCTCCAAAATTTATAAAAAGAATTCCATGGATGAAAAACTTCAAGTTTTTAGCTAAGAATATGAGGATTCCCCCTGTGACTTGGGATTTTAAGGAGAAATTTCACCAGTTGAAAGAAATGACCTCAGTGCTCAATCAGTTTGTGGAGGAAAAATGCGACTTATTTAGTGAAATGGAAAGAGGTGGCCAGATTATTATAGATTTCATCAATTTGATGAAGACATTTCTTCATGACCATGACACTGTAGTTGTTTCTCAAGAATCTATTAATATTATTCCACAATTTTCTTTCAAACCTGGTGTTACCAAATATCCTCATACACCTTTACCTGACACATTTCAACCTTTCCCTATATCTCTTGTACAAGCTATAAGGCAGCTCAGACCAGTTATTCTTGTAGAATATCATCCTCAGGCCATAGCTGGACTACCCACTGGTGTTTTATCTACTTTCTCTACAATTCCTTTAGATCCTTCTACCTCTGATCCTGAGAAATACAAGGGAAAAGAAAAATAACCTAAGTATTCTTCACCCAAGTATTGAGGATGTTGTTGCAATTAGATTTTCTATTTTGATGGGACTAATTTTTTGTAATAATTTTTGGTTTGTCCTTTTTGAATTACCTTTGATCCACTTTCTTCATGAATATTTCTCTTTTATTTATCTTTTATTACTTAATTTACTATTTTTTATCTGCTAATGTTCTACCTTTTTGATAATCCCAAAAGGGGGATAAAAATATGGTATTTACCTTATGAAAAAAAACTATGGAGAACTTTATGGCGCATTTATTTGTTTTTAATCTATTTACCTTTGATACTTGATATTTGCCTTTATTTTCTTATTATTTATCTTTGATACTATCTGCACATTCTATGAATACTTAGTCATGCTTTATATTCTGATCTTACCCTTAATATCATGTTTTATATTTATGATACCTTTTATGCCATGATTTATGATCATCAAAAATGGGGAGATTGTTGACCTTTTTATTTTAATGACCATAAAATCATGATTCTAATAATATTAATGAATTTCATGTTCTATGTAAGTATTTTATATTTTGTGATAGGTGATGAAAATGACTAAGTATGAGTCACCACCAATCACCGCTGAGGATGAGTCACCAGCAAAACTGACTCACCACCAGACATGTCACCCCCAAGAATTTTTTTGGACAAAATCAGAGACACCGTTGCATATAAGTCACCATCAATATGAAGATTTTTCTAAGTGAAACACACCGAAAGCCTAACCTGCCACCAGAATGAATCACCGCTAGTGGAGTGAAATTTTTGTTAAGTACAAGACACCGCCAATTGAGACACCGCCATATTGAGACACTATCAGTGTCATGCCACTGGAAAAAGTCACCACCAGACCCTAAGACACCTCTAGAATAAGCCACCACCACTTTTTTATTCACTTAATCTTTTTAATTTAAAATATTCTAATGGCTATATTACTGAAGTTAATTCAAAATTTTATTTTAATTATTGTCGCTTAAATGTTTTACAAAATGCATTAAATAGGATGATAGACATGTTGTATAGGGAAGAAGAATATCCAAATGCATGTGGATATTATTTCTACTACCACTATTAAGAAAGGAAGAGTAATCCCTCATGTGAAAGAGATACATTAGATGTGTGAAGTAGACTAATAGCAAGTGGTGAAGCTCATGCTTACTGAACACACTCATAGAGATAAATATGATTGTAAGAAAATGAAGAGATCATACTCTACTGGGAAGCTGAACTATATCATTACATTAAAAGGACTTCTTGTAGTCAAGAACAGGAGTTTGTGACACTCTATTCTTCTGAAGTTTTCAAGAGAACCTAACTCAAGCTTCACTTCAAATCAAATCAAGAGTCACAAGCTACACTTCCCCAAACTAAGCATTTCTAAACTCTACACTATGAGATTTATCTATTTTATTTATCTTTAATACATTTAGAGTGGTGTATGTGAATACTCTATTTTATCACATACACACACACACACACTGTATCTTGTGATAAATTGGAAGATACCTAATATCTTCTCATCTCTTTTTATCTATACTCCCATGGATAAGTGTGGTAGAGGTCCTTGTGTGTCCTGTTTGTTTTTACTCCCACGTATAAATATGGAAGAGGTTGTGTGTAACCTGGATAGTTGTAAACTATTGTTAAACCTAGTCTAGGCTTTGGATCAACTTGTTTATTTTAAATAAACTACTTGGTGGTAGGTGATCTCTAAGTGGAGAGGACTAAGTCTCATCTTGAGACTGAACCTCTTATTTCAAATTTCCACTGTGTGTTTTTGTTTACTTTATTTTTGACTTTAAAGTTGAAACTATTTTAATCAAACAAAAACTAATACTTTGATAGTTAATATTTATTAGTGTTTTTATAAGCTTTTAATTAAGTAAATTTATTTCAAAGGACTAAGTAATATTGTATATTACTTACCCAAGAACTAATCAATCCTGGAAATCCTGCTAACACCTCTCTATCAACATGAAATGTTACCCCTTATGTGTCATGACCCCCTCCCTCCAAAGATGACCCTCCTAAGCTGGCAATAGAGAAAGAGAGATAATGACCCCCTGATTCCCACCTTCAGTAGGCCCTAGGGTGGCGAAAAATACCAAGGATATAGAAATCTCGCAAAATGGGAGGCATTACCCTTTTTATAGTAACTAAGATCAAGATATAAGATATTTCAACTACAAAAAAATCCAAGAAATATATAAAAGAAAGGCAAAATACACCCCAGATGCATGTTCTAAAAAAAGATATGTGCTACAAAAAAAGAGTCTCCAAAGTAAAGATACCAAAAACAAGGCTAAGCAATGACACAACAACTGTCTCGATGTCTAAGCTAGTAAGGTCTAGAACGGTCCCCATAGTCCTCCTGGAAACTTGAAAACAATATAATATACATAGGGTTATCATACAGGTATAATTAGTAGTAAAATCCAAAGTCTCTCATGTACAAGTGGGAGAGCATACTAATGCCCCTATGAAAATAGTAGAAACCAACAACACTTATCAAGGAATATTGACCACCCTATCCTAAACAAGGCACGCTCACCAAATAACGTAATTCAAGTAAAGTAATATAGTAAACACATCGATGTTTGGGTACCCTACACTGATTCCCACTAGTTAACTGCTCATCCCTAATGGAAAACTTCCCGATGCTACCACGCTTTTCCACAAGCCCCACTGTCACAACCTGCCCACACACACTTGAGCCACAAATCACATCCCTCCCATAAACACCTAGGCCATAACCACAACCTCATATCGAAGACACCTGGGAAAGAACAACACATCTCATCCCGAAGACAGATAGAAAAACACACCTCGCTCACAGAAACCTGGGCCTCACAACTGCACCACAACTTGCCCAAAGAGTCTTGGGATACCAACGCCTAAAAGAGGGAGTAGAGAAGAGCCAATAACCAGCCATCCATCCTCCCACTGGGATGTTGGAAAAAAGACACCCTCCCCCACAATAATGGGGGTATCCGACACATAGTGCTCAACATGGGTGGGGTGTGTAAAGAAAATAATGTGGAACTACATGTATATATATAGGTATCAAACACTCATCCCAACCTATGGGGTTTCTGAACAACAACCAGCCCACAAAACTACCCACTTGCTGTAACCTCTAAATGCACAACCACACAAACAACCACAACCCAATTAATAATCCCAATCAACTCATTTAACCAATTACCATTATATCATTAAGCATACTATTCATTTATTCATTTCATACCTACCTAGGAAACTACCAAGCACAACACAAGAAAAATCTATGCAGACAACTATAAAACACACCAGGAAGAAGGAACATGGTAAAAAACCCACTTCGCATTCCCTTTATTTAACATACACATAAAGTAACACCATTATTCTTCAAAGTCATCCCTCTTAGACCATCCTCCCAAGTATAACAACCTCCAACTCACAACCACACCCATCAAAATAAACAAGGAAAAACCATATTGTAGTATCACTGCACAAACACCGCACCCAAAAAATATAACACAACCTAGATGTAGTCCCACTGCTCAAAAAGTTCATCCATTCCACAATCAACCAATATCCCTATCTAAGATTCCATTACACAACCTATACCACCCCACTCACATAGCCACACTCCAAGCCACAACACCACATGACCCGTACAAAGAACAGACAGAAAAGATCCACACACAACACACAACCACACCAAACAACGCAAAGTGTATTCAGATTTAACACACTCATTCTTTAATTCCACTTTGATAAATCAAGGCTTATCACAAAACACATTTGATCTCGGGGCATCCATTTATTTAACCGGGTATACGTGGTTAATGAATTTCATAATTCTAGTAGTTCAACAAGGGATCCATAATAAGTGTAAATAATCTCCCATGTGCAAGAAAAGACCACTGATGACCATGATTTTTAGAAGGAATACAATTCATAACATGGATCAAATATAACATATAAAACAAATGATCATCATCATCATCATCTTCCCTACTCCTCATTTATTACAAATTCAACAAAACCTGTTATCATAAAAAGTCTAATTATCTTTATAAAATGTTAGATTATCTTCATAACACTTGGATTAGATCGTAAACACAAAGGGACATCATATTACCCACTTCGCATGATAAAAAAATAAAAAAAGACTAAGGGATCCCTACCTCAAAGAATAGACGATCAACAACTCCTCCTTGCACCAAAACAGGGGGTTGAACAAGTAGCAGGAAATAATCTAAGGGAAAACTCAACCGACATCTACATCACAGATGTGACTCCTTAGGGAAGAATGTTTTTAGGTGCATCAATAGAAAATGAAATGGTTCAAGGAAGAGAGGATCTTAGCTTTATAAAAGGCCAGATCCTATATCAATAGAAGGGAGATAATTTCAAAGTACTTAAAATTCAGATCATGGTCAAGACCATGTGGCTTGGCTATTTCAAAGTCTCTGAGACATTAAGATATTAAAGATATAATTAATATCCTTTAAAACTACTTCAGAAATGGTCAAACAAGGTTTTAAACTTGATTTATGTCAAATAAAATATATGAGGGGTGAAACTGGAAAAACTGGGAAAAGATGGAAATGACTCACCATTGGATGAGTCACCGATGGATGAGTCACTGTTGGGTGACTCACTATTGAACAAGTCACCGACGTGACCCCCTGACGTGACCCACTAATGCCACCTACCAATGCCACTCACCAATGCCACTCACCCACACTTGAACTACCAACACCCGACCTACCGATGCCCGAACTACCATTAGAGAACTAGATTTTTTTGGTTAAATCTTTAAATGAGCCACTGTGACTCCTTAAAACACCTCAAACACTGAATTTTGACAAAGTAATGGACTTGAGGGGTTCAAGAAATTACATTAGATACCTCTCAAACTATTCTCATCCTTGAGAATTTAAAACCAAACCTAAAAGAAAGAGTGGTCCGAACAACCACCACGTGAGATGCCTCTCAAGGATCTTGCTGCACTTGAAACATCGCTACCATCATCAATATTCAATGATAAACCACCCTTTGTTGTTCAAAAGCTAGAGTGAAACCTCAACATCCAAGAACACCTCCTCTAACATCTACTACCCCAACCGACCATAAGACACACCACATGATCACCAAAACCACACTATTCAGACACATGAATCATGGAATTCCTCCCTCCATATCAAGATAATATCCACTCTAGGTGGCACTAACTCACCCACATGAGTTTAATCACATCTCGATTAATGCATCTCAATTAGGAATCAGGTCATCCCCTTTTCATATGTCAGGACTTCATCACACATTATGGAACAAGGAATCAACTCATCTCACAGAAAACAAGGTTCAAGAATTATATCACAAAGAAAAAATCAAAACAACTCTGGGTACTAGGCATGTATCTGTGCTTATCATTCCTAAGTAATCTCCTCCAGGCCACCATGCCTCCACAATACACAAACCAAAGGAATGGTCCATCCATGAAACACCTCCTACCGATGATCCTAGATCCCCACTAGCTTCTCCACAAACGTTGCATCACCCTAGGTATCCAACTCTCCCTAATCAATGACATGTGAGTCATCATGAAGATACCGATGAAGCTGGGAGAAATGAAAGATGTCGTGGATCCTCTCTAACTATGGTGATAATGCTAACTAGTATTCCACCTCCCCAAATCACCCCAACACCTCAAGGGGTCCAATGAACCTTAGAGAAAGCTTGATCCCTTTGAAAAACCTCCACTTCCCACATCAAGGGAAAAACTTTAAGAACACGTGGTCCCCAACCTTGAACTCTAAGGGTCTCCTCCTTTGATCGACATATGACTTTTTTCAGTCTTGTACTACCTTCATTCTCTCATGAACAAGATGAACCTTCTTTGTCATGCTCTGCACTACCTCAGAGCTAAGAACAGTTGTCTCCCCAACCTCTATCCAGCACAAAGGTGAACAAAACGGTCTCCTTACCAGGATTAGAATGGATACATACCATTGGAAGAGTGATAACTATTATTGTTAGAAAACTATACCAAGGGAAGGTGTCATACCCAAGATCCACCAAAGTCTAATATGAATGCCTGCAACATGTCCTCCAACATCTGGATGATCCGCTTTGTCTTCCCATGTGTCTGAGGGTGGAAGGTAGTGTTGAGGCACAACTGAGTTCCAAAAGCATGTTGTAATCCACTATAGACTCACGAGGTAAAACATCCATCCTGATATGAGACAATGGATCTTAGAACCCCATGCAGCTGCACCACCTCATCCACATACCTTCTCACCAAGGCATCCACTCTGCTCAAATTCTTAACTACTAAGAAGTGATCCAATTTCATAAGTCAGTCCACCAATACCCAGATATCATCAAAACCTCCCTGAGCCCTGGGTATCCCTATAAATAAATCCATTGAGATTTCATCCCACTTCCACTCAGGGACATCTAGGTGATGTAACAAACCACCGGGAACACAGTGCTCAACCTTCACTTGATAGAACACTAGGCATCTTGTCATAAACTCCACCACTTCCCACTTCATCCCATGACACCAAAACTACTACCTCAGGCCACAATAAATATTGGAAACTATTTGGTGTACAACTAGGGGTGAGTTATGAAATTCACATAAAACTCCCTCCCACATCACCACTGGAACAAATATCTTCTCACAGAATAACATCCGATTCTGACCATCCTCCGACCATCCCTCAGGAGAATCACCCTAGTCAATGTGACCATGCATCACCTCTACCTCCAAGTCTCCCCACTGAGACTCCTCCACCTACTTCCTTAGAGATGACTGCACCTTCATCTAAAACAGACAACCTCTACCATCATACATTCCTGTATCTAAGTGTAAGACAGAAAAATCCTCCATCGCCTTCCAAGCATCTTCAAATTCCCAAACAACCTCCTTATACGACTTCCTGCTCAAATCATCATCCATAACATTCCACTTTCTTGAGGTGTAAGAGATCTCAAAATCATAATCTTAAAGAAACTTTATCCACCTCCACTGTCATAAGTTTAGATCTTGTTGGTAAAAGATATATATCAAGATCTTGTGATCAGTGAAGACCACAAAGCGCTTCCCAATGAGGTAATTACACTACAAATTTAGTGAAAACATGACCACTGATATATCCAGATCATGGGTGGTATAGTTGAGTTCATGAGGATGTAACCATCTAGACCCATAAGAGATCACTCCTCATTTCTTCATCAGAACACACCCCAATCCTAGATAGGAAGCATCACAAAAAACCCCAAACATCACCCCTTCCTCTAGAAACTAGAGCATTGGAGCACCGAATAACTTCCAATTTTGGTAGTTGAAAGCTGACTAACACTTCCCACTCCACACAAAGTCATGTTCCTTTCTAGTCAGATTCATCAACGGAGCTTTAAATCAAGAAAAACCAAGTACAAATCTCCAGTAATAGCCCACCAGACGGAGAAAATTGTGAAACTCTGTGACATTATTGGGTGCTTCCCAAGAAAAAATTTCCTCAACCTTTGACGGGTCAACTGATACAACCTACCAAGACACCACATTCCCAAATAAGTGAATCTCTCTTGCCCCAAAATTTCACTTAGACAACTTCCCATAAAGCTGGTGGCATCGAAGGACTTCCAAGAGAGTCCTGAGATGTTCAGTATGCTCCTCCTCTTACTTTGAGTATATCAAGATATAATCGATTAATACGATGAACAACTGGTCCAAGAACTCATTAAATATAGAGTTCATGAGCCCCATGAACATGGCTGGTGCATTCACAACACTGAACAACATAACCACGAACTTGAAGTACCCATACTAGCACCTGAAAGCAGTCTTAGGGATGTCACCCTTCTTCACCCTCAATTGGTGATACCTAGATTTCAGATCGATCTTAGAAAACCAACTTGCTCCCCTCAACTAGTTGAAAATATCATATATCCTCAGGAGAGGGCAATGGTTCTTGATTTTCATCTAATTCAACCTCTATTAGTCTATGCACAACCACATACCACCATCTTATTTTTTTACGAACAGGACTAGAGCACCACATGGCGACACACTGGGCTAGATAAATCCCTTATTAATCAGATCATCAATCTAAATTCTCATCTCTTATAACTTATAAGGTTTCATCTAATAAGGATCCATCAAAATAAAAGAAGCACCAGGATTCAAGTCTATCCCGAAATCAACATCACATCATGGGGGTAGAGTCACAACCTCCTTGGGGAAGACATCCAAGAATTACCCAATAATGCTAGGAACCTCCTTCATCTCATCATCCACTGATTCAACCGATATCTCGGATAACAAGGAAAGAAGAGGATCTACGCGTCAGCTTCCCATATGAAGACTCTGCTTTCCAAAGAAAGACACATGCTGGTCATCCACATCTAAGAACATGACCCTTATATGGAATCAGTCAATAACAACATGAACAAAGTATAACCATTTTATGCCAAGGATGACATTGTATTGTTTTATCTATAATAGAAAAATATACCCACGAGAATTATGCAACCCCATCACCAGTCTACATGCTCGGTATACATCAAAAAAGTTGGTTTGACCTCTGACTAGCGTACTAAACACCAGGGGCACAAAAATCCTCTCTATGTATAGTCCTAGAGTATGGGCTAGAGTGGGTGAAATGAAGGAGTGCGAACCTCCCGAATCAAACAAAGCATAAGAAAGAGTACTGAATAAGCTAATCATACCTTGAATAATCTACAGAACTATAGGAACTACTACCTCTATGACGTGAAACTAACCATGACTAGCTTCTATACCCCTTTTCTAACAATATTTTCCTCGACCATTCCCAGGTCGAGGTCCCTGAGGAACAACCTAAGGTCGGCCTCCACTTGCTCTTTCTCCCCTCTATGGATTAGGAGTCTGTTGTCCCTACTATCGAAATGGCATGGATGACAACTGTTGTTGAGGTGGGTGCTAAACTTTCCCACCTCCACCATACTGAGCTTGAACTGGGTACTGACTCTGAAGGTGCTCGTGGCCTCCACAAGTGAAACACATCAGTCCCAAGCCTATGGGAAAAGCACGAGGACTAGAAGGTTGAAATTGAAACTGTTGAGGTCGAATCTCTGATGGATGAAACATCAAAGGACCCGGTGCCTGAGACCTGCCGCTGGTAGCCTTACCCTTCGAAGAACCCTGATAGCTCCCTTATCGTGGTATACCTCCTAACAAGCGCATCATCTCAACCACTTATGCCTTATTCTGGACCTCTAGGTATGTCTACAAGGTGAAGGGAGTAACTATATACCAAAGAGAAAGGAGAAGTGTCTCTTTTAAGTGTCTCACCTGAGACTATTCATCTGAAAAGAGATCCAGAATGAAGCGAAGGAAATCCTTGAACTTGATCCCCAACTCTCGTACCTACATACTCCATTACTAGAGGGAGAGTATCTCCTACTGATTCTTAGCCTTCATGGTCAAATAAAGGAATTATTCCTAGAACTCCTTCTTGAAATTGACCCATATAACAACAGTCTCCCTTCTCTCCCCTAGGTACAACATTCACCATTGACGCCCAACTACCATCATCTGACTAACCACCAATGGAACCTAGTACTCCATTGGATCTCGGATTAGGATAAAGGTGATCTCAAGATCCTCAAGCCATATCTCTATCTCCATGTCCAAGAAACTACCCTCATACTTTCCCAAGGTCTACCACTAGAAATCACGTAACATTATCTGCCACTAGTTTTCCTCATCTTCTGGATCAACCCTCCATCGATCAGTCAGATCGGCCTACTGAGCCTCCACTACCTTAGCCACTCATAGATGATGACCAGATGCCATAGCTAAAAGGTAAACAAGAAAATCCTAAGCCCAAGTAGTATGAATTTTTTTAAGATTCATTTTAACTCATTATTTATTTAAACTCTCTGAAACTCCCAATTCAAACAAAAACACAAGTCATCACAATGCATGTACCTATCCTAGTGTCAATACCCTACAAATCATGTAGCCTCACTTGGTCATTTGGTAAGCTTAGAATCCCTACATTGGATCACAGGGGCCCCTAAAATCCCATGTCCTAGCCAGTCTTCCCTGACCTATGTCACATACCAAGGTCACCTAACACTATTTCCATACCAACCCATACAATCCTCACTATTCTTAACTCCAAACACCATCATATCTCTCAACCACCTGCCATTGATACCATTCTGTCACAACCCCCTCCCTCCAAAGATTCCCCTTGTGAGCTGGAAATGGATAAATAGAGATAATGATCCGCAAGTCCCACCTCTGGTAGGCCCTAGGGTGGCAACCAACACCAAGGATATAGAAATCTCACAAAATGGGAGACATTACACTTTTTATAGTAACTAAGATCAGGAGATAAGATGTATCAACCACAAAAAAACTCTAAGACATATATAAAATAAATCCAAAATCTATCCCACATGCATGTTAAAATAAAGATATGTGCCACAAAATAAGAGTCTCCAAAGTAAAAATACCAAAAACAAGGCTAAACAATGACACAACAGTTGTCCCAACATCCAAACTAGTAAGGTCCAACATGGTTCCCATAGTCCTCCTAGAAACCTAAAAATAGTTTTATATACGTAGGGTGAGAATATATGTATAAGTAGTAGGAAAAACCAAATTCTCTCATGCATAAGTGGGAGAGCATACTAATTCCCCTGTGAAAACAGCAGAAACCAACAACACTTATTAAGGAATACTAACCACCCTAGCTTCACTAAAGAATTCTCACCAAATAATGCAAGTCAAGTAATATAGTAAGAACATTGATGTTTGGGTACCCCACACCACTTCCCACTATTTAACTGATCACCCCTAATGGCGAACGTCCTGACGCAACCACACTCTTCCACAAGCCCCACTATCATAACCTACCCGCACATACTTGATCCACAAATCACATCCTGCCCACAAACATCTAGGCCACAACCACAACCTCATCCTGAAGACACCTAGGAAAGCACAACACATCTCATCCTGAAGACACCTAGGAAAGCACACCTCACCCACAAACACCTGAGCCTCACAACCACACCACAACCTGCCCGAAGTGTCTTGGGATACCAATGCCTAGAAGAGGGAGTAGGGAAGAGCCAATAACCAGTCATCCATCCTCCCACCGAGATGTTGGGAAAAGACACCCTCCCCCATAATAATGGGGGTGTTCGACACGTAGTTCGCAACATGGGTGGGGTGCATTAAGAAAATCACGAGGAGATACATGTATATATATATGTATAAAACACTTAGCCTAACCTATGGGTTTTCTAAACAACAACCATACCACAAAACTACCCACTTGCTACAACCTCTAAATGAAAAACCACACAAACAACTGCAACCTAATTCATAAACCCAACCAACTCATTTAACCATTTACCATTCTGTCATTAAGAATATTATTCATTTATTCATTACATCCCTACCTAGGAAAATAACAAGCACAACACAAGTAACAACCACACAGATAGCCATAAAACACACTAGGAAGAAGGACCTTGGTAAAAAAATCCACTGCACATTCCCTTTCTTTAAAATCCACACAAAGAAACACCATCCTTCTTCAAAGTCATCCCTCTCAAACCATCCTCCCAAGTAGAAAAACCGCCAACTCACAACCACACCCATAAAAATAAGTAAGGAAAAAGTAGATTGTAGTATCACTACACAAAAATCATGCCCAAAAAACATATCATAACTCAGATGCAGTCCCACTGCTCAAAAAGTTCATCCATTCCATAATCAACCAATCTCCCAACCTGAGATTCCATTACACCACTTGTACCACCCTATACACACAACCACACTACCAACCACAACACGACATGTCCTATATAAATCAAAGACATAAAATATCCACACACAACACACAACCACGCCAAACAAGTCAAAGTGTATTCAGATTTAACACACTCATTCTTTAATTCAATTTTAATAAATCAGGGGTTATCACAGAACACGTTTGATTATGGGGATTCCATTTATTTAATAGGGTATACATGGTTAATCGATTTCATAATTCTAGTAGTTCAATAGGGGATTCATAAAAAGTGTAAAGCATTACCCATGTGCAAACAAAGACCACTAAAAACTATGATTTCTATAAGGCATAAAATTAACAACATGGATAAAAGATAACTGATAAAACAAAAGATCATCATCATCATCTTACCCACCCCTCATTTATTACAAATTTAATAAAACCTATTATCGTAACAAGTATGATTATCTTTATAACAGGTTAGATTATCTTTATAACACAGGGATTCGATCGTAAACACAAAGGGACATTATCTTACCCACCCTGTATGATACAAAAATAAAGAAAAACTAAGGAACATACCTTGAAGAACAAACGATCAACAACTCCTCGCACCAAAACAAGGGGTCACGCAAGAAGAAGGAAAGAATCCAAGGGAAAACTTGACCGATGTCTATAGCACAGATGTGACTCCTCAGGGAAAAATGGTTTTAGGTGAACCAAGAGAAAATGGAAGGGTTCAAAGAAGAGAGGATATTGGATTTAGAAAAGTCCAGATCTTATATCAATGGAAGGGAGATGATTTAAAAGTACTTAAAATTCGGATCATGGTCAAGACCACATGGCTTTTCTATTTCAAAGTCTTCAGGGATTTAGGGTATTACATATAAAATTAATATCCTTTTAAACTACTTCAAAAATGGCCAAACAAGGTTTTAAACTCTATTTATGTCAAATAAAACATAAGAGGGGCGAAACTAGAAAAAATGGGAAAAGATGAAAATGAATCACTGTTGGGTGAGTCACCGATGTGAGTCACTAATGGCTGAGTCACCATCTGGTGACTCACCATTGAACAAGTCACTAACATGACCCACTGATGTCATATACTGATGCCACTCACTGATGCCACCTCACCGAGGCCACTCACCAATGCCCGACCTACCGATGCCTGACCTACCAACACCTGACCTACCAACACCCGACCTACCGATGCTTGACCTACCGATGTCTGGCCTACCATTGGAGAAATATTTTTTTGGAAAACTCTTGAAATGAGTTACCGTGACTCCCCATAACACCTCAAACACTGAATTTTGACAAAGTAATGGACCAGAGGGGTCTGACCCATTACGTTATGGGTCAAAGATGTCAAGGGAGCTGATATCCTAGAGAAATAAAGTATGAATATATAGTAATAATCTTATAACCCAAGGAAGCTTTGCACCTCTTTCACACTCTTGGGTGGATGCCAAGACAACACTACCAAAACCTTCACCGGGTCCACTACCACACCATCTTCTGAGATAACATGTCCCAAAAAGTGGACCTTCTGAATCTAGAACTGACACTTCGAGATATTCCCATAAATCTGGTTCTCTCAAAGTACATCCATAACCATCCTTAAGTGCCTCACATGATCCTCCTCGGATGCCAAGTACACTAGGATATCATCGATGAAGACTACCACAAATCGGTCTAAGAAGGGATGAAAGATCCGATTCATGAGTCCCATGAACACTGCTAGGGAATTTGTCATGTCAAAGGGAATCAACAAGTACTCATAGTGATCATAGAGACATCTGAATGTAATTTTCAGTATATCCTCATCCCGTACTCACAATTGGTGATAACCTGATCTGAGGTAAACCTTCAAGAATCATCATGCCCTTATCAACTGATCAAAGAGGTCATTGATCCTCGGTAGTGGATACATGTTCTTCAAATCCACTTGGTTTAGGTACCAGTAGTCCACACATAACCTCAAGCTCCTGTTTTCCTTCTTAGAAAACAATACTAGGGTTTCCCAAGGTAAAAAACTGGGTCTAACAAATCTTTTCCTCTATAAGTCCTCTAACTACACCCTCATCTTGAGAAGCTTTGTAGGATCCATCTGATATACTGGCATAAATATTAGGGTCATTATAGGGTGTAGATCAATGAAAAAGTCTATCTCTCGATAGGTAGGTAAGCGTGGAATGTCCTTAGTAAAGATGTCTTCATACTCCGCCACCACTTTAGGGAACTAAAAACTCACAACATCCACTACACCAAGGGTTATTCTAGCCAACTGATGAGTAATCAGTTGCACCCTCTTATGCATGAGTCCATCCTCCAATGCACATGTTTCCTTTTCACCTGCAAATGAAAACCTAGTCTCATCACTACAGACATACCGCATCCTCCGCCTGAAACAATCTATATAAGAATGAACTGAAGATAACCAGTCCATACCTAAGATGACGTCGCAAGCCCTCATTATAGCTATAAAGAGATCCCAATAGAAACTCTCACCTCCAAGAGTCAGGTCACACTGTTGGCACAAGAATGTGATCACTGAGTCATCTCTAGTAGGAGTCTCCAAGCGTAAGGGTCGAGTCATGGGCTCAACCAGAATCTCTACGTCTCAAACCAGATATGTGAAAATAATGGAATGACTAACACTTGTGTCCATTGGTATTGCATCTAAGGTAGAAAAGATACATATCGTACCTCGAATCATCCATGGAGCCTCTAGGTCATAAGCCTTAACCGCCTGTAGCTGCCCCCACACCTGTCCCCTAGCTCCATGAGCCTAACGTGGACCACCTGGGGGTGGTGGTGGTCAAAAGTCAAAGCATCCACCACCTCACTATGGGAAAAAATGGATTTTTCAATGAGAAAAAAATCTCATCACAAATATTCCTTAATAAAAAACTATTTGTGATAAGAGAATTGACCCGTCTCAAATACCTTTGGTGTGCATGCACGCCAAACCACGGGAAAGGAATTTGCAACGGTAATATACCCCCGTCGCAAATACCTTCCGTCATTATTATTATTTGTGACATGTATTAATTCTCATCGCAAATAAATTGTCAGCAGAAGAGTATTTGTGATGGGACCCATCATAAATACCTTTTTAATCACCAATAGAGTTAATAATTGTGGGCACTAATTGGGATGGTTCTCGTCACAATTAATACTATTTGTGATGAATTTCCCATCACAATTACTCTCATCGCTAATAATCTAACCTATATATACCCCCACCCAATTTTTTTTATTCTCTCCTCCTTTGATCTCTCTTCTCTTATTCTCCTTTGATCTTTTTATCCTTAAACTTTTAAAAGTTTTAAATTTTATAGGGAAACAAATTTTCATCTTTGCATCTGATAAGAAGTTCAATTTTAAGGTACTTATTTAATGTTTTCAATTTTTAATTAATTTATTTTTTTATGTTAGTAATTATAATTATTAATTAGCAGTAATTAGTTTTAATTAGAATAACTTACTTTTATTTTGAAATAATTAGTTTTAAGTAGGAGTAGTTATTTTTAAATAAAAGTACTTAGTTTTAATTTTTAATAATTATTTTTAATTAGAAGTAATTAGTTTAAATTAGTAGTAATTACTTTTAATTATTAGTTCACACATGAGCCTCAACCTGGTTGGTGAGGACTCTTCAAGTGCACCCAAGAGACCCGATACTAAATCTGGGCAAAAACATATTTACGGGTTACTATAGTAGTACTGTAGCAGAAATTGTTCGGTAATGTAGTAGAAAAAACTATTCATCTGTTTCACTGGTTTGGTCCTCGAGTCCATCAAGGCTTTTGGGCCACCCAAGGCCTTCCGGACAGTTAGGCTTTCAGTCCACCTTATAGCCTTCGGGCCACCTTAAGGCTTTCGGGCCACCTCAAGGCCTTCGAGCCACATGAATTGCAGATGCAACCAGATAGATTTTAAAGGAACAGGGCTCCATATGAGGATTCAGAGCAGACGCATTCACCAAAGCAAAGCTAACTGGAATTGGAAGAATGAAAGGGTATGACATCACCATCGGTACTAAGCCTGTGCATCTCTACACAGGATAGCTAGCCAACCAGCCTTACGAAGGTGGCGAGTTGACATCAAGATATATGTTGGGGAGGGAAAATTCCATGTAGTCTGTTTGGGATGAATTCCTCCAAGGCCTTCGAGTCATGTAATGTGTCATTAAGCCTACGAGCCACGTAAGGGTTCCCCTTCAAACCTTAAAAGGTGGATTATCAAAAATCAATAAAAAAATGAAGGCCTTTGGGCCATTCAGACATTATTGGTAATAATTAGTAATAAATATTAATAATTAGTAATAATTAGCGATAATCAGCAATGATTAGTGCTAATTAGTAATAAATAGTGGTAATTGATAATAATTAGTGGTAATTAGAAATAATTAGTGGCAATTAGCAATAATTAGCAATAATTAGAAATAATTAGAAATAATTAGTAATAATTAATAAAAATTAGTGGTACTTAGTAATAATTAGTAATAATTAGTGGTAATTAGTAATAATTAGTACTAAATAGTAATAATTAGTAATAATTAGTAGTAATTAGTATTAATTAGTAGTAATTAATAATAATTAGCAGTAATTAGTAATAATAGTGGTAATTAGTAATAATTAATAATAATTAGTGATAATTAATAATAATTAGTGGCAATTAACAATAATTTGTAATAATTAGAAATAATTAGCAATAATTAGTGGTAAGTAGTAATAATTATTGGTAATTGGTAATAATTATTAAAAATTAGTAAAAATTAGTAAAAATTAGCATTAATTAGTAATAATTAGCAATAATTAATAGTAATTATAAATAATTAATAATAATTAGTGATAATTAGTCTTAATTAGTAAAAAATTGCAATAATTAGTAAAAATTAGTAAAAATTAGTAAAAATTAGTAATAATTAGTAATAATTAGTAACAATTGGTAATAATTAGTAATAATTAGTAATAATTAGTAAAAATTAATAATAATTAGTAATAATTAGTGGTACATAGTGAAAATTAGTAATAATTAGTGGTACTTTGTAATAATTAGTGGTACTTATTAATAATTAGTGGTACTTCGTAATAATTAGTGGTACTTGGTAATAATTAGTGGTACTTAATAATAATTAGCAATAATTAGTAATAATTAGTAATAATTGGTAATAATTAGTAGTAATTAGTGACACTTAGTGGTAATTAGTAATAATTAGTAGTAATTAGTGGTAATTGTTAATAATTAGTGGTAATTAGTAAAAATTAGTGGTACTTAGTAATAATTAGTAAAAATTTGTAATAATTAGTAAAAACTAGTAAAGATTAGTAATAATTAGTAATAATTAGTAATAATTAGTGATACTTAATATTATTTAGTAATAATAAGTAATAATTAGTAATAATTAGTAATATTTTGAAATAATTAGTAATAATAAGAAAAAATTAGTAAAAATTTGTAAAAATTAGTGTTAATTAGTAATAATTAGTAATAATTAAAAAAGAAATTAATAATAATTAGTGGTAATTAGTAATAATTAATGGTTGGAATGTGAGTCACAGTGCGTGAAATTTATAATATTTATTAACCTACCAACTAATGTAGAAGTGGCGAGCATGGTCAAACCATAGAGAGAATGTGCATAGACACTAAGAATATCCTATTGAAAGAATGTTCGGGCAAATAAGTTTTAAATGTGATTAACAACTAAAAATTATAAAAACAATACAATTATTGAAAAATGATTATTTAAATAAACTAAAACCATCTAAGTGAACTAAATTAAGCTATAGAAGAAACTGGAAGAGATGGAAGTGTCAAAGTTGTGACATCCATTTAGGTGCATGCAATGAAAATTATTTAATTCCCATATCTGAATATTTATTTATTTAATTACCACCAATTCCAAATTTAATCAAAATACTATCAGGTCTCATTCTCTGATTTTAGAAATAATTCTAATTTTCACATAAATTTTCTGTCATTTCATTCTCTAGCCTAGAGAATAATTTGTGCACCACTTAAGCATTGAATCACTTGGTGAAATACTACAACTCGTTTCTCACAAAGATGTAGTATCCATCTTTGTTGAGTTCGCTCACATTAGATTCACTAATTAAGTATCAAACATGCAAATTTCAAGGAGTATACATGCAAAATATTAAATTTTCAATTAATATATTTATTTATTCAGAATTCACTCATGCATGATTTATGATTCTCTCATGCATGTGATCAACTTCTGAACAAATAAATTCTCTTATGAGCCCCCTCCCATGATTACTTATTAGGTATCACATGAATGAGAACCAAAACATGTGTGAAGACTCCAAATGAAATTTAATTCAAAGGAAGATATAATTAATTAAATAAACATCCAATTAAAAAAAATAATAATTTAAAAGGCAATCAAAATGGAAATAAAATAAGGCATGCATACATCATCATGTTCGTTAACACTCTGACATAGAAAAATTATCCTGCCATTGTGCAAAAATGACACATAAAATAATAGACAAATATCACTGTGTTTGTGTCGACATGAGTATCACCACAAGATGCACTAGATACTCACAAAATAATAATCATTATCCCACCACCGATTGTCGTAACGTTAAACCAAACCATCGCACCATTGAAAAAATGATCAAATATGCACTCGCTCTTGTCCTGCAATGTTGATCTCCAGAAGTGAAGCGAATCCACCACGCACATGGACCTCGTTCATAACCCACTGATGAGAGGAGGCCATATACCGTGGAGCTGCTTCTGATTGAGGGTGTGCATCAGAGGTGGCTGATTGTCCTACTGTGGTGGTGCGTGGAGGAGGATCGACCTGTGGGTTGCAACAAAGTCTAGGTGGTGCGAGCCTGGTTTTAATAGAGAGGTGAGGGCCAACGAGAGGGGGGTGATGAGATGAGGGGGGGAGTAGAGGTGTGAGGTATTTTCAGGTGGAGGGGAAAGAGGGGGTAGGGGGAAGAGGGGGAAGGTGGGGGATGGGGGAAACGAAGAGAGGGAGAGAGGAAGGGGGTAAGGGTCGCCCATTGTTGCAAGAAAGAGAGTTTTAGTTTGTGACAGTTTATCCTAAATTTAAATAAATAACTAAATAAACAAAATGGACAACCCAATTAAAAAAGTGAAAAGAGTTAAAAACAATTTTCATTTAAATAGAAAATTAAATAAACCAAAATGGACATCCAATTAAGAGTCAAAACATTATAAAATTAAAAAAAATGGAAAATAAATTAAATAAAGTTAAAAAAATTATTAATAATAAATGTTAGATTAAAATAATCGTAATAAAAATAAAATAAATTCATGTAAATAATTATTCAACTAAAATAGATTAGACTACACACACACATATATATGTGTGTGTGTGTGTCTGTGTGTGTAGGTATATAAAATAAAACAAAACTAATAGTTAGATAAAATTTTAACCTATAAACATAATAATAATAATAATACTAATATTAAATATTAATATAATTTAATACAAATAATAAACTAATAAAATTAATATTACTTTTATTAATACTATAAATATTTAAAAATAAAAAAATAAAATATTTAAAAATAAAAAATTAATATAATTACTAATAAATATTAATAAACTAATAATAAAACTGATATAAATTAAACTGCTAAAAATAAAAAGTGTCAGAAATTAAATGTTAACAATGTATAAAATCAATATAAACTAATGAAAAGCTAAAAAAAATTAAAGATATAGGATTACATATATATAATTAAATAAAATAGGGTTATATGTTACATTAAATTAATAATTATACACATAATAAAAATAAAAAAATAAAATAAAATTAAAATAAACTGATAAAATACTAAATTACTAATATTAGTATAAAAATTAACAAAAAATTATCAAAATATCTAAAATACTAAAAAACTACAAAAACAACCTAAAAACGCTAAAAGAGGTTAGAAAAATAATTAAAACTAAATTAGAAAATTATTAAAAATGCATGTGAAATCTATGTGCATCAAATCCCCCACACTTAAACTTTTTCACTACTGGGTAAGATAATCAGAAAGAATACACAATTGAGCACGTGGACAAATCAAAACATTAAAATTACAAGTTCAAAAAATTTCAATCCCTTTTACCCAAAAAATATCATACTTCATTTAAAATTACAATTTTTAAAAATAGTTTCCCTTCCACTCAAAATATTTCCAAGACAAGCATTTACACTCATGCATCATGTGACCTACCTCACCATCAATCTCATCACTCAAACAATTTGATCAAAGTTTTGCTCAATTCTCAAACACATGAATCATTACCATAGGCCTACCATTAATTTCACATCTCCAGTAGTGGAAATCAAAAGAATGCACTAATATCAAGGGATTCACATAAGGTTGAAATGTATCAGAGGCTATGGGATGGTGGGTCATAGATTGTTTTGAAATTTTTTGGCAAAAGGAGGGTTGGATATTGAAATAAATACACAATAAGTGTCAATATAAATGTCCCCCTCAAACTCTCACTCCCACACACTTAAAACATTACTTATACCCAAGCATATTATAATCTAATTTCTCTAAAAAAATTGTTGTTTTTTTCCTTTCAATTTTTTTCTCTGGTGTTTATCTTAGGGAAACAACTCACTCAAATAAGATGGGAAGAAAAAAACTGGTGAGTAACAGCTCCCAAACCCCATGAAATAAATGTCAGAAAAAATCCCAAAGAAAGGTGCACAAGTAGCATATACATTGTATCATCTCAGTGAAATGAGGTCAAATAGAAAATCTCTCTAGCTCATAGAGTAGTGAGTCATCACTTTTATAGGTATACCTAAAGGTGAGGGTTACCATGTAATGACCACAAATGTACTCATTGTTGGAACCAAAAGATTCTAAATTAACATAGAAAAATACATATAATGAATATGGATACTATGATATATAACACATAATCATGGTGGGATAATGTCAATCTATATGCATCAAATGACTATTTCCTCTCAAACAACCATCTACATGAATAAATCTCTCTCCCACACTTATATTGAAAATTATCATGAAAATAGTCAAGAATTAGGTAAAGAAGGTTATAGATTGTTGATTCATCCTAAAAAAGGATTCTTCATAGATTATAAGGGCTACAGGATGGAGAAATTTCAAGGATGGATCAGTGGGTCAAAGGGGCTAAATATCTCAATAGATGCCTCAGTCATTTTATTGAAACTTTCAAAATTCCTATCAATTTGATGGAAAACATTAAAAGTTATAGAAAAAAAAAAACATGATAGAGATTCCCTCCATAAAAATAGAAACATGAGATGATGGGAAAATGGGCTAAAATTATCATGGGTATGGAAATAATATGTTGGACATCACAGATGAGAATGAGTGCAAATAGATGTCTCAAAAATAAAGTTTCCAAAAAAAATCAAAGCATAGAATAATATAAGCAATCATATAAATCATGAGATCAATGATCGAATCATGAAAAACATGAATATTTTTCTCAAAATTCCCAGATATACAAGTGGTATGTTCCTAACTGTGTTATGACAAAAATGAAGTAGCTTTCATATGGGTTCAACTATGACAGGAATGTTAGTTTTTTTCATTTTTAAATTCATTTTTTTCATTTATTTTGTTAGTTATTTTACATGGTGTTTTTGGAAGCATAAAACATGAAAAAAATAAAAACACTTCTCTGTGTAAGTGCAAATAGATGAGAAAAAGCTGCATGTATCCGATGAAACACCAGAAATGATGTACCTATAAAATATACACATAGATAACACATACCCACATTATATAAAAGAATTCACACCATAATCAAAATCATATTTAAGATAAAAATATGTATGATGAATTCAAATCCACTGTAGTTTCAGGAGAAAATAGATTGTGGTAAATGCATGCCATTTTATTAACTAAAAAATGAAATGAAACTAAATGTAGTGAAAAGAAAATAAAAAAATGATGGGTTGCCTCCCATTGAGCACTAAGTTTACTTCATCTTCAGCTAGACGTTGATGAAACTCCACTAGGATTAAATGGAAATTTATACCATGCATCTACTTCTTTATCAGTGGGAGTGTGGAATCCATTCATTGAAAATAAAATTATCCTGGAAGTTTCACAATATCTCAATGGAAACTGGTTAGAAAAATGGATGGTTGGAATGAAATGAAAATAGATCAGCTCATAATAGAATGAATATACCTTGTCTGAAGAAATACTCACCAAATAATTGAAATTTGTGCAAAGGGAATCATCATTATTATCAAGAACATTATATTTTTTAATTTACACAAGAGAAGAAATTCCCTTACCAAAATCTTTCAGTGGTCATCTTACATCCATCATATCCTTGAATTTAGTTTTTAGGTCGATGATGTATCCCAATCAATTTTTACCACTAACCTCTAGCATAGGGAAATACACTAGTTTCCAATTCAATTCATGCTCGATGCATAGAGCAAGTGGGGTGGGCTCAATTAGAGTAGGTGACTCAATTGTGTCAGGAATGAAATCTTTTTCAAAAACAAATACTACACTTCCCTCATCACATTTTTTTATTGGTACATGTGTCACTAAAAACACAAGATCATCTAGGAAATCCCATTATTCCATTTTTTCTAAATAATTATGAGTGTCCTCTACCATAATCATTGATTAATTTTCTGAATCCTGAAATGTTTTAGATGTATCCATGTTGGAAAAAGTTCTAGACTTACTAATATTTTTAGAAAGTGGTGATTCAATGTCATTTGAAGTGATGTTCTATTGCTTGTGTCAATCCACGGTGTCTTGGTTCAATTTTTTATCTATCATGGTAAATAAGGGTCTCATTTTAATGTATTATTCATCCTAAAAAGGTATAATTTGATAGAAATTTAATGCATACTTTTTCACTTTGGGATGTATAGGTTGTGAACTCACATGATAAGGGCATGAAATCACATTGTTTGATGTGCTATTATGTTCAAAAGAGTTTAATATTGAGCTCTCATATTCTTAAAATGTTATTATATTAGAATAATTATTTTTTTGATGAAGATGAGTCATCAATGGTATGATAGGAAGAAGGAACAATCAAATCAGTCTCATACTCAGAATCAGACAATGAATATTGTTCAAATGGAAATTCTACTATACTTTCTTCAACAGGATTATTTTGAATTAAATCATAAAGTGGTATTGAGGATTCTAGTTAGACAAGATGATTCATTTAATTTCTTAATTTTTTCATTTTATTTTCAAGATCTCTCATTTGATTTTCTAAATCTTTCATTTGGGAAAGAAACTCTGCATTTTGTTTATTTTGAAGTTCAAACATTCAATTTTTATCAGTGATAACAAAAAGTAACATTCACCCAATTATTGAATAATTTGTTTCACATGAATTATCATGTTCTAAATTTTCAAGAATTCATTAACTTTGAAAATGACTAATAGATATAAATGGACTTGTATCACAACATGGAGCAAAATTCTCATATGGATCATAACACAGACTTGAATAAAAATCATTAAAATAAAAAGGATTTCCTAGAGAGCTTATGTGTGGTGAATCATTATACATCATACCATGAGATGTAGGCATGTAGGGAGGGTGCTGATTGTAGTTTTATAGTGATAACCACTCAATTCATAACTTTGGGTGTCTTGAAATTATTATAATGATGAAGAAAAATACCCAAAGTAGATTTGAACTTTTTTTTTAATTTTTTTGACCTAAATCACTCTCGTTATAGACATCTTAATGCTATTATTATCAATGACAATGATTATAGAAATTTGGAATGTGTGTCGCAAAGTGTGATGTTTGAAATATTTATTAACCTACCAACTACTATAGAAGTGGTGAGTAGAGTTGAACCACAAAGAGAATGTGCGTAGACATTAAGAATATCCACTTGGAAGAATGTTCAGGCAGAAAAGTTTTAGATGTGATTAACAACTAAAAATTCTAAAAACAATATAATTATTTAAAAATGATTATTTAAATGAACTAAAACTATATAAGTGAACTAAATTAAGCTATGGAATAAACTGATGGATATGGAAGTGTTAGATTTGTGATGTCTGTTCTGGGGCATGTAATGAAAATTATTTATTCCCACATCTGAATATTTATTTATCCAAAATTCCAAATTTAATCAAAATACTACCAGGTATTATTCTCTAATGTTAGACAATATTCTAATTTTCACACAAATTAGTCATCATTTCATTCTCAAGCCTGATGAATAATTTTCACATCAGTTAAGCATTGAATCACTTGGTGAAATACCGCAACCCATTTCTCACAAAGTCAAAGTATCTATCTACATTGGGTTCACGTGCATTATATCACTGATTAAGTATCACACATGCAAGTTTTTAGGAGAATACACACAAAATATTAAATTTTCAATTAATATATATATTTATTTATAATTCGCTCACGTGTGATTTACGATTCTCTCACGCGCACGATTGACTTCCAGACAAATAAATTCTCTGATGACCCCCTGCCCATGATTACTCATTAGGTATCACACAAACAAGCACCAAAACATGTGTGTAGATGCCAAAGGAAATATAATTCATACACAAATATAATTAATTAAATAAACATCCAATTAAAAAATAATAATTTAAAAGGCAATCAAATATGGAAATAAAATAAGGCATGCATACACCGTTACATTCGTCAACACTCCGACATAGAAAAATTAGCCCGTCATTGCGCGAACATGACACATAAAATAATATAAAAATATCACCATGTTCATGTCGACACGAGTATCACCATAAGCTATGTCATATTATCGAAAAATAATAATCATTTTCCCACCACTAATCGCCAAAACGTTGAATGAAACCATCACACCAATAAAAAAATGATCAGATATGCACTCTTTCTTGTCCCACGGTGTCGATCTCCGAACTCGAAGTGAATCCACCGCATGAGTGGATGTCATGTGTAACTCGCTGATGAGAGGAGGCCGCATGCCATGGAGGTGCATCCAACTAGGGGTGTGCAATAGAGGTGGTCGATCATCTTGTCATGGCGGTGTGTGGAGGAGGATCGACTTGTGGGTTGTTGCGAAGTCTGGGGGGTGCGTGCTTGGTTACAACGGAGAGGTGAGGGCTGGTGGGGGGGGGGGGTGATGGTGGGGTGGGGAGAGGGGGTGAGGCACTGTGTGGTGGAGGGGAAAGAGCGGGGAGGGGGAAGGGGGAGGGAGAGGGGGGAGGGGGCGACGGGATAAGGGTCGGGGGGGGGGGGGGGGAGGGGGTAAGGGCCGCCCGGTAGTGTGGGCGGGATAGTTATAGTCCATGATGGTTCATCCCACATTTAAATAAAGAAAAAAAATAAACAAAACGAACAACCCAATTAAAAAGAGATAAAAGAGTTAAGAACGATCTTCATTTAAATATGAAATTAAATAAACCAAAACAGACAATCAATTTAAAAAGTCAAAATGTTATAAAATTAAATAAAAAATGAAAAACCAATTAAAGAAAGTTAAAAACATTAATAATAATAAGCGTTAGATTAAAATAGTGGTAATCAAAATAAAATAAATTAATGTAAATAATTAGCCAACTAAAATAAATTAGACTATATATATATAGGTACACAAAATAAAACAAAACTAATAGTTAGATAAAATTTTAATCTATAAACATAAACATAATAATAATAATAATAATATTATTATTATTAAATATTAATCTAATTTAATAAAAATAATAAACTAATAAAATTAATACTAATTTTATTAATACTAGAAATATTTTAAAATAAAAACCAAAAAATATTCAAAAATAAAAAATTAATATAATTACTAAAAAATATTAATAAACTAATAATAAAACTAATATAAATTAAACTGCTAAAAATAAAAAGTGTCAAACATTAAACGTTAACAATGTATAAAATCAATATAAACTAATAAAAATAATAAAAAGCTAAAAAAATTAAAGAGATAGGATTACATATATATAATAAAGTAAATCAAGGTTACATGTTACATTAAATCAATAAGTATACACATAATAAAAATAATAATAAAATATAAAATTAAAATATACTAAAAAATACTAAATTACTAATATTAGTATAAAAATTAACTAAAAATCATCAAAATATCTAAAATAATAAAAAACTATAAAAAAACCTAAAAATGCTAAAAGTGGTTAGAAAAATAATTAAAACTAAATTAGAAAATTATTAAAAATGCATGTAAAATCCATGTGCATCTGCGATAGTTAGTAATAATTAGTAATAATTTGCAGTGATTAGTAATAATTAGTGATTTTTAGTAATAATTAGTAATAATTAGAGGTAATTTTTAATAATTAGTGGCAATTAGTAATAATTAGTGGTAATTAGTAATAATTAGTGATAATTAGTAATAATTAGTAATAAATAGTAATAATTAGTAATAAATAATGGTAATTAGTAATAATTTATGATATTTAGTAATAATTAATGGTAATTAATAATAATTAAAGGTAATTAGTAATAATTAGTGGTAATTATTAATAATTAGTAATAATTAGTGGTACTTAGTAATAATTAGTGCTACTTAGTCATAATTAGTGGTAATTAGTTATAATTAGTGGTAATTAGTGATAATTAGTGATAATTAGTGATAATTAGTGATAATTAGTGATACTAAGTAATAATTAGTGGTACTTAGTAAAAATTAATAATAATTAGTAATAATTATTCTTAATTAGTATTAATTTGTAATAATTAGTAATAATTAGTAATAATTAGTTTTACTTAGACATAATTAGTGGTGCTTAGTAATAATTAGTGGCACCTAGTAATAATTAGTACTAAGTAATAATAATTAGTAAAAATTAGTAATAACTAATAATAATTAGTAATAATTAGTGGTAATTAGCAGTACTTAGTGGTAATTAGCGATACTTAGTAAAAATTAGCAGTACTTAGTAAAAATTAACAGTACTTACTAAAAATTAGTGCTAATTACTAAAAATTAGGGGTAAATAGATAAAATTGATAATATTTACAAGTAAATTATAATTTTTTTAATTTTCTACTATTTTTTGGAATTTCTTTTTCTCTTATCAAATTAATCACATAAACAAATTTTTTATTTAGTATTTTTTAGAGAAATATGGAACAAGGAAGTCGACAATGGTCTTTATTACATGATCATGATTGGATAAATCATCACAGGAATCCAAATAGTTGTGGTATAAATCTTATATATATTGAGAGTGTTAAAGTTTTTTTTTCTCATTTTCATCGTCAAAACTAGATTTTTTTTGGAAGGGACAATTAAGTGTCCATGTAAGAAATGTGATCTGAGGAGGTTCGACACATTTGACAATGTTGGGGGTCATCTATTTTGTTATGGTTTTTAAAAAGATTATATTTTTTGGTATCAATGTGGTGATCACAATTTTAAAGAAGATATTAATAATTTTGTTCCAAATATATCACAATTTCAAATTTTAGTACATGATGTTTTCAATCCGTCTTTTCAACAAACTGAAATTCAAGATGATATTAATTTCAATCGTGAGTTAGAACCAGCTCGATTTTGTGAGTTTCTGAAGTTTTTTGAGGATGCCTTATATCCTGGTTGTAAGATAAGGAAATTTAAAGTGGTTTTGAAATTTATGGATATTAAACCATATAATGGAATATCAAATAACTGTTTTGATCAAATATTCTCTTTGTTTAAATCAATCTTACATAAAGGAAATGTGTTGCCTATAAATTTCTATGAGTGCAAGAGGTTGGTTAGTAACTTGGGTCTTGGTTATCAGAAGATTCATGCATGTTCAAATGATTGCATCTTTTATTATGATGAAAATGAGTAGTTAGTTAGTTGCCCTACATGTGGACAATAAAGATACAAAGAGGCTCAACTAGGGAAGTCTGGATTGATTCATGTTAAAAATTTGAGGTATTTCCCACTTACACCTAGATTGCAGCATTTATTTATGCCTCAAAACACAACTTCATTGATGTCATGGAATAAAACTAATATTTAAACTAGTAAAATCTTAAATCATCCTTTTGATGGTGATTCATGGAAAATTTTTGACCAGATACATCCTTCTTTTTCTTCAGAAGACCGTAACATGCGATTGGGTCTTTCTAATGATGGTTTATGTCCATTTGGTTCTTACAATAGTCAATATTCTAATTGGTCCATCTTTATAACTTTATAAAACTTACTTCCTTAGATGTTGATGAATAATCCATATATCTTTTTGACCTTATTAATTCCATGACATCCAAAAAAGAATATCTATATTTATTTTAATCCATTGATTGACGAGTTAAATTTATTGTGGATTAATGTTGTCAATACATATGATGTTGTTGTGAAAAAAAATTTCCCAATTAAATTTTCATTAATGTGGAAAATTAGTGACTTCCTAACATATAAAATGTTATATGTATGGAGTAAAAATGGTCCAAAATAATGTTCATACTATATGAGTATTAGTAAATCATTTATGCTCATCAATGGTAGGAAACCATGTCTTTCCACTATCATTGCAGATTTCTTCCTATTGATTATCCTTTCTAAAAGAACATAAATCATTTCAAAAAAGGTATAATTAAAAGCAATAGACCTCTAAAAATGATCTCAGGTATTGATTTAAAATCTATTGTCTCTTCATTACCTCCCATTGCTTTTGGTCTGACTATAAACCAAAAAAATAGATAGCTCTGGGAAAGATCACAATTGGATTAAATGAAGTATTTTTTGGGATCTTCGATATTGGTTTGATTTGTTGGTTCATCACATGTTGGATGTCATGAATATTGAGAAGAACTATTTTGATAATATATTTTATACAGTTTTAGAAACACCTAGTGATATCAAAGATAATGTAGAGGTACGATTAGATCTTTCCCAAATTTGTTAACATCCAGAACTTGAGTTTTTTTAAAATGATAGATCACATAAGTTAATAAAGTCAAAATCACTTTACACACTTTACAAAAACAACCATTTATTATTTTCCTAGTGGATTGTGGATTTGAGACTACCATATGGTTATGTTTCTAATTTGGCTAGATGTGTTAGAAAAAATCATATTACTAAATTAAAAAGTCATGATTTTCATGTTATATTGGAAAGACTTATACCAAATAGATTTAAATGTTTTTTGAATTATTAAATTTGGGATGCACTAAAAGAAATATCATATTTCTTCTAAGAATTATGGGTGGTGACAAACTATGATGCACTTAGTATAATACAAGAGGATGTTGTTTTAATTTTATGTAAAATGAAAAAAATTCACCAAATTTCTTTGATTTGGTGGAACATTTGATATATGAAGAAAAATGTAGAGGAACAATACAGTTATGATGGATGTATCCATATGAGTGGTGTATAAAGAAACTAAAGAAAATGGTATGTAACAATGTATCAATTGAAGGGTCAATTGTAGAAGCTTATTTATAGGAGGAAATTTCTTTTTTTTTTCTCCTATTATTTTGAACCTGAATATACTTCAAAACATAATCGAATGGGTCATAATGAGTGAAATGTTGATGATTCACCTACCATTAAATTAATATTTTTTAATCAACCTAAACTTGGATTTGGTGGAGTTTATGAATGATGAATTTTAGATGATGATAATCACAAGGCTTATATATATATTCTGCTCAATTGTGAAAAAATGACACTATTTGTACAGTGAGTAATACTACCACATATTATTTAATTTTTTTAAAAAAATAAATTAATATTATTTTATTTGTAGATTATATAATGATCACATAAAGAAAAAATTTCCATAAATTACAGCAGATTCTCTTGAAGAATGTCGATAACATAAATTTTTCTAGTGGTTTCAAAGACTAGTAAAGTAAATTTTTTATGGTTTAACATATAAAATCAAATTATTATTTGTTATATTGTTAATTGTTCAATTTTCAGGTATTACAACATGCCAATAAAATTGATAATTGATTGTGTGTATTGAGTAACCCACCATCCAAAATGGTCAAATCTTATAATATATATACAATGAATGGTTTTTGAATTCATACAAATGCATATGGTGAATCAAAAAAATAATGAATAATGGTGTTTTATTGAAATGATCTCATCATATAAAAAGTGAAGTTGACTTTTATAGAATATTGGATGAAATAATTGAGTTATGTTATCTGGGAAAAAATTATGTAACAATGTTTAAATGTAATTGGTTTGATACTAATAGAGGTTTGTGTATTCATCTGCACCATAGGATCATTAATATTAAATATAAAATTATTATTATAGTAAATGAACCATTTTTATTATCTCATCAAGCACACCAAATATATTATACCAATTATTGTGCTACTTCAAGATAGTTAATTGATTAGTGGAGTATTATAAAAATGAAATCCTATGAAAATAAGTTTATGTAAAGTGAATATAGTTATATTGAAGTGAAATGAATTTAAAATTTTCAAGAGACATCACCAGATACATATTTTCAATGAAGATATGTGAATATCGATGATGACATACCATATTTACAGGTTGATGGTGATAATGATGTTGACTATGTGCCAAAATAATTTAAATTAACAAGTGATGATAAAGTTAAAAATCCTATATAAATTGATGATACTAAGGATAAAGATGAAGATATTGACACTGTCGTATATGAAGATGAGGATGAAGATGAAAAATGATATAATTACTTGTTAATTATAATCAATATATATATAATACTCATTTTCAATTACTAGCTGACAAAATTATTTTCATGTTTCATATGGTTGACGATACTTGTGATGATATATTTAGTATCCTTAAGGAGGTTGTATTACCTAGTGATGAGCCTAATGCTTTATCATCTAAACCTCAGGTTCTTAGTGGTTCATCATCAACACAGAGGGGTTAGGGTCTTGTGAGATTGATGATTCCCGACCAAATTCCTGAGTGATTACCATGTCTTGACATTGATCTATGCATATGAAGGTCTGTTTATTTGTGTATTTTAGTTATTTTTCATTACTTTTTTATTAATTTATTTATAAACTAATTTTTTGATTATTTACTCTATTTTTTTCACATCTTTTCATATATAGTTTTTGGATAGGAGAGCGCTATTTTTTGGAACTATTTTTCTGAAGTATGAGTGAAATGGGATCAGATTCCCATTGACGTTCAATACCACATGTTTGATCATTAAATAATATATAAATAAATAATAGTAATTTTGAAATTTATTTAATTATTAACTTGCTATTATTAAAAAAAATATAGGGTTTATAGAATCTCATTGATGATAGCATGAAAAGTTCCATTAGGGAGACTTGAGAGGTGTGTATGTGTGAGCACTATCATCAGTTTTTGCACAATTTTAGGAGTAAATCTATGAAGAAAGAGAGAGTCATGGATTTTTATCAGTCTTTTTGTACCTATGGACCTGATTACATCACATCTTAGGTTTCAGATAGATTATGTTCATACTAGATGAGAGCTAGTTTTTAGAGGAGAGCATAACTGAGTCGGCTGAACCAAGGGAGACAGGAGGTGACACATTGAGCTGGTAGTTTTACATTCAGTACGCATCAACGACATATGATAAGTAGTTTTTATAATAATTTATATATATTTAAATGTAAACTATTTATTTTATACTCATATAGAAAATTGAACATCCTAATATTACAAATTTCGATGTTTATAAGAGGATATACATCAATCCTATCACTGGAGATATTTCAAGTGGCCTCCAGCGTCATATTATGGCCAGTGTAGTTTTTTGAGTTTTAAAAAATACAGAAAATGATACTTTAACTATTTTAATTTAGAATTGCAATTGAAGGAGTCATATGAGGCTGCGACTTCTCAAACAAAGGATGAGAGTCTGGTTGAGACTAAGAGTCAAACCACTAGTGCAGAAGTATTTGATGATGCATCATGGATGTAGGAGACACAATATGCTTTCGAGAAGGGATGAGTGGTTGGTATCAGTTCTTGACTGACACCTATTGGTTTTTATGGTACTGTTGCATGGTTGACGTCCAACTCGAGGGGAACTCATAGAGATTCGTCATCATCGGTCTCATAGCATGAGGAGTTGTTGTGACCTCAGAGTGAGGTTATAGAGACCATGCATAGGTAGAAATAAGAACTCCTTCGACAACACCAACAATAGGAGAAGGAGATGCAACTATGATGGGGGCAACATAATAAGTACATGCAATAGCTGGTTCAAGTTTTAGGGATGGAGTTCCCTCACCCTCCTATTACATATGACCCTCCCCTCCCCCTCACCCTTCATAGTGATTAATAAATTATGTACATATTTATTATGTTAAAATTTAAATGAAAATATTTTGTGTAATGTTTTTATTATTTCAAATGTTTATAAATTTTTATTACAGTTTTTAAATTATTTTTGATATTTTATATTTTATATTTTTCATTTTTTTAAAATTATTTGTCATGGGTTAGAGTCCTATCACAAATAATTTATTGCAACATATCACTGCTCTGATATCAATCTATCATGACCCATCCTAATGGGGCTCGTACTGTGACTCCCCAAGCCCACCTCCAATAGGCCAAGGGCTGATGACTAGCACTAAATATTCATATCACTAACATGATAGGCCTTAGCCTAACCTATCTATACGCATGAAAACATCTCCAAGTCCATACAATGATGAAATATAAAACAACTGATAAATCATGCATGCATACATATAAATCCCAAAATGAGAGTATAGAAAGAAGTAATGGAAATTAAACAGGTCTAAATACATGCCCACCACAAAGAGTCTGAAAAACAAGTCCAACATGAAAGTAAAGATGTGGGATACTGTCAAGATAAATACAGGAACACACCTTGGTCTGTTTGACTCACTAAGCACTACCTAGTCTTAGAACCTCTAGGAATTTGTCAAAAGGTCAATCGTATGCACAAGACATGACATGTGTGAGAAAATACCTTGCAGGGGTGAGTATAACAATACTTAGCAGGACACCCCAAAATCACAAAGAATATAACAATAGGAATAATAATCATCTCTACACAGGTATATGTCTACAACACATATAATAAGAATATATAGTTATACTCAACAAATACATACAATCTCAAGGTAAAGTCATAACCGTAATTTCAGACTAGGATTTATACTCAAAGGATTCACATAGAACTCATCTAGTAGAACACACTCCATGAGTCAAATAACATTGATGATGTTTGTCTGAGAGGTCATTCTCATCGGGTCTCATCATAGGAAGGATACACTAGAAGTTTGAAGAGATACGATACAAAAATGAGGATCACACCCAATCTCATGGGGTATACCAAAAACTCAATCTAGAATAACCTTCTATGTAGAGGATCAACACCCATGTAGTGTTGGTCATGACGATGCCAAGAACTCCACCTAGGGAAATAATATGATAGAGGTTCTCACTCTGGGCCTCACAGAAGGATTTTAACAACAATAAGGTCCTTGGATAAAACATCATTGTCAAGATTGACATGGAAAAGTCATATGACTACATTGAATGTAATTTCATAATTAAGGTCCTCATGAATATGGTTTCTCTAATTGGGTTACTAACCTCATTTTCAGATGCTTGAGCTCCTCTTGGTTGGATATTTCCTTCCTCCTAAAGTCATATGGATTCTTTAAAGCAACATAGAGTCTTAGGAAAGTGGATCTATTATCCCCTACCATCTTCATATTATCCTAGAATGTGTTAAGTAGAAACCTGAACAATAATTTATCAAATGTAACCTTTATTCCCTACCATTATAGGGCTCTCTCCACCAGCATATCTCATGTCATTTTTGTAGATGATATCATAATTTTATTGAATTATAGAAGGAGATCTGTTAGATTAATGACTGGGGTTCTTGATGACTATTGAAATTTTAGGGGCCAAATTATCAACTATTCAAAGAGTAGCATCATCATCTCTTAACACTTCTCAGATAGGAGACTCAGAGTGATTAGTAATTTCATTGGTATTCAATAGAGGAGCTTCCTTATAGTATACCCAAGGGCCACCATTTATCTAGGAAGATTGTGTATACAACAATTTGACTCAATTTTGGAAATAATCATGAGTCACATAACAAATTATAAGAACTTTTACCTATCCTTTGGTGAAAAAATACTATGGTTAATAGTGTTCTCGTGACCATCCCTATCCATGCTCTTTCGGCTATCAGAGTTCCAAAGGAAATCCTTTGTAATATTGATAGAATTCTGGCCACATTCATCTGGGATGATAATGGTGATGGGAACTACCATTGGTATTCATGGAGGAGAATGTATAAACCCACACAAAAAGGAGGTATCAATTTCAAAAACATATCAGACACCATGTAGGGACTACGTGAAAAATTAGCCTAGGATATGATTGAAGGAAACTCACTTTGGGGATGTGTAATATGAGTTTACAGCAGGGGGGAGGGAGGATTTTATAAGATCCCTATAGAAATTTATACAATCCCATTTATTGACTCTCAAGGACCACACTCAATGGATCATGGGGAGAGGGGAGATCCAATTATGGCATCATAATTAAGAAGGTTTAGTGCTTGGCTTCCCAGACTGTCCAACAATAGGTATTTCATTCCACCAAGTGAGTGACCACCTAACTTTCATCAATGTAGTCCTAAAATCTAATTAGCATAGAACCTTTTATATCATATATATCAATGAAGATACAGATAGGTTTGTTATTATGAACTCATCCTCAGGTCGCTTCTCGGTAAAGGACTATCGCTGAATTCTTGCTACTTCAAATCAACGGGATCCTTAGGATTATTTTCTTTAGTGTAAATAGGTTCATGCTAAATAAAATTTACTATTATAGAGAATATGGAATGAATCCTTAACCATTGATGATAATATCAGGAATCTTGGAATAAACATATTCTCTAGGTGTTCCTACCGTAAGAACATGTGGGAGGAGAGCACAAAACATTTATTTTTTGAAAGTGAGTGGGTGTAAATGATCTGAAAAAGCTTCGGTGACTTTATAGGCTTCAATGGTCATGCTATTTGGGATACCCATTTCATTATTAGCTGGTTCCAAGGATTAGAGCAGGCTAGTCCTGAAATAAAAGCTCGATCAATTGTCATAATTTCTAGATGTTTGTGTTTGTGGAAAGCTAAGAACAAGATTCACTTTGAAGGGGGCGTCTGATCGAGTAAGACCCTAGTGATTAGAACTAAATTCCTATTATTGGACATGATTTGACTTGTGAAGAACTAGATGGATTCTCCCACCCTCTGCCCTCTCCAGGTGGGTATTTCCATTTCTCATTCGGTCATTGGATCCTCTATGGGACTCTGGGTTTGCTCAAATCCCCTTGTCTTTGGTAATAAACTCAACACCGATGGATCTTGCTCATTAGGTTTCATTAAATGAGGAGGAGTGATCTGAGACTCTAGTGAAATTTTCATTTTTGCCTTATCAGTGTTTTTATAATGTTGTTACTCTCTCAAAGATGAAGCAATGATGATGTTAATTATCCTGGAATTATACAGACAATGGAATGTGAACCTCAAGCTAGATACAGACTTCTTAATTCTTTGTAACTCCTTGAAGAATACTTGCAATGCATCATGGTCTATAGCATACATTGTAAGAAGGTGAAAGGGCCTTATATGAAACACTACCAAGATCCCTCATACCTAGCATGAAGGAAATAAGGTAGATTATTTTCTTACCTCTATCCACACATGCGACTAATTTTACTCTTTATCCATTATAGATGTATTTGCCTCCCGAGGGGGTGGATCTCGTTATAGGTGATTCCCTCAAGCTTCACCACTATTGGACACCTTAAGGGACCATGTTTTTCTTTCTTTATACTCTCTTTCTCTTGTACTTTTTTCATTTTCTTCTTCTTTATGCTCTTATATTTTATAAATAAAAAATATGATGGTGATGAAGGAGTATATGCCATGTCTCTTTGACACTGAGTTATGCCCGTGTAAATGAACCATGCCTATGTCCATGTAAAAGTACACTATGTTCCCATTCCCATATACTTATACCCATGTCCAAGTACACAGCTCTGCCTATGTACACCTAGCTTGGCCATGTCTGTATCGGAGTACATGGCTTTCCTGTACCCATGTACTCCTAGTCATGTCCATGTACCACCCAAGGTACATGTTGAGCCATTGGGGAGGGGTCACACAACATGTGATAGGGTCACAAATAGCGTTATACTTAACTTCACCCGAAAACCCTAGTCACTGATGTGAGGGTCCTACATGGCGTGTTCCTCCAGAACACATGCCATGTAATGTGAAAATTTATTTTTTCTATATTTGGTTCATGTGTTGACTACCACTCCCCCATCCATCGATTCAGCTATGCCCTTACTAGAAACTAAGGAATACCATTGGTCAAGCCTTTTTGTCACTAAACACTGGATTCTGGCCTTCAAAACCATTCAGAAAACGTCCTCACATGTCCTTCCTCATGGTACACTGAAGGAAAAAAAATATGGTATACCAAATCTATATAATCCACTTATTATTTTGTTGTCACATTATCATCATGTCATATCGATATTGGATCTATAATATCAAACCGTTGGACCAAGAAACGGGTGCAAGACATTCAATTTACTTGTATATTTCGAACCGTGGGCCAAGCGATTTGACCGAGATGAATGAAGACCTAGGGAAGAAAAGAAAAATAAAAAACATGAGGAATGAACCTTGTACAATGTTTGTGTTGAACTTGATTTTTTTCTGTTAGAATGATGAATGAAGAGATAAATAAATAATCACAAAGCAATTCCCCAAATCTCAGATAAATCTAACCCGTACCCACAATACACGCGATCTGTGAATCAATTTATTAGTTGATTGATTCAATTTCATCATAGGAATCATAAAAGGAGATAAATAAAAATAAAAAAACATCATACCTCAATTCAGGTCGACCGCTGATGAAGAATGAAGTTGCATCATTTTTGTTAGTAAGATCCTATGATTTCATTGCACACCGATTGTGGAACATCGATCTGGTTGTTGTCTACTAATGGAGTTCCTCTAACGTTATCCAATGGATCTCGTCAATTTTCAAGGTCATGTGGCTAAAACTCTAAATTTTCCATAAGCGTGTATTTAAATAAGAGGATTAAGTTATTGCATCATTACAAATTAAATAAATTAATTTTATTAATTTATTTGTTATTCATGTTTGCGATGACTTTTCCATAAACAACCTACGCCGAAAAAGTTTATGTCACACCTAGGGTAAAACCCACACTCTTAACACTACTAAAAATACCTCTTTTATCAGCACTAAAAATGGACTTTAACAATGCTATAAAATCACTGTTAAAGCCGGCATAGATAAGGGGGGGGGGTACCATTTATCAGTGCTCCAAAAAGCGCTAATAAAGACCCCTTTTATCAGTGCTAAAAAAAGCACTGATAAAAGGGGTCTTTTATCAGTGTTAAAACGAAGCGCTGATAAAATACCCCTTTTATCAGCACTGATAAAAGTTAAAAAAATTGATTTTTTTGTTAAAAATCTTAGCAATCTTGGGGGTGCTTTTTACAGCGCTTGAGCCCTCCCTTTATCAGCGCCTTCCCACACCTCCAACACCCCCACACACCCCCTCCACCCTTTATCAGCGCTATCCCCCACCCATTATCAGTGCTAGCTCCCATATTCCCCCATGCGCATGCACCCATGCCTCCACCAGGTTTTGAACTCAAGACCTCCCCCCCAGGGTGCCTAAGCCCTTACCACTCCTCTATTTTGATTTGTTTTCCATTTCATGATATCTCTCTCTCTCTCTATATATATATTTAGTTATATTTATTCGTATAGTAATATATATTTATATTAATATATATATATATTCATATTAATATATATATAGTTATATTAATATATATATTTATAGTGATATTAATATATATATATATATATATTTATATTAATATATATATTTAATTATATTAATATATATATAGTTAGATTAATATATTGGTATATAAATATTCATATATTTGTATTTTAAATAAAATTGATTTTAGTTATTATTTAGATAAAGCTAATATATTTTATATGTAAATATATTTTATTATTTATATTTATAATTAAATTTTTATTTGTGAATATATAAAAAATATGTATATATTGTTATATATTTGATTATAAATAGTAGTGAATTATAAAAAAAGATAAAATTTCAAAGACATAATATCAATATAAATGTAAAACCTTGGAATAAATCCAGTCCCCACCAAAAAAAGCCAACAATACCCCCTTAAATGAGGCTGAAGATCCACAAAATGTTAAAAAATCGGGGTATCCCGACTAAAAACTCAGTTTTGGAGGCCTTATGGGCCTTTTTTGGCCTTGGAAATACTTTTAATAGGATCCTCCTTAGTCACAAGGGTGTAGAGCTTGTCGCAGGATTTGATTTGATATATGGTAGAGCTCAAACAGACACCCAGATCAAAAGTTATGGCCGTTTGAAGTTCGAGTTGCGTTTTCAACATATTCTGGATCTTTTTATTTATTTTTTTATTTTTTTAGTCTTCAAATTGTTATTAAATGACTATTAATCCATAATAATTAGCAAATTATTAATTAAAAATATTTCTTTTAATTTTTTTATAAGCCATTTTCACTAAATATCTTATATATTAAGTGTAACTGTATATTTATACTTATCTAAAATATATTTAAAATTATATTTAAAAAATATATATTATATTTATATCAATAAAACTATATCTATATATTTAAATATTAATATATTTTTTTTAATGTTTTTTTGGAAGTAGACCCTTTATCAGCGCTTTTAAAAAAACACTGATAAAGACCCCCTTTATCAGTGCTACTAAAAAAAGCACTGATAAAGGGGTACCCTTTAACAGTGCTAAAAAAGCGCTGATAAAGGGGTACTTTAGCAGTGCTTTTTTTAGCGCTGATAAAGGTACCCTCCTTTATCAGCGCTTTTTCGTTAGCGATGATAAATAGTGGCACTGACCTTATCCTGTTTTGTGGTAGTGTAACTCAAAATTTCTCTCATATTTTTGATTCAAACCTTTTTTATAATTCATTCAACTTTTTTAGGAAAATTGTGTGTGTGTTCTATTTAATATATTTAATATATTTAAAACATTTATTTCGGGCACACCGGATCTCAGAATCACACTTCATATCAGCATTTAGTCTCAAAAATAATTCATAAAATATCTAAAATCTAATTCTCTATATCATATCTACCTTTTTACCTTCAATTCATTGGAAAACAATAACACCACTTGAGCGTACGGGTGGACCACCGCCTCCATGAAGCGATGCAATTCATTTTTTGATTTTGATTTGCATTGATGGTAATAAGGATATATTTAATGAATATATATGATATATATGATATTATAATATTTATATAAAGGTGAATTTTTATTTACCTTTCCTTCGTTCCATCCGTCAAAAAGTGAAAACATCGTACATGCGTACGTACGACCTACAATCTCCATGAACGGTGTAATTCATTTTTTTATCTCTGACTTTTATGGATGAATCTATATATATATATATATATAATAAATATATATTATATTTAAATAATTCTTAAAATTATGAATATGATGTAACCAAGTTCAATGTACAGTGACTGGAATTACTGAACTGAAATCCTTATGAAAAACGAAACAATTAATACCCAAAAATGACAATTTTAACAAGGAATTGTTAATAAATGGGTGTCAAAATATTGTAAGTGGGTCATTTATGATATTATAAGTATCTGTATGAATTTTTTATATAATTATAATAAATTTAAATTTATTATATAGTAGGTTAAATCACTTTAAAAGTAAGTCGAACTCAAGTTAAGAGATTTATGCTACAATCTCTTTATTTATCAGAATTGTTTATGATTAAGTTTTAGATGATTAAATTTTATGATAAACCTATCAATAATCTCAATAATTTTATTCTAATTTGGTTATTTCTAGAGATCACATGTTTTCTTTTCATTTTACTCTCTTTAAGTACTCAAGAAACTGAAGGAATATTTTAAAGGAATATCGGCTAAGTTTTACAATTTGATCAGGATTTTTTTCTTTCATGTCCATGTTTTCTAAAAATGTTTTCAATAATGTTTTTAATATTCTACCATGACTGTTTAAATTCATTTTCACCCATGTTTTAATTTTTATAAAATGGTTTAAAAGTAATCATCTTGTCTTTTTTCTGAATGATATATTTTTGACTTTTTATCAAAAATGTGAAAGGATTTTTGTTTTAACATGCGCAACATGAATAAAATTTTACATCATCATGACCACTCAATAATTTTCATATTCTTATAAAATTTTCAAAATTTATTTTCAACGATTTTTTTCATTAATATTTGGGTTTTTTTTGTATTTTAAATAAGTGATTTCAATGTGAAAAGAGTATTTTCCTCAAGAAACATTCCAAGTGATCTTTTAAAGGAATTTCTATCCAAGATGACATCTTTTGATATTAAATAAGCTTTACTAGAGATATGATATAATGATACAATCCTTATTATTTCTCCAGATGATTTATGGTTATGATGACAATATGTTTATGAAACCCATTTATTTTCCACGGGTTATGCTATGATGAAATGATAAATTTTTATAAAACTAATTTCCTTTTCATGGGTTATGATATGATGAAATTATCTTGTAGCACAAATATGTATGATTTTCATTATGTTATGGGTGGGATTAGAATTATACATCCCTCTAGATAATTGGATAAATATTGATATCTCATGCGATAATGAGGATTGGAATGAGGAGTGAACTGAATTCAGTAAGGGACTCTGTCCACTATGATAATCTTGAGAGTGAACCTTGACTAAGGATATAATGGTTTGGGGAGTGAAACCAATACACTATGATAGTTTTGGTAGTTGTCCTTAAATATTAAGGAAATTATTTTTCATTCTCATGTGTATGACAAAAAATTATATTTTGTGCCAATGTTATGCTCTCATGGCTCATGTTCTTTGATTATTTTATAATTAATGTCTTATGAATTGTCAAGATTTATGACATGGTTCAAGTTTATGATCTATGATATACTGGGTAATGGTTTTCAAATGTCAATCCCATATTCTTATACCATTATGCTCATGTTATGTTTAAGTGATCATTGATATATTTCTTTTTTATCCCCACTAAGCATCATAGCTCGCCCTTTCTTATGTTTCCTTCTTCCATGTTATAAAGAAAGGTTTCAAGCATGATATATCTAAGTAGGGTGCTAGTTATGAATAACTTAGTGGGTGATGATGTAGATCTATTGGGAACAAGTTGTTTATGTATCCAAGTTTCTAAGGACACTAAAAAAATACAATTTTGGCGTGGATTATAATGTTATCTATTGAAAAGTCATCTAATAAGATGTAATATTTATGTATAAAAAGTATGGGTAACTATAGGCTAGCCCATGAGCTGCCATTATATATATATATATATAATAGGGTAATGGACCAGACTATCCCTTGCAGGGGGGTATAGACTTGGTTGTGCCCATGTGTGTGTGTGTGCATTTGTAATTGTACCCCCAATATATATATATATATATATATCATATTTTTAATAATTAATTGTATTATCAATTATTTTTGAATAAATGATTTGGGGTCAAGCCCCTTTATTGAAGAAAGGAAGAAAAGTGAGACCCTATTTGGTTGGGTAAGGGAAACCCATTATAAGTCATAAGACCTAAAACATATGGCCAAAAGGCCTAGAAAAAAGATTAAACACATAAACTAGAGACCCAAAGGGATTCATAGAATATTGCCACTCACTTTTCCCTATTACACCTATCATCGTCGATACTATAGGCACAACACAACCACCTAAAACTCACCATCACCCATTTCCCCCCGCACTACACCCACCACTTATCTCTGACTCCCACGTCGCTGCTGAACCGCATCACCATCGACCCTTGTATTGAGCAGAGGCCCTCCTTCTCCACCAGCACCCACATCGAGCAGGGTATATCTGCTACCACAATATTCAACTAAACCCTACCAAGAAATGTTGCTAACCCCTAAAATGAGCAGAGACCTTCCTTCATCATCGAACCTCATGGATAGTGGGGGTCTTTCTTCATTGTAATCATCCCACCCTTACCATCGATTGAGGGTTCAGATTCCACCATCGTCACCCCCTCATAAAGAAGGGATCCTTCTATGTCATAGACCACTCATCATTTCCCACATAATGATTCTTTCTTTGGCCCCCGCATCAAGCAAGGGGTTTTCCTCACTGCCACCCGTGGTTTCCCTTGTTGTCAGGTGGGGGTTTAGATCTCACCTTTATCAATTTGCGTATCAGACATAGTTTTACTATGCCTGCAACATGAGACCTACCTTTTCTAAAGGGTGGAAGACCAGAATTTACTAATCGTATATCTTCCAACACCATAACCCATGGCCTTCCTCTTCTTGAGAGGCCATAGATTTCCACCAAACCCTACCCATTTATAGGTTTTAGCTTCATCGCTGCACACGACCTTCCCCGTACAGGAAGCCAATCCATAGCCTAATCATTGTATTATCAATTATTAATAATATTATTAATAAATAATTGTATTATTAATTAATTATTTAATGTATTGGAGGTTACAAGAAATGAAACAACACACACACCTCTAGGATAACATTGACCAGACCTCACCCCCCTCATAAGATAAGCCCACAACCAAGTTAACCCTTATAATTTAATGTCGGCAAAGTGAAATTGAATCCTATATGAAAAATACATACAGGATATAAAAGTATCTTCCTATAGAAAAGGGAGTATTGTGTGAGGTTTTTAATTATATTTTGGAACTACTTTAATCATGGTAATTCCAAATAAAAAAGTATTTTAAATGTTTTTTATATATATTTATATAATAAAACTAAACAAAATTAAAACAATTTTTTAAAGGGTCAAGAGCATCAAACCATTTAACATCCTCATCTGGAATTTTTGATCATAAAATAATTTGATGCTCGACAGACCCATCTTCCAAAACATTAAAAACCTAAACCCAAAAAAACCTCTTTTAAAAAATTTATTGTTACGACTATATTAGATAAATGAAAGTAGTAAGAAACAAACTCAAATCCCCAACCACAAAATGAACCAAACCTATGTAGGTTATGGTCATAGAGAAAGCATACGATGGGAGGTGTACAACATTTCTTTTTTTTTTCATATTCAATGATCAATCTGAGATTTACACGACGATAAACACCACGTTCAATGGAATTGAATCAAAGAAGACTGAGAACATAAATCATGCCAGAAACAGAGAGAGAGGATCATCATATATTATTTATAATTAATTTAATTAAATAATAATTACCTTTATGGAATTATTTCTTTGTCGATGGATCTGGTAATAGATATATGATGCACCATCGTTGCATTGTAGGAACAAAGTGTAAATTCCCTCTAGAAGTGATCTACACATGTTCCACAAATCTCCATACATTGTTGAAAGAATCTCCAAGTGCTAGTACGATAGATCCTTGTGCTTGATTTGTATTCATTTGATCGCTATGATAATTGATTCCAAAGCGTTCTTCTTGATTTGGTGGAGGAAGATTGCTCTCCATTATTAGGAGTGATCTTAGAGAAGATATATATCTAGGGCTTGAGAGAATTCTCTAATTCTGTTGTGCACAACCCAAACAAATGAACTGTTCTTATTGAGAAAATAATATAATCGAGTTTATATATCACTAGGGTTAAAATAAAATAATTGAACAAGTTACCTTAATTATTTATTTAATCATAGTGAAAACCCCATGCTAAATAATAATAATATTATTTCTCAACATGCGCTTAACTTGTGAATTAAAATTAAATATTATTTAATCAAATAATATTCAATATTTATTATTTTCTCATAAAACCATTTAAACTCGGTCCACCTTTACTCTAAAATATTTATCAAGAATTGAATAATGACTATCTATTTATTAAATAAATTTCACTTCATTATTCTCTAATAAATAAATAAATAATATATTCACTAAATAACAAATAAAAATTTATTAAATATTCTGCTCACATTATACTCTCTCAAATAACTGGTGATAGAATACATATGATCAAGAAAACATGAATAATTATTAAACCACAAACAAGAATAATATTTATCCAACTAGTTAAATAATAAATAATAATATATTATTTAATTGAGATTTTGAATACACTTAGTGTATGATCCTCTAGGCCTCTTTCTCAACAGCATTAGGCGAAGCAGCCTAAAGTCCAAGGTTAGCATCTAGCAACACACTAAGGAGCCCATAGAGAAAGAAGTTAATGTTGCAATGACATGTTACTTTATATGAATGGTTAATATATAATCTAATATCTTTTTCACAATATCTCAAATCAAGTATGTTGCATGCTGGTGTCATCAACCTATGTGCTCAATGTCTCTTTCTTTGACTTCCCAGAAATTGAAATTGCCTATTGAACACCATGACCATGTATTTATTTAGGATATATTATTTCCATCAAAGGGACTAAGATATCAACTTCCATTAAAGAATAGAAGGGAAAAATCCTTTCTCGTATTATTCGTTAATACAATATTACTCATGACATACCCAACATATCCCACCTCATCATGAACATTTTTCATCATGGTTTTCATCAATACATCAAAGTACAAGACTCATAATACTCATTATTAATAATATTAAATTCTAATGATCAATACACATGTCCATAGATAGGAACATCCAATGACACTCATAAATGTTGATTTCCTATTGGAAGGTCTCGTTCTCATAATATCCTACTCGATATTACTAAGGGTGTACACCATGATAAAGTGTCTCAAAGTCCTATGAGTCTCCACCCCTGATAGCATGTATCATTTGTGTCCCTCAAATGATATCATCTGTCTATAGAACATATATTCAAGAATAGTGTCATAACACTTCTGAGTTCTCATTGTATCAGGGAACTGCTATAACCTTTTAGCACGACACCTACTCTTAGGACATTATCACATATTATGTCACATAGAAGAAGAATTATGATGTGATAAGTAGTTTATTAATATTTAAAAAAATGAATAAATGTTATCATAAAGTACATATAATTTGGTTCAAGGGAACCAAATCCAACATCCTAGTGTAAGATCAATATGAAAAACCAGTGATAAAAAAACTCCATGACCCTTATTGATAGGAGTGAACCATAGTATGAGTCAAATATTCTATATTTCTGCACCAAGTATAAGTCTAGTTGTACCTCACACAATTTGGTGTGAGATTGAGCTTCAACATCACTTTTAGATATTTCATTGTGTTCCATATTTGAATTAGTGCAAACCACTATAGAAAATAGTAGCGTCGAATTGAAGTAACACACTAGACCTCCATCATATAAACATGCAACATCAAACTATCTGAAAATATCATGCTCGAGAAAACACTAGCCTTCTATCTCAAGTTACATTGGATACACAAAGTCAGATATCATCGTGACTTTATTCTTCCATAGAGCACTTGACATTAAAAAAACTAGTGGTTAGTGGCGGTTCTTAAAATCATTGTTAAATTTATAGTTTTTATTTATTTAGCGATGGTTTTAGAAAACCTTCACTAATTCACGATGCTTTATTAAAACTCACCATCATTTAGCTGTAGTTCACTTCGTGTCCATTTAAAATCTCACTAAATATTTAGCGATGTTTTTTTATTTTTTATTTTTTTGATCTTTTAAAATGTTTCTTAATTTTTTAATTTATAATAATTATTTATTTATCTATTATTTATCATTTATTATAATTATTTATTATTTGTTATTTAAAATTATAAATAATTATGAATGGTTAATTATTAATTATTTTTTAATTATTGATTATTATTTATTTATTAATTATTAATTATATATATTCATATATATTTTCTGTGGCTGAGGATGTTGTGTCGTGTCTTGAGAACACAGTGCAGAGGATTTCCATGAAGAGAATAGAGCATAGGCCACCAAATCTGATGGTTAAGAAGGTTTTTGATCACTTAAACCATGACCTGGGCCTTGTAAATGCGGATACAGTGGATGGTAAGAAAGTAGAGCTGGGAACTCAGGAGGAGGGTGATGGCATTGCTGTGGTGGGAGAGCGGCAGGATCCAGTCCTTTTGCAAGGAGTGAGCTGTGATGCTGCTGGGGCTGTGGAGGTTTCTATGCCAGAAAGGCCAGCTTGTGTTGATCCAATGGAGAATGAGGGGATGCTGCATGACAAGGAGGCCGATGTGCGACAACATGGTAGTCTCTTGAGGTCTTTTGCTGGGCCATTGAATGCTGCAACTAGGGAAGGTGTGATGGAACTGATGGACTGACCACAATGTCCTACTATGATTGACATCAACAATCAGGTTCAGCAGGTTTATGGTTCAGAGGATAGTTATCGGGAGGTGAAAATCTTGGGAGAATGGGGTGATATCTTAGATAGCGACAAGGAAAAGAATCATGGCGTGGTACGACCTTCTTACAGCAATGTGGTCTAGGGTGCAAGGATGAAGGTGCAAGGGGAGGAAAGTGCCAGGAACGCCCCACCATGGCGGAGAACAAAGAAAGATTACTCTTACCTTCCCAGGCCAGTGTCCACTAGATCTTCTGTTGGGAGGGAAAGTTGGGCTATGCAATCTTCAAAGGAGTTTCAGGCCTTGGAAAAGCTAAACCTTAGAAGGAAATATGCCAAAGTTCTTAAACACTATGAAATCTTGGAGTGGGAAACAGATAAAGCAGAGGACTTTGTCTCTAAAGGGGGTGGTGATGGATATGATTTCTATGATATGTAGTTGTTCTGGACTTCTTGTACCTGTTTTTCTTTTCTTTTATTAATAAATGGTCAGAGGCTTGCCTCTGGATGAGCATTTCTGGTATATATGTGTATATATTTATATTTACATGTAATTATATTCAATTATATATATATGTATATGTATATATATATTTATGTAAATTTATTTATAGTCATATATATTTATAGATATTTCTATGCATTTATGTTTGTTTATCTATATTTATATATATTTGTATATATTTATATATATTATGTGGGTATATATATGTGTGTGTGTGTGTGTCTGTGTATGTTTATGCATCTTTATATGTGTTTTTATACTTCAAACGATGTGAAACATGGAGGAATCCATGGTCCTAAGAAATTTATTAATGAAAATAATAGACATGAAAGGGGAGGAAGAGGAAAAGAAGATGCAAAGTAAACAAGATAGTCAACCACCAAAGAAAGTCTAAAAAAGTAGTCATTTTATTTTATGCTTGTTGCTTCTTGCACGAGAGCCGCCTCGACCTCTAAGGTGTCTGCCTCGCTTCCATTTTCTAGGGGTCTTCCAAGTAAAATATTTGTCACCCGTGTTCAGTGATTCATCATCCACATCATATTCATCAATAGGCTTAGTGTCTTCAATAACATTCCTGACATCAGAGTCATCCTTATCTAGGGAACCATCGTCAATATCTGCAGATTTATTTATAGCATATGGATTGCCAAATTCCTCTTTGAATGCATATGTAATTTGATATCTATTGAGAATATCAAGTAGAGTGAGTGAATGTGACTTGGATCTAGAGTCCTGTAAAGTAATATCAGCTTCTTTTTTCCCTTCTAGAGAGTCGCCAACCATAAGAAAAACAACTACACCACCAATGTCGGTCTGTAGTATTGGTGCAGAGGGTGTTGGAGAAGTTGCTTGAACAGAGACAGGTAAGGTGGAATCAACCCCAAACACCACTTCCTAGAAAGGAATAGTGGGTTGCTCCTACTCATTGAAATGTTGTCTAGATTACCTCATGGGAAGAACCATCTGGAAAACTTTAGCATCCAAAACTTTATCTTTCCCTTTACTTTTGACTATATGAACATCCTCAAAACCTAGTGCAGTCTCCTTGCATAAAGCATCCTTAAAAGATAGTCTAGTTTCCATAGCCTGTATCTCCTGATTCCTTAGAGAGGCACAACTAGAAGGGAGGCAGGGATTCTCAGCATGAGTCGTCAGAGAAACCTCCAGCCACATGGCTTGGGTCTCTAAAACACGCGATCCACTATATAAATCATTATTAGGAACCAAAACACCTTGAATAGGATTAGTTACATTCCTACAATATTTCATTAGGTTCTCTTTTGCACTACAATTATTGTAGAAAATGTTCCTTTGGCATGTCTTAATAGAATTCCCAATAGAGTTTCAATACAAACAATAATGAGGATGATTTTCATAATCAAATCGCAAATTAATATCATCATGAAAAGCAAATAGAGTTACCATATCAACGAGGGTGGAACTGAGATCCTTCTCCACTAATATTCGTGCAAAGTGGCCAAACATCACTTGCTCCATCTCCCTGTCCAATTTAAAAACAACTCCAAGGGAAGTTGCAATATCATACAGTATCTTAAGATGCCATAAAATCCAATTGAGGTCCTAAATCCTCACCCAGACCTATGAAAACGAATTGAGGGTATTAACTAGATCAAACTCCAAACTCCATTCATGAAGTTGAATGGTGCTAGACTATAAAAACAGTGAAATAAAACTCCATGCATGATTCTTAAATTCATCAGATGGAAGTTGGCAGTGATAAAAACCATGGCCAATTGGAACACAATTCCAAGTAGAAAACCCACAAATTTTAGAAACCCTATTAAAAAAATCCTCCAAAGACCACAAATTATCACCCTTATGAAGAAAAAGTCATGCAATAAATGATTTCTTACCCATATAGATCCTTTTCAAGATCACATCAGCGTTCACTTCCAGGAGAGATAGTGACCCCTTCTTGATAATACGACCTGTGGAAGAATCCTTGAATGATGCAAGTGAGTACCTATTTTCACATAAAGCCAACACCTGAGAATCTTCAATCCTCCCATCGATTCATGCATCAAAGGTCCTAAAATCCTCATTGTAGTGCACAAATCGGTTGCCACCGACAAACCTCCAAAATCACCAGGAGTAGCGGAACCGCGTCTCGTCCTCTTTCATATATAAGTGTTTTTATATATATTTATATATAAGTATATTTAATTATATATATATGTATTTATTTATATTTATTTTTGTTTTTATTTATCTTTATTTATATATATTATGTGGGTATATATATATATACTATTATATTTAAAAATATATATATACACATTTATATATATTTATATGTATTTATGTAAATTTATTTATATTAATATATAATTATATACATTAATATATATTGTGTCTATATATACACATATATTTATAGGTAATTATATTTTTCTATACATATATTTATAAATTATGAATAAATATATGTACACATATGTATGTATTTACATGTATTTATCTGTATATATATAATTATATTAAAGTGTAGAGTGGTAAAATATTTACAGAATAATGAAGAGGTAAGAGGTTAAAATTTTAACCTACACATATATATGATTTATTTCACATGGTGGGTTTGGTGGGCCCGAGCGCGGTGGGCCTAGGTTGGGGTCAGGTCGGGATAATAAATAATAAACAATAAACAATAAAGAATACTAATAATAAATCAATAATAAATTTTAAAAACTAAAAAATTAAAAAAATAAAAATCCATTTTTAAATATTTATCTGGGTTTTAACCCATCATGAAAAGATTCCTTACATGAAAATACATGAAGTGTCACGTATCATCCCACGGTGATTTCAACCGCCATGAAACCCCTTTTTCTTATAGTGCTAATGGTAAGAAAACTAAAAAAAATGAAACCTTATAAATGTGAACCTCAATCTAAAATGACTCAAGACATCAATAATTAAATCTTAAACTATTAATCCCTTGAACCTCCATTGTTCACAATTGATTCAATCAATAGAACAACTTGGGAAGAATATACAAACTTTCCCTCGAGCAATAGAGAGGTGTGAATGAATAAATGTACTTCTAAATCCCATCATCACCACACCACATGATGTGTTAGTCAATATGCAACCATAGAGGTAGTTATCAAACAATATAAATTTTGTGCCAAGCAACCCGAAACCTTTCTCTAGTGATATACCCGTATGCTTCCTCAACCAAGTAACATGATATGCTTCAATTAAATGATGGAATCTTAAAAATTTATATCTAATATGACATAGTGATATAATCTACATGTCAAAGCCTATAATCCCATTATATGAAAAATAATTTCATTCTCTTACATTTAACTAACACGTAGGAATGTATTACTTACAATCTTTGATATAAATTCAAAGAATAAATGAAATAGATTATTAAAAAAATACAATATTTATTATTAATTTATACACACATTTAATTTCAATTAGAATTAACTATTTAATGAGTATAAAAACTATCAAAAAATCATAAAATATATTTCAAATATATTTAAGGGTGGGGAGGGCTTGGGGAATGGTCACAGGGTCAAGTCCTCGAGCTAGCGGTTTATCTGTGTTTTCTTTATTGTGTCATGCATCGCTTTCACGATTGTACCCAATTTTTTTTATATTTCAACACAACACAACATGAAGATGATACCATTATCTTGAATTAGAATAAAAGATACTTAAAACAATATTTCATGAATAATTACATTTCAATGCAGTTGGGGTGGTTCTTGGTAAACCTCGTAAATCTATATACAAAAGACCCAGGTTCAAAAATCGGGCAAGGGCAATTTCTCAAGTCATTGTAGCAGAGTACTGCAGCAGCCCGAGTACTGCAATGGTACTATTCAACGAAGGGGTCTTTGGGTCAAAAAATAAACATAAAAAAACTAAATTCAGATTATTCACTCTAAAACTTGGATTCATAGAATTGATATTAAAACCTTTGAATTAATATCAATTTAATGCATAAAATCAATAACTTCAAGAAAAATATAAAAAAATCATGCTTTTTCTATAATCAATCAATAAATGTTATCTTATATTCAAATCACATAATGAAAAAACTAACAATAGACTCTTGGGATTTGTATACACTATAAACATCTTTCCAAATAGGTTAAGAATATAGGTTTTAAATGCATAAACAACCATCACTGCCATATAAACAACTTTATGTGGTGTCACCCTTTATTGGTGCTAAAAAAACATTAATAAAGGTGGTAAATTTAACAGTGCTAAAAAAAGAACTGATAAAAGGTGCTTTTAATAGCGTTAAAAAAAGTTCTGTTAAAAATACCCTTTTATCAGCACTGATAAAGGTACCCCCTTTATCAATGATTTTTAGCATTGTTAAAAGAACCCCTTTTATCATTGCTTTTTTAGTATTACTGATAAAATGGGGTCTTTATCGCCACTTTTTTACTAGCGCTAATATTTCATTAAAAATATTATATTAATATATAAATATTTTTATATTTATATAAATATAATATATATTTTTAAATATGTTTTAGATACAAATAAATAGTCATTTACACATAATATATAAGATATTTAGTGAAAATGAATTATAAAATAATTAAAAAAAAATTTAATTAATAATTTTTTAATTATTATTGAGTAATAGTCATTTAATAACAATTTGAATATAAAAAAATCAAAAAAGTAATAAAAGATCTAAAATAAGTTGAAAACGTAACTTAAACTTCAAACGACCACAACTTTTCATTCAGGTGTTTTTTAGGCTCTACCACATATAACATTGAATCCCACATTGATCTCTACATACTAATAATATAAGGGAACCCTCTATCACATTTTTCTAGGTCAAAAAAGGCCCAGAAGGCCTCTAAAACTGAGTTTTTTGTCGGGGTACTCTATTTTTTTAACATTTGATAGAATTTCAACCTCTTTTAAGAGGGTATTTTTGCCCATTTTCACTGGGGTCTAATTTGTTTCCAAGTGATTGCATTCATGTTGACATTTTGGTTTTGAAATTATATCGTTTTTCACAATGTACTATTATTTATAATCAAATTATAATAATATATTCATATTTTTTATATATTCACACATAAAAATTTAATTTTATAAATAAATAATTAAACATATTTACATATAAAATATATTTCTCAATATATAAACCTTATCTAAATAAAAAATAATATTCATTTTATTTAAAATACGAATTTTTAAATATTTATACACATACAATTAATGTATATATAATGTTTATATATATATAAATATATTTTTGTGTGTATTGAAAAACATATATATATTTATCTATATATTCTAATATATGTATATAAATATTAATATATAATATATTAAAATAAATATAAATATGTATAATTATATTTATAGACACACACATAAACATATATGTATGTATGTATGTATTTATGTATTTATAAACACACATACACACACAAAACCTATTTTATATATGTATTTATATATATATATATATATATATATATATGGATAAAAAAATAATGAAATATATATAAATATAGGCATGTATCATAAAATAAAGAACAAAACAATATAGGTGAGTGACAAAGGTGAAATATTCCGAGGGAGAGGTCTCAGGTTCAAAACCCACCAAAAGTAGGGGCTTACATGAGCAGGTGAGACAGATGCATAGAACTATTAAAGGGGTGGGGGGAGGCCAGATGGGTTGGTCCACCCTCCAAATTTACAAAAAAAATTATTTTTAAGAATTTAATTTTTTTACTTTTATCAACGCTTTTTGTGCTGATAAAATGATCCTTTATCAACACTAAAAAAGTTTTGATAAAAGGGACCCCCTTTTAACAACACTTTGATTATTAGAACTTTTTTAACGTTGTAAATGCCCTTTTTGTGCGCTTTTAAAGGACATATCTACATTAGTGCATTGAAATCTCAAGTTCGCGTGTCCGATAAAACTTATAATGTACTATCAATAGATCTTACACATAATTGATCACATGATTGAACATTTTGAGGATATATTATTTTCCATTTTGAGAGGTATCACAATAAATAACATATACATCCACTACTATAAAAGTGGCTTTTAACGATGCTAGAAAAGAGAGTTGTCAGTACAAAGAAGCATTGACAATGTAAGGGATCACTACAACAAAATTAAATTTTAAAAGATCTAGAAAAGTCCTTTATCAATGCTAAAAAAGCGTTGTTGATCTAAGCCCTGTTAAAAAGAGGTCATTTTTATCAGTGCTAAAAATGCATTGTAAAAAGTAAAAAAAAATCCTGTAATAGGGGTGATATTCGGCAAGGATTCCACCCCCACCTTTATCACCATTAGACACCCACACCACTCATTTATCACCACTTATCTAGACTTCCTTTGGCCCTTTATCAGTGCTTCGCTCATTCCCACACCCCGCATGTGCCTCTCCTTGGATTCAAATTTGAGACCCCATCCTCATGCACCTGTACCTTTACCACTGCTCTATGTTGCTTTGTTCTCTATTTTATGATATATATATAGTTATATTTTTTATCCATATATTTATTCGTATATTAATATATATTTATATGATTATTTTTAAATACATTTATAAATATATTTTTCATGTATGCATGTTTATAAATAAATAAATAAATACATATATACAACATACATACATTTATATATATTATATATGTGTGTGTATCTATAAATATAATTATACATATTTATATTTATTTACGTATATTATATATTAATATTTATATACATATATTAGAATATATAGATAATATATATTATTTTGTTAATCTAAACACACAAAAAAATATATTTATATATATAAATTATATAAACATTGTATAGGTATATGCATACATTTTTTTTTAAATAAGATGGATATTATTATTTTTAGATATAGTTTATATATTTAGAAATTTTATATGTAAATATGTTTATATATTTATCTATAAAATTAAATTTTTATGTGTAAATATATACAAATATGTATATATGTGTATACATTTAATTATAAATAATAATACAATATGAAAAATGATAAAATTTGAATGTCATAATATCCATATGTGTGTAATCCTTGATAATAAATTGATTCTCTACCAAAAAAAGATAAGAAAACCCCCTTAAATGTGGATGCAATTCTATCAAATGTTAAAAAATGGGGATAAGGTGACAAAAAAACTCAGTTTTGAAGGGATTTTATTCCTTTTTTGACCCCAAAAAAATGATGACCAGGGTCCCTCTTAGTCACCACGGTGTATATCTTTTCGTAAGATTCAATTTTATACATGGTAGATCTCAAATGGACAGTCAAATCAAAAGTTATTCCCATTTGATGTTCGAGTCATTTTTTCAACTTATTTTAGATCATTTATTAATTTATTGATTTTTTTATTATTTTCAAATTGTTATTAAATAAATATTACTCAATAATAATTAGAAAATTGTTAATTAATATTATTTTTAATTATTTTATAATTTTTTTACTAAATATCTCATATATTAACTGTGAAGACATATTTCCTATTATATAAATCAAATTTTATAAAATATATTATATTTATATCAATGTAAATATATTTATATATTAATTAATTATTTTTAATGATATTTTTTTATGAAATATACCTTTTATCATCACTAAAAACAATCATTTTAACATTGATAAAAGACATACTTTTATCAATGTTAAAAAAATGTTGATAGTGGATGTACTTTTATTAGTGCTGATAAATGAGTACTTTTATCAATGTTTTTTAGCGCTGATAAAAGCACCCTTTATCAGTGTTTTTTAGCTCTGGTAAAGGTTAGTTCTGGATAAAACCAAAATTTTGGTAGTGATATTTACATATAAAATATCTTTCTAAATATGTAAACCATATCTAAAAATAAAATTATACATTTTTTTAAAAAAATGTATAAATATACCTGTACAATGTTTATATAATGTATATATATAAATATATTTTTTTGTGTCTGTATTAACAAACTGATGTATATTATCTACATATTCTAATATATATATAAATATTAATATATAATATACGTAAATAAATATAAATATGTATAATTATATTAATATAAACACACACATATATAATATATATAAATCTATGTATTGTTTTATAGTGGGTGCCCTAGACCCAAATTGAATAGTACTTTTGAATACCATATCCTGTCTATGGTTAGATATATATGATGTATTTTTACCATTATAGGGTAGACATTTTTGTGTCCATAATTTAATGGTAATTTCTATATATTAATTTTCGTATCAAAAGGTTATAGAAGATCTCAGACTATAATGAGAACCTTGAGATACTATGACATTAATCTTAAACAAAGGTCCTATAGTCTACATACATCTTATTGACCAGACACAGTAGATGTTTGACTATCAGGTGTTGGAGGCTCATAAGTATTGAGACTTATTCTCATGAAGTTCGCACTTGATGATCTCTAGTAGTGAGATCATGAGGATATACCTGCCAATAGAAACACCACATGTTTGGGGTGTCATTGGTTCTTCTCATCTATGGATATGTGTGTTGGTCTCTTAACTTGATATCATTATCAATGTGTGCCATTTGATCACATACTTTGATGAAAGGTGAAAACCATGATAATGAAATTATGATGAGGTAGTTTGTGTTTGGTACCTCATTGGTGGTATGACATTGGTCGAATGGTCAAGAAACGATTTGCCACTTCCAAGTTAAGGAAGTAATATATCTCAGACCTGGTTGAGAAAAATGTTACTACCTTAATAAGTCTTTGGCCAAAGTAGTCGAAAGGTAAATCCATCCAGTTATATCAACAAATAATAAAGTGAGATAAGGGTGATGACACAAGTGTGTTCCCTTTATGAGATATCTAAATACAAAGAGATTATATTACATAGTAAGTGTTCATAGGTTGGTTTTAGTTGCTATGAAAATTATTATCTCTTTAGGGGCCTTGATGAGTTACTAAACTCTGCTCTTGGTCTATAGATTTTATTCACTACTATTAAGATAAGGGCTTAGAGGGTCACACACAATAATGTATTCAAGAATCCACCCTATTCAATTGAATAGGTATTCTAAACATGGTGGGCCCTACCATAGGGTCTGAGTGTTGTCCAAGTTATCGATCACTGATAAATAAATAAATTTATTATTATTCAAGTTATGAATAATAGGTTGAATTTATTTAAAGTATTTAAAAGTTAAGTAAATATAAGAAAATAATAATCGAATGAATATTATTTTAATATTTTAGGTTTGTTTAATATTAAGAAGGAATTATGAGTCAAGTTAAATGACTCAAGTTTATCACATAATATATATTTTAAATATATCATAGGCATGCAATTAAATAATAAATAATAATGACGCAGTTTAGTTCTTCATAATTATTTATTTAATGGAAATTTAATAAATGGGGGTCGGGGAACCCAACTAGGTATTTTATAAATCCACTTTATATAGGAGGAGAGAGGCTCTTGCCCTGCACTATTCATAATGAGAAATCTAGAGCCTCTCTCTCCTCTCCTTCTTTCTAGAGAGAGAGACTCTCGATCTAGGAGTTCTGATTGAGTTCTCCCTTCACATTGAAGGAACGTCGATGCAGTGGTCATTGGGGCATTGAAGGCATTGTCGGATCTCCGTGCTAGCACCCATAATTTGATGATCGACGCTTCTGTGGAATTTTGAAGCATGTGTGGATGATCTAGAGGGATCCTACTATGAATCCTTCAAGAAACGATTGTCAGCAACGAGTTACTGTCGAGCGCCGCTTCAGATCTGAAAAGGTATTTTTTTTACCTTTATGTGATGTTTTAATTTACGTGATATCCTTGGACCGTATCGGGGCACAGATTGTCATAGAATGCAAGTTCCATCACCCTGACGATAAAAAAATTAAAATCCCTGGCCCACCAAATTCCATTGAGCACCTCGGTTCCTTCAATTGGTATCAAATGAATTGTATAAAATTTCTGAGCAAAGAAAAATTAAATTGATTTAAATTTAAGTAGATAATTTTATTTATGTCCCAATGGTGTATACCATGCGTCAATCTGATTTCAGACATCCAAGTTACAATCATTCAAATTTTTTAATATGGATCATTTTTTGGTTATCGGGTATTAAATTTTTTGAATTTGTTCATTGGAACACTTCCACTATAATGTTTTTATTTTATTTTATTATAATAATAATAATTATTTTTATTTTTATTGTAATAATAATATTTATTGTTATAATAAAAGGTTAATTGATTAACCTTTGAAAAATATGTAAATCGTGTGGATTTTGTCTCAAAATAAACAAAAAATGAAAGCAGCCAGTAGTTGTTTTGGGTGGAATAAAAAAACTTGAAATAGAGGGGACATGCCTTTTGAAATCCAACTCCTTCTCACTAGAATGAGTTGCACCGACCAAATCCGACCTCCCTCCTCTGCGGGCATCCGTCTCCAGTAAGCCACCCTCCCTGCTCCCGGCGCACAGTCGAGCTGGCCGCCCACTGGATCCAGTACCTCCCGATGGTTCCCCTCTGGCGAGGATGAGAAGCCATGCCACCACCCCCACCGGCTTCTGCACAAGCTGCTCCCCTGGACGAGCGCCGCTCTATGCCGCTTATAGACACTCACCGTATGCCACCCAGTGTCGATGGCTGGATAGCCCTCCTCTGCGGCGTCTCTTCCCACTGGATCAGACCAAAAGCCGCCCCTTAGTCTAGGGAACCAGCCGCACCGGTGAGGCATGCTTCCATCGCGGTCATCACCCGACTAGGCTGCCACTCATCACTCGATCAGGCCACCACCCATCACGGATGACTCTCACCACCCAGATGAGGCGGAGCCTCCCTCGTCGGTCCAGATTCGAGGATTTCCCCTTTCAGACCACCGTTGTGAACCCGGAGGACGCACCACCGCCTACTCGGTCCACCGCGAGCCCCTCCGCTGGTAATCCACAGCCGGACCACCCAGATCCATCCAAGTAGCATCATAACTCCCCTCTGTCATGCGGTGACTGCCTCCATAGTGCAAGGTAAACCGACGGTTCGATTTGATCCACCTAAAATGGGTCCGAGTGGGTCTACCTGACCCAATACTAGTTTGGGTAGACCTGCCTCACCAGAATAGTCCAGGACACCCGGCCTAGTGCGCGACCTTCAATGAGTCAGGGTGGGGTTTTCGGGCTTGATCAGCTATTTTAATTATTGAAAATTAATTAATTTAATTTTAACATTAAATTAAATTAATTAGTATATTAATTTTGGTTTAAAATCTATTTTAATACTCAGGAAAAAATAATTAAATTTTAGTACTAAATTAAATTAATTAATTAATTTATTTTTTGGTATAAAATTAAATTAATTACATAATTTAATTTTTGGTATAAAATTAAATTAATTAGGGGACTAAAATGTAATTAAATTATTTGAATTTTAATTAATTTATTTAATTTAATTAATATACCCTTGTACTTAATTTATTATAATTTAATTTTTATCATGTATTTAGTTTTACCCACTTACTGGTTTTGATCACCTACCTGTGTATGTCTGCAATTATTTATTTAATTAATTATTTAATTATGTGCGATGTTTGTAATTAATTAAATGAAGGTTTGTGTATCAAATTTTTTGTCAATATGTATAAGGTCCTACGCTCCCAATTTTATCTGATGTACTTTGCTCCCCCAGTTCCCCTTGCTTGCATATGAGTATATTTGTACAATTAAAGAAGAGGGTGAATGACGTGGACCCCGCCAAGATGAGGTAGTTCTCCATGATGAGGATAGTGTAAAACACAAAAAACACAATGACGAGGCGGTACTCCAGATGGGAGAAGAATTACTGGACAGGAAGAGCTGCATCACAAGTCAAGTGACGACTCATGTATTATGCCCCTATGTCGTTTTAGATTCTCAATACCACTCAGGTAGATATTTACTTTATGCATTTATTTATCATTTTATACATTTTATAAGAGAAGAAAAATATATAAAATAATAAATAATAAAATGTATAAAGAAGCGACATATGTTTTTATATTAATGTTCAGTTGTCAGCGCGACAACATAAAATGAACAAGATTAATAGAAATGGATTACATTCGTCAAGAGAGAAAAATAAAAAACACTCAAAGAAATATTAATCCATTATCACCTTTTATCATTCAATTTTGAACAAAATCGGGTGTTTGGGGTGCTTGTCATGAAAAAGATAAGGGCGACTCTTACTACTAGGGAGTTCTAATGAGAGTGGTTGGATAACTTAACTAAAGTGGTAGTAAGGATTAGCCAAAGAAAACTTGCTATCGTTTTAGATGCAAGTTTTTGAGAAAATCAAGATTATGATTTTAGAAGCCAATAATTCACTCAACAGATCAAGGAACCATGAGTTAATGTGGTTGACCAACCAAACTCCTACCTTGAACCCTCTAAGTAGTGGCATAGCCAAATCTTGTAGACTATGAGGGGAGGTTTAGGGATCCTTTCCACTAGAATACCCAAGTGACAGAGTATTCCCATTCTAGTACAGAAGGTTTCTAGAATTTGATAAAATAGTGGGAGACATTTAATGATACAATTAAACAATAATGACTAATTTGGTATTCAAGATAAAAGTAAAAATCTTCTATATTTTATTTTTGTAGAAAAATGGCAAGTAATACCACAAGATAAACTATGATAAATATTAGACAAAGTAAATGTCCAAACTAGCATGAATTTCTGAGTGTATTAGAGCCGCTTGCACACAATACTACTATATAGGAAATTCAAGGTACTAGTGTCCCAATACCTATTAATCCACCTCAGGAGGTGAGGGTGTTAGATTTTTTATAGGAGACTCATGTATATAGCATATGATGGTTATGTCATTATACCATCACTATCATCCAATGCTAGTTGCAGTCACTACATCAGGACATGGGTGATATAACATTTAGTCTCATCTCCAAAAATTTTACGAGGAGAAAGTGAAGCAAGATATGAGGGTGATAAATTACACTGGCTTATGTGTAAATATGAAAGGTGGATCATGATCTTTCAAGGAATCTCCCTCTTAGACCCATTTACTCAGGTTTCATTTTAGTTTACAAAATGAATAGGATGGAGTAAAGGCATAATTACCTTTTAGGTAAGGTTCTCCAAGTAATAGGAATATAAAAGATAGATTAATCTTTAATTCTTATGGACAAAAAATTGAAAGACAAGGAAAAAAGGCCAAGAAAATGGCATTCCAAAGGCACATTTTCAAACTCTTTCAATGAAATGAGGTTGGATATTAAACAAGAGGTTATTTGCATCACATAACTTGAAATAAATTCTATGGAAGTTAAAAGCAATGAACTCAATTTAAGAAGAAAGTACCTGCTTCTTCAGGTATATTCATCAATGTAATGTTTTATTCATACTTTTTGGGTATTTAATAAAATATGAATTTCACATATATGTATTGAAATATGGTAACCAAGTAAGTAATATAAACTTTACAATAAGTAAGGTGTCTTCTTCAAACAGCTGAGAAAGGGTGATTCCTAAGCTGGCAGTGAGAAACACATAACTTCTAATTTCCAAGTGAATGATTCTAGTAGAAAAAGTTATTGAGTATAAACAAAATATTTATCTCATGTGTCCTTTGGATATAAGGAGACATTATTCCAAGTTTAGGAATGAATGTTGTTTGTGGTGTATCATTCTCAAAAAATAGTTCAGTGATAATTGAATCATAGGCAATAAGTGATGAATATAAAAATGTAAGACTTTTACCGAGTTATGGAAAGATAATTATTTGATAAGTAAAAATAAAAATGGATTTCAAGGATATATACAGTTTGGTATTTAGTATTGGTAAAACTAAATACTTTTGGTATTATCGACGTATTTAGTTTGGACAAAGAAACCTTTAGAAATAAAGGTATGCCACAAAGCTTCTGGAATTAGTTCAACAAGAGAGCATGAACTATTACAAGGGTGAGCTAGTGGTATATATACTTCATAACATTACTTTAAGTAATTAAGGAATGATAAAGTAGATTATAAACAAGGTTAGAAGATAAGAGTTACTTCAGACCGACATGTTGAAGAATATCTTATCCAAATATTCATCGATCATGATAATTTAGCATGGAGTAATTCCTAAATGCACATTACCTTATCTACATCACGACATTGATGCTAAGAAGAAGGATCGATGAAAAGTCTTACATGTTAATATTTTTCAACAAAATATTGCAAGGATTAATTCCTAAACACACATTTTATACATCAGAGTCATGATGTAAATAGTATCAATATTACAACTTGCAAAAAATTCCATTATATTTCAATATGTGATTTGAAAATAATGTCAAAATCCCATAACCATATGACAACTATAAATGAAAAATGGATATCATATGAGTCATAGTATGATGGAAATCCATTATGTCATATGACATGTGTTTAGATGCAAAGAGTTTGTTAGGATATAAACAAACTTGCATCAAGCTAAACACATTGTGCATTTAAGTAACTATACTAACAGTTTCTTATGATATTAAATAAATCCATTAAATAATAAAGTGGTAGTCAATTGATATACTACATTTATATAAAAGGGTGAAAATCTCTACTTGAGATAGTGGGATAAAGATTGACTTGGGTTTAGTCAATGCTAGAGATACACAAGTAGTCAGCATAGGAACAAGTTCCATAAGTTCATGTGGAAGAGGAATGTTCCAGAGACACATACTGCATAGGAAGTTTAAAACCACGGTGATGGTTTTATATTCACCATGGCCAATGATACATTATTCAGCGAGAATAATTCCTACAATTAAGTAGTATATGGAAGTAAAATAAGATTGACAAGTTCAATTAAAATTCAACAATGGACTCCATGTATCAAATTGAAAAGGGGATTATTATTTTGAATACTACGGTGGGTATTCAAGTAAGATGATACATGGATGGTACGGGTGATGCAATAATAAGGCTTGATTGGTTATACCAAGTCATTATTCCTAAATCCATTATAATTTTACTTATCATAGCTATTTTCTAGGATCATTTTATTGAGAATTAGATGTCATGACCACCAATCATGGAAGGTGTCTATATGATGAAACCAGAAAGGTATGGTCACGTGATATAATTCTAATAAAGGTTGCAATTTATTGAAATCAAGTTTAGGATTGAAGTAAGAAACATGATCATAGAATATTAATTTGGAATGAATCTTTTCTATGTGTCTACCAGAGGTCGGTGGGAGCATCATTGTTTTCCAAGTGGAGTATGTTTGAAAACATATAGAAAATAGATATTGGTCTTACAGTTAGTTAATACTGGGATAAAAGTAATTCTATAGTGATTGAATTAAAGTAGTTACCTAAGTTCTAGGGAACCAGATATAATGAGGTAGATCTAATTATTTAATGGACTTATTCAATAATACATATAGTAACATGTATTGAAAAATAAAAGTTGAAAAATTCAAGAGAATAATTATGGCTAGTGTCACATGGCATAAATCTCTCCTTGTAGACATGCAACGACATAGGAGGATATTAAGTGGTAAGTTGAATTATATATGCTTCAGTGATAGATCAATCATATATTTCATGATATGTACAAGGAATGATATTTCCAATATATACTTTATAGTAGGAAAATATCATTTATTTACAAAAGAACTAAAAGTAAAGCAGTCAGTACTATCTAATTGTACTCGGTAAAGTACAAATGATATGTATATGGTATATAGAGAGGAAGAGAAACTAGTTTTTGGTGGGACACAAAATAGCATTCCTTAGATCAACATGCTCTAATATCACAGTTAGGATAAGAAGATGAGTAATGAAAGCTTATATAAGCTAGTGGTTTTCATACTTACAAAAACCAAGTACGTTGCATCTTTTTAGGTAGCTAAAAAGAAATTATTAAATTAAATGATTTGTTCTAGATCTTGGAATTGAGCCTACAAGTAAAGTCTTATAATAATGATAATTTTTTTGCTAGTATAAGACAAGATGTCAAGCTTTTTCATTGGACGAAAGGAATATACTCAAGGTTTCCATCTCTTGAGAAGTTTTACTCAATGAGATGGGATCGTATATAGCAGAATATCCAGGTGGTGGAAACATAGTAGTCCAAAAAACTAAAGCCATGACTAAGTAGAAACATGATCTTAATCATGTGAAAGCTAATAAGGTTCATTATCAAGTTGGATCTAGTGCAAGTAAGAGTGTTGTAATAGTGGGTTCCCTAGACCCAACTTGAATAGTAATTTTGATTACCACATCTTATATATAGTTAAATATACATGATGTATTCTTACCATTACAGTGTAGAATTTTCTACGTCTGCTATTTAATGGTAATGTACATAGATTGATTTTGATATCAAAAGGTTATAGAAGATCCCATACTATAATTAAAACCTTGAGATACTATGACATTAATTTTAAACAAAGGTCCTATAGTCTAGATACATCTTTCTAACTGGATATAGTAGATGTTTAATTATCATGTGCTGGGGGCTCATAAGCATTGAGGCTTCTTCTCATGAAGTTCGTACTTGGTGATCTCTAGTAGTGAGATCATGATAATAGACCCTCCAATAGGAACACCACGTGTTTTGGGTGTCATTGGTTGTTCCTATCTATGGACATGTGTATTGGTATCCTAAATTGAGATCATTAGCAATGTGTTCCATTTGATCGTGTACTTTTATGCAAGGTGAAAACCATGATAATGAAATTGCGATGAGGTAGTTTATGTTGGGTATGTCATTGGTGGTATAAAATTGGTTGAATGGAAAAGAAAGGTTTCGTCTTAGTTGAAAGGTAAATCCATCTGGTTAGATCATCAAATAATAAAGCGAGATAAGGGTGATGACACAAGTGTGCATCCAAATTTATGAGATATCTAAAGACAAAGAGATTATATTACACAGTAAGTGTTCGTAGGTTGGTTTTAATTGCTATGAAAATACTTATCTCTTTAGGGGCCTTGATGGGTTGCTAGACTCTGTTCTTGCTCTATGGATTTTATTCAGTACTATTGAGATAAGGGCCTAAAGGGTTATACACAATAGCATATTCAAAAATCCTCCCTATTCAGTTGAATAAGTATTCTGGACATGGTTGGCCCCACTATGGGGTCTGAGTGTTGTCCAAGTTATTAATCACTGATAAATAAATAAATTCAATATTTTTAATGTTATTAATAATTAGGTTGAATTTATTTAAAGTATTTATAAGTTAAGTAAATATGAGAAAAATATTAATTGAATGAATATTATTTTAATTTTCTAGGTTCATTTAATATTAATCGGGAATTACGAGTTGAGTTAAATGAATTGGGCTTATCACACAATATATATTTTAAATATATTACAAGTATGTGATAAAATAACAAATAATATTGAAGTAGTTTAGTTTGTCATAATTATTTATTTAGTGGACGTTTAATAAATGGGGGTCGGGGAACCCAACCAGATATTTTATAAATCCACTATATATAGGAGGGGAGAGGCTCTTGCCATGTACTATTCATAGTGAGAAATTCATAGCCTCTCTCTCTTATCTCGCTTTCTAGAGAGAAATACTCTTGATCGAGGAGTTTGGACTGAGTTCTCCATAAAAAATTGATGGCATGTTGGTGTGATGATCATTAGGGTGTCGAAAGCGTTGTCAAATCTCCGCGCTAGCACCTAGAATTTGATGATCGACACTCCAGCATATTTTTGAAGCATGTGTGGATGATCTAGAGGAATCCTACTATAGATCCTTCAAGAAATGATCACCAGCAATGATTTGTTGTTGATTAACACTTTAGATCTATAAAGGTATGCTTTTTAGTTTACTTTTATGTGCTTTTTTAATTTACATGAGATCCTCGGACTATATCGGGGCTAGGATCATTAGAGACAATAAGTTTTTTCATCCTAACAATCAAAAATTTTAAAATCCCTAGCCCATCGGCTTCCACTGAGCACCTCACACTATGGGAAAAATGGATAATAGCGACGGGTTATTTGCGACGAGAATTATTCCCATCGCAAATACCTTACATAAAGGCTTATTTGCGACGGGAAACTATTCCCGTCGCAAATAAGCTGTTATTTGTGACGGGTTTCTTTTACCCGTCGCAAATGGGTGGCACAAAATGCACGCCAAACCGTGCGAAATTTATTTGCGACGGGGTTCTAACCCCGTCGCAAATAACCGGTGACGGTTAAAGACTATTTGCGACGAGTTTCTTTTAACAGTCGCAAATGGTTTGGCGCGAAATGCGCGCGAAACAGCGCGGAATTTATTTGCGACGGGGTTCTAACCCCGTCGCAAATAACCGGCGGCGGTTAAAGAGTATTTGCGACGAGACTGTAGTCCCGTCGCAAATCTTCCGACGACATGAGTTATTTGCGACGGGACCCGTCGCAAATAAGCTCGTCGCAATTAATCTAACCTATAAATACTGCCAACCGTTACAATTTTTTTTTACTCTGAACTTCTTATGACTATCAGTTGTAAATTTTTTTTTTCCGACTTCGAGGAGTCAGTTGGTGGTGTCTTACAACTACAGTGGCTCGACATTGACATCAAATTTAAGGTTTTTATCTGAATTTTAATTTAATATTTATTTTATTTATTTATTTTAAATTTTTATAATTTTTTTTTCTGATTTCTAATTAGAAATAATTATGAATAACTATTAATAATTAACAGTAGTTAGAGACCATTAAACACTAATTAATTTAAAATAGTTAGCTGTAATTACAATTAATTAGCAGTAATTATGAAAAATAAAAATTAATTTGAATTAATTAATAATAATTAGAAATAATTAACATTAATTAGTAATAATTAATAATAATTACCAATAATTATCAATAATTACCAACAATTAGTAATAATTAACAATAATTAGTAATAATTAGTAATAATTCTCAATATTTACTAATATTTACCAATAATTGTCAATAATTGTCAATATTTTTCAATAATTAACAATATTTACCAAATTTACCAATAATTGCCAATAATTGTCAATAATTGCCAATAATTGTCAATATTTACCAATAATTAGGAATAATTACCAATAATTAGGAATAATTATGAATAACTATTAATAATTAACAGTAGTTAGAGACAATTAAACACTAATTAATTTAAAACAGTTAGCTGTAATTACAATTAATTAGCAGTAATTATGAAAAATTAAAATTAATTTGAATTAATTAATAATAATTAGAAATAATTAACATTAATTAGTAACAATTAATAATAATTACCAATAATTACCAATAATTACCAATAATTAGTAATAATTAACAATAATTACCAATAATTAGTAATAATTAGTAATAATTAGTAATAATTATCAATATTTACTAATATTTACCTATAATTGTCATTAATTGTCAATATTTTTCAATAATTACCAATATTTACCAATATTTACCAATAATTGCCAATAATTGACAATAATTGCCAATAATTGTCAATATTTACCAATAATTAGGAATAATTACCAATAATTAGTAATAATTATCAATAATTAGTAATAATTACCAATAATTACCAATAATTACCAATAATTTGTAATAATTAACAATAATTACCAATAATTAGTAATAATTAACAATAATTAGTAATAATTACCAATAATTGCCAATAGTTGTCAATATTTACCAATAATTACCAATACTTGTCAATATTTACCAATAATTAGGAATATTTACCAATAATTAGGAATAATTTCCAATAATTAGGAATAATTACCAATAATTAGGAATAATTACCAATAATTAGGAATAATTACCAATAATTAGGAATAATTACCAATAATTAGGAATAATTACCAATAATTAGTAATAATTACCAATAATTACAAATAATTACCAATAATTACCAATAATTAGTAATAATTACCAATAATTACCAATAATTAGTAATAATTACCAATAATTAGTAATAATTACCAATAATTAGTAATAATTAACAATAATTAGTAATAATTAGTAATAATTACCGATAATTAGTAATAATTAACAATAATTAGTAATAATTAGTAATAATTAACAATAATTACCAATAATTACCAATAATTAACAATAATTACCAATAATTAGTAATAATTAACAATAATTAGTAATAATTAACAATAATTAGTAATAATTAACAATAATTAGTAATAATTAGTAATAATTACCAATAATTGCCAATACTTGTCAATATTTACCAATAATTAGGAATAATTACCAATAATTAGGAATAATTACCAATAATTAGGAATAATTACTAATAATTAGGAATAATTATCAATAATTAGTAATAATTACCAATAATTAGTAATAATTACCAATAATTACCAATAATTACCAATAATTAGTAATAATTAACAATAATTACCAATAATTAGTAATAATTAACAATAATTAGTAATAATTAGTAATAATTACCAATAATTGCCAATAGTTATCAATATTTACCAATAATTACCAATACTTGTCAATATTTACTAATAATTAGGAATATTTACCAATAATTAGGAATAATTACCAATAATTAGGAATAATTACCAATAATTAGGAAGAATTACCAATAATTAGCAATAATTACCAATAATTAGGAATAATTACCAATAATTAACAATAATTAGTAATAATTACCAATAATTAGAAATAATTACAAATAATTAGTAATAATTACCAATAATTAGTAATAATTACCAATAATTAACAATAATTACCAATAATTAACAATAATTACCAATAATTAGGAATAATTACCAATAATTAGGAATAATTACCAATAATTATGAATAATTACCAATAATTAGGAATAATTAGTAATAATTATCAATAATTACCAATAATTAGTAATAATTATCAATAATTACCAACAATTAGTAATAATTACCAATAATTACCAATAATTAACAATAATTACCAATAATTACCAATAGTTACCAATATGTACCAATAATTACCAATATTTACCAATAATTACCAATATTTACCAATAATTACCAATATTTACCAATAATTAGGAATAATTACCAATAATTAGGAATAATAACATTATTACTTTATTAGTATATTTTATTATTAATATTAAAATAATATAATTTTCTATATTATATACAATTCTCCTTTCATCTGTGTGTTTAACATTCTGTCTCCACATGTAATATTTGAATTCTTTTTCAAAATTATCAACCTACTCACCAATGGAGAGGTGAAAGTGAATGCAAATATTACATGTGGAGACAGAATGTTAAACACACAGATGAAAGGAGAATTGTATATAATATAGAAAATTATATTATTTTAATATTAATAATAAAATATACTAATAAAGTAATAATGTTATTATTATATAATTAATATTTATGAAAAAATAATATTAGTATTATTAAAATAATAAAAAATTTAGATAATATTAAAATTATCAATATTTGTAACAGGTTTTTCTTTATTCTTAACATGTCCAATTCTTAAAGGGTCAATTCTTAGGTCTATCCTAATAAAAAGTTTACGTCAGTCGTGTCTGATGTAAACTCTATAATTATCCTTTCTTGAATGTTTTTTCTAACAAATTATTCAAAACCAGTAATGCTTTTATATTTTATAGAAAAACATGGAACAACGAGGTCGTCAACAGTCATTATTAGATGACCGCATATGGATAAATCAATGTAGAGATCCAAATAGTTCTGGTTTAAATCCAGTATATATAGAGGGTGTGGAGAATTTTTTATCATTTGCGGCATCAAATCTAGAATTTGTTTCAGAAGGCACAATAAAATGCCCTTGTAGAAAATGTGCATTAAGAACGTTTGACACGTTTGACAAAGTGGGGGAACATCTCTTGCGTTTTGGTTTTCAACCAGATTATGTTTTTTGGTATCAACACGGTGAACGCAGTTCCAGAGTAGGTGATACCAACTTGATTCCGGATCCATCCTGGTTTCAAGATTTAGTACATGATGTTGCAGGTTCATCTGTTCAACATACATAAACTCCGGCTGATATAACTTCAAATCCTGAGTTGGCACCGTCTGAATTTTATGAGTTGTTGAGGTCTGCTGAGGATGCATTATATCCTGGCTGCAAGATGAGAAAATTAGAAGCAGTTGCAAAATTTATGGCTATCAAATCAGATAACGGAATGTCAAACACCTATTTTGACAAGATATTTTCTTTGCTTAAAACACTGTTATCTGAAGGAAATGTTTTGCCTGCAAATTACTATGAGAGTAAGAGGCTGGTTTGAAATTTGGGACTTACTTGTCAGAAGATTCATGCATGTTCAAATGACTGCATTTTATATTCTGGGGAAAATGAGTCATTAGATAGTTGTCCCACATGTGGGCAACCGAGATATAAAAAAGGGAAACATGGGAAGTCTAGTTTGATTCCTGTAAAACAGTTGAGATATTTTCCTCTTACATCTAGACTACAGTGTTTATTCATGTATAAGAATACAACGACAATGATGTCATGGCATAAAGTGAATATTTCAACCGGTAAAAGCTTGAATCATCCAGCCGATGGTGATTCATGGAAACATTTTGATAGAGTGCATCCATACTTTTCTTTAGAAGCTAGAAATGTTCGACTGGGCCTTTCCACTGATGGTTTCTGTCCGTTCGGATCTTATGGTAGTTAGTATTCATGTTGGCCTATTTTTTTAACTCTGTACAATTTACCTCCATGGAAGTTGATGAAGAATCCCTATATCTTTTTTGAATTTACTAATTCCAGGACATCTGAAGAAGAATATTGATGTTTATTTGAAACCATTGATTGATGAATTAAGTTTATTGTGGAGTACTGGTGTCAGTACATATGATGTTGCTACGAAACAAAATTTCATACTAAGATCAGCATTGATGTGGACAATTAGTGACTTCCCGGCTTATGGGATGTTATCTGGCTGGAGTACACATGGTCAAAAATCATGTCCTTAATGTATGGGAGAGAACAAAGCATTTATGCTCATTCATGGAAAGAAACCTTGTTATTTTGACTGTCATCGCAGATTTCTTCCAGCTGATCATCCTTTTCACAAAAATAGATCTCATTTAAGAAAAGGAACAGTTGAAAGGGATGGACCTCCAAAAATGCTATCAGGTTCAGAGTTAAAATCAGTTGTATTTTCATTACCTCCCATCACTTTTGGTCCCATAATAAACCAACATAAAATTTCTAGTTTTGGGAAAGAACACAATTGGATTAAATGTAGAATATTTTGGTATTTGACATATTGGTCTGATTTGTTGGTCCGCCACATGTTGGATGTCATGCATATTGAGAAGAACTGTTTTGATAATTTGTTTCATAGAGTTTTGGATACGCCAGGAAAGATCAAAGACAATGTAAATGCATGTTTAGATCTTGCCCAAATTTATAGGCGTCCAAAACTGGAACTGTTTGAGAATGTCAGAACAGAAAGGTTACTGAAACCAAAAGCAGCTTACATACTGTCTAAAGAAAACCATTTATTATTTTGTCAGTGGATTACATATTTGAGACTTCCAGATGACTGTGCTTCCAATTTGGGTAGATGTGTAAAGAATGGTCATATTACTGGATTAAAAAGTCATGATTGTCATGTTATAATGGAAAGAATTATACCCATTGGATTAAGGGGTCTATTGAATTATGTGATTTGGGATTCCATAACAGACATTTCATATTTTTTTTTGGACATTTGTGCGGCTACAGCAGATTATGATGCTCTATGAAAACTTGAAGAAGATGTTGTTGTAATTATATGTAAACTGGAAAAAATATTTCTACCGTCTTTCTTCGACTCAATGGAACATTTGATATTACATTTTCCATATGAATCCAAATGTGGAGGTCCAGTACAGTTTTGATGGATGTACCCATTTGAAAGATGCATGCAAAAATTGAAAAGAAAAGTACGTAACAAAGCATCTGTTGAAGGATCTATTGCAGAAGTTTATTTGCAAGAGGAAATATCTTTTTTCTGCTCCCATTATTTTGAATCTGAGTATCCTTCAAAACACAACCGAATGGGACGGAATGAGAGGAATATTGATGAAATCGACAATCACTTATCTGTTTTCAACCAGCTAGAGCTTGGTTTTGGTGGAGTTCATGAACGCTGGCTTTTGGATGATGAACATCACAGAGCTCATATGCATGTTCTGCTCAACTGTGAAGAGATGACATCAGTTGTACTATAAGTGTTTATATCACTTATTCTATCATTTATGTTACAGTAAATAACCTTTTTTTTATAGGCTGTATGATAATTATATCAAGAAACAAATTCCACAAATTACAGCAGCTGCTCTCGAAGAATGCCGACAGAAAAATTTCTCTCATTGGTTTCAAAAACTGGTAATATAAATTCTTTATCTTTTAGCAACTCATTCAATGTATAGTTTACTATATTGATAATTATTTCACAAATTTTCAGGTGCCTCGACATGCTGATAAAATTGACAAACGACTGTGTATATTGAGTAACCCACCTTCCAAACTTGTTAAAACTTATAATGCATATGTGCTGAATGGATTTAGATTTCATACACATGCATATGGGGAATAAAAAAAAACAATGAACAGTGGAGTTAGCTTGAGAGGATCTCATTATCGAGAAAATGAAGTTGACTTTTATGGCATGCTTGATGAAATCATTGAACTCAGTTATCTTGGACAACATTACATAACCATGTTCAAATGTCAGTGTTTGGATACATAGAGAGGCGCACGTGTTCATCCAACTCATGGAATCATCGATATTAAATGTAAAAGTGTTCTCGCAGTAAATGAACCATTCTTATTGGCTCAACAGGCACATCATGTTTATTACGCAAAGTACTGTGCTACATCAAGAGACTTGACTGATTGGTGGAGTATAATAAAAATCAAAATTCGAGACAATCAGTTTAGTCAAAGTCAATGTGCTTTCACTGATGTGCAAGGAATTGAAGTTTTTCAAGAGAGTACTCAAAATAAATCTTTTTTAAAAAGATACATGAGTATCGATGATGACACCCCACATTTAAGAGTCGGTGATGACGATGATGTTAATGATGTCACATATGAATTTGAAATGGTAAGAGATGAAGAAACTGGAACTCGAATGGATATCGATGATGTTGAGGAGGAATATGAAGATGACATTGACATATATGAAGATGATGATGAAGATGAACACTGATAGAATTACATGGTAGTTATATATAATCATAACTAATATATATGTATATATAATAGTAATTATCAATTATTTGCTAACAACATTAAAATTTTCTATTTCAGATGGACGAAGATGCATTTTGTGAGTTGACGGATGCTGAACTGTCTTTCGATGCGGATGACTTGCTGGCAGATGACCCTCAGCCTGCAGGCACTTCAGGGAGTACGCGGAGGGGGCGTGGTCTTACACGATTGATGATTCCTGACCCCATCCCCGAGCGACGTCCACGTCTTGGGTTTGATCCATGCACACAGAGGTGTGATAACCTATGTGATAACCTGTGGATTCGACTAAGATTTCATTAATCTATTCACATAATAAATGTTTATTATTTTTACAGTTTTCCGCATATAGCAATCGGATAGGGAATCGCTATTTTGCGCAACTATTTCTCTCAGCCTTGGACCACATGGGAACAGTTCCCATTGATGTGCAGCAGGCCATGTTCGGCCATTGGTTGGTACGTATGTAAATAAATAATTTTTATTTTAAAAATTATTTCATTTCTAACTTGATATTTTTATTTATTTGTAGGATTTATGGTATCCAATCGAGGATACCATGCGTGGCGCCATCCACGATGCATGGGAGGTGGTCATGCGTGATCGCTTTCGTCAGTTTTTGCACAACTTGAGGAGAACGGCCATGAAGAAAGTAGGAGTATCTGTTTTTGATGACTCCTGTAGAGCGCACCGACCATAGTACATTTCATCCCACGTATGGGATGGATTATGTGCGCAATGGTTGAGTGATGACTTTCAGAGGAGATCATCGGTGGGGAGGCAAAATCAGGGGAGACAGGAGGTGACTCATCGAGATGGGAGTCGTACTTTCAGTAATCATAGACAGCATCTGGTATGTACATTATTTATAAATATTTTATATAACTATAAATATTAACAATTTATTTTTTATTCTTATAGGCTGTCGAGCACCCCGATATTATGGAGTACGACGTATATCGAAGGATGTATAGTGATCCTGCTACTGGGGAGCTCAGAGGTGATCGTCAGCGTCATGTCGTGGTCAGTATTTTTTTTTTCAAGTTTAAAAATTAACAGCATATAATATATTCACAATTTTAATTTTAAATTGAAACTACAGGAGTCATATGAGGCCGCAGCATCACAGACCCAGCCTGAGAGTCAGGCCGAGTCATCAGATCAGACCAGTGGCCGTCAGTTTGATGAGGCGGCATGGATGCAGGCCGCCCAATATGCCTTCGAGAAGGGCTGGGTAGTTGGTATCAGCTCTCGACTGACTCCCGGAGATTATTATGGCAGTGCTGCGATGTCGGCGTCCAGCTCGAGAGGAGCTCGTGCATCTTCTTCTGCTACACAGTATGAGGATCAGTTGCGATCTCAGACTGCACTGATAGAGAGTCTCTGATAGGAGCAGGAGGAGATGCTCCAGTAGCAGTAGTAGCATGAGGAGGAGCGTCGACGCCAACAACAGCTGTACGAGGAGCAGATAAGTCGGTGGCAGCAGCAGCAGCAGGAGCAGATGGAGTACATGCGCCGACTCACTCGTGCTTTAGGGATGGAGTTTCCTCCACCAGCATATGTAGATCCCCCCTCCCCCTCCCCCCCTCCCCCCTCCCCCCCTCCTTCAGATTAGAGTTTGTTTTTATGTTATAAAGTTTGTTAAATCAAAATATGATTTTTTTTCTATTCGTAGTTTATGTCTCATTATAAAATATAAATAATATTATATTTTGAAATAACAATATTAATATGAATAATAATATTATTTATATTTTATAATATTAAATTATATATATATATATTAAAATTTTATAATATTAAAATTTAATTATATGTTTTTGTAATATTTGAATTATTTTAATATTTGAATGTATTATAATTTTATTATTATTATATTAATTAAAATAACTTATTAATATTTTTTTTATTTATGAATTATAATTCTAATATTATTATATTAATTAAAATCATTTATTAATATTTTATTATTTTTTATTTTTGAATTATAATTCTATTATTATTATATTAATTAAAATAATTTATTAATAATTTATTATTTTTATTTGTGAATTATAATTCTATTATTATATTAATTAAAATCATTTATTAATATTTTTTTTATTTTTTATTTTTGAATTATAATTGGATTATTATTATATTAATTAAAATCATTTATTAATATTTTATTATTTTTATTTTTTTATATTATTTGCGACGGGATACTATGCCCGTCGCAAATAGTATTATTATTATATTAATTAAAATAATTTAGTAATATTTTTTTTATTTTTTTTAAAAATTATTTGCGACGGGTCCATCGCAAATTTTTTCTAAAAAGTTTTTTTTAAATATAACGACTAATATTTGTGACGGGAATATTTCCCATCACAAATAATACTTTTAGCGACGAGCCCGTCGCAAATAATTATTGTTGCGACACTGTTTTCCGCAACGGGCTATTTGCGACGGACCCCCGTCGCAAAAGCACATTAGTGACGGGATCCCGACGCAAATGGCCCGTCGCAAATGTCCTTATTTCCAGTAGTGTCAGTACCTTTATGTATGTTGTATATATGTATGTATGTATGCATTTTTTTATTTATAAACATGAATACAAACAAAAAACATTTATAAATGTATTTAAAAACAATCATATAAATATATATAAATATATGAATAAATATATTAATAAAAAATATAACTATATATATATATATAAGTAGATATATCATAAAATAGAGAATAAATCAACATAGATCAATAGTAAAGGTATAGGCGCATGATGGTGAGGTCTCAGGTTTGAATCCAAGGGGAGGAACACATGGGTGTGGGTATGAGCGAAGTGCTGATAAAGGGCCGAAGGAGGGCCAGGAGAGCACTGATAAAAGAGCGAGGTGGGTGCCTAGTGCTGATAAAGGTGGGGGTGGTATCTTTATTGAATATCACCCCTATTTATAGAAAAAATATATTTATTTTACTTTTAACAACATTTTTAGTGCTGATAAAGTCGTATTTTATCCGCATTTTCCTAGTGCTTAGGTCAAAAATTTTTTTAGCACTGATTGTAAGAACCCAAACTTCTTCTAAGGTACGTTGTTGTTTAAGTTTTTGTTAAACTCCCATTTTTTTTGGTTAATGAAATGGATCTTGGGTGTATAAGGAGTCTTAGGGGTGTCCTAGGGGTTTGGGTCATGAAAAGGGAGAAAAGGGAAATCTAGTGTATGTTTCATGGTTGGTGCATGATTAGTAATAATTGTACTCTATAACCATACGATCCTAGGAGGTAGGTACACAATTGAGAAACCGTGAAAAGGGGGAGAATAAAACTATGCAAACTTGGACAGAGCCATTCCTCACGGCCACCACATGGTTTTTCAAACCACATGGGATCCCCAGAAGACCATGCAACCCAGGCCCTCTTGGACAAAGGTTGGGGCATAGTTGGCACATGGTTTATCCAATAATGTAACCAAACTATACACCTCATTAAAAGGGGAAAAAATTCCCATTTCCCCCTTGAGATTTAAGGGATATAACTCGATTTTAATCTATTTATTCCTCCAACAGCCTTGGTGACAAACCCTTCTTCCCCAAGCTTCCAAAGGATCAATATCCCTCATTCTTGAGCTATTAAGAGTGTGTTTGGGTGAAAATCAAAGTTCTGGGTGAGTCTAATGCTCATCTTCCTTCTATTTTCCAAAAAAGTCATTATGTACTTATTCTTCTCCTTTCGAATCCCAAAACCTTATTTTTTAAAAATATTCTAATTTTGGGATTTAAAGGTTGTTTGAGTTTGAATCAAAGGCTAAGATTAAGTGAGTGTTCATCTATGAACTTGAGGTAGGTGGTATACAAGTTATATCTCAAGTCTTTATACCCTACTTTATGTGTATGTGGTTGAGTTGTGGTAACTTCTTACTACCCATTTGGTCTCTTTGTTATAAAATGATTACTGGGTTAATTTAATGATGAATTGAACCCCTCATGATCCTCATGGGATCTGTTGAGGATGAGTAGACTGGGTCTAAGGACACCCATGGGGTGTGCCTCTTTTTTGAACTTATAATTGAGTTTCTAAATGTTGAAATAAAGGGTTAAGAGGTAGTACACTTAATAATTATTCTATAATGTTATAATGGGTTTATGGAATGAAACCAATGATAATTTTGATATCTTTTTAAATGGTATAAGGGGGTGTTTAGCTAAACTTGAATGTGCTAAATGGGGTTTGACATGTATGTGGTAAATGTGAATAATGATTAAATAAGCATGATTATGTGGTAAATGGTATTAATGGTGTGTTATTCTAAGGCTTTACTCCAACGGGTCAGGCTAGACTGATGCTCTAGGACCCACCAAGGTATTTCATGGGTTAGGGTGTCAGACTGAGGCTCTATTCCCCTAACAAATGAAAATTATATGAATGCCTAGACCGAGCCTCTAGGTAAAGTTGATATATATATGATTTTGTACAATAAATATCCCTATGATTTAGGGAACTTGACTCCCCTTGTATGTTCTTTAGTTGACCGACATAGACCGAGGAATGCTTGATGAATATTCGTAACACATGGAACTAATGATGAAAACAACTACTGTGAAACCTGCTAATTAATTGAACTAGATTTATAATTTGTTCATTTTGTTGTTTAACATACTTCCATATGCACTGTTTATACTGGTTATTTTATAGAAACCATTGGTGGTGGCCTACTGAGTTGTATTCACATCTTGATCAGGCCACCATTGTGTACCTGAGAAGATTTTATGGTTGCAGGTTAGGACAAGGGTAAGGGTACTATGCTAGAGGGTTGATTTAGGGATTAGGGATGTGTATGGATGAGGGAACTGTTAGACCTATGAAACTCCCAAAATGGACCAAGATACTCCCCAAACCCTACACTCAGGTCACTGGTCTCTTAAATGGGCCACTCAACTGGGTCAAGTATCATGGATATCTCCCCTAGATAGATGGAGATTTATTTTGCCTCCCCAAAGAATCGAATTGAGGACTGACTGGAATTTAACCAATAGGGGAGCTTCTATGGTACCACTATGCCATATGGTGTAGTGGTACTAGAGAATCTCCTTAGTTCGTTAAATTCTAGTCAGCCCTGGGTTCAATTCTCTGGGAAGGAAAAATAAATCCCCACTTGTCTAGGGGAGATATCCATGATACTCGGCCCAGTTGAGTGGCCTAGTTAAGATCCCATTGACCCAAGTTTAGGGGTTGGGGAGTATCTTGTACCATTTTGGGAGCGTCACATGTCCAAAAAATGTGCCTTTTTAATAGACCTACACCACTAACTAGGTCATAGTCTGGCCATGCCCCACACCCGCTAACTCACGGATCGGGCCATTGGGGAGTTATGACTCCATATAGAAGGTATTGTCCTGAGGACCTACTAGGATATAATATGTCTCCCCTATGATTCGAACCTGGGACCTCAGTCTTAACAGCCACTAGGAAGCATCATGAGTACCACTACACTATATGGTGTAGTGGAGCTAGAGAAGCTCCCTGGTTGGTTAAATGCCAATCATCCCCAGGTTCAATTCTCCATGGAGGAAAAATAAATACCCAACTATCTAGGGGAGATATCCACGATAATCGGCCCATTTGAGTGTCCTAATTAAGAGCTCAGTGACCTGAGTGTAGGGGTTGGAGAGTATCTTGGTCCGTTTCGGTAGCGTCACGGGTCCAAAAATGTAGTGGTAATAGAGGATGATCCCCGTTGGTTATTATACCAGTAAGCCCTGGGTTATAATCTTCATAGAGGAGAGTTTAAATCCTCAGCTAGCTAGGGGATAGTTTTTGAACCTGGCCCAAGTTAGTGTCCCATTGCACGGAGCCCATGAGTTAGTGGGCTGCGGGGTTTTGGTCCGTTTTCAGGAGCATCACGGGCCCAATAGGAACCAGACATGGTTTCGGGACCCATTTTGGGTATTTTTCATCTTTTCTTTATTTTGGGTTTTTTCTTTACACTTGGAATTGTAAGACATGACATGACATATTACTATTTGGTTGTGGGCATGTTCCCAGTTTTGGGAATTGGAACTATGATTCATGTTTATTTTTTATATTATTTACATTATTTATTATTCTATCTATTGTGAATTACTTTGATAATGATGGTACAGTCTCCCCACATATCTCATTATAACCTAGATACTAGTCGACAACCTTTGATATATGGGGAGGCGCACCTAAGGTCATGTGGGACACCGACTCAGGACACCAGTTTAGTGGATCTTGGGCCGGGGTGTCACAAAGTGGTATCAGAGAAGTTTATTTTATGTTATTTTTTTGGGAGGGTGGATAGAATATTAGGATGTGTTGGTCCTTTTCAATGAGCTCATTCATGGGAGTAGATAACCCATGTATGAGGGAAAACCCAAGTACCCAGGGTGGGATTGTTGTTCTGAACTTTTATTGTTACAGTTGAATGTTATTTCACCTTAGGTGACACACTTGATATGTGATGTTATTGTTTTATGGGATTCTATTCATGGGATGAAATATAATGAGGTTTTTATATTCATGCATCATTTTAGGCACTTAGGGATATATGTGTGACATGCATCATTTTAGACACACATGAGAAAACATGTATGATCGGGTATGGGAATTGGAAATGAATTTTGATTATATTGTGATTTTAAGGAAAAGTGCCTAATAAATATGTTATAACATTATAATGAATTGTAATACATTGTTGAATGATTAAAAAATAGTTCTTAATGATAAAGTTTAAACAGTTTGATGAATTAAAGGATGCTAAATGAAAAAGGGTTAGTAGGATGTTTAATGTGAATTGAATTTAAAAGTTTGGTTACCGTATGTTAGCTATGAACCATTGTAGGGATGGTTGAGGGTGGTGATAAAGGTGAGATCATGTATGTTGGGATAGTGTATATAGAGTGGGTTGTTTATGTCTAGTAATGAGACTATTCTGTGTAATCTATGTAAAATTTATGTTATGTGTTTTGTGATGCGTATTTTTCATTATAGAGAGATGCCACCATGAAGATGCCTACTGGTTGGGAGACATGAGGATATCACCAAAAATAATACTATAGTTGTGGAGAAATATCCCTTGTTTGTTCTGGGTAATATAAGGGAAGATAAGTTTCCTGAGAAATTTGCTAGTTTTATGCAGTTTATAGAGCGAGATCCAGGGTGGGTTGTGTTGAGTATGTTTGGCCTGACCAGAGAGTTTCAGTTGCATCACCCTCTAATGTTTGTAAGAGAGGGTCTACTTGAGGTATCCAAGTTCTATATAGAGTCCATCCAGAAGATTCTGGATCACTAAGAGACTCCTCCTAAGAAGAGAGTCAATTTGGAAGCTTGTATGTTGTGAGGACCAGCAAAGCACTGGTGGGATATCCTGGTTTAGATTGAGTAGGCAGATGGTATGCAGTGGAAATATTTCTAAGAAAATTTTATGTAACACTTATATCTGGAGACTCTGAGATAGGATAAATATATGGAGTTTATGATGTTGACTTAGGGGACTATGTTCGTGATGGATCATGCTGGCTGATTCACTGACTTGCAACACTTTATTCTAGAGTTGGTAGGGGATGCGACAACTATGATGGGATTTTTTAGGAGGGACTTAGATATAAGATCAAGTCCCAAGTAAATATATTCTATTTAAAGAGGTTTTCTAAGGTGGTGGATCTGGCTCTCATTTTAGAAGGGAATCTAAAGGACAATTCTGGTGATGGACATGTGGTTTCATTTGGGTAGTTCAGTGGTACTATTTTCAATATTAAGAAGCATAATTTATAGGGTTCTCACCATGGTGGTGGTAGAAATAGTAGTTGGGGAAGAGGTTTGATCTCTCAGGGTGGTGACCCAGTGTTTTGTTACTAGTGTGGAAGGCTGAGATGCATGCATGGTCAGTGTCCCTGACTACCAAGGGGGTGCTGAGCATGCATCAGGATGAGACATGTATAGAGGTTCTGTAAGAACCCTTAGTAGGTGGGCGGTGATGGGGGGGGGGGGGGTCAAGACCGATGTAGAGTGTAGGTGTCACGAAATAAGCTGGATCTCTATCCAACCTGACACTTGACCCAGTTCGAGGCAAGGACCGAAGGGTGTTTCTGACCCCAACGGGCTAGCACAAGTGCCCAGGTATCAAAATATAAAGTTAGGGAATGATTTACTTGAAATAATAAACACAAAACAACTCACAAGATAAATAAAATAAAAATAAAAATAGACAACCAAACAAGACCTTAAACTATGACTAGATTTAATATTTACAACTCAAGTCAAACCCAAAGGTAACTACAACAAATAAAGAAAACTAAAACTCCAACACAAACCTCCAAGTGACATGAGAAGCCACATCCCCAAGCTACCAACACCAACCTGCATGAGAAGACCATCAAAAACCCGAACTGCCATTGTTAAGCATGATGCCTTAACCTAGGATATACAAAGAACAAGGTCTACATACACCCAAAGGTGTTTGTAGGGTGTGATCCAAGAGCCCATTAGTATTCCACCCAATAATAAGATTCCATGCCACAACATCAAGATAGAATTTAACATGATTATTCAAATTCATTCTTTTAAAACACTTTTAAGGAAATCATTTACAAGATAAAAGTTAAAAAGTAACACTTAAAGAAAAACCATTTAAAAAACACTACTTTAAAGTGAAATAGAAAATTCATAAATAACACACACACACACTGAAGTGGTCCTCTATATGCCAATGAAAGGCACCACGTCGTGAATAGTTGAGTACCGGGGGTAAATCCCCTAAGGTTATCTAGCTCTATTGGGGCCCTAGGGACATCGTATCTCGATGTAAACTTGGAATAAGAACCAAAATGATCTATAATCTTATGCACGATCCACTAGTAGGGAACACACCCATAACCTAGTGGTCTCCAATCACCACAAATGTTTAGTTAGTGTTGTAGCGTCAATCTTGCTAGATGAAACCAGGATGAACCACTTATGTATCATCCAACATACTAGTCCAAGTTCTCTCACCTAGATACATAGGGTTTCCCCTCATGCTTGAGTTAAAGTTCAAAATAACACACACTACATATTTCATATCAAAGACCAACCATTTCAAAGAAAACATCATTCCTTTCAAAACAACTCATTACCATTCACACACACTATTCAAAAGCAACTTTCAGTATTTTCTTAATCACTTATAAATAATTCCCAATTCCCCCTTTTTATAAAACAAGAAAACACCCAATTAAGACCTACCAAAATAATGACCAAGCCCCTTCATAAAACCACTCAGACTTTGAACTATTTTTAAAACAATCTTTTCACCTTTTCAAAGATTTCACAAATTATAAATAAAATGCACAATAAGAAAAACACACCCAAAGTGATTCATTTTACCTTGAAAATCTCTATTTAAATATACACATACCTCAAAGACCTTGAAAATGCACTTCGCACTATTGAAACATTTCACAATTTATATTCAATTGCACAGAAAGGCTAATATTCCCCAAAATGAATCATTTTCCAATTAAAATCCCCATATAGACATATACAACTCAAATTCCATTAAAAATGTATTTCATACCTACCAAACAACCCCAAAAATATTTCCAACTATGTTTCTCATTACAAACACCACTTAAATAAACAATTTCTCAATTCATAAAACATATCACATGCATACCCCAGGGCCTCACTTCGAAACACACCAATTTCACATGAAAAAAAAAACCATTTTAAAACAATTGAACATCCCAACCCTTCTAAAACCCCATTCTCACCCCTAAATCACACTTTAAGGTTCATAATAAAAAAAATAAACAGGTCAAAATAGTTTATATTCTTTTTAAAAACCCACTTTAATCACACTCGCACATTAAGCATTTTTGAAAACACAATTTTTATACCTTAACCAATTGATTAAACACATATAAAAATTTCCACAACAAAATGTATATAGAATACATAGGCATTTTCTTTAGAAAAATAAAATTCATCAAGTATGAATGTCAAATTCTATCCAAAATAGAATTCATACCACACAATTTATCATTATAACACATTAAAAATTAACTAAGTGAAAAATTAAATCACCTAAAGATTCTAGGGCATGGAACCACCTACCTCACATGAAGATCCTTTTAGAAAATGGCACAAAAACACACCTGAACCTTATTCTCACCACAAATAAGCAAAGAAGATCCCTAACCAAGGATATAAAACCCAAAATCAAAATATTAAACCCCAAAATTAGACCCCATACCTGCTAGAAAACCCTAAGCTAAAAAAAACAAGAACCAAAATGAGGGGGAAGAAGGGTCTACCTGGGGGGAGAGAGTGGCGACGCTATAGGAGCTCAGCTAGGAGGTTCGGTCACCAGAAGTGGACCGACCAACAAGGGGGGATGTAGGTCACACTATAGGGAAGACGAAGGGGGGAAGTAGCGCGGTGTGTGGATGGTCGAGGGAAGCAGGGGCGGCGCAACCTGGGAGAGGGAGCTGGAGCATGACAACGGTTGGCTAAGGGGAGCAGGGGGGTTAGCCGACGAGGCTACTGGCCATGGGGGGAGAGGGGACATGACCTGGGTAGGAGGGGGGGGGGGGCAACATCGTGGCTCATGGGGTATAAGGGGTGACCGGTTGGACATAAAAAAAGAGGGTGGCTCAACCCTAAAAAAATAAAGATAAATAATAATAATAATAAATTTATAGTAATAAAATAAAATAAAAATTTATAACAATAATAATAATAATAATAATATTCTCAAATAATAATAATATTATTATCATTAAAACAATTCATTAATTTTTTATTACAATTTTCTTATTTTGTTTTTTTTATTTTATCACCCTTTTAATTTTATTTCTTTATTATTAATTCATTTTATTTAATTAATTGAACATCAGACAGGTTACACGGTGGCCTAGGTGAAGTCACACAGTTTCCAAATCATGCTTCGCCCATGCGCCGTACGCTGTCAAGCCCTGAAAAACTCATTTATCAAAAAAAACAAAAAATTCAACCGAGACTCATCCCACACCTCGACAGAATATTTCGAAGCCAAATAAAATAATAAAATAAAATTATCTAAAAAGTATGGGTGTGACAATTCTCCCCACCATAAAGATTTTTTCCCCTAGAAAGCCATAAAAAGACTTAGACCAAACAAAACTGATACTCCCTTAAGGTTCATAGAGGATCCCCATTAAAAACAAGCGAAAAGAGGAAAACACACCGTGCTCAAAGAAATTGACCTAAATGAAAACCTCAAGAAACACATAAAAAGACTTTCCGTTAAGTGTCACCCACCCCAAGGAGCTAGAACACCTCCAGTTGATAGATCAAGGATCAAAATTATCACCCCCAAATAATCCAATCCTTCAAACTGAAACACGTCAAGCACTGATAAATAGAAATTGCACCACTTGTTCAAAGTAAACAAGTGAAACCAAACCATTTCTAGGAACAAAACCAAAGTATCGACATGGGGAGACCCGAACGGACTCCCCGCCATTAGAAAATAACCAACCCCTGAGACAAGAACCAACTAACTGACATAGGGAGGCTCAAATGGAATCCATACCATTATAAAAAAATCCAACATTGATTCATTCTAGAGACATTTGAGCAAGACCCACTGTGGGTCTCCCCACCATTAGAACTGACAGAAGATACACAAACTTCAAATTTTTTTTATAGTGACCAAATACCCCCACCATAATGGGATGGGAGGGAAATGCCCAACTACCAGAGCATCAAAACCATGTCCAAAGAAAAACTAAACACTTCACATCCTCATATAACCACAAAAACAAAATTAAGATTGATTCACCCAAAAAGACCTCGAAGGGCCATTAACTAGAGTCATGCACTCGGTGAGACAACCACTAGGGTCTCAGGAAGCAGAAATACTAATCCTTCACATACCCAAGGGATAACCCCTATGATCAAATAGGTCACATGTGGAAATGAGGTCCTCCCCACCACTTTCCACTAAAAGGGAACAACTAAAACTAGTTAACGACACTGGAGGTTTAAATTATCCCTCTCTTCCACCCTAAAAATAGAAATTAGGCCTGGGCCTTTCATGACCCTGGGTTTTCCCTGACTATGTGCCAGCTTCACTCCAAGGCCTATGGTTGGAGCCCTAATGTTTGAATCATATCCTGCCTCATAGTAAGGCATTGAAGACTCCTGAACAGAGCTTCTCCTTTTGGTGCCACACACAACCACACCGCAACCAAGACAACACCAACAAACACAACACACCCTGTCATCCAACTACTCCCTCACAGCTCATCCACCAAAATAGGGTTTAATATGTTTCACATGAATCACCTCTTCACCTTCACCAAGAAACATCAGAAGGAAATATTCATGAAAAATAATACCCTTTGAATATAAATATTATAACTACCCAAGAGAAGGACACACTCCTATGAAAACAGGTATTCCTGAAGGATTCTATGAAATACACCCTTTCACTTCAAAGAGAAATCACACTACAATACATCACCAAAAATTGACCCTTGAAGCCAATGGAAGCACTATAAATCCTTTCAAGACACCGGTCAACACCGGTCAACACTAGTAATTCTGAACCACCTTCACCCTTCCCCGCTGGAATTCCTTTCACCTTTTATAGGAGGGACCTTCAGACACAACAATGTCAAACTTCATACCCGAAAACTCAGACAACTCAAAGAGACCAAAACCCCCTTCAACTCCTCTCACATATGCCATCCCACCGTGAGAGGATTTTCTTAACTGAAAATATAAAAGGGATAAACTTATCACTAACACTCAAAATGGGAAATTTCTTACTTAGATCAACAAGAGGGCCGAACAATGAAGAATTTCCCATGGCCACACTTCAATCACAAGTTAACTCTTTATGGGGGTTTACAATATCCAAAAAGGTAAACTATAGACACAAAAAAACTAATCCGTTGGTCAAAAATACCATGATCAAACACTGAAAGAATGAGGAAACCATTTCAAAGGCCTCCCAAAAACACTTCTCGAGAAAGACCACTAACCAACACCTCAAATAAACTTACCAATGAAACACAAACATGGAACATCATCCAAACAAGAAATTTTTCCAAAACTCAAAACACCACACTACAAGATTCCCAAACACATAAAAAAAGACACACCACACAACTATGGAACATTAAACACTCTATCCACTATTTAAAAAAACTTCCGAAACTAAAACCAGGAGGGTGGGCTGCAAGTTCACCAATGGTACTTCATGGGCCTTACACATGCATGCTCACATGCCAACTGGGCACCAATTCACCTATCACATATATCCCATGTATATGGTCACCCATGAAAGTACCAAAGATTAGAGAAAAATTCCTTCCATTTTTTACAACACAACCATCGACCCACACCTCCTCTTTTCAAGACCACTAGTCACAAAATTAAACCCATTTTGAATCTCACAAACATTAAAAGAACACCAATAATCCAAACAATAATTCATTTTATAACCTTGCATGTCATTTTTAAACATTTCATCCCATTCAAAACACCTTTTACTAGTTTAAAAAATTCTATTGAAAATGAAATTTCAAAACCCAGTTTAAAATCATCCAAGTTTTCCAAACCATCAAGTTTGTAAATCCAAAAATCTTGATTATAAAAATTCAATCTCATTTTACACAAAAACCATTTCATTAAAATCCAACTTTCCAACATCTCATTCAAAATAGTTAAAAAACCCATTTTCCACCCTTTTTAAAATAAATTAATTCCCACTTTAAAATATAGATTTCACAAATTTTTAAACAAAGGTTTTAAAATTAATTTTCAGAACCTAAGAAGGCATAAGATAGTGAAAGAGGAAACTAGTGCCGAAGGGTGACTCAGACATATGGTTGGCAGCCATACGCCAATCCCTGCACCGTCACAAAGAGTATTGTTGGAAAATTTCCCCAGCTACACATGGCTTGCTAGGACCTACAAGCTTGATAATACAATTTACCCTACTCCCTTTTCATTTACCCCAAACAAGATTAACCACAAGGACTAAAGACTCAGACACACCTCAAATTCCCTTGGTAACTCAAATCTTCCTTAAGGGGCATGAACCAAAAGAGAAAACTAAGCTCTAATACCAATTTTCATGAACCAAGTTAGATCAACGTCCAACCCAGTGCCTGACCCAGTCTGTGATAAGACCCAAAGGGCATTCTCGATCCCCATGGGCTGTCACAAGTTCCCTGGTATCAAAATGTAAATTTAGGGAACTATTTACCCGAAATAATAAACACAAAACAACTAACAAATAAATAAACTAAAACTAAAAACATACAACAAAATAGTCCCTTCAACTATGACCAGATTGAAATTTTATAACTCAACTCAAACCCAAAGGAAACTTCAACAATGAAAGAAAACTAAAACTCAAACAAAAACCTCCAAGCGACATGAGAAGCCACATACTCAAGCTACCAACACCAACCTGCATGAGAAGACCATAAATAACCCAAGCTTTCATCGCTAAGAACATTGCCTCAACCTGGGATACACAAAGAACAAGGTCTACATACACCCAAAGGTGTATGTAGGGTGTGAGCCAAGAGCCCAGTAGTATTCCGCCCAATAAGAAGATTCCATGCCACAACATCAAGAGAGAATTTAGCATGCTTATTCAAATTCATACTTTTAAAACACTTTTAAGGAAAGGATTTACAAGATAAAAGTTAAAAAGGAACACTTGAAGAAAAACCATTTCAAAAACACTACTTTGAAGTGAAAGAGAAAATTCATAAAGAACACACACACACTCAAGTGGTCCTCCGTATGCTGGAAAAAGGCACCATATCATGAATAGTAGAGCACTATGGGTAAATCCCCTAAGGTTCATCTAGCTCGAGTGGAGCCCTATTGATATCGTATCTTGGTGTAAACATGGAACAAGAACCACAATGATCTATGTTCTCATGCATGAGCCACTATTAGTGAACACACCAATAACCTAGTGTTCTCCAATCATTACAAATGTTTAGTTAGTGTTGTAGCATCAATCCTGCTAGACGAAACTGGGATGAACCACTTACGTATCATCCAGTGTACTAGTCCTAGTCTTCCCACCTAGATACCCAGGGTTTCCCCTTACGCTCGAGTTAAAGTTCACACACACACACACACCACATCTTTCATATCAAATAAAAACCATTTCAAAGAAAACATCATTCCTTTCAAAACAACTAATTTCCATTCACGCACACCATTGAAAAGAGACTTTCAATACTTTTTTCATTACTTATAAATAATTCTCAATTCCCCCTTTTTATAACATAAGAAAACACCCAATTAAGACTAACCAAAACAATGGCCAAGCCCCTTCATAAAACCACTCATACTTTGAACTATTTTTTAAAAAATATTTTCACCTTTTCAAACATTTCACAAATTATAAATAAAATGCACAATAAAGAAAACACACCCAAAGTGATTCATTTTCCCTTGAAAATCTCCATTTAAATATACACACACCTCAAAGACCTTGAAAACACACTTCACACCATCCAAAATTTCACGATTTATATTCAAATGCACAAAAGGCTAACATTCCCCAAAATGATTCATTTTCCAATTAAAATCCCCATATAGACATAAAAAATCAAATTACCTTAAAAATGTATTTCTAACCTACCAAAAAACTCCAAAAACATTTCCAACCATGATCGGTATTCCAAACACCACTTAAATAAAAAATTTCTCAATTTATAAAACATCTCACATGCATACCCCAAGGTCTTACTTCAAAACACACCAATTTCACATAAAAAAACCATTTTAAAACAATTTCACATCAAAACCCTTCTAAAACCCTATTTTACCCCTAAAATATACTTCAAGGTTCACAATAAAAAAATACAACATGTAAAAATAGTTTATCTTATTTTGAAAAACCCACTTTAATCACACTCTCACCTTAAGCATTTTTGAAAACACAATTTTCATACCTTAACCAATTGATTAAATAGTTCTAAAAATTTCCACAACAAAATTCATATAGAATACATAGGAATTTTCTTTAGAAAAATCAAATTCATCATGTAAGCATGTCAAATTCTATCCAAAATAGAATTCACAACACACAATTTATCATTAGAACAAGTTAAAAATTAATTAAGTAGAAAATTAAATCACCTAAAGATTCTAGGGAATAGAACCACCTACCTCACATGAAGATCCTTTTAAAAAATAGTGAAAAAACACACCCACACCTTATTCTCAACATGAAGAATCAAGGAGGGGCCCTAACCAAGGAGTTCAAACCCAAAATCAAAAGATTAAACCCCAAAATTTGACCCCATACCCACTAGAAAACCCTAATCCAAAAAAATAAGATCTAAAATGAGGGGGAGGAAGGGTCTACCTAGGGGGAGAGAGAGTCGTGGTGCAACATGAGCTCAACCGGGAGGTCCGGTCACCAAAAGTGGACCTACCAGCAAGGGGGGCTGTGGGTCGTGCTATAAGGAGGAAGAAGAGGGGAAGGAGCATGGTGAGTGGATGGAAAAGGGAAGTAGGGGCAACACAACCTAGGAGAGGGTGCTGGGGCATGTTGGCAGTTGGCCGAGGGGAGCAGGAGGTTCACCAGTGAGGCTACTAGCCATGGGGGTAGAGGCGGCGCGACCTAGGTAGGAGGGGGGGGGGGGGGGTTGCGTCGTAGCGTATGGGGTAAGAGGGGGTGACGGGTTGGGTGCACAAAAAAAAGAGGGTGGCTTAACCCTCAACAAAAGAAAATAATAAAGATAATAATAATAATAATAATAAATTAATAGTAATAAAATAAAATAAAAATTTATAATAATAATAATAATAATAATAATATCCTCAAATAACAAGAATATTATTATCATTAAAACAATTCGTTAAATTTTTATCAAACTTTTATCATTTTATTTTTATTTTATTTTATCATTATTTTAATTTTATTTTTTTATTATTATTTTATTTTATTTAATTAATTGAACATTGAGTAGGGAACACGATGGCCCAGGCAAAGCCGCACGGTTTCAAAATTATGCTTCGTCCATGTGTCGTATGCTGTCAAGCCCCAAAAAATTTATTTATCGATAAAAACACAAAATTCAACTAGGACTCAACCCATACCTTGACAGAATATTTTGATGCCAAATAAAATAATAAAATAAAATTAGATCAAAAGTTCAGATGTGACAGTTGTAAGGGGGTCTGCTACCCCATACCAGGTAGGTAGTTGGAGTTTTATTGTCCATATCGGTTAGGGTGGTGAACATGGTAATCCATGATAAGAACATCCATATTATCAAGGAAATAAAGCATAAGGAACTCAGACTAGATCCCAGGGTAGAGGGGTGTGTTAGCTTCATACAGTTTAGCCTGCACCAGGCTGTAGTGATGCTGGACCATCGATTGTTTAAAGTATGATTTTTGTATCTTCCATGATTTCTATTTCTTTATTTGATACAAATGGTTTTCATTCTTTTATATTCGCCCAATTTGTGGATGCGTTGGGTCTAGAGATGAAATATATGTGTGGGGTTATGTTAATTGAAACACTATTAAGAGTATAATCAGAAAATATTCATCTTTGTAAGGAGTGTGCTCTTGAGGTTGGCGGGTGACATTTCCTTTGGGAATTGTTTATTCTCGAGATTTAAGGTTTTGACTTGATATTGGGGATGGATTGGTTGGTTTCATATCAGCCTCATATTGTCTGTTATTATCGAAGGGTAACGTTCACATCCCTTAAGGGTGACACTTATATTCACCATGGGGAATGGGATATATAGGAAGATTTTGTAGGAAAATATCATCAATAGTTAGGTGATATCACAACCTAGGTGGCATGTCCTGTGCTTGACAATGGAGGAGTAGAGCAGGGAAAATTTTCTCCTATGGTGAATCAGTTCTAGGATGTGTTTCCTGATAACTTCTTAGGGATGCCACCTAAGAGAGATATTGAGTTCACAGTTGAGATGATGCTTGGAGCTGAGCTAGTTTGCATCCCACCATATAGAATGACACTAATATAAATTCAAAAACTTAAGACTCAATATAGAGGAATTATAGAATAAAGGGTTTATTTGTCCCAGTACATCACCTTGGGGATCTCTAGTTTTGTTTTCTAAGAAGGTTGGCAGGACGTTGTGGTCGTGTATCGATTACCAAAAGTTAAATCAGATGATAGTTAAGAACCAATATCCTCTTTTGTGTATCAATGATCTTTTTGAACAACTAAAAGGTGCATCTATGTTCTCTAAAATTTATTTGATGTTTGGGTATCATTTGTTAAGGGTGAGACCTTCTGATATACCATGATTACCTTCAAGAGGGGGTATGGGTTGTATGAGTTCATTGTGATGTTGTTTAGGATGATGAACACTTTGGTTGTGTTTATGGTCTTGATGAACCGAGTGTTCCACCCATATCTAGATTAGTTTTTGGTTTTTTATATGAAATCTTGGTGTACTCCCAAACTCATGATGATCATGTCAAACACCTTGACATCATCATGAGTACAATAAGAGAGAATAGGATATACACCAAGCTATCTAAGTGTCAATTATGGACCAATAAGGTACATTTCTTAGGTCGCATCATCTTAGAGGAATGTGTATTAGTGGAACTAAAGAAGGTTCATGCAGTGGTATCTTGGGAGCATCCCAATAATTTTTTTGATATCAAAAGTTTTTTGGGTTTAGCGGGCTACTACCAAAGGTTCATCAAGGATTTTTCTTAATTAGAAACACCACTTTCAGGCTTAACCAATAGGGGTATCAATTTTTAATGTTATGGAGCATGTGAGAATTCTTTCCAAGAGTTGAATAAGAATTTGAATAATTTATCAATTTTGATCGCACTTGAGATAGATAAGGAGTATACTTTGTTTTGTGATGTGTCTGGGGTTGGACTTGGGGTAGTGTTGATGCAAGTACATCGAGTCATGGCATATGGGTCACGATAGTTGAGGACTCATAAACAAAATTACCATACTCATGATCTTGAATTGGCTATGATGGTTTATTCTCTAAAGTGTTGGTGACATTACCTGTTGGGAGAAAATTTTATTCTATATACTGACCATAAAATCCTTAAGTATATCTTTTCTCAAAAGGATTTGAACCTCAAAAAACAAAGATGGGTAGATTATATGAATTTTTTTATTTTGATTTGGCCTATATGCCAGTAAAATGGAACAATGTTGTAGATGATCTAAGCTGAAAGACATAGAATCAGGCAGTCCAAGAGTTGAGCTCTGAGTGAAAGATGATGGACTTGTTTTCTAAGATTAATATAGATGTTTAAGAGGGCTAGGGACAGATGTCCCTCATATCATTGTTAGTTAATTGTACACTTCTAAGCCAAATCAACAAGATGAAGTATGGGGATCCATAGTGTTTGTACTTGAGGGAAATCTTTGCAGGTGGGGAGTCACCTTTTGATTGGACTATTAATGAGGATGAGATTGTTTATGTCCATGGTCATATTTTTGTGCCTACATGTATGTGAGATGAGACGATGCATGATTTACACACCTAAAAGTGGTAAGTGAACTCAGGTTTGACCAAAATGTATTGTGATCTTCATAGAAAGTATTGGTGGTGAGTGATGAAGAAAGAGGTTGTAGGTTTTGTGATGCGGTGCTACACCTATCAGTAGGTGAAGGCTGAGCATCAATAACTAGGTGGTTTACAACAATTGTTACCCATTTCAGAATAAAAGTGGGATGATGTCACCATATATTTTATGGTATGAATCCCAAGGAAACCTTGAAAGAATGACATGATATGAGTAATTATGGATCAGTTGACCAAGGTAGCACATTTCTTACCCATTTAAGAGAATTTTACAGTGGAACAGTTGGGTGAAATTTATGTTTCAGAGGTAGTAAGTTTTCATGGTGTACCTCGAAGTATTGTTCTAGATTATGATCCACATTTTAATTCATGCTTCTAGAAAGGGTTACAGAAGGTGCTTGATACACAAGTATTTATGACTATAACTTTTCATCTATAGATAGATGGACAGTCAGAATGTAATATACAAGTTCTAGAGGACATGTTGAGGGCATGTGTCTTAGACTTCGGTGGATCTTGGGAGAAACACTTAGCGGTCATGGATTTTTCCTATAACAACAGTTATCGAGCGACTATTCATATTACACCATATGAGGTGATCTATGGTAGGTCATGTAGAACTTATTTATGTTAGATGGAGGTTGGGGAATCAGATTTTTTTGGGATGAGTCACATGAAAGATACATCAGAGTAGGTTCATTTGATTCAGAAGTGAATGGATATAGTTTAGAGTAGGTAAAAGTCGTATACTGATTGATTCCATCAACCTCTTGAGTTCACACTAGATGATAAATGTTCCTTCGAGTGTTACCATGGTTGGGTCACTATTATATTTGGAAACATAGAAAGTTGGCACCCAGTTATGTGGGATCATTTAATATTATGGAGAGGATCAGATCGATGGTGTACCGATTGACTCTTCCATAGAGGTATAGTGGCATGCATGATGATTTTCATGTGTCACAACTTCGATAGTATAACCCCGACCCTTCTCATGTGATCATTATGGATGATGTTGAGCTTAAGGCTGATTTTTCCTTTGAGGAGCATCCAGTTCATATTTTGGATCATAATAAGAAAGAATTATGAGGTAAGGTTGTGTCATTAGTCTGAGTGCTGCAGAAGCATGGTAACGTTCAAGAGAAATATTAGTTGAGGGAGGTGGATATGAGAGCCTATTGGCTCAAAATTTTTACCTTGAAGACTCAGAAATATTTAGTATTGTGGCTCGAGGATGAACCATTATAAGGTGGGGAGGTTGTAAAACCCCGAACTTATTATAAGGTATGTTCTTGTTTAAGTTTATCTTAAAATCCTTTATTGGTTACTGAAATGGTTCTTGGTTGTATAAGAAGTCTTGGGGGTGTCCTAGGGGTTTGGGGCATTAAAAGGGGAGAAAAAGGGCAATCCAGTGCATGTAGCATGATTAGCGCATGGTTAGTAATAATCATGCACCATAAACATTAGGGCCTGGGAGGAAGGTGCACAGTTTAGAAACCATGAAAAGTAGAAGTCTAAAACTATTTAGGCTTGGACAATTCTATTCCATATGACCACTAAATGGGTTTTCAAACTGTGAGGGTTTCCTAGGAGACCAATCGACCTATGCCCATCTTGGACAGCAGCTGGTGCATGATTTGCACATGGCTTAGACAACCGTGTGACCACACCACGCGCCTCATTAAAAGGGGGAAAATTACTATTCCCCCCCTCAGGATTTAAGTGTTCTAACCTTATTTTCCCCATTTCTTACTCCAATATCCTTGGTTATGAACCCTTCATCTCCAAGCTTCTCAAGTATCAATATCCCTTTTTTGAGCTATTTGGAGGGTGTTTGGGTGAGAATCAAAGATCCAGGTGAGTCTAACACTCCTCTTCCTTCTATTTTCCAAAAAATAACTTATGTAGCTATTATTATCCTTTCTAAGATGTAAAAACTTATTTTTCTAGTAGATTCAAAGTTTGAGCTTTTAAGGTTTTTTGATTTAGAATCAAAGGATAAGCTTAAGCGAGCGTTTACCTACAAACTTGAGGTAGGTGTTCTACAAGTTATATCCCATAGTCTTGATTCCCTAATTTTTGTGTATGTGGTTGTGTTGTGGTACCTTATTGCTTTCTATTTGGTATCCTTGGTAGGTAATGATGATTGGTTTAATTTAATGATGAATTTAACCCCTAATAACCCCTTTATAATTTTTAGAGAATGTGTAGACTGGGTATAAGGACACCCATGGGGTGTGCCTCTTCCTTGAACTTATAATTGAGTTGATAAATGTTGAATTGAAGGGTTAAGAGATAGAACCCTTGATAATTATGTTATAATTTTAACATGGGTTTGTGGAATGAAACCAATGATAACTGTGATAGCTTGTTAAATGGTATAAGGGGGTGTTTGGCCTAACTTTAATGTTTTAAATGAGTTGTGAAATTCAAGTGGTAAATGTGAATAATGATTAAAGGAACATGTTTATGTGGTAAATGGTATGAATGGGTTGTTAAACTGAGTATCTACTCCCATGGGTTGGGCTAGACTGATGCTCTAGGCCCCACTAAGGTATTGCATGTGTTAGGGTATTAGACTAAGGATATATGTCCCTAAAAATGAAAATTATGTGAATTACTGGAATGAGGCTTTAGGGAAAGTTGATATATGTATGGTTTTATGAAATAAATGTCCCTATGATGTAGAGAAATTGACTCCCGTTGTATGTTGTTTAGTTGACCAACATAGGCTGAGGCATGCTAGATTAATATGGGTAACACATGGAACTAATGATGGAAGAGGCTACTATAAAACCTTCTAATTAATGGAACCTAATTTATATTTTGTTTATATCATTGTTTACCATATTTTTTTATACACCATTTAGATTAGATATTTTGTAGACACCATTGGTGGTGTCCTACTAAGTTCTACTCACACCCTGATCGGGCCTCCATTTGGAACCTGAGCATATTTCATGATTGCTAATAGGAAAAGTGAAATAGACCTTTATTAGAGTGTTGATTTGGGGCTCAGGGATATGCATGGATGAGGGAACCATACTTGGTGTCGGGACCAATTTTAGGGATTATTCATCTTGTCTTTAATTTGGATTTTTCATGTACACTTGGCACTAATATGTCATGAAATATTACTATTTTGTTGTGGACATGTACCTAGTTTTGGGAATTGGATTTGTGATGCATGTTTTTTGTTTATATTGTTTCATTTATTTATTATTATATCTTTTGTGTATTAATCTTATGAAGAGGGTATAGTCTCCCAATATATCTCATTATACCCTCGCTTCTAGTTAGTAACCCTTGGCGTATGGAGAGGCACACTTACGGTCATGTGGCTCACTGACTCGAGGTCTATTTTTTGTGGCTCTTGGTTTGGGGTTTTACACTAATAAAGGATTTTTCTACCACTTTTAAAAGTTAGTTTATTGGTAGTGCATGTTTACATATTTATTTATAAAATTTAATTTTTATGTGTAAATATATACAAATATGTATATATGAGTATATATATAATTATAAATAACAGTACAATATGAAAAATGATAAAATTTGAATGTCATAATATTCATATGTATGTAATCCTTGAGAATAAATTGAGTCTCTACCAAAAAATATAATAATACTCACTTAAATGAGGATGAAATTCCATAAGATGTTAAAAAATGGGGGAACCCCGACAAAAAACTCAGTTTTTTAGGACTTCTATCCCTTTTTTAACCCCAAAATGATGCCTAAGGTTCCCCTAGGTCACCACGGTGTATAAATGTTCAGAAGCTTCAATTTGATATATGGTAGAGCTCAAAGGAGCACCCAAATCAAAATTTATGGCTATTTGAAGTTCGAGTCATGTTTTGAACTTATTTTAGATCATTTATTAATTTATAGATTTTTTCTATCATGGAATTGTTATTAAATGACTATTATTCAATAATAATTAGAAAATTTTTAATTAATATTATTTTAATTATTTTATAAATATTTCCACTAAATATCTTATATATCAACTGTGATGATATATTTCATATTATATAAATCACAATTTTTAAAATATATTATATTTATATCAATATAAATATATTTGTATATTAATATATGTTTTTAATGATATATAATTTTTTTATGAAATATATATTTTATCAGTGCTAAAAACAATAGTTTTAACACTAATAATAGACATACATTTACCAACACTAAGAAAAACTTTGAGAAAAACACCTTTATCAGCGCTAAAAAAAGTACTGATAAAGGGGGTACTTTTATCCAAGTTGATAAATGAGTACTTTAATCAAAACTTTTTTAGCACTGATAAAAGCACCATTTATCGGTGATTTTTTAGTGCTGATAAAAGTACCCCATTTATTAGTGCTTTTTTATCACTGATAAAGGGTAGCATCAGATAAATCCAAATATGTGGCAGTGGATGTTAAAAGCACTCAACCTTTATCAATGCTTTTGGTAGAGCTGATAAAGGACATGAAGCCGCTGAAAGGCTGCAACAACCCTATAATAACAAACTCAATCAGAATACAAATAGACATAAATACATATAAAAATGAAATTAGGTTAAAATATAAATATAGCATTGCACTATCATTTCAATTCAAAATTTAAATTCAAAATATTTTCTTTGATGTGATATTTACAATTAATCCAAAAAAATTACAACCATTATATAAAATTGTAACTCTTATACTAGGCTTTCTCCAAAGACCAAGCTCCGTACAAAATCTTGTCCATATAATAAAACCAACGTTGATTTTAGTAATAGTAAATAAAAAAATAAAAAAAATTATAATTTTAATGTTATATAATTCACATATGATAAAATATATTGTAAATTACTGTATATATGTATATATATTAATTATATTATCAGTAAATCATGCGTGAAATTGATATGTAGTCAATTCCTACATGTCACAAATGATTTATGGATAATTTTCTTAAAGTTTGAAAACAATCTAAGATCATTTTATCAGTTTTGGATATGTGATATAGGTTTTAAACTAAAATGATACTATTATATTGAAAACATGCAATTCGATTCATATTGGACACAATGTGCATCGAATTGACATGCAGTTAATTTTGACATGTCACAAATGAATTTCGGACTGTTTTTCTAAATTTTGAAAACAATATGAGCTCATTTTCTTGATTTTGGCTATGTGATATGCATTTTAAACTAAAATGACACATTTATATTGAAGAAACAAACTTAGAATCATATCAACCACATCATGTGTTAGATTTATGTGTGGTAAATTCTCACAAAAAATAGATTATGGATCATTTTAATAAAGTTTGAAAATAACATGGGCTTGTTTTTTTGGTGTTTGCTATGTGATGCATGTTTTAAACTAAAATGAAACTTTAATATTCAAAACCTACACTTAAATTCACATTGACCACATATTGTGTCAAATTTATGTGCAGTAGATTTATACACTTCACAAATGAATTATTGATATTTTTCCTAAAGTTTCAAAACAATCCAAGCTCATTTTATCAATTTTGGCTATGTAACGCACGTTTTAAACTAAAATGATATTTTTATATTGAAAACACATACTTAAAGTCATACATGAAACATAATCCATCAGATTTATGTACGTTCAATTACTACACATCAAAAATAAATTATGGATCATTTTCCTAAGGTTTGAAAATAATATGATATATTTTTCTCAGTTTTGGATATGTGTCATGTTTTAAACTAAAATGACACTTTTATATTGAAAACACATATTTCGAGTCATACCAACCACATCGTGTTTTAGATTAATGCGTGGTTAATTATTATATATTAAAAATGAATTATGAATTGCTTTCCTAAAGTTTGAAAATAATCTGATCTCATTTTCTTAGTTTTTCCTACGTGACATGAATTTTAAACTTAAATGAAACTTCTATATTAAAAACACACACTTAGAGTCATACCAGTCACTTAGAGGACCAGTTTGGGATATGTATAACACTGAGAGGGGGGGTGAATCAGTGTTGGGGACTTTTTTAAACCAATTCCAACTTTTATCCCTGTACCTCGTGACCTGTTAGAATCTTGATTCTCTTATTCTCTTTTCCCTGTCGCATGCAATAATAGAAAGCAGTAAAAATATGCACATGATATTTTTACAAGGTTAAACACTCAATAAGAGTAGCTACGTCCTTTCCATTCATGGGTATGACCACTACATGGATTCTCCATTATAATGTGATATTCTTTTACAATGGAGTGGCTAGGAAAGCAATCCTCTAGCCCATGTGAGTCCCTACTCTTTATAGGGGGTGGGAAACAATCCTCTTCCCTGGACTGGTGATGACCTAGCCCAACTTGTAGCGTCTAGCTTGTTCTTTATACTGCCTATGGAGACATTCTTCTTCCTTCTTCAAAAGGTAGGTTATGCTCTTGATCTTCTTAAATGCTCTTCACTTGATTAATTGAAAATCAGTAGGCAAGCAACTCTTTGTGTATTCTTCTTTTCTTCTTCACTAGTGAAAAACCAGCTGCACTTGGACTTCTTCTTCTTTAGTGCAATAAAAGAATGCACTAGGACTCCTTATTATTTCTTAGCAAGAATCACATATACCAATGTGATTAATTAGGCAATGAAGACCAGCTTACTTGGCATCATTAGAGTGAGTTCTACTCTTGTTCATAAATGCATGTGATCATTCATATGGAATGTAGTTGAACTATTTTTCTTATTCTTCTTTCCTCTCCAGAAGATGGCAGGAACTCTTGGAACAAAAACAGCTTGCGCGCCCACTTCCACTTGCGCACCCTATACTTGCGCGCCTATAACTTGCGTGCCTCTTCTTGCACACTGCTACTTGCGCGCCACTACTGGCGCGACAAGACTTGTCCAAAATACTTGCATGACAACACTTGTGCGGAAGACTTGCGCGATAACACTTGCACAACAGAATTGTGTGGCAACACTTGCGCGGTAGACTTGCGCGACAATACTTGAACGCCGCATAAATAACACTCAGCTTGCGTGGCACTTCAGCTTGTGCGCCGCTTTCTACACTTTCACGTTCAGAGATCAAATTTTTCTCTTAAGTGTTGAGCCTTAACAAATGAGGAGGTGAGTCGTCTATTTATAGGAAATTTGGTGACTTGCAAGCCCATACACTTGCGCGCCAAGACTTGCGTGCCAAGACTTGCACGCCAATATTTGCGCGACACTCTTGACTTGTGCAACACTTTCAAACTTGTGCACTACTTTATTTCCTTTGTCATATTTTGATTGGATGATATTTGAAATAGGACTTGCGTGCCACTTACACTTGCGTGTCAACACTTGTGCGCCACCACTTGCGTGCCACCACTTGCGCGCCACAACTTGCACACCACTTTCTTTCCTTTTCCATATTTCTAAAATAATGCAATTTGAAATATGAATTGCGTGCCTATTCAACACTTGCGTGCTAACACTTGTACGCCACCACTTGTGCACTGCCACTTGCATGCCTTCTTCTTTCCTTTGTCATTTTTGGATATGATGATATTGGAATATGACTTGCGCAACACACTTGCGTGCCAATACTTACGTGCCAATACTTGCGTGCCATTCTTGACTTGCGCGCCACTCTATTTCCTTTTCCATATTTCTGAATTAATGCTCTTTTGAAATATGACTTGCGCGCCTCTACATACTTGCGCGCCTACTGCATACTTGCGCGCCTACTGCATACTTGCGCGCCTACTTCTTTCCTTTTCCATATTTTTGATCTGATGATATTTGTGATATGACTTTGCAAAAAACACTTCTTTTTCTCTCCCTTTCCTTCATAAGGCTTGCATCAGAAGTTCTCCAAACTTATGATATTTGTGAAATAAAAATCATCAAAGCATCGTATGGTTTCTCCATTCTTTTTGGAATATGAAATCCAAAGTACTTCTTTCATCCTCAGTTAAAATCCTCAATTATTCTTTAACCATCCTTAGATAGATGATACTTCACCATTATGATCCAATCATCCTCAAATGGATGATACTTCTCCATTCTTCATTGCTGTAAATAATGTGTCACCTTTGACACAAGTTCTTTGAACTTAGGATCAGTTCAAAAATAATCTGAATTTTTCTTCTTAGAGAATTACTCAAGTATGAAATCCAATGCTACGATTTCATAATAATTCTCCAAGCATCATCACTTCAGCTAATATCCATTAACTTTGGAGTCCTTCTTTATCTCCTTCTTAATTTTGACCAGTATTCACAACTGTTGACAACAAATACAATCTTCACACACAAAGTAGTCCCAACAATCTCCCCCTTTGTATTTTGTTCTCAATACCACAAAGTCTTCTCAAATGAATGTGTCAATGTCAAAATGAGAATCTTATTTCTCCCTTTTACTTATGTCTCTCCCCTAGACATTCATTTCATTTCTATCCCCCTTATTGACAAGAAATACAAAGTTCATGGCAGAGAGGGTATCATTCTATACTTAAGCAATGTGCCATCAATCATTTAACTCTAAGTCTACTTGAGCAATACTCGGCCTAGAAAACAGGAGGATTTGATTTAGACAACAATGCTATCCATTACCCACATAATATGACACCTCATGAGATGAAAACTCATACACTTGTCTTTAAGGGTTTTTCACTTTCATTCTAGGCTGAAGGTATTGAGTGTGAAAGAAATAATCAACCTGAAATTACTGCACTCACTTCAACAAATGGATCAAAGACATTCATGTGTAATTGGCAGGATAAGTGGCCTTGGATCACATTCACTCTTCTTATGTCATTGATTATCTTTGTTACTCCCCATTTGTAGAATGATATTTATTTTGAGTAACCAAGGATGAATAATTTAGAAATAACATACCATTTCCAATGACATGATCTTTAGACAATCTTCAGAGTAGTTGAATTTAGTACCAACTGAAATTGATACTTATTGAGATAATGACTCTGGAAGCTTCTTCATGTGTATCCCTCTATAGAGAACACTTCTAATCACTGAATCTCAGGTTCTCCCCCTGAGATCTTGAATCACCTTCAATTCCCTGTATTTAAAGAAAAAAAAATACAATAGACAAAGATTTAAGGGAATAGGGTGGATCCTCCATGCTTCTTCAATGTGAGCAGGAGGGATGAGAAGATTTTCTCAACCATGATGCTCCATTTTCTCCACTCCTCACACTTTCACATTTGATCTTTAATTTTGAATGTAGATGTGTGGATCTTAATACTTCTTCTATCTCTTTGTGTGTGAATCTTCTTTCTTCAAGAGAATTCCAAGCACTAGAATCTCTCGGTGCAACATTCATCCTCTTCCTGAATTCTTGTTGGGCTGGAATAAATTCAAATTACTTTCTGACAGTGTGACCATCCTTGTTTCACCTCACACACAGAACTTCTTTGTCTTCATGTAGAATCTTCTTTTTGTTTTTAGCACTAGCCTTAGCTTGTGCATCTTCAATATTTCTCATTCTTTCCAAATCTTCTAACCAAATCACCAAAATATCATTAGGGACTGAGGCATCAAGATTGGATCTTCTACAAGGATTCTTATAAGTGGATTCCTTCATAGTAGTTATTTTGGATGCACCACCCTTCACCTTCTTGGACATGGAATCCAAGGACTTATCAGTTTTCCTCATTGTAATCTTCTTGGGATCATTTTCTTTTGCAACATACTTATGATTACATCCCAAGATATATTCTTCATTCTTCTCCAACTTTTGTGGTCTTTTGTTCTTATTAGCTTTGAATACATTCTGAGATAGGCATCCACTATTCTTGTGACCACTCCCATTGCAAACATCACAGATGTTGTCCAGCATTCCAAATCTATTTGAAGTATACATATGTTTCTGGATCTGTGGATGTTGCTTCTTATTCTCTGGATTTCTCCCACTTGAGATGGGCTTTCTCTATGCTTATACATTTAAGGGATTGTACCAATAATCCAGTGCACAATGCCCAAACCTGTTGCAGCACCATCATTGACCAACAAACCTTAACTTCTTGTCATCTTCTTGATAAGTTTGCTGAGTCTTATTCTTCTTGGTATGTTGTGATTTCTGTGGGGATCTATCTTCCACACTCTTTCCCCTATCCACCCTATCCATGGTGATAGGTTTCATCTCACTTTTCTTCATCCAAACTTGTTTAGAATTTTTCTTCCAACCTGCACTTTTTGTAGGAGCAATTTTAGAAACATTAATACAAGTTGGTATGGATGATACCTTTACTTGCTCAACTGCTTGTGATAGATCAATGAGTGAATCCATGATCTTCTTATCACATGTTGGAGGTCTTTTGATAGTAGAATCCTCTAGTGAGAATTGAGTACTAGCAGCAACTATTTCCTTCTTTTGTGGAGACTCAATATGTGTCTTCTCATGATTGGTTAGTTCAACTTCCAATTCTAGACATCTCATATTGAGGATGAATTCCTGGTTTTCAATCATAGTCATATTCTCTTCACAAGCCTTCTTTAATCTTTCAACTTCATCTTCATGCATCTTTACTTTGTTTTGTAATGAAGAGTCAAGTTCATTAATCTTCTTGGAGTTATCTTCCAAATATAACTTCTTGACTTCATTGCCCCTTTTCAGCTCATCTTCTAGTTCATGGACCTTCTCTTCTAGAGTCTTGTTGACTCCCTCCTTTTCTTCAACATCTTTGACCCACTTTGAAGAACTTTCTTCAAATCCCCTCTTTGTTGCTTCAAAGGATCCAACCTGTCTAGAGAGCTTTAAACATTCGACAATTTTTGCTTGTAAGCCTTTCTCCAAAATATTAGTTTCTTCTTCCAACTGAGTGATATTTTCTTGCATGCATTGAAATAACCTGCAAACTAGGGATGCACTCTCTTTAGGAATACCATGCAGAATAATTCTTAATCTATCAACTGATATTTCTTGAGATGTTGTAGATTGTTCATCACCACTTGTGCTAGCATTTTCATCATGAGGGTAATTTCCAAATGTACTAACACATATCTCTTGATCAGTTGAGGTAGGAAGGTTGTACATCTTCTTGGTGGGTACTTGAGCCACCTTCTCATTACTTTCCAAATCTGGTGTGTCTTCAATGTCATCCAGATATATAGAACCAGATGCTTCCTCTTCTTTAGATAAGAGGGAATTCTTCTTCAACTTTCTCTTCTCTTTCTTTTTCCTGTTCATCATGGTCTTGGTAGATATAACTAAATATTCACCAACACTGCTCTTCATTGTTGACTTAGGAATGAAACTGAAATTTTCAAAAGAGAATAACTTCACTTTAGAGAATCTAACAGAGGTTAACCTGTCCCTCTGATTCCAATTGAGAGGACCAATTTGGGATATGTCTAACACTGAGAGGGGGGGGGGGGTAAATTAGTGTAGGGTAATTCTTAAACCAATTCCAACTTTTATCCCTGTACCTCATGACCTGTTAGAATCTTGATTCTATTATTCTCTTTTCCCTGTTGCATGCAATAATAGAAAGTAGTAAAAATATGCACACAATATTTTTACAAGGTTCACCACTCAATAAGAGTAGCTACGTCCTTGCCATGCATGGGTATGACCACTGCATGGATTCTCCATTATAATGTGATATGCTTTTACAATGGAGTGTCTAGGAAAGAAATCCTCTAGACCGTGTGAGTCCCTACACTTTAAAGGGGGTGGGAAACAATCCTCTTCCCTGGACTGGTGATGACCTAGCCCAACTTGCAGCATCTAGCTGGTTCTTTATACTGCCTATGGAGACAGTCTTCTTCCTTCTTCAAAAGGTAGGTTCTGCTCTTGATCTTCTTCAGTGCTCTTCACTTGATTAATTGCAAAGCAGTAGGCAAGCAATTCTTCGTGTATTCTTCTTTTCTTCTTCACTAGTGCAAAACCAGCTGCACTAGGACTTCTTCTTCTTCTTTAGTGCAATAACAGAATGCACTAGGACTCCTTCTTCTTTCTTAGCAAGAATCACATATACCAATGTGATTAATTAGGCAATGAAGACCAGATTACTTGGCATCATCATAGTGAGTTCTCCTCTTGTTTATAAATGCATGTGATCATGCATATGGAATGTAGTTGAACTCTTTTCCTTCTTATTCTTTCCTCTCCAAAAGATGGCAGGAAATCCTGGAATAAAAACAGCTTGCGTGCCCACTTCCACTTGCGTTCCCTATACTTGCACGCCTATAACTTGTGTGCCTCTTCTTGAACACTGCTACTTACGCGCCACTACTGGCGTGGCAAGACTTTCCCAAAAGACTTGCACAACAACACTTGCGTGGAAAACTTGCGCGATAACACTTGAACGACAGACTTGTGTGGCAACACTTGTGCGGTAGACTTGCATGGAAATACTTGTGCGCCGTATAAATAACACTCAGCTTGTGCGCCACTTCATCTTGTGCGCCGCTTTCTACAATTGTGCATTTAGAGCTCAAATTTTTCTCTTAAGTGTTGAGCCTTAACAAATGAGGAGGCAAGTCGTCTATTTATAGGAAATTTGGTGACTTGTGAGCCCATACAATTGCATGCCAAGACTTGCGTGCCAAGACTTGCGCGCCAATACTTGCACGACAATCTTGACTTGTGCGACACTTTCAAACCTGTGCACCACTTTATTTCCTTTATCATATTTTGATTGGATGATCTTTGAAATAGGACTTGCGCGCCACTTACACTTGCGCGTCAACACTTGCACGCCACCACTTGCGTGGCACCACTTGCGTGCCGCGACTTGTATGCCACTTTATTTTCTTTTCCATATTTCTAAAATAATGCAATTTGAAATATGACTTGCGTTCCTATTCAACACTTGCATGCCGACACTTGCGCGCTGCCACTTGTGCGCCACCACTTGCATGCCTTCTTCTTTCCTTTGTCATTTTTGTATATGATGATATTATAATATGACTTGCGCGACACACTTGCGCACCAATACTTGCGTACCAATACTTGAACACCATTCTTGACTTGCACACCACTCTCTTTCCTTTTCCATATTTATGAAATAATTCTCTTTTGAAATATGACTTGCGCGCCTCTACATACTTGCGCGCCTACTGCATACTTGAGCGCCTACTGCATACTTGTGTGCCTACTTCTTTCCTTTGCCATATTTTTGATCTGATGATATTTGTGATATGAATTTGCCAAAAATACTTCTTTTTCTCTCCCTTTTCTTCATAAGGCTTGCATCACAAGTTCTCCAAACTTATGATATTTGTGAAATAAAAATCAGCAAGACATCGTCTGGTTTCTCCATTCTTTTTGGAATATGAATTCCAAAGTACTTCTTTCATCCTCAGTTCAAATCCTCAATTCTTCTTTAACCATCCTTAGATAGATGATACTTCACCATTATGCTCCAATAATCCTCAAATGGATGATACTTCTCCATTCTTCATTGCTGTAAACAATGTGTCACCTTTGAAACAAATTCTTTGAACTTAGGATCAGTTCAACAGTCGTCTGAATTTTTCTTCTTAGAGAATTACTCAAGTACGAAATCCAATGCTATGATTTCATAATAATTCTCCAAGCATCCTCACTTCAGCCGATCTCCATTAACTTTGGAGTCCTTCTTTATCTCCTTCTTCATTTTGACCAGTATTGACAACTGTTGACAACAAATACAATCTTCACACACAAAGAGGTCCCAACAGTCACATAATGTGGAAGATTAACATGAGGTCAATTCCTATACATAAAAAATGATTTATAGATCATTTTTATAAAGTATCAAAACAATATGAATACATTTTCTCAATTTTGAGCATGTCATGTATGCTTTGAGATAAATTTTCAATTTTAAACTAAAAACATACACTTCAAGTCATATCAGGCACACTGTGTCTCATATTGAGGCGAGGTTGATTCCTACATGTAACAAATGGGTTATGGATCATTGTTATAAAGTATCAAAATAATCTGAACACATTTTATTAGTTTTGAGTATGTGGAATCTGTTTTGAACTAAACTGTTAATTTTAAACTAAAAACACGCACTTTGAGTCATGCTTATCACATCATCTGTCAGATTGATGTACGATCAATTCCTACATGTAATAATAAATTATGGATCATTTTCCTAAATTTTAAAAACAACATAATATTATTTTATTGGTTTTTTATATGTGATGTGCATTTTAAACTAAATGACACTTCTATATTAAAAACACATACTTTGAGTCATACCTTCCTCATTGTCTGCCATATTGACATACAATCAATTCTTACATATTAAAAATGAATTTTGTATCATTTTTCTGATGTTTGAAAACAATTCTAGCTCATTTTCTTGGTTCTGTCTATGTGATATACATTTTAAACTAAAACAACACTTTGATATTGAAAGCACGTACTTCTATCCATACCAACCATATCATGTTCGATTTGACATGCGTTTGATTACTACACATCAAAAATAAATTATTAATTTTTTTCCTAATGTTTGAAAATAATATAAGATCATTTTATTAGTTTTGGACATGTGATGTACATTTTAAACTAAAATGACACTTTTATATTGAAAATAAACACTTCAAGTAATACCAACCACATCATGTGTTAGATTGTTATGTGGTTGATTAATACACATAAAAATTAATTATGGATCATTTACCTAAATTTTGAAATTAATACAAGCTATTTTTCTCAGTTTTCTCTATGTGACGTGTGTTTTAAACTAAAATGGAACTTTTATATTCAAAACACACACTTCGAGTAATACCCCCTACATCATTTATTGTATTAATGTACATTAAATTCCTACATGTTACAAATGAATTATGAATCATTTTACTAAATTTGGAAAAGAATATGAGATATTTGTCTTAGTTTTGGCTATGTGATGTGTTTTAAGCTAAAATGAAACTTTTATATTGAAAACACGTACTTCAAGTCATATCGACCAAATAATGTGCTGAATTGATATGTGGTAAATTCCTATGAATAAAAAAATAATTAAGAATTGTTTTTCAAAATTTTGAAAACAATATGAGATCATTTGATTGGTTTTGGCTATGTGATCCATGTTTTAAACTTAAATGACACTTTTATATTGAAAAAACACACTTTGAGTCATACCGGTAACATCATGAGTCATATTGACATGTGGTAATTTGCTACACATTACAAGAGACTCATAGATTATTTTCCTAAAGTATCAAATAAATCTAAACGTGTCTTCTAAATTTTGATTATTTCATGTGTGTTTTGAACAAAATTGCCAATTTTAAACTAAAAACATGCACTTCAAGTCATACCAGACACACCGTTTCTCTGATTGAGGTATGGTTGATTCTTAAACATCACAAATTTTTCATGGATCATTTTTATAAAGTATTAAAACAATCTAAATACATTTTCTAGGTTTTGAGTATGTGGTGTGTGTTTTGAACTAAACTATAAATTTTAAACTAAAAACATGCACTTTGAGCCATATATGTCATATCATCTATCAGATTGACATATAGTCAATTATTATACATCAAAAATGAATTATAAACTATTATACTAAATTTTAAAAATAATCTAAGTTCATTTTCTTGATTTTGGAAATGCGACTCATTTTTAAACTAAAATGGCACTTCTATATTGAAAACACGCACTTCAAGTCATATGTTTGACAAGGAAGTTCATTTTCTTCTTGTAGTATATCATTTAGGAGACCGAGTAGTTATGTAAATCATGTGTCACTCAAACTTCTTCTAGCTTGAAAATCATATAAATTTAATAAAACTGATAGTGTTTTATATTTAGTAAAACCAATTTACAATGGTCTCTTAATACAATTATTTAACTTATCAAACAACTTTGGACAATTATGAAGGTCATTTTCAATTTCCATTTCCATTTATTCTATATGATATTTATTATCATTTAAATTGTTATTCACATTAAATGATCCATAAAATAAATTATCATCCTAATAAGTGTGTATATTTAGTTTCTCCCCATGTTTAGTCAAACATTTATATCTTTGATCTATTACGTGACAAATAAAATGTTCTTCCAACTCTTCCAGACTAATTTTTCTTGAATAAAAATAACTTAAACACAAAAAGGATTTGAAAATGGTTTTATGCATGATCTATTGCAAACTTGATGAAATATTTAACTCAACTTCATACTCTTTTTTCATACGATTAGTGTGCATCTATTTTCAATTCATATCCACCCTATTAGTTTAATAAAATATTCATTTTAAAAAATAAATAAATAAATACACATAATATATTCATAATCAAAAGATTATAAATAATTATAATAATAAAAAACCAACATTTGAATGTTATTTGTGATGATTACTTACAAGTTATCATTTTACACAAGGGTGACATGAAAATAAAAAACCTAAGGTAACCATATGGTTATTGGTCTAGGTTCTCGATTTGATATCATGTGGGAAAAAATGGCTGTAACTCTAGGATGGTTTATGTAACCTTGATAGGTGGGAGTCCAACAAGTGGGAGGATTTGATGTTTATAAATTTCTTCAGTTGGTACGTGGCGGGTTAGGTGGTGTTTCATTGACAAGGTGCTCAGAAATCGGAGTTTATGATATTTTATAACACGATGAAACCATAAACTTCAACACAAGTTGAAGAAGTGTCCTGATGGGATCCATAAAAAGCCTCATCTAAAACTAATGATTGGGGTATAATCCCAATGATCTAGGATCACCTAAAAATAAAATCAACCTCAGTGGAACCAACAGAGAAAGTCAACTCTGAAAAAATGGCATAGAGGAAACTAGAAGTGAGGTTTTAAAAAATATGGAATTAGACATGGATGTTTTGAATCCTGGTCACAATAGAAATTTAAAGAGTGAAGGGATGACTAATTGGAGCTTTAAATAGAGTCCTTGGATTGTAACACCCCAAGCTTCCACGGTATGCTTGTCTATGAATAATACAATAGTGTGTGTTGTATGCAACTTTGAGTTCAAACACACCACAACTAATCAAACTAGACGTTATGAATAGTAATACCCACTTTTTGAAATTTTATAAAATTTATCTTTCAAAATGGACTTTATTTTTGGATTCGGAATATTTAAATTAGCTTAGAGTGAATTTTTGGTATTTTTTTGAAATCATTCAATTTTTGATGAATAGTGGAAAAACACTGAGTTATAGTTTAAAACTGAATTTTTATTTAAATAATTATTTATTTTATGTAAATTTAATTAAGGTCAAAATATATACATAATACCTATATAAGTTAAATGTAATTCATTGGAGTTATTTTAGAATAATTTTAGATATATAAAAATTTTATTGAACTTTTCACCGTCTTTTACCCACCTCCTAGGAGAATTTGGAAATTCACATAAAACTTAATTTTACTGCTTCTATGAGTAGAATTTCGAAAATCCAAGAGACACGGTTAATATAATGGAGTAAAATGTGGTTCAATAAGATAAAAATAATTTTTGGTGAATAATAACTTTTTACTTTTATTTACCACGGTTAAAAGTAAATAGGGTAATTAAGGGTAAAAATAATATTAATATTACCCGAAAACATGTCATAATTCTATTAGACAAGTGTATATAGACAAAAAAACCCTTAGGAATAAAATATTATCATTTAGGTCCATTGGATTATATTAGGACATTTATTATTATTTAATTCAAAGAAGAGTTAAAAGAGTTAAAATCAAAGTTTAATTAATAAACATTTTTAATATAGGGTTATACATAAGATAAATTATATTATAAATATTCATTATAAATATAAAAATATTTACTACAAAATGGTATTTTATTTATAATTTTTATACATTAAATAATGTAATTTATTTATGACACAATGGTGATGCAGTAATTACCTAAATAATGAAATATTAAAATAATTGATATTATAAATATACAAATAAATGTAATTTGAGACTTTTTATGAATTAAAATAATTTTATAGGTTAATATGACATGTTAGTATTTATTTAATTATGTTTTTTTGAAGTAATAATGCTGTTATGATTTTCACAAAAATAAAATACCAAATAGTGTCAAAATTGACACAAAAGAGTTTTTTTAAAAAAATATTATATTATTAATTGGTATTCAATTCCTAAAAATCTAGGGTTCGGACAAGAGACTTATATAATTATATTTGTATCATTAATGAACCACTTGGGGTTCTCTTGGATGTATATGGTAAGTTTATTAACTATATAATATAAAAAGACAAAGAGACATGGTAACTGTCAAAATATTTAACTAAGAGTTAAATATAAATGATAAGGTTAAAATAGTGACCCAAACATGTCTAAAATCTATTGGTTGAAAGGATTTCAACCCATACCCAACTTAAAATTTAAATAATCCACTTTGGATCCATTAGAAACCAAATATGAATTTATTATAAAATAATATTTCTATCTTTTCCTAAGGTGCCCCTCACCCCTCTTATAAAAGGGAACTCCCCCTTCTCTCAATTTCACAACTTCAAATCCTTTTGGATCAGACAAACCCCACCAAAATATTCTGTCAACTTCCATAAATTAAACCTAGAGACCTTATTTTGATCATAAAGCCAACCTAAGGAGCCCTTTTGATCAAATCAAAAGGAAGAACCCGAAGAAGAGGTAATGTTTTCACCACCCTCTTTCAAGTTCCTTTCTTCTTCAACTTCTTCTTTATTTGTTATTCACATTATAAAATAATAAATACAGTATCTTATATATACTATGATTTTATTATAAATATTGTACAACAATATTCAGTATTCTATCCATCCTTTGAATGACATGTCACCATACGTGCGTACGTACGGCTTACCGTCTCCACATTGTGGTGTAATTGTTATTCAATGAATTATTATTTAGATGGGTATAATAATGATGTTTAATTCATGTAAATAATAAATATAACATGATAATGATTCTGTATATATGATATACCATCCAATTATATATTATTTTAATATCAAAATAATGATATTTTCGCTCGTGCGTACGTATAGACTACCGTCTCCACGAACGCGATGAGATTCATTCCCCATCGTATCCATGCAAGTCTAATTCTCATTTGATGATTAAAAATAATGTTTAAGGACTTGATATCATTATGGATATGAATAATATACATCCTATGGATAACAAACATGTCCTATGTAACAAAACATATAAAAGAAAACGAGTAAGTGAACACCCGAAATGATGATAATACTAAGATATTATTAACAAAGAAATGTTAAAAGATAATATATGATATCATATTAATGTATATGATTCTTTTATAATTTAATAAAAATTATTTCACCATTATACAAGAGGTTAACCTACCCTCAACCAAGGAAAAGTACAAGGTAAGGGTTTATTTCACAATCTCTTCATTATCCGAGGTTGTTTATACGTAATTATCTATTGGGACCTCTTTATCATCCACGTCCATATTTCTTAAAAATGTATTTAAAATATGTATTTCAAATATTTCTTACTATTTTACAGATTATGGTTTAAATTCATTTATACCCTTGTTGACTTTTTATAAGAAGTTTATAAAGGAATCTTTCTGTCGTTTTCCAAACAAGGTCCTTAACCTTTTCGATAGAATTAAGGTAAGAATGTATTTTTTAACTTATACAGCGGGTGCGGATATTTTCTACCGTTATAAAATCGTCTAAGATTACCTTAAAATCTTATAAGAATATTTTCAAAGTAAATATTTTATTTTATAATTATGTGACTTTTAAATGATTTGAAAAAGAGATATTTCTCTCAAATAGTTTTGATTTCATCTATGTCAACATCTTTTGATGAATTTTAAGCTTATTTGAAGTTTATTTATTATGATACAAAACTTCCATATTGTATTGAAGGTTTTGTGATATGTTTGACTGTGGATGTGTTATTTTTATACCATTCATGGTTTATAGAGAAAGTATTGACATTTCGTATACTAGTTTTAATACGAATGTTTATGTTATGTTTAAACCTGTTCATATGAGGAATGCATTGGACTTAATAAGTGAAAGGTGGAGCCCGCTATAGCTCATCGATGCATCGGTAGGTCTCATGAGACAAACTAGTGTCTTGGCACAAAGCCTTAACAAAATCTTATTTGTAGTCTTGGCACAAGGCCTTGACTATGTGGTTATGATAGTCTGGAATTGTGCATTCCTTCATTATGAAAGTGGTTATTGATATTGCATGTGATTATTCAACTAGTAGAATATCCATGTGAATAAGTAAATGGAATTATTTCATTTTATATTTTCCATATTATGCTGAAGTTCAAGTTTAAAAGGCTTTTGTTTTAGTTATACATTGCCTTAAATGTTTATGATTATTTAAGAAAGTTTCCTCTATATTATTATCCTTACTGGGAATTTAAGCTCACCCCTTTCAATGTTTTATTTTTCCCAGGATGTGAAGAAGTATTTTATGAATGACCTGCAGGGATAGTATAAGGGGATATGAGTGTGGAGACAAGATGTTGTTGTAGTTTTCACTTTATGATGTAATGTAAACTTTATGAATGTATCTAGTTATTCCAAGGCTACTAAACTAATCAGTCTTTCGAGAATTGATCTTTTGTGATCATGCTAATGTTATGTAATAATGCACCAACTCTGGGTAACTGGGGTCAGGGAATTACAGTTGGTATCAGAGGAAGTTTAGTACAAACCTTGGAAGCTAGATTTAGATAAACTCTGATTAGAGCACATAGCCCTAAGATAGAATTTGAGGATTAGTATAGAAGAACTTCATATAATTTTGGTATTGTAGAGATTTTGTGAGTTTTCCAAGCAATACATCCCTGTTTGGATATGATCATATAGAGGCAGCTCTGGCACAGATGTACCTAGGGGTAAAACCCGAAAACACCGCTTTGAGTTAGAATCGAATGGGAACTGGTGCACGACAACGGGCTTTGCTGCACTCTTGGTTACGACACTTCCAGGGGATATGCTTAGGATAATTCTCATTTTCTTTAAAAATCATTATGAAGGGTTTATGAGAATATACTTCCTCAAAGAAAACATTTTTATGATTATGGATTATATCCATAAATAGTTCAATTTATGTTAAGTCTTTTACAAGTATAGAATTATGTATTTTGATTCATAAACTGATCTAGTTTATGCCATTGTTTAGAAATGGCACCTAGTGGAAGAAATGGAAACTGTATCAATGCACACACTCCATGTAGGTATTTCCCTCCTACTCAAGATAATTATAGTGGAGCTGGTGATGCAACTGGTACTGATCAGCTAATCACCATACTGGGACAACTCACTCAGGTTATGAATAATAACCTTACCCGTATAGAGCACACAGATCCGCAGCATGGAGGATAAATGTTAGATCGCTTCATGGGTCAACAACCACCGACATTCAATGGGAGTACAAATCTCTTAGTAGCTGAGCAATGGATAAATTCCTTAGAGAAAATATTCCATGCCTTGGGGAGTAGTGAAAAGGAAAAATTTATCATGGCAGTTTACCACCTCACTGGAGATGCTAATCAATGGTGGTCATTGATTCAAAACATGAAGGAAGATGATGAAGTATCAAATATGGAATGGAGGGAGTTCAAAGATCTGTTTTTGGAAAAATACTTTCCTCATGACCATAGAGAAGATATGGAAAGGCAATTTCTAAGTCTGAGACAAAAGGAGGATGAGAATGTCACAAAGTATGAGGATAACTTTACAAGGTTAGAAAGGTATGATTTAGATTATATACTTAACCCAAGAAGTAATATTTATCATTTTTTTGATGGGTTAAAACCATTTCTCTGTTGAGCATTGGTCTCACAATCCTTCTCGTCATACGAAGATATTGTATCGTGTGCTATCAAGACGAAAAATGAATTCTCTAATTCTTACAACTTTAAGGCAAAGCAAGAGAAGAAGAGATCTTCTGACCACTCTAGAAATGGAAATAAAGGGAAGAAGGGAAAGGTTTATTATCCATCCTACAGTAAATGTGGGAAGAAACCCCCCGGTACTTGATTGAAGGGAATGGGTGTCTATTACAAGTGTGGTGAAAAAGGCCACCAAGCTCGTGATTTCAAAGGGAAGAAAGAAGCTACCGATGTTCAGTGCTACAATTGTAGGGATATGGGAAATTATGCAAATGAATGTCCTAAGCGTCAGAGGAACTTACCTCAGAAAAGGCCAAGGGATCAATTCCAAGCTTATGCTATCACTACTACTGAGGTAGAAGCTCCGAAAGACGTGGTGGAATGTAATTTAATGGTTTCCTCAAGTTTAGAAAATGCTTTATTTGATTCTGGATCATCGTATTGTTTCATATCTTCCCAGTTTGCTAAGAAAATTAGATATTTCCAATTTGATTTAACAAAGGAGTTATCAGTTAAAACTCATAAGGTAAGTATCATTGCTACAAAGTTATGTGGATCCGTTCCCATTAGGGCATATAAATGTTCTTTATTTGCTAATATCATCGTCATACCCATGACTAAATTTTATATAATCCTCGGTATGGATTGGATTTCGGACCATGATGCGAAAATTTATTGTAAGAAGAAGGAGGTTACAATTTTTGATGATGATGATAAAGAACACCTTATCTTTAGAGCAGAATCATCACCACCTAATTCTTACCTAGATCCACCCCCAGTAGCTCAACTAAATTCAATTATTGGGGAGGAAGAGAATGAAATGACTATGGGTGGGGAAAGAAATGTTCAAATAGAGGATGTACCAATTGTGAGAGAATATGTTGATGTGTTTCCAGAAGATTTACCTGGACATCCTCCAGAACAAGAAATTGAGTTTTCTATTGACTTAATTCCTGGTTCATGGACTATATTGAAGACCCCTTATAGAATGGCCACTGTGGAATTAGTTGAACTAAAGAAACAACTAGAGGAATTGAGTAATAACAGATTTATTCGCCCTAGTGTTTCTCTATGGGGAGCCCCTGTTCTTTTTGTTAAAAAGAAAGATGGATATACGAGGTTATGTATCAACTACAGGGAAATCAATGCTATAACAATAAAGAACAAGTATCCCCTACCTCACATTGATGATTTATTTGACAAACTGCATGGAGATCAATACTTTTAAAAGATTGAACTTTGATCTGGATACCATAAGTTGTGTGTGAAGAAGGAAGACATTCTGAAAACAACATTTCAAACTAGGTACGAGCATTACGAGTTTACAGTAATGCCTTTTGGGATGACTAATGCACCCTCTGTTTTCATGGATCTAATGAACAAAGTTTTCAAGGAATATCTCAATGATTTTGTAGTGGTATTTATTGATGATATCTTGGTATACTCCAAAAGCTACCAAGATCATGAAAATCACTTGCGCATTATCCTGAAGACTCTTAGAAGACATGAATTATATGAGAAGTTTAGCAAGTGTGAATTCTGGATTCAGTAGATCTCTTTTCTTGGCCATATTGTCTCTAAGGATGGAATCTATGTTGATCCTTCTAAGAAAAGAGCAATCTAGGAATGGCCAGCACCAACGAGTATAACCGAGGTACACCGTTTTATTGGCTTAGTAGGTTATTATCAGTGTTTCGTCCAGAATTTTGCCCGATTGATTAACCCATTAACGAAGCTCACACGTAAAGGGGTTAAATTTTTTTGGAAAAAAGAGTGTGAATAATGTTTTGAAGAACCGAAGATAAGATCAGTCAATGCTCCTATATTGACTCAACCATAGGGTAATTATGGATTCGTTATTTAGTGTGATTCATTGAAGAAAGGACTTGGTTGTGTCCTTATGCAGAATGATAGGGTTATTGCCTATGAATCACGATAGCTAAAAATTCATGAGAAAAAATATCCTACTCATGATCTTGAGTTAGCTACTGTAATATTTGCTTTTAAGATATGGAGACATTATCTCTACGGTGAAAAATGTGAGATTTATACTGATCACAAGAGTTTTAAGTATAATTTATCACAGAAAGAACTCAACATGAGGCAAAGAAGATGGCTTGAAATACTCAAGGATTATGATTTCATGATACACTACCACCTGAGGAAGGCAAATAAGGTGGCAGATGCTTTGAGCAGAAAAGATCACGGAGTTTTGAACATGATGAGAATTGAAAGGGATCCTATTTTCATGGATCTAGTGAAGATGGATATGAAAATCACCATGGAAGGTGAAACATCAATACTTTTTCAAATGGTTACCAAACCATCTTTACTAGAAAGGATAAAGAGTTCTCAAACCAATGATGAAGAATTTCAAAAGAAGATTAAAGCTGTGAATGATGGGAGATTGAGTTACTTTATATATGAGGATGGAATTTTGAAATTTGGGAAGAGACTTTGTGTTCCTGATATACCTGATCTAAAAAGGGAATTGTTGGATTATGCTCATAGTTCCAATTTCTCTATACACCCTGGGAGCACCAAAATATATAGAGATTTGAAGGAACATTTTTGGTGGGACAACATGAAGAGGGAGATTGCTTATTTTGTGTCAAGATTTATGGTTTGTCAACAAGTGAAAGCAGGAAGGCAAAATCCTGGCGGAGTATTGCAACCTCTTCCCATACCTGAGTGAAAATGGGATAATATCATGATGAAATTTGTCATGGGACTACCAAAGACTCCTAGAAGGAACGATGCAATATGGGTTATTGTTGATCGTCTTACCATGTCAGAACATTTTCTTGATATAAGAGAAGATCTACCACTAGAACATCTAGCAAGACTATATATTAATGAAGTTGTGAGACTTCATAGAGTACCCCTATCGATTTTTTCTGATCATGATCCCCGTTTTACTTCAAGATTATGGAAGACTCTTCATAAGGGCTTGGATACTGAACTTCATTTGAGCACTGCCTACCACCCTCAAACAGATGGAAAATCAGAACTGACTATTCAAACCTTAGAATACATGTTGTTATCATTCTCACTTGACTTTCATGGTATGTGGGATCAATATTTACCTCTGGTGGAATTTTCCTATAACAATAGCTTCCATTAGAGTATTCAGATGGCACCATATGAAGCGTTATACGGAAAGATATGTCGTACACCAACCTGTTGGGATGACGTTGGTGAAAGAAAACTTATAGGCCCAGAAATGGTGGAGGAAACGATGAAAAAGGTAATCCAAAACCACATCAAAGCATCTCAAAGTAAGCAAAAGAGCTATGCTGATAACCAAAGGAAGGATTTGGAATTTCAGGTAGGAGATAATGTTTTCTTGAAGGTATCTCCATGGAAGGGAGTTATACATTTCGGTAAGAAGGGTAAATTGAGTCCCAGGTACATCGAAACTTTCGAAATTCTAGAAGGAATTGGGGTTGTAGCTTATCTTTGGAAATACCGCCAAGTCTCTCCAAAGTTCACAATGTGTTACACATATCACTGTTGAGAAAATACATGCCTGACCCAATGCATGTACTCACTTACAAGGAATTAGAACTGGAACTTGATCTGTCTTATTGCGAAGAGCCCGTCCGGATTCTTGATACAAGAGAACAAATGCTGAGAAACCGGACGACTTGTCTGGTAAAAGTTCTATGGAGAAACCATAAAATGGAAGAGGCGACGTGGGAACCCAAGGAACATATGATGAAGAATCACCTAAGTCTTTTTATGTAGTAATATTCTTGAAATTTCAAGGACAAAATTATTTGAAGGAGGGGAGAATGTAACACCCCAAGCTTCCATGGTATACTTCTCTATGAATAATACAGTAGCATGTGTTGTATGCAACTTTGAGTTCTAACACACCACAACCAATCAAACTAGCCGTTACGAATAGTAATACCCAATTTTTGAAATTTTATAAATTTTATCTTTCAAAATGGACTTCATTTTTGGATTCGGAATATAAAAATTAGCTTAGGGTGAATTTTTGGTATTTTTATAAAAACATTCAATTTTTGATGTATAGTGAAAAACACTGAGTTATAGTTTAAAACCAAATTTTTATTTAAATAATTAATTATTTTATTTAAATTTAATTAAGGTCAAAATAGATATATAATACCTATATAAGTTCAATGTAATTCATTGGAGTTAGTTTAGAATAATTTTAGATATATAAAAATTTTATTGAACTTTTCACCGTCTTTTACCCACCTCCTAGGAGAATTTGGAAATTCACATAAAACTTAATTTTACCACTTATTTGAGTGGAATTTCAAAAATCCAAGAGACATGGTTAATATAAGAGAGTAAAATGTGGTTCAATAAGATAAAAATAATTTTTGGTGAATAGTAACTTTTTACTTTTATTTACCACGGTTAAAAGTAAATAGGGTAATTAAGGGTAAAAATGATATTAATATTACACTAAAACATGTTCTAATTATATTGGAAAAGCGTATATCGACCAAAAAAAACCTTAGGAATAAAATATTATCATTTAGGTCCACTTGGATTAGATTAGGACATTTATTATTATTTAATTCAAAGAAGAGTTAAAAGAGTTAAAATCAAAGTTTTATTACAAAAACATTTTTAATATAGGGTTATACATAAGATAAATTCTATTATAAATATTCATTAGAAATCTAAAAATCTTTCCTACATAATGGTATTTTATTTATAATTTTTATACATTAAATAATATAATTTATTTATGACACAATGTTGATGCAGTAATTACCTAATTTATGAAATATTAAAATAATTGATATTATAAATATCCACATAAATGTAATTTGAGAATTTTTATGAATTACACTAATTTTATAGGTTAACACGACATGTTATTATTGATTTAATTTTTTTTTGAAGTAATCATGCTGTTATGATTTTTACAAAAATCAAATACCAAATAGTGTCAAAATTGACATAAAAGAGTTTTTAAAACAAATATTATATTATTAATTGATATTCAATTAATAAAAATATATGGTTTAAAAAAGAGACTTATATAATTATAGGTGTATCATTAATGAACATCTTGGGGTTTTCTTGGATGTATATGGTAAGTTTATTAACCATATAATATAAAAATACAAAGAGACATGGTAAATGTCAAACTATTTAACTAAGAGTTAAATAAAAATGATAAGGTTAAAATAATGACCCAAACATGTCTAAAATCTATTTGTTGAAAGGATTTAGACCCATACACACCTTAACCTTTAAATAATTTACTTTTGAGCCATTAGAAACTGAATATGAATTTATTATAAAATAATATTTCTAGATTTTCCTAAGGTGCCCCTCACCCCTCTTTTAAAAGGGCACTCCCCCTTCTCTCAATTTCACACCGTCAAAGCCTTTTGGATCATACAAAACCTGCTAAAATTTTCTCTTAACTTCCCTCACTTAAACCTAGAGACCTTAGTTTGATCAGAAAGCCAACCTAAGGATCCCTTTTGATCAAATCAAAAAGAAGAACCTGAAGAAGAGGTAATGTTTTCACCACCCTCTTTCAAGTTCCTTTCTTCTTCAACTTCTTCTTTCTTTGTTATTCCCATTATAAAATAATAACTCCAGTATCTTCTATATACTATGATGTTATTATAAATATGGTATAACCATATTCATTATTCTATCCATCCTTTGAATGACATGTCACCATACGTGCGTACGTATGGCTTACCGTCTCCACGTCGTGGTGTAATTGTTATTCAATAAATTATTATTTATATGGGTATAATAATGATGTGTAATTCATGTAAATAATAAATATAACATGATAATTATTCTTTATATATGATATAAAATCCAATTATATATTATTTTAATATCAAAAGAATGATATTGTCGCTCGTGCGTACGTACGGACTACCGTCTCCATGAACGCGATGGGATTCATTCCCCATCGTATACATGCAAGTATAATTCTCATTTGATGATTAAAAATAATGTTTAAGGACTTGATATCATTCTGGTTATGAATAATATACAACCTATGGATAACAAACATGTCCTATGTAACAAAAAATATAAAAGAAAACGAGTAAGTGAACACCTGAAACGACGATAATACTAAGATATTATTAACAAAGCAATGTTAAAAGATAATATATGATATCATATTAATGTATATGATTATTTTATAATTTAATAACAATTATTTCACCATTATACACGATTTTAACCTACCCTCAACCAAGGAAAAGTACAAGGTAAGGGTTTATTTCACAATATCTTCATTATTCGAGGTTGTTTATACGTAATTATCTATTGGGACCTCTTTATCATCCACATCCATATTTCTTAAAAATATATTTCAAATATGTATTTAAAATCATTCTTACTATTTTACAGACTATGGGTTAAATTCATTTATACCCTTTTTTGACTTTTTATAAGAAGTTTATAAAGGAATCTTTCTGTCGTTTTCCAAACAAGGTCCTTTTTAACCTTTTCGACAGAATTAAGGTAAGAATGTCTTTTTTAACTTATATGGCGGGTGCGACTATTTTCCGCCATTATAAAATCATTGAAGCTTCCCTTACAAGCTTATAATAATATTTTCAAAGTAAATGTTTTCTTTTATAATTATGTGACTTTTAAATGATTCAAAAAAAGTGATATTTCTCTCAAATAGTTTTGATTTCATCTATGTCAACATCCTTTGATGGATTTTAAGCTTATTTGAAGTTTATTTATTATGATACAAAACTTTCATATTGTATTGAAGGTTTTGTGATATGTTTGACTGTGGATGTGTTCTTTTTATACCATTCATGGTTTATGGATAAAGTATTGACATTTTGTATGCTAGTTTTAATACGAATATTTATGTTATGTTTAAACCTGTTCATATGAGGAATTCATTGGACTTAATAAGTGATGGGTGGAGCCCGCTATAGCTCCTCGATGCATATGTAGTTCTCATGAGACAAACTAGTGGCTTGGAACAAGGCCTTGACAAAATCTTATTTGTAGTCTTGGCACAAGGCCTTGACTATGTGGTTATGATAGTCTGGCATTATACATTCCTTCATTATGAAAGTGGTTATTGATATTGCATGCGATTATTCGACTAGTAGAACATCCATGTGAATAAGTAAATGGCATTATTTCATTTTATCTTTTCCATATTATGCGGAAGTTCAAGTTTAAAAGGATTTTGTTTTAGTTATACATTGCCTTAAATGTTTATGCTTATTTAAGAAAGTTTCTGCTATATTGTTATCCTTACTGGGAATTTGAGCTCACCCCTTTTAATGTTGTATTTTTCCCAGGATGTGAATAAGTATTTTATGAATGACCTGTAGGGATAGTATAAGGGCATATGAGTGTGGAGACAAGATGTTGTTGTAGTTTTCACTTTATGATGTAATGTAAACTTTATGAATGTATCTAGTTATTCCAAGGCTACTAAACTAATCAGTCTTTAAAGACTTGATCTTTTGTGATCATGCCAATGTTATGTAATAATACACCAACTCTGGGTAACTGGGGTCAGGGCGTTACATGGAGTGCCTGTAATTGGAACCAAGGTTTAAATAATATTTTCAGTCCATCTCAATGGGATGGAATAAAAAAAAAATTAGAAAAAAGATTAAAATATTGATGACTTACAGAAATCCAATGGTGGTTGTAATGAATGAAAGTGGGGTAAAGAGAAAGAATGCACTGAAAAGAAAGACCCACTTATTAATTGGAACTGAGGTTGAAATGAATATAGATATTATAATGTTATATATATATATTCCCCATATAACTATATATAATAGGTATAATTTTTAATGATCATGTTTTTGAATTCAAATATTTCATTATTATTATTACAAGTCATAAATAAAATGTAATGAATTTTATAAAATTTTAATAGTGATTTGAAATTTTAAACAAATAATCACTACAAAATTTTTATTATATGTATAATTATAATCCTAAATATATTTAATGAATCAAAATGATAAGAATTATTTGAGTTGGTGGTTGTGATCTAAATATATCCTTGACCCCCTATGTTCATTATTTACCTTCCCTAAATACATGTCTATATTATCATTAGTACAATGTATGATTTTTTCTCTTGAGATACTATGATTCTAATCAGCATATCAGCTTGTTGGATCATCTATAAACCTATGAAAAAAAATTCATTCCACTAAAAAATAAATGTATATTTCCACTATGGTAATAGATACTATGAAAAAATGGGGTAAAATAAAATATTTATCATTGAATAGTTGTTTAAAAACTCCTTACAATAATTTGATCTGGTAATGAATTTAGTGAATAAGAAAATTCCTCCTAGTCTATATAAAACCCATTATTCTACTATCAAGAGATTCTATATGTTTTTTTTAAAAAACCCTATAGTTTTTCCTCAATAAAACTATTCACATTGACATATCTAAAATTAAAGTAATGAATTTCATGATTTTAGCAAAGCATATGGATACATGTTGAGGGAATAATTTTGGATTTTAAAGTCAACATGTATCAAAAAATATTTTAGAAATATTGTGTAGTATTAAGAAAGATAAATATTATATATACTTACATAATTTTTTAAGATAATGTAAAAGCATAAATATCCCAATTAAAATAAATAAATTATTTAAAATTTATTATCGGAATTACATGTTTCATTGAAGGGAGACACTAAAATAGTGAAAATAAATGATATCCATATATTAGGCATCCATATCAGACTAATGCATTATTGAAACCATCCCAAGGTATTGACGTTGAGTGTTGCATTATTTTAAAATGATTTTATAAAAATATTTATATGTATTTGGTGTAGTTTGTGTCTTATTTATGCTATAGAACTTGATAAGTGGAAAGGAAAACAAAAAACCACACCATATTGAAAATTAAACATTTTGATAGAAAAAATAGATTTCAATCCCTCCAAATCATCTCATTTCCCCCAGAATCATCCTTACCAAACAACCTATAAGAAAGGGATATTGTAGGTGGCTATGATTGGTGGTGCCCAGTATGCATGAGAGAGGTGAAATGAATCAAGGATAGTATAGAAGCACTGATAAATGAGAGACGAGTAGAAATAATAACATACCTTAGGTTTTGAGAAGCTTGATTCATCTCAAAAAGTCAAGTGGGAGTCGTAGCAGAGGTAGAATTCTGTAAGAGCATGAACGATGCAAGAGAAGTGGGTTCAGTCAAGGGTAAATTTCTAAGATTAGGAAGAGTTTTATTCGTGAAAAAATAATAAGCACTGATAAAACTCCACTTTATCAGTGCTTTTTTATCACTGATAAAGATATTAGTGCTAATAAAGCACTCATAAAGATAGCTTTTATCAGCGCATTATATTATAGCACTGATAAAAACTTACATAATTAATATTTATTAATATAATTAATACACTTAAAATTTTTAAATATATATAATTAAAAATTGATATAAATGTATATGGCCATAAATAAATATTTACATAATTATAAATATATTTAAAGAATTATAAATATGTATTTATAAATATAATTATAAATAATTATAAATATATATACTTATAAATTAGTAATTATTTATAAAATTATAAATATATTAAAAGAATTGTGAATGTGTATTTATAAATATAATTATAGATATATATTTGTAATTATAATTATAAATAAATATATTTGTAAATATATTTATAAATATTTATATATAATTATAAATAAATATATATCTATTTATTAATACATAAATAAATACATAATTATAAATATAACTAATATATTTATTATTTAAATATATTTATTATAATTTTATAATTAATTATTTATAATTATATAAGTATTTTTTTTAAAATTATATATATATATATATATATATTTATAATTATTAATATATAATTTTATAAACATAGTAAATATACATTTATAAATATATTTAATTATAAATATTTATTAACAAATATATTTTAATAAGTAAATTTTTGACATTATTAATGAACACATAATCTTAAATGAGTGAATTTTAAAAATGAGTGAAATTGAATAATTAAGAATGAATAGATCTTAAAAATATTAAAAAATGGAAAAGTTTTATTAATTATAAAAATTGTTAAAAAAGGTAAATATGAATATATTTTGAAATGAATATGAGTACACATTGAAAATATTAAAACATAGCTAATAAATATGTATAAATAAATATTAAAGATTGATTAAATATAAACAAAAAATTTAATAAATATTAAAAATGAATGAGTAATATTAATAGAAATAATATTAAAAATGAATAAATAAAATTTACCAATTAAAAACATAATATATTAAATATATTATGTTACTAAATGAAATTATAAAATAAATATTAAAATCTGAATAAATTACATAAATATTATGTGTGTGTGTTTTAATATAAGATTTCATTAATTACGTAAATGTGTATGTGAAATTAATGTATATTTATATATAAACAACACGAGTTTGATATATGTTAAATTTAATAATTACATTATATAATATGAAATTTCTATTAAGGAAATAAATAATAATAAGAATGAATAAATTTTAAAAAGGAATAGGTGTTATTACTTATATAGATTATTAACAAATTAAAAATGAATATTTATAAATGCACATGTTAAGATGAAAATGAATACAAATTAATTATATAAATTATAACTATATTAAAATAATTAAATTTTAATGAATAAAAAAGTATTAATAAATATTAACAATGTATAAAATTACAAAAATATTGAACAATGAAAAATAAAAAATGAATAAATTATAAAAAACATTTAAAAAAATTAAGATTATTAATGAATAAATAATATTAAAAATGAATAATTTCAAAAAAATATTTAAAAGTAATAAATAGTATATATTGAATAAAAGTATAAAAGTATGAATAAAATTTATTGATTAGAAACATTATATATATTAAATATATTATGCTAATAAATATAATTCTAAATTGAATATTAAAAATTGAATAAATTACAGAATTATTATGTGTGTGCATGATCAATATTAAAATATATTAATTATATATATGTATGTGTGAAATTAATGTAACACACCTTTGATATATATTAAATTAAAAAAAGACATTTAATTAGATGTATGTTGTTCTATAAAATTAGTCAATATTTTTATTTAATATTAATTATTAATTATAAACCATTTTTCACCAAATATATGACTTATTTAATGCAAATATACATATTTTGTATTATATAAATCATATTTAAGGAAATATAATATATATTTATATATATATATATATGAATATATTTCTATATTAAAATTATTAAATATATTAATGAATAATTATGTATAAAAAATATTAAAAATGAATAAATTTAAAAAATATATTAAATGAATAAATATTTAAAATATTTAAATTATAAAAATAGTAAATAAACAATTAACATTATCAATGAATAAATAATATTAAATAAACACATGTCAAAAATGATTGAAATTTAATTAAAAGATTAATAGAAATATATTCATATATGGGATGGTGGGCTATATATAGGGCCACAATAGAAAGCGGACATATAAGAATACATGTAGATGGGCTGGGTATACCGGTTGGGAGGGTGGGCCAGCATGTGGCCCATGTGTGAAGGTGTATATGGGAGCTGATCCCTCGAAACCGTGGCATGCTATGATCATGGAACACCCAGGCTTATAAAGTGCAACTCAGACAAATGAGAAGTATGATGCGGGATGAAGATGAACAAGACAACCCTTTATCAGTGCTAAATAAAATTGTTAATAAAGGCCACCCTATATCAGTGCTAAATAAAAGTGTTGATAAAGGGTGTCCTTTATCAGTGCTTTAAAAAAGTGATTATAAAGGTTACCACTATTTATTGCGGGCCTTGTAATAGTGATCACCTTGCTCAAGAAATATGAGAATGGGAGTTGATGCCAATTTTTTCATAAACTCATTAAAATATATTTATCATTCAAAAGTCCATTATAAATGGCACATCCGTCATAGTCAGTTCCCTTATTTATGATGAGAAGCATGAAAAATCATAGATAAAGAATCTATAATAATAATATATTTCTAAAAAACACTACAATTCAATTTTTTTAGCACTTACCAATACATAAATACTTTTATCATTTTCTGATCAACAAATATTCATCTTCATGAAATTAAATTTATGTAGAATTTAATATATCATTTCCAAAGTATATATTTTTATAATTTTACATAAATTTGATATTCCCTCAAAGTTCTAATCATGATATACAAAATTCCCTCATGCTAGGACTTTTACCATGAATACTCTAATATGTCATATATGAACATAATAAACAAGTGATGATAATAGTGAAATATTTGATTCATCTATTAAATGAAAAAAACTTGAGTGTTAGTAAGTCCAAATAGCATATCGAAATACTAATAATTTTCAAATCATATTTGAAATGTTATTTTCTAGATATAATATTTCTTCAACCTAAGTTGATGCTATCCAAACCTAATATCTATTCAGGAAAACCATCTGAAAACCAATAATTGATTGAAAAAAAATCAATTTAAGGATGAGGATATTTTTAGTTAATAGTGACTCAATTCAACTTCTCCAATCAATACATAAATACAACATTATATCTAATTTCTTAATGAAAATCATCAAAGTGGCCCATGAAGAGGTACTTAATATAATAAATAATTTATTCTCCAAAACTTCCTACTAAATATTCTACTATAAATGTTCATATATAACTATTCATTAATATGGTATAGTTATTATACTCATCTCTAGAAGTAAATAAAAGGAAAACGCTACCTTTCAAATTAGGAGGAATTCTGGAGAAATAATTATAAAAAATTTCAAGGTAATTTTTCATTATCATAGTAAATACCACTTATAAAACCACTTCATTTAAACCCACTTGTAAACCCATTCCATTTAATATGTGCATCTCAATTATTATAGTGATATACATTATTTTCTGAATATAACATGTTGTGTGTTCCTTATTTGAATCTAATTAGTTTATTCCAATAATGATACTAGATATGCAAGTTTCATAGATAGTTAAGTCCCATGAGCAATGCATGTTACCTATATTAATAGCGCATGATGGACACTTGAATAACTTACTACTATTTTCTCTATGATATTGGACCCATAAGGGAATATACCATGAGAGTGATAGTTAATTAGGGAATGTAAATGTTAAAAATCCCCATAAAATAATATTATTCAGTAATTAATATGATCTCTTTTATCTTTCTCTAAATATAGGAAAGTAATAAGATATAATAAACAAGAAATAAATACTCATTTTACCCATACTAGGATACATCCATGAAGCATTTATTAGAATTTCACCAATGTACAAACATTATTAAAGTAAATTTCTTATCATACAATTAATGAAGATTCATTATCCCTATAGTTTTACAACCACACACCTCTAGAAATCACACATATCATATTCACAAGTTTATATAGTTTATAAAAAGCTTAAATTAATTTATTTACATAAATCAAAAATATAATGACAACACTGGTAACGTCCCACCACAGTTCACTCTATAATAGTAACCAGACCGGTTCTCTACATGACCTCATGCATGCCTAACTGTATGCCAAATGCTACCGATTAGTATTAAGGGTCTAGGGTAGTACTATGGGGAGACTATACTCTCTTATTAGAGAGTAAAATAATAGATAAAATAACCAATTATTGTATACCAATGATAAGAATCTGACTACACAGGAATAAATAAATATCAACATCTCAAAATAAACTGGAAATAAAAGTAGATAAATATAAACATGACTAAAAAACTATTGAAATGCAGTAAGGGCCTGAATAACCATGACATCCATACAACTGACCACCCACTCAACCAGTTACATAAACATAATAAAATGAAATAAACGAGACAAAAGGGCTCTACTACGTCTCCAAGCCTAATATCATCTAGTCTCTTTATACCATCTAAGCTATAATGCCCAATAATGAAAAACAAAACCCGAGCCTCAGCCCCAAAATTGATCCTTTAATAAACATATGCGAGATTAAAGCGAACCAAACTAAACTTAACATAAATAGCACATTAATATCATGATTTAAATAATACATCTAATAAATAGTCAAACATCCCAAAAACTGAAAGGTTTAGTGTCTTAGTGATTATCTAAATAAACATCCTTTTTTTACGACACTTCCGATTTATTTCCCCATAATCATGCTTCTCTAGACCCTTTCCTATATATATCACATAATATAATCATCTTTATAACTCTATGAATGAAAACATAAGAAAGGGGTGAGCTCAAACACTTAATATGAGATAACATAATAAATTCCATAATGGTTTGATCATAAACACATAGAAAAACATTAATAAGAGAAAACATATGATTTAAAAGAACATAAACCAATAAGTGTTAACCATAAACATGAAAGATAGACATAACATCTCAAAGGATAACAATTTTACCATGTTATGGGAAAATAAAATATGAATCATATAACATGGGTTATGGAATGTATGAAAGAAAGTGGCACAATCATAAACATATAATTTCTTATATTTGTGAACCTAGCTACTTACCAACCATTTACTCATAAAATTATTAGTAGAGCTAAATTACTTCACACTCACCCTTTTCAAACCTAGCTACCCACTAACTCATCCACATAACATTTTTTTCTCATGAGATATAAGCCTTTACCCAATGCATTGGAGGGAGATATAGGCCCCACCCATCTCATAATCCATATATTTGTGTGAAACTTTAAATAAACGGCCAACTCATCATAAAATAACCTATAGAAATAAAAAAGAGTTTAATGGCATTTTGAAATCATCATATAAATAACCCATGGAAAAATAATGAGTTTCTTAAACCATTTATAAAAATCCCATATCATGAACTTAATAAATCATAATATATCAAAAATATCATTTTTCAAAATGAATCATATCATAATAACATATATAGGGAGTTAAAAACACCAATTTATTAAATAAAATCCTTAGAGGGTAAATAGATGTGAAAATACAAAAGTTTTCACAAAAACTTTTAAAACATTTAAGTGAAAATTAGTTTCAAATTTTTTTTGAAGGGATTGAGAATACTATTTAAATCCTTAATATAAAGAGTTCTAAATAAAACATCCTTAAAAATACATAAAGGTTGACCATAAAAATTAAATATAGACATAACATCTCAAAGGATAACACTTTTACCATGGAATAGTAAAATAAAATATGAAGTATATAACATGGGTTATGGAATATAGGAAAGAAAGCGACACAATCAAAAGATATGTTTTCTTATCTTTGTGAACCAAACTACCAACCAACCCATTTACTCAAAAAGTTGTGAGTATAGTTAAATTCCATTACACTCACCCTTTGAATATCTAGCTCCCCTCTAACCCATTCACATAAAATTTCTCTCTCATGAGATATAATCCTTTACCCAATGCTTTTGAAGGAGATATATGTCCTACCCATCTCATAATCCATACATTTGTGTGCCACTTAAAAAAAACCATCACATCATAAAATAAAATAAATAAAGAAAAATGGGTTTCATGACATTTTTAAATAATCATATAAAGAGCCCATGGAAAAAGAATTAGTTTCTTAAACCATTTAAAAAAAACCACATATCATGAACTCAATAAATCATAAGATATCAAAAATCAAATTTTTTTCAAAATGAATTATATCATAATAACATATATAGAGAGATCAGAAAACCACTTCATGAAAGAGAAAACTTAGAGGGTAAATATATGTGAAAATACAAAAGTTTTTACAAAACCTTTTAAAACATTGAAGTGAAAATTACTTTCAAAAACAATTTTTTGAAGGTAATGAGAAGACTTTTTAAATCTGTAATATAAAGAGTTCCAAATAAAACATCCTTTAAAATACACAAATTTTATCAAAATTAGAAGTTAAAATAAAAGGATACATATAGAATATTTAATAAAACTTTTACTTTAAAATAATATTTAATAAAGGATACATATAGACTTCAAAAAATGGAAGTGAAAATACTTTTAAAACTCTTACTTTTAAAATAATACTTAATAATGAAGAATTAAAATGGAATAATTTTTTTAAAAAGGGAAGTGAAAATTATTTGAAAACTTTTACCTTTAAAAGGATATTTAATAATATTTAATTTAAAAAGATATAAAGTTTTCAAAAAGGTAAGTGATAATACTTTGAAAACATTAACCTTTAAAATAATCTTTAATAACTAAGAATTGAAAAAGACATTAATTTTTTTAAATGGAAGTGATTGAAAAATTTTAATTTTTTAAAAGGAATATTTAATAAGGAAACATTGAAAAAGTGATAAAAACTATCAAAAGAGAATGTGGAGTGGTTTCTAAAACTTTATATTTTGAAAGGATCCAAAAACCTTTTGAACATTTTAAAATAACCTTATTGAAAACCCACATCATTAAAAAAAATAAAGAAAAATATTATTTAAAATGAAATAATTGGAATAAGAATATAATTGTATATAAAAACATTGAGTTTCAACTATGTAAATGATAACATTTTAGGGAAGTAAAAATATGGATATGGAAGTAAAGATTCATTAAAAGTAATGAGAATTATTCTTAGTAAACATGAATTTTAATGAAACACTAAAATCAATAAAGAAGAATAATTTTGTGTGAAACATGATTTCCCTATAAATTAAGGTGGAATACATCATAAAATAATCATATTTTATAATAAATAAATCATTAAATATAATATAAGAATAATATTGATTTTACCCAAGGAAAATATTTGATTCACAAAAGCCCCTTACAACATTTGTAAATTTTGAATCAAAATCCAATGAGAGTTAAAGATTTTAAATAGAACATATTATATCATTAATTATATGAGGATAATGATATAAAATTACAATTGTGAATTATTTATACTATTTAAAATTAAACATTGTATGCAACTTACACATGTCTCAAGGGATTCAAATTTGAGACAAAGAAACCTTTGAGATTTAAGAAACATTCTAATAAAAACCCATTGAAATAAATGGGGATTGAAGTTAAAGATGAAATACCATGAATAAGAGTAATACATGAAATTAAATATCTAATTAGTAGTATCTATACCAATTAAAATAAATCATGTGCATAAAATAACTTGTGCCTCATAGAAGTAAGTTTTGAGACAAAACCCATACCATGTTTCCATGCTTAGTTGATGAAATTATAAAATACTATAAAAAAATATCTTCCTTAAAAATATATTTAATAAACTTATTAATATATTTTTCATTTATATCTATTTATTATGGATATAATGGCTATTTATATCTTATTTCAACCAACGAGTGTTAATAACTTTATCCATTTTCACACATTTTATAATGTTGATGTAATTTCCAATAATTTTCAACCAATCTCATCATTAATATATCATTTAATATAATTTAATATATATATATATATATTATATTGATTTATAAATCTATTATATCATTCCACAATCATTTTAGTTACTCAATATGAAAATGGAATTAGTGTTGGCTGATTTCAGTGATTTTAGCAAAAAAAAAATACTTTAACAAAAATTTATATACTTAATACAATATTTATGTAAAAATATAATAATAATTATTTTATTAACATATAATAATAATATTATTTTTCATGTTCCCATAGTCATACATAATCATATTTTAAATCATTGTTCACGTAGGTGGTTAAACCGACCCAAACTTGAATACACATTAACTTAGTTGGCGAGTATGGTTAAAGAGGTGGTTATTTTGATGTAATATCATTATAAAATAATAATAATCATATTATTTTTATTTTTTTTATAATTTTTAACCATAATATAATAAGTTTTATATAATTTATGAAACCTAAATGAAAAAAAAGTTTCACCATGGAGGTGGTAATTTGTACGTGCACATGATTAACATTCCCATTTCTCAATGTGTGAGAGGGGGTGAAGGTGGATTTTAAAATGATATTTTAGAATCATAATTATTTTATATATATAAAATTTATTCATTATTAACACCATTAAAACCATCTATGAATGGTTCCAATGAAAAACAATCGACATCACTTCGTTCCATGCAATGCACTAATGATGTTCTTTTGTTTTTATAAGTGGATGAAAATGAATAAATAAGGGTTTTAAAATTAATATAAAAACATATAAGTATAATAATTATACTTAAATCATAATATTATTATGTTTATAAGATATTTTTAACAGTAATATTAAGAAGAAAATCATAAGAAGGATATAATACATATGTTGGTTACTTGATTTTTCCCTTGGAAGTCTCCTTGAAAATGAAGGGATTAGGCTAACTGTGAGTGACCAGGAGATTATGTTTCTGGTATAGTATTATTTTTAGAGTAAAATGGTATATTTTAAATAAGTAATTATAAGGTTAAGTGTAACTTTTAAAGGGTTGTATTGGTATCCTTTTATAAGAGAAGAAAATAACACTTTTAGAAACACTCATCATTTTTCAATAATTCCATGACACAATTCAAGGGTTAATGGATCAAAAGTGGAAAAAATTGGAGATTAGGAGAATATAAATTCTAAAATAATCTCAAATACTTATTTTAAAACATGTTTTTACCATTTACACTTAGTAAAACTCTTTTTAACTTTTTTACTTTTTACTAGGTAACTATTTTTTAACCCGAGTAATTAATTTTGATAACTAAAATTAAAATTGACCTTATTAACTAATTATAAACTTATAATTTTAAATTTTAAAATAATTTTATCATATAAAATTTTTAAATTCGTGAAAATTTAATTTTAAAAAAACACACTTAATCATGTAAAAATAGTTTTTAGAAAAATGATGTTTTTCATCTTTAAATTTATACATAATATAAAATTATCATTATTACAAATTTTAATGTAAAAAATTGATTTATTATAAATTTAATGAAAGTTGTGGGTCTTTCATGGAATTCCATAATCGAATATCACTTTGAAAATACTTCATTTAAAGAGAAGACCAAATAACATTTTTTATTAAACTAACATTTTTATTTAGTTCTAAAAATGTTAGACATGATATTTATAAGCTCAAATAATATATTAAAATTCATAATTTTATTCCTTAAATACATATTTTATTAATTTTTATTAAACTAGTAGTATATTCTTAAATAGTGATAAAATCATAAAAATTATATTTTTCACAAAAACAGTATTTTAGGCTAAAAAACAATCTTTTCATAAAAAATTAAAAAATTAATACTAAGTAATTTTTTTATGATAGGGATTTAAAAATTAATTTTATTTTTATAAAATTTACATTTTAAAATTTTTAAATTCAAAATTTTAAAGAAGTTACAATATAAATAAGATAACTTTTATTATAACCCTTTTTAATATTAACTCATATTAATTATTTATCCATTAAAGGTAATAGATATTAATGGTCTTCCATCTTAGTTTTTATTATATATTTATTAATAATTTATTCGTAAAATGTTTTGGTCTATTTACCCTGGGTGTAACTTGTGATACAAGTTATAGAACTCTGTATGTATTTTAAAGTAACCAAAATCTCAGGCTGTTACATTCTCCCCCTTAAATAAATGACATCCTAAAATTTTTAATTATAATTTGTTAAAGGTATAAGATTAGAGATACATGAGAAAATCAGTATATATATTTTAATGATATATCCACCTCATTATCCTTGGTAAGTCTATGAAACTACTTATCCCAAATATTCTTCTTAGGAGTACTTATGGACATACCTTTCAAAACTTTGTTTCCATGATCTTGATTCAACAAAATAATAAAACCAAAATGGTTATGATAATATCCAAAAAAAATTATGTGAATATGAAATTTCAATCCTAAGATTTATTCTCCAATGAAACCTTAATTTTAACTTATGATACTTTCATTTAAACTATGTCATCCTTGGTTGATCCTATAACTCTATTGGTTATACCTAGGTTACTCTATATTGGTATATCTTATGCTTATTATTCTAATTATTCAAAGTAATTGGGTAATCAATCCTTAATAGTGGTTTGTAAAGTTCATATGATGAACCAAAGAATACCCCTAAAGAGTTTAGAACTAGGTACACAATAAGGGATTATTAAACATGCACCAGAATGATGGTTGGGATATAATCCACTAACTCGCTTTAATGTTATTACCCCAAGATTCATCTGTTCCAAAACCATGCCCAATTATAGTATCCAGAAATAGATGTATTAAAGGGAAAACTATATACTCAAATCTTTAACAATATTTTAGGATATCATCCTATACTTAGACTCATCTCTAGGGTTTTTACTAAGGTTCTATAACCCTAACACTATAGTTAACTAAACTAATATTAAAAAATAACTAAACTAATCTTCAAAATAACTAAAACCTTCTTTACTAGAAACTGATACAAACCAAATTAAACATAAAATAAATAGTACATTAATCTCATGATTTAAATAATACATCTCATAAATAGTCACACATCACAAATACTAAAAGGTTTAGTTCCTTAAAGAGTATCAATATAAACATCCATTTTTACTACACTTGAGATCATTTCTCCATAATCATTATCCTATAGACTCTTTACTATATATCTCACATTATATAATCATCCTCATAACTTAGGTAATAGAAACATAATAAATAGGTGTGCTAAAATTTTCAGTGAGGGATAACATAACAAAGGCCATAATGCTTAGATCATAAACATGTTGACATGCATTAATAAGGAAAATATCTAACTTAATAGTACATAAAATAATAATTGTTAACTATAAACATTAAAGATAGTCATAACAATTCAAATGATAAAATTTTTACTATAAAATGAGAAAATAAAACATGAAGAATATAACATGGGTCATGGAATGTAGGAAATAAAGTGGTAGAATCATACAAATATGATTTATTATCTTTGTGAAATTAGCTACCCACCAACCTATTCACTCATAAAATTATGATAAAATCTAAATTTCACCACACTCACCCTTTTTGAACCTATATCTTTGCTAACCCATTCACATAACATTTCTATATCATGAGATATAAGCCTTTACCCAATGCATTGGAGTGATATATAGTCCCCATCCATCTGATAATCCATACATTTTTGTGTCACTTAAAAAAATCGTCACATTATAAAATAACCCATAAAAATAAAAATAGGTTTCATGATAATTAAAAATAATCATATAAAGAACCCATGGAAAAAGAATGGGTTTATTAAAACTTTAAACACCACATATATTGAACTTAAGAAATCATAAGATATCAAAAATATCATTTTTTTAAAAGGAATCATATTATAATAACATATATAGGGTGATCAAAACATCACTTCAAGAAATATAAACCTTGGTGGGTGAATATTTTTGAAAATACAAAAGTTTTCACAAAAAAATTTAAAACATTAAAGTGAAAATTAATTTCTAAAACATTCTTGTGAAGGGAAATAGAATAATTTTAAAAACCTTAATATAAAGAGTTTAAATAAAATTTCATTGAAAATAAATAAATTTTATCAAAGGGACAAGTGAAAATAATTTGAAAACTTATACTTTTAAAATAATACTTAATAAATGATACTTAAAAAATAAATAAAGGCTTCAAAAAAGGAAGTGAAAATACTTTTAAAACTTTTACTTGTAAAATAATCTTTAAAAATAGATAATTTAAAAATACATAATTCTTTCAAAAATTGAAGTGAAAATAATTTGAAATATTTTACCTTTAAAGGAATATTTAATAACGGTGAATTGAAAAATAAATAAATTTTTAAAAAGGGAAGTGAAAATACTTCGAAATTTTTTACCTTTTAAATAATTTTAATAATTTATAATTGAAAAAGAGATAATTTTTTCAAAAAGGGAAGTGAAAATACTTTAAAAACTTTTTACCTTTAAAATAATATTTAATAATGGATAATTGAAAAAGATATAATTTTTTCAAAAAGAGAAGTGAAAATACTTTGAATTTTTTTAATTTTTTTTAAAATAATATTTAATAAGGTAAACTTGTAAAAAAAATCCATAAAAATAAAATGTGGAGTGGATAATAAAACCTTTTATTTCGCAATGGTGGAAAAACCTTTTGAACATTTTGAAATAACCTTATTGAAAACCCATGTCGCTAAAAGGGATAAATCAAAATTTTATTTAAAATCAAATAATGGGATTAAAAAGATAATTGAAGATAAAAAAAATTCAGGTTTCCACAAGATAAATAAGGAGATTTTTGGGATGTAAAAATATGGACATGGAAGGAAAAATCCGTTAAAAGTAATGTGGACTATTCTTAACAAAAATGCATTTTAACAAAACATTAAAATCATCGAGGAAGAAGAATTTGGGATGAAAAATAATTTTACTTAAAAAATATGTAATAAATCCTAAAATAATCATAGGTTATAATATATAAATTATGAAATATAATAGATGAAAAAGAGTGATTATGACCCAAGGGAAAGATTTGAGTCACAAAAACCACTTACAAACTTTATAAAATTTGAATCAAAACCCCATGGGAGGAAAGAATTTTAAATATAAAATTTAATATCATAAATTATAATAGGATCATGATACAAAATTACAATAGGTAAGTATTTACACCATTAAAAAGGAATCATGGAATGCAACTTACAAATGTCTCAATGGATTAAAATTTGAGACAAAGAAACTCTTACAACTTAAGAAACACTATAATAAAAACCCCTTGAAAGAAATAGGGATTTAATGTGAAGTTAAAATACCATTAATTAGTGTAATAAATTAAATAAAATATCTAATTGGTAGATTATACACCATTTAAAATAAATTAGATGCATAATAGAACTTGTGTATCAAAGAAGGAAGTTTTGAGATAAAACCCTTACATTGTTTCCTTATTTAGTTGATGATACTCTAACTTCATGTAAAAAAAACATATATAACTTAATATTCTATTTAATCACCATATTAAAATATTTAACTTCTCATATTACTCATTTATTATTATTTATTATGGCTATATTGGTTAGTTATAACTTATTTCAACCACCAGGTGTTAATAACTTTAACCATTTTCGCACGTTTTATAATATTGATATTGTTACCCATAATTTTACACCAATGTTATCATTAATATATTATTTAAGATACTTTAATATTTATATATTATATTTATTTATGAATCTCTTATATCATTCTATAAGTGTTTTAGTTACACTGTGTGAAAATGGAATTGGTGTTGGCTTATTTTGACAATTTTAACGAACGAAAAAAGACACTTTAATAAAAAGATATATAATATATCTAGAACAATATAATAATCATGATTTGATTAATATATTATAATAATATTATTTATCATGTTCCCATAGTCATTCATAATTTTATTTTAAATCATTGTTCACATCGGTGGTTAAACTAACCCAAACTCGAGCATACCTTAACTCGATTGACGAGTATAGTTAAAGAAGTGTTTCTTTTGACACAATATCATTATAAAAGAATCATAAAGATATTATTTTTATGATTTTATTATGTTTAATTATATTTTAATATGTTTATATAATGTATTAAAATATAAAAAAAATGTTTCATCAAGGAGGTGGTAATCCGCACATAAGCATGATTAGCATCCCTGTTTATCAATGCGCGAGAGGGGGTGAAGGTGGATATTAAATTTATATTTTATAATCATAATTATATAATACATATCATATTTATTTATCATTTAAACCATTAATAACATCTATAAAAGGATGTAATGAAAAATAGCGGACGTCGCTTAGTGGAGGCGGTAGTCCACAAAATGCACTAACATGGAACTTTTTTTTTCTATGTGGATGGAAATTAAAAACCAAGGATTTTACCAACATATAAGTGTATTAATTATAATAAATTAATTATATTATTATGGTGATAATATATTTGGAATATTAATATTAATAATACACACTTAATAAAATGATAATACTTATGTTGGAGACTTGATTTTTCCCTCAAAAGTCCCCTTGAAATTGAAGGCCTTAGACTAACTATGAGTGACTAGGGGATTGTGTTTGTGGGAGTGGGTTATAGGCTGATAAAAATTTTAGATTTTCAATTAGGAATTAAAAGGTTAAGTGTCACAACCCATCCTCCAAATGTACACTTCCTTGAATGAAAAAGGATAAAGGGAGATAATAACCCCAAACCCCACCTTCAGTAGGCACCAAGTTAGAGACGGGCACCGAGGGTATAAAAATCTCACATATGGATGGAATTACCCAATATAATATTATAGGACTAGGATATAGGATAAATATCCACCAAGAAACTTCATGACATAATATTGAAGTAAAGGAAACCAAAACCATACTACAATGCATGCCTAAAGAAGAAAAATATAAAGAGTCTCCAAATAAAATACCCAAAAGAAAGTCTTAGGGTAGAAACACAACAAAAACTAAAAAGTCTAAGCTAGTAAAGTCCCACACAGTCCAAAAAGTACCCCTAGAAACCTGAAATATAGTTAGTATATACGTGGGGTGAGTATAACATGTATACTCAGTAGGATCTTACCCAAAGTCTCTCATGGACATGTGACAGGAGCATACTAATGCACCCGAGTGAAAAAATAGAACCAACAACACCTATATTAGTAAACTAACTAATCCCATCCTAATTGAGAAACAATCAACAAATAATTCATCCAATTATAGTAATATAATATGAATCATATCGATAAAGAGGGTACCATGCACTACATTCCCACTAATTTAATGACCTCATAACCCAATGTCGTATGTCCCAGTGTTCCCATCTCCTCTATATACTATTTCCCTAAAATACATATTCCATCACATCCCATCTCGACTAAAGACACATGGGCTATCACATCACATATCACTCGAAGAAACCTGGTCCACCACATCACATCTCTACCTCAACTGTAACTAGAATATTCGGGTATCATGAACATGAAGGACATCAACGTCATACCCTCATCCTACCATGAATGACCCCCACTATATGCCACATCATCCTCTCATTAAATAAAACCACAAGTGCACTATAATATATAAGCCACCATAACCTATGTATATTAATCTGTCTTAGAAGATAAAGTGTGGAATAGAGAGTATCCATCCATCCATCCTCATCATTTGAATACTGGAAAAAACACATCCAAAACATTTGGGTATCAGCACATGGTGCTTGATGCAGGTGGGGTGCATATAGAAATAATTATGAACATATATTATATATAATATCCACACACACAAGACCAACCTATGTGTCCCTAACAAGGATACCATATAAACTCAAAACATCAACCAAAGGCCTCACAAACTATGACACCTTTACTTCCACCTCTAAATGAATTACACCACATAAAAAAGACACAAAAAACAAGACACATTCTATCTTTATTTTCAAGTTAATAAAATCCCTAAATTTACCAATTTTCAACCATATTAATTTAGTAATCCCATTATTTTAATATTAAGCACCGACCACTTAATCAAACTTCCCATATCAATTTAATCTTTAATTAATTATTCCAACCCATTTTCCAGTTCATCCCATTTTCCATTCCAGTTTCATAATTAATATTTAATTCCATTACTACTGATAAATTAACACAACACTAAAAAACACAACAAAAACCCATCCCCCTGATGTCAAAAAGATTCTCATTTATACTAGTTAACATCCCAACCACTTCCTCACCTCAACTGCCACACATCATCACAACCACATCTCACCACAACCACCACATCACAACCACTTCCCATTAAAACTTACGCACATCACAAACACATCTCACCACAACTACAATATATCTTATTTCATAATAAATAAGATATTTTCATAACATTAACTTCTTTATTTTAAGGTAATTCTCAAACAAGCCAAAATTTCCATGGGCAACCAAATTATTAGCCAGATATACATTCTTAGAAAATTTCATGTGTGGTGAGTTTAAGCAACAAACAAAAAAAGGATTTCTAATTCAAAATTCTCAATAATATAAAAAAAATAAACATAATCAAAGGTTGTAAGAATAAAAATCATGCTCAATATATTTTTAGAAAACAAAAACAAGTAATCTCATATGATTTCCTCCTTTACACTTCAATTTAAATTAAAAAATTAATTATCTTTATTATATCGGTGCATACCATCTTCCCAAGGATAAAAAAGAATGATACCTCATTCATGTACAACTAAAATAAAGATAAATGATCCCTTAACTAGTATTTTACTCTTGTAAAACTTTGTATCCAAATAATAGAGGAGAGAGAGGGTTCTGTCTCACCTAGAAATTATAAAGGAAGAGTTCCCAAAAACTGATGTAGATCATCAACATGAAGAGTGTGTTTTGGGGTCATATAGATGAGAGGAAAAAAAGGAAGTAGAAAGGGAGAAGAGTTTGGGTAGTTCAAAAATATTAGCAATGTGTATCTGAAAAATATAACATTGAAACCCCCGTTTAATTTTATGAATGGTTTATAGATCAAAATCAGATTGAATAAAAATATTCCAAAGGAGTTATAAATTATTAAAAATGTAAAAATAAATTAATTCCTTGAATTTAGTTTTTAAGATCATTAAAAAAAGATTCTTTGGGTGGATATAAGTTGAAGGAGAGAAAACTAGGAAATAGGATAAAAACTCTACCCTTACACATGATAGGGGGTTTATGTAAGAGCAACTTGTCTTACCCTTACATAGAACTATAAAAGGTCTCACATAAGGGTAATTCCTACTTACCCTTACATAATCTTTGAAAATCCATCCTTACCCTTACACTAACTTTAGGATTCTCGGGTTACCCTTATGAAAGTTGGAAATGACCCTTACATATAATATATAAATTACCACTTACCCTTATAAAAGATGGACATGACCAATACATAGTGCATGAGAACACCAACTTACCCTTACATATGAAGTGATGGCCCTTACGCATGATTTAGGATCACACAGTTACCCTCACACAAATTGGGCCTTAACCTTACACAACCTATTTAAAAGCTAGGCTACCTTACACAAATAGTAATGAAACTACCTTACCTTTATGCAATATGGGGATAGACTTTATGAAAAAATTAACAACCATTGATTAACCTTAAGTAGGAATTATAAACTTACCTTTTCCTTTAATCAAGCCATAAAAATTCCCTATCACCTTTACATAGGATTTAGAAAAACCCATATACCCTTAATAAACTCAATGAAAATAACCTTTACCCATAAAAACCTCTTTAAAAATAAGTGTTACCCTTAAAAAGAAGGATGATTACGAATATGGGTATGAATAACCTTAAAAATATTTAATTTATATTAAAAAATACTCATTAATAATTAAGATAAGGATTTATTATTACTTCCAAACTTACAAATAAACTTTGAAAACATTAGAAACACTTTAAAACTTCCAAAAAATTTTTTAAATAAACTTTAATCACTTAAAATTAATTCCTTAATTTGTAAAACAATTTTAAAAATCATTTATAATTTTCAAAAAATATTTTATAAAACTTATAAAATTTATGAAACCGCTCTCTAACCATTGGAAATCCCAGAGTGAAAAAGGAAGCCTCAATAATATTTTAGAACCTCATTGGTTTTGTCCAAATTTACCCAAGTTTTAAGGGTCAAGCGGTCGCTTGTAGTGTAGCTTGGGTTGTCGAATCCTCAGAGACCTAAGAAGAACCTTTAGACACTTAATAAAAAGAGATGGATTTTTGGCTATGAAGTGGCCAACTTGGGTTGATTTTAGATTGTTTTGAAAGAGCACTAAAAGATCTATGTGAATTCAAATTATGAGAAAATGAGTTGATCATAGGTTATTGCTCGGGGTGGATTGAATGAATTCCTTTTTTAACGATTTTAATTTCATTAACTCGAGAAGGATTCATGCAATGAATTCAAACTAACCTCATCACTTACTGATTAAACACCTTAAAAACATATGATAACCACCTATACAATTGTAGGATCATTTTAATGAGCACTCCAAGGTAAAGGATGTAATTATCACATGAAAGTGGGGTGAATAAATTCAATAAGGAAGAGGAAGAATAAAAATCATTGAATGAAAGAAACTAAATTAAAATAAATTAATAGAATTTAGGGAGTGAGAAATAACATTCAATCCAGACCCTTGCTACTCCCTTGGATCAAACCATAAAAGAGCTAGCCCTCCATTGATGACAAGTTCTCAACAGAAGCGGAAAGTAGACTTATGAGGGTGGAATTGAAGAAGTAAAAACAACAAAAATAACGATCACTCCACCATTGTGTGAAAAAAATCACAAGGTTTGGTGTGAAAAATTTCACACCTTGAGGAAAATTTATAAAGGTTATATGAATAAGAACAGAATAAGAGAATAAGAAGAAATTTTATTGAAGACTAAGGTGATTCGAACAACTTACATGAGAGGGAAGAACATTACAAAGGCAAATTGGCATAATAACATTACAATGAAAAGAAAGCACCAAGATCCCTAAATCCACCACCAATACTGCCTTAAATAGGAAAAAATGAATCCTTGGCCGATACCCCAACATCCCATGTGCCTTTAATTAATTATGTTGGGGAAAGGTGGGTGGAACATTAATGATGAGAGACTTTTCCACTTCTTGTCCCGAAGTTGCAGCCAGCTTGCATCCACCGTAAAGACGCGCCTAAAGGACCTTCTATAAGGCCAACTGTGAGTGGTCCCTAGAAAACTTAAATGAAGCCCCGGATGTCCCCTAACAGTATGTAAAATTTCAGCCCAAAATACATTGTGGTTCGGGAGATATGATTGAAATAGTGGGATGTTTTTCTGGGACGCAGAATCTGGCCCAAAATTAAATCTTCAAATTTGGCCACCTTAATAACCACTATTTAAGACGAAATAGAACTAGCTCCAGAAGAATTATTTGTTCCCATATATGTATTCTAGTCTCCTATAAATTTTGGGCTTTATTGGGCCTGTATTGTGGGCCCCACAGTCCGATCAGTGGGATGATATCCAATCTTCCTTCTCCAGAATTGTTTCCTTTCTTCGCCAAAAATACTCATCATCCTTTATGAATACTCCATTGATCCCTGAATGAAAAATGTTCATATTTAAGTTTATATCCATTTCCAAAAATATCAAATTAAAATATGAATAATTACATTCTTTGAAATCAGATGAAACATTGGGCCTAAATTGGTACATATTAGGCATGAAGTGCACAAATGCTAAGAATGGATGTTCAAAATTAAAATCCACTAACTCAGGCCCATAAGATCAAAAATTAACATTTAATACCCTTAAAATTTAATCAAAATATATGTTTTTATTGGATAATTACACCCCCCAACTTGAGTTTTGCTAGTCCCGAGAAAAATATATTTCACAAAAATGAAATTCAAATGACCTTTTCCAAAAACATTTTAATACACATTTCTCACCCAAAGATCACATACCTAACAATTATGAAACCCATCAAAATCATTTAAGAAAGACTATGTCCACAGACATATATCAAGCCCAAGCCCATTCCTTTGTTCAAATTCATTTCCATATTTCATCCAAATTCAATTAAGCACGATGAAGTGTTGTGCGTCACAATAGACATGGGGGTTCATTTCCATTCGAGGGAGAAAAGATGGAAGCACTATGAGCAATCAAATTTTAATAATAAGATGAGTAATAATTTTTTTATTTTCTTTTATTTTTGGTTTTTTTTTGCAATTTTTCCATGGTAATTGAAATTGAACTCAATCGAGTCAACCCATGTAGCAAGACTTTGCCGATGACTCCCAGGCTCAAAGACCTTAGGGCACCAAGTGAAGCTCACATACTCGGGCATCATCTCGAGTTAACTCAATCAAAAACAAATTCAAATTACCACAAATAGAGATAAAATGCTCAACTTTAGGCCAGAAAACTATGGATTCACGATCCCCAAGTGCTGAAATCCACACATTAGGTCAATTCATTTCTCTACGTGCAAATTTTTTATTTTATTTTTATTTTTTTTGAATACTCATGTTAAAATTAAAATGATCACCAATCCTATGCTATTTATTATGAGTTCCCAAGAACTCAAACTAAAACCCCACAATCTAGAGGATGTTCGTTGTGTTTTTTTATTAAATGGATGAAAATATAACAATGAAAAATCACATCGGACAACCGCACTTTCCAATAACTATGCACATGAACATAAAATTGCATTAAAATCAGAATCAAGGCATGCAAAATTATTTGATATCCAATTTCAGATTTTGGAATGTGTGTTATCATGTTCAAGGTTAATGAAATTTTTCCTTCCACACATTTTTATCTCCCCCCCAACTTAGAATAACACTATCCCCAGTGTTTAAAGAATTGAAACATAGAAGGGGTAGGATAGAAGTTCAACGAAGACATTGAAAATAAAAATTATGGAATGAAGTCACCTGGTGGTTGATGTTGAAAATGCATTCCCATGTCTCCCTTCAGTTCTGGTTTGTCTCCCAATGGCTTGGACAGTTGTGACCAGCTTTCTCAATGACCTATGACATGCCTTTATTTTTTTTAATATATATATATATATTTTGTATTTTTTTTAACCTAAAAAAAAGAGGTACAAATAACATAAACTGATGATACATTGTTGTATCATAAATTTCAGGGTAAGTTATTACTCAGGGATCACACCGCGTGACACGGATGAATACGGTGCTCCCCTTTCATACCCATCTGTACTCATAAAAGAAGAACAGGTCAACAATCTATTTTTTTAAAATACAAACAAAAATATAAAATAAAATAAAATAAACTGATGATACATTGTCTTCTTTATATTTTCTGGGTAAGGTATTACTCAAGGATCACACCGCGTGACACAGATGAATACGGTGCTCCCCTTTCATACCCATCCTTACTCATAAAAGAAGAACAGGTCAACAATCAATTTTTTTAAATAACAAAATGAATAAGAAGAAAAAAAAAGATGATTCACAAAGATTAGAAACATGAAGACCACGGGTTGCCTCCCGTGTAGCGCTTTTGTTTAACGTCGTTAGCCCGACATGGATCCTAAATCTATCAATTTTTTCCTGGTTCATAGTTTGGATATGTCAAATCTACCTCTATTTCATGTTTATTGAATGATTTAATGAATGGTTTTAACCTATGACCATTGACCTTAAAAATGTTACCACTTGTGGGATTCTGAATCTCTACTGCCCCATGGGGGTACACATGATGCACTATGAATGGACCTGACCATCTAGACCTTAACTTTCTTGGGTGTAAATGAAGTTTTAAACTATACAAGAGCACAGGCTTTCCCAGTTCAAATTTTTTGACTTTGATATTCCTAGATTGGTAGGCTTGAAATCTATCTTTATTTATCCTTGAATTTTCATAAGCCTCCATCCTAAGTTCCTCAAGTTCATTAAGATCTAACTTCCTCTTTTCTTCGGCTAAAGAAATGTCGAAATTCATTTTTTTGATTGCCCAAAATGCATTATGCTCAATTTCAATAGGTAAATGGCATGATTTTCCATAAACCAACCTATATGGTGACATTCCTAGGATGGTTTTGAATGCTGTATGATATGCCCAAAGAGCATCCAAGAGTTTCTCAGATTAATCTTTCCTAGAGGGGTTGACAGTTTTTTCAAGAATTTGCTTAATCTCCCTATTTGATAACTCAGCTTGACCATTGGTTTGAGGATGGTACGCAGTGGAAACTTTATGAGAAATTCCATACTTAGACATGAGTGAAGAGAATTGGTGATTACAGAAATGGGTTCCATGATCACTGATTATAGCCCTCGGAATTCCAAATCTAGAAAAGATATGCTCTTTTAGGAATCAGATCACAACTTGATGATCATTAGTCTTGGTGGGAATGGCCTCAACCCATTTTGAGACGTAATCAACAGCTAAGAGGATGTAGAGGTATCCCTTAGATTTTGGAAAGGGTCCCATGAAATCAATTCCCCAACAATCAAAGATTTCGACGACCAGAATGGGAGTGAGGGTCATTTGATTTCTTTTGGAAATGGATCCTAATTGCTGACACTGAGGACAACTTTTGCAGTATTGGAAGGAATCCTTAGTGAGGTTCGGCCAGTAGAAACCACTTTGGAGGACCTTTGCAGTGGTTTTCTTTGTAGAAAAGTGGCCTCCACATGCCTCTCCATGAAAAAATTTTAGAATGGACTATTGTTCAGATTCAGGAACACATCTCCTGATGATTTGATCAAGACAGAACTTGAAGAAGTAAGGATCATCAAAAACGTAGTGTTTGACATCAGAAAGGAATTTCCTCTTAGCTTGGGTCCCCATGAATTTTGGAATGTCACCCGTCACCAAATGGTTTGCTATGTCAACATACCAAGGGCAATCACTCACTGAATAGAGGTGCTCATCGGGAAATGAATCAGACACAGAGAGGTGGTGTGAGTTGTCTTTGAATTCCATCCTAGATAGGTGATCAGCTACAACATTTTCAACACCCTTTTTATCCTTAATGGTTAAATTGAACTCTTGAAGAAGAAGGACCCACCTAATCAATCTAGCCTTGGCATCTTGTTTTTGGAAAAGGTATTTTAGGGATGAATGGTCAGTGAAGACAATGATGGGTGATCCTAATAGATAAGACCTGAATTTCTCTAAGGAAAAGACAACAGCAAGCATCTCTTTCTCAGTGGTGGTGTAGTTTATTTGTGCATCATTTAAAGATTTTCTTGCATAAGCAATGACACATGGAGTTTTCTCACACCGTTGTCCTAAGACTGCCCCTACAACGAAGTCACTTGCATCACACATGAGCTCAAAAATAAGTTTCCAATTTGGAGATTGCATGATAGGTGGAGATATAAGAGTTGACTTGAGTGTAGAGAATGATTCCTCACAGCTTTCTGTCCATAAAAATGGAGCATATTTTACCAATAGAGCACAAAGTGGTCGAGAAATAGAGTTGAAATTCCTAATGAACCTTCTATAAAAACCAGCATGTCCTAAGAAGGACCTCACTTCCTTAACAGTTTTAGGAGAGGGAAGGTGACGAATGATGTCAACCTTAGATTTATCAACTTCAATCCTTCTACCAAATACCAGATGACCTAGAACATGTCCTTCCCTTACCATGAAATGGAATTTTCCCCAATTTAGTATGAGATTCTTATCCTCACACCTTGACAAAACCTTTTCAACATTTAGAAGGAATCCCTCAAAAGTATCCCCAAAGATGGAGAAATCATCCATGAATAACTCTAAACAATCCCCCACCATGTCTGAGAAGATTCCCATCATGCACCGCTGGAAGGTACCAGGGGAATTGCATAACCCAAAGGGCATGCGCTTGAAGGAAAAAGTGCCGAATGGACAGGTGAAGGTTGTTTTTCCTTGATCCTCTAAGGAGAATTCGATTTGATTATACCCTGAGAATCCATCTTGGAATCAGTAGAATTGATGACCCACCACTTGCTCGAGGACTTGATCAATAAAGGGAAAGGGGAAATGGTCTTTCTTGGTACAAGAGTTGAGCTTCCTATAGTCAATACAAACTCTCCATCCACTACTAACCCTTATTGGAAGCATCTCTCCATCATTATTGGTTATTACTGTGATTCCATCCTTCTTTGGAACCACATGGATTGGGCTAACCCACTCACTCTCAGCTATAGGATAGTTGATACCAGCTTTTAACAATTTCAAAAGTTCTTTTCTCACTACTTCCATGAGATTAGGATTGAGTCGTCGCTGAGGTTGATGACATGGCTTTGAATCGAATTCTAGAACAATTCTATGAGTCTCGATAAGTGGGATAATCCCAGGAATATCTGATAGGGTCCATCCAATGGCTTTCTTGTGTCTCCTAAGGACATATAGAAGCATCCTCTCATGATTGGCTTCAAGAGAGGAAGAAATGAGAACATGAAAGGATTGATTGTCCCCTAAGAATGCATACTTGAGTGATGAAGTTAAAACCTTAAATTCAAGATCAAAGTGATTATCACTTTCCAAGAAAGGATGAGACTTTGTATTGAACTCAGTTTCTTTGTTCAGATTTCTTGACAAAATTGGTTCCCTGTGAAAAGAATTTTCATCCACTAAATTAGCTAGAGTAGTTTCATGAATGGGTATGGACTCGATGTTATTGATTTCACCCATGGTATCATTGATTGGTGATTCTAGAAAATCATCAATAGAGCAATCTGAAAGAGATTCAAGCCAAGGAGAAAAATTTCCCTCACGTGAACAAAGAAAATCAATCTCTTCTTGAATTAAACATCCTTCGGTAATTCCTTATTGTTCCTTGAGTTCACTATCAACAATACCTATCCAATTAACCTCATGTATCTCTTCATCATCCCCAATTTGAGAGTTTTCATTGTAGATGTTCAAGTCTAGACTCATGTTTCCAAAGGTGATGGTCATGTTCCCATTTCGGACTCGGATAACAGAGTTGATTGTTGCAAGGAAGGGACGACCAAGGATGATTGGGGTTTTCTCCCTAGGACCTAAGCTTGGGTGATTGTCTAGAACAATGAAGTCAGCTGGGTAAATGAAATTTTCAACTTTCACCAAAACATCCTTTAAGATCCCCTTTGGAACTCGAATACTACGATCAGCAAGTTAAAGAGTGACAGATGTGGGTTGGAGTTCTTCGAGCCCTAACTGACAATACATAACATAAGGAATGAGGTTCACATTGGCTCCTAGATCACACAAGGCTTTGACAACTTTGTTCTCTCCTAGTTCAACATTTATGTAAGGGAATCTTGGGTCTTTCATCTTTGGAGGAAGGATTCCTTGGATTGTTGTGCTAACATTTTCTGCCAGAAGGACTTGGTTCTTATGTGAGAATTTCCGTTTAAATGTGAAGAGGTCCTTAAGGTATTTTGAGTATGCAGGAATGGTTTGAATGGCATCGAGGAGTGGAATGTTCAACTTGACTTGTGAGAATATTTCCCTCAATGTTTCACTCAATTCAGGCTTGGTTTTCCCCCTCATGCGTTGAGGAAATGGGGCAGGTTTTGGGGTTGTTTTTTGAAGAGTTGTTTCTTTCACATTTTTATTAGTATCTTCAATTTGTTCATGTGTTTCATTTGAATTTTTATTAGAGTTTGAATCTTCAGGTGGGTTTTGAACTATTTTTTTACGTTTCTCAATTGATTTCCCACTTCTCAAAACTGTCATAGCCTTTAGTTGTTCATGAGTTTTTTGAGTGAAACTTGTCTCCCCCCTTGATGTTTGTTGTGGAATGGCCTGTGTGGGCATGGGTGACTTTCCAGTTTTGATGGTTTGAAGTTCTTATTTCAGGGAAGAGACTTCTGAGTTCATCCTTTCCATTTGTTTGCACAGTTGTTCAAGGATTGGGAGAGGGACAGATTGGGAAGGGGCTTGTGTTGGTTGGGTTATCCCAGGGGGATACTTTGGTTGTTGGATGGGTTGTTGGTATTGGACTGGAGGATGTTGGTATTGGACTGGTTGTGGTTGGAATTGGGTATGGTTTTGAAAATTTTTTGTAGGGTAGGGGTTTGGTCCTTGTGGTTGGCTAGGTTGTTGGTTATCTTTCCATCGGAAGCCTGGGTGGTCATTATACCTTGGGTTGAATGTGTTTGGGTATTGAGGATTTTGAAAGTTTAGGGAATTGACTTCAGCAGGTGGTCCTCCTAAAAGAACATCCTTGATGGATGGAATGGTTGGGTAGTTGTCTATTTTGTGGTCATGTTTGTCACAGATTGTGCAAACAAGGTCTACAGTTTGGATTTCATTGATTTTCCTATGGTCTATCTCTTCAACCTTCCTAGAGAGTGATGCAAGTTTTGCCCTAAGGCTTTCCTCTTCTCTAAGTGTATGCATTCCAATAGTTCTTTGAGGATTTTCAGAATAAGGTGGTGTTCCCCATGTTTGGTTTTTTTCAGCAAGGATTTTTAGATACTCGTAAGCATCATTTGGGGATTTGTTTTTAAAGGTCCCATTACACATCATGTCAATGAATTGTTTGTTCCCCGGGACCAAACCTTCATAGAAAATTCTTACTTGTTCAGGAATAGAAAAACCATGGTGTGGAACCATGTTTAGGGTGTCTTTGAGCCTCTCCCATGTTTCATAAAATGACTCTCCCTCATTTTTAAAAAAGTTTTGGATACTCTTTTTAAGTGAAATTGTTTTGTGGCGGGGAAAGTATTTCTTGTAGAATTATCTTTGCAGTTGGTTCCAAGTGTGGATTGATGAAGGCCTCAGATTATTTAACCAGTTCTTTTCTCGATCCTTAAGTGAGAAAGGAAAGAGCCTCATCTTAGCTGACTCAAGTTGATGTGGTGAGCACATGGTTTCAACAATGTCATTGAACTCCTTGACATGAAGGTAAGGCATTTCTGACTCCATCCCATGGAAGGTTGGAAGGTGGTTTAGGACATGAGGTTTAAAGACATAGTGGGCATCTCCTAGGGCAGCATGCCTAATGCAAGAGGGTGCATTGGTCCAGGTAGGTGTAAGGCAGTCATTCATGGTTTGATCGACTGCATTCTCCAAATTTGGGGCTGCCTCATTTGGATTTCCATTTTGGTTCCCACCCTGGTTTATGAGTTGGTTTCTTTGAAGACCCTCCATTGAAATTGACTCAATCTTTAACTCTGGGGTATTAGGAAGATTAGGATACAATGGTGTACTTGACTCCCCTATCCTATGACTTTCCACCCTAACTAGTCTGTTTGAGTTATCGCGGGTGAAGGCGGACATGCGCCAAAAGAAAAAAAAAGCGAGAAAAGGAAAAGATAAGAGATATTGGGTGAGAATAGAAGAATGGGGGTGAGGAAAGAAGGTTTTTGTCTAAGGAACTTACTTGGTCCCCGACAACGACGCCAAAATTTGGTTTTTCCCAAATTTACCCAAGTTTTAAGGGTCAAGCGGTCGCTTGTAGTGTAGCTTGGGTTGTCGAATCATCAGAGACCTAAGAAGAACCTTTAGACACTCAATAAAAAGAGATGGATTTTTGGCTATGAAGTGGCCAACTTGGGTTGATTTTAGATTTTTTTTGAAAGAGCACTAAAAGATCTATGTGAATTCAAATTATGAGAAAATGAGTTGATCCTAGGTTATTGCTCGGGGTGGATTGAATGAATTCCTTTTTTTATGATTTTAATTTCATTAACTCGAGAAGGATTCATGAAATGAATTAAAACTAACCTCATAAATTACTGATTAAAAACCTTAAAAACATATGATAATCACCTATACACTTGTAGGATCATTTTCATGAGCACTCCAAGGTAAAGGATGTAATTATCACATGAAAGTGGGGTGAATAAATTCAATAAGGAAGAGGAAGAATAAAAATCATTGAATGAAAGAAACTCAATTAAAAGAAATTAATAGCATTTAGAGAGTGAGAAATAACATTCAATCCAGCCCCTTGATACTCCCTTGGATCAACCCATAAAAGAGCTAGCCCTCCATTGATTACAAGTTCTCAACGGAAGCGGAAAGTAGACTTATGAGGGTGGAATTGAAGAAGTAAAAACAACAAAAATAATGATCACTCCACCGTTGTGTGAAAAAAATCACAAGGTTTGGTGTGAAAAATTTCACACCTTGAGGCAATGGTATCAAGGTGATATGAATAAGAACATAATAAGAGAAGAAGAAGAACTTTTATTGAAGACTAAGGTGATTCGAACAACTTACATGAGAGGGAAGAACATTACAAAGGCAAATTGGCATAATAACATTACAATGAAAAGAAAGCACCAAGATCCCTAAATCCACCACCACTACTGCCTTAAATAGGAAAAAATGAAGCCTTTTCCGAGCCCCCAACATCCCATGTGCCTTTAATTAATTATTTTGGGGAAAGGTGGGTGGAACATTAATGATGAGAGACTTTTCCACTTCTTTCCCCGAAGTTGCATCCAGCTTTCATCCACCGGAAAGACGCGCCTAAAGGTCCTTATAGAAGGCCTAATTTGAGTGGGAACTAGAATACTTAAATGAAGACCATGATGTCCCCTAACAGTATGTAAAAGTTCAGCCCAAAATACTTTGTGGTTAGGGATATATGATTGAAATAGTGGGATGTTTTTCTGGGACGCAGAATCTGGTCCAAAATTAAATCTTCAACTTGGGCCGCCTTAATCACCACTATTGAGGACGAACTAGCACTATCTCCATAAGAATTATTTGTTCCCCTATATGTATTCTGTTCTCCTATAAATTTTGGGCTTCATTGGGCCTGTATTGTGGGCCTCACAGTCCGATCAGTGGGATGATATCCAATCTGCCTTCTCCAGAATTGTTTCCTTTATTTGCCAAAAATCCTCATCATCCTTTATGAATCCTCCATTGATCCCTGAATGAAAAATGTTCATATTTAAGTTTATATCCATTTAAAAAATATCAAATTAAAATATGGATAATTACATTCTTTTAAATCAGATGAAACATTGGGCCTAAATTGGTGCATATTAGGCATGAAGTGCATAAATGCTAAGAATGGATGTTCAAAATTAAAATCCACTAACTCAGGCCCATAAGATCAAAAATAAAAATTTAATACCCTTAAAATGTAATCAAAATATGTGTTTTTATTGGCTAATCACTCATATCAGATACCTATTAAACTATTCTACTCCTCGAGAATCAAAAAGAACTCGGAGCACAAAAAGGAAAGTAATGATTCAAAAAACCATCTCACAAGATTCATATTAGGGATCTCATTATAATTGAAACACATCTACCAACTCACACAAACCTCAATACACCTCCCTCACACAACTATCTGCACCATCATTCCTATCATCACACATCCTAGACCAATTATTACCACAACCATCACACAACAAGGACCCCAAGTACACAAATCAAAGAAATACACCTCCCATATCAATATATTATCTTCTTTGGGTGATACTGACTTTACCACATGATTTTAACATGTGTTATAGTATAAAACATCTTGATTAGAAAAGGGTTCCCCCCTCTTCACATGCTTGAAGATTTAATAACACATCATCATCAAAGAAAAATAATATCTCATAAAATAACAAGATTCAAGCATCATATCATCAAATAAGACAAGATTAAAACAACTCTAGACACTAGGCCCATATCTACATCTCATGATTCAAAGAACTCTCCTCTAATCCACCATGGATCAACATCACAAAAACCAAAGGAATGGTCTGTCCACACAAAACTTTCTCCTGATGGTATTAGATCTTTATTAGACACTCCATGAACATCACATTGTCCTTGATATACAACTATCCCTAGTCAATGACATGGGAGTCATCATGAAGATACAAATAGTGCTAAGACATTTGGAAGACATCATGGATCCTGTCCAACCGTAGTGGAAGCACCAACTGATAATCCACCTCGCTAATGCAGCCAACACCTCAAAGGGACCAATAAACCCAGGTGAGATCTTAATACCATTACCAAACCTATACTACCCATGATGGAGATAAAACTTTAGGAACACATAGTCTCTCTTTAAAAACTCCAAGTTCCCCCTCCTGTGATCGACTTAAGAATTTTTCTGATCCTGCACCACCTCTATCCTCTCACGAACAATCCCAAACCTTCTCTATCATGCTTTGAACCACATCGAGACCAAGAAATGATAACTCTAAAACCTCAATCCAATATAACAGAGAACAAAATGGCAACTTGTAAAAATCCTCAAATAGGGCGATGCTGATGGATGAGTGGTATATGTTGTTATAAGAAAACTCAAACAAAGGAAAGTTCCTTTCCCAAGACTCACAGGAGTCCAAGATACACACTCACAACATATCCTATAGCATCTAAATGGTTTTATCCATTTTCCCATCCATATGAGGGTGGATGTCACAACCCGAACCTACCTGGGCTTGAGCCGCAACTACCCCAAGCCCGCCTCCATAGGCCAGGGGCTGGAAACAAGCACCGAAGGCTAAACAACTTGGGGAGGCCTTTTCCTGAGTACCTGTACACACACACGTAGCCCACTCAATGCAAAAGTGAAAAGTAAAAGGAAAAGTAAAGTACTGACTGCTATAAACAACCAAAAAAGTTCATTGAACTCTAAACAATACAAAGTAAATGCTGAAGGTAAAATGAAAAGAAAAAGGAAAAAATATGCGCCCAACCAGAAAGTGACACAACCCAGCAACAGGTAAACAAAATTACAACAGCTAGGAGGGTCCCTCACATGGAACCTGACTACGACCACTCTACATGGTCCAGACTCCCGAACTCCTAAGCTCCTCTAACATCACGATTGACCTGTCTGTCATCTACAAGGGCACAAAAATTGTGGGCAAAGCCCAAGCAAGGGTGAGTATAAAAATACTCAGTAGGATACCTCGAAGGCTCGAGGGAGAAACAAAGGAGGTACAGAAGGGGTGAGTAGTATATCGAACAGGGAATAGTAATGAACAATGATAGAGAGTGTAGTAAAGAGTATAATAGAGTAACAGCTTAAGCCAACAAGATAAAGTAAGTAGACTCATCCAAACACAAGGAGCTAGAAATGGTGAGAAGATGAAACTTCTCGTCAAGTCTTTGCTACCTATAGTAGGAGAGTAGACTCATCTAACCACAAGAAGCTAGACATGGAAAGCACGTGGCATACCCCATGCGTCTTCGGCTCTCCTAGAAGGAGAGTAGCCAAACCCATGGAGTGGGTACTAGAACAAGGTATATACATATCCATATGCTCAATCAATAAACCCGAACAAGATCGTAAGGGGATCTCCATACCATAGCTCGGCCCAAGAAAGTCAGTAGCCAACAGTCCTAGAAGTAACCACTATTGATGCCCAGCATCCTGCAGGTCTGCCCCGAACTACAAGCCAAGGGGCTCAAATCACTGCACGCTGACACTATCCTCTTTGGGTGGAACTGACCAACCCGCACGGTATCAGGTCATGTCACAAGGATGCATCTTGGTGGGGAAATCACCCCTCGTACTTAAGAGTTCTCGGGAAAGTCAAACCTCACCTCTTCACTATCACACAGTCAAGAGGTCTTGTCAAAGTCAAAGCTGTCACATAACTGACCCATACAACCAATGGTCTCGCTCCTATAGTCATGGAGAAAATCCACAAACTAGCCTAGTAGAAAGGACTGAGTCTGAAAGAAGTCATTGGGTAACCCACTGCCCAGCCCCGCTGGAGGGTAAACCCTAAGAGGTCATTTGGTAACCCACTGCCCAGTCTCTACTAGAGGGTAAACCCTAAGAGGTCATCGGGTAACCCACTACCTAGTTTCTGCTAGAGGGTAAACCCTAAGAGGTCGTCGGGTAACTCACTGCCCAGTATCTATTGGAGGGTAAACCCTAAGAGGTCATCGGGTAACCCACTGCCCAGTATCTGCTGGAGGGTGAACCTTAAGAGGTCATCGGGTAACTCACTGCCTAGTTTTTGTTGGAGGGTAAACCATAAGAGGTCATCAAGTAACCCACTATCCAGTCTCTACTAGAGGGTAAACCCTAAGAGGTCATCAGGAAACCCACTGACCAGTCTATGCTGGAGGGTAAACCCTAAGAGGTCATCAGGTAACCCACTGCCCAGTATCTGTTGGAGGGTAAACCCTAAGAAGTCAATGAGCAACCCACTGCCCAGCCCCACTGGAGGGTAAACCCGAAGAAGTCAATGAGCAACCCACTACCCAGCACTACTAGAGGGTAAACCCAGAACTGCTCTGGCCATCCCTACTGGATGGTACAACACTGGCCAACAAAACACGGACTGGGTATCGCGCAACCACCCAACTCCAAAACAATTCACCTAGTAGAGGTTCGGTGCCCGTGTAGTGTGGGTTACGCCGATACCTGGAGCTCTGCCTAGGTAAACACGTCACAGTAGATCACGGAAAGAGGATATGATCTCGATACTTGGCTAGGGAATCTGCAACCAGGCTCACTGGGGCTCCTTACCCTACTGGAAACAACCTCATGGGTAGAGGATCGGTGCCCGCGTAATGTATTGGTCCCACCGAATCCTCAAAAACTCTACCAGGGAACACAAAGGGACATAATACTAAAATCCCACATGACTAAAGGAAAAAGGGGAACCCAAAAAACTCCGCCGATCACACCGTTGATAATTGAACCAGGTTAAACCACTCAACCCTGCTGGTCTAAACCATCGTGAACAAGGGTACCCTCTACGTCATGAGAGATCAAAGGTACATAAAGCAGAACACGGCGCACATATAGGGCCCTCACGACGTGTGGCCCCAAATCCTCTCCAAACTAAGAACAAATGTCCTTGATTACAAACCACAACATGCACCTCCAAGAATTACCATATACTCCCATAATATACCACATTTTCAGCCGAAAGGCTATCGTGCATACAACACCCAACGCCAACGCAAAGGGTGTAAACATAACTTCGCCAAATTGCTTCCTCCACAGCCCTAGCACGACCAACCACTCCTCTTTAAACACTAACTTCACTCTCACAGGAGTGAAAGCGATCACACGCTAAGGGTTCCCTACAAACACCGCAGAAAGAACCACCACTGATACACCTTTCATGCTTCCACATTTAATGAGATCTTGAATGAGGCTCCACACATCCAAACGGATCATATTGTTGTAATCATTGTGAAAAAACACACGAGAGAGACTATCCACTCGCCTCAAACGGATATCCGATGGAAAATTTGTCCAATACCTTTTTATGCCCAAATGACGTCCCGTGGTCCTGAAAATATTCGGGAGCATCGCACCATTGCGATCCCCTTGGAAAAACACGTAAAATTGACTGATTACACACATGGAACAGATACGTAGAGAAAAAGATGCATTTCACCATACCACACACGAGCAGTGCTTCATGGGACCCGCATCCCAGTCCCAAAGTGTAATGAACGGATAACACCATTGCGATTCTCTTGGAAAACTACACAAGATTGACTATTCACTTGTCCGAATCGGACACCCGATGAAGAAGATGGAAATCACTACCAACTCCCAAAACGACCCTCATGGGCCCCACACCACCATGAAAAATTAAAGCGTTCATATTGCTCCATTGAGATGCCCATGGAAAAACACCAAAAAACGACTGCTCGCACGCCCCGAACGGACGTCCGATGAAAAAGTTGCTAATCACTGCTCGCAGCTTAAAAGATGGGTCGTGCGGCCCATGATTGAACTATGGTTTCAACAACCGAAGCCCCTTTTAAATCTTCGTCTTGATGCTAGGGTCGAAACACCGCTGACGGCGCTCAAATCAGACATCGGATGCGCCCGCGCCATTCAAAACAAGAACCCCCGAAAAAACGCCAATCCACTTAACGGGCGTGTTGCATCACCGAACCCTTCATCTTGGAAATTAAAAATACCTGAGACCATCTAAAAATGTTCATCTAAATCAAAGGAATGTGTCTCTGTAGACGGAACACAAATCCGACACCTGGGTTGAAAATTAGGAGCGTTTTAATTTTAAATGGACCGAAACAGGTGGGCTAGGCCAGTTCAGCCGGCCCACCTTGCCTGAACTGGCCCGCGGTTCACCGCGCGGGCCGGCCCGTCTCGCCCAGAACGGCTTAAGACAGTCTGGATTTTCCTCCACGGGACCCAAAATAGGTGGGTCCTTGTCTAGCAGCCAGGGTCCGAAGACCCCGGTCTTCCGTGCGTGCTGGCCGACAAAAGCTAGTCCGGCCGCGTCGTCACGCCCCGCTGGTGTGCCCCTCCGCTTGCGCCGCTGAAGACCACCACCGCCTGGCCGATGCCGCCTTGCCCGGACGATTACTCCGCCGACTGGGAGCCCCTCTGTGCCACCACCGATGAAGACCACCCGGCCGACTGCCGCTCTGAGCCACCTGAGCCGACCCACCGCCAGACCGGCCAGAACCGCCAGAAAACCACCCAAAACCCCCGGAACTTCATCAGACCGCTGCCGTCGCCTCGGGACTTAGATTTTGAATCAGAAAAATGAATCGGAAATATTAGAACTAATCCTACACATATATGGTATTATATCGACAATATAACGGAAAATAGATGCATATAAATGAATTCAAAGAAGGTGCGGAAGTTTAAAATGAAATACGCACGATCCTACCTTGTTGGGCGTAGCCCGTCGCTTCATAAGGGGTCCGCCATCACTGTAGCTGAGATATCCTTGATTGGAGAGGGAGGATGAGGTATTGATCTTCCCTTGAGAGGGTTTCTCTAGGGAAAGTGAAATGGGGGAGAAGGGTGGAGTGGGTTATGACTTAAGTAAGGAAATAAAATCAACTTTTATTAATTTTTTTAATACCGACTAGAAGTCTCGTACTCGAACTCTTGGTGGGGTAGAGGTTAAGCCTCCCCTAGGGTAAATACATCCTCCCAATCACACCAGTGGTCTCATAATTTTAATATGAGGCTCTGTTCAAAAGTTATAAATTCAACGCCCGAGACTGCTAAATTACGAAAACACCCCTGGTGGCGTTTTCCACAGAAGGCCCGTGCCCGTTAAAATTACACCACTCCTAGGGTAAAAGACATGATATAGAATCAAAGGTGCCCTTGTTTTTCCTATCCGAGCTACGATTTAGGAGTTATTACATTTCTTTTGTGTGCCTCGTGTGAGCGCACTAAAAATTTAATTCCAGCCACACTGGGGATCGGAATCGTACGCCGTCTGAAGGCGCTGCTTCGGAATAACGTCAAGAATTTTTCAAAGTATTTTATGGCAAAAAATGAGTTCTTAAATCCTTCCATACTTCAAGTTTTTTGTCCTCGAAAAGCAAAACTAGGGAACAACACAGGGTACTAAGCCCACACCTAGCTCTCCCGTACCCAGAAAAACTCTTGCATAGTTCTGCGTCACCGCGCATGGACCAAATGATTTGGTCCGTTTTCATGGGGTCTGCCATCAACAATGACATGCATAGGTTCATGTACACTTCTTCTCTGGTGATTCACATGGGAGAAATTATGCACCAAAACCAACCTTTGGGTTTAGGGCAAGGCGATGGGGACCTCGCCATCCCTTCACACGGTCTCAAATGGACCAAAGGACCTCAGGGGTAGATCACCTCTCCGGCCACACCTCTACGTTGCACGCTAAGACTGGAATCACCATTTGGACCTGGGACAAAGCCCAGTGATTCCCTCCTTCAGAATATTCATATAGTGAAACACCCAAAGATATATGGTCACACAAGATTTCATAGTCGATGTCTCACAACCAAGACTATCTTACATGCTCGGAAAGCGTTGGTGTCAACAACATCGACTAACATAAAAGGTTCTACGCGTCCTACTCTACCGACACAGGTTTGAACCCGACGCCCTGCATCACCCTGGTAACAACTCAAGAAACGAGCAGGGAGAAAAATCATTTCACACATAGAGTCTAACAATTCTACTACAAAAAATAGAAGAGACGTAAAGCTTACCTCTTGTCACTTCATGCTTTGTAGGATCGTAAACATCTAAAGCTCGTGGCTATCCCCGGTCCCAATTTTCAGATCCCGGGGCCTAACGTGGACCGCCTGATGGTGACTGAAAGACCTCATAATGTCATCCCACACTTCTAGTTGCTCCCACTTCTATGCTAGAACCACCTCTATGGGTACCACTCCGATCATGGCGCTGCCTCTGTCGTGGTGGTTCACCTGCTGCTTGCCCGAAGTTCTCAGAATATCTGGTCGGGTAGTCCCATGCCAAGTGACCTCTTCCATCACAATCATAGCACCGACGCTCTCTAGGATTCCCTGGTGCCCTCCGATGCCACTGTGGTGTACGACCCTACCCCTGGGTCTGCTCATGGAAGGGTCTCCTAGGATGAGCCCCTGTGATTTTCCGCCACAGTGGTGCAAGACCACATCTCTAAAACTGGAAGGTGGAATGCCGCTTGTGTCAAGGTTCTGTCTACTGATGCCTGCTAGCTGCGACAGACGTCTCGGCTCCATCGTGCCTACTGCTACCACCAACTATAGAACGTGACAGAAATCTCTCTATCACCAGTGTCTGCTCTAGCACCTCGACATAAGTTGGAATGCCCTAGGGTACTATGATAGCATGAATCTCTCTAGAGAGACCCTGCTCGATCTTCCATACTTGGAAGTTGTCATCATGGACCATGTCCGGGTAAAAACGTACATGGTCTGCGAAACTAATTGCGTACTCATTCACCGTCATCCCTCCCTGCTGAAACTACAGGAGCTCCCGGATCTGAACGGAGCATAAGCAGGAGGGGTAAAACTCATCACGAAACAGCAGCTAAAAGTCACCCGACAAAAGTGACGACTCATCAGGTAACTGATTCACCAGACTCCACCAACGCCCAGCTACTCCGTGGAAAAGGATGGCTGCCAAAGCCATCCTATGATTTATCGGTGTCTGTGCAAGACTGAAGAGGCAAACCACTGTCTCGAGCCAAACCTCTACTGCCTGAGGGTCTGGCTCACCGCTGAACCTCAGTGGTCACTATCGCTGGAACTCACGGAGCATGATCAACCTACGCTCAAGCTTCATCTGCTCTGCTGGGGCTATCTGCTGCTCACCAGGTGGGGGTGCTGCTACTGGACCACCTGAAGAAAGGGACTCGTATGATGGGTCCTGGACTGAGGCCTCATCGCTCATAGGGTCATCATCACAAACTAAAGCCGGTATCATGGCTGACTGTCTTTGTGGAGACATCTTGAATGTTATCAAGGAGTGTCACAGTCATATGAGAATATATGTATATAACAGTAACAAAAATGGGGAGCTGACTCAAGAAGGACAGTCAAGACTCAATCCTCTGTGATGCACAAACCAATTCTCTGTAACGAGTGTATCAGCATTCCGAGTCGACAAGAAGGTTATCAGGGTCATAGTGAATGGATACGTCAGCCGTCACACCATCACTAGACTCCCTGGTCTGAGAGATGCTCTCAAGATATGTTAAAACTATTGCCCTAAATCCCAACCAATTCCTTTTTAGGGATGTTTGAACAATATCCCAAGGAAAGAACCGGCTCTGATACCACTTTTTCATGACCCAACCCTACCCGGGCTCGAGCCGCAACTACCCCAAGCCCGCCTTCATAGGCCAGGGGATAGTGACAAGTGCTGAAGGCTAAAAAACTCGGAGAGGCCTTTTCCTGAGTACTCGTACACACACATGCAGCCCACTCAATGCAGAAGTGTAGAGTAAAAGGAAAAGTAAAGTACTAACTGCTATAAACAACCACAAAAGTGCATTAACCTCTAAATAGTAAAAGTAAATGCTGAAGGTAAACTGAAAAGAAAAAGGAAAAAACACACGCCCAACCAGAAAAGTGCCACAACTCGGCAATAGGTAAAAAAAGTACAACATCTGGGAGGGTCCCTCACATGGAACCTGACTACGACCACCGTACGTGGTCCAAGATCCCAAACTCCTACGCTCCTCTAATGTCACGATCGACCTGTCCATCGTTTGCAAGGGCACACCAAGTGCGGGAAAAGCCCAAGCAGGGGTGAGTATAAAAATACTTAGTAAGATACCCCAAAGGCTCAAGGGAGAAACAAAGGAGGTACTGAAGGGGTGAACAGTAGATCGAATAGGGAATAGTAAAGGAGAATGACAGAGAGTGAAGTAAAGAGTACAGTAGAGTAATAGCTCAACCCAACAAGAGAAAGGAATTAGACTCGTCCAAACACAAGGAGCTAGAAATGGTGAGAAGATGAAACTTCTCATCGAGTCTTCGCTACCTATAGTAGGAGAGTAGACTCATCCAACCACGAGAAGCTAGACATGGAAAGAATGTGACATACCCTACGCGTCTTCACCTATATTGGAAGGAGAGTAACCAAACCCAAGGAGTGGGTACTGGAACAAGGTATAAAAATATCCATATGCTCAATCAAGAAACCCAAAAAAGATCATAAGGGGATCTCCATACCATAGCTTAGCCCAAGAAAGTGAGTAGCCAACAGTCCTAGAAGTAACCACCATCGATGCCCAGCATCCTGCATGTCTGCCTCGAACTATAAGCCAAGGGGCTCAAATCATCGCACCCTGACACTATCTTCTTTGGGAAACACTGACTCGCCCGCACGGTTTTAGGTTACGTCACAAGGAAGATTCTTGGTGGGGAAAGCGGCCCTCGTACTTGAGAGTTCTGGGGAAAGTCAAACCACACCTCTTCACTGTCACACAGTAGAGAGGCCTTCTCAAAGTCAAAGATGTCATATAACTGACCTATACAGCCAAGGAACCTACTCCAGTAGTCACAGAGAAAATACACAGACTATCCTAGTAGAAAGGACTGAGTCTAAAAGAAGTCTTTGGGTAACCCACTTCCTAGCCCTACTAGAGGGTAAACCCTAAGAGGTCGTCGGGTAACCCACTTCCCAGTCTCTACTGGAGGGTAAACCAGAAGAGGTCGTCAGGTAACCCACTACCCAATCTCTGCTGGAGGGGAAACCCTAAGAGGTCATCGTGTAACCCACTGCCTAATCTCTGCTGGAGGGTAAACCCTAAGAGGTCGTCGGGTAACCCACTGCCCAGTCTCTGTTGGAGGGTAAACCCTAAGAGGTCGTAGGGTAACCCATTACCTAGTCTCTACTGGAGGGTAAACCCTAAGAGGTCGTTGGGTAACCCACTACCCAGTCTCTTCTAGAGGGTAAAACCTAAGAGGTCATCGGGTAACCCACTGCCCAGTCTCTGCCGGAAAGTAAACCCTAAGAAGTCAATGAGCAACCCACTGCCCAGCCCCATTGGAGGGTAAACCAGAAGAAGTCAATGAGCAACCCACTGCCCAGCCCCACTGGAGGGTAAACCCAAAACTGCTCTATCCATCCCTACTGAATGGTACAACACTGGCCAATAGAACACAGAGTGAGTATCGCGCAACCACCCAACTCCAGAACAATTTACCTAGTAGAGGTTCAGTGCCCGTGTAGTGTGGGTTACGCCAATACCTGGAGCTCTTCCTAGGGAAACATGTCATGGTAGATCACATAAGGAGGATATGATCTCGATACTCAGCTAGGGAATCTTCTCCCAAGCTCATTGGGGCTCCGTACCCTACTGGAAACAACATCCTAGGTAGAGGATCAGTGCTCGCGTAATGTATTAGTCACACCGAATCCTCAAAAACTCTACCAGGGAACATGAAGGGATGTGATACTAAAATCCCACACGACTAAAGGAAAAAGGGGAACCCAAACAACTCCACTGATCACACCTTCAAGAATAGAACTAGGGGAAACCACTCAACCCTTCTAGTCTAAACCATCGTGAACAGAGGGACCCTCTACGTCATGAGAGATCAAAGGTATGTAAAGCAAAACACAATGCACAAATGAGGCCCCCACAACATGTGACCCCAACTTATCTCCAAACCTAGAACAAATTTCCTTGGGTACAAACCACAACATGAACCTCCAGGAATTCCCTTATACTCCCAGAGTATACCACATTTCCATCCCAAAGGCTATCGTGCACACAACACCCATTGTCAATGTGAAGGGTGTAAATATAACTTCACCAACTTGCTTCCTCCACGACCCTAGCACGGACAACCACTCTTCTTTAAACACTAACTTCAATCTCACAGGTTTCAACGCGATCACATGCCAAGGGTTCCCTACAAACACCATAGGAAGAACCACCACCGGTACACCTTTCATGCTTCCACATTTAATGAGATCTCGAATGAGGCTCCACATATCCAAACTGATCGTACCATTGTAATACTCATGGAAAAACATGTGAGGGAGACTATCTACTCACCTAAAACGGATATCCGATAGAAAAGTTGTCCAACATCACTTTATGCCTGAACGATGTCCTGTGGTCCCGAGCCTCTGTCCTGAAAATAGTCGGGCACATCGCACCATTGCGATCCCCTTGGAAAAACACGTCAAATTGACCGTGACACGCATAGAACAGATATCCAGAGAAAAAGATGCATTTCTCTATACCACACACGAGCGGTGCTTTGTGGGACCCACATCTCGGTACTAAAGTGCAATTAACGGATAGCACCATTGCAATTCTCTTGGAAAACTACACAAGATTGACTATTCACTTGTCCGAATCTGACACCTAGTGAAGAAGATGGAAATCACTACCAACTCCCAAAACGATTCTCATGGGGCCCACACCACCGTGCGGAATTAAACCGGTCGGATTGTGCCATTGAATTTCCTTCAGAAAAACACCCAAAAATGACTGCTCGCACGCCCCGAACGGACGTCCAATGAAAAAGTTGCTAATCAGTGCTCGCAGCTTAAAAGACAGGCCGTGGGTCCCACACCTGAACTCTAATTTCAACACCCGAAAACCCCTTGGAAATATTCTTCTCGATGCCAAGGTCGTAACACCGCTAATGATGCTCAAACTGGATATCAGATGTGCCTGCGCCATCCAAAACAAGAACACCCAGAAAAATGCCAATCCGCTTAACAGGCGTGTCGCGTCACCGAGCCCCTCATATCAGAAATTAAAAATCCCCAAGACCATCTCAAACTTTTTGTCTTGATCCAAGGAATGCGTTGCTATAGACGACACAAAAATCCGACACCTGGGAAGAAAATTAGGAGCGTTTTAATTTTAAACGGAACGAAACAGGTGGGTCGGGCCGGTTCGGCCGACCCACCTTGCCTGAACCAGCCCGCGGTTCATCACGCAAGCCATCCCGTCTTGCACGGACCATCTTTACCTCCACGGGACCTGCAATACGTGGGTCCTTGTCTCCCATCCGGGGTCCGAAGACCCCGGTCTTCCGTGCGTGCCAGCCGGAAAAAGATGGTCTGGCAGCGTCGTCGCGTCCCGCTGGCGCCCCCCTCTGCTAGCACCGTTGAAGACCGCCGCTGCCCGGCCGCCGCCGCCTTGACCAAACGCCACCACCACCACCTGGGTGCCCCTCTGCACCGCCGCTCCGAGCCGCCTGAGCTGACCTGCCATAACTACCGGAAAACCACCCAAAAACCCCCGGAACTTCATCGGACCGCTGCGGTCACCTCGGGACTCGGATTTTGAATCCGAAAAATGAATCATAAAGCTTATAACAAATCCTACGCATATATGGGATTATATTGACAAGATAATGGAAAATAAATGCATATATATGAATTCAGAGATGGTGTGGAAGTTTGAAACGAAATACGCACGATCCTACCTTGTTGGGCGTAGCCCGTCGCTTCATGAGGGATCCGCCATCACCATAGCCGAGATCTACTTGATTGGAGAGGGAGGATGAGGTATTGATATTACCTTGAGAGGTTTTCTCTAGGGGAAGTGAAGTGGGGGTGAAAGGTTGAGTGGGTTATGGCTTAAGTAAGGAAATTAAATCAACTTTTATTAATTTTTTTAATACTCACTAGAAGTCCCGTACCCGAACTCTCAGCGGGGTCGAGGTTAAGCCTCCCCTAGGGTAAAAACCACCTCCCAAGAACAATGGAGGTCACAAAATTTCAATATGAGGCTCTGTTTGAAAGTTATAAATTCAATGCCTGAGGTTGATAAATTACGAAAACGCCTCTGATGGCATTTTCAACAGAGGGCCCGCACACACGAAACTTACACCCCTCCTAGGGTAAACTAAATGCTCTAGAATCAAAAGTGCCCTCATTTTTCCGATATGTGCTACCATTTAGAAGTTATTCCATTTATTTGGTGTGACCAGTGTGAACGCACTAAAGATTTAATTCCGGCCACACCGGGGCTCAGAATCGTACGCCGTCTGAAGGCGCTGCTCTGGAATAACGTCAAGAATTTTCCAAAGTATTTTATGGAAAAAACCGGGTTCTTATAGTGGAAAGTAGTGCGAAAGTGAAAATGGGTTCCAAATTCATTCTGCAATCCTTTCCAAACTCATAAGGTAAATTAAGTATCCTGATCTGAGATAATGGACCTTAGAACTCCAAATATCCACACAACCTCATCCACATACCTCCTTGCCAAGACATCCATGGAACCCGACTCTTTGATTTCTAGGAAGCGAGTCAAATTAATTAACAAATACATGAATAATTAGATAATATCATGACCTCCCTGAGTTCAGGGTAACCCTGTGATGAATTCCATCAATATTTCATCCCAATTTTACTCAATAATATCCAAGGGCTGTAAAAAAACTAGAGGAACATGATGATCTATCTTTAACTACTGGAAAACCAGACATCAAGACAAAAAATCTACCACCTTTCGTTTGATATTATGCAACCAAAACCATTTCCTCAAACCAAGGTACATATTTATACTCCAGGTGTACTACTAAAGGTGATCTATGAAACTCTTGAAGGACTCATTCACACACTACTATCAAAACAAATTGTCTCCCCTGAAACAACATTCAATTCTATCCATCATCCGAATATCCATCCTATGTATCACTATGTCCAATATGGCCATAAATTACCTTTTCCTCTGAGTCACCCCACTGAGACTCCTCTAAATTCTACATCATAGAAGTCTGTAATATCGTCTAAAATAAGAAACTTACTTTATCAACCACCCATGCATCTAGGTGCAGGGATGCCAACTCCTCCACCACCCTCAAAGCATATCTATACTCATAAAAAACATCCTTTCATGAATTACTGCTCAATTAATTAGCCACACCTTTCTCCTTTTTCCTGAGGTATATGAGATCTTAAAGTCATAGTTTTGGAGAAACTCCATCCACCTCAATTGATACAGATTTAGGTAATGATTAGAAAATATACACCTCAAGCTCTTATGATCGGTGAAGACTACAAAACATTCTCTAATGAGGTAATATAATCATAACTTCAATGAAAAAACAACAGTTGATAGTTATAGATCATGTGTAGCATATTTATGCTCTTAGGTGAATAAATACATAGATACATAAGAGTTAATTACCATATACTACATCAATACACATCCCAAATACAGACATGAATCATTAAAAAACACATCAAACATCACCCCCTATCTATGAAACTAAATCTTCGATCAATATCCCCTTTAGGAAGACAAACACTACCTAAAACTGATCAGTCCAGATAAATACACGGTCCTTCCTTCTCAAATATATCAATGATCCCACATTACATAATAAATTATACACGAACCTCTGGTAATATCCCATGGGATTGAAGAAACTATAAATATCTACCATGTTCTTGGGTGCTATCCAAGAAACATATGCCTCAATATTTGATGAGTCCACCACACCTTGATATTACACTACATGCCCAAGCAAATTCACCTATAAAGTTAGAAACTTACACTTGGACAATTTTCCATAGAGTTGGTGGAATCAAAAGACCTAAAAGATATATTAGAGATGATCAACATGATCCTACTCTAAATTTTAGTAGATCAATATGTCTTCAATAAACACAAATATGATCTAGTCTAGGGACTCATAGAACATAGAGTTCATGAGCCCCATGAATACAATTGGTGCATCTGTGACACCGAATTACATGACCAAAAACTCGAAGCACTAATACATACCATAGAAGATATTATTTGGAATATATCCATCCATCACCCTCAACCAGTGATACCCATATCATAGATAAATATTAGATAACCAAATAGATCTTATTATTTGGTTAAAAGGATCATCAATCCTCAGAAGATGGTATAGATTCTTGATCTTCACTTGATTTAACATTTGATAGTCTATACACTGCCTTAGACTACTATACACCTTCTTGAAAAACAACACTGGAGCACCCCATGATGGCACACTAGGTCAGATAAAACCATTTTCATCATATCATCTATCTAAATCCTCAAATCCAAAAACTATGAGGGTGACATCCGATAAGGATCCATCAAAATCATAGAAAAACTTGGCTGCAAAACCACCTTGAACTCGATATCACATCAAGGGGGTAGCATCACAACCTCCTTGAAAAAAGAATCCAAAAAATATCTAATGACCCTGGGAGCCTCATGCATCCTATAATCTACTGATTCCATTGAAAAACCTACCATCAAGGAAAAAGGGGTCTCTACACATCTAATTACCATATGAAAACCTCACTAGCCAACAAAAACTACATACTGACCATCCAAATCCAATAAAATGACTCTCGTATAAAATAATTCAATAATCTCATGAATGAAATACAACCAATCGATGCCAAGGATGATATTTTATGACTATATCTCGAACAATAAAAGATACCCACATGATTGATGCCACCCCATCATTAGTTTACAACCCTGAAATAGATCAAACAAGATGTTTTGGACTTCGTATGGTGTATTCAACACTAGGGGCATGAGAAGCCTCTCTACTTCTAATCCCAAAGCATGTACTAGAGTATATGTAACAAAGGAGTGTGAATCTCAAAAATAAAAAAAAGTCATAAACAAGGGTGGATGATAAGATAATCACACCTCGAATGATCTCTATCCCCTCTAATGACAACACCTCCAAAACATGAAAATGCCCATGTCAAGATCCCCTACCTCACTTCGGGATACCACCATCATGTCCATGATTAAGTCAAGGTCCCAAAAGTTGAGGAACATCTTGAGGTCAACCCCTACCTACCCCATATCCTCTTGGTGGAGAATAATCCAACTAAGCCCACTATTGAAATGACCTCAGTGGATGATGCTACTGAGGTTGACGTTGAACTAAACCACCTCCAACATTATGAGCTCCATGAACCATAAGTAATTGATTCTAGAAATGAACTTGGAACCTATAGAAATAGAATACTGACCAAAATCCCATAGGAAAAAAATGGAAACCACTGGCCCTAGAAATATGAAAATGAAGTTGTTATGGTTGACTCCCCACTGGTTGAAACCTCAAAGGACCTGACACTTGAGATTTACCATCAACAACTCTACTCCTTGAGAAACCTTGTTGGCCCCCCTATGACGGTAACCCTCCTTATGAGTTCATATGATAATCACCTCCACATACTTCTGAACCTCCAAGGATGCTAAAAATGTAAAGGGATTAACTGCATATTAGATAGAATGGAAGAGTACCTCCTTAAGATGCCACACATGAGACTCCTCATTAAAAAAATATCAAGGGTGAAATAGAAAAGATCCTTGAACTTGATCCCAAGATATCACATAGAAATTTTTTAAATTATAAATGGATAAAATCTCCTACCACTTCACTACCTTCATGGTCGATGATAGTAACTCTACTCAGAACTCCTTCTAGAAGTCATACCATGAACCACCTCTCTCATTCCATTCACCTAGATAAAATTACCACCACTGAAATGTTGAACCCCTCATTTTAATGATTTCCAATGGTACCCAGTATTCTTCCTAGGCTCAAATATTATGGAAGGTGATCATGATATCCTCTAACCAGTGCTCTATCACTAAATCAAACATACAATACTCATACTTCACCAAATATTACCATTTAATGGCATAAAACAACCTCTAGTACTGATCATCCTCCTTGGTCAGATCAACCCTTTGGCATCAATTGTGTTAGCCTACCACACCTCACTAGTCTGAACCACATGCAGACAACATCTAAGATCCATAAATTAAAGAAAATAAAGACTCCCTAAGCCTAGTAGTATGGAATTTTATTAAGAATCATTAAATTAATTCATTCTAACACCCAAGATCACCTAATTTAGATAAGAAAATAAATAATCATGATGCATGTACCTCCCCTGGGTCTCTACCCTCCAAGAAAAATCACCTCACTTGGTTATTCAGTAGGCTTATATTCCTTTCATAATATCATGCCCCCCCCAAATCCCATGTCATAACTGGTCTTTCCTAGACTATATCATGCACCAAGATCAATTGACATCGTTTCCCTACAAACCCATGCATTACTCACTATTCATAACTCCAAACTCCATCTTATACCTTAACCAAAAAATTTTAAACCACTATTTCTTGACCACCTCCCTCTAAAGGAACACCTCCTAGGCTGAAAAAGTATAAAGGGAGAAAATGATACCTGAGTCTAAGTCCAACTTTCAGTAGGGCTCGGTTTGGTGATGAGCATCAAGGTTATAAAAATATCACATATATAAGACATTACCCAATGTAATATTATAGGATCGAAAGATACTATAAATAAACATCAAGAAACTTCATGATATAATATGAAAGTAAAGGAAACAAAAATAACCCCACAATGCATGTGTAAATTTAACAAATACAAATACTCTCTATATAAAATACCCAAACGAAAGTCCTAAGTCAAAAACATAGTAACATATCCAAAGTTCAAGATATAAAAGTAAATCATAGTCCATGAATCCCCCTTGGAAACCTACAAAATAGTTTGTATATATTTGGGGTGTAAAAAACATGTATACTCGATAGGATCATACCCAAAGTATCTTGTGCAAAGGTGAAAAGTGAATACTAATGTACCCGTGAGAAAATAATAGAACCAAAAAAAACTAAGCAGGTTAACTAACCAATACCATACTCACTGAGGCATGTTCACCAAATAATTTATCCAAGTATAATAAGATAATATGAAGAATATCGATAAAGAGGGTATCCTTCACCACTTTCCCACTAATTTGGCCCAATCAAACTGTAACTACCAAAAAATTCATTAATGAAAATTCCTCTTGGTCTATTTAAATGTCTTCTTGGGGTTATGTAAAACATATGGACTTATTTGGTTTTATGTTTTGAATTTTAAAATACTGTTAATAATTATGACCATTTCTAATATAGTCATTGAATAGTGACCACATGATTAGTATAAATATAGGGCTTTAACAAATCCAATTTACTCAGAAAAAGGAAGCGATGGCCTTATCCAGTAGACTTGACCCGTACAAAGACCATTTTTCAAAGCTCAGAAAGGAGGTGGTGTCATTGGGCTTCTCTCTTGACCAAGTCTAAGCCGAGCTTGAATATGTTAAGCTCGAGTGGAACCGCCTATGAGAGAAGTGTAAGTTGATAGAGATTACCACTCGAGAAATGTTATCCGAGCCACCCCAAGAGTCTATCACCATCGTGCACCTTAACCTAAGGTCTTATGCGGGTGTTTTAAGGGGTTATATAAAAATACCCTATTACTATGATTATGTACCTTATTCTTGTATAGAGAGTATACATTCTTTTTATTATTGTTACTTTTTAAATAGTTTTTAAAGCACAAATAGTATTTTTAGTTAATATTCAACTAAGAAAACTATTTTGATGAATTAATGAATTTTTGAATTAAATAATATTTTAATAAAATATTATTATTATTAATTAATTTTTATTTAATATAAATTATCGTATAATTTTATGAATGCAATTATAATTTTTATTATAGTTTGAAAACTGTTTTTGTCAAAGCCCATGAATTTTCGATAAATGTCGGTTTTTATTTTAAAAGTAAAAATTCACATATTTAGATAAAATGCATATTATTTTTTTAATCAGGACGTCGAAATTATCCAATAGTGAATTTTTCATAATTTTCTGAGACTGTCGAATTTTTATGTAAAACTTAAATGTCGTTTAAATATATAATGTGTTTTATGACATCATAATGACCCAATAGTAATGTAATAAAATAATATAAACATTATGTTTGGAAAATATATGTTTTACCATTAAAATAATGTGATTTTGGGTTTTTTTTAATTTATTTTACAAAGCTTTATTGGACCCTTCAAGGCTTATAAAACATTTTGTATTTTTAAATTGTTTTCCTTGAGAGTGTGACTCACCTCCACATAAGCAACCATATTATTTTAAGAATTCATGCCATTGGCCTTATAAAATATTTTTTTTCCACTCCTATTTGGTAAAACCCATGGGCAAAAACCATGGGATGGTTTGTATTTTTGATCAGTTTAATGTGAGGTGTCCCAAACCTAAATAATAAATAATTCCCTCTACTTTCTTATATAAACCCACCCAAGCTCCCACTTCATCTTCACTAAAAGCCTTTGTATTTCGACCAAACCCTTCCTCCCGATCTCTATAATCCTCCCAAGGTTCCCCAATCTCCCAATAATCCTCTCTCAAGCCTCTCCCAAGCTTTTGGGACCGCACTTCCAGGTAAGGGATTCCTACCTTTCTCTTTTTATCCAAGTTTTTTAATATTGTTATGCCCTTTTATTTTCAATTAAAAATGTTGGGGTATGATTTCTCACCTCCCCCATACTTCCCTATTTATGTTTGGATAATGGGAGACCCATTTATCTCTCATTAATTCCTCCCATGTACACCCGTTACCAAGCCTAAATTCCGTGAGGAATTTCTATCTCCTCATTTACATCCAAGTAATTCTTTTGTATTATGCATCTAAATTTCATTAAGTTTGTTGGGACATGTATCTATATGACCCCTTACTATCCATTTCATGTAAATATGACTAGACACCCCTTTCTCTCTCATCAACCATTTTTTATGAATTCTTATTTCACGCCGTTATGCTGCCGAAATTGTACTACGATTTTCCAAACCAATGTCATTGTGTAGTGAATACCATACCCATTTTTCTATCAAGGGTATTCAACTTTATGAACATTTACTTATTGATTATAAATATTCATGAATTTATTCCACATCCCTTTATCGTGGAATAAATGATGATGATTTATTCCACATTGTATGATCCATGTGGCACATTTATGCATGAATTGAAATGTTTAAGAAGGGTGCACCCTGATAATGCTCCAATGCATTGGGTAAAGTATAGTATCATAATAAGTCATGTGAAATGAGTGTTGAATCATGATAATTCAAGTGCAATGAGGCTTTACTCATTCTTCATGTGAAATGAGGGTTTACTCATGCTCCATGTGCAATGAGCCTTGGCTCATGCTAATTCCATGTTAAGTGTTGTTTCCACTGTTTCTTCTAGAATTAAGGATGATCTCATTGATTTAAGATTTAAAAAATTCCAAGCGGTTTCTAAAGGGATTGTTCGTAGAACCGGAAAAATCCAATGATTCCACATCCTTTTGGACATACTTTCCAAAGGTAGGCGCTCATTAGTTGTGGACTGATGAGGATTAGGAATTTGCATTGGTTGAGAGGATGGGAGGTCAGACTCATCACACCTTTTTGAGGGGAATTATTGTCTACTCCGAGACTCTCTTTATAGATTTAAGTTATGTTAGTGAATCCTTATTACATTACCAAGTATAAAATGATCTTTCCTTTAGATATGAAAATCAACGATTAAATATGTAGGAAATTTAGAGAATCTTTTATATGTATTTGAGGTTCTTCATCGATAGAGAATCATCTGTATTTGTTAGAGATTCTTAGTCAATGGTATCCTTCAGTACATAAAAGTATCTTGGTCATTATGATAACCATACTAGTTTTAAATCCACTCAGTGGGGCACTTGAAGTTTATTGTCATTCAGAAGGACATGGATTATTTCAGAGTTGGGATCGAACCCGCAAATGGGCTACCTACATATACTTTGTTTTGGAAAAAGAATCAGAACCCACGTAGTTCGAGTAAGGGAGTATGATGTTTATGATTTATGGCTCAAAGAAAGATGTCATAATTACTTTTACACTCTAAGCTTACGTGAGTCATGCTCGGTGTGAGAAACAAGAGGTATTGGTAAAACTAGACAATTGTGCCATGAAAGATGCAATGATGTGGGGATTATGTATGTATGACTGCCCAAAATAGATGAATGTTGGGTTTTAATTCAGGGAAGAAACCGAGGAACAAGGTCCATAAAGGTATATGTACTTTATGGAGATTTGGGTACTCTAACTTGGGGCTTAATCCTAAGGAAGATGCCCAAATTAGGAGGGGACTCATGATTGGGTTTTACTACTGAGAAGGAAGCCCAGATCAAAAGTAAATTAAGACTGGTTAAGGGAAATTAAGACTGGGGCTTACTCCTGAGAAGGAAGCCCAGGTTAAGGGACTTGGGGCTTACTCCAAAGGAGGATACCCATATTTGTAGACTTTTAGACTAGGGCTTATTCCTGAAGAGGAAACCTAGGTTAAGAGAACCATGGTTGGGGCTTACTCTTGAGGAGGATGCCCATATTTGGGAACTTTAATACTGGGGATTACTCCTGAGAAGGAAGCCCCAGTTAAGGTAATTATGACTGGGGCTTACTCCTAAAGAGGATGCCCAAATTAGGGGACTTGGGGCTTACTCCAGAAAAGGAGGCCCAAATTAATGAGGACTTGGGGCTTACTCCTAAGGATGATTCCCAAAGTAATGAGAATTTGGACTAGCACTTACTCCTGAAAAGGAGGCCCAGGTTAAGGATTCTCTCATCTTAAAGGATGAGGTTGAATGAATGAAATCTCTAAATTTAGTGATATAAAGATGTGTATATCACTCGGTTTTGAGAGATGTTCCACAGAATTCCTTTCAGATAAGGAAGCCAACAAGGAAATCATGCCATAAATGGATTTGGAGAGAATTATAAAGGCTTAACCCTGAAGAGGAGAGGTGGATAGGTGTAAGAGGGGTGAAATGAGCAGGAAGGGCACCCTAAAAGAGAGGGGAGCGCAAGTACTGCATGGGTGTGCAAGTACTGCGTGGGAGCGCAAGTCCTGGTCGCGCAGGTATACTTTCGCGACACATGGGTACTTGCGTGCCAGCCAATCCTTAGGGTATAATTTGGGTGAGGCTTGGATCAAGCCTTTTATAATAACCCTAGAGACTTTCAGAAGAGAGGCGCGCAAGTTATGTGGAAGGAGTAAGGTGGCGCGCAAGTGTGGCCATTTCCCTTAAGGGTTGGCCACCTAGGCGCGCAAGTGTTAATGAGTTTCAACACTTAAGAATTCCTCCCCCTCTTTAGATCTTCCATTCTAGGTAAGAAATTACCTTAGAAGTGTTCAGAAGCTTTGAGAATAGACTAGGGCGCCGGGAGCTCAAATATGAGGTTTTGGAATTTTTCCCATCCCCGAAATGGGGGGCCCACAGGGGGTATTTATAGACTGGAGAGACCCTGGGTGAAATTTCAAAGAGGGCGCGCAAGTCACTTGCGTGACCAATGAGAGGTGCGCAAGTATACTTGCGCGACCTTGTTGAAACTTGCACGACACATGTGCATTGGAATCTTGGTTCATACCTTTGTCAATTTTTGAAGTTTTCTTCAAAGGATGAATCACTTTATGCTAAGGAATTTCCCTTTCCATTCGTTTATACTCTGTGATGGAAAGGAGCATCAACAAAAGTCCCCCCTCAGAGTTGGATCCGAAAGAAATGAGGATGTGACTCTGAGGAAAAGCAGAAAACCAAAGGAAAGGCGGTGTGCAAGTGTTGAGCGCACAGAGGGCGGCGCACATGTGTTGAACCACGCAAGCATCGGCATTCAAGGGTGCGGCCTGGCCTATAAATACGCGGTCATTCTCGCGTAAAGCTACCGGATTTCGAATTTTCAAACTCTCACCGAGAAAGTTACCTTCACCGCACAAGTTACTTGTTTTCCACTGTTTCTTCACTGTTGCACTACTGTCAAGGTATTTGGACTTGCATGGTTATACTTGCGCGTCAAATACTTACGTGACATATCATACTTGCGTGAAAAAATGAGACTTGTGCGTCTTAATGACTTTACCATTTTTTTCGAATTTTTTTACAAATTTTATGAAAAATAAACCCATTTAAGAGTTAATTCATTCAACTTTTGTGCAGATTCAATAGCTCCCAAGAGAATCGGAATGGCTGACAAATTAGCTAACAAACGGATTGATGATATGATGATCATCATTGGCCATGATTACTATACCATCTGTGACAACACTCTCCCAGATTTGGCTAATTATTTGAAGAAGTATCATCATGACTTCCCCCAGAGCATTTATCTACCTTTGTGTGGCTATGGTCATCTGCGAGAAGTTACCATTCCAGAGGCAAAGAACTATCTCCCACTTTCTTGGTTTCAGAATTACACCAATTTTGCTTCGGCAAATATTTCATGTGGAGGAGCATTTTTAAATGCTGGAATAGTGGAGAAGGACCATATGATGCATCATAGCCCTTGTATGCCGGATCTGAAACCTCATAAGCCTGAGGTGCACCCACATTGTTATCCCACAATTTTCCAAAACTCTCAGATGGATCAATCCAAAGGCTAGAAGAGAAGTTGGTACTTCCATCCTGGAGGAGGTGTGAAGCCAACCTAGATGTGGGCATACTGGATGCGACAAACCTGTGTAGAGTTTGTCGAGGATTTGAAAGGGGTTTCGATATATGAAGCCATCTGGGTTGGGCAAACCTATATTTATAGACCTGATAACTTCGTGCTGGAAATACTCAACCATTGGAGCCCAGAAACTAATTCTTTCCATCTAAATCGTGGAGAAGTAGGCATCAGTCTGTGGGATGTCCACAAGATCTCAGGGGATCCAATTCTGGGTGATATGTATGATGAATTTATCCCTCCCAAAGTGACTTGGAATGATTCGGAGAATACCCCAGCTTTGACTCTGGAATTATTGAAAATCTTCCACAAGCTCAAGAGTTCAGAGACCTCCCTGACTCATTCTAGAAAGGATATTCATCTAGAGGAATAGATGAATATATTTCTTATCGATAAGAAAGATAAGGAGCCAAAGGAAAAGGGATCAAAGGAGAAGGGATCCAAGAAGAAGGGGCCCAAGGAGAAGAGGACCACTCATCCTACCACTTACCCCAAAACAGAGAAAAGGGGTGCTCCTGGCACATTCTGGCCGACCCTAGAAGTAGGGGAATTTGAAAAGTGGGGATATGAGGTGAATCAGAGGATCCCAAAGAAAAATCGTCTGACGAGCTTCTTGGAATTGTGGCTCAACGTTTATCTTCTACCAGTCAGGGACTCGAAGGGAGGTGTCAGGCCAAGGACCTTCATTATTGCGGCAAAGTTGGATGAGGGAAAAATGGTTGTGTTGGCCACCCCCATTTTAGAAAATATTCATAGGAGATTACTCCATGTCTTCATGGGTAAGTCTCCTTTATGAATAGTGGGACTATTTCAAGTTTTGTGGGGATGGATTGCCACTCAATTCAGGATGTATAATGTACAAAATGGAGTACTGATTCCTGGAAGTTCTTTCAGGCCATCAGTGCAGGCATTCTCTGGAATTGCCCCATTAGTTCTCAATACTTATGACATGAAGGTGAGGCTGAACATGTATAAGGAATTGAACTTCTTTCCTTATAAAAATCTGCCAACCAGGTGGTTTTTTGACGATGGAACAACCAGCCTGGATAGCAGCATATCCTAGAGGTGTGCTGAATCACCCAGTTTATTAGGTGGGGAAAAGGAAAAGGACTGTAGAGAAATAAAACCTTCCTCATGAAGGTGATGCTTCCCCGCTTGAAGCTGATTCATTGGATTCCTCATCTAGGAATGATTCACCGGATTCTCAAGATGGGGATGATGAGGCACAACAAGCGGCAAATCGCCCTCGTGCCCGATATAATCCTCCGGTCAGAATCAAAAGACCCACTCTATCAACTCCTAGTGAGTTACTTCATTATGGAAATTTAATCACCATTACTTTATATAGCAATAAGTCCTATTTTATTATTCTCTATTAGTATTTGCAGGAGCCGGGAAGAAGCTGAAGTCAAAGATTGTAGGACCTTCCTTGCATCTTTCTGGTACACATACTGAATATCTACGACCAGAGGCTATCCAGACATGGCAGAGTCTATACTGTAGTACTGAGACTGCCTGGATGGATTTGTGCGAGGGGCTACAACTCCTTGTAATAGGGAATCTTGGGGCTTCTATAGATATCCATTACGAGGATAAACCCAATGAAGTGCAGGCTTATATCAGAGATCTGGAAATGCTCATATATTCCATTGATGATTCTATTCCTGTCACCAAGCGGGTGAATGAAATGATAGATCATGGCACCGCTGAGGGGGACTGATGAGGAGTGGCACGATTACGTGGCCCCTAAATATGTAAGTTTTCTTTCCTTATTTTCCTTGCAACTTGATTTCGGTCAAAGCTTTGTTACTCAAGGAAATTATTTTCTTCATCCTGCAACTTGAAAAGAAAGGAACTACTAAGGTTCCTTCGCCACAATATAGCCCTGGTGGTGTTGCCATTGGGGCTGCTGTTGAATCTTCTCACGAATTGGGAGAGATATCTCCAGGACAGCAGGCCATGAATGAAGAGTTGGACATGGCCTTCCATTATCCAATTCAAGTGCATGTAAGGGAGAATGCTGATACTCCCAAAAAACCAAAGAAGCAAAGGCAACAAAGGAGGAAGTACACAGCTAAACGCTTCATTAGTAGTGGTAAGTCCTTTGGGTAATCATGAGTCTTAAACCATGAGAAAGATTGCTCATTTTCCTTGGGATTGCAGGGGATTCTTAAATTTCCCCTCTAAGGGAAAGGACTGATCCTCCTTTGAGGACCACAGAGGGTGCTGTAGAACAATCACAAATTCAGGCTGACTTAGCTGCTCCTGGAGAAGTGCTAGAATCTGTTCCCAGTATCCCTCCTGCTACGGTTTCAGGAAGAGAAGAACCTGCTTCTGGTAAGTTAATAATGCTTCATAAAAAATGTTGAATGAAACATCGACTGACTTCCATTCTATGATACTTCAGGTTCAACCCCTGCGTTAGAGATTTTGGTGGCTATTGCAACTGATGCCATGATTTTATCTAAAGATGCTATCCAGGGTCAGGGACCGTAGGATGAAGGTCGCCAAGAATACACATCAAATGCTCCCACTGGTGAGACTAACCAGGATTCTCAGATGACATTAGATGAAATGATTGAACTTGGTGCATCTTTCGAAGATTTTATAAATCATGTTAAATTACCATGTAATTTAGAAGATTATGGACATGAGTGTTATACTTTATCCTATTAAAAATAACTTCTTATTACATGTCTAATCATGATCAGTTCAAATGTGTAGTTCTGTCTAAGAAAGCTTCTGAACTAACCATGCCTGAAGGGGGTACAGAAAACCCTACTATTGCAGAGACATTAGCCCAAGTGGAGCTAAACCCAGTGGAGCTTCCTCAAACTCATCCTGAAAATCCATTCGAAGTTAGGAAATATGGGGAGGAGCCTTCTCAGGTTGATGATCTACCATTGGGTAAGGGATAACAATATTTGCGACTGTACTTAATTTGCAAGGCAATCAACTAACTTTTGTTATCCTTTGAAACTAACCAAAGCTTTAAATTGATTATACAGGGCCATCAATTTCAGTGGCTAGATATGGAGGTGAGGCATCAACCTCCACCTCAAAGGGAATTGAAAGTGAAGAAGCACAGGTTAGGGGGGAAGGAGCAGAACATGGCACTTCCTTAAGTGAATTAATCCCAGATTACATTCCCCCCTGTGACAGTGATGCTGAGTCGGATCCAGAAATACAGAAGGCATTCCAATTTTCATGATTCAAGGCATGGAAAAACATATGGAAGATCATATCCGAAGTGCCTTTAGAAGAGATATCATCGAAGATCCCTCAACTGTCATCCCTATTTATCATACTGGGACTTGGTGGTTTTGGATATCAAAAGATCCATGCCGTGGTAAAACAAGTCATCTTAAGGAGGGAGAAGGAGAAAAAGTGTCGTGAAGATCTGACCAGGGTGATGCTGTCAGCCAATATTAGCGAATTTAAGGCTACAGTATCCCGAGCTGAGGCTAACTATGCTGCCAAGATGAAGGAATTGAAGCATAAGATCAAAGATAAATTCATCCAGCAGATGCACCTTCAGCAACAGTTAGATGTTGTTACTGGAGAACTTTACCAACTCAATAATTCATTGGAGGGAGCTTAAACTAGTGGTATGAAGGCCATCATAGATTCCAAGTAAGCACTCCATCAGGCTGAAAAGAGTGAAGTTGTTCTAGTGTATGAGCTTTAAGTGGCTGCTGATGAAGATCGGGATGCTGTACATCAAGTGAAGACTTATGTTGACAGTCTTTTGTAATTTCTTGGAAAAGAGAAGAGACTCCAATCCGTGGACTTCCTTTTAATTCTTGTGCATCAAATGGAAGGAACACTTTCATTTTCAATCATCTGTACACACATTTTACTTTGCTACCTGATTTATATTTTCACCTAAGCCAATGGGCCTAGTAAGAATAGCTTTATTTTTACTAGGATTATTATAAATAACCCTACAAACTTTGAATCTTTTAATTGCTCAATATTACCTAAATCATACAAAATGTATGTTTAGTGAGTTGGAACTTGAATTTTATTCAGAGTTCCCTTGTCTTTTGTGGGAAGTTTAAAGTCATTCATGTTGGACATAAAGAGGCTAATGTTTAAGGTCTAAATAGCTTTAACTGAATGGATTAAAATTGACTCAATTCCTTGAAAATTTATCTGAAAACATATTACCACACTCATGTATGAGGGAAAAATGTAAACCATGACTTAAGAAATTTTGAATCTGAGAAATGATATGAAAAAGGGCTAAAAGGAATTAGAAAAAGTTGTTCCTAAGAATGAAGTTACCATTATTTAACAAACTCGTTAGGGGGTTGAATTATGTAGGGCCACCTAAGGGCATTGGATGCATAGTCAAATAATGGTATCTTTTGGCTGACATGTATGTTATGTAGACTACTTATGCAAGTCCGCCTAAGGGCACGTGCTACATATTCAAGCAAAAGAACTCTCAGAAATTTACTTTTCTACTGCTGAAAATCCAATGGAAGTTTATGGGGATTCAGAATTTTCAAAGCATAGAGTTTGCTGTATGGAGAGAGGTAATTGAATATGGAGAAGATATTTCGAAACAAGATTATCCAAGAATTGGATGAATGTCACTCCTACGAAGGTCTGACCCAAACTTAGGGAAAAGAAATATAAACCATAGACTTGAATACTTTCAGATCATGAAAAATGACATGAAACAAATATGTTAAGGATGACTATTTTTTTGTGGATCCTTTTCATATTTTTGATAAGACAAATAAGGAAAAAAGAGGTTTTTTTCCAAGAATGAAGTTACCATTATTTGAAAAACTCGTTAGGGGGTTGAATTATACAGGGACACCTAAGGGAATTGGATGCATAGTCAAATAAAATATCTTTTGGATGACAAGTCTGTTATGTAGACTACTTATGCAAGGCCTCCTAAGGGCACGTGCTGCATAGTCAGGAAAAAGAACTCTCGGGTATCAGACATTTTGTGACCAGTAGTCAAGAAAAGGGTTATGGAAATCTGAAATTATTTAATTTTAGGAGTATGACACATAAAAATGGGCATTTGTTCAATGAATATAGAGATACACATACCAATGCTAACCATAATCATGTTGTGGTTGGGTCCTTAATTGAAATGTTGGACTTCACTACGTATCCCATAAGGATAGTAATCAATCCATACATAGTTCTTGAAATTTAGTTTAACGTCATGTGGGACGAGAGTATAGAAAATCTTAGTTTAGGGTCATAGAGCTCGAACCGTAATAATGAATACACTGTGTGTGTTTTCACAGGGACTTTTTAGCCAGGGGGCTGAAAGTGGAATTTGGGGTTAGGCCCAAAGACTTGGGGCTAGATTCAAGGGATGATCGAATGTTCCTACGTATCCCATAAGGATGTGAATCAATCCACACATAGTTCTTGAAATACCCTCTGTACAGATTTGGTTCGTACATATGAAGGGTGAAAATGGGACTTTAGTTCAATGATGGTTTGACCCAAGATAAACGGTTCACGCATTTACATATATGCACGTAGTCTTTGGAATATAACATGATTGGAGATCAATGTAAATAATGATTCCCTCTCAGGTGAGGGTGTCAAAGAATATTGTAGTTTATTGTCATACATGACAAAAGTGCGAATAGTTTAAGTTCATATGCATGGACCGTGGTGAACCAATGTAAAAATATTGGTTCTGGGGGTTGCTTCATGGATCAATATCATATGAGATGGAGGTGAACCGACGTGAAGAGATTGGTTTTGGGCTTGAACCTTGGGAGGTTGCCTATGTACCCAGCCTAGAAGGCAAGGATCAAAAATCCACATAGTTCAATTAAATAATGAATTAGTGATCAAGTTGTTCTTGGGGACAATGACCTAAAAAATGATGTTGGGACTTACGCATGGTTAGTGGCCAAGAGAGGTTGTTATGGTTGAAATTTGCTCTAAGCTCATGTGATTCATACTCGGTGTGAGAAATAAGAGGTAACAACAACCTTAACGATGTACATTTTAATGTCATGTAGGAAATATAAAGGGACTATGCAGTTTAAAGTCTTGAAGTTAGAACTATTGGTGCTACACAGTTTATTTTCATAAAGCAGGGAAAAAATACAGTTTAACATTATGTAGGAAAAATATAGGGACACAGTTTAACGTCATGATGGACGTAAGGGTACTGTACAGTTTAGCATCCTGTAGTTAAGACGATGGGGACAATATAGTTTAATGTCATGTTGGATGAAAAAAGGGGACTGTGCAGTTTAATGTCATGTAGTGAGGACAAAAGAGGACACAGTTTAACGTCATATTGGACGATGGGATAGTTTAACATCATGTTGGACATATTAGGGATGTAAATAGTTTAAGGTCATATGCATGGACCGTTGGTTATGCAGTTTAACATCTTGCTGGATATAAGGGACTTCTGTATAGTTTAGCATCATGTAGTTAGGACGCCACAGTTTAACATCATGTTGGACATAAGTACCAATAGTTTAAAGTCATATGCATGGACTGTTGCTGTATAGTTTAACGTCGTATAGGACGATGAAAGGGACACTGTTTAATGTCATGTTGGATGAAAGTACCAATAGTTTAAGTTCATATACATGGACCGTTGCTTATTTTGTATTTATAAAAAATATTTCTTCAGAAATTTGGCATTGGTTGGAGTAGTGATGAGTTCTCCATCCATTGAGATTAAAAAATAAGCTCCATTGGAGTAGACCTTATGTATTGAATAAGGTCCTTAAAATTTTGGCTCAAGATTGGGAGGTTTCTTTCCTAGTATCATTGGAGTTCTGAGAACTAATACCAATTCTCCCTAAACGAATGAACGAAGATGAACTTTTTTGTTGAAAGCTCATGCTATTCAATTCTGGTAGACTTCCAAGTGGTGCAGGGTGAACAATATTTTCTCATCTAACCGTTCCAATTCATTCAATCACTTTTTATATTGTTCATATGTAGATTAATGATCACAAATGGCTACTTTGAGTGAGGGTAGTTTAACATCAATTGTAAAGACTACTTCTGTTCTATATACCAGTAAATATGGAGTTGACCATGTTGTAGTGTGGGTGGTGGTTTGATAAGCCCATAAAGCATGAAAGATTTTATCAGGCCATGATTTCTTATCTTTATCCACCATCTTTTGCAGTATGTTTGAAAGAGTCTTGTTAAAGGCTTCTATCTGGCCATTGGCCGCTGCATGATACAGAGATGAATAGTTGGATTTGATGTTGTATTCTTGATACAACCTCCTCACCTCGGATGAACGGAATTTGGTGCCATTGTCTGTCAATATGGTATGAGGGACACCAAATCTGGTAATGATGTTAGACTTGATGAAGCTAACAATGCATTTAGAACTGAATTCTTTGAGGGGTATTGCCTCTGCCCATTTGGAAAAGAAGTCAGTATCAGTAAGAATGTACTTAAACATCTTGGATGTAGCCGAAGGATAAGGTACCACTACATCCATTACCCATGTGACTAATGGCCACAAGTATTTAGCTGTATGAAGCAATTCTGGGGGCTGATGAATGAAGTTGGCATGTACTTGGCATGAATGACACTTCTTTGTGAAATCTGTAACACCCCGAGATTTTATGAAAAATATTTTTTTTAATTTCATTAATGTCTTGTGTTGTACACTACACCAAAAGGATCTTGAACAACACGCATCCTTGACTTGCCTTGCATTACACACAATCACGACCTTCCTCAATAGCGTGTGTAGTACGCAATACCGAGTTTCACTAAACAACGATATGCTATTAAAATATTATTAAAACTAGCCGTTATGAATAGTAATAACCACTTTTTGAAATTTTCTAAATTTTATCTTTCAAAACAGACTTCATTTTTGGATTTGGAATATCGAAATTAGCTTAGGGTGAAATTTTGGTACTTTTCGGATAACTTTCATTTTCTGATGAATAGTGAAAATTACTAAATTTTAATTAAAGACAACCTTTTTAATCGAAATAATTAATAGTGATAAATTATAAATTTGAGTGGTTTTAAAGTATATTTAGAATATATTCTTACAATATAATACAATGTTGGTCATTGAATGTAATTTCACATTTAAACAAGACATAAACAAGTATCAATCTTTTGATAGTTATTATCTCTTAAAAACACGCTATTTGTTTTGACGATGGGAATTAATTTTAAATTAATTAATGCAACTGATATGTTTTGAATTTGGTACAATATACATCATTTTTGAGTTCATAATATCAAATATAGCTTAGGCCTAATTTTTGGTATTTTCCTGGAAACTTTCATTTTTTGATGAATAGTGAAACCACTAAGTGGTAGTTAAAAAAAATGAATTTTTCATAAAACTTAATTTTACCGCTTCTGTGAGTGGAATTTCAAAAATCTGAGAGAAACGGTTGATGTCAGTAAGTAAAATGTGGTTCAATGAGATGAAAATAATTTTTGGTGAATAGTAACTTTTTACTTTTTTTTACCACCGTTAAAAGTAAATAAAGTAATTAAGGGTAAAAGTGATATTATTATTACCCTAACACATGTCCTAATTCTATTTTATAAGTTTAATTAGACCAAAAACAACCTTAGGAATAACATATGACCATTTAGGTCCACTTGGATTAGATTAGGACATTTATTATTAATTTATTTAAAGAAGGGTTAAAATAGTTAAAATCAAAGTTTAATAACTAAATCATTTTTAATATAGGGTTATACATAAGATAAATTCTACTATAAATATTCATTAGAAAGCTAAAAAGATTTAATACATAATTATATATTATTTGTAATTTTTAGACATTAAAAAAGTTAATTTATTTATGACACAAAGATGATGTAGTAATTATCTTATTAATGAAATATTGACATAATTGATGTTATAAATACCCAAATAAATGTAATTTAAGACTTTTTATGAATTAAAAAAATTTTCTAGGTTAATATGACATGTTATTATTTTTTTAATTAACTTTTTTAGAACTAATCATTCTGTTACGATTTTCAAAAAAATCAATTACAAAATAGTGTCAAAATTGAAAAAAATTATTTTTAAAACAAATATTATATTATTAATTGTTATTTTATTCCTAAAAATCTAAGGTTCGTCCAAATGACTTAGATGAGGCTATATATATTAATAATAAACAACTTGGGGTTCGTTTGGCTTGTTATAGTATGTTTATTAACCTTATAGTATAAGAACACAAAAAGACATGGTAAAAGTAAAATTATCTAACATAAAGTTAAATATAAATGATAAGGATAAAATAGGAACCTAAACTTGTCTAAATTCTATTGGATGAGAGGGTTTAGACCCATCCCCACCTTACCTTCTAAATAAATCTATTTGGAGCTATTTAAAACCGAATTTGGATTTAAAATAAAATAATATTTTTAGTTTTTCCAAAAGAGACCCTCTCCTCCCTTATAAAAGGGCACCTCCTCCCTCTCTTCCTCACACCACTTTTAGCCTTCAAACTCGGCCAAACACTACAAAGGTATCTTATCCACTTCCCTAGAAACATCCTAGAGGTCCTGGTCTACTTAAAAGACCAATCTTAGTGCCCTAAGAATAGGTTTCAAAGAGGCGTATCGAAGAAGAGGTAATTTCTTCTATCGATTCTTTCAAACTTCTTTCTTCTTAAACTTCTTCTTATTTAGTTGTTTCATTATAAAGTAATAACATAAGTATCACTAATATACTGATATGTTATTATAAATATGAAACAACCCCATCTCACCTTCTATCCATCCTACAGAAAACAAAATCACCGCGCGTGCGTACGTACGGAATACCATCTCCACGCCGTGGTGTAATCTGTTTTTCCACCAACACCTTACATGGATGTGTATTATGGTGTAAAGAATAACTATACATAGTTATTATAACATCATAATGATTCTGATATATTGTATCATCCACTACAATTCAATTCAATAATTATGGAAACGATATCATCCCTCGTGCGTACGTACGGACTACTGTCTCCACGACGCAATGAGATTCATTCTCCATGTTAACCATTTAAGAATGATTATAAAGTATATATAAGAAATAATAATGAAATATATGACATTATAAAGATACTGGATTTATGTATATATATATATGTATGTCATCTACTAAATTCCATTCAACTCAATAAGGAAACGAAAACAGCATTCATGCATACGTACGACCTACCGTCTCCATGAACGGTGTATTTCATTCCTTTTATCGATCTATAATATATATATGATGAATATATATTACATATAAATCATGTTTTAAATTCTGTAATTAAGTAAATCAAGTTGTAAATAATAATATCAAGAACAACAAGTCCAAACACGTACGATAAATAAAACGATTTTACCCAAAACGCTCTTTAACATGGAATTTACAAAAGAACGGGTAATATAAAGTCATAAGTGAACCATATATGATATCATAAAAATGAATATGATTCTGTAATAAATCAATGACATTATTTAAATCATTATACAGGAGTTTCAGATACGTACGAAGCATATCATACCTAAGGTAAGGGATAATTTTGCAAAATCTCATTTTTATCCGAGATTGCTTATTCGTAAGTATTTACTGGGGTTATTTATATCATCCATGTCCATGTTTTATAAAAGTGTTTTCATGTATTTTTAAAGTCCCTTTTACCCATTTTTGACTTTTATTAAATGGTATGTAAGGAATCTTTCTTTTTTTTTTATGTTATGAGGTACTTTTTTTACTTTTCCGACAAAAGTACGAGGAGAATGTTATTTTTAACTTATATGGCATGAACGGATTTTTACTGTTTCATAATGCCTCATTTCCATGAAGCTTACTCTACATGATTTTATGACTATTTTCAACAAAATACTTTTATTTTAAAAGTTCATGGCATTTTTTGAAAAGAAAATGATTTTGACAAAGAAAGGATATTTTCCTCAAGAATTCATTTCAAATGTTTTATCAAAACCATTTTCCATCTAAGATGACATTATTTGATATGTGTATGTTTCAAGTTTAATGTATCTATGATTTACATGGTTCAATTTTCTTATGATGAAATGTCCATTTGTTTTATATGGATTATGAAATGATGGGATGATGCTTATGAAACCCATTTTATTCTTTGGGTTATGATGAATGTTTTAAGTTTATTTTGTGGCACAAGTAAGAATGATTTCACTATGAGATGGGTGGGAAATATATCCCCCTCCAATGCATTGGGTAAAGATTTATATCTCATGAGATAGACATGGATGGAACGTCAAGTTAAACCGGTTCAGTAATACAGGACTGGAACGAGGAGTGAACTCGATTCAGAAAGGGACTTTGTCCACTAAGATGGTCTTGGCAGCAATGCCTTGGCTACTATGGAAATCATATCATGTGCTTAATGGTTGCCACAATTAAATGTTTTATTCCCATGATATTTTATCATTATTAATGTTTCATTATGATCTATGCCTTGCGTACTTCCATGTTTTATGTCATTGCTCAAGCTTTTGATGTTTAAACATTATGTTCATGTTTTTAAGTTCAAATGTATATGGTATGTTTTATTTTATCCATGATTACCCTTAATGAGCATTTGATCTCACCCTTTTTATGTTTTATTTTCCCCAGGATATAAAGAAAGGTTTTAGGTAAGAAAAAAAGGGGAAGATCTTTATGGGAGATGTTGAAGATCTTTCACCACTATTAGAAGATTACGTTCCAAGTTTCCAAAGACATTAAACTATTACAGTCCTTGTGTGTCTGTTTTTGTTATGTAATAAGTATTCTACAAAAGTAATGTAATGTACATGTACGTTAAGCTTTGGGTCTCTACAAAATCAACACAATCTTGTATCATTGAAGGAAAAAAGTATCCAAGCCTTCGAATCTGATCAGATATTCTATGTCCAGACTGGTGGGCACCACATACTCCTGCATGCACTTCTTTCATGACAGCCATTGTCTCTTCACCATCAATGCATCTAAAGAGAATTCCATCAAAACCATGCTTGTAGATAATTTTCTCTAGGTGATCTGGGCTGTCATAAAGAGTAAAATTGACCACACGTCACCAGATTTGTTATTTCCCAGCTCTATCAGGTGGAAGTGTTCCATTTTGAAGGTATTCCTTGATAGGTGTCATCCATCCCATAGTATGGCCATATGGTTCAGAGATGAGACTAATTTCATTGATTTCCTCTGTTTTATCTTGAACATAAGGTGAAATTGTACGATGGTGGGCAATACTGATGGTTGTCTCGTACCGATTTGGATCTGCCAGAGCTGTGGCTATATTAGCTAGTGCATCAGCTTGGGAATTTTGTGATCTTGATACATAATAAAATGTCGGTTCCGAAGGGAATTCCGCCATAAACTCTCGGATGTAATCATAAAAAGGGATTAGTTCTTCTTTTCTGATGGCATAATACCCATTGACTTGTTTGATTACCAGGTCTGAATCACCTTTCACCTTTAAGTGGTTCACTTGTGCTTGAAGTGCCAACTCCAAGCCTGCGATGAGATCTTGGTATTCTGCTTAATTATTTGTACCGCCTCCCAATAATGAGAATGAATAAGGTATCATCATATTTTCTGGAGAAATGAGCACAATTCCTAAGCCAACTTTTTTGAATTTAGGATTTTCCATTTTCCTCCCTGTTGGACTTCTGGAAGCACCATCGAAGTACATTTACCATGTTTGAAGACTTTCATGAATAGAGAAGACTTCCTCATCAGGGATTTCAATATCTGAAGATGTGTCTTCCACTGAAGGGTGTTCAGCAAGGAAATCAGCCAGATCTTGTCCGTTTATTGCCTTTTGAGACACATATTGAATATCAAATTGTTGCAAGATAACTTCCCACCTTTCCAGACGTCCTATAAGCATTGGATGACTAAGGATGAATTTGAGCAGATTATTGCAAGATACCAATTGGACCTCATGATGTTGCAGGTAGTGTCTCAACTTTTGAACTGAAAAGATTAATGCTAGGAAGCACTTCTTAATATTTGAGTATCGGGTTTCTGCTTCAAGCATAGTCCGACTGAGATAGTAGAGGCTTTTTTCATTCCCAGCATCATTTTTCTAAGCAAGAAAGGTACCCAATGATCACTCTAGAGATGTCACATAGAGGATAAGTGGTCTTCCTTCAATAGGTGGCATTAATGCTGGTGGACTCAAGAGATACTTCTTGAGAATATTGAATGCTTATTGACATTCTTCAATCCATTGGTAAGTGACTCCCTTCTTCATCAATTTGGTGAAGGGTATACTTTTGCCTGCCAAATTGGTGATGAAACGTCGAATATAGGCTAAGTGTCCTTGAAGTCCTCTCAATTATTTCAAATTTCGAGAAGGTGACATACCAAGGATTGAATTTTTCTTCTTAGGATCGACTTCGATACCATGATGGCGTACAACAAAGCCGAGAAATTTTCCTGAGGTTACCCCAAAAGCACATTTTAAGGGGTTCATCTTCAAATTATGTTTCCGAAGTTTGTGGAATATGAATTCTAAATTAGCCAAGTGATTAGAACATTTCCTGGATTTGACCACCAAATCATCCACATAACATTCAATGAGCTTCCCTAAAAAGGGTTTGAAGATATGATGCATGGCACACTGATATGTTGCGCCTGCATTCTTTAGGCCAAAGGGCATTACTCGATAGCAAAACACACCCTGAGGGGCTCTGAAGGCTGTAGATTATTCATATTCTGGAGCCATTCAGATTTGATTATACCCAGAATATCCATCCATGAAGGAAAGTGCTTCATAGCCAACTATTGCATCAATTAAGAGTTCTGTAATTGGTACTGGAAAATCATCCTTTGGAAAATGCCGATTAAGATATCTGAAATCAATGAAAACTCTAATTTGCCCATTCTTCTTTTTCACTGGGACAATTTTAGCCAACCACTTGGGATATTTAACTTCTCTGATGAAGTTAGCTTTGATAAGCTTATCCACTTCAGACTCAATTTTAGAAGCATAGGTTGGGTGTGTTCATCTAGCAGCTTGTTTGAATCCTCGATGTTCTTCTGGAAAACCCAAATGATGAGTGGCAACATCAGGATCAAGCCCTAGAATCTCTGTATAGTTCCAAGCAAATATATCTTAATTTTTCTTTAGAAAGGAAATATACATCTCTTTCTCTTCAAGAGTCATGGCTACACTAATTAAAGTGGGGTGTGGATCTTCATTTGTACCCAGATTTATCTCTCTGAGTTCATCCACGGTGGTAGAGATACCCTCTTCAAATGCTGGAGGAGCATCCCTGAGATCTTCTTCATCTTCTTCAACATGTGTTATTTCTTCTGTTTCTACTTGCATAGTAGACGATGAAGTAGAATTTTCATGATCAGAAGAGATGTTAAAATTTGAACATCTTTAAGAAGAAGCTTCCATTTCTAACCTAATTGATGATGAAGGGTCTTCTTTGGGTAATATAGAGGAGATAATGGATTGAGAATCGACATCATCATTTAACTTTGACATTACTATAACTTCTTCTGATCTAATTGGAGAAGTATAGAATTGCTGAATTTCAGCAGATGAAATGAAGACATCCCTATTTGAGCTTTCATCATTGCTTGGTGGACACCAATTTCTCCCATGTTGTCTGGCTTGATTTCCGTGATTGATATTATGGAGGTTTCCATAAGAGTATTTTGATTTGGATCTATCCTTTCAATTTGACTGATAGGCAACACATAATCTTCACTCACATGTGTAAATGGATTTACTGGAATCTTTTCCAAACCATATGGAGCATTAACTTTGGTAATCTCCCTTGTTACGGATTTGTATTTTCCCTTTATGTGATAGAATTCCGCCTCAATATATTGAGATTCACATGTCTTGAATGGGGATTTATCACCATATAATGTCCCAATTTGACCATCGAAACAATATTTGAGACATTGATGGTATGACGAAGGGATAGCCGCATGCCGATGTAGCCAGGGTCTTCCAAGCAAGATGTTGAAGGTAGAATCTTGATCAACAACCATGAAATTTTAATTGGATACAAGATCTCCAAAATAAGTTCTGAGTGTAATCTTGCCCAGTGGTTCTTGTTCATTTTTATCATATCCTTGTAACATCAAAGTAGAAGGAGATAAATCAAATTCCGTGAGGCCCAATCGATGCAGTGTACGAATGGACATGAGGTTGACTCCTGAACCATTATCAATGAAAACTCTTCGGATGTATACACCATTGACCTTGACAGACAAGTAAAAAAGGTCTAATATGTCCATGCATGACATCATCTTCATCTTCATCAGTAAAAGATATCCCTGCATGGCATTCTGTAGGATTATTCTCTACATGGTAGATTTCAGCTGCAGCAATTTCAGTTTCAAACTCCTGAGGACTTGAAAAATCCTCGATGAGTGCATTCTAAAGATCCTTTGATAAATTCAAAGCATCCGAAATTGATAACTTGGATGGTATTTGGGCCAAGTGTTTCAATACATAATACTTTTGATCCAAAGGTCTGCGTTTCCCAATAGGAACATGTGGTTTCGCAGGTACCTTAGAACTAGATGCTTTAAAAGTTGATGCATCTTGTACCGGGATAGGAGTTGGTAACACTCCTGACTTTGGAAGATTAGACCGATCAGGTCTATTTACTTGCTAAGAGGAAGAAGATGGAACCTTCAACCAATCTTCCAGAATAATTGTGCCAGGACTAAGTCTGCCTTGTGTGGAAGAACTTTCTTGTTCTTATTGAGCTTGTTGAAGGGCTTTTCCATGAGTTTCTGCTATATACACAGTTCTAGTAGGGGTAGAATTAGAATAGTGGCCTCTAAAAGATCCAAGTCTTCCCCTGTATCCTGAGACTCTGTAACTTCCTCTGATTCCTCTGTTTGATACAGAGAACTCGGGCTCATCAAAATCAAAACTGCGACTGGAATATGGATCTGTTAATTGAATCATATTAATAGAACCGAAGATTAACTCTTCATCCGATGAAGACTCTTCCTAATTATCCTGTTTAGGCTGTGCTGTTTGGTGGGGCGGTGCCTGTGGCTTTGAAGTAGATGGTATGAAGTCTGCCAGAGTCAAAGACAACTTAGGCTTTGACACATACTCATCTTCTTATGAATTTTCTTCTTTATTTGAATCATTCCATTTCTTTGAGGATTTTCACTCTAATGAAGAGGGTTTTGCTGCGGCATTCATGGAAGAAGGCACAATTGGTTTCATCAATTGCGTTTACAAAATGGAATGAGTTTGGTTGATCATTTTTCTGACTATCCAATCATCATATTTTTGCACATTTTTGTTATTGACTTCTTTCCACTCGCCCTCCTCCTCTGGATCTGTAGCAGTAACGCATGCTAACTGATCTGAAGAACCTTTCAGTTTGACTTTTCCCAAGTCGACCATTTTCTGCAGGAGGTACTTTAAGACCAAACACTCCTGAATGGGATGCCCCAACATCTGATGAAATGGGTAATAATTGGGATGGTCTTCATCTCCTTCCTTATTCGGCCGCTTGGACCTTGACAATTGAACCAAATTATTTTCCAGAGTCGAAATGAAGTAACCAGGAACTTGTTTATTTTGGAAAGAGTAAAATTTCCTCTTTAAATCCTCAAATTGTTTATGTCTTTGATCTCTTTGATCATCTTGACGAAATGGCCTCTGTTGCTGATGCTCAGGAGGTGGAGCCCTACGAGAAGATGAAGGTTTTGAAGTAGAAGCAGGTACAAGTGCTTGTTTAAGCATAACTGTAGCAGTCTCTGCTTTACCCATTCTCCTTCCTAGAGCTGATGGAATTACATGAGCTTTATCCTTAGTCTTTATAAGAGAATCTTAAATCTGTTGAGCGATTGAAGTAAGGTCTCGAAACCCTCCTGTTTATTTCACAGGGATCAACGGTGTGTGCAACTCATAACATAAATTCTCCACAAAAATTGGCAACAATTCCTCTTGAGGGAGTCCTAAGCTTAGCGAATATGTTAATCCCTTACAGTGAGCAATGAAATCTGAAACCCTTTCATTCTCCCTTTTCTTACAGTTTGTAAGATCAAAAACTGTTGTATTTGGAAAAGTTGAGCTGATTTGAAGAAGGAAACATTGGCAGAGATCCTCCCATCTGGTAATTGACCGGGATTGAAAACTTGTGTACCAGACAAAAGCAGGTCCTTATAATGAATGTACAAAACACCTGATCTTAACTGCTTATTATTACTGAAGGGTTCCCATCATAGGATCACAACGAGAAAAATATGTGTTAAGTGTTGCTCTGGGTCTCCCAAACCATTAAAGATTAGGAATGTGTTACTTGTAATTTTTTTGGGGGGAGTAATTGCATCAACTCATTCAGGGTAAGCTCTCTTTTCTGGTTGAATTTGAGCCCGCTTTACCTCCATAGCTTCCAACCGAGCCGTTAATGATTCAATAATAGTTATTAACTTTTGAGAAACATCTGGTTGGGCTTGGACCTAAATAGGTGCAATGACTGGAGCTTGGACAGATGTGGTGGATGGTGCTGCAACTAATGGTAGCACTGCCAATTGTTATTGCACTTGACCTGTAGGATTAAACCTGTGAGGGTGTACTGGTAGAGGAGCCTATTCTTTATCCATATCAGTAGCCACAAAAAATTCTCTTGGCTGACTGACTCCAGCACATTTAGGAGGAAGACTACTTTGAAGTAGTTCTGCATTCAACCTCCTCAATTCTTTCATCTCTTCCTCTTGTTATGCTAATATTTTCTATAGCGAGAGTGATTGTCCTTCTACAGAGGAAGGGTATGTAACCTGATTATTTCCTTTCCCCTTGTTGGCTCCCTTACGGAGATGGAGAAGTGGTTTACTTGAAGGATTACCTAGGTTCTGAGTAATCCTTTGATTTCGTGTACACACACCTTCTTCATTTGTGTTTGTGCGTACAACTTCTTGAGCAGAAACCTATTCATATGATCCCTCCGAGTGAGACTCATCTGGTGGATCAGAAACTATGGAATTGATGAAATTGATTGGTGCATAATTCATTGCATCCCTTCTATCAGCATTTTTGTGATATTGTCTTCTTCCATGTCCTTGGTGACACATTTCCTTCTATTGATTCAATACCTCAGTAACTTCTTGACGAACTGTAATTTGGAGGGAATATCCTGATAATTTGGTTCTTCATTCCTCTTGAGGCTTCTTCCCCAATCGATAAAAGACTAACTTTCTATGAGGGAGGGATTTATGATTTGAAAAATTCCCCAATCCGGTGGACTCGGGCTGTTCCTACCATCTTTGCTCAACTCCTCAAATCCTATTTGTTGATTCTGAGGGTTGGTTTAAAAGAGTCCCCAGTCTGGAAAGCTGGGGTGGTTTTTGACATGGTATATCTGAGAATTTCTTGAAATCTCTCCTGATATTGTGGACTTTATTCCTGAAATTAGCTGGATGCATTAACCTGCATTCACTTTTATCACCCAGCTCAAAAGACCATTGGATGATTTCAGACACTTCTATCACTTGATGACATGCTTGCTCCAAACAAGAGGCCTGTTCAATATTCTAATTTTCTTGATGCATGAGTAATTCAACAACTTCTTCTCTATATTCTTTATTTTGAGAAGAACTATTTGAGGCCTGTTCTTGGTCAAGCTTTTGATTACAAAAAAAACCCCTTGACTGTGGCTGGCCATGGGCAATAACATTTCATGAAACCATTTTCGGTGGGATTTTCTGACTGGAGAGCACAGTGAAATGTAGTGCTCCATGAACACCCCATACTATGATATGAATACCAGATGGGGCATTAGCAATTAAATAGTGCGATCTTCTTAGTGCGCCAAGGAATGAACGCTGAAGGGCTCTCTGCTGCTTTTCAACCTTCGGATATCGAGAAACTGAGAGAGATGCCAAATCAATTTGGTGTTGTAACCCTTATATTATCTTAACATTATTTTCATATTCATCATAAGATAATATTTTATTTTTCAACTGACAAAGAGTTTTCCATATGTTAAGATGAATATCATGAATTCCATATTCCGTCAATATTTCTAGAATGTCATACTGAGAATCAGCCAAAGGGAAAAACATAACTGGCACTTAACCTTTCTCCAATTGTTTTCTCATATTCAGTACTTCCTCTTTATAATTCAATGAAGATTCTTCTACCTGATTAGACCAGAGCTGGTACTTACATGTTGCTTCATGGGATTCAACAAGATTGGTAGAGAAATCACTGATCAAACTAGAAGATGCATGACTTAGGGGTGGTTCGGAGAATGACCTACACCCTGGGCTATCTTCTGGTTGAGAAAGTATTTCACCTAATAATGGTAAAGCATCATACATGACCGACTTCACATTTTCAAGTGTCTCAAGATAATAGGGCTTTCTCATCACTACATTGTCTGTTAGAGAATTTTCCAAGCAATGTGAATAACTACTGTGGAGAGGACTTTCGCAGCTAAATTCATCATCATGGGGAGGACCACCATGGTGGGTTACAACAAAAGATGAAACATTTTTCTCCTTGATATTCTGACCACATAGAGAGTTCTTGTGGCTCTCATCTAAATATGAAACTTCGAGATCAACCGAATTGTCATGAAGCAAGACTTCATGAGGAAGTATCGGATGCAGAACTTCATAATTAATGTTCCCACTACTGGGAACTGAGAGAGTAGAATCTTGAGTTACAATAGATAGTTTTATGAGTACATAAAGAACTCCAGCATCGAGTAAGGCCTTGTCATAGATGGGCCTTTGATTTCTTGACTATGCTGGGCGGGTCTTCTTCTTAGATGCCTTCTTACTCAATTTGGCAGGTGTATATGACTGCTCAGGAGAAATGATCAGGTTAGGATGATTATCTCCACTCAAACCAAGTGTATGTGCCTAACTTGGTTGTCTGTATGATATGGGGGAGTACACCCCAAAACCCTCTTGGACTGGAACAGAGGTGTGTGTATGTTCCGGAGTGAACTGTTGATTTTTCACTCCACTGGTAGGGATAGATTTATGTGTCTTTCCCTGAGATGCTTCTAAAGCTGTTATAATATCCTGGCAGGCATCCAGAATATGAGCAGGGATTTGCTTCTGCTCTTTCACCATTGATAGAATATGCTTGGTGACTTCAGCTGCCGGAACGGGGATATACGTCCATTTAGTGCTTGGAGTAGGTGTATGTGCCTACTCCTGTCTTCCTTTTCCTGTCAGTGAATCCTGACAGTACTCATGTGTGGGGGCAGAGAGTTGAGTCTGCCTTCTATTTTTCACCGGAGCTTTCTGACTAACTTCTCCAAACGCTACCAAACAAGACTATTGGTAGGCTTGATCAATACTAGTAGGTGTATGTGCCTGCTAATTGTACTCCACCGAACGTGGTTGCTGGTAGGATTGATGAGTGTAAGAAGGTGTATGTGCCTGTTTACCAGTTGTCAACACGTTGGGTTGGCGAACTTCATTGTATGTAGTCAGACGAGCCTGCTGACTAGCTGATGATTTATAAACAGGTGTATGTTATTTTCTATAGTACTCCACCAGAATTTCCTGGCAGAATTGACGTGATACTGCTAGATGAGTCTGCTGGATAGCTGAATTAAAACGGACGAGTGTGTGTGCCTGCTCGTTGCTCGCCACCAAGTTAGGTAGGTGGACTTCTCCGAAGATGGAAGAGATGAGAACCTGCTCACTATTGACCGGATTTTTCCTCTGGCGGTTCGTCTTGACTGCTCGGGTTCGAGGAACCTGAGCCGAATTCCTGGAAACGATACCCTCATCATGTTGAGGTCGCATTGGCCGCACGAGTCTGGTGACGATTATTAATGGGAAGGGAAGGACTCCTGTCTCCTTGAATTAAGGCCCTGAGGGACCTGCTCATTCACCTCCCTAGAATACGGGAGTGAATGGTGATTGTGTTCCGGGGATAACGACCCAAAACAGTTAGAGATGGTAGTTAGCACTGCCTGCTTCTTGATCGCTCGTTGTCGCTGTCCGGATGACCAGGGTGAGTTGTTCACTTGGAGGGCTTATAGAGAAGCCTCCAGAGTTGGAATGGTACCATTTTTATGGTACTCCTTAACCAGCACATTTGATACCCAGCGTTGAAGATGCTGAGTAGGTGATGTTGCCCTCAGAGCGGACGATGATCCATCATGAGTAGCAGCAGATGCATTCATAGCAGAGGTTTTCACAGAATAAGTATTCACAGACGTGAACTTAAGAAAATCCATTCCTATAATGCAGAAGATCTTGGAAAAGAGTGCCTGTTTGATATAACAAACATAATCAAGATAATTTCGGCTGCTACATCTTTTGGATGAGCACATATGTTATTGATTTCTTTGTTGTCCCTCTCATTAAGTTTAAATAGGGGCCTAACAAATAGGTAAAACATCACTTTAACTTGGTTAAGGATTCACATCGGGTTCACCATTTTTTTTATTTCCTATAGAATTAAGGATGATCTCATTGATTTAAGATTCAAACATTCTAAGAGTTTTCTAACAGGTTTGTTCATAGAACCAGAAACATCCAATGATTCCACATCCATTTGGACCTACTTTCCAAAGTTAGGCACTCATTAGTTGTGGACTGATGAGGCTTAGGAATTTTCAATGGTCGAGAGGATGGGAGGTTGGACTCATCACACCTTTTTGAGGGGAATTATTGTCTACTCCAGGACTCTCTTTATAGATTTAAGTTATGTTCGTGAATCCTTATTATATAACCAAGTATAAAATGATCTTTCCTTTATATCTGAAAATCAATGATTAAATATGTAGGAAATTTAGAGAATGTTTTATATGTATTCGAGGTTCTTCATCGATAGAGAATCATCTGTATTTTTTAGAGATTCTTAGTCAATGGTATCCTTCAATACATAAAATTCTCTTGGTCATTATGATAACCATATTAGTTTTAAAGCCACTCAGTGGGGCACTTGAAGTTTATTGTCATTCAGAAGGACATGGATTATTTCAGAGTTGGGATCATACCCGCAGATGGGCTACCAACGTATCCTTTGTTTTGGAAAAGGAATCAGAACACACATAGTTCGAGTAAGGGAGTATGATGTTTATGATTGATGGCTCAAAGAAAGATGTCATAATTACTTTTACACTCTAAGCTCACATGAGTCATGCTCAATGGGAGAAACAAGAGGTATTGGTAAAACCAGACAATTGTTCCATGAAAGATGCAATGTTGTGGGACTTATGTATGTATGACTACCCAAAATAGATGAATATTGGGTTTTACTTCAGGGAAGAGACCCAGGAACAAGGTCCATAAAGGTATATGTACTTCATAGAGATTTGGGTACTCTAACTTGGGGCTTACTCCTGAGGAAGATTCCAAAATTAGGAGGGGACTCCTGATTGGGTTTTACTCCTTAGAATGAAGCCCAGATCAAAAGTAAATTAAGACTGGTTAAGAGAAATTAAGACTGGGGCTTACTCTTGAGAAGGAATACCAGGTTAAAGTACTTGGGGCTTACTCTTAAGGAGGATTCCCATATTTGTAGACTTTTAGATTGGGGCTTATTCCTAAATAAGAAACCCTGGTTAAGAGAACCATGGTTGGGGCTTACTCCTGAGGAGGATGCCCATATTTGGGAACTTTAATACTGGGGCTTACTTCTAAGAAAGAATCCCAGGTTAAGGGAATTATGACTGGGGATTACTCCTAAGGAGGATGCCCAAATTAGGGGACTTGGGGATTACTTCTGAAAAGGAGGCCCAAATTAATGAGGAATTGGGGCTTACTCCTAAGGAGGATTCCCAAATTAATGAGAATTTGGACTGGGGATTACTCCTGAAAAGGAGGCCTAGGTTAAGGATTCTCTAATCTTAAATGATGAGGTTGAATGAATGAACTCTCTAACTTTAGTGATATAAATATGTTTAAATCACTAGGTTTTGAGAGATGTTCCATAGAATTCCTTTCAGATAAGGAAACCAACAAGTAAATCATTCCATAAATGGATTTGGAGATAATTCTGAAGGCTTAATCCTGAATAGGAGAGGTGGATAGGTGTAAGAGTGGTGAAATGAGCAGGAAGGGAACCCAAAAAGAGAGGGGCACACAAGTACTGCGTGGGTGTGCAAGTCCTGGTCGCGCAGGTATACTTGCACGACACATGGGTACTTGCGCGCCAGCCAATCCTTAGGGTAGAATTTTGGTGAGTCTTGGCTCAAGCCTTTTATACTAACCCTGGAGACTTTCAGAAGAGAGGTGCACAAGTTATGTGGAAGGAGTAAGGTGGCACGCAATTGTGTCCATTTCCCTTAAGGGCTGGCCACCTAGGCGTGCAAGTGTTAATGAGTTTCAACACTTAGGCCTTCCTCCCCCTCTTTAGATTTTTCGTTCTAGGTAAGAAATTACCTTATAAGTGTTCGGAAGCTTTGAGAAGAGACTAGGGCACCAGGAGCTCAAATTTGAGGTTCTGGAATTTTTCTCATCCCTGAAATGGGGGGCCCACAAGGGGGTATTTATAGAATGGAGAGACCCTGGGTGAAATTTCAAAGAGGGCGCGCAAGTCACTTGCGCGACCAATGAGAGGCGCGCAAGTATACTTGCATGAACTTGTTAAAACTTATGTGACACATGTGAATTGGAATCTTGGTTCATTCCTTTGTCAATTTTTGATGTTTTCTTCAAAGGATGAATCACTTTATGCTAAGGCATTTCCCTTTCCATTCATTTAGACTCCGTGATAGAAAGGAGCGTCAACAGCCACATTTCCATGTTATGATTATCATGCTTTATCATGCCTTTATGTTCATGTTTCTCTTGTGATCCATTGATATTCCTGTTGACTAACATGTATTTTATTCCTCATGTTATTCCATGTTTATTGCCTTACTGGGCTTTATAGCTCACCCTTTTCTTATGCATATCCTCAGGTTATCCCATGCAACGCTAAGTACGAGGGAATGTAGTGGTATATAAAGGAAGTTTTAAATAAAGATGTTGTATTTCATGTTTTAAGTTGTTATGTAATGACCCTAATCCCCAAATACACTAGAACTCTCAATCTTCTATGTTGTATCAAGTTAAGTTTTTGTAATAAATAATGTTTTAGTGTGTAATAAAGAACAGAGTTGTTATAGTTGGTATTAGAGGATAGGTTTAGTTATTTTTTTGGATTAGGATTAGAAAACCCTAGTGAAAGCCTTATGGATAAGACTAAGTATAATGAAAACATCCCTACATTTTGGTGAGTATTGAGTAAGTGGTTTATCATGAAAATACATCCCAGTCTTGATACAAGCAGGTAGAGGTGGCTTTGGCAGAGATGTACCTAGGGGTGAAAACCCTAACAAGGAGTTTCGGCCTTAACCCGAGGTATCCTAGTACACAACAACAGGCCTTGTTGCACTCTTGGTTACTACACTCCTGGGTGATATGCATTGGTAAATTCACAAGCTTAGTATGAACCATTATTAAGGGAATAAAAAAAATTCCCCTATGAATATACGTTAGAAAGTATATCATGGATAACATAGATTGAAGCCTATAGATTCACAAGTTAAGAAAATAAAAGCTATTTATAAGTCATCTGTTTTTGGATTAACCTTTATGTGTTACCCCTAAATTTCCTTTAATTTCAGCCAATGGCTAGTAATTGGAGGACTCGGGCTTACAACCAATGTGAAGACCAATGTGATGACTGTTCTAATGATATGACCAATCCGATAGGAGCGGTAATGATGAAATTTTTCATGATACTCTCTCAGTTAACTCAAGCATTGAATAGAAATATGGGTCAAGAGGAATGTTCAACCCCCCCTAAGAAAGAACAAGTTGCTATTGAGAGATTCATGAGACAAAGGCCTCATACTTTTAATGGATCATCCGATCCCTCAATCACCGAACAATGGATCAAATTCCTTGAAAAATCTTCTCCATCATTTAATGTTCCAAAGAAGAGAAGGTTCTTCTGGATGCTTATTGCATGGAGGGTGAAGCCAATCATTGGTTGACATTGATAAAAAATATGAATCTTGAGGAAGATATCGAGGCATTGGAATGGAAGGATTTCTGGAAGATGTTTTTTGATAAATATTTTCCATGCACCCTCCGGCTTAAGATGGAAAGGGACTTCCTCTACCTCAAGAAAACAGACGACGAATCTATCAGAGCGTATAAGGAAAACTTCACAAGTCTTGCATGATATGCTTTCAGCTTTGTTGTTACCCCCGAATGCAAGGTTGACTGCTTCTTTGGTGGGATGAAACCTAGCCTACAGAAAGCCCTGACGATCCATGACTTCGACAGCTATGAGGAAATTTTCCGATGTTCCCTCAAGGTTAAAATTGAGATTGAAGAATCTTAGGGGTATCATAGGGATTATAAGCATAAGGTGGACTTCAATTTTGGTGGTCCTATGGATAAATCCAACGGTGCTAATAAAATCCAGTATCTCACTTTCCAAAGGTGTGGAAAGAAGCACCCTAGAAATTGACTGAAGGGGACAAGGAAGTAATTTAGGTGTGTAAGATAAGGGAACCTAGCCATTAACTGTTGACAATAAAAAACTATGGCTATGAAATAGGAGAGGAACGCTCCATTATACTCTCAAATAATTGTTCATTTCTTCAACTGTAAAGAACTAGGGAATCTTGCAAATCAGTTCCCTAAGCCAAGGATTTTTAGAGGCAACCAACAACCTCCAAGGCAGTAAGGGCGAGCTTTTTCCATCACTACTGCCGAAGTGAACCTCGACAAAAAATTAGTTATAGGTATGATAGTTATTGATTAAATAATATCAAAAAAACTTTTTGATTCAGGTTCTAAGCATTATTTTCTATCTCAAAAGTTTTATAGAACAATCCCAACCCCACCACAAATCAAGGAAGTAACGATGTTGGTGAGTATGATAAATGAGGCAATCATTACATCCCATGAATATAACTCCTCCCCTATATTAATTGGTGGATTGAACTTCTCGGTGAACCTCATCATACTCCCTCTAGTAGAATTTGATGAAATTATTGGCATGGATTGAATTTCCTTATATAGATCCAACATAAATTTCTATGGGAGGGAAATCACTCCCTATGTGGATAATAAACCCACGATTCTGTAAAAGTGCAAGGAGGAAGAAGAATCTTTTTATCTCCATCATCTCAAGCATGGATATTACTGCACTATGGGCACGTGTATCTGGATCAGATGATTGAGTCCAAGGAAGCAACCATCCTTGAAGACATGCCTATTGTGAGGGAATTTGCTGAAGTGTTTCCTGAGGAATTTTCTGGTCTTCCTCCTAGAATAGATGTTGAATTATCAATTGACCTTATACTCAGGGAGTTTCCAATATCAAAGACTCCATATAGAATAGATATTGTGGAGCTTGAGGAGATGAAGAAACAACTACATGAGAATTTGGATGAAGGGTTTATATGCCCAAGTGCTTCACCATGGGGTGCACCAATCCTTTTCATCAAGAAGAAGGATGGGTCAATGCACCTTTACATAAATTATCATGAGATTAACAAAATCATGATAAAGAAAAAGTATCCTCTACCATGAATTAATGACTTGTTTGATCAGCTACATGGAGAAAAATACTTTTCCAAGGTAGATTTTCGGTCAGGATATTATTAAGTAAGGGTGAAGAAGGAAGATATTCCCAAGACTACTTTTTGTTTAAGATACGGGCACTATGAATTCATAGTAATGCCTTTCAGACTCACTAATTCTCCAGAAATCTTCATGGACTTAATGAATATAGTCTTTAGATATTACCTCGAAAAATTTGTTGTAGTCTTTATAGATTATATTCTAATATAATCCAAAACCAAGGAGGATCATGAGGAGCATCTAAGAACTATACTAGAGACCTTGCGAAAGGAGAAGCTATATGAAAAGTATATAAAGTGTTATTTATGGTTAAATGAGGTCTCATTCTTGGGCCATATCATCACAAGCAATGGGATATCTATAGATCCCTCCAAGACAGCTGCAATTGAGGGGTGGCCGAGGCCAATATCGGTAATGGATATCCGTAGCTTCTTGGGGTTAGCTGGATATTATTGACGATTTGTGAGAAATATCTCATGATTATCTAACCCTCTTATCAAGCTAACTCAGAAGGGAGTAAAGTTTTCTTGGAGTGATGAATGTGAAGAAAGATTCAAGGAGTCAAAAAGGAGGCTTATCACTATACTCGTTATCTATTTACCCATAAGTGGAGAACTTTTTGTGGTATTCAGTGATGCTTCAAATAAGGGCCTGAGCTATGTGTTGATGAAAAATGACAAATTCATTGCCTATGCTTCAAGTAAATTGAAGGTTCTTGAGCAGAATTATGCAACACATGATCTGGAGTTGGCTGTAGTGATATTCACCTTAAAAATTTGGCGGTATTATCTATTTGGGGACAATTGTGAAATATATATGGACCACAAAATCCTCAAGTATATATTCACACAGAAAGAGTTGAACATGTGCCAATAAAGATGGTTAGAGCTGATCAAATACTATGATTGCTCAATCCATTACCACCCTAAGAAAGAGAACAAGGTAGCGAATGCTCTAAGTAGAAAAGACCCAATGATTCTACCATTGATGGGAATTGAAAAGGATCTAATCTTCTTAGATTTTATGAAGATGGACATAGAAATCTTAAAGAATGAAACATCATCAATCCTTTAACAAATTATTTCTCAACCAACTCTTTTGGAAAGGTTAAAGGATGCTCAAAAGGATGATGTGGGAATTCGAAAGAAAGTGGAAGATATCAGAAAAGGGAAATCCTTGGAGTTCAATGTTAATGAAGAAGGAATTGTGAGATTTGGGAAAAGACTATGTGTCCCATCAAGTCTGAAGCTGAAGAAGGAACTTTTGGATGCTGCACATAGTTCAAATTTCTCTATTCACCTAGGAAACACAAAGATGTATTGAGATATCTGATATCATTATTGGTGGGATAATATGAAAAAGGAGATCACTAAGTATACATCAAATTTCCTGGTGTGTCAGCAAGTGAAGGCAGAGAGGTAGAAGTCTAAGGGGATGATGCAACCATTGCCCATACCAGCATGGAAATGGGAGAACATCACCATGGACTTTGTCACCAGACTTCCAAAGACATCCAAAGGAAACAATGCAATCTAGGTTGTTTTGGATCGTCTTACAAAGTCTGCACACTTCACTACAATTCAGGAGGATTTCTCATTGGATCAACTGGCACATATATACATCAGGGAAGTGGTAAGGCTGAATGGAGTAACACTATCTATTGTATCTGATTGAGATCCAAGATTCACCACTAAGTTTTTGAAATTAATCAACATGCTCTGGATACTGAACTAAACTTTAGTACGACCTATCATCCTCAAACTAATAGACAATATGAGAAAACTATTTAGACACTGGAAGATATATTAAGATAATGTTCAATGGAATTTAAAGGAGGTTACAATCAACATCTTCCTCTGGTTGAATTATCCTATAGTAACTGTTTCCACTCGAGCATCCGAATGGAACCTTATGAAGCCTTGTATGGGAAGAGGTGTAGAACACTGACATGTTGAGATGAAGTTGGTGAGCATAAGCTGCTAGGACTAGAAATGGTCAAAGAAATGGCAGAGAAGGTGAAAACCATTCAGCAACATATCAAGGTAGCCTAGAGTCGACAGAAGAGTTATGCAGATAACCATCAATGAGACCTTGAGTTTAAAGTTGGAGACATGGTATTTCTATGCATATCTCCATGGAATAAGGTCATGAGGTTTGGAAATAAAGGGAATTTAAGTTCTAGGTACATCGGCCCCTTCGAGATTCTTGATCGTGCTGGGGCTGTGACCTATCGACTAGCACTTCCACCTACCATGGCCAAAGTACATGATGTATTTCATGTATCCCTCTTAAAGAAGTACATACCATACCCTTCACATGTACTCTCTTCAGAGGTATTACTTCCTGAGGATGATATTTCTTATGAGGAGAAACTAGGGAAGATCTTAGATTATAGAGAAAAAGTTGTACGAAATAAGACAATACCCCTCGTCAAGGTGTTGTGGAAAAACCACAATTTTGAAGAAGAGACTTGGGAATCAGAGGAAGTGATGAAGCAGAGTTATCCACATTTATTTTAGAGTGGGAAAAGGAAATTTCTAGGGTGAAAGTTCTTAAGGGGGGAAGATTGTAACAACCCAAAAATTCATTAATGAAAATTCCTATTGGTCTATTTAAATGTATTCTTGTGGTTATGTAAAACGTATGGACTTATTTTCTTTTATGTTTTGGATTTTAAAATAATGTTAAGAATTTTGACCATTTCTAATATAGTCATTGAACAGTGACCACATGATTAGTATAGATATAGGTCTTTAACAAATCCAATTTACTTAGACAAAGGAAGCAATGACCTCATCCAGTAGACTTGCCCCGTACGAAGCTCATTTGTCAGTGCTTGAAAATGAGGTGGCGTCATTGGTCTTAGCTCTTGACCAAGTCTAAGGCGATAATGAATACATTAATCTTGAGCAGAACCGCCTGTGAGAGAAGTTGAAGTTGATAGAGATTACCACTCGAGAAATGTTATCCGAGCCACCCCCAGAGTCTGCCACCATCGCGCACCTTACCCTAAGGTCATATGCGGGTGTTTTAATGGGTTATGTAACAAGACCCTATTACTATGATTATGTACCTTATTCTTGTATATAGAGTATACATTCTTTTTATTATTGTTACTTTTTAAATAGTTTTTAAAGCACAAATAGTATTTTTTTTAATATTCAACTAAGAAATCTATTTTGATGAATTAATGGATTTTTTAATTAAATAATATTTTAATAAAATAAAAATATTATTATTAAATTAATTTTTATTAAATATAAATTATCATATAATTTTATGGATGCAATTGTAATTTTTATTAAGGTTTAAAAACTGTTTTTGTCAAAACCCATGAATTTTCGATAAATGTTGGTTTTTATTTTAAAAGTAAAAATTCACATATTTAAAAAATTATTTATGTAACACCTCGAGCTTCCATGATACGCTTCTCTTTCAATAATGCAATAGCTTGCATTGTACGCAAGTTCGAGATTCTAACACACCGCAACCAATCAAAATAGCCATTATGAATAGTAATACCCACCTTTTGAAATTATATATATTTTATATTTCAAAATAGACTTCATTTTTGGATTCAAAATATCGAAATTAGCCTATGTTGAATTTTTGGTATTTTTCTGAGAACTTCCAATTTTTTATGAATAGTGAAAAATACTTAAAAACACATTTTTTAATAAAAATAATTTATAGTAATAAATTATACTATTGGGTGGTTTTAAAGTATAATTAGAATATATTTTTACCATTTTACCCATTGGTGGTTATTAGAATTAATTTCACTTTGAAATTGGACATAAACAATTGTCAATCTTTTGATATATATTGTTTCTTAAAAACACGGTATTTGTTGTGACAGTAGGAATTAATTATAAAATTAATTAATGAAACTTATATGCTTGGAATTTTGTAAAATAGACATCATTTTTGAATTCAGAATATCAATTATATCTTAGGGTGAAATTTTGGCATTGTTCTGAAAAACTTCAATTTTTGATGAATAACGAAACCACTAAGTGGTAGTTAAAAACTGATTTTTCGTTTAAATGAAAAATTACCACTTCTGTGATTTTATTTTCAAAAATCCAACATACATGGTTGTCATTAGGAAGTAAAATGTGGTTCAATGGGATTAAAATAATTTTTTGGTGAATAGTAACTTTTAAGTTTAATTAATCGCGATTAAAGGTAATTAGTGAAATTTAAGGTAAACATGGTATTATAAAAATATGAAAATACCCTTACACTTGTCCTACCCATATTGGATGAGTCATGGACGACCAAGACAATCCATGGGTCAACTTGGGGACCCCATGGTGCCACTTGGGTAAGAAAATGACAATAATAACTTTTTATTTAAAGTAAAAATAAAATTGTCACAAACATGTGTTGTTTTACTAAAACAATTATTACATGGGGTTATATAAGTTAAATTTTTGACCATAAATATTAATTGGAAATATAAAAATATTTCCTACATCATGGTAATTTTTTTATAATTTTTAAAAATTAAATAAATTAAATATTTAATGACACCATGATGATGCAACGATTACCTCATTAATTAACGATTTTAATAAAATGGAAGGATAATGTAAAATATAAGAATTAAACTTGTCAAAAGCCTATTGGATGAGTATATTTCTAACCCTTATCACATTATCCTCGAAATATATAAGTGTGGGACCTTTAAAATCCGAAACTCATTATATAATAAAGTAACATTTCATTACTTTCCAAGAGTGCCCCTCCTCTCCTCTTATAAAAGCCCCCCACCACTACCACCTTATTCACACCTTCAAAGACTTTTGGATTAGAAAAACTCTGCCCAAATACCCTCTATACATCCCTCTCTTACTCATAGAAGCCTCACTTTGGGCATAATTCTTCCCAAGGAAGCCTTTGGCTCAAATCAAAAAAAGAGTTACATGATTTTAAGGTATTGTCTTCTCTTGTGTTCTTTTGTTTTATTTTGATTCTCCAACCACATAAAATCTTTTTATTACTTTATTTTTTAACAAAACCAGTATCCTAAATATAATTGGATGTTTTTATTAGAAGGATTTTATTTACACTTACACACACCTTCGTCTAATGGTTAAAGAACATACTGTTTCTGTGGGTGGCGAAATACTGTCTCACAAAATGATGATTGTTCAATATTATTTTAACACCTCTAATGGTGGCCATTATGATGACACTATTTTTATATATGATATATATTATGTTTTTGTTTTCCTTATGATTCTGTATTGTTCATTTATGGCATACCTTTATTATTTCCATTATGGGTAAACGCGATAATTTCATTTTAGGAAGTGCGGACTACCGCCCCCTCAAAGTGATTTGAATCGTTAATGCCATATGTGGGATGTATAAAGGATGGAGTAAATGGTATTATACATTATATTATACTGGAATTATATTATAAATTTATATAATTATAATTTCATTCCATTAAATACGAAATAGAAATGAAAGTAGCGTTCATGCGTACGTACGGCTTACCGTCCCCATGAATGATGCATTTCATTTCTTACCTCTAAATGTTATGTAATATTATAAATTCATGTATATAATGTATATATATGATATATATGATATCTAAATCATGAATATAATTCTGGATATAATGGATATTTCACCACATGAACAACTTGTAATTATAAGAAGTTTATTTTTGACTCAAGTACCAAAGATCGACAAAATGACCGTTATTAACTTAAATAATTACATAATGTTCATAACATGGTAATAAGTGATATAAAAGGAATAATTAACATGAAAAAGTTTCTTAAGAAAATATAAATTAACTCTAGTTTATTATTCAGGAGATTAAAGAACGATCGAGTCAAGTCGGATACAAGGTAAGGGAACTTCTTAACCCAATTTCCATTCTTTGGGTTAATCTCCTACTTTCAAATTATGTCATGATATTATTATGTATTATCTTGTATTTGTAATTTCTTTATGTGTAATTATAGTTAATACACATAATAGATCTATTTTATTTAAAAAAATATCTTTGTGAGGGACTTTTTCTCAATCTTCTTTCATTGAGGCATATTTTATTTTAATACAAGACTTTCTTTTATACGGTGTATAAAACCCTTTGACTTTTACGTTTATTCAAAATGGATCTTTTTATATGAAGAGTTTTACTAAAAAACAAAAGGGAATGTTTTTTTCTTATGTATGTGGCGACAACGACTTCTCCACCGCCGTGACCATTATTTGAGTTTTCAGCTTCCTCTACAAGACATAACCTTTTTTTAAATGAAAAATAAATACCATGTTTTACTTTTCTTTTATTTTGGTATTGAAAATGTTTTTGATAATGCTTTTATTATATCAATGTGTTGTATTGATATCTTTTGATTGAAATTTGGAAATGTTATGTTTCCTTTATGCATGTTTTATGTGATATGATTATGTTATGGTTTATGATATGTGTAAACCTGTTCATATGAGGAATGAATTAGACTTAATAAGTGATGGGTGGAGCCCGCTATAGCTCCTCGATGCATCGGCAGGTCTCATGAGACAAACTAGTGTCTTGGCACGAGGCCTTGACAAAATCTTATTTGTAGCTTTGGCACGAGGCCTTGGCTATGTGGTTATTATAGTCTGGAATTATGCATTCCATCATTATGAAAGTGGTTATTGATATTGCATGTGATTATTCGACCAGTAGAATATCCATGTGAATAATTAAATGGAATTATTTCATTTTACTTTTTCCATATTATGCTAAAGTTCAAGTTTAAAAAGTATTTTGATTTAGTTATACATTACCTTAAATGTCTATGTTTATTTATGAAAGCTTCCGCTATATTTTTATCCTTACTGAGCATCTGAGCTCACCCCTTTCAATTTATTAATATTTTCCAGGGTGTGAAGAAGTATTTTATGAATGACCTACAGGGATAGTCAGAAAGGGATATGAGTGTGGACTATGAAGACCATGTTATTGTAGTTTTTTTACTTTATGATGTAATGTAATACTTATGAATGTATCTAGTGTTTCTAAGGCTACTAAACTAATCCGTCTTTCGAGACTTGATCTTTTGTGATCATGCCAATGTTACGCAATAATGCACCGACTCTGGGTAACTGGGGTCGGGGCGTTACAGTTGGTATCAGAGGCAGTTTATTACTAACCTTGGAAGCTAGATTTAGATAAACTTTGATTAGAGCACATAGCCTGAAGATAGACTTTGAGGATTAGTATAGAATAACTTCCTAGAATTTTGATGTTATAGAGATTTTGTGAGTTTTCTGAGCAATACATCCCTGTCTGGATATGAGCAGGTAGATGCAGCTCTGGCACAGATGTACCTAGGGGTAAAACTTGAAAACACCGCTTTGAGCTAGACTCAAACGGGAACTGGTTCACGACAACGGGCCTTGCTGCACTCTTGGTTACGACACTCCCAGGGGATATGCTTAGGATAATTCTCATTTTCATTACAAACCATTATGAAGGGTTTATGAGTATATACTTCCTCAAAGAAAACATTTCTTTTTATGATTATGGATTATATCCATAAATAGTTCAATTTATGTTAAGTGTTTTACAAGTATGTAATTATGTATTTTGATTCATAAACTAATCTAGTTTATGCCATTGTTTAGAAATGGTGCCTAGTGGGAGGAATGGAAACCGTATAAATGCATGCACTTTGTGTAGGGATTGCCCTCCTGCTCAAAATAATTATTGTGGATCTGGAGATACAACTGGTGCTGATCAACTTATGACCATACTGGGACAACTCACTCAGGTTATGAATAATAACCTTACTTGTATGTAGCACCCTGATCCGCAACATGGAGGATCAATGTTAGACTGCTTCATGAGGCAACAACCACCAACATTTAATGGGGGTACAAATCCCTTAGTAGTTGATCAATGGATAAATTCCTTAAAGAAAATATTCCATGCCTTGGGGAGTAGTGAAAGGGAAAAGGTTATCATGGCAGTTTACCACCTCACTGAAGATACTGATCAATGGTGGTCATTGATTAAAAATACAAAGGAAGATGAAGAAGTATCAAGTATGGAATTGAGAGATTTCAAAGATCTTTTCTTAGAAAAATACTTTCCACATGAACATCGAGAAGATATGGAAAGACAATTTCTGAGTCTGAGGCAGAAGGAGGATGAGAATGTTGCAAAGTATGAGGCCAACTTTACAAGGTTAGCAAGACATGCTACAAATTATATACGTAACCCAAGAAGTAAGATTGATCGTTTCATTGATGAGTTAAAACAATTTCTCCGTCGAGCATTAGTATCACAATCTTTCTCAACGTACAAAGATATAGTCTCGTGTTCTATCAAGACAGAAAAGTAATTCTCTAAATCTTATGAAAATAAAGTAAAGCAAGAGAAGAAGAGAACGGTGGAGCAAGAGATAGATAAAGGGAAAAAGGGAAAGAAGGATTTTCCATTATGTGATAATTGTGGGAAGAATCACCCCGGTACTTGACTAAAAGGAATGGGAGTTTGTTATAAATGTAGAGAAAAGGGTCACCAGGCTCGTGATTGCAAGGGAAAGAAAGAGGCTATCAATGTTGAATGATACAATTGTAAAGAAATGGGGCATTATGAAAATGAATGTCCTAAGCGTCAGGGAAAATTACCCCAGAAAAGGCCAAGGGATCAAGGCCAAGCTTATGCTGTTACTACAGTTGAAGTGGAATAATTAATGTATTGGTGCTTTTGGACTCAAGGATTATATTCTGGTTATAAAAATAATGTGATATATATAAGGATTGTACTGTAGTATTTGTTATTTTCATTAAGGTTTTAATATGATGAAGGTAATCATATTTTTATTATGTGACAATAAGAGAAACTTTACTTTGTTTGGGGAATCTGATGTTACAATTAATTTTGGAATTTAGAGACCTTTTAGAGAAAGTCTGGACAAAGGTATTTTGGATAACTATAAAGGTTGGAATGGATTAAGTTGAACCTTGAATAGTATTGTTTAAGGTTAAAACATTTCTGAAGATTATTTTTGGAATATTATAATACTATAGTTTTAGGAAAAGGACAACCTACAGGTTGGAGGATAACCTGTCGCGTCGGAAAAAGCTGTAGGAATCAAACCCACAACCATAGTGCGACATGACTTTATTACCTACCACTAGCCTATAGGAAGTCCCTGATTATGAAAAGTAGTTTTCCTAATCTAAATGGTATGTGTTTATATTTGGAACCTTGTACAATTAGGATAAATATAATATTTTTGAGTTCTATTATCTTTTTGAGTGAAAGATGGGTTTGTGGAAATTTTTTTTAAAGAATGAAAGTCTACATGACAAGTAAGTATATTTCCTTACGTTCTAAGTAAATCTCTTAAATAAATTCCTCAACTTTATGAAAGGTAACTTAAAACAAAAATGTTTCCGGTTAACTTTTCCAATTGGGGATTCAATGAACGTTTAACCAATCACAAGTTTGTGATTTTCTTGTGTTTAACTTTCTCTTAATTCTGTTTTATACAACTCTCCATCAGACCTTGATGGTTTTTCTTCTTCCATATCTATATTTTCATATAATCCTAGTATGGGCTATCTCGGGTGAACTTTGTACCTCTCTTTCTTTCTTTTAATGTTATATTTTTATTAACCTTATTTCCGATGTGGGTTTTACACAATGGTATTTTCTATTTTCAATCGTTTATTTTCAAAGAAAAATTTCAAATTGTGAGGACGCAATTTATTGAAGGAGGGGAGAATGTAACACCCCGAGCTTCCACGATACGCTTCTCTTTCAATAATGCAATAGCTTGCATTGTACACAAGTTCGAGATTCTAACACACTGCGACCAATCAAAATAGCCATTATGAATAGTAATATCCACTTTTTGAAATTATATATATTTTATATTTCAAAATATACTTCATTTTTGGATTCGTAATATCGAAATTAGCCTATGTTGAATTTTTGGTATTTTTATGAGAACTTCCAATTTTTTATGAATAGTGAAAAATACTTAAAAACAACTTTTTTAATAAAAATAATTTATAGTAATAAATTATACTATTGGGTGGTTTTAATGTATAATTATAATATATTTTTACCATTTTATAAATTGGTGGTCATTAGAATTAATTTCACTTTGAAATTGGATATAAACAATTGTCAATCTTTTGATATATATTGTTTCTTAAAAACACGCTATTTGTTGTGACAATGGGAATTAATTATAAAATTAATTAATGAAACTTATATGCTTGGAATTTTTTAAAATAGACATAATTTTTGAATTTGGAATATCAATTATATCTTAGGGTGAAATTTTGGCATTGTTCTGAAAAACTTCAATTTTTGATGAATAGTGAAACAACAAAGTGGTAGTTAAAAACTGATTTTTCTTTTAAATGAAACATTAACACTTATGTTATTTGATTTTCAAAAATCCTACATACATGGTTGTCATTAGGAAGTAAAATGTGGTTCAATGGGATTAAAATAATTTTTTGGTGAACATTAACTTTTAAGTTTAATTAATCGCGATTAAAGGTAATTAGTGAGATTTAAGGTAAAAATGGTATTATAAAAATATGAAAATACCCTTACACTTGTCCTAACCATATTTGATGAGTCATGTCTGACCAAGAAAATATATAGGTCAACTTGGGGACCCCATGTATCCACTTGGGTAAGAAAATGACAATAATAACTTTTTATTTAAAGTAAAAATAAAATTGTCACAAACATGTGTTGTTTTAATAAAACAATTATTACATGGGGTTATATAAGTTAAATTTTTGACCATAAATATTAATTGTAAAGCTAAAAATAGTTCCTACATCATGGTAATTTTTTTTATAATTTTTAGACATCAAATAAATTAAATTTTTAATGACACCATGATGATGCAGCAATTACCTCATTAATTAACGATTTTAATAAAATGGAAGGATAATGAAAAATATAAGAATTAAACTTGTCCAAAGACTATTGTATGAGTATATTTCAAACCCTTATCACCTTATCCTCGAAATATATAAGTGTGTGACCTTTAAAATCCGAAACTCATTATATAATAAAGTAACATTTCATTACTTTCCAAGAGTGCCCCTCCTCTCCTCTTATAAAAGGCCCCCACCACTACCACCTTATTCACACCTTCAAAGCCTTTTGGATCGGAAAAAATCTGCAAAAATACTCTCCCAACTTCCCTCTCTTACTCCTATAATCCTCACTTTGTGCAGAATTTTTCCCAAGGAAGCCTTTGGCTCAAATCAAAAAAAGAGTTACCCGATTTTAAGGTAATGTCTTCTCTTGTGTTCTTTTGTTTTATTTTGATTCTCCAACCCCCTAAAATCTTTTTATTACTTATTTTTAAAAAAAACCAGTATAATAAATATACTTGGATGTTTTTATGAGAAGTATTTTATTTAAACTTAGACACACCTTCGTCTAATGGTTAAAGAACATACTGTTTCTGTGGGTGTCAAAATACTGCCTCACGAAACAATGATTGTTCAATATTATTTTAACACCTCTAATGGTGGCCATTATGATGACATTATTTTTATATATGATATATATTATGTTTTTGTTTTCCTTATGATTCTGTATTTTTCATTTATGAAATACCTTTATGATTTCCATTATGGGTAAACGTGATAATTTCATTTTAGGAAGTGCGGACTACCGCCCCCTCAAAGTGATTTGAATCGTTAATGCCATATGTGGGATGTATAAAGGATGGAGTAAATGATATTATACATTATATTATACTGGAATTATATTATAAATTTATATAATTATAATTTCATTCCATTAAATACAAAATAGAAATGAAATTAGCGTTCATGCGTACGTACGGCTTACCGTCTCCATGAACGGTGCATTTCATTTCTTACCTCTAAATGTTATGTAATATTATAAATTCATGTATATAATGGATATATATGATATATATGATATCTAAATCATGAATATAATTCTGAATATAATGGATATTTCACCACATGAACAACTTGTAATTATAAGAAGTTTATTTTTGACTCAAGTACCAAAGATCAACAAAATGACCGTTATTAACTTAAATAATTACATAATGTTCATAAAATGGTAATAAGTGATATAAAAGGAATAATGAACATGAAAAAGGTTCTTAAGAAAATATAAATTAACTCTAGTTTATTATTCAGGAGATTAAAGAATGATCGAGTCAAGTCGGACACAAGGTAAGGGAACTTCTTAACCCAATTTCCATTCTTTGGGTTAATCTCCTACTTTCAAATTATGTCATGATATTATTATGTCCTATCTTGTATTTTTACTTTATTTATGTGTACTTATAGTGAATACACATAATAGATCTATTTTATTTAAAAAAAGATCTTTGTGAGGGACTTCGTCTCAATCTTCTTTCATTGAGGCATATTTTATTTTAATACAAGACTTTCTTTTATACGGTGTATAAAACCCTTTGACTTTTACGTTTATTCAAAAGGAATCTTTTTATATGAAGTGTTTTACTAAATGACAAAAGGGAATTTTTTTTTCTTATGTATTCAGCGACAACGACTTCTCCACCGCCGTGACCATTATTTGAGTTTTCAGCTTCCTCTACAAGCCATAACCTTTTTTTTAAATGAAAAATAAATACAATGTTTTACTTTTCTTTTATTTTGGTATTGAAAATGTTTTTGATAATGCTTTTATTATATCAATGTTTTGTATTGATATATTGTGATTGAAATTTGTAAATGTTATGTTTCCTTTATGCATGTTTTATGTGATATGATTATGTTATGGTTTACGATATGTTTAAACCTATTCATATGAGGAATGAATTGGACTTAATAAGTGACGGGTGGAGCCCACTATAGCTCCTCGATGCATTGGTAGGTCTCATGAGACATACTAGTGTCTTGGAATGAGGCCTTGAAAAAATCTTATTTGTATATTTGGAACGAGGCCTTGGATATGTGGTTATGATAGTCTCGCATTATGCATTCCATAATTATGAAAGTGGTTATTGATATTTCATGTGATTATTCGACTAGTAGAATATCCATATGAATAAGTAAATGGAATTATTTCATTTTACTTTTTCCATATTATGCTGAAGTTCAAGTTTAAAAAGGCTTTTGTTTTAGTTATACATTGCCTTAAATGTCTATGTTTATTTATGAAAGCTTCTGCTATATTGTTATCCTTACTGAGCATCTGAGCTCACCCCTTTCAATGTTTTAATATTTTCCAGGATGTGAAGAAGTATTTTATGAATGAACTGTAGGGATAGTCAGAAAGGGATATGAGTTTGGACTATAAAGACCATGTTATTGTAGTTTTTTTACTTTATGGTGTAATGTAAGACTTATGAATGTATCTAGTGTTTCCAAGGCTACTAAACTAATCGGTCTTTCGAGACTTGATCTTTTGTGATCATGCCAATGTTACGCAATAATGCACTGACTCTGAGTAACTGGGGTTGGGGCATTACAATTTAGATAAAATGAATATTATTTTTGTAATAAGGACGTCAAAATTATCCAATGGTGAATTTTTCAGAATTTTCTGAGACAGTCGAATGTTTGTCTAAAAATTAAATACCGTTTAAATATATAATGTGTTTTATGACATCATAATGACCCAATAGTGATGTAATAAAATACTATAAACATTATGTTCGTCCAATATATGTTTTACCATTAAAATAATTTTATTTTGGGTTTGTTTGATTTATTTTACAAAGCTTTAATGGACCCTTCAAGGCTTATAAAACATTTTGTCTTTTTAAATTGTTTTACTTGTGAGTGTGACTCACCTACACATAAGCAAACCTATTATTTTAATAAGTTCATCCATTTTACTTATAAAATATTTTTTCCACACCCATTTTTCAAAAACCATGGGCAAAAACCATAGGCTGGTTTGTGGTTTTGATTAGTTTAATGTGAGGTGTCCCAAACCTAAATAATAAAGAATTACCTCTCCTTTCCTATATAAACTCACCCAAGCTCCCACTTACTCTTCACTCAAAGACTTTGGAGTTCGACCAAACCCTGAAATAATCTCTCTAGAATCCTCCCAAGGTTACCCAAGCTCCCAAGAAGCCTCTCTCAAGCCTCTCCCAAGCTTTTGGGATCGCACTTCCAAGTAAGGGATTCCTACCTATCTCTTTTTATCCAAGTTTCTTAATATTGTTATGCCCTTTTATTTTCAATTAAAAAAGTTGGGGTATGATTTTTAACCTTACCTATACTTCATTATTTATTTTTGGATTATGGGATACCCATTTATCTCTCATTAATTCCTCCCTGTACACTCGTTACCATGTCAAAATTTCATGAGGGACTTCTCTCTCCTCATTTACATCCAAGTAATTATTTTGTATTATGCATCTAAATTCCATTAAATTTGTTGGTACATGTATCTATATGACCCCCTTACTATCCATTTCATGTAAATACGATGAGGCACCCCTTTCTATCTCATCAACCATTTTTTATGAGTTCTTATTTCACACTGTTATGCTGCCGAAATTGCACTATGATTTTCCAAGCCAATGTTATTGTGTATGAATACCATGCCCATTTCTCTATCAAGGGTATTCAACTTTATGAAAATTTACTTATTGATTATAAAAATTCATGTATTTATTCCACATCCATTTATCATGGAATAAATTATGATGATTGATTCCACGTTGTTTGATTCATGTGGCACACTTATGCATGAAATGAAATGTTTAAGAAGGGTGCGCCCTGATAGCGCTCCAATGCATTGAGTAAAGTATAATATCATGATACGTAATGTGAAATGAGTGTTGACTCATGATAATTCAAGTGCAATGAGGGTTTAATTGTGATTCATGTGCAACGAGGGTTTACTCATGATCCATGTGTAATGAGCCTTGGATCATGCTAATTCAATGTTAAGTGTTGTTGCCACATTTCCATGTTATGATTAGCATGATTTATCATGCATTTATGTTAATATTTCTCTTGTGATCCATTGATATGACTATTTACTAATATTTATTTTATTCCTCATGTTATTCCATGTTCATTCCCTTACTGGGCTTTATAGCTCACCCTTTTCTTATGCATGTCCTTAAGTTATCCCATGCAACGCTAAGTACAAGGGAATGTAGTGGTCATGTAAAGAAAGTTTTCAATAAATATGTCTTATTTCATGTTTTAAGTTGTTATTTAATGATCCTAATCCTGAAAGAAACTAGATCTCTCAATCTTATATGTTGTATTAAGTAAAGTTTTTGTAATAAATCATGTTTTAGTGTGTAATAAAGAATAGGGTTGTTATACAAACCCCAACGTTGTACGTCTCGATGCTCCCATATATTCCATATAATCTTTAATAAAAACACTTGGTCCATCACATCACATATCACTCAAAGACACTTGGGATATCACATCACATCTCACTCAAAGGCACCTGGGCCATTACATCACATCTCTACAACAGCTGTAACTAGAATAGTGGGGTATCATGAATATGAAGGGTATCTGCCTCATGACCTCTTCCTACCATGCATGACCCCCACTATGTACCACATCACCCCCTAGTTAAATAAAACACCAAGATCACTATGATATAAATCCATCATAGCATATGCATATCAATCTCACCTGGAAGAGAGAGTGGGGAAGAGAAGGCAGCTAGCCATCTGTCCTGACCATCTAAATGTTGGAAAACCCCCTAAAACATTTGGGTGTAAACACATCGTTCTCCACATGGGTGGGGTGTATATAAAAATCACAACGAACATGAATTATATAAAATATCCACAAACACAATCCCAACCCATGTTTCCATAACAAGGATACTATCCCAACTAAAAACATATCCCCCAAGGCCTCACAACCTCCGCCACCTTCACTACCACCTCTAAATGAATTACACCACATAATCAATCCCAAAAAAAAAAACAAGCCACATTATATCTTTCTTTTCAAGTTAATCCAATTCCTAGATTTACCAATTTCCAATCATTTTCATTTATTAATCCCATTATTTCCATATTAAAAATCAACCACTTAACTACACTTCCCATATCAATTTAATCATTAATTAATTATTCCAACCCATTATCAATTTTTTCCCATTAACCATTCCAGTTTCATCATTAATATTTAATACCATTACTATTGTGAATCTAACAAAACACCACAAAACACAATAATAACCCATCCACCTCATATCAAAAATCCCCATATTGCCACCATTTCACATCACAACCACTTCCTCATCTTAATCACTAAACATCATCACAAACACATCTCACCATAACTAGAACACCATAACCACCTCCCATCACAACTAACACACTTCACAAACACAACATATCTTATTACTGATTAAATATGGGTCTTTCACCAGATTCACTTCTTTATTTTAAGACCATTCTCAAAAAAACCATAATTTATATGGGTAACTAAATTATTATTCAGATATATATCCTTTTCCAATTTTATGTGTGATGAGTTTAAGAAATAAGCATAAAAATGTTTAATAATTAATTTTTTTAAATAATTTAACAAAAATAAACATAATCCAAGGTTTTAAGAATAACAAGAATGCTCAACATATTGGAATAACACAAAAACAAGTAACCTCATGAGATTTCTACCATTCCCCTTCAATCTCTATTAACCAATAAATTATCTTTATTATGCTGGTTCATAAGTATAAAAAAATCATGATACATGCCACACAAAAAACTAAAATAAATATGAAGGATCCCCTAGCTGGTATTTTCCCCTTGTAAAATGATATAGCCAAAGGATAAAGGAGAGAGGATATTGTAAAGGAAAAGTTCCCTAAATCTTGTGAAGCTCATTGACTTGAAGTGTGGGTTTTGGGATCATCTGGATGAGATAAAAATGAATGAATAATAAAGGGAGAAGGGTTTAGGTTCAAAAATTACATTAATGAATATCTAAAAGAATACAGCATTGAAACCCCCATTTAATTTTCCCAATATTTTATAGATCAAAATTGATTGAGAAATAACTAAAAATATTCCAAAAGGAGTTATAAATTATTAAATGAGTCAAAATAAAATAATTCCTTGAATTTAGTGATTAATATTGTTGAAAAATTCACCTTAGGTGGTTACATGTTGAAGTAAAATAGAAAAATGGGAAAAGGTGTAAAAACACAACCATTACGTATGATAGGCATTTTGTATAAGGGAAAATTGCCTTACCCTTATGATTCACTATAAAAGGGCTCACATAAGGGTAAATCTAGATCAACCTTATATAATCTTTGAAAATATATCCTTACCCTTACATGAGCTTTAAGATTCTTAGGTTACCCTCATTCAAGCTAGGAATGACCCTTATGTTGTAAAGACCTTGACCCCACTAGCCCAGAGCCAATGGTTACTTTAATATATTGGAATAAGATACAAGTGATCACAAATTAAAGGACTTAATAGTTTAGTAGTCTTGGTAAACTAGATACATACTTGAATCTCACATTACATTTGAAAACATAAAATACAACATAGTGAAATTAAATATTATGAATCCTTAAACTCATTCAAAGATTCATTCTTCATGTCCCTAGGAAAGGAAAAAAATATGGGTGATATAATATTCGCATTAAGGGTTACATACAATGGAAGATATCATGAGTAAATAAGGCCTAATCAATATGGAAAGGTAAATAACTGAAAACAAATGCCATTTAATCAATAACTTAAGTACAAAGAATAATATGGAAGAAATGAATGATGATCAAATAATTCCATAATCAGATGAGATTAAAACTTATCCCTAGATATAATAACTATTCAAATAATCACATATAAATCAACAAATATTTTCATAATGTTGGAATATATCATTTTGGACATCATAAACTTATCGTCAAGGCCTCGTGGCAAGACATATTATATAAATGGGTAATGGATCAGACCAATTCCAAAAATAGTTTTCCTCGTGAGACCTACCGATGAATTAAGGGTCTATAATGGGCCTTCTCATCACTTAATAAGTCCAAATCATTCATCATAAGAATAATCAATACAACATAATCAACATCCCTTAATAATAAAAACTATTTGTATAGGAAGATCTGGCATATGAAATTTCAATACTTTTCCTAGCCAAAATGATCATAAACCATCCAAAGAAAGAATAAGGATGACATCATTACAACATACCCATAGTTTATTATAATTAAAATAAATGGTTTTTGTTGTTGATGAATAGAAATACCATAAAAAGATCATTAAAAAATTTCATGAGGAAAATAAAATTTTCTCTTTGAAATTCAATTTTAAAAACCAAAAATTTTAGAGTATTAAGAAAAAAATTTCTTTGAAAAGAATCATGTAAAATTATAAAGGATGAATCAAATCATTTGGTTCTCATTATAGTGGGAAATTATGTTCATGCTTAGTACGTTTCACATTTTTTGGTAAAAAGTTAAAAAGTACCTCATTCAGAAAATGATAAGAATATTCATTTTTTGTAAAAAGTCAAACATGGGTAAAAATTCCTTTAATAAATAATTTTAAAATAGTAAAAATATTTTTGAAAACATTTTAAAGAAAATATTTACATGGAAGAAAAATATTCCTGACCGAATAGAAAACAAAGTTAGTTTTCCTTAAAAACATTTTTTTAGAATTTTGAGTACTTAAAAAGTGGAGAATGAAAGAAAAAATTATAACTTTCCTAAATAAATAATTCATAAGAAAATATATTTGGTTTAAGATAGAAATATCATATAATTCCCCCAACAAAGACTTAAATATAAAAAATTCCAAATAATAATGAGATTGTGAAATAAATCCTGACCACTTTCGTAACATTCGAATCAAAATATCATGGATGAAATAATTTTAGTTTTAACCTTAGTTACCATGAATTAATAAGTATTCATGATATAAATGTCAAATGGTTATTATATACACCTCATAAACATAAATAGGTTCATAACATCAAACATGTCTTAATGAAACAATATTGAGATGAAGAACCCCTACCTTAGGTCTGACTGCCTTAGTATGTGTTTGAACCTATAGTATAATAAATATTATTTATTATACATATATTACTAAACATTACTCATATATATCATACCATATATGATTAACTTATAACCTTTTATCACTTGTTTTATCCTTACTGAGGTGAGAAAAATCTACCAAGATTACTATTCATAATGACTAAAAATAAAAGGGACATATTTTCCAAATTTAGAACTCCTAATTCAAAATATGAAATCTATTTTTAAATATTAAAATTATAAAAGTGGTATAAATTAATTTAAGATAAAAAATGAAAAACACAACGAAAAACAATATTTCAAAAAAATGCCTTTTTAAGTATAAAAATGTTTTTATACGAAATTCAACCATAAAATTGATTAAAAAGAGATTATTTGAATTATTAATAATATAATATAACTAATTTTAATTTGAAACTATTTTAAAATAAAATGAAACTTTTTAAATTATTGAAACTAAAATACAATTTTCAATAAAAATCAGTATTTTTTCCCTATTCACTGAAAATAAATATTTTTAAAAACATTCCAAAAATTCACTCTAATATAATTTTAAAATTTTGGTTTAAAAAATTATATCCTTTTTATCAAATAAAATTTCTAAAATTTTATAAATTAATTAGGATATTCGCTAATAAAAATCAATAAAAACCATTTTTGAAGAAAAAATATTTTTGAAGAATAAAATGAATTTACTAAAAATTGATTTCTTATTTCCTAAGAAAAAATCAATAGATTTATATTGAGTAGTAAATTTATATATATTTCATAATTATATCAATCATATTTATACCCAATAATTCAATGACTAGGTTATAACGGTCTTATTTGAGTCATAATATTTTGTGGTTCGTTTAATCTTGGTGTTGCGTGTTGTATATATTGTCAAATATAGTATTTTTTTAAAATATCAGGGTGTTACATAAATATCATATAGAAATTCCCACTCACCCTTATGTATGTTGGGCATAATATTTACAAAGTGCATGATAACACCCCCTTACCCTTACACATGAATAAATGACCCTTATGTGAGCTTTGAGATCTCATAGTTACCCTCACACAACTTGGACCTTACCCTTATGTAGCCTATTTAAAAGATATACTATCTATACACAGTCAATAATGAAATTGGATTACCTTTATATAGAATGGGGATGAACTTTATACAGTGTTTAACAACCATGGTTTACCCTTATATTGGAAGTATAAACTTCCCTTTACCTTTATAAAAGCTGTAGAAAGTCCCTCTTTCCTTTACGTTGGCTTTAGAAAAACCCATATAACCTTATAAAGCTCAAATAAAACAACCTTTACCCTTAAAAACCTCTTTAAAAATAGGCATTAACCTTACGAAGAAGCACAATTACATGTAATGGTAAGAATAACCTAAAAATATTGAATTTACATTTACAAGAACTCATTAATAATTAATATAAGGATTTATTATCACTTAAAAAATACCAAATAATCTTTTAAAACATTAGAAACACTTTAAAAATTCCAAAATAATTTTTAAATAAACTTTTATCACTTGAAAATACTTCCTTAGTTTGTAAAAAAATTTAAAAAGTACTTTATAATTTACAATTGTTTTTCTAAAAACTTATAAAATTTATGAAACAGATCTCTAACTACTTGTTAAGACCAATAGGGGCCTATATACCCTGAGAGGGGGGGGGGGTGAATCATTATATGGATATTCTTTTTAAAATTCTTCCTGACCCACTGGATCTTGACCTCTTTATTACAAGGGTCACTTTGTTTTCACTTGTGTGTTTATTATGATCAGTTCTTTTCTTATTTATCTAATGATGATGCTTTGAATGCAATGCAGGGTAGCAAGCAGGAAGACACAAAGATTTTTACTTGGTTCACCCTCACTGGGATACGTCCAAGGAGTATACAACGATGATGTGCCATTGTACCAAATCCACTAAATCTCACTGAAAATTTACAACATTCGGTCTAGATCACTTATATGCCCAGGATTACTGCCTTTACAATGTTTAGGGTCAGCTCAGTATTTTCCCAAGGGTCACTCCCTGTTTCTCTCTCTCTAGCTCACTACCAGTGGAGAGGATCACCTTATTCATATTTCTTTTCTCACTATTCTGGAAAATATCCACTAACATTTTATAGACCTATAGGTCTCTTCATTATTACTAATGAATGCATCCTAAGTTGTATGTAGATGCTCTATTGAAGTCCAACTTTCACTCGTAGATGAATCTCACTTTGCACCGAAGGTATCAGGAAATATTCTAGCTTTCATGCAACCATGAATCACTGCCATGCTTCAACCATACCTAGATCCCTTCTCTAATTCGGCACACAAGTCTCAGTGCGCAAGTTAAAACTGGTGCACAATTTCAACTCAACCACTTGCGCAAAACTAGTTTATGCAAATCCAAACTTGCGCGACTCGCACACTTTTATGCCCAAACCAATATTGGCACACAACCACTAACTGTCGCGCTTCTTCAAAACCTAGCACGCAAGTGTCACCAAACCACTTGTGCGACACCCCCTACTTTAACTCAAAACTTGGGTGACTCCCCTCCTTTCTCGCCCAAACCACTCTGGATGCGCAATAAACAACTAGCACATAACTTCTACTTGCACAACCACACCACCACTTGCGCGACCACCACACCTGTGCGATGGGAGCTATGATTTTCTCTAAGTGTTTAACTCTTACCGAATGAGGAGGGGTCGACCTCTATTTATAGGCTGCGTGATGGCATGCAAGTCTCCTCTCGGCGCGCAAGTCTCAGCGCGCAAGTCTCTGCCGTGCAAGTCACTTGCGTGACCAACCCTAAAACTTGGGTGCCCCTTTATCCCTTTTCCATATTTTGATGTTCTGATCTTGAAAAACATATGGTGCACAATTTTCATCTCCTTCAAGACAACAGTGCACAAGTCCCTTTTCCAAAACCACTTTTCTCCATTTGTCGATTTTCAGGCCCAAAAATTTAGCAAACACTGGAAAACAGCGCCACCTTGTATCTACTCTTTTTTTACCACCTCTAGATCATCCATTACTTTGTTGAAATTCTTGAATCAAAAATGGATAATTAACCATATCCCTTGAACTCTACATGACACCATGAAATCCCCTTTGTCAACAAATTTGTACGTTATGGTTTTCTTTGTCAACAATCACAACATAGATGTCCACTTTGTCAAAAAACGTAATCACCTCAAAAATGATTCAATGATACATTGAGGGATTTTACCAAAACTAATAGACACCATAAAATTATAAATGAATCCTCAGTAATGTTCCATACCCTTACATGAAGTATATCTTTGAAAGGGTGAAAGTGGTATCCTTTTATAAGAGAAGAAAATAGAACTTTTAGAAACACTCATCATTTTTCAATAATTCAATGTCAGTATTCAAGGGTCACTGGATCAAAAGTGGAAAAGTGGTGTTTTAGGCAAGATAAGGTCGAAACAAATCTTATCCACTTATTTGAAAACACGGTTTTAACACGTCTTGTCTATTTCCACTTAGTAAAACTCCTTTTCCCATTTTTACTTTTTACCTGGGTGACTATTTTTTAAGCATAGTAATTATTTTTTAAAACTAAAATTAAAATTGATCTTATTACCTGATTTGAAACTTATAATTTTAAATTTTAAAATTATTTTATTATATAAAATTTCTAAATTCATGAAGATTTAATTTTAAAATAAACACACTTAATCGTGTAAAAATAGTTTATAGAAAAATGAAAATTTTAATCATTAAATTTAAATATAAGACAAATCTATCATTATTACTAATTTTAATGACATAAATTGATTTATTATAAATTTAATTAAAGTTATGATACTTTCAATAAAATCTATAACCAAATTTCACCTTGAAAATACTTTTTTCAAAGAGAAGACCTAAAGTTCAGAAAATGTTGGACATGATATTTATTAGCTCAAAGAATGTGTTAAGATGAATAATTTCATTCCTTGAATACATATTTTATAACTTAAAAGGTTTTTTAAATTAATATTATATACTTACATTGTTATAAAATCATAAAAATAGTAATTTTCCCCAAAACCATATTTTTGACTAAAAATAAATATTTTGATAAAAAATTAAAAAATTCATACTAAGTAAATTTTTATGAGATAAGTCCAAAAATTAATTTTATTTTATAAAATTTACATTTTAAAATTATTAAATTTTATTTTTTAAATAATTTAAAACATAAAGAAGATGACTTTTATTATAATCTTTTTTAATATTAACTCATATTAATTATTTATCTACTAAAGGTAATAACTATTAATTGTATATCATATTAGTGTTTATTATATATTTATTAATAATGTATTATTAATATGTTGTGTCTTGATTTCACAAGATGTATCATGTAACACACTATATTTAACATATTATTTATTTTAAAGGATCCAAAATATCTATTCGTTACATTCTCACTCCCTAAATAAATTGCATACTCATAATTTTAATTATCATTTACTAAGGAAGTAGATAATAGATTCATAAAAAAATCAACACTTATACTATAATGATATATCCACATCATTATCATTGGTAATACTTGAAAACTACTTATCCAAAATATTCTTCTTATGAGTTCTCAGGGACATACCTTTCATAGCTTCATTTCCTTGATCTTAATTCAACCATATACTAAAACAAAAAGGTTATGATAATATCCAAAAAATTTAAAGTATGTGAATATGAAAGTTTAATCATAATATGTATTCTATAATGACACCTTCATTTCAAATTATGATACTTTCATTTCAACTATCTCATACTTTGTTAATCCTATAACTCTCTTTTCTACCTAGGTTACTTTATGTTAGGATATCTTACATTTCTCATCCTAATTCCTCAAATTAACTAGGAAACCAATTCTTCATAGTGGGTTATAAAGTGAATTTTATCAACCAAATAATATCCCTCGAGAGTGTAAAACTAGAAACACAACAAGGGAACATTCACCATACACTAAAATAATGGTTGAGATATACTCAACATAGTCTTTTTAGGGTTATTAACCCTAAATAAATCTATGCTAAAACTATATCCACTTGTAGTATCCATACATGGATTTATTAATAGGAAAATTATCTACTTAAGACTTTACTAATATTTCAGGATATCATCCTATACCTAGATTCATATAGGGTATTTACTAAAGTTATCTAACCCTAACACCATAGTTAACTAAACTAATATTTTAAAATACATAAACTAATTTCCAAAATAAGATAAACATAACATAAATAATACATTAATATCATGATTTAAATAATAAATCTCACAAATAATTATATTTACCGAAGACTTAAGGTTAATTATCTTGGGGATCAGCTATATAAACATCCTTTTTTACTACACTTACAAACATTTCTATATAATCCTGATCCTATAAATCCTTTCCTAAATATCTCACATGATATAATAATATTAATAACTTTGGGAATAGAAATATAATAATGGGGTGATCTTAAAATCTCGGTACGGAATAATATAAAAAAGAACATAATTTTTATATAATAAACATGTTGAAAATAGTGAATAAGAAAAAATATCTTATTTAAAATAACATAAAACAATAAGTGTTAACCATAAACATTAAAGATATACATAACAACTCATACGATAACACTTTTACTATGGAATGAAAAAATAAAATATGAAGCATATAACATGGGTCATGGAATATATGAAAGAAACAGGTGCAATCATAAACACAATATTTCTTATCTATGTGAACCTAGCTACCATCCAATTCATTCACTTATAGAATTATGAGTAGATCTGAATGTCATCACACTCACCCTTTTTGAAACTACCTTCTTTCTAACCATTTCACATAACATTTATATCTTATGAGATATAATCCTTTACCTAATGAATTTGAGGGTGATATGGGTCCCAACCATCTCATAATCCATATATTTGTGTTCTACTTAAAAAATCAATCACCACATCATAAAATAACCCATAGAAAGAAAAATGGGTTTCATGAAATTTCGAAATAATCATATAAATAATCCATGTAAAAAAGAATAATTTTCTTAAACCTTTCAAAAAAATCACATATTGGGTGATCAAAAAATTACTTCATGTAAGATAAACCTTGGAGGGTAAATAAATGTAAAAATACAAAAGTTTTCACAAAACTTTTTAAAATGTTGAAGTGAAAATCACTTTTAAAAATATTTTTGTTAATAAAAAGAGAATAATTTTGAAATCCTTAATATAAAAAGTTCCAAATGAAACTTCCATGAAAATACATAAAGGTTATCAAAAGGAGAAGTGAAAGTACTTTGAAAACATATACTTCTTAAGAGAATATTTAATAATGAAGACTTGAAAAAGACATAAAGTATTCAAAAAAGGGAAGTGAAAATTCTTCGAAATTTTTTAATTTTAAAATAATAATTAATAATAGATAATTGAAAAATAATATAGTTTTCAAAAAGGGAAGTGAACATACTTTGAAAACATTTAACTTTAAAATAATCTTTAATAATGGTGAACATAAAGGCATAATATTTTCACAAAGGGAAGTGAAAATAGTATGAAAATTTTTACCTTTAGAATAATATATAACAATAGATAATTTCAAAATATATAAATTTTTTAAAAATGGAAGTGAAAATAATTTTAAAACTTTTACCATTAAAAGAATCATTAATAATGGATAATTGAAAAAGACATAAAGTTTTCAAAAAGGGAAGTGAAAATAATTTTAAAACATTTAATTTTAAAAAATAATATTTAATAATATATCCTTGAAAAATATTTAAAATCTATCAAAAGAAAATTTGGAGTGGATTATAAAACATTTTATTTATAAAGGATGAAAAAACCTTATAAAATTTTTGTAATAACCTTGTTGAAAACTCACATCCTTAAATAAGATAAAGAAACCTTTGATTTAAAATTAAATAATTGGAATAAAAGGATCATTGGTGATAAATAAAATTTGAGTTTACACTAGGGAAATGTGAAAATTTTTGGGAATTTAAGATATGTACATGAAAGGGAAAATCCATTAAAATTAATGGGAATTATTCTCAATAAAAATTCAATTTAATGAAACATTAAAATCATCAAGGAAGAAGAAATTAGAGTGAAACATGATCTAAATAGAAAATAAGGTGGAGTAAATCATAAAATCATCATAGGTTATAATATAATAATTATTAAAGACAATATATAAAGAAGAGTGATTACGACCTAAGGAAAATATTTGATTCACAAAAACCCCTTACAACCTTTGAAACTTTTGAATCAAAAACCCATGAGAGGCATAAATTTTAAATTAAAATTAAATATAATGAATTATAAAAGTATGATTATACACAATTAAAATAGAAAATTATTCACACCATTAAAAAAGAAACATGGTGTGCAACATACACATGTCTCAAGGGATTCAAATTTGAGACAAAGAAACAATCATGACTTAAGAAAAATTCAAATAAAAACTCCTTTAACGAAATATGGATTTAATTTTAAGTTAATATAATATGAATAATATTAATAAATGAAATTAATTATATAGTTGGTAGTATATAAACCATTTAAAATAAATTATGTTCATAAAAGAACTTGTGTATTAAAGAAGAATGTTTTGAGATGAAAACCTTACCTTGTTTCTTTTCTTAGTTTACAACACTATAAATTCTTATAAAATAAAAATATATAACTTAATAATATATTTAATAACCTTATTCATATATTTTACCACTTATATTACTCATTTAAAATTATTAATTATGGATATATTGGTTAGTTATTTCTTATTTCAACTATCAGGTGTGAAGACCTTTAACTATTTTTACACATTTTATAAGGTTGATGTCGTTACCAAAAATTTTAAACCAATTTAATAATTAATTTATAATTTAAGATATTTTAATATATATATTATAATTATTTATAATTATATTATATCACTCTATAAGTGTTTTAGTTATGCTGTGTGAAAACAGAATTGGTGTGGACTTATTTCAGTGATTTTAGCGAACGAAAAAATATAAATTAATAAAAAGGTTATATACTTAATATAATATTTAAATAACAATATAATAATAATTATTTATAATAATAATACTTTTCATGTTCTTTCAGTCATCCATAATCGTGTTTTAAATCATTTTTCATATAGGTGGTTAAACCGTCCCAAACTTGAACACACTTTAACTCAGTTGGAAAGTATGGTTAAAGTTGTGTTTATTTTGACATAATATCATTATAAAAGAATCATAGTTATATAATTTTTATGTTTTTATTATGTTGAAACATATTTTAAGTTTTTTAGATAATTTATTAAAATATAAACAAAAAATGAAAAACGTTTCATCATGGAGGCGATAATCCGCATATATGCACAATAAGTGTTCCTGTTTCTCAACACGTGATAGGGGGTGAAGGTGGTTATTAAATTTATATTTAACAATAAAAATAATTATTTTATATATAATATTTATTCATTTTTACCACTATTAATACCATATATAAAATTCGATAATGAAAAACCAATGACGTCTCTTCGTGGAGTTGGTAGTCCGCACAATGCACTAATGATGTTCTTTTATTTTTCTAAGTGGATGGAAATGAATAAATAAGAGTTTTAAGATTAATATAACAATATATAATTATAATAATGATACTTAATTCATCATATTATTATGGTCATAATATATTAATAATAATAATATTAATAATAAAATCTTATGATGGAAAAAATATTTACGCTGGAGACTTGAATTTTCCCTTGGAAGTCCCCTTAAAATTGAAGGTATTAGGATAACTATGAATGATCATAGGATTATGTTTGTGGTTAAAATTTTATATTTTAAATGAGTAATTTTAAGGTTAAGTTTAACTTTTAAAGGGTGTAAGTGGCATCCTTTTATAAGAGAAAAAATAACACTTTTGGAAACACTCATCATTTTTCTATAATTCTATGACTCTATTAGAGGGTCAATGACCCAAAAGTAAAAAAAAAAACGGATTTTAAGACAATATAAAGTTGAAAAAATTTTCATTCATTTATTTGAAAACATTTTAAACATTTTTTGACCATTTCAACTTGGTAAAACTCTTTTTACTATTTTTACCTTTTATCAGGTTAACTATTTTTTAACCTTAGTAATTAATTTTTATAACTAAAATTAAAATTGACCTTATTATATAATTTGAAACTTATAATTTTATATTTTAAAATAATATTATCATATCAAATTTCTAAATGAGTGGAAAGTTAATTTTATAATGAAAATACATAATTTTGTAACAACAGTTTTTAGAAAATTGAACCTTTTAATCTTTAAATTTATGTATAAGATAAAGTTATCATTATTACTAATTTTAATGAAATAAATTTATTTATTATAAATATAATAATTTTTTATGATTTCAAGGAAATAAAAAATTGAATATAACCTTTAAACACTTCATTCTAATAGAATACCCAAAACAGTTTTTATTAAACTAACAATTTCATTTAGTTCTAAAAATGTTGGACATGGTATTTATATGCTCAAAGAATATGTTAAAATGCATAATGTTATTCCTAAAATACATATTTTATTACTTATAAGGTTTTCTGAACTTCTAGTATATTCTTACATAGTGATAAAATCATAAAAATTATATATATATATATATATATATATATATATATATATATATATATATATATATATATAAAACCATATTTTCGACTAAAAATAAATCTTTTCAAAAAAAAAAAACAATAAATTTATACTAAGTAAATTTTTATGAGAATAAATCAAAAATGAATTTTATTTTATCAAATTTACATTTTAAAATTTTTAAATTCAATTTTTTAAGGAAGTTAAAATATAAATAAGATGACGTTTATTATAACCCTTTCCGATATTTACTCATATTAATTATTTATCCACTAAAGGTGATAACTATTAATAGTCTACCATCTTAGTGTTTATTATATATTTATGAATAATTTATTATTAATATTTTTTTGTTGTTTTTTTACACTAGTTGTAGAATGCGAAACAAGTTATAGAACATATTATGTATTTTAAAGGATCCAAAATCTCAGGTCATTATAGAGTTTCTTGGGTACCCATGTGTTGTGCTAACCTAGGAAGGGTGTGAGTAAAAATTAGTAGGCCACCACCATTGGTATCTAAAATAATAAATATTCAGGGTAAAAGTGTATTTAGATATACAATTCAAAAATAAATAGTTTAAAAATGATTAAATGTTTTAAAACAACCATTTATTAATTAACCTATGGCCCTCATGCTCTAAAGTGACACCTGAACCAACCAAGCCTGCTTTGGAAAAATTCAGTCATATGATTCATAAAATCATAGGGTGATATATAATTTAAGTAAAAGAAATGGATTTCCATTAATCATTCAGTTCTTATTTCTAAAAAATCATCAACCCAATGTACCCATACTATGTTCAAGTACTGTTAGTGCCCGACACATCAGTTAGAAACCTAAAACATGTATCAATATTATTCATGCCTAAAGCATTAGTCCAACTTCTAAACATGTATTTAGAGCATTATTAATTTTTTTATTTTATACGGTACACCAACAGTGCCTAGAGTATTAGTCTAGCACCCAAATAATAAAGTATTCCATTAGTTTGTAGAGCAACAGTCTAACACACAAACCATATACTATAATATCAATGCCCTAGAGAGATAGTTTGACACCTAAAACATTTACTCATTTTCCAAGGTCCTAATGGAATTTTAAAACCATAGCATGGATCAGAATTTAGACACCTTACACATATCAAAACACTATTCCAAAAACTCTTTGGAAAATAATGGATATCACACAATCCATTTTAAAACATTTTAAATCCACCCTTAAATCTTGGTACTTCCTCCTTAACATAAAAAAACACAACGAAAGAATTAATTCACATAAAAACCATTAAAATATACATGAATGAATTTTCACCAAATAGAAACCACACACTTATTTAAAATAAAAATTTAAAATTCATTTAAAACCCTTTTAAAATCACTTGGAGTTCATCACCTCATTTTAAAATAATATCCACTTTAAAACATAGTTTTCAGCCATTTAAACCTAAAGTTAGATCAAAATACAATTCACATGATTAAAACCATTTAAAAATCCTTATAAAAATTTCAAAAAAATATTAACACATAAAAATATTCCAATTTATCCTTTTAACATGTTATAAAAAATTTATTCCCAAGTCCTACCAAGTTGTCCTTAACCATTATATCAATACAACCAATGATCCTAAATAGTTTAAGCTCATAACCCACTTATTTTAACCTTTAAAACCACACCTTAACATTTTGAAGAATCAACACACCCCATGGGTGGCCATAGGTTTGGTCTCAAAAACACTAATAGACCCTAAAAGATATGTGGAATGTCCAAGGTATCAATTTAATAGCCCAGGATAATGTATTAAAATAAGTAAAAAAATACACCACACATTGGTGTTAAGGAATATACCACATACACATGAAATTAATTATCAATATTGTGGGTAAATCTATTAGAGCACCTACTTTACTAATTAAGCTTTACCAAACATTCCCAAGGCCCTATGAGTTTTCCAAGGCCAATCCAAGTCTCGTACAGACTTTTTGGTATCCAAACAAGCTCCCATTAACTACCTAAGATCTAACATCAAGATAAGAAACAACAATTAATTAATTATAACAACTATAATTAATTAATTAATTAATTAAATTTTGACTTGGTATAATGCCAGAAAACTCACTAGATTATCACGCTGCATCAGAATTGAAGCCAACCATTCTCCAAATACCAATGACATAACCCCAACTACATTATGGTCTAAATACCTGACAAAAAATAATGTGTAATGATATGAAAACATCATATTAGGATCTCCTCTCTTCATGAAAACCAAAAATACCATGATAAATGGTCAATCACACCATGATCCAATGGAATCACTAATAATACCTTAAAAACTCCAAAGAGATGATCCAGAATAACCCAAAATTGAAGGTTATTGAAGGTGTAAAGAGGAGGGAGATACTAAGGGTTATGAACATAAGTGAGGAGGAGAAATGGGGGTTGGAGACTTAAAATATCTATGGGGGGGACTGTCATTTTCCTATTTTTAAAGGGTGCATAGTTTGGCTACATGATTTACTAAACCATGCATCCAATAATATCCAAGATCAACCACTCTGTATAGTTATTACACGCGGTCTCCCAAACCATTTTACAACCATGCATACCCCTATTCAATTCATTGCAAGTGTCTATATAGTTTTCTCACCCCCTCACATAGTTTAACAAACCATTCCCATATAGAAACTGAGATACATAGTTAAGGTGTATAGTTACCACTAACCGTGTGCTAACTGTGTGCCCCATAATGTAACTCAAAAAACCCAAAATCTAGGACCCAAAACCAAGAGACACTAAAAAAACCTCCAAAAAGTATAATAAACTTCATTCCAATACCAAATTACGTCTTTTAGAGGTTCCAAACCTCATGATTTCACTCCGATGCAAGGTTTATAAATCAACCCATCCGCCAAACCAAAATTTCAAAATCTTCCTCAAATCCTGAGCACCCATATGGATTAAGGGTTTTAAAATTTCCCCACCATAATGATTCTCATACTTGAGAATCCTTGGTTGTCACAAAACAACTCGGGTTAACCCTGAACCGGTCACCCAAGCCGATCCACAACAAGGCTTGAGAGGCATTCCTGATCCTCTCGAGCTGACGACAAGCACCTGAGAATTGACAGAGACAATGGGAATGATTTCAACCAATAAAAATAAATACAATTAGTGGAAATAATGAAGAGAAACTCAGAATAAACAAACCTAACAAACAAATAAATAAGATCTGTAGAAGATAACACTAACCGAACTCGACAACCAAAATAACTCCATATGACACTAAGGGTAACTCTCCAACTCGACGATCAAACACCACCTAAGGCGAACGCAACCAAGCTGGAACCTTCCCAAGGGATAACAATATAAAATAACTATATGCATGAGTATTAAAAATCAGTAGGCTAGCCCAATATCTATTTCCAATTCACTTCCTTTAAAATAAAAGAAACATCCATTTTCAAGTTTTAACTACAATGTATAAAAGTAATGTTTTCTACATGTTACTAAAAAACAAAGTATGAGTCATTTCCCTCATTCATTTCTCAAAAACCCAAGTCAATATTTTATTGAGACATTAGAATTTTCAAAGGGAAAGTGAAGCTTACATTTCAAATTTGCGCAAAAGGATAAAACACTTTTCTTTGAAAACAGTTTTCATAAGACACATTAAAACCACACATCACTTTCTAGTAGAAAAAACACTTCACATGAAATCACTACAATAGTTACACAACAAGGGAAAAGAAAAGAAAATGTACATATAAGAAACACATTCAACACTGCTAGTACTAAGAATGAGTAGGAATAGGTGAACCCAGGAGATCAAGAATAATCTAGAATACACCAATATGTGAGACCTCATCCTCATTAACATGTCACACACGATGAAATCAAAATGCTCAAATGCTCATCCAACCTTTCTTAGGAATGCCAAGGGAAAATCCCATAGCAATAAACCCAAACATATCCCCCTACTATGGGCCACTAGTTAGTATCATAAACTACTGGTGTGACAATCATTCTTAGAATAATCTCTCAATATTCTAGGTTCCCATGTCTCAAGTATTTAGAAAAGGGGTGAGACAACCGATTCCAACCAAGAATACAATCATTGTATATATAATAATAATAATGCACAACATGTCTCACCCCGAGTCTCCTCTAGGACTATTCTCATGCCTTAAAATAAAACAATAATAATGGGTTCCAACTAAATAACCATAAAATTAGATTTAGAGAATCCCCTAACAGGAACCTCCCACCCATTTCATACAACTGAGGCATGAGGAACATCCAATGGGGGTTTTCTTAATAAATATTTCTCACAAATTTCACCAAGGTTCCAAACAAGCCTTAAGTTCTATCCACAAAAACATCATTTTTAAGAGAAATAAACTATCTTTCAGAAAGAGTGTAAACACACTGTTTTACATTTCATGACCATTCATAAAATAATTCATTTAAATCCCTCATACAATGTTTAAAAACCAAATCCAATTTTATTAAATTTCCAAATGGGCCACAATCCATTATCACCTATCAACCACTTTCAAAGCCAAACACACACTCCTTTTAAACATGAAACCACTTGAAACAATTTCAAGAAACCCAAGATCACTATTTCACAAGTAAAATATTTATTAATGATTCCAAACCATCCTCTACATACCAAAAATTTCTTACAAAAGCCAACCAGGAATTTCATAAAATGCATTGTGTGCAATATTTAACAAGACAATTCTATTCATCACATAAAAAATACTAAAACACAAATTTTCATGCTAAAAAATGAAAACAATAATCATACTTCAATATTTATTAATTAAATAAAGTGAAAAAATCATGAAATAAATGAATCTTAAATTAAAAAAGAAGTGAAAGGGAAATCCTACCTCGAAACCAAGGTGTGATGAAATGACGCGCGTCCAAAACCACACGGTAAGGGATAACGTACTACAAAACAAACACTAAAGACTCAAAACACAAACAAAAACCCAAATTAAAGTATGAGAAACCAAGCGTCTGAGAGAAACCCTCACCTCAAAACTAAAGCACCATGACAACACAAACCCAACACTACCTCCTGAGGGTTTCAAAAATCCTAAACCACCCAAAACTAACCCTCAATGTGAAAAAATCTCAACATAAATGAAGAAAAAGTGAAAATAAAAAGTAGAGGGATATATCGAAGAGGTTACGCATGTCCGAAATGAGGTCGCTGGCCTGACGCGTGTCGACAGGGGCTGTGCGCGCCAGGAAGAAGCCATCAAAAACGGTGGGAAAACAGAATCTCTTCAGGAGGGTGAGAGGTGATGGCAGAATAAGTCATTGGAAGGGTGCAAGATAGTGGGAGGAAGGCCGGAGATGGTGCGGTTGACCAGTGAAAGGTGCGTCAGCCAGCAGGGGCCGCACCAGAGGGTGTCACACCTACCAGCAGAGGTCACGTTGGAAATTACCACGCCAGCCAGTAGGGGCCTCACTTGGGGTGTGACGTGCCGGGGAAACAAGGGTCGCAATGGGGGTATTGATCCAAGAAACATATGGGAGGTGCATTGGAGGTCGCTGAAGCAGGGACTGCGACAAAGGGGAAGACTGGTGCTGTGCGTGTAGGCTAGGAGAGGGCCAGATAAGGAACTGGCTGGTGTTGGGATGTTGTGACGGGAAGGTGGTGGGGAGGTCGAAGCATCTGGGTGTTCTGGGCATGAATAAATGAAGGTTGAGGACTGAGGAGGTGTGGCGGGTGGTCGGCCGGAGTGGGGAAGAGGAGGTCAGGCCACTGGGTTGCGAGGCAACTAGATGGGAAGGAAGTGCTGCTGGAGAATAAGCCGACTGGTGTTGCACACTGAAGGAGGGTAGGGCGCGTCCGGGGAAGCAGGAGGAAGGCCAAGTCGCTGGGGTGCACTGCAAGGAGGTTGAGGCCTCGCTGCATGAAGAGCCGGGGGAAATCGAGGGTTGCGTCTGATCGCGCAGCACTTTAAGAGAAAATGGGGGGGGGGTAGCATAGGAAACCCTAAAAAGGGGAGAATATAAATAAAAAAAACTAATTAAAACACATTAGAATAATAATAATAGGAATACCTTAATGATAATAATAATAGGAATAATAATAATAATAATTATGATGATAATAAAAGGAATAATAATAATAGTAGTAATAATAATAATAATAACTATAAAATAAAAATAAACAAGGTATTCATATCATTTTAATAATAATAAATTTTTTAATGATAATAAAAATTTTAAATGAAATAATTAATTAACATTTATTTATTCACTTTAATTCTTCAAAGATGAAAAGGCCACATATTTGCCTGGGTGAAGCCGCGCGGTATTTCGCTTCGCCCGTGCGTCCAATGACGTCGAACCCAAAACACACATTTTTTAATAAAAAAATCATAAATTTCATCCGGGACTCACCCTAGACCCCAAATAAAATATTTAAAGGCAGAAAAATAATTAAATAAATTTATACAAATGGGTCGGGGTGTAAAAATTCTCCCCACCATAACGATTTCTGCCCTTAGAAATCCATAACACTATCCAGCTGATCGATCAACACCTAAGGATTCCACATAAACACAATCCAACCTCTTAGGCCAAGGACATTCCATCGACCACCAATGGGACTGAGCCCTATGGCCCAAAACAGATCACCAATAGATGGGAGGCCTGAATGGATTCCCCACCACAAGAATTCAACTAGCATCTGATAACGACTTATGAGAAAACCCAAAGAAACTCATGGTGGGTCTCCCCACCATAAAGAACCAACCCATACATGGCCAAATAGAAAAACTAACTTAGGCCTGAACCGGGCCTTACTCAAGATAGAAAGAACACAAAAAGAGTATTTAAGACATTAAATTCCATCCGAAAGGGATAAGAGTTGAACCGAAAACTCTGCACAAACTAAAAACCCTAACCCCTCAGGCGGGGAGGGAGGGCCCAATGATTGGATCAATGAAACTACGACAGAAAATTGCTCATGACTAATCAATTTGAGATGGAAACAAACCAAAGCCACAACTAATTCACCTAGGTGGTCCACACAAGGATAGTGATCAACAAATAGCATCAAAAAAGGCACAATTTCTAACATTTCATGAGGGATAATTCCATCATAATTTTTTGTGACGAGAGAAAATTCACAACGATAGAGAAACCAAAACAGACATGCTAAAACTAACTCACCACAATGACAGAGGCACAACCTTAACCAATCTTCTTAAAATTATTCCAGGGTTCCTGACTATGTACCAGATTCACTCCGAGGCCTTTTGGCTAGAGCTCTGATGGATGAAGCACCTCTTTCCTCATAGTCAAGTTCTGATAATCCTAATAATAAACATACATCTTTTGATATTATAGATGAAAGGACAAAATTTTGAAATGAAAACCACACTTTCATTGAAAACCAAAGTTCATCAAAAGACCCATGACATTCCCATACATTTCAAAATCCAAAACAACATCTGTACACCTGCCATGATAAGATATTACTTACACTGAAAGGAGTCATACACAAGAAACTTTAAACAAAAACCCAACAAAACATCACTTATGAGAACTTCCTCCAGGATGTTTTCTAGAAACGCCCTGACAAAATTGCCACAAGTGACCCAAACATCCACAAGCATGACAGGGATTAGGAGAACTTGGGAAGGATGGCCTCTTGTGACCCAGAATTCCACACTGATAACACACGAGGATCTCTTTCTATGAATATGTTGATGAAATATCCTGAGGCCTTTATATTCCAGGACTTGCTCCATTAAATTTCAATCACTTCCCCATATCCTTTACAGAATTCTCACCCCTACTCATAAGAATTAGAGGGAGGGCTACTTCGAGCACTCCTGCCATCATGGCTTCGACATGAAAAGATTGTCTCACCACATCGGAAAAAGAAGTTAGGTTGGACTCTGACACATTTAACTATTGATTGGGGCAGAGGCCCACCTCTAAATGCAGAGCCTTCATGGATTCATCTATGGAACACCCTAAATCATAAGGAACTAGTTCCAAAAAGCAATGGAAATACTACAACACTGATTGACCACCCTGTTGTAGATAACACATATCCATCCCCTTTTCACCCTTTACCTCTTAGAGAAATACTAATGGATGAACAAATCCTTGAAAAAATCATAAGTAATCTCTCGATGGGGTTTGTTATGAGACACTGACTTCCAACACATCCACGGTGAACCTTCAAGCATGAAGGTTTCAAACTTGACCTTCAACGACTTGGGAAACTCAATGAGGTTAAAGTCCATTTCAATCTTATGCATCCACTCCTCCACTACAGAAGGATCTTCTTGACCATAAAAGAGAGGTGGATCTAGCTTCTAAAACTCAAGCATAAAATACTTAGGTTGATCAACCGTACTATGATCACCCATTGAAGCTTATAGGGGATATCCGCTGGACAAGAAGAGTTAAGAACCCAATCAAGGCCAAATCAATAAATAAAAATCCTAAAAATCAAACACCACATAGGTGAAAATATCTAAACATGAGAAAACAAGCTATCATAACATCCAAATTTTCCTTTTGAAAACATCATTAATTTAAAAAAAGTTTGGTGGGTTAAACACTCGCCATTGGTATTCTTTAGAGTCTTACTCACATTGATGTTTCTGTGCCACCCCGGGCATCCATCCTCCATACCAAACATCTGTTCATATTCCAACATACCATTATGCATGTGAGAACCCCTAAGAATACCAAGGCCCAAACAAAACAACTTTATTTTCCAAAAACAAACCATTTATCCCATTTCTTATAAAACAATCCACAAATTAAACATGTCATTTCAAACAACCATTTTTCAAAACCAAGTTTTCTGATTCGAACAAATTTTAGAAGTCAAAGGAGACCCAAAAAAAAACTCAAATAGGGAACTAGTGTCAGTGGGTGACTTGACCATATGGTTGGTGGCTATATGAAAAACATGTCACCGACACAGAGAGAATTTTAGGACCATGCCCCTAGCTCCACATGGATTGCCAGGCCTTGTGGCTCATGAGGACTATTGGACCAACTACCATTATTCTATCCTAATCAAAAAACATTCCATAAAAACCTAAAGAAACTAATTAAATCATATTTCCCATGGAAACCTGAGGATCAGAACGAGCAAGAGTTTGCGACGCTCTTCCCGCACCTACCCCTCGAGTCCCAAAAATCCTACACCATCTACCTTGAAATACAAAATAACAAAGGGTGCTCTGAAAAGTGAGGTCTTCTAAGAGATGACCTCCTCTTATACCATTTTGTCATGAACCAACTCAGGTCAACCCTGAACCGGTCACCCAAACTGATCTGCGACAAGGCCTGAGAGGCGTTCCCGATCCTCCCGGGCTGGCGACAAGCACCAGGGCATCGACAGAGATGATGGGAATGATTTCACCCAATAGAAATAAATAAAATCATAGGAAATAATAAAGAGAAACACAGAATAAAAAAACCTAAAAAACAACTAGAAAAGAACTGTAGAAGATAACACTAACCAAACTCGATGACCGGACTAACTCTGTGTGACCCCGCAGGTCACTCTTTGACTCGATGATCAAATGCCTCCCATGGCGAACACACCCAAGCTGGAACCTTAAAAAGGGATAAAAATAGAAAATAACTATATGCATGAGTATTAAAACTCAGTAGGATATCCTGATACCTATTCCCAGCTCACTTCCTTTAAAATAAAATAAACATCCATTTTAAAGTTTGAACTATAATGCATAAAATTAAGGTTTTCTACATGTTACAAAAAAACAAAGTACGATTAATTTCCATCATTCATTTCTCAAAAACTCAAGTCATTATTTTAGTGATACATTATAATTTTCAAAGGGAAAGTGATGTTTAAATTTTCAATTTGAACAAAAGGATAAAACATTTTTATTTGAAAATAGTTTTTGTAAGCCACATTAAAACCACACATCACTTTCTAGTAGAAAAAAAATTACACATGAAAGATCTACAATAGTTACACAATAAGGGAAATGAAAAGAAAATATATATACAAGAAACATATTCAACACTGCAAGAAATAAGAACAAATTTACATAGGTGAACCCAGGATATCAAGAATAATACCAAAGACACCAATACATGAGACCTCATCCTCATTGACTTGTTACACATGATGAAATCAAAACGCTAAAACACTTGGCCATCCTTTCTCTGGCAGTCCAAGGGAAAATACCATAGCAATGAACCCAAACATATCCACCTACTATGGGCCATTGGTCAGTACCATAACCTACTAGTATGACAATCATTATCAGAATATTCTCTCAATATGCCAGGTTCCCATGTCTCAAGTATTTAGAAAAGGGGTGAGCCAACTGTTGCCATCTGAGCATCCAATCATAGTATATAATAATAATAATAATAATAATAATAATAATAATAATAATAATAATTCACAATAGGTCTCACCCCGAGTCTTCCCCAGGACCATTCTCATGACTTAAAATAAAAAAATTATAACGGGTCCCAACTTAATAACCTTAACATTAGAATATTATAATCCCCTAACAAGGACCTCCCACCCATTTCATACAACTGAGGCATGAGGAACATCCAATGGGGGTTTTCATAATAAATATTTCTCACAAATTTCCCCAAGGTGCCAAATGAGCCTTAAGTTCTATCCACAAAAAATCATTTTTAAGAGAAATAAACTCTCTTTTAGAAAGAGGTAAACAATCCATTTTATATTTCATGACCATTCATAAAATAATCTATTTAAATGCCTTATACAACATTTAAAAACCAAAATCATTTTTATTAAATTTCCAAACGAGCCATAATCCATCGTCACTTGTCAACCACTTTCAAAGACAAACACGCACTCCTTTTAAACATGAAACCACTTGAAATACTTTCAAGAAAACCAATATCACTATTCCAAAAGTAAGATATTTATTAATAATTCCAAACTATCCTTTGGATACCAAAAATTTATCATAAAATCCAACTAGGCATTTCATAAAATGCATTGTGTGCAATATTTAACAAGGCAATTCTATTTATCACAAAACAAAGCCTAAAACACAATTTTTTATGCTAAATAATGAAAACAAGAATCATACTTCAATATTTATTAATTTAAAAAATTGAAAAAAACATGAAATAAATGAATCTTGAATTAAAAAGGAAGTGTAAGGGAAATCCTACCTTGGAACCAATGCATGATGAAACAACTTGCGTCCGAAACCATGTGGTAAGGTCCAATGTAGTGAAAAAAACACCAAGGACTAAAAATACAAACAAAAACCCCAATTAATGTGAATCTGGCGGTGGGGAGAAAACCTCACCTCAAAACTGAAGCACGATGACAACGAAAACCCAACAATACCTTCCGAGGGTTTCAAAAATCATAAACCACTCAGAACGAACCCTAAATGTGAAAAACCCCAACATAAATGAAGGAAAAGAGAAAATAAAAAGTAGAGTCCTATACTGAAGAGGGTACACATGTCTGAAAGGAGGTCATTGGCCGGGCGTGCGCCAACATGGGCTGTGTGCACCCAAAAGAAGCCCTCAAAAATGGTCGGAGGATAGAATCTCATTGGGAGGGGGAGAGGTGCCAGCTGGATAAGTCCCTGGAAGGATGCGGGATGGCCTAAGGAAGGACAGGGAAGGCATGGTTGGCTAGAGAAAGATGCTCCAACAAGTAGGGGTCGCACCGGAGGGTGTCACACCCGCCAACAGGGGCCGCGCTGGGAATTATCACTCTGACTAGTAGGGGCCATGCTAGGGGGGGGGGGGTATCGCGCTAGGGAAACAAGTGTTGAACTAGGGGTATTGAGATGAGAAATAGATGGGAGGCACACTGGAGGTTACTAAAGTAGGGGCTGTGACTATGGGGGAAGGCTGGTGTTGTGTGCGCAGGCTAGGAGAGGGCCAGATGAGGAAGTGGCCGGTGTTTAGATGTTGCGACAGGAGGGTGACGGGGAGGCTGAAGCATCTGGGTGTGCTGGGAACACTACAAGGGAGGTCGAGGTATGATGAGGTTTGGCATTGTTCGGCTGAAGTGGGGTGAAGGAGGTCGGGCTGCTAGGTTGCAAGGTGGCTGGATTGGGAGGGCGCACCGTTGGAGAAGAAGTCGGTCGGTGTTTCATGCTGAAGGAGGGAAGGGCGCGTCTAGGGAAGCATGAGGAAGGCCGAGTCATTGGGGCACACTATAAGAAGGTTAAGGCCTCTCTGTGTGAAGATCAGGGGGGAAGCGAGGGCTACACCTAATTGCACCGCACACCAGGAGAAAACATGGGGGGGGGGGGAAGTACAGGAAAGCCTAAAAAAAGGGTAGAACATAACTAAAAAACCATTTAAACACATTTACCTTAATGATTATGATAATAATAATAATAATAACAATGATAATGATAATAAAATGAATAATAATAGTAATAAAAATAAAAATAATCATAATGATTAAATAAAAATAAACAAGGTATTCATATCAATTTAATAATAATAAAAAATTTAATGACAATAAAAATTTTAAATTACATAATTAATTAACATTTATTTATTCAATTTAATTATTCGAAGATGAAAAGGCCACATAGTTTCTTGGGTGAAGCCACACGACATCGCGATCTGCCTGTGCGTCCAATGACGTCGAACCCAAAACGTGCAATTTTTAACAAAAACTCTAAAATTTCGTTCGGGACTCACCCCAGACCCCAGAAAAAATATTTAAAGGTATAAAAATAATTAAATAAATTTATACACATGGTTAAAGGTGTGATATTGGTGGTCATCCACCTGTACTATCCAATGTATATTGATTTCTGATTTAAATCTAAAAGGGATCATTCCACTCTAAACACTTAAAAACATTCCCATACCTCAATCTTCAACTCAAGCCACTCAAACAGTGAAACCTAATCCAATGTCAATTTTCAAAACTAAAAGACTAAGATGAAACTTACCTAACCCCATCCATCTCAAAACATATATGGTGTCATTTCTTAATAACTTGCTGGGCCTATGGTGCTCCACACCATAAAATCCAGCTTATATCTATAAACTTATGATTCTTGGCACCTACTCCATTGAAAAAGACCATTGGAATCCCAAAATTGCAATCCCACAATGTTCTTGACATGGTTCTCAACTTAACACAACCAAAAATCCATGAAAACACCAATCAAACATTGAAACCCATCCTCATCACCAAAAACCAACTCGAAAGGATTCATACCCTCCACCCATTCATGAACTAAGAACAACCATATTTTCCTCAAAATCCTAATTAAAATTTCCAATGTGGTCCCATCATTTACAAAATGACACATCAGAGTTTTTTACAACTTAACAAATTCATCTCATTTTCCTACCCAAGTTAGACTTTTCTGGGCCGATATGTCCTGAAAATATTCATCTCCCACTACTAATGCATCGATAACTTACCAGATCAAGATTCCTTTATGCTCAGAGTCAACATGTGTATTCAATCACAAGAGTTTACAAAATACTGGGGGGGGGGTGGATTGTAGTATATAAAATTCAAACTTACCAATTTTCCAACATGTTTAAGGAAATTTATTAGAAAAAGTTTATCAGAAAAAGATTCGTACTGATGAACTTTGTAATTAGAGTTAGAAATAGTTTATAATAAATATTAAAAACATTTCTAAAAAAACATAGATAAAATATATAAAAACATGTAATTAACAAATATAACAATGTAATGCAGGTTTTATAAAGAATGCAAGAAATATTATATAACCTTTATAAAAAAAGATATACACTTTAACCTAAAGTGATAATGAAGTCTCTAAACCCAAATTTAGGTATCCATTACTTAACCCATAATAAGGTATGTCTTACAAGACTTGGAATCTCTCAATCATAATGACTAGAAAAAATCTATTTCCCCATCCTTAGGAACCCTCAATCTAGCTGACTAGATTGAATTTTATCTCTCTAACTTCAAGATCCCTCGATCTATCAGACCAAATAAAACAACAATTATAACAAAATATCTTAAGGTATTTACAAAGATTACCTTACAAGTTATGACTTAAGAAAAACTCTCTAAAAATTACAAAGGAATCACACTCACTAACAAGATGTTAAAAAAATTTCACAATTAACTTGAGACCATCAATGTGAAAAAGATAATTCTCCTTGAGGATGAAACTATATTTACAAATGACCTCAAATGACCATATTCCATATTTCTCCAGAGTAATTGTAATGACATCAGGAAAAATTCTTCTTGACTAGATTGGTTCTATGTAATGATGTTCTGTTTGATGGTTATCATGATGTATCACTATTAAAATACATGAATGCTCATTCTATTAGAATAAAAATCCTTTTCCAGTAACATTATTTTTCTTTGACTAGAAGGATTATTAAGTGTGTATCTAGTAAACATATCTGTTTTCATATGATAAAGTATATCTGATAGAATTGGTAGAAATCCATCCCATGGAATTTACTATACTTTATCTGTTAGCATTTATAAACCTTCCATCTGATGAACTTGTATATGTCTATATGATATACTCAGTACATGTCTATTTGATATACTCATTATAGATCTCCATATGATAAAAACAATGTTCTCTATCCGGTAAAACTGAAAACTTTCCTACAAAAAATTTGTATATCTTGGGAAAAAATGTTAGAAAAATATAAATAACTAAAGTGTTAATTGTGATTTTCAAAATTAAAGGTAGAAGGAAGTATTTTAAATAAAAAATGTGATCACCCAAAAACACCCAATAAATACATACCTAAATTCTAGTAATATTCCACAGTTGATCCACTAACCATCCATTTCTACCACTATGTCACACTATGAACAAGGACACACCATCAACTTGATCATGATTGTGTCACCTAAAACCATCCTGGTCTGAGAATGACACTCAAACCTATCCTCTGTCATGTTTAAGTGTATACCTAGCATTCATTGAGGTATATTTATGTACTCAAACCCACTTATTCTCTACTAAGAAACGCCAAACTGATCATCTATCAATCATTCTCATTCATTTTGACCCCCCTCTTATGTGGGTATCTTTACCATAACTAAAATCCTACCCCCACCACAAGATCATCCATTTTTTCACATTACTAAACCACTTTCACATCTTCAAACCCCATGCTCTGTCCGTCACTAAACATGATGGTCAAAAGGGGCTGAGACCACTCACCATTGAGTGTCTCTCCAAAATGTAACCAACCCCTGATCATAGATCATGGGACCATCACTCAGGATACCCTTTTAAAAATCTTCCAAAAATAAGGTTCACACTTTTGAACAACCACTAGTGTGATCCACACTACCCAACTCATCCTTAACCACATATTAGAGAATACAACTCACTGAAATAACATGCATGTCACTCCTCCTAAGCCCCACTTCCCTACCTAACGCATTAACCTCTAAAGTTCTTAATGAGGTTCAACCTGGATTATCTATTCCTTTGTACATGATCTTTCCACATTATCCTTCCCAATTTTGGAACATCCTAATTCTCAATAAATATCCTCAGGATACCACTCTTGTAAGACTCTCATTACACCCACTTTGGTCCTCATCCTACTCATGTCTTCCTGCTTAATTCAAGCATCATAGGAATATGCTTCTACAATTCCTCATCCATAAGTCAAGAGACAAAGTGTGTCACCACATGATCATGTATCCTAGATTCCATTAACTCTTAAATGTTACACACACCTATTTAACTCAAAAAAAAACTTTTTTTGACTATAGTGAGTCATGTAACATAGAAAATCATCTCACAAACCAAGACACTAACCATACCTTTCCCGCATGCTTGTTTCTACCAACACAGATCATCCTTGGTGACTCCAAACACTAGAGAAAACTAACTTAAGCTAGAAAAATTTGAATTCCAACTCAAGATCTGAGCATCACGAAAAATTTCTAGTGGGTTCACTTATGCTCTCATCGCATTTCAAAATATACATCCAGAGTTAACCGGGCTAGGCACCTAACTAGTCCCGCCCTAAAAAATCTCCCATGCTACTAAAGCATTAGTACTCCTAGTTCTTTTCACCTCAAAGAAACTATAAATTTCTACATGCCACATACCAAAACCCCCTTAAGGATGTTTTTATCCACATCCAAAATCTATTATCCCATCTTCAAAACACCATGTTTACCACTTCAGTTGGTAACTATTTCAAACCTGCATGTATGAAAACACACACCCTAAGAATTTTCAATGCTCCCAATCTAGATTATAACCACCAAGAACATCCTACATAAACATATTTTACCTAGGTTAGGCATTTGAATGAGCTTTCCCCTCAGGAAACGAAACAAAAGTCTAAATCACTAATACCTAAGTGATCCTTGTCCAAAACAAAATAAATATTATTCATCCAAACCCTATACTAGGTAAAACACTTCAAGATCCTCTATCAAAACCCTAAAACATTCACCTATTTAGATGAGCCCGTAAGGGGAACCACATGCGCTAGGGTTTCCCCCTCATCGTCGCCTTCTCCTTTCAATTTGAGATGGTGCGACTACCCTCCTCAGCTCGGTGATATTGGGGCGGCGGATCCCCTACTGTGGTGGTTCTTTGGCTCGACCATCTGGACTTCCTTCACCGTTCTGGCCTGCTCCTCACATGAATACTCTTGAATGTATAAGGTTTCCATGGAGGCATGGTGACAGATCTCAGACGTTTTCCAGCTCTAGCGGCCTATGGATGTCACCTCTTCTCTGGTCTGTGCTAAAGGTGGTATGCCGTGTCTCTGCGGGTGCCATGGTTGGTGGCGACGAGTTCTGATATGATGGGATCTACTATGATGGGTCCTCCTTCATGCACTCTGGTGATGTTTTGATTTTTATTTTGTAGAAGTTTTTTGATTTTGGATGCATTTTGGTGGGTTGTGTAATGGTTTTCAGTGAAGATCCTTTGGCGATCTGGAATCGGTGCTGATCTTTGAAAATTGTTGGTTTGTTGACTTCGTGAGTTGGTGTTGGAGTCTCGGTTCAGTTGATTCCTGGTATTTCGGAATTTTCAATCATGTTGTGTTCCCTGTGGAGGTGAAACTGTGCATATTGGAGTGTGTTGGTGATGTTTTAGTGTATTGGTGGAATGGTTTTTTGAGTAGTCTGTTGGAATGGTGATGCACCCGGACTCGATCACATAGAATGACCCCCTAAGGAGGTTTCAAAGCTGGCCGTAAATCTTTTCATAGCTTTATGGATTTAGATGTTTGAGAGGGTATGACTTTAGCCATTTAATCGGGCCTATAATTTGACACATGACACTTTCTTTTCATACAGTCATGCAGTGGTGGATGCGTTTTCATGATCAAATTCTGGGGAGGGGATGCTCCATGTTGTTAGTTTGGTTTACTCTCTATGTCCTCTAGGTTTTCATATGTCTTAAGTCAGTAAAGTCTGTTTGGGTTCACCCTTATTCCCTTAAAAGGGGGCTCTATTATTATAAAAATAAAAATTTGAAGGCCTAAAACATTCACCTATGACTAATTCACCCAAATTCTCTCACAAATCATTCAACCCCCCACACAGGTCACCCTAAAAAGTTAAGGGTGCCAACTCCATAAACTTGAGTCACATCAAAGAATGTAATTTGGTTCTCCCACCTAACCCTACCATTCAAGTCTCACAACAAGTACTAGGTCCGAACACCTAGGTCTAATCCAAATCTTAGAAGTCCACAACTCACAGGGCATCAAACACTCTCCCATAAAAATGTCATATAACATCAAAATTCCAAAAACCCATCTATAAGGACTCACTTATGAAAGATATTATATTCAAAACCAACGACCCAAAACTAGGGCACCTTCCCTCTCTAAAAATATACACATTAGAATAATACCTGGAGGATTATATCACACAACCAAACTCAAAAAATAACTACCCACAAGGGGTCCAACAATCAAGATGGCCTACCAAGGTCACTACACCTGCTATGCAGGAGGAGCACATCATCATCCTTATCATCAAGCATCTCACCATAGATACACATGACCTAACATTAGAAGGAGAGCCATATACAATTCAACATATTTAAGTATAATACCACTAAGTACTTATATGAGAAAACACTGTATGAGTAGTTGTTGACACTTTAAATGACAAAGCCTTAGTCATCGGTGAAATCACACACTAGCAGTCCTATAACATGTGAATCTTACATGCCTATCATGGTGCATGAGATGCATATTACCTATACAGTCCAAGATTCAAAACCAAATCACTAGCCTCTTTTTAATAGTACAAGATATAGGAATCCATCATAAATTAAAACATCCAAAACACATGTGCATCACATAAGGTGAAAATCATATAAAACCATAATATCAAATACCAAGAACAAAAATCCCATATCCCTGGTAACCTATAATTCCTATTGGAACAAGTGTTCTTGATGCACCTGCCTGATATCCATCATAGGCTCCAATGAATCCATAATATTCAGTCTACCAAATCCCAAAATCATATGATAAAAGAAAAATAAATGATTTGATACCACTTTGTAACGTCCTATCCCGGTTTACTCTGTAACAGTAACCATACCATTTCTCCACATGACCTCAGACACACCTCCCTATATTCCAGAGATTTCCGACTAGTAGTTAGGGTCTAAGGTAGTACCATGGGGAGACTATACCCCTAATAAGAGTGTGAAATAATAGATAAAACAACCAAGTATCATATACCAATGATAATAATCAGAGTACACAGGAATAAATAAATCACAATATCTCAAAATAAACTAGAAATACAAGCAAATAAATATAAACATTATTGAACAACTAATAAAATATAGTAAGGTCCTAAATAGCCATGCCATCCATAAAAATGACCACCCACTTAGATAATTCCATAAACATACCAAAATTAAATAAAATGAAAAAGGTATTTATTATATTTTTAAGCTAAATCTCATCAAGTATCCTGATACCATATAATCTATCATGCTTAATCATGCAAAAAGTCAACCCAAGAATCACCCCAATCTTGTTCTTTTAATAAACATGTGAGAGCTAATCAGGTACCCATTTGAAATGAAATCCCAAGTAGGGTGTGAGTATAACCCAATAGTCTACTAGTAATGATGTCTAATTAATGAAATAACCAATTAGGGAAACTGTGTATACAAATATAAAATGAAAAACTAAAGAGTTCATAAATGATGAAACATTTTAAAACAATCATTTATTAATTAACCTGTGGCCCTTGAGTTCTAAAGTAAAACCCAAGGTGAACAAACTTTCTTTGTCCAAATCTAGTAATTAGAGCCATTAAATCATAGTGTTATACATAATTTGAGTAAAATAAATGGATTTCCATTAATCATTTAGTTCTTAGTTAAAAAAAAGAGTCAACCCAAGGTACCCATACCGTGTTCAAGTAATGTTAGTTCCTGGAGCATCATCGTGGCACCTAAACCATTTATCGATATCATTCATGCTTGGAGTATCATTCTAGAACCTAACTATGGATTTTGAGCATCTGTCCAAATATCATTCCATATAATACACCATCAATTCCCAGAGTATTAGTTTGGTGCCCAAACCACAAATTATACTATCAGTGCCCTTAGAATTAGTCTAGAATGCAAACCATATAGTACACCACCAGTGACTTGGAGAGCCAATATTACACATAAATAACTTCCTAATTTTCCAAGGTCTCAACATACCTTTAATACCATTTCATGTCTTGGAACACCAAGCCCTAACACATATCTAAATACTATTCCAAACACTCTTTGGAAAATAATGGTTATCATAAAATTCATTTTATAACATTTCAAATCCACCCTTAAAACTTAGGTCTTTCTCTTTAATATCTAAAACATTAAAAAATCCATCATTTCCATCAAAACACTTAAAAAAGAATCAAGAAATTTTCATCAAAGGGGAAACCAAACACTTAATTCAAATAAATATTTTAAATTCATTTAAAACCGCTTTTCAAAATCACTTGGAGGTGAACACCTCATTTTAAAATAACATCTAGTTTAAAACATAGTTTTCACCCATTGAAACCCAAAGATGGATCAAAATCCAACATACACAATTAAAACCATATCAAAAGACTGATAGTAATTTTTCAAAAGGGTAGCATATAAAAATATTCCAATTCATCTTTTCAATATATTATAAAACATTTATTCCGAATTCATAACAAATATACCTTAAACATTATATCAAGACAACCATTGAGAATAACTAGTTTAAGATCATAAACCACCTATTTTACCATTCAAAACCCCACACTAATATTTTTAAGAATCTACACACCCCACAGAAAGTCATAGGTACAGTCTCATAAACACCAACAAACCAAAAAAAAATCATGGAAGGTCTAAGGTATAGATTTAAAACCCCAAGCTAATTTATTAAACAAAGTAAGAAAACTCACCACACTAGAGAGTTACATCACATTACACATGAACATGGAAATGAATTATCAAGATTATGTTTAAAGCTATTAGACCACGTACCACATTAATGAATCTTTAATAACAATTTTCAAGGTCCAACAGCTTTTCCAAGGCCCATCCAAGACTCGACCAAACTCCCCGACATCCAAAGGTGATCTCAATAATGACACGAGTTCTAACCTCATGACAAGAAAAAAAATTAATTATTAAATTATAATTAATTAATTAATTTTTTACTTCGCATAATGATGGATAAATCACTAGGCCATCATGCTGCACCATAATTGAATCCAACCATTCACCAAAGACCCGCAAGATAACCACAACCACATTTTGGGACAAATACTTTCAAGTAAATGATGTATGAAGATATACATACATCATCTTATGATATCCTATCTACAATTCAACCAAGATCCCCATGAGAAATAGGTGATTCCACCATTATTTTGTGGAATCGCCCACAAAACCTTCAAAATATCAAAGAAACGATCCAAAATCACAAAAATTGAAGGTAATTGAAGGGGAGAAGAGGAGGGAGATTATGGGGGTCGTGCGAATAAGAGTGGAGGAGAAATGGGGGTTAGAGACTTAAAATAGGGGGGGGATTTTATATTTTTAAATGGATTATGGTTTATCCCCACAGTTTACCAAACTACATTCCAAACATACATCTAGCACTATCCAAGTTCAGCCACCCTTTACGGTTATGACACATGGTCTCATAAACCATGCATCTCACTCTACAATTCACTACAGGTTATAACATAGTTTTCTTGTCCACCTTATAGGGTTTAACAAAATATGGCCCTATAGAAACTAATTTTTATAGTTAGGGTGAACAGTTATCACTAATTGTGTGTTAACCGTACACCCCGTGCTGTAACTCCCAAAACCCAAAATCTAGGCCCGAAAACCTAGGGACACTCCTAAAACCCCCAAAACCTGATATAAACATCATTGTAAGACCAAATTGGTTATTTTGAGAGGTTATAACTCTCATAATATTTCTCCAATTACCAGTTTAGAAATCGACCCATCCACCAAACCAAAAGTTCAAACTCTTCCTCAAATTTTAATCACTCGTATGGATGAGGGGTTATACAAAACCTCTATTGGTGCAGTAGGGATATATGTTTTTATCAATATTATAGAAATCCATATTCCTCTTTATAAAATTCTCTCAATGACCACTAATAAATTCCTGAATGATATCAAAGATCCATTACTTTCTCTCAATGATCATTTTTTAGATTTTTGAAAATCCATATGGGGTTATGTGGGGATCTTTAAAAACTTCTACACTAAAAACCAATACAATCAAAATAAAACAACAAAAAATAGAAAAAAATATATCAAAAAATAGTTCCAAATACCAAACTAAGAGGATTATAACATAATTTCTAAGATATATATCTGATGTCAAGGTCCAAATTTAGTCAGTGATTTTCTTTAAAGCATGAAGATAAAAATTACAGAACCTTTAGCTTATCTTAGGATAATATAAAAAATTTCAATTAGAAAAAGTTATAACCATGTTGTAATTAAAAACATTTCATATTATTGTCATTAATTCCTTAGGGTAAATTCTCCAGCCCCACTTTAGCTTGATCCTCTGGTGATAACCTGACATAATTGTACTTATAATTTTATATATTCATATATTAAGTCTTGAAAAACTAGTTGAATATGTTTTCAACATTTTAGAGATGTTTTAAGGGTGTTATAAGTTCCCTTATTCATGATCTTCCAAGACATCACCAATAGTCTTTAATACATTATCATGATCTGGTCATTCCCAGATGGTCACATGTTTAAATTCCTTAGCTACAATAACTTTACTCACAAATTTATTCATCATTGAATTTTAGAAATTATAATAATCCTTGAAAAATATTTCCTTATTCCCTAGAGTTTATGTGTATCCATATGAGTCAATAAAATACTTCTTTCTATCTTTTCATACTTAAGAAAAAGTAATTACTGCATTAAGATATTATTTATTCTCTAACAAACTCTTAGAGGATTACATTACCTCCTTGTATGTATTAATGAGAACATTGATTCCCATACCTATGGATAATCTTTTCCAATTATAGGAAACATCATGTATGTTACATGTGTGTCAAGGGTACTGGATTCACATGAATATGAAACTCTACCTTTTTTTCTCCTTAATTGAGTTTACTCTTTTCTAACCATACTTCTTATCTTTATACTCTCAAGTATTTTCCAAATTATCCAACTAATTTTCTAACTCAATACCAATGATAACCATACCATATTCATATATGGGGGGGGGGGGTAGATTCCCCATCCTTCTTTATGCACTCCAATACTCCTAGAAACATGGAAAAAATTCCAACTATCACCTTTTGGGTATGATTTTTTTAAGAACCAACATCCAAAAGATAACATTGATACTCTGTAAATGGTTTTAAATACACAACAACCAACATCAGGAATGTTGGAATAATGATAAAAGATGTATGATCCACACATTCCTTCACCACTATGGTACGAATACTCACATTGTCATTGGATTGAGGATTTATAACAACTATGTATAAATAATCATATTAATATCACATTTTTGATGGGCCTATATTTTATTTAAATAATGTGGATGGACATGTGGTATGAAATAATTCATATAAGTAATTTAAACCTCATCATTCACTCCATTATAAAATATTGGAGCATACTATCCCCTATAAATACCATGGTTAGATCCCTCTTTTAGGGTAGATCTTTCCAAAACCTACATTGGACTACTGTCCCCATTATATATTTCCTTTTTTTAGCTATTATGACTACATGAGATGTCAAGGAATCAAAAACATGATCAATATATCATACTTGATGGAATAGATGTAATTTATTTCATTGACTAAATTAATTCAAGTAGAAATTAGTCTAAGTCTCTAAGATAATCATTTTATTATACCTACATTCACCCTCAACATTGATCTAAATGCCTTTCAGTGGAGGATTCAAAATAGACATTTGAATGTATAAATGAGACTCAACGAGATGCTTCAGAGTGGACATCCACTAACTTGAACAAATGAATCATAAAAGAGATTTTATAAATAAATGTAAGATTAATAGATTTTGGAACAAGAGGGTGTAACTAAGAAACCAGCTTTATACCATAATAGAGTAAGGGTCCCTATTGATATAAACATCAAAGTAATAGTGAAAGAGATGAAATATATAAGAACTTATAAATCTAGTCATACTTGAAGACACACATATTAAATATTTTTAACTTTCAAATCAATGTAAGATCTATCATGGATCATGAATATTGAACAAAACCTAATTCAAAATTCTCTATGATTTGTTAACATGTTTTTCAAAAAAATCTACCACTATTCTACAATGAATGAATCATTCCACCAATACAGTAGTAAAAAAGTATGATGCTTCAAAGAAATATATAAAAGAGATTGAGACTACTGTATAACCATTGAAAACATTAGGAACTATAATATAATCTTAAATATTATAAAAATTAGGGTGTATATCAAGCTTCATGTTGACAATGAAACAAAAAGCCTCAATAATGGGAGGAGATTCAGTGGGAGGAGAAGATAATGTTTCCCACTCCCACGTTAGTGAGGACGGGGCTGTGAAATCTTATATATATAATTAGATATTCACTATTAATAACCTTAAGTGTAAAGAAGTACCAAATTTGTTTCAGTATATAAAATTCAGATTATTTTCTCCTATCGACCATTTAAAATTCTGGTACTCTGCTAATGTGTATAGTAGCACTCAGTTTTAATCCATGGTGATGGTGTAAATTTTAGAGTCGATTATTTCTAATTTGTCTTTTTAATTGGGGGGGGGGATTGTTTTTAGAGCTTAATTAAATTGATCGATGGATGATTTTTGATTTAAAAATTTGATAAATACTGAGGTGAGTTCATTATTGGGGATTTAATTTTATGAGATCCTTGATCTTTTGTTTATATTGCATTAAATTAACACCCTCTTCACAAGTTGAGTTTGATCAAAATTTACAAGTGTTGAGGCTTTAATACAATACTTAACTTAAATAGGGTTCTAATATCAATAAATACTTGTTTATGGTAGTGTATCTATGATTCCAATAATCCATGGAATACACATGTTAAACAAAACATGTCAATAATTCATAACATTTTAAGTTTAACATACACAATATTAACCTAAAGAATATTCATCAAGAAAGAGCTCTCAATAACTTAACATACCCAAATTATAACTCACCCAATAGATTATTTAATCAGAAATTTATATGTTTAGTAATATGGTTTAATATGTTTATGGTGAAGAGTTAAAAGAAAATGAAAATAATGGGATAAGAAAAGAGTAGGGCACTAAACACACACACAAACGATGAAGTGAATTAAAAAATGGACTTTCGATTGAATGAGATAGAAAAATACGGGGGTGATTTTCAACTTTATTTAATAAATTTTAAGAACATTAATATTAAAAAATAGAGGGTGTATGATAATAAGAGATAATGATAAAGAAACATGCATTAAAAAAGAATTACAACATAAACACTTATGATATTTCAAACGAAGAAGAATGAAAAAGTAAATTATAAGAATCATGGAGGAATGAAATATAAATTAGAAACTTGAGTATGTAAGATCCTACTAAGCCTTTGGTAGAGCCTTGTCTATAAAAACCAATCCTCATTTTCTTTGAAATTCCAACCCCTTAAAAGGAGAAGAGGGGGATGTATTTATATCCCAAGGTAGTGGACTCTTTGTATTCCAAAACTTCCCCTAAAGTTGGATAAATTTTTTTTAATTTAGGAAGAAAATATGGATAAATATTCTTCTTAAAATTTATATATATATATATTGAAAGTAAGATGTCCAAATTTGGCGTCCATTTTACTTTTCTAGCCAATGTTATGGGAGTTTTACAAAATAATGTGCAGTTGTCCGTTTTTATCAACACATTTTCAAAGTCCAAAATGTGAATGGGTTTTTGAAATGGAAGATACCCTAAAATCCGATCCATTTATTCTATAAAGTATTCCGCCTATATCTTGTCTTTCACTCTGTAAAATATCATCTCAATTTTATTTCAATATCAGGATAAAGGTCAAGGATTGTGTGCTACTTTTAAATCCCAAACATAATGGTAAGCTTGAATTTCATGGATCAATTGGGACCTTTATTGGTTAATTTGGGCCTTAAAAGTTTTATCCATGATTAATTTGTATAATCAAGATCATATTATGGAGTTTCATCAAATTTGGGCTTCTGGATTGAGTCAAAAAATTGTATCATTATGGCTGGTCAAGTTTTATCAATAGATTTATTGGGACTTATAGTGTAGTTCATATGACCCTTAAAATAGAATAATTGGACAAAGATCACTTCTAATTATATGTTTTTATTTTTATCAAGAACAATAAAAAATAATAATTACATAATTTAGATTAATATGTTGAAAGATATTATCAAAAAATTAAACTATAATTTAATTAAATGAACTCAAACAATTCTCTTCTCATGTGTTTATGATAAAAAAATAAACATTGATTGGAAATTAATCATTTTTTAGTGACAATTATATTATGGGAGTAATTTAAAATCAAGAATTAATATGTAATATCAACTCTCCCACCCTTAGTCTTTTGCATGTACTCATGTACATCAAATAAAAACACAACTAAATCATTTTTTACCCACCAAAAAATATTAAAATATTAGTTTCACCAATCAGGGTGTCTAGACTAGTTCACTCATCCATAAATAATTCCACCAAAAATTGTTACAATAATAATGTTCTAAAAAAAAATTCAATTTTCATTCTCAAAATTAGAAATGGAAAATATAGGCACTTAGAACTTACTCCTCTCAAGATGAAAAAATTTATTTCTGGAGGTTCACTCATTCACCAACGAAAAGTGAAAATATTAGAGTTTGAAGGAGATATCATCTTCTATTACCTATCCTAAAATTCACAAGAATCAATAGTTATTTTTAGGTTCTTTTTAGTGGCTATGGGACAATAGGAACATAGTGTCCAAAAGAGTGGAAAAGAGGGCTAAAACACCAATAAGGGAAAGAAATGCACAATTTGTTTTGAAATGAAACATGGAAGGAAATGGAAATTCATATTTACAAGGGAATGATTGTGTAATTAAAGACACAAAAAAGGAAGAAAATTTAAAGGGGATGATAAGATGAAACATTTACAAAACACAAAACTTCTCCCAATGACATAAGTGTTCCTTTTTTTCTTTTTCTTTTTTATTTTTTCAAATGTTAAACTTAAGATAGATCTCACACTCATATCCCAACCCATGTTTTATCTCCTCACGACACTAATTGTAATAGGTATAACAAGATCAAACTTTGTGTAAGAGTGTTTTTTGACCCTTCCAAGACCCAACCCATTTTTTTTCTATTTTTTTCATATAAATTTTTTGAACACTTTTCAATAAAATTTGTACAAGATGTTATAAACAAATATAAATTCCCAAAACTCATCAAATAAAAACCTATCCCCCACACAAAAATGAATCCATTACCTCAAGAATATGATAACATGATGAAAATAAAGAAAAGTATACCCAAAATGATATCTATCCCCCCCACACTTAAATTTCAGTAAATTAAGTAATAAAAATCCATGTAGATGTTGGGTGGGATAAGGTATTGGGATTTTAATGCGACTAAAAAAAACGTTTTCACAAGCCCTAAGGGGATTTCAAAATGAGGATCAATGTAAGGTTAAAGGGAGGATATTTAGATATTATAATTCTCATATGGTTAATAAAATTAATCTATCATATTAATGTACACTAAAGTAAGAAATACAACTCAAAGGTCCACCAACTCAAGACTCAAAATCAGGGGAGAAAAACACACAAAATGAAAATATGGTTATAGGTGACCTTGGAATGAAAGATAATGTTATTCCTCATGGTTGGAGAAGAATCATTTTCTAAATAAAAAACTGATCATTCAAAATTTATTATTCTTGAAACAAAATTATTTATCCAAATTTATGATAAAAATAAAAAAACATTTGAGATGAAAAAATGTCTTTTGACTCCCCAAAATGGTTTGGAAAAAATTTCAAAAGTGTATGGTGAGTAATTATGACTCTTTTTTTATATTTTTAGTTTTTTATAAATACACACCCACATGAAAGATAATGATTAAATAAAAAGTTTTATGAGTAAAGTGGTAAAAAAATGAGAATGAGTGAGGAAGAAGAGAGAGATAAATAAATAGAAATATATAGAGAGAGAGAAGTTAAAATGAGGCTTCGTCCCCAAAATTTGAAGAGAGAGAGAGAGAGAGAGAAGTTAAAGGGAAAGAGGTTCCCCCTAGTTTGGATCTGGTGGGTCGCCATCTCTATAGAGTAGTGGGTTTACCATAGTGGTTGGGGATTTGATGGAAGTCAATATGGTTCCTGAGATGTGTGTACTCTCATGATGATTATTTAACCGATGTCCATTAACCATGAATGTCCTTTTAGAATAGGGGTCTTGGACTTGCACTTCACTAAATGGGTAAACATTAGTAATAATAAAAGGACCTTCCCAATGAAAATTAAGCTTACCTGGGTGAATCTGAAATTGGGAATTGAAGAGCATTACCTTTTCACATTCATGAACTACCTTTCGTAAGATGTGTTTCTCTTGCAGTGCCTTATCCTTTTGTTTCAATAGATTGAAATTCTCATAAGAATATAGTTGAATCTCCTCTAGTTCATTTAACTACAATAATCTTTCTTCACCAAAATTTTCACAATCAAAATTTTAATTTTTGACAGCCCAAAATGACTTATGTTGGATTTCAATTGGTAAATGACATGATTTAATGAAAACTTACCTATATAGAGACATCCCAAAGGGTGTTTTATAGGAAGTTAAATAAGCCTAAAGCACTTCACCATGTCTATTAGGACAGTATTTTCTAGTGGGCTTTAAAATTCTCTCAAGCACTCTTTTCACTTCTCTATTAGAAAGTTTAGAAATTCCATTTATTTGGGGGTGATATGCAGTTGAAGTTTTTTGTACAACTCTATTCTTTTTTAGAAGAGATTATATAGTCTAATTATATAAATGAGTTCCTTAATCACTTATCAAGGAACATTGTCTTCCAAATTGGTGTAATATGTGGGTTTTTAGGAACTCACTAAAAGTATTTGAATAATTCTTTCTAGTAGGTTTGGACTTGAACTACCTAGAAACATAATTTGATGCAATAACAATATATGAGAATCCATTAGAAATAGGAAATTATCCTATGAAATCGATGCCCTAGAAATTTAAGATCTCATATAAAATAAATGGATTTTGGGGAATTTCATTTATTTTGGAAATTGTTTCAAAATTTTGGCAAGTGGGGCATGTTTTATAGAACTCATGTGATCCCTTGGAGAGAGAAGGCTAGAAGAATTACAAGTCAAGGACTTTTTGGGAGGTCCATTGTGGCCCAAAGTTGCCACCACCAGCCATTACGTGACATAATTCTAAGATAGAAAAATGTTCATGTTCACCAACACATCTCTTAATTACTATGTCAGCCACAGTTTTCCAAAGTTTATTATCTTTTAAAAAATAGAATTTTGAATCACTTTTCAGATTCAATTTTTGTTATTTTGAAATTTTTTTAGTAAAAACACTAGCAAACAAGTAGTTTATAATTGGGTAATACTAGGGTAACATTGGAGTGATAGATGAGAGGTGTTCGGTTGGAAATTCAAGATCAATAATTTTAGAAAGATAAGAATTAGAAATTATACTCTGGCGATCAGCCATAGGGTTTTCTTTTCTAGGTCTATATTTAATCACAATGTCTAACTGTTAGAGCATTAATATACATATTATTAGAATCAAATTGTAATCACCTTTCTTAAGTAATAACTTTAAAGCTAAATGGTCTGTAAAGATAATGATTTTTTCACCTAAGAGATAGGGCCATAATTTATCCAAGGTAAAAACCATAGATAAAAGTTATGTTTGAGTCATAGTATAGTGAGATTTAGTTTCAACCAAATATTTTGATGCATAATAGACGACATGAGGAATATTTTCACTTATTTGACCAAGAATAGACCCAATGGACTTATCATAAGCTTCACACATCAATTTAAAGGGTAAAGATCAATATGGGGGTTGGATTATTGGGGAAAATGTATGAAAACATTTTAATTCAATGAAGGATATATTTCAAGACTCATAGAAATATAATGTCACATCATTTTGGAGTATATGAGTAAGTGGGAGGGAAATCCTACTAAATTTATGGATGAATAAATGATAGAAACTGGAATGAATAAGGAATAAATGTATGTGTCAAACTGACATGGTTCAGGAAGTGATTGTATCACCTCAATTTTTTTAGGATTGACTTGAATAACCTCTTGTCAAATTATGTTCCCTAGAAAAATCCCATTAGTAACCATGAAGTTTCATTTTTCAAAATTTAGCAAAAGGTTACATTTGACACATTTTTAAAGGACTAGAGAGTGTGAATGTAATAAGGATTAAAATGAATCACCATAAATGTTAAATTTAGCCATGAATACCTCCATGAAATGATCAATGTATTCAGAAAATATACTCATTATACAACTTTTTAATGTTGTAGGAGTATTACAAATGCCAAAATTTATTCTCCTACATGCATATATTCCAAAGGGGTAAGTAAATTTAGTATTTTCTTGGTACTGAGGTGTGATTGGGATTTGTAAGTAGTTGGTGTATCTATTAAGAAAGAAATAATGTGAATTTCTATCTAATTGTTTTATCATTTGATCAAGGAAAGAAAGAGGGTAGTGATATTTTCATGTTTCACCATTCAATTTTAGACAATTGATGCACACACACACACACCATTTTTTTCACTAGAGTTGTGAACACCTCTCTATGTTCATTTGTGACAAAAATTATCCCACCATTATTCATTATAACTTGAATTAGACTAACCTATTAACTATTAGAAATTGGGTAGATAATACCAGCTTGAAGATGCTTGGTGATCTTTTTCCTAACTACCTCAAGTATGAGTAGATTAAGTCTTCTTTGCAGTTGTCTGATTGGTTTAGATGATTCCTCAAGATAGATGTGATGCATGAAAAGGGTAGGGTTGATTCATAGTATGTCATATTGATTCAAACCAAAGGAATTTTTTCCTCTAACACGTGAACAAGTTTGGACTCCTCTGTTTCAAAAAGTGTTGTAGAGATAATGATAGGATAAGAATGATCATTGAAAAAGAATTCATATTTTTAGCGTGTAGGAAGAGGTTTCAGATTAGTATCATATTTAATTTGTGGGATAGAAAAATTAGCAATGGAGGAAGGGATTTTATTTTGTTTTGATTCATTTTCCTTATTATTTTCTGAGGTGGAACAATAGAGATCATAATTGAGATGGGATTCAATAGTTTTTTCAAGATCCTTTAGATTTATGGAGTATATAAATGAGAGGTCAACATCAAATTCCCAATTTATGACTTGGTTAATCATGGTGAAAATATAACAAGCTGCTATATCATTAGAACCTGATGAACATGATGAAATGGGGGTGAATCCACTCTTAGAAGTGTCCTCATAATCATGGATTGAGAAGACATAGTGAACATCAGATGGGTATCTCATGGATTGAAAAATGTTGAACTTGAACAGTTGGTCACTAAACTCCATGGATAAGATGCCATCATGGAAATAAATATTATTTCTATCCATAGAAAGGAATGAACTTCCTATAATTATAGAAGATCAAGAATAGGTCATCTCACCTTCCATGTTAAGGACAAAGAAATGAGTTGGGAAGATAAGATCATTAACCCAGATAAGGAAATCCTCAATTACTCTCTCAAGACTGGCTATGCTTTGATTGGATAACTAGATTAAAACACTCATTAGGTTAAAGGGACCTAGACCAAGGTTGGAGAAGATGTATTTGGGAATAAAATTTATCAAGGCTCCTAGTTCTATGTGTGCATCATCAAAGTTGGAACTCCCTATTTGTCAAGGAACAATAAATGTCACTAGATCTTTGCACTTCATGGGTATAGACTGCTAGGATGAAAAATTCTCAATGGTCCTAAGTTGTATCTTATGGGTGCATGACTCCATAAGAAACTTTTATACTTAGGGATTTGTTTTATGGAATATAATAGGGGAATTTTGACTTCAACATGTCTAAACATGTTGATCATTTCAGGATTAGGTTCAAAGGTCTTCCTTGGATTAGATACAACTTGAGTAAAATGAATTGGGTTATTTGGAGGGATGGAAGGAGGCTAGGTAATTGCTTCAGGTTATTTTCTAGTTTTTTTTTCATTTTCACGCTCAACATTCAAAGTTTCATTTTAGGATCTGTCATGATGTATGGAAATTTGTTTTCCTAGTCGAAGTGAAATTTCACTTACATTACCCTTGACATTGGGAAATATTTGAAATGAGAGTTAGGGAGAATTGGTTTGTTGTTGTTGGATGAGTTGGGATAAAATTTGATCAATTTGGGTTTCAATTTTTTTAAGGCTAGAATAGGTGATGGAGGCAAGATCATTTACAATGCTTTCCCATGGTTTCTTTGAAGAAGGGGCATGTCCCGCATTGGGATTAACTTGATTTTTTTCTTGGTAAAGTGCTTTTATTGGGTTAGGAATTTGGAATGATCATTAGAATAGTGGCATCCATGTGGAGAAAGAGGAGTATTGATCCTTTGAGGTTGAGGAACAAAAGGATAAATTTGTTGGAAGTTACCACCCCCTTGACCATATTGGAATTGGTTTGGATTTTTAGAAGGGAACTGATGGGGATGATAAATGGGATTATCATACATCAAGATTGGGTTAAAGGTAGAAGATAAGGGCTTAGAGTGGGGTTGGTTGAAGTTTCAAATTAATTGACCTGATTGTTGAGGGTTGGTGTTCCTCTGAGCATATTCTATACTGAGTTCCATTGGTTTATATGAATAAAATGGATCCCATTGAAGTTTTAGACATATATTAGTTGGATGATATAGTGAGATATAGATTCCACAATTCTTGATAGGTCCATGGAACATTGATTTTGGAGAAGATGAGGTTGGGGATTTGGTACCTACCACTAGTTGTCCCACAAGACCTGTAAGTTCACTCATCCACTCAGTCATCTTTTTGGGCTCTATGGATTGATTCTCTTGGACTTGTTTGACTTGATCATGTGATCGAGTATGTAATTTATATATATTTGTATCCATATCTCTTATGATATCACATGTATTTTCATGAGTTTTATCAACAAGAGAACCACCACTTACGACATCAATGAGAGTTATCTCCATATCCAATAACCCCTCATTGAAGTATTAGATCAAGAGTTAGTTAGAGATTTGGTGATAAGAGCTGGTTACCACAAGATTTTTGAACCTATCCTAGTACTCATAGAGTGATTCATTAGGAAATTGGCGAATACCACTTATTTCCTTTTGGATAGAAGCAATACAAGAAGCAAGAAAGAATTTCTCTAAGAAGAGTTGCTTCATGTAATTCCATGTGGTTATGGAACCATGAGGGATGTAGTAGAGCCATGACTTAGTAGATCCAGATAAAGAGAAAGGTAATGATCAAAGTTTGATTTTTTTAGAAAACCATTGAGATTTCATGGTACAACACACCACATAGAACTCTTTTAGATGATGAAGTGGATCCTCACTAGCTAGCCCATAGAAATGAGGTAGAAGATGAATCAAACCCGATTTGAGTTCAAAATCAGCCTCAATATTTGGATATTAAATACCAAGGGGTTGGTAATTCATATCAGGGGTAGTGAGTCTTTTATGGTTTGTTACATAGGATTATCCATATCTAGAACAACTATATGAGCAATGAATGAGTCTAGAGTGATTTGATTATCTCTAATGTTCCTCCCAAGTCGGTGAAGAGTTAACTCAATTTCTAGTTCAAAAAAATACAATGGATTTTTTGGGAGGTTATAGGGCATTCAGAGAATTTTTTAAAGGATGAGGAAGGTGGGGTTTTTTTTTGGTTTTTTCTGTTTATCATTTTTATGAGAAGGTTGGTTTTTCTGTGTGTTTTTTATATTTTTTTGGCTTTATTTTATTTTTTTTGATTTTTTGATTTTTTATAAAAAATAAAAACTACCAACTACTAGTTTCACTTTCCCTAGAAATGACACCATTTTAAGTGTGGTTGATTGTTGCCTATCAATATTTCAAAGGCCCTATGCTCTTCTAATGTGTATAGCGGCACTCAGGTCGAATCCTCAGTGATGGTACAAATTTTAGAGTTCATTGTTTGTAATTTGTATTTTTAATGGGGGAAGGTGGTTATTTGTAGAGATTAATTAAATTTATTAATGGATGATGTTTATTTAAAATTTGATAAAGATTTGGGTGAGTTAATTTTTTGTGATTTAAGATTATGATATCCTTTAGAATTGCTTTATATTTCCTTAAATTAACACCCACTTCACAAGTTGATTTTGATCATAATTCCCAAGTGTTGAGGCTTTAATCCAATTATTAACTTAACTAGGGTTCTAATATCTATCAATACTTATTTATATTATTGTATTTATGATTCTAATAATCCATTTAATCCACATGTTAAACAAAACATGTCCTTAATTCGTGACATTTTAAGTTTAACATACACAATATTAACCAAAAGAATATTCATCGAGCAAGATCTATCAATCATTTAGCATACCCAAGTTATGACTCACACCAATGGATGATTTAATCAGCCACTAAGATATATAATAATATGATTTAATATGTTCATGGTTTTGAGTTAAAATAAAATGAAAACAATGAGATAAGAAAAGAGTAGTGCACTGAAAACACACACGAACAATGAAGAGAATTAAAAAATGAACTTTCGATTGAATGAGAAAGTAAAAGAAGGGAGTTATTTTAATTTTTTTAAGAAAATTAATATTAAAAAACATATGTTGGACAATAATAAGAGATAATGAGAAATAAATATGAATTAAAATATAATTACAACACAAACACTTAAGAGATTACAAATGAAGAAGAATAAAAAAGTAAATCAAAAGAATCATGGAGGAATGGTATCTCAAGTAGAAAATTGAGTTTGGAATATCCTCTCAAGAATTTGGTAGAGTATTGGTCATTATAACCTATTCTAATTTTCTTTGAAATGCCAACCCCTTGTAAGGATAATATAGGGATGCATTTATAACCCAAGGTGGTGGGCTGTTTTCATTCCAAATCTACCCCTCAATTTGGCTCGACAATTTGATAATTCAGAAAAATGAATCTAGAGAAATCATCTTCTTAAAAGTTGTATATATATATTTTTATAGTAAACCCTCCAAATTTGGATCCCTTTATATTTTTTTATCCAAATTTATAGTATTTTACTAAACAATGTATAACTGTCCATTTTATCGACACTTTTCAAAGGCCAAAATGTGAATGGGTTTTTCAATAAGGAGATTCCATAAAATATGAACCATTTATTATAAAAATTAGTCCTCCAATATCTTGTATTTCACACTGAAAAATATCATCTGAATTTTATGTATATATCAGGATAAAAGTATAAGATTGTGTACTGCTTTTAAATCCCAGAGAGAATGGTGGGATGAAATTTAATGGATCAATTATTCCCTTTATTGGTTGATTTGGGACTTGAATTTTTATCTATGTTTTATTTATATTATCAAGAAAATATTATGGAGTTTCATCAATTTTTTGTTCTGTATTGAGCCTAAAAATTGTATCATTATGGATGGTCTAGTTTTCTCAACATAATTGTTGGTCCTTCTTGTGTGGTTTATATAACCCTTCAAATGGACTAATTGGACAAATTTCCCTTATAATGATATGTGTTAATTTTTATCAAAAACCCTAGAAAGAATAATAATATAATTTGGACTAATATGTTGAGGGATATGATGAAAACATGAAACTATATTTTAATTAAATAAACTTTAACAAAACTCTTCTTATGTGTTTATGATCAAAAAATGAACATTGATCAGAAATTAATCATTTTTAATTTACAATTATATTATGAGAGTAATGTAAAATCATTAATGAATATGTAATATCACTGTCACTGCATTATCATACAAATCTATATTTGAATATACACTATTCTATTTTCTTATACAACAATCTCTATAATTTTATTTTATTGTTTAAGATATGTAATCAATTTTTATGATCACATGATATTTTTTTCCTCTATTAATCACAAAACCTATCATTACAATAAAATGGGTATAAAAAACCATCCCAAGGTCTAAAATCATAACTCTATATATTTTCCTAAACTCTTAAAATTTGAAGTATATAAAAAATATGTAAATCAATAGATATATAGAAAATCATGATGTATAATCCATTAACTTTACATGTTATTTTTAAATATCAGAACCATAAAAAACATCATAAAATTAATCATAATCCTATAAATCACTATGATTACATATTTTAAATTATTAAGATATATTTAACACGATAAGTTGAAAATTTATATAAGGTTTTTCTTTACATTTATATAAATCAATGATTCACATTAATGAAATTTTCAATTTGGTGAATAAATCAATGTGAAACATCTAAATCCTTAACTTATAACCACACCATGTTTTACAAATTATGTTTTCTAGAATTAGAAATTTGTTTCACTAAAACCACTCTATTTAATTTACTAAATTTCATAATTTGATAATAGTGCGTTTTCATCATACATGATGTTATTTTTTTGTCTTCAATCAAAAGACACTATAAGTTCCTCCAAAAATCATGAATATACACATAATAATTTCCAAAATATTATAAAATTCATTCTATGGATTTTAATCTATAATTTTCGTAAAACACAACCAAAATAATTTTATCATTCATGTTTCGTATCATTTTCACTCTTTGATTTTCTTATCAACCAGCTTAAATAATTTAAAAAACATTAAACTCCCTTGATTTTAGTCTATATCATCATGAATGTATTATATATATTGTAATAAATTACTAAAAAATCATTTAAACTAATCCCTTGATAGTCATGATAATTGAGAGAAAAAAATGTTTCATGAGTGTGTTCTATGAATAATTACTTCAGTAATGACTTCACCTTTAATGTAACTACCCATAATATTGATGAATACTCTTAAATATATTTTAAATCATCTACTTATACCTTTTATGATAAAATAATTCATCTATACCTTAATAAATATCTTCCCTATTTGGGATAATCACTCCCCATTGCAAATAAAATTTAAGTCATATATCTTTATTTTTCATCAAACCTAAGGATCAATTATTCTACTTGAGATCATATAATTCTCACTAGTATGATAAATTAAATATTCTCCACCCAAATACACATATTATTTATTTTTAAAAATCTCCCCTTTGTAAATATACATTTATTATGTTATCTATCACGCTTTATCGATAAACTTACAGATCATTGTTTTTAGTTTATCATATGAATTAATTACACTTACTTAAGATTATAATATTGATACCAAATTTTGAATCCTTTGTTGGATAATTTTTTTTAAAAAAAATATACAAGTTCAAAAACCATTAGGGGAGTTGGGGTTTATTCTCAAATGTATCAAGTAGATGGTGATTGTTGAACTTAAATAATTGAAAATTGCTTCTGAAAACATTCATTTGGTAGTGAATTATTCTTAATATATAAAAATTGATATTTATTTGGAACATATTCTAAATTTACCACACTATTATCCAATTTTTACATGATAAAGTGATACTTAATATCAATGTGCATTGTTTTCAATTGACAAGATTTTTTTTATAATATGTATATCACCATATTTATGCCAATTAATTCATATAAGAGAAAATAAATTTATAAATTTTTTTCCTTATTATTGTCTTATATAATGGAATTCTATTAAATTTTTAGTGGAAAAAATATATTTAACTTTCACCATTATATATGGGATAAAATCATTCTTTATACTCAACCAAGAAGTACATAGTTTTTAAAGATAAAATACACCTTTTAAATTTGATTTTATAATAACCATAAAACATTACTAATCGGTATCTATATATCTTTACAGGTCCTACAACGTTATCCCTTTATTTTACAATGAAAAATCTATCATTACTTTGATATATTAAGTTATACGCTTCACTAACAACATGTGTCTTTAGTTGTGTATAATTTGATATCACATCACTTGAAATGTGGAAAACGTAGTGTTAGGTCTTTTAATTATTAATAACAATAGGATTCTAATGAGTTTCCTATATTTAGTAACATAAACCTAATTCAATATTTATTTCTTGAAAATTTCATCCAGGCATCCACTATTTTTTTCATTGTCTTTTCAACCTCCATGAGAAATAAATTCAGATCTTCCTTTATATATTTATATTATGAAATGAAATCCTCATCCTTTCCTTTAATATCCTATAATCCAAGGAAAAATATTAACTCCATTATCATGGATGTTTTTAACTCTCACATCATGAATTCAATGAATTATTTACATTTATCTTCTCTTAAGCCTTTGAATATTATATTATATTCATATATAAGTATTTACTCCATTAATCATATTATTTTTTACATTGTGGTTATGATTAAATCCTCTAAATTGGAATATGATCTTTATCAAAAATTGATCAAGCAAAAAATACCATTCTATCGATTCTTGTTTAAACCCAAGTACCACTTTCTTCAATTAATTCAATTTTTTTTATCTTTATCATGCATGGGATATTTATCTAGTTGTCTTATATAAATTTCTTCTTCAGTAAATCCATTATGAAAAACTAATTTTACAAACACATGGAGAACAATGAATATTCTTTGGACCGAGGTATCTAAAAATAATAGAATTATCTCTAACCTTAATTTAAGAGAAGCTATATCATCAATATCAATGACTTTAATCCATAAACAACACTTATGTGCTATTAGTTATTTATTCTGAACCACCATACAATTTTTATTAAGTTTTTTAAATAACCTATTTAGATCCTATAAAATCATTATCTTTCATCCTAGAAACAATCTTCTAAGTTTGATTTTCTCATTGTTTTCAGCTTTACTTATTAATTTTATTATTAATGTTGAATGTGATATAACATCATAATCATCTAAAATCTTCTCTAAATCATAATCTTACTCGGGTTATCCCCCTAAAAAAATATATTTTGTTCCACATTTTTCATAAAATTAATTACCATTTTATAGAAAATTCTACATTTTTCCCACTATATTAACAGCTTGACATTCAATGATTTTTCCAATCAATGTATTCTAAAATTTATTATCCTTTAACTTAAGTGAATCTTTATTAAAAAACCTTAATTTTATTGAGACTCAAACATATAATTAATTTTATCATTATTAAGAATAAATAATTTTCTTTTATTGAATTTAAAATATCTTAATGTTAAATTTATTACCTAAAAAATATCATACATTCTCATCTCTTAAAAAAACATTACAAAGATACTTCTATAATATAAATCAATTTTAAGACTAATTCCTTCCAAAACTAATTCACTATGAATTTTTGAATAAGAATTAACTAAGTAATTTCCTTTATTACCACTTCTCTCCTATAAAAATTCATTTTGATAAGGTGTTAATGTTGAAACATAATGCCTTATTTATTAAAAATCAACTTGAGATACCACAATTTGACACCTGAGTTGGCCTATGGAAAGAATTAAGGGAATTACCAATCCCCATGGATTGTAAAAAATATTCATAGGCATCAAGAAACAACCCTTGGAAATGAATTTTCCCAATTAAAAGGTAAAAATTAATCAGAGAAAACAACAGTAACATTAATCAGTTCATTAAACCAAGATAAGCTCCACTAAACATCAAAATAAAAAAAGAATCACATACAATGAAGATATACATATATAATGTAAGGCTAAACCAAGTGATAAAATATATAAAAAACCTAATGCATTAAGGAAAAAAAAACCACTACAACCCATCTTTTTCTGGTCCAAGAACACTCACCACATCCCGTAACACCTTCCCTTGGCTAACCAAGAAGTTACCCACAATAAGGGGATGCAAATAAACTAGGCACCAACTAAAGAGTCATGAAGAATATATACATCAAGTTTAGTATGTAGGGTGTGAGAAAAATAGATCCGTGTAGGATCCCACTACAAAGTCTATAAAATTTCTTCCATAAGTAATTTAGATATGATAGTTAGAAATACAACAATAGTAAAACAAGGTTTTTCATTACATCAAAAAAAGATTAAGCATGCCACAATTTTAAAAGAGATAAAAATAAATAAAATCAGGTTATGAGATATATAAGGTTTAAACCATTCCTTTTTTCCTTTCAAAAATATATTAAATTTTTTTAAAAGAAAACATGTCAAATCGTTTAAAATAAAATACCCTTTTTAGAAAAGATTTGATAGTCATTTCACAAGATAAAATCAACTGAGCATAAAGGAACTATGAGTTGGAACCATATTTAAGAGTAATAAAACATACCAAATAGAAATATAATAGAAATAAAGGTGGCTCATATTAACAAGAATATATAATAATAATATAAGTCAAACATGGAAAATCCAGTGTCAAGTGATGATTAATCAACCAAAGTCATATATCAAGTATTAAGAGTCATGTGTCAAGGGTAATATGACATGGGTAAATCCTAGATATTTTAGAGATCCAAAAAAATAAAATCTAATAAATCTCATGATTGAATGCATGAATTTTTTTTATCTACCAAGTATAAAATATTCTTGATTCCATGCGCACCTACTTCCTTAGAGAACATACCTAGCCTAAAACCACTTTCTCTATAAACATACTAGATGGGGTTTGAGTCTGAAATAACATAGAATAAATCTAGGTCTATTATCTAGTTATACATCTTTACCATGACTAATACATAGAGGTGAGTGAGATAAAAAGTATTAAGGATCACACCAAGGATCCACATCACCATCGACATGCACAATCAATATCTCATAGCATATAAAGTTCACATCTCACCTTCACCCTCAGGATCCTTCATAGGGGACACCACCTTATTTCAAAACCCATCATCATGTGTACTAAGCACCATCCATAAATGGAAAATTTGTATAAGGTCCTCATTAAGTAATTTCACAATAAGAGTGTTAACTTTATTAAGTGCCAAATAATCCTTTAATATAAACAAAATTGACCAACCAATACTTTGAAAATAAAAAAAACATAACTTTTAATAATCCATTTTAAAAGGGCCATACATGTATGATTTCTTTAAAGACCACTTTTAAGTACCAAATAGGTCTTTCAGAAAATAACATCAAATACTAATAACTCCCTTTAAATGGTTTAAAATATAATTTCAACCAATATTTGAAAAAAATCATTACAATTTATTATTTAAATCATTAAAAGACATTTTAAGAGAAACACACATTTAACTATGTGAAATTAACTTTAATAAATCAAAGAATTTTCATTAAAACAAGCATTTACATTTTAAAAACCAAAACCCATAAATATTGTCAAACAAATCAATTTTATTTTAAACAAAGGATCAAATATATAAATGAAAAAATTCATGCCAACTACAATTTTCATCAAAAGGTTTATTGATTATTCAAAACAAACAAACCATGATTCACCCATTCTAAATGGAACATATATAAAAATCATGCAACACATGAATTGAATGAAGAAGGAATGATATAAAAAACCCACCATGGATCATCTGGGATCAAATCAAAATGAATCTAAAATATATTGCCTTCGATTGAGGATTCCAAATCAAGGAAGAAGAGATCTGAACAATCATTAAAAACTAGTATTCCTAATTAGATCATGATACAACCCATATATCTATTCAAAACAACTACGATATATGGTTTTTCAAGAAAAGGGAGAATATTTATAATGGTGATTAATATTGATAATTAATGGGATCATACCTTGAATTATATAGATTTGATATTGCAAGATCCATCAAAACTGCTCTCTAGAAGGAAGAGAGTCATAAAAATCTCTATGGGTCAGGATCTGGTTGAAGAGCTCAAGATGTAAGAGAAATAATGGGGATAATAGGAGGAATTTTTGGTTTTAAAATCAATTTTTATAATAATAACTTTCCATCACATGGTTTTTCCATATGGTTTGGGAAATCATGCACTAACTGTGTGCCCTATTTTTGACCACTAGAGGAACCACAAGTTTGTTCACAAAATTTGAATAAATATGAACCAACCCTAAAAAATACACCTATCCCATGATGCATAGTTTCTATAAAAGGCTGTATGGTTTGTCCTAAACATGGGCCAACCGTGCACCCTCTTATAGAACACACAAATAAGGCACACCATTTTCTTAAGAAAACTACATGGTTGGGATAACCATGTGCAAATCGTACACATGCCCAAGAACCAAAAAAAATCTAAAAAACTCACTCATAACAACCCAATAAAAGCTCAAAAATAAAATATTATAGTAAAAATGAATAAAAAACCTAAAAGATACACCAGGATGTGAAAATTATCCCCACCATATCACTTTTTTTCCCCAAAAAGTCTCTCATCCAAAGATAGAAATTAATGAAACCAAAAAGAACTTTCACACCCAACTCATGAGGTGGAAAGTTTTAAAAACATATGAAAAATAACCTAATAGGAGGCCATCTAGCACAAAATCCAAAATAATAGTCAAAAAATATTCCTAATAATCCTTAAATAAGATACCCCAAGATCACTATACATCTGCAAAAAAACTGGACATATCTAAGAAAGATAATTAAAGATAAGAACTAGAGACCTATAATATGTATCCCCACCATTTTAAAATAAACTCTCTAAAATTATGGAATAAAGATAATTATTCTTCTAAGATAAACATCCCTACAATCCTAAGGAATAGATTTTATCCACCAACCATAAAATACTAAAAAAAACTAATCCTCAACCTTAATAAAAACACACTCAAAACATCTAGATGATTTCAAAAGAGACAACACCCTAAAAAAAAATCCATCCAAAAGTAAGGAACAAAATTTACAAGGATTCATATATTAGGAAAATAATAAAAAATAACCTAAAACTTCTAAACATAAAGCCACACCCATCAATGAGATCATCAAATCAGACACTAACACTTCTGAGTTCCTAATCCAACAAGAATCTACTCAATCCTAGTTACTTGAATAAATACCCAAGTCATATCTAAGTCCAATTAGAAATAGATAAAAAAATGAATCCAGTGCAAAAACAAGGTAGTACCAACTTTAAAAACATGACCATCCCAAAACATTCAGGTAGAGACACAAATAAAAGGAAAAATAAAGAGTATTCCAAAATGGGTAACAACTAACCCAAAAAATATCCAACACCATTCATAAAGAGACACACAAAACTATAGTAAAGGAAATTCATAAAATAAAAAAAACCAAAATATCATATTGAAAAACACCCATAAAAAACAAAGGGGTCTAAAAATGATACCAACAAACTTCTATAAAAGAGAGAATCCAAAAGGATTTATAATTAGAACCCACAAAAGATCCCAAAAAAAAATTCCTCCTTATAAATTATTATAATCAATACTTTCCTTTTTAATAACCAATCTTACAAATCTTTTGAAGGTGAATCAAGTAGCCAAAACTTTGAAAAAATATTCTATATTTCAAATAAGATGACTTAGAATGACCAGGTTCCCCACACTAAAAGCACACAAAACACCTCTTCTTCCTCTAAGAATACCGTCCTTGCTCAACCAACTCATAGAACTCACATAATGGGACATATTTACCTAATATAACAAAAAGAGAGGCATTATCCACTTCTTTATATTTTTATAGATCCTCTTGAATTGATACATACTTTTCAAGTACCTCCTGATAAGAAGTAGACCATACCCAATGATGAAAGCTCTAAAGTCTAGGGTAAGGCCTCCTTTAAAAAAAATAGGCTTAAGTATTCATCATAGGAAATATTAGGTCATAAATATTCCAAACTTGAAAAATTTTTAGTGTATTCCCAACTAGATGCTCACTATATTGATGACCCATGAGCTTAAAATACTTTTACTTCTTAATATCCTAAATGTATATCCATTGAATAAATAATGTCTTAAAGAATTACTGAGACAATTTTTCATGCTAATGGGGATGAATAATAGTCTCTCACCACACTCAACCAGGTTATTTGAATAAAGAGATACAAACTTTCACCCTTAGGTGCATTGAGAGAATCAAATATTCCATTGATCCTATAAAACCAATACATCATCTTTGAAGAACCTAGATCACTGTAGAACAAAGGTGAATGGTGATTTAAGAAGTCTTGTATAGGGTCTAAGGATATAGAATATTTTATCTCCACCACTCATTCCTGAGTCTAGGAAAATTCTACAACTTGAAATACCACTTCTAGAAGTCATGAAGGGGAACTTTGAATTTTTTTCCAATGAATATAATCCAAAAATTTCTCATATAAATTTCTAGGAGAAATTTCTAAACATTATGATACATAAACTCATCAAATCACACACCTCTAATCAATTCAAAAAATTCAGTATAAAATAAAACCCAAGACAGAATATGGATAGACCATACGCTTTTAAATAGAACCCAAAATTAATTTTAATAAAGAACCACTACTTTAATATATATATATTTATTTATTTATGCTTCCACACTTTTTTTAAAAAAATTACACTTACATTTCAAAATGTTAGGTCTCAATAAAAATAAATCACACTTTTAGATCTTTTACCATCTCAGGAAACTCCTTCCATGGTTTAAAAAAAATCTTCCCAAATTCCGATTTTGAAACCATTAACAATTTAAATCTATTATAAAACCAAAATTATTTTGATAAAATTCTTTTAAAAACATCATATAAGAATCTTTAAAAATCAGTTTTACAAACAAACATTTTGAAAACACACCTTTCAATAATTGAAAACATTTATCCAATAATTTTAGTGAAACTAATTTTAAATATCAAGTATGGTTTTCTAAAGGATTTAAAAACAAATTCCAAAAATTAAACTAGAACAACAGATATGTTCATGAAACAAAAACTACATGCATTATAATATAATTTAAATCAATAACCCATCCAAACTAACCTCATTTTACTGAAATCAAATTAGAATAAAATGAAAAAGACATAAAGTTTATGATTAAAGTATAACTATGCATATGATAGTTATTGGATTGGTTTCCAGCTCAACCACACAGGTTCTTCACATTTTACAACACCATGTGGGTTACCCAAACAACCTTGGTCACCTCTTCGATCCACTCAATAACTCAGAAGATATTAAAAAAAATAAAGACTCATTTTGAATCTAAATATAATAATAAAAAAAAAAAGAAAAACTGAAGAGAATGACTAAAGTCCATACTTTCCCTGGTAACTCAAGTTTCATCACAAAGGGTGGTGATTAGGCACCCATTCATAAACTACCTCTTGAGTATCATCATGTTCCTAATATCTTTTTTTACCACAACTCACCATAAATAATATAAGTTCTTTCAAAGGACTCAAAAAATAGGTTTATTTTTGAAATATCCTTCTCTGATACCATTATGCCATGAACCAACTCAGGATACCACAATTTGATACGTAATCTGGTCCGTGAAAAGGCTCGGAGGGAATTTATAATGCCCATGGTATGGTGAGAATATATTGGGAATCAATAAATAGCCTTTGGGAATTAATTTTCCTAAAAGGTAAACATTAATTAGAGAACATAGTGGAAACATTAATCAATTCATTAAACCAATACAAGCACAACTAGATATCAAAATTAAAAAAAATTCATAAAACCAAGACATCTAGATATGAGTCAAGACTAAACCAAGATATAAAATACATACCAACCTTGAGACATAAAAGAAAAAAAATACTATAATCTATTTCTTGGTGGTCTAAGACCACTCACCAAATTATGTATCACCCACCCTTAGCCAACCGAGCACAAACCCACAATAGGGAGATAAAGAGAACTCTATCAACTATTAAAGAATCATGAAGACTTTAAAAAAAATGTGGTGTATATAGGTTGTGTGAAAAAAAATTCCCAGTAGGTTTTCACTAATGAGTCTATCTAATTTCTCCGACAAGAAATTTACTTATACTAGTTTGAAGTCCAATAATTAGAAAACAAGGTTTTTCATTACATCAAAAGAAGACTAATCATTCCACACATTTAAAAGAGATAAAAATATATAAAATCAGGTTATGAGAAATATATAGTTTAAAACACTCCTTTTTTAATTTTTAAAATACATTTTTAAATCCCAAGAAAAAACATGTCAAGTCATTTCAAATAATATACCATTTTTTATAAATGATTTGATAGTCATTTCACAAGTTAAAGTGAATTGAGCCTAAAGAAACTATGAGTTTTATCTATATTTCAAGATTAATAAAACTTATCAAAGAGAATTATGAGGGAAATGAAGGTGGATCATATCAATAATTAGTTGTAATAAGAAATAAATTCAAACATTAAAACTACAATGCCAAGTGATGATAAAGAAACCAAAATCATATACTGAGTATCAAGAGTAAAGTGTCAAGGGTCATATGTCATGCTTAAATCCTAGATATGGTAGTGATTCCACCAAATACAATCCAATAAATATCATGACCAACTGAACTAAAATATCATGTCTACTAATCACATGGGCTTCCTGATTCTAGGCACACCCACTTCCTCGGAGCACATCCCTATTCTGAACCCACGTTATCTAGGGTTACACTAGATGGGGCGTGCATCTGAACTATCATAGCATAAATCTAGATCTCTCATATAGCTACCCCAATTTCCTAGGACTAATAAATAGATTCATGTGTGATAACAACCAACAAGGATCACATCAGGGATTCACATCATCATCGATATGTATAATCAACATTTTATAGGATAAAAAGTTCACGTCTCACCCTTACCCTCAGGATCCATCATAGGGGAAACCAAATTCTTTTAATACCCATAATTATGTTCACAAAGCACCATTTGTTCTGTGAAAATTAGTTTAAGGGTATCATTAAGTAATTTTACAACAGGAGAATTAACTTCATAAAGTGACAAATGAGTCTTTAAGCGAAACCAAATTGAAAAACCAAGTCTTTTTCAAATAAAGAAAACATAATTTTGAATCATCCATTTAAAAAGGTTCATACATACCCACTTCCTTTAAAAACCACTTTTAAGTACCAAATGACCCTTTAAGAAAAGAACACAAAATTATAATCAATACCTTTAAATGGTTTGAAATATCATTTCAACCAATCTTTCATAAAATAACATTTTCAAGTTATTCTTTAAATCATTCCAAAATATTTTCTAAAGAAACACACATTTAATCATGTGGAATTAAGTTTAAAGAATATACCAATTTTTATTAAAAATTATTTTCACTTGAAAAACCAAAACCCATAAATATTTTGAAATAGAATAATTTCATTTCAATCAAAGGATCAAATATCTAAATGAAATAATTCATTACAAATACAATTTTCATAAAAAAGGGATACTGATGCTTCAAAACAAGAAAACCATGCTCCAACCATTCTAAAAATATATATATAAAACTCAATAATTACATGAATCATATGAAGATGTAATTACATAGAAACACATACCTCAGAACTTTTGGATAAAATTTACCACGTATCTGAAATCACTACTACAAAACGTGCAAGGGAAGCGCCACCCTTTATCGGTGCTTTTTTTAGTAGCACCGATAATGGGGGGTTTTATCAGTGCGCATTTCACTAGCGCTAATAAATGTGTATATTTCAAAAAAAAATCATAAAAAATAATATATTGATATATAAATATATTTATATTTATATAAATATAATAAATATTTTTTAAAATATGTTTTATATCGATTTGATATGTCATAGACCCAAAATTGACACCCTAGAGAAGAAATTATGGCCATTTGTTGAGATTAAGGACATTTTGGTACCTTTATGAATATGAGAAGGTGTTAAAATGGTCATCATAGTGTAGGTCTAGTCATAATATTTGATTTGATATGTGGTTGAGCCAAAATGGACACCCGAAGAAGAAGTTATGGCAAAACAGACCCCCGAATCCAAACTTATGACTGTTCAGAGGGTTTTTGGTCCTTTTTGAACCTAGAAGAACGTGATAAGGGGTTTAGGTGATCAAAGGAGTGTGTAAAGTTTTTCAAGCTTCAATTTTATATGTGGTAGAGCCAAAATAGACACTCGGAGCAGAAGTTATTGTCGTTTGAAACTTTGCAACTCTCGTATCTCCTAAAAACCTAAGAAACCAACAAATCAATAAAATGGGTATAACTTCTACTCCGGTTGTCCATTTGAGTGCTGTGACTAGTAAAATAGAAGCTTTCTAAATGAGTGATGATCAAGTCTAGTCGAAACCATTAGAAGATTAGAGGAATGAAAGATATATCAGTTATAGCACTCAAAAACAAGTCCAACTTCAAACAGCCATAAAATTCTCTCCGGGTGTCCATTTGGGCTCTACCACATATGAAATCAAAGGAAGTGAAGTGATCTATGTGAAAGTTTGACTCATACATAGTCTCAATCACGTATAATAACCCAAAATCCAACAAATACTACCCGAAGGCCTCCAAAAATTAGTTTTCGTGTCCGGACCCCTATCAATTTTTTATTAAAATGGTCATAACTTCTGATCTGTGTGTCTGTTAGGCCTCCAAAACTTGTTTTATCATATTTTATTCCATGAGCTTCAGTTATACTATTCACAGAGCTAAAACAGACACCCGGATAAGAAGTTATGTCTTTTTCAGTGACTGTGATTTGTTAGGTTTTTCGACACCCCATTTCTAGCACTTTTGTATATACATATAAATATATAATATTTGTAAATATATATAAATATGTATAATTATACCTACAGATATACATATAATATATATCTATATGTGTTTGTGTTGTATATATGTATGTATGTATGTATGTATGTATGTATTTATTTATTTTAAAAAACACACATTAGAAAACATATTTTATAAATTTGTTTAAAACTAATCTTATAAATATATATTAATATATATTAATATTCAAATAATCATACAGATAAAAAATTATAACTAAATAAATATATATATATAAATAGATATAAATATATATTAATATAAAGATATATGTATATATATTAATATAATTAAATATATGTATATATTAATATGACTAAATATATATGTATATATTAATATGAATATATATATATATATATTAATATACAAATATATAATTTAATATAACTAAATATACATATATATTAATATATGAGTAAATATAACTAAATATATATATAAATAAATAGATATATTAATAAATGAAAAGCAAAGCAATATGGTGGAGTGATAAAGGGTTAGGCGCATAGGCAAGTGGTCTTGAGTTCAAATCCTGGGGGAGGCAGGTCGTACGTGTAGGTGTGGGGAATTACCTAGCGCTGTTAATGGGGGGTGGGGCTAAGTGGAGCTGGCCTGGGGTGTGCGTGGGCTACCATGGGCAGTGGGCACTGTTAAAGGGGGGATTCAAGTGCTGTTGAAGCCCCCCAGAATTGAAAAAAAAATATTTTTATTTTTTAAATATTTTTCAACTTTTATCCACGCTTTTTAAAAGCACTGATAAAAGTGGCCTTTTATCAGTGCTAAAAAAAGCGTGGATAAAAGTTGAAAAATATTTAAAAAAAGGGCCCTTTTATCCGCGCTTTTTAAAAGTACTGATAAAGGGGCCTTTTACCAGCGCTAAAAAAAGCGCTGATAAAAGGGAACCCCCTTTATCTTCGCCTTGATTAACAGTGCTTTTTTAGCACTATTAATCAACTTTTCTAGCGCAGATAAATGCCATATTTGTTGTAGTGAAAGTATCACCTTTGAGGGTATTTTCCAAATCAAGGAATAACAGATTCAAACAAATATAAGAAACCAAGATTCAAAATTATATCATGTTATGACCCATATATCTATTCAAAATAACTCAAATATATAGTTTTTACTAAGAAAAGAGAGAGGATATAAAAGGAATATGAATAATAATGAATAATGGGGTTGTACCTTGAATTATCTAGATCTAATTCCTCAAGATCCATTAGAACCACTCTTTGGAAGTAAGAGAGTAATCAAAATCACCAAAGGTCAAGCTTTGATTTGAGGTATTACAACATGAGACAAAGAAAGGGGTCAAAACAAGTAATTTTGGGTTTTAAAATTAATTTTCAAAATAATAATTTTCCATCACACGGTTTGGAAAACTGTGTACCAATTGTGCTCCCTTTTCTGGACCATTGGAGGAGCTTTAAAATATATTCACATGGTTTAACTAAAAACTCACCCATTATATGAAATTTATCTATCCCATGGTGCATGGATTCTATAGAGGTCTACATAGTTTGGGATAAATGTGTTCCATCATCTGAGACCCTAAAATAAGCCACATAGTTTCCTGGGAAAAAACACTCAGTTTGGATAACTGTGTGCCAACCATACACATTCCAAAAATCTATAAAATTCTCAAAAAAATCACTTATAACATGGAAATAAAATCTCAAAACAAAATATCATAAAATAATAATAACAAATAAACCTAAACATGATACTAAAATGTTACATTCTTCCATGTTTTTTGAGATAATTTTCACATTTCTATTCATAAAAAAAATAAGATTTTCAATTAAAAATATCAAAAAAATCACAATAAACTCCTCCGACAAATGCAGATAACATCTTATGCCAATAAACACCTCTGATTTATAAGTGACCACTATTTGTTATTAAATCCTATAACAATAATAAATATTGAAAATGTTATAACTTATTACTTTAATGGTTCTTATATTGATCATTCCATAATCATTTACATCAACAATCCAATCACCCATGTTGTTTTATTATCCTTTATAATATATATATATATATATATATATTGAATGATATTTCCTTTTCTCCAAATATCACATGAATGATTATGATAAAATGATAGCCTAAGAGTATCTAGATGGATTCATGATTCATTAAATCTTCATTGTAATTTTGGATCAAGTGGATAAGATATTTATACTATAATTTTTATCCATATTCTAGGTAAGAAGGATCATGTTTTCTTCTCTACTGATAAAGAGGAGATTTCCATTCATCTACTTTCTTTCTATTATGACTAAATTATATTTTCCTTTCAAAATACACATCATCTTGTTGAATTTATTAACATTTATTGAATAGAACAATTTTCCTATGATTAATATATTATAGCTAAATACTTCTAGAACTATGAAATATTGGATTACCAATTCAATACCTATCAATTTGGATTTTAAAGAGTAAATAATCTTTAATTGTTTATTATTGATGAAGTGCATAGAATCATCTTTTTCATACATGAAATTATATATAAGTTTCTTTTCCACCATTATATAGGAAGTATGCCTACAATCAAGAATCTAAACATGATCTCTATTGATTAATTTTAGAGTGATATTTACTATTATAGAATTATCAATATTTTTATTTTTTATCCATAAGTGATTAATTTAAGAAAAAACCCTTATATGTGTTTTTGGGTTGTATTTATCAACAATTATCTTTTAAAATAGTCATTTTTTATGTTTGTGTTTTAGAGTATTGCGATATTTAGTGGAAGTGGAAATTTTTTTTTCATATGAAATAAAAAAATCATGCCCCAACACACTGAATGTTATGCCATAATATTTTTTATATTAGGATTTTCAATGTAGTCATATGGTTTTTTCATGATTATTTAGTTAGAGGTCATATTGGTTTCTAGAAAAATTTATAAGAAATTCAAATCTATAAATTATGGTGTAATAGGGTAAAAGTGTGCTATAATAGTTGGGAGTTCATAGAAAGTTTTCATCGATATGGATTGAGGGTATATGGACATATTAAAATGGAACCCCATAGATTTTTGATAGAGTTACTACTTATTTGGAGTGTTTAATAATTTCTATTACATCTTAGGTATTAGGAAATAAAGGTAGAGCATGGAATAAGTATTTTTATACAATGGTTATGGTTATGTAATAATGTGTTGATTAAAGATATCACTAAGTGTTTGGGAACATCCTAATTTTGGAGAATAAATCAGTTGAGGCCATGATTTTCTAAGGAATGAAAACTTTTAAGGCATTATTCCATGATAGATTGTGTTACACTATAACGCTCTAACAATTAAATATTTTTATGGATTCAAAATCCTATAAATTATGAGGTTTTGTAATGAAATAAATAGATATGTTCTAGATTTGTTGGATATATTGAGCTATCCAATTAGAGTAAGGAAATGTGGTATGATTGTTATGGATATAGATAACAAGTAATGACTCAATCCATCAATCCATTCCCATTAAGTTCAAAAATGGGGATTTTATAGAATATTAGTGTTGAGAGGTTAATTTCAATATATTGAAATTATTCTAAAAACACAAGTTTATGCTAAAATTCGTAAGAGAAATAAACATGATTTATATATCAAGCCCAAGGGGGGAGGGATTAATGATTATAATGAATATGGTGTGTATTTATACACCAGTGTATTTTTAATCTATTATTATAATTCATGGAGATCAAAGTTGATCACTTGAGAGAGAAGTGATTTCTTCTTGACTAATAGAGTAGTGATTTCTTATACCTATGAGTAGTTTTAAACCCGGGGGGGAAATTATTCTACACTAAAACTTTAAACAATAAGCATGATCTAGTTTATTTTTTCTACATAGGAACTATTAGGTCCCATAGTAAACATGTCAAGAGATATGGATGAATTTTAAATATTAAAATAATTAGAGTAATAAAAATAATAATGAAAAATTCAATGGATATTAAGAACAACTAATTAAATAATAAATAAATTATAAAATGTATGCATGAAGAGTGAAAGAACTAATGATAAACAATAAAGAACACAAGATTTATACTAGTTCAGATCTAAATGGTCAAAAATATACTATCAACACTCTCAACCCAAGATCATAGATATCCACTATTATATATACTTTTCCACGAGTGTATAAAAAATGTAACCTTTTATTTGGGTGCAAACCAAACCTGAAACTTCTAAGGAGAAACACTAACCTATACCTTTTATTAGGTTCCAGAACAACCTATTAAACTAACTTTTGGTTAGGCAGCATAACCAAATGGTATCTTTTAATGGTGGTGTAACTAGTGTGAAAGTTGTGTTACAACTCAATAATAACTTTACAATATAAATGAAACACATCATAATGAATGAATAAAACTATGAAACCAATGAAATATATAGATAGTGTTGTTGGTGTAGAAATAGTGATCCTAGACCCTTAATAAATCTGTAGAATTATGCATCTTAATGATAACCATCAATATCTTAGAAATTTATCGCAATAGTGAGTAGAACAACATAACTCTCAAATATTTCATCACTTTGGTGTTTATTAAATAAATTATATCTTTGCATGTGTCCCACTTCCTAATTGATTCAGCCTTTATATAAATGATTCTTAAACAACTATAATCTCTATGATCATTCTCTTAATTATCAATGTTAACTTAATATGGAGTGTTTCATTAAATCTTTCAATAGTATGTACATAAATTGTTATAATAGTTCAAATAAACATTTAAATAATCCATAATAATTACTATTTGAATACATCTAATAATCCCTATAATCAAATGAAACAACACCTTCAAAATTCCAATTTTTTTTAAATTTGAATAATGTTACCCATATTATCAATCATAGATTATTATTGATAATCTAATTATAGGCAGTGATAAATAAATATCCAAGAATATTCATACATAAGAATATATTTATATATAATATTTTTTTCTTTTTTAAATTCTAATAAATCTTTTTGAAACATTTCTTAACCACTGAAACATTTTGACTTAACTTCCAAAACATTTTGAACTTAACTTTTGAAACCTTAACTTTTAATCAATATTTAATAGTATATTCTCAATATATAAGAGTATTTCCTCTACCAAATTTACAACTCTCTATAATTCATAAGTGTAATAACCTTAATATGTTAGATTCTTTTATTTATTGAAAAATACAACTCTTCTATCATACATAAGAGTCATATCCTTTGAGAAAAATACACAAGTAAATGTTAAAGTCACTTCTCATAGCATATGTAAAAGCAACTTACTTTTACAAAATTTGACACATAAGAGTAATATTATCAATACATAAATGTTATTTACTTTATAAATCTTTTTAATTTTTAATATACATAAGACTAAATCCCAAGAAACACTATAACGTATAAGGGCCATTTCCCCAACGAGTCCGTACCCGAGTGGTAAGGGATCCTGCTTGGCATCCAAGAGACCCAGGTTCAAAATTGGGTAGAGGTGAATTTAAGGGGTACTGTAGTACTACTATAGCACTTACTATAGTAGTTACTTTTCAGTACTATAGCAGACAGAACTATTCACCCGATTTGGGCCTTCGAGCCACCGGTTTGGGCCTACGGGTCTCAAGGGCCTTCAGGTCATCAAAGGACTTCGGGCCATTGGGCCTTTGGGCCACTTAGACCATGGAGTATCCCATTTCACATAGAACATGCCCTAGAAGTGGATCAGAGCAACAAGATTAGCAGCAATGAGAAGTAGAGTTAACCATATTGGAAGAATGAGAGGGTATGCTAGCCGCCATTGGGACCAAGCACCGTGAAACTTTGCATGGAGAAATTATATACAATCAACAATACAAGGTGGAGAGCTAGGTTACCAATGAAATATAAACTAGGGAGGGGTAGTTCAAGTTAGCTGGGCCTACGGGTCATGTATTGGGCATGGTATGCCTTTGGGCCTTCAGGTCATGTATTGCAGGTCTGTCGGGCCTTGTGCCTTGGGCCTACGGGTCATGTAAGGGTTACCCTTAAACCCTTAAAAGGGGGATTATTCATAATAAAATAAAAAAGAAGGCCTTTAGGCCATTTGGTTGGTAAGGGTCATTTCCTTAGTGAAAATTCCAAATATAGGAGTAAATTCTAAATTATATTGTAATATATAATGATAATTTCCTTTACCAAAATTCGATATGAAAGGGTCGGTTTTGAAATCAAAAGAATATATAGGGGTTATATACTTAAACAAAATTTATACTTTTCTAATATATAATGGTACTTTCCAATTCTCATAGAATATATAAAGGACCTTCACTTAGAAGAATTCTTCAATACAAAAAACGAGAAACAAGAATATTAAATTCCTGAATAATAATAAATAATAAATAAATAAATAAAAACAATAGTCATTAAAGTTATGTGATTATAAAAACATAATAAATAAAGGGAAATTATCCACTCAACATTATATCCCTTTTTGATAATTACAAAACCTGAATATCTCAAACAACTCTCCCCTTTTTTTTAAGATCAAAAAGTAAATATTAAGAAGATTAGTTCATGAAAATCATGAAAAAATAGTTGAAAGTAATAATAATTAGAGTAAACAATAAAAAATGACAAAAAAAAACAATAGGGCTAATAATTATAATAAATAAGTATATTCCCTAAAACAACAAAAATTCAAAGGGTAAACAAGTATGCTTAAGTATTAAGAAAAAACAATCACAAAATACACAATAGGATCAAAAATGGTTAAAAAAATAACTACCCCTCAACCCAATAATAATAAAAAGATCTAATAACTATTAAATAAATAAAAAACTATTAAAAAAAAACAAAATACCCCCTTAATATAAGCGATTTATTCTTGAAATGATTAAATAGTGAATGCTCATTATTCAGTAAACTCCTCATGTTCAAAACAAAAAATAAAAGGAGAAATAAAAACAATTAGTGATATTCAATGAATTATAAAATATTTAAAATTAATTAAAAAATATTTAATGAATTAAAAATAATCAACAGTTAAGCACATTTCAGTAAACAAAATTGAAAATAGTAAGTACATACTCACTAGACAAAAATAAAAAATAAAGAATAAATATCATTCAAATATACCATGAAATAAAATATAAAGGGTGTGCATGTTATACATAAATAAAGACATTAATTGGGATAATAGAGTGGTTTAAGTCATAGTGGATACTCCCAAATTCTTTTAGGAACCAAAATTGAGTGAAATTTATGAGCATTTAAACCCATCAAAGATGTAGTAGCAAAAAAATTATTATACCCTAGTGGATCTTTAAAAATTTCACAACAATAAAAATAATAATGTTTATGTAATTCACATTTAAATAAATTAATAATATAACAAAAAAACTTCCTCTTAATTTTATCATTACACTTCTTAAAATGAATAGGATATTAAAATTTTATCTTTGTAAAAATAGGACCAAGTATTTAATTTCTCAAAAATTATATTTCTTCTATAATTTTAGATGAGTATCTTTTAAAAATTTTCATTCTCTTTTTAAGAAACCACTAAATCAACACAAATATTATCATTACTATAATAATTTATGTTAGAAGTATCATCCTTCAAATTTTTATTCTCACTCTTTAGTTTAATTCTATAATCCATTATAACTTTGAATTTTTACTTTTATTCATCATCATTATTATAAAAAATATCTTTAAACTTATCATTTCATCTTTAAGATTCTCATTTTCTTCTATAAAATTGAATACTTTAGAATAAACATTCTTTTTATCTTCAATAACATTCTTATATTTTATCTTGAGTGAAATGTGTATGTCAATCATTTTCTCTATTTATTCTTGATACCTATGACACATTTTATTTAATTAATTAACAACATGATCATACCTAGATAAATTAAATGTAACAACTCATGTTTTAGGAAACATTTTATTTCCCTTAAATAATATGAAAATCATTCATGAATAAGTTTTTACATTATTTAACCTGATTATAAAATAAACTATAGAAGATATGGATCAAATTAACAAATATTTATTGACTCATAATATATTATTGTAGTAAAATTACATGAAAGCATGTATTACATAAATTGGTACATACCATAGATGATTACATCTCTTAAAAGAACATAAATTAAAATGGTAAAATAAATAGAAAAGAATAATATTTTTACAACAAAGAAATCCCCTAGGTCATGTTCACCCTTGATAATCACTATTAGTATAACTAAACCTACAATGAAAAAAACATCATGAAAGGAGAAAGAAAGTTCTAAAATCCAAAATGTAAACCAAAGGAAGGAGAAGTGTGATTTTAGAATTTATAATGGAATTAATTTATAATATGTAATGAGGGTACCATAACCGTTATATGACCATTATATAATGGTATATAGCTATTGGGTATAATACCAATAAAAATCTTACTAGTTTAGAATTATCAATAAATAGTTGATATACATAAAGTTTATTTATATGTTGGAAATATAAATTTTTATTAGAATTAATTTATTTGAAATAAAATAAATAATTTTGGAATAGAATAAAATGATAATAAATGATTTTTTAAAAATACATTTTATTCTAAAGATTTTTTTATACAATATTCATTTTTTAAACTTATTACTTTTAAAGAATTATTTCAATAAAGTGAATTGATAAAAATTAATGATTAGTAAAGTAAATAAATATCATACATGGAATAATTAAGTAACTTTGTAGAATATTAATTTAATTATTCATGGAAAATGAAATATTATTTAAAAACAATATTTTATTATATATTATATATTTTTATTCAAAATATAAATTTCTAACATTTGGAGTATGAAATTTAATAAAATGTATTTTTTATATTGAAAAATTAGTAATATTTCATTCATTGATTATTAATTATTTATCAATAATGATAAAATAATTTAATGTTAAAAAAACATATTTCTCAAAAAATTATTTTTCTATGTGTTGTGTATTTTTATAAAATAAAATTATCACCATTAAATAATTATTTTAATGAAATTTATTTCTTATATATATAATAAAATAATTTAATATCCATCCAATGATTATTACTTGGTATTGAATAAGATTAAATTCATTTTTAGACATAAAAATACATCTTTCTAAAACTTGTTTTTATGTATTATGCATTTTTATCCCAAAAAAATAATTATATCATGGTGTAAGGATGGTAATATTAAAATATAACATTTATAAGTATAAAAAAATTTATCAATCATTTAATTACTATTAATTTATACAAAATAAGAATAAGATGAATTAATGTATAGAAATCTAGTTAAAAAAACAAAATTTTTCGATATATTTTATGTTTTATTTTTAAATTATAATTTATCATATTTATAAATATAAAAAATAGAGTAAAATTTTTTAATAATAGAATTTAAATTGAGTAAGAATGTCAATTTCATTTTTAGGTATAAAAATAAGTTATCAGGGTATAAATTGAGTTACCAAGGTAAAGGTAAAATGATGAAAAAAGAGTTAAACTAAGTGGTAAATACTTAAAATATCATGAAAAATTATATCTAATTTTTTTAGATTAGGGTATTTATAAATCATATCCATTATTTTTCCACTTTTTATCCAATTGTCTCTTAAAATTACAATCATATACATTAAAGAATGAATATTTGGGGAAATGCCATTCAAAACTCACCTATAAGAGGACCTCACCTCTACCCATTCTAAACCACTAAAAAAATTTGGTTCTATATTTAATAACTACCCTTTTTACTCTCTTAAATATTTATTAGATTTTTGGTAACCTGTTTTTGCAATATGAAGGCCTAAATACTTCATTTTTAAGGAACCCATGTTGAGAAGGAGAGAATTCATTAAAGTACCCAGTTTCTTAACATATTTTTCAATTAAATTCTCATATAAACTATTTATAAATATAATTATGCACTATAATTATATTATATTAACATCATTTTAATTATAATAAAATAATATTACTATTATATATCTCTAAACTCTTAACCAGTCATCAGTATAACATATTCCTATTTGTGTCAGTTCGACAACCTATATGGTCTATACTATACCAAAATCATCATTTTGATCATGAATAAGTACTAATACACTAATAATTGTGAAATTTAATATCAATAATTAGTTTATTTCATTAATAGGTTTTTTATATAATTGAGTTACTCTTATGAGAAGTGGGGGGGGGGGGATGAATTAGTGGACACAAGTTTTTACAATTTTTTTTACTTTAAAACATCCTCGATGACCTGTTAAAGTTAAACACAATAAAATATAAATTCTCATACTCACTCATATATATAGAAAATTAAAGAGAAATGAAAATGGGGATTTTTACAAGGTTCGATCCCTTCCCCGGAAACATACTCATTTCCATAGTTGGTTAGTCTCCCTAACCATAGATTCCTCACTATAAGAACAACTGTTTAGAACTTATAATGTTAGTCATACTCAAGAATGTTGTCCTCGTCAATCAACTCAAAAATGAATCACATAAAAACACCTCTTTATTTTTTTGAGAAGTTCACAATTGTAATTTCAGCATCAACGACAAATTTCTTCCCTATTTTCCCCATTTTTAGCATTGTTTCATCTTGAATTTGGATATGGATTTCTCTTCAGAATCAAATTTTTGAGGAAAAGAGAAGAAAATTTTGATCTTCAAAAATTAGTGAACACACAGACAATATTTTAATGATATTTTGGGTCTACCAATAAATCTTTCCATCATGAAATTTTTTCCACTAAATCTTCAATAAATATGGAAACACTTTTTTTCCTTTCAACTCCAATAGATTCTTCCAGAAAGAAAATACAGCTCATCTTCTCCCCCCCCCACACTTGAGTTCAACAATAATCACAAATTTAACTTATAGAGAAGGTTGGAAAGGAATAAATGGATTATAATGTGGCTTCTTAACAAGTTATTTCATGGATACTAGGGGATTACTAATGTTCAGATGAAAAGGTTGGCCAAAATTATAGTTCAATGTAAAAAGGGATTTCAAAGTGATGCCTCAATCAAACTCAACACATTAAATGAACTCTAACAGCTTTGAAAAAGAGAAAAAAAACCAAGTTTTGGATAAAAAAAGACGTATCAATACTCTCAATAAAAATAGAAATGAAAAAATATTTCAAATAGTTTTATAAACCTCTCGGGTTGGGCAAGATTTTTAATTTGGATAGTACTACTACACATGAGTTTTATAATCAATAAAATTTCCTCAAATGAAAAGATTGGAAATTAAGAAAAAAATACAGTAAATAATCATTTAAATCCTCAAAAATTAAATTAATAAATATTCCAAAAATAAAAATATGTTTTTAATTTTACAAAGCATTTGATTAAGCTCAAGACACCTAAAAATACACCAAAAAAAATGAAAAAATGAAAAAATGAAAACATGAAAAATTAAAAGAAAGACAAAAAAATAGAAGCACTTAAAAATTTTGTAAAAAAAGTTAAAATAACTCCCCCACAATTATTCTATTTACTAAACTATGTTTTAGCTCAAATCATATCAAGATACATTTTCAAACATAATTTAAATTGGGCAGTAAACAAAATAAAGAAAAGAAAAGACACAACCTGGTTTATTTTTCAATGGCATCCTTGAGTTAAACTCCTAACTGATACCACTTAAAAAATACAAGAAATAAATGACAATAAATAGTAAAAATAAATAAAGAGAAAGATAAATAGGATAGAAAAGGGATAATGATTGGTTTTACCCCCAAGAAGGTGATAGTTTTTTTGTTCCCCTAGTCAGGCAGTTGTAGTTGATTGTCCCCAATCAGAAGGTGGGTGTGGTTTATTTGAGACGAACCACCACATGTGAAGTTTCCTAGTGTCCATGAGTAAACACTAAAAGTAAAGAACCCAAAAAAAGATAAGAACATTTTCAACCCCTAATAAATAATAAATAAATTATTTAAGGTCAAGAGTGGGAGGGGAAATAAAATAGGGGTGCTCCCTATTAACTTATGTGGTGTCCTCCTCCATATGGTATCCAAGTCATTGTAGAGGTGGTAATAACACCACAAATAGCCTCTATATATCTTCTTCTTCAATAGACACCACTTGGGTAGTCTCATCATTAAAATACAAGTCCTTCTCTATTTGGGTTGTATCAGACATTTTAGAAAAGGGAACGTCAGATAAAAATTCATCTTGAATAAGATTAAAACATGACGAATCAATGAAGAAATATTCCCTTTCAAGTAAGCCATCTTGAAAATTTATCACTAAGGGTAGGACCAATGGAAACTATATATCAATAGGTGCATCTTCATCATCATATTCCAAATAAAAAAAGGTATAGATGTGATTATTTTTCTTTATCAAGGATGAGAAGATCAAGTTTTAGGTTATCTTCAACAAAGTGGTTATAGGATTCTTCCAAAAAATATTGATCTCCCATAAGTGCATCATCTTTCATGTGTACTTTTGGGACCTACATGAGAAATGGTTGAGTTTGTGAGGATGTGATTAATTCCATTAGTAGTTCCTTATCACCCACCTTAGCTTCTTTGATATAAAAAGTTATTGGTAAAATATCTTCCACAACTCATTTTAGTTCAGGTTTAAGGACCCAGATTTTCATGTAATTTTTTTAATTATATGGGATTATTATGAGTCTGCGAAAATTGATAGTGGGTGATTACGAGGCCTGGTGTACTCAGAATAAATTTCTGAACATTTTTAAGGTATGTTCAGTAAATGCACGAGCAACATTTTCTACCTTTTGAACTGGTGCTCGGATTAAAAATTTGAGGGCACCATTGAATCCAAAATGCCAAGATTTTCTTAAGGGAGGCTTCAATTCGGCCATAGTAGGTCTGGAGAAAAAGTAATATTTTTGGACTTTTTAAAAGAATAAATAAAATAACTTAGTTATTTTATTTTATTTCTTTTTTCCTCTAACGGACAAGAGGAAGCGTGTGACCAGTGACATGCCAAGCCATTAAATGGATTGACCCTTTAATCATAAGTAACAACATCGTTGGTAATTAGGAATGTTCCTAATTAATGAACCCTCATAAATCCCACAAGTGTTAGACACCCTCCCACTCTTCTATTTATATGAAGCTTGCAGAGAGGTATCGACACTACTTCACCAAGAAACTAAGTGCTGACAATGTTCCGAGATGCCAAACCCTTGGAGGATGGAGCTGATTTCAGCGGGAGGTGTGGGAGACACCAAACCATGAACCAAAGGATGACGTACAAGCAGCATCATTGGAATCTTGTTGTGGGAAAGATGAATGCCTACACTTCCTCGATCACGGGTGTTCTCCATCGTTTTTGAAGTAGGGATTTGATTTTTTTAATTCAAGTGATCATTGAATCCATTAATCCTCCATCATAATTACAAGCTAACATGGAGGGTATGATCCTAACAAACCTAGACCGGACCCTCAGCTACCTTGCTACCCTTGCATTATCTGTGGAAGACTGCCAGCGTGGCAACACTAATCAACTACAATGGAGGGGGCACGCTGTTGTGTGCCGCAAGAGGAGGTTACAACGGTTAGTGGGGCGGTTGGCACCAACCAACCATAGAGGAGGTGCAGCATGCCATTACGCACCACTAGTGAGAAAGGGTCCACAGCAGAAGCTGCGACAGAGGAGGAACCCACACCCCCGACAGGTTCTACGATGACAGAGTGGCACCCATGTGGCACCACCACTTCATAAGATGAACGAACTTTGGGCCGTTTGGGAGGCCGGGGGTCCCCCCCGCATTGGTTAGGGAGGACCCCAACATGGGCCGAACTAGAGGGACACACCCCCTTGTGGTCCGGGCCACCCCCTTGTGGGCCGGGCTGCCTTCTTACGGGCCGGGCCACCCCCTTGCAGACCGGGCTGCCTCCTTACAGTCCGGGCCTCCCCTTGCGAGTTGGGCTGCCCCATTGTGGGTTGGGCCACCCCCTTGCGGGTTGTGCTACCCCGTTGTGGGTTGTGCCATGCCCCTTTGCTAGCTGGGCCGGACCACAGCCAAGCAGGCCGAGCCCGCCACTGCCCAACCTGACCGGGTCAGACACTGATCGAGTTGGGTCGACCCGAGCCAGACCCAACCCAGACCAGTTCCGCTTAAAAGGGCCATAACCTGAGAACCAGGTGTCCGTTTTATGAACCGTATATGGTTCTAAGACCCTTGGAGTGAGAAAATCCTTTTGGTATACTCCACTTGTGTTTTGGAGATAGTTGGAGTACGACTGGGTTGGATCAATCCAGAATCCAACTGGGACCTTAGAACTAAAATGCTTATAACTCATAGACCGAGCATCCGATTGATGTACCATCTGTCATGTTGGAACCCTTATTACATGGATAACCTTTGGGTATTTCCATTTTGGAGCTTATTGTAGGTCGAGGTATGATCGATATCTCAAGGGGCAGATTCTACGGAACTCATGTGCACCGAGTGCGAGGAATCCTGTGGCTGGCTGTAATGTGAAGAAAGAACATCAATCCTAAGTGGGTCAACATCTATCGATCCTGTGTGGGTCATCATATATCATATCCTATGTGGGTCTGCTCTTAGCAATCCTATGTGAGTCAGCGCATACCGATCCAGTGTGTGTCAGATCCTGTGTGGGTTAGTGGGGGTTATTAGCTAATGATCCTGTGTGGGTCAGCAGCATTGCTTCTTAACAGAATAAGATAATATAGCTTAAGACTAACCATATGTACTTTTGTACTTCTATTATACCTAATTGTGAACTGAGTCTTTTACCTTCCTGGTGTTATCTTAATGTTGTTACCTATGTTGTACTTCTATCTTCGTTGTGTTACCTGGGTCGTACTTCTACCTTTGTGGTGTTGTCTTCGTGGTGTTACCTGTGTGGTACTTCTACCTTCATGGTGTTGTCTTCGTGGTGTTACCTGTGTGGTAATTCTATATTCATGGTGTTAGCTGTGTAGTACTTATACCGTTGTGGCATTCTTCCCTCATGTATATGATGAGGATATCTTGATAACTTAGGTATATGTATGGGAATATAACTAAGTTGAGTTGATGTCTATTGCTTCATGCTTTGAGATTGAGGTCTTGATTTGTGTTATTTCCTTTATTGAAATCTAGGAGAACTACAAGGGTCTCGAGGTCCCAAATGAGTATCATTATACTCACCCATATATGGGCTATGCCCGCACCTTGTTGTGTCTTGTGTAGATGAAGAACAACATTGATCGAGGCTGAGGGAGCCAGGACTGGATGGTACTTGGAGGTAGACTATTTTGAGTGACATGACGCAGGGAATACTGATCAAGAGATGCACCTACCCTTCAGGTAGGATCCTAAGTGGAAGATCCAGGAGTTGTTTTTCACTTTTCAGTTGTGTTTGTACTTTTCAGTTGTACTTGTACTTTTCAGTTGGTCTTGTATTACGACCCCTTTACTTTCTGCACACTCTTACTATAGTAGTTTACTTCATGGTTATTTATTATTGTGTTATTGGACTGTGTTTCTGTACAGGTTAAAAGGAAATTCCTTCCCATTTTTAGGATACAACTTTCTAGTTCTATTCACCAGCCCCTGGACTATGGAGGATGGGCGTGGAGTAGTCACGACACGGGCCCTGGGGGACGGGTCATGACAAATCCAGCTCCGACTCCGGTTTCTCATGGGATGCATGTACGTATTAAAATATCCAATCTATTTGGATCATAATGATTTTAAGTTTATCACTGATACTTTGAAAATGAACATAAAGATCATTGTAAACTTCTTCTGGCACCTGATATTCATCATTCCATGCATAAAAATTTTAATTGAAAGACATCATGAACAAATATTTTTTTTTAAATTTATGTTTTTTTTTGTTTTTGAATGAATGGAAAATTATTTACAAAATTTTAATAAAAATAATGAATTAAGACCTCTTATCTCCCCTAAAATAGCACCAATTTGATGAAGTGTTTTTGTGCACGCTCTCAAAAATATTTATAACTAAGTGTATCATAGGGGATGACCTTGATCGTTCTCTTGAGAAGATATTGTGGTCAATCACTCACTACTTATAACTAACTTTTTTAATATATTTTTTATATATTTGAAATAAAACTAAAATAAATGAGTTTTGATAATTTAGAATGAAATTCAAAAATAAAACATTTAAATTCAATTAAAACACAATGGGTACAGACAAAATGATGTTAGATAGAAAGGAGATCCTCCTGGGAGAACACCCAGAGTGAACCTTCATCATCTCTTTTTTAGTTTAAAATAAAATTAATGAACATGGTACATAATATGCCTGAACATCATATCCTTCACATTATGTGAATATATGGTACACTTAATTATCATCTAGAGACTACACATCTACCTCTTTTATTGAGGGAGAATATTACAGAAATAAGAAGCTAAGTCTTTGGTGGATAGTGGAGACACAAAGGCAGCTTTCCCACTAAGATCCCCATTAGCCTAACTCTAAGAAAATAAGAAAAATTAAGAATGAATTTCCAAAGACTTGGGCTCAACACTGTATTGATCCCCCAAGAAATTCCTTGGGTTATTTACTCTTGATAAAGAGCATAAGGGATCACGATGGAGAAGATTGGGGTGAAAAATAGAAAAGATAAAAATATGAAAGAAAGAGAGGAAGAAGAAGACTAACATATAATAAGAATAAAAATTAATATTAAAAAATAAATGAAACTAAAAAACTACATAAAAATGGACAAAAAAGGGTACCCCAAAGTTTCCAAAACTTTAAATGAAGAAGAAACACTCTTTTATAGGAAAAAGAGGTGAGACTTTTGGCTCCAAATTAATCATCCAATTTTTTCTTCAGTTAATCCCAATTTAATGACATAATTTAATAAAGTGGTATTATTTAAAGTTGTTTTTTATATTTCTCCTCCTTCTACCCCAAAAGTTTTAGCTTTATTGGACACGTTTGGAGAGAGATATATCACATTTACTAGGTTAATTTATTCTAGACCAGTGACTATTTGTATTCCAATATAGCCTAATTCCCATGCATTTATTGCCTTAAAAATGAAATAATCACGCATATAAACCTTAATTAAAGTTGTTCCTCTATATTTTATCTTTATCCATGTTAAAATTTAGCTCCATTTTTTGTCATTTTAAGAGTCATGTGCCCAACAATAAAGTTCTCCAGATATATGCACAGTTTTCGTGGCTGGAATTGTGAGCTATATTTGGCCCTTCAAATAGTGGATTGAGATTTTGGTCCTAAAGAATAAAATTAATACCATATAACATATAAACCTATAAAATGAAAATTTTTCTATTTAGACCATCAAAGAAAAATTTATGGCCGAAACATTGAAATAAATTAAAATAGTTAAAATCCAAAATAGGCCATTTTTTCAATAAAGCTAAAAAATGATTCCAAAACATAAAATGTTATAGTTACCCTTTAAATAACACATTAGTGGGATTAAAAAGACTAAAATTTTGAATAAAATAACTGAAAATATTTTCTTTATCATTTTCCAATCCTTGAAAGAAGAGGGAATTAGGGGGAGGGGTAGTAGGATTAAATTCCCTTAGTGTTTTAAGCATAGAACATCTACATGAGACACCTTCCCTAATTCAAGAACACTAGGGAAATTTAATCCTATTACCCCCCCTTAAGTTAAAACGACATTCTTACCTTAATTTTGTCAAAAAGATCATAAAGTACCTTTTTTGGAATACGACAAAAAGATTACTTTCAAAATATATAAGGTGAAATAAAGGTATAAATGACTTTAACCCATTGTCTAGTAAATAGTAAAAATGTTTTGAAATAAATTTTTAAGAAACATTAATGTGAATGATAAAGAGGTCCCAGTAGATAATTACGTATAAACAACCGCAGATATTAAAGAGATTGTGAAATTAACCCTTACCTTGTACTTTTCCTTGGTAAAGGGTAGGTTAACCTCCTGTATAATGGTGAAATAATTGTTATTAAGTTATTCAAGAATCATATACATTATTATGATATCATATATGATCTTTTAACATTGCTTTGTTAATAATATCTTAGTATTATCATCGTTTCGGGTGTTAACTGATTTGTTTTCCTTTATATGATTTATTATGTAAGTAATGATAGTTATGGATAGGATGTATCTTATTCATATTCAGAATTATATTAAGTATTTAAACATTATTTTTAATCATCTAATGAAAATTATTCTTGAATGGGTACGATGGGGAATGAATCTCATCGTGTTCGTGGAGACGGTAATCCGTACGTACGCAACAGAGACAATATAATTATTTTGATATTAAATAGTATATAATTGGATGGTATATCATATATAAAGAATCATTATAATGTTATATTTATTATTTAAATCATTTATACATAATTATTATACCCATCCAAATAATAATGTACTGAATAACAACTATATCACGAAGTGGAGACGGTAAGCCGTAAGTACACACGTATGGTGACATGTCATTCAAAGGATGGATAAAATAATGAATATGGTTGTAACATATTTATAATAACACCATAGTATATATAATATACTGGATTTATTATTTTATAATGGAAACAACAAGTAAATTAGAAGTGGAAGAAGAAAAAAAACATGAAAGAGGTGGTGAGATATTTACCTATTCTTTGGGTTCTTCCTTTTGATTTGATCAAAAGGGCTCCGTAGGTTGGATTTATTACTAAATTAAGGCCTCTAGGATGAATGGAGGATAGTTGAGAGGGTATGTGGGTAGGTTTTGGATGAGACAAATGGATTTGAAGGTGTGAATTAGAGAGAATAGAAGTTCCCTTTTATAAGGGGGGTGAGGGGAACCTTAGGAAAAGCTAGAAATATTATTTTATAATAAAATCATTTTTGGTTTCTAATGTAACAAAAATTAATTATTTCAAAGATAAGGTGGGGATGGTTAGAAAAACTCTCTAATAATAGGTTTTAAATAGATTTGGGTCACTATATTAACTTTATCTTTTATATTTAACTCTTAGTTAAATAGTTTGATATTTACTATGTCTCTTTGTATTTTTATATTTTACGGATAATAAACCTACTAAAAACTTCCAAGAAAACCCCATGTGGTTCATTAATGATACAACTATCATTATATAAGTCTTTTGGAAGAAACTTATATTTTCATGAATATAATATCAATTAATAATATAATATTTGTTTTAAAAACTCCTTTACATCAATTTTGACACTATTTGGTATTTTGTTTTTGTTAAATTTATAAAAGAATTATTATGTCAAAAAAAAATCATATAAACAACCCTAAAATGTCATATTAACCTATAAAATTATCATAATTAATAAAAAGTCTCAAATTACATTTATTTGGATATTTATAATATCAATTATTTTAATATTTCATTAATTAGGTAATTACTGCATCATCATTGTGTCATAAATAAATTAAATTATTTAATGTCTAAAAAATATAAATAAAATACCATTATGTAGGAAATATTTTTATATTTCTAATGAATATTTATAGTATAACTTATCTTATTTGTAACCCTATATGAAAATGGTTTAGTTATTAAACTTTGAATTTAACACTTTTAACTCTTCTTTGAATTAAATAATAATAAATGTCCTAATCTAATCCAAGTGAACCTAAAGGATCATATTTTATTCCTAATGTTTTTTGGTCTAATTAAGCTTATCCAATAGAATTAAAATATGTGTTAGGGTAATAATAATATCATTTTTTCCCTTAATTACCCTATTTACTTTTAACCGTGGTAAATAAAAGTAAAAAGTTACTATTCACCAAAAATTATTGTCATCTTATTGAACCACATTTTACTTAGTGATATAAATAGTGTCTCTTGGAGTTTTGAAATTTAACTCACAGAATCGGTAAAATTAGGTTTTATGTAAATTTGCAAATGCTCTTAGGAGGTGGGTAAAAGACGGGAAAAAGTTCAATAGAATTTTTATAGATATAAAATTATTATAAACTGAATACAATGAATTACATTGAACTTATATTTGTATTATGTATCTATTTTGACCTAAAATAAATTTAAATAAAATGAATAATTATTTAAATAAAAATTTAGTTTTAAACTATAACTCAGTGTTTTTCACTATTCATTAAAAATTGAAAGTTTTCAGAAAAATACCAAAAATTCACCCTAAGCTAATTTCGATATTACGAATCTAAAAATGAGGTCCATTTTGAAAGATAAAATTTATAAAATTAAAAAGTGGGTATTACTATTCATAATTACTAATTTTATTAGTTGTGGTGTGTTATAACTCGAAGTTGCGTACAACACATGCTATTGTATTATTCAAAGAGAAGTGTACCATGAAATCTTGGGGTGTTGCATTCTCCCCTCCTTAAAATGATTTCATCCTCGAAATTTTTAGAATATTACTGCATAAAAAGACTCGGGTGTTTCTTCATCAAAAGTTCCTCAGGTTCCCATGTTGCCTCTTCCATCTTATGGTTTCTCCATAGAAATTTTACCAGACAATTCGTCCAGTTTCTCAGTACTTGTTCTCTTGTATCAAGAACCTTTATAGGCTCTTCACAATAAGACAGATCAGGTTCTAGTTTTAATTCCTCATAGGTGAGTACATGTGTTGTGTCAGGCTTGTATTTTCTCAATAGTGATACGTGGAATACATCATGAACTTTGGATATACTTGGTGGCATTTCCAAACGGTAAGCTACAGCCCTAATTCGTTCTAGAATTTCAAAAGGTCTGATGTACTTGAGACTCAATTTTCCCTTATTACCAAAATGTATAACACCCTTCCATGGAGATACCTTCAAGAAAACATGATCTCCTACATGAAATTCCAAATCCTTCCTTTGGTTATCAGCATAGATCTTCTTCCTACTTTGAGATTCTTTGATGTGGGTTTGGATTACCTTCACCTTTTACATCGTTTCCTCCACAAGTTCTAGGCTTACGAGTTTTCTTTCACTAATATCATCCCAACAGGTTGGTGTGCGACATCTCTTTCCATATAACGCTTCATATGGTGCGATCTGAATACTTTAATGGAAGCTATTGTTATAGGAAAATTCTACCAGAGGTAAATATTGATCCCACAAACCTTGAAAGTCAAGTGAGAAAGATCACAACATGTATTCTAGGGTTTGAATAGTCCTTTCTAATTATCCATCAGTTTGAGGGTGGTAGGGAGTACTCAAACGAAGTTTAATATCTAGGGATTTTTGAAGACTTTTGAAAAATCTTGATGTAAAAAGTGGATAATGATAAAAAAAATCGATAGGGGTACTCCATGAAGTCTCACAACTACATTAATATATAGTCTTGCTAGATGTTCAAGTGGTAAATCTTCTATTATATCAAGACAATGTGCTGACTTGGTAAGACGATCAATAATGACCCATATTTCATCATTACTTCTAGGAGTCTTTGGTAGTCCCATGAAAATTCCATTATAATATTATCCCATTTTTACTCAGGAATGGGAAGAGGTTGCATGACTCCTCTAGGCTGTTGCATTCCAGCCTTCACTTATTGACAAACCATACATCTTGACACAAAATCAGCAATCTCCCTCTTCATGTTGTCCCACCAAAATATTCCTTAAAATATCTATACATCTTAGTGCTACCAGGGTTTATAGAGAAATTGGAACTATGAGCATTATACAATAATTCCCTTTTTAGATCAGTTATATCGAGAACATAAAGTCTCTTCACAAATTTCAAAATTCCATCTTCATACACAAAGTCACTCAATCTACCATCATTCACAGCTTTAATCTTCTTTTGAAACTCTTCATCATCAGTTTAAGAACTCTTTATCCTTTCTAGTAAAGATGGTTTGGCAACCATTTGAAAAAGTATTGATTTTTCACCTTCCATGGTTATTCCCATATCTATTTTACTAGATCCACGTATATATGATTTATTTCAACTCTCATCTTGTTCAAAACTCCATGAGCCTTTCTACTCAAAGTATCTGCCACCTTATTTGCCTTCCCAGGGTGGTAGTGTATAGTGAAATCATAATCCTTGAGTAGTTCAAGCCATCACCTTTGCCTCATGTTGAGTTCTTTTTGTGAGAAAATATACTTCAAACTCTTGTGATCAGTATAAATCTCACATTTTTCACCATAGAGATAATTTCCCCACATCTTCAAAGAAAAGATTACATCTGATAACTCAAGATCATGAGTAGGATAGTTTTTCTCATGAATTTTAAGCAGTTGTGATGCATAGGCAATAACCCTATCATTATGCATAAGGACACAACCAAGTCATTTCTTTGAAGAATCACTATAAATAACAAACCCATCATTCCCCGATGGTAGAGTCAATATAGGAGCACTGACTAATCTTATCTTTAGTTTCAAAACATTATTCACACTCTTTTTCCCAAACAAATTTAACCCCTTTACATGTGAGCTTGGTTAATGAGTTAGCCAATCGGGCAAAATTCTAGATGAAAGTCCGATAATAACCTACTAAACTAATAAAACGGTGTACCTTAGTTATACTCATAGATGATGTCTATTATTGGATTTCTCTTTTTATAGAAGGATCAAAAGAGATTCCATCCTTAGAGATGATATGACCAAGAAAATAAATCTCTTGAAACCATAATTCACACTTTCTAAACTTACCATATAATTCATTTCTTCTAAGAGTATTTAGGATAAGGCGCAAGTGATTTTCATGATCTTAGTAACTTTTAGAGTATACCAAGATACCATCAATAAATACCACTAAAAAGTCATCAAGATATTCCTTGAAAACTCTATTCATTAGATCCATGAAGATAGAGGGTGCATTAGTTAATCCAAAATGCATTATTATAAAATTGTAATGCCCGTACCTGGTTCGAAAAGCTGTTTTCAGAATGTATTCCTTCTTCACACACAACTGATGATATCCAGATAAAAGGTCAATATTTGAAAAGTATTGAGCTCCAGGAAGTTGGTCAAATAAATCATCAATGCGAGGTAGGAGATACTTATTCTTTATTATTATAACATTGATCTCCTTGTAGTAAATGCACAACCTCATAGATCCATCTTTCTTCTTAACAAAAAGAACAGGGGCTCCCCATGGAGAAAAACTAGGGCAAATAAATCCCTTATTACTCATTTCCTCTAGTTTTTTCTTTAGTTCCACTAATTCCACAGTGTCCATTCAATAAGGGGTCTTTGATATGGGCCTTGATCTGGGAATTAAATCAATGGAAAAATCAATTTCTCATTCTAGAGTATGTCTAGGTAAATCTTCTGGAAACACATCAATATATTTTTCCACAGTAGGTACATCCTATATTTTAACATTACATTCCTCACCCAAAATTATTTCATTCTATTCCTCCCCAATAATTGAATTTAGTTTATCTACTGGGGGTGGATCTAGATAAGAATTAGGTGGTGATGATTCTGCTCTAAAGATAAGGTTTTCTTTATCACCGTCATCAAAAATAGTAACCTACTTCTTCTTACAATAAATTTTTTCATTTTGGTCTGAAAACCAATCCATAACGAGGATTATATCAAATTCAATCATGGGTATGATGATGATATTAGTGGATAAAGAACATTTATATGCCCTAATGGGTATTGATTCACAAAACTTTGTTGTAATAATACTTCCCTCAGGAGTTTTGACTGACAACTCCCTTGTTAAATCAAATTGGAAATATCTAATTTTCTTAGAAAACTGGGAATATATGAAACAATACGATGATCCAGAATCAAATAAATCATTTTCTAAACTTGAGGAAACCATTAAATTACCTGCCATTACATCTTTCAGAGCTTCAACCTTAGAAATAGTGATAGCATAAGCTTGGTCTTGATCCCTTGTCCTTTTTTGAGGTAAGTTCCCCTGACGATTAAGACATTCATTCGCATAATTCCCCTTTCTCTACAAATATATCATTCAACATCGAAAGACACTTTCTTCCCCTTGTAATCACGAGCTTGGCGGCCTTTTTCACCACACTTTTAATAGACTCCCATTCCCTTCAGGCAATTACCAGGGTGTTTCTTCTCACATTTACTACAAGATGGATATTCAACTTTTTGCTTCTTCCCCTTATTTCCATTTCCAGAGTGTTCAACAGATCTCTTATTCTCTTTCTTTGCTTTAAATTCATTAGACTTAGAGAATTCTTTTTCTATCTTGATAGCACATGAGACAATATCTTCGTACGATGAGAAGGATTGTGAGACTAATGCTTGGTAGAGAAATGGTTTTAACCCATCAAATAAATGATCAATCTTACTTCTTGGGTTACATATATAATCTTTAGCATGCCTCTCTAACCTTTTAAAGTTAACTTCATACTTTGCGACATTCTCATCCTCCTTTTTCCTCAGACTCAGAAATTGTCTTTCTATATCCGCTCAATGGTCATGAGAAAGTATTTTTCTAAGAAAATTTCTTTAAACTCACTCCATTCCATATTTGACACTTCATAATATTCCTTTGTGTTTTGAATCAATGACCACCATTGATCAACATCTCTAGTGAGGCGGTAAACTGCCAGGACAACTTTTTCCCTTTCGCTACACCCTAATGTGTGGAATATTTTCTCTAAGGAATTTATCCATTGATCAGATACTAGTGGATTTTTACCCCCATTGAATGTTGGTGGTTGTTTACTCATGAAGTGATCTAACATTGATTATCCACACTTCGGATCAGGGTGCTCCATACAGGTAATGTTATTATTCATAACCTGAGTGAGTTATCTCAGTATGGTGATTAGCTGATCAGCACCAGTTGCATCACTAGCTCCACTGTAATTATCTTGATTAGAAGGGAAATCCCTACATATATAGCGTGCATTGATATTGTTTCCATTCCTTCCACTAGGCACCATTTATGAAAAATTTCATAAACTAGATTAATTTATGAATCCCAATACATAAATCCAAACTTGTAAAACACTTAACATAAATTGAACAGTTTATAGATATAATACATAATCATAAAAATTTGTTCTTTGAGGAAGTATATACTCATAAACCCTTCATAATGGTTTGTAAATAAAATGATAATTATCCTAATATTATTCCATAGTAGTGTCATAACCAAGAGTACATCAAGGCTTGTTTTCGTGCACTAGTTCCCATTCGAGTTTAGCTCAAAGCGGTATTTTTCGGTTTTAACCCTAGGTACATCTATGCTAGAGCCACCTCTACCTGCTCGTATCTAGACAGAGATGTATTTCTTGGAAAACTCACAAAATCTCTACAATAACAAAATTATAGGAAGTTCTTCTATACTAATCCTAAAAGTCTATCTTAGGGCTATGTGCTCTAATTAGAGTTTATCTAAATCTAGTTTCCAAGGTTTGTACTAAACTTCCTAGGATACCAAATGTAATGCCCCAACCCAGAAGCCCAGAGTCGGTGCATTATTATATATCATTGGCATGATCACAAAAGATAAAGTCTTCAAAGAGCTATTAGTTTAGTAGCCTTGGAAGTAATAGATACATTCATATGGTTTAAATTACATTATAAAATGGAAAACTACAACAACATTGTTTCCATGGACAACACTGAGATCCCATAGATTATCCCAGTAGGTCAGTCATAATATAATTCTTCGTATCCTAGGAAAAATAAAACATAGAAAGGGTGATCTCAGATGCTCAGTAAGGATAACAATATAGCGAAAACTTTCATAAATAAGCATAAACATTTAAGGTAATGTATAAAACTAAAAAGAATACTTTTCATCCTAAAATTCATCATAATATTGAAAATATAAATCAAAATAATTCCATTTACTTACTCACATGGATATTCTACTAGTCGAATAATCACATGCTATATCAATAGCCACTTTCATAATGATAGAATGCATAATTCCAGACCTCATAACCACATAGTCAAGGCCTTGTGCCCAGACTACAAATAATATTTTGTCAAGGCCTTGTTCCAAGACACTAGTTTTTCTCATGAGACCTACTAATGCATCTAGGAGCTATATCAGGCTCCACCTGTCACTTACTAAGTCCAACACATTCCTCATCTGAAAAGGTTTAAACATAACATAAGCATTCGCATTAAAACTAGAATACGAAATGTCAATAATTTATCCATAAACCATGAATGGCGTAAAAATAACACATCCACAGTAAAAAATATCACGAAACCTTCAATAAAATATGGAAGTTTTGTATAATAATAAATCAACTTTAAATAAGCTTAAAATCCATCAAAGGATGTTGACATAGATGAAATCAAAGCCTTTTTTAGAGAAATATCTATTTTTATTTTAAAATCATTAAGAGTCACATAATTATAATGAAAACATTTATTTTGAAAATATTCTTATATGATTTTACGGGAAGCTTTGACGATGTTATAATAGCAGAAAATAGCCGCACCCACCGTATAATTTAAAAAAAACATTCTTACCTTAATTTTGTCGAAAAGGTTATAAAGTACCTTATTTGGAAAACGACGGAAAGATTCCTTTCAAAACATATAAGGTAAAATAAGGGTATAAATTAATTTACCCCATTGTCTAGTAAATAGTGAAAATGTTTTGAAATACATTTTTAAGAAACATGGATGTGGATGATAAAGAGGCCCCAATAGATAATTACATATAAACAACCTCAGATAATAAAGAGATTGTGAAATTAACCATTACATTGTAATTTTACTTGGTCGAGGGTAGGTTAACCTCATTTATAATGGTGAAATAATTGTTATTAAATTATACAAGAATCATATACATTAATATGATATCATATATGATCTTTTAGCATTTCTTTGTTAATAATATATTAGTATTATCGTTATTTCAGGTGTTAACTGATTCATTTTACTTTACATGATTTGTTACATAAGTAATGTTTGTTATGGATAGGATATATCATATTAATATTTATAATTATATTAAGTCTTTAAATATTATTTTTAATCATCTAATGAAAATTAGTCATGAATGGATACGACAGGGAATGAATCTCATCGTGTTCTTGGAGACGGTAATCTATACGTACACACGAGAGACAATATCATTATTTTGATATTAAAATCATATATAATTGGATGTTATATCATATATAAAGAATCATTTTAATGTTATATTTATTATTTAAATCATTTATACATCAATATTATACCCATCCAAATAATAATGTATTGAATAACAACTATACCATGACGTGGAGACAGTAAGCCGTACGTACACACGTACTGTGACATGTCATTCAAAAGATGGATAGAATAAAGAATATGGTTGTAAAATATTTATAATAACACCAAATTATATATAAGATACTGCATTTATTATTTTAGAATAGAAAAAACAAGGAAAGAAGAAGTGGAAGAAGAAAAAAAACACGAATGAGGTGTTGAGATATTTACCTCTTCTTCAGGCTCTTCCTTTTGATTTGATCAAAAGGACTCCTTAGGTTGTCTTTTATACTAAATGAAGGAATCTATAATTAAGGGAGTATAGTTGATAGGGTATTTGGGTAGGGTTTGGCCGAGCCAAATGACATTGAAGGTGTGAATTAGAGAGAAGGGGAAATGCCCTTTTATAAGAGGGGTGAGGTGCACCTTAGAAAAAACTAGAAATATTATTTTATAATAAAATAATTTTTTCTCTATAATGGCTCTGAAATGAATTTTTTAAAGGATAAGGTGGGTATGGGTAGAAAAATTCTCAACCAATAGGTATTAGGTAGGTTTGGATCACAATATTAACTTTATCTCTTAGATTTAACTCCTAGTTAAATAGTTTGTCATTTACCATGTCTCTTTGTATTTTTATATTATATGGTTAATAAACTTACTAAAAAATTACAAGAGAACCACAATTTGTTCATTAATGATACACCTATAATTATATAAGTCTTTTGGCTGAACCTTATATTTTTAGGAATAGAATATCAATTAATAATATAATATTTGTTTTAAAAACTCTTTTATGTCAATTTTGACACTATTTGGTATTTTGTTTTTTATAAATTCATAACAAAGTTATTACTTCGAAAACAATTCATCTAACCAACCCTAACATGTCATAGTAACCTATAAAATTAGTGTAATTCATAAAAAGTCTAAAATTGCATCTATTTGTATATTTATAATATCAATTATTTTAATATTTCACTAATTAGGTAATTAATGCATCATCATTGTGTCATAAATAAATTAACTTATTTAATTTATAAAAAATATAAATAAAATACTATTATGTAGGAAATAATTTTATATTTCTATTGAATATTTATAGTCGAATTTATCTTATGTGTAACCCTATATTAAAAATGGTTTAGTTATTAAACTTTGAATTTAACACTTTTAGCTCTTCTTTGAATTAAATAATAATAAATGTCCTAATCTAATCCAAGTGGACCTAAAGGATCATATTTTATTCCTAAGGTTTTTTTGGTCCAATTAAACTTATCCAATAGAATTATTACATTTGTTAGGGTAATAATAATATTATTTTACCCTTAATTACCCTATTTACTTTTAACCGTGGTAAAAAAAGTAAAAAGTTACTATTCACCAAAAATTATTTTCATCTTATTGAACCAGATTTTACTTACTTATATCAACCATGCTTCTCAGATTTTTGAAATTCGACTCACAGAAGTGGTAAAATTAAGTTTTATGTAAATTCGAAAATGCTCCTAGGAGGTGGGTAAAAGACGGTAAAAAGTTCAATAAAATTTTTATATATCTAAAATTATTATAAACTGACTCCAATGAATTACATTGAACATATATAGGTATTATGTATCTATTTTTACTTAAAATAAATTTAAATAAAATAAATAATTATTTAAATAAAAATTTAGTTTTAAACTATTACCAAGTATTTTTCACTATTCATCAAAATTGAAAGTTTGCAGAAAAATACCAAAAATTCACCCTAAGAAAATTTTGATATTATGAATCCAAAAATGAGTTCCATTTTGAAAGGTAAAATTTATAAAATTAAAAAGTGGGTATTAATATTCATAACTACTAGTTTGATTGGTTTTGGTGTGTTAGAACTCGACGTTGTTTACAACACACACTATTGTATTATTCAAAGAGAAGCGTACCATGGAAGTTTGGAGTGTTACAGAGAAAATTAAAACATACACTATGGCCTCCATATTTTTACTAACATAGTGAAAGACATTCTAGAATGTATCCCATTCGTTTGTGCATTATTTTTGTAAAATATCTCCCAAACTTTTCCTTCCAGATGATCAGGGTTCTCAGGGTGTGTAAAGTTTTTCATACCTCAAGTAATGAGGACCCCAACCCTAGGGGTAGTGATAGGGACCCCTGAGTTTTAGAGTTGAGAGCTAGGGTTTTTCCCTTCCCTCATTGTCACTAAGACCAGGGACCTACCCATTTTTGATAATAGGGGAGGGGACGATTTCTTTTCCATTTTATGAGGGTTAATGATGGATCCTTCTCTCATCTACAATGGAATCGATAATTGGGAATCCATATTAGAGTAATCCCATACCTTTTATTATAGGAGTTTATACCCCTTCTATTTTCCATCCCACGGGTCACAAAAACAAGAGAGGATAGGGGATACATAGGCCTTTCTCTATCCCATAGCCCTAACCTCATCCACTAGCAAATGAAGGAGATAATGTGGTTTGTCAGATCTTCCACTTTATATTGTTTCTCACATTGATCATGAATCACATGGGCTCAAAGCTTAGTGATTATCATGACAGACACATGGTTAGATGCAGGTACCGACATATAATCCATTTCCAGATCTTCCTCCCACCTTCTCTTAGAGGGCCTTCATAGGTGTGGGTCCTCAAAGCCATATATCCATCTCAAAGGGCCATATTTACTACAAGACAAACCTTTAGAGGGACTCCATATGTGTGTGACCTCAAAATCCATGTATCCATCTCAAAGGGCCACATCCCCTAGGAGATAAACCTATAGAGGGCCTCCATAGGTGTGGGTCCTCAAAACACCAATCCATATCAAAGGGGAATATCCCCTACGAGAAAAATCCTCAAAGGGCCTCCTCCTTAGGTGTAAGCCCCAAAGTTTAACTGAAATATATGGTATTAGATTCTATTTCAAATGTGATATGTAGGAATCCTCCCTGAGGTCTAAACCCAATACCTAAAATTGACCCTAATTTTATTTGGGATACATTCCTAGTAGTTTAATGTCCGACTTGGGAGGATATATCTCTTCTAGGTCCCCTAGGATGCTTCAACATAAGTCCCACACCTACCCTTGACTAGGAACCTTTCACCTAGACATCTTTTCCACATCATGTTAAGTTGTACAGTTTGGTCCTCATCACGGAACTTAAAAGGTATGATGTGTCCTAATAAGTGGCACCAAACTACATGGGTTCTAATTACTTTCATAAGGATACATAGGAATCCCATCTCATGGGCCTTATCTTGATATCAAAACAACTATCATCTACCTAGATAATGATAAATTTACGATCACCCCACAGTATGGATAAAACCATCATCGTAATAAAAAACTTCATAAGAATATATAATCTATTCAAAAAGGGTACCATTGACGGATAATCTTTGATATATACAAATATATTCATCAATAAAGAAACTTGGATATATACAGATGATTCTAATTTCTATACATACTAATAATGTATTGTTAATTTAAGGGAAAATCATGTTATCTTTTGGATTTAATAAAGGATTCATAAATATGTATTAAATATTTAATATATCCTTGAATTAGGAAATAATTACTTCAAAAAGGGTGTGATAAGACCAAACTCCAATACTCTCAACCAATGTGAGTCCTAAAGCATCATTGAATCCATTTCCCAATGACCACCTGCCTTTAGAAAGTAGGTTCTTAAAACACCCAAAATAATGGAATTTTTGGGTGTTTCTGGCTTTATGAACAATACCTATTAGAAGACGCTTGAAAATGGTGAACCTGATGTGGATTATTGTGCAACATTTAAACCCCTACAATAAACTATTGAGAAAACACTATGACATACATTTTCATAAAAAAATGATGAACCCAACCTGAATCTTTAACCAAGATAACTGTGGCGTCCACATGTTCGGCCCTTTTTTCACACAAAATGAAAGAGGGCCAAACATAGATCCAAAACAATCAATTGTGTACGTGTTCATTTATTAATTTGATGATTTTATATGATTTTCATGTTTGTTTTTTTCATATGTATTTAGAAACTTTAAACCAAAACACAATTAAATAAAACTGATGTCGTACTAGTTCCAACAGATATATGCTTTGGCCACTGCACAAGAAGGGTGCTCAACTAAACAGAGGACACCATCTCCAACCCAACATCCCCAACATCAGGTCTCAAATAAATTGTTTTTAGAGTACCATATAAATGGTACCATCCCAACCTTGGAGGATTCTCAAAAATACATATAGATCATAAATCCCTATCAACCATCTACTCAGCAATGGAAGATGGTTAGACTAGAAGAAGATAGCACTAGTTTCCATCTCAAATCGTTTTGGGTGCCTGTCCCTAGAGCATTTCAATAACCTTCTCCCTTATCTCAAAAAGTCAAATCAAGAGGTCATTGATGGCCTTATCTAGACAACACAGGGGTCCCTCCAAAGGGCTCCTTCCAATAGCCACCGCCACAACTAACACCATGTTTCATCAAACACTCATCATGATGGGTGTGTTTTCCGCAGGAGTCCGACACAGGCCACCTTGACCCAGGTATTCAATATTTCCCACATAGGGTAAAAACTAGAAAAAATAAAACAAGGATACACCTATGCTCCATCCAAAGAAGACCTCTAGTCAATTTTGGTAGCAAAACATGAGTAAGAACAAACACATAACCACACCGACCAAGCCTATAAGTAGGTTTTGGCAGTATCTAGAGAATCCTTCTTGTCAAATATGATAAAAAAACATGAGAATATACAATCACCTTCCCACATCTATGAAGACCACCCATAAAATTTGGTGGCGAAACATGAGAAAGAGCACACACCTTCCCATACCTTTGAAGCCTTATAGCCTCATCTGGTAGTATTCATAGAAACCAACCAATAGATACTCACAAAATGTAGGGGGAAAAACCATATCTATACTCCTGAACCTAAGTACTATCAGTATATTCTGGTAGGAAATGAAGGACCTGAGCAGGCACACACCACTTCTCTAACCACAAAATAGGTATATATCTCAATTCTGACTAGTGATTGGAAAATAATGAGCTGGTTTATGACCCCACCCTACTTATTACTAGAGTAATTAAATCCCTAAAATATTTATTTATGGTGGATCCAGATCATAATATTATGTTACCAAATTAAGAAAATAGTAGTATCAGTTCTAAAGTTCCTCCACAATCATCTTACCACAAAGGTTTTTTTATGTACAGAATTTGAACGATCATGAGAGTCTGTATCCTGATGAGAACCTTGATAACCCTATTCATGGGAAGAATATAAAACCACAAGGAGGTCATCCCCTTGATATCATTATCCCTAAAGGTTCTCCTCATGGTAAAAATTTTTGGAATTATCCTTTTATTTTTATTTCAATATGTGATTTTAATCCTACCCATGATGGCATTCACTACGAAGGTCCTCCCCAAAGATACACTTCACTTTACCAAGGAGGTCCTCTAATTATCGATTTAATTTAGATAATTCCCTCATATAATAAGTCACTTAAGAAAATGAGTCCAATTATGCCTCATTCCTCATCATTGAAAAGTGAAATCCTTTCTTAATTAGAAGATACCTGAAAGCAATGACTGAACCACCCTTAGATCTCCTGCCTTCCAATATGATAGTGGAAACCCATTTTTGATCTTGTTTATTACAATAAACCAGTACGAAAACATCCACATTTGTTAGAATAGGTTGAGGAGCCTCTTTTGAAAGATAAAGAAGACATAATGATATTGAGGAGACAGTTAGCTAAAGGCAATATACCAGTCATGTTATATCCTTTAGAAACTTCCCAATATAGTATTCTAGTAGAATTTTTGGAAGATTATGTGCATGAAATCCAAATCAATATATGGAACATTATTCATCACTTAAATAAAAAATTATTTCTTTATGAATAATATCCAATCCACATCAAGGTAATCGAAGGGATAATAGTCAAATCAATTTTCCGGCTCTCCTAGATGAACGACACCTAAAATTGGGAAAACAATGAAGATCCATTAAACTTGCATGTATTAATGAATTAAAATTTGTTTCATCTGATCACTGATGCCCCATATGGTGTTTATATTAAAGTATGTATCAAACATGGGATGTTACATTTCACCACACTACCTGATCATCACAGCCCACCAAAGGCGACATCATGAAATTTCATATCCTTAAGATGACTTCAAGAAATGGAATCTATTCACAATATATGGTATGCTCCACAAAACCATCCTTGATCAAATATTGAAGGAATCAGTTTAGAAGAGAGATAAACATATAAAAGCTCTTAAATATAGCATATAAAAATATTGAGTAAGCCTCCCACATAAGAGAGGAAATCTTCAGGTATCACCAATATCATTGGATGAAGGTGCATCAGGTGCAAACCGTGAAATTAACCTGACCCATGTTTAAACAAGGCTCTGTAAAATCATGATAAAATCCATGGTACTAGAAGAAATGGAATTAGTATCCATTAAAATCTATGAGATAACCCATCTTGTAGGGATGTGATATTTTTTAACCCAACCTTCATGGTCATAAAATTAGGCTCAAAAGGTTGTGTAAATGGAAAGGGAGTAACCCTTTCCCACAGGCCTGGGGTATTTTTTTTACCCCAACCTCCTCCTCTTGAATGGAAGTTAGTCTTTTCCCTTTTAGGGTGAACATCGTAAAATGGATCCTCCTATCTCATCATACCATGAGACCCATTGTCCTCACTTAGAACATGAACTAAAAAATCATCTAGAGATTCCCTTCAGATTACTATTCATCAAATGATTCCAAGAGGAATAGTAAAGGATAAGATGAAGCCTTATGAAGGGTAAAAAAATAATACCCTCAAAGTGGATGATGAAATTTTTAAAATTCATTACACATCGATGAATGTCATTAACACCACCCCTACAGATGTTACAAAACACAAGGCTGATATATGGAAACTGGAGAAGGAATTCTATTTTAATACTTTCCACACAAAAATTACTAAATAAGGTGTGTGTATTAGAAAATAGAGGCTTTCTATGAATATGGATATTCCCTCAACTAATCCACTATTACCTCCTCAATGAGCATCTGCTAAATAAAAGTGTAAATTTAAGGCTACAGACCACCCACCTCTCGAAGAGTTTGAACTACTCACACCCAAGGATAGTTTTTTATCAGTAGGAAGAAGAGATAAAAGAGCTGAGAAGACTCCACACAGAAATACTAAGAGGTAATATCTCTAACATATATGTTCTACAAGTGGAGTCTCACCCAATACTCCCAAACAATACACCTCAGCAAATAGAGTTCATCCCTGTAGATGAAATGGAGCTAGAATATCCGCTCAATCCAAGGTACCAAAACCCAATATAATTAGACCCCATGGTAGAGAGATATCAGAAGTCCTCTCCCTTGGGTGAAAAACTAGGGTTGGGTTAGACATATCCTCACATACTAGCCCCTAGAGGCTACCTACCATGGGTATGAATAGAGCCATCACATATAAATTTTCCTATTTTTTCCCTTATTAATGATCCTATTAAACTAGAAATCCCTCAAGTGATTATCAATACCATTGAGTCAGTGATTGATTTATTGGAAGATATGGAATAATAATGTTCAACAGTGTAGATGTAACTGAATCCTTACCCTAAATGAGTTTATCTTATCGCTCAGCCAAATTTTGGGAACCCTAAATTTTCAATTTTTAATGGATTCGTGGACCCAAAAGAAGTATAAGATACATTTAATATCCCACTATGGTCCCATGATGGGGACCCTACAAAATAATAAGTAGTGAAACTCAGTTGATTCATACAAATACTACCAGAGATAGCCTTCTTTATGGTAAACCAATTTTCTAGATCCATCAATCGTAGGATGGGAATATATCCATAGACAGTTTCTATTTCAATTAAAATAAAAAATATAAAAGAAAATAGTCCTCAAAATCACTAAATACAAACAATGAGAGAATGATAGGGTCTCAGGCATAATTTATTTATAGAAGGGGATTATCTACTCCCTAAACCTACAGCTTCCCCAAGAAGTTTTGTTGTCCATTTGTATAGATAATCTCCATGAAGAGTTGAGCACACCAATAATACCAATGAAATATACATGAGGGTTTTTTTATCTTGCTGTAGTTTCTAAAAGAATGGTGGATTCCATCCTGAAAACATAAGGACTCGTTCTAATTATTTCCATTATCTCAAGGGAAGCTAATAGGAAAAGAAGAGGCTTCCACAACCATGCTTAACCTAGATCCTGCACCAGCACCAGATCCAAAGCCTATTCTATATCATATGGAACCCCCTCCCGAGCATAAAAAATTAACACATCATTAGGATGAGAGAAGGGAGTGGAGGAGAAACTAGTTTGAGTAACTAAAGAATAAATTTTATTTATTATGAGAAGAGAACGTTCCTAGCTACTTAATAGTAGCTTTGGATAATAACCTACTCAAGTTGCAAAAGACAAAGAGACCCAATCAGACCAGTCTCGAAGATCTCTGAAACTATTTCCCCTTTCACCAGAAATTAAGATACACTATCCACAAATTATTTGTTTTCAAATATATCCTTTAAAAATTATGGAATCGAGTCAAGTGAAGTTAGGAAATCCACTAGCATAGGTATCATGTGTTTCTACTTCCAATCCCGAGGAAGAGGGTGAATAGTAGAAGGTTACCAACAAAGGTGAGAATAATTTCATTGATTGGATGAATAGAGAGAAAATCAATTATAATCATGATATCCCCCAATCATTGTTAAAACCACTAACTATTCCCTTGGACTCTTATGTGATGACACAACCGAATCCATTGGAACCATAGTCTTCTAATGGTCAGTCTTCTAAAAAATGACATGGAAAGAAGGGTGGGAAGAAAACATAGGAAGATGAGCCTATACTAAAGACAAAGTTGTATTTGACTCTCTGAAACTTCTTTCATTAATTTTTGAAATCATGGGTACCATCCCACCAAATGGTACCACAAGAGTTGACCCATGGGACAAAATCCTCATTAGGTGAAGAATTGTTCTACGGTTTCATTAATGTCATTCACTTAATGGACCCCTTATCCAATGTTGAGTATGGATGTGAACCCAAGTTCCCTAAATTTGATTGGTGAATTAAAGGAAAAATCTATAGTGGATGAGGATATTGGGGAAGATGCAGCCACGACAAAAATCAATACTATGACCATGTCCCTGCTAGAACCATTTATACTACTGAGACTTGTGGGAGAGCCCTCCAGCGGGCCCAGAAGGAGAATGAAAGTTTTTCTACATATGAAAAGAGTCTCTATAACCTGATAATCCTAGAATATTGATTAGGGGACCATCATTAAATAAACTTTGACACATAGGCCGACCTATTTTACCTAACCCACTAAGGATATGATCACCTCCAACACATTTTTTAAGGGATAATATGACTACATCAAGTGATTTAGCTTATAAAGAACTTTTGAGTGAGAATAATAATTATAGGAAGTGTAAATATTTATCCGATAAGTATGAAATTTGAAATAAATTGGATTTGGTATTAGCCAGGTTATTAATATTCGATGCTCTATGTTTATCAAAAGGCCTCCAGGAAGCATTCAAAGAGGCTTTTCTAAGCCTAGAGAAGTTTAAAGCTAAAGTTGCTACTACTGAGATATATCATGTGGATATCGATCCTGTAGAATTCCACATGAAAATATCTTTCATATAATAATAAAAAGACACTATTATACAAGGACACATCATAACCTTATATGTTTCTATCAATATAATTGATGTTGACATCTAATGAGCTTTCATTGATAATGGATCAAGAGTCGACCTCATTCCAGTCAGAGCACTTCATCATTTGGGTTATAAAAAGGACCACTTTTACCCTTCCGATATAACACTATAGGGTTATGATAAGAGATAATAGAAGCCCCTTAAAATAATCAAGCTCAGAGACTAGATTGGGGACCTCATATCTAACTCATAATTTATGGTTGTTTAGAAGGATACAACTTTCAACTTTATGCTAGGAAGGCCTTGGTTTCATGAGATTGTGGACGTCCTCTCATCATACCACCAATGCCAAAAATATTTCACTAATGAAAAAATTGATATGTTTCATGTTGATAAATACCTATTTGAATCATGTTAATCATAATTCATTGATGTGAGATTCTACCAGATAGAAGAGAAACAACCCATGAATGTTAGTGTTGCTCGATTCACTGCCCCAAATGGTCTAAAAAAGACATTGAACAATGACTTAAAATAGATTAGTGAGGAATATGTGCTTCTCACATATAATATAAATTTATTAAACTCAAATTTAGGCACATATTTATCAAGTTTCATGATATTATCCATGAAAAATGAGCCTGACATCACTGAGAAGGCCATTAACTCTCCAAACAGTGGTAAAAGCTTGAATAAAAATTCCCTCATTCCACTACCTGATCTTCAATAGATCCCTACCTCATCAAATAATTCATAATAGGTTTTCATGTATCCCAATGAGAGTGAATACAGTTATCTATCCCTTGTATCCCCTCCAAAACCACAAATAAACCACACGTTGTCAATCAGTTTGGCGGAAGTTGCTTCAACATTAGAATTTCAAGATGTAGACTCCTATCCTAACTCTGGAGAGATTCCTTCATTACCTAATTCCCATAAGAGGGAAAAGTAAGGGGAAAAAGAAGAGGAGGAGGAAGAGTAGGAAGACCTTATGGATGCACCTCAAGTATTTTAGGAAGGTTTCTCTACCACCATTGATGAACATAGAAAAATAAATCTAGGTACAAAGGAGGACCCAAAACCCACATTGATTTGTGAATCCATGAATTCTTAAGAACAAGATGTATATACATCATTTATAAATTATCATTAGGATATTTTTTCCTATAATTATATATAAATTATAGGCCTCGATCCTAAGGTGACCACTCACCACCTGATCATTCCAGAAAACCACCGAGGATATAAAAAGGCATCTAGAAGGACATACCCGACTCACGCTGCCAAAATTAAGGCTAAATTTGACAAGATTATCAAGGAAAATTTTATTCGGGAAGTCCAATATCTAAAATGGATAGTCAGAATATTCTCAATAAAAAAGAATAATGGGAAAATCAATTACTTCATTGACTTTAGAGATCTCAATTGGCACTATTCGAAAGATGATTTCCCAATTCCAATTAAGAAGCTATTAATTGATGCTACGACCATATATCAGGCCATTTACTTCATGGATATCTATTCAGGGTATTATCAAATAGGAATGAAGCTAGAATATGGAGAATTCATCACCTTCAAGAACCCTAGGGAGTATTATTTTATCTGGTAATGACCTTCATCTTAAAGAATGTTAGTTCTACATACCAACATGCCATGAATCACATCTTCAAACCCTTATTGGGAAAGTTTGTCGAATGAAATTTTGATGATCTGGTGGTTAAGTATCTATAATGTTCTAAACACCAAGACAATTTTGAGATAATTTTCAACAAACTATGAAAAAATAGCCTAAATATGAACCCCTTTAAGTACTCCTTCATACTTACCTCATATAAATTTCCTGGATTCATCATATACCACAGCGACATCAAATTCGATCCTAAGAAGACCAATGAAATTCTTGGTATGTAACCTCTTCAAAACCTCAAATAGTTGAGATTATTATAGGGAAACCTTAACTACATTCAATAGTTTCTAACACACCTCATAGAAAAGTGTTTACCTTTCACCATTTTAATGAAAAATGGGGTTACATATTAGGGGACTCATGACTGTCAGGAAACATTTTAAAACCCCAAGAAATATCTCTTGATCCCACCAGTGTTAATTACACATGTTGAGGGGATACTCATTTTGTACATGAAAACATTGAAGTGAACATTGGGCACATTCCTTGTACAAAATAATGGCACCAAGAATGAAAATAACCTTTATTATCTCAATTGAACCATGATAGACACTAAGACATGTTATTCAGATATCAAGAAGAGCTACCTAGCATTAATCTTCACAGTTTAGAAGTTGAGGCACTACTTGTAGCACAGTGAGGTCCATTTAGTCTCTCATAAAAATAGGCTCAAATTTATCCTCATACTTATTATGTTGACTAGATTTTTGGCATGGTGGGTGGTTATATTACAATAGTTGGACATTTAGTGTTCCTTAGAAAGTGGTAAAAGTTCAAACATTAGAAGTCTTTATTGCAGAACACCCATCTACAAAAACAACATCACTGAATACCAAATTTCTCAATGAAGAGATATTATCTATTAAATAGAGCCCCCGAACTTGGAATATTTGTTTTTATGGTGCATACATAAGCCTAACATGGAAGATAATGGAAGAACCCAATATCAACAAAGTTGGGTTGGGAGTCATGGTCATATCTCCAACAAAGTCAGTCTTACCTTACTCCTTCCTATTGAAAGAAGGTTTCACAAATAATGAGGCATAATATCAAGCCCTCATTGTTAGAATAAGACTGGCACTCCAAATTCCATTCAACCACTTAATGGTGAAACGTGATTCAGAGTTGGTAATCAAGAATATCTATAGTGTTTATTCTATCAGAAATGAGGATCTAATCCTCGGCTTAAATATGTTTGAGGACTAATGTAAGAATTCCTCTCAGAGTCAAAATTGACTCACATCCCACAATCACAAAATTCCCAAGATGATAAGTTGGAAAAAATAGCCATGAATTTGGAAGCTCCAGACCGAACTAAAATAGTGATTAACATTATGCATCACCAAATGGTCTCACCTTTTGTCCATGTTAGCATGGACTTAATCAATGAGATCAATTCCATCCATGAACCAGATAGTCCAAAAACTAGTTATATGATACCCGTTTTTTACTACCTTTAAAATAGAGTAATCTCATTATATAGAGACAAAAAAGAGAAATTTCAATGGTGATGAAACAACTTCACTCTTTATGATATACTAAATCACCAGAAAGTCCTTTATAAATGAGCTTTAATGGAGTCCTTAAAGGTGAATTAAGGGAGAAGAGACAAATATTATCATGAAATAAGTATACACGAGAGCCTAACGTTCCCACTAGTCAGGGATTAGGCTTTCCAATTAGATTTTAAGGCTCAAATATTTCTGGCCTTCAATGATTAAGGATTTCAGAAATTCACCAAAAAGTGTCATTCCTACCAAGTGAATGAAAACTTAATCCATCAACCCCCATAGTTATAGAATAATACCAAATACTCTTGAACATTTTCTATATGGGGAATGAATGTTGTAGGGATGTATCTACTAACTATGACCAAGCACTTCAAATAAATCCTGACTAATATAATCTTCATCTCTAAATGGGTTGAGAAAATATCCATCAATGAAGTTGGGACCAAAATAATTGTCAGCTTCATGAAAAACAACACCATTACCATATTTTGTGTCCCTCATATGAAACTGATAGACAATGGAACCAAATTTTGTTCTGTTGAGTGAGAGAAGAAATATCAGGAGTATGATATCAAATCCAACAATTCGTCTTGCTATCACACAGTGAAAAATGGACAGATAGAGGTATTCAACAAGACCCTATCAAACATACTCCAAAAGATGGTGAATAAATATAATGAATATTTAAATGATAATCTATTTCATTCCTTGTAGGCCTACCAAACTATAAACCTCCATGACACACAAGAAACCCCATACTCGCAGGTATATGGGAGAGAATTAGTCTTTCCCATTGAGGCCCAATTTCCCTCACTTCACATTTCCATATGCGAATAACTATCCACAAATTATAAATCACAAAAATGTTTGTATGAATTGCATATACTTGATGAGAAGATACTGAACACTTTTCATCGCTTTGAGGTCCACCAAAATCAAATGGCACGAGCTTTTGACACAAAATTCAACCTATAATCATTCATCTAAGGTATAACATCCCAAATTTTTTGAGAGGTAAAATATTTTAAGTTACTATTAAAAAAATATATTTTTATGCTAATGATGAGATATAATGGCTTGGGAGGGGTACAAGAGAGTCTGGATCTTGTTCGGTGCCTGGATCTCTAAATTTTATGGAGGCAGACTGAGACACATGGTTAGTGTTAACCATGTGACTCAACTGTGTGGGTAACAACCATGTGTGGTAGGGAGCATGACTGTGATACAGGTCTTAGACAAGTCATATATCCATTTTACAGAGGCTATGCACAATTAGTCAAACCCTGGGGACAACACGTGTGAGGGGGTTCCCTGGATAGTATATGCCACATGGTTGGCACACAGTTTGGCCAACCGTACGGCCAAACCACATGACCCTATGTTAAAGGGGGATTTTAACATTTTTCCCTTGAAGTATTTGAACCATAAAACCTCATTTCTTACTACTCCAGTGGACATCCCACATGTGAGATCTCTCATCTTCTCCATCTAGGGATTTTGGTATCTTCCTCATCTATCATCTGTTTCCTTCACTTTCAGATGCATTGGATTTATATTAGTATGATCTAAAATCCTCATCATTATTTTTAAAATTACCCTTCACCTCTATTTTTATATTTTTTTTGACATAAGTTTCCCCATTTTTAGGGCATTTGAAAATTCTTATGATATCTCCCATTCTAGCTCGATTCAAGGACCGAAATTGGATGAGGAGAGCACTATAAATCTAAGGTTGGTGGTCTAGATTATTTCCTTAAAGTTTCATCAATTTTATACTATATGACTTGTGACATGTTATATAATTATCTAGTTATGGACCCAAAATGTTTAATAATTTATATTAAATGTTATTCCTATTCCCTTTATGGTTCTCACATGCAGGGAGTCAACACATTTGGTTGTTATCCTTATTGGGATCCACCCCTTTGGGTGTGACCTTATTAAATGGAATAATTTCCCTCACCTTAAATTATTAAACCAAACTTTTGAGGTGTGTTAACCTTGTGATAAATGAAATGGGTTGAGTTGTCATATGTTCATTGATTAGCAATGAGATGTTGCCTTATTCCTAATGACATATTACCTATACTTATTCCATAACTTTATTTACATGTGTTAAAATAATTATCCTACTTGATTAAAAGGTATAATTAAAATTCCATGTTGAGAAGGTATGTGTTCCTTAATAATCCATACCTTATGTAAATCCTCGGGCGATATAAGGGGTGTTATTTAAGGATGACTTGGATGGGATCATTTTGATTTATAAACCGAGCTTGTTAATGAATTGTAAATATGTCAGGGGTGATAATAGGTATGCCTTGTATGGGATTACCATGAATTTACTTTACCCATAGAAGAGTGAAAATGGTTCCCTAGGGGAGAACCCGTAGACGGGTTCGATGGTGAGATGGTTGTACCATTCCATGAGCAAGACTCAAACCCCTATGTGAGATACCAAGGATGGGCTTGCAGGTATTTAATATTTTAAAAACATGCCAAGAGTGATACTTGGGATCTCATTTTTGGGTATCCTTGGATGGAATAACATTATATTGGGTTTATATAGTCCACCTAAAGTGATACTTTAGATTCAATTTATGGATAACCTTGGACGATATTAGGTTTTCTCATAAAAAAATTAAAATGATGACTTTGCTTAGTAAGGATTGAAAACTATACCTATTATATATGGGGTGCGTCTACCAAGACAAATCACATGCTTGGAGTCGGTCCACTCTAAAACTTGATTTGTGATGACTCATCTTATTCTTGTACAAGTTTTCCCTTGGTTTGGACATCTATCTTAGGATAAATTAGGAAGTGTGAGTCTGGTATCCCATGAGGAACCTAGTCTGAAGCATTTATTTATTTATTAATTTCCTTGAATTATTACTAGTGGAACACTTCTCATTTTATATGCATAAACTAAATTGATCTTGACACCATTGATTGTGACCTACTAAGTATATATCACACCCTACTTAGGCCTCATTTTGTACCCAATAATAATTCATGAGTGTAGGTATGAAAAATTGGATGTGGAAAGATTTTGATGTTTGATTCTAATTTAAAAGATAGAGTATGGGAGTAGTGTATTGGGCCTATGCTCATGATTTTAGTAGTAGAAGGTTTTGGTATTTTTGGAATTTTCTTAGAATGAGGTATATGATTGTATCCCTTATTTACTCATGTACTCATTTTTTATTGCTACACGATCATCATCATAATTTTGTATCTATTATTGATTCAACTTCTGCTGGTTATTATCTTAGATGATTTATTATTAATATTCTGATGCTTCTTGTTACCTAGTTGTTTACTACTTACCACTATGATATACCACTATGGTAAACTTCGATCAATGAGGGTATAGTCTCCCCATGGATACACTCTAGGACCTCTCTTATAGTAAGAAACATCTGGATTATGATGAGTCATGTTTGAGGTCATGTGGCTGACCGTCTTAGGGCACCACTTAGGGGCCTCTGGGACAGGATGCTACAAAGTGGTATGAAAGAATATTTTTTTTGTCTTACTATTTGGATATTAGGCATGATATTTTGATGTAATGGGATTTGTTAATGAGACTATGTATGGGAGTATCTAACCCATGTACATGGAAAACCCAAATTACCTAAGATGGTTTATTGCTGTTATTGGACTTTGCTTATCATAGTTTTTCTAATTTCACAATAGGGAGACACATATGTTTTGTGACAATGTTATTATGACTATTATTATTATGATAGGATTTCTTCTACCTTTTTCCTAATAATATGAGGGCGTATCAATTCAAGCATCATACTAGGCACCAAAGGACTTAAATGTCATGAATTATTCCATGAAATATTTATATTCTTGCATGCATTTCCTATATTACATGCGATTATGGTGAGTGATTTGTTTTTTTATGCATTATAGTGTGCTAGTGTTTATTGAAGTAATGATATAATTGGATTAATTAAAGTTACCACATCAATCAAAATAGTGCATTTCCACATAGATTGATGATGAAACCTTAATTAACCGATTATTTCACATCTGAGTTATAATCTAATGGTTCCATGAATTGAGATATTAGTGATTTGATTAATGGAATCCAATGTAAATTTAATATGTGATTAATTTCATAAATTTGGAATGGAATACATTCAATCAAATAACTATTCATGACCCGTTATATCCTGATTCTAGATGTAAGGCCATGGTGCAGTTACTTGATGTTCCAATTATAGTTTATAAAGAGTATAGGCCTTTAAATATTTGGAATTGGTGACACAATTAACTGGATAGAGATATCTATATCCAAATAAATAATAATGAAATTAAATAAATTAATGATTTAAAATGAAAAGTCTACTACAAAATGGGTCTAATAATTGCAATGTAAATGGTGTTTTCCTCTATACCTTGCAATTGACACTCTATATACTAGAACATCTACTGTGGGATATAAAACTTTGAACCATACCTGGACTTAGTAGTATGAAGTAGGATATGTCTCCAATGGTCTTTTGTGACATTTATAACCACCTAGACCCATCTTTAAGAGTAGGCTGAGTTTGGGACTCGCTATAGGAAGGCTGTGTACCTACCGTTTTCTGCTTTTTTTATCTATTATAAATCTTATCTAAGGAGTGATTTTGATAACTTTAGAGTTATTCCTATGTGATTTACACACATCATAAACCAAGAAAGAGGAAAAGAGAATGCTATGGAGGTGTTGGGACCTGAGTCACCATTGATACCCCTTATTATGCCACCTGAGAAACCTCTTTTTGATCTTCCAATAGGTGTTGAAACTCAGTTCTAAGATAGTTTCTTCCATTTCATGCAGCATGTACATGGTGCTTCCCAACCTTCCACTTCTAGGGAAGAACTGACCTATGAGTTCCAGAATCAACTTCCTCACACATTATTGGGGTTTGGAAGTCCTTAGGATATTGAGTCATGGATAGAAGAAATACTATCTATATTTGAGCATATAGAGATTCCTCTAGAGTGGAGGGTCAAGCTCACCACCTATATGATTTGTGACTCCACTAAGTGTTGGTGGGATGTCCTTACATAGGTTGGCCAACATCATGGAATGGTTTAGGAAGATTTCTAGATGGCCTTTTTTGACTACTTCTTTCCACTAACATTGAGAACAGACATTGCCTGAGAGTTCATACACCTGAAACAAGGTGACATGTCGTTGATGGAGTATTCAGTTCGCTTCATCGAATTATAGTGTTTTGCACCGATCTTGTCCGATTATGAGCTGAAGACTATGAGGTGGTTTGAGGATGGGATTGTATATGCCACCAGATCATAGGTGAAAATATTCCTATTGACAACTATTTTAGAGATAGTTAACTAGGACCTCATTACTGAGCATAACCTAAGTGAATCTACCGATGCGAGATAGTGTGGTTTAGCTTCTAGGTAGGGTGGTGGTTTATCCAGCGATAGGAAACATAGTTTCAAGGGTACATGTGTGGGAAGTACCATCCATGTTGCATGAATGAAAACTATGTGGTGTGTCACTAGTGTGGAAGGGTAGGGTATAAAATTCCCCAATTCATGGGGAACTCGATTAAGTACTAAGATTATGGTAGGATGGGTCACTTGCAACATTTCTCCAAAACATTCCCTTATGTATCTAGTGATAATTGATATTAAATGAAACCGTATTCAGGTATAGGATCAAAAAATTCACATCAGGATGGGAGTTAGTCTTCTACTGGCCAATCAAGAAGAGGGGTTGGTTGTGTCTTCGGTATTCATACACTAGAGGCTCAACGCCAACAAAGTAGATCTACCAAGGTTAGTTAGGTTGCATATCAGAGCTATAGTTTAGGCCATATCTATGCAATATAACCTATGAACGAGGTGCAGATTCTTGAGAGATCTATCATACAATTTACTATTCTAGTAACCTATACTTTTGTTTCTACCCTTTTTGATATAGGTGCATCACACTCTTTTTTTCTACTGTAATTATGGGAAGTTTGGGCCTAGTGATGGTGTACTTCAGCAGTGTGATGACTCTCAAAATAACTTTAGGGGTACTATTATAGGGAATATTATAGTGAAAGGATTCCCCCCTTGAGATTGGTGGATACTGTTTCCAATTTAATTTCTTCATCCTCAAGATGAACGACTTCAATATCATTATCGGTATGGACTGGCTAGTGCCTTGTCATGCCCATGTGGAATTATATAGTCAGAGAGTATTCTTTTCCTCACCCAAGGGAAACATGTATATCCATAAGTTATAATGGGATATCCAGGCAAGTTGAGCTAGACCCAACGTATAAGGCTAGGCAGAGTGACAACTCAGATGGCTAGTATCTTTATGAGTGATCATGGATTGCATCTTGTGTAATTACCACCTGTTGTGGATCATTTCAGGGTTGTCTTCCCTGATTATTTCAATGGATTAACTCATGTAGGAGAGGTTTATTTCACCACCGATCTAGTTCCATGTGAAACACTAGTGTCCATTCTTCTATATTGGATCATACTTATAGAGCTCTAGGAACTCAATAAGTAGTTAGAAGATCTAGAGGAAAAGAGTTTTATCATACCCAACACATCACCATGGGGTTAACATATCATTTTTTCCAAGAATGTGGATGGTACCCTTAGGTTGTTCATGAATTACATACAATTGAACTATCTTATGGTAAAGAACTTGTATCTACTGGCTTGTATAAATGACATCTTCAACCAGCTCAGAGGAGCGACCATATTCTCTATGATTGATTTGAGGTCAGGCTACCATTAGGTGTGTGTGAGACCATCATACATACCACATAAAATTTTTAATAGTAGGTATAGATTGTATGAGTATTTTTTAAATCAATTTGTCCTTACAAATATTCCAACATTATTTATATCTCTAATGAATCAGATTTTACACCCATATATGGATTCATTTGTGGTGGTCTTTATAGATGACATATTAATGTATTCTTAAAAAAAATGACCATGATAATCATTTTGATATCATTATAAATATAATAAGAGAGAAAAAACTATATGAAAATATTGGTAAATTCCACTTTTGGATTAGTAAAGTTCACTTCTTAGGTCATATCATTTTAGACACAAGTGTATCTATTGACCCAGGGAAGGTGAGAATCATGGTTTCCTGAGAGTGTACCAAGAATGTGTTTGATATACACATCTTCTTAGTGATGGTTGGATATTACAAGAAATTTACACATGACTTTTCACACCAAGAAGTGTCTCTTTAAAGCTTGATGAAAAAAGATGTGAAGTTCTTCTGGTCTAAATATTGTGAGGCAGCCTTTCAGGAGTTGAAAGGTAGAATGACTTCAATGTCAATCCTGATTCTACTGGAGTCAAGCATGAGATATACTATTTGTTATGATTATTCAGGGATCGGGCTAGGAATAGTTATGATGAAGTGTGATTGGGTTATAGTATATGGGTCTTGCCAACTGAGGCCTCACAATAGGAATTAACCTTCTCACAAACTTGATCTAGTTTTAATGATCCACACCTTACACTATAAGAGGCACTATTTATTAGGTGAGAGGTTCATTGTGTACATGAATAAAAAAAGTCTAAAATACATATCCACACATAGATAATTAAATCTTAGGTAGTGTAGGTGGGTAGAATACCTGAATTCAATTTATTTTGAGGTTTCATAAACACATGATAAGGGTAATGTAGTTGCTGAATCCTTGAGCCAAAAGACTTAGACACAACCCATCTTGGAGGCCAATAGTGAGTGGCAGTTTATGGATCTATTTTCTGAGACGCACTTAGTGGTTTCGAAACATCACATGAAGCCTATTTTAGGATATATAGTAGTTACATAATATCTTATGAAAATAGTGAAGATGATAAAACTATTAGATACCAAGGGCCTCATTTCGAGGGAGAGTGTCTTTGGTGAGAACCCACCACCTGGTTGGGTTGTTTATGGGAATGAGATTCTTCTCTTCTACAAGCGTGTTTGGGTACCTGCTGATATAGGAGAAGAGTTTATGAAGGGAATCTCATGCCTTTATTTGGAAAGTTTACCTTGGTATTAAAAATATGTTCCAAGAAATCCATCACCAGTATTAGTGGCCAAGCATGAAGAGGCAGATTACAGGTATTATTATGTGGTGTTCCATCTGTCAGTAGGTGAAGGAAGAGCACTAGTGACATCATGGAGTTTATAGACTCTATTTATTACTGATAGGAAATGGAATAAATTCCCCATGTATTTTTTAAGGGGATTGTCAAGATACCCTTGATCTAGTGATGTTGTATGGGTGATCGTCGATAGGTTGACCAAAGTCAAACACTTTTTAATGATCCAGGAAACCTTCTCTATTGATGATCTAGTAAGGATTTATATTCGGAATATTTTTTACCTTCACTGTATTCCCCATTCTATCATATCGGACCGAGATTTCCATTTTACATCATGGTTATGATAGGGGCTGTAGAAGACACTAAGTTAATAGGTGCTTTTGAGTATATCTTATCACCCTCAGATTGACGGGCAGTTCGAGCAGACAATTCGGGTGTTAGTGGAAATAATCCAGGCATGCATCCTTATTTTTCTATGTTCATGGGAGAAACATATACCTCTAGTATATTTTTCCAACAATAACTATTTTAATGTAATGATTTAGATGGATTTGTATAAGGCCCTTTATGGTAGGCTGCATCGTTTACCTCTTTGCTGGTTAGAGGTAGGTGAGGTAGCACTACTGGGTCCTCATCTTGTTTAGGATACTTTAGAGAAAGAATAGATGATTCAAAACCATATGAATATAGCTAACTCTAGGAATAAGAATTATACCGATCATAATAATAGAACTCTTATGTTCAAGGTGGGACATCAGGTATTTCTACATGTTTCACCTAGATTGGGTCATAGAAAAATTCTAAGATAGGGCTATTTATTTAATCATTTTTTAGGACTTTTTAGATAATTGAGAGAGCTAGGCCGGTAAACTATCAGTTACAGTTACCTTAGAGGTACCATTCTATGCATGATGTCTTCCAAGTATCATAAATTCATCAATATCATGCTGACCCATCTCATTTTTTTGACCCTAAGGACATCAAGCTAGATAAATATGCATACTTTGAGGAGTATCCAATATGTATCATTAACTGGAGAAAAAAGGCACTTTTAGGATGGTTAATCCCATTGGTTCATGTACTATGGAAACATAGTCATGTATAGGATGATACTTAGAAGTGGGAGGCTGATGCATGTGATTAGTGGCTAGAAAATTTCTTAGGATATGATTTACCACCCTCAGATAGGAAACTCAAGGATGAGTTTTTTTAAGGAGAAGAGGTTGTAATGTTCCTAATTTTTAGATACATATGTAATTTTAATTTACTATTAAAAACCTCTCATTTTATGCTAATGATGAGATGTAATGGATAAGGAGAGGTTCAAGATATTCCAGAGCTCATTCGGAGCCCGAAACTCCAGAGTTTAAGGAGGTAGACTGAGATACATAGTTATCACACAGTTAGTGATAGCTGTGCGACACAATAATGTGGGTCACCCTATACATGGGGGGGAATGGTTTGTATGAAACTATGTGGTATGGGGCGCAAGACCATGTGACTTGTTTTAGACAAGTCACTGAGCCATTTCACATTGGTTGCACATGGTTAGTCAAACAATGTGGATACCCATGTGACAGGGTTCCCTGGGAAGTAGATGCCACATGATGGGAACATGGTTTGTACAACTGTGAAGCTAAACTGTGTGGCCCCATGTTGAAGGGGGATTTCACCATTTTTACCCTGAAATGTTTTTAACTCTCAAACATCATTTCCTCCTCCTATAGTGGATACTCGACACGTGAGATCTCTCCTCTTCTCCATCTAGGTATTTTGGTATCTCCATTATTAATCAACAATTTACTTCACTATTAGATGCGTTGGATCCATCTCGATACACTCTACACTTGTCATACTTATTTTACAATTTTCTATTATCCTCTATTTCACTATTTTGGTGTGACCTCATTTTCCCTATTTTTAGGGAATTTGACAATTCTTCCAATATATCCCATTATAGATCGATTCAAGGGATGATACTAGATGAGGAGAGAACTATAAAACTAATTTCGGTGGTATATCTTTTTTCCCTCAGGTTTCATTGATTTTATACTGTGAACCATGTGTCGTGTACTAGACCTCTCTATAAATGACTCCTAAATATTAAATAATTTAAATTAAATGTTATTCATATGCCCTTTATGGTCCTAACTTGTGGTGAGTCAACACCTTTGGTCATTCACCTTGTCGAGAGACACCACTTTTGGTGTACCCTTCTGAAACAACATAATTTCCCTCACCTTAAATTGTTAATCCACCCTTTTTATGTTCGTTCACCTTGTGATAAATGAAATGGGTTGAGTTTTTATAAGATAATTGATTGGCCATGAGATGTTGCCTTATGCCTAATGCCATATGCCCTATGATTATTCCACAACTTTATTTACATGAATTAAAATACTTGGACTATTCTATTAAAAGGTATAATTAAAATTCCATGTTGAGGATGTATGTGTTCTTTAGTAATCCATACCTCATGTAAAGACATTATTGATACATGAGTCTTAATTTAAGGACACCTTGGATGAGATAATTTTGCTTTGTAAACCAATATTTTTAATGAATTGTAAATAAACGAGGAGAGATACCAGGTATTCCTTGGACGGGCTCACCATGCATTTACTTTATGCCCAGATGAGTGATACTGGTTCACTAGGGGAGACCCTCTGGACGAGTTCAGTGGTGAGATGGTTGTACCATGCCGCGAGTGAGACTCATACCTTTATATGAGATAATAGGGATTAATTTAGAGGTATTTTATTTTTTCACACTATATCAGGTGTTATACTTCAGGTCTCATTTATGGGTATCTTTGGAGGGACTTCTATGACATTGGGTTTATACAACACACCTAAAGCGATACCTGGGATTCCATTATGGATCATCTTATATGGGATAAGGTTTCCTCATAAAAAAATTAAAATGATGACTTTGATTACTATGGATTGAAATGTATACCTATTATATCTTGGGTCCATCCTTTATACGAAATCACATTCTAGAGGCCAGTCCACTCCCACCACTTGATTTAAGATGAGCCATCTTATGCTCATATTGGTTTTCTCTTAGTTCAGATATCCTACTTAGGTTGATACAGGTAGTATAAGTTGGGTATCCCCTGAGGAACTTGGTTCAAAGGTTTTTTTCTTAATATAAAGCCTTTCATTATTACTAGTGGAACACTACTCATTTTATACACAAAAAGTGGATTGATCTAGAAATCATTTGTGGTGTCATACTGAGTATATCTCACATAATAATTGGGCCACCTTTGTTACCCAAGAAGACTTCATGGTTTCATGTATGGATATAGTGAAGCAGTCATCTTCCAATGTCTGATGGTAATTTCTAGGATGGTGTACAGGTCCAGAGGGCCGATCCTATACTCATGATGCTAGTAATAGAAAAATTTGGTCTTTTTGGTATTTTGTTTGCATGTGATATATGTCTATATACCCTGTTTCCCCGTGTAATAAATTTTGTATAGCTACATGATGATCATCATCCTTTTGTCTCAATTATTGATTTATATTATTATTGTTATTATCTTGGATGATTTATTATTACTATTCCACTATTTCTTGTTACTTTGTTTTTTTACTTACGGGTATGATATACCGTTGTGTTAAACTATGATCAATGACTGTATAGTCTCCCCCTAGACACAACCTAGTCACTCACTGCTATTTTTTAGCCTTTGGCATACGAGGAGGATGCCTTGAGGTCATGTGGAAGACCATCTCAGGACAATACTTAGTGGATTTAGATATAGTACGCTACACAAGGAGAGATGGTACTGGTCATCAGGACCCCGATGTTATCATGGAAGAAACCTATGAAGCTTAAGCCAAAGTGGTAGGGGCCCTATTCAATACACAAGGTCCACTAAAATAAAGCTTAATCCTTGGTATCAATGGATAGAGAACTCATTACGACCTCTACCAATGCAATATTTCTCAAGAAATACTTTTTGTGATAAATCCACACCTTCATCCTTACCATATGATGTTAAACTACATTGTTTCCATCACCCTTATTGAATGAAGTTAAACTGAAAGGTTTTCTCCATAACCTTAAAAGGAATGACCCATACCATAATCCTTTTCAGATTACATTAAACTAAACAACCATTTTTCCTTTCTACAGGTTGTAAAACTACATGGTCTCACTCATCTTTACTTCATGATGTTAAATTTCATAGCACCACGATCCTGTATGAATGACCATAAAAGGAATATAAAATCCTATTCAGAAGATGTTAAACTATATGACAATTATCTTTAGGCTTGATTTAAAATTAAGTTGTTCATATCCTCATTACATGATATAAAACAACATAACCTTTTGGTTCATGCTAGAGTGGATCACAATTCTTGGTGCTGGTCTCCTACCACACCATTTTTCCAAAACTACATGTGGTTTTATTCTCATCTCAATGGGATACGTAGTGATGCTCAAACCCCATGTCCTAGGCCTACCCATAAAGAAAAAAAATCCCACTCTACTGTATAAAAATAGATATCTATATTGCAGATTGGTCTCACCCAAATTTACCCAAGTTTTTAGGGTTGAAGCAGTCGCCTGTAGTGCAACTTGGTTTGTTGAATCCTTAAAGACTTAAGAAGAACCTACTGACACTCATTATATAGATTTTTTATATATAAATTGTCCAAATTTATTTTTATTTTATATGGTTAATGTTAAAAATAAGATAACTAAATGAATTTAGTTTATGATAATGGATTTATCCTAAGTTATTACTACGGGTGGATTGGATGGATTTATTTTCTAGATTATTTTGATTTCATTAATTTGAGATGAACTCATGAAATGAAATAAAAATAACCTCGTCACTTACTAGTTTTAAACATTAAAAAACACATTATAATCACCTATACACTGTGAGGATCATTTTCATAAGCACTCCAAGGTAAAGTATCATATTACATGTGAAAAATGCATCAATAAAATTCAATAAGGAAGAAGAAGAAAGAAAATAATCTCATGAAAATATAAAATAAAAGATATGATTTAACCTTTATAGATCAAAAAATAACATCCAATAAATCCCCATGAAACTCTCTTGTATAAACACATAAGAGTATTATCCTTAAATAGATACAATTATTTCAAGGGAAGACTAAAGTTGATTCATTGATACAGAATTGAAGAAGTGAAAATAATGAAATAATGATCACTCCACCGTTGTGTGAAGAATTTCAAAAAAAATATAATTTGAATAGATTTAATCCATTTCTAAATGGTATAAATGTGACATGAATAAGAATAAAATAAGATAATATGAAGAACTTTTATTAAGAGAAAAGGAGATTCAAACAACTTACATATGAAAAAAATATACAAATAAAAAATGATAACATAACATTACAATTTAAATAAAAACAAAATAATTTAAAATAATTTAATAAAAATACCTTAAATAAGAATTTTTGAAGCCTTGAGTTGATCCCACAATAGTATAATTCACCCAAACTAATGAGGGTAGGCATATGTGGGTGGAAACTTAATAGAGAGTGGACTTTTCAACCCTTGACAAAAATATGAGCTAGCTTGAATCAACCCAATAGAGGCACCAAATGAGCTTCTAGATGGATGAATTAGAGTGGTACATAGAAGAATAAATTAAATAAAATGATTTCCCTTAACATCCTATAAACCTTCATACCAATTGGTTTTTTATTTTAGATATATGATCGAAATGGTGGGCTGTCATTCTGGGCCACTAAATCTAGCACAGAATTTCATCTTCAACTTGAAACACCTAGAACTCCATTAAAACCTCAAAATTATCTCTATAATATGTTGAATGAAATGTTACCCAAGATGAAATCTATATCTAGTTCAAATTTTAGAATCATTGGACTTGTATCATTTATGTTAGAGTTATTTTATTGGTCTGCTGTCAAGTTCACTTTGCCCAGTTGTTCCTAAGTTCAAGGCCCACTCTGGTCATCATACAAAATGAACATACAATAAATCCAGAAGGATAGAATTTTACTCATATAATGGGTTAACTAAAAATGAAATATGAATATAAAATCAATAAACTTGTGTGTTTTAGGAGTTTTTTAAAAATTTACCACGTCATAGTGCACTTTAAGCGAGAGTTACAATCATAACATGATATAATATTCATATTTTAAAATAAAATAAAAATGGTGTTTAGGAAAAATAAAGAACATAAATAATATATATTAAAAAAATGAATATTATAATCTTTCAATTTCTATTAAGAGACCTTAATTTAGGTTCCCTCATTCAAGATCACATCATGGAAACATAAATATCAATCTCCTATATATAAACAAAAAATTTATGTTGGTACCTTTCCAATACATGGAAAATGTTGGTAAAAATACCCCCATTGTGCCGAAAAATATTCCTTTCACACATAATAATCCTTATAATGGAATTTTTTTGATCTCTATAAGCTTTCTCCAATCATCAGTAATAGAATGTTTGATTCATGAAGAAAACATTATTTTGACTATGCGTTGATATGCCCTAGTCTGGCTTTGCACCAGTTTCTAAAAAAAGGCCTATCAAACATAGGAACATTCATCCTTGGGGGAGGCCTCTTCATTCTCTATAAGTGTAACGCCCCGACCCCAGTTACCCATAGTCGGTGCATTATTACATAACATTGGCATGATCACAAAAGATCAAGTCTCGAAAGACCGATTAGTTTAGTAGCCTTGGAAACACTAGATATATTCATAAATCTTACATTACAACAATAAGTGAAAAACTAAAACAACATATTGTCTTCATATCCCCTCATACTATCCCTAAAATTCATTTATAAAATACTTCTTCACATCCTGGGAAAAATAAAACATTTAAAGGGGTGTGCTCAAATGCTGAGTAAGGATAACAATATAGCGAAAACTTTCATAAATAAACATAAAAATTTAAGGCAATGTATAACTAAAACAAAAGCCTTTTAAACTTGAACTTCAGTATAATATGGAAAGGATAAAATGAAATAATTACATTTACTTATTCACATGGATATTCTACTAGTCGAATAAATCACATGAAAATATCAATAACCACTTTCATAATGACGGAATGAATAATGCCAGACTATCATAACCACATTGCAAAGGCCTCGTGCCAAGACTACAAATAAGATTTTGTCAAGGCCTTGTTTCAAGACACTAGTTTGTCTAATGAGACTTACCGATGCATCGAGGAGCTATAGCGGGCTCCACCCATCACATACTAAGTCCAATGCATTCCTCATATGAACATGTTTAAACATAACATAAACATTCGTATTAAAACAAGCATACGAAATGTCAATACTTTAACCAAAAACCATAAATAGTATAAAAATAGCACATCCATAGTCAAAAATAACTCATTAGATACAATATGGAAGATTGTATTGTATCATATTAACCTCAATCGAGAATAATGAAGGATATTGACATAGATTAAAATCATCATCAAACAATTGAGAGAAATATCCCCCATTTTCTTGAAAACATTTAAATGTCGCACTATTTGTCAAGAATCCATTTAAAATAGATTTTTGAATCAAAGTGTCCCATACAAGTTTGAAACTTTTAAAAGGAATTTTGATTTGAAAACTTTAATTTCCATATAAATAACTCCTTAAAACTATTTTTAAAACATGGACATTAATGAGAAAGATTTATAATAATAAATCTTTAAAACATTTTAAAAAGATAGTTTAGTTAGAGTTCCTAACCAAAAGAGAGACACTTGAATACAAATAATTGAGGTAATAAAAACATTTTAATATCATGAAAATAAAGGGATTCATGATATACTATGTCAAAGTACATTATATACACCATATAAAAGTGATTTGGTGTATAACAACAAAGGAGTCTCAATGGAATGTAAATTGAGATGAAATCTCTCATAAAGGTCGTATCCTTAGGTTAAGGATAAATAAATGACATAATTATGTGTGAAAAATATAAATACACTCAATATGATTGGATATTCAGTGTAAAACAATCAAAGGAAATTCACACATATTCTTGTAAAAACAACACCAATGAATTGGATGTTTATCTCAACAAATCGAGATTGATTAAAAATTACTCTTATCAAGTTCATACCGATGACTTGAGAATTTATCAATGGAGTGATTATGTGTATAAAAAGTATATCCACATAAAGGGGAGTGGAAATTATGACATAATCAAATGAATAGTGATTCCAAACATAATCTTGGAGTAAAATAATCAATGAAGTATGCGTAAAGCCGAATGAGTGGAAATTGAAATTTCAAATTCCCTTATTGATTTGGTAACTTACGAAACATACACCCATGAAATAAGGATCATACAATGATGATGTAAATATATATAAATTAAAGTATATTATACAATGAATACAATCATGGGCAGTACACACACCACATGCAATAAATAAGTGGTGAACAATGGAAATCTCACGGAATTAAAAGTGAGAAAAGAGACCCCTTACTTTGTACTTTTTCCTTGGTCGATGGTAGTTTAACCTCATTTCTAATGGTGAAATAATTTTTATTGAATTATGAAAGAATAATTTACATTAATATGATATAATTCACGATCTTCTAACATTGATTTTTTAATAATATCTTAGTATTATCGTCATTTCGGGTGTTAACTTACTCGTTTTCCTTTATATTCTTTGTTATGTAAGCCGTGTTTGTTATGGATAGGTAGTATATTATTTATATACATAATGATATCAATTCCTTAAAAATTATTTTTAATCATTAAATGAGAATTAGACTCAAATGGATATGATGTGGAATGAATCTCATCATGTTCGTGGAGATGATAGTCCGTACGTATGCACGAGCGACAATATCATTCTTTTGATATCAAAATAATATATAATTGGATGGTATATCATATAAAAAGAATCATTATCATGTTATATTTATTATTTACATGAATTATACATCATTATTATAACCATCTAAATAATAATATATTGAATAACAATTACACCACAACGTGGAGACGGTAGGCCGTATGTATGAACGTATGATGAAATTTCATTCAAGGGATGGATAGAATAATGAATTTGTTTGTTCCATATTTATAATAAAATAAAATTATATAGAATATAATGGAGTTATTATTTTAAAATAGAAATAAAAAAGAATGAAGAAGTTGAAGAAGAAAGGAACTTGAAAGAGGGTGGTGAAAACATTACCTCTTCTTCGGGTTCTTCCTTTTGATTTGATCTAAAGGGATCCTTAGGTTGGCTTTCTGATAAAACAAAGGCCTCTAGGTTGAAGTGAGGGAAGTTGGGAGTATATTTGGGAAGAGTTTGGTAGAGACAAATGGCTTTGAAGGTGTGAATTAATGAGAAGGGGGAGTGCCTTTTTATAAGTGGGGTGAGGGGAACCCTTGGAAAAGCTAGAAATATTATTTCATAATAAATTAATATTCAGTTTATAATAGATCCAAAGTGGATTATTTAAAGTTTAAGGTAGGGATAGGTCGCAAACCACTCAACCAATAGGTTTTAGACAGGTTTGGGTCACTAAATTAACCTTATCTTTTAGTTTTAACTCTTAGTTAATTAGTTTAACATTTATCATGTCACTTTGTATTTTTATATTATATAGTTAATAAAATTACTATATACATACAACAGACCCCCAAGTGGTCCATTAATGATACAAATATCATGATATAAGTCTCTTGACTGAAACTTATATTTTTAGGAATTTAATATCAATCAATAATATAATATTTTTTTAAAAAATCTTTTATGTCAATTTTGACACTATTCAATAATTGATTTTTGTTAAAGTTTCTAAAAACATTATTAATTCAAAACAAATTCATTTAAGCAATCCCATAATGTAATATTAAGAAATAAAATTCATGTATGTCATCAAAACATTCAAATTATATTAATTTTAACATTTATAATACCAATTATTTGATTCTTTCATTAATAAGGAAAATACTGCATCAATATTGTGTCATAAATAATATTAATTATTAAATATCTAAAAATTAAAAATAAAATACCATTATGTATGAAATATTTTTATCTTTCTAATAAATATTTATAGTAGAAAATAAAACATATATAACCTTATGTAAAAATTGTTTTTCTAAAAGATATATGCTTATGTCATTTTTGTATTTATTTTAACTTAATTAATATAAAGTGTCATTATCACTTACAAGTGGATACATGAGGTCCCAAAATCGACCCAAATATGCCCATGGTCGGCAGTGTATCAACCAATAAGGTTAGGACACATTTTAAGGTAATTTATTATTATTATAATATTATTTTTTACCCTTATTTACCGGATTTACCCTTTAACCATGGTAAATAAAATATTTACCGAATTAATTATTCAAAATGTCTAAAAATAAAAGTTAACTATTTAAACAATTTGGAAATCCTGATTCCAAATATGGAATCCATTTTTCTAAATTCAAAACACAGAAGTGGCAGAAATTAATTTAAAATTAATTCCCGTTGTTAAAACAAAAAGCGTGTTTTTAAGAGATAATAACTATCAAAAGATTGGCACTTGCTTATGTCCGGTTTAATTGTGAAATTATGTCCAATGACCAAAATTGTATTAAATGGTAAAAATATATTCTAAATATACTTTAAAACCACTCAAATGTATAATTTAACACTGTTAATTATTTCTAATAAAAAAGTTGTTTTTAATTAAAATTTAGTAATTTTCACTATTCATTAAAATATAAAAGTTATCCGAAAAGTACCAAAATTTCACCCCAGGATAATTTTGATATTATGAATCCAAAAATTAAGTCCATTTTGAGAGATAAAATTTAAAAAATTTCAAAAAGTTGGTATTACTGTTCATAATGGCTACTTTGATTGGTCGAGTTGTGTTAGAACTCGAAGTTGCGTACAACACACGCTACTGTATTAATCAAAGAGAAGCATACCATGGAAGCTTGGAGTGTTACAATAAGCCCTGAAAACATTGTGATAGAAAATGAAACATGGTTTGTAGTCATTCCTTGAGTCTTTGTCCCATATCACTTCTCCTGATCTGAGAACCTCCAAGATCATAATTTACAATTTCCTTCTTCGCTTCCAAAGTATATCGACACATCCTTATATTGGTAAGAATTATATTACTCATCATTTCCATGATCTATAGTCCTAGAAATATGACCTAAAACTATAAGACACCATGTCATCCTTGTTACATGATGTTAAATTGCATAACAATAACTTCAACAAAAGACATCAAAATGTAGTCTTACCATGTGTACCAAGCACATGATGCCTTGGGTAATCAGATCAAGAATCACCATGTCATAAATATGGTATTATCCTCATAAGATGATTCCATGAGCATCTATATTGCATTTATTGGACTTCATGAATTCTTTTTCACGTCAGTTAACTTTCATCATGGCCGTATGATGTTAGAATACATATTTTCCAAGTACTACATATGGGTTTATTCTCATTTCAAGGATATACGTATTGAAAACCATATCCTATATTCTAGTCCAACCACCACAAGATCAAATTTATCTTGTCCTTCTTTTTAATCTTCTTTGTGTAGTAAGAGAAACATTTCCCCCTACTTTTTTCTCACACTGTTCATAGATCACGTGGGATTATGATTTTCGGTAAAGGATTCCTCACATGGTAAATGCATATTAGTTCATGTTAGGGTTAACATGGTTCTGGATGCAAGTCCATAAAAGGCGCACAAAACTTCCTCACCACATGAAGTTAAACTACACGGTTGATGTCTATTTCATGAAATAAGTTCAAGAACTATGTTTGGATTGATTATTTCTTTGAAGAGATATGCAATGACACCCCAATCCAATATCCTAGTCTAGAAAAAATATAGGAAATGAACCCTCACCCTCCTATGTATGATCCATATCTATATAGGGGTGTCCAGTATGGGTTCTCACCCTTCTTGTGAGGCTCTATAAAAGGGAGAGAGAGATATCCCCATATCCACACAAGAATTATATCAGTGTAGGGAATCTCTCCAAGAACTACATGTGGCGTGATTCTCATTTTTAAGAGATATGTAGTGATAACCAGATCCAACATCTTGGCCTAGCTACAATATGGGAAAATTCCCCACACACTCCAATGTATGATGCAAATCTTTATAGGAGGGTCCAATATGAGTTCTCACCCAGCTCATGAGCCCATATAAAAAAATGGGAGATCCCTTTCTACATAAAAGAATTCAATCAAAGTGGGGAATCTCTCCAAGAACTACATGTGAATTGATTATTACTTTAAGGAGATACATCATGACACCCAGATACTACAACCTGGTCCAATCATGATATAGGAAATAAATTCCCATTTCCTACGTATGGGCCAAACATGTGTAGAGAAACATTTCTACTCATTATTTGGTAATTTTTATTTGAAATGATCCTTCCTTATTTTGGAAATTTCCTTCCAAAACCCAAACTCTATGTCCATGGAAATATGAATCCCCATAAACTCTCATTTTCCATTAGTAATAGAATGATAGATTACCGAGGACACCTTTTTTTGACTATGTATCGATACACCCTAGTTGGATTTGCATAAGTCACCCACAAAAAGGTCTATCAATCAGAGTATGTCATTATTTGATTACGAATTGATATTCCCCAGTTTGGATTTAAATAAATCACCCACAAAAGGGCCTATCAACTAGAGGAACATTCACCCCTAGGAGAGACCTATTATACTTTATAATCCCCAAATGACATTATTCTGGAAACCATTTTTTGAACATGGTCCATGGTCATTACTTTAATACTTATCCCGTATCATGTCTTGGATTCAGAATCCCCCAGATTACAAATTAAAACACCCCCTTCATTCTTGAATATGATATAATATTTGTGGATAGATTACCATGAAAGTTAAAATTGCTAATCCTCTAGTCAAATCTAAAAAAACTTAGTTTATATCCCTCAATGTAAATTTCATAAGAAATTAAACTTCACAGTCCATGTCATGGTCACATGATATTAAATTTCATGATGCTTCAACCCTTATCAGAGGGATCCTTTTCTCTTTACATTGTTCATCCACTTCATCACCCCAAATAACTGTGTAAAAATTTATGTTCAATACATTCAAACATTTAATGATTCCAAGATTCTCTATTCTTGGCCCACCTTCCACAACAGCCAAAACATGTGTGTTCCTAAATTCATGGAAACAACCCCAAGAAGGGTGGGATGTTATAGACTTATACAAATACCCCTCCTTTGTGAGATTATGACTAAAAAGAATCCCCCCACTTTTACACAAACCAAATTTTTGTAGGAGTGGTTTCCCATTCAAGGATAGTTCCAGCATAGGTGAACCCTTCATTCTTAGAAAAATTCCCTTCACAAACAACCCTCCATGGTCTTAAGAAATATAGATCTTCAAAAACTCCTTGGACATTAATAATAGAATATCAAATTCCTGAGGACACCTTTGTTTTGAATATTCATTGATACGACTCGATTTGGCTTTGAATAAGTCACACACAAAAAAGAGCTGTCAACTATAGGCACATTCATCCTTCAGAGAGACAAATTCTATCTTCGTAATCCCTAATGAAATCTTGTTGTAAAAGTCTTTTTAGTTATGGTCTGTGGTTATTCCTTTCATATTTGTCTCATATCATGTTTTAGATTCAAAAATCACAAAATCATGACTCAACATTCCCCCTTTGGGTATCTGACAAATATTGGAATGTCCTCATCCAACAAGCCTTGCTTGGGTAATTATTCCATAAGTCATGGTCAAAGTTATTTGACCTAAAACCACTTGAAATAGTCTTTATTATAAGACTCTAAAATTTCAATGAAAAGAGACATAGTACTCACTGGGTTGAAAACACCCAAAAGGGAACCCTAGGAAAAATTTGAGTCTCTCCTACCAAGTCTTCATAAAATTTATCTTTAGAAAATAATTTAAGAAATGAGGAAAAAGAAATAAACCTCATAGGGTCAATCATGGGGATCTAGAAACAGTCAAACTATGATCTCTAGGTACAAATACCTAGGAAAAAATTAGAGCACCTCCCCATTCCTATTGTTATGATCACAACACATTGACATAAGAACATTTAGCTAAAAAATCTTCTTCAGTTATTATTTTATAATTATAGAGGAAATAAGGGATGAATACATATATGATTTAAAACAAAATCATTTTAATTCATAGATAAAAAAATTATAGGATCATCCAAAAATTAGAGATCCTCCACTGTGGTCACAATGGTAGTCACCCCCTCAGCTCGAACCCCTTCGAGCAGATGATGAAGTTCTATGATCTACCCTTGAGAGGCAGCCATATCTTTTTGGAATCTTGATATTTGATTGGATTTATCATCAACCTACTACTTCCACTCCATCAATTTCTTGGCATGGGTGTGCTTCTCTAGGGATATTATAGCTTGAAGGTCATCAGTTCTGATAAGAATTCTTGCATTGATGAGGCACTATTGCTACTAAGGATCTTACTAAATTTAGAAAATGTTTTATTTCCTAGAAGTTTGAAACAAAAAGTAGTCAAATACACAACATCATAGCATGTCAATCATGTTCTGGAGCTGAGGTATTCTTAAAGGTAACTCTTCCATGGGTTTCCTCGACACGAGCTCCCAAATATCCTACTATACAAATCAATGAAGTGCTTAAAAAGTATCCTAATCTTCTTGGATCACTGTGTAGATATTAATAAGAGTAGATTCATACTTTGGAATCAATTCACTTATGGAAGAAACTTTAATTGTCCTTCTTGGAGTGATTCCATCATCTCCTTGTGCATTCAATTGATTTGGGGTGGATACTTCCCTTTCGAGATCATCCACTGAAACTGCTGGTGCTGAGGAAAAAATGAATTTAGTTATAAAAATTGAAAAATGGATAGGATAAAGAAAAAATATAATCATAGGATTTTATGACACGTACCTGGTGATAGATTAGTTTCCCAGCCAGATTCCTCCGTATAACCCCCAGTCTCCAAACTTTAAACTAGGATTTCTTATAGAGGAACATTCCCCTAAGTTTTCTCAAGGCCCAGGATAGAAGAATATCAAGAATCTCCCACTTCAAGTACCTCTACTATCATTACCACAATAATAGGAGTGGGATGGACCTCAAATCCCTGGTCATGGTTTCCTTGGAAACATTTTTTTATACAAATTTTCACTAATCAAGATCTTTGATTTAATACATTGTATGTAAGGCTGACCATGAGAGAAAATACTAAAAAAAGGAAAATCATGTCCATAAAACTCCTTATTAAAATTCCTAAAGTCCTCCATGGAGCTAGAAATATAAATATCTATGTTAAGTACTTCCATTATTTTATTATTTTTTACATCAAGTATCATAACATCCTTACTAGTAAGGGTGTCTAAGATGGTGGGGTCGATGAAAAAATTAGCTCCACCATCAGTAAGACCAAATTTCCTCTCAGTGGGCATATGCATTTTAGTACCCAATAGATATATATCATTGCCAAAACCTTCATTAGAAGGTTTGAGGTCCATATTATCCCCATATAGAGTGGTGAAAGGATTGACAACATTGATTGTCAGGTCCTCTGGTGCATGTGATAGATTTTTACATCACAAAAAAGGGAAGTCAATGATTGGTTCATGTTACAGTATGGTGTGAATTTGACCTTGTTAGGATTCTCCCCTCTCTCTATATAAAAATAGGAATATATGTGGCCTCATCCCTATAATATCCCCTTATCAAAGGGATATACTTGATAGTAGGAATCCACATCTCATTTATAATTTCCTCCTTCGTTCTCAGAGGGTCATATCTAAGAACCTTGAGAGAGGAGTGGGGAGTAGACCCTATATCCCATAGGTGAGATTAAGCATTTATTATAGACAAATAAAGAATAAATGGTCTTAAGAAGACTCATCCTAACGAAATATGCACTTGCAAAAGTGATTCACTCTCCTTCATTCCTTCACGTTTGATGGAGGAAGGCTAGCACTTGTCTACTAAAATATAGGTATTGGAGGTGGAATCTGAGAATAATATCTTTTCATATCCTTCCATATCATCTTATGGATTGAGGATATCTCCCCTGATTTAGGATTTGATTCCTCATCACCTATAGGGGAGCCTGCTGGGGCATATTTCAGTGATGAGATCTTAGTCGATTATCCCTATACCCATTTTAAATCAAGTTCACCCTTTCCTAAGTAGAAAAATTTTGTTCAATAAATAAAATAATGGGATAAAAATGGAAAATTGGAGAAGGGAAACCTACATCTTGAGGATTGATAAAGTTTTCCCATTCATCAGTAGATGGTTCATCATCCCCTTTAGTGGACCCTCATTTCATCATGTCCTCTACTCAGCTCGTAGAGGGGATTCGATAATCAATGGAATAAATAAGAATCTATAGCTCCTAGATATGTATTACCAACTTTATAGGGTCAAAATCAAAGTAGAGGTCACGTGGGGAATGAACATACCAAATATATGTAATCCAAAACTCAGCATGAGGGAGTGACCATAGGTCCTTTTCTTTAATAGGACTTCCCTTCCATATTTGGATTGCCTCTAGTCACACAAAATCATAGGTTGTTATGGCCTACTATGATGCTGACTTGACACTCCATGGGTTCAGTAGATTCTCATATCTCTCCATCATGGTCGAAGGATGGGAAATTGGGAGCCTAGGATTCCTCTTGGAAATGGAAGATAAACTGTCTAGGCTCATATTTAGCAATCATAGACCTTTTAAACCTGAATAGAGGACTAAAATGTGCATGGGGTATCTTGGGTGAGTTGAGGGCCTCATCACTATCACTATTTGGAATGGGTGAAGCCTTTTTACCAAACTTCCCCCACCAATTTTTCATTATAGCTCCAACTCAGGGAATACTTATTATTAAAACCCCATGGGGGATATAATGAAATCCAAGATTCAACATACTATGAGGTTAACTCAATGGACACACTCATTTGATATAGATTAATTACTACTTGAGTAACTCCCAAAACTATGAGAATATAAAATTTTTAGGCCACTATTGGGTACCTATTTGATCGAACATGCATACGAGGGGATAAAAATATATTATACAAGTATTTGAATTGGCATGTTAATCTATAATTGGGCATAGTCTGCACAAATAACCTCTCTATAAATTTGGGAATCTAGCCCACCAACCCTGAGGGAAATCATATATGATCTCAATTAATTATTATCTTTACCATCATTGATGAATGTACCAATGGGTGGATATCTGTAGGTAAAGAAGTTAAATTACTTTAATATATTCAGTTTCTTCTTGGCTTCACCATATTTATGGGATAGGGTTTGGATTCTAGAAACGACCAAAACAAACGGTCAAAACTGACCACCAATAACTTTGATTTCACTTAACATGGATTTATAGAAAAAATGTGCTGTGATCCATCCATACAGTACTTGTAATGGAACCAAAATTATGAAAGGGGCCTTCTCTATGTTCACATGAAATAAATACAGATGAATATTTTCTAATATAGGGTCTTTTAACCCAATGTCCTCCCACTATGCCTGCTTGGCCTCTATGATGAATATTCCCATCCTCACACTAGTATTGGATTCATTATATTAAATAATATAGTTGCTTAGCCACATTTATAAGAATATGAAAATATATGTTTTGGTGGGTATGTGAAACTTGATTGCATACCCCCATAAGTTGTACTCACCTTGTTCCAATGTGGGCTAGAATTTATTAGGAATGCCCCACTTATCCATTACAAGACATCTTGTGCAAAGTTTCCAAGTGGGGAACAAATCCATAGGCTCCAAAAAATCTTTCCTCTATGCTTTAGAATGGACATCTCCCCTTAGGAAATGGTCTCCATTTTTAATGTTTCGAGATATCTTCAACATCTCACAAGACAAAATATTCATCCTTTCAGCATAATCTCATGTGTATTTCAACAGGATAAACTCATCATACATCTCTATGAGGATGAGAGATATAGAGATATTGTATTTATCTTATAAGATGATAGAAAATTAACCATGCATTGTCTCTATAGGATTAACAACTTGGGTATAATGTCTGGGCCACCCAAAAAGACTCATAAATGCGAACTTCCTTCAGTTAAATTATAAAATCAGAATCAATTAGGTGCACCCAGTATGCCCACATCCACTCAGGTATGACACACCCACCTAGGCAGAGGTCCCAGTCTTCCCTACACCCTTTTTATTAGGTTATCCTGGAATCAGGAAAGATAAATGAGTAACAACACAACTTTAACTTGGGGTATGAATCCTTATGTTTGGAGTGTAGCTACTATGATTAATGATTCAAGATGTGGTCTATGTTCCTTCATTGATGTAAATTCACTTTGATGAGATATTGGTAGTGGTCATGTTATGTATTTTTAGAACCCAAATAGAAGAAGTTAACTCTTAAACTTTAGGATGAGTATTTCATTCATAATCCCATATCCATAGAGTGAAATATAATTACTCTTAGGATACTCGTGAGGATACTTATTCATGTGATTCTCCAAGTCTGGGAGTGTAGTGTCATATAAGTTGTAATAATCTAGGACAATGAAATTAACCAACTCATTGATACAATTACCACCCTATTCATTAGAAACTCTAACCTTTTGGGTTTCCATTGGGAATATTTAAGAAAGTAAAAATATTAAAATTAGATAAAGTCTTGGTTTTGAATTAAAAAATTTAAAAATTTGGAAAAGGAGTGGCCTCACATAGGTCACTCACTTAGGTGACCTCACACAGGTCGATCGCCCAGGTGAACTCATGAAGGTCACTCACTTAGGTGACCTAATGTATGTCACTTTCCTAGGTGACCTCGTGCAGAAAAAGACATACCGGGTCTAAATGAATGAAGCTTTAGTGCAGAGACTAGTACAATGAGATCCCTAGCATGATGACAGCAACAGAGAAAAAGTAAAAGGAAGAATGTATAATGACATCTACACTATTTATATATGCCGGGGACCTTGCACAATTAATTCATGGGAAATAGCTATATTGTCAACTCAAATACATATTCAGTCCACCCAGGACTACCCTCTGTGAGACATCTCCAATCCGCTCAGGCCTACCCTATACGAGACCTCTCTAGCTCGCCTAGCCTCCACCTGTGTGATCCACCATTGAGGCTATTAGCATGATAGCAATGGTAGGGTACATCTTCTTCGGGGACTCCAATATAAGTTAGATGAAATCAAAACATTCACTAAGTCCTCTATATTTTCACAACCATGGTGAAATACATAATAGTGTGTCTCTCATTCAGTTCTACATTCCTTCGGTAAGAGTTGTCCCACATTTTCCTACCTAAAGAGTAGGGTTCTTAGGGTGTGTATAGTTTTGAATCAATTTAGTATTGAGTATCCCAACCCTGGGGGAATTTCCAAGGACCTAGAATTTTCAAACATAAAGGCTAAGTCCTTTCCCTTCCGTCATCATCTCTAAGACCAGGGACCTCCCTATTTAAGATGTTGAGGGAGGGGATGTTTTATTATCCCTAGTTCTAGATACTTCTCTCATATTAAATTTAACTAAGAATAAGGAATCCATACTAGAGTAATCCCTTAGTATTTATTGAAGGAGGTCATACCCCTCATGTATTCTGTCCCTTAGGTTATGAAAACAAGAGAAGATATGGGCTCTATAGCCCTTTCTCTCTCCTGTAGCCCCAACCTTATCCACCAATGAATGAAGGAGATCAAGTTGTTTGTCAGATATTCCAATTCCTCTTGTTTATTAAACTACTCATGAATCATGTGGGATTATAGGTTAGTGATGATCATGACGTCTACACAATTAGATGCGTGTATTAGTAGAGAATCCTTTTCCGGATCTTCCTCTTTCCTTCCCTCAGAGGGCCTCTATAAGAATGTGTCCTCAAAGCCATGTATCCATATAAAAGGGACATATACCCTATGAGACAAACCTAAAAAGGTCCTCTATTGGAATGGGTCCTCAAAATCCATGTATCCATCTCAAAGGGCCACATACCCTATGAGACAAAACTCCAGATGGCCTCAAATGGCGTGGGTCCTCAAAACACCAATCCATCTCAAAGGGGAATATCCCCTATGATACAAATACTCAAAGGACCTCCTCCTTAGGTGTAATCCAAATAGCATAACTGAAATATGTGGGATTTTTTTTCTATCCAAATTCGATATATAGAAATCCCCCATGAGGTCTAAACCCAACACCCATAATTCATCCAAATCTTCTCCAGGCCAAATCCCTAATAGGTTCATGTACAAGCCATGATGTTACATCTATTCTATGTCACCTATGATGCTTCAATATAATTCCCACAATGGCCCTTGACTTGGTACCTTTCTCCAAGACGCCATTTCTGGATGATGTTAAACTATATGGTTTAGTCCTAGTCACATGCCCTTAAAAGGTATGATGTGTCCCGTTAAGTGGCACTGAACTACATGGGTTCTGATTCCTTTCACAAGGATACATAAGAATCCCATATCATGGTTCTGAACCCAATAAAAAAATAACTCCTATCTCCATAGATTATGATAATTAATATAGGTCCCAAATTTGTGAATTAAAACCAATATCTTAAAAATAAATGACACAATAATCACTAATCTGTTCACAAAAGGGTACCATCGATTGAGTATATTTGATACACACATATATCTCTATTGATTAATAACCTTAGATACATACATATGATTATAAAGTTTATAAATTCTAATAATTGATTGTTAATTTAAAGATATCCATGTTATATTTGGGATTGAATAAAGGTTTTTTAATGTATATTAAATATTTAATAGAGTCTTAGAGTAGGAAATAATTCCCCCCAAAAGGGTGTGATGAGCCTTAACTCCTATCCTCTCAACCAATGTGAGTCCTTAATCATCATTAGATCCATTTCTTAATGACCACCTAACTTTGGAAAGTAGGTTCATGAAGTATCTCAAACAAGGGAACTATTGGGTGTTTCTAGCTCTATGAACAAAACCCATTAGAAGCTGCTAAAAAATAGTTAACACAATATGGATGATTGTAAAACATTCAAGAAACAACAATCAAACATCGAGTGAACATTACGAAATGAATTTTCATTGGAAACTAACACTATTTATATTATTTAAATAATTTTATTTTATAAATAAAAATGATTTCCTAAAGTCATTTTACACGATATTTTTTAATGGTTTTAAAAGGAAATTTCTTAATGTTTTTTTCATGGGTCACTTTTAACTATGTTTACAAAATTTTGAAAAGAACTCTTATTTTTAACATTTACGACTTGAATGGATTTTATATAATCATGTTAGTTATTTGATTTAAATATTCCTTTGAAATTTTACAAGGACACTTTCAAAGAAATCATTATTCATAATATTATAGTTTTTTAATAGTAATTTTCAAAGTGGAAAGGGTATTTTACTCAAGAATATTTTTAAGGACATTTTTATGGTATTTCTATTCATCGACAACACAAACCCTTGATTTTACTTATAATACACTAGGGATGTGTTGTAATGATATTATCCTAATTATTTCTATGGATGGATTATGATTATTTCAAAGGGATTATGATGGAACTGATTTTATTTTTGATGGTAAATGAAGATATGAAAGCACAATGGTTGTTGTTTTGATGAAAAATTCAATATTTCATTTTTTATGATTATGTTATGTTTCTTGGACCTTTTTTATGATGATGGGTGAGATTGATATAGCTCTCCAATTCATTGGGTAATGAAAATGGATTTTACTAAATATAAGTGACTCCTAAGTAATGATAGAGCTAATCAGTTAACATGTTACTCATAAGGGATTATGGGTATTAACAAGGTAAGGTTATCCCATATGTAAGGGTTATTTCAAGGGTTCAATGAAGATAATGTTCCATAATACCAACGTGTTTTTTTCTTGATATGAGTTTTTAATGGTTACTTTGATCAATATTTTTTATCACATGGATCATGATTATTGATTCTAATAACTCTTTCCTTTAATAAATATTTACTCTATGTCACATGTTTTATGATCCAGGTTTTTATGGGTATGAATTCTCTTATGTTATGCTCATTCATTTTGAATATTTCATCATTCTGTTATGCTAATATTATGCTCACTAATGAAAATAATACATTAATTTTTATGATTATCCTTACTGAGTGTCTGAGATCATCCCTTCCTATGTTTCCTTATCCCCAGGTTATAAATAAATGTTTTATGTATGTTATGCCTAATAAGGTTACTATATGTGAATAAACTAGTGAGATATGATATAGATTATTATGAAATATTTTTTTATTTATCAAAGTTGTTATGTAAAAGATTTTATTAATTATTTAAGACTATAAACCTAAAAGGACCTTGGGTATATAAATGATCCATTATTTCCTTTTGATATTTTATGTTTTTGATAACTAATATTTGATCACATTTATTGGTATAAAATCCATAAATATAAAGATAATGTTTTAGCATTGGATCTAAGAGAGTGGTACATGGATATTGCAGTTGGTATCAGAGTAGATTTTAGAAAAATTTAGCAACTATGATGTTTTAATGTGACGTTTTATTAAGAGTTTTGGATACCATCATGGGTTTATAATTTTAAGGCTTATCATAAGTTCAAAGTTATCAACACCACTTATATTGTCTAAAGTGATTGGATTTAAAAGTGATTAATGATATTTTAGGAGACTTTTTATTGGGTTTATGTATATGTTACCCTTAGGTTTAAAATGAAGGATTCTTTCAGAAGAATACTATAACATTTTTTTGGAATATAGGAAGAAGGGTATGATATAAAATTTTAGGTTAAAAAATTCTTTAATGTTGATTATTTTGATATTAATGTTGTATTTCATCATATGAAGGATTATTTATTTTGGGAACTATCTTACCTAGTGATAACCATTTTAGTTTTGGTTAATGTATAAAGAAAGGAAGAATATCGTGTTATCCTTTTATGGATTATGTGATCTGGTAGAAGTTGTTTTTTGTAATTCATGCATGAAAAATTTACCTTGAATACTCATCATATATAGAAAAAGATGACATTGTGGTGAAAATTGATTAAATAATGAAATTATAATTTTCAAGTAAGTATATTTATTTATGTTCTCATTATAGATAAAAAATTAATTCCTCAAATCTAGGAAAAGTATATTGAAATAAAAAATTTATCTTGTTACCTTTATTTCTGAGGAATCAATGGTCTTTTCAAATCCCTTTGATTTACAGTTTTGTATTCATTAACTTTATCATGATCATTCACTTTATTGTGATAAATGATCTCTATCACTATCCATCATTATTTGGAAATTAATTTTCCCCCATGTCTATATTTTTAATTCCCACTAATGTTATCCTATTTTTATTCCAACTTATGTGTTATTCCATATGACCTTAATATTTCCCCTTCCCTCATTTCAAGAGTAAATTTTATTAACCCTTTTTATGATGTGGGTTTTCAAAAAAGGTAATCCCAAATATCAAAGCCTTGATTACGAGGATCAAATTAAAATTTTGAGGATGTAATTTATTAAATATATAGAATGTAATATCCTGACATTTTAATCGAACACTATGCTCGATATCTTTCTTAACATGCAACGTTAAGCTTTAAGTGAATTGTGAAATACCACAAAATATTAATATTTAAATGTTATAATTATAACCTAGCCATCAAATTAGAGGGTATAAATAAAATTAACCACATAATAAAATATATATAAAGTTACTACTCAATATAAAGTTATGTATTAGTGTAAAATAAATAATCACTCAATTTTTTTAGTAAATCCACTTTATGAATCCAAAATATATTTTCTTCAAAAATGGTTCTTATTTATTTTTGCGATCGAATATTTTAATGAATTTATATAAGTTTTAAAAATTTTATTTGATAAAATATATATTATTTTTTAATTCATAATGACGACATTATCCTACGATGAATATTTGATAATTTTTTGAGAATTTTTATTTTTTAACGAATATCGGAAAATACTATTTTTAATAGAAAAATGTATTTTCTTTTCAAGTACTTAAATTTTAAAAATATATTTTTGATTAGTTTTAAAATTTAATTATATAATATTGATTAATAATAATCAAATTAATGTTATTATTATAAAAATTATACTTTAATCTGATGTAAAAACATTTTATACTTAAAAATTCATTTTTCTAGAAAACAGTTTTTCACCATGCTTTACGGAGTTATTTTTAAATTAAATTCCTACAATTATATCAATTGAATTTGATAAGATAGATTATATATTTTCAATCTAAATAATTAATATTATTTAATATGATGATCTCAATTTTTTGTTAATATGAGTAGTAACTATAGTAAATTTTTGTTACCAAAGTAAAGGTAAAATGAGTTAATAAGGGTTAAAATTAATGTGATAAGGCTTAATATTCATTATAAAACTTTTCTAAATTTTATTATATGAGAATATTTCTTCCATAATCATCCAAAATTAAAAAATATGACCTTTTTTCCTTTTAAATTTGATTTTTACCTTTATAATATTTTAAGTATAGGATAAAGTAACAAATGTCACTATCTTACCTTTAATATTGATAATAGTTGGAGAAATGAATAAAAAAAACTTATTTTATGGTATAAATAATTATTTTAAATATAAATTATTTTTTAAATGATAATTTCCTTTTTTAGGGATGAAATAATCAAATTAAATTCTTATGTAGTATCGACATAGTGCTTGTGCAAGCAGTAAAGAAATTAGTTAAATGATTTTAAAAACTATAAAAGTATTAATATTTTAGTGATTTATAGTGTCCCAAAAATTTTATAGTCAATATAATAAATTAGGGATTTGTGAAATACTTATATTCAAAATCCATTTATATCTTCTTCTCTTTAATGTCTAATTAAATGAATAGTGTCAAAAATAAAATTAATTATAATTCATGTCAAACAATATATTATTAAATTATTTAAAAAAAATAAAATATTTAAAGATGAAAATTATGATTACAAATAGTATAAAAGGTCATAAATTCTCTATTTATAATCTAATTTTCTCATAAGTAAAATTATAACCCGATAAAATTGAAAAAGTCATTACAACGATTAAGATTAAAATTGGTTAACCAATGGGTTAATTCAAACGATAAGGTTTAAAATGATATATAAACCTATAAAAATTTTATTGATTGATTATATTAGGACTATATACTCCTTATATTCAAATAAATATCATTTTGGAACCATTTTACATGAGTTAGACAGATATTATATTATAATATTTCATGTACTTAAAAAAATTCCCCTCCCTTATAAAGGACACCCATTATTTATTATATTTACAAAACATTGAGGTATATAAATTGACCAAACCCATAAAAATTATCATCTAAACTTAAATATAAAATAATCTTAGGTACTTTTGGCAAACTATTGGGAAAAGTGGCCACAAAGTGGGATTTCCCAACGGTTTGGCCAAACTGTTGGGAAAAAGGACCTATACCAACGGTTTTTACAAACCGTTGGTATAGAAGCATTGGGAAAAGTCAGGTTTCCAGTAGTGACATGTGAAAAGTGAATCAATAAAATTCAATAAGGAAGAAGAAGAAATAAAATCATCTCATGAAAATATAAAATAAAATAAATGATTTAACCTTTATAGATCAAAAAATAACATCCAATAAATCCCCATGAAACTCTCTTGTATAAACACAAAAGAGTGTTATCCTTAAATTGATACAATTATTTCAAGGGAAGACTAAAGTTGATTCATTGATGCAGAATTGAAGAAGTGAAAATAATGAAATAATGATCACTCCACCGTTGTGTGAAGAATTTCAAAAAAAAAATATAATTTGAATAGATTTAATCCATTTCTAAATGGTATAAATGTGACATGAATAAGAATAAAATAAGATAATATGAAGAACTTTTATTAAGAAAAAAGGCGATTCAAACAACTTACATGTGAAAAAAATATACAAATAAAAAATGATAGCATAACATTACAATTTAAATAAAAACAACATAATTTAAAATAATTTAATAAAAATACCTTAAATAATAATTTTTGAAGCCTTGAGTTGATCCCACAATAGTATAATTCACCCAAATTAATGAGGGTAGGCATATGTGGGTGTAAATTTAATAGAGATTGGACTTTTCAACCCTTGAAAAAAATATGAGCTATCTTGAATCAACCAAATAGAGGCACCAAATGAGCTTCTAGATGGATGAATTAGAGTGGTACATAGAAGAATAAATTAAATAAAATGATTTCCCATAACATCCTATAAACCTTCAGACCAATTGGTTTTTTATTTTAGATATATGATCCAAATGGTGGGCTGTCATTCTGGGCCACTAAATCTAGCCCATAATTTCATCTTCAACTTGGAACACCTAGAACTCCATTAAAACCTCAAAATTAGCTCTAGAATATGTTGAATGAAATGTTACCCAAGATGAAATATATATCTAGTTCAAATTTTAAAATAATTGGACTTGTATAATTTATGTTAGAGTTATTTTATTGGTCTGCTGTCAAGTTCACTTTGCGCACTTGTTCCTAAGTTCAAGGCCCACTCTAGTCATCATACAAAATGAACATACAATAAATACAGAAGGATAGAATGTTACTCATATAATGGGTTAAATAAAATTGAAATATGAATATAAAATCAATAAACTTATGTGTTTTAGGAGTTTTTTAAAAAATTACCACCTCATAGTTCACTTTAAGCGAGAGTTACAATCATAACATGAAATAATATTCATATTTTAAAATAAAATAAAAATGGTGTTTATGAAAAATAAAGAACATAAATAATATATATTATAAAAATGAATATTATAAACTTTCAGTTTCTATTAAGAGACCTTAATTTAGGTTCCCTCATTCAATATCACATCATGGAAACAGAAATATCCATCTCTTACATATAAACAAATAATTTATGTTGGTACCTTTCCAATCCATGGAAAATGTTGGTAAAAATACCCCCTTTGTGCCGAAAAATATTCCTTTCACACATAATAATCCTTATAATGGAAATTTTTTGATCTCCATAATATTTCTCCAACCATCAGTAATAGAATGTTTGATTCATGAAGAAAACATTGTTTTGACTATGCATTGATATGCCCTAGTCTGGCTTTGCACAAGTTTCTAAACAAAAGGGCCTATCAAACAGAGGAACATTCATCCTTGGGAGAGGCCTCTTCTTTCCCCATAAGTGTAATTCCCCGAGCCCAGTTACCCATAGTCGGTGCATTATTACATTACATTGGCATGATCACAAAAGATCAAGTCTCGAAAGACTGATTAGTTTAGTAGGCTTGGAAACACTAGATATATTCATAAAGTTTACATTACAACAATTAGTGAAAAACTAAAACAACATATTGTCTTCATATCCCCTCATACTATCCCTACAGGTCATTTATAAAATACTTCTTCACATCCTAGGAAAAATAAAACATTGAAAGGGGTGTGCTCAAATGCTCAGTAAGGATAACAATATAGCAAAAACTTTCATAAATAAACATAAAAATTTAAGGCAATGTATAACTAAAACAAAATCATTTTAAACTTGAACTTAAGTATAATATGGAAAGGATAAGATGAAATAATTCCATTTAATTATTCACATGGATATTCTACTATTCGAATAAATCACATGAAAATATCAATAACCACTTTCATAATGACAGAATGCATAATGCAAGACTATTATAACCACACTTCAAAGGTCTTGTGCCAAGACTAAAAATAAGATTTTGTCAAGGCCTTGTTCCAAGACACTAGTTTGTCTCATGAGACCTACCGATGCATCGAGGAGCTATAGTGGGCTCCACCCGTAACATACTAAGTCCAATGCATTCCTCATATGAACATGTTTAAACATAACATAAACATTCGTATTAAAACTAACATACAAAATGTCAATACTTTAACCACAAACCATGAATGGTATAAAAATAACACATCCACAGTCAAACACAACTCATTCGATACAATATGGAAGATTTTATTGTATCAGATTAACCTCAATTGAGAATAATCAAGGATATTGACATATATTAAAATCATCATCAAACTATTGAGAGAAATATCCCCCATTTTCTTGAAAACATTTAAATGTCACACTATTTGTCAAGAATCCATTTAAAATAGATTTTTGAATCAAAGTGTCCCATACCAAATTGAAACTTTTAAAAGGAATTTTGATTTGAAAACTTTAATTTCCATATAAATAACTCCTTAAAACCATTTTTAAAACATGGACATTAATGACAAATATTTAGAAAAATAAATCTTTAAAACATTTTAAAAAGATATTTTAGTTAGAGTTCCTAACCAAAAGAGAGACACTTGAATACAAATAATTGAGGTAATAAATTTTTTTTAATATCATGAAAATAAAGAGATTCATGATATACTATGTCAAAGTACATTATATACACCATATAAAAGTGATTTGGTGTATAACAACAAAGGAGTCTCAATGGGATTTAAATTGAGATGAAATCTCTCATAAAGGTCATATCCTTAGGTTAAGGATAAATTAATGACATAATTATGTGTGAAAAATATAAATACACTCAATATTAATGGATATTCAATGTAAAACAATCAAAGGACATTCACACATATTCTTGTAAAAACAATACCAATGAATTGGATGTTTATCTCATCAAATCGAGATTGGGTAAAATTACTCTTATCAAGTTCATACCGATGACTTGAGAATTTATCAATGGAGTGATTATGTGTATCAAAAGTATATCTAGAGAAAGGGGAGTGGAAATTATGACATAATCAAATGAATAGTGATTCCACACATAATCTTGGAGTAAAATAATCAATGAAGTATGCGTAAAGCCGAATGAGTGGAAATTGAAATTTCAAATTCCCTTATCGATTTGGTATCTTACGAAACATACACCCATGAAATAAGGATCATACAATGATGATGTAAATATCTATAAATTAAATTATATTATACAATGAATACAATCATGGGCAGTACACACACCACATGCAATAAATAAGTGGTGAACAATGGAAATCTCACAGAATTAAAAGTGAGATAAGAAACCCCTTACTTTGTACTTTTTCCTTGGTCGATGGTAGGTTAACCTACTTTATAATGGTGAAATAATTGTTATTGAATTATTCAGGAATAATTTACATTAATATGATATCATATATGATATTTTAACATTGATTTGTTAATAATATCTTAGTATTATCGTCATTTCAGGTGTTAACTTACTCGTTTTCCTTTATATTCTTTGTTATGTAAGCCGTGTTTGTTATAGATAGGTTGTATATTATTCATATACATAATGATATAAATTACTTAAAAATTATTTTTAATCATTAAATTAGAATTATACTCAAATGGATATATTGGGGAATGAATCTTTTTATATTCGTGGAGACGGTAGTCCGTACGTACACATGAGCGACAATATCATTATTTTGATATCAAAATAATATATAATTGGATGGTATATCATATTGAAATAATAATTATCATGTTATATTTATTATTTAAATGAATTATACATCATTATTATACCCATCTAAATAATAATATATTGAATAATAATTACACCACAACGTTGAGACGGTAGGCCGTACGTACGCACGTATGGTGACATTTCATTCAAGGGATAGAAAGAATAATGAATTTGTTTGTTCCATATTTATAATAACATCACATTATATATAATATAATGGAGTTATTATTTTAGAATATAAATAACAAAGAAAGAAGAAGTTGAATAATAAAGGAACTTGAAAGAGGGTGGTGAAAACATTACCTCTTCTTCGAGTTCTTCCTTTTGATTTGATCTAAAGGGATCCTTAGGATGGCTTTCTGATAAAACTAAGGCCTCTAGGTTGAAGTGAAGGAAGTTTGGAGTATATTTGGTAAGAGTTTGGCAGATCCAAATGGCTTTGAAGGTGTGAATTAATGAGAAGGGGGAGTGCCTTTTTATAAGAGGGTGAGGGGAACCTTTAAAAAATCTAGAAATATTATTTTATAATAAATTAATATTTGGTTTATAATGGATAAAAAGTGGATTACTTAAAGGTTAAGGTGGGGATAGATCGTAAAACACTCAACCAACAGGTTTTAGATAGGTTTGGGTCACTAAATTAACCTTATCTTTTAGTTTTAACTCTTAGTTAATTAGTTTAACATTTACCATGTCACTTTGTACTTTTATATTATATAGTTAATAAAATTACTATATACATCCAAGAGACCTCCAAGTGGTCCATTAATGATACAAATATCATGATATAAGTCTCTTGACCGAACCTTATATTTTTAGGAATTTAATATCAATAAATAATATAATATTTGTTTTAAAAAATATTTTATGTCAATTTTGACACTATTCAATAATTGATTTTTGTTAATGTTTCTAAAAACTATATTAATTCAAAAAAAATTCATTTAATCAATCCCATAATGTCATATTAAGCAATAAAATTCATGGATGTCATCAAAACTTTCAAATTATTTTAATTTTAAGATTTATAATACCAATTATTTGATTCTTTCATTAATAAGGAAAATACTGCATCAATATTGTGTCATAAATAATATTAATTATTAAATGTCTAAAAATTAAAAATAAAATACCATTATGTATGAAATCTTATTAGATTTATAATTAATATTTATATTAGAAAATAAAACATATATAACCTTATGTAAAAATTGTTTTTCTAAAAGATATATGCTTATGTCATTTTTGTATTTATTTTAACTTAATTAATATAAAGTGTCATTATCACTTACAAGTGGATCCATGGGGTCCCAAAATCGACCAAAATATGACCATGGTCGGCAGTGTATCAACCAATAAGGTTAGAATGCATTTTAGGGTAATTTATTATTATTATAATATTATTTTTTACCCTAATTTACCGGATTTACCCTTTAACCATGGTAAATAAAATATTTACCGAATTAATTATTCAAAATGTCTAAAAATAAAAGTTAACTATTTACACAATTTGGAAATCCTGATTCCAAATATGGAATCCATTTTTATATATTCAAAACACAGAAGTGGAAGAAATTAATTTAAAATTAATTCCCGTTGTTAAAACAAAAAGCGTGTTTTTAAGAGATAATAACTATCAAAAGATTGGCACTTGCTTATGTCCGGTTTAATTGTGAAATTATGTCCAATGACCAAAATTGTATTAAATGGTAAAAATATATTCTAAATATACTTTAAAACCACTCAAATACATAATTTAACACTGTTAATTATTTCTATTAAAAAATTTGTTTTTAATTAAAATTTAGTAATTTTCACTATTCATCAAAATATAAAAGTTATCAGAAAAGTACCAAAATTTCACCCTAGGCTAATTTCCATATTTTGAATCCAAAAATTAAGTCCATTTTGAGAGATAAAATTTATAAAATTTCAAAAAGTGGGTATTACTATTCATAATGGCTACTTTGATTGGTCGAGCAGTGTTAGAACTCGAAGTTGCGTACAACACACGCTACTGTATTAATCAAAGAGAAGCATACCGTGGAAGCTTGGGGTGTTACAATAAGCCCTGAAAACATTATAATAGAAAATGATTTTTAAAACATGGTTTGAAGTCATTCCTTGAGTCTTTGTCCCATATCACTTCTTCTGATCTGAGAACCTCCAAGATCATAATTTACAATTTCTTTCTTCACATCCAAAGTATATCGACACATCCTTATATTGGTAAGAATTATATTACTCATCATTTCCATGATCTATAGTCCTATAAATATGACCTAAAACTATAAGACACCATGTCATCCTTGTTACATGATGTTAAATTGTATAACAATAACTTCAACAAAAGACATCAAAATGTAGTCTTACCACGTGTACCAAGCACATGATGCCTTGGGTAATCAGATCAAGAAGCCCCATGTCATAAATATGGCATTATCCTCATAAGATTATTCCATGAGCATCTAGATAGCATTTATGGGACTTCATGAATTCTTTTTCACGTCAGTTAACTTTCATCATGGCCATATGATGTTAGAATACATATTTTCCAAGAACTACATATGGCTTGATTCTCATTTCAAGGATATACGTAGTGAAAACCATATCCTATATTCTGGTCCAACCACCACAAGATCAAATTTCCCCTGTCCTTCCTTTTAATCTTCTTTGTGTGGTAAGAGAAACATTTCCCCCTACTTTTTTCTCACACTGTTTATAGTCACGTGGGATTATGAGTTTCGGTAAAGGATTCCTCACATAGGAAATGCATATTAGTTCATGTTAGGGTTAACATGGTCCTGGATGAAAGTCCATAAAAGGCACACAAAACTTCCTCACCACATGATGTTAAACTACACGGTTGATGTCTATTTCATGAAATAAGTTCAAGAACTATGTTTGGATTGATTCTTTCTTTGAAGAGATATGCAATGACACCCCAATCCAATATCCAAGTCTAGAAAAAATATAGGAAATGAACCCTCACCCTCCTATGTATGATCCATATCTACATAGGGGTGTCCAGTATGGGTTCTCACCCTTCTTGTGAGGCTGTATAAAATGGAGAGAGAGAGATCCCCATATCCACACAAGAATTATATCAGTGTAGGGAATCTCTCCAAGAACTACATGTGGCGTGATTCTCATTTTTAAGAGATATGTAGTGATAACCATATCCAAAATCTTGGACTAGCTACAATATGGTAAAATTCCCCACACTCTCCAATGTATGATCCAAATATTCATAGGAGGGTCCAATAAGAGTTCTCACCCAGCTCGTGAGCCCATATAAAAAAAATGTGAGATCCCTTTCTACATAAAATAATTCAATCAGAGTGGGGAATCTCTCCAAGAACTACATGTGAATTGATTATTACATTAAGTAGATACATCATGACACCCAGATACTACATCCTGGTCCAGTCAAGATATAGGAAATAAATTCCCATTTCCTATGTATGGGCCAAACATGTGTAGTGAAACATTTCTACTCATTATTTGGTAATTTGTATTTGAAATGATCCTTCCATATTTTTGAAATTTCCTTACAAAACCCAAAATCTTTGTCCATGGAAATATGAATCCCCATAAACTCTCCTTTTCCATTAGTAATTGAATGATAGATTCCCGAGAACACCTTTTTTTGACTATGTATCGATACACCCTAGTTGGATTTGCATTAGTCACCCACAAAAATGGTCTATCAATCAGTGTATGTCATTATTTGATTACGAATTGATATTCCCCAGTTTGGATTTACATAAATCACCCACAAAAGGGCCTATCAACTAGAGGAACATTAACCACTAGGAGAGACCTATTATACTTTATAATCCCCAAATGACATTATTCTGGAAACCATTTTTTGAACATGGTCCATGGTCATTACTTTAATACTTATCCTGTATCATGTCTTGGATTCAGAATCCCCCAGATTACAAATTAAAACAACCCCTTTATTCTTGAATATGATATAATATTTGTGGATAGATTACCATGAAAGTTAAAATTAAAAATCCTCTAGTCAAATCTAAACAAACTTAGTTTATATCCCTCAATGTAAATTTCATAAGAAATTAAACTTCACAGTCCATGTCATGGTCACATGATATTAAATTTCATGATGCTTCAACCCTTATCAGGGGGATCCTTTTCTCTTTACATTGGTCATCCACTTCATCACCCCAAATAACTGTGTAAAATTTTTTGTTCATTACATTCAGACATTTAATGATTCCTAGATTCTCTATTCTTGGACCACCTTCCACTACAGCCAAAACATGTGTGTTCCTAAATTCATAGAAACAACCCCAAGTAGGGTGGGATGTTATAGACTTATCCTACTACCCCTCCTTTGTGAGATTATGACTAAAAATAATCCCCCCACTTTTACACACACCAAATTTGTGTAGGAGTGGTTTCCCATTCAAGGATAGTTCTAGCATAGGTGAACCCTTCATTCTTAGAAGCATTCCCTTAACAAACCACCATCCATGGTCTTAAGAAATATAGATCTTCAAAAACTCCGTGAACATTAATAATAGAATATCAAATTCCCGAGGACACCTTTGATTTGACTATTCATTGATACGACTCGATTTGGCTTCGAATAAGTCAGACACAAAAAAGACCTGTCAACCATAGGCACATTCATCCTTCAGAGAGACCAATTCTTTCTTCGTAATCCCTAATGAAATCTTGTTGTAAACTTTTTTTTAGTTATGGTCTGTTGTTATTCCTTTCATATTTGTCTCATATCATGTTTTAGATTCAAAAATCACAAAATCATGACTCAACATTCCCCCTTTGGGTATCTGAAGAATATTGGAATGTCTTCATCCAACAAGCCTTGCTTGGGTCATTATTCCATAAGTCATGGTCAAAGTTATTTGACCTAAAAAACTACTTGAAATAGTATTTCTTATAAGACTCCAAAATTCCAATGAAAAGAGATATAGTACTCACTGGGTTTAAAACCCACAAAAGGGAGCCCTAGGAAAAATTTGAGTCTCTCCTACCAAGTATTCATAAAATTTGACTTTAGAAAATAATTTGAGAAATGAGAAAAAATAAATAAACCTCATAGGGTCGATCATGGGGATCTAGAAACAGTCAAACTATGCTCTCTAGGTACAAATACCTATGAAAAAAATTAGAGCACCTCCCCATTCCTATTGTTATGATCACAACACATTGACATAAGAACTTTTAGCTAAAAAATCATCTTCAGTGATTATGTTATAATTATAGAGGAAATAAGGGATGGATACATATATGATTTGAAACAAAATAATTTTAATTCATAGTTAAAAAAATTATAGGAGCATCCAAAAATTAGAGATCCTCCACTGTGGTCACAATGGTAGTCACCCCCTCAGCTCAAACCCCTTCAAGCAGATGATGAAGTTGTATGATCTACCCTTGAGAGGCATCCATATATTTTTGGAGTCTTGATATTTTATTGGATTTATCATCAACCTACTACTTCCACTCCATCAATTTATTGGCATGGGTGAGCTTCTCTAGGGATAGTATAGCTTGAAGGTCATCCGTTCTGATAAGAATTATCGCATTGATGAGGCACTATTGCAACTCAGGATCTTACTAAATTTAGAAAATGTTTCATTTCTTGGAATTTTGAAACAAAAAGTTGTCAAATCCACCACACCATAGCATGTGAATCATGTTTTGGAGTTGAGGGAGTCTTAAAGGTAAATATTCCATGGGTGTCCTCGACACGAGCTCCCAAATATCCTACTATACAAATCAATAAAGTGCTTAAAAAGTATCCTAATCATCTTGGATCCCTGTGTAGATATTAATACGATGAGATTCATACTTTAGAATGAATTCACTTATGGAAGAAACTTTCATTGTCCTTCTTGGAGTGATTCCATCATCTCATTGTGCATTCAATTGATTTGGGGTGGATACTTCCCTTTCGAGATCATCCACTGAAACTGCTGGTGCTGAGGAAAAAATGAATTCAGTTATAAAAATTGAAAAATGGATAGGATAAAGAAAAAATATAATCATAGGATTTTATGACACGTACCTGGTGATAGATTAGTTTCCTAGACAGATTCCTCCCTATAACCGGCAGTCTCCATACATTAAACTAGGATTTCTTATAGAGGAAGATTCCCCTAAGTTTTCTCAAGGCCCAGGATGGAAGAATATCAAGAATCCCCCACTTCAAGTACCTATACTATAATTACCACAATAATAGGAGTGGGATGGACCTCAAATCCCTGGTAATGGTTTCCTTGGAAACATTTTTTATACAAATTTTCACTAATCAAGATCACTGATTTAATACATTGTATGTAAGGCTGACCATGAGAGAAAATACTAAAAAAGGAAACTCATGTCCATAAAACTCCTTATTAAATTTTCTAAAGTCCTCCATGGAGCTAGAAATATCAATATCTATGTTAAGTACTTCCATTATTTTATTATATATTACATTAAGTATCATAACATCCTTACTAGTAAGGGTGTCTAAGATGGTGGGGTCGATGAAAAAATTAGCTCCACCATCAGTAACATCAAATTTCCCCTTAGTGGGAATATGAATTTTAGTCTCCACCAGATATATATCATCACCGACACCTTCATTATAAGGTTTGAGGTCCATATTATCCCCATATAGAGTGGTGAAAGGATTGACAACATTGATTGTCGGGTCCTCTGGTGCATGTGATAGATTTGTGTATCACAAGTAAGGGAAGTAAATGATTTGTTCATTTTACAGTATGGTGTGAATTTGACCTTGTTAGGATTCTCCCCTATCTCTATATAAAAATATGAATATATGTGGCCTCATCCCTATAATATCCCCTTGTCAAAGGGATATACTTGATAGTAGGAATCCACATCTCATTTAGAATTTCCTCCTTCGTTCTCAGAGGGTCATATCTAAGAACCTTGAGAGAGGAGTGGGGAGTAGACCCTATATCCCATAGGTGAGATTAAGCATTTATTATTGACAAATAAAGAATAAATGGTTTTAGGAAGACACAACCTAACTAATTATGCACTTGGAAAAGTGATTCACTCTCCGTCATTCCTTCACTTTTGATGGAGGAAGGCTAGCACTTGTCTACTAAAATATAGGTATTGGAGGTGGAATATAAGAAGAATATCTTTCCATATCCTTCCATATCATCCTATGGATTGAGGATATCTCCCCTGATTTAGGATTTGATTCCTCATCACCTATAGGGGAGCCTGCTGGGGCATATTTCAGTGATGGGATCTTAGTCGATTATCCCTATACCCATTTTAAATCAAGGTCACCCTTTCCTAAGTAGAAAAATTTTGTTCAAAGAATAAAATAATGGGATAAAAAAGGAAAATAGGAGAAGGGAAACTTACATCTTGAGGATTGATAAAGTTGTCCCATTCATTAGTAGATGGTTTATCATCCCCTTTAGTGGACCCTCATTGCATCATGTCCTCTACTCAGATCGTAAAGGGGATTCGATAATCAATGGAATAAATAAGAATCTATAGCTCTTAGATATGTATTCCCAACTTGATAGGGTCAAAATCAAAGTAGAGGTCACATGGGGAATGAACATACCAAATATATGGAATCCAAAACTCTGCATGAGGGAGTGACCATAGGTCCTTGGCTTTAATAGGACTTCCCTTACATATTTGGATTGCCTCTAGTAACACAAAATCATAGGTTGTTCTGGCCTACTATGATACTGACTTGACACTCCATGGGTCCAGTAGATTCTCATATCTCTCCATCATGGTCGAAGTATGGGAAATTGGAGCCTAGGATTCCTCTTGGAAATGGAAGATGAACTGTCTAGGCTCATCTTTAGAAATCATAGACCTTTTAACCCTGAATGGAGGACTAAAATGTGCATGGGGTCTCTTGGGTGAGTTGAGGGACTCATCACTATCACTATTTGGAATGGGTGAAGCCTTTTTACCAAACTTCCCCCACCCATTTTTCATTATAGCTCCAACTCAGGGAATACTTATTATTAAAACCTCATGGGGGATATAATGAAATCCAAGATTCAATATACTATGAGGTTAACTCAATGGACACACTCATTTGATATAGATTAATTACTACTTGAGTAACTCCCATAACTATGAGAATATAAAATTTTTAGGCCACTATTGGGTACCTATTTGATCGAACATGCATACGAGGGGATAAAAATATCTTCTACAAGTATTTGGATTGGCATGTTAATCTATAAGTGGGCATAGGCTGCACAAATAACCTCTCCATCAATTTGGGAAGCTAGCCCACCAACACTGAGGGAAATCATATATGATCTCAATTAATTATTATCTTTACCATTATTGATGAATGTACCAATGGGTGGATCTCTGTAGGTAAAGAAGTTAAATTCCTTTAATATATTCGGTTTCTTCTTGGCTTCACCATATTTATGGGATAGGGTTTTGATTCTAGAAATGACCAAAACAAATGGTCAAAACCGATTACCAATAACTTTGATTTCACTTAACATGGATTAAGAGAAAAAATGTGCTATGATCCATCCATACAGTACTCGTAATGGAACCAAAATTATGAAAGGTGACTTCGCTATGTTCACATAAAATAAATATGGATGGATATTTTCTAATACAGGGGCTTTTAACCCTATGTCCTCCCACTATGCTTGCTTGGCCTCTATGATGAATATTCCCATCCTCACACTACTATTGGATTCATTATATTAAATAATATAGTTGCTTAGCCACATTTATAAGAATATGAAAATATATGTTTTAGTGGGTATGTGAAACTTGATTGCATACCCCCATCAGTTGTACTCACCTTGTTCCAATGTGGGCTAGAATTTATTAGGAATGCCCCACTTATCCATTACAAGACATCCTGTGCAAAGTTTCCAAGTGGGGAACAAATCCATAGGTTCCAAAAAATCTTTCCTCTATGATTTAGAATGGACATCTCCTCTTAATAAATGGTCTCCATTCTTAATGTTTCGAGATATCTTCAACATCTCACAAGACAAAATATGAATCCTTTCAGCATAATCTCATGTCTATTTCAGCAGGATAAACTCATCATACATCTCTATGAGGATGAGAGATATAGAGATATTGTATTTATCTTATAAGATGATAGAAAATTAACCATGCATTGTCTTTATAGGATTAACAACTTGGGTATAATGTCTGGGCCACCCAAAAAGACTCATAAATACTAACTTCGTTCAGTTCAATTACAAAATTAGAATCAGTTTGGTGCACCCAGTGTGCCCACATCCACTCAGGTTTGACACACCCACCTAGGCAGAGGTCCCAGTCTTCCCTACACCCTTTTGATTAGGTTTTCATGGAACCAGGAAAGATAAACGAGTAACAACCCAACTTTAACTTGGGGTATGAATCCTTACGTTTGGAGTGTAGCTACTATGATTAATGATTTAGGATGTGGATGAGGTTTCTTCATTGATGTACATTCCCTTTGATGAGATATTGGTAGTGGTAAAGTTTTGTATTCTTAGAACCCAAATAGAAGAAGTTAACTCTTAAACATCAGGATGATTATTTCATTCATAATCCCATAGCCATAGAGTGAAATATAATTACTCTTAGAATACTCGTGAGGATACCTAATCATGTGATTCTCCAAGTCTGGGAGTGTAGTGTCATATAAGTTGTAATAATCTAGGACAATGACATTAACCACCTCATTGATACAATTACCACCCTATTCATTAGAAACTCTAACCTTTTGGGTTTCCATTGGGAATATTTAAGAAAGTAAAAGTATTAAAATTAGATAAAGTCTTGGTTTTGAATTAAAAAATTCAGAAATTTGGAAAAGGAGTGGCCTCACATAGGTCACTCACTTAGGTGACCTCACACAGGTCGATCACCCAGGTGAACTCATGAAGGTCACTCGCTTAGGTGACCTCATGTATGTCACTTTCCCAGGTGACCTCGTGTAGAAAAAGACATACCAGGTCTAAATGAATGAAGCCTTAGTGCAGAGACTAGCACAATGAGATCACTAGCCTGATGACAGCAACAGAGAAAAAGTAAAAGGAAGAATGGATAATGACATCTACACTATTTATATATGCCGGGAACCTTGCACAATTAATTCATGGTAAATAGCTATATGGTCAACTCAAATACATATTCAGTCCACCAAGGACTACCCTCTGTGAGACATCTCCAATCCGCTCAGGCCTACCCTATACGAGACCTCTCTAGCTCGCCTAGCCTCCACCTATGTGATACACCATTGAGACCATTACCATGACAGCAATGGTAGGGTACATCTTCTTCTGGGACTCCCATATAAGTTAGATGAAATAAAAACATTCACTAAGGCCTCCATATTTTTACTACCATGGTGAAATACACAATAGTGTGTCTCTCATTCAGTTCTACATTCCTTCGGTAAGAGTTGTCCCACATTTTCCTACCTAATGGGTAGGCTTCTTAGGGTCTGTAAAGTTTTGAATCAATTTAGTAATGAGGATCCAAACCCTGGGGGAATTTCCAAGGACCTAGCATTTTCAAACATAAAGGCTAAGTCCTTTCCCTTCCGTCATCATCTCTAAGACCAGAGACCTCCCTATTTAAGATGTTGAGGGAGGGGATGTTTTATTTTCCCTAGTTCTAGATCCTTCTCTCATATTAACATTAACTAAGAATAAGGAATCCATACTAGACTAATCCCTTAGTATTTATTGAAGGAGGTCATAACCCTCATGTATTCTATCCCTTAGGTTATGAAAACAAGAGAAGATATGGGCTCTATAGACCTTTTTCTCTCCTGTAGCCCCAACCTTATCCACCAGCGAATGAAGGAGATCAAGTTGTTTGTCAGATATTCCAATTCCTCTTGTCTATTACACTACTCATGAATCATGCGGGATTATAGGTTAGTGATGATCATGACGTCCACACAATTAGATGCGTGTATTAGTAGAGAATCCTTTTCCGGATCTTCCTCTTGCCTTCCTTTAGAGGGCCTCTATAATAATGTGTCATCAAAGCCATGTATCCATATCAAAGGGACATATACCATATGAGACAAACCTAAAAAGGTCCTCTATTGGAATGGGTCCTCAAAATCCATGTATCCATCTAAAAGGGCCACATACCCTATGAGAAAAAACTCCTGATGGCCTCAAATTGCGTGGGTCCTCAAAACACCAATCCATCTCAAAGGGGAATATCCCCTATGATAAAAATCCTCAAAGGACCTCCTCCTTAGGTGTAATCCAAAAAGTATAACTGAACTATGTGGGATTTTATTTCTATCCAAATTTGATATATAGAAATCCTCCATGAGGTCTAAACCCAACACCCATAATTCATCCAAATTTTCTCCAGGCCAAATCCCTAGTAGGTTCATGTACAAGCCATGATGTTACATCTATTCTATGTCAACTATGATGCTTCAATATAATTCCCACACTGGACCTTGACTTGGTACGTTTCTCCATGACGTCATTTCTGGGTGATGTTAAACTACATGGTTTAGTCCTAGTCACATGCCCTTAAAAGGTATGATGTGTCCCGTTAAGTGGCACCGAACTACATGGGTTCTGATTCCTTTCACAAGGATGCATAAGAATCCCATCTCAAGGTTCTAAACCCAATAAAAAAATAAATACTATCTCCATAGATTATGATAATTGATATAGATCCCCACTTTGTGAATTAAAACCATTATCTTAAAAATAAATGACACAAGAATCACTAATCCGTTCACAAAAGGGTACAATCGATTGAGAATATTTGATACATACATATATCTCTATCGATTAATAACCTTAGATACATACATATGATTCTAAAGTTTATAAATTCTAATAATTAATTGTTAATTTAAAGATATACATGTTATATTTGGGATTGCATGAAGGTTTTTATTGTATATTAAATATTTAATAGTCTTAGAGTAGGAAATAATTCCCCCCAAAAGGGTGTGATGAGCCTTAACTCATATACTCTCAACCAATGTGAGTCCTTAATAATCATTAGAGCCATTTCTTAATGACCACCTAACTTTGGAAAGTAGGTTCATGAAGTATCTAAAACAAGGGAACTGTTGGGTTTTTCTGGATCTATGAACAAAACCCATTAGAAGCTGCTCAAAAATCGTGAACACAATATGGATGATTGTGAAACATTCAAGAAACAACAATCAAACATCGAGTGAACATTACAACATGCATTTTCATTGTAAACTAACAATCTTTATATTATTTAAATAATTTTATTTTATAAATAAAAATGATTTCCTAAAGTTATTTTACATGATATTTTTAATGGTTTTAAAAGTAAATTTCTTAATATTTTTTTCATGGGTCACTTTTAACTATGTTTACAAAATTTTGAAAAGAACGCTTATTTTTAACATTTTCGAGTTGAATGGATTTTCTATAATCATGTTAGTTATTTGTTTTAAATATTCCTTTGAAATATTACAAGGATAATTTCAAAGAAATCATTATTCATAATATTATAGTTTTTTTAATAGTAATTTTCAAAGTGGAAAGGGTATTTTACTCAAGAATATTTTTAAGGATATTTTTATGGTATTTCTATTCATCGACAACACAAAACCTTTATTTTACTTATGATACACTAGGAATGTGTTGTAATGATATTATCCTAATTATTTCTATGGATGGATTATGATTATTTCAAAGAGATTACTATGGAACTGATTTTATTTTTGATGGTAAATGAAGATATGAAAGCACAATGGTTGTTGTTATGATGAAAAATTCAATATTTCATTTTTTATGATTATGTTATGTATCTTGGACCTTTTTATGATGATGGGAGAGATTGATATAGTTCTCCAATTCATTGGGTAATGAAAATGGATTTGACTGAATATAAGTGACTCCTAAGTAATGATAGAGCTAATCAGTTAACATGTTACTCATAAGGGATTATGGGTATTAAAAAGGTAAGGTTATCCCATATGTAAGGGTTATTTCAAGGGTTCAATGAAGATAATGTTCCATAATACCAACGTGTTTTTTTCTTGATATGAGTTTTTAATGGTTACTTTGATCAATATTTTTATCACATGGATCATGATTATTGATTCTAATAACTCTTTACTTTAATAAATATTTATTCTATGTCACATGTTTTATGATCTAGGTTTTGATGGGTATGAATTCTCTTATGTTATGCTCATTTATTTTGAATATTTCATCATTCTGTTATGCTAATATTATGCTCACTAATGAAATTAAATCATTAATTTTTATGATTATCCTTACTGAGTGTCTGAGATCATCCCTTTCTATGTTTCCTTATCCTTAGGTTATAAATAAATGTTTTATGTATGTTATGCCTAATAATGTTACTATATGTGAATAAAATAGTGAGATATGATATAGATTTTTATGAAATAGTTTTTTATATATCAAAGTTGTTTTGTAAAAGTTTTTCTTAATTATCTAAGACTATAAACCTAAATGGAACTTGGGTATATAAATGATCCATTATTTTCTTTTGATATTTTATGTTTTTTATAGCTAATATTCGGTCACATTTATTGGTATAAAATCCATAATATAAAGATAATGTTTTAGCATTGGATCTAAGAGAGTGGTACATGGATTTTTTAGTTGGTATCAGAGTAGATTTTAGAAAAATTTAGCAACTATGATGTTTTAATGTGACGTTTTATTAAGAGTTTTGGATACCATCATGGGTTTATAATTTTAAGGCTTATCAGAAGTTCAAAGTTATCAACACCACTTATATTGTTTAAAGTGATTGGATTTAAAAGTGATTAATGATATTTTGGGAGACTTTTTATTGGGTTTATGTATATGTTACTCTTCGGTTTAAAATGAAGGATTCTTTCAGAAGAATACTATAACATTTTTTTGGAATATAGGAAGAAGGGTATGATATAAAATTTTAGGTTAAAAAATTATTTAATGTTGATTCTTTTGATATTAATGTTGTATTTCATCATATGAAGGATTATTTATTTTGGGAATTATCTTACCTAGTGATAACCATTTTAGTTTTGGTTAATGTATAAAGAAAGGAAGAATATCGTGTTATCCTTTTATGGATTATGTGATCTGGTAGAAGTTGTTTTTTTGTAATTCATGCATGAAAAATTTACCTTGAATACTCATCATTTATAGAAAAAGATGACATTGTGGTGAAAATTGATTAAATAATGAAATTATACTTTTCAAGTAAGTATATTTATTTATGTTCTCATTATAGATAAAAAATTAATTCCTCAAATCTAGGAAAAGGATATTGAAATAAAAATTTTATCTTGTTACCTTTATTTATGTGGAATCAATGGTATTTTCACATCCCTTTGATTTACAGTTTTGTATTCATTAACTTTATCATGACCAGTCACTTTATTGTGATAAATGATCTCTATCACTATCCATCATTATTTGGACATTAATTTTCCCCCATGTTTATATTTTTAATTCCCACTAATGTTATCCTATTTTAATTCCAACTTATGTGTTATTCCATATTACCTTAATATTTCCCCTTCCCTCATTTCAAGATTAAATTTTATTAACCCTTTTTATGATATGGGTTTTCAAAAAAGGTAATCCCAAATATCAAAGCCTTGATTACGAGGATCAAATTAAAATTTTGAGGATGTAATTTATTAAATATAGAGAATGTAATATCCTGACATTTTAATCGAACACTATGCTCAATATCTTTCTTAACATGCATCGTTGAGCTTTAAGTGAATTGTGAAATACCACAAAATATTAATATTTAAATGTTATAATTATAACCTAGACATTAAATTAGAAGGTATAAATAAAATTAACCACATAATAAAATATATATAAAGTTACTACTCAATATAAAATTATTTATTAGTGTAAAATAAATAAGCACTCAATTTTTTAGTAAATCCACTTCATGAATCCAAAATATATTTTCTTCAAAAATGGTTATTATTTCTTTTTGCGATCGAATATTTTAATGAATTTATATAAGTTTTAAAAATTTTATTTGACAAAATATATATTATTTTTTAATTCACAATGACGAAATTATCTTACGATGAATATTTGATAATTTTTTGATAATTTTTATTTTTTAATGAATATCGGAAAATACTGTTTTTAATAGAAAAATGTATTTTATTTTGGAGTAATTAAATTTTAAAAATATATTTTTATTAGTTTTAAAATTTAATTATATAATATTGATTAATAGTAATCAAATTAATTTTATTATAATCAAAATTATACTTGAATCTGATGTAAAAACATTTTATACTTAAAAATTCATTTTTCTAGAAAATAGTTTTTCAGAATGCTTTATGGATTTATTTTTAAATTAAATTCCTACAATTATATGAATTGAATTTGATAAGATATATTATATATTTTCAATCTAAATAATTAATATTATTTAATATGGTGATCTCAATTTTTTGTTAATATGAGTAGTAACTATAGTAAATTTTTTTTACCAAAGTAAAGGTAAAATGAGTTAATAAGGGTTAAAATTAATGTGATAAGGCTTAATATTCATTATAAAACTTGTCTAAATTATATTATATGAGACTATTTCTTCCATAATCAACCAAAATTCAAAAATATGACCTTCTTCCCTTTTAAATTTTATTTTTATCTTTATAATATTTTAATTATAGGATAAAGTTAAAAATGTCACTATCTTACCTTTAATATTGATAATAATTTGAGAAATGAATAAAAAAACTTATTTTATGGTATAAATAATTATTTTAAATATAAATTATTATTTTTTAAATGATAAGTTCCTTTTTTTAGGGATGAAATAATCAAATTAAATGCTTACGTAGTATCGACATAGTGCTTGTGCAAGTAGTAAAGAAATCAGTTAAATGATTTTAAAAACTATAAAAGTATTAATATTTTAGTGATTTATAGTGTCCCACAAATTTTATAGTCAATATAATAAATTAGGTATTTTTGAAATACTTATATTCAAAATCCATTTCTATCTTCTTATCTTTAATGTCTAACTAAATGAATAGTGTCAAAAATAAATTAACGATAATTCATGTCAAACAATATATTTTTAAATTATTAAAACAAATAAAATATTTATAGATAAAAATTATGATTATAAATAGTATAAAAGGTCATAAATTTTCCATTTATAATCTAATTTTCTCATAAGTAAAATTATAACCTGATAAAATTGAAAAAGTCATTACCACGATTAAGATTAAAATTGGTTAACCAAGGGGTTTATTCAAACGATAAGGTTTAAAATGATATATAAACCTATAAAAATTTTATTGGATGATTATATTAGGACCATATACTCCTTATATTCAAATAAATATCATTTTGGAACCATTTTACATGAGTTAGACAGATATTATATTATAATATTTCATGTATTTCCAAAAATACCCCTCCCTTATAAAGGACACCCATTATTTATTATATTTACAAAACATTGAGGTATATAAATTGACCAAACCCATAAAAATTATCATCTAAACTTAAATATAATATAATACTAGGTACTTTTATTCTTAAAATACTATTCCAAGGGTCATCAGGAAGGGATGTAAAGGGGGTTTACTAAAGAAGAGTTAATCGCCCAACCTGAACTCTTTCAATTTATTTCTTCTTATACCTCCTACAAATATTCTTAAACCGTGATGATATAATAATATATAATATATAATAAATTTTTATTATGACTATGGTATAACTCTTTTTAATATACTTTTCCATTATACGGGCAATGAAAACATCATTCATCTGTACATGTGGACTACTACATTCATAAATAGATGTGTTTTTTATATCACCTCCTATCATGAATGTTTATAATGATAGATTTGATGTTTATATATATATATATGATATTATTGGACTAATTATCATTATATAAATATAATATGTTTTTTATTTTCTTACATTTCCGTACATTGAAAAATTATAAAGTCATTCGTGCGTATGTGTGGATTACGACCTCTATGAAATGATGAAATTTGTTTGTATTTACCACATAAGATGAAAAATATATATAAAGTATTCAATGATATATTATGATATTTATGAAATAATGATATTTCTATAAATATAAAACAATATGTACCTTATTTATCTCTTGTTCATTGAAAATGGAAATGTTACTCACGCTTACATATGACCTACTATATCCATGATTGTAACATAATTCATTTTTCATAACCATATTTAATAATTTGTTTAAAAAGTATAATTAATGTAAAAAATGATAATTTTATAATTATTATTATTCTAAATATTATTTAACAATTAAATATTTGACCATAGTCAACACACCTAATTCGTTTTAAAATTATGAACTGTACATCCTCAAAATACCTGACGTGGAGTTAGCTGATTAAGTAATTAAATATGTTATTAAAAAAAATAAAAAATGGTGCAATAATAAAGTAATAAACCTATAAAAGTTTCTTAAACATTGAAATAATTTTTAAAATTTTATTATACTAGATTTAAATGATATACATGGAAAGTCTTGACTCGAGGTAATGGTTTTCATCTCAATTTTCCTTCATTGAGGAATAATTTAATGCTATGCACATAATCTATTTAATATGTTGTATATAATACAATTTTATATACTATATAATTAATCCTTCAAAAATAATGGTATTTTAAGTCACAATTAAAATTTTTTTATCCCATTTTATTTGAATTGAAAGTTACCAAGTGTTAATGGGTTTCATAACTCAACTTCCTTTCATTGGGTTATATCACTTCTTAATTGATTATATTATGCCCAAATTATGTGTTAAATGAAATTTGATTATTTTATATTTTATTTATAATTATATTTTGTGGATTTAAATTTTTTACCCATAATATATTCATTGACTAATTCTCATTTAAATGATATGATATCTATAAGGGGTTTCGTCTCAATTTCCCTTCACTGAGACTTGTTTTAATGTTATAAACCAAATTTATTTTCTTTAGATTATATAATAACATTTTAAATGTTATATCAGGAATAATTAATAATTCATCTTATTTTATGTTTCATTTAAAATTATTTCATCCAAGGGGATTTTACTTTAATGTTACCAAGTGGTAAAGGATTTTTTACCCAGTTTTCTTTCATTGTGTTATATCACTTATTCATTGATTATATTGTGGAAATATTATGTGTGAAATTCCATTTTTTTATTTATGTTGTATTTAAACTTTTTTGTGTGGATTTACATTTTTTATACATAATCACTCTATTGATTAATTCTCATATTTAATGATATGACCTTTGTAAGGGCTATTCATCTAAAATTGTCCTTCATTGGGACATAAGTTTATTTTGAAAAACAAGATTATTTTATAAGTCATTTATAATGACTATTGATAAGTTATAACATGAATGAATATTTGATCATGATATTCAATGTTCCTTTTATATATCCACTTTCATGAGATATTGATTCAATTTTTTCAAGTTTTTTATGGTCTCAATTTCAATTCTTTAAGACATAATTCATGTTTTGCACCATGTTTTATTTAATATAGTGTATTTACCACCCCATTAATATATTTATAGATATTATTTGTTGGAAATTAGGTGTTTTATTTAATCATGTCATGTTACTTCATTCAATGGCTTTTTGATCCATGCATTATCCAACTTTTAAGGGTTTCTCATCTCAAACTTCCTTCTTTGAGACATGTTTTTATTGATGCACCTATATTAATTTATATGGTTTATACCCTGAATAATTAAATATAATATCATGTATCTTTTTTATAATAATGGTATTTTATGTTCCTTCATTGGTTCTTTATTCAAATGGTTTTGGTTTTAAAATGATGAAAAAGGGGTTTCCTTTAAAAAAAATTTTAAAAGTTTTTAAATACATTTAACCGAATACTTTCTCTATATTCTTTATCCTATTTCAAGAATTTTATTTTATAAACATAAATTATTTCCTAAAGTTAATTTATATTTTATTTTTAATGGTTTTAAAATGAAATTTCTTCATGTTTCCCACATGGGTCACTTTTAACTATATTTACAAAAGTTTTAAAAAATGTTTATTCATAATGTTTATGACATGAACATATTTACCCACCATTGTGACCATTATTTTTTGAAGATTAATTTGAAATTTTACATGGATATTTTGAAAGATTTTTTTCCTAATATTATGGAAATTTTTATTTCCCAAATTTTATTTTTAAAGTGGAAATGTTATTTTCCTTAAGAAAATTTTAATGATTTTTTATGTTATTTCTATTCATCAATGACAAAACCCTTAATTTTACTAATACTCTAACGGGTATATTATATAATGATATCATCCCAATTATCTCGTTGGATGGATTATGATTATTTATATAATATTTTCATAAAAATAATTTTTTCCACAGGTAAATCAAGTAATTAAAGAACAATATTGTTATTATATTGAAAAATGAATGCTTTCATAGGTTATGACTATGTTATAGTTATTTTAATTTGTTTTTGATGATGGGTGATCTAGTTATACCTCTGTAATTCATTGGGTAATGATGATGAATTTTATTAAATATATGTGAATTCTAAGAGATGAATAAGTGTTTCAGTTAATATGTTAATCCTAAGAGATTATGGTTATTAATTAGGTAATGTAGTCACATATGTAAGGGTTCAATGAAGATAGTTTTCCAATATAACAACACATTTTATTTATACTTTCTATTAAATTTTAATAGTTCTGTTGATGAATATTGGTATCACATGTTTCATGATTATTGATCCTCAGGACTCTGGACTTTGATAAAGATTTATAAAATATTACATGTTTTATGATCCTTGTTTTGATGGGTATGAATTTTGTTATGTTATTCTCATGAACTTTGAATATGTCATCATATCCTTATGCACATCTTATGCTCACATATGACATTCGATTGTTAATTCTTATGATTACCTTTACTGAGTGTTTATGATAACCCATTCTTATGTTTCATTTTCCCTTGGTTACGAATAAAGGGTTGATAATACGAATTCCATATTTGGAAGTAGTATAATTAATATTATATAATATGGTGAACTTAACTTTTCATCAATATGTATAGTAACAATAATAAATTTTTATTATCATAGTAAAGGTAAAATTTGTTAATTAGTGTTAAAACTAATGTGATAAGGATTAAAATAAATTATTATTTTTATTAATTTTATTGTATAAAACTATTTTTTCTATAATCATAAAAAATTATAAAATATTGAATTTTTGTTCCATTTAACTTTGATTTTTACCCTTATCATATTTTAAGTAAAGGATAAAGTCAAAAATGTCACTCTCTTACATTTAACATTTTTAATATTTTGTGAAATGAAAAAAATAACAAATGTTATATTATAATAAATTATTTGAAATATAATTTTTTTATTAGGATAACTTATTTTTAAATTTTAGTGATGAAATAATTACTTTAAATTCTTATTAAATCCTGACTTATTATTTGTACAAGTAGTAGAAAAATCATATAAATAATTTTAAAAACTCTAAAAGTAATATTTTTGGTTTATTTATAGTGTAACACAAGTTTTATAGATAAATATAACATATTATGGATGTTTTGAATATTCATATTCAAAATATATTTCTATCTTATTTTCTTTAATGTATAACTAAATGAATAGTGTAAAAAATGACAATAATAATATTTTATGTTAAATAATATTTTATTAAATTATTTTAAAACCATAAAAATCTTGAAAGAGGGAAATTATGATGATAAATGGTATAAAATTTAATCTCTTGGACATTTATGATCCAATTTATACCTTACAAGCAATCTTACAAACCTTTAATATTGAAAAAGTCATTACAATGATTAAGGTTAAAATTGGTAAACAAATGGGCTAATCCAAATGGTAAGGTTAAAAATGATATATAAACCTATTTAAATTTGTTTTTAATATTACATTAATACTATATCCTTCTTATCTTCAAATACATATCATTTTAGAACGATTTTACATGAGTTAGACACATATTATATTATAAAATTTCATGTATTTCCAAAAATGCCCCTCCCCTCCCTTATAAAAGGACACCCATTATTTCTCTTCTTTACGCCAATTTGATCCATATAACTTGATAAAAACATTACCATTTATCTTATATACCTCAATATCAACTAATTATAGGTACTTTTCTTCTTAAAATACAATTCTATGTGTCCTTAAGAAGGTATCTAAAGGAGGTCTACCAAAGAGGAGGTAAGGTCCAACCTGGTCTATTTTAATTTATTTATTATTATAAATCCTCTAACTATTCTTAACCCATGATGATATAATAACATTAGTATCTAATATATAAAAAAAATTTATTATGATAATGCTTTAACACTTTTTAATCTCCTTTTATATCATATGGCTAATGGAAACATCATTTATGCGTAAGTGTGGACTGCCACCTCTAAAAAGAGATGTGTTTTTCTTTCTATCACCACATCTCATAGAAGTTTATAATGATAGATTTAATATATATATATATATATATATGATATTAATAACATAATCATCATTATATAAAGATAATATATTTTTGATTTTCTTACATTTCCATCCATCGAAAAATGATTACGTCATTCATGCGTACGTGTAGATTACAACCTCCATGAAGCGATGCGATCCATTTTTCATCACCAATTAATATATAATATATATAAATTATTTAAATAAATAATATAATACTTATGATATAATGATAATTATATAAATATAAAACAATACTAACCTTCTTTCTCTCATGTTCATTGAAAAATGGAAACATTACTCATGCAAACGTAGGACCTACCATCACCATGATTTTAACATAATTAATTTTTCATAACCATCATTAATATTTGGTTTTAAAAGAATAATTAATTTATAAAAATTATAATTATTTATTGTTTTGTTTTTATTATTATGGAATAATGACCTATTTGACCATGGTCAACATACTATATAAATTTTGAAATTATGAACCAAACATCCTCAAAATACACAACGTGGACTTAACTGATTAAGTAAATAAATATGTCATTGAAATAATTGAAAAAATGGTGTAATAATAAATTAATAATCATGTAATTTTTTTAAAATAATTAAATAATTTATATAATTTTATTATACATGAGTTAAAGGATATATATGGAAATTCTGGAGACATGGTAATGGATTTTGTCTCAATCATCTTTCATTGAGGAATATTTTAATGATATGAACCTAATTTATTTTATATGGTGTATATGGTGACATTTTAAATGTTATATTATGAATCCTTTATAATTCATAGTTTTTTAAGATACAATTTAATTTTTTTTATCTAAGGGTATTTGACTTGAACGTTACCAAGTGGTAAGGGGTCTCAAAACACAATTTCCTTTCATTAGGTTATATCACTTATTCATTGATTCTATTATGTAAAGATTATCTATGAAATGAAATTTGATTATTTTATGTTGTATTTACACTTATATTATATTTATTTACATTTGTTACAAATTCTCTCTTAATTTATGAATTCTCATATCAATGGTATGATCGTTGTAAGAGATTTCGTCTCAATTTACCTTCACTAAGGAATGTTTTACTGTTTTACACCTAATTTATTTTTTATGGTGTATATAATGACATTTTAAATTTTATATCATGAATCCTTAATACTTATTTTGTTTAAATTTAAATTTAAATTATTTCACCCAAGGGGATTTTACTTGAAAGTTACTAACTGATAAAGGGTTTCTTAACATAATTTTCATTCAATGGGTTATATCAGTTATTTATTGATTATATTATGACAATATTATTTATTAAATAACCTTTGTTTTATTTATGTTATATTTACACTTTTTTTGAGTGAATTTATATTCTTTACACATAATATCTTTATTTTTCAATTCTCATATTTAATGATATGATCTTTGTAAGGGTTATTCATCTCAAATTTTCCTTATTTGAGACATACTAAAATTAACAATTTATGTTTACCTATTCATGAATTTTATAGATTATTATTATTTTTTCAACAGATAATAATTATTTTATAGAATACATGTTTTATTTTCGGTGTTCTTGGTATTTGTTAGTTATTTTGAGTCAAAGTCAAAAATCAACAATGATAAAAAAAATTTATTTATAAATGACATATAATTTCAAAACACATATTGTGTACCATTTCCCAGGCATGGCCCAGCCAGCCCAAGTACTTTCCCATGTTGTTGATAAAGATCAAACCGCCATGTAATCTTTGCTCACATGCTGTGTACATCCTCCGGGATGTGGTTGGTGGTTAATAGAGCTTCTACAAGCCATTTATGTTGGTGCCAAATGCTGTATATGCTTAACAAATGACCGCCGACACATTGAAATCAACATACAACATGGTAGGACACCTACTGGTGGAGAAAAAAAGGAAAAAGTCAGTTGAACTAAGTACACAGTGTGTAATTTTGGGTACATGCCCTGTAATATATTATTCTATAAAAGGAGAGGAAGGCCTCTGATAATGGTGTGGGATATCCAAGGGAGAGGTGTTATCGCTCTACCATTAGATCTCCCCTGAATCCAAATTTGAGTTTTCTTTTTTGTTTTCCTTCATATTTGAGTGTATTTATCAACTTTACACATTTTATCCTCTCATATCCATGGCAGGGGTTGAGTTTCTGGTCAACCCACATACCGTGTCCATGGTTATAAGAGGATATGTTTCTTGTGTTGGGGTTATAAATATGATTATAGGTTTTTTGTAATTCTAATTTCGGTGTACTGATTTTATTATAATTTTTTATTATAATTCCATCAATGAATTGAATTCTACAGTCAATGTTGGTGTCGTATCGGACCAATAATGAAACTAATAGTGACAACTAAAGGAGTTACAATGGAAAAAACCATGACTATTGGGTGATATTGTTTCCACTATTTTAGGGGTAAATAAATTTCACGCATTTTAAGTAATTAATCACTAAACTAAGGGTTTATCCATTTTACATGTAATTTTCTGTTATCAGACCAAGAAACAGAAATTTAATTGAATCCCCATGTAAAAAAGTATCATCACTAATCTTAATACTAAATAATGACCAATGCAATAAACCCTAATTGAGTTGTATCTATTTTTGTTTCCTAGTTTTTCTATACCTTCTCATATTTTAATTGAATTTCTGTGCATTGTTTCATGTTTTAATCCCATCACATTTAATAATTTTTTCATAATAATAATCTTAGACTCGTCAACTTGCGCTGATTACTACTTTTCAATCTTTCCGATGGGATCAATCTTGATTGCCACTAGTTACCTAGTTAGTCATATTAAAAAGGAATAATACTTTCAAATTTTCTATACCTCATGATAGGAGTGGTCAAATTATGGAACCATTGTTGGAGAAACGGTAAGAAATAGTGAGAGAATGAGATGATGTTGGTTTACAAAGAACTTTTCTTTTTCTTTTCTTGATTTTTTAAGACCCTCGACCCCACATTCTTATAGATTTTATTTGACTGAAGTTTGGTACAATTCACCTAGAGAGTATTTTTATCCAAATGATCCAACAATATTATACACATTTATAGAAGTGTATTATCCTTACATGGATGATGGGTTTTGATATGAGAATTACCCATGTACATCCTTCACCCCACCCATCTATTATTATCTTCCAGAACCATATTTGGGTAATACCAAAAAATTAATATCAATGATGGAATCCTTTACCACATGTCGGTTGGACCAAACCAAAAGGTTGGGATGACTTGATACTATAGTAAAGAAGATTTTAGATATAATCACTCTTATGTATAATCTAGTTGAGTTTGAGGCTATGTGTTTCAATTAAATTTCAAATAAGGAGGCACGTTATGATGTGGTACCCACTTGTAATTCATTAATAATTTGTGAAAATGATTTTCGAAGCACAAATTTTTAATATGGGAACACATCATGTGATGTTAATACTGGATTTGATCAATTATTTATTTCTAAACCTTCAGTTGATCACTCCCCATATTTGGAGGATTTATATAATTATTTTTTGGTTTCTATTATTACAATGAAGGAACCTGAAGAGGTAGAGGATGTATGCTATCAAACCAAGGCACATGTCCACTTTAAGTGTTTACTAGCATAAATCAAGGATTATGAAAGTCATTGCCTTGACCACAAAAAGGTCAATAAAACTTGTTAAAATATGGGATAATCAAGCATATGTGGTGGCTCATAGAGAAAAAGCCACATCCTCCTTCTAACTACAGGTAAGTACTCTAACCTTGGTTGATACAAAGTCCTAAAACTAAGGATCTTACTATGAAAAAACCCAACCACTCTCCTCTCTCATTATCTTTTGTTTTTAATAACTATATGATTTGTAATTATCCTCCACAATCTTTATACCACACTTTCTTTTTTTCACTATTTGAATTATAATAAATGAGGTTACACACTGTGTTTCACCTCACACATGGTGTGTAATTTCCTATTTGGTTATTATCACAATAGTAAATTTTTTATAAATGAACATTTATTAAGTTAATAAACAGGAATAAAGCCTATGCTGATGGAATGGTCTTCAGAGTGTATCCAAGTTGTTGCTAGTTTTAATCTCTCTATACCCTCCTTTGGTATATGATTCATTCTTTTTCATCCCATGTTTTAATTACATATCATTTATAATGTTTTCAGAAGTAAATAAAACCATTTAAAAATAAAAGAAAACTGATGGTGGGGCTGAATTAGCTAGCACGGTCATAACCAAAGGGTCCAAAAGGCTTGAGTTTGAGTCCTTCTATCCAGTTCAATTCCATCCATTTTCAATAAAATAAAACAAAAAAACATTTATTTCAGTAAATTTCATGTATCATATTTTCATTATAAATTTAAAACATTTAAAAAATAAGTAATCATGTGAGGATGATGTGGGTTGATTGTAAGATTCATAACCCACACTACTAAAGACCCAGGTTTGAACCCGACTAATCTCCCCACATCTTCCCAATAATTTAATAATGAAAACCACATGCTACACCCTATTTTTTTCACCATGTAATACTGCAACTATGCTTTAAATATTAAAGTTAATGAATTTTGAAGTACTGCAAACTTTTCTCAAGTGTTTTATGGAATGAATATGTATTGGACTAGTCACCATTTTGAATCATGCCCCGAGCACTGAACCAAAGGTTGTAATTATCCATTTTAAATTTTAGAAAACATGACATGAATTATTATAATACATGACATGTATATATATTTTTAGAAGGTTTTATTTATTTATTTATTTATTTATAATTATAAATAATAATTAATATATAGTTTATTATAATAACCATACATTATTATTATTTAAAAAAATAAAAAAAATAAGAAAAAAGAAAGAAATAAAGAAACCCCTAAATAGAATCTACTGAACCATACACACTGTGTGTCCCAACTATATAGGTTAGAAAACCCTACCCAGCCTGACCCTATATCATGATCCCTCCCAACTTACTATTTTCATCCTCTGTATGCCGCTCAGGCTCCACCATATTCAATCCTTCATCTCGCTTTGATTCAGGCCATACTATCTTCCTCATATCATTCCTTAGTTTAGGTATATCATCCCTCTCCCCTAATTACAATGATTTTGATGAATTTGAGGTGATTTGTTTCAGATCGGGTAGGTGTTTCGCAGAAACCTTCAGTACATGGGTACAATTAAAGAACACCCACCGTGTACCTAATAAACATGGAAAAATATTTTTCTGATATGAATTTGAAACTACACTATGTGTGCATTTGGAACACACCATGTATATCTTCCACTTCCCTAGCTAAAACTAAACCCGTGTTGACAAAACCACATGGCCATCCTACATATGTACCATAACATGGCGTGTGCATTTGGTACACGTCGTGTACAATATTCTTGATGAATTGTATATCTTAGGGCACAAGCCCACTTCCCATGTTCTCACACATGGTGTGTGTACCCTCTATACATCGTGTAATATGTTTTCTTCCCCCTCTTATAAGAGGTTGTGTCTTAGTGATACACAACCAGATTCTCATTTTCACAAACTTGGAATGGGTCCATTCTAAATGTTGTGTAATTTATTTTTTCCAAACATATTTCCACTCAAAATATTTATCTAGATCACAGGGGTTCACATAACAAGCACAATACATTCCATGTGGTCTAGATTCATACACAATATACTTTTATCTTTATACTTTCTCACTAGTTTTGTTTCATTTTCATTTTATTCTATTTTTTTTATTTTGTTATTTCCAATTAAAATCATGATATATGGAGAAAAAGAGAATGGGAAGTTCCTCATGTCTGATACTAATGAGGGGTGACCCACACTATTTCGAGTTGACTCTGGACATCATTAGGGACTGTCATGAAAGATCGAATGCCTCACAAGCTGCCTGGATTAGCAATTTTGCCTCCTCTAATGATGACCATGACTTCTAGCTCCATTGCTTTACCCTGTGAGATACCCATTCAAGCAGACACAATGACCCATTCCCTAGCTACTAATGGATTTGGTGTAGTGGATCCTACTGGTACTATTCCACCACCCACAACTTCAATTACTTCAAATCCATCTATAGAAGTAGCTGATCCACCCAATGCCTCGATAGTTGGGCCTTCTACATTAGCCATTGATTCTCCAGCATAGTCGGTACTAGCATCATCCCAACACCATAAGAACCCACAAATGATTGTTAATGAGCAATATTCAGCGGTAGACCGATTGTAGTGATTTTTACGGTGCATGATCCAATTGGGTGAACCACTTCCTTGAAATCAGTATTCCATAGAGGTTGGGAATCTGGGAGAAGATTGAAGAGATCCTCAAACACAACCACCTCATTGAATCACTCTAGGTCAACATTACCTCTTTTCAAGATTTATTTTTGGAGCACACTGTGACCTTTGTGTTAGATTGGCCCAAATACTAAGAGAATCCCAACAACACCAAAGATTTCAGTAAAATTCCATATGCGTGGATGACAATTTTCAATTACCATTATGGTGTTTGGCGGAGTGCAACTTATACCCTCATCCAATAACCCCAACCCTGTTGCATCCCTCTCCCACCTAGAGCATTCTGAGATCGTTTTTATGAGGCGGGAGTATGTTGGACCTCACCAAAAGTACGCTCCCACCTCACAGAAGAGAACCCTCATCATTTATCTTACCCTCAATTTCATCCACTACTGTTTCAGTTCCATTTTCTTCCCTCACCGTGAGGACATGGGTGTCAGTTCTGGACGCGATATGAAGATCCTTACCTGCATCATCTAGAATGATAACCCTAATCTCCATTAATTCACCACCTCCTATTTCCACTCCATGTTCACGGCCTTCAAGGTAACCTGGATGATGAATTCTATACCACCTGATTGATACACAATCTAGGGGTGTTTGATCCATCTCTCCCTCATGATCTATTAGGTTCTCCCTAGTGGATGGACTTTGTAACAAACCAAAACTTTATCAATGAAATTTAACTTCTTAAAATTATGTTATATAGTACAAAACACATACATCACTTAGGGAACCTAATAAAATTAAGAATGAAATAAGAGGTATTTATAGAAATTAAGGAACCTATACTAATGGAAAATAAACCTAACCATTGGAATCGTTATACGACCATTAGGAATAGTAAATTGGAAAAAAGAATAGTAAACTCACCTATGAAATTATAAATAAAATTTAGGTATCTTTTAAATGAAAATATAATATATTTGTATTACGTATTAAGTAAGTAAATGTTTTAAAAATGATAAATTAAGTATTAGTATTTATGTGAAACTTAAATGTTTTTTTTATAATTTTATAATTAATATAATGATTTAAAATAAAATTTATTTTAAGAAAATAGATTAATAAATTAATATTATTTTATATTATAATTATACTATAATTTTTTGAGACATTCATTATATTTTCAATGTTTTATAAATTCAGTTATAATTTTAAAATCCATATTTTTTTAATAAATGTATATTTTAATTAAAAAATAAATTTAACATATTTATTAAATTATTTGTATAAAATGGAGTCCATTTTTGAAATATAAATTTATAAAAATTGTTTGGGTTAATTTTTTTTGGATTTTTATAAAATAGCTGATTTTTTGTTGAATAGTTAAATACAGTAATTTATGATATTTAACATTATAAGTAAATAAATAAAATTTTGAGTCATTGATAATGTATGGATGATGTAAGAAAAAATATCTCAAACCCTCCTTCTCTATTTAGTATATTTAGTCATGATAATCATCACTATTTATATTTTTGAGCCAAAATAATAAAAAAATGAATAAAATAATCAAAACTCTCCTCTCATCCCACTATAAATACCACCCCTCACCACTTCTTATCCTCACACATTCAATGCCTTTTATCTTTATTATATTAAGATAAATTACTCTCCCAAAATTATTCCCCACATTTTGGTCTCATTGGAATCACCAAAATACCATTTCCAAACACCTTAAGGAGGTTCTCAAGGAGAGGACACTCAATAGGTAAAACCCTCCCTGTTTCTCTTTTAATTTCTTTTATTTTCTTATCCCCACCTCTTCTATCCAAAGCAACATGATAAATCCTGAATCATATATATACTATAATTTTAGTATTTCAATGATATATACATCATCAATTCTCTTATCTTCCCTTTTTATTCTAAAAATTAAAACACCATCCCTGATATGTTGATTCACCGCCTTTGTGGATGATGATATTTTTGTTTTCTATTACCGCCTTCATGCCTGGTCATAAAAACATTATTATGGTTAAAAAAGATTGTAAAATTTATATTACAACTTATTTTATATTTTGGAACTAATATATATACATAATATTAAATAAAAAAATCAAACTAGTTTGTGATGATAAAAAATTCACCAAAATAAACTAACATTCATCATTAAAATTTTTTATAATGAATCATTATAATATATGAAAAAATGTTATATGGGACCATTTAAAATTTTACAGGTTCATGAATATCATATAATACCAATTTTGGAGTTTTTTTTTTCATTTAACAAGAACTCTCATAATTAAACTCAAGTGAACTAATCCTGATATCCATGAAACGAACATTCCTAGAATGACAAAATTGAATCTTATAACTCATAAAAAAGGCCACAAATGAAACTAATAAAATTATAATAAATAAAATATATGTATAATAGGTTATAAATTAATTTATTAATAGATTTAATTTCATTATATTGGAGATTAAATACAAGTGTAGAACACTTTTGGACATAAGGTAAGAGATTCTATATGAACCTTTATTTTTTTCATTTGGGCTATGTTTTCTCTCCCTTTTACCCAATTTAATTCCTAGTTATTCTTAATTACTACTACTAAATTAAATTTTTATGTTCCCAAGTTATTTATCTAGATCAATTCATTTTTTATGGGGAAATACATGTTTTATAAGGTTCCCATATCATTTCCCCTGATAACCATGCTTGACTAAAGGGAACTTTCCAATTTCTTAACTATTTTCAAGTACACTACATAATATGTATTAAGACACAATTTTTTTTAAAAAAATATTTCTTTTATCTTCAAAACTATCTTAGTTAATTCTTAGTTTTATACAAAAAATATTCGTTTTTTCACTTTAAATTCTCTTTTATATTTTCCCTTTAACTGCCCCAAAGTGGCTCATTTCTAATGATTCTTAAACACTATTTTTACATGTTTTCATTTTATTTGGACATAATTTCTCATTATCTAATACAATATTACCTTAAAAATGTCCATGTATTATTTAAATCAATTCTTTCATGGACACCATTATGTTTCACCCATTGGTTAGGCCTTATTCCATGATTACGATACCCATTTCTTTCTATAGGTAACCTCATGTTTAGGTTTGATTATTCATGTTGAACACTTATGCATGATCATGTTTTGATGGGTGAAACCAGATAGTACTGTAATTAATAGGGTAATGTTTAGTCTCATGAGATGTCATGTTTGGACATGGAGTAAACCTGATTCCTTTTTGGGACTTTGTACACCATGTGATACAGTCTTGGAAGTTAGTCTAGAATTATATTTATATCATGTTATATGTTTCTGCCACATTCCTATATTTATTTGATCACATGATCCCAAGATCTATATGTTATGATTCTGTATGTTTATTCATGTTCCATGACTTTTTATGTCATCATGTTATTGCTTCTAACCCATGTTCTATGCTATATTTCTATATTTATTCTTTTATTGAGTTTTGTAGATCATCCCTTTTTCATGTATTACCCAGGTTATCCTATAAATATGTAAGAGCTCAAAGGGTGTTAGGATCTCATTTTTGTGTTTAAATAAAAGATGTATTTATTTTTGTTCCATGTTTTATAATTATGTACCTAGTCTTCCAAAGCCACCAGACCTTAGGATCCTTGGATTTTACTTTAGGGTTAATTATGATTAAAATCATGTAATAATATGTGTAAAAGTAAATGGATTTCATAGTTGGTATCATAGCACGATCTAGTTATTTTTAGATATTTTTAATATAAAAAGTTAGTAATATCCCTAGGGATAATTATTTCACCAGGGATAACTTAGATTTAAACTTATAGAATCACAAGATTGGATATACTTTCCAATTAAAATTTTATCCATATATGTTCAATGTTTTCTTTTTATATGATTATTATCTAATTATTCAATCCACCTAATTGTACTTTCTTTATTTTAGTTATTGGATAAAAATAGGGGGACCCGTGCCAATAGTCAATGTGATGATTTACCTAATGAAATGCCAAATATAATGGGAATGGGAGTGAAAAACTTCATGATAGTACATGATAAACTATCTAAAGTTATGAATAATAATTTGAATTATGTGGAACACTCTCCTTATACTAAGAAATTGAAATATGTGGTTGAATAATTTATTGAATAAAGGATCCCATATTTAGTGGATCTTTCGAACCCATCATTATGGAACAATGGATTAAATCCATTGAGAAGATATTATATATCCTTAAATACTCAAAAGAAGAGAAAGTAATAATAGTAATCAATTTTTTTGATGAGGAATATGATCAGCGGTGTATATTGATAAACAATACAATGTCTAATGGGGAAATTTATCCCACGGAATGGGAATATTTTACGAAAATATTTTTCAATAAATTCTTTCCCAAAACTCTCTAACTTAAGATGGAAAGGGAGTTCCTCAGACTGATGAAAAATGAAGATGAGTCTATCAGGGCATACAAGGAAAAATTTACAAGGATTACATGATACACCTATGTATTTTTCATGAACACTAAAATCGAAGTGGACTTTAGGGTGCTAAGTCCGATTATATGAAATGTGTTATCCATTTGAAACTTTGAAAGCTAGGAGGAGATTTTTTGTAGTGCCCTTAAGGTTGAAATAGATATTAGAGACTCTCAGTGGTCTTATGAGACTAGAGATAGAAATTAGAAAATGAAGTTTAATATGAGAGGATCAATAGTGAATTCCAATGATGGAAAGAAAAACCAACACCCCACATGTCAAAAGTGTTGGAAGAAGAGTCCTGGAAACTACTTAAGGGGAACTAGAAGATGGTTTAAATTAAAAAAATAGGGGAATATGGATAATAATTTCCAAAGGGATATGAATAATCCCACAAATGTGGAGGAATAAAGAAAGATTAAGATCAATGAATATCCTGTAGTGCAGTGTTTCAACTACAATGAACATATACATTATGTGATCTAATGACCTAATCCAAGGGTTGTCAGAGGAAATCAACAACAACCTCACAGGTAGAAAGGAAGAGCATATGGTATCACTACTAATGAGGTGAATTGTGATAATGAGGTGGTATAGATATTCCATTTATTCATGCAAGGATATAAAAAATACTATTTGATTTTGGTTCTACACATTTTTCATATCTTTAAGTATTAGTAGAACTATTCAAACCCCACCTCAAAATATGAAGGTTGAGTAATATATGAGAACAGAAAATTGGGTAATTATTGCATCGAAAGTATATAACTCCTCCCTGGTTAATATTTGTGGATTGAACCTCCCAAAAAACCTTTTCATACTTCTTTTAGTAGAGTTTAATGCTATATTTGGAATGTATTGGATATCTTTATATAAAGAAAACATCAACTGTTGGGAAAGGGAGATCACTATTCAAATATCAAGGAATCATCCAATTCTATATAAGAGTAAGGAAGAGGATTAATCTCCTACAGAAGAACCTTCTCAACTGTGGATATTATTAGCTTATGAGAAAGAATATCTAGCTCAAATGATCGAGACAAAGGATAGAATCATAACTGAATACATGACCATTGTGAGGGACTACATTAATGTTCACCCTGAAGAATTACCTGGTCTTCCTCCTGACCAAGAGGTTGAGTTCTTTATTGAACTTATTCCTGGATCACTTCCTATATCAAATACACCTTATATAATGGAAACTATTGAGTTGGGGGAACTAAAAAAGTAGTTACAAGAGAATCTGGACAATGGTTTTATATGCTTGAGTGCTTTACCATGGGGTGCACCGGTTCTATTTTTCAATAAGAATGATGGATTGATGTGCCTATTAATTTATTATCATGAGATCAAAAAAATCATGATAAATAACATCTATCCCCTTACACATCTAGATGAATTGTTCAATCAATAATGTAGGGCCAAGTGTTTCTCTTAGTTGGACCTTTGACCAAGATATCACAAATTAAAGGTGAAGAAAGATGATATTCCCAAGACTTACTTTTTAAAAATTTATGGACACTATGAGTTCACAGTGATTCCCTTAAGACTCAATGAATCTCCAGAAATGTTCATGGAATTAATGAATAGATTCTTTAGATATTACCTCAAAACAAATTTGGTAGTCTTTATTGATTTTATTATGATATAATCCAAGAGAAAGGAGGAACACAAGAAGTATTTGAATACCATTCTAAATAATTTTAGAAGGGATACAATTTATGTAAGTATAGTAAATGTGAGTTCTAGATAGAGAAAGTATCATTATTGGGGAATGTTATCAACAATAAATGAATATATATGGACCCTTCCAAGAAAAAGGCAATTGATGAGAGGCCCAAACCTACATATATAAATGATATTTTCATTATACTAGGATTAGTTAGATATTACTGAATTTTTTTGAAGAAATTATCACAATTGTGAAACCCACTAATAAAGTTGACTCAGAAGTGACTGTGAAGACTGCTTTAAATATTTGAAAAAGAGTCTTATCACTATATCAGTACTCACACTACCAACAAGTGGGAACATATTTTCTGTATACAACGATGCTTCAAAGAAGGTATTAGGTTGTGTATTGATAGAAATGATAAAATGATAGACTAATCATCAAGGAAGTTGAATATTCACAAGAAAAACTATCCCACATATTTCTAGGGTTAGTGGCTATGATCTTAGTGTTGGAAATATGATGGAATTATCTATATGGGAAGAAGTGTGAGATATATACTGATAATAAGATCTTCAAATATATATTCACACAGAAGTATCTTAATATGAACCAACAAATATGGTTAGATCTCATCAAAGATTACGACTGCTCAATCCACTACCATCATGGTAAATCAAATAATATGGCAGATACTCTAATTAGAAAGGATCATGTAACATTATAAATTATGAGAATTGATAAGGACCTAATCTTATTAGACCTATAAATGATAGTCATGGGAATCATTAAGGAATTAACATCTTCAATCCTTTCTCAAATGGTTTCTAAAACATCCCTTATAGAGAATATAAATTATGTTCAAAGAAATGATTTTGAAATTTGGAAAAAGATGGAAGCTATCAGAAATAAGAAATCCTCAGAGTTCAAAATTGATGAGGAAGGAGCTATAAAATTTGGGTCACGACTATGTGTAACATCAAATCCAGATATAAATAAATAGATTCTGAATGATGCACATAACTTGAATTTACCTATTTACCCGAGAATCATAAGGATGTATAATGATATTTGAGAGCACTATTATAGAGACAATAGAAAAAAAATATTTATGAATTTATATCAAAGTTCCTAGTATATCAGAAAGTGAAAGATGAAAGGAAGAAGTCTAAGGGGATGATGCAACCATTACCCATAATGACATGAATGTAGGAAAACAACACCATGGAATTTTTCACTGGACTTCCTAAGACATCCAAAAGAAATAATTATATATAGGTCATTTTGGATCATCTTAAAAAGACAACTCATATTATAGAAATTCGAGAGGACTTCTTACTCAATCAACTTGCATAGATATACATTAGAGAAGTGGCGAGACTGCATGGTGTACCACTATCAATTGCATAAAATCGATATCTGAGATTTACCTCTATGTTTAGGAAAATAATCCAACAATATTGAAACATTGAGTTGAACTTTAGTATGGTTTATCATCCTCAAACAGATGTCTAATCTGAGTAGAAAATTTAGACACTAAAAGAAAAACTGAGAGCGCATTCTATTAACTTTAAGGCAGAAAGGGACTAAAATTTACCTTTGTTCAAGTTCAATAGTTTCCACTCAATCATAAAAATGGGTCGGTATAAATACCTTTATGGGAAAATATGACGAACCCCATCATGTTGGGATGAAGTCAGTGAAAACAAGGTGCTTGGACCTGAAATGGACAAAGAAATGGTAGAAAAGACAAAAACCATTTAACAACATATCCGAGCTGTCCAAAGTTGACAGAAGATCTATGTATAAAATTGTCGAAGAGACATAGATTTTAAGATTAGAGAAATTTTATTCCTCTATATATCTCCATGTAAGAGGATCATGAGATTTGAGAAGAAAGAAAAGATGATTCATAGGTACATCAGCCCCTTCGTGATTCTGGATCATGTCGAAGCTGTGGCCTTTCAACTAGAACTTACACCTACAATGTCTCAAGTACATGATGTATTCCACGTATCTATATTAAGGATATAAATACCATATCTCTAACATTTACTGAATCCAGAGGTGGTATACTTAGAAAATTATGTAACTTATGAGTAGCATTCAGTAAAGATCTTGGACTGTAGAGATGAATTTCTACGCAACAAGACTACTCAATTGTTCAAAGTACTATGGAAGAACTATAAGTACAAAGAGGAAATATGGGAAGCAGAGGAATAAATAAAAGAAAAAAACACTCACTTGTTTTCACTATAGTATGTGAAATGAAATTTTAAGGGATAAATTTTATAAAGGTGGAAAAATGTAACGACCTAGAATTTTATAAATAAAATTTCCCTTATTTTAATTATGTTATATAGTATAAAACACATACATAACATAGTGAACCTAATAAAAACATTATTTTAATAAATTAAGAATGAAATAGGTGGTATTTATAGAAATTAAGGAACCTATTCCAATGAAATAGTTACTTGACCGTTGGAATAGTAATGTGACCATTAGGAATAGTAAATGGCCCATAAAATAGTAACCTCACCTATGAAAGTATAAATAAAATTTGGGTATCTTATGAATGAAAATATAATATATTTATGTTAGGGAATAAGTAAATAAATGTTTTGAAAATGATAAATTATATATTGGTATTTTTGTGAAACACAAATGTTTATTTATAATCTTATAATTAATATAACGATTTAAAAGAAAATTTATTTACATAAAATAAATTTATAAATTAATTTTTTTCATCTTATAATTATATTATAATTTTATGAGACCTTAATTAATTTTTCAAAGTGTCATAAAATCATTTATATTTTAAAAATTGGCATTTTTCGAATAAATGATTATTTTAATTAAAAATCAATTTTTTCATGTTTAGAAAATTATTTACATAAAATAGAGTCCATTTTTGAAATCTAAATTTTTAGAAATGTTTGTGTTGAATTTTTTGGATTTTTCTAAAATAGTTTAATTTTTTGGATTTTTTTAAAATAGATGAATTTTCGGTGAATAATGAAATATGAAAATTAATGGCATTTAAAATTATAAGTAAATAAATGTATTTTTGAGTCATTGATGATGTATTTTTGATTCAAGCACAAATCCCTTCTCTCTTTACTATTTTTAGTGATGGGAATCATCACTATTGATATTCTCTATCAAAAAATAATAAAAAAGTGAATAAAATAATAAAAAACACCACTCTCCTCACACTATAAATACAACCCTCACCAACTCTTATCATACAACTTTTAATCCATTTAAATTTCTTATATTCAACCCAATTCCCCTCTAAAACCTCTTCCTCAAATTCTGGTCTTTCTGGTCTCACCCAAAAACCATTTCCAAGTACCTTAAGAAGGTTCTCAGGGAGACAAAAATCAAGAGGTAAAGCCCTAAATCTTTCTCTTTTATTTTATTTTATTTTATTATCCTTCCCTCACATCCTCTATCCAAGGTAAAATTATAAATCTAGTATCATATATATATTGTAATGTTATTATATTAATTAGATAACCATCCTCAATTCTCTTCCCTTACCATTTTATTCTAAAAATTAAAACATCGCCCATGATGTGTTAACTCACCACCTTCACAGATGATGATATTTTCATTTTATATTGACATATTTAATTCTGGTCATAAAAACATTATAATGGAGAAAAAGTATTTTAATATTTATATTACAACTTTTTTTATATTCTGTAACTAATATATATACATAATACTAAATAATAAAATTAGACTAGTTCGTGATGATAAAAAATTCACCAAAATAATCTAACATTCATCATTAAAAATTTATCTAATGAATCATTATCATATCTAAAAAAATGATATTAGGGTCCATTAAAAATTCTATAGGTGCATCAATATCATATAATTCTACTTTTGGAGTTTTACTTCCATTTGACAATAAATCCATAATTAAACTCAAGGGAACTGATCATCATAATTAATTTATTTATAAATATTCAAAAATATACGAACTAAAAAGAAGGACAAGGAAACACTAGAAAGGCCCCCAATGGAGCTATGGAGGCCCAAAATAATTCTGACCTAATGCTCTTAGAATGATAAAATTGATTCTTATAACTAATCAAAAAGAAAATAAACAAACATAATGAAAATATAATAAAAAATATATATGAATAATATGTTATTAATTAATTAATTAATGGATTCAACTTTATTATCTATGAAATTAAGTACAAGTGCAAACAACTTTCAGACATATGGTAAGGGCTTCTCTTCGAACCTCTATTTTTTCCTTCTGGTTACACTTTCTCTCTCTTTACCCTAATGTAATTCATAATTATTTTTAATTAATCCTCTTAAATTCAATTTTTATATTCCAAAAATATGTATCTAGATCAATTATTCTTTATTTTATTGGTAAATACATGTTTTATAATGTTTTCTTCTAAATTTATTTTAATTAATCATGCCCTATTAAAGGAAACTTCCAAATTTCTTACCCATTTTCAAGTACACTCCATAATGTTTTTTAAGAAACCCATTTTTTTTCTAAAATCACTCTTTTTATCATGAGAATATATCATAGTTCATTTCTGGTTTTATACAAAAAATATTCCTTTTTCCTCTTTGATATTTCTTTTATATTTTCTCTTAAAACACACCAATGTGGCTTATTTCTAAGTATTATTGAACACTATTTTTATGTGTTTTCACTTCATTTGGACATCATTTATCATGATATATGCTTATTTTTCCTTATGAGTATCCATTTTTTATTTAAATACATTCTTTTATAGACACCATTATGTTACACCCATTAGTTATGTATTATGACATGATTACAATACCCATTTCTTTCCATGGCTAACCCTTATGTTTATGTTTGATTCTTTATGTGGAACACATAATCCTAAACATGTTCTGATGGATTCACCTAGATAACACTTCAATTAATTGGGAAATTTTTCATCTCATGAGATTTCATGTTGGGATTAAGAGTAAACCTGATTGCTTTATAGGAATTTTTTCCACCATGTGATATAGTCTTGGCAGTTATCCTTGAATCATGTTTATGTCATGTTATAGGTTTTTTCCACATTCCTATGTTGACATTATCACATGATTCACTATTTTATATGTTATGCTTCTATATATTTATTAATTTTCAATTCCTTTTTATGTCATCATGTTATGCCTCTAACCCATGTTCTATGATTTATTTCTATGTTTATTCCCTTACTAGGTTTTTAGCTCATCCATTTGTTCATGTATTCCCCAGGTTATCCTATTTAGATGTAATATCTCAAAGGAAGTTTTGATCTCATCTTGGAGTTTAAATAAAATATTTTTTATTTTTGTTTTATGATTTATAATTATGTACCCAGTATTCCAAAGATGCTAGAATTTACGATCCTCAGTTTGTATTTGATGGTTAATTATGATTAAAATCATGTAATAATATATGTAAAAGTATAGGGACGTTATATACTTCATCATGCTTATTTGAATGAGGATGGTCAAGAGGTGGGGTGACGCCTTTGTGCTTGTGAAGGACAGACCATCCCCAACTGCAGTGGGAGATGACCCAGTAGCCCCTGATGGTGCTGCTGCTCTGATCACTCATCATCCAACAATAGAAATTACTTATACAACAATCCCCACATCATCATAAGTTTCCCCCTATTCTAACATTCAATCTTCTTCTGGACTATCCACAAGCCCACCCCTACCAGCACCTTCGGATGACCTATAAGGACCCAACCTTAAAAATTAAATAATCTTGTATTATGTCAAGAATTCACATTGAGGATCTTTTTAGATTTATATTTTTAGATAATTAGGACATAACTATTACACAACAACGTGAATATTACAAGTAGACACTACTAACCTATATCAATTTTTAATAAAATAAAACTCTAAAAAAGAATATGTCTAGTTCCATGTTTTAGACAACATGAATTTTCCTTGATCCCATCCTTGACCCTATTTATCTTTAAGTCCTATGGAAAATATTTCAAAAACATGGGATGAGAATAAAAATCTTAGTAATGGTTATAAAATAAAGAAGGAAAACATTATCCCATCAATAAATACAAATCAATGAAACCATGCTTTTCAATCATAATATACCTTACGAAATCATAAGATTTATGAATAATACACACAAATAATAAATTATAAAGGTATCTTATGGAATATATATCAAACTTACATTGTAGATATCACAGCTATATAGGTACTTACACTTGGAATACCCATCACAATATATTCCCTAAATCTATTAGGAGAAACATTATGTTTACCTCCATCACGTTACCCAATGAATTGGAGAGCTATCTCGGGCTCACCCACCATAGGTTTATCATAGAACCAATCGTATACATAAACAATGCCTAATAACCATAACATATTCATAACTCATAACACAAGTATAAAATAAAGATAAAATTTCTACATTCCAATCAGAATATATCATTTCAAGATATTGACATAATAAATGCTTTATCAAACCATTTTCAAAACCATTTAAAAAAAGAGATTTTTGGATCAAAGTGTCCCATAAAAAATTGAAGATTTTATAAGAATTATCATTTTAAAACATTAATGTTCATATAAATAAATCCTTAAAACCATTTTGAAAACATGTTCATTAATAAGAAATATTTAGAAGAATAAATCTTTAATATATTTAAAATGATATTTTAGTAAAAGAGTTTTTAAAAAATGAGAGACACTTAAATACAAATAATTGAAGAATAAAATTTAATCAGAAATTTATAATATCATGAGAATAAAGGGATTCATGATATAATTTCAAAAGGGCAGTATATACACCATATAAGAGTGAATTGGTGCATAACAACACTGAAGTCTCAATGGAATGTAAATTGAGACGAAATCCCTTATAAAGATGGTATCTATAGATTGAGGATAAATCAATGAAATAATTATGTGTGAAAAATATAAATACACTCAATATTATTGGATATTCAGTGTAAATCAATTAGAGATCATTCACACATATTTTTGTGAAAACAACAACAATGACTTGGATGTTTAACTCAATGAATGGAAATTGAGTTAAAATTACTCTTATCAAGTTCATATCGATGAGTTGAGAATTTATCAATGGAGTGATTATGTGTATCAAATGTATATCCACAAAAAGTGGAGTGTAAATTACAACATAAATAAATAAATATTAATTCTACACATAATCAAAGCATGTCATAATTAATATGTAGAAGTTCAACCCAAAGAATGGAAATTGGGTTAAGAAGTTCTCTTACCGATTTGGTTACTTACAAAACATATAACACATGAAAGAAGTATAAAGTGAAGATTTAAATTCCCATAAATTAAAGTATATTAAACAAATAATAAAATCATGGAAAGTACATACACCACACAAAAGGAAATAGTGGCCTATATATCATGAATCTCACAGGAATAAAAAGTAAGATGAAAATAACTTACCACGTTGTAATCAATCGAGTTGTATGACCAAAAGTTAATAACCACAAAATGAATAACAGAATAAAATTAAAATAAATATAATCATGATAATATATATCAAATGGCCGTAAACAATACACCACATTTAAGAAATAAGTGGTGAAGTATGGAAATATCACGGAATTAAAAGTGAGATAGGAAACCCCGTACCATGTGTCTGACTTGACTTGTTTGTTCCTTATTCTCCATGAATAATAAACTTAAGTTAATTTAAACTTGATTAAGAACCCTTTTTAAAGTTTATTATTCATTTTATATCCCTTATTACCATTTTATAAACAACGTGTAATCATTTAAGTTAATAATGGTTATTTTGTATATATTTGGTGCTTTAGTCAAAAAAGAACACCTTATAATTACAAGTTGTTCATGTGGTCAAAAAAAAATTATATACAGAATGATATTAATGATTTAGATATAATATATATCATATATATCTAGTATATATATGTATTTATGAAAGTACATAACATTTAGAAATAATAAATGAAATGCATCGTTTATGGAGACGGTAAGCCGTACGTATGCATGAACACTACTTTCATTTCTATTAATTAATTTTAATTTAATGAAAACTTAATGATAAATAGTTATATTATAATTAATTTATAATACCATACATAATTTTAATAACTCCATACTTAATATGTCCCACGTATGGTAAGAACGTGTCAAATCACTTTGAGGGGGTAATAGTCCGCACTTGCTCAAATGAAATTATCGCGTTTACTCATAATGGAAACCATAAAGGTATTCTATTAAATAAAAATAAATAAGCCTAAAGAAAAAATAAACATAATATATATCATATAATAATACAATTTCATCATAATGACCACCATAAGAGGTGGTAGTAGATAATTGAACAATCATTGTTTCGTGAGGTGTTAGTTTTCCATCCACAGAAATAGTATGTTCTTTACCAATTATATGGAGGTGTGTGTAAGTGTAGTTTGAATAAGTCTCATAACAGAATCCTAATATATTTAGGATTATGGGGTTGTTATAAAATAATGTAATTAAAAGAGTTTAGTGGTTGGAAAAGTAAAATAAAACAAAAGAATTTAAGAGAAACCGTTACCTTTAATTTGGGTAACTCCCTTTGGTTTGAACCAAAAGGACTTATTGAAGTGCTTTATGCCTAAGGTAAGGATTTTAGGAGGAGTATTGGGATCTTGGGAGATTATTTGGGTAGGGTTTGAACGATCCAATGATCTTGAGAAGTGTGAGTAATGGGTTAGAAGTGGTTTTCTTTTATAAGGGGGAGGTGGGGCTCTTTAGGAAAGTGTAAAAATAATATTTTATTATATACTGATTTTCGGTTTATAGAGGTCCAAAACTCATTAAGGTAGAATATAATATGACGCATGGTCTAAATAAATTCATCCAATAAGAATTGGACTAGTTTTCGATGTTATTTTAATATTTATAATCTTATTTATTTAAATAATTAATTAATGAGGTAAACACTACATCATTATTGTGTCATAAATAATATAATTTATTTGATGTCTAAAAATTATAAAAAATACAATGATGTAGTAAATATTTTTATATTTAAAAAAAATATATATTGTCGAAAATATAACTTATATAACCCCATGTAAAAATTAGTTTACTGAAAGATATTTGTTTGTCATTTTTGTCTTTACTTTATGTTAATTAAAATAAAGTGTCATTATCACTCTTAAGTAGCTCCATGGGGTCCCAGAATTGGAAAAAGGATGCCCATGGACGTCCATGACTCAACCAATAAGGTCAGTACAAGTGTTAAGGTAATTTTTTATTATTATGATATCCTTTTTTACCTTGAATTACCCTATTTACCTTTAACCGTGGTAAATAAAAATCAAAAGTTACTATTCACGAAAATTTATTTTCATCTTATTGAACCACATTTTACATAATAATAACAAATATGTATGTCAGATTTTCAAAATTAAATTCACAGAAGTGATAAAATTTAATTTAAATGAAAAAGTCATTTTTTTTAACTACAACTAAGTGGTTTCACTATTCATCAAAAATTGAAGTTTTTCAGAAAAATACCAAAAATTCAGCCTAAGATGTATTTGATATTCCAAATTCAAAAATGATTTATATTTTAAAAAAAATACAAAAAATATAAGTTGAATTAATTAATTTAAAATTAATTTCTGTTGTCAAAATAAATAACGTGTTTTTAAGACACAATATCTATCAAAAGATTGACACTTGTTTATATACAATTTCAAAGAAAAATTAGTTCCAATGATCACCATTAGATTAAATGGTAAAAATATAATCTAATTACACTTTAAAACCAATTACAAATAAAATCTAACCATATAAATAAATTATAATAAAAATTAGATTTGAATTAAAATACAGTATTTTTCACTATTCATTAAAAAATGAATTTTATTAGAAAAACACCAAAATTTTACCCAAGGTAAATTTTAATGTTCCGATTCTAAAGAAGAATTTTATTTTGATAAATAGAACATATAAAAGTGACCAATACTATATTTACGGAGGGTTCGCCATCAAAAGGCAGTAAATCGACTTTTAAAAAAAATATTAGAGTATTTATGCTTAAAATTAGATTCATTCACATTTTAAGCCTCTAAATTTTATTGGATAAATGTAAAAACATTTAAAAAACATGAATAATAATATTGTAGTTAGTTCTGTTCATTCATGACATTATAATGGATAGGAACTAACTACCATTTAAAATAATAATAATATTATATTATTTTTCAGTACAACTCAATGTTGTGTGCAACGTAAGATTTCAAAAGAACCCATTGTTGTGTATCGAGTACGCCATAGAACATAGAATCCCCTTTAAAGTAAAATTACTATTTAATTCTAAAATATTAAAAAATATAAAAACTTCATATTATTTATTTACTTGGGATGTTACATCCTTCCCCCCTTTTGGGAATTGCGTCTTAATAATTTTAAAAATTGGGCTTGGAAACTTTATTGAAAGTCCCACATAGGAAAAAGATTCAATAAAACTATCACATTAAAATAAAGGGAGATAAGTAAAAAGGTCATCCAAGATAGAATATACTAGGATTCCATGAAAACATGGATATATAAGAGAAACTAACTCTCATATATTAATAGAGAGTGGTAGAGAACTTGATCATGGAAAGTTAACCACCAAAATACCATAAATTCACGACTGGGTAAAAGTTTGATGATAAAAGAGAGCTTATAGCTTTTTTTCTTCAAGATCCATTTCATAGAGTTGAAAAATTTTATTAATAACTAGACTAAGATTGTAAGAAAATATACTTAACTATCATATAGAGTGTGATCCTTTAATAAAATTATACCACAAACTCATCTTTTCTCCAAATGGTAATTATTCAAGATGACTTGTTCACATTAAAAGTGCTATTATCAGATTCTAGAGAAAAACATGATCCACAAAATATGAACCATATATTTCCCCTATCTTTATACATTACCCAAAACCAAAATTAGTTAGTGCATGATCAGATAATCCCCAAAAGGATAATCCTTTATAAAAATAAGTACTACTCTTAATCTCCAAAATTCTACCAAAAGTACCCAAAGTTTAAGAAAGACTATTCAATATACAATTTTCCTTAAAATTATTCAAAATAATCCAATATATGATTGAAACCCAAAACCCCGAAGGATTTTATCACATAGTCTTCCATAGTAAATCATAAGATTTATCTCCAAAAACATCGACTACTCTTAGAGTCTCATTCTGAAGTGTAATTAACCTAATCAAATATTCTCTATGATAGGTTAATCATTTCCATAAATAACCCAAATAACCATATGTATGTACTAAAAACATGGATTCTTACAAAATAAAATTCCACCATTACTCATCAGAAGAAAAGATAATTATTCCTTTAATAAAATTTTCACATATCAAACTTCAGGGTTACACATACTATAAAAAGTCATCCAATGTAATCCCATCATCAATAGAGCCTTAAGAATTTCATGCATTTCATCATCTTAAAATCTACAATAACTCTTGAATCCCTTACATGTTTACTTCTTACTCATTCAACATTCTTAATGATCCATTAACCATTCTTTACCAACTTATTCTGAAATACTTCTTTCCTACAAACAAAATCACGAATCATATCCTAAGACTACTAAATATCAAAACATATGTTAAGAAATAATCCATACCTTTCATTGTTCATTGTCAGTTTCTTCATCCTAAATCGGAATGGATTTAGGTGTTGATAAACAAAAATTTGTACGATCTTGGAGATCTCATTCCCGAAACTTCTTCGTAGGAAAACTATTTTTATAATGACCATGCACACCACATTAAAAACATTCAATTGATCCCTCAGAAAGAACTTATTTCCCTTTCTTCGAGTCTACTGGATTCTACCTTTTTCTATGGTAGGTTATTGCTTTATGACCTTCATTCCCACATCTATAGCATCTTAACGTCCCTTTGAAGCATTTTCCTAGGTGTTTCTTTTCACATCCTTGACACATTGGTTTTTGAACATACTTACCTGTATGATTATTACTTGAACTTCTGAAGGGATTTGTTTCTTTCATATATGATGCCTTATAAAAATCAATAAGGTTCAGGTTGTCAATCATGAATAAATATAGTTGGTTGAGAATGACCACAATATTTTTCATTGCAGCTCCCATTTCATTCAGTTTCTCATTCCGAAAACCTTCACAGTTTTCATCACATCCAATATTACTTTAGTGCCTCTTAGATCCATCCATTCACTAAAACCAAAAAGGTAAGTGTGAGTACATCAACAAAATCATCATATAATATCTTATTAGGAGGGTAAATACTAATATATACTTTTTCATGTTACCTTAATCTAATTCAGTTTATTAAAAAAACTACAACTCTTTCTAAAATCCTAACCATTATGGTTATGTCACTTATACTTAAAGAATACCCTAAGCTCTAAAGTTATCTAAACCGACCTATGATATAAACTATAAGGACATGGCCTTAAACATTAAATAATATTGAATTATGTTAAGAATTCACATTGAGGATCTTTTCAGGTTTATAATTTTTGAGAATTAGGACATAACTATTACATAACTACGTGAATATTACAAGTAGACACTACTACCCAATTTCTATTTTTTATAAAATAAAAACAATAAAAAGAAACATGTTTAGTTAAATGTTTTAGACGACATGAATTTTCATTGATCCCATCCGTGAACCTACCCATCTTTAAGTCCCGTGGAATACATTTCAAAAACTTGGGATGAGAATAAAAATCTCAGTAAGGGTTATAAAATAATGAAGGAAAACATTACCCCATCAATAAATACAAATCGATGAAACCATGATGTTCAATAATAACATACCTTATGAAATAATAAGATTTATGAATAATACACACAACTCATATATCATAATGGAAATTTATGGAATCCTTATCAAAATTACATTGTAGCTATCACAACTATGTAGGGAGTTACACTTAGAATACCCATCATAATATATTCCCTAAATCACTTAGGAGAAGTATCACGTTTACCTCCGTCACATTACCCAATGCATTAGAGAGCTATCCCAGGCTCACCCACACTAGGTTTATCACAGAACCACTCATATATGTAAAGAATGAACAATAACCATTAAATATTCATAACACATAACACAAGCATAAAATAAAGATAACATTTCCACATTCCAATCACAATATATCATTTCAAGATATTTACATAATCAATGCTTTATCAACCATTTTCAAAAACATTTAAAAAAAGAGATTTTTAAATCAAAGCATCCTATACCACCTTGAAGCTTTTATATGAATTAAAATTTTAAAACATTAATGTTCATATAAATAAATCTTTAAAACAATTTTTAAAACATGGAAATTAATATGAAATATTTAGAAGAATAAATCTTTAAAACATTTAAAATGATATTTTAATTAAAGAGTTTTAAAAAAAAATGAGAGATGCTTGAATAAAAATAATTGACGAATAACATTTAATCAGAACTTTATAATATCATGAGAATAAAGGGATTCATGATACAAATGAAAAAGGACAGTATATACACCATATAAGAGTGGATTAGTGCATAACAACACTGAAATCTCAATGGAATGTAAATTGAGATGAAATCCCTTATAAAGAATGTATCCTTAGATTAAGAATAAATAAATGAAATAAATATGTGTGAAAAATATAAATACACTCAATATGATTTTATATTTAGTGTAAATAAATCAGATAACATTCACACATATTTTTGTAAAAACAGCACCAATGACTTCGATGTTTAACTCAATGAATGGAAATTGAGTTAAAATTACTCTTATCAAGTTCATATTGATGACTAGAGAATTTATCAATGAAGTGATTATGTGTATCAAAATTATATCCACACAAAGGGGAGTGGAAATTAAAACATAAATAAATAAATATTTATTCAACACATAATCATAGCATGACATAATTAAGAAGTATAAGTTCAACCCAAAGAATGGAAATTGGGTTAAGAAGTTCCCTTTCCGATTTGGTTACTTACAAAACATATACCTCAGGAAAGGAGTATAAAATGAAGATTTAAATGCCCATAAATTAAATTATATTAAACAAAGAATATAGTAATGGGTAGTACATACACCACACAAAAGGAAATAGTGTCAAATAAAGCATGAATCTCACAGGAATAAAAAGTGAGATGTAAATCCCTTACCACGTTGTAATCAATCAAGTCGTATGAAAAAAAGTTAATAAAAACCAAATGAATAACAGAATAACATGAATATAAATATAATAATGATAATATATATCAAATGTAATTAAAAAATACACCACATTCAAGAAATAAGTGGTGAACAATGGAAATCTCACAGAATTAAAAATGAGAAAAGAAACCCCTTACCACGTGTCTGACTTGACTTGTTTGTTCCTTGTTCTTACTGAATAATAAACTTAAGTAAATTTATAATTGATTAATAACCCTTTTTAAAGTTTATTATTATTTTTATATCACTTATTACCATGTTATAAAAAATATATAATCATTTAATTTAATAATGGTCATTTTGTTGATATTTGGTACTTGAGTAAAAAATGAACACCTTATAATTAAAAGTTTTCCATGTGGTCAAGAGACTATTATCTCCAAAATTATATTCATGATTTAGATATCATATATATCATATATATCCAGTATATATTTATATTTATAAAAGTACATAACATTTGGAGATAAGAAATGAAAAGAACCATTCATGGAGATGGTAAGCCATACGTACGCATGAACGCTACTTTCATTTCTATTATGTATTTTTAATTCAATGAAAAATTAAGGATACATAGTTATATTATAATTATAGTATAATATCATACATAATTTCAATAACTCTATCCTTAATACATCCCATGTATGGTAAGAACAAGTCATATCACTTTGAGGGGGCAATAGTCCACACTTCCTCAAATGAAATTATTGCATTTACTCATAATGGAAACCATTATGGTATGATATAAATTAAAAATAAATAAGGATAACAAAAAAACAAAATATATATCATATATTAATACAATGTCATCATAATTGATACCATAAGAGGTTGTAGGAGATAATTAAACTATCATCATTTCGTGAGGCATTAGTTTTCCATCCACAGAAACAGTATGTTCTTTACACATTAGATGGAGGTGTGTGTAAGTGTAGTTAGAATAATTCTCATAAAAAAAATACTAATATATTTAGGATACCGGTGTTGTTATAAAATAAAGTAATTAAAAGAGTTTAGGGGTTGTAAAAGTAAAATAAAAGAAAAAATGTAAGAGAAATTGTTACCATTAATTCGGGTAACTCTCTTTGATTTGAGCCAAAAGGACATCTTGATGTGCCTACTACCTAAGGTAAAGAATATAGGAGGAGGATAAGGATCTTGAAAGATTATTTGGGCTGGGTTTGGATGATCCAAGGGGCTTGATAGGTGTGATGAATGGGTTTGAAGTGGTGTCCTTTTATAAGGGGGGAGGGGATCTTTAGGAAAGTGTGAAAATATTAATTTATTATATAATGATTTTCAGTTTCTAAAGGTCAAAAACTCATTAAGGTATAATATAAGATGACTCATGGTCAAAAGAAATTCATCCAATAATAACTGTATAGGTTTTGAATGTTATTTTAATATTTATAAACTTATTTATTTAAATCATTTATTAATGAGGTAAACACTACATCATTATTTTGTCATAAATAATTTTATTTATTTGATGTATAAAAATTATAAACAAAATACCATGATGTATCAAATCTATTTATATTTCCAAATAATATTTATAGTTGAATATATAACTTATATAACCCCATTTAAAAATTAATTTACTAAAAGATATCTGTGTATGTCATTTTTGACTTTAATTTAATTAAAATAAAGTGTCATTATCACTATTAAGTGGCTCCAAGGGGTCCCAAAATTGACCCAAGGATGCCCATGGTCGGCCATGACTCCAACAATAAGGTTAGGACAAGTGTTCAGAATTTTTTTTTATTATTATGATATTCTTGTTACCTTGAATTACCCTATTTACCTTTAACCGCGGTAAATAAAAGTCAAAAGTTACTATTCACCAAAAATTATTTTCATTTTGTTGAACCATAGTTTACATACTAATAACAACCATATATGTCAGATTTTCAAAATTAAATTCACAGAAGTGGTAAAATTTCATTTAAATGAAAAAGTCAGTTTTTTTAAGTACAACTAAGTGGTTTCACTATTCATCAAAAATTGATGTTTTTTAGAAAAATAGAAAAAATTCAACTGAATATATATCAGATATTACAAATTAAAAAATTATATTTATTTTAAAAAATTCAAAACATAGAAGTTGCATTAATTTAAAATTAATTCCCATTGTCAAAAAAATAGCGTGTTTTTAAGACACAATATCCATCAAAAGATTGACACTTGTTATGTCCAAATTCAAAGTGAAATTAATTAAAATGACCACCATTATATTAAATGGTAAAAATATAATATAATTACAATTTAAAACCAATTAGAAATATAATCTATCCATATAAATAAATTATAATAAAAAGCAGATTTGAATTAAAATACAGTATTTTTCACTATTAATTAAAAAATGAATTTTATCAAAAAAATAGAAAATTTTACCCAAGGTAAATTTTAATGTTCTGATTATAATGAAGAATTTTATTTTATCAAATAGAATATATAAAAGTGACCAAAACTATATTTAAGGAGGGTTCACCATTAAAAGGTGGTAAATCGACCTTTAAAAAAATATTAGAGTATTTATGCTTAAAATTAGATTCATTCACATTTTAAGATTCTAACTTTTATTGGATAAATATTAAAACATTTAACAAACATGAATAATCATTTTTTAGTTAGTTATGTTCATTCCTGTCATTACAACGGCTTGACGTTAACTACCATTTAAAATAATAATAATATTATATTATTTTTCAGTATAACTCAACGTTGTGTGCAATGTAAAATTTCAAAGAAACCCATTGTTGTGTATTGGGTATGCTGTCGAACATAGCATCCCCTTTAAAGTAAAATTAATATGTAATTCTTAAATATTAATAAATATGAAAACTTCATATTCTTTATTTACCTGGGATGTTACATGACCTTCCAATTTTTCTCCACCTAGAAACCTTGGACCACCATTAAGAAGTCATGGACTAGCACCTCAATCAAACTGAGGGCATGCAAGGTCTTATTATTATGCACCTGGGCATTAAATTCTTCCTAGAACCTGATCCTCATCCCAATTCTCATCCTTCAGCACCATAGGCTCCATTTATAGATATGTCCATATATTCAGTACTCCTATCTACTACTGGTCTGGATGCCACTTCTACTACTATAGAGAGTGAGATACTGGCCATGCACAACCCATAGAGAGAGGAATTGGTGTCTAAGACATCCACTATAGCAACCCAATCCCTCCTGGATCCCCTTGTAGCAGATAGTGCCTCTCTATAGTCTACACCGCGACTCTTTCTAAAACATGTTAATTTCATTACATGTATCTATTTTGTGTTATTATTATGATATGGTGGTTTGTATGCATACATAATCCTTTTTCCATATCATCGGCAGTCACAGACACTCTAGCATATCATGGGTGTGTCCCTTTGACTTCTTTCCATCATTTTTGAGCTCGCAACGAGGGGACTATTATTTTTCTATTTATTTTCCTTTACTTTATTTATCTTTCTTCTTTCACTACTCCTCTAGTATGCCTATTTGTGTTTTTTACACATCCTCTTCCCTTGATTAGTGTTCCACTTGGATGACCATATCCCATGTTAAGTGTGGGGGATATTCACTTGAGTAAACTAGTCTTTTCCCTTAAAATAATCTAGAGGACATCATCAAATCGATGAAATATTTTAAAATATTGAAATATTTGATTAAATATAATAAAAACTAATAAATACATAGATGGGAATTTTAAAATTTACATGATTATTTCAATTTGAAAATATTTTAAAACTATTTCTGATATGTTTTAATATTTGGATTTGAATTCATAGCCATTTTCATTTATTAAACTGATCATTTTTATTAATATAATGACCTGACTAACCCATTATTATACTCATTCTTGAGATATGTTCCAATCCCTTTATATTATTATTTATTATACCCAATTTTTTGATTGATTCTTGATATATTCATGACAACTATAACTTGCAAGTTTTTCTCCTAAAAAATAATATTTTTAATCACATTAAAATGATTGAGGCATTTGATTGAAATTTTTAGCCCCTTTAACCTTGATACCTACCCTACATCTAACCTTCGTGAAACCCATAGAAACTATAAACTACCTTGATAGGAAGCCACATAACATGCCTATTTATCTTTCCTACCCTAATTCTTTGATAATATTGCATGATTATTTATTTGAGTTTTAAAGAGGGAGTTTTGGTGATTCATAGTATATTCTAGTGAACAACAATAAAATTAAGTGTAGTGAAGAGTGACACTATTTAATTTGGGAAGAAGGGTTTCAAAAAACTTATTAATTGTATTACTAAGTGGTCCCTTCATTGAAAAAACAAAACAAAAATGATGATGACAAATTCAAGAGGAACAAATTCGCTCATTACACTTATTGATTGTTTATGAACCCATGTTGGAAAGAGAAAATTATTGTGATTTTGAACATTGATAGATCTTGATAGGGATGGATTTTTATTGAGATTTGTTATTGAATATAATTATTTATTTTTTAAGAATCCACAATCCCTTTTAAAGCCTCTATGATTATTTTTCACATCATTACCTACCTACCCTTAGTCTTAGAAACACCGGAATCTTATCGAAAGTTCTCATGATTTTTGGGATTTAATTTATAAGTGGAGAATGAGAATACTTTCAATACTATTGATAGAGTGCATATACTTGATATTGACAATAAATCTAATTAATTAATCTTGAGTGATGAGTGTGTTGTTTTCTATTGAGGTAAACCTTCAAGTGGATAGTATATTTATGAAAACGTTGAAAAATAAAACCAAAATAATATGAGAATATTTAATTTAATTATATATGAGGCATGATTAGAAAATATTTGAAATTGAAATACGTTGTATGAATTTTAAAATCCTCTACTATGACTATAATATTTATAAGTACAATTAGTTGAATACATTCTCTTAATTAGATGTTTATATTTTTCTTGAGGAAAGAAAATGACTAAGTGTGGGGGAGTTAGATACTCCCAATTTTTTTTACCTATTCATGTATTTTTTATATTATTAAAACATTTTTTCACTATATAATCATTATTTTATAGATAAAATGATTTATTTTCAGAATTTATGGTGTTTTTCAAGTGTTTCCAATCAATATAACCAATTGGGAGTGATTGGAGTAGAAATCGATATATACACGACATGTACTTTATAAAAAAAGTTCTATGTACCATTAACTAGGCATGACCCGACCATCCCGAGTACATACCCATGTAGCTGATAATGATCAACACGCCATGTAATCTTCACTCACGTGCCATGTATATCCATCCAGATGCAGTTGGTGTATTATAGAGCTTCTATATGCCTTGTATGTTAGCACCAAATTCCATGTACCCTCACCAACCAACCATCGATGCGGTTAAATAAATGAGTAGCATGGTAGGCCACCTACCAGTAGGGAAAAAAATGCGAAATTTAGTTGAACTGAGTACACATCGTGTAATTTTGCATACAAACTATGTAATCTATTTTTCTATAAAAAGAGAGGTATACCTATGAGAATAGTGTGGGACATCAAAGGGGGAGGTGCTACCGCTCTTCTATTCAATATCCCTTGAATCCAAATTTGATATTTCTTTATGTTTTCCTTTCTATTTTAGTGTAATTATCCCATTTCTCCATTTTCACCTCTCATATCCCTATTTAATTTATTTACCTTAAACCAACTTCTATATACTTTATAATAAACATGTATTCATAGTTTTTAATACCAATAAACTACTTATCACATCATGATTATTCTTCTACGCGACATTGTATGTGATAATGTCCTAAGAGTATCTGTCACACTAAAAGGTCATAACAGTTTGCCGCTATGATGAGAAACTAGAAGTGTTATGACACTATTCTTGAATATATGTTCTATTTCCAGATGATATCGTTTAAGGGACACAAATGATACAAGCTATCAGTGGTGGAGACTCATAGTAATTTGAGGCACCTTATCATGGCGTATTCCCTTGGTAATATCCAGTAAGATATTAGGAGAATGGGACTCGCCAGTCGGAAATCCAAATTTATAAGTGTCATTGGATGTTCCTATCTATAGATGTGTGTATTGGCCCTTAGAGTTTAAGATTATTTTTAATGGTTATTATGAGTAACTTAATTTTATATATCGATGAAAACCATGATGATAGATGTTAACGGTGAGGTAGGATATGTTGGGTGCTTCCTGAGTAATATTGCATTAATGAATAACGTGAGAAAGGATTTATCCCTTCTATTCATTAATGAAATTTAATATCTTAGGACCTTTGATGAAAATGATATAGCCTAAATAAATCCATATCCATGGTGTTCTATAATAAATTTCTAATATCAGAAAGTGAAAGAAAGAGATATTGAGCACATAGGTTGGTGGCACGACATCAAACTTCTCTATTAGAGATATTTTGATAAAGGGATTATATTACACAGTAAGCATCTGTATGTAGAGACATGTCATTACGACATTAAATTCTTTCTTTATGGGTTCCTTGGTGTGTTTTAAGATGCTAACCATAAACTTTAGGTTGCTTCGCCTAATTCTACTGAGAAAGACGCCTAGAGGGTCACACACTAAGCATATCCAGAATCTTAGTTAAATAATATATTATTATTTATTATTTAACAAGTTGAATAAATATTATTCCAACACATGGTTTAATAATTATTCAAGTATTATTTATCACATTTATTCTATTACTTGTTATTCGAGAGAATATATTGTGAGCAGAATACCTAATAAATATTTATTTTCTATTTAGTGAATATAATATTTATTTATTTATTGGTGAATAATGTAGTAATATTTATTTAATAAATAAAAAGGCATTATTAAAGGCCTGATAAATATTATTGAGGAATGGTGGACTATGTTTAATGGTCTGGTGAGAAATAATAAATATTGAATATTATTTAATTAAATAATATTTAATTATAATTCAAAAGTTAATCTCATGTAAATAAATAATAATATCACTATTATTATTTTACATGGGGATTTTCTAGGATTAAATAAAATAATTAAGGGCACTTGTGAAATTATTATATTTTAACCCTAGTATTATAAATACCCAATTATGTTATTTTTCTCATATTCCTATTCGATTGTGCATAAAAATCTTGGAGAATCCTCTCTATCATAGTGAGATCCCTTCTCTAAGAATGCTTCAAAGAATAGCAAGTGATGATCTTCTACCGTATCAAGGAGAATGCTTTGGAAGTGACTCTTGAGGTGGTCAATATAGAAAATGGAAGCACAAAGATCTTTCGTGCTAGCACCTAGAGACTACTTCAGTGACATCTGAAGATTTCTAGAACATGTGTGGATCACCGCTAGAGGAAATCTACCCTAGTTTCTATAAAACAATGACGATTCACTATAGATCTATTTCCAGATTCATCAACGAAGGACTTATTACTTTGAGGAAATTATTTATCTAATTAAATTAATTATAAAAAATATGTGTTTATCTCCTCTTTCTAGGTACTAGCATTATCATACCTTATATATTTATTAGATTAAATTCTATGGATCATGATGTTTATCATCGTATAGATCTTAGATTGATCATTGATTATAGAAAAAAGAAAAGTTGGACACCCACCCAATGCACGCTTCTGCTGTGCCCGGAACCTAAAAGTGGTATCAAAGTGGGCACATAATTGTTTATAATTATACAAAAAATTGTTGGTGATTCATGTATTTGTAATTTAGTTTTTCAATTCAAGTTTAACTGTTCTTTTAATATGAATTGTGAGATATGTTCCTTCCTCCTTCATTTCTCATATATCTAGTCAAGATGTTTAATTTTATGATTAAAATAAAATTGAGGAACTCGTCTGTAGGTTGCAAGGATTCTTCCTGGATAACACAGAAGTTCACACTATGTATTTGTGTTCAATGCACCAGGAGTTGATTCATAAATTAATCAATACATGTGCATTAATGACATGCGATGTAGTTAATTCTTACATCACGTGTTGATTGGGATAGATAGGCGTAATATCAACCAAAGTATATGCCATGTATTTTATATACATGGTGTGTAGTCCCTTTGAGTCAAAGATGGGTTGTGTATTCAATACACAACCTACCTAACTGGTGACCATGTAACATAGAGTCAACACAGTGTGTGGCCCATTGAACACACCATTTACTCAAAATTTTCCAAGGTACACAATACATGTTGAGTCCCTAGGCATATGTCTCAGATAGACGATGAGAGGTGTACGCTCCATGTAGATCCGATCTACCTACCGTGTACTTATACCAAGTTAAATAGATTTAAAATTTATTTACTTTACTATGTAAACCTTGAGACATTTACTTGTGTATGGACATAAATATAAGAAACTCCATGTGATATATTTTAATATACATAAATATTTAAATGTTTAATTAATATCTAACTAATGTTCAGATCTGCATATCGTGTATGTGTTGTATTACAAGTTATTGCTCTACGTGCATTGAAGCATAACACGTTACTGAAAAATCTGGTAATTAATTTAATAATCTATGAAGTACACATTGTGAAAGTACGTGATAAGTCATGTATGCCATATTTCACAAGATTAAAACAATATACGAGTATAATACATATTGGAAAAAAATTGGACAGGTATTCAACATGTTGCCTCTAAGGTACATTTATGTACATAGTTAATTTTAAATGATTTTTTTTAATTTATTTAAAATTATAATAGATTACAATCTCAAGGAAATTCAGATAAGGATTAATATAAAATGATTGATTAATTAAATATAATAATTAATCAATTTGAGCATGATTTATCTTAAATAATAATGATTAAGAATTGAATTTTAGCTTTATTAAATGAATAATTAGCTACTTGCTAGTGGATGATAATGAGCTAGACCACAGCTTATTTATGTGATTGGTTTCATTTAATTTATTATTAAATTAAATTTTTGGTCTACGTGCCTTCCCTCCTCATTATTATGTAGGGCATGTGTGCTTATGGGTTCTTTTTTGTAAACCCCCCCTTTTCCCTACACCTATATGTGAGTAAAAGGCATTTTTAATGGATGAAGCTCCCAAGATAGTGGAGGCATTTCATGTTTGGAGATAAGGTGAAACCAATCCAAGGAGATACAAAGGTGGAAAAGTGGAAATCTATAAACATATACCTCAATTGGTTCATGGTGTTTCTCCCTTAGGAAAATGGTTAGTTTATCAACCTATAGATAAAATAACCATTAATATAATCCCATGATCATAACCTTTACATTATTTCTGTCAATTTTATAGTTATTTGATTATGGAATTCTTTGTCACGATCACATAATTAATGAATTAACAAGCATTCAAGATCAAATTAAAACAAACCAGCTTATTCGTAAATATTATATAAGATATGGTTAATCACATAAGTAATCCCACTAAATATTAACAATAATGTGATAAAGATAATAATTGGAAATTTACACATAAATGGATAAAATACATCAATAAAATTTTAAGTCGGTATAGCCTTCCATTACTACAGTTAGAATCAAACCATCTTTCAATGTTCCTGAATATCAAAAGTTGGGGGGATTTCAATTATTAGTGAATGCTAACTTGAGGTTTTGAGTTTAATTAACTTTGATCACATCAAGGGTTGACTTCAAAAGTAGGACTTTGTGTAAATAAGAGGAAAGGGTTGAGAAAATCGAGTGAAATCTTTCCATTTCTACACATTTGATATTAGATACAACTTATGGTGATCACATCTATATCCAAATCTAGGAACCAAGTAGATTTTGAAATATTTCCAAAGGAGAGGTGGATTTAAGAGATGCTAATGGAGTGAGGCTAGCTACCCTAGCCATTGGTGACTACCACCTGTCATTGCCAATGGGAATGATTTTTCTTTTAAGATATTTTTATTATGTACCTATATTTATGAATATTATAATTTCTATGTCATGTTTTGATACATATGGACTTATTTTCAAATTTGGAAATAAAATTTGTTTCTTTTATAAGGAAAACATATTTTATGGAATGAAACATTTAAATAATGGTCTTTATGTATTAAATTTTTGAAAACCAAGTGTTGAAAATTGATAAAAAATGTGATTTACATGACTCATATAACACCCAGTTATGGAATCACCATCTTGGTCATGTAAATGAGAATCATTTTAAAAATATCTACAATGATGTATATTTAGACACTTCTAATATAAAACCACTTTATAGATGTCATTCTTGTTTACAAGGAAAAATGACTATACTACCATTCAGTGGGATAGGGTGAAAGTGCAATATAGATTATAGGATTGGTAAACACTGATGTGTGTGGACCATTTCTAGTAGAATATTGAGGTGGATATTCTTACTTGAGAACTTTTAATTATGAATTGAGTAGATATAACTATTTATACTTAATGAGCATAAGTCCAAGTCCTTTGAGAAATTCAAGTAATTCAAGAATGAAGTAGATAATCATCTCAGTAACATGATAATGAATCTTCAATTGTATTGACATGGTAAATATATTAACCAAGACTTTATCAACTTTCTATGGGAGGTTGGGATTCTCTATCAACTCACTATAACATATACACTATAATGGAATGGTGTTAGTAAAATGAGGAACCATGCCTTGTTAGACATGGTAAGGTTGATGATTTGTCATGCAGATATTCCATTATACTTTTGAGGATATGCATTAAAAATTGTGAAATACACATGAAACCAAGCACAAACTAAAGTAGAAAATGGAATTACCTTCGAGCTATGGAGTCTAAAGAAACCTATTTTATCACATACATGTGTATGGGGATACAAGGGATTTGTTAAGGCCTTATTAGAAAAAAATAAACCCCTAAGGCATGATGTGTATCTTTATAGGGTATACCTAGTAATCAAAGGGATACTACATATAAAACTCCTCAAATAAGAAAGTGAATATTTTCAATCAATTCATATTTCTTGAGAGAGAGAACATACTCAAAAAGGATAGTGGTAGTAATATTGACTTTGATGAAGTTGGATCTCAAGTCACACATAATTCAGTATAGAAAAAAATTCCATAGGTACCTGTGGAAGAAGTAGTTATTTAAACACAAGTACTATATGAGACCATAAGAGAGGTAAGATAACTAGAGAGATATGATTTTTTGGTCATTGAGGATGGTGAATCATTATTGTTTGAAAATGATGAACCTATATCCTATAAGAAAGTAGTATAGAACTTATAAGTTGCAATATGGATATAAGATATGAATTCTGAGATGGATTCCATGTATGAAAACTATGTTTGGGTTTTGGTTGATACACTAGTTAATATAAATACCATTGGATACAAATGGGTATTCAAGAGGAAATTAGACATATAAGTTAAAGTAAGTACCTATAAAGAAAGGCTCATGGCTAAAGGGTTCAAAAAAGGTCAAGGAATTTGTTGGATTGAATAAGTAAATGCATGTCTATTAGATGGAACAATTCAAGAGGGGGGGGGGTGAATTGTAGATTTAAAAACCTTTGAGTTTTATCACTTAAGAGATTAGTTTAAATGATCTTAAACTAATACAAATACAAACACCCACAATTGTATTGAATATACAAGGTATGATGCAATGTAATACTAATGAAATGTAAACAATTGTATTCAAGATGAACACAATAATCAGAGTAACATAAAGATGAATGATTCTACCTTAAAGCATATAGAATCAATCAATACAATATGTAATATAATGGATGTAATTGAAACAATTACAAATGTATAAGAGATAGAAAGGAAACAAAACAATTTCCTCTCTAATACAATTAGCAGCAGAAATGTAAAAGTAATACAATTCTTTTAACCAAAAGAGAAGGGTTATTTTTTTCACCTAGGATAAAAGGTCTGTATCACCAACACCATGGTGAGCCCTCTATAAGATGATCGGAATGTCCGTCTGCGTATCCTCGGTAGCCCTCGATACGATTATCGGTACATCTGTCTGCCTATCCCTGGCAGCCCTCAATTTTGTAGGTAATCGGAACCTCTGTCTTTCAATCACTTGAAAGCCATTGATACGATTATCGGACACACAAGGCAGATGAGAGAAGTCACAGTGTCTCTCTCTAGAATCTTTGTAGTTCATGAAGTCTCTTCATTTGTTCATCAATCTTCATAGTCATTACCATCAAAGATTGGTGGTCTAGAAGGATTTGGATTATCTATTGATCCAATGTTCATTCCTTCCATCTAATACAAATACAAAACTTTTCCACTCCACACGTTAGTGTAGTATGTAGTTAAAAAATATGAAAGAAATAAAGCTAGTAATACAAATCAGTGGAAAACCTCCTATGATACCAATTGTTGGATCGAATAAGTAAATGTATGTCTATTAGATGGAACAATAAAAGAGGGGGGGGGGGGTTAATTGTAGATTTAAAAACCTTTGAGTTTTAGCACTTAAGAGATTAATTTAAATGATCTTAAACTAATACAAATACAAACACCCACAATTGTATTGAATATAAAAGGTATGATGCAATGTAATACTAATGAAATGTACAACAATTATATTCAAGATGAACACAATAATCAGAGTAATATAAAGATGAATGATTATACCTTAAAGTGTATAGAATCAATCAATACAATATGTAATATAATGGATGTAATTGAAACAATTACAAATGTATAAGAGATAGAAAAGAAACAAAACAATTTCCTCTCTAATACAATTAGTAGCGGAAATGTAAAAGTAATACAATTATTTTAACCCAAAGAGAAGGGTTATCCTTTCACCTAGGATAAAAGGTCTGTCTGACCAACACCTTGGTGAGCCCTCGATATGATGATTGGAAAGTCCGTCTACCTATCCCCGACAGACCTCGATACGATGATCGGTACGTCTGTCTGCCTATCCCCGGAAGCCCTTGATTTTGTAGGTAATCGACACCTCTATCTTTCAATCACTTGAAAGCTCTCGATACGATGATCAGACGCACAAGGCAGATGAGAGATGTCACAATGTCTCTCTCTAGAATCTTTGTAGTTCACGAAGACTCTTCATTCATTCATCAATCTTATCTTTCAGCTTCGAATGACCTCCTATTTATAGGCCTCGGGTTCCAATGGTCATAACTCCTCCAACGGTCATATTTCATCGAAAAACTCGGAGGGACTTGGACACCTGACATCATAATGGTCATATTGAAACAGAAAGCACGCCATCGTTTTGATTAGTTTGTAACTAACTCAACGACATCGTATTGGTTAGAACAAGATATATGTCAATGATAAGAAATGGTATGATTTATATGAAACAAGTGTTTTTGACTAAGTACCAAAACAAGTAATGAAAGTATGAATAGGAGAGTCAGTACGATACAATTGATTGGGTCAGTACGTTACGATTGACAGAGTCAGTATGATATGTTTGACATAGTCAGTATGATACGATTGACAGGGTTAGTATGATACGATTGATAGAGTCAGTACGATACGATTAAAAAGACAAAGGGGGAGAATGTTTTACAAAGGGAGATTGGTTTAATCAAATGCTTCGAAACCAAGGAAAAACTATGAATACAATCCATAGGAAAGTCCATACCTAAGGGGGAGTTAGTTGTATTCAATTTCTTATTCAGATGAGTTTTCAATAACTCAGGGGGAGATAAGTATTTCTTGTTATATTTACTTTGTGTGTTGTGCTTTCCAAAAAGGGGGAGATTGTTGAGTCAAAAGTTCTCTTTAGAATTCTATTCTTTGTTTTGGAAATCACAATTGTCTTTTTAATCGTATCATACTGACCCTGTAAATCGTATCATACTGACCCTGTCAATCGTATCGTACTGACCCTGTCAAACGTATCGTACTGACTATGTCAAATGTATCGTACTGACTCTATCAATCATAACGTACTGACCCGGTCAATTGTATCATACTGACTCTTCTATTCATACATTAATTACTTGTTTCGGTACTTAGTCAAAAACACTTTTTTCATATAAATCATACCATTGCTTATCATTGACATATATCTTGTTCTAACCAATACAATGTCGTTGAGTTAGTTATAAAATAATCAAAATGATGCCGTGCTTTCTGTTTCAATATGACCGTTATGATGCCAGGTGTACATGTCCCTCCGAGTTTTTCGGAGAAATATGACCGTTGGAGGAGTTATGACCGTTGGAACCCGAGGCCTATAAATAGGAGGTCATTTGATGCTGAAAGATAAGATTGATGAACGAATGAAGAGACTTCATGAACTACAAAGATTATAGAGAGAGATACTGTGACTTCTCTCAACTACCTTGTGCGTCCGATCATCGTATCGAGGGCTTTCAAGTGATTGAAAGACAGAGGTGCCGATTACTTACAAAATCGAGGGCTGTCGGGGATAGGCAGATAGACGTACCGATCATCGTATTGAGGGATGCCGAGGATAGGCAGACGGACGTTCCGATCATCGTATCGAGGGCTCACCAAGGTGTTGGTGAGATAAACCTTTTATCCTAGGTGAAAGGATAACGCTTCTCTTTGGGTTAAAAGAATTGTATTTCTTTTACATTTGCGCTGCTAATTGGATTAGAGAGGAAATTGTTTTGTTTCCTTTCTATATCTTATAAATTTGTAATTGTTTCAATTACATCCATTATATTACATATTGTATTGATTGATTCTATACGCTTTAAGGTAGAATCATTCATCTTTATATTACTCTGATTATTGTGTTCATCTTGAATATAATTGTTTTACATTTCATTAGTATTACATTGAATCATACCTTTTATATTCAATAAAATTGTGGGTGTTTGTATTTGTATTAGTTTAAGATCATTTAAACTAATCTATTAAGTGCTAAAACTCAAAGGTTTTTAAATCTACAATTCACCCCCCTCTTGTATTGGTCCATCTAATAGACATACATTTACTTATTCAATCCAACATAATTGACAACAATGAAACTATTTCACCAGTTTCCATGTTTAGATCCATCAGAATCATACATGATATAACAACTTACCATGACTATGATATTTTGAATATGGATGTAAAAAATTCATTCCTTTATGGAAACGTTTAGGAAGAAGTATATATGACACAACTAGAAGGGTTTTTGACTCTTGGTGATGCCAAAAAGATTTAAAAGTTATAGAGATCCGTTTATGGATTAAAACAAGAACCTCAACAATGGAACATTCAATTAGATGAATTCATAAAAGAATTTGGTTTCATTAAGAATGAATGTGATCCATGTGTTTACAAAAGGTTTAATGAGAATTCATTCATTATCTTAGTAGTATATTTTGATTACATATCACTTATTGGAAATGACATACCAGTCTTACAGTTAGATATGTTTTGGTTATACAAGTGCTTCTCTATGAATGACTTATGAAACAACCTATATTCTAGGGATTAAGATCACTCATGATAGATACAAGAGGATTCATGGGCTAAGTAAAAGTATATATATTGAATAGGTACTAAAGATATTTTGTATATAGAAATCTAAAGGGGATTGGTTCTAGTGTCACATGGTTTACATATTTCAAAGAAAATGTGTCCCCAGACACAATAAGAGAAAGAGAGAATGAGTAACATCCCATACGATTCAGTGATAAGATCAATAATGTATGCCATGTTATGTACTATACTTGATGTTGCCTATGCACCGAGCATGATAGACAAATATCAAGAAGATCTAAGAGAACATCATTGGAATTATATCAAGTCTATCCTTAATTATCTGATAAGAACTAAGGATATGTTCCTGGTGTATGCAGTAGACAAGGATTTGGTCATCGGGTATTATTATGATGATGGTTTTTAGACAAATTATAATGATATGAAGTTGCAATTTGGATACGTTTTCTGTCTCAATAGAGGAGCTGCGGGATGGAAGATGTCAAAGAAGTTAGTTATCACTGATTCTACAGTGGATTCCAAGTATATAGTGGCTTCTGATTCTTTCAAATAATACATTTAGATTCAGAACATTTTCCAAGAGATTAATGTGGTACCTAGGAGTAAGGATCCTATCACATTGTATTGTGATAACACTATAGTGGTGGATCTTGAAAAAGATCCAAGGTTACACCAGCAGACAGAGAACATACTCTAGAAGTATCACATCTTGATTTATTTTCATCAGAGGGGTGAATTTGTAGTAAACAGAGTAGCCATGGAAGAGAATATGGAGGAAACCATGACTAAAGGCCTATATCTGCAGAATAATGAATATCATGTGATAGATAGCATACTGAAGGTTTTCAGTAGTTGTCTCTAGTGAAAGTGGGGGTCAATTGGAGTTGGTTCCTTAGAACCAAATTATATACTTTATGATAAAATTGAATTCAATGATTTTAATACTAATAAACTTCTTATCACATCTTGATTATTCTTCTTCATGAAATATAATTTGATAATGTACTAAGAGTAGTTGTCTCACTAAAAGTTCATAATAGTTCCCCACTATCATGAGAAAAAGGAAGTGATATGACACTATCCTTGAGTATATGTTCTATAGACAAATGATATCATTTTGGGGACACAAATGATATAGACTATTAGGGGTGGAGACTTACAGGACTTTGAGGAACCTTTTCATAGTGTACGCCTTTGGTAATATTCAGTATGATACTTTTAGAATGGGACCTGCCAGTAGAAAATTCACATTTATACGTGTTATTGGATGTTCCTATCTATAGACATGTATATTGGTCCTTATAATTTAAGATTATTATTAATGGATATTATGAGTCATGTACTTTGATGTATTGATGAAAACCGTGATGAAAGATGTTTGTGGTGAGGTAGAATATGTTGGGTGTATCACGAGTAATATTACATTAATGAATAAAAAGAGAAAGGATTTATCCCTTATTTTCATTAATGTAAGTTAATATATCAGGCCCTTTCATTGAAATGATATGTGCTAAATATATCCATGGCCATGGTGTTCTATATGTATGTTCATTTTCTTGGAAGTCAAATAAAGAGATATTGAGTGCATAAGTTGAGGACAATAGCATGAAACCTTCTTGATTAGAGATAATGTGATAAAGGGATTATATTACATGGTAAACATCCAAATAAAGTGATATTTTTTTTTGCAAAATTAACTTCTTTATCTATGGGTGACTTAGCGTGTTGCTAGACGCTAACCTTCGACTTTAGGCTGCTTCGCCTAATTCCATTGAGAAAGAGGCCTAGAGAGTCACACCATAAGTGTATCCCAAACATTAGTTAAATAATATATTATTTATTATTATTTAATAGGTTGAATAAATATTATTCCCATATGTTGTTTATCAATTATTCATGTAAGCTTGAGCACATTTATTTCAACACTAGTTATTCGAGGGAATATATTGTGAGTGGAATATTTAATAAATATTTATTTTCTATTTAGTGAATATAATATTTATTTATTTATTGGTGAACAATACATTGATATTTATTTAATAAATAAATAAACATTATTCAAGGCCCGATAAATATTGTGGAGGAATGGGAAACTGAGTTTAATGGTCCGATAAGAAATAATAAATACGAAATATTATTTAATTAAATAATATTTAATTATAATTCACAAGTTAAGTGCATATCAAGAAATAATAATATTACTATTATTATTTGAAATGGGGATTTTATAAGATTAAATAAAATAATAAAAGGCACTTGTTAAATTATTTTATTTTAACCCTAGGAACATAAATACCCTATTGTGAAATATTTCTCATAAGAGTATTTGATTGTGCACAATAATCTTGGAGAATCCTCTCAAGCCTAGAGAGCTCCCTTCACCAAGAATTCTCCCAGGAATGGTGATCAATCCTCCTCTACTAGATCAAGGAGAACGCTTTGGAAGTGATTCTCAATGCGATCAAGGAAAACGACACAAGCACAAGAATCATCGATGCTAGAACCTGAAGACTCATTCGATGACATATAGATATTCCTTGAACATGTTTGGATCACCAATAGAGGAAATTTAAACTTTTTTTCTATAACTCAATAATGGTGCACTACAGATCTGTCTCTAGATTCATCAATGGAAAATGAATTCTTTAGAGGAAATTCTTTATCAAATTAAACTAATTATAAACAATATGTTTTGATCTCCTATCTCTTAGTAACAACAATATTTCCCTTTTATATTTCTTTTATTCAATTCCATGGATCATGATGTTCATATTCTTATAGATCTAGGATTGATCATTGATTATAGAAAAAAGAAAAGTTGGTCACCCAACCAACACACGCTTTCACTACACTTGGAACCTACAATCCATAGTAGGGTTTGAGTTTCTACTCAACCCACACACCATGACCATGGTCATAATATGATAGGTTTATTGTGTTGGGGTTGTAATAAATATTATAGGTTTTTAATTCCAATTATGATGTATTTATATTATTATGATTTTATCTTACAATTCCTTTATGAATTGAATTCCAAAATCACTATCGGTGTCTTATCAGACCAAGAATGACACCATTGATGAAAACTAAATGAGTTTCAATGGTTGAACCCATGACCATTGGGTGATTTTTTTCCACTATTTTAGGGGTAAAGAACTTAAATATGTTTTTGGTGATTAATTACTGAACCAATGGTTTATTACATTATACATGTTATTTTCTGTTGTCAGAACAAGAAACAAAAATTTAATTTAATATCCATGGTAAAAAAGTATCAATAATTATTTTAATACTAAATAATGACCATTGAAATAAAACCTAATGGAGTTTAAACCCTGACACATTTGTTTCATAATTGTTCAATACCTTCTTCCATTTTAATTGAATTTTTGAATTTTTTTTCATGTTTTCATCCCATTCCCTTAAATTATTTTGTCTAGATAATTAGTTTAGAATCATCAAATTGAGGTGATTTATTCTTTTATATTTTCCTTATGGGGTCAACCATGACTACCACTATCTTTCTAGTTAGTCAGATTGTAAGAGAATAAAACTTTCAAATTTTTCATTACTCAGGATGGGATTGGTCACATATATTTATGTTATGTAACTATATTCTTTTATAAGGTGTATATACTTCCTATTGAGAAGTTATGTCATGAATTAATCTTTTATCCTAATATTGAAAGTTTCCTTGATATACTCTCTTTCATGAGATATTGATTCAAATGTTTCATAGGTGGTTATGGTCTTAATATCAATTTTTGAGGAATAATTCATGATATACACCATGTTTTATTTCATATGGTGTATTTACCACCCCATGAATGAGTTTTCACATATTAATTTTTGGAAATTATGGTTTTTATAAAATCATGTTACACTCGTTATTTTAGTGGTTTTTTGATCCAAGAATTACCCAAATTGAAAGGGTTTCTCATCTCAAACTTCTTTATTTGAGACATGTTTTTTTGATGACCCTAAATTAATTTATATCATTTATACAATGGATCTTGAAATATAATATCGTGGATCATTTTAAACTCTTGACATTTTATATTCCTTCTTTTGTTCTTTATTTCTAATGTTTTCATTTTTAGAAGGATAAAAAAAGGATTTTTATTAAAAGTTTATTTTAATGTTTTTAAAGATAGTTAAACAAACTATTTCTCCATGTTCTTTATCTTATTTCAATAATTTTATTTTATAAACATAAATTATTTCCTAAATTTTAGTTTATATGATATTTTAAAGGTTTTATAAGTAAATTTATTATTGTTTTTCACATTGGTAACTTTTGACTACCTTTACAAAAGTTTGAAACAAATGTTTATTTTTAACATTGACAACATGAATGGATTTTACACTTATCATGACCTTTATTTGTATTGAAGATTACATCGAAATATTCCTAATATATTTTCGATGAATATGTTTTTCCTAATATTTTATAATTTTTTAGTTTTCAAAATTTATTTTCAACGTGTAAAGTGTATTTTCCTCATGAATGTTTTTAATAATATTTTTATGATATTTTTACTCATTAGTGAAAAAGTATTTATTGTATATATACTACACCAGGGACATGTTTTAGTGATATTATACTAATTATTTCACTTGATGGATAATTATTGTTTAAAATATCTAGGCATGGAACCAATTTCTTTTCCACAGTTAAGTCATGCTATGAACATACAATGATATTTTTATATTGAAAAATGAAATATTTCATGTGTTATAATTATGTTATTTTTATTTGACATTTTATATGATAAAGGATAAGCCTATATCTCTCTAATTCATTGGGTAATAATGAAGGACTTAATTGAATATAAGTGACTCCTAAGAGAAGACCCAATTCATTGGTTAACAAGTTACTCATAAGAGATTATGGGTATTAACCAAGTAATGCTATCTCATCTAGAAGGGTTCTTGTATGGGTTCTATAAAGATAATTTTCAAAGATACTAATACATTTTATTTATGTTTTTATGAGTTTTAAATGGTTCTTTTGATCAATATTGATATCACATGGGTCATGATTATTGATTCTCATGACTCATTCCTTTAATAAATCTTTATACCATATCAAATGATTTATGATCCAAGTTTTTATGTGTATGAATTCTCTTATGTTGTGATAATTCATGATGATTATGTCATTATACCCTTATTCTCATCTTATTCTCACTAATTATACTCAATTGTTAATGCTTATGATTACACTTAATGAGCATTTGAACTTACCCATTCTTTTCTTTACTTTCCCCTTAGTTGTGAAGAAAAGTTTTAAGTATGATATACCTAATAAGGTTACTAGATGTAAAGAACTTAGTGGGATATGTTATAGATTTTTATCAACTTATTATTTATGGATCTAAGTTTCTATGTAAGATTTTTTTCTAATTCTCTAAAACTATAATCCAAAAGGGTCCTTTGGTATGTAAGTGATCAAAAATTTCCTTATGATGTTGTAATTTTTGGATCGTTGAAAATGGGTCACATTTATTGGTATAAAAACTAAAAATATAAACATAATGTTATAGTATCAGATCCATTAGTATGGGTATGAGGCTATTTTAGTTGGTATTAGAGTAGTTTTTAGATAATTTTGAATGTTAGGATTCTTTCATGTGAGGTCATATTAAGAGTTATGGATACCATAATTGGTTTATAAGTTTAAGGATGTTCATAAGTTCAAAGGCATGGAACCCAATTTTATGTTTTAATTGATGATATTTTAATGTGATTAATGATATTTTGGTAGACATTTTATTATATTGAGGCATATTTAACCCTTAGGTTTAATGTGAAGGATTATTTCATAATAATACTATTATATTTTTTGGCCATATAAGATGAAGGGTATGAGATAACCATTGAGGTTAAAACATTATTTAATGTTAAGGTTATTGAATTAAATTTTTATGTAGGATTATTTATTTTCCAAATTATCTAATTTAATATTTGGGTATTACTATTGAGGATTTGGAGATTAATATTGTATTTCATCATATGAATATCTATTCATTTAAGAAATTATCTTAACTTGTGCTAACCATTATTGTTTTTTTATATGTATAAAGATAATATGAATAACTTTTTATCTTTTTTTGGATTATTTGATTCATTTGAATTTGATTTTAGTGCTTCAGGATTGAAAAATTCACCTTGAATACTCATCATTTGGAGAAAAAGATGACATTACAGTGGAAATTGATTAAAGAATAAAATTAATCTTGTTAAGTAAGTTTATTTCATTATTTTGTTAGTCTAGATAGAAAAGGAATTAATCAAATCTAGGAAAATATCTTATAACAAAAATTTTATCCTATTACCTTCATTTTTGTTGAATCGATCATCATTTTCACATCTTTCTAGTTTATGGTTTTATGTTCATTAACTTTATCATGATTATTCAATTTATTGTGATCAATTATCACTACCACTCTATATAATTATATTTAATTTAAATTTACTCCTTGTAAACATTTTCACATCACTAAAAATGTTCTACAATTTTTAAACGAAGTTATGTTTTATTCTTGAAGACATTTATATTTCCCTTTCCCTCTTTTCACGAGGAAGTTTTATTAATCCTTTTTATAATGTGAGTTTTTAGTAATGTTATTTTCAAATTTCATACCCTTGATTACCAAGATCAAGTAGAAATAGTAAATAAAAAAATCTATTAAAGTGGGATGGGGTAGAATTCAAAATCGTAAGATTTTAAAATAACACTATACTCGATTGTTTGCTTAACATGAAACACCGAGATTTAAGAAAATTTTGGTATACCAAGAAATATTAATATTTAGATGTTATTTTTTTATAATTGCTATTAAATTAGCGGGAATGAATAGGATTAACCATATTATGAAATATATAAAAAATTCAAAATTAATACAATTTTATTTATTAGTTCCTAATAAACAAGTACTCAATTTTTCAATAGTTATTTTATGCTTTAAAAATGAATTCCTAAAAAATGGTGTTTATTGATTTTGGTGAATGAATATTATAATTAATTTATAGAACTTTTATAAATTTTATTTTATAAAATTGATATAATTTTTGAATTCATTATGTAAAAAATTATCCTATGATAATGTTTTTAGAATTTTCAGAAAAGTTTTATTTTTCTGTGAATAATGAAAAAATAATGATTTTTATTGAAAACTCTTTTTATTTTAATGTAATTAAAAATTAAAATTCTATTTTGGATTAGTTTTAAAATTTAATGTGTTTAATTTTATTAAAAATAATCTAATAAAATTTATTTTAATCAATAATATATTAGAATTTGGTATAAAAACATTTTAATATTTAAAAAGGCATTTTTTCAGAAAATCGCTTTTCATCAGGTTTTGCGGGTTTAATTTTAAATTTAATTATACTACTTATTTAAATATAATTTGAAAAAAGTTATTCCATATTTTTAATAAGAATAACTAATATTAGGTAATTTGGTTAATATGAATAGTAACCATAGTAATCTTTTTTAACATGGTAAAGGTAAAATGGGTTAATTAGTGTTAAAATTAATGTGATAAGGATTAAAATTCATTAAGAAAATTTCCTCAATTTTATTGGATGCCTTTATTTCATCCATGATCATCCAATATTAAAAAATATGACATTTGTTTCCTTTTATCGTTGATTTTTACCTTTATAATATTTTAAGTAAAGGATAATGTTAAACATTTTGTTCTCTTTCTTTTAAAATATTGTGAAATGGATAAATATCATTATGTTTGGTAATAAATTATTTTTTGAAATATAATTTTTGCATCATGGAAATTAATTTTTAAATTTTATTTATGAAATAAAAACCATAAATGCGTACACAACGCTGACATAGTGCTTGAGAAAGTAGTAGAAAAGGAGGTCTACTGAAGAAGAGGTAATTATCCAACCCAAACACTTTAAATTTATTTCTCTTTATAAATCCTTAAAATACTATTAAAACATGATTGTATAATAACATAATTATATCCTTTATACTAAAATATTATTATGACTATTGTATAACCCTTTTTTATATCCTTTTCCATCAGATGAGGAATGAAAACATTGTTCGTGCGTACACGTGGACAACCCCCTCCACCAAGCGATGTGTTTTCTTTTACAACACCACATATAATTGTTGTTTATAATGATAGATTTAATTTATATATATTATATTCATGACATAATTAACATTATATAAATATAATAGACCTTTTATTTTTCTTATCTTACAATCCATTGAAAAATGATTACATTGTTCATGTGTACATGTGGATGACCACCTCCGCGATGCGATGTGATCCATTTTTTATCACCACTTCACATGGATAATATATTTAAAGTATTTAAAGTGATAATACGATATTTATTATAAAATTATAATTCTTTAAAGATAAAATAAAACTTACCTTCTTTCTCTCTTGTTTGTTGAAAATGGAAATGTTACTCATGCGTATGCACAACCTACCATCTCCATGATTGTAATGTAATTCATTGTTCATAAAAATCTTCTATAGTTGGTATTAAAATTATACTTAATGTATAATAATAATAATAATTTCAGTATTATTATTCTAGAGATGATGGAATAATGATCTGTTTGACCACTTTCAGCATATCGAAGTCATTTTGAAATTATGAACTGAACGTTCTCAAAATATCCGATGTGGACTTAACTGATTAAGTATTTAAATATGTAATTAAAATAGATAAAAAAAAATGGTTTAATGATAAATTATTAAACCTAGAAAATGTTCTTAAACTAGTAAATAATTGATATAAGTTTATTATACAGGAGTTAAAGGACATACATGGCAAGTCTGGACTCAAGGTAAGGGATTTCATCTCAATTTTCCTTCTTTGAGGAATATTTTATTATTATGAATCAAAATTATTTTATATGGTGTATATAATATCATTTTACATGTAATTTCCTAAATACTTTATACTTTATGATATTTTATGCTATAATTTAAATTGTTTCATCCAAGGGGATTGGACATGAAATTTGCCAAGTGGTAAGGAGTTTCTTAACTCAATTTCATTTTATTAGGTTATATCAATTCTTAATTGATTATATAATGTAAAGATTATGTGAGACATTAAATTTTATTGGTTTATAATGTATTTATACTTATATTTGTTGGAAATACTTATTTGTTTCTCATAATATCTCATTTTTATGTGTTTTGATGATTCATAAAATCCATATTTTTATTTTAATGAGTTTATCTTAAGTATTTTAGATTATACTTTTATAAAAGGAATTTATCTTATGATAAAAATATAAGTGATTATCTTAAACAATTTAGAATATTCAATCTTTGACAAAGTATTTCATATTATGAGAATCGAAGTTTTGAAATAATACTTTTCATCTACTCAAATTTAGAAAACTCCAGGTTGGAAGTTTACCTTTCTATGTATGATATTATCTTACAAAGATAATGATTGAATTTTCCCCTACTTTAGTGAGAATGAAGTTATGATAAGTTTTTATCTTTTGAAAAGGATATTCATAAAAGACTATATTATGAACATTAGAAGTAGTTGTGAAATTTATGTATCAGAAATAATTAACATATTTATCTTATGTTGAAGAATTATCCAAAAAAATGTTGAATTAAGTTTATCATACACTCCGAGGAAGAAAAATATTTATTTTATATTATGAATTCTATTAGAATTTTAATTTTTGTGAACTGTACTAATAGTTGGATATAATACGAAGGATTATCTATTATAGAGAATATCATGATTTATTTTATAATCTCTTTATAATTAATTTCATGATTTTAAAATGTATCAAAAAAAGAATTTTTTATTTAAGGAAAGATCTATTTGTACAACATATCATTTTTTCACGAATGGACAGATTTGAAGAAGATGATCTCTAAGAGTACCATTATATAATCTTATTTCATATTTTTAAAGAATAGATGCATGCCATTAATATCCCATTATATGAAATTTTAAATATATTATAAACTGAACTATTATTATTATCTCACTACTTAAGTTTAAAATCTAAGAGGATATTTAAAATTAAGAGTTAGTTACTGCATAAGAGATGGTGAAAAGTAAAGAACACACATATATATGAATACTATGATAATAGTAATGAATAATTATTATACATAGAAATGATCATATACATCACTCATGTGATACATATTCATGTATATCAGTTTTAATTAAAGATCATCTTGAGTAGTTCCTTGAAGAATATCACCTTATCAAGACTTATGTTCAACTAATGTCAGTTGCTACTAGCAATTGTGTGATGTGATAGTTCTTCAAAAGTTTATTCATTAATGTTTTTTACAATCACTATATATGAGTGTGTTAAGGACATGGATAGGTCTTATGAAGGTAGATCCTGGTTTAAAGATATTGGACCTTTGTAATAAGTGAAATATTCTTTTACTTAGCTGGGAGCCCCCCCCAAATGGATAGTTATAGTGAAAATCACCAAACTCATAGAGTAGAGTGTTGGTGAAATGTACTAGTGGACTCTTATTCCTTGAAGCACTATAAATATCATGTTTTCAATATCTCTCTATTAATATTTTACAATTCCACTATCAATTCATATTAAGAAAAATATTTGAACTAACATACCTTATAGAAGGAGCTTTTCTACAAATAAATTTTTAGGAATTCAATTCACCCCTACTTGAGTATTAAGTTGGCCATTATATAGGAAAAAATTGGCATATGAGATCATGAATCATTATTTCATAGTTTTAAAATCTTAAAATCTGAACATCTATTCTCAAATGGATGTTGTAGATGATAATAAAAATTGTATATCATTGGTTAAACCTCTTTACTTTAATGGTGAGAATTATGGTTGCTGGAAAGCTCACTTGACCATCTATTTAAATAATATTTTCTTAAAAGTCTATCTTAAAGAATTAAATCCCTATGAAACACCATATAAAATACCTAAAATGTGGGATGATACTACGTAGGAAGATTATGATCTGAACTCCAAAGCTATTAACACCAAAATTTGTGGATAAGGATAAGATGTGTTCAATAGAGATTATGAGTGTCAAACAACTCATGAAATTTGGAACATTATAGTAGTTGATTATAAAGGTATATAAAATTTGAAAGATCTTATATATGATACTTCAAATCCTATGTTTGATACATTCAAAATGGCTTAAGGATAAAGCATTGATAAATTGAATGGAAGACTCACTAAGATTGTAAATAACGTTGCTACTATAAGAAAACCTATTACTGAGCCCAAAAAACATTGAAAGTTATTTGATTTTTACCAAAAAAGTGGAGTGGAATACTAGAATACATTATTCAGTCATCACAGGTCCATAATTTTATTATAACATATCTCATTGTAACTCTGATGATGTATGAAGTTGAAATGGAAGTTGAAGATGGAGAATATAAAATTATGAAGAAATAAAATGTGGTTTTGATGGTTTCTACTTCAATGGATGAAAATATGAACCAAATCATACATATCTAAGAAACATATAAAGAAGAATAATCCTCAAGATATTCTAGACCGAACAATGAACTAGCACAATTTTCTAAAAAGTTCAAAAAGTTCTATGACAAAAGAAGAATTATCAAAAGGCCCTCCAATAAGTACATTAAGTATAGTGAAAAATCTAAAGAAGTAATATGTTATGAGTGAAAGAAGCTTGCACACATCAAGACTAATTTTCCAAATCTTAAGGTTGATAAAAAGTTATAATGTAAATAATTTAAGAAAAGTTTTTATAAGAAGAAAGATAAGAAAGATGTGAAGGCCACCTGGAGTGATTCTGAATATTCTAGAGAGTTTACATCCTCAGAATAAGAATATTTAGCTCCTAATTAAAAGAACAACATATGCTTTATGGCACATTCATATAAGGTACATTTACTACTATTCTATGTATAAACCTAAATCAGTAAATGAAAATTTCTCATATGAAAAACTAAATGAATACTGTAACATGTCCTAAAATAAGAATGAAATTTTAAAAAGGAAAATAATCTCTTAGGAACTCATATCATAAAATTTCAAGTGAAGAGTATGACTTAAACATAAAATTTTATATTATAAAAATCTATTGAAAAATTCTATTTCCTCATATACTAAAAAATTTAAGACAATAGAGAACGAATTGAAGGATGTTCAAAACTTTAAAGATGCAGCAAGTGTTTTCACTAAAGGTAAAGATTATATAAAAACAATTACTGGTTAGAATCAACTAAAAAAGGAATAATTTGAAATAATAAGTAAATATGAAAGACCCAAACTTTAAAAAAACTATTTTTATAAATAATACCATTTCCAATGTCACTGGTTTTCATTATAGAGAAAGACGATATTATGCTAACATCTATAATTTGGAAATCCAAAACTTTGTGTAATTAAAATATATTTTCTTACAAAATGTTTCTCCAAAGTTTCTACTATTTTTTATAGAAAAAAAATATTTGGATCCCTATGTATCTTATAGATAACATTTCTATACCTAAAAGATTTTAGGTACCAAATAATTATGCTATTTGATTTTTCATTGTAGGGAAAAAACCATATGAACAATAATGAAAAATGGTTTATGGAAAATAGTTGTTTAAGAAATATGAGTGGAGATTTATCAAAATTTCACTCACTATAAAATATAGATGGAGGATATATCATATTTGGAAAAAATGAAAAAGGAATTTTTTTTTTCCATTAAATCTATTGGAAATCCTCAGTCTATTCTCATCAACAATGTTCTATATGTTGAAGGCTTGAAGCAAAACCTACTAAATGTTTCTCAACTTTGTGATAATAGTTATTCAGTTAATTTTTATACAAATGAATATTTTGTTTTCAATGATAAATCTTTAAAGTTAGAATCACCTTTAACTGTTGATTCTTATATATTATATCTTAATTATTTATGCTGAAAAAATATAAATTGTTTGAATTCAAAAGTTGATGAATCATATATTTATATCAGAAGGATTTGACATTGTAATGTTCACTACTTGAATTTTTTTAATAAATATCTGATTTCTAACTATCTTGACCTTAAATTTAATTAAAAGAAACTATTTAATTCATGTAAAATGGGAAAGAAACACAAGTCATCGTTTAAACCAATTACAGAGGTTGCTATATCAAGAACTATAGAGATTATTCATATGAATCTATTTAGACCTATTATAACCAAAAGTATTGTTGGTAAATAATTTATTTAGGTGTTGGTTATTGATTTTTCAATATTTAAATGGGTTTAATTTTTAATAATTAAAAGTAAATCTTGTTCTATTTTTATTAATTTCTGTAAGCTTTTGAAAAATGGAAAATATACAAGATTTGTGATTTTAAAAAGTGACAGTGGAGGTGAATTTGATAATCATGAATTTAATTCATGTTTCTTAAAAAAGGTATTAAATATACTTTTTCTAACCCCAAGACACCACAATAGAATGGTGTTATTGAAATAAGGAATATGAATTTGCTAGAAATTGGTAGAACCATTTTATTGAATATAACTTGCCCACTTATTTTTGGGATGAAGTTGTTAACACAACATGTTTTGTCATTAATAGAGTTATAATAAGAGATATATTAAATAAAACACCCTATGATTTATAGAATAATAGAAAACCAAAGGTAGTTTACTTCAAAGTATATAGATGCAAGGTTTATATCTTAAACACCAAGGATAATCTTGGTAAGTTTGATCCAAAAGCTGATGAAGGTACTTTCCTAGGTTAGTCTACTACTTACAAATCCTATAGAGTTTTCAAAAAAATTTCAAGTATTATTGAAAAATAAAAACTTCTGATGATTGATAAAAGGGATACTTTTTATCACAAAATGACTCAAACTAATGTGTTGAATGATTCTATTAAAGAAATGAGACCTAAACCTCTATTTAAAAATAATAAGGATAATGATTTGGAACTTGATTATTTTGAACTGAATTTAGTAAGAGTTGATACTAGTGAACCTAAAAGTGTGCTACCTAGACTAACTAGAAATATTAAATACCACCCATTATAAATAGTTATAGGGAGCCTAGATAAAGGAGTTGGAACTAGAATAAATGTAGGAAACATAGTATAATTATATTCCTTTCTACCCCAGCTAGAATATAAGTATATACAAGAATATTTATCTGATGAAAGTTGTTTTTTACCTATGCAAGAAGAGTTAAATCAGTACAAAAGGAAAAAAGTATGGGAATTAGTTGATAAACTCTATGAATATCATGTAATTGGAACAAAATGGCTATTTTGAAATAAAAAATATGATCATTTTGTAATTACTAGAAATAAAAATCTAGAATAGTTGGAAAAGGTTACAATCAAGAATAAGGAATAAAATATAAAGAAACATTTTCCCCTATAGATAGGTTATAAGTAATTAGAAATATTCAAGAATATTTATCTTATATGAATTTTAAATTATATTATATGGATGTTAAATATGATTTTCTAAATGTTTTTTTAATGGAGGAAGATTATATAGAACAACCTTCTAGTTTTGAAGACCCTCAATTTCAAAATTCTATTTTAACCTCACCAAAGTTCTATATGGACTTAAAACATAACCAAGAGAATGGTACAAGTGATTAATCTCTTTTGTTTTATCAAATGGTTTTATATTTGGAATGGAAGATTCTATATTATTTAAGAAAGCATTATCCTCACATATTTTATTTGTAAAAATATATGTTGATGATGTTATTTTTAGGTCAACAAATCAAAAATTATGCAATTATTTTTCAAGACATATGAAAAAGAAATATTACGTGATTATGATGGGTGAGTTAAACTATTTCTTAGGATTTAAAATTAACCAAAAATTTTTGGAAATGTTTTAAACCAAATAAAATATATACTTGATTTGAATAAAAAGGTTGGACTTGAAAATCTTACAACTTATTCAACTACTATAAGCTCCCCTTTTAAACTTGATATCGATGAAACTGGAAACTAGTTGAAAAAAAATTGTATAGAGGAATCATTGGATGTTGATTTTATCTTACCATGATAACCCTTGCCTTTATTACACATTAATTAATGATTTATTAAAAAATATTACACATATTACAACCTAGAAGATTGATAAGTCTAGTATATTTGGATAATTAGTTACAATAAATAAAAACATAAAATAAGGGGTACATTTTCAATATTGAAAACTTCCTTTACGTGATCATAATATTTTATAATACTTAAAACTACATGGGATAACCTGGGGACATACATAAGAAAGGGGTGAGCTATAAAGCCCAGTAAAGGAATAAATATGGCATAACATGAAGAATGTATTACATGATATACAATGGGAAATAAAATGGGACTTAAAAAGGATGAGAATCATAATCATTAATAATGATACATTATATATAATCATAACATAAAGGAAATATGGGAAAGTGGTAACAACTTTAAAAAAGGTATCATAAAAATAGGTCAAGGATAACTACCAAGAAATCATAATATAGTAGAAAAAGTATTGTGTTAGATTAGGTTCACTCAATAATACCTTTCCAGATGTCTCATGAGAGTAAATTATTACCCAATTCATTAGAGAAAAATATAATTCTGAGCACACCTATTACTTTCATATCATCTACATTCATAAGTATGCCACATAGATCATTCAACATAGGATCATATTTCATAAAATTTAAATACATGATCATTTTTTTGGAATAAATAAATTATATTACTAAAAAAACATGTATTGTTATGTCTATGTGAATAATATTAATTGGAAATAGTGATGGTATTCACAATTCAATGTTTTTAAATAGAAAAATCATAGTGAAATTTTGACAGCATAACGATGGTACTTAGAGATTAAAAAAATGGTTTAATGGGAGAAAATGGTCATATAATGATATTTAAATCAAATGGATAGTAAGAGTTATGTGGAAAATCAATCCAAACATTAGTAATTAGAAATAAATGACATAAAATAAAGAAGATTCTTGAATAAAGTGGAGATGGAAAGGATCCTTTACCTTGAGAGGGTGATTCCAAAAGCTTGGGAGGAGATTCTTGATTGTATGAGAGAACCTTGGGAGGAATTTATAGAGGGGAGAGTAGAGTCAGGATGTGATCTATGGTTTTTTAGTAAAGAGGAATGGGATATTGTGTGGGTTTATATAGGACAATAGAGGAGAGCTATTTATTATTTATCAAACTGAGGTTTTGGAATATATACAATAACGTAACAAAGAAACAAACATTACTAGGGTTCTGTTGATGGTTTCTACCAAAGTGGAGTGGTTTTAATTATTTTATAAGTAAAATGAACTAAATTATTAAAATATTACCATTTCTTATGTGGAAGTGAGTCATGTTTTTAAATAATTGGTTTAAAATATTAAAATATAATATAGGTTTTGGAGGGTTCATAAAGGATTTATAAAAGTAATAAAATAACCTCAAAATTAATTTATTTTAAAATCAAAAAAAGATTGGTCGTGTATTCCATTTATATCATTTATTATATCATTGTTTGGCCATTATGATGTCATAATACACACCATATATATATATATCCTATTTCATTTTTACCAAAAAATTCGAATATCTCAGAAAATTATAAAAAATTTACAATTGGATAATTTAGACATGATAATTCCAAAAATAATATTTATTTTATCAAAATAATTTTCTAAATATATAAATTTTAAATTTAAAAATATAATCATCATTTATTGTGAAATTATGGGATTTTTTTGACAATAATAATTTTCAAACACTTATACAAATTAATTTTTACTTTATAGAATTATATTATCAACTATACATAATAAATATTATTTAATAATAAAATTTTAATTAAAATATAATTTATTAAATAAATTCATTTATTCATCAAAAAAATATCTTAAATGAAATTACATATTACTCAAAAATATTATTTGTGATTTATCAAATAAATATAAAAATCATTTATAATTTTACAATAATAAGAAGTAAATATAACCATTATTCTATTGAAAATGAAATATATATATTCATATTATTATTGTCTTGATATATATCATTTTATTACACTGGTAAATTTTTCTAAGGGAAAGGTGCATGACTATGATATTTTAATGGGATGATTCAACATACATGGTTTGGGCGGTGATCTGGATGAGCTTGAACTTCTCCTATAAACAATCTCCCTCATGCTTTATTTTTTGGATATTAGCTTCAGATTGATTAAAGAAAAATCCAAGTGATGATATCTCCCTAATAAGCTTTAATAAATGGGATTCATAGGGTATGATCCTTGAAGTTGAGGTCATCAATTCCTTTGGCCACATAAAATGGATTTTTAAAAGAATTATATTTTTACTAATCATATGATCAATATTCAAAATCTATATTATCAATATTTTTGACACATAATGGTCTTTTAAACTTAATATTAAATAATAAAACTAAATATGTGCATGTGTTTTCTATCACCATAATACATAATAAGATGTTTAATTTCACTATAAATGGAATTTTCTTTATAAAAGTTCAGTTCATTACAACCCCCCTGAGAAAATTTACCCTTGAAATTTTTATTTCACACACTAAAAAGATGATGTTAATTATATTTTATCACATCATATAGTTCCCAAATCATTTATCCAAAATTTTTTTTCTTCATATCACTTTGACCATGTGCTTGTCTTATTTTATAGAACTTTGTCTCTATGATCTAAGATCTTCATCAACTACTCCTCTTATAAGAGATCATTATCCAACAGTACCACCTATAGATTCAGTACATGTGAGGGGTTTAGAATGCACTTTCTCAATAGGGATACATGGAACACATCATGTACTTGAGATAGGTTATCTAGGAGTTCTATTCAATTGAACACCACCCTGATGAAATCAAGGATTTCAAAGGGACCAATGTATCTTGGACTAAGATTTACCTTCTTCCCAGAGCTCATCTATTGAATCTGAGTAGCCCTAATGTGTTTCTAAATAGTTTTTACCTTTTAAATCATTTCATCATCCATTTTAGGAGCTATAAATTTGTGTTCACCAACTTAATCCTAGAATTCATGTGTTCTTCATCTCTTACCATAATCATCCTTATAGGGATCCATTTCGATGCCTGATTGGAAACTGTTATTATATGAGAATTTTACTAGAGGAAGATATTGATCCCACCCCCTTTAATGTAAATTGAAAATTATATAAATATTAGCTTGAGTTTATGGATTGTACACTTATATTGGATATCACTTTATGGGTCATAATCCATTACAATGTTTAACTCAATATTTAGAGAATGTTGGAGATTCTTCCATAACATTGAGGTAAATCTTATATCTCAATCAAATACAATAGATATTGGAATTCCATGGAACCTCACCAATTATCTAATGTATATCCTTTAAAGTTTATCAAGTGAGAAGTCCTCTCAAATTATAATGAAGTGAGAAGTCTTTGTAAGGCGATCCACCACAAACCATATAATATTATTTCCTCTTGATATCGTTGGAAGACTGGTGAAAAATTCCATAGATATTTTTTCCCAATTACATGTAGGTATGGGTAATGTTTGTATCATCCCCTTGTGTTTTTTCCTTTCATCCTTCACTTAATAACATACATGACACCTAGATGTAAATTCTACGATCTTCTTCTTTTTATTGTCCCACCCATAGCGCCATTAGAGATCTCAATACAACTTTTTTCACCCTGGATGGATAGAGAAGGTTGATCTTTTTGCATTATCAAAGATATCTTTCTTTAAACCAGGATTTGATGGTACACATAGTCATGAACCAAATCTTAAAACTCTTTATTCATTATTTTTTAACTATGAGGATTCCCCTTTTCTTATCGCTTCCAATTTCTATTGAATTTCTACATCACCTCTTTGATCATCCGTTATCTTATCTAGAAGGTATGGTTGTGAAATAATTTGTGAAAGTATTAATGAAGTTTCTTCTTTTATGATTCCCATGTTCATAATTTTTTAGTATAAGAATATTGGATCATTCTCAATTCTCATCAGTGATGAAATTGATGGATAATTTTGACTTAGTACATCTTCCACTTTATTTTCTTTCCTATGATGGTAGTAGATTGAGAAGTCATAGTCCTTAATTAGCTCTAACCGTATTCATTGGAGCATATTAAATTATTTATATGTGAATATAAACTTAATGAATTTATGATCTATTTATATTTCCATACTTTCTATTTTCATCGATAACTATACTTATATGATTTATGGAAGTGTTTGGATAGATCTATTAAACTTGTGTGATATGAAGGAATACATAGAATTAGAATAAAAAAGTACATTCACTATTATTGAATGAATAACTAGTATACCTATCACCACTTCATTGTAAGGATTTATTTTAGTGGTTGTAATGGAATAAACTCATCCTTTATGCCTTAGAGGTTGTTGTTGCTAATTGTCTCTGACCACCCTTGTCTTAGTGCATTGGTTTTAAAAGTGACCTTCTTCCTTGTAGGCAAAAAATTGGACAAAAGTTTGCGGGTTTATTAGAGAATTCCTCTCTTCCATTACATTGGTGAGTTTCTCCAATCAGCAATATATTGCTAAGTGACCTTCTTTCCCATAGATAAAGCATTTCTTTGTCCCCTTCAAAAAAATTTCAGGGTGATTCTTTCCCAATTTTTTACAAGTGGGATGTTGAAACTTATTTACACCATTATATTTATCCATCACACCATCATAATTAAACAAAACATTCCACTTATTATCACTATGAGAACCTTGTGATTATTTGGTATCTATTTTGACTTTGAGGGGACATTGGAAAATTTAATCATATCTATCAATGTCTTGAATCACTAGATATTTTTGTAGACTTAGTTTTATCAAAATAAAGAAGTAGTAAAATTTTCATTTGGGGGTAATAAAAAAGATGAAAGTGTACCATGAAAGTCTTGTGAAGTTTTCCTCATATTCCCCAATGAATTCATTATCTTTCTTTATTGAGGGAAATAGATTACCCTTCCATTTTAATTTGGAGTGTGTGAGGAAAATATTTATTGAAAATATTTTTTAAAATTCCTTCCACCACATTACTTCAATGTCTTCCTCAAGCCTCGTATTCTTGATCAATGTCCACTACTGATCATAGTTCCCCTCCATATGACAAACAATGAGTATAACCTTACCTTGCTTTAAAAATTAAAGTATATAATATATATTCTCAATGGAGTTGATACATTGTGTCTCAATTAATGGATTGGATGATCAATTGAAAGTCAGAGGCATTTGTCACATAAAGGAATCAATAACAACTTGTTCTTTCTTAAGAGGATTTGGAAATTCCTCTTGATTTAGGGTTCTATTTAGAACCTAGGTTAACTAAGAGAGTATCATAAAAAAGTTCACAATTACTTCTCCCATTGGATTGGGCATCTCATTTGGGTAGTCATCACATTTTCCCACACATTTGTTGTTTTCTCAGTTCCTCATATTTTTACCATTTTCTAGAATAAAGGGAAATTCAGGGATGAGTACTTTTAAAATATTAAAAACATAATTGGGAACCCAATATCATTAAAGGTATTATTTATAAATGAAATTTATTTCTTTAACTTATAGATTGCTAAGCCTCGATCTATGTTATCAATGATATATTTTATAACATAGACACTTATGATATTTTTTCCACTTAATATATATTCGTAAGGTGCCTGTAAATTTACTAAAGAATATCCCTTGGGAGTGTCAAAATATGTATGCATTAAAACCTATTTTCAGGCACTAGTTCCTGATCAAGTTTATCTCAATATAGTGTTTTCGGGTTTAATCCCTATGTATATATTTTCCTAATCCACATACACTTATAGTATATAGAAATGGATGTATTTCCTTGGAAACCACTTAATATATAATTTAACAAAATTTAGGGATGTATTATTATGTTTAGTATTATCCCTAAGTCTTCTTCTATAGTTTTCTAATCCTAATCCCAAAAATAACAAAACATTCTTTTGATACAAACTATAACAAACCTTGTCTTTATTAAACATTAAATCATAATTTATTAAAAAAGATAAAACATATTACAACATGTAATATCAATAATTATAGGGTCTTTTAGTAATTAGTCATAATACATAACAACTTAAAATATGATTTACAAAACCAATATTGAAAAATTCTTTAACAAGCTCATAATATTCCATCGTACATAAAACTACACGGGATATCCTGAGGACACACATAAGAAAAAGGTGAGCTATAATGCCGAGTAAGTGAATAACATGGATTACCATAAAGAAAGTGTTTCACTTTTGAAAATATGTAATTAAAAGGTAAATAAAAATATTAGAATAAAAAACATGAATAAATAAACATGATATAGATCATGAGAACATAAAAGAAAAATGAGAAAATGGAAACGAATTTAAATATTAAATCATACACAAGGATAAGAACTAATACATCCTAACATGGTGGAAAAATTCTCATGATGAATTAGGTTCACCCCCTAATCCATTTAATGAAGTCTCATTAGACTAGAACATTAAAAAATGCATTTAAGCACTATATAATTTTGGGCGCACCCATAACTTTCATATCATGAACATTCATAAGTGTGACAGGTTGATCATTGAACATAGGATCATATTTCATAAAATATATTTACATGATTAAGGAGTGTGGAATAAATAAATGAAACTACCCAATAAAATAAGTATAGGTAAGTCTTGGTTAATACCCTTGAGTTGAAATAGAGATGGTATTCATAATACAAAGGTTTTCCATGGAAAAACTGAAGTGAAATTTCTGCTACATAATGCAGCACTTCATGATTTATAAAATGGTTTAATGAGAGAAAAGGGTATTTAATAATTTTTAAATAAAATTGATTGTTATTGGGATTTGGAAAAGAATATAAAAACAATATTAATTGAAAATAAAAGACATTAAATGAATAAGATACTTGAATATAGGGGAGAAGGAAATGATCTCTTACCTTGATAGGGTGATTCCAAAATTTTGGGAGGAGATTATTAAGAGATTGGGGGAACCTTGAGAGGACTCTATAGAGGGTAGGTAATAGTAATTATGTGGTAAAAGGATTTTTAGTTAATATTAATGACATATTGGGTAGGATTATATAGGAAAAGATAGAGGAGTTCTTTATTAATTATCAAACTTAGGTTTTAGACTCTATATAATAAAGTAATGAAAACCACAAATGTTCACATGGTTTTATTAAATGGAATTATTTTAATTATTTTAAATGTAGAAGGATCAATGTATTAAAATATTTTCATTGTTTATGTGTAAGTGATTCATGTTTATAAAGAATTTTTTTAAAATATTAAAATATAATATAGATTTTGGAGGATTCATATGGGATTTATAAAATTAATAAAATAACCTAAAAATCACATTAATTTAATGGGAAAACATATATTTGGTCATGGATACCATTTAAATAATTTTTTACATCATTTTGGGTCATTAGGATGTCCTAGTATACACTGTATATTTATACTGTATTTATATTTTACCGGAAAATTATACCCTCAGAAAATTATGAAAAATTTCGCATTTGGTAATTTTGATGTGATGATTACAAAAGTAATATTTATTTTATCAAAATAATTTTCTATATATATAAATTTTTATGTTTAAAATAGAATTTAAATTTATTGATAAATGTAGGGTTTTTGGACAATAAAAATTTTCAAACCCTTATAAAATTTATTTTTGACAACGTAAAATTATATTAGAAAATATAATTTAAAATAATATTTAATAATAATATTTTTTTTAAAATATAAATCTGTTTCAAAAAGTTATTAATTTATTCAAAGGAATGTATTAATTGAAATTACATATTATACAAAAATATAATTTGTTTTTTATCAAATAAAAAAACATTTATAATGTAACAAAAATAAGAAGTTAATATAAATGTTATTTTATTTAAAATAAAATATAAATATCCATATTATTAGGTTCTTAATACATATCCATTTATTACACTAGAAAAAACCCTAAGGGTAAGGTTCAAAATGGTGATATTTTTATGGTGTGGTTCAACGTACATGGTTTGGGTTGTGATCTTGATGAGATTGAACTTATCTTGTAAAAAGTTTCCTATGTGATTTAGTTATTATATCACATCTTGAGATTGGTCAATGTAAAATCCAAATGATTATATCTTTCCTAGAAGCTCTAATAAATGGGTTTTATAGGGCACAATCCTACTGTTCGAGGCCATCATTTCCATTTTCAATGTCAATTGGATCTTTCAAAACTCTATATTTTATCTAATTGTACAATCACTATTCAATTGATATATTATAAATGGTTAGGATGATTAACTATATTTTAAATATAATAGGATATAATAAAACCAAATAAGTGTATGTCTTTTCTATAACCATAATACATAATAAGACATTTAATTCAACTAAAAAGGGAGTTTTATTAATAAAAGTTTGAGTCGCTACACTTACCACAAGTTGAAAATAAATAATTTTTTAGTATATATTTGTATAAGATTTAAATTCAGTATTTAATAATATTATTTAAATGTTTCCAAAATAATATTAAGGTATTTAAAAGGTACTGTATCTCTACCTCTTATTTTTCAAAAAACTTCTGATTTTAATTTAACTTCATATTTAGATGTCGATTTTTATGAATGGTAATTAGATATGAAAAGAACCTCCAAAACCTATCATTTTCTTATTAAATATTTGGTTTCTTATTAAAGTAAGAAACAATACTCTGTAGCATTATCAACTACTGAATTATAATATATTGTAGCGTGAAGTTGTTGGGAAAATATTTTATGGATGAAACACACCTTAATGGATTTTGGATTTAATTTTAATTGTGATCTAATAAAATGTGATAATACTAGTACTATAAAAAGTTAAAAAAATCCAATTAACCATTCTATTACAAATAAAATTGATTTAAAATATCATTTCTTAAGATATTATGCAAAAAAGGTGATATCTCTTTATTATTCATTTTCACAGTAAATAAATTAGCATAAATTACCACCAAACCTTTTTCTACAGAAAAATTTTACTTCATTAAATCATAATTAGTATTTTTAATTTTACTTGCTGTTTTTTAATTTTTCTTCATATCACAGTTTTATATTTGAGTAAATATTTTATTCACCTTATTTTATTTAAGTTTTAGAATAACTATTTTGAGTATTAGTAACATAAAAATAGGACACCTAATATAGATTTTAAAATTATTACTCTATACATCACTGCATGAAACCTTGATTACTATAAAGTAGAAGAACGTGTGTCAGATCTATGTGTGAAACCCTTAAAAACTTTTGAACCCTAATTATTTATTCTATCCAATCATTTTCCACTAACCCTCCAATATTCTGAATCCTATCATCAATAGATAAAACTAAGTGAACTGATGTCAATTCCTTATAAAAATTCAAGCATCAAATGATTTCAATGAAATTTATAAGTGGATGAGCAATAAATTTTACTTGGCTGGATAGAGCCAACATGTTTCTTAATAAAGTTATTAATTGATAGTTATGGTAATTTTTTTGATGAAATATGAAAAGATTTTGTGTTTGAGAAGGAATTATGTGAGTTATATGAGACTAAAGTTTTTCAATTTGGTGATAATGATGACTTGGTTACTATAATAATGAACAAGAAAAGTGTGTCAAAAAATTATTTGGTAATGGATAAAGAATTCAAGTTCCCTCACAATGGATACATAGACATCAATACTTCCTTGCACGATGTAGATTAAGTTAGTTTTCCCAAAATCAATAAGTCTATGTTTGTCTCCAAATTTTTTGAGAAGAAGAATCTGAAGGACCTGGAACTATAAGAAAACATTATTATAAATTTCATTTAATATGACATCTGACAACACAATGTTGAGTTTGAAAAAGTTGTATTTCAAAATATTTCTTCATGGTATTTGTTTATGATTAAAAAGCCTATAAATCTAGAATGATACTTTATGAGATACATATACCATGTATATAATAATTTCGTAAATTTATATTCTTTTAGAAGGATGTTAACATTAATATTTTATTAGTTTGGTGTTTTCCTATATAAGAATACCACAATTCATTTTAATGGACTAGAAATGTCGAGTGAAAGTATTTTAAAGATAAATAAGTTTTATTGGAATAATTATTTAAAAATACTAGTTCTAGTAAGTTTTAAATAATACATAATTGTAGAAAATTTTTTGACTTAAGGGGATTTTTCTCAGATGGGTCTTTATAATGATGTTTTAGTTTCTATAATTTTTCTTGTTTCAGTAGAAAGTAAAGTTAAAACTATTGATATAAGATATGTTCTTGATAACGAGACTCTTATAGAATGTAGAATACAAATAAGAGTTGTTTTTTAGTCTAGAGAATAATATATCCTGAAGTTAGTTCAACTTTTGTTTCTAAATATACTAAACATGATTTTATATCTATTTCTTCTGGTAGAGAAGATTTGGCCTCATCTATCACAAGGTTAGTAAATATTGTTCAAGTAAGGAACAGATCAATGTTGTTGTGTGAAATTTCCTTTGTTAAAATATCTCAATCCAGTGAGATGAGTGGAAGATTTAGAAATGAATATGTTGAGCTAGTTAGTAAAAATGTTACCTAGGGAGAAGAATACGAAGAGCGGAATGAAACTCTATTGGTTTCAAGTGAAATAGTTAGATCAGTTTCTGTAGAACCATCATAAGAGGATAGAACCAATGTTGATATAAATCAATGAGTTGATGACACTAGAGTCACGTAACTTCATCAAGACACTTTTTCTACTATTAATGCTCAACATAAATGATAATCAATGCATACAAATGAATTAGATATGGTTGATTATAGGGCTATAGAAAGCTACTCAAAGTTGATTTCATAGGCAGAATCATTAAAATTTCAGTTGATAAAGTCCATAAATGAAATTAAGACTCTCCTTGATCATTCTATCTCAAATAATTATGTTAAATAATTAAATTTATTAGTTTAGTTTGTGTTTGAAACATTCTCAATGGTACCCTTTGTAGAATCCTCAAATCAAGTGGATGTTTTCACAAGGTTAGAAAGAGTGTCTATGGTGATAGACACAATAAAATCTATAATCATATCAATGTAGTTTGACCTTTTATCCAAGGAAGTGATTTATGATATTCAAATGGATATAATAAATGAATTTAGAATGTTACCAATCATTCCACAAGAATCTATTATGTTAATTAATCAATCTAATAAGGAAATCATCACCCCATTACAAGAAATGGTTCTATAAGTTAAGCATATTATGTCCCAAGTGTAAAAAGATTTATTTTTTATAATTACTTGATTAAAAAAGATTGAGAAATCCCTAGAGAATAATTTTAAAGTTCTGTAAAATAATTTTGAAGATTTACACCATTTGGTTATACGAATTTTGAATCCGGTATCCTTAGAATATGAAGAAGAAGAAGGTGTTGATGCATTTATTGAACCTAAAGAACAATAAGTATCAATAAAAGGAAAAGAACGTATTTCAGTTGATCATTCTATTGGTATGTTAGATAATTAGTATGAAGCATTGAAGAAGTTAATAGTCAGTTTCTCTAAGAATGGATATATAAAAAACTTCTTTGTAAATTTCTCACAGTGGATATGGAATGGTTTTAAAACACTTTTTGATTACTATAAGAAGAACATGGTAAAAATGATCGAAACTTGTATTGATACTTTATTTCAAATTAAATGGAGATGTCTTCCTAGACATACTGTTGTTGATTTTTATGCTTCTACTTCAAAAAGCCTTAAAGAAATATTTGACCCTTTTGAAACTTTTCAAAGGGAAAATATTATGTTTGTTGAAGAATTTTCTTTTCCAATACCTTGAACCATATTCTAAAATATCCTTTATACCTACAGATAACATTGATATGTTGAGAGGGTAGAAATCTTCATGCAACATCCAATCCACTTCTGTAAGGATCACTCAGGGTGATCAAGAAGGACTTGAAGCATCTTCTCAAATGTTTAGTCATACTGTTGGGGAAACAACTTATACTTATTCTCCTTTACCCTCTTTACTCAATGAACAACTTCTATATTTCAAGAAACCAACTCCAATGAATCATTTCACATTTTATAGGTGATTCACCTTCACAATTTTTGTTCCTATTTTCCTAGTTGGATGGGTATTTTATAATCATTTGAATCATGTTTAGTTGAATGGTTTTTCTAAAACATTTGAATGTTTTTGTTATTAGTTTTCATGTTTTTAATTAATTTTCACTTTTATTTCAAATTTTCCATGAATATGTTTTAAATATGTGTTTATCATGTTTTTAGAATTTATTTATAATTCTTATCTTATTATTTCTTTCTCTCTTTCCTTTATATTATACCATTTTTTTGAATCTGTTTATTTATATGGTAAATATGTTTCAATTTTACTCTTAGTATCTATTCTATATTCCTATTTTATGTTTTAGTTTATTTAATTTACTAATGATATATACTAATTATTTTTGTTTACAAAACTTCATACCAAATTATATTCAAAATCGGTATTATTAACCATTTATAAATTTTCATGATCAATAATGAATTTATTTCCTTATTCATATTATTTTTGATATAAAAAAGGGATAAGAAAACAGAGAATAAAAAAACTTAAATATTTTTAAGTAAATTTATTTTAGTAGAAGAAAAATGTTTATATAAAAACTTATAATATAAATTTATTCTAAAAAGAATAAAAAGAAAAAAGAAAAAACATTATTTAAAAGTATTATTTCAAGGGGATAAGAATAAAAAAATTATAAGATTATTTTAAATATACATTTGTACTTTTTTGTCTATTGAATGGGTTTTTTTTATCATAAATAAAGGGGAGATTTTGGGACATAATTATGTTGTTCAAATATACCTCATTTTTTATATGTTTTTATGATTAAAAAAGTACCTATTTTTATTCTAATGAGTTTATATTAAGTGTTTTAGATTATACTTTTATCTAATTAATTTATCATATATTAACTCCAAAAGAATTTATCTTACACCATATCAAATACTCATTATACAAAAAAGTATTTTTCCTTAGAAGAATTTATTTTTTGAAAAAATATCTTCCATATATTTAGAATTAGAAAACACCAAGTTGGATATTTATATTACTATATAAGATATTTTCTTATGAAGTGAATGATTGAGTTGCTACTCACATAAGTCAAAATGAATTTATAAAAAGTATTTATCTTATGAAAATGATATTGGTAAAATATTATCTTATGAATGTCAGAATAAGTTTTGAAAGATATATATCACAACTTTGTAACATATTTATCTTATGCTAAAAAATTATACTATGAAATCCTGAATTAGGTTTATCTTATACTCCGTAGAAGAAAATGATATGTTTTATCTTAAAAAATTTCTCAAAAGTTTTTCTTATGAGAATGGTACTAGTAGTTGGGTATCTTATGAAGAATTAGATTTTATCAATAATTTCATGATTACTTTTACAAACTCTTGATAATTCATTTCATTCTTTTAGAACTTATCAAAAAAGGGATTGTCCATTTAAGGAATGGTCGATTTGTACAAAGTGTCATTTTTATAGGAATGGAAATATTCAAAGAAAAATATCTCTAATAGTTCCATTATATAAGTTTATTCCATATTTGTAAAGAATGTATAAATTCCATTAATAGCCTATCATATCAAATTTTCAATAGATTACCAGCTTTACCATTATGATTATCTCGCTGCTTAAGTTCAAAATCCAAGAGATTGTATAAAATTAAGAGTTATCCACTGCACAAGATATAATGAGAAAAAGGATATAACACTTGTACATGCAAGTACTCTAATAAAAATAAGGAAGAACAACTATATATGGACAAGATCATATACATCACTGGCCTACTTCATATTCATATCTACAATTTGCAATCAAATATCATCATTAGATGTGCCTTGAGGACTATAATACTTTAAACTCATTGTAAGTGATTGTGTTAAGTCCATATGTAGGTCTTGTGAAGGTAGAGCCTGGTTGAATGATCTTGGACCTTTGTAATAATTGGAAGCTATATGTACTCAACAGGGAGCCTCCAAAAAGGGTTGTTATAGTGAATATCACCAAACTCGCGGAGAAGAGTGTTGGTGGATTATACTAGGGGATTTATGTTCCCTAATCCACTTTAAATCTCACATTTTCAATCAATTTCTATTATGTTTTTATATTTTCAATGACTATTAATATTATGGAAATGATTTAAACTCATATACCTAGAATAGGTAAGTTTTTTTAAAAAAATTTAGCAACTCAATTCACCCCCCTCTTGAGTTTTCTATAAGCCATTCTCTAAGACAACAACATTGTGTGTATTTAAATTAGTAACACATAATCTTTTAATTGATTAATTATAATTTCAATGACATCATATTTGTAATGGATTTCATCACAATTCCCATTCATTAACGAATGTTTTAATGTTGTACACCCAATTTTATTCTATAATGTATATACTATCCTTTTAAATGTTATATCCGAACTCCTTTATACTTTATGGTATTTTATGTTTCAATTAATATTATTTAATCCAATGGTATTTTTATTGAAATTTTATAAGTGGTAAATGGATACTTATTTGGTTATATCACTTCTTCAATTATTATATTATGCCAAGATTATGTGTAAAATGAAATTTGTTTTATTTATTTTGAATTTCCACTTTTTTGGTGGATTTAGTTTTTTTATACATAATATCTCTATTGGTTAATCCTCAAATTTAATGATATGATCTTTATAAGGGTTATTTATATCAAATATTTCTTATTTTGGACAAATGTTTTTGTTATGAACCTATCATATTTTATAATATGAATATACTATCTATTGAGATGTAATATTATAAATGAACCTTTGATCATGATATTGAAAGTTCCTTTGTTATACCCACTTTCATGAGATATTGATTCAAAATTTTCAAGGGTTTCCACAGTCTAAATTTCTATTATTTTAGACATAATTCATGGTATGCGCTATGTTTTATTTTATATGGTGTACTTACCACCCCTTGAATTTTTTTTCAAATATTCTTTGTTGGAAATTATGGGTTCTATAAAATAATATTATGTTACTTTATTTAATGATGTTTATTCAATAATTACCTATGTTTAAAGGGTTTCTCATTTAAAAAATCATTATTTAAGACATATTTTGATTGATGCACCTATATTCATTTATATAGTGTATACATAGACTCTTAACATATAATATCATGGATCTTTTTGTACTCTTGGTATATATGTTCCTTCTTGTTTTCATTCATTCAAATGGTTTTGGTTTTAAATTTCCAAAAATTGGTTTTCTTTAAAAATATTATTTTAAGATTTTTAAAGACTTCTAATGAATGTACTTCTCTAAATTTTGTATCTTATTGAAAAAAATTAATTTTTTAAACAAAAAATATTCCCTTAATATATATTACATGAAGTTTTTTCATGGTTTTAAAATGAAATTTCTTAATGTTTTCTTTATGTGTCACTTTTAAATAACTGTAATAAATTTTAAAAAGACTTTATTTTTAATGTTTACAACACCTAATTTTCCCACTATCATGACAAATATTTATTTTGAATCTTACTTTGAAAGTTTCCAATGATATTTTTGAATAAATTATTTTTCATAATATTTTATTTTTATTTTTCAAAAGTGATTTTCAATATGGAAAGATAATTTTCTTCAAGAATGTTTTTAATTATATTTTTATGGTATTTATATTCATCAATGACAACAGCCCATGATTTTACTTATGATCCATATTGAATATGTTGAGATGATATCATCCTAATTATTTATTTAGATGGATTATGATTATTTCAAAGAGATTATTATGGAACCGGTTTTATTGCATGGGTAAATCAAGCTATGAAAGAACAATGGTTATTGTTATATTGAAAAAAGAAAACTTTCATGTGTTATGATTATATTATGTTCCATTAACATTGTTTATAATGTATGATTATCCTGATATATCTCTCAAATTAATTGGGTAATGATAAAAGAGTTGATTGAATATAATTAAATCCTAAGAGACAACAAAGTTAACTGATTAAAAAGTTATTTATAATAGATTATGGGTATTAAATAAGTAAAAGTTATCTATTTCATAAGGTGTTTTAAAGGGTTTTATGAATTTAATGTTCCAGGATTCCAACATTTTTGATTTATGATTTCTATGATTTTTCGTTGTTCATTTGATCAAGATTGATATCACATGGCTAATGATTATTGATTATCAGGAATATTTCCTTTGATAAATCTTTATTCCACGTCACATGTTTTATGATATATATTTTGATTGTTATGAATTATCTTATGTCATGATCATGCACTTTGATTGTATCATCATAGCCTTATGCTCATCTTATAAGAATTTCCAATTGGTAATTATTATGATTACTTTTATTGAGTATTTGAGCTCCCCATTTCTCATGTTTCCATTTACCTAGATTTTTAAGAATGATTTTATGTTTGTTTTTCCTAATAATGTTACTATATTTGAAGAACTTAGTGGTATATGATGTATATTTTTATAAACCAATTATTTATTTATCCTAGTTATTTTATTACTGTTTTTCATGATTATCTAAAACTGTAAATCTAATGATCCTTGGGTATGTAAGTAATATAATATTTCCTTTTAATGCTGTAGATTTTTTATGGATAAAATTGGGTCACATTTGTTAGCATCAAGGCCATAAGAATAAAGATAACGTTTTAGCAAAATATTTGAGAGTGTGAGTCTGGGGCTGTTGTATTCATGCTTATAGAAAAATATGATTCTTACATAGACTATGAAAATTATTACAAATCTTGAAAAATCATACTTATATATACATTTACATGATGTTCATACAACCATTGAAATTATAGTTATATAGAAAAACTTAACAAATTTTCATCTCCAAACAGAAATATAGAAATTCTTAGAACCCTAATAGGACCACTTCAAAATATATCAAAATAAATTCACGGTGACTCAAAAAAATTATAAATAACTTTTCAAGAGTATCTAATTATTATTAACCAAAATTTAAACAAATGAAAATTATTAGTAACTCAAATATCACTTCAATATGATCTTGGTTGTATGACACAAAAATGAATGGTAATTACAAAGTTACTTGCTGATATCAATGAATTACTTGAAGCATGATCATAATGGATTCTATTTATACTAACCATATCTATTCCTTACATAAAATAGACATGGGATGATATAAATCATTAAATAACAATGATTCCACTACCTCAAGTAATCATGGAATTATGAACTTGTTTTCAATGAACAAGGATCAACATCACCATTAAAAAACTTATACGCCATTGTAAAAATTAAAAACATATGATGGTGAAAATAGATAATAAATAACTAATATATGTGTAATTAATGATTATAATTGAATTGCACAAAAATTAATATATATGAATAAGTTTATAAAATAAGTTATTAAAATGGTTATGAATAAATTCTCATCTAGGGGAATCGAATGTTTTTCTTTTTTAAAACACCATAAATTTCTTATACTTTAGTAATTTATGGAGTTTTCATGTCTCATTACTATTTTACCTCTCTTCAGTTCAAAACTCAAGCCAAATATTTTATATAAGTGGGTGAAACCTTATATCTTCTTATTAAACATATATCTTTTTCCTATATGTTCATATTATTTATTTTGTTTTATAAAAGTCCTTATATATACCTAAATGATTGCTTAAGGACATTTTTTGTTTTCTTTAAATTTATATACAAAATCATAGAAGGGATAAATTTAAATTTTTTTGTATGGATATTTAATATTGATTTGACTTTATTTACAACAGTTTAAAAATAATATTCATTTTTAATTATTTCCACATGAATAATTTTTCCCACTATTATATCCATTTTTTATTAATATTCATTTCTAAGAGTTCATGGTTTTATAAAAGTAATTTTTATCCTATTTTTTTTTTAAATATTTTTTTAAACAAACATAATAAAAAGAAAATGATATTTCATATTATTTTCAAAGAAATTATTTAATACTCTTACGAACCATTTTCCATATATATCAATATAATTTAATGGTTTTTATACACCATTTGGGATATTAATTAATGATACCGTCCACTATTTCCCTCTAGATGTATAATAATCATCATTTTTGGAAATCATTATGAAACCCATATCTTTCACATAGGTTAATTAAGCTGTGATAAAATTATGAATGTTTTCATGTTCTTATAGAACACACGTGTATAGTTTATTAATATATGATGGGTGGGTCAATTATAAACCTATAATTAAGTAGGTAAATTTTTATATTTCATGAGATAAGGTTGTGGTACATAGATGGTTATCTCAATCCCAAAATGTTTTGGAACATGGGTGGTTATCCCAATCCCAAAAATTTACACATGTGGTTCACCAAGACTACTATATTATGGGAAGGTGGTAATCCTATTCCATTATGTGATGATGTATCAATGGACAAACTTGATTCATCTTCTATGATCATATTCATGCCATATTATTATGTTATGAATTATTTCTATGTCATGATCATATATTATTGAATCATGTTTCCAAAATACCAAGACTCGTGTTTTATGAAAAAATACATATGTCATGATTTATGATTCATGATATACGTTTTATTGGTTATGATTTACCTTTTTTATATTCATGTTCCTTGATTATACCCTCATACCCACATGTTAATCTTATGATTATTTTTTATCTTATAATATTATCTCTTATGTTTACTATTATAGAGCATCTGATCTCATCATTTTCACATGTTTCCATTCCCCAAGTAATGGATAATATTATTATGTATGTTATTCAAACAAGGATATCATGTTTTGGGAATTTTTTGGAAAATATTGGAGAATTAATATAAATAATAATATTATATAGATAATCTCCAAAGACACTGAGACTATAGGTTTTTGGGTGTGATTTAACATGATATGTTAGAAATATTTATTTAAAATGATGATATATATATATATGTAATGATCTATTTGTCATGGTTAGTACCATAGAATAGACATAAAATTTGTATTTTAACACTTGATCTAGGAGTGTGGGTCTGGGTGATTAATTAGATATCAAAGTGAGTTTTAGTTATTTTTGGGGTTAGGTTATGACGAATAAGATGATATAACTTAAAACAACTTATGACGAATTAATAGTGATGCAGGATGCACTTAAAATTTCAAAAGTTAACATAAAGGTGTCATAATTTACGACACCTTAGGATTGATTTTAATTTTTATATGTTTGCTTACTATAATTATTATTTCCTGATTCCCACATTATCCTTTTATGTTTTAGTTAATGGTTGGAAATATGATGTATAATTTTAATAATGAGTTTGATGGACAATATATTGACTTCCCCAATTACAAACCAAATGGGATGGGATCTAGTGTTTAAAATATTATAGTTATGCTTACCCAACTATCTCAATATATGATTAACAACACCAACCATTTTAAAATTCTAAACACACCAAATAAAATAAAAATGGAGTTTTATAGAAGTTCTATGATAGATTCCATGGAGGAAAGAAGATTAAACTGCCTACATGTCAATAATACTGGAATAAGTACCCAAGGGAATGTATAAAAAGAACTAAAACATGTTTAATGTGTGGAAAATTATGGAATAGAGAAATAAACTACTGAGAAAAAATAAATATTTTAGTTAACATGATAGAGGAAAATATAGTTCTTCCTAGAAACCATTAAAAATTCAATGTTTTAAATTTAAGAAATTGGGAAATTATGAAAATAAGTGCATCAAACCAAGGGTTATTGATGATAATCAATTTTAGGAACCTACCAAGACAAGGGAAGAAGGTAAAACCTATAAAATCATGACCACCGAAGTATATTATAAAAATGAAGTGGTGAAAGGTAAAATTAAAATCCACTCAAGAAATATAAATGTATTTTTTAATTCTAGTTCTACCCACTACTATATATCCATAATGTTTTCAAAGAGAATTAAATCACCACCTCAATGGAAAGATTTTTAGTTATCAATGTGAACTCCTCCTGGTATAATTATTTCACACCAAGTATATAACTCCTCTCCAATAAAATTTATGGGAATGTGATTCTTATAATTCTTATAATTCTCAATTTTGTCAAATTTTATGTTATTTTACCATAGATTGAAAATATCTACATGAATTCCATATTAAATGCTGGGATAATGAAGTCACATTTCATATACTAGATCAACCTATGATATTTTATTAGTTCAAGGTTGACTATGAATACACTATGTGAATTACTTACATTATATGGGTCTTAACACCCAACCAAATGGTGTATTTAGCTCAATTGATTGGGGAGAAACTCAATATTAGGGAAAAGTCTATTATGAGGGAAAATATTATTTTATAAGACTTAACTAAGATAGAGAGGTATATATATCATTATAAATTATATCTTAATTCTTGTCTATGTTATGGATACCCTCAAATATTTTCAATTGTCATAGATAATTAAAATGTTAAAAATGCAATTTATTTTGGGGGAGAATGAAATAACATAGGATTTAAGAAACAATTTATCCCTTAAACCACTTGTCAATAATTCAAAAATATTTTTTTATTGCTGAACATGAGTATAAAATTAGACACACAAGATATAAATGAAACAAACAACACTATATTCACTCATAATGGAACATTTCAACAATAGTACACGAAACATTATATTATGACGATAATTACACACCATGTATGAAAAATCCCTTAAAAGTGAAAAAATTAAATTGGGGAAATAAATAGAAAAGAATAATATTTTTACAACTATGAAATTCAATGGATCATGTTTACACGTAAGAATTAAAATTAGTAGAACTAAACCTAAAATGATAAAAAAACATAATGAATGGGGAATAAATGTTGTAAAATGAAAAAATAAAACCAAAGGATTGATAACTATGATTTGATAAGACATAATGTAATGAATTTATATAATCCATGGGGTCAATATAGCCATTATATGGTTTTTTACAAGGGTATATAGTCATGTGGTATAAAACCAGTAAACATCTTACCAGTTTAGAATTATTGGTATATTATTGATATGCATAAAGTTTATTTATATGTTTAAAAGAAATATTTTCATTATAAATAATTTATTTAAAATAAAATAAATGATTTTGGTATAAAATAAAGATATAGAAATCTATTTTTGAAAATAAATTTTCTTCTAAAGAAATTATTTTTGTAAGATATGATTTTTTGTTAAACTTATTAATTTTAAAGAATTATTTCATTAAAATTTATTGATAAAAAATAATTATTAAAACATTAAATAAATTAAACCCTTGAAATAATTAAGTAACAATAAGAAATATTAATTTAACCATTCATGGGAAATAAATTAAAATTTAAAATACGATTTAATTATATATTAAATGGTTTTGATTAAAAATTAAATTTCTCACATTTAGAGCATTAAATTTAATATAATTAATTTTATATACTAAAAAATGAATAAAACATCATTCATTGATTATTAATTAGTCAATAATAATGATAAAATCATTTAATGTTAAAAAATACATATTTTACAAATAACTATTTTCTATGTGTTGTGTTTTTTTATAATATAAAATGATCAAAATTAAAGAATGATTTTAATTAAATATATTTATTATATTTAGATAAATAATTTAATATCCAAACATTTATCATTACTTTCTATGTAATAAGATTAAATTCATTTTTATGCTAAAAAATACATGTTTCCAAATTTTTTTATGTATTATGCATTTTTATGCTAAAAAACTAAATATATCATAGTTTAAGGATGATTATATTAAAATCTAATGTTTATAAGTATATAAAAAAATCACTCATTTAATCATTAGTGACTGATAAGAAACATGAACACTTAATGTTTAAAAAGGCGGTTTTAAAGAATTTTTTTTAAATTAATATTTTATATTTTTATTTAAAAATTTATAATTATAATATTTATAAATTTAATTAGATTAAATGGAGTCCCATTTTTTAATCATAATGTAAAAATTGGTGAAGAATTTTGATTTCATTTTTAATCAAAAAACAAATCCCTGAGGAAACAATTAAGTTACCACTATAAACGTAAAATGAGGTAAAAAGGATTAAACCATGTGGTAAATACTTAAAATATCATGAAATAAAATCTACAAATATTTTATATGAGGGTTTTAATATACTATATCTATTATTGTACAATTTGTTTCCACTTTCCTTATAAAATGGAATCCTTAGACATTAACTAATTAATATTTCTAGAAATGCCACTCAAAACTCTCATATAAAAGGACCCATCCTTTAAAACTTAAAAAATACTCAAACCATTAGGTTCTATATTTAATACCTACCTATTTTTACACTAATAAATACTTATTATCACTGTGAGAACCTTGACATTCTTTGGTATCTATTTTGACTTTAAGGGGACGTTGGAAAATTTCATAATATATATCAATGTATTGAATCACTAGATAATTTTGTAAACTTAGTTTTATCCTACTAAAGAATTATCTGACTTTACATTTTGGGGTAATGAAAATCCTGAAAGTGTACTATGAAAGTCTTGTGAAGTTTTCCTCATATTCCCCAATGAATTCATCATCTTTTTTTATTGAGGGAAATAAAATACCTTTCCATTTTAGTTTGGATTGTGTGAGGAAAATAATTTTTAAAATTCCTTCCACCACATTACTTCAATATCTTCCTCAAGATTCATATTCTTGATCAATGTCCACCACCGATCAGAGTTCCCCTCCATATGACAAACACTGAGTCTAACCTTACCTTTCTATGAACATTCAAGTATATAAAATATATTATCAATGGATTTAATGCATTATTTCTCAATTAATGGATTAGATGATCAATTGAAAGTCAGACGCATTTTCTGCATAAAAGAATCAATAACAACTTGTTATTTCTTAAGAGGATTTGAGAATTCCTCTTGATTTAGGGTTCTATTTATAACCTAATTTAACTAAGAGAGTATCATCAAAAAGTTAAAAATTACTTCTCCCATTGGATTGGGCATCTCATTTGGATAGTCATCACATTGTCCTACACATTTGTTGTTTTCTCAGTTCCTCCTATTTTGTCCATTTGCTAGAATAAAGGGAAATTCAGAGATGAGTACTTTTAAAATATTAAACACATAATTGGGAACCCAATATCATTAAGGGTATAATTTATAAATGACATTTATTTCATTAACTTATGGATTTTTTTGGCCTCAATCTATGTTATCCACGATATATTTTCTAACATAGACACTTATGATATTTTTTCCACTTAATATATATCCGTAAGGAGCTTGTGAATTTACTAACGAATATCTTCTGGGAGTGTCAAAATATGTATGCAATAAGTACTATTTTCATGCACTAGTTCCTGATCACGTTTAGATCAATATAGTGTTTTAGGGTATTATCCCTAGGTATATCTTTCCCTGATCCACATACACTTATAGTATATAAAAGCGGATGTATTTTCTTGGAAACCACTTAATCAATAATTTAACAAAATTTAGGTATGTATTATTATGTTTAGTATTATCCCTAAGTCTTCTTCTATAGTTTTCTAATACTAATCCCAAAAATAACTAAACTTTCTTTTGATACCAACTATAACAACCCTTTTCTTTATTAAACATTAAACCCTAATTTTTTAAAAAAGATGAAACATATTACAACATAGAATATTGAGAATTATAGGGTCTTTCATTAATTAGGCATAATACATAACAACATAAAATATGGTTTACAAAACCAATATTGAAAAATTCCTTAACATGCTCATAATATTCCATCGTACTTAAAACTACATGGGATAACCTGAGGATATACATAAGAAAGGGGTGAGCTATAATGCCCAGTAAGTGAATAACATTGAATAACCTGAAGAAAGTGTCTCACTTTAGAAAATAAGTAATTAAATGGTAAATAAAAATATGATAATCATAAACATGAATAAATAGATGGGATTTATATCATGAGAACATAAAATAAACATGAGAAAATGGAAATGAATTTAAACATAACATCATAAACAAGGATAAGAACTAATACATCCTTACATGGGGGAAAATTTCTCATGATTACTTAGGTTCACCCCCTAATAACTTTAATGAAGTCTCATTAGACTAAAAGATTAAAAAATTCATTTAATCCCTATATAATTATGGGCGCACCCATAACTTTCATATCATGTACATGCATAAGTGTGCCATGTTGATCATTGAACATAGGATCATATTTCATCAAATATATTTACATGATCAAGGAGTGTGGAATAAATAAATGTAATTACCCAATAAAATAATTATAGGTATGTCTTGGTGAATGCCATTGAGTTGAAATAGAGATGGTATTCATAATACAAAGGTTTGCCATGGAAAAACTGAAGTGAAATTTTAGCAACATAATGACAGTACTTAAAGATTTATAAAATGGTTTAATGAGAGAAAAATAGGATTTAATCATTTTTAAATCAAATTTATAGTTATTGGAATTTGGAAAATAATATCCCAACAATATTAATTAAAAATAAAAGACATTAAATGAATAAGATGCTTGAATAAAGAGGAGAAGGAAATGATCCCTTACCTTGAGAGGGTGATTCCAAAAGTTTGGGAGGATATTATTAAGAGATTGGGGGAACCTTGAGAGAACTCTATAGAGGGTAGGTAATAGTAATTATGTGATAAAAGGTTTTTTATTTAATAGTAATGACATATTGGGTAGGATTATATAAGAAAAGAGATAAGAGTTCTTCATTAATTCTCAAACTTAGGTTTTGGACATTATATAATAAAGTAATAAAAACAACAACTGTTACAATCATTTTATTCAAATGGAATTTTTTTAATTATTTTATAATTATAAGTATTAATGTATTGAAATATTATCCTTGGTTATGTGTAAGTGATTCATGTTTATAAAGAATAGATTTAAAATCATAAAATATAATATAGATTTTGGAGGATTCATATGGGCTTTATAAAATTATTAAAATAACCTAAAAATCACATTAATTTAAAGGGAAAACATATATTTGGTCATGAATACCATTTAAATAATTTTTTATATCATTTTGGGTCATTAGGATGTCCTAGTAAACACTGTATATTTATAGTGTTTTTATATTTTACCTGAAAATTATATGCTAAGAAAATTATGAAAAATTTACTATCAGGTAATTTTGATGTGTTGATTACAAAAGTAATATTTATTTTATCTAAATAATTTTCTATATATATAATTTTTTATGTTTAAATATAATTGAAATTTATTGATAAATGTAGGGTTTTTGGACAATAAAAATTTTCAAACCCTTATAAAATTTATTTTTGACAACGTAAAATTATATTTGAAACTGTAATTTAAAATATTATTTAATAATAATATTTTTCTAAAAAATATAATTTGTTTCAAAATATTTATTAATTTATCCAAAGGAATGTCTTAGTTGAAATTACATATTATCCAAAAATATAATTTGTTTTTTTTCAAATAAAAAAAATTTATAATATAACAAAAAAAGTTAATATAACTATTATTTTATTGAAAATAAAATATAAATATCCATATTATTTGGGTCTTGATACATATCCATTTATTACACTACAAAACACCTTAAGGGTAAGGTTAAAAATGGAGATATTTTTATGGTGTGGTTCAACGTACATGGTTTGGGTCGTGATCTTGATGAGATTGAACCTATATTGTAAATGGTTTCCTATGTGATTTAGTTATTATATATCATATTGGGATTAGTCAATTTAAAATCCCAATGATTCTATAATTCCTAGAAGCTCTGATAAATGGGTTTTATATGGCACAATCCTACTGGTCGAGGCCATCATTTCCATTTTCTATGTCAACTGGATCTTTCAAAACTCTATATTTTATCTAATCATACAATCACTATTAAATGGCTATATTATCAATGATAATGATGATTAACACTATTTTAAATATAAAAGGATATAATAAAACCAAATACGTGTAAGTGTTTTCTATAATCGTAATACATAATAAGACATTTAATTCAACTAAAAATAGAGTTTTATTATTAAAAGTTTGAGTCATTACACTCACTATAAGTCGAAAATAAATAGTTTTTTAGTATGTATTTTTATAAGATTTAAATTCAGTATTAAATAATATCATTTAAATGTTTCCAAAATAATTTTAAGGTATTTCAAAGGAACTGTATCTCTACCTCTTATTTTTCAAAAAACTTTTGATTTTAATTTAACTTCATATTTAGATGTCGATTTTTCAAATTGGTAATTAGATACGAAAAGAACTTCCACAACCTATCATTTTCTTATAAAATATTTGGTTTCTTATTAATGTAAGAAACAATACTCTGTAGCATTATCAACTATTGAAGTAGAATATATTGCAGCATGAAGTTGTTGGGAAAACATTTTATGGATGACACACACCTTAAAGGATTTTGGATTTAATTTTAATTGTGATATAATAAAATGGGATAATAGTAGTTCTATCAAAATTTTAAAAAAAAATTCAATTTACCATTCAATTAAAAATAAAATTGATCTAAAATATCATTTCATTAGATATGATGCAAAAAAGGTGATATCTCTTTAGAATTCATTTTCACAGTAAATAAATTTTTAGAAATTCTCACCAAACCCTTTTCTATTGAAAAATTTGACTATATTAAATCAAAATTAGTTTTTTTAATTTTAATTGATGTTTATTTATTTTTCTTCATATCATAGTTTTATATTTGAGTAAATATTTTATTCACCTTATTTTATTTAAGTTTTAGAATCACTATTTTGAGTATTAGCCACATAAAAATAGGACACCTAATATTGATTTTAAAATTATTACTCAATACATCACTTCACGATCCCTTGATTACTACAAAATATAAGAAAGTGTGTCAGATCTATGTGTGAAACATTTAAAAACTTTTGAACCCTAATTATTTATACTATCCAATCCTTTTCCCCTAACCCTCCAATATTTTGAATCCTATCATCAATGGATAAAACTAAGTGAACTGATGTCACTTCCTCAAGAAAATTAAAGCATCAAAAGATTTCAAGGAAATTTATAAGTGGACGAGGAATAGATTTTACCTGGCTAGATAGGACAAATATTTTTCTTAAGAAAGTTATTAATTGATAGTTATGGGAATTTTTTTTGATGAAATATGAAAACATTTTGTGTTTGAGAAGGAAGTATGTGAGTTATATGAGACTAAAGTTTTTCAATTTAGTGATAATAATGACTTGGTTACTGTAATAATGAACAAGAAAAGTGTCTCAAAAAATTATTTGGTAATGGGTAAAGCATTCAAGTTCCCTCAAAATGGCTATATAGACATCAATACTCCTTTACACGATGTAGATTAAGTTTTCCCAAAATCAAGAAGTCTATGTTCAGCTCCAAAAATTATGAAAAGAAGACTTTGAAGGACTAGGAACTAGAAAAAAACATTATTATAAATTTCATTTAATATGCCATCTCACAATACAATGGTGAGTTTGAAAAAGTTTTATTTCAAGATATTTCTTCAGGGTATTTGTTTATGATTAAAAGCCTATTAATCTAGAATGATACTTTATGGGATACATATACCATGTATAGAATAAGTTAGTAAATTTATATCCTTTTGGAAGGATGTTAACATTAATATTTTATAAGTTTGGTGTTTTCTTGGATGAGAATACCACAATTCATTTACATGGACTAGAAATGTTGAGTGAAAGTATTTTACTGAGAAATAATTTTTATTTGAGTTATTCTATAAAAAGACTAGTTCTAGTATGTTCTAAAGAAGAAATAATTGTAGACTATGATTCAACTCAAGGGGATTTGTCTCATATGGGTCTTTCTAGTGATGTTATAGTTTCTATAGTTTTTCTTGTTTCAGTAGAAAGTAAAGTTAAAAATATTGATATAAGATATGTTCTTGATAATGAGACTCTTACAGAACATAGAATACAAATAAGAGTTTTTGTTTAGTCTAGAGAATAATATATCCTGAAGTCAGTTCACCATTTGTTTCTAAATCTACTGAACATGATGTTATATCTATTTCTTCTGGTAGAGAAGAGTTGGCCTCATCTATCACAACGTTAGTGAATGTTGTTCAAGTAAGGAACATATTAATGTTGTTGATTGAAATTCCGTTTGTTAAAATATATTAATTTCATTAGATGAGTGGAAGATTTAGAAATGAATATGTTGAGCTAGTTAGTAAAAATGTAACCCACAGAGAAGAATAAGAATAGAGGAATGAAACTCTGTTGGTTTCAAGTAAAATAGTTAGATCAGTTTCTGTAGAACCATCACAAGAGGATAGAACCAATGTTGATATAAATCAATGAGTTGATGACACTAGAGGCACTAAAATTCATCAAGAAACTTTTTCTACTATTAATGATCAATATAAATGATCATCAATGCATAAAACTAAATTATATATGGTTGATGATAGGGTTTGAGAAAGCTACTCAAAGTTTATTTTATAGGAATAATCATTAAAATTTCAGTTGATAGAGTCTATAAATTAAATTATTGCCCTCCTTGATCATTCCATCTAAAATAATTATGCTAAATAATTAAATTTATTAGTTTAGTTTGTGTTTAAAATGTTTTTAATGGGACCCTTTATATAATCCTCAAATCAAGTGGATGTTTTCCCAAGGTTAGAAAGAGTTTCTATGGCAATAGACACAATGAATTATATAATCATCTCAATTTAGTGTGACATTTTAGACAAGGAAGTGATTTATGATCTTCAAATAGAGATAACAAATGAAGTTAGAAGGTTACCAATCTTTCCACAAGAATCTGGTATGTTAATTAATCAATCTAATAAGGAAATCATCACCCCATTACAAGAAAAGGTTCTAGAAGTTAAAAATATTATGTCCCAAGTGTAAAAAGATTTATTTTTTTATAATTACTAGATTACAAAAGATTGACATATCCCTAGAGAATAATTTTAAGTTTTGGAAAATAATTTTGATGATTTACACTATTTGGTTATAAGAAGTTTGAATCAGGTATGCATAGAATATGATGAAGAAGAAGAAGATGTTGATGTATTTATTGAGCCTCCAGAACAATAAGTATATATAAAAGGAAAATAAATAATTTCAGATGATCGTTCGATTGTTATGTTAGATAATTATTATGAAGCATTGAAGAAGTTAATAGTCAATTTATCTAAGAATGGATATATGCAAAACTTCTTTGTAAATTTCTCACAGTGGATATGGAATGGTTTTAAAACACCTTTTTATTACTATAAGAAGAACATGGTAAAAAGGATCGACACTTGTATTGATACATTATTTCAAATTCAAGGGAGATGTCTTCCTAGACCTACTGTCCTTGATTTTTATGCTTCTACTTCAAAAAGGCTAAAGGAAATATTTGACCCTTTTGAAACTTACCAAAGGGAAAATATCAGGTTTGTTGGAGAATTTTATTTTTCAATACCTGAACCATATTCTAAAATATCCTTTATACCTAAAGATAACATTGATATGTTGAGAGCTCAGAAATATTCTTGCAACATCCAATCCACTTCTATAAGGATCACTGAGAGTGATCAAGAAGGACTTGAAGCATCTTTTCAGATGTTTAGTCATACTGTTGGGGAAACAACTTATACTTATTATCCTTAACCTCTTTACCCAATGACCAAACTCTATATTTCAAGAAACCAACTCCAATGAATCGTTTCACATTTTAGAGTTGATACACCTTCACAATTTGTGTTCCTAGTTGCCTAGTTGGATGGGTATTTTATAATCATTTGGATCATGTTTAGTTGAATGGTTTTCCTAAAAAATTTGATTTTTTGCATTATTAGTTTTCATGTTTTAAACAATTTTCACTTTTATATCAAATTTTTCATGAATATTTTTTAAATATGTGTTTATCGTGTTTTTAGAATTTATTTATAATTCTTATCTTATAATTTCTTTCTCTCTTTCCTTTATATTATACCATTTTTTGAATCTGTTTATCTATATGGTAAATATGTTTCTATTTTACTATTAGTATATATTCTGTATTCCTATTTTATGTTTTAGTTTCCTTAATTTATTAATGATATATACTTATTATTTTTGTTAACAAAACTTCAGGCCAAATTGTATTCAAAATTGGTATTATTAACTATTTATAAATTTTAATGATTAATAATGAATTTATTTCCTTATTCAAATTATTTTTGATATCAAAAAAGGGGATAAGAAAACAGAGAATAGAAAAACTTAAATATTTTTAAATAAATTTAATTTAGGAGAAGAAAAATGTGAATATGAAAACTTATAATATAAATTTATTCTAAGATGAAGAAGAAGAAAAAGGAAAAACCATAATTTAAAGTTTCATTTCAAGGGGATAAGAATAAAAAACTTATAAGATTATTTTAAATATCCTTTTGTACTTTTTTGTCTATTGAATGGGTTTTGTAATCATAAATAAAGGGGATATTATTGGACATAATTATGTTATTCTAATATACCTCATTTTTATATGTTTTTATGATTGAAAAAGTACCTATTTTTATTCTAATGAGTTAATATTAAGTTATTCAGATTATATTTTTATCAAATTAATTTATCACATGTTAACTCTAAAAGTGTTTATCTTACACCATGTAAAATACTCATTCTACAAAAAAGTATTTTGTCTTACAAGAATTGATGTTCGGAAAAAATATCTTCCATATATTTAGAATTAGAAAAATCCAAGTTGGGTATTTATATTACTATATAAGATATTATCTTATTAAGTGAATGATTGAGTTGCTGCTTACGTAATTCAAAATGAAGTTATAAAAAGTTTTTATCTTATGAAAATGATATTGGAATAATATTATCTTATGAATTTTAGAATAAGTTTTGAAATTTAAGTATCCCACTTTGTAACATATTTATCTTATGGTAAAAAATTATACTATGAAATCTTGAATTAAGTTTATCTTATGCTCCGAAGAAGAAAATGATATGTTTTATCTTACAAAGATTCTCAAAAGTTTATTTTATGAGAATGGTACTAGTATTTGGGTATCTTATGAAGAATTAGATTTTATCAATAATGTCATGATTTATTTCATAATCTCTTGATAATTCATTTCATGATTTTAGAACATATCAGAAAAGGGATTGTTCATTTAAGGAATGATCAATTTGTACAATGTGTCATTTTTATACGAATGGAAATATTCAAAGAAAAATATCTCCAATAGTGACATTATATAAGTTTATTATATATTTAGAAAGAATGGATCCATTCCATTAATATCCTATCATATAAAATTTTCAATAGATTATCAACTTTACCATTATGATTTTCTCGCTCCTTAAGTTCAAAATCCAAGAGAATGTATGAAAGTAAGAGTTATCCACTGCATAAGAGATCATGAGAAAAAGGATATAACACATGTACATGCAATTAATCTAATAACAATAAGGAAGAACAACTATATATAAACAAGATCATATACATCATTGGCCTGCTTCATATTCATATCTACAATTTGCAATCAAATATCAGCATTAGTTGTGACTTTAAGACTATAATAATTTAAACTCATTATAAGTGATTGTGTTAAGTCCATGTATAGGTCTTGTGAAGGTAGATCCTGGTTGAATGATCTTGGACCTTTGTAATAATTGACAGTTATATATACTCAACAGGGAGCCTCCAAAAAAGTGTTGTTGTAGTGAAAATCACCAAACTCGCGGATACGAGTGTTGGTGAATTAGGCTATGGGATTTCTGTTCCCTGAACCACTTTAAATCTCACATTTTCAATCAATTTTCATTATGTTTTTATATTTTCAGTGATGATTAATATTAAGTGAAATATTTAAACTCTCATACCTAGAAGAGGTATGTTTTTTTGTAAAACTTTTTTGGAACTCATTTCACCCACCTCTTGAGTTTTCTATTAGCCATTCTCTAAGACAACAATATTGTGTGTATTTAAATTTGTAAAACATAATCACTTCATTGATTAATTATAATTTCAATGACATCATCTTTTTAATGTATTTCATCACAATTTCCATTCATTAAGGAATGATTTGATATTATTAACATAATTTCTTTTCTATGATGTATATACCATCCTTTTAAATGTTATATCTGAACTCCTTTATACTTTATGGTATTTTATGTTTCAATTAATATTATTTAATCCAATGGTATTTGTATTGAAATTTTTGTGGTAAAGGGATTCTTATTTGGTTATATCACTTCTTCATTTATTATATTATGCCAAGATTATGTGTAAAATGAAACTTGTTTTATTTATTTTGTATTTCCACTTGTTTTTTGGTGGATTTAATTTTTTTATAAATAATATATCTATTGGTTAATCCTCAAATTTAATTATATGATCTTTATAAGGGTTATCTATATCAAATATTTCTTATTTTGGACAAATGTTTTTGTTATGCACCTATCATATTTTATAAGATTAATATACTATATATTGAGATGTTATATTATAAATGAATATTTGATCATGATATTAAAAGTTCCTTTGTTATACCCACTTTCATGAGATATTAATTCAAATTTTTTATGGGTTTTCACGATCTCAATTTCAATTATTTTAGACATAATTCATGTTATGCACTATGTTTTGTTTTATATGGTGTACTTACCACCCCTTGAATATTTTTTCACATATTCATTATTGGAAATTATGGGTTTTATAAAATCATATTATGTTCCTTTATTTAATGATTTTTATTCAATAATTACCTATGTTTAAAGGGTTTCTCATATAAGAAATAATTATTTAAGACATATTTAGATTGGTGCACCTATATTAATTTATATAGAGTATACAAAGACTCTTAACATATAATATAATGGATCTTTTTGTACTCTTGGTATATATGTTCCTTCTTATTTTCATTCTTTCAAATAGTTTTTGTTTTAAATTTCCAAAAAGTGGTTTCCTTTAAAAACATTGTTTTAAGATTTTTAAATACTTCTAATGAAACTATTTCTATAAATTATTTTTCTTATTTAAAAAAAATTATTTTCTAAACAAAAAATATTCCCTAAATATATTTTATATGATGTTTTTGAAGGTTTTAAAATGAAATTTCTTAATGTTTTTTTTATGGGTCACTTTTGACTATCTATATTAAATTTTAAAAATAATATTTATTTTTAATGTTTACAACATGTAATTTTCCCATGATCATGAAAATTATTTTTTTTGAATCTTACTTTGAAAGTTTCCAATAATATTTTTGAATAAATTAGTTTTCATAATATTTTATTTTTATTTTTCAAAAGTGATTTTCAATATGGAAAGATAATTTTCTTCAAGAATTTTTTTAATTATATTTTTATGGTATTTATATTCATCAATGACAACAGCCCATGATTTTATTTATGATCCATATTGAATATGTTGAGATGATATCTTACTAATTATTTATTTAGATGGATAATGATTATTTCAAAGAGATTATTATAGAACCTGTTTTATTCTATGGGTAAATCAAGCTATGAAAGAACAATGGTTATTGTTATATTGAAAAAAGAAAACTTTCATGTGTTATTATTATAATATGGTCCATGAACATTGTTTATAATGTCTGATTATCCTGATATAGCCCATGATAATGGGAGATCCTGATATATCTCTCAAATTAATTGGGTAATGATAAAATAGTTGATTGAATATAATTAAATCCTAAGAGAAAAGAAAGTTAACTGATTAATAAGTTACTCATAAGAGATTATGGGTATTAAATATGTAAGTTTATCCATTTCATAAGGTGTTTTTAAAGGGTTTTATGAATTCAATGTTCCAAGATTACAAATTTTTTTATTTATGATTTCTATAAATTTCAATTCTTCATTTGATCAAGATTGATATCACATGGATAATGATTATTGATTGTCAAGAATATTTCCTTTGATAAATCTTTATGCCATGTCACATGTTTTATGATCTATGTTTGGATTGGTATGAATTATCTTATATCATGATAATGCACTTTGATTGTATCATCATAGCCTTATGCTCATGTTATGAGGATTTCCATTTGTTAATTCTTATGATTTTTTTAATTGAGTATTTGAGACCACCATTTCTCATGTTTCCCTTTCCCTAGATTTTGAATAATTATTTTCAATTTGTTTTTCTTAATAATGTTACTAGATGCGAAGAACTTAGTGGGATATGATATATATTTTTATAAAAATATTATTTATTTATCCTAGTTATTTTATTAGTGTTTTTCATGATTATCTAAAACTCTAAATATAATTATCCTTGGGTATGTAAGTTATATAATATTTACTTTTAATGTTGTAGATTTGTTATGGTTGAAATTGGGTCACATTTGTTGGCATCATGGCCAGAAGAATAAAGATAATGTTTTAGCAAAATATTTGAGAGTGTGAATCTGGGGATATTGTATTCATGCTTATAGAAAAATTTGATTCTTACATAGACTATGAAAATTATTACAAAGCTAGAAAAATCATACTTATATATCCATTTAGATGATGTCCATACAACCATTGAAATTATAGTTATATAGACAGACTTAGTTAATATTCATCTCCAAATAGAATTATAGAAATTCTTAGAACCCTAATAGGACCCCTTTAAAATATATCAAAATAAATTCAAGGCAACTCAAATAAATTATAAATAACTTTTCAATAGTATTTAATTATTATCAACCAAAATTTCAACAACTGAAAATCGTTAGTAACTCGAAGATCACACCAATATGATCTTGGATGTATGACACAAAAATGAATGGTAATTACATAGTTACTTGTTAATATCAATGAATTAATTAAAGCATGATCTTAATGGATTCTATTTATACTAACCATATCTATTCCTTACATAAAATGAACATGGTATGATAATAATAATTAATGAAAAACGATTCCACTACCTCAAGTAATCAGGGAATTATGAACTTATTTTCAATGAACAAGGATCAACATCACCATTAAAAAAGTTATACACCATTATAGAAATTGAAAACATATGATAATGACAATAGATAGCAAATAACTAATATATGTGTAATTAATGATTATAATTTAATTTTATAAAAATTAACATACATGAATAAGTTTATAAAATAAGTGATTAAAATGGTTATGAATAAATTCCCATCTAGGGGAATTGAATGTTTTTACTTTTTAGAATGCCATAAATATCTTCTACTTTGGTAATTTATGGAGTTTTCATGTCTCATTAATATTTTACCTCTCTTAAGTTCACAATTCAACCCAAATTTTTTATGTAAGTGGGAGAAACCTTATATCTTCTTATTAAAAATATATCTTTTTCCTCGATGTTCATATTATTTATTTTGTTTTATAAAAGTACTTATATATACCTAAATGATTGCTTAAGGAAGTTTTTTTTTCTTTTAATTTATATAAAAAATCTTGGAAGGGATAATTTTAACATTTTTTGTATGGATATTTAATATTTATTTGACTATATTTAAAACAGTTTAAAAATAATATTCATTTTTAATTGTTTCCACATGAAAATTTCTTCCCACTGTTATATCCATTTTTATGAATATTTCTTTCTAAGAGTTCATGGTTTTATAAAAGTAATTTTTATCCTCTTTTTTTATAAAATATTTTCTTTTAAACAAACATAATAAAAAAAGGATATTTTATATTATTTTCAAAGAAATTATTTAATGCTCTTACAAAATGTTTTCCATCTATATCAATATCATTTAATGGTTTTTATACACCATTAGGGATATTAATTAATTATACCATCCAACATTTCCATCAAGATGTATAATGATCATGATTTTTGGAAAACATTATAGAACCCATATCTTTCTCATAGGTTAATTAAGCTGTGATAAATTATGAATGTTTTCAAGTTCTTATAGAACACATGTGTATAGTTTATTAATATATGATGGGAGGGTAAATTATAAACCTATAATTATGTAGGTAAATTTTTTATATCTCATGAGATAAAACTGTGGTACATAGGTGGTTATCCCAATCCCAAAATTTTGTGGCACATGGGTGGTTACCCCAATCCCAAAAATGTACACATGTGGTTCGCCCAAGCCTACTATATTATGGGCAGGTGGTAATCCTAGTCCATTATGTGATGATGTATCAATGGACAACCTTGATTCATGTTCTATGATCATATTAATTCCATATTATTATGTTATGAATTATTTTTATTTTATTATCATATATTATTGAATCATGTTTCCAAAATACCAAGACTCATGTTTTATGAAAAAATACATATGTCATGATTTAGGATTCATGATATACGTTTTATTGGTTATGATTTACCTTTTTTATGTTCATGTTCCATGATTATACTCTCATACCCACATGTTCATCTTATGATTATTTTTTATCTTATATTATTATCTCTTATGTTTACTATTACAGAGCATCCGATCTCACCATTTTCACATGTTTCCATTCCCCAAGTAATGGAGAATATTATTTTGTATGTTATTCAAAGAAGGATATAATGTGTGGGGAATTTTGTGGAAAATATTGAAGAATTAATATAAATAAGAATATTATATAGATAATCTCCAAAGTCCCTGAGACTATAGGTTTTGGGGTGTGATTTAATATGATTTGTACAGAATATTTATTTAAAATGATGCAATATATATGTATGTAATGATCTACTCATCATGGTTAGAACCATATAATAGACATAAAATTTGTATTTTAACACCTGATATAGGAGTGTGGGTCTGGGTGATTAATTATATAGCACAGTGAGTTTTAGTTATTTTTGGGGTTAGGTTATGACGAATAAGATGATATAACTTAAGAAAACCTATGACGAATTAATAATGATGCATGATGCACTTAAAATTTAAAAATTTAACATAAAGGTGTCATAATTTAGGACACCATGGGATTGATATTTATTTTCATATGGTTTCTTAATTTAATTATTATTTCATGATTCCCACAGTAACCTTTTATGTTTTAGTTAATGGTTGGAAATATGACGTATAATTTTAATAATGAGTTTGATGGACAATATATTGACTTACCCAATTATCAACCAAATGGGGTGGGATCTAGTGTTTAAAATAGTATAGTTATGATTACCCAACTACCTCAATATATGATTAAAAACATCAACAATTTTAAAATTCTAAACAAACAAAATAAGATAAAAATGGAGTTTTATAGAAGTTCCATGATAGATTCCATGGAAAAAAGAAGATTAAAATTCATACATTTCAATAATACTAGAATAAGCACCCAAGGGAATGTATATAAGGAACAAAAATATGTTTTATGTATGGAAAAGTATGGAATAGAGAAATAAACTACTAAGGAAAAATAAATATTTTAGTTAACATGATAGATTAAAATATAGTTCTTCCTAGGAACCATTAACAATTAAATTTTTTAAATTTATGAAATTGGGAAATTATGAAAACAAGTTCATCAAACCAAGGGTTATTGATGATAATCCATTTTAGGAACCTCCCAAGACAAGAGAAAAAGGTAAAACCTATAAAATCATGACGACCAGAGTAGATTATGAAAATGAAGTGGTGAAATGTAAAATTAAAATCCACTCAAGAAATATAAATGTATTGTTTAATTCTAGTTCTACCCACTACTCTATATCCATAATTTTTTCAAAGGGAATTAAATCACCAACTGAATGGAAATATATTTAATTATCAATGAGAAATCATCTTAGTATGATGATTTCACCCCAATTATATAACTCCTCTCTAATAAAAGTTTGTGGGAATGTTATTTCTATAATTCTTATTATTCTCAATTTAGTCAAATTTTATGTGATTTTTCCCATGGATTGAAAATATCCACAACAATTCCATATTAAATGTTGGGATAATGAAGTCACATTTAATATCCTAGATCAACCTATGATATTTTATTAGTTCAAGGTTGACTATGAACAAACTATGTGAATTACATCCATTATATGGGTCTTAACACCCAACCACATGGTGTATTTAGCTCAATTGATTGGGGGAGAAACTCAATATTAGGGATATATCTATGATGAGGGAAAATATTATTTTATAAGACTTAACTAAGATAGAGAGGTCGATATATCATTAGAAATTATATCTTAATTCTTGTCTATGTTATGGATACCCTCAATTTTTTTTAATTGTCAGAGATAATTAAAATGTAAAAAATGCAATTTATTTAGGGGGAGAATGAAATAACATCAGATTTAAGAAATATTTTCACCCTTAAACAAAATGTCAATAATTCAATTTTTTTTATTTATGAAAATGAGTATAAAATTAGACACAAAAGATATAAATGAAATGAACAATACTATATTAACTCATAATGGAACATTTCAACAATAGTACATGAAACCTTATATTATAACGATCATTACATGCCATGTATGAAAAATATTTTAAAAGTGAAAAAATTAAATTGGGGAAATAAATAGAAAAGAATAATATTTTTACAACTAAGAAATTCTACGGATCATGTTCACGCTTGAGAATTACCATTAGTAGAACTAAACCTAAAATGATAAAAAATATAATGAAAGGAGAATAAATGTTGTAAAATGAAAAAATAAAACCAAAGGAATAATAAGTATGATTTGATAAGACATAATGTAATGAATTTATATAAGTCATGGGGTCAATATATCCATTATATAATTTTTTTACAAGGGTATATAGTCATGTGGTATAATACCAGTAAATATCTTACCAGTTTAGAATTATTGGTATATTATTGATATACATAAAGTTTATTTATATGTTTAAAAGAAATATTTACATTATATATAATTTATTTGAAATAAAATAAATGATTTTGGAATAAAATATAGGGATAGTAATCCATTTTTGAAAAGAAATTTATTTTAATGAAATTATTTTTGTAAGATATGATTTTTTTTAAAAATTATTACTTTTGAAGAATGATTTCAATAAAATTGATTGATAAAAAAGGATTATTAGAAAATTAAATAAATTAAACCCCTGAAATAATTAAGTAACTATAAGAAATATTAATTTAATCATTCATGGGAAATAAATTATGATTTAAAATTTGGTTTAATTATATATTAGCATTAAATTTAATATAATTAAATTATTTATACTACATAATGAATTAAACATCATTCATTGATTATTAATTAGTCAATAATAATGATAAAATCACTTAATGTTAAAAAATACCTATCTCACAAATAACTATTTTCTATTTGTTGTGTTTTTCTATAATATAAAATGATCACTATTAAGGAATGATTTTAATTAAATTTATTTATTATATATAAATAAATAATTTAATATCCATCAATTTATTATTAATTACTATGCAATAAGATTAAATTCATTTTTATGCTAAAAAATACATGTTTCAAAAAAATGTTTTTATGTATTATGAATTTTTATTCTAAAAATATAAATGTATCATGGTTTGAGGATGATTATATTAAAATTTAATGTTTATAAGCATATAAAAAAAATTCACTCATTTAATCATTAGTGACTGATATGAAACACAAACACTTAATGTTGAAAAAGCTGGTTTTAAACAAAAAACAATTTTTTTTATTTATATTTTATGTATATATTTAAAAATTTATAATTATAATATTTATAAATTTAATTATATTAAATGGAGTCCAATTTATTAATCATAATTTAAAAATTGGTGAAAAAGTTTGATTTTATTTTTAATCAAAAAACAAGTCACTAAGGAAACAATTAAGTTACCACTATAAAGGTAAAATTAGGTAAAAAGGATTAAACCATGTGGTAAATACTTAAAATATCTTGAAATAAAATTTACAAATAGTTTATATGAGGGTTTTAATATACTATATCTATTATTGTACAATTGTTTTTCACTTTCCTTATAAAATGGAATCCTTATACATTAAATAATTAATATTGGTAGAAATGCCACTCAAAACTCTTATATAAAAGGACCCATCCTTTAACAATTAAAAACCACTCAAACCATTAGTTTATATATTTAATAATTACCTATTTTTACTCTAATAAATACTTATTATAATTTTCATAGATTTTTATTCCAAGAAAAAGGCTTAATCCTTTACTTTGAAGGAACCTATGTTGAGAAGGAGAGAATTCATCAAAGTTAGTACCAAGTTATTCACCATATTTTTCAATTAAAATTTCAACTAAAGTATCTATAAATAACATTACACACTATAATTATTTTGTAATAACATAATATTTCCTATAAAAAATTATATTACTATAATATAACTCTATACTCTTGCTCATTTATTAATTTAACATGTTCTTATTTGGGTTGGATCAACCACCTTTATAAATAGTGCTATACCAATATCATAATTATCATCATGAATAAGTGTCAATAAATATATATATGTGATATATTATATTAAATATTAATTTATTTCATGAATATGATTTTATAAGGATGACATAAAAATGTATGGTCATTATAAAGTAACTTTGTTTATTGGTAAATTACTTAAAACATGGTCATCATAGATTCCTTTTTCACAAACTATATGATGGATCGGATCCCTCGGCCCAGCAATATTGTCCGCTCTGGCCCAGTTGTTATCCCAGGCCTCACGGCTTTAAAACGCGTTGCTGAGGGGAAGGTAGGCACGGGAATTTCAAGCACCCACCAATCTCCCTCCACAACCGATGTGGGATTGGTTACCGGGGCACAGGCGCCAACAATCCTGGCGGGGGCCCAACAATCCTGGACCCAGGACACAACATCCCCCCCCCCCAAGCCCACACCGGTCCCGAGACCAACCACCCTCTGATACCAATTGATGCAAAATATGTCCGTGGGCTTCTGTATAGTTCCGGTTAGTGTCCAGGGCTTCCTTGGCCTTTATTTATAGGCATGGAACCCTTGGGGAGGCTTCGGAGCAGTTGGAAGGGCTTAAAGAGCCGTTGGGAGGCAAGTGGAGCAGCCTGGTCAAAGCTCCAACGGCTAGTTTGACTGGCTCCACCGGCTGGCCGGTACAGTCCCACCGGTTGGCCGGTGTTTGCAAAATGGCATTGGATTCCTGTCCAGGGGCCACCGGTCGACCGGTGCCAGAGCCACCGGCTGGCCGGTGGCAAGACAGTAGCTTGCACTGTTTGGAGAGGGGACCACCGGCTGGCCGGTGCTTGGCCACCGGTTGGCCGGTGTGGAGGCAGTGGCTCTGCCTTGAATGCAGGTGCCACCGGCTGACCGGTGGTGAAGCCACCGGCTGACCGGTGGAGCCTGGCAGTGGGCAATGCCTCTGCCAGGTCCACCGGCTGGCCGGTGCTGTCACACCGGTTGGCCGGTGGACTGAATTTCAGTCCATTTTGCCAGCTTTCTTGGGCCAATCCTTTGGCAATCTCTTGCCTATCATCCACAACACTTAAAACACAATATTAGATAAATAAGAAGGTGATTGTGATCATGAAAATCAAACAACGAGGGGAACGAGATGTACAACACTATACCCATAAATTCTATCAAAAGAAAATGATAAAACATATGTAATTGAAGAAATATTATTCTAATAACTCTAATAATCTAATAATTATGAAATTTTAATTAATTAATGAGGACCAACATCTCTATTACGAACCTTGTATGAAATTATCCAAATTACAAACATCTAATGATGAAAATAGAAAACAACTAACTAATATATGTATAATAAATGATTATAATTTAATATTATGAAAGGTAATTCATAATAATAAGGTTATTAAACAACTGATTAATATTTATATATTTATTATACATGAGGTTAAATTACTTTCATGGAATTTATGACTAATGGTAAGAGTTTTTCTTTACAATCTCACTTTGAATGAGATTATTTACGACTAAACTCATATGTGGGGAATTAAATTTTCTATATCTATAAAAACACACACACACACACATATATATTATAAGATATTTATTTATATATTTATCATGTATCATTACCATTTAAACTCGCTTTGGTTCATAATTCAGCGAAAAGGTTTCCTATAAAGAGGGAATAACCTAGTATCTTTTTTTAGTCAAGTATGTTTTTACTCAATGTTTATATTATTTGTTTTGTTTTATAAATGTACATATGTATACATAAATTAATTATTAAATTCATTTTATATTGTCTTAAACTTTATTTACCCAATTTTGGAAGGAATATTTTATATGTGTTTTGCATGAGTCATTTTATATTGATTTTAATTTCTTTTTTAATTGTTTGAAAAGAATATCATTTTTAACAATTTATACAAGAAAAAATTTAACTTTTCTTATATATATTTTTAGTTATGAATTTTACTTTCTAATATTACAGGGGTTACAAAAATTAATTCTTATCTGAATTGTTTTATAAAATATTTTCTTTTAAACAAACATTATAAAAAACTTAAACACTATTTCTTATTATTTATCAAAAAAACTTTCCAATACTCTTATAAATTATTTTTCACAAATTTTAATATACTTTATAACATTTATGAATCATATTAGACATAAATTAATGATTCTATAAACCTTGTTACTATAAATGAATTATGATCATGGTTTTTTGGAATTATTGTAAAACCTGTATCATTCTCATGGATTAATTAAACTATAATGAAATTATGAATGTTTTAAAGTTCTTATGGGACATATATGTATATATTATCAGTATATTATTGGTGAGACCATTATATATCTCTAATTAATTGGTTAAAATTTTATATCTCATGAGTCAAGGCTGTGGTACATGGGTGGTTAGCCCAAGCCCAAAAGGTTGTGGTACACAGGTGGTAATCCCAAGCCTAAAAAAGTACATCAATGGTTAGACCAATACTAATATATTATAGGAATGTTTTAATCTAGTATATTATTTTATGGATGTCTTGTTGGTAATCATTGATGAATTTTCTATGATCATATTCATTCCATATTATTATATTGTGCATCATTCCGGTGTAATGTTCACAAATTACTCACTAGTACTTCCACACTCCTAAGACTCATGATTTTTGAAGAAAAATTCATATAAGATTACTTATGATATATATTTTATTATGAATGATTTATTTATGATATGTTTATATACATTTATTATGTTCTTATACCCACTTGTTTATATTATGTTCACTTATGATATTAATTTTTTTTATCTTTTATATTTATCCTCACTGAACATCTGAGATCACCATTTTTTTGTTTCCATTCCCAAGGTAATGAAGAGATTATTATGTATGATATGTCCTAAAGGATATCTTGTGTAGATATTTTTATGTGAAATTTTAACGCCTAGACCCCAGAAGCCTAGAGTAGGTATATAATTATGTATCATTGAGATGATCAGAAAAGATCAAGTCTTGAAAGACTGATTAATTTAGTAGCCCTGGAATTACTAGATATATTCATAAGGTTTACATTACATCATAAAATGGAAAACTAAAACAACATTCTTTCCATATACAACGCTGAGATCCCATAGACTATCCCTGTAGGTCAGTTATAATATACTTCTTCGCATCCTGGAAAAAATAAAACATAGAAAGGGGTGAGCTCAGATGCTTAGTAAGGATAAAAATATAGCAGAAGCTTTCATAAATAAGCATAAACATTTAAGGAAATGTATGAAAATAAAATGAAAGACTTTTAAACTTTAAATTCAGCATAATATGGAAAAGATAAAATCGAATAATTCTATTTACTTATTAACATGGATATTCTACTAGTCGAATAATCACATGTAATATCAATAGCCGCTTTCATAATGATGGAATGCATAATTCCATACTTTCATAACCACATAGTGAAGGCCTTGTGCCATGACTAAAAATAATATTTTTTTCAAGGCCTTGTGGCAAGACACTAGTTTGTCTCATGAGACCTACTCATGCATCGAGGAGTTGTAAAGGGCTCCACCCATTACTTACTAAGTCAAATACATTCCTTATATGAAAAGGTTTAAACATAACATAATCATTCGTATTAAAACTAGCATAAAAAATGTCAATACTTTATCCATAAACCATGAATCGTATAAAAATAACACATCCACAGTCAAACATATCAAAAAACCGTCAATACTATATAGAATATTTCTATCATAATAAATCAACTTCAAACAAGTTTAAAATCCATCAAAGGATGTTGACATTGATGAAAATTATTTCTAAAACTCTTTGAGTGAAATAAAACTTTTTCCAGAAAACATTTAAAATTCGCAAAGTTTAAAAAAGAATACATTTAAATACATTTTTTAATCAAAGTGTCTCATAATAATTTGAAACTTTTCGATGGAATTAGCATTTTAAAAATATTCATGTTCATATAAATAAATCCTTAAAAACCATTTTGAAAACATGGACATTAATGAGAATGATTTAGAAGAATAAATATTTAAAACATTTAAAATTATGTTTTAGTAAAAAGTCCCTTAAAAGGAATCCCTTTGAAATCTCTTTTATGAAACATGGACATGGATAATAAATATGTCCCAGTAGATACTTACGTAAAAACAACCTTGGATAATAAAGAGATTGTGAAATTAATCATTACCTGGTACTTTTACTTGGTCAAGGATAGGTTAACCTTCTGTATAATGGTGAAATAATTGTTATTAAATTATACAAGAATCATATACACTAATATGATATCATATATGATCTTTTAACATTTAATAGTTAATAATATCTTAGTATTATCGTCATTTGGGGTGTTAACTAATTCGTTTTCCTTTATATGATTTGTTATCTAAGTAATGTTTGTTATGGATAGGATGTATCTTATTAATATTCATAATGATATTAAGTCATTAAAAATTATTTTTAATCATCTAATGAAAATTATTCTTGAATGGATAAGATGGAGAATGAATCTCATCGTGTTCGTGGAGACGGTAATCCATACGTACGCATGAGCAAAAATATCATTCTTTTGAAATTAAAATAATATATTATTGGATGGTATATAATATATAAATAATCATTATCATGTTATATTTATTATTTACATCAATTACACATCATTATTATACCCATCCAAATAATAATGTATTGAATAACAATTACACCACGATGTGGAGAATGTAAGCCGTACGTACACACGTATGATGACATGTCATTAAAAGGATGGATAGAATAATTAATATGGTTGTACCATATTTATAATAACATCATAGTATATATAAGATACTGGATTTATTATTTTAGAATAGAAACAACAAAGAAATAGGAAGTTGAAGAAGAAAGGAACTTGAAAGAGGTGATGAAATATTTACTTCTTCTTCGGGTTCTTCCTTTTGATTTGATGAAAAGGGATCCTTAGGTTGTATTTATGACTAATGAAAGGCCTCTAGGGAAAATGGAGGACAGTTGAGAGCGTATTTGGGTAGGGGTTGACCGATCCAAATGGCTTTTAAGGAGTGAATTAGAGAGAAGTGGGAGTTCCCTTTTATAAGAGGGGTGAGGGGCACCTTAGGAAAAGATAGAAATATTATTTTATAATAAAATAATTTTTGGTTTCTAATGGCTTAAAAATGAATTATTTAAAGGATAAAGTGTGGATGGGTCATAAACCACTAAACCAATAGAATTTAGAAGGGTTGGGTCACTATATTAACTTTATCTTTTATATTTAACTCTTAGTTGAATAGTTTTGACATTTACCATGTCTCTTTGTATTTATATATTATAAGGTTAATAAACTAACTATATACTTCCAATAAAACCCCAAGTGGTCCATTAATGATCCACCTATCATTATATAAGTCTTTTGACCAAACCTTAGATTTTTAAGAATAAAATATCAATTAATAATATAATATTTGTTTTAAAAACTCTTTTATGTCAATTTTGACACTATTTGGTATTTTGTATTTTCTAAATTCATAACATTATTATTACTTCAAAAAAAAATTCATATAACCTACCCTAACATTTCATATTAACCTTAAAAGCTAGTGTAATTCATAAAAAGTCTCAAATTACATTTATTTGAATATTTATAATATTAATTATTTTAATATTTCATTAATTTGGTAATTACTACATCATCATTGTGTCATAAATAATTTAATTTATTTGAAGTATAAAAATTATCAAAAAAATACTATAATGTAGGAAATAATTTTAGATTTTTAATTAATATATATAGTCTAGAAGATGACTTATATAACCCCATGTAACAATTGATTTACTAAAATATATTTGTTTATGTCATTTTTCCCTTTACTTTAAGTTAATTAAAATAAAGTGTCATTATCATTCATAATTTGCTCCATGGGGTCCCTAAATCTACCCAAGGATAGACATAGTTGGAAATTAATCATCCAATAAGGTTAGAACAAGTGTTAAGGGGATTTTATATTATTATTATATTATTTTTACCTTGAATTACTCTATTTACCTTTAACCATGGTAAATAAATGTCAAAAGTTACTATTCACAAAAAAAAATTCATCTTATTGAACCACATTTTACTTACTGAGGTTAGCTGTGTCTCTCGGATTTTTGAAATTCAACTCAAAGAAGTGGTAAAATTATGTTTTATGTAAATTTGCTAATGCTCCTAGGAGGTGGGTAAAAGACGGTGAAAAGTTCAATAAAATTTTATATATCTAATATTATTACAAAATGAATCCAATGAATTAAATTTAACATATATAGTTATTAAGTATCTATTTTGATGTAAAATGAATTTAAATAAAATAATTAATTATTTAAATAAATATTCAGTTTTATACTATAACTTAGTGTTCTTTACTATTCATCAAAAATTGAACGTTTTCAGAAAAATAACAAAAAATAAACCTAAGATAATTTTTGTAACAGCCCAAGATTTTATGAAAAATATTCTTTTTAATTTCACTAATGTCTTGTGTTGTACGCTACACCAAAAGGAGATTTCACAACACACATCCTTGACTTGCCTTGTATTACACGCAATCGCGACCTTCCTCGATAGCGTGTATAATATGCAATAACGAGTTTCACTAAACAACGATATGCTATTAAAATATTATTAAAACTAGACGTTATGAATAGTAATAACCACTTTTTGAAATTTTTGAAATTTTATTTTTCAAAATGGAATTCATTTTTGGATTCGTAATATCGAAATTAGATTAGGGTGAAATTTTGGTAATTTTTGGATTACTTTCATATTTTGATGAATAGTGAAAATTACTAAATTTTAGTTAAAAACAACTTTTCAATCGAAATAATTAATAGTGATAAATTATTAATTTGAGTGGTTTTAAAGTATATTTAAAATATATTTTTACAATTTAATACAATGTTGGTCATTGGATGTAATTTCACATTTAAACCAGACATAAACAAGTGTCAATCTTTTGATAGATATTGTTTCTTAAAAACACGCTATTTGTTTTAACAGCGGGATTTAATTATAAAATTAATTAATGAAACTTCTATGTTATGAATTTGGTAAAATATACTTCATTTTTGAATTCGGAATATGAAATATAGCTTATGATGAAATTTTGGCATTGTTCTGAAAAACATCAATTTTTGATGAATAGTGAAACTACTAAGTGGTAGTTAAAAAACTGAACTTTTCATAAAAATTAATTTTACCGCTTCTGTGAATGGAATTTCAAAAATCCGAGAGACACGGTTTATGTCAGTAAGTAAAATGTGGTTCAATGAGATGAAAATAATTTTTGGTGAATAGTAACTTTTTACTTTTATTTACCACGGTTAAAAATAAATAGGGTAATTAAGGGTAAAAATGATATTAATATTACCCTAACACATGTCCTAATCCTATTGGACAAGTGTATCTCGACCAAAAACAACCTTAAGTGTAAAATATTATCATTTAGGCCCACTTGGATTAGATTAGAACATTTATTATTATTTAATTCAAAGAAAAGTTAAAAGAGTTAAAATCAAAGTTTATTTATTAAAATATTTTTAATATAAGGTTATACAAAAGATAAATTCGATTATAAATATTCATTAGAAATATAAAAAGATTTCCTACATAATGGTATTTTATTTATAATTTTTAGACATTAAATAATTTAATTTATTTATGACACAACGATGATGCAGTAATTACCTTTTTAAGAAAATATTAACATAATTGATGTTATAAATGCCCAAATAAATGTAATTTGAGACTTTTTATGACTTAAAATAATTTTTTAGGTTAATATGACATGTTATTGTTGATTTAAGTAACTTGGTTAGAACTTATCATTCTGTTAGAAATTTCATAAAAATCATGTACCAAATAGTGTCAAAATTGACATAAATTAGTTTTTAAAACAAATATTATATTATTAATTGTTATTTAATTTCTAAAAATCTAAGGTTCGGCCAAATGACTTAGATAAGGATATATATATTAATAATAACCAACTTGGGGTTCGTTTGGCTTGATATAGTAAGTTTATTAACCATATAGTGTAAGAAAACAAAAAGACACAGTAAAAGTTAAATTATTTAACTTAGAGTTAAATCTAATTGATAAGGTTAACATAATAACCTAAACTTGTCTAAATCCTATTGGATGAGATTATTTCGACCCATCCCCACTTTATCTTCGAAATAAGACCATTTGTAACCATTATAAACCGAATTTGACCTTAATATAAAATAATATTTTGAGATTTTCCTAAGGTGCCCCTCTCCTCCCTTATAAAAGGGCACCTCCTCCCCCTCCACCTCACACCAATTTGAGCACTGAAGCTCGGCCAACCCCTGCCAAAATCCCTTCTCCACTTCCCTAGAATAATCCTAGAGGTCCTGGTCTTCTTCAAAGACCAATATTAGTTCCCTAAGTGGAGGATTCAAAGAGGCGTTTCAAAGAAGAGGTAATATCCATTACCGATCGTTTCAATTTCTTTCTTCTTCAAATTCTTCTTCTTTAGTTGTTTCATGATAAAGTAATAACATCAGGATTACTTACATACTGATATGTTATTATAAATATGAAAAAACTCTAATTAACCTTCTATCCATCCTACGGAAAAAGGAAATCACCGCGCGTGCGTATGTACGGAATACCGTCTCCACGTCGTGGTGTAATCTATTTTCCTCCACCACCTTAATTGGATGGGTATAATGGTTTAATGAGTAAATATATATGATTATTATAAAGTGATATTGGTACTGAAATAGTATACATACACTTCAACACAATTCCACGACCATGGGAACAATATCATCGCTCGTGCGTACGTACGGACTACCGTCTCCACGACGCGATGAGATTCATTCTCAATGATTAACCATTCATGAATGATTATAAAGTATATATAATAAGTTATAATGAAATATATGACATAATAATGATACTGTAATTATTTATATTTATATGTATGTCATCTACTTAATTCCATTCAATTCAATAAGGAAACGAAAACAGCGTTCATGCGTACGTACGGACTACCGTCTCCATGAACGGTGTATTTCTTTCCATTTAATGATTTATTATATATATGTATATTATGAATATATATATATATATATATAAATCATGTTTTATATTCTGTAATTAAGTAATCATGATCTAAGTAATCATATCAATAATTACAAGTCAAAAAACGGACGACAAATGAAACAATTTTACCCAAAACGCTCTTTAACATGGAATTTACAAAAGAACGGGTAATATAATGTCATAATTGAACCATATATGATATCATAACAATGAATATGATTCTGTAATAAGTCAATGACATTATTTAAATCATTATACAGGAGGTTCGAACACTTACGAAGCAAATCGGACCTAAGGTAAGGGGAAATATCACAATCTCATTTTTATCCGAGATTGTTTATACTTTGGTATTTACTGGGGTGTATTTTATCATCCACATCCATGTTCCCTCAATATGTAATATTGTTTCCATCCACTTACAATAGTTTAAATCCAATTTTACCCTTCGGTGAGTTTTTAGTAAAAGATATGAAAGGAATCTTTTGTCGTTTTTCGTACGAGGTACTTTTTTGACTTTTCCGACAAAAGTACGAAAAATGTTTTTTTTTTAACTTATATGACATGAATGGATTTTTAAAACATTTTTTCCTAGAAGATTCCTTTAAATGTTTTCATGTTTATTTTTAATCAACTTCTTTTATTTTAAAGTCGTATGACATGTTATGAAAGGAAAAATGTTTTTGAAGAAGAAAGGATATTTTCCTCAAGAATGGAGTTCAAGTGTTTTATCAAAATTATTTTCCATCTAAGATAATAAAGGGTTCTGTTTTTATCCCTATTATTACATTGATTTGATCATGTTGTGATTGAATTATTTTTATGAATTACTTTATCTTGTATGAATTGTTTTATGATGTCATGATGTTTAAAGATTCCCATTTGTATTACATGGGTTATGCAATGATGTATGATTTATGATTTTGTGGCACACATAAGAATGGTATCATTATGAGATGGGTGGGACCTATATCTCTCTCCAAGGCATTGGGTAAAGATTTTATATCTCATGAGATAGACATGGCTGGAATGGTAGGTTATACCGGTTTAGTGAAACTGGACTGAAACGAGGGTGACTCGATTCAGAAAGGGACTTTGTCCACTAAGATAGTCTTGGCAATGAGTCTTGACTAACAAGAAATGATTCTCTATGATTATGTGTGTATGCCACAAAGTTTCATGTTTTATGTTATGATTATTGGGATTACATTTCACTTCTATTATTTATCCCATGTTATGATATTATGAGCTCTCTTTTTTGCAGGTTAAGATTTCCAAAAGCTATGTTCTTATGTATATGATGTGATTGATATTTCTTTTGTTTACCCTTACTGAGCATTTGAGCTCACCCTTTTATGTTTTCTTTTCCCCAGGATATAAAGAAAGGTTTTAGGTATAAAAAAAAGGAAGATCTTTATGGGATATGTTGAAGATCTTTCACCAGGATTAGAAGATCATATTCCGAGTTTCCAAAGACACTAAACTATTACGATCCTTGTGTGTGTGTTTTTGTTATGTACTAGGTATTCCGCAAATGTAATGTAATGTCAATGTACGTCAAGATACGGGTCTCTACAGTTGATATTAGAGGAAAGGTTTAGTCAACCTTTGGAAACTAGGATGCGAAAACGTTAGTGAGATTCCTAGAGATATTTCTAAGGTATGTCTAGGGATGTCCCTAAGGATAAGTATACGTATAGGTTATAGTGGTAGAACTACGATAATGATCATAGAATTAAACATAAGATGTTAGATATTGAAGGTACTCCCCCTTTATTATGTTGTTTTCCCTAGAATTATTTTTGCCTCTCACACTATTATTTTTGGGTTTTAGACGATGGCTGGAACCCGAAGGAACCGTGTTGATCAATGCAATGGACAATGAAATGATTGTCCTCCTGAACAAACAAATGTTATGGGAGATGGAGTGTAAAATCTTATTGCTATACTTACACAAGCTATGAATCATTCCGGACTTCCAAATGAGCAGAGAAGGGAACAATATTCTATTGAGTCCTTCATGAGGCAACGTCCACCTTCTTTTAGTGGGTCTTCCGATCCACTTGTTGCTGAACAATGGATCAGTACTACTGAAAAGATATTTTCAGTTCTTCAATGTTATGAACATGATAAAGTCATCTTAGCAGTATATCGTTTGGAAGGTGAAGCTGATCAATGGTGGAATCTTATCAAGAATACGAGGCCAAGAGATGAAATTGAGTCCATGGAATGGGACGAGTTCAAGAACTTATTTTTCAATAAGTACTTCCCTCGTATGCTTCGAACAAAGATGGAAAAGGAGTTTCTTGAGCTGAAGCAGAAGGATGATGAATCTGTTGCTATATACAAAGCAAATTTTACAAGACTTGCAAGGTATGCATCTGGCATTATCATCCAACCTGAAAGTAAAGTTGATCGATTTTTTAGTGGCTTAAAACCAAGTCTTCGAAGGGAATTAGCTATAAGAGACTTCAGTAGCTATGAAGAAATTGTGCGTTGTGCTATCAAGGTAGAAATGGAAGTTGGTGTTACATATCCATCTCATGGTTTTGACAAGAAACGAAAGATGGAGTTCAAGGAGAAATCTCAGAATAATGGTGAAAAGAAGATGAATGTTTCCTTATGCACAAAGTGTGGAAAGAAGCATGGTGGAGATTGTATTAAAGGGACTAGAAAACGTTTTAAGTGTGGAAAATAAGGTCATCAAGCAGCTGAGTGTCGAAGTAATGGAAAAAGGGATTCTAATGATGTGAATAAAGCAAACACTGCAGAGAACGCACCACCAACACTTCAATGCTTCAAGTGCAAGGAAATGGGGAATTATGCTAATAAATGCCCTAATCCAAGGGTTAGTGATGATCAACATGAGCAACCACTGAAGGCAAAGGACAAAGGGAAGTCACATGCGATCACCATTGGCGATGTTGAATATGATAACGATGTGGTGGAATGATTAAGTGTTTATATAATGGGATTCCAAAATAATGTTGTATCATAAAGTATTGGAATATTTATGTATTGGTCTAATGTGGTATTCAAAGTAATTGAGATATTTTTGTAAATAAGATGATATGTGCATAATGAAGGGAAAACGAGAAAACGAAATGTTTAACAATATTCATGAGCTCATGATTGATATAAGGACTAAGTGATATCATGGTTTGAGTATATAGAATTTTGAGGATTTTGGTATGTGGAAAGTGTTAACTTTTAACTGCATTCATGTTTTCACTAAGGTATTCAAGAGAATACATGATTAAGGACTTTGAATGTAACCAACAAAACATATCTTATGATATATGGGGATCGACGATGGTGTTAAATCTATGATAATCGTTTTCACTATGTTATGAGAGTGGACTGCAGTATTATGGATAAGCCTGAAGATTGGAATGGATTATGTTGGATATAAGTTAGTATTGTTTAAGGATAGAAGTTTTTTTTCGATATTATTGATGGGATGTTATAGTAATATAGTTTTAGAAAAAGGACAACCTGCAGGACGGGTGACAGCCCATCGCGTCGGACAAGGCTGTAGAAATCGAACCCACAACCGAAGTGCAACTTGCCTTTATCGCCTACCACTAGCCTATAGGAAGTCCCTGTTTAGTAGAAACTGGTTTTATTATATTAATCTGTATGATATATGATGTATATGTCCATTTTAATAACCATATATGATTAATCTCACTATAGATCGACTTATGTATATAATTTTTGCTAACCTTTTGTTTGAGACAGATGGAATGACCCGTCATTCTATCACATGATCTGCTAACACTTCATGAATAACAAATTCAACTTCATTTATTTAAGAGATGAAGTGGAAATTGTTCAAGGCATGAACAACAGTGAGATTGTACCAAAATAAAGTAAGTATTTATTCTAATTCAAATTCTTCAAATTTAGGGAAACGATCTTGAAAACCAAAAATGTTGTCATAGTAATCTTATATCTGATGAATCAGATGGTACCTTAGATCGTCACAAATTTTTGGCTTTGTGATTGATGGATTTTCCATAGCCATGTTCTCTACCACTCCCCATCAGAACATGATGGTTAGACTTATCTTCCATATCCATATTTTCACCTATGTGGAAACCCAGTGATTAGTTTATTTGGGTAACCGTTAAGTTTCATACTTTTGTTTTTAATGATTGGTTTTGGTAATCCTTTTTATGATGTGGGTTTCTATTAAAAAAAACTTTCGAATAGTGAACCATTTATAACCCCGACGAATTTCGAGGGCGAAATTCATTTTAAGGGGGGTAGAATGTAACAGCCCAAGATTTTATGAAAAATATTCTTTTTAATTTCACTAATGTCTTGTGTTGTATGCTACACCAAAAGGAGATTGCAAAACACGCATCCTTGACTTGCCTTGTATTACACGCAATCACGACCTTCCTCGATAGTGTGTATAGTACGCAATAACGAGTTTCACTAAACAACGATATGCTATTAAAATATTATTAAAACTAGCAGTTATGAATAGTAATAACCACTTTTTAAAATTTTGTAAATTTTATTTTTCAAAATGGAATTTATTTTTGGATTCGTAATATCGAAATTAGCTTAGGGTGAAATTTTGGTAATTTTTGGATAACTTTCATATTTTGATGAATAGTGAAAATTACTAAATTTTAGTTAAAAACAACTTTTTCAATCGAAATAATTAATAGTGATAAATTATTAATTTGAGTGGTTTTAAAGTATATTTAAAATATATTTTTGAAATTTAATACAATGTTGGTCATTGGATGTAATTTCACATTTAAACCAGACATAAACAAGTGTCAATCTTTTGATAGATATTGTTTCTTAAAAACACGCTATTTGTTTTACCAGCGGGATTTAATTATAAAATTAATTAATGAAACTTCTATGTTATTAATTTGGTAAAATAGACTTCATTTTTGAATTCGGAATATGAAATATATCTTAGGATGAAATTTTGGCATTGTTCTGAAAAACATCAATTTTTGATGAATAGTGAAACTACTAAGTGGTAGTTAAAAAACTGAACTTTTCATAAAACTTAATTTTACCGCTTCTGTGAATGGAATTTCAAAAATCCGAGAGACACGGTTGATGTCAGTAAGTAAAATGTGGTTCAATGAGATGAAAATAATTTTTGGTAAATAGTAACTTTTTACTTTTATTTACCACGGTTAAAAGTAAATAGGGTAATTAAGGGTAAAAATGATATTAATATTACCCTAACACATGTCCTAATCCTATTGGACAAGTTTATCTCGACCAAAAACAACCTTAAGTGTAAAATATTATCATTTAGGCCCACTTGGATTAGATTAGGACATTTATTATTATTTAATTCAAAGAAGAGTTAAAAGAGTTAAAATCAAAGTTTATTTACTAAAACATTTTTAATATAGGGTTATACATAAGATAAATTCGATTATAAATATTCATTAGAAACCTAAAAAGCTTTCCTACATAATGGTATTTTTTTTATAATTTTTATACATTAAATAATTTAATTTATTTTGACACAACGATGATGCAGTAATTACCTTTTTAAGAAAATATTAACATAATTGATGTTATAAATGCCCAAATAAATGTAATTTGAGACTTTTTATGACTTACAATAATTTTATAGGTTAATATGACATGTTATTGTTGATTTAAGTAACTTGTTTTGAACTTATAATTCTGTTAGAAATTTCATAAAAATCATGTACCAAATAGTGTCAAAATTGACATAAATTATTTTTTAAAACAGATATTATATTATTAATTGTTATTTAATTTCTAAAAATCTAAGGTTCGGCCAAATGACTTAGATAAGGATATATATATTAATACTAAACAACTTGAGGTTCTTTTGGCTTGATATAGTAAGTTTATTAATCATATAGTGTAAGAAAACAAAAAGACACAGTAAAAGTTAAATTATTTAACTTAGAGTTAAATCTAATTGATAAGGTTAAAATAATAACCTAAACTTGTCTAAATCCTATTTGATGAGAGGATTGAGACTCATAACCACTTTATCTTCGAAATAAGACCATTTGGAACCATTATAAACCGAATTTGACCTTAATATAAAATAATATTTTGAGATTTTCTTAAGGTGCCCCTCTCCTCCCTTATAAAAGGGCACCTCCTCCCCCTCCTCCTCACACCAATTTGAGCACTCAAGCTCCGCCAACCCCTGACAAAATCCCTTCTACACTTCCCTAGAATAATCCTAGAGGACCTGGTCTTCTTCAAAGACCAATCTTAGTTCCCTAAGTGGGGGATTCAAAGAGGCGTTTCAAAGAATAGGTAATATCCATTACCGATCTTTTCAATTTCTTTCTTCTTCAACTTCTTATTCTTTAGTTGTTTCATGATAAAGTAATAACATCAGTATCACTTACATACTGATATGTTATTATAAATATGAAACAACTCTAATTAACCTTCTATCCATCCTATGGAAAAAAGGAAATCACCGCGCGTGCGTACGTACGGAATACCGTCTCCACGCCGTGGTGTAATCTATTTTCCTCCACCACCTTAATTGGATGGGTATAATGGTTTAATGAGTAACTATATATGATTATTATAAAATGATATTGATACTGAAATAGTATACATACACTTCAACAAAATTCCACGACCATGGGAACGATATCATCGCTCGTGCGTACGTACGGACTACCGTCTCCACGACGCGATGAGATTCATTCTCAATGATTAACCATTCATGAATGATTATAAAGTATATATAATAAGTTCTAATGAAATATATGACATAATAATGATACTGGAATTATTTATATTTATATGTATGTCATCTACTTAATTCCATTCAATTCAATAAGGAAACGAAAACAGCGTTCATGCGTACGTACGGACTACCGTCTCCATGAACGGTGTATTTCTTTCCATTTACTGATTTATTATATATATGTATATTATAAATAAATATATATATATATATATATATAAATAATGTTTTATATTCTGTAATTAAGTAATCATGATCTAAGTAATCATATGAATAAATACAAGTCAAAACACGGACGACAAATGAAACAATTTTACCCAAAACGCTCTTTAACATGGAATTTACAAAAGAACGGGTAATATAATGTCATAAGTGAACCATATATGATATCATAACAATGAATATGATTCTTTAATAAGTCGATGACATTATTTAAATCATTATACAGGAGTTTCAGACACTTACGAAGCAAATCGGACCTACGGTAAGGGGAAATATCACAATCTCATTTTTATCCGAGATTGTTTATACTTTGGTATTTACTGGGGTGTATTTTATCATCCACATCCATGTTCCCTCAATATGTAATATTGTTTCCATCCACTTACAATAGTTTAAATCCAATTTTACCTTTCGGTGAGTTTTTAGTAAAAGATATGAAAGGAATCTTTTGTCGTTTTTCGTACGAGGTACTTTTTTGACTTTTCTGACAAAAGTACGAAGAATGTTTTTTTAACTTATACGACATGAATGGATTTTTAAAAAATTATTTCCAAGAAGCTTCCTTTACAAGTTTTCATGTTTATTTTTAATCAACTTCTTTTATTTTAAAGTTGTATGACATGTTATGAAAGGAAAAATGTTTTTGAAGAAGAAAGGATATTTTCCTCAAGAATGGAGTTCAAGTGTTTTATCAAAATTATTTTCCATATAAGATAATAAAGGGTTCTGTTTTTATCCCTATTATTACATTGATTTGATCATGTTGTTATTGAATTATTTTTATGTATTCCTTTATCTTGTATGAATTGTTTTATGATGTCATGATGTTTAAAGATTCCCATTTGTATTACATGGGTTATGCAATGATGTATGATTTATGATTTTGTGGCACACATAAGAATGGTATCATTATAAGATGGGTGGGACCTATATCTCCCTACAATGCATTAGGTAAAGATTTTATATCTCATGAGATAGACATGGCTGGAATGGTAGGTTATACCGGTTCAGTGAAACAGGACTGAAACGAGGGTGACTCGATTCAGAAAGGGACTTTGTCCACTAAGATAGTCTTGAAAATGAGTCTTGACTAACAAGAAATGATTCTCTATGATTATGTGTGTATGCCACAAAGTTTCATGTTTTTTGTTATGATTATTGGGATTACATTTCACTTCTATGATTTATCCCATGTTATGATATTATGAGCTCTCTTTTTTGCAGGTTAAGATTTCCAAAAGCTATGTTCTTATGTATATGATGTGATTGATATTTCTTTTGTTTATCCTTAATGAGCATTTGAGCTCACCCTTTTATGTTTTCTTTTCCCCAGGATATAAAGAAAGGTTTTAGATATAAAAAAAGGAAGATCTTTATGGGAGATGTTGAAGATCTTTCACTAGGATTAGAAGATCATATTCCGAGTTTCCAAAGACACTAAACTATTACGATCCTTGTGTGTGTGTTTTTGTTATGTACTAAGTATTCCGCAAATGTAATCTAATGTCAATGTACGTAAAGATACAGGTCTCTAAAATTTTGATATTCTAAATTAAAAAATTACGTCTATTTTACCAAATTAAAAACATATAAGTTACATTCATTAATTTAAAATTATTTCCCATTGTCAAAACCAAAAAGCATGTTTTTAAGAAATAATAACTAACAAAAGATTGATACTCGTTTATGTTCAATTTCAAAGTGAAATTATTTACAATGAATAACATTGGATTAAATGGTAAAAATATAATCTATTTATACTTCCAAACCATTAAAATGTATAATTTAACACTAAAAATTATTTTGATTAAAAAATTTGTTTTCAGTTAAAATATAGTATTTTTCACAATGCACCCAAATATGAAAGTTATCAGAAAAACACCAAAAATTTATTGAAACTAAATTATTATGTCCCAATTCTAAAGAAGTTTATTTTTTCAAATTTAATATATAAAAGTTACAAATATTGGATTTAAAAAGGGTTCTTCATTAAAAGGCGGTAAAATTGCATTTAAAAAAATTCTTCTTTTATCTGAAAGAAATGAATTTGTTTTTCATTATTTTTAAGAAACACATAATATGGATTCTAAAATTATAAGGATTATATAATGTTCAAAATTTATTTAATACTATTCATAACCTTATTTGAACGACTATTTTGGTAAGTCGTGGTGCACTTGAACTCGGTGTTGTGTGTAGTGTAAGTTATTGAATTACTTTGAAGAAATAACGTACTATGAAATCTTGGGGTGTTACATTCTTCCCTCCTTTAATAAATTGTGTCCTTACTATTTTAAATTGTTCTTTGAAAATAAAAGGTTGAAAATAGAAAATATCTTTGTGGTAAAACCCATATCGGAAATTGGGTTAATAAAATTTAGTCTTAATAAGAAGAAAAAGGGAATGAAAAAGTCACCACCAAATTATGATCTTGATTAGGAGAACATTGGTCGAAATTAGAGACACATAATTGGAGGAAAAACATAAATATTTATAGGGAGTGATTGAGGTCATCATTCACCAACAATTTTATAATTGAGGACCTCAAAGCCATCAATCTATGATGATTTAAAATATCATCGGTTCAAAAAAACATAAGGTATTAGGATAAAACATTTTTATTTTTAAGATACAGTACCTATGTTTAAGAATTAATTTCTTCTTCAAATAACTAAAGAAAAAAATATATACTTGACAAGTAGAGTTCCATCCTTTAACTGATTTCTACGACAAACTCATCTTTCACTCTAAAATATAATAGAACTAAAATATATATTCTATTTATCCTATTCATATAGGGTTCAAAAAAATGAATTTATAATTCACCTATCATACCCTTTAAAAAAACTACACTATAAAATCTAGGGACTTCACGTAGTCCAGTGGTAGGTGATAAATCCCAATCGCACTATGGTTGTGGGTTCGATTCTCGCAGCTTTGTCCGACACGAAGGGTTGTCACACGGTCTGCGTGTTGTATTTTTTATAAAAATCCAAAAATAACCGTAACAATAGTAATCAATTTCAAACTTAATCCATTACAAGCTTTAGACTTATCCAAAATACTTCTATCCTAACTCACAATCCAAAATTTATAAGGAAGTTAAACACAATGAAGATCCTTCTTTCTTAACACCATGAATTACCATAAAACCTTATTGATTACATTCATGCTCTCTTATCCTTTATATAATTCTGGATATACTCCTTCTATCCAAAAATGTTGTAAACTCCAACAACAATGGAATATACAAATCATTAATCAGTTTCAAGGTAGTCAAGAATATCCAATATAATTTATCCAAATCAATCATGTATTATTCCAAAATCACTACCTCAGTATCAGAACCATATTATGGTTTACCATTCTCTCAACTATATATTTTCCAAAAATTTAACCGGCTATTGAGACACTTTTCTTAGCTCCACACAATCTCAAGTCTTTAATGAAATAGTACTACAATACAATCCTTATATACTCTATAATTCTTATAACATGTACATCATTAATACAATACTTAAATGACATAATACTTTAAAAATAACGTAAGAAATATAATCATTACTCTTCATCTTCAGTTGTATCATAATTTTATTATTATCCAATAGAAGCATTTGGGGTATACTCTGATGATTTGGACATTGACTCCCGTAGTGTCCCAACTCCTTACAGATGAAGCATTATACATTTGAAACAATTTTCTTACCCTTGAAATCATGTGCTTGGTGTCCTTTTTCTCCAAACTTATAACAAACTTCAATTCCCTTCAAGCATTTACCAAGGTGATTCTTTGCACAGTTATCACATATGGGAAACTCATTCTTTTCCCACTTCCCTTTATCTATCTTTCTCTCTTCTATCCTTTTCTTCTCTTGCTTCCCTTCAAAGCCATAGGACTCAGAGAATTCTTTAATTATCTTATTAACACATGATACTATTTCTTCATATGTTTAGAATACATGGGAGACTGTTTTTCTTCTAAATGTTGGCATAATACCGTGAAAGATATGATCCTTCTTACTCTTTGGATCACACGTATTGCTGGAGTTCACATTCCTTCTACTGGGATCCATTTCTATACAATGGCATACACTAGGTCAGTTTATGAGTTGCAATGAATAATTCCAAACTTGTAAAATACCTAACGTAAATTGAACAGTTTATCGATATAATCTATAAGCATAAAAATATTTTCTTTGAGGAGGTATATACACATAAATATTTCAAAATGATTTTTAATGAAAATGAGAATTATCCTAAGCATATCCCTTGGGAGTGTCGTAACCAAGAGTTAAACAAGGCCCGTTGTCGTGCCCCAATTCCCGTTTGAGTCTAGCTCAAAGCAGTGTTTTCAGGTTTTACCCCTAGGTATATCTATTCCAGAGCCGCCTCTACCTTCTTGTATCCAGACAGGGATGTATTTCTTGGAAAACTCACAAAATCTATACAATACCAAAATTATAGGAAGTTATTCTATACCAATCCTCAAAGTATATCTTAGGGATATGTGCTATAATCAGAGTTTATCTAAATCTAGTTTTCAAGGTTTGTACTAAACATCCTCTAATACCAACTGTAATGCCCCGACCTCAGAATCCCAGAGTTAGTGCATTATTACATATCATTGTCATGATCACAAAAGATCAAGTATCAAAAGAATTATTAGTTTAGTAGACTTGGAAGTAATAGATACATTCATAAGGTTTACATTACATTATAAAATGGAAAACTACAACAACATTATTTCCATAGAAAACACTGAGGTCCCATAGACTATCCCTGCAGGTCATTCATAATATACTTCTTCGCATCCTGGAGAAAATAAAACATTTAAAGGGGTGAGCTCAGATGCTCAATAAGGATAACAATATAGAGGAAGCTTTAATAAATAAGCATAAACATTTAAGGAAATGTATAAAACTAAAACAAAAATAATTTTAAACTTGAACTTCAATATAATATAGAAAAGATAAAATCAAATAATACCATTTAGTTATTCACATGGATATTCTAATAGTCAAATAATCACATGAAATATCAATAGCCAATTTCATAATGATATAATGCATAATGCCATACTTTAATACCCACATATTTAAGGCCTTGTGCTAAGACTACACATAAAATTCTGTCAAAGCATTCTGCCAAGACACTAGTTTGTCAAGGCCTTATGAACCTCATTCTGGTTTCTCATTTCAAACATAGGCGACATTAAGTTGATTATTTTGATAGTTATGTGTTTGGTTCCTGGGATCTGCATGAACGGGTGGTGGTTGGTTTGCTTGATAGCCACCAGATCATGATCCTCTTGGAATCTGTGGCGGACCTCATTCAGGCTTGGTCCTGGGCTCTTCGAAGTTTCAACGGGATGAGTTTCCTTATCCTTCAATGGACTTTAAACCTCCATATGAAGCATGATTCTCCATCAATGGCAGTTTGGGTCAGTTTATCTAAACTCCCACTTCCTTTCCAAAATCCTGCTATTCTTCGGATGATTGGTAATCTGGTAAGAATGTTTCTTTGTTTTGATAATTGTACTGTGGTTGTGTGTCATCAGGTTTACCCCCAGATCTATGTTGAATAAGATGTGTCTCTCCTACATTTCAATTTTATATTGATTACCATTGGTGAGGAGTACAGGTGAAAATAGAAGGTGGTTTATGAAAACTGGATGGAATTCTGCTCCGTTTTTAAGTAGCTGGGGTACCCCTTGTTGGTCTGGCGAAAGAGAGCTCCCCCGGGAAAGTTGAAATCGAAATATAAGAAGGTGAAGGTTGATGTGATGAAGAGCCCAATTCAAGGGGATATAAAGATGGTCACTAATAAAGACACCCATAACTCTGAATTATCTAAGGGTATGGTGCCCTCAGTGCATCCAATGAATGGTGAAACTCAGTGTGGCGAACATCCTGGTTCTATGAGGATAGAGGATGATTCAAGCAACAAGAATTCTGGGTAGGAAATGGTGATGGATCCTGCTTAGGATAACTTGGTATTTATGGATTGAGGGCGTGTTCCTACGCTATATAAATCTATTGTGGAGGTCAAGTCACCTAGCCCCCACCAGGTGACCTGTGGAGAGGTCCCCGATTCAGATGTGGCTGGTAGACCAAAGTTGTAGTTGAACCCGTTGGTTTCTGATGTCTTTAACAGACTGAGGTAGGATTTGGAGATCACAGCAAGCTCCACCATTAGAAAAGGTAAAAATACAAATTAGGAGTAGAGATGATCCAACTTATTGTAGGTGGTCCTTCCTATCTGTGCTAAGGGTATTAAGGGTTTGGATCCCTTGGCCATGCCCTTCCTTACTCATAACAACCAGTTTAATGACCTCTCGATAGGCATTTTGGAGGATGGAATGGTTGAGGATGACGTTACAGGGATGAATGGTGGTGTGAAAACACTAGAGGATCTATAGGGTATGGGAAAGGAGACATGGTCTATGGATGCGGAGGAAGCTACTACTGAGGAGAGGCAGCTCCCTTTCATGGAGAGTAATACTCCAGAACAGAGGCACAAGATCATCTATGAGTCTCCTGATAATGGTTTGGGGTGAGATCTTATGTTGAAAGGGAGAGTTCTAGGAGAGGGAAGGAAAATGAGAGTGGCCCATTTGGCCATTCATTCAGTGATGTTGTTCAAAGTGGGAATCAGACGATGGCTATAACCGATGGACCCTTGTCTGCTTCTCCAAGAAGAAGGCCAAGGAAGGATTACTCTTATCTTCCGTGGATGATGTGGACTAGATCAGCTTCTAAAAGGAATAGTGAGGTGACTATGGATTTTAAAAAGGGCAGTGTGGTCAAGAAGTCATCCCTCTTGTAACCCATTCTTGATATGCTTAGGAGTCAGGTTCAAACTGAAAGCTATTGGAGGTCTCTTGATTGGAAATTAGCTACTAAAGAAGATGGATCTTACATGGGGTGTGGTGATGATTCTGGTAACTATGATGTGTAAGTTTCACTTGTTTATGGTTTGGTTGTAAGTTTGGGTAACGAAAACCCATAAATCGGCTTTATAAAAAAAATATTTTCAGTGATTTGTAAAACTCTTTGAGAGAAATATCTATTTTTCATGAAACCATTTAAAAGTGACACAATTTAAAAAGGAAGACATTTAAAGAAATTTTTGAATAAAAGTGTCCCATACCACTTTGAAACTTTTCAAATGAATTATGATTTTAGAAAAATTCATGTCCATATAAATAAATCCATAAAAACCATTTTGAAAACATGGAAATTATTGAGAACGATTTAGAAGAATAAATATTTAAAACATTTAAAATGATGTTTTAGTAAAAATTCCCTTAAAAATAATCCATTTGAAAACACTTTTATGAAACATGGACATGGATAATAAATATTTCCCAGTAGATACTTACGTAAAAACAGCCTCAGATAATAAAGAGATTGTGAAATTAACCCTTACCTTGCACTATTACTTGGTCATGGGTAGGTTAACCTTCTGTATAATGGTTAAATAATTTTTATTAAATTATAAAAGAATATTATACACTAATATTATATCATATATGATCTTTTAACATTTCTTTGTTAATAATATCTTAGTATTATCATCGTTTTGGGTGTTAACTGATTTGTTTTCCTTTATATGATTTGATACTTAAGTAATGTTTATTAAGGATAGGATGTATCTTACTCGTATTCAGAATGATATTAAGTCTTTAAACATTATTTTTAATCATATAATGAAAATTATTCTTGAATGGATATGATGGGGAATGAATCTCATCGTGTTCGTGGAGACAGTAATCCGTACGTACGCACGAGCGAGAATATCATTCGTTTGATATTAAAATAATATATAATTGGATGGTATATTATATATACATAATCATTATCATGTTATATTTATTATTTACATCAATTACAAATTATTATTATACCAATCTAAATAATAATGTATTGAATAACAATTACAACACAACATGGAGATGGTAAGCCGTACGTACACACATATGGTGACATGTCATTCAAAGGATGGATAGAATAATGAATATGGTTGTACCATATTTATAATAAAATCACTGTATATAGAAGATTATTGATTTATTATTTTAGAATGGAAACAACAAATAAAGATGAAGTTGAAGAGGAAAGTAACATGAAAGAGGTGATGAAATATTTACCTCTTCTTTGGGTTCTTCCTTTTGATTTGATCGAAAGGGATCCATAGGTTGGATTTAGGACTAAAGGAAGGACCATAGGATTAAGGGAGGACAGTTGATAGGGTATTTGGTCAGGGTTTGGCTGAGACAAATAGATTTGAAGGTGTGAATTAGAGAGAAGGGGAGTGCCCTTTTATCAGAGGGGTGAGGGGCACCATAGGAAAAGTTTGAAATATTATTTTATAATAAAATAATTTTCAGTTTATGATGGCTCAAAAATGAATTATTTAAAGGATAAGGTGCAAATGGATCTCAAACCACTCAACCGATATGTTTTAGATAGGTTTGGGTCACTATATTAACTTTATCTTTTATATTTAACTCTTAGTTGAATAGTTTGACATTTGCCATGTCTCTTTGTATTGTTATATTATATGGTTAATAAACTGACTATATACTTCCAATCGAACCTCAAGTGGTCCATTAATGATATAACTATCATTATATAAGTATTTTGGCTTAAACTTATATTTCTAAGAATAGAATATCAATTAATAATATAATATTTGTTTTAAAAACTATTTTATGTCAATTTTGACACTATTTGGTATTTTGTTTTTTATAAATTCATAACAGAATTATTACTTCAAAAAAATTAATTTAACCTACCCTAAAATGTCATATTAACCTATAAATTTATTGCGATTCATAAAAAGTCACAAATTACATTTATTTGGATATTCATAATTTCAATTATTCTAATATTTCATTAATTAGGTAATTACTGCATCATCATTGTGTCATAAATAATTTAATTTATTTGATGTCTAAAAAATTATAAAAAAAATATCATAATGTAGGAAATAATTTTATATTTCTAATGAATATTTATAGTCGATAATATGACTCATATAACCCCATGTAAAAATTGATTTACTAAAAGATATTTGTTTATGTCATTTTTACCTTTACTTTAAGTTAAGTAAAATAAAGTGTCATTATCATTCCTAAGTGGATCCATGGGGTCCCAAAATCGACCCAAGGATTACCATGGTCTACCATGACTCATCTAATAAGACTAGGATAAGTGTTAAGGTAATTTTTTATTGTTATAATATTCTTTTTACCTTGAATTACGCTATTTACATTTAACCGTGGTAAATAAATGTCAAAAGTTACTATTCACCAAAAAATATTTCCATCTTATTGAACCACATTTTACTTATTGGGGTTAACCGTGTCTCTCTTATTTTTGAAATTCAACTCACAGAAGAGGTAAAATAATGTTTTATGTATATTTGAAAATGCTCTTAGGTGGTGGGTAAAAGACGGTGAAAAGTTCAATAAAATTTTACATATCTTAATTATTACAAAATGAATACAATAAATTACATTGAACATATATAGGTATTATTTATATATTTTTACCTAAAATAAATTTAAATAAAATAATTAATTATTTAAATAAATTTTTGGTTTTAAACTATAACTCAGTGTTTTTCACTATTCATCAAAAATTGAACGTTTTCAGAAAAATACCAAAAATTAACCCTAAGAAAATTTTGATATTCTGAATTCAAAAATTAAGTCTATTTTACCAAATTCAAAACATAGAAGTTTCATTCATTAATTTTTAATTATTTTCCATTGTCAAAACCAGAGAGCGTTTTTTAAGAAATAATAACTTATCAAAGATAGATACTTGTTTATGTTCAATTTCAAATTTAACTTATTTCTAATGACTAAAATTGGATTAAATAGAAAAAATATAATCTATTTATGCTTCCAAACCATTAAAATGTATAATTTAACACTTCAAATTATTTTGATTAAAAAAGTTATTTTCAGTTAAAATATAGTATTTTTCACTATTCACCCAAATATGAAAGTTATCAGAAAAACACCAAAAATTTATTGAAACTAAATTCTTATGTCCCGATTATAAAGAAGAATTTTATTTTTGTCAAATTGAATATATAAAAGTTCCAAATACTTGATTTAAAAATGGTTCACAATTAAATGGCGGTAAAATTTCATTTTAAATAAATACTTCTTTTATCTCAAAAAATGAATTTGTTTTTTCATTATGTATAAGAAACTCATATTATGGATTATAAAATTATATAGATTATATAAAGTTCAAAATTTAGTTAATATTATTCATAACCTCATTTGAACGGCTAGTTTGGTAAGTCGTGGTGCGCTTGAACTCGGTGTTGTGTGTAATAGAAGTTATTGAATTACTTTGAAGAAATAACGTACTATGAAATCTTGGGGTGTTACAGAAATTATTAATAATTATTATAAAATAGTAATATTATATATCTAATCTCTGAATACACTTAAAATAAAGGTTTTGTGTTGTGATTTAATGTGATATATAAGGAATATTCATGTAGAATAATGTAATATGTTTGTATGTTATGGTTAGTTCACCTCAGTGAGTATCAAATCATATGAGTAAATTTTGAATTTTAGCCCCATATTTAGGAATGGAGGACTGGGGTGCTTTAGTAAACTTGGTGGAAGATGAAGATGTCACCTCAAAAAATTTTGTAATGAAAAATACGTTACAAAACTTTTTATTCCCCTCAAAAGATGAATTAGAAGATTCCGAATATAATCATTTATTACCTCTAAAATTTTTCATCTTTCTCTTCATTCTTGGAAAGTTTGACCTCAAGTATATGGGTTTTTTTATTCACATAAGATAATATTTCTTAATTTATTATGACTCATAGAATCTCCTATGATTTTTTATATAATCTTTAGATTTCAAACTTCTTCACTATCCAACCATAGAAAAAGGTATTCTAAGACTTTTTATTGTCTATATCCAATAGAAAATAGAGGGGATTATAAATCTTAAAATAATCATAGTAATCAATTTTTTTTCAATTGATGGATAATATTAATAAATAATTCAAGAAAAAAATGATGAAGTGGGTGTGTGAAGCGTAAAGGTACTAAAGATAAATAATAATGAATAAGATATTTATTGTATTTTGAATCTAAATGATCCTATAAATACTCTTCACAATCTCAACCCAAAACCATATATATCCACTGTTATATATCCTTTTACATGGGTGAAGAAAAAACTCCACATTTTACATGGGTGGAAACCAATCTAGGGCTTTCTAAGGAGAAATACTGACCTATTATTTTTATAAGGAATAAGAATAACTTATGAATTTTTCTTTTGGTGAGGTAGAAAAAAACGGAACTTTTAATGGTGGTATGACTAGTTTGTGACATATCTTACAACTTTATAATAAATTTGGAATACAAAGAACATAAAACATTGAATGAATAAAACTGTGTAACTAATGAGAGATATAAATGGTATTTCTAGTGTATAAATAATGATCCTCAACCCTTGATTAAGTAAAAAAATGATGTATCTTAGGGTGAACCAGAAATATCATAGAAATTTAGAACATTAGTGAGTCAACCAATATAGTTCTTGAATATTTAATTTTTTTTATTTTTTAGTAATGAATTATATCATCATGCATGTCTTACTTCTTGATCGCTTCAAACTGACATATTACATTTAGTAGGTATAGGAATAACTTATGAAATTTTCTTTTGGTTAGGTAGAACAACCATAAGGTACCTTTTAATGGTGGTATAATTAGTTTGTGAGTTATATTAAAACTTTATAATAAATTTTGAATAGAAATAACATAGAACAATGAATAAATACAATTATAAAACTAATGAGATATATAAATGGTTTTACTGGGGTAGAAACAATGATCCTCAACCCTTGATTAAGTAACCGAATGATGTATCATTGGGTGAACTAGAAATATCTTAGAAATTCATAACATTAGTGAGTAGAACGATGTAGTCCTTGAAAATTTCAAATATTTAGTGTTTAGTAAATGAGTTATATCATCATTAATGTCCTACTTATTTATCACTTTAACCTTTATATAAACTATTCTTTAATGACAATAATCTCTATGATCATTATTTTAATTAGCTACATTAAATTCACGTGGGATGTTTAATTAAATATCTTAATAGCCTGTAAATCAAAAATTTATAACAATTCAAATCATTATTCAAATCAATATTTAATATTTTATAATAATAAACATTTAAATAATTTGAATAATCCCTATAATCACATGAAAAAACTGTTGAGTCAATAAGGTGTTCCTTATGACTTTTCAATTCCTTCATACTTGGGAGAGATTGTTGAGTCATTAAGGTATCTTTATGACTTTACCATTCCTTCTTGTTTTGAAAATCACAAACACCTTATCTCAAAGAAAATCTCTTTTTACCCTGCGTATTTCTTTTATAAGGAAAAACTTCCTTTCCCAAGGTAATTTATCCTTACCATATTTTCATTGTCCATATAATATTTTTTCTAAGTGTAAAATTCAGTTTGTAATCAAACCTCGGAATCCTATAAATACCCAGATATGAAGCATTTATTTTAGGATCTGAATTCTTAGAATTCTAGTTATGAATTCTTCTGAGTTCTGACTCCAAATTATGAATACAAATTATGATTATGAACTCTTATGAATACTGACTCTGAATTCTTATTAAAAATTATTCTATGTTCTGACACCAAATTCAGGTTACGAATTCCTATGAGTTTTGATTCTGAATTATAATGAATTTAGAATCTTAACATTGTAAATTCAGACTCTAAATTTTCATGAATTCTAACTCCAAACTTTGTAAGTTCTGACTCCGAATTAACATGAATTCTGACTCCGAACTTTGTAAGTTCTGGTTCCGAATTCTTGAGAATTTAGATTCCGAATTTCCTGAAAATTCGGACTCTAGAATTCTATAGAGTTCAGGTTCTGAATTCCTAGAAAACATAATTTTAATATCCCTGTATTATAGATTATGAATTAATTTTTTGTTAGACTCTGAACATTCATTTTATTACATTCCGAATATTGGATTTTAGTTATGTAACCATATTTTTTGCTTACACATGTTTTGTTATAAAATTATTTCATGCATTCAGTTACTAACCAACTATTGTTTGAGTGAAATGTGTACAGGTCCCTTTGAAATTCATGGGAAAATATGACCGTTGGAGGAGGGAGCCGACCGTTGAATCTTTCCCTATAAATAGAAGATCAATTGAAAGAGCTTTGTATTTTCAATGAACAAGTTGATCAATCTAGAGATTAGATGTTGCGGAAGTAATTTCTAGAGAGATAGAGAGGCTTTATTGCTTTGTGCGACTCCATTTTTTGCTGTATACAATCGAGGGCTTCTGGGGAAAGGAAGAAAGAGGTTCCTACTACCTTGAAGTTGAGGGCTTCCTTGCTAATGAAGACAGAGGTGCCGATTACCTTGAAGTTGAGGTCCTGCTGGGATAACAATATAGTCTTCAATCTTCATATCGAGGGCTTATCTTGGTGTGGATAAGAGAGACTTTTTTGAAGGTATAAATGAAGGGACCTTTATCCAAGGTTGTTGGATTCCCTTCTCTTTGGGTTAAAATATTTACTACTTGTTACTTATTTTGTTACAAGTTTTCTACTGCATTTATATTGTTGAGGAAAATATAACTATCTTATACTTCCTTATACTTGTACTATGATTTAGTATGATTCTATACGCTTTAAGGTAGAATCTTTATTATTGTAAACTTTCATTAAGTTTCATTTTCCGGAACCATCTTTTCAGAATTGATTTCACAAAATCATATTTTTGGAATCAAGGAAGTGTGTAGAACGAGAGGTTTTGTGAATTACCTTGTTAAACCTTGTTAAACATAACCATCTTTAAAAGTTCCAAAAGAATTTTTTAAAGTGTACAATTCACCCCCCTCTCATATTTTGAGCATCATGATATACTCCATAAAGTATCTCTATTATTTCAATCCTACATTTTGTATTATATAGTATATCATACTCACATACCATCTCAATAATTGGTATCAGAGAATTGGTTCAATCTGAATTCATCTCGTGATTATATTAAGAAGATAATTCATCTCATTCTTTTCTGGAATCAGTTTTTTGGACTCATAAAGTTTGGTTTCATTTTTTATTATAGATACTCTTGTTCTATATTTTCCTTTCTTAGGAATATTTTTCTTGTTTACAAAACATTTATTGTTAACAAGTTTTTGTGGAAAGAAGTTTTATTTATGATGGAAGGAATCAATGTTGGTTCCATTGACAATCTCAATCCAACCAGACCACCTACTTTTGATTTAAATGATTATGAATATTAAAGAGATCACAAGAAGACATTAATTATCAATATTGGAGTTGATAATTTTGTTATGCTTACTAGAGGATATAAAATCCATGACAAGGAAGTTAGTACTATCACCAATCAAGAAAAACTTGAATATCAACTGAATTATAAGGTACGCAATACTTTGCTTTGCTCCATGACTAGAAATATATATAGCCAAATTTCATATTGTGAAGAAGAAAATTGTATATGGAAGAGACTTAAATTTACACACATAGGAACTTTCAAAGTAATTGAAGCAAGAAGAGCCATGCTCAGAGTTGAATATCATGGTTTCTTCTTTCCCTATGGAGAACCCATATGTAAGGTGCAACAAAGATTCATGAATATTGTGAATAGTTTAAAATCTATGGGTGTAAAAGGATTAGATAATGAAGCTCTTGTTTACAAGATCATAGATATCATGCCTAATGAGTGAGAATCTAAGAGAACTGCTGTTGATGAGAAAAAAAGGTTACTATAATTTCTCTTGATGAAACTTTTGGAACTCTTCTTCAACATGAGACCAGAATGAAGAGAGATACTGATAACATAAAGAAGAATAATGAGAATGACAGTGTTGATTTTACTACTGAAGGACCCCGGGACACCCTGATAGTGGAGGGGTGAGTCAGGGTGACAACTTTTTCTTTTAATGTGATGGATCTTGTTCCCACGTTGGTAGGAACTTGTTGAACCTATATGATGAATATGATTAGAAAGCAAACATTCACATGAACAGAGAAGACACAACACTTTTTTACTTTGTTTACCACTAAGGGCTACGTCCAAGGAGCATACGCCGACAAGTTTTCGGTCGTACCCAATTATACTAATCTTCACTAGCTATGGATTACAAAGGTTTGGGCACAATCACTCTGTCTTAGGCTCACTACCTTTACAAAGGTTCAGGGATAACTCACTGCTTCCCTCGGGTCACTCCCGTTGACTCCCCCTGGCACACTGCCCTTGGTGAAGACACACTCAGTTTATAGACGTGAAGTTATCTTCAATAGATTTTCATTGAAGTCTTTGCCTCTGCTTAGCATGAGACTCTGCTTGCATCGAAGTCCGGAATAGATACACTAGAACGCACAGAACCACTGAACCGGATAACCAGAACGTGCAAACAGACTTCAATGACAATTGCGCACAACACCAACCCTTTGCGCGTAAAACCTTCCTATTGTGCGCAAATTTTACTTTTTAAGTGGAAAAATATTTCCTGCAAACATACCCTTTTTCGCGCAAATGGATCTTTTATGTGCGAACCCAATTTTTATGCGCAACTCTTCATTTTTCATGCATCCCCAAAAATTTCCGTGCAACTCAGTATATTTTGTGCAAACCCCTTTACGTGATCCTTTTTCGCGCATCAGACCCCTGATCTTCTCTAAGTCTTCAACAACCCTAAATGAAGGGGGTAACCACATATTTATAGGCATCAATGACCCCCCGTGTGCAAAAACCTCTATGGCGCGTAAAACCTCTCATCTGGCGCAAAATCTTTCACGCCGATATCGTTTTTCGCGCACATCATCAGATATTTTGCGCAACCCATGCCTTTGCCATTTTTTGATTTTTTGATTCCAAAACACTGTTTACATGAAAAACCTCGATCCTCCATTTCGCGAATCCCGCTCTTTTTCGCGCCCAACTCAAATTTTTCACGCAAGGCTCTTATTTTTTGTGCACCACTTCCTCTTTGTGAACACCTCCTTTTGCAGACAATCCAAGTCTTCATTTTCTGATTTTGAGGCCCAAAAAATTGGCATACAATGGGAAACAGTGCCACCTTCAATACTATTGTCTGCTTGAACTGTAAGATCACTTTGCTAGAACACATTCGGAACTTCCACTGAGGATTGACAACAAACACAAACCAAAATCCAATTCCTACATAGAACAGCCATGGTTCCAACAGTCTCCCCCTTTGGGTTTGTTGGAAATCACCAAATAAATTCAATATATCACCATCCACATGCATACCAAAAATGAAAGGATCAACTCAGACAACACTCTAAGTCTACGTGATCATTTCTCGGTGTAGAAAATAAGAGAGGAAGCTTGAATTGGGTTCCCGTGTTTTGGAATTCTCAAAGACGCTCAAGAAATTTTCTTACAGAGTTAATTCCATCTCATCCTATCACCAACACTGAATTCTCATCGTGTCACAGAAGCATTACATGTCCACAGACCACAGAAGCATTACATGTCCACAGACAATTTTGAATTCCTGAATTTATTACTTTCCTTTCTCCCCCATTGACAATAAACCCAAAGGCCGGTAATTTAATCAATGTTCATCTCAAACCATACTCCCCCTGGATAGTATCTCCCCCATAAACCTGCGTCACTGCCATAAACGGATAGAAACAGTTACCAAAAACGGGGAGAGGGGAATTCCAGAGCCTCCTTATGCAGTAGGAGGTGGTTGAACACCGAGGTTCAACCGATGCTTCTCATACACAGTTGCTGACAGTGGCTTGGTCAGGATATCATCCACTTGCTCATCAGTTCCAACATGGCCCATTCTAATCATGCCTTGTTCAAACTTTTATTTGATAAAATTATACCGTATTTAAATATTTTTTGTAAGAGAATGCTGAACCGGATTCTTCATAAGAACAATTGTGCTTTTGTTATCACAGTAAATCACCATTGGTTGCTGCACCTTATCACCAATATCTGTTAGTTGATGCTTCATTCAAAGCAATTGAGTGCATGCCTTTGTGGCAGAGATATACTCAGCTTCAACAGTACTAAGAGAAGTACTTTCTTGTTTCTTTCTCAACCAGCCAACACATTTCTACCCAATATTGAAAGCTCCACCACTAGTGGACTTTCTTTATACTACATCACCAGCCTAGTCAGCATCAGAAAACGCTGATAATTCACTCTCCCTGCCTGCAGCAAAAAATAACCCGATGTTATGTGTACCTTGAATGTACCTCATGATTCTTTTTACTACCGCCATATGTTACTCCTTTGGATTACTCAGAATACGGGCCGCAAGGCATGTGGCAAAGACAATATCTGGCCTTGTCGCTGTCAGGTACAGTAGGCTTCCAATGATCCTCCTGTACATGGTGGGATCAACAGAGTCCCCATACTCATGCTTTCCAATATTAGTTACAACTGCAATCGGTGTTGACATTGGTTTGGAGTCTTTCATATTAAACTTCTTCAGCAGATCTCTTGCATATTTTTCCTGAGAAATGAAAGTGTATTCCTTCTTTTGAATCACCTACATCCCCAAGAAATATGTGAGCTCCCCAATCATAGACATTTCAATTTCTGATTTCATGTGGTTGGAAAATTCATCCACTGATTTCTACCTGCTTCCACCAAATATGATATCATCAACATAGACTAGAACCATGAATTGATCTTTTGGATAATTCTTCACACAGAGATTGTGATCAACTCCTCCTTTTTTGAATTCCAACTTCTTGAGATATGAATCCAACCGTGAGTACCATGCCCGTGGTGCCTGCTTCAAACTGTATAGAGATTTCTTCAGTTTGTAGACCTTTGTTTCATCAGTACCCAAAACAAAGCCCACTGGTTGTTCAATGTAGACTTCTTCTTCGAGTACACCATTCAAGAATTCTGTCGGGACATCCATTTGATATACTTTATATCCTCTATGGAGAGTCATGGCAAGGAAAATCCTGATTGACTCTAGTCTAGCCTCTGGAGCAAAGTTTTCTTCAACATCGATGCCTTCAATCTGTAATTATCCTTTACATACTAGTCGTGCCCTGTTTCTGATGACACTTCCATGCTCATCAAACTTATTTTTGAAGATCCATTTGGTACCAATCACATTGTGACCTTCAAGTCTCTGGAAAAGATCCCATGTCTGATTCATGTCAATCTGATCTAATTCATCATTCATGGCTTTCACCCAAGATTCATCATTTGCAGCTTCTTCGAATGAGGATGGTTCTACAGCTGATAGGAATGCAGATTGCGTGTTATTCCTCATCCTTCTTGTTTGAGTGGGTGCACTCATGTCCCCAATTAGGTTGGATGGATCAATATCGGCTCTTCGATTTCTCCTGTGAGGTTCAATAGCATTCTCTTCAGCCACAGTTTCTTCTTCAGATTCTTCTTCTGAGTCAACATCATGATGTGACTGCTGAGTGTTTTGAACAACTTCCTCTATTTCTGCATTTTTTTTATTTACGTTCACTTTCTTCCTGACATTCTATCACATCATCATATGACGTCCTTGAAGCATTTGTGGTTTTCTCTTCAATTATCTTAACATCACTGCTTTCAAAAATCCTTCCCAAACGCTTGTTGAAACATTTGTAGGCTTTGCTGTTCATTGAGTAACCGAGGAAAATTCCTTCATCTGCATTGTCTCCATATTTCCCTTGATTTCCTTCTTTGTTCCTAATGAAGAATTTACTTCCAAAGACACGAAAGTATTTTAGAGAATGCTTCCATCCATGCCACAATTAATATGGTGTCTTTGTCTCACCCATATAAAGTCCTGTTCTATTCTTAATATACAATGCAACTTGAACAACATCTTTCCAGTAATATCATGGAATACGACTCTCAATCAGCATAGTTCGTTCCATGTTGTTCACCTGTCGATTCCTACATTCAACAACCCCATTTTGTTTTGGTGTTCTCACAGCAGCTACCTCATGCTGTATCCCATTCTTCTCCAGATAATTTTCAAATTCAATGGATGTGTATTCTTCTCTATTGTCAGATCGAAACACCTTAATTGTTCATCCAGTATCATTCTCGGTGATTCGCTGATATGTTTTCATTCAGTCAAGGACTTTTTATTTCTTGTGAATGACCATGACACATGACATTCTACTGTAATCATCTATGAAAAGGACAAAGTACCTTTCTCCATGAGTTCCGGAAACATTTATTGGCCCAAAAACATCTGTATGAATCAGATCAAGAAGGTGAGATTCCCTTTTCTTCTTTGGCCGATATGAACTGCAGACCAGCATCCCAAAAATACAAGCGTCAAAAGATTTTTCACGCTCACGCTTTAGGTTGGGAATGTCCATGAAAATTCTCAATTTTGATATTTTCTCCATGTCTTGCTGATTGATGTGTCTCAGTCTCCGATGCCACAAATTGTTTTCTTCTTCAACAGTCATGTAACATACATTTTCTTCACTATCAACCTGATACAAGTTGCCTTCTGTTCTGTATCCCTTCATAAGTGAATCGCTAGTCTTTCCCTTGATAGTGTATCCTTTCTGATTAAAAGTAACTATAAGTACTGAGTCACAGCATTGAATCACGCTGAGGAGATTATGACGTAGGCCATCTACATAAAGGACTTCAGTCTTCTTTAGTTCTCCATTAGCTAATTCGGTACTTCCACTCCCTTCGATTTTCAGAGCCCCATCATTACCAAATCTTACTGTACCATAAACCTTCCTTATAATATTCGTTAGTAGGATGACATTACCTATCATATGAGATGGACAACTGCTATCCAGAATCCAGGTACTTTTGTTCTTTGTTGCTTTGAGAGCCACCTCTGCAAGGTTGGATTTCTCAATCTTCTTCCCTTCCTTCCATGAGACATTAGATTTAGTATATAGTACTGATGTCCTTTTAATTATCTCTTTCGTATACCCAGGTTCTTTATAGTCGAAGTCTTCTTTGAGAGGTGAAAACCTATTTGAAAGAGCAACACCGTCTTGCTAACGAGACTTGACTTGTCTTGAACTTCAGTATGAGGTGTCCATGTCCCTTCTTTACCTGCAATTAGCGGCCTTATGACCAAAGTTAGAACAACGATAACAATATCCATAGAAACTATTTCTTCTATAAGAATAAGGATATGAAATTGTTCTCCTTTGTTGAACTTCAATATCTTCTCCATTCATATAGCTTCCTGCCTCTTCTCAATAAGACATGGTATGGCCCAGATAGCCACAGAACTGACACTTCATGAGAGGAAATGTCTTCTCACATGAATTTCTCCTCATACCTTCTTCCTTGAGAGAATAGTTAGACTGTCTGTCATTTCTGAATGTTTGAGGATAATTTTCAGTTCTCCTTTTAGTTTGGATTGAGGGTTCCTTTTTCGGCACTTTAGGTAACGTTTTAACATGTTCAACCTTCATCTTATCTTTCTTTTGGATCTTTTCACTTTCAGAAGTTGATGTCTCAGCCTTACAGCTAATTCCACTCCTTCCGATGCAAGCGTGTCTTTGATCACTCAAGATTTTTCCAACCCCATCTGAACCAAACTTGGCTCTTGCTAGTAATTCTGCATCTGAGAATCTTCCAAACTGTATTTTCTTCCTCGATTCTTTTGGAATTGATTCAGTCTCCAGTTTACTCCTTAGAGTAAAAAATTCTTCCTCAATTCCCTCATAAGTCTTGGATTTTTCATCCAGTTTGGAGGTGAGGTCATTGATGACCTTTGCCTGCTCTTCAATTATCAGATTCAGATCTACTACATCATCATTGTTTTCAATTATTTTAGACTATACCTTCAAAAATTATTCCAGTCATTCAATTTCAGCTTCAAGTTGATCAATGTATTCAGTTGATTATTCTACAATTGATTTCCACTTATTTCAATTCTTACATTTAATCTTAAGCTTACTAACCGCATCCTTAAGTTGCATCTCGGGATCTACACAAGTTTTCAGTTTCTTTTCTCCATTAGTATCTTCTGAATTTTCAACAGTGGCCATCATAGAAGCATGGTTCCCACTTTTGAATTCTGGTTCTTCTTCATCACAGAATTCGTTATCATCTTCTTCCTCTTCACAGAAAAAAATCTTCCTTTTCATTTTCTTAACAGATTTGAAGTCTCCCTTTTTGAAGAACCTTCTCCGAGGCTTCTCGAAGCTTTCATCTTCACTATATTCATCATTGATCTTTCTTAAGAACTGAGAGGCAATATGCCCAACTTTTCCACAACGGGAACATGCGAGAGGTAACTTCCCTTTGAATTTCCCTTTCCCCTTCTGGAACTTCTTTGCAATGAGAGAAAGAATTTATTTTTCTTAGTCATCATCACCACTACTATATTTTGATATTTTCAGTTTATCCACGGCCTTGAATTCAATTTCATTTCTCACACGAGTCGTAGCATCTTCTGGTTTGACTCTCATTTCATATGCTACCAGGCTGCTCAGTAGATCATCTAGAGAAAGTTTAGAAAGATCTCCTTCCTCAAGGGCCGACACATTTGCATTATATAGAGGTAGAAGTCTTCTTAATATTTTATTTACAATATAAATTTCTTTGATTTATTCGTCTAGACCCCGAATTTCTCCAACCACTTCAGTAATTCGATTGAAGAAAGAGTCTGAATTCTCGTCTGGATGCATCTTCAGATCATCAAATCGATTGTGCAGCACTTGTAGTTTCGCCTCCTTCACTTTTCTATCTCCTTCATAAATATTCTCAAGTTTATCCCAAATGTATTTTGCTGAGGTGCAATTCATTACCTTTAGGTAGATCTGATCAGAAAGGGCTTCAGTGAGTGCATTTTGTGCTTTAGCATCTGTATCAAGAATTTTTCTGTCTGTTTCATTCATAGCTAGGCATGTTGGATCAGTGACTTGTATTCCCTGTACAGTAGAATAGAGAACTTCCATTCCAAGAGATCTTAGATGAGATCTCATTCTGTTCTTCCAGATCTGGAAATTACTTCCATCTAAGTGAGGGACTCCCCTGACATTGACTACATTTTCCATGACGATAAAGGACAGATTCAACACCAGCAACCTCCCTCTAATACCAGTTGAAGGACCCCAGGACACCCTGAGAGGGGAGAGGTGAATCAGGGTGACAACTTTTTCTTTTAATGTGATGGATCTTGTTACCAGGTTGGTAGGAACTTGTTGAACCTGTATGATGAATATGATTATAAAGAAAACATTCACATGCATAGAGAAGACACAACACTTTCTTACTTGGTTCACTACTAAGGGATACGTCCAAGGAGCATACGCAGACAAGTTTATGGTCGTACCCAATTCCACTAATCTTCACTAGCTATGGATTACAACGTTTTGGGCACCGTCACTCTGTCCCAGGCTCACTACCTTTACAAAGGTTCAGGGATAGCTCACTGCTTCCCCCGGGTCACTCCCGTTGACTCCCCCTGGCTTACTGCCCTTGGTGAAGACACACTCAGTTTATAGACATGAAGGTCTCTTCAATAGATTTGCATTGAAGTCTTTGCCTCTTCTCAGCATGAGACTCTGATTGCATCGAAGTCCGGAATAGATGCACTAGAACGCACAGAACCACTGAACCGGATAAATAGAACGTGTAGACAGACTTCACTGACAATTGCGTGCAACACCAACCCTTTGCATGAAAAAACTTCCTATTGCGCACAAATTTTACTTTTCATGTGGAAAAATATTTCGTGCAAACATAACCTTTTTCATGCAAATGGATCTTTTATGTGCGAACCCAATTTTTACACGCAACTCTTCATTTTTTCGCGCATCCCCAAAAATTTCCGCGCAACACAGAATATTTCATGCAAGCCCATTTACACGATCCTTTTTCATGCATCAGACCTCGGATCTTCTCTAAGTCTTCGATAACCCTGAATGAAGGGGGTCACCACATATTTATAGACGTCAATGACCCCTACGCGCAAAAACCTCGGTGGTGTGTAAAACCTCTCATCTGGCCTGAAATCTTTTGCGCTGATACCATTTTTCACGCACATCATCAGATATTTCGCGCAACCAATGCCTTTGCTATTTTTTGACTTTCTGATTCTGAAACACTGTTTGTGCGAAAAACCTCGATCCTCCATTTTGCGAATCCCGCTCTTTTTCGCACCCAACTCAAATTTTTCGTGCAAGGATCTTATTTTTCACGCACCACTTCCTCTTTGTGCACACCTCCTTTTGCAGACAATCCAAGTCTTCATTTTCTAATTTTGAGGCCCAAAAATTTGTCAAACACTGGGAAATAGCGCCACCTTCAATACTGCTGTCTGTTTGAACTGTAAGATAACTTTGCTGGCACACATTCGAAACTTCCACTAAGGATTGACAACAAACACAAACCAAACTCCAATTCCTAGTTTTTAGTAACAATTATTTTGCTCCTCAAAGTGATCCATTCTGCACTAAGTGTCAGTGTGGTGGGAATTGGGGAAAAAATTGTTCCCTAAACAATACTCAGTCTTTAGGATTTCATAAGGCCTACTTTTCTATGAAAATGTTGGTGCCTAAAAATTTTTCTTTCTGAAATTTCTGTATCCAAGAAAGTTTGGGTTCTAAAAGTCTAACTCTTATGTTTTCAGGAAAATATAGAAAGTACCAACAGTAATACATGGTACATAGAAAATGGATGTTCCCAGCATAAGACTGGTAATAAAAACTACTTTTAAAATATTATCAAGACGAAAGAATAAAAGTAACTTTCGAAGATAATGCTTAGGGAGAAATTATTGGTATAGGTAACATCGTTCTTTTTGAAAAAATGTTTATTTCAAATGTTTTATTTGTTAAGGATCTTAAGCACAATCTAATTATCATTATCCAATTATGTGATGAAGGTTACCTTATAAATTTTAGTAATGAAAAGTGCTTAGTACACAATTCCAAGGGAGATTTTATTCTTTCTACCCATAGGAAAGAGACTATTTACACACTAAACATAGAAGACCATAGGAGCCAAGATCTACCTTGACTCAGTGCAATGGAAGATCATTCTTGGTTATGGCATAGAAGGTTAGGGCACTATAACCTTAAGAACCTATGCAAACTTTCTAAGAAAAGATTAGTTAAGGATCTACCAATGCTTATATTTGATTCTTCAAAAGTGTGTGACCCATGTTAATATGGCAAGCAATATAAATCAAGTTTTAAATTAGTTGGTGAAGTCTCAACTACTGATGCATTACAGTTAGTGCATATTGATCTCTTTCATCCAATACCAACTAGAAGCATTGGAGGTAAGTATTATGTATTTGTTTTAGTTGATGATTACACTATATTTACATGGGTCCATTTTATAGCAACTAAGTCTGAAGATTTTTCTTATTTCAAAATTTTTAGAGCCCAGGTTAAAAATGAGAAAAACCTTCCATTGAAAACTATTCAAAGTGATCATGGAGGAGAATTTCAAAATTATGATTTTGAAACTTTTCATAGTAGAAAAGGAATTACTCATAACATCTCATCACCCAAAACACCTCAACAAAACAGTGTTGTTGAAAGAAGAAATAAAATTCTTCGAGAGATAATAAGAACCATGTTGAGTGAATATTCTATTTCAAGACATTTTTGGGATGAAGCTTTAAGTACTGCTTATTATACTATAAATCGAGTTTTAATTAGACCTTTTCTTAATAAAACTTCTTATGAATTATGGAATGGTAGAAAACCCAGACTTTCCCTCTTCAAGGTTTTTGGTTGCAAGGTATTCATTCTGAATACTAAAGATAATATAAATAAATTCTCACCAAAATCTAATGAAGGAATTTTCTTAGGCTACTCCACAACTTATAAGGCTTATAGAGTTTTCAATAAAAACACTTATACTGTTGAAGAGACAGTACATGTAAAATATGATGAAACTAATCCTTTTGTTTTTAAACAAACCCAACCTACATCATCGAATGTGTTTTCAAAAACTAATTATCAACCTTTGATAGAAGATCCTTCTTATAAGGAAAACGTCCAAGAAGATACTTTTGAAACATTTACCCTAGAATATTTCCTACCCTATGTTGAAGAATTTTTTTTACAAAACCCAAATCAGTTGTTTCTAAAGAATCATCCCAGTGATAGCATCATTGATGATGTGAATCAACCTATAAGGACTAAAAGTTCCTTAAGAAATGAAGTAGAAAATCGACCATTACTTTCCCAATTAGAACCAAAAATCACTGATGAAGCTTTAGGTGATGATGATAGGATAAAAGCCATACAAGATGAACTAAATGAATTTGAAAGGACTAATGTCTGGACCTTGGTTGAAAGACCTATGAAAACATCATTTATTGGAGTAAAATGGGTATTTAGAAATAAGTGTGATGAAAATGAAATCATTGTATGAAATAAATCTAGATTGGTTACTAAAGGATATAATCAACAAGATGGAATAGACTATGAATAAACCTATGCTTCAGTATCTAGACTTGAATCTATTCGAATCCTACTTGACTTCATATAATTCTTCAATTTCAAACTTTTTCAAATGGATGTGAAATGTGATTTCTTTAATTGTTATGTTCAATAAGAAGTTTTTGTTGAGCAACCTCTTGGTTTTGAAGATAAAAAACATCCTGATCATGTTTTTAGACTTACCAAAGCTTTATATGGCCTTAAACAAGCACCTAGAGCTTGGTATGATAGACTTACATGATTTTTTATTCAAAATAATTGTGTTCAGGGAAATTCAGATCCAACCCTTTTTATAAAGAAAGATAATAAAAATGTTTTGATTGTTCAAATTTATGTTTATGACATTATATTTGGTTCAACTCATAAATCTTTAATTGATTCCTTTGTGAATCTAATGAAATTTTAGTTTGAAATGAGTATGATGGGTGAGTTAACATTTTTCCTCAGTTTTCAAATTTCTCAAAAACCAAAAGGAATCTATATATCCCAACATAATTATATTAAAGATCTTCTTAAAAACTATGGATATGACAACACTAAGAGTATAAGTACTCCCACTGGTACGTCAAACACAATAGATCTTGATGAAGCTGAGAAACCAGTAGATCAAAAATCATTTACAGGTATGATAGGAAGTTTACTTTATTTGACAACTAGTCATCCATACTTAATGTTTTCAGTATGATTATGTTCAAGATATCAATCCAATCCTAATGAATCTCATTTAAATATAGTGAAAAGAATATTTTGCTACTTAAAGGGAACCATGGATTTAGGACACTTTTATACTTCTGGAAAAGATTTGGTTTTGAAATTTTTTTCAGATGATGACTTTGGTTGATGTAGAATGGATAGAAAGAGTTCATCCAGAACTTTTCATTTATTATAAGATTCATTAGTTTCTTGGTCATGCAAGAAGCAACAATCACTAGCACTTTCCACTCCTGAAGCTGAATATGTAGCAGCTGGAAGGTGTTGTGCTCAAGTGTTGTGGATGCAACACACACTCACAGACTGTGGTATGAGTTTTACCAAAACAAAAATTTGGTGTGACAATACAATTGCCATTTCCCTTAGTAAAAACCCTGCACATCACTCTCGTGCAAAGCACATAGATATTAGGCATCACTTTCTTAGGGATCACACACAAAAAAGAAGATATCATTCTTCAATTTATCAGAACGCAAGATCAAATTGCTGATATTTTCACAAAATATATACCCTCTGATAGATTTGAATACATTGAACAAAAGTTAGGAATGATAACCAAAAGGTAATCATCCTTGTTAACTTATTGTTAAATCAATCTCCTTACAGTAATAAGCTCCTTTTCATAAAAGGAGTACATTTGCTTTTTGAAGTTTTTAATAATGATGTTTTTTATAATAAAGTTTTTCATGTTTTTTATAATGAAGTTTTTCATGTTTTTTGTCATGATGTTTTTCATGTTTTTCATAATGAAGTTTTTCATGTTTTTAGTAATGATGTTTTTCATGCTTTTCGTAATGAAGTTTTTCATGTTTTTCGTAATGAATTTTTTCTTGTGTTTTGTAATGAAAATTTTCTTAATGAGGATTTTCATAATAAAAATTTCATAATAATAATTTTCATAATGAATATTTTCATAATGAGAATTTTCGTACACATTTTTTTTCCATAATAGAGTTTTTTTTTCAGTAAGTCAAGTTTTTTTAGAGTCTAATGTTCTTCAAGAAGAATTTTCCTCAATACGAATAATTTTCCTGAAAATCCTAAAGGTATGATTATTTCCTGAGTTTTCATAATCAACTTTTACTTTCTGGTAGTTTCTTTTGTTTCTTTCAAAATTTGTCAGATTCTAGTTTCCTTAACTCTGAATGTTTTCCTTTAAAAACCTCAAAAGATCGGATCCTACCAAATTTTCCTTGCGACTATCATTTAAACCATTAGATATGATCAGAAGTATTATCATCCATTATATTGAGATAGAAATTTGAACCGTCACCTCAAAAACCTATATAAAGGACCCTGAAGGGTTGTCCCACATCGATTTCAATCCTTTGCATGCCGAAGCTCTGCCCCTCATACAAAAGCCCATTCCGAACTTCTTGGAGTTTTCTCAAGTCTAAATGTCTGCATAATAATCCTCTTATAAAGATATGTCTACTATCAAGCTGATTTCGGAGTGGCAAGTATATATAGAAAGGTTGGTGCATCCTAATTTCTTTAACAAATATGATTCTATAATCTCCAAGAACATCAAACTTAATGGATGGGAAAGTGTCTGCATATTAAAGGCATGGGCTCAAGACTTGGTGTATCCCGATCTACTTATTGAGTTTTATGAGTCAGTTAGTTTCTTTAAGGAAGAAGGCATATAAAATTTTTCATTCAAATGTTATGAAAAAACCTATGCTTTATCTTACACTAAGGTAACCAGCTTAGTTAGAGTTCCATTCGAAGGGGAATATGAATTTTGTTCCCATAGGTTACCTGATGTTCAAGGGAGTTTTGTCAAGATAAAATCTATAGAGTGTCTTGGACTTATAGATGTCAATACTGTGAAGATTTCTCACATCTCGACAAATAATCGGATCCTTGAATTGTGGGTTCAGGGTTTTATCGTACCGAGAAAAGGAGATAAGGACATCTTGAAATAGAGTGACATGTTCATTATAGATTTTATAGAGAATCTGAGGAAGATAAACCTGATGAAGAATATTCTCATTACAATAGAGAATATTAAGAATAGGAATTTGACAGCTCATATTATCATGTACCCGACCATTCTTTCCAAGCTTATTGTTCGGTGCTTGGAGTCCTTCAAAATTCCTTGCAGTTCAAAGTCGAGGAACTAAAAAGTTATTCTGATTAGTGATGACACCCTAAAAATAATGAATGTTTGTTTTTATAAGGAGTTAGGAGAATTATATGACTTACCAGAGGAAGAGGCTATAGATGCTCCGAAGGAACAAGAGGTTCTTGAACCATCAAAAAAAGGAGGAAATAAGAGGAAGTTGAAGTTAGTGGTAGAAGAAGTTAAAATCCTAGAAGCTAAAGGAACTCAATCCACACCTCAAAAGCACAAGAAGCAAACAAATTATCTGGATGAGGTCATTTCCAATTGGAGGTAAGAAAAAAAGAAATGGAAGGAAGGAGAGTCATAATTTGGCTTGGATCCTTTAGAGGCCAATGCTCTGAAAGAGAAGACAGGTGATGAGCTTGAGAAGCAAGCCAAGGAAAATAAGAAAAATAAGAATATGTATGAGGCTGAAATTGTGAAATCCCTTCTGAGGGATACTGAAATAGCATCCGAGAATATCTCAGTACTGAAATCATTATTGGTTGAGACTTTACGTGAGACTCCAGGGAATAAAATTTTCACTACAGAAAAATAACAAGAAAAGATTTTTGAAGAAAAGGTAGTTGAAGAAAAAGGATAAGAAGAGGTTGAAAGTAGTGATGGTATTGAGGAACTTATAAAGAAAGTTGAGGATTATTATGAAAAGGATACCCCATTCAAGAAACTATCAATCTGAACTTTTGAAGCATAGTCTTCAAAGCTCTCAACTCCTAAAAAGGATTAGGAAGGTGATGATGAGAAGGGTGAAGAAGAGGTTAAAAAAATGTATGAGGAAGAATGTTTTAATCAATATTTCATACACCTTGAGGATGATGAGTCTAGAGCTGAGAAGGAGAAAGTAGATGAAGATAAGATTGTTCAGCAGTCTGATAGTGAACATAAGTCTCTAGATGAGGAAGCTATTCCGAGAACCAAAAAAAGGAAATAGGTGGTTGTTGAGGTTACACCTGTGAAAGTTGTTATAAAGTGGAAGGAAGCTGGTGGATCTTTGAAGAGGATGCTTGTTGAGCTTGAGAATGATCCCTCGCCAAGCAAAGTCTCAGATTCAAAATCATCTTCTCTAGGATATGATTTCGTAGTCCAATCCTTAAAGAAACTTGTTGGGACCATTACGATTTTACCAAGCATTGATTCCAAATTCAAGATGGTTCAACATACTTTGAACCAAAAATCAGATCCAGTGTCCATGGTGATGGACAAGTGTGTCAAGTTGGAATCAGACTTCAAATCTTTCCTTATCAACTATGAAGACCACAAAATATCTTATAATAAAATGGTTAGATGGTCAAAGAATATAGTTGAATATTTGAGATATCTTGATGAGTTTCAAGATGATGTTAATAAAGGTTTTGATACAGAATATAGAAAATTAAAGGATCTCACAAATAACTTTGAGGAAAAGAAAAATCTTGAGCAGAATACTCGGATTTGAGAGGTCAAGGATCTTAATGGGAAGTTTTACTTTGTTTCTCAAAGTTGGAGGAGAGAAAGGGATCTCCTGATCGAGATCAAAGATAAGCTAGTCAAGAAAGTTGACTTGTTGAACACATAGGCAGAGGCTCTAAAGGATCTAGAAGAAAAGATCAAAGCCTTAGAGAAGCAAGAAGAGGAAGACCACAAGGATCTAAAGAATCTGAAAACCATAGTGAAGAAATTGATACCCAAGGAGAAGGAAGGAAAATATATCCAATCTGATCTTTTATTGTATTTTCTTTCCTTGTACAAATTCTTCCTATCTTAATGAAATTTTTGGTTGCTCATTTTTGTTTGGTTGCTTTGTACTAATATTTCAGGTACCATAATTTCTTTTCCATTCCCTCAAATTATTTATGAATATCACAAAGGAGGAGAAAGGAAAAAGATTGACAAGTAAAGAAGAAATATCCCTATGTATGGGGGAGTTTATCTAAGGGGGAGTTTTCATTATAAAGATTTATGTACTCAAGATAATGAAAAATATCATTCTAGAAATCTAGAATATGATCCTTAGTGTTCCAAATCCTAAGGGCTAGTTAGTCATATTCATATTTTCCAATGTGAAAAGGGAGATATGTTTTATTTCCCAAGTCTAGAAAAATATTTTCTAAGTCCTTATATTCTTTTTCATAAGGATGTTTGTGCTTTCCAAAAAGGGGGAGATTGTTGAGTCAATAAGGGTTTCCTAATGAATTTTCCATTCCTTCATACTTGGGGATATTTTTGAGCCATTGAGTTTTCCTTATGACTTTACTATTCCTTCTTTTTTTGAAAACCACAAACACCTTATCTCAAGGAAAATCTCTTTTCACCATGTGTTTTTCTTCTATAAGGAAAAATTTACTTTCCCATGGAAATTTATCCTTACCATATTTTCATTGTTCATATAATAATTCTTCTAAGTGTAAAATTCATTTTGTAATGAAAACCTCATAATACTATAAATACCTAGATATGAAGAATTCTGTTTTAGGATCTGAATTCTCAGAATTCTGGTTACGAATTCTTATGATTTCGGGCTCCGAATTCTATATACAAATTCTAATTACGAACTATTATGAATACTGAATTTTAATTCTTGTTAAGAATTCTTCTGAGTTCTGACCCCAAATTCAGGTTACGAATTCCTATGAGTTTTGATTCTGAATTCTAATGAATTCAGACTCCAAACTTTGTAAGTTCAGACTTCGAATTCTCATGAATTATGACTACGAACTTTGTATGTTCAGACTCTGAATTCTCATGAATTCTGACTCTGAACTTTGTAAGTTTAGACTCTGAATTCTCATGAATTTTGATTCTGAACTTTGTAAGTTTAGGTTCCGAATTCTTGTGAATCCTGATTCTGAATTTCCATGAAATTCAGACTCTATAATTCTATATAGTTCAGGTTCTGAATTCCTAGAAAACAAAATCTGAATATCCCTATATTATAGACTCCAAATTCATTTTTGTTTCGACTCCTAACTTTCATTTGATTACATTCTAAATATTGGATTTTAGTTATGTAACCATATTTTTTCACCCACTTCTTTTGTTATAAAATGATGTCATGCATTCAGTTACTAACCAAACATTGTTTGAGTGACACGTGTATAGGTCCCTCTGAAATTCAAGGGAAAATATGATTATTGGAGGAGGGAGCCGACCGTTAAAGTCGTACCTATAAATAGGAGCTCATTTGAAAGGTCTCAGTATTTTTGTTGAACAAGTTGATCAATCTAAAGATTACATGCTGCTGAAGTGATTTCTAGAGAGAGAGGCTTTATTGCTTTGTGCGCACTGAACTTCTTGTTCAGGTTTTCTTTGTGAGACTCTGATTATTTCTGTGTACAATCGAGGTCTTCCGGGGATAGGAAGACAGAGGTGCTGACTACCTTGAAGTTGAGGGCTTCCTTGTTGAGGAAGATAGAGGTGCCGACTACATTGAAGTTGAGGTCTTGTGGGGATTATAAGACAAACTCCGATCTTTGTATCGAGGGCTTACCCTGGTGTGGGTAAGACCGACTTTCCTGAAAGTATAAATCAAGGGACCTTTATCCAAGGTTGTTGGATACCCTTCTCTTTGGGTTAAAATATTTACTACTTGTTACTTGTTTTGTTACAAGTTTTTTGCTGCATTTATATTGTTCAGGAAAGTATAACTATATTATACTTTCTTATACTTATACTCTGATTTAGTAATATTCTATATGCTTTAAGGTAGAATCTTTGTTTTTTAAACTTTCATTAAGTTTCATTTTCCAGAACCATCTTTTCTAAATTTCTTTCCCGGAGTCATATTTCTGGAATCAAGCGAAGTGTGTAGAAGTAGAGGTTTTGTGAATTACCTTGTTTAACCTTGTTAAACATAACGATCTTTAAAAGTTCCAAAAGAATTTTTTAAAGTGTACAATTCACCCCCCTATTGTATTTTGAGCATCATTAGATACTCCATACAATATATCTATTATTTAGATCCTACATTTAGTATTATATAGTATATAATACTCACATACCATCTCAACAAAAACTCTTAAATTCTAAAAAATTTCAATTTGAATAAAAATAAACAAATTATTAGTTATAAATTATGATTAATAATTCAATACTATATGGAGATAAATAATTCTCATTGTAAATTAAAATTTTATAATAACATTATACACATTATATTTACTTGGAAAAAATTACAATATCATTTTTAAAAGTGTTTTTAACTTCTATGACATTTTAATTTCTGAAAAATCCTAAACTTAACTTTCAAAACTATAACTTTTGATCAATATATAAGATTATATTTTCAATACATAAGATTATTTTACATACTTAATTTAGAAATCTAAGTAATGTGAAAGTAAAATGAATTTAAAATGTAGGAATCTTTGACTTTGTGAAAAATCAAACTCTTCCATTATATGTAAGAGTAATATCCTTTGGGAAAAATCCATATATAATGGTTAACTTCACTTCTCGCAGAATATGAAAAAGTGACTTTCTTTTCCAAAATTTAATAGGTAAAAATAATATTCTTAATATATAAAGGTTCTTTCCTCTACAAATTTTCCAACTATAAACAAAATATGGGTAAATTCAAAGAAATACTTTATAACGTAAGGTTCATTTCCTTTGTGAAAATTCTAAATGTATGAGTAAATTACAACTTACATTATAATACTTACAGTTCATTTACATTACCAAAATATAATACGTAAGATTATGTTTTTCAGTAACTATAATATTTAATGGTTATACTATGTTGAATTACATAATCCACCCATACATAAAGTTACTTTCCAAATCTAACAGAATACATATAGGTCTTGTATATAGAAAAAACCCTTAAAAAACTATAAACCAGAATAATAATTTGGTGAATAATGATAAATATTAAATAAACAAATAATAATATCACATGATCAAGTTATGTGATTATCAAAGCATAATAAATAAAGATAAAGGTTCCACTCAATAAAAAAATATATTGTGTATACTCATTATTCAATTCCCAGTGCTAGTAAACCATGTAAAATGATTGTGTAGCTTATCATTTATAATTTATATAGTCATTGAGTAAGATTTTTTTTGTTTCGAAAAATAATTAAACTAGATCGTTATAAAGGGTTATTTGAAATAGATAAATATCCATTTTCATTCACTCTTTGGGTATCCATCATTGTGTGGGTCAAACAGGTGGTATTAGAGTACTAGGTTCAGTTTTAGAAGAGTTTTAATTTTTAATATTCAATTTTCAAGGTGTTTTTATTTATCCTAATGATATTATGGATTTTATAAATTACCATATAATTTTTATCTTTGATGGATACAACTTTTAGCTTTGGAAGAATAAGACGCTGCACAACATCTAACAATAAGGCATGAATGTGGTAAAGGATATTTTCCATGGAATTATGGTTAACATATAAAGTGAATCTTTATTGGAATGGGATTATAAAGAGATGAATGTAAATTATAAAGGAATAAACACATTATGGTGTGATTTTCCTAATCCATTCTATAAGAGGTTTATGTTTTGTAAATCCTTAAACTTTATGTGGTATATGTTTCAAAATATATATGAAGGAAAATAAAATGTATATGATTAAAAATTTAAAGTGATATTGATGAAATAAAATGAGTTGATTATGCACTTGAATGAATATAATGTTGTTTTCTTTGATCATATAAATGTGATTGTGAATGTAATGTGAAAACGTGAAGAGTTGAAGAACAATGTCAACATTTTAAACAAGATCATGGGAATTTTACAAACACACATTAATATGAAGGTTTTAGTAATTGAGGAAAAGGATTAAAAAAACATATTTTTAGATGATTCTAATAGAATAAATAGTGTCTATATGATGAGGACTAATGAAGAAAATATTATGCAAATAGATAGATCTATATAATTATAATTCATAGTGATGAAGAAGATCATAGATGAGAATAATATTTAAGAAAACAAGGTTTACTATTTGATTTAATTCTGTTAAAAAATCTAACAAATGGAAACAGAAATCGAAATTAAAAGCTTCAATTACATGCTATTGATGTGGAATGGTTGGGAACCATAATACTAAGTATACCAAGAATTTTCAAGATTATAATTAAGATAATGTAATCATAATGAAATCTTCTAGATATATTAATGTAAAGATGTGCACCATAGAGAATTTCATTATGAATAAATACATGCTTTTACAAGAAGAAAAAAATCATAAGAAATAAATGTAGATAAATTTGAGAATTGAAAATACCACTGTTTGATGTATTTATGATATAAATTATCTAATAAAAAAATGGGAGGGAAATTGAGATGATTATTTTGAGGATGTTATTGGTTTTATTGTGGAATTGGTAGATTAAAGTTAAGAAATATATGTTTGATGTGCTAAAAAATGATGATCCATATTATGGTATATGGATATAAAATCTGTATATATAATAAGTAATTAGAGAAATATTATTTGATTCCTTAGAATAAGTAGATAAAATTTAAAATAGTTTAAATTCTAAATAATATTATCACACTCAAGTAAAAAGTGGTTGAGTAAGCCTAAATCATTGATTAATTAACTGACATGGTGAAATATAGAGTCAAATAGATCACATATCTTAAATTTTAAGGCATAAATATAAGAAAAAATATTAATAAAAAAGAGAAATATATGACTCAGAACATGAATTTTGAATGTTTAATTTATTGGGCTATTGAGAAAGTGAAATAAAACATTGATATCATCAAAATTGTTTTACCGATTTCTTGTAGATGTTATGCCTCTATCATGAATGAAAAAAATACAGATTTATCAAAAAAAGTGTATCATGGTTGATGAAACCATTTAAGATCCCACTCTTATGATGAATATTGATATATGAGAAACATGAGAGTCTCATATATCTCTAATGAATTTATAAAAATACACCTCAAATCTAGTTTTATTTTTATATAAAGATGAGGCACAAAAACAATGCATGCTTTATAGGAAAGAGGTACTTTAAGGCATGAGAGTATTAGATATAGAAAAAAATTAATACTATTTATATGTTTTAGTTTATTATATATATTTTTGTAGAGTATAAGAATGAAAATCCATGTACCTATCATTAAATATATAAATGAATGTGATATGGGTGACACATATTTGAAGTTTTTAGTAGATTAATGAGTTATCAAGAAAGTTAAAAAAATCAAATAAGTTTAATTGTTTAATAGATAAATGGGACCCATCATATATGGAGGAGTAAAATTCACATCAATCATTGAAATATGTGAATAAAAAATATTAGACCAATAAGAAAAGGGATGAGAAGGATAGAGTATATTAGATTTATATAATGGTATTATACCAATCTGAATAATTGATTCTTGAATATAGATGAAATTTGTATATTATAGAAAATAATGATCTTATGACAGGTATCAAATATTTAAATAAGGTTTTACTAATGGTTGGTAATGATTAAGTCCTGAAGATAATTTTCTTAGAGAATGAAAACAATTAGAGTAAACAAATTGAGATAATGGATGTCATGTTTGTTGAATATATTGGTCTTAGTTTACTAAGTGTAATACAATTATTTGACTTGGTGTTTGAAATAATTTTCACCAGAAACACACATTATATCATGTAGAAAGATGGTGTAATAGTGTTTCATAGAATAGGTAAGAAGGGAAGCATCACCTTATTAGTAGGGAAGGAGGCATGTCATTTCTCTCTATAGTGGATGACATTAGATTAATTCATAAATTAAATGGATATATGAGTATAAAATCCATATAAAATTCTTTTAATAGTCTAGATATACAAGATATCTCTATGATTACCCATGATTATACTCAAATTAATAATATTTACTAAAAGGAAAAGGTCATTTAGAATATGTACAAGCTGTTGGAGATGAAATTGATGTGGTTTCATGAATTGGTGCATGTTGATGTTTATAGGATGACATGCCAAGGGATATTAACTTAAATAGGTACTATGTACTCTTCACTGATGATTATATGAGGATGGAATGATTGATAGAGATTAATAAAAAATATGAGGTGTTTAATTGTATTATATGTTATCAAAGATTTGGTGAAAAGATGCATGGTGATAAAATAATATAATTTGGAACTAAAAATGGTTTAGAGTTTACTAAAAGTAAAGGGAATTATTATCTAAAAAATAATGGGATAACGTGATAAGGAATGGGATAGAATACTTTATTGAGTTTTTTAAAGGATGTAGTTCTAACATTAGTGCATCTTACAAATAGTAATTTTTATGATTTCATGGGGAGAAGTCCCCATATGAGATTTTTTATTGGAAGAAACATACATTAAAATATTTTCATATTTTAAAATGTCAATGATTTATTATAATGAAATAGAATATCCAATGGTTGATTTAATATAATAGATAATTGGTAATTTTCAAGGTTTAACCACATTGATGATGATGTACAACTGATTCAATAGAGGTCTTTATTTTTTTAAATCCAACATTTCATTGTTGTTAAAAATGATAAGAATTTTATTTATAAATTATAAAAATTCTAGAAGAAATATTTGATGAGTTGAGTAGATTAATGGGATAACAAGTGAATAATGTTTATTAATAAGATGTAAATTATGATGAGGATACTTGAATAAGTTCTTTAATAATGTGAAAGTTAAAAAGCATGACATAAATTATTGAATAAAACATCATTGGTAACATAATAGATTTGATGGATATAGGGATAATAATTATTCTAAATAAAATACCACTCTTTTCTCAAGTTTAGGCTAAATTTTTTGATGTGAATTCTATGGATGAGAAATGGATCAAGGATATGAATTGATAGTATGATTAAATTGAGAAGAATAAATTATGGGATATAGTTTCGTGGTTGAAGGATAATAATGATGACAAAACCATGAGGGTTTTCTTGAAAACAATTAATGAAGAAAGTGAATTGATTTAAATCAAAGTATTACTCATGTGAAAAATTTCTCCCAAACTTATGGAATCCATATGGATGAGTCATTTTCTCCTATGAATAAACTAGAAATGATATGACTACTCCTGACTATAATGGTGAAAAATATTTTCATGTTATTGAAAATAGATATTAAATTTCTATTTCTTAATGGATTATTTGATGAATAAATCTATATTTAATAGATTCATGGGTTTCCCATACATTAATAAGAGAACAAGATGTTTTTTTAATAAGGACTTTTATGATCTAAATCAAGAACCAAGATCTTGGTTTTTAAGTCTTGATCAATAGTTAAAATAACATTAATTCCAATGTGTTTGGGTTGATCAAAATATATAAATCAGGAAGGAGTCTAATCAAAGGATGATGATGTTATTTATGTTGTTGAAATAATCAATAGTGGATCAAATTATTCATAGTGAAAGGGAATTTTAAAGATTTTGAGGAGTGAGTCTGAAATGTCAATGGTTTATGTGTATATATATTTACTTTGTTTCTAGGTGATACAAGTTAATAATGCAAATCTTATTTCTCTATAAAAATATAGTAATTAGGCTCTAAAAATTTCAAAAGGTTTATGTAAAATATTTGAAAAATAAAAGTTCCCACTTGGATTAAGTTATCAACTATAACATTGGAGTAGTGATTGATATTATAGAGTATAGTAAACCCATTTTAAGAATATTATATCTAACATGAAGAATGTTCATTGTGTTTTCTAATTTAAAAATAGAGATGTATAAAAGTAAAATAAATGAATGTCTCATGTTTATGAAAAAAATATTACTTCATTATATCAAAGGCATGATGGATTTATGATAATTTTATAGAGATACAAGACAACCAATGTTATTAGGATATATATATATATATATATGTTTATTTGGTTTGTTCTGATGTTGATATATAGTATATATTTAGTGACACAATCTATCTTATAGATTTTTATATTTATTGTCTATAAAAGAAGAAATATTTCATTTCATTGGGTATTATTAATGTTGAATACATCAAAAAACCCAACCAACCACATAACTACTATGGATGAAACAAATTCATAATGAAACTAGAGTTTATATTTATTATGTACTTATAATTAAGTATGATAACTTAAGTATAATAAATAATTTCCAAAATCTATTACACCATTTTTATAAAAATAAAATTGAGAACAAATATCACTTTATAAAGTATAATGTTGAACTAGGGTTAATAAAATAATAGTTTCTATCATAGATATATCCCTTCTCCAAGATTTCTTCAAAGAACAGCAAGTGATTCTCTTCCACCGTATCAAGGAGAATGCTTTGGAAGTGACTCTTGAGGCGGTCAATATAGAAAATGAAAGCACAAAGATCTTTCGTGCTAGCACCTAGAGACTACTTCAGTGACATCTGAATATTTCTAGAACATGTGTGGATCACCGCTAGAGGAAATCTACCCTAGTTTCTATAAAACAATGACGATTCACTGTAGATCTATTTCCAGATTCATCAACGAAGGACTCATTACTTAGAGGCAATTCTTTATCTAATTAAATTAATTATAAAAAATATGTGTTTATCTCTTCTCTCCAGGTACTAGCATTATTATACCTTATATATTTATTGGATTAAATTCTATGGATCATGATATTTATCATCATATAGATCTTAGATTGATCATTGATTATAGAAAAAAGAAAAGTTGGACACCCACCCAAAGCACGCTTCAACTGTGCTCGGAACCTAAAAGTGTTATCAAAGTGGGCACATAATTGTTTATAATTATACAAAAAATTGTTGGTGATTTATGCATTTGTAATTTAGTTTTTCAATTCAAGTATAACTATTCTTTTAATATGAATTGTGAGACATGTTCCTTCCCCCTTCATTTCTCATATATCTAGTCAAGATGTTTAATTTTATGATTAAAATAAAATTGAGGAACTCATCAGTAGGTTGCAAGGATTCTTCCTGGATAACACAGAAGTTTACACTGTGTATTTGTGTTCAATGCACCAGGATTTGATTCATAAATTTCTCAACACATGTGCATTAATGACAATCGATGTAGTTAATTCTTACATCACGTGTTGACTGGGATAGATAGGTACAAAATCAACCAATGTATATGCCATCTATCCTATGTACACGGTGTGTAGTCCATTTGAGTCAAAGATGGGCTGTGTATTCAATACACAATCTACCTAACTAGTGACCATGTAACATAGAGTCAACACAGTGTGTGGCCCATTGAACACACCATGTACTCAAAATTTTCCAAGGTACACAATACATGTTGCGTCCCTAGGCATATGTCTTAGATAGACGATGAGAGGTGTACACTCCATGTAGATCCGATCTACCTACCATGTACTTATACCAAGTTAAATGGATTTAAAATTTATTTACTTTACTATGTAAACCTTGATACATTTACTTGTGTGTGGACATAAATATAAGAAACTCCATGTGATAGATTTTAATATACATAAATATTTAAATGTTTAATTAATATCTAACTAATATTCAGATCTGCATATCATGTATGAGTTGTATTACAAGTTATTGCTCTACGTGCATTGAAGCATAAGACGTTACTGAAAAATCAGGTAATTAATTTAATAATATATGAAGTACACATTGTGAAAGTACGTGATAAGTCATGTATGCCATATTTCACAATATTAAAACAATATATGAGTACAATACATATTGGAAAAAATTGGACAGGTATTCAACGTGTTGCCTCCAAGGTAAATTTATGTACATAGTTAATTTTAAATGATTTTATATAATTTATTTAAAATTATAATAGATTAAAATCTCAAGGAAATTCAGATAAGGATTAAGATAAAATTATCGATTAATTAAATATAATAATTAATCAATTTGAGCATGATTTATCTTAAATAATAATGATTAAGAATTGAATTTTATCTTTATTAAATCCATAATTAGCTACATTCTAGTGGATGATAATGAGCTAGACCACAACTTATTTATGTGATTTGTTTCATTTAATTTGTTATTAAATTAAATTTTTGGTCTATGTGCCTTCTCTCCTCATTATTTTGTAGGGCATGTGTGCCTATGGGTTCTTTTATGTAAACCCCCCCTTTTCCCTACACCTATATGTGAGTAAAAGGCATTTTTAATGGATGAAGCTCCCAAGATAGTGGAGGCATTTCAAGTTTAAAGATAAGGTGAAACCAATCCACGGAGATACAAAGGTGGAAAAGTGGAAAGCTATAAACATAGAACTCAATTGTTTCATGGTGTTTATCCCTTAGGAAAATGGTTAGTTTATCAACCTATAGATAAACTAACCATTAATATAATCCCATGATCATAACCTTTACTTTATTTCTTTCAATTTTATGGTTATTTGATTATGGAAGTCTTGTCACGATCACATAATTAATGAATTAACAAGCATGAAAGATCAAATTAAAACAAACCAACTTATTCATAAATATTATATAAGATATGGTTAATCACTTAAGTAATCCCACTAAATATTAACAATAATGTGATAAGGATAATAATTGGAAATTTAAACATAAATGGATAAAATCCATCAATAAAATTTTAATTTGGTATATCCTTCAATTATTACAGTTAGAATCAAACCATCTTTCAATGTTCGTGAACATCCAAAGTTAGGGGGATTTCAATTATTAGTGAATGCTAACTTGAGGTTTTGAGTTTAATTAACTTTGATCACATCAAGGGTTGACTTCAAAAGTAGGACTTTGTGAAACTAAGAGGAAAAGGTTAAGGAAATCAAGTGAAATCTTTCCATTTATACACATTGGATATTAGATACAACTTATGGTGATCACATCGATATCTAAATCTAGGAACCAAGTAGATTTTGAAAGATTTCCAAAGGAGAGGTGGATTTAAGAGATGCTAATGGAGCAAGGCTGGCTACCCTATCCATTGGTGACTACCACCTGTCATTGCCAATGGGAATGATTTTGCTTTTAAGATATTTTTATTATGTACCTATATTTACGAATATTATAATTTCTATGTCATGTTTAGATACATATGGACTTATTTTCAAATTTGGAAATAATTTTTTTTTCTTTCATAAGGACAACATATGTTATGGAATGAAACATCTAAATAATGGTCTTTATGTATTAAAATTTTGAAAACCAAGTGTTGGAAATTGATAAAAAATGTTGTTTACATGACTCATATATCACCCAGTTATGGAATCACCATCTTGGTCATGTAAATGAGAAGCATTTTAGAAAGATCTAAAAAGATGTATATTTAGACACTTCTAAGCTAAAACCACTTTATAGATGTCATTCTTGTTTACAAGGAAAAATGACTATACTACCATTCGGTGGGATAGGGTGAAAGTGCCATATAGATTCTAGGATTGGTAAACACTGATGTGTGTGGACCATTTCTAGTAGAAGATTGAGGTGGATATTCTTACTTGAAAACTTTTACTGATGACTTGAGTAGATATAACTATTTATACTTAACGAGGCATAAGTCCAAGTCCTTTGAGAATTTCAAGGAATTCAAGAATGAAGTAGATAATCATCTCAGTAACATGATAATGAATCTTCGATTGTATTGAAATGGTAAATATATTAACCAAGACTTTATCAACTTTCTATGGGAGGTTGGGATTCTCTATCAACTCACTCTAACATATACACTATAATGGAATGGTGTTAGTGAAATGAGGAACCGTTCCTTGTTAGACATGGTAAGGTTGATGATTTGTCATGCAGATATTTCATTATACTTTTGGGGATATACATTAAAAATTGTGAAATACACATTAAACCAAGTACAAACTAAAGTAGAAAATGGAATTACTTTCGATCTATAGAGTGGAAAGAAACCTATTTTATCACATACATGTGTATGGGGATACACGGGATTTCTTAAGGCCTTATTAGAAAAAAATAAACCCTTAAGGCACGATCTGTATCTTTATAGGGTATACCTAGTAAAAAAAGGGATACTACATATAAAACTCCTCAAATAAGAAAGTGAATATTTTCAAAAAATTCATATTTCTTGAGAGAGAGAACATACTCAAAAAGGATAGCGGTAGTAAGATTGACTTTGTTGAAGTTGGATCTCAAGTCACACAAGATTCCATATAGAAAAAAATTCCATAGGTCCTTGTGGAAGAAGTAGTTATTTAAACAAAAGTACTCTATGAGACCATAAGAGAGGTAAGAGAACTAGAGAGATATGATTTTTTGGTCATTGAGGATGGTGAATCATTATTGGTTGACAATGATGAACCTATATCCTATAAGGAAGTAGTATAGAACTTATAAGTTGCAATATGGCTATAAGATATGAATTCTGAGATGGATTCCATGTATGAAAACTACGTTTGGGTTTTGGTTGATATACCAGTTAATATAAATACCATTGGATAAATATGGGTATTCAAGAGGAAATTAGACATAGAAGTTAAAGTAAGTACCTATAAAGAAAGGCTCATGGCTAAAGGGTTCAAAAAAGGTCAGGGAATTGACAATGATGAAACTATTTCACCAATTTCCATGTTTAGATCCATCAGAATCATACATGATATAACAACTTACCATGACTATGATATTTAGAATATGGATGTAAAAAATCCATTCCTTAATGGAAACGTTTAGGAAGAAGTATATATGACACAACTAGAAGGGTTTCTGACTCTTGGTGATGCCAAAAAGATTTAAAAGTTATAGAGATCCATTTATGGATTAAAACAAGAACCTAAACCATGGATCATTCGATTAGATGAATTCATAAAATAATTTGGTTTCATTAAGAATGAATGTGATCCACGTGTTTAAAAAAGGTTTATTGGGAATTCAGTCATTATCTTAGTAGTATATTTTGATTACATATCACTTATTGTAAATTACATACCCGTCATACAGTTAGATATGTTTTGGTTATTCAAGTGCTTCTCTATGAATGAATTATGAAACAACCTATATTCTAGGGATTAAGATCACTCATGATAGATACAAGAGGATTCTTGGGCTAAGTAAAAGTACATATATTGACTAGGTACTAAAGATATTTTGTATGGAGAAATCTAAAGGGGATTGGTTCTAGTGTCACATGGTTTACATATTTCAAAGAAAATGTGTCCCCAAACACAATAAGAGAAAGAGAGAATGAGTAACATCCCATATGATTCAGTGATAAGATCAATAATGCATGCCATGTTATGTACTATACTTGATGTTGCCAATGCACTGAGCATGTTAGAGAGATATCAAGAAGATCTAAGAGAACATCATTGGAATTATATCAAGTCTATCCTTAATTATCTGATAAGAACAAAGGATATGTTCCTGGTGTATGGAGCAGACAAGGATTTGGTCATCAGGTATTATTATGATTCTGGTTTTTAGAAAATTATAATGATATGAAGTTGCAATTTGGACACGTTTTCTGTCTCAATAGAGGAGCTGTGGGATGGAAGATGTCAAAGAAGTTAGTTGTCACTGATTCTACAGTGGATTCCAAGTATATAGTGGCTTCTAATTCTTTCAAATAATACATTTAGATTCAGAACATTTTCCAAGAGATTAATGTGGTACCTAGGAGTAAATATCCTATCACATTGTATTGTGATAACACTATAGCGGTGGATCTTGAAAAAGATCCAAGGTTACACCAGCAGACAAAGAACATACTCTAGAAGTATCACATCTTGATTTATTTTCATCAGAGGGGTGAATTTGTAGTAAACAGAGTACCCATGGAAGAGAATATGGAGGAACCCATGAATAAAGGCCTATATCTGTAGAATAATGAATATCATGTGATAGATAGCATACTGAAGGTTGCCAGTAGTTGTCTCTAGTGAAAGTGGGAGTCTATTGGAGTTGGGTCCTTAAAACCAAATTCTATATACTTTATGATAAAATGGAATTCACTTATTTTAATACTAATAAACTTCTTATCACATCTTGATTATTCTTCTGCATGAAATATAATTTGATAATGTAATAAGAGTAGTTGTCTCACTAAAAGTTCAAAACAGTTCCCCACTATCATGAGAAAAAGGAAGTTATATGACACTATCCTTGAGTATATGTTCTATAGACAAATGATATAATTTTAGGGACACAAATGATATAGACTATTAGGGGTGGAGACTTATAGGACTTTGAGGAACCTTTTTATAGTGTATGCCTTTGGTAATATTCAGTGGGATACTTTGAGAATGGGACCTTCCAGTAGAAAATTCACATTTATACGTGTTATTGGATGTTCCTATCTATAGAAAAGTATATTGGTCCTTATAATTTAAGATTATTATTAATGGATATTATGAGTCATGTACTTTGATGTATTGATGAAAACCGTGATGAAAGATGTTTGTGGTGAGGTAGGATATGTTGGGTGTATCATGAGTAATATTACATTAATGAATAAAAAGAGAAAGCATTTATCCCTTATTTTCGTTAATGTAAGTTAATATATCAGGCCCTTTCATGGAAAAGATATGTGCTAAATATTTCCCTGGCCATGGTGTTCTATATGTATGTTCATTTTTTTGGAAGTAAAATAAAGTGATATTGAGCGCATAAGTTGAGGACAATAGCATGAAACCTTCTTGACTAGAGATAATGTGATAAAGGGATTATATTACATGGTAAACATCCAAATAAAGTGATACTTTTTTTTTGAAAAATTAACTTCTTTCTCTATGGATGACTTAGCGTGTTGCTAGACGCTAACCTTGGAATTTAGGCTGCTTTGCCTAATTCCATTGAGAAAGAGGCTTAGAGGGTCACACCCTAAGTGTATCCCAAACATTAGTTAAATAATATATTATTTATTATTATTTAATAGGTTGAATAAATATTATTCCCATATATTGTTTATCAATTATTCATGTATGCTTGAGCACATTTATTTCAACACTATTTATTCGAGGGAATATATTGTGAGTGGAATATTTAATAAATATTTATTTTCTATTTAGTGAATATAATATTTATTTATTTATTGGTGAATGATACATTGATATTTATTTAATAAATAAATAAACATTATTCAAGGCCCGATAAATATTGTGAAGGAATGGGAAACTGAGTTTAATGGTTCGATGAGAAATAATAAATACGGAATATTATTTAATTAAATAATATTTAATTATAATTCACAAGTTTAAGTGCATATCAAGAAATAATAATATTACTATTATTATTTGACATGGGGATTTTATAGTAATAAATAAAATAATAAAAGGCACTTGTTAAATTATTTTATTTTAACCCTAGGAATATAAATACCCTGTTGTGAAATTTTTCTCATAAGAGTATTTGATTGTGCACAATAATCTTGGAGAATCCTCTCAAGCCTAGAGAGATCCCTTCACCAAGAATTCTCCCAGGAACGGTGATCAATCCTCCTCTACTAGATCAAGGAGAACGCTTTGGAAGGGATTCTCAATGCGATCAAGGAAAACGAAACAAGCGCAAGCATCTTCCATGCTAGAACCTGAAGACTCCTTCGACGACATCTAGAGATTCCTTGAACATGTGTGGATCACCAATAGAGGAAATTTACACTTTTTTTCTAAAACTAAATAATGGTGCACTACAGATCTGTCTCTAGATTCATCAATGGAAAATGAATTCTTTAGAGGCAATTCTTTATCAAATTAAACTAATTATAAACAATATGTTTTGATCTCCTATCTCTTAGTAACAACATTATTTCCCTTTTATATTTCTTTTATTTAATTCTATGGATCATGATGTTCATATTCTTATAGATCTAGGATTGATCATTGATTATGTAAAAAACAAAAGTTGGTCACCCAACCAACATACGCTTTCACTGCACTTGGAACCTACAATCCATAGTAGGGTTTGAGTTTCTACTCAACCCACACACCATGACCATGGTCATAATATGATAGGTTTATTATGTTGGGGTTGTAATAAATATTATAGATTTTTAATTCCAATTATGATGTATTTATTTTATTATGATTTTATCTTACAATTCCTTTATGAATTGAATTCCACAATCACTATCGGTGTCTTATCAGACCAAGAATGACACCATTGATGAAAACTAAATGAGTTTCAATGGTTGAACGCATGACCATTGGGTGATTTTTTCCACTATTTTAGTGGTAAAGAACTTAAATATGTTTTTGGTGATTAATTACTAAACCAATGGTTTATTACTTTATACATGTTATTTTCTGTTGTCAGAACAAGAAACAAAAATTTAATTTAATATCCATGGTAAAAAAGTATCAATAATAATTTTAATACTAAATAATGACCATTGAAATAAAACCTAATTCAGTATAAACCCTGACACATTTGTTTCATAATTGTTCAATACCTTCTTCCATTTTAATTAAATTTTTGAATTTTTTTCATGTTTTCATCCCATTCCCTTAAATCATTTTGTCTAGATAATTAGTTTAGACTCATCAAATTGAGGTGATTTATTCTTTTATATTTTCCTTATGGGATCGACCGTGACTACCACTATCTTTCTAGTTAGTCAGATTGTAAGGGAATAAAACTTTCAAAATTTTCATTACTCAGGATGGGATTGGTCACATATATTTATGTTATGAAACTATATTCTTTTATAAGGTGTATATACTGCTTATTGAGAAGTTATGTCATGAATTAATCATTGATCCTAATATTGAAAGTTTCTTTGATATACTCTCTTTCATGAGATATTGATTCAAATGTTTCATAGGTGGTTATGGTCTTAATTTCAATTTTTTGAGGAATAATTCATGATATACACCATGTTTTATTTCATATGGTGTATTTACCACCCCATGAATTAGTTTTCACATATTAATTTTTGGAAATTATGGTTTTTATAAAATCATGTTACACTCTTTATTTTAGTGGTTTTTTGATCCAAGAATTACCCAAATTGAAAGGGTTTCTCATCTCAAACTTCTTTATTTGAGACATGTTTTTTTGATGACCCTAAATTAATTTATATCATGTATAAAATGGATCTTGAAATATAATATCGTGGAACATTTTAAACTATTGACATTTTATATTCCTTCTTTTGTTCTTTATTTCTAATGTTTTCGTTTTTAGAAGGATAAAAAAAGGATTTTTATTAAAAGTTTATTTTAATGTTTTTAAAGATAGTTAAACAAACAATTTCTCCATGTTATTTATCATATTTCAATAATTTTATTTTATAAACATAAATGATTTCCTAAATTTTAGTTTATATGATATTTTTAAAGGTTTTATAAGTAAATTTATTATTGTTTTTCACATTAGTAACTCTTGAGTACCTTTACAAAAGTTTGAAACAAATGTTTATTTTTAACATTGACAACATGAATGGATTTTACACTTATCATGACATTTATTTGTATTGAAGATTACTTCAAAATATTCCAAATATATTTTCAATGAAAATGTTTTTCCTAATATTTTATAATTTTTTAGTTTTGAAAATTTATTTTCAACGTGCAAAGTGTATTTTCCTCATGAATGTTTTTAATAATATTTTTATGATATTTTTACTCATTAGTGAAAAAGTCTTGATTATACATATACTACACCAGGGATATGTTTTAGTGATATAATAATAATTATTTCACTGGATGGATAATTATTGTTTAAAATATATAGGCATGGAACCAATTTATTTTCCACAGTTAAGTCATGCTATGAACATACAATGATATTTTTATGTTGAAAAATGAAATATTTCATGTGTTATAATTATGTTATTTTTATTTAACATTTTATATGATAATGGATAAGACTATAACTATCTAATGCATTGGGTAATAATGAAGGACTTGGATGAATATAAGTGACTCCTAAGAGAAGACCCAATTCATTGTTTAACAAATTACTCCTAAGAGATTATGGGTATTAACCAAGTAATGCTATCTCATCTAGAAGGGTTCTTGTATGGGTTCTATAAAGATAATTTTCAAAGATACTAATACATTTTATTTATGTTTTTATGAGTTTTAAATGGTTCTTTTGATCAATATTGATATCACATGGGTCATGATTATTTATTCTCATGACTCTTTCATTTAATAAATCTTTATACCATATCAAATGATTTATGATCTAGGTTTTTATGTGTATGAATTCTCTTATGTTTTGATAATTCATGATGATTATGTCATTATACCCTTATTCTCATCTTATTCTCACTAATTATACTCAATTATTAATGCTTATGATTACACTTATTGAGCATTTAAACCCACCCATTCTTTTGTTTACTTTCCCCTTAGTTGTGAAGAAAATTGTTAAGTATGATATTCCTAATAAGGTTACTAGATGTAAAGAACTTAGTGGGATATGTTATAGATTTTTATCAACTTATTATTTATGGATCTTAGTTTCTATGTAAGATTTTTTTCTAATTCTCTAAAACTCTAATCCTAAAAGGTCCTTTGGTATGTAAGTGATAAAAAATATCCTTATGATGTTGTAATTTTTGGATGGTTGAAAATGGGTCACATTTAATGGTATAAAAACTAAAAATATAAACATAATTTTATAGTATCAAATCTATTAGTATAAGTATGGGGCTATTTTAGTTGGTATTAGAGTAGTTTTTAGATAATTTTGAATATTAGGATACTTTCATGTGAGGTCATCTTAAGAGTTATGGATACCATCATGGGTTTATAAGTTTAAGGATGGTCATAAGTTCAAAGGCATTAGAACCCAATTTTATGTTTTAATTTATGATATTTTTATGTGATTAATGATATTTTGGTAGAAATTTTATTATATTGAGGCATATTTAACCCTTAGGTTTAACGTGAAGGCTTATTTCATAATAATACTATTATATTTTTTGGGGGATATAAGATGAAGGGTATGGGATAACCTTTGAGGTTAAAACATTCTTTAATGTTAAGGTTATTGAAGTAAATTTTGATGTAGGCTTATTTATTTGACAAATTATCTAATTTAATTTTTGTGTATTACTATTGAGGATTTGGAGATTAATATTGTATTTCATCATATGAATATCAATTCATTTAGGAAATTATCTTACCTTGTGCTAACCGTTATTGTTTTTTTATATGTATAAAGATAATATGAATAACTTTTTATCTTTTTTTTTGGATTATTTGATTCATTTGAATTTGATTTTAGTGCTCCAGGATTGAAAATTTCACCTTGAATACTCATCATTTGGAGAAAAAGATGACATTACAGTGGAAATTGATTAAAGAATAAAATTAAACTTGTTAAGTAAGTTTATTTCATTATTTTGTTAGTCTAGATAGAAAAGGAATTAACTAAATCTAGGAAAATATCTTATAACAAAAATTTTATCCTATTACCTTCATTTTTGATGAATCGATCATCATTTTCACATCTTTCTAATTTATGGTTTTCTGTTCATTAACTTTATCAGGATTATTCAATTTATTGTGATCAATTATCACTCCCACTCTATATAATTATATTTAACTTAAATTTACTCCTTGTCAACATTTTCACATCACTAAAAATGTTCTAATATTTTTAAACCAAGTTATGTTTTATTCATGAAGACGTTTATATTTCCCTTTCCCTATTTTCACAAGGAAATTTTATTAATTCTTTTTATAATGTGAGTTTTTAGTAATGTTATTTTCAAATGTCATACCCTTGATTACCAAGATCAAGTACAAATATTAAAGAAAAAAATCTATTAAAGTGGGATGGGGTAGAATTCAAAATCTTAAGATTTTAAAATAACACTATACTCGATTGTTTTCTTAACCTGAAACACCGAGATTTAGAAAAATTTTGGTATACCAAGAAATATTAATATTTAGAGGTTATTGTTTTATAATTGCTATTAAATTAGTGTGTATGAATAAGATTAACCATATTATGAAATATATAAAAAATTCAAAATTAATACAAGTTTATCTATTAGTTCCTAATAAACAAGTACTCAATTTTTCAATAGTTATTTTATTCTTTAAAAATGAATTCCTAAAAAATGGTGTTTATTGATTTTGGTGAATGAATATTATAATTAATTTATAGAACTTTTATAAATTTTATTTTATAAAATAGATATGATTTTTGAATTCATTATGTAAAAAATTATCCTATGATAATGTTTTTATAATTTTCAGAAAAGTTTTATTTTTCTGTGAATAGTGAAAAAATAATGATTTTTATTGAAAACTCTTTTTATTTTAAAGTAATTAAAAATTAAAATTCTATTTTGGATTAGTTTTAAAATTTAATCTGTTTAATTTTATTAAAAATAATATAATAAAATTTATTTTAATCTATAATATATTAGAATTTGGTATAAAAACATTTTAATATTTAAAAAGGCATTTTTTTAGAAAATCTATTTTCATCAGGTTTTGCGGGTTTAATTTTAAATTTAATTATACAACTTATTTAAATATAATTTGAAAAAATTTATTCCATATTTTTAATAATCAGAACTAATATTAAGTAATTTGGTTAACATGAATAGTAACCATAGTAATCTTTTTTATCATGGTAAAGGTAAAATGGGTTAACTAGTGTTAAAATTAATGTCATAAGGATTAAAATTCATTAAAAAAATTACCTTAATTTTATTGGATGCCTTTATTTCATCCATGACCATCCAAAATTAAAAAATATGACATTTGTTTCCTTTTATCGTTGATTTTTACCTTTATAATATTTTAAGTAAAGGATAATGTTAAACATTTTGTTCTCCTTCTTTTAAAATATTATGAAATAGATAAAGATCATTATATTTGGTAATAAATTATTATTTGAAATATAATTTTTGTATCATGGAAATTAATTTTTAAATTTTATTTATGAAATAAACACCTTAAATGATTACAAAACGCTGACATAGTGCTTGAGAAAGTAGTAGAAAAGGAGGTCTACTAAAGAAGAGGTAATTATCCAACCCAAACACTTTCAATTTATTTCTCTTTATAAATCCTTAAAATACAATTAAAACATAAATATATAATAACATAATTATATCCTTTATACTAAAATATTATTATGACTATTGTATAACCCTTTTTATATCCTTTTCCATCAGATGAGGAATGAAAACATTGTTCGTGCATACACGTGGACAACCCCCTCCACGAAGCGATGTGTTTTCTTTTACAACACCACATATAATTGTTGTTTATAATGATAGATTTTATTTATATATATTATATTCATGAAATAATTAATATTATATAAATATAATATATCTTTTATTTTTCTTATCTTACAATACATTGAAAAATGATTACATTGTTCATGTATACATGTGGATTACCACCTCCGCGATGCGATGTGATTCTTTTTTTATCACCACTTCACATGGATAACATATCTAAAGTATTTAAAGTGATAATATGATATTTATTATAAAATTATAATTATTTAACGATAAAATAAAACTTACCTTCTTTCTCTCTTATTTGTTGAAAATGGAAATGTTACTAATGCGTATGCACAACCTACCATCTCCATAATTGTAATGTAATTCATTGTTCATAACAATCTTCTATAGTTGGTATTAAAATTATACTTAATGTATAATAATAATAATAATTTCATTGTTATTATTCTATAGATGATGGAATAATGATCTGTTTGACCACTTTCAGCATATCGAAGTCATTTTGAAATTATGAACTGAACGTCCTCAAAATATCCGATGTGGACTTAACCGATTAAGTATTTAAATATGTAATTAAAATAAATGAAAAAAATGGTTTAATGATAAATTATTAAACCTAGAAAATTTTCTTAAACTAGTAAATAATTGATATAAGTTTATTATACAGGAGTTAAAGGACAGACATTGCAAGTCTGGACTCAAGGTAATGGATTTCATCTCAATTTTTCTTCTTTGAGGAATATTTTATTGTTATGAATAATATTTATTTTATATGGTGTATATAATATCATTTTACATGTAATATCCTGAATACTTTATACTTTATGATATTTTAAGCTATAATTTAAATTGTTTCATCCAAGGGGATTGTACATGAAATTTGTCAAGTGGTAAGGAGTTTCTTAACTCAATTTCATTTTATTAGGTTATATCAATTCTTAATTGATTATATAATGTAAAGATTATGTGTGAAATTAAATTTTATTGGTTTCTAATGTATTTAAACTTATATTTGTTGGAAATACTTATTTGTTTCTCATAATATCTCATTTTTATGTGTTTTGATGATTCATAAAATCCATATTTTTATTTTAATGAGTTTATCTTAAGTATTTTAGATTATACTTTTATAAAAGGAATTTATCTTATGATAAAACTATAAGTGATTATCTTAAACAATTTTGAATATTAAATATTTTACAAAGTATTTCATATTATGAGAATCGAAGTTTTGAAAGAATACTTTTCATGTACTCAAATTTAGAAAACTCCATGTTGGAAGTTTACCTTTCTATGTATGATATTATCTTACAAAGATAATGATTGAATTTTCCCTTACTTCAGTGAGAATGAAGTTATGAGAAGTTTTTATCTTTTGAAAAGTATATTCATAAAAGACTATATTATGAACATTAGAAGAAGTTGTGAAAGTTATGTATCAGAAAAAATTAACATATTTATCTTATATTGAGGAATTATCCAACACAATGTTGAATTAAGTTTATCATACACTCCGAGGAAGAAAAATATCTATTTTATATTATGAATTCTATTAGAATTTTAATTTTTGTGAACTGTACTAATAGTTGGATATAATACTAAGGATTATCTATTATAGAGAATATCATGATTTATTTTCTAATCTCTTTATAATTAATTTCATGATTTTAAAATGTATCAAAAAAGGAATTTTTTATTTAAGGAAAGATCTATTTGTACAACATATCATTTTTTCAGGAATGGACAGATTTGAAGAAGATGATCTCTAAGAGTACCATTATATAATATTATTTCATATTTGTAAAGAATAGATGCATGCCATTAATATCCCATTATATGAAATTTTAAATATATTATAAACTGAACTATTATTATTATCTCACTACTTAAGTTTAAAATCCAAGAGGATATTTAAAATTAAGAGTTAGTTGCTACATAAGAGATGGTGAGAAGGAAAGAACACACATATATATGAATACTATGATAATAGTAATGAATAATTATTATACATAGAAATGATCATATACATCACTCATGTGATACATATTCATGTATATCAGTTTTAATTAAAGATCATCTTAAGTAGTTCCCTGAAGAATATCACCTTATCAGGACTTATCTTCAACTAATGTCAGTTTCTACTAGCAATTGTGTGATGTGATAGTTCTTCAATAGTTTATTCATTCCTTTTTTTACAATCACTATATGTGAGTGTGTTAAGGACATGGATAGGTCTTGTGAAGGTAGATCATGGTTTAAAGATATTGTACCTTTGTAATAAGTGAAATACTCTTTTACTTAGTTGAGAGCCCACCCAAAAAGGACAGTTATAGTGAAAATCACCAAAATCATAGAGTAGAGTGTTGGTGAAGTGTACTAGTGGACTCTTATTCCTTGAAGCACTATAAATATCATGTTTTCAATATCTCTCTATTAATATTTTAAAATTCAACTATCAATTAATATTAAGAAAAATATTTGAACTAACATACCTTATAGAAGGAGTTTTTCTGCAAATAAATTTTTAGGAATTAAATTCACCCCTACTTAAGTATTACGTTGGCCATTATATAGGAGAAAAATTGGTATATGAGATCATGAATAATTATTTCATAGTTTTAAAAAGTTAAAGTATGAACATCTATTCTCAAATGGATGTTGTAGATGATAATAAAAAAGGTATATCATTGGTTAGACCTCTTTACTTTAATGGTGAGAATTATGGTTGGTGGAAGGCTCACTTGACCATCTATTTAAAAAATATTGTCCTAAAAGTATATCTTAAAGCATTAAATCCCTATAAAACACCATATAAAATACCTAAAATGTGGGATGATACTATTTAGGAAGATTATGATCTGAACTCCAAAGCTATTAACACCAAAATTTGTGGATAAGGATAAGATGTGTTCAATAGAGATTATGAGTGTCAAACAACTCATGAAATGTGGAACATTATCGTAGTTGATTATGATGGTATATAAAATTTGAAAGATCTTATATATGATACTTCAAAAAATAAGTTTGATACATTCAAAATGGATTAAGGATAAACCATTGATAAATTGAATGGAAGACTCACTAAGATTGTAAATAACATTGCTACTATAAGAACACCTATTACTGAGCCCAAAAAACATTGGAAGTTATTTGAGTTTTACCAAAAAAGTGGAGTGGAATACTAGAATACATTATTCAATCATCACAGGTCCAAAATTTTATTATAACATATCTCATTCTAACTCTGATGATGTATGAAGTTGAAATGGAAGTTGAAGATGGAGAATATAAAATTATGAAGAAATAAAATGTGGTTTTGATGGTTTCTACTTCAATGGATGAAAATATGAACCAAATCATACATATCTATGAAACATATAAAGAAGAATAATCCTCAAGATATTCTAGACCGAACAATGAACTAGCACGATTTTCTAAAAAGTTCAAAAAGTTCTATGAAAAAAATAGAATTATCAAAAGACCCTTTAATAAGTACATTAAGTATAGTGAAAAATCTAAAGAAGTAATATGTTATGAGTTAAAGAAGCTTGGACACATCAAGACTAATTTTCAAAATCTTAAGGTTGATAAAAAGTTATAATGTAAATAATTTAAGAAAATTTTTTATAAGAAGAAAGATAAGAAAGATGTGAAGGCCACCTGGAGTGATTCTGAATATTATAGAGAGTTTACATCCTCAGAATAAGAAGATATAGCTCCTAATTAAAAGAACAACATATGCTTTATGGCAAATTCATATAAGGTACATTTACTACTATTATATGTATTAACCTAAATCATTAAATGAAAATTTCTCATATGAAAAACTAAATGAATACTGTAACATGTCCTAAAATAAGAATGAAATTTTAAAAAGGAAAATAATCTCTTGGGAACTCATATCATAAAATTTCAAGTGAAGAGTATGACTTAAACATAAAATTTTATATTTTAAAAATCTATTAGAAAATTCTATTTCCTCATATACTGAACAATTTAAGACAATAGAGAACCAATTGAAGGATGTTCAAAACTTTAAAGTTGCTGCAAGTGTTTTCACTAAAGGTAAAGATTATATAAAAAAACATTATTGGTTAGAATCAACTAAAAAAGGAATAATTTGAAATAAGAAGTAAATGTGAAAGACCCAAAATTTAAAAAAACTATTTTTAAAAATAATACCATTTCCAATGTCACTGGTTTTCATTATAGAAAATGACAATATTATGTTAACGTCTATAATTTGGAAATCCACAACTTTGTGTAATTAAAATATATTTTCTGACAAACGGTTTCTAAAAATTTTCTACTATTTTTTATAGAAAAAAAAATATTTGGATCCCTATGTATCTTATAGATAACATTTCTAGACCTAAAAGTGTTTAGGTACCAAATAATTATGCTATTTTATTTTTCATTGTAGGGAAAAAACCATATGAACGATAATGAAAAATGGTTTATGGAAAATAGTTTTTTAAGAAATATGAGTGGAGATTTATTAAAATTTCACTCACTATAAAATATAGATGGAGGATATATCATATTTGGAAAAAATGAAAAAGGAATTTTTTTGGTATTAGATCTATTGGAAATCCTCAGTCTATTATCATCAACAATGTTCTTTATGTTGAAGGCTTAAAGAAAAACCTTCTAAATGTTTCTCAACTTTGTGATGATGGTTATTCAATTAATTTTTATGCAAATGAATATTTTTTTTTCAAAGATAAATCTTTCAAGTTAGAATCACCTTTAACTGTTGATTCTTATATATTATATCTTAATTATTTATGCCGAAAAAATAGAAATTGTTTTAATTCAAAAGTTGATGAATCATATATTTATATCAGAAGGATTTGGCATTGTAATGATCACTCCTTGAAAAACATTTATAATAAACATCTGATTTCTAACTATATTGACCTTAAATTTAATGAAAAGAAACTATTTAATTCATGTAAAATGGGAAGAAACACAAGTCATCATTTAAACCAATTACAGAGGGTTCTATATCTAGAACTATAGAGATTATTCATATGAATCTATTTAGACCTACTAGAACCAAAAGTATTATTGGTATATCATTTATTTTGGTGTTGGTTATTGATTTTTCAATATTTATATGGGTTTAATTTTTAATAATTAAAAGTCATGCTTGTTCTATTTTTATTAATTTCTGTTAGCTTTTGAAAAATGGAAAATGTACAAGATTTTTTATTTTAAAAAGTGACAGTGGAGGTGAATTTGAGAATCATGAATTTAATGCATGTTGCTTAAAAAAGGTATTAAATATACTTTTTATAACCCCAAGACACCACAACAGAATGGTGTTATTGAAATAAGGAATATGAATTTACAAGAAATTGGTAGAACCATTTTATGTGAATATAACATGCCCACTTATTTTTGGGATGAAGTTGTTAACACAACATGTTATGTCATAAATAGAGTTATAATAAGAGATATATTAAATAAAACACCCTATGATTTATAGAATAATAGAAAACAAAAGGTAGTTTACTTCAAAGTATATAGATGCAAGGTTTATATCTTTAACATAAAGGACAATCTTGGTAAGTTTGATCCAAAAGCTGATGAAGGTATTTTCCTAGGTTAGACAACTACTTACAAATCCTGTAGAGTTTTCAAAAAAATCTCAAGTATTGTTGAAAAATGAAAACTTCTGATGATTGATAAAAGGGAAACTTTTTATCACAAAATGACTCAAACTAATGTGTTGAATGATTCTGTTAAAGAAATGTGACCTAAACCTCTATTTAAAAATAATAAGGATAATGATTTAGAACTTGATTATTTTGAACTGAATTTAGTAAGAGTTGATACTAGTGAACCAAAAAGTGTGCTGCCTAGATTAACTAGAAATATTAAATACCATCCCTTATAAATAGTTATAGGAAGCCTAGATAAAGGAGTTGGAACTAGAATAAATATAGGAAACATAGTATAATTATATGCCTTTCTACCCCAGCTAGAATATAAGTATATAGAAGAATATTTATCTGATGAAAGTTGTTTTTTACCTATGAAAGAAGAGTTAAATCAGTACAAAAGGAACAAATTATGGGAATTAGTTGATAAACTCTATGAATATCATGTAATTGGAACAAAATGGCTATTTTGAAATAAAAAATATGATCATTTTGTAATTACTAAAAATAAAAATCTAGAATAGTTGGAAAAGGTTACAAGAAAGAATAAGGAATAAAATATAAAGAAACTTTTTCCCTTATAGATAGGTTATAAGTAAATAGAAATATTCTAGCATATTTATCTTATATGAATTTTAAATTATATTATATGGATGTTAAATATGATTTTCTAAATGTTTTTTTAATAGATGAAGATTATATATAACAACCTTGTAGTTTTGAAGACCCTCAATTTCAAAATTCTATTTTAACCTCGCCAAAGCTCTATATGGACTTAAAACATAACCAAGAGAACGATACGAGTGATTAATCTCTTTTATTTTATCAAATGGTTTTATATTTTAAATGGAAGATTCTATATTATTTAAGAAAACTTTATCCTCACATATTTTATTTGTAAAAATATACATTGATGATGTTATTCTTAGGTCAACAAATAAAAAATTATGCAATTATTTTTCAAGACATATGAAAAAGAAATATTACGTGATTATGATGGGTGAGTTAAACTATTTCTTAGGATTTAAAATTAACCAAAATTTTTTGGAAATGTTTTAAACCAAATAAAATATATACTTGATTTGAATAAGAAGTTTGGACTTGAAAATAGTATAACTTATTCAACTACTATAAGACCCCCTTTTAAATTTGATATCGATGAAACTGGAAACTAGTTGAAACAAAATTGTATAAAGGAATCATTGGATGTTTATTTTATCTTACCATGATAACCCTTTCCTTTATTACACATTAATTAATGATTTATTAAACAATATTACACATATTACAACCTGGAAGATTGATAAGTCTAGTATATTTGGATAATTAGTTACAATACATAAAAACATAAAATAAGGGGTACATTTCCAATATTGAAAACTTCCTTTAAATGATCATAATATTTTATAATACTTAAAACTACATGGGATAACCTGGGGACATACATAAGAAAGGGGTGAGCTATAAATCCCAGTAAAGGAATAAATATGGCATAACATGAAGAATGTATTACATGATATACAATGGGAAATAAAATGGGACTTAAAAAGGATGAGAATCATAATAATTAACAATGACACATTATATATCATCGTAACATAAAGGAAATATGGGAAAGTGGTAACAACTTTAAAAAAGGTATCATAAAAATAGGTCAAGGATAACTACCAAGAAATCATAATATAGTAGAAAAATTATTGTGTTAGATTAGGTTCACTCAATAATACCTTTTTGGATGTCTCATGAGAGTAAATTATTACCCAATTCATTAGAGAACTATATAATTCTGGGCACACCTGTTACTTTCATATCGTGTACCTTCATAAGTATGCCACATAGATCATTGAACATAGGATCATATTTCATAAAATTTAATTAGATGATCATTTTGTTGGAATAAATAAATTATATTACTAAAAAAAAAATATTTTTACGTCTATGTGAATAATATTAATTGGAAATAGTGATGGTATTCACAATTCCAAGTTTTGACATAGAAAAATCATAGTGAAATTTTGACAGCATAACGATGGTACTTAGAGATTAAAAAAATGGTTTAATGAGAGAAAATGGTCATATAATAATATTTTAATGAAATGGATAGTAAGAGTTATGTGGAAAATCAATCCAAACATTAGTAATTAGAAATAAATGACATAAAATAAAGAAGATTCTTGAATAAAGTGGAGAAGGAAAGGATCCTTTACTTTGAGAGGGTGATTCCAAAAGCATGGGAGGAGATTCTTGATTGTATGGGAGAACCTTGGGAGGAATTTATAGAGGGGGAGAGTAGAGTAAGGATGTGATCTATGGTTTTTTAGTAAAGAGGAATGGGATATTGTGTGGGTTTATATAGGATAATAGATGGGAGTTATTTATTATTTATCAAAATGTGGTTTTGGAATATATACAATAACGTAACAAAGAAACAAACATTACTAGGGTTATGTTGATGGTTTCTACCAAACGGGAGTGGTTTTAATTATTTTATATGTAAAATTAACTAAATTATTAAAATATTCCCATTGGTTATGTGGAAGTGAGTCATGTTTTTAAATAATTGGTTTAAAATATTAAAAAATAATATAGGTTTTGGAGGATTCATAAAGGATTTATAAAAGTAATAAAATAACCTCAAAATTACATTTTAAAATCAAAAAAATATTGGTCGTGTATTCCATTTATATCATTTATTATATCATTGTTTGGTCATTATGATGTCATAATACACACCATATATTTATATCCTATTTCATTTTTACCAAAAAATTCGAATCTCTCAGAAAATTATAAAACATTTACCATTGGATAATTTAGACATGATGATTCCAAATATAATATTTATTTTATCAAAATAATTTTCTAAATATATAAATTTTATCTTTAAAAATATAATCATCATTTATTGTGAAATTATGGGGTTTTTTTGACAATAACAATTTTAAAACCCTTATACAAATTAATTTTCAATTTATAAAATTATATTATCAACTATACATAATAAATATTATTTAATAATAAAATTATAATTAAAATATAATTTATTAAATAAATTCATTTATTCATCAAAATAATATCTTAAATGAAATTACATATTATCCAAAAATATTATTTGTTCTTTATCAAAAAAATATGAAAATCATTTATAATTTAACAACTATAAGAAGTAAATATAACCATTATTCTATTGAAAATTAAATATATATATTCATATTATTGTTGTCTTGATATATATCATTTTATTACATTGGTAAATTTTTCTAAGGGTAAGGTGCATGACTATGATATTTTAATGGGGTGATTCGACATACATGGTTTGGGCAGTGATCTCGATGAGCTTGAACTTCTCCTATAAAAAATCTCCCTCATGCTTTATTTTTTGGATATCAGCTTCAGATTGATTAAAAAAAAATCCAAGTGATGATATCTTCCTAATAAGCTTTAATAAATTGGATTCATAGGGTATGATCCTAGAAGTTGAGGTCATCAATTCCTTTGGCCACATAAAATGGATTTTTAAAAGACTTATATTTTTACTAATCATATGATCAATATTCAAAATCTATATTATCAATATTTTTGATACATAATGGTCTTTGAAACTTAATATTACATAATAAAACCAAATATGTGCATGTGTTTGCTATCACCATAATACATAATAAGATGTTTAATTTCACTATAAAAGGGAATTTACTTTATAAAAGTTCAGTTCATTACAACCCCCCCTGAGAAAATTTCCCCTTGAAATTTTTATTTCACACACTAAAAATATGATGTTAATTATATTTTATCACATCATATAGTTCCCAAATCATTTCTCCAAACTTTTTTTTTCTTCATATCACTTCGACCATGTGCTTGTCTTATTTTATAGAACTTTGTCTCTATGATCTAAGATCTTCATCAACTACTCCTCTTATGAGAGACCATTATCCAACAGTACCACCTATAGATTCAGTACATGTGAGGGGTTTAGAATGTACTTTCTCAATAGGGATACATGGAACACATCATGTACGTGAGATAGGTTATCTAGGAGTTCTATTCAATTGAACACCACCCTGATGCAATCAAGGAATTCAAAGGGACCAATGTATCTTGGACTAAGATTTACCTTCTTCCCAAAGCTCATCTATTGAATCTGAGTATCCCTAATGTGTTTCTAAATAGTTTTGACCTTTTAAATCATTTCATCATCCATTTTAGGACCTATAAATTTGTGTTCACCAACTTAATCCTATAATTCATGTGTTCTTCATCTCTTACCATAATGGTCCTTATAGGGATCCATTTCGATGCCTGATTGGAAACTATTATTATATGAGAATTTTAATAGAGGAAGATATTGATCCCAACCCCTTTAATGTAAATTTAAAATTATATCAATATTTCCTTGAGTTTATGGATTGTACACTTAGATTTGACATCACTTTAAGGGTCATAATCCATTATAAAGTTTAACTCAGTATTTAGAGAATGTTGGAGATTCTTCCATAACATTGAGGTAAATCTTGTATCTCAATAAAATACAATAGATACTGTAATTCCATGGAACCTCACTAATTATCTAATGTATATACTTTAATGTTGATCAAGTGAGAAGTCCTCTCAAATTATAATGAATTGAGATGTCTTTATAAGGCGATCCACCACAAACTATATAATATTATTTCCTCTGGATGTCTTTGGAAGACTAGTGAAAAATTCCATAGTTATTTTCTCCCAATTACATGTTGGTATGGGTAAGGTTTGTATCACCCCCTTTTGTTTTTTCCTTTCATCCTTCACTTAATAACATACATGACACCTTGATGTATATTCTGCGATCTTCTTATTTTTATTGTCCCTCCCATAGCGCCATTAGAGATCTCAATACATCTTTTCTCACCCTAGATGGATAGATAAGGTTGAGCTTTTTGCATTATCAAATATCTCCTTCTTTAAACCTGGATTTGATGGTACACATAGTCATGACCCAAATCTTAAAACTCTTTATTCATTATTTTTTAACTATGAGGATTCCCCTTTTCTTATCGCTTCTAATTTCTATTGAATTTATACATCACCTCATTGATCATCCGTTATCTTATCTAGAAGGTATGGTTGTGAAATAATTTCTGAAAGTATTAATGATGTTTCTTGTTTTATTATTCCCATGTTCATAATTTTTAAGTCTAAGAATATTGGATCATTATCAATTCTCATCAATGATGAAATTTCTGGATAATTTTGACTTAGTACATCTTCCATTTTATTTTCTTTCCCATGATGGTAGTGGATTGAGAATTCATAGTCCTTAATTAGCTCTAACTATCTTCATTGGAGCATATTAAATTATTTATATGTGAATATATACTTAAGGAATTTATGATCTATATATATTTCCATACTTTCTATTTTCATCGATAACTATACTTATATGATTTATGGAAGTGTTTGGATAGATCTATTAAACTTGTGTGATATGAAGTAATACATAGAATTAGAATAAAAAAGTACATTCACAATTATTGAATGAATAACTAGTATACCTATCACCACTTCATTGTCAGGATTTATCTTAGTGGTTGTAATGGAATAAACTCATCCTTTATGCCTTAGAGGTTGTTGTTGCTAATTTTCTTTGACCACCCTTGTCTTAGTGCATCGGTTTTAAGAGTGACCTTCTTCCTTGTAGGAAAAAAATTGGACAAAATTATGAGGGCTTATTGGAGAATTCCTCTCTTCCATTACATTGGTGAGTTTCTCCAATCAACAATATATTGCTAAGTGACCTTGTTTCCCATAGATAAAGCATTTCTTTGTCCCCTTCAAGAAATTTTCAGGGCGATTCTTTCCCAAATTTTTATAAGTGGTATGTTGAAACTTATTTCCACCATTATATTTATCCATCACACAATCATAATTAAACAAAACTTTCCACTTATTATCACTATGAGAACCTTTAGATTATTTGGTATCTATTTTGACTTTGAGGGTACATTGGAAAATTTCATCATATCTATCAATTTCTTGAATCAATATATATTTTTGTAGACTCAGTTTTATCCCAATAAAGAAGTAGTCAAATTTTCATTTGGGGGTAATGAAAAAGATGGAAGTGTACCATGAAAGTCTTGTGAATTTTTCCTCATATTCCCCAATGTATTCATCATCTTTCTTTATTGAGGGAAATAAAATACCTTTCCATTTTAATTTGGAGTGTGTGAGGAAAATATTTATTGAAAATATTTTTTAAAATTCCTTCCACCACATTACTTCAATGTCTTCCTCAAGCCATGTATTCTTGATCAATGTCCACTACTGATCAGAGTTCCCCTCCATATGACAAACATTGAGTATAACCATACCTTGATTTGAAAATTATAGTATATAATATATATTCTCAATGGAGTTGATACATTGTTTCTCAATTAATGGATTGGATGATCAATTGAAAGTCAGAGGCATTTGTCACATAAAGGAATCAATAAAAACTTGTTCTTTCTTAGGAGGATTTAGAAATTCTTCTTGATTTAGGGTTCTATTTAGAACCTAAGTTAACGAAGAGAGTATCATAAAAAAGTTCACAATTACTTCTCCCATTGGATTGGGCATCTCATTTGGGTAGTCATCACATTTTCCCACACATTTGTTGTTTTCTCGGTTCCTCCTATTTTGGACATTTTCTAGAATAAAGGGAAATTCAGGGATGATTACTTTTAAACAATTAAACACATAATTGGGAACCCAATATAATTAAAGGTATAATTTATAAATGAAATTTATTTCTTTAACTTATTTATTTCTAAGCCTCAATCTATGTTAGCAATGATATATTTTCTAACATAGACACTTATGATATTTTTCCACTTAATATATATTCGTAAGGTGCTTGTAAATTTACTAAAGAATATACCTTGGGAGTGTCAAAATATGTATGCATTAAAACCTATTTTCATGCACTAGTTCCTGATCAATTTTAGCTCAATATAGTGTTTTCAGGTTTAATCCCTATGTATATATTTTCCTAATCCACATACACTTATAGTATATAGAAATGGATGTATTTTCTTGGAAACCACTTAATATATAATTTAACAAAATTTAAGGATGTATTATTATGTTTAGTATTATCCCTAAGTCTTCTTCTATAGTTTTCTAATCCTAATCCCAAAAATAACAAAACTTTCTTTTGATACAAACTATAACAACCCTTGTCTTTATTAAACATTAAATCATAATTTATTAAAAAAGATAAAACGTATTACAACATGTAATATCGAGAATTATAGGGTCTTTTAGTAAGTAGTCATAATACATAACAACTTAAAATATGGTTTACAAAACCAATATTGAAAAATTTCTTAACATGCTCATAATATTCCATCATACATAAAACTACATGGGATAACCTGAGGACACACATAAGAAAGGGGTGAGCTATAATGCCCAATAAGTGAATAACATGGAATACCATGAAGAAAGTGTTTCAATTTAGAAAATAAGTAATTAAAAGGTAAATAAAAATATGAGAATCAAAAACATGAATAAATAAACATGATATAGACCATGAGAACATAAAAGAAACATGAGAAAATGGAAACAAATTTAAATATTAAATCATAAACAAGGATAAGAACTAGTACATCCTAACATGGTGGAAAAATTCTTATGTTGAATTAGGTTCACCCCCTAATCCATTTAATGAAGTCTCATGAGACTAAAACATTAACAAATGCATTTAAGCACTATATAATTTTGGGCACACCCATAACATTCATATCATGTACATTCATAAGTGTGTCATGTTGATAATTGAACATAGGATCATATTTCATAAAATATATTTATATGATTAAGGAGTGTGTAATAACTAAATGTAATTACCCAATAAAATAAGTATAGGTATGTCTTGGTTAATACCCTTGAGTTGAAATACAGATGGTATTCATAATACAAAGGTTTTCCATGGAAAAACTGAAGTGAAATTTCAGCTGCATAATGACAGCACTTAAAGATTTATAAAATGGTTTAATGAGAGAAAAAGGGTATTTAATCATTTTTAAATCAAATTGTTTGTTTTTGGGATTTGTAAAATAATATCTAAACAATATTAATTGAAATTAAAAGACATTAAATGAATAAGATACTTGAATAAATGGGAGAAGGAAATGATCCCTTACCTTGAGAGGGTGATTCCAAAAGTTTGGGAGGAGATTATTAAGAGATTAGGGGAACCTTTAGAGGACTCTAGAGAGGGTAGGGAATAGTAATTATGTGGTAAAAGGATTTTTAGTTAATAGTAATGACATATTGGGTAGGATTATATAGGAAAAGAGAGAGGAGTTCTTCATTAATTCTCAAACTTAGGTTTTAGACTCTATATAATAAAGTAATCAAAACCCATAATATTCACATGGTTTTATTAAATGGAATTATTTTAATTATTTTACATGTAGAAGGATTAATGTATTAAAATATTATCATTGGTTATGTGTAAGTGATTCATGTTTATAAAGAATTTTTTTTAAAATCTTAAAATATAATATAGATTTTGGAGGATATTATGGGATTTATAAAATTAATAAAATAACCTAAAAATAACATTAATTTAATGGGAAAACATATATTTGGTCATGGATACCATTTAAATAATTTTTTACATAATTTTGGGTCATTAGGATGTCCTAGTATACACTGTATATTTATACTGTATTTATATTTTACCGGAAAATTATACCCTTAGAAAATTATGAAAACTTTACCATTTGGTAATTTTGATGTGCTGATTACAAAAGTAATATTTATTTTATCAAAATAATTTTCTATATATATAAATTTTTATGTTTAAAATAGAATTTAAATTTATTGATAAATGTAGGGTTTTTGGACAATAAAAATTTTCAAACCCTTATAAAATTTATTTTTGACAACGTAAAATTATATTAGAAACTATAATTTAAAATACTATTTAATAATAATATTTTTTTAAAAAATATAAATCTGTTTCAAAAAGTTATTAATTTATCCAAAGGAATGTATTAATAGAAATTACATATTATCCAAAAATATAATTTGTTTTTTATCAAATAAAAAAACATTTATAATGTAACAAAAATAAGAAGTTAATATAAATGTTATTTTATTTAAAATAAAATATAAATATCCATATTATTAGGTTATTAATACATATCCATTTATTACACTAGAATACACCCTAAGGGTAAGGTTAAAAATGGTGATATTTTTATGGTGTGGGTCAACGTACATGGTTTGGGTCGTGATCTTGATGAGATTGAACTTATGTTGTAAACAATTTCCTATGTGATTTAGTTATTATATCACATCTTGGGATTGGTCAATGTAAAATCCCAATGATTCTATCTTTCCTAAAAGCTCTAATAAATGGGTTTTATAGGGCACAATCATACTATTCGAGGCCATCATTTCCATTTTCAATGTCAATTGGATCATTCAAAACTCTATATTTTATCTAATCGTACAATCACTATTCAATGGATATATTATAAATGGTTAGGATGATTAACTCTATTTTAAATATAATAGGATATAATAAATCCATGTAAGTGTAAGTCTTTTCTATAACCATAATACATAATAAGACATTTAATTCAACTAAAAAGGGAGTTTTATTAATAAAAGTTTGAGTCATTACACTTACTAAAAGTTGAAAATAACTAATTTTTTAGTATATATTTGTATAAGATTTAAATTAAGTATTAAATAATATGATTTAAATGTTTCCAAAATAATATTAATGTATTTAAAAGGAACTGTATCTCTACCTCTTATTTTTCAAAAAACTTCTGATTTTAATTTAACTTCATATTTAGATGTCGATTTTTATGAATGGTAATTAGATATAAAAAGAACCTAAAAAACCTATCATTTTCTTATTAAATATTTGGTTTCTTATTAAAGTAAGAAACAATACTCTGTATCATTATCAACTATTGAAGTAGAATATATTGTAGCATGAAGTTGTTGGGAAAATATTTTATGGATGAAACACACCTTATGGGATTTTGGATTTAATTTTAATTGTGATCTAATAAAATGTGATAATACTAGTGCTATAAAAATTTCAAAAAAAATCCAATTAACCATTCTATTACAAATAAAATTTATTTAAAATATCATTTCTTAAGATATGATGCAAAAAAGGTGATATCTTTTTATTATTCATTTTCACAGTAAATAAATTAGCATAAATTATCACCAAACCTTTTTGTACAGAGAAATTTGACTGCATTAAATCATAATTAGTATTTTTAATTTTACTTGCTGTTTTTTAATTTTTCTTCATATCACAGTTTTATATTTGAGTAAACATTTTATTCACTTTATTTTATTTAAGTTTTAGAATCACTATTTTGAGTATTAGTCACATAAAAATAGGACAACTAATATAGATTTTAAAATTATTACTCTATACATCACTGCAAGACACCTTGATTACTATAAAGTAGAAGAACGTGTGTCAGATCTATGTGTGAAACCCTTAAAAACTTTTGAACCCTAATTATTTATACTATCCAATCATTTTCCCCTAACCCTCCAATATTTTGAATCTTATCATCAATAGATATAACTAAGTTAACTAATGTCAATTCCTCATGAAAATTCAAGCATCAAATGATTTCAATGAAATTTATAAGTGGATGAGAAATAGATTTTACCTGGCTTGATAGAGCCAACATGTTTCTTAAGAAAGTTATTAATTGATAGTTATGGTAATTTTTTTGATGAAATATGAAATTATTTTGTGTTTGAGAAGGAAGTATGTGAGTTATATGAGACCAAAGTTTTTCAATTTGGTGATAATGATGACTTAGTTACTATAATAATGAACAAGAAAAGTGTGTCAAAAAATTATTTGGTAATGGATAAAGAATTCAAGTTCCCTCACAATGGCTACATATACATCAATACTTCTTTACACGATGTAGATTAAGTTAGTTTTCCCAAAATCAATAAGTCTATGTTTGTCTCCAAATTTTTTGAGAAGAAGACTGTGAAGTACTTGGAACTAGAAGAAAACATTATTATAAATTTCATTTAATATTCCATCTAACAACACAATGTTGAGTTTGAAAAAGTTTTATTTTAAGATATTTCTTTAGGGTATTTGTTTATTATTAAAAATCCTATGAATCTAGAATGATACTTTATGAGATACATATACCATGTATAGAATAAGTTAGTAAATTTATATCCTTTTAGAAGGATGTTAACATTAATATTTTATTAGTTTGGTGTTTTCCTATATGAGAATACCACAATTCATTTTAATGGACTAGAAATGTCGAGTGAAAGTATTTTAAAGAGAAATAAGTTTTATTAGAGTAATTCTTTAAAAAGACTAGTTCTAGTAAGTTCTAAAAAATACATAATTTTAGAAAATTATTTGAATTAAGGGGATTTGTCTCAGATGGGTCTTTCTAAAGATATTGTAGTTTCTATAATTTTTCTTATTTCAGTAGAAAGTAAAGTTAAAACTATTGATATAAGATATGTTCTTGATAACGAGACTCTTACAGAATGTAGAAGACAAATAAGAGTTGTTTTTTAGTCTAGAGAATAATATATCCTGAAGTCAGTTCACCTTTTGTTTCTAAATCTACTAAACATGATTTTATATCTATTTCTTCTAGTAGAGAAGAGTTGGCCTCATCTATCACAAGGTTAGTGAATATTGTTCAAGTAAGGAACATATAAATGTTGTTGTGTGAAATTACCTTGGTTAAAATATCTCAATCCAGTGAGATTAGTGGAAGATTTAGAAATGAATATGTTGAGCTAGTTAGTAAAAATGTTACCTAGGGAGAAGAATACAAAGAGAGGAATGAAACTCTATTGGTTTCAAGTGAAATAGTTAGATCAGTTTCTGTAGAACCATCATAAGAGGATAGAAACAATGTTGATATAAATCAATGAGTTGATGACACTCGAGTCACGTAACTTCGTCAAGACACTTTTTTCTACAATTAATGCTCAATATAAATGATAATCAATGCATAAAAATGAATTATATATGGTTGATTATAGGGCTATAGAAAGATACTCAAAGTTGATTTCATAGACAGAATCATTACAATTTCAGTTGATAGAGTCCATAAATGAAATTAGGACTCTACTTGATCATTCTATCTCAAATAATTATGTTAAATAATTAAATTTATTAGTTTAGTTTGTGTTTGAAACATTCTCAATGGTACCCTTTGTAGAATCCTCAAATAAAGTGGATGTTTTCACAAGGTTAGAAAGAGTGTCTATGGTGATAGACACAATTACATCTATAATCATCTCAATGTAGTTTGACCTTTTATCCAAGGAAGTGATTTATGATCTTCAAATGGATATAATAAATGAATTTAGAAGGTTACCAATCCTTCCACAAGAATCTATTATGTTAATTAATCAATCTAATAAGGAAATCATCACCCCATTACAAGAAAAGGTTCTATAAGTTAAACATATTATGTCCCAAGTGTAAAAAGATTTATTTTTTATAATTACTTGATTAAAAAAGATTGAGATATCCCTATAGAATAATTTTAAAGTTCTGGAAAATAATTTTGAAGATTTACACCATTTGGTTATAAGAAGTTTGAATCTGGTATCCTTAGAATATGGTGAAGAAGAAGATGTTGATGCATTTATTGATCCTCAAGAACAATAAGTATCAATAAAAGTAAAAGAACTTATTTCAGTTGATAATTCTATTGGTATGTTAGATAATTATTATGAAGCATTGAAGAAGTTAATAGTCAGTTTCTCTAAGAATGGATATATGCAAAAATTCTTTGTAAATTTCTCACAGTGGATATGGAATGGTTTTAAAACACTTTTTTATTACTATAATAAGAACATGGTAAAAAGGATCGACACTTGTATTGATACTTTATTTCAAATTAAATGGAGATGTCTTCCTAGACCTACCGTCGTTGATTTTTATGCTTCTACTTCAAAAAGGCTTAAGGAAATATTTGACCCTTTTGAAACTTTTCAAAGGGAAAATATTAGGTTTGTTGAAGAATTTTATTTTCCAATACCTTGAACCATATTATAAAATATCCTTTATACCTACAGATAACATTGATATGTTGAGAGCGTAGAAATCACTTTGCAACATCCAATCCACTTCTGTAAGGATCACTCAGAGTTATCAAGAAGGACTTGAAGCATCTTTTCAAACGTTTAGTCACACTGTTGGGGAAAAAACTTATACTTATTCTCCTTTACCCTCTTCACCCAATGAACAACATATATATTTCAAGAAACCAACTCCAATGAATCATTTCACATTTTAGTGTTGATACACCTTCACAATTTGTGTTCCTATTTTCCTAGTTGGATGGGTATTTTATAATCATTCGAATCTTGTTTAGTTGAATGGTTTTTCTAAAACATTTGAATGTTTGCATTATTAGTTTTCATGTTTTTAATTAATTTTCACTTTTATTTCAAATTGTCCATGAATATGTTTTAAATATGTGTTTATCATGTTTTTATAATTTATTTATAATTCTTATATTATTATTTCTTTCTCTCTTTCCTTTATATTATACCATTTTTTAATCTATTTTTTATATGGTAAATATGTTTCAATTTTACTCTTAGTATCTATTCTATAATCCTATTTTATGTTTTAGTTTATTTAATTTACTAATGATATATACTAATTATTTTTGTTCACAAAAATTCATGCCAAATTCTATTCAAAATCAGTATTATTAAATATTTATAAATTTTCATGATCAATAATGAATTTATTTCCTTATTCAAATTATTTTTGATATAAAAAAAGGTATAATAAAACAAGGAATAAAAAAACATAAATATTTTTAATTAAATTTATTTTAGTAGAAGAAAAATGTTTATATAAAAACATATAATATAAATTTATTCTAAAAAGAATAAAAAGAAAAAAGGAAAAAACATAATTCAAAAGTATTATTTCAAGGGGATAATAATAAAAACTTATAAGATTATTTTAAATATACTTTTGAAATTTTTTGTATATTGAATGGGTTTTTTTATCATAAAGAAAGGGGAGATTTTGGGACATAATTATGTTATTCCAATATACCTCATTTTTATATGTTTTTATGATTTAAAAAGTACCTATTTTTATTCTAATGAGTTTATATTAAGTGGTTTAGATTATACTTTTATCTAATTAATTTATCATATATTAACTCCAAAAGTGTTTATCTTACACCATATCAAATACTCATTATACAAAAAAGTATTTTGCCTTAGAAGAATTTATTTTTTGAAAAACTATCTTCCATATATTTAGAATTAGAAAACACCAAGTTGGATATTTATATTACTATATAAGATATTTTCTTATGATGTGAATGATTGAGTTGCTGCTTACATAAGTCAAAATGAATTTATGAAAAGTATTTATCTTATGAAAATTATATTGGTAAAATATTATCTTATGAATGTCAGAATATGTTTTGAAAGATAAGTATCACACCATTGTAACATATTTACCTTATGCTAAAAAATTATACTATGAAATCTTGAATTAAGTTTATCTTATACTCTGAAGAAGAAAATGATATTTTTTATCTTAAAAAATTTCTCAAAAGTTTGTCTTATGAGAATGGTACTAGTAGTTGTGTATCTTATGAAGAATTAGATTTTATCAATAATTTCATGATTACTTTCATAATCTCTTGATAATTCATTTCATGCTTTTAGAACATATCAAAAAAGGGATTGTCCATTTAAGGAATGATCGATTTGTACAAAGTGTAATTTTTAAAGGAATGGAAATATTCAAAGAAAAATATCTCTAATAGTGCCATTATATAAGTTTATTCCATATTTGGAAAGAATGAATGAATTCTATTAATAGCCTATCATATCAAATTTTCAATAGATTATCAGCTTTACCATTATGATTATCTCGCTGCTTAAGTTCAAAATCAAAGAGAATGTATAAAAGTAAGAGTTATCCACTGCATAAGATATAATGAGAAAAAGGATATAACACATGTACATGCAAGTAATCTAATAACAATAAGGAAGAACAACTACTATACATAGAAAAGATCATATACATCACCGGCCTACTTCATATTCATATCTACAATTTTCAATCAAATATCATCATTAGATGTGCGTTGAGGACTATAATACTTTAAACTCGTTGTAAGTGATTGTGTTAAGTCCATGTATAGGTCTTGTGAAGTTAGATCCTAGTTGAATGATCTTGGACCTTTGTAATAATTAGAAGCTATATGTACTCAACATGGAGCCTCCAAAAAGGGTTGTTATAGTGAAAATCACCAAACTCGCGGAGAAGAGTGTTGATGGATTATACTAGGGGATTTCTGTTCCCTGAGCCACTTTAAATCTCACATTTTCAATCAATTTCTATTATGTTTTTATATTTTCAATGACTATTAATATTATGGAAAAGATTTAAACACATATACCTAAAATAGGTATGTTTTTTTAAAAACATTTAGCAACTCAATTCACCCTCCTCTTGAGTTTTCTATTAGCCATTCTCTAAGACAACAATATTTTGTGTATTTAAATTAGTAACACATAATCTTTTAATTGATTAATTATAATTTCAATGACATAATATTTGTAACGGATTTCATCACAATTTTCATTCAATAAGGAATGTTTTAATGTTGTACACCCAATTTTTTTCTATGATGTATATACTATCCTTTTAAATGTTATATCTGATCTACTTTATACTTTATGGTATTTTATGTTTCAATTAATATTATTTAATCCAATGGTATTTTTATTGAAATTTTATAAGTGGTAAAGGGATACTTATTTGGTTATATCACTTATAAATTTATTATATTATTCCAAGATTATGTGTAAAATGAAATTTGTTTTATTTATTTTGTATTTCCACTTTTTTTGGTGGATTTAATTTTTTTATACATAATATCTCTATTGGTTAATCCTCAAATTTAATGATTTGATCTTTATAAGGGTTGTTTATATCAAATATTTCTTATTTAGGAAAAATGTATTTGTTATGAACCTATCATATTTTATAAGATGAATATACCATCTATTGAGATGTAATATTATAAATGAATCTTTGATCATGATATTAAAAGTTCCTTTGTTATACCCACTTTCATGAGATATTGATTCAAAAATTTCAAGGGTTTCCACGATCTAAATTTCTATTATTTTAGAAATAATTCATGGTATGCACTATGTTTTATTTTATATGGTGTACTTACCACCCCTTGAATTTTTTTTTCAAATATTCTTTGTTGGAAATTATGGGTTTTATAAAATAATATTATGTTCCTTTATTTAATGATTTTTATTCAATAATTACCTATGTTTAAAGGGTTTCTCATTTAAAAAATCATTATTTAAGACATATTTTTATTGATGCACCTATATTCATTTATATAGAGTATACATAGACTCTTAACATGTCACGACCCCCTCCCCACAAAGTGTACCCCTCTGGGGCCGGCAATTTGAAAAGGGAGATAATGACCCCCGAGTCCCGCCTCCAGTAGGCCCCGGGTTGGCGACTAGCACCGAGGGTATAATAACATACAAATGGGAGGCATTACCCTCTAAGAGAACACATGCAGAAGAGAGAGATAGAATAGACTCCAATCAACTCCAACTTAGAATTGAGATATAAAAGGAAACCAAGTACATATATGAAATGTCATGCAAAAGTACTACAACTGAAAGGGGAAACTAAAAGTACCCAAAAGAAAGTAAAACGACAGCGACCACAAGCCCGAACAGCTCCTCCTCCAACCACAAGCTAGTAGTTACCAGCTTGATCTCCAACCTGCTCCAAGTGACCTGAAAAATAGTTTATATGTACATAGGGTGAGTATAACAGTATACTCAGTAGGATCCTCCCCAAGCCTCTCGTGCAAAAGTAAAGAAATCATGCTAAAGCCCAGTGAACAACAAGTGAAACTAACTCATCACCTAAACAGGTATACTATGTTTCCAACCTCACTATGGATACTCTCACCAAGTAACGCATACAAGAATATAGCATATAGTAAAGAATATCAAGGGTACCCCGCTACTACTTCCCCACTGGTTTGCCGCTTTACCCCAACGACATACCTCCTGTGCATCTCTCTCCAAAGGCTTGCCCGCAGACACCTAGGCTAAGCTCCACAATCTGCACCTCGTGCATCACATAGGCTTGCCCGTAGACACCTGGGCGAAGCACCACACCGTCCTCACAACCAAAAGTAACCAGGTAGTTTCCGGGAGCCACCACAACCCGCATAACGTGTATCATACATCGAGTATAATACCTCAAGCCATTACAACCCATACTTCGAGTAAGGATCCTCAAGCCATCATAGCCTATACACATTACACCTATAGTAGTCCATAGGATACTATATCCAGAATATATGTGTGTGAATAACGAAAAGCCATTACAGCCCTCTACACACATATATGGGGTAACTAACCACTGTGCCTCATGGCACAAGTATCTACCAAGAGAAGAGAGCGGGGCCAAAGGGGGTAGTCAGCCATTCAACCTCCCATCAGAATGTTGGGGAAAACACCCCCCAGGGCTCAGAATCCCCGGGGTGTCAGTTTCCCTTACCGACAGGGTGGAGTAGCATATAGAAACACAAAAAGTACAGAATATATAAGTAACTCACATCCACACTATGGGCATTACCTAGTCTTAGATACAACTGCAGCTAACGTCTCTCAGACTCCAGGCTGCTACTTCTAAGACTAGGTATCCTATAAGCACACAAACATTTGAAGAGATTTATTAGATTACTCAATTCTCATTTTATCGATTCCACTATACATTAATTAATTCTTTAAACATTAATTAAGAATGAACAATTCCAAATTAAACTGAATTGGCATCTCATTCAAAAACGACTGCTCCTTTTTAACATTCACATCACCTTTAAAGTCCAGCATCTCCATCCCCGTGGATTTTCACCATTTAATCAAACATTCATTACAGAATTGCTTTTCCGCATTCCCAGGCATTCTAGAAAAGCATCCTATGCTTCTAAACACAAAGGAGGCTCAACATGGTGAGTAGATATACTAATCGTCGAGTTTTTGCCGCCTATAGAAAGAGCATATACCCATTCCCCCTCGAGAGGCTAAACACGGAAAGCACGTGGAATACCCCACGCGTCTTCGCCTCTTTCAGAAGAAGGGTAGCAAGACCATCTTCCTTGAGCAGTGCGGAAAAGAAAAGAAGATTAACATTCAAGAAAACCACAAGCAACCAGCAACCACATCCATCCCATGCCATCACCCCTGGTGTCCTCCCTGACACCCACATGCATAAACTGATGCATCTCGCCACTCTAGGCGTCATCTGCTGCCATAACCACAAGGCCTTAATGCCTCCACATATCACAACAGCCATCCAGGCTCACATCACAGCACAAGCAGCAGGAAAACAAACATCACATCATGGGATCTTGACCCTTTAATAACCAAGAGGGTAACTCAGAACCCTTTTAGAAATTAACGAACTAATAGTTCCTTAATCCATCTTGAATTAACAGATTCATTAACATGCCTCTTTATCTTTAGCCAATTATTTAACAAATAATTCCGGCTTTACGTTCTTTATCAATTTCCATCATGAACGAGCAACTAAGTAAAGAAAAACATGGATATCACTCTATCTAGGAAAACATGAGGCAAACCGTTATCACGGTACAAAGAAACAACATGCGATCAACCAATTCTTTTAATCCGGTTAAAGTATTTAATTAGGTCAATTTCATTGTGACCCAAAGGACTAAATCATGCTAATTCTATGATTGCAAATACACAATTAGAGAAGCCATGAATCCCCTACCTCAAACAGTTCCTCACGTTCTTTATCCACACAACAGGTCACGATCCTCCCCTCGCAACAACTGCATCCACCGGAGGATGCCGCGGTACGACAGTACCAACCAGCCCCAAGAAAACCCATTAAAATCTTGGAAATTACATGGTATAATTATGGAAAGGAGGATAGGAGAAGATGAACCCCAAAGAATGATGATACAACATACCTTATATCGAAGATTGATCGACAGGGCTCGGTTGCATCCAAAATAGAGCAGAACCAGTCCTAGGAAAAAATATTGATTGTGTAACTCCTACGGAAAGAATTAAAAGTTTCTAGTGCCTCTTTATTGAGAACAAAGGGAAAGAATAAGGGAGAATGATATCTTGTCCCTTTTTGAAGATTTAATGGGGCGACGGTTTAAGATCCGATTAATTCTCCATTAAAAGCGGATCGCATTAACCCACACAGTTTGACCAAGTAAAACATTACAAGCATTAGGAATAATTAATATAGGATTTATGGAATTTTAAACGGCCTTAAGAGCCCTTAAAATAAGGCATAAAAAGCATTTTACGTCAAAGGAAATGTCAAAAGGGGCAAAACTGTAGGAGTCTGGAAACACTGTTCACCTACTGTTACTGTACATGAAACCTATCTGTGAAACTGATCTGTCACACCGATCTGTGAAACCGATTTGTCACACTGATCTGTAAAACTGATCTGTCACACCGATCTGTGAAACTGATCTGTGAAACCGATCTGTGAAACCGATCTGTCACACCGATCTGTGAAACCGATCTGTGAAACCGATCTGTCAGACCGATCTTTGAAACCGATCTATCACACCGATCTGTGAAACTGATCTGTCACACCGATCTATGAAACCGATCTGTCAGACCGATCTGTGAAACCGATATGTGAAACCGATCTGTCAGACCGATCTGTGAAACCGATATGTCACACCGATCTGTGAAACTGATCTGTCACACCGATATGTGAAACCGATCTGTCACACCGATCTGTGAAACCGATCTGTCACACCGATCAGTGAAACTGATCTCTCAGACCGATCAGTGAAACCGATCTGTTAGACCGATCTGTGAAACCGATCTGTCACACATATCTGTGAAACCAATCTGTCACACCGATCTGTGAAACCGATCTATCAGACCGATCTGTGAAACCGATCCATCCGACCGATCTGTGAAACCGATCTGTCACACCGATCTGTGAAACCGATCTGTCAGACCGATCTGTGAAACCGATCTGACAGACCGATCTGCGAAACCGATCTGTCACACCGATCTGTGAAACCGATCTGTGAGACCGATCGGTGAGACCGATCTGTTACTGTTCATAAAACTGGAAACACTATTCACAGAACCGGAAATTTGGCAAAGTGTTGGGGATAAGTCCCCTTGACCTACCAGAACACCTCTAACACCAACATTTCACAAAGTAATGGACCGGAGAGGTCTGGGCCATTACATTAGATACCTCTCAAAACATTCTCATCCTCGAGAATTAAAAACCAACCCAGAAGAAAAGAGGGGTTTGAACAACCACCCCATAAGATACCTCTCAGAGGGAAAAACCACCATGAGTTGTTCGAAAGCTCGAACAAAACTACGACATCCAAGAGCAAGGGAACAAACAATCCATACCCAAACAATTAAATCATATCATCACATGGAATGTACATAAATAAAACATGAAAGGTCTAACCAGAGAGGAAACATCATTACATGAAAGAAGTTAAACATTGAACAACTCTGGGTACTGAGCACGTATCTGTGACTCACGTTCCCAGGTACTCTCCTCCATGCCAACGTGTCACCACAAGACACGAACTAAGGGGATAGAACGCCCACGCAACACCTTCTCCTTGTGGTCTTGGATCTCCACAGGTCGCTCCTCGAAGGTTGCATCATTGTCAACATCGATCTCTCCCCAATCGATAACATGGGATTCATCATGAAGATAACGACGGAGCTGCGATACATGGAAAACATCATGTATCCGACTCATCTGAGGGGGAAGTGCTACTCGATATGCCATAGCTCCAACACTAGCTAACACCTCGAAAGGCCCAACAAACCGGGGAGAAAGCTTACTCCCACGACCAAACCTTCACTGCCCACGACGGGGAGTCACCTTAAAAAACACATGATCCCCAACATTAAACTCTAATGGTCTCCTTCTTTGATCAGCATATGATTTCTGACGATCATGTGCTGTCTTCATCCTCTCACGAATCACCTGAACCATCTCTGTTGTATTCTGCACTAGTTCTGGTCCGAGAATTGCTGACTCTCCGACCCCAGTCCAGCCCAACGGAGAACGGCATGGCCGGCCATACAAGGCTTCAAATGGCGCCATACCGATGGTAGAGTGAAAACTATTATTGTAAGCGAACTCTACCACGGGTAAGGGCTTCACCCATGAACCTCCAAAATCAAGAACACAAGAGCGCAGCATGTCTTCAAGAGTCTGGATAGTTCGCTCTGTCTGACCATCCGTTTGAGGATGAAAAGCAGTTCTAAGGCACAGTTGAGAGCCAAAAGCATGTTGGAGACCTCTCCACACACTAGAGGTAAAATGAGGGTCTCGATCAGAAATGATCGTCCTAGGTACTCCGTGAAGCCTCACCACCTCCTCCAGATACTGCCATGACAAAACCTCCACTGAGCTCGACTCCTTGATTGCTATGAAGTGGGCCAATTTAATTAAACGATCCACTACCACCCATATAGCATCATGTCCTCCCGGAGCTCGAGGTAAACCTGTAAAAAAGTCCATTGAGATGTCCTCCCACTTCCAATGAGGAATCTCTATGTGTTGGAGAAGACCACCAGGAACACGGTGTTCGGCCTTCACCTTCTGGCAGACTAAACATCGAGACACACATTCTGCAACTGTACGCTTCAGCCTAGGCCACCAAAACTGACTCCTCAAGGATCGGTACATCTTCGTCACACCAGGATGTATCGCCAAGGGTGAACTATGGAACTCTCGGAGAACCGTCTCGCGCATCGCCAAGGGAAAAAAAATCCTGCCATGATACAACACTCGGTGTTGTTCATCCTCCGACCAACCATCAGGGGCCTCCCCACAAACAACTCTGTCTCTCCAAACTTCTACCTCTAGATCACCCAACTGAGACTCTTCCACCTTCTGCATCAGAGATGACTGCACCATCATCTGGAAAAGACAACCTCTACCTCCAACCTCTTCCATATCAAGATGCAAAGCTGCTAGCTCTTCCATCACTCTCCAGTAATCACCATATTCACGCACAACATCATTACGTGACTTTCGGATTAGTGCATCAGCTACAACGTTCCCTTTTCCTGGTGTATACGATATTTCAAAGTCGTATTCCTGCAAGAACTCCATCCACCGACGCTGCCTCAAGTTCAAGTCATGTTGGGAGAAAACAAACCTCAAACTCTTATGATCGATGAAAACCACAAAGTGCTCACCAATGAGGTAATGTCTCCACAACTTCAGAGCAAACACCACGGCTGCCAACTCAAGATCATGGGTAGCATAGTTGCATTCATGGGGACGCAATTTTCGGGACCCATAAGAAATAACTGACCTTTGTTGCATGAGAACACAGCCTAGCCCCAGATGTGAAGCATCACAGAAAACATCAAACTGGACTCCCTCCGCTGGAAGACAAAGGACTGGAGCACTTACCAACTTCTCCTTTAGATATTCGAAGGCTGCCTGACACTGATCAGTCCATATGAACGCTTGATCCTTCTTGGTCAAAGCTGTCAGAGGAGTCGCAACTCGGGAGAAATTGGCTACAAACCTCCTATAATAGCCTGCGAGACCAAGGAAACTTTGCACCTCTGACATGGTCTTTGGGGCTGCCCATGAAACCACTGCTTCTATCTTCGAAGGATCCACAGCTACTCCCTGTTGGGAAACAACATGCCCCAAGAAACGAACCTCTCGAGCCCAAAACACACAATTGGACAACTTACCAAACAACTGATGTTGGCAAAGAACTCCCAAAACGGCTCGTAGATGCTCTACATTCTCTTCTTCAGATGTGGAGTACACAAGGATGTCATCGATGAAAACCACAACAAACTTGTCCAGGAATTCATGGAACACAGCATTCATCAACCCCATGAAAACAGCTTGAGCATTCGTCACGCCAAATGGCATTACAACAAACTCATAATGTGCATGATGACAACGGAATGTAGTCTTCGGGATATCCTCATCCTTTACACTCATTTGATGATATCCTGACCGCAAGTCGATCTTTGAGAACCAACTTTCACCCTTCAATTGATCAAATAAGTCATCAATCCGTGGAAGAGGATAGCGGTTCTTTATTGTCACTTTGTTTAATCGACGATAATCGACACACAACCTTAAACTGGCGTCGGTCTTCTTCACGAACAAGACTAGTGCACCCCATGGAGACACACTCGGCCAAACAAAACCACACTTCAATAGATCATCAAGCTATATACGTAGCTCTCGTAACTCAGAAGGGGCCATTCTATACGGATACATAGAGATAGGAGACTCTCCCAGCTGTAGCTCAATCCGAAACTCGATCTCTCATCGAGGGGGTAAGGATACAACCTCTCCTGGAAAGACGTCAGGGTACTCCTCTACGACCCTAGGAAACGCCAACTGTTGAACCTCTGAAGAACTCAGCATCATCCCAGCCATCATGGATGATAAGGATAAAACCTGCCTATGACCCATCCGAGGATCGCGCTCACCAGCAAACACCACTGTTTCTCCATCTTCATCAAAGAAAATGACCTTCTTCCTATAGTAATCCACAATAGCCTTCACCGAATACAACCAATCCATGCCGAGTATGAAATCATATGGTTGTATTCGTAAACATAGGAAATCTCCCCAAGAGCGGTGTTTCCCCAACACTAGCTCATAGTCTCTACATACTTCAAACAAGTCAGCTCGACCTACAACTGGCGTAGTCAACGCCAAGGGCACTGGAAGCCCCTCTACCTCAAGTACCAAAGCATGGACAAGGGTAGGTGATATGAAGGAGTGTGTTGCTATTGAATCAAACAAGGCATACACCAAGTTAGAAAACAAGAAAAGGGTACCTCGGATGACGTCTGGCTCACCTGGAGCTGGCAACGCTAGAGCATGAAGCTGACCACGACCACCTCCACGGCCTCTCTGACCCTGATGAAGACCACCACCACGGCCGCGCTCTGCTCTCTGAGGACGGGGAGCGTCATGGGGCTGTCCTCTACCTGTTCCATCTACCCTCTGGTGATCTAAAGATGGTGCAACCTGTTGCTGCTGCCTCGGCTGAAACTGCCTCAATGGAGGAACCTGGAGTGGAGCGCCCGGTGCACGATGACTGCTCTGAAAAGTTGGGCACTCCCACTACTGATGACCATGACCACCACAAGAAAAACAAGCGCCTGATCCCTTGGCATAGGCCTGAGAGTTGCTTCCTCCGTAGAAACGAGATGGGAAGGGCTGGGACCTACCCCTAGGTGAACGGAAACTCTTCTGTCCTAAAAACCGGGAACCCCGGACCACAGCTCTCCTTCGTGAGGAATCATGACGATTCCCCTCTCGTGACAATCCGGTCCTAGCCAAAGTCCTCTCAACAACCTCTGCCCTCGCCATCACCTCAAGATATGTCTTCAGCATAAATGAGGTGACCTGGCGCTGGATCTCTGGATGCAAAGCCTCCTCAAAATGCCTCGCCCTGGCCTCATCATCTAGTAACAGGTCTGAAGCATATCGTAGAAGGTTCCTGAAACGGATTCCAAACTCCCAAACACTAGAGATCCCCTATCGAAGGGTGAGAAGCTCCTGGCGACTTGACACCTTCGCAGTCGATGAAAGAAACTCGACTCTAAACCTGTCTCGAAACTCCTCCCATGAGATCGCTGACTCCTCACGATCACCGAGGAACAAGAACCACCACTGCATCGCTGCTCCACGCAGCATCATCACAACCAAGGACACCCAGTGTTCCTTCCGAGCACGAATCAAACTGAATCCTATCTCGACCTCCTCCAACCAGTCTTCTGTGACTATATCTGAAACGGATCTCGCGTACTTCTGTAGACTCTGGCACTGAAACTCTCGAAGTGTCTTCCTCCAAGTGTCATCTTCGTCAACCTCTACTCGGCGGTGATCTGCTCGAATAGCCTGCTGGGCGTCTTCTGTGCAAACCTGATGAGGACGTCGACCTGATGCCATACCTGTTAAATAACAACTGTTAGAGCTCCTAAGCCTGGAATATGGAAGACTCAACCTTAATTAATTAATTGTTTTGTTTTATTAATTTCAGGTTACCTATCCCAAGGTCTACCCATTCAAACACAGGCGCAAAGAATAATGATGCATGATCCTTTCCTAGGTCTCTACCCTGCAACCAGTATCACTTTGTTTAGTAGCCATCATAAACATAAAGGTCCGTGCAACAGATCATAGGGGGACCTGAACGCCTATGTCTCTCCCGGTCTCTAGTGTTTACCCCACTTGCTAAACATGAATGACACCGTTACCCTACCATCCCATACATCCTCACCTGTGCCTAACTCCAAACTCCATCCTATCCCTCAACCAGACCTCTGATACCACTCTGTCACGACCCCCTCCCCACAAAGTGTACCCCTCCTGGGCCGGAAATGTGAAAAGGGAGATAATGACCCCCAAGTCCCGCCTCCAGTAGGCCCCGGGTTGGCGACTAGCACCGAGGGTATAATAACATACAAATGGGAGGCATTACCCTCTAAGAGAACACATGCAGAAGAGAGAGATAGAATAGACTCCAATCAACTCCAACTTAGAACTGAGATATAAAAGGAAACCAAGTACACATATGAAATTTCATGCAAAAGTACTACAACTGAAAGGGGACACTAAAAGTACCCAAAAGAAAGTAAAACAACAGCGACCACAAGCCCGAACAGCTCCTCCTCCAACTGCAAGCTAGTAGTAACCAGCTTGATCTCCAACCTACTCCAAGTGACCTGAAAAACAGTTTATATGTACATAGGGTGAGTATAACAGTATACTCAGTAGGATCCTCCCCAAGCCTCTCGTGCAAAAGTAAAGAAAGCATGCTAAAGCCCAGTGAACAACAAGTGAAACTAACTCGTCACCTAAACAGGTATACTATGTTCCTAACCTCACCATGGCTACTCTCACCAAGTAACGCATACAAGAATATAGAATATAGTAAATAATATCAAGGGTACCCCGCTACTACTTCCCCACTGGTTTTCCGCTTTTCCCCAACGACATACGTCCTGTGCATCTCTCTCCAAAGGCTTGCCCGCAGACACCTGGGCTAAGCTCCACAATCTGCACCTCGTGCATCATATAGGCTTGCCCGCAGACACCTGGGCGAAGCACCACACCGTCCTCACAACCAAAAGTAGCCAGGTAGTTTCTAGGAGCCACCACAGCCCGCATAACGTGTATCATACATCGAGTATAATACCTCAAGCCATTACAGCCCATACTCCGAGTAAGGATCCTCAAGCCATCATAGCCTATACACATTAAACCTATAGTAGTCCATAGGATACTATATCCAGAATATATGTGTGTGAATAACCACAAGATATTACAGCCCTCTACACACATATATGGGGTAACTAACTGCTGTGCCTCATGGCACAAGTATCTACCAAGAGAAGAGTGCGGGGCCAAAGGGGGTAGTCAGCCATTCAACCTCCCATCAGAATGTTGGGGAAAACACCCCACAGGGCTCAGAATCCCCGGGGTGTCAGTTGCCCTTACCGACAGGGTGGAGTAGCGTATAGAAACACAAAAAGTAAAGAATATATAAGTAACTCACATCCACACTATGGGCATTACCTAGTCCTAGATACAACTGCAGCTAACGTCTCTCAGACTCCAGGCTGCTACTTCTAAGACTAGGTATCCTATAAGCACACAAACATTTGAAGAGATTTATTAGATTAATCCATTCTCATTTTATTAGTTCCACTTTACATTAATTAATTCTTTAAACATTAATTAAGAATGAACAATTCCACATTAAACTGAATTGGCATCTCATTCAAAAACAATTGCTCCTTTTTAAGATTCACATCACCTTTAAATTCCAGCATCTCCATCCCCGTGGATTTTCACCATTTAATCAAACATTCATTACAGAATTACTTTTCCACATTCCCAGGAATTCTAGAAAAGCATCTTATGCTTCTAAACACAAAGGAGGCTCAACACGGTGAGTAGATATACTACCCGTCGAGTCTTTGCCGCCTATAGAAAGAGCATATACCCATTCCCCATCGAGAGGCTAAACACGGAAAGCACGTGGCATACCCCACGTGTCTTCACCTCCTTCGGAAGAAGGGTAGCAAGACCAGCTCCCTTGAGCAGTGGGGAAAAGAAAAGCAGATTAACATTCAAGAAAACCGCAAGCAACCAGCAACCACATCCATCCCATTCCATCACCCCTGGTGTCCTCCCCGACACCCACATGCATAAACTGATGCATCTCGCCACTCTAGGTGTCATCTGCTGCCATAACCACAAGGCCTCCATGCCTCCACATATCACAACAGCCATCCAGGCTCACATCACAGCACAAGCAGCAGGAAAACAAACATCACATCATGGGCTCTTGACCCTTTAACAAACAAGAGGGTAACACAGAACCCTTTTAGAAATTAACGAACTAATAGTTCCTTAATCCATCTTGAATTAACAGATTCATTAACATGCCTCTTTATATTTAGCCAATTATTTAGAAAATAATTCCGGCCTTACGTTCTTTATCAATTTTCATCATGAACGAGCAACTAATTAAAGAAAAACATGGACATCACCCTATCTAGGAAAACATGAGGCAAACGGTTATCACGGTACAAAGCAACAACATGCGATCAACCAATTCTTTTAATCCATTTCAAGTATTTAATTAGGTCAATTTAATTGTGACCCAAAGGACTAAATCATGCTAATTCTACGATTTCACATACACAATTAGAGAAGCCATGAATCCCCTACCTCAAACAGTTCCTCAAGTTCTTTATCCACACAACAGGTCACGATCCTCCCCTCGCAACAACTGCATCCACCGGAGGATGCCGCTGTATGACAGTACCAACCATCCCCAAAAAAACCCATTAAAATCTTGGAAATTACATGGTATAATTATGGAAAGGAGGATAGGAGAAGATGAACCCCATAGAACGACGATACAACATACCTTATATCGAAGATTGATCAACAGGGCTCGGTTGCATCCAAAACAGAGCAGAACCAATCCTAGGAGAAAAGATTGATTGTGTAACTCCTACGAAAAGAATTGAAAGGTTATAGTGACTCTTAGTTGAGAAAAAAGGGAAAGAACAAGGGAGAATGATATCTCGTCCCTTTTTGATGATTCAATGGGGCGACAGTTTAAGATCCGGTTAATTATCCATTAAAAACGGATCGCATTAACCCACGCAGGTTGACCAAGTAAAACATTCCAAGCCTTAGGAATAATTAATATAGGATTTATGGCATTTTAAACGGCCTTAAGAGACCTTAAAATAAGGCTTAAAAAGTATTTTACGTCAAAGGAAACGTCAAAAGGGGCAAAACTGTAGGAGTCTGGAAACACTGTTCACTTACTGTTACTGTACATGAAACCGATCTGTGAAACCGATCTGTCACACCAATCTGTGAAACCGATCTGTCACACCGATCTGTGAAACTGAATTATCACACCGATCTGTGAAACCGATCTGTGAAACCGATCTGTCACACCGATCTGTGAAACCGATCTGTGAAACCGATCTGTCAGACCGATCTGTGAAACCGATCTGTCACACCGATCTGTGAAATAGATCTGTCACACCGATCTGTCAGACCGATCTGTGAAACCGATCTGTGAAACCGATCTGTCAGACCGATCTGTGAAACCGATCTGTCACACCGATCTGTGAAACTGATCTGTCACACCGATCTCTGAAACTGATCTGTCAGACTGATCTGTGAAACCGATTTGTCACACCGATCAGTGAAACCGATCTGTCAGACCGATCAGTGAAACCGATCTGTCAGACCGATATGTGAAACCGATATGTCACACCGATCTGTGAAACCGATCTGTCACACCGATCTGTGAAACCGATCTGTCAGATCGATCTGTGAAACCGATCCGTCAGACCGATCTGTGAAACCGATCTGTCACACCGATCTGTGAAACCGATCTGTCAGACCGATCTGTGAAACCGATCTATCAGACCGATCTGTGAAACCGATCTGTCAGACCGATCTGTTAAACCGATCTGTCAGACCGATCTGTGAAACCGATTGGTGAGACCGATCTGTTACTGTTCATAAAACTGGAAACACTATTCACAGAACCAGAAATTTGGCAAAGTGTTTGGGATAAGTCCCCTTAACCTACCAGAACACCTCTAACACCAACATTTCACAAATTAATGGACCAGAGAGGTCCGGGCCATTACATAACATATAATATTATGGATCTTTTTTTACTCTTGGTATATATGTTCCTTCTTGTTTTCTTTCTTTCAAATGCTTTTGGTTTTAAATTTCCAAAAAGTGGTTTTCTTTAAAAACATTATTTTAAGATTTTTAACGACTTCTAATGAAAGTATTTCTCTAGATTTTGTATCTTATTGAAAAAAAATTATTTTATAAACAAACAATATTCCCTAAATATATATTACATTATGTTTTTCATGGTTTTAAAATTAAATTTCTTAATGTTTTCTTTATGGGTCACTTTTAAATAACTATAATAAATTTTAAAAAGACTATTTATTTTTAATGTTTACAACCCCTAATTTTTCCACTATCATGACAAATATTTATTTTGAATCTTACTTTGAATGTTTCCAATGATATTTTTGAATAAATTATTTTTCTTAATATTTTATTTTTATTTTTCAAAAGTGATTTTCAAAATGGAAAGATAATTTTCTTCAAGAATGATTTTAATTATATTTTTATGGTATTTATATTCATCAATGACAAAAGCCCATGATTTTACTTATGATATATATTGAATATGTTGAGATAATATCATCCTAATTCTTTATTTAGATGGATTATGATTATTTCACAGAGATTATTATGGAACCTGTTTTATTGCATGGGTAAATCAAGCTATGAAAGAACAATGGTTATTGTTATATTGAAAAAAGAAAACTCTCATGTGTTATGATTATATTATGTTCCATGAACATTGTTTATAATGTATTATTATCCTGATATAGCCCATGATAATGGGAGATCCTGATATATCTCACAAATTGATTGGGTAATGATAAAAGAGTTGATTGAATATAATTAAATCCTAAGAGACAACAAAGTTAACTGTTTAACAAGTTATTTATAATAGATTATGGGTATTAAATAAGTAAAAGTTATCTATTTCATAATGTGTTTTAAAGGGTTTTATGAATTTAATGTTCCAAGATTCCAAAATTTTTGATTTATGATTTCTATGATTTTTCATTGTTCATTTGATCAAGATTGATATCACATGGCTAATGATTATTGATTATCAAGAATATTTCCTTTGATAAATCTTTATTCCATGTCACATGTTTTATGATCTATATTTTGATTGGTATGAATTATCTTATGTCATGATCATGCACTTTGATTGTATCATCAAAGTCTTATGCTCATCTTATGAGAATTTCCAATTGGTAATTATTATGATTATCTTTATTGAGTATTTGAGCTCCCCATTTCTCATGTTTCCCTTTCCCTAGATTTTTAAGAATGATTTTATGTTTGTTTTTCCTAATAATTTTACTAGATGTGAATAACGTAGTGGTATATTATGTATATTTTTATAATCCAATTATTTATTTATCCTAGTTAATTTATTAGTGTTTGTCATGATTATCTAAAACTGTAAATCTAATGATGCTTGGGTATGTAAGTAATATAATATTTCCTTTTAATGTTTTAGATTTTTTATGGTTGAAATTGGGTCACATTTTTTGGCATCAAGGCCATAAGAATAAAGATAATGTTTTAGCAAAATATTTGAGAGTGTGAGTCTGGAGCTGTTGTATTCATGCTTATAGAAAAATATGATTCTTACATAGACTATGAAAATTATTACACATCTAGAAAAATCATACTTATATATCCATTTACATTATGTTCATACAACCATTGAAATTATAGTTATATAGAAAAACTTAGCAAATATTCATCTCCAAACATAAATATAGAAATTCTTAGAACCCTAATAGGACCACTTCAAAATATATAAAAATAAATTCACGGTGACTCAAAAAAATTATAAATAACTTTTAAATAGTATCTAATTATTATCAACCAAAATTTAAACAAATGAAAATTATTAGTAACTCAAAAATCACTTCAATATGATCTTGGTTGTATGACACAAAAATGAATGGTAATTACAAAGTTACTTGCTGATATCAATGAATTACTTGAAGCATGATCATAATGGATTCTATTTATACTATCCATATCTATTCCTTACATAAAATAGACATGGGATGATATAAATCATTAAAGAAAAATTATTCCACTACCTCAAGTAATCAGGGAATTATGAACTTGTTTTTAATGAACAACGATCAACATCACCATTAAAAAACTTATACGCCATTATAAAAATTAAAAACATATGATGGTGAAAATAGATAATAAATAACTAATATATGTGTAATGAATGATTATAATTGAATTGTATAAAAATTAATGTATATGAATAAGTTTATAAAATAAGTTATTAAAATGGTTATGAATAAATTCCCATCTAGGGGAATTGATTGTTTTTCTTTTTTAAAACACCATAAATTTCTTCTACTTTTGTAATTTATGGAGTTTTCATGTATCGTTACTATTTTACCTCTCTTCAGTTCACAATTCAAGCCAAATATTTTATATAAGTGGGAGAAGCCTTATATCTTCTTATTAAACATATATCTTTTTCCTCGATGTTCATATTATTTATTTTGTTTTATAAAAGTTCTTATATATTCCTAAATTATTGCTTAAGGACGTTTTTTGTTTTCTTTAAATTTATATACAAAATCATAGAAGGGATAATTTTAACATTTTTTGTATGGATATTTAATATTGATTTGACTTTATTTAAAACAGTGTAAAAATAATATTCATTTTTAATTATTTCCACATGAATAATTTTTCCCACTATTATATCCATTTTTTATGAATATACATTTCTAAGAGTTCATGGTTTTATAAAAGTAATTTTTATCCTCTTTTTTAAAAAATATTAACTTTTAAACAAACATAATAAAAAGAAACGGATATTTCATATTATTTTCAAAGAAATTATTTAATACTCTTACGGACCATTTTATATATATATCAATATCATTTAATGGTTTTTATACAGCATTTGGGATATTAATTAATGATACCATCCACTATTTCCCTCTAGATGTATAATGATCATTATTTTTGGAAATCATTATAGAACCCATATCTTTCACATAGGTTAATTAAACTGTGATAAAATAATGAATGTTTTCATGTTCTTATAGAACACATGTGTATTTTTTACTAATATATGATGGGTGGGTCAATTATAAACCTATAATTAAGTAGGTAAATTTTTATATTTCATGAGATAAGGTTGTGGTACATAGGTGGTTATCTCAATCCCAAAATGTTTTGGCACATGGGTGGTTATCCCAATCCCAAAAATTTACACATGTGGTTCGCCAAGACTACTATATTATGGGCAGGTGGTAATACTAGTCCATTATGTGATGATGTATCAATGGACAACCTTGATTCATATTCTATGATCATATTCATGCCATATTATTATGTTATGAATTATTTCGATGTCATGATCATATATTATTGAATCATGTTTCCAAAATACCAAGACTCAATTTTTATGAAAAAATACATATGTCATGATTTATGATTCATGATATACATTTTATTGGTTATGATTTACCTTTTTTATGTCCATGTTCCTTGATTATACCCTCATACCCACATGTTAATCTTATGATTATTTTTTATCTTATATTATTATCTCTTATGATTACTATTATGGAGCATCCGATCTCACTATTTTCACATGTTTACATTCCCCAAGTAATGGATAATATTATTATGTATTTTATTCAAAGAAGGATATCATGCTTTTGGAATTTTGTGGAAAATATTGGAGAAATAATATAAATAAGAATATTATATAGATAATCTCCAAAGACACTGAGACTATAGGTTATGGGGTCTGATTTAATATGATATGTAAGAAATATTTATTTAAAATGATGATATATATATATATATGTAATGATCTATTCGTCATGGTTAGTACCATAGAATAGACATAAAATTTGTATTTTAACACTTGATCTAGGAGTGTGGGTCTGGGTGATTAATTAGATATCAAAGTGAGTTTTAGTTATTTTTGGGGTTAGGTTAAGACGAATAAGATGATATAACTTAAAACAACTTATGACGAATTAATAGTGATGCAGGATGCACTTAAAATTTCAAAAGTTAACATAAAGGTGTCATAATTTAGGACACCTTAGGATTGATTTTCATTTTTATATGTTTTCTTACTATAATTATTATTTCTTAATTCCCACAGTAACCTTTTATGTTTTAGTTAATGGTTGGAAATATGATGTATAATTTTAATAATGAGTTTGAGGGACAATATATTGACTTCCCCAATTACAAACCAAATGGTATGGGATCTAGTGTTTAAAATATTATAGTTATGCTTACCCAAATATCTCAATATATGATTAACAACACCACCATTTTAAAATTCTAAACACACAAAATAAGATAAAAATGGAGTTTTATAGAAGTTCCATGATAGATTCCATGGAGGAAAGAATATTAAACTTCCTACATGTCAACAATACTGGAATAAGTACACAAGGGAATGTATAAAAGGAACTAAAATATGTTTTATGTATGGAAAATTACGGAATAGAGAAATAAACTACTGAGAAAAAATAAATATTTTAGTTAACATGACAGAGGAAAATATAGTTCTTCCTAGGAAACATTAACAATTCAATGTTTTAAATTTAAGAAATTGTGAAATTATGAAAAACAAGTGCATCAAACCAAGGGTTATTGATGATTATCAATTTTAGGAACCTACCAAGACAAGGGAAGAAGGTAAAACCTATAAAATCATGACCACCGATGTAGATTATCAAAATGAAGTGGTGAAAGGTAAAATTAAAATCCACTCAAGAAATATAAATCTATTGTTTAATTCTAGTTCTACCCACTACTATATATCCATAATGTTTTCAAAGAGAATTAAATCACTACCTCAATGGAACGATATTTAATTATCAATGTGAACTCCTCATAGTATAATGATTTAACCCCAAGTATATAACTCCTCTTCTATAAAAGTTGTGGGAATGTGATTCTTATAATTCATATAATTCTCAATTTTTGTCAAATTTTATTTGATTTTCCCATGGATTGAAAATATCTACATGAATTCCATATTAAATGCTGGGATAATGAAGTCACATTTCATATCCTAGATCAACCTATGATATTTTATTAGTTCAAGGTTGACTATGAATACACTATGTGAATTACATACATTATATGGGTCTTAAAACCCAACCAAATGGTGTATTTAGCTCAATTGATTGGGGAGAAACTCAATATTAGTGAAATGTCTATTATGAGGGAAAATATTATTTTATAAGACTTAACTAAGATAGAGAGGTATATATATCATTAGAAATTATATCTTAATTCTTGTCTATGTTATGGATACCCTCAAATATTTTCAATTGTCATAGATAATTAAAATGTAAAAAATGCAATTTATTTTGGGTGAGAATGAAATAACATAGGATTTAAGAAACATTTTATACCTTAAACCACTTGTCAATAATTCAAAAATATTTTTTTTATTGCTGAACATGAGTATAAAATTAGACACACAAGATATAAATGAAACAAACAATACTATATTCACTCATAATGGAACATTTCAATAATAGTACATGAAACATTATATTATAACGATCATTACACACCATGTATGAAAAATCCCTTAAAAGTGAAAAAATTAAATTGTGGAAATAAATAGAAAAGAATAATATTTTTACAACTAAGAAATTCAATGGATCATGTTCACGCTTGAGAATTAACATTAGTAGAACTAAACCTAAAATGATAAAAAAACATAATGAAAGGGGAATAAATGTTGTAAAATGAAAAAATAAAACCAAAGGAATGATAAGTATGATTTGATAAGACATAATGTAATGAATTTATATAAGTCGTGGGGTCAATATAGCCATTATATGTTTTTTACAAGGGTATATAGTCATGTGGTATAAAACCAGTAAACATCTTACCAGTTTAGAATTATTGGTATATTATTGATATGAATAAAGTTTATTTATATGTTTAAAAGAAATATTTTCATTATAAATAATTTATTTAAAATAAAATATATGATTTTGGTATAAAATAAAGTGATAGTAATCTATTTTTGAAAATAAATTTTCTTCTAAAGAAATTATTTTTGTAAGATATGATTTTTTGTTAAACTTATTAATTTTAAAGAATGATTTAATTAAAATTGATTGATAAAAAATAATTATTAGAACATTAAATAAATTAAATCCCTGAAATAATTAAGTAACAATAAGAAATATTAAGTTAACCATTCATGGTAAATAAATTAATATTTAAAATACGGTTTAATTATATATTAAATGGTTTTGATTTAAAATTAAATTTCTCACATTTAGAGCATTAAATTTAATATAAATAATTTTTTTATACTAAAAAATGAATAAAACATCATTCATTGATAATTAATTAGTCAATAATAATGATAAAATCATTTAATGTTAAAAAATAAATATTTTACAAATAACTATTTTCTATGTGTTGTGTTTTTTTATAATATAAAATGATCACAATTAAAGAATGATTTTAATTAAATTTATTTATTATATTGAGATAAATAATTTAATATCCAACCATTTATTATTACTTTCTATGTAATAAAATTAAATTCATTTTTACGCTAAAAAATACATGTTTCCAAATTTTTTTTATGTATTATGCATTTTTATGCTAAAAAACTAAATATATCATGGTTTAAGGATGATTATATTAAAATTTAATGTTTATAAGTATATAAAAAAATCACTCATTTAATCATTAGTGACTGATATGAAACACAAACACTTAATGTTTAAAAAGGCGGTTTTAAACAACTTTTTTTAAATTTATATTTTATGTTTTTATTTAAAATTTTATAATTATAATATTTATAATTTTAATTAGATTAAATGGATTCCAATTTTTTAATCATAATGTAAAAATTGGTGAAGAATTTAGATTTCATTTTTAATCAAAAAACATGTCCCTGAGGAAACAATTAAGTTACCACTATAAAGGTAAAAAGAGGTAAAAAGGATTACACCATGTGGTAAATACTTAAAATATCATGAAATAAAATCTAAAAATATTTTATATGAGTGTTTTAATATACTATATCTATTATTGTACAATTTGATTCCACTTTCCTTATAAAATGGAATCCTTATACGTTAAATAATTAATATTTCTAGAAATGCCACTCAAAACTCTCATATAAAAGGACCCATCCTTTAACACTTAAAAAAATACTCCAACCATTAGTTTCTATATTTAATACCTACCTATTTTTACACTAATAAATACTTATTATCACTGTGAGAACCTTTAGATTCATTGGTATCTATTTTGAGTTTGAGGGGACGTTAGAAAATTTCATCATATCTATCAATGTATTGAATCACTAGAAATTTTTGTAGACTTAGTTTTACCCTACTAAAGAATTATCTGACATTTCATTTTGGGGTAATGACAAACCTGAAAGTGTACTATGAAAGTCTTGTGAAGTTTTACTCATATTCCCCAATGAATTCATCATCTTTTTTTATTGAGGGAAATAAAATACCTTTCAATTTTAGTTTGGATTGTATGAGAAAAATATTTGTTGAAAATATTTTTTAAAATTCCTTCCACCACATTACTTCAATATCTTCCTCAGGATTTGTATTCTTGATAAATGTCAACCACCGATCAGAGTTCCCCTCCATATGACAAACAGTGAGTATAACCTCACCTTTCTTTGAACATTTAAGTCTATAAAATATATTCTCAATGGATTTAATAAATTGTTTCTCAATTAATGGATTAGATGATCAATTGAAAGTCAGACGCATTTGCTGTATAAAGGAATCAATAACAACTTGTTATTTCTTAAGAGGATTTGAGAATTCCTCTTGATTTAGGGTTCTACTTATAACCTAAGTTAACTAAGAGAGTATCATCAAAATGTTCAAAATTACTTCTCCCATTGGATTGGGCATCTCATTTGGATAGTCTTCACATTGTCCTATACATTTTTTGTTTTCTCAGTTCCTCCTATTTTGGCCATTTGCTAGAATAAAGGGAAATTCAGAGATGAGTACTTTTAAACTATTAAACACATAATTGGGAACCCAATATCATTAAGGGTATAATTTATAAATGACATTTATTTCCTTAACTTATGGATTTTTTAGCCTCAATCTATGTTAGCCACGATATATTTTCTAACATAGACACTTATGATATTTTTTCCACTTAATATATATTGGTAAGGAGCTTGTGAATTTACTAACGAATGTCCTCTGGGAGTGTCAAAATATGTATGAAATAAGTACTATTTTCATGCACTTGTTCCTGATCAAGTTTAGATCAATATAGTGTTTTAGGGTTTTATCCCTAGGTATATCTTTTCCTGATCCACATACACTAATAGTATATAAAAGAGGATGTATTTTCTTGGAAACCAATTAATCAATAATTTAACAAAATTTAGGTATGTATTATTATGTTTAGTATTATCCCTAAGTCTTCTTTTATAGTTTTCTAATACTAATCCCAAAAATAACTAAACTTTCTTTTGATACCAACTATAACAACCCTTTTCTTTATTAAACATTAAATCATAATTTATTAAAAAGATGAAACATATTACAACATAGAATATTGAGAATTATAGGGACTTTCATTAATTAGGCATAATACATAACAACATAAAATATGGTTTACAAAACCAATATTGAAAAATTCCTCAACATGCTCATAATATTCCATCGTACTTAAAATTACATGGGATAACCTGAGGATATACATAAGAAAGGGGTGAGCTATAATGCCCAGTAAGTGAATAACATTGAATAACCTGAAGAAAGTGTTTCACTTTAGAAAATAAGTAATTAAATGGTAAATAAAAATATGATAATCATAAACATGAATAAATAGATATGATTTATATCACGAGAACATAAAATAAACATGAGAAAATGGAAACGAATTTAAACATAACATCATAAACAAGGATAAGAACTAATACATCCTTACATGGGGGGAAATTTCTCATGATGACTTAGGTTCACCCCCTAATACCTTTAATGAAGTCTCACGAGACTAAAACATTAAAAAATTCATTTAAGCCCTATATAATTATGGGCTCACCCATAACTTTCATATCATGTACATGCATAAGTGTGCCATGTTGATCATTAAACATAGGATCATATTTCATCAAATATATTTACATGATCAAGAAGTGTGGAATAAATAAATGTAATTACCCAATAAAATAAGTATAGGTATGTCTTGGTGAATACCATTAAGTTGAAATAGAGATGGTATTCATAATACAAAGGATTGACATGGAAAAACTGAAGTGAAATTTCAGCAACATAATGACAGTACTTAAAGATTTATAAAATGGTTTAATGAGAGAAAAAGGGGATTTAATCATTTTTAAATCAAATTGATAGTTATTGGGATTTGGAAAATAATATCCCAACAATATTAATTAAAAATAAAAGACATTAAATGAATAAGATTCTTGACTAAAGAGGAGAAGGTAATGATACCTTACCTTGAGAGGGTGATTCCAAAAGTTTGGGAGGAGATTATTAAGAGATTTGGGGAACCTTGAGAGGACTCTGGAGGGGGTAGGTAATAGTAATTATGTGATAAAAGGTTTTTTAGTTAATAGTAATGACATATTGGGTAGGATTATATAAGAAAAGAGATACGAGTTCTTCATTAATTCTCAAACTTAGGTTTTGGACATTATATAATAAAGTAATAAAAACAACAAATGTTACAATCATTTTATTCAAAGGGAATTTTTTTAATTATTTTATAATTACAAGTATTAATGTATTAAAATATTATCCTTGGTTATGTGTAAGTGATTCATGTTTATAAATAATAGATTTAAAATCTGAAAATATAATATAGATTTTGGAGGATTCATATGGGCATTATAAAATTATTAAAATAACCTAAAAATCACATTAATTTAAGGGAAAACATATATTTGGTCATGAATACCATTTAAATAAATTTTTATATCATTTTGGGTCATTAGGATGTCCTAGTAAACACTGTATATTTATAGTGTTTTTATATTTTACCTAAAAATTATATGCTCAGAAAATTATGAAAAATTTACCATCAGGTAATTTTGATGTGCTGATTAAAAAAGTAATATTTATTTTATCTAAATATTTTCTATATATATATATATTATTTTTATGTTTAAAATATAATTTAAATTTATTGATAAATGTAGGGTTTTTGGACAATAAAAATTTTCAAAACCTTATAAAATTTATTTTTGACAACGTAATATTATATTAAAAACTGTAATTTAAAATATTATTTAATAATTATATTTTTTAAAAAAATATAATTTGTTTCAAATATTTATTAATTTATTCAAAGGAATGTCTTAGTTGAAATTACATATTATCCAAAAATATAATTTGTTTTTTTTCAAATAAAAAAACTTATAATATAACTAAAAACAGTTAATATAACTATTATTTTATTGAAAATAAAATATAAATATCCATATTATTAGGTTCTTGATACATATCCATTTATTACACTAGAAAACACCTTAAGGGTAAGGTTAAAAATGGAGATATTTTTATGGTGTGGTTCAACGTACATGGTTTGGGTCGTGATCTTGATGAGATTGAACCTATCTTGTAAATGGTTTCCTATGTGATTTAGTTATTATATCTCATATTGGGATTAGTCAATGTAAAATCCCAATGATTCTACATTTCCTAGAAGCTCTAATAAATGGGTTTTATATGGCACAATCCTACTGGTCAAGGCCATCATTTCCATTTTCTATGTCAATTGGATCTTTCAAAACTCTATATTTTATCTAATCGTACAATCACTATTCAATGGCTATATAATCAATGGTTATGATGATTAACACTATTTTAAACATAAAATGATATAATAAAAACAAATAATTGTAAGTTTTTTCTATAATCATAATACATAATAAGACATTTAATTCAACTAAAAATAGAGTTTTATTAATAAAAGTTTGAGTCATTACACTCACTACAAGTTGAAAATAAATAGTTTTTTAGTATGTATTTTTAAAATATTTAAATTCAGTATTAAATAATATCATTTAAATGTTGCCAAAATAATTTTAAGGTATTTAAAAGGAACAATATCTCTACCTCTTATTTTTCAAAAAACTTTTGATTTTAATTTAACTTCATATTTAGATGTCGATTTTTGAGATTGGTAATTAGATATGAAAAGAACATCCACAACCTATCATTTTGTTATAAAATATTTGGTTTATTATTAATGTAAGAAATAATACACTGTATCTTTATTAACTATTGAAGTAGAATATATTGTAGCATGAAGTTGTTGGGAAAACATTTTATGGATGACACACACCTTAATAAATTTTGGATTTAATTTTAATTGTGATATAATAAAATGGGATAATAGTAGTTTTATCAAAATTTCAAAAAACAAAAATTCAATTTACCATTAAATTAAAAATAAAATTGATTTAAAATATCATTTCATTAGATATGATGCAAAAAAGGTGATATCTCTTTAGAATTCGTTTTCACAGTAAATAAATTTTTAGAAATTCTCACCAAACCCTTTTCTATTGAAAATTTTGACTTTATTAAATCATAATTAGTTTTTTAATTTTAATTGATGTTTTTTTATTTTTCTTCATATCATAGTTTTATATTTGAGTAAATATTTTATTCACATTATTTTATTTAAGTTTTAGAATCAATATTTTCAGTATTAGTCACATAAAAATAGGACACCTAATATTGATTTTAAAATTATTACTCAATACATCACTTCATGATCCCTTGATTACTACAAAATAGAATAAATTGTGACAGATCTATGTGTGAAACCTTTAAACACTTTTGAACCCTAATTATTTATGTTATCCAATCCTTTTCCCGAAACCCTCCAATATTCTGAATCCTATCATCATTGGATAAAACTAAGTGAACTGATGTCACTTCCTTAAGAAAATTCAAGCATCAAAAGATTTCATGGAAATTTATAAGTAGATGAGCAACGGGTTTTACCTGGCTGGATAGGACAAACACTTTTCTTAAGAAAGTTATTAATTGATAGTTATGGGAATTTTTTTTGATGAAATATAAAAAAAATTTATGTTTGAGAAGGAAGTATGTGAGTTATATGAGACTAAAGTTTTTCAATTTGGTGATAATAATGACTTGGTTACTATAATAATGAACAAGAAAAGTGTCTCAAAAAATTATTTGGTAATGGGTAAAGCATTCAAGTTCCCTCACAATGGCTATATAGACATCAATACTTCTTTACACGATGTAGATTAAGTTTTCTCAATATTATGAAGTTTATGTTCAGCTCCAAAAATTATGAGAAGAAGACTTTGAAGGACCTGGAACTAGAAAAAAACATTATTATAAATTTCATTTAATATGCGATCTCACAATACAATGGTGAGTTTGAAAAAGTTTTATTTCATGATATTTCTTCAGGGTATTTTTTTATGATTAAAAGCCTATTAATCTAGAATGATACTTTATGGGATACATATACAATGTATAGAATAAGTTAGTAAATTTATATCCTTTTGGAAGGATGTTAACATTAATATTTTATAAGTTTGGTGTTTTCTTGGATGAGAATACAACAATTCATTTCCATTGACTAGAAATGTTGAGTGAAAGTATTTTACTAAGAAATAATTTTTATTTGAGTTATTCTATAAAAATACTAGTTATAGTATGTTCTAAAGAAGAAATAATTGTAGACTATGCTTCAACTCAAGGGGATTTGTCTCATATGGATCTTTCTAGTGATTTCATAGCTTCTATAGTTTTTCTTGTTTTAGTAGAATGTAAAGTTAAAAATATTGATATAAGATATGTTCTTGATAATGAGACTCTTACAGAACATAGAAGACAAATAAGAGTTTTTGTTTAGTCTAGAGAATAATATATCGTAAAGTCAGTTCACCATTTGTTTCTAAATCTACTAAACATGATGTTATATCTATTTCTTCTAGTAGAGAAGAGTTGGCCTCATCTATCACAAGGTTAGTGAATATTGTTCAAGTAAGGAACATATCAATATTGGTGATTGAAATTCCATTTGTTAAAATATATTAATCCCATGAGATGAGTGGAAGATTTAGAAATGAATATGTTGAGCTAGTTACTAAAAATGTTACCCACAGAGAAGAATAAGAAGAGAGGAATGAAAATCTGTTGGTTTCAAGTAAAATAGTTAGATCAGTTTCTGTAGAACCATCACAAGAGGATAGAACCAATGTTGATATAAATCAATGAGTTGATGACACTAGAGTCATAAAAATTCATCAAGACACTTTTTCTACTATTAATGCTCAACACAAATGATCATCAATGTTTACAACTAAATTATATATGGTTGGTGATATGGTTGAGAAAGCTACTCAAAGTTTATTTTATAGGAAGAATCATTAAAAGTTCAGTTGATAGAGTCTATAAATGAAATTATCGCTCTCCTTGATCATTCTATCTCAAATAATTATGAAAAATAATTAAATTTATTAGTTTAGTTTGTGTTTGAAATGTTCTTAATGGGACCCTTTATAGAATCCTCAAATCAAGTGGATGTTTTCCCGAGGTTAGAAAGAGTTTCTATGGAAATAGACACAATGAATTATATAATCATTTCAATGTAGTGTGACATTTTATATAAGGAAGTAATTTATGATCTTCAAATGGAGATAATAAATGAAGTTAGAAGGTTCCCAATCTTTCCAAAAGAATTTGTTATGTTAATTAATCAATCTAATAAGGAAATCATCACCCAATTACAAGAAAAGGTTCTATAAGATAAACATATTATGTCCCAAGTGTAAAAAGATTTATTTTTTATAATTACCAGATTACAAAAGATTGAGATATCCCTAGAGAATAATTTTAAAGTTTTTGAAAATAATTTTGATGATTTACACTATTTGGTTATAAGAAGTTTGAATCTGGTATGCATAGAATATGATGAAGAAGAAGAAAATGTTGATGCATTTATTGAGCCACAAGAACAATACGTATATATAAAAGGAAAATAAATAATTTCAGTTGATGATTCGATTGTTATGTTAGATAATTATTATGATGCATTGAAGAAGTTAATAGTTAATTTGTCTAAGAATGGATATATGCAAAACTTCTTTGTAAATTTCTCACAGTGGATATGGAATGGTTTTAAAACACCTTTTGATTACTATAAGAAGAACATGTTAAAAAGGATCAACACTTGTATTGATACTTTATTTCAAATTCAAGGGAGATGTCTTCCTAGACCTACCATCATTGATTTTTATGATTCTACTTCAAAAAGGCTAAAGGAAATATTTGACCCTTTTGAAACTTATCAAAGGGAAAATATCAGGTTTGTTGAAGAATTTTCTTTTCCAATACCTAAACCATATTCTAAAATATCCTTTATACCTAAAGATAACATTGATTTGTTGAGATCACATAAATCTTCTTGCAATATCCAATCCACTTCTATAAGGATCACTCAGAGTGATCAAGAAGGACATGAAGCATCTTTTCAAATGTTTAGTCATACTGTTGGGGAAACAACTTATACTTATTATCCTTAACCTCTTTACCCAATGAACAACCTCTATATTTCAATAAACCAACTCCAATTAATCATTTCACATTTTAGAGTTGATACACCTTCACAATTTGTGTTCCTAGTTGCCCAGTTGGATGGTTATTTTATAATCATTTAGATCATGTTTAGTTGAATGGTTTTTCTAAAAAATTTGAATTTTTGAATTATTAGTTTTCATGTTTTTAAACAATTTTCACTTTTATTTAAAATTGTTCATGAATGTTTTTTAAATATGTGTTTATCATGTTTTTAGAATTTATTTATAATTCTTATCTTATGATTTCTTTCTCTCTTTCCATTATATTATACCATTTTTTGAATTTGTTTGTCTATATGGTAAATATGTTTCTATTTAATATTAGTATATATTTATATTCCTATTTTATGTTTTAGTTTCCTTAATTTATTAATGATATATACTTATTATTTTTGTTAACAAAACATCATGCCAAATTGTATTCAAAATTGGTATTATTAACTATTTATTAATTTTAATGATTAATAATGAATTTATTTCCTTATTCAAATTATTTTTTATATCAAAAAAGGGGCTAAGTAAACAGAGAATAAAAAAACTTAAATATTTTTAAATAAATTTAATTTAAGAGAAGAAAAATGTGAATATGAAAACTTATAATATAAATTTATTCTAAGAAGAAGAAGAAGAAAAAGGAAAAACCATAATTTAAAGTTTCATTTCAAGGGGATAAGAATAAAAAACTTATAAGATTATTTTAAATATCATTTTGTACTTTTTTGTCTATTGAATGGGTTTTGTAATCATAATGAAAGGGGATATTATTGGACATAATTATGTTGTTCCAATATACCACATTTTTTATATGTTTTTATGATTGAAAAAGTACCTATTTTTATTCTAATGAGTTAATATTAAGTTATTCAGATTATATTTGTATCAAATTAATTTATCATATGTTAACTCTAAAAGTGTTTATCTTACACCATGTAAAATACTCATTCTACAAAAAAGTATTTTGTCTTACAATAATTGATGTTCTGAAAAAATATCTTCCATATATTTAGAATTAGAAAAATCCAAGTTGGATATTTATATTACTATATAAGATATTATCTTATTAAGTGAATGATTGAGTTGCTGCTTACATAATTCAAAATTAAGTTATAAAAAATTTTTTCTTATGAAAATGATATTGGAAAAATATTATCTTATGAATTTTAGAATAAGTTTTGAAAGCTAAGTATCCCACCTTTGTAACATATTTATCTTATGGTAAAAAATTATACTATGAAATCTTGAATTATGTTTATCTTATGCTCCGAAGAAGAAAATGATATGTTTTATCTTACAATGTTTCTCAAACGTTTATCTTATAAGAATGGTACTAGTAGTTGGGTATCTTATAGAGAATTAGATTTTATCAATAATTTCATGATTTATTTCATAATCTCTTGATAATTCATTTAATGCTTTTAGAACATATCAGAAAAGGGATTTTCCATTTAAGGAATGATAGATTTGTACAAAGTGTCATTTTTATAGGAATAGAAATATTAAAAGAAAAATATCTCTAATAGTGCCATTATATAAGTTTATTATATATTTAGAAAGAATGGATCCATTCCATTAATATCCTATCATATCAAATTTTCAATAGATTATCAACTTTACCATTATGATTATCTCGCTCCTTAAGTTTAAAATCCAAGAGAATGTATGAAAGTAAGAGTTATCCACTACATAAGAGATCATGAGAAAAATGATATAACACATATACATGTAAGTACTCTAATAAAAATAAGGAAGAACAACTATATATAAACAAGATCATATACATCACTGGCCTGCTTCATATTCTTATCTACAATTTGAAATCAAATATCAACATTAGATGTGACTTGAAGACTATAACAATTTAAACTCTTTTTATGTGATTGTGTTAAGTCCATGTATTGGTCTTGTGAAGGTAGATCCTGGTTGAATGATCTTAGACCTTTGTAATAATTGACAGCTATATGTACTCAATATGGAGCCTCCAAAAAAGGGTTGTTATAGTGAAAATCACCAAACTCGCGAAGAAGAGTATTGGTGAATTATGCTACGGGATTTCTGTTCCCTGAACCAATTTAAATCTCACATTTTCAATCAATTTTCATTATGTTTTTATATTTTTAATGATGATTAATATTAAGGGAAATATTTAAACTCTCATACCTAGAAGAGGTATGTTTTTTTTGTAAAATTTTTTTGGAACTCATTTCACCCACCTCTTGAGTTTTCTATTAGCCATTCTCTAGGACAAAAATATTGTGTGTATTTAAATTTGTAAAACATAATCACTTCATTGATTAATTATAATTTCAATGACATCATCCTTTTAATGGATTTCATCACAATTTCCATTCATTAAGGAATGATTTAATATTATTTACACAATTTCTTTTCGATGATGTATATACCATCTTTTTAAATGATATATCTGAACTCCTTTATACTTTATGGTATTTTATGTTTCAATTAATATTATTTAATCCAATGGTATTTGTATTGAAATTTTTTAAGTGGTAAAGGGATTATTATTTGGTTATATGACTTCTTCATTTATTATATTATGCCAAGATTATGTGTAAAATGAAATTTGTTTTATTTATTTTGTACTTTCACTTGTTTTTTTGGTGGATTTAATTTTTTTATACATAATAAATCTATTGGTTAATCCACAAATTTAATTATATGATCTTTATAAGGGTTATTTATATCAAATATTTCTTATTTAGGACAAATGTTTTTGTTATACACCTATCATATTTTATAAGATGAATATACTATATATTGAGATGTTATATTATAAATGAATATTTGATCATGATATTAAAAGTTCCTTTGTTATACCCACTTTCATGAGATATTAATTCAATTTTTTCAAGGGTTTTCACGATCTCAATTTCAATTATTTTAGACATAATTCATGTTATGCACTATGTTTTATTTTATATGGTGTACTTACCACCCCTTGAATATTTTTTCACATATTCATTGTGGGAGATTATGGGTTTTATAAAATCATATTATGTTCCTTTATTTAATGATTTTTTATTCAATAATTACCTATATTTAAATGGTTTCTCATATAAAAAATCATTATTTAAGACATATTTTGATTGGTGCACCTATATTCATTTATATAGAGTATACATAGACTCTTAACATATAATATAATGGATCTTTTTGTACTCTTGGTATATATGTTGCTTCTTGTTGTCATTATTTCAAATGGTTTTGGTTTTAAATTTCTAAAAATTGGTTTCCTTTAAAAACATTGTTTTAAGATTTTTAAATACTTCTAATGATACTCTTTCTCTAAATTCTGTTTTCTATTTAAAAAAATTATTTTCTAAACAAAAAATATTCCCTAAATATATTTTATATGATGTTTTTTGAAGGTTTTAAAATGAAATTTCATAAGGTTTTCTTTATGGGTCACTTTTGACTATCTATATTAAATTTTAAAAAGAATATTTATTTTTAATGTTTACAACATGTAATTTTCCCATGATCATGAAAATTATTTATTTTGAATCTTACATAGAAAGTTTCCAATGATATTTTTGAATAAATTAGTTTTCATAATATTTTTTTTTATTTTTCAAAAGTGATTTTCAATATGGAAAGATAATTTTCTTCATGAATTTTTTTAATTATATTTTATGGTATTTATATTAATAAATGACAATATCCCATGACTTTATTTATGATCCATATTGAATATGTTGAGATGATATCTTCTTAATTCTTTATTTAGATGAATAATGATTATTTCAAAGAGATTATTATGGAACCTATTTTATTCCATGGGTAAATCAAGCTATGAAAGAACAATGGTTATTGTTATATTGAAAAAAGGAAACTTTCATGTGTTATGATTATAATATGGTCCATGAACATTGTTTATAATGTCTGATTATCCTGATATAGCCCATGATAATGGGAGATCCTGATATATCTCTCAAATTAATTAGGTAATGATAAAAGAGTTGATTGAATATAAATAAATCCTAAGAGAAAATAAAGTTAACTGATTAATAAGTTACTCATAAGAGATTATGTGTATTAAATATGTAAGGTTATCCATTTCATAAGGTGTTTTTAAAGGGTTTTATGAATTTAATGTTCCAAGATTCCAAATTTTTTGATTTATGATTTCTATAATTTTCAATTCTTCATTTGATCAAGATTGATATCACATGGCTAATGATTATTGATTATCAAGAATATTTCCTTTGATAAATATTTATGCCATGTCCCATGTTTTATGATATATGTTTGGATTGGTATGAATTATCTTATGTCATGATAACGCACTTTGATTGTATGATCATAGCCTTATGCTCATCTTATGAGGATTTCCATTTGTTAATTCTTATGATATCCTTTATTAATTATTTGAGACCACCATTTCTCATGTTTCCCTTTCCCTAGATTTTGAATAATTATTTTCAATTTTTTTCCTAATAATGTTACTAGATGTGAAGAACTTAGTGGGATATGATGTATATTTTTATAAACAAATTATTTATTTATCATAGTTATTTTATTAGTGTTTTTCATGATTATATAAAACTGTAAATCTAATTATCCTTGGGTACGTAAGTTATATAATATTTCCTTTTAATGTTGTAGATTTTTTATGGTTGAAATTGGGTAACATTTGTTGGCATCAAGGCCAGAAGAATAAAGATAATGTTTCAGCAAAATATTTGAGAGTGTGAGTCTGGGGATATTTTATTCATTCTTATAGAAAAATTTGATTCTAACATAGACTATGAAAATTATTACATAGCTAGAAAAATCATACTTATATATCCATTTAGATGATGGCCATAAAACCATTGAAATTATAGTTATATAGAAAGACTTAACTAATATTCATCTCCAAACAGAATTATAGAAATTCTTAGAACCCTAATAGGACCCCTTTAAAATATATCAAAAATAAATTCAAGGCAACTCAAAAAAATTATAAATAACTTTTCTATAGTATTTAATTATTATCAACAAAAATTTCAACAACTAAAAATCGTTAGTAACTCGAAGATCAAATCAATATGATCTTGGATGTATGACAAAAAAATGAATGGTAATTACAAAGTTACTTGCTGGTATCAATGAATTAATTGAAGCATGATCATAATGGATTATATTTATACTAATCATATCTATTCCTTACATAAAATGAACTTGGTATGATAATAATCATTAATGAACAATGATTCCACTACCTCAAGTAATCAGGGAATTATGAACTTGTTTTCGATGAACAAGGGTCAGCATCGCCATTAAAAAAGTTATAAACCATTATAGAAATTTAAAACATATAATAATGAAAATATATAATAAATAACTAATATATGTGTAATTAATTATTATAATTTAATTTTATAAAAATTAATATATATGAACAAGTTAATAAAATAAGTGATTAAAATGGTTATGAATAAATTCCCATTTAAGGGAATTGAATGTTTTTACTTTTTAGAATGCCATAAATATCTTATACTTTGGTAATTCATGGAGTTTTCATGTCTCATTAATATTTTACCTCTCTTAAGTTCACAATTCAACCCAAATATTTTATGTAAGTGGGAGAAACCTTATATCTTCTTATTAAAAATATATCCTTTGCCTCGATGTTCATATTAATTATTTTATTTTATAAAAGTCCTTATATATAAATAAATGATTGATTAAGGAAGTTTTTTGTTTTCTTTTAATTTTTATAAATAATATTGGAAGGGATAATTTTAACATTTTTTGTATGGATATTTAATATTTATTTGACTATATTTACAACAGTGTAAAAATAATATTCATTTTTAATTCTTTCCACATGAAAATTTTTTCCCACTCTTATATCCATTTTTATGAATACTCCTTTCTAAGAGTTCATGGTTTTATAAAAGTAATTTTTATCCTCTTTTTTTATAAAATTATTTCTTTTAAACAAACATAATAAAAAAGGATATTTTATATTATTTTCAATGAAATTATTTAATGCTCTTACAAACTGTTTTCCATCTATATCAATATCATTTAATGGTTTTTATACACCATTTGGGATATTAATTAATTATACCATCCAACATTTCCATCAAGATGTATAATGATCATGATTTTTGGAAAACATTATAGAACCCATATCTTTCTCATAGGTTAATTAAGCTGTGATAAATTATGAATGTTTTCAAGTTCTTATAGAACACATGTGTATAGTTTATTAATATATGATGGGATGGTCAATTATAAACCTATAATTAAGTAGGTAAATTTTTTATATTTCATGAGATAAAGCTGTGGTACATAGGTGGTTTTCCCAATCCCAAAATTTTGTGGCACATGGGTGGTTATCCCAATCCCAAAAATGTACACATGTGGTTCGCCCAAGCCTACTATATTATGGCCAGGTGGTAATCCTAGTCCATTATGTGATGATGTATCAATGGACAACCTTGATTCATGTTCTATGATCATATTAATGCCATATTATTATGTTATGAATTATTTTTATGTCATTATCATATATTATTGAACCATGTTTCCAAAATACCAAGACTCATGTTTTATGAAAAAATATATATGTCATGATTTAGGATTCATGATATACGTTTTATTGGTTATGATTTACCTTTTTTATGTTCATGTTCCTTGATTATGGTCTCATACCCACATGTTCATCTTATGATTATTTTTTATCTTATATTATTATCTCTTATGTTTACTATTGCAGAGCATCCGATCTCACCATTTTCACATGTTTCCATTCCCCAAGTAATGGAGAATATTATTTTGTATGTTATTCAAATAAGGATATCATGTGTGGGGAATTTTGTGGAAAATATTGAAGAATTAATATAAATAAGAATATTATATAGATAATCTCCAAAGTCACTGAGTCTATACGTTTTGGGGTGTGATTTAATATGATATGTATGGAATATTTATTTAAAATGATGCAATATATATGTATGTAATGATCTATTCATCATGGTTAGTACCATAAAATAGAAATAAAATTTGTATTTTAACACATGATATAGGAGTGTGGGTCTCGGTGATTAATTATATATCAAAGTGAGTTTTAGTAATTTTTGGGGTTGGGTTATGACGAATAAGATGATATAACTTAAAAAAACCTATGACGAATTAATAATGATGCAATATGCACTTAAAATTTAAAAATTTAACATAAAAGTGTCATAATTTAGGACACCTTGGGATTGATTTTCATTTTCATATGGTTTCTTACTTTAATTATTATTTCATGATTCCCACAGTAACCTTTTATGATTTAGTTAATGGTTGGAAATATGATGTATAATTTTAATAATGAGTTTGATGGACAATATATTGACTTCACCTATTATCAACCAAATGGGATGGGATCTAGTGTTTAAAATAGTATAGTTATGATTACCCAACTACCTCAATATTTGATTAAAAACATCAACAATTTTAAAATTCTAAACACACCAAATAAGATATAAATGGAGTTTTATAGAAGTTACATGATAGATTCCATGTAAAAAACAATATTAAAATTCCTACATGTCAATAATACTAGAATAAGCACCCAAGGGAATGTATATAAGGAACAGAAATATGTTTTATGTGTGGAAAAGTATGTAATAGAGAAATAAAGTACTAAGGAAAAATAAATATTTTAGTTAACATGATAGATTAAAATATAGTTCCTCCTAGGAACCATTAACAATTCAATTTTTTAAATTTATGAAATTGGGAAATTATGAAAACAAGTTCACCAATCCAAGCATTATTGATGATAATCCATTTTAGGAACCTCCCAAGACAAGGTAAAAAGTTAAAACCTATAAAATCATGACCACCAAAGTAGATTATGAAAATGAAGTGGTGAAAGGTAAAATTAAAATCCACTCAAGAAATATAAATGTATTGTTTAATTCTAGTTCTACCCACTACTCTATATCCATAATGTTTTCAAAGGGAATTAAATCACCACCTCAATAGAAATATATTTAATTATCAATGAGAAATCATCTTAGTATGATGATTTCACCCCAATTATATAACTCCTCTCTAATAAAAGTTTGTTGGAATGTGATTCCTATAATTCTTATTATTCTCAATTTAGTCAAATTTTATGTGATTTTCCCATGGATTGAAAATATCCACAACAATTCCATATTAAATTCTGGGATAATGAAGTCACATTTAATATCCTAGATCAACCTATGATATTTTATTAGTTCAAGGTTGACTATGAACACACTATGTGAATTACATCCATTATATGGGTCTTAACACCCAACCACATGGTGTATTTAGCTCATTTGATTGGGGGAGAAACTCAATATTAGGGATATGTCTATGATGAGGGAAAATATTATTTTATAATACTTAACTAAGATAGAGAGGTTGATATATCATTAGAAATTATATCTTAATTCTTGTCTATGTTATAGATACCCTCAATTATTTTTAATTGTCAGAGATAATTAAAATGTAAAAAATGCAATTTATTTAGGGGGAGAATGAAAGAACATCAGATTTAGGAAATATTTTTACCCTTAAACAAAATGTCAATAATTCAATTTTTTTATTTCTGAAAATGAGTACAAAATTAGACACACAATATATAAATGAAATGAACAATACTATATTCACTCATAATGGAACATTTCAACAATAGTACATGAAACCTTATATTATAACAATCATTACATGCCATGTATGAAAAACCTTTTAAAAGTGAAAAAATTAAATTGGGGAAATAAATAGAAAAGAATAATATTTTTAAAACTAAGAAATTCTATGGATCATGTTCATGCTTGAGAATTACCATTAGTAGAACTAAACCTAAAATGATAAAAAATATAATGAAAGGAGAATAAATTTTGTAAAATGAAAAAATAAAACCAAAGGAATAATAAGTATGATTTGATAAGACATAATGTAATGAATTTATATAAGTCATGGGGTCAATATAGCCATTATTTAATTTTCTTTACAAGGGTATATAGTCATGTGGTATAATACCAGTAAACATCTTACCAGTTTAGAATTATTGGTATATTATTGATATACATAAAGTTTATTTATATGTTTAAAATAAATATTTCCATTATATATAATTTATTTGAAATAAAATAAATGATTTTGGAATAAAATAAAGGGACAGTAATCCATTTTTGAAAATAAATTTATTTTAATGATTTTTTTGTAAGATATGGTTTTTTTTGTTAAAATTATTACTTTTAAATAATGATTTCAATGAAATTGATTGATAAAAAAGAATTATTAGAAAATTAAATAAATTAAACCCCTGAAATAATTAAGTAACTATAAGAAATATTAATTTAATTATTCATGGGAAATAAATTATGATTTAAAATATGGTTTAATTATATATTAGAATTAAATTTAATATAATTAAATTTTTTATATTACATAATGAATAAAACATCAGTCATTGATTATTAATTAGTCAATAATAAAGATAAAATCACTTAATGTTAAAAAATACATATTTTACAAATAATTATTTTCTATTTGTTGTGATTTTTTATAATATAAAATTATCACTATTAAAGAATGATTTTAATTAAATTTATTTATTATATATAAATAAATAATTTAATATCCATCAATTTATTATTACTTGCTATGCAATAAAATTAAATTCATTTTTATGCAAAAAATACATGTTTCAAAAAAATGTTTTTATGTATTATGAATTTTTATGCTAAAAAAATAAATATATCATGTTTTGAGGATGATTATATTAAAATTTAATGTTTACAAGTATATAAAAAAAATCACTCATTTAATCATTAGTGACTGATATGAAACACAAACACTTAATGTTTAAAAATCCGGTTTTAATCAAAAACAATTTTTTTATTTATATTTTATGTTTTTATTTAAAATTTTATAATTATAATATTTATAAATTTAATTATATTAAATGGAGTCTAATTACTTAATCATAATTTAAAAATTGGTGAAAAACTTTGATTTTATTTTTAATCAAAAAACAAGTCACTGAGGAAACAATTAAGTTACCACTATAAAGGTAAAATGAGGTAAAAAGGATTAAACCATGTGTTAAATACTTAAGATATCTTGAAATAAAATATACAAATAGTTTATATGAGGGTTTTAATATACTATATCTATTATTTTACAATTTTTTTTCACTTTCCTTAAATGGAATCCTTATACATTAAATAATTAATATTTGTAGAAATGCCACTCAAAACTCTTATATGAAAGGACCCATCCTTTAACACTTAACAACTATTCAAACCATTAGTTTCTATATTTAATACTTACCTATTTTTACTCTAATAAATACTTATTATAATTCTCATAGATTTTTATTCCAAGAAGAAGGCTTAATCCTTTACATTGAAGGAACCTGTGTTGAGAAGGAGAGAATTCACCAAAGTTAGTACCAAGTTATTCACCATATTTTTCAATTAAAATTTCAACTAAAGTATATATAAATAACATTACACACTATAATTATGTTGTAATAACATAATATTTCCTATAACAAAATTATATTACTTTAATATAACTCTAAACTATTGCTCATTTATTAATTTAACATGTTCTTGTTTGGGTTGGATCAACCACCTTTATAAATAGTGCTATACCAATATCATCATTATCATCATGAATAAGTGTCAATAAATATATATAGGTGATATATTATATTAAATATTAATTTATTTCATGAATATGATTTTATAAGGATGACATAAAAATGTATGGTCATTATAAAGTAAGTTTTTTTATTGGTAAATTACTCAAAACATGGTCATCATAGATTCCTTTTTCCCAAACTATACCAATAAATTATATCAAAAGAACATGATAAAACATATGTAATTGAAGAAATATTATTCTAATAACTCTAACAATCTAATAATTATGAAATTTTTATTAATTAATGAGGACCAACATCTCTATTACGAACCTTGTATGAAATTATCCAAATTACAAACATCCAATGATTAAAATAGACAACAACTAACTAATATATGTATAATAAATGATTATAATTTAATATTATGAAAGGTAATTCATAATAATAAGGTTATTAAACAAGTGATTAATATTTTTATATTTATTATACATGTGGTTAAATTACTTTCATGGAATTTATGACTAATGGTAAGAGTTTTTCATTACAATCTCACTTTGAATGAGATTATTTATGACTAAACTATTATATGGGGAATTAAATTTTATATATCTATAGAAACACACACACACATATATATTATAAGATATTTATTTATATATTTATCATGTATCATTACCATTTAAACTCGCTTTGGTTCATAATTAAGCGAAAAGGTTTCCTGTAAAGAGGGAACAACCTAGTATCTGTTTTTAGTCAAGTATGTTTTTACTCAATGTTTATATTATTTGTTTTGTTTTATCAATGTCCATATGTATACATAAATGAATTATTAAATTCATTTTATATTGTCTTAAACTTTATTTACCCAATTTTGGAAGGAATATTTTATATGTGTTTTACATGAGTCATTTTATATTGATTTTAATTTCATTTTAATTGTTTGAAAAGAATATCATTTTTAAAAATTTATACAAGAAAAAATTTAACTTTTCTTATATATATTTTTATTTATGAATTTTACTTTCTAATATTTCAGGGGTTACAAAATTTAATTCTTATCTGAATTGTTTTATAAAATATTTTCTTTTAAACAAACATTATAAAAAACTTAAACACTATTTCTTATTATTTTTCAAAAAAACTTTCCAATACTCTTATAAATTATTTTTCACAAATTTTAATATACATTATAACATTTATGAATCATATTATACATGAATTAATGATTCTATAAACCTTGTTACTATAAATGAATTATGATCATGGTTTTTCGAAATTATTGTAAAACCCGTATCATTCTCATGGATTAATTAAACTATAATGAAATTATGAATGTTTTAAAGTTCTTTTGGGACATATATGTATATATTATCAGTATATTATTGGTGATACCATTATATATATCTAATTAATTGGTTAAAATTTTATATCTCATGAGTTAAGGCTGTTGTACATGGGTGGTTAGCCCAAGCCCAAAAGGTTGTGGTACACAGGTGGTAATCCCAAGCCTAAAAAAGTACATCAACGGTTAGACCAATACTAATATATTATAGGAAAGTTTTAATCTAGTATATTATTTTATGGATGTCTTGTTGGTCATCATTGATGAATTTTCTATGATCATATTCATTCAATATTATTATGTTGTGCATCATTCCTGTGTAATGTTCACAAATTATTCACTAGTACTTCCACACTCCTAAGACTCATGATTTTTGAAAACAAATTCATATACCATTACTTATGATATATATTTTATTATGAATGATTTATTTATGATATGTTTATATACATTTATTATGTTCCTATACCCACATGTTTATACTATGTTCACTTATGATATTAAATTTTTTATCTTTTATATTTATCCTCACTGAACATCTGAGATCACCATTTTTTTGTTTCCATTCCCTAGGTAATGAAGAGATTATTATGTATGATATATCCTAAAGGATATCATGTGTAGATATTTTTATGTGAAATTGTACTGCCTCGACCCCAGAAGCCTAGAGTCAGTGTATAATTATGTATCATTGACATGATCAGAAAAGATCAAGTCTCGAAAGACTGATTAATTTAGTTGCCTTGGAATTACTAGATATATTCATAAGGTTTACATTACATCATAAAATGGAAAACTACAACAACATTGATTCCATATACAACACTGAGATCCCATAGACTATCCCTGTAGGTTAGTCATAATATACTTCTTCGCATCCTGGAAAAAATAAAACATAGAAAGGGATGAGCTCAGATGCTCGGTAAGGATAACAATATAGCAGAAGCTTTCATAAATAAGCATAAACATTTAAGGCAATGTATAAAACTAAAATGAAATACTTTTAAACTTAAAATTCAGCATAATATGGCAAAGATAAAATCGAATAATTCTATTTACTTATTCACATGGATATTCTACTAGTTGAATAATCACATGTAATATCAATAGACACTTTCATAATGATGGAATGCATAATTCCATACTTTCATAACCACATAGTGAAGGCCTTGTGCCATGACTAAAAATAATATTTTTTTCAAGGCCTTGTGCCAAGAAACTAGTTTGTCTCATGATACCTACTGATGCATCAAGGAGTTGTAAAGGGCTCCACCCGTTACTTACTAAGACAAATACATTCCTTATATTAAAAGGTTTAAACATAACATAATCATTCGTATTAAAACTAGCATAAAAAATGTCAATACTTTTTCCATAAACCATGAATGGTATAAAAATAACACATACACAGTCAAATATATCACAAAACCTTCAATACTATATAGAAGATTTCTATCATAATAAATCAACTTCAAACAAGTTTAAAATCCATCAAAGGATGTTGACATTGATGAAAATTATTTGTAAAACTCTTTGAATGAAATAAAACTTTTTCTAGAAAACAATTAAAAGTCACAAAGTTTAAAAAAGAATACATTTAAATACATTTTTTAATCAAAGTGTCCCATAATAATTTGAAACTTTTCAATGGAATTAGCATTTTAAAAATATTCATGTTTATATAAATAAATCCTTAAAAACCATTTTGAATACATGGAAATTAATGAGAACTATTTAGAAGAATAAATATTTAAAAAATATAAAATTATGTTTTAGTAAAAAGTCCCTTAAAAGGAATCCATTTGAAAACTCTTTTATAAAACATGGACATGGATAATAAATATGTCCCAGTAGATACTTAAATAAAAACAACCTTGGATAATAAAGATATTGTGAAATTAACCATTACCTGGTACTTTTACTTGGTCGAGGGTTGGTAAACCTTCTGTATAATGGTGAAATAATTGTTATTAAATTATAAAAGAATCATATACACTAATATGATATCATATATGATCTTTTAACATTTCATTGTTAATAATATCTTAGTATTATCGTCATTTGGGGTGTTAACTGATTCATTTTCGTTTATATGATTTGTTATGTAAGTAATGTTTGTTATGGATAGGATGTATCTTATTAATATTCATAATGATATTAAGTCCATAAAAATTATTTTTAATCATCTAATGAAAATTATTCTTGAATGGATATGATGGAAAATAAATCTCATCGCGTTCGTGGAGACGGTAATCCATACGTACGCATGAGCAAAAATATCATTCTTTTGATATTAAAATAATATATAATTGGATGTTATATAATATATAAAGAATCATTATCATGTTATATTTATTATTTATGTCAATTACACATCATTATTATACCCATCCAAATAATAATGTATTGAATTACAATTACACCACGATGTGGAGAAGGTAAGCCTTACGTACACACGTATGATGACATGTCATTAAAAGGATGGATGTAATAATGAATATGGTTTTACTGTATTTATAATAACATCATAGTATATATAAGATACTGGATTTATTATTTTAGAATAGAAACAACAAAGAAAGAGGAATTTGAAGAATAAAAGAACTTGAAAGAGGTGATGAAATATTTACTTCTTCTTCGGGTTCTTCCTTTTGATTTGATGAAAAGGGATCCATAGGTTGTATTTATGACTAATGGAAGGTCTCTAGAGATAATTGAGGATAGTTTAGAGCATTTTTGGGTAGTATTTTACCAATACAAATGGCTTTGAAGGAGTGAATTAGAGAGAAGTTGGAGTTTCCTTTTATAAGAGGGGTGAGGGGCACCTTAGGAAAAGATAGAAATATTATTTTATAAAAAAATTATTTTTGGTTTTTAATGGCCTAAAAATGAATTATTTAAAGGATAAAGTGTGATGGGTCGTAAAACACTCAACCAATAGAATTTATAAGGGTTGGGTCACTATATTAACTTTATCTTTTAGATTTAACTCTTAGTTGAATAGTTTGACATTTACCATGTCTCTTTGTATTTATATATTATAAGGTTAATAAACTAACTATATACTTCCAATAAAACCCCAAGTGGTCCATTAATGATACACCTATCATTATATAAGCTGTTTTACCAAACCTTAGATTTTTAGGAATAGAATATCAATTAATAATATAATATTTGTTTTAAAAACACTTTTATGTCAATTTTGACACTATTTGGTATTTTGTATTTTGTAAATTCATAACATCATTATTACTTCAAAAAAAATTCATATAAACTACCCTAAAATTTCATATTAACCTTAAAAACTAGTTTAATTCATAAAAAGTCTCAAATTACATTTAGTTTAATATTTATAATATCAATTATTTTAATATTTCATTAATTTGGTAATTACTGCATTATCATTGTGTCATAAATAATTTAATTTATTTGAAGTATAAAAATTATCAATAAAATACTATAATGTAGGAAATAATTTTACATTTTTAATGAATATTCATAGTCTAGAATATGACTTATATAACCCCATGTAAAAATTGATTTACTAAAATATATTTGTTTATGTCATTTTTCCCTTTACTTTAAGTTAATTAAAATAAAGTGTCATTGTCCATGGGGTCCCTAAATCTACCCAAGGATGTCCATAGTTGGCCATGACTCATCCAATAAGGTTAGAACAAGTGTTAAGGTAATTTTATATTATTATAATATTATTTTTACCTTGAATTACTCTATATACTTTTAACCATGGTAAATAAATGTCAAAAGTTACTATTCACAAAAAATTATTTTCATCTTATTGAACCACATTTTACTTACTGAGGTTAATTGTGTCTCTCGGATTTTTTAAATTCAACTCACAGAATTGGTAAAATTAAGTTTTATGTAAATTTTCTAATGCTCCTAGGAGGTGGGTAAAAGACGGTGAAAAGTTAAATAAAATTTTATATATCTAATATTATTACAAAATGAATCCAATGAATTAAATTTAACATATATAGTTATTAAGTATATATTTTGACCTAAAATAAATTTAAATAAAATAATTAATTATTTAAATAAATATTCAGTTTTATACTATAACTTAGTGTTCTTCACTATTCATCAAAAATTGAAAGTTTTCAGGAAAATACCAAAAATTCACCCTAAGATAATTTTGATATTCTAAATTAAAAAATTATGTCTATTTTACCAAATTAAAAAACTTATATGTTACATTCATTAATTTAAAATTATTTCCCATTTTCAAAACCAAAAAGCATGTTTTTAAGAAATAATAACTAACAAAAGATTGATACTTGTTTATGTTCAATTTCAAAGTGAAATTATTTACAATGAATAAAACTGTGTTAAATGGTAAAAATATAATCTATTTATACTTCCAAACCATTAAAATGTATAATTTAACAATAAAAATTATTTTGATTAAAAATTTGTTTTCAGTTAAAATATAGTATTTTTCACAATTCACCCAAATATGAAAGTTATCAAAAAAAAACAAAAAATTTATTGAAACTAAATTATTATGTTACAATTATAAAAAAGTTTATTTTTTCAAATTTAATATATAAAAGTTAAAAATATTGGATTTAAATATGGTTCTTCATTAAAAGGCGGTAAAATTGCATTTTAAAAAAATACTTGTTTTATTTGAATGAAATGAATTTGTTTTTTCATTATTTTTAAGAAACTCATAATATGGATTCTAAAATTATAAGGATTATATAATGTTTAAAATTTATTTAATACTATTCATAACCTTATTTGAATGGCTAGTTTGGTAAGTTGTGGTGCGCTTGAACTCGGTGTTGTTTGTAGTGTATGTTATTGAATTACTTTGAAGAAATAACGTACTATGAAATCATGGGGTGTTACATTTTTCCATACTATAATAAATTGTGTCCTCACTATTTTAAATTGTTCTTTAAAAATAAAAGGTTGAAAATAGAAAATATCTTTGTGGGAAAACCCATATAGGAAATTGGATTAATAATATTTAGTCTTAATAAGAAGAAAATGGGAATGAAAAAGTCACCACCAAATTATGATCTTGATTAAGAGAACATTGGTGGAAATTACAGACACATAATTGGAGGAAAAACATAAATATTTATGGGGAGTTATTGAGGTCATCATTCACCAACAATTGTAGAATTTAGGGCCTCAAAGCCATCAATCTATGATGATTTAAAATATCATCGATTCAAAAAAAACATAAGGTATTAGGATAACACATTTTTAGTTTTAAGATAACTTACCTAAGTTTAAGAATTAATTTCTTCTTCGAATAAGTGAAGAAAAAAATATATACTTGACAAGTAGAGTTCCATCCTCTAACTGATTTCTACCACAAACTCATCTTTCACTCTAAAATATAATAGAACTAAAAAATATATTCTATTTATCCTATTCATATAGGGTTAGACAAATGAATTTATAATTCACCTATCAGACCCTTTAAAAAAACTACACTATAAAATCTAGGGACTTCACGTAGTCCAGTGGTAGGTGATAAATCCCAATCGCACTATGGTTGTGGGTTCGATTCTCACAGCTTTGTCCGACGTGATGGGTTGTCACACGGTCTGCGTGTTGTCCTTTTTATAAAAATCCAAAAATAACTGTAACAATAGTAACCAATTTCAAACTTAATCCATTCCAAGATTTAGAATTATCCAAAATACTTCTATCCAAACTCACAATCCAAAATTTATAAGGAAGTTAAACACAATGAAGATCCTTCTTGCCTGACACCTTGAATTACCATAAAAACTTTTTGATTACATTCATGCTCTCTTATCCTTTATATAATACTGGATATACTCCTTATATCCAAAAATGTTGTAAACTCCAACAATAATGGAATATACAAATCATTAATCAGTTTCAAGGTAGTCAAGAATATCCAATATAATTTATCCAAATCAATCATGTATTATTCCAAAATCACTACCTCAGTATCAGAACTATATTATGGTTTACCTTTCTCTCAACTATATATTTTCCAAAAATTTAACCGGCTATTGAGTCACTTTTCTTAGCTCCACACAATCTCAAGTATTTAATGAAATAGTACTACAATACAATCCTTATATACTCTATAATTCTTATAACATGTACATCATTAATACAATACTTAAATGACATAATACTTTAATAATAACGTAAGAAATCTAATCATTCATCTTCATCTTTTGTAGTATCATAACTTTATTATTATCCAATAGCAGCATTTGGGGTATACTCTGATGATTTGGAAATTGATTCGCATAGTGTCCCAACTCCTTACAGATGTAGCATTATACATTTGAAACATTTTTCTTACCCTTCCAATGATGTGCTTGGTGTCCTTTTTCTCCACACTTATAACAAACTCCAATTCCCTTCAAGCATTTACCAAGGTGATTCTTTGCACAGTTATCACATATGGGAAACTCATTCTTTTCCCTCTTCCCTTTATCTATCTTTCTCTCTTCTATCCTTTTCTTCTCTTAATTCCCTTCAAAGCCATAGGACTTATAGAATTCTTTACTTATCTTATTAACACATGATACTATTTCTTCATATGTTGAGAATACATGGGAGACTGTTTTTCTTCTAAATGTTGGCATAATACCATGAAAGATATGATCCTTCTTACTCTTTGGATCACACGTATTGCTGGAGTTCACATTCCTTCTACTGGGATCCATTTCTATACAATGGAATACACTAGGTCGGTTTATGAATTGAAATGAATAATTCCAAACTTGTAAAATACCTAACGTAAATTGAACAGTTTATCGATATAATCCATAAGCATAAAAAATATTTTCTTTGAGGAGGTATATACTCATAAATATTTCAAAATGATTTGTAATGAAAATGAGAATTATCATAAGCATATCCTTCGGGAGTGTCATAACCAAGATTGCAACAAGGCCCGTTGTCGTGCACAAGTTCCCGTTTGAGTCTAGCTCAAAGTAGTGTTTTCAGGTTTTAACCCTAAGTATATCTATTCCAGAGACGCCTCTACCGGCTTGTATCCAGATAGGGATGTGTTTCTTGGAAAACTCACAAAATCTCTACAATACCAAAATTATAGGAAGTTATTCTATACCAATCCTCAAAGTCTATCTTAGGGATATGTGCTATAATCAGAGTTTATCTAAATCTATTTTTCAAGGTTTGTACTAAACTTCCTCTGATACCAACTGTAATTCACCGACCCCAGAAGCCCAGAGTCAGTGCATTATTACATATCATTGACATGATCACAAAAGATCAAGTCTCAAAATAATGAATAGTTTAATAGCCTTGGAAGTAATAGATACATTCATAAGGTTTACATTACATTATAAAATGGAAAACTACAACAACATTGTTTCCATAGAAAAAACTGAGGTCCCATAGACTATCCCTGCAAGTCATTCATAATATACTTCTTCGCATCCTGGAGAAAATAAAACATTGAAAGGGGTGAGCTCAGATGCTCAGTAAGGATAACAATATAGCGGAATCTTTAATAAATAAGTATAAAAATTTAAGGAAATCTACAAAACTAAAACAAAAAGAATTTTAAACTTGAACTTCAATATAATATGGAAAAGATAAAATCAAATAATACCATTTACTTATTCACATGGATATTCTAATAGTCTAATAATCACATGAAATATCAATATCCACTTTCATAATGATAGAATGCATAATGCCATACTTTCAGACTCATGTATTTAAGGCCTTGTGCCAAGACTACAAATAAAATTTTGTTAAGGCATTCTGCCAAGACACTAGTTTGTCAAGGCCTTATGAACCTCATTCTGGTTTCTCATTTCAAACATAGGAGACCTTCAGTTTATTCTTTTGACAGGTATGTGTTTGGTTCCTGGGATCTGCATGAACAGGTGGTGGTTGGTTTGCTTGATAGCCACCAGATCATGATCCTCTTGGAATCGGTGGCGGACCTCATTCAGGCTTGGTCCAGGGCTGTTCGAAGTTTCAACTAGATGAGTTTCCTTCTCCTTCAATGGACTTTCGACATCCATATGAAGCATGATTCTCCATCAATGGCAGTTTGGGTCATTTTACCTAAACTCCCACTTCCTTTCCAAAATCCTACTATTCTTCGGATGATTGGTAATCTGGTAAGAAGGTTTCTTTGTTCTGATAATTACACTATGGTTGTGTGTCATCAGGTTAACCCCTAGATCTATGTTGAATTAGATGTGTCTCTCCTACCTTTCAATTTTATATTTATTACCATTGGTGAGGAGTACAGGTGAAAATAGAAGGTGGTTTATGAAAACTGGATGGAATTCTACTCTGTTTGTAAGCAGCTGGGGTACCCCTTGTTGGTCTGCCGAAGGAGAGCTCCCCCGGGAAAGTTGAAATTTAAATATAAGAAGGTGAAGGTTGATGTGATGAAGATCCCAATTCAAGGGGCTATATAGATGGTCACTGATAAAGACACCCATAACTCTGAATTATCTAAGGGTATGGTGTCCTCAGTGCATCCAATGAATGGTGAAACTCAGTGTGGTGAACATCCTGGTTGTGTGAGGATAGAGGATGATTCAAGAAACAATAATTCTGGGTAGGAAATGGTGATGGATCCTGTTCATGATGACTTGGGATTTATTCATGGAGGGCATGTTCCTACGCTGTATAAATCTATTGTGGAGGTCCAGTCACCTAGACCCCACCAGGTGACCTGTGGAGAGGTCCATGATTCAGATGTGGCTGGTAGACCAAGGATTTAGTTGAACCCGTTGGTTTCTGATGTCTTCAACAGGCTGAGGTAGGATTTGGAGATCACAACTAGCTCCACCATTAGAAAAGGTAAAAATCCAAATGAGGAGTAGAGATGATCCAACTTATTGTAGGTGGTCCTTCCTATCTGTGCTAAGGGTATTAAGGGTTTGGATCCCTTGGCCATGCCCTTCCTTACTCATAGCAACCGGTTTAATGACCTCTCGATAGGCATTTTGGAGGATGGAATGGTTGAGGATGACGTTACAGGGATGGATTGTGGTGTGAAAACACTGGAGGGTCTACAGGGTATGGGAATGGAGACATGGTCTATGGATGTGGAGGAAGCTACTACTGAGGAGAGGAAGCTCCCTTTGATGGAGAGTAATAATCCAGAACATAGGCACAATATCATCTCTGAGTCTCCTGCTAATGGTTTGGGGGTGAGAGCTGATGTTGGAAGGGAGTGTTCTAGGAGAGGGAAGGAAAATGAGAGTGGCCCATTTGGCCATTCATTCAGTGATGTTGTTCAATGTGGGAATCAGATGATGGCTATAACCGATGGACCCTTGTCAGCTTCTACAATAAGAAGGCCAAGGAAGGATTACTCTTATCTTCCGTGGATGATGTGGACTAGATCATCTTCTAAAAGGAATAGTGAGGTGACTATGGATTTTAAAAAGGGTATGTGGTCAAGAATACATCCCCCTTGTAACCCATTCTTGATCTGCTTAGGATTCAGGTTCAAACTAAAAGCTATTGGAGGTCTCTTGATTGGAAATTAGCTACTAAAGAATATGGATCTTACATGGGGTGTGGTGATGAGTCTGGTTACTATGATGTGTAAGTTTCACTTGTTTATGGTTTGGTTGTAGGTTTGGGTAACGAAAACCCATAAATCAGATTTTTAAAATATAAAAAAAGATTTGCAGTGATTTGTAAAACACTTTGAGAGAAATATCTATTTTTCATGAAAACATTTAAAAGTCACACAATTTAAGAAGGAAGACATTTAAAGAAATGTTTGAATAAAAGTGTCCCATACCACTTTGAAACTTTTCAAATGAATTATGATTTTTAAAAACATTCATGTGTATATAGATAAATCCATATAAACCATTTTGAAAACATGGAAATTATTGAGAATGATTTAGAAGAATAAATATTTAAAACATTTAAAATGATGTTTTAGTAAAAATTCCCTTAAAAATAATCCCTTTAAAAACACTTTTATTAAACATGGACATGGATAATAAATATTTCCTAGTAGATACTTACGTAAAAACAACCTCGGATAATAAAGAGATTGTGAAATTAACCCTTACCTTGCACTGTTACTTGGTCAAGGGTAGTTTAACCTTCTGTATAATGGTTAAATAATTTTTATTAAATTATACAAGAATCATATACACTAATATCATATCATATATGATCTTTTAATATTTCTTTGTTAATAATATCTTAGTATTATCGTCGTTTTGGGTGTTAACTGATTTGTTACTTAAGTAATGTTTATTATGGATAGGATTTATCTTTTTCATATTCAGAATGATATTAAGTCTTTAAACATTATTTTTAATCATCTAATTAAAATTAGTCTTGAATGGATACGATGGGGAATGAATCTCATCGTGTTCGTGGAGACAGTAATCTGTACGTACGCACGAGCGACAATATCATTCGTTTGATATTAAAATAATATATAATTGGATGGTATATTATATATACAGAATCATTATCATGTTATATTTATTATTTACATCAATTACACATTATTATTATACCCATCCAAATAATAATGTATTGAATAACAATTACAGCACAACGTGGAGATGGTAAGCCGTACGTACGCACGTATGGTGACATGTCATTCAAAGGATGGATAGAATAATGAATATGGTTGTACCATATTTATAATAAAATCACAGTATACAGAATATGATGGAGTTATTATTTTAGAATGGAAACAACAAAAACAGATGAATTGGAAGAGGAAAGTAACATGAAAGAGGTGATGACATATTTAGCTCTTCTTTGGGTTCTTCCTTTTGATTTGATCAAAAGGGATCCTTAGGTTGGATTTAGGACTAAAGGAAGGACTATAGTGTTAATGGAGGACAGTTGAGAGGGTGTTTGGGTAGGGTTTGGCTGACAAAAATAGATTCAAAGGTGTGAATTAGAGAGAAGGGGAGTGCCCTTTTATCAGAGGGGTGAGGGGCACCTTAGGAAACGTTTGAAATATTATTTTATAATAAAATAATTTTCAGTTTCTGATGGCTCAAAAATGAATTATTTAAAGGCTAAGGTGGGGATGGATCTCAAACCACTAAACCAATATGTTTTAGATAGGTTTGGGTCACTATATTAACTTTATCTTTTAGATTTAACTCTTAGTTGAATAGTTTGACATTTTCCATGTCTCTTTGTATTGTTATATTATATGGTTAATAAACTGACTATATACTTCCAATCGAACATCAAGTGGTACATTAATGATATACATATAATTATATAAGTATTTTGGCTGAAACTTATATTTTTAGGAATAGAATATCAATTAATAATATAATATTTGTTTTAAAAACTATTTTATGTCAATTTTGACACTATTTGGTATTTTGTTTTTTCTAAATTCATAAGAGAATTATTACATCAAAAAAATTAATTTAACCTACACTAACATGTCATATTAACCTAGAAAGTTAGTTTAATTCATAAAAAGTCACAAATTACATTTATTTTTATATTTATAATTTCAATTATTCTAATATTTCATTAATTAGTAAATTACTACATTATCATTGTGTCATAAATAATTTAATTTATTTGATGTCTAAAAAATTATAAAAAAATATCATAATGTATGAAATAATTTTATATTTATAATGAATATTTATATTCGAGAATATGACTCATATAACCCCATGTAAAAATTGATTTACTAAAAGGTATTTGTTTATGTCATTTTTACCTTTACTTTAAGTTAACTAAAATAAAGTGTCATTATCATTTGTAAGTGGCTCCATGGGGTCCCAAAATCGACCCAAGGATTACCATGGTCGACCATGACACATCCAATAAGACTAGGATAAGTTTTAAGGTAATTATTTATTGTTATAATATTCTTTTTACCTTGAATTACGCTATTTACATTTAACCGTGGTAAATAAATGTCAAAAGTTACTATTCACCAAAAAATATTTTCATCTTATTGAACCACATTTTACTTATTGGGGTTAACCGTGTCTCTCGTATTTTTGAAATTCAACTCACAGAAGAGGTAAAATAATGTTTTATGTATATTTGAAAATGATCTTAGGTGGTGGGTAAAAGACGGTGAAAAGTTCAATAAAATTTTACATATCTAATATGATTACAAAATGAATACAATAAATTACATTGAACATATATAGGTATTATTTATCTATTTTTACCTAAAATAAATTTAAATAAAATAATTAATTATTTAAATAAATTTTTGGTTTTAAACTATAACTCAGTGTTTTTCACTATTCATAAAAAATTCAACGTTTTCAGAAAAATACCAAAAATTAACCCTAATAAAATTTTGATATTATGAATTCAAAAATTAACTCTATTTTAATAAATTAAAAACATAGAAGTTTCATTCATTAATTTTTAATTATTTTCTGTTGTCAAAACCAGAAAACGTTTTTTTATGAAATAATAACTTAGAAAAGATGGATACATGTTTATGTTCAATTTCAAATTTAACTTATTTCTAATGATTAAAATTAGATTAAATGGAAAAAATATAATCTATTTATGATTCCAAACCATTAAAATGTATAATTTAACACTTCAAATTATTTTGATTAAAAAAGTTGTTTTCAGTTATAATATAGTATTTTTCACTATTCACCCAAATATGAAAGTTATCAGAAAAACACCAAAAATTTATTGAAACTAAACTCTTATGTCCCGATTCTAAAGAAGAAGTTTATTTTGTCAAATTGAATATATAAAACTTCCAAATACTTGATTTAAAAAGGGTTCATAATTAAAAGGCGATAAAATTGCATTTTAAGAAAACAATTCTTTTATCTAAAAAAATGAATTTGTTTTTTCATTATTTATAAGAAACTCATAATATGGATTATAAAATTATAAGTATTATATAAAGTTCAAAATTTAGTTAATATTATTCATAACCTCTTTTGAACGGCTAGTTTGGTAAGTCATGGTGCGCTTGAACTCAGTGTTGTGTGTAATGGAAGTTATTGAATTACTTTGAAGAAATAACGTACTATGAAATCTTGGGGTGTTACATAAATGATTAATAATTATTATAAAATTGTAATATTATATATCTAATCTCTGAATACACTTAAAATAAAGGTTTTGTGTTGTGATTTTATGTGATATATAAGGAATATTCATGTAAAATAATGTAATATGTTTGTATGTTATGATTAGTTCACCTCAGTTAGTATCAAATCATATGTGTAAATTTTAAATTTTAGCCCCATATTTAGGAATGGAGGACTGGGGTGCTTTAGTAAACTTGGCGTAAGATGAAGATGTCACCTCAAAAAATTTTTCAATGAAAAATACGCTACAAAACTTTTTATTCCCCTCAGAAGATGAATTAGAATATTCTGAATATTATCATTTATTACCTCTAAAATTTTTCATCTTTCTCTTCATTCTTGGAAAGTTTGACCTCAAGTATCTAGGTTTTCTATATTCACATAAGATAAGATTTCTTAATTTATTATGTCTCATAGAATCTCCTATTATTTTTTATATAATCTTTAGATTTCAAACTTCTTCACTATCCAACCATAGAAAAAGGTATTCTAAGACTTTTTATTGTCTATATCCAATAGAAAATAGAGGGGATTATAAATCTTAAAATAATCATAGTAATCAATTTTTTTTAAATCGATGGATAATATTAATAAATAATTCAAGAAAAAAATTATGAAGTGGGTGTGTGAAGAGTAAAGGTAATAATGATAAATAATAATGAATAAGATATTTATTGTATTTTTAATCTAAATGATCCTATACATAATCTTCACACTCTCAACCCAAAACCATATATATCCACTATTATATATCCTTTTACATGGGTGAAGAAAAAACTCTACATTTTACATGGGTGGAAACCAATCCATGGCTTTCTAAGGAGAAATCTTAACCTATTATTTTTAGAAGGAATAAGAATAACTTATGAATTTTTCTTTTGGTGAGGTAGAAAAACAGAAACGGAACTTTTAATGGTGGTATGACTAGTTTGTGAGTTATCTTACAACTTTATAATAAATTTTGAATACAAATAACATAAAACAATGAATGAATAAAAATATATAACTAATGAGAGATATAAATGGTATTTCTAGTGTATAAATAATGATCCTCAACCCTCGATTAAGTAAAAAAATGATATATCTTAGGGTGAACCAGAAATATCATAGAAATTTAGAACATTAGTGAGTCGACCAATATAGTTCTTGAACATTTAAATTTTTTTAGTTTTTAGTAATGAATTATATCATCATGCATGTCTTACTTCTTGATCGCTTCAACCTGACATATTACATTTAGTAGGTATAGGAATAACTTATGAAATTTTCCTTCGGTTAAGTAGAACAACCAAAAGGTACCTTTTAATGGTGGTATAACTAGTTTTTGAGTTATATTAAAACTTTATAATAAATTTTTAATAGAAATAACATAGAGCAATGAATGAATACAATTATAAAACTAATGAGATATATAAATGGTTTTACTGGGGTAGAAACAATGATCCTCGACCCTTGATTAAGTAACCGAATGATGTATCATTGGATGAACAAGAAATATCTTAGAAATTCATAACATTAGTGAGTTGAACGATGTAGTTCTTGAAATTTTCAAATATTTAGTGTTTAGTAAATTAGTTATATCATCATTAATCTTCTACTTATTGATCAATTTAACCTTTATATAAGCTATTCTTCAATGACAATAATCTCTATGATCATTATTTTAATTAGATACATTAAATTCACGTGGGATGTTTTATTAAATATCTTAATAGCCTCTAAATCAAAAATTTATAACAATTCAAATCATTATTAAAATAAATATTAAATCCTTTAAAATAATCAACATTTAAATAATTTGAATAATCCCTATAATCACATGAAAAAAATGTTGAGTCAATAAGGTTTTCCTTATGACTTTTCGATTCCTTCATACTTGGGGGAGATTGTTGAGTCATTAAGGTATCTTTATGACTTTACCATTCCTTATTGTTTTGAAAATCACAAAAACCTTATCTCAAGGAAAATCTCTTTTTACCCTATGTATTTCTTTTATAAGGAAAAATTTCCATTCCCAAGGTAATTTATCCCTACCATATTTTCATTGTCCATAAAATAATTTTTATAAGTGTAAAATTCAGTTTGTAATCAAACCTCAGAATCCTATAAATACCTATATATGAAGCATTTATTTTAGGATCTAAATTCTTAGAATTTTGGTTATGAATTCTTCTGAGTTCTTACTCAAAATTCTGAATACAAATTCTGATTATGAACTCTTATGAATACTGACTCTGAATTCTTATTAAAATTCTTCTGTGTTCTAACACCAAATTCAGGTTACAAATTCCTATGAGTTTTGATTCTGAATTCTAATGAATTTAGTCTCTGAACATTGTAAATTCAGACTCTAAATTTTCATGAATTCTAACTCCGAACTTTGTAGGTTCTGACTCCGAATTAACATGAATTCTGACTCCGAACTTTGTAAGTTCAGGTTCCGAATTCTTATGAATCTAGATTCCGAATTTCTATGAAATTCAGACTCTGGAATTCTATAGAGTTCAGGTTCTGAATTCCAAGAAAGCATAATTTTAATATCCATGTATTATAGACTATGAATTAATTTTTGGTTAGACTCTGAACATTCATTTTCTTAAATTATGAATATTGTATTTTAGTTATGTAACCATATTTTTTCTTACACATGTTTTGTTATAAAATTATTTCATGCATTCAGTTACTAACCAACCATTGTTTGAGTGAAACATGTACAGGTCCGTTTGAAATTCATGGGAAAATATGACCGTTGGAGGAGGGAGCCGACCATTGAACCTGTCCCTATAAACAGAAGATCATTTTAAAGAGCTTAGTATTTTCGATGAAAAAGTTGATCAATCTAGAGATTACATGATTCTAAAGTAATTTCTAGATAGAGAGGCTTTATTGCTTTGTGCGACTCCATTTTTTACTGTATACAATTGAGGGCTTCTGGGGATAGGAAGAAAGAGGTTCTGACTACCTTGATGTTGAGGGATTCCTTGCTAAGGAAGACAGAGGTGCTGACTACCTTGAAGTTGAGGTCCTGATGGGATAACAAGATAGACTCCAATCTTCATATAGAGGGTTTATCTTGGAGTGGATGAGAGAGACTTTTTTAAAAGTATAAATGAATGGAAATTTATCCAAGGTTGTTGGATACCATTCTCTTTGGGTTAAAATATTTACTACTTGTTACTTATTTGTTACAAGTTTTCTACTGCATTTATATTATTGAGGAAAATATAACTATCTTATACTTCCTTATACTTGTACTCTGATTTAGTATGATTCTATAGGTTTAAGGTAGAATCTTTATTATAGTAAACTTTCATTAAGTTTCATTTTCTGGAACCATCTTTTCCGAATTGATTTCTCAGAATCATATTTTTGGAATCAAGAAAGTGTGTATAACTAGAGGTTTTGTGATTTACCTTGTTAAACCTTGTTAAACATAACCATCTTTAAAAGTTCCAAAAGAATTTTTTTGAAGTGTACAATTCACCCCCTCTTGTATTTTGAGCATCATGATATACTCCATAAAGTATCTCTATTATTTCAATCCTACATTTGGTATTATAGAGTATATCATACTCACATACCATCTCAATAATTGGTATCAGAGCATTGGTTCAATCTGAATTCATCTCGTGATTATATTAAGAAGATAATTCATCTCATTATTTTCTGGAATCAGTTTTTTGGACTCATAATGTTTGGATTCATTTTTGATTTTAGATAATCTTGTTCTATATTTTCCTTTATTAGGAATATTTTTCTTGTTTACAAAACTTTTATTGCTAAAAAGTTTTTGTGGAAAGAAATTTTCTTTATGATGGAAGGAATCAATGTTGGTTCCATTGAAAATCTCAATCCAACCAGACCACCTACTTTTGATGGAAATTATTATGAATATTGGAGAGATCACAAGAAGACATTAATTATCAATACTGGAGTTGATAATTTTTTTATGCTTACTAGAGGATATAAAATCCATGACAAGGAAGTTAGTACCATCACCAATTAAGAAAAACTTGAATATCAACTGAATTATAAGGTATCCAATACATTTATTTTCTCATTGACTAGAAATATATATATCCAAATTTCATATTGTGAAGAAGAAAATTGTATATGGAAGAAACTTAAATTTACACACATAGGAACTTCCAAAGTAGTAGAAGCAAGAAGAGCCATGCTCAGAGCTGAATATCATGGTTTCTTTTTTCCCTATGGAGAACCCATATGTAAGATGCATCAAAGATTCATGAATATTGTGAATAGTTTAAAATCTATGGGTGTGAAAGGATTAGATGATGATGCTCATGTTTACAAGATCATAGACATCATGCCTAATGAGTGAGAATCTAAGAGAACTACTGATGATGAGAACAGAAAGGTTACTATAATTTCTCTTGATGAAACTTTTGGAACTCTTCTTCAACATTAGACCGAATGAAGAGAGATACTGATAACATAAATAAGAAGAATGAGAATGACAGTGTTGATTTTACTATTGAAGGACCCCGGGACACCCTGAGAGTGGAGGGGTGAATCAGGGTGACAACTTTTTCTTTTAATGTGATGGATCTTGTTCCCACATTGGTAGGAACTTGTTGAACCTGTATGATGAATATGATTAGAAAGCAAAAATTCACATGCACAGAGAAGACACAACACTTCTTTACTTGGTTCACCACTAAGGGCTACGTCCAAGGAGCATAGGCCGACAAGTTGTTGGTCATACCCAATTCCAGTAATCTTCACTACCTATGGATTACAAAGTTTTGGGCACAGTCACTCTATCCTAGGATCACTACCTTTACAAAGGTTCAAGGATAGCTCACTTCTTCCCTCGGGTCACTCCCGTTGACTCCCCCTGGCACACTGCCCTTGGTGAAGACACACTCAGTTTATAGACGTGATGGTCTCTTCAATAGATTTTCATTGAAGTATTTGCCTCTGCTCAGCACGAGACTTTGCTTACATCGAAGTCTGGAATAGATGCACTAGAACACATAGAACCACTAAACTAGATAACCAGAACGTGCAGAAAAAATTCACTGACAATTGCGCACAACACCAAACCTTTACGCGTAAAACCTTCCTATTGCCAGAAAATTTTACTTTTCATGTGGGAAAATATTTCACGCCAACATACCCTTTTTCGCGCAAATGGATCTTTTATGTGCGAACCCAATTTTTACACGCAACTCTTCATTTTTTGTGCATCCCCAAAAATTTCCGTGCAACTCAGAATATTTTGCCCAAGCCCCTTTACGCGATCCTTTTTCGCGCATCAGACCTCTGATCTTCTCTAAGTCTTCAACAACCCTGAATGAAGGGGGCCACCACATATTTATAGGCATCAATGACCCCCGCATGCAAAAACCTATGTGGCGTGTAAAACCTCTTGTCTGGCACAAAATCTTTCATGTCGATACTGTTTTTCACGCACATCATCAGATATTTTGTGCAACCCATGCCTTTGTCGTTTTTTGACTTTCTAATTCCAAAACACTATTTACACGAAAAACCTCGATCCTCTATTTCGCGAATCCTGCTCTTTTTTGTACCCAACTCAAATTTTTCACACAAGGCTCTTATTTTTCACTCACCACTGCCTCTTTGTGAACACCTCCTTTTGCAGACAATCCAAGTCTTCATTTTCCGATTTTGAGGCCCAAAAATTTGGAAAACAACGCCACCTTCAATACTGTTGTCTGCTTGAACTATAAGATCACTTTGCTGGAACACATTCAGAACTTCCACTGAGTATTGAAAAAAACACAAACCAAACTCCAATTCCTACATAGAACAACCATGGTTCCAACAGTCTCCCCCTTGGGGTTTGTTTTCAATCACCAAATAAATTCAATATATCACCATCCACATGCATACCAAAAATGCAAGGATCAACTCAGCCAATAGTCTAAGTCTACGTGAGCATTGCTCGGTGTAGAAAACAAGAGAGGATGCTTGAATTGGGTTCCCATGTTTTGGAATGCTCAAAGATGCTCATGAAAATTTCTTACAGAGTTAATTCCATCTCATCCTATCACTGACACTGAATTCTCATCGTGTCACAGAAGCATTACATGTCCACAGACCACAGAAGCATTACATGTCCACAGACAATCCTGAATTCCAAAATTTATTACTTTACTTTCTCCCCCATTGATAATAAACCCAAAGGCCGGTAATTTAATCAAAGTTCAACTCAAACAATACTCCCCCTGGATAGTATCTCCCTAATAAACCTGCATCACAACCATAAACAGATAGAAACAGTTAATAAAAACTGGGAGAGGGGAATTCTGGAGCCTCCTTATGCAGTAGAAGGTGGTTGAACACCGAGGCTCAACCGATGCTTCTCATACACAGCTGCTAACAGTGGCTTGGTCAGGATATCAGCCACTTTCTCATCAGTTCCAACATGGACCATTCTAATCATGCCTTATTCAAACATTTCTTTGATAAAATGATACCGTATTTCAATATGTTTTGTACGAGAATGCTGAACCGGATTCATCGCAAGATCAATTGCACTTTTGTTATCATAGTAAATCACCATTGGTTGCTACACCTTATCACCGATATTTGTTAGTTGCTACTTCATTCAAAGCGGTTGAGTGCATGCCTTTGTGGCAGAGATATACTCAGCTTCAGAAGTACTAAGAGAAGTAATTTCTTGTTTCTTGCTCAACCTTCCAACACATTTTTTCCCAATATAAAATGCTCCACCACTAGTGGACTTTCTGTCTACTACATCACCAGCCCAGTCAGCATCAGAAAATGCTGATAATTTACTGTCCCTGCCTGTACAAAAAATAACCCAAAGTTATGTGTACCTTGAATGTAACTCATGATTCTTTTTACTACCTCCATATGTTCCTCCTTTGGATTACTCTGAAATCGGGCCGCAAGGCATGTGCCAAAGACAATATCTGTCCTTGTCGCTGTTAGGTACAGTAGGCTTCCAATGATCCTCCTGTACATGGTGGGATCAACAGAGTCCCCATCCTCATGCTTTCCAAGTTTAGTTCCAACTGCAATCGGAGTTGACATTGGTTTGGAGTTTTGCATATTAAATTTCTTCAGCATATCTCTTGCATATTTTTCCTATGAAATGAAAGTGTATTCCTTCTTTTGAATCACCTGAAGCCCCAAGAAATATGTGAGCTCCCCAATAATAGAAATTTCAAATTCTGATTTCATGTGGTTGGCAAATTCATCCACTGATTTCTACATGCTGCCACCAAATATGATATCATCAACATAGACTAGAACCGTGAATTGATCTTTGGGAGAATTCTTCACAAAGAGATTGTGATCAACTCCTCCTCTTTTGAATTCCAACTTCTTGAGATATGAATCCAGCCATGTGTACCACGCACGTGGTGCCTGCTTCAAACCATATAGAGCTTTCTTTAGTTTGTAGACCTTTGTTTAATCAGTACCCAAAACAAATCCCACTGGTTGTTCAATGTATACTTCTTCTTCAAGTACACCATTCAAGAATGTTGTCTTGACATCCATTTGATATACTTTATATCCTCTTTGGAGTTCCATGGAAATGAAAATCCTGATTGACTCCAGTCTAGCCACTGGAACAAAGGTTTCTTCAACATCGATGCCTTCAATCTGTAAGTATCCTTTACATACCAGTCTTGCCTTGTTTCTGATGACACTTCCAAGCTCATAAAACTTATTTTTGAAGATCCATTTGGTACCAATCACATTGTTACCTTCAGGTCTCTGGACAATATCCTATGTCTGATTCTTGTTAATCTGATCTAATTCATCATTCATGGCTTTCACCCAAGATTCATCATTTGCAGCTTCTTCGAATGAGGATGGTTCTATAACTGATAGGAATGCAAATTGCATGTTATTCCTCATCCTTCTTGTTTGAGTGGGTGCACTCCTATCCCCAATTATGTTGGATGGATCAATCTCAGTTATTTGATTTCTCTTGTGAGGTTCAGTAGCATTCTCTTCAGCCCTAGTTTCTTCTTCACATTCTTCTTCTGAGTCAACATCATGATGTGACTACTAAGTGTTTTGAACAACTTCCTCTATTTCTGCATTTGTATTTTCTTCACGTTCACTTTCTTCCTGACATTCTATCACATCAGCATATGACGTCCTTGAAATCTTCAATTATCTTAACATCACTGCTTTCAAAAATCCTTCCCAAATTCTTGTTGAAACATTTGTAGGCTTTGCTTTTCATTGAGTAACCAAGGAAAATTCCTTCATCTGCATTGTCGCCATATTTCCCTTGATTTCCTTCTTTGTTCCTAATGAAGCATTTACTTCCAAAGACATGAAAGTATTTTAGAGAAGGCTTTCGTCCATGAAAAAATTCATATGGTGTCTTTGTCTGACCCATATAAAGTCCTGTTTGATTCTGAATGTACACTGCAGCTTGAACAGCCTCTTTCCAGTAATGTCGTGGAATACGACTCTCAATCAGCATAGTTAGTGCCATGTTGTTCACCTGTTGATTCCTACATTCAACAACTCCATTTTGTTGTGGAGTTCTTACAGCAGCTACCTCATGCTGTATCTCATGCTTCTCCAGATAATTTTCAAAATCAATGGATGTGTATTCTCCTCCATTGTCAGATCGCAACACCTTGATTGTTTATCTAGTATCATTCTCTATGATTCGCTGATATGTTTTCATGCAGTCATGGACTTGTCATTTCATGTGAATGACCGTCACACATGAAATTCTACTGTAATCATCTATGAAAAGGACAAAGTACCTTTCTCCATGAGTTCCGGCAACATTTATTGGCCCAAAAACATCTGTATGAATCAGATCAAGAATGTGATATACCCTTTTCTTCTTTGGCCGATATAAACTGCAGACCAGCTTCCCACAAATACAAGCATCACATGATTTTTCACGCTCACGCTTCAGGTTGGGAATGTTCATGAAAATTCTCAATTTTGATATTTTCTCCATGTCTTTTTGATTGATGTGTCTCAGTCTCTGAATCCACAAATTGTTTTCTTCTTCAACAGTCATGTAACATACATTTTCTTCACTATCAACCTGATACAAGTTGCCTTCCGTTCTGTATCCCTTAATAAGTGAATCACTAGTCTTTCCCTTGATAGTGTAGCCTTTCTAATTAAAAGTAACTATAAGTACTGAGTCACAAAGTTGACTCATGCTGAGGAGATTATGATGTAGGCAATCTACGTAAAGGACTTTAGTCTTCTTTAGTTCTCCATTAGCTAATTCGATACTTCCACTCCCTTTGATTTTTAGAGCCCCATCATTACCAAATCATATTGTACCATCAACCTTCCTTATGAAATTCGTTAGTAGGCCGACATTACCTATCATATGAGATGAACAACCGCTATCCAGAATCCAAGTACTGTTGTTATTTGTAGCTTTGAGGGCCACCTCTACAAGGTAGGATTTCTCAATCTTCTTCCCTTCCTTCCACAAGAAATTATATTGAGTATATAGTACTGATGACCTTTTAATTATCTCTTTCGCATACCCAGGTTCTTCATAGTCAAAGTCTTCTTTGAGAGGTGAAAACCTGTTTGAAAGAGCAACACCGTCTTGCTGACGAGACTTGAGTTGTCTTGAACTTTGGTATGAGGTGTCCATGTCCCTTCTCTGCCTACAATTAGTGGCCTTATGACCAAAGTTAGAACAACGATAAAAATATCCATAGAAACTATTTCTTCTATAAGAATTAGGATATGGAATTGTTCTCCTTTGTTGAACTTCAATATCTTCTCCATTCAGATAGCTTATTACCTCTTCACAATAAGACATGGCATGGCCCAGATAGCCACAGAACTGACACTTTATGAGAGGAAATGTATTGTCACATGAATTTATCCTCATACTTTCTTCCTTGAGAGAATAGTTAGACTGTCTTTCATTTCTGAATGTTTGAGGATAATTTTCAGTCCTCCTTTTAGTTTGGATTGAGGGTTCCTTTTTCGGCACTTTAGGTAATGTTTTAACATGTTCAACCTTCATCTTATCTTTCTTTTGGATCTTTTCACTTTCAGCAATTGATGTCTCAGCCTCACAGCCAATTCCACTCCTTCCCATGCAAGCGGGTCTTTGATCACTCAAGATTTTTCCAACCCCATCTGAACCACACTTGTCTCTTGCTAGTAATTATGCATCTGAGAATCTTCAAAACTTTATTTTCTTCCTCGATTCTTTTGGAATTGATTCAGTCTCCAGTTTACTCCTTAGAGTAACAACTTCTTCCTCAAGTCCCTCAGCAGTCTTGGATTTTTCATCCAGTCTGGAGGTGAGGTCATTGATGACCTTTTCCTGCTCTTCAATTATCAGCTTCAGATCTATTACATCATCATTACTTTCAATTATTTTAGACTGTACCTTCAAAAATTCTTCCAGTCATTCAATTTCAGCTTCAAGTTGATCAATGTATTCAGTTGATTCTTCTACAATTGATTTCCACTTATTGCAATTCTTACATTTAATCTTAAGCTTACTAACCGCATCCTTAAGTTGCATCTCGGGATCTACACAATTTCTCAGTTGTTTTTCTCCATCAGTATATTCTGAATATTCAACAGTGGCCATCATAGAAGCATGGTTCCCACTTTTGAATTCTGGTTCTTCTTCATCATAGAATTCGTTATCATCTTCTTCCTCTTCACAGACAAAACTCTTCCTTTTCATTTTCTTACCAGATTTGAAGTCTGCCTTTTTGAAGAACCTTCTCCGAGGCTTCTCGAAGCTTTCATCTTCACTATCTTCATCATTGATCTTTCTTAAGCACTGAAAGGCAATGTGCCCAACTTTTCCACAACGGAAACATGTGAGAGGTAACTTCCCTTTGAATTTCCCTTTCCCCTTCTGGAACTTCTTTGCAATGAGAGAAAGAATTTATTTTTCTTTGTCATCATCACCACTACTATATTTTGATATTTTCAGTTTATCCATGGCCTTGAATTCCATTTCATTGCTCACACGAGTCGTAGCATCTTCTGGTTTGACTCTCATTTCATATGCTACTAAGCTGCTCAGTAGATCATCTAGAGAAAGTTTGGAAAGATCTCTTTCCTCAAGGGCCGAAACATTTGCATTATACATAGGTGGAAGTATTCTTAATATTTTCTTTACAATATAAATGTCTTTGATTTCTTTTCCTAGACCCGGAATTGCTCCAACCACTTCGGTAATTCGATTGAAGAAAGAGTCTACATTCTCGTCTGGATGCATATTCAGATCATCAACCTGATTGTGCAACACTTGTAGTTTCACCTCCTTCACTTTGCTATATCCTTCATAAATATTCTAAAGTTTATCCCACATGTTTTTTGCTGAGGTGCAATTCATTACCTTTAGGTAGATCTGATCAGAAAGGGCTGTAGTGAGTGCATTTTGTGCTTTAGCATCTGCATCAAGAATTTTTCTGTCTGTTTCATTCATAGCCAGGCCTGTTGGATCAGTGACTTTTATTCCTTATACAGTAGAAAAGAGAACTTCCATTCCAAGAGATCTTAGATGATATCTCATTCTGTTCTTCTAGATCTGAAAATTACTTCCATCGAAGTGAGGGACTCCCCTGACATTGACTGCATTTTCCATGACGATAAAGGAAAGATTCAACACCAGCAACCTCCCTCTAATACCACTTGAAGGACCCCAGGACACCCTGAGAGGGGAGGGGTAAATCAGGGTGACAACTTTTTATTTTAATGTGATGGATCTTGTTCCCACGTTGGTAGGAACTTGTTGAACCTGTATGATGAATATGATTAGAAAGAAAACATTCACATGCACAGAGAAGACACAACACTTTTTTACATGGTTCACCACTAAGGGCTACATCCAAGGAGCATACGTCGACAAGTTTTCGGTCATACCCAATTCCAATAATCTTCACTAGTTGTGGATTACAAAGGTTTGGGCACAATCACTCTGTCCCAGGATCACTTCCCTTACAAAGGGTCAAGGATAGCTCACTGCTTCCCTCGGGTCACTCCCGTTGACTCCCCCTGCCTCACTGCCCTTGGCGAAGACACACTCAGTTTATAGACGTGAAGGTCTCTTCAATAGATTTGCATTGAAGTCTTTGCCTCTGCTCAGCACGAGACTCTGCTTGCATCGAAGTCCGTAATAGATGCACTAGAACGCATAGAACCACTGAACCGGATAACAAGAACGTGCAGACAGACTTCACTGACAATTGCGCGCAACACCAACCCTTTGCACGGAAAACCTTCCAATTGCGTGAAAATTTTACTTTTCACGCGGAAAAATATTTCGTGCAAACATACCCTTTTTCGCGCAAATGGATCTTTTTAGTGTGAACACAATTTTTACATGCAACTCTTCATTTTTCACGCATCCCCAAAAATTTCTGCGCAACTCAGAATATTTCGCGCAATCCCCTTTACGCAATCGTTTTTCGCGCATCAGACCTCAGATCTTCTCTAAGTCTTCAACAACCCTGAATGAAGGGGGTCACCACATATTTATAGGCGTCAATGACCCCCGCACGCAAAAACCTATGTGGCGCGTAAAACCTCTCATCTGGCGTGAAATCTTCCGCGCCGATACTGTTTTTTGCACACATCATCAGATATTTTGCGCAACCAATGCCTTTGCTGTTTTTTGACTTTCTGATTCCGAAACACTATTTGCGTGAAAAACCTCGATCCTCCATTTCGCAAATCCCGCTCTTTTTCGCGCCCAACTCAAATTTTTCACGCAAGGCTCTTATTTTTCGCGCACCTCTTCCTCTTTGTGCACACCTCCTTTTTCAGACAATCCAAGTCTTCATTTTCTGATTTTGAGGCCCAATAATTTGGCAAACACTAGGAAATTGCGACACCTTCAATACTGTTGTCTGTTTGAACTGTAAGAACACTTTGCTGGCACACATTCAGAACTTCCACTGGGGATTGACAACAAAAACAAACCAAACTCCAATTCCTACATAGAACAGCCATGGTTCCAACAACTACAACTTCAAATCATACGAAATCCAAGACTCCTGATAAAATTTCCAGATCCAAATATAAGAATATTGTTATCCAATCCAAATCTATTGGAAGTGAATCAACATGAAATGAGTTAGAAAATATTTCTCTAAGGATGAAAAAGATAGGTGGACAATGGAACATTCAATCCAAATACAAGAAGATATAAAGGAAAGGTAAGAAAGATTCATAAGTTACATGTTATGAATGCAAGAGAGCTAGACATATAAGACCTGATTGTCCTATGCTTAAGAGAAAATAAAGAAAGGAAAATCATTCTAAGAGAAATATAAATAAGTACTACAGTGTTAAATTGAAGAATGTCTTGAATACTAATGACATCTAGAGTGCCAGTGGTGGTGACTCTTCAGATGAATCTTCAGATTACAAATCTTCTGGACAAATGAATCTTGGTCTAATAGCCAGATTACCTATTGACTATCATTGTTTGATGGCTAAGCTACAAAATCCTGAATCGATGACCAATGTTTCACTAAATAAAAATTATATTAATGATAAATATTATAACTCTTATGATGAAGAATCTTCTTTTGATGAAGATGATACTTTACCTTCCAATGAAGAAGTTTCTTGATTTTCTAAACTCCTTGAGATTGAGAATTCAAAACTCATGAAAAAACTTGATAAGGAAAATTCTAGGAATACTATTATTACTAAGTAAATATCAGATATTTCTAAAGATCTTGATAAGAAAAATTATTATTTTGAAAATATTTCAAAAAATATTGAGGAAGGAAATTCTGAGAAGAATAAACTTTTTAAATAACTAGAAAACATAATTTCTAAGAAAATTGTTTTCGAGCCTAAATCTAGTTCAAATTCAAATGTTTTTGAAGACAAGAACTTGGTTATCAAACTAAAATCTGAAATATTCTCTTTGAGGAAGTGTTTGTCAAACTTTACCTTAGGTAAAGAAAATTTTGATAAAATGTATTCTTAAATCCGACCTCTAGGGAATAGTTCTGGTTTTGGTTATACTAGTTCTAAACTGGTTTTTAGTAAAAATTATTTTATTCCTCAAAGTGCTCCATTCTGCACTAAGTGTCAGTGTGGTGGGAATTGGGGAAAAAATTTTCCCTAAACAAAACTCAGTCTTTAGGATTTCATAAAGCCTACTTTTCTATGAAAATGTTGGTGCCTAAAATTTTTCTTTCTGAAATTTTTGTATCCAAGAAAGTTTGGGTTCTAAAAGTCTAACTCTTATGTTTTCAGGAAAATATAGAAAGTACCAACAGTAATTCATGGTACATAGAAAATAGATGTTCCCAGCATAAGACTGGTAACAAAAACTACTTTGAAAAGATTATCAAGACAAAAGGATAAAGTAACTTTCGAAGATAATGCTCTGGGAGAAATTATTGGTATAGGTAACATCGTTCTTTTTGAAAAAATGTTTATTTCAAATGTTTTATTTGTTAAGGGTCTTAAGCACAATCTAATTAGCATAATCCAATTATGTGATTAAGGTTACTTTATAAATTTTAGGAATGACAAGTGCTTAGTACAGAATTCCAAGGGAGATTTTATTCTTTCTACCCATAGGCAAGAGAATGTTTACACACTAAACATAGAATACCTTAGGAGCCAAGATCTACCTTGCCTCAGTGTAATGGAAGATCATTCTTGGTTATGGAATAGAAGCTTAGGACACTGTAACCTTAAGAACCTATGCAAACTTTCTAAGAAAATATTAGTTAAGGATTTACCAGACCTTATATTTGATTCTTCAAAAGTGTGTGACCCTTGTAAATATGGCAAGCAACAAAAATCAAGTTTAAAATTAGTTGGTGAAGTCTCAACTACTGATGCATTATAGTTAGTGCATATTGAACTCTTTCATCCAATACAAACTAGAAGCATTGGAGGCAAGTATTATGTAATTGTTTTAATTGATGGTTACACTAGATTTACATGGGTCTATTTTATAGAAAATAAGTCTGAAGATTTTTATTATTTCAAAAGTTTTAGACCCCAGGTTAAAAATGAGAAAAACCTTCCATTGAAAACTATTCATAGTGATCATGGAGGATAATTTCAAAATTATGATTTTGAAACTTTTTATAGTAGAAAAGGAATTACTCATAACATCTCAGCACCCAAAACACCTCAACAAAATGGTGTTATTGAAAAAAGAAATAAAATTCTTCAAGAGATAATAAGAACCATGTTGAGTGAATATTCTATTTTAAGACATTTTTGGGATGATTCTTTAAGTACTACTTATTATTCTATAAATCGAGTTTTAATTAGACATTTTCTTAATAAAACTCCTTATGAATTACGGAATGGTAGAAAACCCCGGCTTTCCCTCTTCAAGGTTTTTGGTTGCAAGGTATTCATTTTGAATACTAAAGATAATATACATAAATTCTCACCAAAATCTAATAAAGGAATTTTATTAGGATACTCAACAACTTATAAGGCTTATATAGTTTTCAATAAAAACACTTATACTGTTGAAGAGACAGTACATGTAAAATTTGATGAAACTGAACCTTTTATTTTTAAACAACCCCAACCTACATCATCAGATGTGTTTTCAAAAACTAATTATCAATCTTTGATAGAAGATCCTTCTGATAAGGAAAACGTCCAAGAAGATACTTTTGAAACATTTACCCTAGAATATTTCCTACCCTATGTTGATGAAATTTTTTTACAAAACCCAAATCAGTTGTTTCTAAAGAATCAACCCAGTGATAGCATCATTGATGATGTGAATCAACCTATAAGGACTAAAAGTTCCTTAAGAAATGAAGTAGAAAATCTACCATTCCTTTCCAAATTAGAACCAAAAAGCACTGATGAAGCTTTAGGTGATGATGATTGGATAAAAGCCATACAAGATAAACTAAATGAATTTGAAAGTACTAATGTCTGGACCTTTGTTGAAAGACCTATGGAAACTTCTGTTATTGGAGTAAAATGGGTCTTCAGAAATAAGTGTGACGAAAATGGAATCATTGTATGAAATAAATATAGATTGGTTGCTAAAGGCTATAATCAACAAGAGGGATAGACTATGAAGAAACCTATGCTTCAGTATCTAGACTTGAATCTATTCGTATCCTACTTGACTTCATAGCATTATTCAATTTCAAACTTTTTCAAATGGATGTGAAATGTGATTTCCTTAATGGTTATGTTCAATAGGAAGTTTTTGTTGAACAACTTCTTGGTTTTGAAGATAAAAAACATCCTGATCATGTTTTTAGACTTACCAAAGCTTTATATGGTTTTAAACAAGCACCTAGAGCTTGCTATGATAGACTTACATGATTTTTTCTTCAAAATAATTGTGTTCAGGGAAATTGAGATCTAAACCTTTTGCTAAAGAAAGATAAGAAAAATGTTTTTATTGTTCAAATTTATGTTGATGACATTATATTTGGTTCAACTCAGCAATCTTTAACTGATTCCTTTGTGAATCTAATAAAATTTGAGTTTGAAATGAGTATCATGGGTGAGTTAAAATTTTTCCTCAATTTTCAAATTTTTCAAAAACCAAAAGGAATATATATATCCCAAAATAAGTATATTAAATATCTTCTTAAAAATTATGGATATGACAACACTAAGAGTATAAGTACTCCCACTGGTACCTCAAACACAATAGATCATGACGAAGCTGGGAAACCAGTAGATCAAAAATCATTTACAGGTATGATAGGAAGTTTACTTTACTTGACAACTAGTCATCCAGACTTAATGTTTTCATTATGATTATGTTCAAGATATCAATCCAATCCTAATGAATCTCATTTAAATTTAGTGAAAATAATATTTTTCTACTTAAAGGGAACCATGGATTTAGGACTCTTATAATTCTGGAAAAGATTTTGTTTTGAAATGTTTTTCAGATGATGACTTTGGTGGATGTAGAATGGATATAAAGAGTACATCCAGAAATTTTCATTTATTAGAAGATTCAATAGTTTCTTGGTCATGCAAGAAGAAACACTCAGTAGCACTTTCCACTCCTAAAGCTGAATATGTAGCATCTAGAAGGTGTTGTGCTCAAGTGTTGTGGATGCAACACACACTCACAGACTATGGTATGAGTTTTACCAAAACAAAAATTTGGTGTGACAATACAAGTTCTGTTTCCCTTAGTAAAAACCCTACACATCACTGTCGTATAAAGAACATAGATATTAGGCATCACTTTCTTAGGGATCACACACAAAAAAGAAGATATCATTCTTCAATTTAACAGAACGCAAGATCAACTTGATGATATTTTCACAAAATATATACCCTATGATAGATTTGAATACATTGAACAAAAGTTAGGAATGATAACCAAAAGGTAATACTCCTTGTTAACTTCTTGTTAAATCAATCTCCTTACAGTAATAAACTCCTTTTCATAAAAGGAGTACATTTTATTTTTGATGTTTTTCATAATGACATTTTTTATAATAAAGTGTTTCATGTTTTTCATAATGATGTTTTTCATGTTTTTCTTTATGATGTTTTTCATGTTTTTTGTAATGAAGTTTTTCATGTTTTTCGTAATGAATTTTTTCATGCTTTTCATAATGAAGTTTTTCATGTTTTTTGTAATGAATTTTTTCTTGTTTTTCGTAATGAAAATTTTCTTAATGAGGATTTTCATAATAAACATTTCGTAATAATGATTTTCATAATGAATATTTTCGTAATGAAAATTTTCGTACTCATTTTTTTCCATCATAGAGTTTTTTTTTTCAGTAAGTCAAGTTTTTTTTGGAGTCTAAAGTTCTTCAAGAAGAATTTTCCTCAATACGAATAATTTTCCTGACAATCCTAAAGGTATGATTATTTCTTGAGTTTTCATAATCAACTTTTACTTGCTGGTAGTTTCTTTTGTTTCTTTCAAAATTTCTCGGATTCTAGTTTCCTTAACTCTAAATGTTTTCCTTTAAAAACCTCAAAAGATCGGATCCTACCAAATTTTCCTTGAGATTATCATTTCAACAGTTAGATATGATTAGAAGTATTCTCATCCATTAGACTGAGATAGAAAGTTGAACCATCACATCAAAAACCTATATAAAGGACCCTAAAGGGTTGTCCCACATCGATTTCAATCCTTTGCATGCCAAAGCTCTGCCCCTCATACAAAAGCCCATTCCGAACTTCTCGGGGTTTTTTCATGTCTGAATGTCTGCATAATAATCCTCTTAGAAAGATATATCTACTATCAAGCCGATTTCAGAGTGTCAAGTATTTATAGAAAGGTTGGTGCATCCTAATTTCTTTAACAAATATGATTCTATAATCTCCAAGAACATCAAACTTAATGGATGGGAATGTGTCTGCATATTAAAGGCAGGGGCTCAAGACTTGGTGTATCCGGATCTACTTATTGAGTTTTATGAGTCAGTTAGTTTCTTTAAGGAAGAAGGCATATAAAAGTTTTCATTAAAATGTTATGGAAAAACCTATGCTTTATCTTACACTAAGGTAACCAGCTTAGTTGGAGTTCCATTCAAAGGGGAAGCTGAATTTTGTTCCCATAGGTTACTTGATGTTCAAGGGAGTTTTGTCAAGATAAAATCTATAGAGTGTCTTGGACTTATAGATGTCAAGACTGTGAATATTTCTCACCTCTCGACAAATAATCAGATCCTTGAATTGTGGGTTTAGGGTTTTATCATACCGAGAAAAGGAGATATGGACACCTTGAAATAGAGTGACATGTTCATTATAGATTTTCTAGTGAATCTGAGGAAGATAAACCTGATGAAGCATATTCTCATTACAATAGAGAATATTAAGAATATGAACTTGATATCTCATATTATTATGTACCCGACCATTCTTTCCAAGCTTATTGTTCAGTGCTTGGAGTCCTTCAAAATTCCTTGCAGTTCAAAGCCGAGGAACTGAAAAGTTATTCTGATTAGTGTTGAGACCCTAAAAATAATGAATGTTTGTTTTTATAAGGAGTTAGGAGAATTCTATGAATTACCAGAGGAAGAGGCTGAAGATGCTCCGAAGGAACATGAGGTTCTTAAACCATCAAAAAAATGAGGAAATAAGAGGAAGTTGAAGTTAGTGGTAGAAGAAGTTAAAATCCCAGAATCTAAAGGAATCAATCCACACCACAAAAGCCCAAGAAGAAGACAACTTATCTGGATGAGGTCATTGCCAAGTGGAGGGAAGAAAAAAATAAATGGAAGGAAGGAGAGTCATAATTTGGCTTAGATCCTGTAGAGGCCAATGCTTTGAAAGAGAAGATAGCTGATGAGCTTGAGAAGCAAGCAAAAGAAAATAAGCAAAAGAAGAATATGTCTGAGGCTAAAATTGTGCAATCCCTTCTGAGGGATACTAAAATAGCATCCGAGAATATCTCAGTACCGAAATCATTCTTGTTTGAGACATTACGTGAGACTCTAGGGTATAAATTTTTCCCTATAGAAAAATCCCAAGAAAAGATTGTTGAAGAAAAGGTAGTTGAAGAAAAAGGATAAGAAGAGGTTGAAAGTAGTGATGGTATTGAGGAACTTATAAATAATGTTGAGGATTATTATGAAAAGGATACCCCATTCGAGAAACTATCAATCTGAACTTCTGAAGCATAGTCTTCAAAGCTCTCAAATCCTAGGAAGGATTAGGAATGTGAAGATGGGAAGGGTAAAGAAGAGGTTAAAAAAATGTATGAGGAAGAATGTTTTAATCAATATTTCATACACCTTGAGGATGATGAGGCTAGAGCTGAGAAGGAGAAAGTAAATGAAGATAATATTGTTCAGCAGTCTGATAGTGAACATAAGTCTCTAGATGAGGAAGCTATTCTGAGAACCAACAAAAGGAAATAGGTGGTTGTTGAGGTTACACCTATGAAAGTTCTTTCAAAGTGGAAGGAAGCTGGTGGATCTTTGAAGAGGAATCTTGTTGAGATTGATAAATATCACTCACTAAGAAAAGTCTCAGATTCAAAATCATCTTCTCTAGGATATGATTTCATAGTCCAATCCATAAAGAAACTTTTTGAGACCATTACGATTTTACCAAGCATTAATTCCAAATTCAAGATGCTTCAACATACTTTGAACCAAAAATCAGATCCAGTGTCCATGGTGATGGAAAAGTGTGCCAAGTTGGAATTAGACTTCAAATCTTTCCATATCAACTATGAAGACCACAAAATATCTTATAATAAAATGGTTAGATGGCCAAAGAATATAGTTGAATATTTGAGAGAGCTTTATGAGTTTTAAGATGATGTTAAGAAAGGCTTTGATACAGAAGATAGAAAAATCAAGGATCTCACAAATAACTTTGAGGAAAAGCTAAATCTTGAGCAGAATACTCGGATTTGAGAGTTCCAGGATCTGAATGGGAAGTTTTACTTTGTTTCTCAAAGTTTGAGGAGAGAAATGGATCTCCTGATCGAGATCAAAGAGAAGCTAGTCAAGAAAGTTGACTTGTTGAACACTTAGGTAGAGGCTCTGAAGGCTCTAGAAGAAAATATCAAAGCCTTAGAGAAGCAAGAAGAGGAATACCACAAGTATATAAAGAATCTGAAAACCATAGTGAAGAAATTGATACTCAAGGAGAAGGAAGGAAAATATATCCAATCTGATCTTTTATTGTATTTTCTTTCCTTGTACAAATTCTTCTTATCTTAATGAAATTTTTGGTTGCTCATTTTTGTTTGGTTTCTTTTTACTAATATTTCAGGTACCATAATTTCTTTTCCATTCCCTCAAATTCTTTATGAATATCACAAAGGGGGGGGGGGAAAGGAAAAATAATGACAAGTAAAGAAGAAATATCCCTAATTATGGGGGAGTTTATCTAAGGGGGAGTTTTCATTACAAAGATTTATGTACTCAAGATAATGAAAAATCTCATTCTAGAAATATAGAATATGATCCTTAGTGTTCCAAAGCCTAAGGGCTAGTTAGTCGTATTCATATTTTCCAATGTGAAACGGGAGATATGTTTTATTTCCCAAGTCTAGAAAAATATTTTCTAAGTCCTTATATTCTATTTCGTAAGGATGTTTGTGCTTTCCAAAATGGGGGAGATTGTTGATTCAATAAGGGTTTCCTAATGAATTTTTCATTCCTTCATACTTGGGGATATTTTTGAGTCATTGAGGCTTCCTTATGAATTTACCATTCCTTCTTTTTTTGAAAACCGCAAACACCTTATCTCAAGGAAAATCTCTTTTCACCCTGTGTTTTTATTCTATAAGGAAAAATTTCCTTTCCCATGGAAATTTATCCTTACCATATTTTCATTATTCATATAATAATTTTTCTAAGTGTAAAATTCATTTTGTAATCAAAACCTTAGAATACTATAAAGACCTAGATATGAAGCATTCTGTTTTAGGATCTGAATTCTCATAATTATGGTTACGAATTCCTATGAGTTCTGGCTCCGAATTCTGTATACAAATTATAATTACGAACTATTATGAATAATGAATTTTAATTCTTGTTAAGAATTTTTCTGAGTTCTGACACCAAATTCAGGTTATGAATTCCTATGAGTTCTAATTCTGAATTCTAATGAATTCAGACTCCAAACTTTGTAAGTTCAGACTTCGAATTCTCATGAATTATGACTACGAACTTTGTAGGTTCAGACTCTGAATTCTCATGAATTCTGACTCCGAACATTATAAGTTAAGACTCTAGATTCTCATGAATTCTGACTCTGAACTTTGTATGTTCAGGTTCCGAATTCTTGTGAATCCAGATTTCGAATTTCCATTAAATTTAGACTCTAGAATTCTATATAGTTTAGGTTCTCAATTCCTAGAAAACAGAATATGAATATCCCTATATTATAGACTCCGAATTCTTTTTTGTTTAGACTCCTAACTTTAATTTGATTACACTATAAATATTGGATTTTAGTTATGTAACCATATTTTTTCATACACTTCTTTTGTTATAAAATGATGTCATGCATTCAGTTACTAACCAAACATTGTTTGAGTGACACATGTATAGGTCCCTCTGAAATTAAAGGGAAAATAAGACCATTGGAGGAGGGAGCCGACCATTAATGTTGTGCCTATAAATAGGATCTCATTTGAAAGATTTCAGTATTTTTGATGAACAAGTTGATCAATCTAAAGATTACATGCTGCTGAAGTGATTTCTAAAGAGAGAGGCTTTATTGCTTTGTGTGCACTGAACTTCTTGTTCAGGTTTGATTTGTGAGACTCCGATTATTGATGTGTACAATTGAGGGCTTCCGAGGATAGGAAGACAGAGGTTCTGACTACCTTGAAGTTGAGGGCTTCCTTGTTGAGGAAGATAGAGGTGCCGACTACATTGAAGTTGAGGTCTTATGGGGATTATAAGACAGACTCCGATCTTCATATCGAGGGCTTACCCTGGTGTGGGTAAGACCGACTTTCCTGAAAGTGTAAATCAAGGGACCTTTATCAAAGGTTTTTGGATACCCTTATCTTTGGGTTAAAATATTTACTACTTGTTACTTGTTTTGTTACATGTTTTTTGCTGAATTTATATTGTTGAGGAAAGTATAACTATATTATACTTCTTTATACTTGTACTCTGATTTAGTATGACTCTATATGCTTTAAGGTAGAATCTTTGTTTTTGTAAACATTCATTAAGTTTCATTTTCCAGAACCATCTTTTCTAAATTGCTTTCTCAGAGTCATATTTCTGGAATCAAGCGAAGTGTGTAGAACTAGGGGTTTTGTGAATTACCTTGTTTAACCCTGTTAAACATAACGATCTTTAAAAGTTCCAAAGGATTTTTTAAAGTGTAAAATTCACCCCCCTCTTGTATTTTGAGCATCATTAGATACTCTATACAATATATCTATTATTTCAATCCTACATTTGATATTATATAGTATATAATACTCACATACCATCTCAAAAAAAAACTCTTAAATTCTAAAAAATTTCAATTTGAATAAAAATAAACAAATTATTAGTTATAAATTATGATTAATAATTCAATACTATATGGAGATAAATAATTCTCCATGTAAATTAAAATTTTATAATAACATTATACACCTTATATTTACTTGGAAAAAATTACAATATCATTTGTAAAAGTGTTTTTAACTTCCATGACATTTTAATTTCTGAAAAATCATGAACTTAACTTTCAAAACTATAACTTTTGAGCAATATATAAGATTATATTTTCAATACATAAGATTATTTCACATATGTAATTTAGAAATATCAGTAATGTGAAAGTGAAATTACTTTAAAATGTAGGAATCTTTGACTTTGTGAAAAATCAAACTCTTCCATTATATGTAAGAGTAATATCCTTTGGGAAAAATCCATATATAATGGTTAACTTCACTTCTCGCAGAATATGAAAAAGTGACTTTCTTTTCCAAAATTTAATAGTTAAAAATAATATTCTTAATATATAAAGGTTCTTTCCTCTAAAAATTTTCCAACTATCAACAAACATAGGGGTAAATTCAAATAAATACTTTAATACTTAAGGTTCATTTCCTTCGTGAAAATTCTAAATGTATGAGTAAATTACAACTTACGTTATAATACTTACAGTTCATTTAATTTACCAAAATATAATACGTAAGATTATGTTTTTCAATAACTATAATATTTAATGGTTATACTATGTTGAATTACATAATCCACCCATACATAAAGTTACTTTCCAAATCTAACAGAATACATATAGGTCTTGTATATAGAAAAAACCCTTAACAAAAAAACTATAAACCAGAATAATAATTTGGTGAATAATGATAAATATTAAATAAACAAATAATAATATCACATGATCAATTTATCTGATTATCAAAACATAATAAATAAAGATAAAGGTTCCACTAAATAAAAAAATATATTATGTATACTCATTATTCAATTCCCAGTGCTAGTAAACCAAGTAAAATGATTGGGTAGCTTATCATTTATAAATTATATAGTCAGTGAGTAAGATTTTTTTGCTTCTACAAATAATTAAACTAGATCATTAGAAAGGTTTATTTGAAATAGGGAAATATCCATTTTCATCCACTCTTAGGGTATCCATCATTGTGTGGGTCAAACAAGTCGTATTAGAGTAGTAGGTTCAGTTTTAGAAGAGTTTTAATTATTAATATTCAATTTTCATGGTGTTTTTATTTATCCTAATGATATTATGGATTTTATAAATTACCATATAATTTTCATCTTTGATGGATACAACTTTTAGATTTGGAAGAATAAGACACTGCACAACATCTAACAATAAGGCATGAATGTGGTAAAGGATATTTTCCATGAATTATGGTTAATATATGAAGTTAATCTTTATTGGAATGGGATTATAAAGAGATGAATGTTGATTATAAAGGAATAAACACATTATGGTGTGATTTTCCTAATCCATTATATAATATGTTTATGTTTTGTAAATCCTTAAACTTTATGGGGTATATATTTCAAAATATATATGAAGGAAAATAAAATGTATTTGATTAAAAATTTAAAGTTCTATTGATGAAATAAAATGAGTTTATTATGCAATTTAATGAATATAATGTTGTTTTATTTGATCATATAAATGTGATTGTGTATGTAATGTGAAAACGTGAAGAGTTGAAGAACAATGTCAACATTTTAAAGAAGATCATGGGAATTTTACAAACACGCATTAATATGAAGGTTTTAGTAATTGAGGAAAAGGATTAAAAAAACATATTTTTAGATGATTCTAATAGAATAAATAGTGTCCATATGATGAGGAATAATGAAGAAAATATTATGAAAATTGATAGATCTCTAGAAGTGTAATTCATAGTGATGAAGAAGCTCATAGATGAGAATAATATTTAAGAAAATGAGGTTTACTATTTGATTTAATTCTGTTAAAAAATCTAAAAAATGGAAAAAGAAATCGAAATCAAAAAGCTTCAATTACATGATATTGATGTGGAATGGTTGGGAACCATAATACTAAGTATACCAAGAATTTTCAAGATTATAAGTAAGATAATGTAGTCATAATGAAATCTTCTAGATATATTAATGTAAAGATGTGTACCATAGAGAATTTCATTATGAATAAATACATGCTTTTATAAGAAGAAAAAAATCATAAGAAATAAATGTAGATAAATTTGATAATAAAAAATACCACTGTTTGATGTACTTATGACATAAATTATCAAATAAAAAAATGGGAGGGAAATTGAGATGATTATTTTGAGGATGTTATTGGTTTTATTGTGGAATTGGTAGATTAAAGTTAAGAAATATATGTTTGATGTGCTAAAAAATGATGATCCATATTATGGTATATGGATATAAAATCTGTATATATAATAAGTAATTAGAGAAATATTATTTTATTCCTTATAATAAGTAGATAAAATTTAAAATAGTGTAAATTCTAAATAATATTATCACAGTCAAGTAAAAAGTGGTTGAGTAAGCCTAAATCATTGATTAATTAACTGACATGGTGAAATATAGAGTCAAATAGATCACATATCTTAAATTTTAAGGCATAAATATAAGAAAAAATATTAATAAAAAAGAGAAATATATGACTCAGAACATGAATTTTGAATGTTTAATTTATTGGGATATTGAGAAAGTGAAATAAAACATTGATATCATCAAAATTGTTTTACCGATTTCTTATAGATGTTATACCTCTACCATGAATGAAAAAATACAGATTTATCAAAAAAAGTGTATCATGGTTGATGAAACTATTTAAGATCCCACTCCTAAGAGGAATATTGATATATGAGAAACATGAGAGTCTCATATATCTCTAATGAATTTATAAAAATACACCTCAAATCTAGTTTTATCTTTATATAAAGATGAGGCACAAAAAATGCATGCTTTATAGGAAATAGGTACTTTAAGGCATGAGAGTATTAGAGATAGAAAAAAAATAATACTATTTATATATTTTAGTTGATTATATATTTTTTTATATAGTATAAGAATGAAAATCCATGTACCTATCATTAAATATACAAATTAATGTGATATGGGTGACACATATTTGAAGTTTTTAGTAGATTAATGAGTTATCAAGAAAGTTAAAAAAATCAAATAAGTTTAATTGTTTAAAAGATAAATGGGAACCATCATATATGGAGGAGTAAAATTCACATCAATCATTGAAATATGTGTATAAAAAATCGTAGACCAATAAGAAAAGGGATGAGAAGGATAGAGTAGAGTAGATTTATATAATGGTATTATACCAATCTGAATAATTGATTCTTGAATGTAGATGAAATTTGTATATTATAGAAAATAATGATCTTATGAGAGGTATAAAATATTTAAATAAGGTTTTACTAATGGTTGGTAATGATTAATTCCTGAAGAGAATTTTATTAGAGAATGAAAACAATTAGAGTAAACAAATTGAGATAATGGATGTCATGTTTGTTGAATATATTGTTCTTAGTTTACTATGTGAAATACAATTATTTGACTTGGTGTTTGAAATAATTTTCACTAGAAACACACATTATATCATGTAGAAAGATGGTGTAATAGTGTTTCATAGAATAGGTAATAAGGGAAGCATCACCTTATTAGTAGGGAAGGAGGCATGTAATTTCTCTCTACGGTGGATGACATTAGATTAATTTATAAAATAAATGGATATATGAGTCCAAAATCCATATAAAATTCTTTTAATAGTCTATATATACAGGATATCTCTATGATTACGCATGATTATACTCATATTAATGTTTTTTTACTAAAAGGAAAAGGTCATTTAGAATATGTACAAGCTTTTGGAGATGAAATTGATGAGGTTTCATGAATTGGTGCATGTTGATGTTTATAGGATGACATGCCAAGGGATATTAACTTAAATAGGTACTATGTACTCTTCATTGATGATTATATGAGGATGGAATGATTGATAGATATTAATAAAAAAATATGAGGTGTTTAATTGTATTATATGTTATCAAAGATTTGGTGAAAAGATGCACGGTGAGAAAATAATATAATTTGGAACTAAAAATGGTGTAGAGTTTACTAATAGTAAATGGAATTATTATCTAAAAAATAATGGGATAACGTGATATGGAATGGGATAGAATACTTTATTGAGTTTTTTTAAAGGAAGTAGTTCTAACATTAGTGCATCTTACAAATAGTAATTTTTATGATTTCGTGGGGAGAAGTCCCCAAATGAGATTTTTTATTGGAAGAAACATACATTAAAATATTTTCATATTTTCAAATGTCAATGATTTATTATAATGAAATAGAATATCAAATGGTTGATTTAATATAATAGATATATTGGTAATTTTCAAGTTTTACCCACATTGATGATGATGTACAACCGATTCAATTGAGGTCTTTATTTTTTTAAATCCAACATTTCAATGTTGTTAAAAATGATAAGAATTTTATTTATAAATTAAAACAATTCTAGAAGAAATATTTGATGAGTTTAGTAGATTAACGGGATAACAAGTGAATAATGTTTATTAATAAGATGTAAATTATGATGAGGATACTTGAATAAGTTCTTTAAAAATGTGGAAGTTAAGAAGCATGACATAAATTATTGAATAAAGCATCATTGGTAACATAATAGATTTGATGGATATATGGATAATAATTATTCTAAATAAAATACCACTCTTTTCTCAAGTTTAGGATAAATGTTTTGATGTGAATTCTATGGATTATAATTGGATCAAGGATATGAATGGATTGTATGATCAAATTGAGAAGAATAAATTATGGGATATAGTTTCATGGTTGAAGGATAAAAATGACGACAAAACCATGAGGGTTTTCTTGAAAACAATTAATAAAGAAAGTGAATTGATTTAAATCAAAGTATTACTCATGTGAAAAATTTCTCCAAAACATATGGAATCGATATGGATGAGTCATTTTATCCTATGAATAAACTAGAAATGATATGACTACTCCTGAATATAGTGGTGAAAAATATTTTCATGTTATTGAAAATAGAGATTAAATTTCTATTTCATAATGGATTATTTGATGAATAAATCTATATTTAATAGATTCATGGGTTTCCCATACATTAATAAGAGAACAAGATTTTTTTTTAACAAGGACTTTTATGATCTAAATCAAGAACCAAGATCTTGGTATTCAAGTCTTGATCAATAGTTAAAATAACATTAATTCCAATGTGTTTGGGTCAATCAAAATATATAAATCAGGAAGGAGTCTAATCAAAGGATGATGATGTTATTTATGTTGTTGAAATAATCAATAGTGGATCAAATTATTCATAGTGAAAGGGAATTTTAAAAAATTTTGAGAAGTGAGTCTGGAATGTCAATGGTTTATGTGTATATATATTTACTTTGTTTCCAGGTGATACAAGTTAATAATGGAAATCTTATTTCTCTATAAAAATAAAGTAATTAGGCTCTGAAAAGTTCAAAAGGATTATGTAAAATATTTGAAAAATAAAAGTTCCCACTTGGATTAAGTTATCAACTATAACATTAGAGTAGTGTTTGATATTATAGAGTATAATAAACCCATTTTAAGCATATTATATCTAACATCAAGATTGTTCATTGTGTTTTATAATTTAAAAATAGAGATGTATAAAAGTAAAAGAAATGAATGTATCATGTTTATGAAAAAAATATTACTTCATTATATCAAAGGCATGATGGATTTCTGATAATTTTATAGAGATACATGAAAACTAAAGTTATTAGGATATATTTATATATATATATGTTTATTTGGTTTGTTCTGATGTTGATATATAGTATATATTGGGTGACACATTATATCTTATAGATTTTTATATTTATTGTCTATAAAAGAAGAAATATTTCATTTCATTGGGTATTATTAATGTTGAATACATGAAAAAACCCAACCAACCACATATCTAATATGGATGAAACAAATTCATAATGAAAATGGAGTTTATATTTATTATGTACTTATAATTAAGTATGATAACTTGAGTATAAAAAATAATTTCCAAAATCTATTACACCATTTTTATAAAAATAAAATTGAGAACAAATATCACTTTATAAAGTATAATGTTGAACTAGGGTTAATAAAATAATAGTTTCTATCATCTCAATGTGAAGTTGTAGATATTATGATTAAGAAACACTTGAAATAATATTTTAAAAATCATTGGGTTTATCTTGGAGTTCTACCATCACCATTAAATTAAATGGTTTCTAGAAGGGACCTCCATTTACAAAAAATGAAAATTTTATTCCATTTATCATTCGAAAAAATCTGTTTCACTAACTAAAAATATCTATAAATGTTTTTATAATAAATAAGTGGTTTTTGAAAATTTATCATTTCCCTCATGAATTATGTGATTGAATTATTTGTTCATCATTATAACCACCAAATAAGTATTCTTGGAGTTCATTTAAAATAGAGACTATGAAACTCGAAACATAAGGGGGAGAATCACTCATAGAGTGAAAACTGGTTTGAACAGTTTACCTAATGTATTAACTATGGATAATAATATTTTTTAGGGGAAGTTGGTAATGGTATAGGACATGAACATTGAAACAGGTGTAATTTTTTTTGTATCGAAATTATACTTGAATAGGGGTGAGATGCTACAATAAGTAGTGTTAAAGAATAAGGTTAATTAAATTGTCTACTGATAAAACTTTAAAATAAATATTTTCTCTCGTGACTATCATGACTCACATGGTCTTATATTGAATCATTGGAGCAATGTTGGATACACTCTAAAGATAATGTATTTAAAGGTGAGTTTATAATGGATTTTGGAAATATTTTGTTGTGTTTTATAGAGGATTGTTTTCCAATAGTCCCATGTGTATGGATTGTAAAACATAATAAATTTAGGTGATTTTTAATATTTTTTTTGAAAATATCTTAATATAAGTGTTTTTTCCATAAAAAAATTGGAAATGTTATATGGATTTTCTATTTAAAACCAAAACAATATCTATAGGCACTATATGTTACTCTGTAATATTTATTATACAGGTATGGTCATTGTGGTAAAATGGTTATATCATTATTATCAATATGGGTTCTATAATAATTTTTAGTTAAGTATATGCTTGATTACAAAGTTAAAATTATAACATAATATTGATGCCTATGACAGGTTGGGGTAGAGAGATTATATATTTAGTAATTTTTTCACGTCATAATGTTTGGAGAATAAATATTATTGGGTACTTATTTTGGGAGGAATGAAAAATACATATTAATTATGAAACAATAGATTGTAATATGTCATTATGAGGCTATAAAAATATATTTTTAAATATTTTAGAATTATTTTATATTGGATGTATTGGGATGAAATAAATATATATGTCCATAGTCTATTGTATGTCTCGAGCTATTAATAAGTGTATTAATAAGTGACATATTAGTGGTGAATAAAAATTATATGGAATGATTATAGAAAAAATAGATTCACATGGAGTGAATAGAATTATGAGATATTATCAAACATTAGAAGTGAGTGTATTTTAGATAAGTGATTGAGAAAATTCAAGAAATAATAGTATTTATTGTAAATTAAAGGAGAGTTGGCTACTGTTATTATATGTAATAATTGAAGACATTATGGTTAAATGAAATAGACTAAAACCTAACTCCAATAAAAATGGAATCATAGATTATTTAAAAACTTTTATTCAAATTTCGTCTATAGTACTTGAGGACTGATTAAGGGAAATTTTAGAGTTATTTGGAAAATATTGAGGTGATCAATGAAAATATTCAGGTGGTTAGAGGAATATCAAAAATTATATGTTGCTACATAATCCATGAAGAACCCAATAACAAGGATATATGTACTCAATATCATTTTGGTGGTATACGATACCCTAGATGAGCAATCGGTTAACTAGTTGCTCTATATTGGGTGACCGATATAGAACATGGTAACCGATTCAAGTGCACCGAGTCCCAAAGGACATAGAACCCATATTTATAACAAGGATACTTAAAAAACTATAATTTTATGATGAAATTATATGAACAAAAATGTTTTTGGGGGAATGAGGGAGTTCCATTCACCCAAATCCCCCTCTCATTTATTTCCTTGAATACTGAGGAATAATATTGGGTTTTGATAAATATTTATGATTTTTTAAGGTATGGTATCCCCCATAAAGATCATATTTTATTTTTATCACCCTCTCAACTATTTTATTGGTGTTTTATGGATTTATATTTTATTTCAGTGAAGAATTTTATGATTCAAACAATATGAGGGTTCTTCCATGTACGAATGCGAGTAGTAGTAAATGAATAATAAGTGCCAATGGTTCCTTGTAATATTTTAGGAGGTAAATGACTCAATGATTTTGTTATCAAATTTTGGTGAAAATGGTGGAAATTTAAGGTGAGGTAGAAATATAAATTTGGTTTATTTCATGTAAGAGAGAAGGAGGCACAAATCAGATCTTTTTCATTCTATTAGTGATGGTTTTAGTGCCTCTACAAGGGATAATATGTAATTAGATCTTACACCTATCTGGATTAAATTTATAATTTAAATTTTAAATATTTGAAATTAATAAAATTAAGTCTTGTAGTATGGGGTAGGTTTTTGAGAGATTTATGATGCTTGGTATGAATTGGAATGAGGCATGAACTAGGGAGGCTAATGGAGCATGACTCATAAAATGATATTGAAGTTACCATAAATATTGAGAAATTTGTTAGATACATTTATGTTCTTGTGTGAACATGAATAATTATATTTTTAATGAACCAACCCGAGATATCCTCAGAAATCAGAACTCAACCTGATCCTCTATATACCCGAAGGGTATTTATAATCCCCATGGGTTAGAGACTAGCACCCAAGAATCAACAACCCATGGGAACTATTTTCCCAACCTGAAGTAGATGAAATGGCATATATATATATATATATTATAGAAATAAATATAGGAGTAATAAAAAAGAAATATAAATTCCATAACTGAAAGAAAATGATATAAGGGATACAACTCAAAGTAGTCAAATCAAACCCAGAGTAAAAGTCCAGAAATAAAGGATAACTAAATTAAGAACTAACTACTCCATGTGATAGTGTTGGAAATGTCCCATAATCTCACCACAAACTACACATACTCAAATGACAGAAACCTCACCAAATCATTATGGATTCTTACCTCTTCCTACATCAAAAAACCTAACCAAGTCTACATACTACTGATGGGGTGTGCAGGGTGTGAGATAAATAGGCTTAGTAGGATCCCACTCCGATTCTTTATATCAAGTCTCTATAAAAACATGAAATAAATATTAATTTTAAAGAAAACATGGAATTGAAAATTATAAGGTAGTTTATATTAAAATTATAGAAAATATTTCCCTTTTTACACAATTCTAAAATAAGATAGGTAAAATAGATTTAAATAATAATTTACATAAATATTAATCAATTTAAAACAAGGTATATAAAATAAAAAATAATAAAAAGGAAAAGAATAAGTAAATCATTCCAAGGATCACAATAGGATAGGATAATATTATAATCATACTAAAATCAATGACTAGTGTGCACTTAATCCCCTAGAAAAATTAGCCTTGGGAGTAGAGGAACACCCCATGAGTGAACCTCTCAACGATGTTAATAGAACGTACGTAGAACCATAGACCTAGGGAGCATAGGAACACCCCATGAGTGAATCCCTGATAGTAAAATATATGAATAAACTAAGATAAACCTTCCTCATAAGTACACAAGGCTTCCCATGTGCAATATTTATCAGATCAATTTCAAAAAACCCCCTTCTTCCATCAAACCAACCTTTAAAAACTCATTACACATTGCTTTAAAAACACCCATTTTTCTTCACTAAAATGTTGTGAAAAACTATATTTTATTTCAATTCTATTTACACACACAAAAAAAACCTGATTTTTTTATTTTTTTATAAAAATAGGAGCAATCCTATTTCATTCAATAATGTCAAGATATGGAACACCTGCCCTAACTCGAGTCGAACGCTACCCACAAAAGGATCCAAAAACAATGTAATGAAATAAAATAAAACAATAAAGGTACTATAAATTATTTACACATCTTATAATTGTATTAAATAAATGAAATGGTAGAAAAAGAGGTTATATCACTATATAAGTCCAAAACCACACATGTCGCACCACAACCAAAGAAAGGGTTGATCCCGAAAATAAGATTGCACAATGTATCTATAAGAATCACATGAAAATTAATACATGATGAATTGATTCTATAAATGTGAGACAATGCCACTAAAAAAACTAATGGAATGAAGAATAGGTTAGATTTGTTACTATAAGAGACACAACACAACCAATATGGATATGAAGAACTGGAATAAGTGATCTAGAATAAAATTAGACACCAAAAATCATCTATAAGATCCTATAGTTTTTGGAAGGGAAGATCAAGAGAGAAATATTTAGGATTCAATATTATAGAAAAAAAACCTAATTGTTTTAAGGGATTTACATTGTAAATCAGGGATATATGGTGTAAAATTTCTGTAATACACATACGTTGTAAAATATATCACCTCATATTAAAATTTATCCGAATCAATGATTTTACAATGTAAAAGTAATTTTTATGACGTAAAATGAATTTTAAAAATAAAATAATAATTTATGGATTGAAATAATATTATATCCTCAACCATTTTACATATGGTTCCCAGTGAAGAGCTTACACCATAAGCCAAAAATTATGCCATAAAAGTGTCTAGAATGTAATTTCAGACCCAATTTCTTTAGAAAACCTCTAAAAAAATATTTCACCATTAAAACACAAAAGATAATATATTAATAAAAAAGAGTGCACTTTAAAATCTAAGATGTTACAATCTCCCCAACATAAGAATTGTTTCCGTAGGATGTCATATGGGAGAAGGGTTCTCTGGAAAGAGGTGATACCACTATTCCCTCATCAATGATTCATAATCTGAAGTCTCAAGGAAACTTTATCAACATTTCCATAAAACTATGACCAATGGGATAGACTTTTGTTGTAATAATTTTATCTGAGAATCAAAAATCTCTACCAGATTCTCTAAAAATGAAATGTATAACACTAAATCAATCTCTTCCCAACTCAAAATAGATAAAAACGGTACATACTAAAATGAGATATTTAGAAAATATCATGAATAATAGTTAATTAAATTGGAATAACCAAATGATAAGAAATATTCCCAAGCCGCTCAATGAACTCATATGGTCCAAAATATCTTTTAGCCAAATTTCCCTATTTCCCAAGATGATAGTGACCCAACTGAAGATAAAATTTAAAGAAAGCTTAGGTACTGATTGAAAAATCCAAAGGATGATGTCGATGAGGTCAATATGATTTCTGTCAACTCTGTGATATTACCAAATGTTGATGTGTGTCCTAAATCCTCATTGATGTCTCCTAAAAGAGACTATATTCCACAAGAGATGCCTCACCCATATTAGCCTAAAAAATAGGTGATATGAATGATCGATCATACAAATCCTTAAAGGGATCCATTCTGATTAATGAATGATAACTATTTTTATAAGAAAACTTGACCAGTCCCAGATGGATTCCCCAAAATCCACTAAAATCCAATATATATTCATAGAGTATATCCTATAGGATTTGAATAAAACACTCCATCTAACCTTCCATCCATCGATGGTAAGATGTACCCAACCGAACCTAAGTTCTCATCACTTCTTGGAGAGTCTTCTAGAACCATAATGTAAAACTGGGATCCATATCCAAAAAAATGGTTGAGGGAATACCATGTTAAATCACAATCTACTAGATGTACAACTTAACTAGATCTTCAATAATAATGGTGTCCTTGATCGGAATAAAATAATAATATTTCATCAATTGATCAATGACCACCTATATAGAATTACTTTCTTATGGATTCCACGTAAATACAACAATGAAGTCTATATAAATATCATTCCATTTAAAAACAGGCACCAAAAGAGGCTGGAGAAAACTAAAATGATTTAAATTATCTTACTTTATCTGTTAACTAGTGGAATAGTGGGACACATAATTATCGATGTCATGCTTCATACCTGACCATTAGAAACATTGTCTCATGTCAAAATACTTCTTCAATATTCAAAGTTGAAGAAACCAAAAAGAACTATAAAATTCAAACAAATCATAAATCCTCACAGATACTGGAAAAAAGATCCCCAATGAATAGAATACCATTAGAAGGGAGACACCAACCAGAAATGGTATTTCCACTATAAAGGGTTTCTTTTATACCCCTAGACTCATCATCCCACTTATAAATCTATAGAATAGTCTCCATGAGAGATGATGATAATAGAAAATGGTTATAAATACACCTAAAACATCATCATGAGAATCCAGATGCAACTGAGTGAAGAGTCCCATCAGGTTCCACTCATCCTTCAATTTCAAAACTACATGTGGTGGAAATTTCTTATTGAGAAAATCTATTATGACATTCTCCTTACCTATGGTGTAAGTGTTTTCAAAATTGAACATATGAATGTATTTTACCCAACACATATATCTGAGATTTACTTCATTTTGATAAAACATATTTCTCAGACTCTTGTGGTCAAAGAAGACTCTGAATATCTCCCCCAAAATATAATTCCACCAACACTTACATGCATAATCATGAAAATCTCTAAATCATGAGTGGGGTAGTTCTTCTCATGCATCCAAAGATAAATAGAAATATATTCCACTACATGGTTATCCAACATAATCATGGAAGCTAAACCAACACTAGAATGATCATAATGTAACACCTTCCCATTATCTAGCTCTGGTAAGATCATGATAGGTGCCAATGTAAAAACTCATTTCAACTCATTGAAATAAGTCTGAAACTTTGTATCCCATATAAATTTCACCCCTTTCCTAGTAGGATTAGTTATATGTGATTCCAACATTGATAAAGCCTTGAAAACCCTCTAATAGTATTCAGAAAGACCAAAGAAGATTTGTATCTCAAAGATGTTATGTGTCTCCTCCCTTGAAAAGAAAAACCCCACCTTCTTTGGATCAACTAATAAGAAATGTTTAGAAATAATATTCCCAATAGATTCACATTCGTAGATGTAGAAACTTCATTTATAAATCTTCCCATACAAATAGTTACTCCTCTATATTTCTAAAACCAAACATGGATGATGCTCATGCTCAGATCTTGAATAAATCAAAATATCATTTATAAACAAAACCTAAAAGTTTTTAAGATACTAATGAAATATCAGATTATTCAGATCCATGAAAACTATGAGATAATTAGTTAGACCAAAAGGCATCACTTGATATTCATAATATCCATACCTACTCTTGAAATCCGTAATTGTTATATCCAACTCCTAAACCTTGAGCTGATGATAACTCAACAAAAGATCGATATTTGAAAAACACTTCTCCCCTTTCAACTAATCAAAAAATAATCCATAGAGGTAAAATGATACTTATTCCTAACCATTACCCAATTAAACATCTGATCATCCAATTAACAATAAAAGTGAACCATAGTCCTTATAAGAAAATATAAATATATATTCATACAGTGAATCATTAGGGTGAACAAAACCATTCTCTATCAGAACATTCATTTGAATATTGAGCTCTTTTAGATCTTCTAGTTCAATATGATATGAGGGTATTGATATCGGATACATACATGGAACTAGATAAATTGTAAACATTACCAATCTCTCTAGAGTATGACTAGATAAGTCTTCTAGAAAAAAATAGGAATGTCTCTGACAACTGTGGGAAGATCACAAAAAGATGAAATGAAATCAAGATAAACTGTAATGGTAGACAAAAAACTTCTGAGATTTAGGTGGGGAGGTTATGCACAACCATACCTCATATCCCACTCTCCCTGAAGCACCTAAGAGTTATCATCAATTGTAAGTAATATGACATGCTAAAGATAACAATCAACCTTAGAATGATGAGAAATAACAAATCCCTCCCAATGATGACATCAAATAGATCTAGATCAAGAATAAGAAAATACCAGACTAAATTTGGGTCAGCTATCAATAGAGAACAACATGGATTTTAAAACCCCTACTCTTTCCTCTTCCCAAGAGAGGCTATTAAATCCGTGATAAAAGAAATGATATCCATTATAAGTTTTAAAAAATTAAGAAAATGGTTATACATAATCAATTGGGAGGCATAAATATCATATAAAGTAGTTTATATAGAATATGGATAAAAAATATAACCTCTTACTATCATTGGTCCCACATCAACCTCCAATGGAAACTCATCCACTGCGTAAATCACTATGGAAAATTTAACCTATCCCAATGGTTTTAAACCATTGGTATAGCCCATGAAACCATTGGGTTAGGCTATCATAATGGTTCCCAGAACTAATGTTATGTGGTCTATTGATTTATCCCTATACCAACAATATCTATAAAACTGTTGGTATAGGCAATCTCCAGTTACCCAATTCAAACGGTTTATTGAAACCTTTGGGATATTTGGTGGGAAGAGCTATGTACATATAGTTTTATGAAAACTATTGGAATAATTTTATATCAATAGTTCAATAAATGTGAAATACATACTTTCCAACATAATTATATACCAATGTTAAATAGATCCATTGGTATGACCTCTCCAAAGAAATCATAATTGGTCACCAGTAGTTTACAGAATCATTGGTATATCCTATTATCCCCAACAAACAAATAATATCCATCTAGTACCACTTCTAGAAGCTGTAAACATGAATTCGTTGAATCTAATTTCCTATAAAAATTATTCCACAAAATATATTAATTGATAATTTTAGAATGATCTAGATATTAAAGAGATTTCATAGCACTAATTTTTAGTGGTATACTTCCTTATATATTTTTCCATGATAAATTCAATACTTGAAATTCATGGATGTTATTCAACTATATTGGAATCTCTCTAATAAACTATTGTATCAGGGGTTGAAAATAAATGATATACATATTAAGTTAGCACTATATTAATTTCCTATGCCTTTAAAAACCAAAAATTCCCTCTTTGTAATTGTATAAATACCTCTTTATGTAAAAAAATTCATTGTTTTAGGGGGTTTAAAACAATTTGAGACATTTTTAGTGTGTTTATTTTTTGCATGGTCTAGGATTTGATGAAATTTGAGAACACAGAACTCTCGAAGAATAATTCCTCATAGATTATTTTTTCAGATTAAAAGAACCAGAAGATTGAAAAGCACAATAAACTTGAATCCAGTTAAAATTCTAGAAATTTTATTCTCACTTAGATCTAGAACTCTTAGTTTACTCTAACTTTTCAAATACTATAAAAAGGCCGTATACAATTTTTTTATTATAGAGATGAAATTTCGAGAGGAAAGTCATAGAGTCCATGGATATGGGTACCAATACAATAAAATAATTACTATCAAGAATGAACCATTATAAACTATTCTGATTCATACAACAATTTGGAAGTGCATCAGATAAATTATTTCTTAATAAGTCCAAATATTGGAGCCAAAAATCATTTTTTGTCCTTTTATACAACAACGGAAAAAGTGATTTCATTAAAATAATTATTGGAAAGGTCAAATATGGTACACTTTAAGTGATTAAAGGAAGTGGACCACTTAGGTTATTGGAATCAAGGGAGATATAATTTGCAGATAATAAATTAGGCATTGTTCTGTATATGAATCATTGAGATAAATCTACATAAATCAAACTGTTTTGGGCTTGCAACCATATAGGAAACTTAGGGCTCAAATATGTAAATGACATATCTATTTATTTAAGTGGAAATGGATGAATCCATGTGGTGTTGAATTGAAGGATTGTATTTAGGTTCCATAATCCATAGAATATTTATAATGATTTTAAAATTTCAAAGTGACTTTCTAAAATAATTCCCCTAAATGAATTTTTTGATATGTCTAAATATTACATGTTTGAAAGGTTTTCTATGGATATTGGAAATTCCCCCATAAAGGCATTGAAGTGTAGGTCAAGGGATTTAGGAGTGGTGATATCATCAAAACACTAGTGTATTATAGGGTATTGGTTCATATAGAGATCAATAAAAGTAATGTAAGTGATATTTTTTAATCATATATGAATGGATCTCGCTAAATTTTATTTGGAAAATGAAGGTTGTGAGGGGAGGAAGCATTGATTAGTGAAGAAACAAGGGATGCGGGAGGGATGACGCATCTTGAAAAATGAATTTGGTATAAATAGTGGAGATTATTAACCACCTGAAACCAATCATGAGCTAATATGTGATTGATAGAATCCATATAAAGAAGTTGTAGTGATGGGAGACTAGAAATCCAATCCAACCCCCTTCCCACCTTCAATTTTGTATTTAAAGAGAGGCCATAATATCACATGTCGGAAAGGTTTCCATGTTTATAGGAGATGAAACATCCAATACCATATCATATAGGTAAAGGTAACTTAGAATAGAGAGTGAACCTAAGAATTAAAGAATTGGGGTGCCTCCAAAATCATTTTTGACGAGGATCAGAGAGTGAAGTCATGGGAGCTATGCCAGAGAATTTATAATGTTTCATATCATCCATATACCATAAAGATCAAGGTTGACTACATGGTGGATGAGGTTGTGGACCAAAACACCATCCCTAAATAATCATATATCCTATAGATGTTATAATCTTTAATATTTATTAGTGTGGCCTAGGTGAGATTTTTTTTTAAATGGGAGGCCATTTTGGAGAAGATACATGGATATAGAGGATCTATAATGTGTTATCATTTATAAGTGAATTACACTTACTATGTGGGTTTCCATGTTGTATTTTTCACCATGAAATGTTTCAGTGATTCCCATATACTAAGATGGTTTTTTCATTGTAAAGCTATATTTTCCTCATATAGGAAGTTGGCCTTTTCAAAATATCACATTTTCAACCCATGTAGGAAGAAAATGAGTGAATAGTGTTCCCATTATAAACTGATGTTGGAAGAAAGATCTACCACGGTAGCATGCCATTAGATACCTCATGAAATTTGTTCACACTAGTGCACATACTAGTAAGTTTCATGCTTTCTTCATTTCTTCATCGTTGGAATTATACCGGTGTCAATAACATTATAAAATAATATTCTTTCAATTGAATCCCCCAATACTTCCATGAGGAAACTACTCTATTATATATTCTTTCCATTTTTCAAATTCATGACCAAGCAACAATATATTTGGTGGATTTTAGCTTATGATGGAAGTAAAATTTTCTCTCTTTCAATATTTATTCTTACAGGTATCACCACTTGATCTATGTAACTGTTTATACAAATTTGGGTGTTTTGAGAGAGTTGGTCAATTCTTGTATCCATCCTTGTTAAATTTAATTGAGTTTACTTGATTTTTAATTAGTTATTTATACAAATCAATCTAATATTTCCTCACTTGTTGTGGGTTTATATTGTATACCTTAATGATTTTCTAAAATAATCATTATTTTTGGTCATTCTCAATATAATTGTGAAGATGTTCTCAATACATCCCCAGTTCTTCCATGTTTCCATGGACCTACCATGATTCAGAAACAGTGATGACCTAGTTAAACTCTAATATAGGAATGACTAGGATGGATTATGGAAGATGGGTTATACCCACAGGATGGAACAAGTGTCTAGGAATCAGGGAATAAACACTTGGTAATAATTTCACCCACAAAAAAAATTAAAATAGTAATAAAAAATAAACTAATTTCTGCATGACCAATCCATACATCTAACATCCATGATGTTGGAAAATAAATTAATTATAAGCAATATGGTATAAATGCAGAAAAAATGAAACATAATAATTAATCCCTCCACTACCCCAATCATTCCCTATAAAGATAACTATGTATCCACCTCCAATGCCCTTATGGACCCCTTCGTAGAATATTACTACCCTTCATCTATAGAAAGTGGTAAAAGACCTATATGGATGATGCATCAACGAAAATAAAATAAAAACTAAATTACAAGATACCTGTCTCATGTGACTATAAGTCACATCCCAAAATATAATAATTGTAATGTCCCATGGGTAAAATCATGTTCCTATAAGAAAGGGGGAAACATATACAAGTTTCAAAATTATACTATCAAATATTGAATTTCTATTAATTAAAAATTATTCTTCCTATTAATTGTATATAATCAGTTTGGCTCGAGTTTCATCTTATTTTTGTTTTTTCGATAGAAGTTTGTTTTGGAACTTTTCATTAGATGTATTTTTTATTTTTTTTATATTAGCTTAGAAAATTTCATTCATTTGAGTTCTAATAGACTCATTTTGATTACATTCGGTTCATATTAGTTTTTTTTAGTTCAGTTTAGTTCATGTTAGTTAGGGTCATATAGGTTTGAATTCATTATATTTGGGCCAATTTGATTCATCATTTTTAATATCATATTAGATCAAGTTATATTCGTTTGACATGGTCCAACTTAGTTTAATTCAATTTTTTTCTATTTTAATTCTATATTATTTATTTTGATCATTATAGATTTCTTTTGGTTGATCTAATTTACATTTATACCAGTAAGGTTCAGTTAGTTTTTGAATTATTTTTAAATGTTTTATTCTAATTTTTAGTTAGTTTTATTCAATCCATTATGGGTTTGTATGGTCCCACTATATTTAGTTCAAATCATTTTGGGTTTACTCTTCATAATATTATTAGGTTCAGTTTCCTATAGTTCACCTTGGTTCATTATGTTTGATAAAATCCTAATTTAGGCAAGTCAGGAGAGGTCTAACTAGATTATAATGATTATTTATGATTCACTTTGGTTCAATACGATATGATTAGTTTTAGAACTGGTTGGTTTTAATTTATTTGTTTGATATAGGCTAATTTAAATTGTTTTAGATTCCGTTATGAATATTCTGTTTTACTCTTTATAGGTTAATACAATTCATATTATTTTGATTTTTCCTACTTATATTTTGTACTATTTCATTCAATTCAGTTTGAATGTTTTCATATTTGTTTCATTTAACTTGGTTTGTTTTGATTTGGATAAGATTAGGTTGATTCAATTTGATTCAATTTGATAAACAATTCATTTCATATCCAACAATTATTATAAGAGATATATAACATTATTTAGAACAAAAACATGGTGTAAAATACCAGTAATTAATGATTATTTAAATTTAATGGCCAATACATAAGGGAACCTACCTCATACTCAAGGCTCTCTACTTATGAAGGTAACAACTTGAATCTTCCATTTACCACTTGCTTTCATATTCACTTTCACATATATATAAGGATACATAGTCCCTATGTACATATTTTTATGGCCAAATATGTACAAGGGGATCCTTACATATATGCTTCTACATGAATATACCCCTTTACTTTACACATTTATGCATTTTTCATATATATACATAAGCACACCTAGACCCAATATTTATATTCATACCTCCATGAGTGAATATATATATATATATATATATATATATGGGGAAACCTATATATGTATATTGCTACCTATAAATACATGCGCTAGTCACCTTTGACAACAGAAACTCAAAACCACTACAATGAGATCCAAAATACTCTATAAAAATACTGAAAACTCAAAACCCCAAAAGCCATAAGTTAAAAAAAAAGAAAATAATTCAAATAGATCAAACCATACTCGAAACCCATAGAGAATTTTCATTTTTTTCAAAAAAAACTGATTTTGGGATAGGCCCACAAAATTTGATAGAAATTTTTGAGATTGCATAAAAACATAAAGGAATTAATTTTCTTTACAAATAATAAACCTTCCTAAAAAATGATTAGGGAAAATCAAATGGAATGTTTTAGGGTAAGGGGATGATTAGACCTTTTTAATGTTTGTGTAATTGAATACATTATGAATTGGTTGGTATATACATTCAAATACAGTGAAAAAAATGAAATGAATAGTAGAGGGGAAACCAAAAATATCACATAAGTTGATCCATCATAAAAAAAACTTGTTAAATACAACACTAATCCTTCAAGAATTTTATTATCAGGAAAAAAATAAGGAGCACCCAATAACATGGTTTCCCTAAAATTAAAAAAATTATTAAGAGGATTATAGAACAAATCCCACCTATAAAAAATCTTATTGAAAAAGTTGACTTAAAGATACTCAAACATCTAAAAATAATAACATGAAATAGTAGACTACACGTAATTCAGATGCAGAGTATATGAAGACATCATTTTTTAAACATGTAATAAGGAAAATTTATTTCAAAACTTATAAATAATATCATAATTTCATTTATAAAAAAATTATAGTGAAACAAAAAAAATATTAGGAGAAACTAAACAATCAATCATTTTGGTAAATTGGGTTTCTGAATATGAAATATGTATTTATAAGAGCATGTACTTGGGTAGATAACCAAATCTGGGTATATTATTATACATTTTAGTGAGATAAAATAATATATGGGATACATAATAGATGAATAAAATCCACATTTATTCATATAAATTTTCATAGATGGGATAGATAATAAATCAATGATGTATTAAAAAATGATAGTTTATGATTTATTATCTATCATATCCAAAAAAATAAATGGGAAGGTCCTCCATTAAAATTAGTAAATATAAAAAACACCAAGTATTTAAAAAAATGATAGTGTATAATAGTATACAATACATTAAATAAGTAGTATATAACAATAGAGTATTAAATGAAAGTGTATAATAGTAGACGTTATTAAATTATAGTGTATAATAGTAGACATTAAAAAATGATAGTGTATGACAGAAGATAATATTAAATAAAATTATTTAATATTAGGCATTAAAAAAATAATAGTTTATAATAAATATATTATTAAAATATAGTGTATAATAGTAGAAATAAGTTATGCATTCATTAAAAAAATCAAACATTCAAGAGATTAGAGTAGTTATGAAAAATCTATTGGTACATTTTTATTTTATTAAGAGAGACCCTTGATAATACAGATAGTGAGTCTATTTGAAGCAGGAAGATGTCCATTGTTGTGAAATATATGATGAAACAGAATATCATAGATCAAAGAAAATAAGTAAATGTATATAAATTAATATAAAATAAAAAACATTTCAAATAAGAAATATGCATAAGAGTTGAAATTAAATTGTTAATAAATATTAATAGTTTAAGCTCAACAAATGCTCGCGGTTAGAGACACCAATTTGGTAATCAAAGTGAAAAACCCTGATTATCTTATCATATGAATAAATACCATGAAAAAATAGGGAATGGGTTAAATAATCACTTGGGTTTAATTAGGGTCTCGTACACTTTATAGAATCACCTAAAGTGAAAAACATGCCATTGAAAACACAACATTAATAATTTTGAGCTACTTTACCCAATTATTTAAATAATTTAAAATCTAATTACAAATATATCTAAAAAAAATACCATTTCAAAACATGTTTAAATCCATATAAAAAACACCATAATTATCCAAAATAAATTATGAAAATATCATTTATCCCAAAACCTCTATGGTTTTAAATATTAACCTTTAATTTAATTCATGACCTAAATGAGGTCAAACCTTTTGAAACCATTGCATTTCATTCAAAAAAATTCTTGACATATTCTTAAAATAGTTGTCATTTCTAGAATCACATGAAATTTCAAGTGATACATTTGAGAAATAAATTTGAAATCCAAATAAAATTTGTAAATTTTAAATACTATTTTTAAAATTCATTTTAGAAATCTCATAAATTCATTATGTGACCAGTCACACAAAATTAGATTTATACTGGTCCTTAAAATAGTAAAACCCTTCCATTTTAAATAAATATAAGAGAAATACTACCTATTTACATTATAAATCCCAAAACCTTAATTAAAAATATAAATTAATAATTAAAACATAATTTTCAAACACCGAGAAATCAACAGTTTCAAAATTAAAAGTTAGTGTTTTGGAAAACCGGACTCAAATCAATGACACATGAGGAAAAATTCATCGCCTATGATGGTGGATGAAAAAAACCAATAAGAAAATACCATGAACCCTAAACACCAAGGAAACCAAAAAAATTAGGTCAACCCCCTGAACTAGGGTTTGACCATACCAAACATGACAACATGGAAGGAGAAACCCAAAAGCAAATATGAAAAAATAACTAGAGACCACACATTGGTGAGCCAAACCGCTAAATATTTGTGAATTAATAGGGAGGACATAAGTCAGAGCTAGAACATTGGAATAAAAAAGAAGCTGTGTATTGAGGTAGAGTTTCATCTTTGAGAGGGATGAGTGCGATGGATGGAAGAGGAATTATCTGAGAATAGGGTGGGTGGCTGGAAGAGAGGGTTCACACTAGGGATGAGTGCAATGAATAATCTGGGTAAATGAGGGTTTTTGGGGGAGATGATGGTTTGTGGGGGATAAGTGATTTTGAGGGGGAGAGGAAAGTGGGGATGAGTGTGATGGAATTAAGTATTGAGGGACTATATACCTACAATTTTATTAAAAATGCAAGGATAGATTTACCAAGAACCTTTACCCCAATGGTTTTTATAAACTATTGGTATATGTGAATGGTTATAAACAAATTTTATAGTAGTAAAGGTTCTTCACTCTTGAGGAATATGGATAGAGTCCCATGGACTTCAAATATTCCAACTACGCTATAGTGGAATTTGAAGCTAATGATCCTTGACCATAGTGAGGTGTATACATATCCTATTTGAACCTCTGTAGATGGTCGTAGAAGCCAAAACCATTGCACATCTACAAAGGTATTGGAAAATAAATTCAGTTGTGCTGGACCATAATCACTAATAGAAAGTTAGGGGAACACTACTAGCTGTAACTGATGGTGTAGAGGAGGCTCACTATTGAGAACTACCTCCACAAACCCTGTGATGCTCATCATACTTCCTTTTCCTTCCATACATTCCACTGAAGCTACCACTAGGTAGAAGTGAAGGGACAAAGAAGCCAATCTCACATACTATTTTATTCTATGACATTATATCTCTATCTCCCATATCCGAATAGGTATAAATCTTAAGAATGAATTCCAGTAATCTGAAATCTGATCAAAAATATTGGAGGTACTCTTGATCTTTCATATGATCATTCCTTACCACTTCAAAAGAAAAACCAACTGTATAAAGCTATTGGTGCATTCTGACACCGAGCACTCTCCTAACCACAAATAGAGTAACTCTAGAAGTTTTTCTATCATCAGAGACTCTGTATGGAATTCTTAGAAGATGAGGGTCTTAAAAAGATTCTAATCCAAAGTCATGTGCCTATCTTTCTATACCATGGAATATAACAATTACTTATTGGGACCCTCAAGTTGGAACAATTCACAATTCACCTTGATATACTTAGGTGTATCCTAGAAGTCTATGATCAGATTGATCTTATCTAACTAGTCCATCACTTATTGAGGTTCGTTTTCACCCCTAAAGGATGGTGTTCTCTCACATTTAAACTCATAGGATCGATCCTTTTCTACTCTACATCTTATTTTTACCTGAAAAACTATGTTATGAACTTGCAGTACATATTGGTCTATGACATGAACATATCACATGACATCCTCTATAATATTTTTATCTATAGGTGGATTCCCTTTACTTCTACACCCTATTGTGGAACCCATGGAAGATTTCTCAGAGGTATATCACTGTATTCTAAAAATAGGATAAATGATTAGAAAATAGGTCAATCTATGTTCAAACTAGAAAACCATAAGAAAAAACTGATATTGAGATTAAAAACTCAAACTAGGATACACACATTGTCAAGAACCAACCTAACATGGCCCAGAACACGATCCCCAAAGCCCACCTATAATAGGCCAGGGGTTGGAGACTAGTACCGAGTTGTCATATCACATATATGGGAGGCATTTTCCTAATGTACCTATACGCATGCACCCACAAACACCTCAATACCACAGTGTAGAGAAATAAAAACTGGAAACTAAAATGCTTGCAGACAACTATCCCAAACCAGAGTACAACAGAAGTACTGGAATTGTAATGGGAAAATAAACTCTCACTAAAGAAAACTATAAAGCATCAAAACTTCTTTGAAGGAGGGGATCATTGTCAACTACAACTATCAGAAATATCCTTGTCCAAACTTTAGTAAACACCATGGTAGATCTAGTTCACTAAGATCCTTATGCCACAAGTCCTCTGTGGACTCTGTTTATAGTCTTATGTTATGAACAAGAAACAAAACATGGGTGGCCAAATACCATTCAGGGGTGAGTATTAAAATACCTAGTAGGAACCCCAAAAAACCCAACAGAAAAAGGTGGAAACTGAAAGGCAACAGTCCAGTCAACCTTGCCAGAGGGAACCCCAAACGAGAGGGAAACTCTATCTTGAACCATCCACTACTATAAATGACGGATCAACTTATTCTACAAGGGGTTTCAACATGGACATGAGAAAACACAACAAGGACTCCTAGAAATCACCCAGATATACTCGTCTAAGACTCAAAGTCTCATAATGTTCTGATCTCATAGAAACTATTAAGATTTCTACTCAAGGCTCTTAAAGAGTCACATAAAACTAGAAGAACACACTCCTCAACCTCATCCATCCCAGATGTCACCCTTTTGAGAGATACACTTCAATGGGAATAACCCTACTATTCCTAATGGTATATTTGAGAGAACATGCTCCATCAGGAACATTTTACTATGTCCAACTCTAGTTCACAACACCTTTAACCCAAAATAAGTTAAAGGAAACCCAAGTGGATAAGCCTTACCCACACCACTACAAATAGTTGAGGGAGAAATCCTCTAGACTATGTACCATGGGTATCCTCTATAACAAGAGAGAAAATAAGGACCTACACCTCACCACTACGCTATAGTCGAGGGATTACTATTCCAAACTAAACTATGAAACCTCTATTGCTCCTTCATGGAGTGTCCCGCACCTCATTCCATCGAGGGATAACTAAAACCTAAATAGTTATTATTCATATCAACTGGATGTGCTCGCTCATCATAACTATATCCAATAACCGAGGGAGCTCCAAATCCAATGGATGACTCACTCCCCGCTGCTACTTAGAGACGATAGAGTACTACCATGTAAGTGAGGACCTGTGCCCCGAAATGATAGGGAGTACCACTCAGAGATGGGTGAAATTACACCTTGATGTGATCGGGGAGTCAAACTACATAGATTGAGAAACCACTCCCTAAACCGTTATAGTATTACCACTCTATAGCTAGAGGACCCACACCTGGGTATGACAGGGGAGTACCGAATCTGCTAGATCATTCACTATGGGGGATCTATGCCCGAACACAACTGGGGAGAACTTATGCTAGGATAGAGTACCCACGTACTATAATGATAGGGGAGTATCAAATCTTCTGGAATAAAATGTATGGATATACTACATCCAGGAACTATAGGGGGTACCGACTCCTAGGATAGAGGACCCACACCTTAACATGGTAGGAGATGACTCACTATATCTACACGTCATATATGGAGGACTGAAACCTTGGTCCAACATGCTAGTACCTACTCCACAAATAGAGGAACTAACCCTGGACCAATAGTAGAGTACCTACTCTAACTTACAATTGGTATTTAGGGCCAGTACCCTAACATGGAAGAGGATCACTTTCAATCTTTTCAAACATCACAAGGAACCTGCACCCTAGTCTATCAAGGAAGAAACAACCCTGGAGGGAACTACCCAAAGGTAATGTACCTATTACCGTGATGTGGGGAGTCCCGTCTCTATCTAAGTAGAGAGGTAAGGGAAACCCACACTCTGAAGACATAGAGAAGTACCAATCCCAACATCTCTCTTCACGAACGACACTGATATCCAACATTGGCTCAGTATAGCTTGATAAATGTATATATCGATTCACTCCACCTCCTATCTCTTTAACCATAATGAAGTCCACCATCACATTCTACATGGAAGACTACTCAAGATAGACTAATAAAAATCCTAAATCTGTGTCTGAGAGAAGAAGATACATAATGTGGAATATCTTAGAAGGATCTCCTAAAAGTACATGGCATGTATTGGGCCACACATGTCGTGTGAGTCTACCAGAGCACCTAGACATGTATCGTATCTATATATTTTAATAACCCATGTAGGAGTAAAAAGTGTGTAATGTCAATACATGTTGTGTCCCTCTTCTCCCAGCCCCTGGCTATGTTCCTCTTCTACAAAGACTGACTAACCATGTCCCTTACAGGCTGTGTATCCCATACTACATGACGTGTTCAGGCTAAAAAAACACCTTCCCATGGAGTTTCCTCATATCTATATACCAGACCCCATGTCTATGTGCTTTGGACATGTGTTAGTACAAAACTATGTAGTTACAAATGACTAACCCATGCCATGTTCCACGGTCATACAGTTTGGGGCACTACGTGGCATGTAGCCCAGGTACATGGAATATAGACAAAAAATTTCATCTTCCCGAAATAGGAAAGGCTACATGGAATTTTTCACTAAACTACACACCATTTAGATGTAAATTCTAGTCAGGATTTACTTGAAAAATGTCCTAATTAGTCCCATTCTTCCCCAAAACCCACAGATATACCTATATGGGATCAATAACAAATGTATTTGGGCTCTATAGCTATAAAAAATGAATAACGGAAGGGATCTAGAATAAAAATAAAATACTCCTATTTTTATGGTGAAAGTCAAAATCTTTGGATGAAGAACGACGTTTGGATCGTGATTCTCTTTGATTTGATGATGATCTGTGTCAAAAACAGGGATCAACAACACCTTACTTCATTGATTTGGTATCAGTTCATTTGTCACCCAAAGGAGGATAGGGGGAGAATGATAGGAGGGAAATCCTTTGGCATTCCATGTTCCCAATGTGACAGGGGAGGGGAATATTAGTTTTAGGTTTTAAATTAATTGATTAATCTTTCATTTAATCAATTAATTCAGCACACGAAACCCTGCCAACTCACCTCCATCCAAAACTTTCATTGTGGATGACTTTATGTCACACCTTGGGTAATCACAACATTAATAACTCAACCACACCCTCATAAATTTGATCAAAGACTCCATACAAGATTTATTCATGTTTCAAGTGAAACTGCATGTACATGAAAAAATATATTTAATATTTTTAATATTATCACACCGAGGCTCCCTGGGCCCCAGCTTCTCACGCCGACTCATTTCATGGCTTTAGAAATATTCTTAATAATATTCCAAAGTCTTATGGGTCAAAACCTGAGTCATTAAATTCTCCCCAATTTTGGGATTTTCATCCCCGAAAAACGAAATCCTAAGAGAAAGGGAAGAAGTTGAGCTCCCCACTGTACTCCTACGCTAGCAAGATCACACAAGGTTCCCGTGATTCTTACAAGAACACACGTAAGGGAACCACCAAGTTCAAACCACTTTTATGTTTAGGTCCTACCAAGAAAACATCATGAAACAAACAAAACACGTCTCCTTAGACATGGCAGGTGGGAAAGCACCAAGAACTACATTCCATCTGTAGTCATTGGGTCTAGTGGTAAACCACCTCAATAACTTGACACAGATTCTAACGGAACCCCACATTTCACATCCACCCCTAGATGGACTATACATCAACCTCATCAAGATATTTTCATTCATGTTTGATGCTAAATATGTGAGGGTATTCATGAACAAAACAAGGATAACCAATAGTAAAAATCAGGTCTTACTAGGCCCTTCATATATATATCTTTATTTGTAACCTGGCTCGCCAAAATAGAAATACTTCCACACCCAATATTCACATCCCAAACGAGTATGAATGGTAGGAAACCAATACACACTATAGAAATATCATAGGGTTTAAATCTAGAACTACAAAATGATTCTAAGAAAGTATCTCCCTCTCACAGGGCCTTCAAGCTAAAGGGCCAAGCAAAGAAACTCCATTGGAAAGGTTAGGACCTGCTCTGACACTTCATCATGAAATCTCACCATGGACATGAAAGTAAAAGTAACACATCCACCTCTCTTTGATACTTCCCCTTTGTGTGGAACTGACTCACCTTCATTGTTTTAGTCACACCAAAAAATTGCGTCTTAGTGGGGAAATCATCCCTCTTCTTCATGAGTTCAAAGCCACTTCATGATGCACCACATCCTCATCGAGCAAGTTGTGTACAATACCAATGCTAAACACATGATGGTACCAATGGTAAACACACGGGGATCTACTGATTCCCAACATCACCTTGGTTAAACCTTGGCCAAGAAGAGGAAAGAACAAGAGTACCTAATTACATTGTCTAACAATTACTACTGCATAATGTATAAATGACAGAGAGGGTACCTATATTCATCCTCAGATATTTCTGGTCAAATTCTTTTATGGCTTGAAACCATCCTTGCCCATGTCTTCTATATCCATGAGCCTAACATAGACCACATGGGGGATGTGGTGGAAGCACATCGAACTGCCTACCACATCCTGCCACTCTATTAGATCCTCCGCCTCTTCTATAACCTTGTATAACTTCTTGCTTCAAGTGCTACCTCTACCAAAGATTCTTATCAGCTGACTCCCTCTTAGAAATATGATGGGTCAGAAAATACCTAGAGATATACACCCTACCATCGTAAGAATAACCCCACCTCTCCTTTATTTAACTTGATCCTCAGTGCTACTCCTGCACTACATGCGCATGTTCCTGAGTTTAGGTATGTGTATGCCTCTTGTGCTGCAATTCTATAACCTAACACATGCCATCTTTTGTAGATTCATCATCCTCATGACCACTAATATGGGTCACATCTACCTATCCCTTATCCAGGATACTCTCTAACACAAGATCTCACTCCAACACTCCAATATAGGTGGGAATGCACAACAGAATCACACATGCCCTGATCACCTGATGCAAACACTTCTTGAAGGTTTGTACTTTCAAAAATAATCCCATACCATATCCAGGGAGTAGCATGACAGGTCTGTGAACCTCGAAAAAATCTCTTCCACTATCATTATACCCTACCAAATCTGCAGAAGCCTCTAAACACACACTGATGTCAACATGGTTGGGTAAAACTTTTCCCTAAAGAGTTGCTTGAACTTTACCCAAGTGAGAATTTCCTCATCATGAGAATATATCACCAAAATCCACCATTTCCCAGCTAAACCATATAGAAGGATCTCTTCTAGGCCAACCATTTGATCAGGAGGTGTCCTTACTAAGCGGAAAAATCACATGACTACCTCGAGCCAGTCATCTACTGCCTAGGTGTCTATATCACCCTGATAACTCATAGGTTACTGCCTATAGAAATCATGTAGTGTACTCATCCTACACACATCCTTGGCCTAAACTGTTGATAAAAACTATTGCTTAACAGGTGGTGGCACCACCTCCATAACACCTGGAGGTAACACCTTAGAATCAATACCCTACACTGAATCCCCATCACAGGGCGTATTATCGTCACAATCATGTTGTAGGATCCTATCTATCTATCGTAATAGAGGCATCCTGAAATAGATTCCAGATGCACCATGGTCAAAGTGTATAACTAAGGGGATGACTCAAGAAGGATATGGAAAATAAAAAATGAAGTCATATATGATCCATGTACCATTTATTTCCCAAAAACCAATTTCATAATGTACCAATTTGAAAAGCATGTTATTAGAGTCCTGGTGAATGGATATGTCATCCGTTACACCAACACAAGAACCTTTGGCTTTAGAGTTGAGCTAAAAAAATCCTAACACTTTTGCTATGAAACCCAAACCAATCCCACAACCCTGCGGTCCCAAAGTGGAACCCTCAATGATACCACTATATCATAACCTGAACTGATGGGGTCTAAGCCATAAGTCCCAAGCTTGTGTCCAATAGGTCATGGGTTGGAAACTAGAACTGAAAAGGCATATCACAAATATGGGAGGAATTTTCCTAATTTACCTATATGCATGCACCCACAAACACCTCAATTCCATAGTGCAGTGTTATAAAAGGTGGAAACTAAAATGCATTCATACCACTATCCCAAACAAGCGTATAATAGAATTACTGAAAGAGTAAAAGAAAAAAAAAATCCCACCAAAGAAAACTGTAAAAGAATCCAACATATATAGAAGCATTGGATTGCTTTTAACTATAACTACCAAAAATATCCTTAGAATAGCTTTGGTAAACACCTCAGTCGGTCTATCTCACCAAACTCTTCCTACCTCAGGTCCCCTATGGACTCCATTGATGGGCTTGTGGTATACACAATACAAAAAACATGTGTGGGAAAAGCATGTGTAAGGGTGAGTATAAAAATACTCTGTAGGCTACCCAAAAACCCCATAAGAAAAAGGGAGGATCTAAAAGGAAATAGTCTACTCGACCTAGCCAGAGGGAACCCCAATCAAGAGAGAAAATCTATATCAAACCATCCTCAGATGTACAGGAAAATTCATCTTAGTCTATAATGGGTGTTAAACCCAACATATGACAACACCACACAGACTCCTAGAAATCACCCATATATAATCACCATAGACTCAAAGTCTTACGAGGTTCCGTCCTAATAGCTAGAAACATGATTTCTATTTGAGGCTCTAAAGGAGGCACATAAAACCAAGAGAATATGCTCCTCAAGCTCAACCATCCTAGATGGAAACCTTCTGAGAGATACAATCCATTGGGAACAAACTTTCCCTTCCTAATGTTAGGTCTAAGAAAATGTGTGCCATTGAGAATAACTTACTAGGTCCATCTCTAATTCCCAACACCTGAGGTCTAGTTATCATACCATTGAACCCAACATTTGATAAGGAAACACAAGTGAAGAGGACAACTCCTCACCACTATACATAGTTGAGGGAGCACTGATCTAGACTATACACCACATGCATCCTATCTAATAAGTGAAAATGGAGGGACCCACACCTCATTATTTCCCTACATTCAAGGGAGTACCACTCCAAAAAAAATTGTAAAACCTCTATTACTCGTGTATGGAGTGGCCTACACCTCAATCCATAAAGAGAGCAATAAATACTAACTAGGTACCATTCATATCAAGTGGAGGGTCCACTCCTCATTACTGGATCAGACAACTGAGGGATCTTCAAATCTAATGTTGACCAGCTCCCCACTATAACTTAGAGATGGGGGATTACTACTCCATAAATGAGGATCTACGCCCTGGAATAATCAGGGAGTACCACTTAGAGATGGGGGACCTGAACCCAAATAAAAAAGGTGAGTAAAACTCCATAGATCAAGGACCCACACCCTAACCTGATAGGGGGGTACCACTCTGTAGCAAGAGGACCCAATTCCTAGTATGATATGGGAGTACTGACTCTACTAGCTCGTTCACTATGGGGGACCCTCTCACTAATACTATATGGGAGTAACAACCCCAGGCTATAGGACCCACTCCCTATAACGACAAGGGAGTTCTGAATCTTCTGGAATAACACATATGGAGGAACCACACCCTAGAATGATATGGGAGTAACTACTCTTAGGATAGAGGAACCTATCCTTAACATGGTAGGGGAGTACCCACTATATCTATATGTCATATATAGTGGGACACGCCTTAGTACAATAGGGGAGTACTGACTCCACATATAGAGGACCCACAACCTAGTCCACTAGGGGAGTACCTACTGTACCTGCCATTGGTATGGAGGGACTGCACCCTGACACGGTAAGGGAGCATTGTCCAAATTTAAAAACATCACAGGGAACCCACACATGAGTACATCAGGGGAGTAAAAACCCTGGAGAAAACTATGAAAAGGTAACAAACACATTTCCATGATCTGGGGAGTCTAATATCTACCTTAGTAGAGAAGTAAGGAAAACTTATACCCTGAAGATATAGGGGAGAACCAGTCCCAACATCCCTATCTTCATAAACCACACTGATCTCCAACACAGGATCATTACAGCTTCACAAGTCTCTTATCAATTCATGACACCTCATATCTCGTTGTCCTTAACATTGGAAACTATCATGTTATATGTAGAAAAACACTCAGGATAAACTACTCAAAAGGCTAAATCTAAGTCCTATAGAAGAAGATATAGAAGGTGGAAGATATCAGGAGGATCTCCTAGGAGTACATGGCGTGCACTAGGGAACACATGGAATTTGAGTCCACCTGAGCACCTGTTCGTGTATCCTGTCTATATAGTTTACCAACCCATGTAGGGGTACACAACTTTTAAAGGTGGTACACACTGTGTCCCTCTTCACCTAGCACCTGGCCGTGCTCTTCTTCTACATGGACTGACCAATTATGTCCCTTACACGCTGTGTATCCCATACTACAGGGCATGGTTAGGCTAAATGGACACCTACCAATGTAGTTTTCCCATGTCCATGTACTAGACTCTGTGTCCATGTTATTTGGACATGTGTTAGTACATGGAAATGTAGTTTCACATGGATAACCCAAGCCTTGTCCCTTGGTCACATGGTTTGGGGATCTACACAGTGTGTAACCTAAGTACACAGTGTATAACCCCCAAAGTTCATCTTCCCTAAGTAGGAATGGCTACACATTACATGTCATTGAACTACACGCTGTGTAGAGAGTAACTACATTTGGTAATTACCTACAAAATTCCCAAATTCGTCCTGTTCTTCCCCAAAATAGACAAATATACCTAGTAGGGATCAACAACAATTGTATTTTGGATATAGATCATTAAAAGAATTCATAATAGATGAGATCATGACTAAAACTCAAATATAACAACCTCAATAGAGAAACTACGAAGATTCAGATGAAGAATGATTCTTGAATCATGCTTCTCTTCAATATGATGATGCTCTAATTCAATAATGGGGATCGATGGTACCTTTCTTTGTTGATTTGGCATCGATTCCTTCATCACCCAAGGGAGGTGAGGGGGAGAAGGAGAGGAGGGTTATCATTTGGTGTATCATGTGACCAACATGAGAGGGGAAGGGAATATCAGGTTTAGGTTTTAATTTAATTGATTAAAATTTCATTTAATTAATTAATTCACCACACGTCACCCTGCCAACTCACCTCCGTCCAAAACTCCCAGCACAAATGACTTTAGGTTGTGCCTAGGGAAAACATGACATTCAAAACTCAACCATGCCATCAAAAATCTGATCTGAGACTTCATATTGGATATATTTTTATCTCAATAGAAATTACCCAAACCTGAAATAATATATTTAATAATTTTAATATCACCGAATTGAGGATCCCTAGGCCTCGACTTCTCACGTTGACTCAACAACCAAATTCAGAAATATTTTTTAGAATATTCCAATGAATTATGGGACAAAACCCGATTTTTTACAAATATCCCAACATCCTATGGTAACTTGAGTCTCACCAAGATTATTCTGAAAATAACTCATCATAATCTACCTCTATAGTCATGGAAATACTATCTCCAACCTAAAAACTTCCTAAGACTGAGTATAATGATTATATGATACTATTTTTTATTGAAATGATTAGGGATACCCTCCAAAACTAGCACATAACCATATCCTACACATATACAAAGGGAATTCTTGATCCCCCCCAAGCTGGTGACTAGAACCTGTAAATCAACAAAGCCAAAGGGGATGATTTCACCCAACCTTAAGTAGATGAACTGGTATATATATATATATATATATATATTAGAAAGAAAAAACTGGAAGAATAACTATAAGAAATATACATTCCATAACTAAGAGAAGCCAACTGAAGTGATACAACTCAAAACAATAAGAACAAACCCAAAGTACAAGTCCAAAAAAGGACAAGTAAAATAAGAACTAACTATTCAATGTGATAATGTGGGAAATGCACCATTATCTCACCAAAAACTACCCATACCCGGATGATAGAAACCTTACTGCCTCATTATGGAACCTTTCCTTTTATTGCATCAAACTACATAACCATGTTTACATGCCTCTTAAGGGGTGAGCAGGGTGTGAGATAAATAGGATCAGTAGGATCCCACAAAGGTGTTCCATATTAATTTTCTATACAAAAAATCTAAATATTCTCATTTAAAAAAACATTTCATGATAGAATATAAGGTATTTTATATCAAAATCATGTAAAATATTTCTATTTTTCTATATTTCTAAAAACATATAGGAAAAATAATTTCAAAGAATAATTTTTATTAAAATTTAACTAATTCAAAGAAGATATATCAAATCTAGAACAATAAAAATAAAAATAACAAGTAAACTATGATAAGGATCACAACAGTTTAGGCTAGTAGAATATTCATAAAATAATCAATGACTAGTGCACACTCAATTCCCTAGAAAATTAAGCCTTGGGAGTAGAGGAACACCCATTGAGTGAAACCCTAATGATGTCAATATAAAGTACATAGAACAAAAGGAAAATGGAGTAGAGAAATACCCAAGGATTAAACCCCCAAATAGTAAAATAGATGATGAACCTAAGCTACACCTTCTAAAAAAGAACTCAAGGATTCCCATGTGATGTATTTATCAGATCAATTTCAAATAATCCTTTTGTTACATCAAATATTCTTTAAAAATCATTTCCAAATGCTTTTAAAACACCAATTTTCCTTTACCAAACAAAGGGAAACCATATTTTATATAAAATCCATTTACCAACAAAAAAATCCTACCAATTCATTTAAGAAAATAAGAGAAATCATGGTTCATTCAACAAAGGCTAGAGCTGGAACCACCTACCTCAGCATGGGTAAAATTCTACCCAAAATGAGGTCCACCAACATCAAAAGGAAATAAAAGACAATAATGAGGATCCTAGATTAAATTACCATATATTAGAATCAAATTACATAAAATAAATTATCATGAAAGAGTTTTGATCACCATATACATTGAGATCCACACACACCACACCACAACCAATGAACAGACTGAACTCAAAAAGTAGATCACACAATGAATCTATAAAAATAACATGAAAATGAACACATGATCAATTGATTCTATAATTTCAATAGAATTCCACTATCATTACCAATGGAAATGAGGATGTTAGGTCACTTACCCATAGAGATGCGATGCACCCACCATGGAGATTAAGTGCTGAATGAAGTGATCTAGAAGGATAAGAGACACTAAAAATCACCTAGATGATCCTAAGGTTTGAGGAAGGTAAGATCAAGATAGAATGGATTAGTATTTAGGCTTATATCACATAAAACCAACTAGTTTGAAGGTATTTACATCCAAAACTAGGGATTTATAGTGTAAAATTACCATAATCCATATATGCTGAAAAATATGTCGTATCGAATTAAAATTATATTTATGATTGATTTTATTGTGTAAAATATGATTTTATAGCATAAAAGGACTATATGATGTAAAATATGAACATAAAACTTGAAATAATTTTATCCCTTAAATTGTTTAACAACTATTTTTAAAATGAATAGCTTATTAAGAATGATAAAACTTATCATGTAAAAGTATCTAACAAGTATTTTCCGACCATGGATCTATAGAAATCCCCCAAAACAACTCTCACGCCCACCTATCCCAAAATAAAATATCTTGAACACAAAAGGGAATACCTTTATCTCCAGGATGTTATAGTTTTGGGATCAGGATATTCATATTTTTAATAGATTGTTTTTGAATTGATTATGGGACCTAGGAAGAACTTACTAAGAGTTGTGTGGGTATTCCTTATATGGTTTAGGAACAATAGTGATGCCTGAAAATGACGTTCCTGAGTGTATTTACTATAATATATATTGGGTAGACCATTAACATGATTTTTCTTTTATAATAAATTAATATTTTCTTTCTATAATCCATAGTAACATTGTTTAATGATTTCTAAGTGGTTATATACCTAGGTAGGGATTTTAGTTAGTTATGAAATTGGGTATTTATTCTGAAAAATCCATTTTTATAGAATTTAGGTCTTTAAAATCCATAAAAAATGGGTAAATTTATGGGAATAAGATAAGGGAATAAAGGTTGAACTATTAGGCTTATGTGTTTTATGTCTAGGCCCCTTAATGTGGTCTAAGGTTGACCACTCACAATTAGTGTTCCTAGTGGAACTAAGAGGTAAGAGTGAGATGGTGTTCAATCTTAGTTATTGATATCTCTATGAGAGAGGAATCATGATATGTTAGTTATAGTCCCTTTTAGGGAATCCTACTTTATTTTAGCTAGTATAGGTGAATGTGATAGATTAGGGTATGATTAGTGGTTGATAATTCTTTTAGTTCTCCCATACTATACATGGTTTGATGTATGGAGGATTGTGAGTGACTAAATCACCCCAAGGTGTTCACCTTGGTGAAGTATGATATAGGAATAATAATAAATTATTTATTTAAAACCATGTAATGATTATATGTTGAGACTAGTATATCTAGTGGGATTGGATAGATATAACCGATGAGTTAGGGTTTTAGAATAGATAATGGATTAAGGGCCTATGTAATATATGGTTTTTGAAATGAATTATTGTTATAATCCTCACTAGAGAGAGTAGAGTTCAGATGGTGTTTGGTTGTTAGGTTATCCTATTATGGATAGATAGATGTTCATTGTGGTTAGTAGAGGGATAAAACATGGTCTGGCATTCCATCTATGTTTATTTTTATATCATAATTTGTGGAAATCATTGGTTTCTGAAGTTGTATTTTTTTCAAGGTAAATGTTTGTGTTTTTTATTGAAATATATTTAGTTATAAAAATCATGAATTGATTTAAAGAACATTGAATTTGAAATGAGAAGGCTATGTTTCATTCTTGATAAATCAAATGTAATCCACGACGTAAGAAAATAGACCACCCTATGATAGCTTATATATAACCAAAAGATTAAAATTTCCTTAAATTTATATAAGGGTGTTTTCCAGGTTTTTATGATTCATTTAATTTTTGATATTTAAAATTTCATGTTTCTTGACACTCCAAGAGCACTCACTAAATCGTAGTAATAAGTGGAGTTTTAGAAAAAAAAAATATCCAGTTTTTATGACAAGGTCACCCAAGAATCTAATCATCCATAGAGGTCTCTGACCAAGCTCAAATTTAGCCTCAATTATTGTAGTGGAGAAAGAATAGAGAGTTCCCAACATAGGTCTATTTTAGGCAGTTGTCAGTACTATAAAATAACAAGACACTATGTATAATTTTCTATAGAGTGAGGTGACACCATTTGAGTTATTCAGGTTGTGGATACCACATCTTGGTCAATATAGAAAAGAAAAATCATTTGTAAGTATAATGTGGGATTGAATTGAAATATACCATGGTGGAAGACATGCTACTATGTGATAGAAGAAGACTGAAGGAATTTTAGTTGCATTAGAAGTTTAGATACCTTCACACTAGAGTGGATGTACCACATCGTAGTGGGTCCAATCATGAAATTGAATGAGTAGGACCACAAAAAAACTTAATTATTACAATTTAGAGGTTCTATTTTTGATAGATAAATAGTACATGTTTTTACCAAAGTTAATAGAACTTTTCACTATAAAGTTTTATTACACATTTCAACCAATATAGTGTTTGAAATTAGCTAAGTAAAAATGGACACAACACATCACAAAGAGGGATGTTATTCCATGATATATGGTTTCTATGGGATTTATACAAGAATAATTATGTGGATGTATCTCAGATATTTGGTGGTGTAACACCTCATGTCACTGTAAATTTGTCTCAAATAAATTAAGTTAATTAATTTTGGAGGTATTTAAAATTTTAGAAATTTTGGATTTGAATTTTAATTTTCTGTAAATTTTTATTCCACACAAAGTTTTCCAAACACAATTTAGATGTAACTAAGAAATTACCCTTATACGGGGAGGTTTCTAATTGTTTTTGAGCATGCATAGTTTGAATTGTATGGGTTTCTCATAGTTAGAGTGAATCTTAGTTGTAACTATGCAAATATTTCTTTCCATAAGTTTTACTAGAGAATGTATTATGAAAGATTATGAAAACCATGTGATAATTGTGAAATATGATTCTATAGTTGGATATTTTTGTTTAGCATAGTTGGTGTATAAGTAGATGAATTATTTGAGTCCCCTAGGAGAATTGTTTCATTAGCGGGTTTTCATTCTAGTGGAATATAGAATGTTACCACATTATTTACCAATCCATGTTATTAAACTATGAAAAGTTCCATGTTGATAAATTTTTATGGTTTTCCTTGTTCCCCCTCTCTCAAAATTGAAGAGGATCATGCCCTTCTCTCTCCCTCTCATTTGACTAATACAGGGAGAACCTTGGGAGGGGTCTCACTATCCTTTGGATTTAGAATTCTCTACAACCCCATTTCTTGTGTATTACTTCAATTTAATCCCATTTACCTCTTATTTCTCCTTTCATCTTCCTTTTACTTGGCTTTATATCTTATCCATGAACCCTAGGTGGCTTTCACACTCAATGTTTTGGTTATAAGTGACTGATTCATGGGGGTTTTGTTAGTTAGGGGTATCTTGAGGTCCCTTGATTCTTGGTGGAGTGTTATCCATCTTATACGGTGTCTTCCGACATAACTATTATCGAAATAAGGTATGATATTTTGTTTATTTTCAAAATTTTAAATTACATTGAGGGATTTATAGTTTCAAATTCCCTATTTGTTAAATTCAATCTAGGTATAATAGATTGGCTAGTTTTTGAATGGTGTTCTAAATTTTTTTCCACTAGAAAAAAGATTTTTACGTTGAATTTTATGTGGTACTTTAATTTCTAACTGTTGTTAAATTGATTGAGGAATAGTTTTAAGTAAAATACAAAATTTATTGTTATTTTACCCTTTTTGGGTATTGAAATAAAATAAGAATTGTGGTTTTAAAAATACAAAGTTTTTATTAGTAATTGAAGTAGTGATTTAAAATATCAAGTGTTTTGAAATTAATAAGAGAATAATTTTAAATAGAGTGAGATTCTTTAAAATTCCTTAACCTCACTTGGGAAATGATTTGAATTAGAAAGGGTATTTTAATCATGTTAGGGATTTTAATTAAAATTTTGTGGATTTTTGAAATGGTTATTTTAAAATTATTTTGAGTGAGTTATTCTTGAATATTTACTTCACATATATTTCAAGAGCTTTATTTTAAAGAATTGTCTTGAGTGGAACTTCAAACCGTTTAGAAGCTACTAGGAATTTTGAGTCTTTTGATAAATCCCAATTTGAAATTTTGAGTGATTTCAAAATGGTGTGGGTGATTGTGATAACCACTTGATCCTGTAGTTATATTATGAACATGGGGGGATATTTCATATTTATTGATGTTATTTGTGGACCAAGGGGAATGTTTTATATTTCATGTGTTATAGATGAAATTTGAAGGGGTTTTTGAGTATGAGGGTGTGGGAGGTGAGGTGTGAATACCTTATTTAATATATTAATCCATGGGGTTTATGATCTCCATTTAATACATTTCATAAGTAGAAATATTAGTACAAATAGTGTGTTCACTAGGGGGTTCGACTTGATAGACCAACTATGCCAGTGGAATTGAGCATGATTGTTACAATAAGAGACATAATTTTAGATCTTATTGTGCCTCCTAGTACTGTTGTGCATCTGGGAGGGTTATCTTTGGTTTGTTTGATGGGACAATTAAGGAAGAGATAGATTCTTCTATTCTATCCCAGGGATCATTTTTGTAGTTTATACCATTGTAGTAGTCTAAATAGGTTTCCCATGACATTGATATCCTTTATAGAATGAATTAGGGTATTCCAATGTTTATGACATTTTTGGTGTTGATTAGACTATGGTATCTTTATTATGTTTGGTTTATTTATCATGTTTGTTTTATTCTAGGTAATATTATTCGCTAATAATTTTTGATTAATGGTTTTATTCACTTTTAAATTGTTTTTTGGAAAGGATTTGGAAATTGGATTTGAAATAGAATGTGATGTAATTTTGGAATTGGTATTTGGGAAACATTTTTAAGGAAGATAAAATGAGTTTTACTTTTTTATGTTCTTTTTGAAAAGGGTTATATTTTTTTGATTTAGAGTGTTTTGGAAAAATGGTTTTGTATATTCCATTATTTCTTTAATAATAATGTGGAGGTGTTTTATAAAAAGAATCTAAGGCCCATGAAATGTGTTTTTGAAAGGATTGTTTTCATTTAAGAAAAATAAAAAAAATTTCAAGTGTGATTTGGATTTTTCAAATTTTTTGATTGAAAACATATTTCCAATTGTTTTTTTAAACAAGAATATAATGAATTTTATTTTGTAATAAATTCACAAACTATGTGTTTCTTACCCAGTACAACGAGTTTCTCTCACACACTGCATACAAAACTTGATGTATAAAGATCTAATTTATTTGTTCTCAGATACCATATATTTGGCCTCCCTTATATTGTGATGTGGGTTTTTTTTAGGTTTTTTGTCTTAGGATACAAATAATTACCATGGGCTACATAAATATTTCAAGTAGTAGTTTTATTTTTCTTTCACTTTTGGATTATATATGCATATACTATTTATCATTTATGCTTAGAGAAGATTATTCTTATTCATTTATGTTATGATTATTATTTATGTTTCATGTACTTTTTATATATGTTCCCTTTAATATTTTTCAGTTCCAATTTATATTTCTTTCTTATGACACTTGTTTAGATTTCATTCCCAATGATCATGTTTAATGACCCTGGTAATATTTTCTAGCCCTAGGTGATCGAGAATGCATCCTAGGTATGTCCTAGACTGGTTATGTTGCATGATGTATGGATGACCAAGTTTAGTTCACAAAAAAATATTATCAAATGATGAACTATGGTTATTTGGGATGTGGCTGTATAGTCTAGAGAATAGGATCATCATCATAGATCTGATGAAGTGTGCAAAAAAGTTCTTGGCCTGATCTTCATTACCTTAAAACTTGAGTTTCCATGGGTGTTTCAATATTGAGTCTAATTTTGTCTTTATATTTAGATATATTTAAAGATTTTTCATATTTTTGAAATATTATTTGATCCATGTTGAGTGTATTAGTGATTTTGGGGATTATTTTGAGTTTCAGACAGAAAAGAGATGAATGAACCAAGGATACATGATTAATATGCATAGTTTCTTAAACCATGTGATAACCATACAAAATGTCTCTAGAACCATAAAAGTCCTTGTTTTATATTTGGTACATAGTTTACCAACCAGTTCACCCAAACCATACACAGTTCATTTTCTCCATCCTATTTTTTGTTTTTCCTCTCATGATCCTCAGATTGATTCCAATGGAGTGTTCCATTGGTGTGATTTGTATTAAGAGAGTTTTAATGAGTTTTTTATGTTAATTAATATGATTTTAGGTTTTTTTAATTTATATTTAAGCTTTAATGATTGGTTTTCTCCCTTGGGGACTTTTTACCCTGTGATGGGAATCTTTTTTGGGGTGTATAAGAGGAAATTATTATAGTGTTTTTTTGAAAATAAATTTTCAACAGTTATGGATTGGTATTTTTTTATTAAAGAAAATTTAGGTTTTGTTTTACTGGTTATAAGTATGAACTTTGTGTGAAGATCCATTTTAACTTATAATGTGTCATTTTGTGAAGGATATAATTCCTAAAGAGGGATGTTTTAAGAATTGGTTAGTAAAATAATTTTTAAGAATGTGATTTCATTCAAATATAGTTTTTAAATTTAATTTAAGGTGGAGAAAGGGTTTAATACCCAATGGATTTAATATTCAATTTTAATTCTTATATAGGTTTTTAAAAATATTAATATTTTTTGAAATAGATTGTAAATATTTTTTACTAGAGTTTGATATTTCATTTTTTGAAAATATGTTAGATGATTTAAAAAAAATAAGGGGGTTTAGAACTTTATTTAAGTGATTTTGAGACAAGAGAAATTCAATAACTGTTTTAAATATTTTATAAGGGGTTTTATGGAAAATTTTTGGGTTTGAAATGATATTATAAAATATTTTTAGAAAATTTTATTTTAAAATATATTTTGAAATGGGAATTCCTATGGGGATTTGAAATGAGTGATTTTGATTTGTCACCTTGGTTATGGGACCACTTGTTTCATTTAAGAAGCATGAAAATTTAAACTCTTATATTGTGTTGATTTATATGTGCCTCCCAGAATGGTCTTAATAGAAGTTAGAGTGTTGTTCCAAGGAGTTCTATTTATGTGGTTTCTTAAATTATTTGGGTTTGAACTTTTTAGTTCTTGACCCCACCCAGAATCAAAGTGGAGGGGTAGATCCAAAATAAATTTCACATATAAAACTTTTAAGGTTAGTTCCCTTAACCCTTTTCATGATGGATTAGTTATAATGGTTTGTATTTACCCTTTGTGAGTTCATTTTGGGAATGAGACTTTGGTAAAGAAGTCCTATGGGTGATTTCTTGGGATCTTATGTGATCACCTTGATTGGTTGTTGGTTTTGGGGAACTCATTGTTTTTATATGTTTTTAAGATAGTTGTTTTTTCTCCTTGGGATGGTAATGAGTTTCTATATCAGTGTGTGGACATTCTATATTTTTTGGATACCTTTGAGTTTTGGAATTTGGTGCATGTCTTGTTATTTTAGTTCCTTTATTTTGTGGCTTCTAATGTTTCTTATACGATGAATATTTTGAGTTAGTTTTCTTGTTTATTTGGGTATGAGTGAAAAATGGGTTAGTTCATGGGTAATTAGGTTGGATGTTACCTTTGAGGTTTTTAGAACTTTGTTGTGATATTTTTATGGGGTTTTCCATGAGAAAATGTTATAATATTGAGGCTCTAGTTTACCTATAGAGTATGGTAAACTAGCTCGAACACCCATGTTGTTTCTTATTGTAATATTCTTATGTGATATAACTTATAGATGTGATTCATATAAAGATTGGTGGTGGCTTGATCTTTGTGGGTGTTGATCCCTTTATGGCCAAGTTTCCTTTAGGATATATTTTCCTTATGTGTTAGAATGAGTTATTTGGTGATCATTTGTTCTTGATGGATTGGGTGAATTCTAAGGAAGTTCTTAGAGAAGCATCCTCTAATGGAAATTTTCATTCAGGGAGTGTTCTTGATTTTTTACCCCATTTATGATATTTCTAAATGGTGGGGAGACCGATTCTTGGACTCTAACTCATTTGGATATTATATGTGTTATCATACCCAACCTCAACTTGGGGATATTTCATGTTTTTGTGTAAAATATGATTTTTATGGAGGCAACATTAGTTTTTAAGAGTTTAATTCATTTAATTTTCTCTAGTTGTCTTATTTCTAACTCACCTTGTTCCATATGGTTTTCTTGTGACTCATTCTAATTAATTTTACTTTGACTAAGGAATTTTTTTGGGGTATAAAGTGAAACAGTGGGGATATTTTAATACCCAATGTCACACTAAGATTGATTCTATTAAATTATCTTAATTAATTTAAGAGGAATTTAATTTGTTGGATGTTTTTCCTTTTAATTTAAATTTCATAAAAAAAATTTATTTGGTGGATGGTTTGGGGAATAGGTTTAGAGGTAACAGTGAAGGTACCCTTATGTGGAGAAGTTTCAAGTTAGTTTTGATTATTCATCATTTGGCCTATATGGGAATAAAAAACATTAGGGTGAATCATATTAGTAATAATGAATCACTTCCATTACTTGAGTTTTCTTAGTTAACATCTTTTAGAAAATTTAGAAAACCATGAGATAAGCATATAATATGGATATGTGGTTGGACAGTGCTGTTCAACATGGTTGGTGCAAAGGTATTTGAATTGTGTGAGTCCCCCATGAGAATGCATGAATTGGTGGGTTTTACATCCAGGATAAACCTCACAAATGCTACATGGTTTACCAAATAATGTTGGAAAACCATGTGAAGTGCCTATATGTTAATATTTTTTAGCTATTCTAGACTTTACGCTACTATAATTTAATGGAGAACATTTCCATATATCTACCTCTTATTTATACATTCCAGGGCACACCATGGTAAGTCTCTCATACCATTTCCTTTGGATTTTGAAGCCCTTATGACTTTATTTATTGTTAATTACTTCATGGTAATACATTTTATCTTATTAGTTATCCTTCGCAACCTTTTCCTATGGTTTTTCTCTTCCATAGAAACACTAAGAGATACTGAGGTTTATTTTTGAGTTATAGGTGATTGATTCATGGGTTTTTTAGGTCTTGTTTTTGGTCCCTTGATTCTTATTGGAGTATTTTGTATTATAGGATATGAATTTTTACTCGATTGACATTGAATAGAGGTAGGTGGTTTTGTGAATTTTCATAAATTTAAATTTCATTTAGTGCTTGATAGGTTAAATTGCAATATTTGTTAAATTAAATCAATCTGTGATGGATTGTTTGGGGTTTTAAAGGTGTTATAAATGATTTCATAGTTGTAAAATGTGTTTTAATTGTTATTTAAATTGATCCTTGAAATGATAAGTATTGATAAATTGTTTTAGGATTGTTTTTAAATTAAATGTGTAATTTATAGTGATTTGACCTCTTTTGGGTTACAAAGTGAGATCAAAAGTGTGGTTTTGAACATATTGAGTTTTTATTGGTAATTAAATTGTTGGTTTAAGATTTTTAAATTTAATAGAGAAGATTTTTTATTAGAGTATAATGTTTTAAAATTCATTGACCGCTTTTGAATCATGATTCTAATTAGAAAGGGTATTTTAAAGACATTGGGTATTTTAATAGAAAATATGTAGATTATTAAAATGGTTCATCAAAATGGTTTTGAGTGAGTTATTTTTGAATATTAAATATAAATTTATTTAAAGATAATTATTTTAAAAAATGGTTTTTAGTAGGGCTTTAAACCATTGAGAATTTATATGGCATTTCAATTATTTTGATGAAAGATCTCTTGGATATTTGGGTGATTTCTAAATAGTGTGGGTCAGTGTGAGACCCTTTTGAATCCCTTATTATATTATGAGGTAGAGGTGATATTTATTTTTTCATTATCAAATTTTTGGCCCAAGGGTCATGTTGTATATATCTTATGTTACGGATAAAATGTGATGGATATGCCACTTGTGGGGGTGTAGAGGTGATGTGTGATTTACTACGCTGATATATTGATGTATATGATAACACAAATAAATTTGATACTTTTCATGGGAGTCTTAGGGGACTAAGTATAGGTTTGGGCAAGTTCAATACCTAGTTTAAATAGTGCACCAACTTGGGAGTGTAACCCACTAGACTAAGTTAGACAATGGAATTGAGCATGTATTTAAGACTATGGTAGATATAATGATAGATTATATTGGCTTGTGGTTGTATTTTTTACCAATTTGGTGTATATTTTTTTAGTTCTATGAGAATAAAAATGATGTAATATATTTAGTGGTGTCAGCATAGAGATCATGTTTCCAATATATACCATTATACTTCGATAATTTGGCATGTTTGTTTTATTCCAGGAACTATTCTTGTTTACTCTTGTTTGAGTGGTGGGTTTATTCAAATTCATATTGGTTTATGAAAATTATATTGAAAGTGGGTTTGAAAAGAAATTTATTGATATTTACAAATGGTTAATTGTGAAACATTTTGATAGTGTATAAAATGAGTTTTAGTTTGTTACATTGCTTTTAATAGATGATCCACTTTCAGCAATTTAAAGTGTTTGGAAAAAAGTATTTGATACTTCATTTATTTCTTTTAGAATAATTGGAATATTTTTTATAAAAAAGGTCCAAGTCCTGAGAAAAGTTTTTTTAATGTTATTGTTTTAATTTAAAACAAATAAAAACATTCAGTGAAATGTTTGAGTGTGATTTGAATTTTGAAAACATGTGGATTGAAAACCCATTTCCTATTGTATTTTTTAAACTAGAAAAAATTGAATTGTATTTTGTACGAATTGCACAGACTATATGGTGCTTACCTATTGGGACCAATTTCCATCACACCTAGTATACACCACTTGGTGTATGCAGTTCTTATGGATTGGTTCTTAGCTACCATGGATTGGGCCTCTTATGTGTTGGGATATAGTTTGTTTAGGATGTTTGGCTTTGTATTCTGAGAGTGACCATGGTTTACCTATAGATTTTAGGTAGATGATTTATTTTTCTTTCCATTTTGGGATGTATATGTATTTTCTATTTAACTAACACTCTTAGATCTTAATATATGGTAACCTTTAAATAAGTCAATCTATTCAATATATTTCACCACACGAAACACTGATCCTAAATGAAACCTTGATATATTTAGAAAAAATATAAATATTTATGTATAAACCTTAAAACCTATCCATTAAATTTTAGATAATTAATTTGAGTAACCTCTTTATAAAATATTGTATAAAGAAAATAAAGGTTTCATTTAATATAAATGAAATTAAATTAGTTTACTAAAATTACTAATAAGATTATTTATTATTTAGAAATGTATTTTTCTAAAAAAGTCATTCTATGTGATATGCATTTCTATTTCAAGAAACATGTGATTAATGATTATAAATTATTTATTATATTTATAATTTATTAACACAATTTTTTTTAAATGATATTAAATAAGAATAATAATAGTTAATATTTGAAAATATCATTTTCCCAAATAGACGATTTTCCATTATATTATATGTTTTTATTCAAAATTATAATTTAAAAATTTTAGGATTTGAGTTTGAAAAAATTATTATATTTTTTTGGATTTTGAATAACAATTGTTGAATTTGTGGGATAATCATGAAATAATTGGTTTTTAGGTGAATTATAAACAATACTGATTTTGCTAATACCATCACATTTATACGAATTATAAGTTTTTTAACCTTATTGATATAAAGAATATATATTTATAAATTAAAATTAAGTATTAAAAAAATACCGTGTTCAATTTACAATACCCAAGAATATCATTTTAGATAATTAAGTAATATTTTATGAAAACTATTTTTCATCTGTTTCTTTAATTTAATTTATTAATGGGGAAATTAGGTTTTTGATTTATTTTAACTTTAAATTACTCTTCATTTAAAATTAAAATTATTTGTAATATTATTATAATTAACAACTTTGATAATTTTTTTCTATACATAAACATTATGCTTAAAAATATGTTTTTTTAAAAAAACACGGTTTTACATGTTATATGTGATAACATTAAAATTAATTTTCATAATTTTGGAAATTTAATTTGGTAAATAGACCTAATATTTGATGTCACTATTTTAATATTATTTTATAAGTACAATTTCATTTTTATGTATACAAATTTGATTCCATGGTTAATGCTAACTACCACGTTAATGGTGAAAAGGTTACTTTTGAATTCTCATAATATTGATGAGTAATTTTTACCTAATAAATTACATTAATATATTTTAATTTATGAATCTTATATCATGTTTGAACATATATATAATATATTAATACTAATGTTTTTAATTAATAAAAAATAATATTAAGAACACTTAATGGTAAAAACAACCTTTTTCTACAAAATAGTATTTCTATATATAATCTTTTTTAATTAAAAAATTAATTTCATTATATTTAAAAATTTATTTTGATTAAAAAGAGATTATATTTAGGTTCAGCACATAAAAATTAGGTAGAGGGGCCACCTTTTACATTTTATAAGATAAAAAGTCACTTAGTTAAAAACTAGTTATCATAGTAAAATGAATGGTAAAGAGAAAATTCATTGTTATCTAGTCCCAAAATCCATATTTTTACACTCTTGATCCATTTTACAAAGAATAGTGTCATGAAATTATTCTAATGTGATAAGTGTTTCCAAAATTACCCTTTTCTTCTCTTATAGAGGATACCACTTCTACCCTTTAAAAGTTAAAATTCACCTTCAAATTAATCCTTAATACAATACCAATTTTATAAAACTATAAACCACTATAACTTCCTAATTCCCATAGTCATAATAATTTAGTGTATGCACTTAAATTATAAGGAGTATTACTTGGAATGATCAAGTCTTCGACATAAGTATTATCTCATTCTTAAGTTTTTATTCTTAATCCAACTCTTCCGAATATCATATCACTATAGAATATAATGACTTAAATATCATTAGTATACTAATATGGTGTTCTATTAATGGTATAATGCTTGTTTATTAGTCTACACACACATATAAAAACAATGGAATGTCAATCGGGCGTGTGGGCGAACTACCACCTCTTTGAAGGACCGTTTTTCAGTTTTCATCTACATTTTCATTATTTATCCAAATATATTAAAATATAATTAACTATAATAAAAAATCAAAATATTATAATTATGATTATATTATAATGATATTATTTCAAAATAAACACTCCTTAACTATACTAACACATCATGTTAAAGTGTGTTCAATTTTGGGTCAGTTGAACTACCTACATGAATGAGGATATAGAAATATTTAATGGATGAATATGGGAATATAAATAATAATATTATTATAATATAGTTATCAAATAATTATTTTTATATAGTTCTGGAAACATTCTATTAATTATTTACCTTATTTTTAAACTATCATATTTGTTCCCTAAAATCACTAAAATAGCCCAAAACTGATTCCATTTTCATGCATCATGTCTAAAAAACTTTTAGAATGATATAAGAGATCTATAAATCAATATAAATTATATATTAAATTAAATTAAATTATATATTAATAATTAAATTGGTGTCAAATAATGGTAAATGATATCATCATTATAAAATGTGCGCAAATGGTGAATGTTTTTAACACCCCATGGTTGGAATAAGATATAACCAACCAATAAAACCGTAATAAATTTTTTTAAATGGGGTATAGAAAAAGTAATATATATTAATAAGGTTATGAAATATATGATTAAGGTAGATATTTTTTTACATGAGTCTAGTGTGTCACCAATTAAGAAAGTAAACAAGTTAAGGGTTTTCATCTCAAATTCCTCTCTTTGAGACATATTTGGTATTATGAACCTAGTTTCATTTATTTGGTCTATAAAATTCCTATTTGAGATATAATATCACAAATTATATTTTAATCATGGTATTTTAATTTCAATTACAAGACCTATCTTTCTATAATTTTTGATTAAAATGTTACTGAAGTCAAAATAGTTCTTTGTCTCAAACATTTATTCCTTCAGAAATGATTATGTTATGAACAATGTTTTCCTATGAATGATGTATTCAATACCCATGTATGAATCCTTATCATATATTTTCTTATTCTTGGGAAATAGTAAACTAAATTAATCCATTTTCATTAAATGTATTTTGAATCATGTGTTACCTTAGTTTTAAGGCCTTTTGGCAACTCAATTTTAATTCATTGATTTGTGATTGTACTATTTAAAAGTCAGGTACATTATATAGATTGATTATATTATACATTATTATATTTTTTGAATATTAATGTACATTTATACCACATAATACAACTTTTTTAAATATTTCATACTTTAAAGAGAATGTTTCTCATAATGAATACTGATAACAAAAGTCTATTTTTCTTGAGCTTTAATGTTTCTTCTTAAAATTATTTCTCCCATGCTTAGCCTATCGAATATTTCATTATATGAAAATTTCTATACCTCTATCGGAAAAATATATTTTTATATAATGGAATATTTTTTACACTTTTTAAATTGTGGGTTTTGAATAAAGGTATATTTCAAGATATTAAAAAGGGTTTTTTATATAACTTTCACATTTTTATCTTCCTATATACATTTATACAAGATAAAATTATGTATTTTCATATCCCTATTATTTTAATAATATTTTTAAAAGTAATTATTTTCAAATATTTTTCACTTCAACTTTTGAAAAATACTTTTGGAAGTGACCCATAAATTTCTATTTTACATCAATATCAAAAATATTTTCTAAAAGTTATTTTAGGGTTTAACTTACAATTCCATTTTAATTTTTAAAATTATTTACCCTAATTAGGATTATGTTTCACTATTTATAAAAGAAGATATATTTATACTTTGGTGGAATTAAATCATGGTACCAAACATTCTATTTTCTGATCCCTTCATGGGTGGTATTGTTCAATACTTCTTTTGCTAGGATATTATTCATCTATGTTAACGTACTTCTATATTTACTTTATATCATTATGATTATGTTATTTTTAAAACACCCAAGTTCTTTCTCTTGATGTGTTATGATCATGTAAAATATTTTATTGACTTGGAGAAAAGTATATCTAATTTTTATGTTGTTATTCCAATACAGATGATTATGGGAAAGTTGGCTATGTATTATTTAACCATACACCTTATTCTGTAGGATGGGTTATAACCATGTTATATATTTTATTGAAATGAGGAAAATTATTTAAATTATTAATGATCATTGAAAACTAACATAGGTTGATTATGCGTTAACATTATGTATTATTCACTATACAAACATCCATGTTTTTATTCCTCTAGAGGCTCCTAAATGAATGAAATAAAATATATGGTTGAATCTTATAGTGACTGAGTTGGACTTAATAAAGTGATGGATGAGACCCAAAATTATATATCCACTTGATGAATCTATAGGAATCATGGGATAAAATAGAATGGTTTTTGGTGTATACCATTTCCCATTTCAGTATAGTGTCTTTAAATAAGGCCTTGACCGCATGATTTTGATGTGTGACATTATTCATGACATCAATATGAGATCTATATTATTGATATCCATTTTTTTATTTTAATTGATATATAAATTTATATTATTTATTTTATTATGTCATTATTTAGATTATTTATTTCTTCCATATTATGTATACCACGCTTATGTTTTTTTACAACTTTAGTTATATATTTCCCTTACTAAGTGTTTAATATCACCCTATTCTTATGTTTCCACTCACCAAGTTATAAAGAAAACCAATAAAAGTGATATGCTCTGAAGGATATAAAGTGTTGGAGAATTTGTGGGAGATAATGAAGACTCCTTATAGATTTAGTATTTTATAACACAGTGGAAAAAATACATTAATTGTAAGAGACATAGTATTAATTACTTTATGTATTTTATATTTCTCTAAAGATATAAACCTAAAAGGTATTGGGAATATATTTAATGTCATATTTTATTTAAGTTATTTAATTATGATATTGTTATGTCGAATAATCTATAGTATGTATCGAATCCAGTATATAATGTATGTGTTTATAACACCCGATCCTAGAGTGTGGTTCAAGGGAGTCACAATTGGTAATAGGGAAGATTTTAGAAAACTTTAGAGATTAAGATTTTTGTTGTTTATAATTTATGGTTTAATATGTTTAGGATGATCATAATTTCAATGGTATAGATAAAATTTTTGGAAAATAAATGATTTAATGTTAATGTAATAATGTATATTTAATTTTGGTATTAGGATATGATAAATTTAGTGAAAAACTTTGGGATATGTCTTAGTGAGAATTATAAGTATTATATAACATCTTGATGTTCTGTTAAAGAAGAGATTGTTTGTTTCTACTAGAAATTATATTCATGTTTGGATGTTACATGTGGATAAAGGCTATTGCACAAATGTACTTAGGAGTAATATCGTTGAAAAGGGAATATTATATATTAACTCAATATCCACCTGGTGCGTGATAAAGGGGCCTAACTGCACACTAGATTAGATACTCTTTGCAGATATTCTATGGTTTATTCAATTTTATCTAATGTATCATTATAAAGTAGTTATTTTACAATTAAATTAAAGGATTAGAATAATAAGTACAAAATAATAAAAACTTAAAGAAAAGAATATTGAATTGGAAGTATCAATGGATAAAATGAATGTGTCACCCATGAAGACATATTAGGATTGAGTTTTCCTATTCATACGATCACTTTAATTGATTTTATTGATCACCACTTTGGGTTTCAGTATTTGGTTTAATAAATATCACAAAAATAAAGATGAGAAATGTATATACCTAGAGGAACTATGTCTTGTAACTGAATAATGTACTATACTTAAATGGTTGATAATCATATTGTTTTCATATTATAAGGGAAAATATTTGTTTTTAAGTCTTATATAAGTCAGTGAAACTAAAATTTTAATATAAATTAAATCTAGAAAATATAAGCTAGTGAATGATATTTATTGATGAAATTCTGGTATTTTATAATTTTTTTGAGGTTTATATGAAATATATAAGGATTGGTCTTGAGTTGTTTTATTTTAACGGAATCAAAACATATATTAAATGGTATTAATAACATTCAAAAGTGATTTTATGAAATATTTATATTATTAGAGATAAATATTATAGAACATATGATTGATGTATGTATATCTCTTATGTTTAATATAAGATTGATATTGAGATAATAAAGGTTGGTTTTCTTTTGAATAATTAAGTAAGATAGTATTGGTGACCTTGGGATTGATAATTGATTCAAGATATTTTTGTTTAATTTTATTGCATTTTTGGGATTATGATATATATTGATAGGTGTGTGACCTTATAAACTAGTGTTTAATACCATTTAAGGGTTAAATATAGAGTTAATTTTTATAGGAATATAAAAAATCGCTATGGTTTATTAATTTAGAGATTTAAATGGTTTTAGGAAAGGTATGTTATGGAGAATATATGACTCGGGAGATTTATGTTAGCCTTAAAGTTCAATTTTCTGAGGATGTTATCCTCCAGATTTTCTTTTATCTCTATGAATTGAAAAGGGAATCTTCATTACTGAATCTAAATTTGGTGTCTCATTTAAAAAAGTGTCAACCCTTAGTGGACTTCATTGACAAGATTTTTTTTGAATCATATGGTTTAAATGATAGGGTGATCGTTGGGTTTGTAGAATTATTTCATTTTTTGATCATTTTTACTTCTAAAGAAGACATCATATCATCCTAGTTGATCATCCCATTTGCTTTTTTGAGTTTTCACTTCTTTCTTTTCTACTGGTATTTTGAGTTTCACCTCAAATGAGATCTTCCCTTCACATGGATTTGGAATTCTCTACCCTGTATGCCTCTTCCATTTCATAATCTGACATTTCTCATGATGATTGGAAATAAAATGTGCCATTTATTTTATGTTGAAAATTGTAGCCAAGCAAGAAGTCATCCTATATCTCTTCATATATATGTAGATATATTTGTATCCAAGAAACCAGTGGAATTTCTCTGTATTGATATTAAGGGGTATAGACTCTGGAAGAAAAATATTTATTTTGAATCCTAGGTCAACTTCTACTCTTCATGTAGCCACCTGGGTCATGATTCTTCTACCCATCGACAAGGGTCATTCGTTGATCATGATAACCTCGTAGTTAGTAAGTTGTATGATGAGGGAGCTACTGATATTGATGCTCAATATTAGGGGGACATGAATATTTTTTCAGAACCAAAAATTACATACATATTTTCTAGTTTGAAGCATGGATTAGAATGAGCTAAGTTAGGGATATTGACCATGGGAGTGGCTAGATTGAATTCTTACACTATTGTTACCACCAATAACCATTTAGTGTCTTATGATTCCAAAAAATAGGAGGTGAGGGTAAATGGTAGGTGGTTGATGCCATCACTAGTGGTTTTTCTTATCTTTGACACTGAGGTATAATTCTTTCTCCTATTGTAGACCTTTTCATCTTTGAGTGAAAATAATCATAAGATGCATGGGTCTTCTAGCCTGCAGGTTCCCTCATGCTTGATACAACTACAAAAACATTTCAATACATTGAATAGATATTATGAGGACGATGCTATCACTTAAGGTTAGAAACCATTTATTTCAAAATTCAAAAGAAAGCAATATGGTTAAAGAAAAATGGTTAACTATGAGATGAGTGACAAAGATACTAACTCCCTTCTATATTCAGATTAAAAAAAGGACCACAATGTGTTATTGAATATTGGTCTTAGGTTGAGGAATTAGAAGAATAGACATTATAATTATGGAGAATTTGCTTCCAACAAGGGGAAAAGAATAATAAAACTAAAGGACAACTCAAGTTTACAAAAACTTATGGTCACTAGATAAACGGGAAAATATATTGAATATTAGGGAGTGGTAAGACCACCTGTAGTAACAGTAGAACAATTTGTTACATAATTTTATGTTAAGAATATGTTGAAAATTTCCACAAATGGTCCTGAGGATGGTACAAACCACAATCAGTTTCCCTCAAATTAAGAGATACTCCCTACTTATGTGGCTATCTTAGAAACCACACTGGTGGAAGTAATGAATGGATTAAACTCAGAAGGTCCTATAATGAATAAAGAAAATAATTGAGAAAACCCTAGGAGAGGATAGTTAGTTGGACCCTTGGAAGAACCGGTCACTATCAAACCTTACACTTTCATCCTTCTCATTAACTATAAGGAATGAATGGTAGAATGTGATTTTATTATCAAAGATTATAAGGATGACCAAATAATTATGCAAGAAAGATTTTTTAAAGTAATAACCAAGAAGAAAATTACATGCATTAATACTTATCCCCATATTTTACTTTAGGGATGAATGAATCAAATATCAGTATGTAGGATTTCATTAAAACTAGGTAAAAGAAGGATTACTAACCTGAGGAGTTGATTCATGAGGATCCTAAGTTGGATAAATTCTCTATTATCTAAATCCTTCTTCAGTTAAAAGATTATAAAATTATAATATTACATTGGGAGGGGAAAATATTTATAGTCTTGGGTATGAAACTCTAGTCCTCTATGGTGTTGTGCAGGTTCTGTGGTATGGTGGTAGCTCTATGTAGATTGGGTGGAAGTTTCAGTGGGTCTTGATGTTTATTAAGATTTTTTTCAATTTTATATAGATGCATAAAACTGATTATAGACTTTTATAATCAATGATTCACTTCACCCTCCCCACTGTGAGTTCTTGACATCTTTTGGTTGTTCTTTTCTTCATGTATAGTGTATAATGCTCTGGTAGAGATGCTGTTTAGGATCTTAAATATCTATTAAAAGTGTTTTTTTGAAATAATAAAAATATACTAGTCTTAATGGTTATATGATTAGGCTATATATGTATGGTTTTATGATTGTATTAATGGATAATGTTTTTTAATAAATATAAGTAACTTGATATAGCCAAAGAGTGTATGTTAGATGTCATATTAGAGTCTATACCCTAATTGACGAATATGATAAAAATACCCTCATCTAATTTCTTAAATTAGTAATAAATAAAATTGTGGGGTATTAATTTATTTAATGTGGGATAATTCAAGACCCCAAGATCTCAATATATGACAACCTTTGAATAATTACAACACATGCATCACTAAACATAAAAAAACCATGATATATTTATATAAAATATAAATAATTACGTATGACTATTAAAATATATCCATTTAATTAATTGGAATGAATATTATTAAACACTTTATGAAATATATGTATAAAGAAAATAATGGTTAATTTTAATATAAATGAGATTCAATTGGTTTTTTTAAAATGACTTAAAAGACCATTTATTGTTTAGAAAATAGTTTTTCTAAAAAATTATATTCTATGTGATAATAACTTATATTTCAAGATCTATGTGATTAGTAATGGTAAATTATGGTTTATAGTAATAATTGTTTAACACCAATTTAGTTAGTAAATGATATGAAATAATAATAATAAGTGTTAATGTTTGAAAATGTTATTTTCTAATTAAGTCTGTTTTAATTATATTATATGATTTTATTCAAAAATATGATTTATAAATTATAGGTTTCTAATTGGATAAAATGTACACTAGTTTTATATTTAGATTAAAAATATAACTTTAAAATTGTTTTTTTTATTTTTTCTGAAATAATTATTTTTTAGGTGAGTAATGAAAAATACTGATTTTTCCAATACCATTAATTTTGTATGAATTCAAATATTTTGAAACCTTTTTAGTTTAAAAAATATATATTATAATATTGAAATTAATCATTTTAAAATTATATGTTAAATTTATAAAAAATATTAATTTCATATTAGAAAAATCAAGTAATATTTTATGATAACCATTTATCGTTTGTTTATTTAGTTAGATTTATGCGTGGAAAAATTATGTTCAGGATTTATTTTATTTTCATGTAAATATTATTTGAAAAATAATAGTCTTTTGAATATAATAATAATTAAAAGTTTTGATAATTTTTTTATATATAAAACTTATTCATTAAAATACACTTTAAAAAAAATGGAATTTTATGCATTATAAGCGCTAACATTAAAATTACATTTTCTTCTTATAGAAATAAAATTTAATAAAATGCTTTTAATATTTTATATAATCATGATAATGTTATTTTATAAGTATAATTTAAATTTTATTCATAAAAATTAGATTACCATGGTTAATGCTAATTAACACATTAACAATGAAATGGTTATTTTGAATTATTTTAATGAAGCCATGTGATTTTTATCAAATAAATTATACTAATATAATTTAAATTATGAATATAATATTAAATTTAAATATATATAGATATAGATATATAAATACTTACTTAATGGTTAATTAATACTAAATAACATTAAGAACACTTTATGGTAAAACACCATATTTTTTATAAAAACAAGTTTTCTATATATAATCAGTTTTAATTGAAAATATAATTTTCTATAGTTTATAAATTTAATTAGATTAAATGGATATTTTACTTAGGCTCATCACATAAAAATTAGTTAATATGGGATACCTTTTATATTTAATGATATATAAAATTACTTATTTAAAAACTTGTTAGCATAGTAAAATAAATTTGGGTAGAGGGTTAAAAGTATAAATAAAAGCCTTAACTCACTGTTAAATTACCTAAAATGAATTAATGAGGGTATTTTAGACCATATATTTTACCAAAATCTACATTTTTATGATTTTGATCCATTTACCCTAGAATAGCGTAATGGAATTCTTAAAGAATGACGAGTGCTTCCAAAAGTTCCATTTTCATCTATTATAAAAGGATACCTCTTGTACCCCTTAAAAGTTAAAATTCACCGTATAATTACTACTATAAAACATGAAATATTTTTTCACTACAACCCAATACAATTTAATCAAGCCCTTTGTTACACTAACTTAACACAATCCCTTAAATTCCAAAGAGTATTACAAGGAAATATCAAGTCTCCAATGCAATTATTACCTCCACCCTATGTTATTATTATTATTATTACTATTAAAATATATTTATTACATAATAATATAATTAATTAAGTATAATTATTATGATTAAATATTTTTATATTAATGTTATAAGCCCTTTCTGTTAATTTCTATAGACTTTGAAAAGCAAAGGAACATCAATCATGTGTGTGCATAGACAACTGGATCCATGATGAACTACTGTTTCTCATCTAGATTTTAATATTTATCCAAAAAATATTCAAATATGATTAAAAAACAAAATAAAAATTATATCATTATTATTAAGTTATAATTATATAATTTCAAAAAAAAACACCTCCTTAACCATACTCACCCACCGAGTTAAAGCGTGTTGAAGTTTAGGTCGATTTAATCTCCTACATGAACAATGCTATAAAAATATACCATGGATGAATATAGAAAAATAAATACTAATATTATTATAATATAATAATAAAATCAAAATTTTTATATTTTTATTTAAATACTTTATAAATTATTTAATTTTTTATTAATTTATCATTTTCATTCGCTAAAATCACTGAAATAGACCAACACTGATTCCATTTTCATGTAGCATAACTAAAATAGTTATAGAATTATATAAGAGTTTTATAAATAAATATAATTTATATATTATAGTATCTTAAATTATATATTAAATATGAACTTGGTATCAAATAATTTATAATGATATCATCATTATAAAATACGTACACGCAGTGAATGTTATTAAAACCCGATGCTTGTAATAGGAAATAAATAACCAATATACCGATAATAAATAATTATAAATTAGTCATAGAAATGTTAATAAATATAAATAATGTTTCTAAATCTATTATTAAGATATATATTATTTTTTACAAGAGTATATAGTGTCATAAATCAAGCATAGGAAAACGTTAAGGGTTTTTAACTCAAATTCCTCTTGTTGAGACATATTTAGTATTATGGACCTAATTTCATTTATCTGGTTGGGATATGTTATAATGAATTATATTTTAATCATTTAATTTAAACTTCAATTATAATCCATAGATTTTAAGTTGTTTTGATTAAAACTTTGCTCAAGTCGCAAGTGTTCTTTGTCTAAAACTTTAATTCCTTGAGACATATTTACATTAAAGACCATGTTTTATTTTTAAAAGTGTATTCATTGAAAATGGATATCTAGTTATCATATGTTTTTATATTAATAAGAAATAATAATATAAATTTATTACTTTTAATCAAATGTATTTTTAATCGTTTGTTACCCTAATTGTGAGGCCTTTTGGTAACTCAATTTTCATTAAATGTGTTATGATCATCCTTTGTGATTTCAAAATTGGGTACATTCTATCAATTGATTACAATATATTATATATATTGAATTTATTTTATTTTAAGGTAAAATTATACAACATAATACACCTTTTTTTAAATATTTCTTACTTCAAGTATTATATTTCTCATAAAAATATTGATAACTCAATTCACCTTTCCTTGAGTTATAATCTTTAATCATGAAATTATATCTTAAATGTTTGGGTTATCCCACCCTAATATTTAATTTAATTTTAATTTTTATTCCTATATAGGTAAAAATATATTTTCATACAAAATAATTTTGTCTTGCTCTTTTTACAATGTTAGTTTTGAATAAAGGTATTTTTCAAGAATTAAAAAGGATTTTTCATTTTACTTAAATATGTTTTGTATTCCTATCCAAATTTATCCTAGATAAACCTTATGAACTTTAAATGTCCTATTATTTAATATTATTTTTAAAGTTATTTATTTTCAAATATTTTTCACTCAAATTTTGAAAAAAACTTTTGGAAGTGGCTTCTCACTTCCTGTTTTTTGTTAATGTAAAAAATGTTTTCTAAAATAATTTTTTAGTTTTCATTTCATTTATTTTTCTTTTAAAAAATATTTTTACTAAAAGGGTTTATGTTAAGATATTTTTAGCCTAAAATATATTTATCTTTTATGAGAATGAGCTCAGGGTACAGAAAAATCCTATTACTGATCCCTTCTCAGGTGATTCCCTTCAAGCATTCTTTTGAAAAGTTATTTTTCATATATTTAAACATCCTTCTATGATAACTGTATTAAAATGGGTTTATGTTATTTTAAATCCATATAACTTATTTATATTGATAGTTTATTGTCATTTTATCTCATTTATTTACAAGGGGAAAATTATTGGTGTTCCGTATGTTATTATTCCAATACAAATGATTTTAGTAAATTTGAATGTGTATTATTTAACCATCCAACTTCTTCCTCTACATAGGTTAAAATGATTTTATCCATTTTATTTTCATGTTGAAAATTATTGATATTATTGATGATTATTGACTACTAACATAGTTATATTATATGACATTTTTGGCCCGAATGGCCCGAAGGCCTTCTTTTTTATTGATTTTTGATAACCCCCCTTTTAAGGGATGAGGGGGAACCAGTACAAGACCCATAGGCCTAGAGATTACATGACCCATACGTCTTAGGAAAAAATAAAAAATATACTTGGAACTCCACATCCCAGCTTCTTCATCGTGATATCAACTCTCCACCTTCACATGACAATTTGGCAGGCTTCCCATGAAAGCATAGACTGGTCCTGATGGCAATTTCATACCCTCACTTTTTGAAAAATACAAATTTTTTTCCTAAAGTGAATGCACCTACTCTGAATCCCCATCTAAAGTATTCTCTTTGTAGAGTCTTCCTGATCATTTAAGCATAATTTCAAGTGGCCTGAAGGCCTTGAGGTGGCCTGAAGGCCTTGTAGTAGCCCGAAGGCCTTGAGGTGGCTTGATAGCCTTACTGTCCTGAAGGCCTTGGTTAAAACTAAGGCCTTAATGGGAATGAATTTTATTAATCGTATAATGAAATATATAATATTATTACTTATTTATAATGTATTATTTAATTATTTGTAAATAAGCTCATGATTTTTAGAAATCCATTTTATCGTTCAAAAATACATTTTCTTCAAAAATTGGTTTACATGATTTATATGAGTGAATATTGCAATTTTTTTTTTGGAAATTTTAGAAAATTTATTTTAAAAAATGAATTTTATTTTTGAATTCAAAATGTCAAAATTATCTTTTGGTGAATTTTTGAGAATTTTTGAAAAGATTGTTTTTCAATGAAAATGGAAAGTATTGATTTTTTTGTTTAAGTATTTAAAAATTAAAATAATATTTTAGATTATTTTTAAAATTTAATTAATTCATTTTTATTTAATATAATAGAATTATGGATTTTTAAATTAATTTTATACTTTAATTTTGTACAAACAGATATTATATTTTAAAAGGACATTTTCCTATAAAACCATTTTTATCTCATTTTTATGGTTTAATTTTAAATTAAATTATGAAATTTAAGTGAATTTATTTTTTTAAAATGTATTAAATATTTTGAATCAGTGGGTATAGACTTATAAAATAGGTGTCTTTTATTTTTGGTCAATATGAATTGCAACTTTAGTAATTTTTGATACCATAGTAAATGGTAAATCGAGTAATTAAAGTCAAAAATAAAATGCTATGGAATATAAAATCACCCTAAAAATTTTATTAATTTTATTTTAGTATTAAATTTTATAAATAATCATCCATTATTAATTTATTTGTAATTTTTGACCATTTTGGTGTCATTATAAACTTTATAATATTTTATTTAAAGAAAAGTAAAAAATGTCACACTCTTATTTCTAATAACTGTAATATTTTTTTCATGGGGTTAACCTAATGATATGTTGAGTTAGAAATATTAATTTTAAAGATAAAATATTTATATTAATCATGGTAATTCATTTTATTTTTTGCAAGGAAATAATTTACTTAAATTCTTAAACAACGCTTACAAAGTAATTATTCAATTAATGGAAAAATCACATTAATGTTATTAAAAATATTAAAAGTATTATAATTTGAGATAATTAATGTTATCCAAGAATTTTATACAATAATATGATGTGTTTGGGATGTATAATGTTTCTTATAAATTTTATTATTTTCTTGATGTTATTAAAATCGAAGTATTGAATAGTTCTAAAACTGACAATAGTGATATTTTATAATTAATAATATTTTATTAAATTATATAAAATTATTAAAATTATTATATTTAGAAACTATATTAATATATGGTTTATAAAATAAACTATACTGCATTTATGGTTCTTTGTTTCATTTATAGTAACTATACTGACCCTCAAAGTGTGAAATTCCTTGTTGTCATTGTAACTATGAAAGGGGTCAACATGGGGTTAAAACAAAATGAAAAAGGTAAAAAATAATAAAAACTAGAATAATTATTATTTTATGTTATTATTATGACCCATAGTTATCCTATATTCAAATTAAATTAGTTTGAATCCATTTTTAATTGAAAAGTAATTTATATTAATTTTATATTTTGAGAAATTCTAAGTATTCCCCACCTCTCTCTTATAGATGGGAAATACTTCTTCTCATTCCTTCACTCTTAAAGAACGATTTAGTTCTGAAAATACCTCACCATATACCTTTCAATAATCAATACCCTCATTATAGCATAATGTTTTGGGAAGAATAAAACCTTAGAAGGCTTAAGGTGTTAATCAAAGGAGACTTTCCAATTAAATTGAATAGTTTTTAATCACATGTTCTTGTTTTATTTCTTGTTCCACCTCATTAAAATATCATTTAAACATAATTATATAATAAAAATAATATATTCAATATAATTATGTATATTTATGTTAATGTAATGACCAATATTCATATCCTCTTTCATCAAATGGGAAACAAAACCATCGTTCGTGTGCACAATAGACTAGATCCTCACGAACATATATAATTCGTTTACCATCACTGCCTATAAAGGATGGTTACTATGATGGAATTAATAATAATATATAATATTATTGAAATATTAATCATTATTAAAATATAATACATCATTTAACTTATTACATTTCTATTCACTGAAAAATGATAATATCATTTGGGCATACCTGTGGATTACCACCTTCACGAAGTGATGTGATTAGTTTTTCACCACCACATCACATGGGTCATATATATATAAGAATATTTAAAGTATTAATAAAATATGTATTATATTATGATCATTTTTAAAGATAAATAATCCTTACCTTCTATCCATAATTATTGTTGAAAAATTTAAACATTACTCATGCATATTTAAAACCTACCCTCTCCATGATTGTAACATAGTGAATTATTCATAACCATATTTCAATAATTTTATTAAAATTATAATTTATGTATATAATTTATAATTTTTTCATGATTATTATTCTGGAGACGTTAGAGTAATTACATATTTTACAATTTCCAACATAATTAAGTCATTTTGGACTTATAAACTAAATATCATTAAAATGTACAATGAAAATTTAATTGATTAGGTAAATAAATATAGAAAGGTAAGAGATAAAAAAAATTAATAACAAAATATAAAAACATTATTAAGAAATAATAAATCATCCTAATTTTATTATTCATGAATATAAAGAGCATATGTCATGAGTCAGACTCATAAAAATGTACTTTATTTTAATAATATTCCTTAAAGATTCCCTTAAAACTCTAATTTTCATTCATATATATATATGATTATTTATAAATATTATTTAAAGGATATTTTTAATATTTTTATATTATTTTTAAATTATTTTTTACCCATGTTTTAATTTTTAAAAAATGTTTTTAAATGAATATTTTTTCATTTTCTGAATGGGGTACTTTTTGACTTTTTTAAAAATAATATAAAAGTGTTGTTTTTAACTTATATACATGAATGTATTTTGAACCTTCATGAATATTTATTTATTTGAATATTATCTTATGTAGAGACCCGAAGCTAGACGTACATTGACATTACATTACATTTGCGGAATACTTTGTACATAACAAAAACACACACACAAGGACCATAATAGTTTAGTGTCTTTGGAAACTCGGAATATAATCCTCTAATCCTGGTGAAAGATCTTCAACATCTCCCATAAAGATATTCCTTTTTATTATACCTAAAACCTTTCTTTATATCCTGGGGAAAAGAAAACATAAAAGGGTGAGCTCAAATGCTCAGTAAGGGTAAACAAAAGAAAAATCAATCACATCATATTCATAAGAACATAACTTTTGGAAATCTTAACCTGCAAAAGAGAGCATAATTTCATAACATGGGACAAATCATAGTAGTGAAATGAAATCCCAATAAGCATAACATAAAACATGAAACTTTGTGTCATACACACATAATCATAGAGAATCATTTCTTGTTAGTCATGACTCATTGCCAAGACTATCTTAGTGGACAAAGTCCCTTTCTGAATCGATTCACCCTCGTTTCAGTCCTGTTTCACTGAACCGGTATAACCTACCATTCCAGCCATGTCTATCTCATGAGATATGAAATCTTTACCCAATTCATTGGAGGGAGATATAGGTCCCACCCATCTTATAATGAATCCTTTCTTATTTGTGCCACATAATCATAAATCATACATCCTCGCATAACACATGTAACAAAAATGGGATTCTTGAAACATCATGACATCATAAAACAAATCATATAAGGTAAATGACTTCATAAAAATAATTCCCTCACAACATAATCAAATCAATGTAACAACAGGGATAAAAACAGAACCCTATATTATCTTAGATGGAAAATAATTTTTTATAAAACATTTGAACTCCATTCTTGAGGAAAATATCCTTTCTACTTCAAAAACACTTTTCTTTTCTTAACATGTCATACAATTATAAACTAAAAAAGTTGATTAAAAATAAACTTGAAAACATATAAAGGAATATTCTTGGAAATAATGTTTTAAAAATCCATTCATGCCCTATAAGTTAAAAAAAACATTCTTCGTACCTTTGTCGGAAAAGTCAAAAAGTACCTCGTACGAAAAAACGACAAAAGATTCCATTCATATTCTTTACTAAAAACTCAACGAAGGGTAAAATTGGATTTAAAATATTGTAAGTGGATGGAAACAATATTACATATTTAGGGAACATGGATGTGGATGATAAAATACACCCCAGTAAATACTTACGAATAAACAATCTCGGATAAAAATGAGATTGTGATATTTCCCTTACCTTAGGTCCGATTTGCTCTGTATGTGTCCGAACCTCCTGTATAATGATTTAAATAATGTCATTGACTTATTACAGAATCATATTCATTGTTATGATATCATATATGGTTCACTTATGACTTTATATTACCCGTTCTTTTGTAAATTCCATGTTAAAGAAGCGTTTTGGGTAAAATCGTTTCATTTATCGTAGGTGTTTTGACTTGTTGTTCTTGACATTATTATTACTTATATCATGATTTACTTACTTCCAGAATATAAAATATGATTTATATATCATATATATTCAGTATATATATATATATATAAGATAGATAAATGAAATGAAAAACACCGTTCATGGAGACGGTAGTCCGTACGTACGCATGAACGCTATTTTCCTTCCCTTATTGTCTTGAATGGAAGTAAGTATATGACATACATATACATATATACATAAATCCAGTAGCTTTATAATGTCATATATTTCATTATTATTTCTTATATATACTTTTTAATCATTCTTAAATGGTTAACATGGAGAATGAATCTCATCGCGTCGTGGAGACGGTAGTCCGTACGTACGCACGAGCGATGATATCGTTCCCATGGTCGTGGAATTGTGTTAAATTGTATGCATATTATTTCAGTATCAATATCACTTTATAATAATCATATATAGTTACTCATTACACCATTATACCCATCCTATTAAGGTGGTGGCGGAAAATAGATTACACCACGGCGTGGAGACGGTATTCCGTACGTACGCACGCGCGGTGATTTCATTTTTCCGTAGGATGTATAGAAGGTGAATTAGAGTTGTTTCATATTTATAATAACATATCAGTATATAAGAAATACTGATGTTATTACTTTATCATGAAACAACTAAAGAAGAAGAAGTTTGAAGAAGAAAGAAATTGAAAAGATCGGTAATGGATATTACCTCTTCTTTGAAACTCCTCTTTGAATCCTCCACTTAAGGAACTAAGATTGGTCTTTGAAGAAGACCAGGATCTCTAGGATTATTCTAAGAAAGTGGAGAAGGGATTTTGGTAGGGTTTGGCCGAGCTTGAGTGCTCAAATTGGTGTGAGGAGGAGGGGGAGGAGGTGTCCTTTTATAAGGGAGGAGAAGGGCACCTTAGGAATATCTCAAAATATTATTTTATATTAAAGTCAAAATCGGTTTATAATGGTTCCAAAGGGTCTTATTTCGAAGCTAAAGTGGGGATGGGTCGAAATCCTATCATCCAATAGGATTTAGACAAGTTTAGGGTATTATTTTAACCTTATCAATTAGATTTAACTCTAAGTTAAATAATTTAACTTTTACCGTGTCTTTTTGTTTTCTTTCACTATATGGTTAATACACTTACTATAACATGCCAAACGAACACCAAATTGTTTATTATTAATATATATATCCTTATCTAAGTCATTTGGCCGAACATTAGATTTTTAGGAATAAAATAACAATTAATAATATAATATTTGATTTAAAAACTATTTTGTGTCAATTTTGACACTATTTGATATATGATTTTTGTGAAAGTCATAACAGAATTATATGTTCGAAACAAGTTGATTAAATCAACACTAATATTTCATAGTAACCTATAAAATTAGTGTAATTCATAAAAAGTCTCAAATTACATTCATTTGAGCATTTATAACATCAATTATGTTAATATTTCCTTAAAAAGGGAAATTACTGCATCATCGTTGTGTCATAAATAAATTACTTTATTTAAAGTCTAAAAATTATAAATAAAATATCATTATGTAGGAAATCTTTTTAACTTTCTAATTAATATTTACAATCGAATTTATCTTATGTATAACCCTATATTAAAAATGTTTTAGTAAATAAACTTTGATTTTAACTCTTTTAACTCTTCTTTGAATTAAATAATAATAAATGTCCTAATCTAATCCAACTGGGCCTAAATGATAATATTTTACACCTAAGGTTGTTTTTGGTCGAGATACACTTGTCCAATAGAATTAGGACATGTGTTAGGGTAATATTAATATCATTCTTACCTTTAATTACCCTATTTACTTTTAACCGTGGTAAATAAAAGTAAAAAGTTACTATTCACCAAAAATTATGTTCATCTCATTGAACCACATTTTACTTACTGACATCAACCGTGTCTCTCGGATTTTTGAAATTCCATTCACAGAAGCGGTAAAATTAAGTTTTATGAAAAAATTCAGTTTTTTAACTACCACTTAGTAGTTTCACTATTCATCAAAAATTGATGTTTTTCAGAACAATGCCAAAATTTCATCCTAAGCTATATTTCATATTCGGAATTCAAAAATGAAGTCTATTTTACCAAATTCATAACATAGAAGTTGCATTAATTAATTTTATAATTAAATCCCGCTGTTAAAACAAATAGCGTGTTTTTAAGAAACAATATCTATCAAAAGATTGACACTTGTTTATGTCTGGTTTAAATGTGAAATTACATCCAATGACCAAAATTGTATTAAATTGTAAAAATATATTCTAAATATACTTTAAAACCACTAAAATTAATAATTTATCACTATTAATTATTTTGATTAAAAAAATTGTTTTTAATTAAAATTTAGTAATTTTCACTATTCATCAGAATATGAAAGTTATCCGAAATGTACCAAAATTTCACCTTAGGCTAAATTCGATACTACGAATCCAAAGATAAAGTCCATTTTGAGAGCTAAATTTTCTAAAATTTTAAAAGTGGTTATTACTATTCATAACGGCTAGTTTTAATAATATTTTAATAGCATATTGTTGTTTCGTGAAACTCAGTATTACGTACTACACACGCTATCGAGGAAGGTTGTGATTGCGTGTAATGCAAGGCAAGTCAAGGATGCGTGTTGTGCAAGCTCATTTTTGTGTTGCGTACAACACAAGACATTAGTGAAATTAAAAAGAATATTTTTCATAAAATCTTGGGCTGTTACATTCTACCCCCCTTAAAATGAATTTCGCCCTCGAAATTCGTCGGGGTTATAAATGGTTTACTATTCGAAAGTTTCTTTAATAGAAACCCACATCGTAAAAAGGAATATCAAAACCAATCATTAAAAACAAAAGTATGAAACGTAATGGTTACCCAAATAAACTAATCACTGGGTTTCCACATAGGTGAAAATATGGATATGGAAGAGAAATCTAACCATCATGTTCTGATGGAGAGTGGTAGAGAACATGGCTATGGAAAAGCCAACAATCACAAATCCATAAATTTGTGACAATCTAAGGTACCATCCAATTCATCAGGTATAAGATCACTAGGACAACATTTTTGGTTTTCAAGATCATTTCCCTAAAGTTGAAAATTTGAATTAGAATAAATACTTTCTTTATTTTGGTACAATCTCACTGTTGTTCATGCCTTGAACAATTTCCACTTCATCTCTTAAATAAATGAAGTTGAATTTGTTATTCGTGAAGTGTTAGATGATCATGTGATAGAATGACGGGTCATTCCATCTGTCTCAAACAAAAGGTTAGCAAAATTTATTAAATATACATAAGTCATTCTATAGTGAGATTAATCATATATGGTTCCTAAAATGAACTTATACTTCATATATCATACTGCTTAATATAATAAAACTAGTTTCTACTAAACAGGGACTTCCTGTAGGCCAGTGGTAGGCGATAAAGGTCAGTCGCACTTCGGTTGTGGGTTCGATTCCCATATCCTTGTCCGACGTGATGGGCTGTCGGCCGTCCTGCAGGTTGTCCTTTTTTCTAAAACTATATTACTATATCATCCCATCAATAATATCGAGAAAACTTCTATCCTTAAACAATACTAACTTATGTCCATTCCAATCTTTAGGCTTATCCATAATACTGCAGTCCACTCTCATAACATAGTGAAAACGATTACCAGAGATTTAACACCATCGTCGATCCCCATATATCATAAGATATGTTTTGTTGGTCACATTCCAAACATTCAAAGGCCTTAATAATGTATTCTCTTGAATACTCATTGAACCATAGTGAAAACTTGAATGCAGTTAAAAGTTAACACTTTTCACATACTAAAATCCTCAAAATTCTATATACTCAAACCATGATATCACTTAGTCCTTATATCAATCATGAGCTCATGAATACTGTCAAACATTTCATTTTCTCCTTATCCCTTCATTATGTGCATATCATCTACATTCCAAAAATATCGGAATAACCTTTCATGGATACTTGTACCATTAATCATACACTTTCAAAACTCAATGAAGTACAACAGTGTAACAATCCTTAGATGTCTCTTTATTCCATAGTACCATGAGATTACTTATACTACATTACACATGATAAACATGTCATCATTCCACTACATTCTTAAACCATTGACCGAGCTTCCACAATTCTTTCATCTCACATATCATTTGTAGTCTCTTCATCATCATCAACATAAATACTACCCATACGATCATACTGATTCTCTTCATGAGACTTTCCCTTAGGGAATTGGTATTCATAATTCCCGTACATTCCACATTTAAAACATTTAACCATTGTTGATGTCATAGCAATACCATTATCTTCATCCCTGGTGTTAACTGAACCTTTTCCTTTTCACTTACTGGATTTGTGTCCTTCTTTTCAACACCCAAAGCATCTTCTAGTTCCTTTGAAACATTCTCCTTGATGCCTCTTCCCACATGATTTACATAGGGGAAATTGAACTTTCTTTCCTCTATGATCATCATGAAACTCCATCTTTCTCTTATTAGCCGAGTTAGGAAACTTACCAAATTTTACTTTATTGATCATATTATGAGATTGCTGATTCGGCATAATAATGATCTTTGGACTTCCAAATCCCATTTCATTTGGTTGCTCATGAAGAATATCATTCCATTGTCCATCATATCATCCATTATCGCGAATCATCTTGTTTCCAGCCATTTTCTAAAACCCAAAATGAATAGTGTGAGAGGCAAAAATAATGCTAGGGAAAACAACATAATAAAGGGGGAGTAACTTCAATATCTAACATCTTAGGTTTAATTCTATGATCATTAGCGTAGTTCTATTACTATAACCTATACATATACTTAACCTTAGGGACATCCCTAGACATACCTTAGAAATATCTCTAGGGATCTCACTAACGTTTTTGCATCCTAGTTTCCAAAGGTTGACTAAACCTTTCCTCTAATACCAACTGTAGAGACCCGAAGCTAGACGTACATTGACATTACATTACATTTGCGGAATACTTTGTACATAACAAAAACACACACACAAGGACCATAATAGTTTAGTGTCTTTGGAAACTCGGAATATAATCCTTTAATCCTGCTGAAAGATCTTCAACATCTCCCATAAAGATCTTCCTTTTTATTATACCTAAAACCTTTATTTATATCCTGGGGAAAAGAAAACATAAAAGGGTGAGCTCAAATGCTCAGTAAGGGTAAACAAAAGAAAAATCAATCACATCATATTCATAAGAACATAACTTTTGGAAATCTTAACCTGCAAAAGAGAGCATAATTTCATAACATGGGACAAATCATAGTAGTGAAATGAAATCCCAATAAGCATAACTTAAAACATGAAACTTTGTGGCATACACACATAATCATAGAGAATCATTTCTTGTTAGTCATGACTCATTGCCAAGACTATCTTAGTAGACAAAGTCCCTTTCTGAATCGAGTCACCCTCGTTTCAGTCCTGTTTCACTGAACCGGTATAACCTACCATTCCAGCCATGTCTATCTCATGAGATATGAAATCTTTACCCAATGCATTGGAGGGAGATATAGGTCCCACCCATCTTATAATGAATCCTTTCTTATGTGTGCCACATAATCATAAATCATACATCCTCGCATAACACATGTAACAAAAATGGGATTCTTGAAACATCATGACATCATAAAACAAATCATATAAGGTAAATGACTTCATAAAAATAATTACCTCACAACATAATCAAATCAATGTAACAATAGGGATAAAAACAGAACCCTATATTATCTTAGATGGAAAATAATTTTTGATAAAACATTTGAACTCCATTCTTGAGGAAAATATCCTTTCTACTTCAAAAACACTTTTCTTTTCTTAACATGTCATACAATTATAAACTAAAAGAAGTTGATTAAAAATAAACTTGAAAACATATAAAGGAAGATTCTTGGAAATAATGTTTTAAAAATCCATTCATGCCGTATAAGTTAAAAAAACATTCTTCATACCTTTGTCGGAAAAGTCAAAAAGTACCTCGTACGAAAAAACGACAAAAGATTCCATTCATATTCTTTACTAAAAACTCACCGAAGGGTAAAATTGGATTTAAAATATTGTAAGTGGATGGAAACAATATTACATATTGAGGGAACATGGATGTGGATGATAAAATACACCCCAGTAAATACTTACGAATAAACAATCTCGGATAAAAATGAGATTGTGATATTTCCCTTACCTTAGGTCCGATTTGCTTCGTATGTGTCCGAACATCCTGTATAATGATTTAAATAATGTCATTGACTTATTACAGAATCATATTCATTGTTATGATATCATATATGGTTCACTTATGACTTTATATTACCCGTTCTTTTGTAAATTCCATGTTAAAGAAGCGTTTTGGGTAAAATCGTTTCATTTATCGTAGGTGTTTTGACTTGTTGTTCTTGACATTATTATTACTTATATCATGATTTACTTACTTCCAGAATATAAAATATGATTTATATATCATATATATTCAGTATATATATATATGTATATAAGATAGATAAATGAAATGAAAAACACTGTTCATGGAGACGGTAGTCCGTACGTACGCATGAACGCTGTTTTCCTTTCCTTATTGTCTTGAATGGAAGTAAGTAGATGACATACATATACATATATACATAAATCCAGTAGCTTTATAATGTCATATATTTCATTATTATTTCTTATATATACTTTTTAATCATTCTTAAATGGTTAACATGGAGAATGAATCTCATCGCGTCGTGGAGACGGTAGTCCGTACGTACGCACGAGTGATGATATCGTTCCCATGGTCGTGGAATTGTGTTAAAGTGTATGAATATTATTTGAGTATCAATATCACTTTATAATAATCATATATAGTTACTCATTACACCATTATACCCATCCTATTAAGGTGGTGGCGGAAAATAGAGTACACCACGGCGTGCAGACGGTATTCCGTACGTATGCACGCGCGGTGATTTCATTTTTCCGTAGGATGGATAGAAGGTGAATTAGAGTTGTTTCATATTTATAATAACATATCAGTATATAATAAATACTGATGTTATTACTTTATCATGAAACAACTAAATAAGAAGAAGTTTGAAGAAGAAAGAAATTGAAAAGATCGGTAATGGATATTACCTCTTCTTTGAAACGCCTCTTTGAATCCTCCACTTAGGGAACTAAGATTGGTCTTTGAAGAAGACCAGGATCTCTAGGATTATTCTAGGGAAGTGGAGAAGGGATTTTGGCAGGGGTTGGCCGAGCTTGAGTGCTCAAATTGGTGTGAGGAGGAGGGGGAGGAGGTGTCCTTTTATAAGGGAGGAGAGGGGCACCTTAGGAATATCTCAAAATATTATTTTATATTAAAGTCAAAATCGGTTTATAATGGTTCCAAAGGGTCTTAATTTGAAGCTAAAGTGGGTATGGGTCGAAATACTATCATCCAATAGGATTTAGACAAGTTTAGGGTATTATTTTAACCATATCAATTAGATTTAACTCTAAGTTAAATAATTTAACTTTTACCGTGTCTTTTTGTTTTCTTTCACTATATGGTTAATACACTTACTATAACATGCCAAACAAACCCCAAATTGTTTATTATTAATATATATATCCTTATCTAAGTCATGTGGCCGAACCGTAGATTTTTAGGAATAAAATAACAATTAATAATATAATATTTGATTTAAAAACTATTTTGTGTCAATTTTGACACTATTTGATATATGATTTTTGTGAAAGTCATAACAGAATTATATGTTCGAACCAAGTTGATTAAATCAACACTAATATTTCATAGTAACCTAGAAAATTAGTGTAATTCATAAAAAGTCTCAAATTACATTCATTTGATCATTTATAACATCAATTATGTTAATATTTCCTTAAAAAGGGTAATTACTGCATCATCGTTGTGTCATAAATAAATTAATTTATTTAAAGTCTAAAAATTATAAATAAAATATCATTATTTAGGAAATCCTTTTAGCTTTTTAATGAATATTTACAATCGAATTTATCTTATGTATAACCCTATATTAAAAATGTTGTAGTAAATAAACTTTTATTTTAACTCTTTTAACTCTTCTTTGAATTAAATAATAATAAATGTCCTAATCTAATCCAAGTGGGCCTAAATGATAATATTTTACACCTAAGTTTGTTTTTGGTCGAGATACACTTGTCCAATAGAATTAGGACATGTGTTAGGGTAATATTAATATCATTCTTACCCTTAATTACCCTATTTACTTTTAACCGTGGTAAATAAAAGTAAAAAGTTACTATTCACCAAAAATTATGTTCATATCATTGAACCACATTTTACTTACTGACATCAACCGTGTCTCTCCGATTTTTGAAATTCCATTCACAGAAGCGGTAAAATTAAGTTTTATGAAAAAATTCAGTTTTTTAACTACCACTTAGTAGTTTCACTATTCATCAAAAATTGATGTTTTTCAGAACAATGCCAAAATTTCATCCTAAGATATATTTCATATTCCGAATTCAAAAATGAAGTCTATTTTACCAAATTCATAACATAGAAGTTTCAATAATTAATTTTATAATTAAATCCCGCTGTTAAAACAAATAGCGTGTTTTTAAGAAACAATATCTATCAAAAGATTGACACTTGTTTATGTCTGGTTTAAATGTGAAATTACATCTAGTGACCAACATTGTATTAAATTGTAAAAATATATTCTAAATATACTTTAAAACCACTAAAATTAATAATTTATCACTATTAATTATTTCGATTAAAAAAATTGTTTTTAATTAAAATTTAGTAATTTTCACTATTCATCAGAATATGAAAGTTATCCGAAATGTACCAAAATTTCACCTTAAGCTAAATTCGATACTAAGAATCCAAAAATAAAGTCCATTTTGAGAGATAAATTTTCTAAAATTTAAAAAGTGGTTATTACTATTCATAACGACTAGTTTTAATAATATTTTAATAGCATATTGTTGTTTCGTGAAACTCAGTATTACGTACTACACACGCTATCGAGGAAGGTTGTGATTGCGTGTAATGCAAGGCAAGTCAAGGATGTGTGTTGTGCAAGCTCCTTTTTGTGTTGCGTACAACACAAGACATTAGTGAAATTAAAAAGAATATTTTTCATAAAATCTTGGGCTGTTACATCTTACATGTTTCTTTCCAAATAAAATGTTTTCCTTTATATGTGTATTTTTTTTTGAAATAAGTGATTTAAAAAGGCAAGGTTATTTTCCTCAAGAATGTTTTAATGATATTTAATGGAATTTCTATTCATCAAGGAAATAAACTTTATTTCACATATGTTTTATGATTAAATGAAATATATATTTACTTTATTTATCTTATAGTTCTTGGTCATTGTTTATGAGGATGAATGGTTTCATTATAAATCGATGGTGGGTGAGCCTATTATAGCTCTCCAATGCATTGGGTAAAGGGATAAAGTCAACTGATTAGGTTTGTCCTAGGAGATTATAGGAATATACTATGATGGTTATTCCAAGTATAGACATGATGGTTATTTAAAGTGTAACTTAAATGGTAACTCCATGTATAACCGTGACGTTTATTCCATGTGTAAGTAAGAATGATATGAAAATGATTCCTCAAGTTACCTATACAATTTATTTATGATTACTATGAATTTTTATGGATATATTTTTATTTCACTAGTTATAGGTAAGTATATTATACTTAATAAGGATGAAAATTACATATTTTTGAACTAATTATTATGATTTTTTCATGATTTCAAAGACACCATTATGATTTTTTATTTTGACATTTTGATTTCTTATAAAATGTTTTATAGAAATATTTAGGAGGAGATATTGATTTACTTGGTAAGTAAATGATTATTTTGGAGACCATGTTTTATTTTGAAAATGGAAAATTTTTATAATTATTCATAGACTAATGGTTTCTTTCTTTCTTTTTATCTACCTTAATATGATTTTGTGCTCATCCCACATTTTAATTTTTTTTTCACAAGGTTTAAGGATGAGTGGGGATATGGATGAGTTCAAGATAAATTTTTTAATATATTCCATGAAAATGAAATATTTTTCTTTTTTTAAAAAAATTTTCTTGGTGAAAAAAGGATACTGAGTAGAAGTGTATACTTTGTAATATATAGGATTGATATGTAATAGTTATGGACTAAATCTCTAAATCTATAAATATAAAATATTTTCTGGAATGTAAGAAAGCGAATAATAATTTAAATTCACTATAATATGTAATGTTTAAGGATTGTTCCTTAAAACTTTTCCCCATACCAGTATAGTGTCTCGGTATAAGGCCTTGAAAGAATGTCGTTGATGTCTGACATTATGAATTAAATCATTATGAGATTAGTATTATTAATATCCATGTTATCATTTTTTATAAGGGATATAGGATGCTATCAGTTTCCATTGATTATGTAATTAGTCATATTATTTATTCTATGATAATGTTTCAGATAGATCCAATTATGTGCTTCCCTTACTATGAGAGAGGTAGAGGATTTATTATAACACATAATATGTATAGAAGCATAAATCACATGTAATAATATTTTGTACATGTTGAATACTACTTATGGATTAATAAGTTTCTTATATAATTGAAAAAAGTCCATTAATTGAGAGAAAGAGAGATGATTTATTAGGTTATGTTTTGTCCTATTAATCTAAATAACTAAACCAAAAGGTCTTGGTAATGTATGTAATTGAATATTTGTTTCAATTCATGTAATTATGGGATATTTATTTCTAAGAATATATTGTTATAATTGAAGAAAGTATGTAATGTAAAATCTCATGAATTTAAAAGAAAATTTGGTTTGAAATCGTATACGACACACAACACTGAGTTTAAATGACCCATGAAATATATTATCTAAACATGATCATTAAAACTTATCCATTGAATTATTAGGTACAAACAGGATTTGAGAAAATTATAATATATATATAGGCCCTAATTAGTACAAATTTATTGATAAATTATTAGTAAATAATCACTTAGTAAAGTCATTTCATACTTCAAAATAAATTTTCTTCATAAATTGTTTTCTTTATCATTTAATTTTTAGGAATTATAATTATTTTATAACCCTTAAATAAATTTTATTTTACAAAAAATAACATAAAATTGTAAATTAGAATATAAAAATTCTATTAGGCTAAATTTGTTTTTGAAAAGAATGACTTTTCAGTGAATAGTGAATAATGCCATTTTTTTAAAATTTATTTATTTTTAAACAAATTAGGTAATTTATCATATTTATACCCTATTTTGGTATAATTTTATGTTTAGGCATAATCACTTTTTCAGGGGAACTATTTTTAAAAGAATAATTTTCCTCCATTTTAATGAATTAAAATATCCACAAATAAGTAAATATTTTTAAATAAAATTTATAGATCATATATCTAGATATATGGATTTAAATTTATCTAATGAGACCTATAGTCATATAGTTAAAATATGACCATCTTAAACTTTAAAAACTCATTTCTCAAAAAATCGTTTTCCGACGGGATTTAGGGGTATATTTTTAAATAAAATTATACCAATTATGTGAATTTTATTTAAAAAAATGGATTCCATATTTTTAATAATAATAATAATTAATATTATATAATAAGTTAAACTTAATTTTTTTTCATAATGGTTGATAAATACAATAATATTTATTTACTGTGATTAAGGTAATAATTGGGTTTTTAGCATTAAAAACGCTTTTGGTAAAATTAATTTCCCACACACATGGAATTTTTATTTGATAAATTGGATTCTAAATTAATAATCCTTGAGTAAAAATTTTCTAACAAGGATTATTTTATTTCATGATTCATGGATAAATTACCTACGTTAAAAATACTATTTTCTGTGGTCAAAACTAAAATGGTAAAAGTAAGTAAACTTAAAGAATAAGGAAATAAATTGTTTTAAACATAATTTTTTTAATAGAGGTTTGGATGGAACATACCTTTCATCTAATAAATTATTTATAAATTTTTGTGGCACTTATGGTGAGATTGAATTCCCATTACTGAATAGTTTTTGGTATTTACAAAAAAGCCACTCCTCCTCAATTTTAAAAGAGAACCACTCCCCAAAATTATTAACACATATCAAACAATTTATCTTTAAAAAATTCAAAACAATATATCAAAAAATACTTTATAAATTCTAGATCTAATGGGATTCACAAAAGACCAACCGTATGGACCTTAATAAGTGATCAGAAGAAGGTTCTTCTAAGAAAAGGAAATTATCTTCACTAATTCCATATTTTTTTTATTCATTTTAAAAATTCAATTATGTTTTAACAATTCCAATATAATATCAAAGATATCACCCATATAATGATATGTTTTTATATTGATTTAATATTATTTATCATTCTCCCCTCTATAAAATGGGAAACAAAGCTATCACTCAAGTGTATAGCGGACTACCGCTTCGTGAACCGACATAATTTGTTTTCCATTACAGAATCACATGGATAATATTAATGATAGAAATAATGAATATATATGATACATATGACATGGAATAAATTCTAGAAAACTAATATATCATCCACTTCTTTACCCTTTCACCCATTAATAAAATGATTTCTTCACTCTTGTATATGTACGACCTACCTCTCCACGAAGCAATACGATTATTTTTCCAAATCCAAATTTCAATAATGGTTTTAAAAATTTTAAAAATGAATAAATATGATATTTATAATATTAAAATTATTTTATAAATTATGGATATATATCATTTGTGAATGAATTGGAACTTCCATTAAAAAACATGTGTGATAAAAATAAGTTATATTCACCCAAAACGATGACAATAATGAATAATTATTAACAAACAAGTGATAAGATATTGTAATGAGATAAAATATGAAATTATAAATCTGAATATAATTCTATTATAAATTAATAACATTCTTAACATAATTATTCTAGAGGTTTAATCATGTTCAACTAAGTGGAACCGAGAGGTAAATAACTTCTTCTCAATTTTGCTTCATTGAGGAATATTTTATTGTTATGAACCAATTTATTTCATTTGGTGTATATACTAAAACTTTTACATTTTATATCACTAAAAACTCATAATTCATTATATTTTATGTTATAATTTATTTTACTTCATCCACTTGGATTTTATTTTAATGTTACCAAGTGTTAATATGTTTCATAATTCAATTGCTTTTAATTGTGTTATATCACTCGAAATTACTTTTTTATTAATAAAAAGAGGAGGAAGAGGAGGAATTGAACCCCTAATTATGGGGGATGGAAATGGTGGAGCCTAAGGGAATTATCCTTAATAATAAGAGATAAGACATTTGGTAAGAACCTGGTGCAATAAAAGATATAAACACCTTCTCTTGTGTCCTATTTTTTTCCAAGGAATCCACTACATAGTTTTCCTCCCTAAAGATATTAGTGAACTGATCCTTTGGTTTAAAAGAAATGTGAACTTGAGAATAATATAAGTCATCTTTAATGAACATTCTTCCTTTTCATGGAGCAGCCCAACCAAAATTTAGGAGTCCGACTCCACGTCTATGATATTTATGCTATAAACCCTATATAACGACAGATCTATATCCATTACTTTGGCCTCAACCTCTAACAAAGTTCCAGATCCAATGAAGGCACTGAAACCCAGGATAACTGATCCATTTCCATCCCTTACTAGAACCCCTCCTTTTATTTCTCTTGACACATAGGAGCAATCCACATTCATTTTTAATCCCATATGAGGATCCATACATTTGATCCATCTACCTACACTCATGTTTCCCCTTTCCCCCATAATAGTTAAGGTTCCGAGAATTATTTTAAGGAGCATGGATGATAAACCGACTCCTTTGATGAGAATCCACACCACCTAGAAAGAAGAAATAAAACAGGATTTTAAACAAGTATAAGATGTTATTTTACACTCCTTGACATTATTACTCATCTCCATGATGATACAACATTTCACTATAAAGAGCATATTTTGGACATTGGCCTTGACACCCTGTTTCCATTTTCCCTAATACCTGCCTGTTAAAAATAGTGAGACTAACTCATTTACACCAGAGAACCCCCACTCATATCCCATAAAACACCATAAAATGGTCTCCCAATCACTCTTTAAAAAGAGATTTTTGGTTGATTCCGAGCATGGTTGGGCACAACAACTGCACTTCAATGCTAGCACAACCCCCCTCCATTGAATATTTTCATCAGTGAGATGTGTGTGATTACTCGAAAGCAAAAACCAAAAATTTTCATCTTCACTAGTAGTTCCTTAAACTAGAGCTTGGAAGGACATTCATCCGAAACTGAGTTGGCATGCCTCAAACTTAATAAATCATGAATCTTGAAGCTCTCAAACTTCAATTTTGAAAAAAATGAATCTATCAGGATGGTAATTCCAATATATGTTATCAAATAACAGTTTGTTACGATGATTCATATTAGAGATGATAAAACCTAGAAAGATGATTTCTTCTTCAAATTATGCGCCTGGGATTGGGCATCCTAAGAAAAATAACACCTCTAAAGACTAGTTATCAGATCAATAATTGATATCCCATCAACCCACCACCCACTGAACGACTCCTTCCAATAACTTAAGATACCGAATCTAATTCCTAGGTAGAGTTGATAATCTACCATATCTATTTTCACGATGATTCTAATTATTCCCATATGATTCTCTCATTACCTTGTTTTATAATGTATTAACTTCAATGATTTCCCAAGCCATTATTTCTTGCATGCCCAAAATGGTCTTCGATACACTTCATAGTTTAAAGCCTATATCCTTGATCAGTTTAACTATCTTATTCCAGGATGCCCAGTGACATTTCCTACTATGATTGGCACCCCAAATGAAGGATATGAGGAACTTTTCAGTTCTACCTATAGTTCCATTCATATTGATAAGTATAGATTAAACATGTAGTGTGATATATGAAAGTAAATTGTTGACCAGCTGGATTCTCCCTCCAAAAGAGAGAAATAAATTTTTCCAGTTTTTGAGTATATATATTATCTGATTGATGATGTCATTGAAAAGCACATTATTTGTTCGAACATATGAGATAAACACACCCACGTACACTCTGGGAAGGTCCTGAATTTATATCCCTAACTAGTTTCGTATTCTTTTACTATGTCTTATTGGACATTTTATTTAAATATATACGTTTCTATTGGTTCTATTAATATTTTGACCAATTATTTTTTCATAAGATTCCATTATATTTTAGATCCCATTTATATAAATTCTCATTCCACTCTAGTAGAAAATCATATCATCAGAAAATATGTGATGATTAAATAGTCCCTAACCACTCATGTTTCCAAAGGATCTTATATTCTTCTCCTCTATCTCACTATTGATGTTCCTTGAGAGAGAATCCCGCATGAGAATTAATAGAATAGGAAATATTGTATCTCCTTTTATAATACCTATGACTGTTTTAAAGAAGAAAAAACTTTTACCCATCATTTAAATTGATATCCCTTGGGAGGAGAAACATGTAAAAAAATATCAACTATCCATTCCCTAAAGTCAAAACTCCTCATTTCCACCATGATGAATATCCACTCAAGGTGGTCATACTATTTATCCATGTCCACTTTGATCATGATATTTGAACCTACAAATTTTTTGTGGATTCTATCCACCATCGCCTTAGTTATAATGATAGCTCATTGTATGTTCTGAACTTGTATAAATTCATCCTTTCCACTGAGACAGGCTTTGGAAATAGTCTGCTAGGTCTTCTATTGATGATGTATATTAGAAATTTATAAACAAAGCTACAAAGGCAATAAACCTATATGGTATAAGGGATGTGGGATCCTTACTCTATGGAATTATCACCACTTTGGATGCACTGATATCCCTTGTGCTACCACCAACTCTAAAATAATCATGTACAACCTCAAACTCAGTATTTTTTATGATATCCCATATATCCATGAAAAATGACCTGAGAAAACCATCCATACCTAGTGTGCTCTCTGGGTATAGGCTGCACATGGAAAATTTGACTTCCTACTCATCCGGAACTTCCTCTAACATATTATTATCTATTTAATCCAAAATTCTTAGTATGTTATTAATGAATTCCTCTCCTCTGCTATCATCTATTAGGCTTACATTATAATTGGATTTTTCACAAACTAGAATCTCTAAAAAATAATAAATATCCATTTCTCCACCACCTATAACTCTAAAGTATATGACTCATCCTATAACCTTAAATTAATATTCATATTCACCATCTATTACTTCATGAAATATCGGCAGAAGATCATGTCTTATCACCATACATGAGCCAAATTACTCTCAATTTCACCCTATTATATCTTTTTTGCAACCATTATTCTATTAGATAAATTAGTTTTTTTATCTACCATAATTAAAAACATATCATCATCCCACCTATCTTATAGAATTCCCTATAATTTCATAATGTTAGATTCAGAATACTTTAAGATTCTTCTCTTTTATTCCTCCATGCTAGACACTCCTGAATATCAATTTTTATATGTTGACGACAATGAGAGAGGCCAACCCAAGAAGCAGTAGCCTCCAGCCTATTACATGATTCTTTTACCATTTGTGGGAATCCCTCCATCCAAACCCACATATTAGAATATAAAAAATGGTTACCCCTTATTCCCCCACTCTATAACATTTTTTTTGATAATTATACAATTTTTTTGAAAACATCCTAATGTTCCACTAAAATAACCTGATTTGAAAACAGATAACTACTACCATAGAGAAATTATTTCCACCACATCACACTATACATATAAAAATGTGAAGTGAATATCAAAACCACATGCCATTATTTTTATAGTGATGTGATGTTATGAAGCTTTGAAATCCTCTAATGAGAACCCTCTCTTCCATAAAATTCCTATATGAGCATTGAATAGGCCTGCATGAATACTCTCATAGTACCCCATATCTCTTTCTAGAGATTGAAGATGATCCAACTTCTGTTGGCAATCCAACACTACAAAAATAACATCTTTCAAAAGTTTCTTCTAATGTTGGACTAAAGCCATTTTAGCATGAGATCCAAAAGCTCATACATTCCAAATGATTACCATTATCATTTAAACATATATTTAATGTCATTGAGACCTGTAGAAATACCTTCTAAAGAACCAGAACTAGAAGTGTAGAACCCTTTTTCCCTCACTCTTGTGATTCAGACACTATAATAAGGAATGTTTTAAACATATACAGTAATAAAGGACTTCCCTACCACCATAATCATTTTACGACATGTAGCTTATTCTACACATTTTCAATGATTTTAAAAAGAAAACTATTTTATGAAATATTATTTTAATATTTAAATTCCATTACATTTATTATTCAAAAGTACATGATTTTACTGAAAAACTATATTCACAATGTTCCATTCGTCACCTATCTTCTTTAGATTAATTTTGTGATCATTAATTTAATCTTAACATAATCACTTTATGGTGATAAATTTTCATTGGAAATTAAATTTATGTTAAATATCCATATTCTTTGTATCATAGATATTATTATTTCCTAAACCTTATACGATTTTTACATATGGCGTCAAATTTTAAAGTTATTCAATTAACTAGGGAAATGTTGGAAAATATGTATTATTTTCTCAATAAAGATATTTATTGATAAGGCATATTGTTTATGAAGTAAATCGATCATTAGATATACGAGGAATGATTTGGAGTTACAATAATGGGTGGGGTATAAAATTATATATCCCCTTGATGCCTTGATAGTCTCATGAGTCGAATCATTAATCTAGCATTAAATGGATTTTTGATGTATACCTACCCATAAATTAGACCATATTGGTGAAAGGTCCTAACGGTATGTTTATTTTTTTTAGGATCATGAAATAAAATATTAAGCATTTACTTCATTGATAATTTATTTATTATTATCCATGAAATTATTTCATTGATATTATCCATAGATTACTTTAAGGCCAAGTTATTGATTTAATGGAATGTATTTTAAGTTATTTACCTTAATATATTTTTTATGCCATATATAATCATGATAGTTAAGTTATTAATTAATTGACATGTGTGTTTAGTTAGTTAACATGAAATATTGATTATAATCTATGGATTATTGATATATTTCACTATACATTAACCTTAATGAGAATTAACTCAAACCATTTTTCCCTTCCCCAGGATATGAAGAAAGAATTTTTAATGAGTTCAAGGATGTAGATTATTTACTTTCACTATATTGTAATTTATGTTTTAAAATGTAATAAAAGGCTGATGTATGTATCAAATTTACAATGACTGCTAAACTATTCAGTCATTTAGGATGAAATATCTTAAATATAGAACCAATGTAAGAATGTAACCAGTCAATCCAGTTTACTGAGGTTGGGATGTTAATAGTTGATATCAGTGAAAGTTTAGTGGAAATTGTGGGAACTAGATTTTAGAAAACATAGATTAGGGAATATGAACCTATGGTTGTCTTTAAGGATAAGTATATAAGATCATCCTAAAATTTTATCACGGAATATATTTTATGGTTTTTTCTAGAAATACACCCCTATTGAGGTACTACAAGTAGACATGGTTTTGGAATAATTTCACATAGTGAAAATAACTCCAAAAAGGGGGCATTGGAATTTGACTCAATCATCACATACTACCTGATAACGAGCCTTAATATGCACCAGGTTTGACTATAATTATCACCTACCCCTTTATAGGTTTGAAACGGTATATGGAGGATAGTGAATGCCTGAGTCCCTCCTCAAGTAGGCCCTAGATTGGAAAATTTCATTGTGGGCATAATAGTCATACAATGGGAGACATTACCATCTAAAAGAACATATATAAGATATATATATATATATAAGACAAATACACAAATCCAAACAGTTTTAGTTAAATAAATAAATCCCAATTACAAATATTTAATGTCATATAGTACTAGAAATCATGAAATAGAAACTACAAGTACGAAGAAGGTAAATACAACAATGATCAAGAAGCCTAAATAGCTATTTCCAGAAAACAAGCTAGTGATATCCACCCCAATATCCAAACTAATTCTACTAACCTAAAAATAGTTTATATATACATGGAGAAATCATAATATTATACTCAGTAGGATCCTCTACATAGCCACTAATTTAAAAGACAAATAAAGTATCCTAAAGCATAATGAACAACAATGAAACTAACCGATGACCTGAGAAAGTATACTAAGTTTCCAACCTCACCATGGATATCATTGACCAATAAATTCATACATGATATATCATATAATAATAAATAAATAAGGGTACCCTAATACCATTTACCCACTAGTTTTCTACTCTACCCCAATAATGCATATCCTGAGATATCTGTCAACAAAATTATCTTCCCTGTAGACACCGAGGCTATGTATCAAGATATGCACTTCATGCATCACATCATTACACCATCCCTTATCACATCATCATATAGTAATAAGGTTTTTTTAAGGATCCACCATAATCTGTATGTTGTGTATCATACATTAGGTATTATACCTTAATCCATCACAACTCATACCCTGAGTAAGGAACCTCAATCCATAACAACCTATACACATCATACCTATAATAATTATATGGATACATTATTAGGAGATAAATGTGTGTGAAATAACCAAAATCTATTAAAACACTATACACACACATATATATGAAAACTAACTTCTATTAATACTAGCTCATGAACTACCAAGAGAAGAGAGCAGGGCCACAAGGGGTAGTTAGCCATCCATCCTCCCATTTTGATGTAGGGTAAAACACCCACCTAGAGTCCATTAGAATTCATTATTTCTAACCAACATGGATATTGTAGTGTATGAAATCCCAAAATAGACAGGATATAATATTGAGTACAACCATACTATGTGAATAACTGAGTCATATAATTTACTATAGCTAACATCACTTGGTCTCACAATTTCTACTACTAAGATGAGATATCCTATAAGAACCCAATCATTTTAAAGAGATATATTAAATTTATTTATTTTCATTGATAAATTCACTCTATTTTAATTAATTTTTTATCCATTAATCAATAAGAATCATTTTTATCCATTAAAGACAAGTCTATTCCCTCCATGCATAATCCAAACCGAGTCCATAGTTTCTCAAGAGTAACATCTTTTCATAATTTTAATTACATCATCACCAACCCCATCAAAAAATAATGTTTAAACATTATTACTTTACATAATCCAAGTACTCTAGGAAAACCATCCTAAGATACCATAATGAGAAAACATGCACCCATGAACATCCATCTACGACAATTAGTGGAAAAAATGGAGATAAAGAATGAAACCCGATAATCATCCATTAAACAGACCCATTTCAATCAATCATCCAACTCTATCACATTAACGGGTAAACCCATCTTCAACCCATTCCATCATCTATGATGTCAGCCCAAAATCTATATGCATATCTTGATGCATCTCACCATCACATGCATCACCTACTCCAATTTCATCTAAACCTCCCTGTCTCATATCACATCTTCCATCCCAAGCTCTACCATCCTAGGTTCATATCACAACACATTGAAGGGATCACATCTAAACTACCTCAAAAGGTAGAAAGTAAGAAATCATAGTCAATAAGGAAACATGGCCCTAGAATAAGGCATTCATCATCCACATTCAAATGATCACTCATGGATCCTTACATAAGACCCTAATCCTTTATAAACAAATGGGCCCTAATGGCCCCAAATATTTGTCTTTATCAAAAAAATATTTTTATTCCATGTGGAATTAAATGATTCATTGTTCTTAGGTTCTAAATATGGGAATCATAATACATCATCAATAATTAACTATCAAAACATTAAATATTATCTCAAGAATCACAACTAGTTTTTAAAAAACTGTGAGAATAGTACTATAGAACTGGGTTTATCTAGCCCTAGGATTTTAATAGCACTCACTAAAATCACTGTTAAAAACCCCCTTTCTCAGCACTAGAAAAATCGTTTTTAAAGGGGGGTCTTTAACAATGATTCTTAGCATTGATGAGGGGGACGGGAGGGGGTAGAATTGCTAAAATAGAAAAGTTAAAGGGGTGATTTACCCAAATTTGTAAAATAGAACTGATAAAGGACCCCCATTTATCATCATTAGTAAAAAGTAAATGATAAAATGGTCATTTATCAGTGCTTCTAAAAAATCTCTAATAAGGGGTGGGGGTGCGTCATTATCAGTGCTTCGAAAAAAGAACTGATAAAATTGTGTTCTTTATCAATAATTTTTTTATAAGAGATGATAAAGACCCCCATTTGTTAGATATTTTTACTATAGTTGATAATGTTTATATTAAAAAAAAATCATTAAAAATATTATATTAGGTTGAGGCAAAATAGACACTCGTAGTAGATGTTAGGTCCATTTGGAGTCTTTATAGGCTTTTTTTGGCCTCAATATAGGGGATCAAGGGTTACTACAAGTCATAGATATGCATAGATCATCTCAAGATTAAATTAGAAATTTGGTAGAGATAAAATAGATACTCAGTTTTGAAGTTATGGCTATTTTAAAGGCCATCGAATACGAATATCCCTTTAAACCAGTAAAAACACTAAAAACCATAAAAACAGAAGAAGGATAAAAAATTTCAATCCAAAAGTCCATTATAGATTAAAAAAAAGTAAAATAAAATAATATTAAATGATATATATCCATTGTATATTTAAATCTCATGAAAAATAATAGAATAAAGGTTATTACAGTTTCAAAAAATTTAGAAATCAATGTCGAACTAAAAATGACCATAACTTTTGATCTGGGTGTCCATTTGGGATCTACCTCTTATAAAATTGATGAATGTGATGAGATCTACACTCTATAAGTATAGGACCATCTATATTTACATTTTAACTCTTTTTTTCCACATAAAGCCCCATAATGCCTCTAAAACAGGGTTTTTTGTCACTGGCCCCGATTTCTTAAACTTAAAATAGTTATAACTTCTGATCCATATGTTTGTTCAGCCAATAACACATATAATATCAAATATTGTTCCATGAGAATTTATTTGACTAGTTTTGTATCTGAAATGGACTTACACATAATAAGTTATGGGTATTTCCTTATTTTTTTGGGGTTTTCGGGTTTTTAGAGTTTCTTATTGTTTTTATGTGTTTCAAGGGTTTTTAGAGTTAATATCCATTTTAAAACATATATATTAATAAACATTTGTTTAATATATATATATATTCAAACATATATATAAACATATATATAAAAATATATATATAAATATATATAAATATATGGATAAAAAATATAATGAAATATTTATAGATATATTGATATATCATAAAATGTAAAACAAAATAGTATAGGGGAGTGGAAAAGGCGATGGTGTATAATCATGAGGTACCATGTTAAAATCTCACTAGAGTCTAGGGAACACACTAAAGAACTGATAAAGGGGTAGGGTGATGTGGGGGGGTGTGGCGTGAAAAGAATTTATACCCTTTATCAGTGGGGTCATTATCAACACTTTTTTTAGCACAATTAAAGGGGTCCTTTAACAATCATAAAAAATGATGCTAGAGGGGAACTTTATTGAAAAATTTTATGATCACCGATAAATCTAACCCTTTAACACCGCTTACATTATTAACGCTTCTATATAACTGATAAATCCCTTTTTGTAGCATTGTTAAAGGCTTGATTTGTATTAGTGGAAAAACAAATCTTATTTAACATTCCTTTTTATTCATTTTATTAACTAAAACTAACATGCTCTAAATTATTTATCAATTCCATTAACAAATGGAAGATTATATTTAATTAAACATGAACATTTTATCAATTTAAATTACCATAAAATTACAAGAATCACCGAATTCATTTAAACATGCCTCTTATTTATTCTTTATACAACCAATTATCAATCATCAAATTTGAATTATTTACCATTTTACAATGAATGAAACATTATAAAAAATCATAAAAACATGATATAAAATCATATAATAGGTAGTACGCTATATATAATATCAAGAGAAAAATCATTATCATGGAAGATGGTAACAACATGTGATTTACAAGAATAAACCAATTTCATTACTTAATTACATTCAATATTTATTTAGTTAATTTCATTACCATATATGGGTATAAACCATATTAACTTTAACATTGCACATAAATATAAGGGAAGAAATGAATCCCATATCACAAAGCTTCCAATGTTCTTGAAATGGAATGAAACACGAACTTGGATCTTGATCACCACTCTTATAAGAAGACTGCATCCCTCTAGGGATGCCGTGCCAAAAGAAAACTAGAAACTTAATGAGAACATGGAGAGGAACTACCATCAAATGGAAAGAAAGAACGAGGGAGGAAACAAGTCTGAAGATCCACAAGAGAAGAGGTGGAACATACCTTATATCACTATAGATTGAATATGGAAGGCTAGGATGAATCCCCTTCGAAGGGTACCCAATTTCATTGATGAAACACTACTAGCCACTTGAGAATTTTAGGTGGAAAACATAGGGTTTGACAAAGAAGAAGGTACTTCTATTTTTATAAAAAGTTTCTAGGATTGGTTTTATGATGTGAATGGTGAATTTACATCATAAATGGCCAATTTTGTAAGTTATTTTTGAAAACACATCCCCTCAAACTACAGAAAACAAAAAAATAATTATCTTTTCTCGATAGGGGTATATCTATTGGTAAAAGTGCATTTTCTGTAAGTAAAATGTTTACGAAAAAATTCATGTCACTAAACTGTTGGTTAAAACTATACCGTTTAATGTTTTTTGCGATAGATAAAATAATTTTTTTTATTATAATAATACAAATAGATAATATATATGTTGATAAAAATGTTTCGCAACAGATTAATACTACTAATATATCTGTTGGTAATATTATAAACATTTAGAAACAATATAAATGATTAATATTTGTTAGTAAATTATATTCTAGATATTAGAATTCAAATATTTATCATTAAACTTTTATATTATATTTATTAAAACAATTATTTATAATATATTATTGTACTTATTATATAATAATTACATAATTAACTTATATAAAACACCAAAAAACGAGACTTTATTTAAAAAACATGTTCCAATATAATTTAAATACATGTTCAAACTTCATGAAATGAAAAGAAGAACCAATAACCATATTAAAACCATGTTTAAACATGTTCAAACACTAAGAGACTTTACAAAGAACTCAATTAAACTTCATATTCAATCTATTTCGCATAAACATCATACATCACTATTGTGGAATCACTGTAACATCACATGAGCTATTATCAACTGTAGTAGATGCAAGACATACACAACTTTACTGCCATCCCTTTAACTATTGTGGACCACCCTTCTATACTTGAAGCATCACATTTCCTAGCTCCCTTCAATTTAGACATGCCCCATAAAAAACGCTTTGGTCACACAAATAGAATAATTCAAAAATAGTATTCATTTAAATGAATGATATAAAAATAATAACACATGATATAAAAATTTTATCCAGTGATCACGACAAAAGTATAATCTAAACAGTGGAAACAAAAAACATAAGATAATCTAACTTGATGACATAATGAAAATACAATTACCACATTAAGAATATATAACCAATAACAAAGCAATTTCCATAATGCGTGATATAAAAATAAACAGTGGGAACAACAATAAAAAAAATGACTAGAAGCACCTATGGATGAAATAAATACAAGTGACCACATTAACAGAAGATATCTAGTGACCAATAAATATGATAATAAAAACTAATGATATAAAAATAATAATAATATTATCTAACATGTGATCAAAAACCATTTAGAATGAACCCAACATCAATTAAGAGTGACACACAACTAAGAATTTTATAATCTAGTCCAAAACATATGATACATTAGTTGGTTTCCCACCATACACCACTAAAATATTTATTAATGAAATTGCAAGAAGAAATTCATACACAAGGTTAAATTTCAAAATCAAGGAATTGAAATTGTTTTCAAGTATATATAACATTAACACACATATTATTAAGAAATAAAGGTCACCATTTTAGAAAAGCATCGCATCCATTCTCTAGAAAATGATGAATAAAATAATCTATACTATTCTAATCAATCCAAAACATATATGTTACACCAAAAATAATTCTTGAAAAGAAATAATTCCTAAAAAGAATGAACCAAGCCCGCATCAGATTAGACAATAACTCTCATTAGTACAATAGATTTTCTTTAAGAGCATTGAATTACATAGATAAGAATCATATCCCAGACTGATTGGCATGAATATAAACTCAAAAATACCAGATACATCATGGAAAAGATAGGGAATCCAACCTAATGACCAAATGAAAATTCCTATAGTTGTTCTTTATGTGAATTCATCACTAGGAAAAACTCGAACCTTTGACCAGCCTTAATGAATCCTAACTCAATTTTCATATTTTAAGAAAACACTTTCATGGGTCAAGTGTGAACCCTCCCAGAAACAACAACCCTCATACAAACCAATTTTAAACTTATTGGAAATAACCCAAAAACAAAAAATTCCACAATTCGAATTTCAAATACAAATAAAAAAATAATTGTACCTTATATAAGCCAGATTCCAATTGAGGATCTAGGGATTAAAAAATCATAACTCAAGCTCCTCACCACTATGCTTCTTGAGATCATATTGATTGAATCAAAATATCCATCTTTAATACTCACAATTTTCTTTATCACCACACATCATCAAAAACTTCATCATCATAAAAATATCTTGAACCCTTGTCTAGAAATAGCTACCCAAATCATCCATGTGGTCATCAAACTAGCAAGAAAACCATTAGAACAAATTTGAGCTCCCCACCACCAAAAACAGGAATAGGCAAACCACCACTAAGAAAATAGAGAGAGAATCTATAAAAAAGAGAGCTTCAATCAAACAAGAACTAGGAAAAATAACAAGTCAAAGTAGTCAAATATCTATTCTTCTCAAGAGAGGGTCCCAACTCACTAATGCTTCTAGACATCGTTGGGTCTAGCGTTATATTCCAACGCAACGTTGGGCTAGGAGGAAACCACCCTGGACTGGAGGAACCACCAATGAAAAAACATGAAAAGACCCAGGATTGAGGACTCCACTAAGAAAATAACACTAAACCCATAAAAAAATAAAATCGAACACAACTGATTTAAAAGATGATGACGAACTCCGTCAACCAGGGAGAAAATTAAACAGGACCAAAGGGGAAGGCGATTACCATAGTAAACTTAGATCAAATAGATACTGAAATGAAAAACTTATATACATTAATTCATCTATGATAAATTAGAGTGACAAGATAATCCATGAATAGGCCATGACACCAAATAACCAAGCATAGAGAAGGTAGAGTTCAAGAGTGAAACCTGGGGTAAACTCAAGAATAAAAAAATAATTAGGTCTCATAAATCGTGGATAAAATGGCTTACACAACTATGGATAAAACATACCACAATTGGGTCTCACAAATCATAACCATCAAGAATTAACAAATAAAACTTCCATAAATCGGTTTTGGGGTCGAACATGTCACACAAAATCATAATGAAAAGAGAATAATAATAGAGAAGTGGAGAAGCAATTCTCACTAGAGGATACCAAATGAAAAATCAGATGTACAGACAACCAAATTCCATGTCTGGAGAATGGGGGAGGCGCACTGCTAGGGTTCTTCATGGATGGGGCATGCGACACAATCATGAAGTGGAGGGGTTGGGGAAATATAAAGGAGAAAGGGAGGGAAATGTAAAAAGAAAAAATAAAATAAAATAATAATAATAATATATATTTTTATATAATAAAATAAAATTAACCAGGTTAGGTTTGATAATGGAAGACAGGGTAATTGTGTTCTAATCACTACATCTTGAGACTTTTAATTTAGGAAAGATATTGTCATATATTCAATATAATTTAAAAAAATAGCAAGATGTATAATAGATTTTTATATAGTTTATATATAATGAAAATTTATTAAATTTATATATATTTTGATTACAAAATTATATTATATACATGGAATGAAATTATATATATGTGAATTTCTTTTTTTAGTTTTTAAGATATTAGATCTTATTCACGTTTCTAAAAATTATAACCATTTATCATCAATTTTTTATTATATATATATATTATCATAAACATATAACATGTTAATGAAAACATATGATTATATTATTTTATTGAAATATTTATAATTTAAATTTATTTAAAATAATATACATATATATATATATATTATTTTTGGTAAAACATTTTATATTATTTGATAATTTATTACAACATATTTTTATAATGGTAAAAAATTTGTTTGTAATAACTATCAATAGTAATGGATTAATTTTTTAGTAAAAATATTTTAGTATTTATATGATAAATCAATAGGTTTAACTATTGGTAAAATATTTGTTTGTGTTAAATGATAAATACCAACTGATATAAATATTGGTAAAAAAATGTTGGTACATAAAATTTACACCAATTAAATTTTTATTTTTGTTCTAACTACTCATTTTTATCAACATATATATCATCTATAACAAAATTCAATTAGTATAGACCATTTTTTATAGTAAAACTTTCATTAAATTAATGTCGTAAATTTCATATTTATCGCATGAATTTATCCTGACCAAATTTTCTTGGTACAAGACTCAACCAATTCATGATGTATGGTTTTTTCTCTATGTCATGAATTTCCATTATATAATGTTCCCAATACAAAACATAAAACCCCATTACACCATAAAACTCCTTTATTCCATAATTCTCCTTTATACTAAAATCTCCCAAGTTTCTATCTCAACCACCTCTAAAACAGCTCCATGCCTCCCCAAATCACCATGATTTTCATAAAAATTAAAAACATCAGGATAGATGGATCTAAGACCTTATATTATATACATATAAAATAATTCTCATCTGTGAGAATCCACAACAAAAAACAGAGAGAAAAAAGGGTAATTTGAACAACCACCCTATGAGATACCTCTCAAGGATCTCTCCATCATAGGAGCTCAACCAACTCATTAGATGAATAATGAAAAAAACAATGAAACCACATCAATCATATCCTAAACACTCTCCTGGTGGAGATACCTCTAAAACGAGGACAATTCCACAATAAGGAAACATGATAAAACCATATCATAAATTGGAAAAAGGTTCAACAACCACAATAGGAGTTATAATAATAGAATAGATAAATTATAAACAGACCAGGGTATTGATCATGTATCTACAACTCAAATTCCCAAGTACTCTCCTCCCGGATAATGTGTCAACATTTGATATGAATCGAGGGAATATCAAACCCACAAAACACCTTCTTTTAAAGGTATTATATCTCCAGAAGTTTCTCCTCAACGTTATCATCATCATTAATAGTGATATCACCCAAATCAATGTTTCGAGTGTCATCATGAAGGTAATGGTGGAGCCACCACATGTGAAAACATCTTGTATTCATCTCATCTATATTGAAGTTTTATTTGATACGCTACAAATACAACACAATATAAAACCTTAAAAGGTTCAAAAAATAGAGAGGAAGCTTTCTCTAATGACCAAAAATTCAATTCCCTTGGTGAGGAGTCAACTTTAGAAACATATGATCTCCAATGTTGAATTCCAACTGTATCCTCCTATGATAGATATAAGATTTATGATGATCATGCAACAATTTCATCTGATCACAAATTACAAAAACCATCTCTATTGTATTCATACCAGTTCTGGCCTGAGAATTGATGACTCCCTAACCCCAGTATATCATAATGGAGAATAAAAAGGTTGGTTATACAACAATTCAAATGTTTTCATACCAATAGTGGAGTAAAAACTTATGTTTTAATAATTCTTGAACAAAGGTGGGTTCCTCAGTTATGAACCTCTAAAATCCAGGACATAAGAGTGCAACATATACTCAAGAGTCCCGATGATCCACTCTGACCATTCATCTATAGATGAAAAGAAGTGATAAGGAATAATTATGAGCCAGAATCATTCTAGAGATTTCTATAAAATTATAAGAAAAATGAGGATCTAAACCAAATATGATCAACCATAGGATTCCATGGGGTCTCACCATATCCTGCAGATACAACCTTGAAGAAACCTCCACCGAGCTCAACTCTTATATCACTATAAGGTGGTCTGATTTCATCAAATGATCCACTATCAACCATATATCCTCATAGCCTCCATGAAATCAAGGTAAACTAAAAATGAAGTTAATCGAGATATCCTAACACTTCCAATGGGGAACATCTAACGGCTATAGAAAACTACTCGGAACACAATGCCCAACCTTCACCTTCTATAAGACCAATAATTATAAAAATGTGCTTAAAACTAGGCCACAAAAACCTACCTATTGGAGCTCAGTAAATATTCATCACACCAGGATGTAATTACAATGGTGAGATATGAAACTCATATATGAAAATATCATAAATTAATAGAGGGATAAAAATCCCCCCCTTGAATAACACATGTTGTAATTCATTCTTATGCCAACCATTAGGGGAATCAAAAAAAAACTTGTTCTCTCCATACATCGACCTCAAAATCTCCTAGATGGAACTCTTATACCTAATTCACTAATAAATACTATACTATCTTTGAGAAAAGGAAACCTCTACCACCATCCATTCTAATATCCATATACATTGATAAGATATCTTCTATCACTCTACATGAATCTACTGATTTATATACGACATTACTACTTGACTTAGTGCATAGTATATCAACTAGAATGTTTCCCTTTCCTATAGTATACTAAATATTGAAGTTATAATACTGAATAAATTATATCCATCATTACATTCATAAGATCATGCAATTCTGGTATAATACACACTTAAATCTCTTATAGTTGGTGAAAAGAAAAAAACACTCATCGATGAGGTAAAATTTCCAAAAATTTAGGGAAAACACAACTTCTACTAACTCCAAATCATGGATAGTATATTTAAGATAATGAGGATGTAAATGATGAGTCCTATAAAAAAATAAATTAAATATAATGTATTGAAACATTTCCTAAACCAAGATTTTATGAATTATAAAAAACCATAAATTGAACTACCTCTACAGGAAAACAATGGACAGGAGCACTGAACAACTTCTCCTTTATATACTCAAAAGCTACATAAAACTAGTAAATCCATAAAAATGAATATTAATTTCTAGTCACTGATTTTAGAGGAGTTTCAATCTAAGATAAATCATATAAGAACCTCTTATTTCTAACAAGACCAAGGATACCACTATCTTGGGGGATGCCTAAGAAAAAATTTACCCTATCTTCGAGGGGTCTATAGTTACTCCCAATTGGGAAAAAATAACTTAAGAAATAAACATTATGATCCCAAAACTCATAGTTCAAGGAATTCCCAAATATATCTTGATGATGAAGAATTCTGAAAATGTCATGCAGAAGCTCTGCATAATCCTCCTTAGATATAGAGTAAAATGGGATGCCATCAATGAAAAACACAAAACAATAATCTTGGAACTCCATAAACACTATGTTAATAAACCTCATGAACATGTATAGTGTTTTTATCACACTAAAAACATCATATTGAACTAATAATACCCATGATAATATCCAAAATAATTATTCATAATATTCTTATCCTTTACCAACATCTGATAATATCCAGACTAAAAATTTATCTTTGAGAACCAACATTCCCCGTTCAACAGATTAAATAAATCATTAATTCATAGAAGTGGATAACATTTCTTCACTATAACTTATTTCAAGTGATGATAATTTATATAAATATTCAAAATCAAGACATCCCTTTTCATGAAAAATATCAGTGCAATCCAAGGTGACACAATCGACTGAACAAAACCCTTATACAACAATTCATCGATCTATACTTGTAGCTCTCCCAACTCAAGAGGAACTATCTATATAGAGACATCATGATATGAGAAATTCCCAGTTGTAGTTATATACTAAACTTGATCTATCATTGAAGGGATAATACTACAACCTACTCTGTAATGACATATGGGTACTCTTCCACAACTATGGGAAACACTGACTGTTAAACATCCAACAAACTCAATATTAGATCAACTAACAAGGATTACAAGGTAAGAACACACCTCTAACCCATTTGAGGGTCTCTATCATCCAAAAACACTATTGGCTCTCTAACAGCATCACAGAACAAAACCCTCCTCCTAAATACATCCATAATATCTTTCACTAAATACAACCAATCCATAATGAGGATGATGTCATTTGGAAATATCTGTAAACATAGGAAGTCTTCCCAAGAGAAGTACTAGCCCATTAAAACTCCGATTGGATTATTAAATTACAAAAGAATTGGGAGCCTCTCTACCTCTAGTCCCAAAACATAGAAAAGGGTACGTGATATGAAAAATTTCATAGTTTCTGATTCAAGAAATACATGTACCCATGTAGAAAACTAGCAAAGGGTACATCATAAAATATCCGGATCTCCAAGCATTAGAAACTCTATAGCATGAAGCTTACCAGGACCTTATCCATAACCTCTATGACCCTTATAATGACCACATTCAGAGCCCTGATATTATTTGTGAGGATAAGGATCTTTTAAGGGAAATCCTCTTCCCACCCCATCTCTACTCTGCAGATCCAATACTAGAACACCCAGCTGCTATTACCTTGGCCGAAACCACCTCAATAGTAGAACATGAAGAAGAATACACAGTACATGATGAATACTTATGAAATTTAGGAATTATCATTACTAATGAGGTCACCCTCTATAAGAAGACATGAATCTTATCCCTTAGAAATTTTATGAGCGCCTCTAACCCTAGATGAATGAGATAATGAGGGATAATACCTACCCATATTTGAATAGAAACTCTTCTATACATGAAACTTGGAACCTTGTACGATATCCCTTCCTTGTGAAGAATAATGATGAATCCCCTCTCATGATATTCAGGTTCTTTTCAATATACTCTCAACAACCTATTTACTCTCTAGTACCTTGAGATATGTTGAGAACATGAATAGGGTGACTAATCAATAGATCTATTGATGAAAAGCCTCCTAAATAATTCATCACCATATTCTCATCATCTAGAAATAGGTCTGAAGCATATCATAGAAGGGTACTAAAATAGATCCTAAACTCCATCACATTTGAACTCCCTTATCGAAGGGTAAGAATCTCCTAGTGACTGGCCTCATTCATCATTAAAGAAAGAAATTAGACATGTAACTAGTCCTATAACTACTCCCAAAAGGCCAATGAATCCTAATGAACCCATAAGATTAAGATCCACCACTACCTCACTACCCCACATGGAATCATTGTAAAAAACAAAATGTAGTGATTTTTATGACCACAAATGGAACTAAAAACAATCTCCACCTACTCTAACCAGTCTTCTAAGATAGAGTTTGAAAAGAATCCCACATACTTCTATATACTCTAGCACTAAATCTCTCATAGTTTTCTCCTCCAAGTTTTTTTATTGTTGACCTTCACTCTAGAGGGATCTACAATAACAACTTACTAAAAAAATTACTAAAAAACTAATGAGGACATTGAATTAGAGCCATACCGTCAACAAGAAACAAAATTAGACTCCTAAACATAGAATATGGAATAGATGAAATTAATTTATTATTAATTTATTTTTATTTCATTTATGGGTTTACATATCCCAACTTCAACCCATTTCATACACATATGCGAAGAATAATGATGTATGATCCTTCCCTAGGTCTCTACATTGCAACTATCATCACTTTTTAGTAGGCTTAGTAAACTTAAAGGTTCATGCACTAGATAATAGGGATCAACAAATACCATTTTTTTGCCAACCTCTTGTGTTTACATCACTTACTAAACTTATCTAAAAATTTTTCCCTACAAACTCATATAGAATCTTCCATTATTTACTCCAAACTCCATCCTATCCCTCAACTTGAACCTTTGATACCAAAATTTTAGGTTCCCTTTTCCCAAGGACTACCCCTATTAGGATGAAAATGAGAGAAGGTGGATGATTACCACCCGATACCCACCTCTAGTAAGCCCCTAGTTAGTGAGTAGCATCAAGGGCATAATGAGTTTATAATGGGATTAATTACCCTATAAGAGAACATGAAAGATAGAAATATAGATATATATATATAAGGAGATAAGATAGATACATGAATCAAAATCTACTCAGATAAATAAAAGAAATTCCAAGTGCATAAATGTAATATCATACAATACTAAAACAACTGAAATGGAAATTAAAAGTACCCAAAAGGAAAGGACTTCAGCAATCATAGTTCCCAAAAAATATCCTACCAAAACATAAGCTAGTAATATCTAGCCTGATCTGTAACCTGATCCCACTGACCATAAAACAATTTATATATACATTGGGTGATCATAACAGTATACTCATTAGGAGCCTCCCTGGATCCTCTCATGAAAATGTTAATGAAATCACACTAAATAAAAACGAACAATAGTGAAACTAACTCATCATCTAAATAGGTATAATGAGTTCCCAACCTCACCATGGACACCTCTCACCAATTAACACATACAAAAGATATCATATAATCCTAAATCAATGATGGTACCTTGATATTGCTTCCCCACTGGTTTGTATCTATGACCAAACAGCACATGTCATGATCTATCTTTGGATTGTGTTAATTTTAAAAACAAACATTTCTTCATGTAATATTAAATTAAGAGTTATAGATAACATCACGTGTTTATGATTTTAAGGTTGGTCATAAGTTCAACTACTTAAAAATAACCTTTTATGTATTTATTTGATGGGGAGTCTATGAATATTATGGGTATTTTGGGAGAATTTTTTGGAAAGATAACCCATTTGTTTAGTATATGTTTTATTGAAGAAGTTATTTTAGGAAGAATGAATTTACATTTTGTGGATATAACACTAAAGGTATTAGTAACTATAGAAACCACGAAATGTGTTTCATGAACATCTCTGCAAAATGTCATCAAGAGTGATCGAAAAGTTAGTGGTGTGACTTTGCATTTTTCATGGGGGTTAGTGACAGTAGCGAACGCATTAGATCAAAGGGCCAGAACTACATCCGGACACTGATGCTAAGTAGGGGTGTGGGGGGTGTATCCCCCATGGCATGGAGAAATTTTTTTGGATAAGTCCCTAAAGCGGTTCCCAAGGTACCTCCATGAAATTACCTGCATGCCACAATACTGGAGATAAATGAAGCAATTATTTTGGCTATGTCCTCAAAGAAAAACCCTAGTTATGCCAAATCACCAGTGGTGCGAAATCCACTTTCACGCCATAATTTTGGAACACAACATACTTGCGTTCCCAATATCATTTTTCTAAGGTCCTATTTTTTTCTTATAAATAGACCCTTGGGGTCTTCATTTATATAGATGAATTTCCCAGAAGTCCAAATGCTACTCTGGTCTCCCTAGTGATTATCCCAAGTCTTCCAAAACCTTAAAGGTAGTTTCTTAATCTCTAAAGTGGAGGAATTTAAGGAGGATCATATTACTTAGGTCCTTTCAGTGTTTGAAATCCATAACACTTGCACACCTAAAGCGCCCATCCTCCCTAAATCAGAAACACCTGCGCGCCACCCAGTCCTCTCATAGAAAATTGAGAGCCCCACTTTTTGGAATACCTGTGAATACTCTTGAAGGATTTATTCAGGTCTCAACCAAGTATTAACATCCTGGTTATTCATCACTCAAGTAAATATCAAGTTGCCCAAGCCTACTTGTGTGCCAGAAACTACTTGGGCACCCCTCTTTTATTCACCTACTCTCTTTAGTCTACAATTCATTATTCCCTTGTCAAATCCATTCATGGAAATTATTATTCTTCATTGGATCCCTTATCTGAAAATGATTCCATTGAGACCTTCACCAAAACCTCCTGACTTGTCAAATATTTGGGAAAGGAACATCAATGTGTCACCTGTTTGGGTCCGTATATCCATAGTCATAGGTTTTCCACATTTGTTTCACAATGGGGTTAGGATTCATAGAGTGTATGTCGGTTTTTATATCCATAGTCACATGGACCTTTCTCCTATGAAAAGTGTTGGGATTTTACTGGTTTGGAAGATTGAGGTTTGGGTTCTGTCCTCCCCTTTTTGTCTCTAGGGACCAGAGCCTTAGGTCTCTGGTAGGTAATGTAAGGTTCACTCTTGATTTTCCATGAAATCAAAAGAAAATTCTCCCCCCATACTTGGATCAATTTTAGGGAATCTATCCTGGTGTAAGACCTAACCTTTCAAGTAGGAGGTTGTAGTCTCACTCCTCCATAATTCCTTCACCTTCACTCCTCCTTTGCATTGGACCCTTGTACAATGTAAAGTGAACAGAGGGAGGGTTTGTTTCCTCGCCCTCTTCTCAGGTCCACTCGACCTTATCCACCCTCACCGCCATAGGCACACCATCTTCCACCAGAGGAGGATGAAATGTGTGGGTGCCTTTGTTGAATCATTGACATCCTTTTATTTCTCACACTGACCATGACTCACATGGGCTTAGAGAATTGTCAGTATCACAAGATTTTCAATAATACACTTGAACTATGAGAACTCTAATTCATGTTCAAACCAGGATACATAGTAATACTTCTCAGGGCCCCATCTCATTGGATATCCTCTTCACAAATCTAACCCTAATTCCTTTTATTTGGGTATCTTACTTATGAGTAAGCCCTAAATTAAAACCCCAAATCACCAAGGAATATTTTTCAGGAAGTAAGCCCAAACTCACTTTTCTCAAAAGACTATACTCTCCTATGAAACCCATAGAACTACGTTGGATTTGATTCCCATCCACATGGGATATGTCGGAAGCATCCTTGAGGTTCAAAATAAACACTTCAAATCAACCTATTTTGCTGGGCCATATTCCCAATAGGGTCTAATCTTACATGGAAACCCATATCCTTTCCATGTTCCTTGGGCTGCTTTGGTATATGTCCCACACCAAACTTTTACTAAGCACCCTTTTCTTAGATGTCCTTACCACATGACATTAAACAAAATTTCTAGGTACTTATCACATGACCTTAAATGGTATGATGTGTCCTGTTAAGCGGCACCGAACTATGAGGGTTCAGATTCCTTTCACAAGGATACATTGGTAGCCCATTTTATGGGTACGATCCCAATATCAAAAAAAAAACCTTCATCTACCTGGATGAAAATAAATTCCAGAGTGCCCCCACTGAGTGGCTTAAAAAACTAGTATCATCATAACGATGATTAAAAGAATATCTAAATACTATATGATATGATACCATTGATGTAGAAGCTCTAATACATACAGATGATTCTAAATTTAAAACATGTCAATATGTGATTGAAAATTCTGAGGGAAAATTATGTTATACTTGGTGAATTAATAAGGATTCATGAAAATATCTTAAATTGATAGATTCTTAGAGTAGATAATAATTCCCCCAAAAAGAGGGTGATGAGTCCACCCTCCCATCCTCTCAACCAATGAATTTTCATAAGTATTGTAAATTTAAAATTCATTGAATTCTTGCCTTTGGAAAGCATGTCCATTTTGGATAAAGAACTATTGGATGTTTCTGGTTCCATGAATAAATCCAATGGAAGCCACTTAGAAGCTCTGATTATTAAATTGGAACCCACATTTCAAGGAACTACGAAACAATAGTCTTTAAGGATTATCTTATATTATATTTTTTTGTAATTATAGGTCATCAAAAATTGCGAATTTTATTAAATTTATATTAATATAGTTTTTGGAAAAATTAAAACTCGCATACTGGGTGATAACCCACCGCATCCCATGAGACTGAAAAACTTGAACCCGCAACTAAAGGATCATAAAGGTGAAACACCTACCACTAGCCTACATGATATACTTATTAGTATGAAACTATTATCTATATAAATTATTTCACTAATAAATACTTATATAATGAAATATGTTTAATATTGGATGTTACTGTTGTGGTTTTAGAGATTAATGTATTATATTTATCTATATTGGATGAACTATTCTCATCATTTAATTTTATAAAAGACTATAGGGATAACTTTTAATATTTTTTTTTTGGATTATTTAATATGTTATAATTTTATTTTAGTGCTTTAAGAATAAATAAATTCATATTGGATATTCATTTTCTAGAGTAACCGGAGAAGTGGAAATTGATCTAAGCATAATCAAAAGATGAAGTTGTGATCATGGAATTAAAAATACATCATGTATTGTTTTTTGGTGTTCTCTATCTTGATAGTAAAATAACCCATAAAATTTACGAAAATTATACTGAAATAAAAAATTTTATCCTATTATCTTCAAATTTTATGAATCAAGAGTCATTTAACTCGTCATAAATTTTTTATTTTTTTGGTCGTTTACTTTCTATTGATCATTCAACTTCATGTGATCAGTGATTTTTATAACCCTCAATAATTATTTACATTTTTCTTCCCTACCCATATTAACACCTCCCACCAATGTTTTCCTAATTTGAAACCATGTTGGGTGTTATTACAGATGACCTTAATATTTCAATTTATCTATTTTAAGAATAAGTTTAATTAACCCTTTTAGGATGTGAGTTTTCAAAAAGGTACTTTAAAATATGAATCACTTGATTTATGAGTGAATGTTAAAATTACAAGGATTAATTATATTAAAGTTGGGGAGAATTCACCACCCTGAGATTTTAATAGAACTAGTACTCGCCCATGCATACACACAGTGATATTTATTAAGTGTTATTTTTTAATAAGATAATATTATTTGTAAAACATGAGAACAAATAGTAATACTGATTCTATATTAACCCAAATTAGTCGTGTATAAAATAGGAATTTAAGAGAATAAAAAATGGAGAGACCATTAAAATAGTTCAAAAAAGATAAGATAAATTTAATGTAAAGGAATTTATAATTTTTGAGGATGGAGATTTCAAATCAATTTCAATTGCATTTAGGAAACATTATTGGGTTTAAAAGCAATATTGGGGTGTAATAAAATACATAGTGAATGAGACAAAGGGGGAGTTGGGAACAGTTACATCAAATGGAGGTTATGGTGTAAATGACGTTTTTTGGAGCAATAATGTAGGGAGAGTGACTATCTATCATCTGTAAAGATCTGTTATAGTAGCATGTGATTGAGGTATCAAATTTTTTGAAGAACCTTAAATTCACATAGTAATTCACCCCCGCTCTCTGGTTATCTCACATCTGGCTAGTGTTCCCAACATAAACCAACCATTATGTGCATTACATGGGTTTTTAATTACACATATTTTGTGTGATTCATTGAATATGTTACTGAAGAGTTGTAGAAAAAAATTTCAGTAGAAGAAAATATGTAACATTATGTGAATCCAATAGATTGATCAAAATGATAAATGCATCCCTAAAGTATCAATTAAACTATTCAAATAGAGCATAATCCCCTTCAACTCTATTTATAGAGTCTTAACATAATCTGCGATGAAATATGGTAGCATTTCCATCAATTATAATAATTTACATTCCCTATGATTACTTAACAAATATACTAAAAATGATTCACTCTTGTGATTTGGTGAATAGAAGAAAAACTCAAATAAAATTATTTTCCAACTACATATTGAATATTGTCACTTCTCTCTGTGTTTTAATTAGTTAAAATTTAACACAGAATATATAATATTTTGATAAATTATACAAGCATACAATATAAATTACTAAATTTTAACATCATTTATAAGATATTTTCATGATCTAAACATGAAAAAATATTTGGTAAGGAAAACCTTGTAGAAATGTATGGTAAGACTTTGGATGTGATCAGAATTCCTTTGATTTGATTGAATACCCAATCCTCTTCCAGCCTTTATAATATTTCATGATGAACAATATGAAAAATAACCAATGAAAAGATTGAGTGGGATTAGGAAAATTATTAATCATGTTGTGAATGGCACAATTTAATAATGAAGTTACATTTTCTATGATGATTATATACATTGCATCATATTTCTTCATCAGTTTCTCTACCAAATTTACATCACCAAAAATTGAAAACCTGAAGGAATCACATGTAGAGTAGTCCAAAAATTCCCTGTTAACATTCTGGTTGGGAATAAAATGCATAAATTACAATAAACAGAATGGAAAAATAAGAACTATATCTTTTAATTTCATTGACAAAATCCCTCTGTTACTTCTTCTTCTTCATAGATTACATAAAGAAATATAGTACCTGCACTAACATGCATCTAGTGATGGCTCCTATTCATGATTCCATAATCCCAAGGCTGTATCGGCTGCAATGTAGAAACATTACAATATCTTCTTAATAGAATAAAAATAATCTCTTAGTATTAGAGTAGAAAGCTTGAGTTAGTTTTGAAGACAATGAAAATGAATGTGTTAGTTTGATATATTCTCATGAGGGGACATTTCAGAATCAAAATTTTAAAATATATAAAAGAATAAAACTCACGATTATTGAGTCATTGAAGTTGGTCTCATCTGTAGAGGCCTTTAAGGTTATGAAATAGCTCAGGAAGGTGGGAATTAGTGAGCTTGGTCCTCTTGTTGATCTCCTTTCTCTTCTCCTGATTCGAGTTGTTTGAAATTCCATGGAGTTGGGTAGAGGCCCTCCTCTCAGATGTGTTGGTGGTGAGATTTATAACATTCTTCAGTAGATATCACTTAATGTAAATCATGTCACGTGGAAGCTCAATCTCACATTTGAGCTTCTTGATTTCATCATCAACATTGATGACCACATATGGGTCATTTGGATATGAAATATCTTCTTGTGAATCGATGTATGATAACTACCATATCTTCCCCGCAACTTTCAATGCATGATAAACTTAATATAGGAGCAACCCGAACTGAACTCAAACAATAATTGGTAAATAAACCTCTGACCCAAATGGCTTTTCTATAATATAATATAATTTATTTTAGGAAAATGTTAAAAAAAATGGATGCTTTTCATTAGATATATTAATTTTGAACCCAATACGAGTTAGACAAGTTTAGTTCAAGCATAAATGGTTTCGTTTTATAATCATGTTGAGTAATCTATGAATAATATTAAGGTCAGATCCAGGTTGACCTTTTTTGACCTGTCTAACCTGTGTAGACTAGTTAAAAATATTTCTATATAAAATATTAAAATAATAACAATAATTTATTTTAAAATATACATATTATATTAAACTAAATTTTAAATATTTCGATGTATTTACAACACATTTATTATAAATGGTTTATGATGATCCACTTTCAACATGGATAACATATGTTTCATATTTATTAGGTTAGTTTTAATTTAAATGAGATAATTGGATTTGGTTAGGTTATTGAGTTGGATCCGGTCAAACCATTTAATTAAATGGATTAGGTTATGAACTTAAATAAGATCATAAGACAATCAACCTGATATAAATACGACACATAGACCCAAATTTCCAACTCTAGTATTTATATACATTCCAAATAAACAATTCTAACATTTTTTTATAATTCATTTTTCAAAAATAAGAAATTTTTTCAAAACCAAACACTGTAAGAGTTGTGTAAATAAACATTCAAGGATAATAAACATACCCACCCATCCTAGGAATTTTATTTGAATTTTATAAACAATTCTTAAGAAAGGTAAACCATGAATATAGGAACAAAATGAAAAGTTAATATAGGAATCACTTTCCTCAAACCAATCAGATAAGTGAATGATTCATAATTTTTTCATTTCTTTCAATGATTTCAACTTCAAAAGAAAAAAATACCTTATTCCATCACTAGAAAATAATTTAAAAATGATTTAAAAAATGATAAAACCAAAATATGATAGGAATAAAAAAACCTAAAAATCCTCCATCATAGTTGGGTATGCATCTTGAGATCAATGACAAAAATTCCCTTTGTAAATTTGTGAATTAAATTTAGTAATTGTTATTTATCCTTTAGATTATGATTGGACTATAATAAAAAAACTATTGTTTAGACATTTTTGGAATTACCCTTTCTAGTGTCATGAAATATATCAAGTAACATGTAGGTGAAGCACATCCCATTATAGTTATCTTTAGTATTATTTTTCAAAGTATCAAAGATAGATTGGTTGACATTGATAACAATGTAACTCACTTCATTGATTTCCCCTGTTTTAAAGGCTTCCATTGTCTTCAAATATGTAAAAAAATGAATAATAAACCAAATAATAGAAAATATATTTTAATTATGAAGTATGAAACAAATACGTTGATTTATAATGCACATATTATTTTCCTATTTGGTATTTTTAAGTGATGATATTAAGTAAAAAAATGAATACAAAAATTTATCTTTATTTATACAGAGTATGATATAACTCAATCAATTTGTAATCACCACTAACAATTCAAGGATTTCACTGCACTGAAATCTTGCAATATTTTTTCCTTTTTGAACACTTTATTTTTTTAAAAAAAATTGAAATTAGTATCCTCATATCAATTTGTTCTGTTTTTGTATAGATTCTAAGGTATCAAAGGATTTCCATTCAATATCGGATAAATGATTTTGTGTCCATGTTAGAGATATGTGAATAAATCAATTAGTTGTAGGATTTAAGACCTAAAATCAAATTGGTTTCAAATAAATGGTTATATCATGAAAATAAATATTAGGTGGTCGAAAGTAATTATACATATAGGTAAAAATATGTGAATAAGTCAATTTTTTGGAGTCTTGCATTCCTAAACTCAATTTGGTTTCTCTAATCATGAAACATGTTAATATGAAACAATATTCTATGAAAATTCATTATGTTCCAAAAGTCTAATAGACTATCTAATTCAAGATGAATGATCAAATGTATATGTCTTAAGTATAAATTTCCAAAAAATGAGACTTTCATGAGATTGTCACATATTTAGTATATATTAGCACATGACTTACCACATCTATTATTCCCATGTTCAAAGAGAATGGAAATATCTCTGACTATTATACACCTATGCATTGATCAATATTAATAAACAAGGGCTATATTAGTCACATGAAATTTGAAACAGTTTGTAGATGATTTTTATATACCTTTGGAGACTGGGAGTTATGCACTAAAATTGAGTGATGTGGTAGTATATAAAAAAATTTAACATAAACCACTGGATTGTTTTTAATAAAACACATTTCTAGATCTTCTTTATGTATTTACATGCACTAGGAAAATAAATAAGAAAGTTAAAACCACTAATAGTTTCCACGTAAGGCAAGTATTAATATCCATTGACCGCATCTTGAAAAACAAGAGAAAACATCAAATCATCTCATTTGAAATCAATAAAAAATATAGATTTATTTAATAAAAACAACACATAAACTATTAAATTAATTCATCTACAAAATATAAAAAAAATTAAATTAAGAATTTTAATAAGTAATCATGAATTAAGTCAATAAAACATACTACATGAAATACATCAAATTCCTATTTATGTTTTTGCATGCACACTGAGGAAATAATTACAAAATAGTCAAATAAAGCTGTAAATATTTAATCTTGAATCTAAGGGAAAACATTTTCATTAAACGAGGCTAGAAAATTATTTTCATAGATCGGGATTCGTATTGTTTGAAACTCAGTCATTGAAACTGATATATGTTTTGAAGATCCGAACATAATCAAATGCCTAGAGGAAATGTTTTGGAATTCATGGAAGATAGAATTATAATAATCTGTTTCATGTGTTTTAGTGAATAAAAAACAATACACATTATAGTCAATAGTGAAAAAATTACCTGCATTCATATATTAGACAAAAGGGAGGTTAACTCCACAATTTACGAAAAAATACCGGCATTCATTTCCAATTCAAGTTGAGGTATTCACATGTATTGAGAAAACAATTAGAAAATAGTCAAATAAAAGTGTAAATATTTAATAATTAATTGAAGGGAAATGTATATCATTAAATGAGGATAGAACATGATTTTCACATACCTAGATTTGTATATTTTGAAACTATGTCAGTGAAATTGATCTATGTTTTGAAGATCTGAATGTAATCGAAGGACTGGATGAAATGTTTTAGTATTCAAGGATGATAGAATTATATTCATCTCTTTAATATGTTTTAATGAATAAAAAACAATACAGAGTGTAGCCAATAGTGAAAACAAATTACAAACATTCATATGTCTGATGAAAGGGATTTTAACTCCACAATTTTACGAAAAAAATACCTGTATTCATTTCCAATTCCTGTTGATGTAATCTCATGTTCTGAGAAAACAATTAGAAAATAGTCAAATAAAAGTGTAAATATGTAATAATGAATAGAATGAAAAAATATCATTAAATTAGTAATTCACAACAAGAAAACCACCCAAAAACATGAAAAAAATCAAATACAACAAACCGTCTAGCATGAAACAACATCTAACATGAAAATACCAAGCTAATAAATCTGCCGAAAAAAAATCTTTCATAAAAAACCTCCATTATTCTCCACCTCCATTATGAGTAATGTCTAGATAAATGAAAAACATCCAGAAAAAAAAACTGATACAAAAACGTCCACCATGAAAACCATCAAGCATGATACGAAAACAATCCAGAATGAAAAACGTTCTACATGAAAAATTTCCAGTATGAAAAACTAATAAACAACCTACATAAAACCTAAACTAAAATTTCCATCATGATAAATAAATAATACGACAATTTTTAGATACAAAAAATATCCATCATGTACAATCTATAGATACAAAATATACAAATGTATGTATTATATATATATCTATATTAATATAAATCCATGTAATAATGATCAATAGTCATATAATTAATGTAAGAACATCTTATACTTGAAAAATTCATTTATTGAAAAACCATTCTTCGACACAATATTCAGGTTTATTTTTAAATTAAATTATAATTTTTTTGAATTGAATTTAATAAAATGGATTCTATATTTGGAATTATAATAATTAATATTTTATAATAATTTCAACTTATTTTTTTTCATAATGATTAATATAAATAGTAAAATTTGTTTACTATTATTAATGTTAAAACTAGGTTTTGGGTATTACATGAACTTATGCTAAAATTAACATTCCACACACATGGAATTTTTATTTGATAAATTTGATTTAAAATTAATAATATTTTAGTTAAAATTATATAATAAGGATCATTTTCTTTTTTTCTTAAGGGATAAATCACGTTGGTTAAGAAAACTATTGACTATGGTGAAAACTAAAATAGTAAAATTAATTAAACTTTGATTATAATGTAATAAAATGTTTAAAACATGTTTATTTATCTATGTTGGTGGTTTGGATCATCCCTAACTTCCTAATAAAAAATTATGTATCAATTTTTGGGACACTTATGCTGAAACTAACTTCCCATTACTGAATAGTTTTGGGTAATTAGAAAAATGTCACTTTTCATCAATTATAAATGGAAACCCCTCCCCTCACATTTCACACCTATAAATCCATTTATCTAGGCCAAAACTTACCAAAATATATACCCAAAATACATATACACATTTTATAGGTATCTTTATTCAAAAAAGATCAACCGAAGTGTCCTTAATAAGAGATCCAAAGGAGGTTCTTCTAAGCAATGATAAGCGTCTTCACTAAGTTCCTTATTTTTATTTCTTCCTTTTCCTCATTAAATTATGTATTAAAAATTAAAATATGATAAAAATATTATATAACATATACTAAGTATTTTTTATTTTTATGGTATAATATTTATCCACCTCTACTCCTATAATATGGGAAACAAATTCGTCGCTTCCGAGTGTGGTGAACTACCGCCTTATGAACTGATGTAATTTTTTTCATTATCAACTCTAATGGATAGTCATACGGTGTAAATTATGAATATATTTGATAAATATTACATTATTTAATTTTTTATAAATTAATATATCTTGCAATTCCTTATCTTTTCAAGCATTAATGGAATGATATCATTGGTCATGCATAAATATGGCCTACCATCTCTACAAAGTGATGTGATTAATTATCCATGTAAAACATTGAATAATGGTTTTAAAATATTATTTTATGAATAAATATTATATTTATAAAATTAATTTAATTATGTAAATTATGTATCTATATCTTATGCACAATAACTATAACTTCTCTAATGAAAGATGCATGATAAAACGAAATAGTTAACTCCTAAAACAATGGTAATAATTAAATATTGTTAACAAATAGGTGATAAAATGTCAAAATATTATAGAAATATTTATTATAAATATTACTATTTTTTTTGTAAATTAATAATATGATTAAAACCATTATACAAGAGTTTAAAGAATGTTTAACTAAGGGTAGCTTGAGGTAAGGAACTTCATCTCAATTTCCCTTCACTATGGAATGTTTTAATATTATGAACCAATTTATTTTTTATGTTGTATATATTTCCCATTTTACCTATTTTATCCTAAATAACTCATAACTCAATGTATTTTAAGTTTCAATTCATTTTACTTCATTTAAGGGGATTTGATCTAGAAGTTACGAAGTGGTAAGATGTTTCATAATTCAATTTATTTTTATAGAGTTATATTACTTATTCACTATCTTTGATATTATAAGGTAATGTGCGTAATGTATTTTATATATTTTTTATTTAATGTGGATTTATATTTTATATTAATAATAAATTCATCGATTAATCCCCAATTCAATGATATTATCTTTGTAAGGGATTTCATCTCAATTTCCATTCAATTGATACATATTTGTTAGTATATACCTATTCACTTTTATGTTGGGTATATTCTTACACTTTTATGTATTTAACATGAATACATTTTTTTCATAATGATCAATTATTTATTTAAATTTAAATATTTCAAAGGGTTACAAATTAAAAGATAACAAAGTGGTATGAATTATTGTAAAATCTCACTCTATTTTGGTATTTATTTTTTTTCATTGAAGGAATATTACAATTTTTCCTTCATAAGGATAAATAATTTTTTTATCCATTGGATATTTAATAATTTAAATAGTTTATTCATTATTTTCTTTTATTTGGTATTTGAATCAAGTAAATAAATGTTTAAAATAAAAACTTTTTTTATTTCAATTTAAATAAGATATATTTATCTCCCATGTCTATGTTTTTAAATTTTTTTTTGAAAATATCTTTTATTTACTAAAAATATTTATCAATGAAATTTTTTAGTTATACTTGAATTTAAAAAATTGGTTTAAATGTATATTTCTAATATTTTATAATGGTAAATTTTTAATAAACTATCAAAGCATTGTTATTTAACATACATGATGATAATAGACTACCCTACCAGAGTAAAAATTTTATTAAATGTCTCATATTCAACATTAATTAAAAGGATTAAAAAACTATTTTATGAAATATTATATGAATATTTCACATACATTTTCTTTACTCATCCAAAGGACATGATTTTATTAAAAAAAAGTACATTCTCAATTAACCATTAGTCACCTATCAACTCTTGATTAATTTTTTATTGTTAACTTTCTCTTGAGATAATTATTTTCTTGTGATCATTATTCATTAGACATCACAATTCCCTAAAATTTATATATTATTTATATAATTAATATTATTTTCTCCAAAACCATATACAATTTTTACATATTGTTATTACTTTGAAAATTATTTGATTAACTAGGGAAATGTAAATAAATCCATATTCATTACTCAATATGGATATTTTTTTATGAGGATTAATATTTATGAATTACATAAATAATTTGACATATGAGGAATTCTATAGACATGAAGTTATTGGAAAAGAATGAAATTATATATCCCTTATATGCATTTATATTCTTATGAGGAGAATTAGTAAGCTATCATTAAATGGGTTTCTGGTATATATCTACTAATTGATTAAATTATGTTCATGAAAAGTCATGATGGTATAAATATCATGATTTCTAAGATCAATACATCCAGTATTAATCATTTACTTCATTAAAAATTTATTTATTATTTTACATTATTTTATTGCATTGATATTATCCATGGATGCATTTTGTACTCAAGTTATTGATTAAATGGAATATATGGTAAGTTATTTAAATTTACATATTTATGGTGCCTTACCTAATCATGAAAGTAAATTTATTAGTTAATTTAAAGGTGTGTTAAATTATTTACCTTTCCATATTGATTATTCCTTATTGATTCATGATAGATTCCAGTGCATGTAACCTTTATTAAGAATTTGAGATCAGCCTTATTTTGTTTCCCTTCATGAGAATACTTAGAAAGAATCTTTGAATGAGTTCATGGATGAAAAATATTTACTTTCACTATACTATAATTTATATTTTAAAATATAATATAATATTCTAGTATATATCTAGTTTACCCAGACTAATCAACTATTGGATACTTTGGGCTGTGTTGAATTGTATCTAACACAAATTTAATAAAGTAAACAGCGAATATAGGATTCTGGGGTCAGTGTATTTACATGTAAAGTGTGTGTTTATGACACAATATCTAGTAGTAATGGTCTAGTTTGTTATAATTTAGTCTTTTTTAATTAGATTATTTTATTTTTATTCATTTATGTTATGTCTTGCATTTATATACCATGTGATTTTTTATAGATGTTTCTTTTATTATTTTTCATTATCTAATTGTCTTTACTTATTATGATACACTCACTCTAATGTGTATGTTTTATTATTGATCCAATTGTTTTTATCAAAGGTGAAATAATTCATAATAACCATTTTATGAGACCCATGGCTCCAGTATCCATCCTTAGGAGATTGGGTACACACCACAGTTATGTACTAGGCCAGTTCATGTGTTCGATGGATAGATGGATTAGGTTGGTTTTTGATAGATGGATACTTTAAAAAATTGAACTATAAAATTAAAATAAATTGGTGGATATTTATCTAGGAATTTATCCAAGGTTTTAATTTTAATAAGAATTTAACTCGAGTTTGAATTTAAAATTTAAAATCCAAATGCTCTATTAATATAAGTTATTTTATAGAAGAAGATTAATCACACAAAGGATAACAGTGTAGATCTTTGATGATCATGGAGAAAAGAGTAGCATTTAATATTTGGATTAGAGTAGATAAGTGTGTGGTGCTTAATTTCATTAAATATTAAGTGCGAAAGAAATGTTTATTATGAAAACCATTAAATATTTTAAAATAAATAATTGGATAATCATCAAGAATATCATTGTTTTTTGTTATCGATTTATTAATATTAAATATTTTGAGATCAACCTATTTATTGATTATATATTTTTATACCTCTTGAAAGTAGTGACTGGATTAGAGGAATAGTACCTAGAAATTGGTGGAGCAGTGAGATCTTCCTAAAGTTGTAACAACATACTAGTGAAGTAGTGATTAGCCCTCACATAAACACATTATTGATATGTTATCATTGGAGAATAATAATATAGGTGAACCAAGTAAAATTATTTTGTTTTGGATCTTTATATAACTTTTTTTTGGTTGTTATTAAAAATCACTTTCAAGGATTCTTTTCAAATGTGAATACAAGATCCATGTTAATCAAAAGATAGGAAAAAATTTCATCACCCTAATCCACCCCTCTTAAGGTGTAAAATGTTACTAGGGTACAATAAGTGGTATTAGATCCTTTTGTTAGTCATTGAATTTGTTTAAAGGAAGCATATATCATGGATAATATTAGTAAGTAAAAAGGAATAACCTTATTTAATGGGTAGAACTATCGAATTTGAAAGAATATAATGAGTTCACATTTGAGATCTCCAAGACTTGATGTTTACTATATAGTGGTATATGGGATACAAATTAGTGATCCTATTAGAATATCAATGCCAAAGGCTGATAAAAATATTTCAAATGATGGTTCTAAGGCTCCAAATACCAGATTGTGAGTGTTTTAAAACCTAATATACATGAAGATGATGGATTGTTAAATTGATAAATTTATTTGGGATAAACATGACAATATCTTTGAAGGCGATTTATGTGGCCTTAAAAAAACATGTTTTGACACATCTTTTTAATGAATTCTTAACAATTTAATTATTTATTTTAACACTTTTTAATAAATAATAGATCTTTTGTATTTTTATTAATTAATCAATTTTTATTATTAATCATGTATTATAAGATTTAAAATAATTAATTTATTTCTTAATTTAATTTTATAGACTAATAACTTTTTATTTAGATTGTTGTTTTTATTCTGCATAGTTAATAATTTAACATTAATTAGCTAATTAATTAATTCTGTATTTTTACTCTGTTAATGAAGCTTTTATTTAACATTCCTTGTAATAAATATTAATTATCTTGAAGTTACATAATCTAATTTTTAGTTGACTTTCAACAATATGACATTTATATATTTAATTTTATTAACTCACTGCTCTTGATAATTTTATTTCGTAAAATAAATTTAATTTTACATTAATAGAATAATTAACTGTTCACCTTATTTAATTCAATTAATTTAAGAAACTATTTTAAATAAACTAAATTTATTATATAACTTAAATCTAGTTATTCTTTTATGATTTAGTTTCTTTTTAATTGTAATCTTTAGTTTAATTCTAATATATGTTTTAATTAAGTGAAGTTAATAATATTTTAACTCTAGTTTATTTGGTTTTATAAGTTTATTTAAAATTTCATTTGTTTTAAATTAATTTTTAGTTGTTATTAATTATTTTATTCATTTTTATTTATGTTTCAACTTATTTAGTTGTCTATTTGTTTTGCAGTGTTACGGTGCCACAACACCTGTTGTGTGTCACAATGCCTCCATGCACCGCTTCCCTATCCAATCATAGTCTCTCAGGTTCTTTTATTCACGTTTCCAGGTGAATTTGGTTTTATTGTCTCACCATCACCTTATTTCCCTTTACAATGTCTCCTTTCTTGCCACAGTTTCATTTACAGTGGCACTATAATCCATTTTAACTGTCTCACCGCATTGCTCTTACTACCGTAACCCTTTAGACAGCTTTACTTTGCCACATTATCTTTTATTCTTGGACACACCATTTCATCCTCAATACAGTCTCACCGTATCTCTTGTGCCATCATGAATTCCTTGACACCGTTTCTTAATCTCATGCACTGCAAATTACACACCACATTGGAACAAAAATGACTGAGTCACCGGGAATAGGACCCTCTGTTGAGGCTAAATCAAGGAGGCGGGATGTCTGATATCTACTGTTGTTGAAACACATTACTATCGGGGCATGCAAAAATATGGTTTTAAGTCTTATTGTCACCACTAGAATATGAAGCCATAGACAGGTTTGGAAGAAGTTGATCTACAGAAGATACTGTGAGCTGAAGGAGGGACTTGTCATCAGTTTGAGATGAGGTCTTGTCTTCATTTGTTGAAGAGTCTCTCTGCCACAAGAGGTTTCATTTACCAGGAATTTCTGCAAGTTCGCACCACCCAGATCTGAAGGAGGATCTACCAGAGGAGTCAAACCCGATCTTGCCGCTATTGGAGAGAATCAATAACTGATACCTAGTTCTAAAGTAACTGAGCAAGCTATTGCTGGTTAGAAGATTCCATTCACTACTGGTGCTGAGAAGAGTCCGTCGGATCCCACTACCAATGTCCTGCGATGTTGGAAGGAGGAGTAGAGGACAAGGAAGAGGTAGGGGCAGTTTCGTTGAAGGAACTCAGACCTTGCCGGACTGAAGAAGAAGACAGGGTGAACCAGGTGGCTTCGCTGTCACAGAGAAGGAACCATGGAAGAAGACCCTCCCCTGTAGCAGCCCCAATAATTGGGGGGGGGGTGATGGAAATGTTTAATAAAAAAAATTATATGAAACAAAAATTAAAGATAAAGGAAATAATAAATTAACCAAATGAATTTAATATAATTTATAAAAGTTATAATTTATAAAAATTATAATTTTAATAAATAGATAAGTTATAAATTAAAATATCAGATAACTAAAAAAGAAGTTATTAAATTATTTTTTAAACAATAATTTAACATTTGTTAAATTAATTATTAACTAAAATATGCCTATTGAATCTTTAATAAATATAATAATAAAGTAATTTATTTAGTTCTAATTTAAGTATCTAATTAATTATACTATATAATTTTTAATAATTCTTATATTTATAAAATAAATTAATGAATAATAAGAAATTAAAAACATAATAATTTTATTGAAGATTTAATAATAAATTAATTACAATAATATTAATAGTTATTTTAGTAATAATAATAATCAATTTAAGTATCTTTAAATTAAATTGAATTAACTTTTTAATTTAACTTTAATTTATAAAGTAACTATAATATGTTATTTATTGTATTTATATTCATTTCTTCTTGTTTTCTATTGCAGGTTCATACAGGAATAGAAATCACGTCTAGATTCACTTAACTAACTCAGGAGGAGTTAGTAATGTGAGAAAAACTAGCGCGACGTGCCAGTCTCGAAAAAAGAACACGTATGTGGTACACAACTGAGGGACTTCTAAAGTCAGTGGAAGCATGTAGTGACAAGCAGCAAGTGACAGTTGATATTAAAGTAGAGCAACAATAGAATTACTGGACTCTGTTCTCATTCCACGAACACACCAAATTCGGGCGAGGAATTCATTCGAGCATTCACTTCTATAGGGGAGAAGGAACCGAAGGTGAATCCTGTAGCACTTCTAGGAGAACCATTTCTTGGAGACACGAGGGTCAGGAGAAGCAGTGATTCATGCTAGTAGAGGGAGTTTTATTCCTCTATTTTTTTTTCTATTCTCTCTCTGTAATTGAATGATCTTAGTATATGTAATTGAAACAATGTTAGGCTAAAATCTTTCAGTTCGGGGTTAAAAATCAAATCTATTAGTTATCTTCTTAATCTCTTCTCACTATTGTTTTATTTGTGATCAGAGTTGATTGGAGAGATAAATTCAATTTACATTCAATTACAACGTATCATTTTCTCTTAATTTTAGAATTCCACATTCATACGGTGAGTTTAAATGTGGATTAGTTTTATTGAACTTTTAAATTGAAATAAAAGACTACAGAACATATGGCGAGTTTGTTCTGTACACTTTTTCAAACTAAAATTCTCAAGTTAATTAATCTAGGAGTGGCGAACTCCATGCCTTGTCTGCTTGAGTGATTTATCTCTTGGCGATGGAAATAAATAACTCATTTTTAGTGGTATTAGTTGTAATCACTTTTGTGAGAAGGAATGTTTTCAAAAATAGTAGATTTGATATTTCCCCTGGAAATATATCTCTATATTTTTCACTTATCAGTATATTATTTCACTGTTACTTATTGTTTTTATCCTATTTCATTCTTTGATAAAGTTTAGAACAAAAAGTAAAAAAGATTGTGTTGTTTCATTTGTGCCTTAAAATAAAGAAAATAAAAAAATAAAAAATATTGAAATTCAATCCCACTACTGAAAACAGTAGGGTCTTTTATTTAGTTTTTAGGAGACCAGTTGTCAATATAGCCTTCCCTGTGAGCTTGACCCGGATTGCCACATATATAGTAGCTAGTAGGAATATAAATTTTAAATTTTGACCGACTTCAAAGACAATTTAGGTCTTGTTTTTGGAATTATTACTGGGGAAGGTATGAATTGAGAGTCTAGGGTTATAATAGAAAAACAATCAATAAAAAACAGAAAAAACATATAAAAAATCTGTAAAAAAATTATTGTGAACATTTGTTGCTTGTGTTGCCTGCTAGAGTCTGCTTGACATTGAATGTGTTTTTTAATCTGAAAATTTTAAAAAAAATGGATGAATTAGGACCACACTGTGTTTTTTGTGGATAATATGGACATACTGCTTGGCAGTGTGTTTATAACCAGCCACAATAGATTGTGTACAATAAAGAACATGGAAACATTGAATCCAATCTTGAATTCCTAGCTAAACTTGAATTAATTGAAAACAAAATGGTTGCTAGGGAGAATTATTGGAACACCTGGTTTAACCAAACAAATGAAATCCAACTTAGATATTTTCAAGAGAAAGATCAAAGAATGAAAAGATTAGAAAACAAGCTCTTGGAATTACACAAAAGAGTTATATAAAAGGAATAATTTGAATAAAATGAAAAAGAAAATGTGTATAAAAGATTTGAAAATAAAGTGGCAGAGGAATTTGATAGTGAAACTAGGAAGCAGAATTTTCTCTTTGAAAAATCTGATTCTGTTGAACTAAATCTAGAAATAACCAGCTCATTGAATCATGAAAACAACATTGAAAATACCAAAAAGAGATTTAATGGTGTTGAGTTGGACAATTTTGAAACTGATTTAAAATAGATTGAAGAAGAATGCCCAGTTCTTTTCATAATTCCTATATTGGATAAAAATCACTATTTTAGAAGTTTTGAGAATGAAGTCACTTGGGTTGAAGATATACTAGAAAATGAAAATTTGAATGTTAAAAAATCTTCACCCATTTTTTCTAACTCTTTAAACAATGAGCCCAAACATGATATTGGGTACACTTTAGAAGAGAAACTTAAGCTGGATATCCCAGAATCTCAAATCTTTGAACCTAAACTAATAAACACTCTTTGATGTTTTGAACCCATAGACCCAATAATTTTTGAATTTTTGTTGGATGACGATGAATGGGGAATAATATTTTAAGAAAAGATAACTGATGAGTTCTCATTTCCCTATACTCATAGTAATCACTTTTTTGAAATATTGTGTAGTGAAATTGAAAATAGTGTTGATATACATGGGAGTATATGTTTAAATTTGATCAATCTTGAACAAAATTTTAATGAAGCTGGATTCCACATTTCTATCTCTGAACAAAACTTAATGGAACAAACTACATATAATGTTTTGGGAAGTGATCATTTTGAAAATGAACTTAAAGTGAAGGTTGAACACACACTTTAATTAGGAAGAATTGATTTGTTAGAATATGTAGATGTTCAGTGTGAGTTAATAGATGAGGTTATTTTGGTAGACATTTACAACATTGTTATACCAGAATCTTTTTGTGATAAAATAAATTTTCTTCCCTTTCTATCACTTACTTACTCAACTATGAAGGCTTCTAGGCCTTCTCAAGATACTGATAGTAGTCTAGAGGGAGAATTAAGCTTGAGTTTAATTGTACATGATTCTGTTTAGCACTCTATTAAATCTCTTCTTGAGCCTACTATTCACTATTCCCCCTTTCTCACCCTTGAATTTGAACCTGTTATTGTTGAGGTTAAGAGAGATAGCTCTGAGGTCAATGCTGCAACCTTGGAAGCACCTAGATCTATGTTTTCCCTTCATGTGTATTCAAATATTGAAATTTCTGAACTTATTTTGGAATTGGACAACACTATACCAAATACTATTAAAGGGTGCTACATAGGGGTTATTTTAGGCTATGTGAATTTAGTTATTGATTTGTTGAGTCTTGTTTCCCACAAATATCATCTTCCTGTTAAAAATAATTTGGCCAAACACATGTGGTGGTTCCTATTAAGGTAACCACATCCACCTAGTGATTACGGTTAGTTGCTAGGTGAGTTCGGCTGAGGACTATAAATCTAGCACTGATCGGGAGGAAACCCATGGTATTTGCTGTGTAAGTAAATACAAATTCTCAATTAAGTAAGGTCTAACTGAAGAAAATAACTTAAGTGCTTTTTGGGAGTCAACCCATGTTCTTTCTTTTGTGTTTACTTTTATTTCTATTCTTGTTTTACTCTGAATAATGTCATGTTGTTCTGCCTCCTATATGCACTGTCTATGTTGGTTATTTGTCTGTGGTTTTCATGCTATGTGTTTTTAGGATGCTACTACTATGTAATAAATGACTGGAATTCCCATGATCATTTCTGGGAAAGAACTTAGTCAGGGAAGTACTTAAACTTTATGTATTTACTTCTACTTTGGTTTTTGTTAAAAAATTATGCTCAATGAAAATTTCATCTTGTATCAAGAAATTCTGCTATAGGTGTACTCAAAATTCTATTGCATGATTTGAACTATTTAAAATTCTTCTTCATTTCTTACTTTTGAAATAAAAATTCTACATATGTTTAAAATTCTACTTGAATTGGAATGAAATTCTGCTGTATGTCACTGTGTAAATAAAAAATTTGCATATACTTCCCTACTAGAAACTGAACTTTATTATTACTAAAATCATCCACTTATTGATCATAAATGTGGGGGAATTGGGGGAGGGTCAATTCTGGATTGTGCTAAACTGTGCTGAATTGAAATCCCTTTAATTCCCACTATAACTCAATTTTTTTTTTTAAAAAAGGTTACTTTTTTTCAAAATTCTTACACAATTTTAGGCTTTACACTGGTCTCAATGGAGTGTTGCCTTAGAAAAAGTACTTTTATTGGTAGTTAAGAATTGATTTGAATCTAAAATTAGTAATAATGGATGATTGTTGAGTGGTATATCTTAGTGATCTAATGGAAATTTGCTATAGGAACTATTTCGGTAAGTGATTTGGGTTACATGTATGTGGAATTATGATCATAATCATTAGAAATGGATGTCTGATTTTAATTTTTCAGAATTATTTTATTTAAATTATGAAATGTTATCATCTTAATGAGCTAATGTAAATGGTTTCCATTGAAATATTTTGAAACTGGAGTAATTTGGGCATCTAGGATCCCATAGTGAGTTTCTGATACACTAGATCCTGGGTGACTTTCTGTTTACTTTAAGCCCTGTATACACTTTGAATAAGTGCATTGCACAGTTCTTGGCACATGATACATGACTTGGGAAAAATAAAATAAAGTGTCTAGGTTCAAAAATGAGTTCATTAAGGTGAGGGTAATGATGAACACCAAATGAAGAAGGGGTCAATTGGATTATATGGGAGTCATTTAGGTTGTATCGTTCAGGTGATTCATAATAAAATATATTTATTTTTAACATAGGTGAAAAAGTCAGAGTATAAAGTTCCTAGTGTTAAGTTCATAATTCCACAGAAATTTTAAAATTTGTCACTCTCGGTATTTTAGAATTAAGTATGGATTATAGTTAGTCACTAATCATGACATATGAGGCATGACATCTTCATTGCTAGATGATTCATAGTTAACTTGATTACATTTTGAGTATTTGTTTTGGGCAAGACTTTTTCTAAAAATTTTATGTTTAAAAACCCATTGGCATGTTTCTATCATTTGTTTCAAGTTGCTATACATGTTATATTTTGAGCAAAATCATGAATATCATACTTTGATTTTCAAAGATAATAAAACATGGGATTATTTGAGGAAAAAAATGTTTAATTGTGAGGGAATTTGATGTGGCATTAAAAATACATGTTTTGCCACATCTTTTTAATTAATTTTTATCAATTTAATTATTTATTTTTACACTTTTTAATAAATAATGTCTCTTTTTTATTCTTATTATTAACTTTAATAATTAATCAATTTTTATAATTAATTGTGTATTATAAGCTTTAAAATAATTAATTTATTTTTTACTTTAATTTTATATACTAATAACATTTTATTTAGATTATCGTTTTTTTCTCTATAATTAATAATTTTACATTAATTAGAAAATTAATTAATTTTGCATTTTCACTCAGTTAATGAAGCTTTTATTTAACATTGCATGTAATAAATATTAATTAACCTAAAGTAGTATAATCTAATTTTAAGCGGTTTTTCAACAATCTAACATTTATAAATATAGTTTTATTAACTCACTACTCTTGTTAATTTTATTTCATAAAATTAATATAATTTTACGTTAATAGAATTATTAACTGTTTACCTTATTTAATTCAACTAGTTTAAACAACTATTTTAATTAAACTAACATTATTATATAATTTAAATCTAGTTATTATTTTATGATTTAGTTTCTTTTTAATTCTAATAATTAGATTAATTCTAATATAAGGTTTAATCAAGTGAAGTTAATAATATTTTAACTCTAGTTTATTTGGTTTTATAAGTTTATTTAAATTTTCATTTGTATTTAATTAATTTTTATTTGTTATTAATTATTTTATTCAGTTTTATTTATGTTTCAACTTATTTAGTTGTCTGTTTGTTTTGCAGTGATACAGGGCCACAACAACTATTTCCTGTCACGGTGCCTCCACACACTGCTTACCCATCCAATCATAGTCTTTCAGGTTCTTTTATTCATGTTGCCACGTGAATTCAGTTTTACTGTCTCACTGTCACCTTATTTCCCTTTACGGTGTCTCCTTTCTAGCCACCATTTCATTTAAAGGTGGAACTCTAAACTGTAATCCCTTTTTATAGTCTCATCGCTTTTCTCTTGCTACGGCAAACCTTTAGACTGCTTTCCTTTTCCACCTTCTCCATCATTAACGGACGCACCGTTTCATCCTCAATATGATGTCACAGTTTCTCTTGTGCCACCGTGAAATCCTTGACACCATTTCTTAACCTCACACACTACAACTTACACACCACATTGGAACCCAAATGACTGAGTCACTGAGGAGAAGCCCCTTTTCTGAGGTTGAATCGAGGAGGTGGGATGTCTGATATCTGCCACTGTTGAACCACATTACCACCAGGGAGTCGCAGCAATTTGGTTTTAAGTCCTGGTGTCACCATTGTAACATGAAGCCGTAGACAGGTTTGGAAGAAGTTTATCTTCAGAAGATGCTGTGAGATGAATGAGGGATTTGTCATCAGATTGAGTTGAGGTCATGTCCTCATCTGTTGAAGAGTATCACCGCCGCATGATGTTTCATTTACATGGAGTTGCTACAAATTCGCGCCACCCAAATATAAAGGAGGAGCCACAAGAGGTGTCAAACCCGATCTTACCACCGTTGGAGAGTATCAATCACCGATACCTGGTTCTAAAGTAATCGAGCAAGCTGTTGCTAGTTAGAAGAGTTCATTCACCGCAGGAGCCATGGATAGTCTGTCGGATCCCATTGCCGATGTCTTGAATTGCTATATGGAGGAGTCGAGGCCGAGCGAGAGGTAGGGAGCGGTTTCATCGAAGGAACTCAGAACTCGCCAGACTGAAGAAGAAGGCCGGGTGAACCAGGGGGCTTCACCGTCGCAGAGAAGGAACTGAGGAAGAAGACTCTCCCAACCAGCAGCGCCGATAATTGGGGGGGGGGGGGTGAAGGAAAAGATTAATAAAAAAAATAATATAAAACAAAAAGTAAAGATAAAGGAAATAATAAATTAGCCAAATGAATTTAATATAATTTATAATAGTTATAATTTGTAACAATTATAAATTTAATAAATAGATAACTTATAAATTAAAATATAAGATAACTTAAACAGAACTTATTAAATTATTTTTTAAACAATAATGTAACATATTTTAAATTAATTATTAACTAAAATATGAATATTTAATATTTAATAAATATAATAATATATTAATTTATTTAGATCTAATTTAAGTATCTATTTAATTATACTATCTAATTTTTAATAATACTTATATTAATAAAATAACTTAATGAATAATAATAAATTAAAAACATAAAATTTTATTAAATATTTAATAATAAATTAAGAACTAAAATATTAATATTTATTCTAGTAAAAATAATTATCAATTTAAGTATCTTTAAATTAACATGAATAAACTTTTTAATTTAACTTTAACTTATTAAATAACTATAATATGTTATTTATTTTCTTTGTATTCATTTCTTCTTGTTTTCTATTGTACGTTTATACGAAAATTGAAATCCCATCTAGATTCACTTAACTAACTCGGCAATAGTAAGTTATTGAGAAAAACTAGAACGACATGCGAGTTGCGAAAAAAGAACACGTGTGCGGTACACAACTGAGGGACTTCTGAAGTATGTTGAAGCATGTGGTGACAAGCAGCATGTGACAATTGATATTTAAGCAGAGCAGCAGCAGAATTACTAGACTCTATTCTCATTCCATGAACACAACAGATTCGAGTGAGGAATTTATTCGAGCATTCACTTTGGGAGGAGAGAAAGAAACGAAGGCGAATCCTAAAGAACTTCAAAGAGAACCATTTCTTGGAGACCTGAGGGCCAGGAGAAGCAGCGATTCATGCTAGCAGAGGGAGTTCTCTTCCTCTATTTTTTTAATTCTCTCTCTGTAATTGAATGATTTTAGTATATGTAATTGAAACAATGTTAGGATAAAAACATTCAGTTTAGGGTTAAAAATCAAATCTACTGGTTATCTTCTTAATCTCTTCTCACTATAATTTTTCTTTTGATCGGAGTTTATTGGTTAGATCAATTTTGATTACATTCAATTGCAACATATCACTTTCTATTAATTTTGGAATTCCACATTCATACGGTGAGTTTTGAATGTGGATTAATTTTCTTGAAATTTTAAATTGAAATAAAAGACTATAGAACATACGAGGAGTTTTTCTGTAATATATTTCAAACTGAAATTCTCAAGTTGATTAATCTAGGAGTGGTGAATTCCAAGACTTGTCAGCTTGAGTGATTTATCTCTAGGAGGGGGAAATAAATCACTCATTTTCAGTGGTATTAGTTATAATCACTTTTGTGAGAATGAATGTTTTCAAAACCAGTAGAGTTAATATTTTCCCCAGTCATATTTCTCTAGATTGGTCACTTATCAACATATTATTTCTCTGTTACTATTTTTAGCCTATTTCTTTCTTTGATAATGTTTAGAGTGAAAACTAAAAAATATTGTGTTTTTTCATTTATGCCTTATAATAAAAAAATAGAAAAATTAGAACGATTGAAATTCAATCCCACTGCTGACAATAATATGGTCATTTAGTTAGTCTTTAGGAAACTAGTGGTCAAAATAGCCTTCCCTGTGGGTTCGAACCTGCTTTCGACATATACCTTTATTAGTAGGAATATATATTTTAAACTTTGACTAATTTCAACAACGGTTTAGGTCAGCGATCCCAAAGTGAAATAGGCAATGTTATAGGTTTTAAATAAGAAGTTTTTACTCATAATGTGATATCTAATGAAAATATAAATGTTTTATTTATTATTATTAGTAATGTTATGTATTCCTATCATAAACTTGTTCAATATTTCAAGGATTTAGATATTGTGAAGATGATCATTAGAATATAATCTCCCAATTATAATAAAAAAGTTTCGGCATTAGAGGATATGAATATTATTGATCTTTCTCTAGAAGAATTGTAAAATAAGTTGGTTTCATATGAGATATGGGTGAAATCTGAGATATCTTTAGAACATTCGTCTAAGTAGGCAAAATTCAGGGTTTTTGAAAAGAATGTATTTTATGAGGTTGAAAATGAAGATGATCCAAGTGATGATTTCCTATGACTTATTGAATGAATGTTTGGCAAAGGTAGATTTTATGGAATGATACCTATAGATTTTTTATATTATTGTTAGGTTATATACATTAATTCTTGGTTTCCACATGGGTTTTATTAAGGGAATAGTGAGTATTAATTCTAAAAAAAGAATAAAATGTTTCATTCAAGAAGAAAGTTCAATTCTAAAAATTTTAATGTAAAGAAGTTTAAGAGGAAATCATTTGTTAAAAAAGAATAAGATAATGACGAGGAAGACCCACTGGAGGGTACTTAAATTTATTTTATATCTGATAATGTAAATTTAATTTCGACTTTAGTAGATAAATATAAAATTGAACTAAAAGACAATAATCAACCAAAGAGTGTTTTAGATATTCAACTGGAGTTAGAAGGTGATGTTGAAGATCTTGTTTTATAAAGAAATAATAACAAAAAAATTTGAAGCATTGAAGTATCCATTAATATATGATTATTAAAATAAATTATATTTTTTATGTTAAAATGATAGAGTAATATTGTGAGAAAAATTATGTCATCAAGAAGCATTGGATTATAGATTGAAGATAGAAGAATAAATTAAGATCATTGATGATCTTAAAACAAGAAGACACAGTTGGTAAGATTAAAACACTTGAAGAATAATTTTTTAAAGAAATAAAGTTAAAAAATATATAAAAATACAATTAAATTAAGTGGATTCAATTTTGGGAAGTTTTCAAATGAATCTTTGAAATAGAGGGATGAATGAGGAACCAAAACTATTCAATAAATTCGGAGTTCTCATAGATGAAATGGTTTATTAAAAACTATTATTGTCCTTGATGGTAAAAAATCAAAGACAAATTCTATAATATTGAATATCATAGAGATGATATTGAATAAAAAATTTTCTCAAATAATGAGAACTTGTCAAAAATTAAGGAATTATACAAAATTTAGAGATATGTGGAGAGGTGAAAACAACAAGATATTTCCATTGATGAAATGTAAATTTTGTGGTTTTTTGGCCACACTATGAATTATTTCAGTACAGATAAAAGATATTTAAGAGGGGAAGCTATTGAAATCTAGAAAAGGAGTCAGAAAATACTTTTCATATAAAAGAAAATATCTATTTTTATGATTATTGATTTAATTTTAAAACATTTTAAATAAATTATTTCATTATAAGAAAATAAGAAAAATATATTTTTGGGGAATATAAAAGAATGTAGATTCAAGATACTCTAATTCAATTCCCTTGAATTATAGGTTTTAACATCATGAAAAAGAATAATTTTACTTGATAGATTATACTAAAAATTATGTGAATATACAAATAAGTATTTAAATTCATTCAATAATTTTTTTGGAAGGGAAGAAGGAAGATTAAGAAGAGGACCTTGGCTAAAATTTCTATGAAATAAATAAAGAAAACCTATACAGGAATTCTAGATAGTAATATCTCATCTCATATAAAAGGTAATATAATATCATTAAATATAAAGGTTAGTGTATATAGAATAATATTATTTGGAAATGATGGATCATATAAGATAAAATGAAGTGTGACGATCTGGTTAGATAATGATGAGTTTAGAAACACTAATTTACTTTTTGTCAATAGTTTATAACATAATTTATTAAGTGTTTGTAAACTTTTTGACTCAGGATTGGAGGTTATAAATAGTTTAATGGTATCAAATATCAAATTAAAGTCTAAAAATTCCATAATGCAGGGTTTAATGAAAAATATGTACCCATATCTGGTTGAAAAAAATAATATACATTTCTTATAATAGTAGAAAAAGAAAAATAATTGTGGAACTGGAGGATATTCCATGCTAATCAAAAAATTATTGAGAACTTTTCAAAATTAAGATTTTCTATTAATATTCTTAACATGAAGTGATATTAAGAGTTTCTGTTGATTTTACTAACATGAAGTGAGATCGATAAAAGTTTTGTAAATATTGTATACAAGGGTATATGGTTCTAGATCCATATCCTCCAAAGAATAAGAGAGCATCATGTTTAAGGGATATGATTTAAACTATTGTATGTGGCCTAATTGTTTAAGAATGAACGTATAGTTAGTGGTATTTTATCTTATTTTTGAATTATTATAGTAGAATGGGGTGATACATTTTCATAAAATCAAATAAAATAGTGATGGATTTCATTAATAGGTTCCTGGGAAGAGAAAAAAATGAAACCAGAATAACTTTAAAATTATGAGATCAGATAATAGAGTACAGTACACATCCTATGGTGTTGAAAATAATCTTGAAAATAATGGTATTAAACATAACGTGTTTTCATTAAGAACCCTCCAATTGAATGGGGTTATTGAAATAATAAATTTCATGGTCAATAAAATAGAAAATATGTTTTTGACTGATAGTTTCTTCACTACTGGAAGGAAGTCATTCAAGTTAATGTCCATATTGAAAATAGATTATTACTACATTTCAGAGTATAAAAAATTAAATACAAAATATTGAATCTAAGGAAACCCTATTTAAAATAAATTAGGGTATTTGGAAGAAAGTGTTCCATCCAAAAATAATGAAGGCAATATAGGAAAATATAGTGATGTAGTAGATAATGGAATATTTATAGGATAGTAAATAAAAAGTAAGGATTACATGTGTTTTAATAAGAGTCTTGAAATGATTTGGAGAGTAGGGATTTAAAATTTATTAAGAATAAATCTAAAGAAAATTATGTAATTTTTATTCATGAATAATTTTTTATTGAAAGTGAATAGATAGGTGAAGACTTGGGAAAGTCTAAAATTATTCTGGATATTATTGAATCAAAATTTTATTTACTTGAAGAATATATTGACGAAATGAGTCAAGCCATGACAAAATCCTGAAGAAAAAATGATGAAATTGATTCACAATATATCATTGGAATTAAATCTTCTCTAACATAGATACAAAGAATAAAAATAATAAAAAAGTATATATTATTCGTGATAGAAATTATTTATTTAAAGGAGAGGAAAATGAGGAATCTTCGATGAAATAAAATAACAAAACACTAGACCAAATTGATAAAAATCAGGGTTTTGAGATTACTGAAAAACCAAATAAAAATAATGAGATCGGTACAAAATGACAATTTGGATGAAAAATGGAAATGTTTTTAGAGTAAATAAAAGATGGTTTGTAAGGTATATGCGCAGGTTAAATGTATTGATTTAAAAGATTCATTTTTTGTAGAGTAAATAATGAAGTCAATCAACCCTTTTCTAGTAGTGCTAATCCAAATAAAATTCATAATATTTCCTATGGATATGCAGATGAAATTTTTGAAAGTGGTCCTGAATAAAGAGGTATATATCAAAAAACTAGTTTTTATTGCAATAGAAATTGATGAATCAAAAGAATTAAAATTTAAAAATTATTTTTGTGTTGAAAAAAAGCACCCTATTCATGGTAAGCATCACTAGATACATTTATAAGGAAGAAAAATTTCAATATAAGATTGTTTTATCATAATCTCTTTGTGAAAACATCTAAAGATGGAAATTCATAGTGTTAGTGTATATATGAGACATCATATTCAATGGTGATGAGTTGAATTATATTGATGAATTCTAAAATATCAATGAGCTCGGAGTTTGAAATGTTAATAACTAGAGAGTTGACTTTTTATTAAGGTTTTCAGTTCATTAATATGTAGAAAATACATTTGTATCTTAGGTGAAATATGAGTAGGAAGTATTAAAGAAATTAAAAATGAAAGATTGAAATATAGTTTCAACTCGGATAATAGTTTGAAACATCTTAGAAATCATGAGTAAAATAAGGTCTTTGATTTAAATTTATAGATAATAATCATTGGTAGTTTCCTCAACCTTTCTATGACCATGATGAATATTTTACATGGAACATGTTTTTTTCATGTTTCTAGAATTTTCTAAAGAACGGACATCTTCAATATGTGATGAGAATAGTGAAGTATGAGAAAGGAACAATAAATTATGGGTTTCTATTAAAAAATGATAAAATATGGTTTTATTATCATATTTAGTTGTTGATTTTTCTTCTGATATTTTGGATTAAAAATCTAAAAGTGTAGGGTTTTTTACATTGGAAATAATTGTGTTGTTTTTATATGATATAAAAATGATTTTTTTGTTAAGAACAAAAAAATTGGACTATATTTTAGTGACCAAATCTTGTACACATCTTATTTGGATAAGTAAATAGAAAAAATATATTGGTGAATAATTACAAAAAATAATAACGATTCAATTATATAATAAAAATTCCATCAAACTAACGTAGAATCTAGTAAAACACTCTGCCATGAAGAACATTGAGATCCAATACAATTTAATAAAAGTGATGGTAGAAAAAAATGTTGTAAAGATGGAATTTTTTGGAACTCAAGATCAAGTGGTAGATATCTATAAAAATCCCTTAGTGGATCATGTGTTCTAAATGAATATGTTGAACGTCTAAGTATAAACAGAATCATTAAACTATAGAGGCCCAAAATAACCCTCTCCCATTGAACATAATGATATATTTGGTTACTTTGTGTTTCCAAAGGTTTATAAATATATTCATGGAAGAAAGAATATATGGGGGAGATACTATACATGAGGAGTTATATAAAAGTGGAATTTATTTGAAAAAATATGGGATAACATTGATGAATTTAGTTTTTTCTCTTGTTTCATACACTGATCTTTGTTTCACATTAGTTTAGAGATTAATTGAATGTTATTTAATCTATTTGTAACTATGGATACATGAAATCAGTTTATATAAAAGTTTAAACTTGAGTCACATTGGATTTTTGGAGGCCCCCATGCCACATAGGGTGTACCATTCTTTAGTAGGTCTAAACATGAACTTTTTGAAGACCACACCATAAATCGTTGATTACGTCATAGAGGATGCATTTTCGGTACAGTGAAATCAAGGTTTTTACCAATGACTATAGGACTTTTGATTATGAAGGTTTTAATATACTTTAACCTATATAGAAGTTGAAATTGTTAATTAAAAATAGAATAATCACACTACAAAGAGGGATTTTATTCCATGATATATGGTTCCTACATGATTTGAATAGTAATGATGATATGGTAATATATAGGAGGTTTGGTGGTTAATTAAAAAACACATTTTTTTTAATTCCATGGTGGATATTCTTATGAGAACTTATCCAAGATAAAAATTTAAATAAGAAGTTAATTAGTGATTTAATTTAAAATTTTGAATTCAAACATTTTGTGAATATTGAAAAAGTTTATACGTATAAGAATATTAACGACACAGATAGAATAAAAAAATCATTGAAAATTAGAGAAAATAAAGTATCATTTAATATCTGAATTAAATAAAATAATTGTTTGAGACTGAATTCTATTGAAGATTTGTCTTGTGAGAAATATTTTCTATGCATATCATTCAAGATCTATAAATGAAAAATTGTTGCCTCATAGTGACCACCCTTTCTATTATTTATTTAATTATTGTTCTAAAATAATATATTATTAACCTGTGTGTGTGTTCTATCATCATATACATCTTAAAATTGTTGATTGTAAGAGAATAATAGGCCTTGTACCTTGGTTAAGTAGTGAGTTCTTCATAAAGATATAATCAAATATTAGTGATGTAGTGGGTAATTATAATATCAATATATCATTGATATGAGATCCTTGGACTATACTTTTTTTGGGTGAACCAATGAAAACTAGTGTGTTCATGATCTCAATATTTATGCATTCGCATGTTTTTAAAAATCAGATTTAAATTGCCTCTCCCAATGAAAATAGAAAATCCAATTAAATCTAAATATAAGAATAAATTTCATCACCCTAATTCACCTCCTCTTAGGTTATAAAATGGTACTATTTTACAATATGATTCTATTGATTAAACATTCCATTATAGTGATAATACTTTAGGGACTATGGCATGGGGATCTGGGAATCATGGGGTTATGTTACACTATGTATGTGCTCATTCCATTGGAGTTCTAGGTGTTTCACTATAGAATGACATCAACATCAGGGGATCATATAAGTAGGTATGTCAATGTTACAACAATACTAGATGTGTTTAATGCACACAAATTAGATACATTACACCTTTACTGAAAGTTTTCTTAATACATTTCTTTGGATATTCTACTCCATTATCATGATATATTACCAATATGATATAACTATGAAGGATGTAGTGAAACAACATTAGCTGAAGAAGGTGGGATTAGGTATCATGGTGGCCTCATTAGCTTGCAAAAAATCAATGTGATTGATTTTGTATTATATATACTACATTGTTTACTTTATCACATATATACACACATGATATTAGAGCATATATGAGGGGAAAAATTAGTGGTAGCCATTTTAATATTTATGTCACACACTAAACATGAAATTTAGTATAAATGTAGATCTCATGTTTGTTTCACATAATTATATGTAAGTTATATAAGTGATATTTTTTACACATGGATAAGATTGAATGAACAGAATGAGGGGGGACATAGGTTTTTGGTTATGAATCCTTTGTATTTTATTCTTTAGCTTACATTTGTATATAAATGGATATATGAACAAACCTTGTTATGTATGTATGTATATTAAATATATTTTAATTTTTTAACATGTTGATGTGTTATTTTGTTGATGGTTAACTCTTAGATATAAATCTATTTGTTTAATTTAATGTTTTTTGTGATTTATAAACATTTTATATGACAATACCGAGAGTATAGTCTCCAATATAATTTATATAAACTATTACTTCCAGTTTTAAGCCATTGTAATATGGGTGGTAGTTCCCAAGGTGTCTTGGAAACTTTATCTTTATGGTTAAATGAGGCTTATGGGGTAGTTTAGTTAGAGTATATTAGTAAAATATTGGAAGTAGAGATCATATATTGTGATGAAAATGAAGCATATTACTATGCTTGTGATTATGCAAATTCTTGTTTTGATTTTTTTATATATTTTTCCCATAATAGTGTATTGAGTCTTTTTTTATGTGAAAAATAAGTGAGTTTTCATTATATCTAAATATAGTGAACCAATAAGGATAGTAATCTTGTTATTTACAATTAAAAATAACAAACATTAGTGAAATACAATACACTAGAAGATCGACATGTGCTTTCTCATTTGATGTAACATAGTATAGAAGGACCAAGTAAAATATCATGTGTAATATAAAAATTATCCTTTATATATTTAGTGATAAAATGAATTGTGTTTTGTATAATTTCAAAATAAAATCATTAGAACAAATTGTTTGAAATAAAAACTACCTTGATTCACCGTTATGGTAACCTTCCATTTATTAAACAAATTGTTTTTAACATCCTTTAGAAGTTAATAATGGTTCCCCTAAATTAGATATTATTGGGTTTCATATCAAATGAAATGATTTCAATTTAATTTTAACCTTTATCTCTATAGGCGATACCTTGATATATGGATTTGCATTATTTTTCATTCCCATAGGAACACTTTTTTCATCATTAATAACCGATGCATGGATTTATGTTAATAACCTCTAAACCCAAAATAGTAATTGTTTAAAATATAATTATGATATTTAATCCTACTTTTTATGTCTATTATTCTTATGCCCTGAAACTAATATTATCTACAAAAATCATTTTTTTATGAGTTACACCTAATTCAAAAACCTAATTTTATGAGTTACACCTAATCATATCCTCATGCTCTTTTTAGGGATATCCATACAATTCACTAACATTATAAACTTCCCATGTGATCTATCTAACCATTGTTATTATAAGAGTTAGTGTACTTTATTGATCATAAATCTTTTATCTTAGTTGAAGGACTTCTCCATTGATCTATTTTATTATTTTAAAAATTTGTTTTAACATAGTTCTTATACCATAATTGATTCAAACATCATCCACTACATTGTTCTTCAAGTGAATAACTTTCTATGATTTATAAAAATGTCTATATTTATCCTTTTCAATCATTATTATTAACTCATCAATCTTTTATTTACTCTAATACATATAAATCATTGATCAACAAACAAAATCATTTTATTCCTTAATATCCATTTTCAAAACATCGTTATACTAAGGTTCAACATTCAAATCACTTTTGTGGACCCTAATAACATCACTATCAGTTTACGCAAATTCAATAACCCCTTGAAAATTCAGGAAATGGGTGAGTTGGTTAAAAACTGTGGCATCCTTACCCTGAGGTTTCGGGATCGATTCCTCTCAAGGAAACACACACTATATGCTAACAAAACTTTTGTGGTCCCCTCTACCACATTGGGAAATGGCTTAAGCCCAGGGGTTAGCCACCTTGGGCCTCGCTTGGGACGTGCAGTGCGCAAGTGGGGAGGCCACCCCAATACATCGTTACCCAAAAACATGTTTGCCCGTGGGGAACGTGTGAGTTTTTTAAAGGTGGTGTCATCCTAACCATAAGGTTTCGGGTTCGAGTCCTTGCAAGGCAACACACACTATATGCTAACAATCCTCTCATGGGCCCCTCGACCCCGTTGAGAATTGGCCTAAGCTGAAGGGATGGCCACCTTGGGCCTCACTGGGGACGTGCGGTGTGTAGGTGTGGAGGCAACCACAATTCCTCATTACCCAAAAACATGTTTTTATTAAAAAAATTTGTGGGGAACGGGTGAGTTAGTTAAATGTTTTGGCGTCCTGACCCCAAGGTTTCGGGTTCGGGTCCTCTCAAGGAAACACAAACTATATGCTATCAAACCTCTCATGAGAACCTCTACCCTGTTGGGAACTGGTCTAAGACATAGGGTTTTCCAGCTTGTGACTCACTGGGGACGTGCGACGTGAAGGTGTAGAGGACACCCCAATACCTCGTTACCCAAAAACACATTTGGAGGAGTTCCTAAGGAACTCACCATTGCACTTGCCATTGCGCTCTCCGTCACGCTCGCAGTTGCAATTATTCCCTAGATTCAAGTCACCAGGTCCTTCTCCCCCCTCATGACCAAAGGGAGGAGTCTCACATTCGCCGTCATCTGGGAATGATGACCAATCTTCTGATTTTTCTCTGACCTTCCCTAGGATCTCTATTTCTCCAAAACTCCCAGATCTCTTCCGGGAGGCACCCTAGTTATCTCAGTTCGGGCAGAGCTAAATAGCGCTGCGGATTTGTGCAAGTGTACCTTAGTGGCTCGATTTCATCCTCTTCGACCCTTGGTATAAGTTTTTACCTAGTTTGTATTTGAATATTATAAGCTTCATGAGTGTGCAGTTTTCAGTTTTCTTGATCTAAGACACATAATGTTGCTTTTTCACTCAGAGGAAGATTTGATTTCCTCTTAGGCCATAGATTCTTGGAGGTATGGCATAACTTATTTTTATTTATTCTGGTGGAGATTTGAATTTCATATGCTGCTGGTTCCTTCATCGATTAAAACATGGGTAAGTCTCCCTGGTCTTTCACATTCATTTCAAAATCCTTCCATTCTCTGCGCCATTGGTAAAATCATTGGGTGGTATTTTTTATCGAATCAAAGAACGAAGTCTGTGTCACACCCGATCTGCCCAAGGGTCTGTGTTGAGGTCGATGTTGCAAAGCTTCCAGTGTGTTGTGTCTAGATTACTGATAGAAAGGAGTTCCACTAGATGCAGGAGGTAGTCTTTGAATCATGGATGTGGTTCTGTGTAGGGTGTAGACAGTTTGGGAACCTGGATTCTGCTTGCCGTAGTGGAAAGGTGGGTGTTTCCTCGTAGGTGGTGGAGATGTAGTATAGTGATGGCTGAGATGCTTTTGTTGATGAGTGGCTAGCTCAGGTGGTGGTGAAGGGTGTCCTTGAGGAAGATTTGTTAGAGTCTGGTAACATGAATAGGGATTTCATTTTTACTACGGAACCTGCTGTGTCTACCAATGATGGAGATTCTTCTGGTTAGGGAGCCTATTCAGAGTCTTCTTACAATTTTTTGGCGTTAGTTATAGAAAATTCAGATGCGAAGGTGGAGAGGGAGATGAGGTGGGGTCTTACTGCTGCAATGTCGAGTATTTATTTTAATATGAAGGCAATCCAGGTGCCTATGAATCCATCAATGCTGCAGGTTTCTGACATGTTGAAAAGTGATCTTGGAGTTGAACCTCGATCTGCAGTGGAGAGGGCTTACCATATGGAGCTGGATCCTCTCTCTGAAGAATCTTTGGCCAAACCGGGTGGGGTATCTAAGGCTTTGAATATGGGTACTCATGGCCCTGATGGAGTTATGAACTCCAATTGTTTTGAGAGTCTGGAATCTGAGGAGATGCTGCTGCTAATGGAAGGCCCCTAGGCGATTGAAGGTGTTTTCTTGCATGATGTTTTCAATAACAAAGGAGGATAAGTGGAGGAGGTAGTGAAGATGGATTCTTTTTTTGATCCTAGTAACTATCAATGTGGGAAAAAATGCAATGTTTAGGAATTATTGAAACCAATAGTCACTTTGAGCTAGAACGAGGAGCAAGTGATGATTACTGGGAGTTCTATATCTCTGAAAAATGAGGGGACCTAACTGATAGTGAAAGGATAATGTTAGTGGTAGGACCCAAACCTCTTATAGTGGTATTGTTCAAGTTGGGAAGAATAATGTGTCAGAGAATGAGAAATATATGATTGCTTCTCTAAGAATAAAACAGAGGAAAGATTAATCTTCTATACCGAATCTGATGACTAATAGTTCCTCTGTCAATAAGGGAAAAGGCATGCAGTCTTTTGAGGAGTTCCTATATTTAGAAAATCTAAATCTCAGAAGGAAGTATTTCAAGACTCTGAGACAATATGATAGCTCATAGTGGGAGCCGACTACTACGGATTAAGCAATGGATTAAGGATATGGGGACATGTATGATTTCTATGATATGCAGTTTCCTTTCTAGCATATGTTTCTTTCTTAGTGCACTTTTTCTTTATTTAAAAAATGGTAAGGGGAATTATATATAGCTAAAATTTCCTAGGATAACCCCTTGAAATTATTGTTTGTAAATTATAGGTAATATAAATTATTATCTTTGCTCATTATATCCCCCAATCACTTCCACATTTTAATCCTATTATAAATCACCTTAAATGAAAATAAATTATATATTTTTTAAAATATTATGCAGAGTTTTATTTTTTAACTTAGGTCCCTTGATAAGTTCTTTTTGAGTGTCTTATTTTGTTCATAATCTTAGATTTGTTGTCACAATTTATAGTGAGGTTTATAACATTTTCATATTAAAAGAATATGAATGGAAATATTACATTCAAGTTCAATTTCCTTCTTTCATTAATTATAGAATATAATGGAAAGTCTTTTTCAACATCCTTCATTTATAGGTCTCCCTACACTGAAGTATTATTTATCAATAAGAATTATAGATCCCTATAATTATTCTTTTTCTATAGGATAATATATGATTTTACATATCTCTTAATCAATGATGATACATTGCAAGTTATTTAGTGAAACTATCTTCAAATCTTGTTTCCTAATTACAAATATATTTATATTATAATGTATATTTATCCATAAAATGTTATTTTTCATGATTCCAATATTCTCATGTGTCTCACCAAGTTTATGAATTCCCTCTACAATAAAATTTACCTGATCAAAGATTATATTAACAATTTTGGTTTTCTGAATAATTAATTGTTTATATTTGTTACAAATAACATAAAACATAGACTCTTTAAAAATTAATTCTAATTTTTATATATTTGTATGTTTAACCCATATGATCATTGAGTATTTTTATTACACCACTTTCATGTTTATTGTTTTTGGGAAATACCCCTAGTCCATTAAGTCAATTGGAGTCCACAAAGACTTCCTTATAACCCTTTTCTATGGGTTTTCCATCCATATTCACTAAAAGTCCATGTAGAATAATTGTGTACACAACCATTCCAAGTGATTCAAGATTAATTTTTATCATATTAATTCATAATTGAAGGTTATTCACATATAATATTAAAAATCTCTTGAAATTTTTGGTTATTTAAATATCCACTAAATTCTGTAAATTTTAAATAAAATGAACTGTTGAATCTTATACCACTTGATATATCTATTAGGAAATATATTCGGAGAGGGGGTGGATTAGGGAATATAAATATAAATAATTCCCATATATAATTTTTTTGGTATTATTAGTTTGAACACTTCTCTCTTCTTATTCATATCTGAAAGAAATTAATTTTTGTAAGAAGATATTTTAAATGATTCACTAGTATTGTGATTAATCCAAGGTGAATACAACCGAAATACACATAAGAAAAAATTCCAATAAAGTTCACTACTCTTGTAACACCGCATGATTTTATGAGATATTTTCTATTTAATTTCTTTGATATCATGTGTTATACACTACACCAAGATTATCTTGCACTATACACAACACCGTATTAGCTTGCAGTATACGCAACCCTATTCTTGCCTCATGTTACACACAATTTCAAGTTCATTTGGTAGAAATTATTCTATGTAACATTGAGTATAGATATTTTCAACTTATAAAAAAATAGCATTTGATTATGTTATATGAAACACTAATGTAATCTTTCACTACACACAACACTGACTTGTCTTGCGTTAAACGCAAGACCGACCTTCCTCGATAGCTTGAGTGGTACGAAATACAAATTTTCACTAAACAATGATATATTATTGAAATATTAATATGAACTAGCCATTATGAATAGTATTAACCACATTTTTAATTTTATAACATTATAATTTATCTTAAATATTTTCTAGAACATGCTTTGATAACAAAATCAATTATTCATATAAAGGAAGTATTTTAAAAAAATTACAATTTTGCGACCTTTTGATGGCGCACCCATTTTAAATCTAAATTTTGAAAAGTTTATATGTTAAATTTGAAAAAATAAACTAATTATTTTGAGTCAGGATATGAAAATTTACTTTGGATAAATTTTTCATATTTTTATGATAACATTCATATTTTCATTAATAGTAAAAATATGTTAAATTTTACTGAAAAGAAACTTTTTTCATTAAGATAATTTATATGGTTAAATTATATTATTTAATGGTTTTAAAGTATAAATAGAATACATTTTTACCATTTAATATAATTTATGTCATTATCATTAATTTTACATTGAATCAATAGGTAATAACATTTCAATCTTTTGCAATGTTTTAATCAAAAACATGTTTTTTTCTGACAACGAGATTAATTTTAAATTAATTACTGCATCTTCTTTGTTTTGAATTTGTAAAAATGAATTCTTTATTTGGAATCAGGAGTTTAAATTTGTGTAAATAAATAACTTTTATTTTTAGGCGTTATGAATAGTAACTACGGTAAATTTTATTTACCAAATTTAAAGGTAAATCAGGTAATTAATGGTAAAAATAATATTATATAATTTCCCTAACACTTGTCTTAATATAATTTTTTTATTATATTCCTCCCTAAAACATACTTGGGTAGAAATGGAATCTATTATAACTCAATTGGATGTGATTAAGACCTTTAATTTATTTTATTTAAAAGAAAGTGAAATATGTCTCACTAAAACTTTAATAATTAAATTATTTTTAATATAAGGTTATACAGAATATAATTAAAATTATAAATTATAGTTTTAAAGGTAATTTTTTTTCTTTATCAGGGTAATTTATTGTTAATTTTTTATAAATATATAATTATCTTAATAGCTTATACATTAATGATGCAGAAATTATTTATTCAGTGAAAAATCAATAATATAGTTTTTATTAAAATAATAATACCCATCAAAAAGACCAAAAACTTGACCAAACCTTATTGGTTGAGTATATCAAAACCATAAACATCCAAGCGTTGACTTGTGGGCCATTGGGAACCTTATAAAACTGATTATGACATTTATATTATTTTATTTTAAATGATGTCAAAGTTGTGACCTTCATAATTTAATAAAGATAACATTTTAAAATTTGGTTTTTTTAGAAGATAAATTCTACTAAAAGTGTTATTATGATGTATATTAGATTTCTATTAATCATAGTATTTTATTTTGAATTTTTATGCAACAAATAAGTATAATATATAATTATACAAAAATGTTGTAGTACTTATTTTATTAAGAGAAATATCAAATAAATGGTTTTAAAAATATTATAATAAATATTATATAAACTAGTTAATGTGTTCCATGAATTTTATAGATGTATATGACATGTTATAGAACTATTAAATATTTTTTTTAAAATATATCTTCTATGTGGATTTTATTTAAATTCAAATAATTGATAATTTCAAAAATGCCTCTATTGATATTTTATAAAAATAACATATTATTAAATTGTTTAAAAATTACAGAAATATTTAAAAATTACAAATTGGAAATTATATGGTCTAAAACTTAATAATGTAGCTAATTATGGAAAATTCACAACACATAATTAAGTATTTATAACAATTTATAAATTGGAATATTATTACCACAAATAAAATAAAAATGATTAAATAAAGTTAAATAAAACTGATAAGGATTAAAATAAACTCAAAACATATCTAAATTTTATTGGATGATGATATTAAATCCATATCTCATCGCAGCTTCAAATTTGATTCATTCTTGGAGGTTTTATGTGGGGTTTGAGTTTATTATAACTTAATTTTTTGGTGGTTTCCAAAAGTGCCCTTCTCCTTTCTTATAAAAGGGAACCTCCTCTCTATTCTATTAATTACATTTTGAGCTTTCAAACTCAGACGAACCCTACCTATTTACACTATAAAATTACCTAGAAACATTCTAGAGGTCATGGTCTTATTCAAAGACCAATGTTAGTGCCCTAAGGGGAGGTTTAAAAGAGGCACGTCGAAGAAGAGGCAATATCCTTTACTGATTCTTTCAAAATTATTTCTTCTTCTACTTCCTCAATATGAGTTGTTTAATTATTAAGTATTAAATACAGTATCACTTTTATACTTATATGTTATTATGAATATGGAACAACCATATTCCATCTTTTATTCATCCTATGAAAAATGAAATCACCACGCGTGCGTACGTACGACCAACAGTCCCCACGCCGCAGTGTCATACCTTTTCATCACCAACATACATGGATGGGTATAATAATTGAAGAAATGACTATATATGATTATTTTCAAATTATATTTATTCTGAAATATTATACACCATACACATCAATAAATTCTACAATCATGGGAATGATATCATCGCTCGTGCGTACGTACGACTTACCGTCTCCATGACACGATAAGATTCATTATCCATGTAAAACATTAAAAAATGATTATAAAATATATATAATAAATAATAATGAAATATATGACATAAAAATGATACTGGATTTATATATATTTCATTTACTTACTTCTATTCAATTTAATAAGGAAACAAAAACAGCATTCATGCATACGTACGACCTACCGTCTCCATGAATGGTGTATTTCATTTCATTTATTGATCGATTATATATATATTTATATTTTGAAAATATATTATATATAAATATTTTTTTACATTCATGAAGTAATTAATCATGTTCTATGTAATCATATGAAAAATTACAACTCAAAACATGTACGATAAATGAAATAATTTTACCAAAACACTGCTTTAACATGGAATTGACAAATGAACATGTAATATAAAGTAATAAGTGAATCATATATGATATCATAAATATTATTATGGTTCTATTACAAGTTAATAATCTATTTAAACCCACGGTACAGTTGTTTGGGACACAAACAAGAGAAATTGGACCCAATGTAAGGGATAATTATTTCAATCTCATTATTATCTGATATTGTTTATTCGTAAGTATTTGCCGTGGTTATATTTATCATACATTTACATGTTTAATAAAAATGTTTTCATAAAGTATTTAATATTCTTCCATCTATGTTTAAATTCATGTTTACCCCTTTTTGACTTTTACTATGGTAAGGAAGGAATATTTCTTTTGTTTACCATATGAGTTACTTTTTGAATTTTTTGGGAAAAGTATGAGAAGATTGTTTTTTTAACTTACCTGACATGAATGGATTTTTAATGTTTCATAATGAATTATTTACATGAAGCTTCCTCTACAAGTATTCATGATTATTTTCAATGATATACTTTTCTTTTTAAATTGCAAAAAATTTTGAGAAAAGAAAATGATTTTGAAGAAGAAAGGACATTTTCCTCAAAAAATCGTTTTAAGCATTATGAAAACTGTTTTCCATCTAGGATGACATTATTTAATATAGTTATGTTTCATGTATAATGTACCAATTATTTACATGGTTTTATTTTGTTTATTATGAAATTATATCGATTATTTTATATGGATTATGTTATGATGGGATGATGTATATGAAACCCATTTTATTCATTGGGTTATGATGAATGCTTTATGTTTATTTTGTGGAACACAAATGAATGATTTTATTTTGAGATGGGTGGTACCTATATCTCCTTCCAATTCATTGGGTAATTATTTATATCTCATGAAATAGACATGGAAAGAATGAAAATTAAATCTGGTTCAGTATTACAGGGATGGAACGACAAGTAAACCCGGTTAAGTAATGGACTTTGTCCACTATGATGGTCTTGGCAGTAATGCCTTGTCTACTATGGAAATCATATCATGTTATTAATGGTTTTTCACAATTACATGTTTTATTCCCATTCTATTTTATCATGATTAATGTTTCTTTATGATCTATTCCTTATGTACTGCCATGATTTATGTCACTACTCATGATTTTGATATTTTATGTTCATGTTTTTACGTTCAAATGTTTATGGGTTGTTTTATGTTCTCCATGCTTACCCTTACTGAGAATTTGAGCTCACACTTTTTATATTTTCTTTTCCCTAGGATATTAAGAAATATTTTAGGTAAGAAAACAGAATGGGAAGATCTTTATAGGATATGTTGAAGTTGTTTCACCGTGATTATAAGTTTTTATATATCGAGTTTCCAAAGACACTAATCTAATACGGTCATTGGGCATCTGTTTGTGTCATCTAATAAGTTTTTTGAAAAATTAATGTAATTTCCATGTACGTCAAGTAGGGGTGTTATATTTGGCATCATAGTGAAGGTTTAGTTAGCCTTTGAAAACTAGGATGTGAAAACTTTAGTCAGATCCCTAGAGATATTTCTATGGTATGTCTAGGGATGTCCTTAAGGATTAGCCTAACTATAGGTTACAATCCTAGAATTATGTTGACGATCATGAATAACCTTGGGTGAACCTAAGGTGTCATGTATTAAATAATGTGTGATAAGTTAGACATCCCATAAGTGACTTTTTATGATTATGTGGTTCCTCGTTATTTTATTTGTTTCTTACACTATGGTTTCCGGTTTCAGTCAATGGAGGGAACGAGAAGGAATTGAGTTAACATTTATTCCAATGGAATAATTGGTGATTATGATTAAAAAAACTGTGTAATGATCAGAGAGAAAGATATAATGATTACGCTAAATCAGTCATCGCGATATATGATTAACAAGGAGAACTTTAGTTGTATTCCTAAGTCATCAAATAAGAGGAAGATAGACTTTTATGCATGTTCAAATGGTAATGAACATAGAGGAAGGAATATTAAGTTTTATACATATCAAGAATAAGGGATGAATAACCTTGAGGAATACCTCAATTGGAGGGGAAGATGTTATCTGTGTGGGGAAAAGGGGCATAGAGTGACTGACTGTTATGGAGCTTAATGTCTTTTTCATGGAGAACTTAGGCATTACCCAAATCAATGCCTTGACCATAGTGGTTACTTCTAAATTGAGTAAGTACCTATTACAAGACAATCATTGAAGAGGATGGATTGAAGGGATTATGTATTGGAATTCAATAATATTTTTGTTGATGTACTTTTATGGTATATTGAAATATCTATGTATTGGTACATTGTGGTTTTTCATAAGAATATGGTACCGGTAACCATGAAAAGTGATTGAAATATTTTTGGAAAGAAGATGATATGCACATAATGAAGGGGTAAGGAGAAAATAATATGTTTGAAAGTATTAATGAGCTCATGACTGATATAAGGATAAAGTAATATCATGGTTTGAGTGTATAGAAATTTTGGTATTTTGGTATGTGGAAAGAGTTAACTTTTGAAAGTATTCATGTTTGAACTAAGGTTCTAGAGTAATTCATGTTTCAAGAGAATACATGTTTAAGGAATTCACATGTTTGGAATGTGACCAAAAAGATATATCTTATAATATATGAGGGATAAATGATGGTTTTCACATGTTTGGTAGATGTCCTCTCTAGTAATATTTTTCTTTATACTATGAGATTGGGCATAAGTATTTTAGATAATCCTAAAGATTGGAATTTATGAACATAGACATAAGATAGTATTTTTTAGGCCTATAACTTTTTTGATATTATTTCTTCAATGTTATAATAGTACAGTTTTAGAAAAAGGAAAACCTACAGGATGGGAAACAACCTGTCGCATCAGACAAAGATGTGGGAATCGAACCCATAACAAAAGTGAAACTGGCCTTTATCGCCTACCACTGGCCTAAAAGTAGTCCCTCATTTGTAGAAATTAGTTTTATTTTATTAAACGGTATGATAGATAAAGTATAATTCTATTTTATGGAACCATATACGATTATCCTCACCATAGATGGACTTATGTATATTTAATATATTGTGATAACTTTTTTCGTAATAAAGACAGATGGAATGGACTATCATTATATATAATGATCTAATAATACTTCAAAAATGAAAAATTAAACTTCATTTCGTTAAATAAGAGATGAAGTGGAAACTGTTCATGGAATGACCCACGATGATATTATACTGAAATCAAGTATGTTTTTCTCCTTATGAAAATATTAATCAACTTGAGGGAAATGATCTTGAAAACAAAAAATGTTGTCCTAGTACCCTTATATCTAATGAATTATATGGAACCTTATATCATCACAAATTTATGGATTTGTGATTGATGTATTTTTCATATCCATGTTCTCTACCATTCTTCATCAGAAAATGATTCATAGATTTCTCTTCAATATCCATATTTTCACCTATATTCTTCTATGCGTAAACCTATTGATGAGTTACATTGGGTGAATGTTATGTTTTTAATGTTTTTTTAAAATTATGTTTTAGTATTACTTTTTATGATATGGGTTTCTATGAAAGAAACATTCAAGTAGTAAACTATTTATAACCCTAATGAATTTCGAGGGTGAAATTCATTTTAAGGGGGGAAGAATGTAACAACCCGATATTTTATGAGATATATTCTATTTAATTTCATTTATATCTTGTGTTGTATGCTACACCAATATTATATTGCACTATACACAACACCGTACTACCTTGCAGTATATGCAACACTATTCTTGCCTCGTGTTAAACACAATTTCATGTTTGTTTGGTAGAAATTATTCTATGAAACATTGAGTATAGATTTTGTTAAATTTATAAATTAAATAGGTTTTGATTATGTTATATGCAACACTAATGTAATCTTTCACTACACTCAACACTTACTTGTCTTTCGTTACACACAAGAGCGACCTTCCTCGATAGCTTGCGTGGTACACAATACCGAGTTTCACAAAACAATTATATATTATTATAATATTATTTTTAACTAGCCATTATGAATAGTATTAACCACATTTTGAATTTTATAACATTATAATTCATCTTACACATTTTCTAGAGCATGTTATGATATGAAAATAATTTTTTCATATAAAGGAAGTATTTTTCAAAAAATGCAGTTTTGTCACCTTTTGATGGTGCGCCCATTTTAAATATAATTTTTTACAAGTTTATAAGTTCAATATGAAAAAATAAATAAATTATTTTGAATTAGGATATAAAAATTTAGTTCGGATAAATTTTTCATATTTTTATGATAACTTTCATATTTTGATGAATAGTAAAATTATGCTAAATTTTACCAAAAAGAAACATTTTTCATCGAGATAATTTATATGGTTAAATAATAATATTGAGTGGTTTTAAAGTACAAATAGAATATATTTTTACCATTTAATATAATTTATGTAATTATCATTAATTTTACATTGAATTCATAGGTAAAAACATTTCAATCTTTTGCAATGTTTTAAACAAATCCCGTTTTTTTCAGACAACATGAGTAATTTTAAATTAATTATTGCATCTTCTGTGTTTTTAATTTATAAAAATCGATTATATATTTTGAATAAGTTGGTTAAAATTTTGAAAAAAGATAAATTTTATTTTTAGGCACTAGGAATAGTAACTACAGTAAATTTTATTTACGAGAGTTAAAGATAAATCTGGTAATTAAGGGTAAAAATAATACTATAAATTTTCACTAACACTTGTATTGATATAATTTATTGATTATATTTCTCTCTAAAACATACTTGTGTCTACATGAAATCTATTGGAACCCACTTGGATGGGATTAAGACCTTTAATTTATTTTATTTAAAGGAAAGTGAAATAGGTCTCACTCAAACTTTAATACTTATTTTTTTAATATAAGGTTATACAGAATATAAATTCGATTATAAATAGTAATTTTAAAGATAAAATGTTTTTATTTATCATGGAAATTTATTTTTAATTTTAATAAATATATAATTACCTTAATAGCTTATACATTAATGGTGCATAAATTATTTATTTAGTGAAAAATCAATAATATAGTTTTTATTAAAAACATAATACCCCTCCAAAAAACCAAAAACATGACCAAACCTTATTGGTAGAGTATATAAAAACCATAATCATCTAAGTTTATACTTGTAGACCATTTGAAGCCTTATAAAACGGATTATGACATTTATATTATTTTATTTTAAATGATGTCAAAGTTGCCACCTTCATAAGTTAATAAAGATAAAATTTTAAAAGTTGGTTGTTTTAGAAGTTAAATTCAACTAAAAGTGTTCTTATGAAACCTATTATATTTATATTAATCATAGTATTTTATTTTTAGTTTTTATGCAAAAAATAAGTATAATAAATAATTATACAAAAATGTTGTAGTAATTATTTTATTAAGAAACATATCAAATAAATGGTTTTATAAATATTATAATAAATATTATATGAACTAATTAATGTGCTCCAAGAATTTTCTATACGAATATGATATGTTAGGGATATATTAAGTATTTTTTTGAATATATATTCTATGCGGATTTTATTTAAATTGAAATAATTGAATAGTTTCAAAATTGACACTATTGATTTTTTATACAAATAACATAATATTAAATTGTTTAAAAATAAAAAATATATTTAAAACTTAAAACATGAAAATTATATTGTCTAAAATTTAATAATGTATCTAATTATGGAAAATTCAAAACACATAAGTATTTATTTATATCAATTTATAAATTATAATTTCATTACAACATATACAATTAAAAAGATTAAAAAAGGATAAGTCAAAATGATAATGTTTAAAATAAACAAAAAACATATCTAAATTTTATTGTTTGATGATATTGAAATCCTATATCATCTCATATTTTAATTTTAGTTATTTTTGGAGGTTATAGGAGGGGTTTGAGTTTATTATAAATTAATATTTTGGTGGTTTCCGAAAGTGCTTCTCTCCTCTCTTATAAAAGGGTTCCACCTCCCTCTTCTCATCACTCCATTTGAGCTTTCAAAAACGGCCAAAAACTACCCATTTCCCTTATCAACTTCCCTAGGAACATAATAGAGGTCATGGTATTCTTCAAATACCATCTTTAATTCCCTAAGAGGAGGTTTAGAAGAGGCACATTGAAGAAGCGGTAATATCCTTTACCGATTCTTTAAAACTTATTTATTCTTATACTTCCTCTATATGAGTTGTTTCATTATTAAGTAAAAACTCCATTATTTTTATTATAATTATTTATTATTATTATTATGAAACGACCATATTCCAGCTTCTATTCATCCTATGAAAAATAAAATCACTACGTGTGCGTAGATATGGACTACTGTCTCCACGCCGGGGTGTAATATTTTTTCATCACCAACATACTTGGATGGGAATAATAATGGAATAAATAACTATTTATGATTAATTTAAAATTATATTTTTTCTGAAATATTATACACCATACACATCAATACAATTACATAGTCATGGGAATGATATCGTCGCTCGTGCATACGTACGGTTTACCATCTCCACGACGCGAAAAGATTCATTGACCATGTTAAACATTCAAGAATGATTATAAAGTATATATAATAAATAATCGTGAAATATATGACGTAATAATGATAATGGATTTATTTATATGTCATTTTCTCACTTCCATTCAATTTAATAAGGAAACGAAAACAACGTTCATGCGTACGTACGACCTATCGTCTCCATGAACAGTGTATTTAATTCCATTTATAAATTGATTATATATATTTAAATATTGAAAATATATGATATAAAAATCTTCTTTTATATTATGGAAGTAATTAATCATGATCTAAGTAATCATATAAAAAATTACAAGTCAAAACACGTACAATAAATGAACCAATTTTACCCAAAACGCTGCTTTAACATGGAATTGAAAAATGAATGGGAAATATAAAGTTGTAAGTGAATCATATATGATATCATATATATTATTATGGTTCTTTTACAAGTTAATAATATTTTTATACACACTATATTGGAGTTTTGGACAGAAATGGACGAAATTGGACCTAAGGTAAGGGATAATTATTCCAATATTGTTCTTTTCCAAGATTGTTTATTCATAAGTATTTACTGGGGTTATATTTATCATCCATTTACATGTTATATAAAAAATATTTTCATAAAGTATTTAATATTATTCCATGTATTTTTAAAGTGATATTTACCCCTTTTTGAATTTTACTATGTGGTATGGAAGGAATATTTCTTTTGTTTACCATAGGTAGTACTTTTTGACTTTTCTGTGAAAAGTACAAGAAGATTTTTTTTATAATTTATATAGCATGAGCGGATTTTTATAGTTTCATAATGCCTTATTTACATGAATCCTCCTCTAAAAGATTTCATGATTATTTTCAACAATTTTTTTTAAATTACACAACATTTTGAGAAAAGAGAATGATTTTGAAGAAGAAAGAATATTTTCCTCAAGAATTGATTTAAAGGATGGAAATCGATGACCTCAGCTGAATCCTTTAAAATTAGGGCCATAGATGAAGCTACTGGTAAAATTTATTATGGGATTGCTGAATGTGGAAATATTCAAGAAGAAGGGTTGACTTTTTATAAAAAATTGATTATAGGTAGTCTACTACTTGAGGAGGCTAGGGTTTCTAGCCAAATTTAAATATTACATGGTTTTGTGGAGGACCCACAAACCAATTGAATCTAACATAGTAGTCAAGACATATAGAGAAAGTTCATACTAAGGAACTCTAGTGGTCATACACCCCATGCTCTCTAATAGACACATTATTTCTAGCTACCGGACCATCTAATCAATGTTTGAGAAGTACATGCTCAGGACCCCAGATAGTCCCACATGCAATGTGGATCAGACCACAAGTGAAATACATAAATTTTTACACTCTATTTGTTCTATTAAGACATTTGTAAACATTTACATGGGATTAAAACTCATGTTCACAAATGGATAGGATATGTACCCTTTTGTTCAAATGTTACTCCTCTTGTATCTCTTTTGTAAGGTCGCATGTTTTGAACCAGTAGAATTTTTCAATGAAATTAATTTTTTTCATTTGGTGGATGAGATAAATATTAAAATATGATTTATAATGCAATTTAGAGAGATTAAAAATTATAAAGTATTGTTTCTAGGTGTGGATTAAGTCTTAGAAGGTGTCTTGGAAGCCTAAAAGGGTTTTAGTATTGTTGGGCTTTAAGATACGGGTTAATAAAGATAAGTGGCAGTGTTATAGTTATTGCATGGTTTGTGATAATATTAAAACACAAATAAAAAACTATGTAGGGGCATCACATTGTGTAAAAAACCAATAACTTGATGTCCCAGGACCATAAAAGAACTATTCAGAAAAAGGATGAAGTGAATTTCAAAGATTGTGTATGGTTTTTCTAAGTATTCACCTATCCCAAGTGAGGTGTGGCCCCAAGATAAAGGTAGCCACATGGTTGGAACATGATTGACCAAACTATGCATCCCAACCATTCACCCTTTTATAGAGGGTAAATTTACCATTTTACCTTGGCACCTTTTACCCAAGAAAACCATTTCTTATCCTCTCTCACACACGAAATCTTCCATGGGGATCTCCCCTCTACCTTAGATAGGATTTGGTGATTCTTCTCAAATTTTAATAAGAATTAAATCCCATTATTCATATTTTATCACCCTTAGTCTGTCTAAGAATCATATTGTTTATTTTCTTAGTTTATCTTTTCATATCGTATGTTATTTCCATGTGATCCAATATTCCCTATTTTTATTGAGTTTTTCTATTATTATGATTTTTCTCATTCCATATAGATTCATATCTAGGTATATTGTGAGTAAATATTACTCTTAGAATAAGATATGGGTTCTATATTCTTTTCCCATAATGTTTTGTCATTTATGTATTGCGTCATTTTTCAGCATGATAGAATTACTATGTGTTTCTTCCAAAATGTGTTAAACATTAAATTAACTATCTAGAATATGATCAAGACCCTTAAAGAGGATATATTGAAATAATTATAGGTTTGAATCTCAACTTTAACCACCATGTGAGTGTGTCTTTTTATATTCTAATGATAAAAATTGTATGTAATTAATTTAAACACCACTAGAGTGTGTTTGGATAGACTATTGATTAATATAAATCGTTGAATTAAATTAGTGGATTTAAAATGGAATGGTTTTCATTTATTGACCCTTTGATAATTAAAGGTGAAATAATTATTGTATTGACATAAATTTTTGTTGAGAATATATATTAAATTATCAAAACTCTATTTCCATGCCATTATTACTAGACCACCTCTTAGCATGGGTTTTTCATATTAACTAAGAATGGAATGTGTCAATTGAATTAAATGAAAGGTTAATTGTATGACCATGCCACTTAAACCTTATTATAACTTATTAATGAAATTATATGAAGTATTTATTGAAATTAAATTTTTTATAAATGTTTCCCATGGACTATTTTAAAATATTTAATGCAATGTGCATGTTAATGGTAGTGTTACTTGAGAACCAAATAGGGTTTTAATATAGAATTCCTTAGAAGAGAGAATAAGACATGTTGAACTGTATAAATTATGAATGGTTAAGTGATGTTAAAAATGGAACTCCAAATCATTTATTTGATATTTTAGGACACAGAGTTCCACATTATTGGACATAACGATCCTCACTATTAGGCATAGAGTTTCTTATCATATATCGGAAATTATCAATCATGATCATCTTCACTATTTAACATGCCATTCTTTATCATATATTTAAAATTATTGGACATGTTGTTCCTTATTGTTTATTTTAAATGTTTGGACATGACGCTCTACATTCCCTTGATTTAGATGTTTGGATTTATGCCCCCCATTTAAATTTAGCACTTTAATTTCATTATTTTATTGGGATTCCTTGGTTTATACTTGGATAAAACATGAATAATTTGAAACATGGATGACTAATATTATAGCTATGAGTGAATTGTTTCAAAAATATTATTATCATGTTCAGAGAATTCTTGCTTAGGCCGAAGCAGGTAGAGTAATCCAAGATTTACATGAGGAGCTTAAGACCAAAATGGTTTATATTTACAATAGTACTTACTTTTGATATACCTATAAAAAAATTAATTTTATATTCATAGACTGTATTTTCATTAGACACCATTGGTGGTGGCCAAATGAGTTTTACTAAAAAACTATTCAGGCCAACATTAGGTACCTAGGAAGATTTCATGTAAGAAGGTGTGAACCACGGTTAGTGCCTAGCTATGGCTAATTGATCTTATATACAAGGATAGATTATTAGAGTAGAAGAAAAAATATAGTAATCAAAAATTTAGTGAAGTTTAGATATTGGTAATTTTTTAATGTTATATGACATGTATTTTATTGTATGTATGTTCTATATTTTGTATAACATATTTTCATCATCATATGTATATGATACTAGTTATTGTTTATGTTCAGTTATTATCATATGGATGATTTATCTTCCACTTACATAATTTTATTTATTCTTCTACAATATTTATTAGTAATCCAGATGATATATTTTCCCCACCTTAGCACATTTAGACCCTCACTTGTAGTCAGTAGTCTCTGGTGTAAGGGAAGATACGCTAGAGGCCTTGTCTGCAACCACTTCAGTTATTATTTTTATAGTTAATAAGCATTATATGTGGTAATATGGTATTAGATATCTATTTTTTACATTTGTTTCTATTTTGTGATAAAATATTTAAGATTAGGAAGGTATTGAAACTTGTTAAATAGCTCGTGTTTGTGTCTAGAAAACCCACACATGGGGGAAATATCAACTTTCGTGGAACAAAATAGTTTTTCATGATGTTTAACTTTACAGTTGATTATGATTGATGCAAATTTACATTTGCTATTTATTTATGGGATTTACCACTTTTCCTGGTATGGAAAGAGATAGTGTGTATTTATGCATCATTCGGGAACATAGGATTCACATGTTATTAGCGTGTTTATGTATGTACCATATTTGTGTGATTATATTCCATACTTATGTTCTCATCATGATTATGTGACTCTTTAGCATGATTATTTTTACACTATGTTGTGTGACAATTCATCATTCCTATATCTACTCAATGATTTTGTGATTATTTAGGATGATTACTTATATAGAACACTCCTGTGATTATTTCTATGTCTACTTGTATTTTATGATTATGTGATGGATTCCTTGTTAGGGTTATGCTATATGGTTCATTAGATTAAGTGTCTACATCAATATAAATAGTGTTTTCCCAAATATATTGATGGTGATATTATATTTAAAAAGCCTAAAATTTATTAAATTGATGAAATAGTTTTTAAATGGTTAATGAATTCAATTGAAGAGAAACATTAAATTTTAAGGAAATTGATTTTGTTTTAATAAGTTCAAGTAATTGCATATGGATGTTAGTTAAATGTTGTGACAATTGAAACTTATAAAGGTTTTTAACTCCACAAATTAGGAATGATAACATGTATAACTAAATCATTGTTCTTGAGTAAATGTGAGTAAGTCGATCATGACATGTTATGATTATGGGATATACTTAACTCGACCTGAGATAGTCAGTCTTGGAATTTTATACTTATGATATGAACCCAATAAGGATGTCATTAATATTTAATAAATAAATCATTATTCGGTTTCACTAAAAAAATCTGGAAATTCATATTTATTGAATTTTGAATCCATAAATTAGTAATGGTATCCCATGTAACTGGACCTAGGTTGAAGCAACATGACCCTTGTAGGCTACCTATATATTCATATACTTGGATACATAACCCCTTGTGGGTATTCTTTCAATATATAAGATGGTTATTTAATATTTCAATAACCACATATATAGTATTTCATATAAATTTATGATGTCATATTAATGAACCTATTCAATTAAAATGATAATTACTTTTGGATGTTGTTAAAATATTTTTTTATTTTTTTAGTAAATTAGAAATCAAATTACAACCAAATTGGTGTTTTTCGTTATAGATTGTGAGTGAGGTTTTACTTAACTAATCTAGATGTGAGAACTCAAGGAAAAGTAAATGACAATTTAAAATGAAATTATGATTTATCTTTCCTAATTATAGATGGAATAAGCTAAATAAAGTGCTAAGTATAGTTGGAGAATGTTTCCTTTATGATTCGTACTTTACTTTTCTTATATTTTAGCCCCTTAAATGATATAATAAATGAAATTTTGTGGAATAGAATAAATTAAACCATTGATGGTGTTGATAATGACGGTCCCTCATGTAAGGGTTTGTAATAAAGTTTACTTGAGAAGTTTCAATGGATGAGAACATGGACATATCTTATCGGTTTCATTTCCATTTTGCTTGTTTACTTATATCTGAAGTTTGGCAGTAGAGCCTAGTGAAATTTTAGGAATTAATATAGTGTTAAAATTCAATTCCTTGAGTAAATAATGGTTTAACCCATTGTGGTATGACCCTTTTTAATGGAAATATAGTATAATTTTTACCTTAACTCTTAGGAACACAATGTCTGATTGGTCGTTTGTGTCAGATTGGACTATTAGATTATGAAACATTACTTTGAGGAGGCATGTGGTTGTCTGGTAAGTTGGAACTCAAGGAAGAACTACCATATTTGGATACCCAATGAGTTTTAGATCTATATCCTTTTCGGTAGAAGTTGTGACCCTCCAAGGAGCACTCCCCATGATGATTATCGATAGGATCAGACCCTTGTATCCCAATACTTGGAAGGTGGTGTTGTTATGATTTTTTTTCATATTTTATCCCCTATAGAATTATGATCTTTTTAACTTCTTTAGTTTCAACTCTCTTAGAGAGGGTTTATAGGCGCATTAGATGTCATGTAATAAAGAAGCTTAATAGGTTATGGTTCTCTGGTAAGAGGCCTTAGAACTGGGTGAAAAAACCTAGTTGCCCTATTTTGACTTTTGAATTGTAGGGATAGGTGGGATGACAATCAGCCCTTAGATTTAACTTGGAACCAAGTGAGTTCATTCTTCATTTGATTAACTTAAATCCATGAGATTGGTTGAACCAGATTTATAGATTTCATTAGAGTTATTGAGCTTAGTTTTATACTCATTTCAATACTGAAGCACATAAGATGATAAATGTTTTTTATATAGGAATGATTATGACTTTGGATTTTTGGAAAATCACCTAGTGTGTTGGGTATGAATCTAGATTATATGGGAAACATTGTTCGAGTTCCCAAACCAGTTGACTAGTGTTTGTGCAGTTGCCACTTTAATTAATGAAACAATGTCCTGTGGCGGGCAGTCATTCAATAAATCAGGGAACATGTAAAGTGCTATATTTTGGAGAGGAGTTCCAAGGGAAATTATGGATTTATAAATCTACATTTTGGGTAGCATGGTTAACGTAGAATTTTTTGTGGATATCTAGTGGTAGAATTAGTCAAGTCTTGAGCTGGGTTGTTTGATTTATAGAACCTTTGTGTATAATAAGAATAGTTTTCACTAGTTAGGCATGGTAAATTGTTACTATGGAATTTCAGTGAGAGGTCGGGTACACTTCAAGGATCGATGATTTCAATGGTGATGCATGTGTTCATAGATACCCAAAGATTTGGGTTAATTAAAGGATATTCTTGTGTTGATGTTTAACATGGAATTAAACTGGGCACAATGAGATAGTTGTCCTGTGACTGGACCATGACATACATTTTAAAAATACATGGTTTTCAGGAGTTGGTTAAAAGAGGATATAACCTGGTTTTATTTGATTGTGAATATTGGAGAAAAATACACACATATTAATTGAATCTTAATGTACTCCCAATCTCGAGGCGATCATTCTGAATATATTGACATCATCCTTGGTATTTAATAGAGTGTTTATTATACAGCAAACTACATAGCTATCCTTTCTAATTTTATGGATGGTCTATTTGGGATTCATACTTGAGGAGTGATTTAAAGGTAATCTAGATGGTTTTGAGTCCACCGTTGGTTATGTAGGGTGGTGGAACATATTGTGATTTAAATTCTATATAATTCCATGGGAATCATTCTTAGAAAGAAGGTATGGGTGATAGGTGATGGTTGTGTTAGTACTCAAAAATGATAGGGATCCAAGCCATAATAGTCTTTATAAATCTAGATGGATGGGGACTGTGATTTTTTAATTGAAAAAATTGATTCGTTGGTGAGATGTCCAAGATGATCCTAAAGTGGGGAGTGGGAATTCAGCTGATAGTGGGTAACCCTCATAAGAGAAGGGTTATAGTACATTGAAACTAGTCATTGGATGGACATTTAGTTCTTTAATATCGTTCAATTAAATTAAATAATATACATATAGATTTTATTAGAAAATTCGTGGTACATGTTTGAATACAGGCATGGATGAAGTCCATGTATGGTAATTAGGCCTAAGATGGCTTACAATGATCCAAGAATCCTAGATCATCTTTACATAAGTGTTTGTGCGGTGGCATGTTAACCGTTTTTCTAGGAGGAAACAAGAAGAGATTATTATGGTCTTCAGAGAGAATTCTTGTTGTTTCCTCAACATTCCTTGAGATAAGTCATCTGAATTTGTTTTGGTTCTATATCTTCTATTGAGTTTATAATCATTGAAAGAATCATCTGGAGGCAACTCAACATTAGTTTCCTCCATTAGTTGTATGCGGTTGGCAATAAACCATGTCCAATGCAATGTTGGGTGTGATAAGTGCAGTATAATAGTCATATGGGGATTCTGAAGGAATGGATAAAGTGAATAGGTTATATTGAGTCTATTTGAAAATTTTCCATTTCATTAAATTATGAATCATACTAGGTGTATTTTTAAGATGAAAAGGACGTTTTTTGATAGGTAATTTTTGTGGTGGGTGTACCATGATTTAGAATTTTTTGTTTAAATATATAAACTATGCTTGAATCTTCTATAGAATGGTTGATGAAATAGATGATGATGTGATCATGTTACATCCTTGACCCGATTAGCCACCTGAACAGTGCTATCGGACTGGGTGCCATTGGCCTTAGGCGCACCTCCCCGTATGGTAAAGGCTTCTAACTAGTAGTGAGGGTGTAAAGAGGTATAGTGGGGAGGCTACACCCTCTAGGGAATGATATAATATTGGTCCAATTATATAGTATAACTTACAATGGAAAATAATAACATGAACATTCCATCATACCACTTTTAGCACCACTAAAACTACAGATCATGCATATATAACATGTTGTATAATAAAATATACAAAAGGTTCTCCGATGGAAGAAAAATTGTAGCTACAAAAAAATACAAACAACATGTTGAAACTGAAATAAAGAAAGATAAAAAAGTTAAATTCACCTGAGGCATAATGCTCGAGGTCCCACGCCAACACCCATGCCAAGCTACTATGATCCATCTACTGAGGCTAATCCCTTACCTGAGCATAAAGGCTTAAATTGTACACACAACCCAAAGGTCCCATATAGGGTGTGAGAATGAGTCTCCGTAGGATACCACCCAGGTGTTCACATCCATCATAACATATTAAGAAGGTGTAATATGAATCAATAAATTAGTATCACAAGCATTAAAATTAAATACAAACTCTACTGGTTCTCAACATCCACCAAAGGGATGTTCCCTACTTTAGCCAATTTAATAATCTTGTATGTAAAGAGGGTCTGTTTCCGAAAGCCCAAGTTACAGCTAATGTTAATCCTAGGTGAACCCTCAGATTCTGCATCAAGTAAGTAACCCGACACCATGTTCCTCCTAAAAACTAGTTTCTCAACAAGTACCGACATCTTGAAGGCATGAAAAATATTCATAACCAGTTTATCGGACCCCTACTCAAAATGATCTGTAGGATCGCACAAGAAATCGGAAGGCACAATGATATTTTTCCTTAAATAAAACTCAATTCCATCTTATAGCATGTGGTCTGGAGGCGTAGCGATATGTTCCTGCAAATTAATATCCACACTGAAGGCCTCAAGCATAGAGAGCCTTATCCCATAACCAATAGCCTCATCCTTATCAATGAATGGATCCTTACCTACCACAAGGATTTCTATGAAAAGTTACTCAATTTTTTCAAAATCCTCACTACTAGGGGCGTCGACCCAATTGAGTGGTCAAAAACAAAAAACATCATCACAGTTTCCACCTATGTGAACATGATGTAATTCAGTGCTTTGAACATCATGCGTGAGCTAAAATAACCAAATAAGTCCATAATCCAAATCAAACTGGTACATCATTCCCTAGTGACCATGTCACTTAAAACTAGTGGCCTTTCGATCCTAATATAATGGGCCATGACCAACCTGACAGTCTCACCGGCTCAAACAATTTTCATAGATGCCCAACTGGTGATATCATCACCCAAGTAATCTTGGTTGATCCCAACTAGATGATCAACATCGCCTCAATCCAGATGGGAATTCAATCCCAATTTCCCTGGACAAGCCTTTCACGACCCCTTGGGTCTCAGTAGTATATCACAAGAAATAATATATAAACGGTTCACTTCCAATTAAATAGGAAATTCAATGAAATTTAATTGAACATCTCAAATTCAATAAAAAATTAATTTGATGATTAATTCAATTTAAATATACAATTCAATTTCATAAGATTGAATTAAACAACTTGAAACCACCTAAAACATTCAACATCATTTAATTGAACATCCCAAGTCAAATGATAAACACAATTTAATCAAAATTAATAAATTTAAATGAATATAAGTACCCTTGGCCAAACTAACCAAGGATTGATGAGATCTAACCTAGCCTCGCTCAAGAGAAAATGGTAAGTGAAAGCCCAATGGAATCCTGTGTGGGAATATACTAAATTAGAGATGAAGAATCATGGAATCACTCAGTTTCACAAATGATAACAAAATTATATTCCGCAAAAATGATCGAAAAAACACAAAGGTATACACCACCTACTCTGGAATCATACATATAGGAATGTATGATATCGAGATCTATCTTGAAGCTGATTGGTGTAGATATGAGTTTATATTTAGTGCCCTTAAAAAAACAGATCAAATTAATTTTTTGCTCCATGAGGTGAAAGAAAAGGAGAGAGGAAGCATGGGTGAGGGTAGATTCACCAACATGGTTCTATAACATCTGACAGATTGAAGATCAGAGCATCGATGGAGAAGATAACTCAAATGAGAGAAGAGGATGAAAGGAGGGATTCCTTCTATACAATTCACAACCAAGGGAGAATAAATGGGAGGAAATTAAAAGAAACAAGGGAAAAAATAAGGGAAAAATATAATTTAGTATCCTTGTTGGGATGTATGGTTTCCCAAAACATGCACAAACTGTGTGAGCATCAATGTTGAGATACATCCCAAAATGGCTCCCTCACATAGCTGGTGCAAGATTTTCCTTAACCATGTGCAAACCATGTGGAATCTATCTACAATAACTATAGATAACCTTGCACTACCATGCACCTCCCACATTTGTTTTACCCAAACATTGAGGTAGTAAAAAAATGAGCTGCACAAATACTTGGAAAGGCCCACATGGTTTAACGTAAACTGTGCGCCCAGGCCTGCAACTTCAAAATAGTCCATTCATCTTCTGAACCTACCTAAATTTTTCCAAAACACTCGAGGAAATTTCAAATACGCTATACTCATCCAAAAACATGTTATACAGCTGATGGAACTCTGTGAATATGATTCTCATCATAAATAAAGAAAATGACACCCCCACTAATTCAAAAATTCTAAAGGGAGTGATTTTCAACCTGGCTAAAAAATCTAGGACATTATAGATCATGTATTGGGTTTATATGGGCTCAGGTAAGTGATGTATTAGCATTTCTAGCGGTTACAGGCATTGGATAAAATTTTAGAAACTTATGTAATATTTTTTTAAAGTGGCACTTGGAGGCGCATTAGGTGTTGAAATCATAACACATATGTTTGAATTGGAATTTCATGACCTAAGAATGTAATTTTATGTTTTTATTTTCCCCAAGGATTATTAGGAACGAGATGTTCCATGATGGGATGGTTGAAAGATCCCTTATTCTTAATCGGTTGGAATTTTCAAATTAATTTGATTTTTTCATTTGGTGGATAAGCCAAATTGTAAACTGAGATTCAGAATGAAATTATGAGAGTTAAATAGATGAAAGTATCATTTGGTATGGGGATGAAGGACTTGAAGGTGTCTTGGAATCCCAAAACAATTTCAAGAGAATTTATATTTGAGATAGCCATTTATAGAAGATAATGGGGAGGTGCATGGTTAGCATATGGTTATCACTAACCATGAACCTCAACAATGAGACTTTGCAGGGATATCACACAATTTGAAAAAACATGAACATGATGCTTTATAAATTTGGTAAAATTATATAACAAAAACATAGGTGAATCATATGACTTTCACAAGGTTTTTCTAATAGTGTCTAACTCGTGTGGGGTGTGGGCCCTAGATAGAGGGTGCCACATGGTTATTGTATAGTTAGCCAAACCATGTGTTCAAACCATGAACCCTTTTAATGAGGGTAAAATGAACATTTTTTTCTAGGTTCCATTAACCCAAAAGCACCCCATTCTTATACTCTTTCATACAAAACAACCACATATGATCTCAACCCTCTCCCTCACACATTCTTTAGTGATTATACTACATCCAGACGTAGAATCGAATTCCATTGGTAATGTTTAATCACCATTGGTTTGTATAAACCTCCTCTTGTTTCTTTTCATAGATTATCATTCCACATTAGAATCTATTTCCATAAGAGCTAATATGCCATATTTTTAGGGTGTTTTTATATTCTTTTATTTTCTCTCATTTTGGATTGATATTGGATGAGTGAAGCTTCCTTGTTATAAGGTAGATGGTCTATATGATTTTCCCATAGAGTTTCATCATTTATGAAATTCACTTTTGCGAAGTACACTGTAATTTATACACATTTCTCCTAAAATGTGTTAAACCTTAAATTAATTATCTTGACTATAAACTAGACCCTTTAAGTGTCCCATTTATATAATTTTAGGATGATACCTCTACTTGAACTGCCCCATGTCTATGTCTTTTTGTATTTTCAGGAGAACAATTGTGTGTAATTGACCAAAACATCTCTAGAGTGTGTTTGTATATACTCTTGATTAAGTTAAATCACTAAAGTAAATTAGTGGATTTCAAATTGAATTAGTTTCATCTCTGGACCCTTTTATCACTGTATGTGAAATTATAATTTCCTTAAAATGAATTATAGTTGAGCATATGTATTGAATGCTTGTGACCCTATTTCCTTGCCATTATGACCAAACCACCTCATAAGGTGGGGTTGGATTATAGAATAAGAATGAAAAGTATCAACTGAATTAAATGAAATGTGAATGATATGACTATATAACATAAAATTTCATGTAACTTATGAATGAAATGATATAATTTATTGATTTAATTGAAAACTGGTATGGATTTTTCCCATGACCTATGTTAAACTATTAAATTCTACAAGCATGTTAATTGTAATATTCCTTGATAAAAACATGGATTATGATATGAAATACCTTAGATAGGATCATAAATAATGATGAACATTATTTAATTGGAATGGTTAAGTAATGTTGGACTGGATTCTCTAAATCATTTATTTGAGATTATAGAACATGGGGTTCTTTATTATTGGACATTATTATCCTCACTATTAGACATGAAATTCCTTATCATATAATAGAAATTATTGGACATGATTATCCTCACTATTTGACATGGATTTCCTTATCATGAATTAGAAATTATTGGACATGGTGTTCCTTATTATTTATTTTAAATTTTTGGTGTGAAATTCCATGTTCCACTGATTTAGATGCTCGGATTGACTCCCCTTATTTAAATTTAGTACTTTATGGTCATTATTATATTTTGGATTCTATTTTTGCTCCTTAGATTCCACATGAATGGTGTTACACATGGAATCCAAGTATTATATCCAGGGGTCCTATTTCTATAATATATTATCCTAATTCTTCAGGACATCTAGATTATGATAAAGTAGTTAAAGTCAGATAGGATTTACATCAGGTTCATAAGCCTGAAATAGTTTATATTAACCATATTTCATAATTTTACTATACCTCCACACAAATTATTTTTATTTTCATGGACTTGATTTTCATCAGACACCATTGGTGGTGGCCTACTTAGTTTTATCCACACCTTGTCTAGGTTTCCATTTGGTGCCTGGACATATCACATTCTTGAAGTTATGGGCCAAGGTTACTGCCCAACTATGGTTGATTGATCTTATGTACTAGGATGGAGTACATGAGTAGAGGACCTAGATAGATATCATGATGTCAGTGAAGTTTAGCTTTTGGTATTTTGATTAACCTTATATAGCATGTATGTTATTTTATTCTTATTTACCTTTTTATAGCATGTTATTATCATAGTGTGTATAAGATACTAGTTATTATTTATGTTCAGTTATTATCATCTAGATGATTTATATTCCAATTCATTTTTATTTATTATTCCACTATATTTATTACTAATCTTGTGGGTAGAGTCTCCCCCTTCATCCACCATTATATCCACACTTCTAGTTAACAACCTCTGGTGTATAGGGAGACATGCTTGAGGCCTTATCTCTAACTGTCCCATTTACTATTTATAGAGTGAAATGGGTTGGGGAATACCATCATTCATCTATACATATATTTTTCCCCTTGAGTATTCTGTTATGATTAGTTTCTCTATACATCATGATGGTGGAATTTTTTTCAACCTCATAGACATAACACGATATGGAAAAATCATATTACTCGTTCTATCACAACCAGATGATGTTGAGACTTTTGTGTGATATTTTAAGTGATAGAGGGGTTGAAACCCATATAATAGAAATCATATTTCAGGGAATTAGTTCCCAATTTCATGTAAAATTATGATTGATAGCCCCCCTATACTCACCCTTGGGTGTGGTTTATCAATTTGTAGAGTAGAACACTCTAGTAATTGATTATAGGGGGAATGAGTTCTCTACACTTATGGTGTTACCACCCCATGATTGTGTCTTGATATCAGTGAGGCATTTTTCCCCTATAGATCTAGTGAGGTTTATACCGAGATACTAGAATCAAGACAACACCATCTCTGGTAGATATGGTAAAACTCCACTTTCCTAACAGAGTATGAAGATTCAGTTCCCTCTCTATTCAAATAGGGTTTCTTTATAAGAATATCTTTTTATTGAGATTATTCTCACCTATTGGACTCATATATTTATCTAACTACTTATTTTTATTCCCCCTTTTAGTTTTTGGGGTTTCCTACTAGGTTTTTATATACTCACCTCTGCATGGGATAATCCCATACATGAAGTGTCTTATATAGATAAAAATTAGTTAAACAGTGACCTTGGTGGGCTAAGTGTTTTTGGAACATAGTATCACTCCATAATGGTGATCACAGGAGGTGTTTAGTATAGGATTTTGTGACTAATACCTTACTTATAATTATTTTTAGGTTGGAAATACTTTTATTTTTATGTTGGGAATATATTTTTACCATTTTGTACTTTGGATATATTTTTATTTTTTCACTTTGGTTATTCTCAGTGGTTATTATATGCATTTCTTTATTTTGAGTTTTTATTGTTTATATTATCCTGAATGGTTATGATGAACTAGAAGGTTTGATTTTTTATAGGTTCTGTAACGACCCGAAATTTTGAATAAATCTTGTTTCCTAATTTTGTGTGTTATTATATTTTATTTTTATACTCAACAAAAATGTTTCATTTTATAACATGAGTATAATTAAAATGTGACCATTGGGTTTTGACTGTTATATGACCATTGGTCAATATGACCGCTGGAAACTAACATTTTGATTATTGTCTCTAAATACAATTAATCTTGGTTAATTATTATAGAAAGAAGATTCGATGGCCTCACCCAGTAGTCTTGGACCGATCGAAGCCCATCTAACAGAACTTGGGAAGGAGGTAGCACCATTGGTCTTTGCTCTGGACCAAACCCAAGACGAACTTCATCATGTGAAGCTATAATGGAATTGCCTTCACGAGAAGTTCAAACTGTTAGAAAAAACTACTCGTGCGATGTTGGCGGAGCCTCCCTTGGATTCTCTCACCTTAGCGCACCTTACATTTAGGTCCTATGCTGGTGTGATAAAGGGCTATGTAAGGAGACCGTAACTACCTTGTGTAATCCTTTGTTTTAAATAACAATTGGGATTTCTTCCTATGATGAAGTTTATGAATTTTAAAATTTTCGGATAAATATAGTATGTATATTTTTGATGAATTTTATAAAAAGGATATTTTAAAAATATTTAGGTAAACATTAAATAATTAAAAATGTGTAATGATTTTCCAAAAATGGTCTTCTACAATTATGTTCAGTACGAAATTTAGAGTCTAATAAGAGAAAATTGATTTTGATGAATAGTAAATTATGAATAGTAATTTTATGATTAGTGTTAAAAATGTGTCTAAATGGATTAGTAATCTCACTTAAATAAAGTATTTCTATAATCTAGGCACCTTGACTACGTAATGTGATTCAATAAAATGGTTAAATAATGGTTTCATAAATTATTATTCAAGTATTAGTTTATTTGGGTGAATAGTGTTTTTTAATTAAAAATTAAATTGAAAATATTTAGAAAATTATTTTTATAAAATGGATTTCATTTTTGAACTCAGAGCATCGATATTATGTTAATGTAATTTTTGGGGATTTTTCTGAAAAAAATGAAATTTCAGTGAATAGTGTATTCATTTAAAAAATAAATTAAAAATATTTAGAAAATTATTTTTATAAAATATATTTCATTTTTTAAATCAGAGCATTGATATTTGGTTAAGGTGAAATTTGGGGATTTTTCAGAGAAAGTTGAATTTTCAGTGAATAGTAAAAATACAGTTTTAGGGTTTTGGTATGTTTAATGACATCATAACTGTGTCATGATGATGCCATGAGATATTTTAAGGGATGGTTGAACAAAAGTGATGAATTATTGTATGGGGGGAGCCATGTGGCCAATACCATGGGAAAATACAATGGGAAAGCCCATGGTTTTGCCAAAACTACCAATAAGGTGTCCCTTGGCAATTAATGCCTTGTCCCCTCACTTTCCGTATAAATACCAAGCCCTCCTCTCATCCATTTCGACTCAACACTCTCCCCCAACGAAGTTATAGTCTTATTACCTCCCAAGGAGTCATCCCAAGGTGCCCCCAATCCCTCAAGGTCCCAACCTTTGAGTTTTAAGAGTTACGTTTTAAGGTAAGGGATCCGACCTCTCACTTTCTTTTCAAGTAATATCTTTTATGTCATTTCTTTTATGCTCCATGTTCTTATGTTGGACGATGTTCTTTTATATTCATCTTACTGCCCTTTATATTTTCATATGATGTGATACCACCTCTTTCTATCCTTATTTTATTTTAAGAAAGTTTAAGTGGCGCCGTTAGGATGCCGAATTTTTAAGGGATTCTTTCACCCTCCTCGTTTTGAAGATCTATTTTCATGTCAAGTCTTTCAAGTTATTTTTTATTATGTAGGGGTATGATCTATATATTTATCATACTGGTATTTTATGATCATATTATGAGAGACCCCATTTTATATCTTCAATTCAGCATTTTGAAGTTTTAAGTGGCGCTGTTAGGCTGCCGAATTTTTAAGTGGTTCTTTCACCTTTCTCTGTTTTCAAAGTTCTAATTCCATGTCAAGTCTTGCAAGTTACTTTTTTTTATGTTAGGTTATGATATATATATCTATCATACCGATCTTTTATGTTCATATGATGAGAGAACCTATTTTATCTCATCAATTAATCTTTGGTTGAAGTTTATGTGACACCGTTAGGCTGCCGAATTTTCATAAGGGAAATCTTATTTTTGTCTTACTTCCATGTTTTTCATTTCAAATGGAATGTCATTAAAATTTCATTACCATTATTCATATCATTTATATTCTGTCCCTATACTATTTTATAGATCATTTATGAGTGGGTGACCCATGTCCCCTCTCTTTTCAATGTTTTCTAAAACCCTGTAACATAGCCGTTATGCTGCAGAATTTTCGCCTCAAAATGCCTCTCTCATTTTCTCAAAATTATTTTATGTTATTACATGAATAGTCAAAGATCTTATTTCTACAGGGGTATTCACATATATATCAAAATGTTCTATTTTAAATTCTGGGATTTACATACATGAGACCCGCTTTCCCTTTCTGTGGGTTTAAAGTGACATAAAGATCATGTCTTAAAAGCAGTTTTTATATGGTTATGATTATGAAATGAAACCCATTTATTTTATGCTATATGGGTTATTTATGAAATGTTTTATGATGATATATGTGGATCAGATGATAATAAATACAAATTAAGGGTGCGCCCTGATAGCGCTCCAATGCATTGGGTAATGATGTAACCACTAGAGATTAAAATTTTAACGATACCTTGGGGTTTACCTTGGTAATTTCAAATAACACCTTGGGGATGAACATTGGTGATATTTTCATGATTGTCTAAGTTAAATGTTGTAGCCACATCTTCAAGTTACAAAATACAGTATTTTTATTATGATATGCCTTATGATTTCTTTCTCGTTCCTTAAAGTTCTTTTTCATGACCTTATTGAAGTATCTCAAGTTCACATGTAAAATGTTTCTCTTGTTTCCCTTACTGGGCCTTCTGATCACCCTTTCTTTTGATGTATGTCCCCAGGTTATGAGATGCAGTAATGAACCTATGATGAACATGAGGAGAAGCCTTTCATGTTTTTAAGAATAATGTTTTATGTTTTCATGTTTTAAGTCCCTGGTTTCCAAGACACTAAACCTTAAAGATCCTCTGTTTTGTAAAATGTAATGAATGTTTATGTGATAAAAAGGCAGGATGCTATAGTTTCATTAGGCCAAGGCCTCCCATTAATGTGATTTTCTGACATAGTTCTAGTTCCCAAGCCCTATCTTACTGGTCGAGGGTTTGGGGTATCACACTTAGCTTATCATCGGTCCAGGTGGGACCCTAGTGGGTCAGGCCATGATAGAGGTATATAAAATAAGTATATCCTAGGGATAGTGTTTAGAGTTTGATGAATTGTGAGGATTGGTTTTATAACATAGGGTAACCGTGTTAATTTTGTTTGAGTTCATATCCCTTGCTAGGGAAAATTATAGTGATTTGATGGCTGATGTATTCAGACAAAAGGACTCTAACCACCTTCTTGTCAACTGGGTATACTATGACATCAGTTGTAGTTAAACTAATGGTAAATGAAATATATAGAAATGTGTCATTGAATTCAATTTCCTTCTTGTGTAATCTCCCAAAATATTCTCATATGACTTTGGTACATCTTGGAAACATTCAGGATGTCAATATGATGATAACCCTATAGGATTCTAAGACAGGTTCATGATGATGAACAATTGGTTGATGATGATCAAGCTCAGGGGCCTGACCATTAGGTATTTTCTCTAGATGGACAATGAATAGTGCTTCCACTCATTGAGTAATGAGAAGATCCACCACTTGTGGATCAGGTTTATATTCCATGCCAATTTTTTCAGCCGATAGTTCTAGTATCTCTAGATGATGACACACATATATTGAGCGAGTTTCTTATGTTATAGGATCAAGGCCGACCTATTTTATGGGGTGATACAAACCCTTATAAAGTATAATATTTGTTGGAGTCTATTTTTTTAGTTTTCCGATTCATGAATATGCTACCTTATCATATGGTTACACTTGTAGCCAGCCTCTTTTGTGGAGTGGTGGGGTTTGGTCATCTAAGCATTTAATGATATGAAACTCCCTTGGGTGGAGTTTTAGAACTTTTTCCATAATTAGTTTTATCTCTATACCTTGTTCTTTATGTAGGATTTATAACTTCTTGATAATTCTTAGTTAATTAATAGATTCTTGGGTTGGGAGTGCTAAGTAGTGGGAGTAGGTTATGGAAATCATGGAGCTTGGCCATTAGTTACTGTCAGTGGGCATCAAGAATCATGTTTTTAGAATGGGAGGAACACTTATGATCATGCTCTAACTAGAGTTTCTCTAACAAAAAGGTCTCATAGAAGAATTAGAAACTATTGGAATGGGTGATTCTCTGCTTATGAATAATAAAAAAATATTATATAGGACTGTCCAACCTATCATGTTATAGATAGAGGGCAGACAACCAAAGTTTATAACATAGAAGCTCCTAGTATGGTTCCAGGTTTTATCTATATCATCTATACTTTTGATTCAGTATTGTATATAACCATTTTCAATTCATTGACTTATCCCTTTTTAGGGAGATTAATATGATAGTGAAACCTTTATCCTACCCTCTATGGTTAGAGACTCTTATAAGGAACAATTCTATCATTTCATTCATCTTCCAATGGTTTAAGCTTGTGATTAATGGAGATATTTTTTCACGGGCCACCCTTGGTTGTTTTAATATTACCATAAGACATCAATATAGGTATGGAATGGCTATCCATGGTATGTAAATATATAGATTATCATCACAAGAGAGTTAAGTACCTTTGAGTAGATATAATGAGATTTTACTTCAATGATGAAAAGGACCTACTAAAAAAATGATTGAGGATCATGATAAGGAGGCTATAAATTTTCACCCATCCATTGGATTTTTTTACCTCAGTACAATGGACTATTCAGAAACATGGATTCCTAAGTCAATGGAATATTACATGTATGTATTCCCGAAATATGTCCCAAGACTACCTCCACATCAGGATATCAATTTTTTTAATGACTAACACCTCAAGACTGGTCTGTTATCATCGAAGATATATCATATAGGCCCTAATGAGCTTTGAGAGGTAAGGGTGTAGTTGGAGGACCATTAAGAAAAAGAGTTTCATCATACCCAGTACGTCCCCTGGGAAACATTTGTATTTTTTTACAAAGAATGAGTACATGATCTTGAGGATATTCATTGATTATCCTTTCCATAACCAAGTGAATATTAAGAATGAGTACTTCATTCCAAGGTTCAATGAACTCTTCGACCAAATAAAATGTTTGAGATGATTCATGATGATTGAACATAGGTTTGTTTTTAACCAGTTTTGATTTCAGAGTGAGGATATTCTTTTGATGAAATTCTAACAGCTCTATGGGCACTATGAGTTCTTGGAAATTTACATTGGTGTGATGAATAGTCCTACAATTTTCATGATAATTTTAAACCTGATATTTCATCCTATATGGGATTAGTTCATGGTTATATTTATTAATTAAATTCTCAGTTAAACTGTAAGAACCCGGAGCTTCGGTTTTGGGTACGTATCTCTTTTATGGGCTTATTAAGGAAAAATGGAGAATCTGGAAATTTTCAGAGTACACGCCATGTAATTTATGAGTACACGCTGTGTACTCCTCAGCCGCTCGATGTCGTGTGTTGGCTGAGACCGGGCCACACACATGTTGTGTAGTGGTGATGTGGAGGCTGATTTTGGCAGAGTACAGAAAAACCCACAACACGCTGTGTACTTTAAGAGTACACACCGTGTAATTTTTTATTTCATTAATTGACCCGAGGTCGCGCCTATTGATCGTAAACATCTTCTTCTCCGCCTAATCCTGTCCAGAACGTCCAAGAAGGACAATTCATCTTTGAGCCACCGATCCATCACTGGTGGTCCAAATCAAACTTCGTCCATTGCAGAAGAATCACAGTGGTGAGTTCTTGGTTCTTCTTTAGCCTCGTTTCTTGATTCTTCCTCTTGTGTAAGTTATCTGAGGTTGAATGTTTTAGACTTTTTTGTAGATCTACTCCGTTATAGGCTGATTCATGGGCTGAGGTTCAAGTATATTGATCTCCAAGGATCGAGGTAGGTGGTTTGGTTCCCTACGTTGATGTTATTTGATTTTTGGTTTCAAAAGTATCGGATACCCATGTATCGGGTATCCCGGGTTTAGGATTTTGATCCTATTGTTTATCTGCCCTAGATTTCTTGTTATCTTCTGATGAATTGCTGGTAATTTATGCTTGGTTTCATGTTTGAGGACCACCCCATGGGTGCTTTCCTCCCCTGTTCTGCTGTTTATCGCCGCTTGGCACCGTTGCCTGTGAGGCAACCCTATTACAATTGTTAGTTTTTTGGTTATCACTGATTTCATGTGTTTACTGCTATTTAAATGATTTTGAAGTGTGGTAGCTATTATCCAAGTAGTTTTTTAAGGTTATTAGGGATGCTAACAGTCGATTACGCATGATTGGACTGCTCAGGGCTGTGAGAACCTGGTGCGGGAGATCAAAGAGGGAATAGATGATTAAGTGCTTCCCTAGAGGGTCTGTTGGTTTTAGTTTCATACGAAGGACCTACGGGAATAGGACTTTTTGCTTCCCAAGAGTGGTCTTAGTTACCCACACATCGAGACCACATGAGGAATTAGACATAAGTGCTTCCTTAGAGAGCATGTAGCTATCATTGTAAGACCATATGGGAATTGACGTGAGAGCTTCCCAGAGTGTCTATGCTTTGTTTGATTACTGGAATATAGGGGTCTACTCATTTAATCCACCCAGAGAGTCTGTGTGAATTTTAATGGTTGTATGTGACGAGTCCACCAAGCCAAAAAACAAGCTTGGGTTTTGTACTGCTTGTGTTTAGGTATTCTTTTTGGATACCTATTGTGTTACATGCTTATCATGGAATAGAAAAATTTTCTGGTTTTCCTTGGTTGTGTAATTAAATGAATGTGAATGGTAATTGGTAGAATTGTTTACTGCATTTACTTACCTTTAATTTTTCTATATCACTCACTAACAGATGGGCACAAATCTTGTGGTGGTTGCCTACTAGGTTTAGTCTCACACCCTATTTGGGTCCTGATTTTTTCCCAAATAGATTATATGGTTGCAGGTATAGGTAGGGATTTTGGACCTTCTACTTCGGGTACTTGATTTCTAGTCGGAGCTGGAGAGCATGGGACTGGACCTTGGCCCGCGTTGCTGCTGGAGTTGCTGTTTACATTTAGTACTTTGGTTTCAGTTTTATTTCAGAACGTTTTTTTCTTACTGCTTTCCATAGATACATGTACCGTTCTACATCATTATTATATCACATATTTCTTTTACTTTCAGTTCAGTTGTTGCATGTTATTTACTGCTTCTGCTATTATTTATGCTTATCCTTCTGCTGCATACTTTACCAAATGAGGGCATAGTTTCCCCACTGACTCACCAAGGTCCTCGATGCTTGTAGGTAGCCTCTGGAATTCAGGGAAACACGCTTAAGGACATGTGGAGAACCAGGTACAGGGAAATAGTTATGTGGCTATGGACTATGGTCGTTACATACACCATGTTAGAGGAGGAGTACACCAACCACTTGAGGATGATGATGTACTTACTTTGGCAACACTAGTTATATGGAAATATCTTGAAGTTTTAATTATGTATTAGAGATGTCCGATTTATGGAGAATATTTTATATAAACATGGTGTATCTATAGATAAGAAAAAGATAATGGCTTTAATATATTGGTACCCTCCTGAGAGAGTGTATGAAGTGTGAAGTTTACTTGGGTTTAATGGGTACTATCTATGGTTTATGAAATAATTTTACATGATTTCAAACCCTTTGAATGACCTGACATGAATATGGAAACCATTCTATTTAACTAAGATATTTCAAAGAAAACTTTCAAAGTGATAAGATGAGGGTTGACCAGTGTTCCTATTTTGAGACTAATGGGGGATTGAAATGAGTAGATGGTGTTATGAAATTCTTTTAGAGTGAGTCTCATATTCTTGTTAATGAAAAGGAAAATGATGATTTATTACAAGAATAGGTATTTGAGACCCCAAGAGTAGGAATATTTCACCCATGAGTTTGAGTGGGATGTAATAATATTTACCTTGAAGATATGGAGGAATTATTTTGTGGTTTATTATGACCACCAAAGTCTCAAATACATCTTTTCCTAGAGAGAAATAAAATTGAGAAAGAGGTTTTGGCTATAGGTACTATAGGTCCATGACTTCATGATAGTTGATAATTTAGTAAAGGTAAACCTAGTGGAAATTTACCTTTGTAAGAAATCTTATTTTGGATTAGTAAAAAAGGTGATAGATAATTTTACACCTTTACAAATCACATTTATAGATGAGAGAGGGAAAAATTATATCAAATTTGTGGCATTGAATCCACCACTTCACTAGTGTGTGGGAGAGTATCAATTGAGAGACATAAATTATAAACATATATTTGAACATATATCTTTAAGAGATGCACTAGATAGATTTTATAAATATCGGGAGCATGCCATCCTTTTCCAAAGATAATATTGTTTCAATGAACATTTCAAGAAGATATTCCAAGAGGGTTTCTTACCTCCAACATGGATTTATATTTGGGAGTAATGAATATGTACCAGGGCCTTTGGAACTAGTTTTAGTGGGCTTTCATAAGGAAGAGTGTTGATGAGATTGTTTCCTGATGCCTCATTTGTAAATAGGTGAATGTAAATCATTAGGTTCCTGTCACGACCCATCCCCAGGGGCCCGTGCCATGACTAACCCCAAACCCGCCATCTATAGGCCAGGGGATGGTGACTAGCACCAAAGGCGAATTCCCTTAAAATGGAAAGTCATTTCCTTTATAACCTGTAAACACACGCAACCAAGAACACAAAAAGATACAAACGTAAGTAAACTGTATAGAAAATAGAGTGCTGAAAGTAAAAAGGGTCCATAATACAGGCCCAAAAGTAATATTACAAGTATACATGAAATACAATACAACTGAAGAAAAAGAAAGGAAGCTACTGGTTCATCCACCTAGTTCCTACCTAAAGGGTAGGTACAAATATCCTCCTCAGCACTCCACGTCCTCCAATCTCCTCCGTGTAATGATAAACTGTAATGTCCACCTCTGGGCACCGTCTAATCCTTGTACTCTCAACCTCAGTCAGCACTGTCCGCCATCTGCATCTAACACAACAAGGTGCGGTATAACCAAGGTAAGGGTGAGTATAATGATACTCAGTAGGGATCTTGTCACCCTCACGGTCTGAAAAAATCTACCAAGGATAAACCACAAAGTATGAAAACAACAGATTACCCTACTTAGGTATATGCCCATACATATACCTAAGTTATCAAGTAATCCATCTCAATCATGAGGGAACACAGAGGTTCTGAATCATCTCACACCAGGTATATCTTTAGGTATAGTAGTAGAGATGATTTGATGTAACTATTAAATCATATTACTCCATTAAGAGGCTCTACTGCTAACCTACACTGAATCACTAAGAGCTGACCCACACAGGATCACTAGAGATGACCCATAGAGGATCACTAGGAGCTGACCCACATAGGATCGCTAGGAGCTGACCCACACAAGATCGATGGAGTTGACCCACATAGGATCGCTATGAGATGACCCACACAGGATCACTGAAGCTGATCCACACAGGATCGTTAGGAGCTGACCCACACAGAATCCCTGGAGTTGACCCACACAGGATCACTAGGAGCTAACCCAAATAGGATCTCTAAGATCTGACCCACACAGGATCGCTAGGAGCTAACCCACACAGGATAAATGGAGCTAACCCACACAAGATCTCTAGAAGCTGACCCACACAGGATAGCTAGGAGAACTCTTCTCATCACAGCCAGCTATTGGTTTTTTTCACTAGGCTTTCTCGGTGGTTCCAAATTCCGTTCTCGTGCCCCATTTGTTGGTAGCCATTCATCCATCCCGATCAACAATTAATCACATGGTTTGCGGAGAGGACGAGCCATGTTTGTTTGTCCCGCACTCTCTGCATTAGTGTGGTATCAAGAAACAATAATTCCATCTTGAATTGAATAGAATTATCAAGAATGGAAAAGGAGAAGATTTCCAAACAACCACCCTATAACTTCCCGCAAAAGAAAAATAATACACAAATAAACCCCTACCTAATTTGATTGTTGACATCGATGAGGTTGCGAGGAAGAAGGCGAATCGTTGGGAAAAGACGGACGTCAGGGTCATTGGAATTTTCCTTGATTTTTAGTTCGTGTATCGTCCTCTTTCATTATTTTGAAGAACGTTCTTCGATGGCATTCCTCATTCGGAGAATAAGTTCTTCGTTGGCGAAAGTAATCCTCCAAGAGATCTCTCCTTTTTCAACCCAAAAGAAAATTGGTGCCAAAATAATTTAACGTAAGAAGAAATTATGTTGGCACACACACAAAAGTTGGAAAAATTAAAGTATGGAATTGGAAAAATTAATGCGGAGGAAGCTCAAGAGGCTCCTCCACTTTAAATATGGAGCTGAGAGGTTTCTACCTCCTTAATATGGAAGTTCAAAAGGTTTAACCCTCGGGTGGTCCCCAGCACTGTAACCACTCATTGGAGGTTAGCCCTGGGTGGTCCCCACCACCATAACCTCTCATGGGAGGTTAATTCAGGTGTCCCCACCTGTGAAATTTCCACATGGGAGTTTCAAAACAAAATAAAAGAAAATTTTACAGACTTTATTTTATTTTATTCTTTTCACGAAGAAACCAAAAAAATAACATTCATCCTTGACCAACTGACATCGAGGTGAAAGTATTCTTAAGAGAATACCGGTTCTATGAGATCAAAGGTGCCCTCAGATTTCAATTCTAACCACCGGTTCAAAAGTTCGAAAAATCCCAATTGCACGATTACTGAACGTACCTGAAGTAATGTTTAGAAATTCTTTCTGGGCACTTTGGGCCTCAGAATCATGCATCATCAATTTTCAGAGACTCGTAAAATTCCCATATATTTAAAAAAATTACATAGAAATTCTAGGTCTTTACATTCTCCCCACCTCATAGCTTTACCTCCCAGTAAGACACAACTCAAAAATAGGAAAACATGTGGGGGGTATTGAGAATGCATCTGAGCCTCCCGCTCCCATGTGCTCTCCTGGAGGTTCCCGTGTTACCAACAAACACACACTAGAAGTATCGACCACCCATGAAGGAGCCGCCCCTGTCGATCCTCAATCTCCACTGGAACCTCCATAAAAGTCTCCCCATCGTCGTTGTCCATGTCTCCGTGGTCAATGACGTGGGAAGGGTCATGCACGTATCTCCTCAGCTGGGATACGTGGAAGATGTCCTGCACATGATGCAACTGAGGTGGAAGTGCTAAGCTATATTCCACCTTGCCAACTCTGCTGAGGACCTGAAAAGGTCCGATGAATCTCGGATATAACTTGCTTCCATGGCTAAATCTCCACATACCTCATCGAGGTGAGACCCATAGAAAGACTTGGTCTCCATCCTTGAACTCCAGAGGTCTCCGTCTCTTGTCGGCATAAGACTTATGCCTGCTCTATGCAGTGTTCATCCACTCTTGGATGATCAGGACATTCTCTATGGTATCATGTACCATCTCTGGTCCCACTAGTGCCGACTCCCCTGGGTAAGTCCAACACGAAGGTGATCTACAAGGTCTCCCGTACAATGCCACAAAAGTTGCCATCCCAATGGTGGAGTGATAGCTGTTGTTTTATGAAAAATCCACTAAAGGTAAGTGATTCTCCATGCTGCGACTGAAGTCAAGGACGCAGGCACATATCATGTCCTCGAGGTCGGAATGGTCCGCTCAGTCTGGCCATCCGTCTGAGGATGGAAGGCGGTGCTCAAATGAAGCTGCGTCCCGAAAGCCTCCTATATCCCCTTACATAGCCGAGAAGTAAAAAATGCATCACGATCAGAGACAATCATCGAGGGTACTCCATGTATCTATATAATCTCTTGCACATAGAGGCGCCCCATACTCTCGGTTGATCCCTGCCCTTTGATCGGTAGGTAGTGGGACGACTTGGTGAGTCAGTCGATGATCATCCAAATTGAGTCATGACCCCTTGATGTCCGTGGAAGCCCTATCATGAAGTCCATTGATATCCCATCCCACTTCTACTCTGGGAACTCTAAATGCAGAACCAAGATTGCTGGTACCTGATTCTCTGCCATCACTTGCTGAAAAGTGAGGTCCTGGTACATCTTTTCCACTCCTAAAAAGTGAGGTCCTGGTACTGGATGCTCTGATTTCACTTGCTGAACCAAGCCTGATAGTACCCATCCCTCGGGGCCCATGTCGTGACTAACCCCGACCACCTGTGCTATCGTTAGAGGTCCTAGTACATCTTGGCCACTCTTGTATGTACTTATAGAGGGGATGTGGGGAACTCCCTCAATACTTTCTCCTGAAGTGATACTCATACCATGGTACGTCCTCTAAAGAGGATGGCGTGCTCCCCACCTTCAGAAAATCCATCAGGTGTCTGTCTTGTGGATATCTGACCATGTCGAGTCTCGCAGTTAGTGTCCTCATGATGTGCCTCCTTGACTCACTGAAGAAGTAGGGGAGTGACTGTAAGAGACTGAAGAAAAGATTCTTTATCCCGATCCATAAAGGATATCTACAAAGCAGCCAACTGCTCTGTCACCTCGCCTAGCAACTGTATACCAGATGTCCTACTGAGTGCATCTGCTACAACGTTACCCTTCCTAGGAGTATAGACTATATCAAAGTCATAGTCCTAGAGTAACTCAAGACAACATCATTGCCTCAGGTTCATGTCCTTCTGAGAGAAGATATACCTGAGACTCTTGTGATCCAGGTAGATTGTGAAATACTAACCCATAATGTAATGTCACCACATCTTCAAGGTGAAGAACACTGCTGCTAACTCCAGGTCTTGGGTAGCATAGTTCTACTCAGGTTGTCTCAGCTGTCGAGAACCATATGTGATCACTACTCGCTCCTGCATCAGGACACATCTGAGTTAGTTCCCTCATGCATCGTAGTAGACTACGTACCCTACGCCCTCCACCGGTAGCCTCATGATGGGGGAACTAGTCACCCTCTACCTCAGCTCCTGAAAACTCTTCTGAAATCTCTCCAACCACAGGAAGGGTTTCCCCTTCTTCGTCAACTCTAATAGTGGTGCTGCAACTTTGAAGAAAACTGGCACAAACCTCCGGTAGTATCCAGTCGAACCTAAGAAAATTCGTACCTCCTTCACACTCCTGGCTGGCTCCCAAGCATGTACCACCTCAATATTCACTGGATCCACTACAACTCCAGCCTTCGATATGACATCTCCCCGAAAATGAACCTCTCAGATCTAGAACTAGAACTTCGAGAGCTTACAATAAAGCTGGTGCTCTTGGAGTGTGTCCAGTACCACCTGAAAATGATAGGCATGCTCCTCCTCAGTAGCTGAGTATATAAGAATGTTGTTGATGAAGACTACTACAAAGTGATCAAGTCATGGAAGAAAGATCCTATTCATGAGTCCCATGACCAATACTGGAGAGTTGGTCATGCCGAATGGCATAACCAAGAACTCGTAGTGGCTGTACCGACATCTGGAAGTTGTCATCTACACATCCTAGTCTCGCACTCTGAGTTGGTGATATCCTGATATGGGGTCTATCATCGAGAACCACCATGCTCCCTTCATCTGATCAAATAGGTCGTCAATCCTCAGGATTGGGTACTTGTTCTTCATGGTCACCTGGTTCAGATGCCGATAATCAACAAAAATCTTCAAGATCCCATTTGCCTTCTTGGTGAACAAAATTAGGGATTCTTAGGGAGAAATATTGGGCTGGATGAATACCTTACCCTAAAATTTCTCTAGGTTTACCCAAAGCTCATTAAGCTCCATAGGAGCCATCTGATAAACTGGTGTAGATATCACTGTCGTCTTGGTGTATAAGTCAATGTAAAATTCCACCTCTCTATGAGAAGGTAGACCCATAACATCATTAGGGAAGACATCTATATATTGGTCCACCACTATAGAATAACTCGGACTCTCCACATCAACCGATCTGTGGGTAAGGAAATCCAACTGATTTGTAATTAGCTGAAACCTCTTCTGGGTAAGTCCATCCTGCGTTGCAAAGGCTCCCTTATCATAGAGGAAGGTAAACCTGGTCCCATTTATGTAGAAACACCACAATTTGTGCCAAATATAGTCAATCTGAGCATGGAATGTAGATTACCAGTCCATACCCAAGATGACATTGTAAGGTCTTGATGCTGCTATTAGGAGATCCCAGCCAAAGCTCTCACCTCCTAGAGTAAACTCGCACTACCAGCACCAGTGCGTAATCCTCTAATCTGCTCCTGTAGGAGTCTCTAGCCATAAAGATCAAACCAATGGCTCCATCGGAATCTCTGAGCTATGAATCAGGGTAGTGACAGTAAAAGAATGACAGGAACCAATGTCTATGAGTACTGCAGCTAAGGTAGAATAGGAATAGATCGTACCTCGTATCATATTCGGAGCACTGTGATCATAGGTCTCAACTACCTGCAGCTAATCTTGCACCTGTCCATCTGCTCCATGTGGTCAGGGTGGACCTCCTAGTGGTGGTGGCAGTAACATATTGAATCATCGCCCACTGCCAGCTGCACGACCCGCTCCTCTAGAATGTCTGTCTGCTCCCTATGGACCTCCTCGGTCGAACCTCTTTCTCTGCCTGGGTGGTTCTTCGATCGTCTTCTGATCATCCGTATGGTGGGTCGGATAGTCATGGGCCATGTGACCCTGCCCACCGCATGTGTAACACTGCCTGCTCCTGGTATGACTGACTCTATCACATGTTCCCCACACAACTGACCCTGAATCCTGCAGTCGTCCACCTGTAGGTCCAGTCCACTTGGTCCTCTGTGACATTTATCTGCTGCCAGCTGAATAAGACTCTGCTACATGAAGACTGGTGGTGGGTCTCACTACTGGCGACTACTCAGGAAGGAAACTCTTCACTAAGAGGACTCTCTCTAACACCCCCACCTGCGTCCGGATGCTGAGTGAGATCATTAAAGCCCTGATCTCCCTCCTGAGTGCCTTCTCGAAGTTTCGGGCCCTGAAGAATGGGTCCCAAAACATATCTGTGGAGTAACGTGAGAGGTCAGTGGACCTCACTGAGTACTGAGCTACAATCATGCTGCCCTGCTACAAGTGATGCATCTTCTTAATACGCACTACACGAAGATTCGCTGGAATAAAATCTACCCCAAACAAGCTCTCAAAGTCTGCCTAGGGAAGTGTCACCTCATCATGAACTTGGATCATCAAGCTCTACCATCTGCCTGCTGTAGCCTAAATAAGGCTAGCAGGAAAGATCACCATGAGATCGACTCGTGTCCCTACAAGTCAGACGACTCTCACCACATCCTCCAGCCAATCCTCTGCTGCCTGTGGGTCCTTATCTCCCCTGAACCTGGCCTCTAGCTCTAGAACTCAGGAAACGGGATTAAGCGGCGTGCACCATCTGCTTCTTGGGCTGGTGGCATTGTTTTCCCAACGGGGAAAGGTACCGCTGGTGCCTCCGCTTGTGCCTCTACATGAAAAGGAACTTGCACCGAGGCCTCATTGCTCGATGGGATATCAGTGCATACAACTCTCAGAACCCTAGCTGTCTGTCTTCGTAGAGGCATCCTGAAAAGAAACAGGTGCACCATGATCAATAAGTTAGACCCGGGGAACTGAATCAAGATATCATAAATAAAACTCATGAAAACACACACACAATTAGTGTTTTCATGCACTAAGTCTGTAATCAGACGTCAGGGTCCTGATGTATGGATACGTCAACTATCGCTCCAACACTGGATTCCCTAAACTGATAACCACACTCATTACACTAAACACTATTGTTGTTAAAAATAAAGATCATATTCATATGTTCTACTTTAGAACCGACTCCTCTAATACCAATTTTTCACGACCCGTCCCCCGGGGCCCGTTCTGTGACTAACCCCAAGTCCGCCTTCTATAGGATAAGGGCTGGCGACTAGCACCAAAGGCATATTCCCTAAAACTGGGAAGGCATTTCCTTTATAACCTATAAACACATGCAACCAAGCACACATCAAGATATGAACGCAAGTCAACTATATAGAAAATAAAGTGTTGAAAGTAAAAAGGGTTCGGAATACAAGCCTAATCGTAATAGTACAAGTAAAACTAAAATACAATACAACTAAAGAATAAGAAAGGTAACTACTGGGTCATCCTCTTGGTTCCTACCAGAAGGGTTGGTACATATCACCTCCTCAGCACTCTACATCCTCCTGTCTCCTCTACGTACTGATACACCATATGGTCCATGTCTGGTCACCAACCAATCCTGGTACTCTTAGCCTCAGTCATCATTGTCCATCTTCTGCATCCAACACAACAAGGTGCAGGCATATCTCGTGTAGGGGTGAGTATAATGATACTCAGTAGGGACCCCGAGACCCTCAAGGTCTCACAAAATCCACAAAGGATAAACCAAAAAGTATGAAAACAACAGATAACCCAACTTAGGAATATTCCCATACATATACCTAAGTAATCATGTAATCCATCTCAATCATGAAGGAACATAGAGTTTCTAACTCAACTCGCACCAGGTATATCTTTTGGCATAGTATTAGAGATGATTAGATGTAACTACTAAATCTTCTCACTCTGTAAAGAAGATATACTGCTGACCTGCATAGAATCACTTAGAGTTGACCCACACAGGATCACTGGAGATGACCCACACAGGATTGCTTGGAGCTGACCCACACATGATCTCTAGGATCTAACCCAGATAGGATCACTAAAGCTAACCCACAAAGGATCTCTAGGAGCTAACCCACACAGGATCGCTGGAGCTGACCCGCATAGGATCACTAGGAGATGACCCACACAGGATGCCTAGGAGCTGACCCACACATGATTGCTAGGAGCTAACCCACACAGGATCATTGGAGCTGACCCACACTGGATTGCTAGGAGCTGACCCACACATGATAGCTAGGAGCACTCTTCTCATCACAACCAACTACTGGGTTTCCGCACTAGGCTTGATCATATCTTGGAGAGAAACTCCCCAAGACACTGGTCGATACTCCAACTACCACAATGTCCCAAAAATAATTATCTCAATGGACCGCAATGTCATATAGGTCTCAACATAATAGACGACATGCCAATCGGACGCCCGGTCTGTGAGTTATTAGCCTTTTAGTCCCGAGGGCCTGATTGGATTCTTACTCAATCCTACCCGACCATTTCCCAAATTTATCCAAATATCTAGTGGGGTATAATAATGGGACCATCTCACTCCATAATTTCCAGAACCACTAAAGGTTCATCAAAAAGATGTCCGGTGCCAAAGTTATGGGTAAAATAATTTAAATGGGTCGTAGTGGCTCCCCGTCCGGTCTAACCCTATCGAACTGACTCGGCCCAACTCGGTTTGGGTTGAATCGACTTAACCAATAGGGTATGGCTTGGTCCGTTGGGCGGCCCGACCCGTTGGGTTTGTCTCGACCCACTTGGTGGCCCGATAGGCCGCGAGGGGCCGTAGCGGGCCGCGGGTGGCCGCGAGGCCGCAAAGGGTGGCACGAGGGCATGTGGCCACATAGCGGCTTGGCTTGGGGTTTCCGTGAGGGAACGAGGTGGCTCAGGCAATAGCTCAGCTCGAACGATGGCGGTGGCTCGACCCGGTTGCGGCGACTTGACCTAAATGTCAGCAGCGGCTCGACCCAGCGGAGGTGGCTCGGATAGCGGTGGCGATTCGGGTCAGCTAGGCTGCAGATGACACGGAGGGGTGGCGCAGTCATGGACGACGACTTTGGCCATAGAGCGGTGAGGCCATGGGGTAGTGCAACTATGACAGCGGGGGACGGTGCGCCACTACCTTCAGCACAGCCGGCAGTGGTGCAGACCGCCATTCTTGTGCCCCATGGTTTGGTAGCCATTCCTCCATCGCTATCAACAATTAATCACAAGGTTTGCAGAGAGGAAATGCCATCATTATTTGGCCCACATTCTGTGCATTAGTGTGGTAGCAGGTGGATATAATTCCATCTCGAGCTATATAAAATTATCAAGAATAGAAAAGGGGAATATTTACAAACAACCACACTATAACATACCGCAAAAGAAAAATCATACACAAATATACCCTGATCTCGTTCGCTTGTTGATGTCAATGGGGTCACGAGGAAGAATAAAAATCATTAGGGAAAGACAGACGTCAGTGTCATCATCGTTTTCCTCGATTGTTGGTTTGTGTTTCATCCTCTTCTTTAATTCCAAAGAATGTACTTCAATGGTGTTTCTTGTTTGGAGAAGAAGTTCATCATTGGTGTTCTTCGTTGGAGAAAGTAATCCTCCAAGATCTCTCCCCTCTGCAATCCAAAAAGAAAAGCGGTGCCAATATAATTTAACATAAGAAGAAATTATGTTGTCACACACACACAAGTTGGAAATATTTATGTATGTCACATGCACAATTAATGTCGAGGAAGCTCAAGAGGTTCCTCTATATTAAAGAGGGAGTTGAGAGGTTTATCCCTCATTAAGAGGTAAGTTCAAGAGGTTTAAGCCTTGGGTGGTCCCCACCACTAGAACCTCTCATGAATGGTTATTCTTGGTTGGTCCCCACCACCATAACATATCATGGGAGGTTAATTCAGGTGGTCCCGACCTATGATACTTCCACATGGGAGTTTCAGAACCAAATGAAATAAAATGTTACAAACTTTATTTTATTTTTTTCTTTTCATGTAAATCCCAAAAAAAATTACTTTTACCCTCGACCAACTGCCGTCGAGGTGAAAGTCTTCTTATGCAAATACTGGCGCTGTGAGATCAACGGTGCCTTCAAATTTCGATTCCGAGCACTAGTTCAAAAGTTAGAAAAATCACGATTGCACGTTTACTAAACGTACCTGAAATAATGTTCAAAAATTATTTTTGAGCACTCTATCCTCAAAATCATACACCATCAATTTTCGTGGGCTTGTAAAATTCCCATATATTTAAAAAAATACCTAGAAATTTCAGGTCTGTATAGTTCCATCATGTTTGACTCAACCTTTTTGATTCCTAAGTATAAGTGGGATGCCATATCGATGGTTTTTATGGGGATTCCATGAATTGTGAGAGTACATGATGATATCCTTGTAATTATTGATTGACTCACCATGTTGGTTCACTTTCTTTCTATACTTTAGTAGATTTCATCTAAGAGTTTGTGATTCTTGTATGTAGATGATATTATAAGACATCATGGGTTACTATTGGTGATTATATCTAACCATGCTGATTGGTTCACATTATGGTTTCAAAGTGGTTTATAAGATTACTTTGGCACCCAATTATGGATGAGAATAGTGTTCCACCCTCAGTTATATGGATAGACTAAATGAATCATCACGGGTTTGGAGAATATACATAGAGACTATATCTTGGACTGCGGTTGAAGTTTGGTGGATCACTTTCCAATTATGGAGTTCACTTATAATAATAGTTACCACTCAACTATCGACATGGCCCCATCTAAGGCTCTGTATGAAATACCCTATAGGCCACTATTGTTCTCGATGGAAATAGATGATTCGTCACTACGGGATTAGATATGGTGAAATAAATGATAGAAAACTTTAAAGTGATCTAAGAGTGATTTAATAACACTGAGAGTTTACAAAAATAATTCATAGACTAACATTGTAGTCCCTTGGAGTTTGATCATTGATACTATGAGTTCCTAAGTGTCTTCCCAAAATATGATTTATGAAGGGTAGGTCATAGTAGCAAGGTACCTCGGAGGTTCATTGGGACATTCCAAACACTGTATAAGGTTGGAGTGGTTTCTTACCTTCTATATCTACCACCACAGTTATACTAGGTTCCTGAAATCTTCTTTGTATTATAGTTGGGAGGATATGTGAAAAACTCCTCAAAAGTTTTTGACTAGGGAAACTAGACATCAAGAAAGATTCCACCTTTTTGCGAGAATCCTATGACAATTGAGAATCAACAAGATGAGACACTTTATAGGGGAACTATCCCAATAGTGTACATTCTTTAGTAGAATGAGATCATCTAAGTGATCTCATAGAATAATGAGAGTCAGATGTTTTCTCAATAACCTCAAAATTTTTTAGTATGTTTTTTTAGGAAAGAAATCTGTAAAGTAGGGTATAATATAACAACTAATATTTTCATTATTAGACCATTTAAATATTTTAAAATAATATATTGGGTTTGTCTTCTAATTTAGTGTAGAATTATGAGTATATAAGGACCCCAAAATCAATATATAAAGAATATTAAATATTTTAAACCACCCACATTCATATTTTTGGAATTAATGGAATTCCCATTGAATAAAGTCTTGGATGGGGAAACTAAGATCACCATTGTATTCAAAACATGAGGTTTACCCTAGGCATGAAATATGATTCATTCACATTTTACCTATGGTCATTATGTAGTAATTGAAATATAATAGATTAAAAAAATAAAATAAATTTATTTGTTACATTATTTTTCAAAATTTATTTTTTAACCTAGTGGACACTATTTTTATATTCTTTTATGAAAAATCCTCAGGGATAGCTACATAACCCAGAACGATTTATAGATTGGAGGGAGTACTCTCATTGGGAGGATATTTTAACAACAAATGAGGGGATTCAAGGATTGTTGATTAGATTCTATAGGGAACATATTTAATGATGGAATCCTTAGAGATTTCCAATTACATCATTGAAAAATAATTCATCATCAATTATTGATATAACAATGAAGTAGGGCTCATTATTTATGGATTCATTCCATGTTTTTATATGCTTTTTCTTTGAATTCCTGATTTCATTCTCCTTTATCCCTAAAATATTTTTTATATTTGATTTATTTTCTATTATTTATTTCTATACATCACATCTATAAATTAGTTCAAATTAAATATCAATGAATTCAATTATTTATTGAAAATTTATCTTTTTTGTTCTTCATAAGATTGTCATTGGACTATAGTGGGCTGACGGGTTGACTATCAGTCTAGTTCAATGCAAGATCAAATATAAATACAATTTTGACTTGTAAAAATGATAATAGATATAGTAATTTAAAAAAAATTAAGAATCATAGTAGATTATAGATGAATGATAGAAGTTCGAACCATTTATACTATGATAGAGGTGCGACAGGTGTGTTTGATATCACACAGGCCAATAAAAATCTAGTTTTCCAGCCCTTGAAGGTGGTAAATTGATGACCATAGATAATTCTTTCGATAGTAGGGGTATAGATGACGCTTCTGATAAGATTTATTTTGGGATCGACAGAAAAATCATGCTTCAATAATAAAATGTGACATGATTTGAAATTAATGACTATACACTTTGTGTTTTAGAAGAACACATGTTGTATATTTCAATGCATGAAAAAACTAGGGTTTCCATCATGAGTTAAATATCACTTGAATATGTGGAGTTCCCATATTCCATTTGACTCTACAATAGTAGTTAGGAAATGTACAAGAAGTAAACTCCCATGACCATGAGTAGTCTAACATTCCATGTTCAGCCATAGATATTCCTTGTTCTACTACATGACCAATCAAACCAGGTTTGGTATGTATACACATGGAACCCTGGGTAGCCTCACATGTTGTGTGGATTAGATCACATGCGATGTTCATACCTTTTTAAACAAAATTTGAGGTATTAGTACATGACCATGTATAGAATTTGGAGTACACCCCTATTCACCAAGGGATATGTTGTGTACCATTTTCATTGAATATTCTTCCTACCACATCTCATTATTTCGAATTAATAGTTTTCCCTAGGTGTAATTAATTTTTATTAGTCTTCCATGTAGATCCTGATGGTGTCCTTTGTTTTTACATCAGGGTTATGATGCAAGGTTCCATGATTATATTATTCCTTTCATCATGATCGACTGATATTGATACTCGAGTGTGATTTCTAGTGTGATATCAAGGTTAGAAACCTTCTAAAGATACATGTAAGTTAGGGTGTGGGTCCCTCATTTTCTATACATGTAGGATTGGAAATCCCCATACTCAACCTATAGTATGGGTCTTATATATGTGGAGTGGAACTTAAGATAACCCTTCTCTTTATTACATATTTATTCATGATTTTTTTACATAAGATTACACATAATACATCATAGAATATTGATATTTTTAGAGCCTTTAGAAATTAGATACATTACATAACAACATAAAATGGGGAATACAACGAAATTATTGAAAACTTACTTAACACGATCATTATATTCCTTCGTACTTAAAACATTGATTGATAACCTAGGGATATACATTAGAAAGGGGTGATCTATAAATACTAGTAAGGAAATAAACCTAGAATAACATTAATAAAGTAATACATTCTAGACAATAGGAATACCAATGAGACATAAAATGGGTGAAAATCCTAAACATAGATAATGAGATATGATAAAACATGATAATCATAATGTAAATATTGTTAATGTGAAAAAAACATAAAAAATGAATCATAAACATAGTTCAAGGATAACTATTAAGAAATAATTATGGGAAAAGTCCCATTTTGGATTAAGTTCACATCATAATCCGTTTAATTCAGTCTCATGAGTCTAAAACATTACCATATGCATTGGATCACTATATAATTTTAGTCTCACCCATCACATTCATTTCATTTTCATTCTTAGGTGTGCCACATAGATCATAAAACATGGATTTTTACCTTTCCTCCATCACTTGATGACATTCAAGACATCTCAGTGTATATTTCACAATCACCTTCATTATATTGTCCCATCAATAATGCTCTAAGATATCCTGATACAACTTTGTGATTCTTGGATGGTTGGAAAAAGTAAAACTTTGTGCATCATCTAAAATCTCCTTATTTAACTTAGGATTTGATGGTACACCTATTTGGAAACCAAATATGAAAAATCCTTCTTTATTAAAATTAAAATCAGAGGATTTCTATTTTCATATAAATTATAATTTATCTGGAATTCCCTCATCATCTCTATGATCGTTCTTTATCTCCTCCATAAGGGATTCTTAAGAAAAAAATAGTGAAAGGATTGATTATATTCCTTCCCTTATAATTCCAATGCACATCCTTTTCAAATCTAAGAAGCTCAGATCCTTACCAATTATAATAAATGATAAATTTTCTAGAAACTTTCTACTTAGAGGCTCTACCAATTTATTTTCATTCAAAATATTTTAGGGGATTGAGAAGTCATATTTTTTAATTATCACTGACTCTCTTTATTGGTGAATATTCAGATATTTATGAGTGAACATATACATGAGGATATTGTAATTCGTATATATTTCAAAATTCTCCCATAAAGAGAGAATTCCACCAGATTTTCAATGTGTAGATCACTGCAGCCAACTCAATACCATATGTTGGGTAATTATTTTCATGGAATTTCAGTCAACATAAATCATAGGCTATGAATTTTTCATTTTTCATTAATATAAAACCCCATCCTTACTTTAAAGATTCACATAATACAATGAAAAGTTCTACATGTTTGGGTAGCGTAACTATATGTGTAGTGATAGGACTCTTTTTAAACTCATTAAAGATCTATAAAAATTCATCATTCCAAGAAAACATGACTCCCTTACGAGTTATCATGGTAAGAGGTTTTGAAAATTATGATAACTTTCTCAAAAAATGATGAAGTACCCAACTAAACCATGGAAACTACATATATCTATCAAATATATTGGCTTTATACATATTTCAATTTATTTTTTATTTGATGGTTCCATGGATATACCATTAATTGTGATAATATTACACAAGAATGAAACATCCTTCAAATATAACACACAGTTGTTTTAGTTTTCATAATGATTATCTTTTTTTAAGGTCTTTATCAAAGTGATTAGACACTCCTCATACTCCTAATTTATTTTAGAGTATATTTGAATATCTTATGTAAATACTACTACAAATATTTCATAGTAATATCTAAATAGTCAATTCATAATGTCTGTGAATATTTCTGGAGGATTAGTGAGTCCGAATGACATTACTATGAACTCATAGTTCCTATACCTTGTATAAAAATCAATCTTTGGGATATCTTCCTTCTTCCCAATTACCTGGTAATACAACAAACCATGTTCAACAATGTAGAAGTATTATGCTCCATATAACTGATCAAAAAGTCATATATCCTTGGAATAAAATACTTTTTCTTTATCTTTATATTGTTTTTCTCACAATAATCAATAAAAGGCACATTAACCCATCACTATAATTGAATAAGAGGACTGGTGCACCCCAAGGTGAAGCACTTGGGCGTATAAACCCTTTATCTATATTATACTATAGTTTTTTATTCATCTCCTAAAGTTCCACAATATCTATTCTATATATATTCTTTTATAATGGAAACAATATTGGTATAATATTTATTGATAATTAAACTTCTAGGATATGTGGAAGAGCATGAAATTATTTGGGAAAAACATTAACATATTCCCTCATAATGGGGATTCCTTTGAGGATGATCTTTTCACAAGACTAATTTATTTGACCTAGATACAATTTCTCATATGGAAATAATATCCTTTTTTTATAATGGTTCAAAAAAAGATTCATCCTCCTCCTTTCACATATATAGAATTGGTGGTTGATTCATGATACATTGAGTGATTTCCTTCTCCCAATAATTTATTTCAGTTATATTCAGGGAAATCAAATATATACCTATAATTGTATAAAATTCAACTAAAAGATTTGTCACAATGTTTTCGAGGAATTTCAGCCAGAAACGTTTGACAGGGGAGGGGTTATATACTGGGGATGCAATAATTTCCCCATTTTCCATTTTCACTGAAATATATGCTTCCATGATTTTTAGTGGTATTTGAAAATTCCTACTAAACTTGTTTGATATTAATGAATTAATAAAACTAAAATAAAAAAGTATATTTTATATTATTGAATTAATACCTAATGTATTTATCACTACATTGTATTCAGGATCCACCTCAGCTGTTGTGATGAAAAAATATATCCCTTACTACCTTGGATGTTGTTAGTTGTATCTGAAAGACCTCATCTTAGTGAATTGGTTTGAAAATACCAATTTTTCCTTATATTTAAAGTAATTAAAAATGAACAAAGGGTTGACCAGTGAATTCTTTTCTTGTGTCACATTATTAGGTTTATCCTTTCAGATATCATTAACTTGGTTTCCTTCCTTCCTGCACCTAAATCATTTCATTTCCCCCTTAGTGAATTTATGGACTTCTTATTTATGTACTTTTGAAAAGTGGGATGATCAAATTTCTTAGCTCTACTAGATTTTTCCATCAAACATCCAGAATTAAAATCCACTTTTTGATTCTCATCCCCATGATACCCTTGTGATTCGCAGATCTCCATTTTGAATTGAAGGTCACATCAAACAATTCCCTTATAGATATTAAAGTCTCACATCACCATATATTTTCACAGACTAGGTTTTATCCCACTAAAGAAGTGGTAAACCTTGCATTCAGTGGTAACAACAAATATGGAAGAATATATTACAATTCGTATGAATTTTGTCTCATATGACCATATTGATTCATCATATTTTTTCTTAAGTTAAAAGAAATCCCATTCCATTTTATGTCCGAGAGTGGGAGGAAAATATTTATCAAAAATAGTTTTTCATAATTCCTTCCACCCCATTACTTCGATCTCTTCCTCAAGATTCATATTCTAGATCAATGTCCACCATATATCAGGTTCTCCCTCCATATGATAAACAACCAGTATAATATTATCTTGTTCAGAACATTGAATTATGGAGAAGATATTATCAATAGAGTTGATCCATTGTTCCATGATGAAGGGATAAGGATATCCACTGAATCTTGTTGGCATTTTTTATATAAAGGTCTCAATTGATGATTTTTATTTCTTAGGTGGATTTGGTTTCTTCTCCTGATCAATGTGTCTATTTAGAACCTAATTCCTCCGATAGTGTATCCTCACAAAGTTAACTATTACTACTCCCATTGGGCTAGGCATCTCTTTTGGCTAGTCATCACATTTCCCACCACATCAGTTGTCTACCTGATTTCAACTATTTTTGGAAACTCTATAGAATAAAAGAAAAATTTGGTATGAGTGTTTTTAAACTATTAGAAACATAGATATGAAATAAATGAAATTAAAGCGATAACTTATAAATAAAAATTATTTATTAACTTATGAATTTATTAGCTTCAATCTACGTTATCCATGATCTATTTTCTAACATATAATATTATCAGTGTTTTTTCCCATAAAAATGGATTGTAATGAGCTTATGAATTTACCAAATAATATCTCTTGGGAGTGTCAAAACATGTGTGCAACAAGGCCCATTTTCATACACTAGTTCACGTTTGAGTCTTGCTCAATGCGGCATTTTTGGGTTTTACCCCTTGGTACATATGTGCCAGAGCCACATCCACTTGTAGTATCATGACAAAGATAAATTTTTTGATAAACTAATTTCTCAACACTTTAAAAAAATTTATGTATTTTTTATTATACTTAGTTTTCCCCAAAGTATTTTATATAGTTTTATAATCCTAATCCTAAAAATAACTAAACATTTGTTTTGATACAAAAAATTACAACCCTTCTATTTATTACATATTAATTCATGATTTGTTAAGTAATATTACACATAATACATCCCAAAAGATCAATAATCCATGTGTATTTGGGAAATAGGTATATTAGATGACAATTTAAAATAGGGAATACATTTTCATTATTGAAAACTTCCTTAACAGGATCATAATACTCATTTGCACATAAAACTGCATGAGATAACTTGGGGATATACATAAGAAAAGGGTGAGATATAAGGATTGGTAAGGGAGTAAACAAGGAATTACATGAATAAAGTAATACATGTTATACAATATATATACCTATGAGACATAAAAGAGGTGATAATCATAAACATGAACAATGAGGCATGATATAACATGATAATCAAAAATGAAACATTGAAAATGTGGCCATAACTTAAAATAATTCATCATAAACATAGGTCAAGTAAAACTACCTAGTAAAAATGATGGAAAATGTCCCATGGTGCATTATGTCTACTTGCTAATCCATTTCACGGTATCTCATGAGACTAAAACACCCCCATTATATTGGACCACTATATAATTCCAGATGCACTCTTCATATTCATTTCATTCTCATGCTATGTTTTCCACAAAAATCATAAAACATGGAATATTTTATCATCACATTTTATTCAATGATCAATTATTGTGGGATACATATTTTTTATCCCCCAATATAAGGATTATAAGGGAATAAAGGTTAACATACTTGATAGGAAATGGGTATGGGTATTCATTGCATAAATTTTTTCAACGGAAAATCATGGTGAAATTTTTGTAGCATAACATGGGCGTATGAATGTTCATGTAAGGGCTTGAGGAGAGTGAAAGGGGTATCTCATAGTTAAGATATAAAATTTAATGTAATGGTTATATGAAAGAACATATCCCAACATTTTGAAATAGAGACAAAAGGCATAAGAAAATGAAGATTCCTAAATAAAGAGGAGAAAAAGAGGGTCCCTTACCATGAGAGGGGGATTCCAAATGATTGAGAGGAGCTGCATGAGCACTTGGGGAAAATTTCGAGGACTCGAGGGAGAGGTGGTAAGAGTAAGTACATGTAACAAGATTTTTGAGTGAAGAGAAATGGGTGATTCTGTGGGTTTATATAGGAATTGAGTGGGAAATTCTTTATCATTTCTCAAAAATAGGTTTTGGAATCTATATAATGAAGCAATCAAAACCCCAAATCCTCCCATGGGGGTTACCATGGTTTTTAAAAAATTGGGGTTGTTTTCCTTATTTTATAATTATAAGGTCCAAAATTATTATAATAAAACCCTTACTGACGTGGAAGTGAGTCATTCCCTTAACGAAATGATTTTAAAAAATTTAAATATATTATTAGTTTTAAGGGATTCGTAAAGGATTTATATAATTATAAAAATAAACATAAATTAAAAATATATTAAAGGGGAGACATATATTTGGTCTTGTATATCATTTGTAGTATTTGTTACATCACTTTTCGGGTATTATTATTTTATAATAGACACAATATATTTATCCATATATAATTATCACCCAAAAATACAAATGTTGTAGAAATTTAGGAAAAATTTATCATTGGATAATTTGGACATTTTAATTTAAAAAATAATAATACCTTTCTCTAAATAATTTTCTAAATATGATAATTTCATGTTTTAAAATAATAATAAACATTTTTCTATAAATGGTAGATTTTTTTGAAAATAAGTGTCTTCGAACCCTTATTAAAATATAATTTGACTTCATAAAAAATATATTATAATTTATATTTAATAAAAATTATTTAATAATAATAAAGCTGTATAATATTATTTATTTCAAAAATCCATTAAATAATTAAGATAAACACCTTATTTTAATATTACCCAAAAATACAATTTGTGTTTTATTATATCAAAACAAAAATCATTTATAAATTAACAATAATAAGATCAAAATATATTAATTATTAAATATAAAATATATATTTATATTATTATGTTCATGAAATGTATATGTTTAATAAACCAGAAAATCCACCAAGAGTAAGGTGTGTGATGACGATACTTTTATGGGGTGGTTTGACATACATGGTTTGGGATATGATCTAGATGAGCTTGAAATTTTTCTATAAACGGTTTCACCCATGCATAAGTTCTCGGATATTTTCTTGGGATTCTTCAAGAGAAAATACCAGTTATTCAATCTCCCTCATAATCTTTGATTAATGGGATTCATAGGGTATGATTCTATTGGTTGAGACTATCAATTCTGTTGTTTATGTCAATTGGAATTGTTAAAACCCTATATTTTTACTAATCTTTTGATCATTTTTCAACATATATATTATGAATGGTACAGATGATTTATGGTCTTTAAAATCAGATAGGATATAATGTAACCAAATAATTGAATGTGTTTTCTATATCCACAATACATAATAATGCATTTAATTAAATTGTAATTGTATTTTTTTAATAAAATTTTAGTTCATTACAGAACCCCCGCTTAATTGACAGAAAGTGTGGCATGGGTGTGCCACTGTTGTGGAGTCAAAATCCCCTCAGTAATTTCGTTCACTCAGATGTGGGTCCCCAATAAATCTGGTGAGGTTTACATTGGGAAACTGACATTAGGACAACACCGACTCTTGGAGGTGTGGGTAGACTCATCTTTCCTTGCTAACTATGGAGATTGAGATCTCTCTCTTTTTAACTAGAGATTCTTTATGAGCATATCGTTTTAGAAGGTTTTTCCTCCACTCTCTATCTTAGGGGCTGAGTGAACTATTTATTTATATTGACTCCCTTTTAGTTTTTAGGGTATCCTACTTGGTGTGTATATACTCACCCCTTCATGGTCTCTTCCCACATGTGATGCATCATATGAAGATGGAATATAGGTTGATAGTGACCTTGGTGGGATTTGTATTGATGTAACTTAGTAGTACTCAATCACAGTGATAACAGAAGGTGGTTGGTATTGAAGTTAATGAGTAGGACCTTCCTTATCCTATGTTATTAGGTTGGTAATATCTTCATTTTCATGATGGGAATGTATTTTTACGATTACACTCATTGGATATATTTGTATTGGTAGAATCTAATTATTGTTAGTGGTTATTACTTGAATTGTTTCATTTTGAGTTAGTAGACTTTATATTATCTATCATGGTTATGTGTACTTAGAGTTGAATGTATGTTTAGATTCATTAAGATGTGGCCTCCCATTTGTGTGATATTCCTACTCAGTGATAGTCTCATTCCATTGGCCTATTGGAGGTGAGATTGGGGCATCAAAATTAACTTGCCACCAATCCCTGTGAGGCCTAGGTGGGATGGTTTGTTCCAAAGGTATTCTTACTTACTATAATAGATATGTTTATCTTTGAGTATAAATGCCATGAAATATACCATTTAAAAAATATCTATAGTATTCTCCCTTTGATTAAGATATATTATCAATGGATAATATCAAATGATGTTTTTTACCCCCATTAATCATATAAACTATAATTACACCTTAATGGGGTTTCATATCTTCCCTATATGGTGGAACCATATCTCCTTATATTATTATACCTCCTAAAATTTAAAGAATACAATAAATCGTTAAATATTCAAATATAATAAAACATTGAATGAAATTAATAAGAAATGTGTTATTTTTATATCTCATGTACTTGGTAAGACATGATTTATCAATAGAACTTATCTTTAGAGAATTTGATTATATTTATTGATAATATCTACATAAAATTAAAATTAAAATTAAAAAAACCCCATGTTGTGTTTATTTTCATATATAAAAAATAATTATTTTTTTTGATGTTTTCCAGTTTAATTATAATCATCATGAAGCATCTAAAACAATGATTTGTGGCTATGTTATGTATCCAAGTTCATGTTATCTAAAACTAATGTTTTTGTTCAACAAATGTACTATATATAATTCAGATTAATTAATCATTAAATCTCGTAGTGTTCTTAATATATGTGATGTGGTTATTGATCTTCCTTCTAAAACAATTTGACCTCCACCAACCAGCATGAATATTTATATAATTATTTAACAATGTAATTTTTTTCATTAGAAGGATCTACATCACCATTACAAAAATACCTAAAATTGTTTTATGATATTATTGTGGTTACTAGAGGTGTATCAATTTTCATAACATGGGATATAATTTCTAATTGAAATCCAAAATAATATAATTCACATTCTATAATAAAAGGGTGAGTATCAATAATATCCAGAAATGTAAAAATGAATGTAGAATTAATTAATGAGGAACTAAAACTATAGAAGTGACATGAACTTCCCCATCTAGAACCCCTACTTGGTCGGTCGTGAAGAAAATTATGGCCCCTGAAGCCTGCCACCAATAGGCCACATGTTGCTGACTGGCATCGAGGGTATGAAACAAAAAAATGTGAGGCATTACCCTTAGAATTCCAGGAATACATAGGGAAGATCCTACAATAATCTCCATAATATATAAAAAACAATATCCCAAAATGTATCTAATTTTATGAAAAATCAATCTCTAATAATAGATACCAAAATTAAACTCATATAGAAGTGAATATGATGGAATTTTTAAGCCTTAATATAAAAATTTCTAGCTCGATCACTAAATCCCTTTGAAAAATGTGAAAATAGATTTATATATATAGGGTGAGAAAACATGTATACTCCATAGGATCCTTCTTTATACCTCATGTGAAAATATAAAAAAAGCTTACTAATGACCCAATGAATAAACAAAATACACAATGAGTACCTAAACCATGTTAATTATCACCTATCCTTACCAAGGATCACTCACCAAATAACACATCAGAATATAATAACATAGTATTGAAATAATATAATAAGAGGGTACCATAAAACAAATTCCCCACAATGTTTTACTCTCACTTCCTAGAAAATATTCATCTTGGAGCTCCCCATACCTTCCATATCCACATTATCACTTATCAATGTATTTTTATGCCACATATCTCATCTCATCCATAACCACATATCCAATGTAATAACCTTATATCAATATCCCAACCAAATCCCACATTCCCATCATAATAGGGTGTCATTTAGTTCCCTTTTATATTGTGATTGTATTTCTTATCAATGTTAAAGATAATATGTGGTGATGTTATGCGTAATAAATTGAGTATAGAATCAATGAGAAAGTGAGTATGCCTTATTACTATCTATGAAGACTGAGATGGAAATATTATAAGTTGTAACTAGTAAATCAATTAATTTTAGTTATAATAATAATGGTAAAGAAAAATTCCAAAGTTTGGTGAAGCATTATCTACAGTAGTTATATTGGAATGGAGAGTTTAAGGAGAAGATAGATACTAAAATTAAATTAGAAAGAAATTATAGGATGTATTTAATAAGTGTTACATAAATTCAGTGCATTTGTGAGAATATAAATAAATTTGTAAAATCCATCAATATATTTTATAATATATAAGTTTCTATGTTACATGTTGAATAGATATTTTCGGATGTTTTAGAAACAATTAAGTGTCCTAGAATAGATTTAAAGAAGATCAAAATTGATTTTAATATATTTTTAATATCCTAAATTAGATTCCACTAAACCAATGCTCCAACCTGATTTACATTAAACAAGCCTCCCCATATACAATAGGCTAGCTACTAGTATCAGGGGCCTAATGTGTGTCAGTGGGGAGACTATTCCATCCTATCAGAGTAATCAACTAGAATTAATAGCCAATATCCTCCATAGTAGTAAATAATTATTGTGAACGAACAATAAATATAACAAGGATAAAATAATAAATTAATTTTAGTAAAATAAAAAAAGACCATGTTATACATATGGAACTAATCTTCCACTGGTCTGATCACATATATAAAAGTAAATAAAATGAATATAAATAAAATTACATGGATGTATTTCTAAATATATGATTAACCACATACTCTGTCTTCACAAACATATATGTGAAATCATTCTCAATTCATCCCGATCATCATCCCATCTGGTGCCTACAACTATGTGAATGTCTTCTGGGGTAACATAGTGAAATAGTGACTTGAGCAGGGTGTGAGTACTAAACTTATTAGGGAACCACCATTTTTGCCTCATACATAGATAGTAGAATGTAGTGTTTGTATATGTGACCAAATCACCTGGATAACAAATAATGATAATAACTACTATTTGGTCATAGTGCATATTATGCATAGGGATATTCAAATTCATTTCTTAGTTGGAGAACATGGCATGAATTATGGCTTGGCTGGGGCCCAACTAGGAGTCAGTGTTAGAAACCCATGTTTTTTCACAATATCCTCAACCTAGTTGGTGAGGGATCATCAAGTGCATACAATAAAACCATGATCAATGTTAGGTGGAGACATATTTCCTATTACTGTAGTAGTACTGTAGTTGGTACTGTTCGATATTGTAGTAAACAAAAATATTCATTTGTTTGGGATTTTGGGCCACTGGTTTGGTCCTCCAGTCCTACAAGGCCTTCATGACACCTTAAGGACATTGGGCCTCTTTAAGGCATTTAGGCCACATGAAAATTATGCTTAAATGGACTAGGCAGACTCTATAAAGAGCAGGCTCCAAATGTGTATTCATAGAAAGGTGTATTCACTAGAGCAGAGCTAACAGATTTGGAAAAATGAAAGGGTATTAAAATTTCTACAAGGATTAGACTTTTCATTCACAAGAAGCCAAGACGAACAACCATGTGAAGGTGGAGAGCTAACATCATGATGTAGATGCTGGGGAGGAGAAGTTATAACTACTTATAGTCTGGATGATTTCCTCTAATATCTTTAGTTCATGTAATTTCACAAAATCCTACTGTCTATGTAAGGGTTCCCCTTCAACCCTTCAAATGGGGATTATCAAAAAATGTATAAAAATAGAAGTCCTTTGGGTCATTTTTATAATAACTTCTAGATATAAATTCGTAGAAAAAAGTCATACCAAAGCATGTTTTCATATGTCCATGATCATGAAATACTCTCATTCTAGGTGAGGCACAATTTAAATATTGTAAAGGTAAAAATTTAAAAAATAAACTCAGTCCAAATTCGATCCTTGTGTTTATGATCCCAATCATCTGGACATCCTGTGACTAGGGAATTGAGTTAGATGTCATACCACTAAAACCATGTTTAATCAATTCGATCATTGGGTCCATAATCCCAATTGACAATACCTACTTCATCCAGTGTTGATAATGTCTCTGATCAGGATACGTTACTATAGGTGGATACATGTCCAAGCCTTGGGATCACCTGTACTCACCTCTAATAACTATAATGAGGATTTTAGGTAGTATCTATACATTATATAAATTAATTTGAGTTGGATTACCTACCACCTGAGTCATGTTAATTAAATAAAATGTTTGATCCCTTTGTCTCTATTAGTAGGCAATCATGATTATTTATATTAGATAATCCATAAGGTGGATAACCCTTAGGTGATATATATTTAATTCTCTCCAGATTCATTTACATTATCATCATCCATTAAAATAAAATTTCGTAGAATTCTACTCCTATAAAATTATGATGAGTATAGTAATGGTGTGTGTACCTAACCCTAGGGAGAATCCTAACAATCACTCAAAGGGAGTATAATATGTTTAGAATGTGTTGAGTGAAATTTTTTGTTAATTTATTTTTGATTTTGATTCTCTCAAACAACAACATTTATGTTACCCATAAAGTTTCTTTTATATGAATTTCAAGAAAATGATATTCTTTAGAATATTTAATCTAGATGCATAGACAAGTCATTAATCCACATGATAACATTTTTTAACTATTCTAAAAATGTTATAAAGTATTCTGGGAACATTTTTTATACCCAACATTTGTATGTGTAATGTACGATTCAGAATCTATATATTTGGAATAAAATTAACTCCCACTTATTTCATATTCCCATTTATTCTAAATATTGAATAAATGAAACAATGCATTTGAAGAGAGGTAATTTGAATCTATTAAAAGTTTTAATAAATCAAATTAACTCCCACTTATATATTAATCGTAATAATTACATCCCAAAACGTGGTATCAAATGAAGTGGTCTATTTCTATATTTATGTTTTTGAAAATCCATAAATACAATATATTTATTTTCGATAACAAAAGGTTTTATCATAGTTTTGGTCTTTATCATTCTATCTGAAACCAACAATTGGTATCATAAGAATGGGATCTATCATTATATCCCATACCAATAAAGGTATCAGAGAATCAATAAAGGAGAAAATCCTAAGATATAATAATTTTTGGATCTTGCACAATTTTAAAGATTTATTTTGGAACTAACATGACAAATTTAATGATTCAGACAAAGTAAAATCCCAGGAAGACTAATCTTAGAGAAGGTATATCAATGATCTGTGCTCTTTACTTTAACAGTGATACTTATGGATGATAGAAAGATCACATGATTTTATATAAAAAAAATCCTGGATTATGAGTTTATTTAAATGTTTTCAAGATTTATTATGCTCCAAATGATAATCTGAAAAAATGGGACAATGATTAATAAAAATAATATGATCTCAATTCAAAAGAAATGAATTTTACTGTCTGTAGATTAAGATCTAATGATTTTAAAACACTATCTCAAAGTTCTATTAACCTATAAAATGTGGAATTTTTTTTATTTCCCATGAAAAAAATTAAAATGTCATAAAATTAAGGTATACTACTAGAAATAATAAATATTATACTTTTAGAATGAATAATAGTGAAAGAATCAATCAAATAAATGGAAGACTGATTAAATAGTCATTAGAAGTCCTACATTAGGAGATCCAATTTCTCAATAAAATCAATCGTTAAGTGTACTTAGAGTTTACCAAAACAATTTAATTCTATATTTTCTACAATATAAAAATCTACATCATCTAAACATTTTATAATAAAATAACTTATTCATACATTGATGATGTATAAAGATGAGATGCAAACCAAAGTTGAATATTATATTTCTATCCAAAATGTTGAATATAATCTTATAAGTACTATGGATGAACCACATTATTGAATATATATAGATTTTAAAAAATATTTACCACATCTTGTTAAATGATTTGATAAACTGTAAAATAGGAAGAAGAAAAAGGATAAGAAATGTAGATTCAATGAATGAAAGGAAAAAGGACACCAAAAATATAAATTTCTTATAGATTAACAGAAATATAATTTTGAAATGAAAAGAAAGAAAGTTATAAAGACCAGTTTGAGTGTTACTTTTGTTCTTAATGACGAATATACAATGGAATCAAAGGATAAGCACAAAAATAAAATGGCAAATCCCTGTCTTATGGATCATGCTAATGTGGAACAATATTATTTCTCTGAAAACTCTAATTCAAATTTTTTTACATCAAAATTAATAGATATTTTTTCATGCTTCAAGATAAGTATCAATCAAAAAAAATATCATAAAAAACATGGAAAATATTACAATAAAATTTATATAGATAAAGGTAATATGTCAACGAAAATTGAGAATTTAAGATCTAATACTTCCAATGTTTCTTCGGATTTACATGAAGTTAAAAATAAATATTTGTTAAGTGAATTAGAAACTTTAAAAAAATATTCATGTATGTTTATAAAAGGTGTAAATCAATTAAATAAAATTCTTCATAAAATTAAAATTCGTAAAGGAAATCATGGCATTGGTAGTAATGTTGAAAGAATAAAACTATATTATAATTATTTTTTCCAGATTAAAAAAATAAAACCACGTCTAATATTAAATGTTTTTATTGTGGTATTATTTGACATTATGTGAATGAATTTTACTTAAGAAAACCTCTATTTTTTGTGTTCATAAGTATTATTATTCAAAATAATTATATAACATCAATAGAAGAATCTCTACACAAAATAAACAGATTTGGTTACCCAAAAATTTAGTTTCTACCAATTTCAAACACAAAATAATATTGGTTTTTTTGGAAGAAGATGGTTCCTGGATAGAAAACCCTAAAGGAAAATAATTACAAGAGACTAAAAGATTGAAACATTTTACAATCTTTATTATGAAAAGGAATTAATTTAGTAGTAAGTTCATCAAGCCAGGTAATGTCTTGATTGACTCCCTTGTTCACAAGACCATCAACAACCATGTTAGCTTCGTAATATATATGAGTGATTATGTAGTTGATGTCCAGAATAGAATGGATGCAGCCCATCCAACAGGTGGTGATTGGCCACACAATTTGTATCACACTATTCTAAATGGCTTTCACAATTGCGGTCGAGTCACTCTCAATCCAGAGGTTGTTCCAACCATGCTATTGGGAAAAAAGATGACATGAATCGTACCCATCATTTTAGCTTCCATTGAGGAAGCAGTACCACATCTACTAAAGAAGCAACTAATGATCTGACCAATATGATTCCAAAAGATGGTGCCACAACCCGCAGGGCCAGGATTGGCTTTGGAAGCCCTAACCACATTAACCATAATCCATCCTGGTAGAGGGTCAATCTAAAAGACTTCAAAATAATGATGAGGTTGGCAATAGGTTCTATAAATACACAATCATTTTAGGATGCCAAAGTTGTGTACTATTTTATAACAGTGGCCATTTTGGATCGAAGTGGATTCACGAATGGTAATGAGAATCGACATTTGTCTTGTATTATGACTGGATGAGCATTTATTATGAATAAGAAAATTTCTATCATATCAGATCACATGGTGAAGCTTAGCGATAGTAGTGAGAAAAATATTCTTAATTTGCTGATAACTATTCATATCCACACATCTCATTAACTGAGATTTGATAGAGTCATGCATCCACCATCTATAATAATAAATGTCAAAAATATAATCCCAAAGAGAAAAATTAGCGGCACAAGAAAGAAAAGGATGATTAACATCTTCTCTGTGATGATTTCAGTGACTGCATTTATAACAGAGTTCAAAACCAGATGATTAAAAGTGATCATTAGTGGAGAGTTTGTTGTGGAAAAGTTTCTAGATTAGAGTAAATCTTGATTATTTTATCCAAGGTTTGTCCAAAAGTTTTAACCACCTAAAATAACTTTCAGAGTTACAAAAAGAGTTGTTGTAAATGTTTTTTGAATTAAGCATGCCATTGGGAGAAGGTTCCCAAACTAAGAAATCAACAGTGTTAGAGAAGGGATAGGTGTCAATGAGAGTCACAATGTTATCCAGAAGAGAATAATTTTGAGAATAAAAACATCTCTGATAGAGAGTTTGGTGTTCTCTAGACTTTGGTCAAGGTCAACCATAGAAATTAAGGGAGTGCCATCACAGTTATCCAACATGAAGTTCATTAAAGGGTTTCTAGAGAAAATACACCTAGATTTATTTAAATAATATGGTTACCAAAATGAATTTCTATATAATATTTTTTCAGAATACACCACTGAACTACATCATTAAAATTTTAAAGTGGTTGTATGAGTTATATATAGAAATCTATACCAATGGAGTGATCAACACTGAAGTAGTTCATTATAAAAAAAATACATAGAACAAGAATCTATATTCTATGAAGTATTTCAATAATATTTTCATATATATATATATATATTGTGTCAACGATTTTATATAATGGTAGAGAGATCTTTTATGATAAAATTTTCTCATCCTTCCTCTTTAAATTTACATTGATAAAACATTGTGTATATAATTTGATAAAATATTTAAATAGGTCCAAGAAATATTATATTATTTATTGAACATTTGAAACATATTGTCATATTTATATTTCTTGTTCTTTTAATATTTAACTGTTTATGTAACTTTTTCAATCAAAAAATATTTCTTATGAAAAAATATATTTTCAAAAGTTAAAATCTATAATTATTATTCTATATTTTCAACTAATGAATGTGAAGTGTCATCTGTGGATGTTCAGAATGAAACATATCATTTTTTAAACCCCTGAGTATTCTTCTCCAAACCATTTATATTATTTATCTATCTTCATAAAATTATATTAATCATATATTTTTGAAATCTATCTTAGAAAAATGAATTGATCAATAAGTTAATGTTCAATGGAAAGAATTTCCCAAAAGAGAAGAAAAGGTAATCGTTCTTATGATTGATTAAGTGAAAAATTGGTTTTTATGATTAAGTATCTTTTGAAAAATCTTTCCAAAAAGATAAGGATGTTCATGGTTTTGAAGAACCATAAGTTTTGTCATATCAAATGTCTAAAGGTATAAAATATTATTAAAAACCTACGATTAATTTTCATACTTTTAATAATAAAAAAGTAATGTTACATTCTAATATAAATGTATATATAAATTTTTATGGAGAGGTATGAAATGTGACTATGAAAAAATTATTTTTTCATACTATTCAAAGGGATTATTGGAATGTGAAATTATTTTTGATTTAAAATAATATTTTGAGGTGTTTAGAGTAGAAATTTTAATGTAGATGATTTTACATAGATTTGAAACTATTTGAAAGAAGGATATTGATAAACTAATAGAGTTTTTAGTTAAACAATTTTCAATCTCTTCATTATATCATTGATATGAAGATATTCAAACCAAAATAGAACAATTATCAAAAGTTTTATCATATTTAAATTGAAAATGTTTGATGTTTAGAAGGTTCGGATGATCAGTGTAGTCCTTCCTAACACCCCATTTTTTTAGATCTGTAGTTTATTCAATACCTTATATATCTCTTTGATTAGATATTACTGTTAGTAAAAATTCATGTTATAATTTTTTTTAATTTCTTTCTCGGCTTTATACTCTTATGAATTTTTCTAAATGGTTATCTTAATTAATCATGTATGTAATGTTTTATTATTTCATTATACATGTTTAATTAGTCTATTATTGAGAGTAATAAATAATTATATTAAAAAAAATACTTAATTATGAAATTTGTATAAATTAGTTGGAGGTTTTTTATGGAAAATAATATATTTCCTTAGGATATATTTTCCAAATATAATATGTCTTAAGAGGAGTTATTAGAAAGATTTTATATATTTTATTAAGTGACCAAGTGTTTTAATACATTCATTAAAAAGTCCATTTATTTGTTTTTTATATTATCTATCAATTCAAGTGGAGTTTGTATTAATCCATTTTATACTTTTCTTTTTGATGTCACAAAAATAGGGATAATTTTATTGGATATGTTTATAGGATAAGTTGTAATGATAAGTTTATATAAAAATGGAATAATGTTCCTGTAATTTATTTATTTATTGTTAGTTAGAGTGATTAACTAAAGAGTGTTGTGTGTGTGTGGGGGGGGGGGGGTGAATTGGGTTCCCAATAGGAATTTAGATTAAAAAAAGATTAAATAAAATCCCCCAATTAAAAAATAAAAATTTCTAGTTAATCAAAATTAAAAATTGATATAATTTATGATATTTTATAATATTACATAGATATTTATCAGTTCTCAGTTAAAATAATATAAAAATCATTATTGTTTTTGAAATCTATTTACTTAATAAAATACTTATAAAACACAAGTTAAGATTAATAATAAAATTAGTGAGTTTCTTTACATTTTAATACAAATATAATTTGAATATTAGAAAAAAACAAAGATAGTCAATAGAATTAAAATAAAATTTTCAATATCAAGATGAGACATAATCCTATCCACATGGAAATCAACTCATAAAAAGAATATTATTTAAAAATAATATTGATCCACAAACTGGATCGAGTATAACAACAATAACTATAAGCTATCCGAGCCACACATGGATATCTACCATAATAACTATGGTAATAAAATAACCACAAGCTAAAAAAGGACCTATTACACGACACTGTGGGTAAAAAAATATAAAGAGAGTGGAGGAGATATTTTGTATCATCCAGTTATAGTGTTGGAGATAGTGCGAGTTCAATAAATAGGGTAAACCAATAACTTCTTGAATGTAAATGAAAAAAATATTAAGGGAATGTATAAATATTTTGATAATATTGTGTTGGTTGGTCTGATATGCTTTGAAAGATTGAGTCTGTTTGGATGTGACTTGAAGAGGATCTCCAGTCATTTATTAGAAAATAGTAGAAAAATAGAGCATCACAAGTTCTCTTTGTTATGACTATATGAATGGAACTGGATGTTAAATGTGCTACCGTCTTCCACATTTAGATGTAGGTAATAATTCTTCATATAAATCAATCCCATAAATGAAACACTTGATAATATATTCACCCTCATCCAACCTGAATGAATTCAATCCTCTCTATCAGCATATAAGAGTATTATTCTTTTAATAATAATCTTTTAGATCTACTAAAACCTCATACTAAGAACTGAAATCATTTAAATTTTCCAAAAATAGTTTAAGAATAATCATTTAAATAATCCTCAACATTATATTTTATAATATAGTTGTTAGAAGCATTTAATTAAAATTTACCCAAATAGAGACAGCGAGTCATTCTAGTGGTGACTCATGTCTGGCAGTGAGACTATCCAATGATGAGTGAGGATGATGGATTATTATCTGATTTTAAGTCATGTTTTGTGGTGATTCATGATCAATATTGACTCATATCAATGGTGACTCATCTTAATGGTGACCCATCTCAATGATGTTTCTTCTCAATAGTGACTCATCAAATGGTAGTTCAACATTAGTAGGGAATCCTTTTTGTCTGTAGGTTGAGTCTTGATGTGACTCATTGTTGATGGTTAATCTTTTCTAGTGGTGAGACATTCCTAGTAGTGAATCATCTTCAATGGTGAGTCTTTTCAATACTTATCCAGACTTTCCCAGTCTGCTTAATATTATAAAATGATATTATGAAAAAGCGATACCATTAAACACATAATAAACATTATTTTTAGTCATTAAATCACAGAGGGTTCAATATTTATATTCTTATAAATTTCTTATTCAATAAATTGTTTACAATTTTAAAATCTATTTTATAGTTATTGTATAGCGTTTTGTGATCATCAAAATGGGGATATTGTTGAAAATGTGTTGATTCAATAATTTCATTAATTTATTTTTGATTTTGATGCCCATAAACACTCACATTCATGTTAATGATAAATCCTATTTAAATTGAATTTCATTAAAATGATATTATTTATAATACTTTTTCTAGAAGATTACAAAAGTCATCAATCCATGGTAGAATATTTTTTATGAATTCTGAATGTGTTTGAAGGTATTTTGGAAAAAAAGTTCATACCCTACATTTTTTTGATTAATGTATGGTTTGGAAACCCTATGTTTGGAATAAAAAATATGAATCAGATACCCTACACTATAGGAAATGTATGGACCAACAACCTTATGTTTGGAAGAAACCCTACTTTTAAGGAATGTACATATGGTTTGTCAACCCTAATTTTTTAAACAACCATACATTTTTAACCATAATTTTAGTTTATCATCACATGGAGGAACTTTACATTTGAATGGTGATTTATGGAGTTGTAAATTAAAGATATTATTCATGATTTCTACAATGCTCCCTCCAGAAGTAAATATATCTTAAAAGAAATATGGAACCGATTAAAAGGGTCATACTCAATAGATTAAATCATTCTTATTTCTATGGGATGTTATAAATCCGTATGAAATTCTTAAATTCAAATATTTTCAATTGATTTTTTATTATTTCTTAAGTTTTTTTGACGGGGTGATTCTTGATCATTAATGTAAATATTGATATTTTCATCTTCTAAAATATAGATTTGTGTACAAATATACATAGAAAAGAAAAGACATGTACTTATAAAATAGTATTGTATCTGTTCCTTAAAAGCTACACATTAGAGACACACATTTTTTGATCTATATGATCAAATTACTAATGTTATTTTTTTTCTAAAACTATAACTTATTGGTTCATATTCTTCTACAAGTTTGAAAAAGGATTTGTAAGATTTACTCTTTAGATACATAAATGTTTAATCATATGTATGGTGTATTATCTATCACTATTTGAAGAAATACTATGAAATTTTTGAATATTATTTATCTATTTCTATAAATTATTGTAGATAAATAACATCTTTTAGTTTCTACTAAATTTATGATAAAAATTTGTGTTCTCAACCAAATAAATCTCTATTCATTTGATAGAGTATCGACTGTTCATACATAGTCTTGGTGGTGAAATAGTATAAAATTCTTATACTAAGATGGGTATTTTACATTCCTATTAAAATAATTATAATTACTTGTAAAATAGATTTAGTGAAGGCATTAACTTTCTATACTTGGTTGTCGAAGTCCCTAGTAAATAGACATAATAGTGAAAATGACCATGCTCATCGATAGAGCATTGGTAGAGTGGAATAAATGATATTTTTACCCAGAACCACTATACATATCTGTGTTCTTTTCTTTACTTTTTATACTTCTCACTCATCATAAAGAGATGATAAAAGAAATGATTCATTTCCAAAGGGATATTTTGAATCTATTGATACTTTTAAAGAAAAAAATTCACCCCCTCTTATTTCATCGTCATAATTATTCTAAACATACAAAATCATCCTTGTGTATATTAAGAGGGTTTTTGATAAATCAATAATAAACAACCTCTATTTCCCTCATTAGGAGATGAATCCTAGGGATAAATGAGTCTTCTTGAAGTGGTAACCTCTTATCATGAAAGTATCATAAACCAGAACCCTGTATGTACATCAGGGAATTCCCATAAATAAGAAGGATCTATAACTAGATCCTGAGAAGTATGTCTAATCATCCAAAAATATACCACATTGTTTTGGTTTCATTATAAAATTACCAAGAAGTACCATTTTCAATCATAGCTGTATAAACAATAATCAAGTTAATGAATAAATAAAAGAGTGAGGGTGGATTAATTACTAATCCCACCAATTCTATCTCGTCCCATTGGGATTACAGGTTTGGTGATGGTTATATGGTGACACCATCCACCATGTCTTCTCAAAATAATAACACACTATATTAGGTCGGTCAAACACCCATGCATCACAAGGGTCCCTTAAATACAAACATAAAAAAGGCATCCTAATTTTGATTCTTAGTGTTCACATATAAAAGGAGAAATCCTTATTGGGATCCTCTAGGTCAACACATAAGCAATTAAATCCCTCTTCAGATCTTCATAAGGAGTAATTATGTGGAGGCATAATATATGGGATCCATTAAGTTATATCATAAGTGGAGAATCCCATAGGGGGTCCTCAGTCTCACTAATAGTCTCAAATAAAAGTAAGAATCTAGTACCCTAATGGTTGTTAAATACCTCTTGTACAAATCCATTTATTAACCAAATTAAAAATGAAATTGTCTATTGAAATAAATATAAACACGGGTGATCTTCCTCAGGGAAATCCCAAGCATGCACATACTCGTATAAAAATGCATAAATATCATAGGTTATGTATGATAGACCACCTACCCTAAGGAATATTTCCATTTAATTTTCTTGGGATGGTAGTAGCTACTTAGAAATATCCAAGCTCATTCTAGACATATATGGTCTTATCAATCTACAAAAACATTAAAATTAATTAATTAAAACTAAAATAATTAAATAATTAAACCAAAAAGGTTATTAACAGTGTAAAAAACTAACTACATGGTCTTAAATATAAAGACCTTGCCATTCGATCATGTCATAATGGAACAGTGACCAAACACTCATCAACAACCTAGGAAATATCATAAAAATTGAAGTAGTAATAATACAAAAGTAATGAGAATGCACAATGTAACACCCCAAGATTCCACGATATGCTTCTCTTTGAATAATGTAGTAGCATGTGTTGTACACAACTTCGAGTTCTAACACACACCACAACCAATCAAACTAGCTGTTGTGAATAGTAATACCCACTTTTTGAAATTTTATAAATTTTATCATTCAAAATGGGCTTCATTTTTGGATTCGGAATATCAAAATTAGCTTCAGGTAAATTTTTGGTCCTTTTCAGATAACATTCATATTTTGATGAATAGTGAAATTTACTAAATTTTAATTAAAAACTACTTTTTTAATCAAAATAATTAATAGTGATACATTAGGAATTTGAGTTATTTTAGTTTATAATTAGATTTTATTTTTACAATTTAATCCAATGTTGGTCATTGGACATAATTTCTCATTTAAATAGGACATAAGCAAGTGCCAATCTTTTGATAGTTATTATCTCTTAAAAAAACGCTTTTTGTTTTAACAACGGGAATTAATTTTAAATTAATTTCTAACACTTCTATGTTTGGAATATAGAAAAATGGATTCCATATTTAGAATCATGAGGTATAAATTGTGTAAATAGATAACTTTTATTTTTAGACATTTTGAATAATTACTTCGGCAAAAATTTTATTTACCACGGTTAAAGGGTAAATCCGATAAATAAGGATAAAATAGAATATTATAATAATAATAAATTACCCTAAAACATGTTCTAAACCTATTGGTTGATACATTTCCGACCATGGGCATCTTTGGGTCGATTTTGGGACTCCATGGATCCACATGTAAGTGACAATGACACTTTATATTAATTAAGTTAAAGTAAATAAAAAAATTACATAATCATACATCTTTTAGAAAAACAATTTTTTACATAGGGTTATATATGTTATATTTTAGACTATAAATATTAATTATAAATATAAAAACATTTCCTACATAATGGTATTTTATTTATCATTTTTGGACATTGAATAATAATATTTATTTATGACAAAATAATTATGCAGTATTTTCCTTATTAAGGAAGGAATCAAATAATTTGTATTATAAATGTAAAAATAAATATAATTTAATGTTTTGATTCCATCCTCAAATATTATTGGTTAATATGACATGTTAGGATTATTTAAATGAATTTCGTATGAATTAATAATTTTTTTATTACTTTAACAAAAATCAATTATTAAATATTGTCAAAATTGACATAAATGAGTTTTTAAAACAAAAATTATATTATTAATTGATATTCTATTCCTAAAAATATAAGGTTCGGCCAAAGGAATTATATAATGATAGGTGTATTATTAGTGGACCACTTGTGGGTATCTTGGAAGTTTATAGTATGTTTATTTACTATATTATATAAAAATAAAAAGAGACATGGTAAATGTCAAACTACTTAACTAAGAGTTAAATCAAAAAGATAAAGTTAATATAGTGACCCAAACCTGTCTAAAACCTATTGGTTGTATTTTGTTAGACCTAAAACCACCTTAAACATTAAATAATCTAATTTTGAGCCATTATAAATAGAATATGAATTTTTTATAAAATAATATTTCTAGCTTTTCCTAAGGTGCCCCTCACCCCTCTTATAAAATGGAACCCCCCCTTCTCTCTAAATCACACCTTCAAAGCCTTTTTTATCAGAAAAAACCTGCCCAAATATTCTATAAAATTCCCTCACTTCAACCTAGAGGCATTATATTTATCATAAATCCAACCTAAGGTGCCTTTTTGATCAAATCAAATGGAAGAACCTGAAGAAGAGGTAATGTTTTCACCACCCTCTTTCTTGTTAGTTTCTTCTTACACTTCTTCTTTATTTGTTATTTCCATTATAAAATAATAACCCCTATATATTCTATATTTTGTGATGTTATTATAACATTGAACAAATATATTCATTATTCTATCCATCTTATGAATTATAATTTCAACATGTGTGCGTACGTATGGCTTACCCTCTCCACGCCATGGTGTAATTTGTTATTCAACACTATGTTATTTGGATTGATATAATGATGAGTAATATGTATATAAATAATGAAAATAAAATAAAAATGTCTCTGTAAAATTAATATACCATCCAATTCCACAACTTTAATGAAATGATATTGTCGCTCGTGCGAACGTACAGATTACCGTCTCCTCAACACAATGATATTCATTTCCACATTCCCCATTCATCGACGATTAAAAAAAATATATTACAAATATATTTGTAATATATGACATAATAATGCTACTAGAGATATATATATACATACGTATATGTACTTTCATATATTTTATTCACTTAGTTCCATTTAATATGTTATGAAAACAGAAACAACGTTTATGGCTACGTACGGACTACCGTCTCAATAAACGGTGTTTTCCATTTCACATATAAATCTATTATACATAATTATTTTCTAAATATATATGATATATAAATCATGTTTTATATTATTTAAGTATTTAAATCATGATCTAAATTATACAATCATGATTAACAAGTTAAAACACGTTCGATAAAGAAAGAGATTATTACCCGAAATGTTAATTTAACATGGAAATTATTATTAAATGTGTAGTAAAAAGTCATAAATGAATAATTTATGATATCATAAATATTAATATGGTTCTGGTATAATTTAATAACACACTACAGTCTTCATACATGATGTTTAACATACCCTCGACTAAAGGAAAGTGCAAGGTAAGGGGTTTTCATCTCACTCTTTATTCCCGTGAGATTTGTGCCATATTGCCACTATTAACTTTTGTGTGGTGTATGTACTACCCATAATTGTATTATTTGTGTAATAAACATTAATTTATGTGTATTTACATACTCATTGTATGATACCTCTTTCTTGGGGGGGAATGTTTTATATGTTCCCAAATTGGTAAGGGTTTATTTCACAATCTCTTCATTATCCGAGGTTGTTTATACATAATTATCTATTGGGACCTCTTTATCATCCACATCCATGTTTCTTAAAAATGAATTTCAAATCATTATTACTATTTTGTATACTATGGGTTAAAGTCATTTATACCCTTGTTTGACTTTTTATAAGATGTTTATAAAGGAATATTTCCGTCTTTTTCCAAACAAGGTCCTTTTTAACATTTTCGACAGAATTAAGGTAAGAAAGTTTTTTTATATTATACGGCGTGTGTGGCTATTTGCTGCTGTTATAAAATCATTGAAGCTTCCCTTAGAAGCATATAATAATATTTTCAAATTAAATGTTTTCTTTTATAATTATGTGACTTTTAAATTATTTCAAAAAAAGAGATACTTCTCTAAAATAGTTTTGATTTCATCTATGTCAACAACCTTTGATGGATTTTAAGCTTATTTGAAGTTGATTTATTATAATACAAAACATCCATATTTTATTTAAGGTTTTGTGATTTTTTTGACTATGGATGTGTTATTTTTATACCATACATGGTTTATGGGTATAGTATTGACATTTCGTATGCCAATTTTAATATGAATATTTATGTTATGTTTAAACCTTTTCATATGAGGAATGAATTGGACTTAGTAAGTGACGGGTGGAGCCCGCTATAGCTCCTCAATGCATAGGTAGGTCTCATGAGACAAAATAGTGTCTTGGAAGAAGGCCTTAACCAAATATTATTTTTAGTCTTGGCACAAGGCCTTGAATATGTGGTTATGATAGTTTGGCATTATGCACTCCATCATTATGAATGTGGTTAGTGATATTGCATGTGATTATTCGACTAGTAGAATATCCCCGTGAATAAGTAAATGGAATTATTTTATTTTATTTTTTCCATATTATGCTGAAGTTCAAGTTTAAAAGGATTTTGTTTTAGTTATACATTTCCATAAATGTTTATTCTAATTTATGAATGTTTTTGATGTATTGTTATCCTTACTGAGCATCTGAGCTCACCCCTTATTATGTTTTATTTTTCCCAGGATTCAAAGAAGTGTATTGTGATTGATATGCATGGTTGAGCCAAAAGATAATGGCATTCGTGAAAGATTATTTCTGTTGTATTGTATGTTAAGAAGTGTAATGTAAAATTCACGTATGTAATCTATTTTCCAAGATTGCTAAACCGATCGGTCATTCGAGACTTGATTCCTTTTAATCATGCCAATGTATTAAAATAATGCACCAACTCTGGGTAACTGGGGTTAGGGCATTACAATTGGTATCAGAGGAAGTTTATAAATAACCTTGGAAGGGAGATTTAAATAAAATCTGATTAGATCCCATAGACCTAAGATAGACTTTGAGGATAAGTATAGAATAAATTCCAAGAATATTGGTATTGTAGAGATTTTTTGAGTTTTCCAAGCAAATACATCCCTGTCTGGATACGAGAAGGTAGAGGTGGCTCTGGCACAAATGTACCTAGGTGTGAAACCTAAAAACACTGATTTGAGCTAGAATCGAATGGGAACTGGTGCACAACAATGGGCCATGCTGCACTCTTGGTTACGACACTCTCGAGGGATATTCTTAGGATAATTCTTATTTTTTTTACAAATCATTATGAAGGGTTTATGAGTTTATACTTCCTCAATGAAACATCATTATGATTATGGATTATATCCATAAAATGTTCAATTTACGCTTGGTATTTTACAAGTTTGGAATTATTCATTACAATTCATAAACTGACATAGTTTATGCCATTTTATAGAAATGGCGCCCTGTAGAAGGAATGTGAACTCTAGCAATACGTATGATCCAAAGAGTAAGAAGGAACATATCATTCACGACATTAAGCCAAAATTTAGAAGCGAAATAGTCCCCCATGTATTCTCAATATATGAAGAAATAGTATCATGTGTTACTAAGATAAGTAAAAAATTCTCTGAGTCCTATGGATTTGAAGGGATACAGGAGAAGAAAAGGATGAAAGAGAGAAATATGTATAAAGGGAAGAGGGAAAAGAAGAATTTTTCAATATGTTATAATTGTGGGAAGAAACACCCTGGAACTTTCATTAATGGAATGTGAGTTTTTTATAAGTGTGGAGAAAAAGGACAACATGTACGTGACTGCAAGGGTAAGAAAAAGGCTTCAAATGCACAATGCCTCATCTGAAAGGAGTTGGGACACCACACGAACAAATGTAGAAATCATCATAGTATGCCCCAAATGATGATATTGGATAATAATCAAGTTATGATACTACCAAAAATAAGGAGGAATGATTAGAGTTCTTATGTTGTTATTAGATAATTATGTAATTTGAGTTTTGTATCAACAATGTACTGGTTATAATAATTATGGAGTATATAAGTATTGTACTGCAGTACTATTTCATTAAGGAGTTGAGATTGTTTGGAACCATGAAAAGTGACTCAATAGTAGGTTAATTTTTTTTTGAAAATATATGGTTGAGAGAAAGATAAACCATAATATTGTTCTGATACTGAGGTAGTGATTTGGGAATAATACATGATTGATTTGGATAAATTATATTGGATATTATTGACTACCTTGAAACTGATTAATGATTTGTATATTCCATCATTGTTGGAGTTTACAACATTTTTTGATACAAAGAGTATATCCAGTATTATAGAAGGAATAAGGGATCATGAATGTAATCAATATGGTTTTATGGTAATTCAAGATGTTGTAGTGTTTTAAAAGAATACAAGATGAAGGTGTTCACATGTTATTAAGTGAAAAAATGGATATTCATTGTGTTTACCTTCCTTAAAAATTTTGAACTATGAGTTTGGACAGAAGTATTTTGGATAAATCTAGTTTGAGATTATTTTTGGATTTCCATTAAAGGATAACTCGGAGGTCGGGCGGCAACCCGTCGCATCTGGAAAGGCCGCGAGACTTGAACCCACTACCAAAGGGCGACAAGGGAGTATCACCTACCACTGGCCCACGTGATGTCCTGGATTGAATAATATAGTCTTTTTTTAACAAATTCTAGTATATGAATTGTAAAATCATATTTTGAACCCTATACAAATAAGATAAATAGAATATTATTTTTAAGTTATGTTATCTTTTATAGTGAAAGATGAGTCTGTGGTAGAAATTAGTTAAAGGATGGGACTCTACTTGTCAAGTACATATATTTTTCTTATTCTGTTATTATATGAAGAAATTAATTCTTATATTTTAGTGATGTGATATTAAAACAAAAAATGTGTTATCATAATACCAGATGTTTTGTTGAACCGATGGTATTTTAAATCATCATAGATTGATAAATTTAAGGCCCTTAGTTTTACACTTGTTTGTGATTGATGACCTAAATCACTATCTATAAATATTTACGTTTTTCCTCAAATTATATGTCTATAATTTCCACCAATTTTCTCCTAATCGAGATCATAATTTGGTGGTGACCCTTTCATTTCCCTTTTCCTCTTATTAAGACTAAATTTTATTAACCTAATTTCTAATGTGGGTTTTCACAAAGGTATTTTCTATTTTCAGCCTTTTATTTTTGATTTTTTTTCAAATTATGAGGAAAAAATTTATTTTAGGAGGAGAGAATGTAAAACCCCAAGCTTCCACGATACTAGTCTCTTTGAATAATGCAGTAGTGTGTGTTGTACGCAACTTCTAGTTCTAACACACACCACAAGCAATCAAACTAGCCATTGTGAAATGTAATACCAAATTTTTAAAAAATTTTCCATTTTATCATTCAAAATGGACTTCATTTTTGGATTTGGAATATTGAAATTATCTTATGGTGATTTTTTGGTACCTTTCAGATAACTTTAATATTTCGATGAATAGTGAATATTACTAAATTTTATTTTAAAACAACTTTTTTAATTGAAATAATTAATAGTGGTAAATTATGAATTTGAGTGATTTTAGAGTATAATTAGATTATATTTTTACCATTTAATCCAATTTTGGTCATTTGAAATAACTTCACATTTAAACTGGACATAAGCAACTGCCAATCTTTTGATAGTTACTATCTCTTAAAAACACGCCTTTTGTTTTAACAACAAGAATTAATTTTAAATTAATTTCTACCAATTTTTTGTTTTGAATTTAGAAAAATGGATTCCATATTTAGAACCAGGTGGTTCAAATTTTGTATATAGGTTACTTTTATTTTTAAAAGTTGGAATAATTACTTCGGTAAATATTTTATTTACCATTGTTAAAGGGTAAATCCGGTAAATAAGGGTAAAAAATAAAATAATAATAATAATAAATTACCCTAAAACGTGTCCTAACCCTATTTATTGATACATGTCTGACTATGGGAATCTTTGGGTTGATTTTGGGACCCCATGGATCCACTTGTAAGTGATAATGACACTTTATATTAATTAAGTTATAGTAAATAAAAAAATGACTTAAGAAAATATCTATTAGAAAAACAATTTTTACACAAAGTTATATATGTTATATTTTGGACTATAAATATTAATTAGAAAGATAAAATTATTTCATACATAATGGTATTTTATTTATAATTCTTAGACATTGAATAATTAAATTTTTTTATGACACAATAGTGATGCAGTATTTTCCTTATTAATGAAAGAATTAAATAATTAGTATTATAAATGTTAAAATAAATATAATTTGAAAGTGTTGATGCCATAAAATAATTTTATTGGATAATATGAAATTTTTTTATTGCTGAAATGAATTTGTTTTGAATTAATAATGATTTTAAGTCTTTAGCAGAAATCAATTATTAAATATTGTAAAAATTATCATAAATAAGTTTTTAAAACAAATATTATATTGTTAATTGATATTATATTCCTAAAAATCTAAGGTTCTTCCAAATTAAGTATATAATTATAGGTTCATTATTAATGGACCACTTGGGGGTCTCTTGGAGGTTTATAGTAAGCTTATTGACTACATAATATGAAAATACAAAGAGACATGGTAAATGTTAAACTATTTAACTAAAAGTTAAATAAAAATGATAAAGTTAATATGGTAACCATAACCTATTTAAAAACAATGTTTTGAGTGGTTTTCGACTTATACCCAACTTAAACTTTAAATAATCCTCTTTCGAGCCATTAGACACTGAATATGAATTTATTATAAAATAATATTTCTTTCTTTTCCTAAGGTGCCCCTAACCCCTCTTATAAAAGAGAACTAACCCTTCTCTCTAATTAATACCTTCAAAGACTTTGGCTCCAACAAAACCTGCCCAAATATTTTCTCACCTTCCCAAAACTCAACCCAGAGGCCTTAGTTTGATCAGAAAGCCAACATAAGGATCCCTTTTGATCAAATCAATTGAAAGAACCTGTAGAAGAGGTAATGTTTTCACCACCATCTTTCAAGTTAATTTCTTCTTCCACTTCATCTTTATTTGTTATTTCTATTCTAAAATAATAACCCCAATATCTTCTATATACTATGATGTTATTTTAAATACTACAAAACTATATTTATTTTTCTATCCATCTTATGAATTATAATGTCACTATGCGCGCGTATGTACGGCTTACCATCTCCACGCCATGGTGCAATTTGTTATTCAACACTATCTTATTTGGATAGATATAATGATGAGTAATATGTATATAAATAATGAAAATTACATGATAATATCTCTGTAAAATTAATATACCATCAAATTCCACACCTTTAAGGAAATGATATTGTCGCTCGTGCGTACGTACGGATTACCGTCTCCACGACGCGATGAGATTCATTTCCACATTCACCATTCATCAACGATTATAAAAATATACATTACTAATATTTTTGTAATATATGTCATAATAATTCTACTGGATATATATATATATATATATATTTACTTACATATATTTTATTCACTTAGTTCCGTTCAATACTTTATGAAAATGTAAACATCGTTTATGCGTACGTACGGACTACCGTCTCCATAAATAGTGTTTTCCATTTCACATATATATATATTATACATAATTATATTCTAAATATTTATGATATATAAATCATGTTTTATAATCTGGAAGTATTTAAATCATTATCTAAGTGATACAATCAAGAGTAATAAGTTAAAACACGTACGATAAAGAAAGCGATTATTACTCAAAATGTTAATTTACCTTGGAAATTATTATTAAATGGATAGTAAAAATTCATAAATGAATAATGTATGATATCATAAAAATTAATATGGGTATGGTATAATTTAATAACGTTCTATGGTATTCATACAGAAGGTTAAACATACCCTCGACTAAAGGAAAGTTCAAGGTAAGGGGTTTTCATCTCACTCCTTATTCCTGTGAGATTCGTGCCATATTGCAACTATTACCTTTTTTGTGGTGTATTTACTACCCATAATTTTATTCCTTGTGTAATAAAAATTAATATATGTGTATTTAAATATTCATTGTATGATACCTCTCTCATGGGGGGTATATTTCATAAGTTACCAAATTGGTAAGGGTTTATTTCACAATCTCTTCATTATCCGAGGTTGTTTATACGTAATTATCTACTGTGACCTCTTTATCATCCACATCCATGTTTCTTAAAAATGTATTTCAAATCATTATTACTATTTTATATACTATGGGTTAGAGTCATTTATACCCTTTTTTTAGTTTTTATATGTTGTTTATAAAGAAATCTTTCCGTCATTTTCCAAACAAGATCCTTTTCAACCTTTGTGACAGAATTAAGGTAAGAAAGTTTTTTTAACTTATATGGCATGTGTGGATATTTTATGCCATTATAAAATCATTTAAGCTTCCCTTACAAGATTATAATAATATTTTCAAATTAAATGTTTTCTTTTATAAGTATGCGACTTTTAAATGATTTAAAAAAAGAGATATTTCTCTCAAATAGTATTGATTTAATCAATGTCAACATCCTTTGATGGATTTTAATATTATTTGAAGTTGATTTGTTATGATAAGAAACTTCAATATTGTATTGAAGGTTTTGTGATATGTTTTAAAGTGGATGTTTTATTTTTATACCATTAATGGTTTATAGGTATAGTATTGACATTTCGTATGCCTGTTTTAATAAGAATATTTATGTTATGCTTAATCCTTTTCATATGAGGAATGCACTGGACTTAGTAAGTGATAGGTGGATCCCACTATTGCTCCTAGATGAATCGGTAGGTCTCATGAGACAAACTAGTGTCTTGGAACAATTACTTGACAAAATCTTATTTGTAGTCTTGTCACAAGGCGTTGACTATGTGGTTATGATAGTCTAACATTATGCATTCCATCATTACGAAAGTGGTTAGTGATATTGCATGTGATAATTCGACTATTAGAATATCAATGTGAATATGTAAATGGAATTAAATCATTTTATTTATCCATATTATGCTGAAGTTCAAGTTTAAAAGGCTTTTTTTAGTTATACATTGCCTTAAATATTTAAGCTTATTTATGAAAGTTTCCGCTGTATTGTTATCCTTTCTGAGCATCTGAGCTCATCCCTTTATTTGTTTTATTTTTCCCAGGATTCCATGAAGTGTATTGTGATTGATATGCAGGGTTAAGACAAAGTATACTGGCATTCATGAGGGATTATTTGTGTCTTTTTTTATTGTAAGAGGTGTAATGTAACATTCATATATGTAATCTATTTTCCAAAACTACTAAACCGATCGGTCCTTCAGGACATGATTTCTTATAATCATGCTAATGTATTAAAATAATGAACCGAATCTAGGTAAATGTGGTCGGGGAATTACATAAAAACCCTAAATCAAGGAGGATTAAATATTAATAAAGGAGAAAACTCTCTAAAAATAAACAAAACTCACAAGTGGAAGAAGTCTATCTTTTAAAAATATATTTAAATCACTTAATTTTTTTTGACTTACGAAAAATTGGTGGTCACTGCTATTATGAGATTTTTTATAACTGTTCCATGTATCATTTTTATATGTATGATAATTATTATCCCACATGGTATGAAAAGAATGAAAATATGGGAAACAAGTGTACCTTGGGTTAGAAACCAATCATGAAGATAGTCAAATTATATACTCCCAATAATTCAGTTAAGAATGCTAACAATGATGTCAAAACTAAATAGACATGTTTCTTCTATTGATGAAGTAAATGTCACATCATGGACCATTGAGATATGTACACAAAAAATCAATAAATAATGGATTAATCTAAAAAACTGAGTTAATTTAGGATATAGATGAATAAATTGTATTATTAGTTGAAACTCTTAATGAAGTGTATGAAAGGCTACCAAATAAGGGAAACTTAAAATTTGATAATGATGAGTTTGGAAGGTAAAATAATGAAGGACATGAGGATATTAAATGAATAACTTTAATACCAGGATAAGTGATAACCAATGAAAAATCACCCATGGATCATAGATCAAATAGGTTAGATATAAAAAAGTATTCCTCACACATAAAGGATGACATACATGAGAAAATAGAAAATATCATCATATAGAAAAATCTATTTTAAGAGGATAGGAATTTGAAGAATGCTAAAAGTAATAAAAATTTTATTATTACTATTGTTGATTATCTTATTTTATATAGAAATATTTTTGAAATTAAAAACAAGTCCAGGATTCCAAAATATAACCATACTTGGAAAATCAAATGTGGAGATAACATGAGGAGTTCACAAGTTATTAGAGTTAAAAGATGGAGTTTCATGGGTTATCAAATAATATTGAACCTTAGTTCTCTATCTAAAAATAATAATTTGATCCATCATATTCCAATATCCATTTTCGTATAATTAAATGATGGGAATTTAAGGTGAATATGTAAGGAGGGAACCCCTTTTGAGGGTGCTACAAAAATTGGTGTTGTTTCTACTTTTTTAATATTTTTCCTGAATCTAGGAATATATAACATCCTTAAAAAATAAATCATAAGTTATGATTTCATTATCAAATAACTATTTAGACATGTACTTATTATATTTATCAAGAGGGAGTGATTATCAGACCGAATAGGGAATAGGTTCTATAAGATGGAAATTTTTTATGTGTGTGTTCAAGTGATTGTAGGTTCTTGAACAATATTTAAAATCTATTTGAGTAGCCCCTAACCATTAAAAGGTTGATTTGCTCTCAGTTTAAAGTTATTAAGTGGAAAAAATTTATCTATTTTAACAACTCTTTCTTTTTACACTGGGCTTGCCCAAGTAGGCTTAGATTTGGTTCGTTGATGATAATCTTCTAAGAAAAATTTGGAACCTCACTTATCTCTTGGGAATGTTTAAGAACTTTAGAAAGTGAATGAAAATAAAATAAAAAGATTTTTAAAAAAAATAATATATGAGTTTGATGGAGATGATAAAACCCTACATACAATGTCATTTAAAGGGGATAACACCATTCCATCTTTTCATTTATTTTAAAAAAGGGGGAGGGAAAAGAGGAGATTGAATTTTTACTGAAATGTGATTGAAAAAAATTTAAAGGGGGAGATTTAAGTTCCCTTTATATTATGATTTTATTTATTATCAATGTAAAAGTCAATATATGGTGAAGTTTTTTTGATTAATTGAGTATTCACTAAATGAGAAAGTGACGGTTACATGATATTACTTGAGAAATCCTAGGTGTACATATTCTAGGTTATAACTAATAAATTAGATGACTACAGATATGATTATCCTATTAAATACATATTATGAAGTTTGGGGAAGCACAATCTATATTAGTTACATTGTATGTGAATTGATGAAGGATGATCTAATTATTGAACTAAAAATTGATATCTTGTATATGTTTTATTTAACAACTTTAAAATTAGTAAATGTATTTAAGGGATGTTAACTGAAGCTGATGAAACCAAACATATATTTTATAATATAACATTTGTTATGTCACATGATAGATAACTATTGGATTTGGTTTTGGAATGATTGAGAATCTTATAATATATTTTTAAAAGATCAAAAGTCATTAGAATATTATATATATTTTCTATTATTGAGGTGGAGCTTAAAAAAATCATAAAGAAAATAATCTTGTGGGACATGATATTTGAGGTTTCATAATACATTTTATCAACATAAAAAACGTTATATCCAACAAATAATTAATTTTCCTTTGCACATGATAATTGAGTCATGCATAAGAGATTTGTTTAGATAAAAAATAGAAAAATAATTTTATCTACAAAAAATATATTCTTTCCATAAATATAAGATTAGTCCTACATTTAAGTGAATAGAGATACATGATATTCTTGTAAGACACTCTGTGAATCCCATATTACATTTGAGTATTCTAAAAGATAAAATAAAAATTCATAAAAAATTTGACATTTTAATAGTGAATTGAAGATTTATGAGACATATAGGAGATTTAAAAAGGTATAAGACATTTTATGTGACCATAAGAGTTTTTATCCAGTGCCTAACATTTTAGTTTCCCACATTTCACAAAACACAAATTCCATATGTTATTGTTGAACGATTTGATCTATACATAGGAGAATTTTCATAAATGTAACTAAATTTTCCTTTGGTGCATATGAATTTTTCTCATACAATATTTTTGATTACTAACACTCTAATGAGATAATGGAAAATATATTACCAGGATCATATATAAAGACCCCAACCCTAGTATCCGGGAGTCTATTCCTTACTTTATTACATTGGTATGATAAACAAGAAAGTCAAATCCTGAAGGAATGAATAGTTTATTAATTTTTTTAAAAACATATAAATATATAATATTTACAATAAAAATTTTAAAGGGAAAAAAGCATAAAAACTCTATAAAAGACCCCCCAAAACTCTTATATTAACTCTACAAGTCGTTCATAATATTCATTTTCACATCCTGATGAAAATAAAACATAAGAAATGGGTGATATAAAACTCTCAGAAAGGTTAAAAAATATAGATGAAGCTATCATAATCAATTGGTAAAGATGAATAACTAAAATATATTCCAATAAAACATAATCTTGTTCATAATATAGAAGGAATAAAATACAAATAAATAGTTCCATGTAAATATTCACATGTAACTTAAACATGGATATTGTACTAGTCAAATAATAAAATAGAATATCAAATACCAGTATAATAATGAGATTATTAATAATTATAATAATAATATAAATACCATAAAGTCATCATTCAAAAATTCTATATAAATGGGTAAGGTCTTCGACAAAACTCAGTCTAGTTTATCTCATGATACCTATCGATGCATCGAGGGGCTATAATGGGATTTCCCATCAATTAATAAGCACATTGAATTCCACAGATTATTAAATAAATATATATATTTAAATATAACTTTCCTACACTAATTTATATTATTTTAATAATAATAATAGATAAAAGTACTCTAATAAAATCCTTGATAAATTCTCAAGATAAATAACTTTTTCATTGAAAAAAATATATTTCTTTTGGAAAATAATTTGTTCTTATCCTAAAAATTAGATTTAAAACATGAATATTATAGAAAAGCAAAGTTATATAAATATAAAATTATGTTTTGGTATAAATTATATCCATCTTAAGTAATGATATGTAGAAATATCATTTATGAAACTTTAGAAATGAGCCGCTTTGATGCAGTTTAAGAGAAAATATAAGATTATTTAAAGTGGTAAAAGTAATAACTGTCTGCATAAATCCAAAAAATTAAAAAAATAACAATAAAATTATTTATTTTTAAAAAAAATGCTATATTATAACATATTATGGATAGTACTTGAACATGGGTAAGAAATTATGAAGTTCCCTTAAATCAAGCTTGCTTATCCGGAAGAACTGAGAAGGAAGCCTTATAGAACATGCATTCTCCCATAAAAGAAAGGTAAAATAATTTGGAAATATTATTTTTGAATATATAAACATAATTTAGGTGGTGTTTATAAAAATAATGAAGAATTAAATTGGGGTAAAGAGAAATATACCACAGCTCGAATGGAAAATTGGAGGTTTGGGAAGAAACCCTCACCTAATGTCTGAAAGTGTTATACACTTGCACTTAACCCAAAAGATAATGAAATTAGATTCAATAATAAGTTAATTAAAACCAATTATATAGGTTTATAAATTATTATAATTTTATTATGTTCGTTCATGGTCTTTTCGATGAGTTATAAGATTGAATTTTGTCATTCGAAAGTGTTTGTTCCATTGGTTTTGATGAATGGTTTAATTGTGTACGATTATGGAAGATCATGTAAAATGAAAATAATTCTCCAGAATTAAAATTATATTTTATTAAGGAATATAAAAAATATTAAATGGTCATATATTTATTTTTTCTATATATGGGGACTTCTCATTAGATAGAACTTTAATGATAATCGTTTTGGATTATTTTGGTAGTTTTTGATCTTCTTGAACTAGGTTGTTTTATTAATTAATATCATGTATATATACTAGTTAAAGAACACTAAATAAATTATAATATGTATAAAATTTTTTTTTTCACTATAATCTTTGTTTTAAAACAATACTTGAAGGAGGTAATGGAAAATGAATTCACATCATCCATCATGGTGGTAAATCAGCACATCACAGAAGATGTTTTCATTTTTAGATTAATATGGGAAGGAGAAGGGCTTTAATGATGGGTATTTAATTAAATTAACACAATATAAAAATTTATAAGATACTGGGGTCATCATTAGAGTTTTAATAGAAGATATAAGTATGGAATACGAAGAGAAAAAATTAAAAGAAATTTAAAGAGGACAAAAATGGATTTACCTCTTTAAATCATCCCCTTGAAAACCTCCTTAAATTACTTCAAAATGTTATTTTAGTGATACTGGAATAACTAGAATGTGAGGGATATGATTGGGAGTGGAAATGGAGACAATATAAGAAACCCATAAGTCTTTGGATGTGTGATGAGAAGAGGTGGAGATGGTTGTCATTTATAGTGGAGGAGGGGGTGTTTTTTGATTATTTTATTCATTAGTTTATTATTTTGGCTCATGACAAGAAATAGTGATTATTCAATGAATAAATACAATATATAGATAAAGATAATTTTTTATTATGGGTCTTATATAAGCTATTACTAATGTAATAGTGTATTTAACTTATAATGTATATATACTGTAAATTACTGTATTTTACTATTCACCAAGAATTCAACTATTTTAGAAAAATACCAAAAATTTACTGTAACCATTTTTCAGCATATAGAATTAAAAAATTGACTCCATTTTATGATAATATTTTTATAAGTATGACAAATTAAATATTTAATTGAAATCATCATTTACGGAAAAATACCAATTTTAAAATTAGAACTCCTTTTATATCACTTTGAAAAAATAATAAAGGTCTCATAAAATTATCATATAATCATAAGAAAAAAAATATTAATTTATGATTTTATTTTATAAAAATAAAATTTCTTTTAAATAATTATAATAATTATAAAATTTTAAATAAATATTTTTGTTTTATAAAAATACTAACACATAATTTATAATTTTAAAAAAATATATACTTATAAAGAGATATAATGTTATCATATTTTATTTATAAGTTACCAAAATTTTATTTACTCCTCCATAGGTGAAGTTACTATTCTATTAGTCATATTACTATTCATAATAATTAATTTTCTATTCTAATGGCCATATTTAATAGTATACTACAGTTATAAACTCTGTGTTGCATGAATCATAAACTACTGAAGATGTTAAATTTTAAAAGAGGAACCACATAAAATCATGGGCTATTAAATTCTACCCTTCATTAAAAATTTCATCCTTGAAATTTATATATTTTCTCCCCATAAAAATATTTGAGTAGTTATTCATCATATCATCCATTGGTTCCCACATCGCCTCTTCAATTTTATGATTTTTCCAAAGTACCTTTACCAGCCAAGTCATTCGATTCCTCAACACCTATTATTTTGTGTCTAGAATTTGTATAAGGTCATCATAGTAAGATAAATCATGTTCCAATTATATTCATTCATAAGTGAGTACATGATTTTGTTCTGGAATGTACTTCTTTAAAAAGAGATGTGGAACACATTGTGTACTTTAGAAAGGATAGCAGAATCACCAAACGACAATCCACACCACCAATTCTCTCTAGGATTTTGAAAGGTCCAATATATATGAGTTTCAATTACCATTTATTTACTAATATCATGGAAATCTTCCACAGAGATACCTTCAGTTAGACATGATATCCAACTTGAAATTCCAAAATCCTTCATTCAATTATTAACATAGCACTCTTTCCTAACTTGAGATTCTTTGAAAGGTGTTTGAATAGTATTTACCTTTTCTATTGCATCCTTCCCATGATCTTAGCCTACAAGATTCCTTTCACCAAATTCATCCCAAAAAGTTGGTGTACATAATATCTTTCAATAAAATGCTTTATATGGTGTCGTCTTAATACTTGAATGGAAACTATTATTGTAGGAAAAATCATAAAAAGGTAAATAATGATCCCATATACCTTGAAATTCATGTAAGAAATATCTCAACGTGTATTGTATTGTTTGAATAGTTCTTTCAGACATCTCATTGGTTTGAAGGTGATATGAAGTGCTCAAATGAAGGTGAATATCTAAATATTTTTTAAGGATTATTCATAATTTCAATGTGAATCCTAGATCATGATCAGACACCACTGAAAGTAGTTCTTCATTATGTCTTACAATATCATTAATATAAATTCTTGCAAGGCGCTCTAGTGGAAAACCCCCCTTATAGAAAATAAATGTGTAGATTTGGTAATTTTATCAAAATTTACCCATATTTTATCATTATATCATGCATTCCTTGGTAATACAGGGAAAGAATCCATAGTAGTGTCACCCCATTTCCATATAGGAATAGGAAGTGATTTCATGACAATAGAGCCTTTCTTTTTCATACATTACATTACACCATTTTAATGATAAACAATATAAATTTTTTTTTCATGAGGATCCAAAGGTTTATGGTCTTAGAAAAACTCTGACCATACAAAAATTTTAAAAAATAAAACATAAACCTTGATTTAATTCCTTATTCTCTATATTTTTATTGGCCCTTTAATTATCCTTTGTACAAGTAATCACCTGTGGATTTACATCAAAAAAGGGGGGGGGGAGCTAAAAGCCAAAGTACGAGGATATATAAGAGCATGAAACAATATATCATGGAGTTATAATAATCATTATCATCATAAAATAGGCATATTATCATTATCATGAGAGGAATCATTATGAAAATACTTGGAATGTGGAAATGCGTAAAAATGAAACATCATTTCTTTATGGTCAACTACCACAAATAGTTTTGAAATAAGATAGCATGATTTTCACACATTTTTCACTTTACTCATCAGTTTCTTCACATTACCCATTGCATTGGATCACTATATAATCCCAGGTTCACCCATCACATCATAACATTTACATTGCACTCACATCACGACATTTACATTACCATGCATGCCACATAGAAATTATATCAAACTTGAACATATAATTACCATTGGAAAGGAATATGCCTAATTTCATAAGAATATATTCATAAAAATTGGGTTCTCAAACGAAATATGTAATAACATACTTGATATAAGAATCATTAAACTTGAGTTAAGGAAACAATCTTCAAAAGTAAAAGGTGAGTTTTTTTGAGAGAAGAGTTCTTTTAGAAATTTTTTTTCTTATCATAAACTCTAGTAGAAAACATGTGTATCCTAGAAAAGGTAATATAATTATGAACAAATTGTTTTTATGTAATAACAATACTGAAAATATGGTGAAAAAGGGAAAACCTAGAGAAGGAGAGTTGGGTTTGAGGATTCCCCTTACCTTTAATCTAAAATCTTACTTCACATTAATATCCTATATAATCAAATTAAATTCATTAATTAAAAATTATAAAACCTTTTATACATTAATATTATTCATTATGGTTTTATTATGTTCTTTCATGGACCTTTGTATGAGTTATAGAGTTTAATATTATTGTTCGGGAGCATTCATTTTCAGGGTTATCATAATCGGTTCGTCTTTATACATGAATGTAAGTTCGTTTAAAATGTGGATGAATATACTGGATTGATACTATATGTTATTAACAATACTATAGAATCTTAAAGGATCTTAAAATCGATTTTATTATATAACATGGGGATTATTAATTAGATAAAAGTTAATGATGATCGTTTAGGATAATTTTTATGGTTTTCCAAAGACAACAAAATCATTTTGTTTTATCATTTACTATCATGAGTATAAGTTTTATATAAAACATAAAAGTGTTATAAAATAAACATTAAAATATTATTTTAATAATTTAATGTTCTTATAAACATCCTTTAATATGGTAATCAAAAATGAAAGTCACTCACCCACGATGTCGATAAATTGACACATCACTGGAAACTATTTCACTTTTAAGATAAAGGAGATAGAGAGGGAGGAGTTCAATGTTAGATATTACATTAACATGATATAATTAATTTATATTTATTTAACTAGATTTATCATTTAATTTGGATGTAGTAAGTATAGAAGAGAATTAGAAAAGAAATAGAAATTGAAAGGAAATTAAAAGAAAAGAGAGAGGATTTGCCTCTTGAATTCTTCTATTGAGACCCTCCTCAAAGAACCTATTATTGGTCTTTTGATGAGACCAAGAGATACTGGATGTGAAGTAGTGTCTAGGTAAGAGTATTGGTTATAATATTTTCAAGGTTCAAATATTTAGAGGTATGAGGAGAAGATGGTGTGAGGAGTGGTATTATAGTAGAGGAGAGTAAAGTTTTCTTATTATTTTAATCATTAGTTTATTATTTTTCTCAAAACAATAAACAGTGAAGATTAATATGAATAAATAAAGTAATTAGTGAATAAGATCTAGAACCAATGGTCAATAACATTATCCATGACTCAATCCTATATCCCAAATTTAGGGTTTTAGAATTTATCGAAAATTATCGTATTTTACTATTTAACAAAAATTCATGTATTTTAAAAAAAGCCAAAAAATTTACCCTAACCAATTTTTGATGTGTAGAATTAAAATATTAAATTCAATTTATGAAAATAATATTCTAAATGTGAGTAATTTAATTTTTAGTTAAAATCATCATTTACTTGGAAAATACAGAATTTAAAATTATAACTGATTTTATAACACTTTGAAAAATTACTTAGTGTCTCATAAAATTATCTTAACATCATAAAATAAATATAATATTAATTATGAATACATTTTATAAGAATATATTTTCTTTTAAATTATTTAATTTATCATAAAATTGTAATTAAATATTTTTAAAAAATAAAAACACTTAATTAGTATTTTTAAAAAATATTTACATACATATACTATGATATAATTATATGATATTTTCAATTATAATATGGATAAATTTTATTTATACTTTCAGTGGTAAGGTTACTATTCATTTACCTAATTTAATATACATATGGGTCATATTACTATTCATGAGGGTTACATTACTATTCATAAGGGTATGTTACTTTTCTCTAAAAAAATAAGTTTATTCTATCAGACACCAAATATATTATTGATCCCAACTATGTATGTCATATTTTTGAAATTCAAATCAAAGAAGTGGAAAAATTATTTTTAATGGGTAGGCTATAAGGGGAACATAGTATTTATTAGTTCATTTAAGCATGATGTGGAATTGTGTTTCCTAATGTGATTTTATGTAACATAATTCTAATAATGGAATTTACATTTGTAAAACTTTGGGTCATTACATTATTTCACCCTTTTGAAATTTCTCCCTTGAAATTGCATTTTACAAAAATAGGTGAGGGTACTTCTACTTCATCACCTCCTACCATTCCCAAGTTTCTTTATTATACTTACGGTTACTCTCTAACACGTTGAAAAGGTGTGTTGTATAGTTGTGTGTAATGTTATCTCTCTCATCTAGAATCCTTACGAGCTACACCTCATAAGAGATATCATCTTTCAGATGTACCACCTTAGAGTATGGTACATATGAAGGATTTGGTATGTTCTTCCTCCAGAGTGATACATTAAACACCTCATGAACTTGAGCCATATTTGGTGGAAGTGAAAGGCAATATCCCAGGACTCTTATGTGATGAAGGATCTAAAAGGGGTCAATATACCTTGGTATTATCTTCTCTTTATTTCAGAAATTCATGACCCTCTTCCAAGGTGATATTCAAGGGAATAATTTATCTCTAAAATAAAACGTCAGGAACCTTTGATGGTTGTCATCATAACTTTTTTGCTGACTCTGAATAGCTTTGATATGTTGATGGATGGATTGAACCTTCTCTATCATCTATTGCACAATATCAGGTCCATGTAGCTTTCTTTTGAAAACTTCATCCCAATTGGTTGGAGTTATACATTTCTTTCCAAATAGAGCTTCATATGGATCCATCTGAATACTCAAGTGGAATATATTTTTGTCTAAGAACTCAACCAATGAGATATTCTGATCCCATACACCTTTGAATTCTAAAGAGTAGTATCTTAGAATATCTTCAAGCATCAGAATAGTCCTTGTAGATTAGAAATAATTTTGGGGGTAATAGGTCGTGCTGAAATTCAATTTAGTACTGAAGGCATGTTGAAGACTCCTATAGAATATATATGTGAACCAGGGAACATGATTAGAGATAATAGAGATTGGAACCCCATATAGTCTCACAACATCATTCACATTTAACTTTTCATTTTGTTCAAGAGAGATATCTTCTCAAATAGTGATAAAGTGGATAGTGTTGGTGAGTCAGTCCACCACAACCCATATCACATTATTTCCATTGGATTCTTTTCAGATACCCATGACAGAGTCCATGGTGATATTCTACCATTTAAATATGGGTACAAGAGATGGTTTCATCATCCCTTTGGACTTTTGACACTCTTCTTGAACTTTCTATCATATCAAGCAGCTTGAGATATATTCTGCAATCTCCTTCTTTATGTTATCCCACCAGAACTATTATCTGAGATCATAGTACATCTTGGTACAATGAGCATGGATATAGAATATTGATCTATGTGCATTTTAAAATATATACTTCTTTAAACTAGGTGATTAAGGCACATAAACCCACATTCCAAACTGAATAACAACATCATCATTGATATGGAACTCTTTTAGTTTTCCTTCCATTACATCATTCACATTCCTTTGCAACTCCGTATCAACCCTTTCTGTATCCTTAATATTATCATGTATAGATAGTTGGGCAATAATTTTGTCAAGGTAGGATGTATTCCCTTCCTTTATGACTTAAAAGTAAATCCTTTTCATATCCATGAAGGTAAGGTCTCTCTCGATCTGAAACTTGGATAAAGTAGCAGGCTCCATTCTACTTAGAGCCTCAGATAAAATGTTCATGTTTCTAGGATGATAGTGAATAGATAAATCATAGTCTTTTATTAGGCCTAACCATCTCCTTTGATGCATGTTGAGATCATTTTTTGTGAATATATAATTTAGGCTCTTAAGATTTGTATATATGTCACACTACTCACCATAGAGGTAGTTCCACCATATTTTCAACTAAAAAATCATAGATTCCAGCTATAGATCATGCGACATGTAGTTTTGCTCATGGATCATTAAATTTTGTGAGGCATAGGCTATCACATTATCATTTTTCATAAGAAAAAAACCCATTCATTTCTTAAAATCATTAATATATATCACAAAACATTATCCACATTTTGGTAATATGAGTAAACGTGAAGTGATCAACCTTCTCTTTAGCTCCGTGAATCTTTTCTCACATTCTTCCATCCAAGAATACTTTACCCCTTTCTATGTTAATACAGATAGTGGGATTTAATATTAGAATAAATTTCTCAAAAAACATCGATAAAACCCTAATAATCCAAGAAAACTATGGATTTCCATGAAACTAGAGGGTCTGGACCATTCTCCAATCTCCTTTGTTTTTGAGGGGTCTACAAAAATTCCCTCACTTGTGATCACAAGTCACATGAATGTGGATTGTTGCATCCAAATGTAACACTTGATGAACTTGTCTTACAACATCTCCTTCCTTAATGTCACCAACACAAGATTTATGTATTATTCATGTTCTTCATTTCTCATGGAGTAGATAATAATATAATTGATAAACACAACCAATTTTTTGTGGTAATGTATAAAGACAATATTCATAAAATCCAGGAATATTGTAGGGGAATTAGTAAGTCCAAAGTGAATCACCAAAATACTCATAGTGCCCATACCTTGTACGGAAGTAAGTCTTATGAATATGTTCTGTCTTCACCTTTAACAGATGATATCAAGAATGGAGATCCACCATTGAGAAGTACTGAGGTCCTGCCAACTGATCGAAATAGTCATCAATCCTTGGAAGAGGATAATTGTTCTTTATGGTGATCTTATTGAGTTACCAATAATTAATACACAATCACATTGATCTATCCTTCATCATGACAAAGAGCACGAGAGAACCCCGAGGTGATGCATAAGGTCTTATGAACCCTTTGCCCAAATTCTCTTGAAAATACTTATTTAACTCCTCTGTATAGATATGATCCAGCATATAATGACACTTTGAGATATGAGTAGCTCCAGGTATGAGTTCTATTTGGAACTCTACCTGAAGATCCATTGGTAGTCCAGGTAACTCTTTTGGAAATACATCACTGTATTCCATCACAATGGGAATTCCCCATTAGTTAATACTTTCATTTGACTCAACTATTTGAGAGAGGTATGCTTCTTCATAGGGAATCAACACCCACACCATTGAAGAATTTTTCAAAGGAGATTCATGATCTTCCTTGAATTTTTAGAGGAGAAAGGGATGGTTCAAAATTTGAAAAGATATTTTCTTTTCCCAACCATTTATATGCGGTCTATAATTAGAGACAATCCATTCCATATATTGCATCAAATTTCACCAAGCAAAGTATTATGAGATTTACTGGGTGAATCAACCCATATACACTAATTGGATAATATTCCAAACATTGTTTTAAATGATTGAACCACTTGGTTCTTTTATATAAATATCTACTTCAAGTATTCAAGGATTCTATTAAATAGTTATTTAAAACTTGCAATATCTGAAAAAATGTGTTGAACCAAAATAAAATACTAATTTTTTGATTATTGAGTGAATAAGAAGTACACCTTGTATGAATTCATTTTCTTGCTCCACATTATCATTAGTGATGGAATAAGCCTTACCTTTCTCCTTTGGATTTGGTTGTTGATGACACTAATTACCCTCAAGGACATGAGGTTTAGTGCACTGGCTTGCATAGTGCTCTTACTCCCTACAGTTGTAGAAATGTAATATAGGTGGTTCTCTCCTTTCCTGCACTAAATTATCAAAGTTCCTCATATCTTTTCATCATTCATGATCTTGGTGGCCTTATAACCCACAATTAAATAATTTATATATCCATTTAAGGTAGTTCCCATGATAATTTTTCCCACATTTTTTACTGTGTCTGGTTGAGTTTTCTTTCCACCTTTCTAATGATATCCTCCAGCATGAAACTCCATCTTTAGTATATTATCACCATAGTCTGGGGGCCATTATCCAAAATTCATATCCACATAGATAACACATTGAAAAAATCATCATAACTCCCAACGTCTTTAATTGAAATAACCTTTTGAATGTGTGGTTTTAAACCACTATAGAATATATCAATTTTTCTATCCTTATTGATAACAAAACCCAAAGCATGCCTTGAAATCATAGTGAAATTTTCTTCATAGGATGTGACATGTTCTAATTTCCATTACTTAAACTCTAGGAATTATCTATCTATATTTTTTATAAATTTTTTAGGGGAATACTTATTAAGAATCATTATCTTAAAGTATTCCCATTCCATGTCTTCAATTACATACCTCGGTTAGGTGTTCTTTAGAAATGCCCACTATTGGTCTCCCAATCCAACATGATTATAAACAGCCAGAGAACCTTCTCGAGATTAGAATAGTGAAGCACCGAAAATATCTTCTCTATTGTTTTGACCCACTGTTCTGTAACTAGCGGACCAGAAGATCCACTAAACATTGGTAGTCATTTCCACTCGATAGCAAGTTGCTCCCTCTATGGTGAAGGTTCCTGTTACATATTATTTAGGTTATTGTTCATAACCTGAGAAATTTGGGTAAGAATAACCATGAAATTTTGAACTCCACCTCCCAAAGCATTGGGGATGTCGTTGTAGCAATCACAGAATTTTCCCTCACATGGGTTGTTGGCTTGGTTTCTACTTTTCCCCACCATTTTATAAAATAGAAAAGGTTAGAAAAAAACATAAGTCAACAATTCATGAATAAATAATTTATTCATTAAGTAAAAATGAATATCTTTTGGGATCCATATGTTTAGAAAATATTCTACCATGCTTACAAATACTTAGTCTCATACTATGAGTTTCTCTAAGGTTTTATAATCCAAATTCCCAAATTAACTAAACCATTCTCTAATACCAACTATTGAGACCCTGCTTTTTCTTACATTACTATGAAATCATTTTATTGAAAAAAAACATAAAAAAAATTACACAATAAGGGTCCAAAGGTTTAGTGTCTTGGGAAAAATAAGACCATACATAACTTTTACAAAACAAAACACAAATATTTATTTAATTTCTTCTTCTCTATCATCTTAATGGCCCTTAAATTATTCTTATTACAAGTATTCACCTGAGGATATACATAAAAAAGGGGCGAGCTAAAACCCCAGTAAGAGGATAGATAAGAATTTTGGACAATATAACATAGGGTGAGCATAATCATTATCCTCATAACATAGGCATAGGATCATAATCATGATAGGAAGTATTAAGAAAATACTTGGAATACTACAATGCCTAAAATGAAACATCATGTCTTTGTGGTAAAATACATAACATAATTGTGAACAATGCTAGAATTAGGTTCATGCATATTTCACTTTACTCATGAGGTTATTCACATTACCCAATGCATTGCAGTGCTATATAATTCTGGCTGTACCCATCACATCATAACATTTACATTCTGGTATATAATTATGGGTGCACCCGTAACATCACAACATTCACATTATCATGCATAACAAATAGAACATATATCATTATTGAATATAGAAAACCCCATTTAATGAAATGGGATTAATTTCATAAAAATACATTCATAAACCGTGGGTTCCAATATGAAATAGGTAACAACATACGTGATATAAGAATAATCGACTTTGAGTGAAGGAAACAATATTGAGAAGTAAAAGGTGTGTTTTTTTGAAAGAAGGGTTCTTTTGTAAAATAATATGTTTTTTATAAACTCAAGTAGAAATCACATATATCCCAAAAAAGATAATATAATGATGAATAAATTATTTTTAAGGAATAAACATACTGAAAATATGGTGAAAGAGGGAAAACCCAAAGAAAGAGATTTAGGTTCAAGGATTCCCCTTACCTTTTGTATGAAAGATTCATTCACATTAATATCCAATATAACCAAATTAAAAATTAAATAACCTTTTATACATGAATATTATTCATTATGATTTTTTTATGTTATTTGATGGTCCTTTGTATGAGTTAAAAAGTTTAATATCATCGTTCAGGAGCATTCATTTTCATGGTTTTCATAATTGGTTTGTTTATATACATGAATAAATATTCTTTTAAAATGATGATTAATATACAGGATTATTATTATAATTTATTAATGATCCTACACAATTTAAAATGATCTGATTGTGGATTTGGTTATATACCATGAGAATGATTCATTAGATAAAGTTTAATGATGATAGATTTAGGTAAATTTTTGCGCCTTTTCAAACACAACAGACTCATTTTGTTTTATCATTTAGAATTATGAGTATAAGCTATTTACAGAACATAAAAAGGGTTATAGAATAAAAGTTAAAATATTGATTGAACCATTTAATGTTGTTATTAACAACATTGAATATGTTTAAGGAAAATTAATGTGCATTGCCCACAATGTCAGTAAATTGACACATTACAGGTGATGATTTCACTTTTAAGTTAAAAGAAAGAAAGAGGCAGGAATTTAATGCTTTATTTTCCCTTAACTTGATATAATTATAGTATATGTATGGTATTATAGTAATCATGACATTTTCATAAATATAGGTGAAGATATTATAAGAAAAGTAATTGAAATTGAAAGGAAATTAAAAGATAAGAGAGAGGATTTACCTCTTCAATTATCCTCTTGAGGTCCTCCTCAAGGAACTGGGATTTGTGTTTTGATGAGATGAGGAGATCATAGATGTTGTGGTTGGACTAGGTAAGAGTATTGAGTAGAATATATTAAATTCACAAATCTTGAGAGGTTTGTGGAGAAGAGGGTGTGAGGAGTGATATATATAGTTGAGGAGAGTAATTTTTTCTTATTATTTTAATAATTAGTTTATTATTTTTCTCAAGAAAAGAAATATTGAGGATTAGTGTTATTAAATATTGTAATTAGGTTATGTGATGTTGAACCAATTCCTACTTACAATATCCATGACTCAAGCATGACTAAACAATTCATGTTTTTAGCATTTATCATAAATTATCTTATTTTTCTATTCACCAAAAATTCATGTTTTTCATAAAAATACCAAAAAATCACCCTGACCATTTTTTGTTATGTAAAATTAAATAAATGAAATTAAATTTATGAAAATATTTTTCTTAACATGATTAATTTAATTATTAATTAAAAGTATCATTAACTTGGAAAATTCAGATTTTGAAATTATAACCAATTTTATAACACTTTGAAAAATTACTTAAGTTCCCATAAAAGTATCTTAAAATAATAAGAAAAAAAATATTAATTTATGAATACATTTTTTGAAATCACATTTTCTTCTAAATTATTAAATTGATCATAAAATTATAATTAAATATTTTAAAAAATTCTAACACATAATTAAAAAATTAAAATTTTTGTTTACTTATACAATGATATAATTATATCATACTACCAATTATAAGATGGATAAATTTTATTTATACTTTCATTGGTAAGGTTACTATTCACCTGGGAGATTTACTATTCATAAGGGTTATATTGCTATTCATAAGGGTAACATTACTATTCATTTGGGTAAGTTACTATTCTCCAAAACTTAATTTTTTCATATAAGACTCCAAATATCTTATATATAGAAATAGTGTATGTCATATTTTAGAAATTAACATCACAAAAATCACAGAATTATGTTTAACTACTATTCTATAAAGGCCACATGGTATTTAGTAGTTCATTTAAGCATGATGTAGAATTGTGTTTCCTAATCTGATTTTATGTGACATAATTATAAGAAGGGAATTTAGATTGATAAAACTTTGGGTTGTTACATTGACACCACTAGGATATTTTCTTTCAGCCTTCAACTATTTATATACTAAACATATAAACACATAATTATAAATTTTATGCATAATATTATCCCACCAGAAATGTTCATTGAAACATCTATAAATCATAGTGCTGTAACACTTTATAGTGAAATTTTATCTATGAAAATCATCAAATAATTCCCTTTTTAGCTCAGGTATAGAGGGAACATAAAGCCTCTTCCCACATTTCAGAATTCCATCCTCATACAAAAATTCTCCCAATATACCACCATTCACATCTTTAATTTTCATTTAAAAATTATCATCATCTGACTGAGAACTTTTAGTCCTTTACAATAATGATTTTTGGAAAAAAATTGAATTTCTGTTGTTGTTTCACCTTCCTTGATAATTCCCATATCCATATTTTCTTCATCCTTGTACACATGATCTTTGTCAATAATCATTTTTGTCATAACTCTAGGACCATCCTACTCAATGAATCAACATCCATATTCACCTTCTTTGGATGGTAATGTATTGGAAAATCATAATCCTTAAGTTACTCAAGACATTGTATTTTCTTCATGTTGAGTTAATTCAATGAGAAGATATATTTTAAACTCTTGTGATCTGTATATATGTCACTTATTTCACCATAGAAGTAATATATCCATATCATTATTGAAAATATTACAGTTCACAACTCATGATCATGAGTTGGATATATCATTTCATGAGTTTTTAACTACCTTGATGCATAAGAATTAACTCAATCATTACACATGAGGACAAAACCAAGTCCTTTCATTGATGCATCACTATAAATCACAAATCCACCATTTCTCGATGGTGGAGTAAAGATCAATGAATTAACTAATCTCTTATTAAATTATTCATAACATTATTCACATTCTATCATCTGTATAAACTTAAACCCTTTACGAGTAGGCTTGGTTAATGGTTTAGCAAATCGGAAATTTTTTTGAATGAAACATTGATAGTAACCTACAAAAGCAAGGAAACAATGTACCTCAGTTATGTTAGTTGGTTTAGGCTATTCCTAGACTACATTTTTCTGGGTAGGAGAAACTGTGACTGTTTCCATATAGAAAATATGGACAAGAAAAGAAACTGTTCAAATATGAAATTAACACTTACTTAAAATGCCATATAAAACATTTCATCTAAGAGTTTATGTAACAACCCCAATATTGTTCTAATGGTCCTCAAAGATTTTGAAATATATCATTATTTCATCAATACATACCAAAAAAAATCATCAAGATATTCTTTGAACACTCTTTTAATTAGATCAATAAAAATAGAGGGTGAATTAGTTATTACAAATGAAATTACTATAAACTCATAATCTATATACCTAGTTCAAAATAATATCTTAGGAATATATTCCTTCCTTACACACAATTGATGATATCCAAATTGAATTCCAATCTCCCAAAAATATTTAGATTCATGAATTATATCAAATAAAGCATCAATGAAAGGTAGGGGATATTTTTCTTTATTGTGATAGAAATTATTTCTCTATAGTCAATGCACATCCTCATGGATCTATCATTCTTCTTGAAAAATAGAATATGAGATCCCCATAGAGGAATATTATGGATAATAAATCCCTTATCACTCAATTCCTCTAGTTTTTTTATTTAGATATATTAATTCCACAATGTCTATTCAATAAGGAATAATTGATATAGGTCTTGGAGTTGGAATTAAATCTATAGGGAACTCGACTTCCCTCTATAATATATTTCTAGGTAAATACAACAGAAATGAAGTAATGTATTCTTGTAAAATAGGTAGCTCATGAATTGGAATATTTATTTCCTCAACCTTGATTATGTTTTCTTTTTCTTCCTAGGAATTGAATTTAGAAGAGCTATTGGAGGTGGATCCAGATATGACTCAGATGATGAATTTTCCCCTATAATGATGGGATATTCCATACCTTCACTGCAAAGTATAATTTCTTTATCTTTTAATAAATGTTTTAATTAAATTTTGAAATCCAATCCATACTAAGTATTATATCAAAATCAATAAATGGTATGATGATAAAATCAGAAAGTAGAGCATGTTTATGTGATATAATAAGAACTTCATGACACATGTTGGTTTCCATAAGATTTCCACTAGGATTCATTATTGAAAACTCCAATGTTAAGGTGAATGGGAAATATTTAATTTTAAGAAAAATTGGGAAGATATAAAGGAATAATATGATCTCTAATTTAATGAATCTTTAGCTAAATTTGATGAGATTATTAAATTATGACCCACCATATCATTATGAACTTTATCCTCAACAGTTGTGATTACATAATCATGGCCATAATCCCTTTCACTTTTATAGGAAAATCTTCTTTGATTCTTAGTAAAATCGTTTTCATAATTTCATATATCATTATAATTGTAGCATTGAACATTGGTATATTCTTTCTTTACCTTGAAATCATGGTTTTTGTGTCCTTTTTCTCCAAACTTGTAACAAAATCCATTTCTTTTATGCAGGCACCAGGGTGTTTCCATCCACATGTATCACTTGTTGAAAAAATCCCTTTATTATTCTTCCCTTTATCCATTGTTTTCTCCACTACCCAATTCTTCTCTTTTTTTCCATTAAAGACATAATACTTATAGAATTATTTCTTTGTCTTTATAGAACATGAGAATATATCCTCGTTTATAAATACCCTGACCTTAACATCCCAGATTTAGTGCCTTACTTTGTTACATTGGTATAATAAACAAGGAAATTGCATCATGACTGACTGAATAGTTTAGTATTTTTCAAAAAATAGATACATAAAAAAGTTTTAATTTAAAATTTTGAATTGGAAAACAACAAAACAACTCTATCAGAAACCCCCAAAACTCTTAGATTATCCCTCAAAGTCATTTATATTATTCACCTTCACATCATAGGGAAAATAAAACATAATAAATGAGTGAGATCTATTGCTTAGAAAGGTTAAAAAAATATAGAGGAAAAAATCATAAACAATATAGAAAGGTGAATAATTAAAATACAGTCTAATAAAACAAAATCTTGTTCATAACATGGTAGGAATAAAATATAATTAAATAAATTCATATAAATATTCACATATAACTTAAACATGGATATTTTACTATTATAATAACTACATGGAATACCAAATAAAAGTATCATAACGAGGTAATGAATAATTCCATGCATCATAACCATACCGTCAAGTCCTCAGCTAATAAGTCTAAATCAATGGGTAATGTCTTGGACAAAATTCAGTCTAGTTTGTCTCATGAGACATGTCAATGAATTGAGGGGCTATAACAGAATTTTCCCATCACTTACTAAGTCCAATGCATTCCTCATATGTTAGATAAAAATATATATTTAAATCAAAGTGTTCCATACTAATTTAAAATATTTGAGTCATAATCATAGATGAAAGTACTCTAATAAAATCATTAATAAATTCAATATAAAAAAATACCCTTTTTCTTTGAAAATAAGATTTATTTGGAAAAATAATTTATATTTGTCATAAAATCAGATTGAAAAAAAAACTATCATTGAAAATAAATGTTATGAACAATAAAATGTTGTTTTAGGTATAAATTATAACCCAATTAATTGAAAACACGTAGAAAAATCATTTATGAAACTTTAGAAATGAGCTGCTTTGATGTAGTTTAAGAGAAAATATAAGAGTCTTCAAAGTAGTAAAAGTAAAAATTCTTTGTATAATTACAGAAATGGAAAAACATAACTTTTCATGACAAAATGTGTTATTTTTGAAAAATAATGGTGTCTTATAACATATTATGGATATTACATGAAGATGGATGTTCTCTTAAATCAAGCGTTCTTATCGGGAAATAATGGACTCTATTTTACAAAAATAATTTTTTGAATATGAGAAATTTAATTTTTAATTAAAATCATTTTTTACTCAAAAAATATATATTTTAATTATATAATTTATTTTATAAGAGTTTGAAAAATTAATCAAGGTCTCAAGAAATTTTCCTATAATCATATGACAGTGAAAAATTAATTTATGATTCTATTTTAGAAAAATTAATTTTATTTTAAATCATTATAATAATTATAATGTTTTAAATAAACATTTATGTTTTATAAAAATACCAACACATTAATTATCAATTTGAAAATATTTATTTTCTTATACTATGATATAATTATATGATATTTTCTTTTATAAGTTACGAACATTTTTTTAAACAATTATTGGTGAAGTTAATATTCTATTGGTCACATTAATATTCATATATTACTATTCCAATGGTTATATTTAATAGTATACTACGGTTTTAAACTTGGTGTTTCTTGTAGCACAAATTATCAAATGTGTTAACTTTTAAAAGTTGCATACTATAAAATATTGGGGTTTTAAATCATTGGATATTTAACTTGATGAAAAATCATGATTTCAAGAATTATGAAATTATAAAGAATAGTAAATGAGATGATACTAAAGCTATTAGTTCATGTTGAAAATATCATGATACTTTATGAATCTATGATATAATATTTAGAAACTTATACGAAATTTTAGAAGAATAGGATGAAAGTATATAAGGAATACAACCAACATTAAATGTTTTGAAATGATAATATTGGGGTTTCAAGAATAATTTATACATTATTGAGTCAAATATTGATATATTATTTAGTGACTAAGTCATTTATGACGCTATCTATTTGAGAAAGACGAAGAAGGTTCTACACCATAATATATGTGTGCTATATAATTTTCATACAACTATGGAGATTGAGGTGCAGATTTTTAATAACTGTATATTTTGAGGAAGATAAAGTTGATATAGTAGAAGAATAAAAGAAATATTCATTTGGTCACATGATATATATTAAATGAGAGTATTTTAAGAATATACACTAAGTTGAAAAATTGGTTACAAAAAAATAATGGGTACCTAAATATTGGTATTTTATAATTTTGTTTTTTGGCTAGTTTTGAAAATGTACACATGTATTCTATTTATACACAATGATTATGAAAGGATTTATATGATTCAGAATCTCAAACATATGATAAGATTCTAATTTCATGGATGAAGGAATAAAAAAATAATTCTATGCCACCATTGTTTGGAGTGAGTAACTATGAGAATATGAGATAACTAGAACTCTTGAAGGATGATGAAGAAGAAACCACTACATGATATAGTGAAGAAGAGACTATAAATTTGATACCATTTGATTTAGGAAAGATTATATGGGGTTTGAATAATAATAATAGGAATAAAAATAAAGAGTACCTAAATCCAGGTTTTAATGTCCGGTAATATATTTGTATACCTTAGCTTACAATATTGAGATTTTGAGTTGAGATAACTATCAATCCATTTCCAAAGATAATTTGAGAGTTGTGATATGAAAAATGGATGAGTTACCTGAGTTTCACTAGAATACTTAAAGGATATCAAAGTATCTCTAGTTTGAGGAATAAGATCACCACATGTGGGTTTAGTGACATCACAGGTCAGACTATTTATATACTTTAGAATGAAAGAAGGATTCTGAATACTAACAGTATTTAATGACTATAGGATGCATTATAAAGGTCTATTCAGTTTTTTAATATTATGTAGGCTTGTAACCTATGTAATATTGTGATCAAACATATGTTGTATTTTATGAACTTGGTTTTTGGATAATCATTATCCACTTTCTAGTATTTGGTGATTTGAATATTAGTGGGGAATCCATGTCTTAATGGGAGTTAAATAAGTTAAGGAGTAGGTTTCCCACAATAGGGACAAAACTTTTAAAAAAACCTAACTTATATTTATATTTAGTATCCATATTTCATAAAATTGTATGTTAAAGTGAAAAACATGAGATAAATTTATATATTAACAGTTGATAGAGGTTAAAAACCAAAGAGGGTGATATTTAACTGAAGAATAATTGGTTTTTGGTTAAAGAATTTTGTCACACATGATTCAAACCATGTATCATATGCGTATGCACTAGTCCTCTGGGAACAAAAATCATGAATATGAAGGTAATAAACCCTGTTCCCTCCTCTTACTATGAATTAACCCCACCATGAATTACATCCTCTAACACATCACCATCACATTATTATCACATTACATCATCCAAACTCTAACAATTGTCCATTACAACATGTTTTTTCATCACCATAGCCCATCACATTCTTTCAATGTCCAAAATGTGGAGTGGGGGAGGAGTAGTCAAATATTCATTGTCTCTAAAACATGTATATTAGGTAATACACCCATAAACCAAAGAAATTTGGGTGTTAATATTGTTATCTAACTTGGTTGGGGTGTGTAAGAAATCTTAAGTAAAATATAACATATATCATAGTTGCACATAATCCAAACAATGGGCTTATACCCAGGATAAAAATCTGAGGCTCATAAACATTACCACACCATCATCATCAATAATTAACAATAACTACAAAATCTAAATCAAAAACCACCCCCTTTAAAAATATAACAATAATAATGCTTATGACTTATAATTTATTTATTTCATTTAACCATTCTTGTTTAAAATTTTTACCAACCACATTACATTCATTATTCTATCTATATATATATATTTAATATCAAACCATTAATTATACATAAAACTCATTCATCTTATATACAATATCTTCATTTAACACATTAGTAGTTCATTAAAAAGAACCACTTATTATAATCCATACAACTACCCATTAACATATTTGTTAATAACAACTATATTAAATACCACTGGGAATCTAGAATATAAACCCACAATATCCAACCATCTATTATACCAACCGCTATATGATCCCATGTAAGAAACCACTATGCAATACCAAACTATAAACCATAACACTCATTTCCCTATTTATACATCAATCACAAGAATCCACCTACTAAAAAAGAATTATCACCCCTTCAATTTACACCAGCAAAACTTCACTAAATCAACACCCCAATCTTAGGAAAATAATCAAAATACTAAGACAACACTAAGAATATAAATATATACACTATAGACATGAAGAAAGTATCATCCAATTTCAATAATGAAACACATAATTTACTATTTAAAATATGTCTTCATTTAAGTGAATATCAATTTCCGGAGAAACACCTCCTCATTTATATATTCCACACAAAAAATTCATTACCTTTTTAGCTATTTAAAATTTTATTAAAGGTGATTCATTCAATAATACTATTACAAAATGAATTTCGTAGTAATAAACAAAACTCATAGTGCCAACATTATTAAAGAATCATCAAAATATAATAATAACATGTATTAATTTAAACCCCACTCTAACTCTTATAAATCCTCTCACAAGGCTGATGAGAGATCATTCCAAATTGAGGATAATTTCTTAATAAAAAGTGTTCAGAAGTGAAGAAAACAATGGTTGAATCGTATGGTTTTATTATTTATAATCACAATATGTTTTGGAAATTTATATATTACTCCAAACATGAGAGAAAAATTGCGATGAAATCCCCAAGGCATCTAGAAAAGAAAAAAATAGTCATCCCCGAAAAGGCCGTGGATGCTGAATCTTCATCCTTGGTTGAATAATCTTTAAATGATGATAATAATTATAAATAATGGGAACCTATAGTGAGGGATGAATTTCATCTTAAGAAATTTTTTGGAAAAGATGTTGACTCTTGGATAGATGAACACAGTGAAATTATATTCCATAAATATAGGGATGGTGAAGTTTCTAAAGAGACTTTCCTTCAAATGAGAAAGAGAATGATCATTAAATTGGAGGAAGAATTTGATAGAAACTCTAATTTTATCTTTAGCGAAATTCCATGGAATTGATCCTCCTTTTTTGTTTTTTCTTTGTAAATAAGATCCCTCTTTGTCTGAGCCTTATTTTTTGAAGCTGTTTTGATGATTCATATTTGGAATTCCAACTTTATTCTATTTTTTGTTTTGATATTTCATTTATTTTGAATAGAATCATCTTGGTTTTGGTAGAATCTGATTTTGGCTGACTTTGATTTGTGGTTGGTTGTACTGTACTTGGATTTCAATTGATGAAGGTTTGACTATTAGAGTGGTTAGTTCTCACAGCCTAGTGGTTTTTTTCCTATTAATTCTAATCCTAGTTATCATTTTGAGTAATTTAGTTTTGAATAGAATTATTTTGTTGAGTCGCTGGACTGAGAAGTTGGATCAATAGATTTGTGATATTTCTATGCAACTGACTTTTTTGGCAGCCTCGATTTGGTTTTTTTGGGTTGTTTAATTGCTAGATTTTATTTGCATAGACCTGGAAAGTGTGATTTATTCTTCATTGTTATGTTTTTGGTGAATTCATGCTTATAGTTGAATATGGATGCTTCATATCTTATTTCACATTTTTTTATGATTTGAGGAGTGTGAGGCCTAGGTTATCCAGGTTTGAACCATGTAGGATTTCTATTTGAATATACTGGAGGATGTTTCTTTACAAACTAGTACAAATTGATTTTTCGATGGTACTACCTTCACAGGTTCAGAAGGAACCTAGTTTGGACCTAGATGTGGATATTTCATGATTTTTATGGCATTATAGTTTTTAATGAATGGGTTTAGATCCCCTTGGATGTCTTCATCTGGGTTTGTCTCCATTGGTTTGTGTTTGTTGGAATATTTCTGTAATATTTTTCATTTTTTTTGTTTTTGAAAACTCTTTGAACCTCATGTTTATCATTATAACACTATTACATATTAATAAATTTTTGGGGGTTATGATTTGGGTAGCCTGTTAATAGCTCTATTTGTCTAAAAATGAATTAGCATAAATCTCATTCATTTCCCGCTTCCCCCTTTACTTACATTAGACATGTTATTATATTTCATAGGTGTATCTACACCATCCACCCTATGAAAATTGGAGAATGCTAATTCAATAATATTATTTAAATAATAATGTAGAATTCAAGAATCCACTACCACAATTGGAGCCTCAATAAATCATTGTGCACGAATAGGGGGATAGAGATTATCATAAATACAAGAACTAAAGAGAAAAACCTCTATAACGGTGAATATTAAGGGGTAAATCTCTTGAAACTAAGGGATGAAACTAATCAAAAATGAATAATTGGTCTTTGAGGACAAATCTATGGATATAGAGGGTATGAAGGAAATTTTAATGATCATGAAAAAGGGTGGGGAACCCTAAATTTAAATATTTTAATGCATGCATCACATCACAGTCCTCCATGAAATTTTATATATTTTTATAACTTTATAATATATATTAATTTTATATGATTGATAAAGTTAAAGTCACTTTAAACAGTACCAAACCATGATAATTGAATACCCAAAGAGAAAAATGAAAATCTTAGAGTGGAAATTAGAATTACTATTACATATCGAGGCTTTTTAATTAAATGGGTTATAAGTGAAAATACCCCTATCAATATTTTATTTGAGAAAAAATAAAGTTTTACATATCAATAGAAAAGGAAATTACTCTATCATATAACAAAATCACTACTATGTATCGACATTTTACTATTACGTAACAATATATTTCTTTTATATATCACAATATAGACTCTCACATCTAAAAAGTTCCTAAATCATATGGCTAAAATGAGATTTGCATGGGGCATTTCCATGGAAAAAGAAATACATAAGATTCATTTACAATGATATATAAGAGTCATTTACAAGGGAAAGTTAACATGGAAGAGTCATTTCTAATGATACTTAAGGCCTATTTCTATGTATAAGTTAATATTTATTAGTCTTTTCTAGTGATTCATAATTATCATTTCCATAAAAAATACACCTTTTGAGAGTCATTTACAGTGACATATAATTTAATTTCATTGATCAAGGAACTATGTGGGAGTCATTCCCAATGATATGTAAGGGTCATTTCCATGAAAATTAGAGTATATAAGAATAATTTATAGTGATACATAAGGGTTATTTTCACAACACAATCAATACATAAGAGTTATTACCATTGATATGTAAATGTCATATCCATGGATCAATAAATATGTAAGTGTAATTTCTAGTGACATGTATGGGTATTTATATGAAAACGGAAACATATAAGAATCATTTCTACTAAAACATAATGTTAATTTCCATAGGCAATGGAATGTTTAGAATATTAAAAAAGTCATCTGTAATGGGACAACATATGAAATATACCATTCTAATTGAAATATCAAATTTTACAACACCACCTATCCTCCATCCTTCCCTTGGCACCTCCGACACACATAACACACAATGTAACTATTCAAGAAGGTATATATCATTACATTAGATTCCTACCAATTGATTCCCACTCTTAATAATCAAAACCAACCATGAAAGGAAATTAGATACCACAAATCCAAAACACCCATGGGAGATACCTCTCAAATAAAATCACACTATCAAGAAAAATGATTCCACTATTGCGTGATGAATCACATGAAGTATACAATCTCAAAAAAATAGTATAGATTAAAAATTCTCATCATTAAAAAAATATATTCAAAATATTTATGGGTACTAAGATTTCCTCAATAACTCATGTTCTAATGTATATTATTCAAATTCACCAAAACACTATGGAAAATCAAACAAAGTAAATAACTATCTTATGAAACACCTTCCCCCAATTATTCTGAACCTCAAAGACCAACACCTTCAATATCACATCATCCTCTACATCCAAATATCACCAAAAAATAACTTATTATTCTTCATGTACATATCAATAATGCTTCTATAAATGGGAAGTATCATGGATTTTTTATAACTACTGGGGAAGTTATAACTAATATGACTCCTCATTGAAACATTCAAAAACCTTAAAAGAAATGATAAATAGGGGATAAGTCTTACACCATCGACCAAAAATACACTAAACATGACGTGTTAAAACCTTTTTGAACACTTGGTCTCTGATCCAGAACAAAAAGGGTATCATACTCCTATCTATATAAGAATTATGACGGTCCTATTATACTTTCATCCACTCCATAATACTTTTCACCTTCCCTGTCATGCATTTCTCACATCTAACCCAAGGAATACTAACTCTCCTACTTTATCTAGTACAAAAAATATTTGAAAGGACACCCATATAATTCCTCAAATGGATCCATTCCAATAGAAGAGTTGTATCTATTAATATAAAAAAACCCAATCCAAGGTAAGTGCTTCAACCATAATGATATAAAACTCAAATAAAGGCTCACAACATGTAATCTAATATCTGAATGCACTGTTCCATTTTTTTATTTATATGGGACTAGAAGGAAGTGATGTGGCATAACTGAGAGCCAATACCATGTTCAATACTTCTAACTCATTAGGTATAGTGAGGATATGAATCATAAATGATTGTTCTCGGTACCCACATTAAGCTTCATTATTTTATCCACACACAACATTGCTAGAAAATTCACAACATTTGACATATTTATTACTAGTAAATGATTTAAATTCATTTAAAAATACACAATCACACAAAAAACATCATTACCTCCAAAATCTCAAGGAAAACTGGTGATGGAATTTATAAAAATTTCCCCACTTACACTTGTGGATAACCAATGGATACAAGAAACTTATAAGGACAAGACACCTTTCCTACATCTACTCTCTTATCTCAGTATAATATAACAAAGATCAATAAGGATGCTTATATAATACCTCTAATAGAGCCATACCAATAGAAGGGTGGTAAATATTGTTATAAAAAATTCAACCTATGGTTTGTGATTCATTCATGATCAAATAAAACTCAAAATATAGACTCAAAAAATGCCCTCCAATATCTAAATGGTCTTTTCCTTTTATTTATAAATATAGGGATAAAAGACAGTGATAAGTTATAATTGAGATCCAAAACCATTGTGAATACCTCTTTAAAATCATGATGTAAATCACAGATCGTGATCATAAATTATGTTCCTTAGTAAACCATGAAGCTTTACTACTTTATCCATATGATAATTTTCTATGAAAATCATAACATTTGAATGCTTAATTTCTATAAAATGATCTAAATTAATCAACAAACCCAAAATGAACCCAATAGTATCATACCATCAATGAGCTCATGGAAACCCAGTGATATAAACCAAAAAAATTTGACTTACACTAGGGGAGGTATAATGGCTAAAACATTCTAGGGACATGATTCTCTACCTTCATCTATCAAACATTATAACCTAAACTTCTCTTTATAATACTTTATCCATGATAACTAGAACCGACCCATCAAGACATGATACATCATGGATATACTAGGATTCAATACCAAAGTAATGAAATGAAACTACTGAAGAACCACCTATCACATCATTAGTATAACAAAAAACCTACCTCAAAAACAAATATGATGGTATTCGTCCAAAAAACACCCCTTAAAAGCATCACCATAAAAGACTTGATGTTGCAACAGCTCTATATTTATCTCACCCCACTTTAGTGATTCCTCCTACTAAAAAAGAATGATTTCACCGTCATCTATTATAGGAAACCCCTACCACCATCGTCCCCCACATCAAGATGCATCACTAAAAACTCCCCCATAAATCTTTAACTATCTCTGGATTTCAGAATAGAATTTCATTGTGGCTTACATACATAGTGTATAATCTGCCACATTCCCATTCCATGGGGTATAATAGAACACAAGGTCATATTACTATGAGAAATATCTCCATACCCACTCATATATATTCAATTCCCACTAAGAGAATATATACCTCAAGCAATTATGATATATTTAGACTATAAAGCTTTCACCAATGTGGAAATGCCACCACAAGTTTAGATAAAATACCACTATTTATAATTAATGATAATAGGTGGAATAGTTAATCTAGGGAGGATATAACTACATAGAATCATATGATATAATCACATTATACTGCATCAAGATACAAATCAGGAAAATATGAGATGCCACATAGAAAACATTGAACAAAACATATTCTTGCAGCAACCAAAGGATATGTGAACTGATTAATTTCTCCTCCAGGTAGTCAAAATATTCCCAAAATTTATTATTATATTAGAAAGAATAGTTTTTTTTTAAAAAAAATGTGATAAAAAGGGTTGTAATATGATAGATTTTATATAAAAACCTCCAATAATATCTATTGAGATTATGTAAACTAAAAAAGATTGAATCATTATTGGGTGCTGCCAAAGAAACAACCACTTAAATTTTCGAAGGATCCACTGTTACTACCTACAGATACAAAAAATTCCCAATAAAATTCACCTCAATTCTCGTATACTTTAACTTGGGCATATTCCCCAAGAGAAGATTTTACTAAAAGACTTGTAATGAATCCCTTATAGGATTGGTATAACCCTCATCAAACATCAAGTACATGAGAATATTATCGATGAAAACTGTCATGAATAGATCTAGAAACTCATGAGATACATACTTTATGAGTCCCAAGAAAACAAATAAGGTTTTTAAGACTCCAAATAAAAAAGAATTAAAACTCAAAGTGTCTATAATGACACCTTAATTTATCCTTCATGTCATCATTGCCCTTCACCTTCATTGGATGATACCCAGACCATAATTCAATATTAAAAAAAGAGGAATCCTTTAAATAGATGAAACAAATCATATATCCTTATAAAATAATAACACTTTTTGAACATCACCTGATTCAATCACTAGTAATCTATGGAAAACAATAAACTACCGTCTTGTTTCTTAGAGAACAACACTAGAGGAACCCACGATGACATACTGGGCCAAATGAAACACTTCTGAATGAAATCATTGATTTTTATCCTCAACTCCTATAACTCATAAGGTTTTATATAATAAGGATCTACATATATTAGAGAGGCATCATACTAAAAATTTTATCATTAATGTGATATAACATTTTTGGGGTAGTATCAAAACCTATTCGGGGAAAACATCTAAAAACTCCTAGATAACCCTTTGGAACACCAATTCCTAATCCAATACCAAATCCAATGATAACATATCTAGATATTATAATAGAAGTTATTAATAAATAAAAAACATATGATGGCCTTTCTCTCTAATGAACACTACACACTATATTCCCACATCATAGAAAAAATTATCTAGAAGAAATAAAATAGTACATGCTCAAAATACAACAAACCCATGCTAAGGATGTAAATTTATGTTTGTATCCATACTAATTTTTTTTCCTAATTAATGATGTTGTACCATAATCAACTCATAACCCCGACACATAACAAGTGGACTAGAATGAACTCTAATAAGCATAGTTAATAGCAGGGGAACTAGAAGCCTCTCCACCTTTAGTCCTAAGGGGTATACTAAGTTGGGTACAATGAAGGAATGAGAAGGTACTAAATAAAAAAGAATGAAATTTAGGGTAGGAGAGAAACATATTGTACCTCCAATAATCTCTATCCTTCATATAACATGAATCTATATGGAATGAAACTGACTACATATCACTACACTACATTATTGGCCCTACCAATGAACACCTCCATGACCATGCTTATCCTAATATCCATGAGTATGGGGGACTTCATGTGACTATACTCTACCTGATCAATTTACCATAGTAGAATAAAATCTTGTTGACTATGTTTCTAATAGGGACTTTATGTAAATGAACATCGATGATGATTTTAGATCTAACCACTAGACCACATCAACCATCGAGAATGGTTGGTCACTGAAATTTATGATGAACACAACCTATATATGTATATCACGAAGTAATGGAGCTCCCCATATATTTATAGAAAATACTAGATCTAGTAAAATCCAAGGAACACTATAGAGTCTTACTACCTGGAAATAATAACATTGATTTTGCAAACATTTGATACCCCAATTCTGTAGTTTTCCTCCTCTAGATTTTTTAAAGACTCCCCTACTATGATGATCACGAATGTGCATGTATCATATCAAACCCATCTTTCATCAACAAAACATCTAGATATATATGCAATGTAAATGTGTTAACCACATATTGTATAGATATATGAAATACCTCCACAAAAAAATATGCTCTAGACTCTATATTTAGAAAAAGGTTGAGCAAAAAATTAGAGAAGGCTATTAAACCAAATAATGAGATCACAAAATCTTAGCACCCCCCACTGAAGTGATAGAAACTCATACTTATTCATTACCTTCATCACCAAAGAAATTAATTCTACATAGAAATTATTCTAGAAGTATTCCCATGAAATCCATGAAACTTTGTACTCTATTAGAAATAGAATACCCCCTTACCACCCAACTCCAATCATATGACTAATATCCAAGGACACCCAACGACCCATTTAGGCCTGAATGAAACTGAAAGAGATCAAAATATTCTCCAATTAGTGCTATATCTATAAATCAAAGAGACTAGCCTTATCATTCTCCAAAATCTAGTTATATAACTCAAACAAGGTCCTCATTAATATGAATCATCATCATCTATGTTAAACCTCCTATGGTTGGATGAATTATTCTATTGGGCCTCATTAACCTCAACCACATGAGGAAAATGGCCATGATACTTATTTTTATGATTGAAAAGAAAAAAATTAAATTTGATAGAATGAAATATATTAGGTATTATTTAATTATAGTCATTTAAAGTTAATTTAAATTACTGATATTTGACCAAAAGTAAAAACATGTATGATGCATGTATCTATCATTGGTCTATACCTAGTAATCCACATTACCCCACATAGGGTTTTTAGTATTCTTAAGTTCTTTTCATCAAATCACAAGGGGAAATAATTGAATGTATATAAGCGGGTCTCCCTTTCTACATCAAACACTAATTTAAACTAATACAGATTTTCTATAAAACCCATGGAATCATCAATAATGTATGACTATAGTATCCATTTAAAATATCATCTATAACTTTTCTAACATTTTTTCACCACTTACCCTATTAAAAACCACTCATAGGGTAGCGATAAAGATGAGTATAACCCCTAAAGCAATATTCTATTTGGAAATGAGTTGGTCACTTTCACTGAGGTTCTAAAACACAAAAATGAGAGTCATAATCCTCATAATCTCATGAATACATAAGAAAGAACAACTAATAAATTACATAATATAAATAAAAACCAATATCCTTTAATTCATGTAATTTAATTAAAAATCAATATCCCAAAATAGATACCGAATGAAAACTCGTAAATTAGTGACTTTAATGATAGGTCTAAGACATGATCTTGTAATGTCTATATCGATCATCTAATAACTCGTGAAAATGTAAAAATATATTTATATATATGGGGTGATCGCACCTGTATACTTTATAGGATCCTCCTCAATACCTCCTATACACATGTGGAAGGGGAATACTAATGTCATTTTGAATAAACAATAGAAAAAAAGCAATTAAATAATATTAACTACCACTTATCTTTAATAAAGATCACTTACCCAATAACACATCTAGACATAATAGCTAATTATTGAAAGAATATACCAATAAAGAACCCCATAACCACTTACCCATAGATTTTTCACTCTCTCATCCAAAAGTCAAACACCATAATGTTACCATACCTTCGATATCCATATAACTACATGTACACATATATTCATACCATATATATTATCATAACCATAACTACATATCCATAGTCAAAACACATATCCATATCCCAACCACGTCTCACATTCCCTTCATAGTGGGGTATTGTAAACATGAAGGATATAAAACTTTATTCCCTCCTACTACCATTCATGACCCACTCCATATATCAAATCCTTTATCACATCATATAATATACAATCATCCCTCCATCATCACATCAAATCATTTGCACTCTAACATATGGCTATTATAGACCATGGATTATAACATCATTACATCACAACCTTTCCTCATTTGGAAGGGATAATGGGGGAGATATAGTAGTCACCCATCCATTACATCACCAACCTAAAAGTTAGGGAATTAACCTAACACACCAAACATTTGGGTGTATGTAAGGTTAATAGGTTCATAAGAAATCACAAGGAAAATATAAAATATATCATAGTTTTACACAAGTTTAATCAATGTGTTCATACCAAGGTTACACCACCATATGTCCTAACTTTTACCCCACTATCACTACTTCCCACTAGAAACCAATACAACATCTATAATGAAAACCACCCCCACATTATACTAATAATCTTATAAATATTCAGGATCTATCATTTATTTATATCATATACCCATTACAATTTTATCATTTTACCATCCAAATTACATTAATTGTGCCAGTAATTTATAAATACTTAATTTGAAATCATTAATTTTCCATCAAATATGTTAATCCTATCCATAACCTGTTAATTTCATATAATATCTATTCATTAACAACCACTTTTTAGTAGTGTATATCCCACTAACCATTATCACTTTTTTTACTAAACATATAACATACCACTATGGATTTGTAATAAAACCCAATAATAACCAACCATAAATTTCATCAATTGTAACACCATGAAATTATAAAGTAATAACATTGTATTTAATAGTGTGTGTGACACACAACACCAAGCGTTTAAGGGAATATAATATCCCGAAATATTATAATATATTTAATATTTTAAATAAGTTTAATATATTCGATAACAGGATATTCCCAAAATCATAGTTATATTTCAATACACACAACAGATGTAACACCCTGACCCCAGTTACCCAGAGTTGGTGCATTATTACATAAAATTGTCATGATAAAAAAATATCAAGTATCAAAAGACCGATTAGTTTAGTAACCTTAGAAACACTGGATACATTTATAAGTCTTACAATACATAATAATGTGAGAAACTACAACAAAATATTGTCTTCATATTCCCTCATACTATCCCTATAGGTCATTCATAAAATACTTCTTCACATCCTGGGAAAAATAAAACATTGAAAGGGGTGAGGTTAGATGCTCAGTAAGGATAACAATATAGCGAAAACATTCTGAAATAAACATAAAAATTTAAGGCAATGCATAACTAAAACAAAAACCTTTTAGACTTGAACTTGAACATAAACTTGAAAAAAATAAATTGACATAATTCCATTCACTTATTCATAAGGACATTATACTAGTCGAATAATTACATGCAATATCAATAACAACTTTCATAATGATGGAATGGGAAATTCCAGACTATCATAACCACGTATCCAAGGCCTCGTGCCATGAGTAAAAATAAGATTTTGTCAAGGCCTCATGCCATGACACTAGTTTGTCTCATGAGACCTACCGATTTTGTAATGCCCCAACCCTAGTTACCTAGAGTCGGTGCATTATTACATAACATTGGCATGATCACAAGAAAGATCAAATCTCGAAAGACCAATTGGTTTAGTAGCCTTGGAAACAATAGATATATTCATTAAGGTTTACATCACAAAAATGAAAACTACAGCAATATAGTCTCCATAGACCACACTCTTATCCCCTCATACTATCCCAACAGGTCATTCATAATTTACTTCTTCATATCCTGGGAAAAATAAAACATTGAAAAGGGGTGAGCTCAAATTCCCAGTACGGATAACCATATAGCGGAAACTATCATAAATAATAATAAACATTTAAGGCAATGTATAACTAAAAAAATCCTTTTAAACTTGAACATCAACACAGTATGGAAAAAATAAAATGAAACAATTCCATTTAATTATTCACATGGATATTCTACTAATCGAATGATAACATACAATATCAATAACCACTTTCATAATGATGGAATGCATAATACCATACTATCATAACCACATAGCCAAGGCCTCGTGCCAAGACTACCAACAAGATTTTGTCAAGGCCCTGTGCCAAGACACTAGTTTGTCTCATGAGACCTACCGATTCATCGAGGAGCTATAGCAGGCTCCACCCTTCACTTAATAAGTCCAATTCATTCCCATATGAAAAGTTTTAAACATAACATAAACATTCGTATTAAAACTAGCATACGAAATGTCAATACATTCTTCATAAACCATGAATGGTATAAAAATAACACATCCATAGTAAAACATATCACAAAACCTTTAATACAATACAAAAGTTTTTTATAATAATAAATCGACTTCAAATAAGCTTATAATCTATCAAAGGATGTTGACATAGATGAAATCAAAACTAATTGATAGAAATATCTCTTTTCTCAAAATCATTGAAAAGTCACACATTTATAAAGGAAGTAATTTAAAAGAGATTTTTGAATCAAAGTGTACCATACCACATTGAATCTTTTGAAATGAAATATCATTTCAAAAACTTCATGTCCATATAAATAAATCCTTAAAATCATTTTGAAAACATGGACATTAATTAAAAATATTTATAAAGAAAAATCATTAAAACATTTAAAATTATGGTCTTGATAAAGAGTACCTTTCACAAATTTGTAAAATATTCATTTTGAAATCATTAAAAAAGTAACCTAATTATTAAATAAAACATTTAATTTGAAAATATTCTTATAATCTTGTAAGTAAAGCTTTGAATATTTTATAATGGTGGTAAATAGCCGCACCCGCCGTATAAGTTAAAAAAAACATTCTTACCTTAATCCTGTAGAAAAGGTTAAAAAGCACCTTGTTTGCAAAACGACAGAATGATTCCTTTATAAACCTCTTATAAAAAGTCAAAAATGGGTATAAATGACTTTAACCCATATTTTTGTAAATGGTGAAAATGTTTAGAAATACATATTGAAGAATCATGGATTTGGATGATAAAGAAATCCTAGTAGATTATTACGTATAAATAACCTCGGATAATGGAGAGATTGCGAAATAAACCCTCACCTTGTACTTTTACTTGGTTTAGGATAGGTTAAAATCTTGTATAATGGTTAAATAGTTGTTATTACATTATAAAAAAATCATATACATTCATATGATATCATATATGATCTTTTAACCTTGCTTTTTTAATAATATCTTAGAATTATCGTTGTTTCAGGTGATAACTTACTCGTTTTCTATTATAGGTTTTGTTACATAAGACATGTTTGTCATGGATAGGTTGTATCTTATTAATATCCAGAATGATATAAAGTCCTTAAAAATTATTTTTAAATCATAAAATGATAATTATACTTGAATGGATACGATGGAGAATGAATCTCATCGCGTTCGTGGAGACGGTAGTCCGTACGTACGCACGAGCGACAATATCATTCTTTTGATATTAAAATAATATATAATTCGATGGTATATTATATATACAGAATCATTATCATGTTATATTTATTATTTACATGAATTAAACATCATTATCATAACCATCCAAATAATAATAAATTGAATAACAATTACACCACGATGTGGAGACGGTAAGCCGTACGTACGCACGTATGGTGACATGTTATTCATAGGCTGGATAGAATACTGAATATGGTTGTACCATAATTATAATAACATCACATTATATATAAAATACTGTAGTTATTATTTTAGAATGGTAATAACAATGAAAGAAGAAGTGGAAGAAGAAAGGAACTTGAAAAGGGGTGGTGAAAACATTACCTCTTCTTCGGGTTCTTCCTTTTGATTTGATCAAAAGGGCCTCTTAGGTTGGCTTTCTGATCAAACTAAGGCCTCTAAGTTGTATTGAGGGAAGTTGACAGAGTATTTTGGTGGGGGTTGGCTGAAACAAAAGGCTTTTACGGTGTGAAGAAATGAGAAGGAGGAGTTCCCTTTTATAAGAGGGGTGAGGGGCACATTTGGAAAAGCTAGAAACATTAATTTATAATAAATTCATATTCTATTTCAAATGGCTCAAAAGTGTGTTATTTATAGGTTAAGCCGGGGATAGGTTTAAATCCATTCAACCAATAGAAATTAGACTTGTTTGGGTCATTATATTAATCCTATCTTTTAGTTTTAACTCTTAGTTAATTTGTTAGAAATTTACCATGTCACTTTGTATTTTTATATTATATAGTTAATAAACATACTATATACATAAAAGAGACCCCCAAGTGGTCCATTAATGATTCAAATATCATGATATAAGTCTCTTGGCCGACCCTTGGATTTTTAAGAATTTAATATCAATTAATAATATAATATTTGTTTTAAAAACTCTTTTATGTCAATTTGGACACTATTCAATGGTTGATTTTTGTGAAACTCATAACAGAATGATTACTTCGAACAACATTAATTAAATCAATCATAATATGTCATATTTTCCTAGAAAATTAGTGTAATTCATTAAAAGTCTCAAATTATATTTATTAGGGTATTTATAATATAAATTATTTTAATTTTTCACTATTATAGTAATTACTGCATCATCATTGTGTCATGAATAAATTAGATTATTTAATGTCTAAAAATTATAAATAAAATATAATTATGTAGGAAATATTATTATATTTATAATTAATATTTACAATCGAATTTATCTTATGTATAAACCTGTATTAAATATTTTTTAGTAAATAAACATTGATTTTAACTCTTTTAACTCTTCTTTGAATTAAATAATAATAAATGTCCTAATATAATCCAAGTGGACCTAAATGATAATATTTTATTCTTAAGGTTGTTTCTGGTCGAGATACATTTGTCCAATAGAATTAGGACATGTGTTAGGGTAATATTAATATCATTTTTACCCTTAATTACCCTATTTACTTTTAACTATGGTAAATAAAAGTAAAAAGTTACTATTCACCAAAAATTATTTTCATCTCATTGAACCACATTTTACTTCTTGATATTAACTGTGTCACTTGGATTTTTGAAATTACATTCACAGAAGCGGTAAAATTAAGTTTTATGAAAAATTCAGTTTTTTAACTACCACTTAGTAGTTTCACTATTCATCAAAAATTGAAGTTTTTCAGAACAATGCCAAAATTTCACCCTAAGATAAAATTGATATTCCGAATTCCAAAATGATATCTATTTTAAAAAATTCCATACATATAAGTTTCATTAATTAATTTTATAATTAATTCCCATTGTCACAACAAATAGCGTGTTTTTAAGAAATAATATATATCAAAAGATTGACAATTGTTTAGGTCCAATTTCAAAGAGAAATTAATTCTAATGAACACCATTGGATATAATGGTAAAAATATATTCTAATTATACTTTAAAACCACTCAATAATATAATTTATAGCTATAAATTATTTTGATTAAAAAAGTTGTTTTTAAGTATTTTTTACTATTCATAAAAATTGGAAGTTGTCAGAAAAATACCAAAAATCCATATTAGGATAATTTCGATATTCAATATCCAAAAAGGAAGTCCATTTTGAAATATAATATATATATAATTTCAAAAAGTAGGTATTACTATTCAAAACGGCTAGTTTGATTGTTTGTGGTGTGTTAGAACTCGAAGTTGCGTACAACACACGCTACTATATTATTCAAAGGAAAGCGTATCGTGGAAGCTTGGTATGTTTAATTGTAAATTTTTGATGTCCCCATTCTAAAACTAATTTTTTTAGTCAAATTGAATATATAAAAGTTTATAATATTGGATTTAAAAAGGGTTCACTATTAAAAGTTGGTAAAAGTGCAATACTGAAAATGAATTTGTTCTTACATTAGGTCTAAGAAAATCATAATATGGATTCTAAAATTATAAGGATTATATAAAGTTTAAAATTTAGTTAATACTGTTCATAACCACTTTTGAACGGCTTGTTTGTTAAGTCATGGTGTGCTTGAACTCGGTGTTGCGTGTAGTGCAAGTTATTGAATTATTTTGAAGAAATAACACACTATGGAATCTTGGGGTATTGCATTCTACCCTCCTTCAATAAATTGCGTCCTCACAATTTGAAATTGTTCTTGAAAAATAAAAGGTAGAATATAGAAAATATCATTGTGTGAAAACCCACATCGGAAATTGATTTGATAAAGTTTAGTCTTAATAAGAGGAAAAGAGAAATGAAAGGGTCACCACCAAATTATGATCTCTATTCGGAGAACATTGATGGTAATTAGAGACATATAATTTGAGGAAAAACGTAAATATTTATAGGTAGTGACTGAGGTCATCAATCATAAAAAAGTGTAAAATTTACGGCCTTAAATTCAAAAATCTATAATGATTTAAAATACCATCGGTTCCACAAAACATATGGTATTAAGATAACACATTTTTTTAAGATCCTTTCACTAAAGTATAAGAATTAATTTCTTCATTGAATAAGAGAAAAAGAAAAATATATACTTGACAAGTAGAGTATAAACATTTAACTAAGTTCTACCACAAACTCATCTTTTACTCTAAAAGATAATAGAACTTAAAAATAATATTCTATTTATCCTATTCGTATAGGGTTAAAAAAATGAATTTATAATTCATCTAGAAGAACCATTAAAAAAACAACATTATTCAAACTAGGACATCACGTGGGTAAGTGGTAGGTGATACACACTTGTCGCCCTTCGGTTGTGGGTTCAAGTCTCGCGGCCTTACCGGACGCGACGGGTTATCGCCCGACCTTCGGGTTGTCCTTTTATGGAAATCCAAAATAATCCAAACTAGAACTATCCAAAATACTTCAGTCCAAAATTTATAAGGAAGGTAAACACAATGAAGATCTTTTTTTTTCTGTGTAATAACATATGATCACCTTCATCATGTATTACTTTAAAACACTACAACATCCTGAATTACCATAAAACCTTATTGATTACATTCATTATCCCTTATTACTTATAAAATAATAGATATACTCCTTCAATCCAAAAATGTTGTAAACCCCAACAATGATGGAATATACAAATTATTAATCAGTTTTAAGGTAGTCAAGAATATCCAATATAATTTATCCAAATCAATCATGCATTATTCTAAAATCATTACCTCGGTATCAGAACCATATTATGATTTATCTTTTTCTCAACCATATATTTTCCAAAAATTTAACATGCTATTGAGTCAATTTTCTTTGTTCCACACAATCTCAAGTCCATAATGAAATAGTACTGTAGTACAATCCTTATATACACCATAATTATTATAACAAGTACATTGTTGATACAACTCTCAAATGACATAATCAACATAAGAACTCTAATTATTCCTCTTCATCTGTGGTAGTATCATAACTTGATTATTATCCAATAGCATCATTTGTGGCATAGTTCGATGACTGAGACATAGGTTCACGTAGTGTCCAAACTCCTTGCAAATGAATCATTGTACATTTGAAACCATTTTCTTACCCTTGCAGTCACATAATTTGTACCCTTTTCCTCCGCACTTATAACAAACTCCCATTCCTTTCAGGAAAGTTCCAGGGTGTTTCTTTCCACAGTTATCACATATGGGAAAATTTTTCTTTTCCCTATTCCCTTTATCCATCTTTCTCTCTTCCATCCTTTTCTTCTCTTGCTTCCCTTCAAAGCCATAGGACTCAGTAAACTCTTTACTTATCTTATCAACACATGATATTATTTCTTCATACGATGATAATACATGCGAGACTATTTATCTTATAAATTCTGGCTTAAGACCCTGAAATATATGATCCTTATTTCTCTTTGTATCAAGTGCATTGCAGGAGTTCTCAATCCTTCTACTGGGCACCATTTCTTAACAATGGCATACACTAGATTAGTTTATGAATAACAATACCTAATATCAAACTTGTAAAACACATAACATAAATTAAATAGTTTATGGATATAATCCATAATCATAAAAATGTCTCCTTTGAGGAAGTATATACTCATAACCCCTTCATAATGGTTTGTAATGAAAATAAGAATTATACTAAGCATATCCCCCAGGAGTGTCGTAACCAAGAGTGCAGCAAGGCCCGTTGTTGTGCACCAGTTCCCGTTCGATTCTAGCTTAAAGAGGTGTTTTCGGGTTTTACCACTAGGTACATCTGTTCCAGAGCCGCCTCTACATGCTCGTATCTAGATAGGGATGTATTGCTCAGAAAACTCACAAAATATCTACAATACCAAAATTCTAGGAAGTTCTTCTATACTAATCCTCAAAGTCCATCTTAAATCTATGTGCTCTAATCAGAGTTTATATAAATCTAGCTTCCAAGGTCTGTACTAAACTTCCTCTGATACCAACTGTAACGCCCCGACCCTAGTTACCTAGAGTCGGTGCATTATTACATAACATTGGCATGATCACAAGAAAGATCAAATCCTGAAAGACCGATTGGTTTAGTAGCCTTGGAAACACTAGATATATTCATAATGTTTTATATCATAAAAAAGAAAAGTACAACAACATAGTCTCCATATACCACACTCTTATCCCATCATACTATCCCTGCAGGTCATTCATAATTTACTTCTTCATATCTTGGGAAAAATAAAACATAGAAAAGGGGTGAGCACAAATGCCCAATAAGGATAACCATATAGCGAAAACTTTCATAAATAATAATAAACATTTACAGCAATGTATAACTAAAACAAAATCCTTTTAAACATGAACTTCAACATAGTATGGCAAAAATAAAATGAAATAATGCCATTTACTTATTCACATGGATATTCTACTAATTGAATAATCACATGCAATATCAATAACCACTTTCATAATGATGGAATGAATAATTCCAGACTATCATGACCACATAGCCAAGGCCTCGTGCCAAGACTACAAATAAGATTTTGTCAAGGCCTTGTGCCAAGACACTAGTTTGTCTCATGAGACCTACCGATGCATCGAGGAGCTATAGAGGGCTCCAAAGATCACTTACTAAGTCCAATGCATTCCCATATGAAAGGGTTTAAACATAACATAAACATTTGTATTAAAACTAGCATACGAAATGTCAATACTTTCTCCATAAACGATGAATTGTATAAAAATAACACATCCACAATAAAACATATCACAAAACATTCAATACAATACAAAAGTTTTGTATCATAATAAATCAATTTCAAATAATCATAAAATCTACCAAAGGATGTTGACATAGATGAAATCAAAACTATATGAGAGAAATATCTCTTTTTACGAAATCATTTAAAAGGCACACATTTATAAAGGAAGTAATTTAAAAGAGATTTTTGAATAAAAGTATCCCATACCAATTTGAAACTTTTGAAATGAAATACCATTTCAAAAAATTGATGTCCATATAAATAAATCCTTAAAATCATTTTGAAAACATGGACATTAATTAAAAATATTTATAAAGGTAAATCTTTAAAACATTTAAAATTATGATCTTGATAAAGAGTACCTTTCACAAATTCTTAAAATATTCATTTTGAAAACATTTAAAAGTCATATAATTATAAAATAAAACATTTACATTGAAATTATTCTTATAATCTTGTAAGGGAAGCTTTGATGATTTTATAACGGTGGTAAATAGCCGCACCCGCCGTATAAGTTAAAAAAACATTCTTACCTTAATCATGTCGAAAAGGTTAAAAAGAACCTTGTTTGAAAAATGACAGAAATATTCCTTTAAAATCCTCTTATAAAAAGTCAAACAAGGGTATAAATGACTTTAACCCATATTCTTGTAAATGGTGAAATTTTTTTGCAATACATTTTGAAGAAACATGGATGTGGATGATAAAGAAATGCCAGTAGATTATTATGTATAAACAATCTCGGATAATGGAGAGATTGCGAAATAAAACCTTAACTTGTACTTTTCCATGGCTGATGGTAGGTTAAACTCCTGTATAATGGTGAAATATTTTTTATTAAATTATAAAAGAATCATATACATTCATATGATATCATATATGATCTTTTAACATTGATTTGTTAATAATATCTTAGAATTATCGTTGTTTTGGGTGTTAACTTACTCGTTTTATTTTATATGTTTTGTTACGTAATCCATATTTTTCATGTATAAGTTGTATCTTATTCATATCAATAATGATATCAAGTCCTTAAACATTATTTTTAAATCATAAAATGTTAATTATACTTGAATGGATACGATGGAGAATGAATCTCATCGCGTTCGTGGAGACGGTACTCCGTACGTACGCACGAGCGACAATATCATTTTTTTGATATTAAAATAATATATAATTGGATGGTATATTATATATACATAATCATTATCATGTTATATTTATTATTTACATTAATTACACATCATTATTATACCCATCCAAATAATAATATATTGAATAACAATTACACCACGACGTGGAGACGGTAAGCCGTACGCATGCACGTATGGTGACATGTTATTTAAATGGTGGATAGAATACTGAATATGGTTTTACCATAATTATAATAACATCAAAATATATATTAGATACTGGAGTTATTATTTTAGAATGGTAATAACAAATAAAGAAGAAGTGGAAGAATAAAGGAACTTGAAAAGCGGTGGTGAAAACATTACCTCTTCTTTGGGTTCTTCCTTTTGATTTGATCGAAAGAGATCCTTAGGTTGGCTTTCTGATCAAAATAAGGCCTCTAGGTTGTAGTGAGGGAATTTGATAGAGTATTTGGGCAGGGGTTGGCCGAACCAAAAGGCTTTGAAGGTGTGAATAAATGAGAAGGAGGAGTGCCCTTTTTTAAGAGGGGGGAGGGGCACCTTTGGAAAAGATAGAAACATTAATTTATAATAAATTTATTTTCAATTTCCAATGGCTCCAGAGTGTATTTTTTAAAGTTTACGGTGGGGATAGGTCTAAATCCATTCAACAAATAGAATTTAGACATGTTTGGGTCATTATATTAACCTTATATTTTAGTTTTAACACTTAGTTAATTAGTTTGACATTTACCATGTCACTTTGTATTTTTATATTATATAGTTAATAAACATACTATATACATCCAAGCGACCCCCAAGTGGTCCATTAAAGATACAAATATCATGATATAAGTCTCTTGTCCGTAACTTAGTTTTTTAAGAATTTAATATCAATTAATAATATAATATTTGTTTTAAAAACTATTTTATGTCAATTTTGACACTATTCAATAGTTGATTTTTGTGAAACTCATTACCGAATGATTACTTAGAAAAAAGTCAATTAAATCAATCCTAATATGTCATATTATCCTATAAAATTATTGTAATTTATTAAAAGTCTCAAATTATATTTATTTGGTTATTTATAATATCAATTATTTTAATTTCTCACTATTATGATAATTACTGAATCATCATTGTATTATTAATAAATTAAATTATTTAATGTTTAAAAATTATAAATAAAATATAATTATGTATTAAATCTTATTATAATTCTATCGAATATTTAAAATAGAATTTATCTTATGTATAACCCTATATAAAAAATGTTTTAGTAAATAAACTTTGATTTTAACTCTTTTAACTCTTCTTTTAATTAAATAATAATAAATGTTCTAATCTTATCCAAGTGAACCAAAATGAAAATATTTTATTCCTATGGTTGTTTTTGGTCGAGATACACTTGTCCAATAGAATTAGGAAATGTTTTAGGGTAATATTAATATCATTTTTACCCTTAATTACCCTATTTAATTTTAACCGCGGTAAATAAAAGTAAAAAGTTACTATTCACCAAAAATTATTTTCATCTCGTTGAACCACATTTTACTTTTTGTTATTAACCGTGTCTCTCGGATTTTTGAATTTTTATTCACAGAAGCAGTAAAATTACGTTTTATGTAAAATTCAATTTTTTAACTACCACTTATTAGTTTCACTATTCATCAAGAATTCATTTTTTTCAGAACAATGCCAAAATTTTACCCTAAGCTATAATTGATATTTCGAATTCAAAAATGATGTCTATTTTACAAAATTACAAACATATAAGTTTCATTAATTAATTTTATAATTAATTCCTGCTGCCACAACAAATAGCGTGTTTTTAAGAAATAATATATATCAAAAGATTGACAATTGTTTAGGTCCAATTTCAAAGTGAAATTAATTCTAGTGAACACCATTGGATAAAATGGTAAAAATATATTCTAATTATACTTTAAAACCACTAAATAATATAAATTATCACTATAAATTATTTTGATTAAAAAATTTGTTTTTAAGAATTTTTTACTATTCATAAAAATTGGAAGTTGTCAGATAAATACCAAAAATTCATCTTAGGATAATTTCGATATTCATTATCCAAAAATGAAGTCCATTTTGAAATATAATATATATATAATTTCAAAAAGTAGGTATTACTATTCATAACGGCTAGTTTGATTGGTTGTGGTGTGTTAGAACTCGAAGTTGCGTACAACACACGCTACTATATTATTCAAAGGAAAGCGTATCGTGGAAGCTTGGGATGTTTCATTGTATATTTTTGATGTCGCCATTCTAAAACTAAAATTTTTAGTCAAATTGAATATATAAAAGTTTATAATATTGGATTTAAAAAGGGTTCACTATTAAAAGTTGGTAAAAGTGCAATACTGAAAATGAATTTGTTCTTACATTAGGTCTAAGAAACTCATAATATGGATTCTAAAATTATAAGGATTATATAATGTTTAAAATTTAGTTAATACTGTTCATAACCTCTTTTGAACAGCTTGTTTGGTAAGTCATGGTGTGCTTGAACTCAGTGTTGCGTGTAGTGCAAGTTATTGAATTATTTTGAAGAAATAACACACTATGAAATCTTGGGGTGTTATAGATGCATCGAGGAGCTATAGAGGGCTCCACCCATCACTTATTAAGTCTAATTCATTCCTCATATGAAAAGGTTTAAACATAACATAAACATTCATATTAAATCTAACATAAGAAATGTTAATACATTCTCCATAAACCAAGAATTGTATAAAAATAACACATCCATATCCAAACATATCACAAAACCTTCAATATAATATGGTTGTTTTGTATCATAATAAATAAACTTCAAATAAGCTTAAAATCCATAAAAGGATGTTGATAAAAATGAAATCAAAACTATTTGAGAGAAATATCTCTTTTTTTTTGAAATTATTTAAAAGTGACATAATTATAAAATAAAACATTTACTTTGAAAATATCCTTATAATCTTTTATGGGAATATTATAAGGTTTTATAACAGTGGATAAGAGCTGCACTCACTGTATAAGTTAAAAAAGTCATTCTTACCTTAATTCTGTCGAAAATGTTAAAAAGGACCTTGTTTGGAAAATGATGGAAAGATTCCTTTATAAACATCTTATAAATAGTCAATAAGGGTATAAAATAATTTAACCCATAGTTTGTAAAATATTAAGAATTATTTGAAATATATTTTTAAGAAATATGGATGTTGATGATAAAGAGGTCATAGTAGAGAATTACGTATAAACAACCTCGGATAATGAAGAGATTGTGAAATAAACCCTTACCTTGTACATTTACTTTGTTGAGGGTATGTTAACATCCTTTATAATGGTGAAATAATTTTTATTAAATTATAGATGAATAATATACATTAATATGATATCATATATGATCTTTTCACATTGCTTTGTTAATAATGTCTTACTATTGTCGTCGTTTCGGGTGTTAACTTACTCGTCTTATTTTTTATGTTTTGTTACATAAGTCATGTTTTTTATAGATAGGTTGTATATTATTCATATACTTTATGATATCAAGTCATTAAACATTATTTCTAATCATCAAATGATAATTATACTTGCATGGATACAATGGGGAATGAATCTCATCGCGTTCGGGGAGACAGTAGTACGTACATACACACGAGTGACAATATCATTCTTTTGATATTAAAATAATATATTATTGGATGGTATATCATATATAAATAATAATTATCAATTTATATTTATTATTTAAATAAATTACATATAATTATCATATCCATCCAAATAATAATGTTTTTGAATAACAATTACACCATGACTTGGAGACGGTAAGCCGTACGTACGCACGTATGGTGACATGTCATTCAAAGGATGGATAGAATACTGAATATGGTTGTACCATATTCAAAATAATATCATAGTATATAGAAGATAATGTATTTATTATTTTAGAAAGTAAATAACAAAGAAAGAAGAAGTTGAAGAAGAAAGGAACTTGAAAAAGGGTGGTGAAAACATTACCTCTTCTTCGGGTTCTTCCTTTTGATTTGATCAAAAGGGCTCCTTAGGTTGGATTTATGATCAAAATAATGCCTCTAAGTTAAATTTAGGGAAGTTTAGAGAGTTTTTGGGTAGGGTTTTACCAAACCAAAAGGCTTTTATGGTGTGAAGAATTGGTTAGAAGTTGTGTCCTTTTATAAGAGGGAGGAGGTGCTCTTTTGGAAAAACATAAATTATTAATTTATAATAAATTCATATTAAGTTTCTAATTGCACAAAAGTGTATTATTAGAATTATATGGTGGGGATGGGTTTAAATCCATTCAAAGAATATATTTTAGACAGGTTTGGGTCATTATATTAACCTTATTGTTTAGTTTAAACTCTTATTTAATTAGATTGACATTTACCATGTCACTTTGTATTTTTATATTATATAGTTAATAAACAAACTATATACATTCAAGAGACCCCAAAGTGGTCCACTAATGATATATCTATCATTATATAAGTCCTTTTTCCGAGCCTTATATTTTTATGAATAGAATATCAATTAATAATATAATTTTTTTTTAAAAACTCATTAATGTCAATTTTGACACTATTCAATAATTGATTTTTTAATGTCATAAAAACTTTATTAATTCAAAAAAAATCATTTAATCAATCCTAACAAGTCATATTAGCCAATAAAATTTTTTATGTCATCAAACCATTCAAATTATATTTATTTTGACATTTATAATATCAATTGTTTGATTCGTTAATTATTAAGGAAAATAATTTATTATTATTGTTTCATAAATAAATTTAATTATCCAATGTATAAAAATTAAAAACAAAATATGATTATGTATTAAATCATAATATATTTATAATTAATATTTATAGTCCAAAATATAACATATATAACCCTATTTAAGAATTGTTTTTCTAAAAGATATATGCTTATGTCATTTTTGTATTTAGTTTAACTTAATTAATATAAATTGTCCTTATCACATACAAGTGGCTCCATGGGGTCCGAAAATCGACCTAATGATTCCCATGGTCAAAAATGTATCAACCAATAAGGTTGGGACACGTTTTAGGGTAAATTAATTTTATTATAATATTATTTTGTACCCTTATTTAACAGATTTACCCTTTAACCATGACAAATAAAATATTTACCAAAATAATTGTTAATAATGTCTAAAAATAAAAGTTACCTATTAAAAAAATTTGGACCTCGTGATTCTAAAAATAGAATACGTATTTATAAATTCAAAACATAGAAGTGGAAGAAATTAATTTAAAATTTATTCTTGTTGTTAAAACAAAAAGGGTGTTTTTAAGAGATATTAACTATCAAAAGATTGAAAGTTGTTTATGTCTGGTTTAAATGTGAAATAATGTCCAACGAACAAAATTGTAATAATTAGTAAAAATATATTAAAAATATACTTTAAAGACACTCAAATTTATAATTTATTACCTTTAATTATTTTGATTAAAAATGTTTTTTTAATTAAAATTTAGTAATTTTCACTATTCATCAAAATATAAAAGTTATCCAAAAAGTACCAAAATTTCATCCTAGGATAATTTTGATATTATAAATCCAAAAATGAAGTCAATTTTGAGAGATATTATTTATAAAATTTCAAAAAGTGGGTATTACTATTCATAACGGCTACTTTGATTGGTCGCGGTGTCTTAGAATCTCGAAGTTGCGTACAATGAAAGCTATTGAATTATACAAAGGGAAACATACCGTGGAAGCTTGGGATGTTACATTATCCTTTACTTAAATAAATTGAATCCTCAAAATTTGAAATTGTTCTTCCAAAATAAAAGGTTGAAAATAGAAAATATCTTTCTGGGAAAACCCTCATCAGAAAATGGGTTAATAAAATTTCGTCTTAATAAGAGGAAAAGAGAAATGAATGGGTCACCACCAAATTATGATCTCAATTTAAAGAACATTGGTGGAAATTAGAGACACATAATTGGAGGAAAAGCATAAATATTTATAGGGAGTGATTGAGGTCATCAGTCACAAACAATTGTAGAATTGAGGGCCTCAATTCCATCAATCTATGATGATTAAAAATATCATTGGTTCAAAAAAACATAAGGTATCAGGATAACACATTTTTGGTTTTAAGATCCCTTACCTAATTTTTATGAATTAGTATCATCATAGAATAAGATATATATATATATATATATATATATATATACTTTCCAAGTAGAGTTTCATCCTTTATCTAATTTCTACCACAAACTCATCTTTCACTCCAAAAAGATAATAGAACTAAAAATATTATATTTATCCTAATATTATAAGAAACAAAACATTAAAATATACCATTAAAATGAAGAAAAATACTTTGTATTGACCAGGTACTTCCTACAGGCTAGTGGTAGGTAATAAAGGAATGTCACACTATGGTTGTAGGATCGATTCTTGCAGCTTTTTCTGACACGATGGGTTATCGCCTGACCTACAGGTTGTCCTTTTCCTAAAACAATAGTATCATAATATTCGAAAAATTGATCATATGAATTGTTTTAACCTTAAACAATACTATCTGAAGTTCAACTTAATCCACTCTAACAATTATAGTTATCCAAAGCACCTCTGTCCAGACTCTGTAAAAGGTATCTAAATTCCAAGATCAATTGTCACATCATATTCCCCAGACAAAGTAAAGTTTTTCTTATTGTCACATACTGAAAATATGATTACCTTAGTCATAATAAAACCTTAATGAAAACAACATGTATTGTAGTATAATCCTTATATAAATCACATTATTGTTATTACCAGAATATAATCCTTGTGAACAAAAACACAAATACATTAATTATTCCACTTCAACTGCAGTAACAACATAAGATTGGCCTTGATCCCTTGGTCTTTTATGAGGTAAGTTTCTAAGGAGCTTAGGTAATTCATTCGCATAATGCACCATTTCTCTACAATTATAGCATTCATTATTGACATCATCTTTCTTTCCCTTGAAATCACGAGCCTGGAGACCTTTTTCTCCACATTTGTAACAAACTCCCAATCCCTTTAGTCAAGTACCAGGGTATTTCTTCCCACAAATATCAAATAATGGAAAATCATTCTTTCATTTTTTCCCTTTATCTATCTCTTGTTCCACTATCCTCTTCTTCTCTTACTTTACTTTATTTTCATAAAATTTAGAGAATTCATTTTCTATCTTTATAGCACATGAGACAATGTCTTCGTAGGACAAGAAGGATTGGGAGACTAATGCTCAATGGAGAAATGGTTTTAAACCATCAAATAAATGATCAATCTTTTTTCTTGGGTTACATATATAATCTGTAGCATGCCTCGCTAACCTGTTAAAGTTATCTTCATACTTTGTGACATTCTCATCCTCCTTTTGCCTCAGAATAAGAAATTGCCTTTGCATATCTTCTCGATAGTTAGGAGGAAATTATTTTTATAAGAAAATCACATTAATCTTCCTCCATTCCATAGTTGATACTTATTCATCATCCTTTGTGTTTTGAATTAATGACCACCATTGATCAGTATCTCCAGTGAGTTGGTAAACTGTCATGATAACATTTTCCCTTTCACTACTCCCCAAAGGCTGAAATATTTTTTCTAGGGAACTTTTCCATTACTCAGATACTTGTGGATTTTTACCCCATTGAATGATGGCAGTTGTTGCCTCATGAAGTGATCTAACATTGATCATCCACGCAATGGATCAAGGTACTCCATATGGGTAAGGTTATTATTCATAACCTGAGTGAGTTATCACAGTATGGTGATTAGATGATCAACACCAGTTACATCACCAACACCACTATAATTATCTTGATCAGGAGGGAAATCCCTACATTGAGTGCATGCATTGATACGATTTCCATTTCTACCACTAGGCGCCATTTCTAAATAATGGAATACACTAGATTAGTTTATGAATCGAAATACATAAATCCAAACTTGTAAAATACTTATCATAAAATGAACAGTTTATGGATATAATCCATAATCATAAAAATTTCTTCTTTGGGGAAGTATATACTCATAAACCCTTCATAATGGTTTGTAAAGAAAATGATAATTATCCTAAGTATATCACCATGGAGTGTCGTAACCATGAGTTCCGCAAGTCCCGTTGTCATCCACCTGTTCCCGTTTGAGTCTAGCTTAAAGCGGTGTTTTTGGGTTTTATCCAAAGGTACATCTGTGCTAGAGCCATCTCTACTTGCTCATATACAGACAGGGATGTATTTCTTGGAAAACTCACAAAATCTCTACAATACCAATATTTTAGGAATTTATTCTACATTAATCCTCAAAGTCCATCTTATTTCTATGTGCTCTAATTAGAGTTTATCTAAATTTAGCTTCCAAGGTTTGTACTAAACATCCTATGATACCAACTGTAACGCCCCAAACCCAGTTACGCATAGTCGGTGCATTATTACATAACATTGGCATGATCACAAAAGATCATGTCTCAAAAGACCGATTAGTTTAGTAGCCTTGGAAACACTAGATACATTCACAAGTCTTACATTACATAATAAAGTGAAAAATAAAACAAAATCTTGTCTTCATATTCTATCATACTATCACTATAGGTCATTCATAAAAAACTTCTTCACATCTTGGGAAAAATAAAACATTGAAATGGGTGGTCTCAGATGCTCAGTAAGGATAAAAATATAGCAGCAACTTTCTTAAATAAACATAAACATTTAAGGCAATGCATAACTAAGAAAATCTTTTTAAACATGGACTTCAACATAACATGGGAAAAAATAAATTTACATAATTCCATTTACTTATTCACAAGGATATTCTACTAGTCAAATAATCACATGAAATATCAATAACCACTTTCATAATGATGGAATATATAATGCATGACTATCATTACCACGTAGCCAAGGCCTCATGCTAAGACTACGAATAAGATTTTGTCAAGGCCTTGTGCCAAGAACCTATATTGTCTCATGAGACCTACCGATGCATCGAGGAGTTATAGAGGGTTCCACTAATCAATTATTATGTCCAATGCATTTATCATATGAATAGGGTTAAACATAACATAAACATTCCTATTAAAACTAGCATATGAAATGTTAATAAATTCTACATAAACCATGAATGGTATAAAAATAACACATCCACAGTCAAACATATCAAAAAACCTTCAATACAATATGAACGTTTTGTATCATAATAAATTAACTTTACATAAGCTCAAAATTTATCAAAGGATGTTGACATAGATGAAATCAATACTATTTGAGAGAAATATCTCTTTTTTCGAAATCATTTAAAAGTCAGATAATTATAAAATAAAATATTTTATTTGAAAATATCCTTATAATCTTTTAAGGGAAGCTTCAATGATTTTATAATGACAGAAAATTGATTCACCTTCCGTATAAGTTAAAAAATTCATTCTTACCTTAATTCTGTCGAAAAGGTTAAAAAGGACCTTGTTTGGAAAATGACGGAAAGATTCCTTTACAAAAATCTTATAAAAAGTAAAAAAGGGTATAAATGAATTTGACCCATAATCTGTCAAATAGTAATAATGATTTGAAATTCATTTTTAAGAAACATGGATGTGGATGATAAAGAGGTCCCAGTAGATAATTACGTATAAACAACCTCAGATAATGAAGAGATTTTGAAATAAACCCTTACCATGTACTTTTCATTGGTTGAGGGTAGGTTAACTCCTTTTATAATGGGGAAGTAATTGTTATTAAATTATACAAGAATCATATACAGTAATATGACATTATATATGATCTTTTGACATTTCTTTGGTAATAATGTCTTAGTATTATCGTCGTTTCTGGTGTTAACTTACTCCTTTTCTTTTATATGTTTTTTTACATAAGTCATGATTGTTATGGATAGGTTGTATATTATTCATTTACAAAATGATATCATGTCCTTAAAAGATTATTTTTAATCATCAAATGGGAATTATACTTGCATGGATACGATGGGTAATGAATCTCATCACATTCGTGGAGACGGTAGTCTGTACGTACGCACGAGCAACAATATAATTCTTTTGATATTAAAATTATATATAATTTGATGGTATATAATTAATACAGAATAATTTTCAGGTGATATTTATTATTTACATAAATTACATATCATTATCATACCCATCCAAATAATAATGTTTTTGAATAACAATTACACCACGACGTGGCGACGGTAAGCCGTACATACGCACGTATGGTGACATGTCATTAAAAGGATGGATAGGACTTTGAATATAGTTGTACCATATTTATAATAACATCACAATATATATAAGATACTGTAGTTATTATTTTATAATTGAAATAACAAATTAATAAGAAGTTTAAGAAGAAAGGAACTTGAAAAAGGGTGGTGAAAACATTACCTCTTCTTTGGGTTCTTCCTTTTGATTTGATCAAAGGGGATCCTTAGGTTAGCTTTCTGATCAAACAAAGTCCTCTAGGTTTTATTGAGGTAAGTTGAGAGATTATTTGAGAAGGGGTTGTTCAAACCAAAAGGCTTTGTAGGTGTGTATATTTGGTTAGAAGTTGTGTCATTTTATAACGGGGAGGAGATTCTCTTTAGAAAAAACATAATGTATTAATTTATAATAAATTAATATTCAATTTATAATGGCTCCAAAGTGGATTAATAAAAGTATATGGTGGGAATGGATTTAAATATGTTAAAAAAATATATTTTAGATGGGTTTGGGTCATTATATTAACCTTATCTTTTAGTTTTAACTCTTAGTTAATTATATTGACATTTACCACGTCACATTGTCTTTTTCTATTATATAGTTAATAAGCTTACTATATACATCCATGAGACCCCAAGTGGTCTATTAATGATAAAAATATCATTATATAAGTCCTTTGGCTAATCCTTAGATTTTTAAGAATATAATATCAATTAATAATATAATATTTATTTAAAAAACTCATTTAAGTCAATTTCGACACTATTCAATAATTGATTTTTTCAAAGTCATAAAAACGTTATTAATTAGAAACAAATTAATTTAATCAATACTAACATGTAATATTAACTAATAAAATTATTGTATGTCATTAAAACTTTCAAATTATATTTATTTTAACATTTTTAATTTCAATTGTTTGATTCTTTCATTAATAAGGAAAATACTGCATCATTATTGTGTCATAAATAAATTTAATTATTCAATATCTAAAAATTATAAATAAAAAACCATTATGTATGAAATATTTTTATCTTTCCAATTAATATTTATAGTCGAATATATAACATATATATCCTTATGGAATTTTTTTTTCTAAAAGATATATGCTTATGTCATTTGTGTATTTACTTTAACTTAATTAATATAAAGTGCCCTTATCACCTACAAGTGGCTCCATGTGGTCCCAAAATCGACACAATGATATCCATTGTTGGACATGTACCAACCAATAAGGTTAGGACACGTTTTAGGATAAATTAATATTATTATAATATTATTTTTACCCTTATTTACCAGATTTACCCTTTAACCATGGTAAATAAAATATTTACCGAAGTAATTATTCAAAATGTCTAAAAATAAAGGTTACCTTTTATAACAATTTGGACCTCCTGATTCCAAATATGGAATCCATATTTTTAAATTCATAACATAGAAGTAGAAGAAATTAATTTAAAATTAATTCTCATTGTTAAAACAGAAAGCGTGTTTTTAAGAGATAATAACTATCAAAAGATTGACTGTTGTTTATGTCCGGTTTAAATGTAAAATTATGTCCAATGACCAAAACTGTATTAAATGGTAAAACTATATTCTAAATATATTTTAAAACCACTCAAATTCATAATTTATCACTATTAATTATTTTGATTAAAAAAGTTGTTTTTAATTAAAATTTAGTAATTTTCACTATTCACCAAAATTTAAAATTTATCCGAAAAGTACTAAAATTTTACCCCAGACTATTTTCGATATTCTAAATCCAAAAGTGAAGTTTATTTTTGATATATAAAATTTATAAAATTTCGAAAGGTTGGTATTACTATTCATAATGGCAACTTTGATTGGTCGCGGTGTGTTAGAATCTCAAAGTTCTGTACAATGCAAGCTATTGCATTATTCAAAGGGAAATGTACCATGGAAGATTGGTGTGTTACAATAGATACTTTATTTGATAGTTAATGTTACACACAAGACAGAGTTTTACCGAACAATACATATTATTAAAACATTATTATTTAATATTATAAGATATTTCATAGTTGTGAAATTAGAGGTTATGAATACTATTAACTAACAAAGAAAGATATATGTTTTACACAAAAATAAATTAAATTCATTAGTAAAAAATTAATGAGTAATAAATATAAGAACCAGTTGTATATAAAAGGAATGTTTTTAAAAAACTATATTTATGCTCAAAAATATATTTTATCCTAATAAATTAAATTAATTATAATTAGTGAGTAATATTGATTTAATATATATAATATATATTCAATAAAAATATTTCTGATATTTATCCCATAAATTTTATTTGGAAAAGATTAGCTTAAACCCAATTTTAAGTATAAAAACTTATATTTTTTATTATGGCACTTTTACAACCATTTAATATAGAACCTATTTCAAATTAAATTTATGGAAATTTTATAGAATATACATTTAAAAATAAACTTTATATTTTAGATAAAAATAAAAATTAGGTTAGGTTGATTTTTTGGTATTTTTCTGTGAAGTTTCATTTTTTGATGAACAGTGAAAAATACTGAATTTTAATTCAAAACTGCCTTTTCATCTTATTTATTTAATAGGGTAAATTATATTTTAAATTGTTTTTAAAGTCTAATTAGATTAATTTTCTATTATTTAATCCAATTTAGGTCATTGGAATCATTTTCACAATGAAATTGGATATAAAAATCTTACCAATTTTTGAACGGTTTTACTTTTAATACTAGCGTTGTCTTCCTATCTATGAGATTAAATTTAAATTAATTTTTTCTGCCTATGTGATTGAAATTTAAAAAAATTGATTCAATATTTAGAATTATAATAATTTATATTTTCAAATATAGTCATATTCTTTTTTGAGAAAAAAATTAGTTTAAGTAATTAAGATTAATTATAAGGAATAAGGTAAAATTATCCAAAACAAGGAACTAAACCTTTTTATTATGGGCGTAAATGGCCTATAAACTTGTCCAAAATTCATTATATGGACATATTAAGATATTATAATCCATTTTATCTAATTTTTACCATTATTATAGCAACGTTCGATGGTAAAAATGTGGAAGGAATTCCCTATTAAAAAATTTACAAGAGTACCACTCCTCTGCAACTATAAAAAGGAACTCATCCCTTCCTCCTCCTCACACTTCTCAATACACATTTTATTGACCAATATATATAAAAATATCTCCTAAAAATACATCCACTAATCCTATAATCCTCACCTTAGGAAGAAATAAATCCAAGGAAGCACTTAGGTGCAAACCAAACGAAGTAGCCCAATAATAGGTAACACCCTTCCTCAAATGTTTTATTTTATTTTTAGTATCCAACCCCTTAAATATTTTTATATCATGATTATATAATAAAAAATAATCCTAAATAAGGTTTTTATCTACAATTAAAAACACTTCTCTCTAATGGGTATCAAACTTTTTGTTCTTGTGTACGATGAATTACCGCATCAGGAAACGATGTTGTTTTCTTTTTTCTTTATCACATTTCATGGTTTTTAATTATGATGAGAAATATGTTAATATATTATATGTATTATATTAATAATTCTATAATTATTTTATAAAACATAACATTATACTTTCTATTTTGTGTAAATATGATAACATTGTTTGTGGAAGTGTGCACTATCTTTTCCTCAAAGTGATGTGATTCGTTAACTCTATAAATGGAATTTATTAAGGATTATTTTAATAAAAATATGTAAAATATATGATATTAATATTTTAATGGATTTATAATATACATATGTATAATTTAATTCTCATTTTTTTAATACGATAAAGAATTAGAAGTTGCGTTCATGCATACGTACGCCTACCGTCAACATGAACGGTGTATTTCATTTCTTATCTAAAAAATTCATAGATTATTATAAAAAAGTATATAGTGAATATATATTATAATAAAATAATTTATTACATTATTTTTATGATGAAATCATGATCTAAGAAATAGTAACAACAAGTGACAAATTAAAACATACTCGACAAACTATGAAATCAAACACCCAAAATAGAGGATGAAATTAAATATTATTAACAAACAGGTCGTAAGATTTTATAGGAAGAGAATATATGATATTATAGATATTATTAGGGTTTTTATAAGTTATTAACATATTTTAATAGATTATACAAGAGTATAGACGATGTTCTCCCAAAAGGGAACATAAGGTTTGATATTTTCATCTCAGTTTTTACATTTCTGAGATAAATGTCATATTCACCACTTAATTAATTTGTGTGGTTTATCTAATGACCATTTTGATATATTATATCATGATTTATTTTATATTAATTATATTTTATGTTTAAATTTTAATTATCTTCTCTATGGGTTTTTGAATTAAAATTTACCAGGTGGTAAAGAATTTCATAACCCAATTCTTTTTTCATTGGGTCATATTACTTACTCATTACTGTTAAGATTATATGATTATTTGTATAATTAATTTGAATATCTATTAAATTTTTTATGCTAACCTTATTTGTATTTATAGTGGATACACATAATCAATTAATTGGTAGTGTCTCACTTCAACAATGTGTAATTTTAAAGTGTTAACTTCAAAATATCATTTTGTTCGGGACTGTTTACACTTGAATTTACACGAGTGGAAATTATATGATCATTTTATAATAAAACCTTTAATTATATTATCCTATGATTATTCACAACATTTAACAAGTAATAATACCATTTTTAGACTCATTTTCACTTAAAATATTTTATAAAATGTTTATAAGAAAACCCATCTTCATTTATCTATTTAGCTAGAGAACCTTTTTTATTATAAAAACAATGAATTATTTTAATTTTTTCAAAAATTATTTTAACCATTTAAAAATGGTTTAGTAAATATATTTTTAACTTTTTTAATTTTTACTAATGTTCTCAATGGAATATTTGTATCACATTCTGAAAAAGGCATTTTTCTAACCATTTTACCATGTAAAAAATGTTTTTTACCTTGTATAAAATGTACGGATTTACCCATCATAATTTATACAAAGATTATTATGAATTTTCTAAAGGTTTATTTTTAAGGAATTTTTTTTAAAATGTGATTTTGTTTAAATGTATTTTAAAAATGTTTTCCAAAATGAAAAGTATATTTTTTTCAAGAATTTTTTAAAATATGATTTATTTATATTCATTGATGACAACAACCCTTTATTTTTACTCAATATAAGATACATTTTATTATTACCATCCTTACTCTTCACTTGGATAGTTTTTGATTTATTTGGCCAATGATATTATTGAACTTCAATTACTTGATTATTTTGATTTTCCCTTTTAAATATTAAATTTCCTTTGATTATTTGACATTTAATTTCACCTAATTATTCATATAATATTTTCATAAATATTTTTATTTCCTAAACTGTATATATGTTTTACATATGTTGTTTACCTTAACATGTTTTATCATGAATCTACTTATTATCATTATATTCTAATTTTCATTTATTATTATTCTTTCATGAGGATTATGATTTAAATGTATCAATGTGGTATGGGAAACTTTATAATGTTTAAAAATTATTTTCCATAAGAATTATTTTATTGATATTTGAATGTTATTTCCATTCATCAACATCAACAACACTTGTTGTTACATATATTACACTATGGAATCATTGATAAATCTGTATATTCCATTCAATATGGATATTTTATAAGGGATATTATTTATTTTTATTATTCAGTATATGTATTGATTTGAATAGGAACGACACGGGTGGTGCCCGATTATAGATAGAACCTCGAGGAATCAGTAGTCTCATGAGAAGAATTAGTTGTGAAAATTATATGGGTTTCTACTTGATATTCTAAGCCCTCTTGTGAAGGGTATTGATAGTAATGGTTCCATGTACGTAGGAAACCTGGAGTACAACATTTAAGCATTTCCCTCATTTAGTTTCAGTTATAACTCATCCATATTATTTTTCATCATCATATCTAAGGATATAATTCATTGAAGTAAGTTTATTTAATCAAATGTATTTATTGTTATTACCTTTCCATAATTTTTATACACTTCCTTCATAGTTTTATGATTACATGTTTTGTGTTATTAGTTATTTACCATGACATAATTATTATTATAATTGATTCATTATTATTTATTTCATAATTTACCCTTACGGATAATTTGAGCTTACACTAATTTTTTTTTCTTTCCCCAGGAATCCAAGAAGCATAGTATGAAAGTTATGTAGGGTTATAATAGATTGAATAAAGTTATTATAAAATAAATATACACATTATGTTATAATTAATGTATTAAATTGTAATTCAAGAATCATGTATGTATTCAGTTTACCAAGACTACTAAACTCATTGGTCCTGTGAAAATTGTTTCTTTGTAATCTTTCCAACATAATGGTAGTAGACACTAGCTTTGGGCTCTCAGGGGATGAGTTGCAATATCAACCACCATGTGGGACCACACCAATTGTTACTATACATTCAAAAAATAACAACAACAAAAGTCATTCACTTTTTTACACTTCGATAATATAAATCTATACACCAGAACAATGAAAATTATCCATAAAATTTATACCATTTCACCACATCAACACCCTAATCTCATCAACAAAAAATCACTACAAAGGCAAAACTAATAACATAAACATAAATATTATATAGTAGTAGAAAATATCATCCAATTTTAATAAAAATATCAATAATTCACCATATAAAACTTGACTTTATTTTATTTAAACACCACTTATATAATAAGAAACAACTCAATTATGTATTTGATATAGCTAAATCATTACCATATTTATGTGTTTAACCTTTTACGAATGGGAAACCATTCAATAATTAAGTTACTTCTACAGAATAAATGACACCATAGAAAAAAACTTTTATAAGTAACATCAGCCAAGAATAATAAAAATATATACCAATAACAAGAATTAAAATAAAACATATGTGATCCACATTTCCCTTTTTAATCAAAATAGTTATGTTGATATCTTTTTTAAGTTAATCCCCAATATCCTTCTAATTTTAAAACTGAATCATGATAATTTGAAAATTTAAAAATTATAAAAAAGGAGAAGTATATAATCTCATTTATCAATTGAATCCAAAAAAATAATTATGAATGAACATGGAGAGAAATAAGACCATAAATACTTGAATTTATGAGGATAATGTCTACAAATTTCGAAATCAACTAGATGATCTCTTGAAACAAGGGGCCACAGCTAATTGAAAAGAAATAAAAAATCTCCAACGACTATGTATATCCATATAGGGTCTAAGGTAAATGAGAAAAATTCTTAAAAAATGTAGGGAATCTCAAAATTTTAATATTTAAATTCATTCATCATGTTGTAGTCAGCTGTAATTTATCCCCCTCCCTCTCTAACTCTTTTCTTTTTATGATTTTGTAAACTACCTTAATTTAGATATCATCATGGAAGTCCATGAATCATTTATCACCAGTATTCTATGAAATATGAATACCTTAAGATCACAATTCAAACCTTGTAGTGGTAAAAGGAATTTCTATTAAATATAATGGTTTTATAATTCAAGGGATTATGATTTGATATAACCCTATCAACAATGAAATATTATTCAATTGAAAAATATTTCTTCCATTTATGAGACAAAATAGATTATTCATATTCATAAGGTAATTACTCTTACCTATCAATATGTTTCTTTTACATATCACAATGAAGGCTCTAATGTACTAAACATTTCAAAAACTATGGGGATACTCTATAATATTTAAGGATATTTCCACATAAAAGGAAATGTAGAAGAATAAATTATAGAGATAATTAAGGCACATTTATATGTCAAAGGAAATATTTAAGAGTCATTTACATTGACACGTAAGGTTCGTTTACATAACAAAGGAAATATGTAAGAGTCATTTCTAGTGGTATGTAATAGTCATTACCATGATAAAGAAAATGTTTAATGGTTACTTAAAATGATAATTAATGGTCATTTCCATGGAAAAAGAAAAAATAAATAGTTATTTCCGGTGATATGTAAGGGCTATTTCCATGGAAATGGAAATATATAAGATTCATTTCTAGTGATAACTAGGAATCATTTCCATTGAAAAAATATATTTAAGTTTCATTTCCAGTTATTTGAAAGGGTCATTCTCATAGTAATTGAAATTCATAAGATGAAATTATAGTTATATATAAGGGATTTTTATATAAATAAGGGTAATTACATACTTTTCTAAAATATGTTTGTGATGGAACAAAAATGGAAATACCCTCTTCTGGCCGAAATATAATTTTTGAAAAACCTTCCTTCCTCCATCCTTTACCAGAAATCTCAAACACCCATTAGAAAAAAACAATTGTCTGAGAATGTTCAATCCATTATAATAAGGACTCAAATTTATCATGGTTAATTCTTACTTAGATATATATATAAACTCACCTTTAACACCCATAAACACTCAAATTTTTCAATGATCCTCATGTATTCATTGAATTTATCAATGTAATATTTTCATACTATAATTATCAATCCTATTCCTACACAATTGGTCCAATGATACTTAAATATTATGATATTCTGCAATATTATAGTAAATATATAGATTTATATAATATAATTTCATGTGAGAAAACTAATAATACTAATAAAAATTTCAAAAGAATTCCAAAAAATTACTCTTTATGTGATCAATGGATCCACACAGATATAATTTGTCTTTAATTAATTTTAATCAATGAAAAAGGATCTTGATGCCTCTATGAAATAAGATTCCCTAATTTCTGAGTGGGACAATCTCACCACATTATTTTCACATATCAATAACTGCTACTAGTACTTAGTTTTTTGAAGTTATTTTTTGCTGAATATTTTCCCATAATATCATTCTCTGTGGCTGTAACATCCCAGGTAAATAAAGAATAAAGAATTTTCATATTTATTAATATTTACGAATTAAATATTAATTTTATTTTAAAGGGGTTGCTATGTTCGATAGCGTACCCGATACGCAACGATTAGTTTCATTGAAACTTACGTAGCACACTAGTAATAAAATAATATTATTTTAAATGTTAGTTAACAAGTAGCCGTTGTACTGGCAGGAACGGATAGAAATAACTAAAATATGATTAGATATGTTTTTAAATGTTTATACATTTACCCAATAAAAGATAAAGGCTTAAAATATGGAAAGAGTTCAATTTTAGGCATTTATACCCTAATTTTCACGAAAGGTCCACTTATCACCTTTTGACGGAGAACCGTCATTAAATATAGTTTTGATCACTCTTATACTTTAGTTTGGACCAAATATAACTCTTCTTTAGAATCGGGACATCAAAATTTACTTTGTGTAAATTTTTGGTACCTTTATGATAAAGTTCATTTTTTTATGAATAGTGTAAAATGTTGTATTTTAATTCAAAACCTCTTTTTAATCTAATTTATTTATATGATTAGATTATTATTTTAATTGGTTTTAAAGTGAAATTAGAAAATATTTTTACCAGTTAATCCAATGGTGGTCATTGGAATCAATTTCACTTTGAAATTGGACTTAAACTGGTGTCAATCTTTTGATACTTATTGTTTCACAAAAACACGCTATTTGTCATGACAGTGGGAATTAATTATTAAATTAATTAATTTGACTTCTATGTTTTGAATTTTGTAAAATGGACTTCATTTTTGAATTCGGAATATCAAATATTTCTTAGGGTGAATTTTTGGTAATTTTCTGAAAAACTTCAATTTTTGATGAATAGTGAAACCACTAAGTGGTAATCAAGCAAACTGATTTTTCAGTTAAATGAAAGTTTACCACTAATGTGTATTGAATTTTGAAAATCCGACATCCATGATTGTCATTAAGAAGTAAAATGTGGTTCAATGAGATTAAAATAATTTTTTGGTGAATAGTAACTTATTAAGTTTTTAATCGCGATTAGAGGTAATTAGTGTAATTTAAGGTAAAAATGATATTATAAGAATGTGAAAACACCATGAAACTTGTCCTAAACCTATTGGGTGAGTCATGTCCGACCAAAACAAGCCATGGGACAACTTGGGGACCCCATGGAGACACATTGGTTGGGAAATGACATAAATAACTTTTTATTTAATGTTAAAATTAAATTGACACAAACATGAGTTGTTTTACTAAAACAATTTTTATGTAGGGTTAAACAGGTCCATATTTTGATTATAAATAGTCATTGTAAAGATAAAAAGATTTCCTACATCATAGTATTTTTTTATGATTTTTATACATTAAATAAATTAAATTATTTATGACATAATAATGATACAGCGATGACATCATTATTTGACGATTTAAATAAAATAGAAAGATAATGAAACATCTAAAACCTACACATGGCCAAAACCAATTGGATGAGTGGATTTCGAAGCCTTATCACCTTATCCACGAATTATATCAATGTGGGACCTTTTAAAACCGAAACACATTTTCAAATAAAGTAATATTTCCTTACATTCCAAAAGTGCCCCTCCTCTCCTCTTATAAAAGGCCCCCACCTCTACCCCATTTCACACACTTCTGAAGCCTTTGTCTCGGCCAACCCCTGCCCATTTACTCTCTCCAAATCCCTCTCCTCATCCTAGAGGATTCCCTTTGGGCATAATCCTTTCAAAGGAAGCCTTTAGGCTCAAATCAAAAAGGAGTTACACTTTTAAAGGTAATTCATTCTCTCTTGTTCATTTGTTTTATTTTGCTTCTCCGACCCTCTAAACTCTTTTTATTTACTTATTTTGTAACAACACCAGTATCTTAAATATACTAGGATGTTTTTATAATATTTATTTGAGCTACACTCTCACACAAATACATCAAATGGTTAAAGAACATATGGTTTCCGTGGATGGAGAAATTCTGCCTCCCGAAACGATGATTGTTCAATACTCATTTAACACCTTCAAGGGTGGCCATTATGATGTCACTATTTTTATATATGATATATAATATGTTTATGTTTTCTGTAAGCTTCTGTATTTTTCATTTTTGTCATACCTTTATGGTTTCCATTATGGGTAAACACGATATCTTCATTTAAGGAAGTGCGGACTACCGCCCCCTAAAAGTGATGTGATTCGTTAATGCCATATGTGGGACGTGTAAAGGATGGATTTAAAGTTATTATATATGATGTTATACTGGAATTATAATATACCTCTATATCATTATTATTTCTTTCCATTGAAGTATGAGATAGAAATGAAAGTAGCGTTCATGCGTACGTACGGCTTACCGTCTCCATGAACGGTGCATTTCATTTCTTATCCCCAAATGTAATGTAATATTAAAATTACATGTATATAATGTATATATATAATTAATGATATATCTAAATGATGAATATAATTCTGGAATTAAAATATACATACCTCTCATTTAGTTTTAATTCCACTAATATGACAAAGAAATGAAAGTAGCGTTCATGCGTACGTACGACTTACCGTCTCCATGAACGGTGCATTTCATTTCTTAACTCTAAATGATTATGTAATATTATAAATACATGTATATACTGGATATATATGATACATATTATATCCAAATAGGGAATTTTATTCTGGATATAAAGAACTTTTGACCACATGAACAACATGTAATTGTAAGAAGTCAACTTTCGACTTAAGAACCAAATATTGACAAAACAAACATTATTAACTTAAATGGTTACATAATGATTATAACATGGAAATAAGTGATATAAAAAGAATAATTAACTTTAAAAAGGTTCTTAATCAAGTATAAATTAACTGAAGTTTATTATTCAGGACGTTAAAGAACGATCGAGTCAAGTCGGACCCAAGGTAAGGGAACTTCTTAACCCAATTTTCATTCTTTGTGTTAATCTCCTACTTTCAAATTATGTCTTTATATTATTTTGTCATATCTTTTATTTGTACATTATTTATGTGTACTTATAGTGAATACACATAATATATCTATTTCATTTTAAAAATTATCTTTGTAAGGGACTTCTTCTCAATCTCCTTTCATTGAGGCATATTTCGTTTTATACACAACTTTCTTTTATACGGTGTATAAACTCCTTTGACTTTTACTTTTATACGAAAGGAATCTTTTTCTACGAAGTGTTTTACTAAACGACAAAAAGGAATGTTTTTTTAATGTACGCGGTGACAACGACCTTTTCCGCCACCACGAGTATTATTTGATCTTTGGCTTTCTCAACAAGCCGTAATGTTTTTAGAATAAAATAAATACCATATACTCTTTTATGTATTTTGGTATTGAAAATGGTTCTGAAAAAGGATTCTATTATGTCAATATATTTATGATATATTGTGATTGAAATGTGGAAATGTTATCATTCCTTTATATTGGTTTTATGTTTTATGATTTTATACTGGTACTTGTACATTTTAACAGGTGGTTACATTATAAACCATATGACGGGTGGTGCCGTGAATACCAGGACGGGTGGTTACATTATAACCTCCAATGCATTGGGTATGGAAGTCGACCGTATGGCTATTCCATTAAGTATGTATGGAAATTGGCCGTATGGCTATTCCATTAAGTGATATGTGTGGAAGTCGACCGTATGGTTATTCCACTTAAGTATGTTTATGTCCCAAGTTACCTTTATATATGTTATGTGTTCTTTTTATGGATTTTATGGTAATACTTTGGTTACAAAAAGGTAAGTAATGATACTTTATTCAGTGAAGATTTTTTTTACTACTTCATGAAGGTGAAGGTATTACTTTGATATAGTATACATGGTTTACTTGATGTTTGAAAAACTAACAGTTTTCATTCTTTTTGTATCCCTTACTAAGCTTTTTATGCTCACCCCAAGTTTTTTTCGAAAAGTTTTTCACAGGACTTAAAGTGGAATAAGGTCAAGGATGGGATCAAGGGAATTTCATGCTATCTAAAACATGGAATCTAGACATCTTTCTTTTTAAGAGTTTTTTTATGGAGACTTAGTAGAAGTGTCTACTTTGTAATCTTTTAAGATGTAATAGTTATGTTCTAATTCTCTAAAACTCTAAACCTGAAAAGATCCTCAATGTGAATTATTCATTTAATTCAATATTAAGTGAGGGTTAAGGCTGGGGCCTTATAGTTGGTATCAAAGGTCGGTTTAGACAACTTTAGGAGTTAGAAAATTGTTAAATTATAAAATTATTGAAATTTATAGCATTTACGGATTACCATGTTGCTTCGCCTAAGATATTTCTGTGTTCAGAATGGTTTTCCGCAAAGGAAACAAAGCAGCTATGTTGGGACGACATCAGGAGGAAGATAACCTTCCAAATCAGCAACCTGAGATGTTCGGAATTGGAACTGAACAGTTTTTTGCAGTAATGGAACAGTTGACTCAGGCTATAAATGGTGGTGGTATCCATGCACGAGATCAGCCAGATCAACCGCAGAGGAACATGTCAGTGGTGGAACATTTCATGAGGCAACATCCCCCATCATTCAGAGGATCATCTGACCCTGTGCAAGCTGAAGGGTGGATTAAAGCACTGGAGAATATTTTTGATGTCATGGGGTGTTCAGAACATCAAAAGGTTAGTCTTGCTATTTACCGTTTTGAAGGTGAAGCTGATCAGTGGTGGTCGATGGTGAAAAATATAAGGGATAGTGATGAGATTGAGGATCTTCACTGGGACGAATTCAAAGGTATGTTTCTTGAGAAATATTTTCCTAAGGTGGTTCGTCTTAGGATGGAAAAACAGTTCCTAGAATTGAGGCAGGAGGATGATTCAGTGGCTGCTTATGAAGAAAAGTTCACTCGATTGGGAAGGTATGCTCCAAACTTCATACGAGATCTTGACAGTAAAAGAAACCGTTTTTACTCAGGGTTAAAGCCAAAGTATCGAAGGGATTTAGCTTCTCGTGAGTTAAAAAGTTATGAAAAACTTGTTCAATGTGCGGAGAAGGTGGAAATGGAGTTTGCCGATGATCAGGTGTTCAATGACAAACAACAGAATAAGAGGTCTAGTTGGCAGGCAAAGGGGAAGAATTCATCAAAGAAGCAAGGAGGTAAGAAAACCAAATATCCATCCTGTGAGAAGTGTGGTAAAATGCATCCTGGAGAATGTTTATCCAAGTATGGTAAGTGATTTCAGTGTGGTAAGTCTGGTCATATTGCTCGTAACTGTAAGGAAGATGATCAAGCAGGAAATGAAAAGCCAACGGTAAGATGTTTTAAGTGTAATGAAATGGGTCATTATGCAAACGAGTGTCCAACGAAGAACTCAACTGGGGGAATGCAGCCAGACTACAAGCAAAAAGGGGTGGTGAAATCCTTTGCAACAACTTCAGCAGATGCTGGGCCATCGAATGAAGTGGTATCAGCTCCAGGGAGCTCAGTATTTTTCGAAGATTGACTTGAGGTCGGGGTACCATCAGTTGAAAGTAAAATAAGCATACGTTCCTAAGACTGCGTTCCGTACTAGATATGGCCATTATGAATTTGTAGTTATGCCTTTTGGGTTAACCAATGCACCTGCTGTATTCATGGACCTTGTGAATAAAATTTTCCATGAGTTCTTGGATAAGTTTGTGTTTGTGTTTTGAGGTTTGTGAAGAGGTTATGTGTGCCTTGTGATTCACAGTTGAAGAATGAGTTGTTTTTTCATCCTGGCAGTACTAAGATTTACAGAGGTCTGCAGGAGTATTACTGGTGGGATGGAATGAAAAGAGACATTGCTGATTTTACTGTGAAGTGTTTGACATGTCAACAGGTTAAATCAGAGCAGCAGTTACCGAAAGGGATGCTTCAGCCTTTACCACTGCCAGAGTGGAAATTGGAGAATATATCCATGGACTTTGTTGTGGGATTACCGAGGACATCTCGAGGTAATAATGCAATCTGGGTTATTGTTGATCGCTTGACCAAATCTGCTCATTTCCTTGCTATACGAGATACTTTCTCTATTGATCAACTTTCCCATTTGTATCTTAAAGAGATAGTCAGGTTACATGGAGTTCCTCTCTCCATTGTATCGAATCGTGATCCCAGGTTTACTTCTAACTTTTGGAAAGGCCTTTAGAAGTCGTTGGGTACTGAATTAAATTTTTGTACAACTTTTCATCCTCAATCAGATGGGCAGTCAGAACGAACAATCCATACATTGGAGGATATGCTACGAGCTTGTTCTTTGGATTATCAGGGAAGTTGGGACCAACATATTTCTTGGGTTGAGTTTTCTTATAATAACAGTTTTCATTCCAGTATACAGATGGCACCATTTTAGGAATTATATGGGAAGCAGTGTCGAACTCCAGCTTTCTGGGATGAAGTGGGTGAAAGGAAGTTGATGAGACCAGAATTGGTAGAAGAGATGGTAGAAAAAGTTCAGCTTATTCAGAAACACATGAGAACAGCTCAGAGCAGGCAGAAGAGTTATGCGGATAACCGTAGGAAGGATCTATCTTTTGAGGTAGGTGATCATGCTTTTCTCAAGGTTTCTCCTTGGAAAAGTGTGATGAGATTTGGTAAGAAAGGAAAGTTGAGTCCATGGTTGGTTGGACCATACGAAATTCTGGAAATAGTTGGATCAGTTGCATACCGAGTGGCTTTACCCCTGAGTTTATCTTAGGTACACAATGTTTTTCATGTTTCAATGTTGAGGAAGTATATGCCAGATCCATCTCATGTTTTGAGTCCAAAGGTAGTTCAGCTGGAAGATAACCTATCTTATGAGGAACAACCGGTCCAGATTCTTGACCACAGGGAGCAGGTGTTATGGAATAAGGTGATTCATCAGGTAAAGGTTTTGTGGAAAAACCATGTGATTTAAGAGGCAACATGGGAATATGAAAATGCTATGAGGGATAAATACCCCCACTTATTTTGATAAGTGAATAAAATTGCGAGGACGCAATTCCCAAAAGGGGGGAAGGATGTAACATCCCAGGTAAATAAAGAATAAAGAATTTTCATATTTACTAATATTTACGAATTAAATATTAATTTTATTTTAAAGGGGTTTCTATGTTCGATAGCGTACCCGATACGCAACGATGAGTTTCATTGAAACTTACGTAGCACACTAGTAATAAAATAATATTATTTTAAATTTTAGTTAACAAGTAGCCGTTGTACTGGCGGGAATGGATAGAAATAACTAAAATATGATTAGATAAGTTTTTAAATGTTTATACATTTACCCAATAAAAGATAAAGGCTTAAAATACGGAAAGAGTTCAATTTTAGGCATTTATACCCTAATTTTAACGAAAGGTCCACTTATCACCTTTTGACGGAGAACCGTCATTAAATATAGTTTTGATCACTCTTATACTTTATTTTGTACCAAATATAACTCTTCTTTAGAATCGGGACATCAAAATTTACTTTGTGTAAATTTTTGGTACCTTTCTGATAAAGTTCATTTTTTATGAATAGTGTAAAATGTTGTATTTTAATTCAAAACCTCTCTTTAATCTAATTTATTTATATGATTAGATTATTATTTTAATTGGGTTTAAAGTGAAATTAGAAAATATTTTTACCAGTTAATCCAATGGTGGTCATTGGAATCAATTTCACTTTGAAATTGGACTTAAACTGGTGTCAACCTTTTGATACTTACTGTTTCACAAAAACACGCTATTTGTCATGACAGTGGGAATTAATTATTAAATTAATTAATTTGACTTATATGTTTTTAATTTTGTAAAATGGACTTCATTTTTGAATTCGGAATATCAAATATAGCCTCGGGTGAATTTTTGGTAATTTTCTGAAAAACTTCAATTTTTGATGAATAGTGAAACCACTAAGTGGTAATCAAGCAAACTGATTTTTCAGTTAAATGAAAGTTTACCACTAATGTGTATTGAATTTTGAAAATCCAACATCCATGGTTGTCATTAAGAAGTAAAATGTGGTTCAATGAGATTAAAATATTTTTTTGGTGAATAGTAACTTATTAAGTTTTTAATCGCGATTAGAGGTAATTCGTGTAATTTAAGGTAAAAATGATATTATAAGAATGTGAAAAAACCATGACACTTGTCCTAAACCTATTGGGTGAGTCATGTTCGACCAGGACAAGCCATGTTCCAACTTGGGGACCCCATGGAGACACATTGGTTGGGAAATGACATAAATAACTTTGTATTTAATGTTAAAATTAAATTGACACAAACATGAGTTGTTTTGATAAAACAATTTTTAAGTAGGGTTACACAGGTCCAAATTTTGATTATAAATAGTAATTGGAAAGATAAAAAGATTTCCTACATCATAGTATTTGTTTTATGATTTTTATACATTATATAAATTAAATTATTTATGACATAATAATGATACAGCGATGACATCATTATTTGACGATTTAAATAAAATGGAAAGATAATGAAACATCTAAAGCCTACACATGGCCAAAACCAATTGGATGAGTGGATTTCGAAGCCTTATCACCTTATCCACGAATTATATCAATGTGGGACCTTTTAAAACCGAAACACATTTTCAAATAAAGTAATATTTCCTTACTTTCCAAAAGTGCCCCTCCTCTCCTCTTATAAAAGGCCCCCACCTATACCCCATTTCACACACTTCTCAAGCCTTTGGCTCGGCCAAACCCTGCCCATTTACTCTCTCCAAATCCCTCTCCTCATCCTAGAGGATTCCCTTTGGGCAAAATCCTTTCAAAGGAAGCCTTTAGGCTCAAATCAAAAAGGAGTTACACTTTTAAAGGTAATTCATTCTCTTTTGTTCATTTGTTTTATTTTGCTTCTCCAACCCTCTAAACTCTTTTTATTTACTTCTTTTGTAACAACAACAGTATCTTCAATATACTAGGATGTTGTTATAATATTTATTTGAGCTACAATATCACACAACTACATCAAATGGTTAAAGAACATACGGTTTCCATGGATGACGAGATTCTGCCTCCCGAAACGATGATTGTTCAATACTCATTTAACACCTTCAAGGGTGGCCATTATGATGTCACTATTTTTATATATGATATATAATATGTTTATGTTTTCTTTAAGCTTATGTATTTTTCATTTTTGGCATACCTTTATGGTTTCCATTATGGGTAAACACGATATCTTCATTTAAGGAAGTGCGGACTGCCGCCCCCTAAAAGTGATGTGATTCGTTAATGCCATATGTGGGATGTGTAAAGGATGGATTTAAAGTTATTATATATGATGTTATACTGGAATTATAATATACCTCTATATCATTATTATTTCTTTCCATTAAAGTATGAGATAGAAATGAAAGTAGCGTTCATGCGTACGTACGGCTTACCATCTCCATGAACGGTGCATTTCATTTCTTATCCCCAAATGTAATGTACTATTAAAATTACATGTATATAATGTATATATATAATTAATGATATATCTAAATGATGAATATAATTCTGGAATTAAAATATACATACCTCTCATTTAGTTTTAATTCCACTAATTTGACAAAGAAATGAAAGTAGCGTTCATGTGTACGTACGGCTTACCGTCTCCATGAACGGTGCATTTCATTTATTACCTCTAAATTATTATGTAATATTATAAATACATGTATATTCTGGATATATATGATACATATTATATCCAAATCGGGAATTTCATTCTGGATATAAAGAAATTTTGACCACATGAACAACATGTAATTGTAAGAAGTCAACTTTCGACTTAAGAACCAAATATTGACAAAACAAACATTATTAAGTTAAATGGTTACATAATGTTTATAACATGGCAATAAGTGATATAAAAATAATAATTAACTTTAAAAAGGTTCTTAATCAAGTATAAATTAACTCAAGTTTATTATTCAGGACGTTAAAGAACGATCGAGTCAAGTCGGACCCAAGGTAAGGGAACTTCTTAACCCAATTTTCATTCTTTGGGTTAATCTCCTACTTTAAAATTATGTCTTTATATTATTTTGTCATATCTTTTATTTGTACATTATTTATGTGTACTTATAGTGAATACACATAATATATCTATTTCATTTTAAAAATTATCTTTGTAAGGGACTTCGTCTCAATCTCCTTTCATTGAGGCATATTTCGTTTTATACACAACTTTCTTTTATACGGTGTATAAACTCCTTTGATTTTTACTTTTATACAAAAGGAATCTTTTTCTACGAAGCGTTTTACTAAACGACAAAAAGGAATGTTTTTTTAATGTACGCGGTGACAACGACCTTTTCCGCCGCCGCGAGTATTATTTGATCTTTGGCTTTCTCAACAAGCCGTAATGTTTTAGAATAAAATAAATACCATATACTCTTTTATGTATTTTGGTATTGAAAATGGTTTTGAAAAAGGATTCTATTATGTCAATATATTTATGATATATTGTGATTGAAATGTGGAAATGTTATCATTCCTTTATATTGGTTTTATGTTTTATGATTTTATACTGGTACTTGTACATTTTAACGGGTGGTTACGTTATAAACCATATGACGGGTGGTGCCGTGAATACCAGGACGGGTGGTTACGTTATAACCTCCAATGCATTGGGTATGGAAGTCGACCGTATGGCTATTCTATTATGTATGTATGGAAATTGGCCGTATGGCTATTCCATTAAGTGATATGTGTGGAAGTCGACCGCATGGTTATTCAACTTAAGTATGTTTATGTCCCAAGTTACCTTTATATATGTTATGTGTTCTTTTTATGGATTTTATGGTAATACTTTGGTTACAAAAAGGTAAGTAATGATACTTTATTCAGTGAAGATTTTTTTACTACTTCATGAAGGTGAAGGTATTACTTTGATATAGTATACGTGGTTTACTTGATGTTTGAAAAACAAACAGTTTTCATTCTTTTTGTATCCCTTACTGAGCTTTTTATGCTCACCCCAAGTTTTTTCGAAATGTTTTTCACAGGACTTAAAGTGGAATGAGGTCAAGGATGGGATCAAGGGAGTTTCATGCTATCTAAAACATGGAATCTAGACATCTTTCTTTTTAAGAGTTTTTTTTATGGAGACTTAGTAGAAGTGTCTACTTTGTAATCTTTTAAGATGTAATAGTTATATTCTAATTCTCTAAAACTCTAAACCTGAAAAGATCCTCAATGTGAATTATTCATTTAATTCAATATTAAGTGAGGTTTAAGGCTGGGGCCTTATAGCGGCCACCTACTCCTATACCATCACAATATGATATTTTTCACAAAACATAACCACTATATGTTTTATGTTAAATTACATCGACAAAAAAAATTATCCTTCAATTTTTATCTAGAAACTATCTAGTGTTCACACGAAGGAATGCCCTTAAAAAGAATAACATATTCAATAATAGTATTTTTTGAATACTACAAGTAAAAATATTATTTAGTTTTTTATAGATGAGATTTATGTGGATATTCATATCAAATAAATAATATTTGTAATCCCTTTTATGTTTTCCAATCCTAAAAATGATCTTTCACAAATGACATCTCATAGCTTCTTATGGTATTATCAAGAATGTACATAAAAAAAATTGTCAATCCCACATGATTATCTCAAAATTAATAAACTATATTATTTATCTTCAATATATATTATTCCACTAATGTATACACATATGAACAAATGATATGATGTTTTTCCTATGAATCCCTGAAATAATATATAATCTACATGGATCCTAATGTGGATCTTTGTAACAAATAGAGTGAAAGTAATAATATATGATTTTAAAAAAGTGTTGACCTAATGGTTAATTATTAAGGAAAATTTCTATATTAGTTATTATTAAAAAGTCATAAGAAGTATTATTGGTGTAATCCTCATAAAATATCAATGGAAGGAATGTTAAACCAACCCTAAATCAAAGGTTTATGGAATTCAAATTAATAAAATATTTTCTTAAATATTAACCATGATATATCATTTAGTGACCTTTTTTATAATGTTATCATGTCCCACATAATAAGTGTTATACCAATGAATGATTAAAATTCTTACAATTAATTTTATTCCAAATATTTTAATCCTTTTCTATATAAAATAGTTTTAAAAACAATTTATAAAATTAATTAATTCTAAAAAAATCAAATTTAAAATCCATTCCAAATAAAAAAACTATTCAATAAAAACCATACAAACATAATTCAATTATTATTGAAAAATTTCTATATTATATATAAATATAAATATTATATATAAATAATTAAAATAAAAATTAATGAAAACAATGAAATTATATATGGGTATCTTGAATGGAATTAACCATCCATAATTCGAGGATGATCATAATGAGTAATAAATTCATCAAATTCACCTTTTTTATAACAATTTAAAGAGATTAAAAAAATCCACTCTCACCAAACATGTTAGCCAATAGCATTTTTGACATTCTTCCTGGGAAAAATAACTGACACTATGATTTAATCAATCCAAACTGATCCAAACAAATCGATATTTCCCCTTGATAAAAAATGTATTGAAGTAAATGTTGAGGGTTAAATTATATACTTTTCAAGGACTGTTTTCAATCAACTAACTCACTTACCTCTAGAAAAAAAATCTACAAACCATTTAACATGATGCATCAAAAAATAAGGCATACCAACATCTATGAGGGATAAAAGAAGCATTTAATAATAAATATATCACTTTCTAATAAAACTATTTATTTCATATAGTTTAAATCATTATATATTTCAAGTAAAAGACCAACATCATGGAAAAAGTTTATACAATCCTATATTCAAAGAAAACGTTGTCACAAAAATTAATAACATATGAATGTAGAGTAATTATCCACATAGACTTCACAACCATTTTTGGTGATATTTAAATCAATTTTTGTTACTCAATTCTATAATATTAACTCTTTTAAGTTTTTTTGATATTTTTGTATTATTTTAGGCATTTTGATAATATTTATTTAATAAAATATTATTTGAATATATTTTCAGTTTTTTAGTAATTCATAATATTTTATCTTATTTTACATTATAAATTATTAATACAAGTATTATTATTATATTATTATTAAATTAATAATGATAGTAATATTTTATATACCCTGCATACTACCAACCAACATCACAAGTGCCTGAATAGATCCCTATAATCACTGTCTACTTCATACGTACATAGAATCCTTAGGGTGTCACATCCATCACCATAATAAATATCATATAGTTGAACCTAATTCCATAATAGTATGAGAATCCAATCCAACAAGACACCTATGTTATCAAAACAAACCCACATTATGCCTTCATCTTTATTGTGACTCTATCTTAACCGGCCTAAAAAATAATGCCAAAATTCAATGTGATGACCATTCCATCATATCATTAGACTAAAAATGATAGAGGGTCTCTATTTATATCATGATAAGGAAGTGATGTTGATGTATTTTGTTTTCTTTATCAGCATCACACTACATACCTTGAAATATTCATCAACAATGAATGATTTAAATTTTCAATTCATGTTTCATTTTTCATTAATGGTGGATCAGGTGTGAAAAGTTCTGTTTCCATAGGTAAATAATGTGACAACTATGATAGATATTTAAAAGAGACACACTTTTGTAGATAAAACAACATGAAGATAATACAGTTACAAAAAAATATGTTTAGGTGATTTATTTTCCTTTTTTTCTTTTTTTTTGTACACGATCATGTATAAATAATTTGTATCTTAAGATAACAATATTTGTTTAATTAATGTACTTATATGAGGTGTTGATCAATAATACATTAATTTTAATATTAATGAATGATGATTAAATAATGAAAATATGGAGTGTCTTGTTCATTAATTATCATAGTTTTTAGATGTTATATTTATTATAAATAAGACACTATGATATATCCAGAAACTATATGAATATACATGTGATTTAATATTACATATATATTTTTTGGATATGTTTGGGGATTGCAAAAAAACTCTAAAAGGGATATCAAATTATTTCTGTAAAATTTAATATTTATCAACTAATTGAGTATTATATCTATCAAAATTGAAAAATATATTAAAAATATAATCTAGATAAATTTAATTCATGTATTAAGGGTTTTAAAAAATATTTGAATAACCCAATATCGAGGTTTACAAAAACATTATACCCTATACATGTTTATAGATATTGGTAGTTAAAGTACCATTTGTGGAATCCATGATGTTTCTTAATTAATTATCTAGGTTATTAAGGGGTCAAAATAATATTCATTTTAAAATAAATGGATTTAATTTAATGGAGTAATCATTCTATAGGTGTAAATTCGGATTTATATTGAATATGTCATTATTTCTATAGTACTTTCTTCTGAAATTAAGAAATAATTTCAACTCATCTTCGAAAAGAATTAAATTAATGAAACATACCCACTAAAAGATAATACCTAATAATAAATCCATCATTTGAATGATTTAAATATTTAAGGGATAGAAGAAAAACTTAAACAAGGAGAAAGAACTATTATTGAAAGTGAAAAAGGAAAAACAATGTACCCAAATTAATTTAACCATCAATTGTATACTTAGATTAATAAATATATAAATCATAAAAAACCATATTCAAACTCAAGTAATCTATTATTACTCCATATGAAGAATAAAAATATTTTTTATACCTATGAATACAAAAGAGAAACACAGTGAGAGAAATATAATAAAAATTTTAGATGAGAGATATGAAGAGACTAATATTATTAAAATAAAAAACTATAATAAAATTAATACACAAAAACCCAAAAGTAATCTAAAGGTGGAAGGATAAGTTGTGAAATTATATCTATCTCTCTTAGATAGATCAATATCGAATACAAAAAAGAAAAATTAATTTAAATAGGAAATAATGGGATCTAACAAACATCAATGTGCATAGGGTTGCTTCATTGTATAAATAGATTGGTAGTAGTAAACCTCCACATGGAAAAAGTATTTATCCTGGAATTCTTACCATTATCTTCAATTCTCCCATGTGATATTGTTTAATTATTATCCAATGTACCAAATAAGATGTTACTTGATTTAAATGGATGAAAATACTATGATAGATTACAAATGATAACATATATCTTAATGGAATGATGCGTTAATTATTCTAATTTTTCCAAAGATGGTACCTTAACATATACATTGATGACCCTTTTGTAAAGAGTTCAGCCAAAAATTTTCTAAGTACATAACCCTTATTTATCATAGGGATCATTGAAAGTACACTAATATAATGGTAAAAATGGCTCTTACATATCCCCATAAATTTCTAAATTTATAACTACATCTATGAACGACTATTATGTGTTATTTAAATGCTTTATTTTTATTGATACAGTCTTTAATTTGAATTTTTCTCAATCTCTCAGTGTAGAAATCTTATGTATCATAAAATCCACTCTTATATATTGATACGTAAGAGTTTATTATTTTGGAAATGTTTTCATCCTTTAATTTATACAAAATAATCCTCCTCATTTTTATTTCTTCAAAAACATTAATAATATGTTCCTTCATTGTTTTCATACTTCTCCATGACACTAAAATAGATCTTACATAAGGGTATATGACACTCACGTATTCCAGTGATTCACCATTTACAATTTCAAGTCCAAATTATCTTCCAAACTTTTATACATCCAAATGTTATCCTAAATTCTGTACTAACTTGTATTATCATCAAACAATTAAGTTTAATGTATGTCTATGAAAATTGACAATATAAAATAAAAAAATAACTATAAAAACAAATTGTTATATTTTCTTAATAATATTCAATTTATTCCTAAAAACTAAATATTTCAAAATTACCCATAAATTAAGGACCTAGTGGGGGATATTATTTTTTAATTATAATATTAAAATATTGAAATTATATGATTTATCACTTCCATACTCTTATCTTTTCACTCTTTAAAAATAATAAAATACCAAGGTCATATCATATTAATTTTGATAATAATGGCATCACCTTTCAATTATCACACCCTTATAAATATTATTCTTCCTACAAGGGTCTCATCTCTTAATTCATCACTTATTATAAATATACATTGAATATATTATTAATACACGTGTTCATCTTATACCATACTCCCCAGAAATGTATATCTTTTTTCTATAGGTATTTTAATATATAGATTTTATTATTATCATGTTCATGTATGACTCTAAAATTATTCATAACTTTATAATATATATCCTTTATAGAGTAAAAACACATTTCAATAATGAATATTTTACATTGGTTATTATATGGGTTTGGGATGGTAGGATCCGGATTTGAAAGATTCCGATTTAGAATAAGGATGATTTACTCTAAAATGAAGTTATAAACATGATGTCAAGTTTCTAATCAATAATTGTATACTAAATCACTCCAATTTATAAAAATTAATATCCTTTACACTTTTTGTTTCTATTTTACGTTAAAAATGAATAATTTTAGAAAAATAACATTTTATTCTCATACTTTTTTTACATTATTAGTAGTTCTGTTCTATTTTTTTCTCATTTTACATTGATTATATGCAATCAAAAAACAGATGAATCATGGTATTGAAAATGTTTGGTGAACACCATTTCCAAATTTTTTTGGAATATATTTTCCATTTCATCCTTCCCAGCCTTGATGATTTTTAGAAGGTTACACCTGAGAAATTTAAATAATACAGACTCCATAAATCAGTTCCAAAAATAGCTACTATAAACATCACACATCACAAACTCTTCCCTCCACCATACATGACATCAACTATGATCATGCATTTAATTATAGAGTAGGTTGGTTAAGGATCCATGCTATTAATGTGGTTATTTAACAAAATTAATTCACACCCTATAGGGGATTACAATGTTCTGATATAAAGAAATGATAAAATAGAAGATTATGGTTAAAAGGGGATTTTCATTTAAAACTAATTTTAATAAATTTTTAAATAACTATTATACTTTAAAATATTTTAAAAATAGAAAAAAAATTAATTTTTCATTACATTCCTCAAGACTCTATTGAAAAATTAATTTTTAAAGAAGGTGTAAAAAAGGATTAAAAACCTCTCTATATGGGGAGATAAACATTGGGAAATATTATTGTGAATAAATTTTAAATTAGATAAAAATTTCTCAAATGAAATTTTTTAAAATAAGGTAATTAGATATATTTTAGTAATAATTTAAATCCACAGGTATTCCAAAAAAATTATTTTAGTAAAAATACCAAGATGATTTAAATTTAACAAAGAACTCGATTAAGATTAATGTTCTTAAAAACATTATAAAAACACTTATTTGTAAATATATTAGTTTCAAATCCATAAAAATTAGATTCAATTTCAATTTAATTCATCTCATGTAGTATTAAAATAATAAGATAGTTAAGCTAAATAAAATGAGCAAAATAAAAAATATGATTTTTTATGAAGTGGTAGCTTTCAGTTAAGACCCCAGTGTTTCCTTCCTCAAAGGTAATATAAAAACAAACTAAAAAATTATTAAACTAAAAATGAACAAAAAAAATAAGGAAACATATTACTTATATGAACCATCCATGAATTATGATGTTTTTAACTACTTATATCATGGTAGTTTTAGTGTTAAAACAACATTCAAGAGGTTGGTTGGGTTTCATTGGTAAAAAAAATGACATGTCTTTTTTTTCAATTTCAATAGGTAAAAATTGGTCTTGTAGTACCTTATGTGGAAAGGAAAATTTACCAACCCCAAAAAATGAGAAAATAAAATAAAGGGTGGGAGAAGAGTGTAAGGGGTATCGCTTTAAGCTATTATTTCAACCCATATATGGTCTTTTTTTCTTTTTTACGGATTATTGGATTCACCATTAGTACTAAATAATTATATATATATATATATATATATATTAGACATTTATTCAATTATATGAACCATTTTATCATCTATTGAGGATTAATAAAGTTCTCCCTCACTATCTAGGGTAATGGTAAGCTAAAAAAGGTCTAAAAAGTTAGAACATAGAGAGTTAAAAGTCATTTTATGTAGATAAAAATAAAATTAATTAGATTAAAAAGAGACCCACACTCCCTTTAGAAGTTCATACATGAGGTATTTCGCTTGAATTCATTCCTATGGATTGTTTTTTTGGAGGGGGAAGTGTTGAATCCATCCTATTTTATAATTTCAACCATATAAAAAGAAGTATTCTATTCAAAAAAAAGTGATCAAAATTATTATTTCTCATTATCAAAGTGTATTAGATAATTATAATTTATAGTTTCAACAAATTCATCTGAATTATTATCCAAATAATCTTGAAATTTTATACTCAAGTCGATGGGTAATTTCAATGGTGATGTTCTCTATTTATTTTAAAATAGAAAAAACCAAGTTTAATTCATTAATAAAATCTTACTCATATTTTATTTTAATAGAATTGGTGAGAAATACAAGTTATTTATTTTATTGAGCCAAAAATTTTAACTACTTAAAGATGTTAAAATAAATTCCAATGATTTACTGATTTCATCAAGTATTTAATTTTTTTTATAAATATATTGTCATAAAAAATATTTCCCACAAAACTCATTTATGTATTGGTTAAAAGGATAATAAAAAGGGTAATAAATTTTAATATATATTATTTACCTAATGAAATTTTATAAATAAAAACGTTTAGAAAAATTAATAGATCAACAAATGATATACAAAAAAGTAATGTTTTTTTGGTTTTTTAATATTTATGATTTATGATTTTTTATATTTTTATTGAAAACTAGTACATGAATGTGTTGTGACTCCCCATAAATGGTTCCAAATTAAATTTGGAATTTCCCATGAATCAATTCCATTAAATTTTATTTACCTACACATGAAATTTAATGATCAACCCATACTTAATTTTTCTAGAATGACACTCACAAAGACATTTTCTCTATTGTCAATATCTATAATAAAATAAAATATACTGAAAAATATAAACCTAAAAAAGTGGATATTTTATAAATTTTATTTGGAATATATATATATATATATTTATTTATGAATTTATATTAATGATGTATTAATGTAAAAAAATGATGTTAGTAAGAAATAATTTATTTTCCTTAGGAGTTTTTAGTACTAGAAATCATTTTTCCTTAAAGATTAAATTTATCGAGTAATATCTCTCAATGAATAGTTTACTAATAAGAAAAATTATCCCTCCTTTTATAATTTTTGATATCACACACTAATACCTCTATATGTAGAAGTGATTTGTTCCCAAATCTAGAGAAGAAAAATCTTCCATGAACATCAATATCTAATCTAACCTCCATTGTTTTCATAACATAAATATTGAAGGTAATAAAAAAAATATAAATGGATGAAGAACTATAATTGATTAAAAAAAGGGATAAACTAAAAAACAAATTAAATTGAAACATCAATTTTATTTTTAGATTGAGAAAATCAATAAATAATAAAAACTCATATTCAAACTCAAAGAATCAATTTTTCTCACTTTGGAACAATTAAAAGGGTTGGTTCTCCCTCGATGAGGTTAAGATAATTGTTGTGTTATAAAAAAAGAATATGGTATAAGAATGATAGAAAGAGAATAATATTATTAAATTATATAAATATTAGAAAAGAAATAAAATAAAACCCTAAACTACTCATAAAGATAAATTCCATGTCTCAAACCATTATCATTGTCCCCAAAAAACTACACTTTCATTTTGGAATAATGAATCTTACACATCCCTATACTTCACAAAATTCTAGTTCAATATCTAAAATAATATTATGAATTAACCGAATTAATTGAACACATTGATACATAAAATTAATTCAAATGAAATTTTTCTTAATGGTTGTGTGCATAACCTTAATCCGTCATGCAAATGAAACTTATATATTGGTACACAAGAGTAGTTTAGTTTTTCAAACACTTTAACCTAAAAAATCATGATATTAATCTCTTTATTTCTGATTCTTTCAAAAAACATTTTTAACTTGTTCAATATTTACTTATACACTTCTTTTTGGCTTCTAAATGTTTCTTGCATAATATTATATGAATCTAATTTATTATAAAGATTTTCCCTTAATAATTTTCATTTATAAATTATCTTATGGACATTTTATATCCATAATTTTACTCGACATTTTAATTACCATGTAATATAATTAGAATAATTAAATTCATTGTTTATCCAAAAATATTAATAAATGAAAAGAAACAAAATCGATGAAAAGAAAAAATTAATCCATTTACATAATAAAGTCTAATTTATCACAAAAAAAAATAAATATGTGAAAATTACCAATAAATTAAAGGCACGATGAGGGGAATTTAAAATGACTTACAATATAATAATATATAAAATATATGCTTTATTAATGAATTCAAATGCCACCTCATTTTTGTGGTTAATCTGTGATTCATTAGAAAAGTTGAATTTATTGAAGTCCTATATCCCATGTTAAATGATAACCGTTTGAATCACTTATAATGTATATAGAAAATGACCCAAAAATTATAGGGTTTAGTAGGATATTTTTTAGAAGAAAGTTTAAAGTTTGTTTTATTTTTTGAATTTTAGAAAATGGGTTTGATGAACAATATTTTTCTTGGAAGGTTAACTTTTTTGAAAATAGGGATGAAGTATAATATTTGGGTTTATTATTTAGTACACACATATCAGAGGGAAAGATCTTATTTGACGAAATCAATTTATGAGAGTGAGTCATGATCATATTTAATGAGATGAATGTTTTTTTATTCTAGGATTGAAGGCATGAATCATAAAACCTAAATAAGATCAATCATACTGGTGTAGTAAATAGCTCCTTCCCCGGCTGGAGAGTTGCCTCTGAGTGCTACCACTTCGTGGGGGAGGGGGGTTTCTTTATGTAGAGTGTTTGGAAAGGCCACACTGGGGAATTACCTTTCTAAAAATAATACTGCTGTAGTAAAAAAATAATTACCTTGAGTATAATTTTTATCATTTAATACTCAATATCATTATAATTTTTGGATCACAAAATTTTTTTTCATGTGATTCAACATTGTAAAAGGGTTTAAATAAGTTATCCTACCATATTTTTTAAAATTCCATAAAAGAGTGAAAACATATTTTCTGGCCATGAATAGACATACCGAGGAATTTTCATTCAAATTAGGGACGCACCTTCTAAAAAATATCATGTGTCAAAATCTTTATTTCTCTGACTTATTTATTTGACAAAAAATAAAGTTTTCCATGCTTAATTTTGGATCTTATAATATTTATAATTGATTCAAGATATTTTAAGGTGTTTAAATTTTTTGAATAATAATGGAAGGCATGATTCACCTCTTATATCTAAATGATTCACATATCATAGGCTCAAGAAGTGGTTTTAGACTATTTGGTATATCCTTTAAAGATATAAAGTCATATTTATTTCATCATGTTTGATACTAATCCATAATTTCAGCTCTTCATTTAAACATATTCTTAGATTTATATATTATTTTTTCTACTAAATATTATTTTTAAATAGTATATCTTTTTAATTATATCAATAGAAATGAAATTTCATATTTTAAGTTAAAAATATGCTTCTTTGAATGAATTAATTTATATATATTTACCAAAATTGGGATTGGATGTTTTGGATATAATTAAAATAGAGTTAATTAATCATGAAATTGGAACAACTGTTTCATATTATATCTAAATGAATATTGAGAATATTGTATGTAATCAGAATTATATATATTCATCTATAGCTAAAATGAATTTCACTAAAGTGATGAGATGAAAAATGACTAAAGAAATATGTTTCAAATTGAAAAATATTTATGAAGGTAACAAAACAGTAAGGGAGGCATATCTAAAAATTTAGTGCATGAAGTGAGAATTTTTTCAAATGATGGATGATGAGTATATTGGTGGTTTATTCTAAATGTTGAATAAAATTTTAATCTTAAGAGGCTATAGTGAAAAACATGGTGAACCAATGGTGGTGAAAAATAATATAAAAGCTCCCTATAAAAATTTTGATAGAAAGATGTTGACATTAGAAGATTTGTATTTAGAAAAAACCCATGTTATGATCTTCATTATATTTTGACGTACTATGAGAAGTGATAACGCTAATTATTGAAGAATTATTTAAAATGTGAAAAGAGAATATCCCTTAAGGTATTAATTTTTTTGGATTTTAGTGAAAATAAATGATTCCCAAATCTATTTTTAAGTGGAATATTAGAAATCTATATTAAAAAAAATTATTTACCTTATCTAATAATAATATATATATATATATATATTGAAGGTACAATATAAATTGAATGGGAAGTTTCAATTTAGGTGTTTTAACTGTGGAGGCATAGGCCACTTATCGGTGAATTCCCTAAAAATAAAGGATGATGAGAGTGATATAGAATAACTTCAATCCTGTTATTATTAATGAAAATTCTGAAATAGTGACAAACAAAAAGATAGAAATAAATTATCAATAGGAAAGAATAAATCATCCACATGGATTAATAGAGAAAATATACTACCTAAACTTCTTGAGAAAAGTGATGAAGTCAGTAATGGTGAAGTGGAGAGTTTGGGAAATGATGTTGAAATTAAATTCAAGTATAAATTGGAAGAAATTTATAGATATACATGTGAGAATAAATAAAAATATGATGAATATGGATATATTATGTTTTTGAGAGACCCAATGGATCTATATAGACACACCTAGGGGTGAGTTATGCATTTTCCAAAGTTTTTCAATTTTAAATTGCTTATATATACCAATCAAACCCTTTGTACTTTGAACGTATGACTATTTTTATAAATAACATATATTTTCTTGTTGAAACTATAATACTCATATATTAAATGTAGATAATGCAGTAATTATTTATAAGTGTTTTTATAAGGTTTGACTCTTATCAAGAATCCCACTACTTGATATATTTAATTGTTATCATAGTCCATCTTTTTTCCTCTATGAATCTTATTATCTATTAAAGTAAATTTTTGGTGGTTTTTATCATAGCCCACTATCACCATATTTCACACATTAGTGTGATCACAATAGTTAATATGTGAATATTTCAAGATCCCACTACACACTTTCAAACTGGCATCCCCCATGTGGATCTTACATTTCATTATCCAATAGAAGTAGATCCTTGAATTTTTTCATGTCGTTACTACATCAAAAAAGATGATATCCTTATTATATAACAATGTTTCTTCACCTACCTTAGATAATTAAAAAAAATATTTCATTCACCTTGACCTCTATTCACTACATAACTTCCATGATTGTATTTTTAAACCGAATGTTTGAAGATATCAAGTATTTATTCAAGGAAATTTCCATCCTATAGATATTCTAAAAAATCCACTAGATGTCATCATTTACCACTAATTTTCAATAATGAAAACTAGAGAATATTACCCAATGAATAATTTGACAATGTCAGACAAAGGATAGGGTACGATCTGTCTGGAAAACTTCTTCTCCTCTTATTTGTTAACCTACCTCAACTCACAGGTTCTACTCATATATAGCTTATTAGTGACTTAATCCTATTCTTATTCAACAACCAAATAGTTTAAGGGTTTATAGGTTTGATAAAATTCTTCTTCTATAGTATAACACGGAATTTATTTTCATTAATTTTCTTTATGAGCTTCAGTTATCTTTGAAAACTCACTTTAGTACACTAAAACACTATCAAGATCCTCAATAGTTTTGTTTCGGAGACTCTCACATTTTTATTATAATAAAAAATCATGTTTTTTGGGTTTATTTTTATATTATAAAAAATAGGAATAAGTATCACTCAATAAGTCCATTCACACACAAAATATCCCCCATGATTTCTTATATCACCATTTTTGATGCTAAACACGAGAGTTTTCAGAATTATTTAGTTTAAACCATTGTTTAATTATCTATTAAAAAATTATACTTCTATTTCGTCTCATTTTAATATAATGGATTAATATATATTCTATATTTTATAGTAATCTTAGGTTTAAATTCTTCAAAAAATACTTCACACATATCTGTAAAAAACATTGCAGTATTGAGCTCTCTCTTGCAATGAGAGAGATTCCATAAAACTGGAAAAACCTATATATCAAACCTATGTGGTTCATCTAACATCATAAAATTTAACTCATATTCTCAATCATGAATTAAAAATAAATGTTTCATATTTTATCTAGTAAAGTACATCTCAATCATCAACATGAATTCACCCACATTATTCTTGAAAAACAATGATGTTTATTTTACAATATCAAGATTATCGTCCTCTTGATCTTCTAATATTGATTTCATTTTATCATAAATGAAAGAGGCTTGGATCATGGATTATCTAAGCATCATTATGTTTTTAAATTGATAGAGTAATGTAATCATGCTACCAAATAATTGTTTTGTTCAAAATTTAAGTCATGGAAAATTACTTTTTTCACTATAGATTTTCCAAAATATTAAAGTATTCATATGACACACTACCATTAAAGTAATATATGACATCAAATAAAAGTCATACGATAGGATTAAAAAGTCAAAATATTAACATGATCCTATTTTTTAAAATTTTAAAGTCATATGAAATCCCAACAGAAGTCTTGTAAGGAAAAGAAGTCTAACATGAAAAGTCCTACGCCTAGAATCAAAGTCATACATTGGATGTCTAATGTGTCACATGTTCTATGCGAGTGACTTCCAAAATTATATTTGCAGTTTCAAGTACTTACACCATGTATAAAAAATAATACAATACATCTTCATAATTTTATTTTCCTGGTCTTCAAAAATCATATGAAATTTGACTTAGTTAGTTTTTTATTTCTTCAATAAATTCTGTAAATCATAAAAAGACTTCAGGGGCATCTTTAAATCACCTATAACCTCCTCAAAACTTCATTATATATATATTAAACACCATATTAATCAACCTTAAAGATAAGAAAATCTTTTATGGTTTCAATATCTTATCTATCTTCCTTAAATAATTTCAAAATTGTTTAAACCATTTTCAATATATCTTTTCAACGTTTCCATCACGCACAATTTAAATAATAATATATTCAATTATCTAACTCAAAATTAAAATGTAACATATTATTGAAAACAATCCTACCTTTAGTAATTGTCTTTGACATTATGAAAACCTATCTATATTTATAATGTTTGGGATTCTAATTTAGTATAAAAAAAATTCTTTTTACCACATATGATATTAACTCATTTTCATTTTAAAAGGGAGACAACCTTTTCAATTTATCACACATTTAATTACTTCATATTGAAATAAAATATAACATAATTATCTCTAAATAAAATGTATTTTTAGGTATATATGATAAAATAATAATTTAATTCCTATATTTAAAGAAACACACAATTGGATTGGATAGTACATTCCCTAAATAAGGTATCTAGGATAAAAAATGGTGAATATAACATTTGTAAAAAAGACAAATATTTATTGAAGAGAATCATTGATTTAAATTCATAGTTAGTTTTAAAATGAAAATATAAAGAAGATATTTTCTCTAGTCACACTACATAATAAAATTAAGTGAATGCAATTAAACAAAAATTATTAATATGAATGAACTATAGGATGAAGGTAAAATATGATATTCACTAGTCTTTGTAAGTAGATGATCAAATTTATAAATCATACATGAAAATTATGATAGTTTAAACGAAACTTTATAATTGTATAAAATAGAAAATAAATAACTAACAAAGTAACAAATTCAATGTATTTGTTGACAGTTGTGACAATTTTGAAGAGTTTTATTGTTATTTAGATGGTTAGAAAAAGATTTTGTTTTATGAAATAGTAAAAAAATATCATTTTTTAAATATATCCAAAAAGTATTCATAATATGTACAAATTTCAAAGGAGTGAAATATATGAATGATTAAGAACATTTAAAATAATGGTATATGATTATAAAATAAATTTTTTCTTAGAATCCAATCTCAATGAAGGCCTTAAAATTTCAAAGATAATATGTAGAAAAATTAGGATATATTGGGAATTTAGAATGAATAAATAATTTTTATTTATAATGTAATTTATGAGAAGTGATTAAGAATAAATAAATATAATAATATAATAACATAATATATATAATGAAAGAAATGGGATTTTAATAAATGGACTTATATCTTTAATATGTTAAAAAGAATTCTATAAGAAAAAACAAAAATATTGTATTTAAAAAGGTTTTGTAGCTTGAAATAAATTAGTGGAAGATGTGAAAAACAAGTTTATAATGTTTAGGAGTGTCTTATTATATTACTATTACAACAGAGGTAGAATATTATAAAGATAAAATATCAAAATGGTATACAATAAAATGAAAAAACTATGGTGGTTTAAGTATCATTAAATGACTCAGATAAAGATAATCTTATGTTTTTATGGTGGGTTTTAATCACATATGACAATAATTCTTGGATTATAATGTATTTGAGAATAAAAAATAGTGTGTATGTAATGTTGGAGATTATAGATCATTAATTATAAAAGGTTTTGGTATATTGGTGTTTACTAAGAAGAAATTAAATTATTGAGAGGTTCTCTAATCAATGGGTTGAAAAAAATATATTTTTATAGTATACCAACCTTTTAATAGTGGGAATAAATCTTTATTAAGGAATAATGTTTTTTTAAGAGTTAAAATGTAAAAATGTTATTATTAAAATCTTATAGACCAAATATAAATATCTGTAATGTTGGTGACGAAATTTTTTTTAATTAATAGAATAAAATATGGTCAAAAATCATATGATTGGAAAAAATCTTTAAAATATTATAAACAAAATATCCCATGAAGGCTCTATAAAATTTTTCCCTACAATAAAAAGGGATAACAATTTTTTATGTCATACTTTCCTATAAGTAAGTATGGTGAACCTTTTTCCAAATAGTGTAGAGATTGAAACAATGAAACCATTAGTGAATATTCACAAGGATATTTATTGTCTTATAAAAAAGAAATCATCTAAAGGATATAAGAATCAAACTTTATTTCATGATTATTCTCATATAATGCAAAAAGTAATGTTTTTCAAGAAATATTTTTATATTTAACCTAATTTAAATGTTTTTAGAGGGATATTGAAATGGATATATACTTTCTATCATGATAATTTCAACTAAAAGTAGAAAAAATACAAAATTAAATAAAGAATATATATTTAGAATCATGGTATTTATAATGAGCTCATTGACCTATATAATAAATACAACAAGGTAGATGAGAGGAAGAATCAACCAATTGTACAATTGAAAAGGACTATCCTAACTGAGAATGGATCATTAATTTATTTTTTAAGGGAACTATTGTCTATGAAAAAAAGATAAAAAACAATTTTGTTATGGGAAAATTGTAATATAAAAGTATCTGATATATAGTTTAATAATTTTCCAAGTATTAAATACATTTAATTATTTTTATTTTCATACATGATCAAGAATAAAATCCCAAACCATATGAATTTTGATAAATATGTGATTAGGGTCTATTCATGGGTATCACTCCTATAAAAGAGGATATCAATACTATTACAAAAAAATTAAAAAAAACCATTTATTATTATGATGCTACTCTATTTTAATATTATTTGGTTTTATGAAAAGTAAAGGTTATGAAATTTCAAATTAATTATAATGTTGACGGTTATTTTGGACATATTATTAGTGGAGATTACATTTATAAAGAAACTAAATAAAACACTAATGAGGTTAGTAATTCAGTATATACCATTAATATGGTAACTATTAAGAATCCTATTATATAGATTATAAGGAGTATAAATAATATGGAAATAGAAAAAATAATTTTATATTAAGAAGCACCAGTTAATATATGAACCTTGGGGGTAATAAGTCACAATTATTTGGATTCTAAAATATAATCGAATATTATGGACGAATACCCTAAAAAATATTAGATTAATTATATGAAATAGAATATTGATAAAATAAATAGCAACAACCCTTGTGATCTCTATAAATGAATAAAACAGAAACATTACTGGTACTATGTTGGTGATTTGAAACATGATTAATTAAAGAGGTAATATCATGAGGAACCAAGTAATTTTATCTTCCAAAGTGTACTAAAAAGTAAAATGTTTTAATTTAGTGGATACATTTACTATATTATAATAGATGAAATTTTTTTATAATATTACATATATGGAATTCCAATAAGATAATAATGTTTATCAATTGTATTTGAAGTTGGAATTCATGAATGTTAAACTAGAAGGTGAAAATAATATATAGAAATCAAATGTATTCCAACTTCATAATTATGGATCTAGTATTTATGAGATAGATAAATTCATGTATGTATTAAATCAATTCACATTTTCTTTATATTTTATTCTAGATACTTTGTTAAAGGAAATAAATTTTATGAGTTTAAATATTGTGAAACAATCAAAATGTTAAGGAGAAATTAAAGACTCAAATAACAATTATTTTTTAAATTAATAATTTATTTTTTGATGGTGATGATGATAATAATTGTAGTGATTTTTTTACTGCAATGATCATAAGATTTTAAATTTCAATTCTTGGAGAGATAAAATTATTCTTAGGATTACATATATTACAATGGAAATATTATATATTTAGTTCTCAGAAGAAATATGTTCATAATTTTTTAAATAGGTTATCAATGGGGAACATGAAGGATGTGATCAGTTCCACTATTTTGGGAGTTAATAATTTAAAGGATGATGTAGTAAATATATAAATGAAAAGGAATTTTTAAGATTTAATGCAATCCGTATGTACTAGATATATTTGAGACCCTAATCATGTTTTTCCTGAAATTATTATATCAATTTCAGTATAACCCTAATGTTTCATAGTATTTAGAAGAAAAGTGGAAACCAAGGTATGATAAACCGTAATTTATATGATATTATTTATTATTTTAGAAATTGAAACCTTCATATATTTCTAATTTTCATGTTGATTGTTAAGGAAAGATTTGTGATTTGAAATATACATCAAGAGGATAATTATTTTTAATAAGTCAGTTTTTAGTAAGGAATTTTTAAAAATGAAATTTAGTGACATTATGTAATTCTAAGGATGAGAATATAATATCAACAAAAAACAACTCATATAATATATATGAAAACACAACTGCTAGATAATAAAGTTTATGTGAGGATACCTATTCTTATTGTTGTGATAATTGATAATCCAATAAAAAAATATAATTTAATTACATTTTAATGGTATTAAATGTTCATTTTTGATCTTTTGGGCCTGAGTTAGTGCATTTTCATTACGAACATTCATTCTCATCATTTGTGCACTTCATGCCTAATGTACACCAATTTAGGCCCAATGAGTAATCTAATTATATGGAATGTAATTATAAATATTTTAATTTGATATTTGGATAACAACATCTATACTTAAATTTGAAAATTCTTTATTCAGGGATCAATGGATGATTCATAAACGATGATGGAGATATTTGGAGATGAATGGAAGCAATTCTAGAGAAGTAAGATTGGACACCAGGCCACTTATGAGACCGTGGGTCCCCACATAAAGGTCTAATGAGTCTCAAATTTTTTTGGAGGATAGAATACATATAGAGGAACAAATCATTATTCAGGGTCTAGTGCTAATTCTGCTTCTATTGTGGTCATTAAGGTGGCCCAAGTTAGAGATAAAATTCTGGGCCAGATTCTGCGGCCCAGAAAAACATCCCACTAATTTGATCATATCTCGGAATCCACAACTCCAAATGGTCCCAAACATTACAGGCGATTATAAGACATACGAGGATCCATTTTCTTCATCAATGACCCACTCTTATTCGTTAATCTAGAAGGTCTTACAAGCGCTTCTGTTCGGTGAAGGAAAGCTGACTGCCACCTCGGGTCAATGGTGGAAAAATCAAATCTCCCTTACTTTCCACCATCCTATGGCCTACCAAAATTAATTGAGAAGACTTGGACTATTGGAGGCTAGACCCAAGGGATCAAAAATTCTTATTTAAGGCAGTGGTGTTGGAGGATTTAGAAATCTTTGGTGCTTTGTTCAATTGTAATGTTATGCATCAATTTTGTTGTCTCAAATTTGTCTTTCACATGTAAGTTGTTCAATTCACTTTAGTTTCATAATAAAATTTCTTATTCTTCTCTTATTTTGTTGTTCTTCATATCACTTTGATACCTTCGGATCATGGTGTGTATTTATTCACACCAAAACTTGTGAAATTATTCACACAACGGTGGAGTGATCATTTTATTTTTGTTGTTTTCTTTACTTCCCCATTTCCTCCCTCATGAGTCTACTTTCCGCTCCATTGAAACCATGAGATCAATGGTGGGATAACACACTTATGGATTGATCCATGGGTGTATCAAGGGGCTGGAATGGATGTTATTTATAACCCCATTAATGTATAATCACTTCTTAAATTGAGATTTTTATTTGATGATTTTTAAACTCCATCGTCCTTGTGGAATTTAAGGCCACACACTTCATGTGCTAATACGAACCTTTACCTTGATGTTCTCAAAACATTGACCCTTCAAGTGTATAGGTGATTAGTTTTAAAGGGTGTAGGAATTAAACCAGTAAGTGATGATGTTGTTTTATCTTCTTAAATGAATAAATCTCAAATATAAGAAATTGAAATATTTGAAAAGGAAATACGTCCAATCCACCCCAAGCGATAACCTAGGATCAACTCATTATTTTAAATTGAATTCACTTAAATCTGTTACATATCCTCTAAACTCATCTAAAATCAATCTATGTTGGCCCATTCATAGCTGAAATCATTCCATAGAATGTATGTGTCTATAGGTTACTTCTTAGGCCCCTGAGGATTCGACAACCCAAGCTAAACTACGAGGACCATCCTACCTTATTCTCTTGGGTAAATTTGAGCGAGAATAAAATTTTGGCACTATTGTCGGGGACCTAAGTAAGTTATGTTAGACACTAGCATCCTTTTATTAACCCACTCTTATATTCTCATCCCCTACCTCACTCCTATGGAAATCAATTTTGAACAAGCCCAAACATGGGGAACCTCTCCCTAAATTGATCACCCTACACCATGTGTGACATACAATGACCATCCTAGTTTCTACTAGAGGGATAACCAACAAACAATTTAGACACAATTTTTTACCTCCAATTCTCCATAAATCATTCCAAAATATATTGAGTTTCAATCCCCACAAAGCCAATTTGAACATCCTCCTATGCAATTTCAACAACATATTTATCCTCCAAGAATAGAGCATTTGTCTCAACCACTTATCCATCCTGATCCACATCAATTACTTGAAAAACTATTTATACAAATTTAGATAATGAATTTTAAGGTTTTATCATTAAGGTTAGAACTACAAAGCATTAATAATTGTCAGGAACCCATCAGTACACAAACTATCCCATCCATAACCTTATGTGAAGTGTCTAGTTTCCCACAAACCTCTCATGAATTTGCTGAAGAGAAAAAATTTGGACTTGTGGAAGATGAAGAGGTTCAAGGAATTGTTTATGGGTTTTTAAATTAAGAGGAAACTAATTTCATGTATTCACAAGATGGGAATTTGACATCGTGGATTGAGTCTCCTAAGTGTAACTCTGTTGATGATTTTTCAAAAACACCAATCACTGAACCACTGAGAGAAATAAAAAAAATTGAGTCCATGAGCATTCCTAGCACTATTCTTTCAATTTTTTTGGTTGAATCTTTCATTCAAATTGAAACAATTTTGTCACGAAATTTGGAAAATGAAACTATGTATGATTCAAATTCTCAACCGGTGTCTAAATTTCCTATCCAAACTGAGCTCAAAATCATTGTACTTCCTTCCCCACTCAAGTACCCTCTCATTTGTGTTAAGAAAGAGATTTGGGGATTCATTCATTCATCTCATGAAAACCAAAAAATAGGGGTTGATCTTTGATTTATTAGGAAAGAGTACAGAAGAAAAAAGATCAACCATTTCTGATATTCCTTGGATTTTTTCATTCATTTTAGAAAATAGGATTGTTCGTGAATAAAATTCCAAATATTCTTACCAAAAACAAGGGATACACATTCTCAATCATGTTGAAGTGTAGAAATATGAGGTCATTAAAATTTTTAAAGTTGGAATTGGCTAAGTTGGGGGGTTCAAGTCGAGCTAAAGACGTTAAATTAAGCGCTGCACGAGAGGCAACCCGTGTTTTTTAAGTTTCCAATCATTTTGTTATTCTAATAAACTTTATATTTTAAATAGGATTAATTAATAATTTTGATATATAATAAAAAAACATACTTTTGACCTGTTCTTCTATTATGAGTATGGATGGGTACGAAAGGGGAGCGTCATATTCATCCGTGTCACGTGGTGTGATCCTTGAGTAATACCTTACCCAGAAATTTAAAAAGAAGACAATGTATCATCAATTTATTTTGTTTTATTTTTATTATTTTATAGGTTAAGATAAAAATAATAAAAATATAATAAAAATATAATAATTAAAAAAGTGGACATGCCATAGGCCGTGGGGAAAACCCTATCACAACCAGAAAAGCCACGAGGACTCGAACCTGGTACCGAAGGGAGACAGGGACGCGCGCTTACCATTGACCTACGTCTTAATGTTCTTACTTATTCAATAATTTTTATATATATAATTATATTTTACTTATATATATATATAATGTTTTTTTGTTTGTTTTTTTCCTTTTTACACTAGGGAACTTTGCAGGAGACATGGATTTCAAAGGGCTAAATTCGAGCGGAAAGAACTTCAAACATCAACCACCAGGTGAATTCATTCCATGATCCTCATATTTCAATTTCCTTATTGAACTCCTCTTTTATTCCTCTACCCCATTATAAATTTTATTTTTATGAAACTAGGGATAGATTAATTCTAAGTTGGGGGGTGTGGAAATAAAATGTTTGTTAAAAAATCAATGATAAAAATAGAAGTAAAAGTCCTTTATCATTCATATAATAACATCTTTTATCAAATTAAAACTACATAGAAAATATCTTTTATTTCCTTGAATCTTAATTTAATTCATGATTAAGTATAAAATCATTGATTTTGGAAGTTTGGTTGTCCAATGAAAATTTTCATCATTTTGATTTTCATCCATTAAATAAAAATGCCACAATGCACGTCCTCTAGACTATGGGGTACTAATTTGAATTTTCGGGGTCCCATAATAAATAGCATAGGCTGGTTTGTTTTTTACGATTAATATGAGTATTCAAAAAAATAAAAAAATAAAAAAATAAAATAAAAAAATAAAAAATAATAATAATTTTTTTTGCATGTAGAGAAATGGATTGATAAAATGCGAGGGTTTTGGCAATTGGGGATCATGACTACAGAGTTGTCTAGCCCTGAGTTTTTCAATATATATCTATTTATGGTAATATGACATTGTTTTTGATTAAGTTAACTCGAGATGATTCTTGAGTATGTGGGCTTCACTTGGTGCCCAAAGGCCTTTGATCCTGGGAGTCAGCGGCAAAGTCTTGCTACATGGGTTAATTTGATTAACTGCAATCTCAATTAATATAGTAATATTGAAAAAACAATCCAAAAAAAGGAATGAAGAATACTCATATTAGGATTAAATGTGATTCCACCTAGCGCTTCCATGATTTCCCCCTTGAATGAAAATGAACCCCCATATCTATTGTGATTCACAACACATCATTAAACATAATTGAGTTGGATGAAGTATAATGATGGATTAAATAAAAGGAATGAGCTTGGGATTGGGATTTGCTTTTAAATTCATATTGTTTTAAATTATCTTGATAGGTTATAAAGATATATTTGTGTGCAGTTTACATTGTGAGCACTGTTTGTTATAATGTGTTTGAAGAAAGGAATTCAAATAAAATCATTGAATTATTTGCTTGGGACTAGAAAATCTCAAGTTGGGGGGTGTGATAATCCAATAAAAACATATATTTTAATTAAATTTTAATGGTATTAAATGTTCATTTTTGATCTTATGGGCCTGAGTTAGTGCATTTTCATTATGAACATTTATTCTCATCATTTGTGCACTTCATGCCTAATGTACACCAATTTAGGCCCAATGAGTCATCTAATTCTATGGAATGTAATTATAAATATTTTATTTTGATATTTTTAGAACTATATCTAAATTTAAATGTGAACATGTTTCATTCAGGGATCAATGGATGATTCATAAACGATGATGGAGATATTTGGAGATGAATGGAAGTAATTCTAGAGAAGGCAGATTGGACACCAGCCCACTTATGAGACTGTGGGGCCCAGGATAAAGGCCCAATGAGTCCAAATTGTTTTTGTAGCCTATAAGACATATATAGGAACAAATAATTATTCAGGATCTAGTACTAATTCTGCATCTATGGTGGCCATTAAGGCGGTCCAAGTTAGAGAAAAACTTCTGGGCCAGATTCTGTGTCCCAGAAAACACCATACTAATTTGATCATATATCGGAATCCACAACTCCAAATGGTCCCAAAGTTTACAGAAGATTATAAGACATCCGAGGATCCATTTTATTATTCTATGGCCCACTCTTATTCGTTCATCTAGATGGTCTTACAAGCGCTTCTGTGTGGTAAAGGAAAGCTTGCTGCCAGCTCGGGTCAAGGGTGGAAAAATCAACTCTTTCTTACTCTCCACCCTCCTATGGCCTACCACAATTAATTGAGAATACATGGACTGTTGGAGGATTGACCCAAGGGCTAAAAAATTTCTATTTAATGTAGTGGGGTTGGAGTATTTATAAAACATTGGTGCTTTGTTCAATTGTAATGTTATGGTACAATTTTGTTGTCTCAAATTTGTCTTTCACATGTAAGTTGATCAATTCACTTTAGTTTCTTAATAAAAGTTATTCTCATTCTCTTATTCAGTTGTTCTTCATATCACTTTGATACTTATGGGTAATGGTGTGAATTTATTCCACCAAACCTTGTGAAATTATTCACACAATGTTGGAGTGATCATTTTATTTTTGTTGTTTTCTTTACTTCTCTATTTCCTCCTTTATGAGTCTTCTTTCCGCTTCCATTGAAACCATGGGATCAATTGAGGACTAACCAACTTATGGGTTGACCCAACAGAGTAGAAAGGGGCTGGATTGGATGTTATTTAAAACCCCATTAATGTATAATCTCTTCTTAAATTGAGATTTTTATTTGATGATTTTTAAACTCCATCGTCCTTGTTGAATTTATGGCCACACACTTCATGTGCTAATAAAAACCTTTACCTTGAAGTGCTCAAAACATTGATCCTTCAAGTGTATAGGTGATTAGTATTAAAGGGTGTAGGAATTGAACTAGTAAGTGATGATATTTTTTTATCTTCTTAAATGAACACATCTCAAATATAATAAATTGAAATATTTGAAAAAGAAATACGTCCAATCCACCCCGAGCGATAACCTAGAATCAACTCATTCTATTAAATTGAATTCACTTAAATCTGTTAGATATACTCTAAACTCAACTAAAATCAATCTATGTTGGCCACTTCATATCCGAAAACATTCCATAGAGTGTACGTGTCTATAGGTTACTTCTTAGGTCCCTGAGGATTCGACAACCGAAGCTAAACTACAAGGACCGTCCTACCTTATTCTCTTTGGTAAATTTGAGCGAGAATCAATAATAAATACACCCTAAAACAATAAAATAATCCTATTAAATACTCAAGATCAAAGAACATAAATATTCTGAACTATTTTATAAAGTGGAATATGAATAAATTTATAAAATGGATTGAATAATTTATAATTATAGTGGAATTTTCAAGTGTTTTTAAAAAACATTTTCCGAGTGTGGTGTTTCATGAATTAATGTTTATGTTGATACTAAAACTGTTATCAAATCAAGAATGATGTGTTTCTATTTTTCCAAATTCCTATAAAATAATTAAATTATTTTTCAATTTTATATATGTATGAAAAATCTAGTAATTTTTCAATTAAATATAGAAGGAGATATTAAATGGAAAAAATTATTTTTTTGCTTCACGAATTATAATAATGATTCTATGTTACATATTTGAGCATGTATAAATGGAGATAAATATTTTACAGTGAAATTTGTGTTGTAAAATATTTATGGGGTATTTTTAAGTGACCATTATATTTTTCTTAAATGGGTAACATGATGTATTTAATCACCATAAATTCACCTCAATAATCATGAAGAATGATGAAAGGATGAAAATATGGCATGTCTAGTTCATGTATTACCATATTTTATGTTTTTTGTATATTTTTAGAAAAGGATAATATGATATCTCTATCATATATATGAATATGATACTAAATATTTATTTAAGGCTCAATATCACTTGGATATTTTTATTAAATATTTGAAAATGGTTACAAAATACCTTGAGTGTTATCAAACTCGCTTTGAGTATTTTACTACTTTTTTATCAATTTATTTATGTGAACATAAAAATAAATAATGAAGTAAGGTTATTTTAAAAGAAAATTTACTTCATATAATAAGTATTTAATAGTGATTTTAATCTCCTACTTTAGCGGTCTTCATCAAATTTAATTTCCACAACATGTTATTGGATAATATTATTGAAAATATAGATTATAGATTAATTGGTGTCACATGTTTTACTATTTAGGAAATAAATCACTTGATTCATATTCATGGTAAAATAAGTTGAATATAAAAAATGATTTTATATTTCCATAGTCATTACATAAGCCTTATTCAAATATTTGTTGAAGAATTTATTCATGATGTAACTTCTATTACAAAACTATGAAATGATGAAAACTCATTATCAAAACTTGATTGATAAAGTTGAATTATATTTCGTATTCCACTACATGTATGTGTTTTAGTGGTTATTTATTATAAAACGAAGACATATTACCATCAAATTTCACATGTTAAATGGAAATATTTTTTATTACTTATGTAGAATAAAGAAAAATATCCAAACATTGTGTTCCTTGTTCATTTCATTTTAAAAATATATAATGGGGTTTCTTTCATTTTTGAAATTATGAAAAGGGGGTTATTAAACAATTTTCATCTTTTAATATTTCATTAATCAGAAGGGATACCCTGATAACAAGGTCTACACCAAAATAAATGGAAAGTAATTCATTTCCCCATGGGTTGGAAACTATCACCTTGCATCATACAAGATAAGTGAGGGAACAATTTTTTCCACAAAAAAGAGGAAGAAATAGATTCAAATCAGTATACTAAAATAAAACTCCCAAAGTATACTATACCAAAAACTAAATGGGTCTAAAAACCCAAATAATAAATCATTAAAGTACCAAAATAGACACAATAAACAACCCAAGTCTAAATTGACCCAACACTCCAAGTCTATAGGATTAGTGACAACCACCAACTCAAAGGGGATCATTCCCCATACTTTAACATAGTAGAAGGAAATATAAAAATGCATAAACGATAAGGTATGGTGTGATCACAAAATTACAATATGGTCTCATTAAGTGTTCCATAATATGATTCCATAAAATTAAACCTAATCACAAATTCAATTTCAAATAAAACCAACATGGAAGTAAGATTTAATATTATGAAATCATATTAATAAATTCTTTAATATAAAAATTATATAAATCGACATGCAATGATAATGATGTACACAATAAAAGGAATATATATATATAAAAATAACATCAAGAAACATGGTCATCTTCCAAGAGGTATGAAAGTTTCTAGTTATGAGATCCTCATATAATCATATCAATAATCATGGAAATGTGCACAAACATCCCTCGGGATTAGGCTTAACAGGACAATCAAAACTCGATTGGGGATAAGAACCCCTGAATTGGGTTAATGTTAGAGTTTTAAATCATCAATCCATTTCTCGATAATTTCCATCCCATTATTTTCTCACCAAATAATATATTTAATACCTAGGATCTAATGTCCTCAATCAATCAATCAAAAATGTGAAAATTATTTTAAAACTATTTAAATTTCAATCACCTCACTTCCAGTTTCATTATGTAAATTTCTCTATAAAAACAAAACATGGGTTTTTAATCCATTCTTTCATTTTTTAAAGATAAAACCAATAATATTTTCTTATCAAATAAATTTAATACAATATTTTTAAAATAAAATGTATAATTCAATTATAATTTCAATCAGTGTCTTAAATATTCCCCAAATTCCAATTCCATTGGAATTAGGGATTTTCCCCGAAATCCACACCAAATATATTCAAATTATAATCAATATTTTAATGGGTTTTCATAAATTCAATTGAAATAAATTTAATTTAAACCATGAATATATATGTTTTATAACATTAAAAAACTCAATGGATACATTTATGTTTTTTTACAGAAGCATGTATCGCAACACCCGTAATGGGATTCACCAATGAAGAAAGTTTTTAACATAGATGAAGGAATCAAACCTATATTAAATATCCAAGAAAAATTAGTTTATACTCCTCAATAATAAGAAGACCTAAAAAACTATATTGAGTAGAAAATAAAATAGTGGTAGAGAATGAATAAGAGAAGATCTCCTACGAGGGAGGAATCAAACAACATTTTCCAGGCGTCAATCCACTTAGTAAGGGGTTTGCAGGAGAAACAAATAGTTATTGTGAGCCTCCAAGACCTATGAATTCATATAATCATTAGTTATGGTTGAGTGGGGATTCATATGGGGGTTTGGGAATTTTTGATAATTTTTGGGAAATAAAAAAGACTACGCACATTGTTAGCTAGACTAGGACGTGTGTTTGGTCAAACTATGAACCCTAACCATGATCCCCTATAATGGGGTGCATGGTTTATACTAGATTGTTGAACATTTTGTTAAACCATGCACCAACCATGAAAACACCAACTATTTGGGTTTTCACATTTTAACCTAGGTGGGCACATGATTTGGGAGAACTGTGTGCCAAATGTTCATAGCCTAGGAAGTTCCCAAATGTTTCAAATATTCACCTGAATAACCCCTCAACAAGACCCAACTAAATAATTTTCAATACTAAGGTCAAGGATTAACTTAAAAAAGTAATATTATGTTGTAAAAACCCCACCATAGAAAATTTCTATCTATAATAATTTTTTAAAGATGTATCCATGTTAAAAAGATAAGGCTACTAATCTTTTATTAGCGCATATCTCTCCCATGTATCTTGAATATCAAAACTATGATTCAATAGAACTTGAACCAAAGGAATCATTCTCCCATGAAGTACCTTTGTTTTAGAATAAACTATCAAGTCTGGATGCTTATTCATAGATAACTTAGGCTCAACATCAATATCACACTACATCAGAACATGAGATGGATCAGAAAAATATTTTCCAAATTGCGATACATGGACCACATTATCAGTTGATGTAATCTATGGTATAAGTTCTAAATGATAAGACACATTCCCCACCATCTCAACATCCTCAAAATTTCCTAAAAAATTAGGAGAAATAAACACTTTCCTCCCATTCCATCAATAAATCAAATGAGGTGAAACATTCAAGAAAACATAATCACCAACTAAAAATTATATAGGTCTATGATGAATATTAAAAAAATATTTATACCTGATCTATGTTATAAACATTATCGGACAAATCAAATGAATCATTTAAATAATCTTTGGTACCAAGCTCAGTCCAACCAATGAAGTTTCACCAATCTTAGACCAACACAACATTTATTTACACAACCTTCTATAAAGAGCCTCAAAAGGATCCAATATGATAACAAAAAAGTAACTATTGTTATAAGAAAACATAACCATACTTAAAGGGTCATCCCAAGCTCCACCAAAATCATGGACATAAGCGTGATTCATATTATCTTGTATCTATATAGCCATGTCCATCTGGACATCTATATATGGAAGGTATGTCACACTCACGCTAACATTATACCCTAGTTCCCCATATAGGATTCTCAAAAAGTGATAAGTAAAGTGGGTATCTCAATTAGAGACTATAATAGAGGGAACTATGTGAAAATAAAAAATAACACTCTTGTAAATATTTGTTTGCTCCTCAACAATGGTTTTATCAAGAATGGGTATAAAGGGAGCCTATTTGGCCATCTGATCAATCATAGGCCACATCAAATTCATCCTTCTTTGGGTATATGGAAAACCAACAAAAAATTCTATAGATATATCACCACACTTCCATGTTGGCATTGTAAGTGGATGAACAAAACCCAAAGCTCTCTAGTTCTCATCCTTGACCTATTGGTACACATAATAATGAGATAAAAATTCCGCAATTTCCCATCTGATACATGGCCACCAGAATAGATGCCTCATATCATAGAACATATTAATAGATCCTAGGTGCACAATACACTTGGAATTACGAAAACTACCTAATACATATTTCATCAAAAGAAAATGTACAATGTTTCGGTTTTGGAGACATAAGATACCCTCCTCGGAGAACAACCCCTTAGAAATAGTCTCCCCACTATAAAGAGAGTTCCTAAAGGTACAAGATTCATCATCAAGATACTGTTCCTAAAGAATCATCTTGAGGAGAGAAGAGGTCAACTGAACACTAACCAAAACAACCTCAACCACCATTTCTTAATCTCTTATACGAAAATTTATAAAAATCCATCATGTTCCACTCTTTAGATGATTCTTTCATATCTTGGGTCAGACATTTCCAGATCATTCCATCTACGAAAACATTCCCTTTCCATAGGGTACAAGTGATGTCAAAATCAGGATTTTGTTGTTACTCTACCCAGAACCTCCGGTAAAGATTCGTATCTTTTTTAGATAAGAAATAACTAAAACTATTGTGGTCAAAATAAATGGAATTATTTTCTATGAAAAGGTAATTCCACAAACTATTCAACGCATGCATCATAACTGTGTGGCCAAGGTCATGGGTTGGGTAATTCCTCCAATGTGACCTATGCCACCGAGATCCATAAGAGACGATGAGATCACCTGACATAAGAACACATCTCAATGCCAAACCTGATGCATCCTACAATACCACATTGCCTTGCCCAGCATTTAGATGAGTTAAAACTAGAGAAATACTAAATATATGTTTTATCTTTGTAAAATAATTATGAAATTTACCATCATAATAAAACATCACTCCCTTATGAGTGAGGGTAGTCATTAGAGATTGAAAATTGGAGAAATAACTTATGTTTTAGTGATAATATTCAGTTATACCCTAGAAGATCTAAATCTTGAAAACATTCCCAGTGTTTTCCCATGTCATAAAAGATTTTACGCTCTCAGGATCAATTAAGATACAATGTTATGATGCCCTGTATCATAAGATCATAACTTTGTGAATCCAATTTTTTTTCTATCAGTAGATTGGCTTAAATTTGGTGATTTCTAAGCTATTCTAGAACTGCTCTTATATGATGCTCAGGATCTAACATGGAATTAATGTAAAATAGGATTTCATCCACAATGACCATAATGAATGTATGAAGATAATCATGGATAATTCTATTAATAGAATACATAAAGAGTACAATAGCATTGGTTAGACAAAATGGCATGACATGGTACTCATAATGGGAACACCTAATCCAGAATGCATTTTTATAATTTTTTATTCCGTTATTCTCAACTATTGAAAACAATATCAAAGAAGAACCTTCTAAAACCAATTTCTCCTTTCCATCATTGTTTTTATTGATTTTGATAATCCACCTTTCAAGGGGTGAGGTGGAACCTTTACAAGGCTCGTAGGCGTAAGTATTACATAGCCCGTAGGCCTTAGAGGAATTCATTGCCCATAGGAATCAAACATTACATACAACCTAGAATAATTACTTGTAACTACTCCACCCCATGATCTTCCTCGTGAAATCAGCTCTCTATTTTCTGATGGCTATTCAGCTAGGCTTTCCTATGCAAGCACATGCTTGTCCTATGCATAGATAGGATTGTACGGATATTTGTTATTTATCATAATTTAGTTGAGCTTTTAGTAATTAACCAAACGGAGAAGTGACCTATCATCTTTATTATAAAAGTGAATAGGCACCACCCATGGTTAAAAACTGAGACATATAAATCCATTTTCTAGAATATTTTCCAACTCAATAATAAAATCTTTTATTTCTGTAATACCCCAAGATTCCATGATACGCTTCTCATTCAATAATGCAATAGCTTGCATTGTACGGAACATCGAGTTCTAACACACCGCAACTAATCAAAGTAGCCGTTATGAATAGTAATAACCACTTTTTAAATTTATAGAAATTTTATATTTCAAAATGGACTTCATTTTTGTATTCCTAATATTGAAATTAGCCTATGTTGAATTTTTTGCAATTTTCTGAGAAATTCAAAATTTTTATGAATAGTGAAAAATAATTAAAACAACTTTTTTAATAAAAATAATTTATAGTGATAAGTTATACCATTTAGTGGTTTTAAAGTATAATTAGAATATTTTTTTACCATTTTATCCAATGGTGTTCATTATAATTAATTTCACTTTGAAATTGGGCATGAACAATTGTCAATCTTTTGATATAAATTGTTTCCTAAAAACACACTATTTGTTGTGACAACGGGAATTAATTATAAAATTAATTAATGAAACTTATATGTTTGTAATTTTTTAAAATAGACATCATTTTTGAAATAGGAATATCAAATATAGCATAGGGTGAATTTTTAGGATTTTTCTGAAAAACTTCAATTTTTGATAAATAATGAAACCACTAAGTGGTACTTATAAAAACTGATTTTTCGTTTAAATGAAATTTTACCACTTCTATATTTTGAATTTTAAAAATCTGACATACATGGTTGTCATTAAGAAGTAAAATGTGGTTCAAGGTGATTAAAATAATTTTTGGTGAATAGTAACTTTTAAGTTTAATTAATCGCAATTAAAGGTAATTAGTGATATTTAAGGTAAAAATAGTATTATAAAAATATGGAATGACCTTTACACTTGTCCAAACACTATTTTATGTGTCATGGCCGACTAATAAAATCCATGGGTCAACTTGGGGACCCCATGGAGCCACTTTGGTAGGAAAAGGACATAAATAACTTTTTATTTAATGTTAAAATAAAAAGGTCACAAACAAGAATTGTTTTACTAAAACAATTTTTAAATGGGGTTATACAAGTCATATTTTTGACTATAAATATTCATTATAAATATAAACAGATTTCCTACATCATTATTTTTTTTTATAATTTTTAGACATTAAATAAATTAAATTATTTATGACATCATGATGATTCAGCGATGACCTCATTATTTAACGATTTAAATAAAATGGAAAGATAATGTAATATCTAAGACCTAAATATGTCAAAAACCTATTGGATGCGTGGATTTAGAACCCTTATCACCTTATCCTCGAATTATATAAGTGTGGGACCTCTAAAATCCGAAACTCATTTTATAATAAAGTGACTTTTCTTTACTTTCCAAGAGTGCCCCTCCTGTCCTCTTATAAAAGGTCCCCACCTCTACCACCTCATTCACACTTTCAAACCATTTGGCTCGGCCAAACTCTGCCCAAATACTCTCCCAACATCCCCCTATTACTCCTAGAAGCCTCACTTTGGGTAGAACTCTTCCCAAGGAAGCCTTTGGCTCAAATCAAAAGAGTTACCCGATTTTAAGGTAATGTCTTCTCTTATGTTATTTTGTTTTATTTTGCTTCTCCAACCCCATAACCTCTTTTTATTCATTTCTTTTGTAACAACACCAGAATACTCAATATACTAGGATGTTGTTATAAGAAGGATTCGAGCTACACTTAGACACACCTATATCTAATGGTTAAAGAACATACGGTTTCTGTGGATGGGGAATTTCTGCCTCACAAAACGATGATTGTTCAACACTCATAAAACACCTTCAAAGGTGGACATTAATGTGTCACTCTATTTATAAATGATATATAATATGTTTATGTTTTACTTAAGGATCTTTATTTTTCATTTATTGCATACCTTTATTATTTCCATTATGGGTAAACGTGATATTTTCATTTTAGGAAGTACGGACTACCGCCCCCTCAAAGTGATTTGAATCGTTAATACCATATGTGGGATGTATAAAGGACGGAGTAAATGATATTATATATGATGTTATACTGGAATTATAATATATCTTTATATCATTATGATATCATTAAATACTAAATAGAAATTAAAGTAGCGTTCATGCGTACGTACGACTTACCGTCTTCATGAATGGTGCATTTCATTTCTTACCTCTAAACGTTATGGAATATTATAAATGCATGTATATAAAGGATATATATTATATATATGATATCTATATCATGAATTTCATTCTGGATATAATGGATATATCACCACATGAACAACTTTTAATTATAAGAATTTTATTTTTGACTCAAGTACCTAAGATCAAAAAAATCACCGTTATAAACATTAATAATTACATAATGTTCATAACATGGTAATAAGGGATATAAAAGGAATAATGAACATGAAAAAGGTTATTAAGTAAATAGAAATTAACTCTAGTTTATTATTCAGGAGGTTAAAGAATGGTCGAGTCAGGACAAGACGCAAGGTAAGGGAACTTCTTAACCAAATTTCCATTCTTTGGGTTAATCTCCTACTTTCAAATTATGTTATGATATTATTATGTACTATCTTGTATTTTTACATTCATTATGTGTAATTATATTGAATACATATAATAGATCTATGTTATTTTAAAAATGATCTTTTTAAGGACTTCATCTCAATCTCCTTTCATTGAGGCATATTTTGTTTTATACATAAATTTCTTTTATACGGTGTATAAACCCCTTTGACTTTTACATTTATTCAAAAGGAATCTTTTTTATACAAAGAGTTTTACTAAACGACAAGAAGGGAATGTTTTTCTTTCCGTACATATGCGGCGACAACAACTTCTCCGCCGCCGTGACCATTATTTGAGTTTCGGCTTCCTCTACAAGCCGTAACTTTTTTTTAATGAAAAATAAATACAAAGTTTTATCATTCTTTTATTTTGGTATTGAAAATGGGTTCGAAATCATTTTTACTATATCAATGTGTTGTATTGATATCTTGTGATTGAAGCGTGGAAATGTTATGTTTCCTTTATGCATGTTTTATGTGATACAATTATGTTATGGTTTATGATATGTTTAAACATATTCATATGAGGAATGCATTGGAATTAATAAGTGACGGGTGGAGCCCGCTATAGCTCCTCGATGCATCGGTAGGTCTCATGAGACAAACTAGTGTCTTGGCACGAGGCCTTGACAAAATCTTATTTGTGGTCTTGGCACGAGGCCTTGGCTACGCGGTTATGATAGTCTGGCATTATGCATTCCATCATTATGAAAGTGGTTATTGATATTGCATGTGATTATTCGACCAGTAGAATATCCATGTGAAGAAGTGAATGGCATTATCTCATTTTACTTTTGCCGTATTATGTTGAAGTTAAAGTTTAAAAGGATTTTGTTTTAGTTATACATTGCCTTAAATGTTTATGTTTATTGATGAAAGCTTCCGCTATATTGTTATCCTTACTGAGAATCTGAGCTCATCCCTTTCAATGTTTTAATATTTTCCAGGATGTGAAGAAGTATTTTATGAATGACCTGCAGGGATAGTCAGAAGAGGATAAGAGTGTGGACTATGAAGACTTTGTTATTAGTTTTTCATTTTATGATGTAATGTAAGACTTATGAATGTATCTAGTGTTTCCAAGGCTACTAAACTAATCGGTCTTTCGAGACTTGATCACTTGTGATCATGACAATGTTACGAAGTAATGCACCGACTCTGGGTAGCTGGGGTTGGGGCGTTACAGTTGGTATCAGAGGCAGTTTAGTACTAACCTTGGAAGCTAGATTTAGATAAACTCTGATTAGAGCACATAGCCCGAAGATAGACTTTAAGTATTAGTATAGAAGAACTTCCTAGAATTTTGGTATTATAGAGATTTTGTGAGTTTTCCAAGCGATACATCCCGGTATGGATACGAGCAGGTAGAGGCGGCTCTGGCACAGATGTACCTAGGGGTAAAACCCGAAATACCACTTTGAGCTAGACTCAAACGGGAACTGGTGCACGACAAAGGGCCTTGTTGCACTCCTGGTTATGACACTCCCGGGGGATATGCTTTGGATAATTATCATTTTCTTTATAAACCACTATGAAGGGTTATGAGTATATACTTCCTCAAAGAAAACATTTTTATGGATTATATCCATAAATAGTTCAATTTATGTTAAGTATTTTATAAGTATGGAATTATGTATTTTGATTCATAAAATAATCTAGTTTATGCCATTGTATAGAAATGGTGCCTAGTGGAAGGAATGGAAACCGTATCAATGCACGCACTCCGTGTAGGGATTTCCCTTCTGCTCAAGATAATTATTGTAGATCTGGAGATACAACTGGTGCTGATCAACTTATTACCATACTGGGACAACTCACTCAAGTTACGAATAATAACCTTACTCGTATGGATCACCCTGATCCACAATGTGGAGGATCAATGTTAGACCGCTTCATGAGGCAACAACCGCCAAAATTTAATGGGGGTACAAATCCATTAGTAGTTGAGCAATGGATAAACTCTATAGAGAAAATATTCCATGCCTTGGGGAGTAGCGAAAGGGAGAAGGTTGTCATGGAAGTTTACCACCTCACTAGAGATGCCGATCAGTGGTGGTCACTGATTCAAAACACAAAGGAATATGATGACGTATCAAATATGGAATGGAGGGAGTTAAAAGAGCTTTTCCTAGAAAAATACTATACTCGTGACCATCGAGAAGATATGGAAAGACAATTTTTGAGTCTGAGACAAAAGGAGGATGAGAATGTCGCAAAGTATGAGGCCAACTTTACAAGGTTAGAGAGGAATGCTGCAGATTATATACGTAACCCAAGAAGTAATATTGATCATTTCTTTGATGGGTTAAAAGCATTTCTCTGTCGAGCATTAGTCTCACAAACCTTCTTTTCATATGAAGATGTTTTCTCGTGTTCTATCAAGATAGAAAAGGAATTCTCTAAGTCTTATGACAACAAAGTAAAGCAAGAGAAGAAGAGAACGGTGGAACAAGAGACAGATAAATGGAAAAAGGGAAATAAGGATCTTCAATTATGTGATAATTGTGGGAAGAATCACCCTGGTACTTGCCTAAAAGGAATGGGAGTTTGTTATAAATGTGGGGAAAAAGGTCACCAGGCGCGTGATTGCAAGGGAAAGAAAGAGGCTATCAATGTTGAATGCTATAATTGTAGGGAAATGGGGCATTATGCAAATGAATGTCCTAAGTGTCAGTGAAATTTACCTCAGAAAAGGCCAAGGGATCAAGGACAATCTTATGCTGTTACTACTGTTGAAGAAGAATAACTAATGTATTGGTGCTTTTAGACTCATGGATTATATTCTGGTTATTAGAATAATGTGATATATTTATAAGGATTGTACTACAATACTTGTTTATTTCACTAAGGTTTTAATATGATGAAGGTAATTATATTTTTAGTATGTGACAATAAGAGAAACTTTACTTTGTTTGGGGAATCTGATAAATTGATTTTGGAATTAAGAGACATTTTAGAGAAAGTCTGGAAAGAGGTATTTTGGATAACTATAAAGGTTGGAGTGGATTAAGTTGATCTTTGGATAGTATTGTTTAAGGTTAAAAAAATTTTGAATATTATTTTTGGAATATTATAATACTATAGTTTTAGGAAAAGGACAACCTGCAGGGTGGGGCATAACCCGTTGCGTCGGACAAAGCTGCAGGAATCGAACCCACAACCATAGTGCGACATGCCTTTATTTCCTACCACTAGCCTACATGAAGTCCCTGGTAATTACAAAATAATTTTACTAATCTAAATCGTATGTGTTAACATTTGGAACCTTATATAATTAGGATAAGTATAATATTTTTTGAGTTCTATTATCTTTTTGAGTGAAAGATGAGGTGAAGGTTGAAAGTCTAATTTTCAAGCATAAATATATATATACCTATCTCTTATTCAATGAATAAATTAATTCTTAAACTTTAGTAAAGGGATATTAAAACAAAAAAATGTGTTATCCTAATACCTTATGTCTTGTTGAACTGATGATATTTTAAATCAACATAGATTGAAGGATTTGAGGCCCTCAATTTCACAGTTGATTGTGATTGATTACCTCAATCACTCTCAACAAATAATTACGTTTTCCCTCCAATTATATGTCTCTAATTTCCACCAATGTTCTCCTAATAGAGATCATAATTGGGTGATGACTTTTTCATTTCCCTTTCCCTCTTATTACGACTAAATTTTATTAATCTTATTTCCGATGTGGGTTTTCCACAAAGGTATTTTCTCTTTTAAACCTTTTATTTTCAAATAAAAATTTCAAATTGTGAGGACGCAATTTATTGAAGGAGGGGATAATGTAACACCCCGAGCTTCCATGATACGCTTCTCATTCAATAATGCAATAGCTTGCATTGTACGCAACTTCAAGTTCTAACACAACGCAACTAATCAAAGTAGCCGTTATGAATAGTAATTACCACTTTTTAAATTTATATAAATTTTATATTTCAAAATGGACTTCATTTTTGTATTCCTAATATTGAAATTACCCTATGTTGAATTTTTTGTAATTTTCTGAGAACATCCAATTTTTTATGAATAGTGAAAAATACATAAAACAAATTTTTTAATCAAAATAATTTATAGTGATAAGTTATACTATTGAGTGGTTTTAAAGTATAATTAGAATATATTTTTACCATTTTATCCAATGGGGTTCATTAGAATTAATTTCACTTTGAAATTGGGCATGAACAATTGTCAATCTTTTGATATAAATTGTTTATTAAAAACACGCTATTTGTTGTGACAACGGGAATTAATTATAAAATTAATTAATGCAACTTATATGTTTGTAATTTTTTAAAATAGTCATCATTTTTGAAATCAGAATATCAAATATTTCTTAGGGTAAATTTTTGGGATTTTTCTGAAAAACTTCGATTTTTGATAAATAGTGAAACCACTAAGTGGTACTTATAAAAACTGATTTTTCGTTTAAATGAAAATTTACCACTTCTGTATTTTGAATTTTAAAAATCCGACATACATGGTTGTCATTAAGAAGTAAAATGTGGTTCAATTAGATTAAAATAATTTTTGCTGAATAGTAACTTTTAAGTTTAATTATTCGCGATTAAAGGTAATTAGTGAAATTTAAGGTAAAAATAGTATTAAAAAAATATGGAATGACCTTTACACTTGTAAAACCACTATTTTATGTGTCATGGCCGACCAAGACAATCCATGGGTCAACTTGGGGACCCCATGGAGCCACTTTGGTAGGAAAAGGACATAAATAACTTTTTATTTAATGTTAAAATAAAAAGGTCACAAACAAGAATTGTTTTACTAAAACAATTTTTAAATGGGCTTATACAAGTCATATTTTTGACTATAAATATTCATTAGAAAGCTAAACAGATTTCCTACATCATGATATTTTTTTATGATTTTTAGACATTAAATAAATTAAATTATTTATGACATCATGATGATGCAGCGATGACCTCATTATTTAACGATTTAAATAAAATGGAAAGATAATGTAATATATAAGACCTACACATGTCCAAAACCTATTGGATGGGTGGATTTAGAACCCTTATCACCTTAGCCTCGAATTATATAAGTTTGATACCTCTAAAATCCGAAACTCATTTATTAATAAAGTGACTTTTCTTTACTTTCCAAGAGTGCCCCTCCTCTGCTCTTATAAAAGGCCCCCACCTCTACCACCACATTCACACTTTCAAACCATTTGGCTCGGCCAACCTCTACCCAAATACTCTCCCAACATCCTCCTATTACTCATAGAAGCCTCACTTTGGGTAGAAATCTTCCCAAGAAGCCTTTGGATCAAATCAAAACAGTTACCCGATTTTAAGGTAATGTCTTCTCTTATGTTATTTTGTTTCATTTTGCTTCTCCAACCCCATAAAATCTTTTTATTCATTTCTTTTGTAACAAAACCAGTATACTAAATATACTAGGATGTTTTTATAAGAAGGATTCGAGATACACTTACACACACCTACATCTAATGGTTAAAGAACATACGGTTTCTGTGGATGGCGAATTTCTGCCTCACGAAACGATGATTGTTCAACACTCATAAAACACCTTCAAAGGTGGACATTAAGATGTAACTCTATTTATAAATGATATATAATATGTTTATGTTTTACATAAGGTTCTGTATTTTTCATTTATTGCATAACTTTATTATTTCCATTATGGGTAAACGTGATATGTTCATTTTAGGAAGTCCGGACTACCGCCCCCTCAAAGTGATTTGAATCGTTAATACCATATGTGGGATGTATAAAGGATGGAGTAAATGATATTATATATGATGTTATACTGGAATTATAATATACCTTTATATCTTTATTATTTCATTAAATACAAAATAGAATTGAAAGTAGCGTTCATGCGTACGTACGACTTACCGTCTCCATGAATGGTGCATTTCATTTCTTACCTCTAAACGTTATGGAATATTATAAATGCATGTATATACTGGATATATATGAGATATATGATATCTATATCATGAATGTAATTCTGGATATAATGGATATATCACCACATGAAAAACTTGTAATTATAAGAATTTTATTTTTGACTCAAGTACCTAAGATCGACAAAATGACCGTTATAAACATTAATAATTACATAATGTTCATAACATGGTAATAAGGGATATAAAAGGAATAATGAACATGAAAAAGGTTCTTAAGTAAATAGAAATTAGCTCTAGTTTATTATACAGGAGGTTAAAGAAAGGTCGAGTTAGGACAAGATGCAAGGTAAGGGAACTTCTTAACCCAATTTCCATTCTTTGGGTTAATCTCCTACTTTCAAATTATGTTATGATATTATTATGTCCTATCTTGTATTTGTACATTCTTTATGTGTAATTATATTGAATACACATAATAGATCTATGTTATTTTAAAAATGATCTTTTTAAGGACTTCGTCTCAATCTCCTTTCATTGAGGCATATTTTGTTTTATACACAAATTTCATTTATACAGTGTATAAACCCCTTTGACTTTTACATTTATTCAAAAGGAATATTTTTTATACGAAGCGTTTTACTAAACGACAAAAGGGAATTTTTTTCTTTCCGTACATATGCGGTGACAACGACTTCTCCGCCGCTGTGACCATTATTTGAGTTTCGGCTTCCTCTACAAGCCATAACTTTTTTTTAATGAAAAATAAATACAAAGTTTTAACATTCTATTATTTTGGTATTGAAAATGGTTTTGAAAGCATTTTTACTATATCAATGTGTTGTATTGATATCTTGTGATTGAAGTGTGGAAATGTTATGTTTCCTTTATGCATGTTTTATGTGATACGATTTTGGTATGGTTTATGATATGTTTAAACCTATTCATATGAGGAATGCATTGGACTTAATAAGTGACGGGTGGAGCCCTCTATAGCTTCTCGATGCATCGGTAGGTCTCATGAGACAAACTAGTGTCTTGGCACGAGGCCTTGAGAAAATCTTATTTGTGGTCTTGGCACGAGGCCTTGGCTACGCGGTTATGATAGTCTGGCATTATGAATTCCATCATTATGAAAGTGGTTATTGATATTGATGTGATTATTCGACCAGTAGAATATCCATGTGAAGAAGTGAATGAAATTATCTCATTTTACTTTTGCCATATTATGTTGAAGTTAAAGTTTAAAAGGATTTAGTTTTAGTTATACATTTCCTTAAATGTTTATGTTTATTGATGAAAGATTTCGCTATATTGTTATCCTTACTGAGCATCTGAGCTCACCCCTTTCAATGTTTTAATATTTTCCAGGATGTGAAGAAGTATTTTTTGAATGACCTGTAGGGATAGTCAGAAGAGGATATGAGTGTGGACTATGAAGACTTTGTTATTAGTTTTTCACTTTATGATGTAATGTAAGACTTATGAATGTATCTAGTGTTTCCAAGTCTACTAAACTAATCGGTCTTTCGAGACTTGATCTCTTGTGATCATGCTAATGTTACGAAGTAATGCACCGACTCTGGGTAGCTGGGGTTGGCGCATTACAATTTCAGTCAGCTCCATATGGTAGGAATGTATAGACACTAGTTGAGTACCTTACACTAAATCAATTTAAAACTCTACCTCCCTTTCTAGTAGATAACTAGAGAATTCAGAAGGAAAAGCATTGGGAAAATTGAAAAAATAATAGGGAGCCAATTACTAATTTATATTCCCACTCCAGATCAAATGTAAACATAGATATTACTTTCCCCAAATCTGGATAAGAAGGTAAGACTCTACTTGACCTTGGGTCCCATTCTCCTTGAATTATATGGTACACCCCATCAGGTGAAGTAATGTAGGCCCATCAAAGAAAAAAAATCAATTTGGTATTTATTAGAAATGATATAATCCATACTAAAATTACATAAATAGGTTTCATGTTGAGGACAAGAAAAATCAAAGTGACATCAATCTGTGGTAAAGAGAACACATAAGTAGGGCAACGAGGACCCTGTCCTCTCTTAATTGTTAGGGGTGTAGTAATATCCATCATGTAAGATAAATGATCCGTATAAAGATTTATTATATTCATAATATGAGTTGAATTAAATGAATGAGATTCACTAGTATCAAATAAAAAAATAGCTAAATATGAGGAAATAGTATTGGTACCTCTCATAGTTGCTAGACCCATATATTCTTCCTCTAGAGACTCTTCCACTACATGAAGAAGGTTCATTCTAGATCCCAATGGATGGAACCCCTTCGTTCTTGAACCATATGATTTCACCACATTAATATTTGGAATTGATGATTCATATCCACTACATGGAGTAGAATATAAATAAAAAAACTTCATTAATTGACAATATAATCTTTAGGAATTATATATATTTGGTGCCTCATTGAAAACATATTTTGGGTGGATAGGGTTTACACACTTGTAGAAAATAAAATGGACTCTTCCTGTCACTAAAGGAGGTATTGATGAACCCAACTATCTATAACTACCACAAGACTCATAAAACATCCTCCTTCCATCTAAGGCACTTATAATACTACCACTAGGAGAAAAATAAACCCCATTAACCCATAATTAACAGGAAGATCAAGCTCAACCATCAGTGCTCTATCTATTACAACAAAATAATATTAGAAATTCAGAAATAAAACCATAAAACGAATAATATAACAAATACCCAGATCAAATTGGTTTGTCTTTATCTTCTTATTCGATACAATATCATGTGGGAACTACGAAATCTCAGTGAACTAGTTCACATACTCTGTCACAATCCTATCAAACTAATCAAGATTGAAAAACTGCCTAGCCTTATCCAACAAAATATATTATAGATATAATTTGTTAATGAAAGTAACTTTAATGTCCCTCTAATATAACCCATCATGGTTCTTCACCATCACTATTGTGTCCCACCATATCCTTCTAGGTCCCACAAGCTTAAGGTTAGCACATTTCACCTTAATTGTTTTGTGAGTTTCAAGAAATTAAAAGATAAGTTATATCTTTTTAAGCCATTACTAAACATATAAAAGATCATTTGAACCTAGGAATGAATGTGGATTATAATTAACAAACTTCTTAACATGATTCCAAAATTGAAATCTATGATGTTATACAGCTGAAGGCTAAATGAGAAAGGGTGTCGGTGCCTGTCCCAAAGCTTGGACAACATCCACAATAAGAACAACCAGATCCTAGTCCATGGGAGGATTCACTCACTATGGATTATTAAAATATATCTCTTAGACACTATTTTCATGTCATCTTGGAGACATGATGATAAACAACATCAGTAGACAACATTAAAGACATCATATGATTACTCAAATCAACGCTCTAATAAGATTATCATATACATTCATCATAAAAAATAGAGAAATAAGATTTTGATTAAAATATATCCAAATAAAATATAGGGAAAATATTAAAACTAATCCTTAATATGTCTTTCCCAAACCACCCTTAGTGACTTAAGGCTCATTATCATGAGAGCAGGCTAGACACTCATTTGAAACAACCTCCTATGTCCCGAAATATTTAAAACTACTTATTGACATCAAGGAATGATTCTTAACCATAAAATAATACCACTTTGTCACGATCCAACCCGGATATCCTAGTACCCTGATAACTAAGCTGAAACTGATATAGACTTAAAGGTGTTTTCGATCTCCATGGGTTGCTGACTGTCAGCAGACATGATATAAGTTAAGAGTGGGAACAGTTTGTTTCAGAAAAATGTGAATGAAACTGATACCAATCAAAATGCTCAAATAAAACTCCCAAAAGAGACTATACCAGAAACCAAAAAAGTCTAAAAAAACCCAAATTGTACAAAATAAATTTACCAAAATAGAAAAGATAAGAAACACATGTTCCAACAAAAAAAATCCAACTCAATAGGATTAGTGACAACCACCACCCCCAAGTGGTGATTTCCGCTTGGTCAAAAAAAGCATAAGGAAATCTATAAACACCAAAAGGAAAATGTATGGTGTCACATAAAATTCCCTGTATGGACACACCAAGTTCTCCATAATAATATAAAATAAAAATAAACCTAATCACATTTTCAATTTCAAATAAAATATACATAGAAGTAAAATTTCATACATAAAAAAACACACTTTCATTTAAAAATATAGAAAAATTTAAAATAGTATCATAAGTAAACATTTTATACAAAACAATTTATAGAAATCAATAGGAATGGATAAAGGTATATATATATATATATATATCAAAAAAACCACTGCAAGAAACATGGTCATTTTCTAAGAGGTACGATTGATTCTAGTTATGTCATCCTCACACACTCATAAAAGTGATCAATATAATGTGAAAACACGTTCCGTAGTCTTAGGCCAAATGGGACTCATCAATATCCCAATGGGGATAATATTCTCCAAACCAAGTTAATTTGACAGTTGTAAATCATCAATTTGTTGTAATAAAATTAGAATCTTAGCATGTTTATACTAAATAACTTACTAACATTATAGTATCTCATGTTCTCAATCAATCAATCAACAATGAGAAAATTATTTTTTAAAAGTTTAAAATACAATCACCCCATTCCAGTTTCAATATACCCATTACACACTAAAAAAACACAGGCATTAATAATTTAATTAATTTTTCAAGATAAAAATAATCATATGTTCTCATAAAATCAATTTAATCCATTGATGAAAATCTTAAATTATATAACTATTTCCATAAATTTTAAAAATACACCCCAAATTCTAATTTCATTAGAATTGAGGATTATTATCAAAATCCAGACCAAATCTATTAAAATTAAAATCTTTCTGAAAATTAATTTCCATAAATTCAATTGAAATCAATTTGATTTCAAAACATTAACTTCAAGGGTTTATAACATGTAAAAACTTAATTTAAGCACCTAATTTTTTCATGGCAACACATATCTTTTCACCCACAATGGGATACAACAATGAAGAATATTAGCAAGAATGATTAAGGAATACAAACAAAATTCAAGAACCAAGAAAATTTATTTTAGACCCATACAAAATTAGATGATTTAAAAACCCTATGAAGGAGAGAAGAAGAGAGTGGTAGAGAAGAAACGAGATAAGATATCATACTAGAGAGTAATCAAATGACATTATCCATGTTTATAGATTAATCAAAAGGGGTTTGAAGGAGACAAAAATTGTTCTTGGGAGCCTCTTGGACCTAGTAATTCCTTAAATCCTAAGTTATGGTCGATCGATGGTTCATATGGGGGTTTGTGAATTTTTTCTTCAATTTTATGGAATTTAAAAGTCCACACATATTGTTAGCTGGGGGCATATTTTTTATCATACCATGTGCCCTAACCATGCACCCCTATGATAGGGTGTATGGTTTGTAATAGGTGGGTGAAATTTTTTTCAAACCATGAAGAAACTTTAAAATACACCACTATTTGGGTTTTCATAGTTTACCATGGGTGGTGCATGATTTGGGAAAACCATGAAACAACTGTGAACATCCCAAAAAGTTTCAATATTTTTTAATTTTTCACTTGAAATACAAATTAATTAGACCCAAAAAAAATAATGTTCAAAAATGAGGGTCTAGAAGTTCCTAAAAATAGTAAGAGGATATTATATAAGCGTATCCATTAGATAGAGAGGAAGAATTATAATATTTGGGGATTAGTATTAATTTGAAAAAAATTAAAGAGGAAGATCTTATTTGATGAATTCAATTTTATAAAGATAGGGACAATAGAATTTCACAGGATGTGATATTTTCTATTCATATATTGTATTATTTAATCCTTAAAAAATATTTTACACATTCATATAGTATAATAACGATTTTACTAAGTATTTTATAAATTATTTCATACTCAATACCCTTTCAATTATGGGGGTGGGGATATTTTTTATCAGGACACACATCGTTATACATGGGGTTCAATGGAGAGATGATATACTCTTGTATTGACTTCCTTGAAGAGTGAAACCTGATTTCATGGATAACACCACACATTCTAGGGGTAGTCACTCACATTGGTTACGAAAATATGTAAAAAATCCACTTTCCCATTCTTCATGTAATTAAGTTATTTAATCTATTATTAGGGGAAAAGAATAATTCTATTTTTGGATCATATAATAATAATTTCTAAACTTTTTTATTGATTTAGGTGTAATGTTTTATCCATAAAAAGATGTTATGTGTGCAGATCAGATCGATATTAAATATAGAATAATGGGGATATATAATTTTCTTTTTGGAATGAGGTGTTAGTTAATAGTTTTAACTAATTAAAATAAAAATAGAGGGATTTATTTATAATGTGACTGATAATAGGAAAAATTAAAAATGAGTTAAAATTATTAGATATTCTGATGATTGATCTTGTTTTAGTGGTGACTATGTAGTATCACACAAGATTCTATTGAAAACTCCTCCCTTTTATGCTTATAAATGTAGGACCACAATCATGAAACTACTACACATGTTTTTCTATGAAAATGCATAGTAATTAAACAATGATAATTATTAATTTCCACCCCTTATAATATATATGAGAGTGTATTTATAAATTAATAAATTATCCAATAAAACATATAACAACAATTACATAGGAATCACATAATTGAGAGATGTAGATCCTAAAAAATTGATGATGTGCCTTTGTCCTTTACACACATGCCAATGATTAATAACACTTCAATACTAATAAATCATGTTATGTCATATTCAAGTCTGACTGAATGGATGGTTAAATGATATGAGAAACCATAGAAATAATAAACTAACATAAAAATATTTCTTATAATCACTTTCAACCATGAACTATATAGTTCTAAATTGAGAAAAAAATAGAAGAAGAATGGAATTACATAAATGTAACGTAAGCATGTATATGGCTCTCCCTCTACCAGATCAATCACAAAGGAGGCACTTAACCCTCCAAATGATTTCTCATATCCATAGATATTTCGCTAATGGCTAAGAAATAAAAAAAATATAATTTACCCAAGAGATACTATATGATGTATTATATCATTCATTTGTCTATCTTCCTCCCTAACTAGGATAATATCATGTTTCATTGATATAATTAGATTAGATCAATGTGGTATATATAATATTCTTAAATGTGGACCTCTATCTCCCATAACCATAACTGAATTCCCCCTCCAATAGATATTATGACACTTGTAAAAATAATAACATATATTCTAGATTTTTATACACTATATGAATGTAATTTTCACATGGTCCAAACCTTATTTTCAAATAATCTACTTGGGTGATTTATCTATCAATGCATCATTCCCCATTATTTAAATTTAATTGTTCATTTATGATTATTATTATATGTTTTTGGGGACATATGAGCTCTTAAGAAACAAATATGGTATTTTAGTGAAGTTATTCAACAAATTGCTTAGTATTTATCCCTAAGTATATAGTATTACAAAAGTATCAGGCAATTAGGTATGACATAGAATTGGTAGGGAAACACAATATGGGATTTCCCCTCCTTGATGATGTTGGGATATAGATGAAAAATATCATTGGATCATTATATGGAATTGATTTATTCACACTTAGTCACAAAATAATTGATATAGAATTATAGTTCTATCTCCATATTTAGATGAGAGAAATCTTACATTGACTATTGAAAAAAGCTTTGGTTGCATCACGGGTTTCATCAACAAACAAATGGTGATTAACAAATAACAAATTATTGATATAAAAAATGGTATAAAATATAACTATATTTATTTGACTTCATCATTTTTATTGGACCATGGAATTAAATTTAAGAGGGGTTTAATGTTAAATAGATGAATACGAGGTGTCACTCTAAAGGGATGGTACGTTGAGAGTTCCTCTCCCAGATAGTATCGAGGTTTGTGCAATCTTGTATAGTTAAGACATTATCCATTGATAGAATATGTAAAATGATAATAATGATCATTATGTTTCTATGAATTCTCAAGGTCTACCATGATGTTCCATTTATTCTAAAACAAATGTTTTTTATTCTATCTTTATAGTTCCTCGAACTATTTATACCTTCATATTTGATTATGTTGAATCATTGGTGACTTAGAGTGACTACAAGGTATAAAATGTTACAATATTATATTCTAGATATACTTTTTAGTCTTCATGTAAAACCCTTATATTTTTAGGAGAACTATATTCAATATCAAATAAAATAGAAAATACAAATTCTAAACAAACAATGAATTGCTATTATTTAAATATGACCTTTATAACATACTGATTAAATTGGAGAGTATGATTAAGATAAAAAAATTTAAGAAATTCAAATAAAATAAATAAAAAATATAAATATATGTATAAATTCTTAGTAAATAATCCTTAATTTTAGTAAAGTCATTTTAATCTTCAAAAATACATTTTATTCCAAATATTTTTTATGAAATGTTTTGATAGAATATTATAATTATTTCATAAATCTTTTATAAAATAAATTTTAAAAAATTAACATCATTTTTGAAATCATCATATCAAAATTAACTTAGGGTGAGATTTTGATATTTTCCTAAAATGATTGATTATTCACAAAATTGTAAAAATTAATATTTTTTTAAATTATTTAATTTCTTCCCATTAAATCCAGTAATTTAGATGTTATATTATATTTTTTATTTTTAATTAAATTTAAATATAATTTTTTATATATATTCCTGTAATTAATTTAATTGAAATCAATAGTTTTCATTATTTTTTATAAGTTCATTTTTATGAATAAAAACCAAGTTTTTAAAACACTTTTAAGTGCATGAAGTTAAAAAAATTAATTAGTTAATATAACCAATAATAAGAAAAGAATTAATTTAAATTAATTTATTATTTTTCAAATTATATTTATTTAAATTCACAAAAAAAATTCTCATCATAGAGTTAATATAAGATCATTTGTTTCTTAAAAATGAATTTTTCTGAAGAACTGCTTTCCATCATGTTTTATAGGTTTAATTTAATGTTAAATTCTTCGAATTATGTGAATTACATATTAGAAATCATATTACATAGTTATAATCATCAGGTCTAGAATTATCAAATACTCCCATTTTTTATAATTATGTATAGTAATTGTATTAAATAAAGTTATCATGCTAATGGTTGAAAAATGTAATTGAGGGAAAACATAATGTGATAAGGAATAAAAGTAACCATAACACTTTAATTAATTTTATTAGATTATTATGGTTCATCAATAATCATAAAAAATTATTTTAATGCCCCGACCCCAGTTACCCAGAGTTGGTGCGTTATTACATAACATTTTCATGATCACAAAAGATCAAGTCTTGAATGACCGATTAGTTTAGTAGCCTTGGACACAGTAGATACATTCATAAATGATACATTGCATCATAAAGTGAGAAACTAAAAAAAATCTTGTCTCCACACTCATATCCCCTTATACCATACCTACAGGTCATTCATAAAACACTTCTTCACATACTGTGAAAAATAAAACATAGAAAGTGGTGATCTCAGATGCCCAGTAAAGATAAAAATATAGCAGAAACTTTCATAAATAAGCATAAACATTTAAGGAAATGTATAACTAAAACAATAGCCTTTTAAACTTGAAATTCATCATAATATGGATTAAATGAAATGAAATAATTCCATTTACTTATTCAAATTGATATTCTACTAATCGAATAATCACATTCAATATCAATAACCACTTTTATAATGATGGAATGCATAATTCCAGACTATCATAACCTTGTAGCCAAGGCCTCGTGCTAAGACTACAAATAAGAATTTTTCAAGGCCTCATGACAAGACAATAGTTTTTCTCATGAGACCTACCGATGCATCTAGGAGCTATAGCGGGCTCCACCCGTCACTTATTAAGTCCAATGCATTACTCATATGAACAGGTTTAAACATAACATAAACATTCGTATTAAAACTAGCATAAGAAATGTCAATTTTTTCTCTATAAACCAAGAATAGTATAAAAATAACACATCTATAGTGAAACATATCACAAAACCTTCAATACAATATGGAAGTTTTGTATCAAAATCAACCAACTTCAAATAACCTTAAAATCCATCAATGGATGTTGACATAGATGAAATCAAAACTATTTGAGAGAAATATCTTTTTTTAAATCATTTAAAAGTCACGTAATTATAAAAGAAAAAATTTAATTTAAAAATAATCTTATAACCTTTTAAGGGTATATTCAATGATTTTATAATGTTTTAAGTAGCCACACTCGCCGTATAATTTAAAAAAAGACATTCTTACCTTAATTCTGTCGAAAAGGTTAAAAAGGACCTTGTTTGGAAAATGATGGAAAGATTCCTTTATAAAATTCTTATAAAAAGTTAAAAAATGTTATAAATGACTTTAACCCATATTACATAAAATAGTAAGAATGTTTTTAAATACATTTTTAGGAAACATGGATGTGGATGATAAAGAGGTCCCAATAAATAATTACGTATAAACAACCTCAGATAAAGAAGAGATTGTAAAATAAACCATTACCCCTGTAATTTTCCTCGATAGAGTCTAGGTTAACCAACAATAAAATATTTAATTAATTTTTATTAAATTATAAAACAATAATATAATTAAATATGATATCATTTGTGATCTTTTAATATTTATTTGTTAATAATATTTTTGTATTATCATCGTTTCAGGTGTTAACTTACTCATTTTCTTTTATATATTTTGTTATATAAGCCGTGTTTTTATGGATAGGTTGTATCTTATTCATATTAAGAATGATATCAAGTCCTTAAACATTATTTTTAATAATAAAATGAGAATTATAATTTCATGTATACGATGAGGAATGAATCTAATCCCGTTCGTGGAGACGGTAGTCCGTACGTACGCACGAGTGACAATATCATTCTTCTGATATTAAAATAATATATAAATGGATGGTATATCATATATAAAAAAATCATTATCATGTTATATTTATTATTTACATAAATTAAATATCATTATCATACCCATCAAAATAATAATGTTTTTGAATAACAATTACACCACGACGTGGAGACGGTAAGCCGTACATACACACGTATGGTGAAATGTCATTTGATGGATGTATAGAATACTGAATATAGTTGTACCATATTTATAATAAAATCACAGTATATAGAAGATACCAGAGTTATTATTTTAGAAAGTAAATAACAAAGACAGAAGAAGTTGAAGAAGAAAGGAACCTGAAAAAGGGTGGTGAAAACATTACCTCTTCTTCAGGTTCTTCCTTTTGATTTGATCAAAAGGGCTCCTTAGTTAAGATTTCTGATCAAGCTAAGGCCTCTAGGTTTAAGTGAGTGAATATTAGAGAGTATTTGGGTCAGGGTTGGCTGAACCAAAAGGCTTTGAAGGTATGAAGAATTGGTTAAAAGTTGTGTCCTTTTATACGGGGGAGGAGGGGCTCTTTAGGAAAAACATAAAGTATTATTTTATAATAAATTCATATTCAGTTTATAATGGATCCAAAGTGGATTATTCAAATTATAAGGTTGGTATGGGTCTAAATAAATTCAACCAATAGATTTTAGATAGGTTTCGGTCATTATATTAACCTTATCTTCTATTTTTAACTCTTAGTTAATTAGATTGACATTTACCATGTCACTTTGAATTTTTATATTATATAGTTAATAAACATACTATATACTTCCAAGAGACCCCCAAGTGGCCCATTAATGATAAAACTATCATTATATAATTCCATTGGATGATCCTTAGATTTTTTGGAATATAATTTCAATTAATAATATAATACATGTTTTAAAAACTCATTTATGTCAATTTTGACAATATTTAATAATTGATTTTTTTAAAGTCTTAAAAACTTAATTAATTCAAAACAAATTCATTTAATCAATCCTAACATGTCATATTAACCAATAAAATTAGTGGATGGCACTTTTACAACCTTTTAATATGGAACCTATTTCAAATTAAATTTATAGAAATTTTATAGACTATATTTTTAAAAATAAACTTTATATTTTAGATAAAAATAAAAATTAGGTTAGGTTGATTTTTTGGTATTTTTCTGTGATGTTTCATTTTTTGATGAATAGTGAAAAATACTAAATTTTAATTCAAAACTGCCTTTTCATCTAATTTATTTATTAGGGTAAATTATATTTTAAATTGTTTTTATAGTCGAATTAGATTAATTTTATGTTATTTAATCCAATGTAGGTCATCCGAATCAATTTCGCAATGAAATTGGATATAAAAATCTTACCAATTTTTGAACGGTTTTACTTTCAATACAAGCATTGTCTTCCTATCTATGAGATTAAATTTAAATAATTTTTTTTGCCTATGTGATTGAAATTTAAAAAAATTGATTCCATATTTAGAATACTAATAATATATATTTTCAAATATAGTCATCATTTTTTTGAGAAAAAATATGTTATTTTAAGTAATTAAGATTAATTATGAGGATTAAGGTAAAATTAAGCAAAACAAAGAACTAAAACATAGTAATATGGGCCTAAATGGCCTATAAACTTGTCCAAAATTCATTATATGGACATATTTTGATATTATACTCCATTTTATCTAATTTTTACCATTATTATAACAACATTCCATGGTAAACAATGTGGGTGGAATTCCCTTTTAAAAAATTAACAAGAGTACCACTCCTCCTCAACTAAAAAAAACTCATCCCTACCTCCTCCTCACACTTTTTAATCCACCTTTTATTGAAGAATATACAAAAAAAATATCTCCTAAAAAAACATCCACTAATCCTAGAATCCTTACCTTAGGAAGAAATACATCCAAGAAAGCACTTAGGTGCAAACCAAACGAAGTATCCCAATAAGAGGTAACACCCTTCTTCAAGCTATTTTATTTTATTTCTAGTTTCTAACCCCTAAAATATTTTTATCTCATGATTATATAGTAAAAAATAATTCTAAAAAAGGATTGTATCTATAATTACACACACAAACTTTTTGTTAATGTGTACGATGAACTACCGCATCATGAAACGATGTTGTTTTCTTCTTCATTACCACATTTCATGGTTTTTAATTCTGATTAGAAATATGTTAATATATTATATGTATGATATTAATAACTCTATAATTATTTTATAAAACATAACTTTATACATTCCATTTTGTGTAAATATGATAACATTGTTTGTGGAAGTGTGGACTATCTTTTCCTCAAAGTGATGCGATTCGTTAACTCTATAAAAGGAATTTATTATGGATTATTTTAATAAAAATATGTAAAATATGTAAAATATATGATATTAATATTTTAATGTATTTTAATATACATATTTATAATTTAATTCTCATTATTTTAATACGACAAAGAATTGGAAGTTGCGTTCATGCATACGTACGCCTACCATCAACAAGAACATTTTATTTCATTTATTATCTCAAAAATGTATAGATTAATATAGAAATGTATATGTGAATATATATTATAATTAAATAATGTTTTACATTATTTTTATGATGAAATAATGATCTAAGAAATAGTAACAACAAGGGACAAGTCAAAACATACTCGACAAACTAGGAAATCAAACACCCAAAATAGTGGATGAAATTAAATATTATTAACAAACATGTCGTAAGATTTTATAGGAAGATAATATAGGATATAATAGATATTATCAGCGTTTTTTATAATTTATTAACATATTTGAACAGATTATACAAGAGTATAAATGATGTTCTCCCAAAAGGGAACACAAGGTATGATATTTTCATCTCAATTTTTACATTTCTGAGATAAATGTCATATTCACCACTTAATTATTTTGTATTGCTTATATAATGACCATTTTGATATATTATATCATGAAATATTTTATATTAATGATATTTTATGTTTAAATTTTAATTATATTTTCTATGGGTTTTTGAATTAAAATTTAATAGGTGGTAAAGAATTTCATAACCCAATTCCGTTTTCATTTAGTTATATTACTTACTCATTACCATTAATATTATATGATTATCTATATAATTAAATTTAATATATATTGAATTATTTACACTAACTTTATGTGTATTTATCGTGGATACATATAATCAATTAATTGGTAGAGTCTCACTTAAACAATGTTTAATTTTAAAGTGTTACCTTCAAAATATCGTTTTCTTCGGGATTGTTTACACTGGAATTTACAGGAGTAAAAATTATATGATCATTTTATAATAAACCCTTTAATTTTATTATCCTATGATTATTCAGGACCTTTAACAAGTAATAATACCATTTTTACACTCATTTTCACTTAAAATATTTTATAAAATGTTTTTATTAAAACCCATCTTCATTTATCTATTTAGCCAGAGAACCTATTTTATTATAAAAACAATTTTTTATTATAATTTTTTCAAAAATGATTTTAACCATTTAAAAATGGTTTAGTAAATATATTTTTACCTTTCATAATTTTTACTGATGTTATCAATGAAAAATTCATATCACATTCTGAAAAAGACATTTTTCTAGACATTTCACCATGTAAAAAATGATTTTTACCTTGTATAAAATGTACGGATTTACCCATCATAATTTATTCAAAGATTCTTATGAATTTTCTAAAGGTTTCTTTTTAAGTATTTTTTTTTAAATTTGATTTTTTTGAAAATTATTCTAATTTTTTTTTAAAAAAATGTAAAGTATATTATTTTCAAGAATTTTTTTCAAATAATATTTATTTATATTCATCAATGATAACAACCCTTTTTTTAACTCAACATAAGATAAATTTTATTATTACCATCCTTACTCTTCACTTGGATAGTTTTTGATTTATTTGGAAAATGATATTATTGAAATTCAATTACTTGATTCTTTTTTTTATCCCTTTTAAATATTAAATTTCCTTTGATTATTTGACATTTAATTTCACTTAATTATCCATATAATATTTTCATAAATATTTTAATTTCCTAAACCGTATATATGTTTCACATATCATGTTTACCTTAACATGTTTTATCATGAATCTACTTATTATCATTATATTCTATGTTTCTTTTATTATTATTATTTCATGGGGTTTATGATTCAAATGTCTCAATGTGGTATGGGACACTTTATAATGTTTAAAAATTATTTTCCATAAGAATAATTTTATTTAGCTTTTAATGGTATTTCCATTCATCAACATCAACAACACTTGTTGTTATATATCCTAAACTATGGAATCATTGATAAATATTTATATTTTATTCAATATAGATATTTTATAAGGGATATTATTTATTTTTATTATTCAATAAATGTATTGTTTTGAACAAGAAGGATAGGGGTGGGGCCCGATTATCGATAGACCCTTGAGGAATCAGTAGTCTCATGAAAGAATTATTTGTGAAAATTATGTGGGTTTCTACTTGATATTCTATGCCCTCTTGTGAAGGGTATTGATAGTAATGGTTCCATGTACCTAGGAAACCTGGAGTGAAACATTTAAGCATTTCCCTCAATTAGTTTCAGTTATAATTCATCCATGTGATTTTTCATTGTCATATCTATAGATACAATTGATTTGAATTTAGTTGATTTAATGGAATCTATTTATTGTTATTGCCTTTCCATAATTTTTATACACTTCATTCTTAGTTTTATGATTACATGGTTTGTGTTATTAGTTATTTACTATGACATAATTATTATTATAATTGATTCATTATTATTTATTTCATACTTTACCCTTACGGATAATTTGATATTACACTAATTTTATTTCCTTTCCCCAAGAATCCAAGAAGCATAATATGAAAGTTATGTAGGTATATAATAGATGAAATAAAGTTATTATAAAATAAATAAAAACATTATGTTGTAATTAATGTATTCAATTGTAATAAGAGAATCATGTATGTATTTGGTTTACCAAGACTACTAAACTATTTGGTCCTTTGAAAATTGTTTCCATGTAATCTTTCCAACATAATGGTAGTAGACACCAGCTCCGGGCTCTCTGGGGATGAGTTTCAATATCAACCACCATGTGGGACCACACTAATTGTTAGTATAGATTCAAAAAATATCAACAACAACACTAGTTCCCTTTTTTATACTTTGATAATATAAATCCATACACCACAAAAATGAAATATTATCCATAAAATTTATACCATTTCCCCATATCAATACCCAAATATCTTCAACAAAAAAATCACTACTATGACAAAACTAATCACATAAACATAAATATTATATAGTAGTAGAAAATATCATCCAATTTTAATAAAAATATCAATAATTCACTATATAAAACATGACTTTATTTTAATTCAACACCTCTTATATAATAAGAAACAACTCAATTCCATATTTGAGATAGCTAAATCATTACCATATTAAAGTGTTTAACCTTTTACGAATGGTGAACCATTCAATAATTATGTTACTTCTACAGAAGAAATGTCACTATAGGAAAAAAACTTTTATAAGTGACAATAGTCAAGAATAATAAAAATATACCAATAATAAGAATTAAAATAAATCATATGTGTTCCACATTTCCCATTTTAATTAAAATAGTTCTGTTGATATCTTTTTAGGTTAACCCCCAACATCCTTCTAATTTTAAAACAGAATCATGATAATTTAAAAATTTAAAAAATATAAAAAAGGAGAAGTATATAATCTCATTTATCAATTTAATCCTAAAAAATAATTATGAATGAACATGGAGATAAATAAGACCATAAATACTGGAATTTATGAGGATAATGTCTACAAATATTGAAATGAACTAGATGATATCTTGAAACTAGGGACCACAACTAATTAAAAAAAATCTCCAATGACTATGTCTATCCATATAGGGTCTAAGGTAAATCTGAAAAATTGGACAAACTGTTGGGAATCCCCAAATTTTAATATTCAAATTCATTCATCATGTTGTAGTCATCTGTAATTTCTCCCCCTCCCTCTCTCACTCTTTGTTTTTAATGATGTTGTAAACAATAATAATTTAGATATGATCATGGAAGTCCATGAATCATTTATCACCAGTATTGTATGAAATATGAATACCATAAGATCATGATGCAAACCTTGCAGCGGTAAAAGAAAATTTCTATTAAATATAATGGTTCTATAATTCAACAGATTACGATTTAATATAACCCTATCATCCATGAAATATTATTCAATTGAGAAATATGTATTCCATTTATGAGACAAAATAGATTATTCATATTCCTAAGGTAATTACTCTTACCTATCAATATTTTACTTTTACATATCACAATGAAGGCTCTTATGTACTAAACATTTCAAAAACTATGGGGATACTCTATAATTTTTAAGGGATATTTCCACATAAAAGGAAATATTGAAGAATAAATTATAGAGATAATTAAGGCCCATTTATATGTCAAAGGAAATATTTAAGAGTCCTTTACATTGACACGTAAGGTTCATTTACATGACAAAGGAAATATGTAAGAGTCATTTCTAGTGGTATGTAATAGTCATTACCATGGTAAAGAAAATTTTTAATGGTTACTTAAAATGATACTTAATGGTCATTTCCATGGAAAAAGAAAAAATAAATAGTTATTTACAGTGATATGTAAGGGTCATTTCCATTGAAATATAAATATATAAGATTCATTTCTAGTGATACGTTGGAATCATTTCCATTGAAAAAAATATATTTATGTTTCATTTCCAGTTATTTGACAGGGTCATTTTCATAGTAATTAGAATTCATAAGATAAAATTATAGATATATATAATGGGAATTTATATAAATAAGGGTAATTACATTCTTTTCTAAAATATGTTTGTGATGGAACAACAATAGAACTACCCTCTTCTGGCCGAAATATCATTTTTGTAAAACCTTTCTTCTCCAACCTTCACCAGACATCTCCAACACCCATAAGAAAAAAATAATGGTCTGATAATGTTCAATCCATTATAATAAGGACTCAAATTTATCATGGTTGATTCCTACTTAGATATATATATATATATAAATATATAAACTCATCTTTAACACCCATAAGAACTCAAATTTATCAATGATCATCATGTATTCATTGAATTTGTCAATGTAATATTTTCATACTATAATTATCTATCATATTCCTACCCAATTGGTCTAATGATACTTAAATATTATGATATCCTGCAATATTAGAGTAAATATATAGATTTATATAATATAATTTCATGTGAAAAAACTAATAATACAAACAAAAATTTCAAAAGAATTACAAAAAATTACTCTTTATGTGATCAATGAATCCGTACAGAAATAATTTTTCATTATTTAATTTTAATCAATGAAAAAAGATCTTGATGCCTAAATGAAATAAGATTCCCTAATTTCTGAGCGGTACAATCTCACCACATTATTTTCACATATCTATAACTGCTACTAGTACTTAGATTTTTGAGGTTATTTTCTGTTGAATGTTTTCCCATAATATCATTCTCAGTGACCACCTCCACTTATACCATCACAACATAAGATTTTATCCAAAACATAACCACTATATGTTTTATGTTAAATTATACTGACAAAATAAATTATCCTTCAATTTGTATCTACAAACTATGTTGGGTTCATACGATGGAATGTCCTTAAAAATAGTAACATATTCAATAATAGTATATTTTGAATACTACAAGTAAAAATATTATTTAGTTTTATATAGATCATATGTTTGTGTATAGTTATATAAAATAAATAATTTTGGTAATCCCTTTTATGTTTTACAATTATGAAAAAAATCTTTCACAAATGACTTCTCATAGCTTCTTATGATATTATCAAGAATGTACATAGGAAAAAACTATCAATCCCACATGATTGTCTCAAAATTAACAAACTACATTATTTATCTTCAATATATATTATTATACTAATGTATACACATATGAACAAATGATATGATGTTTTTCCAATGAATCCCTTAAAAAATATATAATCTACATGGATCCTAATGTGGATCTTTGTAACAAATAGAGTGAAAATAATAGTATTTGATTAAAAACAATTATTGACCTAATGGTTAATTATTTAGGGAATTTTTTATATAATTTATTATTAAAAATTCATAATAGGTATTATTGGTGTAATCCTCATAAAATATCAAAGGAAGGAATGGTAAACCAACCATAAATCAAAGGTTTATGAAATTAAAATTATTAGAATATTTTCTTAAATATTAACCGTGATATATCATTTAATAACCCTTTTTAGAATGTTATCATGTCCCACATAATAAGTGTTATACCAATGAAAGATTCAAATTCTGACAATTAACTTTATTCCAAATATTTGAATCCTTTTCTATGTAAAATAGTTCTAAAAGCAATTTATAAAATTTATTATTTATAAAAAAACCAAATTTAAAATCCATTCCAAATAAAAAACTATTCAATAAAAACCATACAAACATAATTCAATTATTATCGAAAAATTTCTATATTGTATATAAATATATATATTAGATATAAAGAATTAAAATTAAAATTAAAGAATCCAATGAAATTATATATGGGTATCTTGAATGACATTACCTATCCTTAATTCTATGTTTATCATAACTAGTAATAAATTCATCAAATTCAACTTTTTTTAACAATTTAATGAGATTAAAAAAATCCACTCCCACCAAACAAGTTATCCAATAACATTTTTGACATCCTTCCTGGGAAAAATAACCTTTACTATGATTCAATCAATCCAAAATGATCCAAACAAATCGATATGTCCCTATGATAAAAAAAGTATTGAAATAAATGTTGAGGGTTAAATTATATACTTTTAAAGGATAGTTTTCAATCAACTAACTCACATACCACTATCAAAAAATACATAAATCATTTAACATGATGCAACAAAAAATAAGGCATACCAACATCTATGAGGGATAAAAGAAACATTTAATAATAAATATATCACTTTCTAATAACACCATTTATTTCATATAATTTAAATCATGATATATTTCATGTAAAAGACCAACATCATGGACAAAGTTTATACAATCCAAAATTCAATGAAATTTTTGTCACAAAAATTAATAACATATGAATGTAGAGTAATTATCCACATAGATTTCACAAACATTTTTGGAGATATTTAAATCAATTTTAGTTACTCAATTCTATAATATTAACTGTTTTTAATTTTTTGATATTTTTGTATTATTTTAGGCATTTTGATAATATTTATTTAATAAAATATTATTTGAATATATTTTTAGTATTTTTAGTAATTCATAATATTTTATATTATTTAACATTATACATTATTAATACAGTTATTAGTATTATATTATTATTAAATTAATAATCGTAATAAAATTTAATATACCCTGCATACTACCAACCAACATCACAAGAGCCTGAATAGATCCCTATAATCACTTTATACAACATACGTACATAGCATCTTTAGGGTGTCACCTCCATCACCATAATAAATTTCATATTGATGAACCTAATTCCATAATAGTATGAGAATCCCATCCCACAAGACAACTATGTTATCAAAACAAACCCACATTTTGCCTTCATCTTCATTGTGCCTCTATCTTAACCGGCCTAAACAATAATGCTAAAATTCAATGTGATGACCATTCCATTAGATCCTTGGTCTAAAAATGATATAGGGTCTCAATTTATATCATGATAAGGCAGTGATGTTGATGTAATTTGATTTCTTTATCAGCATCAGACTATATACCTTGAAATATTCATCAATAGTGAATGATTTCAGTTTGGAATTCATGTTTCATTTTTCATTAATGGTGGATCAGGTGTGGAATGTACTATTTCCATAGAAAAATCATGTGATAACTATGATGGAGATTTAAAAGAGACACACTTTTGTAGATGAAACATCATGAAGATAATTCAGTTAGAAAAAATGTGTTCATTTGATTTTTTTTCCTTTTTTGTACAAGATCATATATAAATAATTTGTTTCTTAAGATACCAATATTTGTTTAATTAATGTACTTATATGATGTGTTGATCAATGAAACATTCATTTTAACATTAATGAATGATGATAAAATAATGAAAATATGGAATGTATTGTTCATTAATTATCATAGTTTTTAGATGTTATATTTATTATAAATAAGACACTATGATATATCTAGAAACTATATGAATATACATATGATTTAATATTACACATATATATTTTGGATATGTTTGGGGATTGAAAAAAAACTCTAAAAGTGATATCAAATTATTTCTGTAAAATTGAATATTTATCAATTAATTGAGTATTATATCTATCAAAATTGAAAAATATATTAAAAATATAATCTAGATAATAATGTTAATTTATTTATATATGGTTTTAAAAATATTTTAATTACCCAATATTGAGGTTTACCAAAAAATTTATACCCTATACAAGTTTATAGATATTGGTAGTTAAAGTATCATTTGTGGAATCCATGATGTTTCTTAATAAATAATCTAGGTTATGAAGGGGTCAAAATAATCATCATTTTAGAATAAATGGATTTAATTTAATGGAGTTATCATTCTATAGGTTTAAATTAGGATTTATATTGAATATGTCATTATTTATATAGTACTTTCTTCTGAAATTAAGAAACAATTTCAACTCATCTTGAAAAAGAATTAAATTAATGAAACATACCCACTAAAAGATAATAACTAATAATAAATCCATCATTTGAATGATTTAAATATTTAAGGGATCGAAAAAAACAATAACACGGAGAAAGAACTATCATTGAAAGTAAAAAAGTAGAAACTACGAACCCTAATTAATTTAACCATCAATTGTATCCTTAGATTAATAAATATATAAATCATAAAAAACCATATTAAAACTCAAGTATACTATTTTTCGTCCCTATGAAGAATAAAAATATTTTTTATACATATGAATACAAAAGAGAAACACAGTGAGAGAAACATAATAAAAATTTTAAATGAGGGATATGAAGAGACTAATATTATTTAATTGAAAAACTATAATAAAATAAATACACAAAAACTCAAAAGTAATCGAAAGGTTGAATTCTACGTTGTGAAATTATATCTATCTCTCGTAGAGAGATCAATATTGAATAAAATAAAGAAAAATTAATTTAAATAGGAAATAATGGGATCTAAAAAACATCAATGTGCACAGGGTGGCTTCATTGTATAAATAGATTGGTAGTAGTAAACCTCCACATGGTAAATGTACTTATCCTTGAATTCTTACCATTATCTTCAATTCTCCCATGTGATATTGTTTAATTATTATCCTATGTACCAAATAATATATTAGAGGATTTAAATGGATGAAAAGACTAGGATAGATTACAAATCATAACATATATCTTAATGGAATGAAGAGTCAATTATTATAATGTTTCCAAAGATGGTACCTTAACATATGTATTGATGACCCTTTTGTATAGAGTTCAGCCAAAAAGTTTCTAAGTACATACCCCTTATTTATCCTAGGGATCATTGAAAGTACACTAATATAATGGTAAAAATGGCTCTTACATATCCCCATACGTTTTTAAATTTCTAATTACATCTATGAAAGACTATTATGTGTTATTTAAATGCTTTATTTTTTTGATACAGTATTTCATTTGAAATTTTTCTCAATATCTAAGTGTAGAAATATTATGTATTATAAAACCGACTCTTATATATTGATATGTAAGAGTTTATTACTTTTTAAATGTTTTCATCCATTAATTTATACAAAATAATCCTCCTCATTTTTATTTCTTCAACAACATTAATAATATGTTCTTTCATTGTTTTCATACTTCTCCATGACTCTAAAATAGATCTTACATTAGGGTATTTGACACTGACGTATTCCAGTGATTCACTATTGACAATTTCAAGTCCAAATTATCTTCCAATATTCTATACATCCAAATGTTATCCTAAATTCTGTACTAACTTGTAATATCATTAAAAAATTAAATTTAAAGTATGTCCACGAAAATTAACAATATAAAATAAAAAAATAACTATACAAAACAAATTGGTCTATTTTCATAATGATATTCAATTTATTCCTAAAAACTAAAAAAGTCAAAATTACCCATAAATTAAGGACCTAGTGTGGGATATTATTTTTTAATTATAATATTAAAATCGAGAAATTATATGATTTTCACTTCCATACTCTTATCTTTTCACTCTTAAGAAATTATCAAATACCAAGGTCATATCATATTACTTTTGATAATAATGGCATCACCTTTGAATTATCACACCCTTATAAATATTATTCTTCCTACAAGGGTCTCAACTCATAATTCTTCAGTTATTATAAAAATCCATTGAATATATTATTAAAACACATGTTCATCTTATACCATACTCCCCAGAAATGTATCTCTTTTTACTATAGGTATTTTACTATAGAGATTTTATTATTATGAAGTTTATATATGACTCTAAAATTGTTAATACGTTTCTAATATCTATCCTTTATAGAGTAAAAACACATTTCCATAGTGAAGATTTTACATCGGTTATTATTTGGGTTTGGGATGGTAGGATCCAGATTTGAAAGATTCAGATTTAGAATAAGGATGATTTACTCTAAAATGAAGTTATATACATGATGTCAAGTTTTTAATCAATAATTATATACTAAATCACTCCAATTTATAAATATTAATATCCTTTACACTTTTTGTTGATATTTTACGTTAAGAAATGAATCATTTTTGAAAAATAACATTTCCTTCTCTTACTTTTTCTACATTATTAGTAGTTCTATTCTATTTTTCTTCTCATTTTACATTGATTATATACATTCAATGAACAGATGAATCTTGGTATTGAAAATGTTTGGAGAACACCATTTCCAAATTTCTTTTGAACATATTTTTCCATTTCATCCTTCACATACTTGATGATTTTTATAAGGTTACACCCAAGAAATTTAAATAATACAGACTCCATAAATCAGTTCCAAAAAAATCTTCTATAAACATCCCACATCACAAAATCTTCCCTCCACCATACATGACATAAAATATGATCATGAATTTAATTATAGAGTAAGTTGGTTAAAGATCCATGCTATTAATGTGGTTATTTAAAAAATTCATTCATTACCTCTAGGGGATAACAATATTCTAATATAAAGAAACGATAAAATAGAAGATTATGCGTAAAAGAGGATTTTCATTTAAAAAACACTTTAATAAATTTGGAAATAACTATTAAACTTTAAAATATATGTTATGATTTTTTCATTAAATTTCATGGTTATTTAAAACACTATTTAATTATATTTATTTTAGTAATAATTTAAATCCACATGAATTCCAGTTAAATTATTTTAGTAAAAATACCAAGATGATTTAAATTTCACAAATAACTCGATTAAGATCAATGTTCGTAAAAACACTATAATAAACACTTAGTTGTAAATAGATTAGTTTCAAATCCATCAAAATTAGATTCAATTTAAATTTAATTCATCTCTTGTAGTATTAAAATAATAGGATAGTTAAACTAAATAAAATGAGAAAAATAAAAACTATGATTTTTTATGAAGTGGTAGCTTTCAGTTAAGTCCCTAGTTTTTGCTTCCTCAAAGGTGATATAAAAACTAACTAAAAATTTATTAAACTATAACTGAACAAAATAAAAATAGAAAACACAATAATGAAATATATTACTTGTATGAACCATCCCTGTATTATGAAGTTTTTAACTACTTATATCATGATAGTTTTATCATTAAAATAGAATTTAATAGGTTGGTTGGGTTTCATTGATAAAAAACATGGCATGTATTTTTTTCAATTTCTATAGGTAAAAAATGGTCTTGTAGTACCTTATGTGGAAATGAAAATTTCCCAACCCCAAAAAATGAGAAAATAAAATAAAGGGTGAGAGAAGAGTGTAAGGGGTATCCCTTTAAGATATTATTTCACCCAATATATGGTCTTTTTTTTTCTTGTTGAAGGATTATTGGATTCACCATTAGTACTGAATCTTTATATATATATATATTAATTAGACATTTATTCATTTATATGAACCATTTTATCCTCTATTGAAGATTAATAATGTTCTTCCTCACTATCTAGAGTAATGGTAAGCTAAAAAAGATCTAAAAAGTTAGAACACAGAGAGTTAAAAGTCATTTTATAAAGATAAAAATAAAATGATTTAGATTAAAAAGAGACCTCCACTCCCTTTAGCAGTTCATACATTAGATATTTCTCTTTAATTCACTCATATGGATTGTTTTTTTGGAGTGGGAAGTGTTGAATCCATCCTATTTTATATTTTCAAACACATAAAAGAAGTATTCTATTCAGATAAAAAGTGATCAAAGGTATTATTTCTCAATATCAAAGTGTAGTAGATCATTATAATTTATAGTTTCAACAAATTCATCCGAATGATTATCCAAATCATCTTGAAATCTTATACTAAAGTTGACGGGTAATTTCAATGGTGATGTTCTCTATTTATTTTAAAATAGGAAAAACCAAGTTTAATTCATTAATAAACTCTTACTCATATGTTATTTTAATATAATTGGTTGGAAATAACAGTTTTTTATATTATTGAGCCAAAAATTTCAATTACTTAAAGATGTGGAAATAAATTCCAATTATTTACTGATTTTTTATGTATTTAATTTTTTATAAACACATTTTCTTAAAAAATATTTCCCACTAAACTCATTTATTATTTGGTTAAAAGGAAAATAAAAAAGGGTAATACATTTGAATATATATTATTTACCTAATGAAATTTCATAAACAAAAAGGTTTATCAAGATTAATAGATCAACAAATGATATACAACAAAGTAATTTATTTTGGTTTTTTAAAATTTATTATTTATGATTTTTTATATTTTTATAGAAAAGAAGTACATGAATGTGTTGTGCCTCTCCATAAATGGTTCCAAATTAAAAGTGAAATTTTTCATGAATCAATTCATTTAAATTTTATTTATCTACACATGAAATTTAATGAACAAATCATACTTAACTTTTCTAGATTTCCACTCACAAAGAATTTTTCACTATTGTCAATATTTATAATATAATAAAATATACTAAAAAAATACAAACCTAAAGAAGTGGATATTTTAAAAATTTTATTTGGAATATATATATATATATATTTATGAATTTATATTAAGGGTGCAATAATGTAAAAAAATGATGATAGTAAGAAAGAATTTATTTTTCTTAGGAGTTTGTAGTACTGGAAATCATTTTTCCTTGAAGATTAAATTTATCGAGTAATATATCTCAATGAATAGTTTACTAAAAATAATAATTATCCCTCCTATTATAATTATTAATATCATTGACTAATACATCTATTTGTATAAGTGAACTGTTCCTAAATCTAGATAATAAAAATCTTCCATGAACATCAATATCTAATCTAACCTCTATTGTTTTAATAACATAAATATTGAAGGTAATAAAAAAATATAAATGGAGGAAGATCTATAATTGATTGAAAAAAGGGAGAAACTAAAATAAATAAATTGAAACATCAATTTTAGTCTTAGATTAAGAAAACTATAAATAATAAAAAACCATATTCAAACTCGAAGAATCAATTGTGCCCACTTTGGAACAATTAAAAGGGTTGGTTCACCCTCGATGAGGTAAAGATAATTGTTGTGGTAGAAAAAAAGAAAATGGTAAAAGAATGATAGAAAGAGAATAATATTTTTAAATTAAATAAATATTAGAATAGAAATAAAATAAAACCCTAAACTACTCATATTGATAATGTCCATGTTTCAATCCATTATCCTTGTCCCCAAAATACAACTCTTTCATTTTGGAATAAAGAATATTACACATCCCTACACTTCACAAAATTCTATTTCTATATCTAAAATAATATTATTAATTAACCAAATTAATTGAACACATTGATACATAAAATTAATTCAAATGAAATTTTTCTTATTGGATGTGTGCATAGCTCTCATCCATCATGCAAATGAAACTTATATATTGGTACAAAAGAGTAGTTTATTTTTTCAAACTCTTTAACCTAAAAATTCTTGATATTAATCTATTTATTTCCGATTCTTTCAAAAAACATTTATAACTTGTTGAATGTTTACTTCTACACTTATTTTTGGATTCCAAATGTTTATTGCATAATATTTTATGAACCATATTTATTATAACGATTTTCCCTTAACAATTTTTATGTACAGATTAACTTGTGGAATTTTTATATCCATAATTTTACTCAACATTTTAATTACCATGTAATATAATTAGAATAAATAAATTAATTGTTTATCCAAAAAAATAATAAATGAAAAAAACAGAGTCGATAAGAAGAAAAAATTAATCCATTTACATAATAAAGTCTAATTTATCCCAAAAAAAACTAAATATATGAAAATTACCTATAAATTAATGGCACGATGTGGGGAATTTGAAATGATATACAATATAATAATATAGAGAATATGTGCTTTATTAATGAATTCACATGCCACCTCATTTTTGTGGTTATTTTGTGATTCATTAGAAAAGTTGAATTTATTGAAGTCATGTATGACATGTTAAATGATAGCCATTTGAATCACTTATAATGTATATATAAAGTGACCCAAAAATTATAGGGTTTAGTAGGATATTTTTTAGAATAATGTTTAAAGTTTGTTTTCTTTTTTGAATTTTAGAAATTGGGTTTGATGAACTATGTTTTTCTTGGAAGATTATCTTTTTTGAAAATAAGGATGAAGTATAATATTTGGGTTTATTATTTAGTAAACACATATAATAGAGATAGATATTATGTGAAAAATCAATTTATGAGAGTGAGTCATGATCATATTTAATGAGATGAATTGATTTTATTCTAGGTTTGAAGGCATGAATCATTAATCCCAAATAAGATCAATCATACTGGTGTAGTAAACAGCTCCTTCCCCGACTGGGGATCTGCCTTCGGGTGCTACCCCTTCATGGGGGAGGGGGGTTTCTTTATGTGGAGTGTTCGTAAAGGACACAATGGGGAATTCCCTTTCTAAAAATAATACTGATGTAGTAAAAAAATAATTACCTTGAGTATAATTTTTATCATTTAATACTCAATATCATTATAATTTTTGGATCACAAAATTTCTTTTCAGGTGATTCAACATTGTACAAAGGTTTAAATAAATTATCCTACCCTCTTTTTTAAAATTCCATAAAATAGTGAAAACATATTTTCTGGCCATGACTAGACACACCAATGAATTGTCATTCAAATTAGGGATGCACCTTTTAAAAAATATCATGTGTCAAAATATTTATTTCTCTGACTTATTGATTTGACAAAAAAGAATGGTTTCCATGCTTTATTTTGTATCATATAATATTCAAAATTGATGCAAGATATTTTAAGGTGTTTAATTTTTTTAAATAATAATGGAAGGAATGATTCACCTCTTATATCATAATGATTAACATATCATAGGCTCAATAAATTTATTTAGAGTATTTGGTTTATCCTTTAAAGATATAAAGTCATATTTATTTCATCATGTTTGAAACTAATCCATAATTCCAGCTCTTCATTTAAACTTATTCTTATATTTTTATATTCTTTTTGCTACTAAATATTATTTTTAAATAGTATATCTTATTAATTATATCTATAAAAATGAAATTTAATATTTTATATTAAAAATATGCTTTTTGGAATGAATGAATTCATATATATTTACTAAAAGTAGGATTGGATGTTTTGGATTTAATTAAAATAGAGTTCATTAATCATCAAATTGGAACAACTATTTCATATTATATCTACATGAATATTGAGAATATTGTATGTAATCAGAATTATATATATTCATCTATAGCTAAAATGAATTTCACTAAAGTTATGAGATGAAAAATGACTAAAGAAATATGTTTCAAATTGAAAAATATTTATGAAGGTAATAAAAACGTTAGGGAGGCTTATCTAAAAATTTAATGCTTGAAGTGCGATTTTTTTTAAATGATGGATGATGAGTATATTGGTGGATTATTCTAAAGGTTGAATAAAATTATAATCTTAAGAGGCTATAGAGAAAAACATGGTGAACTAATGGTGGTGAAAAATCATATAAAATCTCCCTATAAAAATTTTGATAGTAAGATGTTTACATTAGAAGATTTGTATTTAGAAAAAAACCCATGTCATGATCTTCATTATATTTTGATGTACTATGTGAATTGAAAAGGCTAATTATTAAAGAATGATTTAAAATGTAAGAAGAAAATATCCCTTAAGGTATTGATTTTTTTGGATTTTTGTGAAAAAAAATATTTCCCAAATCTATTTTTAAGTGGAATATTAGAAATCTATATTAAATAAAGTTATTTAACTTATTTAATAATATATATATATATATTGAAGTTACACTTTCAATTAAAGGGGAAGTTTCAATTTAGGTGTTTTAACTGTGGAGGCATATGCCACTTATTAGTGAATTCCCTAAAAATAAAGGATGATGAGAGTGATACAGAATAACTTCAATCTTGTTGTTCTTAAAGTAAATTCTGAAATAGTGAAAAATAAAAAGATAAAAATAAATTATCAATAGGGAAGAATAAATCATCCAAAAGGTTTAATATGGAAAATTTATTACCTAAACATCTTGAGAAAAGTGATGAAGTCACTGATGGTGAAGTGGAGAGTTTGGGAAATGATGGTGAAATTAAATTCAGGTATAAATTAGAATAAATTGATAGATATACATGTGAGAATAAATAAAAATCTTATGAATATGTATATGTTATGTTTTTGAGAGACCTGATGGATCTATATAGACACACCTAGGGGTGAGTTAGGAATTTTCCAACTTTTTCCAATTTTAAATTTATTATATATACCATTCAAACCCTTTTTACTTTGAACATATGATTTTAGTTAAAAATATTGGATATTTTATTGTTGAACCTATAATACTCATATATAAAATATAGACAATATATTAATTATCTATAAGTGTTTTTATAAGGTTTGACTCTAATTAAGAATTCCACTACCTCATATATTTAATTGTTATCATAGTCCATCTTTTTTCCACATTGAATCTTATTATCTATTAAAGTGAATTTTTGGTGGTTTTTATCTTAACCCACTATCAACATATTTCACACATCAGTGTGATCACAATAGTTAATATGTGAATATTTCAAGATCCCACTACACACTTTCATACTGGCATCCCCCATGTGGATCTTACTTTTCATTCTCTAATAGAAGTATATCCTTGAAATTTTCCATGATGTTACTACATAAAAAAAGATGATATTTTTAATATATAGCAATGTTTCTTCACCAACCTTAGATAATTAAAAAATTGTTCATTCACCTCGACCTCTATTCACTACATAACTTCCATGTTTGTATTTTAAAACCTAATGTTCGAAGATCTCAAGTATTTATTAAAAGAAATTGTCTGCCTATAGATATTTTTAAAAGTCAACTACATGTCATCATTTCCCATTAATTTTCATGAATGAGAACCAGAGAATATTACCCAATGAATAATTTGGAAATGTCAAACAAAAGATAGTGTACGATCTGTCTTGAAAACTTATTCTCCGCTTATTTCTCAACTTACCTCAACTCATAGGTTCTACTCATGTAGAACTTATTAGTGTCTTACTCCTATTATTCTTCCAAACCCAAATAGTTTAAGGTTTTTTTAGGTTTGATACAATTCTTCTTCTACACTATAATAAGAAATTTATTTTCATTAATTTTCTTTATGAGCTTTAGTTATCTATGAAAACTCACTTTAGTATACTAAAACACTATCAAGATCCTCAACAGTTTTGTTTCGGGAGACTCTCATATTTTTAGTACAATAAAAAATCATGTTTTTGTGGGTTTATTTTTATATTCTAAAAAACTGGAATAAGCATCACTCAATAAATCCATTCAAACACATAATATCCCCCATGATTTCATATATCACAATTTTTGATGCTACACATGGGAGTTTTTGGAATTATTTAGTTTAAACCATTGTTTAATTACATATTAAAAAATTATACTTCTATTTCTTCTCATTTTAATATGATGGATTAATATATATTCTATATTTTACTGTAATTTTAGGTTTAATTTATTCAAAAAATACTTCACACATATCTTTAAAAACTCATTGCAGTATTGAGCTCTCTCTTGCAATGAGAGAGCTTCCATAAAATTTGAAAAACTTATATATCAAACCTATATGGTTCATCTGACATCATAAAATTTAACACATATTCTAAATCATGAATTAAAAATAAATGTTTCATATTTTATCTAGTAAAGTACATCTCAATCATCAACATGAATTCACATGCATTATTCTTAAAAAACAATGAACTTTATTTTAAATTATCAAGATTATCGCCCTCTTGATCTTTTCATATTGATATCATTTTATCATAAATTAATGTGGCGTGGATCATAGATTATATAAGCATCATTATGTTTTGAAATTGATAGACTAATATAATCATGCTACCAAGTAATTTTCTTCTTCAAAATTTATGTCATGGAAAATTACGTTTTGCACTATAGATTTTCCAAAATATTAAAGTATTCAGATGACACACTACCATTAAAGTAATATGCGACTTGAAATAAAAGTCATAAGATAGGATTCAAAAGTCAAAAGATTAACATGATCCAATTTTTTAAAATTTTAAAGTCATATAAAATCCCAACAGAAGTCTTTTAAGGAAATGAAGTCTAACATGACAAGTCGTATTCCTAGAATCAAAGTCATTCATTGGATGTCTAATGCATCACATGTTCTATGCGAGTGAATTCCAAAATCATATGTGCATTTTCAAGTACATACACCAAGTAGAAAAAATCATACAATACATATTATTAATTTTATTTTCCTGGTCTTCAAAAATCATATGAAATTTGGCTTAGTTTTTTATTTCTTCAATAAATTCTATAAATCATAAAAAGACTTCAGGGGCATCTTTAAATCAACTATAACCTCCTCAAACCTTTATTAGATAGATATTAAACACCATATTAGTCAACCTTAATGTTAATAAAATCTTTTATGGTTTCTATATCTTATATATCTTCCTTAAACAATTTCAAAATTGTTTAAACCATTTTCAATATATCTTTTCAACATTTCCATCACACATAATTTAAATAATAATACATTATATTATTTAACTCAAAATTAAAATGTAACATATTATTGAAAACAATACTATCTTTAGTAATTGTCTTTGACTTTATGAAAACCAATCTGTATTTATAATGTATGGGATTCTCATTTAGATAAAAAACATAAAATTCCTTTTAACACATAATATATTAACTCATTTTCATGTTAAAAGGGATCCAACCTTTTCAATTTATCACAAATTTAATTTCTTCAAATTGAAATAAAATACAACATAATTATCTCTAAATAAAATGTATGTTTAGGTATATATGATAAAATAATAATTTAATTCCTACATTTAAAGAAACACACAATTGAATAGGATAGTACCTACCCTAAATAAGGTATCTAGGATAAAAAATGGTGATTATAAAATTTGTAAAAAAGACAATGATTTATTGTAGAGAATTAGTGATTTAAATTCATAGTTAGTTGTAAAATGAAAATGTAAAGAAGATATTTTCTTTAATCACTCTACATAATAAAATTATGTTAATGAAATTAAACAAAAATTATTAATATGAAAGAACTTTGGGATGAAGATAAAATATGACATCCACAAGTATTATTAAGTAGATGATCAATTTTCTAAATCATACATGAAAATTATGATGGTTTAAAAGAAACATTATTATTATATAAACTAGAACATAAATAACTGAAAAAGAAACAAATTCAATGTATTTTTTGACAATTGTGACAACTTTGAAGAGTTTTATTGTTATTTAGATGGTTTGAAAAAGATTTCTTTTTATGAAATAGTAAAAAAAATCATTTTTTAAATATATCCAAAAATTAGTCAAAATATGTACAAATTTCAAAGGGGTGAAATATAAGAAAAATTAATAACATTTAAAATATTGATATATGATTATAAAATAATTTTATTCTTAGAATCCAATCTCAGGGAAGGCCTTAAAATTTCAAAAATATTAAGTTGAAAAATTAGGATAGATTTGGAATTTAGAACGAATAAATAATTTTTATATATAATGTAATTTATGTGAAGTGATTAAGAATAAATAAATATAATACTATAATAATATAATATATATAATGTAAGAGAGGGGATTTTAATAAATGGACTAACATCCTCAATAAGATAAAAAGAATTTGATAAGAAAAAACAGAAATATTGTAGTTAAAAAGGTTTTGTAGCTTGAAATAAATTAGTGGAAGATGTGAAAACAAGTTTAAAATGTTTAGGAGTGTCTTATCATATTACTATAACAAAATAGGTAGAATATTATAAAGATAAAATCTAAAAATGGTAAACAATAAAATTAAACAGCTATGGTGGTTGAAGTATCATTAAATGACTTAGATAAAGATAATCATAAGTTTTTATGGTGTGTTTTCATTACATGTGACAATAATTCTAGGATTATAATGTATTTAAGAATGAAAAATAGTGGGTATGTAACAGTTGGAGATTAAAGATCATTAATTATAAAAGGTTTTGGTATATTGGTGTTTACTGAGAAGAAATTAAATTATTGGGAGGTTCTGTAATCTATTTGTTGAGAAAAATATATTTTTATAGTGTACAAACCTTTTAATAGTGGGAATAAATCATTATTAAGGAATAATGAATTTTTTTAAGAGTTAGAATGTTAGAATGTTATTATTAAAATCTTATAGACAAAATATAAATCTCATTAATGTTGGTGAAGAAAAAATTGTTTTTTTAATTAAAAGAATAAAATATGGTCAAAATTCTTATGCTTGGAAAAAATATTTAAAAGATTATAAACAAAATATCCCATGATGCTTCTATAAAATTTTTCCCTACAATAAAAAGGGATAACAATTTTTTATGTCATACTTTCCTATAAGTAATTATAGTGAACCTTTTTCCAAATAGTGAAGAGATTGAAACCAAGAAAGCATTGGTGCTTATTCACAAGGATATTTATTGTCTTATAAAGAAGAAATCATAGAAAGGATATAAGAATCAAACATTATTTCATGATTATTCTCATATAATGCAGAAAATAATGTTTGTTAGGAAATATTTTTATATTTAAACTGATTTAAATGTTTTTGGAGGGATATTGAAATGGATATATACTTTCTATCATGATAATTTCAACTAAAAGTAGAAAAAATAAAAAAAATTAAATAAATAATATATATTTTGAATCACGGTATTTATAATGAGATCATTGACCTATATAATCAATACAATAAGGTAGACAAAAGGAAGAATGAAACAATTGTACAATTATAAAGGACTATACTAACTGAGAATGGAACATCAATGTATTTTTTAAAGGAACTATTGCCTATGAAAAAACAAAAAAAAACAATTTTTTTATCGGAAAATTGTATTATAAAAGTATCTGATATATATTTTAATAATTTTACAAGTATTAAATACATTTAATTATTTATATTTTCATACATGATGAAGAATAAAATCAAAAACCATATGAATTTTGATAAAAATGTGATGAGGGTCTATTCATGGGTATCACTCTTATAAAAGAGGATATCAATAATATTACAAAAAAAATCAGAAAAAAATCATTTATTATTATGATGCTACTCTATTTTAATATTACTTGGTTTTATGAAAAGTGCAGGTTATGAAATTTCAAATTAATTATAATGTTGATGTTTATTTTGTACATATTATTAGAAAAGATTACATTTCTAAAGAACCTAAAAAAGACACTAATGAGGTTAATGATTGAGTATATACCATTAATATGGTAACTATTAAGAATCCTATTATATAGATTATAAGGGTTATAAATAATATGGAAATAGAAAAAATCATTTTATATTAAGAAGCACCAGTTCATAAATGATCCTTGGGGGTAATAAGTCAAACTTATTTAGATTCTAAAATATAATAGAATATTATGGACGAATATCCTAAAAAATATGTAATTATTTATATGAAATAGAATATTGTTAAAATAAATAGCAACAAACCTTGTGATCTCAATAGAAGATTAAACAGAAACATTACCGGTACAATGTTGGTGTTTTGAAACATGATTAATTAAAGAGGTAATATCATGAGGAACTAAGTAATTTTATCTTCCAAAGTGTACTAAAAAGTAAAATGTTTTAATTTAGGGGATAAATTTAATATATTATAATGGAAGAAAAAATTATAATAATACATCTATGGAATTCCAATAAGATTATAATGTTTATCAATTTTATTTGAAGTTGGAATTCATTAATGTTAAACTAGAAGGTGAAAATAATATATAGAAATCAAATGTATTTCAATTTCATAATTATGGTTCTAGTTTTTATGAGATAGATAAATTCATGAATGTATTATATCAATACACATTTTCATTATATTATATACTAGAAACTTTGTTGATGGAAATAAATTTTATGAGTGTAAATAGTGTGAAACAATCACAACGTTAAGGAGAAATGAAAGAATCACTTAATAATTATTTTTTAAATTAATAATTTATTTTTTAAGGTTATGATGATAATAAATCCAGTGATTTTTTTACAATAATGATCTTAAAATTTAAAATTTCAATTCTTGGAGAGATAAAATTATTCTTAGGATTATATATATTACGAAGGAACTATTCTATTTTTATTTCTCAAAAGAAATATGGTCATAATTTTTTAAATAGGTTATCAATGGGGAACATGAAGGTTGTGAGCAGTTCCACTATTTTGGGATTTAATAATTTTAAGGATGATGTAGTAAATATATAAATGAAAAGGAATTTATAAGATTTAATGCAATCCGTCTGTATTAGATATCTTTGAGACCCTAATTAGGTTTTTACTGAAATTATGTGATCAATTTCATATAACCTTAATTTTTCATAGTAGTTAGAAGAAAAGTGGAATCCAAGGTATGAGAAACCATAATTTATATTATATTATTTATTATTTTACAAATTGAAACCTTGATATATTTCTAATTTACATGTGGATTGGTAAGGAAATATTTGTGATCTCAAATATACATCAAGAGGTTAATTATTTTTAAGAAATTAGTTTTTAGTAAAGAATTTTTAAAATTGAAATATAGTGACATTAAGTAATTATAAGGATGAGAATATTATATCAACAAAAAAAACTCATATAGTATATATTAAAACTCATCTACTAGATGACAATGTAAATGTGAGTCTACCAATCCTTGTTGTTATGATAATCAACACACCATAAAACAATCAAATAATCATATTAAATACTCAGGATCAAAGAACATAAATATGATGAATTATTTTATAAAGTAGAATATAAATAAATGTATAAAATGGATGAAATCGGTTATAATTACAGTGGAATTTCCATGTGTTTTTAAAAGTCATTTTCCGAGTGCGGTCTTTCATGAATTAAGTTTTATGTTGATACTACAACCGTCATCACATCACGAATGATGTATTTCTATTTTTCCACATACATTTAAAATAATAAAATTATTTTTAAATATTATATATGTATTAAAAAAATTATTAATTTGTTTATTAAATAAATAAGGAGATATTAAATGGGTAAAAACGAATGTTTTGCTTCACGAATTATAATACCGATTTTATGATACATATTTGAGCATGTATAAAGGGAGATAAATATTTTACAGTGAAATGTGTATTGTAAAATTTTTATGGAGTAGTTTTAAGTGACTATTATATTTTTCTTAAATGGGTAACATGATGTATTTAATAACCATAAATTCATCTCAATAATCATGGAGAATGATGAAAGGATGAAAATATGGCATGTCTTGTTCATGTATTACTATATTTTATGTTTTTTGTATCTTTTGAGAAAAGGATAACATGATATCTCTATCATATATATGAATACGACACTAAATATTTATTTAAGGCTCAATATCACTTGGATATTTTTATTAAATATTTGAAGATGGTTACAAATTCCATTGAGTGTTATCAAAATCACTTTGAGTATTTTACTACTTTTTTATCAATTGATTTATGTGAACAAAAAAATAAATAATTATGTACGGTTATTTTGAAAGAAAATTTACTTCATTTAATAAGTATTTTATTGTGATTTTAATCTCCAACTTTAGTGGTCTTCATCAAATTTAATTTCCACAACCTGTTATTGGATAATATTATTGAAAATATAGCTTATAGATTAATTGGTGTCACATGTTTTACTATTTAGGATATAAATCATTTGATTCATATTCATGGTAAAATAAGTTGAATATAAAATATGATTTTATATTTCCATAGTCATTTCATAAACCTTATTCAAATATTTGTTGAAGAATTTATTCATGATGTAACTTCTATGACAAGACTATGAAATGATGAAAACTCATTATCAAAATTTGATTGATAAAGTTCACTTATATTTCATATTCCACTAAATGTATGTGTTTGAGTGGTTATTTATTAGAAAACAATGACTTATTACCATTAAATTTCACATATTAAATGGAAATATTTTTTATTACTTATGAAGAATAAAGAAAAAGATCCAAACATTGTGTTCCTTGTTCGTTTCATTTTAAAAATAAATAATAGGGTTTCTTTAATTTTTGAAATTAAGAAAAGGGGTTATTAAACAGTTTTTTTCTTTTAATATTTCATGAATCAAAATGGATACCCTGATAACAAGGTCTACACCAAAATAACCGGAATGTAATTCATTTTCCCCATGGGTTGGAAACTAACACCTTGTATCATATAAGATACATGAGGGAACAAATTTTTCCACAAAATAGAGGAATAAATAGATTCAAATCAGTATACTAAAATAAAACCCCCAAAGTATACTATACCAAAAACTAAAGAGGTCTAAAAACCCAAATAATTCATCATTAATGTACCAAAATAGACACAATTAACAACCCAAGTCTAAATTAATACAACACTTCAAGTCTATAGGATTAGTGAAAACCACCACCTCAAAGGGGCTCATTCCCCACACTCTAACATAGTAGAAGGAAATATAAAAATGCATAAATGATAAGGTATGGTGTGATCACAAAATCCAAATATGGTCTCACTAAGTGTTCCATAATATGATTCCATAAAATTAAACCTAATCACAAATTCAATTTCAAATAAAACCAACATGAAAGTAAGATTTCATATTTAAACCAAAGATGATTTTTATTTAAAAGTATGAAATCATTTTAAGATATTCTTTAAGTAATCATTTTATATAAAAATCATATAAATCCACATGAAACGATAAAGATGTACACAATCAATGGAATATATATATCAAAAAAATAACATCAAGAAACATGGTCATATTCTAAGATGTATGACGGTTTCTAGTTATGAGATCCACACATAGTCATATTAATAATCATGGAAATGTACACAAACATCCCACGGGATTAGTCTTAACATGACAATCAATACTCGAATGGGGATAAGAACCCCTGAACTGGGTTAATGTTAGAGTTTTAAATCATCAATCCATTTCTCGATAATTTCCATCCCATGTTTTTGTCAACAAATAATATATTTATTACCTTGGATCTCATGTCATCAATCAATCAATCAAAAATGGGATAATTATTTTAAAACTATTTAAAATTCAATCACCTCACTTTCTGTTTCATTATGAAAATTTCTCTATAAATAAACATGGGGTTTTAATCAATTCATTCATTTTTTGAAGATAAAACCAATAATATTTTCTTATTAAATCAATTTAATCCATTTTTCTAAAATAAAATCTATAATTAAATTTCAATTTCAATCAGTGTCCGAAATATTCCCCAAATTCCTATTCCATTGGAATTAGGTATTTTCCCCAAAATCCACACCAAATATATTCAAATTACAATCAATATCCAAATGGGTTTTTATAAATTAAATTCATATAAATTTAATTTAAACCATGAAGATAAAGGGTTTATAACATTAAAAAACTCAATAGCTACACCTATGTTTTTCACAAAAGCATGTATCGCGACACCAGTAATAGGATTCTCCAATGAAGAATGTTATTAACAGAAATGAAGGAATAAAACCAATATTAAAGATCCAAGAAAAATTATATTATACTCATCAATAATAAGAAGACCTAAAAAACTATATTGGGTAGAATGTAAAAGAGTGGAATAGAATGAACAATGGATGATCTCCTGCCAGAGAGAAATCAAACAACATTCACTAGGAATCAATCCACTTTGTAAGGGGTTTGTAGGAGAAACAAATAGTTATTGTGAGCCTCCAAGACCTATTAATTCATCCAATCATGAGTTATGATTGAGTGGGGATTCATACGGGTGTTTGGGAATTTTTGAAAATTTTTGGGAAATAAAAAATACTACGCACATTCTTAGTTAGGCCGGGATGCGTGTTTGGTCAAACTGTGAACCCTAACCATGATCCCCTCTAATGGGGTGCATGGTTTATACTTGGTTGTTGAACATTTTGTTAAACCATGCACCAACCATGAAAACACCCACTATTTGGGGTTTCACATTTTAACCTAGGTGGGAACATGATTTGGGAGAACTGTGTGCCAAATTTTCATAGCCTAGGAAGTTCCCAAATGTTTCAAATATTCACCTGAAGAACCCCTCAAAAAGACCCAACTAAATAATTTTCAAAAGAGTTTTCAAGGATTACCTTAAAAAAGTAATTGTTTGTTGTAACTACCCCACCATAAAAACTTTCTATCCATAATAATATTGTAAAGATGTATCCATGTTTAAAAGATAAGGCTACTAATCTCTTATTAGCGCATATCTCTCCCATGTATCTTGATTATTAAAACTATGATTCAATAGAACATGAACCAAAGGCATCATTCTCCCATGAATTACCTTTGTTTTAGAATAAACTATCGTGTCTGGATGCTTAGTCATAGATAAATTATGCTCAACATCAAGATCACACTACATCAGAACATGAGATGGATCAGAAAGATATTTTCACAATTGAGATACATGGACCACATTATCTATTGATGTAATCTATGGTATAAGTTATAAATGATAAGAAACTTTCCCCACCATCTTAAAATCCTAAAAAGTTCCTAAAAAATTAGGAGAAATCAATCATTTCATCCCATTCCATCAATAAATCAAACGAGGTGAAACATTCAAGAAAACATAATCACCAACTGAAAATTATAATGGTCTATAATGAAGATTAAAAAAATATTTATACCTAATCTATGTCATCAACATTATCGGACAAATCAAATGAATCATTTAAATCATCTTTGGTACCAAGCTCAGTCCAACCAAGGATGTTTCACAAATCTTAGACCAACACAACATTTATTTACACAACCTTCTATACAGGGCCTCAAAAGAATCCAATATGATAACCAAAAAAATACTATTGTGAAAAGAAAACTCAACCATACATAAATGGCCATACCAAGCTCCACCAAAATCAAGGACATAAGTGTAATGCATATTATCTAGAATATATATAGCCATGTCTGTCTGGCCATTCATATATGGAATGTATGTCACACTCACGCTAACATTATACCATAGTTCCTCCTATAGGATTCTAAAAAAGTGATAAGTAAAATGGGTATCTCAATTAGAGACTATAGTAGAGGGACCTCTATGAAAATGAAAAATAACACTCATGTAGAGATTTATTATCTCCTCAACAATGGTTGTATCATGAATGGGTATAAAGTGAGCCTATTTGGTTATCTGATCAATCATAGACCACATCAAATTCTTCCTTCTTTGGGTACATGGAAACCCAACCAAAAATTTCATAGATATATCATCACACTTCCATGATGGCATTTTAAGTGGATGAACCAAACCCAAAGCTCTCTAGTTATCATCCTTGACCTATTGGTACACATAATAATGAGATAAAAAATCCGAAATTTCCCATATGATACATGGCCACCAGAATAGACGCCTCATATCATAGAATATCTTCATAGATCCTTGGTGCACAATACACTTGGAATTATGAAAATTACCTAACAAATATTTCTTCACAAGAAAATGTACAAAGTTTCGGTTTTGGAGACATAGGATACCCTCCTTTGAGAATGACCACTTACAAATAGTCTCCCCACTATAAAGAGAGTTCCTAAAGGTACAAGATTCATCATGAAGATACTATTCATAAAGAATCATCTTGAGGAGAGAAGAGGTCAACTGAACACTAACCAAAACAACCTCAACATCTATATTTTAATCTCCTATATGAAAATTTAAAAAAATCCATCAAGTTCCACTCTTAAGATCATTCTTTCATAGCTTCGGTCAAGCCTTTTCTAGATCATTCCATCTATGAAAACATTCCCCTTCCATAGGGTACAAGTGATTTCAAAATCATAATTTTGTAGTTACTCTACCCAGAACCTCTGGTAAAGATTCATATCTTTTTTTAGATAATAAAAAACTAAAACTCTTGTGGTCAAAATAAATTGAAATATTTTCTATGAAAAGGTAATTCCACCAACTATTCAATTCATGCATCATAACTGTGTGTCCAAGGTCATGGGTTGGGTAATTCCTCTCATGTGACCTAAGCCACCGAGATCCATAAGAGGTGATGAGATCAACTGACATAAGAACACATCTCAAAGCCAAACCTAATGCATCCTACAATACCACATAGCCTTGACCAACCTTTGGATGAGTTAAAACGAGATAAATAGTAAATATATATTTTATCTCTATAAAATAATTATGAAATTTATCATCATAATAAAACATCACTCCCTTATGAGGGAGGGTAGTCATTGGAGAATGAAAATTTTAGAAATAATTTATGTACTAGTGATAATATCCAGCTATACCCTAGAAGCTCTAAATCATGAAAACATTCCCACAGTTTTCCCATGTCATAAAAGATTTTACGCTCTCAGGATGAATTAAGATACAATGTTCTGATGCCATGTATCATAAGATCATAACTTTCTGAATCCAAATTTTTTTCTATCAGTTGATTGGATTAAATTTGGTGATTTCCAAGCTATTACATAACTACTCTTATATGATTCTCATGATCTAACTTGGAATTAGAGTAAAATAATATTTCATCCTTAATGACAATAATGAATGTATCAAGATAATCATGGAGAAATCTATTAATATAATACATAAAGAGTACAATATCATTGGTTAGACAAAATGTCAAGACAAGGTACTCATAATGGGAACACCTAATCTAGAATGCATTTTTCTAATTTGTGATTCCGTTATTCTCAACTATTGAAAACAAGATCGAAGAATAGCCTTATAAAACTATTTTTCCATTTCCATCATTTTTTATTGATTTTGATAATACACCTTTCAATGGGTGAGGTGGAACCCTTACAAGGCCCATAGGCGTAATTATTACATGGAACATAGGCCTTAGAGGAATTTATTGCCCATAAGAATCCAACATTACATACAATCTATTTTAACTACATGGAACTACTCCACCCCATCATCTTCCTCGTGAAATCATCTCTCCATCTTCTCATGGAAATTCAGCAATGCTTTCCCATGCAAGCACATGCTTGTCCTATGCATGGACATGCTTGTACGAATACTTTCTCTTTATCATAATTTAGTTGAGCTTTTAGTAATTAACTGAAAGGAGAAGTGACCTATAATCTTTCTTAGAAAAGAGAATAGGCACCACCCATGGTGGAAAACTGAGACATAAAATCCATTATCTAAAATATTTTCCAACTCAATAATAAAATATTTTATTTCAGTCAGTTCCATATGGTAAGAATGTATAGACACTAGTTTAGTACTTTACACTAAATCAATTTAAAACTATACCTCCCTTACTAGTAGATAGCTAGATAATTCAGAAGAAAAAGCATTGGGAAAATTGAAAAAATAATAGGGAGACACTCACTAATGTATATTCCCACTCCAGATCAAAAGTAAACATAGATATTACTTTCCCCCAATTCTGGATAAGAAGGTAAGAATCTACTTGAACTTGTGTCCCATTCCCCTTGAATTATATGGTACAACCCATCAGGTGAAGTAATGTAGTGCCATTGAATAAAAAAATCAATTTGGTATTTATTAGAAATGATATAATCCATCCTAAAATTACATAAATAGGTTTCATGTTGAGGACTAGAAAATTCAAAGTGACATCAATCTATGAAAAAGATAACACATAAGTAGGGCAACAAAGACCCTGCTCTCTCTTAATTTTGAAGGGTGTAGTAATATCCATCATGTAAGATAAATGATCCCCATGAAGATTTATTATATTCATAATATGAGTTGAAATAAATAAATGAGATTCACTAGTATCGAATAAATAAATCGCTAAATATGAAGAAATAGGGTTGGTACCTCTCATAGTTTCTAGACCCGTATCTTCTTCCCCTAGAGACTCTTCCACTACATGGAGAAGGTTCGTTTTGGATCCCAATGGATGGAACCCCTTCGTTCTTGATCCATAGGATTTCAACACATTAATATTTGGAATTTATGATTCATCTCCACTACATGGAGTAGAATAGAAATGAAAAAACTTCATTAATTGACCATATCATCTATAGGAATTATATATATTTGGTGCCTCATTGAAAACCTATTTTGGGTGTATAGGGTTTACACACTTGTAGAAAATAAAAGAGACTCTTCCGGTCATTAAAGGAGGTATAGATGAACCCATCTATCTATAACTACCACAAGAATCATCAAACATCCTCCTTCCTTCTAAGGTACTTATATTAATACCACTTGGAGAAAGATAAACCCCCTTAATGCAGAATTAACAGGAAGATCAAGCTCAACCATCAGTGCTCTATCTAGTAAAATTGAATAAGATGAGAGATTCAGAAATAAAACCTAAAAATAAATAATATATCAAATACCCGGATCAAATTGGTTAGTGTTTATCTTCTCATTCGATACAATATCATGTGCGAACTACAAAAGCTCAGTGAACTAGTTCACAAACTCTGTCACAGTCCTATCAACCTAATCAAGATTGAAAAACTGCCTAGCCTTATCCAACAAAATATATTACAGATATAATTTGTTTGTGAAAGTAAATTTAATGTCCCTCTAATCTAACCCATTATGGTTCTTCACCATCACTATTGTGTCCCACCATATCCTTCTAGGTCCCATAATCTTAAAGTCAGAACATTTCACCTTAGTTTCTTTGTGAGTTTCTAGAAATTAAAAGATATGTTATATCTTTTAAGCCATTCCTAAACATATAAAAGATCATTAGAACTTAAGAATGAATGTGGTTTCTAATTAACAAACTCCTTAACATGATTCCAAAATTTAACTCTTTGATGTTATACAACTGGAGGCTAAATGAGAATGGGTGTCGGTCCCTATCCCAATGCTTGGACAACATGAACAATAAACACAACCTGATCCTAGTCTATGGGAGGATTCAATCACTATGGTTTATTAAATTATATCTCTACGGTACTATTTTCAAGTCTTCATAGAGACATGATGCTAAACAACATCAGTAGAAAACATTAAATACATCATATGATTACTCAAATCAATGATGTAATAAGATAATCATATAAATTCGTCATAAAAAATAGAGAAATAAGATTTTGACTAAAATATATCCAAATAAAATGTAGGGAAAATATTAAAACTAATCCTTAATATGTCTTTCCCAAACCCCCCATGGTGACTTAAGGCTCATTATGATGAGACCTAGTTAGACACTCATTTGAAACAACCTCCTATGTCCCAAAATATTTAAAAATACATATTGACATCATGGAATGATTCTTAACCATAAAATAAGTTACCACTTTTTGATGAACCAACCAAGATATCCTAGTACCCTGATAACTATGTTGAAACTGATATAGACTTAAGGGTGTTTTAGATTTCCATGGGTTGCCGACTATCACCTGAGATGATATAAGATAAGAGTGGGAACAGTTTTTTTCACAAAAACTGTGAAAGAAACTGATACCAATCAAAATTCTCAAATAAAACTCCCAAAAGAGATTATACCAGAAACCAAACAAGTCTAAAAAAACCCAAATTGTACAAAATAAATGTACCAAAATAGAAAAGATAAGAAACCATAGATCCAACAAGAAAAAAACTCTAACTTAAGAGGATTAGTGACATCCACGACCCCCAAGTGGTTATTTTCGCTTGGTCAAACCAAGCATAAGGAAATCTACAAACACCATAAGGGAAATGTATGGTGTGACCTAAAAATCCCAGTATGGACACATAAAATTCTCCATAATAATATGACATAAAAATAAACCAAATAACAATTTCAATTTCCAATAAAATATACATAGATGTAAACTTTCATACTCAAAACAAACACACTTTCATTTAAAATTATAGAAAAATTTAAAATAGTATCATAAGTAAACATTTTATATAAAACAATTTACATAAATCAATAGGAATGGATAAATGTATATATATATAAAACACTGCAAGAAACATGGTCATTTTCTAAGAGGTACGACTGATTATAGTAATGACATCCTCACACACTCCTATAAGTGATCAAGATAACGTGGAAACATGTTCCTTAGTATTAGGCCAAATGGCACCCATCAATATCCCAATGGGGATAAGATTTTTCCATCCAAGTTAATTTGAGAGTTGTAAATCATCAATTTATTATAATAAAATTACCATATTAGCGTGTTTGTACTAAATGACTTACTAACATTATATGATCTCATGTTCTCAATCAATCAATCAACAATGAGAAAATTATTTTTTAAAAGATTAAAATACAATCACCCCATTTCATTTTCAATATACCAATTACACACTAAAAACACACATGATTTAATAAATTAATGCATTTTTCACAAGAAAAATAATCAAATATTCTCATAAAATCAAATTAATCCATTGAATAAAATCTCATATTAAATAACTATTTCCATAAATTTAAAAAATACAACCGAAATTCTAATTTCATTAGAACTGTGGATTTTTATCAAAATCCAGACTAAATCTATTAAAATAAAAATCATTATGAAAATTAATTTCCATAAATTCAATTGAAATCAATTTGAATTAAAAAAATTCTCATCAAGGGTTTATAACATGGAAAAACTCATTGTAACCACCGAAATTTTTCATGGAAACCCATATCATGTCACCCGAAACGGGATACAACAATGAAGAATATTAGCAAGAAAGATTAAGGAATACAAAAAAAATTCAAGAACGAAGAAAATGTATTTTAGACCCATAAAAAATTAGATGATTTAAAAACCCTATTAAGGAGAGAATAAGAGAGTGGGAGAGAAGAAACAAGAGAAGATATCGTACTAGAGAGTAATCAAATGAAATTCTCGATGTTTATAGATTCATCAAAAGGGGTTGAAAGGTGCCAAAAATTGTTCTTGGGAGCCTCTTGGACCTAGTAATTCATTAAATCCTGAGTTATGGTTGATCGGTTGTTCATATGGGGGTTTGTGATTTTTTTCTTCAATTTTATGAAATTTAAAAGTCCACACATATGGTTAGCTGGGGGCACACAGTTTATCAAACCATGTGCCCTAACCATGCACCCCTATGATAGGGTGTATGGTTTGTAATAGGTGGGTGAAATTTTTTTCAAATCATGAACCAACTGTGCAATACAACACTATTTGGGTTTTCACAGTTTACCCAGGGTGGGTGCATGATTTGGGAAAACCATGAAACAATTGTGAACATCCCAAAAAGTTTCAATATTTTCCAATTTTTCAATTGAAATAACCCTTAATTAGACCCAAAAAAATAATGTTTAAAATGGAGGGTCGAGATGTTCCTAAAAATAGTAATAGGATATTATATAATGGAATCCTTTAGATTGAGAGGAAGAATGATAATATTTGTGGATTAGGATTAATTTGAAATAAATTAAAGAGGATGATCTAATTTTATGAAATCAATTTCATAAAGTAAGGGATAATAAAATTTCATAGGATGTGATGTTTTATATTCATGTATTCTATTATTTAATCCTTAAAAAATATTATACACATTTATATAGTATAATAACAATTTTACTAAGTATTTTATAAATTATTTCATAGTCAATATCATTTTAATTATGATGGTGATGATATTTTTTATCAGGATACACATCGTTATATATGGGGTTCAATGGAGAGATGATACACTCTTGTATTGACATCCTAGAATAGTGAAACCTGATGTCACGGATAACACCATACATTCTAAGGGTAGTCACTCACCTTGGTTAAGAAATTATGTAAAAAATCCACTTTCCACTTCTTCATATAATTCAGTTATTTAATTTAATATAAGGGGAAAAGAATAATTCCTTATTTGGATCATATAATAATAATTTCTAACAAGTTTTATTTATTTAGGTGTTCTCTTTTATCCATAAAAAGATTGTGTGAAAATAAAATGTATATTAAATATAGAATAATGTGGACCTATAATTTTCATTTTGGAATGAGGTGTTAGTTCATAGTTTTAACTAATTAAAATAAAAATAGAGGGATTTATTTATAATGTGATTGATAAAAGGAAAAATTGAAAATGAGTTAAAAATTTTAGATGTTTCGATGATTTATCTTGTTTTAGTAGTGACTGTGTAGTATCACCGAAGTTCCAATTGACAAACCCACCCTTTAAATCTTATGAATGTAGAACCACAATCATGAAACTACCACATATGTTTTCTTATGAAAATGAATTGTAATTAAACAATGATAATTATTAATTTCCACCACATATAATATAGATGAGAGTGTATTTATAAATTAAGAAATTACCCAATAAAACATATAACTCCAATTACATAGGAATCACATAATTGAGAGATGTAGATCCTAAAAAATTGATGACGTGCCTTTGTCCTTTACATACATAACAATGATTAATAACACATCAATACCAATAAATCATGTTATGTCATTTTCAAGACTGACTAAATGAAGGGTTAAATGATATGAGAAACCATAGAAATAAAAAACTTATATACAAATATTTCTTATAATCACTTTCAACCATGAACTATATAGTTCTAAAATGAGAAAAAATAGAAGAAAAATGGAATTATATAAATGTAACATAAGCATGTATATGACTCTCCCTCTACTAGATCAGTCATAGAGGAGGCACTTCACCCTCCAAATGATTTCTCATATCCATAAGTATTTAGCTAATAACTAAGAAATAAAGAAACTATAATTTACCCAAGAGATACTCTATGATGTATTATATCATTTATTTTTCTATCTTCCTCCCTAACTAGGACAATATCATGTTTCATTGATATATATAGATTTGATAAACGTGGTATATATAATCTTCTTAAATGAGGTCCTCTATCTCTCATAACCGTAACTGAATTCTCTCTCAAAAGGATATTATGACACTTATAAAACTAATAACATATATTCTAGATTTTGTTAAACTATATGAATGCAATTTTCACTTGGTTCATACCTTCTTTTCACATAATATACTTGGTTGATTTATCTATCAATTCATCATAACCCATTATTTTAATTTAATTGATCATTTATGATTACTATTATATGTTGTTGGGGACATATGATCTCTTAAGAAATAAATATGGTATTTTGGTGATGTTATTCAACAAATTGTTTAGTATTTATCCCTAAGTATATAGTATTACAAAAATATTGGGCAATAATGTATGATGTAGAATTGGTAGGGAAACACAATATGGAGTTTTCCTCTCCTAGATTATGTTGTGATGAAGATGAAAAATCATAGTGGATCATTATGTGGCATTGATTTATTAACACTTAGTCACAAAATAAATGATATAGAATTATAGTTCTATCTCCATATTTAGATGAGAAAAATCTTGCATTGACTATTTAAAAAAGCTTAGGCTGCGTCGTGGGTTTCATCGACAAACAAAGGATGATCAACCAATAACAAATTATTGATATAAAAAATGGTATAAAAAAATAACTATACTTCTATGACTTCACCAATTGTGTTGGACCATGTAATAGAATTTAAGATGGGTTTAATGTAAAATAGATGACTACGAGGTGTCACTCTAAAGGGATGGTATGTTGAGTGTTGCTCTCCCAGATAGTATCGAGGTTTGTGCAATCTTGTATAGTTAAGACATTATCCATTGATAGAATATGTAAATTGATAATAATGATCATTATGTTTCTATGAATTCTCAATGGCTTCCATGATGTTCCATTTATTCTAAAATATATTTTTTTAGTCTTTCTTTATAGTTCCTCGAACTATCATTACCTTCATATTTGATTATGTTGAATCATTGGTGACTTGGAGTAACTACAAGGTATAAAATGTTACAATATTTTATTCAAGATATACTTTCTAGTCATTATGTAAAACCCTTATATTTTTAAGAGAACTATATTCAATATCAAATACAATTGAAAATACAGATCCTAAACAAACAATAAACTGCTATTATTTAAATATGACCTTTAAAACATATAGTTTAAATTGGGGAGTATGATTAAGATTAACTAATTTATGAAATTTAAATAAAATAAATACAAAATATAAATATATTTTTAATTTCTTAATAAATATTCCCTTAATTTTAGTAAAGTATTTTATTCTTCAAAAATACATTTTATTCTAAAAAGTTTTTATTAATTTTTTTGAGAGAATATTATAATTATTTCATAGATCTTTTATAAAATAAATTTTAAAAAATTAACATCATTTTTGAAATCATCATATCAAAATTAACATAGGGTAAGATTTTGATATTTTACTAAAATGATTGATTATTCAGTAAATAGTGAAAAATAACATTTTTTCAAATTCTGTATTTTCTTCCCATTAAATCAGGTAATTTAGATGTTACATTATAATTTTTATTTTTAATTAAATTTAAATATAATTTATATATATATATAATTCTGTAATTAATTTAATTTAAATCAAATGTTATAATTATTTTTGTATAAGTTCATTTTTATGCATAAAAACCCAGTTTTTAAAACACGTTTAAGTGCATGAAGTTAAAAATAAATAAATTAGTTAAAATAACCCATAATAAGAAAAGAATTAATTTAAATTAATTTATTATTTATCTAATTATATTTATTTAAATTCACACAATAATAATTTCTAGTCATAGAGTTAATATAAGATCATTTGTTTCTTAAAAATTCATTTTTATGAAGAACTGCTTTTCATCATGTTTTATAGGATTAATTTAATGTTAAATTCTACCAATTATGTGAATTGAATATTTAAAATCATATTACATAGTTATAATCATCAGGTCTAGAATTATCAAATACTCCCATTTTTTATAATTATGAAAAGTAATCGTATTAAATTTTTTTATCATGATAAAGGTTAAATAATGTAATTGAGGGTAAAAGTAATGTGATAAGGACTAAAAGTAACCTTAACCCTTTAATTAATTTTATAACATGATTATGTTTCATCAATAATCATAAAACATTATTGTAACGCCCCAACCCCAGTTACCCAGAGTCGGTGCATTATTACATAATATTGTCATGATCAAAAAAGATCATGTCTTGAAAGCCCGATTAGTTTAGTAGCCTTGGACACACTAGATACATTCATAAATGTTACATTACAACATAAAGTGAAAAACTACAAAATCATATTTTCTCCACACTAATATCCCCTTATACCATCCTTGCAGGTCATTCATAAAATACTTCTTCACATCCTGGGAAAAATTAAACATAGAAAGGGGTGAGCTTAGATTCCCAGTAAGGAAAAATATATAGCGGAAACTTTCACAAATAAGAATAAAAATTTAAGGAAATGTATAACTAAAACAAAAGCCTTTTAAACTTGAAAATCAGCATAATATGGAATAAATAAAATAAAATAATGCCATTTACTTATTCACATGGATATTCTACTAATTGAATAATCACATGCAATATCAATAACCACTTTCATAATGATGGAATGCATAATGCCAGACTATCATAACCACGTAGCCAAGGCCTCGTGTTAAGACTACAAATAATATTTTTTCAAGGACTCATGCCAAGACACTAGTTTGTCTCATGAGACTTACTGATGCATCTAGGAGCTATAGAAGGCTCCACCCATCACTTATTAAGTCCAATACATTCCTCATATGAACAGGTTTAAACATAACATAAACATTCATATTAAAACTATCATACAAAATGTCAATACTTTCTCCATAAACCAAGAATGGTATAAAAATAACACATCCACAGTCAAAATATTATGAAATCTTCAATACAATATGGATGTTTTGTATCATAATAAACCAACTTCAAATAAACTTAAAATCCATCAATGGATGTTGACATAGATGAAATCAAAAATATTTTAGAGAAATATATTTTTTAAAAATAATTTAAAAGTCACATAATTATAAAAGAAAGAATTTACTTTAAAAATATTATTATAATTTGTTAAGGGTACCTTCAATGATTTTAGAATGGCGGAAGTAGCCACACATGCTGTATAAGTTAAAAAAAGACATTCATACCTTAATTCTGTCGAAAATGTTAAAAAGGACCTTGTTTGGAAAATGACGGAAAAATTCCTTTATAAACTTTTTATAAAAAGTAAAACAATGGTATAAATGACTTTAACTCATATTACGTAAAATATTTAGAATGTTTCTAAATACATTTTTAGGAAACATGTATGTGGATGATAAAGAGGTCCCAGTAGATAATAACGTATAAACAACCTCAGAAAATGAAGAGATTGGGAAATAAACCATTACCTTGTAATTTTCCTCAAGAGAGTATAGGATAACCTACAGTATAATATTTAAATCATTTTTATTAAATTATACAAGAATCATATACGTAAATATGATATCATATATGATCTTTTAATATTTCATTGTTAATAATATTTTAGTATTATCATCATTTCGGGTGTTAACTTACACATTTTCTTATATATATTTTGTCACATAAGCCGTGTTTTTTATGGATAGGTTGTATCTTATTCATATCCAAAATTATATCAAGTCCTTAAACATTATTTTTAATCATCAAATGATAATTATAATTGCATGGATACGATGGGGAATGAATCTCATCGCATTCATGGAGACGGTAGTCCGTACGTACGTACGAGTGACAATATCATTCTTTTCATATTAAAATAATGTATAATTGGATGGTATATCATATATACAGAATCATTATCTTGTTATATTAATTATTTACATCAATTACATATCATTATAATACCCATCCAAATAATAATGTTTTTGAATAACAATTACACCACGACGTGGAGACTGTAAGTCGTACGAACGCACGTATGGTGAAATGTCATTTGATGGATGGATAGAATACTGAATATAGTTGTACCATATTTATAATAACATCAAATTATATATAAGATACTAGTGTTATTATTTTAGAAAGGAAATAACAATGAAAGTAGAAGTTGAAGAAGAAAGGAACTTTAAAAAGTCTGTTGAATACATTACCTCTTCTTCAGGTTCTTCCTTTTGATTTAATCAAAAGGGCTCCTTAGTTTGGATTTATGATCAAAATAAGGCATCAAGGTTTAATTGAGGGATTTTTAGAGATTATTTGGGCAAGGTTTGGCTGAACCAAAAGGCTTTTATGGTGTGAAGAAATGGTTAGAAGATGTATCCTTTTATAAGGGGGAGGAGGGGCTCTTTAGGAAAAACATAAAGTATTAATTTATAATAAATTCATATTCGGTTTATAATGGCTCCAAAGTGTATTATTCAAATTCTCAGGTGGGTATGGGTCTAAATACATTCAACAAATATATTTTAGACAGGTTTGGGTCCTTATATTAACCTTATCTTTTAGTTTTAACTCTTAGTTAAATAGATTGACATTTACCATGTCACTTTGTATTTTAATATTATATAGTTAATAAACGTACTATATACTTCCAAGAGACCCCTTAAGTGGTTCATTAATGATAAACCAATCATTATATAAGTCCTTTGGCCGAACCATAAATTTTTAGGAATAGAATATCAATTAATAATATAATACTTCTTTTAAAAACTCATTTATGTCAATTTTGACAATATTTAATAATTGATTTTTAGTTAAAGTCTTAAATACATTATTAATTCGTAAAAAATTTATTTAATCAATTATAAAATGTCATATTAACCAATAAAATGTGTTGATGAAATCAAAAATTTCAAATTATATTTATTTTAACTTTTATAATACCAATTTTTTGATTCTTTCATAAATAAGGAAAATATTTCATCATTATTGTGTCATAAATAAATTTAATTATTAAATGTAAAAAAATTATAAATAAAATAAAATTATGTAGTAAATATTTTTATATTTCTAATGAATATTTATAGTCTAAAATATAACATACATAACCCTATGTAAAAATTGTCTTTCTAAAAGATATATTCTTAAGTAATTTTTGTATTTACTTTAACTGAATTACTATAAAGTGTCCTTATCACCTATAAGTGGCTCCATGGGGTCCTAAAATCAATAAAAAGATGTACATGGTCGTAAATTTATCAAAAAATAAGGTTGGGACACGTTTTATGGTAATTTATTATTATTATAATATTATTTTTTACCCTTATTTACCGGATTTACCCTTTAACCATGGTAAATAAAATATTTACCAAAATAATTATTCAAAATGTATAAAAATAAAATTTGCCTATATACAAAATTTGGAAATCCTGATTCCAAATATGGAATCCATTTTTCAAAACTCAAAACACAGAAGTGGAAGAAATTAATTTAATATTAATTTCCATTGTTAAAACAAAAAGCGTGTTTTTAAGAAATAATAACTATCAAAAGATTGACACTTGTTTATTTCCGGTTTAATTTTGAAATTATGTACAATGACCAAAATTGTATTAAATGGTATAAATGTATTAAAAATATAATTTAAAACCACTCAAATTCATAATTTATCACTATTAATTATTTTGATTAAAAAAGTTGTTTTCAATTAAAATTTAGTATTTTCAATATTTATCATAATATAAAAGTTATCCAAAAAATACCAAAATTTCACCCTAGGCTAATTTCGATATTCCAAATCAAAAAATTAAGTCCATTTTGAGAGATAAAATTTATAAAATTTCCAATATTGGGTATTATTATTGATAATGGCTACGTTGATTGGTCGCGGTGTGTTAGAATCTCGAAGTTGCGTACAACACACGCTACTATATTATTCAAAGAGAATCGTACTGTAGAAGATTGGGGTGTTACATTATCCCCTCCTTCAAATAATTTAGTCCTCAAAATTTCTTGAATATTATTCCTTAAAAAGACTCAGGTGGTTATTCGTCAGAAGTTCCTCGGGTTCCCACGTTTCCTCTTCCATCTTATGGTTTCTCCATAAAACATTTACCTGATGAGTTGTCCGGTTTCTCAGCACTTGTTCTCTTGTATCCGGAATACTAATTGGATCTTTTCAATAAGACAGATCAGGTTCCAATTCTAATTACTTATAGGTGAGTACATGCGTTGGGTCAGACATGTATTTTCTCAATAGTTATACGTGGAACACATCATGAACATTGGAGAGATTTGGCGGCACTGCCAAATGGTATGCTATAGCCCCAATTCGTTCTAGAATTTCGAATGGTCCAATGTACCTGGGACTTAATTTACCTTTCTTACCAATACTTATAACTCCCTTCCATGGTGATACCTTAATGAAAACATGATCTCCTACCTGCAATTCCAAATCTTTCCTTTGGTTATCGGCATAGCTCTTTTTCCTACATTGAGCTGCTTTGATGTGGTTTTTGATTACCTTTACCATTTCTATCATTCCCTCCACCAGTTCTGGGCCTACAAGTTTTCACTCACCAACGCCATCCCAACAGGTTGGTGTGCGACATCTCTTTCCGTATAATGCTTTATATGGTTCCATCTAAATACTTGAATGGAAGCTATTGTTATAGGAAAATTCCACCAGAGGTAAATATTGATCCCAAATACCCTAAAAGTAAAGTGAGCATGATATCAACAAGTCTTCTACAGTTTGAATTGTCCTTTCTGATTTCTGATATGTTTGAGGGTGTTAGGTAGTGCTCAATCAAAGTTCAGTATCCAAGGCCTTCTGAAGACTCCTCCATAATCTTGATGTAAAACGGGGATCATGATCAGAAACAATCTATAGGGGTACTCCATGAGGTCTCACAACATCATTAATATATAGCCTTACTATACGTTCAAGTGGTAAATCTTCCCTTATAGAACGAAAATATGCTGACATGGTAAGACGATCAATAATGACCCATATTGCTGTTTTCCTTCTAAGAGTCTTTGGTAGTCCCATGACAAAGTCCATAGTGATATTATCCCGTTTTCACTCAGGTATGGGAAGTGGTTGCCTGACTTCTACAGGCTGTTGCCTTCCAGCTTTCACTTGTTGACAAACCACACATCTTGACAAAAAATAATAAATCTCCCTCTTTCTATTGTCCCACAAAAAATGTTGCTTCAAATATCTATACATTTTGTTGCTCCTTGGGTGTATAGAGAAATTTGAACTATGAGAATCATCCAAAAATTCCCTTTTTAGATCATGTATATCAAGAACAAAAATTATCTTCCCAAATTTCATTATTCCATCTTCATACACAAAGTCACTCAATCTCCCATCATTCAAAACTTTAATCTTCTTTTTAAATTCTCCATCATCGGTCTGAGAACTATTTATCCATTCTAGTAATGTTGGTTTGGCAACCATTTGAAAAAGTATCAATATTTCACCTTCCATTGTAATTCCCATATCCATCTTCACTAGATCCATGAAAATAGGATCCCTTTCAATTATCATCACGTTTAAAAATCCATGATTCTTTCTGCTCAAAGCATCTGCCACCTAATTTTCCTTCCCCGGGTGGTAGTGTATCATGCAATCATAATCCGTTAGTAGTTCAAGCCATCTCCTTTTCCTCGTGTTGAGTTCTTTTTGTGAAAAAATATACTTGAATCTCTGATGATCAATATATATGTCACAATTTTCACCATAGAGATAATGTCTCCATATCTTCAAACAAAGATTACAGTAGCTAACTCAAGATCATGAGTAGGATAGTTTTTCTCATGAATTTTCAGTTTTCATGATGCCTAGGCAATAACTCTATCATTATGCATAAGGACACAACCATGTCCTTTATTTGATGCATCACTATAAATAACGAACCCATCATTCCCTGATGGTAGAGTCAATATCGGAGCATTGACTAATCTTCTCTTCAGTTCTACAAATCATTATTCACACTGATTTGTCCAAAAAATTTATCCCCTTTACATGTGAGCTTCGTTAATGGGTTAGCCTACCAGGAAATATTCTAGACGAAACGTCGATAATAACCTACTAAACCAATAAAACAGCATACCTCGATTATAAACATTGGTGCTGGACATTCTTGGATTGCTCTTATCTTAGAAGGATCAACAGAGATTCCATCCATAGAAACAATATGGCCAAGAAAATAAATCTCTTGAAGCTAGAATTCACATTTTCTAAACATCCCATATAATTCATTCTTCTCAGAGTCTTCAATATAATGTGAAAGTGATTTTCATGATCATTGTAGATTATAGAGTATACCAAGATATCAACAATAAATACCACTACAAAGTCATCAAGATATTCTTGGAAAACTCTGTTCATTAGATCCATGAAAGCGGAGTGTGCATTAGTCATCCCAAAAGGCATTATTGTAAACTCATAATGCCCGTACCTTGTCTGAAATGCTATCTTTAGAACATCTTCCATCTTCACACACAACTGATGGTATCTAGATTGATGGTCAATCTTTTAAAAGTATTGATCTCCAAGTAGTTGGTCAAATAAATCATCAATGCGAGGTAAGGGATACTTTCTCTTTATTGTTATAGCATTGATCTCTCTGCAGTCGATACATAACCTCATAGATCCATCTTCTTTTTTAACAAAAAGTACAGGTGATCCCCATGGAGAAACACTAAGGTGAAAAAATCCCTTATTATTCAATTCCTCTAGTTATTTCATTAGTTCAACTAATTACACAGTGTCCATTCTATAAGGGGTCTTCAATATAGGCCTTGATCCGGGAATTAAACCAATGGAAAACTCAACATCTCATTCTAGAGGATGTCCAGGTAAATCTTTTAGAAACACATCTACATATTCATTCACCATAGGTACATCCACTATTTGAACATTCCTTTCCTCACCCGTAGTTATTTCATTCTCTTCCACCCCAATAATTGAATTTTTTTGAGCTACTGGGGGTGGATATAGATAAGAATTAGGTGGTGATGATTCTGCTCTAAAGATAAGGTGTTCCTTATCATCATCATCAAAAATCATAACCTCCTTCTTCTTACAATAAATCATCACATCATGGTCCAAAATCCAATCCATAACGAGGATTATATCAAACTCAATCATAGGTGTGACGATGAGATCAGCGGATAAAGAACATTTATGTGCTCTAATGGGGACTGATTCACAAAACATTCTTGCAATGATACTTCCCTTATGAGTTTTAACTGACATCTCCTTTGTTAAATAAAATTGGAAAGATCTAATTTTCTTAGCAAACTAGGAAGATATGAAACTATGTGATGATATAGAATCAAATAAAGAATTTTTTAAACTTTAGGAAACCATTAAGTTACCTTCCACCATGTCTTCTGGAGATTCAACCACAACAGTAGTGATAGCATAAGCTTGGCCTTGATCCCTTGGCCTTTTCTAAGTTAAGTTCCCTTGACGCTTAGGACATTCATTTCCATAATTTCCCATATCTCTAAAATTATAACATTCCATGTTGAAAACAACTCTTTTTCCCTTGCAATCCTTAGCTTGGTGGAATTTTTCACCACATTTGTAATAGACTCCCATTCCCTTCAAGCCAGTACCAGGGTTTTTCTTCCCACATTTACTATAGGATGGATAATCAACTTTTCCCTTATTCCCTTTATTTCCATTTCTAGAGTGGTCAGTAGATCTCTTCTTCTGATTCTTTTCCTTAAAGTCATAAAACTTAGAGAATTAATTTTCTATCTTGATAGCACATGAGATAATATCTTCGTACGATGAGAAAGATTATGAGACTATTGTTTGACAGAGATACAGTTTTAACCCAGCAAAGAAATGATCAATTTTACTTATTGGGTTACGTATATAATCTGCTACATGCCTCACTAACCTTGCAATGTTAGCCTCATACTTTGTAACATTCTCATCCTACTTTTTCCTCAGACTCAGAACTGGCCTTTACATATCTGCTCAATGGTCATGAGGAAAGTATTTTTCTAAGAAAAGCACTTTGAACACCCTCCGTTCCATATTTGATACTTCATCATCTTCCTTCATGTTTTGTATCAATGACCACCATTGATCAACATCTCCAGTGTGGCGATAAACTACCATGACAACTTTTTCCCTTTCAATACTCCACAAAGCCTGAAATATTTTCTCTAGGGAATTTATCCATTGCTTAGTTACTAATGTATTTGTACTCCCAATAAATTTTGGTGGTTTCTGCCTTAGGAAGCAATCTAACATTGATCCTCCAAGCTACGGATTATGGTCCTCCATATGGGTAAGTTTATTATACATAACCTGAGTGAGTTGACCGCGTATGGTGATTAGCTGACCAGCACCAGTTGCATCACAATCTCTACTATAATTATCTTGAGCTGGAGGGAAATCCATACATGGAGTGCATGCATTGACACAGATTCCATTCCTTCCACTAGGCATCATTTCTAAATGATGGAAAAAACAAGATCAATTTATGAATCAAAATACAAAATTCTATACTTGTAAAATACATAACATAAATTGAACTATTTATGGATATAAGCCATAATCATAAAAAAAATTCTTTATGGTAGGCCCGTTGTCGTAAACCAGTACCTGTTCGAGTCTAGCTCAAAGCAGTGTTTTCAGGTTTTAACCCTAGGTACATCTGTGCCAGAGCCACCTCTACCTGCTCGTATCCAGACAGGGATGTGTTGCTCAGAAAACTCACAAAATCTCTAAAATACCAAAATTCTAGGAAGATCTTCAATACAAATCCTCAAAGTCCATCTTAGGTCTGTGTGCTCTAATCAGAGTTTATCTAAATCTAGCTTCCAAGGTTTGTACTAAACTCCCTCTGATACCAATTGTAATTACATGACCCCAGTTACCCAGAGTCGGTGCATTATTACATAACATTTTCATGATCACAAAAGATCATGTCTCAAAAGACAAATTAGTTTAGTAGCCTTGGAAACACTAGATACATTCATAAATGTTACATTATATCATAAAGTGAAAAACTAAAACTCCATCTTGTCTCCACACTCATATCCCCTTATACTGTCCTTCCAGGTCATTTATAAAATACTTCTTCACATCCAGAGAAAAATAAAAAATAGAAATGGGAGAGCTCAGATGCCCAGTATGGATAACAATAGAGCAGAACCTTTCATAAATACGCATAAACATTGAAGTCAATGTATAAATAAAACAAAATCCTTTTAAACTTTAACTTCAACATAATATTGAAGAAATAAAATGAAATAATTACATTTAATTATTCACGTGGATAATCTACTAATTTAATAATCACATGAAATATCAATAACCACTTTTATAATGATGGAATGCGTAATGCCAGACTATCATAACCACATAGCCAAGGCCTCGGGCCAAGACTACAAATAAGACATTGTCAAGTCCCTGTGCCAAGACACTAGTTTGTCTCATGAGACCTACCAATGCATCAAGGAGCTATAGCAGTCTCCACCCGTCACTTATTAAGTCCAATGAATTCCTTATATGAATAGGTATAAACATAACATAAACATTCGTATTAAAACTAGCATACACAATGTCAATACTTTCTCCATAAACCATGAATGGTATAAAAATAACACATCCACAGTAATAAATATCACAAAAACATCAATAAAATATGGAAGTTTTGTATGATAATAAACCAACTTTAAATAAACATAAAATCAATCAAAGGATGTTGACATAGATGAAATCAAAACTATTTGAGAGAAATATCTATTTTTATTTTGAAATATTTTAAAAGAATCATAATTATAAAAGAAAACATTTGTTTTAAAAATATTCTTATAATCTTGTAAATGAAGCTTCAATGAATTTATAACGGCGAAAAATAGCCGCACCCTCCCTATAAGTGTAAAAAATACATTCTTACCTTAATTTGGTCGAAAAGGTTAAAAAGGACCTTGTTTGGAAAACGATGGAAAGATTAGTTTATAAAAATCTCATAAAAAGTCAAACAATGGTATAAATGAATTTAACCCATATTTTGTAAAATAGTAATAATGTTTTGAAATACATTTTTAAGAATCATGGATGTGGATGATAAAGAGGTCCCAGAAGATAATTATGTATAAACAACCTCGGATAATGAAGAGATTGTGAAATAATACCTTACCTTGTACTTTTCCATGATAGAGTTTAGGTTAAACTCCTGTATAATACTTAAATCATTGTTATTAAATTATAAAAGAATCATATACATAAATATGATATCATAGATGATCTTGTAATATTTCATTATTAATAATATTTTAGTAGTATCATCATTTCGGGTGTTAACATACTCATTTTATTTTATATATTTTGTTACATAAGCCGTGTTCGTTATGGAAAAGTGGTATCTTATTCATATCCAGAATGATATCAAGTACTTTAACATTATTTTTAATCATCAAATGAAAATTATAATTGCATGGATACGATGGGGAATGAATCTCTTTGTGTTCGTGGAGATGGTAGTCCGTACGTACGCACAAACGACAATATAATTATTTTAATATTAAAATAATATATAATTTTATGTCATATCATATATAAAAAATAATTATCATGTTATAATTTTTATTTACATAAATTACATATCATTATCATACCCATCCAAATAATTATGTTATTGAATAACAATTACACCACAACGTGGAGACGGTAAGTCGTACGTACGCACGTATAGTGACATGTCATTAAAAGGATGGATAGAATATGGAATATGGTTGTACCATATTTATAATAACATCACAATATATATAATATACTGTATTTATTATTTTAGAAAGGAAATAACAAAGAAAGAAGTAGTTGAAGAAGAAAGGAACTGGAAAAAGTGTTGTGAAAACATTACCTCTTCTTTGGGTTATTCTTTTTGATTTGATCAAAAGGGCTCTTTAGTTTGGATTTATTATCCAAATAAGGCATATAGGATTAAGTTAGAGATGTTTAGAGAGTATTTGGGTAGGTTTTGGATGAGCTAAAATGATTTGAAGGTGTGAAGAATTTGTTAGAATTTGTGTCCCTTTATAAGGGGGAGGAAAGGCTCTTTAAGAAAAACTTAAATTATTAATTTATAATATATTAATATTCAGTTTCTAATGGATCCAAAGTGGATTATACAAAGAATAAGGTGGGGATTGGTAGAAATCCATTCAACCAATAGATTTTAGACCGGTTTGGGTCATTATATTAACCTAATCTTTTAGTTTTAACTCTTAGTTAATTAGATTGACATTAACCATGTCACTTTGTATTTTTATATTATATAGTTAATAAACATACTATGTACAACCAAGTTACCCCCAAGTGGTCCATTAATGATAAACCTATCATGATATAAGTCCTTTTTCTGATCCTTGGATATTTAGGAATATAATATCAATTAATTATATAATACTTGTTTTAAAAACTCATTTTTGTCAATTTTGAGAATATTTAATAATTGATTTTTTTTAAATTCATAAAAACATTATTAATTCGAAAAAAATTCATTTAAGAAAACCTAACATGTGATATTAACCAATAAAATTCATCGATGGAATCAAAACTTTCATATTATATTTATTTTAACTTTTATAATACCAATTATTTGATTCTTTCATTAATAAGGAAAATACTGCATCATTATTGTGTCATAAATAAATTTAATTATTAAATGTATAAAAATTATATATAAAATACTGTTATATCGGAAATCGTTTTAGCATTCTAATAAATATTTATAGTGGAAAATATAACATATATAACTCTATGTAAATTTTTTTTTCTAAAAGATATATGCTTATGTCATTTTTGTATTTACTTAAACTTAATTAATATAAAGTGTCCTACTTATCTAAAACTGGCTCCATGGGGTCCCCAAATAGACCCAAATATGCCTATGTTTGGACATGTATCAACCAATAAGGTTAGGACACGTTTTATGGTAATTTATTATTATTATAATATTATTTGTTACCCTTATTTACTAGATTTACCCTTTAACCGTGGTAAATAAAATATTTACCGAAGTAATTATTCAAAATGTGTAAAAAAAGTTACCTATTTAAATAATTTGGAGATCCTGAATCCCAATATGGAATCCTTTTTTTAAATTCAATACATAGAAGTGGTAGATATTAATTTAAAATTAATTTCGGTTGTTAAAACAAAAAGAGTGTTTTTAAGAGATAATAACTATCAAAATATTGGCACTTGTTTATGTCCGATTTAATTGTGAAATTATGTCCAATGACAAAAATTGTATTATATGGTATAAATATATTTTAAATATACTTTAAAACCATTCAAATTCATGATTTATCACTATTAATTATTTTTATTAAAAAAGTTTTTTTTAATTAAAATTTAGTAATTTTCAGTATTTATCAAAATATAAAAGTTATCTGAAAAGTACCAAAATTTCAACCTAGGATAATTTCAATATTATGAATCCAAAAATGAAGTCCATTTTTAGAGATAAAAATTATAAAATTTCAAATAGAGGGTATTACTATTCATAACGGCTACTTTGATTGGTCGTTGGGTGTTAGAATCTTGAAGTTGCGTACAACACACATTACTATATTATTCAATGAGCATTGTACCGTAGAAGCATGGGGTGTTAAATTCTCCCCTCCTTCAAATAATTTCATCCTAGAAATTTCTAGAATATTATTTCTTAAAAAGACTTGAGTGGTTCTTTATCATATGTTCATCAGGTTCCCACATTGCCTCTTCCATCTTTTGGTTTCTCCATACAAACTTTACCAGATGAGTCATCCGGTTTCTTAGCACTAGTTCTCTTGTATCAAGAATCCTGATGGGCTATTTACAATAAGATAGATCAGGTTCCAGTTCAAATTCCTCATAGGTGAGTACATTCATTGAGTCATGCATATATTTTCTCAACAGTGATATGTAGAACACATCGTGAACTTTGGAATGATTTAGAGGCATTGGCAAATGGTATGCTACAACCCCAATTCATTCTAGAATTTCGAAAGGTCTGATGTACCTAGGAATCAATGCACCTTCCTTACTGAAACATATAACTCCCTTCCATGGAGATAACTTCAAGAAAACATGATATCCTACCTGAAATTCCAAATCCTTCCATCGGTTTTCGGCATAGCTCTTCTGCCTAATTTGAGCAGATTTGATGTGGTTTTGGATTACCTTTACCTTTTCTATTGTTTCCTCCACCAGTTATGGGTCTACAAGGTTTCTCTCACAAACTTCATCCCAACAGTTGATGTGTGACATAACTTTCCGTATAATGCTTCATATGGTACCATATGAATTCTTGAATGGAAGCTATTGTTTTAGGAAAATTACACAAGAGATAAATACTGATCCCAAATACCCTAAATGTTGAGTGAGAATGATCTCAACATGTCTTCTAAGGTTTGAATAGTGTGTTTTGATTGTCCATTTGTTTGTGGGTGGTAGGCAGTGCTCAAACAAAGTTCAGTATCCAAGGCCTTCTGAATACTCTTCTAGAATCATGAATTAAGACCGGGATCACAATCTGAAACAATCGGTTGGGGTACTCCATGAAGTCTCACAACTTCATTAATATGTTGCCTTGCTAGACGTTCAATTGGTAAATCTTAACTTATAGCAAGAAAATGTGCTATCTTGGTAAGATGATCAACAATGACCCATATTGCATCGTTCCTTCTAAGAGACTTCAGTAGTCCCATGAAAAATTCCATATTGATATTATCCCATTTCCACTCAGGTATGGGAAGAGGTAACATGACTCCTCCAGGCTGTTGCCTTCCATCTTTCACTTGTTGATGAACCATACATCTTGACAGAATATCAGAAATCTCACTCTTCATTTTTTCCAACCAAAAACGGTCCTTCTAATCTCTATACAATTTGGTTCTCCCAGGGTGTATAGAGAAATTGGAACTATGAGAATCATCCAACAAATCCCTTTTTAGATAAAATATATCGGGAACACAGAGTCTCTTCCCAAATTCCAAAATTCCATCTTCATACGCAAAGTCACTCAATCTCCCATAATTCACAGCTTCAATCTTCTTTTGAACTTCTTTATCATCAGTCTGAGAACCATTTATCCTTTCTAGAAAAGATGGTTTGGCAACAATTTTAAAATGTATCAATGATTCACCTTCAATGGTAATTCCCATATCCATCTTTACTTAATCCATGAAAATAGGATCCCTTTCAATTCTCATCACGTTCAAAACTCCTTGATATTTTCTGATCAAATCATCTACCACCATATTTTCCTTCCCTGGGTGGTATTGTATCATGAAATAATAATCCTTGAGTAGTTCAAGCCATATCCTTTGCCTCATGTTGCGTTCATTCTGTGAGAAAATATACTTCAAACTCTTATGATCGGTATATATTTCACATTTTTCACCATATAGATAATGTATCCATATCTTCAATGAAAATAATACAGTAGCTAACTCAAGATCATGAGTAGGATAGTTTAGCTCATGAATTTTCAGCTGTCGTGATGCATAGGAAATAACACTATCATTCTCTATAAGGACTCAACCAAGTCCTTTCTTCGATGCATCACTATAAATAACGAACCCATCATTCCCTGATGGTAGAGTTAATATAGGAGCATTGACTAATATTATCTTCAATTCTTCAAAACATTATTCACACTCTTTTGTCCAAAAAAATTTAACCCCTTTACATGGGAGCTTTGTTAATGGGTTAGCCAACCTGGAAAATTTTGGAAAAAACGTCGATAAAAACCTCCTAAACAAATAAAACCGCATACCTCAGTTATACTCGTTGGTGCTGGCTGTTCATGGATTGCTCTTGTCTTAGAAGGATCAACAGAGATTCCATCCTTAGAGACAATATGGCCATGAAAAAAATCTCTTGAAGCCAGAATTCACACTAGCTAAGCTTCCCATATAATTCATGTCTTATCAGAGTCTTCAATATAATTTACAAGTGATTATCATGATAATTTTATATTTTAGAGTATACCAAGATATCATTAATAAATACCATTATAAAAGTCATCAAGGTATTCCATGATAACTCTGTTCATTAGATCCATGAAAACAGAGGGTGCATTAGTCAGCCTAAAAGGCATTACTATAAACGTGTAATGCCCATACCTGGTTCGAAATGTTGTCTTCAGAATGTCTTCCCTTTTCACACACACCTGATGGTATCCATATCAAAGGCCAATCTTTGAAAATTATTGAGCTCCAAGCTGTTGGTCAAATAATTCATCAATGCGAGGCAGGGGATACATGTTCTTTATTATTATAGCATTGATCTTCATGTAGTCGATACATAACCTCATAGACCCATATTTCTTTTTAACAGAAAGAACAAGGGCTCCCCATGGAGAAACACTAGGGTGAATAAATCCCTTATTACTTAATTCCTCTAGTTGTTTCATTAGTTTAACTAATTCCATAGTGGTCATTCTATAAGGTGTATTCGATATAGGCCTTGATCTAGGAATTAAATCAATGGAAAACTCAACTTCTCGTTATAGAGAATGTCCATGTAAATCTTCCAAAAACACATCTTCATATTTTTTCAAAATAGATACATCCTCTATTTGAACATTAATTTCCTCACGCACAGTCATTTCATTCTCTTCCTCCCCAATAATTGAACTTAGTGGAGCTACAGGTGGTGGATCTAGATAAGAATTAGGTGGTGACGATTCTGCTCTAAAGATAAGGTGTTCCTTATCATCAGTATCGAAAATCGTAACCTCTTTCTTATTATAATAAATCATTACATCATGGTCTGAAATCCAATCCATACCGAGGATTATATAAAACTAAATCCTAGGTTTGACATTGATATCAGTGGATAAAGAACATTTATGTGCTCTAACGGGGACTGATTCACAAAACTTTGTTGCAATGATACTTCCCTTATGAGTTTTAACTGAAAACTCCCTTGTTAAATCAAATTGTAAATATCTATTTTTTTTTGGAATTGGTCCCTTGGCCTTTTCTAAGGTAAGTTCCCCTGATTCTTATGACATTCATTTCCATAATGTCCCATATCTCTACAATTATAGCATTCCACATTGATAGAAAATCTCTTTCCTTTGCAATCATGAGCATGGAGTCCTTTTTCACCACACATGTAACAGACTCTCATTCCCTTCAAGAAAGTACCTGGGTGTTTCTTCCAATATTTACTACAGGATGGATAATCAACTTTTCCCTTATTCACTTTATTTCCATTTCTAGAGTGGTCAGCAGATCTCTTCTTCTCTTTCTTTTCATTAAAGTTGTAAGACTTACAGAATTACTTTTCGGTCTTGATAGCACATTAGACAATATCTTTGTACGACGAGAAATATTGTTAGAATATTGCTCAACATAGAAACTGTTTTAAACAATTAAAGAAATGATCAATCTTACTTCTTGGGATACGTATTTAATCTGCTGCATGCCTCGCTAACCTTGTAATGTTAGCCTCATACATTGTGACATTCTCATCCTCCTTTTTCCTTAGACTCAGAAATTGTCATTCCATATCTACTCAATGGTAATGTGGAATGTATTTTTCTAAGAAAAGATCTTTGAACTCCGTTCATTACATATTTGACAATTCATCATCTTCCTTCATGTTTTTTATCAATGAACACCATTGACCAGCATCTCTAGTGAGGCGATAAACTACCATGCCAACTTTTCCCTTTCACTACTCCCCACTGCCTAAAATATTTTCTATCGGGAACTTATCCATTCTTAGGTACTAATGGATTTGTACTCCCATTGAATATTGGTGGTTTCTACCTCATGAAGAGATCTAAGATTTATCCTCTACTCTGTGGATCAGGGTGCTCCATACGGGTAAGGTTATTATTCATAACCTGAGTGAGTTGTCCTAGTACGGTGATTAGCTGATCGGCACCAGTTGCACCACCAGCTCCACTATAATTATCTTGAACAGAAGGGCACTCCTTATATAGAGTTCGTGCATTGATATGGTTTCCATTCCTTCCACTAGGCGCTATTTCTAAACAATGGCATAAAATAGATCAGTTTATGAATCAAAATACATAATTCCATACTTGTAAAATACTTTACCTAAATTAAACTATTTATGGATATAATCCATTATCATAAAAAAATGTTTTCTTTGAGGAAATATATACTCATAAACCCTTAATAATTGATTGTAAAGAAAATAAGAATTATCCTAAGCATATCCCCTGGGAGTGTCGTAACCAAGAGTGCAACAAGGCCCATTGTCATCCACCAGTTCTCATTCGAGTCTAGCTCAAAGCAGTGTTTTTGGGTTTTACCACTAGGTACATCTATACCAGATCCACCTCTGCCTGATAGTATCCATACTGGGATGTATTTCTTTGAAAATTCACAAAATCCCTACAATACCAAAATTCTAGGAAGTTCTTCTATACTAATCCTCAAATTCCATCTTAGGTCCATGTGCACTAATCAGAGTTTATATAAATCTTCCTTCCAAGGTTATACTTAACTTCCTCTGATACAATCTTTAACGTGCTGACCCCAGTTACCCAAAGTCAGTGCATTATTACATAACATTGGCATGATCACAAAAGCTCAAGTCTAGAAATACCGATTAGATTAGTTGCCTTGGAAACACTAGATACATTCATAAATGTTACATTACATCATAAAGATAAAAACGACAACATCATCTTGTCTCCACACTAATATCCCCTTATACTATCCCTGCGTGTCATTCATAAAATACATCTTCACATCTTGGGAAAAATAAAACATAGAACTGAGTGATCTGATATGCACAGTAAGGATAACAATATAGTGGAATCTTTCATGAATAATCATAGACATTTAAGGAAATGTATAACTACAACAAAAGCCTTTTAAACTTGAACTTCAACATAATATGGAAAAAATAAAATGAAATAATTCCATTTACTTATTTACATGGATATTCTACTAATCTAAAAATCACATGCAATATCAAGAACCACATTCACAATGATGGAATGCATAATGCCAGACTATCATAACCACGTAGCCAAGGACTCGTTACAAGACTACAAATAATATTTTTTCATGGCCTCGTACAAAGACACTAGTTTGTCTCATGAGACCTACTGATGCATCTAGGAAATATAGCGGGCTCCAACCATCACTTATTAAGTCTAATGCATTCCTCATATGAACAGGTTTAAAAATAACATAAACATTCGTATTAAAACTAGCATACAAAATATCAATAATTTCCTTAGAAACCATGAATGGTATAAAAATAACTCATCCACAGTCAAATATAACTAACATTCATGATGAGTCAGACTCAATCTAGGAGACTTTCTTTTAAAAATCCTCTTTTAATATTTCCCTTAAAAATATTTTTTTCTTCTATGTTTATCTTATTATGAATTTTTAAACAAATTATTATTTATTCCTAAATGATTAACCATATAATTATAGATCATAATTAACATTATTTAAAAAAATTATAAATAAATATTTTTATGTTTTTCTGTAAGGGGCACTGTACTTCAAAAACCTTTTTTTAAATAATTTAACTATTTATTTTCAAAATCATTTTATTCCATGTACATATTTTTAAAATTATTTTATAAATGTATTTATATGAAAATAAATAAATTTTAAAGGGAAATTTTTACCTCTTTCTTACTATCATTCAATAGATTTCAAAAGGAATCTTTTTTATTTTATAAGGAATATTTTTAATTTCATTACAAAAGACAAATTGAATGTTCTATTTTAATGTATATGATGACAATGAATTTTCCTGCCACTATAAATTTTATTTTTTGTTTGGATTACATTATAAGATTGTGCCTTTTATTTAATAAAAAAAATCTTTCTTTTTTTGGGAATATTATTTTTGAAAAATGGTTTCTATAAAGGAAAGGGTTTTTCTGTATTTGAATGTGTTTTAATTATGGGTTCAAAGTAGTTTTCCAGGGGTTTAACAATAAAAAGGTGAAAGATTAATTTTATAGTCATTATATTGTCATTATTTGTTTTATAATTATGGGTGAGCTTGATATATCTCATAAATATGGGTTAGTCTAATATTGTTTATATGATGGGTGTGCCTAGATACTACCCCATCACATTTAGTAATCATTATGTTCCCTAGAGAATTATGTTTGATATTGGTCATATTGTTAATCCATTTATAAGTATTATTTTAAGGGTTTTATTAATATGGAGTCCCAAGTCACCTACATGACTTTTTTATTATTTTTATGACTTTTCATTGAAATTGATTTATTCAAAAGGTATGATAATGATATTTTTAAAGGAAAAATTATTCACTTTTAGGGTAAAAATATATCTTTAAAGAAAATGTTTTTCTTGAGTTTTATTTTTTTTCTAAGAAACCCTCATGGTAGTTATTTTGACATTATGTTTTATTGTTATGTGTTTTACAAAATAATTTGGGTAGTAAATATGATTTCATTTATGCTTAATGTTTATAGGAAAAAACATAGTATGATCTCATAGTTTTAAAATAGAATAATAAGTTTCTTTATTTTTTTTGTATTCTATAATGAAATTTTTTGATCATAAGATGATTTTAATTTTTTTCCATTTTTTATAGATTATTAAGAACAAATAATAATTAAAGTTAAAAATTTCAATGATTTCCCATGAAAATTAATCATGACTTGTAAATTTTTTTATTTATTTTGGAAAAAATGGATACTATGATGAAATTTAAAAAAAATTATTGTATAGGTTTTTTATGTAAATTTTTTAAAATAATTATATAAAAAAACATGAAAATATCATTGAAATGAATAAAAGTGAGATATTTCCTAAAATGAAAATTGTGGGTTCAATAAGGATTGATTTCTTATAGTTGGTATCTGGGAGATTTTTAGATAACTTTGGTGGTTTGAATGTTTCAATTTGAGATTAAATATAGGGTTATAGATACCATCTTGGGTTTATAATTTTAAGTTTTTTCATATTAAAAAAATTTTAGACACCACTTTTTAGGTTTTGGGTGACATTAGGCACGCTTCTGGGTGGCTCCAAAGTAAGCACCATCTCTATCTTTGCCATATCCACAACAACTCCAGCTTCTGAGACGACTTGTCCTAGAAAGTGGAAATCTCGAATCCAAAACTGACACTTTAAGATCATTCCCTAATTTCTTTGCTCTCAATGTGTATCTAGGAAAATCCACATGGGTGTAGCATGCTCCTCCTCAAACACCGAGTATATGAAGATGTCATCAATGAAGACAAAAAACGATCAAGTTAAGGCTTGAAAATCCTATTAATGAGTCCCATGACTACTACTGGGGAATTGGTCATGCCGAAAGGCACCACCATGTACTCATAGTGGCCATACCTATACCTGAAGGTTGTCTTCAATACATCATCATCCTGTACCAGAAGCTGGTGATAGCCAGATCAGAGGTTTATCTTTGAGAACCACTTCACCCCTTCTGAAAGTCAAAGGGATCCTCGATTCTTAAAAGTGGATCCGTTTTCTTCACGATCCCCTATATCAGGTTTCGTAAGTCCATGAACAACCTCAAACACTCATCTTCCTTCTTGGAAAAAAGCATTTGGTGCTTTCCATGGTGATACTATTGGCCTTACGAACCCCTTATTCTGTGTGTCCTCTAGTTGTACCCTCACATCGTGATTTTTCATGGGAGCCATTCGATATGTCGGTGTGGATAACGATTCCATCCTAGGGTACAGGTCAATGAAAAATTAAACATACCTATGATGAGGTATTCCTAAAACAATCTCAGGAAAGACATCCTCCTACTCATCCACCAATACAGGAAAACATGGACTCCACACATCCACTATACCAACGGTGAGGCTAGACAAATGGTGAGTGATCAACTACTCCCTCCTTAAAGAATATCTATCATATACAATAAGGGTTTCCTTCTTTCCGATGATAGAAAAACTTTTCCTATCTCTATAGATACACCACACTGTAGTTAGAAGCAGTGGTTTTTCCCCTAAAGATGTGGCGGCCCTAGTTGATGGGTGAATGATTTACAATATACTCTGATCACAAGACTCATAGGTAAATATTCTCCCAAAAGGACCTGAACTTGAGACAAAAACGATGGTTAGAGTTACTCTAGGACTATAACTTTGAGATAGTCTAGACTCTTGGGAAAGGGAATGTGGTAGCAGACACGATCAGAAAGAGGTCGGACATGACATCCTGTCGTGTCCCATCCAGGAAGATGAACCGGCCTGCCCTGGTAGACCGGGTAAGGCGGGGGCCACCCCTTAGGCCAGACCCTCCCTAGTGGCCAAGAACAGCGCTACCGAGCCTAACACTTCATACCGGGTTGGGCCAGACCCATGCTGGAACGGACCTGGGTTGGGTTGGTGGACCCCATACCAGGTTGGACCGGGTCAGTCTGATTGGGTCAGACCAAAGATGGATCCAAGTAATTAATGTTATTTTGGGAGCTATTTTCTATTGGGTTTGTGTATATTCAACTATTAGATTCAATCTGAATTATTATTCAGAATAATGTTGTTACATTGCTTGGGTTTTAAGAGGCATAGTAGGAGAAAACATTTGAGGTTAGAAATATATTTAATATTTATTTTAATTTGGTTATTTTTGAGTATTTAATAGTTAATGTATTATAAAAATAATATAGGTATTGTAATTTTTTGGAACATTTTCATTTTAACAAGAAATAATTAATTTATTTTTTTAATTGTGTTCTTTTCAAAAAATTAGAAATATTTTATCAAGATAAAATGAAATGGTTCCCACATAAAATTCTTATCAAATACAACTAATTAAATAATAACTACCATAGGAAAGCATGTTCAAATGATTTTGATATTTTATTGAACGACCAAATAATCTTCAAGAAACTACTTCATCTATCCAACAATTTTTATTTCATCAAAATTTCTTTTGATAATTCACTTTATTTTATTTTGTTTTTAAATATTATCTCATACATGTCATTAGAAAAGATAAATACAATTATGAAATTTATTATTTATTTTCTAAAGATATAGTCTGCATTTTGAAAGAAGAAGTGGGTATCAACAACATAATAGGAGACCATGATGTATGGATTAATGTATGAATTGTTTTCATATATTCTATGGAAGAAATATTATTGGGTAGATATATATTATTCTGAAGGTCATTTTTCATATCTTGGATTCGAAGAGTAAAGTATTAGGGAATTAGATGAAAAATAAAATGATTAAAGGTTTCAGAAAAAAATTGAATGATGGATGTGTTAATGTACTGAGTTTTAAAAATTCAAATGGGGTTGAATTTCATCAATGATATTTTGATATATTCTAAATATTATGATAATCATGGAACACCAAAGAATTATTATACAGTCTGTTTTTATTCAGAATTTAAATTATATTTTACATGGAATTAATACTGTTGAAAAGTGGCGAAGTGAAAAGGTTATAATTTTTTAGAGAACTATATTGAGTCTTCATTGATGTTTTATGCATATGTAACCTTTAAAATTATAATTTTATTAATTAAATATTATTTGAGGAATAATTCCTTTACATTTTATGAACATAAGTTTATAGATATTTAGAACCTTTAGATTTTATATGATCCTTATTGATTAATGTTATTTTTAAGAATGTTAATCATATTTAGAGGTATTTTATAAGAATTATATTAATATAGTTTTAGGAATAACGAAAACCTGACACAATTACAAATGAAGTGGGTCATGAACCCACAACTAAAGGGTGAAAGGGGTAAAATACCTACCATTGGCCTACATGTTGAATTAGTTAGTACACCATTATTTTTAATTGATGTTAAAAATAAATATTAAGTTAGTATTGGGTACATATGTTTATCTCATAGATAACCATGGGATTGAAAAGTGATTTGGTTAATAGTTGATTTATGTTATTTTAGAATATGCTCACCATTTTTAGTACCATATATTATTAAAGTAAATATAATATTGAGGGATCTAATTTTAGGATTAAAAGTAGACTTATATTTTTGAATAATATATGAATTTAATGTGGCTTTATAGTGATTTAGGTTATTTATGGAGATGATTATCATGTCTTGGAGATTATATGATTAGGTAATATACATTTTTTAGTATGAAACATTAAGAGTGATTGCTATTATTTGTTGATAAATTTTAAATTTATATTGTAAGAATATGTGATCAAATAATTCTAATCCTTAGGTTTAAATATTAGTCTATAACATTTTGAATAATTTTAAGGTTAATTATTTTTCTAATGATCTATGTGGAAAATTTTGGGTTATTAATGAGGTGTTGGTCTTTAATGTTGTTTTTATTCATATGAAGGTTTATTTTTTTGTGGAATTTTTTTAACTTATGATAACCATTTCAGTTTTAGTTAATATCTTAAGAAAAGTTGAATAATTTGTTATCCTTTTTTGGAATTATGTGATCTGTTTGATGTTATTTTTCGTGTTATGGACATAAATAATTCATCTTGAATAATAATCATTTAGGGAAAGAGACGATATTATCGTAGAAAATGATTGGGATTAAATTATAGTTATCAAGTTAGTATATTTTTCTTATGTTCACAGCCTCAATGTACATGTATTATTCAAATATTGGAAATGGTCATGAAATTAAAATTTTATCATATTAACATCATTTATGATAAATTAATGGCTTTTTTCACACCACTTCAGTTAATGGTTTTATGGTCATTAAATTTATCATAATGAATCAATTTATTTTGATTAATTAACTATGTCTCTATCCATTATTAACTATACATTAAACTTTCCTTCAATTTCTATATTTTCACTTCCACCAATGTTTTCTGATTTTTAATCAAAGTTATGTTTTATTCCTGATGACCTTCATATTTTATTTTCCATCTTTTTAAGAAGAATTTTTATTAACCCTTTTCATGAGGTGGTATTTCAAAAATGTAATTTTACAATTTAAAAAATTTGATTTTTGGGAACAAGTTAAAATTTTGGGGATGAAATTTAATAAAGAGGGAGAATGAAACACCTAAATATTTTAAAAATAAAACCATGTTCAACAGTTTATACCACATGAAACACTGATCCTAAATGAACCATGTAATGTTGTTATTTAAATATGATCGCTATAACCTCATCATTAAACTGAAATGTATGAATATTATTAACTACTCTATTAAATATATATAAATTTACTACTCAATTTAAATTTATTGATAAGTTTTTAGTAAATAATCACTAGATTTTTAGTATTTATTTTATTCTATAAAAATACATTTTCATCAAATATTTTTGTAATGATTTTTGTGAGAATGTATTATAATTAATTTTAGGATCTCTGAGAAATGTTATTTTATAAAATTAAAATATTTTTTTTAAATCAGCATATAAAAATTTACTTAGGGTTATATTTTGTGATTTTTATGAAATGATTGATTTTTTAGTGAATGGTGAAAATTAACAGTTTTCGAATACTGTAATTTCATTCCATAAAATAAAGTAACATTAAAGTACCATTATATTAGAGACTTGATATTAAAATGTTATATAAATCATTTAATTTACGTATAATTAATTTCATTTGAATCAGATATTTTCATGATTTTGGTTAATTTGTTTTATTCTTAAAAACACAGTTTTTTGAAAAATATTTTAAGTTTATACAGTTTCTCTAATTTGGTTAATTAAAATAACCCCAAAAAATAAATTTTATAAAATAAATTCTTAAATAATTCATCTATTTATATTAATTTAATTCTTATAATTAATATTTCTTGTCATCGAGTTAATATAAGGTTACATATTACTTTTAAAAAATCCTTTTTCATAATTTTTTTTTACTCACATGTTATGGGTCTAAAACTAAATTAAATTATTCCAATTATATAGATTGAATATTAAAACATGGATTCCAAATTTAGAAGTAGGACTTAAAAATTTAGAAAAAAGATCCCTTTTATTCAAGTCATTATAAATAGTATGTGCAGAAAACATTATTTCTAAATTTAAAGTTAAAATGGTTAATTAAGGGTATAAATAATATAAAAAGGACTAAAAGGTAAAGATAAAACATTAATTAATTTAATTTAATTTTTATATTTTTCCCATAATCATCCAAATTTATAATATATTACCTCTTATTTCCATTTTCTATAAATTCATTCTTTATAAGAATTATGTAAAAGATAAAGAAAAAATGTCACCCTCTTTCTTTTAATATATCTTATGTGTTTGAAAAGAAACAAAATAAAATTATGAATGTATATTAATGGATATTTTTATAACAATGAAATTATTTCATGATGGAATTTTTTATTAATTTTTAGTATTTATATAATTAAGTTGAATTCTTACACAACACCGATAGAATAATTATTTATGTAAAAGAAAAATATTATAAATTATTTTTTAAATATTAAAAGTAATATAATTTGAATTAATAATTATGTTAAAATATTTTTAGACAATTATAACATAATTTTGGTTTTTTAAAATGTTTATATTCTAATTCCATCATTTCCTTGAAGTTGTTAATGTTAATTGAATGAATAATGTCAAAGTTGACATTAATGGTATTTCATAATAAATAATATTTTATTAAATGATTTAATTTTTTTATTTATCGAAGTAAATAGGATGTGGTGGATAATATCAATCATGGAGCATTTATGGGTTTTTACCAATTTTTAGAAACTTTATGGATATTTAATGAGTAAAAACATTAATATCATAATAATTGTAAATACAGGGTAATATGGTTTAAAACAACGTAATAAGGGTGAGAACATCACCTTAACTTGTCAAATATTTATTTTACGAGATAATTTATACTCTAAATTATATTATATTCTAATATTATCAACTTGGATCCATTTCAATGTGAAAAATACTTTATATTAATTTAATACTTTAAGTAATTCAGAGTATCCCCTCCTTTCTTTTAAAAGAGAACCACATTTCCTATTTTAGTCTAGCATAAAAATATTTTTTTCATAAAATAACTGTCAGAAAACCTTACCTCAATTTATTCCCACATAATAAGTGCCTTTTTTATCATGAAACCATCCTTGTAAATATTTTGGTGTAATCCTTTAGAGGATGTCCAATGAAGAGGTATATTTCTCCATCAAGCATTTTCATTTTATTTCTTCTTCTACATACAAATATTTTTCAACCACTATGAAATAATAACATAAATATATTATATATTATGAGATGTTATTATTTAAATATAATAACTTATATCAAAATAATTTTTAATCAAATGGGAAACAAAACCATCATTTGTTTGTACAACGGACTACCATATAAAAATAGTGTAATTTGTTTTCCATCACCATCTCTCATGAATAGTTATAATGGTGTAATAAAATCTTATATATATGATATGAATTAAATATTTATAACTCTTTTAAAGTAATATATTACTTATTTTTGAACCTTCAATTACTTGAAAATTAAAGCATTGTTCGTGCATACGTGTACACTACCTCATCTATGATGTGATGTTATCCATCTTTCATTACCACATACCATGGATGATATATATAAGTAAATATAAAGAAATAATATCTTATATATGATATTATGATAATTATATAAATATAATGTAATATTTTCTTTTCTTTGACTATGATCGTTGAAAAATGGAAACATTACTCATGCATACGTATGAGCAACCATCTCCATGATGGTAATAATGTTTTTTCATAACTATAATTAATGATTGGTTATTGAAATAAAATTGATATAATAAAATTATAATTAGTACAGGATTATTATTTTTGAGATGTTAAGATAATGAATTCATTGACCATAGTCAATCTACTAAATTTATTTATGATATTAGAGTAAAAAATACTCAAAATGTCTAGTGGGAACTTAATAGGATAATAAATTGATTATAACATTGTAAAATGAATAATAAACATGAATAATTTTATTATGAAAAAATAATTTACATAAGTTTATTATTTTGGAAGATAAAGATGGTTCATGACGATTCAGAGTCAAGGTAAGATACTTTCATTTAAAAATCCTCTTGTAATGTTCCCCATAAAACGATTTTTTTGTAATGTCTGTATTATTATAAATGATGAATGAAAAATATTTTATATGAAATAATATTTTAAAAATTTTATTTTATAACATAATATACTTTATTTACAATTTTTTAAAAATATTATAGTTTTATGGAATTTCATAAGGGAATGATTATATTAAAAACCACATTTTAAATATTCTAAAGACTTATTTTTTAAATATTTTTCTCCCATGATCATAATATTAAAAATATCTTATGTTAGTATTTATTTGGATATAAATTAATAATAAATGAATTTTTATGTCACTTATTTACTTTATTTAAAAGTTTTTCAAAAATAATCTTTTTATATATTTATAGGGAATGTTATTACTTTATTTGAGTATGAAAAATAAATGTACTATTTTAACATATAAAGAGAGAATGAATTTTCCCTCCCCAATACATTTTATTTGATTTTTGGTATTATTTTTATGACTCCCTTTTTTCATTAAAGATAAAACCTATATCTATTTTTTTCCAAGGAAATTTTATTTTTGAAAATTGGTATTTAAAAATAAAGGGTATTTTGATATCCTAAAGTGTTTTACATATGGGTTGTAAAGAGTTTTATGAGTTTTTCATGAACAATAGGTGAATGATTAAAATATATTATTAATGATATGGTTCTATTAAATTTTTTATGATGATTTTTGAGCCTGATATAGCTCATGGTGATAGGTTATCCCAATATTTCATATATGATGAGCGCACTATGATAAAACTCCAATTCATAAAGTAATGATTTTTTTTCACTAGATAGTTATCTTGAAAGTTAACTCTACAGTTTTACTAATTTTTAGGATTATTTTAAGGGTTTTATGAAGCTAATTTACAAGGGGGTTCTGGGTTTTAAGGGATTTTTATTTAAAATGGAAAGCTAATGGTCTTTTTATTGGAAGGATTGATTCCTTTTAGGGTAAAAGGTGTGTTTTAAGAAAATGGCTTTCATTAATTATCATGTATTCTAAGAAAACCTAATTGTTTTTATTTGACCTTATCTTTTATTATAAAGTGTTTTATAAATAACATTAGGAAGTAAAGGAGATTTCAGTTGTGTTCAATATTTAATGGAATACTCTTTTTATGATCTCACAATTTTAAAATGGACTAACATGTTTCATTTATTTAATTTTTTTCACCTTATTTTTATTTTTTTCTAATCCAAGGCATTAATTGTTTTTATAGGTTTTATGGATGATTATTAAAAAATAATAAGTAAATTAAAATATTATAAATTGTATCTATAAAAAGAAAAATATTTCATTTTAAAATGTTGGTATTGTGGGGAAAATGTATACTAAGATTATGTCTAACAAATGTATTGTATGTGTTTTTTATATAAGAGTAATAACATAATACTATAAAACTATAAACCTAAAAAATTCCTAAAAATGAAGTAAAGAAAATTATTTTCTAGAAATGGAAATTAATTGTTGAATATGTATCAGTTATTTTTATGTTATTTAACCAAATATGAAAATTCCATTACACTATATTTATTCATAAACCGATCATATGAAACTTCTTTTAATCTCACATATCCAATTTATTTTCCTTTTTATTTATATGGGGTTCCTTTAGCCATTGATCTTTCACTTCCTTCTTATTTAGTAATAATTAAAATTAATGATTTTATTAAAAGTCATCCAATTAATAAATTATGAATATTTGGAAATTAATTTTATTCCAAAAAACTAAATTTATCAATAATGAGAATAAGTTATCCATTTTATGAAATATTTACATAATATTATGAAATAAGAAATTGTACAAAAAACATCACAAAACTATTATTCCAAGAAAATTTATAGGAATAAAATAAATTTATTATGAACAATAAGTAATGATCTTATTTAATGAATAAATTCCCCTACACTTGAGATATTACTTTTACTTAAGGAGTCCGTTTCAACATACTCCATACTGATTTTATTTCCCCCATAGTCCTAGCACCATGTGAAAGAATGGTAGGTGAAAAGGAATTATTTTAATCTAATTCCAAAAAATAAAACTATTTAAATATACCTCTTACTAAATATTCATATCCAATTCCCAAATTGAAATTTTTTTGATGCCTCTTATATGAAATTTTTATACAACTTCTTTACTTTATTCATTTGTGTTCTGAATTCAAAAAATCTACCTATCCCCTTTAAAAACTAGAACTTATAAGACTTTTTCCAAACATGCATTATATTAATAAATTATTAGAATTAGTGAATATAATACAAATTTAATCTATACAATGACATAAATAATCCCACAATATGAAGTGTAATGATTAATGAATAAATAATGTTCTTGGATAACCAGATTTTATCTGTCTATTACTCTTATTAATGTCTAAAACTTGCACATACACATATTCATGAATATCTTAGGTAGATAGATAGATCATTTATCATCTTCTATCTTTATTCCAATTTATAGAATGTATATAAGTTTAATTTTAGGAGGTTTTTAAGGTTATATTTTTATTTGGTAGAAAAGTTATATAATTTTTAGTTCATGTTTCCAATGTGTTAATTCTACGAATTTATTCAATAAAAATATTTACCTTTTAAACATCATTTAATCATTTTAAAAAGATAGGACTTCCATAATTCTTCATTATTTATAATTTTCGCAATATGTATCATGATAGATCATTTTTTTTCTATGAACACAATAATCAAATAAAAACACATGAAAATGATAATTAAAACAAAGAAATATGAAGAATCCAAAACGAACGATATTTACGTACCATAATACATAGTTCATGCTATTTCCTCAATGAATTCTAATAGATATGGGTATATTAAATAGAAAATTATATTAGATAGTATTAATCTATGTAAATGAGTGGGATGACTTGTTTCATTAACTTAAATAATTGATGGTCGAGTACAACCTACTATTGGAGATCGTCTAGAAATCATTATTAAAACTTCTTCACTCTATCAATTTATTATGAAATATTTATTTTTTATAGATATAATTATAACAAATGTAATTAATGGAAATCCATTAGTAGCAATAAATGGACATTTTTATATGGAATGAAGATTACATGGTGTGAAATTAAATTATTAATTGTAAATAAAAATCCTACTCTAGTTTAGAATACTCTATTTAGTATCATCCTATCAGGAGTTACTATTTATATATACTTCAACATTCTTCCATTATTAAATACTTATATTTTAATTTCATATAGATATTATAATCATAAAATTCAATATTTCTAAGATTTCTCTAGCTCTAAATTTATCTTCTTAGTAACATAGTAGGGATAGTGCTGTAAGTCCACAGAGATGTTATAGCTCTTTCAAAAATATTTTAATAATGTATTATTCATATATGTGTCTTTTATTCTATGTTATATAATAATATGGTTTCTTAAAACCATTAGCACCATTGATTTTTATTCGACGTGACAATTCTCTCATTAATCCCTTTCACTTCTGTACTGGTAACCTAAAAATACCTTTAGTTTGGGGATACTATAGTATTGATGTGTTATGTTTCATTGTATATATTCTTTTTAAGGCCTCTATGATTCTATTATAAAATAATGATTCCTTATCCTTTATGATTTCCCTATAATTTTAAACCTATTGAACAATTTTGTTCAAAAAATCATATAAAATAAAAGAATCATTATTCCCAGTGGTAGTTACCTCAACCCATTTATAAATAGTAATAAACCAATATATAAGAATATCTAAAAGAAATAGGAATATGCCCTATAAATTACATGCCTCATACGTCAAGAAACCCACATAAATTCAAGGGGTTTGATGAATTTTTTATATCTTTGAAATATTTCATGTGAATCGATATTATTGAAACTTTTTACAAAAATCAGGGGCATCATTGAAGATATTTTGAAAATAAACAATAGATTGTAAAAATTACATATAGTTTTTTGGGATTCAAAAATAATTTCACAAGATATTGTGTGAAAAAATACAAAATACAGAAGGTACTTAAATCTCATGAAAATACCATCAAATGATTTTTTTACTAAATATTCTCTATAAGTATAGATCATCCCATATACAGAACATTTAATTATCCTTGATTCATGAAATTTTCTATGGATTATGATGTGAATGTATGTGAGTAGTAATAAATAAATTTAACAAGTTATCATAAAAAGGAACTATATGTTGAATTTGGACATGTTTATTATTTTTCATTAAGTCATTGACGTGATCTTGGTATGAAATTTAAACTTCTGATGTATTGGGAGGTATAATGATGTGTTGAAAGACTTTTTTCTCAGATACACTCTTTTAATTTATTTTCATATCAAATTATTATTCCATCATCATACATCCTACTAGCCTTGACATATATTTTTCATTAATTAAATTTTTATTGATAGATTCTTGGTTAATAATTATAGTTAGTTTAGTTTCTAATAGGCATGATCTAAATTTATCAAAATAAAAATATATTTTAAGAAATGGATTCTTTGTAGTTTTTAAACTGATTTGGGTTGATCCCATTGTCCTCGAGGAATAAAGAATCACATGACTCATTCCATTAATTCCATGGGAATGCAATACTCTCATAACATGGTTTGAGGCATCACAAAGTTGCTGAAAATGGTGTTTCCATTTGGGTGGTTTTATTATAGGTAGTGACGTTATATTTTTCTTCAATTCATCATGATCATTACTGCATGAAAATACTCAGTTTCTCTCTTAAGATGATTATATAGTTGAAAAACTATTAAAGAAAAAATATTTTAGGAACCTCCTATAAATAAAAAAAATGCTCTAAAATAATCTAACTTGTGTAAAACAAAGTTAGATAAGGGACTTTGATCATGATTTCAGTATTTTATCTATCAATATTAATTATATTCAATGAAATCAATATACTAGAAAAATTCCTTTCTCTATTATGATATGAAAATTTTAAAAATTCACTACTAAAGTATATTTAAAGCATGTTTAAGACACATTTTCTAGATTTAATAACCAATGATAAATTCACTTCTATAAAATTATAAAATCATCTTAAAATACTTCCAATAAATCTTCTATCCACTCAGAACAAATTCTTACCATGAATCATTTAAAATATATAATGGTGTTACACTATCCGTATGACTTTATCTTATAGGAAAGGTTACCATAAGTATTGGTGAATATGGTTTTTTACTGGTCCTTTAGGATAATGGGAATGTGGAAATAACTAATGAATCCATTTAGAATTAAATATATGGTCTGCCTAGACAATCGATGATGCATTTAGTTTAAAAATGGTATTATGAATTGACAATTACAAGTCATTAGATCCAATTTAATATCATAAATAAAAATTCTCCCATTATTTTTCACCCTTACAAGTATCATTTATTTTTTCATATTTTTAATAATTGTAAAACCTATATTTTTTGGGAATAATGTGAATGATACTAATCCACTATGAGACCAAAAATGGGATATATGATACAAAATTATAATAAAATTTCAATTTATTTTTTATGTAGTTTTAAAATGGATGGGTCTAGTCTCCTCTTGGGCTATCTAATAGTCATGACATCATCTTATTTACCAATTATATACGTAAAAAACCTAAAATTTATTTTGGTAATGTCATCTAGACATTATCCTAGAGATTTAGAATTATATATCTAATGATCAATGAGTTTTTTTCTTTGTATAAAAATAATTTTCTTTCAATCATCACAAGAAACATATCTTTACCCATTAGGTACATAAATTTCAATTTAGGTGGTTTTGGTTTCAACTCTATTATGGGTGGCCTAATTAGAGATGGTGAAAATTTCTGTTGAATTATCTTGTATATTTTAGTTTTGAAAATTAGATAAAATTTTAGATTCATCAATTGAGAATAATAATTCATGTCCATCAAATAATTCAAAATGTACCTCATCCTTTGGTTGTTGCGCATTGGTTGTGTGTTGTTTAAGGTATATTCCCATTGGTTTCTAAAATATTATCTTAGGACAAAAATTCATTATTTTATTAGATAAATCATCTCCCTCATATTATTTTAGTTCATTAGAGTGTACTTTTGATGATTGAGTGTTCCTATTAAGGTGATTTCATGAAATTGAAAATGTTGAAGTCGACAAATTTTTCATCAAATTCCATTGTTAGTACAACTTCATAAACATTTATGATGATCCACACATTCTTAATTAATGGTCTACCCATGATTATTGGTGATAACAATGAACATATGTTCTAGTATATGCTGATAAAATACATGCCTCCTAAGAATATTAGAGTTTGTACTATATATAAGGAATCCATTAAGACTCAAGTTGGAATTAAAGTGAAATGATTAGAATGTTAGACAAAAAGAATTATGGGTCTAATCCCTCCAAAAAAAAATTAGAAAATATTAAATGATTCATAACATTTAATCAAGAACTTAAGTCACATAGAGCATATGTGAAGCACATGACACTAATAGTGAAGAGAAAAAAAGAATTTCCCTTGATCTTGAATTTTGGTGGCAGATGAGGTGTAATCAAGGATAAAACATTATTCTTTAAACTGAACCTTTCATTCCCCTAATGATTTCATTTTCTGGTGTATATTTTCTTAAGGAACATATGATATTTAGGAATCTTCTTATAGGCCACCAAAATAGGGTTTTAAATATCAACCATTTTAAATGTGTCCATAATTTATTTTTGTATCTATTATTTTTTTTATTAATATGATTAACATTTGATGGAATGTTTAATGGAATGGATTCTATATATTTCTATATATTCTCAGGTTGAGATCATGGTTTGATATAATGATTTTTATTTTATTATTCCTATTTTTAATCATATTTCTCTATTTTATCTATATTTAGATTAGTTTCACTATGAATATCCTTATCCCATAGATTTATTATAATAATAAAATTTATTTTATTATTAGGTGTTTTTTGATTTGGTAGTTTCCATGATTCCTGAAAAGTAATTCATCTAGACCCCCAAAATGGTTTTTTATTCTTTCACTCCATTCCTCAAGACCTCAATATTTTTATTTCTTAAGCATAAACGTGACTTTTAGAGGTATAGGTTGATTGGTCAATGTGGTTTTTATTGGATGGTTTGTGGTTAATATGTTTATAAATATCATTTCTTATATTGGAATAATTGAGGTTGGTGGTACTGTTTTTAGAAGGGTAATTTTGCTTCGTTTTTTATACACCATACTGAGCATTGGAGTGTCCCTCCATCCGTGGTTGAGTTTTTAGATGTATATTTTTATAGGAATCAAAACATATCTATATATACTATAATTTAACATATTTATTTGATATTGGATTAAAATCAAGAAAAGACCAAAAATCGTAACATTCGTTGATTTATCATTGGATTAATTTAAATAATTATACCTCAGCACAATGGATAAATAATTATATTTAGATTTATATAAATTAGTTTCAAATGATCTCATAGTAAGGAATAATTGGATAGTAGTACCTCTTTCCCTGAATTTTTGAGACCTTTGTGCTTTCATCCCCATAATACATTTGGATTCAACTAGTAAGTTTTCTAGTGGTACTTCTGTGAATGATGCATATAGGAGGTTTATATCACTATATAAAAACTTGATAGAAAAATAATATGTTTTTATGTTACGCTAGTTATTTCATTGGTAATTTTCAAAAAGATTTTTCAATATCTCATAGTAATCACAGAATAATTTGATTTGATAGATCTCTTTGCACAGAGAATTTCTCAATATAATAGGAAATAAGTTTTTGAAGAAAATGATTCTAATTCTCACACCAATTTCTGAAATCCATTGGATGGATATTTTAAAACCATTCTTTAGTTACAACTTCTAGAGAGGATGAGAACAGTCTCTACATTTCTTTCTCCCAACTAGTCCACTTTACATCGGAGGAGCAAACACTATGAAGAAATACATGATGTGTTTATTTGGGAAATTAAATCTAAGGGAAATAAAAATTATAATAATTTGTAATATTCTGGTTTTAAGTTTAAAATAAAATTTACAGGTATGAAAATATTTTAGATTATTTTTATTAATAGAGTGTGTAGTGTAGGAATCTCTATTTTTTGATAATTTTTCTCTACAATGGGTTCGTACTAAAAGTCACCATGAAACCTGCAAGTTTTTAATGGATATATTTGTTCTCTGACCTCAAATTGATATTTAATATTTTTAGTTTTTCTTAGTTCTACATATCTAAATAGTAGGGATCTCTTAATATTTGGGTTAATAAAGAAAAAATTGTCAATTCTAGTTTTGTTCATTATACGTTAAGTGTAACTAATATTGTAGAATTTATTCCCATTTTCCCTTAAAAATAAAACAAATAATTTTTTGGTGATTTTTGATGCACATATAGGTCACATGTGTGAAAATAAAATGGATTTTGAATGCAATAGAGTTGATACTTAGGATTTTCAATATGGAATGGGATGGAAATTTTTAATTTTCACTTCTTAAAATCTAAATTGGGGTATTTTTTTTAAATTGAGTAAATCATGTAACATTTTAGTTTATGTGTAAATCAGGTGACAGATTAGTGATTCATGTACTTCCAAGGGTTCTTCCATGGTTCTTTCCTGGTTCTTATTGATAAATCCTCCCTTAGCTATTTATCATAGAAAAACAATAATAATTCATCTTCCACCTATGGTTTATTATAATGATGAGTTTCCATTTAATAGTAATAATTATTTTTGGCCTCTCTCACCAATATTTATAGGAGATTCATAAGTAATCCCCCTATATTCCTGAATAAAATCTGACAACAATTACAAAGGAATACGTCAATGTAGAAATATTGATATTAATAAATTGAAGATAAATCTAAATATTCCAAAAACATTACCATGATCAACAATACTAACCCAAAAATCAATCATATTCCATAATAAATATAAATAATTAATAAAAATGGGGAAATTGGGTGGGAAACTAGAGAAATAACCAACCAATGTTAATATATTTCCATTAATTTCATCAAATATTGAAAGGAAAAGATTGAAATAAATAATAATAGTATATTGAAAATGGAATTATATAAATGGAACTCAATTATTTACATCGCATTCCCTTCACCAAATCAATCACCAATGATGAATTTATCCCACTATATAAGAGAAAAAAACCATTTAGATTGAGCTATTGACTACGAAATAGTGTACCTATATTCCAATAATACTTCTTCTATGACGAATTACATCCTTAATTTATATTTAACCCTCTCAATAATATATTTTTTACACATTTAATTTAAATAATCATGTTATTTATTTGTGTCATGTAATGTAGTTTTGAATAAGGCTCTCAGTTCAATGATCACAATTTATTTATCGCTCCAATGTATTGGTTGGTAACTATATGATACATATATTATTTTATCAATTAGGACATTCCATTAGAATGGAATATTACCAATGTCCCCAACTTCTTTTATTACAATCCAAAAGCCAGATTCAATAATTAGTGTCTAATTCCCCTTTCTTCCAACTGAATTTACCATTTTAGATTATTCTTTATGTTTCTAGGGTTGTATGAGATCTGGTGAAATAATTATAATATTATAGTGAATATGAATAAAAAATTCTACATTTTCTCCCTAATAATATATTTCTGAAGATGTATAATGCATTGGGGAGAGAAATTCCATTAGAATAAAAACCTAAAATTTGGTTACCCTAACATGGATAGCATCGTGGTGTGGTAGAAACCTCATAGTGGATATTAATATATTTTTTATAGAATAATTCCTCCTAAAGAAATAAATGAAATATCATTAGAGTGTTAATTCCATATCGGGATGGGGTACCTCTTTCATTCTCTGAGGGTGGAAGATTTGAGTGTATTCTAAATTTCATAAATAAACAACCAATGATAGAATTTTCACTATATTTTTCAATAAAAATAGAGAATCACAACAAATAATGTATTGAATCCAATTCACCATATATATTGGACCCTAAAATGACATTGGATAGATTTTATAAGTCACATTTGTAACTATGATGTGGTGCCAATGTGTGATGGAATTTCATGATTTCCTCTCCCAGACAGGGTTGAGGTTAGTGTAGTCCTTTCTAGATTAGTATAATCCATTGAGAGTTAACTAATGTTGTAACTGGGATCATGAGATTGCATTGAGGGAGACACAATGAAGAGGCTTTTCATGAAATTCTATTTATTATTATACACCCAAAGTATTATTCATACATTGGTAGTACGCTATACCATTTATTCATAAAAAGGAGGCTGTAATGAATAGTTGGAGACCTTTCATAACCTCATGATATAATATAATACAATGTCGGATTTTAGATGTAATTATGAGTCTTTACATGACCAATATTTAATCTAATACAACCCTTCATTTATTTATATGAACATCAAATTCCACTGAATTTAATATCACGTTGTTAAAAGATATTTAATTGTATTTCAAGGAGGCTACATTGTAAAAAATCATAGACTTCATTAATCATCAATATGATTTATAATCAATAAATTTTCAAAAAATCTATTCAAATGATTATTCATCGCTGAAAATTCATTTTATTATAAAAAAATTAATCACCAATGTTTATAAATTGTATATTTTATGTAATATTTATAAAATTCCATGAAATGAAGGATTTTACTAAAAATATAATGAACCTACTATTTGAAAAAATGTGGGGGAATAAAATGAATGTACTATGAACACAAAATTTCATTCATGAATTAGTTATTAAAAATGTTTAGCAAAACATTTTAAATAAAAAGGGAATAAAAGATTCCAGCCTCTCCAATTTAGTGATTAACATATCAAGGGTTCTTCATATTTTACCAATTTTATGGTTTATTTGACATGTTAGAATAATATTATTTATGATACATCCTTGATTTCATTTTTTATTCATTTAATAGTAACAATATTTTTATTTTTTTCATAAAATTTCACACTTATGTTACTAATAGAATCATTAAATGTTTTCTAATTTTTGGAAAATATGGATTTTAATTCTTGGAGTAGGGTATATTTTAAAAATTGGGACTTGTATTTGGATTTTAATAGTCAGGATACCTCAATGAGTTGTTTTTATATACGAACATGAATTTTTAGTGGAGTTTGGGAGTGTTGGTTGTAACACCCTGAGATTTTATGATAAATATTCTTTTAATTTCATTGATGAATTTTATTATACAGCAAACCAAGTATAGCTTGTACTATACACAACACTGTATTATCTTGGAGTATACGCAACGCTATTCTTGGATCGTGTTACACACAATTTCATGTTCGTTTTATAATAGTAATTATATGGAACATTGAGTGTGTGTGTGTGTATATATATATATTCAATTTATAAATGAAATATGGTTGGATTCTTATATACGAAACAATGAAGGATTCTTGCACAACACGCAACCCTGACTTGGCTTGCATTACACGCAATTGCGACCTTCCTCAATAGCGTGTGTTGTACGCAATACCGGGTTTTTCTAAACAACGATATATTATTATAATATTATTATGAACTATCCGTTATGATTATTATTAAATAAATTTTGAATATTATGACATTATTATTCATCTTACACATTTTCTAGAACATGGTATAAGAACAAAATAAATTTTTCGGGTAAAATAAGTATTTTAAAAAAAATGCACTTTTGCTGCCTTTTGATGGCGCACCAACTTTAAATCTAGTTTTTGACATGTTTATAATTTAAATTTTACAAAATAAAATTCTTCTTTTGAATCAGGATATAAAAATTTACATTGGATAATGTTTTGATATTTTTCTAATAACTTTCATATTTTAATGAATAGTAAAATCACACTATATTTTAATTAAAAACAACTTTTTTCATCGTAATAATTCATATGGATAAACTATAATATTGAATGGTTTTAAAGTATAAATAGAATATATTTTTACCATTTAATATAATTTATGTCATTAGCATTGATTTTACCTTGAATTTGTTGGTTAAATCAATTCAATCTTTTGCAATGTTTTAAACAAAAACTCGTTTTCTTTCGACAACGAGATTCATTTTAATTTAATTTCTGCAACATTTGTGTATTGAATTTGAAAAAATGGATTCCATATTTGGAATAAATGGGTCTAAATTATGTTAATAATCTAATTTTTATTTTTTGGCAATATGAATGGTAACTACGGTAATTTTTATTTACTACGGTTAAAGGTAAATATGGTAATTCAAGGTTAAAAGAATATTATAATAATTCAAAATTACCTTTACACTTGTTCTAACCTTATTGGATGAGTAGTGGCCGACCATGGGCATACTTGGGTCGATTTTGGGACCTCATGGAGCCACTTATGAAAGACAATGACACATTAGATTAACTAATTTAATGTAAAGACAAAATTGGAATTAACAAAAATCGTTTAGTAATTAATTTTTATAAGGGGCTATATAAATTATATTTTGGACTATAAATATTCATTGTAAAGATTAATAGATTTCGTACATGTTGGTATTTTTTTTATAATTTTTAGACATTTTATAAATTAAATTATTTATCACACAATAATGATGCAGTATTTACCTCATTAATAAATGATTTAAATAAATAAGATTAAAATGATTAAAATATCTCCCAAAACCTGTCCAATTCCTATTGTATGATTTTATATAGAATATGAGTCATCTTATCGTCGACATTAATGAGTTTTGGACCTCTTCAAACCGAATATAAGTTTATAATAAAATAATGTTTTCACACTATCCTAAAGAGCCCCTCCACTCCCTTATAAAAGAAGACCACTTCTATGCAATTCTTCACACCTCTCAAGTATTTTGGTTCGTCCATACTCTGACCAACTAAGCTCCATACATCCCCCTCCTGCCCCTCTAATCCTTACATTAGGCAGAATACTTTCCAAGAAGTCTTTTTGGTTCAAACCCAAGGAAGTTACCAAAATTAAATTTAAAGGTTTCTCTTAAATTGTTTTCTTTTATTCTACTTCTCCAACCCCTAAACTCTTTTTAATACTTTATTTTGTAACAACACCAATATTATAAATATACTATGATGTTGTTATGATAATTATTCAAACTACACTTACACACACCTCCATTTAATGGATGAAGAACATAATGTTTCTGTGATGGCAAACTAACATCTCACGAAACGATGATTGCTCAATTTTCTCCTACCACCTCTCATGGTGGTCATTATGATGGCACTATATTTATATATAATATATATTATGTTTCTTATTTCCTTATTCTTATTTAATTCCTAATTATATCAAGCCTTTACGATTTCCATAATTGGTAAATACGATAATCTCATTTGAGGAAGTGTGGACTACCGCCCCCTCAAAGTGATGTGATTCGTTAATACCTTACGTGGGATGTATAAAGGATGTGGTTAATGATATAATATATGAAATTATACTGGAATTATAATATACCTATGTATCATTATGTTTTAATTCCATTAAAATAAGAAATAGAAATGAAAGTAGCGTTCATGCGTACGTACGGCTTCCCGTCTCCATGAACGGTGCGTTTCATTTCTTACCACCATATGTTATGTACTATTATAAATGCTTGTATATTCAGGATATATAATGAATTTATTTGATATATAAATCATGATTTACATTTTGGAGTTAAGTGAATCATGATATAAGTAATAATAACATCAAGAACAACAAGTCCAAACATGTACGATAAATAAGATGATTTTACCCAAAACGCTACTTTAACATTAATTTACATAAGAATGGGTAATATAAAGTCATAAGTGAACCATATATGATATAATAACAATGAATATGACTCTTCAATAAGTCAACAACATTATTTAAATCATTATACAGGAGGTTCGGACACTTACGAAGCAAATTGGACCTAAGGTAAGGGAAATATCACAATCTCATTTTAATCCGAGATTGTTTATACTTTGGTATTTACTGGGGTGTATTTTATCATCCACATACATGTTTACTCAATATGTAATTTTATTTCCATCCACCAACAATTTTTTAAATCAAATATTACCCTTCGGTGAGTTTTTAGTAAAAGATATGTAAGGAATATTTTTTCATTTTTCGTACGAAGTACTTTTTGACTTTTCCGACAAAAGTATGAGAAGAGTGTTTTTTTAACTTATACGGCATGAATGGATTTTTAATAAATTATCTCCAAGAATCTTCCTTTATAAATTTTCATGTTTATTTTTAATCAACTTCTTTTAGTTTAGAATTGTATGACATGTTAAGAAAGAAATGTTTTTTTGAAGTAGAAAGAATATTTTCCTCAAGAATGGAGTTCAAGTGTTTTATAAAAATTATTTTCCATCTAAGATAATATAGGGTTCTGTTTCTAGACCTATTATTAAATTTATTTGATTATGTTGTGGTGGAATTATTTTTATGAATTCCTTTATCTTATATTAATTGTTTTATGATGTCACGATGTTTAAGAATCCCATTTTTATTACATGGGTTATGCAATGATGTATGATTTATGATTTTGTGGAACACATAGGAATGGTATTATTATGAGATGGGTGGTGCCAATATCTCCCTCCAATGCATTGGGTACATATTTTATATCTCATGAGATAGACATTTCTAGAATGACAGGTTAAACTGGTTCAGTGAAACAGGACTGAAACGAGGAGTGAACTCGGTTTAGAAATGGACTTTGTACACTAATATAGTCTTGGAAATGAGTCTTGACTAATAAGAAATGATTATTAATGATTATGTGTGTATTCCACAAAGTTTCATGTTTTAAGTTATGATTATTGGGATTACATTTCACTACTATGATTTATCCCATGTTATGATATTATGATCTCTTTTGCAGGTTAAGATTTCCAAAATGTTATATTCTTATGAATATGATGTGATTGATATTTCTTTTGTTTACCCTTACTGAGAATTTGAGCTCACTCTTTTATGTTTTCTTTTCCCCAGGATATAAAGAAAGGTTTTAGGTAAGAAAAAAAAAGGGAAGATCTTTATGGGAGATATTGAAGATCTTTCACCACGATTAGAAGATTATATTCCGAGTTTCCAATGACACTAAACTATTACGGTCCTTGTGTGTGTGTTTTTGTTATATACTAAGTATTCCAAAAAAGTGATGTAATGTCCATGTACGTCAAGCTTCGTACCTCTACAGTTGGTATCAGAGGAAAGGTTTAGTCATCCTTTGGAAACTAGGATGCGAAAATGTTAGTGAGATCCCTAGAGATATTTCTAAGGTATGTCTAGGGATTCCCCTAAGGAGAAGTATACGTATAGGATATAGTCCTAGAACTATAGTAACAATCTTATAATTTAACCTAAGATGTTAGATATTAATGGTACTCCCCCTTTATCATGTTGTTTTCCCTAGCATGATTTTTTCCTCTCACACTATTCTTTTTGGGTTTTAGATGATGGCTGGAACCCGAAGGAACCATGTTGAGCAATGTAATGGACAATGTAATGATTGTCCTCCTGAAAAAACAAATGTTATGGGAGATGGAGTGAAAAATATTATTCCTATACTTACACAAACTATGAATCATTCTGGACTTCCAAATGATTAGAGAAGGGAAGAATATTTTATTGAGTCTTTCATGAGTCAAAGTCCACGTTCATTCAGTGGGTATTCTGAACCACTTGTTGCTGAACAATGGATCAGTACTATTGAAAAGATATTTTCAGTTGTTCAATGTTCTGAACATGATAAATTCATCTTAGCAGTGTATCGTTTGGAAGGTGATGCTGATCAATGGTATAATCTTATCAAAAATACAAGGCCAAGAGATGAAACTGGGTCCATGGAATGAGACGAGTTCAAGAACTTATTTTTCAATAAGTACTTCCCTCGTATTCTTCGAACAAAGATAGAGAAGGAGTTTCTTGAACTAAAGCAAAAGGATGATGAATCATTTGGTATATACGAAGTGAATTTTACAAGGCTTTCAAGGTATGCATCTGGATTTATTATCCAACCTGAAAGTAAAGTTGATCAATTCTTTAGTGGCTTAAAACCAAATCATCGAAGGGAATTAGCTATAAGAGACTTCAGTAGCTATGAAGAAATTTTGCGTTGTGCTATCAAGGTAGAAATGGAAGTTGGTGTTACTTATCCATCTCCTAGTTTTGATAAGAAACAAAAGATGGAGTTCAAGGAGAAATCTCAGAATAATGGTTAAAAGAAGATGAATGTTTCCTTATGCTCAAAGTGTGGAAAGAAGTATGGTGGAGATTGTCTTAAAGGGACTAGAAAATGTTTTAAGTGTGTAAAAGAAGGTCATCGAGCAACTGAGTGTCGAAGTAATGGAAAAAGGGTTTCTATGATGTGAATAAAGAAAAGACTGTAGAGAGAACACCACCAACACTTCAATGCTTCAAGTGCAATGAAATGGGGCATTATGCTAATCAATGCCCTAATCCAAGGGTTAATAATGATCGACATGAGAAACCGATTAAGGCAAAGGACCAAGGGAAGTTACATGCGATCACTATTGGCGATGTTGAATATGACAATGATGTGGTGGAACAATTAAGTTTTTATGTAATGGATTCCAAAGTAATGTTGTGTATAGTATCGTGGAATATTGGAATATTTATGAATTGGTCTATTGTGGTTTTCAATAATTTTATTGTACCGGTAACCATGGAAAGTGATTGAGATATTTTTTTGGGGAAAATAGATTATATGCGCATAATGAAGGGATAAGGAGAAAATAAAATGTTTGATAGTATTCATGAGCTCATGAATGATATAAGGAGAAGGTTATATCATGGTTTTAGTACATAGAATTTTTGGATTTTAGTATGTGGAATGAGTTAACTTTTGACAGCATTCATGTTTTCACTACGGTTTAATGGGTATTCATTTTTCAAGAGAATACATGATTAAGGTATTCAAATGATTGGAATGTGACCAACAAGATATATGGGGGATAAATTATGGTATTCACATGCTTGGTTGATGACATTAAAAGTAATCATTTTCTTTATACTATGAGCTTGGACCGAAGTATTTTAGATAAGCCTAAAGATTGGAATGGATTATGTTGAACATAAGTTAGTATTGTTTAAGGATAGAACTTTTTTTGATATTATTTAAGGGATGTTATAGTAATGTAGTTTTAGAAAAACGACAACCTACAGGATGGGCGACAACCCATCGTGTCGGACAAGGCTGTGGGAATCGAACCCACAACTGAAGTGCGACTGGACTTTATTGCCTACCACTGGCCTACAGGAAGTCCTAGTTTAGTAGAAACTAGTTTTATTATATTAAGCAGTATGATATATGAAGTATACGTCCATTTTAGAAAACATATATGATTAATCTCACTATAGATCGACTTATGTATATTTAATAACTTTTTCTAACCTTTTGTTTGAGATAGATGGAATGACCTGTCATTCTATCACATGATCTACTAACACTTCACGAATAAGAAATTCAACTTCATTTCTTTAAGATATGAAGTGGAAATTGTTTAAGGCATGAACAACAGTGAGATTGAACTGAAATAAAGTAAGTATTTATTCTAATTCAAATTCTTCAACTTTAGGGAAATGAAATAGAAAAACAAAAATGTTGTCATTGTGCCCTTATATCCGATGAATCGGATGGTACCATAGATCATCAAAAATTTATAGCTTTTTGATTGTTGGCTTTTTCATATCCATGTTCTCTACCACTCTCCATCAAAACATGATAGTAATATTTCTCTTCCATATCCATATTATCACCTATGTTCTCATACGTGGAAACCCAGTGATTAGTTAATTTGGGTGACCATTACATTTCATACTTTATTTTTTAAAGCCATGTTTTGGTATTCCTTTTTATGATGTGGGTTTCTATTAAAGAAACATTCGAGTAATAAAAGATTTGTAACCCCGACGAATTTCGAGGGCGAAATTCATTTTAAGGGGGGTAGAATGTAACACCCCGAGATTTTATGAAAAATATTCTTTTAATTTCATTGATGAATTTTATTATACAACACACCAAGTATAGCTTGTACTATATGCAACACCGTATTATCTTGCAGTATACGCAACACTATTCTTGGATCGTGTTACACACAATTTCATGTTCGTTTTATAATAGTCATTCTACGCAACATTGAGTGTTTGTGTGTGTATATATATATATATTTTCAATGTATAAATGAAATATTGTTGGATTCTGTTATACGAAACAATGAAATATTCTTGCAAAACACGCAACCCTGACTTGGCTTGTATTACACGTAATCACGACCTTCTTCGATAGCGTATGTTGTACGCAATACTGGATTTTACTAAACAACGATATATTATTATAATATTATTATGAACTAGCCGTTATGAATAGTATAAAATAAATCTTGAATATTATAAAATTATTATTCATCTTACACATTTTCTAGAACATGGTATAAGAACAAAATAAATTTTTCGGGTAAAATAAGTATTTTTCAAAAAATGAAGTTTTGTCGCCTTTTGATGGCGCACCAACATTAAATCTAGTTTTTTACATGTTTATAAGTTAAATTTTACAAAAAAAAATTCTTCTTTTGAATTAGGATATAAAAATTTACATTGGATAAAGTTTTGATATTTTTCTGATAACTTTCATAATTTAATGAATAGTTAAAACACGCTATATTTTAATTAAAAACAACTTTTTTCATCGTAATAATTTATATGAATATATTATAATATTTAATGGTTTTAAAGTATAAATAGAATATATTTTTACCATTAAATATAATTTATTTCATTATCATTTATTTTACCTTGAATTCATAGGTTAAATCAATTCAATCTTTTGCAATGTTTTAAACAAAAACCCGTTTTCTCTCTACAACGAGATTAATTTTAAATTAATTTCTACAACATTTGTGTATTGAATTTGGAAAAATGGATTCCATATTTGGAATCAGTGGGTCCAAATTATATTAATAATCTAATTTTTATTTTTTGGCATTATGAATAGTAACTATGGTAATTTTTATTTACTACGGTTAAAGGTAAATATGGTAATTCATGGTTAAAAGAATATTATAATAATTCAAAATTACATTAACACTTGTCCTAACCTTATTGGATGAGTATTGGCAGACGATGGACATCCTTGGGTCGATTTTGGGACCCCATGGAGCTACTTATGAAAGACAATGACACATTAGATTAATTAATTTAATGTAAAGACAAAATTGGAATTAACAAAAACTGTTTAGTAATTAATTTTTATAAGGGGATATATAAATTATATTTTGGACTATAAATATTAATTGGAAATATAAAGAGATTTATTACATGTTATTATTTGTTTTATAATTTTTATACATTTGATAAATTAAATTATTTATGACACAATAATGATGCAGTATTTACCTCATTAATAAATGATTTAAATAAATAAGATTAAAATGATTAAAATATCATCCAAAACCTGTCCAATTCCTATTGGATGATTTTATTTCAAAAATGAGTCATCTTATCTTCGAAATTAATGAGTTTTAGAAATCTTTAAACCAAAGATAATTTTATAATAAATAATGTTTTCACACTTTCCTAAAGAGCCCCTCCACTCCCTTATAAAAGGAGACCACTTCTATGCAATTCCTCACACCTATCAAGCCTTTTGGGTCGTCCAAAATCTTCCCAAATAAGCTCCCTACATCCCTATCCTCACCCTTCAATCCTTACATTAGGCAGAAGACTCACCAAGAAGTCTTTTTGGTTCAAACCAAAGGAAGTTACCAAAATTAAAGGTAACAGTTTCTCTTAAATTGTTTTCTTTTATTCTACTTATACAACACCTAAAATCTTTTTAATCCTTATTTTGTAACAAAAAAAATATTCTTAAATATAATAGGATGTTTTTATGAGAATTATTTGAACTACACTTACACACACATCCATCTAAGGGATGAAGAACATATTGTTTCTGTGATGGAAAACTAACACCTCACGAAACGATGATTGCTCAATTTTCTCCTACCACCTCTCATGGTGGCCATTATGATGGAACTGTATTTATATATAATATATATTATGTTTATTATTTCCTTATTCTTATTTAATTCCTAATTACATCAAGCCTTTATGATTTCCATAGTCTGTAAATACGATAATCTCATTTTAGGAAGTGCGGACTACCGCCCCCTCAAAGTGATGTGATTCGTTAATACATTATGTGGGATGTATTAAGGATGTGGTTAATGATATAATATAAGATATTATAATGGAATTATAATATACCTATGTATCATTATGTTTTAATTCCATTAAAATAATAAATAGAAATGAAAGTAGCGTTCATGCGTACGTACGGCTTACCATCTCCAAGAACGGTGCGTTTCATTTCTTACCTCTATATGTTATGTACTATTATAAATGCTTGTATATTCTGGATATATAATGAATGTATATGATATATAAATCATTATTTACATTTTTTAGGTAAGTGAATCATGATATAAGTAATAATAACATCAATAACAACATGTCCAAACACATACGATAAATAAGATGATTTTACCCAAAACGCTACTTTAACAATAATTTACATAATAATGGGTAATATAAAGTCATAAGTGAACCATATATGATATAATAACAATGAATATGATTCTTTAATAATTCAATGACATTATTTAAATCATTATACAGGAGGTTCGGACACTTACAAAGAAAATTGGACCTAAGGTAGGGGAAATATCACAATCTCATATTAATCTGAGATTGTTAATACTTTGGTATTTACTGGGGTGTATTTTATCATCCAAATAAATGTTTTCGAAATATATAATATTATTTTCATCCACCTAAAATTATTTAAATACAATTTTACCCTTCAGTGAGTTTTTAGTAAAAGATATGAAAGGAATCTTTTGTCGTTTTTCGTACGATGTACTTTTTGACTTTTCCGACAAAAGTATGAGAAGAATGTTTTTTTAACTTATACGGCATGGATGGATTTTTAAAAAATTATCTCCAAGAAGCTTACTTTACATGTTTTCATGTTTATTTTATTCACCTTCTTTTAGTTTAGAATTTTATGACATGTTAAGAAAGGAAAAGTGTTTTTGAAGTAGAAAGAATATTTTCTTCAAGAATGGAGTTCAAGTGTTTTATCAAAATTATTTTACATCTAAGATAATATAGGGTTCAGTTTCTATCTATATTATTAAATTGATTTTATTATGTTGTGATGGAATTATTTTTATGAATTCCTTTATCTTATATGAATTGTTTTATGATGTCACGATGTTTAAGAATCCCATTTTTATTACATGGGTTATGCAATGATGTATGATTTATGATTTTGTGTCACACATAAGAATGGTATCATTATGAGATGGGTGGGACCTATATCTCCCTCCAATTCATTGGGTAAAGATTTTATATCTCATTATATAGACATTTCTGGAATGTCAGGTTAAACCTGTTCAGTGAAACAGGACTGAAACGAGGAGTGAACTCGGTTCAGAAATGGACTTTGTCTACTAAGATAGTGCTGGCAATGAGTCATGACTAATAAGAAATGATTCTTTATGATTATGTGTGTATAAAACAAAGTTTCATGTTTTATGTTATGATTATTGGGATTACATTTCACTACTATGATTTATCTCGTGTTATGATATTATGATCTCTTTTGCAGGTTAAGATTTCCAAAATGTTATGTTCTTATGAATATGATGTGATTGATATTTATTTTGTTTACCCTTAATGAGCATTTGAGCTCACCCTTTTATGTTTTCTTTTCCCCAGGATATAATGAAAGGTTTTAGGTAAGAAAAAAAGGGATGATCTTTATAGGAGATGTTGAAGATCTTTCACCACGATTAGAAAATTATATTCTGAGTTTCCAAAGACACTAAACTATTACAGTCCTTGTGTGTGTGTTTTTGTTATGTACTAAGTATTCTGCAAAAGTAATGTAATGTCCATGTACGTAAAGCTTCGGGCCTCTACATTGGTATAATGTTAGAGAAGTTAGTATTGGGTTAGGTTGAAATTTTGGATGTAGATAATAGAACACAATGTAACTGAGAGGAGTGACGTGTGTCAGGATGGGGGATATTCCTTATTTTCAAAAGTTGTTGGAACATAGAATTATAAGAATTTAGTAGTGAAATAGATTTTGATGATGGATATTAACTGAAAAACAATTAGATTATTACAGTGTGGTGAAGGGTGGGGGTATAAAGATTATAAATTATGATTTAATGCTGGGGGAGAGGTCATTCAACTACTTAGGGAGATTCACCATGTGTGTTTCATAAGGGGGAAATCTTGATTTGATAACTAATAGGGGGTTTCTTCCTGAAGAACATGTTTGGGTTTCTTAGAACCTATGTTTAGGAGATGGAAGTCACCATAGAGACTTGGGACATTCTATAAGTGGTTTCTATAGGATTTGGGGTTTTTAGAGATAAGTGTTTCTCAATGATTCATTAAGTCATGCCAAAATGCATCATTAGTGGTGGTTCAATTACTTTATAACCACAATCTGTCATTAAAATACCTATCCTAGATCACTGGAACCATGATTTGATACTAAGGGTCATTTTGTAACTAAAGTTCCTATATGTCTAATGAACTACTGAGAAGGGTGGGGGTAAATTATTGGTCACACATAACTTTTTCAAATCCTTTTTGTTCTAAATTCAACCTCCTAGACTTATTCAATCTCTATCAACTCCTTATATCCCACAAGGTTACCCAAATAATGTAGTAAATAAAGGCATAGGAATAGAATCAATTTTAAAAGGTTTTTTATACAGAGACCCAGTCTTTTACAAGATTGTTTATTCACCCTAATAACATATTTTCCACTATAAATGACATAATTAAATTAAAAGAGGAGGGTGCTTTATGAAGCATAAAATTATTAGAGTATCAATGATCTTATCTCTTCCATGGCCTCAATAAACAGTTGCCTATATCTCCTAAGACACCAAATTCCATCATTAACCAATAGTCACTGAGTTACATAGTATTCTTCTAAAATACCCTGAGTCTCATAGGTTCGATATCTTCACATATTGTTTACAGAAGAGTTTATTTTTGGTACCAATTTAAAATTCTATTTCTAAAAAGCACATAGTAGTCACAAAATCCACTAAATTGATCTTATTCTTATCAAAAGAATCTTTTTTGAATTTTAGAAAGTATTGAAGAAAACTATATAACTAGATTAATACTCACAACTCACCATCACAAAACTTTTATTGAATATGCTAACAAGGATATCTCATTCAATAAGCTCTTATGTAGTTTAAAACCACCAAATATTAATTCATTTATATAAATCATATGATATAATGGATTAAACATGATCTTCTTCAACAAATTACATAACCTATATCAAACTAAAAATAGAATAATATTTTAATCCTACTTCTTTTTCTTCTTAACAACAACATGTAGTGGATTCTTTTTCTTATTCTTTGAGAGTCCATTGATATTCAATATGACAAATAAATTATGTTTACTCTATATTTTTTAGAACACTACAAAAATTACTTCATATTCTTCTATTTTCATGTTCTTGATTTTTTCAAAACTCATGGGGATTGGTGACTTAATTAATTATGTTTCTTATTTAAAAAAATTATAAATGGTATACCTTATAGCCTTTTTTAAACTCTACAAAAAAATCATTATAATAGAATACTATGTTTTTTATACTGATTTTGAGTTTCTTTTTAAATAGTTTTCACCATTGAAATAAAATCATTTCCATCATCTTAATAATTCTCATTTTTCTTGGTTTAGACAAAAATATCATTACATTAAAAAATATATAGGCTCAAACTCATCTTATTTAATCTATTCCACTCAAATATGTAGCATCAAAATTGTTTTATTTGTAAACAGATATATAATAAATAAATATATTATGTGGGACTCATATTACCTTTAAATATTCATGAAATATGGATGTATTCTAATTTATTATGACTTTTTTAAATTTCCAAACTTCTATCTAAATTACTCTATAAAACTTGAACAACCTCAGATTAATTGATATAACAAATGATACACAACATATTGAGCATCAATAATTCTTCATATTTCTTATTTTTGAAAATGTGATAATTTCATTTTCAACATTAAATAATATATATAGTAGTTTTTTCACTATATATTCCTCAAAATATTCTTAGATAAGGGAAGCTCTAATATTCATGATTTTTTGAACTCAAAAGAACAACAAAAGAACCTTCATAATTTAATTTCTCTTTAAAATTTATAGTTCTAGAAACACTTTATTTTTACCTAACATATAATTGAAATTTAGTTATATAAATTTCCACATCACCTACACAGACTTAGATACATGAATAATTCACATACATGGTGCTTCTAGTTTTAGAATTTTGATACATGGTGCTCCTATAACAATTCTCCTATATAGTTATCACTTGGATATATGGATTTGAATTCAGATACATAGAAAATTTTTGCTCCAAGAAGTTTAGATAGGCCATGGAATGCTTTATTTGATACAATCATCCACGTCACTAAATTTTGATATGTGGACCTCCATTTGTGTATGAAATACATGAATTCATATAAATAAAAGAAATTGGATATATGATTATACAACTACATTTACCAAATTCATGCATATGGATCTTTATGAATAAAAATATTTGAATACGAAGTGACTTCGGCTATATGGATTCACATACATTAGAATTATCTATTTTGATCATTATAATACATAGAATTTCATATACATTGGGATTGTACTTAAGAATGTTTCCATAATTGATTCATTTAAAACATGGGACCCCTAATTTATCTCTATCCAATCATAGTCATTCATAAGTATTTCAAAATTTCCATGGAATTTTATGAATCATTTCGAATAGTATAGATCAGTTCCATAGAACATTAGTAGTATATGAAAACTATCCTTTTTGAGTTCTTTAATATCACATGCTATAATTATTATTTAATTCTACCAAAAAATTTATTTTATCCATTATCCTAGTGTGTTTCAACACAAATTTTCAGTATCCTACAACATAGATACATGGGGATGGATCCTCCAATTTTTATAGATTTCTCTATAATCATTGAAATTGTTGTAGACTTGTTATTTATCGTTATCAATGTTATTTAGTATATGTGAAACATTTAGATATCTATTTTCCTTATAGAATGTTTCAGAAATGTATAGAATCATTTCTTTAGTTCTAGCCATGAATTTTCCATGATCTTCAATCTATTTCAATCATATGATGTTTTATTGGTTTCCTAATAGAATCTATTTAGCATTGTATTCAATGGTGTCCATATCTCTTTTTCACATTAAAAAATATATAGGAAAACAATCTCAATCATATTTACCATGTACCCATCATAGGACCCCCTAACAACACCTTTACCTAAAACCATAGTCAGCTTCACTTCTTACTTAGTGGGTGTGTCATCCAATTTATCACCCAACTAATTTTTTCATTTATAACATTTAAATTATTAATTGCTAAAAACATAATTAATATAAAATCATCCAAACACCTTTGGGAACTTTAATATCCCTCTTTGGGTTTCTCTCAATTATAATTATTTCCAATGGACATCTTTAGTCAATGAAATTTTCCGACACTAATTTAAAATAAATAAAAAGGGGGTAAAATTCATCTCCCCATAAACAGAAGGGTCACATTACTCTTCCCTTAATTGGAAAGGTATGTATTCAGGTGGACTTCCCCACCTTCCAATTTTCTCTCACAAAATAATTTTTGATTCCACTTGAGATATGATACCACATGAAATATGATACCACTTGAAGTTTAAGGGAAGGATATTAACCAAATTCCTATCCATTTTATGTTTCCAAATTTGAGGATTTTCTCAACACATCTCGTCTCAATATGATTTATATTACCATTTTAGAACTAATATTAAATTACACATGAGAGAAGGATTCCAACTTATAGAACAAATCATGAGTTGAAAATGGAAATTAGAATTGAATCACAATATTATATTATCATAATTGAAAATTGGCATCACATTTCTCATAGAAATATGAAAACTATAAATAAAATTTAATTTTATATGGGATAATTTTTTTTTTCAAGATTTAATTAATTCTTAGGGACTCATTTAGATTTTATAATGTAGATTCATCATTCCCTAATCACTAATACCATTAAAAGTAGTACAAAACACTTGAGACTTGAGGTCAAACCATAGGGAATAGGTAAGCTCCTACAATTTTCAATTGTTCTTTATTGTAAATTTAGTAAGAATACATATATGTTATAGTGACGTACCAAAACATGAGAAGAATAAATATATAAGAACACTTTGTAAATTTATTATTAAAATCTCAGGGTTAAAAAAACTATGATAAAAGGCAATATAGTAAAATAATTTCCAAGGATAAGATCCTATAGTATGTGATTTGATTTCTTTGTGATCATCATCGGTGTAAAATGGGAAGACTCATTAAAAATTCTAGTTCAAGTCGGATAACATAATCTTGTACTACATATTCTTTTTGATTTCTATCTTAATCAAACCTATAAATCACCTAACTGTAGTGATATAATCTCAACGAAAGGGGTAGAGTAAGGTTGGTTCTCACACTTGCACTTCACCCAACTATGTTGGGTTTCATCCTTGATATATTCTCATAAGAGATATAGAAACCATCAAGGATAACTAATTCCTGCAGAAAAACAATAATGATAAGATGTATAGAAAAAATAAATCTTATAATATTGATCTATCTACAATCTCCCAAAAACTAAGATGTTAAAATATTAATCCAAGAGTCTTCTTCTTCCTGAGGGTTTCCACCTTCTATACCTGTTTTTTGTTCCGTTTCTTCTCCTATCTCAAGTAAAAATCTCAAATACCTTTAAAAATCATCCAAAAAATGTTTAAATATTTCATAGTGTCCATTTAATAAACATTTTTCTTATATCATTGAATAATTCAATTTCATGAATTTCTATATTGGCTTGATCATATTTATGATGTGGAATAATTTAGTATTATGGGATGAGGTGCATGAAATTTGAAATTTGAATATCTATAATCCATGGGTTTGATCTTTATGAAATATTTATGTGACTTTAGTAATATTTATGGCACCCTAGTTGGTTCTTGTATTAGGTAAGATCATATGGCATTGATGGACTCATGATCTCATAATCATACCCCTACAAATAGTCACCCTTCGATAATGAGGTTGGAGATTAATAATGAAAAATGTATTCTTAAATTTAGGGTGTAGGTTATTTAGAAAGTATTTCATTAGTAAATACCCATGTGAAAATACCAAAATTCAGTGACATAGGTAAGGACCCAACAATATAGTTCCAAAATCATTTTTCCCTAATCTAACATTCACTCCACCTGCTTATTTTACATCATTGCAATAGTTATATGGACCAATCATTATAATCTAACTGGATTAGTGGAATCCTAGGGTTGCTTGCACCACACCACACAGATGAAGCTATCCACCAGCTCCATTGTGTTACCGTACTGATGAACATGTGTGATTTTCATGACCTCCATCATGCTTGCCTGTCATTTTTATTAGCCATGGTAGTAAAAATTTCTTTTTCTTGGAGTGTTTTTATTTGTTGAGGGATGGATCGATGTTGTACAAGTTTTTTTTCAAATAATTGAAATCTCTATGGTGTAAGATAAAACACTATATCCCACATAGGGTCATCAAGGGGAAGAGGTCATGGTTCAGTTCATCAATATCTTCTTCATCATTTCTTATCCTATGGAACAGTACCATGGTTTCACCATGGAATTTTTAGATATATTTTACTTTAGCTACCATATTTCATAGGGATACACGATAATAAATTCAATTCACTTTAATGGGTGTAAATAATATGTAAAATCAACTTGGAGAACTAAAATATCAAAAAAAATTCAAAATTAACATGAATTAGTAAAAAATCATAATTTTTCTGATTTTATTTGGAAAGGGTAATGAAAAAGAGGAAAAAAGTGGATTAAAATCTCTTAAAATCACCCCACAATTGGAACTCAGATTATCCCCCTGAAAACCTTAACATAAGATCTATAAGATTCCAAACTCTAAAGGAGGTAAATTTATAATATAATACTCATAAACAATAGTTTATGATTATAAGTCACAAGGTCTTAGAAAATATTCTATTAAACCACCCAATAAATATTCATATCAAACTTTGGTTCAAAACATCTTTCAATTTTTACCCAAATTATTAAATTTCACATTATCACCTATGCCATTAATGGTATCCCTCAATTTGATTTTTCTCTCATTACTCAATTTTAATTATTCATGTTGTTATTCTTGTAGCTCATGCATATTATAGTAACCATAATATTGAATAGTTTCTCCAATATTCAGTTAATAAAGTAAAAATTCACAATTTATCATGACTACTTTTCATTAGGATAAACTGATTTTGAGGGTTTAGGAAATATAGGTAGATAATGAAAATATAAATCTCAAAAGGTGGTTTGTGTCTTTATAAAAATTCATGAAAATAAAAAATATCTCAAATGAAAATAATCCCACCAAAAACAAAATAACATATACTCTGAAATACAAATAAAGGATCATGAAACAATAAAGCACTAATTAATATCAATCATCTTGTCCTATTTCATTTTATTTTATAATATATATTTACATTTTTAAAGTGTTTTATAATTTCATTCCTAGGTAATGTATCATATCAATCAACCAACCACAAATTATCCTGACCATTGTTCAATCCTCGATGATTTTTGACCCATCAATGACACAACTCGAGTTTTTAGAGGGGTACACTTGGATGAAAAATAAAAGGAATGAAGGAAAAATCCATATAATTTACTAAAATACTCCTTAATACAACTAACAAATGAAACACTTACATTTAATCCATATAAAACATACAACCCACAATTGAACATTTAAAAATCATTCAAAATACAAAAAGAATAGTGTAAACAGATATATTAAGACTGAAATGTGGCTCTCCAATGATAAATACATTCATGGTTTCTACATTATAAAAATTATAAATGTAAAATATAGTTCATAAGGGTAATAGATTAAATAAAAAATCAAACAATAAATTAAAAAGTCACTTTTTTTTCTTTTATTACTTTGATGATATGTATTGAATGTTTTTTTGTGTCTGCATTCCAAAAGGTTTTCTCAAGAAATGTTTAATTAAGAAATAGGAAAAAGTTAATTAATAATCTTTTTATAAATACAATACATACAAAATAGGAGAACCACACATAAAATTTATACAAGAAATTAATCTACTAGATGAATGTTTCTAAGAATAAAAATGAATATCACAACAAAATCAATAATAATGTTAAAGAAACATAAAATTATAGTAAATAGAAAACTCAAAGAGGGCACATCACTGACTTAATTATTTATGATTAAAATTTCCATATGTTTACAATAACGAAATTAGTTCATCATGTTGACTATCTATCTTATGTAAAATTAGAGGGGAAACACAAATAGGGTCACAGTGGCCTACCCTACACTTTGATGACACATTTTCCGACCTATGAAAAAAGAGAGGAGAGAATTAGAACTAATGAAAGATGAAAAAATGTAATTAAACAGTAAATATCAGGAAGGATTCTACTTGAAAAGTGAAGATTGTGTAAGTTGGAGATCCAAAAGGTGACTTAAGTTTATAATTCAAGGAAAATAAGATTTTGTAAATATGTAGGCTACAGTTAACACTATGTGCGTTTGAAATATAAATTATTAATGATGATTTCAAATAAGATTAGAGAACATAACCATTCAAATATATCAATTTTATAAAAATGCACATGAAACAATATATCCTGAAGTAGAAAAATGGTAGATAATAAAAGGATAATAGAAAATAATTATACTACGTTTCCATAGTACGAATTTTAATCTCTCAAGGGACTAGTCAGCCTCCTCAAATGGTAGAATAGGTTCTAAAAAAGTGGGGAAATTTGAACAAGAATCTCTATGGGTATATATATAACTGATGTAGTAGCCATAAAAACTAAAGGTGACTCAAATTAAATAATATTATGGGCATCTAGATGTGGTGGAGTTGAATAACACTAGGAGCATGAAAAACAATTTGTGCCCAATGGTCTTGTGGTAGTGGCAGATCCCTAATACAAAATGAGGATATCATCTCTATTGTGGGATTAGTAAAGAGAATCATATTGGGTGCCTCATTTAACACCCCATTCCCCCCATTGGGACTCAATCTTGATATGTTGTTGTTTTGGAATATAGGTGTTCGATGGAAATATTACCTGACAGGGTGTTTAGTGAAATTTATGTTCATATGAGGGAAAAGTTTATTTATAGTGCGAATCCTATAGGATGTGTGATAGGGGAAAACTTGGAGTACCAAACTAGAGGGATGTATTTCATAGAAATTATGACTGTAGGGCTAGTAATGTAGAGAAAGGGGACTCCAAGTGGAGATATATATGATTGAAATTAGTATAAATGAAACAAATTGTAGTGCCATGGAATTTGGTCAACTCCATTAGAAAAGAAATATAGTTTTTTAGGGGATAAAATTAAGTAAATGATATAGAGTTCAGAAACCTATGGCTCATATGGGACCAAAAAATGGGTTCCCACATATTCAGCCACAATTATTGTAATTTCATACTTCTCTGTCCATTTATATTAGGCACTATCTTTATATTAGAAGCCCATATTTTATAAAAGTGTTATGTCAATAAATTCATGATTTCCCAAGAATGTTAAAGGACTAACCACATTAAAATATTTATTTTTCATAGATAAATGATTAATAAATATTCCCCCTTGAGATTTCCTTTTATTATCACCCCTTCCCCTAAATATATAATGAAAATTGGAGGGCCATGTTTAATTTACAAGAGAAATGAATGGAATATAGAATAAATACATCCCATTAAATCACCAACACTGGATATTACCATTTTTTAAAACCACCAAAAGTAATGTAACATTGAATAATTCATAATATGAATGTTTTCAATTGGTTACTCTTTTTTATGATAATAACTTAAACTCAGGGTTAATAGAATAAAAAATTTATTTCCCCAAAACATGCACCCAAATTTGATGAAGATCTAATGAGGAAAAGACAAGGGTCACCGAAAACCTAGGACTAGGAAATCCAAGACCCATTCCAAATTGAGAATGAATTAACATCCAGTCAGTATACTCAAATCAGAATGAAATATATTCATATATAAGCTTTAATGTAGTGATAAATTAAATAATTAACTCTTGAAAATAATTATTATAATCTTAAAGGATTTGGGCAATTCCCTTGTCCATAAAAATGAGAATTAAAACCATTAAATCAAAATACATTTTGGAACACAATGGTTTCTTCTCTAACAATTCCAGAATGAGACCCAATGCATCATACTCAATATGGAAGAAGGGGTGCTTTTTGTTTGTGGGGGATAAAACTAGGATATGAAAAATAAAGTAAAAATAATTATTGTTTGAGGGGGTTTTTTGGAATAAGAGGAATTTGGTATGTGGATTGGGGGTAGGACTAGGTGAGGGAGAAATGGAATTTCTTCTATGGGTATATAGTTTGAATTTTATAAGTGGGTTGGTATGGAATTTATCTTGATAAAATTTTTTGGCCTTGAATTTTGATGTGTTCTTGGTCTTTCATTTCTTCGTAAAAGATGGTTTAGGTAGGGTGAGATTGTGGGGTTTCGATTTTTTGGACCATGGATATGAAAAAGATTTAGAGGGTTTGGATTTTGAGTTATAACATTTATATGATGGGTGTTTAGTGGGTGAACTAGTGGGGCCAAAAGAGGAATAAGCATTAAAATAAATAGAATCCAATTTAATATATTCAAATTATAAATAGGATGGAATGATGGATGTACGAGAGGGGTTTTAAGTGTTTTTTACTTATGAAATGGCGAAAGGGAGGTTTTATGGTACATTAACAAATTAGATGGAGAGGGTTTAAGATGTGGGAAAATAGACTGTTGAAATTGTGTCAATGGTTGGGTAATAAAATGTTGAAGATATTTTGGGGGTTGTGGAAGAATATTATAGGTGAAATTGGGTATCAAGTGGGTTGGAGGTATTAAGAGGTTTGGGGAAGATATGGGAACCTAGTTGAAATCATTGAGAGAATCACCACAACACCCCTAGAGTAGTTGAGCGATCCCATCCAGAAATATATGAGTGATAACAAGGGTGATCACTAGTTGTAAGGGTTTTACACATGATTTTAAATAGGTGGAGCCTCATTGTAGCTCAAAATCTTCCTTGTGGAATCATTTAACAATCAAATACTAGAATTTCAAACCTCGCTAATTTTATGTCGTGGTTACATTGATATGGAGTGAAGGGTGTAGATATGGCACAATGGATAGAAATTAAAAACATTTCTTTTATAATATCCCATACTGTGGTGGGATGTCTATGAAGTGGAGGGAGAGAAAATTATAGTGGCACAATTCAACCCAAATTCTCATTTCCCTGGGCTCTATTGTGTGGTAAATGGGTAACAATGTGGAGGGCATGATATTTATAGTATGGCCAAAATTTCCTATCAAGAATTTGAAAATCCCTATATTGAGGAAATATTCATATTCTTTAATGACTTTGAGTCACTTTCCATATATGGGGTAGTCTTTTAACTGTTTTGTGAGGTATATTATGCTCTTTATTCCTAAAAAACTGCTGGTGTAACAGAGAATGTCTCTAATTTTTTTCCTCAATTGGGGAATGTTGTTGGATATTTGAGGGGATTTGAGGTAACATTTTGCAGTTATAGGACACTGAAAAGACTAAAGAAAACCAAAAATAAGAACCAAAACACAATAAATTAAATTAAATATGAAAGAAGACCCGGGATACCCTATTTATCGCTTCATTTACCATTTAAAGTGACATAACGTCTATTTTTATAATAATTATATAAGGAGAAGTGGTTGATTCCCACCTGATAATTATCAATATTTAATTTAATATAATCTACATAAAACATTTATTGTTGTTTTTAATTGTATTATATCTCCACAACTTTATATAGGAACTCACAGATGATGAAAAATAATCCAAACCATCTTAATCATAATTTACATAAAAAATGTAGCTGTAAATTAATGAAATAAAATTTATCACATGATTGAAAATAACTATGCCATAGGATCTTTCTATACAATTTATTTTTATATTATTTTTAGATATCTACATTATGATAGGATTCGCATTGTATTTACTCTAAGCTAATTAATATATTTCCTCATCATCTTCCCAGTAACATCTTTATCCAAATTTACCACTTTGATTCCACAAAATAATCGATGAACAAGTACAAGATGTCTGTAAAATTGATTCCCAAAAAAATAGAATTAATATATCCTAAATAGTGTTTTGTAGGCTGTTTATTAGGGCTAAGGAGAGATATCAAGTAGGATTGACCAATATTTCCAATTAGAACTCATTTCTACAATAGAATTTTCTTTATCTTTCAGTTTGAAAGACACACCTTCACAATGGTCAATGAATGATATAGGGAGTTATTATTATAGATAAATATTTGTTTCTTCAAAACATCCCAAAATTTGTTTCTTAAAAATGAATTCCCTTGTTACTAATAAGTAGAATTGGAAACTCAAACTAAGAAAAAATGTTTCTTTTCATGAATTTAATGATGAATTTTATGTGGTTTACAAAGTTTCAAAAACATTATATATAATTAATGTACACTATTATTTACATATAGACCCATGAATTTAGAAACTATCCCATAAATTCAATTCATTGTACATATAAAATTTCAATCCTTATGATGGGGTGCTGGATCATTTAATCATGTATGCTAATATTGGAAATTCATTAGAATATTTCACAATTTTTAAAAACATTCTCTTCAATACATATGAATTTTCATCTATAAAAATATATATTGTAATTTTTTTCTATCATCCACTAATGGCATAATGTCTTCCCATTGGTGAGGAGTGAAAAATTTCAAAAAAACACGAACATTTACTTTCTAAAACACATATTCAAATTTGTATATCAATACATTGATTGAAGAGTAGTGGATTGTCTTAAATGATTTGGTTCACTTCCGACAATAATTTCATTCATTTATAGTTTAAGAACATCACATACACTATTATTATGGCTAGGTAATTTGAAATGTCTACAAACCATGGTAGAGTTGTTGTGTCTATGGAAAACATATTCTCACCAATAAATTCATCTATAAACACATATTCTCATTCTTTAGAGTTATTTCTAAATACCATCATTGAGATATATTTGGGAAATGAATTCTAAACCACATTTTTCTCATGATTTTATTTGTTAAAATCTTGAATTAGAAACATCAATGTATCAGGTGAGGTTTTTCATCCTCTTTGTTCGAAAATATTTACATTTCTTATAGTCAGTATGAACAACCACCTTAGAGAGCAAGTTGTAAGGTTTCAACTTATAAAAAAAGGCCACATAAAGAATTTCCTTATCTATTTTGGTGTAGTTGACTTATTATTCTATCAAATCCGTACAAGAATAATATGTTGGTCAAATTAATTTTTCTTTATATTGTTTATGGATTTCTCCTACTATATAATCACTAGCGTCAAAAAAAATTTAAATGGTTTCTCATGTTTTAGATGGAGCATCATGGAGGTGTTGATAAAATGACTATTTAAATATATAATGGCATATTTTGACTTTTAATCAAATTTTAATTCCACATTTTTATTGACCAAGTTATTTTGTGGTTTAGAGATATATGAAAATTCCATGAAAAATTGATGGTGAAAATTTTTATGACCCTTAATGATTATAATGTTTCATAAGGTACTTGGATTTTCAATTACATGATATCTTGAATTTTGTATGGTTATAGTTACCTTATCATCTAGGAAATATTGTGGTATATCATGATTCCTTCAGTGGCCAATAAGTGTCCTTTTTTCATTTCCAAAATGAGAAAGGTCTCCTTACACCATGCAAGGAAATCAAAGATCATTAAGAAAAATGAAAATGAATATCCAAAAACTGATAATTCACATAAAAAAACATCTAATAACTTCTATATCACATAAAATTGATGTTTATGCACCATGGAAAATTTTTGAGTGTGTTTCACATGCTAAAGGGAATTCGATGGTAAGTGAAGGTCTATAGGGATACATGAAATTAGTATTCTCATGATCTTCTCACACCATAAAGATCTAATTATATCCTAAATAACCATCTAGATAATTATAGTTCTTAGGTCTGAAAACTCTCTCTAGCATATGGTGAATAAATCATGGGGGAAATGATCCTTTTTTAATTCCTAAAGATATTTTTGATAGTAAATTCCAAATCTCTAACATGTTACCATACATGTGGAAAATGAGTTCATCATATATTTTTTTTTTATTATTTTGGCTCCTATGTTAGGATGAACTATAAATTGATCACGAATTCACTATCCAAAATAGGGTAAATGATACTAACATACAAATTCAACAAAACATACTTCTTTGCCACTTATTTAATTAGTGATGTCATCAATCTTTGAGGTTTTATTTTCATCCTCCTCCCTTAATCTAATTTGATATTTTTTGGTACACATAGAAATGAAAATACCTTTTATATTAGGAATTCTCTTGGTTATAGACTTATATTAATGTCTCGAAAGGTCCATAAACTTTTTTCACATTCTCTTATGATAGATATGAATTAAAATGTTTTGGTAAGGCCTATTATTCTCCTAGAAAAAAATAGGAAAATAGGTCATGGATTTTAATTTAACATTATATTTGGTGTGTTTTAAACTAATAGAATAATTTTAGGAAATTATTCTCTAGAAAACTATTAAAAAACCTATAATAAATATTTTTTATCCTTCAATCCACGTTAAATCTCAAATTGGTTTTCTTTCCTTTAATGTTTTTTTTAAATTATAAAAAACTATAGTTTTCTTCTGTAGTACCAATTTATTGACAACAATTTATTTCATCTCTAGGATTCACTACATTATAATATCTAAATTGAACCTTCTCATCACCCAACTAGAAACAAAACTGGCATTAATTTACATATATAAGTTCCTTTTTTAAAGCTAGAAATTTTCAAACAAGGATAATGGATACCTATAATTATTCTAAAATATACATGTTCAAAAAATCAACTAGAAATATAAATTTTCCAACCATTACCAAAATATAATTAATAACCGTTCTTAGATGTTTCATTGATCTATTCACTAATTGTTGTGAAACTCATGTCAAATTCAGATAACTGAATATAAGATTTTGTATACATTTAGCATCATTAAATTAATTATTTCTCCTACATCACATAAATCCTTTTTGAATGTAAATGACCTAATTGATCATAGAATTGAAATAATTTATGGGTTAGATATTTTGGGAGGAATTTTCCATTGTACTATAGCATACCATTCTTTACTCAATGATATTATTTATAAGTAATCCATTTTTTTATGAGAGAGAATCTATTTAATGAACTTGGAATAAGAAAGAATTTACCAAATGTACTCTATAAAAGGTATAATGATGTTTTTTTTGAGAATTTACAAAAATAACTTCTTATTTCATTCCTTTAGATTCATATGTCACATCATCTTTAGAGAGGAATTAATAGAATATACATATAAAATTCATAATTTTGTTCTAATTTTTCATTTTAATGTGCATATTTTTTTAGTTCCCTTTGGGTTTTTATTTTCTGATTCGTTTTCTTTCGTATTCTACTTTCGTGAATCCTCCAATTTAGTGTCTAGTATTACTAGAAATTCCCTTCTAATTTTCAATGTAATTTCTTTGGATACATCTTTTATAACTTCTAGGTTTTCCCAAAAACTCCTAGGGGATGATCCTTCAATTTCAGGTAAGTTTACCATGATACATCTTGATTTTTCTTAGTGATTTCTTGTGGATTGATAAGTAATTATAATGTTTTTTCAAATAAATTTCTACTTCATAGAGGAACTGATCATTATTTTGATTTAATTTTTCATTATCACTATAAAGGAACACTTGGTTTCATAGAGTGTATATTGTAACTGTTAGAAACATTATGGTTGACAGGGCTTAATTTGTTAGTTTTAGGTCTCTCTAGATGCTGATCATGTGAATAACCTAGTAGATCTAGATTTTTCATGGAATTCTACCTTGTACTAGGTTAAAAGCTGTGATTTTCAATGTCCGACTTACTCTCTTTCCATAATGATTTTGATAGCATAGTAGGGGATGATTGTAATTCATTATGTTTTCATCATCGATAGAGGGGTCATCTACTCCTTCTAGATAGTCTTGGAAAAGGTGAGAACCTCCACACCTCTCACAAAAAACTGTTTGTTGTGTCTAAGATGAGGATTCCAGATTATATAGTGGAAAGAGATACTCTATACACTTAGAGATTACCTCATGTTGGGTTAACAAATAGGTTATATACTTAACATAATGAACTACTCACTTGGCCGGAAAAATATTTAATTTCGACCAAAGAAATTATCACCCAAATTATCAAAATTTTCCTGAACATATGTAGGTTACTTTCTCACAAACTCTCATTATATTGTACAATCGACAAAGAATCGAGAGTTATTTTTTAATACGAAATAAAATTTTTATTAGTGAATCCATAGAGTATCTCTATAATTAGATAATTTTCATAACATTTACTTAAAATTTACCCAATCTTTATATGTAGATTCACTATTATTCTATAAGTTTTTTTGAATGTAACTCCAATGTTTAGATGTTTTCACCGATGGGATATATGTTTCAAAAACATTTCTCATTATCTCTTCCCATGTGGTGATGGATCCCAATGATTTTTCATGCAACCAATTTTTATCATTCCATATTAGTAAAAATAGAAAGTCTAGGAGGGAGATATAATCATCTGAAAGTATATTAATCATAAAAGTGTCAAAGATATTAATAATGTTTATAAGGTAAAAATAGGGATCATAATTCTATAGGCCTCAATTTTTTGTTTCATTCTAAATCATCTAAATTATGGTTTTATTCATCTTAAAGTTGTTGGCCTAGATGAGAGGTTGCATTATGATTGGTGTAGCTCCATCTAAAAATTGAAGTATTTATTCCATCATAATTTAATCAATTTGGAAAGGTTATCTAGAAAAAATGATGTCAATTATTTCATCATGAGAATCATAGGCTCTTTGACTATTTTATATCATAGATCATCAGTACTACAAAATATCACACAATATTTCTGAAAGAATTAATGTGTTTTATGGTAATCCAAATTCCTTAACATGTGTGGGGTACTTATCTTATACACCTATGACCTATATTAAAAATTTCAAGATAACCTATACATATAAAAAGAATGAAAAATAAATATAAAAACAGAGATGAGAAAAGTAAAATAATTAATCCACAGTGAGTTTGGGTCAGTAGTTCCATCACAATTCGAAAGAAATGATACAAAAAACATAATGCACTCTAATATATCATTATGTACTAGGGAATATATCAATATTTAAAATTCAAACACATCATCCTTAATCTCTAATACCACTAAAAGATGAATAGAAAATTGGAGTCCTAAGGTGGAACCATAGGGAACATGACAAGATCATACACTTATAAGTGGTTCTTGATTACTATTTTGGTAAGATTTATCATAGGTTATAGGTATATAACATAAATGTAGAGGAATTAATATAGGAGAAAACATGGGTAAGATTGTACTAATGATTAAGTGTTGAAAAAATAGGGTTTAAGATGAGAGAAATTTGAACTATCTGAAAGGCCAGACTCTTAGGGAAGATTAGTTGATCTTATGGTGATCAATAAGGGATCATAATTACAATAATTAATGTAAATTATAGTTCTACTTCATCAGAATTAACTAGTACTACATATCCATGTCAACAACTCTCTCCAGGTAACAAATAACTCAACTAGTTTTAGTAATCTATTCTCAATTAAAGGAGTATAATAATGTCAGTTCTCACTATACTACATCACCCCTACCAATTTTGTTTTAATATATTAATCATCATAACTATTTCTAGAATATTAATGGACTAAATATTAATAAATAATAATGATTTAAAAATTTCCCACATTTGGATAACCATTAAATTATTCATTTTTTACCCATCATGAGCCCTCCTACTATTGGTCCACAATTAGTAAGTTGTATACTTACTCATGGAATCATGATATGTTCTCATGATATAAATATAGACAATAAGTGGTAAATAATTTATGGAGACAATAAATGATAAGAAAGTAGAGATGAAAAACATAAAACTTTCAATACCAATATATCTTCAATCCATAAGAAATCCATATGTTTAAATGTGAAAAAAGAGTCTCCTTCTTCTCTGGGATGCCTTCCTCCTTGACTTTTAGTTTTTAATAGTTTACTCATCTCTATGGTTTAAAAATACCTAATACCATTAATTTTTTTTAAATAGGTGAGATTGTACACATAGTAGACATAGTTCTTATGGAATGAAACCATTAAAAATTCAGGATTTCTATATGGGATCCAACATTCTGATGACATAGAATCTTCTCTTGAGTTATGATGAAGTGTAAAAAAATGAATTTAAAATATATATGATCCAAAGGATATATCTCCCTAATATCTCAGTATGGATTGATAGGTATTGAAAATACCCCTTTTGGGATGTGGTGCAGGTAAAATCCTAAGGTGTCGTTGGGATTAGGCTCCCAAAATCACATCCCTACCAATAATAAACCTTCCATGATGTGGTTGGATAGATGTCGGGTAGAATATATTCCATGATGTAGGATATAGGCTATGGTGAATGTATTTCTTCATTCCGTACCTAGATGATAATACCAAACTTAGGCAGTATAGGTAAGGACCTTAAAAATAATAGCAAAGGATTTTCCCTCATTAGAGTTTTATTTTAAATTCCTCCCCTATATCATTATAGATATTCCATAGACGACTCACTAAAATATAGTTGGATTTGGTGGACATATAGGGACATTTATGCTTCCCCACATAGATGAAGCAATCTACAGTCTCATTCATGCACCCGTTCTAACCTCCATAGGTTCTTTATATGACCTCTGTCACTCTACGCCGACCTTGTTACTAGGTATGGCCAACATCCTTCTAGTGGCATGGTAGATTTTCTATTGGATAAGTGTTGAATTAATGTTACCCTAATGGTTTCAATGTATTTAGTATCTCTTCAGTTTATAATAAAACACTATGGTGATCATATATTTCTTGATGTGGCGTCATGCTGGAGTTCCTCTTGCTCTCATTTTTCATGGCCTATACGATGGAGTAGTACCATGATTTTATAGTGAAATATTTTTATATCTTGGTCTTCAACTTCTAGAATTCATGGTTATATACTATAATTATTCAATCAAATATTAATGCTATTAAAATATATGAAAAATCAATTAGGAGAACAGAATCCTCTACAAACCTTCAAAATAAACCAAAATAGTAAATAAATAATAAATATTGTCTAATTTTATTCAAAAAAGATCATTATTAAGTAAAAAATTGGATCAAAAAAAGAATTTTCTAAACATGAGGAAACCATTAAATTACTTGACACCTCGTCTTTCAGAGTTTCAACCTCATCAGTAGTGATAGAATAATCTTAGCCTTGATCCCTTGGTCTTTTCTGAGTTATGTTCCCCTGACGCTTAGGACATTCATTTACATAATGTACCATCTCTCTAGAATTATAACATTCCACATTGACAACAACACTCTTTCCCTTTCAATCATGAGATTGGTGGAATTTTTCACCACACTTGTAACAGACTCACATTCCCTTCAAGCCAGTACCGAGGTGTTTCTTCCTATATTTACTACATGATGGATAATAAACTTTTCCCTTCTTCCCTTTATTTCTATTTCTAGAGTGGTCAGAATATCTCTTCTTCTCATTCTTTTCCTTAATGTCGTAAGACTTAGCGAATTAATTTTATATCTTGATAGCACATGAGGCAATATCGTCCTACGACATGAAATATTGTGAGACAAATACTCGACGGAGAAATGGTTTTAACCCATTAGATAAATGATCAATCATACTTCTTGGGTTACGTATATAATCTGCTGCATGCGTCACTAACCTTGTAAAGTTAGCCTCATACTTTGCGACATTCTCATCCTCCATTTGCCTCAAAATCAGAAATTGTCTTTCCATATATGCTCAATGGTCATGATGAAAGTATTTTTCAACGAAAAGCTCTTGGAAATCCCTACATTTCTTATTTGATACTTCATCATCTTCCTTCATGTTTTTTATCAATGACCACTATTGATCAGCATATCTGGTGAGGCGATAAACTTCCATGACATATTTTTCCCTTTCACCACTCCACAAAGCCTGAAATATTTTCTCTAGGGAACTTATCCATTTATCATCTACTAATGGATTTGTAATCCCATTTTATGTTGGTGGTTGCTGGCTCATGATGTGATCTAAAATTGATCCTCCATGCTACGGATCAGGGTGCTCCATACTGGTGAGGTTATTATTAAAAACCTGAGTGAGTTGTCCCAGTATGGTGATTAGCTGATCTGCACCAATTACATCACTAGCTGCACTATAATTATCTTGAGTAGGAGGAAATCCCAACACGAAGTCTGTGCATAGATACAGTTTCCATTCGTTCCACTAGGAATCATTTCTAAACAATGGCATAAACTAGATCAGTTTATGAATCAAAATACATAATTCCATACTTGTAAAACACATAACATAAATTGAACTATTTATGGATAAAATTTATAGTCATAAAAAATGTTTTCTTTGTGGAAGTATGTACACATAAAACCATCATAATGGGTTGTAAAGAAAATGAGAATGATCATAAGCATATCACCCGGGAGTGTCGTAACCAAGAGTCCAGTAAGGCCTGTTGTCGTGCACCAGTTCCCATTCGAGTCTAGATCAAAGCGGTGTTTTCAGGTTTTACCCCTAGGTATATCTGTGCCAGAGCCGCCTCTACTTGTTCGTATCTAGATATGGATGTATTGCTCATAAAACTCACAAAATCTTACAATACCTAAATTCTAATAAGTTCTTCTATACTAATCCTCAAAGTCAATCTTATGTCTATGTGCTCTAATCAGAGTTTATCTAAATCTAGATTTCAAGGTTCGTACTAAACTCTCTATGATACCAACTGTAATGCCACGACCCCAATTTCCTAGAGTCGGTACATTATTACATAACCTTTGCATGATCACAAAAGATCAAGTCTTGAAAGACAGATTAGTTTGTAGCCTTGGAAACACTTGATACATTCATAAATGTTATATTACATCATAAAGTGAAAAACAACAACTGAATCTTGTCTCCACACTCATATCCACTTATACTATCCCTACAGGTCATTTATAAAATACATCTTCACATCCTGGGAAATGTAAAACATAGAAAGGGGTGAGCTCAGATGCCATGTAAGGATAACAATATCGCAGAAACATTCATAAATAAGCATAAACATTTAAGGAAATGTATAACTAAAAAAAGCTGTTTAAACTTGAACATCAGCATAATATGGAAGAAATAAAATTAAATAATTCCATTTTCTTATTCACATGTATATTCTACTAATAGAATAATCACATGAAATATCAACGACCACTTTCATAATGATGGAATGCATAATTCCAGACTATCATAACCACGTAGCCAAGGCCTAGTGCCATGACTAAAAATAAGTCATTTTCAAGGCCTCATGCCAAGACACTAGTTTATCTCATGAGACCTACCGATGCGTCTAGGAGCTATATCGGGCTCCAGCCGTCACTTATTATGTCCAATGCATTCCTTATATGAATAGGTTTAAACATAACATAAAAATTCGTATTATAACTAGCATATGAAATGTCAATACTTTCTCCATAAACCATGAATGGTATAAAAATAACACATCCACATTCATACATATCACAAAACCTTTCATACAATATGGAAGTTTTGTATCATAATAAACCAACTTCAAATAAACTTAAAATCCATAAAAGGATGTTGACATAGATGAAATCAATACTATTTGAGAGAAATATCTCTTTTTATTTTGAAATAATTTTAAATTCACATAATTATAAAAGAAAACATTTACTTTGAAAATATTCTTATAAGATTTTAAGGGAAGGTTCAATGATTTTGTAACAGCGAAAATAGCCGCACCAGCCGTATAAGTTAAAAAAAGACATTCTTACCTTAATTCTGCCGAAAAGCTAAAAAGGACATTGTTTGGAAAACGACGGGAAGATTCCTTTATAAACTTCTTATAAAAAGTAAAAAAAAAATGTTATAAATGACTTTAACCCATATTCTGTAAAATAGTTATAATATTTTGAAATACATTTTTAAGAAAGATGGATGTGGATGATAAAGAGGTCCCAGTAGATAATTACATATAAACAACCTTAGATAATGAAGAGATTGTGAAATAAACCCTTACCTTGTACTTTTCATTGATAGAGTGTAGGTTAACCTCCTGTATAATAGTTAAATCATTTTTATTAAATTATATAATAATCTTATACATAAATATGATATCATAAATGATCTTTTAATATTGCTTTGTTAATAATATTTTAGTATTGTCATCATTTCGAGTGTTAACTTACTCATTTTCTTTTATATATTTTGTTACATAAGCCGTGTTTGTTATGGATATGTTGTATCTTATTCATATCCAGAATGTTTTCAAGTCCTTAAACATTATATTTAATCATCAAATGATATTTACAATTGCATGGATATGATGGGGAATGAATCTCAGCACATTCGTGGAGACAGTAGTCCGTACCTACGCAAGAGCGACAATATCATTCATTTGATATTAAAATAATATATAATTCGATGGTATATCATATATAGAGAATCATTATAATGTTATATTAATTATTTACATCAATTACATATCATTATCATACCCATACAAATAATAATGTTATTTAATAATAATTACACCACGACGTGGAGACGGTAAGCCGTCCGTACCCACTTATGGTGACATGTCATCCAAAGGATGGATAGAATAATGATTATGGTTGTAACATATTTATAATAACATCACAATATATTTAATATAATGTAGTTATTATTTTAGAAAGGAAATAATAAATAAAGAAGAAGTTGAAGAAGAATGGAACATGAAAAAGTGTGGTGAAAACATTACATCTTCTTCAGGTTATTCCTTTGGATTTGATCAAAAGGGCTCCTTAGGTTGTCTTTATGATCAAAATAAGGCATCTAGGATTAATTTAGGGAATTTGAGAGTGTATTTGGGTAGGTTTTGGTTGACACAAAATGCTTGGAAGTTGTTAATAATTGGTTTGAAGCTGTGACCTTTTATAAGGGGGGGGGATGGGCTCTTTAGGAAAAACTAAAATTATTAATTTATAATAAATTAATATTCATTTTATAATGGATCCAAAGTGGATTATTCAAATAATAAGTTGGGTATGGGTCTAAATCCACTCACCCAATAGATTTTAGGCAGTTTTGGGTCATTATATTAACCTTATCTTTTTGTTTTAACTCTTAGTTAATTAGATTGAAATTTACCATTTTACTTTGTATTTTTATAATATATAGTTAGTAAACCTACTATGTACATCCAAAAAACCTCTAAGTGGTCCATTAATGATACAACTATCATTATATAAGTAATTTTTTTTAACCATAGATTTTTAGGAATAGAATATCAATTAATAATATAATACTTGTTTTATTAACTCATTTATGTCAATTTTGAAAATATTGAATAATTTATTTTAAAGTCTTAAAACCTTTATTAATTGAAAAGAAATTCATTTAAGAAATCCTAACATGTCATATTAACCAATTAAATTCTTGGATGGCATCCAAACATTCAAATTATATTTATTTGTACTTTTATAATACCAATTATTTGAATCTTTCATTAATAAGGAAAATACCGCATCATTATTGTGTCATAAATATATTTAATTATTAAATGTCTAAAAATTATAAATAAAATTCATTTTTGTAGGAACAAGTTTCATATTTTTAATGAATATTTATATTTGAAAATATAACATATATATCTCTACGTAAAAATTATTTTTCTAAAAGATATATGCTTATGTCATTTTTGTATTTACTTTAATTTAATTAATATAAAGTGTCCTTGTCAAGTAAAAGTGGCTCCATGGGGTCCCAAAATCGACCCAAAGATTCCTATGGTAGGAAATGTATGAACCAATAAGGTTAGGAAACGTTTTAGGGTAATTTATTTTTATTATAATATTATTTGTTACCCTTAATTACCAGATTTACCCTTTAACCATGGTAAATAAAATATTTACCGAAGTAATTATTCAAAATGTCAAAAAATAACCTATTTACACAATTTGAACACCCTGATTCAAAATATGGAATCTATTTTTCTAAATTCAAAATGCAGAAGTTCCAAAAAATAATTTAAAATTAATTTTCACTGTTAAAATAAAAAGCGTGTTTTTAAGAGATAATAACTATCAAAAGATTGACACTTGATTATGTCTGGTTTAATTGTAAAATTATGTCTAATGACCAACATTTTATTAAATGGTAAAAATATATTCTAAATATACATTAAAAACACTCAAATTAATAATTTATAACTATCCATTATTTTGATTAAAAAAGTTGTTTTTTATTAAAATTTTGTTATTTTCACTATTCATCAAAATATAAAAGTTATCCGAAAAGTACCAAAATTTCACCCTAGGCTAATTTCGATATTCAGAATCCAAAAAATGAATCCCATTTTGAGAGATAAAATTTATAAAATTTTAAATAGTTGGTATTACTATTCATAATGGCTACATTGATTGGTCACAGTGTGTTAGAATATCGATGTTGCGTACAACACACGCTATTGTATTATTCAATGAGAATCGTACCGTGGAAGCTTGGGGTGTAACATTCTCCCCTCCTTTAAATAATTTCTTCCTCGAAATTTCTAGAATATTATTTCATAAAAATACATGGGTGGTTATTCATCATAAGTTCCTTGGGTTCCCACGTTGCCTCTTCCATCTTATGGTTTCTCCATAAAATTTTTACCAGACGAGTCATCCAGTTTCTCAGCACTTATTCTCTTGTATCAAGAATCCTGATGGACTCTATGCAAAAAGACAGATCAGGTTCCAGTTCTAACTCCTTATATGTGAGTACATGCGTTGGGTAATGAATATATTTTCTCAACAGTGATATGTGGAACACATCGTGAACTTTGGAGAGATTTGGCGGCATTGGTAAACGGTATTCTACAACACCAATTCATTCTAGAATTTCCAAAGGTTCGATGTACCTGGGACTCAATTTACCTTTCTTACCGAAACGTATAACTCCTTTCCATGGAGATAACTTCAAGAAAACATGATCTCCTACCTGAAATTCCAAATCCTTCCATCAGTTATCTGCACAACTCTTCTGCCTACTTTGAGCTAATTTGATGTGGTTTTAGATTACCTTTATCTTTTCTTCCGTTTCCTCCTCCAGTTCTGGGTTTATAAGTTTTCTCCCACCAACGCCATCCCAACAGGTTGGTGTGTGACATCTCTTTCCGTATAACACTTCATATGGTTCCATATGAATACTTGAATGGAAGCTATTTTTGTTGGAAAATTCCACAAGCGGTAAATATTGATCCCACATACCATGAAAATCATGTGAGAATGATCACAACATGTATTCTAAGGTATGAAAATCCCGTTCTGATTGTCTATCTGTTTGTGGGTGGTAGGTAGTGCTCAAAAGAAGTTCAGTATCCACGACCTTCTAAATACTCTTCCAGAATCTTGATGTAAAATATGGATCACGATCAGAAACAACTGATAGGGGTACTCCATGAAGACTCACAACTTCATTAATATATAGCCTTGCTAGATGTTCAAGTGGTAAATCTTACCTTCTAGAAAGAAATTGTACTGACTTGGTATGAAAATCAACAATGACCCATCTTGCATCGCTACTTCTATGAGTGTTTTGTAGTCCCATGAGAAATTCCATTGTGATATTATCCCATTTCCACTCTGGTATGGGAAGAGGTTGCATGACTCCTCCAGGATATTGCCTTCCAGCATGCACTTGTTGACAAACCATACATCTTGACTCAAAATTAGCAATCCTCCTCTTCATGTTGTCCCACAAAAATTTTATTTCAAATCTCTATACATTTTTCATTTACCAGGGTGTATATAGAAATTGGAACTGTGAACATCATCCAACAATTCCCTTTTTAGATCAAGTATATCGGGAACACAATGTCTCTTCCAAAATTTTAAAATTCCATCTTCATATACAATGTCACTCAATCTCCCATCATTCACAGCTTTAATCTTCTTTTGAAATTCTTCATCATCGGTCTGAGAACTCTTTATCCATTCTAGTAAAGATAGTTTTGAAAACATTTGAAAAAGTATCGATGTCTCACCTTTCATTGTAATTCCCATATCCATCTTTACTAGATCCATGAAAATAGGATCAATTTCATTTCTCATCACATTCAAAACTCCATTATCCTTTCTACTCAAAGCATCTACAACCTTATTTGCCTTCCCATGGTGGTAGTGTATCATGAAATAATAATACTTGAGTAGATCAATCCATCTTCTTTGCCTCATGTTGAGTTCTTTATGTGATATAAAATACTTCAAACTCTTATGATCATTATATATCTCACATTTTTCACCATATATATAATGTATCCATATCTTTAAAGAAATTTTTACAGCAGCTAACTCAAGATCTTGAGTAGGATAGTTTTTCTCATGAATTTTTAGTTGTCACGATGCATAGGCAATAACTCTATTATTCTACATAAAGACACAACCAAGTCCTTTATTCAATGAATCACGATAAATAATGAACCCATCATTCTCTGATGGTTGAGTTAATATTGGGGAATTGACTAATATTCTCTTTAGTTCTTCGAATCATTATTCACACTCTTTTGTCCAAACAAATTGATCACCTTTCCGTGGGAGCTTCGTTAATGGGTTAGCCAACCAGGAAAATCCTGGATGAAACATTGATAATAACCTACTAAATCAATAAAACGACGTACTGCAGTTATACTCATTGGTGCTGGTTGTTCTTGGATTGATCTTGTATTAGAAGGATAAACAGAGATTCCATCCTTAGAGACAATATTTACAAGAAAAGAAATCTCTTGAAGCCCGAATTCACACTTACTAAACTTCCCATATAATTCATGTCTTTTCAGAGTCTTCAATATAATGCGTGATAATTGTAGATTTTGGAGTATACCAAGATATCATCAATAAATACCACTATAAATTCATCAAGATATTCCTTGAAAACTCTTTTCATTAGATCCATGAAAATAGATGGTGCATTAGTTAGCCCAATAGGCATTACTGTAAACTCGTAATGCCCGTACCTGGTTTGAAATGCTGTCTTCGGAATGTCTTCCTTTTTTACACACACCTGATGGTATATAGATCAAAAGTAAATCATTAAAAAGTATTTAGATCCAATCAGTTGGTCAAATAAATCATCAATGCGAGGTATGGGATACTTTTTATTTTTTTTTACAGCATTGATCTCCCTGTAGTTGATACATATCCTAATAGATCCATCTTTCTTTTTAAAAAAAATAACAGGGGCACCCCATGGAGAAACACTTGGGTGAATAAGTTCTTTATTACTCAATTCATCAAGTTATTTCATTAGTTTAACTAATTCGACAATGGCCATTATATAAGGGGTCTTCGATATAGGCCTTGATCCAGGAATTAAATCAATGGAAAACTCAACTTCTCATTATAAAGGATGTCCAGGTAAATATTCCAGAAACACATCTACATATTCATTCACAATAGGTACATCCTATATTTGAACATTCCTTTCCTCATCCACAATCATTTCATTTTATTCCTCCCCAAAAATTGAATTTAGTTGAGCTATTAGGGGTGGATCTAGATAAGAATTAGGGGGTTACGATTCTTCTCTAAAGATAAGGTGTTCCTTATCATCATCATCAAAAATCATAACCTCTTTATTATTACAATAAATCTTCACATCATGGTCTGAATTCCAATCCATACCAAAGATTATATCAAACTAAATCATAGGTATGATGATGAGATCAGTAGATAAAGAACATTTATGTGCTCTAATGGGGGTTAATTCACCATACATTGTTGCAATGATACTTCCCTAAAGATATTTAACTGACAACTCACTTGTTAAAACAAATTGGAAATATCTATTTTTTTATAAAACTGGGAAGACATGAAACAATGCGATGAATGAGAATTAGATAAAGTATTTGATAAACTTGAGGAAACCATAAAATTACCTACCACCACGTCTTTAGAAGTTTCAACCTCAGCAGTAGTGATAAGGTAAGCTTGGACATGATCCCTTGGACTTCTCTAAGGTAAGTTCCCCTGACGATTAGGAAATTAATTTGCATAATGTCGCATATCACTAGAGTTATAACATTCCACATTGAAAGCAAATATCTTTCCCATGAAATCATGAGCTTGGTGTCCTTTTTCACCACACTTGTAACAGACTCCCATTCCCTTCAAGCAAGTACCAGGGTGTTTCATCCAACATTTACTACAGGATGTATAATCAACTTTTCCCTTCTTCCATTTATTTCCATTTCCGGAGTTGTTAGTAGATCTATTCTTCTCGTGCTTTTTCTTAAAGTCGTAAGACATAGCGAATTCCTTTTCTGTCTTGATAGCACATGAGACAATATCTTCATACGACGAGAAAGGTTGTGAGAAAAATGATCGATGGAGAAATAGTTTTAACCCATCAAAGAAATGATCAATCATACTTCTTGAGTTACATATATAATCTTCTTCATGCCTCACTAACCTTGTAATGTTAGCCTCCTACTTTGCGACATTCTCATCCTCCTTTTTCCTCAGACTCAAAAATTGCCTTTCCATATCTGCTCGATGGTCACGAGGAAAGTATTTTTCTAAGAAAATATCTATGAACTCGTTCCATTCCATATTTGATACTTCATTATATTCCTTCATGTTTTGTATCAATGACCACTGTTGATCAGCATCTCTACTGAGGTGATAAACTGCCATGACAACTTCTTCCCTTTCACTACTCCCCAAAGAAAAAAATATTTTCTCTAGGGAACTTATCTATTGCTCAACTACTAATGGATTTGTACTCCCATTGAATGATGGTGTTTGCTGCCTCATCAAGAGATCTAACATTGTTCCTCCATGCAGCAGATCAAGGTGCTCCATATGGGTAAGATTATTTTTTATAACCTGAGTGAGTTTTCCCATTATGGTGATTAGCTGATCAGTACCAGTTGCATCACCAGCTCCACTATAATTATCTTGAGCAGGAGGGAAATCCTTACATGGAGTGCATGCAATGATTTTGTTTCCATTCCATCCACTAGGCACCATTTCTAAACAATTGCATATACTAGATCAGTTTATGAATCAAAATACATAATTCCATATACGTAAAACACATAACATAAATTGAACTATTTATGGATATAATTAATAATCATAAAAAATGTTTTCATTGAGGAAGTATATACTCCAAAAACATTCATAATGGATTGTAAAGAAAATAAGAATTATCCTAAGAATATCCCCTAGGAGTGTCATAACCAAGAGTGCAGCAAGGCCCATTATCATGCATCAGTTCACATTCGAGTATAGCTCAAAGTGGTGTTTTCAGGTTTTACCTCTAGGTACATCTGTGCCAGAGCCGCCTCTACTTGCTAGTGTCCATACTAGGATGTATTTATCGGAAAATTAACAAAATCTCTAGAATTCCAAAAATCAAGGAAGTTTATCTATACTAATCCTCAAAGTCCATCTTAGGTCTGTGTGTTCTAATAAGAGTTTATCCAAATCTAGCTTCCAAGGTTTGTAATAAACTTCCTCTGATACCTTCTGCAATGCCCCGACCCTAGTTACCGAAAGTCGGTGCATTAATACATAACATTTTCATGATCACAAAAGGTCATGTCTTGAAATACCAATTTGTTTAGTTTCCTTGGAAACACTAGATACACTCATTAATGTTACATTACATAATAAAGTGAAAAACTACAACATCATCTTGTCTCTAAAATAATATCCCCTTATACTATCCCTGCAGGTCATTCATAAAATACTTCTTCACATACTGGGAAAAATAAAACATAGAAAAGAGTGAGCTCAGATGCCCAGTAAGGATAAAAATATAGCGTAAACTTTCATTAATAAGCATAAACATTTAAGTCAATGTATAACTAAAACAAAATCCTTTTAAACATTAACTTCATCATAATATGGTTGAAATAAAATGAAATAATGCCATTTACTTATTCACATGGATATTCTACTAATATAATAATCACATGCAATATCAATAACCACTTTCCTAATGATGGAATGCATAATGCCAGACTATCATAACCACATAGCCAAGGCCTCAGTCCAAGACTACAAATAATATTTTGCCAAGGCCTCATGCCAAGACACTAGTTTATCTCCTGAGAGATACTGATGCATCGAGGAGCTTTAGCGGCCTCCACCAGTCACTTATAACGTCCAATGAATTCCTCATATGAACAGGTTTAAAAAAACATAAACATTCGTATTAAAACTAGCATACCAAATGTCAACACTTTCTCTATAAACCATGAATGGTATAAAAATAACACATCCACAGTCAAACATAACTAACATTCATGATGCGTCAGACACAATCTAAGAGACTTTATTTTTAAAATCCTTTTTTAATGTTTCGCTTAAAAATATTTTTTCTTCCATGTTTATCTTATTATGATTATTTCAAAAAATTATTATTTATTCCTAAATGGATTAAACATATAATTCTAGATCAAAATTAAATTTCTTTAAAAAATTTATAAATAAATTTTTTATGTTTTTCTGTAAGGGGAACTTTACTTCAAAAACCTCATTTTAAATAATTTATGGTTTTATTTTCTAAATCATTTTATTCCATGTACATATTTTTAAAATTACTTTATAAAAGTATTTATATGAAAATAAATAAATTATAAAGGTAAATTTTTACCTCTTATTTACTATCATTCAATAGTTTTCAAAAAGAAATCTTTTTTATTTTATAAGGAATATTTTTACTTTCATTACAAAAGACAAATTGATTGTTCTATTTTAATGTATATGAAGATAATGAATATTCCTGCTACTGTAAATTTTATTTTTTCTTTCAATTACATTATAAGATTCTATGTTTTATTTAATGAAAAATAGCCTTTATTTTTTTGGGAATTATATTTTTGATTTTTTTTAAAAAGGAAATGGTTTTTAAGTATTTGAGAGTTTTTTAATTATGGGTTCAAATGATTTTTTCAGGGGTTTAACAATAAAAAGGTGAACGATTATTTTTTACGTCATTATATTGTCATTAATATTTTTATAATTATGGGTGAGCTTGGTATATCTCATAAATATGGGTGAGTCTGGTATAGTTTATATGATGGGTGTGCCTAGATAGTGCCCCATCACATTGGGTAATGATTATGCTCCCTAGATAAATATGTTTGATTTTGGTCAGATTGTTAATCCCTTTATAAGTTTTGTTGTAAGGGTTCTATTAATATGGAGTCCCAAGTCACCTACACGAATTATTTATTCTTTTAATGAGTTCTCATTTAAATTGTTTGATTCAAAAGGTAAGATAATGATATTTTTAAAGGAAAATTTATTCACTTTTAGGGTAAAAATATTTCATTTAAGAAAATTTTTTTCTTGAGTTTTATTTTTTTTCTAAGAAACCCTCATTGAAGTTACTTTGATCTTATGTTTTATTATTATGTTTTTTACAAAACAATTTGGGCAGTAAATATTATTTCATTTAATCTTAATGTTTATAGGAAAAAACATTTTATGATCTCATAGATTTAAAATAGAATAACATGTTTCTTTATTTTTTGTATTTTATAATGAAATTTTTTTATCATAAAATTGTTTTAATTTTTTTTTCATTTTTTACAGATTATTATGAACAATTATTAATTTATGTTGAAAATTTCAATGATTTACCATGAAAATTGAACATGACTTTTAATTTTTTTTATTTCGTAAGAAATGGATACTATAATGAAATGTAAAAAAAATTATTGTATAGGTTTGTTATGTAAAATTTATAAAATAATTATATAAAACAAAAAACATGAATATATCATTGAAATGAATGAAAGTGAGATATTTCCTAAAATGAAAATTATGGGTTCAATATGGTTTGAGTCCTTATAGTTGGTATCTGAGGGATTTTTAGATAACATTGGTGGTTTGAATGTTTTTATGTGAGATTAAATTTAGGGTTATGGATACCTTCTTGGGTTTATAATTTTAAACATTGTCATATTATAAAAATTTTAGACACCACATTTTATGTTTTGGGTGACATCAGTTACGCTCTTGGGAGGATCCTAAGATAACACCATCTCTATCTTTGCTAGATCCACAACAACTCCAGCATCTGAGATGACTTGTCCCAGAATGTGGACATCTCGATTCCAAAACTGACACTTCGAGATCATTCCCCAATGTTTTTCTCTCAATATGTATCCATGACAATTCATATGGGTGTAGCGTGGTCCTTCTAAACACCGAGTATACGGAGATGACATCAATGAAGACCACAAAAAAATGATCATGTTAAGGGCGGAAGATCCTGTTAATGAGTCCCATGAACACTACTGTGGAATTGGACATGCCGAAAGGCATCACCAATAACTGATAGTGGACATACCGGTACCTGCCATTTGTCTTCAGTACATCCTCATCTCGTACCTGAAGCTAGTGATAGCTTGATCTAAGGTTTATCTTTGAGAACCACTTCTCCCCCTTCTGATAGTCGAAGGGGTCATCGATTATTAATAGTGGATCCTTTTTCTTCATGATCAACTAGATCAGGTTCCGTACATCCATGAACAACCTCAAACACTCTTCTTCCTTCTTGGAAAAAAGAACTAGGGCATACCATGGTGATACAGTGGGCCTTACAAACCCCTTCTACTATAAGTCCTCTAGTTGTAAACTCACCTCGTGAATTTTCATGGGAGCCATTCGATATGTCGGTGTGGATATTGATTCCATCCTACGTAAAAGGTCAATGAAAATGTACACATTCCTACAATGAGGTAGTCCTGGAACATTATTGGGAAAAACATCCTCATACTCATCCACAACTATTGGAAAACATGGACTCCTCTCATCCACTGTACCAATGGTGAGGCTAGACAAATGGTGAGTGATCAACTACACCCTCCTCTGAGAAAGTCTGTACTACAAAATAAGTGTTTCCATCATGCCGATGAAAGAAAAACTGGTCATATCTCCACAGATACCGCATACTATAGTTAGAAGCAGTGGTTTTCCCATGAAGATGTGGCTGCAGTACTTGATGGGTAAATGATTTACAATCTACCATAGGAAAGAATCTTCAAATGATTTTCAAATTATTTTGAATGACCAAATAACTTTCAAGAAACTACTTCATCTATCCAATACTTTTTATTTCTTCAAAATTTCTATTGATCATTCTCTTTATTTTATTTTATTTTTTTAGCGACTCAGGTTTTTTGTCATGTCAGACTTTTGAATATTTCTACAAATAATTCCAGAGCTAGGCGCGAAGAGAGCGTGCGATTCCAAGGCCCGGTGTGCCTGGAATTAATTTTATAAAAATTTTAAGTTTTTTTTATACTATGCACGTGGAGGGGGTGAGATATATCCTAAACAGTTGCTCAGAATGTGAATCTGAGGGCACGGTTGCGTCCGGAATGTGCCGTTTACACTAGGCGGGGGTAAAATTTACGGGCGCGGGCCTGCGGTGAGAAACGCTACGAGGGGTGTTTTCGTAAATAAGTAGCAAAGTTAGTGTGCGGGCGTCGGCTTAAATAACTTCTGAATGGAGTCTCGGATGGAAAATCTGAGACTGTCATTGCGTTCAGAACGACGCGTTTACCCTAGGGGTGACCTTACGTTTGTTCGCATCGGGCGTCGGGTCCGAGACGGGTTTGGCGCCCGCGGGCTGCTGATATAAATATCTGTTCCCCCCCCCCTTTACCGTTCCACTCGGTGTTCTTCACCGTTCTTCACCTCCGCTCCGCTGAATCGAGCAAACAAAGCGCCCATGAGCTCGGAATTCGACAGCGGACGTTCCAGGAGCGCGCATCGGAAGCTCTGAATCGCGGATCTGAGGCAGAACGTCGGCGTTTCGCCCGCGAGGTAGGCGGTTTGAGTTTTAAAATCCCGGACCCCGTTTATGTGTTTTTTTCTTCAAATCGTCATAATATTTGTGTAGTTCGAGTCCCGAGCTTTCTGAAACTTTTTTCGGGTCTAAATTTGGAGCAACAGGGTGCTCCCGGTGGCTCCCGGTGGCTCCCAGAATTTTTCCGCTGCAAATCCGGTTTTCCGGTGAGACCCGCGGCGGCCATGCCGGAATCTGGTGAGTTCCGCAGCGGCGCGGCAGTGGCGTGGTGGTTTCTGGATTAGGCACGGCGGAGTCCGGCAGCGGCGCGGTGGTTTCCGGCGACCCTGCGGTGGTCCGACCAGATTGTTCCGGGGGTTCTTTAAAGCCCCATAACTCGCAAACCGTAACTCTGATTTGCGAGCCATTTGCGGCGACGCGCTCCTTGCATCGAGACGGACCTTTTAAACTCACTTTTAGAATTTTATGGTTTGGGATCATGGCTCGGGAGTTAGAAACGTCGTATAAAATAAAATTATTTTATTATTTTACGACTTCGGGCCATAGTAACTTCTACCCGGAGCGTCCGATTGACGTGCCGTCAGTGGCGTTGAGACCATGATGGTACAACAGAATTTTTGAGATGGTTTCCGGGTGTTGGGTATGAGAACGGGGTGCGGGCCCCACGAGGCCGGGTTTTGGTGTTAGCGGGGAAACGCAGCTTTTGCACCAGGAGTCCAATTTTGGCGGATGAATAGTTGATCCTGTGTTTTTTTTCGAGAGGATCGCAATGGTGCGTTCCGTTCGATGAGTTTCGGAATCCAGGCGTGGGCCCCACCTGAGCTGGCCTTCAGTGAATAGTACCTTTTTCACCGGGTGTCCGTTTTGGACGAGCGAGTAGTCGATCCCGCTTTTTTTCTGAGGGGATCGTCGTGGTACGGTCCGCTCGAAGAGTTTTGGGATCGTTGTGTGGGCCTCGCACGAGCTAGCTACGGTGAATAGTGCCTTTTCACCGGTGCTCCGTTTCGGGCGAGTAAATAGCCTATCCTACGTGTTTTTCTACGTGGAACGCGATGGTGGCCTCAGTTTTGGACTAGAAGGTGCGCAGTGTGGCGTTGTGGCGGGTCGCTCGGGTTAGCGACGTTTGGACCAGTAGTGGTGGAGGGTTCTCCCTTGGTTCGTTCCTACGAGGGTTCGTGTGGTATCAGAACCTTCGTATGGGTTTGTGATCCTCTCGATGGGATGTTTAAACTGTTAGAGTTGTGGTGTCACTCTGGTGGGATCGGAGTGGATCCTCTAGCATCTTTACCCTAGATCGGGTTCTTGGTATCGCTGTAACCACTTATTTGCAGGCGGCGATCCCCTATCTAGCAGGTTAACCCCGTAGGGTTTGTGGCATCATCAAGAATATGATCCCCTACGCAGTGGGTCATGCACAGTAGGGTTATGGCATCTTCGGGTTTACGATCCCCTACTCAGCATGATGTTTATAGTAGGGTTGCGGTATCGTTGGTTATACAACCCCCTACCCAGCGCTTGGTGTCAGTAGGGTTGCGGTATCGTTGGTTATGCGATCCCCTACTCAGCGCGTGGTTTCAGTAGGGTTGCGACATCGTCGGTTCGATCCCCTACATCGCGAGTTATACCAGATAGGGTTCTGGTATCGTCGTGACCATCTTTATATGGACGATGATCGTATATCTGAGTGTTGAGATTCTGTCGAACACCAGATCGGGTTGTGGTATCCCCCATTGGATCCTGGGTGTGATCCCCTATCTGTGAGAACTACGTATGCTAGATCGGGTCGTGGTATCCCCCATCGGACCCTGGGAGTGATCCCCTATCTGTGAGCTACGTATAACGGAGTGGGTCTTGGTATCCCCTAGCGGGCCCTAGTGGCGATCCCCTATCCGAGGAGTTTGGTGGTTATGGTGTTTCAACGATGTTTCCTCAGTGATGTTATCCGACGATCATGGTCTCTCAGGTGAGCTTCTGAGATGTTTGTTTGGGATCCGATGGAGCGTGTCTCTCGAATGAGTGTCATCTGGTATGACAGTGTTCGTGTGGTGTACTCTCCTGGTTGTGGACAGTCGTTGGTGATGAGGTTGGTACCTCTTGTGGCATTGTGGTGTGAGCTATGTATATCTGGATTGTTCAAGGTGTATGTATGGGCAAACACCAGAGCTGAGCTGAGATGACTAGTTGTGTTTAGCTGAGGATGGTCACGAGATGGAGTTTCTCTCTCGTCTGGGCTCCCTCTGGCTGGGTTGATCGGACTGTTGCCTTTCAGTTGATCTCTTGGGTTTGGGGTTTTTGGGGTGCCTACTGAGTATGTTTATACTCACCCCTGCACGGTCTTTGCCCGCAAATGTTTGTGTCTTGTTCTGACCACAGGCCTTTCGACGGAGTTCCTGGTGGACCCGGAGAAGGCGGAGCTTAGTGAGCGTGTTGACCAGGGTGTTTACCGGAGCTGTGCCGAGGGAGCTTTCCAGTGGGTGTTTGTGGCAGCGTTCCCCTTCTTTAGAGCAGGTTGGACGTGCTTTGTAGTTTTCTTTTGGTGGGACCTATTTTTCCCTTGCACTTTTGATGTTGATCTCTCGTTTAGGATAGATTGTATGCATGCATTTACTTTTCAGTTTCTTTATCTCTGTACTGTTGTATGGAGGGGTTTTGGGTGCGTGTGTACAGGTACCTTAGGCTAATGCCTCCCATGTGTGTGATAGCCTACTCGGCGCTGGTCGCCAGCCCCTAGCCTATTGGAGGCGGGCTTGGGGTTTCGCGGCTCGAGCCCCATTGGGTCGGGTCGTGACAGAGTGGTATCAGAGGAGGTTCCACCTTTGGGATCTCAGAGCGTAGCTGGTTTAGCTGTGAGCATGGTTTGGGTTGCATAGCGGTAGTGTTAGGATGTTTCGAGTTCGGCTTTCAGGCCAGGGACTCCAGTGTTGGTGCGGCGGCCGACGTATCCATACACCAGGACTCTGATAACCTGCCTTTCGACTCGGGAAATTTGTACACTGGTCGCGGGGACAAAATGGTACATGCATCATATAGGACTGGGTTTTTGGGTTTTCCTTGTCTTTCTTGAGTCAGCTCTCCAGATATACTCTTTGACCGTGGTGCATCTTGAATGTATTTCAGGATGCCTCCACGACGACAGCTAGTGAGGGTTCCGCATTAGGATTGTGCTGATGACCCGCCCCGTGTTGAGGCTATGGAGCAGGGGGCAGGCTCTGAGGTTGCACCTCTAGGTGGTCTGCCAGTTGAGCCGCCACCTGTCAAGCAGCTGCTTGTGCCTGCAGTACAGGATGAGGTTGCGCGCAGGCTGAGTGTGCTGCACGAGTTCCAGAGGCAGCGACCTCTGATGTTCCGGGGTGATCCAGACCCCCAGGCAGCTGATGACTTGCTTGAGGAAGTCACCTGAGTTTTCCGCCTAGTGAGAACACCTCCAGATCAGATGGTGGCCCTAGTAGAGAGCCTTTTGCATGGTTTTGCCGGGCGATGGTGGAGTTTGGTGATGCAGTCCCATGACGATGAGATGCTCACGTGGGCAGAGTTTGAGCAGCTCTTCAGGGAGGAGTTCTATCCGGTGACGTTGTGGTTAGTGCGGATCCAGGAGCTTCTGCAGCTTCGACAGGAGAGCATGACTATGTCGGAGTACTCAGCGAGGTTTAAATACCTGTCGCGCTACTCCCTGGATATGGTTCGAGACTCGTTCCTTAGGGCTCGGACCTTCGAGCAGGGCTTACGCAGGGACATCTGAGCAGGTGTGGTTTCCTTGTGCCTGCCCACCTATGCTGGAGTGCTAGAGCGAGCATTGGTGGTGGAGAGTTTTCTGGCTGAGCAGTTTCCCCCTGTTAGTGTTGGGCACAAGAGAGCTGAGACTTTGTCAGTTGGATCAGCATCTGGTAGCTGACGACAGACTCAGGGGTCAGGACGTGGTCGACGTTTCAGGAGGTGACCCTAGAATGGAGGATCTGAGGCTTAGGGCTCGCAGGATAGTTTTGGTCAGCTGCAGGAGAGGCGGTGTTACGCTTTTTATGGTCGGGGACATCTTGTTAGAGATTGTCCGACCCGACGTGCTGCTGAGAGAGAGCCGGTCGATGGACCGCCTTGGCAGAGGCAGCGTCTCGAGTAAGGAGGTCTGCAGGGCAGCGGAGCTGGTGCAGCGGGAAGCGGTGGTAGGAAGTACCATTTGCCACCACCCCCACCCCCAGGTGGTCCACGCCAAGCTCAGGGAGCTGGTGGTCGAGGGCGATGACAGCTGCTTGCCCTGGAGGCAGTCGACCCAGAGGCACCGCGGATGGATAGAGGTACGCCTTGTTTCTTTTCTACTTACTGCAGTAGTTTGATACACACTGTTTAGTGGTACCCTCCTTGTTGTTGCTTGCTTTAGTTTTGTTCAGGGCGTTGGTAAGACCCTGTGTGGGTGTTGTTTGACATGCTTTGAATGCGTGAGGAGGAGGGATCCTTCCCCCACCGAGACGTGTTTTTGGTGAGCTCGCTGGTGTGTGAGACCCAGTAGAGAGTCCAGTTGCTTTCCTTGTACATAGTGCTTTTCGGGGACGAAAAGTCCTAAGGGGGGGAGGATGTAGCGAATCGGGTTTTTGGTCCTGTCAGACTTTGGAATATTTCTACGAATAATTCTAGCGCTAGGCGCGAAGACGGCATGTGATTCCGATGCCCGGTGTGCCCGGAATTAATTTTATAAAAATATTATTTTTTTTATACTATGCACGTGGCGGGGGTGTGATATCTCCTAAAAGGTTGCTCAGAACGGGAATCTGAGGGCACGGTTGCGTCCGGAATGTGTCGTTTACTGTAGGCGGGGTGTAAACTTTGCGGGCGCGGGTTTGCGGTGAGAAACGCTACGAGGGGCATTTTCATAAATAAGAAGCAATGTTAGTGTGTGGGCGTCAGGTTAAATAACTTCTGAACGGAGTCTCGGATGGAAAATCTGAGACCACTATTGCGTTCAGAACGGCGCTTTTAACCTAGGGGTGACCTTACTTTTGTTCGCATCGGGCGTCGGGTCCGAGGTGGGTTTGGCGCCGGCGGGCGGCTGATATAAATATCAGCGCCCCCTCCTTTACCATTCCTCTCGGCGTTCTTTGCCGTTCTTCGCCGCCGCTCCACCAAATCGCGAAAACGAAGCGCCCACGAGGTCAGAATTCGACAGCAGACGTTCCAGGAGCGCGCAGTGGAAGCTCTGGAGCGCGGATCTGAGGCAGAACGTCGGCTTTTCACCCGCGAGGTAGGCAGTTTGAGTTTTAAAACCCCGGACCCCATTTATGTGTTGTTTTTCTTCAAATCTTCATAAGATTTGTGTAGCTCAGGTCCCGATCTTTCTGAAACTTTTTTCGGATCTGAATTTGGAGCACCGGGGTGCTCCCGGTGGCTCCCGGAAGTTTTTCGGCGAAAACCCGGTTTTCCGGCGAGACCCGCGGTGGCCAAGGCGGAATCTGGCGAGTTCCGCGGCTGCGCGGCGGCGCCGCGGTGGTTTCCGGCTCCGGCACGGCGGAGTTTGGTGGCGACGCGGTGGTTTCCGGCGACCCTGCGGTGGTTCGGCCAGATTGTTCCGGGGGTTCCTTAAACCCCCGTAACTCGCAAACCGTAACTCCGATTTCCAAGCCGTTTGCGGCGACGTTCTCCTTGCGTCGATACGGACCTTTTGAACTCACTTTGAGAATTTTATGGTTCGGGATCGTGGCCCGGTAGTTAGAAACGTCGTATAAAATAATATTATTTTAATTTTTTACGACTTCGGGCCATAGTAACTTCTACCCGGAGCGTCCGATTGACGTGCCGTCAGTGGCGTTGAGACCCTGATGGTACAACGGACTTTTTTAGATGGTTTCCGGGTGTTGGGTCTGAGAACGGGGTGCGGGCCCCACGACACCGGGTTTTGGCGTTTGCGGAGAAACGCAAATTTTGCACCAGGAGTCCGATTTTGGTGGATAAATAGTTGATCCTGTGTGTTTTTCCGAGAGGATCGCAATGGGGCGTTCCGTTTGATGAGTTTCGGAATCCAGGCGTGGGCCCCACCCGAGCTGGCCTTCGGTGAATAGTACCTTTTTCATCGGTTGTCCGTTTTGGATGATCGAGTAGTCGATCCCGCTTGTTTTTCCGAGGGGATCGTCGTGGTATGGTCCGCTCGAAGAGTTTCGGGATCGTTGTGTGGGCCCCGCACGAGATAGCTACAGTGAATAGTGCCTTTTTTACCGGTGCTCCGTTTCGGGCAAGTAAATAGCCTATCCTGCGTGTCTTTCCGCGTGGAACGCAATGGTGGCCTCGGTTTTGGCCTAGGAGGTGCGCAGTGTGGTGTTGTGGTGGGTCGCTCGGGTTAGCGACGTTTGGACCAACACTGGTGGAGGGTTCTCCCTTGGTTCGTTCCTACGAGGGTTCGTGTGGTATCAAAACCTTCGTATGGGTTTGTGATCCTCTCGATGGGATGTTTAAACTGTTAGAGTTTTGGTATCCCTCCAGTGGGCTCGGAGTGGATCCTCTAGCATCTTTACCCTAGATCGGGTTCTTGGTATCGCTGTGACCCCTTATTTACGGGCGGTGATCCTCTATCTAGCAGGTTAACCCCATAGGGTTTGTGGCATCATCAAGAATATGATCCCCTACGCAGTGGGTCATGCACAGTAGGGTTGTGGCATCGATGGGTTTACAATCCCCTACTCAGCATGATGTTTATAGTAGGGTTGCAGTATCGTTGGTTATACGATCCCCTACTCAGCGCTTGGTGTCGGTAGGGTTGCGGTATCGTTGGTTATGAGATCCCCTACTCAGCGCGTGGTTTCGGTAGGGTTGCGGCATCGTCAGTTCGATCCCCTACATCGCGAGTTATACCAGATAGGGTTCCGGTATCGTCGTGACCATCTTTATATGGATGATGATCCTCTATCTAAGTGTTGAGATTCTGTCGAGCACCAGATCGGGTTGTGGTATCCCCCAGCGGATCCTGGGTGTGATCCCCAATCTGTGAGAACTACGTATACCAGATCGGGTCGTGGTATCCCCCAGCGGACCCTGGGAGTGATCCCCTATCTGTGAGCTACGTATACCGGAGTGGGTCTTGGTATCCCCTATCGGACCCTAGAGGCGATCCGCTATCCGAGGAGTTTAGTGGTTATGGTGTTTCAGCGATGTTTCCTCAGTGATGTTATCCGACGAGCGTGGTCTCTCGGGTGAGCTTCTGAAATGTTTGTTTGCGATCCAATGGAGTGTGTCTCTCGGATGAGTGTCATCTGGTATGACTGTGTTCATGTGGTGTACTCTCCTGGTTGTGGACAGTTGTTGGGGATGAGGTCGGTACCTCTTGTGGCTTTGTGGCGTGAGCTGTGTATATCTGGATTGTTCAAGGTGTATGTATGGGCATACACCTGAGCTGAGTTGAGATGACTAGTTGTGTTTAGCCGAGGATGGTCACGAGATGGAGTTTCTCTCTCGTCTGGGTTCCCTCTGGCTGGGTTGAGCGGACTGTTTCCTTTCAGTTTCTCCCATGGGTTTTGGGTTTTTGGGGTGCCTACTGAGTATGTTTATACTCACCCCTGTACGGGCTTTTCCCGCACATGTTTGTGTCTTGATAAGACCACATGCCTTTCGATGGAGTTCCAGGTGGACCCGAAGCAGGCGGAGCTTAGTGAGCATGTTGACCAGGGTGTTTACAAGAGCTGTGCTGAGGGATCTTTCTGGCGGGTGTTTGTGGCAGCATTCCCCTTCTTCAGAGCAGATTGGACGTGCTTTGTAGTTTTCTTTTGGTGGGACCTATTTTGCCGTTGTACTTTTGCTGTTGCTCTCTTGTTTGGGATAGATTGTATGCATGCATTTACTTTTCAATTTCTTTATCTCTGCACTGTTGCATGGAGGTGTTGTGGGTGCGTGTGTAAAGGTACCTTAGGCTAATGCCTCCCATGTGTGTGATAGCCTACTCGGTGCTGGTCGCCAGACCCTGGCCTATTGGAGGCGGGCTTGGGGTGTCGCGGCTCGAGACCCATTGGGTCGGGTCGTGACAATTTTAAAATATTATCTCATCCATCTCATTAGAAGAGGTAAATACAACTATGGACTTCATTATTAATTTTTTGGAGATATAGTCTTCATGTTAAAAGAAGAAGTGATATCAACAACATAAAAGGAGACAATGATGCGTGGATTAATGTATGAATTGTTTTCTTATATTCTATGGATGAAATATTATTGGGTAGATATAGATGATTCAGAAGGAAATTTTTCATATCTTGGATTTGATGGAGTAATGTTTTAGGGAATTAGATGACCAATAATATTATTAAAGGTTTTATAAAAAAGTTGAATGATGGATGTGTTAATGTATTGAGTTTTAAAAATTCAAATGGGGTTGAATTTTATCAATGATATTCTGATATATTTTAAATATTATGATAATTATAAAACACCGAAGAATTATTATACAGTAGGTTTTTATTCAAAATTTAGAATATATTTTAGATGGAATTGATACTGTTGAAAAGTGGCACAATAAAAAGGTAATAATTTATTTGGATAAAGTTATTGAGTCTTCATTGATGTTTTATGTATATATAACCTTTATGATTATCTTTTTTTAAAATAAAGATTATCAGATGAATAATTCCTTTAAATTTTATTAACATAAGTTTATAGATATTTAGAACCTTTTGTTTTTATATGATCCGTGATGATTAAGGTTATTTATAAGGATGATAATCATATTTATAGGGATGTTATAAGAAATGTATTAATATAGTTTTAGGAATAATGAATACCGGACACAATTACAAATGAAGTTGGTCATAAACCCACAACTAAAGGGTGAAAGTGGTAAAATACCTACCATTGGCCTACATGTTAGAACTGTTAGTACAACTTTTTTTTAAATTATGTTAAAAATAAATATTAAGTTAGTATTGGGAATATATTTTTTATCTCATATATAACCATGGGATTGAAAAGTGATTTGGTGATTAGTTGATTTATGTTATTTTAGAATACCCTCACCATTTTTAGAAACATATTTGATTAAAGGAAATATAATATTGAGGGATCTAATTTGAGGACTAAAAGTAAAGTTATATTTTTGAATAATATATGAATTTAATGTGGCTTTATAGTGATTTAGGTTATTTATGGAAATGATTAGCATGTCTTGGAGAATATATGATTAGGGAATATACATATTTTGGTATGAGAAATTAAGAGTGATTGCTGTTATTTATTGATAAATTTTGAATTTATATAGAAAGAATATGTGATCAAATAATTCTAATCCTTGTGTTTCAATAATAGTCTATAATATTTTGAATAATTTTAAGGTTAATTATTTTTCTAATGATCTATGTTGATCATTGTGGTTTATTAAAGAGGTGTTGGTGTTTAATGTTGTTTTTATTTATATGAAAGTTTATTTATTTGTGGAATTTTCTTTTCTTATGATAACCATTTCAGTTCTAGTTAATATCTTAAGAAAAGGTGAATAATTTTTGATCCTTTTATGGAATTATGTGATCCATTTGATGTTATTTTTCATGTTTTAGACATAAAATAATTCATCTTGATTAATCATCATTTAGAGCGAGAGACGATATTATTGTAGAAATTGATTATGATTAAATTATAGTTCTCAAGTTAGTATATTTTTCTTATGTTATTAGTCTCGTTGTACATGTATTATTAAAATATTGGAAATGGTCTTGAAATTAAAATTTTATCATATTAAAAACATTATGATAAATTAATGGCCTCACTTCAGTTAATGGTTTTATGGTTATTAAATTTATCTTAATGAATAAATTTCATTTGATTAATGAACTATGTCTCTATCCATTATTAATTATACATTAATCATTTATTCAATTACTATATTTTCATATCCACCAATGTTTTCCTTTTTTTAATCAATGTTATGTGTTATTCCTGATGACCTTCATATTTTATTTTCCCTCTTTATAAGAGGAATTTTTATTAACCCTTTTTATTATGTGGTATTTCAAGAATGTTGTTTAAAATTTATAACATTTCATTTTTGGGATAAAGTTAAAATTTTGAGGATGAAATTTATTAATGGGGGAGAATGTAACACCATGATATTTTAAAAATAAAACTATGTTCAATAGTGTATACCACATGAAACACTGACCCTAAATGAACTATGTAATATAGTTATTTAAATATGATCATTAGAGCCTAATCATTAAACTAAAATGTCTGAATATTATAAACTACTTTATTAAATATATATAAATTTACTACTCAACTTAAATTTATTGATAAGTTTTTTGTAAATAATCACTTGATTTTTAGTATTCGTTTTATTCATAAAAAGTACATTTTTATCAAAAATGCTTGTATTGATTTTTGTGAGAAAGAATTATAAATAATTTCAGGATCTTTGAGAAATTTTATTTTATAAAATGAAAATATTTTTTTAAATCAGCATATCAAAATTTTCTTGGGGCTATATTTTTTGATTTTTTTGAAATGATTGATTTTTTAGTGAATGGTGAAAATTACCAGTTTTCGAATACTATAATTTCATTATGTAAGATAAAGTAACATAAAAGTTCCATTCTATTAGAGACTTGATATTAAAATGTTATATAAAGAATTTAATTTACGTATAATTAATTTCATTTGAATCAGATATTTTCAGGATTTTGGATAATTTTTTATATTATTAAAAACACCCTTTTTTGAAAAATATTTTAAGTGCATACAGTTTATCAATTTTAATTAATTAAAATAACCTCTAAAAAGAAAAATTTTAAAATAAATTCATAAATTATTCATCTATTTATATTAATTTAATACATATAATTAATATTTTTTGTCATCGAGTTAATAAATGATTACATATTACTTTACAAAAAGCATTTTCATAAAGAACAAATTTTACTCACATGTTATGGGTTTAAAATTAAGTTAAATTATTCTAATTATTTAGATTGAATATTAAAAATTGGATTAAAAATTTATAAGTAGGAGGTCTAAATTTATAAAACAGGCCCCTTTTATTCAAGTCATTATAAACAGTATGCGCAAAAAATTATTTCCAAATTAAAAGTAAAAATGTTTAATTAAGGGTATAAATAATATGAAAAGTACTAAAAGGTAATGATAAAACATTAATTAATTTTATTTTATTCTTATATTTTTTCCATAATCATCCCAATTTATAATATATTACCTCTTATTGGCATTTTCTATGAATTCATTCATTATAAGAATTCTGTAACAGATAAAGACAAAATGTCTCCCTCTTTCTTTTAATATATCTGATGTTTTCGAAAACAAATAAAATAAAATTATGAATTTATATTAATGGATATTTTTATAATAATGAGATTATATCATGATGGAAGTTTATTTTTAATTTTTAGTATTTTTATAAATAATGTAAATTCTTACACAACACCAATAGAATTTTAATTTATGTACAAGAAAAATATTATAAATAATTTTTGAAATATGAAAAGTTATATATCTTGAAATAATAATTATGTTAAAAATATTTTTCGAAAATTATAATATATTTTTTGTTTTTTATAATTGTTATATCCTAATTCCTTCATTTTCTTGATTTTGTTAATGTTAATTGAATGAATAGTGTCAAAATTGACATTAATGGTATTTCATAATAAATAATGTTTTATTAAATGTTTTATTTTTTTTATTTATCCAAGTAAATAGGATATGGTGGATAATATCAATCATGGTACATTTATGGGTTTTTACCATTTTTTAGAATCTTTATGGATACGTAAAGAGTAAAAACATTAATATCATGATAATTGTAAATACAGGGTAATGTGGTTTAAAACAACATAATAAGGGTGAGAACATCACCTTAAATTGTTAAATATTTATTGTATGAGATACTTTATTCTCAAAATCATATTATATTATACTATTATCAACTTCGATCCATTTTAATATGAAAAATACTTTATATTAATTTAATACTTTAAGTAATTCAGAGTATCCACCCTTTCTTATAAAAGAGAACTACCTATCCTATTTTAGTCAAGCATAATTTTTTTTTTCATAAAATAACAATCAATATACCTTACCTCAATCTATTCCCATGTAATAAGTGCCTTTTTTATCATGAAACCAACATTGGAAGGCTTTTGGTGTAATCATTTGGAGGTTGTCCAAAGAAGAGGTATAATTCTCAATCAAGCATTTTCATTTTATTTTGTCTTCTACATCAAAATATTATTCAACCATTATGAAATATTAACATAATTATATTACATATTATGAGATGTTATTATTTAAATATAATAACATATATCAATATCATTTTTAATCAAATGGGAAACAAAACCATCATTTGTGTGTATAACAGACTACCATCTAAAAACAATGTATTTTTTTCCATCACCATATCTCATGGATGGTTATAATGGTGTAATTAATTCTTATATATATGATATGAATTAAATATTTATAACTATTTAAAATTAATATATTATCTATTTTTTTACCCTTCAATCACTTAAACGTTTAAACATTGTTCATGCATATGTGTACACTACCTCCTCCACGAAGTGAAGTTATCCATCTTTTATAACCACATACCATGGATGATATATATAAGTAAATATAAATAAATAATATGTTATATATGATATTATGATAATTATATAAATATAAAGTAATAGTTACTTTCCCTCCACATTGGTCGTTGAAAAATGGAAACATTAGTCATGCGTACGTATAAGCAACCATCTCCATGAAGGAAATAATGTTTTTTCATAACTATATATAATGATTGGTTATTGAAATATAATTTTTATAATAAAATTATAATTAGTCCATGATTATTATTTTTGAGATGTTTAAATAATGAATTCTTTGACCATTGTCAATCTACTGAATTTATGTAGGATGTTAGAGTAAAAAATACTCAAAATGTCGAGTGAGAACATAATTGATTAAGAAATTGATTATAACATGGTAAAATTAATAATAAACATATAAAATTTTATTAGGGAAAAAAATAATTTACATAAGTTTATTATTTTGGAAGATAAATATTACGCATGATGATTCTGAGTCAAGGTAATAGACTTTCATTTAAAAATCCTCTTGTAATGTTCCCCATAAAACAATTTTTTTGTAATGTCTGTAATATTATAAATGATGAAAGAAAATTATTTTATATGAAATAATCTTTTAAAATTTTATTTTCTAACATAATATATGTTATTTACAATTTTTTTAAAATGTTATAGTTTTATGGCATTTCATAAGGGAAATATTACATTAAAAACCACATTTTAAATATTCTAAAGACTAATTTTCTAAATATTTTTATTCCATGAACATATTATTAAAAATATATTATGGATGTATTTATATGGATATAAATTAATTATAATGGAATTTTTATGTCACTTATTTACTTTATTTAAAAGTTTTTCAAAAATAATCTTTTTATTTATTTTATACGGAATGTTTTTCCTTTCTTTGTGTATGAAAAATGAATGTACTATTTTAAAATTTAAAGAGAGAATGAATTTCCACACCACAATATACTTTATTTGATGTTCATTTTTATTTTTATGATTCTCATTTTTCTTTAAAGATAAAACCTATAACTATTTTTTTTCCAAGGAAATTTTATTTTTGAAAATTGGTATTTAAAAATAAACGATATTTTGATATCCTAAAGTATTTTATATATGGGTTGGAAAGAGTTTTCTATGAGTTTTATTATTAATAGGTGAATGATTAAAATATATTTTTAATGAAATGGAACTATTAAATTTTTTATTATGATGTTTGAGCCTGTTATAGCTCGCGGTGATACGTTATCTGAATATTTCTTATATGATGACTGCACTAAGAGAAAACTCCAATTCATAATGTAATGATTTTGTTCTATAGATAGTTATCTTGAAAGTACAGGTTATAGTTTTACTAATTGTAAGGATTATTTTAAGGGTTTTATGAAGCTAATTTACCAGGGGTTCTGGAGTTTTAATGGAATTTTTTTATTTAAAATGGCATGCTAATAATCTTTTTATTGGAAGGAATAATTTATTTTAGGGTAAAAATGTATGTTTTAGGAAAATGGATTTCATTGGTTATCATATATTCTAAGAAAACCTAATTGTTTTTATTTGACATTTTCATTTATTATAAAGCGTTTTTTATATAACATTAAGAAGTAAAGGAGATTTTAGTTGTGTTCAATATTTAATAGAAAACTCTTTTTGTGATATCACAATTTTAAAATTGACTAACATGTTTCATTCATTTTATTTTTTTCACCTTAGTTTTATTTTGTGCTCATCCGAGGTTTTAAATATTTTTGAAGGTTTTATGGATTATTAGTAACAAATAATAAGTCAATTAAAAAATCATAAATTTTCTCTATAAAAAATGTTCCATTTTAAAATGTTGGTATTATGGGGAAAATGTATACTAATAGTATGTCTAAAATATGTACTGTATGTGTTTTTTATTTAAGAGTAATAAAATAATTCTATAAAACTATAAACCTAAAAAAATCATAAAAATAAAGTCAAGATAATTATTTTCTAGAAATGGAAATTATTGGTTGAATAGGTATCAATTATTTTTATATTATGTAACAAAATATTAAAATTCCATTACCATATATTTATTCATAAACAGATCATGTGACACTTATTTTAATCTCATATATCCAATTTATTTTCCATTTTATTCATATGGGGTTCCTTTAGCCATTGATCTTTCACTTAATTCTTATATAGTACTTATTAAAATTAATGATTTTATTAAAAGACATCCAATTAACAAATTATTAATAGTTGGAAATTAATTTTATTCCAAAAAACTAAATTTATCAATAATGTGTATAAGTTTCCCATTTTAAGTAATATTTAATAATATTAAGAAATAAGCAGTTGTACTCAAAACATTAAAAAACTATTATTCCCAAAAAAATGTAGAGGAATAAAATAAATTTAGTATGAACGATAAGTAAAGATCTTATTTAACAAATAAATTCCCTACGCTTGAGCTATTTCTTTTAATAAAAGAATTGGTTTCAACATACTTTATACCGATTTTATTTCCTCTATAGTCGTAGCCCTATGTGAATGAAGGTTAGGTGAAAAGGAAATATTTGAAACAAATTCCAAAAAATAAAACCATTCAAAAATACCTCTTACTCAATATTCATATCCAATTCCCAATTTGAAATTTTTTTGATTCCTCTTATATGAAATTTTTATACAACTTCTTTACGTTATTCATTTGTGTTCTAAATTCCCCAAATCTACCTATCCCCTAGAAAACTAGAACTTATAAGATTTTTTCCAAACATGAATTATATTAATAACTTATTCTAATTAGTGAATACAATACAAAATTAATCTACAAAAAGTCCTAAATAATCCCCCAATATTATGTGTAATGATTAATGAATAAATTATGTTCTTGGACAACCAGATTTGATCTCTCTATTACTCTTATTAATGTATAAAAATTGCACACACACATATTCTTGGATATCTTAGGTAGATTGATAGATCATTTATCATATTCCATCTTTATACCACTTTATAGAATGTATATAAGTTTAATTTTAGGAGGTTCCTAGGGTTATATTTTTATTTGGTAGACAAGTTACATAATTTTTATTTAATGTTTCCAATGTGTTAACTCTACGATTTTATTCAATAAAAATGTTTACCTTTTAAACTTAATTTAATCATTTTAAAAGGATATAACTTCCAAAACTCTTCATTATTAATAAATTTCACAACATGTATCATGATAGATCAATTTTTTTTCAATACACACAACAATCAAACAAAAACACATGAAAATGATAATTAATATAATGAAATATGAAGAATCCAAAATGAAAGAAATTTACTTACCATAATACATAGTTCATGCTGTTTCCGTAATTAATTCTAATAGTTATGGGTATATGAAATAAAAAATTATATTAGATAGTATTTATCTATGTAAATGAGTGGGATGACATGTTGCATTATGTTAAATAATTGATGGTGGAGTACAACCTACTCTAGGTGATTGTCTAGAAATATTTATTAAAACTTCTCCACTCTACCAATTTATTATGAAATATTTATTTTTTCTAGATATAATTATATAAAATGTAATTGAAGGGAAAACATTAGCCGCAATAAATGGACATTTCCATATGGAATGAATTTTACATGCTGTGAAATTCAATTCTTAATTGTAAATAAAAATCCTACCTCTATTTTAGAATACTCTATTTAGTATCATCCTATCAGGAGTTACTATTTATATATACTTTAACAATCTATCAATATTAAATAATTATATTTAATTTCATATAGATCTTATAATCATAACATTCAATATTACTATGATTTATCTAGGTCAAAATTTATCTTCTTAGTAACATAATAGGGATAGTGATATAAGTCCACAAATATATTATATCTCTTTCACAAATCATTTTATAAGGTATTATTTATATATGTGTCTTTTATTCTATCCTATACAATCATATGCTATCTTAAAACAATTATCACCATTGATTTTTATTTGATGTGACAATTCTCTCATTAATCCCCTTCACTTCGGTACTGGTAACCTTAAAAAACAATAGTTTGGGGGTGGTATAGTGTTGATGTATTATGTTTCAATCTATATATTCTCTTTAAGGCCTCTATGATTATATTGTAAAATAATGTTTCATGATTCTTGATGATTTCCCTATAATTTTAAACCTATTGAACAAATTAGTTTAAGAAAATCATATAAAATAAAAGAATGATTATTCCTAGTGGCAGTTACCTCAACCCATTTAGAAATAGTAAGAAATAAATATATAAGTATATCTAAATGAAATAAGATTTGGACGTATAAATTACATGCCTCATACATCAAGAAACCCACATAAATTCAAGGGGTTTGATGAATTTTTTATATCTTTGAAATATTTCAAGTGAATCAATATTGTTGGAACTTTTTACAAAAATCATGGGCATCATTGAAGATTTTCTGAAAATAAACAATATATTGTAAAAATTACCTATTGTTTTTTGGGATTCAAAAATAATTTCACAATATAGTGTGTGTGAAAAGATAATGTACATAAGGTATTTAAATCTAATGAAAATACCACCAAATGAATTTGTTACTAAATTTTCTCTATAAGTATAGTTTATCCCCTACACGGAACATTTAATTATCCTCGATTCATGAAATTTTCTATGTATTATGATGTGAATGTATGTGAGTAGTAATAAAGAAATTTAACATCTTATCATACCAAGGAACTATAAGTTGAATTTGAACATGTTTATTATTTTTCATTAAGTCAGTGATGTGATCCTGGTATGAAATTTCAACTTCCAAAGTATTGGGAGGTATAATGATGTGTTAAAAGAACTTTTTCTCAGATCCACTCTTTTAATTGATTTTCATATCAAATTATTATTCCATCATCATATATCCAACTAGACTTGATATATATTTTTCCTTAATTATATTTTTCTTGATAGATACTTGGTTAATAAGTATAATTAATTTAGTTTCTAATAGACCCGATCCAATCTTATCAAAATTAAAATATATTTCAAGAGATGCCTTCTTTATAGTTTTGTATGTGCTTTGGGTTGAGCCCATTGTCCTTGAGGAATAAAAAATCACATGCCTCATTCCATTAATTCAATGGTATTGTAATACTCTCATAACATGGTTTGAGGCATCACAAAGTAGCTGAAAATGGTGTTTCCATTTGGGTGATTTTATTAGAGGTGGTGATGTTAGATTTTTTTTTTCAATTCATCAAGATCATTCCTGCATGAAAAAAAACTATGTTTCTTTCTTAAGAAAATTATATAGTTGAAAAACTTTTAAAGAAAAAATATTTTTGGAACCTCCTATAAATAAAAAAATGCTCTAAAATAATCTAACTTGTTTACAAAAAACATTGATAAGGGACTTCGATAATGATTTTAGTATTTTATCTATCAATATTAATTATATTCAATCAAATCACATATACTAGAAAAATTACTTTCTCTATCAGGATATGAAATTTTTAAAAATTCACTACTAAATCATATTTAATGCATGTTTAAGACACATTTTCTAGATTTAATAACCAATGATAAATTGACATCCATAGAATTTTAAAATCATCCTATAATACATCCAATAAATCTTCTATCCACTCAGAGAAAATTCTTACCATGAATCATTTAAAAGTTATAAGGGTATTACACTATCCATATGACTTTATCTTATAGGAAAGGTTACCATATGTATGGGTGAATACGGTTTTGTACTGGTATTCTAGGATAATAGGAACATGGAAATACCTAAAGAATCCATTTAGAAAGAAATTTATGGTCTTCTTAGACAATCTGTGAAGCATTTAGTTTACAAATGGTATTATGAATTGACAATTACAAGTCATTATATCCAATTTACTATCATCAATAAAAATTCTCCCATTATTTTTCACTATTTATAGTATCAATTATTTTTTTCATATTTTAAAAAATGGTAAAACATATATTTATTGGGAATAATGTGAATGATAATTATCCAGTATGAGACAACAAATAGGATATATTATAAAAAATTATAATAAAATATCAATTTATTTTTTATGTACTTTCAAAATGGTTGGGTTTAGTCTCCTCTTAGGCTGTCTAATAGTCCTGACATCATCTTATTTAACGATTATATATGTAAAAATCCTAAAATTTATTATGGTAATTCCATTAAGACATTATCCTAGAGATATAAAATTATATATCTAAATATCAACGAGTTTTAGTTCTTTGTATAAAAATAAATTTCTTTCAATCATCATTAGAAGCTTATCTTTACCCATTAGGTCAATAAATTTCAATTTAGGTGGTTTTGGTTTCAACTCTATTTTTGGTGGCCAAATTAGAGATGGAAAATTTTTTGTTCAATTGTCTTGTAGATTTTTTTTTAAAATTAGATAAAATTTTAGATTCATCAACTGAGAATAATAATTCAAAATGTACCTCATCCTTTGGTTGTTGCACATTGGTTGTGTGTTGTTCAAAGTATATCCCCACTGGTCTCTAAAATATTATCTCGGGACAAAAATTCATTATTTCATTAGATTAATCATCTCCCTCATATTTTTTTAGTTCATTAAGGTGTAATTTTGATGATTGATTGTTCCTATTAAGGTGATTTCATGAAATTGAAAATGTTAAAGCCGAAATTTTTTTCACCAAATTCTATTGTTAGTACAACTTCAGGAACATTTATGATGATTCACACATTCTTAATGAATAGTAAACCCATGATTATTATTGATAACAATGAACTTATGTTCTATTATATGCTGAGAAAATACATGTCTTTTAAGAATATTTGGTTTTGGACTATAAATAAGGAATCCTTTAAGACTCAAGTTGGAATAGAAGTTGAATGATTAGTATGTTAGAAAAAAACTATTAAGGGTATAATCAATCCAAAATAAAATTTAAAAAATATTAAATGATTCATAACATTTAATCAATAACTTAAGACACATAGAGAATATGTGAAGCACATGACACAAATAGTGCAGAGAAAAAAAGAATGGCCCTTGATCTTGAATTTTGTTGGTAGATGAGGTGTAATCAAGGATAAACCATTATTCTTAAAACTGAACTTTTCACTCCCTTAATGATTTCATTTGTTGGTGTATATTTTCTTAAGAAACATATGATTTTTAGGAATCTTCTTACAGGCATCCAAAATAGAGTTGTAAATATCAACCTTTTTAAATGTGTCCATAATTTATTTTTGAATGTATTATTTTTTTTTCTTAATATGATTAACATTTGATGTAAAGGGTAATGGAATGGATTATTTATATTTTTATAGATTCTCAGGTTGAGATCTTGGTTTGATATATTGATTTTGATTTTATGCTTCCTATTTTTCGTCATATTTCTCTATTTTATCTATATTTAGATTAATTTCACTACGAATATCCTCATCACTTAGATTTATTATAATAATAAAATTTATTTTATTATTCGGTGTTTTTTGATTTGGTAGTTTCCATGATTCATGAAAGTTAATTCATCTAGACCCCCAAAATGGTTTTTTATTCTTTCACTCCATTCCTCACGACCTCAATATTTTTATTTCTTAATCATAAACGTTACTTTTATAGGAATATGTTGATTGTTCCGTGGGTTTTTTTATTGTATGGTTTGTGGTTAATATGTTTACAAATATAATTTCTTATATTAGAATAATTGATGTTGGTGGTACTATTATCAGAAGGGTAATTTTGCATAGTTTTTTTATATAACATACTGAGCATGGGAGGGTCCCTCCATCCGTGGTTGAGTTTTTGGAAGTATACTTTTTATAGGAATCAAACCATATCTATATATACTATAATTTACATATTTATTTGATATTGGATTAAAATCAAGAAAATACCAAAACTCTTAACATTCATTGGTTTCTCATTGGATTAATTTAAATCATTATACCTTAGCACAATGGATAATTAATTATGTTTAAATTTACATAAATTAGTTTCAAACGATCTCACGTTAAGGAATAATTGGGTAGTAGTACCTCTTGCCCTGAATTGTTGAGACCTTTGTTCTTTTATCCCCATAATACCTTTGGATTAAACTAGTGAATTTTCTAGTGATACTTCTGTGAATGATGCATCTAGGAGGCTTATATCAATATAAAAAACTTCATAGAAAAAATAATTGGTTTTTATGTTACTCTAGGTATTTTTTGGTAATTTTCACAAAGATTTTTGAATCATTCATAGTAATCACAGAATAATTCCCCAGTAACTTGTTTGATTTGACAGATCTCTTTCCAAAGGTAATTTTCCAATATAATAGGGAAGAATATTTGAAAAAAATGATTCTAAATCTCACACCAATTTCTGAAATCTATTGGATGGATATTTCAAAAACATTCTTTAGTTACTACTTCTAGAGAGAATGAGAACAGTATCAATGTTTTTTTATCCCAACTAGTCCACTTTACTTCCGAGTAGCAAACACTATGAAGAAATATATGATGTGTTTATTTGGGATAATAAATCTATGCTCAAGAAACATTATAATAATTTGTAATATTCTACTTTTATGTATAAAATAATATTTACAAGTATCAAAATATTTAAGATTATTTTTATTAATGAATTGTGGAGTGCACAAATATCTTATTTTTTGATAATTTTTCTCTACCATGGGTTCAAACTAAAAGTCACCATGAAACCTGAAAGTTTTACTTGGATATATAATTCCTTTGACCTCAAATAGATATTTAATATTTTTAATGTTTATTAGTTCTACATATCTAAACAGTAGGGACTTCTCAAAATTTGGGTTAATAAAGAAAAAATTTTCAATTGTAGTTTTGTTCATTATAAGTTAAGTGTAATTAATATTGTATAATTTATTCCCATATTCCCTTAAAAATAAAATAATTCAATTTTTTGTGATGTTTGATCCACATATTGGTCACATGTGTTAAAATAAAATGTATTTTGAATGCATTAGAGTTCATACGTAGTATTTTCAATATGGAATGGGGTGAATTTTTTTAATTTTCACTACCTAAAATCTTAATAGGGGTATTTTTTTTTAAAGAGAGTGAATCAAGTAACATTTTAGTTTATGTGTAAATCAGGTGACATATTAGTGATTGATATACATCTATGTGTTCTTCCAGGGTTCCATCCTGGTTCTTATTGATAAAGCCTCCCATTGCTACTTGTCCTAGAAAAATAATAATAATTCATCTACAACCAATGGTTTATTATAATGATATGTTTCAATTTAATAGTAATAATTATTTTTTCCCTCTCTCACCAATTTTTATATGTGATTCATAAGTAATCCCCCCGATATTCTCGAATAAAATCTGACAACAATTTCAACGGAATATCTCAATATCTCAATATTGATATTAATAAATTGAAGATAAATATCAATATTCCAAAACAAATCCCATGATCATCAAAACTAACCCAATAATCCAAAATATTCCATAATAAATAGTAATAATTACTAAAAATGGAGAAATTTGGTAGTAAACTGGAGAAATAACCAACCAATGTAAATATATTTCCATTAATTTCATCAAATCTTGATCTACAAAGATTGAAATCAAGAATAATAGTATATTGAAAATAGAATTATATAAATGGAACTCAATTATAAATATCCCTCTCCCTTCCCTGAATCAATCACCAATGATGGATTTATCCCTCTATACAAGAGAAAAAAACCATTTAGATTGAGCTAATGACTAAGAAATAGTGTACCTATATTCCAATAAAACTCATTCTATGATGAATTCCAAACCTAATTTATATTTAATCCTCTAAATAGTATATTTCTTACTCATGTAATTTATATAATCATGTTATCTATTTGTGTCATGTAATGTATTTTTGAATAAGGCTCTCACTTCTATGATCTCAATTGATTTATCGCACCAAAGTATTGGGCGGTAACTATATGATACATATATTATTTTATCAATTTGGCTATACTGTTAGAATAAAATATTCCTTTAGTCCCCACCTTCTTTTATTATAATCCAAAATTCAGATTCAACCTTTAGTGTCTAATTACCCTTTCATCTAACTGAATTTATCATTTCAGATTATTCTTTATGTTTCTAGGGTTATATGAGATCTGGAGAAACAATTATAATATTTTAGTGAATATGAATAAAAAATTCTATAATTTATCCCTAATAATATATTTTTTAAGATGTATAATGAATTAGGGAGAGAAATTTCATTAGAATAAAAACCTAAAATTTGGTCACCCTAACCTGGATAGCATCGTGGTGTGGAAGAAACCTCACAGGGGAACTTAATATATTTTTTATTAGAGTTAACTAATGTTTTAACTGGGATCATGAGATTGCATTGAGGGGAGACACAGTGAAGAGTCTTTTCATGAAATTCTATTTATTATTATACATCCAAAGTTTTATTCATACATTAGTAGAATGCTAGACCATTTATTCATACATAGGAGGCTGTAATGCATAGTTGGAGACTATTCAGAACCTCAAGATATAACATAAGACAATGTTGGATTTTGGATGTAATTATGAGTTTTTACACGACCAATGTTTAATATAATACAACCCTTCATTTATTTATATGAACATCAAATTCCACTCAGTTTAATATCACATAGCTAAAAGATATTTAATTTTATTTCAAGGAGGCTACATGGAAAAAAAATCATAGACTTCATTTATCTTCAATATGTTTTATAATCTATACATTGTCAAAAAACTAATTCAAATGATAATTCATCACTAAAAATAAATTTTATTATAAAAAAATTAATAAAAAATGTTCATAAATTGCAAAATTTATATAATATTTATAAAATTCCATGAAATGATGGATTTTACTAGAAATATCATGAACCTACTATTTGAAAACAATGTATGGAAATAAAATGAATGTACTAGGAACACAAAATGTCATGCATCTATCAGTTATTCAAAATGTTTTGCAAAAAATTTTAAATAAAAAGGGAATAAAAGATTCCACCCTCTCCCATTTAGTGATTAACATATCAAGGGTTCTTCATATTTTACCAATTTTATGATTAATTTGACCATGTTAGAATTATATTATTTATGATACATCCTTGATTTCATTTTCTATTCATCTAATAGTAAAAATATTTTTATTTTTTTTTCATGAAATTTCATACTGATGTTATTAATAGAATCATTAAAAGTTTTCAATTTTTAGGAAAATATGGATCTTAATTCTTGGAGTAGGGTATATTTTAAAAATTGGGACTTGGATTTGGATTTTAATAGTCTGGATACCTTAAATAGTTGTTTTTATATATGACCATGAAATTATGGTGGAGTTTGGGAGTGTTTGTAGAATGTAAGAGAAGTTAGTATTGGGTTAGGTTGAAATTTTGGCTGTAGATAATAGACCATAATGTAACTGAGAGGAGTGACGTGTGTCATAATGGGGGATATTACTTTTTTCCAAAAGTTGTTGGAATATAGAATTATAAATATTTAGTAGTGAAATAGATTTTGATTATGGATATTGATCACAAAACAATTATATTATTACATTGTGGTTAAGGGTGGGGGTATAAAGATCATAAATTATGATTTCATGCTTGGGGATAGATCATTCAACTACTTAGGGAGATTCACATGTGGGTTTTCTGATGGGGAAATCCGGATTTGATAACTAATGGGGTGTTTTTTCCTTAAGAACATGATTGGGTTTCTTAGAACCTATCTTTAGGAGATTCAAATCACCATAGGGAATTGGGAAATTCTATAAGTGGTTTATATACGATTTTGGGTTTTTTAGAGATTGGTGTTTCTCCATGATTCATTATGTCATGCCAAAAAACATCATTAGTGGTGGTTCAATTATGTTGTGACCACACTTTTCATTCAAAAACCTATTCTAGTTCATTGGAACCATGATTTGATACTAAGGTTCATTTTATAATGGAAGTTCCTATATGTCTAATGAACTACTGAGAGGGGTGGGGTAAATTAGTTGTTACAGATAACTTTTTCAAATCTTTTTTGTTCTTAATTGAACCTCATAGACTTATTCAATCTCTATCCACTTCTTATATCCCACATGGTTACCCCAATAATGACGTAAATAAAGGCATAATAATAGAATCATTTTTAAAATGTTTTTTACTAAGACCTAGTTTTTACATGATTGTTTATTCACTATAATAACATATTTTACACTATAATTGACATAATTCAATTAAAAGAGGAGGGTGCTTCATGAACCATAACTTGATTAGGGTATCAATGATCTTATCTCATCGACGGCCTCAATAAACACTTTCCTATATATCCTAAGACACAAAATTCCATCATTAAACAATAGTCACTGAGTCACATATTATTCTTTTTAAATACCCTGAGTCTCATAGGTTCGATATCATCGCATATTGTTTGCACAAGATATTGTTTTTAGTTCCAACTTAAAATTCTATCTCTAAATAGGAAATATAAGCCACAAAATCCATGGAATTGATCTTATTCTTCTCACAAGAATCATTTTTGAATTCTAAAATGTATTCAAGAAAACTCTATAACTAGATTACTACTCACAACTCAGCATCACAGAACTTTTATTGAATATTCTAACATGGTTATCTCATTCAATAATCTTCTATGTAGTTTAAAACCATCAAATCTTAATTCATTCATATAAATCATATAAAATAATGGATTTAACATGATCTTCTTCAACAAATTACATAACATATATCAAAATGAACATAGAATAATATTTGAATACCACTCCTTTTTCTTCTTAATAACTACATGTAATGGATAATTTTTCTTATTCATTGAGAGTTCATTAATATTCAATATAACAAAAAATTGTGGTTACTCTATATTTTTTAGAACACTATAATAATGACAACATATTCTTCTATTCTCAAGTTCATGATTTTTTTAAAACTCTTAGGGATATGTGACTTAATTCATTATGTTTATTATTTAAAAAAATTATAAATGGTATACCTTATAACCTTTTTAATCTCACCAAAAAAATTATTATAATAGAATACTATGTTTTTTACCCTGATTTTTTTTCTTTTAAATAGTTTTCATAATTGAAATAAAATCCTTTCCATCACATTGTTAATTATTATTTTTCTTGGTTTAGATAAATATATCCTTATATTAAATAAAATATAGGCTCAAACTCTTATTATTTAATATACTCAAATAAAATATGTAGCTTAAAAATTGTTTTATTTGTAAACATACATATAATAAATAAATCTATTATGTGGGAATCATATTACCTTAAAATATTCATGAAATCTGGATGTGTTATCATCTATTTTGAATTTTTTAAATTCCCAAACATCTATCTCAATTCCTCTATAAGACTTGAACATCCTCAGATTAATTGATATATCAAATGATACACAACATATTGAAGATCAATAATCTTTCATATTTATTATTTTTGAAAATGTGATAAATTCAATTTCAACATTAAATAATATATGAAGTTGTTTTTTCACAATATATTCCTCAAAATATGCTTAGATAATAGAATCTATAATATTGATGATTTTTGGAACTCAAAAGAACAACAAAAGAACCTTCATACTTTAATTTCTCCTTAAAATTTATAGTTCTAGAAACACTTTATTTTTCACCTAACAAATAATGCAAATTTAGTTATATGAATTTCCACTTCACCTACATAGACTTAGATACATGAATAATTCCCTTACATGGTGATCAAGGTTTTAGAATTTGGATACATGGTGCTCCTATAAAAATTTTCATATATATTTATTACTTGGATATATGGATTTGAATTCCGATACATAGAAAATCTTGTCTACAAGAAGTTTATATTGGCCCTGGAATGATTTATGTGATACAATCATCTACGTCACTAAATTTTGGTATGTGGACCTCCATTTGTGTATGAAATACATTAATTCAGATAAATAAAAGAATTTGGATATAGTATTATAAACTACATTTACTGAATTCATGTATGTGGATATTTAGTTATGAAAATATTTGAATATGTAGTGACTTTGGCTACATTGATTCACATATGTTATAATTATCTATTGTGATTGTTATAATACATAGAAATTCATATACATTGGTACAATATTTAAGAATGTCTCCATAATTGCTTCATTTAAAGCTTTGGATCCTCAAATTTATCTATATCAAATCATATTCGTTCATAAGTATTTCAAAATTTCTTTGGAATTTTATGAATCATTTCAAATTGTTTAGATCAGTTCCATAGAACATTAGTTATATATGAAAACTGACCTTTTTGAGTTCTTTAATATCACATGCTATAATTCAATTTTAATCCTACCAAAAAACTTATTTTATCCTTTATCCTAGTGTCTTCCAACATTAATTTTCAGTATCCTTCAGGCATAGATACATAGGGATGGATCCTCCAATTTTGATAGATTTCTCTATAATCAATGAACTTTTTGTAGACATGATAATTATCGTTATCAATGTTATTTAGTATATGTGAAACATTTAGCTATCTATTTTCCTTATAGAAAGTTCAAGAAACATCTAGAATCATCCCTTTAGTTTTAGTCATGAATTTTCAATGATCTTTATCTATTTCAATCATATGATGTTTTATAGGTTTATTAATAGAATCTATTTATCTTGGTATTCAATGGTGTCCATATATCCTTTTCACATTGAACAATATATAGGAAAACAATTTCAATAATATTTACCATGTAACCATCATATGACCCCCTAAAAACACATTTACCTAAAACCACAGTTAGATTCACTTCTTACTTAGTGGGTGTGTAATCCGATTTATCACCCAACTTCTTTTATCATTTATTACATTTAAATTGTTAATTGATAATAATATATTTAATATAAAATCAACCAATCACCTTTGGGAATTTTAATATCCCTCTTTGGGTTTTTCTCAGTTATAAATATATCAAATAGAATTCTTTAGTCAATGAAATTTTTCCACACTAATTTAAAATAAATACAAAGGGTTAAAATTATTATCCCCATAAATAGAAGGGTCACATTAATCTCCCCTTAATTAGAATGGTATGTATTTAGGTGGACTTCCCCACCTTCCAATTTTCTCTCACAAAATAATTTTTGATTCCACTTGAGATATGAGACCACATGAAAGATGATACCACTTGAGGATTAAGGGAAATATATTTACCAAATTCCTCTCAATTTTATGTTTCCAAATTTGAATATTTTCTCAAAACATATCCTCTCAATATGATTTATCTTAACCATTTAGAAATAAAATTAAATTACACATGAGATAAGGATTCCAACTTATAGAACAAATCATGAGATGAAAATGGAAATTATAATTGAATCACAATATTACATTATCATATTTGAAACTTAGAATCACATTTCTCATAGAAATATGAAAACTATAAATAAAATCTAATTTTATATGGGATAAATTATTTTTTTCTAAATTTAACTAATTCCTAGGGACTATATCAAATTTTATAATGTAGATTCATGATTCCCTAATCACTAATACGATTAAAAGTAGTACAGAACACTAGATATTTGAGGTCAATGCATAGGAAAAAATGAAGATCCTACAATTTTCAATTGTTCTTTATTGTAATTTTAGTAAGAATGCATATATGTTCTAGTGATGTACCAAAACATAAGTTGAAGAAATATATAAGAACACTTTTTAAATTTATTATTAAAATATCAGGGTTAAAAAAACTATGATAAAAGACAAGATAATAAACTAATTTCATAGGATAAGATCCTATGGAATGTGATTTGATTTCTTTGTGATCATCATGGGATGAAAATGGAATAACTCATTAAAAATTATAGTTCAATTCAAATAACATATTCTAGTACTACATATTCTTTTTTATTTCTATCTTAATGAAACCTATAAATCACCTAACTGTAGTGATATAATCTCAATGAAAGTGGTATAATAAGGTTGGATCTCACACTTGCACTTTACCCTACCATGTTGGGATTCATCCTTGATTTATTCTCATAAGAGAGATAGAAACCATCAAGGATAACTAATTCCAAGAGAAAAAATGAATGATAAGATGTAGAGAAAAAAATAAATCTTATACTATTGATCTATCTACAATCTCTCAAAAATAAAGATGTTAAAATCTTAAACCAAGAGTCTTCTTCTTCCCGAGGGTTGCTTCCTTCTAGACCTGTTTTTTGTTTAGTTTCGTCTACTATCTCGTGTAAAAATTTCAAATATCTTTAAAAATCATCCAAAAATGTTTATATATGTCATACCGTCCATTTAATAATCATATTTCTTATAAAGTTTAATAATTCAGAATCATGAATTTCTATATTGGCATGATCATATTTTTGATGTAGAATAATTTATTATTGTTTGATGAGGTGCATGAAATTTTAGTTTCGAATATCTATAATCCATGGGTTTGATCTCCATGAAATATTCATGTGACATTACTAATATTGAAGGCACACCAGTTGGTTCTTGTAGTAGGTAAGATCATATAGCAATGATGGACTCAAGCTCTCATAATCATAACCCAACCAATAGTCACCCTTGATGATGTTGGGATAAAGATAATAAATCATAGTGGATCATTATGTGGAATTGATTTATTCACACATAGTCATAAAATAATTGATATAGAATTATATTTTTATCTCTATATTTAGATGAGAAAAATATTGCAATGACTATTGAAAAAAGCATAGGCTGCGTCATGGGTTTCATCAACAATGAAATAATGATTAACCAAAAACCAATTATTGATATATAAAATGGTATAAAAAATAAATATATTTTTTTACTTCACCATTTGTATTGGACCATGGAATGCAATTTAAGAGGGGTTTAATGTTAAATAGATGACTACGAGGTGTCACTCTAAAGGGATGGTATGTTGAGAGTTCCTCTCCCAGATATTATCGAGGTTTGTGGAATATTTTATAGTTTAGACATTATCAATTGATAGAAAATTTAAATTGAAAATAATGATCATTATGTTTCTATAAATTCTCAAGGTCTACCATGATGTTCCATTTATTCTAAAATAGATGTTTTTTTATTCTTTCTTTATTGTTCCTCAAACTATTAATACCTTCATATATGATTATGTTGAATCATTGTTGACTTGGAGTAACTACAAGGTATAAAATGTTTCAATATTATATTCTAGATATACTTTTTAGTATTCATGTAAAACCCTTATATTTTTAAGATAACTATATTCAATATCAAATAAAATATAAAATACAGATCCTAAACAAATAATGAACTAATATTATTTAAATATGACCTTTATAAAATACTGATTAAGATTAACTAATTTAAGAAATTTAAATAAAATAAATAAAAAATATAAATATATATATAAATTCTTAGTAAATAATCCCTTAATTTTAGTAAAGTCATTTTAATCATCCAAAATACATTTTATTCCAAAAAGATTTTATTACTTTTTTTAAGAGAATATAATAATTATTTCATAGGTCTTTTTTAAAATAAATTTTAAAATATTTACATCATTTTTGAAATCATCATATCAAAATTAAATTAGGGTGAGATTTTGATATTTTTTTAAGATGATTGATTATTCACCAAATAGTGAAAAATAACATTTTTTCAAATTATGTAATTTCTTCCCATTAAATAAAGTAATTTAGATGGTACATTATATTTTTTATTTTTAATTATATTTAAATATAATTTTTTATATTTAATCCAGTAATTAATTTAATTTAAATGAATAGTTTTTATTATTTTTGTATAAGTTCATTTTTATGCATAAAAACCCAGTTTTTAAAACACCTTTAAGTGCATGAATTTAAAAAAATTTAATTCGTTAAAATAACCCATAATAAGAAAATAACTAATTTAAATTAATTTATTATTTATCTCATTATATTTATTTAAATTCACACAAAAACAATTTCAATTCATAGAGTTAATATAAGATCATTTGATTCTTGAAAATGCATTTTTATGATGAAATGATTTTCATCATGTTTTATAGGTTTATTTTAATGTTAAATTCTTCCAATTATGTGAATTGAATATTTACAATTATACTACGTAGTTATAATCATCAGGTCTAGAATTACCAAATACTCTCATTTTTTATAATTATGAATTGTAATTGTATTAAATTTTATTATCATGATAATGGTTGAATAATGCAATTGAAGGTAAAAGTAATGTGATAAGGACTAAAAGTAACCTTAAACATTAATTAATTTTATTAGATTATTATTTCTCATTAATAATCATATGAAATTATTGTAACACCCCGAACCTAGTTACCCAGAGTCGATGCAATATTACATAACATTGTCATCATCACAAAATATCATTTCTTGAAAGAACGATTAGTTTAGTAGCCTTGAACACACTAGATACATTCATAAATATTACATTATTTCATAAGGTGAAAAACTAAAAAACATCTTATCTCCACACTCATATCCCCTTATACCATCCATGCAGGTCATTCATAAAATACCTCTTCACATCCTGGGAAAAATAAAACATAGAAAGGGGTGAGCTCATATGGCTAGTAAGGATAACAATATAGCAGAAACTTTCATAAATAATCATAAACATTTAAGGAAATGAATAACTAAAACAAAAGCCTTTTAAACTTGAAATTCAGCATAATATGGAATAATTAAAATCAAATAATTCCATTTACATATTCATGTGGATATTATACTAATCGAATAATCACATGCAATATCAATAACCACTTTCAAAATGATGGAATGCATAATGCCAGACTATCATAACCATGTAGCCAAGTCCTCGTGCCAAGACTACAAATAAGAATTTATCAAGGCCTCATGCCAAGACACTAGTTTGTCTCATGAGACCTACTGATGCATCTAGGAGCTATAGCGGGCTCCACCCGTCACTTATTAAGTCCAATGCATTCCTCATATGAACATGTTTAAACCTAACATAAACATTCGTATTAAAACAAGCATACAAAATGTCAATAATTTCTTCATAAACCAAGAATGGTATAAAAATAACACAGCCACATTCAAACATATCACAAAACCTTCTATATAATATGTATGTTTTGTATCATAATAAACCTACTTCATATAAATATAAAATTCATCAAAGGATGTTGACATAGATGAAATCAAAACTATTTGAGAGAAATATCTTTTTTTAAATCATTTAAAAGTCACATAATTATAAAAGAAAACATTTAATTTAAAAATAATCATATAATATTTTAAGGGTATCTTCAATGATGTTCTAATGTCGGATGTAGCCACACCCGCCATATATGTTAAAAAGAGACATTCTTACCCTAATTCTGTCGAAATGGTTAATAAGGACCTTGTTTGGAAAATGATGGAATGATTCCTTTATAAACTTCTTATAAAAAGTCAAAAAATGGAATAAATGTCTTTAACCCATATTACGTAAAATAGTAACAATGTTTTTATGTAACGCCCTAACCCCAGTTACCCAGAGTCGGTGCATTATTGCATAACATTGGAATGATAAAAAAAGATCAAGTCTTGAAAGACCGATTAGTTTAGTAGCCTTGGAAACAGTAGATACATTCATAAATGTTACATTACATCATCAAGTGAAAAATCAAAAAAACATAGTCTCCATTGTCCACACTTCTATCCCCTTTAGACTATTCCTGTAGGTCAGTCATAAAATATTTCTTCACATCCTAGGAAAAAAAACATTGAAGGTGGTGAGCTCAGATGCTCAGTAAGGATAACAATTAGCAGAAGCATTCATAAATAAAAATAAACATTTAAGGAAATGTATGACTAAAACAAAATCCTTTTAAACATAATATTCAACATAATATGGGAAAGGTAAAATGAGATAATGCCATTTACTTATTCACATGAATATTCTACTTGTCAAATAATCACATTCAATATCAATAACCACTTTCATAATGATGCAATGCATAATGCCAGACTATCATAACCACATAGCCAAGGCCTTGTTCTAAGAGTACAAATAAGGTTTTTTCAAGGCCTCGTGCCAGGACACTAGTTTGTCTCATGAGACCTGTCGATGCATCGAGGAGCTATAGCGGGATCCACCCGTCACTTATTAAGTCTAATGAATTCCTCATATGAACAGGTTTAAACATATCATAAACTATTACATAATCGTATCATATAATACATGTATAAAGGAAACATAACATTTCCAAATTTCAATCACAAGATATCAATAAAACACATTTATATAATAAAAACTTTATCAAAAGCATTTTCAATACCAAAATAAAAGAAAATTATTACTTGGTATTTATTTTTCATTTTAAAAAAGTTATGTCTTATAGAGGTAGCCGAAACTCAAATAACGGTCACGGCGGCGGAGAAGTCATTGTCGCCGCATACTTACGAGAAGAAAAAAATTCCTTTTTGTTTTTTAGTAAAACGATTCATATAACAAATATTCCATTTTAATAAATGTAAAAGTCAAAGTGGTTTATACACCGTATAGAAGAAATTTTTGTATAAAACAAAATATGCCTCAATGAATGGAGATTGAGACGATGCCCTTACAAAGATAATTTTTTAAATAAATTAGATCTATTATGTGTATTCAGTATAAGTACAGATAAGGAAAGTACAAATACAAGATAGTACATAATATTACCATGACATAATTTGAAACTAGGAGATTAACCCGAAGAACAGAAATTGGGTTAAGAAGTTCCCTTACCTCATGTCCGACTTGACTCGATCATTCTTTAATCTCCTGAATAATAAACGAGAGTTAATTTATACATTCTTAAGAGACTTTTTCATGTTCATTATACATTTTATATCACTTATTACCATGTTATGAACATTATGTAATTATTTATGTTAATAATGGTCATTTTGTCGATCTTTGGTACTTTAGTCAAAAATAAACTTCATATAATTACAAGTTGTTCATGTGTTAAAATATCCATTTCATCCAGAATTATATTCATGATGTAGATATCATATATATCATTTATATCCAGTATATACATTCATTTATAACATTACACAACATTTAGAGGTAAGAAATGAAATGCACCGTTCATGGAGACAGTAAGCCGTATGTACGCATGAACACTACTTTCATTTCTATTTCGTATATGATGGAATTAAAACTAAATGAGATATATATATTATAATTATAGTATAATATATATGTTATATATGTCATATAAGTTCATTAATTTCATTCTTTATATATTCCATGTATTGCATGAACGAGTCATGTCACTTGAGGGGGCGGTAGTCCACACTTCCTCAAATGAAATTATCGCATTTGCACAACATGAAAAGCATAAAGGTATTCCATAAATGAGAAATACAGGAAGTAAAAGGAAAACAAGAATATAATAAATATATCATATAAGAAAATAGTTTAATCAAAATGGCCACAATTAGAGGTGTTAATAGAATATTGAACAATCATGGTTTCGTGAGGTAGTATTTCGCCACCCACAGAAACAATATGTTCTTTAACCATTAGACGAAGGTGTGAGTAAGTGTAAATTATAACCTTCTCATAAAAACATCCTAATATATTTAATATAATGGTGTTGTTACAAAATAAAGTAATAAAGAGATTTTAAGGGGTTGTAGAAGAAAAATAAAACAAAATAACATAAGGGAAGACATTACTTTAAAATCGGGTAACTCTTTTTGGTTTGAGACAAAGGCATCCTTGGGAAGACTTCTGCCCAAAGTGAGGCTTATAGGAGTAAGAGAGAGAATTTGAGAGTGTATTTGGGCAGAGTTTGGCCGATCCAAATGGATTGGAAGGTGTGAATAAGGTGGTAGTGGTGGGGGCCTTTTATAAGAGGAAAGGAGGGGCACTCATGGAAATATTGAAATGTTACTTTATTATGAAATGATTTTTGGATTTTAGAGGTCAAAAAATTTTATATTTCGAGGATAAGTTGATAAGGGTTCGAAATCTACTAATCCAATAGGTTTTTGACATGTGTAAGTCTTAGAGTTTACATTATCTTTTCATTTTATTTAAATCAATAATTAATGAGGTAATCACGGCATCATCATTGTTCCATAAAAAGTTAATTTATTTAATGTCTAAAAATTATTAAAAAATATCATGATATAGGAAATATTTTAGCTTTCCAATTAATATTTATATTCTAAAATATATCTTATATAACCCCATGTAATAATTGTTTTAGTAAAACAACAAATGTTTGTGACAATTTTATTTTTACTTCAAATAAAAAGATATTAATGTCATTTTCTTACCCAAGTGGCTCCATGGTGTCCCCATGATGACCCATGGATTGTCTTGGTCAGACATTACTCATCCAATAATGGTAGGACAAGTCTAATGGAATTTTCATATTTTTATAATGTCATTTTTACCTTAAATTTCACTAATTACCTTTAATCGAGATTAATTAAACTAAAAAGTTACTATTCACCAAAAAATTATTTTATTCCAATTGAACCAAATTTTACTTCCTAATGACATCCATGTATGTCAGATTTTTGTAAATTAAATCACAGTAGTGGTAATGTTTCATTTAAACAAAAAATCAGTTTTTAACAGCACTTAGTGGTTTCACTATTCATAAAAAATGATGTTTTTCAGAACAATGCCAAAATTTCACCCTAAGATATAATTGATATTCTGAATTAAAAAATGATGTATATTTTAATAAATTCAAAACATGCAAGTTTCATTAATTAATTTTATAATTAATTCCCGTTGTCACAACAAAAAGCGTGTTTTTAAGAAACAATATCTATCAAAAGATTGACAATTGTTTATGTCCAATTTCAAAGTGAAATTAACTCTACAGAACACCATTAGATAAAATGGTAAAAATATAATATAATTATACTTTACATCCACTCAATAGTATAATTTATCACAAAAAATTATTTTGATTAAAAAAGTTGTTTTAAAGAATTTGTCACTATTCATAAAAAATTGGAAGTTCTCCGAAAAATACCAAAAATTCATCTTAGGATAATTTCGATATTACGAATCCAAAAATGAAGTCCATTTTGAAATATAAAATGTATATAATTTCAAAAAGTGTGTATTACTATTCATAATGGCTATTTTTATAAGTCGCGGTGTGTCATAACTCGAGGTTGCGTACAACACACAATGCTCTATTATTCAAAGAGAAGCGTAACATGGAAGCTTGGGGTGTTACATTCTCCCCTCCTTCAACAAATTGTGTCCTAGAAATTTGAAATTTTTCTTTGAATATAAAAGGTTGAAAATATAAAATACATTTGTGGAAAACCCACACCGAAAAAAGGTTAATAAAAATATAACATTAAAAGAAAGAAAGATAAGTACAAAGGTCACCCGAGATATCCCGTACTAGGATTCTATAAAAATATAGCTAAGGAAGAAAAACAAACCATCAAGGTCTGATGGAGAGTTGTAGAAAATAGGATTAGGAGAATGTTAACCACAAGAAAATCACAAACTTGTGATTGGTTAAATGGTCGTTGAATCCCCAATTGGAAAAGTTAACCGGTAACTTTTTTGTTTTAAGTTAACTTTCATAGAGTTGAGGAATTTATTTAATAGATTTACTAAGAACATCCGGAAATATACTTACTTTTCATGTAGACTTTCATTCTTTAATTTTTTTTTTACCACAAACCCATCTTTCACTCAAAAATATAATTGAATTGAAAAATATTATATTTATCCTAATCGTACAAGGTTACAAATATCAACACATACCATTTATATTAGGAAAACTATTTGTAATAATTAGGGACTTCCTGTAGGCTAGTGGTGGGTAAAAAAGACATGTCGCACTATTGTTGTGGGTTTGATTCCTGTAGCTTTGTCCGACGCGACGGGTTATCCCCCAACCTGCAGGTTGTCCTTTTACTAAAACTATACTATTATAATATTCCTAAAATAATCTTCATAAATGTTTTAACCATAAAAAATACTATCAAAGGTTAAACTTAATCCATTCCAACCTTTATAGGTATCCAAAATACCTCTTTCCAGACTTTCTCTAAAAGGTCTCTAAATTCCAAAATCAATTGTGACATCAGATTCCTCAAATAAGGTAATGTTTCTCTTATTTTCACATACTAAAAATATGATTACCTTCATCATATTAAAACCTTAATGAAAACAACAAGTACTGTAGTACAATCCTTATATATATCACATTATTTTTATAACCAGAATATAATCCTTGAGTCCAAAAGTACCAATACATTAATTATTCCACTTCAACTATAGTAACAACATAATCTTAGACTTGATCCCTTGGCCTTTTCTGGGGTATGTTTACCTAACACTTAGGAAATTCATTTGCATAATGCCCCATTTCTCGACAATTGTAGTATTCAACATTGATAGCCTCTTTCTTTCCCTTGCAATCACGAGCCTGGTGACCCTTTTCTCAACATTTATAACAAAATCCCATTCCGTTTAGGCATGTACCGGGGTGATTCTTCCCACAATTATAACATAATGGGAAATCCTTCTTTCCCTTTTTCCCTTTATTTGTATCTTGTTCCACCGTTCTCTTCTTCTCTTGCTTTAATTTTTTGTCATAAGACTTAGAGAATTCCATTTCTATATTGATAAAAAATGAGACTATATATTCGTATGTTGAGAAGTATTGTGATACTAATGCTCGATGGTGAAATGGTTTTAATCCATAAAAGAAACGATCAATCTTACTTCTTGGAATACATATATAATCGGCAGCATACCTCACTAACCTTGTAATGTTGGCCTCATACTTTGCGACATTCTTATCCTCATTTTTTCTTAGAGTCAAAAATTGTCTTTCCATATCTGCTTGATGGTCACGAGGAAAGTATTTTTCAAAGAAATGATCTTTGAACTCTCTCCATACCATACATGATACTTCTTCATCTTCCTTTGTATTTTGAATCAATGACCACCATTGATCAACATCTCCAGTGAGGCGGTAAATAGCCATGATAACATTTTTCCTTTCACTACTCCCCAAGGAATGGAATATTTTCTCTAAGGAATTTATCCATTGCTTAGATACTAAGAGATTTGTAATTCTATTGAATATTTGTGGTTGTTGCCTCATGAAGTAGTCTAACATTGATCTTCCACTTTGCGGATCAGGGTGCTCCATACGAATAAGGTTATTATTCATAACCTGAGTGAGTTGTCCCAGTATGGTGATATGTTGATCAGCACCAGTTGTATCACTAGCTGCACTATAATTATCTTGAGCAGGAGGGAAATCCCTACATGGAGTGCGTGCATTGATACAGTTTCTATTCCTTCCACTAGGCACCATTTCTAAAAAATGGCATAAACTAGATTTGTTTATGAATCAAAATACATAATTCCATAATTGTAAAACACTTAACATAAATTGAACTATTTATGGATATAATACATAATCATAAAAATGTTTTCTTTGAGGAATTATATACTCATAAAGACATATTAATGGTTTGTAAATAAAATGAGAATATTCCTAAGCATATCCCTCATGAGTGCCGTAACCAAGAGTGCAGCAAGGCCCGTTGTCATGCACCAGTTCCCATTCGAGTATTGCTCAAAGCATTGTTTTCGGGATTTACCCCTAGGTACATCTATTCCAGAGCCTCCTCTACCTGCTCATATCTAGACAGGGATGTAATGCTCGGAAACTCACAAAAATCTATATAATACAAAAATTCTAGGAAGTTATTTTATACTAATCTTCAAAGTCTATCTTAGTGATCTGTGATCTAATTAGAGTTTATCTAAATCTATCTTCCAAGGTTAGTACTAATCTTCCTCTGATACCAAAAGTAATGCCCCAACCCCAGTTACCCAGAGTCGGTGCATTATTGCGTAACATTGGCATGTTCATAAAAGATCAAGTCTCGAAAGACTGATTAGTTTAGTAGCCTTGGAAACACTAGATACATTCATAAATGTTACATTACATCATAAATTGAAAAATCACAATAACATAGTCTCCATAGTCCACACTTCTATCACCTTCAAACTATCCCTGTAGGTTAGTCATAAAATATTTTTTCACATACTAGAATAAATTAAACATTGAATGGGGTGAGCTCAAATTCTCAGAAAGAATAACAATATAGCGGAATCATTCATAATTAAACATAAACATTTTAGAAAAGTTATGACTAAAACAAAATCCTTTTAAACTTAATCGTCAACATAATATGGAAAAAGTAAAATGAGATAATTCCATTTACTTATTCACATGGATATTCTTCTGGTCGAATAATCACATGCAATATCAGTAACCACTTTCATAATTATGGAATGCATAATTCCAGACTATCATAACCACATAGCCAAGGCCTCGTGCCAAGACTAAAAATAAGATTTTGTCAAGACCTCGTTCCAGGATACTAGTTTGTCTCATGAGACCGGCTGATGCATCGAGGAGCTATAGAGGGCTCCACCCGTCACTTATTAAGTCCAATGCATTCCTCATATGAACAAGTTTAAACATATCATAAACCATAACATAATCGTATCACATAAAACATGCATAAAAGAAAGATAACATTTCCACATGTTAATCACAAGATATCAGTACAACACATTGATATAATAAAAACATTATCAAAATCATTTTCAATACCAAAATAAAAGAAAATTAAAACTTGGTATTTATTTTTCATTTTAAAAAAGTTTTGTTTTGTAGAGGAAGCCGAAACTCAAATAATGGTCACGGCGGCGGAGAAGTCATTGTCGCCGCATACGTATGAAAAGAAAAACTTTCCTTTTTGTTGTTTAGTAAAACGCTTTATATAAAAAATATTCCTTTTCAATAAACGTAAAAGTCAAAGTGGTTTATACACCGTATAGATTAAATTTGTGTATAAAACAAAATATGCCTCAATGAATGGAGATTGAGACGAAGTCCTTACAAAGATAATTTTTTAAATAAAAAAGATCTATTCTATGTGTTCACTATAAGTACACATAAAGAAAGTACAAATACAAGATAGGACATAATAATATCATGACATAATTTGAAAGTTGGAGATTAACCCAATGAACGGAAATTGGGTTAAGAAGTTCCCTTACCTCATGTCCGACTTAACTCGATCGTTCTTTAATCTCCAGAATAATAAATTAGGGTTAATTTCTACTTTCTTAAGAACCTTTTTCAAGTTCATTATCCATTTTATATCACTTATTACCATGTTATGAACATTATGTATTTAATTAAGATAATAACGGTCGTTTTGTCGATGTTTGGTACTTGAGTCAAAAATAAACTTCATATAATTACAAGTTGTTCATGTGGTAAAATATCAATTACATCCAGAATTATATTCATGATTTAGATATCAGATATATCATTTATATTCATTATATACGTTTATTTATAACATTATACAACATTTAGAGGTAAGAAATGAAATGCACCGTTCATTGAGACGGTAAGCTGTACGTACGCATGAACGCTACTTTCATTTCTATTTCGTATTTAATGAAATTAAAGCTAAATGAGATATATATATTATAATTATATTATAATATATATGTTATATAGGTCACATAAGTTCATAAATTTCATTCTTCATACATTCAATGTATTGCATGAACGAGTCACATCACTTGAGGGGGAGGTAGTCCACACTTCCTCAAATGAAATTATCGCATTTGCACAACATGCAAAGCATAAAGGTATGACATAAATGAGAACTATGTGAAGAATAAGGAAAACATAAAAATAATATATTTATCTTATATGAAAATAGTGTCATAAAAATGGCCACCATTAGAGGTGTTAAAATAATATTGAACAATCATCGTTTCGTGAGGCAGTATTTCGCCACCCACAGAAACCGTATATTCTTTAACCATTAGATGAAGGTGTGTGTAAGTGTAAATAAAATAATTCTCATAAAAACATACTAGTATATTGAAGATAATGGTGTTTTTACAAATTAAAGGAATAAAAAGAGTTTAAGGGGTTGGAGAAGCAAAATAAAACAAAATAACTTAAGAGAAGACATTACCTTAAAATCGGGTAACTCTTTTTGATTTGAGACAAAGGCTTCCTTGGGAAGACTTCTTCCAAAATTGAGGCTACTAGGAGTAAGAGAGGGAAGTTGAGAGAGTATTTGGGTAGATTTTGGCCGAGCCAAATGGCTTGGAAGATGTGAATAAGGTGGTAGTGGTGGGGGCCTTTTATAAGAGGAGAGGAGGGGAACTCTTGGAATGATTGAAATGTTACTTTATTATGAAATGTTTTTCAGATTTTAGAGGACCCAAAATTATATATTTCTAGGATAAGGTGATTAGGGTTCGTAATATACTTATCCAATAGGTTTTTTACAAGTTTAAGTCTTAGATTTCACATTATCTTTTCATTTTATTTAAATTGTTAATTAATGGGGTAATCGTTGCATCATCATTATGTCATAGAACATTTAATTTATATAACGTATAAAAATTTTAAATAAAATATCATGATTTAGGAAATATTTTTAGCTTTACAATGAATATTTATAGTTGAAATGTTAACTTATATAATCCAAGGTAATAATTGTTTTATTAAAACAACACATGTTTGTGACAATTTTATGTTTACTTTAAATAAAAAGTAATTAATGTCATTTTCTTACCCAAGTGGCTCCATGGGGTCCCCAATTTGACCCATGGATTTTAATGATCGGACATGACTCATCCAATAAGGGTAGGACAAGTGTAAAGGTATTTTCATATTTTTATAATGTCATTTTTACCTTAAATTTCACTAATTACCTTTAATCGCGATTAATTAAACATAAAAGTTACTTTTCACCAAAAAATTATTTTAATCACATTGAACCACATTTTACTTCCTAATGAAAACCATGTATGTCGGATTTTTGAAAATAAAATCGCAGAAGTGGTAAAGTTTCATTTAAACAAAAAATCAGTTTTTAACTATAACTTAGTGGTTTCACTATTCATCAAAAATTGATGTTTTTCAGAACAATGCCAAAATTTCAGCCTAAGCTATAATTGATATTACAAATTATAAAATTATGTCTATTTTAAAAAATTCTAAACATGTAATTTTCACTAATTAGTATTATAATTAATTCCCGTTGTCACAACAAATAGCGTGTTTTTAAGAAACAATATCTATCAAACGATTGACAATTGTTTATGTCCAATTTCAAAGTGAAATTAATTATAATGAACACCATTGGATGAAATGGTAAAAATATATTATAATTATACATTAAAACCACTAAATAGTATAATTTATCACTATAAATTATTTTGATTAAAAAATTTGTTTTTAAGTATTTTTCACTATTCATAAAAAATTGGAAGTTCTCAGAAAAATACAAAAAATTCAACTTAGGATAATTTTGATATTCTGAATCCAAAAATGAAGTCCATTTAAAAATATAAAATATATATAATTTCAAAAAGTGGGTAGTACTATTCATAATTGCAATTTTGATTGGTCGTGGTGTGTTAGAACTCGAGGTTGTGTACAACACACACTGCTCTATTATTCAAAGAGAAGCGTACCATGGAAGCATGGGGTGTTACATTTTAAATACATTTTTAGGAAACTTGGGTGTGGATGTTAATGAGGTCCCAGTAGATAATTACATATAAACAACCTCGAATAATGAAGAGATTGTGAACTAAACCTTTACCCTGTAATTTTCTTCAATAGAGTCTAGGTTAACCTACAGTATAATATTAAAATAATTTTTATTAAATTATACAAGAATCATATACATAAATATGATATCATATATGATATTTTAATATTTTTTTGTTAATAATATTTTAGTGTTATCATCGTTTCAGGTGTTAACTTACTCGTTATATTTTATATATTTTGTTACATAAGCCATGTTTTTTATGGATAGGTTATATCTTATTCATATCCAGAATGATATCAAGTCCTTAAACATTATTTTTAATCAACAAATGAGAATTATAATTGCGCGGATACGATGGGGAATGAATCTCATCGTGTTTATGGAGACGGTAGTCCGTACGTATGCACAAGTGGCAATATCATTCTTTTGATATTAAAATAATATATAATTTGATGATATATCATATATAAAGAATCATTATCATGTTATATTTATTATTTAAATCAATTGCATATCATTATCATACCCATCCAAATAATAATGTTTTTGAATAACAATTACACCAAGACGTGGAGACGGTAGGTCGTACGTACGCATGTTTGGTGAAATGTCATTTGATGGATGGATAGAATAATGAATAAAGTTGTACCATATTTATTATAACATCACAATATATAGAAGATACTGGAGTTATTATTTTAGAATGGAAATAAAAAAGAAAGAAGAAGTTGAAGAAGAAAGGAACTTGAAAAAGGGTGGTGAAAACATTACCTCTTCTTCAGGTTCTTCCTTTTGATTTGATCAAAAGGGCTCCATAGTTTGGTTTTATGATAAAAAAAGGCCTTTAGGATTAAGTGAGAGAAGTTTAGAGAGTATTTGTGTAGGGTTTGGTCGAACCAAAAGGCTTTGAAGTTGTGAAGAATTGGTTAGAATTTGTGTCCATTTATAAGGGGGAGGAGGGGCTCTTTAGAAAAAACTTAATTTATTAATTTATAATAAATTCATATTCAGTTTATAATGGCTCCAAAGTGGATTATTCAAATTATAAGGTGGGGATGGGTCTAAATACATTCAAAAAATATATTTTAGATAGGTTTGGGTCATTATATTAAAATTATCTTTTAGTTTTAACTCTTAGTTAGTTATATTGATATTTACCATGTCACTTTGTATTTTTATATTATATAGTGAATAATAATACTATATACTTCCAAGAGACCCCCAAGTGGTCCATTAATGATAAACCTATCATTATATAAGTCCTTTGGCTGAACCATAGATTTTCATGAATAAAATATCAATTAATAATATAATACTTGTTTTGAAAACTCATTTATGTCAATTTTGACAATATTTAATAATTGATTTTTGGTTAAAGACATAAAAACATTATTAATTCGAATCAAATTCATTTAACAAATCCTAACATGTCATATTAACCAATAAAATTAGTGGATGGAACTTTTACAACCTTTTAATATAGAACCTATTTCAAATTAAATTTATATAAATTTTATAGACTATATTTTTATAAATAAACATTATATTTTAGATAAAAATAAAAATTATGTTAGGTTGATTTTTTGGAATTTTTCTGGGATGTTTCATTTTTTGATGAATAGTGAAAAATACTGAATTTTAATTCAAAACTGCCTTTTCATCTAATTTATTTATTAGGGTAAATTATATTTTAAATTTTTTTTAAAGTCTAATTAGATTAATTTTCTGTTAGTTAATCCAATTTAGGTCATTAGAATCAATTTCACAATGAAATTGGATATAAAAATATTACCAATTTTTGAACGGTTTTACTTTAATACCAGCATTGTCTTCCTATCTATGAGATTAAATTTAAATTAATTTTATCCACATATGTGATTGAAATTTAAAAAAATTTATTCCCTATTTAGAATACTAATAATTTATATTTTCAAATATAGTCATCATTTTTTTTGAGAAAAAAATATTAGTTTAAGTAATTAAGATTAATAATAAGGATTAAGGTAAAATTAAGCAAAAAAAAAACTAAACCTTTGTATTATGGTCCTAAATGGCCCATAAACATGTCCAAAATACATTATATGGATATATTTAGATAGTATACGCCATTGTATTTAATTTTTACCATTATTATAGGAACGTTCCATGGGAAAAATGTGGGTGGAACTCCCATTTAAAAAATTTACAAGAGTACCACTCCTCCTCAACTATAAAAAAACTCATCCCTACCTCCTCCTAACAATTCTAAATCCAACTTTTATTGACCAATATATACAAAAATATCTCCTAAAAATACGTCCACTAATCCTAGAATCCTTACCTTAGGAAGAAATACATCCAAGGAAGCACTTAGGTGTAAACCAAAGGAAGTAGCCCAATAAGAGGTAACACCCTTCCTCAAGCTGTTTTATTTTATTTTTTGTATCCAAACAATAAAATATTTTTACTTCATGATTATATAGTAAAAAATAATCCTAAATAATGTTTTTATCTACAATTACACACACTTCTCTCTTATGGGTAACAAACTTTTTGTTCTTGTGTACGATGAACTACCGCATCATGAAACAATTTTGTTTTCTTCTTCTTTACCACATTTCATGTTTTTTAATTCTGATGAGAAATATGTTAATATATTATAAAAATTATGTTAATAATTCTTTAATTATTTTATAAAACCTAACTTTATACTTTCAATTTTGTGTAAATATGATAACATTGTTTGTAGAAGTGTGGAGTATCTTTTCCTCAAAGTGATCTGATTCGTTAACTCTATAAATGGAATTTATTAAGGATTATTTTAATAAAAATATGTAAAATATATGATATTAATATTTTAATGGATTTATAATATACATATGTATAATTTAATTCTCATTATTTTAATACGAAAATGAATTGGAAGTTGCGTTCATGCATACGTACGCCTACCGTCAACATGAACGGTGTATTTCATTTCTTATCTCAAAAATTTATAGATTAATATAAAAATGTATATAGTGAATATATTTTATAATTAAATAATGTATTACATTATTTTTATGATGAAATCATGTTCTAAGAAATTTTAACAACAAGTGACAAGTCAAAACATACTCGACAAACTAGGAAATCAAACACCCAAAATAGTGGATGAAATTAAATACTATTAACAAACAGGTTGTATGATTTTATCAGAAGAGAATATATGATATATTAGATATTATTAGGGTTTTTTATAATTTATTAACATATTTGAACAGATTATACAAGAGTATAAATTATGTTCTCCCAAAAGGGAACACAATGTAAGATATTTTCATCTCACTTTTTACATTTCTGAGATAAATGTCATATTCACCACTTAATTTTTTTTGTGGTGTGTCTAATGACCATTTTGATATATTATATCATGATTTATTTTATATTAATTATATTTAATGTTTAAATTATAATTATCTCTTCTATGGTTTTTTGAATTGAAATTTACCAGGTGGTAAAGAATTTCATAACCCAATTCTTTCTTTATTGGGTTATATTACTTACTCATTACCATTACGATTATATGATTATGTGTATAACTAATTTGAATATCTATTGAATTATATACAATAACCTTATTTGTATTTATAGTGGATACACATAATCAATTAATTTGTAGATTCTCACTTCCACAATGTGTAATTTTAAAGTGTTAACTTAAAAATATCATTTTGTTCAGGATTGTTTAAACTTGAATTTACAGGAGTGGAAATTATATGATCATTTTATAATAAGCCCTTTAATTTTATTATCCTATGATTATTCATGGACTTTAACAAGAAATTTTACCTTTTTTATACTAATTTTCACTTAAAATATTTTAGAAAATGTTTTTAAGAAAACCCATCTTCATTTATCTATTTAGCCAGAGAACCTAATTTATTATAAAAACAATTTTTTATTTTAATGTTTTCAATTATTTTTTAACCATTTATAAAATGTTTAGTAAATATATTTTTACCTTTTTTAATTTTTACTAATGTTTTCAATGTAATATTCATATCACATTCTTAAAAAGTCTTTTCTAACCATTTTACCATGTAAAAAATGTTTTTTACCTTGTATAAAATGTATGGATTTACCCATCATAATTTGTTCAAAGATTATTATGAATTTTCTAAAGGTTCTTTTTATGTATTTTTTTTAAAATGTGATTTTTTATAAAAAAATATTTTAAAAATGTTTTTCAAAATGAAAAGTATATTTTTTTAAATAATTTTTTTAAAATAAGATTTATTTATATTCATCAATGACAACAACGTTTATTTTTACTCAACATAAGATACATTTTATTATTACCATCCTTACTCTTCACTTGGAGAGTTTTTTATTTATTTCGCCAATGAGATTATTTAAATTCAATTACTTGATTCTTTTGTTTTTCCCTTTCAAATATTAAATTTCCTTTGATTATTTGATATTTAATTTCACCTAATTATCTATATAATATTTTGATAAATATTTTTATTTCCAAAACCATATATAAGTTTCACATATGGTGTTTACCTTAACATGTTTTATCATGAACCTACTTATTATCATTACATTATATGTTTCATTTATTATTATTCTTTCATGGGGATTATGATTAAAATGTCTCAATGTGGTATGGGACACTTTATAATTGTAACACCCCAAGATTTTATAGTGTGTTATTTCTTCAAAATAATTCAATAACTTTCACTACACGCAACACCAAGTTCAATCGCACCATGACTTACCAATCAAGCTGTTCAAAAGAGGTTATGAATAGTGTCAACTAAATTTTAAACTTTATATAATCCTTATAATTTTAGAATCCATATTATGAGTTTCTTAGACATAATGTAAGAACAAATTCATTTTCAGTATTTCACTTTTACCAAATTTTAATAGTGAACCCTTTTTAGATACTATATTTTAAACTTTTTGACTAAATGGGGACATCAAAAATTTAAAATGAAACATCCCAAGCTTCCACGGTACGCTAGCGTGTGTTGTACGCAACACCGAGTTCTAACACACCGTAACCAATCAAACTAGCCGCTATGAATAGTAATACCTACTTTTTGAAATTATATATATTTTATATTTGAAAATGGACTTCATTTTTGGATTCGGAATATCGAATTTAGCCTAAGGTGAAATTTTGGTACATTTCGGATAACTTTCATATTTTGATGAATAGTGAAAATTACTAAATTTTAATTAAAAACAACTTTTTTAATCAAAATAATTAATAGTGATAAATTATGAATTTGAGTGGTTTTAAAGTATATTTAGAATATATTTTTACCATTTAATATAATGTTGGTCATTGGACATAATTTTACAATTAAACCGAACATAAACAAGTGTCAATCTTTTGATAGTTATTATCTCTTAAAAACACGCTTTTTGTTTTGACAGCGGGAATTAATTTTAAATTAATTTCTGCCACTTCTGTGTTTTGAATTTAGGAAAATGGATTCCATATTTGGAATCAGGATGTTCAAATTGTGTAAATAGGTAACTTTTATTTTTAGACATTTTGAATAATTACTGCGGTAAATATTTTATTTACCATGGTTAAGGGTAAATCCGGTAAATAAGGGTTAAAAAAATAATATTATAATAATACTAAATTACCCTAAAACGTGTCTTAACCCTATTGGTTGATACATGGTCGACCATGGGAATCTTTGGGTCTATTTTGGGACCCCATGGATCCACTTGTAAGTGATAATGACACTTTATTTTAATTAAGTTAAAATGAATACAAAAATGACACAAGCATATATCTTTTACCAAAAACAATTGTTACATAGGGTTATATATGTTGGATTTTAGATTATAAATATTCATTAGAAAGCTAAAAATATTTCCTACATAATGATATTTTATTTATAATTTTTAGACATTAAATAATGTATTTTATATATGACACAATGATGATACAGTAATTACTATAATAGTGAAAAATTAAAATAATTGATATTATAAATACCCAAATAAATATAATATGAACCTTTTAATGAATTAAACTAATTTTCTAGGATAATATGATATATTAGGATTGATTTAATTGACTTTGTTCGAAGTAATCAATCTGTTATGAGTTTCACAAAAATCAACTATTGAATAGTGTCAAAATTGACATAAAAGAGTTCTTAAAAAAAATATTATATTATTAATTGATATTAAATTCCTAAAAATCTAAGGTTCGGCCAATAGACTTATATCATGATAGGTTCATCATTAATGGACCACTTGGGGGTCGCTTGGATGTATATAGTAAGTTTATTAACCATATTATATAAAAATATAAAGAGACATTGTAAAAGTGAAACTAATTAACTTAGAGTTAATACTTAAAGATAAGGTTAATATAAGTACCCAAACCTGTCTAAATTCTATTGGTTGAGTGGTTTTCGACCTATCCCCACCTTAACCTTTGAATAATCAACTTTGGAGCCATTAGAAACCGAATATGAATTTATTATAAATTAATATTTCTAGCTTTTCCAAAGGTGCCCCTCACCCCTCTTATAAAAGGGCACTCCTCCTTCTCTTTTCCACACACATCTCAAGCCACTTGGCTCGTCCAAACTCTACCCAACTAAGCTCCACACATCCCTATCCTCCTTCTTGAAGCTTCCCCTTAGGCAGAAAGCATTTCAAGAAGTCCTTTGGTTCCAACCAAAGTGAGTTACCTAAATTAAAGGTAACGATTTCTCTTAAATTATTTTCATTTATTTTGATTCTTCAACCCCCAAAATCTTTTTATTTCCTTTCTTTTGTAACAACACCAGTATCCACAATATAATAGGATGTTGTTATAAGAAGGATTCAAACTACACATGCACACAACTCCATCTAATGGATGATGAACATAATGTTTCTGTGGATGGCAAACTAACGCCTCACGAAACGATGATTGTTCAAAAACATCTTACCGCCTCTCATGGTGGCCATTATGATGGCACTGTAATTAAATATGATATTAATGATATATATTTTATATATAAGCTTCTGTAATTCCATTTTATTTCATATCATTATTCGTTTCATGTTGTATATACATACGATAATTTCATTTGAGGAAGTGCGGACTACCGCCCCCTTAAAATGATATGACTCGTTCATACCACACATGGAACGTATAAAGGATGGTGTTAATGAAATTAAGTAACATATATAAAATATTATATTATACTGGAATAGTAATATACCTATGTATCATTTGGATTCGATTCTTTTAAAATAAAAATTAAATGGAAGTAGCGTTCGTGCGTACGTACGGACTACCGTCTCCACGAACGCGATGAGATTCATTCACCATCGTATCCATTCAAGTATAATTATCATTTGATGATTTAAAAATGATGTTTAAGGACTTAATACCATTCTGGATTTGAATAATATACAACCTATCCTTTACAAACATGTCTTACGTAACAAAACATACAAAAGCAAACGAGTAAGTTAACACCCGAAACAGCGATAATACTAAGATATTATTAACAAATCAGTGTTAAAAGATCATATATGATATCATATTAATATATATGATTCTTGTATAATTTAATAACAATTATTTCACCATTATACAGGAGGTTAACCTACCCCAACCAAGGAAAAGTACAAGGTAAGGGTTATTTCACAATCTCTTCATTATCCGAGGTTGTTTATACGTAATAATCTACTGGGATTTCTTTATCATCCACATCCATGTTTCTTCGAAATGTATTTAAAAACATATTTATTATTTACAAGAATATGGGTTAAATTCATTTATACCCTTGTTTGACTTTTTGAAAAAGGTTTATAAAGGAATCTTTTCGTCGTTTTCAAAACAAGGTCCTTTTAAACCTTTTCGACAGAATTAAGATAAGAATGTTTTTTTTACTTATACGGCGGGTGCGGTTATTTTCCGCCATTATAAAATCATCAAAGCTTTCCTTACAAGCTTACAAGAATATTTTCAAGAAAATGTTTTATTTTATATGGCTCTTAAATGATTTCAAAAATAGAAAGAGATATTTCTCTAAAAAGTGTTCTGATTTCATCTATGTCAACATCCTTTAATGGATTTTACGCTTATTTGAAGTTGATTTATTATAATACAAAACTTATATATTGTATTGAAGGTTTTGTGATATGTTTGACTGTGGATGTGCTATTTTATACCATTCATAGTTTATGGTGAAACTATTGACATTTCGTATGCTAGTTTTAATCCGAATGTTTATGTTATATTTCAAACTTTTCTTCAGATGAATGTGCTAAACAAGTATGTTCCGGGTTGGGGACCGGTAAAAGTAAGCCCTCCAGGTTGGGGACTGGTAAAAGTAAGCCCTCCAGGTTGGGGACTGGTTAAAGTAAGCCCTCCAGGTTAGGGACTGGTAAAAGTATGCCCTCCGGGTTGGTGTCCGGTTATTAGAGGCACTCCGGGTTGGGTTCCGGTTAGAAGTAACCCCTAGGTCTTGGGATGAGGCCTAGACAAAGAAATTAACGTTTAGCATTATGCATTCCAACATTATGAAAGTGGTTATTGATTTTTGCATGTGATTATTCGATTAGTAGAATATCCATATGAATAAGTAAATGGCATTATTTCATTTTATTTATGCCATTCCATGTTGAAAGTTCATGTTTAAAAGGCTTTTGTTTTAGTTATACATTGCCTTAAATGTTTATTCTTATTTATGAAAGTTTCCGCTATATTGTTATCCTTACTGGGCATTTGAGCTCACCCCTTTTCTATGTTTTATTTTTCCCAGGAAGTGAAGAAGTAAGTTATGAATGACCTGCAGGGATATTATGAGGGGATTATAGTGTGGACTGTGGAGACATTATGTTGTTGTAGTAGTTTTTCATTTTATGATGTAATGTAAAACTTATGAATATATCTAGTGTTTTCAAGGATACTAAACCAATCGGTCTTTCGAGATTTGATCTTTCTTGTGATCATGCCAATGTTATGTAATAATGCACCGACTCTGGGTAACTGGGGTCGGGGCGTTACAGTTGGTATCAGAGAAAGTTTAGTACAAACCTTGGAAACTAGATTTAGATAAACTCTGATTAGAGCACGTAGACCTAAGATGAACTTTCAGGATTAGTATAGAAGAACTTCCTAGAATTTTGGTATCGTAGAGATTTTGTGAGTTTTCTGAGCAATACATCCCTGTCTGGATACGAGCAGGTAGAGGCGGCTCTGGCACAGATGTACCTAGGGGTAAAACCCGAAAACACCGCTTTGAGCTAGACTCGAACGGGAACTGGTGCACGACAACGGGCCTTGCTGCACTCTTGGTTACGACACTCCCGGGGGATATGCTTAGGATAACTCTCATTTTCTTTACAAATCATTATGAAGGGTTTATGAGTATATACTTCCTCAAAGAAAACATTTTTATGATTATGGATTATATCCATAAATAGTTCAATTTATGTTAAGTGTTTTATAAGTATGGGATTATGTATTTTGATTCATAAACTGATCTAGTTTATGCCATTGTTTAGAAATGGCGCCCAGTAGAAGGAATGAGAACTCCAGAAATGCACATGATCCAAAGAGAAGGAAGGATCATATCTTTGATGGTCTTAAGCTAGAATTGATAAGAGAAATAGTCTCCCATGTATTATCATCATATGAAGAAATAATATCATGTGTTGATAAGATAAGTAAAGAGTTTACTGAGTCCTATGGCTTTGAAGGGAAGCAAGAGAAGAAAAGGATGGAAGAGAGAAAAATGGATAAAGGGAAGAGGGAAAATAAGAATTCTCCCATATGTGGTAACTGTGGGAAGAAACACCCTGGAACTTGCCTGAAAGGAATGGGAGTTTGTTATAAGTGTGGAGGAAAAGGGCACAAAGTACGTGACTGCAAGGGTGAGAAAATGGTTTCAAATGTACAATGCTTCATTTGCAAGGAGTTTGGACACTACGCGAACCTATGCCCCAGTCATCAGACTATACCGCAAATGATGCTATTGGATAATAATCAAGTTATGATACTACCACAGATGAAGAGGAATGATTAGAGTTCTTATGTTGATTATGTCAATAGAGTGTTGTATCAACAATGTACTTGTTATAATAATTATGGAGTATATAAGGATTGTACTGCAGTACTATTTCATTAAGGACTTGAGATTGTGTGGAACAAAGAAAAGTGACTCAATAGCAGGATAAATTTTTGGAAAATATATGGTTGAGAGAAAGATAAACCATAATATGGTTCTGATACCGAGTTAGTGATTCTAGAATAATACATGATTGATTTGGATAAATTATGTTGGATATTCTTGACTACCTTGAAACTGATTAATGATTTGTATATTCCATCTTTTTTTTGGGGTTTAAAACATTTTTGGATTGATGAAGTATATCCAGCATTCTATATGGAATAGGGGAGCATGAATGTAATCAATAAGGAATATGGTAATTCAAGATGTTTCAGTTTATTAAAAGAATACAAGATGAAGGTATTCATATACTATTACGGGGTAAAAAGGATCTATATTATGTTTACCTTCCTTATAAATGTTGGACTGTGAGTTTGGACAGAAGTATTTTGGATAGTTCAAGTTTGGATTATTTTGGATTACCATAAAAGGACAACCCGGAGGTCGGGCGGCAACCCGTCGCGTCCGGCAAGGCTGCGAGACTTGAACCCGCAACCGAAGGGCGACAAGGGTGTATCACCTACCACTGGCCCACGAGATGTCCTGGATTAAATAATGTTGTTTTCTTTAAAGATCTGGTAGATGAATTATAAATTCATTTATTTTGGAACCCTGTACGAATAACATTCTATTATCTTTTAGAGTGAAAGATGAGTTTCTGGTAAAAATTTATTAATGGATAAAACTCTAATTATAAAGTAAGTATATCTCCTTATGATCTTAGCCAATCTCATAAATATATTCCTCAACATTAATAAAAGGAACTTAGAACAAAAATGTTGTCCTAGATGGTACCTTAAATCATCACTAATTCATGGCTTTGGGATTGTTGGCCTTTTCATAGCCATGTTCTCTACCACTCTCCATCAGATAATGGATGGTTAGATTTCTCTTCCATATCCATATTTTCCTACATGGAACCCTAGTATGTGTTATGTTCGGTAATCTTCATACTTTCCACCCTTTTTTTTAAAATAGAGGCCTCATTAATTCATTTTTCGATGTGGGATTTAAACTAAGATATTTTGAAACGTCAAAAATGTGTTATCCTAATATCCTATGTTTTGTTGAACCGATGGTATTTCAAATCATCATAGATTGATGAATTTAAGGACCTCAATTTTACACTTGTTTGTGATTGATGACCTCAATCACTACCTATAAATATTTACGTTTTTCCTCCAATTATATGTCTATAATTTCCACCAATGTTCTCCTAATAGAGATCATAATTTGGTGGTGATCCTTTCATTTCTCTTTTCCTCATATTAAGACTAAATTTTAGTAACCCAATTTCCTATGTGGGTTTTCCCACAAAGATATTTTCTATTTTCAACCTTTTATTTTCGAAGAACAATTTCAAATTGCGAGGACGCAATTTATTGAAGGAGGGGAGAATGTAACACCCCAAGATTTTATAGTGTGTTATTTCTTCAAAATAATTCAATAACTTTCACTACACGCAACACAAAGTTCAATCGCACCATGACTTACCAAACAAGATGTTCAAAAGAGGTTATGAATAGTGTCAACTAAATTTTAAACTTTATATAATCCTTATAATTTTAGAATCCATATTATGAGTTTCTTAGACATAATGTAAGAAAAAATTCATTTTCAGTATTTCACTTTTACCAAATTTTAATAGTGAACCCTTTTTAGATACTATATTTTAAACTTTTTGACTAAATGGGGACATCAAAAATTTAAAATGAAACATCCCAAGCTTCCACGGTACGCTAGCGTGTGTTGTACGCAACACCGAGTTCTAACACACCGTAACCAATCAAACTAGCCGCTATGAATAGTAATACCTACTTTTTGAAATTATATATATTTTATATTTGAAAATGGACTTCATTTTTGGATTCGGAATATCGAATTTAGCCTAAGGTGAAATTTTGGTACATTTCGGATAACTTTCATATTTTGATGAATAGTGAAAATTACTAAATTTTAATTAAAAACAACTTTTTTAATCAAAATAATTAATAGTGATAAATTATGAATTTTAGTGGTTTTAAAGTATATTTAGAATATATTTTTACCATTTAATATAATGTTGGTCATTGGACATAATTTTACAATTAAACCGAACATAAACAAGTGTCAATCTTTTGATAGTTATTATCTCTTAAAAACACGCTTTTTGTTTTGACAGCGGGAATTAATTTTAAATTAATTTCTGCCACTTCTGTGTTTTGAATTTAGGAAAATGGATTCCATATTTGGAATCAGGATGTTCAAATTGTGTAAATAGGTAACTTTTATTTTTAGACATTTTGAATAATTACTGCGGTAAATATTTTATTTACCATGGTTAAGGGTAAATCCGGTAAATAAGGGTTAAAAAAATAATATTATAATAATACTAAATTACCCTAAAACGTGTCTTAACCCTATTGGTTGATACATGGTCGACCATGGGAATCTTAGGGTCTATTTTGGGACCCCATGGATCCACTTGTAAGTGATAATGACACTTTATTTTAATTAAGTTAAAATGAATACAAAAATGACACAAGCATATATCTTTTAGCAAAAACAATTGTTACATAGGGTTATATATGTTGGATTTTAGATTATAAATATTCATTAGAAAGCTAAAAATATTTCCTACATAATGATATTTTATTTATAATTTTTAGACATTAAATAATGTATTTTATATATGACACAATGATGATGCAGTAATTACTATAATAGTGAAAAATTAAAATAATTGATATTATAAATACCCAAATAAATATAATATGAAACTTTTAATGAATTAAACTAATTTTCTAGGATAATATGATATATTAGGATTGAGTTAATTTACTTTGTTCGAAGTAATCAATCTGTTATGAGTTTCACAAAAATCAACTATTGAATAGTGTCAAAATTGAGATAAAAGAGTTCTTAAAACAAATATTATATTATTAATTGATATTAAATTCCTAAAAATCTAAGGTTCGGCCAAGAGACTTATATCATGATAGGTTCATCATTAATGGACCACTTGGGGGTCGATTTGAAGTATATAGTAAGTTTATTAACCATATTATATAAAAATACAAAGAGACATTGTAAAAGTGAAACTAATTAACTTAGAGTTAATACTTAAAGATAAGGTTAATATAAGTACCCAAACCTGTATAAATTCTATTGGTTGAGTGGTTTTCGACCTATCCCCACCTTAACCTTTGAATAATCAACTTTGGAGCCATTAGAAACCGAATATGAATTTATTATAAATTAATATTTCTAGCTTTTCCAAAGGTGCCCCTCACCCCTCTTATAAAAGGGCACTCCTCCTTCTCTTTTCCACACACCTCTCAAGCCACTTGGCTCATCCAAACTCTGCCCAACTAAGCTCCCCACATCCCTCTCCTCCTCCTTGAAGCTTCCCCTTAGGCAGAAAGCATTTCAAGAAGTCCTTTGGTTCCAACCAATGTGAGTTACCTAAATTAAAGGTAACGATTTCTCTTAAATTATTTTCATTTATTTTGATTCTTCAACCCCCAAACTCTTTTTATTTCCTTTCTTTTGTAACAACACCAGTATCCACAATATACTAGGATGTTGTTATAAGAAGGATTCAAACTACACATGCACACAACTCCATCTAATGGATGATGAACATAATGTTTCTGTGGATGGCAAACTAATGCCTCACGAAACGATGATTGTTCAAAAACATCTTACCGCCTCTCATGGTGGCCATTATGATGGAACTGTAATTAAATATGATATTAATGATATATATTTTATATATAAGCTTCTGTAATTCCATTTTATTTCATATCATTATTCGTTTCATGTTGTATATACATACGATAATTTCATTTGAGGAAGTGCGGACTACCGCCCCCTTAAAATGATATGACTCGTTCATACCACACATGGAACGTATAAAGGATGGTGTTAATGAACTTAAGTAACATATATAAAATATTATATTATACTGGAATAGTAATATACCTATGTATCATTTGGATTCGATTCTTTAAAAATAAAAATTAAATGGAAGTAGCGTTCGTGCGTACGTACGGACTACCGTCTCCACGAACGCGATGAGATTCATTCACCATCGTATCCATTCAAGTATAATTATCATTTGATGATTTAAAAATGATGTTTAAGGACTTAATACCATTCTGGATTTGAAAAATATACAACCTATCCTTTACAAACATGTCTTACGTTACAAAACATACAAAAGCAAACGAGTAAGTTAACACCCGAAACAACGATAATACTAAGATATTATTAACAAATCAGTGTTAAAAGATCATATATGATATCATATTAATATATATGATTCTTGTATAATTTAATAACAATTATTTCACCATTATACAGGAGGTTAACCTACCCCAACCAAGGAAAAGTACAAGGTAAGGGTTATTTCACAATCTCTTCATTATCCGAGGTTGTTTATACGTAATAATCTACTGGGATTTCTTTATCATCCACATCCATGTTTCTTCGAAATGTATTTAAAAACATATTTATTATTTACAAGAATATGGTTTAAATTCATTTATACCATTGTTTGACTTTTTGTAAGAGGTTTATAAAGGAATCTTTTCGTCGTTTTCAAAACAAGGTCCTTTTTAACCTTTTCGACAGAATTAAGATAAGAATGTTTTTTTTACTTATACGGCGGGTGCGGTTATTTTCCGCCATTATAAAATCATCAAAGCTTTCCTTACAAGCTTACAAGAATATTTTCAAGAAAATGTTTTATTTTATATGGCTCTTAAATGATTTCAAAAATAGAAAGAGATATTTCTCTAAAAAGTGTTTTGATTTCATCTATGTCAACATCCTTTAATGGATTTTACGCTTATTTGAAGTTGATTTATTATAATACAAAACTTATATATTGTATTGAAGGTTTTGTGATATGTTTGACTGTGGATGTGCTATTTTATACCATTCATAGTTTATGGTGAAACTATTGACATTTCGTATGCTAGTTTTAATCCGAATGTTTATGTTATATTTCAAACTTTTCTTCAGATGAATGTGCTAAACAAGTATGTTCCGGGTTGGGGACCGGTAAAAGTAAGCCCTCCAGGTTGGGGACTGGTAAAAGTAAGCCCTCCAGGTTGGGGACTGGTTAAAGTAAGCCCTCCAGGTTAGGGACTGGTAAAAGTATGCCCTCCGGGTTGGTGTCCGGTTATTAGAGGCACTCCGGGTTGGTGTCCGGTTATTAGAGGCACTCCGGGTTGGTGTCCGGTTATTAGAGGCACTCCGGGTTGGGTTCCGGTTAGAAGTAACCCCTAGGTCTTGGGATGAGGCCTAGACAAAGAAATTAACGTTTAGCATTATGCATTCCAACATTATGAACGTGGTTATTGATTTTTGCATGTGATTATTCGATTAGTAGAATATCCATATGAATAAGTAAATGGCATTATTTCATTTTATTTATGCCATTCCATGTTGAAAGTTCATGTTTAAAAGGCTTTTGTTTTAGTTATACATTGCCTTAAATGTTTATTCTTATTTATGAAAGTTTCCGCTATATTGTTATCCTTACTGGGCATTTGAGCTCACCCCTTTTCTATGTTTTATTTTTCCCAGGAAGTGAAGAAGTAAGTTATGAATGACCTGCAGGGATATTATGAGGGGATTATAGTGTGGACTGTGGAGACATTATGTTGTTGTAGTAGTTTTTCATTTTATGATGTAATGTAAAACTTATGAATATATCTAGTGTTTCCAAGGCTACTAAACCAATCGGTCTTTCGAGATTTGATCATTCTTGTGATCATGCCAATGTTATGTAATAATGCACCGACTCTGGGTAACTGGGGTCGGGGCGTTACAATAATGTTTCAATATTATTTTCCATAAGAATTATTTTATTGATCTTTGAATGGTTTTTCCATTCATCAACATCAACAACACTTGTTGTTACATATCCTAAACTAAGGAATCATTGATAAATCTTTATATTCCATTCAATATAGATATTTTATAAGGGATATTATTTATTTTTATTATTCAATATATGTATTGACTTGAACAGGACCGACACGGGTGGGGCCCGATTATAGATAGACCCTCGAGGAATCAGTAGTCTCCTGAGAAGAATTAGTTGTGACAATTATATGGGTTTCTACTTGATATTCTAAGCCCACTTGTGAAGGGTATTGATAGTAATGGTTCCCTATACCTATAAAACAAGAAGTACATCATTTAAGCATTTCCCTCATTTAGATTCAGTAATAATTCATCCATGTGATTTTTCATCATCATATCTATAGATACAATTGATTTGAATTTAGTTGATTTAATGGAATGTATTTATAGTTATTACCTTTCCATAATTTTTATACAATTCCTTCTTAGTTTTATGATTACATGGTTTGTGTTATTAGTTATTTACCATGACATAATTATTATTATAATTGAGTAATTATTATTTATTTCATACGTTACCCTTACAGATAATTTGAGCTTAAACTAATTTTATTTCCATTCACCAAGAATCCAAGAAGCATAGTATGAAAGTTATGTAGGGATATACGAGATGGAATAAAGTTATTATTAAATAAATAAAAACATTATGTTGTAATTAATGTTTTCAATTGTAATACAATAATCATGTATGTATTTGGTTTACCAAGACAACTCAACTCTTTGGTCCTTTGAAAATTGTTTCCTTGTAATCTTTCCAATATAATGGTAGTATACACCAGCTCTAGGCTCTCTGGGGATGAGTTGCAATATCAACCACCATGTGGGACCACACCAATTGTTACTATAAATTAAAAAAATATCAACAAGTACACTCATTCCCTTTTTTACACATCGATAATATAAATCCATACACCACAACAATGAAATATTATCCATACAATTTATACCATTTCACCACATCAACACCCAAATCTCATCAAAAAAATAACTACTAAGACAAAAATAATCACATAAACATAAATATTATATATTAGTAGAAAATATCTTCCATTTTTAATAAAAATATCAATAATTCATCATATAAAACATGACTTTATTTTAATTCAACTCCTCTTATATAGTATTAAACAACTCAACTCTTTTTTTGAGATAGCTAAATCATTACCATATTTAAGTGTTTAACCTTTTATGAATGGTGAACTATTCAAGAATTATGTTACTTCTACTGAAGAAATGTCACCATAGAAAAAAACTTTTATAAGTGACATTAGTCCTGAATTATAAAAATATACCAATAACAAGAATTAAAATAAAACATATGTGTTCCCCATTTCCACTTTTAATTAAAATAGTTCTATTGATTTCATTTTTAGGTTAATCCCCAATTTCCTTCTAATGATATGAAAAAATGAATTGTATAAACATATGAATAAATGATATGATGTTTTTCCAATGAATCCCTTAAAAAATATATAATCTACATGGATCCTAATGTGGATCTTTGTAACAAATAGACTGAAAATAATAGTATATTATTTAAAAAAAATTATTGACCCAATGGTTAATTATTAAGGAAATTTTTTATATTAGTTATTATAAAAAATTCATAAGAGGTATTATTGGTGTAATCCTCATAAAATATCAAAGGAAGGAATGGTAATCCAACCATAAATCAATGTTTTATTGAATTCATATTAATATAATCTTTTCTTAAATATTAACCATGATATATCATTTAATAACCTTTTTTAGAATGTTATAATGTCCTACATAATAAGTGTTATACCAATGAAAGATTCAAATTCTGACAATTAATTTTATTCCAAATATTTGAATCATTTTTTATGAAAAATAGTTTTAAAAACCATTTATAAAATTTCTTATTTATAGAAAAATAAAATTTAAAATTCATTCCAAATAAAAAAACTATTCAATAAAAACCATACAAACATAATTCAATTATTATTGAAAAATTTATATATTATATATAAATATAAATATTATATATAAAGAATTAAAATAAAAATTAAAGAAACCAATTAAATTCTATATGGGTATCTTGAATAACATTACCTAGCCATAATTCTAGGTCGATCATAACCAGTATTAAATACATCAAATTCACCTTTTTTATAACAATTTAATGAGGTTAAAAAAATCCACTCCCACCAAAAAAGTTATCCAATAACATTTTTGACATCCTTCCTAGGCAAAATAACCTTCACTATGATTCAATCAATCCATAATGATCCAAACAAATTGATATGTCCCCTTGATAAAAAGCATTGAAATAAATGTTGAGGGTTAAATTATATACTTTTCAAGGATAGTTTTCAATCAACTAACTCACTTAACTCTAGAAAAAAATCTAAAAACCATTTAACATGATGCATCAAAAAATAAGGCATACCAATATCTATGTGGGATAAAATAAACATTTAATAATAAATATATTACATTCTATTAACACAATTTATTTCATATAGTTTAAATCATGATGTATTTCAAGTAAAAGCCCAACATCATGGACAAAGTTTATACAATCCAAAATTCAAAGAAAATGTTGTCACAAAAATTAATAACATAGGAATGTAGAGTAATTATCAACATATATTTCACAAACATTTTTGGAGATATTTAAATCAATTTTAGTTACTCAATTCTATAATATTAACTCTTTTGAATTTTTTGATATTTTTGTATTATTTTAATCATTTTGATAATATTTATTTAATAAAATATTATTTGAATATATTTTCAGTACTTTTAGTAATTAATAATATTTTATTATATTTTACATTATACATTATTAATACAAGTATTAGTACTATATTATTATTAAATTAATAATGATAACAATATTTTATATTCCTTGCATACTACCAACCAACATGTCTAGAGCCTTAAAAGATCCCTATAATCACTTTCTACAACATACGTACATAGCATCCTTAGTGTGTCACCTCCATCGCCATAATAAATATCATATTGATGAACTTAATTCCATAACAGTATGAGAATCCAATCCCACAAGACACCTATGTTATCAAAACAGACCAACATTATGCCTTTATCTTCATTGTGCCTTTATCTTAACCGGCCTTAAAAATAATGCCGAAATTCAATGTGATGACCATTACATCATATCCTTGGTCTAAAAATGATAGAGGGTATCCATTTATATCATGATAAGGAAGTGATGTTGATGTATTTTATTTTCGTTATCAGCATTAGACAACATACCTTGAAATATTCATCAACAATGAATGATTTCAGTTTGCAATTCATGGTTCATTTTTCATTAATGGTGGATCAGGTGTGGAAAGTTCTCCTTCCATATAAAAATCACGTGATAACTATGATGGAGATTTAAAAGTGAAACACTTTTTTAGATAAAAAACATGAAGATAATGTAGTTACAAAAAAATATGTTCAGGTGATTTATTTTTCTTTTTTCCTTTTTTGTACATGATCATGTATAAATAATCTTTTCCTAAGATACCAATATTTGTTTAATTAAGGTACTTATATGAGGTGTTGATCAATAAAACATTCATTTCAACATTAATGATAATATGGAATTTCTTGTTCATTAATTATCATAGTTTTTAGATGTTATATTTATTATAAAAAAGAAACTATGATATATCTTGAGACTATATGAATATACATAAGATTTAATATTACATATATACTTTTTGGATATTTTTGGGGATTGAAAAGAAACTCTAAAAGTGATATCAAATTATTTTTGTAAAATTTAATATTTATCAATTAATTGAGTATTATATCTATCAAAATTTGAAAAATATATTAAAACCATAATATAGATAATTTTAATTCATGTATTAAGGGTTTTAAAAATATTTTAATAACCCAATATTGAGGTTTACAAAACAATTTATACCCTATAAAAATTTATAGATATTGGTAGTTAAAGTACCATTTATGGAATCCAGGATGTTTCTTAATTAATTATCTAGGTTATGAAGGGGAAAAATAATCTTCATTTTAAAATAAATGGATTTAATTTAAGGGAGTTATCATTCTATAGGTCTAAATTCGGATTTATATTGAATATTTCATTATTTCTATTATACTTTCTTCTGAAATTAAGAAATAATTTCAACTCATTTTCAAAAAGAATTAAATTAATGAAACATTCCCACTAAAAGATAATACCTAATAATAAATCCATCATTTGAATTATTTAAATATTTAATGGTTAGAAAAAAAAATAACAAGGAGAAAGAACTATCATTGAAAGTGAAAAAGTAGAATCCACGTACCCTAATTAATATTACCATCAATTGTATCCTTAGATTAATAAATATATAAATCATAAAAAACCATATTCAAACTCAAGTAATCTATCATTCCTTCATATGAAGAATAAAAATATTTTTTATACATATGAATACAAAAGATAAACATAGTGAGAGAAACATAATCAAATTTTTAGATGAGAGATATAAAGAGACTAATATTATTAAAATGAAAAACTATATTAAAATAAATACACAAAAACTCAAAAGTAATCGAAAGGTGGAAGACTAAGTTTTGAAATTATATCTATCTCTCGTAGAGAGATAAATATCGAATACAATAAATAAAAATTAATTTAAATAGGAAATAATGGGATCTAACTAACATCATTGTGCACAGGGTGGCTTCATTGTATAAATAGATTGGTAGTAGTAAACCTCCATATGGTAAAAGTATTTATCCTTGAATTCTTACCATTATCTTCAATTCTCCCATGTGATATTGTTTAATTATTATCCTATGTACCAAATACGATGTTAATGGATTTAAATGGATGAAAATACTATGATAGATTAGAAATCATAACATTTATCTTAATGGAATGAAGCGTCAATTACTCTAATTTTCCAAAGATGGTACCTTAACATATGCATTGATGACCCTTTTGTATAGAGTTCAGCCAAATATTTTCGAAGTACATAACCCTTATTTATCCTAGGGATCATTGAAAGTACACTAATATTATGGTAAAAATGGATCTTACGTATCCCCATACATTTCTAAATTTTTAATTACATCTATGAAAGAGTATTATGTGTTATTTAAATGCTTTATTTTTTTGATACAATCTATCATTTGAAATTTTTCTCAGTATCTAAGTATAGAAATTTTATGTATCATAAAAGATACTCTTATATATTGATATGTAAGAGTTTATTACTTTGTAAATGTTTTCATCCTTTAATTTATACAAATTAATCCTCCTCCTTTTTATTTCTTCAATAACATTAATAATATGTTCTTTCATTGTTTTAATACTTCACCATGATGCAAAAATAGATCTTACATAAGAGTATATGGAACTCACGTATTCCAGTGATTCACCATTGACAATTTCAAGTCCAAATTAGCTTCCAAACTTTTATACATCCAAATGTTATACTAAATTCTGTACTAACTTGTAATATCATCAAAAAAATTAAATTTAATGTATGTCCATGAAAATTAACAATATAAAATAAAAAAATAACTATAAAAAACAAATTGGTCTATTTTCATAATAATATTCAATTTATTCATAAAAACCAAATATGTCAAAATTACCCATAAATTAAGGACCTAGTGTGGGATATTATTTTTTAATTATAATATTAAAATATTGAAATTATATGATTTTCAATACCATACTCTTATCTTTTCTCTATTAATAAATAATCAGATACCAAGGACATATCATATTACTTTTAATAGTAATTGAATCACCTTTCAATTGTCACACCCTTATAAATATTAATCTTCCTACAAGGATATCAACTCCTAATTCTTCAATTATTATAAAAATCAATTGAATAACTTATTAATACACATGTTCATCTTATACCATACTCCCCAGAAATGTATCTCATTTTAATATAAGTATTTTACTATAGAGATTTTATTATTATCAAGTTCATGTATGACTCCAAAATTATTAATACCTTTCTAATATCTATCCTTTATAGAGTAAAAACACATTTTAATATTGAAGATTTTACCTTAGTTATTATATGGGTTTGGGATGGTTGGATTCAGATTTAAAAGATTCAGATTTAGAATAAGGATGATTTACTCTAAAATGATGTTATATACATGATGTTATGTATTTAATCAGTAATTGTATACTAAATCAGTCCAATTTATAAAAATTAATATCCTTTAAACTTTTTGTTTCTATTTTATGTTAAAAAATGAATTATTTTTGAAAAATAACATTTTCTTCTCTTACTTTTTCTACATTAGTAGTAGTCCTGTTCTATTTTTTTTCTCATTTTACATTGATTATATACATTCAACGAATAGATGAATCTTGGTATTGAAAATTTTTGGTGAAAAACATTTCAAAATTTCTTTGGAACATATTTTCCATTTCAGCCCTCCCACCCTTAATGATTTTTAGAAGGTTACACCCAAGAAATTTAAATAATACGGACTCTATAAATCCGTTCGAAAAATATCTTCTATAAAAATCACACATCACAAACTCTTCCCTCTACCATACATGACATCAACTATGATCATATATTTAATTATAGAGTAGGTTGGTTAAATATCCATGCTATTAATGTGGTTATTTAAAAATTCATTCATCCCTTTTAGGGGATAACAATGTTTTGATATAAAAAAATGATAAAATAGAAGATTATGGGTAAAAGGGGATTTTCATTTAAAACCACTTTATTAAATTTTGAAATAACTAATAACCTTTAAAATCATTAAAAAATAGAAACAAAATGTGTAATTTCTCATCACATACCTCAAGACTCTATGGAAAAAGTAATGTTTAAAGAAAGTGTAAAAAAGGTTTAAAAACCTCCCTAGCTAGGGAGATAAACATTGGGCAATATTTTTGTGAGTAAAATTTAAATTAAATAAATATTTCTTAAATGAACACATTGAAAATCAAGTAATTAGATTTATTTTAATAATAATTTAAATCCCTATGTATTCTAATAAAATTACTTTAGTAAAAATACCAAGATTATTTAAATTTCATAAAGAACTCGATTAAGATCAATGATCTTAAAAACACTATAAAAAATACATAGTTGTAAATAGATTAGTTTCAAATCGATCAAAATTAGATTCAATTTAAATTTAATTCATCTCATGTAGTTTTAAAATAATAGGATAGTTAAAATAAATAAAATGAGAAAAATAAAAACTATTATTTTTTATGAAGTGGTAGCTTTCAGTTAAGTCCCTAGTTTTTCCTTCCTCAAAGGTAATATAAAAACAATCTAAAAATTTATTAAACTAAAAATGAAAAAAATAAAAATAAAAAACAAAATAAGGAAATATTTTACATATGTGAACTATCCATGAATTATTATGTTTTTAACTACTTATATCATGATAGTTTTAATGTTAAAACAACATTTAAGAGGTTGGTTGGGTTTCATTGATAAAAAACAGGACATGTATTTTTTTCAAAGCCTATAGGTAAAAATTGGTCTTGTAGTACCTTATGTGGAAAGGAAATTTTTCCAACCCCAAAAAATGAGAAAATAAAATAAAGGGTGGGAGAAGAGTGTAAGGGGTATCCCTTTAAGATATTATTTCACCCTATATATGGTATTTTTTTGCTTGTTGATGGATAATTGGATTCACCATTAGTTCTAAATAATTATATATATATATCTATTAGAAATTTATTCAATTATATGAACCATTTCATCCTCTATTAAGGATTAATAATGTTCTTCCTCACTATCGAGGGTAATGGTATGCTAAAAAAGATCTAAAAAGTTAGAATAGAGAGAGTTAAAAGTCATTTTATATAGATAAAAATAAAATGAATTAGATTATAAAGAGAACCCCACTCCCTTTAGAAGTTCATACATGATGTATTTCTCTTGAATTCATTCCTATGGATTGTTTTTTTGGAGTTGGAATTATTGAATCCATTCCTATTTTATATTTCCAAACACAGAAAAGAAGTATTATATTCTCAAAAAAAGTGATCAAAGGTTTTATTTCTCATTATCAAAGTGTAGTAGATCATTATAATTTATAGTTTCAATAAATTCATCCGAATGATTTTTCAAATCATCTTGAAATGCTATACTCAAGTCGATAGATAATTTCAATGGTGATGTTCTCTATTTATTTTAAAATAGAAAAAACCAAATTTAATTCAATAATAAACTTTTACTCATATGTTATTTTAATATAATTGGTGGTAAATACAAGTTATTTATATTTTTGATCAAAAAATTTCAATTACTTAAAGATGTGGAAATAAATTCCAATGATTTTCTGATTTCTTCAAGTATTTAATTTTATTATAAACATATTGCCTTAAAAAATATTTCCCACTAAACTCATTTATTTATTGGTTAAAAGGAAAATAAAAAGGAAAATAAATTTGAATATATATTATTTACCTAATGAAATTTTATAAACAAAAAGGTTTTGCAAGATTAAAAGATAAACAAATAATATATAACAAAGTAATTTTTTTTGGTTTTTTAAAATTTATAATTTATGATTTTTTATATTTTTATAGAAATATAGTACATGAATGTGTTGTGCCTCCCCATAAATGGTTCCAAATTAAAAGTGGATTTTTTCAAGAATCAATTCAACTAAATTTCATTTACCTACACATGACATTTAATGAACAACCCATACTTAATATTTCTAGATTGCCACTCACAAAGACTTTTTCTCAATTGTCAATATTTATAATAAAAAAAATATACTAAAAAATATAAACCTAATTAAGTGGATATTTTATAAATTGTATTTGGAATATATATATATATAAATATATTTATGAATTTATATTAATGATGTACTAATAAAAAAAATGAAGTTATTAAGAAAGAATTTATTTTCCTTAGGAGTTTTTAGGACCAGAAATCATTTTTTCCATGAAGATTAAATTTATCGAGTAATATCACTCAATGTTTAGTTTACTGAAAATAAACATTATACCTAATTTTATAATTAATAATATCACACACTAATACATCTATATGTAGAAGAGATCTGTTCCTAAATCTAGATTAGAAAAATCATACATGAACATCAATATCTAATTTAACCTCCATTGTTTTAATAACATAAATATTGAAGGTAATAAAAAAATATAAACGGGGGAAGAACTATAATTGATTGAAAAAAGGAATAAACTAAAAAACAAAATAAACTGAAACATTAATTTTAGTCTTAGATTACGAAAACCATAATTAATAAAAAAACATATTCAAACTCAAAGAATCTATTATGCCCCCTTTGGAACAATTAAAAGGGTTGGTTCGCCCTCGATGAGTAAAGATAATTGTTGTGGTATTAAAAACGAAAATGGTAGAATAATGATAGAAAGAGAATAATATTATTAAATTATATAAATATTAGAAATGAAATAAAATAGAACCCTAAACTACTCATAAGGATAAAGTCCATGTTTTAAACCATTATCCTTGTCCCCAAAAACAAATCTTTCATTTTGGAATAACGAATCTTTCACGTCCCTATACTTCACAAAATTATACTTCTATATCTAAAATAATATTATGAATTTACCAAATTAATTGAACACATTGATACATAAAATTAATTCAAATGAAATTTTTCTTAATGGCTGTGTGCATAACTCTCATCCATCCTACAAATGAAACTTGTATATTGGTACACAAGAGTAGTTTATTTTTTCTAACTCATTAACCTAAAAATTGTTGATATTAATATCATTTTTTCTGATTCATTCAAAAAACATTTATAACATTTCCAATATTTACTTCTATACTTATTTTTGGCTTCCAAATATTTCTTTCATAATATTATATGAATATTATTTATTATAATGATTTTCCCTTAACAATTTTCGTGTAAAAATTAACTTGTGGACTTTTTATATCCATAATATTACTCAACATTTTAATTACCATGTAATATAATTAGAATAATAAAATTCATTATTTATCCAAAAAAATTAATAAATAAAAAAAATAAAATCCATAAAAAGAAAAAATTAATCCATTTACATAATAAATTCTAATTTATCCCAAAAAAACTAAATATGTGAAAATTACCTATAAATTAATGGCACGGTGAGGGGAATTTGAAATTAATTACAATATAAAAATATAGAAAATATGTGCTTCATTAGTGAATTCACATGACACCTCATTTTTTTGGTTATTCTACGATTCATTAGAAAAGTTTAATTTATTGAAGTCTTATATCACATGTTAAATGATAATTATTTGAATCACTTATAATGTATATAGAAAATGTTCCAAAAATTTTAGGGTTTAATAAGATCTTTTTTGGAAGAATGTTTAATGTTTGTTTTCTTTTTTTAATTTTAGAAAATGGGTTTGATGGACAATATTTTTCTTGGAAGATTATCTTTTTTGAAAATAAGGATGAAGTATAATATTTGGGTTTATTATTTAGTAAACACATATCAGAGGGAAAGATCTTATTTGAATAAATAAATTTATGAGAGTGAGTCATGATCATATTTAATGAGATTAATAGTTTTTATTCTAGGTTTGATGTCATGAATCATTAAACCCAAATAAGAACAATCATACTGGTATAGTAAACAACGCCTTCCCTAGCTGGGGAGCTGCCTATGGCAGCTACCCCTTTGTGGGGGAGGGGGGTTTCTTTGTGTGGAGTGTTTGAAAAGGCCACACTAGGGAATTCCATTTATAAAAATTATATTTCTGTAGTAAAAAAATAATTAACTTAAGTATAATTTTTATCATTTAACACTCAATATCATTATAATTTTTAGACCACAAAATTTCTTTTCAGGTGATTCAACATTGTACAAGGGTTTAAAAAATTTATCCTACCCTCTTTTTTAAAATTCCATAATAGAGTGAAAACATATTTTTCGGACATGACTAGACATACCAATGAATTTTCATTCAAATTAGGGATACACCTTGTCAAAAATATCATGTGTCAAAATCCTTATTTATCTGACTTATTTATTTGACCAAAAAGAAAGTTTTCCTTGCTTTATTTTTGATCTTATAATATTCATAATTGATGCAAGATATTTTAAGGTGTTTTAATTTTTTAAATAATAATGGAAGGCATGATTCACCTCTTATATCTTAACGATTCACTTATCATAGGCTCAAAAAGTGGTTTTAGAGTATTTGGTTTATCCTTTAAAGATATAAAGTCATATTTATTTCATCTTGTTTGATACGAATCCATAATTCCATCTCTTCATTTCAACTTATTCTTAAATTTTTATATTCTTTTTGCAACTAAATATTATTTTCCAATATTATATCTTATTAATTATATCAATTGAAATGAAAATTTATATTTTATGTTAAAAATATTCTTTTTGGAATGAATGAACTCATTTATATTTACTGAAATTGGGATCAAATGTTTTGGATATAATTAAAATAGAGTTCATTAATCATGAAATTAGAAAAACTGTTTCATATTATATCTACAATAATATTGAGAATATTGTATGTAATTATAATTATATATATTCATCTATAGCAGAAATGAATTTCACTAAAGTGATGAGATGAAAAATGACTAAAGAAATATGTTTCAAATTGAAAAATATTTATGAAGGTAAAAAAAGTAAGGGAGGGTTATCTAAAAATTTAGTGCTTGAAGTGAGAATTTTTTCAAATGATGGATGATGAGTATATTGGTGGTTTATTCTAAAGGATGAATAAAATTTTAATCTTAAGAGGCTATAGTGAAAAACAAGGTGAACTAATGGTGGTGAAAAATCATATAAAAGCTCCCTATAAATATTTTGATAGTAAGATATTGACATAAGAAGATTTTTATTTAGAAAAAAACCCTTGCTATGATCTTCATTATATTTTGATGTACTATGAGAAGTGAAAAGGATAATTATTAATGAATAATTTAAAATGTGAGAAGAGAATATCCCTTAAGGTATTGATTTTGTATGGATTTCAGTGAAAACAAAAGATTCTCAAATCTATTTTTAAGTGGAATATTAGAAATCTCTATTAAAAAAATTATTTACCTTATTCAATAATATATATATATATATATTAAAGGTACAATATAAATTAAATGGGGAGTTTCAATTTAGGTGTTTTAACTGTGGAGGCATAGGCCACTTATCGGTGAATTCCCTAAAAATAAAGGATGATGAGAGTGATAATTAATAACTTCAATCTTGTTGTTCTTAAAGAAAATTCTGAAATAGTGACAAATAAAAAGATAAAAATAAATTATCAATAGGGTAGAATAAATTATACACAAGGTTTAATAGATAAAATTTATTACCTATACATCTTGAGAAAAGTGATCAAGTCAGTGATGGTGAAGTGGAGAGTTTGGGAAATGATGGTGAAATTAAATTCAGGTATAAATTGGATTGAATTGATATATATACATGTGAGAATAAATACAAATCTGATGAATATGGATATATTATGTTTTTGAGAGACCCAAGGGATCTATATAGACACACTTAGGGGTAAGTTAGGCATTTTCCAACTTTTGCCAATTTTAAATTTCTTATATATACCATTCAATCCCTTTGTACTTTGAACTTATGAAACTAGTTAAAAATATTGGATATTTTCTTGTTGAACCTATAATAATCATATATGAAATGTAGATAATGTATTAATTATTTATAAGTGTTTTTATAAGGTTTGACTCTTATCAAGAATCCCACTACTTGATATATTTAATTATTATCATAGTCCATCTTTTTTCCACTATGAATCTTATTAACTATTAAAGTGATTTTTTTTGGTGGTTTTTATCTTATCCCACTATCACTATATTTCACACATTAGTGTGATCACAATATTTAATATGTGAATATTTCAAAATCACACTACTCACTTTCAAACTGGCATCCCCCATGTGACTCTTACTTTTCATTCTCCAATAGAAGTAGATCCTTGAATTTTTCCATGATGTTACTATATCACAAAAGATAATATTCTTATTATATAACAATGTTTCTTCACCTACCTTAGATAATTAAAAAAATATTCATTATCCTCGACCTCTATTCGCTACATAACTTCCATGTTTGTATTTTAAAACCGAATGTTCGAAGATCTCAAATATTTATTCATGGAAATTGTCTGCATATAGATATTCTAAAAAATCCACTACATGTCATCATTTACCAATAATTTTCAAGAATAAATACTAGAGAATATTACCCAATAAATAATTTGGAAATGTCAGACAAAGGATATGGTATGATCTGTCTTGAAAACATCTTCTCGAATTATTTTTCAACCTACCTCTACTTGCAGGTTCTACTCATGTAGAACATATTAGTTTCTTACTCATATTCTTCTTCTAAACCCAAATAGTTTAATGTTTTTATAGGTTTTATACAATTCCTCTTCTACACTATAATAAGAAATTTATTTTCATTAATTTTCTTTATGAGCTTCAGTTATCTTTGAAAACTCACTTTAGTACACTAAAACACTATCAAGATCCTCAATAGTTTTGTTTCTGGAGACTCTCATAATTTTAGTACAATAAAAAATAATGTTTTTGTGGGTTTATTTTTATATTCTAAATAAAGTAATAAGTATCAGTCAATCAATGCATTCACACCCATAATATCCCCCAGGATTTCTTATATCACCACTTTTGATGCTACACATGAGATTTTTGGAATTATTTAGTTTAAACCATTATTTCATTACGTATTAAAAAATTATACTTCTATTAATTATCATTTTAATATAATGGATTAATATAAATTCTATATTTTACAGTAATCTTAGGTTTGAATTCTTCAAAAAAATACTTCACACATATTTGTAAAAAATCATGGCAGTATTAAGCTCTCTATTGTAATGACATAGCTTCCATAAAACTAGAAAAACATATATATCAAACCTGTATGGTTCATCTGACATCATAAAATGTAACTCATACTATAAATTATTAATTAAAAATAAATGTTTCATATTTTATCTAGTAAAGTACATCTCAATCATCAACATGAATTCACCAGCATTATTCTTGAAAAACAATGATGTTTATTTTACATTATCAAGATTATCGCCCACTTGATCTTCTCATATTGATATCATTTTATCATAAATTAAAGAGGCTTGGATCAAAGATTATATAAGAATCATTATGTTTTGAAATTGATTGAGTAATGTAATCAGGCTACTAAATAATTTTCTTCTTTAAAATTTTAGTCATTGAAAATTTCTTTTTTCACTATAGATTATCCAAAATATTAAAGTGTTTATATGAAACACTACCATTAAATTAATATTTGACTTCAAATAAAAGTCATACGATAGGATACAATGGTCAAAAGATTAACATGATCCCATTTTATAATATTTTAATGTCATATGAAATCCCAATAGAAGTCTTGTAAGGAAAAGAAGTCTAACATGACAAGTCATATGCCTATAATAAAAGTCATACATTGGAAGTATAATGCATCACATGTTCTATGAAAGTGACTTCCAAAATCGTATGTGCAGTTTCAAGTACTTACACCAAGTAGAAATAATCATACAATACATCTTCATAATTTTATTTTCTCGGTCTTTAAAAATCATATGAAATTTGACTTAGTTAGTTTTTTATTTCTTCAATAAATTCTATAAATCATAAAAATACTTCAGGGGAATCTTTAAATCACCTATAATATCCTCAAACCTTCATTAGATAGATATTAAACACTATATTAATAAAACTAAAATCTTAGAAAATCTTTTATGGTTTCTATATCTTATCTATCTTCCTTAAACATTTTCAAAATTGTTTAAACCATTTTCAATATATCTTTTCAACATTTCCATCACACAAAATTTAAATAATAATATATTCTATTATCTAACTCAAAATTAAAATGTAAAATATTATTGAAAACAATCCTTCCTTTAGTAATTGATTTTTACTTTATGAAAACCTATCTGTATATATAATGTATGGGATTCTCATTTAGAATAAAAAACATAAAATTCTTTTCACCACATAAGATATTAACTCATTTTCAGGTTAAAAGAGAGACAACATTTTCAATTTATCACACATTTAATTACTACATTTTGAAATAAAATACAACATAATTATCTCTAAATAAAATGTATGTTTATGTATATATGATAAAATAACAATTTAGTTCCTACATTTAATGAAACACACAATTGGATAGGATAGTAAATACCCTAAATAAGGTATCTATGATAAAATATGGGGATTATAACATCTGTAAAAAAGAAAAAGATTTATTGAAGAGAATTAGTGATTTAAATTCATAGTTAGTAGTAAAATGAAAAATGTAAAGAAGGTATTTTCTCAAATAAATCTACATAATAAAATTAAGTTAATGCAATTAAACAAAAATTATTAATATGAATGAACTATAGGATGAAGATAAAATATGACATCAACATGTATTTTTAAGTAGATGATAAATTTTCTAAATCATACATGAAAATTATGATGGTTTAAAAGAAACTTTATGATTGTATAAACTAGAAAATAAATAACTGTCAAAGTAAAAAATTCAATGTATTTGTTGACAATTGTGAAAATTTTGAAGAGTTTTATTGTTATTTAGATTGTTAGAAAAAGATTTTGTTTTATGAAATAGTAAAAAAAATCTATTTTTAAATATATCAAAAAAGTAGTTAAAATATGTACAAATTTCAAAGGAGTGAAATATAAGATAAATTAAGAACATTTAAAATAATGGTATGTGATTATAAAATAATTATATTCTTAGAATCCAGTCTCAATGAAGGCCTTAAAATTTCAAAAATAATAAGTAGAATAATTTGGATAGATTGGGAATTTAGAATGAATAAATAATTTTTATATATAATGTAATTTATGTGAAGTTATTAAGAATAAATAAATATAAAAATATAAAAATATATTATATAAAATGTAAGATAGGGGATTTTAATAAATGGACTTACATCCTCAATAAGTTAAAAATAATTTGATAAGAAAAAAAATATTGTAGTTAAAAAGTTTTGTAGCTTGAAATAAATTAGTGGAAGTTGTGAAAAACAAATTTACAATGTCTAGGAGTGTCTTATCATATTACTATAACAACATAGGTAGAATATTATAAAGATAAAATATCAAAATGGTAAACAATAAAATGAAACAACTATAGTGGATGAAGTATCATTAAATGACGTAGATAAAGATAATCATATGTTTTTATGGTGGGTTTTCATCACATGTGACAATAATTCTAGGAATATAATTTATTTAAGAATAAAAAAGTGTGGGTACGTAATAGTTGGAGATTATAGATCATTAATTATAAAAGGTTTGGTATATTGGTTTTTACTGAGAAGAAAGTAAATTATTTGGAGGTTCTATAATCAATGGGTTGAAAAAAATATATTTTTATAGTCTACCAACCTTTTAATAGTGGGAATAAATCTTTATTAAGGAATAATGAATTTTTTTAAGAGTTAGAATGTTAGAATGTTATTATTAAAATCTTATAGACCAAATATAAATCTCTTTAATGTTGGTGAAGAATTTTTTTTTAATTAAAGGAATAAAATAAGGTCAAAAATCATATGCTTGGAAAAAACATTTAAAATATTATAAACAAAATATCCCATGAAGGATCTACAAAATCTTTCCCTACAATAAAAAGGGATAATAATTTTTTATGTCATACGTTCCTATATGTAATTATGGTGAACCTTTTTCCAAATAGTGTATAGATTGAAACCAAGAAACCATTAGTGCTTATTCACAAGGATATATATTGTCTTATAAAAAAGAAATCATCTAAAGGATATAAGAATCGAACTTTATTTCATGATTTTTCTCATCTAATGCAAAAAAATAATATTTTTTAAGAAATATTTTTATATTTAAATTGATTTAAATGTTTTTGGAGGGATATTGAAATGGATATATACTTTCTATCATAATAATTTCAACTAAATGTAGAAAAAATAAAAAAAATTAAATAAAGAATATATATTTAGAATCACGTTATTTATTATGAGCTCATTGACCTATATAATCAATACAACAAGGTAAACGAAAGAAAGAATCAAACAATTGTACAATTGAAAAGGACTATACTAACTGAGAATGGAACATCCTTGTATTTTTTAAGGGAACTATTGTCTATGAAAAAACAAATACAAAACAATTTTTTATTGGAAAATTGTAAAATAAAAGTATCTGATATATAGTTTAATAATTTTCCAAATATTAAATACATTTAATTGTTTATATTTTCTTACATGATCGAAAATAAAATCCAAAACCATATGAATTTTGATAAAAATGTGATGAGGGTCTATTCATGGGTATCACTCCTATAAAAGAAGATATCAATAATATTATAAAAAAATCAAAAAAATCATTTATTATTGTGAGGATACTCTATTTTAATATTATTTAGTTTTATAAAAAGTACAGGTTATGAAATTTCAAATAAATTATATTATTGACAGTTATTTTGGACATATTATTAGTGAAGATTACATTTATAAAGAACCTATATAAAACTCTAATGAGATTATTGATTCAGTATATACAAATAATATGGTAACTATTAAGAATCATATTATATAGATTATAAGTCTTATAAATAATATGGAAATAGAAAAAAAACATTTTATATTAAGAAGCACCAGTTCATATATGAACCTTGGGGGTAATAAGTCACACTTATTTGGATTCTAAAATATAATAAAATATTTTGGATGAATACTCTAAAAAATATTTGATTAATTATATGAAATTTAATATTGATAAATTAAATAGCAACAACCCTTGTGATCTCAATAAAAGAATAAAATAGAAACTTTACCGGTACTATCTTGGTGTTTTGAAAAATTATTAATTAAAGAGTTAATATCATGAGGAACCAAGTAATTTTATCTTCCAAAGTGTACTAAAAAGTAAATTTTTTTAATTTATGGGATAAATTTACTATATTATATTGGAAGAAAAAATTATAAAAATACATGTATGGAATTCCAATAAGATTATAATGTTTATCAATTGTATTTGAAGTTGGATTTCATGAATGTTAAACTAGAAGGGGAAAATAAAATATAGAAATCAAATGTATTCCAACTTCATAATTATGGATCTATTGTTTATGAGATTGATAAATTCTTGAATGTATTAAATCAATACACATTTTCATTATATTTTATTCTAGAAACTTTTTTAATAGAAATAAATTTTATGAGTGTAAATAGTGTTAAATAATCACAATGTTAATGAGAAATGAAAGAATCACTTAATAATTACTTTTTAAATTAATAATTTATTTTTTGAAGGTTATGATGATAATAAATGAAAAGATTTTTTTACTACAATGATCATAAAATTTTAAATTTCAATTCTTGGAGAGATAAAATTATTCTTAGGATTACATATATTACAAAGGAACTATTCTATTTTTATTTCTCAATAGAAATATGGTCATAATTTATTAAATATGTTATCAATGGGGAACATGAAGAATGTTAGAAGTTACACTATTTTGGGAGTTAATAATTTGAAGGATGATGTAGTAAATATATAAATGAAAAGGAATTTATAAGATTTAATGCAATCTGACTGTACTAGATATCTTTGAGACCTGATCATGTTTTTCCTGAAATTATGTGATCAATTTCAGTATAACACTATTGTTTTATAGTAGGTAGAAGAAAAGTGGAAACCAAGGTATGAGAAACTTTAATTTATATTATATTATTCACTATGTTAAAAATTGAAACCTTGATATATTTCTAATTTACATGTGGATTGGTAAGGAAATATTTGTGATCTGAAATAGATATCAAGAGGTTAATTATTCTTAAGAAGTTAGTTTTTAGTAAGGAATTTTTAAAAATATAATTTAGTGACATTAAGTAATTTTAAGGATGAGAATATTATATCAACAAAAAAAACTCATATAGTATGTATGAAAACTCAACTTCTAGATAATAAAGTTTATGTGAGGCTACCTATCCTTGTTGTTGTGATAATCAACACACCCTAAAACAACCAAATAATCGTATTAAATACTCAAGATCAAAGAACATAAATATGATGAATTATTTTATAAATTAGAATTTGAATAAATGTATAAAATGGATGGAATAAGTTATAATTATAGTGAAATTTCCATGTGTTTTTAAAAAATATTTTCCAAGTGCGGTGTTTCATGAATTAAGGATTATGATGATACTACAACCATCATCACATCACGAATGAGGTATTTCTATTTTTCCACATCCCTATAAAATAATTAAATAATTTTTCTATATTATATATGTATGAAAAATCTAGTAATTTTTTTTATTAAATATAGAAGGAGGTATTAAATGGGAAAAAATGAATTTTTTGCTTCATGAATTATAATAATGATTTCATGTGACATATTTGAGCATGTATAAAGGGAGATAAATAATCTACAGTGAAATGTGTGTTGTAAACTTTTATGGGGTAGTTTTAAGTGACCATTATATTTTTCTTAAATGGGTAACATGATGTATTTAATCACCATAAATTCATCTCAATAATCATGAAGAATGATTAAAGGATGAAAATATGGCATGTCTTGTCCATGTATTACCATATTTTATGTTTTTTGTATCTTTTGAGAAAAGGATAATATAACATCTCTATTATATATATGAATATGACACTAAATATTTATTTAACGCTCAATATCACTTGGATATTTTTATTAAATATTTGAAGATGGTTACAAAATCCCTTAAGTGTTATCAAACTCGCTTTGAGTATTTTACTACTTTTTTATCAATTGATTTATGTGAACATAAAAATAAATAATGAATTAAGGTTATTTTAAAAGAAAATTTACTTCATTTTATAAGTATTTTATTGTGATTTTAATCTCCTACTTTAGCGGTCTTCATCAAATTTAATTTACACAACATGTTATTGGATAATATTATTGAAAATATATCTTATAGATTAATTGGTGTCACATGTTTTACTATTTAGGATATAAATCATTTGATTCATATTCATGGTAAAATAAGTTGAATATAAAAAACGATTTTATATTTCCATAGTAATTTCATAAACCCTATTCAAATATTTGTTGAATAATTTATTCATGGTGTACCTTCGATGACAAAACTATGAAATGATGAAAACCAATTATCAAAATTTGATTGATAAATTTGACTTATATTTCATATTCCACTACATGAATGTGTTTGAGTAGTTATATATTATAAAACAAAGACTTATTACCATCAAATTTCACATGTTAAATGGAAATATTTTTTATTACTTATGTAGAATAAAGAAAAAGATCCAAACATTGTGTTCCTTGATCGTTTCATTTTAAAAATAAATAATGGTGTTTACTTCATTTTTGAAATTATGAAACGGGGGTTATTAGACAATTTTAGTCTTTTAATATTTCTTGAATCAGAATGGATACCCGGATAACAAAGTCTACACCAAAATAGCCTAAATGTAATTCATTTTTCCCATGGGTTGGAAACTAACACCTTGCATCATACAAGATAAGTGAGGGAACAATTTGTTCCACAAAACAGAGGCAGAAATAGATTCAAATCAGTATACTAAAATAAAAATTCCAAAGTATACAATACAAAAAACTAAACAGGTCTAAAAAACCAAATAATACATCATTGATGTACCAAAATAGACACAATAAACAACCCAAGCCTAAATTGACAGAACACTCCAAGCCTATAAGATTAATGACAACCACCACCTCAAAGGGGCTCATTCCCCATACTCTAACATAGTAGAAGGAAATATAAAAATTCATAAATGATATGGTATGGTGTGATCACAAAATCCCAATATGGTCTCACTAAGTGTTCCATAATATGATGCCATAAATTAAACCTAATCACAAATTAAATTTCAAATAAAACCAACATGGAAGTAAGATTTCATATTTAAAAAAAGATTATTTTTATTTAGAAGGATGAAATAATTTTATGAAACTCATTAAGTAATCATTTTATATAAAAATTATATAAATCAACATGCAACGATAGAGATGTACACAATCAATGGAATATATATCAAAAAAATAAAATCAAGAAACATGGTCATCTTCCAAGAGGTATGATCGTTTCTAGTTCTGAGATCCTCACATAGTCATATCAACGATCATGGAAATGTGCACTAGCATCCCTCAGGCTTAGGCTTAGCAGGATAATCAAAACTCAAATGAGGATAAGAACCCATGAACTGGGATAATGTAATAGTTTTAAATCATCAATCCATTTCTCTATAATTTCTATCCCATGTTTTTGTCACCAAAAAATATATATACTACCTAGGATCTCATTTCCTCAATCAATCAATCAAAAATGTGAAAATTATTTAAAAACTATTTCAAATTCAATCACCTCATTTCGAGTTTCATTTTGACAATTTCTCTATAAAAACAATACATGGGTTTTTAATATATTAATTAATTTTTTGAAGATAAAACCAATAATATTTTCTTATCAAATCAATTTAATCCATTTTTCTAAAATAAAGTTTATAATTAAATTACATTTCCAATCAGTGTCTGAAATATTCCACAAATTCCAATTCCTTTGGAATTAGGGATTTTCCCCAAAATCCAAACCAAATATATTCAAATTCCAATCAAAATCCGAATGGGTTTACATAAATTCAATTGAAATAAATTAAATTTAAACCATGAAGATAAAGGGATTATAACATTATAAAACTCAATAGATACACCTGTGTTTTTCACAAGAGCATGTATTAAGACACCTATAATGGGATTCACCAATGAAGAATGTTATTAACAGAGATGATGGAAGCAAACCTATATTAAATATCCAAGAAAAATTATTTTATACTCATCAATAATATAAAGACTTAAAAAAATATATTGAGTAGAAAATAAAAGAGTTGTAGAGAATGAACAACAGAAGATCTCCTACTAGGGAGGAATCGAACAACATTCACGAGGCTTCAATCCACTTCATAAGGGGTTTGTAAGAGAAAAAAATAGTTATTGTAAACCTAAAAGATCTATGAATTCATCCAATCATTAGTTATCGTTGAGTGGGGATTTATATTGGGGTTTGGGAATTTTTGATAATTTTTGGGAAATAAAAAAGACTTCGCACATTGTTAGCTAGGCTGGGATGCGTGTTTGGTCAAACAATGAACCCCAACCATGATCCCTCTAATGGGGTGCATGTTTTATACTAGGTGGTTGAACATTTTTTTAAACCATGAACCAACCATGAAATCACCCACTATTTTTGGGTTTCACATTTTATCCTAGGTGGGCACATGATTTGGGAGAACTGTGTGCCAACTGTTCATAGCCCAGGAAGTTCCCAATTATTTCTAATATTCACCTGAAGAACTCCTCAAGAAGACCCAACTAAATAATGTTCAAAATTAAGGTCACTGATTACCTAAAAAAATTAATAGTATGTTGTTACCACCCCACCATAGAAACTTTCTATCCATAATAATTGTGTAATGATGTATCCATGTTAAAAAGATAAGGCTACTAATATCTTATTAGTGCATCTCTCTCCCATGTATCTTGATTATCAAAACTATGATTCAATAGAACATGATCCCAAGGCATCATTCACCCATGAAGTACCTTTGTTTTAGAATAAACTATCATGGCTGGATACTTAGTCATAGATAAATTAGGCTCAACATCAAGATCACACTACATCAGAACATGAGATGGATCAGAAAGATATTTTCACAATTGCGATACATGGACCACATTATTTGTTGATGTAATATATATTATATGTTCTAAATGATAAGAAACTTTCCCCACCATCTCAACATCCTCAAAACTTCCTAAAAAATTAGGTTAAATCAACCCTTTCATCCCATTCCATCAATACATAAAATGAGGTGAAACATTCAAGAAAACATAATCAGCAACTGAAAATTATAATATTCTATAATGAAGATTAAAAAAATATTTATACCTGATCTATGTCATCAACATTATCAGACAAATCAAATGAATCGTTTAAATCATCTTTGGTACCAAGATCAGTCCAACCAAGGTAGTTTCACCAATCATAGACCAACACAACATTTATTTACACAACCTTCTATATAGGGCCTCAAAAGGATCTAATATGATAAAAAAAGTAACTATTGTTGTAAGAAAAATCAACCATACTTAAATGTCCATCCCAAGCTCCACCAAAATCATGGACATAAGTGTGATTCATATTATCTAGAATCTCTATAGCCATGTCTGTCTGGACATCCATATATGGATGGTATTTCACACTCATGCTAAAATTATACCATAGTTCCTCCTATAGGATTCTCAAAAAGTGATAAGTAAAATGGGTATCTCAATTAGAGCCTATAGTAGATGGAACACTAAGAAAATTAAAAATAGAACTCACATAGAGATTTATTAGCTCCTCAACAATGGTTGTATCAATAATGGGTATAATGTGAGCCTATTTGGTCATCTGATCAATCATATCCCACATCAAATTCTTCCCCCTTTGGGTACATGGAATCCCAACCAAAAATTCCATAGATATATCATCACACTTCCATGTAGGCATTGTAAGTGGATGAACCAAATCCAAAGCTCTCTAGTTCTCATCCTTGACCTATTGGTACACATAATAATGTGATAAAAACTCCACAATTTCCCATCTGATACATGGCCACCAGACTAGACGCCTCATATCATAGAACATCTTCATAGATCCTAGGTGCACAATACTCTTGGAATTATGAAAATTATCTAACACATATTTCTTCAGAAGAAAATGTACAAAGTTTCGGTTTTGGAGACATAAGATACCCTCCTTGGAGAATGACCCCTTAGAAATAGTCTCTCTACTATAAAGAGAGTTACTAAAGGTACAAGAATCATCATCAAGATACTTTTCCTAAAGAATCATCTTGAGGAGAGAAGATGTCAACTGAACACTAACCAAAATAACCTCAACCACTATTTTATAATCTCCTATATGAAAATTTAAAATAATCCATTATGTTCCACTCTTTATATGATTCTTTCATAGCATGGGACAGACATTTCTAGATCATTCCATCTATGAACACATTCCCTTTCCATAGGGTATAAGTGATGTCAAAATCAGAATTTTGTAGTTACTCGACCGAGATACTCCAGTAAAGATTCATATCTTTTTTTAGATAAGAAAAAACTAAAACTCTTGTGGTAAAAATAAATGGAAATATTTTCAATGAAAAGTTAATTACACCAAATATTCAATGCATGCATCATAACTGTATGGCCATGTTCATGGGTTGTGTAATTCCTCTCATGTGACCTAAGCCACCGAGATCCATAACAGACAATGAGATCACCTGACATAAGAACACATCTCAAAGCCAAGCCTAATGCATCCTACAATATCACATAGAGTTACCCACCCTTTGGATGAGTTAAAACTAGATAAATAGTAAATATAAATTTTATCTCGGTAAAATAATTATGAAATTTGTCATTATAATAAAAGATCACCCCCTTATGAGTGAGGGTAGTCATCGGAGATTAAGAATTTGAGAAATAATTTATGTACTAGTGATAATATCTAGATATACCCTAGAAGCTCTAAATCTTGAAAACATTCCCTTGGTTTTCCCATGTCATAAAAGATTTTACGCTCTTAGGATCAATTAATATACAATGTTCTGATGCCTTGTATCATAAGATCATAACTTTATGAATCCAAATTTATTTCTATCAGTTGATTAGCTTAAATTTGGTGATTTCTAAGATATTCCATAACTGCCCTTATATGATGCTAAGGACTTAACTTGGAATTAGAGTAAAATAAGATTTCATCCACAATGACCAAAATTAATGTATCAAGATAATCATGGAGAATGCTATTAATAGAATACATAAAGAGAACAATAGCAATGGTTAGAAAAATGGCATGACAAGGTACTCATAATGGGAACACCTAATCTAGAATGCATTTTTCTAATTCTTGATTCCGTTATTCTCAAATATTGAAAACAAGATCGAAGAATAGCTTTCTAAAACCATTTTTCACTTTCAATCAATTTTTATTAATTTTTATAATCCACCTTTCAAGGGGTGTGGTGTAACCCTTACAAGGCATGTAGGTGTAAGTATTAAATGGACCGTAGGCATTAGTGAAATTTATTTCCCACAGGAATCAAACATTACATACAACCTAGACCAACTACTTGGAACTACTCCATCATCTTCCTCGTGAAATCAGCTCTCCATCTTCTCAGGGATATTCAGCTAGGCTTTCTTGTGCAAGCACAAGCTTGTCCTGTGCATGGACAGGCTTGTACGAATACTTTTTCTTTATCATAATTTAGTTAAACTTATAGTAATTAAGAAAAAGGAGATGTGACCTATCCTATTTCTTAGAAAAGTGAATAGGCACCACCCATGGTGAAAAAACTCAGACATATAAATCCATTATCTAGAATATTTTACAACTTAGAAATAAACTATTTTATTTCAGTCAGTTCTATATGGTAAGAATGTATAGACACTAGTAGAGTACCTTACACTAAATCAATTTAAAACTCTACGTCCCTTACTAGTAGATAACTAGAGAATTAAGAAGGAAAAGCATTGGGAAACTTGAAAATATAGATTGGAGACACTAAAAAATGTATATTCCAACTCTAGATCAAAAGTAAACATAGATATTACTTTCCCCAAATCTGGATAAGAAGGTAAGACTCTACTTGAACTTGGGTCCCATTCTCCTTGAATTATATGGTACACCCCATCACGTGAAGTAATGTAGGCCCATTGAAGAAAAAAATCAATTTAGTATTTATTGGAAATGATATAATCCATCCTCAAATTATATAAATAGGATTCATGTTGAGGACTAGAAAAATCAAAGAGACATCAATCAATGATAAACAGAACACATTAGTAGGGCAACAAAGACCCTCCTCTCTCTTAATTTTGAGGGGTGTAGTAATATCCATCATGTAAGATAAATGATCAGTATGAAGATTTCTTATATTCATAATATGAGTTGAAATAAATGAATGAGATTCACTAGTATCAAATAAATATATTTCTAAATATGAGGAAATAGTTTTGGTACCTCTCATAGTTGCTAGACCCAAATCGGCTTCCTCTAGAGACTCTTCCACTACACGAAGAAGGTTCGTTCTGGATCCCAATGAATGGAACCCCTTCGTTCTTGAACCATATGATTTCACCAGATTAATATTTGGAATTGATGATTCATCTCCACTACATGGGGTAGAATCGAAATGAAAATACTTCATTAATTTACCATATCATCTGTAGGAATTATATATATTGGGTACCTCATTGAGAACCTATTTTTGGTGGATAGGGTTTACACACTTGTAGAAAATAAAAGGGACTCTTCCTGTCACTATAAGAGGTATAGATGAACAAAAATATCTATAACTACCACAAGACTCATCAAAAATCATCCTTCCTTCTAAGGTACTTATATTACAACCACTGGGAGAAAAATAAACCCCATTAACCCAGAATTAATAGGAAGATCAATCTCAACCATCAGTGCTCTCTCTAGTACAACAAAATAAGATGAGTGATTCAGAAATAAAACCTAAAAAAGAATAATATATCAAATACCCAGATCATATTGGTGATTCTTTATCTTCTCATTTGATACAATCTCATGTGTGAACTACAAAAGCATAGTGAACCAGTTCACATACTCTGTCACAATCCTGTCAACCTAATCAAGATTGAAAAACTACCTAGCCTTATCCAACAAAATATATTATAGATAAAATTTGTTAGTTAAAGTAACATTAATTTACCTCTAATCTAACCCATCATGGTTCTTCACCATCACTATTGTGTCCCACCATATCCTTCAATGTCCCACAAGCTTAAACTTAGCACATTTCACCTTAATTTCTTTGTGAGATTCTAGAAATTAAAAGATATGTTATATCTTTGTAATCCATTCCTAAACATATAAAATATCATTAGAACCTAGGAATGAATTTGGATTCTAATTAATAAACTCCTTAGCCTGATTCCAAAATTTAACTCTTTGATGTTATACAGCTGGAGGCTAAATGAGAATGGGTGACGATCCCTATCCCAAAGCTTGGACAACATGCACAATAAACACAACCAGATCCTAGTCCATGGGAGGATTCACTCACTATGGTTTTTAAAAGATATCACTTAGGTACTATTTTCAGGCCTTCTTAGAGTCATGATGCTAAAAAACTTTAGTAGAAAACATTAAAGACATCATACGATTACTCAAATCAACGATCTAATAAGATAATCAAATAAATTCATCATAAAAATAGAGAAATAAAAATTTGATTAAAATATATCCAAATAAAGTGTAGGGAAAATATTAAAAATAATCCATAATATGTCATTCCCAAACCACCCATGGTGACTTAAGGCTCATTATGATGAGAGGTGGCTAGACACTAATTTGAAACAACCTCCTATGTCCCAAAATATTTAAAACTACATATTGACATCAAGGAATGATTCTTAACCATAAAATAAGATACCAATTTATCACTAACCAACCCGAATATCCTAGTAACCTGATAATTAAGTTAAAACTGATATAGACTTAAGGGTTTTTTCGATCTCCATGGGTTGCTGACTATCACCTGACATGATATGATATAAGATTGGGAACAATTTTTTCACAAAAAAGTGACAGAAACTGATACCAATCAAAATGTTCAAATAAAACTCCCAGAAGAGACTATACCAGAATACAAACAAGCCTAAAACCCCTAAATTGTACAAAATAAATGTACCAAAATAGAAAAGATAAGAAACCCATGTTCTAACAAGAAAAAACTCTAACTTAAGAGGATTAGTGACAACCACCACCCCCCAAGTGGTGATTTCTGCGTAGTCAAACCAAGCGTAAGGAAATCTACAAACACCAAAAGGAAAATGTATGGTGTTACCTAAAAATTCTAGTATGGACACACAATGTTCTCCATAAATAATATAACATAAAAATAAACATAATCACAATTTCAATTTCAAATAAAATATACATAGAAGTAAAATTTCATACTTAAAACAAATACACATTCATTTAAAATTACTGAAAAATTTAAAATAGTATCATAAGTAAACATTTTATATAAAAAAACTTACATAAATCAATAGGAATGGATATTGGTATAAATATATATATCAAAAAAACCACTGCAAGAAATATGGTCATTTTATAAGAGGTACGATTGATTATAGTTATGACATCCTCACACACTCATATAAGTGATCAAGATAATGTCCAAACATGTTCCCTAGACTTAGGCCAAATGGGACCCATCAATATCCTAATGGGGATAATATTCTCCAAACCATGTTAATTTGAGAGTTGTAAATCATCTATTTATTATAATAAAATTACCATCTTAGCGTGTTTGTACTAAATAACTTACTAACATTATAGGATCTCATGTTCTCAATCAATCAATCAACAATGAGAAAATTATTTTTTAAAAGATTAAAATACAATCACCCCATTTTAGTTTCAATATACCAATTAAACACTAAAAAACACAGGTTTTAATAAATTAATGCATTTTTCAAGATAAAAACAATCATATATTCTCATAAAATCTATTTAATCCATTAAATAAAATCTCAAATTAAATAACTATTTACATAAATTTCAAAAAATACACCCCAAATTCCAATTTCATTAGAATTGTGGATTTTTATCAAAATCAAAACCAAATATATTAAAATTATAATCATTATGAAAATTAATTTCCATAAATTCAGTTGAAATCAATTTGAATTTATAAAATTAACATCAAGGGTTTATAACATGGAAAAATCAATGTAACCACCTAATGTATTCATGGAAACACATATCATGTCTCCCGAAATGGGATAAAATAATGAAGAATATTAGCAAGAAAGATTAAGGAATACAAACAAAATTCAAGAACCAAGAAAATGTATTTTTTACCCATACAAAATTAGATGATTTAAAAACCCTATGAAGGAGAGAAGAAGAGAGTGGTAGAGAAGAAACGAGAGAAGATATTGTACTAGAGAGTAATAAAATGACATTCTCCATGTTTATAGATTCATCAAAAGGGGTTTGAAAGCACCAACAATTGTTCTTGGGAGCCTCTTGGACCTAGTAATTCATTACATCTCGAGTTATGGTTGATTGGGGTTTCATATGGGGGTTTGTGATTTTTTTCATTAATTTTATGAAATTTAAAATTCCACACATATGGTTAGCTGGGGGCACATAGTTTATCAGACCATGTTCCCTAACCATGCACCCATATGATAGGGTGTATGGTTTGTAATAGGTGGGTGAAATGTTTTTCAAATAATGAATCAACTGTGCAATACACCACTATTTGGGTTTTCATAGTTTACCCAGTGTGGGTGCATGATTTGGGAAAACCATGACACAACTGTGAACATCCAAACAAGTTTCAATATTTTCCAATTTTTCAGTTGGAATACCCCTTAATTAGACCCAAACAAATAATAATTAAAAAGGAGGGTCTAGAAGTTACTAAAAATAGTAATAGGATATTACATAAGTTTATACTTTAGATAGAGAGGAATAATGATAATATTTTTGTTGATTAGGATTAATTTGAAAAAAATCAAAGAGGAAGATCTTATTTGATGAATTAAATTTCATAAAGTAAGGGACAATAATATTTCATAGGATGTGATGTTTTCTATTCATGTATTGTATTATTTAATCCTTAAAAAAGATTATACACATTAATATAGTATAATAATGATTTTACTAAGTATTTTATAAATTATTTCATACTCAATATCATTTAAATTATGAGGGTGATGATCTTTTTATCAGGATACACAACGTTATACATGGGGTTCAATGGAGAGATGATACACTCTTGTATTGACTTCCTTGAAGAGTGAATCCTGATTTCACGGATAACACCATACATTCTAAGGGTGGTCACTCACATTGGTTAAGAAAATATGTTAAAAACCAACTTTTCCCTTCTTCATGTAATTTAGTTATTTAATCTAATATAAGGGGAAAAGAATAATTCTCTATTTGGATTATATAATAATAATTTCTAACAAGTTTTATTGATTTAGGTGTTCTCATTTATACATAAAAAGATGGTATGTGTGCAGATCAAATGGATATTAAATATAGAATAATGGGGACCTATAAGATTCTTTTTGGAATGAGGTGTTAGTTCATAGTTTTAATTAATAAAAATAAAAATAGAGGGATTAGTTTATAATGAGATTGATAACAGGAAAAATTGACAATTAGTTAAAATTTTTAGATGTTTCGATGATTGATCTTGTTTTAGTGGTGACTGTGTAGTATCACCCAAGTTTATATTGGAAAATCCTCCCTTTAAAGTTTATTAATGTAGAACCACAATAATGAAACTAAAACACATGTTTTCTTATGAAAATGAATTGTAATTAAACAATGATAATTATTAATTTCCACCCCATATAATATAGATGGGTGTGTATTTATAAATTTAGAAATTTTCTAATAAAACATATAACTCTAATTACATAGGAATCACTTAATTGAGTGATGTAGATCCTAAAAAATCGATGATTTTCCTTTGTCCTTTACACACATACCAATGATTAATAACACTTCAATACCAATAAATCATGTTATGTCATATTCATGACTGAAAAAATGAAGGGTTAAATGATATGAGAAACCACAGAAATAATAAACTAATATAAAAATATTTCTTATAATCACTTTCAAACATGTACTATATAGTTCTAAATTGAGAATAAAAATACAAGAAAAATGGAATTATATAAATGTATCTTAATCAAGTATATGACTCTCCCTCTACTAGATCAATCATAGAGGAGGCACATAACCCTCCAAATGATTTAACATATCCATAGATATTTAGCTAATGACTAAGAAATAAATACACTATAATTTACCCAAGAGATACTCTATGATGTATTATATCATTTATTTGACTATCATCCTCCCTAACAAGGATAATATCATGTTTCATTGTTATACATAGATTAGATCAATGTGGTATATATAATCTTCTTAAATAAGGACCTATATCTCTCATAAAAATAACTGAATTCCCTCTCAAAAGGATATTATGACACCTATAAAACTAATAACATATATTCTAGATTTTGATAAACTATATGAATGTAATTTTTACTTGCTCCCCACCTTCTTTTCACATAATATTCTTGGTTTATTTATCTATGAATGCATCATTCCCCATTATATTAATTTAATTGATCATTTATGATTATTATTATATATTTTTGGGGACATATGATCTCATAATAAATAAATATGGTATTTTAGTGAAGATATTCAACAAATTGTTTGGTATTTATCCCTAAGTATATAGTATTACAAAAGTATCGGGCAATAAGGTATGGCATAGAATTGGTAGGTAAACACAATATGGGGTATTCTTATCCTTGATGATGTTGGGATAAAGATGAAAAATCATTGTGGATCATTATGTGGAATTGAATTATTCACACTTATTCACAAAATAATTGATATATAATTATAGTTCTATCTCCATATGTAGATTAGAAAAATCTTTCACTGACTATTGAAAAAAGATTAGGCTACGTCGTGGGTTTCATTATCAAACAAATGATGATCAACCAATAAAAAATTATTGATATAAAAAATAATATAAAAATTTAAGTATATTTCTTTGACTTCACCAATTGTGTTGGACCATGGAATAAAATTTAATAGGGGTTTAATGTTAAATAGATGACTATGAGGTGTCACTCTAAAGGGATGGTATGTTGAGAGTTCCTCTCCCAGATAGTACCAAGGTTTTTGCAATCTTTTAGAGTTAATAAATTATCCACTTATAGAATATGTAAATTGATAATCATGATCATTATGTTTCTATGAATTCTCAAGGTCTACCATGATGTTCAATTTATTCTAAAATAGATATTTTTTATTCTTTCTTTATAGTTCATTGAACTATTTATACCTTCATATTTTATTATGTTGAATCATTGGTGACTTGGAGTAACTATAAGGTATAAAATGTTAAAATATTATATTCTAGATATACTTTCTAGTATTCATGTAAAACCCTTATATTTTTAAGAGAACTATATTAAATATCAAATACAATCGAAAATATGGATTCTAAACAAACAATGAACTGCTATTATTTAAATATGACCTTTAAAACATACTTATTAAATTGGAGAGTATGATTAAGATTAACTAATTTAAGAAATTTAAATAAAATAAATACAAAATATAAATATATGTATAAATTCTTAGTAAATAATCCTATAATTTTAGTAAAGTCATTTTAATCTTCAAAAATACATTTTATTCCAAAACGTTTTTATTAATTTTTTTGAGGGAATGTTATAATTATTTCATAGATATTTTCAAAAATAAATTTTAAAAAATTAACATCATTTTTGAAATCATCATATCAAAATTAACATAGGGTGAGTTTTTGAGATTTTTCTAAAATGATTGATTATTCAGTAAATAGTGAAAAATAACATTTTTTTAAATTCTGTAATTTCTTCCCATTAAATCAAGTAATTTAGATGTTACATTATATTTTGTATTTTTAATTAAATTTAAATATAATTTTTATATATATAATCCTGTAATTAATTTAATTTAAACCAATAGATTTCATTTTTTTTGTATATGTTCATTTTTATGCATAAAAACCCAGTTTTTAAAACACTTTTAAGCGCATGAAGTTAAAAAAATTTAATTAGTTAAAATAACACATGATAAGAAATGAATTAATTTAAATTAATTTATTATTTATCAAATTATATTTATTTAAATTCACACAATAATAATTTCTAGTCATAGAGTTAATCTATGATCATTTGTTTTTTAAAAATGAATTTTCTAAAGAACTGCTTTTCATCATGTTTTATAGGTTTAATTTAATGTTACATTCTACCAACTATGTGAATTGAATATTTAAAATCATATTACATAGTAATAATCATCAGGTCTAGAATTAACAAATACTCCCATTTTTTATAATTATGAATAGTAATTGTATTAAATTTTGTTATCATTATAAAGGTTAAATAATGTAATTAAGGGTAAAAGTAATGTTATAAGTACTAAAAGTAACCTTAACACTTTAATTAATTTTATAAGATGATTATGTTTAATAAATAATCATAAAAAATAATTATAACACCCCAAACCCAGTTACCCAGAGTTGGTGTATTATTACATAACATGGTCATGAAAACAAAAGAACAAGTCATGAAAGATAGATTAGTTTATCAGCCTTGGACAGACTACATACATTCATAAATGTTACATTACATCATAAAGTGAAAAACTACAAAATCATCTTGTCTCTACACTCATATCCCCTTATACCATCCCTTCAGTTCAATCATAAAAAACTTTTTCACATCCTGGGAAAAATAAAACATAGAAAGGGGTGAGCTCAGATGCCCAGAAAGGATAACAATATAGCAGAAACTTTCATAAATAAGTATAAACAATTAAGGAAATGTATAACTAAATCAAAAGCCTTTTAAACATGAAATTAAACATAATATAGAATAAATAAAATGAAATAATTCCATTTATTTATTCCCATGGATATTCTACTAATCGAATAATCACATGCAATATCAATAACCACTTTCATAATGATAGAATGCATAATTCCAGACTATCATAACCACGTAGCCAAGGCCTCGTGCCAAGTCTACAAATAAAATTTTATCAAAACCTCATGCCAAGAAACTACTTCCTCTCATGAGACCCACCAATTCATCTAGGAGCTATATCGGGCTCCACCCGTCACTTATTAAGTCCAATGCATTCCTCACATGAACATGTTTAAACATAACATAAACATTCGTATTAAAAATAGCATATGAAATGTCAATACTTTCTCCATAAACCTATAATTTTATAAAAATAACGCATCCACAGTCAAACATATCACAAAACCTTAAATACAATATGGATGTTTTGTATCATAATAATCCAACATCAAATAATCTTAAAATTCATCAAACGATGTTGACATAGATGAAATTAAAACTATTTGAGAGAAATATCTTTTTTTAATCATCTAAAAGTCACATAATTATTAAAGAATAAATTTAATTTAAAAATAAAATTATAATCTTTTAAGGGTATCTTCAATGATTTTATAATGGCGGAAGTAGCCACACCCACCATATAAGTTAAAAAAAGACATTCTTACCTTAATTCTGTCGAAAAGGTTAAAAAGGTCCTTGTTTGAAAATGACGGAAAGATTCCTTTATAAACGTCTTATAAAAAGTCAAATAATTGTATAAATTAATTTAACCCGTATTACGTGAAATATTAAGAAGGTTTTTAAATACATTTTTAGGAAACATGGATGTGGATGATAAAGAGGTCCCAGTAGATAATTACGTACAAACAACCTTAGAAAATGAAGAGATTGTGAAATAAACCATTACCTTGTAATTTTCCTTGATAGAGTTTAGGTTAACATATAGTATTATATTTAAATAATTTTTATTAAATTATGAAAGAATCATATACATAAATATGATATCAGATTTTATCTTTTAATATCGCTTTGTTAATAATATTTTAGTATTATCATCGTTTTGGGTGTTAACTTACTCGTTTTCTTTTATATATTTTCTAACATAAGCCATGTTTTTCATGGATAGGTTGTATCTTATTCATATATAGAATGATATCAAGTCCATAAAAATTATTTTTAATCATAAAATGAGAATTATAGTTGTATGGATACGATGGGGAATGAATCTCATCACATTCGTGGAGATGGTAGTCTGTACGTACGTATGAGTGACAATTTCATTCTTTTGATATTATAATAATATATAATTGGATGGTATATCATATATATAGAATAATTATCATGTTATATTTATTATTTACATAAATTACATATCATTATCATACCCATCCAAATAATAATGTTTTTGAATAACAATTACACCACAACGTGGAGACGGTAAGCCGTACGTACGCACGTATGGTGAAATGTCATTCGATGGATGTATAGAATACTAAATATAGTTGTACCATATTTATAATAACATCATACTTTATATAAGATACTGGTGTTATTATTTTATAAAGGAAATAACCAAGAAATAATATGTTGAAGAAGAAAGGAACATGAAAAAGGGTGGTGAAAACATTACCTCTTCATCAAGTTCTTCCTTTTGATTTGATCAAAAGGTCTCCTTAGTTTGGCTTTCTGATAAAACTAAGGCCTCTAGGATTAAGTTATGGAATTTTAGAGAGTATTTGGGAAAGGGTTGGCCGAACCAAAAGGATTTTAAGGTGTAAATAAATGGTTAGAAGTTGTGTCCTTTTATAAGGGGAAGGAGGGTCTCTTTAGAAAAAACTTAAAGTATTAATTTATAATAAATTCATATTTGGTTTATAATGGCTCCAAAGTATATTATTAAAATTATAAGGTGAGGATGGGTCTAAATACATTCAACCAATATATCTTAGATAGGTTTGGGTCATTATATTAACCTTATCTTTTAGTTTTAACTCTTAGTTAATTAGGTTAACATTTACCATGTCACTTTGTATTTTTATATTTTATAGTTAATAAACATAATATATACTTCCAAGAGACCCCAAAGTGGTCCATTAATGATAAAACTATCATTATATATGTCCTTTTTTAGATCCTTAGATTTTTAGTAATTGAATATTATTTAATAATATAATACTTTTTTTTAAAAACTCATTTATGTCAATTTTGACAATATTTAATAATTGATTTTTTGTTAAAGTCTAAAAAACATTATTAATTCGAAAAAAAATTAATTTAATCAATACTAACATGTCCTATTATCCAATAAAATCAGTGGATGGCATCAAAAATTTAAAATTATATTTATTTTAACTTTTATAATACCAATTATTTGATTCTTTCATAAATAAGGAAAATATTGCATCATTATTGTGTCATAAATAAATTTAATTATTTAATGTCTAAAAATTATAAATAAAATAAAATTTTGTAGGAAATATTTTTATATTTATAATAAATATTTATATTCTAAAATATAACATATATAACCCTATGTAAAAATTTTTTTTCTAAAAGATATATGCTTATGTCATTTTTGTATTTACTTTAACTTAATTAATATAAAGTGTCCTTATCACATACAAGTGGCTCCATGGGGTCCCAAAATCAACCCAAAGATTCGCATGGTCAAAACTGTATCAAAAAATAAGGTTAGGACACGTTTTAGTGTAATTTATTATTATTATAATATTATTTTTTACCCTTATTTACCAGATTTACCCTTAAACCATGGTAAATAACATATTTACCGAAGTAATTATTCCAAATGTCTAAAAATAAATGTTACCTATTTACAAAATTCTGAAATCCTGATTCCAAATATGGAATCCAATTTTCTAAATTCAAAACACTGAAGTGGCAGAAATTAATTTAAAATGAATTTCCATTGTTAAAACAAAAATTGTTTTTTAGGAGATAATAACTATCAAAAGATTGACTCATGTTTATGTCCGGTTTAATTGTGAAATTAAGTCCAATGATCAACATTGTATTTAATAGTAAAAACATAATCAAAATATAATTTAAAACCACTAAAATTCATAATTTATCACTATTAATTATTTTTCCTAAAAAAGTTGTTTTCAATTAAAATTTAGTAATTTTAACAACATATCAAAATATAATTGTTATCTAAAAAATACTAAAATTTCACCATAGGCTAATTTCAAAATTCCAAATCCAATAATTAAGTCCATTTTGAGAGATAAAATATATAAACTTTCAAATAGTGTTTATTACTATTCATAATGGCTATGTTGATTGGTCGGGGTGTGTTAGAATCTCAACGTTGCATACAACACACGCTACTGTATTATTCACGGAGAATCGTACCGTGGAAGCTTGGGGTGTTACATTCTCCTCTCCTTAAAATAATTTAGTCCTCAAAATTTCTTGAATATTATTGCTTAACAATACTCGGGTGGTTCTTCATCATAAGTTCCTTGGGTTCCCACGTTGCCTCTTCCATCTTATGGTTTATCCATAAAACATTTACCAAATAAGTAATCCAGTTTCTCAGAAGTTGTTATCTTGTATCAAGAATCCTGATGGGCTCTTTTCAATAAGGCATATCAGGTTCCAATTATAATTTCTAATAGGTGAGTACATGCGTTGGGTCAGCCATGTATTTTCTCAATAGTGATACGTGGAACACATCGTTAACTTTGGAGAGATTTGGCAGCATTGCCAAACGGTATGCTACAACCCCAATTCGTTCGAGAATTTCGAAAGGTCTGATAAAACTGAGACTCAATTTACCTTTCTAACTGAAACATATAACTCCCTTCCATGGGGATACCTTCAAGAAAACATGATCTCCTACCTACAATTCCTAATCCTTCCTTCGGTTATCGGCATAGCTCTTCTTCCTACATTGAGCTGATTTGAGGTGGTTTTGGATTACCTTTACCATTTCTATCATTCCCTCCACTAGTTCTAGGCCTACAAGTTTTGCCTTACCAACGTCATCCCAACAGGTTGGTGTGCGACATCTGTTTCCGTATAACGCTTCATATGGTGCCATCTTAATACTTGAATGGAAGCTATTGTTATAGGAAAATCCCACCAGAGGTAAATATTGATCCCAAATACCCTAAAAGTAAAGTGAGAATGATATCAACAAGTCTTCTATAGTTTGAATAGTCCTTTATGATTGCCCATCTGTTTGAGGGTGTTAGGCAGTGGTCAATCAAAGTTCAGTATCCAAGGCCTTCTGAAGACTCTTTCAAAATCTTAAAGTAAAACAGGGATCATCATCAGAAACAATCGATAGGGATACTCCATGAGGTATCACAACATCATTAATATATATCCTTTCTAGACGTTCAAGTGGTAAATCTTCCCTTATAGAAAGAAAATGTGCTGACTTGGTAAGACGATCAACAATGATCCATATTGGACTTTTCCTTATAAGAGCCTTTGGTAGTCCCATGAAAAAGTCCATAGCGATATTATCTCATTTACACTTAGGTATGGGAAGAGGCTGCATGACTCATCCAGGATGTTTCCTTCCAGCTTTCACTTGTTTAAAAACCATACATCTTGACACAGAATCAGAAATCTCTCTCTTCATGTTGTCCCACAAAAAATTTTCCTTCAAATCTCTATACATTTTGGTGTTCCTAGAGTGTATAGAGAAATTGGAACTATGAGAATTTTCCAACAATTACCATTTTAGAACAAGAATTTCAAGAACACAATGTATCTACCCAAATTTTAATATTCCATCTTCATACACAAATTCACTCAATCTCCCATCATTCACAGCTTTAATCTTCTTTTGAAATTCTTCATCATCAGTCTGAGAACTCTTTATCGATTCTTGTAAAGATGGTTTGGCAACCATTTGAAAAAGTATCGATGTTTCACCTTCCATTGTAATTCCCATATACATCTTCGCTAGATCAATTAAAATTGGATCCCTTTCAATTCTCATCACATTCAAAAATCCATGATCCTTTCTGCACAAAGCATCTTCCACCTTATATTCCTTTCACGGGTGGTAGTGTATCGTGAAATCATAATCCTATAGTAGTTCAAGCCATCTCCTTTTCCTCACATTGAGTTCTTTCTGTGAAAAAATATACTTGAAACTCTTATTATCAATATATATCTCACATTTTTCACCATAGAGATAATTTCTCCATATCATCAAAGTAAATATTATAGTAGCTAACTCAAGATCATGAGAAGGATAGTTTTTCTCATTAATTTTCAGATATCGTTATGCATAGGTAATAATTCTATCATTCTTCATAAGGACACAACCAAGACCTTTATTCGATGAATCACTATAAATGATGAACCCATCATTCCCCGATGGTAGAGTCAATATTAGATCTTTGACCTATCTTCACTTCAGTTATTCAGAACATTATTCACACTGATTTGTACAAACAAATTTATCCCTTTTACGTGTGAGCTTCGTGAATGGGTTATCCAAACAGGCAAAATTCTAGAAAAACGTCGATAATAACCTGCTAAACCAATAAAACTGCATACCTCGATTATAATCGTTGGTGATGGACATTATTGGATTTATATTATCATATATAGATCAAAAGAGATTCAATCCATAGAGAAAATATTGCCAGGAAATGAAATCTCTTGAATCTAGAATTCACATTTGCAAAACTTCCCATATAATTCATGTCTTCTAAGAGTTTTAAATATAATGCACAATTGATTTTCATGATCATTGTAGCTTATGGAGTATACCAAGATATCATAAATAAATACCACTATAATGTCATCATGATATTCCTGGAAAATTCTGTTCATTAGATCCATGAAAACAGAGTGTGCATTAGTCAGCCCAAAAGCCATTACTGTAAACTCATAATTCCCATACCTTGTTCGAAATGTTGTCTTTAGATTGTCTTCCATATTCACACACAACTGATGGTATCTATATCAAAGGTCAATCTTCGAAAAGTATTGAGCTCTAAGCAGTTGGTCAAATAAATCATCAATGCGAGGTAGGGGATACTTGCTCTTTATTGTTATAGCATTTATCTCTCTGAGGTCGATACATAACCTCATAGATCCATTTTTTTTTGACAAAAAGAACAGGTGATCCCCATGGAGAAATACTAAGATGAATAAATCCATTATTACTCAATTCCTCTAGTTTTTTAATTAGTTCAACTAATTACACAGTGGCCATTCTATAAGGGGTCTTCGATATAGGCCTTGATCCAGGAATTAAATCAATGGAAAACTCAAATTCTCATTCTAGAGGATGTCCAGGTAAATCTTCCAGAAACACATCTACATATTCATTCATAATAGGTACATCCTCTATTTGAACATTCTGTTCCTCACCCAAAGTCATTTCATCCTATTCCTCCCCAATAAATGAATCTAGTTGAGCTACTGAGGGTGGATGTAGATAAGAATTTGGTGACGATGATTCTGCTCTAAAGATAAGGTGTTCCTTATCATCATCATCAAAAATCATAACCTCCTTCTTCTTACAATAAATATTCACATCATGGTCTGAAAGCCAATCCATACCGAGGATTATATCAAACTCAATCATAGATATGACGATGAGATCAGTAGTTAAAGAACATTTATGTACTCTAATGGGGACTGATTCACAGAACATTATTGCAATGATACTTCCCTAAAGAGTTTTAACTGACAAATCTCTTGTTAAATCAAATTGTAAATATCTAATTTTCTTAGCAAACTGGGAAGATATGAATCAATGTGATGTTCTAGAATAAAGTATAGTATTTCCTAAACTTGAGGAAACCTTTATGTTACCTTCCACCATGCCTTTTGGAGTTTCAACCTCAATAGTAGTGATAGCATAAGCTTGGCCTTGATCCCTTGGCCTTCTCTGAGGTATGTTCCCCTGACGCTTAGGAAATTCATTTGCATAATGTCCCATATCTCTACAATTATAACATTCCATGTTGACAACAACTCTCTTTCCCTTGCAATCATAAGTTTGGTTGACATTCTTACCACAATTGTAATAGACTCCCATTCCCTTCAAGCCAGTACCAGGGTGTTTCTTCCCACATTTACTATAGGATGGATAATCAACTTTTCCCTTCTTCCCTTTATTTCCATTTCTAGAGTGGTCATCTGATCTCTTCTTCTCATGCTTTTCCTTAAAGTCGTAAGACGTAGCAAATTAATTTTCTATCTTGATAGCACATGAGATAATATCTTCATATGATGAGAAAGATTGTGAGACTAATGTTCGATGGAGATACAGTTTTAAATCACCAAATAAATGATCAATATTACTTCTTGTGTTATGTACATAATCTGCTGCATGCCTCACTAACCTTGTAATGTTATCCTCATACTTTGTGACATTCTCACCCTACTTTTTCCTCAGACTCAAATCTTTCCTTTCCATATCTCCTCAATGGTCATAAGGAATGTATTTTTCTATGAAAAGCACTATGAACTCCCTCTGTTCTATATTTGATACTTCATCATCTTCCTTCATGTTTTTTTATCAATGACCACCATTGATCAGCATCTCCAGTGAGGTGATAAACTGCCATGACAACTTTTTCCCTTTCAATACTCCACAAAGCCTGATATATTTTCTCTATGGAATTTATCCATTGCTCAGCTACTAATACATTTTTACTCCCAATAAATATTGGTGGTTGCTACCTCAGGAAGCGATCTAACATTGATCCTCTATGCTACGGATTAGGGTGGTCCATACGGGTAAGGTTATTATTCATAACCTGAGTGAGTTGTCCCAGTATGGTGATTAGCTGATCATCACTAGTTGCATCAGCATCTCCACTATAATTATCTTGAGCCGGAGGGCAATCCATACATGGAGTGCATGCATTGATACGATTTCCATTCCTTCCACTAGGAATCATTTCAAAACGATGGAAAAAACTAGATCAATTTATGAATCAAAATACATAAATCTATACTTGTAAAACACATAACATAAATTGAACTATTTATGGATATAATCCATAATCATAAAAAAATGTTTTCTTTGAGGAAGGCTCGTTGTCGTGCACCAGTTCCCGTTCGAGTCTAGCTCAAAGTGGTGTTTTCGGGTTTTAAACCTAGCTACATCAATGCCATATCCACCTCTACCTGCTCGTATCCAGACAGGGATGTATTGCTCGTAAAACACAAAAAATCTCTACAATACCAAAATTTTAGGAAGTTCATCTATACCAATCGTCAATGTCCATCTTATGTCTGTGTGCTCTAATCAGAGTTTATCTAAATCTATTTTTCAAGGTTTGTACTAAACTCCCTCTGATACCAATTATAATGCCATGACCCCAGTTAACCAGAGTCGGTGCATTATTACATAACATTGGCATGATCACAAAAGATCAAGTCTCGAAAGATAGATTAGTTTAGTAGCCTTGGAAACACTAGATACATTCATATATGTTACATTACATCATAATGTGAAATACTAAAATAGAAACTTGTCTCCACACTCATATCCCCTTATATTATCCCTACATGTCATTTATAAAATACTTCTTTACATCCTGGGAAAAATAAAACACTGAAAGGGGTGAGCCCAGATTCCCAGTAAGGATAACAATATAGCAGATACCTTTATAAATACGCATAAGCATTTAAGGCAATGTATAACTAAAACAAAAGCCTTTTAAACTATAAATTCAGCATATAATTGAAGAAATAAAATGAAATAATGCCATTTACTTATTCACATGGATATTCTACTAACTGAATAATCACTTGAAATATCAATAACCTCTTTTATAATGATGGAATGCGTAATGCCAGACTAACATAACCATGTAGCCAAGGCCTCGGGCCAAGGATACAAATAATAGTTTGTCAAGGCCTGGTTCCAAGACACTAGTTTGTCTCATGAGACCTACTGATGCATCGAGGAGATATAGTAGGCTCCACCCATCACTTATTAAGTCCAATGCATTCCTTATATGAACAGGTTTAAACATAACATAAACATTCGTATTAAAACTAGCATACGAAATGTCAATACTTTCTCCATAAACCATGAATGGTATAAAAAATAACACATCCACAGTCAAACATATCACAAAACCTTCAATAAAATATGGAAGTTTTGTATCATAATAAACCAACTTCAAATAAACATAAAATCAATCAAAGGATGTTGACATAGATGAAATCAAAACTATTTGAGAGAAATATATCTTTTTATTTTGAAATCATTTAAAAGAAACGTAATTATAAAAGAAAAAATTTATTTTATAAATATTCTTATAATCATGTAAAGGAATATTCAATGATTTTAAAACGGTGAAAAATAGCCGCAACCGCAGTATAAGTTTAAAAAATACATTCTTACCTTAATTCTGTCGAAAAGGTTAAAAAGGACCTTGTTTGGAAAAAAATGGAAAGATTCCTTTATAAACATGTTATAAAAAGTCAAAAAATGGTATAAATGACTTCAACCCATATTTTGAAAAATAGTAAGAATGTTTTTAAATACATTTTTAAGAATCATGGATGTGGATGATAAAGAGGTCCCAGAAGATAATTATGTATAAACAACCTCAGACAATGAAGAGATTGTGAAATAAAACCTTACCTTGTACTTTTCCATGATATAGTTTAGGTTAACCTCATGTATTATAGTTAAATCATTGTTATTAAATTATAAAAGAATCATATACATAAATATGTTATCATATATGATCTTTTAATATTTTTTTGTTAATAATATTTTAGTATTATCATCATTTTGGGTGTTAACTTACTCGTTTTCTTTTATAATTTTTGTTACATAAGCCATGTTAGTTATGGATATATTGTATCTTATTCATATCCAAAATGATATCAAGTACTTAAACATTATTTTTAATCATAAATGAGAATTATAATTTCTTGGATACGATGGGGAATGAATATCTTTGCATTCGTGGAGATGGTAGTCCGTACGTACGCACAAAAGACAATATCATTCTTTTGTTATTAAAATAATATATAATTGGATGTTATATCATATATTATGAATACTTATCATGTTATATTTATTATTTACAACAATTACATATCATTATCATACCCATCAAAATAATAATGTTATTGAATAACTATTACACCATGATGTGGAGACGGCAAGCCGTACATACACACGTATGGTGACATGTCATTCAAAGGATAGATAGAATACTGAATATGGTTGTAATATATTTATAATAACATCAAAGTATATAGAATATACCATATTTATTATTTTATAAAGGAAATAACAAATAATGAAGAAGTTGAAGAAGAAAGGAACTCGAAAAAGTGTGGTGAAAACATTATCTATTCTTCGGGTTCTTCTTTTTGATTTGACCAAAAGGGCTCCTTAGGATGGCTTTATGATTAAAATAAGGCATCTAGGTTTATGTTAGGGAATTTTATAGAGTATTTGGGCAGGGTTTGGATGAACTAAAAGGCAGTGAAGGTGTGAAGAATTGGTTATAATCTGTGTCCTTTTATAAGGGGGAGGAGGGGCTCTTTAGGAAAAACTTAAATTATTAATTTATAATAAATTAATATTCAGTTTATAATGGCTCCAAAGTGTATTATTCAAAGAATAATGTGGGTATGGGTCGAAATCCATTCAACCAATATATTTTATACAGGTTTGGGTCATTATATTAACCTTATCTTTTAGTTTTAACTCTTAGTTAATTAGATTGACATTTACCATGTCACTTTGTATTATTATATTATATTGTTAATAAACTTGCTATATACATCCAAGTGACCCTAAGTGGTCCATTAATGAAACACCTATTATGATATAAGTCCTTTGTCTGATATATAGATTTTTAGTAATATAATATCAATTAATTATATAATACTTGTTTTAAAAACTCATTTCTGTCAATTTTGACAATATTTAATAATTGATTTTTTGTTAAAGCCATGAAAACATTATTAATTAGAACAAAATTCATTTAAGAAATCTTGACATGTCATATTAACCAATAAAATTTGATGATGGCTTCAAAACATTGAAATTATATTCATTTTAACTTTTATAATACCAATTATTTGATTCATTCATTAATAAGGAATATACTGCATTATTATTGTGTCATAAATAAATTTAATTATTAAATGTATAAAAATTATATATAAAATAAAATTATGTAGGAAATAGTTTTATATTTCTAATAAATATTTATAGTAAAAAATATATCATTTATAACTCTATGTAAAAATTTGTTTTCTAAAAGATATATGTTTCTGTCATTTTTGTGTTTACTTTAACTTAATTAATATAAAGTGTCTTTATCACCTATAAGTGGCTCCATAGGGTCCCAAAATTTACCCAAAGACGACCATGGTCAGACATGTATCAACCAATAAGGTTAGGACATGTTTTAGGGTAATTTTTTATTATTATAATATTATTTGTTACCCTTATTTACCAGATTTACCCTTTAACCATGGTAAATAAAATATTTAACAAAGTAAATATTAAAAATGTGTAAAAAAAGTTAACTATTTACACAATTTAGAGATCCTAATTACTAATATGCAATCCATTTTTCTAAATTCAAAACACAGAAGTGGCATAAATTAATTTAAAATTAATTCTAGTTGTTAAAACAAAAAGAGTGTTTTTAAGAGATAATAACTATTAAAAGATTGACACTTGTTTATGTCTGGTTTAATTGTAAAATTATGTCCAATGACCAAAATTGTATTAAATGGTAAAAAAATATTCTAAATATAATTTAAAACCACTCAAATTAATGATTTATCACTATTAATTATTCTGATTAAAAAAGTTGTTTCTAATTAAAATTTAGTAATTTTCATTATTCATCAAAATATAAAAGTTATCCGAAAAGTACCAAAATTTTAACCTAGGCTAATTTCAATATTATGAATCCAAAAATGAAGTCCATTTTTAGAGTTGAAATGTATAAAATTTGAAATAGTGGATATTACTATTCATAACGGCTACTTTTATTGGTCGCGGTGTGTTAGAATCTCAAAGTTGCATACAACACATGCTACTGTATTATTCAATGAGAATCATACCGTGGATGTTTGGGGTGTTACATTCTCCACTTCATCAAATAATTTCATTCTAGAAATTTCTAGAATATTATATCTTAAAAAGACTCTAGTGTTTCTTCATCATAAGTTCCTTGGGTTCCCACGTTGCCTCTTCCATATCTTGGTTTCTCCATTAAACCTTTACTAGAAGAGTCATCCGGTTTCTCAGAACTAGATCTGTTGTATCAATAATCCTGATGGGCTATTCACAATAAGATAGATCAGGTTCCAGTTCAAATTCCTCATAAGTGAGTACATGCGTCGGGTCATGCATATATTTTCTCAATAGTGATACGTGGAACACATCCTGAACGTTTGAGTCATTTGGAGGCATTGGAAAATGGTATGCTACAACCCCAATTCGTTCTAGAAGTTTGAAAGGTCTAACGTACCTGGGACTCAATTTAACTTTCTTACCAAAACCTATAACTCCCTTCCATGGAGATAACTTCAAGAAAACATGATATCCTACCTGAAATTCCAAATCCTTCCATCAGTTGTCGGCATAGCTCTTCTGCCTACATTGAGATGATTTGATGTTTTTTTGGATTACCTTTACCTTTTCCATCCATTCCTCCACCAGTTATGGGACTTCAAGGTTTCTCTCACCAATGTCATCCCAACAGGTTGATGTGTGACATCTCTTTCTGTATAACATTTCATATGGTTCAATCTGAATACTTGAATGGAAGATACTGTTAAAGGAAAATCCCACAAGAGGTAAATATTGATCTCAAATATCCTGAAAGTCAAGTGAGAATGATCTCAACATGTCTTCTAAGGTTTTAATTGTCTGTTATGATTGTCCATCAGTTTGTGGGTGGTAGGCAGTGCTCAAAGGAAGTTCAGTATCCAAGGCCTTCTTAATACTCTTCTAGAATCGTGAATTAAAACGGGGATCATGATCATAAACAATCGGTAGGGGTACTCCATGATGTCTCACAACTTCATTGTATATAGCCTTTCTAGATGTTCAAGTAGTAAATCTTACCTTATAGCAAGAAAATGTGCTGAATTGGTAAGACGATCAACAATGACCCATATTGCATCGTTCCTTCTGAGAGTCTTTGGTAGTCCCATGAAAAATTCCATAGTGATATTATCCCATTTCCACTCAGGTATGGGAAGAGGTTACATGACTCTTCCGAGCTATTGCCTTCCATCTTTCACTTGTTGACAAATAGTACATCTTGACAGAAAATTAGAAATCTCACTCTTCATGTTGTCCCACAAAAAATGTTCCTTCCAATCATTATACAATTTGGAGCTCCCAGGGTGTATAGAGAAATTGGAACTATGAGCATCATCCAAAAATTCCATTTTTAGATCAAGTATATTGTGAACACATACTATGTTCCAAAATTTCAAAATTCCATCTTCATACCCAATGTCACTCAATCTAATCTTCTTTTGAAATTCTTCATCATCATTCTGAGAACCCTTTATCCTTTCTAGAAAAGATGGTTTGGAAACCATTTTAAAATGTATCAATTTTTCACCTTCTATGGTAATTTTCATATCCATCTTCAATTGATCCATGAAAATAATATCCCTTTCAATTCTCATCACGTTCAAAAATCCTTGATCCTTTCTTCTCAAAGCATCTATAACCTTATTTTCCTTCCCTGGGTGGTAGTATATCGTGCAATAATAATCCTTGAGTAGTTCAAGCCATCTCTTTTGCCTCATGTTGAGTTCTTTCTGTGAGAAAATATACTTCAAACGCTTATGATTGGTATATATCTCACATTTTTCACCATATAGATAATGTATCTATATCTTCAAAGAAAAGAATACAACATCTAACTCAAGATCATGAGTAGAATAGTTTTTCTCATGAATTTTCACCTGTCGTGATGTATAGGCAATAACTCTATCATTCTCCATAAGGGCTCAAGCAAGTCCTTTCTTCGATGCATCACTATAAATAATGAACCCATCATTCCCTGATGGTAGAGTTAAAATAGGAGCATTGAATAATATTCTCTTCAGTTCATCAAAACATTATTCAATCCCTTTTGTCCAAACAAATTTACCCCCTTTACGTGGGAGCTTCGTTAATGGGTTAGCCATCCAGGAAAATTTTGGACAAAACATCGATAATAACCTCCAAAACCAATAAAACCGTGTACCCCAGTTATACTCATTGTTGTTGGATGTTCTTGGATTACTATTGTCTTAGAAGGATCAATAGAGATTCCATCCTTAGAGACAATATGGCAAAGAAAAGAAATCTCTAGAAGAAAGAATTCACACTTGTTAGAATTCCATATAATTCATGTCTTCTCAGAGTCTTCAATATAATACACAAGTGATTTTCATGATAATTTTATATTTTAGAGAATACCAAGATATCATCAATAAATACCACTAAAAAAGTCGTCAAGTTATTCCTTGAAAACTCTGTTCATTAGATCCATGAAAACAGAGGGTGCATTAGTCAGCCTAAAAGGCATTACTATAAACTCGTAATGCCCATACCTGGTTCGAAATGCTATCTTCAGAATGTCTTCCCTATTGACACACACCTGATGGTATCCATATAAAATGAAAATATTTTTAAAATAACTGAGCTCCATTCAGTTGGTCAAATAATTCATCAATGCGAGGTAGGGAACACTTGTTCTTTATTGTTATAGCATTGATCTCCATGTAGTCGATACATAACCTCATCGATCCATCTTTCCTTTTAACAAAAAGAACAGGGGATCCCTATGGAGAAACACTAGGGTGAATAAATCCCTTATTACATAATTACTCTAGTTGTTTCATTAGATTAATTAATTCCACAGTGGCCATTCTGTAAGGGGTCTTCGATATAGGCCTTGATCCAGGAATTAAATCAATGGAAAACTCAACTTCTCATTATAGAGGATGTCCACGTAAATCTTCCAGAAACACATCTTCATATTCTTTCACTATAGATACATCCTCTATTTGATCATTCCTTTCCTCACCCACAGTCATTTCATTCTCTTCCTCCCTAATAATTGAATTTAGTTGAGCTACAGGGGGTGGATCTAGATAATATTTAGGTGGTGACAATTCTGCTCTAAAGATAAGGTGTTACTTATCATCAGCATCAAAAATAGTAACCTCCTTCTTATTACAATAAATCTTTACATCATGGTCTGAAATCCAATCCATACTGAGGATTATATCAAACTAAATCATTGGTATGATAATTATATCAGCGGATAAAGAACAATTATGTGCTCTAATGGGGACTGATTCACAAAACATTGTTGCAATGATACTTCCATTATGAGTTTTAACTGACAAATCCCTTGTTAAATCAAATTGGAAATATCTAATTTTTTTAGAAAACTGGGAAGATATGAAACAATGCGATGATACAAAATCAGATAAATCATTTTATAAACATTAGGAAACTATTAAATTACCTGCCACCATGTCTTTCATAGTTTCAACCTTAGCAGTAGTGATAACACAAGCTTGGACTTGATCCCTTGGCCTTTTCTGAGGTAATTTCCCTTGATTCTTAGGACATTTATTTAAAAAATGTCCCATATCTCTACAATTATAGCATTCCTCATTGACAGAAAATCTATTTCCCTTGCAATCACGAGTTTGGTGTCCTTTTTCACCACACTTGTAACAGACTCCCATTCCCTTCAAGAAAGTACATGGGTGTGTCTTCCAACATTTACTGTAGGATGGATAATAAACTTTTCCCTTCTTCCCTTTATTTCTATTTCTAGAGTGGTCAGTAGATCTCTTCTTCTCTTTATTTTCATTAAGGTCGTAAGACTTACCGAATTACTTTTCTGTCTTGACAGCACATGAGACAATTCTTTCGTAGGATGAGAAATATTGTGAGACTATTGCTCGACAGAGAAACGGTTTTATCCAATCAAATAAATGATCAATATTACTTCTTGGGTTACATATATAATCTAATACATGCCTCACTAACCTTGTAATTTTATCCCCATACTTTACGACATTCGCATCCTCCTTTTTCCTTAGACTTAGAAATCGCCTTTCCATATCTTCTCGATGGTCATGAAGAAAGTATTTTTCTAAGAAAAGCACATAGAACTACCTCAATTACATATTGTATAATTAATCATCTTCCTTCATGTTTTGTATCAATGAACACCATTGATCAACATCTCTAGTGAGGCAATAAACTGCCATGACAACTTTTTCCCTTTCACTACTCCCCAAAGCCTGAAATATTTTCTCCAGGGAACTTACCCATTCTTAGCTACTAATGGTTTTGTAATCCCTTTTAATGTTGTTGGTTTATTCCTCCTGAAGAGATATAACATTGATCCTCCACGATGTGGATCAGGGTTCTATATACAGGTAAGGTTATTATTCATAACCTGAGTGAGTTGTCCCAATATGGAGATTAGCTGATTAGCACCCGTTGAACCACTAGTTACACAATAAATATCTTGAACAGGAGGGAAATCCCTACAAGGAGTGTGTGAATTTATATGGTTTCCATTACTTCCAATAGGCACCATTTATAAACAATGGCATAAAATAGATTAGTTTGTGAATCAAAATACATAAATCCATACTTGTAAAACACTTAACCATAATTGAACTATTTATGGATATAATCCATAATCATAAAAAAATGTTTTCATTGAGGAAGTATATACTCATAAACCCTTCATAATGGATTGTAAAGAAAATAAGAATTATCCTAAGCATATACCCTAGGAGTGTCGTAACCAATAGTGCAGCAGTCCCATTTCCATCCCCCAGTTCCCATTCGATCCTAGCACAAAGCGGTGTTTTTGGGTTTTACCACTAGGTACATCCATGCCAGAGTCACCTTTACCTACTCGTATCCATACCGGGATGTATTGCTCAGAAAATTCTCAATATTTCTAAAATACCAAAATTCTAGGAAGTTCTTATATACTAATCCACAATTTCCATCTTAGGTTCATGTTCTCTATTCAGAGTTTATATAAATCTTACTTCCAATGTTTATACTAAACATCCTCTGATAAAAAATGTAACGCACTGACCCCAGTTACCCAAAGTCGGTGCATTTTTAAATAACAATGGCATGATCAGAAAAGATCATGTCTCAAAAGACTGATTAGATTAGTAGCCTTGGAAACACTAGATAAAATCATAAATGTTACATTACATCATAAAGGCAAAAACTACAACAACATCTTGTCTCCACAATAATATCCCCTTATACTATCCCTACTGGTCATTCATAAAATACTTCTTCAAATTATAGGATAAATAAAACATAGAAATTAGTGAGCTCAGATGCACAGTAAGGATAACAATATAGTGGAAACTTTCATAAATAAACACAAAAATTTAAGGCAATGTATAACTAAAACAAAAGCCTTTTAAACTTGAACTTCAGCATAATATGGAAGAAATAAAATGAAATAATTCCATTGAATTATTCACATGGATATTCTACTAATCTAATAATCACATGAAATATCAATAACCACATTCATAATGATTGAATGCATAATTTCCAAACTATCATAACTACATAGACAAGGACTCGTTCCAAGAATACAAATAAGATTTTGTCAAGGACTCATGAAAAGACACTAGTTTGTCTCATGAGACCTACTGATGCATCTAGGAGCTATAGAAGGCTCCACCTATCACATATTAAGTCCAATGCATTCCTCATATGAACATGTTTAAAAATAACATAAAAATTCGTATTAAAACTATCATAATAAATGTCAATACATTCTCTATAAACCATGAATGGTATAAAAATAACACAACCATAATCAAACATAACTAACATTCATGATGAGTCAGACTCAATCTAAGAGACTTTATTTTAAAAATATTCTTTTAATGTTTCCCTTAAAAATATTTTTTCCTTCCATATTTATCTTAATATGAATTTTTAAACAAATTATTATTTATTCCTATATGTATTAAACATATAATTCAAGATCATAAATAAATTTCATTAAAAAATTTAAAAATAAATATATTTATATTTTTCTGTAAGGGGAACTTTACATAAAAAACCTTGTTATAATTAATTTAAGGGTTTATTTTATAAATAATTTTATTCCATGTACATATTTTTAAAATTATTTTATAAATGTATTTATATGAAAATAAATAAATTACAAAGGGAAATTTTTACCTTTTTTTTACTATCATTCAATAGATTTCAAAAGAAATATTTTTTATTTTATAAGGAATATTTTTACTATCATTAAAAAAAATTGAATGTTCTATTTTAATGTATATGATGAAAATGAATTTTCTTGCCACTCTAAATTTTATTTTTTGTTTGGATTAAATTATAAGATTCTATGTATTATTTAATAAAAAATAATATTTATTTTTTTGGGAATTTTATTTTTGAAATATTGTTTTTAGAATGGAAAGGGTTTTCAGTATTTGATAGTGTTTTAATTATGGGTTCAAAGGAGTTTTCCAGGGGTTTAATAATAAAAAGGATAAATATTAATTTTTTAGTCATTATATTGTCATTAATTTTTTTTATTATTATGGGTGAGCCTGATATATCTCATAAATATGGGTGATTCTGATATTGTTTATATGATGGGTGTGCCTAGATATTTCCCCATCACATTGGGTAATGATTATGTTCCCTAGAGAATTTTGTTTGATATGGGTCGTATTGTTAATCCATTTATATGTTTTATTGTAATGGTTCTATTAATATAGATTCCCAAGTCACTTACATGACTTTTATATTATTTTAATGAGTTTTCATTGAAATTGTTTGATTCAAAAGGTAAGATAATGATATTTTAAAAAACAATTATTCACATTTAGTGTAGAAACATATCATATAAGAAAATTTTTTTCTTGAGTTTTATTTTATTTTTATAAGAAACCGTCATGGAAGTTATTTTGACCTTCTGTTTTATTTTTATGTGTTTTACAAAATAAATTGGGTAGTAAATATGATTTCATTTAAGCTTAATTTTTATAGGAAAAAACTTTTTATGATCTCATAGTTTTAAAATAAAATAACAAGTTTCATTATTTTTTTTATTCTACAATGAAATTTTTCATTATAACATGATTTTAATTTTTTTTCATTTTTTACAGATTTGTAGAAACAAATAATAAATAATGTTGAAAATTTCAATGATTTACCATGAAAATTAAACATGACTTTTAAATTTTTTTATTTATGCTGGAAAAATGGATAATATGATGAAATCTTAAAAAATTATTGTACAGGTTTGTTATGAAAAATTTATAAAATAACTATATAAAACTAAAAACATGAAAATATCATTGAAATGAAATAAAGTGAGATATTTCATAAAATGAAAATTATGGGTTCAATAAGGATTGAGTCCTTATAGTTGGTATCCTGGGGATTTTTAGATAACTTTGTTGGTTTGAATGTTTCTATGTCAGATTAAATATAGGGTTATGGATACCATCTTGGGTTTATAATTTTATGGTTTATCATATTACAAAAATTTTAGACACTACTTTTTAGGTTTTGGGTGACATCAGTCATGCTCCTGGGCGGCTCTAAGGCAAGCACCATCTCTATCTTTTCCAGATCCACAACAACTCCAGCTTCTGAGATGACTTGTCCCAGAAAGTGGACATCTCAAATTCAAAACTGACACTTCGTGATCATTCCCTAGTGTTTTTTCTCTTGAAGTGTATCCAGGACAATCCACATGGGTGAAGCTTGCTCCTCCTCTAACACCGAGTATACGAAGATGTCATCAATGAAGACCACAAAAAAATGATAATGTTAAGGCTTGGAGATCCTGTTAATGAGTCCCATGAACACTACTGGGGAATTGGTCATGCCGAATGGAATCACCATGAACTCATAGTGGCTATACTTGTACCTGAATGTTGTCTTCAGTACATCCTCATCCTTTACCTGAAGCTAGTGATAACTTGATCGGAGGTTTATCATTGAGAACCACTTCGCCCCCTTCTGATAGTTGTAGGGATCATTGATTCTTAATAGTGGATCTGTTTTCTTCACGATCACCTAGATCGGGTATTTTATGTCCCTGAACAAACTCAAACACTCATCTTACTACATGGAAAAAAGAACTGGGGTTTCCCATGGTGATACGATGGGCCTTACGAACCCCTTCTTCTGTGTGTCCTCTAGTTGTACCCTCACCTCGTGATTTTCATTGGAGCCATTCGATATTTTGGTGTTGATATCGATTCCATCCTAAGTATCAGGGCAATGAAAAATTAAACATACCTAGTACGAGGTATTCCAAGAATAATTTCAGGAAAAATATCCTCATACTCATCCACCACTATAGGAAAACATGGACTCCTCTCATCCACTGTACCAATGGTGAGCCTAGACAAATGGTGAGTGATCAACTTCAACGTCCTCTAAGAAAGTATGTCATACACAATAAGGGTTTCCTTATTGTCAATGAAAGAAAACCTGGTCCTATCTCCACAGATACACCACAATGTAGTCAGAAGTAGTGGTTTTTCCCTTGAAGATGTGGTGGCCCTACTTGATGGGTGAATGATTTACAATCTACTCTGATCACATGAATCATTGGTAAATATTCTCCCTGAAGGACGTAAAATTGATACAAAAATGATGGTTAGAGGTACTCTAGGACTATAAATTTGAGATAGTCTAGACTATTGTGAAATAGAATGTGGTAGCAGACACGCTCAGCAAGAGGCCGGACGCGACATCCAGTCGTGTCCCATCTAGGAGGATGAACTAGCCTACCCTGGTAGATCGGGCGAGGCGCGAGCCCCCCCTTAGGTCAGACCCTCCCTAGTGGGCCAGACCAGCGCTACCGAGCCTAACTCTCACTACCGGGTTGGGCCTGACCCATGCTAGACCGTACCCGAGTTGGGTTGGTGGAACCCAGACCGGGTTGGACCGGGTTGGTCTGATTGGGTCAGACCGAACCTAGAACCAAGTAATTAATGTTATTTTGGGAGCTATTTTCTACTGGGTTTGTGTATATTCAACTATTAGATTCAATGTGAATGATTATTCAGAATAATGTTGTTACATTGTTTGGGACGTAAGAGTAATGGTATGAGATAAAATTTTAGGTCAAAAATCTATTTATAATTTATTTTATTTTGGTTATTTTTGAGGATTTAATCATCAATGTATTATAAAAATAATATAGGCAATTTATTTTTGTTGAACATTTTCATTTTAACAGGAAATAATTAATTTTTTTTAATTATGTTCTTTGATAAAAATTAGAAATATTTTATCAAGATAAAATGAACTTAATCCCACATAAAATTATTATCACATATAACTAATTTAATAATCACTACCATAGGAAAGCGTGTTCAAATGATTTTGAAAATTTTTGAATGACCAAATAACCTTCAGGAAACTACTTCATCTATCCAACACTTTTTATTTCTTCAAAATTTATATTGACCATTCTCTTTATTTTATTTTATTTTTAAATATTATCTCATCCATCTCATTAGAAGAGGTAAATAACACTATGAACTTCATTATTTATTTTATGAAGATATAGTATTCATGTTGAAAGATGATGTGGGTATCATCAACATAAATGAATACCATGATTTATGGATTAATGTATGAATTGATTTCTTATATTATATATATGAAATATTATTTGGAAGATATAGATGATTCAGAAGGACATTTTTCATATCTTGGATTCGAAGGAGTAATGTATTAGGGAATTAGATGAAAAATAAAACGATTAAAAGTTTTTGAAAAATGATGAATAATGGATGTGCTAATGTATTGAGTTTTAAAAAGTCCAATGGGGTTGAATATTATCAATGATATCTGATATATTATAAATATCATGATAATCATGGAACACCAAAGAATTATTATACAGTATTTTTTTATTCAAAATTTAAAATATATTTTACATGGAATTGATACTGTTGAAAAGAGGCGTAGTGAAACGGTTCTAATTTTTTGGAGAAATTTATTGAGTCTTCATTGATGTTTTATGCATATGTAACCTTTAAGATTATCTTATTATTAGTTAAATATTATTTGAGGAATAATTGATTTACATTTTATGATCATAATTTTATAGATATTCAAAACCATTAGTTTTTATATGATCCTTTCTAATTAAGGTTATTTTTATGGATGTTAAGCATATTTATAGGGATTTTATAAGAATTATATTAATATAGTTTTAGGAATAATGAAAACCTGACACAATTATAAATGAAGTGTGTCATGAACCCACAACTAAAGGGTGAAAGAGGTAAAATACTTACCATTGGCCAACATGTTGAATTAGTTATTACAACATTATTGTTAATTGATGTTAAATATAAATATTAAGTTACTGTTGGGAACATATTTTTTATCTCATAGATAACTATGGGATTGAAAAGTGATTTGGTTATTAATTGATTAATGTTATTTTAGAATACGCTCACCATTTTTAGAACCATATATTATTAAAGTAAATATAATATTGAGGGATCTAATTTAATGATTAAAAGTAGACATATATTTTTGAACAATATATGAACTTAATATGGATTTATAGTGATTTAGGTTATTTATGGAAATTATTAGCATGTCTTGGAGGTTATATGATTAGGGAATATACATTTTTTAGTATGAGAAATTAAGAGTGATTGCTGTTATTTATTAATAAATTTTAAGTTTATATTGGAGGAATATGTGATAAAATAATTCTAATCCTTGGGTTTCAATATTATTCTATAACATTTTGAATAATTTTAATATTAATTATTTTTATAATGATCTATGTGGAAAATTGTGGTTTATTAAAGAGGTGTTGGTGTTTAATGTTGTTTTTACTCATATGAAGGTTTATTTATTTGTGTAATTTTCTTACATTATGATAAAAATTTCAGTTTTAGTTAATATCTTAAGAAAATATGAATAATTTGTGATCCTTTTATGGAATTATGTTATCTGTTTGATGTTATTTTTCGTGTTATGGACATAAAATAATTCATCATGAATAATCATCATTCAGAGGAATAGACTATATTATCGTAGAAATTGATTAGGATTAAATTCTAGTCCTTAAGTTAGTATATTTTTCTTATGTTCTTAGTCTCGATGTACATGTATTATTAAAATATTTTTAATGGTCTTGAAATTAAAATTTTATCATATTAACATCATTTATGATAAATCAATGGCCTTTTTCACACCACTTCTGTTAATTGTTTTATGGTCATTAAATTTATCTTAATGAATCAATTTCTATTGATTAATGAACTATGTCTCTATCCATTATTAATTATACATTAAAATTTTCTTCAATTACTATATTTTCACTTCCACCAATGTTTTCCTATTTTTAATCAAAGTTATGTGTTATTCTGGATGACCCTTATATTTAATTTTTCCTCATTTTAAGATTAATTTTTATTAACCCTTTTTACGAGGTGGTATTTCAAGAAAGTTATTTTAAAATATAAAAAATTTGATTTTTGGGAACAAGTTAAAATTTTGAGGATGAAATTTAATAAAGGGGGATAATAAAACACCAAGATATTATAAAAATAAAACCATGTTCAATAGTGTATACCACATGAAACACTAAGCCTAAACGAACCATGTAATATTGTTATTTAAATATAATAACTATAACCTCATCATTAAACTAAAATGTATAAATATTATTAACTACTTTATTAAATGTTTATAATTATACTACTCAATTTAAATTTATTGATAAGTTTTTAGTAACTAATCACTGGATTTTTATTATTCATTTTATTCTTCAAAAATACATTTTCATCAAAAATCTTTGTATTTATTTTTGTGAGAATGTATTATAATTAATTTCAGGATCTTTGAGAAATGTTATTATATAAAATTAAAATATTTTTTTTAATCAGCATATCAATATTTACATAGGGTTATATTTTGTTATTTTTATTGAATGATTGATTTTTTAGTGAATGGTGAAAATCACCTGTTTTCGAATACTATAATATAATTCCATAAAATAAAGTAACATAAAAGTACCATTACATTAGAGACTTGATATTAAAATGTTATATAAATCATTTAATTTATGTATAATTAATTTCATTTGAATTATATATTTTCATGATTTTGGATATTTTTTTTATTCTTAAAAACACTGATTTCTGAAAAATATTTTAAGTGCATACAGTTTATCAAATTTTATTAATTAAAATAACCCCTAAAAAAATTTTATAATATAAATTCATAAATTATTCATCTATTTATATTAGTTTAATCCATATAATTAATATTTCTTGTCATCGAGTTAATATAAGGTTACATATTACTTTTAAAAATTTCATTTTCCTAAAAAATAAATTTTACTCACATGTTATGGGTTTAAAAATAAATTAAATTATTCCAATTATATAGATTGCATATTAAAACATGGATTCCAAATTTATAAGTGGGATTTCAAAATTTAGAAAATAGGTCCCTTATATTCAAGTCACTATAAATAGTATGCGCAGAAAAAATTATTTCCAAATTAAAAGTAAAAATGGTTAATTAAGGGTATAAATAATATGAAAGGGAATAAAAGGTAATGATAAAATATTAATTTATTTTATTTTATTTTTATATTTTTCCCATAATCATCCAAATTTATAATATATTTCCTCTTATTTCCATTTTCTATAAATTTATTCTTTATAATAATTGTGTAAAAGATAAAGAAAAAATGTCACCCTCTTGCTTTTAATATATCTTATGTGTTTGAAAAGAAAAAAATAAAATTTTGAATGTATATTGATGGATATTTTTATAATAATGAAATTATTTCATGATGGAAATTTATTTTGAATATTTAGTATTTACATAATTAACTTAAATTCTTACACAACACCGACAGAATATTTATTTATGTAAAAGAAAAATATTATAAATTATTTTTGAAATATTAAAAGTAATATAATTTGAATTAATAATTATGTTAAAATATTTTTAGACAATTATAACATATTTTGGTTTTTTAAATGTTTCTCTTCTAATTCCATCATTTTTTTGATGTTGTTAATGATAATTGAATTAATTGTGTCAAAATTGACATTAATGGTATTTCATAATAAATAATGTTTTATTAAATGATTTAATTTTTCTATTTATCCAAGTAAATAGGATGTGGTGGATAATATCAATCAGGGAACACTTATGGTCTTTTACCAATATTTAGAAACATTATGGATACGTAAAGAGTAAAAACATTAATATCATGATAATTGTAAATACATTGTATTATGGTTTAAAACAACGTAATAAGGGTGAGAACATCACCTTAACTTGTCAAATATTTATTGTACAAGATACTTTATACTCAAAATTAAATTACATTCTAATATTATCAACTTGGATCCATTTTAATGTGAAAAATATTATATATTAATTTAATACTTTAAGTAATTCAGAGTATCCCCCCCTTTATTATAAAAGAGAACCACCTATCATATTTTAGTCAAGCATAAATTATTTTTTTCATAAAATAACTATTATAATACCTTACCTCAATATATTACCACGTAATAATTTCCTTTTTTATCATGAAACCATCTTTTGAAGGCTTTTGGTGTAATCCCTTAGAGGATGTCCAAAGAAGAGGTATAGTTCTCAATCAAGAATTTTCATTTTAATTCTTCTTCTACATCCAAATATTTTTCAACCATTATGAAATAATAACATAAATATATTCTATATTATGAGATTTTATTATTTAAATATAATAACCTACATCAATATCATTTTTAATCAAATGGGAAACAAAACCATCATTTGTGTGTACAACGGAATACCATCTAAAAATAGTGTAATTTTTTTTTCATCACAATCACTCATGGATGGTTATAATGGTGTAATTAATTATTATATATATGATATGAACTACACATTTATAACTCATTAAAAGTAATATATTATCTATTTTTTCACCCTTCAATCTCATGAAATTTAAAACATTGTTCATGTATAAGTGTACACTACCTCCTCTACGAAGTGATGCTATCCATCTTTCATAACCACACACCATGGATGATATATATAAGTAAATATAAAGAAATAATAGGTTATATATGATATTATGATAATTATATAAATATAAAGTAATAGTTTCTTTCCTTCGACAATGTTCGTTGAAAAATCGAAGCATTACTCATGCACACGTATGAGCAACCATCTTCATGATGGTAATAATGTTTTTTCATAAATATAATTAATGATTGGTTATTTAAATATAATTTATATAATTAAATTATAATTAGTCCAGGATTATTATTTTTGAGATGTTTAAATAATTAATTATTTGACCATAGTCAATCTACTGAATTTATTTATGATATTAGAGTAAAAAATAATCAAAATGTCCAGTGAGAACTTAATTGATTAACAAATTGATTATAACATGGTAAAATGAATAATAAAAATGATAAAATTTTATTAAAAAAAATTACATAAGTTTATTATTTTGGAAGAAAAAGATTGTGCATGATGATTCAGAGTCAAGGTAATATACTTTCATTTAAAAATCCTCTTGTAATGTTCCCCATAAAACAATTTTTTTGTAATGTTTGTATTATTATAATTAAAGAATGAAAATTATTTTATATGAAATAATATTTCAATTTTTTTAAATATAATATACTTTATTTACATTTTTTTAAAATGCTATTGTTTTATGGATTTTAATAAGGGAAAGATTATATTAAAAAACACATTTTAAATATTCTAAAGACTTATTTTCTAAATATTTTTCTTCCATGAACATATTTGTAAAAATATAATATAGTTGTATTTATATAGATATAAATTAATTATAAAGGAATTTTTATGTCACTTATTTACGTTATTTAAATGTTTTTCCAAAATAATCTTTTTATATATTTTATAGGGAATGTTTTTACTTTCGTTGCGTATGAAAAATGAATGTACTATTTTAACATATAAAGAGAGAATGAATTTTTCCTCTATAATACATTTTATTTGATGATTAGTTTTAATTTTATGATACCCTTTTTTCTTTAAATATAAAACCAATAACTATTTTTTTCCAAGGAAATTTTATTTTTGAAAATTGTTATTTAAAAAGAAAGGGTATTTTGATATCCTAAAGTGTTTTACATATGGGTTTAATAGAGGTTTCTAAGTGTTTTATGATCAATTGGTGAATGATTAAAATATATTATTAACGATATGGTACTATTAAATTTATTATGATGATGTTTGAGCTTGATATAGCTCGTGGTGATAGGTTATCTGATTATTTCTTATATGATGAGCGCACTAAGATAAAACTCCAATTCATAAAGTAATGATTTTGTTCCCTAGATAGATATCTTGAAAGTTACCTCTATAGTTTTAGTAATTGTTAGGATTATTTTGAGGGTTTTATGAAGCTAATTTACAAGAGGGTTCTGGGGTTTTAAGGGATTTTTTATTTAAAATGGCAAGCTGATGGTCTTTTTCTGAAGGATTAATTATTTTTAGGGTAGAAATGTATGTTTTAGGAATATGGAATTCATTGGTTATCATGTACTCTTAGAAATCCTCATTTCTTTATTTGACCTTATCATTTATTATAAAGTGTTTTATAAATAACATTAGGAAGTAAAAGAGATTTCAGTTGTGTTCAATATTTAATGGAAAACTCTTTTTATGATATCACAATTTTAAAATGGACTAACATGTTTCTTTCATTTAATTTTTCTCACCTTACTTTTATTTTTTGCTCATCCATGGCTTTAAATGTTTTCATAGGTTTTATGGATGATTATTAAAAAATAATAAGTAAATTAAAATATAATAAATTGTTTCTATAAAAAGAAAAAATGTTTCATTTTAAAATGTTGGTATTGTGGGGAAAATGTATACTAGGTGTATGTCTAGAATATGTATTTTATGTTGTTTTTATATAAGAGTAATAACATAATTCTATAAAACATTAAACCTAAAGAAATCATAAAAATTAATTAAAGAGAATTATTTTCTAGAAATGGAAATTAATCGTTGAATAAGTATCAGTTATTTTTACATTATGTAACCAAATTTGAAATTTCCATTATCCTCTATTTATTCATAAACTGATCATATGAAACTTATTTTATTCTCATATATCCAATTTATTATCCTTTTTATTCATATGGGGTTCCTTTAGCCATTGATCTTTCACTTCCTTCTTATTTAGTATATATTAAAATTAATGATTTTATTAAAAGACATCAAATTAACAAATTATTAATATTTGGAAATTAATTTTATTACAAAATACTAAATTTATCAATAATGAGAATAATTTGTCCATTTTATGTAATACTTACATAATATTAAGAAATAAGCAGTTGTACTCAAAACATTACAAAACAATTATTCCAATCAAATGTAAAGGAATAAAATAAATTTATTATGAATGATAAGTAATGATCTTATTTATTTAATAAATTCCCCTACACTTGAGTTATTACTTTTACTTAAGGAATCGGTTTCAATATACTCCATACTGATTTTATTTCCACCATAGTCGTAGAACCATGTGAATGAATGTTAGGTGAAAATGAATTATTTGAATCTAATTCCAAAAAATAAAACCATTAAAAAATACCTCTTACTAAATATACATATCAAATTCCCAAATTTAAATTTCTTTGATGCCTCTCATAAGAAATGTTTATACAACTTCTTTACTTTATTCATTTGTTTTCTGAATTCCCCAAATCTACCTATCCCCTTTGAAAACTAGAACTTATAAGAATTTTTCCAAACATGCATTATATTAATAACTTATTAGAATTAGTGAATATAATGCAAAAATAATCTATAAAAATACATAAATAATCCCCCAATATGAAGTGTAATGATTAATGAATAAATAATGTTCTTGGAATACCAGATTTTATATCTCTATTACTCTTATTAATGTCTAAAACGTGCACAAACACATATTCATGGATATCTTAGATAGATAGAAAGATCATTTATCATCTTATATCTTTATTCCAATATATATAATGTATATAATTTAGTTTTAGGAGGTTCCTAAGGTTATATTTTCTTTTGGAGGACAAGTTACATAATTTTTAGTTCATGTTTCCAATGTGTTAATTCTACGATTTTATTCATTAAAATATTTACCTTTTAAACATCATTTAATAATTTTAAAAAGATATGACTTCCAAAATTATTCATTATTTATAATTTTCTCAATATGTATCATGATAAATCATTTTTTTCAATACACACAACAATAAAATTAAAACACATGAAAATGATAATTAAAACAATGAAATATGAAGAATCCAAAATGAAAGAAATTTACATACCATAATACTTAGTTTATTCTATTTCCTTAATTAATTATAATAGATATTGGTATATTAAATAGAAAATTATAATATATATATTTAATCTATGTAAATTAGTGGGATGACTTGTTGCATTAACTTAAATAACTGATGGTGGAGTACAACCTACTCCAGGGGATCGTCTAGAAATATCTATTAAAAATTCTTCAATATAACAATTTATTATGAAATATTTATTTTTTATAGATCTAATTATAACAAATTTAATTAATGTAAATCCATTAGAAGTAATAAATGGACAATTCCATATGGAATGAAGTTTAAATGTTGTGAAATTCAATTCTTAATTGTAAATAAAATTCCTACCTCTAGTTTAGAATAATCTATTTGGTATCATCCTATTTGAAGTTACAAGTTATATCTACTTCAACATTCTACCAATATTAAGTAATTCTATTATAATTTCATATATTTTAATTTCATATAGATATTATAATCATAACATTCATTATTACTAAGATTTCTCTAGCTCTAAATTCATCTTCTTAGTAACATAGTAGGGATAGTGATGTAAGTCCACAGAGATGTTATAGTTCTTTAAAAAATCATTTTATAAGGTATTATTAATATATTTGTCTTTTATTATATCTTATATAATCATATGGGGTCTTAAAACCATTAGCACCATTGTTTTTTATTCGATGTGACAATTCTCTCACTAATCCCTTTCACTTTTGTACTGGTAACCTCAAAATATCATTAGTTTGGGGATGGTATAGTATTGATGTATTATGTTTCACTCTATATATTCTCTTTAAGGCCTCTATGATTCTTTTGTAAAATAATGTTTCCTGATCCTTTAAAATTTCCCTATAATTTTAATCCTATTGAACAATTTAGTTTTAAAAAATCATATAAAATAAAATAATCATTATTCCAAGTGGCAGTTACCTCAAACCATTTACAAATAGTAATAAATCAATATATAAGAATATCTCAAAGAAATAGGAATAGGTCCTATAAATTTCATGCTTCATGCGTTAAGAAACCCACATAAATTCAAGGGGTTTGAGGAATTTTTTATATCTTTGAAATATTTCAAGTGAACTGATATTGTGGAAACTTTTTACAAAAATCATGTGCATCATTGAAGATATTTTGAAAATAAACAATAGATTGTAAAAATTACCTACAGTTTTTTTGGGATTCAAAAATAATTTCACAAGATAGTGTGTGGAAAAATATAATGTACAGAAGGTACCTAAATCTCATGAAAATACCATCAAATGAATTTTTTCCTAAATATTCTCAATATGTATAGACCATCCCATATACAGAACATTTAATTATCCTCGATTCATGAAATTTTATATGGATTATGATGTGAATGCATGTGAGTAATAATACGGAAATTTAACAAGTTATCATACCAAGGAACTATAAGTTGAATTTGAAAATGTTTATTTTTTTTCTATTAAGTCATTGATGTGATCATGGTATAAAATTTCAACTTTCGTAGTATTGGGAGGTATAATGATGTGTTAAAATAATTTTTTCTCAGATCCACTCTTTTAATTGATTTTCATATCAAATTATTATTCCATCATCATTCACCCTACTCGCCTTGACATATATTTTTTATTAATTAAATTTTCTTGATAGATTCTTGGTTAATAAGTATAGTTACATTAGATTCTAATATACATGATATAAATTTATCAAAATTAAAATATATATCAAGAAATACATTCTTTGTAGTTTTTTAACTGATTTGGGTCGAGACCATTGCCCTCGAGGAATAAATAATCACATGCCTCATTCCATTAATTCCACGGGAATTTAATACTCTCATAACATGGTTTGAGGCATCACAATGTAGCTGAAAATGGTGTTTCCATTTGAGTGATTTTATTATAGGTGGTGAAGTTAGATTTTTCTTCAATTCATTAAGATCATTCCTGCATGAAAAAAACTCAGTTTATTTCTTAAGGAAATTATATATTTGAAAAACTATTAAAGAAAAATTATTTTAGGAACCTCCTATAAATACAAAAATGCTCTAAAATAATATAACTTGTTTAAAAATAAGTTAGATAAGGGACTTAGATAATAATTTCATTATTTTATCTATCAATATTAATTATATTCAATGAAATCACATATACTATAGAAATTCCATTCTCTATCTTGATATGCGATTTTTAAAAATTCACTACTAAAGCATATTTAAAGCATGTTTAAGGATCCTTTTCTAGATTTAATAACCAATGATAAAATGAATTCCATAAAATTGTAAAATCATCCTAAAATACTTCCAATAAATATTTTATCCACTCAGATAAAATTCTTACCATGAATAATTCAATATATATATGGGTGTTACACTATCTGTATGACTTTATCTTATAGGAATGGTTACCTTAAGTATGGGTGAATATGGTTTTGGACTAGTCCTCTAGGATAATGGGAATGTGTAAATACCTAAAGAATCCATTTAGAAAGAAATAAATGGTCTTCCTAGACAATCAATGAAGCATTTAGTTTACAAATGGTATTATGAATTGATAATTACAAGTCATTTGTTCCAATTTAATATCATTAATACAAATTCTCCCATTATTTTTCACCCTTATCAGTATCAATTATTTTTTCATATTTTTAATAATGGTAAAAACTATATTTTTTTGGGAATATTGTGAATGATACTTATCCACTATGAGACCAAAAATGGGATATATGATACAAAATTATAATAAAATTTTAATTTATTTTTTACGTACTTTCAAAATGGTTCAGTCTAGTCTCTTCTTGGGCAGTCTAATAGTCCTGACATCTATTTATTTAATGATTATATACGTAAGAATCCTAAAATTTATTTTGGGAATGTCACCTTGGCATTATCCAAGAGATCTAGAATTATATATCTAAAGATCAATGAGTTTTATTTCGTTGTATAAAAATAATTTTCTTTCAATCATCACTAGAAACATATCATTACCCATTAGGTACATAAATTTCAATTTAGGTGGTTTTTGTTTGAACTCTATTTTGGGTGGCCTAATTGGAGATGGTAACAAATTTAGTTTAATTATCTTGTATATTTTAGTTTTGAAAATTAGATAAAATTTCAGATTCATCAATTGAGAATAATAATTCAAGTCCATCAAATAATTCAAAATGGTCCTCAACCTCTGGTTGTTGCACATTGGTTGTGTGTTGTTCTAAGTATATTCCAACTGGTTTCTAAAATATTATCTTGGGACAAAAATTCATTATTTCATTAGATAAATCCTCCCCCTCATATTATTTTTGTTCTTTATAGTGTAGTTTTGATGATTAAGTGTTCCTGTTAAGGTGATTTCATGAAATTGAAAATGTTGATGTCGACAAATTTTTCACCGAATTCCATTGATAGTAAAACTTCTTGAACATTTATGATGATCCATATATTATTAATGAATGTTCTACCAATGATTATTGGTTATAAAAATGAACTTATGTTCTAGTCTATGCTGAGAAAATACATGTCTCCTAGGAATATTAGGGTTTACACTATAAATAAGGAATCTTTTAAGACTCAAGTTGGAATGGAAGTGGAATGGTTAGAATGTTAGACAAAAACATTTATGGTTATAATCCCTCCAATATGAAATTTAGAAAATATTAAATGATTCACAACATTTAATCAAGAACTTAAGTCACATAGAGAATATGTGAAGTACATGACACTAATAGTGAAGAGAAAAAAAGAATGTCCCTTGATCTTGAATTTTGGTGGCAGATGTGGTGTAATCAAGGATAAAATATTTTTCATTATACTGAAACTTTTATTCCCCTAATGATTTCATTTGTTGGTTTATATTTTCTTAAGGAACATATTTTATTTAGGAATCTTCTTATAGGCCTCCAAAATAGGGTTGTAATTCTCAACCATTTTAAATATGTCCATAATTTATTTTTGAATCAATTATTTTTGATTTTTCTTAATATTATTAACATTTGATGGAAAGGGTAATGAAATGGATTCTTTATATTTTTATAGATTCTCAGGTTGAGATCTTGGTTTTATATAATGATTTTGATTTTATGCTTCCTATTTTTCATCATATTTCCATATTTTATCAATATTTAGATTAGTTTCACTGCGAATATCCTTATCACGTAGATTAATTATAATAATAAAATTTATTTTATTATTAGGTGCTTTTTGATTTGGTACTTTCCATGATTCCTGAAAAGTAATTCAGCAAGACCCCCAAATTTTTTTTATTCTTTCACTCCATTCCTCACGAACTCAATATTTTTATTTCTTAAGCATAAACATGACTTTTAGAGGTATAGGTTGATTGGTCAATGGGTTTTTTTTATTGGATGGTTTGTGGTTAATATGTTTAGAAATATCATTTTTTATATTGGAATAATTGAGGTTGGTTGTACTGTTTTTAGAAGGGTAATTTTGCTTAGTTTTTTATACACCATACTGAGCATGGGAGTGTCCCTCCATACTTGGTTGATTTTTTTGGATGTATATTTTTTATAGGAATCAAAACATATCTATATATACTATAATTTAACATATTTATTTGATATAGGATTAAAATCAAGAAAAGACCAAAAAGCGTAACATTCGTTGATTTCTCATTTGATTAATTTAAATCATTATACCTTGGAACAATGGATAAATAATTATGTTTAGATTTATATGAATTAGTTTCAAATGATCTCACATTAAGGAATAAATTTATAGTAGTACCTCTTGCCCTGAATTTTTGAGACCTTTGTGCTTTCATCCATATAATACCTTTGGATTCAACTAGTGAATTTTCTATTGATACTTCTGCGAATGATGAATCTAGGAGGTTTATATCACTATATAAAAACTTGATAGAAAAATACTTTGTTTTTATGTTACGCTAGGTATTTCTTTGGTAATTTTCAAAAATATTATTGAATCTCTCATAGTAATCACAGAATAATTCCACAGTAACTTGTTTGATTTGATATAACTCTTTCCACAGGGAATTTTTCAATATAATAGGAAATAATATTTGAAGAAAATTATTTTAAATCTCACACAAATTTCTAAAATCCATTGGATGGATATTTTGAAACCATTATTTAGTTACAACTTCTAGAGAGAATGAAAATAGTCTCTACTTTTCATTCTCCCAACTAGTCCACTTTACTTCTGAGTAGCAAACACTATGAAGAAATACATGATGTGTTTATTTGGGATATTAACTATAAGGGAAAGAAACATTATAATAATTTTTAATATTCTGGTTTTATGTTTAAAATCATATTTACAAGTATAAAAATATTTAAGATTATTTTTATTAATGAAGTGTGGAGTGTACAAATCTCTTATTTTTTGATAATTTATCTCTACCATGGGTTCAAACTAAAAGTCACCATGAAATCTGTAAGTTTTATATGGATATATAAGTTCTATGAACTCAAATTGATATTTAATATTGTTAATGTTTCTTAGTTCTACATATCTAAACACTAGGGACAAATTAATATTTGGGTTAATAAAGAAAAAATTGTCAAGTCTTGTTTTGTTCATTATAAGTTATGTGTAATTAATATTGTAGAATTTATTCCTATATTCCCTTAAAAATAAAACAAATCGTTTTCTTGTGATGTCTGATCCACATATAGGTCACATGTGTAAAAATAAAATGGATTTTGAAGGCAGTAGAGTTTATACTTAGGTTTTTCAATATGGAATGGAGTGAAAAATTTTAATTTTCACTTCTTAATATCTTGATTGGGGTATTTTTTTAAATTGAGTGAATTAAATAACATTTTAATTTATGTGTGAATCAGGTGACAGATTAGTGATTTATGTACTTCCAAGGGTTCTTCCATGGTTCCTCCCTGGTTCTTATTGATAAAGCCTCCCTTTTCTATTTATCCAAGAAAAAAAATAATAATTTATCTTCCACCTATGGTTTATTATAATGATGAGTTTCAATTTAATAGTAATAATTTTTTTTGGCCTCTATCACCAATATTTATAGAAGATTCATAAGTAATCCCCCAATATTCCCGAATAAAATATGACAAAAATTAAAATGGACTATGTCAATGTAGAAATATTGATATTAATAAATTGATGATAAATCTCAATATTTTAAAAAATTCCCATGATAAAAAAACTACCCCAATAATCAATCATATTACATAATAAATAGAAATAATTAATAAAAATGGGGAAATTGGGTAGGAAACTAGAGAAATAACCAACCAATGTAAATATATATCCATTAATTACATCAAATCATGATCTACAAATATTGAAATCAAGAATAATAGTATATTGAAAATGGAATTATATAAATGGAACTCAATTATATACATCCCTTTCCCTTCACCAAATCAATCACCAATGATGGATTTATCCTACTATACAAGAGATAAAAACCATTTAGATCGAGCTAATGACTATGAAATAGTGTACCTATATTCCAATAAAACTCCTTCTATGATGAATTACAACCTTAATTTATATTTAATCCTCTAAATAATATATTTTTTACACATGTCATTTATATAAGCATGTTATTTATTTGTGTTATATAATGTAGTTTTGAATAAGGCACTCACTTCTATGATCACAATTTATTTATCACTCCAAAGTATTGGGTGGAAATATATGATACATGTATTATTTTATCAATTATGATATACCATTAGAATGGAATATTACCTTAGTCCCCACCTTCTTTTATTATAATCCAAAAGCCAGATTCAACCTTTAGTGTCTAATTCCCCTTTCTTCCAACTGAATTTATCATTTTAGATTATTTTTTATGTTTCTAGGGCTGTATGATATCTCGAGAAACAATTATAATATTTTAGTGAATATGAATAAATAATTCTACATTTTCTCCCTAATAATATATTTTTGAAGATTTATCATTCATTGGGAAGTGAAATTTCATTAGAATAAAAACCTAAAATTTGATCACCCTAACCTGGATAGCGTCGTGGTGTGGCAAAAACCTCACAGTGGATCTTAATATATTTTTGAATGAAAAATTACTCCTAACGAAATAAATGAAATATCATTAGAGTGTCAATTCCATATCTGGATGGGGTGCCTCATTCATTCTCTGAGGGTGAAAGATTTGAGTGTATTCTAAATTTCATCAAGAAACAACCATTGATAGAATTTTTACTATTTATTTCAATAAAAACAGAGGATCACAACAAATATTGTATTAAATCCAATTCACCATATACATTGGAACCTGAAATAACATTGGATAGATTTTATAAGTCACATTTATAACTATGATGTGGTGCCAATGTTTGATGTAATTTCATGATTTCCTCTCCCACACAGGGTTGAGGTTAGTGTAGTCCTTGCTTGATTATTATTATCCATTGAGAGTTAACTAATGTTTTTATTGGTATCATGAGATTGCATTGAGGGGAGACAAAATTAAGAGGCTTTTCATGAAATTATATTTATTATTATACATCCAATGTTTTATTCAAACATTGGTAGTACGATTGACCATTTATTCATACATAAGAGGCTGTAATGCATAGTTGGAGACCTTTCATAACCTCATGATATAACATAAGAAAATGTTGGATTTTGGATGTAATTGTAAGTCTTTACAAGACCAATATTTAATATAATACAACCCTTAATTTATTTATATGAACATAAAATTCCACTCAGTTTAATATCATGTTGCTAAAAGATGTTTAATTTTTTTTAAAGGAGGCCGCATTGGAAAAAAATCATAGACTTCATCTATCTTTAATATGTTTTATAATCTATACGTTGTCAAAAAATCAATTCAAATGATTATTCATCACTAAAAATTCATTTTATTATAAAAAAATTAATCACCAAGGTTCATAAATAGTATATTTTATGTAATATTTATAAAATTCCATGAAATGATGGATTTTAATAAAAATATCACGAACCCACGATTTGAAAAAAATGTGTCGGAATATAATGAATTTACAATGAAAAGAAATTTTCATGCATGAATCATTTATTCAAAATGTTTAACAAAACATATTAAATAAAAAGGGAATAAAAGATTCCAGCCTCTCTAATTTAGTGATTAACATATCAAGGGATATTTATATTTTACCAATTTTATGGTTAATTTGACCAAGTAAGAATTATAATATTTATGATACATCCTTGATTTCATTTTTTATTTATTTAATAGTAAAAATATTTTTATTTTTGTTTCATAAATTTCACACTTATGTAATTAATAGAATCATAAAATGTTTTCGAATTTTAGGAAAATATGGATCTTAATTTTTGGAGTAGGGTATATTTTAAAAATTAGGACATGGATTTTGATTTTAATAGTCAGGATACCTCAATGAGTTGTTTTTATATACGAACATGAATTTTTGGTGGAGTTTGGGAGTGTTGGTAGGATGTTAGAGAAGTTAGTATTCGGTTAGTTTGAAATTTTAGTTGTAGATAGTAGACAAAAATGTAACTGGGAGGAGTGACGTGTGTAGTGATAGGGGATATTCCTTGTTTCAAAAAGTTGTTAGAACATAGAATTATAAAAATTTAGTAGTGAAATAGATTTTGATGATGGATATTGATTGCAAAACAATTAGATTATTATAGTGTGGTGAAGGGTGGGAGTATAAAGATTATAAATTATGATTTAATGCTTGGGGAGAGATCATTCAACAACTTAGAGAGATTAACCATGTGGGTTTCTTAAGGGGGAAATATTTATTTGATAACCAATGGGTAGTTTCTTCTTGAAGATCATGGTTGGGTTTCTTAGAACCTATCTTTAGGAGATGCAATTCAACATAGAGACATGGGACATTATATAAGTGGTTTCTATAGTATTTTTGGTTTTTTAGAGATAGGTGTTCTTCCATGATTCATTAAGTCATGACAAAATGCATCATTAGTGGTGGTTCAATTGTGTTATGAACACACTCTGTCATTCAAAAACCTATCCTAGTTCATAGGATCCATGATTTGATACTAAGGGTCATGTTGTAACTAAAGTTTCTATATGTATAATGAACTACTAAGAGGGGTGGGGGTAAATAAGTGGTCAAACATAACTTTTTCAAATCCTTATTGTTATTAATTCAACATCCTAGACTTATTCAATCTCTTTCCACTCCTTATATCCCACAAGGTTACCCAAATAATGCAGTAAATAAACGCATATGAATAGAATCATTTTTAAAAGGTTTTTTTTTACTAAGACCTAGTATTTTACATTATTTTTTATTCACCCTAATAAAATATTTTCCACTATAAATGACATAATTTAGTTAATAGAGGAGGGTGATTCATGAACCATAACATGATTATGGTATCACTGATCTTATTTCATCTAGGGCCTCAATAAACACTTGCCTATATCTCCCAAGACACAAAATTCCATCATTACACAATTGTCACTGAGTTAGATAGTATTCTTCTTAAATACCATGATTCTCATAGGTTCAATATCTTCACATATTGTTTGCACAAGAGTTTATTTTTAGTTCCAATTTAAAATTCTATTTCTAAACAACACATAGAATTCATAAAATACACTGAATTGATCTTATTCTTCTCATAATATGCTTTTTTGAATTCTAGAATGTATTCAAGAAAACTTTATAACTAGATTATTACTCAAAACCCATCATCATAGAACTTTTATTGAATATCCTAACATGTATATCTCATTCAATAAGCTCTTATGTAGTTTAAAACAATCAAATATTAATTCATTCATATAAATCATACGAAATAATGGATTAAACATGGTCTTCTTCTACAAATTACATAACCTATATCAAACTGAACATAGAATAATATTTCAATCCCAATTCTTTTTCTTCTTAAAAAAACATGTAGTGGATTATTTTTCTTATTCTTTGAGAGTTCATTAATATTCAATATGACAAAAAAATTATGGTTAATCTATATTTTTTAGAGCACTACAATAATTAATACATATTATTTTGTTCTCATGTTCATTATTTTTTCAAAACTCATAGGGATAGGTGACTTAATTTATTATGTTTCTTATTTAAAAAAAATATAAATGGTATACCTTATATCCTTTTTTAAAATCTACAAAAAATAAATATAATAGAATATAATTTTTTTTACAATGATTTTGTTTTTCTTTTAAAATAGTTTTCATCATTGAAATAAAATCCCTTCCATAATTTTATTAATTATCATTTTTCTTGGTTTAGACAAAAATATCTCTATATTAAAGAAAATATAGGCTCAAACTCATCTTATTTAATCTATTCCACTAAAATATTTATCTTAAAAATTGTTTTATTTTTACGTAGATATATAATAAATAAATCTATTACATGGGACTCATATTTCATTTAAATATTCATGAAATCTAGATGTATTATAATTTATTATGACTTTTCTAAATTCCCAAACATCTATCTAAATTACTATATAAGACTTGAACAACCTCAGATTAATTGATATATCAAATGATACAAAACATATTGAGCATCAATAATTCTTCATATTTATTATTTTTGAAAATGTGATAATTTAATTTTCAACATTAAATAATATATACAATAGTTTTTTCACTATATATTCCTCAAAATATTCTTAGATAATGGAATATCTAATATTCATGATTTTTTGAACTAAAAAGAACAAAAAAATAACCTTCATACATTAATTTTTCATTAAAATTTATAGTTCTAGAATCACTTTATTTTTCACCTAACATATAATGGAAATTTAGTTATATGAATTTCCACTTCACCTAAATAGACATAGATACATGAATAATTCAGTTACATGGTGCTTCAGGTTTTAGAATTCTGGTACATGGTGCTCCAATAACAATTCTCCTATACAGTTATCACTTGGATATATGGATTTTAATTCAGATACATAGAAAATTTTGGATACAAGATGTTTAGATAGGCCATGAAATGATTTATGTGATACAATCATCTACATCACTAAATGTTTCTATGTAGAGCTCCATTTGTGTATGAAATACATCACATCAGATAAATAAAAGAATTTGGCTATATGATTATAAAACTAAATTTACCAAATTCATTCATATGGACCTTCATGAATAAAAATATTTTAATACGTAGTGACTTTGTCTACATGGATTCACATACCTTAGAATTATCTATTGTGATCATTATAATACATCAAATTTCTTATACATTGGGACCGTACTTATGAATGTTTCCATAATTTATTAATTTAAAACATGGGACCCCTAATTTATCTCTATCCAATCATAGTTGTTCATAAGTATTTCCAAATTTCATTGGAATTTTATGAATAATTTCAAATAGTTTAGTTCAGTTCCACAGAACATTAGTAGTATATGAAAACTATCGTTTTTGAGTTATTTAATATCACATGATACAATTATTATTTAATTATTCCAAATTTTTTTATCCTTTATCCTAGTGTGTTTCACCACAAATTTTCAGTATCCTACAACATAGATACATGGGGATGGATCCACCAATTTTGACATATTTCCCTATAATCTTTGAACTTGTTGTAGACATGTTATTTATCGTTATCAATGTTATTTAGTATATGTGAATCATTTAGATATATATTTTCCATATAGAATGTTTCAGAAATGTCTAGAATCATCCCTTTAGTTCTAGTCATGAATTTTTCATGATATTCATCTATTTCAATCATATTATGTTTTAATGGTTTCCTAATAGAATATATTTAGCCAGGTATTCAATGGTGTCCATATCCCCTTTTCACATTGAACAATTATGGGAAAACAATATCAATCATATTTACCATGTACCCATCATAGGACCCCCTAACAAAAGATTTACCTAAAACCATAGTCAGCTTTCCTTCTTACTTAGTGGGTGTGTCATCAATTTCTCACCCAAATTCTTTTTTCATTTATTACATTTAAATTATTAATTGATAAAAACATAATTAATATAAAATCAACCAAACACCTTTGGGAACATTAAGATCCCTCTTTGGGTTTTTCTCAATTATAAATATTTCAAATGGACATCTTTAATCAAAGAAATTATTCGACACTAATTTAAAATAAATAAAAAGGGGGAAAAATCTTCTCCCAATAAACAGAAGGGTCACATTACTCTCCCCTTAATTAGAGTGGTATGTATTCAGGTGGACATCCCCACCTTCCAATTTTCTCTCACAAAATAATTTTTGATTCCACTTGAGATATGATACCACATGAAATATGATACCACTTGAGGTTTAAGGGAAAGATATTAACCAAATTCCTGTCCATTTTATGTTTCCAAATTTCTGGATTTTCTCAACACATCTCCTCTCAATATTATTTATCTTAAACTTTTAGAACTAATATTAAATTACACACGAGAAAAGGATTCTAACTTATAGAACAAATCATGAGTTGAAAATGGAAATTAGAATTGAATTAAAATATTACATTATCATTATTGAAACATGGCATCACATTTCTCATAGAAATATGAAAACTATAAATAATTTTTTTTATATGGGATAACTTTTTTTTTCTAGATTTCATTAATTTATAGGGACTCTATCAGATTTTATAATGTAGATTCATGATTCCCTAATTACTAATACAATTAAAAGTAGTACAGAACACTGGAGACTTGAGGTCAACCCATAGGGAATAGGGAAGATCCTACAATTTTCAATTGTTTTTTATTGTAATTTTAGTAAGAATGCATATATGTTTTAGTGAGGTACCAAAACATAAGAAGAATAAATATATAAGAACAATTTGTAAATTTATTATTAAAATCTCAGGGTTAAAAAAACTATGATAAAATACAAGATAGTAAACTAATTTCATAGGATAAGATCCTATAGAATGTGATTTTATTTCTTCGTGATCATCATGGGAGTAAAATGGAAAGACTCATTAAAAATTCTAGTTCAAATTAAAAAACATAATCTTGTGCTACATATTCGTTTTGATTTATATCTTAATAAAACCTATAAATCACCTAATTGTAGTGATATAATCTCAGTGAAAGGGGTGGAGTAAGGTTAGATCTCACACTTTCACTTCACCATACCATGTTGTGTTTCATCCTTGATATATTCTCATAAGGGATATAGAAACCATCAAGGACAACAAATTCTTGGAGAAAAACAGGAATGATAAGATGTAGAGAAAAAAAATCTTATACTATTGATCAATCTACAATCTCCCCAAAACAATGATGTTAAAATATTAAACCAAGAGTCTTCTTATTACGAATGGTTTCTTTCTTTCTAGACTTGTTTTTTGTTCATTTTCTTATCCTATCTCAAGTAAAAATCCCAAATTCCTTTAAAAATCATCCAAAAAATGTTTAAATATGTCATAGTGTCCATTTAATAAAAACTTTTCTTATATCATTGAATAATTCAATATCATGAATTTCAATATTGGCCTAATCATATTTATGATGTAGAATAATTTTGTATTATGTGATAAGGTGAATGAAATTTGAAATTTGAATATCTATAATCCATGGGTTTGATCTCCATGAAATATTCATGTGAAATTAGTAATATTTAAGGCACCCCAGTTGGTTCTTGTGGTAGGTAAGATCATATGGAATTGATGGACTCGTGCTCTCATAATCATACCCCTATAAATAGTCACCCTTTGATAATGTGGTTGGAGATTAATAGGGAAAAATGTATTCTTCAATTTAGGGTGTAGGTTATTTGAAATGTATCTCATTAGTAAATTCAAATGTGAAAATACCAAAATTAAGTGACGTAGCTGCGGACACAATAATATAGTTCCAAATGCTCTTTTCCCTCATCTAAAATTCACCCTACATTCTTTTTTTACATCATTGCAATAGTTATATGGACCACTCATTAGAATCTAGCTGGATTAGTGGAATCCTAGGGTTGTTTGAACCACACCACATAGATGAAGCTATCCACAAGCTCCATTGTGTAACCGTACTAATGAAAATGTGTGATATTCATGAACTCTATCATGCTATTCTATCCTTATTATTATCCATGGTAGTCAAAAATTCATTTTCTTGGAGTGTTTTTATCTGTTGAGGAATGGATCGATGTTGTATAAGTTTTTTTTTCAAATTCTTTGACATCTATATGTTGTAGTATGAAAAACTATATCACACATAGGGTCATCAAGGGGAATGGGCCATGGTTCAGTTCATAAAGATATACTTCATCATTTCCTATCCTATGGAACTGTACCATGATTTTACCATGGAATTTTTAGATATATTTTACTTCATCTACCAGATTTCATGGGGATACACTATAATGATGTCATTTCACTATAATGGGTGTAAGGAATATGTAAAATCAACTAGGAGAACTAAAATATCAACAATCATTCAAAATAAACATGAATTAGTAAAAAATAATATTTTTATGATATTATTTGGAAAGGTTAATAAAAAAGAGGGAAAAAGTGGATTAAAATCTCTTAAAATCACCCCACAATTGGAAGTGTGATTATCCCGAAGAAAACCTTAACATAAGATCATAAGATTCCAAACTCTAACAGGAGGTAAATTTATAATATAATACTCATAAATAGTAGATTATGATTATAAGTCCCAAGGTCTTAGAAAATATTCTATTAAACCACCCAATCAATATTCATATCCAACTTTGGTTTAAAACACCTTTTGATTTTTACCCAAATTATTCAATTTCACATTATCACCTATTCCATTAATGGTCTACCTCAATTTGAGTTTTATCTCATTACTCAAGTTTTAATTTTTCATGTAGTTATTCTTATAGCTCATTCATATTATAATAACCATAATATTGAATATATTCTTCAATATTCAGTTAATAAATTAAAATTTCACAATTGATCATGACTAATTTTCTTTAGTATAAATTGATATTGAGGGTTTAGGAAATATAGGTAGATAATGAAAATATAAATCTCAAAAGGTGGTTTGTATCTTTATAAAAATTCTTGAAAATAAAAAATATCTCAAATGAAAATACTCCCACCAAAAATAAAATAACACATACTCTGAAATACAAATAAAGGATCATGAAACAATGAAGCACTAATTAATCTCCATCATCTTGTCCTATTTTTTTATTTTATAATATATATTTACATTTTTAAAGTGTTTTATATATTTCATTCTTAGGTAATATCTCATATCAATCAACCAACCACAAATTATTTAGACCATTGTTCAATCCTTGGTGATTTTGGACCCATCAAATACACAACCCGAGTTTTTAGAGGGGTACACTAGGAAGAAAAATAAAAGGAATGAAGGAAAAATCCACATAATGTACTGAAATACACCTTAATACACCTACCAAATGAAACACTTACATTTTACTCAATGTAAAACATACAACTCACACTTGAACATTTAAAAATCATTCAAAATACAACGAGAATGGTGGAAAAAGAAAAATTAAGATTGAAATGTGGCTCTCCAGTGACAAATACATTCATGGTTTCTACATAATAAAAATGATAAATGTTAAAGATAGTTCATAAGGGTAATAGTTTAAATAAAAAATCAACCAATAAATTAAAAAGTAACTTTTTTTTCTTTTATTACTTTGATGATATGTATTGAATGTTTTTGTGTGTCTATATTCTACAAGGTTTTCTCAAGAAAAGTTTAATGAAATAATAGGAAAAAGTAAATTAATAATCTTACTATAAATAGAATAAAAAATAAATAGTAGAACCACACATAGAATGTATACACAAAATTAATCTACTAGATGAATGTTTCTAAGAATAAAAATGAATAACCAAACAAAATCAATAAAAATGTTAATGAAACATAAAATTATAGTAAATAGACAACTCAAAGAGGGAACACTACTGTCTTAATTATTTATGATTAATATTTTCATATGTTTACACTAACAAAATTAGTTCATCATGTTGACTATTTATCTTATGTCAAATTAGAGGGGAAACACAAATAGGCTCACACTGGCCTACTCTACACTTTGATGACACATTGTCCTCACTATGAAAAAAGAGGAGAGAATTAGAACTAATGAAACATGAAAAAAATGTAATTAAACAGTACATATGAGGAAGTATTCTACTTGAAAAGTGATGCAGGTGTATGTTGGAGATCCAAAAGGTGACTTATGTTTATAATTCAAGGAAACTGAGATTTTGTAAATAGGTAGGCTATAGTTAACACTATGTGAGTTTGAAATATAACTTATTAATAATGATTTCAAATAATATTAGAGAATATAACCATTCAAATATATCAATTTTATAAAAATGCACATGAAAAAATATATCCTGAAGTAGACAAATGGTAGATAATAAAAGTATAAAAGAAAATAATTATACTAAGTTTCCATTGTAGGAATTTTAATCTCTCATGGGACTAGTCAACCTCCTCAAATGGTAGAATAGGTTTTAAAAAAACTGGGGAAATGTGAACAAGAATCTCTATGGGTATATATATAACTGATATAGTAGCCATAAAAACTAAAGGTGTCTCAAATTAAATAATATTATGGGCATCGATATATAGTGGAGTTGAAGAAAACAAGGAGAATGGCAAACAATTTGCGCCAAATGGTCTTGTGGTGGTGTAGGATCCCTGATCTGAAATGAGGATATCATCTCTATATTAGGATTAGTAAAGAGAATCATATTGGGTGCCTCATTTAACACCCCATTCCCCCCCATTGGGCCTCAATCTTGATAGGTTGTTGGTTTGGAATATAGGTGTTTGATGTAAATATAATTTGATAGGGTTTTTAGTGAATTTTATGTTCATATGAGGAAAAATATTATTTATAGTGTGAATCCTATTGGATGTTTGATAGGGGACTATTGGGAGCACCAGACCAGAGGGATGCATTCCGTAGAAATTATGACTGGGGGGCTAGTGATGTAGTGGAAGGGGACTCCATGTGGAGAATAGAAATTATTGAAATTAGTAAAAATGAAACAAAATGTTGTGCCAAGGAATTTGGTAAACTCAATTAAAAAAGAAATATAGTTTTCTAGGGGATAAAATTACGTAAATGAACTAGAGTTCAGAAACCTATGGCTCAGATGGGACCAAAAAATGAGTTTCCTCACATTCAACCACAATTATAGTTGTTTCATAATTCTTTGTCCATTTATATTAGGAACTATCTTTATATAAGAAGCCCATATTTTATAAAAGTGTTATGTCAATAAATTCATGATTTCTCAAGGATGTTAGAAGACTAACCACATTAAAATATTTATTTTTCAGAGAGAGATGAGTAATAAATATTCCCCCCTAAGATTCCTTTTATTTTCACCCCTTCCCCTCAAAATATAATGAAAATTGGAGGTCCATGTTTAATTTAGAGGAGAAATGAATGGAATATAGAAGAAATACATCCCATTAAATCACCAACACTGGATAGTACCATTTTTTAAAACAACCAAAAGTATTGGAGCACTGAATAATTCATAATATGAATGTTTTTAATTGGTTTCTATTTTTTTATGATAATAACCTAAAATCGGGGTTAATAGACTAAAAAATTAATTTCTCCAAAACATGCACCCAAATTTGATGAAGATCTAATGAGGAAAACACAAGGGTCACAGAAAACCAAGCACTATACAATCCAAGACCCATTCCAAATTGGGAATGAATTAACATCTATTCAGTATACTTGAATCAGATTGAAATATATTCATAGATAAGCATTAATGTAGTTATAAATTAAATAATTAACTCATGAAAATAATTATTATAATCTTAAAGGATTTGTCCAATTAACTTTTCCATCAAAATGGGAATTAAAACCATTAAATCAAAATTCATGTTGGAACATAATTGTTTCTTCTCGAACTATTCCATCATGAGACCCAATGTATCATACTCAATGTGGAAGAAGGGGTGTTTTTCGGGTGTGGCGGATAAAACTAGGATATGAAAAATAAAGCAAAAATAATAGTTGTTTGAGGGGGGTTTTGTGGAATAAGAAGAATTTGGGATGTGGATTAGGGGTAGGACCAGGAGAGGGAGAAATGAAATTTCTTCTATGGGTATATAGTTTGAATTTTACAAGTGGGTTGGTATGGAATTTATCTTGATAAATTTTTTTGTCCTTGAATATGGAAGTGTTCTTGAACTTTCATTTATTCCTAGAAGATGGTTGGGGTAGGGTTAGATTGTGGGGTTTTTTTGGACCATGGATATGACAAGGATTTAGAGGGTTTGGATTTTGAGTTATGAAATTTATATGATGGGTGTTGAGTGGGTGAACTAGTGGGTCCAAAAGATGAATAAGCATTAAAATAATAAGAATCCAATTTTATATATTCATATTATAAATAAGATGGAATGATGGATGTAAGAGAGGGGTTTTAACAGTTTTTTACTCATGAAATGGTGAAAGGGAGGTTTTGTGGTACATAAAAAATGAGATGGAGAGGGTTTAAGAAGTTTGAAAATAGACTATTGAAATTGTGTCAATGTTTGGGTAATACAAGGTTGAATATATTTTGGGGGTTGTGGAAGAATATTATAGGTGAAATGGGGTATAGAGTGGGGTGGAAGTATTAGAAGGGTTGGAGAAGATAGGGGAACCTAGTTCAAATCATTGAGAGAATCACCATAACACCCCTAGAGTAGTTGAGCGATCCCATCTAGAAATATATGAGGGATAAAGAAGGAGATCAATAGATGTAAGGGTTTCACACATGATTTTAAATAGGTGGAGCCTCATTTCAGCTCAAAATATCCCTTGTGGAATCATCTAACACTCAAATCTTAGAATTTTAAAACCCACTAATTTTATATTGTGGTTACATGGGTATGGAGTGAAGGGTGTTGATATTCCACAATGGATAAAAATTAAAAACATTTCTTCTATAATATCCCATACTATGGTGGGAAGTATATGAAGTGGAGGGAGAGAAAATTATAGTGACATGATTCAACCCAAATTCTCATTTCCCTAGGCTCTATTGTGTGTTAAATTGGTAACAACGTGGAGGGCATGATATTTATAGTAGGGCCAAAATTTCCAATCAAGAATTTAAAAATACCTATGTTGTGGAAATGTTCATTTTCCATAATGATTTCCAGTCACTTTCCATCTTTGGGGTAGTCTTTTAACTATTTTTTGAGGTATATCATGCTATTTATTCCCAAAAAACTACTGGTGTCACGGAGAATGTCTCTAATTTTTTCCACAATTTGGGAATTTTGTTGGATATTTGATGAGATATAAGGAAAAATTTTGTGGATATAGGACACTGAATAGACTAAAGAAAACCAAAAATAAGAACCGAAACACAATGAATTAAAATAAATAGGAAAACGGACCCAGGATACCATAGTAATCACTTCTTTTACTGTTTAAAGTGCCATAACATCTATTTTTATAATAATTATCGAATGAGAAGTGGTTTATTCCCACATGATAATGATCAATCTTCAATTTAATATAATCTACATAAAACTTGTATTGTAATTTTTAACTGTATCATATCTCTACAATTTTATATAGGAACTCACAGATGATGAAAAATAATTCAGACCATCTTAATCATAAATTACATATAAAAATGTAGCTTTAAATTAGTGAAATGAAATTTATCACATGCATGAAAATAACTATTTTAGAGGATCTTTCTATAAAACTTATTTGTATATTATTTTTAGATATCTACATTAGGATACAATTTCCTTTTTATTTACTCTAGCTAATTAATATATTTCCTCATCATCTTCCCAATAACATCTTTATCCAAATTTACAACCTTGATTCCAAAAAATAATCGATGAACAAGTTGAATATGTCAGTAAAATTGATTCCAAAAAAATTGAATTAATATATCCCTAATAGTGTTTTTAGGCTGTTTATTAGGGCTAAAGAGAAATATCAAATAGGATTGACCAATATCTCAAATTAAAACTCATTTCTACACTAGAATTTTCATTATCACTCTGTTTGAAAGATACACCTTCACACTGGACAAAGGATGATATAGGGAGTTATTATTACAGATGAATATTTGTTTCTCCAAAAATTCCCATAATTTGTTTCTTCAAAATGAATTCCCTTGTTACTAATAAGTAGAATTGGCACCTCAAACTAAGAAAAAATGTTTCTTTTCATGAATTTAATGATTACTTTTATGTGGTTTACACTGTTTCAAAAACATTATATATAATTAATGTACAATATTATTTATATATAGTCCCATGAATTTAGAAAATTTCCCATAAATTCAGTTCGCCGTACATATAAAATTTCAATCCATATGACGGGGTTCTGGATCATTTTATCATGTATGCTAATATTTGAAATTCATTAGAATATTTCAAAATTTTACAAAACATTATCTTCAATACATATGAATTTTCATCTAGAAAAATATATATTGTAATATTTTTCTATCATCCACTAATGGCATAATGTCTTCCCATTGGTGAGGAGTGAAAAAATTAAAAAAACATGAACGTTTAATTTCTAAAACAAATATTCAAATTTGTATATCATTGCATTGATTGAAGATTAGTGGATTGTCTTAAACGTTATGGTTCACTTCAGAAAATAATTTCTTTCATTTATAGTTTAAGAACATCATATACACTATTATTATGGATAGGTAATTCGAAATGTCTACAAACCATGGAAGAGTTGTTGTGTCTATGGAAAAAATATTCTCACCAAGAATGTCATCTATAATAACATATTCTCATTCTTTAGAGTTATTTGTAAATACCATCATTGAGATATATTTGGGAAATTAATTCTAAACCACAATTTTCTCATGAATTTATTTGTTAAAATCTTGAATTAGCAACATCCATGTTATTTGGTGAGGTTTTTCATCCTCTTTGTAAGAAAATATTTACATTTCTCATATTCAGTATGAAGAACCACCTTAGAGAGCAAGATGTAAGGTTTCAACTTATAAGAAAAGACAACATAAAGAATTTCCTTATCTATTTTGGTGTATTTGACTTGTTATTCTATCAAATCCCTACAAGAATAATAAGTTGGTCAAATTAATTTGTCTTTATATTGTTTATGGATTTCTCCTACTACGTTATTACTAGCATCAAACACAAATTTAAATGGTTTCTCATGTTTTAGATGGAGAATCATGGCGGTGTTGATCAAAGGATTATTTAAATATATAATTGCATATTTTCACTTTTAATAAAATTTTAAATTACACATTTTTATTGACCAAGTTAATTTTTGGTTTAGAGATATATGAAACTTCCATGAAAAATTGATGGTGAAAATTTTTATAACTCTTAATGATTATAATGTCTCATAAGGTAGTTGGATTTTCAATTACTTGATATCTTGAATTTTGTATGGTTATAGTTACATTAACATCTATGAAATATAGTGGTACATCATGATTCCTTTAGTGGCCAAGAAGTGTCATTTTTTCAAGTCCAAAATGAGTAAGGTCTCCTTACACCACGCAAGGAATTCAAATATCTTTAAGAAAATTGTAAATGAATATCCATAGACTGATAATTCACATATAAAAACATCTAGTAACTCCTATATCAGATAAAATTGATGTAACGCCCCGACCCCAGCTACCCAGAGTCGGTGCATTAATTACATAACATTGGCATGATCACGAGAAAGATCAAGTCTCGAAAGACCGATTAGTTTAGTAGCCTTGGAATAACTAGATACATCCATAAATTTTTACATTACATCATAAAAAAAACATCTTGTCTTCATATCCCCTCATACTATCCCTGCAGGTCATTCATAAATTACTTCTTCATAATCCTGGAAAAAAAAAATAAAACATTGAAAGGGGTGAGCTCGGATGCTCAGTAAGGATAACATTATAGCAGAAGCTTTCATAAATGAGCATAAACACTTAAGGCAATTTATAACTAAAACAAAATCCGTTTAAACTTGAACTTCAGCATAAAATGGAAAAGGTAAAATGAAATAATGCCATTTACTTACTCACATGGATATTCTACTAGTCGAATGATCACATGCAAGATCAATAACCACTTTCATAATGATGGAATGCATAATGCCAGACTATCATAACCACATAGCCAAGGCCTCGTGCCAAGACTACAAATAAGATTTTGCCAAGGCCTTGTGCCAAGACACTAGTTTGTCTCATGAGACCTACCGATGCATCGAGGAGCTATAGCGGGCTCCACCCGTCACTTATTAAGTCCAATGCATTCCTCATATGAACATGTTTAAACGTAACATAAACATTCGTATTAAAACTAGCATACGAAATGTCAATACTTTTACCACAAACCATGAATGGTATAAAAACAGCACATCCACAGTCAAACATAACTCATTCGATACAATATGGAAGATTGTATTGTATCACATTAACCTCAATCAAGAATAATGAAGGATGTTGACATAGATGAAAATAATCATCAAAACTATTTGAGAGAAATATCCCCCTTTTCTTGAAAACATTTAAAAGTCACACTATTTGTCAAGAAGCCATTTAAAAGTAGATTTTTGAATCAAAGTGTCCCATACCACTTTGAAACTTTTTAAAAGGAGTTTTGATTTTAAAACTTTAATGTCCATATAAATAAATCCTTAAAACCATTTTTAAAATATGGACATTAATGAGCATGATTTAGAAGAATAATTCTTTAAAACATTTTAAAATGGTATTTTGGTTAGAGTTTCTAACCAAAAGAGAGACACTTGAATACAAATAATTGAGGTAATCAAAACATTGTAATATCATGAGAATAAAGGAATTCATGATATACTATGTCAAAGTACATTATATACACCACATAGAAGTGATTTGGTGTATATCATCAAAGAAGTCTCAATGGAATGTAAATTGAGATGAAATTTCTCAAAAAGGTTGTATCCTTAGGTTAAGGATAAATCAATGACATAATTATGTGTGACAAATATAAATACACTAAATATGATTGGATATTCAGTGTAAAACAATCAAAGGACATTCACACATATTCTTGTAAAAAACAATACCAACGAATTGGATGTTTAACTCAACAAATGGAGAATGAGTTAAAATTACTCTTATCAAATTCATATCAATGACTTGAGAATTACCAATGGAGTGATTATGTGTATCAAACTTCTATCCACAGGAAGGGGAGTGGAAATTATGACATAATCAAATGAATAGTGATTCCACACATAATCTTGGGGTAATATAATCAATGAAATATGTGTAAAGCCAAATGAGTGGAAATTGAAATCTCAAATTCCCTTATCGATTAGGTAACTTACGAAACATACACCCATGAAAGAAGAATCATACCATGATGATGTAAATACCCATAAATTAAAGTATATTACACAATGAATACGATCATGGGCAGTACACATACACCACATGCAATAATTAAGTGGTGATCAATGGAATTCTCACGGAATTAAAAGTGAGATAAGAAAACCCTTACATTGTACTTTTTCCTTGGTCGATGGTAGGTTTACCTCCTGTATAATGGTGAAATAATTGTTATTGAATAATACAAGAATCATTTACTTTAATATGATATCATATATGATCTTTTAACAATTATTTGTTAATAATATCTTAGTATTAACGCCGTTTCGGGTGTTAACTTACTCATTTTCTTTTATATGATTTGTTACATAAGTCATGTTTGTTGTATCTTATTAATATCCAGAATGATATCAAGTCCTTAAACATCATTTTTAAATCATTAAATGATAATTATACTTTAATGGATACGATGGATAATGAATCTCATCGCGTTCGTGGAGACGGTAGTCCGTACGTACGCACGAACGCTACTTCCATTTAATTTTTTAATTTTTTATTTTAAAAGAATCGAATCCAAATGATATATAGGTATATTACTATTCCAGTATAATATAATATTTTATATATGTTACTTAAGTTCATTAACACCATCCTTTATACGTTCCATGTGTGGTATGAACGAGTCATATCATTTTAAGGGGGCGGTAGTCCGCACTTCCTCAAATGAAATTATCGTATGTATATACGACATGAAACGAATAATGGTATGAAATAAAATGGAATTACAGAAGCTTATATATAAAATATATATCATTAATATCATATTTAATTACAGTTCCATCATAATGGACACCATGAGAGGCGGTAAGATGTTTTTGAACAATCATCGTTTCGTGAGGCGTTAGTTTGCCATCCACAGAAACATTATGTTCATCATCCATTAGATGGAGTTGTGTGTATGTGTAGTTTTAATACTTCTTATAACAACATCCTAGTATATTGAGGATACTGGTGTTGTTACAAAATAAGGGAAATAAAAAGAGTTTGGGGGTTGAAGAAGCAAAATAAATGAAAATAATTTAAGAGAAATCGTTACCTTTAATTTAGGTAACTCACTTTGGTTGGAACCAAAGGACTTGTTGAAATGCTTTCTGCCTAAGGGGAAGATTCAAGGAGGAGGAGAGGGATGTGGGGAGCTTAGTTGGGCAGAGTTTTGACGAGCCAAGTGGCTTGAGAGGTGTGAGCAAATGAGAAGGAGGAGTGCCCTTTTATAAGAGGGGTGAGGGGCACCTTTGGAAAAGCTAGAAATATTAATTTATAATAAATTCATATTCGGTTTCCAATGGCTCCAAAGTTGACTATTCAAAGGTTGAGGTGGGGAAAGGTCGAAAACAACTCATCCAATAGAATTTAGACAGGTTTGGGTACTTATATTAACCATATCTTTAAGTATTAACTCTAAGTTAATTAGTTTCACTTTTACAATGTCTCTTTGTATTTTTATATAATATGGTTAATAAACTTACTATATACATCCAAAAGACCCCAAAGTGGTCCATTAATGATTAACCTATCATAATATAAGTCTCTTGGCCGAACCGTAGATTTTTAGGAATTTAATAATATAATATTTGTTTTAAGAACTCTTTTATGTCAATTTTGACACTATTCACTAGTTGATTTTTGTGAAACTCATAACAGATCGATTACTTCGAAAAAAGTCAAATAAATCAAACCTAATATATCATATTATCCTAGAAAATTTGTTTAATTCATTAAAAGTTTCATATTATAATTATTTGGGTATTTATAATATCAATTTTGTTAATTTTTTACTATTTTAGTAATTACTGCATCATCATTGTGTCATAAATAAAATAACTTATTTAATGTCAAAAAATTATAAATAAAATATAATTATGTAGGAAATCTTTTTATCTTTCTAATGAATATTTATAATCTAAAATCCAGCATATATAACCCTATGTAACAATTGTTTTGCTAAAAGATATATGCTTGTGTCATTTTGTATTCATTTTAACTTAATTAATATAAAGTGTCATTATCACTTACAAGTGGATCCATGGGGTCCCAAAATTGACCCAAAGATGCCCATGGTCGACCATGTATCAACCAATAGGGTTAAGACACATTTTAGGGTAATTTAGTATTATTATAATATTATTTTGTTTAACCCTTATTTACTGGATTTACCCTTAACCATGGTAAATAAAATATTTACCGCCGTAATTATTCAAAATGTCTAAAAATAAAAGTTACCTATTTACACAATTTGGACATCCTGATTCCAAATATGGAATCCATTTTTCTAAATTCAAAACACAGAAGTGGCAGAAATTAATTTAAAATTAATTCCCGCTGTCAAAACAAAAAGCGTGTTTTTAAGAGATAATAACTATCAAAAGATTGACACTTGTTTATGTTCGGTTTAATTGTAAAATTATGTCCAATGACCAACATTATATTAAATGGTAAAAATATATTCTAAATATACTTTAAAACCACTCAAATTCACAATTTATCACTATTAATTATTTTGATTAAAAAAGTTGTTTTTAATTAAAATTTAGTAATTTTCACTATTCATCAAAATATGAAAGTTATCCGAAAAGTACCAAAATTTCACCATAGGCTAAATTCGATATTCCGAATCCAAAAATGAAGTCCATTTTGAAATATAAAATATATATAATTTCAAAAAGTAGGTATTACTATTCATAACGGCTAGTTTGATTGGTTGTGGTGTGTTAAAATCTCGAAGTTGCGTACAATGCACGTAATTGCATTATTCGAAAGGAAACATACCGAGGAAGCTTGGGGTGTTACATTCTCCCCTCCTTCAATAAATTGCGTCCTCGCAATTTGAAATTGTTCTTCGAAAAAAAAGGTTGAAAATAGATAATATATTTGTGGGAAAACCCACATCGGAAATTGGGTTACTAAAATTTAGTCTTAATATGAGAAAAAGAGAAATCAAAGGGTCACCACCAAATTATGATCTCGATTAGGAGAACATTGGTGGCAACTAGAGACATATAATTGGACGAAAAACGTAAATATTTATAGGTGGTGATTGAGGTCATCAATCACAAACAAGTGTAAAATTGAGGTCCTTATAATCATCAATCTATGATGATTTGAAATACCATCGGTTCAACAAAACATAGGGTATTAGGATAAAACATTTTTGACGTTTCAAAATATCTTAGTTGAAATCCCACATCGAAAAATGAATTAATGAGGCCTCTATTTAAAATAAAGAGTCGAAAGTATGAAGATTACCGAAAATAACACATACTAGGGTTCCATGAAGGAAAATATGGATATGGAGGAGAAATCTAACCATCAATTATCTGATGGAGAGTGGTAGAGAACATGGCTATGAAAAGGCCAAAAATCCCAAATCCATAAATTTGTGATGATTTAAGGTACCATCTAGGACAACATTTTTGTTCTATGTTTCTTTTATTAATGTTGGGGATTTTATTTATGAGATTGGCTAAGAACATTATGAGATATACTTAAATTTTAAGTAGATTTTCATTCTTTAATAAATTTCCACCACTAACTCAATTTTTTTTTAAACGATGAGTATTCAAGAAGACTTGGTCACACTGGAAGAGCTAGAATAAACTTCTATAGAATCACATGATCCATGCAGAATAAACCATATATTTACATTGTCTTTAAAGATTAATCAAAACCAAAATGGTTAGTGAATGATCTAATGATCTCCCAAAAGGATATTCATTGAGATAAATATGCACTAATCTTAATTTCTAAAATTAAACCAACAATACCCCAAAGTTAAATAGATACCATTCAATAACCAATTGTCCTTAAAATCCTTTAATATAATCCAAACTAATATTGAAACCCAAAACATTGAAGAATTTGGTTATGTAGTCTCCCATGTTACATTGTATCTCCAAATGACATCAGATACTCTTAAAGTCACATACTCAAAAGTAATTAACCTAATCACATATTCTCTATTATAGGTTAATCATTTCCATAAATAAACCAAATCACTATAAATACACAATAAAAACGTAGATAAAAATCCACCATTACTCTACAAATGAAACCTCATTGTATTCTATTTTCCTTGGGCATATATTGTTCCCAACAATGCGAACATCTTCCAAAATAACATTTATCACTTAATCACCAAATCATTTTCCTATACCAAGGGTATTCATTTGATAAGACATAAGAACCCAAATCATCTTATTATTGATCAATAAAATCATTTAACTAAAAAAAAGTCACACTAACCAGGGACTTCACGTAGTCCAGTGGTAGGCGATAAATCCCAATCGCACTTTGGTTGTGGGTTCGATTCCCATAGCTTTGTCCGACGCGACGGGTTGTCACACGGTCTACGTGTTGTCCTTTTTCAAAAACTATATTTTATAATATTGCCAAAATGAGATAAATTCCTCAAAATACTATATCATAAATTTAACCACAAATGTTATATCATACCTTGAATCTTCATCCCAAATTAGAATAACTTATAATTCTCTCAAACCCCAATGATCATATAAATCCAAATGGTTATTTATACCCATATCCACAAGAGAAAAGACAATTCTTCCTCAAATATCATTCTCACATGGCAAACTGCGGGGTTACAAATACAAGAGAAAATTATTCCATAGTAAACCCATCAACAAGGAGTGCTAATACTTTTTAAACATTTCTCCAACCATTTATTCCCACATAGCTTCTTCTTTGACCAAGAAAATATCCTATAGAATAGGACATTCACTCGGGTAATGGCCAGGTCCCCTACATTTACGGAAAATGACTGTAAATGGACTCTTGGGACCATTTTTATCTTCTTCCATAATACTCTTCATTTTTCTTCGGCAATTCTTTACTTTATGTCCTTCCTTCCCGCACGTAAAACATTTCGTTGTCCCATTGAGACATTTTCCTGGGTGTCTCTTTCCACATTTCCTGCATGATGAAAATTGAGGGTTCCTTTCTCCATGGTCTCCATTGCTGGAGCTCTTATCATTTATCACCTTTCTCTTCCTTGTTGAGTCTGGGAGTTGGTTAATATATATGTTGTTGATCATATTTTTGGAAAACTGATTTGGCATAAAGACGATATCTTTTACGCCTATCAACATTCCATTTTGTTGCTCATTGCCACCACCGTTCCCATCTTGTACATCATTCTCAAAGTCACTATGACTTCCTTGGAATCCAGCCATTGACTAAAACCATAAAGCATTGTGTGAGTAATAGTAGTCGTAAAATCATTTAGAGATTAAAATGTCACCATATTCTCAATTTGAAACATATTAGGATTAACCAAGGTCATTTACTCTCATCTTATATATATATTACTTAAATTGGTTTGTAAAGAAAATGTAAATTATCCTAAGCATATCCCCCGGGAGTGTCGTAACCAAGAGTGCAGCAAGGCCCGTTGTCGTGCACCAGTTCCCGTTCGTGTCTAGCTCAAAGCGGTGTTTTCGGGTTTTACCCCTAGGTACATCTGTTCCAGAGCCGCCTCTACCTGCTCGTATCCAGACAGGGATGTATTGCTCGGAAAACTCACAAAATCTCTACAATACCAAAATTCTAGGAAGTTCTTTTATACTAATCCTCAAAGTTCATCTTAGGTCTACGTGCTCTAATCAGAGTTTATCTAAATCTAGCTACCAAGGTTTGTACTAAACTTCCTCTGATACCAACTGTAACGCCCAGACCCCAGCTACCCAGAGTCGGTGCATTAATTACATAACATTGGCATGATCACGAGAAAGATCAAGTCTCGAAAGACCGATTAGTTTAGTAGCCTTGGAATAACTAGATACATCCATAAATTTTTACATTACATCATAAAAAAAAACATCTTGTCTTCATATCCCCTCATACTATCCCTGCAGGTCATTCATAAATTACTTCTTCATAATCCTGGGAAAAAAAAAATAAAACATTGAAAGGGGTGAGCTCGGATGCTCAGTAAGGATAACATTATAGCAGAAGCTTTCATAAATGAGCATAAACACTTAAGGCAATTTATAACTAAAACAAAAGCCGTTTAAACTTGAACTTCAGCATAAAATGGCAAAGGTAAAATGAAATAATGCCATTTACTTACTCACATGGATATTCTACTAGTCGAATGATCACATGCAATATCAATAACCACTTTCATAATGATGGAATGCATAATGCCAGACTATCATAACCACATAGCCAAGGCCTCGTGCCAAGACTACAAATAAGATTTTGCCAAGGCCTTGTGCCAAGACACTAGTTTGTCTCATGAGACCTACCGATGCATCGAGGAGCTATAGCGGGCTCCACCCGTCACTTATTAAGTCCAATGCATTCCTCATATGAACATGTTTAAACGTAACATAAACATTCGTATTAAAACTAGCATACGAAATGTCAATACTTTTACCACAAACCATGAATGGTATAAAAAAATCACATCCACAGTCAAACATAACTCATTCGATACAATATGGAAGATTGTATTGTATCACATTAACCTCAATCAAGAATAATGAAGGATGTTGACATAGATGAAAATAATCATCAAAACTATTTGAGAGAAATATCCCCCTTTTCTTGAAAACATTTAAAAGTCACACTATTTGTCAAGAAGCCATTTAAAAGTAGATTTTTGAATCAAAGTGTCCCATACCACTTTGAAACTTTTTAAAAGGAGTTTTGATTTTAAAACTTTAATGTCCATATAAATAAATCCTTAAAACCATTTTTAAAATATGGACATTAATGAGCATGATTTAGAAGAATAATTCTTTAAAACATTTTAAAATGGTATTTTGGTTAGAGTTTCTAACCAAAAGAGAGACACTTGAATACAAATAATTGAGGTAATCAAAACATTGTAATATCATGAGAATAAAGGAATTCATGATATACTATGTCAAAGTACATTATATACACCACATAGAAGTGATTTGGTGTATATCATCAAAGAAGTCTCAATGGAATGTAAATTGAGATGAAATTTCTCAAAAAGGTTGTATCCTTAGGTTAAGGATAAATCAATGACATAATTATGTGTGAAAAATATAAATACACTAAATATGATTGGATATTCAGTGTAAAACAATCAAAGGACATTCACACATATTCTTGTAAAAAACAATACCAACGAATTGGATGTTTAACTCAACAAATGGAGAATGAGTTAAAATTACTCTTATCAAATTCATATCAATGACTTGAGAATTACCAATGGAGTGATTATGTGTATCAAACTTCTATCCACAGGAAGGGGAGTGGAAATTATGACATAATCAAATGAATAGTGATTCCACACATAATCTTGGGGTAATATAATCAATGAAATATGTGTAAAGCCAAATGAGTGGAAATTGAAATCTCAAATTCCCTTATCGATTAGGTAACTTACGAAACATACACCCATGAAAGAAGAATCATACCATGATGATGTAAATACCCATAAATTAAAGTATATTACACAATGAATACGATCATGGGCAGTACACATACACCACATGCAATAATTAAGTGGTGATCAATGGAATTCTCACGGAATTAAAAGTGAGATAAGAAAACCCTTACATTGTACTTTTTCCTTGGTCGATGGTAGGTTTACCTCCTGTATAATGGTGAAATAATTGTTATTGAATAATACAAGAATCATTTACTTTAATATGATATCATATATGATCTTTTAACAATTATTTGTTAATAATATCTTAGTATTAACGCCGTTTCGGGTGTTAACTTACTCATTTTCTTTTATATGATTTGTTACATAAGTCATGTTTGTTGTATCTTATTAATATCCAGAATGATATCAAGTCCTTAAAAATCATTTTTAAATCATTAAATGATAATTATACTTTAATGGATACGATGGATAATGAATCTCATCGCGTTCGTGGAGACGGTAGTCCGTACGTACGCACGAACGCTACTTCCATTTAATTTTTTAATTTTTTATTTTAAAAGAATCGAATCCAAATGATATATAGGTATATTACTATTCAAGTATAATATAATATTTTATATATGTTACTTAAGTTCATTAACACCATCCTTTATACGTTCCATGTGTGGTATGAACGAGTCATATCATTTTAAGGGGGCGGTAGTCCGCACTTCCTCAAATGAAATTATCGTATGTATATACGACATGAAACGAATAATGGTATGAAATAAAATGGAATTACAGAAGCTTATATATAAAATATATATCATTAATATCATATTTAATTACAGTTCCATCATAATGGACACCATGAGAGGCGGTAAGATGTTTTTGAACAATCATCGTTTCGTGAGGCGTTAGTTTGCCATCCACAGAAACATTATGTTCATCATCCATTAGATGGAGTTGTGTGTATGTGTAGTTTTAATACTTCTTATAACAACATCCTAGTATATTGAGGATACTGGTGTTGTTACAAAATAAGGGAAATAAAAAGAGTTTGGGGGTTGAAGAAGCAAAATAAATGAAAATAATTTAAGAGAAATCGTTACCTTTAATTTAGGTAACTCACTTTGGTTGGAACCAAAGGACTTGTTGAAATGCTTTCTGCCTAAGGGGAAGATTCAAGGAGGAGGAGAGGGATGTGGGGAGCTTAGTTGGGCAGAGTTTGGACGAGCCAAGTGGCTTGAGAGGTGTGAGGAAATGAGAAGGAGGAGTGCCCTTTTATAAGAGGGGTGAGGGGCACCTTTGGAAAAGCTAGAAATATTAATTTATAATAAATTCATATTCGGTTTCCAATGGCTCCAAAGTTGACTATTCAAAGGTTGAGGTGGTGAAAGGTCGAAAACAACTCATCCAATAGAATTTAGACAGGTTTGGGTACTTATATTAACCATATCTTTAAGTATTAACTCTAAGTTAATTAGTTTCACTTTTACAATGTCTCTTTGTATTTTTATATAATATGGTTAATAAACTTACTATATACATCCAAAAGACCCCAAAGTGGTCCATTAATGATTAACCTATCATAATATAAGTCTCTTGGCCGAACCGTAGATTTTTAGGAATTTAATAATATAATATTTGTTTTAAGAACTCTTTTATGTCAATTTTGACACTATTCACTAGTTGATTTTTGTGAAACTCATAACAGATCGATTACTTCGAAAAAAGTCAAATAAATCAAACCTAATATATCATATTATCCAAGAAAATTTGTTTAATTCATTAAAAGTTTCATATTATAATTATTTGGGTATTTATAATATCAATTTTGTTAATTTTTTACTATTTTAGTAATTACTGCATCATCATTGTGTCATAAATAAAATAACTTATTTAATGTCAAAAAATTATAAATAAAATATAATTATGTAGGAAATCTTTTTATCTTTCTAATGAATATTTATAATCTAAAATCCAGCATATATAACCCTATGTAACAATTGTTTTGCTAAAAGATATATGCTTGTGTCATTTTGTATTCATTTTAACTTAATTAATATAAAGTGTCATTATCACTTACAAGTGGATCCATGGGGTCCCAAAATTGACCCAAAGATGCCCATGGTCGACCATGTATCAACCAATAGGGTTAAGACACATTTTAGGGTAATTTAGTATTATTATAATATTATTTTGTTTAACCCTTATTTACTGGATTTACCCTTAACCATGGTAAATAAAATATTTACCGCCGTAATTATTCAAAATGTCTAAAAATAAAAGTTACCTATTTACACAATTTGGACATCCTGATTCCAAATATGGAATCCATTTTTCTAAATTCAAAACACAGAAGTGGCAGAAATTAATTTAAAATTAATTCCCGCTGTCAAAACAAAAAGCGTGTTTTTAAGAGATAATAACTATCAAAAGATTGACACTTGTTTATGTTCGGTTTAATTGTAAAATTATGTCCAATGACCAACATTATATTAAATGGTAAAAATATATTCTAAATATACTTTAAAACCACTCAAATTCACAATTTATCACTATTAATTATTTTGATTAAAAAAGTTGTTTTTAATTAAAATTTAGTAATTTTCACTATTCATCAAAATATGAAAGTTATCCGAAAAGTACCAAAATTTCACCATAGGCTAAATTCGATATTCCGAATCCAAAAATGAAGTCCATTTTGAAATATAAAATATATATAATTTCAAAAAGTAGGTATTACTATTCATAACGGCTAGTTTGATTGGTTGTGGTGTGTTAAAATCTCGAAGTTGCGTACAATGCACGTAATTGCATTATTCGAAAGGAAACATACCGAGGAAGCTTGGGGTGTTACATTCTCCCCTCCTTCAATAAATTGCGTCCTCGCAATTTGAAATTGTTCTTCGAAAAAAAAGGTTGAAAATAGATAATATATTTGTGGGAAAACCCACATCGGAAATTGGGTTACTAAAATTTAGTCTTAATATGAGAAAAAGAGAAATCAAAGGGTCACCACCAAATTATGATCTCGATTAGGAGAACATTGGTGGCAACTAGAGACATATAATTGGACGAAAAACGTAAATATTTATAGGTGGTGATTGAGGTCATCAATCACAAACAAGTGTAAAATTGAGGTCCTTATAATCATCAATCTATGATGATTTGAAATACCATCGGTTCAACAAAACATAGGGTATTAGGATAAAACATTTTTGACGTTTCAAAATATCTTAGTTGAAATCCCACATCGAAAAATGAATTAATGAGGCCTCTATTTAAAATAAAGAGTCGAAAGTATGAAGATTACCGAAAATAACACATACTAGGGTTCCATGAAGGAAAATATGGATATGGAGGAGAAATCTAACCATCAATTATCTGATGGAGAGTGGTAGAGAACATGGCTATGAAAAGGCCAAAAATCCCAAATCCATAAATTTGTGATGATTTAAGGTACCATCTAGGACAACATTTTTGTTCTATGTTTCTTTTATTAATGTTGGGGATTTTATTTATGAGATTGGCTAAGAACATTATGAGATATACTTAAATTTTAAGTAGATTTTCATTCTTTAATAAATTTCCACCACTAACTCAATTTTTTTTTAAACGATGAGTATTCAAGAAGACTTGGTCACACTGGAAGAGCTAGAATAAACTTCTATAGAATCACATGATCCATGCAGAATAAACCATATATTTACATTGTCTTTAAAGATTAATCAAAACCAAAATGGTTAGTGAATGATCTAATGATCTCCCAAAAGGATATTCATTGAGATAAATATGCACTAATCTTAATTTCTAAAATTAAACCAACAATACCCCAAAGTTAAATAGATACCATTCAATAACCAATTGTCCTTAAAATCCTTTAATATAATCCAAACTAATATTGAAACCCAAAACATTGAAGAATTTGGTTATGTAGTCTCCCATGTTACATTGTATCTCCAAATGACATCAGATACTCTTAAAGTCACATACTCAAAAGTAATTAACCTAATCACATATTCTCTATTATAGGTTAATCATTTCCATAAATAAACCAAATCACTATAAATACACAATAAAAACGTAGATAAAAATCCACCATTACTCTACAAATGAAACCTCATTGTATTCTATTTTCCTTGGGCATATATTGTTCCCAACAATGCGAACATCTTCCAAAATAACATTTATCACTTAATCACCAAATAATTTTCCTATACCAAGGGTATTCATTTGATAAGACATAAGAACCCAAATCATCTTATTATTGATCAATAAAATCATTTAACTAAAAAAAAGTCACACTAACCAGGGACTTCACGTAGTCCAGTGGTAGGCGATAAATCCCAATCGCACTTTGGTTGTGGGTTCGATTCCCATAGCTTTGTCCGACGCGACGGGTTGTCACACGGTCTACGTGTTGTCCTTTTTCAAAAACTATATTTTATAATATTGCCAAAATGAGATAAATTCCTCAAAATACTATATCATAAATTTAACCACAAATGTTATATCATACCTTGAATCTTCATCCCAAATTAGAATAACTTATAATTCTCTCAAACCCCAATGATCATATAAATCCAAATGGTTATTTATACCCATATCCACAAGAGAAAAGACAATTCTTCCTCAAATATCATTCTCACATGGCAAACTGCGGGGTTACAAATACAAGAGAAAATTATTCCATAGTAAACCCATCAACAAGGAGTGCTAATACTTTTTAAACATTTCTCCAACCATTTATTCCCACATAGCTTCTTCTTTGACCAAGAAAATATCCTATAGAATAGGACATTCACTCGGGTAATGGCCAGGTCCCCTACATTTACGGAAAATGACTGTAAATGGACTCTTGGGACCATTTTTATCTTCTTCCATAGTACTCTTCATTTTTCTTCGGCAATTCTTTACTTTATGTCCTTCCTTCCCGCACGTAAAACATTTCGTTGTCCCATTGAGACATTTTCCTGGGTGTCTCTTTCCACATTTCCTGCATGATGAAAATTGAGGGTTCCTTTCTCCATGGTCTCCATTGCTGGAGCTCTTATCATTTATCACCTTTCTCTTCCTTGTTGAGTCTGGGAGTTGGTTAATATATATGTTGTTGATCATATTTTTGGAAAACTGATTTGGCATAAAGACGATATCTTTTACGCCTATCAACATTCCATTTTGTTGCTCATTGCCACCACCGTTCCCATCTTGTACATCATTCTCAAAGTCACTATGACTTCCTTGGAATCCAGCCATTGACTAAAACCATAAAGCATTGTGTGAGTAATAGTAGTCGTAAAATCATTTAGAGATTAAAATGTCACCATATTCTCAATTTGAAACATATTAGGATTAACCAAGGTCATTTACTCTCATCTTATATATATATTACTTAAATTGGTTTGTAAAGAAAATGTAAATTATCCTAAGCATATCCCCCGGGAGTGTCGTAACCAAGAGTGCAGCAAGGCCCGTTGTCGTGCACCAGTTCCCGTTCGTGTCTAGCTCAAAGCGGTGTTTTCGGGTTTTACCCCTAGGTACATCTGTGCCAGAGCCGCCTCTACCTGCTCGTATCCAGACAGGGATGTATTGCTCGGAAAACTCACAAAATCTCTACAATACCAAAATTCTAGGAAGTTCTTTTATACTAATCCTCAAAGTTCATCTTAGGTCTACGTGCTCTAATCAGAGTTTATCTAAATCTAGCTACCAAGGTTTGTACTAAACTTCCTCTGATACCAACTGTAACGCCCAGACCCCAGCTACCCAGAGTCGGTGCATTAATTACATAACATTGGCATGATCACGAGAAAGATCAAGTCTCGAAAGACCGATTAGTTTAGTAGCCTTGGAATAACTAGATACATCCATAAATTTTTACATTACATCATAAAAAAAACATCTTGTCTTCATATCCCCTCATACTATCCCTGCATGTCATTCATAAATTACTTCTTCATAATCCTGGGAAAAAAAATAAAACATTGAAAGGGGTGAGCTCGGATGCTCAGTAAGGATAACATTATAGCAGAAGCTTTCATAAATGAGCATAAACACTTAAGGCAATTTATAACTAAAACAAAAGCCGTTTAAACTTGAACTTCAGCATAAAATGGCAAAGGTAAAATGAAATAATGCCATTTACTTACTCACATGGATATTCTACTAGTCGAATGATCACATGCAATATCAATAACCACTTTCATAATGATGGAATGCATAATGCCAGACTATCATAACCACATAGCCAAGGCCTCGTGCCAAGACTACAAATAAGATTTTGCCAAGGCCTTGTGCCAAGACACTAGTTTGTCTCATGAGACCTACCGATGCATCGAGGAGCTATAGCGGGCTCCACCTATCACTTATTAAGTCCAATGCATTCCTCATATGAACATGTTTAAACGTAACATAAACATTCGTATTAAAACTAGCATACGAAATGTCAATACTTTTACCACAAACCATGAATGGTATAAAAACAGCACATCCACAGTCAAACATAACTCATTCGATACAATATGGAAGATTGTATTGTATCACATTAACCTCAATCAAGAATAATGAAGGATGTTTACATAGATGAAAATAATCATCAAAACTATTTGAGAGAAATATCCCCCTTTTCTTGAAAACATTTAAAAGTCACACTATTTGTCAAGAAGCCATTTAAAAGTAGATTTTTGAATCAAAGTGTCCCATACCACTTTGAAACTTTTTAAAAGGAGTTTTGATTTTAAAACTTTAATGTCCATATAAATAAATCCTTAAAACCATTTTTAAAATATGGACATTAATGAGCATGATTTAGAAGAATAATTCTTTAAAACATTTTAAAATGGTATTTTGGTTAGAGTTTCTAACCAAAAGAGAGACACTTGAATACAAATAATTGAGGTAATCAAAACATTGTAATATCATGAGAATAAAGGAATTCATGATATACTATGTCAAAGTACATTATATACACCACATAGAAGTGATTTGGTGTATATCATCAAAGAAGTCTCAATGGAATGTAAATTGAGATGAAATTTCTCAAAATGGTTGTATCCTTAGGTTAAGGATAAATCAATGACATAATTATGTGTGACAAATATAAATACACTAAATATGATTGGATATTCAGTGTAAAACAATCAAAGGACATTCACACATATTCTTGTAAAAAACAATACCAACGAATTGGATGTTTAACTCAACAAATGGAGAATGAGTTAAAATTACTCTTATCAAATTCATATCAATGACTTAAGAATTACCAATGGAGTGATTATGTGTATCAAACTTCTATACACAGGAAGGGGAGTGGAAATTATGACATAATCAAATGAATAGTGATTCCACACATAATCTTGGGGTAATATAATCAATGAAATATGTGTAAAGCCAAATGAGTGGAAATTGAAATCTCAAATTCCCTTATCGATTAGGTAACTTACGAAACATACACCCATGAAAGAAGTATCATACCATGATGATTTAAATACCCATAAATTAAAGTATATTACACAATGAATACGATCATGGGCAGTACACATACACCACATGCAATAATTAAGTGGTGATCAATGGAATTCTCACGGAATTAAAAGTGAGATAAGAAAACCCTTACATTGTACTTTTTCCTTGGTCGATGGTAGGTTTACCTCCTGTATAATGGTGAAATAATTGTTATTGAATAATACAAGAATCATTTACTTTAATATGATATCATATATGATCTTTTAACATTGATTTGTTAATAATCTCTTAGTATTAACGCCGTTTCGGGTGTTAACTTACTCATTTTCTTTTATATGTTTTGTTACATAAGTCATGTTTGTTGTATCTTATTAATATCCAGAATGATATCATGTCCTTAAACATCATTTTTAAATCATTAAATGATAATTATACTTTAATGGATACGATGGATAATGAATCTCATCGCGTTCGTGGAGACGGTAGTCCGTACGTACGCACGAACGCTACTTCCATTTAATTTTTTAATTTTTTATTTTAAAAGAATCGAATCCAAATGATACATAGGTATATTACTATTCCAGTATAATATAATATTTTATATATGTTACTTAATTTCATTAACACCATCCTTTATACGTTCCATGTGTGGTATGAACGAGTCATATCATTTTAAGGGGGCGGTAGTCCGCACTTCCTCAAATGAAATTATCGTATGTATATACGACATGAAACGAATAATGGTATGAAATAAAATGGAATTACAAAAGCTTATATATAAAATATATATCATTAATACCATATTTAATTACAGTGCCATCATAATGGCCACCATGAGAGGCGGTAAGATGTTTTTGAACAATCATCGTTTCGTGAGGCGTTAGTTTGCCATCCACAGAAACATTATGTTCATCATCCATTAGATGGAGTTGTGTGTATGTGTAGTTTGAATACTTCTTATAACAACATCCTAGTATATTGAGGATACTGGTGTTGTTACAAAAGAAGGGAAATAAAAAGAGTTTGGGGGTTGAAGAAGCAAAATAAATGAAAATAATTTAAGAGAAATCGTTACCTTTAATTTAGGTAACTCACTTTGGTTGGAACCAAAGGACTTGTTGAAATGGTTTCTGCCTAAGGGGAAGCTTCAAGGAGGAGGAGAGGGATGTGGGGAGCTTAGTTGGGCAGATTTTGGACGAGCCAAGTGGCTTGAGAGGTGTGAGGAAATGAGAAGGAGGAGTGCCCTTTTATAAGAGGGGTGAGGGGCACCTTTGGAAAAGCTAGAAATATTAATTTATAATAAATTCATATTCGGTTTCCAATGGCTCAAAAGTTGACTATTCAAAGGCTGAGGTGGGGATAGGTCGAAAACAACTCATCCAATAGAATTTAGATAGGTTTGGGTACTTATATTAACCTTATCTTTAAGTATTAACTCTAAGTTAATTAGTTTCACTTTTACAATGTCTCTTTGTATTTTTATATAATATGGTTAATAAACTTACTATATACATCCAAAAGACCCCCAAGTGGTCCATTAATGATTAACCTATCATAATATAAGTCTCTTGGCCGAACCTTAGATTTTTAGGAATTTAATAATATAATATTTGTTTTAAGAACTCTTTTATGTCAATTTTGACACTATTCACTAGTTGATTTTTGTGAAACTCATAACAGATCGATTACTTCGAAAAAAGTCAAATAAATCAAACCTAATATATCATATTATCCTAGAAAATTTGTTTAATTCATTAAAAGTTTCATATTATAATTATTTGGGTATTTATAATATCAATTATGTTAATTTTTTACTATTTTAGTAATTACTGCATCATCATTGTGTCATAAATAAAATAACGTATTTAATGTCAAAAAATTATAAATAAAATATAATTATGTAGGAAATCATTTTATCTTTCTAATGAATATTTATAATCTAAAATCCAGCATATATAACCCTATGTAAAAATTGTTTTGCTAAAAGATATATGCTTGTGTCATTTTGTATTCATTTTAACTTAATTAATATAAAGTGTCATTATCACTTACAAGTGGATCCATGGGGTCCCAAAATTGACCCAAAGATGCCCATGGTCGACCATGTATCAACCAATAGGGTTAAGACACATTTTAGGGTAATTTAGTATTATTATAATATTATTTTTTTAACCCTTATTTACCGGATTTACCCTTAACCATGGTAAATAAAATATTTACCGCAGTAATTATTCAAAATGTCTAAAAATAAAAGTTACCTATTTACACAATTTGGACATCCTGATTCCAAATATGGAATCCATTTTTCTAAATTCAAAACACAGAAGTGGCAGAAATTAATTTAAAATTAATTCCCGCTGTCAAAACAAAAAGCGTGTTTTTAGGAGATAATAACTATCAAAAGATTGACACTTGTTTATGTTCGGTTTAATTGTAAAATTATGTCCAATGACCAACATTATATTAAATGGTAAAAATATATTCTAAATATACTTTAAAACCACTCAAATTCACAATTTATCACTATTAATTATTTTGATTTAAAAAGTTGTTTTTAATTAAAATTTAGTAATTTTCACTATTCATCAAAATATGAAAGTTATCCGAAAAGTACCAAAATTTCATCTTAGGCTAAATTCGATATTCCGAATCCAAAAATGAAGTCCATTTTGAAATATAAAATATATATAATTTCAAAAAGTAGGTATTACTATTCATAACGGCTAGTTTGATTGGTTGTGGTGTGTTAAAATCTCGAAGTTGCGTACAATGCACGTAATTGCATTATTCGAAAGGAAACATACCGAGGAAGATTGGGGTGTTACAATTTATGTTTTGGCACCATGGAAAATATTTGAGTGTGTTTCACATGCCAAAGGTAATTCGATGGTAAGTAAAGGTTCTATAGGGATACATGAAATTAGTATTCTCATGATCTTCTGGAACCAAAAAGAACTAATTATATCCTAAATAACCATCTAGAAAATTATAGTACTCCAGTATAAAAAGTCTCTCCAGCATCTGGTGAATAAATCAAAGGGGAAATGATCCTTTTTTATTACCTAATTAGATTTTTGATAAAAATACAAAATCTCAAACCTGTTACCATACATGTAGAAAATGAGTTCATCATATATTTTTTGATTATTTTGGATCCTATGTTAGGATTCACTACAAATAGATCACTCATTCTCTATCCAAAATGGGGTAAATGATACTAACATACAAAATCCTCAAAACATAATTCTTTACCACTTATTTAATTAGTGACGTCATCAATCTTTGAGGTTTTATTTTCATCCGCCTCCGTTCATCTAATTTGAACTTTTGGGTACACATAGAAATGAAAATACCTTTTTTATTAGGAATTCTCCTGGTTATAGACTTATATTAATTTCTCAAAAGGTCCATAAGCTTTTTTCACATTCTCTTATAATAGATATGAATCAAAATTTTTTGGTAGGGCCTGTTATTCTCTTAGGAAAACATAGAAAAACAGGTCAAGGATTTTAATTAAACTTTATATTTTCTGTCTTTTTAACTGATAGAATATTTTTAGTAAATATTTCTCTAAAAACTATTAAAAAACCAATAATAAATAATTGTTATCTTTCATCCCAGTTTTACCCTCAAATTGTTTATCTTTCCTTAAATGTGTTTTTAAATTATGGAAAAATATTGTTTTCATCTGTAGTACCAATTTATTGACAACACATTATTTCATCTCTAGGATTCACTACATTAGAAAGTCCAAATTTATCCTTCTCATCACCCAACTAGAAACGAAACTTGCATTAATTTACATATATAAGTGCCTCTTTTAAAGCTATAAATTTTCAAACAAGGATAATGGATACCTATCATTATTTTAAAATTTACATGTTCAGAAAATCAACTTGAAATAAAAATTTTCCATCCATTACCAAAATATAATTAATGACTCTTATTAGATGTTTCATTAATCTATTCACTAATTGTTGTGAAACTCATGTCAAATTAAGATAACTCAATATAGGATTTTTTATACATTTAGCATCATGAAATTATTTATTTCTCCTACATCACACAAAGCCTTTCTGAATGTAAATGACCTAGTTGATCATAGAATTGAAATAATTTATGGGTTAAATAGCTTGGGATGAATTTTCCATTCTACTGTAACAGACCATTCTTTACTCAATGATATCATTTATAAGTCATCCATTTTTTTCTTATCAGAGAGAATCTATTTAATGAATTTGGAATAAGAAGGAATTTACCAAATGAAGTCCATGAAAGGTATAATGATGTTATTTATTTCTAGAATTTATAAAAAAAACATATTATTTTATTCCTCTAGTTTCTTATGTCACAAAATCATTATAGAGGAATTGACAGACTATACATAAAAAATTGATAATTTTGTTCTAATTTTTCATTTTAAAGTGCATATTTTTTTAGTTTCCTTTGGGGTTTTATTTTCTAATTCGTTTTCTTTGGTATTCTACTTTTTTGAATCCTCCAGTTTAGTGTCTAGTATTAATAGAAACTCCCTTCTAATTTTCAATGTAATTTATTTGGATACATCTTTTGTAACTTCTAGGTTTTCTTAAAAACTCCTAGGGGATGATCATTCAATTTCAGGTATGTTTACCATGATACATCTTGATGTTTTTTAGTGATTCCTTGTTGATTGATAAGCAATTATAATGTTTTTTCAAATAAATTTCTACTTGATAGAGGAACTGATCATTATTTTGATTTAATCTTTCACTATCACTATAAAGGAACACTTGGTGTAATAGGGTGTATATTGTAACTTTTACAAAAATTATGGTTGAAAGGGCTTAATTTGTTAGTTTTTGGTCACTTTAGATGCTGGCCATATGAATAACCTAGTATATCTAGATTTTTCATGGTATTCTACCTTTTACTAGGTTAAAAGCTGTGAATTTCGAATTCATACTTACTCTCTTCCCATAATGTTTTTGATATCATGGTAAGGGATGATTGTAATTCATTATGTTTTAATAATGCATAGATGGTTCATCTACTCCTTCTAGATAGTCTTGGAAATGGTGAGAACCTCCATACCTCTCAAGAAAAATTGTTTGTTTTGTCTAAGATGGGGATTCCAGATTATATAGTGAAAAGAGATAGTCTATTCACTTAGAGATTACCTTCAGTTGGGTTACCAAATAGGTTATATACATAACCTAATGAACTAATATTTTGGCCGAAACATTATTTAATTTTTCCCAAAGAAATTATCACCCATATTATCAACATTTTAATGAACTTATGTAGGTTTCTTTCTCACAAACCCTCATTCTATTGTACAATCGATAAAGACTCAGAGTAATTTATAATATGAAATAAATTTTTTATAAGTGAATCCATAGAGTAACTCTATAATGATATATTTTTCATAACATTTACTTGAAATTTACCCAATTCTTATATGTAGACTCACTATTATTCTATGAGTTTTTTTGAATGTAACTCTAATGATTAGCTTTTTTCACCGATGGGATATATTTTTCAAAAACATTTCTCATTATCTCTTCCCATGTGGTGATGGATCCCAATGATTTTTTATGCTACCAATTTTTATCATGCCATATTAGTAAAAATAGAAAGTCTAGAAGGGAGATATAATCATCTAAAAGTCTATGAATCATAAAAGTGTAGATGATATTAATAGTGTTTATAAGGTAACAATAGGGATCATAATTCTACAAGTCTCAATTTTTTTTTAATTCTAAATCATCTAAATTATGGTTATATTCATCTTAAAGTTGTTGGCCTACATGAGAGGTTGCACTATGATTTGTGTAGATCCATCTAAAAATTGAAGTATTTAGTCCATCATAATTTACAAAATTTGGGAAGGTTCTCTAGCAAAAATGAGGTCAAATATTTCATCATGAGGATCATAGGCTCTTTGAATATTTTCTATCATAGATCATCAGTGCTACAAAATATCACACTATATTTCTGAAAGTAATTAATGTGGTTTATGGTAATCTACATTCCTTACCATGTGTGGGGTAAAACTCTTATCCACCTATGACCTATAATAAAAATTTCATGAAAACATATACATATAAAAATAATGGAAAATTAATATAAAAACAGGGATGAGAAAAGTAAAATAATTAATAAATAGTGAGTTTGGGTCAGTAGTTCCATCACCATTACCAAGTAATGAAACCAAAAACATAATGCACTCTTATACATCATTATGTACTGGGGAATCTATCAATATTTAAAATTAAAACACATCATCCTTAATCTATAATACCACTAAAAGATGAATAGAAAATTGGAGACATAAGGTGGAACTATAGGGAACATGATAAGATCCTACACTTATAAGTGGTTCTTGATTACTATTTTGGTAAAAATTATCAGAGGTTCTAGGAATATAACATAAATTTAGAGGAATTAATAGAGAATAACACATGGGTAAGATAGTATTAAAGATTACTTGTTGAAAAAATAGGGTTTAAGATGAGAGAAAGTTGAATTATCTCAAAGGCCAGAATCTTAGGGATGATGAGTTGATCTTATAGTGAACAATAAGGGATCATAATTTCAATAATTCTTGAAAATTATAGTTCTAATTCATCAGCATTAACTAGTACTACATACCCATGTGAACAACTCTCTCCAGGTAACTAATAACTCAACTAGGTTTAGTAATCTTTTCTCAATTAAAGTGGTATAATAATGTCAGTTCTCACTATACTACTTCACCCCTACCAATTATGTTTCTATATATTAATCATCATCACTCTTTCTAGAATATTAATGGACTTATTATGAATAAATAATAATGATTTAAAAATTTCCCACATTGGGATCACCATTCAATTATTCATTTTTTACCCATCATGAGCCCTCTTACTATTGGTCCACAATTAGTAAGTAATATACTTACTCATGGAATCATGATAGGTTATCATGATAGAAATATAAAAAATAAGTGGTAACTAATTTATGGAGATGATAAATGATATGAAAGCAGAGAGGAAAAACATAAAACTTTCAATACCAATATATCTTCAATCCATAAGAAATCAATATGATTAAATGTGAAAAAAGAGTCTCCTTCTTCTATGGGATTCCTTCTTCCTTACCTTTTAGTTATTAATACTTTCCTCACCTCAATGGATAAAAATACCTAATACCTTTAAAAATATTTTGTTTTTAAATAGGTGATATTTTACACATAGTAGACATTGTTCTTATGGAATGAAACTATTAAAAATTCAGGATTTCTATATAGGATCCATCATTCTGATGACATAGAATCTTCTCTTGTATTATTATGAAGTGTTAAAAATTTAATTTAAAATATATATGATCCAAAGGATATATCTCCTTAATATCTTATTATGGATTGATAGGTATTTTATGTACCCCTGTTGGGATGTGGTGTAGGTAAAATCCTAAGGTGTCGTTGGGATTAGGCTCCCAGAATCACATCCCTACCAATAATAAACCTTCCATGATGTGGTTGGATAGATGTGGGGTAGAATATATTACATGATGTAGGATAGAGGCTATGGTGAATGTATTTCTTCATTCAGTACCCAGATGAAAATACCGAACTTATGTAGTATATGTAAGGACCTTAAAAATTAACTGCAAAGGATTTTCCCTTGTTAGAGTTTTATTTTAAATTCTTCACAAATATCATTATAGATATTCCATAGACCACTCACTGAAATATAGTTGGAGTTGGGGGACATCTAGGGACGTTTACGCTTCCCCACATAGATGACGAAATCTATAATCTATTTCATGCAACTGTTCTAACCTTCATGGGTTCTTTATATGACCTCTATCACTCTACGCCGACCTTCTTACTAGGTATGGCCAACTTCCATCAAGTGACTTGGTAGATTTTCTATTGGATAAGTGTTGACTTATTGTTTCCCCAATGGTTTCAAAGTATTTAGAATCTCTGTAGTTTATAATAAAAAACTACGATGAACACATATTTCTTGAGTTGGGGTCATACTGGAGTTCCTCTCTCTCTCATTTTTCATGGCCTATACGATGGAGTAGTACCATGATTTCATAGTGAAATATTTTTATATCTTGTTCTTCAACTTCTAGAATTCATTGTTATATACTATAATGATTCCATCATATATTAATGGGATTAGAAGATATGAAAAATCAATTAGGAGAACAGAAACCTCTACAAACCATCAAAGTGAACGAAAATAGTAAATAATTAATAAATATTGTCTAATTTTATTCAAAAAAGTTAATTAATATGTAAAAAATTGGACAAAATAAAACATTTTCTAAACTTAACGAAACCATTAAATTACATGCCACCACGTATTTCATTGTTTCAACCTCATCATTAGTGATAACATAAGCTTGGACTTGATCCCCTTTCCTTTTCTAAGGTAAGTCACCCTGATGCTTTGGACATTAATTTTCATAATCTCCCATCTCCCTAAAATTATAACATTCCACATTGAAAACAACTCTCTTTCCCTTGAAATCATGAGCTTAGTTTTATTTTTCACCACACTTGTAACAGAATCTCATCCCCTTCAAGCCAGTACTGGGGTGTCTCTTCCCATATTTACTGCAGGATGGATAATAAACTTTTCCCTTCTTCCCTTTATTTCCATTTCCAGAGTGGTCATCAGATCTCTTCATATCATTCTTTTCCATAATTTCATAAGACTTATCTAATTAATTTTCTTTCATGATAGCACATGAAGAAATATCTTCATATGATGAGAAATATTGTGAGACTAATGATCGAAAGAGAAACATTTTTAACCCATAAATGAAATGATCAATCATACTTCTTGGGTTACGTATATAATCTTCTGCATGCTTCACTAACCTTGTAAAGTTAACCTCATACTTTGCGACATTCTCATCTCCATTTTGCCTTCGACTCAGAAATTGTCTTTCCATATCTACACAATGGTCATGATGAATGTATTTATCTATGAAAATATCTTTGAAATCCCTCCATATCATATTTGATACTTCATTATCTTCTTTCATGTTTTTTATCAGTGGCCACCATTGACCATCATATCTAGTGAGGTGATAAACTGCTATGATAGCTTTTTCCCTTTCACTACTCGACAAAGCCTGAAATATTTTTTTCTAGGGAACATATCCATTTCTCAGCTACTAAAGGATTTTTAATCCCATTGAATGTTGGTGGTTGCTGCTTCATGAAGCGATCTAACATTGATCCTCCATGCTACGGATCAGGGTGCTCTAAATGGGTATGGTTATTATTCATAACCTGAGTGAGTTGTCTCAGTATGGTGATTAGCTGATCTGCACCAATTGCATCACCAGCTCCACTATAATTATCTTGAGTAGGATGGAAATCCCTACATGGAGTGTGTGCATTGATACAATTTACATTCCTTCCACTAGGCATCCTTTCTAAACAATGGCATAAACAAGATCAGTTTAGGAATCAAAATACATAATTCCATACTTGTAAAAGACATAACATAAATTGAACTATTTATGGATATAAACCATAATAATAAAAAATGTTTTCATTGTGGAACTATATACTCTTATACCCTTCATAATGGATTGTAATGAAAATGTGAACGATTTTAAGCATATCACTTGGGAGTGTCGTATACAAGAGTGCAGCAAGGGCCGTTGTCGTGCACCAGTTCTCGTTCGAGTCTAGATCAAAGTGGAGTTTTCGGGTTTTACCTCTAGGTAAATCTACGCCAGAGCCTCCTCTACCTGCTCATATTTAGATGTGGATGTATTGCTCAGAAAACTCAGAAAACCCTACAATACCAAAATTATAAGAAGTTCTTCTATACTAATCCTCAAAGTCCATCTTATGTCTGTGTTCTCTAATCAGAATATATCTAAATCTAGCTTTCATGGTTTTTACTAAACTCCCAATGATCCCAACTGTAACGCCACGACCCGAGTTGCCCAGATTCAGTGCATTATTACATAACATTGGCATGATCACAAAAAATCAAGTCTCAAAAGACATATTAGTTTAGTAGCCTTGGAAACACCAGATACATTCATAAATGTTACATAACATCATAAAGTGAAAAACTACAACCGCATCTTGTCCCCACACTCATATCCACTTATAATATCCCAGAAGGTCATTTATAAAATACTTCTTCACATCATGGGAAAAATAAAACATAGAAAGGGGTGAGCTCAGATGCCCAGTAAGGATAACAATATATCAGAAACTTTCATAAATAAGAATAAACATTTAAGGCACTGTATAACAAAAAAAATCCATTTAAACATGAACTTCGGCATAATATGGAAGAAATAAAATGAAATAATTCCATTTAATTATTCACATGGATATTCTACTAATCGAATAATCACATGAAATATCAATAACCACTTTCATAATGATGGAATGCATAATGCCAGACTATCGTAACCACGTATCCAAGGCCTAGTGCCATGACTACAAATAAGACATTGTCAAGGCCTCATGCTAATACACTAGTTTTTCTAATGAGACCTACTGATGCATCAAGGAGCTATAGCAGGCTCCACCCATCACTTATTAAGTCCAATGCATTCATTATATGAATAGTATTAAACATAACATAAACATTCGTATTATAACTAGCATATGAAATGTCAATAATTTCTCCATAAACCATGAATGGTATAAAAATATCACATCCACATTCATACATATCACAAAACCATCAATACAATATGGAATTTTTGTATCACAATAAACCAACTTCAAATAAACTTAAAATCCATCAAAGGATGTTGACATAGATGAAATCAAAACTATTTGAGAGAAATATCTCTTTTTATTTTGAAATCATTTAAAATTCACATAATTATAAAATAAAACAATTACATTAAAAATATTCTTATAAGATTGTAAGGGATGTTTCAAAGATTTTATAATGGCGAAAAATAGTCGCACCCACCCTATAAGGTAAAAAAAGACATTCATACCTTAATTATGTCGAAAAGCTAAAAAGGACCTATTTTGGAAAACAACAGAAAGATTCTTTATAAATTTCTTATAAAAAGTCATAAAATGGTATAAATGACTTTAACCCATATTCTGTAAAATATTAATAATGTTTTGAAATACATTTTTAAGAAACTTGGATGTGGTTGATAAAGAGGTCCCAGTAGATAATTACGTATAAACAACCTCGCATAATGAAGAGATTGTGAAATAAACCCTTACTATGTACTTTTCATTGATAGAGTGTAGGTTAAACTCGTCTATAAAAGCTAAATCATTTTTATTAAATTATATTATAATCTTATACATAAATATGATATCATATATGATCTTTTAATATTGTATTGTTAATAATATTTTAGTATTGTCATCATTTTGGGTGTTAACGTACTCGTTCTCTTTTATATATTTTGTTACATAAGCCGTGTTTTTTATGGATAGGTTGTATCTTATTCATATCTTGAATGAAATAAAGTTCTTAAACATTATTTTTAATCATCAAATGATATTTCTAATTTCATGTATACGATGGGGAATTAATCTAATCGCATTCGTGGAGACAGTAGTCCGTACGTACGCAGGAGCGACAATATCATTCTTTTGATATTAAAATAATATTTAATTGGATGGTATATCATATATACATAATCATTATCATGTTATCTTTATTATTTGCACCAATTTCAAGTCATTATCATACCCATCCAAATAATAATGTTATTTAATAACAATTACACCACGACGTGGAGACGGTATGCCGTACGTACCCACATATGGTGACATTTCATCCAAAGAATGGATAGAATAATGAATATGGTTGTACCATATTTATAATAACATCATAGTATATAGAATTTATTGTAGTTATTATTTTAGAAAGAAAATAATAAAAAATGAAGAAGCTGAAGAAGAAAGGAACTTGAAAAATGGTGGTGAAAACATTACCTCTTCTTCAGGTTCTTCCTTTTGATTTGATCAAAAGGGGTCCTTTGGTTGGATTTATGATCAAACTAAGGCATCTATGATTAATTTAGTGAAGTTGAGATAGTATTTGGGCAGGTTTTAGTCGAACCAAAAGGCATCTAAGGTGTGAATAATTGGTTAGAAGTTGTGTCCTTTTATAAGGGGGAGGAGGGTCTCTTTAGTAAAAACCTAAATTATTAATTTATAATAAATTAATATTCTTTTTCTAATGGATCCAAAGTGGGTTATTCAAATAATATGGTGGGGATGGGTTGAAATCCATTCAAACAGTAGATTTTAGATAGGTTTGGGTCATTATATTAACCTTATCTTTTTGTTTTAACTCTTAGTTAATTAGATCGACATTTACCACGTCACTTTGTATTTTTATATTATATAGTTAGTAAACCTTCTATGTATATCCAAACGACCCCCAAGTGGTCCATTAATGATACACCTATCATTATATAAGTAAATTTTTTGAACCTATGATTTTTAGGAATAGAATATCAATTAATAATATAATACTTGTTTTAAAAACTCATTTATGTCAATTTTGACAATATTTAATAATTGATTTTTTTGGTAAAGTCTTAACAAATTAATTAATTAGAATAAAATTAATTTAAGAAATAATAACATTTCATATTAACCAATAAAATTCATGTATGGAATCAAAACTTTCAAATTATATTTATTTTTACTTTTAAAATACAAATTATTTGAATATTTCATTAATAAGGAAAATACCGCATCATTATTGTGTCATTAATATATTTAATTATTAAATGTATAAAAATTATAAATAAAATTAAATTACTTAGGAAATAGTTTTATCTTTCAAATGAATATTTATAGTTGAAATTATAACATATATAACTCTATGTAAAAATTATTTTTCTAAAAGATATATGCTAATGTCATTTTTGTATTTACTTTAACTTAATTAATATAAAGTGTCCTTATCACCTAAAAGAGGCTTCGTGGGGTCCAAAAATCGACCCAAAGATGCCTGTGGTCGGACATGTATAATCCAATAAGGTTAGGACACATTTTAGGGTAATTTATTATTATTATAATATTATTTGTTACCCTTAATTAACGGATTTACCCTTTAACCATGGTAAATTAAATATTTACCGAAGTAATTATTCAAAAATGCCTAAAAAAAGTAACCTATTTACACAATTTCAACATCCTGATTAAAAATAAGGAATCCATTTTTATAAATTCAAAACACAGAAGTTCCAGAAATTAATTTAAAATTAATTTCTGTTGTTAAAACAAAAAGCGTGTTTTAAAGAGATAATAACTATCAAAAGATTGACACTTGTTTATGTCCAGTTTAATTGTGAAATTATGTCCAATGAATAACATTGTATTAAATAGTAAAAATATATTCTAATTATACTTTAAAAAAACTCAAATTCATAATTTATCACTATTCATGATTTTGATTTAAAAAGTTGTTTTTAATTAATATTTAGTAATTTTCACTATTTATCAAAATATAAAAGTTATCCGAAAAGTACCAAAATTTCACCCTAGGCTAATTTCGATATTCTGAATCCAAAATAAAGCCCATTTTGAGAGATAAAATTTATAAAATTTTATATAGTGGGTATTACTATTCATAATGGCTACATTGATTGGTCGCGGTGTGTTCGAATCTCGATGTTGCGTACAACACATGCTACTGTATTATGAAATGAGAATCGTACCGTGGAAGATTGGGGTGTTACATTCTCCCCTCCTTCAAGTAATTTCATCCTTGAAATTTCTAGAATATTATTTCTTAAAATTACTCAGGTGGTTATTCATCATAATTTCCTTGGGTTCCCACGTTGCCTCTTCCATCTTATGTTTTCTCCATAAAACCATTAACAGACGAGTCATCCGGTTTCTCAGAACTTATTCTCTTGTATCAAGAATCCTTATGGTCTCTACGCAATAAGACAGATCAGGTTCCAGTTCTAATTCTTCATTTGTGAGTACATGGGTTTGTTCATGCATATATTTTCTCAACAGTGATATGTGGAACACATCGTGAACTTTGGAGAGATTTGGCGGTATTGGAAAATGATAAGCTACAACCCCAATTCGTTCTAGAAATTCGAAAGGTCCGATGTACCTGGGACTTAATTTACATTTCTTACCGAATCGTATAACTCCATTCCATGGAGATAACTTCAAGAAAACATGATCTCCTACCAGAAATTCCAAATCCTTCCATCAGTTATAGGCACAGCTCTTCTGCCTACTTTGATCTGATTTGGTGTGGGTTTGGATTACCATTACCTTTTCTATCGTTTCCTCCACCAGTTATGTGTCTACAAGTTTTCTCTCACTAACGTCATCCCAACAGGTTGGTGTGTGACATCTCTTTCTATATAACGCTTCATATGGTGCCATCTGAATACTTGAATGACAGCTATTGTTATTAGAAAATTCCACAAGAGGTAAATATTGATCCCACATACCATGAAAATCATGTGAGAATGATCTCAACATGTATTCTAAGGTTTGAATATCCTATTCTGATTGTCCATCTATTTTTGGGTGGTAGGCAGTGCTCAAACGAAGTTCAGTATCCAAGGCCTTCTGAATACTCTTCCAAAATCTATAAGTAAAACGTGGATCATGATAAAAAACAATTGATAGGGGTACTCCATTAAGTCTCACAACTTCATTAGTATATACCCTTGCTAGATGTTCAAGTGGTAAATCTTCCCTTATAGAAAGAAAATGTACTAATTTAGTAAGACGATCAACAATGACCCATATTGCATCGTTCCTTCTAAGAGTCTTTGGTAGTCCCACGAAAAATTCCATTGTGATATTATCCCATTTCCACTCAGGTATGGGAAGAAGTTGCATGACTCTTCCAGGCTATTGCCTTCTAGGATTCACTTATTGACAAACCATACATCTTGACACAAAATCAAAAATATCCCTCTTCATGTTGTCCCACCAAAAAATTTTCTTCAAATCACTATACATTTTGCTTCTCCCATGGTGTATAGAAAAATTGGAACTATGAGCATCATCAAACAATTCTCTTTTTAGATCAAGTATATCGGGAACACAAAGTCTCTTCCCAAATTTCAAAATTCTATCTTCATATATAATTTCAGTCAATATACCATCATCCACAGCTTTAATCTTCTTTTGAAATTCTCCATCATCAGTCTGAGAACTCATTATCCATTCTAGTGAAGATTTTCTGGCAACCATTTGAAAAAGTATCGATGTTTCACCTTCCATTTTAATTCTCATATCCATCTTCACTAGATCCATGAAAATAGGATCCCTTTCAATTCTCATCACATTCAAAACTCCATGATCATTTCTACTCAAAGCATCTTCCACCCTATTTGCCTTGCTTGGGTAGGAGTGTATCGTGCAATAATAATCCTTGAGTAGTTCAAGCCATCTCCTTTGCCTCATGTTGAGTTCTTTCTGTGATAAAATATACTTCAAACTCTTATGATCGGTATATATATCACATTTTTCACCATATTTATAATGTATTCATATCTTCAAAGATATTATTACAGATGCTAACTCAAGATCATGAGTAGGATAGTTTTGCTCATGAATTTTTAGCTGTCGTGATGCATTGGCAATAACTCTATCATTCTACATAAGGAAACAACTAAGTCCTTTCTTCGATGCATCACTATAAATAACAAACATATCATTCCCCGATGGTTAATTTAATATTGGAGCATTGTATAATATTTTCTCCAGTTCTTCAAAACATTATTCACACTCTTTTTTCCAAACAAATTAAACCCCTTTACGTGGGAGCTTCATTAATGGGTTAGCCAACCAGGAAAATTCTGGATGAAATGTTGATAATAACCTGCTAAACCAATAAAACTGCGTACCTCAGTAATACTCATTGGTGCTGGCTGTTCTTGTTTTGATCTTGTCTTAGAAGGATCAATAGAGATTCCACCCTTAGAGAAAATATGGCCAGGAAAATAATTCTCTTGAAGCCAGAATTCACTCTTACTAAACTTACCATATAATTCATGTCTTCTCAGAGTCATCAATATAATGCCCAAGTGATTTTCATGATAATTGTAGATTTTAGAGTATACCAAGATATCCTCAATAAATACCATAAAAAAGTCATCAATATATTCCTTGAAAACTCTGTTCACTAGATCCATGAAAACGATTGTGCATTAGTCAGCCCAGAAGGCATTGCTGTGAACTCGTAATGCCCGTACCTGTTTTGAAAAGATGTCATAGGAATGTATTCCTTCTTCACACACACCTGATGGAATCCAAATCAATGGTCAATCTTTGAAAAGTATTGAGATTCAATCAGTTGGTCAAATAAATCATCAATGGGAGGTAGGGGATACTTTTTCTTTGTTGTTATAGTATTGATCTCCATGTAGTCTATACATAACCACATATATCCATCTTTATTTTTTACAAAAAGAATAGGGGAACCCCATGGAGAAACACTAGGGGTGAATAAATCCCTTATTACTCAATTCCTCTAGTTGTTTCATTAGTTCAACTAATTCCACAGTGGCCATTCTACAAGGGGTCATCGATATAGGCCTTGATCCATGAATTAAATAAATGGAAAACTCAACTTCTCGTTATAGAGGATGTGCAAGTAAATATTCTAGAAACACATCTACATATTCTTTCACAATAGGTATATCCTCTATTTGAACATTCCTTTACTCACCGACAATCATTTCATTCTCTTCCTCCCAAAAAATTGAATTTATTTTAGCTAATGGGGGTGGATCTAGATAAGAATTAGGTGGTGATAATTCTTCTCTAAAGATAAGGTGTTCCATATCATGATCATCAAAAATCGTAACCTCATTCTTCTTAAAATAAATTGTCGCATCATGGTCAGAAATCCAATCTATATTGAAGATTATATCAAACTAAATCATAGTTATGATGATAAGATTAGCAGATAAAGAACATTTATGTGCTCTATTGGGGACTGATTCACCAAACATTATTGCAATGATACTTCCATTATGATTTTTAACTGACAACTCACATGTTAAAACAAATTGGAAATATCTAATTTTCATAGAAAACTTGGAAGATATGAAACAATGGGATGATCCAGAATCAGATAAAGCATTTTTATACTTGGGGAAACCATTAAATCACCTGCCACCATGTATTTTGGAGTTTTAACCTTAACAGTAGTGATAGCATAATCTCGGACATGACCCCATGGTTTTTTCTGAGGCTAGTTCCTCTAACGTTTAGGAAATTAATTTGCATAATGTCCCATATCTCAACAATTATATCATTCCACATTGACAGATACTAACGTTCCCATTCAATCATGAGCTTGGTGGCCTTTTTAACCACACTTGTAACAGACTCCCATTCCCTTCATGAAATTATCGAGGTTTTTCATCCAATATTTACTGTAGGGTGGATAATCAACTTTTCCCTTCTTCCATTTATTTTAATTTCTAGAGTGGTTAGCTGATCTATTTTTCTCGTTCATTTTCTTAAAGTCATAAGACTTAGAGAATTTCTTTTTTATCTTGATTGCACATAAGACAATATCCTTGTACGATGAGAAAGATTGTGAGACTAATTCTCGATGGAGAAACAGTTTTAACCCATCAAAGTAATGAAAAATCTTACTTCTTGGGTTACGTATATAATCTTTTGCTTGCCTCGCTAACCTTGTAAAGTTAGCCTCATACTTTGATACATTCTCATCCTTCTTTTTCCTCAGACTAAAAAATTTTCTTTCCATATTTGCTCGATGGTCACAAGGAATTTATTTTTCTAAGAAAATCTCTATGAACTCCCTCCATTCCATATTTGATACTTCATCATCTTCCTTCATGTTTTGTATCAATGACCACCATTGATCAGCATCTCTAGTGAGGTGATAAACTGCCATGACAACTTTTTTCCTTTCACTACTCCCCAAAGCCAGAATTATATTCTATATGGATCTTATCCATTGCTCAACTACTAATGGATTTGTACTCCCATTGAGTTTTGGTGGTTTCTACCTCATAAAGCGATCTAACATTGATCCTCCACACGGAGGATTAGGGTGTTCCATACGGGTAAGGTTATTTTTCATAACCTGAGTGAGTTGTCCCAGTATGGTGATTAGCAGATCAGTACAAGTTGCATCACCATATCCACTATAATTATCTTGAGAACGAGGTAAATCCCTACATGGAGTGCGTTTAATGATATTTTTTCCATTCCTTCCACTAGGCGACTTTTCTAAACAATGTCATAAACTAGATTAGTTTATAAATAAAAATACATAATTCCATACTTGTAAAACAATTAACATAAATTGAACTATTTATAGATATGATCCATAATCATAAAAAAAGTTTTCTTTAAGGAAGTATGTACGCATAAACCCTTCATAATGGATTGTAAAGAAAATAAGAATTATCCTAAGCATATCCCCTAGGAGTGTCGTAACTAAGAGTGCAGCAAGGCCTATTGTCATGCATCAGTTCCCGTTAGAGTCTAGCTCAAAGTGGTGTTTTTGGGTTTTACCCCTTGGTACATCTGTTCCAGATCCGCCTCTACCTGCTAGTGTCCATACAAGGATGTATTTCTTGGAAAATTCACAAAGTCTCTACAATACCAAAATTATAGGATGTTCTTTTATACTAATCCCAAATGTCCATCTTAGGTCTGTGTGCTCTAATTAGAGTTTATATAAATCTTGCTTCCAAGGATTGTACTAAACTTCCTCTGATACCAACTGTAATTCCCCGACCCTAGTTACCCAATGCTAGTGCATTATTACATAAAATTGGCATGATCACAAATGGTCATGTCTTGAAATATTGATTAGTTTAGTAGCCTTGGAAACACTAGACACATTCATAAATGTTACATTACATAATAAAGTAAAAAACTACAACATCATCTGGTATCCACACTAATATCCCCTTATACTATCCCTAAAGGTCATTCATAAAATAATTCTTCACATACTAAAAAAATAAAACACAGAAAGAAGTGAGCTCAGATGCCCAGTAAGGATAACAATATAGTAGAAACTTTCATAAATAAGCACAAACATTTAAGGCAATGTATAACTAAAACAAAATCCTTTTAAACTATAACGTCATCATAATATGGCCGAAATAAAATGAAATAATGACATTTACTTATTCAGATGGATATTCTACTAATCTAATAATCACATGCAATATCAATAACCACTTTCCTAATGATGGAATGCATAATTCCAGACTATCATAACCATATAACCAAGGCCGCGTTCCAAGACTACAAATAAGATTTTGTCAAGGCCTCATTCCAAGACACTAGTCTGTCTCATGAGAGCTACCGATGCATCGAGAAGCTATATTGGGCACCACCAGTCACTTATTATAACCAATGCATTCCTCATATGAACAGGTTTAAAAATAACATAAACATTCGTATTAAAAATAACATACGAAATGTTAATATTTTCACTATAAACCATGAATGGTATGAAAATAACACATCCACAGTCAAACATAGCTAACATTCATGATGCGTCAGACTCAATATAAGAGACTTCATTTTAAGAATCCTCTTTTAATGTTTCGCTTAAAAATATTTTTTTCTTCCATGTTTATCTTATTATGAATTTTTAAACAAATTATTATTTACTCCTAAACAGATTAAACATATAATTCCAGATCATAATTAAATTTCATTAAAAATTTAAAAATAAATATTTTTATGATTTTCTGTAAGGGACACATTAATTCAAAGACCTTGTTTTAAATAATTTAAGGGTTTATTTTCTAAATCATTTTATTCCATGTACATATTTTTAAAATCATTTTATAAATGTATTTATATGAAAATAATTAAATTATAAAGGGAAATTTTTATCTCTTTTTAACTATCATTCAATAGTTTTCAAAAGGAATCTTTTTTATTTTATAAGGAATAATTTTACCTTCATTATGAAAGACAAATTGAATGTTCTATTTTAATGTATATGATGACAATGAATTTTCCTGCCACTGTAAATTTTATTTTTTGTTTTGATAACATTATAATATTCAATGTTTTATTTAATGAAAAATAATCTTTTTTTTATTGGGAATTTTATTTTTGAAAATTTGTTTTTAAAAAGGAAAGGGTTTTTCTGTATTTGAATGTGTTTTAATTATGGGTTTAAATTATTTTTCCAGGAGTTTAACAATAAAAAGTTGAACGATTAATTTTTTAGAGATTATATTGTCATTAATTTTTTTTATAATTATGGGTGAGCTTGATATATCTCATAAATATGGGTGAGACCGATATAGTTTATATGATGGCTGTGCCTAGATATTTCCCCCTCACATTGGGTAAAGATTATGCTCCCTAGAGAATTATGTTTGATGCTGGTCATATTATTAATCCATTTATAAGTTTTATTGTAAGGGTTCTTTTAATATGGAGTCCCAAGTTATCTTCATGAAATTTTTATTCTTTTAATGAGTTTTCATTGAAATTGTTTGATTCAAAAGGTAAGATAATGATATTTTTAATTGAATAATTATTCACTTTTAGGGTAAAAATATTTTTTTTAAGAAAATGTTTTTCTTGAGTTTTATTTTTTTTTTCTAAGAAACACTCATGGAAGTTATTTTGAACTTATGTTTTATTATTATGTTTTTTACAAAACAATTTGGGTAGTAAATATTATTTCATTTAATCTTAATGATTGTATGAAAAAACATTTTATGATATCATATTTTTAAAATAGAATAACATGTTTCTTTTTTTATTCTATAATGAAATTTTTTGATCATAACATGATTTTGATTTTTTCTTCATTTTTTACATATTATTAGGAACAATTAATAATTAATGTTGAAAATTTCAATGATTTACCATGAAAATTAAACATGACTTTTAATTTTTTTGAAAGAAATTGTTACTATAATGAAATGTAAAAAAATTATTGTATAGTTTTGTTATGTAAAATTGAAAAAATTATTATATAAAACTAAAAACATGAAAAAATAATTGAAATAAAATAATGTGAGATATTTATTAAAAAGAAAATTATGGGTCCAATAATGTTTGAGTCCTTATAGTTGGTATCCGAGGGATTTTTTGATAACATTGGTGGTTTGAATGTTTTTATGTGAGATTAAATTAAGGGTTATGGATACCATCATGGGTTTATAATTTTAAGATTTTTTGTATTATAAAAATTTTAGACACCACTTTTTAGGTTTTGGGTGACATCAGTCATGCTCCTGGGCGGCTCCTAAAATAGCACCATCTCTATCTTTGACAGATCCACAAAAAGTCTAGCTTCTGAGATGACTTTTCCCAGAAAGTGGACCTCTCGATTCCAAAACTGAAACTTTGAGAACATTCCCTAATTTTTTTCTCTCAAAGTGTATCTATGACAATCCATATGGGTGTAGCATGCTCCTCCTCTAAAACCGAGTATACGAAGATGTTATCAATGAATACCACAAAAAAACAATCAAGTTAAGGATGGAAGATCTTGTTAATGAGTCCCATGAACAATACTGGGGAATTGGTCATGCCGAAAAGCATCACCAGGAACTGATAGTGGCCATACCGGTACTCGAAGGTTATCTTCAAAACATCATCATCCTGTACCTGAAGCTGGTGATAACTTGATATAAGGTTTATCTTTGAGAACCACTTCACCCCCTTTTGATATTCGAAGTGATCATTGATTCTTAATAGTGGATCCTTTTTCTTCACGATCACCTAGATCAGGTTCCATAATTCCATGCACAACCTCAAACACTCATCTTCATTCTTGGAAAAAAGCAATAGGGCATTACATGGTGATACAGTGGGCCTTACGAACCATTTCTCCTATAATACCTCTAGTTGTACCCTCACCTCGTGAATTTTCATGGGAGCCATTCGATATGATGGTGTGGATATTGATTCCATCCTACGGAACAGGTCAATGAAAATGTACACATTCCTACAATGAGGTAGTCCTAGAACATTCATGGGAAAAACATCCTCTTACTCATCCACCACTATAGGAAAACTGGACTCCTCTCATCCACTGTACCAATGGTGAGGCTAGACAAATGGTGAGTGATCAATTGCACCATCCTCTGAGAAAGTATGTACTACACAATAAAGGTTTCCTTCTTTCCGATGAAAGAAAACCTGGTCCTATCTACATAAATACCCCACAATATAGTTATAAGCACTGGTTTTTCCCCTGAAGATGTGGCGGCAGTACTTGATGGGTGAATGATTTACAATCTACTCTGATCACAAGACTCTCAGGTAAATCTTCTCCCAGAAAGACCTGAACTTAAGAAAAAAATGATGGGTAGAGTTACTCAAGGACTGTAACTTTGAGATATTCAAGAGTCTTGGGAAAGGTAATGTGGTTGCAGACATGCTCAGCAAGAGGCCGGACGCAGCATCCTGCCGTGTCCCATCGAGGAAGTTGAACCGGCCTGCCCTAGTAGACCGAGCAAGGTGCATGCCACCCCTTAGGTGAGACCCTCCCCAGTTGCCCAAACCGACGCTACCAAGCCTAACTCTCCCAACCAGGTTGGCCAAACCCATGCCGGACCGAACCCAGGTTGGGTTGGTGGACCCCAGACTAGGTTGGACCGGGACAGTCTGATTGGGTCAGACTGAACCCAGATCCAAGTAATTAATGTTATTTTAGGAGCTTTTTTCTATTGGGAATGTGTATATTCAACTATTAGGTTCAATGTGAATGATTATTCAGAATAATGTTGTTACATTGTTTGGAATGTAAGAGGAATAGTAGGAGATAACATTTGAGGCAAAAAATCTATTTAATATTTATTTTATTTTGGTTATTTTTGAAGATTTAATGGTTAAGGTATTATAAAAATAATATTGGTATTGTATTTTTTTGGAACATTTTAATTTTAACAAGAAATAATTAATTTATTTTTTTAATTATGTTCTTTTCTAAAAATTAGAAATATTTTATCAAGATAAAAGGGAATGGATCCCACATAAAATTATTATCACATAAAACTGATTTAATCATCACTGCCATAGGAAATCGTGTTCAAATGATTTTAAAATTCTTTTTAACGACCAAATAACCTTCAAGAAACTACTTCATCTATCCAAAACATTTTATTTCGTCAAAAGTTCTATTGATCAATCTATTTATTTTATTTTATTTTAAAATATTATCTCATCCATCTCATTAGAAGAGGTAAATACAACTATGGACTTCATTATTTATTTTCTGAAGATATAGTCTTCATGTTGAAAGAAGAAGTGGGTATCAACAACATCAAAGGAGACCATGATGTGTGGATTAATGTATGAATTGTTTTCTTATATTCTATGGATGAAATACTATTGGGTAGATATGGATGATTTAGAAGGAAAGTTTTCCTATCTTGGATTTGAAGGAGTAAAGTTTTAGGGAATTAGATGACGAATAAAATGATTAAAGGTTTTAGAAAAAATTTAAATGATGGATGTGATAATGTACTGATTTTTAAAAAATAAAATGGGGTTGAATTTTATTAATTATATTCTGATATATTTTAAATATTATGATAACCATAAAACACCAAATAATTATTATACAGTAGGTTTTTATTCAAAATTTAGAATATATTTTAGATGGAATTGATAATGTTGAAAAGTGGCGCAGTGAAAAGGTAATAATTTTTTGGAGAAATTTATTGAGTCTTCATTGATGTTTTATTTATATGTAACCTTTATGATTTTTTTAATTAAATATTATTTGAGGAAAAAGTTCTTTACATTTTATGAACATAAGTTTATAGATATTCAGAACCGTTAGTTTTTATATGATCCTTACTGATTAAGGTTATTTTAGAGATGGTAATCATATTTATAGGGATGTTATAAGAATTATATTAATATAATTTTAGGAATAATGAAAACATGACACAATTACAAATGAAGTTGGTGATGAACCCACAACTAAAGGGTGAAAGAGGTAAAATACCTACCATTGGCCTACATGTTGGACTAGTTAGTACAACATTTTTTTAAATTATGTTAAAAATAAATATTAAGATAGTGTTGGGAACATATTTCTTATCTCATAGATAACCATGTGATTGAAAAGTGATTTGGTAATTAGTTGATTTATATTATTTTAGAATACAGTCACCATTTTTAGAACCATATATGATTAAAGTAAATATAATAATGAGGGATCTAATTTGAGGACAAAAGGTAGAATTATATTTTTGAATAATATATGAATTTAATGTGTATTTATAGTGATTTAGGTTATTTATGGAAATGATTAGAATGTCTTGGAGATTATATGATCAGGGAATATACATTTTTTGGTATGAGACATTAAGAGTGATAGCTGTTATTTATTGATAAATTTTAAATTTATATTGAAAGAATATGTGAGAAAAAAATTGTAATCCTTGGGATTCAATATTAGTCTATAATATTTTGAGTAATTATAAGGTAAATTATTTTTCTAATGATCTATGTTGAACATTGTGGGTTATTAAAGAGGTGTTGGTTTTTAGTGTTGTTTTTATTCATATGATAGTTTATTTATTTGTGGAATTTTCTTTCCTTATGATAACCAATTCAGTTTAAGTTAATATATTATGAAAAGATGAATAATTTATTATCCTTTTATGGAATTATGTGATCTGTTTGATGTTATTTTTCATGTTATGGACATAAAATAATTCATCTTGAATAATCATCACTCGGAGCGAGAGACGATATTATCGTAGAAATTGATTAGGATTAAATTATATTTCTCATGTTATTATATTTTTCTTATGATCTTAATCTTGATGTACATGTATTATTCAAATATTGAAAATGGTCTTGAAATTAAAATTTTATCATATTAACAACATTTATGATAAATCAATGGCCACACTTCAGTCAATGGTTTTAAGGTCATTAAATTTATCTTAATGAAAAAATTTCATTTGATTAATGAACTATGTCTCTATCCACTATTAATTATATTTTAAAATTTTCTTCAATTACTATATTTCCACATCCACCAATGTTTTCCTATTTATAATCAAAGTTTTGTGTTATTCCTGATGACCTTCATATTTTATTTTCCCTCTTTTTAAGAGGATTTTTTATTAACCCTTTTTACGAGGTTGTATTTCAAGAAAGATATTTTAAAATTTCAAACATTTGATTTTTGGGAGCATGTTAAAATTTTGAGGATGAAATTTATTAAAGGGGGAGAATGTAACCCCATGATACTTTAAAAATAAAACTATGTTCAATAGTTTATACCACATTAAACACTAAGCCTAAATAAACCATGTAATATTGTTATTTAAATATGATCGTTACAGCCTCATCATTAAACTGAAATGTATGAATATTATTAACTAATTATTAAATATATATAAATTTACTACTCAATTTAAATTTATTGATATGTTTTTAGTAAATAATCACTCGATTTTTAGTATTCATTTTATTCTTAAAAAATACATTTTCATCAAAAATGTTTGTAATGATTTTTATGAAAAAGTATTATAATTAATTTCAGGGTCTTTGAGAAGTGTTATTTTATAAAATGAAAATATTTTTTTAAATTAGCATGTCAAAATTTACTTAGTGTTATATATTTTGATTTTTATTAAATGATTTATTTTTTAGTGAATGGTGAAAATTAACAGTTTTCGAATACTATAATTTCATTCAGTAAAATAAAGAAACATAAAAGTACAATTTTATTAGAGACTTAATATTAAAATATTATATATATCATTTAATTTACGTATAATTAATTTCATTTGAAAAAAATATTTTCATGACTTTGGATAATTTTTTTATTCTTAAAAACACAGTTTTTTGGAAAATATTTTATGTGCATACAGTTTATCAATTTTAATTAATTAAAATAACCCTTAAAAAGAAAGATTTTAAAATAAATTCATAAATTATTCATATATTTATATTAATTTAATCCATATAATTAATATTTAATGTCATTGAGTTAATATAAGATTATATATTACTTTTAAAAAATGCATTTTCATAAAGAACAAATTTTACTCAGATGTTATGTGTTTAAAATTAAATTAAATTATTCTAATTATTTAGTTGAATATAAATAATTGGATTAAAAATTTAGAAGTAGGAGTTCCAAATTTAGAAAACAATTCCCTTTTATTCAAGTAATTATAAATAGTATGTGCAGAAAAAATTATATCCAAATTAAAATTAAAAATCTTTAATTAACGGTATAAATAATATGAAAAAGGCTTAAAGTTAATTATAAAAAATTAATTAATCATATTTTATTTTTATAATTTTCCCATAATCATCAAAATTTATAATATATTACCTCTTATTTCCATTTTCTATGAATTCATTCTTTAAAATAATTGTGTAATAGATAAAGACAAAATGTCACCCTCTTGCTTTTAATATATATGATGTGTTCGAAATGAAACAAAATAAAATTATGAATGTATATTAATTGATATTTTTATATTAATTAATTTATATCATGATTGAAATTTATTTTGAATTTTTAGTATTTTTATAATTAACTTAAATTCTTACACAACACCGATAGAATATTTATTTATATAAAAGAAAAATATTATAAAATATTTTTGAAATATTAAAAGTAATATAATTTGAATTAATAATTACGCTAAAAATATTTTTAGAAAATTAGAACATATTTTTAGTTTTTTATAATTTTTGTATTCTAATTCCTTCATTTTCTTGATGTTCTTAATATTAATTGAATGAATAGTTTCAAAATTGACAATAATGGTATTTCATAATAAATAATGATTTATTAAATGATTTAATTTTTTTATTTATCCATGTAAATAGGATATGGTGGATTATATCTGTCATGGTGCATTTATGGGTTTTTACCATTTTTTAGAATCTTAATGGATTCTTAAAGAGTAAAAACATTAATATCATGATAATTGTAAGTACAGGGTGATATGGTTTAAAACAAGATTATAAGGGTGAGAAAATCACCTTAACTAGTCAAATATTTATTGTATGAGATAATTGATTCTCAAAATCATATTATATTATAATATTATCAACTTGGATTAATTTTAATGTGAAAAATATTTTATATTAATTTAATACTTTAAGTAATTCAGAGTATCACCCCCTTTCTTATAAAAGAGAACTACCTATCCTATTTTAGTCAAGCATAAAAATATTTTGTTTTCATAAAATAACTATCAATATACCTTACCTCAATCTATTCTCAGGTAATAAGTGCCTTTTTTATCATGAAACCAACATTGGATGGCTTTTGGTGAAATCCTTTGGAGGTAGTCCAAAGAAGAGGTATAATTCTCAATCAAGAATTTTAATTTTATTTCTTCTTCTACATCAAACTATTTTTCAATCATTTTGAAATAATAACATAAATATATTCAATATTATGAGATTTTATTATTGAAATATAATAACCTACATCAATATCATTTTTAATTAAATGGGAAACAAAACCATCATTTGTGTGTACAACGGACTACCATCTAAAAATAGTGTAATTTGATTTCCATCACCATATTTCATGGATAGTTATAATGGTGTAATTAATTCTTATATATATGATATGAATTAAATATTTATAACTAATTAAAATTAATATATTATCTATTTTTTTACCCTTCAATCACTTGAAAATTAAAACATTGTTCATGCATACGTGTACACTACCTCCTCCATGAAGTGATGTTATCCATATTTCATAAACACATACCATGGATGATATATATAAGTAAATATAAAGAAATAATATGTTATATATGATATTGTGATAGTTATATAAATATAAAGTAATAGTTACATTCCTTCCACAATGGTCGTTAAAAAATGAAAACATTACTCATGCGTTCGTATGAGCAACCATCTCCATGATGGTAATAATGTTTTTTCATAACTCTAATTAATGATTGGTTACTGAAATATAATTTATATAATAAAATTATAATTAGTACATGATTATTATTTTTGAGATGTTTAAATAATGAATTTTTTGACCATAGTCAGTCTACTGAATTTATATAGGATATTAGAGTAAAAAATACTCAAAATGTCTAGTGAGAACTTAATTAATTAAGAAATTGATTATAACATGGTAAAATTAATAATAAACCTAAAAAAATTTATTTGGAAAAAATTAATTTACATAAGTTTATTATTTTGGAAGATAAAGATTGTGCATGACGATTCTGAGTCAAGGTAAGAGACTTTCATTTAAAAATCCTCTTGTAATGTTCCCCATAAAACAATTTTTTTGTAATGTCTGTATTATTATAAGTAATGAAATAAAATTATTTTATATTATAGAATCTTTTAAAAATTTTATTTTCTGACATAATATACTTTACTTAAATTGTTTTTAAAATTTTATAGTTTTATGGAATTTCATAAGGGAAAGATTACATTAAAAACAACATTTTAAATATTCTAAAGACTTATTTTCTAAATATTTTTCTTCCATGAACATTTTATTAAAAAAAGATTATGGTTGTATTTATATGGATATATATTAATTATAAAGGAATCTTTATGTCACTTATTTTATTTATTTAGAAGGTTTTCAAAAATAATCTTTTTATATATTTTATACAGAATGATTAAACATTCTTTGTGTATGAAAAATAAATGTACTTTTTTAACATATAAAGAGAGAATGAATTTTCCAACCATAATAAATTTTACTTTATGTTCGGTTTTATTTTTAGTATTCTCATTTTTCTTTAAAGATAAAACCAATATCTATTTTTTTCAAAGGAAATTTTATTTTTGAAAATTGGCATTTAAAAATAAATTGTATTTCGATATCCTAAAGTATTTTACATATGTGTGGAAAAGAGTTTTCTATGTGTTTTATAATTAATAGGTGAATGATTAATATATATTATTAATGATATGGAACTATTAAATTTTTTATGATGATGTTTGAGCCTGATATAGCTTGTGGTGATAGGTTATCCGAATATTTCTTATATTATGAGTGCACTAAGATAAAACTCTAATTCCTAATGTAATGATTTTGTTATCCAGATAGTTATCTTGAATGTTAACTGTATGGTTTTACTAATTATAAGGATTATTTTAAGGGTTTTATGAATCTAATTTACGAGGGGGTTCTGGGGTTTTAAGGGAATTATTTTATTTAAAATGGCAAGCTAATAATCATTTTAATTAAAGGATTAATTTATTTTAGGGTAAAAAGGTATGTTTTAGGAAAATGGATTTTATTTGTTATCATGTATTCTATGAAAACCAAATTGTTTTTATTTGACATTTTCTTTTATTATAAAGTGTTTCATAAATAAAATTAGGAAGAAAAGAATATTTCAGTTGTGTTCAATATTTAATGGATTTTTTTTTTGTGATCTCACAATTTTTAAACAGATTAACATGTTTCATTCATTTTATTTTTTTCACCATAGTTTTATTTTGTGCACATCTGAGGTTTTACATGTTTTTATAGGTTTTATGGATGATTAGTAACAAATAATAAGTCAAATAAAAAATCATACATTTTTTCTATAAAAATAAAAAATGTTTCATTTTAAAATGTTGGTATTGTGGGGAAAATTTATACTATGAGTATGTCTAAAATATGTATTGTATGTTTTTTTATATAAGAGTAATAACATAATTCTATAAAACTATAAAATTAAAAAAATCCTAAAAATGAAATAAAGATAATTATTTTCTAGAAATGGAACTTATTGGTTGAATAAGTATCAGTTATTTTTATATTATATAACCAAATATTAAAATTCCATTACACTCTATTTATTCATTAACAGATCATATGACACTTATTTTAATCTCATATATCCGATTTATTTACATTTTATTCATATGGGGTTACTTTAGCCATTGATCTTTATCTTCCATCTTATTTAGTACTTATTAAAATTAATGATTTTATTAAAATTCATCCAATTAACAGATTATGAATAGTTGAACATTAATTTTATTCCAAAAATCTAAATTTATCAATAATGAGAATAAGTTTCCCATTTTAAGTAATGATTACATAATATTATGAAATAAGCAGTTGTACTCAAAACATTGCAAAATTATTATTCCAAACAAATGTAGAGGAATAAAATAAATTTATTATGAACAATAAGTAAAGATCTTATTTAATGAATAAATTCCCCTACACTTGATCAATTACTTTTACTTAAGGAATCAGTTTCAACATACTCCATACCGATTTTATTTTCTCTATAGTCCTAGAACCATGTGAATGAATGTTAGGTGAAAAGGAATTATTTATAACAAATTCCAAAAAATAAAACCATTCAAAAATACCTCTTACTCAATATTCATATCTAATTCCCAATTTGAAATTTCTTTGATGCCTCTTATATAAATTTTTTATACAACTTATTTACTTTATTCATTTGTGTTCTAAATTTACAAAATCTACCTATCCACGTTGAAAACTAGAACTTATAATGATTTTTCCAAACATGAATTATATTAATAACTTATTCGAATTAGTGAAGATAATAAAAAATTAATCTATAAAAAGTCCTAAATAATCCCCCAGTATGAAGTGTAATGATTAATGTATACATAAAGTTCTTGGACAAACAGATTTGATCTCTCTATTACTCTTATTAATGTCTAAAACATGAACACTCACTTATTCTTGGATATCTTAGGTAGATTGATAGATCATTTATCATCTGATCTTTATTAAAATTTATATAATTCATATAAGTGTAATTTTAGGATGTTCCTAAGGTTATATTTTCATTTGGTAGAAAAGTTACATAATTTTTAGTTCATGTTTCCAATGTGTTAATTCTACGATTTTATTCAAAAAATATATTTACGTTTTAAACTTAATTTAATCATTTTAAAAAGATATAACTTCAAAAACTCTTCATTATTTATAATTTTCACAATATGTATCATGATAGATCAGTTTTTTTAATAGACACAACAATCAACATAAAACACATGAAAATGATAATTAAATAAATGAAATATGAAGAATCCAAAATGAAAGAAATTTACTTACCGTAATACTTAGTTCATGTTATTTCCTCAATGAATTCTAACAGTTATGGGTATATTAAATAGAAAATAATATTAGATAGTATTTTTCTATGTAAATGAGTGGGATGACTTGTTGCATTAACTTAAATAATTGATGGTGGAGTATAACCTACTCTAGGGGATCGTCTAGAAATCTTTATTAAAACTTCTACACTCTATCAATTTATTATGAAATATTTATTTTTTATAGATATAATTATAACAAATGTAATTAAAGGGAAAACATTAGCATTAATAAATGGACATTTCCATATGGAATGAATTTTACATGGGGTGAAATTCAATTCTTAATTGTAAAGAAAAATCCTACCTCTAGTTTAGAATACTCTATTTGGTATCATCCTATCAGGAGTTACTATTTATATCTACTTTAACATTCTATCAATATTAAATACTTTTATTTAATTTCATATAGATCTTATAATAATAACATTAAATATTACTAAGATTTCCCAAGGTCTAAATTTATCCTCTTAGTAACATAGTAGGGATAGTGATATAAGTCCAAAGAGATTTTATAGCTCTTTCATAAATCATTTTATAAGGTATTATTAGTATATGTGTCTTTTATTCTATCTTATATAATCATATGTTGTCTTAAAACCATCAGCACCATTTATTTTTATTCGATGTGACAATTCTCTTACTAATCCCTTTCACTTCGGCACTGGTAACCATAAATACCTTTAGTTTGGGGTGGTATAGTGTTGATGTATTATGTTTTACTCTATATATTCTCTTTAAGGCCTCTATGATTATATTGTAAAATAATGTTTCCTGATCATTGATGATTTCCCAATAATTTTAAACCTATTGAAAAATTTAGTTTAAAAAAATCATATAAAATAAAAGAATCATTATTCCTAGTGGCAGTTACCTCAACCCATTTAGAAATAGTAAGAAATCAATATATAAGAATATATAAAAGAAATAAGAATAGGCCCTATAAATTACATGCCTCATATGTCAAGAAACCCACATGAATTCAGGGTGTTTGAGGAATTTTTTAAATCTTTGAAATATTTCTATGTGAATCGATATTGTTGAAACATTTTACAAAAATCATGGGCATCATTAAAGATATTCTGAAAATAAACAATAGATTGTAAAAATTACATATAGTTTTTTGGGATTGAAAAATAATTTCACAAGATAGTGTGTGGGAAAAATAATGTACAGAAGGTACTTAAATCTCATGAAAATACCATCAAATGATTTGGTTACTAAATATTCTCTATAAGTATAGATCATCCCCTATACGGAACATTTAATTGTCCTCAATTCATGAAATTGTCTACGGATAATGATGTGAATGTATGTGTGTATTAATAATGAAATTCAACATGTTATCATACAAAGGTAATATAAGTTGAATTTGAACATGTTTATTATTTTTCATTAAGTCATTGATGTGATCCTGGTATGAAATTTCAACATCCGATGTATTGGGAGGTATAATGATTTGTTAAAAGACTTTTTTCTTAGATTCACTCTTTTAATTGAATTTCATATCAAATTATTATCACATCATCATACATCCAACTAGACTTGATATATTTTTTTCATTAATTAAATTTTTCTTGGTAGCCTCTTGGTTAATAAGTATAGTTACTTTAGTTTCTAATAAACATGATCTAAACTTATCAAAATTAAAATATATTTCAAGAAATGTCTTTTTTTAGTTTTCTAACTGATTTGGGTTTATCCCATAGTCCTCGAGGAATAAAAAATCACATTTATCATTCCATTAATTCCATGGGAATGTAATACTCTCATAACATGGTTTGAGGCATCACAAAGTAGCTGAAAATGGTGTTTCCATTTTGGTGATTTTATTATAGGTGGTGAATTTAGATACTTCTCCAATTCATCAATATCATTCCTGCATTAAATAAAACTGAGTTTCTTTCTTAAGAAAATTATATAGTTGAAAAACTATTAAAGAAAAATAATTTCTGGAACCTCTTATAAATATAAAATGCTTTAAATTAATCTAACTTGTTTACAAAAAAGATCGATAAGGGACTTCGATAATGAATTCAGGATTTTATCTATCAATATTAATTATATTCAATGAAATCACATATACGAGAAAAATTTCTTTCTCTATCATGATATGAAAATTTTAAAAATTCACTACTAAATCATATTTAATGCATGTTTAAGACACCTTTTCTAGATTTAATAACCAATGATAAATTGACTTTCATAAAATTGTAAAATCATCCTAAAATAAATCTAATAAATCTTCTATCCACTCAGAGAAAATTCTTACCATGAATCTTTTAAAAGATATAAGGGTATTACACTATGCATATGACTTTATCTTATAGGATTGGTTACTATATGTATGGGTGAATATAGTTTTGTACTGGTCCTCTAGGATAATGGGAACATGGAAATACCTAAAGAATCTATTTAGAAAGAAATATATTGTCAACCTAGACAGTCTAGAAAGCATTTAGATTACAAATGGTATTATTAATTGATAGCTACAAGTCATTAGATCGAATTTACTATCATCAATAAAAATTTTCCCATTATGTTTCACACTTACTAGTATCCATTATTTTATTCATATTTTTAATAATGGTAAAACCTATAATTATTTGGAATAATGTGAATGATACTTATTGACTATGAGACAAAAAATGTGATATATGATAAAAAATTTATAATAAAATATCAATTTATTTTTTATTTAATTTCAAAATGGTTGGGTTTAGTCTCTTATTAGGCTGTCTAATAGTCCTGACATCATCTTATTTAACAATTATATACGTAAAAATCTTATAAGTTATTTTCGGAATGCCATCTATAATTTATCCTAGAGATTTAATATTATATAACTAAATATCAATGACTTTTAGTTCTTTGTATAAAAATAAATTTATTTCAATCATCACTAGAAACTTATCTTTTCCCATTAGGTACATAAATTTCAATTTAGGTGGTTTTGGTTTCAACTCTATTTTGGGTGGCCTAATTATAGATGGTAACAAATTTTATTCAATTATCATGTAGATTTTTGTTTTGAAAATTAGAAAATAATTTAGATTCATCAATTGAGAATAATAATTCATGTCCATCAAATAATTCAAAATGTACCACATCCTTTGGTTGATTCACATTGGTTTTGTGTTGTTCAAAGTATATCCCCACTAGTTTCTAAAATATTATATTGGGAAAAAATTCATTATTTCATTAGATAAATCATCTCCCTCTTATTATTTTAGTTCATTAGAGTGTAATTTTGGTGATTGAGTGTTCCTATTAAGGTGTTTTCATGAAATTGAAAATGTTGAAGCCGAAATTTTTTTCACCAAATTCCATTGTTTATACAACTTCATGAAAATTTATGATGATTTACACATTCTTAATTAATGGTCTACCCATGATTATTGGTGATGAAAATGAACTTCTGTTCTAGTATATGATAAGAAAATACATTTCTCTTAGGAATTTTAGGGTTTGGACTATAAATATGGAATCCTTTAAGACTCAAGTTGGAATGGAAGTGGAGTGATTAGTATGTTAGACAAAAACTATTATGGGTCTAATCCCTCCAATATACAATTTAGAAAATATTAAATGATTCATAAAATTTAATCAAGAACTTAAGGCACATGGAGAATATGTGAAGCACATGACAGCAATAGTGTAGAGAAAAAAAGAATGTCCCTTGATCTTGAATTTTGGTGGAAGATGAGGTGCAATCAAGGATAAATCATTATTATTTAAACTGAACGTTTCATTCCCCTAATGATTTCATTTGTTGGTGTATATTTTATTAAGGAACATATGAAATTTAGGAATCTTCTTACAGGCCTCCAAAATAGTATTGTAAATCTTAACCTTTTTAAATGTGTCCATAATTTTTTTTGAATGTATTTTTTTTGTTTTTTCTTAATATGATTAATATTTGATGTAAAGGGTAATGGAATAGATTCTTTATATTTTTATAGATTCTCAGGTTGAGATCATGGTTTGATATAATGATTTTGATTTTATGCTTCCCATTTTTCATCATATTTCCCTATTTTATCGATATTTAGATTAGTTTCACTATGAATATCCTTATCACTTAGATTTATTATAATAATATAATTTATTTTATTATTAGGTGTTTTTTGATTTGGTAGTTTCCATGATTCATGAAAATTAATTCATCTAGACCCCCAAAATGGTTTTTTATTCTTTCACTCTATTCCTCACGACCTCAATATTTTTATTTCTTAAGAATAGACGTTACTTTTAGATGAATATGTTGATTGGTAAATGGGTTTTTTTATTGGATGGTTTGTGGATAATATGTTTATAATTATCATTTCTTATATTGGAATAATTGAGGTTGGTGGTACTATTATCAGAAGGGTAATTTTGCTTAGTTTTTTTATATACTATACTGAGCATGGGAGTGTCCCTCCATCCGTGGTTGAGTTTTTGGATCTATATTTTTTATAGGAATCAAAACATATCTATATATACTATAATTTACATATTTATTTGATATTAGATTAAAATCAACAAAAGACCAAAAATCGTAACATTAATTGGATTCTCATTGGATTAATTTAAATCATTATACCTTGGCACAATAGATAATTAATTATGTTTAGATTTAAATAAATTAGTTTCAAACAATCTCACATTAAGGAATAATTGGGTAGTAGTACCTCTTTCCCTGAATTGTTGAGACCTTTGTACTTTTATCCCCATAATACCTTTGGATTAAACTAGTGAATTTTCTAGTGATACTTTTGTGAATGATTCATATAAGAGGTTTATATCACTATTAAAAACTTGATAGAAAAATGCATGGTTTTTATGTTACACTAGGTATTTTTCGGTAATTTTCACAATGATTTTTGAATCTCTCATAGTAATCATAGAATAATTCCCCAGTAACTTGTTTTATTTGATAGATCTATTTCCAAAGTGAATTTTTCAATATAATAGGGAAGAACATTTGAGGAAAATGATTCTAAGTCACACACCAATTTCTGAAATCCAATGGATGGATATTTTAAATCCATTATTTAGTTACTACTTCTAGAGGGAATGAGAATAGTCTCTACTTATCTTTCTCCCAACTAGTCTACTTGACTTTTGAGTAGCAAACACTATGAAGAAATACATGATGTGTTTATTTGGGATAATAAATCTAAGCTTAAGAAACATTATAATAATTTGTAATATTCTTCTTTTATGTAGAAAATCTTATTTACAATTATGAAAATATTTAAGATTATTTTTATTAATAAATTGTGAAGTGCACAAATCTCTTATTTTTTGATAATTTTTCTATACCATGGGTTCAAACTAAAAGTCACCATGAAACCTGGATGTTTTACATGGATATATATGTTCATTGACCTCAAATAGATATTGAATATTTTTAATGTTTCTTAGTTCTACATATCTAAATCGTAGAGACCTCTCAATATTTGGGTTAATAAAGTACAAATTGTCAATTGTAGTTTTGTTCATTATAAGTTAAATGTAATTAATATAGTAGAATTTATTCCCATATTCCATTAAAAATAAAATAAGTCATTTTTTTGTGATGTTTGATCCACATGTTGGTCACATGTGTGAAAATAAAATCGATTTTGAATGCAGTAGAGTTGATAGGTAGTATTTTCAAGATGGAATGTGGTCAAAATTTTTAATTTTCACTTCCTAAAATCATAACAGGGGTATTTTTTTAAAGTGAGTGAATCAAGTAACATTTTAGTTAATGTGTAAACCAGGTGACATATTAGTGATTGATATACTTCCAAGGGTTCGTCCATGGTTCCTTCTTGGTTTGTATTGATAAATCCTCCCTTTGCGATTTATCCTAGAAAAACAATAATAATTCATCTGTCACCTATGGTTTATTATAATGATAAGTTTCAATTTAATAGTAATAATTATTTTTGGCCTCTCTCACCAATATTTACAGGAGATTCATAAGTAATCCCCCAATATTCCCAAATAAAATCTGACAATGATTACAATGGAATATCTCAGTATAGAAATATTGATATTAATAAATTGAAGATAAATCTCAATATTCCAAAAAAATTACCATGATCCACAAAACTACCCCAACAATCAATAATATTCCATAATAAATAGAAATAATTGATAATAATGGGGAAATTGGGTGGGAAACTAGAGAAATAACCAACCAATGTAAATATATTTCCAATAATTTCATTAAATCTTGATATTCAATGATTGAAATAAAAAATAATAGTATAATTAAAATGGAATTAAATAAATGGAACTCAATTATATATATCAATTTCCCTTCATCGAATCAATCACCAATGATGGATTTATCCCACTATAGAAGAGAAAAAAACAATTTAGATTGAGCTAATGACTATAAAATATTGTACGTACATTCCAAAAAAACTCCTTCTATGATGAATTCCAAACTTAATTTATATTTAATCCTCTCAATAATATATTTTTTTCTCATGTTATTTATAAAATCATGTTATTTATTTGTGTCATGTAATGTAGTTTTGAATAAGGCTCTCACTTCTATGATAACAGTTGATTTATCGCACCAAAGTATTGGGTGGTAACTATATGATACATATATTATTTTATCACTTAGGATATACCATTAGAATGGAATATTCCTTTAGTCCCCACCTTCTTTTACTATAATAAAAAATTAATATTCAACCTTTAGTGTCTAATTCCCCTTTATTCTAACTGAATTTATCATTTCAGATTATTCTTTATGTTTCTAGGGTTATATGAGATCTGGAAAAACAATTATAATATTTTAGTGAATATGAATAAAAAATTCTATAATTTCTCCACAATAATATATTTTTGAAGATGTATCATGCATTGGGGAGGGAAATTTCATTAGAATAAAATCATAAAATTTCGTCACACTAACCTGGATAGCGTCGTGGTGTAGAAGAAACCTCACAGGGGATATTAATATATTTTTGATTGGTGAATTCCTCCTAATGAAATTAATGAAATATTATTAGAGTGTCAATTAAATATCTAGATGGGGTGCCTATTTCATTCTCTGAGTGTGGTAGATTTGAGTGTATTCTAAATTTCATTAATATAGAACTAATGATAGACTTTTCACTATTTATTTCAATAAATTTAAAGGATGACAACAAATAATGTATTGAATCCAATTCACCGTATACATTGGAACCTGAAATGACATTGGATAAATTTCATAAGTAACTTTTATAACTATGATTTGGTACCAAAGTTTAATGGAATTTCATGATTTCCTCTCCCACATAAGGTTGAGGTTAGTGTAGTCCTTTCTAGTTGATTATAATCAATTAAGAGTTAACTAATGTTGTAATTGGGATCATGAGATTGCTTTGAGGGGAGACACAATGAAGGGACTTTTCATGAAATTCTATTTGTTATTATACATCCAAAGTTTTATTCATACATTAGTAGTACGCTAGACCATTTATTCATACATATGAGGCTGTAATGCATAGTTGGAGACCTTTCATAACCTCAAAATATAACATAAGACAATGTTGGATTTTGGATGTAATTATGATTCTTAATACGACCAATATTTAATATAATACAACACTGAATTTATTTATATAAACACCAAATTCCACTCAGTTTAATATCATATAGCTTAAAGATATTTATTTTTATTTAATGGAGGCTACATTGGAAAAAAATAATAGGCTTCATTTATATTCAATTTGTTTTTTAATCTATAAATTGTCAAAAAATCAATTCAAATGATTATTCATCGCGGAAAATACATTTTATTATAAAAAAATTAATCAACAATGTTCATAAATTGTAAATTTTATGTAATATTTATAAAATTCCATGAAATGATGGATTTTACTAGAAATATCATGACCCTACTATTTGAAAACAATGTGTGGGAATAAAATAAATGTACTATGAACACAAAATTTCATGCATGAATCATTTATTGAAAATGTTTTGCAAAAAAATTTAAATAAAAAGGGAATAAAAGATTCCACCCTCTCCCATTTAGTGATTGACATATCAAGGGATCTTCATATTTTACCAATTTTATGATTAATTTGACCATCTTAGAATTATATTATTTATGATAAATCCTGGATTTCATTTTTTATTCATTTAATAGTAAAAATATTTTTATTTTTGTTTCATAAAATTTCACACTTATGTAATTAATAAAATCATTAACTGTTTTCAAATTTTAGGAAAATATAGTTCTTAATTATTGGAGTAGGGTATATTTTAAAAATTTGGACTTGGATTTGAATTTTATTAGTCAGGATACCTCAAGGAGTTGTTTTTATATATGACCATGAAATTTTGGTGGAGTTTGTGAGTGTTGGTAGAATGTTAATGAAGTTAATATTGGGTTAGGTTAGAACTTTGGCTGTAGATAGTAGACCAAAATGTACCTAATAGGAGTGACTTGTGTCATGATGGGGGATAGTCCTTGTATCCAAAAGTTGTTTTAACATAGAATTATAATAATTTAGTAATGAAATAGATTTTGATGATGGATTTTCATTGTACAACAATTATATAATTACAGTGTGGTGAAGGGTGGGGGTATATAAATTTTAAATTATTTTTTAATGCTTGGGGAGAGATCATTAAACTACTTAGGGAGATTCACCAAGTGGGTTTCGTTATGGGAAATTGATGATTTGATAACCAATGGGGTGTTTCTTCCTGAAGAACATGATTGGGTTTCTTAGGACCTATATTTATAATATGCAATTCACCATAGAGACTTTAGAAATTATATAAGTGGTTTCAATAGGATTTTGGGTTTTTTAGAGATAGGTGTTTCTCCATGATTAATTATTTCATGCATACATACATCATTATTGGTTGTTAAATTATGTTATTACCACACTCTGTCATTCAAAAACCTATTCTAGGTCACTGGAACCATGATTTGATACTAAGGGTCATGTTATAACGGAATTTCCTATATGACTAATGAACTACTGAGAGGGGTGGGGTAAATTGGTGGTCACAGATAAATTTTTCAAATCCTTTTTTTCTTAATTCAACCTCCTAGACTTATTCAATCTCTATCCACTCATTATATCCCACAAGGTTACCCAAATAATGCAGTAAATAAAGGCATATAAATAGAATCATTTATAAAAAGTTTTTTTACTAAGACCCAATCTTTTACCTGATTGTTTATTCACTTTAATAACATATTTTCCACTATAATTGACATAATTCAATTAAATAATGAGGGTGCGTCATGAACCATATCTTTATTATGTTATCACTGATCATATATCATCTAGGGCCTCAATAAACACATTCCTATATGTTATAAGACACCAAATTCCATCATTACACATTAGTCACTGAGTAACATAGTATTCTTCTTAAATACCCTGAGTCTCATAGGTTCGATATCTTTGCATATTGTTTGCACAAGAGTTTATTTTTATTTCCAATTTAAAATTATATCACTAAACATGACATAGAAGTCACAAAATCCACTGAATTGATCTTATTCATCTCACAAGAATCTTTTTTGAATTCTAGAATGTATTCATGAAAACTCTATAACTAGATTACTAATCACAACTCTGCATCACCGAATTTTTATTGAATATTCTAACATGGATATCACATTCAATAAGCTCCTATGTAGTTCAAAACCATCAAATCTTAATTCATTCATATAAATCAAATGAAATAATGGATTTAACATGATCTTCTTCTACAAATTAAATAACATATATCAAACTGAACATAGAATAATATTTGAATACCACTAATTTTTCTTCATAGCAACAACATGTAGTGGATACTTTTTCGTATTCTTTGAGAGTTCATTAATATTCAATATGACAAAAAAATTGTGGTTACTCTATATTTTTTATAACACTACAATAACAACAACATATTCTTCTGTTCTCAAGTTCTTGATTTTTTCAAAAGTCATGGTGATAGGTGACTTAATTCATTATGTTTATTATTTTTTAAAAAAATAAATGGTATACCTTATATCCTTTTTAAACTCAACAGAAAAATAATTATAATAGAATACTATGTTTTTTACCCTGGTTTTGTTTTTCTTTTTAAATAGTTTTTATTATTGAAATAAAATCATTTCCATCACCTTATTAATTATCATTTGTCTTGGTTTAGACAAATATATCCTTATATTAAATAAAATGTAGGCTCAAACTCTTCTTATTAATATATTCCAATCAAATATGTAGCTTAAAATTGTTTTATTTGAAAACAGATATATAATAAATAAATCTATTACTTGGGACTCATATTACCATAAAATATTCATGAAATATAGATGTATTCTCATTTATTATGAATTTTCTAAATTCCCAAACTTCTATCTCAATTACTCTATAAGAATTGAACAAACTCAAATTAATTGATATAGCAAATGATACACAACATATTGGGCATCAATAATTCATCATATTTATTATTTTTGAAAATGTGATAAATTCATTTTCAACATTTAATAATATATGCAGTAGTTTTTTTCACTATATATTCCTCAAAATATAATTAGATAATTGAATCTATAACATTAAAGATTTTTTGAACTCCAAATAACATCAAAAGATCCTTGATACTTTAATTTCTACTTAAAATTTATAGGTCTAGAAACACTTTATTTTTCACCTAACATATAATGGAAATTTAGTTATATGAATTTTCACTTCACCTACATAGACTATGATACATGAATAATTCCCTTACATGGTGCTTCATGTTTTAGAATTTTTATACATGGTGATCCTATAACAATTCTCCGATATTGTTATCACATGGATATATGGATTTGAATTCAGATACATAGAAAATTTTGGCTACAAGATGTTTAGATAGGCCATGGAATGAATTATGTGATACAATCATCTACATAACTAAATTTTTCTATGTAGACCTACATTTTTGTATGAAATACATGAATTCAGATAAATAAAAGAATTTGGATATATGATTATACAACTACATTTACTAAATTCATGCATGTGGATCTTTAGGTATAAAAATATTTCAATATGTAGTGACTTTGGATACATGGATTCTTATATGTTAGAATTATCTATTGTGATCATTATAATACATAGAAATTCATATACATTGGGACGATACATAAGAATGTTTCTATAATTTCATCATTTAAAGCTTGGGATACTCTAATTTATCTCTATCCAATCATAGTCATTCATAAGTATTTCAAAATTTCTTTGGAATCTTATGAATCATTTCAAATAGTTTAGATCAGTTCCGTAGAACATTACTAGTATATGAAAACTGACCTTTTTGAGTTCTTTAATATCACATGTTACTATTCTTATTTAATTCTACCAAAAAACTTATTTTATCCTTTATCCTAGTTTGTTTTAACACTAATTTTTAGTATCCTACAGGCATAGATACATGGGGATGGATCATCCAATTTTGATATATTTCTCTATAATCATTGAACTTGTTGTAGACATGATATTTATTGTTATCAATGATATTTAGTATATGTGAATCATTTATCAATCTATTTTCCTTATAAAAAGTTCCAGAAACGTCTAGAATCATCCCTTTAGTTTTAGTCATAAATTATCAATGATCTTCATCTATTTCAATCATATGATGTTTTATAGGTTTTTTAATATAATCTATTTAGCCAGGTTTTCAATGGTGTCCTTATATCCTTTTCACATTGAACAATATATGGGAAAACAATCTCAATCATATTTACAATGTACCCATCATATGACCCCCTAAAAACATATATACCTAAAACCATAGTCATCTTCACTTCTTACTTAGTGGGTGTGTAATCCAATTTATCACCCAACTTCTTTTTTAATTTATTACATTTAAATTATTAATTGATAAAAACATAATTAATATAAAATCAACCAAACACATTTGAGAACATTAATATCCCTCTTTGGGTTTTTCTCAATTATAAATATTTCAAATGGACTTATTTAGTCAATGAAAATTTTCCACAATAATTTAATATAAATAAAAAGGGGGTAAAATTTTTCTACCCAAAAATAGAAGGGTCACATTAATCTCCCCTTAATTAGAAAGGTATGCATTCAGGTGGAATTCCCCACCTTCCTATTTTATCTCAAAAAATAATTTTTGATTCCACTTGAGATATGATACCACATGAAAGATGATTCCACTTGAGGTTTACGGGAAGGATATTAACCAAATTCCTCTCCATTTTATGTCTGCAAATTTAATGATTTTCTCAACACATCTCTTCTCAATATGATTTTTCTTAACCATTTAGAAATAAAATTAAATTACACATGAGAGAAGGATTCCAACTTATAGAACAAATCATGAGATGAAAATAGAAATTATAATTGAATCATAATATTAAATTACCATAATTGAAACTTGGCATCACATTTCTCATAGAAATATGAAAACTATAAATATATTCTAGTTTTATATGGGATAAATTATTTTTTTCTAGATTTCTTTATTTCCTAGGGACTCTATCAGATTTTATAATGTAGATTCATGATTCCCTAATCACTAATACCATTAAAAGTAGTACAGAACACTGGATACTTGAGGTCAAACCATAGAGAAAAAGGAAGATCCTACAATTTTCAATTGTTCTTTATTGTAATTTTAGTAAGAATGAATATATGTTCTAGTGATGTACCAAAACACGAGAAGAAGAAATATATAAGAACACATTGTAAATTTATTATTAAAATCTCAGGGTTAAAAAACAATGATAAAAGACAACATAGTAAACTAATTTCATAGGATAAGATCCTATATAATGTGATTTGATTTCTTAGTGATCATCATGGGATGAAAATGGAATGACTCATTAAAAATTCTAGTTTAATTTGGATAACATAATATAGTACTACATATTCTTCTTAATTTCTATCTTAATGAAACCTATAAATCACCTAACTGTAGTGATATAATCTCAATGAAAGTGGTAGATTATGGTTGGATCTCACACTTGCACTTCACCCAACCATGTTGGGTTTCATCCTTGATATATTCTCATAAGAGAGATAAAACCCATCAAGGATAACAAATTCCTGGAGAAAAAATGAATGATAATATATAGAGAAAGAAATAAATCATATACTATTGATCTATCTACAATCTCACAAAAATAAATATGTTAAAATATTAAACCAAGAGTCTTCTTCTTCCTAAGGGTTTCTTCCTTCTAGACCTGTTATTTGTTCAGTTTCATTTCCTATATCAAGTAAAAATCTCAAATATCTTTAAAAATAATCAAAAAATGTTTAAATATGTCATAGTGTCTATTTAATAAACATTTTTCTAATAACATTCAATAATTCAAAATCATGAATTTCTATATTGGATTGATCATATTGATGAAGTAGAATAATTTATTATTATGTGATGAGGTGCATGAAATTGAAATTTTGAATATCTATAATCCATGGGATTGATCTCCATGAAATATTCATGCAACTTTACTAATATTGATGGAACCCCTATTAGTTCTTGTAGTAGGTAAGATCATATAGCATTGATGGAATGAAGCTCTCATAATAATTCCCCTACCCATAGTCACCCTTTGATAATGAGGTTGGAGATTAATAGGGAAAAATTTATTCTGCAATTTAGGGTGTAGGTTATGTACAATGTATTTCATATGTAAATACCCTTTTCAAATTACCAAAATACAGTGATGTAGGTACAGACCCAATAATATAGTTCCAAATTCTTTTTTCCCTCATCTAACATTAACTCTACATGCTTATTTTACATCAATGAAATAGTTATATTGACCACTCATTAGAATAAAGTGGATTTGTTGAATCCTAGGGTTGTTTTCACCACACCACATACATGACGCAATCTACCAGCTCCATTGTGTTACCATATTGACGAACATGTGTGATTTTCATGACCACTATCATGCTAGTCTACCCTTCTTATTAGCGATAACAGTCAATCTTCCATTTTCTGGGAGTGTTTTTATTTTTTGAGGGATGGATCGATGTTGTACAAGTTTTTTTTCAAATTCTTTGACATCTCTACGGTGTAGGATAAAACACTATATCACACATAGGGTCATCAAGGGGAAGGGGCCATGGTTCAATTAATCATCATCTACTTCATCATTGCTTATTCTATGGAACTGTACCATGGTTTCACCGTGGTATTTTTTGATATATTTTACTTAAGCTACCATATTTCATGGAGATGCACTATAATGAAGTCATTTCAATATAATGGGATTAAAGAATATGTAAAATCATCTAGAAGAACTAAAATATCAAAAAACATTCAAAATTAACATGAATTAGTAAAAAATCATAAATTTTTTAATTTTATTTGAAAAGGGTAATGAAAAAGAGGGGAAAAGTGGATTAAAAACTCTTAAAATCACCCCACAAATGAAACTAAGATTATCCCCAAGAAAACCTTAACATAGGATCCCCAGGATTCCAAACTCTAATAGGAGTTAAATTTATAATATAATACTCATAACCAATAGTTTATGATTATAAGTCCCAAGGGCTTAGAAAATATTCTATTTAAACACCAAATCAATATTCGTATCCAACTTTGGTTCAAAACATCTTTCGATTTTTACCCAAATTATTCAATTTCACATTATCACATATGCCATTAACGATCTAACTCAATTTGAGTTTTTTCTCATTACTCATGTTTTTATTTTTCATTTAGTTATTCTTATAGCTCATGTATATTATAATAACCATAATATTGAATATTTTCTCCAATATTCACTTAATGAATTAAAATTTCACAAATGATCATGAATACTTTTCATTAGGATAAAACGATTTTGAGGGTTTAGGAAATATAAGTATATAATGAAAATATAAATCTCAAAAGATGGTTTATATCTTTATAAAAATTCATTAAAATAAACAAAATATTAAATGAAAATAATCCCTCCAAAAATAAAATAACACATACTCTGAGACACAAATAAAGGTTCAGGAAACAATGAAGCACTAATTAATATCCATAATCTTATCCTATTTATTTTTATTTTATAATATATATTTACATTTTTAAATTGTTTTATTATTTCAATCTTACGGAATGTCTCTTATCAATAAACCAACCACAATTTATCCAGACCATTCTTCAATCCATGGTGATTTTTAACCCATCAAAGACAAAACCTGGGGTTTTAGAGGGTTACACAAGGAAGAAAAATAAATGGATTGAAAAATGCACTTAATATATTGAAATACACCTTAATTCACCCAACAAATGAAACACTTACATTTTACTCCATTTAAAACATACCACCCAATCATGAACATTTAAAAATCATTCAAAATACGATGAGAATGGTGGAAAAAGATAAATTAAGATTGAAATGTGTTTCTCCACTGACAGATACATTTATGGTTTCTACATGCTAAAAAATGATAAATGTTAAAGATAGTTTATAACGTTAATAGATTAAATAAAAATTCAAAAAATAAATTAAAAAGTAACTTTTTTTTACTTTTATTACATTGATGGTATGTATTGAATGTTTTTGTGTGTCTATATTCCACAATATTTTCTCAAGAAATGTTTAATGATATAATAGTAAAAAGTAAATTAATAATCATATTATAAATAGAATACATACAAAATAGGAGAACCACACATAGAATTTATAAAAGAAATCAAAGTACTAGAAGAATTTTTCTAAGAATAAAAATGAATAACCAAAAAAATCAATAAACATGTTAAAGAAACATAAATTTATAGTAAATAGACAACTCAAAGAGGGAACACCACTGTTTTAATTATTTATGATTAAAATTTTCATATGTTTACAGTAACGAAATTAGTTCATCATGCTGACTATCTATCCTATGTCAAATTAGTGGGGAAATACAAATAGGGTCATAGTGGCCTACTATACACTTGGATGACACATTGTCCTCAATATGAATTACATGAGGAGAGAATTAGAACTGACGAATCATGAAAAAAATGTAATTAAATAGTACATATGAGGAAGGATTCTACATGAAAATTGAAGAGGGTGTATGTTAGAGATCCAAAAGATGACTTATGTTTATAATTCAAGTAAACAATGATTCTGTAAATAGGTAAGCTACATTTAGCACAATTTGAGTTTGAAAAATAACTTATTAATGATGATTTCGAATAATTCTAGGGAACATAACCATTCACATATATCAATTTTATAAAAAATCACAAGAATCAATATATCCTGAAGTAGACAAATGGTAGATAATAAAAGGATAAAAGAAAATAATTATAATAAGTTTCCATAGTTTGAATCTTAATCTCTCATTGGACTATTAATCCTCCCCAAATGGTAGAATAGGTTCTAAAATAAATGGGAAATTTGTACAAGAATCTCTGTTGGTATATATATAACTGATCTAGTAGAAATAAAAACTAATGGTGTCTAAAATTATATAATATTATGGGCATCGAGACGTGGTGCAGTTGAAAAACCCCAGGAGCATGATAAATAATTAGTGCCAAATGGTTTTGTGGTGGTGGTGGCTCCCTGATCTGAAATGAGTATATCATCTCTATAGGATTATTATTAAAGGAAATCATATTGGGTGCCTCATTTATCACCCCATTACCACCATTGGGCCTCAATCTTGGTATGTTGTTGGTTTGGAATAGAGGTGTTCAATGGAAATATAACCCGACCGAGTGTTTAGTCAAATGTATGTTCATATGAGGAAAAATGTTATTAATGTTATGAATCCTATAGGATGTTTGATAGGGGACTTCTAGGAGTACCAGACCGGATCGATGAAGTTCATAGAAATTATGACTTGAGGGATATTGATGTAGAGAAAGGGGACTCCATGTAGACATAGATATGATAAAAATTAGTAAAAATGAAACTAATTATTGTGCCATGGAATTTAGTCAACTCAATTAGAAAATAAATATAGTTCTCTGGGGGATAAAAATAACTAAATGAACTAGAGTTCATAAACCTATGGCTCAGATGGGACCAAAAAATGGGTTTCCTCACAATCAGCCACAATTATAATAGTTTCATACTTTTTGTCCATTTATATTAGGCACTATCAATATATAAGAAGCCCATATTCTATAAAAGTGTTATGTCAATACATTCATGATTTTTCAAGGATGTTAGTGGACTAACCATATTAAAGTATTTATTTTTCTTAGAGAAAAGAGTAATAAATATTTTACCCTCTTAGATTTCCTTTTATTTTGAGCCCTTCCCCTTAAAATATATAATGAAAATTAGAGGGCCATGTTTAATTTAGAGGAGAAATGAATGTAATATTGAAGAAATACATCCCATTAAATCACCAACACTGGATAGTACCATTTTTTAAAAAAACCAAAATTAATGGACCATTGAATATTTCATAATATGAATGTTTTCAATTGGTTACCCTTTTTTATAATATTAACATAAACTCAGGGTTAATAGACTAAAAATTTAATTTCTCCAAAACAGGAACCCAAATTTGATGAAGATCTAATGAGGAAAACTCCAGGGTCACAGAAACCATAATACTATACAATCTTAGACCCATTAAAAATTGGGAATGAATTAACATCCAGTCAGTATACATGAATCAGAATGAAATAAATTCATAGATAAGAATTAATGTAGTTAAAAATTAAATAATTAACTCTTGAAAATAATTATTATAATATTAAATGATTTGTCCAATTCCCTTGTCCGTCAAAATGGGAATTGAAACTGTTAAATCTATGTTATGTTGGAACATAATGGTTTCTTCTCTAAAAATTCCAGCATGGGACCCAATGCATCATACTCAATGTTGAAGAAGGGGTGTTTTTTGGGTGTGGGGGATAAAACTAGGATATGAAAAATAAAGTAAAAATAATAGTTGTTTGAGGGGGTTTTGTGGAATAAGAGGAATAAGGGATGTGAATTGAGGGTAGGACCAGGTGAGGGAGAAATGGAATTTCTTCTATGGGTATATAGCCTGAATTTAAAAAGTGGGTTAGTTTAGAATTTATCTTGATAAAATTTTTTGACCATGTAATTGGGAGTGTTCTTGGTCTTTCATTTCTTCAAAAAAAAATGGTTTGGGTAGGTTACATTGTGGGGTTTCTATTTTTTGGACCATGGATATGTCAAGGATTTAGAGGGTTCAGATTTTGAGTAATAACATTTATATGATTAGTGTTAAGTGGGAGAACTAGTGGGTCCAAATTAGGAATATGCATTAAAATAAGTAGAATCCAATTTTAAATATTCATATTATAAACAGGATGAAACTTGAGATGTAAGAGAGGGGGTTTAATTGTTTTTTAATAATGAAATGGTTAAAGGGAGGTTTTGAGTTATATAAAACAAATTTGATGTATAGGGTTTAAGAAGTGGGAAAATAGACTATTGAAATTTTGTCAATGGTTGGGTAATACAAGGTTGTAGAAATTCTGGGGGTTGTGGAAGAATATTATAGTTGAAATGGGGTATGGAGTGGGGTGGAGGTATTAGAAGGGTTGGGGAGATAGGGGAACCTAGTTCAAATCATTGAGTGAATCACCACTACACCTCTAGAGTAGTTGAGCGATCCCAACCTGGAATATATGAGTGATAACGAGGGTGATCGCTATTTGTAGGGGTTTTATAATGAATTTAAATAGGTGGTGCCACATTGCAGCTCAAAATCTCCCTTGTGGTATCATCAAACACTGAAATCCTAGATTTTCAAACCTTACTAATTTTATGTTGTGGATACATGGATATGGCATAAAGGGTGTAGATATTCCACAATGGATAAAAATTAAAAACCATTATTCAATAATATCCCATACTATAGTGGGAAGTCTATGATGTAGAGGGTGAGAAAATTATAGTGACACAATTTAACCCAAATTCTCCTTTCCCTGGGCTGTATTGTGTGGTAAATGTGTAACAACATGGAGGGAATGATATTTATAGTAGGGCCAAAATTTCCTAACAAGAATTTAAAAATCCCTATGTTGTGGAAATTTCCATTTTCCATAATTATTTGTAGTCACTTTCCATTTATGGGGTAGTCTTATAAATATTTTGTGAGGTATATTATGCTGTTTATTCCAAAAAAAACTACTGGTGTCACAAATAATGTCTCTAATTTTCAATTGGGGAAAGATATTGGATATTTGAGGGGCTTTGAGGAAAATATTTTTGGTTATAGGACACTGAAGAGACTAAAGAAAACCAAAAATAAGAACCAAAATACAATGAAATAAAATAAATAGGAAAACCAACCCGAGATACCCTATTTATTACTTCATTTATGGTTTAAAGTGACATAATGTCTATTTTTATAATATTTATAGAAAAAGAAGTGATTACTTTCCACCTGATAATGATCAATATTCAATTTAATATAAACTACATAAAACTTGTATTGTAGTTTTTAATTGTATCATATGTCCACAATTTTATATAGGAACTTATAGATGATGAAAAATAATATAGACCATCTTAATTATAATTTACCTAAAACAATGTTGCTGTAAATTAAAGAAATGAAATTTATCACATGCTTAAAAATAATTATTCTAGAGGATATTTCTATACAATTTATTTTTATTTTATTTTTATAGTGTTTTTAGGCCGTTTATTAGGGCTAAAGAAAAATATCAACCAGGATTGACCAATATCTCCAATTAGAACTCATTTCTACACTAGAATTTCCTTTTTCTTTCAATTTGAAAGATACACCTTTATACTGTTCAAAGGATGATATAGGGAGTTATTATTACAGATAAATATATGTTTCTTCAAAACAACCCATAATATGTTTCTTGAAAATGAATTCCCTTGTTACTAATAAGTAGAATTAGCACCTCAAACTAATAAAAAATGTTTCTTTTCATGATTTTAATGATGAATTTCGCTGAATTTTATGTGGTTTTTGCAGTTTCCAAAAAGTTTACATAATTAATGTACACTATTATTTACATATAGACCCATGAATTTAAAAACTATCCCATAAATTCAATTCCCCATACATATAAAATTTCAATCCTTATGATGGGGTGCTGGATCATTTTATCATGTATGCTAATATTTGAAATTCATTAGAATATTTCCCAATTTTACAAAACAATATCTTCCATACTTATAAATTTTCATGAAGAAAAATATATATTGTAATTTTTTTCTATTATCCACTAAAGGGCTAATGTCTTCCCATTGGTGAGGAGTAAAAAATTCAAAAAAACATGAATGTTTACTTTCTAAAACACATATTCAAATTTGTATATCACTGCATTGATTGAAGAGTAGCGGATTTTATTAAATGTTATGGTTCACATCAGACAATAATTTCTTTATATTCTACTTTAAGAACATCACATACACTATTATTATGGCTAGGTATTTTGAAATGTCTACAAACTATGGTAGTGTTGTTGGGTCTATGGAAAAATTATACTCATCAAGAAATTCAACTCTAATCATATATTCTCATTCTTTATAGTTATTTTTAAATACAAACATTGGGATATATTTGGGAAATGAATTTGAAAACACATTTTTCTCATGAATTTATTTGTTAACATTTTGATTTAGAAACATCCATGTTATTAGGTGAGGGTTTTCATCCTCTTTTTAAGAAAATATTAATATTGTTTATAGTCAGTATGAACAACCACCTTAAAGAGGAAGATGTAAGGTTTCAACTTATTAAAGAAGACCACATAAATAATTTATTATCTATTTTTAGTGTATTTGACATGTTATTCTATCAAATCCCTACAAGAATAATATGTTGGCCAAACTAATTTGTCTTTATATTGTTTATGGATTTCTTCTACTATATAATCACTAGTGTCAAAAATTAATTTAAATGGCTTCTCATATTTTAGATGGAGCATCATGGTGGTGTTGATCAAAGAATTATTTAAATATATAATGGAATATTTTCACTATTAATAAAATTTTAAATCCAAATTTTTATTGACCACGATAGTTTGTGGTTTAGAGATATATGAAAATTCCAAGAAAAATTGACGGTGAAAATTTTTATGACCCTAAAAGATTATAATGTTTCATAATGTACTTGGATTTTCAATTACTTGATATCTTTAATTTTTTATGGTTATAGTTACATTATCATCTAGGAAATGTAATGGTACATCATGATTCCTTCAGTGGCCAAGAAGTGTCATTTTTTCAAGTCCAAAATGAGTAAGGTCTCCTTACACCATGCAAGGAAATCATAGATCTTTATGGAAACTGTTAATGAAAATCCATAGACTAATAATTCACATATAAAAACATCTAGTAACTCCTATATCACATAAAATAGATGTTTCAAGCACCACGGAAAATTTTTGAGTGTGTTTCACATGCTAATGGGAATTTATTGGTAAGTGAATGTTATATAGGGATAGATGAAATTAGTATTCTCATGATATTCTGGCACCATAAAGATATAATTATATCCTAAATAAAAATCATGAAAATTATAGTACTCAGGTCTGAAAAGTCTCTCCAGCATTTGGTGAATAAATCAAAGGGGAAATTTTTCTTTTCTATTTCCTAATTCAATTTTTGATAGAAAACACAAACTCTCCAACCTCTTACTATACAGGTGTAAAATGAGTTCATCATATATTTTTTGATTATTTTGGATCCTATGTTAGGATGAACTATAAATAGACCACTCATTCACTATCCAAACTGCGGTAAATGATACTAACATACAGATCCATCAAAACATACTTCTTTACCACATATTCAATTAGTGAGGACATTGATCTTTGAGGTTTTATTCTTATCCTCTTCCCTTTATCTAATTTGAACTTTTGGGTACACATAGAAATGAAAATACATTTTATATTAGGAATTCTATTGGTTATAAACATATATTAATGTTTTAAAAGGTCTATAAACTTCTTTCACATTCTCTTATGACAGATATGAATCAAAATTTATTGGTATGGCCTATTATTCTCTTAGAAAAACATAGAAAAACATGTCAGGGATTTTAATTTAACATTATATTTTGTGTCTTTTTAACTTATAGAATAATTTTAGGAAACGATTCTCTATGAAACTATTCAAAAACCTATAATAAATATTTCCAATCTTTCATTCCACTTTTAACCGCAAATGTTTTTCCTTTCCTTAAATGATTTTTAAATTATGAATTCTATAGTTTTATTATGTAGTACCAAATTTTTTACCACACTTTGTTTCATCTCCATGATTCACTACATTAGAAAGTCCAAATTGAACCTTCTCATCAACCAACTAGAAACAAAACTGGCATTAATTTACATATATATGTTCCTTTTTGAAAGCTAGAAATCTTCATACAAGGATAATTGATACTTATCATAATTCTTAAATTTAAATATTCATAAAATCACCTAGAAATATAAATTTTCCAAACATTCCAAAAATATAATTAAGGACCATACATAGATGTTTCATTGATATATTCAATAATTCTTTTGAAACTCATGTCAAATTCAGATAACTCGTATAGGATTTTGTATACATTTATCATCATCAAATTAATTATTTCTCCTACATCACACAAAGTCTTTCTAAATGTAAATGAACTAATTGATCACATAATAGAAATAATTTATGGGTTAGATAGCTCAGGAGGAATTTTAGATTGTATGATAGTGGACCATTCATTAATCAATGATATCATTTATAAGTCATCCATTTTTTTCTTATCAGAGAGAATCTATTTAATGAATGCAGAATAAGAAGGAATTTACAAAAGAGCCTCCATGAAAGGTACAATGATGTTATTTTTTTGACAATTTCCAAAAAAAACATCTGATTTTATTCCTCTAGTTTCTTATATCACATCATAGTTAGGGAGGAATTACCAGACTATACATAAAAACATCATAATTTTGTTCTAATTTTTCATTTTAAAGTGCATATTTTTTTAGTTTCCTTTGGGTTTAATTTTCTAATTCATTTTCTTTGGTATTCTACTTTCTTGAATCCCCTAATTTAGTGTCATGTATTACTAGAAACTGCCTTCTAATTTTTAATTTAATTTTTTTGGATACATCATTTGTAACTTCTAGGTTATCCCAAAAACTCATAGGGGATGATCATTCAATTTCAGGTGTGTTTACCATGATATATCTTGATGTTTCATAGTGATTCATTGTGGATTAATAAGTAATTCTAATGTTTTCTCAAATAAATTTCTACTTGATAGTGGAAAGATCATTATTTTGAAATAATTTTTCACAATCACTATAAAGGAACAGATGGTTTCATAGAGTGTATGTTGTAACTGTTACAAAAATTATTTTTGACAGGGCATAATTTGTTAGTTTTAGGTCTCTCTAGATGCTAGCCTTGGAATAAACTAACTGATCTAGATTTTTCATGGTATTCTACCATTTACTAGGTTAAAAGATGTGATTTACAAAGTCCGACTTACCCTCTTCCCATGATTATTTTGATAGCATGGTAGGGGTGATTGTAATTTATGATATGTTAATCATCCATAGAGTGGTCATATACACTTTCTAGATAGTATTTGAAAAGGTGATAACCTCCACACCTCTCACAAAAAATTGTTTTTTGTGTCTAATATGAGGATACCGGATTATATAGTGAAAAGAGATACTCTATCCACATAGAGATTACCTCATGTTGGGTTACCAAATAGGTTATATACTTAACCTAATGAACTGATCTCTTGGCCGGAACATTATTTAATTTCACCCATAAGAAATTATCACCCATATTATCAACATTTTCCTAATCTTATGTAGGTTACTTTCTCACAAACCCTTGTTCTATTGTATAATCAACAAAGACTCGAGGGTTATATATTAATATGAAATAAAATGTTTATCAGTGAATAAATAGAGTAACTCTATAATGAGATAATCTTCATAACATTTACTTGAAATTTACTCAGTCCTTATATGTAGTCTCACTCTTATTCTATGAGTTTTTTTGAATGTAACTCCAATTATCATCTGTTTTCACCGATGGGATATATTTTCCAAAAACATTTCTCATTATCTCTTCACATGTGGCGATGGATCCCAATGATTTTTCATGAAACCGCTTTTTATCATGCCATATTAGTAAAAATATATAGTCTAGGAGGGAGAAATAAAACACTGAAACTTTATTAATCATAAAAGTTTCTAAAATATTAATAATGTTTTTAAGGTAATAATAGGGATCATGATTTTACAAGACTCAAAAGGTTTTTTCATTCTAAATCATCTAAATTATGGTTTTATTCATCTTAAGGTTGTTTTCATAGATGGGAGGTCACATAATGATTAGTGTAGCTCCATCTAAAAATTGAAGTATTTCGTCCATCATAATTTACTCAATTTGGGAAGGTTCTCTTGCAAAATTGAGGTCAGAAATTTCCTCATGAGCATCATAGTCTCTTTGGTTATTTTCTATCATAGATCTTCAGTGCTAAAAAATATTACACTCTATTTCTGAAAGGAATGAAAGTGGTTTATGGTAATACACATTCCTAACCATGTGTGGGGTACATGTCTTATACACCTATGACCTATAATGAAAATTTCAAGAAAAACTATACATATAAAAAGAATGAAAAATGAATATAAAAACAGGGATGAGAAAAGTAAAATAATTACTCAATAGTGAGTTTGGATCAGTATTTCTATCACCATTCCCATGCAATGATACCAAAAAAATGCACTCTAATATATCATTATGTACTGGGGAATCTAACAATATTTAAAATTCAAACACATCATCCTTAATCTCTAATACCACTAAAAGAAAAATAGAAAATTGGAGTCAAAAGGTGGAACCATGGGGAACATTAAAATATCCAACACGTATAAGTGGTTCTTGATTATAATTTTGGTAAGAATTATCAGAGGTTCTAGGTATATAACAAAAATGTAGAGGAATAAATAGAGAAGAACAGATGGGTAAGATAGTATTAAAGCAAAAGTGTTGAAAAAATAGGGTTTAAGATGATAGAAAGTTGAACGATCTCAAAAGATAGACACTTAGGGACGATGAGTTGATCTTATGGTGATCAATAAGGGATCATAATTACAATAATTCTTATAAATTATAGTTCTACTTCATAATCATTAACTAGTAATACATAACCATGTCAACAACTCTCTCCCTGTAACAAATAACTCAACTAGTTTTAGTAATCTATTCTTAATTAAAGGGGTATAATAATGTCAGTTCTTACTATACTACTTCAACCCTACCAATTTTATTTTAATATATTAATCATCATCACGGTTTCTAGAATATTAATGGATTAAATATGAATAAATATTATTGATTTAAAAATTTTATACACTTGGATCACCATTCAATTGTTCATTTTTTACCAATAATGAGCCCTCCTGCTATTGGTCCATAATTACTAAGTTGTATAATTACTCTTGGAAACATGATAGTTTCTCAGGGGAGAAATATAAACAATAAGTGGTAACTGATTTATAGAGACAATAAATGATAAGAAAGCCGATAAGAAAAACCTAAAACATTCAATACCAATATATCTTCAATCCATAAAAAATAAATATGTTTAAATGTGAAAAAAGAGTCTCCTTCTTCCCTAGGATTCCTTCCTCCTTGCCTTTCAGTTTTTAATAGTTTACTCAAATCTATGGTTTAGAAATACCTAATACTTTTAAAAATTGGATTTTTTTTTAAATAGGTTAGAGTGTACACATAGTAGACATATTTCTTATGGAATGAAAACATTAAAAATTCAAGATTTCTATATGGGATTTTTCATTTTGATGACATAGAATCTTCTCTTGCATAATGATGAAGTGTAAAAAATTGAATTTAAAATATATATGACCTGAAGGATAGATCTCCTTAATATCTCAGTATGGATTGATAGGTATTGAACGTTTCCCTGTAGGGACGTGGTATAGGTAAAATCCTAAGGTTTTGTTGGGATTATTCTCTCAGAATCTCATCCCTACCTATAATAAACCTTCCATGATGTAGTTGGATAGATGTGAGGTATAATATATTACATGATGTAGGATAGAGGCTATGGTGAATGTATTTCTTCATTCAGTACCCAGATGAAAATACGAAACTTATACAGTATAGTTAAGTACCTCAAAATATAATTGCAAATGATTTTCCCACATTAGAGTTTTATTTTAAATTCTAACCCTATATCATTATAGATATTACATAGACCACTCATTGATATATATTTGGATTTGGTGGACATATAGGGACGTTCATGCTGCGCCACATAGATGAAGCAATCTAATATATCTTTCATGCACCCGTTCTGACCTTCATGGGTTCTTTATATGACCTCTGTCACTCTACACCAACCTTCATACTAGGTATGGTCAACTACCTTCCAGTGAATTGGTAGCTTTTCTATTTGATAAGTGCTGACTTATTGTTACCCCAACGGTTTCAAACTATTTAGCATCTCTGTACTGTATAATAAAACACTATGGTGAGCACATATTTCATGGGGTGGGGTCATGTTGGAGTTCATCTTGCTCTCATTTTTCATGGCCTATATGATAGAGTAGTGCCATGATTTCATAGTGAAATATTTTTATATATTGGTCTTCAAATTCTAAAATTCATGGGTATATACTATAATGATTCCATCACATATTAATGGGATTAAAAGATAAGAAAAATCAATTAGGAGAACAGAATCCTCTACAAACCATCAAAATGAACAAAAATACTAAATAAATAATAAATATTGTCTAATTTTATTCAAAAAAGTTTATTAATAAGTAAAAATTGTATTAAAATAGACTCATCACTATCCTTTTATAGAAAATACTATAAATGTGTTTAGATAAGAAATATTTCCACATTTTTACATGTGATACCAGTTGTTTATTTCATATTTTGTGGACCAAAAGTATATATTTTCAATATATTTCATGAACCTACACTAAATTGAAAAAACATATCAAAATATTTCAAGTTCTAGATCATCCCTATTAGTTATATATACACTCCCCTTTGATAAACATAATATATACATGTTAAAAAATCAAGAGAATGAAATCATTCAATATTCTTCACATTTCATCAAATCTATCCAAAATTATATATTTTGTAGAGAAAATATGTCTTTGATATATCATATTATTTTTAAAGCTTCCACTAAATTGATGATTTCCATATAGCTTCACCTTCAACCTTTAACATTCAAGTACCTTCAGATTTATTGGGGAATAATATAGATCTCTGAATAACTCCTTATCATGAGATAGAGGGTTGAGATATCATTCCAAGACCATAAAAATGATATATTGTCTTTCTAATTCTTATATTGTTTGTTTTATAGGAATATTCAAATTTAGGTATCTTGGTCTTCACCTTCTTCATGGATGTGGACTTATTCTATTTAACAATAATTTTTGATCTTGAGCTCATAGTTTCATTAACTTTTTACTGTAATAACTTTGGTTGTTGAGTTATCCATATCATACATTTAAATTCAGAATGTCATGCCTTCTAATGCATTTCATATATATCTTTATAATCTTTACATTTAACCATAATGGGTAGAATATCCACTTCTTCATATGAAGGTCCAAAAATGTTGATAATATTTATATCAATTTCTTTGGTTTACTTTCCTATTTATTTCAGATTTCACTCATTTTCATGAATATTTATGGATTTCATGAAAATACACAATATATGTCCTCTATTACCATAATAGAATCATATCATTCTATCTAGTGTGATATCCTTATTTACTATCTTTTTAGTATTGTTATATTCATCATTATTTTCATTTCTCCTAAAGGATTGAACATTGTTTATGGCCTTCTTTTCCTTCATTGGACTTGGATTGTTTTCTAAGGTAATAGTGTTCTTATTTACACTTTTATTGTTAATTTTTATATTATATCCTCTTTATTTCAATAACATAAGATATGTGGATAGGTTTAACATACCAGTATTCATCATATGTATGTCAAAATATTTTTTTATAAGACATAAATCTATTTATATTTTAAAATAAATTCATCCATGACAAATTCTTCTTGTTTCAGGGAACCTATTTCATTTTTAATTTTTTTTATTCTCACATTTTTCATTTTTCAGCTTCCTTCAAGACTTCTATAACTCTCATATATTGATTTGTTATTCCAATAATCTATGTTTATATGCATAACCCTCCAGCAACACAAACATTAGGACTCAAATTTTATTCTTTTTCTTATGGTTTCAATTATCTAGATTTAAAATCATTAAATTTTTTGACTTATCAAAATATTTTTAGGGATTTTTAGATAGATAATATAATGGGGAATACATATATCTAATATTTATAACTTTGCATGACTCATAACATTTTTATTCATCCACATTTTGTACTAATTTTAATTTTTATGTACTAATAAATTACATGTTTGATGAAAGAAACATTATCAACAATATGAATTAAATTTTTTATATAATAAAAAGGTGGAGGATTCTCTACATGAACTAAGGATATTTTATCCACTATTCTATGAATTCTCTAATATATGAATCACCTATAATTTTTTTATTTTATCACACTTTTATCAGCATGTTGGGAAGGTCTACTTATTTCTTCTTCTTGATTTTCAACTTTAATTTTGATTATCCAATTAAATATGATAATATTTATTTCTTATGTTATAATATTCATGTGCTTTATTATTCATAAACACAATGTTTGGGAATTTTAAAATTTGAACACTATTTCATATTATGATTTTAAATCTATGTTAAAGTGCACTATTACATGGTACATATTTGAACAACTCTTAAAACACAAAATGGATATGATTTTATTTTCCATTTTTATTTTCAGGTCTTTCATACTATAAAGAAAAATTAATGATTTTTTAGCCCTTGATGATTCAAATTGGAAGACCACCAAAGTGGTCCTTGAACCAAAAACATTATGGGAGAATTGAACTGGACATCAGCCCAATGAAAGTAATTTAGAGGAAAATATTCAAGACAAATTATCCTAAAAAATTAAATAAAGATTGATGATATCATTCGGAACATTTAATTATATAGTGTAACAAGATATTTCATACATTTTAGTGGAGTTCTTGGAAGCCCATGTTGAAGACGAAATTCTGGGCCAGATTCTATAGCCCAAACAAATAGACCACCATTTAAATCATATCTTGCGAAAAATGTAATATTTTCCACAGAGAGTTTAGAGTGAATGAAAGGAAACCAGGGGATACATTTTATCCTTCTTTGGCCCACTCAAATTTGTTAATATAGAAGGTCATTTCGGTGGCTTTTATCAGGGGATGCAAGCCGACTACCACTTCGGGTTACGAGTTGAAAAGTCTCCTCTACATTAATTTTCAACCCACCTAGCCCCACCAAAATTAATTAAAGAGATTTCTACTGATGGGGGATCGACACAAGGCTTCCTAAATTCCAATTTAAGGTAGTATTGGTGGAGGATTTGGGGATCATGGAGCTTAGTTTTCATTGTAAAGTTATTATGCTGATTTGTCTTCATAACGTTCTTCTTTCTCGTGTTAGTTGTTCAAATCAACATTTTTTTAATAAAAGTTCTTCTTATTCTCTTATTATGTTCTTTTTAATATCACATAGAGATAATATCCTCAATATGTGAACTTATTCACATCAAAACCTGTGATATTCTTCACAAAATAGTGGAGTGATCGTTATTTTGTTGTTTTTAATTCTTCAATTCCGCCCTTACGAGTCTACATCCTGGTTCCGTTGAGAACATGAAATAAATGGAGGGATAAATATTTTATGTGTTGATACAAGGGATTATAAATGGGATAAATTGGATATTATTTTTCACTGTCTAATTTTTTTTAATATCTTTTATTTGAGTACCTTTTATTTAATGATTTTCGCTATTCGTTTTCCTTAATGAATTTATTCCCCCACTTGTATATGCTAATACGATGCCTTACCTTGGACTACTATGATAATGATCCTTAAAGTTTATAGGTGATTATCATGTGTTTTTTAATATTTCTAATTAGTAAATTAGGAGTTTATTTTGAATTCACTGATTGAATCCTTCATGAGTTAATGAAATTAATATTATTAAAAATAGAATTCATTCCATCCACCCCATGTAATAACCGACGATCAACTCATTTTCGCATAATCTGAATTCACATAGATATCTTAGTTATCGTTCAAAACCATTTAAAATCAACCAAATCTAGGCAATTGATAGAAAAAAACAATCCATAGAATGCATATATATATAGGTTACTTCTTAGGTCTCTAAGGATTCAACAATCCAAGGTAAAATACAAGTGGCCACTTTACCCTAAAAACAAGGGTAAATTTTGGTGAAACCAAATTTTGGCACCATTTATGAGGACTTAAGTAAGTTATCTTATACACAATCATCCTTTTCTCACCCCACATTCTCTATTATCACCCCCAGCTCTCTTTTCTTTACCCCTGTCTATTTGTGTGTGTCTTGAAAATATGGAATCCAACTTTCAGTCTTTTCCAATTGAGAATGTTCCAAATTACCATATAACAATATCATGCTAGAATCAAATGGAAAATAAATATTTTGAATCCACTAAATTGGAAAATTTCTTTGATTAACGTTTTATTAATTAACACACACCTGGTGACGAGTACAATCATTGGGATGATGAATATTTAATGGATAAATTTATACCCCTCTGAAGGATGGTTTAAAGAGACCCATATTAGGGAATTAAATGATTTCCAAGCTTCAATCCAGCCAAATACCCAACAAATTCTTGAAATATTGTCCGAAAAATGGATAAAATTAATTTGTATGTTTCATCATTGAGTAGAACTACAAAGCATTGAAATATGTGAGAAACCCAACCTTATACTAACTATCCCTTCCATAAACATATGTGTTGTTTCTTATTTACCAAAAATCACACATGAATGTTCTAAAGAACAAATTTTGGATTTGAGATTTTTGAATAGGATCAAGGAATTCTTTAAGGGTCATTAAATTAGAAGGAAATTTATTTTTTTGATTCCCAAGAGGGAAATTTGAAATCGTGGATTGAGTCTAGCTATTATATCTCCATTGATGATTTTTAGAAACACAACCCAAGGAACAATTTAGAGAAATAAAAATAATTGAGTCTATAACCCATTCCTGACACTGAATTTTATAATTTTTTGGTTGAATATTCTATTCAAAAGGAACTAATCTTGTTGAAAAATATTGAAAATGAAATAGAGTCTGATTCAAAATCTCAACCAGTGTTTGAATGTCCTATCTAACCAGAGCACACAATTATTATACTTATTTTTCCAATCAGGTATCCTTTCATAGGTTATAACCAGGAACATTTATTTGGAATTCATTCTACCATTGAATCCAAAAAAGATGGAATGATGATTGATGTCTTAGGAAAGACTACAAATGAAACTACATCAACCATTTCTGATATCCCTTAGATTATCCTACTCATTATTAAACAGAAGTTGGTGTATGATATAAAATATAAACATAGAATGAATTTTAACCTAGTATAAGAATAGAAACATTTGGTCTTAAATTGTTTAAATTTGGTACTGGGTAAGTAAAGAGGTTCAATTTGAGCTAGCGACGTCAGAAAAGGGCTGCACGGGAGGCAACTCATGGTTTTCCTATTTCAAATCAATATGAATCAACATTACTTTTAAAATAGAATTAAGTAATAATTTTTACATTTAAAAGAATAGTCTGATGACAAGTTCTTATATTATGAGTATGGATGGTTATGATTGGTGAGTTCCATATTCATCTGTGTCACATGGAATTATCCTTGAGTAATATCATAACCAAAAATTTAAAAGGAAGAAAATTTATCATATATTTATTATATTTTTATGTGTTTGTAGGTGAAAACAAAAAAAATATGAAGGTGATAATACCTTAGCCTTTTGTCATCTTTATCTATTATGAGTATGGATTGGTATGAAAGGGGGGCTCCATAATCATCTGTGTCACGTGGTGTGATCCTTGAGTGAAACCATACCTTGAAATTTAAAATCAATTAAATGAATCATCAGTTTATTATATATATTTTTTATGTGTTTTAAGGCTATAAGGAAAATAATAAAAAAAATTAAAAGGAAATGTCATAGGTGACAACATTCTATGATTCCTAAACCAAGGGGAGACAGGAGCACACCCACCAGGTGAATTAATTCCATGATTCTCATATTAAATGTCCTCTTTGAACTCCTCCCCTATACCCCCTTCTATGTTTTATATTATATAATCAATAGGAACAATTTTAATATTTTTTGGGGGATGTTGAAATAAAAAAATTAATTTTTTATGTATAAAAAAGTGTGGAAAGAAAGGTTTCATTAACCTAAACCAAGATAACACCCATTGAAAGCTCTGAAATTAGAAATTAAATAAATCTTCACTACTTAATTCTGACTTTAAGGCATTTTAATATCATATGCATATATTTTGGAATGTTTGGTTGTCCAATGTGATTTTTTACCATTTATATTTTAATCCATTTAATAACAAAAAAAAATGCACACCCTTTAAATTTTGGGGTATTAGTTTGAGTTCTTGGTGTCCCATAATAAATGGAATATGTTTGGTGATCAGTTTAATTTTAACAATATTATTCTAAAAAAGCTTAGTTGTGTGTAGAGTAGAGGATTAACCAAATATGTTTCTTTTGGCACATGGGGATCATGACTCCATAGTTTTCTAGTATAGAGTTGGGAATTTTATCACTATTTCTGGTAATTTGATTTTGTTTTTTATTGAGTAAACTCGATATTATGCCCAAGTATGTGAGCATCACTTGGTTAACTAAGGTATTTGAGACTGGGATTTGTCGATAAAGTCTTTCTACATCGGTAGACTCGATTTATTTCAATTTCACTTACCATGGGAAAATTGAAAAGAAAAAAAAACAATAAAAAAACAAACAAAAACAAAAAAATAGAAAAAATGAATACACATATTAATATTAAAATTTTATTCCTCCAAGCGCTTCAATTTGTTATCCCATGAATAAATTTGAACCCCCATATCTTTTATGACACACAATGCTTCATCATTCTTAATTGAAATTTGATAAAATGTGGTGATGAATTTGAACAGTGGAATGGGATTGGGTTTGGGATATGCCTCTGGAAATAGCTTCTTATAAATTATTTTTATGGGTTTTATAAATTTTTGGTATGAGTACTTTGGGTGAGAAATGTGTATTAAATTTTTTTTGGAAAAGAGAACTCAAGTTTCATTTTATTGAGATATATTTTGCTCAGGACTAGAAAACCTCATGTTGGGTGTCTTATTATAAAATGAATTAGGATAATATTAATTGATTATATTATAATATTCAAGTGATTCATTATTCATAAACACCAATTTTTTTACATTTTACAATCTGAACATTATTTCACATTATGATTGTAATTCATTGTTAAAGTGCACTATTACATTATACTTATCTCAACACCTCATAAAACCTAAAATGGCCATGATTTTATTATCATATTTTATTTTTAGGTATCACATGGTATATAGAACAATTCACTCCTTTGGAGCACATAAAAATTCACATTGGAAGACCACCAAAGTTGGCCTTCAACAGACAATATTCTGGGCAAAGTGAACAAGACATCAGCCTAATAAAAGTACTGTATAAGACAAGATTAAAGTGCAATAATCTGGAAAATTTTAGTAAAGATAGATGATATAGTGGGAAGAGTTTAATTAAATAGTAGAACAAGGTAATTTTGACGTTTTAGTGTAGTTCTAGGTAGCCCATGTTGAAGATAAAATTCTGGGTAAGATTCTACATCCCAAAAAAATAGCACACCATTTAAATCATATTTCACAAACCACGAAATATGTTTGGCTTAAATTTTACATGTTATTATGGGACATCCGTGGATCCATTTTATTGCAATAATTACCATTATTTTTCTTCCATTTATAAAGTCATTTCAGATCCTCTTTTCGATGGATTCATATTGGCTGCCACTTCAGGTTAAATGTGGAAAATTTATTCTACATTATTTTTCAACACACCTAGAACAACCACAATTAATTAAAGATATTGGGATAAATGAGTGATCAGCTCAAGGATTCCAAAATGCTTAATTATGGTAGTAGCGGTGGAAGATTTTCAGATCTTAGATCGGTGTTTTCATTTTAAGGTTATAAGGCCAATTTGACTTTGTAACGATCTTCTTTCTCATGTATGTTGTTCGAAACACCTTAGTTTTTAATAAAAGTTATCACTCTTATCTTATTTTTACATATTCATATAATGTTGATACCTTTTCCTCAAGGTGTGAACTTATTCACACCAAACCATGTGATATATTTCATAGAATGATAGAGTGATCATTGTTTTGTTTTTTTTACTTCTTCAATTCCACCCTTACAAGTGTACTTCGCAATTCCATTGAGAACATGTCATCAATGCTGGGATAACTATTTTAGGGGTTAATCCAAGTAAGAATCAAGGGGATGGATTGGATGTTATTTCTCACTCTCTAAATTTTTATTAATTTTATTTATTTGAGCTCCTTTTATTCAATGATTTTCACTTTTTCTTTTCCTTATTGAATTTATTCACCCACTTTTCTGTGCTAATAAGATCCTTTACCTTATAGTGCTCATGAAACTGATCTTACAAGTATATAGGTTGTTAACATGTTTTTTGTGGTGTTTATCCATTATTTGACGAGTTTAGTTTGAATTTATGGAATGAATCTTTCTTGAGTTAATGAAATTGAAATCTTTAAAAAGAGAATTCATTCAGTCCACCACAAGCAGTAACCGATGATAAAATCATTTCCTCACAATTTTAATTCAGATAGATCTATTACTTATCATCTAAACCATATAAAATCAACCCAATTATTTCACTTCATATCCAAAAACAATCCATAGAATGCACGTGTCTATAGGTTTCTTCTTAGCTCTTTGAGGTTATGACCACTCAATCTAAACTACAAACGACATCTTAAACCTAAAAGAATGGGTAAATTTTGGAGAGATCAAATTTTGGCACCATTTCTGAGGACCTAACTATGTTATCTTACACACTAGGATACTTTTTTCAACCCACATTCTCTATTCTCTCCTCAATCTCTCTTTTCCTTATCCCTTTCTATTTGTGCGTGTCCTAAGAATCTAGAATCCATCTTTCAGACTTTGCCAATGGAGTATCTTCAAAATTACCACATAACAATCCCATGATGGAATCAAATGTGAAGTTAATACTGGTAAACCCCAAAATTAGTTAAATTATTTTATCAATCCTTGATTATTTTCCACACACCTGGTGACATGTACAATCATTAGGATGATGAATATTCAAAGGATAAATTTCCATCCCTCTCATGTATGGTTGAAGAGATCAATATTATGGAATTCCATGATGTCAAACCTTCTCTCCAACCTAATCCCAAGCAACTCCTTGAAAAATTGTGTGAATATATGGATGAAATGAATTTGAAATTTTCATCATTGAGATTATAACTACATGGCATTAAAACATGTGAGAAACCCAACCCTACACTGACAGTCAATTCCATAACCTTATGTGATGTTTATTTTATGCCTCAAACCCCACATGAATTTAATAATGAACTAATATTTAGAATTTGGATAGATTAAGAGTATCAAGTAATTGTTGATGGGTCTTTAAATCATGAGGAAATTGATTTTTTGGATTCATAAGAGGGAAATTAGACATCTTGGATTGAGTATCCCTAATATAGCTCCATTGATGATTTTTCAGATACCACAATCACCAAAACATTGGGATAAATCAAAAACATCAAGTCTATAACCATTACTAACACTAATTTTTATAATTTTGTGGTTGATTGTTCAGTTCAAAAAGAACCAATCCGGTTAATAAAATTTGAAAATGAAATTGAGTTTGATTCAAAATCTCAAAATGTGTCTGAATTTCCTTTCCCACCCATGATCAAAATTATTATCCATTATTCCTCACTGAAGTTTCATTTCATAAGATATAACCATGACCATTAAGTTAGATCTATTAATTCTATACAAAAAACAAATGTGGGAATGATCATTGATGTCTTAGGCAAGGTTACAAAGGAACTGAATAAACCATTTCAGAAATTCCTTGGATTTTCCCAGTCATTATAGAACATAGGTTTGTGCATGTAAAAATTTATAAAAATAGAATGAATTTCAACCTATTATAAGTGGTGAAACATTTGGTCCTTAAAATGTTTAAAGTTGTTTTTGGGTATCTTAAGAGGTTCTAGTAGAGCTAGCTACGTTAAACAAAAGAAATTCAGGGGAGGCATCCTGTGGTTTTCAAGTTTGCAATAATTGTGAATCATCTTTATTTTTAAAATAGAATTATTGAATCATTTTGAAAATTAAAAAGTATAATATTGACCAATTCTTCTATTATGAGTATGGATGGGTGTGAAAGGGGTGCTCTATATTCATTCATTTCATATGGTGTGATCCATGAGATACACCTTACCCAGAAATTTAAAAAGAAGACAATGTATCATCAGTTTTTTTTATTTTTATTTGTTTTTTGGTTAAAATAAGAAAATCTGAATATGATAATACCTTAGAGTATTGACATGTTTTTTTAGTATGAGTATTGATGTGGATGAAAGAGGAGTACCATATTAATCTTTTCTATGTGGTGTGATCCCTAGGTAATATCATACCCAGAAATATATAATTAAGACAATGTATCATCAATTTATTTTATTATATTATTATGTGTATTTTGGTTAAAAAAATAAAACAACATGTCATAGCTGACATCATTCCATGATTCTAGGATGAAAGAGATACTGGGTCATGCATTTTAAACTCCAGCCACCAGGAGACTTTATTCAATGATTCTCTCTTTCAATGTCTTATTTGAACTCCTCTCATATACCCCCTTTTATGTTTTCATTTCCTTAAACACTGGGTACAATGTAATTCTATGTTGAGGGTGATGAAATAAAAAAATTGATTTCATGTGCATAAAAACTGTGTATAAGTAAAATTTTCATTAACTTTGAACATGATAACACACATTGCAAACTATGAAATTGGAAATAAAATAAGTTTTCATGCCTTGATTCTGAATTTAATGCATGTTTAAGTTCATGTGCATAGATTTTGTAAATTTCCATTATCCGATGTGATTTTTCACCATTTATATCTTCATCAACTTAATAAGAAATAAAACACAATGCATGTCCTCTCGATTGTGGGATATTAGTTTGAGTTCTTGGGGTCTAATAATAAATGGCATAGGTTTGGTGATCATTTTAATTTTAACATGATTATTCTAAATTAAATTAAAAAAATAAACTATTGGTAGGGAAACATATTGACCTAATTTTTGGCTTTTGACACTTGAGGATCGTGACTCCATAGTTTTCAGGCCTGTATTTATGAATTTTATCTCTATTTTTGGTAATTATAATTTTATTTTGATTGAGTAAACTTGAGATGAAGCTCACGTATGTGACCTTCACTTGGCGCCCAAAGGACTTTGAGTTGGGGAGTCATCGGGAATGCCTTGCTATAAGAGTTGACTCAGTTCATTTCAATTTCAATTACCATAGAAAATTTTCCAAACAAAAACAAATAAAACATATAAAAAAATATAAAAAATATAAAAAATGAATACTCATCTTAATATTAAAATTTTATTCCTCCTAACACTTCCATATTTTCTACCATGAATAAAGATGAACCCCCTATGTCTGTGGTGACACACAACACTTCATCATGCATAATTGAAATTGGATGAAATGCGATGATGAATTTTAACAAAGGAATGGGATTGGTATTGGGGTATTACTATGGACAAATACTGTTTTGAATGATTTTTGTGGGTTTCATAATTTTTTGGAATGAGAAATTTGGGAGAGAAACACTTATTAAAATGTTTTTGGAAAAGGGAATTCTAATGTCATATTTTTGAGATATATTTTTTTCAGGACTAGAAAAACTCATGTCATGGGTGTTATTAGAAAATTAAGGATGATAATAATAATTTTTTATATTATAATATTGGTGTATTTAATTATTTATAATCACAATTTTTATCTCATTTTTCAATTTGAACATTATTTCACATTATGATTGTAATTCTTTATTAAAGTGCACTATTACATGGTACATATTTGAACACCACATAAAACACAAAATGGTCTTGATTTTATTTTAATATATTATTTTCAGGTCTCTTATGCTATAAGTATGAATTCATTCTTTTTTAGCAATTGATTTTAATATTGGAAGACCACCAAAGTGGGACTAGAACCAACAAAATTCTGGGCGAATTGAATACGACATCAGCCCAATAAAAAAACTGTAGAGGACACGATTCAAGCCCAATGGTCCTCAAATTTAGATAAAGGTAAAGGATATAATTGGGAACATTTAATTTGACTATGGCCCATGATAATTAAGATGTTTTAATGTAGTTCTAGGCATCCTATGTTGAAGTCAAAATTATGGGCCAAATTCTACAACAAAAAATAACAAATCACCATTTAAATCAAAACTCGCAAAACACAAAATATTTTCTGATGAGAGTTTATAGGATTGAAAAGGATATCCCTTGATCCATTTTCTCCTTTTATTTCCAACTCTAATTCATGAATATAGAAGTTCATTTCAGCGCCTCTTTTCGGTGGATGCAATATGGATTCCACTTCAGGTTAAGAGTAGAAAAGTCTCCTCTACATTAAATTTCCACCCACCTAGGATGATGAAAATTAATAAATTAGATTTTGAAAGAAGGGGTCTCGACCCAAGGCTTCATAAAAGACTATTTAAGGAAGTAGTGGTGTATTATTTGGGGATTTTGGTGCTTTTTTTCATTGTAATGTTATTATGTTGATTCGTATTTAAAGCGTTCTTTGTTCTCATGTATATTGTTCTAATAACCTTAGTTTTTAATAAAATTATGTCTTCATATATTATTATGTTCCTATTCATATGATGTTGATAATATTTCCCTATGGTGTGAACTTATTCACAAATAACCTTGTGATATTCTTCACACAATGGTGGATTGATCATTATTTTGTTTTTTTTACTTCTTCAATTCCACCCTTACAAGTATACTTTCAGCTTCCATTGAGAACATGTCATCAATGGAGGAAAAAATATTTTTATAGTTGATAAAAAGGATTATCAAGGGGATGGATTGGATGTTATTTTCACTCTATAAATGTTTATTAATTTCTTTTATTTGAGTGTCTTTTATTTAATGATTTTATCACTTCCTTTTCCTTATTGAATTTATTCATCCACTTTTGTGTTTAATAAGATCCTTTACCAAAGAGTGCTCATGAAAATGATCCTAAAAGTGTATAGGTGATTAGAATTTTTTTATGGAGGGGTTTAAATAGCATGTGATGATTTTAGTTATAATTAATTGAATGAATACTTCTCAAGTTAATGAAATTGAAATCATAAAAAATGGAATTCATTTAATCCACCACAATCCATAACATAGGATCAACACATTTTCTCATAATTTTAATTCACATAGATCTCTTAGTTCGATTTTAAAACAATCAAAAATCCAACCATGTTTTCTACTTCATAGCGAAAAACATTCCATATAATGGATGTGTATATAGGTTACTTATTAGGTCTTTGAGGATTCGATAACCCAAGCTAATCTAAAAGTGACACCATAACCATAAAAAATTAGGAAATTGGGGATACCAAATTTTGGTGCTGCTTACAGGGACCTAAGTAAGTTATCCTATATGATATAATCATTTTCTCACCTCCCATTTTTTATTCTCACCCCCATATCCCTTTTCTTTACCAATTTTTGTTTGTTTGTGTCCTGAGAATCTAGAATCTATCCTTAAGTCTTTACCAATGGAGTATCTTCTAAATTACCATGTAACAAGCCAATACTGGAATCAAATGGGAACAAAATATTCGGAAGCACCTAAATAAGTAAATTTCTAGAGCAACCATTTATTAATTACCACACACCTATTGACATGTTCAATATTGGAGATGATGAATATTTATTGTATGAATTTCCATTCATTTCAAGGATGGATGAAGAGATTAATATTAGGTAAATACATGATGTCCAATATTCAATTCAACTTAATCCTAAAAAACTTCTTGAAGAATTGTGTGAACAAATTAAGGAAATGAATTTGGAAGCTTCATCATTGAGATTATAATTACAAAGCATTGAAACATGTGAGGAACCCAACCCTACACTGAATATCCCTTCCATAACCTTATGTGATGTTTCTTGTTTCCCACAAACCCCGAATTAATTTTCTAATGAACCAATATTTCAATTTTGGATAGATGAAGAGGATTAGAGAATTGTATAATGGTCTTTAAATTAGGAGGAAATTGAATTTTTGGATTTACAAGAGGGAAATTAGACATTGTGGATTGAGTGTCCATATCATAGATCCATTAATGATTTAATAAAAATCAAATCACTTAAACTGTGGTAGAAATAACAAAACTTGACTCCATACCCATTCTTGACACTAATTTGTAAAATATAGTGTTTTAATTTTCTATTCAAAAGGAACCAATTCTGTTGAAAAAATATTAAATAGAAATTGATTTTGATTCAAAATCTCAAAATATGTCTGAGTACCCTATCCAAACCAAGCTCAAAATTATTATCCTTCCTTCCCCACACAAGTATCTTTTAATATGATATAACCATGACCTTTAAAATGGAATTAATTCTTCTATTGATACAAAAAAATTGGAATGATCATTTTTGTCTTAGGAAAGACTATTTTAGAAACAAGATCAACCATTTTTGATACTCCTTGGATTTTCCCACACATTATAGAACATAGATTTGTTCATGAAAAAAATTATAAACATATAATTAATCTCAACCATGTAGAAGTGGAGAAACATGTGGTTCATAAAATGGTTAATGGTGGTATTGGGAATGGTAAGAGGTTCAAGTCGAGCTAGTGACGTTAAGCTATGGCTATGCACGAGAGGAAACCTGTGATTTTCATGTTTCTAATCATTGTGAATCATCATTATTTTTAAAATTGGATTAATGAATCATTTAAATATTAAAAAAAACAGACTCTTGACCTGTTCTTCTATTATGAGTATGGATGGGTATCAAAGGGGAGGTCCATATTTATCTGTGTCATGTGGCGTGATCCCAGAGTAATACCTTAACCAAAAATATAAAAAGAAGATAACGTATCATCAGTTTTTTTTATTTTTATGTGTTTGTAGGTTAAAAGAAACAAAATCTTAATATGATATTACCTTAGACTATTTACTTGTTCTTCAATTATGTGTATGGATGGGTATAAAAGGGGAGCTCCAAATTCATCTGTGTGATGTGGTGTGATCCCTGAGTAATATATAACCTAGAAATTTATAATGAAAACAATTTTTCATCATTTTATTTTGTTTTATTTTTATGTGTTTAAATGTTAAAAGAAAAATAAAAATAAATAATAATAAAAAATTAAAATAACATGTCATAAGAGACATTATTCCATAATTCTAGGACTGAAGGAATACTGGGGACACATTTTCATCATCATCCACCAGGTGAATTCATTCCTTGATTTTTATTTTCAACGTCCTCTATGAACTCCTCCCCTATACCCCCTTCTATGTTTTTTTCTTTAAATAGTGGGGATAGTGTTATATTTTGTTAGGGGGAGATGAACTATTATTTTTTTTGTGCATAAAAAATGTATGGAAGGAAACATTTAATTAACCTTGAACATGACAACAAACATTTCAAACTAAGAAATTGGATATAAAATAAATTTTCATATCTATATTATGTATTTAATGAATGTTTAAGTTCATGTGAAATTATTTTGGAAAGTGCGGTTGTTTGATGTGTTTTTTCACTATTTATATTTTCATACTTTTAATACCAAAAAAAACAATGCATGTCCTCTCGATAGTGGGGTATTAGTTTTATTTCTTGGGGTCCCATAATAAATTGCATAGGTTTGGTGATCAATTTAATATTAACATGATTTTTCTAAAAAAAATCAATTGCCCATAGAGTAATGGATTGACCTAATGTTGGGCTTCTGACACTTGGGGATCATGAATCCATAGGAGTCTAGCCTAATGTTGGGAATTTTTTCTTTATCTGTGGTAGTTTGAGTCTGTTTTTGATTGAGTAAACTCGAGACGATGTCAGAGTATGTGATCTTGACATGGTACCCTATGGTCTTTGAGCTTGTGAGTCATCAGTGAAGTATTTCTACATGTATTGACTCAATTGATTTCAATTTCAGTTACCATGAAAAAATTGAAAAAAAAAATAAAACCAAAACAAAAGAAACAAACAAACAAAAATGAAAGAAATTGATAAAATTAAAACTAATTTTAATATTAAAATTTTATTCCTCCAAGCACTTCTATATTTTCTCCGATTAATAAAGATGAACCTCCATGTCTATTGTGACTCATAACACCTCATCGTGCATAGATAAAATTGATTGAAATGTGGTGGTGGATTTGAAAAAATTAATGGTCTTGGACATGGGATATTCCTATGGACCTAGATTCTTTAAATAGATTTTAAAAGGCTTACTAATATTTTGGTATGAGATCATTGTGTGAGCAATGTGCATTAAAATGTTTTTTTTGGAAAACGAAATTCTAATTTCATATTTTTGAGATATATTTTTCTCGGGACTTTAAAACTCAAGCTGGGGGTGTGATTATCCAATTAAAGAGGATAATATTCATTATTTATATTATAATATTCCTGTGTTTCATTATTCATAATCACTATTTTTACTGCATTTTACAATTTGAACATTATTTGACATTATGATGGTAATTCCTTGTTTAAATGCACTATTACATGATACATATTTGAACACCACATAAAACAAAAAATGGACTTGATTTTATTTTAATATTTTCTTTTCACGTATCCCTTGATATAAGTAACAAATCATGCTTTTGGAGCACATGAGGATTCACACTGGAAGACCACCAAACTGGGCCCTAAACCACCAACATTCTAGGTGAAGTGAAATAGATATTATCCAAATACAAGAACTATATAGGAAAAGATTCAAGTCCAATTATCTTAAAAAGATACCTAAAAATATAGGATATCATATGGAATATGTAAAATAAATGTGTCCCTGATCTAATTTGGAGGTTTTAATGGAGTTCTAGGTTGCCCAAGTTGACGACGAAATTGAGGGCATGATTTTCCAGCCCAAACAAATAACCTACCATTTAAATCATATCTCACAAAACACGAAATATATTTGGCTGAAATTTTTCATGATAATAGGGGACATATGGGGTTCCATTTTCATCTTCTATGTCCCACCAAAATTTGACCATATAGATGGTCATTTTGGTGCCTCTTTTTGGTGGATTCAAGATGGATGCCACTTTAGGGTAAGAGTGGAAAAGTTTGTTCTATATTAATTTTCTACGTACCTAGGCCCACCAAAATTAATTAAAGAGATTTAGATAGATGTAAAAACAACCCATGGCTTATAAAATACATATGTAATTCATATTGGTGGATTATTTTGTGATCTTGGATCTTTGTTTTTTTTTGTAATTTTATTATGATGATTTATCTTTGTAACATTCTTCTTTCTCCATTAAGTTGTTCGAATCACCTTTGTTTTTAATAAAATTTCTTTTTCATATGTTATTCTATTATTATTTATGTCATATTGATATCATTTCCTCACGATGTGATCTTATTCACACTAAAACTTGTGACATTCTTCACACAACAGTGGAGTGATCATTATTTTTTTGTTTTTACATCTTCAATTCCACCCTTACGAGTCTACATACCTATTCTATTGAGAACATATCATCAATAGAGGGATAAATATTTTATGGGTTGATACAAAGGATTATAAAGGGGTTGTATTGGATGTTTTTTTATCAATCTCTAATTTTTTATTAATTAATTTTATTTGAGTTCATTTTATTCAATGATTTTCTTTATTCCTTTTTCTTATTGAGTTTATTCTCCCCCTTTTATATGCTAATAAGATTATTTATGTTAGAGTGATCGTGAAAATGATCCTACAAGTTTATAGGTGATTATCATCTATTTGGGAATGTGTTTAATAGGTATGTTATGAGGTTATTTTGAATTCGTTGCATGGATCATTCTCAAGTAAATGAAATTGAAATGGTTAAAAAGGAAATTCATTCAATCCACCATGAGCAATAACATAGGATTAACTCATTTTGTCATAATATTATTTCCCATAGATCTATTAGTTCTATTTTGAAACTATCTAAAATCAAACCATGTTGGAAACATCATATCCAAAAACAATCCATAGAATGCACATGTCTGTAGGATACTTCTTATGTCTCTGGGGATTCGATAACCTAAGCTAAACTACAAGCGACTGATTAATCCTATCGACATGGGATAATTTGGTTGAGACCAAATTTTTGTGTCATTTCTAAGGACCTATGTAAGTTATCATAGACACTATCATCATTTTATCTCCTCACATTCGCTATTATCACCCCCAACTCTCTTGTCTATACCCCTTTATGTTTGTGTGTGTCTTGAGAATCTAGAATCCAACTTTCAGTCTTCACCGATGATGTATCATAAAAATTAACATGTGACAGGCCCATCATAGAATGAAATGGAAAATTATTATTCGTAATCCCTTAAATTAGTAAATTTAATTTATCAACCCTTTATTAATTAACACACATCTAGTTACATGTACAATCATTGGGTAGATGAATATTCAATGGATACATTTACATCTCTCTCAAGGATGGTTAAAGAGATCAATGTTAGGGAATTTAATGATATACAAAATTCTATGCACCATTATCCACAACTAATTTTTTAAAAATTTTGTGAATATATGGATAAAATGAATTTGGAAGTTTCATCATTGAGATTATAACTATAAATCATTGAAACATGTGAGGAACCCCACCCTGAACTGACTATCCCTTCCATAACCTTGTGTGATGTTACTTATTTTCTAGAAACCCAAAATGAATTTAATAAATAACCAATATTTGGATTTGGGATTGATGAAGAGGATCAAGCAATTGTTGAAGGGTATTTTAATATGGAGGAACATGATTTTTTGGATTCACAAGATAGAAATTTGACTTCGTGGATTGAGAGTCCCTTTTATAACTCCATTGAGGATTTTTCAGAAACACCAATCATTGAAAAATTGGGAGAAATCACAAACCTCAAGTCCATACCCATTCTTAACAATGAATTGTATAATTTTTTGGTCGAATATTATGTTCAAAAGGAACCAATTCTTTTGACAAATATTGAAAATGAAATTGAGTTTGATTCAAAATCTCAACCTATTTCTGAATGTAATATCCAAAATGAGCACAAAATTATTATCTTTCCTTCCCCACTCAAGTATCTTTTCATATGGTATATCCATGGGATTTTAGTTTTAATTTATTATTCTATTGAAACCAAAAAAGTTGAATGATCATTAATCTATTAGGAAATACTATAGAGGAAACTTGATCAACCATTTCTGTTATTCCTTGAATTTTCCCACACATTATAGAATATAGGATTGTGCATGAAACAAATTATAAATATAGAATAAATCTAAATCTTGTATAAGTGGAGAAACATATGGTCTTATGTTGGTATTGGGTAAGTTAATAAGTTCATGTCGAGCTAGAGATATTAAACAAAATCACTACATGAGAGGAAACCTGTGGTTTTCATGTTTCAAATCATTGTGAATCATCTTTTTTCTTCAAAATGTATCAAAGTATCATTTTGATATTTAATGAAAAATTAGCCTATTTACATGATCTTCTATTATTAGTATGGATGGGAGTTATGGGGAGATCCATATTCATCTGTGTTAAATGGCGTGATCCACAAATAATGCCATACACATAAATTTAAAAAGAAGACAAAGCGTCATCAGTTTATTTTTATTATTGTAGTTTAAAATAAAAAATCTGAATATTATAGTATGTTAGATTGTTGACCTGATCTTGTTTTATGTGTATGGATGGGTATGAAAGGGGAGATCCATAATTATCTGTGCCATGTGGTGTGATCCCTGAGTAATACCTTCCTTATAAATTTAAAGTACAAAAAATGTTTCAGCAGTTTATTTTATTTTATTTTTATGTTTATGTGGGTTAAGATAAAAATAAAAAAAAAATAATAATTAAAATAACACTTTGTAAGTGACATCATTCCAAAATTCTATGACATAAGGGAGATTAGGGAATTCATTTTTAACATCAACTACTAGGTGACTTCATTCCATGATTCTCATTTTCAATATCCTATTTCAACTCCTCTCCTATAGCCCCTTCTATGTTTTCTTTTCATAAAAAACTGGGGACAATGTCATTTCATGTTGGGGGGGGGGGGGGGGCGGATGAAATAAAAAAATTGATTCTATGTGCATAACAAATGTGGGAAGGAAAATTTTCATTAACCTTGAACATGATAATACACATTGAGAAACCCTAAATTGGATATAAAATAATTTTTCAGGCAATTATTCTTAATTTAATACAAGTTTAAGTTCATGTGATTATATTTTGGATAGTGCAGTTTTCCAATGTGATTTTTCATCGTTTATATTTTCATCCATTTAATAACAAAAAAATACATGTCCCTGAGATTGTAGTGTATTAGTCTTAGTTCTTGGGGTCCCACAAAAAATGGAATAGGTTTGGTGATCATATTAATTTTAACATGAGTATTCTTAAAAAACAAAAAAAAGTCAATTGAGTGTAGATAAATGGATTGACCTAATGTGTGGTTTTCGGTAATTGGGGATCATGAATGCATAGTTTTCTAGCACAGAGTTGAAAAATTTATCTCTATTTGTGGTAATTTGATTTTTTTGATTGAGTAAATGCAAGATAATGCCATAGTATGTGATCTTCACTTGATTACCTTAGGTCCTTGATCCTAGGAGTCCTCAACAAAGTCTTTCTATATGGGTTGACTCGATTGACTTCAATTTCAATTTCCATGAAAATTTAAAAAAACAATTCAAACCAACAAACAAAATAAAAATAAAAAAAATGAATACTGATATAAATATTAAACTTTTATTCCTCCTAGAGCTTCTATCCTTACTCTCATGAATAAAGATGAACCCCAATATCTATCTTGATGCACAACACTTCATCATGATGAATTGAAATTGGATGAAATGTGGTGATAAATTTGAACAAAGTAATGATCTTGGGCTTGGGATATGCATATGAATATAGCTTGTTTTAAATGATTTTTTGGGGATTCATAATTTATTGGTATGAGATCTTTGGGTGAGGAATATGTGTTATAAAGTTTTTGGAAAAGGAAATTTGAATTTCATATTTTTGAGATATATTTTTTCTGGGACTAGAAAAACTCAAATTCGGTGTGTGATTAGCCAAAGAAGGAGGACCACATACATTTATTATATTCTAATATTCTTGTGTTTCATTATTCACAAACACCATTTTAGTTCATTTTAAAATTTTAACATTATTTCACATTATTATTATAATTCTTCATAAAAGTGCACTATAACTTGTTACATATAGGAACACCTCATAAAACAAAAAATTATCTTGATTTGGTTTTCATATTTTATTTGAAGGTCTTCCATTCTATAAGAAACATGTCCTGCTTTTGGATCACTTGAATATTCACATTGGAAGACCACCAATGTGGGACTTGAAATGACAACATTCTGGGAAAAGTGGACTAGATATCATACCAATATATGTAATGTTGATAAAACTAATCAATCCCAATGATCCTAAAAATTATTTAAAGATATATTATATCACATGGAACATTTTATTAAATAGTGGACCACACTAATTCTCACGTTTTAGTGGTGTTCCTGATGGACCATGTTGAAGACTATAATTTGGGACAGATTCTAAATTCCAAAAAAACAGACCACCATTTAAAAAATATCTCCCAAACCATGAAATATTTTTCGAATGATATTTTACAATATATTAGCAGAAATTTGGGGATCTATTTTATTCTTATTTGTCCCACAATAATTAATCCAACTAGAAGGTCAGTTCAGAGACACTTTTTGGTGGATGCAAGCAGGATTCCACTTCAGGTTAAGAGTAGAAAAGTCTCCTATACATTAATTTTCCACCCACCTAGGCCCAAAAAAACTAATTAATGATATTTGGGCAGATGGGTGATCAAGACAAGGCTTCCTAAAATTTAATTTAAGGCATTTTTGGTTGATTATTTTGGGATCTGGGAGCTTTGTTTTCATTGTAATGCTATTATGTTGATTTTTCTTTGTAAAAATCATTGTTCTAATATATGTTGACCAAATCAACTTAGTTTTTAATAAAATATCTTCTTATTCTATTATTATATTATTATTCATTTCAGGTGGATATCCTTCCCTAAAGGTGTGAACTTATTCACAAAAAAAACTTATGATTTTCTTCACACAACAGTGGAGTGATCGTCATTTTTTTTGTTTTTACTTCTCCAATTTTTCTCTTACGAGTCTAATTCCTACTTCAAATGAGAACATGTGATCAATGGCGGGTTAAATATTTTGTGGTTTTATCTATGGGAGTAGCAAGGGGTTGAGTTGGATGTAATTTCTCACTCTCTAAATTTTTATTAATTTATTTTATTTTCATTCCTTTTAATCATTGATTTTCTCTCTTATTTTTCCTTATTGAATTTATTATCCAACTTTTATGTGATAATATGATCCTTTATGATGGAGTTATCATGAAAATGATCCTAAAAGTTAATAGGTGATTATAATGTGCTTGTGAAGGTGTTTATCCTTTATGTTTTGAGGTTAGTTTCAATTCATTGAATTAATATATCTTGAGTTAATGAAATTGAAATCATTAAAAATGGAATTCATTCAATTCCCCCCGAGAAAAAGCCTATGATCTACTCATTTTCTCATAATTTGAATTAAAAAAGATCTCTAAGTTATCTTTTAAAACCATCTCAAATAAAATAAATTAGGCCACTTCATATCTAGAAACAATCCATAGAATGCATGTGTCTGTTGGTTACTTCTTATGTCTCGGAGGATTTGAAAACCCAAGAACAAATACAAGCGACCCCTTGACCCAAAAAACATTGGTAAATTTGGGCACAAAAATATTTTGGAACCGTTTCCAAGGACCTATTTATGTTATTGTAGGCACTGTCATTCTTTTCTCACCCAACAGTCGCTATTCTCACCCACATATCTCTTGTATTTTCCCCTTTCTATTTGTGTGTGTCCAGAGAATCAAGAATGAAAATTCCATTCTTCACCAAGGGATTGTCTTCCAAATTACCATGATATAAGACCATGCTAGAATCAAATGAAAAATAAATATTGGGAATCCCCTAAATTAGTAACTTTTTTCGATCAACCCTTGATTAGTTACCACACACTTGGTGGCATGTACTATCATTGTAATGATGAATATTCAAAGGATAAATTTCAATACCTCTCACGGATGGCTGAAGAGATCAATATTAAGGAATTCATGATGTCCAATACTCTATCAAGCCTAATAACCAACTAATTCTTGAAAAATCATGTGAACAAATAGATAAAATGAATTTGTAAACATCATCATTGAGAATAGAACTACAAAGCATTGGAACGTGTGTGGAACCCAACCCAACACTAATTGTTGCTTCCATAACCTTATGTGATTTTTATTATTTCCCCAAAACCCAAATTAATTTACTAAAGAAACTATCTTTGAATTTGTGATAGGTGAAAAGGATCATGTAATTTTTAAGGGTTTTCAAATTAGAAGGAAATTGTTTTTTTGGATTCAGAAGAGGTAAATTTGACATCGTTGATTCAATGTCCCTGTTATAGCTCCACTGATGATTTTTCAGAAACACAAATCATTAAAATACTTGGAGAAATCAAAAACTTCAAGTCCTTACCCATTCATAACATTTATTTTTATAATTTAGTGTTTGAATAGTTTGTTCAAAAGGAACCAATTCTGTTGACAAATTTTGAAAATGAAGTCGAGTTTGATTCCAAATCTCATCCTCGGTCTGAATTCCCTATACATCCTGATATCAGAATTATTATCCTTCCTTCCTCACTCAGGAATCCTTTAATAGGATATACCCTTGAACTTTTAGTTGGAATTCATTCTTCTATTTAAACCAAGATATATGGAATTATCATTGATGTATTAGGAAAGGCTACATAGGAAACTGGTTCAACCTTTTCTGATATTCTTTGATTTTTCCAACTCATTATAGAACATAGATTTGTGGATGAACGAAATTATAAACATAGAATGAATCTCTACATAGTATATTTTGAGAAACATGTGTTCCTTAAAATCATTAATGTTGGTATTGGTTAAGTTAAGAGGTTCAAGTTGAGCTAGTGACATTAAACAAAAGAGTTGCATGGGAGGTAACCTGTAGTTTTCTTATTTCTTATAATTATGAATTATCTTTATTTTTAAAATAGGATTAATGAATCATTTTTATATTTAAAAAAATTGACAGTTGACATGTTCTTCTATTATGAGTATGTATGGGTATGAAATGAGATCACCATATTTATCTGTGTCATGTGGCCTGATCCCTGAGTAAAACCTTACCTAGAAATTTAAAAACAAGACAATGTGTCATAAAATAATTTTATTTTTATTAGTTTGTTGGTTAAAATAAAAAAATTATGTATATGATAGTACCATAGATTGTTGATGTGTCTTTCTATTATGAATATGGATGGGTATGAAATGGGATCATCATTTTCATATTTGTCAAATTGGGTGATCCCAGAGTAATACCTTACTCATAAATTTTAAATTAATGCAATGTAATATCAATTTATTATATTTTATTTTTAGGTGTTTGTTGTTTAAAATAAAAATTAAAAAAATAATAAAAATAAAAAATACAAGTCGTAGGTGACATCATTCAATGATTCCAGAACTGAAGGGGGACAATGGAATGCATTTTCAACTTTAATAACCAGGTTACTTCATTCCATGATTATCATTTTCAATGTACTCTTTGAGCTCTTTTCATATACCACCTTCTATTTTTTCTTTTCATTAAACACTCTGGATAGTTTTATTTTATGTTGGGGGAGATGGAATAAAAAAATTTATTTTTGAGCATAAAAATGCATGGAAGGTAAATTTTCACTAACCATTAACATGACAACACCCATTACAAACTCTAAAATTGGATATAAAATAATTTTTCATTTTTTGATTCTGAATTTAATGCAATTTTAAGTTCATATGAATAGATTTCGGAATGTGTGGTTCTCTGATGTGATTTTCAGCACTTATATTTTCATCCATTTAATAGCAAAAAAACACAATGCATGTCTTCTAGATTGCGAGGTATTAGTATGAGTTCTTGGGTTCTAATAATAAATGGAATATGTTTGGTGATCATTTTAATTTTAAAATGAGTATTCTAAAAAAATAAAAAAATAAATAAATTGCGCATAAATCAATGGATTGATGTAATGTGTGACTTTAGGAACTTGTGGATCATGAATCCATTGTTGTCTGGCCTAGAACTATGTATCTCTATTTGTGGTCATTTGAAATTGTTTTTGATTTAGTGAACTCATGATGATGCCCAAGTGTGTGAGCTTAAATTCGTACCCTATGGTATTTGAACCTAGGAGTCATCAGTAAAGTCTTGTTACATGGGATGACTCAGTTGATTTCAATTACAATTACCATAGAATGATTGAAAAAAAATAAAATAAAAAATAAAAACAAACAAAAAAAATAAAAAAAATAAAGAAAAAATGAATTCTCATCTTAATATTAAAATTTGATTCCTCCTAATGCTTCCATATTTTCTCCCATCAATAAAGATTAACTATATATCAATTGTGATGCACAACAATTCATCATGCTAAATTGAAATTGAATGTAATGTGGTAATGAATTTGAACAATGGAATGGGCTTAGGATTAAGATATTATTCTGGACCTATATTGTTTTCAATTATTTTTATGTGTTTCAAAAGTTTTTGTTAAGAGATCTTTGGGTTAGCAAAGTGTATTAAAATATTTTTTGAAAAGGGAAGTCGAATTTTATATTTTTGAGAGATATTTTTCTCAAGACTAGAAAAAATCAAGTTGGGGGTGTGATTATCCAATGAAGGAGGATAAAATTCATTTTTTATACTATAACATTCATATGTTTCTTTATTCATAATCACCGTTTTTAGTATATTTTATAATTTGAACATTATTTCACATGATGATTGTAATTCATTGTTAAAGTGCATTATTACTTGGTACGTATTTGAACACCTAATAAAAAACAAAATGGATTTGATTTGATTTTTATATTTTAATTTCAGGTGTCCCATTATATAAGGAACAATTCATGATTTTTATCACTTTATGATTCATATCGGAAGACCACTAATGTGGTCCTTGATCCAACAACATTCTTGGGTGAAGTGAACTACACATCATCCCAATAAAATTACTGCAGAGTACAAGATTAAAGTCCAATTATCCTAAAACATTACCTATTGATAGAGTATATCATGGGGAACAATTAATTCATTATTTTCCCAATTTAATTTAGACTTTTTAAAGTATTTTTAGGTGGCTCAATTTGAAGATGAAATTCTGGGCCAGATTCTGTGGTCCAAAAAACATCCCACATTTTAAATCATATCTCACAAATCATGCAATATTTTAGTCTGAAATTTTACATGCTATTACCCGAAATCCAGGGATTCATTTTCTTCTTCTATGGGAAACTGTAATTTAAGCTTTTATAAGGTAATTTCAGAACCTATTTTCAGTGGATGCAATATGGATACCACATTGGGTTAAGAGTGGAAAAGACTCATCTCCATTAATTTTCCATTCACCTAGTCCAACCACAATTAACTAAAGCGATTTGAAAATATGGGGGATAAACCCAAGGCTTCATAAATTAATATTTAATGTGGTAGTGGTGGAGGATTTGGGGATCTTGAAGCTTTGTTTTCATTATAATGTAATCATACTGATTTGTCTTTGCAACGTTCTTCTTTCTCATGTAAATTGTTTGAATCACCTTAGTTTTTAATAAAAGTTCTTCTTATTACCTTTTCTATTTTTATTCACATCACATTGATACCGTTTCATCAAGGAGTGAACTTATTCACAAAAAACCTTGACATATTCTTCACACAATATTGGAGTGATTGTTATTTTGCTATTTTTTCATCTTCAATTCTACCCTCATGAGTCTACTACACACTTTCTTTGAGAGAATGTCATCAATGGAGGGATAAAAATTTTATAGGTTGATATAATGGAGTATCAAGAGACTATATTGGATTTTTTTTATTACCCTCAAAATGTTTATTGAATTTTTTTGACTTTTTTATTCAATGATTTTCTCTCTTCTATTTCCTTATTGAATTTATTCGAACAATTTTCTGTACTAATAAGATCATTTACCTTGGAGTGACCTTGAAAATGATCCTAAAAGATTATAAGTAATTGTAATTTGTTCTTTAAGGTTTTTAACTAGTATGTGATGATGTTAGTTTGAACTCATTGAATGAATCCATCTTGAGTTAATTAAATTGAAATCATTAAAAAGGTAATTCATTAAATCCACCCCAAGAAATAACCTTAGATCAAATCATTTTCTCATAATTTTAAATCGCATAGATCTCTTAGTTTTATATTAAAACCATATAAAATGGATCCATCTTAGATACTTCATAGAAAAAAATAATCTATTGAATGCACATGTCTGTAGGTTACTTCTTTGGTCTCTGAGGATTCGACAACCCAAGCTAAACTACAAGCGACCGCTTAACCATAAAAACATGGGTAAATTTGGGCGAGACCAAATTTTGGTGCCATTTTTGAGTACCTAAGTAATTTATCATAGACACTAGCATCCTTTTCTCACCCCACATTCGCTATTATCACCCCCATATCTCTTTTCTTTACCCCTTTCTATTTGTTTCTATCATAATAATCTAGAATCCAACTATAATTCTTTTCCAGGGGAGTATCTTCCAAATTACCATGTAACATGACCATATTGGAATCAAATGGAAAATCAATATTTGGACACCCCTAAATTAGTGAATTTCATGGACCAATCTGTGATTAATTAACACACACCTGGTGACATGTACAATCATTGGGATTATGAATATTCACAGGATAAATTTACACCCCTTTCAAGGATGGTTGAAATGAACAATATTATGGAATTCCATGATATACAGAATTCTATCTAGCCTAATCCCCAAAAAATTCTTAAAAAATTATGTGAACAAATGGGTAAAATAAATTTGTAAGTTTCATCATTGAGAATAGAACTACAAATCATTTTAACATGTGAGGAACCCAACCCTACACTGACTGCCCCTTCCAAAACGATATGTGATGTTTCTTGTTTCCCACAAACCCCACATAAATTTACTAAATAACCAATCATTAGATTTGGGATATTTGTAGAGTATCATTTAAAATTTAATGGTTCTTTAAATTAGGATGAAATTTATTTTTTTGATTCACAAGAATGAAATATGACATCATGGATTGATTGTCCCTATTATAGCTCCACTAATGATTTTTCAAATACACAAATCAATAAACCATTGGGAGAAATTATAATCGTCGAGTATATAGCCATTCATAACACTGATTTGAATAATTTTTTGGTTTAATATTCTGTTCAAAAGGAACTAATTATTTTGAGAAATTATCAAAATGAAATTACGTTTGATACAAAATCTAAATAAGTGTCTAAATTTCCTTTCTGACCCAAGCTCAAAATTATTTTCCATCCTTCCCTGATCAAGTATCCATTCATTGAGTATAACCATTACATTTTGGTTTGAATTTGTTATTCTATTGAAATGAAAAAAGTTAAAATGATCATTAATGTCTTAGGCAAGACTACAATGGAAACTCGATCAACCATTTCTGATATTTCTTGGATTTTTCCACTCATTATAGAACATAGGTTTGTGTATGAAACAAATTCAAAAAATAAAATGAATTTAAACAAAGTATAAGTGGAGAAAGATGTGGTCCTTAAAATGTTTAATGTTTTTATTGGGTATGTTAACAGGTTTATGTTGAGTTAGGGACGTTAAAAAAAAGCGCTACATGGGAAGCAACCCGTGGGTTTAAAATTTCCAGTCCCTAAGAATAATCTGTATTTTTTAAATAGTATTAATGAATAAATTTAATATTTTAAAAAATTTAGGCTCTAGACATGTTGTGCTATTTTAAGTATGCATTGTTATGAATGGGGAGTACCATATTTATCTATATCACGTGGCGTGATCTCGATGTAATACCTTTCCAAGAAATTTAAAGAAAAGACAATGTATCATCAGATAATTTTATTTTAATGTGTTTTTAGGATAAAATAAAAAAACATTTGAATACTATTGTACCTTTGGATATTGACCTATTCATCTATTATGAATATGGATGGGTATGAAAGGGGAGCACAATATTTATCTGTGTCATGTGGTGTGATCCCTAATTAAAACCATACCATGAAATTTAAAATTAATAAAATGTATCATCAGTTTATTTTATTTTATTTTTATTTGTTTATAGGATAATATGAGAATAATAAAATAAGCACAAAAAATTAAAATGAATCATCATAGGTGACATTATAACATTATTCTAGGACCTAAGGGAGAATGGGGGAGAATTTTAAAACTCTACCACCAGGTGAATGCATTCTATGATTCTCATTTTCAATTCCCTTTTTCAACTCCTCTCCTATAACCCCTTCAAAGTTTTCTTTTCTATAAACACTGGGGATAGTTTTAAATTATGTTTGGGGGAGATGAAATAAAAAAATTATTTTGTGTTCATAAAAAATATGTGGATGGAAAATTTTCATTAACCTTGAACTAGGTAACACACATTGTAAACATTGAAAGTTGATATAAAATAATTTTGCGACTCTTGATTATTAATTTAATGCATGATTAAGTTCATGTGTGTAGTTTTTGGAAAGTGTGGTTGTCCGATGTGATTTTTCACTATCTATATTTACATACATTTAATAACAAAACAATAAATGCATGTCCTTTATATTGTGGGGTATTAGTTTGTGTTCTTGGGGTCCCATAATAAAATGTATAGGTTTGGTGATCTTTATAATTTTAACATGAGTATTCTAAATGAAATAAAAAAATAAATTTTCATTAGATCATTGGATTGACCAAATGTATGGCTTTCAACACATGGGGATCATGACTCCATAGTTGTCTGACCAAAAGATGGTAATTTTATCTCTATTTATGGTAATTTAAATTTTTTTGATTGATTAAACTCGAGATGATGCCTATGTATTTGAGAATTACTTGGTTCCCTATGGTCTTTGAGCTTGGGAGTCATCGGAAAAGTCTTTCTACATGGGCTAACTCGATAGATTTCAATTTCAATTACCATGGAAAAATTAAAACAAAATAAAACCAAAACAAATAAACAAACAAACAAACTAGAAAAAAGGAATACTCATCTTAATATTAATATTTTATTCCTATTTGCAATCCAATATTTTCTTCTATTAATTAAGATGAACCCCCAAGGACTGTTGTGACTCACAACACATCATCCTACATAGTTGAATTGGAATGAAATGTGGTGAAGAATTTTAACAATGTAATGGTCTTAGGATTGGGAAATTCTTCTAAACCTGAATTTTTTTAAATTATTTTGATAGGTTTCATAATTTTTTTGTATGAGATTTTTCGTTGAGCAATGTGTATTAAAATGTTTTTGGAAAATGGAATTTTAATTTCATATTTTTGTGATATATTTTTATCGGGACTAGAAAAAATCATGTTAGGGATGTGATTAGAAAATGAAAGAGGATACTATTAATTTTTTATATTATATTATTCCTGTGTTTTATTATTTATAAACACTATTTTTAGTTCATTTTAAAAAGTGAACATCATTTCACACTATGATTGTAATTATATGATAAAGGGAACTATTAATTGGTACATATCTGAACACCTCATAAAACAAAAAATTTTATGTATTTTACTTTCATATTTTATTTTTAGGTCTCCCATGTTATAAGGAACAATTAATTATTTTGGAGAACTCGATGATTCACATTGGAATACCACCAAAGTGGGCCTTGAACCAACAAATTTTAGTGCAATGTGAACTTGGAAACAACCAAATAAAAGTACTATAGAGGCCAAGATTATAGAAAAATGAACCTAAATATTTATACAACGATAGAGGATATCATGGGGAACATTTCATTCAATAGTGTCCCAAGCTAATTCGGTTGTTTTAATGTAGTTCAAGGTAGACCAATTGGAAGGCGAAATTCTGGGCCAGATTCTACCGCCCAAATAGACATTCCACCATATAAATCATATCTCACAAACTAGGAAATATTATCAGCTGATAAATTATATTCAATTAGGAGACATCTGGGGATCTATTTTTTCCCGCTTTGTACCAATTGAATTCATCCATCTTGAAGTTAATTTCGGCTCCTATTTTTGATGGATTCATGCCGGATACCACATAGTGTTAATAGTGGAAAAGTCTCCTCTACATTGATTTTCCACCCACCTAGGACCACCACAATTAATTAATGAGATTTGGAAAGATGGGGCCACGACACTGAGCTTCCGATATTCCTATTCGATTCAGTAGTGGTGGAGGATTTTGGGATCATGAATATTGGTTTTCATTGTAATGTTATAATTTTGATTTTTCTTTGTTAAAATCTTCTCTCTCATGTAAGTTGCTCAAATCACCTTAGTTTATAATAAAAATTCTTCTTATTCTCTTATTATGTTGTTATTAATATCACATTAATACTATTTTATCTATTTGTGAACTTATTATCCCCAAAAATTGTGATATCATTCACACAACGGTTGAGTGACCGGTTTTTGTTGTTTTTTCTTCTTCAATTCAGCCATTATGTATATACTTCCCACTTCCGTTGAGAACTTGTCATCAATGGAGGGATTTGTATTTTATGGGTTTATCGAATGGAGTTGAAAGGGTATAGATTAGATGTTATTTCTGACCCTCTAAATGTTTATTAATTTCTATTATTTGATTTCCTTTTATTCTATGATTTTATCCTTCCTTTTCCTTATTGAATTTATTCGTCCAATTTTATATGTTAATAAGATACTTTACCTTGGAGTGCTCCTCAAAACGATCCTACAAGTGTAAAGGTTATTATCATGTCTCTTTTAAGGTTTTTAACCAGTATGTGATGAGTTTATTTTGTATTAATTGAATTAATACTTCTCGAGTTAATGAAATTAAAATCCTTAAAAAGGGAATTTATTCAATCAACCCCGAGCAATAACCTAGGATCAAATAATTTTATCATAATTTGAATTCATATGGATCTCTTATTTCTATTTTAAAACTATCTAAAATAAACCCAATTTGGCCACTTTATATCCAAATAAATCCATAGAATGCACGTGTCTGTAGGTTACTTCTTAGGCTTATGATGATTCGATGACCCAATATAATCTATGAGTGACCTCTTAACCTTAAAAATATTGGAAAATTTTTGAAAGGAAAAATTGTGATTTCGTTTCCAAGGGCATAATTAATATATCATAGAAACTAGATTCCCTTTCTCTCCCCACATTCTCTATTCCCACCCCCGTCTCTCTTGTCTTTACCCCTTTTTATTTTGGTGTGTCCTAAGAATCTAGAATCCATCTTTCAGTCTTCGCTAATAGAGTATCTTTGAAATTACCATGTAATAAGCCTATGATGGAATCAAATGGAAAATAAATATTGGGACAGACCTAAATTATTAAATTTCTTTGATGAAACCTTAATTAATTATCACACACCTAGTTCCATGTAAAATCATTGGGATAATGAATATTTAAAGGATAACATTACATCCCTCTCAAGGATGGTTGAACAGATCAATATTAGTGAATTCCATGATGTCTATTATATTATCTAGCCTAATCCCCAACAAATTATTGAAACATTGTGTGAATAAATGGATAAAATTAATTTTTAGGTTTCATCATTGATATTAGAACTTGAAAGCATTGAAATGTGTGAGGAACTGAGCACTCCACTAACTATCCCTTCCATAACCTCATGTTATGTTTCTTATTTCCCACAAACAAGGTATAAGTTCACTAAAGATCCAATAAAAGGATTTGGTATAGATTAATAGGATCATTGAATTGTCAAAGGGTCTTTAAATCAGGTGGAAATTGATTTTATAGATTCACAAGAGGTAAATTTGACATCGTGGATTGAATGTGCCTATTATAGCTCCATTGATGATTTTTCAGAAACACCAATCACTGTAACATCGGGAGAAGTCAAAATTTTTGAGTCAATACCAATTCTTGAAACTAGTTTTTATAATATATTGGTTCAATATTCCATTCAAAAGAAACCAATTCCATTGAGAAATGTTAAAAATGAAATTGAGCATGATTCAAAATCTCAAACAGTGTCTGAATGTCCAATCCAACTCAAGAAAAAAATTATTATCCTCCCTTCCCTACTCATGTATCCTTTCATATGGTATAGCCATGAAATTTCAGTTAAAATTTATTATTCTATTGAAACAAGAAAATTTGAATGGTCATTGATGTATTAGGAAAGACTACAGAGGAAACTGGATCAACCATTTATGATATTCCCTGGAATTTACCACTCATTAAAGAACATATGATTGTTCATGAAACAAATTATAAACATAGAAAAAATCTCAACCTAGTAGAAGTGGAGAAAAATCTGTTCTTTAAAATGTTTAAATTTGGTATTGGTTAATTTAAGAGGTTCATTTCGAGCTAGCGACGTTAAACAAAAGAACAACATGGAAGGAAAACTGTAGTTTACATGTTTTCAATAATTGTGAATCATCAATATTTTTCAAATATGATTAATGAATAATTGTGATTTTTAAAAAAAATTGATTGTTTACCTTTTCTTATATTATTAGTATATATGGTTATAAAAGGGGAGCTCCATATTCATCTGTGTAACATGGCATGATCCCTAAGTAATACCTTACCCAGAAATTTAAATATAAGACAATGTATCATTAGTTTAATTTATTTTTATGGGTTTATAGGTTAAAAGGAAAAAAGAGGAATATAATAATACCTTAGAATGTTGACCTCGTCTTCTATTATTGTTATGGATGGGTATGGAAGGGGATCTCCATATTCATCTATGTCACATGTTGTTATCCTTTAGTAATTAATTTCCCAAAAAATTAAAATGAAGATAATGTATCTGTTTCCGATGCTTTCACCGGGGCCCACGCATCCGTCTGTGGAGGACGCGCTGCTTGTTGCCCCGCATTCCCGCTTTCCAAAGGCGGGCGGCATTCGTTCCTTGTTCAGGTACGTCTGCTCCATGATCGAAACGGGATGATGGAATGTCGGTTCTTCCTTCTGTGGATTCCTCCTCAGAACTCGTCACCTAGTCTGGGTATCCCTTATAGATTTAATACATTGTTCGTGAATCTCATTCCCGGTGCCATATCTTCATGGACGTCGGTTAATTACAGTACTTCCGTCAAGACATTCCATGGGGTCTTGACATGGTAGCGACCTTCGGTCGGAGTAGACGGCAACATCAGGCATGTCAGGGAATCTCTAGGTGTACGGACATTGGGGAGCCTGTATTCTTCCTCATGAGAGGGCATCTCAAGGGTGCATATCCCAAGGCATCCCACGTCGAATGCGGGGAATCATATGCCATAGGAATGTACCTGAGGTTTTTCCTCAGCTTCCCATATTTAACACAGGGTATGCAGCACGTTTAACGCCTTGTGAAGATGGTTACGCCAAAGGCATTCAATCCGAGTTTTTCCTCAGTCATCTCATGTTTATCACAAGGTAGGCCGTGAGTTTAACGTCTTGCATAGACGAGATAAGGGTGATGAAAATGTCCCATAGAGACGGATCGATGGTGGTGTGCCCCGTAGAGGGGAGACGTCACACCGTAATGGATGATCTGAACACCACTGATGGCGGATCAGGGGAAGTGCACCCCAGGATGGGGTACATTACCATTGGTTGGGATTGAACCTCATGGAGGTTTCCTACTTACCCTGTGTAGAGAACAGGGATCAAAACCCATGTCGTTCGAAAGGGTGATGAATCGGGGTGTACACAGAGGACAACGACCCAGAGATATGCTGGGGCTTACACATGGAATGCGGCCCATGCGCCGCGAGAAGCAGCGAGGAGGTGGATGGAATGATCCCACCGGGATGTGGTAGCCCGGGTGAGAATCAGGATGGTTGATGGATGGATGAATGAAGTGGAGGGGAAGTGAAATGGGACCATCGCAGGGGCGACGGTGATGTTGGTCTTGTGCCTTGAAGAGGCTTCCTACGTATCCTCGTGGTAGGGAATCAAAGTCCGCGTAGTTCGGGATGGCGCTGGTGAACCGATGTGAAGGTGGACCTTGGCCCGATGGATGTCGTCAGCGAACCAACATGAAGGTGGATCTTGGTCCGATGTGTCAGCGAACTGACGTGAAGTTGGACCTTGGTCCCATGCGTATCGTCAGCGTACCGACGTGAAGGTGGACCTTGGTCCGATGAGAGATGGGCTTGAACCTCTGGGAGGATTCCTACGTACCATGCCTTGACACGGATCAAAGTCCTCGTAGTTCGGGGGGTTTCATCGGTGAAAAGATGTGAATGTCGACCCGTGGTCCACTAGTGGTGGGATTGAACCTTGTGAAGGTTTCCTACGTACCATTCTTTGACATGGATCAAAGTCCTCGTATTTCAAAGAATTGATGAAATACATTTTAACATCATGCGGGACGATAGTTAACCCTGACGTGAATAAACAACAGGCGGTGGGTGTCGGTGAACCGACGTAAATGAGGGACCTTTGTCCGATGGGAGATGGGATTGAACCTCTGGGAGGATTCCTACGTAACATGCCTTGACATGGATCAAAGTCCTCATAGTTCAGATTGAAAATGGGGACTTGGCACACCGACAAGGAGACGGTCTGGGCCAATGATTGTTGGGCTTGAACCTTAGGGAGGCTTCCTACGTACCATGCCTTGACATGGATCAAAGTACTTGTAGTTCGGATTGGAGAATACAGTTTAACGTCATGCGGGACGGGGGTGAACCGACGTGAATAAGGTCGGAACGACCGGATGGTGGGTTTGAACCTTGTAGAGGCTTCCTACGTACCATGCCTTGACATGGATCAAAGACCTCGTAGTTCATATGGGGGCTTTGTCGGCGACCCGACGTAAAGGTGGACCTTGGTCCTACGAGTGGTGGGCTTGATCCTTTGGAAGGCTTCCTACGTACCATGACTTGACATGGATCAAAGTCCTCGTAGTTCGGAGTGGATGAGTCACAACAGCTTGTCGTCAGACCGGAATGCATTTTAAAGTCATGCTGGACGAAGGTGGGACCCGACGTGAAGAAATGACGGGTAGGATTGAACGTCAGGGAGGCTTCCTACGTACCATACCTTAACATGGATCAAAGACCTCTTAGTTCAAATGGGTGTGCAGTTTAATGTCATACGGGACAAGGGGGCATACAGTTTAATGTCATGCTGGACGATGGCGAAACTCGACTTGAATGAACGACCGAGCAATGTGGCTTGAACCTCTTGGAGGCTTCCTACGTACCATGCCTTGACATGGATCAAAGTCCTCGTAGTTCGCTAGAAAAGGTGGAGGTTAGGGTCGGTGCTCACTCTAAGCCCACATGAGTCATGGTCGGTGTGAGAAACAAGAGGTTACAAAGACCTGACAATCACGTTGCGACGGATGCGTCCATGAGAAGCGAAGAGGGGCTTATGCGTTAGGAAGCCCATGGTGTTGGGTCTTACACCAGGATGGAGGCCCATGGAAAATAATGATGATAGTTTCGGGCTTGATCCTTGAAGAGGCTTCCTACGTACCATGCCTTGACATGGATCAAAGACCACGTAGTTCTTCTGATGACGGCTTACCACCGATTGGGGGTTTCAACGGCTTACCGCTGTATTGGGTTTGAACGGATTACCGTTGGATAAGGATGTGAACAGATTACCTCTAAATAGGGTCACAACAGCTTACCGCTGGTTTGGGTCACAACGGCTTTCCTATAGAAAAGAGTGTCAACAGCTTACCGCTGCATAGGATCACAACGGCTTACCGCTGATTGGGATCACAATAGTGGATGGGGCATTCGCGATGAAGCTGCCCGGGTGCCGCTTAGGAGCGGAAATTGTGAATGGGGCTTACGCAGGGAAGCTGCCCTGATGCCGTTATGGAGTGGCAATGGTGAATGGGGAATACGCAAGGATGCTGCCCGGGTGCCGCTAAGGAGCAGCACTGGTGAATGGGGCTTATGCAAGAAGCTGCCCGTAATGTCTTCCTCATGTCAGGCCATGAGCGCATCCCAACTCACTGGTGGGTTGGGGCCTTCACCTATGCGCTAGTGCACAAGCGGGATAGCGCCAAGGGGCGTTGGAATCATGCCACTATAGTCATGGCATTAGGAGTCTTATTCTTGGAGCATATGGCATATCTTGTTTAATGGAAGAGGAATCCTATGTTTGGAACATAGGGATTACTACAGTTTAAAGTCATGTAGATAGGACTGTTAGCATCTCATTCTTGAAGCACAAGGCCTCCTATCATTTATTAGACAGGGGGAACTACAGTTTATAGTCTCGTAGATAGGACTATTAGCTTCTCATGCTATGAGCATAAGGCATCTCTCGTATAGGGCAAGAGGCATCCTATCATTTGTTAGATAGGGTGTACTACAGTTTAGAGTCATGTAGATATGACTATTGGCATCTCATTCTTGGAGCATAAGGAATCTCTCGTATAGGGCAAGATGCATCCTATGTTTGGCACATAGGGATTACTACAGTTTAGAGTCATGTAGAAAGGACTGTTGGCATCTTATGCTAGGAGCATAAGGCATCTCTCATATAGGGAAAGAGGCATCCTATGTTTGGCACATAAGGGTTACTATAGTTTATAGTCATGTAGAAAGGACTATTGGCATCTCATGCTAGGAGCATGAGGCATATCTCGTGTAGGGCGAGAGGCATCCTATCTTTTATTAGATAGGGAGTACTACAGTTTATAGTCTTGTAGATAGGACTATTAGGAAGAAGGTTCCTAGAAATGGATGGTGTTGGGACTTATGCAAGGGCTGCCCTTTCTGGTTCAACCTTGCATAGGAGCCAAGTGATAGGATTTGGAGGAGTTTCCTGAGGAATGGTTCGACTCAAGGTACTTGGGGGATTGATGATGAGAATCTCAACTCACGACATGGAATGAAACCCAGAGGAATATGTCAACTCAAGGTGTTTCATGGTGTGTGGAGGAGTATCTCTAATCATGGTATTCCATTGGTGGAGGGTGGGAGCGCATAAGTGCGCAATGGAAAATCCCGACATCCCGGCCCGAAAAGGTCGCGGTGCAACTCTCGATTTTTCATGGGGGTCTGTCACGGTTGCGAAGGGACTGGCCCGGAGAGCGGGGGTGTGGGGGCGCAGCCCCCGGGCTATGGACCGATAGGCACGAAGGTGGGATCCTCGCAAAGGATAGGTCTTCGCGAAGCAGCTTCGCGGAGCATGGCCTCGCGGAGCAATTGTCTCTCGCGGAGCAAAGGGGACTCGCAGAGCTTGGTCTCGCGGAGCTTGGTCTCGCGGAGCAGCAGCGCAGAGCATTGGCTCGCGGAGCATGGACTCGTGAAGAATGGTCTCGCGGATCAGCATCATGGAGCATTGGCTCATGGATCATCGACTCGCGGATCCTCCGCTAGCAGAGCAGCAACGCGAAGGAAGATGCTCGCGGAGCATGGCCTCGCGGAGCCGCAATGCGGAGCTCCGCTCGGCCGCCCAATGGGCGAAGTGGCCATGGCCGTCCTCTGAGAAGGGTGGTGAGATGGGTATTTATAGGCAATGGGCGCCGCGATGCAGAACTCCTGCGCTGCCTCAGGGGCTTCGCGGCGCGGTCATGAACGTCAAATTCATTCGCGGAGAGGTACAGCCTCTGGAGCATCGCGGCGGGCTCGCGAACGTCAAATTCGTTCGCGGAGAGTTACTGCCTCTGGAACTTCGTGGGACCGCGAGGCTCTGGTGCTTCGCATCGGTGATTCTCATCTATGCTTCGCATCAGTGCTTCGCGAGGGGTCTTCACGGCGCATCGCGAACATCAAACAGGTTCGCAGAGCCTCTCGCCTCTTTGCTTCGCGGCGACGCTCCGCGATCACGGAGGGGGCTTCGCGAATGGGCTTCGCGAACCAGATTTCCATCCCAAATTCAAATGTCCATAACTTCTATTCCGTAGCTCCGTTCGGGCCCTACGACCTACCATATCGAAGCTTGCGAAATAGACTACGATCATGGATCATGTATGGAAGCATTTGGAAAATTGTGGGGATGCGTTTTCTGGGGTCTACAATATCATTAGTTTATTTTATTTTTTTATGTGTTTGTAAGTTAAAATAAAAATACCATAGAAATTAAAAGAAAATGTATTAGGTTTCATCATTCCATGATTCTAGGACCTAATAGAGACTAGGGCACACATTTTCAAATTCAACCACAAGGTGACATCATTCCATTACTCTCATTTTAAATGTCCTCTTTATATTCCCCTCCTATACCCCCTTCTATGTTTTTATTTCATTAAAAACCGGGGACAATGTTATTCTATGTTAAGGGAGATGAAATAACAAAATTGATTTTTTGTTCATAAACAATGTGTGGAAGGGACAAAATTAAAAAACCTTGAACATGATATACACATTTAAAACACAAAAATTGGATATAAAATTATTTTCCTTACCTTGATTTTGAATTTAATTCACGTTTAATTTCATGTGCATAGATTTTGGAAATTGTAGTTGTCCGATGTGATTTTTCACCATTTATATTTTCAACCATTTAATAAAAAACACAATACAATCCCTTTGTATTGTGGGGAATTAGTTTGAGTTTTTGGGGTCCCATAACAAATGGCATAGGTTTGGTGATCATTTTAATTTTTTACATGAGTATTCTAAATATAAAAAAAATCAATCGCACGTAGATCCATGGATTGAACTAATGTGTGGATTCTGAAATATGGGAATCATGACTCTATTATTGTCTGAGCTTGAGTTGGGCATTTTATCTATATTTTGTTTAATTTTAATTTTTTTTTGATTGAGAAAACTTTAGATGATGCCCAAGTATGTGATCTTCACTTGGTGCCCGAATGTTATTTAGTATGGGAGTCATTGGTAAAGTCATGCTACATCGATTGAATTGATTTATTTTAATTTCAATTACCGTGAAAAAATTTAAATATAATCAAGAACAATAAAACAAAAATAAAAAAATAGAAAAAATAAATTCTCATCTTAATATTAAAATTTGATTCCTCCTAGCGCTACCATCTTTTCTTCCATTAATAAAGATGAACCTCCATGTCTATTGTGACGTACAACACTTCATTTTTCTTTATTGATATTGGATGAAATTTGATGGTGAATTTTAAAAAAGTAATGGTCTTGGGATTGGGATATTTCTCTGTACCTATCTTGTTTTGAATTATTTTGATGGGTTTCATAATTTTTTTGTTTTATATCTTTGGGTGAGCAATGTGTATTAAAATGTTTTTGGAAATGGGAATTCAAATTTCATATTTTTGAGATATATATTTCTCAGGACTAGTGAATCTAATGTTGGGGGTGTGATTATACAATGAAATAGGATAATATTCATTTTTTACATTATTATATTTATGTGTTTCATTATTCATAAACAAAATATTTAGTGAATTTTACAATTTGAACATTATTTCACATTATTATTGTAATTCTTTGTTAAATTGCACTATCACTTTCTATATATTTGAACACCACATAAAACAAAATAATTCTCTTTATTTTATTCTCCTATTTTATTTTCAGGTGTCCCAGGCTATAAGGAACAATTCATGATTTTGGGGAACTAGAATATTCACATTGGAAGACAACAAAAATGGGCCTTGAACCAACAATATTCTGGGTGAAGCGAACTGGACATAAGCCCAATAAAAGTAATGTAAAGAACAATATTCAAGGCCAATGATACTCAAAATTTAGGAAAAGATATATGATATCATGGGTAATATTTAATTCAATATTAGACAAATATAATACAGATATTTTAATGCAGTTATAGGAAGCTCAAGTTGAAGACTACATTCTAGACCAGATTCTGCAGCCCAAAAAAATATCCCTCCCTTTAAAGCATATCTCACAAAACACGAAATATTTTTGGCTGAACATTTATAGGATATTAGGGAACATCCAAGGATAGATTTTATCCTTTTATGGCCAACTCGAATTCATCCATCTAATGGTCATTCTGGCAGATCTTTTATGTGGATGGCATATGGCTACCACTTCAGGTTAAGAGTGGAAATGTATCCTATACATCCATCCTACCTAAGCCAAACATAATTAATTATATAGATTTGAAAATAAGGGGGCTCTACCCAAGGATTTATAAATTTTTATTTTAGGATGCAGTTGTGGAGGATTTGGGGATCTCGAAGCTTTGTCTTCATTATAATGTAATTATGTCGATTTGTCTTCGTAACGTTCTTCTTTCTCATGTAAGTTGTTAGAATCACCTTAGTTTTTAAGAAATGTTTATCTTATTACCTTATTTTGTTCTTATTCATATCACATTGATATATTTTTCTCATTGTTTGAACTTATTCACATCAAACCATGTGATATTCTTCACATAATGGTGGAGTGATCGTTATTTTGTTGTTTTTTACTTGTTCAATTCCCCACTTACGAGTCTACTTCCCGCTTTTATTGAGAACATATCATTAATGGAGAGATAACACTTTTATGGGATTTTCCATGGGAGTAGAAAGAAACTAGATTGGATGTTATTTCTCACTCTCTTAATTTTTTATTAATTTCATTTATTTGAGTTCATTTTATTCAATGATTTTCTCTCTTTCTTTTTCCATATTGAATTTATTCTCCCTATTTTATGTGCCAATATGATAATTTACCTTGGAGTGATCATGAAAATTATCGTACAAGTGTATATGTTATTATAATGTTCTTATGTAGTTTTTTAACCAAAAAGTGATTAAGTTAGTTTGAGTTCATTGAATGAATCCTTATCATGTTAATAAATTGAAATTGGTAAAAATGGAATTCATTCAATCCACCTCGACGAATAACCTAGGATCCAATCATTTCTTTCTTTATAAGAATTCAAATAGATCTCTTAGTACTATTTTAAACCCATATAAAATCAACCCACATTGGCCACTTCATAGCCAAAAACAATCCATAGTATGCATGTTTATATAAGTTACCTTTTATGTCTCTGAGGAATCTACAACCCAAGAAATACTACAAGCGACTGCTTAACCCAAAAAACATGGCTAAATTATTATGAGACCAAATTAAAACTCAATTAACTTTACGTTTAGGATTCAATTATCATTCTGAAAATATAGTAGCCTTCATTATCAATCATTCTTAACGACCACTTTCTCATAAATAGCAGTTTTCAATTATTAATTAAATACAGACGCTCGATTATTGTAAATTGTGATTGATTATTCCTAAGCTCTTAAAACATATTTCATAGTATTTCTTATTTCAATATTTTTTCATAATGAATCTTTCATAGATACATATTTTCCCTATATTTAATTTATTATAAAATATATCGTTGATGAAACCAAGTATATATGAAAAAAACATTAGAATCATTCTTGAGATAAGATGTAATATGTGTTTAAAATTATTCAACTATTTTGTTCTCTTCACATTATCCATATCTTAAAAAAGATTTTTTGATTGAATGAAAATAATATAATTAACTAATAAACACTCATCATTATGGTTATATTAAACTAATTTTATTTCTTATTATCTCTTCAAGCACATTCCTTACATCTTATTATCATTATTTAGACAATTATTTTTTATCTTAGAATAAATTACCATTAATAATTAATTAGATGGGGAGGTAGAATTCTTGATCTGAGTCTCTTCTTAAAGCATATCAAATCAATACACTGTCTATATTTTTTTGGATGGAAACTCGATTTAATACCATCTGCAATACCCAGAGGACTAATGGATTTCATAATGGGGATGTATGATTCAGTGGTCACTAATAATTTAATGAATTATTTTATTTTTAATTAAAAATCCCATAATTATGTAGTCTTGATCTTATCCCCATTATATCTCATAATATTAACCATATAATTTAGTAAATAAAGGAAAAAAGAAAAAATAGATTTTTGTAATGTTTGTTACTAAGAACTAATCCATTATATGATTGATTAATAACCACAATTGTGGATTATACTTTATAAAAATTCTCATTATATTATAAGTGGAGGTAGATTTACACACCATAAATATATTAGAGTCATAATGATATTCTCTTAGTGTACAATTACTTGCCTGTATCTTATAGGACATCACTTTCTAGATTCCCACTTTAATTATTCCACAAATTCAAAATATAGTCACCATGTTTTATGTTTCTCTTATTACACACTTTATGTCTAACAGGTTAAATGGATTCAAAAAATGTATACATAAGAGTCAATTTATAGTTTCTTCTTGGAAGTTTACATATAAACTACATATGGATGTCACAACATCCACAAAATAGTTATCATTCTTCCTATAAGAATCTTATTTAAATGCCAAAAAGTCTTCTAGAAAACACTAAAAAACTCATATTCACATAACGTATACTAGATCTTATAATCATGGATACCTCACTAAATGAGCTCTAGTGATATTAAAAACAAAAAATCCCCTTTCCATTAACATAGGGGTTTTAAATAATGAATATCACATGATATTGTTTCCCTCACAACATATAATAACTTAAAATGATCTCAAAATGACATTCAGCTTCTTCCTCTAATTCTTCATCTATGCCACAACATGAAAGAAATACTCCTTAATTGATTGTTATTCAATATTAAACATGGCACAACAACTATCATTTTATCTATATTTTCAAATGCACAACAATAGTGGCTTCTTCTTCTTCTTTTCTTCTATTCTTTATTTTTTCAGCACAGACATGGATAAGTGGATTATTTCATCACATTATTTATTTTCAAATTACCCTAAATGGTATTCCTTATAGAATGTCTCAACAAGATATAAAATATAGTATAATGGAATAATAACTTTTTGTTGCCCAGAATCTACTTTTTTTTCTTTAATTTTTAACCCCATTTAAATGTTAGCCTTTTCATTATATTATTTATTCTCATTTTTCTTAACATGGCCAAATATATTTTCAAATTAAAAAACACGGTAGGATTCACCTCTTCTTAATAAAATTATTCCACTTAAATACATATATTATAACTATTTATAGATCCATATAGATTTCTAAAAATTTAATTTCTAATATGGATATCTTATTCACTTTCTAAATTCATAATATTTGAAAGCCTTTTCTTTTCATAATCCTTGGGTAAATTACCAAAATTTAATCTTAGTTCCTATTGAAAACTAAAACATTCTCAAATCAAATTATTTAAGAAATGAAAAATAAAATATCATGAATTGATGGTTAATAATCATTATTATTCATTATATTATTCTATAATCTGCATTGAAGTCACACATGTTTATTGTGAAGCCAATCAAGTGGCAGATGCACTTGCGAAAAGGGAGATTAATGAGGTTATCCCCTTTTGGTCTTTTGTGTCACCTAATTACTGTGATCGTCTTATACATGAGAATTATTGTGGCGAGGTTTATTCTCGTCTTTGTAGAGTGAATCCGTGATACTTTGTAATGAACTTTTATTTTTATTTGATTTTCTCAGGAGCCGGTTCACCTGTCTCTTAGATTTATTGGTATATATGATGTTTATATAGTCCATGGAATCCCTTTCATGAGTAAATTTTTCTATATTATTGAATTCAGCTACATAGAGCTCCATTCCTATCCACAGTTTCTAAATTTAGTTACACATTATAATTTGCCTACATGATAATTCAACTATGTTTACTAAATTCTCATATAACTATCTTCACATATCTAAATATTTTAATATGATGATAATTTCTTCATGTAGATTCACATACACAAGAATTTTAAAATAGTATTATTTATTTATGTGAAACATTACATACATAGATCCTAGACTTATTCATTTTTTCCAAAAAAAATTCTATTTCAAAATAGGGATCCTCCACATCATGTCAATATGATCTCATCCATTCATAAAAGGTTTATAACACCTTATGGAATTTATAAAATATGTCAAAAAAATAAAATTGATTCCAAGGAAATTTAGAAGAATATAAAAACTCCCCTCAATGAGTTCTTTAATATCATGCATAGAACATTGGATGTCATTCAACCAAAAAATCTATTTCATTCTTTAACATAGTGTTTCTAATAAGAAAAATTAGTATCCTTCATGAATAGATAAACCAGGATTTATTCTTCTACTCAGGTATCTTCCTCTCAAATCTATGAAACCATTTTATATATCTTCTTCACAGTTATCCAAGCTATTTAGTAAAAGTGTTGTATCATACCTTATCTTATATTATAGATTGTTATAACCAAGGCTGGAATCATCCCTTTAGTGATTTTAAGGATTTATCCTTGAATTTTTATCTCTTTCAATAATATAATGTTTTATAAATTCTCCACAAGAATATTTTCATCCCAGTATTTGTGGGAAACCATATCCACCGTTTCTCTTTTCCCCAATATGTTGGTAGAAAATTTTGTATGACCTTTCTTATATACCTATTAATAGATCACCTAAAAACATCTCTACCTAAAACCATGGGCATCTTCAATTATTCTTTAATGGGTGGATACATAAATCCACTCCAAAGTCTATTTACCTAATTTATGATAGCCTAATAAATAAAAAATATATCAAAAATCAGTGGGTACATCAGTAACATTCCATTTTGATATTTTTTTATTGATGTTGATGACTTTCCTTTTCCATGTCATAACCTATTGAAATATAATATGGATATGGGCATTGAGATGAAATTTTTATGGATTCTACCACATAAATCCTCTATCATGGATCACCCTTCATTGTATATGAGTTTTAATAAGTTTAGGGGATAGTATAGAACTATAATTTCCTCATTTTACCTTAATAATTCTACCCCTATGTTGTTATTTATTTTTGGAACTTTTTGAATTTTGATTTTTAGTGACGATTGCATCCAAGAATGGTCATGTGATCCTAAACCATTGGGTTTTAATGGCAAATTGAAAATGGGTTTTGTGGAATGGTAAAACAATAAAAATTCATTGATTCAATTAAGGTTTTAACCAATATGTTTATTTTCTGTTTTTAGTTTAAATGGATTAAATTAGTCAGTGAATGTGTTATATGATTGAAAATGTTATCAAAGTGGTGTTGAAAATATGTCATCGACCGTACCAACAAGTTTTTTTATAGTAATACTCAGTGTCTTCTTATATATTATACCACATTGTTTTAAATTATTTAATTAATTACAATTCCTTTTAAATTAAAAAATTTTACCTCATGGTTTGAGATAGGGGATCATTGAATTATAGTGTTATGATTTGGTCTTGGATGAGTATGAGTGATATTTGATTAAGGGATGAACTCCATTTGGACGTAAGTGTTCCTCAGGCTTAAAAACAATATTATTTATTATGAATGATACTAAATTATTTTATAGGGGTTATATGTTTGAGTAATTTTAAATGCGACCAAGATGGAAATAATGGAGAGTATGGAAGTGTTAGTACTCTATTTATATAAGTGATTTCGTCATCATTTATCACATGCTCTAGAAATAACTAAGGATTATGTAATTAGGGTGATAGAAATTTAGATGAGTATACTAGATGGTGGGTTTGGGATCCCCATTTTGAGAGGTGTGTATTGAGATTTTGTGTTCCCTTTAGTGTGTTTTTCGAAGAATGGTCCCTACAATCATAGTATGGATGATGATGTTAAAATTAAAAGAAGGATTTGGACTATCCCATTACATTCTATGTCTATATTGGAATACGGATTGTGGGGACACCATGAGGTGATGGATATAGGTTCTCATCAGTGATTAGATACTGGATATGGGTGTTAGGATAATAAAATGTGATAGTGATTGTTATAGGATCTATCTAAAATGGTAATAGGATATTGGGTATTGATATGGATTTTTGGGGGAAGTCTTATTATCTAATGATAGATTGCCATTTTTTGTTCATTTCCCCTCAGTTTTAGTTTAAGGAATTGTTCCTTGTATGATACCACTGAGAATTTTATGGGTTCTAGTGAAACATAAGTGGTGAATTGATGATGTTATATTGGTTTTACTACCCTTTTTTCCATAATATTGGGTAGATTCACGTGAATTTAGTGACATTGGGATTGAACACATGTGGTGTGATTGACAGTGAGATAAAGGTCTTTTTCTTGGGCATGGGTGAGATTTCAATTGTGGTTCACTACAGAATGATGTGTGAGAATTGGTTGATGGTGGTGAAATTTTTTAGTTTCAAGGTACGTTAATTGAGGGTTTACATATATTAAACATATCATTGGTGTGTTTTTATAATGACAGATGGTTGTAACATGTTTTTGGGGGTTTTAGAATGATACATGATAGGAGTTCTCTTGGATGAGATGAGAATTAATTGATAGGATAAATGTGAAAGTGATTATCGAATCTAGTTAGATTAGAGATTGTGAATCATTGGTATGGTGTTCCATATGGAGGGAACACATTATTTATGATTCATGAACTTGAACTATGAGTTTTAGAATTATTTATCAAATGTAAGTGGGATAGATGGTTCAGTTGAGAATATTAAATGTCAAAAAAGATATCAGTGTTAGAACCTAGTTTGGTCATTTTGTGGGATAGATATAAGGATAAACCAATGTTGTTAGAAAATTATTGATCTTTTGGAGTATGAATATCATGTATAAAGGGTCAAAGTATTAGTGAAACTAGTGGTCATCCAGTTGAGACATCACTTAGGGAACTAGTGTGTAGCATGAAAATTCGATTGGTTCTCATGGTAAACATGTGAATTAGGATTTAGATGTGGTTCTTGGTTTATGTTTGTTTCCTGGGAGGAAATATTGCAATTTATTTAATAATTAATCTTATAACGGAATAGGAAAAGGGTATATTGATACTCATGGGTAGTGTAAAACAAGAGATTTTGATGATTATTGATCAAAACATTATATTACTATCAGTGTTCGGTTCAGATATGAGTATAAGAATTCGGTGTGATTCAACAGTACCTCAGGGAGTTAAGGTATCATGATCATGTGATTTGATGACGCATCAACATGAGAGACATTGGTTTTTTAAAATGGATTGGGTGTTGATGAATGAAAAGTGTTTGTTTGACATAGTTTGACTTAAAATTTTGAGAAACACATTAGTGAATTGTCACGGATGTGAAAAATATGTTTCAAGAAAATGAATAGTGATATTTAGAGAAAGGATATTATATTTAGGTTAAGTGTGTGGGGGATAGGTCATTATTGATTCATTTTGGAATTATGATAATAGAGAGGTATCATATTCTAATAAATTAATTTAAAGTCAAGAGAAATTTTTGTGTGCTTCTCGACGAAAAATCATTATTGTTGGAAATTTGTAAGAAACCACATCTCTTGGGATAGTTAAATCTAATGAATATTGATTTTTTAGTACTATAGATGGGAATGATCAATGAATTTATAATTATAATGGGATATCATGAGTTTGTAAAATTAATGTATGTGTTTTTGAACATGTTTAGGTGTTTTAATGGAGTTTAGGTCTGTTGGGTGAATAGTATAGGAGTTGGACTTATTTTGGGAATGAATTTTAGCTATAGGCAAGAGAACATTCTATAATGTGGGGTAATAATGGTGTGGGGTTATGGGGGAAACCATTTAACTATAGAGGTTGTAGTATAAAACATGTTCTAAGGTTTTTGGGGAAATTTGTTTGGGGCATAAAATCAATAAAACTATGAAAGGGGTGTTGAGGGTGTGTCCAAGGGGCCAGTGAAGATTATTTTTTGAGTCTAGGAAGATCATGGCACATGTTGAGGAATAGTTCCATGAGGGTTTCATGATGTGGATATTTTACACTATAGTTAATGTCGAGTTTCACCCTAAAACCCCAAAAAAAGATTCATGGGTTCTACCATTAATAGAGGTATTACACCATAGAGATTTGGGCCATACTATAATGGGTAGATATTGGTTATTGGGATCTGATCAATAGATAGTCATTATACCATGAACCATTATTTCATTCCCTAATGTAGATCCAAAATTGGGCATTTCTCAATACCCATTTGTTAAAAAATAGCTTTACATAGGTGTAGAATGTTTTTTTAGGATGAACAGGGTAATGTTTCCACATGAATATTTTAATTTTTTTAAAGAAAGGACAGACCCATATTTTATAGATCATTTAATTATAGAATATATAATGTAAATAAGACCCTAGAAGTTTATTTTATCTAGATACATATCCCTCTTCTTCTCTCATGTATTCTACATTATAAATTTTTTTTGAGAGTAATTTTCATGGAATTTTAGGTAAAAGATATCTACCTCTTACCACTATTATTATTCCTCTTGGTTTTCATAGATTTTTGTAATTTCTAGATTATTTTTTTGGGGAATTATTACACTATATGTGGGTTGAATTTTCCCAGACCATAAGGATTTAAAATTATATGGAAAGAAGTTTTAGAGTAATGATTAACTGATTATTTCAGTCATTGATTCACTTATGTTGTGTTTCCCAGTAATTTTAGTTTGGGGTTATGTTTTAATTACACTAAATTGTAGGAATAATGTGTGTTAGATGCTTGGTATTTTTTTCTTAGTAGTTCCAGAGGTATTACACATAGATTAGAGACATTTTTTGTCATGGTTTTGATGTTAAGATCATAGTTAGTGTTTTTATAGAGATAATTCCATGTTGTTTTAATTTTTTTAATTAAATAGAAATTCTATATTTTTTATTGTGTGGATTTTGTGGTATAAGACAAGGGATTATGAATTAGATAAATTTTGGTGTGTGTTATTATGGTATTTTTCAAGGATGATGAATATTTTATTTAGGGTCTAACTCCATTACGGGGAAGGTAATCCATACAATGAGAGATAGGTAAATAGTAAATGTTCAAGATTGAGATCCTGCCCTAAGTGGGGGGTAGTGGTCAAGGATAAATTATGAGATCTCACCCTAAGATACTTGGTTTTGGTAAGATACATATTATGGGACATTAACCCGAGTGATAAGTTTATGGTGTGAGATGTGGTTAAAATCCGGACATAGAGTGATATGGTTTTTGTGTAATACTAGGTTGTGGGCTTGAGTGTGTGTAAGAGGGAGTTGGATAGAGCCTTTATTGGGAGACATTAACCTATGTGATCTAATAAATTATGTAGTTTTCTAATTAGGTCAATTCAGTTTTTAGGTGTAACAATAGAAATGGTTCACTAGATGTAACCCCACTATGTACTATCTGGTGCCATGGTTGCCTGGTTAGAACATTCCTAATAAATATGTATGATTGTATATCATTAAATTTTTTTATTTAATTTTATTATGCATATGAATGTATATAATGATTTATATTATGTGAACTTGGTGATCCCCTACTGAGATATTATTTTTATAACTTACAAGGGATCACCGGTATATATGAAAACATTATTTATAATATGAAAGACAAAAAATAGGCCACACTGTGGATTTAAAAGGAGAAACAAAATATGCATTGATGATAAGTTTTATGTGAGTTGAGTGGTTTGTACTAAATCATGCCTGCATTTTTATTATTATGGGTTTTATATAATTGAACTTGTGGTTGATGTGTTGAGATATATGATTGTGCTTTTATTTTTAACAGTATAATTATATGTTAGTTATTATTGTTTTTTTATTACTATAATTTGTTTTTCTCATACTCTTATTGTATTTTATGGATGATTTTTAATTATGTAATTATTTTTTATTATAGTGACATAGATAGTATAGTCTTCCTAAAATTTGTCATAGAATCTATCTACTTTTCTATATCTTTTGTTAAAAGCGATGAATGCCTGAGGTCATGAGGTTCTCCATCTTGAGTTCCACTCATATTAAATTTCAAAGGAATTTTACATCAACAATTTATAGTGTGATGTATTATTATTAATAACTGGTGGGAGATGATAATATAATTTATTATTCAATTTTTTATCATCACCGTGAGGGTAATGAAAATCACATACAAAATATTTTTGAATAATAAAATATATTACTAGATTTTTTTTTAAATTTTTGCCGTTGTATTACACACATTCATATGTTAGCCTCATATATAATTCATTATGAGTGATCTTGACTAAGATAAATACCTTGACATTTTCTGGGAGAAATATTTTATTTTCTCTAAAAAAATTATTATTAAATATCCTACAATTTATATAATAGGTCAAATAATGGGAATATATATATAATGTGAAAGATTTTATTTTTCTTAATTAGAACATAGAAATTTTTATTATTTATTATTAGTTAAATTATTATTCAAATATGTGATGTATTTAATTAGTAATACATGTACCCAGACATGATTCATAACAGTAATGTTTTATTCTCTATTAGCATGTCTTTACATGTTACGATTTTAGTTTTAATCCATTTCAAATATCATCTTCCATAAAATTTTTGAGGGAGGAGATTATCGATGGATACACATATAATCCATTAATGATCAAAACTAATGACACTACTACATTGTAAAGTTTCAAAATAAATTTAATAATTTAGAAATAAATTAAACTAAAATTTTAGCACTCTTTCCAAGGATAATTATAAGGTCAATAAATCAAAAATAGAGTGTCGTTTGTGCATAAAACAAAAAATCTCTAACATAGAAATTACTAATATTGGAATTTTTATTTGTGATAGAAACATTAAAGAAACTCATGAGTTTATCATGAAATTTTTAGTATTATATATTTATAATCAATCCCCACCCTACCCTCATATAGTTCAGAGTATGAACTATGTATCTTCTCTTCCCATGATTTTCAAGGTAATTCATTTTTTATCAATTATCACTAAAATTAATTTCTTGATCCATTGGGGAATACATCATAAATATTCTGATTATAATCCATACATTATTTTTTTCTTATAGATTATATATTCTAAAAAAAATTTATTCTATTGATTCATGTACCCTTTCTTGGATATGAGCCTTTTTAGATATATTTCATAAAAAACTACAAAACCCCAAAACATTGAAGAATATTATAACACCCAAACATGAATCTCTCAATTTATATGAAGGGTCACATGACCTCGTGGATGCCCCCTATATGCAAGTGGCTATTGAAAAATAGAGAAGTTCTAGGAGAAAATATGGGTAGACAACCCAGAGTGTCAAAAGAAACATAAAACATGAATACATTGAAAATAATTATAATAACTAGGCACATAAAAGATATAAAAAATATAAAATAACAACAAGTGAGGATGATATCCTCGCTAAAAAAATGAAATACAAGATTTTAATCAAGATAAAATTATCCCTTTATATATGAGATTACTGTACAAAAATATATATAAAAAAGATAAAAGATACATGATAATAAAAGATTTCAGATTATTCCCCAACATTTCCTCAGTCCATTTTTCTCCTCCTGCTCAACTGCCCAAAATAAGGTATTTTCTCTTCACTGGATCCTTGACCATAATGTAATCAAATGAATCATTATTCTTGTGGAAGGTGTAAGTATTAATCTAATTAGAAAAAATTAATTCATCCTTATCATATGCTCATCTTGTTTATATTATGGTTTATTCATTTAATATAATAGAAGAACAAATAAATATAGAATCACCCAAGTCATTATGTCTTAACATAGAATCCAAAAAACCTAGTCATACCTACTTCATCACTATGGTAGAAGATACATTACATCAATCCAATAATTTAATTTGAATAAGGTAGCACTTTTCAGCTAAAAACGTAACCATATCAAGATGTATTATTATAATAGTTTTATAAACATTTTACATATATCATCCCATAAGTAAACTATCTCACGATGGATAACCATAATATCATGAGAGAAAGTAACATGTTTATCCCCATGAATAAGCCATATTCCTATAGATAACCACAATATAGTTATAGAAAATAAAATATCATCATATAAGGATAAAAGTGGATTTCACATATTGATACACATGTTCCCACAAGCTAACGAAAAAATAAAATCTTTATATAAAAGATGTAAAATAGTAATTACATTCTAAATTATGTGTATCAAATCCCAACATCATGTTTCCCCACCTGAATCAAGTTAACAGACAAATTATTATTAGGAAATTCCCCAAATAACCACATTATAATTAAATATTGGAGATCTAAGAAGAATAATATTTCAAGAGATAATATCATTTCAGATGTACAAAATGTGGTCCAACGTAATTATTAGATCTAGGTGAATCAATGTGAAATCAAGAAAAAACAAGATTTCAACCTTCCTTTTCCTCAACAATATGAAATTACTCACATTAGATCATGTTTAAATTACTAGACCCAACCATGATAGTCTGGATCATGGGTATTCTACAAGTAGAATATTGAACATCAAGAAAGATAGAAAAAGGATGAAAACAATCAATTACCTATAAATCTATAGGAATGACAACTATATGTCAAACAAAATTTCTTCTAGTGGTAAGTAATTCTCTATGAACAACCACTGGATTATCTCGTTTTATGTTCCCTTGGTGTAGGCATAATAATAAGTAGTTTTTGGGAGGTTTTGGGGTAAAATCAAAAAGTTTTGGATTAATTAATCTCTCATGTAAGGTTTGGCTATATAGTTTACTGAACTATTCACTAACTATGTGGGGGAAACAATCCAAACACAGGTTAGGTCACATTATTAAAATATATTGCTTCATAATCGATGAAAAGAAAATTTGAACATCACTATTAACATGGTCTCTACATATATAGTCACCTTACAAATATACACTATTTAACCTAACCATGTGAAAATTGGGAACCCCGATAAATTGTTTCAAAATATTCCAAAAACTACCCATAAGATCCCTATATACAAACCCTAACAAACAGTAGCCCAATACAAATAAGGATATGATTAAAAATTTGAAAATAAATGTAGAAAACCTTATAAATTTGAGGGATTTTACAAACCCCATTTCTAAAGGAATCCTTATGCCTGAGAAGTTTCCTTAGGAGTAATCCTAAAAAAACATTGGAAACTGACATTTTACATGTGATTCCTAATCCCAAGTCTCTTCCTTGATATGAATTTTCTCCCAAAAAACTCTATATGATGTTCTATATTTCCCTGAAATATCTATTTTCTTCTCTAAAGAAGATAGGATAGCAATTCCTCAAAATAGGAATTCACCTCCAACTCCACATCTTCTATATCAATCGCATGAAAAGGATTTGATTCTTACTTATAGATCTCTAACACATGAAACATATCTTGCATACCCTAATGTCATGGAGGGAGGTTCTACTTGTAATCCTATATTTTAATATGTTCAATGACTTTCAATGGTCCCACAAATAGTGATTCTAACATTCATAATCTATGCAACTGTCGATTCCCCAATTATGGTGACACTAACAAGAATACTCAATCACCCATGGGAAACTCCACAAGTCATCCACTTAGTTCCTCTTATGAGTTATTTCTAATAAGTGTTGTAAGAATAAATTTTTGAGTCAAATAAACCTAATCAAAGGATTCTTTCACAAGGCTCAGCTCGATCAAAACTGGGTCATACATTATAAAACTACACGATGGATAATGCTATGGTTGAAAATAAAATTAATAAATAGAGCCATTTAAATCAAATACTAAATATTTTTATTATGAGAAAAATATATAATGAAAAAGTGTTCATCCCATGATCCAAAAAATAATGAACACATACTTAAAGAATATCCTTTAAAATAATGATTTTCCTCTCAAAATATCCATCTATCTATGAGTGGAGTACTATTATAAGTATATTATTTAAACCCAACGGCTTATGTAGGACTTTAAAAAACCATGATGTGAAATGTGAATCATGATTTGTTATGATACATTTCAGAATATATTGAAGTCACACTATTCATCAAACATATGACCTACCAAATTCATCCACAAAAAGGGTTTATCAAATTAGAAAGAAGTGTGAATACTTTTTTAGCTAGTAAACCATTACCAAAACCACATATCAACTCCTCAGACTCGTCGGTATCCTTCATAATAAGTCTATGAACACCTCATCCCAAATCCATAAGTAATTGGAAGAGGCTCTAACAATCTACATAGTTCTTGGTGTTCAATTGTTTCCTTTTGATAGGTGAGGAAAAAAATTTCTAAATATAATCTCATTTATAGGCCTTTCCCAAATCATCACTACCTCAATATTATCAAAATTGAATGATATTCTTACATTGGAAAACACTTTCCTAAGAAATAGTGCATTTTAAATCAAGAATTTTCATGTATAGAACCTAGTATAATGTTGATATGATTAAAGAATAGTCATCAATATCTTCATATTTTGATTCATAAATATCATAGGGTGATGAGAACATTATGATATTATTGAAAAAATAGTGACAAGGGACTATAGATAGGGATAAAAAACCTCGTTCATGAGATCCATAAACATTATCATTGTATTAATTAACCCAAACCACATGAGAAGAAACTCTTACAACATGTAACATCTTTTAAATGCACTTTTTTGGAAAATCCTTCGTCTTAACCCAAATTTAATGATATCTAAATAACATATTAATTTAGGGGAACCAACAAGATTCTCTCAACCGATCAAAAAAATAATTTCTATTGGATGTGTATGACCATTCTTCACTATGACTATATATAGTTTATTGTAATTTATGAAACACCTAAGACTACTGTATTCCATCTTAGAAAAATGTATAGTAGAAACCTAAAGAGAGGTTATTATTTGAATAAACCCATATACCTACTAATCCCATAGATTCACTTTTAACTCCATCAATTCAGTAATTTCCATTAGATTTGGAGGAATCAATATCATATTTGCACCTAAAAAAAGTTCAATTTCAAACTTATTTCTCCTTTTTTGAGGGAGTCACAGTAAATACTATGAAAATACATCTTGGTAAAGGTCTAGTATATATTTAAGATTGTGTGGACTATTCAACTCATCTTTTATAATATTTATTCCAACTACTAATTCTATAATGGCACATATTTAACTGTGTTAGTTCCAATTATTCCAACATATAAATTTCTTTCCCTGACAGAAATGTAATCATTTATATTAGGATAGTTGAATGAACCTATCATGTGGTATTAGGTAATACAATTTTGAAACCGTATCTTCTATTCTATACCAAATATAACATCAAAACTTGTTATGTATAGAATCAGAAAATCCCATTGATTCCCAAATCCTATAATCACTACAGGGAGCTCTAGGAATATTGGAATATGATCTAATCTCTTTCCCTGAAGAGTATTAAGATATAAATATCATTTGGAGAAAATAACTATCAAATATAAACTATAAATTACTTGAGTATAGATAATGGATTTAGAATATATCATATCAAACAAGGTAATATATATTATAGACACAATCAAAAACATAGCTCTCACTATCAAAGGCCATTCTCTAGTGTCAGATGGATACTGATCCATCATATCAACTATACCCGTATATGAAATTAAAAATTTCTCCCACTATCTCAAGATCACATGGGCCACCTATTCTTATATAGTTTATAATTATTATTGAGACTCATATATTTATCCATTACCAAACGACCCTAATGTAGATTGACTATTAAAATAATGTTCCCCTAACCAAGACCTTGATGTAGACATAATTCTAAATGCACTAACTGAACCTGTTTAATATATACTTGTGAAAAAACACCATAGTTTCCCTATTTTATAATACATATAGACCTCTTTATGTTGATTAAAATAAAATTCTTGGTGATTTTTCCTCTTTATACACTACAAAAAGTGATGGAGATCTACATCCATAAAGGGGGATAAAGAACCTCTACTTTCATTTGACCATCTTTCACAACCCTATCACATATCCTCATCTATAGTATTCCTAACACTAGAAGATGCACCCAAAATTCAACCAGAATGTCCTCTAAATTTTCTACTAATAATTGGAAGAATTTATAATTCATCATCACCCTCCAAACCCTTATCATTCAAGATAAAAAACCAAAGGACTTCTAGATATGATATCTGGTAAAAGTTTCTAACCATGTACCTCACTGTAGGATATAACTCAATTTCAAATTTCCTATAATTTTGGGCCTCATTCCTAGACAATATATGTGTTAATAGTAGTAACTCCATTAAATGACTAGTTTAATTGACACTACAAAATGATCCTTTTTTAATATCCAAATACTCATGTATTTGATCTAACCATAGAATATTAGGGAATAATTCCTTGAAAAAGAATTCCTCGAAGGTCCCCATGTAAGACACTCATTTATATTTTCCTTAATAATGATCCCCAACCAACATTGAAAATACTGTTGAAGATATAGGTTTCTAGATTCAACCTATAATTATTAGGATTTTTAACACTCTATAATATACCTTGGATGATCTTTATCCAATCCACTACATACAGAAGAAATCATGTACCATAGAATTACAGGGGATTACATAAATGAAAATCCTGAAAACATCCACCACTTCTAGTCCAACTATATGAACTCCTCAACCCTGAACATATAATAAATGAAAGACCTTAGGTTGAATCAGTTTCACTACTTGAACCACAAGCATAACTATTGGAATATTAGCAGCCTCAACATAATATATATCTAGAGGAATAGTAGGTGCTTCTCCCACATCATGACTCTCTTGACCTAGGTTTTTTGGGTAGAAAAAAAGAACATTGTCTAGGTGAAATATATTAAATGGGAGAATAAACTAATAAGATAAAATCAACTGATACTTATGTATCTAAATTTCACATTCCAAAGTAGAAAAGGAATCAAGCCAAAGGGGTCTACTAACAGTTACTAGGAATAACATTTCATACGCACCCAACACCTAAGCTCATCATGAATCCTACAGTAAAAAATATATACATAAGAATTTTTATAATTCATAGGGGTATTAATAATTATAAAAAAGTGATTTACATGTGAACCCACATGGGTAACCATGATTCATTCGCAGACCCACTCCATCCAATAGACTAAGAGTAAATCCCATAAATCACAACAGAAAACACTTGTTCATCAGTAGAGGTAGAAAAATTGCTCAACAATAACAGAAAAAACCAAAATAGAAATCCCATTTATCTCATAACTTAGACGACCATTATACAAGTGATTTCCATACATTGGAATAACTCACCTTATTGAGTTCTTCCCATCCATTCTCTATTCTACCATGTCCAAAAATATTAAAACCAAAGCCAACCCATTAATAACAATTATAATATCCCAAACTAAGTCACTTAGTCTGGGTGAAGGGTCTCATGACATCATGCATATCTCCCAATATGTAAGAGTCTGCTAATTTATGATGTGGACTTAGAAAGAAACATGGATGGTCTATACCCTTGAGGACAAAAGAAATTAAAAACATAAATTCATTGAAAATTATGAAAATCCACCACATAAAAGATATCAGTAACAATAAAATGTAACAATACAAAAGTTGTCATCCATGATGCAATAAATGGAATACAAGGTTACTATTAAGAAAATATGATCATCACTTGTGGTGAATCAATATACCAAAAATAAAAATATACAGAAATCAAATTGACACATGAATAAAAATATTTCGCAAAGTCTACAGAATTATCATCTTGGTCTACACTGATCCTCCATATTATCTGTTAAACACAGGGCCCTTTGCCTTCACTGATCCCAAAACATGAATTCGAAATGTTTATTAAGATATCTGTATAGGTTGTCAGATTAAAACTAATTAGTATTCCACCAATTCATTTATAGAATAGGTGAAATATGTGTATATAAATATGTATTAACTGAATATAATACAATATTAAATAAAAATAAATATGATTGGTTCATCATGATCTAACAAAACAACCATGAAACCGAATGATTTTTCACATTAATACAATCAAATAAATTAATGAAGAAAAACTTTTAATGTCATGAATAAAAAATTTCATGATTGATAGCCAGAATATCATCATAACCGGGCTACACATATCATCCTACGACCCATAAATCATGCGATGGATAACCAAATTATATTTAGATAAAGTAACAAGTTTTATTGAATGAATCAACCATCTTATAATGGATAATAAATATATAGTTGGAAAAAAATAATATATCATAATACGAGGTCAAAAATAGAGTTCTCATAAGATTAAAAATTCCCCACATTCTAATAAAAATACTTATTAATATAAAAATGCATAACATGGTAATGACTACCTAACTTATGCACATCGAATCACAACATCAAGGTTCACCACCCGAATCAATCATACACAATTTTGATCCCTATTACTATATCCACATCACTACATAAGTATTCATGAAATAAATATCAAAGAAAAACATGTCCAAGACTAGAATTTCATTAGACATACAAAATGATATCTATGAAAACTAACGAATCCATATAAATCTGAGAATGCTCAAGACAAAAACCAGATATCAACCTTCTTTTTTCCTTAATAATATAAAAATAATCACATTATATCATGTAGAAATTCCTAGTTCCATATTTGATATTATGAAATTTGGGTGACCACCTATTAAAGAGATAATAATAGAAAAAAATGACCACCTATCACGAGATCCCTAGGAACAAAGTCTCTTCATCCAATGGAATTACAATCTAACATGAAGGAATTATCCATTAACAACTATTAGAGTTCTTAAGTTTGAGATCCCAATGTGTAGTAGTAAGAGTGAATGGTTTTAACTAGGTTTTGGGTTAACATACTAATTTTTGTATTAATTAAGCCCTTATTCATTTTTTGGCCATACAGTTTACCAAACCTTATGCTAACCATGCACGATACACTATCTGAAACCAGGCCAGGACATATAATTAAACTACATGGTTTGGAAAAACTTTTAAAAATCATGAAAAAGAAATAATATCTATGTTCTCCACTTACACAATCAAGAATAAAATCAATACGGTTTCTATTAATCATGGAAAAGCCATGCACCCCTTAATAAACATCCAAAAAAGTCTAAAAACATTATTGAAACTCCCCAAATACAGAAAACAACAAACAATAGCTCAAAACCCACAAGGGTAAGGGAAACAAAGAGGGAAAAAAGTAATAACATCATAAATTTTAGTGTCATTACAAAAGTAATCCACCTTTAACACTTGAGGATGATACGAAACAAGATACTACACTATATGAATTCATCAATTCTAATATGGAGTACACTATGTTTCAATATAAAATATAGAAAAATGAAATGTTTGAAATATTTGTAGAAGGTAAAATAAATACAGCATAAAAAATTAATAATATTAGAATTAAGATGAGTTATCTATTCAAATTATCCTCCCCACTACAACTAAGTATCTTTTATCATAGTAATTATTAAGAAGAATATATAGTAGAGGCCCCACACAAACTTCATTATTTTATCCAATCGGAGATGATTTTTCATTAATTACTATTTTTTATAACTATATTAATGAATTCTAACACAGATAACATGAAACCAAAAATATGTATAAAATTATTATAACATGATAATAATATACATTATTTTTATCGATATAATGTTACTAATAGAAATGTATTGTTACATAACACACATATTTATAAAAAATTATTGTATGTATAGTGAAATTATATTTCATTAATTCATATAATATTATAATATTTTATGAATTAAATGTATATTATGTTTTTATGATATATATATGTCATAATTTTTTACTTTTAGAAAATCAAAATTAAAAAAAGATCAATTGGGTTGTTAGATATAAGTAGACCTCACATCTATTGGACATGATACATCTCATTATGAGATTCATAATAAGATTGAAATATTTGAAAAGTTTAGAGTATATTCAATATTTATTAGGTAATAAAATAAATTTTTTATATTTATAGAATATAATTATATATTTTTATAAGCATAAGAAAAATGGGATTCTATAACGTATTCTGATATCATAAGGATACATTTGTAAATAATGAAATATAATTGAGGAAATATGGAATAAAACCTATATTATATATAATTATTAATTTAATGGAGTTATATAACCAAATAAAATGATTTCCACATTCTAAATGCATTGAGTTTAATAACACACCACCTGAAACACCAATACTGGAAAATAATAATCTTAACATAGGATCGTTTCATATCATTACCATGAACTAATTTTGTTATTAACCAATATATTTTTCCTTTATAGAATCCATTGATGAAAAAAAGTATGGATACTCCATCAACATAGATAAAATAGTAAGTTATGTAATGGATATAATCCTATAATTAAGAGAGTTTAGTAATGACATTTATTCTCTCATACACATATAGTTCAGGGATATTTATGATTTTCATGCGAATGTACTATAGCATAATTACAATTATTTAGTTAGCTTTCTTAAAAAAGGATTAATCACCTCATTTTATGTTAAGTTATTTTTATTTAATTCTCCTCATTTATTTAGATTACAAGTTTACATTAAGACATCTTGTTATTGTAATATAATTACCTTCCCTATAGATCCATGGAAAATGAAAAATGTTTAAAAGATAGATATGATTTGTTTTTATTTTATCCCAATAGAGTGTGGTCAACATTCAAAAAATGAGGACATAAATATACACCTCGATTTTTGGAAAACCATCATTAGTTATTTTTTTATAACGTTATTTATATTTTTGATAAATTAATGTGAAAGAAATAATTTGTGTCCTTTCCTCTTGCAACTATATTGCAATTTACACTATCTTACATCTTTTATTAACATAATTTATTATCAAATTATGGTGTAATATTTGTGTTATAATTTTGGTATATTATATCTATGTATAAATATTACATGTCACATAATTTTTAGATATTTATGTAGTAGGAGAAACATATCCACATATTTTTATTATTGATAATGAAGAATTATATTTATTTTTAAATTATATTTATTCATTCTAAATACCATTTTATTAAAAAATAATTTATTCAAAAATAGATTTCTAACATAACATTCATCTTTAAACCCACATGTGAAAATGTTATATTTCCTTGATAGAAATATTTGAGACATAACACTCTTTTCCTTGGTTATATTTTGATCATATGATACATTATTGGAATTAATTTTATTCATTATAAAAATGATTATAGATTACTGTTGATATTTTTCCATGATTTTGTAAATATTTTTCTCAAACATGTTATTTTTAGGCTTCTATTTTCTTTTATGATCATAAATGGTGTATAACGTCATATTTTCACATCTAAGAGTTATCCATATCATTTTTCTTAATTTTTTGTGTCTAATTTTATTGTGATTATGTCATTAAATTTTTTGATTTTATGAAATTTAATGATTTTCCGTTGAAACTATTTGAATCTATAAATTTTCATAAAAATAAATTTTTCATTATTTACCCCTATTTACCCATTTAGGCTCTAATTTTACCTCTATTTAATATCAATTAGAATGAATGAAGAATCCATTTTTGAGATGATCCAAATACTCATATCCATTCTGACATAAATATGTTTTATTTCACGGATTTTTTAAATTTAGTTGCGGGGGAGAGATTCATTCATATAGAGGGTTGTTTGAGGGATGTTGATTCAATTGATGTAGATTGATAGAAAGTATATAATGATATTATATATGATATTTTCTTATTATTTACACTAATTTAACTTAAATTATTTTCATTGTAATTATAATTTCCTTTTAGACCATAAAATGAGTATATTTTATTTCATACAATATAACCCACACATCAAGAGTTACTAATAAAAGTAAAAACAAACGATTTAAGTGGAAAATATTTTTTATAACCCAGGTTTTCTATAATTTTATAGATTATGATTTTATTTCTTTCCCTTTATAGGATATTATATTGTATTTATTTCTTTGTGTTTTAGTGTAATTCTTAAAGATCCAAACATCTTTTATTTGTATTATATTACTCGATAATGTTTTGTAGCATTTAATATAATATCATGACTAACGTCATTTCTTATTGAGGATAATATATATTCTATTTTTAAGGGAGTGGGTTTATGATGGTACCACTTGAAATTATGTATCATTTATATATTTAAACATTTTAACATTATTTATGATGAAAAATATCAATAAAATTGTATTAACCAACCACCCTTAGTCTGAGAGATCATTCAAACCAAATATTTTATCGGAAGAATAATGTAGTATTTTAATTTTAAAATACTATAGTTATGATATTCATGATAATAATATACTAACCATTTAAATGTATTATAATAGAGCATAACATTGATTAAATATATCTAGAGTGATGAGAATGACGTTATAACATTTAAAATTGATGCATGAGTGTAGATATTTAATTTCAAAAGAGAGTGAGTAAAAAACGTATTTTTGAAATTTTGAATTTTAAAATAAGCATGATAATTTATCTGTAATAATATATTTTTTTTAAAAAATAAATATGGTTAATTTATTTTACTAATGGTGGATTTATATTTTTCTTAGTATTGACTAATAATAAAACATCTTTAGTCATTCAACACCATTTTTAAAATATGAATCTATTCATAATAGGTAAAAAAATAAATGGGTCAATATAAAAAATTAAATATTTTTGAAAGGTATGATATTTGTTTTTAACTTTTGGATTATAATGTATCAAATATAGTTGTGGAATGACTATGAATTAGTATTCATAAGGCTTCATGTTTTAATTTCATTTCTATTTGTGAGAAATATAGAACATTTAAATTTTCATATAAGGATATAGTGAATATGGTATATTTAATTTAGTATAATTCATATTATATCAAATCAAGAGTGAATAAAAAATATCTTATTCATGTGGATCAGGGATTCTATTCAAACTATATTGTTTTGGATGACTTAACTACTATCCTTGATCATTGTGAGAAATTTGGAGATTCATTTATAAAACTAACATTAATGTATTCAATGGATTTATTAAAAAGATATTGTTTACATGAATAAAACTTATATGTGTTAAATACACATGGTTAATAGAAACAATTAATGAGAAACTATTCAATAGAATAAAATTAAATTTTATTTATATTATTGGTGAAATTTTTTTAACAGTGTCACATGTCGTGTATTTCCTTGTAAAATCTATAAAAAGTCATATAATAGTAAGTGTAACAACATATGGATACGTTACAATATTATACCAATAAGATTTATTATTTCATTTATATAATTTAATGAATTTATTATCATTTTCTTATAAGAGTTAAAAAAATAAAATACCAAAAACTCTTTCAAACAATTTCTCTAATTCTAAAAAAATGGAACCAAGTCTCAATTTTTAGAGAAATTTTTCTGTTACATAGAAAATGAAATTAAATATTATAAATAAAATTTATTACATATATAGAATAGTTTCTTTAATTAACCTTATCAATAAATTACCAGAATTCAAATTTTCTTCAAGTTGAGAGAGTTGATTGATCTGATAGTTAATGTTCTTAGGGAAGAATATAACCTGAGATGCTAGATATAGGGTGATATAAAATTTTATTTCATTCACTTAGTGAATAGAGAAAATAATACTAGTAAAACTATTAAATATATGTCTATTTATTGTTATATATTTCAATAGTAGAATGTTTTGGGCAATGAAATTATTTATTACTTTTCGAAATTATTCAATGACACTGACAATAATGATTTGAACATTTATTATTATAGTGTCTCTCATAATGATTTATTTGAGTTGAATAATTATTCAGTAACCATGATACCCCATTATAAGAAAATCATATTATTTCCCTTTTTATTAACATCTAATATCAATTATGGATCATATGATTTTTGTATATAGTTTCCCTCAGTTTTTATAAATTATTAAAATTGATGTATCACAACCTATTAAAGATTTCCTTCCGAATTATTTTTTCTCTTGGGGATTTATTTATAATTTTTTCTATTGATAGATAAACTTTAATATCAAACTAATATAATAAATTTACTACTTAATGATGTTAGTAATAAAATTCTATAGAAAATTAGAAAAATCATTTATTTCATGCTAGGTTAAATTTTAATTATATTAGTCTGTTCTAATCACTTATGGTTTATTCTAAGGATAATAATTTTGGATTAATTTTACACTACCTTAGAGTGTATCAAAAATCAATATAATATTTTAAATTTTTTAATAAATCTCTCAAAATTTATATCACATAATATTTATATACATTAATTTAAGATTTTATTTTCACGGTAGTATAAAAATTTGGTTTCCCTCAAAAATGTTTCATCCTTGTTCATGTATTCATGTGTAGTAAAAATACATATATTTTTATTAATAGATCATCGTATCCGTACCTTAGATTTTATAGAGTTGTTTGGATAGGAGTTGAATAATCATCTATTCATCTTGGATTGGTAGAATATTCTATGTAGTTTCCTTATCAATGAAGAAAATAATTGTTTGATCACTTGATTAAGGCTTTAAAAATCCATATAGCTCAACAAATTTTTTTTATGCTGATGATATCTCACTTTTATGAGGTCTATAATCAAAAAAATATGTTATTGAAGTCATATTATTGAATTATAAATTGGTTTTGGGTAGGATATTAGTTAGAGCATTGCATTTGTTATTTTTGAAAATGGATTCACTATTACCAAAGAGTATAAACTAATTATCTCCCTTAATGTAAACTGAGGATACATGACTGTTATTTATCTTTGATTTGATTTAATTTTAGTTTTGGGTGAAATAATACTATTATTAGGGTATGTCCAATATTTCTCAACATTCAATATGAAATGGGAAGTGACCTTCTCATGTTGGAAGGGTCTGCATTCATAAATCAGTGGTTATATCATTTTTCATGTTTTTTACCTCTACAGATAGACAACGGGGTATATTAAAGGGATTTAGAATCTTATAAATAACTTAATTTTTGACCCAGTACATTCATGTGAATAATAAAACAATAATATCATGGGAAAATTCATAAGGACTCTAGATACATTGGGAATTATTGTTAAAATTCTATCTCATTTCAATTTCGATTTGTTTTTTATCTATGAACCTTCTATAAATTATAAAGGATTCGATAGAACTCATTTAAAAATGATTTATCATGAGTATTTATATGTATAATAATCATTTTCATCAATGATACTTTTTTATTATCATTAAAGACATTTATGTTCACATTATTCATTTTTATATCTCATATACTTCTATTAACTAAAATTTAAACTATTGGAATGTGAAAAATATAAAACATCCTCTCTCAAATTAGGTGGATTCTCCAAGGAAACATAAAAAATTCAATTATAAGGGTTACATATGAACATATATATTATTTTGTACCCTTTTTATTGATTTTATCTTATAGAATTAGAGTATCAAATTTAGAGAGAATGGAATATCCTTTTGGGACCTGTTAACACTCGCTAGATAAGCATCAGTAAAATCACAAAGGAATAAATACCTGAATGTGGGTATTACCTTCCCCACCAATGCAGAGGAGCCAAGACTTGTGGATCACATGTTATTCTAAAGGACTCGTGGTCGCATGACAATTTCATGTTCATGTGAGGACTCCATGTATAGTGCATAACCTATGGAAAATCCCATCAAGCCCCCTTTAACATACCATCCAGCTCTTACGAAGTTCCTACAAATAGCCAATGACCGCATGGTGAAAACAAAATGAGATCCCCATGAAATATGGATTCTCATTGAAAATTTCCAGATAAACCATTCAAAATCCTCAGAAAATTGGATGGAAATATGAAAAGGTGGAGGCCCTTAGCAGTCATAAAGATTAAGTGACCCATCATCGATTGGAAGGATAAATTTCCCTAATAATACTCAAGAAAGCATTCATAATCTCTATCCTATGTAAAATAAAAATACGGGGATAAATAGGGAGGAGGAGAGAGGTGCTCGTGCTCACTAAAGAACATGTGACACACCCTGGGCGACCCCTAATACACAACGAGTCCCTAGTGATGTTTCTGCCTCATCTCACGGTGTCCCTTCGTCTTGTTAGCCTCACCGCATGGAAGCTATCGTGTATCTAAGAAACACTTCACTTACCCTTAAACACTCTAGGGAAAATGAAAAGATTTTTATATGAAATTTCAGCACACCTCCACATGATTTATATCGGTCACACGACACATCACAAAAAAAAGTGTAATTTTCCATGATATTACTCATGAAATCTCACATGAATCATAACATTTGACACATAAAAAACAAAATAAAATAAAGATAATGTATAAGGAACCAAAGATCATAAAATGGTTGCAACGTGCTAAGGAACTCAACATCGTGGTCCAGTGAGACCCATGGATAAACCATCATTGCCTTAAAGAAGTCCCTAGACAAGTCATCAAGCATCTCAAAGATGCCTTTCAACATGCACTTGGATCTTGTGAATTCCCTTTGACATGTAAAAAATACAACAAGTTATTATTTTGAAACATCGATGCAGTGAAACAAGCCCCCATTAATTGGATATAATTCAATAATGGAGCCAATGATGACAAGAACTCATAGTCACTGAGAATTAGGAGACACCAACATTGCGGTCGACAACATAGACTTCAAAAACCACATGGAACTAGACCCCTTCACTGACTATATCTGAGACTCCCACTAGATACATTTCATAATGAACCAAAAAATCAGGGTGGCGATCCCTATAAATTCCCCATCCCAATATTAATAAAGATGTTAAAATGTATGTTGAATGCTTGGCTTCTGGATGATTTGATTGTCAACCTCCGCTGACTTCTCAGAGTTGTAGATATACTGATAAAAAATCCTTCAATTAGGTAATATACTAATGAACATCCAAAAAAATCATGTGCCACACATAAGTTACTTCATGTAAATGATCATATAAATGTGATGGACCCTAAAAAGACATGATAAGAACAAATCGCATGTCTTCCAAATCATGTGAGACTCAAATAAATTGATACTAAATAATTCAAAGGTCTTCACAACAGAGGGTTTGGAATCAACATTAAAATTATAATACTTTAGTGAAAACAAACTCGCTAGACCACATGTGCTTCATGCGAGTCATCCAAAGACATGCGAAAATGCCCAGTCATATCACTCGGATATCATGATGCCTAGACAACATGCTATCTGGGACACATGAAGTCCTTCAAAAATGTGAAGAACAGTCGTATGGTTATCCCAAGGACACCGCTTTGATATCGTAAAACCCTATGGGTCTATCATCTGAGAATTGTGATGAACTTTATATATATCGTCTAAATTTTATAACTGTATTAACACATATTAGTGAACTCTTGCAGTTTCATATTGGCATGAAAAACCAGATCTCATGGATCTGTAAAGGGAAGTTAGATCAGACCCGAAAAACCCTCTAGATATGATGTTCATGTCTCATAATTCCCTCTAGGTATCTAATTTAAGACCCACGATGCCCCCTAGACATGTTAGTCAGATCTCAAGATACCTTCCGAATATGTTATCCAAGATACATGATGTCCTTTGAGTCATGTCATAATGATTCTTACAACACTGTCCAAATCTCTTAAGATGAATCTCGTGAATGACACCAAGGCACGTCAGTTGGGTCATGCATCACTCCCATGAAAAAAGTTATCCTGGTCATGCGATGTCTTCTAGGAAAAGTCAATTGGGTCATGCAACACCCTCCAGATAAGAAGTCCATATCAATAGAGAATTCTAGTGTATGATAACAATTTATTTCATCAATGTGTAATTCATGAACAATATTACCAACTAAGTGTGTAATCCCCAACATAAATAGAATTACAATGACTTTGATTCCTTCTATATTTAGGAAACATAGGCCACCTCTCCCCAATGCTTGAGATCCATATTAATCCTCTAGGGAAATCCTAGATTCAATGTCCCTTCTAAATATCAATTTTGTGGATAACATTTTATCCATTTTTTCTCATAATGAACATGGATCATATGGGATAATGGAATTTCAATGATCATAACATATGCACTATAAAACTCTAAAATGGTATATGGAACCCTCAGTTTGTATGACCTAGTATAAGTCTTATTGTGGTGACTGTAATTCCTACTATAACCAGGATACGTAGGAAGTCCCTCTAGGACTCAAGTATGAATGTGTCCCATAGTGCTCATGAAATTCCATTACACATGAAATTAAACATCTCTGGTCAAATGGACTATGTGGTTTTTGATTACTTTGATAATAAAGATACGTAGTATGACTTATAATGGCCCAATACCCTCATCAACATATTAATCAGTTCATTACATGGAAGCACATTACAAAGTACTTCGTTATATGGATTCATCATATAAGAAACCACCCATTACTATAGACAGTTGAAGAATCACAACTACATACAGATGGTTTCACTGAGGAGATCCTAATCCTTTTCACATGAATAAGAATTAACCTATAGTCATTTTTAGGGTAAATGGTCTCATATTGGGATTTTGAAGAGATGAACAAACATATATTAAATCTATAACTGCATCCCAGAGTTGGAAATAATTCCCCACAAAAGGGTGTGATGAGAACAACCTCCCATCATCTCAACCAAAATGAGTCCCCATGAGTCATTGGGCCTAAAAACCTAGATGAACGCTGGACTTTAGAATGTAAGTCTATACCCAGCTATGGATGAGGGAACTGTTTAGAGTTTATAGGTGACTAATATATGGAAAAACCCATTTCTATGATTTATTGAGGCCTTAATAGTTCCCTATTAACCAAAACCATCAGGGGATACACATTCCATGCCATGAAGTCCTAATGAAACAAAAATAGTTAACTCGAGGTGAATCATTGTAATAAAAAACGATAGGGTTATAGTCCTTCAAATAATTTTTTTGTCAACGTATGCAAACAACCCTGAAATTCAAGACATTAATCCCTTAGGAATTTTTTTTTCGAAAACCCTATACAAACAATTTAGTAAGGAACACATAAATCTGGACTCTTATAAGTCCATCCTCATTATGAAAAGTCCACGCAAGCATAATGGCCAATATGAGAATATAGGAGTATTATGTTAATCACTCATATATGAATGAGCATTTTTATTACTATGACATATAAAAAATTGGTGACTTTGTTCTTTGTTGTTTTTGTGATTTTAAATACATCTCTCATCGATAACATCTCTACTCGAGGAAATTTCTTCATCATCTAGCATTTTCTGTAGTAAATCATCAACTACAGTGAACCCCCTCAGGTCACAAAGCAATCTCACATACTCAAAAACTCTAATGGAAAGTGGAAAATACAATGTTCCATGAGTACCACCAGCATGGTATGATCATGACCATGTAATATTCCCATGATATCATCAAGGCACACAGACGGTAAATCTAAATCCCACATCAATGGTAGTTGGTAAGATAGGAGCCCTCGTCACTAAAACCAATCCCTTCGGGAACCAATCCCTAGAGTGAGAAAAAATTCATATTTTATATTCGATAAATTTGGACTAGGAAGAAAGATATGGATCCCCTTCATTTTAACTGAAGTTTAGGAGGGCACCTACAAACTGAAATCATCATCCCTATCCCACCAATTCTCACCAGTCACCTACTGTGAGTGCCACCCAACACGTTTCCAACTATGACACCCATGAAAGGGTATAAAGGAAGACTCATAGGTGGAGAAAGGTACTTGATTTCCATGGTAGGGATCATATATCTACAAACACTATTGATTCTCACCGATATACTCTAATAGGAACCCGCATGCATGTTCATATCCCTACAGACTCAAAACAAGTATGTGGTCATTTTCCTGCCGCAATCATTGGGGAGGTCCATATCCCTACACTAATGCATGATGTCCATCGATATAATCCAATGGAATAAAGAGTGTAAAGTTTGAAAATATATGTACTTCAATTTAAGATATCCGCCAATAGATAATGGAGAAAAAAATGTGTAGGCTTATATCCCTACACACATTTTTCTAAAATGTCAATATATTTTAGCAATAGTTGAACTACTCTACTGACTTATTATGGCACTATTTCAGACAAATGGAGAGGTTCATAGACCTATCCCTATAGCCATGGAAACTCAACAATCTTATCATCATGGAAAAGTGGTTGTACCATAGCAAGAACACATTATTTCCCCCACTTGGGAAGATTATCATTATATTAGGATGATGGGTGAGGCATCAGACTGGGATCAGAATCCTGTTCCAATAGGGGATCACTAGGTGAGAGAGGAACACACCATAGGATAGTGGCAAATGCCTATCAAAAATTTCAGGGTCATATTCCAATGTAATAAAATCAGGATCATATGCCCATTCTTATCATGGACAACCATGTGAGAGGGGCACTAACCTTAGAATAAGCTCATATTCCTATCGATGAATTCTAGCGACAGACTCCAAAGGCCCAGGATCAGGCATATATCCTCTTTGTAGAGAAGGATCACCATGTGATAATGGAAAAAGACTTATGACATACTCATATTTTTATTAGTGACTCCCCCTATAATAATCCAAGAAATCAGGGAAGAAATGTACATTTTCCTACTTATGATGACGAACGACTGAACCAAAATCATTATAAGGAAATATAGGAGGATTCTCATATTTCTTTTCAAATTCCGAAGGTCCATCAATATATTCTGGAAAGGAATTCGTATTTATACCAGGCTCATATTTCAATTCCAACTGAAGCTCACTCTGTGAGAGCATTACATGCCTCTAGGATGACTGGAACTCCTGCCAAAAAAGACACACGATTTATTCCAAAGGCTGATGATCAGGCTCATACACTCATCTTGATTGAAGATCACCATGGGAAAGTGCCACATTCCCAAGGACAGGCTGACACACCAATCAATAATGATATATATTATTGTAATACTCGAACAACTTCTCAACAGTGGGATCATATGCCCATGAAAGTAGACAATTATATTCAAGTCCCAGAAACTGTTACATAGTAGGCTCATATCCCTACTGAATCACAAAAGGAATCTTATTATATTATAACCATGACACATAACAAGGACCATATTATTAATCAATTCAACAATAGTTTCCTTGATGTTCTTCAAGACACATTCTCAACACCACAAGGGTTCATTGACTATTCTATCAATGTAGTAGCAGAAGAAATTCATTACCACGATATTCCTTCTTTTGGTATTGTGGATATGGATAATAAGTACTATAATCCTAAAATCAACCATGGTCATCCTCCCCACAATGATATTTATCATGAGAAATCCAATTATCCATTTTTCAACACACCTCAAAATAGAGAGGTGAACTGATCTCTAACACCATCATATAGAGAGGTTCTTAGAACACCAGGGTCAATGGTATGTAGTTCCCCATCAACTTCTAGCAAGACTCTACTCATGTTAGTAGGAATCCATAAGATCCATATTCTATGGTCTTCTTGGATGGAGGTGTGTAAATTTGATGGAGAGGAGACTATAATTGACATATGGATAGAGTTAGATGGAAATAGACTCCACATCATGTTCTAGGCCCTCCATATATCAAGTTATGAGACCCCAGATGAGCTATAAATGGATTGCATTCCATACATATTCCAAAATATGTGGGATACTCATTACTGACTGAAGGATCAATATCTACCTTATTAAAGATATAAGTGTCACCTTCATAAAATAAAGATACATTATTTTAATCTCAGTCTACGTACTATTATCACGGCTTGTGATCCAAAACCGGATAAGAACAACAAAAATCTGCAATACGCATACCACCATTTTATTGTGAGGCTTCAACAGATGATATCCAAATCCAATCTATACGTCTATATTGAGGTACAGGGAAACAATGAAGCATTTCACTTTTTTACTCCCTTGTTGTAGAATTACCCCTCATAAACGACACCATGAAATGTTATAAATTTTGACGAAATTAGGTTTCCATGTAATTTCTTGGATTATTAGTCACTGCAACAGAATTTCCCTACATAAATGGTGCCCAGACACCATGGATGGGGAGAGAGGATTGCCAATATTATCTCAAAATGGTCCCTTGAAGAAAATATGAGGACCTACCAAATATAGATATCAATGTTTTTATTACCCAAAAAACTATCTCTAACAAATAATTATCACCATGGGATTCCATCCCACCCATATCCTATATGAGAAAAGATCCACAACATCACATAGACCATAGGAGAAACTTCCATAGAAGTCGTCCAAGAGAAGACTCAGCACCCTGGGCTAGGAGAATATCTATATCTTCCTTCACACCTCAGATAATCAATTCCCCAGATGATAAAAGACATAACCTTGGCATTCGTAGTTTTTCTTTAGTCCATTGGGCTGGGGTCATTTATATCTCGATCACTGTTATTAGGTTCACTATCACATATAATGACCCTAAACACATGAGCTGTGATTCTAGATCACCCCTACCCCACTAGGATGGGGAAATCAATACCTTCCTGACCATCCCGAGAATCATCAATCACTCAAATATTGTAATTGGATCCTCCAAAATATTACCAATCAATGAAAATGGCAGCCCCACATGACCCCCACCCCATAGGGATGGGGTCATTTTCTTCATCAACAACGCCAAAAATAGGATCAGTTTTCCCCAATTTCGACGGAAGAAATCAACTTTCGACATCCCACTTGTTCCCTTGACTATAAGACAAACCTCTTTTGGCCGGGGTTTGCTAAAAAATTATGACCAAAAACTCCCTCAAATTCACTATTCATTGGATGATATGGGAGGAGTTTATGTTAAAGGAAATTAGACCCCTTTGGGGTCAAAAGTCAATATGGCCCAATAATGTCATGGTTCCAAATAACAACCCTGATGGAAGATGTGAAAAATCAATTTTTTGTGTAGAAATCAATATAAGAGCCACCATTTCCTGATATGCCTCTTTGAATATCATCACTATCAACATGGTTAGCATTGGTCAATACACATATGAATAATACCTTAAAATTAAAAATGTATCCCAGGAGGAAGGAGATTCGGTTGCACCAAATGAGATTGTGTGGACCCATAACCAAAGAAGGATTCAAAATTAGGCACAACCGAATAACAAGTATCCACCTCCCCATTAGAATACTATAAATTAAAAAGGAAATGACCCTACTATATAACATTTTACATATATAGAAGAATAGTTTTCATGATATGAGTGTTAAATAAAGGCTCTATGGAAAATAAATTAGAAGATAATTAGGAGAAATATTATTAGTGGGTATCATCTTCACCAAGAGACGAATAATTTACCTCTCTCAGAATATCTTCCCACAAGATTGGTATCTGAATATCAGGATGGATCATTATCTAGACATCTAATCTACATAAGTGATTAATCCAAATATAAAAAATACTACCCTCCATTGCAAAAATATCCTATCCTTTTCTAGGGTAATCATTTAGTCATATGAAATATTGAGGATCAACGGGAGATGAATGTTGGTCCACCACATTGAACCCCACCCAATTAGAGTGGATGAGAATTAGCTAAGACAGTAGTGTCCCATTAGTTACTTAATGCCACTGAATACATGGATACTCAAATGGAATCCATGGAAGGGAAATGCACTCCAGTAAAACTTGAAAGGAAGCCATATCCTGAATGTGTGGATGATACTCCACCATGACCCAACTTGATCAACCATGTAGTTTCTACTTTTAATGGTGTAGGTGTCCCTGAAAAGAATCTCACACACATCGTATCCCAAAGTGGTTTATTTATGGTCCATTGAGATCAATAAGTGGAGAAAAACTTTGGTATTTCATACAAACTCTGATATGGCCATCCTATTTTTTGGTACCAAATTCTTCCACATGGATCTATTACAAGATGGGAAGACCTTCATTATCAGTTCCATTATCAGATTAGTTTAACATTAAGGGAAATGAATATCTTCATCCTAATGAACTACAATAAACGTGGGAACAAGAGGGTGCCATGTTTCATAGTAAGGTGGTAAGGTTTAACCTATTCGCTCAACATCCCCCTCTGGTAGGAGAAACTGCAGGAAAGCTATGCTGAAAATATCAAGGATGACTTACAAAGACCATTAACCCTCATGAAATATCTCAGAATGTTCCTAGAGTTTTCTGAAATGGAAAAACATCTTAAAGAGTTTATTCAGCAAACCCAATATGTTTCTTGACTCACAACCATAATGAATGGGAAAATGATATTTACATAAGAAGCTGCATCTGTCAATATAAATCCCATAGTGGTGCCCATCCAACTAACCATGTATGATCTAAACCACCCATCATATCATTCCAAGTGGTGGAAACCACATAATTATCTTTGGTAAGAGGTACAAAGAAATCAGGTTCACCCTGGATTTTAGGAATATATGAAAAAAGTATACTCCATCTAGAATGAACAAGTCCTTGATTATTTCATTTCATCCATGGATAATAACCTGCTCAAGCTTCTATAGCCTAGAGGGATTAATAATGTCAACCTCACACATTTCCTTTACTACTATCCTTTTTCACAGAAAGTTGGGTCATAATATAAAGAACTAATTTATCTTTAATGACCTCCTTCACGTCATGGTCAAATCATGATAAGTGATGCTAGAAAACTCACCAATGAAGGTGTCTTTCACAAACATCAGCTTGTCCAAAGAGGTGGAAGGATGGAAGAAAGTTCTAGCCAAGAAAACAAAAAAATTTGACAGCTGAATGTCTCAAAAAAAAGTTGATCGAGATCATGCCGCTCTGAAGGCATAATTGAAGAAACTCACTATTGCTCCACCATCTAAGAAGGATATGTATGATGTGCCTCCCATGAGAGGGAATGTTCACCCTAATCAGGAAGGGATAGAAGAATAAGGGTCATATTCTACTTCAAATCATGGCCAAAACCATATATATTTCTTCCCTACAACATATATAGCACGTGCACTACCCCACCTAAAAAAACCCTCATCAGACGAAGAGATCATCTTTGGTTCTCTAAATGGGAGACAATTAAAAAAACTCCTTCTCTAATGATGAATATGCTCCAAAATAGATTTTCCTCTTATATAATTGAGGAACGCAAGTCCTCATACTTCTAAGATAAGGATGCAAGAGACAAAATAGTCAAGGTCAAACTCAATATTCTATTTATATGCCCATGGAAGACAAAAATGAAAATTAAACTCATGGTAAAGTGCTTCAGCATGCTTATATAATACAAGGAGGTTCCTTATATCCCTTCTACATCCATCTGTGTCTATTTATCTTACATGACTACTTACATGGGGTTTAGTCAGATCCACCATGGCAATGGGGAAGGAAAAAATAACATGTGTCACTCGAAGTAGATACTACATCAACCTCTACAAAAACACAAGGTTCATCTAAAACAAATTCTCTATTTCTTCAATTGTATTCACAGGTGTAGCCTTATATTAATAAGCATAAGAATTTGGGAACAAATTATGATGTTATGAAATACCTATATTCTATCCAAGCCATGATCTTAATCCTCGATACAGTCCTCCATTCATAAAAACTCAGGGAGGAACTTGTTTAAGGCCTCCATATCCCACAATAATTCGAGATAGAAATTACAATAGTTGAGGTTCATCGAGTGAATAATATGTCCTTAGGATAACATTTCTCTATATAATTCATTGATGAAGATCAATAAAAGGCCATCCAAGGGCACATTAGACCTTTATACATTTCAAAAAAAACTCAATAATGTCAATGTCCTGAGGGTGCTAATTGACAATGGCCCTAGGATCAAGCTTATCTTAGTTTAAACCCTCTAACATTTAGGGAATATTAAAGGAGACTTATCCCATATAAAGTTGACCATCTAGGAATATGATAAGCATGAGAAAAGACCTCTTGGGAAGATCAAGCTGAAATTCCAATTTGGAGAACTCACATCTGACACCGAGTTCATGGTAATCTAACAAGCCAACACATATAATCTCCTTCTTGGAAGGCTCTAGTTCCATATCCACCTAGCAGTACCATCAACATTCCATAAATGTTGAAGTGCCCCATCAGTGACATGGTTTACATACTAAATGGTGACAACTCTCTCTTCTAGACTTGTGGATCAATGTATGTTAACATATATTTCTATAGGAATGGTGGAAAGAAACCAATGGTGGATAATGATATACAGGTTTCACCTTCAAATGGCTTAGGGAACACCCATATGGACCCATCTAGCATGCTTATTGGTCATTATGTGCTCCACATTAACATGGTTTAAAAATCATATCTAACCCTAGATGTCCAAACCTATCATGTCCTAAACGAAAATGTAAAATATTTTTAGACTTGGCATATCACCACAACAACTCATATGGAAAGGGAAGATGATGATATATCTTACAATAACCTCCCTCACCCTAACACTAATGAAGAACCCCCCATGTTACCATCCTCAACTAAAAACGACTACATAGACTCAAAAATGGAAGTGAATGAAGATGATCTTAGAAATACCCCTCCTGCATTCGAGGATGGTGTCTCCACCACTAAAGATGAGAAGAGGTAGATAAATTTGGGAACTAAAGTAAACCCACAACCTACTATGATTAGCTCCACCATTCCCCTCAAAGGGGAAAAGATTTACGTTGAATTTATAGAGAAGAATCAATATGTGTTCACTTGGAACTATAAATAAATTCTCGAACTGAATCCACATGTGGCTATGAACCACCTTGGACTGCACGATGATAATTGAGGCTTCAAAAAGGAAGCTAGGATAATGAAATTATCTTATGAAACCAAATTATATGTGGAATTTGATATATTTACCAAATCAATCTTCATCTGATAACTGCAATACTGAACATGGAATTCCCACATTATCCCCATAGAGAAGAAAAACATGCATATTAACATTTTCATTAAATTTACATACATTTATCAACATTTCTTGAAAGCTGGTTTACCATTATCGTCTATAATGCTCTTGATTGATGAAACAGTTGTCTTGAAAGCCCATTCCATCATGGATGGGTACTTGGGTTACACTCAAATAAAGATGGCGCCCAAAAATGAGTATTCTACTACCTTCATAGTTTCATATGAGATTTTATTATATTAGGTCTTCCCTTATGATTAATGAATATTGGAGCAACATATTATTCCACAATGCATCTAATCTTTAAGACATTATTGGGAAGGATATACATGTGTTATGTTGATGGCCTAGTAGACAAATCCTGACAATAATGCTTTTACTTGAATGATATCCAAACAATCTTAGACAAGATGAATCAACATCGTCTAAAGATAAATATACTGAATTCTTCATTTGGGGTAATGCCTGGAAATTTCTTAGGATTTTTGGTACACCACCATGGTATTGAGGTTGACCCAATGAAGACTAGTACTATTTTAGAAATGTCACCCCTAGAAATATCAATGAACTAAGGGGAATCTAAAGGAACCTCACATTCATTCATAAATTCATAGCAAAAATGGATGAAAGTGATCTTCCCTTCAAGAGGATAATAAAAAAGGGAGTCACCTACTAATGGGACAATGAATATAAAAATTCCATTGAAATTCTCAAGCATTATTTTCTAAATCCACTAGTTTTATGCCTCTAGTGGAAGGCAGGCAACTAATCATATATGTTTCATTAATGGAATTCTTATTAGGTTCCATACCCACAAAAAATAATGATATGGGAAGTGAGTATAGTATCTAATACCTCATATAGATGATTCCATGTATTGAAACCATATATTATGATGTGAAAAAGACCTGACTTTCACTCATAATTTTGGTGAAAATGTAGAGGCATTACTTGTAGCATCATGAAGTCCACCTGGTCCCTCGTGTTGAAAAAGTTATGTAAATCCGTGGACACCCAATGTTTTCTTGGAACTTAGATCAATGGGTGGTCATTGTGTAGAAATATGACATTAATTTTGTGCCACATAATCCAACAATAGGTCAATCCTTGGATGATATTTCTCGTTGTACATCCTTCCCCAGAAAATACACTAAATGATACCGAGCTCCCAAATGAAGTCTTTTATGACCATAACACTTCCTCGACATGGGAGATGTACTTTTACGGAACCTACCCAAGCCCTATCCGCACAATAATAGAAAATTATAATCTCAATCAGGTTGGAATAGGGATTGTATTTGTCTCTCAAGATAAAGAAGTTATTCCTAATCTTTCTCACTATTCGAAGGCTGCACGAATAATGATTTTGAGTACCAAGACCTCATCACTAGATTGGAACTAATACTACACCAACACAGAGCCTAATAAAATATCATAGGGAACTTAGAACAAGTGATAAATAAAATCAATGATGAATATTTCATTAAATATGAAAGAATATCTGCTCCTACTAGTGACATCAGGGGATTGATGGTAGAGTTCCCATTTGATCCCACAACATTATATTAAATTACCATAGAATGATAATGCCAACAACTTGGATAATGATGTCATAATCCAAGATTAATCTGATCAGGAGGAAGAAACCATCCATATTATAGACTGAAGAATGGTCTGATTGATCTTCATATGCGATATGGAATAAATCAATTAGGTCAGCACCTTCCCTGAGCATGACTAACCAATGGAAACCCCTGGATGGATGAAGCCCATAATTTTTTATCTCAAATGTAGGATCCCCTTAACATATCATGGTGGATAAGAACATATTAAACACTAGGAAGTAAACAACACATATAAATATGGTTAAAATCAGTAAAAATACCTCTACAAACATTGATTTGATATAATTATCCTTAACTGAATAGATGAGGAAGAAATTTTCTCTATCATCAAATAAGTCCTTGTAGGCTCCTGTGACACCCATAAATCTAGAATTCAGCTCACTTACCAAATCAAGAAGATGGGGGTGTTATTGGAATACCATGATATATGAATTCAAGGAATTCAATATGAAATTTCACACATTCTAGATTCATGAAGACTTCATCCATTGGCCCCCATAATTGCTACATATAGCTAAATATTCTTGGCCATTTATCCTTTGGGAGATGGTTGTTGTGCGGCCTTATCCCCTAGCCTCCATGAATAAGTTCATGTACATCCTTACTACTATATGCTTCTTTTCCAAATGGGGAGAGTAAATAAAACTCAAGGAAGAAAGGAAAAATAATTTTATAAAATTTGTGAAGTCCCATATCATCACCAGATTTGGAGTCTCTCACACAATAATGACAGTCAATAAAACCACCTTCTATTTCATAGATTTGATGAAGTTTTAATGGGAATAAAATATCGTGTCTATTCACTCATCTCATTATCATGCTTCAGAAAATGTTTAGATAGAGGACCTCAATATGACTATATATAATATACTCCAAAAGATGGTGAATAAGGATAAATATTCATGGACCGTTATACTCTTCTTTGTTTTATGGGAATAACATACCACCATTCCTACTACTACAAAGGTAATTCCATACTTTTTGGTGAATGGGTCTGTGGTATTGTTACCCATAGAGGTCTGGTTACCCTCACAATAAATTTCCATTTTAAGACATTTCCCAAATGATGAATAATTGCAAAAGTGGAAAAATGAATTAGAATGGTTAGATGTGAATAGGTTGCACACACTGCATAATCTATAAATCCATCAAAATCAGATAGCACATGACTTTAATAAAATGGTTTCACTCTTTTCATTACATCTAGAAGAACAGGTGCTGGTTCTGAGAAATCCAATTATTCTAGGGAAGAATCCCCCAATGTAAGATTCCAAACGATTGGGACCATACATCATACATATGGTCTTTCTCAACAGGGAATACTTGTTGGACACCATGGATGGGGAGCATGTCACCCAACCCACAAATGTGAGATTTTAAAAAAAAAATACTTTGCATAAGATATCAGCAATGGTGTGCACATCAGTGTAAGTCCCACCTCTCATCCTAACTACCTGAAGATATACTTTACATGTTCATCCTAGCATCAAGACATTAAAATGCATCAAATGTTTCATCCTGGTTGCAAGACATTAAACTCCACGACACCTTTCATCTTTACTGTAAGAGGTTAAACTGCACAACCAATGTCCTTTCCACATGATGTAAAACTGTATGAATTTGTGATGTCCAACTCTATTCACACTGATTCACCTACATGCATTCCTCAAGAATTTAAACTATATGGTCTTTATGGAACTAACTATGGATTGATTCTCAATTTCAATGAGATAGACAGGGATGGCTCAATCCTATATGTTGGTCCAGCAACTACATGATACATGATTCCCATATTGTACACCCTACTATCTCTATACTTTACGGAAAACCATGTCATTCTTTGTTTATAAATCCATGCATAGCTCATGTGAGATTATGAATTTTGGTAAGACATATTCTCACAAGCAAGGTGCAAAGGTACCAAACATGACCACCAGTCCTTATTGTTTGATATTAAGCTACACAGTTTATATCCTTTCCAAAATATGTAAAACAGACCGGTCCTTCACAAACTATGTGCGGTTTGATTATAATTCTCATGAGATACGTAGGGATGACTATACCTTGATCTTTGGGACCAACCACAACATTAAAATTTATTCACGTTATTCTACCTCCTTCTTCGGCACATGACGTTAAAATGCATGAAATATGAAGAAATACATGTGGATTAATTCTCATCCTCACGAGATACATAGTGACACCTGGATCTCCAATCCTGGGTGTAGCTGCAATGGTCAATGAAAATAATGTCAATCTCTATGTAGGGGTCATACCTTCATCGATTATATCCATTTCAAGAACAAAATGTGACATGATTTCTATCCTAAATGGATATGTAGGGATGCCCAAGTCTCCAACTTTGAGCCTATTCCTTTTGAAAAAAATATAAAAAATCCACCTCCTTTCATATAGGAAAGGCCAACATAACAGACTCCTTAAAGAACTACATGTGGCTTGATTCTCATCATCATGAGATACATAATGATGTTGAATTCTCTGTCTTCAGTTCCAGCAGCTACATTTCCACTCTTTTAAACCAGTTCTTACATCCTTACCGCAAGATTCCAAACTGCCTGCAAGTACATCCTTACAACATGATGTTAAAGTACACAATGGAAAGCACGTCCCCACTACATGACAATACAATGTGCAAACCATCTCCTATTTTCCATTCCTTATCAAAGGACCATAAGAGACTTACCTTGGTCAACTAGAGTATGGGTTAGTTCTATTGTATTTCAATAGATCCTCAAACCCAAAGACCAAACTACATGTATTAAGCACCTCAAATCACCATAAACCATCCATGGCACTTAGAATGTATATCCATCTTCAAATGTCTCTTTTTATGACTATGCATGAATATTTATTATATGCGCCAATGGCCATCACCCAAATGTGTCACTCTACAAAAAGAACACATCAATCCCTGTGGGTCCTAAAACCTATACCCCAGCACTAAAAACCATAGTGTATTTGAAATACACCCAATATGACTATCCCATATCATTTCTTCTGACCTGATAAAATTCAAGCCATGATATACATCATCTCCATCTCCTCTAAGAAAGATGTCGGATTTATCTTGACCATGGAAGTTCTAATTAGGATTTTCTGTAACATATCCCTTATTAGGTTCATGTGAGTCATGAACATAAAATAACATCATTTTGGGTTAAATATGTGTGACCTTAAGTTTTATCCAATAATGTTACAAAACGCAAGACCTTAAACTGCTAACAAAAGATACAAAAAACATGTCAAGTCAAACACCCAAAAATGGTGACTTGAGAAAAATCCAGGTGTCCACCCGATAAACTCATCATCTTCAGACTATGGAAAAAATCAGGGTGAAAATGTAAATGGAATAAAGCTCATATTTTATAATTTTTATCCCTATCAAAATCCAATCTATGATCTCTAGACCCACTAATCTAGGAAAAAGTTATAGTACTGTATGTCACATCTCCCTCTAAGGAGAATGTGTTCTCCATGTGGGGAAAAACCTTTAGGGTGTTCAAACCCTGCTTAGGTATTACATTTTCATCCAATCATACACTATGATTTGGGTTCCTAAAATCACCATAATCCTTTCATGGACCTTAGAAAGGACATCTAGCTTCAAGTGAACCCTTTCTTAATGATGAATGCATGCTTATCACTCATGCATATGAACCTATCTTCGTCAACCAAATGAGTCACTCTAAAAAAAGGACATTCCAATCCGTGTGATCCTTGACATCATTCTGGAAGCACTGAAAACTGTAGTGTGTCTAAACTACTCCCAGCATGAATTTTCCACACCATTCTCATGATCAGGGCTATTTGGACCATGGTTTACAATCCCTCTTCCAAAATATCTAAAAGGATTCAACATAATCATTGTTATGTCATTATGTTTTGTACCCTTTCTCAAGGATTGAATGTGGCACTCCATTCTTGATCCTTTTATAGACCACAAACAGTGCATAAAATCCATGTGGCATAGATCTAGAACTTCACATAATGACATAAACTGCACTATGGTTCCAGAACCTTTCCTAGATAGCTTTCATATCATACCCAACTTCATCATCTAATTGTTTGATTCTTTTTAAATATGTCATATCTCTATGAAATAAGTGGAAATAACACTTTCGTGGCCAAGATATCAATGCATAAGGTTCCTCACCCACCAATTTAAAGAATCTACTCCTTGATATGAAATATATTAAATCCTTGCGACCCCACTCAACTCCACAACAGATCCTGACACCTCAAAGCATTATGGGTCATTCCCGACATGTCTTCCCCATACCATGTTCACAAACTCATGTGTTTGGGTCATTTTTTATATCTCCCACACTCCCAATATCTAGGAGAAAATAGGGTCCATAGTATTTCTCCATATAATATATTTCCTTCCCTAAATCTTTCATAGACCTTGTATAATAGTGGTGATCAACATTATTTAACCATGTTATCAGCATATAAGTGTTTTTTCTACCAATTAAAGTCATATCCTCCAAGTGGAAAAAGAACTCCATTCCTTGTGATCCTAAGAAACTCCACAATATAATTTAGAACCACATAGTTATTTGAGTCATCCCTGGTCTATCATACCCATGTTCTGTAAGGTCTGATCTAGAATGCCTGAAACCAAAGCAATATTAGCTCTGAGCTAAAAGACCCTAAAATAAATTATCATTAGGTCCAAGCTGAAGGACCCTAAACTAAATCACCATTAGATCCGTGCTAGAAAACCATATAAAAAATAAACATTAGGTTTGATCTAGAAGAACCTAAACTAAAGAAATATTAGTTCTGAACAAAAATACACTTACCTAAAGAAAAAGTTGGTCCCAGAAAAAAGACCCCAAAATAAAGAAAAATTATGTCCAAGATAAAATTCCTTAAACTAAACCGACATTAGGTATGATCTAAAAGACCTCAAACTAAAAAAACATTAGGTTTGGGCTGAAATACCATAAAATAAAGCGTTAAAGGGTCCATGCTAAATGACATTAAATTATAGTGAAAAATATCGGAGCTAAAAGACCTCAAACTATAGTGACATTAGGTTCAAGCTAAATGAACATAAAAAATCACAATAGAAATTTGTTCTATTAGATCTCGTATAGATCGCTATACGGTCTTAACATGTTCGAGTGGCTCTACCCAATAGCTTATCACCTTTAAAAAAATTACTCACCATTTAGGAAATATACCCAACACAGATGATCCCCCTGAAATACATTTTATTTCATGATATCTGGAAGATATTATCACTAAATAATATTGTGAAAATGGGAATTAAATGAAATATCTTAGAGGAAATATCTAATAATTTATATATTCAACTCTAGGAATTATTTTTTAGTCAATTTAAAGTAGTAGATTAGTATCAGTGGAAATTACCAAAATGACATAGTAGCAAGACATCATATACATTATGTGGGGAGGGAAAATAAATGGTATTATAGAAAGTTAAAAATGTTCATCCATTCATAGTATAAAAATAAGGGAGGAATATCCAAATTTGGGAGTCCCTTCAAGGATTCATAAAAAATATGTTTAAAAGTTGAGTCATAAAAAAAGACAATATGAAGCACTAGAAAAATTACTAAGAGTCTAGTCAGAGGCATCAATTAAATTTTGGAGGGCCACTCTCCCCACTTCTTCCACTTCTTCCCGAGGACAGAGAGAATCGACAAGAGTATTCAACCCTTTGACCCTCCTTAGAGTGGTGGACAATGCAGTTGATGATTCTAAAAGGTTAGTCCTCATATGAGAAATCATCTCCTTATACCACCGTACCTGCACACTCTAAGAATCCATATGAGCATGTCGTTCAGATAGAAACTGAAAACTCTTCTAAAATATCTCCACCATATTCATCTTATATTTAACCAGGAAGGCCCCATTAAAAAAATTTGGTAGATCCCTTTAATATGTGCCAAGTCTCTTCAGGTCAAGATGATTTGTTGCATGATTTTATAAAAAGGCTACTAGTTGAATCCATCTTTCCTTATGTCACAAAATAACTGGAAATGTAATTCCACTTGGTCAAAAAATATTTCCTTAGGGGTATTAATAATCTAGATTTGAATCCACTCCCATATTAGTCTATGATGTCACTAAGCCTCTGTAGCTAACATGGTTGACATGACAGAATGATAACTGGATATTGGTATTAATGATTAATTTAGAGAAGAATCCTCATGTGCTCTTACCTAAATAGAATCATCATCCATATCCTGTGATGAAAGATTAAATTATTCAATGGAATCAGTTTCATCGTATGTGTTATCATCAATCAAACTAGATCTCTTTCTCGATGTCTCATCCAAATATTTGAGAGATTCAATCGTGGACTCTAATTAAGGAATGAAGGATGTGAATGGAATGTCCACAAAATGGAAAAATAGATTATTACACCATAAAATTAAGCTATTCTAAAGCCTTGGTATAATCTAGGTTATGTAATGTAGGAGAAGCATTATCATGTGGATGAATAATCTCACCCTCACTGTATTCACGTGCTAGAATCCTCTAATTTTTTTGGATTACCCTAGGCTATCGCTGTCCTCTAATAATGATGAAATTAATAGGGGAGAAACTTTGAGTGTAACTAAATTAAATAGAAAATAAATATAATGTATTGGGCTCACAGATGACTAGTTCATCTACACTACTTATGAGAACCCCGTCTAGAAAAGAGATAATATAACATTTTCATTAATAGAACTGCTTCCATTGTCAATAATAATACCTTCAGGTGCACTAAAATTAGCGATGTCAAAATTCCCAGGTTGAATCGGTGTACCTATTACCTCATCCAGTCTTAGGCACATAGCCTCAACCCCATAAATGTATAAAAATCATGAGTGGGATATGGAATCCATGATCCTAGAGGCGTTGTAATATTCATAATAATGTAAATCCACTCATATCCAACCAAAAAAGAACTTGAGAGGATCATTGATCTATTAAGGTGTACTGCCTTGTGGAATATGACCCAAAATTTGATAAAGGCGTGAAAGAACCGGTACTACCAAGTTAATATTCTACCCTTATTCAAGTTGTGCATCCTTCATAATCATGCTAAAATAAATTTCTGAACATGAGTCCCTAGCAAGGAAAATACACCCATTGAGGAACATAGCATGAAATCCTGCCAACCTATGGTTCAAAGAAACTTATAGGATCACACAATATCCTCATGAGATATAATCACCCACCTCCAAGATGGCCCAATATGATCCATTACTATCATGGACTTAATGGAATGGGAACATATGATGGAATATGGTGGTTGGACCAAATCTACTACTACAAGGAAGATACTGATCCAATCCTTGAAAGAAATATGTGAGTTAAATTTTAGCTATTTATTTAATTTATTCCTTAAAAATAATAAGCATATCCTTCAACAGAATTGGGATCTATAGAAGGCCATCCTACAGATCTACCATAGGGTGAAACTAATTATACATATATCTAATGGGAAGATTCACACCCATCTAATACGAGTTTCATAGGATGATTCATAGGTTACTTCGGGACCATTCAAAACTATTGCTACCAGGGAAACAATATCCTACCACATCTCAAAGGAGGTTGGTCTAGCAGTATATGAGGAATTGAGAGATCTATATGTCTTCATAATGGAGAACACAATATATGTCATTTGAAAACCCCAAAAATCTTCTTTTAACCTGAAAGGTCCATGACCACTCATTAGAAAATTTACACCTGTAAAGATATATGCCGTTTTTAGTACCATAAACTACTATAGTTATTAAAAAAATAATAAATATACTTGAATATTTCTGGCCAATAGGTTTCTGGGTGAAATAATGACCGTTCAGACCTTGAGGAGAGTTGCCCAGTAGATAAGACGAACCTTGGGATTGAGATGTAACCAGGTGACCATCCTCAATATTTGTTGTCTGAATTCAGTCAAGAGAACTAGACACCAGCATGATGGTTGATTAAAATATGAGGGGTTGTGGGAGTTCTATCATCATCTAGTGAACTAAACATGTACATAGGAAGTTGACGAGATAAAGGATAATTCTGAAAATCAGATGAAAGAAACCTATTCAATGTTTCATTATCAGCCTGTATTTAATATCCTGGATCAACATTGTCATTCCTAGAAATCCTGGACATTTGATTGGATGTAGCTGAGGAACCTTTATGAGAACTAGAATCCATCTTAAAATATGTAAGTGGCACATTTCAGAAAAAGAGAACATAAAATATTGTACAAAATAAGGGCATGCAAGTTTTGGTGGAATGAGGTGCATCAGAAGACTAGGTAAGAGATTTGTTAACTACATAAGGAGTTTGTGAATTGCCTGATCTCTAGAGGAATAATAGGGCATATAACCCCAGAAATGCGTCATGCCATCAGAATTAACTCCATGATGACTCATGATTGTGTGACTTGAACAAGGTCACGTGATTGTAAGTGATTGAATGACCAGACCAGTGGATCACACTAAATCATTAATACAACCACAACCCTAATATCTGATGTCTGAGAAATTACCAAATTATTATTTGCAACTTGGTCAGATGATCATCTATGTAGGATATAATATATTGAAATAGCTCTAATGAAATAAACACAGGGTTCATACTCATGAATGGGGATCATGATCAAGGTGTGAAGCATAATCATACAATAGAGGTACACGATGAAGGAAATGGTTAGAGTGCTATGGATAAGGGGTGGCCAATAGAATGAATTACTCTTTACCGCATACATATAGAACATTTTGGGAAATTCCAAACATCATTTAGTACACCAAATTTCACCTCGGATTCCAATCCATGAAACCATTACAGACTTGGGTGGGAATTAGTTTTCCTCATAACCAAGCCCTTGTTCCTAAAAACATCACTCCTAAGGGGGGATTTGTTGAATCCCTCAAAATTTGCATCAGAAATATCATAAAGGAAGAAATATCTGAACATGGGTGTTACCTTTCCCATCATTATGAAGAAGAAGAAACTTGCAAAGCACATGGGATTCTAAATGACTTTTATTCTATGAATATTTTAAGGTCATATGAGGACTCCACACATAGCACATAACCGGTTGAAAATATCATCGATCACCCTTCAACAAACCTTCCATCTCTTAAAAAGGCCCTCCATACATCCAATGACTACATGGTGACAACTAAACGAGCTCCCCAGATCATACTGAATTTCATTGGATTGTTCCCAACAAACCATCTAAAATCAATTAACAATAAAAAAAATGCAAAGGTGGAGTCCCTAAGAATTCGTTATGATAAGTTGATTTATCACTGATATGAAGGAAATAATTTCTTGATAATATCAGAGTAAACATGTTTAATCACTAAAATTTGTATAATAAAACAATGCTGATAAAAAGGGATAAGGTGAAAGGTTCTCGAGATCAATGAAGGACATGTGACACACCCATAGAGACCTGTAATACACCATGAGTCCCTGGGATTATGTCAACATCATCTCACGAAGTCCCATTGGCTTATCAGCCTCTCCATATGAAAGTCCTTATGTATTTATAGAATAAACTACACATCCCCTCTAGTGATCAAGGGTAAAAATAGATTTTTATATGAAATTATCACACACCTCCACATATCATACATTGGTAACCTGAAATATCACTAAAAAATAGTGTAATTGTTCTTGAAATTACTCATGAAACCTTGTATGACTGCCAAAATATGTCACATTAAAAAAAGGAAATAAAAATTAGAGGTAAAAGGCACCTGAGGTCATAAAACTATTGGTACAAGCAATGGAATTCTGTAGTGTGACCCACAAGACCCCCAAAAAAACCTTCCTTATCACATGGAAAGCCCTGGACAAGTCATAAAGCATATTACAAATGCCTTTTAACATGAAATTGTAACATGTAAAGGCTCATGTACCTGTAAACATAGAAAAATGGAAGTCCTTTGACACATCTTAATGCTTAAATGAGCCTCTATTAATTAGATATAATAAAATAATGGATGCATTGATGAGTGGAACTCATAGTAACTAAAAATTAAGTGATGCCTTAAGAGAGTTCAATGATAGTGATTCATGAAAATTCATGGTTCTAAACCCCTTCACTGACTCCATCCTGGACTCATTCTAGACAAACCACAAAAATATCAGAACAACTGGGGTGGATATGCCTATAAACTCCCAACCCCTACATGAAAGAAGAGGTGACCACACACGTTGAACATTTGGGTTCTGGATGATTCATCTCTCAAACTCCATGGACTTCATGGAGAATCCTATCTGATGATCAGGAAGACATTAGACAGGTAATATATCAGTTAACAGTAGGATTAATCATGCACCATAGAAAAGGTACATCACAAGATCGTTCATAGATGACCAAAGGACCGCTAGCAAAGAATGTGGAGAACATATCACATCTCATCCCGATCATTCGAGTCTCAATGAAACTAATGTTGTATAAACCTAAGTCCTTCACAACACAAGGGTTAGAACCAAGACTAAAAGTGGATGAATTAAGAGGAATACATACTTGATGGACCTCATGTGCTTCAAACAAGTCATATAAAGACACATGAAATCACCTGGGCATATAACTAAAATTTCGAGACATCCCCTAAATATGATATCTAGGACACACAAAGTCCTATTTAAATGTAATGTAAAGTCATAAAACTCCCCTGAGGAAACCACTTTCGTCTAGTTAAAACCTACGGGTCTATCACCCATGCCTTGGGACCTCTCTTCTATATATCGATTGACTTATATAATAGCATTCACACACATCAAGAAAGTATTGCAGTTTTATGTAGGCATGAAAACCATGCTATCGTGACTCTCTTTGGGAAAGTAAATGTAGACCATTATACCATCCATACATGATGGACAAGTCTTGAGATTCCCTTCGGGCAAGTCATTTGAAACTTGTTTTGCCACCAAACATGTTAGTCAGGTCTGGTAATGCATTCGAGGTATGTTTTCCATGATAAGTGACATTATTTGAGTCATGTCATTAATAATATTGTGACACTATCCATATATGTCAATCCTATTATCACAAATGACACCATATAATATCATCGGGGAAATATGAAACTCTCATGTACAAGTTATCCAGGTCATTCAATGGAATCAAAGACAAGACAACTGGGTCTTTTGACACCCTCTAGACCAGAAGTCCAAATCAATAAGTCATCCTAGGGGTTGATAACATTATCTATCCTCTATGTATAAGCCTCAACCAATAGTGTGACCTCAATTTTAAGATCCAACATAAAAATAACTAAAACACTCATATTTCTTCCATATTTAGGATACTTAGGCCATCTCCCACGGACGTTCGAGCTCTATATTGATCATCCTAGTAAATCCCATCACACAAGTCCCTTATAAAATGAAATTTTCTTTATAACGGTCCATCCCTTGTTTCTCACAACGAGCTTGGAAAAAATGGGCTTCTAGAAATGAAATGATCATAAAATTTTATCTATAGGACTCTACAATAGTACATGGAGGCCTCAGTGTGTAAGTCCCTATATAAATCGAAGTACAATGATTGTGATTGCATCTATAACCAGGATACATAGGATGTTCCTCTGGGACTCGATATTGAATGTGTCCCAGAGAACCCATAAAATTACATTTCGCATGAAGTTAAACATCATGGGTCAAACAAACTAAAAGGGTTTTGATTCTTGCGATAACCAAGATACACATGAAAAATAATAATGGATCAATGCTCTCCTCAGAATATTAATCACCTCCTTACATGGAACCACATTCCAAATCACTTTATTATAAGGATTCATCATATAAGCTACTTTCCATTACTAGATAATGTTGAAGAATCTCAAATACAGACAATTGGATTCACTAAAAAGACCACAATCCTTTTTACATATAGAAGAATTAACCTATATTAATTTTTAGGGTAGCCGATGCCATATAGGGATTAGTAAGAGATTCAAAAACATATCGTAAATCTATAAGAGAGTCCCATAGTAGGAAATAATTCCACCACAAGAGGGGGATGATCCTAACCCCCATACTCTTCACCAACATGATTCCCCAAGAGTCACTAGTCTAAAAATCCCAGATGAACTACGACCTTTGGAAAGAAGGTCTATACACATCTTTGTATGAGGGAACCATTGAATGTTTATAGGTAATACAAATAGATGAAAAACCACATGTATATGATTCAGTGTGGCCTTAAAAATTCCCTCTCAACCATACCATAAATGGATACCCATTCCATGCCACAAAAACCTGATGAAATAGTAACCATATATCTTTAGTTTACTAAACACAAAAACATTATTTGGGGATGATTTCTGGGTCTTAAAAGGACTCATCAAAGTAGATGAATCTCTTTACAATATGTCACATACCTCCATTAATAATCATTCTATTCTAGATAATAGGTTATTATTGTATACCAATAGAATATATATTTTTTCAATTTTGTTATTCATTTATAAATTCCATAACTATAAAGAATATTTGAATGTTTGTTTTTATTTTTTCTTGGAAAATTGAACACAGTTATTTAGTTATAAATTTTTGAATTTTTTCAATGTGAGAATATAATTGATGGTTTATTCAATTATTTCATATAAGGGATCATTAAAATTCATTTTTGTATAAAAATACTTAATTATATGTTGACTAATAATTAATCTAAAATCAACCAGATATAGCCGAAAAAAATAACACTGTTTATGATTTTCAGGTTTCTTCCCTTGACATATCATATTATTCTATATATAATGATGCCCATGTATCTATTAAGAAACAAAATGATTCAATTTATAATACATTGATTCACTAAAATTAATATTCTTTACAATGTGTAAAATACATTCTAAGGAATACCATCTCAGTTAAATATATTAGATAAATATATATATTATCCAGTTACATCATGTTTAACATTGATGGAGATGGTATTAGATATATTAACCATATAAGATGTGGTGAGTTCATCATATATTAACAAGGATTCATTAATGGTTGTTTATTTAATTTAATTTTTAATTTTTAAGCCATTGAAGTTGAATTATTTATTGTTATAATTGTAATGAACTATTCTATTATATATGGGTATGACTATATATGGATTTTAATGGATTCGTATATGGTAGTTCATATAATGAAATAATGCATAATGAACGACACTTAGAAGACATTTTATGATTTAATGTAATATATAGACTCCATGAAAAGCTTCTATGTGATTTTCTCCAACACACACCAATAGGGGAACAAAGTCAATGATGTACTATTATAATGGGAAATAGAGTGCATTGAGTCTTGTTTTTCTCTTACTCGATGACATTATAAAATAATTTTTTACTGAGTTTTGGACCCACATAAGTAAGATAAACTAATAGTATGGATAAATATTTTTTATTGAAAAATCTAGTTGGTTAGGTTTTATATAATTAAATGTAATCTATATTAGACCATATGTCATCTCTCAAGAATAATTGATGGGCTATGAGTGTGAATTTCAATTATATTTTCAAAAAAATGAACATGGAAGTGGGGGTGGGGATTAAATGATTATTATAAATATAATAGATTAATTTAAATATTTTAATAATTGATAGTAGATGAGGATTTTGAAAATTATTTTATATGTCTATGATCATTTTTAAGTTAAAACATTGCTTGAAATGTTCATTTTTCGATACTGATAATTAGGTTTTGCAAAAATCATTTGCTATAGTGTGAACTTTGATCTCGGATACCCACAAATCCCCTAAAATGATGCACATAAGACAAAACCATCACATAAAAATTGGTTATTAAAGTTACAACCTATCATAATTACTTATGGTCTTTAAAAGAACAATAAAATATCACATGATTGGGAAATAACATATAAAACCCAAAAATTAAAAAAAAAAATCATTTTATTTGATAACTCATGTATTTTAATAAAATATAACACCCCAGAATTTAAAATGCAGATATTTTAGAAAAAAAATATTTTTTTTCATATCATTGGATGCCTGTAACCCTGAGTTTAAATGAAACATTACATATTAATAAAATATTATTTTTAAATTTAATAGTTACCATCTAGAAATTATAATGGTGGGTATGAATATGAATAATTAAATAATATAAATATACAATTTATACGCATTAATTTGTTATTTACTCATTAGAAAAAAAATATGAATTTTTTTAATGAATTTTTTTTATAAAAACACTTTTTTTTTTCTAAAGAAGAACTAGTCGTTCTTTGTACAAGTAATTTAATTTGTTTTCGGATTTTATAAAATTAATTTGAAAAATTAAAAATAAATTTTTAAATTAATATTAAAAAAGTTTCTAAGTGTATATTTGTGAGATTTTTATGAAATGTTTAATTTTTTGATGAATAGTGAAAAATATAGAATTTTAATTGAAAACTACCATTGTATTTAAATAATTTATAACATTAAATAAAATTTTGAAATGGTATTAAAGTAAATATAGATATAATTTATATCTATTAATAAAATTTATGTCATTTTGATAATTTTTATATTGAAGTTTGATAGAAAATCATTATAAACATTGAGACTTTTTATCTTTAAAAATATACTTTCTCGTCCCGTCTACATGATTAATTTTAAATCAAAATTTTACAGTTATATGAATTAAATTTGTAAAATTTTGTTTCATATTTTGAATAAACAAAATATATTATTTATAGTTTTTTTATATTAATTTTTTACCAAAATGATTTTTCAATGTAGAAAAAATTAGCTATCACGGTTATGGTAAAAATGGGTTTTAAGGGGTTAAAATGTAATAATAATGGTAAACATGACCAATAACATTGTGTAAAAACTAGTTTAGGACCATATTTATACTATTATTCATCTAATAGTTGATAATAGAACACTTTGGACCCATTTTAAATATGAAAAACATTAGAGCATTCAATTATTCTCAAAAATACAATGTGTTTCCTCTTCCCCTCTTATAAATGGACACCACATATCCTCTTTTTTAACACTTTAAAACCATTTTGGATAGGAAAATACCAACCAAAATAACTTCTTAAATTACCTCCACTAATCCTAGAGACCTTATTTTGGGCATAAATCTAACACATGATGACTTTTAGTGAAAACCAAAGAAAGATACTTGAAAAAGGGTTAACGTTATTAAACGAGAATATTCATATTATTCAATTCTTTTTAAAACAACATGACATAATATCATAATTATCTTAAATATACTTGGATGTTTTTTTGTTAAATTCATGATATAATAAATATACACTTCCATAAAATGCGTTAAAAAACCATCATTCATGTGTTTGGTGGACTACCTTCTTGTGAACCGATGCCATTCATTTTTTCCATTACCATCATTAAAGGTTGAGTGTGATAATGGATATAAAGTATATATGTGATATTTTTAAAATATTTATAAAAATTTACCAATTATATCATATATATATAATTTACTTTTTTGAGGAGATATGATGACACCTCTTGTGTGAACGGTGGACTACTACCATGCAAAGCGATATGATTTGTCATTTACTGACACTTTATATGGAATTTTGGTTAAAATTCATGATTATATGTATTAACAGGGAAAAAATTATGGGTTTCATGAAATATTAATCATTATTTCAGGATAATATATATCATATTCTTTTATTCCTTTTTAGTCACTTAAATATGATAACAACATTTGTGTTTGTCTGGATTACCGTCTTCATAATGTGATGTGACTCTCTTTTAATCACCACACAGCATGTATGATATATATAAGAATATTTAAAGAAATAACATGTTATATATGATATTATTATCACTCTTTATAGTAAATATATTACTTACCTTTTTTCAATAATGATCATTATAAAATTGGAATGTTACTTATGCGCACGTGCGACCTACAGTCTCCTTGATCATAACATACTTCATTTTTCATAAACATCATTCATGATTAGTTATAAACTTATAATTGATTTATAAATATTATAATTATTTAATGATTATTATTTTGGAGATTCTAAAAAATGTAATATGTACAAGAACCAGATCTTTAATGAAGAAAAATGCACATGAAAACAAGGGAATTAACACTTAGAACAATGAATCTAATGACTAGTTTTTCATGAATGATAGATGAGATGATATATAAATATTATATATGACATTATAAATTTTAATATGGTTCTATTGTATGTTAATAACATATTTAAAACCACTATATTATATGTTAAGTCATGTTCTACCAAAAAGAAGCTTGAGGTAAGAAATTTCATATAAATTTACATTTCATTGAGACTTATTTGTTATTATAGACCAATTCACTTTTATTAAGTGTATATAATGAAACAATGGCATGTAATATAATGAATCATTCATAGTTAAAATTATTTTATGTATCAATTCTGATTATTTAAACAAATGGTATTTGACTTGAAAATTAGCAAGTGGTAAAAGTTATGCTTTAATCTCAATTTATTATGGGATTATTATCCTTATTAGGAAATTTTCACTTTATTATGATAATTTTTCATTAAAAATTAAATTATCTTATATATATATATATATTATTATATGATAAATATGATAATATCTTAAATAATATACCATTTTTACGTATATTTTTTACTTTTAATATTATTTGATTAACTATTTAAATATTGATAAGTCTGTATTCTTTAATCATTACATATATTTTTGGATAAAGAATACTGTTTCAAGAAATAAATAGATTATTAGATAAATGTAGATTAATTTTTACTTTTATTTATTGGTGGTTTATGACATTATATTACCCCTTAATTAATTGATAAGTTAAATAAGACAATATAGTTAGAAAAACTAAACGAGATTCTACCTATAGTATAAAATATCCTATTAATGCTAATGATAGTATATGTATCATGTGTCAAAGAAATGGAATACAATAATTAAGTTTTCCCTACACTAAAAATATTTTTATTATTATCCAATATATTTTCACATTGATGTTATATTTGGATATATTTCATTCTTAGTTTATGGATCAAATGGCATGATTTTTCAGTTATTTAAGTTCCTATATTGATTGTGCATTATCTATTCATGTAGTGATGTTATTTAAAGGAATTATGTGGTTCTTTATTTAGTTTAAAGTTTATTATACATATTTATTCATGATAATTTCCATGTGACATAACACTTATTTAGAATTTGGGGCTCAACATTTTTTTTTTTGCATTCCCAAAAATATGAAGAAGATATATTTAAATACGTTTCAAGGATGTGTTTCATTTTCTATTGTTAAGTATTAAGTTTTATTTTATTATTACGATGTAAAATTAATATCTTGTATGTATCTAGTTCTCTAAAACTATAAAATTTATCGGTCCATTAGGATTCAATCTTTTGTATCTCTTATAATGTAATAATATAAGTTACTTGATCAAAAATACAGGGGGTCAGGGTTGTTATTGTTAATATCAATGGGAGTTTAGAAGAAATCCCAGGAACATGATTTAGGAAAAATTATATTACTAAAGATAACACTATGATAGAATTTTAGGATGTTATGTAAGATCATCATAATGTTTATGTATAGAATAAATTATATGGGTTTTCCAAGAAATACATCCTTGGATGGATTCTACAAGTGGACGAATTTCTAAAAAATATTTACCTAGTAGTAATAACTATGAAACTAGACCCTTGGGCTAAACCTGATCATCACCAGATGCATAATAACGGTCCTTAAATAACACCAGTTCTGATACTTCACGATGATATTCTTAAGATAATTTACATTTTCTTTACAAACCACTAGGGTTTGAAAATAAATATATCCCCAAAAATATATAATTATGATTATCATATTAGATATTCATAAATTACTCAATTTGTGTTATGTATTTCAATAGTTGTTGGATTATAAAATATGTTTCAGAATTATATAATCTAATTTATAATATTTAATTGAATATAAATGGAACAAAGAATACAAATGAGTATCAACACTCATGGATTATGTAGAGATTTCCTTGACGAGGAAACTAATACAGTAAATATTGGAACTGAGAAAATTACTGCTATCTTAGGGAATCATAATCATGTTATGAAAGACAAACTTTTTCGGATGGAGAATCCTATTCTACAATGACATTATATTATATTTTATTTCTTTGTGCAACAAAATCCCCCATCATTTAGTGGGACTACAAATCTAATGAAATCTGAGAAATGGATTATGTATTTGAACGGATTTTTGCGGTGTTGGGATGAAGTGAATAAGAAAAGTTTACACGTGTAGTTTATTTACTCAAACACCAAACTGATCAGTGGTCATCGTTGATCTAGAATAATATGGGGGAAGTGGAAAACGTACAAATGGATTAGAAATCTTTTAAGGAGGAATTCTTTAACAAATATTTCCCTTATGAGTAAAAATCTTCGAGGAAGAGAAAGTAACATAGTTTAATGAAAATAGAATAGTTCTTTGTGGAGTGTGAAGAAACATTTAAAAAATTTTCTAGGCATGCTACGAATTACATATGAAACATGGAGTGTAAGATTGGTCCTATAATTTAAGGGATTAAGATAGGTATCTGAAGGGAATTGATCTAGAGAACATTTTATTCATATGATAAAATATTTTTTTTCTGCTATAAAGAAAGATAAATAATTATCCGAGTCTTATAGATTCTAAGGTAATGAAGTGAAGAAGATGACATTAGATAAAAACATAAACAGAGGGAATACGAGAAAGAAAGATTTTCCCCCATGTGATAATTGTGGATAGAATCACACTGATACTTTCATGAATGGAATCTGAGTTTGATATAAATATATAGAGAAAGGCCACCATACATGTGAATGCAGTGGAAATAGAAAACTGAAAATTTATAATTCTTCCTCTAATGAGATGGGGAACTGTACAAATGAATTCCCTCAGAGTCAAGGGAATATATCTCAGAAGAAGCAAAGGGATAAAGTTCAATCTTATGTTATTGATAAACCCAAAGTTGACTGATAATGTGCATGTATTTAGATTAATGAATTATGTCATTTTATTATCGTATCAGTCATTTCATAGTTATAATAATTATGAAATTTATAAGGATTTTAATTCAATAATTTTTAATTTGGGATTTGAAAATGTATGGTGAATGGCTACAAGGACCAAGAAAAATGATTCATTGGCAATTTTAATGTCTTAGAAAACAAATTATTAACTGTATGATAACCCTTAATATGTTCTTAATATCAAGATAATGAAGTTTGTATAAAAATGATTGATATATATAATGTAAATTTGATACTAAAAACTACCTTCAAATTTAAAAATTATTTTTTGGACATGTGGTTTATGCTTGATGAATTTTACATCATTTTTGGATTTATAGAATATATCCAATAATCATGGTTTTAAGTAAGGAATATGGAAGCATGAATGTTTTAAAAACATTTATTTTGTAATTTAGGTTATTACCATGTTTCAATAGAATAAATGATCAATGTATTCACATGTTTTTTATGTGATGATCAAGAGTTACTTCATGAGGTTCTGGGGATCAATTGTAAGCTCATTTTGTATATTTAGTGACATTATTATTAAATTTTTTTGATATAAATCATTTGTAAGGTTCATAAAGTTAACCATTTATGAAATGGTTTAACTTTAACTTCTAATGTGGTTTTAGATATTAATGTATTACTTCACCATAAGAATATTTATGAATATTGGATAACCTGTACGAACTATTTTTTATGACAATAACTTAAGATCAAAGAAATTATTTCTCATTATATTATGGATCTTATAATCTAATATAAAAAATTAAGTGTTTTTTTAATTCAAATAAAATTAATTTTTGGATGATTCACTACATGGAGTATGTGATGAAGTTGAAATTTATTTATGAAAAAAAAGGATGAAATTGTGCGTATAGAATACAAATATATCATGTATTTTTATTTTTCTAAAATTTTTAAGAGAATAAATATTCTTGTGTATTAAGACCTTTTTATCATATTGTCATTATTCTTAATGATATAAAGACCCTTTTCACACCTATTTACTTTTTTGTTTAATGGCAATTAACCTTCTATACATCACTCACTTTATTTTGATTAATTCCCTCTATAACTCCATATTAATCCTTGGCCATTATTATTTGCTTCCATACCCATGTTTTCACTTCCCACATATGTTCTCTTACAAGGGAACCTAGTCATGTGATTATTCCATATGAACACTATACTTCCAATTCTCCCTTATTAGGTATATATTTTCTTAACTTTACTTATGATATATTTTTTCAATAAAATATTTCTCAAATATCAAACCCTTTATTATCGAGATCATGTTTAAATTGTAAAGACACAATTTACATAAAATGGGGAGAATGTAACACACTAAAATTTTAAAATAAGGTCACTGTATTAAATAGAGTATAAAATAAAATAAATTCTAACACCATAATACTTTAAATATATATATTTATTTTATAATAAATTTAATTTTGTTAATATCTGTTGATGTATGCAACATCTAGTTTAAATGAATTGCAACATATTATTAAAATATTATTATCTAATATAATAGTTATCAACAAGTTATTAAAATTCTAGGTATGAAAATGATTAATTAAATTATAAAAATATATATTTTACACATGTTTATTTTTTCTTTATTTTTAAGAAATAAAATAAGAATCATTTAAAAAAATGAAATGTTTTTTTGAAAACACTGTATTTTTTTAAAATACTAGTTCATTGTGCTATTAGAATATTATTTAAAATTTAACATTAACAATTTTATAAAATTTATTTGAAAAAATAAACATAATTTTAGAAATCATCATATAATAATTTTTATAGATTTAATTTTTCATATTTCTATGAAAAAGTTTATTTCTTGATGAATAGTAAAAACAATTGAATTTAAATTGAAAAATGCATTTTCATTTAAATAGTTTATAATAATAAATTAAAATTTTAATTGTTTTTAAATTAATATAAATTCAATTTTATATCAATTAATCCAATTCATTTAATTTTCATAATTTTATATAGATTTTTTTTAAAAAAATCATTGTCAATTTGTTGGATATTTTGGGTTTAAAAACCTGTTTTCTCATCACGTTTGTGAGAATAATTTTTAATTATAATTTTACACTTATGTGAATTGGATTTTGAAAAATTGATTCCATATTTTTGAATGAAAATAATTTATATTTCTTAATAAATTTCATGAAATTTTTTTCCAAAATGAATTGTGAATGAAGTAAAAACATAATTATAGTGGTTAAGGTAAAAATGAGTTTAGCAGGGGTTAATATAAAAGACATGGGTAAAATAACATTTAAAAATTTATAAAAACTATTTTATAGAAATAATTAAACCATTACACCTCTGAGGCTCTTGAATTCTCTATTATTGACCCTTTTTTACATATGAAAGACATGAAAGCCGGTCAATTTTTTTTTCAAAACTACCAAATGTGTCCTCTCCCGCACATATAAAAGGCCACCCCTCCTATCTTCTTCACAGCTAAAAAACACATTGGTTTGGAAAATACATACCAATATAACTTTATATTTTACCTCCCCTCATCAAAGACCCCGTATTTTTTGTATAAACCCAACCCAGGAAGACTTTTAGGGCAATTTTAAAGAGGATACCTAATGAAGAGGTAACATTCTTCAACGAGAATCATTATTTTATTTCTTTATACACCTACTATAATTATTATTTAACCATGGTGATATAATAAAATTAGTATTTTACAAACACTATTATGTTTTTATAATAATTTAATGACATAAAACCATATCCACTTCTATAAAATGAGTTATGAAATCTTCATTTGTGTATAAGACAGACTACCGCCTAATGAACTGATGTTATTCATTCTTCCTTTATCATATTTTACAGTTCGGTATTATAATGGATATAAATTCTATATACATGATATTTATAACATATTTATAAATATGGAGTCATTATATCATTTTAATGTTTTTTTACATTCCATTCTGTAGGAGATATGATAACATCGCTCGTGTGTATAGTAAACTACAGCCGCACGAAGTAATGTGATTTAGATTTATCTAACAATATACATGGAATATAATAATGATAAATTAAATAATTATATGTGATATACATAAAATAGTTATTATAATAATTAAATATTTATAATTCTTTAAATATAACATATATCATTTTCATTCTTACCTTTCCAATCACATAAAGATGATAAGATCATTCACTTATGTGTGGGCTACCGCCTTTACGATTCGTTGTGACTCTCTTTTCACTACCACACCACATGAATGATATATAAAATTATATTTCAATAAATAATATGGTATATATGATACCATGATAATTATTTAAATACAATATATTATTTTAACTTTTTTCCACAAATGACCATTCCAAAATGGGAACGTTAATCACACATATGTACAACCTACAATGTCCATGATCATAACGTACATCATTTTTTAGATCCATCATTCATGATTGGTTTTAAAAGAATAATTGATGTTTAAATATTATAATTAACTCATGATTATTATTATGGATATAATAATCTATTTAATATGTGCTAGTACTGGATCTTTAATGAAAAAACACACATGAGAAAACAAGCCAAATAACACTGAAAACAATGAAAATAATGAATGATTATTAATGAATGTGTTATAATATTTTATAAAAGGATTATATATGATATTAAAATTATTAATATGATTATGGTGTAAGTTAATTAATTTTTTAAATCTAGTATACATTAGTTTAAATCATGTTCATTCGAAAGGAAGCATGAGGTTAGAGATTTTGTCTCAATTACATTCCATTGTGACTTATTTATAATTATGGACTAATTCAATTTTAGGTGGGGTATATAATGCAAATATGACATGTAATATGAAAATTCATTCATATTTCATGGTATTTTATCTTTCAATCTGAATTATTTATTCCAAGTGGAATTGAAATGAATATTACCTAGTTATAAAAGTTATTGAACAATCTCACTTTCTTTTGTGAATCTTAACCTTCTCTTGAAAGTATCACTTTCTTATAATAATTTTTAATAATAAATTAATTTATATTAAGTATATATATTTTATATGAATTATATTATTATTTTCTTATACGTATAGAATTTTTATATTAGATTATTACTTTGAATGTTATTTGATTATCTGTGGAAATATTAATAAATTTGTATCCTTTACACAATACATATATTTAATGATTATGAATATTGATTAATTAATTAACTAGATTATTCAATATACAAGGTATGATTTTGAATTTCAGTGATCAGTGGATCCCAAAATTATATAGCCCCTCGATCTATAATTAGGTTTCATGAGACAAATCAATTGACCAAATTAAATGGGTTTCCACCAATAGTTTAACAATTCTTGTAAAAGTTCTTAATAATAGATTTATCATGTTACAGAGACCAGATGTCCAATATTTAAGAATTTTCTTCATTCCAAATTTAGTTATTATTGTACATTGAATTTTAAAAATTAAAAATTATATATATATATATATGTATTTCATTCTTATTTTATTGATTAAATTGAAGTATTTTTCAGTTATTTTCCAAAAATATTTACTATTCCTTATCTTTTCAGGCAGTCAAGTTAATTAAAAAGAATTTTTGATCAGTTGTTTAGCTTAACATTTTTATTATACATATTGATTCCTGATATCTACAACTAAACTTAACCCTTATAGAGAATTTGTTGCTCACCCCTATTTGTTCCCTTTCCTCATGATATGAAGAAGATATCTTTTAATGTATTTCCAATGATGTAGTTTGTTTTATGTGTTTGTGTATTATGTTTTATTTTATTTTTAAATATTAAATTGGTATTAGGAATGTATATATATTATTCTTCAATAATACTACACTGATCGGTCCTTTGGTATATAACACATTGTATCTATGCCAATATAATAAACTAAGTCATCATATATAGGCTTATGGGTTATGTATTTTTATAGAATATGATTTTTATGTTCTTGAATATGAAGAATAAAAATCACACACTTTAAATTATTTAATGATTTATTTTTATATAAATATTGTTTCAGTAAAATGAATCAAAATCAGTAAATAATCTTTTGAGAGAATAATTCCAAACCACAATATACACCAAAATAGTAGAGAATTATGTTTCATAACTCCCACTATAAGTTTCTAGCTCCCCCGGAATGACTATCCACTGTTTTACCCAACATTGAGTGGAGGATGAATCTTATGGGTCCTTTGACTTAATCATTTACTACCATACGAGAATAGGGATATCCAAAGAATTATAGGTGACAAGAGGGATACTTTTTAACTCCATAATAGAATCAATTAACTTATCATTTGAGCTTATAAATGAGGTAGCCAAGGTTACCTTTTATAGGAAATGTGGAAGGTTGTTTTGTGACCATGAAATTTTATGATACCACTTGTGACTTAGTTTTGGACATGTAAAAGACCTAATATAAACTTTTCAAAAAATATTAGAGTTATTTAATAGCCTATTGACACTCTTGCTATGAAATTTATTGACTAGTGGACAATTATATATGGATTAATTGATAAATTATTGTTCTAAACTCTTAACTTGGATAAGAATCTATTTTCTAAGATGATTAGTTGGTTTGGGGACACTAATGGATGAATTTTGATTGGGTGTCTTCAATAAAGTCACATCCCAAACAGTTTTAGATCAAAACAAAATATTTTAGCCCAATTGGATTAATTCCCCTAATTTTGGGAAATAATGGACATATGTTCTTCGGATTCCATACAGTTCAGATCATCTTTCTTTTACTTCATCTAGGTTCCTCCAAATAACATATTCCCACAAAAAAATATTAAAAAAAATTAAATTTTATCATTTAATAATAAAATAAATTTTATATTATATTCAATTTAGAAGTTCAATTTATTTTTAAATTTTTTATTTTTAAGAATAAAAAAGTCTATAGTAGTGGTGTAATGGTGATATAAAATAATGAATCATGATAAAATCAGTCCCCATATCAAAATATTTTTAATCTTTTTCAAAGACACATTTCATGAAATGATTCGTGATGATATTACATTATCTATGAATATTTATCATCAACGTATATTCATTACATGATATAATAAAGAGTAAAATATGAATCAAACCCAAGAGTTAATCTTACTATACTTGGAGATGAGTGTATCCCAAATTATATTAGAGAAAAAGTAAAGGAGATTTATGATACTACTACTAGAAAGGAATTCCAAGTCAACCTTGTAACTAAATCTCTATTTATGTGTGATAAATATTACATTCTATTCTTTCCAATTTATATACCATTAATATATATTATTTTAAAATTTTATACTTGTCAGATTCTAACAATAGAACATGCTCAACATCCTTTACAATCAAATTTCTAGACCTGCTCACAAAATAATTTACAAAATTCAAACCTTAATCTTCAAAAAATTATATCTCTATATGTATACACTTCAACACTACCCTTAGTATTTATTGTGTTTTTTTATACTGCGGGTGTAAAAAAATTAAATAATTGATACACATACACAGTTTATTCTAGTAAAAAATGAAACAAATCATTCATGGAATAAACATAGGAAAATTTCATTTTGGAAAGCCGATAAAAATTAGCCTAAATTATATTTACATTAAATTATGTAATAAATATTAACATATAATGGTTGAGTTCAATGATGTATAAATATGATAAATGACATAATTAACCAATAAAAATTCCCATATAAGGTAAAAATATGTCAATGGTTTTTTAAAGATACAATAACTTATATTATTGAAAAATGACCAATTTTACTAAAAATCACTACAGAAATATTAATTTCATGCTCAAAATCACATGACATCAGTGAAAAAAACTTTATTTAAATAATAAAACAACATAAAATAGGGAATTCTTCAATAATTTAAAATAATTGATTGGATTTAGTGGGAAAAAAAAATCAGTATTCAAGCATACAAGTGAATAAAATAAAGAAGAGATAGGTAAGGTAAAAAATACTATAAACACATGAAAAAGTAAAGAAAAAAGATGTCAACGAATCTTAAAAAACATTAGAATGTGGGTAAACGTCAAAATACCACGAAATAAAAAAAATATAATGAGGAAATATAATGAAAACCTTAAATAACCTAGGAATGTACCGCACACACACATAGTGTGTAAAGTTTTCTAATGTTAATAAATATAATGTGACCATATGGATAAAACCTTTTTCTTATCCTTGGTAGGTTTGTTCCTAAAGATAGAGTTCCTCTAGTGATAAATCTAGTATTGTTATTTTAAATTGCATCAATTAATTCCCATTGAATGTGAATTATTTTTTTTGTTTCTTAATTTTAACCTACACAACACCAAATTGAGGGTAATCAATAGTAGTATATAAACCAAACTTGTGGGAGAAAATATTTCATGGGTGAGATGTTATTCATTCATTGAAAATTTGGACCATATAACCAATATAGAATTTAATAATAAGGATGATGGGGTCATGGGAGGTGTTACTTATCTCTTTATATATCAATGAGATCTTATGTGAGTCTCTTCTCATTTACTCTAGCTATTGAATCTCAAACATCCTTTGAGAACCGGAACAAGAATTATTACAATTGTTAAGTTTAATGAACTAGTAGGACTTGTTATCTATCTCAATAGGGATGTGAAATCTCTCTCTAAAGACTAGAAGATAATGTGATAGTCCAACGGTATTTTTGAAGTTAATACAGTAATCCCACAATGAAACATCTAGCCCAAAACACTTATATTTTTTCAGATTAAATCCCTTTTTAAATATTTTTTAAACACGGTATTTAAGACCCAATCTGGACCATTGGTTTAGGGATGATATATTGTATAAAATCTAATAATGATGATAAAATGATACAAAAGTGACTGAATTATTTTGTTGAATAACTGAGAACCCAGGTCATTGATGATGAACCTAGGAAAATACAATCCCATATAAAATTTGGGTTCTAAAATATTCCACAACATTATTTGATTAATTAATCATTATGGATCATTCCTATACAAACTTTTACACATAATGTATTACTAGGAGAATGCATATGTTTTTTAAGGAATTAAGAAATCGATCCATAAATTCAATTCCTTAAACATTAAAAATTTCATGGAAAAGTAAAGGATATTGTGAAATTATAATATTTTAGTTAAATTCACAATACTTTTACATGTAGGTAATGATTTAAAAAATCATGGGATTTATAAAATAGTTTTAGACAAAATAGACTAGAATCTAGGACCTCGTATGAAAACCATTGGGGAATGATGTTCCCCCTATAAGAAGGAGTGTGGAAAAACATAATTATGGACTAAAATTTATTATTGAAAATATAGTGCCTAAGGAATTGATCACTACATGTGCACCAAAGGTAGAGGTTTTCAAAAATCATCCAATGAGACTCATGTTATAGATGAGAATATTGATTTTTATTGAAATTAGAAGAAATTCAAGATGCTACCAATTAATATAAAATTGTCTGATTTTAAGGAAAATCAACTTACACTCTGTACAGTTTTTCAATATAAAAAATTTCATTTATGGGAATATAGGGGAATGATTAAATTTCTGAGGATATAAAGGTCTGAATTATATTGTTAACCACCACATTATATATGAAATTTTTATCCGTAATTTCTTTATTAAAATCCAAAATGAGGGTCATCCAGTGAGTGAGATCTCATTTGGAATATGGTTTATTAAGAAGATACTAGAGGGATGCATGGTCAGAGAAAATAATTAATTTTTACCATTAAATATATGTACTGAATTTATCAATTGAATGAAATAGAATGTAATTATTTTTGGTTATGGTGTTGTTTTCTCTGGTACGGTCTAGAGTGTGAGAGGAATAATAAATGAAATATAGATATTAATCATCCTATTATGATAAAACTGACCCAAATTCTTATTTGGAGGTGTTACAAAAAACATTAAATTGTAAATACCACTAAGGTCATTATGTTACTATGGAGATGTGAGTTTCCATTTCAATTTTTTTAAAAACATCTCATAGTTTTTATCAAACCCAAATTCATTTTATTTTGTGTAGTCATGAGATAAGGAGTGAAATCACGCTAATGTCACCAATTAAATGATGACAAAATAAACCATGAAATAGGATATACCAAACACCCCACAAATTTTAGTGGATTAGTATAGAAGAAATAATGTGAAGCTTTTATTTATTTACTTGGACATCATCCCAAGAAAATATAATTCTAAGTATTATACCTTGTCACACCATGAAATGAATACTATTTTAATTCAATAAAATATTATTTTCTATACAATGACGAAGGAGAAAGTATAGAATACTCAAAAATCATAGAAAGAGAACAAAAAATATTGAAACAATCTATTAAAACATCCATGAAATTATTCAGGTAATCTGAAAAAATACTAACAGTGCATTGCTAGAATGAACCCAGATTATTATACAGACCAAATGGAATGCTTCTATATGAAAATTTTTATAGTGAATGTTGTATTTTCTGTATCTTCATGGGAAATAAAGATCTTAAAATATCTAATATATTGATCAATAATGTAGAAGTGTGACTTTACTATTATCCTATCTATAATCTGATCAATTAAAACTAATGGGATTTGTACTTCATGTATACTGGTTTAGTAAGAGATAATCAATATAGAAACCTCAACTATAGTACACATGGTGGGAAAAAATTAGTTTCTTTAATTTTTTATTTCCATAATTCATGTTTTCCTTGGAACTAATGACACTAGATTGATCCATTGGATATCAGATATGGGATAAATGGTTTTATTAGAAAAAATGGTTTCCTCTTTTTTGAAAAATTCATTTAGTTTTGGCTTTAGTCAACATTGTTAATGCCTCACCAGTTTGGCCACATCATTTAAAAATATATGATCCATGTAAATTAATGGTATAATACTTTCAATTATATTGTGTTTTTATAAAAATTATTTTCAATACTCTTTTAAATGGTTTAGTAATAAAAATTCATTCTTTGGGGGGGATTGAACTTTTAATTTTGATAGAAAACTAGTTTCTATTCTCAAGATATGAATATTTTAAATTTTAATGTAGTGGGTATTGTTCTAATTTAAGGGGATTTTGAACCGGTCAAATTTAAAATGAATGTGGGAGGTCACTAATATCATTTAAATACTCAATGTTTACATCCTACAATGAGGAGTAATATTTTACTAAATAATCAATATAATCAATGGTCATTATATCCTCTATGGTGAATAAATATTAAACTAATGAATATACATGACATTATTCTAAACCATTATAATATTTAAGATAGGAATCAATTCCAAGAATGTATATCAACAATTAAAACTCAAAATATGTACCATTGGAATGAAAATAAGGGGTTTCAGGTGAAGGGAGTACCTGAATACAACTAACTAAGGGAGATCAATTATCATCTGAGTGGTGATGCATAATAACATAAATGTAAAAGTGGACACTTTCACCAATAAATAATTTTATAATAAAACATTGTATAAATTAATTTCGGGTTTTGTAGTTTTTAGGGATGGTTTACCAAATATAATTAGGGAATATCTATTCAATAAACTAAATACAATTTTAGGTACATTAAAATATGGAGGAAAAAGAAAATCTGTAACTCTCAAAAGAACATCCTCTAACAAACCATAATGGTGTGAAATACATAATTTTTATAGTTGAATGAATTTTCCTATTGGATTCATTTCTCTAAATTACAATGAGTTGAAAATGGAGCGAGGAATCCCATTTTTAGAATCATCGAAATCAATAATAAGAATAGAAAAGTATTACTCCCCTATGTTTCATGGAATTGAGAATGTTACAAGAACATTAAATTTGGATGGAAGTGATGGATTTATAAATGGTGAAATGTTCCTCCCCAATGTTACCCTTTAATCGACCTAAAACCATCATTTTTGTGTACACATATCATTTTGGGACTTTGAATATCAATAAATTTTCTTCATGAAATTTTTCAACTGAATATTAACTTACACATTTTTGAATGTTTTTAATATTTATTTATTAAGATAAATTTTTCTTGATTTCCTTGGTTGGGTGTCCCTTTTGGGTATTGGGATATGAATGTTTAGTCTAGGTGGCCTCTTAAAATACACAAACTTTTCAATTTTGGGGTTTCTCTCTAGACATTGATTTTTCCAATTTGGATCATTCGTGATGACTGAAAAAATAGCTTCATCAGTATGGGATAACTCTAAGAGAGGGTTTATATGGCATTTATGTTGTGTTCCACTCTGAATGGACATGAGAAAAAAATTTCTCTCAATGTGGCCCAAGCCTTTAAAAAAATATATTACATGATTTTTAATCATAAATATACATTAATAAAAGGAACGTATCATAAATCCCTAGTTAATTTGTTAGACTATGTTTATATTACATAAAAGGAACAATAAACATAGAATATGTATTTTATTCTCTATATTGAGATCATAAAGTCCATTTGAGCTCCTGAAATAGCATGAGAAAACCTGAGGAATACATAAAGAAATGGGTTAGATAAGAAGGCCCCTAAAGAAATAAACTTGTTATGTAAACATAACATTTGTGTAAAAGGTATGACATGATAACATAAAATAGAAGGTTCATGACTAATTTAATGGAATTATTTCAAAAATAAATTAATTTCATAAGATCATGGAATCATAATAAATGTGATCATAACATATAACATGTCATTAAAACAAGTGTAGTATATATTCCTATTAAATATCACATAGAATAATGTGTTCTATAATGGATTATGTTTACTCCATAATCCCATACATGATTCCTCATGAGTCTAAATATTTATATAATGCATTGAAGTACTATTTGGTCACACCCATCATAAAATTTTCTTTATCAATGTGTTCTACATAAATGAATCAATTATATGGAATAAACTAAGAATTAGACATGGAAACAAAATGGTTTCATAATCTCAATTTATATAAAAATATAAAATTAAAAATAAATGAAATTGATAAATGATCATAAGGAATGTATTACCCCATCAGTGGAAGGTAGAATAAAATAGAGATATATATGAGAGACATATTTACATAATTCATAAGAAACAAATCCCATTAAAAATTATTTTGATTGATGAAAATAATTAAAACAATTAGTGAGTATAACAACCTTTTCACTTTGAGTAACATCAAAGGATGTCGATTTAGATGGAAAGTTATTTTGAAAGGTTTCTTTGAGCATTTCGTGAGTAAAATAAACTTTCAATTTGAAAATTAATTATTTGAAATTAAAAATATACTCAAAAATTAAATATTTTTAATGAAAAAAACATTCAAATATAAACGATAAGATCTAAAATCTTGAGTGGTCATGAAGGATAAAGAGTTTTATTCATTAAAAATATGTTTAAAAAATAATCTTTTATCATTTTTGTATGAACATAAAATATACCATGTTCAAAAAATGATATGAATATTCCTTTTAAATCATTTATAATATAAATGGAAAAATTTAATTTATACAATCACAGTAAAAAATTTTTAAATTGGTTATAGAAAACATTGATTTGAAAGAAGAAATATTTTCAACTCAAGAGAGAAATAAAGTCAAATTTATTTAAAAATTTATAAAATTTTAAGTACCAAAGAGAGTAAAATGGTATTGATACTTCAAAAATTAATGAATAACAGGAGTATAATAACATTAAATTGGTTTATTAAACAATGATTAAATAATATCCTTTAATGGAAACTGAAGCATAAAGAGTCCTGATTAAAATGAAGTTAAGATAATATCCTTTACAGTTTTGGTAACTTTTGAATCATAACATTCCATGACTTAAGTTGATGAATTTAAATTAAAATTGAATGATATTTTATATACTAATGATATATTATATAAATGGTCAGTATATAAAAAATTAAAAAGAAAAATAGAAGCATAAAATTATATGTGTCTCAAAGAAGGAAGTTTGCGATGAATCTCATATAAACTAAGTATCATTGATGATGGAGTCATTTAATGGGGTAATTTTTTTCAAAAAATTTATATACAAAAATAATAATGTAAAAATAAAACAATAATCAATAAAAATTAATTTACCACATAATTGTTACATAATATAATCAATGAAGTAGTTGTATAACACAATGAAAGGAAATTGAGTTAAAAAACCCATTACCTCGGGCTTCTATTTAGCTGGTCACTATTTAGGCTCCTAAGTAGTGGCTCTAAAACATTAATGAACTTATAAAATAATAATATAATTATTTATAATATCACATATGATCCTTTTATAACATCTTATTACCCTTGGTTAGTAATATTTTTTGTAACTATTTTCATGGGTGTTAATTATCTTGTTTTCTCTTACACATTTCATTATGAATGTCTGGGATAATGAACATAGGTAACATTTAAATCATATAAATAATTTTATTTATGTTATAAATAGAGTTTTTTCTCATTATATTATTCTATATAATGATTATTTAATTTTGAACATGGAGAATAATCACATTGCCTCATTGAGATGGTAGGTCGTACACACACATGAGTTACATTATCATTTCCCTAATGAGTTAAAGGGTAAGGTAGTGGATTCTATATTAATTTTATATAATTAATATAATTTCATACTTATTACATATATTCATTATATTTTACCATTTTTTATATTCCATGCAAATCATTATTAGAAAATGAACCACATACCTTCATAAGGCGGTAGTACTTCGTACACACGAACGATGTTATCATTTATTCGATGGATGATAATGTAAGAAATTATATGATATATTTATTTTCTATAATTATTAATATGTCATTAATAAATTATATAAACATCAAATTAATCTTCATTACCTTCCAAATAAATCTTATCTGAGAAACAAATCACATCACTTCATGAGGCGGTAGTACACCATATACATGAAAGAAATTATTTTATTATATAATAAATTAAACGTAAGAAGGTTTATATGATTTTATATATAAATTAGTACAATTAAATCACAATTATAATATATTAACTCTGCATAAATAATTACATATATCTATGATAAGTGGTCATTGAAAATGAATTATGTCAGTCCGTGTGGCGGTAGTCTACCATACACACAATCAACAATTTCATTTCGAATTTTAAGGGATATTAGATGGTCGTAGGTAATGAACATAAAATAAATAAATATCAGTTTATATATTATATTAATTTTATTATATCATAATTCTTTAATAATATTTAATTATTTGGAAGAAAAAAATAATTTAAAATGATCGGTTTAGGATGTTACCTCTTATTCGGAAAACATCTTTTCATCTTCCAAAAAATCCTTCCTTGGTTGGATTTAAGTCCAAAAAAAATCATCTAGGATGAGATAAAGAAACTAAAGAAGAGATCTAGTAAATTATTGGAAAACACAATGATTTATGGAAGTGTTTAATCTAGATAAATGTCGGTGGCCATTTATAAGTTGGAGGGGGACAAAAAAATTTAGTTTTTTTATGAAATGAAAGGATTACACCCATGTTTTATACTAGCCAAAAGACACAAAAAATGGACTATTTTATAAAATTAGAAATTATAAGGTCTCAATATGACCATAATATAAGAATTAGACATGTTTTGGATCATTTTTAACTGCTAACATTTTTTAACACCACGTAAACTTGTTTTTATCTTAACTGTGAGAAATATTTTTTAATATTTTCACCATTCCTTATGGTAAAAAAATTAATTTTAAATTAATATATAATAAAAATAATTATGATTAAAAACATGGATTTTTTTAAATATAAATCATTGAAGTGGATGAATATATTTTAAAATTAAACCCGTCGAAGTGTCAAAAAATGGGTTTTAAAAAGATAAACATTCAAATGATTAAAAAGATTAAAACAATTTTACATTAAAATTAAAATATAAATTGATTAAAATGATATAAATAAGATAAATTAAAATATTATTTGAATAATTTTACTTTAACCCCAATTTAAAATTTTATTTACCTTTTTAATTATTTTAAATGAAATGATAGTTTAAAATAGAAATCAGTAGTTTTCACTATTCATAAATAAATAAATAAATTCTGAAAATTCTTATAATTTCTCCCAAAGATAGGTTGGTCATGTATATTTAAAAAATTAAATTTATTTTTAAAAATATATTTTTTAAATTTGGTAAAATTTTATTTTAAAATTTTTGTCCAAAGCGCAATTAATCTCACTTTTAGAAAAATATATTTTATTCTATAACCATTTATTTCCCATTAAAATTGTTCTGATTTTATTTATAACCAATAGATAAACAATGAATTTCTTTTATAAATTTCTAAAAAATAGGTTTAATAATTTATTTATTCAAATTCACACACTCCATTTTGATGGATATGTAATAATGGTCTTGTTTAAATAACGTTATTTTAATAGAGTATCACACTGTATTTTTACCCGATGATGTGTGCATTGAAATGTATCGACGAGATTGAATTTATTTTAAAGGAAATATATCATATAGCCATGGGATGATAAATCATATTCTAATAATTATTTTCTGTTTTATATATGTTATCAAACACGACATTCCTCTTTTATAATCCAATGTTGTTGCATTCAACCCCCATAATTAAATTGCTTCGTCAAAATTAAATGTTGATCTCAGTAATCAACGTTCTGACATGTGAAAATACCATTTTTTGGAAACTCAAAACATAAAAAGAATTAATAAAAAATACTTTTTATAAAAGATAAATTAACATATAATTTTAATCCATAATATCGATTATTAGGATTCTATATAGGAGAACACTAGTGGGAAATGAAGACATTGACACAAAATAGAATAAAAACTCCCAACGAACCATAGAGAGTGATAGTGAACATTAATCACAATAAAGTGACTGATAATTTGAAAATCAAAAACCACAAAATAAATAATTTGTGATTAATTAAAATATTAATGATTCATCATATATGAAGTTAATAGGGTAAGATTTTTGTTTCAATATCCTTTTCCTAGAGTTGAGTGATTCTTTTTTAATCATGATTGAGAATACCGAAAAGGATAATTATTTGATATCATTTTATTTCATAGACATATGCCATCCTTTCATTATTCATTGATCAGTTTCCACATTTCTTCCTTGTTTATGGAAAGGGATATCCAATAAAAATATTTTTATTCCTAAAGCACTAAAATTAATTTTTAACAAATCCATAAAATACTAATTCATTACTACCATAATCTCTATTAAAACGAAAATGATTATAACAAGGTAAAATAATATCCAAAATGAATATAAATATCATAATCTATTGAATTCAATAATTACCCCTAATTTATAACATATATCATTCCTTAAATAAATAAACCCATATCCCAAATAACCTCACAATCCTCATCATGACATAGTTTATTATTCTCAAATATTATCTCATAACATTTAAATTTTCATCACCAAAACAATAATATCATTATTCCCAAATGATATTTGAAATTTCACCAAAATGATATATATATATATACTTCAACTAAATGAAACATCCCCTAAAATATCATTAGTCACCCTAAAATCAAATAACATGATCCTATAATTTGTTTCCAAAAATCAACTTAATATTTAACCTTGAATTCATCTATGTAAAAACAATGCTATGCTAACAAGAATATCAGGTTATCCAGTGGTAGTCACTTCACCATTATCTTTCTTTGGTTGTGGTTTTATGCCTCATGGACATGTTGGATGCAATGTGTTTTCACCTATCTTGTGGGTTTTCCCTTTTATAAAAATATATCAAAAATTAGGTGATGGTCATATTCATAAATTTAAATGATCATATAACATTATTAAGAATATTATGACCATCTTCAAAAATAACATTAGCCATCAAATGAAATTTTTTAACTACTAAGGATTTTATAAAACTCATTACTTGGAACAAATCAACTAATTATATCAACATCATGAACATATATAACACGATATTTTACTTAATTTTTTAATTTTGTATAGAAATTCTCCATTCCATTAAGTCACTTTTCAAGGTCATTAGTACAATTCAACTTATTCTTTAAAATCAATAAGGAAAAATATCTACTTAACACTATTTCTATACATATTTCCCGATTTAAATAATTCTTGAATTTTAATACATAAACATTTCAATCCTTCCACTACATTAAACAACCATTAACTATGATTCATCATGTTATTTCATAATTCCTCATTGCATTCATATTTAATATGTAGTATCGTAATCATCAAAAGAGAAAAATGTACTCATAAAACCTTGTTGATCATATTCTTGAGCATTACCCCTAGGAAATCTATTTGTATAATCTAGTTATCTACACATTTAAAACATTCAATTTTCCTACTTCTATAGGGAAATCATTATTCCAATCCATTAGGTTAACTAACATTTTAATTTTACCTAGAATATTTTTTACTCAATTTCCTTCTTCTCTATATGTAAAAAATATTCTCATTCCTTTGAGACATTCCCATGAGTTCTTCTTCCCAAATTCTTGATATATATGAAACTTAATCTTCATTACTTTGTGGTCTTCACCACCTGAACTGTCAGTAAATTCTATCTTTCACTTCTCTGGTGAGGGTGAGAGCTAGTTAAGGTGATCATTGTTAATAATTTATCATTATAAATAACTAGTCAGAATCACAATATCAATCACTATAGTCATGATACCATTTGGTTTATTATCAACACAATTTCTATCATTGTCATCAATAACCAATTTCCTTCTAGTTCTCTCCCTGACTAAAACCAATCAACATTGAATGATAAATAATAATCATAGTGGAAAATGAAAAATAATGAAAATCATTTATAGGATGTATAAATCAGGAAGATTTATTTTAAATATATGACACCTTAGGTTTACACAAGGTAATTAATTATTATCATAGACTCAAATCATTTATGATGGTTTATAAAGAATTCATGAATTTCTGAAGTATATACCATTGGAGTGTCATTATATATTTATAGTAATCTCTATTTTCGGTACAAGGTAATTATTTAGTCAATACTGGCATATATTTTTAAATTTTATTACACATATGTACACCTATTCTAGAACCACATGCACTTTTAGAATCTATCTAAGGATATAATTTTGTTGGAGTCCCCCACTCAATACTTGATTAGGATTATGAGATATTTTTATCTACTTATTCTTATACATAGACATTTCACTAGGGTTCACATTAATGATTTCTCATAATAGTTTCAATGATTAACTAAACCTCTCCTCTGATACCAACTATGGAGACCTCATCCTTTTACAAATTTTATTATATGTTTTTAAACATAAATATCAATTAATATAATATATATATTTTAAAGTCCTAGTGTCTTTGGAATACTAGGTTTATATTATATATAAGTAGACATATAAATGGAATCTTTATTTTATTCTCCATAGTGAGCTCCTAAAATCAATTTGACTTACTAAAACAGCCTTGGATAACCTAGAGAATACATAATGAAATAGATGAGCTGAATATAACATCAAGGGATTAAACATGCTAAGGAAACAAAACATTTTTTTCAATTATACAACATCATATCATAAAATCTGATTATCATGCGTAATTTCATGTAATTATATCATCGTTAACATGGTAACATAATATCATGGAATCATAGGAATTTTGATAACAATATATAAAATCTCATAAACATGATTCAAGGCTAACTTCCTTGATATTATCACTTGTGGGGGAGTCCAATAATGGATTAGTTTTACCCCCTAATAACATACATGGCACGTAATAAGACTAAATACCTACAAAATTCATTGGATTCCTATCTGGGGGTATCCATCATGACATGTTTTTGATATATCTGTGCCACATAAATGAATCAATAATAATTCATAACATAAAAACTACCCCTAGAAATAAAATGGGTTGTATAATCTTGATTTATTTAATAAATAAAAGAAATTTCATAATGATGGAATTTGAGAAATATTAATAAGGAAGTATTAACCTATCACCTGAAGGGATAATAAACAATTTATATCTTTTATAGAAATATAAAAATAATTGAGAAGAAATAAATGACATCAAAGGTTTTTCAAATTGATGAAAATACTATATAAATAAATCCTAAGTAAAATAACATTTTCAATTTTTAGTAACATCAAAGGATATCCTCATAGACATAAAATGATTTTGACAAATCAATTGAATTATTTCATGAGGAAAATATGTTATGGAGTTGAAAAACATAACTAATATATAAAACCTTCTAATGAAATAAATATTTTCTCTATGAAAAAACCATTTAATCATAAAAAGTATGTTTTAAAAAATTGAGTGGTAATGATGGTGTAAGAGATTTTTCCATATGAAATATGCTAAAAAATAAAGATTTATTTTACGTTTTTGAATTAAAATTAAATAATTACGTTGTTCAGAAACTGATGGAAATATGGCTTTTAAAACATTTTAAAAAAAATAAAATTAATGTTAAAAATAGATAAAAAAATCATAGTAAATTTTTTTTGAATTTTTTTTATAAAATATTGATTTAGAAGATGAAGAATTTTTGACCAAAGAGAGAAATGGATTGGTATATTCATAATAATATTTTTCATTAATTTTAAGTACAAAAAAGATGAAAATTGAACTATAATGTGAATAATTCTTGAATGTACATAAGATAATAAAATTAAAGGTGTTTTTTATAAATTGATCAAATAATTTTCTTCTAGAGAAATCTAATCAAATATATTCTCAATTAAAATAATATTAAAAAACATAACCTTATCACATGGATAAATTTTGAATTATAACTACCCATGATTGTTATAGATGAATTATAACATAAAATATCATGATATATTATGTACTGAAGATATATTATGCAAATGGGTAATATCTAAAACATTTAAAAGAAATTTAGTGTATAAAATAAAATGTGCCTCAAAGAATGAACTATGAGACAAAACCATTACACTATTTATATAATTTAAGTGAGATTTATTAAATTTTGTTATTATGTCTATAAAATTTATACCCACAAAAATAGAAGTATAAATACAATATAAATCAATATAATGTTATTTCTCAAAAACCTTTGTAATAATATAATCAATAAAGTAGTCATATAAACAGATGAATAGAAATTTATATAAGAAACACCTTAACTCAGACATAACTTTAGTTGATCATTATATAACATATTCTATAGTGGATTTAATCATGTTATTAAATTATAAAATAGTAATATAATAATTTATATTGTCATATATGATCATTTTATAACATCTAATTACATGTTTGTTACTAATCATTAACTATCACATTCTCTTTTGGGGTTAATTGCCTCATTTTATCCTGTATGTTTCTTCATGAATGTTATAGATCTTGAACATAGGATATAGTTCCGTAATATATAAAATTATATAAATTTTAAATATATCATATATATATATCATTATAATAATTATTTAATTTTTAACATGGATAATGAAACACATCGTTTCATAGAGAAGGTAGGGTGTACGTATGCACAAGAAACATTATCATTTCCTTAAATATTGAAATGAAAATGAATTAAGTTTTTTTATTAATTTAAATAATAAATATAATGTAATATATATCACATTAATTAATTAAATTCATCCTTTTTTACCTTCCATGAAAATCATATGTGACAAACGAATCTCATAGCTTATTGAAATGGTAGTCTGCCACACATACGAACGACATTATCATTTATTGAATGGTTAATAAGGTAAAATATTATATGATATATTTAAATTAAACAATCATTAATCTTTCATTAATATCATATATATAAATAAAAATAATCCTTATTTCCTTCCATGTAAAGTGTATGTGAAAAATGAATCACATCACTTCACGTGGTACACAAGAATGTCGTTATTCTATTTTATAAAAATATAAATTAATGATAAATATATGATATTATAAGTATATAAGTATAATTATATAAAAAATATCCTATATAACTATTATATACATTACTATATCTATTCATGATTAGCAGTGATGGAAAAATATTAAATGGATTCTTGAGGTGGTAGTCCGCTATTTACAAGATCAACAGTTTTCTTTCCCATTTGAGGGAGTAGAATATGGTTTTAGGCCATTTGACTAACCCAGTGAAATATAATTATTTGTAATATAAATTTTATATTCTATAGAATATTATTAATAATATTTTATATAGTTGGAAGAATAAATAAAATAAAACGATCGGTTATTGACATTATATATTATATGTAAAACTTATTTTCGTTTGCACTAAAACCCTTCATAGAATGGATTATTGAAAAAAATGTATTATATTATTAGGGAATGGAATTAAGGATGTTATTTAAGAAATTATTTTGGGAACAAATTTGTTTTATGATTTAGTAAAAGCGTCTAGAGTGGGTGTCTTTCTATAAGTGTGGGAGAGGTAATTTTTGAAATTTTAAAAATAAAGAATTAAAACCATATTTTTTACAAGAAAAAATTATACAAAATGGAAAATTTTATAACATTAAAAGTTATATTTTCTAAATTTTACCCTAAAATTGGGATTTAATAATATTTTGGTCATTATTAACCCTTATTTTTTTAGTTTAGCCCACAATAAACTCATTTTTACGTTAACAATTATAATTTTCTCTTAATGTTCTCATGGTTAATTATGATAAAAAATTAATTTAACCATATTATATAATATTTATTTATCTTATTGAAAATATAGATTCTATTTTTTAAAAATAAACTCACAAAAATGGTATAATATAATTTAAAATTAGACCCGCAAACATGTTAAAAAAAGTATTTTCCAAAGAAAAACATTTATATGATAAAAATAATTATATCATAGTTTAATAAAAATTTGACTCTGATGATCTAAATTAAATAATTTTTAATATTATGTAAATAATTTTTATTTAAAACCAATTTATCATATAGTTTATTTTTTAACAATTTTAAACTAAAATTATGTTTTCAATAAATATTAGTTTATGTCACTATCCATAAAAAAATCTTTTCAAAATTTTCAAAAAAAATCACATAAAGATAATTTTCAAATATAGATTTGAAAAATTTAAGTGTAATTTTTCATAAAAATCATATAAATTGCTAAAAAATATATTTTAATTATGTTTTGTAAGCATGACTGGAGTGCCTTTTAGAAAAATTTAGTTTTTTAAAAAACATTTATTTCTCATTAAAATGGTCCTTATTTTACTTCTTATTAATAGATTTCCATTGAGTTTATTTTATAAATTTGGAAAACATAAGTTTTAAATTTATTTAGTTGTATTCATACACACACATTTAAGAAATTGGTGATAATTTTCATGATTAAATAATAATATTTTTATAGAGTATCAAGTTTTGTTTAAAACCAATGTTGTGTTAATCATACTCTATCAAAGAGAATGAATTTATTTAAAATGAAATATCTCATAAAGTCTTTGGGTTTTAAAATCTTTTATAAGTATTTTGTTTCATTTCATGATTACTATACAAGATGGTGTTCCTTTTTTAAAATCTCTAAGTGATAAATTATATCCCATTAAATAAATTACATCAATGAAATTTAATCTTGATCTATGTTATCAAGGTTGAAACATCTGAAAATACCTTTATTTGAAACATACATCATAAAAAAAATTAATAATACATCTATATGATAATATATAAAGGGTTGTATGAATTGCATCCATAATAACACATTATTAGGTTTCCATGTAGGTTAAAATTGGTGGAAAATTAAAATATGAACATTTAATAGAATATTAATGCCCCATGATGAAAAGAGAGTGATTGAGAAAATTGATCAAAACAATGTCACATATCTTTATAAATTCAAAAACCCAAAAAAATATTAAGTCTATAATGAATTAAAATACCATTGATTCATTAGATATGACGATAATTGGGTAATATTTTTATTTTAAGATCACTTTCATAGAGATGAGTGATTCGTTCTATATCAAGATAGATAATACCAGAAAATATAATTACAAGATATATTTTTATTTCATAAATAAAATTTGATAATTTGATTTTGTTTTATTCAATATCCAATTTACCTCTTAGTCTAATGAAATAAATATACTATATAAATTTATTTATGAATGAAGCACTGAAATTAAATTTAAAATGATCCATAAAATATAAACATGATATTTCTATTATCATTATTAAAAGAAAGTTGTTTTTTAAAATTTATGATAAAAATAAAAATAAATATATATATATATATTAATCTCTAAAATTATACAATGAATCCAAAAGATTAACATAGATCATTCCTTAAATAAATAACCCCATATCGCAGATAACCTTAATTTCCTCAACATGAAATATGGTTTTAACCTCAAATTATATCTAATATCCTTTAAACATAAATCTCAAATAATATAACATAATTATTCCAAGATAATAATTTATGTTAAATAAAGGTTATATATACACCATATGAATTAACGCTCTCTTAAAATATAATTAATCACCACAGAATCAAATAAAAATGATTCTATAAATTGTTTCCCAAAATGAATGTAATATTTTATCTTTAATCCAACCATGTAAAAAAATGTAATACTAGGCAGTAAATTACACTATCTAGTAGTAGGTGTTGTACCCTTATCAACCTATGATTGTGGGATCAAGGCCCACAACATTTCCAGATGTGATGGGTTGTCATATAGATTTTGGTATTTCCTTTTTATAAAACTATTAAAAAATTTATGGGATGATCATATTCATAATTTTTCAATATCATATGATTTCTCAAGAATATGATGAAAATATTAAAAAAAGTTAGTCCTAAAATTGATTCTATTAACCACTAAGGTCGTCTATATAGCTCAATATTTTCTAGAAAATAATATAATTACCTCAACAAAAAACACATCTCCATGATTATTATTATTTAATTATGTGTTTTTTCATTGACGATCACCATTCCATTAAATCACCTTTCTAGTTTATTAGTACCATTAAAATAATTCTTCAAATTCCATAAAAACATTATTATATAAAATTATTCAAATATATATATATTTTATGATTCATTTAATTATTGAATTCTAGGAAATTAAAACATTTATCATTCAACTTCATTCCAAAACCAATATCTTGGATTCATTATATTATTGGTCAACACCTACATACATTCATATATCATTTTATGTCTCTTTATCCTCAATACAAAAATATTTACTCATATAACCTTTTTGAACATCTTATTGACCTTTCCTCCAAGAATACTAATTTTCATAATTCTCATTTTTTCAATATTTAAAACATTTAGTTATTGATGATGCATTCAAAAACCATAATTCTCCCCCAACTCATTGACCAAAATCTCAATTTTTTATATGTTAAATACTTAATTATTTCCATTATTCTCCATAATTAATAAATTTTTCCTTATATTGAGGCAGTACCTCGATTTATTATTCCTATATTCTTAACATATATGAAAATAAATATTCTTTTCTTTATAGTTTCGACCACCTGAACTCTGAGTAAACTCTATCCCACTCTTTTTTGGCGACTTTGATAGTTGGTTAAGGTGTAATATGATAATTATATATCATGATAAATTATTAGGCATATTCATAATATCCTACACACTATTCATCATCCCATTTAGTTTCTAACCAACACATTGTATTTATTTTTCAATGTAAACCACTTCCCATCTACTTTCTCCCTTGACTAAAACCAGAAATCACTGTATGAGAAATAATAATCATAGTGGGAAACCATGAAATCAAGAAAAAACTTTTATAGGATGCTATATCATGAAAATTTATTTTCAATCTATGACACCATAGGTTCATCCTTGTTTATTCACAGTAATATTATATTCAAATCCATCATGATGGTTTTTAAAGAGTTTCTGAATTTCCTAAGAATATTCCCTGAGAGTGTCAAATTTGGTGTGAAGTAAGGCTCCTTGTGGTGTACTAGGTAACACTTGATTCAAGCTATAATTTAACTTTTTAGAGTTATTACCCCACGTTACATCTTCCCCAGGACAATGCTCAGTTATAATATCCAGACATGAATGTAATTACACCAAAACCACTCTCTCTATACGTCACCAATATTCATGGATATTTTTCTATATATAATATTATCCTTAGATTTATATATAGAGTTCTCAAAAAAGTTTTCTCATCCTAGTTATAGAGGTTAACTAAACCTTTCCTATGATATAAAATATAGTGACCCAAGCCTTTTAAACATTTTGTTTCATTAGTTTTAGATATAAATTTCTATTAATACAACACATGGATCATAAAGTCCTGGTATCTTTGGAAGACTATTTTCATATTATATAAAATGAAACATAAAAATGGAATATTCATTTTATTCTATATGGTGAGATACTAAAATTTCATAGGATAAAATGGGGAAACATGAACACGGGGTGAGATAAAAATCCCAATAGGGGAATAAAAATATTAAGGGAAAATAACTTGTGAGTAAATGTTATAACATTATATAATAAAAGGGAAGTATCATGAGTAATTGAATAGAAGAATATAATGAATAAAATGATATCATAAGAACATATAATCTTATGAAATGATGAAAAAATATATAACATGGAATAAACATGAGTCAAGGATATGTATTGAGATAACATCAAATATTGGAAAGAGTATCATAATGGATATGGTTTACTCCCCAATAAACGACTTGATTCCACATGAGACTAAATAATAACCCAATACATTGGATTTATGTTTTTGTAATCCAATAATAACATGTTCATGATATCTGTGGCCCACATAAAGTAAAAAATAAAAAGTAATACCAAAAGAATTACCCATGAAAAGAAAATGGGTTTCATAATATTTCTTCATGATATAAACAATTAAAATTCCATATTGAAAGAATTTTAAAAAATATCATAATAAATGTATTACCCCATCAAGGGAAGAGAAAATAAACTAGGTATATGTGTGAGATACATATATAAATAATTTTTAATTAATTAATAACATCAACTATTTTCATCAATGATGAAAATAATTTAAAAAATGAATTCTTTATAAATAATATTTTTTACTTTGATTAACATAATTGGATGTCATCTAAGATGAAAAATTATTTTGAAAGATGAAATTGAAAATTTAATTCTTAAAATATTATTTCAATTTGAAAAAATGTATTAAAAATCTCAATTTTTTTGGAAATAGTAAATTTTTAAAAAAATAATAATTTGAATCATAAAAAAAATATTTTAAAAATTATTGGTAATAATAGAATGAGATTTTATTTAGTATTGAATTAATTAAAATATAATTATTTTCCCCTTTTTATAATGAAAGTAAAATTTAGTTTGTTAAAAAAATGAGAGGAAGTTAAAATTTTAATTTCATTTTATAAATCCAATTAAGTTTAAATTTTTTTTATAAAATAATTTTAAATCATTTTTTAAAAGGTATTTTTTAAAAACATGGATTTGTATGAAGAAGGATTTTTTATTGAATAGAGAAATGAAGCTAATTTTTATTAAAAATAATTTTATATAATTTTCAGTACCAAAGAGAGGAAAATTTTACTAATATAAAAAAACATAATAAATGACCAAAAGATAATTAAAAAAAGGTGTATATTAATTATTTATAAACTATTTTTTATTGATATGGTATGTGAGTATTATATACTCTATAATACCAAAGTTAGGATTGAAATAAAAGAGATATTGAGTAAAGTATCTAATGATGCTGAAAATAAAAGAGGGGGGGGGGGTGAATTGTATACTTTAAAAAATCCATTGGAACTTTTAATGATGGTTTTGTTTAACAAGGTTAAACAAGGTAATTCACAAAACCTCTATGTTCTAAACACTTTCTTGATTCTGGAAATATGATTCTGAGAAAGAAATTCCCAAAAAGTAATTCTAGGAATGAAACATAATGAATGATTAGAAAGATGAAGATTCTAAGTTAAAGCGTATAGAATATAACTAAATTAGAGTACTAGTATAAGGAATTATAAGATTGTTGTACTTTCATCCATAATAAAAATGCAATGGAAAACATGAAACAAACAAGTAACAAGTAGTAAATATTTTAACCCAAAGAGAAGGGTATCCAACAAAATTGGATAATGGTCCCTTAATTTATACTTTCAAGAAATTCTGGCTTAACCACACTAGGGTAGGCCCTCGATACCAAGATTGGAGTATATCTTGCTATCCCTATAAGCCCTCAACTTTAATGTAGTTTAAACCACTATCTTCTTCTGTAAGGAAGCCCTCAACATCAAGGTAGACAACCCCTCTATCTTCTTATCACCGGAAGCCCTCAATTGTAAAAATCAAAAATCATCATCGCACAAAGAAAATATGAACCAGAAGATCGGTACACACTAAGAACCAGTGTATCTCTATATAGAAATCACTTCATATCAAAAAAATTTCCAAAAGTTCTGAGCTATTTCAAATGAGATCCTATTTATAGGCGTGACTTCAATGGTCAAATCCCTCCTCCAATTGTCATATTTTTCCTTGATTTTTGGGGGAGCCTATACATGTTTCACTCATAAAATGGTTAGTTAGTAACTGAAAGCATGACATCATTTTATAAGAGAACAAGTGAAATCAGAAATATGGTTATATATCTAAAATCCAATATTCAGAATCTAAGGAAATACAAATGTTCAGAGTCTAACCAAAATTGAATTCGGAGTCTATAATACAAGGATATTATGATTCTATTTTATAGGAATTCAGAACCTAAACTCTATAGAATTCTGGATTCTGAATTTCAAGGAAATTCAGAATCTGGATTCAAAAGATTTCAGATCAAGAACTCACAATGTTCAGAGTTAGAGTTCATGTGAATTTGGAGTCAGAACACATAAGAGTTTAGAGTTTGAATTCAAAGAACTCAGAGTTAGAACTCAGAGATGATTTTAACAAATACTTGTAATCAGAATTCAGAGTCAGAACTCAAAGAAGTTCTTAACCAGAATTTGTAATCAGAATTCCGATTCAGAACTCAGAGAAGTTTGTAACCAGAATTGATAATCAGAATTTGGAGTAAGAACTTAGAGAAGTTTGTAACCAGAATTTGAAATCAGAATTCGGAGTCAGAACTTAAAAGAGCTCGTAACAAGAATTCGTAATTAGAATTCAGAGTCAGAAGTTAGAAGAGTTCGTAACCAGAATTCGTAATCAGAATTCTGAGAATTTGGATCCTAAAACAGAATGCTTCATGTCGATGTAATTATAGGAATCTGTGGTTTTTGTTTCAAACTAAATTTTACACTTATTAATATTATGATATTAACAATGAAAACATGGTAAGGATAAATTTCTTTGGGGAAGGAAATTTTTCACTATAGAAATAAATCATTGGGTAAAAAGAGATTTTCCTTGAGATAAGGTGTTTGTGATTTTCAAAAAAATAAGGAATGGTATAGTCATAAGGTACCCTTAATGACCCAAAAACATTCCCAAGTATGATGGAATGGAAATGTCATAAGGAAAACTTTATTGACTCAACAATCTACCCCTTTTTGGGAAGCACAATCATCCTTATGAAAAAGAATATAAGGATATAGAAAAATTTCATAGACTGTGAAATCAAACTTATCTCCCTTTTCACATTGGACAATGGTGAATATGAATAACACCCCCTTATAATTTTGAACACTAAAGATCATATTATAGATTTTCAAAATGAGAATTTTCATTTAGCTTTAACATGGAATTATTTATAATGAGAACTACTATAAGGCCCCAGCCTTAAACCTTACTTAATCTTGAGTTATTACAAGATTACACAATGAGGGTCTTTTTGGGTTTAGAGTTTTAGAGAATTAGATCATAAAACTTTCATTACATTCCACATATAAACAAAGTGGTTACATAAAGATAGTATTCTTCATTCCCATCAATGGAAACACATTTAAAATAAAACATGGATTCTTTCTTGACACTTCCTTGACACTATCATCATATCATGTACCTTTCCCTTGACCTGTGAAAATCATTTCAAAGAAACTTGGGATGAGCATAAAAAGCTCAGTATGGGTTATAAAAACATGGAAAGGAAACATGGGTACATATATACATTATAATGAAATCACAGTTTACCCATATAACATAGGCATATCAAATCATGAATAAATCATAGAAAACATAAGACATAAAGGTAAATTGAGGCATTCATAACATTCTTACGTAGGGAGTAACCCTCTTGGTTACGTTTGGAATACCCATCATAGTATATTCCCTAAATCTCTTCAGAGAAACCTTAACGTTTCACTCCTTCGTGTTACCCAATGCATTGGAGACCTATATCGGGCTCACCCGCCCTTAGTTTATCACAGAACCACCCGTTTTCATAACAATGCCCAAGAAACATAACATAAATGTATCACATAAAACTTGCATAAAGGAAACATAAAATTTCCACATTTCAATCACAATATAACATTTTAGTATATAGAAATAATGAATCCATTCAAAAAGAAACCATTTCCAAAAACATTTAAAACATTTAATTAAAGAGATTTTTGAATCAAAGTGTCCCATACCACCTTGAAGATTAAAATTTTAAACCATTAATATCCATATAAATAAATCCTTAAAACCATTTTGAAAACATGGATATTAATAAGAACAAATAATTAAAACATTTAAAACGATATTTTGGTTGAAGGGGTTTTACCAAAATTAGTGACACTTGAATACAATAATTGAGGAATAACATTTAGTCAGAACTTTATAATATCATGATAATAAATGGATTCATGATATAATACTCCAAAGGACAGTATATACACCATATAAGAGTGAATGGGTGCATAACAACAATGAACCCTCAATAGAAATGTCAAATGTGATGAAATCCCTTATAAAGAAGGTATCCTTAAATTAAGGACAAATCAATCTCAAAAATATGTGTGAAAAATATAAATACACCCAATATAAGTGGATATTATGTTTAAAATAATAAAAGGTCATTCACACATATTCAATGGATGACATATTCAATGACTACATGTTTAACCCAAATAAATCGAAATTGGGTTAAAAAGTTCCCTTGACAGCCTAACGGCATCACATCAAAATGAGTTGATGAGAGATAAAAAATGTATCTCATCACTTGGACATAAAATTTACATCAATAAGGATATATGAGAACATATCCTAACATAACAATATGTAAATTAAAAGACCCAACAAAATAAGTCTTTTAAAAAAGCGGAGGGTGAAAGGTTCCCTTACCGACTTGGGTATCTTTCAAAACATACACCCCATGAAAGAAGGACAATATATCATTGATGTAAATACTCATAAACAAAAGTATATTACAAAAATAGTAGAATAATGGAAAGTACATACACCACTCAATGGAATTTGTGGAAAATGTAGCATAAATCTCACGGGAATAAAAGTGAGATGAAAAATCCCTTACGAAATCTCGGTAGCCTAACGACGCCACATAAAACTTCCGAATATGGATTGATGAGATAAAATAGGGTATCTCATCACATTAAAATAAAATTTACAGCAAGATTAATATAAAAGAACACCCCCCAACATTACAAAGAGGAGCTTAAATGAAGTGACATAAAGGAGAGTACTTAAAAAGAAAGAGAGAGGTTAGATCTCTTACGAAAGTTCGGCAGCCTAACGACGCCACTCAAAACATCCAAAATGGATTGATGAGAGAGAATAGGGTCTCTCATAAAATGAAAATAAAAATTAAAGTAAGTGTAATATAAAAGATCATCCCAATAAAAATAAATATGAGCTTTAAAAGGAATGACATAAAAGTGTGTACTTAAAAAGAAAGAGAGGAGTAGGATCCCTTACCTCGGGTCTGACTTGACTCGATCGTTCTTTAATCTCCTGAATAATAAACTTGAGTTAATTTATACTTCCTTAAGAACCTTTTTCAAGTTCATTATTCCTTTTATATCACTTATTACCATGTTATAAACATTATTTAATCATTTAAGTTAATCATGTTTGTTTTGTCGATATTTGGTTCTTAAGTCGAAAGTGGACTTCTTACAATTACATGTTGCTCGTGTGGTCAAAGGTTCTTTATATCCTGAATGACATTCCTGATTTTGATATCATATATATCATATATATCCAGAATATACATGTATTTATAATATTACATAATCATTTAGAGGTAAGAAATGAAATGCATCGTTTATGGAGACGGTAAGCCGTACGTACGCATTAACGCTACATTCATTTATTTTCCATATTAATAGAATTAAAACTAAATGAAAGGTATGTATATTTTATTTACAGAATTATATTCATCATTTAGATGTATCATTCATCATATATATCCATTATATACATGTACTTATAATAGTACATTACATTTGGGGATAAGAAATGAAATGCACCGTTCATGGAGACGGTAAGCCGTACGTACGCATGAACGCTACTTTCATTTCTATCTCATACTTTAATGGAAAGAAATAATAATTATATAGAGGTATATAATAATTCCAGTATAAAATAATATATAATATCATTAAATCCATCCTTTATACATCCCACGTATGGCATTAACGAATCACATCACTTTGAGGGGGCGGTAGTCCGCACTTCCTAAAATGAAGATATCACGTATACCCATAATGGAAGCCATAAAGGTAAGACAGAAATGAAAAATACAGAAGAATAAGTAAAACATAAAAATATTATATATCATATATAAAAATAGTTACATCATAATGGCCACCTTTTAAGGTGTTAAATGAGTATTGAACAATCATCGTTTCGGGAGGCAGAATTTCGCCATCCACGGAAACCGTATGTTCTTTAACCATTTGATGTAGTTGTATGAGAGTGTAGCTCAAATAAATCTTATAACAAAATCCTAGTATATTGAAGATAATTGTGTTGTTTCAAAAGAGGTAAATAAAAAGAGTTTAGGGGGTTGGAGAAGCAAAATAAAACAAATGAAAATGAGAGAATGAATTACCTTTAAAAGTGCAACTCCTTTTTATTTGAGCCTAAAGACTTCCTTTGAAAGGATTCTTCCCAAAGGGAATCCTATAGGATGAGGAGAGGGATGTGGAGAGAGTAAATTGGTAGTGTTTGGCCCAGCCAAAGGCTTGAGGAGTGTGTGAAATTAGGTAGAGGTGGGGGCCTTTTTTAAGAGGAGAGGAGGGTTACTTTTGGAATGTAAGAAATATTACTTTATTTGAAAATGTTTTTCAGTTTTAAAAGGTCCCACATAGATATAATTCGTGGATAATGTGATAATGGTTCTAAATTCACCCATCCAATAAGTTTTGGACATGTGTAGGTCATAGTGTTTACATTATCTTCTCATTTTATTTAAATCGTCAGATAATGATGTCATCGCTGCATCATTATGATGTCATAAATAATTTAATTTACTTAATGTCTAAAAATTATAAAAAAATTACTATGATGTAGGAAATCATTTTATCTTTAAAATGACTATTTATAATCAAAAATCTAATCTGTATAACCCCATGTAAAAATTGTTTTCGTAAAACATATGATGTTTGTGTCATTTTTACTTTTACATTAAATAAAAAGGTATTTATGTCATTTCCCAACCAAAGTGGATCCATGGGGTCCCCAAGAAGACCCATGGATTTTCTTGGTCGGACATGACACAACCAATGATGGTAGGACATGTGTCATGCTCATCTTATTTTATTAAAGCATTATTTTTACCTTAAACTACACTAATTACCACTAATCGCGATTAAAAACTTAATAAGTTACTATTCACCAAAAAAATTTTTTTATCCCATTGAAGCACATTTTACTTCTTAATGACAACCATGTATGTCCTATTTTTGAAATTCAAAACACAATGATGGAAAAATTTCATTTAAACGGAAAAATCAGTTTTTATAAGTACCACTTAGTGGTTTCACTATTCATCAAAAATTGAAGTTTTTCAGAAAAATCCCAAAAATTTACCATAAGTTATATTTGATATTCTGAATTCAAAAATGAAGTCTATTTTACAAAATTCAAAACATATAAGTCAGATTAATTAATTTATTAATTAATTCCCACTGTCAGAGAAAATAGCGTGTTTTTATGAAACAATAAGTATCAAAAGATTGACACTGGTTTAAGTCAGATTTCAAAGTGAAATTAATTCCAACGACCACTATTGGATTTAATGGTAAAAATATATTCTAATTTAACTTTAAAACCAATTCAAAGGATAATATAATCATATATATAAATTAGATTAAAAAGAGGTTTTGAATTAAAATACAACATTTTACACTATTCATTAAAAAATGAACTTTATCGGAAAGATACCAAAAATTAACACAAAGTAAATTTTGATGCCCCGATTCTTAATAAGAGTTTTATTTGGTCCAAAATAATTTTTAAGAGTGAAGAAAACTATATTTAATGATGGTACAACATCAAAAGGTGATAAGTGAACCTTTAGTGAAAACTAGGGCATATACGCCTAAAATTGAATTCTTTCCGTATTTTAAGCCTTTATCTTTTATTGGATAAATGTAAAAACATTTAAAAACATATATAATCGTATTTTAGTTATTTCTATCCATTCCCGCCATTACAACGGCTACATGTTAACTACCATTTAAAATAATATTATTTTATTATTAGAGTGCAACGTAAGATTCCGAAGAAACTCGTTGTTGCGTGTTGGGTACGCCATCGAGCATAGCGTCCCCTTTAAAGTCAAATAAATATTTTATTCACAAATATGGATAAATAAGAAAATTTCATATTCTTTATTTACCCGGGGTGTTACATCCTTCCCCCCTTTTGGGAATCGCGTCCTCGCAATTTTAAAATTGGTCTTGGAAACATCTTTGAAAGTCCCACATCGGAACAAGAGTTGGTAAAACAATAACTTTAAAATAAAGAAAGATAAGTACAAAGGTAACCCTAGTTAACCCATACTAGGATTCCAAGTATGAAAATATTGACATGGAGGAAAAAACAAAGGGTCATGTTCTGATGGAGAGTGATAGAAAACATGTTTAGGAGAAAGTTAACCACGAGAAAATCACAAACTTGTGATGGGTTAAACGGTATTCGATTCCCCGGTAGGAAAAGTTAATAGACAACATTTTTGTTTTAAGTTGCTTTTTATTGAGGAATTTATTCATAAGGAAACATAATCGCTTATCATATTGACTTTCAACTTTTATTAGATTCCTTACACAAACTCATATTTTCTCCAAAAGACGAGTATTTAGGAAGATTTGTTCACATTAAGAGTACTATAATCAACTTCTAGAGAATCACCTAATCCAAAAAATAGAACTATATACATCCCATGTCTTTAGAATTTAACCAAAACCAAAACCAAAAAGGCTAGTACAAGATCAGATAATCTAGAAAAGGATAACCCTTTATAAAAAGAAAATCTATTCTTAATCTCCAAAATTTTTCCAACAAAACCCAAAGTTCAACGAGGACCATCCGATAAACAATTTGTCCATAAAATTCTTCAATGTAAAGCAATATAAGATTGAAACCAAAATATTTGAAGGATTTAGTCGCATATTCTTCCAAGATAAATCGTAACATTTATCTCCAAACAATATCAGTTGCTCCTAAAGTCTCGTATTGAAAAGTAATTAACCTAATCACATATCCTCCATGATAAGTAAATCATTTTCATAAATAAACAAAAATCAACTTACTCTTAATTCATAAAATCATATAACTAGAATGAATCAGTCAAACTAACCAGGGACTTCAAGTAGTCCAGTGGTAGGTGATAAATACCAGTCGCACATTGGTTGTGGGTTCGATTCCCGCAGCTTTGTCCGACGCGACGGGATGTCACACGGTCCGCGTGTTGTCATTTTTCCAAAACTATATAATTCTTAAAACATTCCCCAAAATGAGATAAAATATTCAAGAATAATCATAACATATTTTATCCTCATGTCTATCTCATACCTTCATGTTTCCATCATATCATAGAGTAACCCATAATTACCTAAAAATTAAGTATCATATAAACCCTAATGGTTACCTTAATAATTATTACCTGAATTTCCACATCGAGTTGGACATCTCATACATGATGAATTAGAGAACTCACCAAGGTTGAAGTGGTTGATCATGACTCCTTGATATTTGGTTTAGAACAACCACTAGTTTCCTCATTGAATCCTCCATTTTATCTAGTATCTTAATCAGAGAACCACCGCAGTTTCCTTCAAACCTGTTGTCTCTTTGGTGCCTGCTAGATCCATCCATTCATTAAAAATAGAAATTTCAGTGTGAGTATATCAACAAAACCATCATGTACTAATGAAGAAGGTAAACACTAGAATACACTTACTCATTCACTTTATCTAAAACTAGGACTCTTTCTGAAATCCTAACCATTATGGTAATGTCACTTATGCTTAAAGAATACCCTAACCTCTAAAGTTATCTAAACCTCCCTTTGATACCAACTATAAGGCCCCAGCCTTAAAACTTACTTAATCATGAGTTATTACAAGATTACACAATGAGGATATTTTCGGGTTTAGAGTTTTAGAGAATTAGATCATAAAACTTTCATTACAATCCACATATAAACAAAGTGGTTACATAAAGATAGTATTCTTCATTCCCATCAATGGAAACACATTTAAAATAAAACATGGATTCTTTCTTGACACTTCCTTGACACTATCATCATATCATGTACCTTTCCCTTGACCTGTGAAAATCATTTCAAAGAAACTTGGGATGAGCATAAAAAGCTCAGTATGGGTTATAAAAAAATGGAATGGAAACATGGGTACATATATACATTAGAATGAAATCACACCTTACCCATAAAACATAGGCATATCAAATCATGAATAAATCATAGAAAACACAAGACATAAAGGTAACTTGAGGCATTCATAACATTCTTACGTAGGGAGTAACCCTCTTGGTTACGTTTGGAATACCCATCATAGTATATTCCCTAAATCTCTTCAGAGAAACCTTAACGTTTCACTCCTTCGCGTTACCCAATGCATTGGAGACCTATATCGGGCTCACCCGCCCTTAGTTTATCACAGAACCACCCGTTTTCATAACAATGCCCAAGAAACATAACATAAATGTATCACATAAAACTTGCATAAAGGAAACATAAAATTTCCACATTTCAATCACAATATAACATTTTAGTATATAGAAATAATGAATCCATTCAAAAAGAAACCATTTCCAAAAACATTTAAAACATTTAATTAAAGAGATTTTTGAATCAAAGTGTCCCATACCACCTTGAAGATTAAAATTTTAAAACATTAATATCCATATAAATAAATCCTTAAAACCATTTTGAAAACATGGATATTAATAAGAACAAATAATTAAAACATTTAAAACGATATTTTGGTTGAAGGGGTTTTACCAAAATTAGTGACACTTGAATACAATAATTGAGGAATAAAATTTAGTCATAACTTTATAATATCATGAGAATAAATCGATTCATGATATAATACTCCAAAGGACATTATATACACCATATAAGAGTGAATTGGTGCATAACAACAATGAACCCTCAATAGAAATGTCAAATGTGATGAAATACCTTATAAAGAAGGTATCCTTAAATTAAGGAAAAATCAATCTCAATAATATGTGTGACAAATATAAATACACCCAATATAAGTGGATATTAAGTGTAAAACAATAAAAGGTCATTCACACATATTCAATGGATGACATATTCAATGACTACATGTTTAACCCAAAGAAATCGAAATTGGGTTAAAAAGTTCCCTTGACAGCCTAACGACATCACATCCAAATGAGTTGATGAGAGATAAAAAAAATGTATCTCATCAATTGGACATAAAATTTATATCAATAAGGATATAGGATAACATATCCCAACATAACAATATGTAAATTAAAAGACCCAACAAAAGAAGTCTTTTAAAAAAGAGGAGGGTGAAAGGTTCCCTTACCGACTTGGGTATCTTTCAAAACATACACCCCATGAAAGAAGGACAATAGATCATTGATGTAAATACTCATAAACAAAAGTATATTACACAATGATTAGAATAATGGGAAGTACATACACCACTCAATGGAATTTGTGGCAAATGTAGCATAAATCTCACGGGAATAAAAGTGAGATGAAAAATCCCTTACGAAAACTCGGCAGCCTAACGACGCCACATAAAACTTCCGAATATGGATTGATGAGATCAAATAGGGTATCTCATCACATTACAATAAAATTTACAGAAATAGGAATATAAAAGAACATCCCCCAACATTACAAAGAGGAGCTTAAACGAAGTGACATAAAGGAGAGTACTTAAAAAGAAAGAGAGAGGTTAGATCTCTTACGAAAGTTCGGCAGCCTAACGGCGCCACTCAAAACTTCCAAAATGGATTTATGAGAGAGAATAGGGTCTCTCATCACATGAACATAAAAATTACAGTAAGTGTAATATAAAAGATCATCCCAATAACAAGAAATATGAGCTTTAGAAGGAATGACATAAATGTGTGTACTTAAAAAGAAAGAGAGGAGTAGGATCCCTAACCTCGGGTCTGACTTGACTCGATCGTTCTTTAATCTCCTGAATAATAAACTTGAGTTAATTTATACTTTCTTAATAACCTTTTTCAAGTTAATTATTCCTTTTATATCACTTATTATCATGTTATAAACATTATTTAATCATTTAAGTTAATCATGTTTGTTTTGTCGATATTTGGTTCTTAAGTCGAAAGTGGACTTCTTATAATTACATTTTGTTCGTGTGGTCAAAGGTTCAATATATCCAGAATGAAATTCCTGATTTGGATATCATATATATCATATATATCCAGAATATACATGTATTTATAATATTACATAATCATTTAGCGGTAAGAAATGAAATGCACCGTTCATGGAGACGGTAAGCCGTACGTACGCATGAACGCTACTTTCATTTCTTTGTCATATTAATGGAATTAAACCTAAATGAGAGTTATGTATATTTTAATTACAGAATTATATTAATCATTTATATGTATCATTAATCATATATATCCATTATATACATGTACTTATAATAGTACATTACATTTGGGGATAAGAAATGAAATTCACCGTTCATGGAGATGGTAAGCCGTACGTACGCATGAACGCTACTTTCATTTCTATCTCATACTTTAATGGAAAGAAATAATAATGATATAGAGGTATATAATAATTTCAGTATAAAATCATATATAATAACATTAAATCCATCCTTTATACATCCCACTTATGGCATTAACGAATCACATCACTTTGAGGGGGCGGTAGTCCACACTTACTAAAATGAAGATATCGCGTATACCCATAATGGAAGACATAAAGGTAAGACACAAATGAAAAATACAGAAGCATAAGTAAAACATAAAAATATTATATATAATATATAAAAATAGTGACATCATAATGGCCACCTTTGAAGGTGTTAAATGAGTATTGAAAAATCATCGTTTCGGGAGGCAGAATTTCGCCATCCACGGAAACCGTATGTTCTTTAACTATTTGATGTAGTTGTGTGAGAGTTTATCTCGAATAAATATTATAAAAAAATCCTAGTATATTGAATATACTGGTTTTGTTTGAAAATAAGTAAATAAAAAGAGTTTAGGGGGCTGGAGAAGCAAAATAAAACAAATGAACCTGAGAGAATGAATTACCTTTAAAAGTGTAACTCCTTTTTATTTGAGCCTAAAGACTTCCTTTGAAAGGATTCTGCCCAAAGGGAATCCTCTAGGATGAGGAGAGGGATGTGGAGAGATTAAATGGGAAGTGTTTGGCCGAGCCAAAGGCTTGAGGAGTGTGTGAAATGAGGTAGAGGTGGGGGCCTTTTATAAGAGGAGAGGAGGGGTACTTTTGGAAAGTAAGAAATATTACTTTATTTGAAAATGTGTTTCGGTTTTAAAAGGTCCCACATAGATATAATTCGTGGATAAGGTGATAAGGGTTCTAAATCCACCCATCCAATAAGTTTTGGGAATTTTTAGGTCATAGTGTTTACATTATCTTCTCATTTTATTTAAATCGTCAGATAATGATGTCATTGTTGCATCATTATGATGTCATAAATAATTTAATTTACATAATGTCTAAAAATTATAAAAAAATTACTATGATGTAGGAAATCTTTTTATCCTTACAATGACTATTTATAATAAAAAATATGATCTTTATAACCCCATGTAAAAATTCTTTTCGTAAAACATATGATGTTTGTGTCATTTTTACTTTTACATTAAATAAAAAGTTATTTATGTCATTTCCCAACCAAAGTGGCTCCATGGGGTCCCCAAGTTGACCCATGGCTTGTCGTGGGCGGCCATGACACAACCAATGAGGTTAGGAAATTTTTCAAGCTCATCTTATTTTATTAATGCATTATTTTTACCTTAAACTACACTAATTACCACTAATCGCGATTAAAAACTTAATAAGTTACTATTCACAAAAAAATTATTTTTATCCCATTGAACCACATTTTAGTTCTTAATGACAACCATGTATGTCAGATTTTTGAAATTCAAAACACGAAGATGGAAAAATTTCATTTAAACGGAAAAATCATTTTTTATAAGTACCACTTAGTGGTTTCACTATTCATCAAAAATTGAAGTTTTTCAGAAAAATCCCAAAAATTCACCATAAGCTATATTTGATATTCCGAATTCAAAAATGAAGTCTATTTTACAAAATTCAAAACATATAAGTCAGATTAATTAGTTTAATAATTAATTCCCGCTATCAGAGCAAATAGCGTATTTTTATGAAACAATAAGTATCAAAAGATTGACACTGGTTTAAGTCTGATTTCAAAGTGAAATTAATTCCAACGACCACTATTGGATTTAATGGTAAAAATATATTCTAATTTCAATTTAAAACCAATTCAAAAGATAATCTAATCATATAAATAAATTAGATTAAAAAGAGGTTTTGAATTAAAATACAACATTTTACACTATTCATTAAAAAAATGAACTTTATCGGAAAGATACAAAAAATTTACAAAAAGTTAATTTTGATGTCTCGATTCTTAATAAGAGTTTTATTTGGTCCAAAAGAATTTTTATGAGTGAACAAAACTATATTTAATGATGGTTCAACATCAAAAGGTGATAAGTGAACGTTTAGTGAAAACTAGGGCATATACGCCTAAAATTGAATTCTTTCCGTATTTTAAGCCTTTATCTTTTATTGGATAAATGTAAAAACATTTAAAAACATATATAATCATATTTTAGTTATTTATATCCATTCCCGCCATTACAACGGCTACATGTTAACTTCCATTTAAAATAATATTATTTTATTATTAGAGTGCAACGTAAGATTCCCAAGAAACTCATTGTTTCCTGTTGGGTACGCCATCGAGCATAGCATCCCCTTTAAAGGAATATCAATATTTTATTCACAAATATGGATAAATAAGAAAATGTCATATTCTTTATTTACCTGGGGTGTTACAACTACCCCTTAGATAAAATCCCCCTTACTTAGGGATATTTCTTCTTTACTAAGAATTATTTTTCTTTATCCCCCTTTGGGATTTTCAAAAAGTGTTTCAAGGAATGGAAAAAAGTATGGAAATTAAAATATCAGTACAAACATCCAATCAAAAATGAGAAACCACAATTTCATTAATATTGGAAGAATTTTTACAAGGAATAAAAGATACACAAAATGATTGGATTGATCTATTTTCTTTCCATCTATTTGGGTATTAACTTCTTTCCTATGGTTTTTAGCTTCGTTAGCTCCATGTGATCTTTCTTTGATTGCTTCTATAAGGATTTGATCCTATCATACTAAGACTTTAGAGTCTCTTCCTGAACCTTCAACAAGTCATCGTGCTTCACAATATTTTCATCAATATCTATCTGGAGATCCCTTGTAGTTTTCCAACATTGGAAAACAGAATTCAACTTCCCATTCAGATCTTTGAAATCCTGAATCCAAGTGTTCTACTAAAGATTTAGCTTTTCTTTAATGCTATTTGTGAGATCCTTGATTTAGTTGTCCTGAATATCAAAATATTCGTTAACATCACCTTGAAAGTCATCAAGCTCTCTCAAATATTTAACTATATTCTTCAACCAGTTGACCATTTTATTACAATATTTTCTATGGGCTTCATAGTTGATAAGGAAGTTCTTGTAATCATCCTCAATCTTTATACACCTATCCGTCACCAATGATACTGAATCTGATTTCTAATTCCTACTATGTTGAAGCATCTGACATCTAGAGTTAATGGTTGGAAAGATCGGAAAGGTATAAACAAGATTATTCAGATATTGAATGACAAAATCATGTCCAAGAGATGATGATTCTGAATCTAACAATTTTCTGGGGGATGGTTATTCCTCTAACACAACCATCATCCTTTTAGAAGATCCACCAACTTCCTTCTTCATTATAATTGTTCTCGTAGGTGTATCAGCAACCACCTATTTTCCCTTATTGGTTCCCGGAACATCTTATTCATTTGGAGACTCATTCTCACTTTCAGAAAACTAAAGGATCTTATCTTCATCAATTTTATTTCTTGGATCCTGCCACAATATCCTCAGGGTGTATGAAGTGATGATTATAAATCTATTCTTAGATATTTTGTTCACTTCCTCTTCAGCTTTATCATAAATTCCAGGAGTATCATGTTTCAAATATCCATCCAGATAAGTCCAGATTAATAGTTCTTTGGAAGCACATTCCTTCTCATGAAATTCTTCAACTTTATTTATTAGAGTAGTTGTATCATCATTAATTTCAGATTTATGTTCTTCTTCCAAAACTTCTATTTCATCATACTTATCATGGGATATATCCGTTGTCATGTATATATTCCCCGAGAGTCTCGGGTAAGGGTTTAACTAGGAAAGATTTCATTATAGAAATGTTCCCGGATGCTATTTCAGTTTCCATTATAAGATAATGGAAAATTCAGGCCTCATAAATTTTCTTCTTAAGATTGTTCTCTTTGCCTTTCTTCTCAATCTCTTCTATATTTTTTTTCTTTTAACACCTTGGCATCATCAGGATCTAGACCAAACTGTGGTTCTTCTTCCTTATGATTATTTTTTTTCTTCCATCCACTTGGCTACTACCTCATCCGAATGGGCTTTATGCATCATTGGATTTAGAGATGTGGATTGAGTGTTTTGGCCTTAGGGGATTTCTCTATTTCTTCCACTTCCTTTAGTTTTCACTTTTTTCTAGCCTTCTTCGACGGAACGGCAACTTCAGCTTTTTTTAGAATGGCTTTTACTTCTTCCACTGGTAGATCATAAAATTATATGGAATCTTTATAAAAGATTACCTTCATTCTTTTAAAAGTATCATCACTAACTAAAATAACATTGAAATTCCTCGTCTTGGAACTTCAAGGAATCATGAAGGACTCAAGACACAGAACAATCAACTTAGAGAGTAGGGAAAGATACATGATTATCTATTCTCTCAAATTCCCATTCTGGATATTCTCTACTATAATGAGCATATGCTTCATTATATTGATCATCATTAGATTTACCATAAAATCCATGATATACATATAAATTTTTTCACGGTGTCCTTGTCACCCATTCTTGGTACAATAAAACCCTGAACCCAAAAATCAAGGATCTGATTGTTGGTAGACAAGTGAATAATCTTTGCGGTCTTGACATTTGTAAGTCCAAGACACTCCATATCTTTTACATTGACAATGATTCCTTGAACATTTAACAGCTTGTGGGAACAAAAATTGGCTCCCCCTTCATAAGATATCCCCACCAAGCTATCATCCTTGGTGTATGAAATTGTATATATTTTTCCATATCTTTTGAAGGATAATTTTTCTCTGCCATTATCATTGAACAAACAAACAGATTCATAAAATTCTATCAGCAGATCCGGATACACTACATCTTAAGCTCCTGGTTTTGATATGCATACACTTTCCCATCCATTCAGATTGATGTTTTGGGTGATAATAGAGTCATACTTATTGAAGAAATACAGATTCACCAGCATTTCTCGATATACTTGCCACTCTAAAATCGGCTATACAGTAGACATATCTTTAGAAAGAACTTCACTAGACAATCAGAATTGAGAAACCTTCGAATATACAAGATGATATTTTGAAGTGAGGCAGAGCATTGACACACAAAATATTGAGAACAAATGTGGGACAACCATCAAGGGTCCCCTTTTTATAGGTGTCTGAAGAGATGGTTCAAATTCCCATCTCAATCCAATGGATGATAATTCTTCTGATCAGATATGACGGTTGAAATGACAACCGAAAGGAAAAAATTTGGTAGGATCCAATCTTTTGAGGTTATTAAAGGAAAACATTCAGATTTAAGGAAACTAGAAATTGAGAAATTTTAAAAACAAAAGAAACTACCAGCATGTGAAAGGTGATTACGAAACACTCAAGAAATAATCATACCTTTTAGAATGTCAGGGGAATTATTCATATTTAGGAAAATTATTCTTGATGGACTTTATATTCTGAAAAACACTTGTGTACGAGAAAAAAAATCAGTATGAAGATCTTTATTAAGAAAATCATCATTACAAAAATCTTGATTATGAAAATCATCATTACAAAAATGTTCGTTAAGATAAATATGAAAAACTTCATTACGAAGAGTATGAAAAACTTCATTACAAAATATATGAAAAACTTCATTATGAAAAATATAAAAAACATCATTACAAAAAATAATAAAACTATATTACGAAAAATATGAAACACTTCATTATGAAAAACATGAAGAACTTCATTATGAAGGATATGAAATACTTCATTACAAAAAATAAGAAACACTTCATTACGAAAAATATAAAACCCCTCATTATGAAGAAGATAAAAAACATTATTATGAAAAATCTGATACACTTTATTATGAAAAACATAAAAAACATCATTATGAAAAATATAAAACACATATGAACAGATGTACTACCCCTATAAAAATGAGTTTATTACTGTAAGGATATTTTTTCAACAGAAAGTTAATTAGGGGGATTACCTTATGGTATCATTCCTAACATATTTCTAATAAATTATATATATCAGAGGGTAAATATTTTGTGAAAATATAAGCAAGTTGATCTTGTGTTCTGATAAATTGAAGAATGATATCTCCTTTTTGTGTGTGATCCCTAAGAAAGTGATGCCTACTGTCTATGTGCTTTTTATGATATTGATGTGCAGGGTTTTTACTAATGTAAATGGAACTTGTATTATTACTGTAGAAATTCTCTTTCCTATGGGTGGAAAGAATAAGCACTTACTTGGATTTGTGTACTAATCACTTTTCATTCCTAAAATTCACAAGTTAACCTACATCACATAATTGGATTATGCTAATGAGATTGTGCTTAAGACCCTTAGTGAATAAAACATTTTATATCAATGTTTTTCCAATAATAAAGATGTTAAATATAAAAATAATTTCTACCTGAGCATTATCTCTGAATGTTAATTTTAATCCTTCTATTTTGAAAAGCTTTTCAAAATACTTTTTGTTGCCAGTCATATGCCGGGAAAATCCACTATTCATATAACATGTATTTCTAATTGTACCTTCTCTATTTTTCTTAAAATAAGAAAAATTTAGGTTTTTAGAATCCAAACATTCTTGGATCCTAAATTATCAGAAGGAAAAATTTTAGGAACCCACAATTTGATTAGAAAAATAGTCTTTTTGAAATCATAATGAATGGGCTTTGTTTAAAGAACATTTTTTCCCCAGTGTCCAACACACTGACACTTAGTGCAGAATGGAGCACATTGAGGAACAAAATAATTGATATTGAAAAACATTTTCGAACTAGTATAACCAAAAACCATAACTATTCATAGAGTTCAGATTTGAGAATACATTTTATCAAAAAATTTCTTACCTAAGGTAATGAATGAAAAACACATCCTCAAGGGAGACATTTCAGATTAGAGTTTGATAACCAATTTATTGTCTTCAAAAACATTTCATTTTGAACTAGATATATGATCGAAAACATTTTTATATGAAATTACATTTTCTAGATCATTAGAAATTTTATTCTTCTCAAAATATACATCCTCAAGATTTTTTGAAATATTTTAAAAAACAACATATTTCTTATCAATATCTTTAAAAAGATCTGATATTTCCTTGGAGGTAATAATATTCCCTGATTTTTCATTATCATGTTTTTTCATGAGTTTTGAATTCTCAATCTCAAGGAGTTTGGAAGACCTAGAATGTTATTCATAGGAAGGAAAAGTATTATCTTCATCAGAAGAAGATTCTTCATCCAAAGAGTTATAATATTTATCATTACTATAATTTTCATTTAGAGAATCATTGGTCATTCATTCAGCATTGTGTACCTTAGACATTAAGAAATGATTGTCAATAGGTAGTTTGGCTATTAGAAAAAGATTCATCTGTTCAGAAGATTTATATTCTGATGATTCATATGAAGAGTCACCACCGCTGCCACTCCAGGTGTCCTTAGCATTAAATATTTTTTTTATCTTTAGCCTTGTAGTATTTAATTTTGTTTCTCTTACAATGTCTTTCCTTTATTTCTTTTCACTTAATCATATGAAAATATTGTCTTATATTTCCATCTCTCTTGCATTCATAACATGTGACTTCTGAATCATTCTTATCTTTCCTTTCTTTCTTATTATAACTATATTGAATGTTCCTCTGTCTAGCTATCTTGTTCATCATTCATGAAAGATTTTCTAATTCATTCTCTTAGTATTTACTTCCACTATATTTGGATTAAATAATAACCATCAATGATCTGGATCTAGTAACTCTCTAACGAGTCATAGCCTTCATAGGATTAGAAGTAGTAGTAAAAGAAACACTTCCATTCCCATTCTCATTCTTTAAATTATCAGAATCTCTCTTTATTCTAGTCTCATATTGAAGAAGAGTTCCAAACAGTTCATCTAAGGGAATCTGAGTAACCTATATATTCTCATCTATAGCAGTCCTCTTGGATTCCCACTAATTGGGCATGATTTCAATGATCTTATCAATAAGATCTTCATTATCAAATCATTTCTCACCCATGGATTGTAAACTATTCACAATATTCATGAATCTGTGTTGCACCTTACATATGGGTTCTCTATAAGGAATGTTAGAGCCCTGATATTCAGCTCTGAGCATGGCTCTTCTTGTTTCAATAAATTTGAAAGTTCCCATGTGAGTAACTTCAAGTTTTTTCCAAATACAATTTACTGCTTCACAAGATGAAATTTGGCTATATATATTTCTAGTCATGGAGCATAGAAAAGAATTGTGTACCTTATAATTCAGTTTATATTCATGATTTTCTTGATTGTTAAAGTTACTAACTACTTTGTTATGGATTTTGTATCCTTCAGTAGGCATTTCAAAATTATCCACACCAGTTTTGATAATAAAAGACTTCGTGCGATCTCTCCAATATTTGTAATAATTTCAATAAAAAATAGGTGGTTTAGTGGGATTGAGATTTTTTATGGAACCATAATTGATTCCTACCATCTTAAAGAAAATTCTTTCCACAAGAACTTGTTAATAGAAAACGTTTTTAAACAAGGAAAATATACCTAATCATGAAAAATATAGAACAAGAGTATTCTAAGAAAAAATGAATCCAAAAATTATAAGTCTGAAAAACTGATTCTAGAAAAGAATGAGATGAATTATCTTCTGAATCTAATCGTGAGATTAATTCAGATTGATCCAATCCCCTGATACCTATTTTCTAGATGGTAAGTGAGTATGATATACTCTATAATACTAATCGTAGCATCGAAATAAAAGTGATAGTAAGTAAATTATTTAATGATGCTAAAAATACTATAGGGGGTGAATTTTATACATTAAAAATTCCCTTGGAACTTTTAAATATGGTTATGTTTAACAAGGATAAATAATGTAATTCACATAACATCTATGTTCTAAACACTGACTTTATTTTCTGGAAATATGATTCCGAGAAAGAAATTCTGGAAAAGTGATTCTAGGAATGAAACTTAATGAAAGATTAAAAATATTATGATTCTAAATTGAAGCATATGGAATATAACTAAATCAGAGTAAAATTATAAATAAGTGTAAGATAGTTATACTTTACTCAATAATACAAATTTAGCAGAAAACATGAAACAAACAAGTTACACATAGGAAATCTTTTAACCCAAAGAGAAGGTTATAAAATAACCTTGGATAAAGGTCCCTTGATTTATACATTCAAGAATGTCTATCTTACCCACTCCAGGGTAAGTGCTTGATATGAAGATCAGAGTCTATCTTGATATCCCCACAAGCCCTCAAATTTAAGGTAGTCAACACCTCTCTCTTCCTCAACAAGGAAGCCCTCAACTTCAAGCTAGTATGCACCTCTATCTTCCTATTCCAAGTATCCTTCTATTGTACACAACAACAATCAGAGTCGCACAAAGAAAATCTGATCCATAAGTTTAGTACGCACTAAGGATGAGATAATCTCTCTCTAGAAATCACTTCAGATCAAAAAGTTGTCCAAAAGTTCTGATCTCTTTCAAACGAACCCCTAATTATATGTGTGGATTCAACGGTCATCTTCCACCTCCTACAGTCATATTTTTCCTTGAGTTTCGGAGGGACATGTACACATGTCACTCAAACAATGGTTAGTTAGTAACTAAAAGCATGAAATCATTTTATAACATAACAAGTGAAAGATGAAATATGATTACATAACTAAAATCAAATATTCGTAATGTAAGGAAATAAAAAAGTTCAAACTATAACCAAAATTGAATTTGGATTCTATAATACTTTGAATTTCGGATTCTTTTTTCAATGAATTTGAAACATGAAAACTATAGACATCTGGAGTCTCAATTTCAAGGAAATTCAGAATCTTCATTCACAAGAATTCGGAAGCAGGACTCACAATGTTCAGAGTCAGAGTTCATGAGAATTTAGAGTTAGAACTCAAAAGAGTTCGGCATCTGAATTCAGAGAACTCGGCGTCAGAACACAAATAAGTTCATAACAAAAATTCATAATCAGAATTCGGAGGTAGATCTCAATGAAGTTCGTAACGAGAATCCGTAATTAGAATTTGGAGTCAGAACTTAGAGAAGTTCGTAACCAGAATTCGTAATCATAATTCGAAGTCAGAACTTCGAGAAGTTCATAACCAAAATTCATAATCAGAATTCGGAGTCAGAACTCAGAGGATATCATAAATAAAATTCGTAATAAGAATTCTGAGTCAGAACTCATAGGAGTTCTTAACCATAATTTGTAATCCGAATTCTGAGAATTCAGATCCTAAAATAGAATGCTTCATATGTAAGTAATTATAGGATCATGAGGATTTGGTTTCAAATAGAATATTACACTTATGAATATTATAATATGAAAAATTAAAACCTGTTAAGGATAAATTTCATAGGGGAATGAAATTTTTTCCTTATAGAAATAAACCATTGTGTAAAAATAGATTTTCCTTCAGAGAAGGTGTTTGTGATTTTCAAAACAATATGGAATGGGAAAGTCATAAAGAAACCTTAATGACTCAAAAACTCCCCCAAGTATAGGGGAATGAAAAATTTATAAGGAAAAACTTATTGACTCAACTTTTTCCTTCAAAGGGAATTAATGAACAAAAAAACCTAATTAAAATGACATTGAAACATAAACCCTTACCTATTTTGTAACTTTTGAAACATAAATTTACTTGAAAAGAGTACATGAAATGAATAATAAAATATATAGATATAGTATGGATTCATGATATATTATTTAATGTGTTAGTATATACATTATTAAAATGAAATTAGGTGCATAATAGAAAATTTGTCTCAAAGAAGAAAGTCTGAGACGAAAGCCATAAAAAGTTAATATCATTTAGGGGAGAGTTAATATATTGGTTGATTATGTGTAACCAATTTATATTAAAAAAATTTAAAAGTTTCTATAATGTTTAAATTAGTTAAAAAAAATTTGACACATAATTTGGGCATAATATAATCAAAGAAGTAGTCGTATAACACAATGAATAGAAATTGAGATAAAAATTACATACCTCGTGCTTACCTTTCATTAAGAACTCATTTATTTTAGATATATTGATTTTAAATATGATATTATATTATTATAAAATAATATTATTATATATAATATCATATAGGATCCTTTTTTATCATCTTATTACCCATTATTTATTAGCCATTCCTTATCACCATTATCTCATATCTAAATTAATTTTTTTATCCATCACATTTCATTATGATAAATCCAGACCATAAACTTTGGTTATAGTTACTTCATATCGGTAATGAAATTAATGTTACAAATATCTATTTTTTTCATTAGTTTCATATTTAGAAACATTAATTTTTTTTGAACATGGAAATGAATCACATCACTTTGTGGAGACAGTATGCCTATATATGCAAAAGAAACATGATCATTTACCTAATAAGTGAAAGGGTATGAAATTGGATTTTATATTAATTTTAAATAATAATTATAATGTCATATATATCATATATATTCATTTAATTTACCCTGTTTTTACTTTTCATTAATGTTTATAGTGAAAAATGAATCACATCCCCTTGTGAGGCGGTAATCCACTGTACAAATAATGACACTAATATTTTTTTGATGGATGATACTATATGAAAGTATATGATATTTTTATTTTAAATAATAATAATTATTTCATTTATATCATATATAAAAATCAAATTAATCCTTATTATATTACATGTAATGCGTACGTAAAAAATGAATCACATCGCTTTGCGAGATGGTAGTCCACCTTGCCTGTGAACAAAGTTATCATATTGTCTATATAATGGAATGTAAGAAGTTATAAGTGATATTATAATTAAATAATTATATTTCAATAAAAAAATATCATGTATAAGCATTATATAAATTATTTTATCCATCCCTTATAAGTATTGATGGAAAATAGTTACATCAGTTCATGAAAAGTAGTCCAACAATGACACTGTCAATAGTTTAGTTTCCCATTTGAGGGATAAGGATATTGTTTTAGGTCATGTACATAACAAAAAAATATCATAATATGTTATATAATTATTTTATTATATCATAATTTATTAATAAGATTTTAAGGAGGTGAATGAGGAAAGAAAATAAATGCTAGTTTATAATGTTAACACTTCTTTGGAAAAATTCTTTTAGTTTGGACCAAAATCCTACATAGGTTAGATTAATGATAAAACCAAGGAATATATGATGAGGGTAGTGAGTTAAGGAAGTTATTTGGTAATGTATTTCCCAAACCAGTGGGTTTTTAATTATGTAAAGGGAAGAGGATGGTGTGACCTTTTATATGTGGGGGAGAGGACCAATTTATATATTTTGAAAAGAAATAATTAACCCCTTGTTTTTTATAGGAAAAAACACTAAAAAATAGACAATATTTAAATCATATAATATATATGTTCTAAATATTACCATCAAAAAGGAATTATTCACGTTTTAGTCATTTTTATCCCATATCTATATAGTTTAACCCCTCAATAAACTTGTTTTTACCTTGACCATGAGAAATAATTTTTATAGTTTTAACTATTCATTATTGTTAAAAATTAATTTTACCTTATTATAAAATATATATTATTATAATTCAAAATATAGAATACATTTTAATAAATTAAACTCTTATAATTGGGGTAATCTAATTTAAAATTAAACCTGAATAGGTGTAAAAATGAGTTTTCTAATGAAAAATAGTCAAAAGGATAAAAAGATTTCATATAACAAGAAATTGATTAAAATGATATGAATTAGATAAATTTAAATATTAGAGAACTATTTTTTACTTAAAAAAAATTAAACAATAATTTACCTTTAAAAATAATTAAGACTAAAAAGTTATTATCATTAAAAATGTTCATTTTTTACAATTCATGAAGAAATAAATATTTTTAGAAAACTGTAAAAAAATCAACCCAATATAATTTTGAAATTTATATTTTAATTTTATATATTATTGTTTTAAATTAAAATTTTAAAATTGTTAAAAATTAATTTTTAATAACATGTGGAAAGGGAAACATATCCACCTTTAATAAAATATAGTTTCCAAAAAATATTTCATTTTCATTAAAATGGTTCATATTTTATTTATAATCAATAGATACCCTTTTAATTTATATTATACAAGATTTTAAAATAATATTCATTATTTAGTTAGTTATATTCATACCCTCCTATTTAACATCTGGGTTATAATTTTCATGTTTAAATAAAAATATTGCCCTAGAGTACCATTTTTCATTTAAACTCGATGTTGTGTGCATCCCATTCCTTCAAAGAGATTTGATTTATTTAATTAGAAATAAATCATAAAGTATTTTGTTGTTTAATTTTCTTATAATATTTGTGTTTCATCTTATATATGCTATCCAACATGATGTTTCTCTTTTAAATTTCTAGGTGTAACTTCAACAGTCCCTGGGTTGAATATTGGATGAGAAGGTAGTTTACTGGACCCTTGAATTTTGATTTCACCCTTTTAATTATTGAGATGGAGTAATTTAGTATTTATATTTTTTAAAGATACTAGGGTTGTTTTTATATATAGAGATTATTTGTAGGTATTTTTTTCCATCATGTCCTCAATGATAGGCTTTAGATTTAGAGGGGACTACTGGAAACGACATTGAGGTAGTTGATGATTTTTTGGTGGTGGATAGGGTTTAATACTATACCCTTGGTTATTATAGAACTATATATTTTTGTTTTAATACCTCATTTTTTATAGGCTTGGTTAAACATTCATATATGGTATGATTGATAGTATGTTTCTTTCCTAATGGTTTGGTTATAGAGGAATCCTTGGAATATTAACTCAAACTCTCAAATGATCTCTAAATGGAATGAATTGAAAATAATAGTGGGGGTCAGTAGCATTGATACCGAAATGAATTGGATTAATAGTTTGTTATCTCCCTTGGGACATAGAATATTGTCATATTATGGTACCTTCCTCTTCAAACATCATGTCCCCCTTCTTCTGAAATAGTTAACCCTTCACTTCAAGGACACATATTATGGGTATAATAGACCTTGATTGAAATTATTGTGTGTTTTGTATCAAGTTCACAATGAGTATTATTATGAAAATTTATGCCTTTTCAACTAGTTCAACAACAGTAGCTATATCAATCATATTATAATCAATTGGAAATAAACAAATTAAAAATAATGTATTAAAATATGATAATTAATTTAGTAGTGTATACAAAATGGAAAAATAATTTTAAATTATTACCTATAAACATGATGTTCTTCCCTTAGAGATTGACTTATTTCACATATGTCATTCCTTATTATTATTGTTTTACAGAGTAATAATAATTTTTAAAGGAAAATTAATTTCATGCCCTCCCAGTATGTAATTAGTGAATTAACATAATTTAACCAATATTTTTAATGTATTCTAGGGATAATGATAATACTATATATATAACTTGTTTTCATCCAAATTTAATGTTTTTTATGTTGAACATATACTATGAAACTCCTTTAATTTTTTTTTGAATCTTGTTATCAATGATAAATAATCATTTCAGTCTTAGGATTACATGTTGGTAGTTATCCCAAAGATGAATATGTAATGAACAAACCCATTAAAAAAATGTAGTGAATAATTCATATTAAATACAATAATGAAGAGAGTGATATAAAAAATATTTAAAAAAATAAGAAATGTTATTATAAATAACCCATTATGAAAACAAAAGTCCTCCCTAGAAACTCTAAAAAACATTTACCTCACTTTCATGAAAAATAATATTGATTATGTTTTATAATATTAAATTTAGTCTATGGTAGAACCTAGGTTATATATCAAGTATAAATTATGAGTATATAGTGTGAAATTTCAATAAGTTTTTCAATAAATAATTGAAAACATAGGTTTAAATAATGATTCAAAATAAAATAACATAATTTCAAGAGATATGTAGTTGATAGAAGAAGTGGGTTTGAGAAAATATAGGATATTTTTGTGAACAATGTTAAGTTACTACACTAATTTAAAATTTCTTTATTCTCAATTTTTATTGTTTTTGTTGAAATCCATTGGTTGGGGTTTCACCAAGATATAGGTTCCACAAAATTCTTCTAATATGATGAACATATGAATAAACTTTGAAAAAAATAATGTAGTCATGTTACATCCTATTAGAATGATTTTTGATTTTTCAACTAACACATAAAAGGTAAATATTTGTGAAATAAGAGGATTAGTATGTTGTACGATCTAAACAACAAATGTGTCAAAAATTAAATTATATACCAATTATTTATGAAACAAAATATGTTTCAATTAAATGATTAAAAATATAAAAGAAACCTTTTAAATAAAACGTAAAAACTAAAATATATAGAAATATTTTGGATAATTATTTCATGTAACTCTATATTTAGTTGTTTATCTCCATAAAAATGATCACCCACCATTTAACATTCCATCAAGATAAGGAAGAACATCATGCGTAACTCCAAATTTATCAATTCTCTATATATGAGGACAGAAAGCTTAAAAACATCAATCATTATGAGTTGAATAATATGAAACTATACAATGGAGTTAATAAATTTTTTGATTAAGCATACATATGGGTTATTCATGGTTTCCTTCATTTGGAAAAGTGGAGGTGGTTTTGGGACCCTATATTTAGAGATACCACTTGTGTCTTATTTTTGTATAGGTAAAATAATAATATCAACATTAAAAAAATATAAGAGTTCTTGTAAGTCCTCTTTATTATCTCCTTATAAAAATTTTCATCCAATGGACATCTAGATTAGTATAAATAAAGAAAATACCAAACCAAACTAATGAATTATAGAAGATTCTATTTTCTGTATAGAAAAATTATGTTGTAACCAATGGTGGATGAATTGGGATTGAGTTTATTAATAAGTGTTGTAAACCATAATTTTTTTAACAGCCCATAATATTTTATCCTAATTTGATTCACTAATTTGTCAAGTATTTTGAAATAGTGTAAATATGTTCTTGGGATTCTTTGCAGTTTGGACCATTTTTGTTATAGTTTATCTTGCAACCTCCGAAGAACCTCCTCATATGAAAAAGTAATACAAAAAAGTAAAATTTATTAGTTTAATCGAAATTAACATTAACTATTTTAATGAAATTATAGGTGAATTTTTTTATTAAAATTTAAATATAAAATATTATAACTTAGTGGTATGAGCGTGAACTAAATTAGTGAATCATAGTGTTATCAGGGGGTGGATGGGTGAAAAGTGTATTTAATTTAATAAATAACCCTTCATATAATATTTATCTATTTTATAAAAAACACTATTCTCACTCCCTTTCATGAATATTAAATATATACACAATATAATGTAAGTCATAACAAGATTTACTTATTTCACATGCACTGGGATAAGTCTATGGATCACACCATAATGATGTTGTAATACGGAAAAATGTCTAAGTAAATTACGTGTTAAATAAAATCTAGTGGACCCTCACTAGAACTCTGGTTTACAAACCTTAATAAAATTTGAGAAATCCCTTCTCTCATCATAAGGAAGAACAAACCATTCCATTGATGGGAAAAAATTCTTCCTAAACCAGAATTTTCATGTTACTAAAAATGGTGTAAGGATAAGATCCTATTTTTTCCATGTGGGAAAACATCTATATTTTATGATGGAACTAATAAATCTTCCTCTATATATCTTATTTTCAAGGAACCCCAAACTATAAGACATGTTTTTTATATTTTATACTTTATTTATCTTCTTTATATTAAATTTTTAGTCTCTATCATTTTCTAAACTTTCTCAATAGATACAGAAATAATATTTCTATAAAATCACATTAGATTTTTAGTTTGAAAATATTTTAAAGAAAATTTATTTTCTACATTAAAATATGGAAATAAATCAATCCCGTTATTCTTATAGAAATCATGAGTCAAGATCCCTTAATACCTTCCTTCATTTAATCTATTTAAATCTCTAATTTTTTTGACATGGAATATTTGAATATATTTTGAAGATATTTTATTCATATTACCCAATACATTTAAATAGAGTATTAAATAATTTTGAGAAAAAGTCTTAATATTACACATTTTTAAGTTAATTATTACATATATGATACAATATCCAATTGAATATTTAATATCTTCATACTATTACAAAGAAATATTTGGAACTATAAGTTAATATAGTTTATTTTAAGGATGTATATTACATATTTATTTACAATATATAGTTAATATTATATAATATCATGATCTATATTATCTAAATATGTTCTATTTTATAATTAATATTACATATCCACTTTTACAATAATCTACCCTTATCTATTACTGAACTCCTAATAGTGCGAAATAGAGTTTTTGAAAATATGATAGGAATGGTTGTTTTGAAAATATACTTATTGAAAACACACATGGAAGGTGATCAATGTTTTCCTTGGTAGATTTATTGGGTAAATATTTATAGAAAGAAAATAGTTATTTGTGATATAAAAGCATGAGTGGATAGAGTTAAATGATAATATAGACAAGAAGAAATTTACATGGAGATATATATTTCATTTATGTACTAAATATAATTTGATATCTCATTATATCAATTGTTTTCAAGAATAAATATGCATTCTTGTACAATATTTCAATGCTAAAATAATATGAAAAAGTTCAAGAAGGTGTACCAATAATTTGGTATTAGGACATGTGTCTAAATAAGGCTAATAACAATGTGGCTTCAGTTTTGTAGAATGTTATTGAATAGGAAATAAAAATATTCTGAAAGTTAATTATTATTTTTTATTAATTTGTTTTCTAACAAGTATTATGGGGTTTTGTTTCATCTATTATTTTAATAATACAAAATATGTACATATATTTTTTGCTTGGAAAACAATATATACCACAATATTGAAGGCCAATAAGTGGTATAAAAAAGTTGTGTATAGAGGCAAAGATTTAGGGGGAGTTGTGCTAAAAATTTGAGGCTGCTTAAACTCATCATATTTTTTCAACGATTCTGAAAATGATATGAAATGAATGGTGTTCAAATGATAAATTTGTTCAAATTGAACCTATTTTTAAAGAATGTGTAAATTTTTTTAAGTGGTACTAATTACATCATAGAAATTTATGCAAATCACAACCTATTTCTTTTGTTATATACTAATGATTTATTGTTAATTGATAATGATCACAGGTTATCTATTAAAAAAAAGAATCAAAACTAGTTATATGTTTCTTGGAATTCATGAGTGACATGGAAATACTTGTTTATTTCATATAGAAACTATTAGTTTCTACACTAATATCCATATTATTACAATTAGATAATTTATATGACTTCCCAAGTGTAAATTGGTAAATCAACTCAGCGAATATCTTGTGAAAATATAGCCAAAAACGAGATTGGGTAGTGAATTTTTTTTTGGAATGGAGTATTCCAACTGAAAATTATTCCATGTGGTTCCAAAATATATTGATTATAAATTTTTTTTATTCCATATAATTAAAGTTCGTTGAAATTTGTGGAGAAGAAATCCAAAATGGGGGAGATAATCATTCTCTGATTCTTCCCATAAACAAATGGGGATTAACAATTTAAAAAAGTTGGAGATATTATATTCAATATTGGATCTTTTTCTTACATAAATATATTTTATCCTATAAAATTAAAGTGTCTAGTGGATGTAGAATCCCATAGAATAACCCCTTTTTTTATTGACGAATAGGGGATGAGTGAAAATTAATTTTGGTTCACTTAATCTCAAGATGACATTGTTAAATAAATATTCTCAACTATATTTACAGAGGATATTATTGAAATAAAATGAGTATGGTATTGATTAATTAATAATATGTGTGGAATGGATTTTTTTTCAATACCATTCTTGAAAAAACATTTTGAATATGATCAAACTATTTCCTGGAGATTAGTTGATTGTAAGTATTATTATCCTAGTTAAAGTATATATTTATGATAATATATGAAGACAAATTATTTCCTTGATGATGTTTTATTTAACTGAAAAAAGAATGTAATTTTATGGAGATTATATAATTTAATTCTTTGTTGGGTAATTGGATAAATATTTTGCTGAATAAAATAAAAAAGTGTTAAACCACCTTTCAAACCAAAGCGACCCCACAACAACTGCATAGGTGGGTAGTGTCAGACCTTATCTAACCATTATAGTGGAAGAGGAGAGGAGGATCATTATATCCACATTGTGTGCATAGTGTAAGAACACAGGTCATAGGGGTGGTATTATGATGATAATAGTCTAGGAATAGGGTATAACTATGAAGAAGGCATGAATTGGACCGAATTACTCACTTATATATGGTCATAGAATGAATTTAATTATATTCAGTGATCTTTCTGAGGAAGAGTCCAATGTAGTAAAAGGATCAAGGCATCATGATGTAACACCCATATATCACCCCATGACACTCTACATTCAGTATTCCAAGACCAATAAGACATGAAATTTATTCAATTTGGCCACAAAAAAATATCCTCCTCTGTGATTTACCAATGATTTTATGTATTACATACTGCTTTGATACTAACTATAGGATAAACATTTGGGTTTCATGATCCTCCATTCCAATATTTTCATATTTTGTTAATTACATCATGACTTTATTCTTTAGTAGAGCTAAATTCACAATAAAGGCATCATTATCCTTTCATATTGGAAAATTACATGTAATGAGGAGGGTATCTCATAGGGATTATATTTAGTTCCCAAAAACAAATCCACACATTGATGCACGAAAAAGATCGTTGAGTCACAACATGACACCCATATGTCATGATGTGATCCTCTGAAGCAATCAATCCTTCACCCATAGGGAATGCACTACGTTCTTTTTAAACTTCCAAAATTCCCCATTTATTATTTCCCTATGAATTATAGGTTGAAGGTTATAGAGTTTCACGACATGACAAGTGGGTGACAAACCATAATTCCTTGATCCTTGTCCCACGTCAAGGAGTGGAGTGTACTGGTCATGGAATATAATCCCGAAGTGATCCCCTCCATATCTCAATGATTTTCTGAAATGGACGGGAAATGAGATCCCTAGTTCGTAGTGGGTGATACTGAAGGAAAACTATGTTAGTTATCGAGACAAGGTAGGAAATATTGTGATTGAGGGTCCTACATCCCTAATGTAGATCCTACATATATCTAATGTATGGCCTAAGTTATTCTTATATATTTTCTATATAATTTTTCTTACGACTCCAACAAATCAAGTTTAGTCAATATTACACTTGAAAATTATTACTATATATTCCCATACTTTTTCAAAATTACATTTTTCTTGACTAGATAATTAATAAATTTTCCAAAAAATTATTTACATACCTCCAAACCCTTATAACAACAATAAACTCATTTCAAATTTATTCCATGAGTCTTTTTAGAGGATTGGAACCTTTATTTATTAAAAAACACAATCCAAAAATTATTTTTAGTATTTTTTCTAATAAACTCTTCCTTTGGGTTTTTAAATTATCTACAATAAATATTTAATTTTATATTCATTCATTCATTCACCAAATAACCTTCAAAATATAGTTTACCAAATTATTCACTTAAATTTCTAATCTAAGATCACTTGTGCCATAGATTACATGAGAACCAATAGTAAAATTAAAAAATTATCCAAAAATACCTAATTTATCATCATGATTTATAATAGACACAACAAGGAAAGAAAAACTTCTGAAAAACATTAATGAATCCAAAAAAACCACCTTTACCACTTCCTTATTCTCCATTTGAAACCTATATAAAAGACATGATGAACTTTCCTGGGAAACCAACCCTTCTTCAAAAACTCCACTTCAATTAATATTCTTAATATCTCCCACAAGTTCTAAATTCCCTCCTTCAATAATGTGAATCCATAAATCTACCAATCTTTTAAATGAACCCAAAGATAAATTCCTTGAGTATTATCAAAATAAAAGATAACCTTACACAATGTAACCTTGATGAAGTATATAAATTTCCATAAACCACATTTTATATGAAAAAATGATTCTCTATATGTGAGAAGTCAAACAACATGGGTGGGTGGGGGTATACTTTATCATAGTCATCTAAGAGGATATATATTGTTAGACTCTAGGATACAACTAATGCCTCTTAGATAATTTTTGGAAATCCATTTTTTAGAGTTTCTATAACTTGACTTTGTGTTGACCTAAAATGTAAATATCAATAGGATTTTATCTACCTTATCCTTCATATAGTTATATTTTATTTCTAAATTTTCATTATCCATGAATAATTTAAAGGATATTTTTTATGATTAATAACACTCTCATTATAACACTTAATAACAATAATATATTTTACATAAACCCTAATATCATCAAGCTTTTTCTTAAACTACACAAGTTTTTCACATGCTTGAGTTCTGGAAATATTTAAAATTCCCATAGTTCTAAATGAAATACAATAATTAATCATATATAACCCTAAAATGAATAATTTTTTGTGAAAAAAATGTACATATCATTGTATACGTTTCAAATTCTACTAAACATTCCCAATTAGAATTTATATATCTCAATAACTCTAACTATTATGTTCTGTGATAAATAAATCTAAAATACAATATAACTTTTAGATGATATCTTATTAACATAATTTATTTAATGTTTATTATTTTAATAAAATATTGGTACATTGAAACTTGACCGATGGAAAACACAATTTCAATTTTTTATTAGGTATAGTAGGCTCCCTTTGATTTTTTTATATTTTATGATATTGACCACTTTTAAATTGTCAACCCTGGAAAATATCATCTTTGTTGAAACATTTTTTTCAAAAACTTGGATTCCTCCATTTAAACTAATTTAAACACATAATTATAATATATATTTTTTTTAAAAATGTTCCACCCCTTTATTGAATCACCCAAAAACCAAAGATAAATTCTAATTCAGCAATCATTAAAATCCAAAACTCAAAATTCATGAATTATATAAACTTATGGAACTGTTATTTGATTATTTATCCATAAAAAATTTCATCAATATAATGAAACATCCAAATTATTTAATCATAAAATTTTTATAAATAGATTTAATATTAAACTCCTCATTGAAAAGAAATCCTTTTCCAATTATGATTGTGTTTGGAATATTATAATATGAGTTCCTGCTTCAAAAACTATGTTGGTCTCTTAAAATAGAAAACTTTATTCCCATTATCCTAAATCAAAAAATAATTAGGATGATTAATTCACACCTCTTCTTGATATAATAAATTAAAAATATAAATTAACATCTATATTAAAAAATATCCCTCCTTACCAACACCATGGTAAAAATAAGTATTTTTTCCTAACTAGGTATAATAGAAAATATATCATCCATTTATATTCCATAAATTTTAGAATATCCTTTAAACATAATAGATCCTTTATTTTAAATAAATTCTCATTCATTAGTTTTTTATTGTAGAAGCTTTTTGACAGGTTAACCTTTCTATCCAATGGCTTCAAAATAATTTGACATGTCTTATTTTTTTAGATTTTTTCATGGTATTCATGTATTTACTTGATCCAATTAGTATCCTTAACATCCTCTTAAAAGCACATATGTTATAAATGAGATAAGAGTGTTTTTTATTTAGATACTTTATCAATCATGTTTTAATAAGAGTTATTTTGTCACAAAAGAAATTTGATCATCAATTTCATCCTTGATTTTTGAACACATTACACTACTAATTTTGGGGTGTAAATATCATCATTAGTTCTGTATTCAGAGTCATTATCATCCCCTGGTTCACCAATGAGAATCTCATTTCCATGTTTCCTTCCCCTATTATTTTCTCATTGTGTTTTTGTGAAATATTATTGATTTATATTTTAGTTACATATTTGAATTCAAAAAATTTCCAATGCATTTATTAAAACATGTTTAATCCTTGATTTTTAAGAGTACTCATGAAACATACCTTCATCTCTACATGATTAAAACTTTTTGTGGCCCAATTCCTTGTTATGAATAAAAAATTTATTTCAAAAGACTCAAAACTATTTTAGTTTTTGATTCTTTATATTCCAAATATCAAATGGTGTCTTTTATTCTCCTAGACATAATATATACTTATTAGTAATATATACTAATCTAAAAACTATTAAATTCTAATATTTATATGGTAGGTTTTTCTCAATGAGACTTATTTTGAACCTGATTTTAAATGACTTTGTTCCTCCTCTAAATTAATGGCTTATTTTGAATAACGTCACACTTAAATTTGGCACTTTACCCCATCGTAATTAACATTATATTTTAATGGTATATTGGTAAAATCTAGGACATTATTATTCTTGACCATATAAATTATCCACCATTGAATTTTCAATACCATTATATGATAACATGTAATATAACTGTGAACCTAAAGATTATAGATAATCACTATAAACTATGATATTCTAAAAAATACCTTAGTGAACATCCCAAAATACATTTTCCATTAGATGATTCAAGATGATATTAGTTCATACACATTGATTTGAACCACTTAAATAAACAATGTTGATTTATTATCTTTGGAATTTTTTATCTTCCTAGTGGTATTTCCCTTTTTGAAAACATATAACATGTGAGTTAAATCATGGGTACAAATTAGTATATCACAATATCCTTAATTATATATTAAATATTTCATGTAAATTATAATCAAGTTTCTAACCCTTTAATATAAAAATCTATTTTCATCTTCCTTGGAATGGAAAAATATGTCCTTTTTCTATTTATAAAGTTGTCATTTACTTTGATATTATTCCCATTCCATAAAATATAAAAATAACTTATTTTAACTAAATCATTATCGATGGTGAAGTTTATTAAAATATGTATATCACACAATAGGTTAATAGCTAATTTTTAAGGCCTCCAAAAACGGGGACATCTATGCATCTCACATCATTACATCAAATTTAGACTACTATTGAGATAACGATATTTAATAATTCATCATTTATAAATCACAGAACATATTTTGTGTCATACACTCTATAAATGATGAGATCCTTATTTCCAATAATTTTGGATGTTTAACTACTATCAAGGATCTAAAAATCAACCTGATCAAATAATTTAAATGAATTGTTTACTATGTTCACTTTATATGTCTTCTTTTTTATATTCACTTTATTTTCATTACTTCTATGGGTGGTCAATATATTTATTGATATTATGGTTCTATGGGATAAAATTCAACTTACATGGATGAAAAATTATTTTTCACATTCACCCAGTATAATGACTCTGTTAGTTATCACCTTCTTTTACTTCAAGGCTTCATTGGACATTAACTTAAATAATTAATTATAAATACATAGATTTTTGTCAATTAACATGACAAAAAATAACCATAAAATATATATTTAGTTTATGAATTTCTACTTTTCATTATTCATTATGCTTCTGTATTAAGGTGACTCTTATCTAAAAAACAAATATATTGATTATGACCGACTATTACACAACATGAAAACCACTTTTTTGTGTTTTTTTGAATGTCATAACTAATAGTACAATATAATTTTGTTATATGCTATTTATTTTATATTTAGAGGAACCAAAATCGATAATTATTTCATAGAGTGGGAACATATGTATTCACATAAACAATTTCAATATTTAGAGTATCATAAATTACTATGACTATTTTTCCATTTTTATTCCTTTTTTTGAATAAAATCATCCAATTATTCCTTTGAATTTTCATGAATTTCCATAACCACATCAGCATATTTTATATTTATATTTCTAGATGTTATTCTTGGATTAAGGATTATCTCTTGATATTCCACATTTCATCATAGATCAATGATTTGTACTTCTAATTCATTTATATTTTTAACTTAATATTTTAATATATTAGTTAAAACGTTAATAATATGGGTATTCTATTCAATTTAAGCATGTTATCAATATATTGCACATAGATTTCAAGACTTTACCAAATACACTTTTTTATTTAACCACTAAACTTGGATTTCCCCCTTATTATATTAGTATATATTATTTAGAATCACAAACCACTATATTTTTATTCATAGTTTTATATTTATAAAAATCTATTTCCAAAAGGTAAACTTCTAAATGAACATCAAAGTTATGTATTCCATAATCATCCATATCTTCACCATAATTTTATTCCTTTATTTCCGGGTTGAATATGGAAACTAGTATAACTTCTTCATTAAGGTCTTAGTTATCCTTAATTTTATCCGTTTAAATTTCATCCACATTTATATATTCATATAAATGAATGTTATTCTTCTATAAGGATTATTCCATGAAATAGTTTTACCTTTCAATTGATTATTTTTATTTCATTATAATAACTCCTTGTTTAACATCTTAATCTTCTCATAACTTAAATGGAAACTTTTTGTGAGGTGAACCACTTTTACACTATAAAAATCGTGTGAGCATATTTTTAACTTTGTGATTTACTTTTACAATCTTCAAATTTGATGGGAATAATGACATAACATAATTAACTTCCCATTATTTAAGATTATCATCGACTGGGAGATTTTTCATGGCCATGAATACCACTTGTAGAGAATTATCCAATTCCAATATATCATTATCATTGTTACAAAGCTCATATGAGACAATAGTGCTCTATATGTTATCCAATATATCTATATTTATATAATTTATGGCGAGAAACAAATTCATTATATTTAATTAAGATGGAAATGGTCACAAAATATACTTCACAATATTGAAGTCATCAACACTTTCTCAGAGGCATCACGTGTTATCTGAAATCATGTTCACATAATCAAATTATAAACAAAAAAAATTATTTCGCTAAATCTTATTGTCCTTAAATTTGGCCCACACAACTTGTAATTTATATTTTCAAACTTTTTAATAGCCTTCATACATATTTAATAACATTTTCCCAATAGTTTGGGATGATTTAAATGATATAACCATCTTTTAAATTGGGCTAAAAACGAACTTGTTAACAAATTCATTTTCTTGGTAACAATATAAGATTCATTATGAAAAATGTGTGGTAAAAATTTTCTATGTAAACTATAATAAAATGTATGATAGATATATGTGCATCCATTCCAAGGGAACAAATGTTTTATTTCAGCTACATCATCCACCACAAAATATCTTTTCTATATAATAGTAGAATTAAATTTTTATTTAAAAATACTATCACAAATTTCAGGAGAGAAAAAATTTCACAAGTCAAAACCTAATGCTCTAAAAACACTTTTTTATCACAAAAAATAAGATATAATATGGTTGAATCATGCTTTTTAAATGAAACTCTAAACACTGTTTCTCCATTGTTATATAAAAAACTCTTCTCTCTCCCTCACAAAAATGTGGAAGCATTAAGTAATTTAAGGAGAGTAACCAGATATTTAACATGGTTTAACCAAACTGGTCAATATTCAAGGAGGCCACATTCATTATGTACTTATGTTCCAAACTCAATAATAAAAACACTTGTTTGTTACACATTAGTATGGATATATTAAACCTATCGATTTATAACCATAAAAAAACATTAGTATCTCATTGATATCATGACAAGAATGAACATACCACTCCTCTAGGTGAAAATTTCAATGCACCAAAAATAATAATTAATATCATAACAATAGAAGTGAAACGATTAAATTATCTTTCATCCACTGGATGAAATTCCCCAATTCTCTAAGATGGGACTTATAAACCCTCCTATATCTCTAATCTTTTCCCATAAAAATATTTATAAAGTACTATATTCTTAATTTTTAGGAAACTTTAACTCTTCTCTATATGTAATTTTTAATCCTCTTAAATTCTCTCATTATAACCACTAATTTAGAAATAATATTTACATAAAATAATTTAATTTGTTTTAGTTTGAGTATCTTCCATAAAACTAACACTCTCCTATATCAAATATGAGAAATGTAATTATAGTCATCCATTTAAAAATCTTATGTTAAAATCACTTAAAAAATTGATTATTTACTATTTTAGAATATCTAAATCTATTATATTTGAATATTTGAGTTAATTCTAGGGATATTTTATACATATAACCCTAAAACATCTTATCAATATTTCTATTATTTAGGACAAAATACTTACAATTATACAGTTTATTGTTTATTCTTATGTATTTGATACAAGATCCATATGAATATTATATATCTCCATAATTCTCAATAAAATACCTGGCACTATAAATTAATATTATGTATTTAAAGGTGACATATTACGTATTCATTGAAATAATTGAGTTAATATTACGTATCACTAATATTAATATTACATAACCTATTATTATTTATATGTTAATATTAAACAATTCTATTTTTAAAAGCCAACATATTCGGTTTCCAATGTTACCCCTAAGTTATTTATAAATATTACAATTTCCATTTTTTGAAACTCCAAAAATGTTGGTAGAGTTATTCTAATTCATAACTTATTATTATTATATATTCCAAAACATTTATAAAATTTCTTCATTATTATTTAGATTAATTTAATGTATTCCCAAGTAATAGATAGCCTCTTTAAATATTCTATAACATTTATTAACTGAATTCAAAAAGGTTCTATGATACATTTTTTAGGATTTCATCCACAATTTTTCAATAAACACGTCCCATTAAATATTCAATATATTTTTTTCATACACATAGATCTACACCTATACACATTTATGAAACTCTTATTTGTATGAATGTTTTGGTTTCATTATTTAATAAATGAGTATGGGATATGATCATATCCTAATTCGTTCTTATTTATATTATTATTATTATCATCATTTTTTTATCCATGGATTGGTGGTCATCCACCACATTAATTTGTATCTAATTAGGGGATTAAAACACAAAATGTGTCCTAATTTTTGGGAACTCTAACTCCATTATGGGAAAAATATTCTCAAGTCCATGGAATGAAAGACCATATGCAAGTTATCAAGTGTACCTAAAGATTCCTAGCACAAAATGCATTGAGGGAACAAATACGGTTAAATAAATTAGGGAATAGCGATTTAGTGGATTATCATCTTAACCTCTAGTAGGAGGAGGGTAAAAATGATTTTATAAACCATTGATATTGAAATAATTAATTTTGATGTGGTAATTACTTTTGATGGTGGTACGCATTTATGCATTATGATTATAATACCCTAACCCTGATGCCATCGAACTGGTGTCCCAGGTGGGTGGGGAACATGGCCTCATGTATTCTTCCCCATATTTTAGATTATGATTAGAAACTTCATGGGTGTATAAGTTGTATGGTAGAGAGACTATAACCTTTGGTTATATATTATCACAACATAAATATGGAAATATCATACAACATCACAATATAGACAATAAACACTAGTGCTTAAATACCAAACCAAAACCAATGTGACATCATAATTATGCCACATCCATAACAAGTAGGGTATAAATATCAATCGAATTAGGTACAGTCATCCCAAAAGTAAAAAAATGTAAAAATACCAATGGAAAACATAACCCCAAATTTCCCTAACTCTTTCTTGGATCCTAGCTCCCAAAATCCTACCTATCCATACAATCAAACATAAATAGTAAGAAAATTACCTAATCTAAAATTGCATCAATGAAATCAATTTATGTACCAACTAGCAGCTTGAATTGGGTGTGAGTACAACTATATTGGCCACAACCAATGTTTTAAAATACAATTTTAGTATATATGTTTAAATAATAACGGTGTAAAATAAATAAGTGAAGCAGTAACAATTTTAAAAATAAAAATAATTGTAGTAATAGTAATAATAAGATGTAGAAATAAATTCAACCAGGTTGATCCTCATATCACAAAGAGACAACCCAAGTTGATCCTACCTACATCTTCCAATGTTGGAATCTATCATCTCAATAGAGGTATCATGGGTAAATTTTATTCTATGTAACATCATTGAAGCCCAAATAGTAATGTAACCCAAGATATTACATATAACTCATATGGGAAATCCTTTATAGAAATTTCCAAATAAAATCTTAAATCTAGTCTAAGATTAAGTAATCATACTTGACATTCATTACAATGACTTGTTTGTAATCCAATGCTCGCACCTGAGGCATTTTACAGAAAGTAAATTTTTCTTAGACTAGGAATCACATCCAAGATAATTCTATAATGTTACCCCTAAAGAATATATTATTTTAATCCATAACATTAAATAAGTCTAGAAATTAAATGAATCTAAACTGGATACTCTCTTGTAAATTCATTCTAATTAATCTAGTATAATTAAATAGTTATCCTGAAACATTTCATAATATTGGACTTCATTTAATGTAAATAGTCTTCACACCCAATATTCAGACAATACCCCTAATGGAATCTAATCTTTTTCCATGGAATTATACACCAATACAATATATAAGGAATCCATTTAAATTTCCACTGTATTATAAAGATCAAAAAAATTTAAAGATAAAAAAATAAGTAATTATTCAAACATTTAACTAGATAAAAATTTAATAAAACAATCTAAGATCACAATTTGGTCCATTTTAAATTTCTATCCAAGACTTCCATGTACATTATAACTTCGGATTCCAAGGGGTAATTCTAGGGTACCCACATCCCAAGATAATTAATCACTTTTCCAAGGGGATACCTAAATTAACCCATTAACCAACCAATTCCCCCAAATTCACATATAATACTTTTAACAATTAATGAAAAAGTTAGTCATAGAGTTCAACACACAATTCAATTATGTTATCGAGGACAACCATATCCACCCCATTATTGTTTCACTAAATCTAAGGCCATGTACATGATCAACACTTTTATGGAATCAATAAAGGTTTTCCACAATCCATCATGTTTATCTAAGACCAGTGGTGTTACCAAGTAATCAATTGGATATCTAAAAAAGTTAATTAATTTTTGCGTTAAGCGATCGACAATCGAGTTGGCCCAAAAATGAAAAATCAAAATAATAACAAGAAAATTTAACTGAAAAGAACTAATAAAACATACCATAACCTCGTAGAGACATTCATATATTATATCCACCATCAGTGTTAGCTAAAATGGCAGATATGGTGAAACTAGAGAAAATACATAAAAATAGGGAATATTATCCTTAAATAAGGAGAACTAATATGGTAATCAATAAAAGAACAAAAAAAGGAGGTGGAATATTAGTCTCAATTTGGTTCATTGATCATGAAAGAAATAAAGTGAAATGACTAAGAATTGGAGTATATTTATCAATGAAATGAAGAGGATTAGGAGGGCTCCTACATTACATATATTAGCTTGAAATAGGGTAAAATTCATGTTATGAAGAATGGGATCAAAGGGGTAAAAATGGATTTTACAATTTTATAAAAATAACCCATTTCCCTTTAGTTAGATGTTGAGTCTTACTGGGGAGTTGGAAAACTACCATTCATCTAGTTCTAGGATCACTGGACATTGAGTGATCCTAATAAAAACTATAGGCCCCTGGATAAACAATAGCTAACCAGTGGAACAAAATAGATTTTTTTTCCCATATCCTACACTCAAACCTATCAAACTCTCCCCAGATCCCCTAAACTCCCTTTACACCACTTTATGGAACAAACAAGGGGATTTAGTGAAATTAAAATTGGTACATACCTCAAAAAAGGGGTGGGGTGTTATAATGTGGTTTCAAAAGTTAGAAGGGGAAAGGTGTGTGTGTATGTTGTTTTTGTCTACAAAATTGAATGAAAAATAGTTTTCTTATTATGGAATTTAAAAATAATGTCATTTAAAAATTACATATCAAATTTTTACTTCTGTCTTTTAAAATTTATTGGTCTGGTTTGGAGGATTGATAAACCCTAGAGTGGGGTGTGTGATTTGAACTAACTGAGTAGTTTAGAGGCATATATATTTGATCATTCATTTATAAACTCCATTAATAAAAATTAATCATTTTATTATAATTTGGTGTTGAGTGTAAATTATTAATGAAAAGTTTTTTTTGAATGAACATGTTGAGTCTATAAAGGTTCAAATATGTATGTTTGACTTATTTATGAAGTCTATTTCTCAATAGGGTGAAAATATATTGAAATTTAATCCTTTTTTAAGAATAAAATATATGATTTCCATATTTATTATTTGGAAAATGATTTTAAATAGGCTTTTAATTTTATATAAAATTTTTCAGTTTGATGATTTTATGATGTAGGGTTGTGGATTTGGATATATATTACTCAAATAAGATAATCATTATATATAGAGGTGTAATATTAATTTAATAATATTTAATGTTGAAAATGATTATGAAAAATCATTTGATAAGATTTTTAGTTATTATTGGATATATTATCATTTGAAAATTACATAGTATATTTCTTTTTCCATTTTTTCCCACAAAAAATTGATAGGGAAACAACAATTCTATGTATGATTATTATAGGAAGAATGCTTTTATTAACAGTTCTTCATCATCAACTGATACCATTATTATTTCCACTATTAATGGAAAAATTAATTTTAGCATTGAATTTTAAAGCATTATATCTTTTGTATTGAGTGTTAAATTATTCATAATTTTATTGTTTTTAAAAAAATAAGAAATATGATCACATCTTCTTTCTAGAATATGTACGGTTATTAGGATACTCACTATAGGAAGAGGATATAAAATGATAAGACAAAATGGAACCATTACATTTGTGATGAGGATAAGTTTCAAAGGTTTATAATAAAAATGATTATTTAGTTTTTTAATGTGAGAAAAATTTTCTAGTTAGGCATTAGAACTTCTGAAATGATACATTCAAAATAATACATGCAAACCAGATGTAGATTTCTCACCAACGCCAAAAAATATCTGTAAGTAGGTAGAAGTAACATCTAGTTCTACAGTAAATGATACAGGAGTATGTTACTTATGCATTATAGGATTTTTCATGATTTAGTAATGTTTGTGTGAATACTTATTCTATGTGATGAAGGATGTGTATAATAAAAAATAGTATATAAGAGAAATATGAAGGATTATATAAGATTAATATGATATATTGTATGAATTTGGATACTAGTATAAGTACATAAGTAGGAGGATATATTTTATAATCATTCACAAATGTTGGATATGTTGGTGGATATGTTTATAGTATACATTAGCCACTAGAAATCAATATTGGAGGAGAATATCTTATAATGTAGCTGGTGGTTTCCTTCATTATGTGGAGGGACACCCCTAAAAATCTAAAGGAGGATACGATGAAGGAACTAATTAACTATTTAAAAGGAATAAGTATGAAGGAAGGGTTCTCAATATTTAATCCTAATTTAAAGGATGAAAAATAAGAATCAAATTACATCGATTCATATTAAGTAAGTTCCCCATGGAAGAACATACTGTCTGAATGAATTACAAAAGCTTTAATATAGAAATATTTTGTATTCATTTAGTGCATCAAAATAAGTCCCATATATGTCAGATGTTCTAGATTTTATATCTAAATATGGGTACCTTATAACTATGGTATCCACTCTTTAATGTATAATGTCACAGTGTTCCCCCATGGAGTAGTAATAATTTCCAACTATATAATTACAATGTTTTTATTATTCCATTTATATTTATTATTCATTATTATTTCTGGTTTTGTTATTTTTCTAGAAGATCATTTGTAGAGATCATAATTGATCGAAGCTATAGAGGGAGGAAAAATATGGTGATTATGGTGCATTTTATTACTAGTTATAGTCACTATGTCAATAGGATTTCATTTCAATTTTCTCATTGGGATTAAGTTGATAAATAATTGGTAATTGGGAAGGTAAAATTTTGGATTATATCATTTAAAATATTTAGGGATCTCGATGTTGGGAGATGTAATACCAATCATGTTGTACCATATAATTAATTATGTATTCATGAGTAATTTTTTCAGTTTTAAAATAAGGAAGGTCTAGTGGAGTGGAGATTATTTGGTGACTTCTTTGAGCTTCTCATTAGTGGATTACAATATTATAGACGAATAATTGTTAATTGGTTTTGGGATCTATTGAAGGACAGTAAAAATCTCTACCAGCCTCTCATATTCACATTATATTTTTTTAGATTTAGTAGAAGTTCATTTATTATAGAGAATGGAGTTGCAGGAGGGTAAGGTACGATTTGAAAATGGATGGCGGTAGGTTCCATGTCTTTGAGAAAGGTGGGTTTTCATCTTATAAAGACCTGGATGCTCCATTATTATGAGTTAAAAAAAATCAATGGTTTTAGAATAATGGAAAATACTTGAAATGAATACACTGGAAATTTTTGGAAGGTGTTATCCCATTAGGTGTCTGATATGTCCATGATAGCAGATTCCAATACTAGGAAAATTATTTAATGATATTGAGTTAATGTGATTTTTCTATGTCTGATTTGAAGTATGGAATTAAAAAACAAAGGGTTATCAAATGGTAGACTATTAGTGACAATTGGCCCATTCACTAAGTTATATTTTTAGAGTTTCTAAAAATACAATATATGATGGGAAGTAACTTCTTTGATACAATGTTTCATCAACCCCTCTTGAGTTATTCCGCTAGAGGGTTTTAGAGGTGTGACACGTTCCTGGGTTATAGAAGGATTTTCTATTGTTTATCTTAATAATGAGTTTATTTATTGGTGTTCTGTTTATAGAATATGGAAATTCAAACCAATGGGATCCTTAATTATGAAAAAGTGTTATATAGAACATTACATAGAACCAATAAATTATATAGATTATTGTATCAAGGATACGAATATACAAGAGCATGGACATTTGTCTTGGGATTTATAGTCACTTGAGTGATATAGGGTTGAATATATTGTATGAGGTGTGCTATAAATTAGATGCATAAAATACATAATGAATAATTTTATATCCCTATAAGTAGAATAAAGTGTTATTAAATTTATTAATATAAAGGAACAAAGTTTTATAATTTTTCTAGTTTATTATCATGGAATTATATTATACCCCTTCATACCCCATTAATGATATGTCATAAATAAAACTAAATGTCTCCCCCTCAAAAAAATACCATGTTTGCAAAATGTTGTTTGAATGGATATAAGGATACTATTGATCAAATGTTGTTGATATGTTAGTGGGGAGTTAAGAAGTTGTATAATTTTTAGAGACTCTACTTATGGAAATGATTATGTTTTGAGTGGGCCATAAAATTAAAACCAAATATTGGTTTTATGGATAAATATTTCATACATTAAATAATAATTCTATAATATTAATTTGGATACATGGATATGTATTTCATTGAAACTAATTTAGATATTTAAAGTAAATATATATTTCCTAAAAATGGTATCACAAGATGTCTTATTCCTGGTTAAAGATAAAAATATTTATTATTGATCACGTTCATTCAGTCATATTTGGGGGAGAATATTCTAGATATATCATGATCTGGAAGAAAAAATTTATTGTTCTCTTACCTATAGATTCTTTGATAGTTATTTCTAAAAACCTTGTTTATTTTATGACAAATTTAAATTGTAATGTCATGAGAGAGTTTCATTAACAATGTGTGGTGATGAAGACTTCAATTTTGATTCTGGAAGGGAGGATTATTGGCGTTAGTTGGATTTTTAGATTTTCCTCTAGGATGAGGGGATCCAATGAAGTAAAATCACCAGGATGATTTGAATTTCTAAAAATGGGCCAGTGAATTGTATTACTACAATGGGAAATGGTGATCCAATAGTGATATATTGTTCAAATTAGAGTGAAATCATTTATATATGCCATAATTTTTATATTAACTTTTTTTGAATAATAAATGAATAATTTTACGTGGCAGGTGGATCCAATCAACAATAAGAATAAAAAATGGACGATGATGACAATAAAAATGTTTAACCTAGTGGCATCCTTGAGAATCATCGTCATTTTGGGGATTTTTAGGCTTAACTTATGAAAACATTTCTGATGTAATATATTTCTATGTTTTTAATGGGAGAACTCTTTACTAGTTATGTGTTGGAACATCTAAAATAGAACATTCGAAATGAAACTTGTGGAAATAGATAGAAAAAGTTTTTAACATCCTGAATCATTCATTGAGGTAGTAACATCCCAATATTTTGATCAATTTTTTTTTGGGTTTTTCCAACACCGTTTGGAGTAACTTTTGTGTGTTTTTATAAGTTATTTTTCTGGTGGATGTTTTTTACATGGTCTTGAAAATCATGTGGACCTACCCATGAAACTGTGCTTCGTGTATTGGACTTCCAGAGGAGGGAAGACATATATAAACACTATTTATAAAAATTGTGTGGCCTTCTATACAAACTCTAAGACTTAGGATGGATGCATTTTCAGGGTTCGTGTTTTTTTTAAAACCAAGTAACCGAACCAGGAAACCTGTCTAGTATCCCATAAATGGGTTCATGTTTTAAGAAACCATATGAATAAACCATGCAACATTAATTAATTTCTATATTTTTTCTATTTTAATTCATGGAACCATTGATTTAACTCGATTATCTTCTCCTTGAAACCTAATTTTAACCATTGAAATTTAGAGTCTCTCTTGTGGAAATGTTTTCCTTCTAAACTTGATTCAATGTGCAACAATTTTACAATTGTATTTTAGAATCTCTTTCAGTAAGAGTGACCTAGATCAGATTATGATTTATATATTCCTCATATCTCTTCTTTAAGAGTAATGCGTCATCATGTTGTTTATTGATCGATATATTGATTTTTAATTATGTATTTAGGATTTTCTGTTGGTTTATTATGTAGCATTTATTCCATATGATTTTGGTCCCCCTTTTTTAGGTTATTGTTGATACCATGATTGAGATAGGTAGTTTCAAAATGAAATTACCATCAATTGAAATTGTTGTTTCTTATTTTATTTGAATTATAAATTGTAATAGAATTTTACATCATTATTTATGGTCCTTGACTAATGGTTTCAAAATATAATAATGAGTGTTAAACATATTTGGATTTGGGTTTCCAAATAATGTTTTGATGTCTAAATAATTTTTTTTAACATCCCCTTATATCCAGATTAACACAGTGTAACATCCCCATAAAATGTGGTACCCTATCATTTAGTACCCTATCATTTGGTACCCTAGGTTCATCAATCCTTATTATTCATCCATTCCTATACATCCTAATAAGCCCCCTATCATCCTATCTTCTAACTTCCACTTTAAAATTTTCCCCATTGTTATGTAACCTTATTTTTTAGTAATTAGCTTCCTTGGGTACAAGTTATTTATTTTCTGAATTTTTTAGTCCTCACTTTTTGGTTTTTCAATCCATATTAAAATCCCAGTTTCATTTTAGAGTGACTTGGTGGATCATAAATCAAGTGAAAAATAATTCGGAATAATGTGAAGAATTCCTCAACCAGGGAAACTAATTGCTCGTCAGCAAAATGTTGAGAGTTGACCAATTTTTTAAATGGGATGTGGAATAAATTTTTTTCTAAATAGTTATAATATATGAGTTTCAAAATTGATTCTTCACACCTTCCTAATAACTGATTTCCTATATTAATACCATTTTTGATATTTTTATTTTATTGATTCATTTATTACATCATGTGAAATCTATATTTTAAAGGGAATTCTATTTTCTTTAACAACTGATCTTTTATATCTGTCATCTTAAATTGACTTATTTTTTATCCTTTTTTTCTATTAAGGATCCATTTAGAAACATTTATTGATAACTGTTTATGGAACATTTCACTCATAATAAGTGATTATTGATTTTTATTTAACAAATATCTTACTTAAAACTAATTTTCACTATGGTTAAATCACACTTCATTACAAATTTTGGAATTAATTTTTAATGGATAATAAAATGGGATCCAAACATTGGGGAAACATTTTATATCCCTTATCCTTTTAATCTATTCAATTTTTACATGATTTTTTCCCATTACTTTTTTTATTTTTTCTAGTTATTTTATATATAATCATTGTGAAGAAATTTAAAATATTTACACCAATTTTATCTATTGTAGGTTATATACTATGATATGTTATACACAAATAATAATATAGGAAACTAGTGGATGTTTGTGTATTTTATAATTAGAGGACAGTAGTCATACCTCCTTTAAAATTGTTTTATGTAGGGAATTTTGAAAAACATATATTTTTCTATATATTTTTTATTCTGTTATTTATTATAAATATTTGAAGAAATAAAATTACTATTTTCAGTAAGGTCACACACTAGGACTTCTTCTCAATCCTACCATAGACCAAGGGTGTTCAAAGTATTGATTAACAACATGCTTATAACACTTATCACTTTAGTAATTGGTTTATAAAGGAAACCTTTCTTCCCATTTTAATTGTTTTACTCCTATATTTACTAATAAAACAACATGTCACAATATTTTTAATAGGAAAATTTGATACTTCTATAGGAATAAACATTCAATGAGGTTGTGTTTTATATAAGTTACTAAAAACATTTTATGGAAATCAACTCTTATGATTCGAATGTTAAATGAAATTATGGTTTTTTCTATTCCTAAAAACTACATAAACAAAAATTAATAAATAAAATCACTTAAATCAGTTTCATAATTATTTTCAATAATAAATATGGAATCTTTTATATGGAGGAATTATCATATAAAAGTGAAATATAAGGATAATTTTTTATAAATGGCATTAACAAGTTCCTAAAATAAGACATATATGTTAAAATTATAGATTTAAAATTTTCACTAATATTGTATTTTTATTTTTATATTTTTTGTTGGAATGAATGCCCAATTATCATATGCATATAATTCCAATTTAAAGTATAATCCAGAAAAATCTAGAAAAAATCTATCTCATCAGTTAGTTTTATATTTTTGAATTTATTTAAATATTATATCTTTATTAATAAATATTAAATTATATAAATTAGTGAAAAAATTAAAATAAACAAATGCCTCCCTATTTTATATTTCATTGGGAAAAATCATAGATTTTATATACTTTCAGATATATAAATCCTATTATTGTGGATATATTCTGTAACACTTGATTTTTTTGTCTTTGTTTGGATCTGGTTTGTTGGAAATTACAGTATTTTTCTTCGGTTTTGGGTGAGATAAATGGTTATTTTTGAACTACCATCTATGTCTATTAAATCTACCATTGGTTTCCCATAGTTTTTATTGGATTTTATTTGGAAAAAATGGTGGAAATTTCAAGATTTGGTCTGACCATGAGCCCATTTCCATATTTAAAAAAATGGGTTTATTTTTTAGATAATTGTTTTTAAAACAAATTCACTAATTAAACTTCCAATTTTTTTACCTTGACCTATAAAAACCACGATATGCTTTTTTAACCCTTTTGTAATTCATAATAATGGTGGATTTGAGTGATATATACAGGTATTGGGCTAGCTCGTGAGCTCATTTCCAGTTATTAAAAAATAATTTTTTTATATCATAAATTATTCATTTCTTTATATTTTTTTGTGATTACACCTCTCACTCAAGCCCAAAAAAGCTACATGCATCCCCAAGTTTTTTTAAATATTTTTGGTGGTCATATTAGTCATGGATTAGGGTGAACGTTCTCGAGGCTTCTTAAATCATCCAGATATGGTAAGGTAATTTGTTTTTTCATGAATCATTCATTTTTTTATATTTTACCACCAAAAATTCTTTCACAAGTTCTTCTAGACCTAATGATCCTCAGCAAGAAGTTAAAAATCATTCCCTTTCCTCTATGGGTGTAGATCTAGGTAAAGATGATGAGTTCTCTAGTTTTCAAGGTAAGCCTCCTTCTTTTTTCTCCTCCCTCTTCCTTTTCCATCAATTTTATTTTGGTTTCTTATTTTCCCCTGGTAATTAACAACATATAATTATGTTATCACATGTTTTTATGGGGTTTTGGTTCGTTTAGGGCCGGTCATCATAGATCTATATTGAAGGGATTCGAGGTGGGTGATATCGGGTGTGCGATGTCTTTCCACCATGGTTATGATGTAGTATATCTATTGACAATTACATTATCGTTTAGTTTTTATCATTTTATTGATTTAATCACATGATATATATGTTTAGTATTGTTTTCACCCTTTTGATTATTTTCTTACTGTGCAAAACGAAATCCATGTTATGTGAAAAGTAGAGTTGTTTTGTTATAAACTCGTATACTACTTGCTTACATAAATGTTCTGTTACATTAAACATATATTTTATGGTATTTTGGAATGGTTAAGTATCTAGAATATATTTATGTCATTAAAATGGTATTTTATCTCTTTTCTTGTGCAAAAATTAAGTTGTTTGTGTGAAAGTGCAAGCCATGTGTTCGGTAAATTGCCTGGTTGGCTTTTATGTGCTCAATGTGATTTCAAATTAATTTTTGTATTTATAAATACATTTTAATCATTAAAAATGGTATTTTGGTATGTTTTATGGCTGTATAATTTTGTTTTTGATTTATAAACATATGGGTTTTTGTGGTAAACATGATTTGGCCTGAAATGCCGGAAATGCCCTTTTTTGGCATCCTTATAAAAATGGTTGTCATTTGGATGTGTAACCTGAATGTTTTAAGGGATTTATGAATTTGATTTATAAATTAATTTTTTTGATACACCACTTTATTAAATTTTAAATTCTTATCTTTGGAAAATGTTAGTTTTTGGAAATGCTTAAAGGTCAGTTTTGGGTTTTCATGTAAAAATGGTATCCATGTGTATTTCATGTTGTATCATTAGGGGCCATTTTTTTGTCCATAAAAGTATTTTATTAAATAGTTTTGGGGATTAAAAATATATTTTTATATGGTATTGGTGGGTTTTTTTCCTTAAAAGATAATCATGGAATGGATTTTATGTGTAGAGCCACATTATACTTCTTTAAATTGTTCTATGAAAATTTATGTGGTTTATTTATCTGTTAAATAAATTTCAGACCTATGTGTGGGATGTTAGATGTGTGTATCATTTTTAAATTGAATCATCATGAGAAAATGGTCTTTTATATATGTGTATCTTTTTTGAGGAAAAAAAGGTAAAACCCATGTATCTAGGTGGGCAGACGTGTACTAGTATTCTAGTGATCCGAAGGGGGTTTGTCCCTATTTCATGTAACATGTTTGACAATGACAACACATACTAAACAATGATGATGATTTTTTTGTAGACCAATAGGTTATGGATGATTCTCTTACTAGTGTACATTGTTTATTAAAATAGATTTTTGTTATGGTTAATTTTACACTGAGATATAAGGTACATAGGGACCACAACAAACTAGTTCCTTAAGATGTTCTAGTGACTTGTGCTCATAAGCTATTTTGTACTCACCATTAGAATATGGTGCATTTAGTTGGTAAATTGTAATGCCCCGACCCCAGCTACCCTGAGTCGGTGCATTACTTTGTAACATTGGCATGATCACAAAAGATCAAGTCTCGAAAGACCGATTAGTTTAGTAGCCTTGGAAACACTAGATACATTCATAAATGTTACATTACATCACAAAGTGAAAAACTATAATAACATAGTCTCCATAGTCCACACTTCTATCCTCTTCGGACTATCCCTACAGGTCATTCATAAAATACTTATTCACATCCTGGAAAATATTAAAACATTGAAAGGGGTGAGCTCAGATGCTCAGTACGGATAACAATATTGCGGAAACTTTCATAAATAAACATAAAAATTTAAGGCAATGCATAACTAAAACAAAAGACTTTTAAACTTGAACATCAACATAATATGGCAAAAGTAAAATGAGATAATGCCATTCACTTCTTCACATGGATATTCTACTGGTCGAATAATCACATGCAATATCAATAACCACTTTCATAATGATGGAATACATAATGCCAGACTATCATAACCACGTAGTCAAGGCCTCGTGCCAAGACCACAAATAAGATTTTGTCAAGGCCTCGTGCCAAGACACTAGTTTGTCTCATGAGACCTGCCGATGCATCGAGGAGCTATAGCGGGCTCCACCCATCACTTATTAAGTCCAATGCATTCCTCATATGAATAGGTTTGAACATATCATAAACCATAACATAATCGTATCACATTAAACATGCATAAAGGAAACATAACATTTCCACATTTCAATCACAAGATATCAATACAACACATTGATATAATAAAAACTCTTTCAAAACCATTTTCAATACCAAAATAAAAGAAAGTTAAAACTTTGTATTTATTTTTCATTAAAAAAAAGTGATGGCTTGTAGAGGAAGCCGAAACTCAAATAATGGTCACGGCGGCGGAGAAGTCGTTGTTGCCTCATATGTACAGAAATAAAAACATTCCCTTTTTGTTGTTTAGTAAAATTCTTCATATAAAAAAGATTCCTTTTGAATAAATGTAAAAGTCAAAGGGGTTTATACACCGTATAAAAGAAAGTTGTGTATAAAACCAAATATGCCTCAATGAAAGGAGATTGAGATGAAGTTCATAAAAAGATCATTTTTAAAATAAAATAGAAAAATTATGTGTATTCACTATAGTTACACATAAGGAAAGTAAAAATACGAAATAGTACATAATAATATCTTGACATAATTTGAAAGTAGGAGATTAACCAAAAGAATGGAAGTTGGGTTAAGAAATTCCCTTACCTTGCGTCTTGTCCCGACTCGACCGTTCTTTAACCTCCTGAATAATAAATTAGAGTTAATTTATATTTACTTAAGAACCTTTTTCATGTTCATTATTCCATTTATATCACTTATTACCATGTTATGAACATTATTTAATTATTTAAGTTAATAACGGTCGTTTTGTCGATCTTTGGTACTTGAGTCAAAAATAAATTTCATATAATTACAAGTTGTTCATGTGGTGAAATATCCATTATATCCAGATTTATATTCATGATGTTGATATCATATATATCATATATATACAGTATATACATTCATTCATAATATTACGTAACATTTAGAGGTAAGAAATGAAATGCACCATTCATGGAGACGGTAAGCCGTACGTACGCATGAACGCTACTTTCATTTCTATTTCTTATTTAATGGAACGGAATCATAATGATATAAATTTATAATATAATTACAATATAATATAGTGTATAATACCATTTACTCCATCCTTTATACATCCCACATATGGCATTAACGATTCAAATCACATTGAGGGGGCGGTAGTCCGCACTTCCTAAAATGACATTATCGTGTTTTACCCATAATGGAAATCATAAAGTATGCCATAAATGAGAAATACAGAATCCTAAGTAAAACATAAACATATTATATATCATATATAAAAATAGTGAAATCTTAATGGCCACCTTTGAAGGTGTTATATGAGTGTTGAACAATCATCGTTTCGTGAGGCAGAAATTCTCCATCCACAGAAACCGTATGTTCTTTAACCATTAAATGTAGGTGTGTGTAAGTGTAGCTCTAATAATTCTTATAACAAAATCCTAGTATATTGAGGATATTTTTTTTGTTACAAAATAAATGAATAAAAAGATTTTAGGTGGTTGGAGAAGAAAAATAAAACAAAACAACATTAGAGAAGACATTACCTCAAAATCGGGTAACTCTTTTTGATTTGAGCCAAAGGATTCCTTGGGAAGAGTTCTGCCCAAAGTGAGTCTTCTAGGAGTAAGAGGGGGAATTTGGGAGAGTGTTTGGGGAGATTTTGGCCGAGCCAAATGGCTTGAAGGTGTGAATAATGTGGGAGAGGTGGGGGCCTTTTATAAGTGGAGAGGAGGGGCTCTTTTGGAAAGATTGAAATGTTACATTATAACAGAATGATTTTCAGATTCTAAAGGTCCCACACTTATATAATTCGTGGATAAGGTGATAAGGGTTCGAAATCTACCCATCCAATCGTCTTTGGACAAGTGTAAGCCTTGGATTTTACATTATCTTTTCATTTTATTAAAATCGTTAAATAATGAGGTCATCGCTACATCATAATGATGTCACAAATAATTTAATTTATTTAATGTCTAAAAATTATAAAAAAAATACTGTGATGTAGGAAATATTGTTATCCTTATAATCAATATTTATAGTCAAAATTTGGACTTGTGTAACCCCACTTAAAAACTGTTTTAGTAAAATAACTCATGTTTGTGTCAATTTAATTTTAACATTAAATAAATATATATTAATGTCATTTTCCAACTAAAGTGGCTCCATGGGGTCCCCAAGTTGACCCATAGGTTTTCTTGGTCGGCCATGACTCAGCCAATAAGAGTAGGACAAGTGTCATGCTCATCTCGTATTATTAAAACATTATTTGTACCTTAAACTACACTAATTACCTCTAATCGCGATTAAGAACTTAAAAGTTACTATTCACCAAAAAATTATTCTAATCTCATTGAACCACATTTTACTTCTTAATGAAAACCATGTTTGTCGGATTTTTGAAAATCAAATCACAGAAGTGGTAATATTTCATTTAAACGAAAAATCAGTTATTTAACTACCACTTAGTGGTTTCACTATTCATAAAAAATTGATGTTTTTCAGAACAAAGCCAAAATTTCACCCTAAGCTATAATTGATATTCCGAATTCAAAATTGATTTCTATTTTACAAAATTCCAAACATATAAGTTGCATTAGTTAATTTTATAATTAATTCCCGCTGTTACAAAAAATGGCGTGTTTCTAAAAAACAATTTATATCAAAAGATTGGCAATTGTTTATGTCCAATTTCAATGTTAAATAAATTCTAATGACCACCATTGGATAAAATGGTAAAAATTTATTCTAATTATACTTTAAAACCACTAAATAGTATAATTTTTCACTATAAATTATTTTGTTTAAAAAATATGTTTTTAAGTAATTTTCACTATTCATAAAAAATTGGAATTTCTCAGAAAATTACAAAAAATTCAACTTTGGATAATTTCAATATTACGAATACATAAATGAAGTCCATTTTGAAATATAAAATTTCTATAATTTTAAAAAGTGGTTATTACTATTCATAATGGCTACTTTGATTAGTCGCGGTGTTTTAGAACTCGAAGTTGCGTACAATGCAAGTTATTGCATTATTGAATGAGAAGCGTATCGTGGAAGCTCGGGGTGTTACATTCTCCCCTCATTCAATAAATTGCGTCCTCGCAAATTGAAATTTTTTTCATTGAAAATAAAAGGTTGAAAAGAGAAAATACCTTTGTGGAAATCCCACATCGGAAATAAGATTAATAAAATTTAGCCTTAATAAGAGGGAAAGGGAAATGAAAAAGTCACCACCCAATTATGATCTCGATTAGGAGAACATTGGTGGCAATTAAAGACATATAATTGGAGGAAAACCGTAAATATTTGTAGGGAGTGATTGAGGTCATCAATCACAATCAACTGTCAAATTGAGGGCCTCAAAGCCTTCAGTCTATGTTGATTTAAAATATCATCAGTTCAACAAGACATAAGGTATTAGGATAACACATTTTTTTGTTTTAATTTCCCTTTACTAAAGTTTAAGAATTAATTTATTCATTGAATAAGAGATAGGTATATATATTTTTATGCTTGACAATTAGAGTTTCAACCTTCAACTCATATTTCACTCAAAAAGATAATAGAACTCAAAAATATTATACTTATCCTAATTGTATAAGGTTCCAAATGTTAACACATACCATTTAGATTAGTAAAATTATTTTGTAATAACCAGGGACATCCTGTAGGCTAGTGGTAGGAAATAAAGGCTTGCCGCACTATGATTGTGGGTTCGATTCCTGCAGCTTTGTCCGACGCGATGGGTTATGCCCCACCCTGCAGGTTGTCCTTTTCCTAAAACTATAGTATTATAATATTCCAAAAATAATATTCAGAAATGATTTAACCTTAAACAATACTATCCAAAGATCAAATTAATCCACTCCAACCTTTATAGTTATCCAAAATACCTCTGTCCAGACTTTCTCTAAAAGGTCTCTTAATTCCAAAATCAATTTATCAGATTCCCCAAACAAAGTAAAGTTTCTCTTATTGTCACATACTAAAAATATAATTACCTTCATCATATTAAAACCTTACTGAAATCAACAAGTACTGCAGTACAATCCTTATATTATTATAATAACCAAAATATAATCCAGGAGTCCAAAAGCACCAATACATTAGTTATTCTGCTTCAATTGTAGCAACAACATAAGATTGTACTTGATCCCTTGTCCTTTTCTGAGGTAAGTTTCCCTGACGCTTAGGACATTCATTTGCATAATTCCCCATTTCCCTACAATCGTATCATTCAACTTTGACAGCCTCTTTCTTTCCCATGCAATCACGAGCCTGGTGACCCTTTTCTCCACATTTATAACAAACTCCCATTCCTTTTAGGCACGTACCAGGGTGATTCTTCCCACAATTATCACATAATGGAAAATCCTTCTTTCCCTTTTTCCCTTTATCTGTCTCTTGTTCCACCGTTCTCTTCTTCTCTTGCTTTACTTTTTGTCATAAGACTTAGAGAATTCCTTTTCTGTCTTGATAGCACATGAGACAATATCTTCATATGATGAGAATGATTGTGATACTAAAGATCGACGGAGAAATGGTTTTAACCCATCAATGAAATGATCAATCTTACTCCTTGGGTTACGTATATAATTGGCAGCATGCCTCGCTAACCTTGTAAAGTTAGCCTCATACTTTGCGACATTCTCATCCTCCTTCTGCCTCAGACTCAGAAATTGCCTTTCCATATCTGCTCGATGGTCATGAGGAAAGTATTTTTCTAAGAAAAGCTCTTTGAACTCCTTCCATTCCATATTCGATACGTCATCATCTTCCTTTGTGTTTTGAATCAGCGACCACCACTGATCGGCATCTCCATTGAGGCGGTAAACTGCCATGACAACCTTCTCCCTTTCACTACTCCCCAAGGCATGGAATATTTTTTCTAAGGAATTTATCCATTGCTCAGCTACTATAGGATTTGTACTCCCATTGAAGGTAGGTGGTTGTTGCCTGATGAAGTGGTCTAACATTGATCCTCCACGTTGCGGATCAGGGTGCTCCATACGAGTAAGGTTATTATTCATAACCTGAGTGAGTTTTCCCAGTATGGTAATAAGTTTATCAGCACCAGTTGTATCTCCAGCTCCACAATAATTATCATGAGCAGGAGGGCAATCCCTACACGAAGTGCGTGCATTGATACAGTTTTCATTCCTTCCACTAGGCGCCATTTCTAAATATTGGAATAAACTATATTAGTTTATAAATCAAAATACATAATTCCATACTTGTAAGATACTTAACATAAATTGAACTATTTATGGATATAATCCATAGAAATGTTTTCTTTGAGGAAGTATATACTCATAACCCTTCATAGTGGTTTATAAAGAAAATGAGAATTATCCAAAGCATATCCCTTGGGAGTGTCGTAACCAAGAGTGCATCAAGGCCCGTTGTCATGCACCCGTTCCCGTTCGAGTCTAGCTCAAAGCGGTGTTTTCGGGTTTTACCCCTAGGTACATCTGTGCCAGAGCCGCCTCTACTTGATCGTATCCAGACAGGGATGTATTGCTCGGAAAACTCACAAAATCTCTACAATAACAAAATTCTAGGAAGTTCTTATATACTAATCCTCAAAGTCTATCTTTGGCCTATGTGCTCTAATCAGAGTTTATCTAAATCTAGCTTCCAAGGTTATTACTAAACTGCCTCCGATACCAACTGTAACGCCCCGACCCCAGCTACCTAGAGTCGGTGCATTACTTCGTAACATTGGCATGATCACAAAAGATCATGTCTCGAAAGACCGATTAGTTTAGTAGCCTTGGAAACACTAGATACATTCATAAATGTTACATTACATCACAATGTGAAAAACTATAATAAAATAGTCTCCATAGTCCACAATTCTATCATCTTCGGACTATCCCTGCAGGTCATTCATAAAATACTTCTTCAAATCCTGGAAAATATTAAAACATTGAAAGGGGTGAGCTCAGATGCTCAGTAAGGATAACAATATTGTGGAATCTTTCATAAATAAACATAAAAATTTAAGGCAATGTATAACTAAAACAAAAGCCTTTTAAACTTGAACATCAACATAATATGGCAAAAGAAAAATGAGATAATGTCATTCACTTCTTCACATGGATATTCTACTGGTCAAATAATCACATGCAATATCAATAACCACTTTCATAATGATGGAATGCATAATTCCAGACTATCATAACCACGTAGTCAAGGCCTCATGCCAAGACCACAAATAAGATTTTTTCAAGGCCTCGTGCCAAGACACTAGTTTGTCTCATGAGACCTGCCGATGTATCGAGGAGCTATAGCGAGCTCCACCCATCACTTATTAAGTCCAATGCATTCCTCATATGAATAGGTTTAAACATATCATAAAAAATAACACAATCATATCACATAAAACATGCATAAAGGAAACATAACATTTCCACATTTCAATCACAATATATCAATACAACACATTGATATAATAAAAACGCATTCAAAACCATTTTCAATACCAAAATAAAAGAAAGTTAAAACTTTGTATTTATTTTTCATTAAAAAAAAGTGATGGCTTGTAGAGGAAGTCGAAACTCAAATAATGGTCATGGCGGCGGAGAAGTCATTGTCGCCTCATATGTACGGAAAGAAAAACATTCCCTTTTTGTCTTTTAGTAAAATTCTTCGTATAAAAAAGATTCCTTTTGAATAAACGTAAAAGTCAAAGGGGTTTATACACCGTATAAAAGAAAGTTGTGTATAAAACCAAATATGCCTCAATGAAAGGAGATTGAGACGAAGTTCTTAAAAAGATCATTTTTAAAATAAAATAGATCATTTATGTGTATTCACTATAGTTACACATAAAGAAAGTAAAAATACAAAATAGTACATAATAATATCATGACATAATTTGAATGTAGGAGATTAACCCAAAGAATGGGAGTTGGGTTAAGAAATTCCCTTACCTTGCATCTTGTCCTGACTCGACCGTTCTTTAACCTCCTGAATAATAAACTAGAGTTAATTTATATTTACTTAAGAACCTTTTTCATGTTCATTATTCCATTTATATCACTTATTAACATGTTATGAACATTATTTAATTATTTAAGTTAATAATGGTCGTTTTGTCGATCTTTGGTACTTGAGTCAAAAATAAACATCTTACAATTACAAGTTGTTCATGTGGTGAAATATCCATTATATCCAGAATTATATTCATGATGTAGATATCATATATATAATATATATACATTATATACATTCATTCATAATATTACGTAATATTTAGAGGTAAGAAATGAAATGCACCGTTCATGGAGACGGTAAGCCGTACGTACGCATGAACGCTACTTTCATTTCTATTTCGTATTTAATGGAACGGAATCATAATGATATAAATTTATAATATAATTACAGTATAATATAGTGTATAATACCATTTACTCCATCCTTTATACATCCCACATATGGCATTAACGATTCAAATCACTTTGAGGGGGCGGTAGTCCGCACTTCCTAAAATGAAATTATCGTGTTTTACCCATAATGGAAATCATAAAGTATGCCATAAATGAGAAATACAGAATCATAAGTAAAACATAAACATATTATATATCATATATAAAAATAGTGACATCTTAATGGTCACCTTTGAAGGTGTTATATGAGTGTTGAACAATCATCGTTTCGTGAGGCAGAAATTCGCCATCCACAGAAACCGTATGTTCTTTAACCATTAGATGTAGGTGTGTGTAATTGTAGCTCGAATAATTCTTATAACAACATCCTAGTATATTGAGGATACTGGTGTTGTTACAAAAGAAATGAATAAAAAGAGTTTAGGGCGTTGGAGAATAAAAATAAAACAAAACAACATTAGAGAAGACATTACCTCAAAATCGGGTAACTCTTTTTGATTTGAGCCAAAGGCTTCCTTGGGAAGAGTTCTGCCCAAACTGAGGCTTCTAGGAGTAAGAGGGGGATGTTGGGAGAGTATTTGGGCAGAGTTTGACCGAGCCAAATGGCTTGAAGGTGTGAATAAGGTGGGAGAGGTGGGGGCATTTTATAAGTGGAGAGGAGGGGGTCTTTTGGAAAGATTGAAATGTTACATTATTACACAATGCTTTTCGGATTCTAAAGGTCCCACACTTATATAATTAGTGTATAAGGTGATAAGGGTTCGAAATCTACCCATACAATAGACTTTTGACAAGTGTAAGCCTTGTATTTTACATTATTTTTTCATTTTATTAAAATTGTTAAATAATGAGGTCATCGCTGCATCATAATGATGTCATAAATAATTTAATTTATTTAATGTCTAAAAATTATAAAAAAAATACTATGATGTAGGAAATATTTTTATATTTCTAATGAATATTTATAGTCAAAATTTTGACTTGTGTAACCCCACTTAAAAACTATTTTAGTAAAATAACTCATGTTTGTGTCAATTTAATTTTAACATTAAATAAATATATATTAATGTCATTTTCCTAATAAAGTGGCTCCATGGGGTCCCAAAGTTGACCCATGGGTTGTCTTGGTCTGCCATGACTCATCCAATAGGAGTAGGATAAGTTTCATGCTCATCTCATATTATTAAAACATTATTTGTACCTTAAACTACACTAATTACCTCTAATCGCGATTAAGAACTTAAAAGTTACTATTCACCAAAAAATTATTTTAATCTAATTGAACCAAATTTTACTTCTTAATGACAACCATGTATGTCTGATTTTTGAAAATAAAATCACAGAAGTGGTAATATTTCATTTAAACGAAAAATCAGTTATTTAACTACCACTTAGTGGTTTCACTATTCATCAAAAATTGAAGTTTTTCAGAACAAAGCCAAAATTTCACCCTAAGAAATTATTGATATTCCGAATTCAAAAATGATTTCTATTTTACAAAATTACAAACATATAAGTCGCATTAATTAATTTTATAATTAATTCCCGCTGTTACAAAAAATGGCGTGTTTCTAAGAAACAATTTATTTCAAAAGATTGGCAAATTGTTTATGTCTGATTTCAATGTAAAATTAATTCTAATGACCACCATTGGATAAAATGGTAAAAATATATTCTAATTATACTTTAAAAACACTAAATAGTATAATTTTTTACTATAAATTATTTTGATTAAAAAAGTTGTTTTTATGTAATTTTCACTATTCATTAAAAATTGGAAGTTCTCAGAAATTTACAAAAAATTCAACTTTGGATAATTTCGATATTACGAATACAAAAATGAAGTCCATTTTGAAATATAAAATTTCTATAATTTTAAAAAGTGGTTATTACTATTCATAACGGCTACATTGATTAGTCGCGGTGTTTTAGAACTCGAAGTTGCGTACAATGCAAGCTATTGCATTAATGAATGAGAAGCGTATCGTGGAAGCTCAGGGTGTTACATAAATTAAGTAGATTTGGGTATTATTTAAATTTTTTAATTGTTTAATTCACCCCTCTTGAAAACTAATTTCATTTTAATGTTGGATCTTTTTGAAAACTTGTCACTAAAAATATTGTTTATTAAACATGCATGTTTTTTCCATGTAAATTTTATAACATGGAACCTCATTTGGAAAAAATATTTTTATTTATTTTTTCTCAAACATGAATTTGGTGTTTCTTTTATTTTAAATGATGTGCATTAGGAATAAAATATTGGGATAACCTACTAATTTTTAATACTCATACTTATAGTTTTCTTATGTTTTAATCCTTTTACAGGTTTCAGCTTGAGTTCGGTCGCTTTGGGAGTTGAGTATTCATTGTGTTGTACAGGGACCATTGGGGTCACATGTTGTTAGTTTTGTTGTTATGTCTTGTTAGTTGGTTTTATTTTTTAGTTGTACTTTATGTATCTTGTATAAATAATTTTCATTTCAATTTTATATAAATGTATGTTGGGTTGTCTGTTTCTTCTCACTACTTAGTTGTTAATTATAATGGGGTGAAATCATTCCCTTTAGTACTCTGTTGATTCATGATGATTTTTTACAGCCCATGGGGATTGGGAACCCCTTTTGGGCCATGCCACAGATCATTTTGGGTGCCCATTTTGGGATTGACCCGAGCTGGTTCGTGACATATTAATTGTTATCTAATATCATATTCAGGTATCTATTTTAATTTATTATTCAATCCCAGTAAGTCACATGTTTTTAGATTATTATCAAAATTATCTTATATAAATATCTTCCATTGTTTTATTTGTTTTCTCACAATAGAGATCAAGAATTTCTCATATCAATTATTCCCTATTTTATGAATCTTTTATATTCTATTCCAAATAAGTGTCGTTAATCCCCAATAATTGAGAAATTATTTCAACAGTTATTACTTATGAAAAGATATTTTTCATATGATTTTCTAGAAAAATATTTTCAAATAGATCAATGATATGGTTTCTAAATAAGTGTCTTCAAATATTGTAATAATATAATTTTATACCTTGGATCTGAAAATATGTATTGATAAACACCACCAATCGACAAATTATCATTACAAGTATTACTCATGATTACTAATTATGTATATAAATTTCCAAATAAATAATTTCAAATAAAGCCATAATATAGTTTTCTACACTTGGTTTTAAAATAATAATTTTTTAACACCACTAATTTATAATTACTCTAAATAGTTATTACTTATCATAATTGATTATATATATGATTAATAATAATTTAAAACAATTATTATTATGAAAATTGATTTTTATATGGGTTTCATTATTTATTATTGAAAATTTTCATTTCCTATTTATTTTTGTTTCCTTATTCTACAATATAATTGTAAATGTTTTCTTTCAGAAACAAAATATACACTAGTAAATTATTTTAACCAATTATCTTATGTTATAATTGTAATAAATTCTTTCCAAATACGTTTTTAAATAGTTACATTATATATTTTGTTTCTCTTAGTTATAAAAATCTTGTGGGAATGCTCCCAATCCTACAATTCCAATAATTTGATATTATATTTCTTTTCCTGATTTCTATTTTGAATGATAGTGTCGATATTTTTATGTCGATTGATTGATTTATTCTTTCTTCCAATTGATTTTATATATATTCATTACCCAAAGAAGAATTCTAAACAGACTTTGTGATTAATATTTGGATTAACCATAATATGAGAACACTCTAATTAAATAGAACCTCATAGTGGAGGCAGTGCCTGCAGTGAAAGATCTAGTCCATGGGGCCTCTCCTATCCTTAGTTATACTATAGAGAAGGATCCATTAAGGTAGGGAAATAAGGAATGAAAAATGAGTGTCTAAATTTGAATTAACTATCCTTCTAGGTCTTTAAGAATTATTAGGTGGCTGAGTATTGAATGGGAAATATTGACCAAATATTCATGTCCTTGGATACAAAAGATTTTGTTATGGTGACATGGTCATCTTCAAGATTCAATGACCTATTTATAGATAATGAGATTTTGTAGTTATAGAAAAGCATATTGGGAACTTTTCATTGAAATATAATATGACTATTTTTTTGATCATTATAATAAATATTTGATGTTAATAACTATGTCAATGGTATTCATTAACCTACATTAAGTATATTAAAAAATTATTTATTTTTCAAATCGTTTCACAGAACAAGTTCAATTATCACCCTAGGTGGTATAAAAAAAGTAGATGGACCAAAGATATCAATTTTTTCTTCAATTAGATATCTGTTATTAGTTATTTATGGTGAGGTTTGTCTCATATGTTGATGTTATGAACAGGACTTTGGTAGTGAAAATTGAACATGATGGTATGTCAGGGTTCACTAGAGTTCCTACTACACACTATAGATGGGTTAATTTTCTCATTAATGGTAGAGAAAGAGTAATGATCCTCATAATGGAAACAATGGTCATTGTCCTTGACCAAAAAAATTCTCTATATCCATTTTAGTGTATAATAATGTCTCATATAGTTTTTACCATGAGGATTGATTAAGAATTCCAATCATGAATTCAGGAAGGCATGAAATATTTGTATCTCATTCTGATTTCAATGCCACATTTAGTGTTTTTTGAACAATATTTTAATTCCTATAATAGTTCATGTAATTTTTAGTAATAAGATTTATAGCAAACTTGTCATATGATTTATGAATGATGGGGATCATAACATGAGAATCTGGAATGAATGACATTCACATAGTGGATAAATCTATAATGGGAACTAATGTGGGTCCTATGATAGTGAGAGGTATAATTTCTGTAACATCATCTATAGTGTAAAAATTATTTGATACCAGTGCCTCTCATTATTTTTTATCAACGTACACCATGGTCCTATTTGATCATCAAATATAGCTAATAACATTTCTGTTAGAGATTAAAATACCTCTTTAGATAAAGAGAGTGTAGTGTCCTTATAGACCCTCTTGTTCACTTTCATTATCATTGACCATGTTAATATAATTTTTTTTTATTGACATTAAATAAAAATATTTTCCTAATTGAATAGAGTGGATAGTATCCAATTCTGATAAGATGATTTTTTACCATCAACATGTTTTATTTACTACCCCCATTGGGGGTGCTGTGTTTTTCAAGGATATTGGGAACTGATGCTCAGATAAGATGGAAATCATCATCAAGATATCAGAAATATGAAATCCATATATAATGTTTAACAAGAGATGGATGCCTCATATGTTGATATTCCTATAGTAGCTATTTAATTTCATGAAGTGTTTCGATGATACTTTTTCTTGTCAACGACTAATGAGGGATAATAAACTTTGTAGGGACATGGTGTCAAGTAATCAACAAGTAACTATTCCACCACCATATGTCACAAATTAAAAATAGGGAATTAAATGACTAGTTTTATTAATTTAGTTGAAAAAGATTCATTATATAATTTGTGTTTTATAGCATAACATTGATTATTTTCTCCAGGAATATCCACAGAAGCCTTTAACTATATGTTTATTAACAAAAACTAAATTAAGATATCATCAAGAAAAATATCAATTTATATATATTTATGATTTATTTTATTATTAAAAATTTAATAAGGGGTACTTTATGATTTAATCTCAGTCTGGTTACCACTATCTTAGGCATAGAGTTTATAACATCACATAAACAAAATTCCTTGTTCGGTATAGCCACATTGAGTATCATGTTTTACCATTTAACATGATGAAAACTCCTATTGTGTTTATAGATCCGATGAAAAAATATTATGCACCAGTATCTTGACTCTTCAATTATGGTATCCATTGATAAAATCTTGGATTATTCTAAAACCAAAGATTATAATGTACTTAATTTGAAATATGTGTTGGATTGACTGAGTAATCACTGAATTTATACCAAGCTATCAATGTTTTAATTTTGTATTTGGGAGTTTAATATCACGGGGAAGGTGATCACAAGAAATGTTCATTCTATTGATCCAAGAATGTTAAAATCTATCATGTTAAGGGAGGAACTACATAAGGACATTGATATTTCAAATTTCATGGGATTTTAGGGTATTATTAATGGTTCATGAAATATATTTCCACGATGAATTATCCACTTAGATTACATATATTTAAGTGTGATAAATTCATTTTTGATCCAAAATTCTATATTTCCTTCAATCATTTGATTCACCTATTGACAACATCCCTAGTGATGACTCTTCTGGAGGTAGGGTATGGTTATATAGATTTTATTATCCCATTGGTTCATGGTTGGGATTTGTTCATAAGAATAGTGATCATATGAAAACCCATAACTTTAACAAACCATAATTCATTATTTATTTCAGAATTATACCAATAATAAAATCATAGATGATAGTGAGTCATAGTTTATATTATAAATTATGCATACATCTCATTAACATGAAATATGGTTAAATGAACATTATTTAAAAAAATGCAAAACTAGTCCTTATATTCCATAATTATTTTAATACATCGCGTAATAACCAATGAATTTATATAACAAAATGGGGTGATATAAATACCAGTAAGGGAACAATCAAATATAACATGATGAATGTTATAAATGTCAGTTGAGAGTAATATCATGGTGAACAGTAAGGGGTGATAAAAGTAAATAATGTAATTGATGAAAGATATACGACGATAAAATTAGGGAAATATAATAATTTGGTAGAAAAATATAAAAAGGAATCATAATCTTATGTTAATGATAAACATTAAGACATATTAACATAGTGTTTTTAGGATAAACTCCCATACATTTTATAAATAATCCAATGATACAAAAATAATAAAAAATCTCTTATAGGGTTGTATAATTATGGGTCTACGTATCACATTCATATCATGTACATGAATATGAGATCCTCTTAGATCATACAACCTATGAATAATTTTCATCATTTTTGAAACCATGAATATGTAATTTTGGTTCTATACATGGAAGTAAACAATCATTGATGGTTATGTTCATCTTAGGGAAAACCTTTTAGATGAAATGGGCATGTTTATTCGATATAAAAACATTTATCATGGAAAATCATACTGTATTTTTTTTTCTATTAAAGTGGTTGTGCATAAAGATTCATGGAAGGGTTTAATGAGTGTTAATGGTTGTCTCTCATATCTTTTGATTCATAAGTAAAATAAGTTGGATGTGTAAAAAAATAATTTGACATGAAAGAATGGAAATTAAAATGCCCAACAAAAAGAATGTTCTTGAATTGAGTGGATGAAAGGATCCCTCACAATGGTAGGCTACCTTAAAAAGACTAGGAATATCTGTCTAGGAAACTTTTTAGAAATATTAAGAGAGGAAGTTAGAGCTACATCATGCTCAATGGGGTTTGATTTAAAAGGAGTGGGAGAATGGTTGGTTATTTATCTCAAAATTTGGGGGTATATGTTTTAAATTTTAAAACATAGTTTTCTTATACAGTATGATAAAATAATAAAAAACAAAAACCATCCCTTGGGATTCCCATTTCCATTACCTAAAAGGATTGGATTTATATATTTTATAATTCCATGAACTCATCTTCTTAAAATACTACACTGGGGAATGTGGGTGTGAGTCATGGTAATAATGAATTGATTTTGAAACCTTAAAACATAATATATATTTTGGAGGATTCATTAGGAATTATTAAATTTAAATAAAATGCAGAAAAACATTTAATATTCAAAGGGAAATATATGTTTTGGATTTTGGACTCTCTATATTATTTGTTAAATAATTTTTTGGAATACATGATTCTATTATACATAAGATATATTTATAGAGTGTTAATTTTCGATCATAATAAATGATTGTCTCAATTTTTTTGAAATATTCACCATTTTATAATATTGACATTATGATTTCAAAAATAATATTTATTTTATAAAAATAATTATTTAAATATATTTATTTATAATTTTGAATTTGGAATCCAGATTTATTATAAAAAACTATTTTTTACTATGACAACATTTTTATGACTCTTATAAATATTATATTGGACTTCATTAAATTATATTAACATTTATATTCAGATAAAAAACAATTTATAATAATAATTCATTAATATGACCATTATTTTGAAAATTCATTAATTTATCAATAATAGTGTTTTAATTTAATACATATATATATATATATATATATTTCTCAAAATGGTATTTTGATTTCATCATATCAATGTCTATTTTTAATCAAAATCATTAATAAAATGGATAAATATAATTATTTTTAATAAATGAAATCATAAAAAATCATACTATTTGGGTTTTGGTACATATTTCCATATTAAAAAATGTAGTCCCTAATTATTCAGTTTTTGTTGTGGACACATTGATTGGGTTTCTTAATAAACATTGTTTCTTTCATGATCCTGAAAATTAGAACACATCCCATAAATAGTTTCTATCATACATTAGTATTTGAGTTTAATATATGTCTTGGGAATTAAAAAATCTAGTGATTATATATCCATTAAATTCCATGATAAATGGGTTTTATAGGGTAGCATCTTACTTTTGGCGGCCGTCTCTTATTTCATCCAAATAAATTAGATTTTATCATCACCCTTATTATATACAAATCATAACAATCAATTTAGAATTACTATATTATAAAAGGATATAATGCTTTCGATCCTTTTAAATCAAAAATAATATAACATAAAATGTTCTAAAATAACTTATTTGATATATATATTTTATATAATATCATTACATAATATTCCATTTTGGCAATTTCCTAGAACAGTTTCACTCATATGTAAGAAAACCTAGTTTGTACATTTCCTCAGGCGCACATCCTTGTATGCTAAAGGCTATTTACCGCTAACGTGGTTCTATGATGGTATGGTGGGAATACTATACCTCCATGATCAGATCATAGCACAATGGTATAAAATAATTGTAAACAATTTAAATAATATAAGAAATTCACTTTAGAATAATGAGTCAACCTTATTTTGTGAACAAGTAAGAACATGAGCAATATCATATATAAAATGATGTTGTGTATCTATTATATAATAATTTGAATATGTTAAAGAATATCAGATTGAAAATACAATATTTTATATGAAATTTATATATGAAATTTATATATGAAAAAGAAAAGAATCTTCTATATAATTATAAGTGTATGCTCAGAAATTTGCTTCGATACTCAATCCCAACAGAGAATCTCTTGCATCTAGTGTCACATACTTCTCTTTTTCCCTACCTGTATACAAAAAGTCTATTTAAGAAGAAATTAGTGGCCGAAACAGTCTATGAGATATATTAAATAATCCACCAAAATATTGAATATTACTATCCAATCCATGTATATAAAATGGGAAATGTCCAAGTAATAATAAATATATGATAGGAAATAAAACAAATATGCTCGATATGAGTTCTTCATGGGTCACCAAAATGATGCTAACTACTTATACCAAAGCCAAATTTTCATTCAGTAGTTTTATCCTTAAAAATAATGAAATATATATATATATATATTAATATATATAAATCATATGGGTGTGAAAGTAATTATGTGTCTGTATATATATAGATGATATATGCAGGACCTAAAGTTTTTACCCATGGACTCCTATAAAGATCATAATAGGTTATGAAATTCTCATAGAATATTATCTTAGGAAAGAAGCCTGACTCGTCCTTCAGGTAAGAGAATTATTTACTGAATATAGTAATGTTATTGACATGGAATAGACAACATTAGATTAAAATGATGGGAAAATTCCCTTCAATTATGGTCCCTAAAGTGGAACCCACATATCTCTCCATGTAAAATAAAAAAACACATTATCATATTAGTATATCTATGTATTTACATAAAAATAAACTCTTGTATCCCTCATTGTATGGATTAAATGAATAAACATCTAACAATTCGCATAATATACTATATTGGGAACCAGTTGTCAGTCATGCCACAATATAGTAGCATTGTCCTTTTATCCCATAAATGTTCATACACTAGGGGACTTGGTATCATTAATGGGATAATATAAAGGTATCTACTCTATGTTCCCTTCCACGGTATTATATGAATGTGTACTTATATCACTCCCAATTATTTTTACATAATTTATAAATTTTAAATATTATACCTGACACGCTCTTCCAAGGAGTTCTAAATTTGAACCCATTTATCACCGACAACTTGGTATCAAAGAGCAATTATGTTTATTTATTAACCTGTGCCATTTAAGAAATGAACAGAATTTAATTTTGAAAATTAAAATCATAGTGATAACATAATCTTCAAACAATAGAATAAAGGGTCTATTAATAATTACAACAATTATATTTTTTCAAAATTAAAATACTATTTAATTTATAAATACAAAGCATCAAATATTTAGTGGCAGTTTCAAAGAGGATCACATGCCATCATGGAAGCCAAACCCTAACGGGTGGATGAAATCCATGTGGAAATTCTCTAAAATTGAATTTAGGCTATCAAGACTACACAAAATAAGGTGTTATAATTTCATTTTATTAGTTAGATATTTTGGATGAATCATATAGAGTTCCAAAAATTCCTAACAAATATACATAATCTAAACGTCAATTAAGGTAAAAATATCAAAAACACTTACCCTATATTGGAAGATCTATCCTCTTCCATTTTTATCATTTAATTGATGATCAAATGGTTGAAATTTCTGATAAAGACAAATTCCAAAAAAAATATGGAATATTATATTACCATGAAATTAAATTATTTGATAAATGATAAATGAGGAAAATAAGGAAGTTGAATGAAGAGATTAATAATATTCATCCAAAGAAACTTATAGGGGATGAATTGGAATTTAGAATAAAGTTTAATATTAAAGAATAGGTGGAGAGGGAAACAAGGTTTCATGGAATGTGGTATGCTGTGAAAAATAAAAAATATGAAAATATTTTAGAATAATAGGACAAGGGAGAAAAATGAAAGTCCAACCATAATTAAAATGGGTAAACATTTTGGATACATTTTTTTTTCCAAATTGTGTGCCTATACTAGTTAAGTGGAACTAAGTGTTTAATGTAACGAAACCGTGTTTTCTCATAATGAAAATTTTGAATAAAAATATGAATTTTTTACCTTTACTTAATTTACTGGGGTAAATGGTAATTTCACCTAGCAGATGATCTCAGTTTTTTTGACCACTATGTTTGTCTTAGAATAGTTTTTTTACCCTAGGATATATGTTTGGTGTAATTTAGAGTATTTATTTTTTAGTGGATTTAATAATAGTTAATATTTAATAAATTAAATATTAATTTTTATTGTTGGTTAGTTTAGCCATATATTTATAACAGAGCATAATTTTTAGATATCATCTCTTGATTTGAGTCTAGAATGGGGAGTTTTTATTAGACATTGTATAAACATGGGTTGGGAATTGATGGAGACCCATTCCACCTTTTTCTATTTTATTTTTCTATTAATTATAATTCAGTTTATCCTCTATAAAATTGATTCGCATGTACTCCACCTAAAACCCACCTTCATTGAGCATGAAAGAGAGAAAATTATATAGAGGAGAGAGAGATGAGGGAGGGGAGGGAGTTACTGTATTAGAGCTCGGGATGTGCCAGATCGGCGTGCGATAATCATGGATCATAGAAATCGTTGAATCATTGACAGATTCCTCCCAAAGGTAGACTTTTTATAGTTTTACCATTAATCAATATTTTTTATGTTTTATTCCCCAATTATAGTTTCTTAAAACCCATTGAGGATTGATCTACTGTATTCAATTTTAAAATGAACTTTTCTTTGAAATATGAGGGTTTTTCATTCAGGAAAACTCATCTACGCTGCATGTGGATTGGGGAACATACAATGTTTTTTTCTTCTTCAACGAATATGTTCATTTTCAAGTACACACCATGCATGATATTTACATGCCTTGTAATGGTACTCCTCCGTGTAACTTAATACCCATCTAGGCTTCCTGTTTAAGGTGCACAAGTCATTTAATGTAAATGACCAGACCATATGTGGGTTAAACTCCATGTAAAAGAACACAATTGGACCATATATATGGCTTATACATGTGAGGTAGGTGGTAAGGTTCCTCATGTCGGGAACAAACTGTGTATAGGACCAACAATACATGTACATGGCCATTAACATGTCATGTCCTTCTTGAGAGCATTCCCATGTGGGACATTGTGGGTACACACTATGTACTATGGTACACACACTGTGTACTACTCTCTTGCAACCCTTAGATGTTTTGGCATATTTTCATTCCCATGACTAATAATTTGACCCATGTGTTGTCCACTATAAGTATCTTTCCACGTATATAGAAATGATGAAATTATTGATGTGGTCTGAGAACTCCTTGGATTTATTTCAAGATTTTATATAAATTGTGAGGTTCTTCCTCTATTAATATAACATAGTCATATCATGAGAGATAATAGAATGAGAATGAACGGTTGGGTGTTCAGGCCAGCCTAGTTTGGGACCTTTATATGAGACTGGAGATGAGCTATCTCTCTAAACATATGCCTTGGTAGTCTTTTCATTAAAGATATTTCCATTACGAGACGTGTCCTTCTAAACTAAGAGGTCGTGATAATTGTTTTCCAATAAGACCCCATGTATTAATCCTCTATATTATTCTTGTTCCAAGGATCCCTTGATGAATGAAATTTATTATAATTGACGTAGGGAATCTCTTGTAGGATCCCTATACTGGTATTCCATTCTTGAAGATCCCATTTAGGATGCCTCTTCAATAGTACCATGTTGTGAGGTTCCTGTGTTGGATTCCACTTCATATGTACAAAAATCATGGAACCTATGTACGATGCCTATTGGTGACTGATTTTAGAAACCTAGAGGGTGCCTCAATGTTTGATAGACCCTAAGCTGGAATTATTTATTTTTATATAGATTATAGTGGGTGTCACCTTTTAAAATTTACTAAAATTATAAGACCACGAGTTTTTGGATGTAATTTTTGGTTTATTAATTTATCCACCCTCACACATTTTTATACCACAACTCTTTTATTGATGATTACACAATGATTACCTAAGGTACTTCTTAGTTGGCGGGTATTACACCTTTCATGAGGTGAATTTATTTCTCTTTGGGAATCCTAGATGTGGATTCCTAGGATCCAGCTATCAGTCCATGTTACTTCATATTTATATATATACCTAGAGGTATTATGTTGGACCTAGATATTGAGACTATAAATATATTTTATTTATTATATTATTGTAATTTTAATGGGTGTTTACTAGTATCTGGAATACGATACTATTACTATGGTACAAAAGAATGTAATCTCTAGTAATGGTACTAATTTATGATTATTCTCTTCCAAGTGATGTGGATGATTCCGATCTCCTACGGTTGAAAATGATGAAGAATACTACACTCTTCTCAACAAATGTGGTAAATGACGATGAATACGCTCTGCACAACTCATGGTTTTAGGGGGATGCTTAACCGATCCTATACATGTGGTCTATAGGGGATTATTATTCTCTCCTCGACCAAGGTATTATAGAGGATGACCATGATCTCATTATTGTTTCATATGATAAGGGTCTACAAACGTTCTCTCTAATACCAGGCCTATGTGAAATTTTTATATAATGGAGGATTTTTACAAAATATCACATATATTATTGATGCCCAAATTTGGATCTTGAGGTTGGCATGACATCTATCTAATGATCTACCATTACAGATCACCAATTTAAAATAACCTTAGTGTTCATCCATGTATAAATGTTGGGTACTCTTATGGACAAAGTCATAGGGATCAGACATCAAACTTCTTTTTCATGGAATGAACATCAAGGAGTATAGATATGGTTAATTTACATGATTTCTAGATGTACACCCCTAGAATCCATTTTTACCTTGATTGGAGATGAGTATGGGTGAACTAAGGGTTTGGAGGAGTATCCCCACGCATCGACATAGCTTTATCAGAGATATTTCGAGAATAGAATTATGAATTTATTTTCTAATATTGATTATGGACATAGATATATAAATAATCATACATTTCTTTACTGTCAAGATAACTAGCTCAATGCCCTTGCAGTTGATGTCGAAGTGATCAGGATTATGATCCCAAGGATCAATTATTTTTATTTTTATGTTTTTTATTTAACCTTAATTTGATGTATAAATATTTACGAATATATTTATAGTTATGGGACTCTAAGTATATACAAAAACACATATGGATATATATAATATCTCAACTCCTAGTTGACAAGGAATACAAACTACAGGTTCGAATATGGTTTCTTGTTTATTGGATTGGATTATATTCTTAGCTAAGTCTAAACTAGTATGAGAATATTTAATTTTAATTCACATAATTTAGAAGGCTAATAGGTTGACATAGGTCTGGCCTACTGAGATAATACTTTCATCCCTTCACATGCACATTAATGTGCATATAGACCCAATGTCTAATATTTTAGTTGAGAACAAAATTTATCATGGATAGAAATGATGACAGTAAATAAATGATTGAGTGGAGCAACATAAGTGGGTTCTTCAGATCAAGATAGGGTAGTTCGAAAAAATATAGAGACTAGGTATGTGGTATGACATATTATAGTAGTAGATCCAGGTACTTTTAAATAAGTTTTTTCTTTCCAAATTTTTCTATATGGTCGATTTATTGGGTGGCTAGTATTCTCTATATGACATTACTATTTAGGAATTAATTTCATTTTTATTTATTTTTACAACATGTTTTACTTTATTTATTACATTTAGACTCTATTTATTTACTACTTTTTATGATACTTAGCTACATCAATTATTTTATTACTCTGATATGACGGGTTAGTCTACCCATTGTAACACCCATGGACATTGTAACACCCCAAGCTTCCACGGTACGTTTCCCTTCGAATAATGCGATAGCGTGTGTTGTACGCAACCTCGAGTTCTAACACACACCACAACTAATTAAACTAGCCGTTGTGAATAGTAATACCTACTTTTTGAAATCATATATATTTTATATTTCAAAATGGACTTCATTTTTGGATTCGGAATATTGAAATTATCCTAGGGTGAAATTTTGGTACTTTTCGGATAACTTTTATATTTTGATGAATAGTGAAAATTACTAAATTTTAATTAAAAACAACTTTTTTAATCAAAATAATTAATAGTGATAAATTGTGAATTTGAGTGGTTTTAAAGTAAATTTAGAATATATTTTTACCATTTAATATAATGTTGGTCATTGGACATAATTTTTCAATTAAACCGAACATAAACAAGTGTCAATCTTTTGATAGTTATTATCTCTTAAAAACACGCTTTTTGTTTTGACAGCGGGAATTAATTTTAAATTAATTTCTGCCACTTCTGTGTTTTGAATTTAGAAAAATGGATTCCATATTTGAAATCTGGATGTCCAAATTGTGTAAATAGGTAACTTTTATTTTTAGACATTTTGAATAATTACTGTGGTAAATATTTTATTTACCATGGTTAAGGGTAAATCCGGTAAATAAGGGTTAAAAAATAATATTATAATAATACAAAATTACCCTAAAACGTGTCCTAACCTTATTGGTGGACACATACCCGACCATGAGCATCCTTGTGTCAATTTGGGGACCCCTTGGAGCCACTTGTATGTGGTAGGGACACTTTATATTAATAAAGTTAAAATAAAAATAAAAATGGCATAAGCTTACATATTTTAGAAGAACAATTCTTACATAGGGTTATACATGTTGGATTTTCTATTATAAATATTAATTAGAAAGCTAAAAAGATTTCCTACATAATGATATTTTATTTATAATTTTTAGACATCAAATAAGTTAAATTATTAATGACACAATAGTGATGCAATGTTTACCTCATTAATAAATCATTAAAATAAATAAGATTATAATGATTAAAATATTATCTAAAACCTGTCCAATTCTTATTGGTTGATGTTATTTAGAATATGAGTCATCTTATCTTCGACCTCAATGATTTTTGGACCATTATAAACCGAATATAACTATATTATAAAGTAATACTTTCACTCTTTCCTAAGGAGCCCTTCTTCTCCCTTATAAAAGGAGACCACTTCTACTCATTCCTCACACCTCTCAAGCCACTTGGCTCGTCCAAACTCTGCCCAACTAAGCTCCCCACATCCCTCTACTCCGCCTTGAAGCTTCCCCTTAGGCAGAAAGCATTTCAAGAAGTCCTTTGGTTCCAACCAAAGTGAGTTACCTAAATTAAAGGTAACGTTTTCTCTTAAATTATTTTCATTTATTTTGCTTCTCCAACCCCCAAACTCTTTTTATTTCCTTTCTTTTGTAACAAAACCAGTATCCTCAATATACTAGGATGTTGTTATAATAAGGATTCAAACTACACATACACACAACTCCATCTAATGTATGATGAACATAATGTTTCTGTGGATGGCAAACTAACGCCTCACGAAACAATGATTGTTCAAATACATCTTACCGCCTCTCATGGTGGCCATTATGATTGCACTGTAATTAAATATGATATTAATGATATATATTTTATATATAAGCTTCTGTAATTCCATTTTATTTCATACCATTATTCGTTTCATGTTTTATATACATACGATAATTTCATTTGAGGAAGTGCGGACTACCGCCCCCTTAAAATGATATGACTCGTTCATACCACACATGGAACGTATAAAGGATGGTGTTAATGAACTTAAGTAACATATATAAAATATTATATTATACTGTAATATTAATATACCTATGTATCATTTGGATTCGATTCTTTTAAAATAAAAATTAAATGGAAGTTGCGTTCGTGCGTACGTACGGACTACCGTCTCCACGAACGCGATGAGATTCATCCTCCATCGTATCCATTCAAGTATAATTATCATTTGATTATTTAAAAATGATGTTTAAGGACTTTATACCATTCTGGATTTGAATAATATACAACCTATCCTTTACAAACATGTCTTACGTAACAAAACATACAAAAGCAAACAAGTAAGTTCACACCCGAAACAGCGATAATACTAAGATATTATTATCAAATCAATATTAAAAGATCATATATGATATCATATTAATGTATATGATTCTTGTATAATTTAATAAAAATTATTTCCCCATTATACAGGAGGTTAACCTACCCCAACAAAGGTAAAGTACAAGGTAAGGGATTTTCTTATCTCACTTTCAATTCCGTGAGATTTCCATTGTTCGCCACTAAATTATTGAAAGTGGTGTATTGTGTACTGCAATTTGATATATATTATCATGATTCTATTTATATTCATGTTATTCTGTAAATAATTTGGTGGTTATTAACTTTTGGCCATACGACTCAGTTGATTAACGTGGTAAGGGGTTTTCATCTCACTCCTTATTCTCATGACATTCATGCCATATTGCCACCATTACCTTTTGTGTGGTGTATGTACTTCCCATAATTATATTCTTTGTGTAATACACTATAATTTATGTGTACATACTTATTCATTGTATGATACCTCTTTCATGGGTTGTATGTTTCATAAGTTACCAAACTGGTAAGGGTTATTTCACAATCTCTTCATTATCTGAGGTTGTTTATACGTAATAATCTACTGGGATCTCTTTATCATCCACATCCATGTTTATTCAAAATGTATTTCAAAACATATTTATTATTTACAAGAATATGGGTTAAAGTCATTTATACCCTTGTTTGACTTTTTATAAGAGGTTTATAAAGGAATCATTCCGTCGTTTTCAAAATAAGGTCCTTTTTAACCTTTTCGACAGAATTAAGATAAGAATGTTTTTTTACGGCGGGTGCGGTTATTTTCCGCCGTTATAAAATCGTCAAAGCTTCCCGTACAAGCTTATAAGAATATTTTCAAGAAAATGTTTTATTTTATATGGCTCTTAAATGATTTCAAAAAATAGAAAGAGATATTTCTCTAAAAAGTGTTTTGATTTAATCTATGTCAACATCCTTTGATGGATTTTACGCTTATTTGAAGTTGATTTATTATGATACAAAACTTCTATATTGTATTGAAGGTTTTGTGATATGTTTGACTGTGGATGTGCTATTTTTATACCATTCATAGTTTATGGTGAAATTATTGATATTTCGTATGCTAGTTTTAATACGAATGTTTATGTTATGTTTAAACCTTTTCATATGGGAATGCATTGGACTTAATATGTGACGAGTGGAGCCCGCTATAGCTCCTCGATGCATCGGTAGGTCTCATGAGACAAACTAGTGTCTTGGCACAAGGCCTTGGAAAAATCTTATTTATAGTCTTGGCACGAGGCCTTGGCTATGTGGTTATGATAGTCTGGCATTATGCATTCCAACATTATGAAAGTGGTTATTGATACTGCATGTGATTATTCGATTAGTAGAATATCAATGTGAACAAGTAAATGGCATTATTTCATTTTACTTATGCCATACTATGTTGAAGTTCAAGTTTAAAAGGCTTTTCTTTTAGTAATTCATTGCCTTAAATGATTATGCTTATTTTTGAATGTTCCGCTATATTGTTATCCTTACTGGGCATTTGAGCTCACCCCTTTTCTATGTTTTATTTTTCCCAGGATGTGAAGATGTAAGTTATGAATGACCTGCAGGGATATTATGAGGGGATAATAGTGTGGACTGTAGAGACATTATGTTGTTGTAGTAGTTTTTCAATTTATGATGTAATGTAAAACTTATGAATATATCTAGTGTTTCCAAGGCTACTAAACCAATCGGTCTTTTGAGATTTGATCTTTCTTGTGATCATGCCAATGTTATGTAATAATGCACCGACTCTGGGTAACTGGGGTCGGGGCGTTACAGTTGGTATCAGAGGAAGTTTAGTACAAACCTTGGAAGCTAGATTTAGATAAACTCTGATTAGAGCACATAGACCTAAGATGAACTTTGAGGATTAGTATAGAATAAATTCCTAGAATTTTTGTATTGTAGAGATTTTGTGAGTTTTCCGAGCAATACATCCCTTTCTGGATACGAGCAGGTAGAGGCGGCTCTGGCACAGATGTACCTAGGGGTAAAACCCGAAAACACCGCTTTGAGCTAGACTCGAACGGGAACTGGTGCACGACAACGGGCCTTGCTGCACTCTTGGTTACGACACTCCCGGGGGATATTCTTAGGATAAATCTCATTTTCTTTACAAATCATTATGAAGGGTTTATGAGTATATACTTCCTCAAAGAAATTTTTTTTATGATTATGGATTATATCCATAAATAGTTCAATTTATGTTAAGTGTTTTATAAGTGTGGGATTATGTATTCTGATTCATAAACTGATCTAGTTTATGCCATTGTTTAGAAATGGCGCCTAGTGGAAGAAATGGAAACCGTATCAATGCACGCACTCCATGTAGGGATTGCCCTCCTGCTCAAGATAATAATAGTGGGGCTGGTGATGTAACTGGTGCTGATCAGCTAATCACCATACTGGGACAACTTACTCAGGTTATGAATAATAACCTTACCCGTATGGAGCACCCTGATCCGCAGCGTGGAGGATCAATGTTAGATCGATTCATGAGGCAACAACCACCAACGTTCAATGGGAGTACCAATCCCTTAGGAGCTGAGAAATGGATAAATTCCCTAGAGAAAATATTTCAGGCTTTGGGGAGCAGTGAAAGAGAAAAAGTTATCATGGCAGTTTACCGCCTCACTGGAGATGCTGATCAATGGTGGTCATTGATTCAAAACATGAAGGAAGATGATGAAGTATCAAATATGGAATGGAGGGAGTTCAAAGATCTGTTTTTAGAAAAATAATTCCCTCGCGACCATCGAGCAGATATGGAAAGGCAATTTCTATGTCTGAGACAGAAGGAGGATGAGAATGTCGCAAAGTATGAGGCTAACTTTACAAGGTTAGCGAGGTATGCTGGAGATTATATTCACAACCCAAGAAGTAAGATTTATCGTTTCGTTGATGGGTTAAAACCATTTCTCCATCGAGCATTAGTCTCACAATCCTTTTCATCGTACGAAGACATTGTCTCATGTGCTATCAAGACCGAAATGGAATTCTCTAAGTCTTATGAATTTAAAGCAAAGCAAGAGAAGAAGAGACCTGCTGATCAATCTGGGAATGGAAATAAGGGGAAGAAGGTAAAGGTTGAATATCCATCTTGTGGTAAATGCGGGAAGAAACACCCCGGTGCTTGCCTGAAGGGAATGAGAGTCTGTTACAAGTGTGGTGAAAAAGGCCACCAAGCTCATGATTGCAAGGGGAAGAAGGAAGCTACCAACGTTCAGTGCTACAATTGCAGGGAGGTGGGGCATTATGAAAATGCATGTCCTAAGCGTCCGGAGAACTTACCTCAGAAAAGGCCAAGGGATCAAGGCCAGGCTTATGCTATCACTACTGCTGAGGTAGAAGCTCCGAAAGACGTGGTGGCAGGTAATTTAATGGTTTCCTCAAGTTTAGAAAATGCATTATTTGATTCTGGATCATCGCATTGTTTCATATCTTCCCAGTTTTCTAAGAAAATTAGATATTTCCAATTTGATTTAATAAGGGAGTTGTCAGTTAAAACTCCTAAGGGAAGTATCGTTGCAAGAAAGTTTTGTGAATCAGTCCCCATTAGAGCACATAAATTTTCTTTATCTGCTGATCTCATCATCATACCTATGATTGAGTTTGATATAATCTTCGGTATGGACTGGCTTTCGGACTATGATGCGAAGATTTATTGTAAGAAGAAAGAGGTTACGATTCTTGATGATAATGATAAGGAGCACCTTATTTTTAGAGCAGAATCGTCACCACCTAATTCTTATTTAGATCCACCCCCAGTAGCTCAACTAAATTCAATTATTGGGGAGGAAGAGAATGAAATAACTGTTGGTGAGGAAAGGAATGTTCAAATAGAGGATGTACCTGTTGTGAAAGAATTTGTAGATGTATTTCCGGAAGATTTACCTAGACATCCTCCAGAACGAGAAGTTGAGTTTTCCATTGATTTGATTCCTGGATCAAGGCCTATATCAAAGACCCCTTATAGAATGGCCACTGTAGAGTTAGTCGAACTAAAGAAACAACTAGAGGAATTGAGTAATAAGGGATTTATTCGCCCTAGTGTTTCTCCATGGGGAGCCCCTGTTCTTTTTGTTAAAAAGAAAGATGGATCTATGAGGTTATGTATCGACTACAGGGAGATCAATGCTATAACGATAAAGAACAAGTATCCCCTACCTCGTATTGATGATTTATTTGACCAACTGCATGGAGCTCAATACTTTTCAAAGATTGACCTTCGATCTGGATACCATCAGTTGTGTGTGAATAAGGAAGACATTCCGAAAACAGCATTTCGAACCAGGTACGGGCATTATGAGTTTACCGTAATGCCATTTGGATTGACTAATGCACCCTCTGTATTCATGGATCTGATGAATAGAGTTTTCAAGGAGTATCTCGATGAATTTGTGGTGGTATTTATTGATGATATTCTGGTATACTCCAAAACCTACGAAGATCATGAAAATCACTTGTGCATTATCTTGAAGACTCTGAGGAGGCATGAATTATATGGGAAGTTTAGCAAGTGTGAATTCTGGCTTCAGGAGATTTCTTTTCTTGGCCATATTGTCTCTAAAGATGGAATCTCTATTGATCCTTCTATGACCAAGGCAATCCAAGAATGGCCAGCACCTACTAGTATAACTGAGGTACGTAGTTTTATTGGTTTGGCAGGTTATTATCGACGTTTCGTCCAGAATTTTGCCCGATTGGCTAACCCATTAACGAAGCTCACACGTAAAGGGGTTAAATTTGTTTGGACAAAAGAGTGTGAATAATGTTTCGAATAACTGAAGATAAGATTAGTCAATGCTCCAATATTGACTCTACCATCGGGGAATGATGGGTTCGTTATTTATAGTGATGCATCAAAGAAAGGACTTGGCTGTGTCCTTATGCAGAATGATAGAGTTATTGCCTATGCATCACGACAGTTGAAAATTCATGAACAAAACTATCCTACTCATGATCTTGAGTTAGCAGCTGTGATCTTTGCTTTGAAGATATGGAGGCACTACCTCTATGGTGAAAAATGTGAGATTTATACTGATCACAAGAGTTTGAAGCATATTTTCTCACAAAAAGAACTCAACATGAGGCAAAGGAGATGGCTTGAATTACTCAAGGATTATGATTGCACGATACACTACCACCCGGGGAAAGCAAACAAGGTGGCAGATGCTTTGAGCAGAAAAGACCATAGTGTTTTGAACATGATGAGAATTGAAAGGGATCCAATTTTCATGGATATAGAGAAGATGGACATGGGAATAACCAGGGAAGGTGAAAAATCAATGCTTTTTCAAATGGTTGCCAAACCATCTTTACTAGAAATGATTAAGAGTTCCCAGACCGATGATGATGAATTTCAGAAGAAGATTAAAGCTGTGAATGATGGGAGATTGAGAGACTTTGTGTATGAAGATGGAATTTTGAAATTCGGGAAGAGACTTTGTGTTCCCAATATACCTGATCTAAAAAGGGAATTGCTGGATGACGCTCATAGTTCCAATTTCTCTATACACCCTGGGAGCACCAAAATGTATAGAGATTTGAAGGAACATTTTTGGTGGGACAACATGAAGAGGGAGATTGCTGATTTTGTGTCAAGATGTATGGTTTGTCAACAAGTGAAAGCTGGAAGGCAACAGCCTGGAGGAGTCATGCAACCTCTTCCCATACCGGAGTGGAAATGGGACAATATTACGATGGACTTTGTCATGGGGCTACCAAAGACTCCTAGAAGGAACGATGCAATATGGGTTATTGTTGATCGTCTTACCAAGTCCGCACATTTTCTTGCTATAAGAGAATATCTACCCCTAGAACGTCTAGAAAGACTATACATTAATGATGTTGTGAGACTTCATGGAGTACCCCTATCGATTGTTTCTGATCGTGATCCCCGTTTTACTTCAAAATTTTGGAAAAGTCTTCAGAAATCCCTGGATACTGAACTTCATGTGAGCACTGCTTACCACCCTCAGACGGATGGGCAATCAGAACGGACTATTCAGACCTTAGAAGACATGTTGAGATCTTTCTCCCTTGACTTTCAGGGTATGTGGGATCAATATTTACCACTGGTATAATTTTCCTATAATAATAGCTTCCATTCAAGTATTCAGATGGCACCATATGAAGCGTTATATGGAAAGAGATGTCGTACACCAACCTGTTCGGATGACGTTGGTGAAAGAAAACTTGTAGGCCCAGAACTGGTGGAGGAAACAGTGGAAAAGATGAAGGTAATCCAAAATCACATCAAAGCAGCTCAAAGTAGGCAGAAGAGCTATGCCGATAATCGAAGGAATGATTTGGAATTTCAAGTCGGTGATCATGTTTTCCTGAAGGTATCTCCATGGAAGGGAGTCATACGTTTTGGTAAGAAAGGTAAATTGAGTCCCAGGTACATCGGACCTTTCAAAATTCTAGAACGAATTGGGGTTGTAGCTTACCGATTGGCAATGCCTCCAAGTCTCTCCAAAGTTCACGATGTGTTCCACGTATCTCTGTTGAGGAGATACATGCCTGACCCAACGCATGTACTCACCTATGAGGAATTAGAACTGGAACCCGATCTTTCCTATTGTGAAGAGCCTGTCAGGATTCTTGATACAAGAGAACAACTACTGAGAAACCGGACGATGCGTCTGGTAAAAGTTTTGTGGAGAAACCATAAGATGGAAGAGGCAACGTGGGAACCCGAGGAACTTAGGATGAAGAACCACCCGAGTCTTTTTATGCAGTAATACCCTAGAAATTGCAAGGACACAATTATTTGAAGGAGGGGAGAATGTAACACCCCAAGCTTCCACGGTACGTTTCCCTTCGAATAATGCGATAGCGTGTGTTGTACGCAACCTCGAGTTCTAACACACACCACAACTAATTAAACTAGCCGTTGTAAATAGTAATACCTACTTTTTGAAATCATATATATTTTATATTTCAAAATGGACTTCATTTTTGGATTCGGAATATTGAAATTAGCCTAGGGTGAAATTTTGGTACTTTTCGGATAACTTTTATCTTTTGATGAATAATGAAAATTACTAAATTTTAATTAAAAACAACTTTTTTAATCAAAATAATTAATTGTGATAAATTGTGAATTTGAGTGGTTTTAAAGTATATTTAGAATATATTTTTACCATTTAATATAATGTTGGTCATTGGACATAATTTTTCAATTAAACCGAACATAAACAAGTGTCAATCTTTTGATAGTTATTATCTCTTAAAAACACGCTTTTTGTTTTGACAGCGGGAATTAATTTTAAATTAATTTCTGCAACTTCTGTGTTTTGAATTTAGAAAAATGGATTCCATATTTGAAATCAGGATGTCCAAATTGTGTAAATAGGTAACTTTTATTTTTAGACATTTTGAATAATTACTGTGGTAAATATTTTATTTACCATGGTTAAGGGTAAATCTGGTAAATAAGGGTTAAAAAATAATATTATAATAATACAAAATTACCCTAAAACGTGTCCTAACCTTATTGGTGGACACATACCCGACCATGAGCATCCTTGGGTCAATTTGGGGACCCCTTGGAGCCACTTGTATGTGGTAGGGACACTTTATATTAATAAAGTTAAAATAAAAATAAAAATGGCATAAGCTTACATCTTTTAGAAGAACAATTTTTACATAGGGTTATACATGTTGGATTTTCGATTATAAATATTAATTAGAAAGATAAAAAGATTTCCTACATAATGATATTTTATTTATAATTTGTAGACATCAAATATGTTAAATTATTAATGACACAATAGTGATGCAATGTTTACCTCATTAATAAATCATTTAAATAAATAAGATTATAATGATTAAAATAATATCTAAAACCTGTCCAATTCTTATTGGTTGATGTTATTTAGAATATGAGTCATCCTATCTTCGACCTCAATGATTTGTGGACCATTATAAACCGAATATAACTATATTATAAAGTAATACTTTCACTCTTTCCTAAAGAGCCCTTCTTCTCCCTTATAAAAGGAGACCACTTCTACTCATTCCTCACACCTCTCAAGCCACTTGGCTCATCCAAACTCTGCCCAACTAAGCTCCCCACATCCCTATACTCCGCCTTGAAGCTTCCCCTTAGGCAGAAAGCATTTCAAGAAGTCCTTTGGTTCCAACCAAAGTGAGTTACCTAAATTAAAGGTAACGTTTTCTCTTAAATTATTTTCATTTATTTTGCTTCTCCAACCCCCAAACTCTTTTTATTTCCTTTCTTTTGTAACAACACCAGTATCCTCAATATACTAGGATGTCATTATAAGAAGGATTAAAACTACACATACACACAACTCCATCTAATGGATGATGAACATAATGTTTCTGTGGATGGCAAACTAACGCCTCACGAAACGATGATTGTTCAAATACATCTTACCGCCTCTCATGGTGGCCATTATGATGGAAATGTAATTAAATATGATATTAATGATATATATTTTATATATAAGATTCTGTAATTCCATTTTATTTCATACCATTATTCGTTTCATGTTGTATATACATACGATAATTTCATTTGAGGAAGTGCGGACTACCGCCCCCTTAAAATGATATGACTCGTTCATACCACACATGGAACGTATAAAGGATGGTGTTAATGAACTTAAGTAACATATATAAAATATTATATTATACTGTAAGAGTAATATACCTATGTATCATTTGGATTCGATTCTTTTAAAATAAAAATTAAATGGAAGTTGCGTTCGTGCGTACGTACGGACTACCGTCTCCACGAACGCGATGAGATTCATCCTCCATCGTATCCATTCAATTATAATTATCATTTGATGATTTAAAAATGATTTTTAAGGACTTAATACCATTATGTATTTGAATAATATACAACCTATCCTTTACAAACATGTCTTACGTAACAAAACATACAAAAGAAAACAAGTAAGTTCACACCCGAAACAGCGATAATACTAAGATATTATTATCAAATCAATATTAAAAGATCATATATGATATCATATTAATGTATATGATTCTTGTATAATTTAATAACAATTATTTCACCATTATACAGGAGGTTAACGTACCCCAACCAAGGAAAAGTACAAGGTAATGGATTTTCTTATCTCACTTTCAATTCTGTGAGATTTCCATTGTTCGCCACTAAATTATTGAAAGTGGTGTATTGTGTACTGCCATTTGATATATATTATCATGATTCTATTTATATTCATGTTATTCTGTAAATCATTTGGTGGTTATTAACTTTTGGCCATACGACTCAGTTGATTAACGTGGTAAGGGGTTTTCATCTCACTCCTTATTCTCATGAGATTCATGCCATATTGCCACCATTACCTTTTGTGTGGTGTATGTACTGACCATAATTATATTCTTTGTGTAATACACTCTAATTTATGTGTACTTACTTATTCATTGTATGATACCTCTTTCATGGGTTGTATGTTTCATAAGTTACCAAACTGGTAAGGGTTATTTCACAATCTCTTCATTATCTGAGGTTGTTTATACGTAATAATCTACTGGGATCTCTTTACCATCGACATCCATGTTTCTTCAAAATGTATTTCAAAACATATTTATTATTTACAATAATATAGGTTAAAGTCATTTATACCCTTGTTTGACTTTTTATAAGAGGTTTATAAAGGAATCTTTCCGTCGTTTTCAAAACAAGGTCCTTTTTAACCTTTTCGACAGAATTAAGATATGAATGTTTTTTTTACGGCGGGTGCGGTTATTTTCCGCCGTTATAAAATCGTCAAAGCTTCCCTTACAAGATTATAAGAATATTTTCAAGAAAATGTTTTATTTTATATGGCTCTTAAATGATTTCAAAAAATAGAAAGAGATATTTCTCTAAAAAGTGTTTTGATTTCATCTATGTCAACATCCTTTGATGGATTTTACGCTTATTTGAAGTTGATTTATTATGATACAAAACTTCTATATTGTATTGAAGGTTTTGTGATATGTTTGACTATGGATGTTCTATTTTTATACCATTCATAGTTTATGGTGAAATTATTGACATTTCGTATGCTAGTTTTAATACGAATGTTTATGTTATGTTTAAACCTTTTCAAATGGGAATGCATTGGACTTAATATGTGACGGGTGGAGCCCGCTATAGCTCCTCGATGCCTCGGTAGGTCTCATGAGACAAACTAGTGTCTTGGCACAAGGCCTTGTCAAAATCTTATTTATAGTCTTGGCACGAGGCCTTGGCTATGTGGTTATGATAGTCTGGCATTATGCATTCCAACATTATGAAAGTGGTTATTGATATTGCATGTGATTATTCGATTAGTAGAATATCCATGTGAACAAGTAAATGGCATTATTTCATTTTACTTATGCCATACTATGTTGAAGTTCAAGTTTAAAAGGCTTTTGTTTTAGTAATTCATTGCCTTAAATGATTATGCTTATTTTTGAATGTTCCGCTATATTGTTATCCTTACTGGGCATTTGAGCTCACCCCTTTTCTATGTTTTATTTTTCCCAGGATGTGAAAATGTAAGTTATGAATGACCTGCAGGGATATTATGAGGGGATAATAGTGTGGACTATATAGACATTATGTTGTTGTAGTAGTTTTTCAATTTATGATGTAATGTAAAACTTATGAATATATCTAGTGTTTCCAAGGCTACTAAACCAATCGGTCTTTCGAGATTTGATCTTTTTTGTGATCATGGCAATGTTATGTAATAATGCACCGACTCTGGGTAACTGGGGCCGGGGCGTTACATACATCATTATTAGTCAATAGTTTTTTTCATATGGGTAGGTGATCTTGGGGACTCATAAAGAACCGAATCTTAGAACCACATTAATGGAACCAGGGTTGGTACTTTACAATGTGATATCAAAGAAATCTTGTTATATTTATTAAAATTTTTATATGGTAGACATGCTTATTAAGATTGTGTCAGAACATGTGATAGATGTCATTCTCATATGTCAAGAACACTTGTTCCAGTATAATGTAAATTTTTTTATGGAATACAATTTCTATTCTGATCTGTGATGTTATAGGTGTATTGGATTTTATCAATGAGTGACAATATTTTTGTGTGGATGTTATGATTTACTATGGATCATTGGATCTTGGACATTGGGAATGTCTAGAGATTGATTTGAACTATTTTATGGGAAAGAAAAAAGTTTTCTAATTAATTATATTTTTTAAATTGCATTCACATAATATAATCATATTAGTGTGAAATTATTTCTTAAAATAGAGTACAAAAATATTAAATTGTCCACAAAAACTGAAATGGTTTTTTCTCATATAGGTTTATGGTGTTATTCTAGTAAATTTAAATGACTTGAATATATTTCATTTTGTTGTAGCATATGTAGATCTGTTTGGCGGTGTTTAGAAGTGAGGTTGATGACTTAGTGCTCATATATGAGAGCCTTAGTGACCCTTTTAGGTCAATAGGTCACATGATTCCCATATGGAATACCCTTGTGGGTGTGCCATTTTTATTATAGTAATCTAGTTGGATCTTTGAGTATGATGTCGATCGACACAAGGACATTCTTGTAAATAAGATATCTAGTCGAGGGGGTATTAACCTTTATAGATTATTGATGATTTAAATTCAATTTCTCCTTGTTTTATGTTGGTATGTTTACATCCAAATAGTAGTTCCATATGAAAATTATCAATGAAGATAGGATACTTCTTAGGTTCTGTTTATAGTTTTTAACCTTGTAGGTTGTTTTGATATTTACTTTATTTAGAGAGGATTGATATTTTGGGTTAGGAAGTTAGAATGTGTGACCCTGTTATGGTGATTGATCTATATGGCTTGGTGGGAGACCATGAGGCATATAGTTTTGAATTAGAAACCTAAAGGTCAATGTATGCTGTTTTTAAGGGTAGCATTGTTGAAGAAGATAGCCTGATTTTATGGTCATCTATTTTAGGTTGTGAGCTTGGTTATATTTTATTTGAGATCAATATGTGGTTGGTGCTTAGGTTTTCTGTAATAGGCAAGTTGATGCCTTCAAATTTTGATAAGAATCCATTTGGAATAAATATTGGCTTCAATATGAATTATTGTTTGTGTATCTCACCTACTCGACTAGTGTTTCTATTGTTGGTAATTTATTAATTGAAAAATTAGACTCTCATTACTATAAATACGTTGGGTGAATGATTGTAATGTAATAAATCATGCATATTTTAGGTGCCTGATTCTGAAGAGGATTTCTAGGGGATATTATTGCATAATTAAACTAACTTGTTCAATAGAATGGTCATCTTATCCTTGTGTTGGATGACTAGATATAATATGTTTCGTGTGATAATGTTACATGATGGTTTCACATTGTTTCATTTTAATATTAAATAGTTAGTGGTCAGATGATATCTGAGTACCTATTTTTCCAAGTCATGTTATGGTCATTGGCTATAAAAAACAGTAGTTTCCTAGTGGTTTTATAGAGGGTGTTATGACCCCGAAAATTAATTTTTTACATATATTATATGGGTAATTCACAATTCCCTATAATCATTGTATTTAGAGGGGGTTTGGAACAATCTATGCATTTTCTAGATTTCTTTTCATAATAATAATTAGCATGTAATTCCCTAGGTAGTATAATTGTATCACTATGAGGGGGAGGGGGTTAATCAGTGAAATATTTTTTATTTTTTTCCTTCCCTATGCAAAATACTTAAAATCCAATTAATTTTAAATTTCCTTGTGGAGAATAATTAAAACATAAATCTACATGGACATATGAATTTAAAAGGATCTGTACACAATATGAATATCTATGCCATTTGTATGGTTTGTAAATAATACAGAAAAAAGAAATCCCCTATAAAACAATCATTTTCCATGGAATAAAATGAGCACGATATCAAATTTCAAATTTGTAGAACTATATAAACAATATAATAGTGCATGTGATCCATCATGCAAAAATGATTTAATATAATTTTTTTTGTAACAAATCATATTATGGTGATACTTAACCAACATTAATAAATATGATATTTTAAAATAATTATTCATATTCTTTATAAATATCTAGAAAGAACTTCATGGTCATTTTTATGAAACTCATTTTGAATTCACAGTCTGATTACCAAGTCAAATTTTATCAGTATGATAATATATATATGTCAGAATATGATTGATACAATTCTAAAGCACTTCTATTATGAGGAAGGAAATACCATTCAGATTCTCAAGTCTGATTATTCAATATGATAAACATTCTTTGCCAGAATGCCACTAAAATAATCAAAACATATCCTTTCGGAGTACAAAAAACCCAAAATGATTTCCTTTAATACAATTATCAAACTTGTTATGATAATCTGGTGAATACAATCATCATATTATTCTTTCACTTCTATCTAAAAAAACATCATCAAAAAATATCAACATTGAATTATCGTATCTCTAAAAATATAGATCTTATATCCCTTATATGATGAATTGTACACCCCTCAGATGAATGTCAAAAGTACTCCCACTTTTTAATGGTGACCTAGAAGAGGTTTTGTTGGGATATTGAAATTGTTTCCCACTCAAAAAATTTTCTGAATTTAAATATATCCTTGAATTTCTGATATATTTTGACTTCTCTAATGATTCTAAATATTTCCCAACCCTTCTTGAAAATTATATCAAATACATATTTTATTTAAAATTTTATCACAACCATCAATCAAATTCTCATTCTCTACTCTGAATCCCCTTCCTAATTTCTTCATTGTAATTCTCCCTACTAATTATAAAAAGTAATAGAAATCATTTATATTATTGGAAAACCTTTTTCTGATTCGGATTCACTATTTTGGGGATGATATCCCTCATTATGATGAAGAGAAATGTAAAAAAATGGTTTCCTTAATACATTGATCTTTACCAAAATAACATAATTTTATTCAATGTTCAGGTCGTCTCCTTTAAAAAAAATACATCAATCTATAAGTGAAAATATTATTTTTATTACTTCCAAACCCATTTGATAACAAATATAGGGATGAAAAAATTCATCTTGGTCAATGGTCAATTAAAATGGTGATCAATCTCATTTAATTTTGAATCAGCTCAAATAACTACAACTTCCTTTCATTATCATTGATCACCAAATAATTTTTTTTATTTTCATTAATCAGTACCAAAATTTTTTTTCTTTGTTTATTATGATGACATGCTGAATTTTATGGATCGATATTTGCGTCATCAACCCCAAAAAACATATTTCTCATCTGAATACAATACTAATGAATTTTTTTGAACAAAAAATTCAACCATTGATGAATGTGATCTTTCATCACTAAACTTATTTACCTTTTCTGAATATAATACTCATAAAATTTAATCTCAAAAAATTTAATGCTTTTAAATATTAGTTTGATTTAAAATTATTAATTTATTTATTCAAATTTTTCAAAAACCCATATACAATTAATAAATTATGAATATGATGATCTGAGACCAGAAATCATCAGCATTACCATCATTCATCTCATCCAAACATCATCTTGTATCATGACATCCTCAAGACATTGATACATTTATAATCATCATTTGAATATTATAACATAAAATAGGAAGTATTGTGACTTCCTAATCAACATATTTCTTTCCTTCACAACCAATATATGATTACCATAATTATAATCACACTTAATATGATATTTATCCTCTTTTTATCAAATTTCATTCATAAACAATTAATTAGAAGATTACAGAATACTAGTGATTTTTGAGAACTCCATGATTAGAAAAGAATCATCAAATTTTTATCATATTCATGAATAATTATATTCATTCTCTCGTTATGATCGAAACTTTATTCCAGACCCCAAGTGAGTCTGATTTCTTATATAAGATGGTGATTCTGATCTTTTAATTAAAATTCTTTCTATTTTCCAATATCACATAAGATTCTTATGAGGGTCTCATAATGATTTACTCTGTGCGTTAATTCATGTCAACATCCTGGATTAGATAATGATTACAATTATACTATTTATGATTCTGGATCGGATAGATAACTTCACTCAAACCATTCTTCAATCGGAATTTCGATTATATTTTTCAACATTCTTTATTCGTTCAACATAATCATGATATTTAACTATTGAATAAAAAATACAAAAAAGTAATCAGGTCCCTAAAATATTATTTAGATGATGTTATGTAAACCATGCCTCAAATTTAATTATTAGCAGAACTATATGTTTGGTTCTATTTTAGTTGATATATATATATATATATATAAATCATTTGGATTTTAGAGGGTATGTATATATAAAGGAATTTTTTATAGGAAATGGTGGGTCCTCAAAACCACATATATTTTAAGAAATTAGATGCGGTTCATGAACATCCAATAATCCCATAGATTATAGGAGGTTGTGTAACCCCTATAATTCTAGAAATTAGAGGTGTATTAAAAATGCCACTAATTTATGTCATTTGATGGGGTTTTGAACCCCATATAATATATGATATTATTATGGGTAGTGAACCCCCACAATTTATGTCATTAGAGGGGGTTGTAAACACCCTATAATATTAGAGATTAATGGGTTTCATTTACTCCTACTAATACCTTTGTTTGGAGGTAATTTTGTACCCCTCTATGATTTTTATTATTTTTTTGAAATAAATCTCATGTAAATTCAAATTTTATAATATGTGTGTGTGTGTCTGTGCATGTGTGTATTTATATATTTCATAATAAAATTATATAAATTTATATAGATACATTATAAACAAATATATATAATTTCTATTAGAATATTAAATAAATACATTTACGTATAAACAAAAATATATACATATATAAATATCACTATATACAATATAAATGTAAAAGAAATATATTTATTCAAATACATATAACTAATATGTGGTTTTATAAATATTATAAATTTGTATTTATATTTATATTATACATATATAATATTTAATTCATTTTTATTTTACATATATGCATTTATACATTTATATAATATTATATATAGAAATATATATAATATAATATTTAATTAAACATAATATATTTATCATTATATTATATTATATTATAAATATTTAATTATATAAAAATTTACATATAATCCAAAATTATTATATATATATATTGTGGTATATCATATTAATTTTGAATTAAATTAGGAAATATATATATCTTTTAATTTTATTATATATCTCCAATTATATAAATGTATTTTAATTTTTGGGTTTTTATAAATTTTTATAAATGATATAATATTAATGTATTTGATATAATATATGTAAAATATAACTCTTCTAATATATAAATATGTAGTATTTATCAGACCAAAATATATTTTTTATATTTTTAAAAAGGTGTAATAAAAAAATAATAATTAGTAAAATAATTATTACACACACAATGAAATATAATATATATATATAATTATGTATTATTATTTAATTTATTTATATTATTTATATATATTAATATATTATATAAATATATTATATATTTCTATAAAAAAATTAAAAATATTACTTTCACACACACAACAAAAAAATAAATTTTTTTAAATATATATATAAATATCTCATTATAATATGTATAAATATAATTATTTAATTTCATGTTATATTATATAAAAAAATATATAATATAATTGTTTAATTATTAAATTTTTTCTAATATTAATTATAAACACATTATACATATTTATAATATATAAAAATATTCCTAATAATAATATAAAATATAAATGATATTAAAAAACTAAATATATATATAAATATAATTATTTATTATATATATATATATTATAAACCAATATTATATATATATATATATAGAAAATTTAATATACTATTTATATTTCTAATCAAAAATATATTAATATATAAATAATTTAATATATATGTATTTATATAAATATACTATATTGTATTTAAGTAATTGAATTTCCATTAGTGTTGTGGCACACGCGTGGGATGCTATTCCTTCGATCCCAATATCGAATCCCAATAGAAAGTATTTTTACATCCTAAGAAAATGTGTGGGGGTTAATGTCAAAATTGAGTGCAGAGGGTGCACTTCCATACTGGGGAGGGGGTTATGGGTTTTGTGACTTGTGTCAGGTGGGGGAGGGAATTATGGTGAAGCATTAGGCAATCTAGGACCTCATGCCGTTGTTTGGGTATGTTAGTAGAGGGTTGGCTGGGGATCAGTGGGGTTAAGCGGAGATGTCGTGGTTTCATGGTATATTATGGGGATTCAAGCGGTGTTAGTAGTGGTTGGTGGGGGTGAGGGCTTAGGTTGGGGATCTTGTGTGTCATGGTGTGATCAGGTGAGTCACGATGTCAACAGGGGTATATGGATCTTAGGTGTCGTGGCGTGTGATATCATGGGGATGTCTAGTGTCCATGGGTTTGGTCAGGGGTGTGGTAGGGTTGTAATCTAGGGGGAGGTGATAAAAGGAAAAATGTTATGTTTATAAGTTGTTAAAACAACCCCAAAATATAGCATTTGAAATTAAATTAGGGGCAGTTCAAACCACCCATTAATAAAAAATTTAATTAGTGGTTGTTAGAATCGCCCCTAACCCATAAATGTTTAGTGAATTGAAGAAATAATTAAAATGGTATAAAACCCATTCTAATTTTACTACCAAAATACTTACCTTCATAATACCAAAAATTTTCTACATTTGCTGCTAATCATAGTAGGTATCCACTTTAGTAGATGTTATAAGTAACAATTGGTAGAGTATTAAGAGGGTGCATTAACTCCATATAAATAAATAATAACCCCCTCTACTCACACTTTTTTTTGTAGTGATTGGATCCCATGAGATTTAGTTAAGTATAAAATGTCCATTTAAATTAGAGGTGATATTGTAAATGACCGGGTTCCACCAGATTATCGACCCCTTTGCTAGACCTAGACATTCTTTTTTAGGAGACATGGTGTTATTTGTTTGTTAGACACATGTGTTTTCTATTTTTTTGCAGTTTGGATTGTAGAGATTTGCAATTTTTTTAATCATAATGTTCTCATAGTTTTATATGATCATTATCTATCATGAAAATATCCCTAGTATGTTGAGATAGCATCAGTTATAATCAAATCTCCCTTTTCTGAAATGTCTTTCCTAGTTTGTTGAAAGCACCTATTGAGTTTTCACTCCTGGTGCGTTATAATCTAATCCATATGATTGGGAGGGAACCATTAGCCGCTATAGGGTGGTGATCCGATTTTTCAGTTTAAATTCAATGTTTCTAAGGCTATTAAGCTCATTATTTAACTATAATACGATGATATGGGTATTCATATAGAGTTGTGTACTTTATGTGTCATAATTAAACATCTTCTTTATATGAAGAAGTTATTAACACTATGAGAATTTATGTTGGAATGTATAGATACATTATTTGTGTAACAGTCAATGTGAGAACTTGGATTGAAGTATTAACACTAGTATTCACAAGGGATAAAAGGTTTCTGGTGGGGAGGATGTAGCAACCCATGTTTTCGAGACTGTAAATTTTGTGTTGAAATTTGAATTTTTTGCATTCATGTTCTCAAAAATGAAAATATTGTAATTTTATCTCACATATGATCTCAAATATTTTTTTAAACCATAATTTTGTTCCATAAATAAGTTTTTTAGCATATGACATGAGTTTCATTGAATTATGAGCCATTTTAATTTTAGCGGTATAATTAAAAATTAAATACTATGAAATTAAATATTAATTTATTCATGTTGGTTCATTCAGTAATATATTTTCAATGGAGTATGGGATTGAGATTTCATCAACACCAATGATTCTAGAATGGAGGGTTTTGTATATAAGAATGATAAACTTTTGTTTCGTGTCGGTTCCATCCCATAACCCATTTTGTATTTTCTTTTTTGTTTTATTACATTCCATTATTTCTTTTTATTTTCAACCATTTTACCTTTTATTATCACATAATCCGAAAGAATCTATCTATCATAGAATAATAAAGAGATTAAATGAATGAGGTTAATAAATCCAAGGGGAATAAGGTACCTCAATAGTGCTTGGGAAACGCCAGATCATCATGAAGAAACCATATATCATTGAAACAGGTGAAGCATTGTAGATTATTTTTAAAGCTTGTATGTGTTTTTTTCAATAATCCACATATATTAATCATTTTCATGTTTTAGAAACCTATAATTGTTATTTTTAACTCCTTGAGTGTTGATCTACTACTTTCAGGGATGGGGGGTTATGATTTGATGGTTTTTTTGTATGGGGAACACATCTACATGGTGTGTTGTTTTGGGAATCACATTGTGAATTATTCCTATTGGAGGAAAATTACCCTTAGGATGTTCACATTTTATATGGAAAATATGTACTATTTAATGGAACTCGATCATGTATTGAGTATGCACCCATAAATCCTGTGTAAGGAGAACAAGCCATGTAATGTACATGGCTAGACTGCATATGGTTTTATTCCACGTATAAGTACTAACCAAAAATTATACATGGAAAATATAGGATATGTACATGGGAAGGCACAATATGTAAGGTGAACACCATATACAAGATCATAATGTTATATATATGGAAATTTACATGCCATGTCCATCTATAGTACACTACCAAGTTAAACCACGAGGCTATACACCATGTACACGGGTACACACACCATGTACACCTATATTTCTACCCATAGAGGGTATATCATATATTATTTTACATGATTTAATAATATGATCCCAGAGTTTGAATATTTATCATCTTTCTATGTAGATCACAATGATGAAACTATTGAGGTGGGTTGAGAACTTGTGGGAGTTGTTTCAAGAGTTTATCTAAATGGAGATGTCCTACCTCCAATAGTCATATTCAATCATCTCTTAAGATAAACATGAATGATAATGAATGGTTGGGTGTTTATAGAAACCTTGTATGAGTACTTGATATGATATGAGTGATGAGCTATCTCTTTTGACCGGTAAATTTTTTGTTATCCATTGTCGAAGTATACATTACATGATGTGTCCTTGTTCACCAAGAGGTCATGATACATGTATTCATAGAAAATATGATGTAGGATTTTTATATCATATTAATTTACCAAGGATCCCATGAGTATGAATTTTCATAAATCCTGGACTATCTAAACCCTTGTAGGAGTCCAATCCCTATATGCCATTCTAATGATCTAAAAAAGGATGTATCTACCTTAAGTATAGGATTTGAGGGTCACACGTAATATTCCCCTTCCTTTATACCAAAACCAAGGATCCAATATTTGATGCCTCTATGTGTATGACATATGCGACCAAGTGGGTGCCTTAATATTTTTCTGAACCCCAGTTAGTATGTCAGTTTTGGGTAGATATGGTAGTTGGTGTCACATTATAACCTATAACAAACATCCAAGCCCATGAGTTTGTGGAAATAGTGGTGGGTTTAGGTGTTTAACCAACCTCACTCTATTTTTTATTCCTTCACTTTTTTATTTAGGATAAAATAAGGATTACCAAAGGTATTTTATTTTTTATGGATATTGAGCCTAAAATGAGTCATATTTATTTCTTCTAGGGATTCCCAAACGTGCTTCATGGGATCCGGATTCTGTGCCACGATTCATTATATTTTTTGTATACCTAGAGATACTACATGGGGAATAGATGACGTGTTTGCATATATATATATATATATTATATTCTTCAGACATCTTGAGATGATTCCTCATATATGATTATCGAGAATATGACTACTATATAAGGTAAAGGAATCCCTAGTAATGAATCTCATATATTATTCCACTCTCATGAGTGATGTGTATAATAACTCTCTCCATTCGTAGGTTCATGATTACAAGGATTATGTTCTCCTCAGCACATTAGTAAAATAAAGATGATTCCACTCTCCTCAAACTGGGGTCTCTAGAGGATGATTGGGATCTCCTCAAATTATGTTCTATAGAGTTTGATTATTCCCTGTTTAACCATTAGTTAATAGAGGATGACTATTATCTACTTGATTTTTCAATTGATTAGTGTCTCCAGACTTGGTCTCTGGGAATTTCCAATGATCCCTTTTCTAATAGGGTGGTTGAGGCAGGCATCTACAACTATTATTGATGTTCACATTTTTTATCTCAAAGGGGTGGGATAAAAATCTCTCTAATGACCAATCCTTTCATATAAAAGAAGGTTCATGATGCTAGGTCTAATTTGAGTGACAATGACATGTTCTCCCATGGAATGGGTCCTAGGGATCAGACATCATACGAGATTTTCATGGAATTAACAACATGAAATCTATCTCATAGACTTTTACAGGATGTCCAGACGTCCCTCATTGGAATCAGTTCTTATAATGATGGGAGGTGATCCCAGGTGAACCGAAGATTAGGACGAGTACTCCCAATCGTGATGTTGATTTCCCAGAAATATTTCCATCACTTTATAAATATTTTATTTATCAATATTTATTATGGATCTAGAGATTGACCCAATGGTTTACTGCTTGCGTGGCAGAATGTCCAGATCAACGGCCTTGCACATTATTCCTATGTGATTAGGATTTTGGACCAAATGATCTACTACAAATATTTTTATGTTATTTCCTTAACCGTAATCATATATGTATATATACATATTTATATATATTAATAGATATTGGACTATACAGATAAACCCATATAAATTTGGATATCCATGACAGCACAACACCATTTCGACTGGGATTACGGACCCAGGGATTGACCCTGTATTAACATTTATTGGATTTGTTAATCATTCAATTTTAGTCTCTTCTATACTAAGCTTCATGAATTTTCATTTACATCTATATGAATATTTATTATTTTACATTTCGGTGGCCTTCTGATATTATATTCTCACCCATGTGCATGAAAATCGATGTGCAAACAGACCAGATGACTACATTCCAAGATGAGCACAGATGGAATGGTGGATAGCGTAGATTCCCAAAACTTATATAATGAGAATAGATAATGTAGTGGGTTCTTCTGATTGAGATAATAATGTTTTATAGTGTATATAGACCATGTATGTGGAATGGATCTGTGTTAGTAGTAGGTCCACATAATTTTATTTAATTTATTAATTTTTACTTCTGTAGTTGTATAGTTATCCAAGTGGTAACCACTTTTGTATGTATGAAAAATTTGTTCATGATTTTATAAATAATATATTTTATCATTATAGATTGTTCAATTTCGATTTATTTATGGCTTTCTCTTATATTTATTTACTATTATGTATGATACGCATCTACTCATACTGTTTGTCTACTCTAATATGATTGAATATTCTGCCCACTATCACACCTTAGTCCCCCACTGTAGGTCAAAAACCTGTGGCATATGAGGAAGAATAATTGTGGCCCTCTAACGAACCAATTCGGAGCACCAATTTAGTGGCATCCAGGTTATGAAATTTAAAAGTGGTATAATATAATTATTTTCCAAGTATTTACAATTTGGGATATGGTATATGGGATTATAATGAATGTGTCGGAACCTATGATTGATATCATATAGGCTCGCTCAGTGAACTTATTATAGTAATAACTCTTGGTTTTCAGGGTATGGGATTGTTGGTTTGATGTATGATGTTTTATGTGTACATGAATCTTCACCTTAAGTGACAGATATGTTATGTGGTCCTTATGATTTATTGTGGATCATTGAATCATGGTTGTTTCTAAGAGTCTATAGATTTATTTTGACTGTTGAATACTAAAAGAAAGAGGAATCCCATGAATTATATTTGGAAATTAGTATTCACGTCCAATAGGAAAAGTACAATACAATTAGTTTTTATGATATAGTCAAATTTTTTAATGGGAAAAAAACCTAAATTTTTTATTTTGCTGCATAGGTTTTTGGAGGAATTTTTTGAATTGATCTGAATTGTTTATATTTCTATCTATTATGTTAGACTGTTTAGATCTAGAGTTAGGAATTTGGAGATGAGACTGATGACTCATTAATCTTGAATGGGTGGTGCAAAAATCCTTATAGGTCGATAGGTCACATGATGTACATATGTTACACCCTTTTGGGGGATCCTTTTGTTTGTGGTTATCTAATCGGATCACTGAATTTAATGATGATGGGTACTCGGACGTTCCAGTAAAATGAACCATGATGAGGGTATTAACATATAAAGATGCAGGAAGAGTATAATTTCAGTTTTTACTCTTTCTATGTTGGTATCAAGACCCCCAAAGAGGATTTATTTATGAGGATTCTCAATGATGACCAAAGCCTTTATAGGAATAGTTAATATATTTGACCATTTTTTGTTGTTTTAATCTTTACATTCTTTATAGTAGTTTGATATTGTGGGTTTTGTGGTTAGGCCTTGTGACTCAGTATGGAGAACAGATCCATTTGGATTGGTGGGAGACATAAAGGCCCTTATATTTAACTTAGATCTTTATAGGTCAACCATTGTTTTGTTTAAGATAATCATGTATAGGAGGATGGATTGAGTTTATAGAAACCTTTTTAGGATGTGAGATCGGTTATATGCTCCTTGAGACCGATACATGATTAGTTCAATTTTTTTGAAATATGAATGCTCATAACTTCGCAATATGATAAGAACCTAGAGTTATTTGTCATCAAGATATTTCTTCTCGAATATGAATAATTAGGTATCTAGCAGGGTCGAATAGAATTTCTTTTGTTGCTAATATAGTAAGTCAATAGCTAGATTCTCATGAATAGAATGATTCCATATGAAAGGCAATCATGGAATAAAGCATGGAAAATTTGAGGTTCCCTATGTTAAAGAGGAGTTATAATGTTTATTATGCCTTAATAAAACTGACATTCTGTATAGCATGTTCATCTTATGATTGTATTGGATGAAGTTGGAGTTGGTTATTTAGAAGAATCTTCTTTTAAAATTATGATAAACATGTATTAAAGGATTTCAGTTATAAATAATCTCCTTATAACATCCTGATTTTCATCTATGTTACATAGATAGTGATGATGTAATAAGAGTAGATTTTACACAAAATGGTCATAGTAGTTCACTACTATGTTGAGAACTTGGTAGTGCTAGGGAATTATTCTTGAATATATGATCTATATCTAGATTATATCATTTTAGTGAAACAAATGATACATTCTATCATGGGTGGAGACTCATATGACTTCGAGGCACCATCCCATTGTGTATTCCCTTGGTAATGTCCAGTAAGGATATTATGATAAGGAGACCCACCAGTAGGAAATCCACATTTCATTGTGTCATTTTCTATTCCAATCTACAGACTCATGTATTGGTCAATAAAATTTAATATTATTAATAATGATAATTACAAGTCATGAACTTAGATGTATTAATGAAAATCATGAGAATATATTTTTTCAGTGAATTAGGATATGTTGAGTGCATAATGAGTTATACTCCATTAAAGAATAATGCAAGAAATGATTTATCACTTCTGTTCAATAATATAAGATAATATATTAAACCTTTGATGAAAATGATAATGCCTAAATAAATCCATGGAAATGATGTTCTATAAGTATTTTATATTTCCAAAAAGTCTAATAATGATATATCGAGAACATATGTTGATGGATATAGCATGGAACCTACTAGATCAGATATATTTTGATAAAAGGATTCTATTACATGATAATATTTAATATGAGGTGACTTTTGATTATTTCATTTAATTCATTATCTAAGGGCTCCTTAGTGTTTTTCTAGATGTTATCCTTAGACATTAGGCTCCTTCGCCCAATACCACTGTGAAAGAACCTTAGAGGGTCACACACTAAGTGTATCTAGAATCTATGTTAAATAATAAATTATTATTTATTATTTAATAGGTTGACTAAATATTATTCCCAAACATGGTTTAATAATTATTCATCTATTCCAAATCTTGGTCATTCAATAACAACTTATTCAAGAGTATATATATTTCAAGAGTGATATTTAATAACTATTTACTTTCTATTTAGTGAATATAATATTAATATATTTATAGGGAAATAATGCAATTATATTTATTTAGTAAATAAGTAGACATTATTCATGAGACAAAATATATATTGGATGAATGGATGTTTTGGTTTAATAGTCCAATTTGAAATTATAATATTGATAATTATTTAATTAAATAAAATTTAATTTTATCCAAAATGTCCGAGATACAGGAAGAAACCTTCTTTTATAAAATTATTATATAAAAAGAAAAACATAACAGTACTACTCAGAAAAGGGGAGCCTTACAAATCTGTGAGTAAAGAAAACCATCTAGATCATTCCTAACCAAATTGTCACAGTAGTTGGAAAAAACAAAGGACCAACTAGGATTAACCTCCCTGATAGCCCTTTTTGAGAGGGCATAAGAAACCAGGTTTGCTTCATGATAAACATGAGAAACATCAAAGGATAAACGTTCACCAAGACTGAGACAAGAAATACATACATGAAGCATCTTCCATGGAACAATATGGGATTGATCTTTCAGAATCAGTAATGTAATAGAGGATTCCGATTCAAGCCATACTCTACACCATCCATAGCCAACCGCGTACCTGATGGCCTTAATCATCACCCATAGTTCGGCTTCAATAGTATGAGCATTCCCAATATAATTGAAACAACAGCCTTTAACGAATCCTCAATGCATTCTGAAGGCTCCACCACACCAAGTAGGACCTGGTTCAACAGACGTTCCACATAAACATTCACTTTTAACCAGTCAAAGATTGGTGGAATCCATCGGATGTATTTAATCACTCATGGGTTTCTTTCCCTGTCACTAAAAACAAGATTTCTCAAAATGAATAAGTTAGATAAATCATTGTTCATTGAGCCGTTATGATTCATCAAAGGATGTTTGATGCTTCAATGGATCACTATAACACATTCCAAAAAATAGGGATTTCCATTGATAAAAATAATGTTGTTCCGAGAATTCTAGATATAAGAGATCACCGATACAGTAGCAGCAATAAGAGAGGATTTAATTTGTTCATTGAGAGACGACAGAAGAATTGAGGATAACAGCAACTCAATTGAGCATAATTTAAAACAGCAGTGAAAAGTCAATTGTAGATGTGCCCATAATTGGCCAGCAAAGGCACACTATATGAACAGATGAAAAATAGATTCATCATCCTTGAGGCAGAAGAGGCATACTGCAACAATGTTGAGGCTTGTACGCTGCAAAGTAGATTGGATGGGCAAACATTGTTTCCAGATTCTCTAAATTAAAATGCAATCATTAGGGATTATATAGGGCTTATGAACAGCCTCCACCCACGATGGAATTCCAGATGAAACACCATACATCATCTTTTAGTAGTCTCGGCTAAAAAACGAACCATTAATAGAAGGATTCTAGATCAGAACATCAATATCAACATAGGCATAATTTGTAATCTCAATACAAATATTACTAGGACTGATGTCATAGACAACAGCATTCCCCTGAATATTAGATATAGATTGATTTTTCAAGGAAGGTGGAATGGTGATAGATTCCTTATTGGGAGAGGATGACTATGGAGTGTTCCAGCAATTCAAATGGGATTCAAGATAGACCAATCATATAGATTGAGACATGATGTTAGAATATGTGCTTCTGACTGATGTCTAAACCAAAGATTTCATATACATACACTTTCAGTTTTGTAGCATGTCAACAAACCTGCCAACTAGAAATTCAAGGGATTAATCAGGCTTTGCCAGAAATCTCCAGGTGAAATTTTGAAGAAGAGAATCATTGAATATTATGATATCCTTAACTCCCATTCCTCCCACATTCACTGGCTTTATAAAATCTTTCCAAGCAACAGTGACAAGTTTCCTTTGATGGGTTGTCCCAGTGCAAATAAAATTACATATCAATACACTTAATTCCTTGAGAAGAGCTCTTGGAAATTTTTAAACAGAAATTGAATAAACAAACATAGATGGGATAACTAAGTTGATAAGACAAAGTCTTTCAGCCTGAGACATGTTATTCCCTTTCCAACATCCCAACTGATTACTAATTTTCAACATTATTCCTTCCAAGTGGTCACATTTCACCCTTCACCAAAACAAAGGGATCCCCAGATAATTAAAGGGAAAAGAACCTCATTTGACACCAATATTACAAGCAACACTCTTTTTCTTTGAAATTCAAACTCCATATCCAAAGACACCAAATGATTTTTTATAGTAGATAACCTGGCTTACAAACTCTTCATAATGTGAAAAAATACATTTGATTAAAGAAATAGTTTTCCTATTAGCCTTATAGAACAAAATTATGTCATAATAATAAAGTAAGTGTGAGTGAGTAAAGGTAATCCTAAATGCTCTCATTCTTTGATAAAATCCAATATTGACATGATCATTAAGGAAGAGACTAAGGTAATCTTCATACATGGAGAACAGAATCCCAGATAAAGGATCACTTTGCCTGACTCCTCTAGTGAATTGAAAGAAACCCCTAGGGGATCCATTGATGAGAATGGATAGAAGAACACTTTTCAAAATGGAGGAGACCATACCAAAAAATTTCCCTGAGAACACATTCATCTGAAGTATTGTGAAAATGAAATCCAATGGTATAGTGTCAAAGGACATTTAAATGGCATCCTTCAAGGCCATGTTTCCATTTTGAACATTACCTCTCGTAATATTTATAAATTCTTAAGTATAAAAGAGATAGTTCTGAATATTGCTACCTGGTAAAATTCCAAATTGATTAGAAGAGATAAGAATCTTAGAAACTTCACCTAACCAGCTTTCCAACATCTTACTGATAACCTTAGTAATGGATTTCCCAATTGAAACATTGTAACACCCCAAGATTTCATAGTATGTTATTTCTTCAAAATAATTCAATAACTTGCATTACACGCAACACCGAGTTCAATCACACCATGACTTACAAATAAAAAATCCATTAAAAGAGCTCATGAATAGAATTAACTACATTTTAAACTTTATATAAACCTTATAATTTTCGAATCCATATTATGAGTTTCTTAGTCATAATGCAAGAACAGATTCATTTTCAGTATTACACTTTTATCAACTTTTAATAGTGAAACCTTTTTAAATACAATATTTTAAACTTTTTGACTAAATGGGGACATCAAAAATTTAAAATGAAACATCCCAAGCTTACACGGTATGCTTTTCTTTGAATAAAATAGTAGCGTGTGTTGTACGCAACTTCGAGTTTTAACACACACCACAACCGATTAAACTAGCCGTTGTGAATAGTTATACCTACTTTTTGAAATCATATATATTCTATATTTCAAAATGGACTTCATTTTTGGATTCGGAATATCGAAATTATCCTAGGGTGAAATTTTGGTACTTTTCGGATAACTTTTATATTTTGATGAATAGTGAAAATTACTAAATTTTAATTAAAAACAACTTTTTTAATCAAAATAATTAATAGTGATAAATTATGAATTTGAGTGGTTTTAAAGTATATTTAGAATATATTTTTACCATTTAATACAATGTTGGTCATTGGACATTATTTTACAATTAAACCGAACATAAACAAGTATCAATCTTTTGATAGTTATTATCTCTTAAAAACACGCTTTTTGTTTTGACAGCGGGAATTAATTTTAAATTAATTTCTGCCACTTATGTGTTTTGAATTTAGGAAAATGGATTCCATATTTTGAATCAGGATGTTCAAATTGTGTAAATAGGTAACTTTTATTTTTAGACATTTTGAATAGTTACTGTGGTAAATATTTTATTTACCATGGTTAAAGGGTAAATCCGGTAAATAAGGGTTAAACAAATAATATTATAATAATACTAAATTACCCTAAAACGTGTCTTAACCCTATTGGTTGATACATGGTCGACCATGGGCATATTTGGGTCTATTTTGGGACCCCATGGATCCACTTGTAAGTGATAATGACACATTACATTAATAAAGTTAAAAAAAAAATAAAAATGGCATAAGCTTACATCTTTTAGAAGAACAATTTTTACATAGGGTTATACATGTTGGATATTCGATTATAAATATTCATTAGAAAGCTAAAAAGCTTTCCTACAAAATGATATTTTATTTATAATTTTGAGACATTAAATAATGTATTTTATTTATGACACAATGATGATGCAGTAATTACTAAAATAGTGAAAAATTAAAATAATTGATATTATAAATACCCAAATAATTATAATATGGAACTTTTAATGAATTAAACTAATTTTCTATGATAATATGATATATTGGGATTGATTTAATTGACTTTGTTCGAAGTAATAAATCTGTTAGGAGTTTCAGAAAAATCAACTATTGAATAGTGTCAAAATTGACATAAAAGAGTTCTTAAAACAAATATTATATTATTAATTGATATTAAATTCCTAAAAATCTATGGTTCGGCCAAGAGACTTATATTATGATAGTTTCCTCATTAATGGACCACTTGGGGGTCTCTTGGATGTATATAGTAAGTTTATTAACCATATTATATAAAAATACAAAGAGACATTGTAAAAGTGAAACTAATTAACTTAGAGTTAATACTTAAAGATAAGGTTAATATAAGTACCCAAACCTGTCTAAATTCTATTGGTTGAGTGGTTTGCGACCTAGCCCCACCTTAACCTTTTAATAATAAACTTTGGAGCCATTAGAAACCGAATATGAATTTATTATAAAATAATATTTCTAGCTTTTCCAAAGGTGCCCCTCACCCCTCTTATAAAAGGGAACTCCTCCTTCTCTTTTCCTCACACCTCTCAAGCCACTTGCCTCGTCCAAACACTGCCCAACTAAGCTCCCCACATCCCTCTCCTCCTCCTTGAAGCTTCCCCTTAGGCAGAAAGCATTTCAAGAAGTCCTTTGGTTCCAACCAAAGTGAGTTACCTAAATTAAAGGTAACAATTTCTCTTAAAGTATTTTCATTTATTTTGCTTCTCCAACCCCCAAAATCTTTTTATTTCCTTTCTTTTGTAACAACACCAGTATCCTCAATATACTAGGATGTTTTTATAAGAAGGATTCAAACTACACATACACACAACTCCATCTAATGGATGATGAACATAATGTTTCTGTGGATGGCAAACTAACGCCTCACGAAACGATGATTGTTCAAATACATCTTACCACCTCTCATGGTGGCCATTATGATGGCACTGTAATTAAATATGATATTAATGATATATATTTTATATATAAGCTTCTGTAATTCCATTTTATTTCATACCATTATTCGTTTCATGTTGTATATACATACGATAATTTCATTTGAGGAAGTGCGGACTACCGCCCCCTTAAAATGATATGACTCGTTCATACCACACATGGAACGTATAAAGGATGGTGTTAATGAACTTAAGTAACATATATAAAATATTATATTATACTGGTATAGTAATATACCTATGTATCATTTGGATTTGATTCTTTTAAAATAAAAATTAAATGGAAGTAGCGTTCGTGCGTACGTACGGACTACCGTCTCCACGAACGCGATAAGATTCATTCTCCATCATATCCATTCAAGTATTATTCTCATTTTAGGGTTAAAAATAATGTTAATATCATTCTGATTATGAATAAGATATAATCTATCCATTACAAACATGTCTTACGTAACCAAACATTTAAGAAGAACGAATCGATTATCACCCGAAACGACGATAATACTAAGATATTATTAATAAAGCAATGTTAAAAGATCATATATGATATCATATTAATGTATATGATTCTTGTATAATTTAATAACAATTATTTCACCATTATACAGGAGGTTAACCTACCCCAACCAAGGAAATGTACAAGGTAAGGGTTATTTCACAATCTCTTCATTATCCGAGGTTGCTTATATGTAATAATCTACTGGGATCTCTTTATCATCCACATCCATGTTTCTTAAAAATTTGTTTCAAAAAAAATTTACTATTTACAAGAATATGGGTTAAATTCATTCATACCCTTTTTTGACTTTTTATAAGAGGTTTATAAAGGAATCTTTCCGTCGTTTTCAAAACAAGGTCCTTTTTAACCGTTTCGACAGAATTGAGGTAAGAATGTTTTTTTTAACTTATACGGCGGGTGCGGTTATTTTACGCCGTTATAAAATCTTCAAAGCTTTCCTTACAAGCTTATAAGAATATTTTCAAAGAAAATGTTTTATTTTATATGGATCTTAAATGATTTCAAAATAAAAGGAGATATTTCTTTAAAAAGAATTTTGATTTCATCTATGTCAACATCCTATGATGGATATTAAGATTATTTGAAGTTGATTTATTATGATACAAAACTTCTATATTGTATTGAAGGTTTTGTGATATGTTTGACTGTGGATGTGCTATTTTTATACCATTCATAGTTTATTGTGAAAGTATTGACATTTCGTATGCTAGTTTTAATACGAATGTTTATGTTATGTTTAAACCTTTTCATATGGGAATGCATTGGACTTAATAAGTGACGGGTGGAGCCCGCTATAGCTCCTCGATGCATCGGTAGGTCTCATGAGACAAACTAGTGTCTTGGCACAATGCCTTGACAAAATCTTATTTGTAGTCTTGGCACGAGGCCTTGGCTATGTGGTTATGATAGTCTGGCATTATGCATTCCAACATTATGAAAGTGGTTATTGATTTTTGCATGTGATTATTCATTTAGTAGAATATCCATGTGAATAAGTAAATGGCATTATTTCATTTTATTTATGCCATACCATGTTGAAAGTTCGTATTTAAAAGGCTTTTGTTTTAGTTATACATTGCCTTAAATGTTTATTCTTATTTATGAAAGTTTCCACTTTATTGTTATCCTTACTGGGCATTTGAGCTCACCCCTTTTCTATGTTTTATTTTTCCGAGGAAGTGAAGAAGTAAATTATGAATGACTTGCAGGGATATTATGAGGGGTTAATAGTGTGGATATGAAGACTTTGTTATTGTAGTAGTTTTTCACTTTGAAATGTAATGTAAAACTTTATGATTATATCTAGTGTTTCCAAGGCTACTAAACCAATCGGTCTTTCGAGATTTGATCTTTCTTGTGATCATGCCAATGTTATGTAATTAACGCACCGACTCTGGGTAGCTGGGGTCGGGGCGTTATAGTTGGTATCAGAGGAAGTTTAGTACAAACCTTGTAAACTAGATTTAGATAAACCTTGATTAGAGCATGTAGACCTAAGATGAACTTTGAGGATTAGTATAGAAGAACTTCCTAGAATTTTGGTATTGTAGAGATTTTGTGAGTTTTCCGAGCAATACATCCCTGTCTGGATACGAGCAGGTAGAGGCGGCTCTGGCATAGATGTACCTAGGGGTAAAACCCGAAAACACCGCTTTGAGCTAGACTCGAACGGGAACTGGTGCACGACAACGGGCCTTGCTGCACTCTTGGTTACGACACTCCCGGGGGATATGCTTAGGATAACTCTCATTTTCTTTACAAATCATTATGAAGGGTTTATGAGTATATACTTCCTCAAAGAAAACATTTTTATGATTATGGATTATATCCATAAATAGTTCAATTTATGTTAAGTGTTTTATAAGTATGGGATTATGTATTTCGATTCATAAACTGATCTAGTTTATGCAATTGTTTAGAAATGGCGCCCAGTAGAAGGAATGAGAACTCCAGAAATACACATGATTCAAAGAGAAGGAAGGATCATATCTTTCATGGTCTTAAGCTAGAATTTATAAGAGAAATAGTCTCCCATGTATTATCATCATATGAAGAAATAATATCATGTGTTGATAAGATAAGTAAAGAGTTTACTGAGTCCTATGGCTTTGAAGGGAATCAAGAGAAGAAAAGGATGGAAGAGAGAAAGATGGATAAAGGGAAAAGGGAAAAGAAGAATTTTCCCATATGTGGTAACTGTGGAAAGAAAAACCCTGGAAGTTGCCTGAAAGGAATGGGAGTTTGTTATAAGTGTGGAGGAAAAGGGCACAAAGTACATGACTCCAAGGGTAAGAAATTGGTTTTAAATGTACAATGCTTCATTTGCAAGGAGTTTGGACACCACGCGAACCTATGTCCCAGTCATCAGACTATGCCAAAAATGATGTTATTGGATAATAATCAAGTTATGATACTACCACAGATGAAGAGGAATGATTAGAGTTCTTATGTTGATTATGTCAATTGAGTGTTGTATCAACAATGTACTTGTTACAATAATCATGGAGTATATAAGGATTGTACTGCAGTACTATTTCAGTAAGGACTTGAGATTGTGTGGAACAAAGAAAAGTGACTCAATAGCAGGATAAATTTTTGGAAAATATATGGTTGAGAGAATGATAAATCATAATATAGTTCTGATACTGAGGTAGTGATTTTGGAATAATATGTGATTGTTTTGGATAAATTATATTGGATATTCTTGACTACCCTGGAACTGATTAATGATTTGTATATTCCATCATTGTTGGGGTTTAAAACATTTTTGGATTAATGAAGTATATCCAGCTTTCTATATGGAATAAGGGAGCATGAATGTAATCAATAAAGAATATGGTAATTCAGGATGTTTCGGTGTATTAAAAGAATACATGATGAAGGTATTCATATGCTATTACAGGGTAAAAAGGTTCTACATTATGTTTACCTTACTTATAAATGTTGGACTGTGAGTTTGGATAGAAGTATTTTGGATAGTTCTAGTTTGGATTATTTTGGATTGCCATAAAAGGACAACCCGGAGGTCGGGCGGCAACCCGTCGCGTCCGGCAAGGCTGCGAGACTTGAACCCGCTACCGAAGGGCGACAAGGGTGTATCACCTACCACTGGCCCATGAGATGTCCTGGATTAAATAATGTAGTTTTTATTACAAGATCTTATAGATGAATTATAAATTCGTTTATTTTGGAACCCTATACGAATAGTGTAAATAGAATTTTTTTTACATTCTATTATCTTTTAGAGTGAAAGATGAGTTTGTGGTAGAAATTTATTAATGGATAAAACTCTAATTATAAAGTAAGTATATCTCCTTATGATCTTATCCAATCTCATAAATAAATTCCTCAATATTAAGAAAAGCAACTTAGAACAAAAATGTTTTCCTAGATGGTACCTTAAATCATCACTAATTTATGGCTTTGGGATTGTTGGCCTTTTCATAGCCATGTTCTCTACCACTCTCCATCAGATAATTGATGGTTAGATTTTTCTTCCATATCCATATTTTCCTACATGGAACCCTAGTATGTGTTATTTTCGGTAATCTTCATACTTTCGACTCTTTATTTTAAATAGAGGCCTCGTTAATTCATTTTTCGATGTGGGATTTCAACTAAGATATTTTGAAACGTCAAAAATGTGTTATCCCAATACCCTATATTTTGTTGAACCGATGGTACTTCAAATCATCATAGATTGATGAGTTTAAGGACCTCAATTATACACTTGTTTTTGATTGATGACCTCAATCACTACCTATAAATATTTACGTTTTTCCTCCGATTATATGTCTCTAATTGCCACCAATGTTCTCCTAATCAAGATCATAATTTGGTGGTGACCCTTTCATTTCTCTTTTCCTCATATTAAGACTAAATCTTAGTAAACCAATTTCCTATGCGGGTTTTCCCACAAATATATTTTCTATTTTCGAAGAACAATTTCAAATTGCGAGGACGCAATTTATTGAAGGAGGGGAGAATGTAACACCCCAAGATTTCATAGTATGTTATTTCTTCAAAATAATTCAATAACTTGCATTACACGCAACACCGAGTTCAATCACACCATGACTTACAAATAAAAAAGCCATTAAAAGAGCTCATGAATAGAATTAACTACATTTTAAACTTTATATAAACCTTATAATTTTAGAATCCATATTATGAGTTTCTTAGTCATAATGCAAGAACAGATTCATTTTCAGTATTACACTTTTATCAACTTTTAATAGTGAAACCTTTTTAAATACAATATTTTAAACTTTTTGACTAAATGGGGACATCAAAAATTTAAAATGAAACATCCCAATCTTACACGGTATGCTTTCCTTTGAATAAAACAGTAGCGTGTGTTGTACGCAACTTCGAGTTTTAACACACACCACAACCGATTAAACTAGCCGTTGTGAATAGTTATACCTACTTTTTGAAATCATATATATTCTATATTTCAAAATGGACTTCATTTTTGGATTCGGAATATCGAAATTATCCTAGGGTGAAATTTTGGTACTTTTCGGATAACTTTTATATTTTGATGAATAGTGAAAATTACTAAATTTTAATTAAAAACAACTTTTTTAATCAAAATAATTAATAGTGATAAATTATGAATTTGAGTGGTTTTAAAGTATATTTAGAATATATTTTTACCATTTAATACAATGTTGGTCATTGGACATTATTTTACAATTAAACCGAACATAAACAAGTATCAATCTTTTGATAGTTATTATCTCTTAAAAACACGCTTTTTGTTTTGACAGCGGGAATTAATTTTAAATTAATTTCTGCCACTTCTGTGTTTTGAATTTAGGAAAATGGATTCCATATTTGGAATCAGGATGTTCAAATTGTGTAAATAGGTAACTTTTATTTTTAGACATTTTGAATAGTTACTGTGGTAAATATTTTATTTACCATGGTTAAAGGGTAAATCCGGTAAATAAGGGTTAAACAAATAATATTATAATAATACTAAATTACCCTAAAACGTGTCTTAACCCTATTGGTTGATACATGGTCGACCATGGGCATATTTGGGTCTATTTTGGGACCCCATGGATCCACTTGTAAGTGATAATGACACATTACATTAATAAAGTTAAAATAAAAATAAAAATGGCATAAGCTTACATCTTTTAGAAGAACACTTTTTACATAGGGTTATGCATGTTGGATTTTCGATTATAAATATTCATTAGAAAGCTAAAACGATTTCCTACAAAATGTTATTTTATTTATAATTTTTAGACATTAAATAATTTATTTTATTTATGACACAATGATGATGCAGTAATTACTAAAATAGTGAAAAATTAAAATAATTGATCTTATAAATACCCAAATAATTATAATATGAAACATTTAATGAATTAAACTAATTTTCTATGATAATATGATATATTATGATTGATTTAATTGACTTTTTTCGAAGTAATAAATCTGTTAGGAGTTTCACAAAAATCAACTATTGAATAGTGTCAAAATTGACATAAAAGAGTTCGTAAAACAAATATTATATTATTAATTGATATTAAATTCCTAAAAATCTAAGGTTCGGCCAAGACACTTATATTATGATATTTTCCTCATTAATGGACCACTTGGGGGTCGCTTGGATGTATATAGTATGTTTATTAACCATATTATATAAAAATACAAAGAGACATTGTAAAAGTGAAACTAATTAACTTAGAGTTAATACTTAAAGATAAGGTTAATATAAGTACCCAAACCTGTCTAAATTCTATTGGTTGAGTGGTTTGCGACCTATCCCCACCTTAACCTTTGAATAATCAACTTTGGAGCCATTAGAAACCGGATATGAATTTATTATAAATTAATATTTCTAGCTTTTCCAAAGGTGCCCCTCACCCCTCTTATAAAAGGGAACTCCTCCTTCTCTTTTCCTCACACCTCTCAAGCCACTTTCCTCGTCCAAACTCTGCCCAACTAAGCTCCCCACATCCCTCTCCTCCTCCTTGAAGCTTCCCATTAGGCAGAAAGCATTTCAAGAAGTCCTTTGGTTCCAACCAAAGTGAGTTACCTAAATTAAAGGTAACAATTTCTCTTAAAGTATTTTCATTTATTTTGCTTCTCCAACCCCCAAAATCTTGTTATTTCCTTTCTTTTGTAACAAAACCAGTATCCTCAATATACTAGGATGTTGTTATAAGAAGGATTCAAACTACACATACACACAACTCCATCTAATGGATGATGAACATAATGTTTCTGTGGATGGCAAACTAACGCCTCACGAAACGATGATTGTTCAAATACATCTTACCACCTCTCATGGTGGCCATTATGATGGCACTGTAATTAAATATGATATTAATGATATATATTTTATATATAAGCTTCTGTAATTCCATTTTATTTCATACCATTATTCGTTTCATGTTGTATATACATACGATAATTTCATTTGAGGAAGTGCGGACTACCGCCCCCTTAAAATGATATGACTCGTTCATACCACACATGGAACGTATAAAGGATGGTGTTAATGAACTTAAGTAACATATATAAAATATTATATTATACTGGTATAGTAATATACCTATGTATCATTTGGATTTGATTCTTTTAAAATAAAAATTAAATGGAAGTAGCGTTCGTGCGTACGTACGGACTACCGTCTCCACGAACGCGATAAGATTCATTCTCCATCATATCCATTCAAGTATTATTCTCATTTTAGGGTTAAAAATAATGTTAATATCATTCTGATTATGAATAAGATATAATCTATCCGTTACAAACATGTCTTACGTAACCAAATATTTAAGAAGAACGAATCGATTATCACCCGAAATGACGATAATACTAAGATATTATTAATAAAGCAAGGTTAAAAGATCATATATGATATCATATTAATGTATATGATTCTTGTATAATTTAATAACAATTATTTCACCATTATACAGGAGGTTAACCTACCCCAACCAAGGAAAAGTACAAGGTAAGGGTTATTTCACAATCTCTTCATTATCCGAGGTTGCTTATATGTAATAATCTACTGGGATCTCTTTATCATCCACATCCATGTTTCTTAAAAATGTGTTTCAAAACATTTTTACTATTTACAAGAATATGGGTTAAAGTCATTTATACCCTTTTTTGACTTTTTATAAGAGGTTTATAAAGGAATCTTTCCGTCGTTTTCAAAACAAGGTCCTTTTTAACCTTTTCGACAGAATTGAGGTAAGAATGTTTTTTTTAACTTATACGGCAGGTGCGGTTATTTTACACCGTTATAAAATCTTCAAATCTTTCCTTACAAGCTTATAAGAATATTTTCAAAGAAAATGTTTTATTTTATATGGATCTTAAATGATTTCAAAATAAAAGGAGATATTTCTTTAAAAAGAATTTCGATTTCATCTATGTCAACATCCTATGATGGATTTTATGATTATTTGAAGTTGATTTATTATGATACAAAACTTCTATATTGTATTGAAGGTTTTGTGATATGTTTGACTGTGGATGTGCTATTTTTATACCATTCATAGTTTATTGTGAAAGTATTGACATTTCGTATGCTAGTTTTAATACGAATGTTTATGTTATGTTTAAACCTTTTCATATGGGAATGCATTGGACTTAATAAGTGACGGGTGGAGCCCGCTATAGCTCCTTGATGCATCGGTAGGTCTCATGAGACAAACTAGTGTCTTGGAACAAGGCCTTGACAAAATCTTATTTGTAGTCTTGGAACGAGGCCTTGGCTATGTGGTTATGATAGTCTGGCATTATGCATTCCAACATTATGAAAGTGGTTATTGATTTTTGCATGTGATTATTCATTTAGTAGAATATCCATGTGAATAAGTAAATGGCATTATTTCATTTTATTTATGCCATACCATGTTGAAAGTTCGTATTTAAAAGGCTTTTGTTTTAGTTATACATTGCCTTAAATGTTTATTCTTATTTCTGAATGTTTCCACTTTATTGTTATCCTTACTGGGCATTTGAGCTCACCCCTTTTCTATGTTTTATTTTTCCCAGGAAGTGAAGAAGTAAATTATGAATGACTTGCAGGGATATTATGAGGGGTTAATAGTGTGGATATGAAGACTTTGTTATTGTAGTAGTTTTTCACTTTGAAATGTAATGTAAAACTTTATGATTATATCTAGTGTTTCCAAGGCTACTAAACCAATCGGTCTTTCGAGATTTGATCTTTCTTGTGATCATGCCAATGTTATGTAATTAACGCACCGACTCTGGGTAGCTGGGGTCGGGGCGTTACAAACATGCATGAAGACATTAATATCCAATGCATTCTCTTTATTTGGTATAAGATAAATGAAATTGGATTTCATCCCAAATTGCATAAAATAATGATGGAAGATTTCCCTGATAGAATTAATTACTTCAATATGAATAATGTTCCTGTAGAACATAAAGAATTTATTTGTGAACCCATCCAGACCAGCAACACTGTCCATATTTAAGTAGAAGAGTGCATAATGTATCTCCCTGTAAGAAGGAGACTTAGTGATTTTTTATTCTCATTGTCATCCAGACTCGGTTCAACACATCTCATTATCTTGTTTGAGTTACTCTCCCATGAATCAGAGAATAACTTCTCAAAGTAACAAGTCACTGCATTAGAAATCTCAGTTTCAAATGTGAACAAAGTGATATCAATCTTAAGATCCTTAAGGGTTCCGTTGATATTTTTCTTCATGTGCTTGCAATGAATGAAACATGAATTCCTATCCCCGTCCTTCAGCCACATAACATTTCGCGGATTCCGGTCCAGATTTTCATTAAGATTCAAGAGGTTGTCAATCCTAAAGGTTTCTTGTATTTATTCTAGAGATGGGGAGTCCTGATGTATATTACTTTGCTGACATATTTACAGATTTGATACAACCCCTTTAATATCATTATCAATGTTGGAGAAGGAGTTTATACTCCCCTATTTGAGTCTAGCTTTGATGATTTTCAGCTTAGATGACAAAAGGTGCAAAGAGTTACCTGTGAGATCAATTGTTCATGCCTCCATTATTATTTCACTGCACCCTGACACAACCAGCCATGCATTGTTGAACGTAAAGTGTAAAGGGGTTAATCTCAATGTACTAAAATAGAGATCAACCAAAATAGGATTATGGTATGAATGCATTCTTGGATGGGTCATACCAGAAACATCCACTGTGTCACTTCTTTCATCCATCCGCACCAAACACCTACCTAATTTTTTTTCTTGCCTCCCATTAAGAGTTTATTTGCTCCATGTAAAATCTGCACCTGAAATTGGATCTTCACTCAGTCTATATTGGCCAATGAAATAATGAAATTAATTGGATGAATCTCTACAGAAGTTGCTTCCGGTTTTTTCCTCTGACCTCAAGATGGTATTAAAGTCACCAAGAAGAATCCATCTAGTCGAAAATTATCATATACAGTGAGTAAGGTGTTCCGTAATGATCTCCTTCCGATGTTATGATTGAAGGTATAAACAAAAGTCACATAGAGGGAATTGGAATGATGACAGCAAAATAAATTAACTGCCTCTTGATCAATCTAAAAAGAATCAATGATGACACTATTATTTTTTAGCACCCATAAAGACTAATTCCTATTCTTAGGCTGATTGGTAGCTATCAGGGAGTATCCAATGTCATTCCAGTTGAAGGCAACCCAACTCGAGAAATTCATTCTTGGTTCAGCAATACCCAATAAAATTGGTTTATTGGTCATGATTATATGCTTCAGTGTTTGGACCATGGGAGAATTTCCAAGATCCTGGAAATTCCAGAACATTATCTTCATTGATTGGAGGACATCCACCTGGTGGAGGGGCCTGCATAGCTTTCATCTAGGCATTTCTTAGAATTTGATTCATCCTCAGGCACTGATTCGTTAGAAATATCTCCAACCTAAATAGATTCCTTTTCATCAATAGAAAGAGGGACAAACATATTATCAGAGATGATTGGCATTGTTAAGGTAGCATGTAATTTTCTTCTAGAAACCTTTGATAATGGTAATTGAGAGAATTCATCTGTAGACTCCTCAATATTGTTCCCTGGTTGAGCTTCTCTTAAAGGGGGGGGGGGTCATGGGTTGCTGAGTCCTGTATAATCTAGACCCCAGAGCCCTCATTAATGGGTTGATCAGATCTCTTACGTGTTTCTGAGCTCTCCCCGTGGGGGTCGTGACCAAGGGCATCATAACATGCTGACTCCTGACCAAAAGGCTCAACATCCCATGTAAGTGCCTCATTATACTAATTCTACATACCTTCAATAATTACAGCATACCTCACATCCTGTGCACCTTTAATACCTCTATCATTATCAGTAACCAACACATTAGAAGGATCCTGCGATGTATTCCCTGATTCGTTTATCCCATTCTCAAAAATGGGAGCATTATCAACATTTAAGGTCAAGGAAGCTCCCTGAACCTACACTTTATCATTCCTTGCGTTCCCCTTTCTATCAAAATTGGAGGGGACCTAATATTTTGTCCACCTTAGACAACTCACAACATCATGTCCACAAATGTTTCATATGGAACAAACCTTATTCTTACTGCTGTCAGATAATGTGTGGCCAAAAATATGGCGGTTGAGGCAAAATTTCGGTTTCCTTTCATACCCTATTTCAAGGTTAATTCTATCATCCCTAGTGGTGAAAAAAACATCTTCCACTAAAGTATTTGACATATCCACCTCCATAAGAATCCTAGAATAGTGTCCCAAAATAGGGTTTTCAGTTTTCTTATCATGCCTTGTCAGATTCCATATGAAAGATGAAATATCCCAGAAGATTTGTGGATGCCAATAAAGCCATCTTAAATTATGAATTCATATCCATACCTGGGAAAAGGTATTATTGACTGAGCTATGGTCAAAATTTCGTTCCAATTCATGGATACGAAGGAAGCCAGGGTGGAGAGGAATAGAACCCAAACTCCATGTGCGCCTTTTTCATTCATCATAGGGGAAAAAACAAGATAAAACCCACGCCCCATTACCATCATCTTCCAGTCACTGAAGCACCAAATTTCCACCGATCTGCTTGTAAGATCATGAAATTTCCAAGGCCTCACTCCTTTTGGAATCACAACTCGGGAAATAATTGAAAGCTTGCACAGATTTACCCTCTCCTCGATGGCGGCTTGATTCTCCAATACATGCTCTATCCGGACCTTCCGTATGATCCTTCCAAAGTTACATGCTATGCAATCCATGAACGAAAATCTGCCAACCTTTTTGGCCACCTCCACAAAGCTCTTCACAGGATTAAGCTCTGATTTCTCAGATCATCACTTTGCACAGAGGATAAGGAGATCCACCTGCCTGATTCGGTCTTCATCAAAAAGATCAACAACCTCCTTCCCTTTGGATTTCTCATTATTTTCAGCTTGCTCAGGGTTTTCGCAAACCACATTCTCGATAGCCATCATCCCAAAAAATAATTAGAAGGGAACTTGTTCAATTATTTTATTTTAACCTTAGAAATACAAATACAAGATTATGATATTTTGTTATTAGTGATTCAGTTGTGCACAAATGATTTTTATAAAATACTCTCAACACTAGAGAGCTATATTCTCTATGAATACTATCACGAACCAAGAGAAATCCTCCTCCCCGAGATCAAATAGAAAGATTTGGAAGTGGTTCTTGAGGCAATCAAAGGAGGTTGATGAATTCACAAGGATATTTCTTGATAGAACCAGGAGTCTCCTTCTTTAATTTTTAGATATTCTTGGAACACATGTTGTTGACTGCTAGAGGAAATCTACATTTGGTCTCTACAAAGAAACGATGGTGCAATGCTTCTCTATCACCAGACACGCCAAAGAAGATATAATTCCTCAGTGCTTATTTGTTTATCTAATCATATTTATTATATAAAAATTTGTTGATCCATATTTCTCTATTTTTATAAAAATTTACATTGTCTAATTCATTAATTCAATTTCATGGATCATGACATTCCTCATTATATATATCTGTCATAAATCATCAATTATGAAAAAAGTGAATGTTTTCCACCACCCTTCACATAGTTTTGTTGCACCCAGAACCTACATGTGGTATCCTAGGGGGTACATAGTTGTTTATAATTATTTAATATCATTGGTGATTTAAAATTTTATAATTTAGTTTTCAATTCAATATTAATCGTTCATTTAATCTGAATTACGAGATCTATTTCATCCTAATTCATTTATCATAGATCTAATTGAGAAATTTCATTTTTTGAAATAAAATAAAAACAAGGAACTCATTAAGAGGAGCCAAGGATTCTTTCTAGATAAAACATTAGTACGCTCCATGAAATTTATGTTTTATGTCATGCCATTGTGTTCAATGCACTATGAGTTAATTCGGAAATTACTTAACCTGTGTGCATTAATGAAATGAGGTGTGGTTAATTTCTACATTGCATGTTGACTAGGGTAGTGTGGCACACATTCAGCTAGAATACACACCATGTGGCCCATTTTATATGGTGTGTGGTCCCTTTGTGTCAAATATTGGAATTGTATTCACTACAAGACCTACCAAATGGGTCAACGTGTAACACATTGTCAACAAAGCATATGGCCCATTAGAAACGTTTTTTACAAATTTTTTTTGGAGTCACCGACTACACACTAAGTCCCTATGCATGTCTTATATATACGATGAGAGGTATAAAACACATGTGGATTAGATCTACACTTCATGTACTTATACCATGTAATGAAAATTAGAATTTTACTTATCATGATATGAAAACCATTAGACAAGTACTTTTATGTGGGTATAGAGATATGAAATTCCACTTGATAGGTTTTAATATACATAAATATTAATATATTTAATTCATATATTATTAATGTTCATGATGTGTATATCATGTATGAGTCAAACTACAAGTTGTTACTCTACATACATTAATGAATAACATTTAACTGAAAAATCATGTAATTTGTATAATCATCCATGATGTACACATCATGAATGTATGTGCTAATTATTTTCATCCAATTGTCACAAGAGTAAAATAGTATATGAGTATAATACAAGTTGGGAATATTGGGACAAGTATTCACCATGTTTCATTGAAGGTAAATATGTGAACAAGGTTAATTTTAAATGAATTTATTTATTTTTATAAAAATTATAATGGATGTGAATCTCTAGGAAATTTAGATAATAATTTAGATAAAAGGATTCATTAATTTAATAAAATTATTAGTATATTCGAGTGTGAATAATCTTGAATAATTATTATTAAAGAAGTAAATGATAGTTTTATTAAATGTTTTATATATTTCATGATTGTGGATGATCAAAACATAAAGCAATGCTCTGTATGTGATTGGTTTCCAGTAATTTATTATTAAAATAAATTGTTGGCATTCATTTCATCAATCCTCATTAATATGTAGGTATTTCCGCACATGGTTTCTTTTATATAAACCCCCTTTTCCCCTCACCTTCATGTGAGTACAGGGAATATATAATTGTTGGAGGTCCCATGCAAGTAGAGGCAGTTCTTGTATTGAGTTGAGGTGAAACCAATCCATGGATTTACAAAGGTAAACAGGTTGAATGGTGTAAAAAAGGACATAAATTTGATCATTGTGTTTCTCCTATATTTCAAAAATTATTTTATCATTTTCTAGATAAAATAACCATTAGTATAATCTCATGATCCCAACCATTATTTTATTTCTTTTAATTGCATGGTTATTTCATTATGGATGTTTTATCGTGATTAAATAATTAATAAATTGACAAGCATGTATGATAGAACTAAAATAAATAGAATTATTAATAAATATAATCAAATTCATGGTTAATCACTTATTTAGTCCCATAGAATATTACGATGCATTTAATTTAGGAAATAATTGGATATTTATTTATAAAAGATAAAATTCGTCAATAAAGTATTAAGATGGTATATCCTTCCATTACCTCGGTTAGAATCAAACTATTTTTTAGTGGGCTTGAACAACTAATGTTGGGGTAATTTCAATTATTGGGGAATTTTAACATGAGGTTTTGGGTTGACATAACTTGGTTCATGTCAAGGGTGGACTACCAAAGCAGGACCTGGTGTAAATGAGAGGAAATGGTTGAGGAAATGTAAATTAATTATTTTAGGATTAGGATGTCCACTCTACAGGTCAAGGATGTGTGAGTTAATGAATTTGGTATTTGGAATAGTAAACTAAAGCCATTCGAGTTACTTGACAAACTAAGGATGGGTTAATTAGAAGTGGAATATGGATCTTTTCAACTAGGATGTATAAGAAACATGATATTCTGAATCCAATGGTGGGGGATGTTAGTTTTAGATAAAACAGTGGGAGACTAATAAATATAATATTTATTTATTTTTCTAAATATATAAGATAATGTACTAAATCTCTTAAAGTTTTATTTGTAGAAAAAACATTAAAAATAACATCAAACATATCGTTGAGATCCATAATTGAGAACAAAAACCTTCTCACCAACATTAATTTCTTGGATTAGAAAAGACACATATGGGTCATTCTTCTACTAGAAGGAAAACATTATGTTATCAAATCACCTTTACTAGTTGTTCCTGTATATAAGTTAAGTGATGAAGAAATATATTGCTAATATAAATTGTGAATGATGCTATAGATGTTAAGTGCATTAAGCTATTATCTATGTACAATGATATTTTAACGAAAAATTAGGGAATTATTGCATATATCATGATGTCTCACCTTAAGGATATCTATCAAGTGAAAGAGAGATAAGGGAGGTATGAGGTCTATAATGCATTTTTTACCAGTAAACATGGAGTGTCTTCAGCATCTGTGCCTCATTTAGTCAAGATTATTGGCTATATTGAATCTATAGACATCATAGGGATTGAATTTCCATATTAATTGCATAAAGATATTATACATTCATAACATCTTATGAAATTATATAGTTTTATTTTGACTTATAATATTATTAATAATGATAAGATTCTATCCAAACATATGATACTCATTTTCCATGTGGATAAGGATATGGGGCATGAAAATTATGCAATCCTTATGGTGAATAAGAAGAGGAAGAGAAAAGAAATGGGACATAGGACTTATAAATAGTATAAGTATCCCATGCACCATCCTACTAAGAAGATGAAGATACATAGGTAGGTATAGGAAAAGGAGGTAGTGAGTTTTTCAGTAGGCAAGCCATGCCACTGGAAGAGGAAATGAACCCAAAATCATCTGGAAGCTATAGTTGCATTCATTATCAATTTAAATCATTCCATATCTACAAATTTTTTGTTAGATACTATTTTTGGTTATCACATATATATCCAAATTCTGAAAGCATGTAGATTAAAGAAAAATGTACAGAGAGGTGGATCTACAAGCTTCCAATGGTGAAAGGTTGGCTTCGCTGTCCAATGGTTACAACCACCCCTCATTTCTAATGGGAGTGGTTTTTGTTTTACTTGATTGTTATTATTTACATAATTTTACCAAGAACATAATTTATATATCATTTATAGATACTTATGTGTTTATTTTCATGTTCAAAAATGAATGTTGTTTATTTTATAAGGGAATCATGCGTTATGGTATAGAACTTTTAAATAATGGTCTGTATTATTATATTTCTGAAACCAACTATTGATAATTGATAATGAATTATGTTCACATGAATAATATAACACCCATAATTGGAATCACTATCTTGGTCATGTAAACAAAAAGAAATTATTGAAGCTCTGTTAAGATGGTTGTTTAGAGTATTCTGATTCAAAACCACTTGATAGATGGAATTCTTGTATTCAAGGAAAAACAAGCAATCCTCTATTTTTGGATAGGGTTAAAGAGACACATATCTTCTAGGATTGGTAGAAACTAATGTGTGTAGACCATTTCCAATAGAATATAATAGTGGATATTCATACTTCCCAAATTGTATTGATGACTTGAGTAGATATTGTTATATCTACTTGATAAGGTAGAAGTCGGAGTCCTTTGTGATTTTAAAAGAACTCAAGAACAAATTATACAATCATATTGGTAAGAATATACATAATATCCAATCAGATCGAGGTGGTGAATATCTTAACCAAGAGTTCATCGAAGTTCTACAGTAGTTTGGGATTATGTCTACACTCACCCCACTTTACAAACTAGAGTGTAATGGTGATAGTTAGTAGAGGAACAATACATTATTTGACAATGTAAAGTTGATGAGGAGTCATGTAGATCTTATATTGTCATTTTGGGAACATTCATTATAAAATATGTCATACACATTTAATTGAGTTCCAACTAAATAGAAATTAGGAATTCCCTTCGAGCTATGAAGTGGAATGAAACCCATTTTTTCCCATACACTTGTATGGGTTTGTGAGGTATTTTTATGGACTTATGAAGAAAAATACTATCACCCTGGTGTGTGAAATATATATTTATTATGTATCCCAGGGAATCAATGGTATACTACCTATACAACCCCTCATATAAGAATGTAATTTTCTTTAGACAAGTCCTTTTCATTGACAGGGAGCACATCATCAAGAAATATTTTGGGAGCAAGATTGACTTTGATGAAGTTAATGTTCAAGATACAAAAGATTTGGGACATGAACAGATTCCCAAGGCCCCCATGGAAGAGGAAGTACATATGGAATGTACTATATAGGAGCTTAATAGAGGTAAGTGTAACGGAAATATATGGTTTTCTAGTCACCATGGATGGTGACTCATTATTTTTTTATGATGAAGATCCTCTCTCCTACAAGGAGGAAGTAGATATCTCAGAAGAAACAAGATGGATAAAATCTATGAATTATTAAAAGGATTCCATGTATCAAAACTATGTCTGGGTTCTGCTCGATGGACAAGTTGATGTAAATTAATTTGGATGAAAATTGGTATTCAACAAAAAATTAGACATATATGTTAATGTAAGCTCATTTGAAGTAATCCTAGTGGATAAAGGGTTAAAAAACATCATGGAATTGACTATGATAATTTTTTTACCAATTTCAATGTTTAAATACATCAGAATAATACTTTCTTTAGCTTATTACCGTGAAAATGAGATTCAGAAGATGGATGTCAATAATGCATTCCATAATGGGAACCATCAGGAAGATGTAAATATGACATAAGTAGATGGGTTTGTGACTCCATGTGATTCCAAAAAGATTTTCAAGTTGCAAAGAACCATTTATGGATTGAAGAAAACATATAGGTCATGAATCATTTGATTTGAGGAATCTTTTAAAGAATTTCATTTCATTAAGAATGATTGTGAGCTGTGTTATTACAATATATTTAATGGGAATGAGGTCATTATCCTTGTAGTATATTTTGATGATATATTACATATTTGAAATGACATACCAGTCTTACAATCTATTAAGGACTGGTTGAAAATGTTTTTCTACATGAAGGACATAGAACAATCAGGCTAAATTCGATGGAAAAATATCATTCATGATTGATCCAAGAGGCTACATAGACTAATTCAAAGTACATATAATGAAGATATACAAAAGATATTTATTATGAAACAATTGATGAGGTGATTGGTTCCAATGTCCCATGGGTTATATATTAATAATAAATCATGTCATCCAAAACAACAAGATAATGAGAGAATGAGTAAGATACCATACGATTCTGTGATAGGATCAATCGTATATGCCATGATACGTACTAGACATGATGTTTAATATTAATTAAGAATGGTATGTAGAAATAGAGAAAATATAGGGGAACAACATTGGAATTCTATTAAGTATATCCTCAAATAACTGAAAACAACCCAGGATATGTTCATGGTTAATGGATCAGTTGAAGAGGTGTTTATCATGGGTTATATATGTGATGGTTTTTAGATAGATCAAAATGACAATATGTAGAAATCGTGATATTTTTTCCATCTTAATAGAGCAGTTGTATGATAGAAGAGTTCAAAGAATCCTATTGTGGATAATTCAACAGTGGATTCTGATTATATAATGGATTATGATGTAGACATGGAAGCCATTTGGATTCATATATTTCTTCAGAATATTGATGTGGTTCCTAGAAGTACTGACCCTAACACATTGTATTATTATAATACAATAGTGGTAGTTATGGAAAAAGATCTATGGACACACTAAAGGATAAATAATATACTATGAATGTATCCCCAACTGAGGTACTTCTATCATTGGGGTGAACTATTAGTGATAAGAGTACCCACATAAGATAATATGTTGGACCCCTTGAATGAAGTCCTATCTCAGTAGAAGAATGTGTATCACGTGAGAGCTAGCAGACTAAAGGTTCATAGTTGTTGGTTCATGTGAATGTGAGTGTATATTAGAGTCAGTTCCCTTTATCCAACATATTTATACTTTTTGATAAACATGTATTCATTGTTTTTGAATATTAATAAATGCTTTATCAAATCATTATTTTTCTTCTGTGTGACGTAGTATGTGATAATTTCCTAAGAGTAGCTGCCACACCAAAAGGTCAAAGTGGTTCCCCGCTATGATGAGAACTGAGTAGTTCTAAAACACTATTCTTGAATTTGTGTTCTACATCCCAAAGAAATCATTTTATGGAAAAAATGATATACGCTATAGGGCGTGGAGACACAAAGGACTTCGATGAACTTTCTAATGGTGTATGCCCTTGGTAATGTCTAATATTGATATTATGAGAATGATACCCACCAGTTGGAAAGAAAACATTTATGTGGGTCATTGGATGTTCCTATACACATACATGTGTAATAGTCCTTAGAAATTTATATTATTATTAATGAGTATTATGTGTCGCACACTTAGATGTATTGATAAAAACTGTGATGACAAAAGTTTATGGTGAAGTACGATATATTGGGTGTGTCTTGAGTAATATTTAATTAATGAATAATTTCTTAAATGATTTATCACTTTTTATATTATAAAAATTAAAAAATCATACCCATTTATGTAAATGATATATCCTAAAAAAATATATGGTCATGGTGTTCTTAAAGAAATTTTTATTTATGAAAAGACTATGAATGAGGTATCAAACACATAGGTTGATGGCACTAACATTCTACCTTCTCAATTAGAGATATTGTGATAATGTGATTATATTACATGATATTTTTTCATAATAGGTTTCATGACATTTCATCATTACCTACTTTCACTATGGGATAATTTTTGTGTTGCTATACCCTAGCTTTGGACTTTATGCTGCTTTTCCCAAAGACACTGAGAAATAGGCCTAGAGGGTCACACACTAACTATATCCAAAATATGAATCAGATAATATATTAATAATTATTATTTAACATTTTGAATATATATTATACCCACATGTGGTTTAATAATTATTCATGTATGCTTGATCGCATTTATTAAGTCTGTAGTTATTCAAGAGAATATATATTATGAGTTGGATATTTAATTAATGTTTATTTTCTATTTAGTGAATATGATAATTATTTATGTCTTTTTGTATAAGGAAGTAATATTTATATAATAAATAAATAGTAATTATTCAAGGACTGGTAAATATTTTAGAGTAATGGATAACTGAGTTTACTTTTCCAGTGAGCAATGATAATATTTAATTGTATTTAATTAAATAATATTTAATTTTAGCTTGTAAGTTCATCGCATGTCGAGAAATAATAATTTTACAATTATTATTAACATGAGGTTTTTCATGGATTTAATAAATAATAAAAGAACTTGTGTATTTTTTTATTTTAACTATATAAATAAAAATAACCAATTCTGTTATTTCTCATTAGCGATCTAGTTGTGCATAATGGATTTGGATAACAACATCTCAAACATAGAGAGATATATTCTCCATGAAGACTCTAAAGAAAAAATAGAAATATTCATCCTCTAAATAAAGTTCAACACTTTTAAATCATTACTTAAGGTGGTCAAATGTGGATGATAGAATCCTAATGATCATTCAGAATTGCACTCGGAGACTCCTTCGGTGACATATAGAGAATCATGCAATATGTGTGGACCATTTTTATAGGTAATATATGCTTGGATTCTAAGACTCAATGATTGCGCAATTTATATATATTTATGGACACATAAATGATGAAATAATTCCTTAGATATAATTATTTTACTTATCATATTGATTATAAACAATATGTGTTGATCCCACTCTCATTGTTCCATCATAATAATTCTTTTCCAAATTCATTAGCTCAATCATATAGATCAGTACATTAATTGTCATATAGATCTCAGATTGATCACTGATAATGGAAAACAAGTTGTGTACTACCCATCACATTCCTTTTCTACACCTGAAACCTATAGAAGAATCAAGGAAGTATGAGTCAGGTGATAAAGATACAAACTAGTTGTGCTTGGTGACATTTAAATCATCATCATGGAACTTCCAATTGCGAATTTTGTACTAATATTTCCATGGATTTCCAATTTTATTGTGTCCAATGAGTTTTAGTTATGTGAAACATTTTCCTCCTTGGTAGAGGTGATGTTAGAAATGACTTGGTAACAAATGATGCAAAACCTGTGGCTTGAAATAGGCATGCATTGTTAGGAGACATGGTTTCCAGACATGTATAAAGGACGGCAATTTTTAATTCGGTGTGAGCGTATCTTATAAAGTGATATAAATGGAGTATTTTGTAATATAAGTTATTTTTGTTTAACGAAATCAGGTTGTATCATGACATCATTTGGATTAAAGTATGATTGTGGTAGTTCTTTGTTGATATCCTTTTCCTTCCAAATGTATTTGCTGGCTTGCTAAAGGATATGGTAATGGTTTTTCTCATGGAGTAGTATAGGGTATTTCATACGGTGGGGAGTTCACCAGTGGAATATAGATAAATTTTAACAATATTTTAGGTTTAAATTTTTCATTATTGTGGGAATTTTTCATGAGTTTTTATTATAAGATGATGATAAGGGTATTCCTATGGTGAGGAGTTCTAGATTGGTCACAATTAAACATCTTATATAAAGGAGAAAATTTTGGCACTATGGTACTACTAATTGAATAGCCAAGAGAGTTTTTTTTAAGATTCTTTGGGTGAGATCATGGATTTCAGTCATACCAATAGGATTCTTAGGTGTGATTAGATTTATGGTGGGGAGGTTATAATGAAAGCTGTTTTTCCAAACTATAGCCCTTGAGAAATTATTTAATGTTTTTCATTTAGGTTATTTCAATGGGTAAAATGGACCTTTTGCCTTAGCCAATGATCTCTGATATTTTTTCAAAAAACACTGTTGGTATCAAAATAGGGGTTTCACCTAAGGGTAGATGTTTCGTAAATTACAAGCAATTTGAGAATTAGATATATATTTAATATTTAATATTTAATAATTAATTGTTAATATATTTTCTTATGATCCTTTGGAAATATCTTTTGAATGATGTTTATGATTGAGATTCTATCCTAACAATTGAGTTTAAAATAGTTAGTTTTTCCTAGTAATGGTATAAAAATGAATTTTTTATTATGGTAATCCTATGAACCTTTTTTACATTATTATATTCATTTTCATATTTTTCATTATTTTCTTTTTCTTCTCATCCTTTCAACCCTAGCCTCTGACATATACCACGTATGAAACTCTTACATTAGTAAACCAAGAGACACAATTATATATGGATAGAGATAGGGAATGGGTCAATAAAGGGGTACCTCCAATGAGTTTGGGATGTGGTAGATCATCGTACGACAACTATGGAGTGTGGAAACGGGCGATGGTTCAACAGATTCTACACAATGTTCAGATACATATAATATTTTCCAAATGTCTTCATAGGTTAATATTTTCAATGTTTTAATCTCATATTGTAGTTTATTAGAAACCCTTGAGGGTTGATCTACTTTTTTGGGGTGAAAACACATGTTTTGGGATGATTTGTAGGTTTATTATTAGAGAAAACCCATATACATGATGTGTGTTTCCGGGAACAAAACCCATGTGATATTCATTGTTTCAGAATATGACCCTAATGATGTAAACTATGTGTATGGGATTAACCTTCCATGTATTAGTACATGTCTATGTAGCTAAGAACTCGTCTAGGCTACCCATGTAAGGGGAATATGTTGTGTAAAGTAAACAACCAAACCACATGTGTGTTCTACGTAGTGTATATGTACACAACCATACCATATATATAGATAGACCATGTGAGGTACACAATAAGGTACCCCTTGTCGGGAACACAACATGTACATGTCCAAAAAAGCATGTAAATGGGAACTAATAGGCCATGTCCTCATTGAGTACACACCCCAGTAGGATCTGGAGGGGCTATGCCATGTACTAGGGTACACACAAAATGTACTCTTGTCTTTCTACCCATTGAGGGGTTTTCATAACTTCATTCCCATTGGTCCTAATTATTTTTAGGAGTAATTCCATATAATAATTCTATGTAAATTCTGATGATAAAAACCGTGATGTTATTTGAGGACTCCAAAGATTAATTTTAATATTTTACCTAAATAGTGATGTTCATCCTATAATAATTGAATTTATTCATATTTTGTTAAATAATTTATTAAGAATGATTTGTTGGGTGTTAAAACCAATATAGTTTGAGAACATGATCTGAGATTGGTGATGAGATATCTCTCTTGATCAGTTCTATTGTACCTATTTTACATTAACTCATCTCTATTATGAGATGTTACCTTCTGGACTAATATTCCATGAGATTTCCTATATTAGTGGATCCTATATAGGATGCATATATCTTCGTAAAGTTCCTAGGACCCCCTTAGGGATGCATATTTCTACAAGATGATATATGAAACCCTTATAGGATCCCTATGGTTGTATACCCTTCTGATTGTAACATGTAGGATTCCTATTTATTCAAACCATATTGTGATGGTCCTATATAGAATACCCATGGCCATTTACAAAACTAGAGGATCCCAATTTGTATTGTATTAGTATTTTACATTAGGGACATATTGGATGCCCTAATTTCTATCATACCATTGGTTAGTACATTTTAATTGGGTTGAGATGGTTTTGGTGGACACCATAGAACCTGTGTTGAACATATAATCCCATGAGGCTATGGAAGAGGTGGTGGCTTTTGTAATTTGGAAACCTGACCAATTTTTACTATAACATCACTTGATTATTTATTATGTAGAGATTATTATTTTATATCCTTTCTATTTGGAAGATGTTGATCCTAATGTGAGGTTTCATTCTTTGTGATTGGGATTCCCGAACATTCTTCATAGGGATCTCATTTCAAATCCGTTTAAATTAGTATTTATTTGAATACCCAGAGGTAATACATGAAACCCGGCTATTAATAATTAAAATATATTTTCATTATTATATATTTTATATTTCTATAGGTTTTACCTGGTATCTGACAATTGAGTATATGGATATGGTATACGAGCATGGCATTCCATGTAATGACACATGTGGATGATTCCACTTTCATGAGTAATGAGGATGATTATACTCTCCTCTTTTTGGTACATGATGAGTATGATTATACTCTCCATGGATCATGGACATAATGTGGATGATTAATCACTCCTCAACTAATGGTTTTTGGGGTATGATTTTGCCCTCAATGACTTGTAGTTTATGAAGATGACTATGCTCTCCACGACCTATTCATTATAAATGATGAATAAAAACTCATTGATTTTTCATATGGTGAGGGTCTCTATAATTTTCTATAGGTCTAAGTTTATGAACCCTTTTTTAATAAAGTTACAGATCCGATTTTGAATGCTGACATGCCTAATGTACAAGCTGAGGAAAATCAAGTAGCTGATTTTGTAAATGTTATCCTTGAGGTCACTACACCTCCTATCCCTCATAAATCTCCCCCTACTCTTGAGGAAGTGAAAATGAATGATGGATATCAGGAGACAGTTGAGAATGAGGAGTGTGATAGCTCTGAATATAGTGATACGACCCTTGAGGAAGAAGAAAAATCTACTCTTATGGGGGAATAAAATTTAAAAGCTATGTCATGTAAAGGAAAAAAATCCTACAGTTGATGTTGATGGGTTCATCAAACCTATTCAAAAAAAAAATGACGAAACATTGTGATTTCTCCCAAATAGAAATAACTATAGTCACAAGATATTTGTATATCCCAAGAAGAAAATCCTCTACACCAGACACAACTCAAAAAGTCGAAGAAAATCATCATGTTGAAGTGGGTGGAAAGAAGAATGTGACTGATTATGAAGAGTCTGAATCTTTTGAGAAACATAGAGATTAAATTATTTTTTAATCTTTTAGAAAAGGGGAGATTTCAAAGAATACCTACTTTGATATTAAGTCGTACATTTTCAATGAGAGAATGAGGAAGGGGATTCATAAAGCTCCCTAATGAACAATGCTTCTATTTTTCACATATTTTTCTCTTTGTCATATTAGTTGTTGACTCTCTAAGGTTCAGTTTGGCTCTCTTTCAGAATGGTTGTCCCTGCTTTACGGTTTACATTCTGACTACTTGGGATCAATCTGTTTTTTGGATCAGTTTTTTGGTAAGGAGGAATGAAGTTTGATGGTTTCTCTACTGGCGGGTCAGCTTCGACTCTTGATGACCACTGAATAATTATGCACTTTGGATTGAAACTGTAGATTCGTTTTGGATGTGTCTTTTCAGTCTTATAGGACATTGATGCAGTGTGTTTTTTATATGATATCTTCTTGTAGTCGCTGCCTTATACTCTGATGACATGAACTTGAGGGGATATCTATGAATCAACTACTTGGTCTGGCAGTTCTAAAGGAGTTTTGGAATGAATTTTATGAAATACTATCCTGTTATATTTCCCTACCATCATGATGATCTAATTTGGATGTTGTCCCCTGGATTTCATTATGTTTTATTTTTAGATAATGTGATTTGATTATATTGATGACATGTTTCATAAAAAGTGAATGTGGATGCATTCTTGGATTGGAGACCACTTTTGGAAACACTTGAATGGCCTTCCCTCTTTCTCGATTTGAAGCAAGTCAAAGCTAGAAAGGATGACCATTTATTGAAGTCTAGGGATCTCTTTTGGATGGCTGTATTTATAGCTCGGGTTTTCTTGAGACTTTATTTTTGTACCTTGGTTAATTCCTTACTGGTGTAATCTCATTACACCTTAGGTTTCTAATGCAACTTTCTTGATTTTAATAAATCATCATAGGTGCATGAATTGGGAAACCAGTTCCTTTCACCCCTTTTCTCTAACTGAACCCAGGGTTAGGAAAAGTATACCCATATGGTGTTGTTTCTTTCTCTTAGACATTTACAACGTTGAATAATGTAGTTATTTGTCATGTTGGAACAAATACCCATAGATTTACTTAATGATCCAAGATATGAGATTAAAAAAATCCAACTTAATGCCTTTGTGTGTGGTCCAGGTGATAAGGATTACAAACCCATAGATTGGTTTATTTTGTTTTTATGTTATTTATTACCCCTTACTCATGTATATACATACTTTTATATATTTTTATAGGTATGGGACTATATATATATAAATATTTATACATATATCCATGATATTACAACACCTAGTTGATCAGGATTAAAAACCCATGATTCGACTATGGGTTCAAATTTATTATATTTATTTATTTTTAATTGAGTCTCAAATATGATCAGAATATTTCATTTTCATGCACTTGTGTTAGAAGGTTTATAAGTTCACATTGGTGTGGCCTAATGATATTATATTCTCACTACAATAAATTATACTTGGGGTACATATACATATTATGTATTCATTTCATGTTGTGCATGGATTGCTTGTTAGATTGGGTTGATGGCCATAATTTAATGATTGAGCATAGAAAATTGATTTGGATCTTCGGATCGGGCTGGTATAGTTTGACAGTGTTTGGAGACCAGGTATGTGGAATATCCTAGAGTTAGTAGTAGAACCATGTATATTTATTTTAGTTCATTTTTTACTCCACTATCTACATGGCCGACAAAGTGGGTGACCAGTGTTTTATGTATGACATAGATGATCAAGAACATATAAAATTTTCATTTATTATTATAGTATTCTTATTTTATCTAATTTTTTTACTTCACAACTTTTTTATTTAAAATTGTGTAAGAAAAATATTTATATCCATTGTGTTTTTACTCCGATGTGAGTGAATAGTCTCCCTGCAATCACCCTAGAACATCACTACTAGTCAGTAGCCTCTAACATATAATGAGGTGCTCATTAAGCCTCATAATGAACCATCTCTTACAACCATTTTAGTGTCTTATAGTTCTAGATGATACGTGAAGGAGTAGATCATGGATTGACAAACCATGTGTATCATGGGAAACACATATTACATTTTCATTAGTTCCCATAAGCAATTTCATATCTCTACATTCAAGGTTAAAACAACCCATAAATCACTCTGCAATTCCCACACATTTTAGTCACAAGGTTATCCCTAACTATGCTCTACCCATGTCAGTCGATTTTCCATTAAAAAATATGATGACCTGGGATCTGAAGGAGTCCATGACACTCCCAAAAAACTTATTGGCCTCTTAAAACATCATCTATGAAAATATCTATCCACTGAGAATGTAAATTAACCAATCTCTCACAAGGCGCATCCTATACCTGTTTTTACTTCCTTGGGATCAAAAAAAGTGGAAATTTACTCTATCAAAGGTAATACATGTTCTAATCAATAATATAGAAAACATACTCGTCAAAGTAAGCATTGAAATATAACTTAACTTAATCTAGCCATAAAATTTTGTAGAAGTTAAAATAGTAATCATGGATACAGAAAACACAAAAGTAATCACGAATGGCTTGGTACCAATGATGTTACAATAGTAGATAGGTATCCAAAACAACTCTCTCTAATATCTCGAAGGGGTCCATGAAAATAGGTGTTATCTTCCCTTCCCAACAAAACCATTGATTCCATGATCTAGTCAATGCATGTAGCACGGACTGATCCCAATACCAAAATATGATAAGTCCGTAATAGTGCCCTACATCTGAATTATTCTTAGAATGTGCAGTATCCATATGCTTTCTAATAAGTTATACCCACTCTTCTGTCTCCTAAATGAGATAGGGTCCCAATTACATTGGCCCACCCGCCTTTACCTAAAACATGGGGGAATGTAACAGTTTACCATTATGATACTCAAATGGAGTTATCTTTATCGTTTCATGAAATATATTATTTTAAGAAAATTATGCGTGTTGTAGGAGTTTTTCCTTATAACCATGAAAATAATGGATGCATTCCCAGAGCATGTCCTTCCACGCTAGTCTAGTATGGTCAAAATAACCATAGGTCTGTGCGTAATAGGTTTTTCATAGGATGAATTGTATCACGAGATCCCCTTACCACCCCTTCTATAACAACAACATGAATCCAACACCACTTTCTAAAATTATATAGTATGGAACCCTATGATGCCAAATGATATCCTCAACATATAATCAACGTAGATCATCTAATAAAAAGGTCACCTTGATTGGTAAAATGTTGGTGACCATCATTATCTAGTCGATGATCACCCATATTTCATCCCTACCTCAAGAAGATAACTATAATATATTTAATGAAAAACCACAGTGATGTCATCCCATTTCAATTAAAGAATATATAGAGGGTTTAAAAGAGTAACATGCCATATGGGATTTTCCATCAACTACTAAAATATGGACCATCATGTGACCAAGCCTAAAATCTACCTCTTCATACGTAGCCACCACTATATAAAACATTTATAATTGTACATATTGTCCTGTCTCAGATTTGTTGCATATGTAAAGGCATGTAATTATGATATAAATTCCTTCCATGTTTCCAGAGGAACAAATATATTTCCATTAATACGCAAGACCTATTCCCTCTCAACAACCAATTCATGTTGTGGGACCCTATCAAAAAAAATCTCCCATAGGACCAATCCTTCATGATCAGATAGATGAATCATTATAAATCAATATTTTAATATAGAGGCTAATGTTAAAATATCTGAAATACGATTCCAAAGATACCGTTGATCCTCCGGATGCATCTCATAGAATTGGGACATAAAATGACCTCCACATCTGGCTTCCAAAAAAACACATGTCTGAGTCTTACTTATTATAAAATCATCAATAAAATTTCATTTCTAAGTGTATAAATAAGATTGAAGTGAATGGAATATAGATATTCAAACCATATTCACTACATGAGATTGAAGTTACTCTATAAAAATATGTATTTCAATATTTTTTGGATTGTGTACACCAAAAAAACCAATCTGAAAATATAGTTCATCTAACACCCCATTTAATGTACCACATCTTCCAAATATAGATTATAATTTGGGTGAATATCCTCTAGAAGCCTCAGATTATGTGACACGTACACCAGAATTGAATTTTCCTGCATCATAACTACTCTTATCCCAACACCTGAAGCATCACCATGAACTATATTTTTTTTACAACTCTAAAAAAAGAGGATAGGTAATAAATTATATGTATCCTTCATGACATAAAAGTCATTCCCACATGATTCAAACAATTTAAAATACACACTTTATTAGTGTATCTAGTATGTGATGCTACATGGCATTAAAAATCCTGAATAAAAATTTAGTTCTAGACAATAAAACCCATGAAAATCTGTTTGTGAAAGACGTTCATTGGATTCCCCCATCTAACCAGGACACTCACATTCTCTGGGTAAATGGATAGTCATTCATTTGAGATAAAGTCGACTATGTTGTGAAACATATGGATCCAAAACTTGAATTTGGTGATATTAACATAAATCAGATCTTATTTCAACATAATCAACATGATCTCCAGATGTTTTATATGGTTGTGTCAAGTATTACAATAGACTAGGATTTCATCAATGAAGAACCCCAAAAATGAATGAAGAGATAGATAGAAAACATTATTAATTTTCTCCATGAATACTATGGGTATATTTGTGATACAAAATGAAATTACCAAATATCCATGAATGAATTATCGACTACGTAATGTTCTATGTGGTACGTCCCATTGCATAACACACAAGTGGGGATAGATCAACCTCATATAAGTTGTAATGAAAACTGGAGCTCCTCAAAGTTGGTAAAAGAGGTATTCTATATATGAAAGTGGACATAATTCTTAACTATAAAATATTTCAACTGATGGTAATACATACAATTACATATGATGAAATCTAATTTATTAGTGGAATTGAAAATTGAACCATAAGGAGATGTTCTGGACCAAAAGAAAAATTTAAATTTTATTCACTAGGTGAACATCATGAGATTATATTACTTACTATTGTATTTTACTTAGAAAAATTCATGTCTAATCTCATAGGATAACCCATATTTATTTTCACCAATAATTTGGACATAAAATATCATTTCCATAAAAAACAATATACCAAGGATAGATTTATTAGGTGAGTACTTATTCTTTAAGAGGTTGATTTAACCATTAAGGATAGAAAGGGTGTCAAAAATGTTGTAGTCAGTCATTCCATTAAGATGAAATTAATGGAAACTCACATAAACTTTCTATTTTACTTCCATTTCAAGATGAACACCTCTATTCCACGAGGGCTTTCCTATGGTATGCTATCATAAGATACCATTTTGTAACAGGTGACATTCAAAAATTCTTGAAGACTAATGATAATTGAAAATTCCATTTTGATGTCAAAAACTGTGTTTTATGACCATTACCTATTCATGTTCTATCATTATCAAATTCTTAGGTTATTTGTTCCATATTCTATGATGGATTCTATTCAATGGTAATGTCATGGGGAGGCATGTTGATGCTACATTTCTACAAAGACCACCACTGAAAGTGTCCTCCAAAGTGGTTTCTATTGTACAAACCTCACTAAGGATTCCTAAATATTCTTTCAAATATATCCTCACTCTAAAAAACAAGGATCCATTTCCAAAAGGAATCAAATGCCCCTCCCTCACATTCATTCTGTTGAAATCTTTTATTGTCGGTGAATTTATTTCATGGGACCCTTCCAAACCACTAGGGGAAATCTGTACAAACGCTTAGTGATTTATTATGTTTCAAAATGGGTTGGGGACATTACAAACCATTCCAATGACCATCATGTTGTTATACAATTTCTAAAAGATCACATATTTTCTAGATTAAGAATCCATAAGGATAACATAAGTGATCGTGGAACCCATTTCTACATCCAATCATTCTATTCCCTCATTTATATAGATGGTCTTTGTCAAAAAATTTCAAGTTCCTACAATCCTCAAACCAATGGTCAAGATGAGATAGAAAATATAGAGAATAAGAAAATTCATTAAAACCCCATTCAATTAATTTAAGAATGATCGGTCCAAGAATCTCCTGGATCCATTTTCGGCATATCACATTGCTTTTAAAACTATCCTTAGCATGTAAGGAAATATTTTGGTTTATAGAAGAGGATGCCATTTATGTGTTAAAATTTAGCATAAGGCCTTTTGGGTAATACAAAAAATGAAAATTGATATTTATAGGTCTAAAAAATAGGAAATTAGATCTTAATGAACTTGAGGAACATAGGATGGAGGATAATAAAAAATTTAATGTTTAATAAATCTAGAGTTCAAGACTATCAATATAATAATATCATTTTCAAACCCTATGAACTGGGTAAATTCATGCTTTATTATATTTAGAAACAATATTTGCATAAGGGAATGTTAATGTCTAAAGGGTTAGGTCTATTCATTGTGCATCAAATGTACCCTCATGGGGTAGTAGAGTTTTAGGAACCCAATATCGGTCATTTCTTCAATGCTAATGGAATGGGTTAAAAAATTTCGTTGAATAATTCGGTAATAAATAAACAAAAGAGTATTTAACATATCCATCCTATGAAATAAGAAAAAAATTATAGATTTGTGGTCAATTTCAATATAATGAGTTTAAACAAAGCACTTTCAAAAAGGAAAACCTTCCATTACCAGAACATTTACTCATGGTTTGAGTTTTAAAGTAAACATGTATGTTTTTTTTCATTTCATTTGTTTTTATTTTTTTATTTAAGGATTCTCTCATGGTTTCCATGGATTCTACTTTTGTTGGTGAATAATATTCTGGGGCAATAGAGATTCATGATTTTTAGGAAAAAAATAGGTGAACAAACACAAACCTCTATCATTGATGAGTCTTATTCAAGATATTTGGAGATAAAATGAGTAACCATGAGCTTTATGGAGATAAACATGAAAAAACATGTGACATTTTTCCATGTTTATTGTTTTAAATTCCCTTTAGAACACTTCTTCTATACCTATACCCACCTCTAATTTTTCTCATTCAAAACAAGGGAAAATGTTATTTTATGTTTGGGGTAATGAAAAAAACTTTTTTTGTGTGCATAAACTATATTAAAACATTAAAAATATATATTAGAATAAAAAATTAATGGAAGGAAATAAATCTTTAACATTGAAAATCACAATAAAAATTGTAATCTTTGAAACTAAAAATCAAATAATTTTGGATGCCTTGATTATGATTTTAATGGACATATAAATTCATGAGCATAGTTTTTGAAAGAATTGTTGTCTGATGTGATTTTTCAGAGTTTACATTTTCATCAGATTAGTAAAAAAATCTCAAGACATGTCCTTTGATTTTTGGTGTACAGGTTTGAGTTTTTAGGGTCCCATAATAAATAGCATAGGTTTGGTGATCAATTTAATTCTAACATGAGTATTCAAAAAAAATCCAAAAAATAAAATAATAAAATAAATAAATTGCATGTAGAGAAGTGTATTGACCTAATTTGTGGAATTTCGGAAATAGGGATCACAAATAAAATGTTTTCTAGACCAAAAATGGAAATGTTATCAATATTTGTGGAAATTTGAATTGTTTTTATTCGATAATGTTAAGATGATACCTGAATATGTGGTCTTCACTTGGTTCCATAAGGTCATCGAGCTTGGTAGTAATTCAAAATGTCTCGCTACATGGGTTGACTCTATTGAGTACAATTTCAATTTCCATGTAAAAAATGAAACAAAATAACACAAAAATTAATAATAAAAAATTAATACTCATATTAATATTAGAATATTATTGTAAAACCCCGAGATTTTATAAAAAATATTCTTTTTAATTTCATTAATGTCTTGTGTTGTACGCTACACCAAAAAAATCTTGTACAACACGGGTCATTGAATTTTCTTGTACGCAATCGCGACCTTCCTCGATAGCGTGTGTTGTACGCAATACCGAGTTTCTATAATCAACGATATGGTATTAAAATATTATTAAAACTAGCCGTTATGAATAGTAATAACCACCTTTTGAAATTTTTTAAATTTTAGTTTTCAAAATGGACTTCATTTTTGGATTTGGAATATCGAAATTAGCTTAGGGTGAAATTTTGGTACTTTTCGGATAACCTTCATATTCTGATGAATAGTGAAAATTACTAAATTTTAATTAAAAACAAATTTTTTAATCGAAATAATTAATAGTGATAAATTATTAATTTGAGTGGTTTTAATGTATATTTAGAATGCATTTTTACAATTTAATAAAATGTTGGTCATTGGATGTAATTTCACATCTAAACCAGACATAAACAAGTGTCAATCTTTTGATAGTTATTATCTTTTAAAAACACGCTATTTGTTTTGACGATGGGAATTAATTTTTAAATTAGTTAATGTAACTGATATGTTTTGAATTTGGTAAAATAAACATCATTTTTGAATTCATAATATAGAATATAGATTAGGCCTAATTTTTGTATTTTTCAGGAAACATTCATTTTTGATGAATAGTGAAACCACTAAGTGGTAGTTAAAAAAATGAATTTTTCATGAAACATAATTTTACCGCTTCTGTGAGTGGAATTTAGAAAATCTGAGAGACACGATTGATGTCAGTAAGTGAAATGTGGTTCAATGAGATGAAAATATTTTTTGGTGAATAGTAATTTTTTACTTTTTTTACCACGGTTAAAAGTAAATAGGGTAATTCAGGGTAAAAATGATATTATTATTACCCTAACACATGTCCTAATTCTATTGGATAAATGAAATTCAACCATAAACAACCTTAGGAATAATATATGACCATTTAGGCCCACTTGGATTAGATTAGGACATTTATTATTAATTTAAATAATGAAGGGTTAAAATAGTTAAAATCATGGTTTAATAACTAAATAATTTTTAATATAGGTTTATCATAAGATAAATTGGACTATAAATATTAATTAGAAATATAAAATGATTTCCTATATAATGGTATTTTATTTGTAATTTTTAGACATTAAAGAAGTTAATTTATTTATGAATCAAAGATGATGCAGTAATTATCTTATTAATGAAATATTCACATAATTGATGTTATAAATTCCTAAAAAATTATAATTTGAGACTTTTGATGAATTAAACTAATTTTATTGGATAATATGACATGATATTATTGATTTAATTAACTTTTTCTGAACTAATAATTCTGTTATGATTTTCACAAAAATCAATTACTAAATAGTGTCAAAATTGACATAAAATAGTTTTTAAAACAAATATTATATTATTAATTGTTATTTTATTCTTAAAAATATAAGGTTCGGCCAAATGACATAGATAAGGTTATAGATATTAATAATAAACAACTTGGGGTTCGTTTGGCTTCTTATAGTTTGTTTATTGACCTTATAGTGTAAGAAAACAAAAAGACAAGGTAAAAGTAAAATTATTTAACTTAAAGTTAAATCTAAATGATAAGGTTAAAATAGAAACCTGAACATGTCTAAATTCTATTGAATGAGAGTATTTCGACCCATCCCCACCATAGCTTTGAAATATATCAATTTGGAGCTGTTTAAAACCGAATATGAATTTATAATAAAATAATAATTTTAATTTTTCCAAAGGTGCCCCTCTCCTCCCTTATAAAAGGGATCCTCCTTCCTCTCTTCGTCACACCACATTGAGCCTTCATGATCGGCCAACCCCTGCCAAATTATCTTATCCACTTCCCTAGAAACATCCTAGAGGTCTCGTTCTACTTAAAAGACCAATCTTAGGGCCCTAAGAGGTGGTTTCAAAGAGGCATATCGAAGAAGAGGAGGTTCGGATACGTACGAAGCATATCATACCTAAGGTAAGGGAAAATTTTGCAAATCTCATTTTTATCCAAGATTGCTTATTCGTATGTATTTACTGGGGTTAATTCTATCATCCATTTCCATCTTTTATAAAAGTGTTTTCATGTATGTTTAAAGTACTTTTTACGCATTTTTGGCTTTTAATACATGGTATGTAAGGAATCATTCTTTTATTTACGTTACGAGGAACCTTTTTTGACTTTTCCGACAAAAGTATGAGGAGAAAGATATATTTAACTTATACGGCATGAACGGATTTTTACAGTTTTATAAAGCCTTATTTTCATGAAGTTTCCTCCAAAAGATTTCATTACTATTTTCAACAAAATCTCTTTCTTTTTAATTTGCATAACGTTTTGTGAAAAGAAATTGATTTTGAAGAAGAAAGGATATTTTCTTCAAGAATTCATTTCAAGTGTTTTATCAAAACACTTTTCCATCTAAGATGAAATTATTTCATATGTGTATGTTTTAATTATAATGTCTCTATGATTTAAATGGTTTCACTTTTCTTATTATGAAATGATATCCATTTCTTTTATATGGATTATGTGATGATGGGATGATGTTTATGAAATCCATTTTAATTATGGGGTTATTATGAATGATTTATGTTTATTTTGTGGCATAAGTAAGAATGATTTCATTATGAGATGGGTGGGACCTATATCTCCTTCCAATGCATTAGGTAATGATTTTATATCTCATGAGATGGACATGGATGGAACGGTAAGTTAATCCGATTCAGTGTTACAGGACTGAAACGAGGATTGAACTCGATTCAGAAAGGGAATTTGTCCACTAAGATGGTCTTGGTAGCAATGCCTTGGCTAATATGGAAATCATGACATGTGTTGAATGGTTTCCACAATTACATTTTTTTATTCCCATACTATTTTATCATTCTTAATGTTCCTTTATGATCTAAGCCTTACGTACTTTGAAGATTCATGTCTTTGCTCAAGATTTTGATGTTTAGATTTTATGTTCATGTTTTTATGTTCAAATGTATATGGTATGTTTTATTTGATCCATGCTTACCTTTACTGGGCATTTGAGCTCACCCCTTTTATGTTTTCTTTTCCCCTGGATGTAAAGAAAGGTTTTAGGTAAGAAAAAAAGGAAGATCTTTATGGGAGATGTTTAAGATCATTCACCACGATTAGAAGATTAAGTTCCAAGTTTCCAAAGACACTAAACTATTACGATCCTTGTGTGTCTGTTTTTGTTATGTACTATGTATTCCACAAAAGTAATGTAAAGTCCATGTACGTCACGCTTCGGGTCTCTACAGTTGGTATCAGAGGAAAGGTATAGTCATCCTTTGTAAACTAGGATGCGAGAACGTTAGTGAGATCCCTAGAGATATTTCTAAGGTATGTCTAGGGATGTCCCAAAGGATAAGTATACGTATAGAATATAGTCCTAGAACTATGGTAACGATATTAGATTAAACCAAAGATGTTAGATATTGAAGTTACTTGCCCTTTATTATGATTTTTGCCTCTCACACTATTCTTTTTGGGTTTTAGAAAATGGCTAGAAACAAGATGATTCATGATAATGGAGGATATGATGGACAATGGAATGATATTCTTCTTGATCAACCAAATGAAATGGGATTTTGAAGTCCAAACATCATTATTATGCCGAATCAGCAATATCATAATATGATCAATAAAGTAAAATTTGTTAAGTTTCCTGAATCGGATAATAAGAGAAAGATGGAGTTTCATGATGATCATAGAGGAAAGAAAGTTCAATTTCCCATATGAAAATCATGTGGGAAGAGGCATCAAGGAGAATGTTTCAAAGGAACTGGAAGATTCCTTAGGTGTGGAAAAGAAGGACACAAAGCCAGTTAGTGCAAAGGAAAAGGTTCAGTTTAGACCAGGGATGAGGATAATGGTATTGCTACGACATCATCAATGGTTAAATGTTTTAAATGTGGAATGTACGGGCATTATGCAAACCAATTCCCTAAAGGAAAGTCTCATTAAGAGAATCATTATGGTCATATGGGTAGTATTTATGTTGATGATGATGAAGAGACTACAAATGATATGTGAGATGAAAGAATTGTTGAAGCTCGGTCAATGGTTTAAGAATATAGTGGAATGATTATATGTTTATCATGTGTAATGTTGTATAACTAATCTCAAGGTACTATGGAATAAAGAGACATCTAAGGATTGTTACACTATTATCTTTCCTTGAGTTTTGAAAGTTTATGATTAATGGTACCAGTATCCATGAATGTTTATTCAGATATTTTTGGAATATAGATGATATGCGCATAATGAAGGGATACGGAGAAAATTAAATGTTTGATAGTATTCATGAGATCGTGACTGATACAAGGAGAGGGTTATATCATGGTTTGAGTATATAGATTTTTTGGATTTTGGTATGTCGAAAGAGTTAACTTTTGACTGAATTCATGTTTTCAATAAGGTTCAATGGGTATTCATTTTTAAAGAGAAAACATGATTAAGGTATTAACATGTTTGTAATTTGACCAACAAGATATATATTATGATATATGGGGGATAAATGATGGAATTCACGTGATTGTTATGTGACATTTCAAGTAATCATTTTCTTTATACTATGATCTTGGACCAATGTATTTTAGATAAGCTTAAAGATTGGAAGGGATTATGTTGGACATATGTTAGGATATAAGTTTTTTCGATATTATTGATGGGATGATATGGTAATATATCTGTATAAAAAGGACAACCTGGAGGATGGGCGACAACCCATCGTGTCGGACAAGGTTGTGGGAATCGAACCCACAACTGAAGTGCGACTGGACTTTATCACCTACCACTGGCCTACAGGATGTCCCTGGATAGTAGAAACTAGTTTAATTTTATTACGCGGTATGATATGTGATGTATAAGTTTATTTTGGGAATCATATACGATTAATCTCACCATAGATTGACTTATGTATATTTGATAACTTTTTCTAACCTTTTGTTTGAAATAGATGGAATGACCCATCATTCTATCACATGATCTATTAACACTTCACGAAGAACAAATTCAACTTCATTTCATTAAGAGATGAAGTGGAAATTTTTCAAAGCACGAAAAACAGTGAGATTGTACCAAAATGAAGTAAGTATTTATTCTAATTCAAATTCTTTAACTTTAGGGAAATGGTCTTGAAAACCAAAAATGTTGTCCTAGTGCACGTATATACGATGAATCAGATGGTACCTTAGATCATCACAAATTTATGGCTTTGTGACTGCTGGATTTTCCATAGCCATGTTCTCTACCACTCTCCATCAGAACATGATGATTAGATTTCTCTTCCATATCCATATTTTCACCTAGGTGGAAACCTAGTGATTAGTTTATTTGGGTAACCATCAAGTTTCATACATTTTTTTTAAAGATTGGTTTTGGTATTCCGTTTTATGATGTGGGTTTCTATTAATGAAACTTTCGTGTAGTAAACCATTTACAACCCCGACAAATTTCGAGGGCGAAATTCATTTTAAGGGGGGTAGAATGTAACACCCCGAGATTTTATGAAAAATATTCTTTTTAATTTAATTAATGTCTTGTGTTATACGCTACACCAAAAGGAGCTTGTACAACACGCATCATTGACTTGTCTTGTACGCAATCACGACTTTCCTCGATAGCGTGTGTTGTACGCAATACCGAGTTTCGCTAAATAACGATATGCTATTAAAATATTATTAAAACTAGCCATTATGAATAGTAATAACCACTTTTTGAAATTTTGTAAATTTTAGTTTTCAAAATGGACTTCATTTTTGGATTCAGAATATCGAAATTAGCTTAGGGTGAAATTTTGGTACTTTTCGGATAACCTTCTATTTCTGATGAATAGTGAAAATTACTAAATTTTAATTAAAAACAACTTTTTTAATCGAAATAATTAATTGTGATAAGTTGTTAATTTGAGTGGTTTTAATGTATATTTAGAATATATTTTTACAATTTAATGCAATTTTTGTCATTGGATGTAATTTCACATTTAAACCATACATAAACAAGTGTCAATCTTTTGATAGTTATTATCTTTTAAAAACACGCTATTTGTTTTGACGACGGTAATTAATTTTAAAATTAGTTAATGTAACTAATATTTTTTGAATTTGGTAAAATAAACATCATTTTTTAATTCATAATATCAAATAAATATTAGGCCTAATTTTTGGTATTTTTCTGGAAACGTTCATTTTTTGATGAATAGTGAAACAACTAAGTGGTAGTTAAAAAACTGAATTTTTCATAAAACATAATTTTACCGCTTCTGTGAGTGGAATTTCGAAAATATGAGGGTCACGGTTGATTTTAGTAAGTAAAATGTGGTTCAATGAGATGAAAATAAATTTTGGTGAATAGTAACTTTTTACTTTTTTACCACTGTTAAAAGTAAATAGAGTAATTAAGGGTAAAAATGATATTATTATTACACTAACACATGTCCTAATTCTATTGGATAAGTGAAATTCGACCAAAAAAAACCTTAGGAATAAAATATGACCATTTAGGCCCATTTGGATTAGATTAGGACATTTATTATTAATTTAAATAAAGAAGGGTTAAAATAGTTAAAATCAAAGTTTAATAACTAAATCATTTTTAATATAGGTTTATACATAAGATAAATTAGACTATAAATATTCGTTAGAAATATAAAAGTATTTAATACATAATTTTATTTTATTTGTAATTTTTAGACATTAAAGAAGTTAATTTATTTATGACACAAAGATGATGCAGTAATTATCTTATTAATGAAATATTGACATAATTGATGTTATAAATTCCGAAATAAATATAATTTGAGACTTTTTATGAATTCAAATAATTTTCTAGGATAATATGATATGTTATTATTGATTTAATTAACTTTTTTTGAATTAATCATTCTGTTATAATTTTCACAAAATTCAATTACTAAATAGTGTCAAAAATGACATAAAATTGTTTTTAAAAAAAATATTATATTATTAATTGTTATATTATTCCTAAAAATCTATGGTTTGGAAAAATGACTTAGATAAGGTTTTATATTTTAATAATAAACAACTTGGGGTTCGTTTGGCTTGTTATAGTATGTTTGTTAACATTATAGTGTAAGAAAACAAAAAAGACAAGGTAAAAGTAAAATTATTTAACTTAAAGATAAATCTAAATGATACGGTTAAAATAGAAACATAAACTTCTCTAAATTCTATTGGATGAGAGAATTTAGACCCATCCCCACCGTATCTTCAAAATATATCAATTTTAATCTATTTAAAACCAAATATGACTTTATAATAAAATAATATTTTTAGTTTTTCCAAAGGTGCCCCTCTCCTCCCTTATAAAAGGGCACCTCCTTCCTCTCTTCCTCACACCACTTTGAGCCTTCAAGCTCGGCCAACCCCTACCAAATTCTCTTCTCCACTTCCCTAGCAACATCCTAGAGGTCCTGGCCTACTTAAAAGACTAATCACAGTGCCCTAAGTGGAGGTTTCAAAGAGGTGTATCGAAGAAGAGGAGGTTTGGATACGTACGAAGCATATCAGACCTATGGTAAGGGATAATTTTGCAAATCTCATTTTTATCCGAGATTTCTTATTGGTAAGTATTTACTGGGGTTAATTCTATCATCCATGTCCATGTTTTATAAAAGTGTTTTCATGTTTGTTTAATGTCCTTTTTACCCATTTTTGACTTTTAATACATGGTATGTAAGGAATCTTTCTTTTATTTACGTTACGAGGTACTTTTTTTGACTTTTCCGAAAAAAGTACGTGGAGATTGTTATTTTTAACTTATATGGTGTGAATGTTTTTTATGGTTTTATAAAGCCTTATCTTCATGAAGCTTCCTCCAAAATATTTCATGACTATTTTCAACAAAATATCTTTCTTTTTAATTTGTATGACGTTTTGTGAAAAGAAATTGATTTTGAAGAAGAAAGGATATTTTCCTCAAGAATTCATTTCAAGTGTTTTATCAAAACCATTTTCCATATAAGATGAAATTATTTCATATGTGTATGTTTTAAGTATAATGTCTCTATGATTTACATGGTTTCACTTTTCTTATTATGAAATGATATCAATTTCTTTTATATGGATTATGTGATGATGGGATGATGTTTATGAAACCTATTTTATTTATTGGGTTATTATGAATGATGTATGCTTATTTTGTGGCACAAGTAAGAATGATTTAATTATGAGATGGGTGGGACCTATATCTCCCTCTAATGCTTTGGGTAAAGATTTTATATCTCATGAGATAGACATGGCTGGAATGGTAAGTTAATCTGATTCAGTGTTACAGGACTGAAACGAGGAGTGAACTCGATTTAGAAAGTGACTTTGTCCACTAAGATGGTCTTGGAAGAAATGCCTTGGCTACTATGGAAATCATGACATGTGCGGAATGGTTGCCACAATTACATCTTTTATTCCCATTCTATTTTATCATTCTTAATGTTCCTTTATGATCTAAGCCTTACGTACTTCAAAGATACGTGTCATTGCTCAAGATTTTGATGTTTAGATTTTATGTTCATGTTTTTAAGTTCAAATGTATATGTTATGTTTTATTTGATCCATGCTTACCCTTACTGGGCATTTGAGCTCACCCCTTTTATGTTTTATTTTCCCCAGGATGTAACGAACGGTTTTAGGTAAGAAAAACAGAAGGAAGATCTTTATGAGAGATGTTGAAGATCTTTCACCACGATTATAAGATTACGTTACCAGTTTCAAAAGACACTAAACTATTACGATCCTTGTGTGTCTGTTTTTATTATGTACTTAGTATTCTGCATAAGTAATGTAAAGTCCATGTACGTCAAGCTCTAGGTCTCTAAAATGATTCCACCTAGAACTTATAATATTTCTCCCTTGAATAAAGATGATCTCCCATGTCTGTTTTGATTGACAAAAAATCATCATGCTTAATTGAATTTAGAAGAAATTTGGTGATTAATTTGAATAAAGGAAGGATCTTGGCCTTCAGATATTCCTATGGAACTAGATTTTTTTAAATTATTTCTATGGGTTTCATAATTTTTAGTTATGTGGTCATTTGGTGAGGATTGTGTAAAAAATGTTTTTAGAAAATGTATTTAAAATTTTATTTTTTGAGATATATATTACTCAGGACTAGAAAAAATCAAGGTGGGGGTGTGATAAGACATTGACGGAGGCTAATATCTATATTTTATATTATTTAAATTTTGTTATTCATTGTTCATAAACACCATTTTTATTGCATTTTACTAATTTAACATTAATTCACCTTATGATTGTAATTCCATATTATATTGCCTAATTCATGGTACATTTTTGAAAATCTCATAAAATACAAAATATTTTTTATTTTATTTTCATATTATATTTTTAGTTAATCATGATATATATAATAAATCATGATTATGGAGAACATGAAGATTACCATTGAAAGTCCACCAAAATGGGCCTCAAACCATGAAATTCATGGGCGAGGTGAACAATATTGTAGCACATTAAACGTATTATATAGGCCATGATACAAGACCAATGATTCCCAAAATTGAACATAAGATATAAGAAATCATGGTGAATATTTAATGAAATAGTGTACTAAGATAATATGGACGTTTTAATGGATTTTAAGGTGGCCCATGTTGAAGTTGTAATTCTGGGCCAGATTGTGCATCCTTGAATAATATACCGCAATTTAAATCATATATTGATATTCAGATGATATTTTGGTCTGGATATTTTTTGGATATTAGGTTATATCCGGAGACAAATTTTCATATTCTTTGGACCACCACAATTTGGAAATATAGAAGGTTATATAGGTGCCTCTATTTAGTGGATTCCAGATGGTTTCCATTTTAGGTCAATGGTGGAAAAGTCTCCTCTACATTTCCATTCATTCCACATAGTCCAAAAAACATTAATTGGGGTGACATAAAATATATAAGGATCAACCCCATTATTCAAAAATTCCTATTTAATGTTTTAATGGTGTAGAATTTAATCATCATATTTTGTTGTTTTACTTTTAATGGTATGCTTCCATTTTGACATTATAACACATTTCTTCAAATTATACGTTGTCTGAATCACTTATGTCTCTAAATAAAAATTATCATCCTTCCTAATTTCTATTCTTTTTATCAATAATTTTATACCTTTTCATTATAATGTTATTTTATTCACACAATGAAGAGAGACATACTTCACACAATGGGGGATATTTTGTTATTTTTTTTATTTTCACTTAGTCAATTCCATCACCATGAGTCTACTCTCAACATCCGTTGAGATCATAGAATCAATAAAAGGATACCTTGTTTACGGGATGATCCAAGAAAGTATCAATGGGCTATATTTTATGTTATTAACACTCCATTAATGAATAATTATTCTTTAAATTGATAATTATCTATAAAAACATCAAAATTTCATCATACTTATAGAATTTTAATACCACACAATTCAAGTTATAAAAGAAGATTTACCTTCGATTGATCATCAATATGATCCTCAATGTGTATATGGGATTAGTATTATCTTGTGTGGGTATTAAATATGAAAGTTATTAAGGTAGTTTTACTTCACTGAATGATCCCATATCAATTTTTTAAAATTAAAATAGTGTCAAAGAGAATTTATCCTATCCAACCCAAGCAACAATCTAGGATCAACTCAATTTTATCCATTTGAATTCAATTATGTCATTTAGTGTCAAGATATTCCTATATAAAATAAACCCAATGTTTTTTACTTCATATAGAAAAATAGTCCATTAAATGTTTGTTTCATTAGGTTTTTACATGGGTCTAAATGGATTCGACAACCCAAGCTACACTATATGAATCCTCTTAACCCTGAAAACCTCGGTATATTTGGGTGAGATCATCATTCATTTTCTAGGTTCCCATACATTTCATAACTAAATCATTTTATTTTCCCCTACATGAAATTTCATGGATGAATATTCCTTCACATTTAACAAGTTTTGTGTCATACTCTCTTACCCCACGTGATTTTCGAAATACAACACTATAAATAAAATCTATTATCCACTTATTATATCAGTACCCATGTGACCCTTCAGATTCCATGATTCTAATTTTAAATATGAGGAAACATTGGAAAATTTACTCAAATCCAAAAATATATTGATGTACCAAATCATTTCATAGACATTTATTTTACAAAAATTAAAGGTTTAATAAAATAACCATAACCAATGAAAATATTGGAGGACTATTTATCATGTATTTTTATGTTCACATCATAAACCCATATGGATTTCACATCCTTTTACACGAGGCCATGTAAATCACTCTCAATTTTTTATTGATGTGTGTGAGGGAATTTTTTATTAGATACCAATTTTCATAACTATTTATACTCCATCATTTTGATCTCCTGATTGTGCTTCAAAATTTTCGCCAACTTGCACCATTGAGCAGAATCTACCACATAAAAATATACATCCAAAATAACAATCTATTTCTTAAATAATTGATCGATAAAGAAGTTATTATTAATTGATTTGATACATTATTCTATGATTAATAGATTAAATAACCCACTAATAATTGGACTCCATTATCCCATAATGGCCTCAATTATAAAATTAAATTTCTTAGGGGGAATATTTTGTTTCTTTAGATTCATGTGTTTATTCACAAAACGAGTTAATTGAGAAAGTATTATCGTTATGTTCTAAATTAATACTCCCATTGGGTTGGGAATATCATCTGGGTTGTCATATAATTTCCCATAATAATATTTATTTACCCACTATATCATATTTCTAGATATAAAAATAAATATATGGGATATATGTAATGAGAATTTCTTAAAATATATGAAAAATAAATATAAAACCATGAAAACCAATGGCATAAGTAACAAATAATATATATTTGTTAATATGTTAATTTTTTGTTTCAATATGTGATATACACGATCTATTTCCGATAACCAATTTTTATTCATATTTTTGTTTCCTCCACAATTGTTCATCAAGTGATTTTAGAATTATCAATGAATATTATTTATAGTATCAAAATAGTTGTGAATTAAGTCCTTTTTTCATTCACATTTTGATGATAATTTCTAAGAACAATGCACCATTTTTGGTTTCATTACTGATAGGTACAACTCTGCTAGATCCGTATTTAATTTTTATCTAGACAAGTATTTGATTTCAAGAAACTACTAAAAATACACCTTATCATAACTTCACGATTCCCTATTATGTACTATCATTTTAGTTAGGATTTTAATTATATTTTTTGATCCTATTTCGCAAAATAAATAGCCATTTCACTTATTCCCACTATGAAATCCCATATCAATAATACACCTTAATAATAAATTTATTATATAAATATAATCATAATAAATTAAGTGAATATTATGAGGCCTAGGATTTTTTTTGAAAATATGTACAAATATCATTGCAATTAATCATGTATACAACCAATTATCTAAAAACTCCAAAACATTCCCTTATATTCCATTGATCTTTTTTTAATGTGTGACATAACCTAGGGACATATATAAACAACTGTTGAGTTATAAATCACATAAATGGAATAATAAAAGCATAAAAATATGAAAGTAACAAATTATAGTAGAGAGGCACATAATGGTGACATGAATGGGGTGATTATAATAAATATATCCATTTAATGATGATATAAATAGATAAGAGTAACACAAAAATGAATTGCATAAACAACATATAATATAACATCATAAGAATATTTCAAAGATAACGTCCATGAAAAAATATAATTGTGTTATTAAAATAACCTCCACTAAAAAATACATGGAATATGAAGATATAAAAACATTTCCCAATGAATTTATGTGATATATAATTTTGGCCCCACCCGACACATTCCTATCATGTACATGCATTTGTTTACACATTGATCACACAACCTAAGAACAAATTTCATCACATTCAACCCCATGAATAAGGATCGTATATTAAATATATTTAATTACAAAATAAATTGATGATAGGATCATCAATTTTAATTCCATTGATATGAAATGTGGTCTTTATTAAGTACATAAACGATTGGAATGGAAAATCACCAGATAATAGGATAAATATTAAGAGTGTACAAACCAATTCATGGATTCTTTTAATGAGAGTTAAAGGGGGTATATCATTAATAAAAAATCATATAGGAATAAGGGATAATGTTTAAAAACATATTAAAAAATGAAAAATTGTAAATAGAAAGGAACAATACAAAGAAATTGCATGAATAAACAAAAATTGGGGAGGGTCCTAAAACTTGATATAGTTCTTATAAAAGATTGAGAGGAGCTTATTATGTTATTATGATCACCTTTGGTGGTATATAGAGAGGAAAGGGAAGAATATTCCCATTTTTAATGGATTATTATTGAATATTATATAGTAGATGAGTGGGAATTTATTGAAAAATATGTAGTAATTCTTTATAAACTTATAGACATATGTTTTTGGACTGTATATGATAACATAATAAAAACCAAAAATATTATGATTATTTTTATCATTGTTTCTACAATTTAAGAGTTATTATAAATATTATATAAGGAATAGAACCAAAATAATTAAAATAATACCCTTGGGGATGTGGAAGAAAGTCATCTTTATAGATAACTTATTTTAAAACACAATAATATAATATAGGGTTTGCATAATATATTAAGGGTTTATAAAATTAATCAAATAACATCAAAAAATATAAATGGAATATTTTTTTGATGGATTCTAGATAAAATATTTATGTTATCTCAATTTTACATTTATAAATCAATAATACTTACAATATATTTATACCCTATTTAATTTGGACACACAATTATGACTGCATCAGAAAATTATGAAAAAATAAATATTTTATTATTTCAATGAGATGATTTAAAAAATAATATTTATTTCATAAAAATAATATTATTAATATCATAATTTAAAATTTGAAATAAAAATACACATTTATTGAAAAATAATAACTATAAGGTCGATAAGAGTTTTCAGACTCTTTTAAATATTACATTGGACTTCATTAAAACATATTAATATTTGTATTCTAATAAATATAAATTAATAAAAATATTTTACTAATAAAACCTTTATATAAATACATGTTTAAATTGTCCATGATATTTTCTAAATATAATACGTTTTTTTCTATAAAAATAAAATTTTTATTTCTTCATAAAAAATCACTAACACCACAATAAATAAGAAAAATATAATAAGTTTTTTAATATAAAACACCTAAATTATTATAGTTTGGGTTTTTTTACATAACTTATTATTACCCTAGAATATTCCCTAAGGTTGTTCTGGGTTCGAAAAACATGGTTTGGGACATGCTATTAATAATCAAGAACATATCTAATAATCATAAAGGTCATTATATCAATAAGATTTTATCATAACCATTAATATATACTAATAAAAATGGTTACTATTGAATGGATATATTATTAATGGTTTATATATTTATTGTCCTTTTATATCTAACATGATATAACTTATAACATTCCAATATAACTAATGTAGTCAATTTATCTTCTATAATTTCATTAATTAAAAATTAATTTATTCATTTGAAAAGGGAATTTAATTTATATAACATGGGTTATTATTGTTCATAAAATGACCTATCATTCTGTTAATCATTGAACAAATGAGAATAACTATCCCACTACTGATATTGAACATGCAATTGTGATGTCCACCCTTATGAGATGGTGGAACAAACTTTTTCATGGAAACATTTACCATTAATTCTAATAACATGAATTTGGGTTTTAACTTTAAAATTAATGAGTTGAATATGTAATATAGTAAATGTGTGATGTATATACAATATTTTAACAATGAAATTACCAAAATAATTTGTTTGGAGAACATTATATCTAATTCCCTTACATGGAATGTTCCACCCAAGTAAAAAATAATAATTCTAGGAGTCATATATCAAGGACAATTTGGCTATCAAGAAGTTGGGAGTCCGAGATGATGAGATAGGTTTTTCTATATAATGTTATCAGCTGATTCCACTGATTATTTAAATGGTTATCTATGGGAGGTAGCTTGATATTACTTCATAGGTATTAGAAATTCCCTTTATTGTGGGAAGACCAATAGAAAATGTTCTCTATCTTAAAATAGACTCATTTTTTCATGAAATGTTATGTTATTCAGTCACTTATGATAAAAATTACGATTGGTGACTATCATAACTCATATTAGAAAGTTAATTATGTCATTTATAATCTGTTTTATGATATAATCTATCAATAAAAATGGACTTTTATAAAATAGGGAATCACTGATTTTTTTTCGTATTCTCATACCCACAATTAGATCAATCATATGTACCATAATCCTTATGGTTTTCTTCATCCACTATAAATGTTAACATAAAAATGGAATGACATAATGATGGATTTAATTTTTGGGATATAATATACACCTCATTAAAGGAATATAATTTTTGGTTTTTATTGATATATTGACCAAATCCAATCACATAATTCTTATTCATGACACAACCATATATAAATGTTATGAAACAATATATGTGGACAATAATTTTAGATTAAATAGAGGGATGCCTTCCATGTTATCTAATAGGGATACCATATCATGACCACCTCTCCCAAATATTACCCCTTCATGGGCAAAAACTAATAGAATGGATATGGTAACAGCCAAAGTCCCAACTCTAGTGGGCACCAGGTTATCGACTAGCACTCAGGGTATCATAAGCATACACATGGAAGGAAACACTCTCTAATTTTACATGGTAAATAGATATATAATATAGATACACTAATAAAAAATTATTATATATATATATAATAATCTCATTTACATATAACTAATTTTATAGAATACTAAATCTACTTAAAGGTAAAATAAATGTTCCAAAAATATAAAGGCAACACTGAACATGAAGATTGAACACGTATTTTATAACCACAGGCTAATAATATACAGAAATATTTCTAACATACTCAATTTTATAGGAAAAATATATTATATATATTTTGGATGAGCATGTCAATATAATCAGTAGCGTCTTCCCTACAACATTTTGTGAAATTGATAAATAATGAATGTCGTGGAACAATTATGAAAATTTAATCTTACTCGTATCCTAAATAGTAATACAAATCTGATATGATAACCATGGATAACTATCCCCATGTATAACATACCATAGATTTAAAATGTAATATTGAAATAAAAAGTATACCTCAGTAATTATTTCCCATTGGTCTACTGCATTGCCCCAACATCAAACATCATGATCCATATATTTCTAAAATAATCTGGCCTATAGACACTACTGATAAGTTTCAGAACATGAATCATGTAAATTACATCATCTCATAAACATATCATTATATATTAACTTATTATACTCTGGGGGACCCCTATTAAAGAGGAAATTCAAGCAACTCTTTTCTCACTCAAAGTGGACATCGCTCCTGGCCCAGATTGATTCACTAATAAGTTCTTCATATACTACTGGGATGTTTTGCAGGATGATGTTACTCGTGCTATAAATGATTTTGTGACTCTTTATTACATGTCAGATGGGATGAGATCATGCTTCATTTATCTATTTCCCAAGAAGGTTAATTCCCAAGATATCAAGGACATTAGTCCAGTTGCTGTTGGAAACACTATCCCTAGTCTCATAAGCAAGATACTCATGAATATAGTGGAAAAAATGGTTAGTGACATGATTACTACCAACCAATTTGGATTTGTTCCTAGGAGAATAATCCTGGACTATCTTTTTACTACTTCTGAGAGAATTAATCTTATGAGAAAAAAGACCAAGGAATGAGATATTTCAATGAATATTGACATCTTAGTGGCCTTTAACACAATTAAATGGAGTTTCCTCATGGATGTCCTCAAAAGGTATGGATTCTATTATTATTTCATCAATATGATTAGTATTATTCTCTTCTCATCAAGGCTATACATTCTTATCAATGACACACCTATAGGATTTTTTCCCTACACTAGGGGTGTATGGAAAGGTGACATGCTCTCTGGCCTTCTCTTTTCTATTGTTGAAGACTATCTCAACTGATGCATCAATGTCTTTTCTCAAATTGGATTTTACAAGAATGTAAAGGCTGTGTGGAATGAATTTTCCCCAACTCAATTTTTATATACAGATGAAATTCTATTTATTGGTCAAGCATCAAGTAGAACAATCTCTTCCATTAAGGCCCTCTTTGAACACTATGAAGAGGTGGTTGGTCAAGAAATCTAGTGGGATAAGACTTTCATTGTTTCTAGTAATGGAGTAATGATTGGTAAGTAGAACAAGATAATTAAATATCTTGGTGTCAAAAAACGATATATACACTTATATTATCTAGGGGTACCCATATTCTGGGGAAGGGTGAGGGGGAATCATATGTAAGGAATAACCTCTAGCATTGTAAATCGACATGCTAGTGGGAATGGGAAGGTGATGTCCATGGCTGGGAGGGTATTCCATGTCAACTCAATGATCACTTATAAGTTTGTTTACACTTTTTCTCTTTATCGATCGCCTAGGGGTCTCATCAAGGATCTTCAAAGTATGATATGTATCATCTTTTGGATGAGGTTATTTCATGATAGGAATATTATCACTATTTCATGGATAACGTGTATCAAGCCTGTTAAATTGGGAGGCCATGGAGTCAAGGACCTCCAGACTTTCAATGATGGTCTTATCAAGAAATTCACATGGGGTTTGATTTCTAGGTATGGGCCTAGTGACTTTTTAACAAAAAAAATTAGAGGAATGCTGCATAATGGGTATAAGTATTATATTGCATCATATTTTCAGGAATCTCTCAAGAAATCATTCATGCAACATATCCATGACACTATGTGGCTGGTTTGCAGGGACTCTCATCACAATTACTAGAGTACAACATGGCTCAAAAGGCCTCTATAAGAAATCATGGTTGTTCCCCCTTGTGTGGGTCATTTTTCCGTATATAATTTTATTTCATTAATGTAATGTTCTAGTAGGATTGTTCCACAGCATGTTGAGCTAGAAGTTCAAAGATACACTTTCATGGACTATGACACGATGATATGGAGGAATAACCTCAATGGGCAGTTCAAGAGAGAGTATTATTATCAGATGAATTGTAGAGGGCCCTGTCGTGCACCTGCCTGGCTCTTACAATTTTGGACTACTTTTATTCAGCCCTCTCGATTGCTTTTAATTTAGAGAATATAGAGAAATCGGGTGCCTCTTCCTGACCAGCTCAAATGGGATGGTTTTCAATTTACGTCAGCTTGTTATCTATGCATTGCTGCTGAGGAGAATAATCAACATCTTTTTGTGGAATGATCTTATTTTAGGAGGCTATTTGGTTATGTTGGAAGCCGTTGGGGATGTTAATTGATGAAAATATGTTTCTTCAAGATCTACTAATAAGACTATCCAAGGTTCACTGTAGTAAAAATATTGGAAATCTCTTGCTTATGACCATTACAGCTCTGATCACGGCCAAATGGGTTTCTCAAAATACCCCTCTCTTTGACTTCAAGCATGTCCCTATTCAATACAGCATGTAAGTGATCCATATAGAGGTTCATAATTCTTCACATATTAAAACAGGTACAATGCATAACTATTTTTCTGAGTTGTAGATTTGTAGACTGCATGGTGTTTTCAGATAGCCTCGGAAGCCTTGGGTTCTTATGTACACATGATTGATAACTTAGATCAGACCATGGATCAAGGGCAATGCGGATAGTGCCATTTCTGGTGCTCCATGGCTATCATGATGCAGTGGAATCTTTTGAACATACCTTAGTTTTTTCAAGGGGTGCTTATATAACTTTACATACATTGTGGTTACCTATGAGTCTGAATTATGAGTGATAATTCATGATGTTAGGTATATTGTATGATTTAATTAGAACATGTTATGGATTGAATTAGAATCCAAACTTGTGGTTCATGCCTTGGAATCAAAAAGTGGAAATGTTCCCTGGATAGTGTTGCCTCATTGGGTTGAATGTCTCTACAAGGTAACTAATTTACAATTGGTGTTCTCACATTCTTATAGGGAAGCGAATCAGGCGGTAGATACTTTGTCCAAGTAGGCGATTTTGGAGATGGATATGATGTGGTACTTTATGTCCCCTGATTATTATGCATCAATGGTGGAGGCAGATATGTTGGGTGTCGTGAATTCTCAATTTTTTTATAATCCTTCATTTTCCTAACTCATTTGTATTTTTGTTTAATAAAACAATTAGAACCGGTTTCCACCCGTTCATGGGCTTTTGGAGTAGATTCTGGGGGACACCACATCTCATATGGTAGGAATGGGACATCTTGTATTATATCTAAGAATTCACACCCCATACACTGAGTAAGGAACATTGAGATATCAAAACCCATACAAATGATACCAATATCCATCTTTTAGATATTATATATGAAAATAGATGTACGTTAAAAATACACAAGTCCATAGATCCCTCAACACAATTATATGTGGAAAACAATTTCATGCATACCATAAGATATAAATACTTATAAAAGTTTTCATGGCCAACGGGGCTTGTCATCAATCCATCCATTCACTATGATGTTGGTGAAAACAAAATCCTAGAGTCCACTGCGTGTTATTCACCCAAACCAAATTTGATGGTGGTAGTTTACAAAAACATAGAATATAAATGATATAATATATCTCAAAACCGTATAATGGGAACAACATAGTCTTATGCTCAACTATATCTATCACCACTCAGACAACCAACTATCACCACATGGGACTAGATATCCTAAATGGACACTTGAAATTTCAAAATATAAAATAAAATAATTTCATTCCATTTTATCATTTATTTTATGTTAACTAATTCATTTATCATTAATTATCATCACTAATTCGATTGTATTAATCAACCTTATATATCTTTAACAATCCAAATGCAATTCATTTCCCTATAGGAATAATGCAACCAAATCCATAGTTTTCTAATATTTTTATATTTTAACATTTTCATTCATGAAATAATAAACCACATGGGTTAAACATTTATTGAGATTTCTTAAATTCCCTTAATTTCTAGGTACTCTAGGTAAACCATCCTAAACATCCAACAAGAGATACCACCAATAAAATCTATTATAATCAAGTACTGAGGTAAGGAAATTAGTGAACTAGACCATCAGTCATTTAAAGAAATATGGAAAATGAGGCTCCCATATCTTAAATAAAATCATTAGGAAATCCCATATCCAAACCATTTTATCATCATTGGTAAAATCCCAGACACAAAAATGTATTTTCTCAATCATTTCACCATTATAACTACCATTATAGGACACAACATCAAGGGATTTATCCAGCCATATTAGATCAACCATCCTATGCACTTCCATATTAGGCACACAACAAATCAACCATCTCATACTCATATGATATAGTCCACTACCTGATCACATCACGTTAAAAGATTATTTCTAGATTATAACATAATAAAGAAATGAACAAAATTTTTTAATAAGTAATATCGTCTCTAAAATAGGGAATCCAACTATCCAGCATAAGAAATCAGTCACTACTCCAAACAAAAGGCACTATAGCGTCACAAAAAATGAGAAAATAATGCCTGAGGACTTATATTTATCAAATAACTAGATCTTATTCCATCATGATTTAAGAGATGAATTATTCACCATTTCCAGTCATAAGAATCCAATGGCACAATTGAAAATGTTAATAGATTCCGTTTAGCATTAAACCGGTTTCTTCTAACAATATGAAAAACAATTCACATTTAACAGGAATATTTATTATTTTATCAACCTGAATTATCATACCCTACGTTTTGTAACCAATTCCATTGACACATATAATTTGATATATAATTAGACATGTATACTAGACTCAATTTGACCATTGTAAAACTACAATAGTAGATTACAAATTTTACTCTTATTTTATTCATAATCCCATTAATAAATTAATTTCTCCTATATGTTCATTATCTATTTCAACATGTTACCTCAAACATAACAACATGCTAAAAAGTAAATAATAGATTTCAAAATATCTAAAATACATAGAGGAAAACTTCAACCATGTTTTAATGAAAATGAGTAATTAAACACCTACTAATCTCGTAAATCAATAAATTTATCCTTGATAGTTTCATATTTCTAGAAAAGAGAAGGGTTCAATGTCATAAATCCTAATTACCTATCATTCATGAATCTTTATCCATCCATGGTTTCTAAAACACACCAATACCTACAAAACCATGAAAATTCCATTAATCAATGGGGAGAACATTCCATCACATGGAAAAAAATAAGAAAGAGGGTCATGATCGATGAACCATTAGAGAAAATGGTATAACAGACAACATATCACTACAAGTAAAACATGGAAATATAGGAATAAATAATTGTATAAGGGAAACAAAAATCCTAAAGTTTGATCCCCCATGTAATTTGGAGAATGTATGTAGTGTTAGGGAAAACCCAAAGCATTGTAACTTATATCTTTGTGATTCACATCATATATTCTTTAAATGAAACAATTTCACATTTTGAATGTATTGGGTTTTATGTCTAACTATAAAATTTTTAACATGAAACCATCTATCCTTAAATAAATTCATATCATGAAAGAACCACATGACCTAGACTCACAAAATACGTTAACAAATTTTGGTATATAAATCACGATACCACCCAAGTAGTAAAAAACCATTCACAATGTGAACATCATAGATGTTGTGACTTTCCCACGATTCTAACAAATAAAGTAAAAACACATCCAAATATTCTATAGGAATCCTTGAAAAGTCAAATGCGTTGGAACTATGAAAAGGGTCAACCAAGAAGTATCTACGACCATACATGAAATACATCTAAAAAAATCAAACCCTCATGATTCCAAAACCCCGGAAATAGAATATGAAAATAATAGGGGGTAATCCAAATAGCCACCCCCGGAGATACAACTAAAGTATATCTCCACCACCGGAGCACTACCACCACACTAAATTAAAAAGCAAATTAATTCAACATAACATAATCAACATGATCATAAAAACTCTATAGGGGGATACCTCAAAAAGTGATCATTCTACCAAAGAAAAACATTTATAGAAAACCATTTCATAAACTATAATGTTTCAGTGTAGTCATTGAGGATTACAATAATATAAGATTTAAAAATAAAAATGGTTGGGTTATTGAGAGAATATTTGTGTTTCATGTACTCATATAATCTCCCACACTCCACCACGAATCCAAAGTGAACAGACCGTGGGAATAGAAATCCTACACCACACATTATCCAGTGGAACCAGATCTCTATAGGCCGCTCATTAATGTATTCATAATAAACATTATTCCCACCCTTATGAAATATTTGATATTATTCATTAAGGTTAAAGTAAAGCTATGATATATGAAAAAAATTGTGTATTAGAAAAATAAGTTGGGGATCTTCTATCTAATATGCATTGAATCCAATACCAACCAACATCTCAAAAGACCCAAAAATATTAGGAGAATGATCAATCCCATGAAAATACCATGACATCCCATGATGAGTAGTCACCTTCAAGAAGACAACATCACTGTTTTAGATCTCTATAGATCTCCTCCAATGATCATCATAGGACTTTTTTTGACTATATTCATTATTCATCCATTCATGAATAACATGAATCATCTATATCGTATAATGTACTAGTTCTCCCCTATGAATTACTGACTCCATGACCTCAGTCCTGAAAAATATTGACAAGAAACATCATCTTTATATAGAACAATATTGCAGAATTACAATGATAGATTGAAAAGTCTGGTTGTATGAAAACGAGAACTATAATAGGTGATTAATAAATAGTCCTCTAAAACCCATTATTTTTGAGTGAAACAATTCCTCAAGATTCTTGATAGTCTGCACTATCTGATGATCCATTTGTAGATGAAAAGTAGCTCTACGGAATAACTATGAGCTAAAAGCATGATTGAGACATATCAAAAACCTATAGATAAAATAAGGACAATAATATGATATGATCAACTATGCGAATATATGAAGTCTAACAAACGCTTCTGAATATTGCCTCAATAAATCCACCATTGAGATAGATTCCGAAATCACTGTAATGTTGGATGATTTTTCCTTGTGATCCATTATCACACATATGGAATCATAGCAACCATATTCTCGAGGCAAACATGAAATTGTTTCCATATATATGTCTCCCAAATTCAATTTGGGATAGTCTAACGGTTTCAGTAAACATCCTATTATTGGGTGCCCAAACATCACCTTCTCATAGTATAGTCTTCAATAAATATACTTCGAAAATGAATGCTTCATCTGTGGAGCCCAAAATATTCCTCTCAACAACAGGTACATATTTTACACCTTATTGTGTTCCTCCAATGGTGGGATATAAAATTAATGTAAACCAATATCATTGATCCCCGAGGGACAAAAATACTCACATGGAATACAATATATTATTGTTTATTCCCAGTCAAACTATCCAGAGAATCAGAAAAAAAAATTGTTCCTCTCTAAACCTCCACCAAAAAATCCCCCATTTAAGACTACTATAACCACTTCATAAACAATGAATTCAACATCCTCAGGAAAATTTTACCTCTACCAAAAACCCCACCCACATCTAGATGAATTGTTATGAGATGTCCAATTACACCCTAAGAATCTCAAGACTAATGCATAACATCACTAAGTGAATTTCTATTCAGTTCATTGACAAAAATATTTAATTTTACCTATTCATAAGACTTCTCAATGGAATAATTATATAACAATTCCATCTATAATCACTTTCACATGTTGATATCCCTTAGAGGGGTGACAAACGTCTGGCTCTTAAGGCTTCTCAAAACCAGAAAATTCTCATAGTTGAGATAATTTCAGTAAAATTTCATGGAAACAATACCACTAAATTGAGATCATTAGTGGAATAATTATTCTTTTGGGGACATAAAATACTATACCCATAAGAAAACATCAATATCTACTACATTAGAACACCACCAAACACATCATGCAATGTTTCATAGAAAAATATAAAACGGAACTCCCTCTATTAGAATCAAAGGACTTAAGTTCTATCAACCTTCATATTTATGTACTAAAAATCTTCATAAAATTTTCATTCCAAATGAAAAACTAATCCTTCTAGGTCAAGTCTGTAATAGGAGTCACAACCTAAGAGAATTCACCCAAAAACCTCTTATAATAGGAGGAAAAACAAAGGAAAATCCTCACCACTACCAATATCACAAGGTAGACCCAATAAACAACTATTGATGTTATAAAATTTTCATTTATATCACTTGTTAGTACATGGCATGCTCGAAAAAATAAAATTCACAATCCAAGAACCCACAATTCCATATATTTTTAAATAGATTCTAAAAACATATAACTTCAAAAAATAGCATGTAAATACCATTAATATGCCTCTATATTTGTAGAGTATAATGGGATTTACTAAATGAAATCCACCTTGATTTGATTTAGTAACTCCCTAAAAACTAAAATTATTATACCCATGAACATGGAGGGAGTGTTTTTATGCAAAAAAACCTCAAAAAACTGATAATTTCCATGTCTAAAATGCAAATATGTATTCAAAAGATTATTTTCTTTCACTCACATCAGATGATATCCTTAGCACAAACTAATCCTTGTGGAAAAACACAATCCTTTGAACTGATGGCATAAATCATTAATCCTTAGAAGATGATAGAGGTTCTTTACTGTCACATAGTTCAAATCAAAATAATTGATATAGTTCCCCAAAACATAGTTATCCAACTTCATGAAAACAGTTTGGTGCACAAAAAGGTGATCCACATTGATAATAAAAATCATACTAAAAAATATCATCAATATGCATTCACTACTTTCACAATGTATTATGTTCAATCATATATGAAAAAACCATGATATGAGACACACATAGAAATAGATTGATTCCAAACCATATATTCTATTGAGGGGGTAATGTTAAAAACTCATATATAATTAAATTAGGTTATTCATCCATATCCCTAGGATACACTGGATTCTTGAGCCACTGAGGATCTAAAAATAAACTTGTCTTTCAATGAAGAAATGGGAAGAACATGAATCTAAACCATTCAAGGGTCTATTACACTAACAAACACAAATGGATCTCTATGAACATCATTGAGATCAACATAAAACCTAATGAAATCCAAAATTTCATTTACTATATACAACCAATCCATTATGTGGATTATTATTTATAGATTTATTCATAATTATAAGATGTATTCTAAGGACAGGTTTTCTCCCAAAAGTAGCTTATAGTCTCTACATACATCATACATGTCATGCCAACCTACAAATAGCATAGTAACCACTAAGCGAACTAGAATCCCCTAACCTTATGTCCCAAAGCATGGAAGAGGAAAATTGATATCAAAGAGTGATTAGATACTAAATCAAATGAATCACGAACATTATTAGAATGTTATAAAAGATCACATGAAAATACATATAGCTCACCCATCACAAGAAAAAGTAATTCCTGAAGTTGAAAATGAAATTATTCATGACCTCAATGAACCTAATGAATACCACTTCCAGGGATGCACATTCAAAATTGAGGATGAGGGGAGTTTTAAGGACATCCTCTCTCTCTCTATCTCATCTCTACTATTATAATTCCATGCTAGAAAAACCTGCTACTACTATAGCCTTGGCTAAAATATCCTCAATGGAGAAACCTAAAGTGTAATTCATAGCAAATACTCACTCCATAGATTTCTCAGAAAATATTATAATGTATGAAATCAACCTCTATAATAATAGCATATATATGAATTCATGGAATAGCTATGAGATCCTCTACCTCTAGTGAAAAACGAATATGAGGGCTAGTACATACCCTGAAAATTTGAAAAATAATCAGCATTAGAAACTTGGAAATTTGGAAAATAACTCCAAATTGTGATTAATCTAGAAAAATTTCCTCTCTTGATGATATGATTTTAGATGAAATCTCCCCAATAACCTCATCACTCAATAGTAACGTGGAATATTTATACAACATAAATGGGATAAATTGAGAATGGATCTTCCGACACAAAATGACCTTGGATCCTCATTTGAAAATATGTCAGATGAATATCATAGAAGGGTACTGTGATTGATAGAAAACGTTTTCACATCAAAACCCACATCTTGAAGATAATGAAGCACCAATTGATGGGTTACCATTGAAGTGGAATAAATTAAATCCACATATAACTGGTCTCAAAACATATTGATAAGGATTATAACTACTCATGATACTTGAGAAACAAAAACTGCCAAATCCACACAACCCCACACAACATCGTCATAGGAAATGAATCCTAGTACTCTATATGAGAAAGGATTAATCTTACAAATATTTATAAATTCTATAAACTATATTATGTTATTGAATCAATAATGGATACTATATATTAACAAAAAATCTTTTGTGGAAACATTAAAACTATCCCCTCCAAGTGTCATAGTCATCGACCTATACTATGAAATGATGTACTAAATATCATTCTGATCATCTTAGATGCAATCCTGATGAGGATGTCGAACTTGACTCATACCTAAAATAGGAAAAACATTATAGAATTATAAACCTATAATTTAAAATAATTAATTTTAAAAATTTAATTATTAATTATATAATATTGTTTAAGGTTTTATTATATCCAAATATCTACACACTTCAAACACATGTAAAAAAGAAGAATAATTCATGATCTCTTATGAGGTCTCCTCCCCACAACTAGGATGAAATCATTTAGTTGGACAAGTAAATAAAAAGGTTCATGAAACAAAATAATATGGGCCATAAATACCAATAACTCAACCTCTCTCACAAGATTTCTTATCATGCAAAACATTTATGACACTTTTTCTCTACCATCCCAAGAAATTTAACCTATAGATAACTAAAAAATAAATCTATTCCCACAACATAAACAACTAACTCCACTCCTTCAAGACCCCTTCCCCAAACGTGTATCCACTTGGGCATTTAATGAGAACAAAGAGATAGTGACCACTAGATTCCCACCTCCAATAGGCCCTGGGATGGCCACCATCACCATGGGGAAAATAAAAATACATATGGGATGAATAAAACTATTGGGGAACATACAGAAAAGAATGATAATATATACACAATAATAAACACATGGTAATATATATAAAATAATCCCAAGTATATACATGTAATTTTATATAGTATTAAAAAATTGAAACAAAACTACATTTAGAAAAAAATGGTAATTATGATATTCATCATGATGTCCAAATATCCCCTAGAATCATATGATCTGGTAATATACATACTAATACCTATCGTGATCCTATTTACCTAAAAATTGTTCATATCTATATGTATTGAGAATTAAAGTAAAATTAGTAGGATCCCCCATCAGACCCCTAATGGAAATGATAATGAATGAATGCAAGATCATAATGAAAATTTGTTAAACCAATTTGTCACCAAAATAGGTGTAAGAATATCCAACCATCACCATGTCTAACTCTCACCAAATATCAAATACAAGAGATGATATAATGAAACAATGGAAAATCAAGGGTACACTACTACTACTTCCGCACTGGTTTTCATCTATGTCACAAAGTCACGTATCATGATCTATCACTCTCCAAATTAATCTAGCCTACAAAAAGAAATTATATGTATAAAAACATGCAAAAAGGGTTCCACATCACCACATCAACCCACCCATATATCCATATATAGTATCATAGATGCTTATTAGATCCACCATAACCCATATGTCATGTATTATATATTTGATATTGTATATTTATACAATGCATCCCATACAGGATGTACATTACCTTGAACTATCACAACCCATACAAATCATACCTATATTAATCTATTGGATACTATTTTATTAAATACATGTGTTTGAAAAAATAAAATACCATCAAGTATCACTACAAAAATATTTCAAAAAATTAACTACCTTGTATACATGAAAATATAACTACCAAGAGAAGAGATGGGGTAAATGGGCTAGTCATCCTTCCATACTACCACTATGATGATAGGGAGAACATAATCCAATATTTCCTTGAGTGTATTACTACCTAATTATCATGGGTGGGTAGTGTACAAAAGTACATAATAAAAAATACATAATATTTCCCAATACCAATGAAATGGGAATAATCTAGAACTAGCATCAACTACAACAATCATCACTCAGATATGACGCTTCTACTACTAGTGTATAGTTATCTTATAAGAAAAAAATCATTTATAGGAGATAAATAAAATTAAATCATTATATTTGATCATTTCCTAAAAATTAGTCAACATCAATGATACACATTCATTATTATATATTTCATATGACTAAACATTTAAATCCATGTCCATGATATCTAGGAAAAATCCAATAAACTTCCTCGTTAATCAGGATATTAATCACTATTCATTTTCATTTCAACGGGAACCATCCACATGGGTAAAATATTTAGTAAATATTATTAAATTTCAATTTGTAACATTTAATCTAGAAAACCCATCCGATGCATTCAAAATAGTATGTAACCATGAATATTGGTAATCCTTAGGCAATGGGGATTAGAATATAAATAAACAAGAAAATCACCATAATCCATTTAAATAGATCTATAAAATGATCACCAAATATGTCATCATCACATTAATGGGAAATCATAGCTCAAAAACATTCCATCATCTCTGGTTTTATCTACTACATAGACATCCACGTCATTATTTATCTCAACAACATGGGTGTTATGTACTTTCACAACATCTTAGATTCCCTAGCCCATATCACATCACCAATATGATGCTCATCCATCCTAGGATAAACATCACATTAGCCATACCTGGATCGTATCACATAATACATCACATTAACATATGAAATAAAAATCTCAAAACCAAATATCATCAAAATGAAGTTAAAAAAAATCAAAGTGAACTGTGTAATCTATGTTCCAAAAAATGGAATCCATATATTACATTAAAATTATATTTAATTTCTCCAAAAAGGCACATGACCTTCATATAAAAATGGGAAACTCATTCACAATAAATTTTCATTATCACAACAATAGTTCTTATTTTATATTAAACTTACCAATCTAGTATTAATTGTTTCCAACTATTTGAATGCTATGGTATAAACTTTAATAATCTAAAACATTATATCTAGTGTTAAACAATTTTTATCCAACTATGAGATAAAAAATCTAATGTAACATGTATTTATTATTATTTTGTAGATAACATTATCATGATACATGATCCTTACCCAATTACAATTAGACATGGGAATTTATTATTATGTAAGCAAGCAAAACATAATCTTTGTGATCATTATAAAACTATACCACCTGATTAAAAACATGCATCTTCTTTAATTCATTAGAATATTACTCAATTATTTCTTCCATTACATTCTTTATAGATTTCAACATACTACTCCAAGAATAAAAACATTCTCAAAAATTAAACCATATATATCAGAAAATATATAAAATCAAGGTTCAATCAGCTATCACAGTATAATGCACGTCAACATGATATCAGTAACCAATAAAATATTAATCTTGTTAAATCAATATTTGTTTAATTATAAAACCATCCCAAGGGATAATCCCTAATAATCATTTAATTTTCATTTCAATAAGTGTGAAAAAATTAATCACATAGCTAGAAAGTGTCAATCTTCTTCACATAATATTGGACCAACATCACATATCATGATCACCTCTCCAAAAAAAAGTTTAATCCCTCTAAAAAAACTATAACACCACCAAACCAGTATAAAACTAGAACAAATATGTTAAACGATAGAAAAAAACATCCATCACTTAGAATGAATATGTGGGAGGATTTAGATTGAATAATAATAAGTGAAAAATAGTAATATGTACCTAATATTACCATGTATTAAAAAAAATTACTAATAACTAATCCCTATTAAACAGATTATCAAAAGCCCGAAGAGGGGGTCATTGGACAAATGAAATTTGGGAGAAAGTCTATAAGTATTAACAAAACCTAAGGTGCCAAAACATATATTGGTGCACTGCATAACATATATTCATGACAAGAACCCCTTTCACATAATTAATGTATCTGGTATTATGTCTATAGAAATATCTATCAATGTAGACTGTTCAACCAAAAATTAAATCACATCATGTATGTACATAATGAACCTACTCCAAAAAATCCATGGTTGGATTTCAGGTCATTAATCAGGTATCACCCATGATGAGAGCCCCACATTATATATATAAACCCATTACATGTTCTGAATTCCTCTTACTTCTATTATTTTGTATAGAAACATCTCTAACCCTACTCTAGTCCTCCTTCAAGAACCACATGTTTTGAAAACATGAATATTTTTAGACTATATGAATATATTCCCTTACATACTAGGATCACATAATGTTTATGTAGTCTCACAAAAATGGATTTGAGTTCCTTGTTTAGGCTGAGCACCACAAACAATCCTTAGATGAATTGTTTGACAAAAAATGAAATACATAATATTATAGACATTCTTCATACATATGTTTTGGACTTTCAAGGAGTTTGATATATCCATTTAGGGATGGTTGATATTACATATATTAATAGATACCAATTTTATAATAATATTAAACTCATTAAGGATTTAGATGTCCAAAATTATAAATATAATATATTTTGGATTGGTATCGGTGAATCTCACCTAGTAGGATCAATTTGGTTCTAATAGATAATGGAGAAGATATCTTGGTTTTATAAAATGTCAGTTGTGTATTAGAGATATTATAAATATTATTTTTAATTTAATTTATGTCTTTTAGAGTAATCATATGGTGACCATGTGTACCTGAGATTCTTTCCTTGATGTCTTTATTGACATCTTTGAAAATAAGGGTTATTGGCCCCAATATATGTTAGGTCATTAGAGGTTGTTGATTGAATTGGAAAGGCGGGGTAAAATGTTTTATTTCCACCACATATGAATTCAATCCATGACATGTTTCATGATTCATATATCAAGAATTAACTATATAACCCATATCTTATATCGATTTGGGAAGACCATGATGTGGAACATGATATGTTTGTAACTAAATATAAATTTCATATTATTGATTCTCAAGTGACTATGATGAATAATAATTTTGTTTATTTGGAATATTTTATTTATCAAGATGGATTGAATTTTCATGAAATGTGCAAGAATTTGATGATGATGATAGACTAGTGCATGCATATATTATTTGAATAGTTTTTAGAAAAAATAATTTAGGGGGTGAAAAGAATTATGATGTGAATCATTTAACATTATAAAATGTTTTTATATGTACGAACTTTTATTTAAATTTTGAATTTGAATTCCATGTAGATTAATAGATTCTAGTACATATTTATTACATTAAATTATTATATTTGTAGTTTTTTTCTTACATGAGAGTTTGGGAGGTGTCCCAAAAGTTTAGAACGACAGTGGAAATGGTCTTATATCTATAAAAGATATATTTGGTCTACTAAATCACTCTTGGTAGCCATTGATTTTCTCATGGCATGATGGATGGTTGGAGGTACTATAAGAACTCCACTGGTGAGGTGGTGGGGAATCGAGTTGTACATGCGTTCTTCCTAGAACCAATATCTAGCTAGTTGAAGCATGATATTTGGTTTTATCACCCATTAACATGTTTATGTTATGATCAGTATGATTATTCCATATCCCAAAACATATATTTTTTATTTCTTTAATCACTACCCCAGAACCTAATTATACCCCATACAAATTTGGAGTCTATTTGATTTGAATTTTGTCCATCCCACAATGATTCTTCATAGATCAAAGTGTTTATTGAAGCATAAATTCTCTTATGGAATGTGTACCCATGATTCAATAGTGAATTCAAAATTTCTTATGTCTATCATTCTTCAAGGGATTTGAATCATTATTCCCTTGATAGATATTGATAAATATTTTTGAATTGAAATTCTTGGATCCCCTTAAGGGTGATTTTTCCCTTCATCCCCCATTTTTAGATCCCTTGTTTGGTGGTTGATGATACAATGAATTGAGGTAGGTTGTTTAATTATGTACTCCCAATCAATTGGAACCAATTTTTTCATCATCTCTATCATTGTATTTTGAAATAATGTTTTCAGTATTGTTCAAATATTTATCATTGAAATGAATTATTTTAAGAATGACATTTATAATGATTCTAGATAACTAAATCAATGAATGATTTTATATATATTGTCTAATTTTTTTAAGGGTATTTTTTTTGGAAGAAAACTATTTTATTTTTTTCCATTTAAAATCCAATAAAATCTATGAAACATGATTTGGGGATACATGAAAGATGAATGATGAACTGAAATGAGATTATTTTTTTTATAAATGATTTGTATCTTTAAATAATATAATATTCTAGGATTATTTTCGTGTAGTCCAACCGAAGATACATAGTCATATATTTTGACAACATATCCATTAATTGATGTTGATGACAAAATCTAGTCAATGATTCAGGCAGAGCGTTCATTATTTACGGAGGTATATTATTCCCCTTAGGAATGTTATACTTGGAAGTGTACACCCAAAGATCTATATTTCCATAACTTGTGTTAGGATCCCTATTATTAGATATAAATAGTAAGTGTTATTTTACAATTATACAATGATTTAAAATTAATTTCAAATTCCAATATTTATAAAATGATTTATTCATTCTTTTTTTAGGTTTATATGCTATTAAATAACTCTTTATTATTAATTTTGTTTTATAATTAAAAATTCCATTAAATGTATTTGAAAATTATGTTTTTTATGAAAATTGAATAAGATATTCATGACACATTTTATTTTAATCATAGAATATTTAATTTAATTGATATGGATTACATAAAAAATGTATTTGTGAGATAATACTAGCATTTTGTCTCTCACACACAACATATTCCATTTGGTTTATATAGAATTTATTTTACCATGTCCATGAAAACATAAATAAAAGCTTGGATTGGGTGGGTGTTCATGATTGTCAGACCATGGGAGTTGGTGGTGAAAAGAAGGTCCATGATATATATATGTGGATATCACGGTGGTGATTTTTTAATTGTTAACGTGATGTTGTAGAATGATGATCTATTATGGAATTAATAGTATTTATATATTTAATATTCTATCTTACTGATTATTTACTGATTATTATCCACTAATTTTGATTTTTATTTTCTTTTAGTGGTAAAAATAGTTTCCATTCATTGTTTCATAATGCTCACACACTGATAAACAACCAAGGGGGATTGAAAATTCCAATTATAATATGATAGGGTTGATTTATGTGCATAGTTAGAAGATTATTTAGGTTTATCCATGATAGGTTCTTGTGTAGAATCAATGATCACGTCCCATTTATTATACATGTTGATCAAGTAAAATATTTAGTTATAAAAATTCATTCGAAAATATATATAATATAGTGTAAAAAAATTTCTCATTCGAATATATGAATTTTTTATAAAGAGTATTGAAATTATCTCTGTGTCACTACTTAATTATTCATCATCATTTAAAGGTGAACAAAAATGAATAATTAAATAACTAAAATATATATGTAAATTATTACTAAATGAAAAAATTAGAAAAATTTTATTGTTTTTAATGGTTTTCACAACCTATTATGAAATGGTTAGTTATAAATCTTATTAAAATATAATCTTTACAAATTAATGAAATATAACACTTTTTTAATTATTGAATTACTATGTTTCAATTATGTAGGGTGTGTTTGAAAAAAGATATAACACACCCATTATTGATGTATCGTTATACTAAATATAACCATAGAAATATACCTTACAATTTACCCACAACACAATAGAACCACACTATATTTGTAAAACATTTTAACCTAAAAATACATCCTTATACAAAGTTACTTGAAATTATTGTGTCTTTGAATAATGTCATTCGTAAAATATCCATAATATATTGATGTATAATTGAATCTTAATGAATATTAGAAATATGATATTCGGATATCATGTTATTATTTTACATGAGACTTATATAAATTGATAAACACTTACAAAAATTCTCTAATTTAATTTTCCATCCATTTAATTGAAAACTCATTATGAAAATTAGAATGTATCTAATAAAATGTAATGAATTATTAATTTACAATGAACAAATAAAATATTTTAGTAGTAAATGTAAATAAAAATTCAATGATGGAACAACATATCAGATCACCCATTATAAAATCTAATTTAGTATCAATTAAAAAAAATTTAGATGGAAGTTCCACCATGTTGTATCATTAGTATACTTTGAATCATGACATTTTTAGTTAATAACCTTGATTTTCATATTTTTATTATAATACATATATTAATACACAGTGATCTCAAACTCGCTGATGCATTATATATGCATTGTATTTTGAAAAATATGATATTTTCCATTATTTTGGAAATATAATATGAAATTTAATAGCATCTTCTAAACAACATTAACACATCATCACCACCCAAAATAATATGTATTTACCAAGTTATAAATTCATGAAAAATAATATGATCCTTATGTGAAAACTAAAATTCTCCGAAATTTTTGATATAATGGTTCTAAAATATCTAAATAAATTCTAGCCCTCTAAAGACATAACTCTGTTAATATATTGATATTTTGATATCAGGTCATAGAATCTACCCTCATATGATAATTATAATCATCCATAAATCATGTAAGGAAAAATCCTAAATAATTAAATATTTTTGTTACTATAAACAATAATTCAATTTCATACATACCCAAGGATATTTTAGGTTTACAGTTTTTTGAGAGTCAGATCATTACATCCACATAACAATCACACATATTTCACAATGTATAGTTCTACATAGTAAAAATATTACCAATGATGTAAAATTTTATTGAGAAATATTTTTTTTCTTGAGATATATTCATAATTTTTATATTCACCTCATCATTGTCCCTACACAACACAAAACCTAGTGAAGAATATTTTAAAATTTTTGAGATTAAAAAATAACCCGTAAGAGAGATAAAATGATATAAATAATGTGTGAGTTCATGAATACCAATATAAAGTTACCTTACATAATATAAACATTTGTCTAAAAATATAAATTTTCATACCTATCATATGAACCTCTCTTCCCAAATATTTCCAAAAAACATATCCTATGAACAATTAAAGGAGAAACTAGAACATAAAAAGTTTTCAATGAAATCATAAAACAATTAATTTTTTTTAAAAAAGTTGAATATTTCAACTAGAGAAAGTAGAATATAAATTATTTTCGATTTGAAATCATATTATTTCCAAAAAACATTGAATTTGTTTTTAAATCATCTATGTAACATGATGCATCATTTTTAAATCATACTTTCTTACACATGGAATAAAACTCACGTTTATACATAGAGTAACTATCAATGTTTGACTTAAAATAACCATCAATATTATAAATGGAATACCCATTATTGTATATTCCCATATTATCTTTGGAGAAGAAAAATCAGTTAAATCCATCACATTACACAATGCATTGGAGAGTCATTTTTGGTTCAACCTCCTTTTGTTTATAACAGAACCACACATCCACATAAACTAAACCCATGAACCATAATATATATATGGTATACATGGATTAAACATCATACTAAATAATAAGATAAATAAATTTTTTTTTAATATTAATATAAATAACCTTATTAATCGTTAAATAATTCTTTAGTAAAATAACCATTCCATTTGAAATCACATATTTTAAAAAACAGTGCTCTAATATATATAAACATTCTTTGAAAAGAATCATGTAAAAATATAAAAAATGATTCGATGTAATAAATAGTCTTTAAGGGTGGAAATATGTTCATCATATACTGGTAAAAACAATATTCCTTTCTTACTTTTGTCAAAAAAATTATAATGCAGCACTTTTTGAAAAGGAATAAAATATTCATCACAAACTATTTGGTAAAAAATAAACTTGGGTAAAAATGAGTTTTTGAGAATCAATCAATAAGTAAAAAAATGATATTTATGTGATATTTTGGAAAATATTATATGGATGTGGATTAAAAATAATGTTTTAATGGATATTTTAATAATAATTTTTGAAATAATATCCCTTATATTGTGTATGACTCATCATGCATGTTATTTATTATCCAAAACAATAACCATAGGGTAATTTTTAATTTCATCAATATTTTTTTTAATTAATTTAAATTTAGGCCTCACCTTGATATATTTATTTACATAATAAGTTATATTGATAAAGAATATTTTGATGATATAATGTTTGTATGTCTAAAATTATAGAAGTATATTGACTATGATCAAATATGACATTAATTCATCATTATATGTATAATATTCATGAAATAATTATCATTTTAAAAATCAATTATAATATTAAATATGACTATAAAATATATTTAAAAAAATTAACAATTTAAAAATCATGGAAGTTGTAGACCGTACAAATACATGAGTAATGTTTCCATTTTTTAATGATCATTATGGAATAAAATAAATAATTATTTCATATTTCTAGATTTATCATAAAATCTGAAATATAATACAAATTCTTTATATATACATCTGTAGATCATATATGTGATGTGGTGATGAATAATGAATCACATCGCTTCATGGGGGTGGTAGAATACTCATATTCTCGAACTACATTATCATTTTTATGTTAATAGAAATGTATAAAGGAAAATAATATATTATATTTTTTGTGTAATGTTAATTATGATAATAATATCATATTTAAAAACGAATTTCCACATTATAATGTATCTTTAGATATGGATGTGGAAAAAATTACATTGGGTTTTGAGGTGGAATTCATCTATATACATGAATGATGAATTTCATTCCCAATTTAAAGAATTTATAGATCAATATTGTGTATTATATTAATTAAGTAATATATCAGTATTATTAGGGTAATGGTGCAATGATATTATCCTTGTTTAATCATGTTTTAAGGAGGTGGAAAAAGAAATAAATCAGAAACACGTGGTTTAAATCTATACCTCTTCTTTGGAAAAATATACTTCTTATTAACACCTTAATCCATATTAGGTTGTTATTATATCGAAAACATTCTTTTCGGATTTAGGGAGGGATTATAGGAAGGGATTTAGGTATATACTAGTTGAACCGACTGTTATTTCATATATTTCCAAATGAATATAATAAATTATATCTTTTATGATAGGGTTGGTGGACTCTTGGATCTTCAAAAAAATATTAAATTTAATATAAATTTATTTATTATTCTAAATGTCTCATAAAATTATTTATTTAAAAATTTGGATGATTCTATGTTATAATAATATTGTTGAATAAATATTATACATGTTTTGATCAAATAAATACCATTATCTTTTGGCTTCTACACTACATTTACCGCTTTCACATCTCCCATGATTAGAAGTGTGTTTAATCATTGAGGGTTAATATATGAACTATTAATTGAAACATTTACATTAATGGACTATAGTTGATATTATAATCCATATAAAAATAACCCACTAATATATATAAATTTTAAGATTTATATATCAATTAATTAAATAAAATTGAATATAACATATCATTAATGTTATCTTTTATAACTAATCCTCACATCTTTTTAATAAAATCAAGAAAAATTTTACAGTCTGTAGTTTTTTAAAAAATCCATAATATTTTATTTTTGTCTTTAATTTTTTGGGATGAAATTAATTATCTAAAATTATATTAAATTTATTATTTCTAATATCATATATTTGTTTTCTCCATTAATTAAATTAATGTTGTGTTAGCATTGTGAAATAATTTATAGTATATATTAATTCAATAAAATTTAAAAAATTTACCATGATGATTTTAACTTTTTTATATTCAAAATGACTTATTATAATAAAAAATGTCATATAGTTAACTCTATGATAAATATATTATAGTTATTAAAACTAAGGTTGTGTTATTTTATACTTCTAAATAAATAATACATTAAAAATGCAATAATCACACCAAAATGAGAAATATGACATGTAATATAATTTTAAATTTGTATGGATTAAATTTAATCACATGGTAATATTAATGAATGTATTATGGTAATTTAATAATTCTTTTCATTTCAATTTTATCTTTAGTAGAGTTACCCTTTATCATGGTAACAAAAATCTGTAAGGTTACTATATATATTGACAAAAAATTAAAAGAGTCTTATTTTACATGTTTGGAACCACTACTTTAGAATATGGAGTCTATTTCAAAAAAAAATTAGATAAGCAAAATGATTAATTTTATTTTATATTAAATCAAAAAATATTATGAGAAATATTTTAAAAAAAATTATATTTTAAAATGTTAAATATTTTTAATACTAAATTTAAAAATAAAGTCTAATTAAAAATCCATAATTGGATTATTTTATGTAAATATTAACTAAATTTGTTTTAAATATATTCTGAAATTTACTCTTAAATTGTAAATAACATTTAAAGAAATTTTTTTCAATATGAATCATTATTTTAAAAATTCACTGAAAAATAATTTTCATAAGAGTAATACAAAAATTTCACCCAACAGAATATTTAAAATAATGATTTTGAAAATGATTTTTATTTCATCAAATTAGTTTTTTTATAGATATACAAATTAAAATTAATATTAACTCATATATGAAAGAAATCCAATTTATTGTTGAATAAAATGTCTTTAATAAAAATCATATTCGTATACTGAAAGCATTAATTACTAAATTAATAATGAGTAGGGTAATTATAAATTTCATAATTAATGTAATATTATTCATTCTCATAAATTCCATGGTCATATTATAATGGTTGGTTTTAAATAATAGTATTTCATTGTTTGTTTAATATCAGTGTTGTGTATCTTGTTAGCTACTGAAAAAAGTATTTCCATTTAAAATATCAGGATATTATATTCCACCATTTAAGAAATTGTTTCCTCAAAATTTTTACTCACATTTTGTAGGTAGGGTCCATTTTTAAAAAAAAACTTTATAGAATAACCAAATAATAATAATAGTTAATAAAAAATCCTCCTAAAATGAGAGAGAGAGAGATGTATGAAGGTAAACTAGAATAACATATAATTGGATTCCCAGTATGTGAAATTAAATTATAACTATGAACATGGAAATGGAAGAGAATAGAAACCTCCAAGGATTTAAATATATTGATAAAGAACAAGGAATTTATAAATTTAACTATATAAACAATTACTCTGTGCCCATTTAAAATGCATGTGATTTCATTGTAAAAAATGAAGAAAATAAACTTTTTATTCCAACATACCATTTAGAGAGTTAAGAAATTCCTTTATCATCCACACTAATATAATATAGAAAATATTAAAACAAGTCATTAATAATTTCATATTTTAATCAACTTCTACCATAAATATATCATTTTGATCCTAATGAGTATTATTGAAGATTTATTTTTTATTCATTAATACGTACAATCAACTTTTAATGGATCACATAAAACAAAAAAAAATCAACTATATATTAATCCGTTATTTATACATTTGACATGAAAATTTTGATATGACAAGATAAGATAATTCTAAAAAGGAATACACCTTTATATGAAGAAAAACTATTTTAATTTATAAAAGTTAATATTAGTATCCAAATATCAATATAGATTAGTCTATAATAATATTTCATTACAATTAAATAAAATTATTTCAATCAAATATTGAAACCAATAATTAATATTTGTATGATCAAATATTCATCCAAGAAAAATTTAATATATATCTCCAAATTGCATCAATCACAGTTAATGTCTCATTCCATAATGTATATAACCAAATCATATAAGACCCAACATTGATAATAATTTATAAAAATAAAAAAAATCACAAAACAATGACATATAAAAAATATAATAATCTAAAATATAATAAAAGCTTTATTCATCAAATTAAATCCTAGAATACTTTTATACCTTAATCCTATAAGGTTCCAAAAATAGTAACATATATCAAAATATCATTCTTTACATAATAAAAAAATAAATTTTAAATATCATGGTTATCTATATGATAATTTTTTCCCCAAAAATTAACTTAACCATTATTTGTTAGAATAAATAAATAAATAAATAAATTTCAAAATTATGAGGACATCATGTAGGATGGAGATAGTTAGGCACCATTACAGCCCTTTGATTGTGGGTCCAAGCCCCAGGAAGTTACTAAATATGATGGGTTATCACTTAGCCTATGGGTTGTAAAATCTATAAATCCTTTTTAATAGAAACATTTTAAAAATCCCACAAATGTGACAAACATCCTAAAAATTAATATTCATATATTTAATTAAAATTATAATTTTAACTTCAATGGTTACCTCATGAATTTCATTTTTTGTCCCAAGGAATGCAAAGAAACATAATAATCTAAAAAATTATCTAAAAATCATAAAGGACTTCTAAAACATTAATTTTGTCTTCAAAAATGAAATGGTAATTTATTTTTAAATATTTTTTTAGAAAGATAAACTATATGGTTACATATAATTCAGAAATAAAAATCTCCCAATTTACTTCCATTATATAAATCATCAAAATAGTAAAAATATTCTGATCAGCCTTAAAAATATTATTGAATCCCTATATGAAGACATATAAATCATTCAATGTTATTCTTAAATATTTATCTAATATTATCTATCTTATTCCATTAATATTATACCAACAAAAAATTTGGTTCATGCCACAATATTTAATACTATGAGAATAAAGGCAATGAAATAATATTTACCCTGTATATTTTATATGGAGTTTCCTTATATTAAAAAATAATGACATTAAGAATTTCCCAACAATCATCTATATGATATGGATGATCCCATTCATGATCTTTCCCCTAGATCATCAATTTTCATAATGACCATTCTCCCTACATATAAAATGTTCAATTGATATATCATGATGAAATTGTTTCCACTTTATAGATTTAACTGAGAAATTATTTTTTTACTTGGAATAGTATTTAGTTAGGACCTCCTTTACCACACATAAAATATCATTCTATTTTTAGGCATTATCTTGGGTGCTTGAGGGATTTTTATTAACACAAATTTAATTGAATGTGTTTACACTTGTGATAAGTATCACCTAATCAACCTTGGGTATTTAATTCTCTCTTATTTGAATCATTGTGAATCTCACAAATGTTCTGGTTTCTAATCACTGTTCCTGATAGCCGGTAAAATAAAATCATTATTTCTTACTATGGAGCCCCTTCAATTCAATTGATTATTCAGTCAAAAACCCTATTTTCATTCACATCCATTATTACTTTGGTTCATGGTTAATCTTTCAATTTAATAAATCAAATATAGTTAGTGTGATAATATAAACATAATCACATTAAACGTTCTTATAAGGAGTATAAACACTAAATATCCTTAACCATTTTATACAAAATAACTATACTTTTCCCTAAAAGAAAATAATTTACAGTTACTGATTATTTTTATCTTATGCTAAAATTACATTCTTATATCTAATGTTTTCTAATCCCTAATGTAATACAAATAGTAAGGACCCCACCTTAAACATTATATATTATTGTGACTATAAACTAGATTTCCATTTATTTTATTCCTAATTATCTTTTAATTTTATTGTTTATTAGAGGTAGGTAATCAATTCTACATCAAAACCCCACATAATAAAAAGTGGAAACCTCAAAATGGGATCCATTTTCTTTAAAATACATTTAAAAATAAATATGATTTCATTTCAGGAAACATATTATCAAATTTGATCACAACCTCATCCTTATCAATAATCCATAAACTCTACAAATGTTTTTTTAAATGTGGGATGAGCATGAAATATTAGTAAGGGACATAGAAAAAAATAAAGATGGTGTTAGTCCATAAATGTTTATAAAATATTTCATTTTAAAAATAAAATTGTTGGCATAAAATAAAAAATATATTATCCATTATATTATTATCTCTAATGAGATGTTTTTTTTAAACATATAATAATAAATGTTAATAAAAAAACTCTTAAATGTTTCTATGAAATCATGAAAGCCTGAAAATTAATTTTTCTCAAAGTTATGTCTTAAAAAATTATGAAGTATCATATTTTTTCCATTTAATTTTTAAATAAAAATATTTTATTAAAATTAGATAGAAAACATAGATAAATCATGTAGGATCATGATATATCATAGATAAATCATATAGGTAGCATGCAACATCATTTTCATATCATTCATACATTATCATAGAATAACCATTAAAGTTAATGTTTGAATAACCATATATGTTACACTATAAATAACCATCATTTTCATACTCAATATAACAATCAAAGAGTATTCCAATAATATATTATCAAAATCATAATCATTTAACTTTTTTTATTTACTCAATACATTCAAGAACTAAAATGGTATCACCCACTCTGATTTTATAATGTAATCAACCACCATAATAATAAATTACTTATATACATAAAAAAATAAATTAAATACAACATTAATTACATAACAAAAATCTATTCAATTAAAATGTTTTTTTCATAGATTTATAGAAATACAATTAATAATTTTCATAAACTTATTTTGGAAAATAAAATTTCTATTTTAAATATAATAATTTTAAAAATGTACTCACATATAAATGAAAAATATTCTATTGAAAATAACCTTTTAAATTTTAAAGTAATATTCAATGAAAAAATTATTTAGGACTATTTTAAAATTCATTTTTATTGTGTATGTTTAGAAAAACTTTCAACCCATAATTAGTTTCGAGAAATTCACAATTCACCTATTATGAAAATTGAAAAACTTTCAATTAAAATTATATTTTGTAAAAATTAAATAATGGAAAAAAATTATTTAATGAAATAATGGAGATTATTGAAAAAAATCATCAAATAATTTTTATAAAAGAATCATATGGATATGGATTAATGACAGAGTGTTTATATAGTCATTAAAAAATATTTTAAAAATTTATCACTTAACATGTGTCTGACCCATCATATTTATTATTTATTTTTGACAAATAATAAAATTAGTGTACTTTATTGCCCCCTTATATTTTTTTGTAATATTATTATTCCCCTTATTATATCTCTTACATTGATATATTTATTTACTTAAACAACTAAACTCAAGTTATACATTTTCATTATATTTAGTTCGTAATTCAAAAAATGACTTAGGTATGCTTAATGTGATCAGTTCTGTTAGTATTTTATAATCTCCATAGTAATAATGATTACATAAAAAATACATAATATATATAAATTATAATTTTTAATCCAAAAATGAAATATGATTATGAAAAAATGAACTATGTTACAATCATGGAGAGGGTGGGTGGTACAATCACATGACTAACATTTAAATTTTTTAATAATCATTATAGAATTAATTTATGTATTATTTTATATTTTATAAATTATAAAAATATTAATAATATCATATTAATTCTTTAATCAAATTTCTTTATATCATCCATGTGTGGTTATGAAAAATGAAGCACATCTCTTTGTGAAGGTGGTAGTCTATATATATAGAAGAACGACCTTACCATTATTCTATAAAATAAAAGATAATAATATAAATGATATATTATCTTAATATAAGGATATATATGTTATTAATGTAATATATAAAAATTAATTACATCATTATAACATGTATTGAAAGATTTTGATATAAAACGGAATGCATTGTTTTGCAAGGCAATTGTTCAATATACGCTCGAATGATTAATTCTTTTTTCATTTGATGGATGTTGGAGATAAATATAGGTTATTTTATTAATATAATAAGATCTATGTATAATTATTGTGTTTTTAATATATTTAATCATGGTTGAATAATATTTGATGGCATTTAGGGTAAAAAAACAAGAACATGCAGTTAAAACAATACATCTTCATTGAAAAATGTCATTTTCAAAACACCTTTATCCCAATAAGTTTGGTATTATTCCAAAAGGAGGCCTATAGAATTTTAGGATTATTTTTAGTATTTTATTTTTGATTTTATTTTATAAAAAATGTTCTTTTATGTTTTATGACACAAGAATAAGAAATTTCCTTCTATAAGAGAGGTAGGGGGACTATTCGAATTTCACAAAATAATAAATTAATATAAAATAATTTTAAAATTTTAATTTCACCAAAACAAACCTACACTTAACATAATATATTTATGGGTATAAATAATTCAATTTAATAATAATTATAATTTTTCTTTACATCTTATCACTTATACTTCTTTTTAACGCCTCGTTATCCTTTTCATAGTTATGATTGCAACAAATATTTTTACTATATGAGGGTCACTTTATTTATAATAAATAGAAAGAAAATGTACATATTTAATATAGATCATATTATCAATCATTTCATATTAAATTTATACAATTATTCTATTTTTAATAATGTGATATCTTTTGTAATATATTATTTATCACAATATATCCTTAATGTATGAACTATTTCTCAAATTCATTTTAATAACATCATGACAACATGTAACAGTAGAAGTAAATATAAAAATACATCCAAAACATGTCATGTAAATAAAAAATATTCTTGTATGAATTTAGTTATTTAAAATTATATTAATTTTAGTATTTTATGATCATTTGTTTGATTATTAAATTAACACATTAATTGCTACATCAATGCTGGGTAAGAATTTAAAGAATGTATTTCATCACGAAAAATTAAAAATAAATTTTTGAAATGAATATAAATATTTTATATTTAAAATTAGTTTTTATAAATGAACATATCCTCTAGATAACCCAATTCAAAATATATTATATTTATTAAAAACATGAGTGTGAAATTTTTGATATTTTATAAATAAAAGATAATAATCGTTATAATCAAAACTAAATAGAAAAAAAGCATTAAAACTGAATGATATATGATTATTTAAATTAAAGGACACAAAAAATTGCAAGAAGGCATGTTTTCTCGTCATTTTATAATCCATATCATTTAATTTTTAACTATAAATATATAACTTACCATGTACCATGGAAATATAAATTAGTTGGGTTAATATAGATATTAACCAAAAATAAAAGTACCCTAATAAAAAAATTTACTCACGAATACCAATTATGAAAATAATTTTTCACATTTCAATTAAAATACATTTGAGAATTTAATTTAAAATAAAACATGAAAACATTGAAGAAAATATTTTTTTTTTCAGAAATATGAATTTTTAAATATTATAAACTAATTCATCGATTGGTCATTCATGAGACATCAAATATTATATGACCAAAATTAATCTAATGGAATTATAAATACCCTATATGAAACCGAATGTGATATGAAACATAAAAGTATAAAAAAATTAGTTGATTTTAAATATAATAAACTCATAATAAAAAAATTGAATAATGGGATATTTATTTAATTATCAACACACATAAAATATATATAATTGAATTATGAGGAAAAGTCCACATAGATATTCTCTTCCAATTTTATAAATAATAAACATTAATATATCTCTTTATTTTCGTAATATGAAAAAGATAATCAATTTAAGATTATATCATGAAAAAAATTCAATAAATAGAAGGTTATATATCAAAAAATAACAATAGTCATACACTATTACCAATACTAATATACCCTAATGATAAACAGTCAGCAACAGTAAAAAATAATAATTCTAGAAGTCAACTACAATGTTTCAATAGTAAACAATACTAATTATGTAAAACATAATATTTTTTAAATCATTATATATATATAAATAAAAAAACTCCACATAAAATTTGGGATAATTAAAAAATACCTAAAACCCACTAAATAAAATCATTTTTTCAAATGACAAGGAATTAAAAACTCGATTATATTATCCCCTTTTAAAAAAATATAAGGATACCCAAAAATATAATTATTTTAAATGAATAAAAAATTATATGAAATGAATTAAATAAATCAAAAGATAATAATAATAAAATAAACTAAAATTAAGCCAATTATAAATAAATTATCACTAGACCAAAATGATAACTGAAAATTATTTTAATTCTAGTATATGAGTATATCAGTTTATAATAATTATCCATGCTAGCCAGAATTAAATTAAATATTATGTCATATAAAAAATATTAGGTGTATCTATATTTGAATATAATGCCTTTGGAACCCATGTTGCAGAAGGGTTATTAGATGTATCATTGAAAAATATTACATAGAAATTACTTATTCTCTCAACGAGATTGGTCAAGATGTAAAAAATACTCACCTGCATAGTAGAAAAATGATCAACACTAGAAATAGTTAGCAATATAAATTACATCATTTTTACCTTTTGAAAATCATTACTTATAAAAAAGGATTTTACAATATATTAAATAGAGTTTTTTTTCATCCTTATTATTATGATATTTTTCAATCTCAGAAAATCATATAGGAATTTAATTTGAACAGAAAATTTTTCACAATCATCGACTAATAATTATATTTAATCAATTAACATACCTCTATCATTCATTACTTAATTAAGTTCATCGTACACATTTTTATTTTTTTAGAAGAAATATTATTTTACCACTCATTCATTTCCTTGTGATTCTTGTTTCACTCTATAAGATTCATAATGATTTGAATGAAATATAATTATTCTTATTTACAAAAATATTAGGACTTGTATTTACATTCATGTAATAATCACTAATGGATACTAAAATATTTATTAACTCTGTATTATTCCATGTTAAATAATTTAGAAAATGCACATTTCATCTAGAATAAATGTATGAATCATACCACTATCTAGAATCAATGTTTGAATCATAGCTGGAAATATACTATACAATTTTTTCCCATAAAAAAATATTAAAATATCCCTTCCCACATACAGAACCACTTCATGACTATTGATAATCTATAATTAACCATGAATCCGTGGTTCTATTATACTTTATTTTCAACTTATTTTATCGGAAGATAAATTTAACATATATTTTCATGGTATATGTGTCTTTTGTTTATCAATAATAACATCTAATTTGAAAATTACTCCAATTATGATGTATTAAATTTTTTTGCCTTTAGGATCATCTTTTTCTAAAAATTATTTTTTCAATTATTGACCAAGTCACCATCTTAATGTCTTCGTAAAATCCTTTCATAATTTTAGTTAGCTTCTTCTACTCACGATTGAGGGAACCAGAAATATCACTATTGAAACAAGATAAATTAATATGTGTCTGTAATTCAATAATCTACAAAGAATAATTAACCTCATTTAAAATAATTTTAATTTCTACATCATGTTGTAAAAGATGAACCAGTATCCATTTCTAGTATATATTCATTGAAATTATTATTTTTCATCAGTTTGGAAGTTATTATAATTTCATTCAAATGTTGTGATAAGGATATTGTTTCGACTATAATTATATTATCCAATATTTCTACATATTCACTAATCCCATTCACAATCCTTGTGATGATATTTATAATTTGACCGAAAATATATAATTTGATACATTGTTTTGTTCGATAAATCACATGAATACATTAATAATTCTATTATTGAACTTATAAATACCATAATGTGAAAATTTCAAAATTCTCAAAATATCACGAGTATCCTTACAAGAAGAAACTTGAATAAATATATGTCAACATATATCACATGTTTTATTCAATATCATATAATTTAGAACATAAATATATGGAATATTCATAGTAACATAATTAAGGCCTTCAAATGGACACTTATAATGGGTCACTAGGGTTGAATGATGCTTAATTATTAACAATTTATGATAAGCTTCAATCATACCAATATGGTGGGCATATTTATTTCCACAAAAACAATTTCCTTCTATAGAATCCTACCATCATTAGACACATAAAATTATATATAAAATGATCTCTCCCTTATACTATAAATTTAATAGTATGGTATGTAAGGAAAATATATCCAAAATATAAATTTCATTTTTACCAATTATAATTTTACACATGATAGAAAAAATAAAAAAGAGGAGGGGATTAATTTTAAATCATAATAAATAAGATCTATTTAATAAAAAAAATAATTTATAATAAATAGTAGATGAGTAATTCAACCATAAGAAAACTTCAGAAAAATGAGAGTTCTCTGTGAAAAACGTAAATTTATATGAATGTTATAACAAGGAACAAATAGTAGTTACGATTAAAAAAGCTCCTAAATATACTATTCACACACTCGATGTTGAAAAACAAGAACATTTACTATGGTGTATATCAATTTTAATGGATAGTAAAATTAATTATATTCATACCTTTTCTCACAAAGACAAACAACCCAGAAACTATATTTTTAAAATATATTATTATAATATAACCACTAACATTTTCAATGGATAATGAGAATCCAATTTCAGTTTTCTATTTTTATTATTTTATAATAAAAAATATTTATTTTAATATAGGATCTATTATGTTTTAGTTGAGTTATTATAACTAAAAAAACATTAAAACATTGAAAAATATATCAAATAAAAATATAAAAATATTAAAATCAAAGAATGTTTTAGATGGGATGTGGGTGTTGAATAAGAGATCCTTGACCCTCTAATATTTATGTAGAACAGGTATATTTAAGTTGTAGAAATACTATTATCTTTTTATAATATAATTGGTTTGAAAAAATATATTTACAACTATAAATATATTTTTTAACATGTATTATAATTCTACACATGTCTCTTTTATACTAATTTGGGAACTTTTGTAAAAGTAATTCAATATTTATTTCCATTTGTATAGTCTCCATGATATATCGGAAAACAATAATTAATGTTAATTTCATATTGATTATTCATTAGTTACCTCAATCCAATGTCACAAAATAGTTAGATAAAAACATATTTAAAAATAACTATCACCTTTATATGGAAAACATGTATAGAGGATTTTTGTATTTCCTTGTTTTGATTATTAAAGATATATTTTCATGTAATAAAAACCTCACATCAGTTCTAAACACATCCTAATAATCATTATAACAATTAATAAATATTTAAAATAAGGTTTTGCATCTATTATAACCACATGTCATTCACAAAAATATATCCATCCACAAAATATTGTATAATCATGTCATATATTGAGTTAACTCCCTATAATATGATTAGGTAATAAAGTGACACAATTAATCTAACAAATTTTATATTAAAATTTATTATCATTACATTATTATTTAGGCATATTAACTGACCCTGAATTATCTTCCTAATAACAATTGATAGTTAATATAACACATTGAAACCACTTAAAACTACATTCTTAGAATATATAATTGATTACCAAACAAATAAACCATGTATAACCATTAATATAATATTAATATATAATTAATTATCAATACATGGATAATAAAGTGTTTCATAATTTCAATTACATTTCACTATATTTCTATCACTCATCGTTCACCTATATTTATTTGGAAACATTATATATCAAGTACTAAAAATATATCATTCCATTGGTAGTATTTTAACCATGATTTCTATACTGAAAGTGAATTTTTAATGTTATAGCATACAAATGACCTCAAAGATTCAATCTAATTGTATTAATGTTTGGGAAATAGCCTCAAAATTTATTCTTTTAAAATAATTTATATGAACTATAGTCTTGGAATTGATATTATCCTTGGACATTAAAATCATCCAATGCATAATATTTTTCATGGCCATGTGTTTATGAGCTAAAACACTTCTACATATGTAGTGAGTGAGCTTACCCAAATAGTGATGTTTAATGAGTTGGATGCAACTTAATACATCATGACATTAACTTTTATGTTTCTATTTCAATATATTATAACAAGTCTATGAATTTATAGAATATATTCTCACAAGAGAATATTAATTTATGATAACTAATTAATTTTCGACTCATTTTTATTTAGATAATTCAATAGTTGATACATATATCTCATATATCCAAATGTAGTATCTGATATAAATTATTCACTCATGATATATAAATCATTACATAAATTAGTATTTGAGAAATATATATAAAACAATTACATCATTTAAATTATTTAAACTATTAGTAAAACATAAAATGTAATATAAAAACCGAAAAAATAATTTTAGAGTTATGTAATTATAAAAACAAATAAAAAATAGCATAAAATTAAGATGAACCATGTGTTTTTGTGGTTGTTTGTGTGGTTATTATTGTAGTTATATAGAGTTAAAGATGTGGTCCATAGTTTTTTTGTAATTTATATGGAAGGATACAAAAATATATAAATAAATAGCATCATTAATGGATTTTTCAATAACATTAGGTCATATAATTATATTAATGAGATAATGAATAAACATTCAGACATATTATATGAGGTAACTGAATTAAAAAAGTTAGATATATGAATAAAGTTGTGGATGAAAATTATCTTATCATTAACTAAATAGAATATCAATAATCTATTTATAAGGTGAGAAAATTTATTAATTTAGAATTTAGATATATATATATTTTTATTTAGGATGTGGTGATACCTAATTATAGTGTTTTTATTATGTTTCTAGCTGTGGTAGAAGTTTTTTTTGCATTTAGTATCGCAATGCTTAGTGGAAATAGAAGTTTTTGAGAATTATATTTAAACCTAGGTTTTGAACATGTGATTATATTATTTACTTTTTCTGTTATGTTATATCTTATATAAACCCACTAGAGATGAGTGGTATCACCCAAGGTTATAAAGCATGACTACTTTTCAAAAAACAATATAAATGTCATTCATAATTATTTTTTATTGTGTTAAATGATTTTAACATCAGTGGATATAATTAATATATAATATAAATTGAACTAACATAATTTTATTTACACATAATATAGCATTACAAAAAAATATACATGAAATAATGTATTTGATTCTATTAGTAATTAAATTCTTTAAAACTTAATAAATAAATATGTAACAAAAAATTGAAAATAGTTATATCATTATTACATGGATTCAAATTTGATCATCTTCATCCATATAAATCAATTATTGTGAAACTAAAACTATAATAAAAATTATTATTAAAAATAATAAATTATTATAAAATACATCATAAAGACCATAGGAATCTGAACTGTGATTTTTTTATATTAAATGTTTAGAATTATACGTATATAGATAAAATACATAATGAATATTACGAAGTAAAAAAATATAATTCTTCGATATAATTTTATTAATTGAATAAAATTAATTTGAAATACAATAGAAATATAAAAAACACAAATTCATTTTATTATGAATTTTTTTTTAAAAGAAATATTTTTTTAAACCTATTAGATTTATATAATAGTTCCAATAAAGAGAAACTGTAATAATGAAATATTAGAAAATGTAAATAAGTTCTATCCATGAAATGAATATGGTATTATAAATAATACTAATTTAACTATTCATGGCCAACTAAAAATCATTATTTAGAAGAATTATTTAATTAATTATTATATTTTTTATTTAAAAGTCATCATAATCACTTTTTGTGTAAGGAGTCGAAAATAAATTTATTTTCTCCAGATATTTATATAAATAATGTAAAATTCATTGAAATTAAATATAATCACTAGAACTGAATGTTTTGAAAATAAAATCATTCAGAAAAATATTTTTGACATTAAAATAATTATATCATTTAAAATTAAAATTTACAATATTTAGAAAAATAATTATATAAAATTAATTCATTAGTTTAAATGAAAACGTTGATATTTTTTTAATGAAATCAATTTTATTTTTTGCATAAAAATAATTAACCAAGGTAAAAATTATGTTACCAAAATATGGGTAAAATTATGTAGAAATGGTTAATACATGTTTTAAAGTCCTCAAATAGTAAGAAAAATATATATAAATTTACTACATGAAGCTATACATTCTGCATATCTATTATTTTATATTTTTTATCCACTTTCATTTTAAAAATAACAATTGTTTATAATAATGAATGACTATTTTTAGAAATTTCCAAAAAAAACACTTATAAAAGCACCTTAGATCTTCCCCAAGAAAAATTATTTTTCTTCAACTATATCATTCAAGGGATTTTATTCCCAATTTAGAAAATCAATAAAAGGTTACTATAGTCTCAATTTTCATCTATTTAGCTATAGTAATTTTAAAGTCTTTTTGAATGATAAGATATTTACACCATCATCCTTAATTTTATAAATGAACCATTCTTTCAATATCTTCATGGTTTTATAAATTAAAATCATTCCTCAATATTTAATAAATTATTTTTATTTTAAAATAATTTGTTTAATAATGTAATGGGTTTTTATAATAATTTTCCTTTCTGTTATTTATATACTATATTCATTAACTATCTTATATATATTTTGTATATACTACCACATTGATGTATTTTAACACAAGATACAAGAAATTAAATGTATTTACCAATATATCATATGTTATCTCTTTCATGAGGATTTGATTAAATATACACCAATTTCATAAAGGTTTCTATTTTATTCCCAATCTGAAATCAAGATTGAATATTATTAAAATACTATTTATCTAGAATGCATTAACTTTTCTTAAATTCTAGATATTTTTTGGGTTTACAAAAATTATTACCATTTATATTCCCTTCAGTATAAATTGCAACCAAAATGATGCATATAAGTGGATCAATATTTTATCCTCCATAAAACATGAATATTTATCCTATACTTATATATTATTGATATTATTTTATACATGTACTCATCTTTATTCTCTGATTTCATAGGGACATTTAATATTAAATATGAATTTATTTAAAAATTTTCTTAAAAACATTATAAAATATTTTGGATAGTGATATTTTTATTGAGTTTAATTTCTTTAGAAAATATTGAAAATGTTATTTCTTTCTATCATATTCAACATGATTTTATTTCAATTATTTTTTCATTTTTATTAACATACTTTGTTTTACATGTTTTTATGGTTTTCCAATGTAATTTTTATACCAATTTTTTAATAAATAAAATTCCATTAAAAATATTTATTTTATAAAAAATATATATGTTATTTAATGTAATTATGAAAAGATCTCGGTTTTTTCCATATATTTAAACAACATTTAATGTTTATTATTATTTATATGAGATATTATATATTAACATAAAGGACTTTGACTCAATATATGTCTCATGATAATTTATTATGAAAGGTATAATTAAAAATAATTTATTTCCATAAGTCAATTTTGTTTTTCTTTAATTATGTTTTTTATGTTCATATGGACCACATATGTATGGTTTATGTTTATGTGTTTTATATTCCCATTATAACCAAACTTATATTTAGTTGATGTTTTATATCTTTTGAGAAAATTACTTTATGCACTGACATGAATGAGAGTATATATGTTCATATAATTATGCATGTGCAAAATTGGAGGATGATTTATCACTTGTTTGTGCATCAAAATGATAACAGGTATCTTTAAAATTTTTTTTGAAAAATATTGATTAGAGTTTGTTAATGTTAGAGTATATAGAAGATTCAAAATAGATTTAGTTATATTTTTGTGCAAGGACAAGATTACATGATTCTTTATTAAGGATTTCTTGTATAGATAAGTTTAATCTTAGATTGTTATCAATGTTATGATTTCATATACTTAATCTTATTCCAAATTTTTTACTTCAAGTTTCATTCATTTATTCTATTCCATAGATCATGATTATATTATAATATATGTAGGCTCTATTTCTATGGTATATGTATGATCTGTTGACATTATATGCTCTTATTCTATTAATTATTGACCACTCTTATGATTTAATGTTTTTTTATCTATTAAATTTACCATGCCCCTGATTTCAATCCTTTTATGATCTAATCCTTTATAACTAATTATTAGTTTTTTATCTTCAAATTTTATTGAGATCAACCATTCATAGGTATCCTATCTATAAGATATAAAGATAAATATTATGTACGACAGGTCTAAAATAGTATCATGTGAATGGAATACTTGTTGGAAATATTTGTGGTGTAATAAAATAAATAATTTTAATTTAATATCCAAAAATAACTATTATTATACGTTTTGGGATTGTGTAAATTTGAATGACTAAAATTTTAAAATATTGTAAATATGTTAAAAATATGTCTACTATGCTTGGGTAATGCCACATGGTACTAAATATAATGTTGTTTTTTTATTTTAGCACTGTATCTAATAATGTGGGTATAGGGAACATGATTATATATTAGATAATGGTTTACTTATTTTAATGGATAAGGTTTCTAAGAAACCTATGACAAATAATTATAATCCAAATGTGATATAAGATGATCATAAAATAACATATGTTGAAATTTATGTGTTATAATTTAGGAAATATTCAGGATGATTTGATTTATCATATGATGGAAAACTATGGATATCATTTGTTGATACTATCACTAAAACTTTTGGCATTATTCAATGGCTAGAACAGGGGTAATTGAGTTAGTAATTAGTATCATTGATAATTGAATGTTTTTACAAATGATAATATAAGTGTGATATGAGAAAAAGTAAAAACCATCATGGTAATTATGTTTAAACATTATAAACTAACCTAAAAGATGTTGATATTCCAAAAAATCCAAAATACCAATGTTATACTAAGTATTTCATGTTGAAATTAAAACCATAATTTATCATATCTTATGATCATATAAATGATGTCTAAGGGATTAACTTGTTATGAGATCTATTTTTTATTTTCTAATTCCCAATAAGTAAACATTATTATTGACTATCTATTTATTGGAAGGTCAACCCAACAAATGGTGGGATATCATAAGGGACACAAATAAATATGAATAAGTAAACATTATAAAAATGCTGGATTCGAATAAAAAATTATAAATAAATATTTTCCTGAACACTTTATACTATTATTGAGAGATAATTTCTTATGCTGATGAAAATAAAAGTTGAATCCATAGGAAATGATAATTAAAACATCAAAAAAACATCATGGTACACTATTTGTTTTATCATTTACATAAATTATAAATAAATATTTATTTATAGGATCCAAACCTTTTCTTAGAAAATAATTATCTATAAGGGACATTGGTGCTATGATGAAATTGATCGATGAGATCTAAATATTGAAATGGAAATTAGAGAGTCCCATTATTATCATAGTATTTAGGACAAGAAGAAAAAAATTGATAATAATGGTTACATAATTAATAATCCTCATTAAGGGAATAATATTAAACTTACATAGACCAAATATATAGGAATAATGATGAAGGAAGTTTCCTTAAAAGAACCCGTTAATTATTCATATTTCAATGACAATGATGTCAATGAGATAGAGATTGAGGTTATATAATGAGTCCATCTAAGGAAATAAATGGGGGTGAATATTAACATAACAGACCACCCATAATAACATTATTCAATTTAAATGAGTATTACATCAGGAAAATAAGTGAAACGAAGAAACAAGGGTTAATGATGAAAATTTAAAATTCAAATATCTTAAGGCATGATATAAAGGTAATGTATATAAAACCACCACAACTGTAGTGGGCCATGGAAATGATATAGCATAAGGTACACTAATCATCAACTATATAATCAAAATTTCTAAATTTTATTCTTATTTTAATCACTCATTTATATATATGATGTTTTTTTATAATCACAAATTCTAAATCTCAATGATTAAATACTATATTATTAGTGAATACCGTTCGTATTGTGGTGATTTCATCTGAATTTTATAGCACCCCATCGATAGTTGTTTTTAGGAATGTGATACTAAAAAATATTTCTATTCTCAAATTAGTGGAATTTGACATGTTTTTAGAATTGGATTGACATTTCCCCATTGAGCTCAAATAAGTTATAGGAAAAAATAAAAAACATTACGTATCACAAATCATCCCATGATTATATATCCAAAAAACCATATTTTTAAATCCATAAAAAAATTAATCACATTATATAGGGTTTGATACCCACTCATGAGAGGTATTTAGTACACATGTTTGGTGAGGAACTCATTATTTAGTTTAAAACAATTTTTAAGAATTATATTCACATTTTTTCTAAAGAATTTGATATTATTATGAAAAATAATGATGTTTATATAAAATTATAAATTATATATAGGTGTTTTCTATCTTAGGGTTTCCATAAACCATTTTCACCAGTGATATATATTTAAAATTAAAAGAATGTGATTTTTTTTTTGTGGGGATGTAAGGCCATAAGATTTAAGACACAATTATTTATCATTATAATATATATGTTTCATCCATAATTATGTTTTATATAAAACTAAAATAAATAATATAGAGTTGTAAGTATGTCTTGTATATTATGATTCAAACTAACTACATTTTATTCACTCAGAATAAAACATAAAATAGAAGTAAATGAAACAATGATTTAGACACCATGGATCATTTCATCTAATGAAAATGAATAAATTGAAAGGAAATAATATATTGAAAATAATAGAATCTCTATAAAAGGAAAACCCTTATATATTATTCAACCAGGGGAATCACTGTTACTGAATTTAAGATGACAATTAAAAAATATAATGAAAGAACAATGCATTTGGTAAAATCTATATTAAAAACAATAGGAATAGGAAGTGTGATTTTTTATATTAAAATATTTTTAATATAATGGATTTTATTTTGTTAATAAATGAATTTTATGACTTTTACTTAAGGGTATGTAATCATTCGTTATAATAATAATGAACATTTTATAAATTTATTATTATAGGTATATATTTCATTCGCATATACATTATTTATATGTTTAAAAATATATTTTTCCTTAAAAAAGTTTATTTGATATTAAATAAATTATTTCTTAATGGAATAAAAATATACAAATAAAATTTTTATAAATTAATTTTATTCTAAAGGAAGTTTTCATATTAAATTTGGATATTAGTTAAACATATTCATTTTAAAAAAATATTTTAATAAAAAATATTGATCAAATGTCATATTATTATTTTAAATAAATATCATCCATGATATAATTAATGAATTATATAAAATAATATATTAATTATTAATGGCTAATGAATAATGTTTTTTTAAACATTTTTATATTATATATTATAAGTTTTTATTTAAAAGTTTAATATCACTTAATTAAATTATTAAATTTAATTATATGTAATATATATTTATAAATTAATTAACTTTTAGTTATGATTTTAAATTGGATAAAATAAAGATAATATCATTTCATTTTGAAAAGATATATTTTCTAAAAAACATTTTTTAAGGGTTTAATTATTTAATTATTCAAAAGATCAATTGGTTTCTTGTAAATTATGAATATAATTAGATTTTAAAATTTTTTAACAAATAGATTGACACTATATTTTTTTTAATTGATATGAAATAAAATTATGAATAATTAATGTTTAAAAAGTAATTTTTATATAAAAATATTTTTGAATAGATATATCATGATTTACTTTAAAAATATATTTCTCATATATATAAATTTCATTTGATTAAAAATATTATAAATTTATTAAAATCACACAAAAATTACGTAATAACTAAAATATAATTTTCCTATGTATAAATATGTTATTGAGATAAATATTGTGTTACCATGGTAAAGAGAAAATGCGGTAAAATTGGTAAAATTAATTGGTAAATATATAATATATCATAAATAATTATTTCTAATTTGTTTTGTTTGTTTTATTAATGGGAAAACACCCTTATTTTCAAAAATTAATATTATTTCTTTTTTAAAATGATAGTTTTATACATTATGAAATAAATATTTATAGAAATTTGACTAAAGGCTCACATATAAAATGGAAAATCTTCAACCCCAGACCAAAGGATTCCTTAATATTTCATATAAGTACATGAATATTTTTCTTATACTAAATCCTTCATAGATTTTTGGATTCATCTGGTCCCGATAAAGAAGCATAAATAATTAATTGTAAATGAATCTATTTCCAGAAGGAGGGAATTCATTAAATTACCAAGTTATTCACCATCTTTTTCAATTATCATCCCATATTAAAATTTTATAAAATATATTATCCAATTTAATGATACTATATTATAATAATTATTCATATAAGATAATGATATCATAATTATAGAAGTAGTCTCTTAATCATTCATTATTATAAAATGTTAGGGTTTGGTTTAGTTCAACCACCTTCTTGAGTGATTTTGTACCAACAACATCATTTACACGAAGAAAAAGAATCAGGTAATTATTTATAGTAATATATGGTATTAATGAATAATATTTTTCATGAAAATCATTATTTATTTTTGAATAAAAAATGAATGGTTGATATTTAATAACATGTTTTTACCCAAAAACATCATGAGGAAACATCATCATTAATTCAATTATAAAAATCTAAAATGATGCTTCGATAAAAAATTAAATAACTAATAAATATTTGTAACACATGGATTCTTGTGTCTCAAATAATATACTAATGATGATTTATTATCAATTCATAATGAATGAAACTATATTATGAAACATTTAAAAAATTATAAAAAATAGTAAAATCTGATGGTGAAAACCAAAAATAACTAACTAATATATATTAAATAACTACTGAGTATAAAAGGTAATATATTGGAATGATTGTATTAATTAATACTTTGAATATGATAACATAAATTATTCATTTGAATAAATAAAATTCATCCATTCTTGGAGTAATGGAATGGGATTTGTATCCCAATTATTCTTCATAGAGATATGTCTTTTATTATCAGGTAATTTTCCATTATATAGTGTACATAATATATAGATATATTATTTTTAAATTTAATGTTTTTTATTTAAGTTACGTAAATTTCCATTTTATGTTGTATATTTTAAGGGATTTAATTTTAATATTCCGAAATCTATATATGGATTTTCTTTTAATCAATTTCTATTCATTGAGTTATAATCAATTTTAACGATTTTTTATGATTTTTTTTTTCATTCATGCAATTTAGTTTTTTATATTAATAGTTTTATCATTATTTTCATGGTTTTAAAAATTTATTTTTATTTTAAACATTGGATACACTATTTTCTTATTATGATTAATGTTATAAAAACTATGGGCATCACCTCCCAATTTTTCATCCATCGATTCATGTTATAAATTCACCAAAAATATTCTTTTGTATGGTTTATATATTTATCCATGTATTAATTTTACAATATCTTTCATATAATTAAATAGATTGAAAAATTCATATGATGTTATTACTTTCATGTGGTATTGATTATATAGTTACCTAAGTCTCCAGGGTTTCATTTCCAATCTAACATTGAGATTAAAACTGATAATATTTATATTTTACTTTTTTGGAATATTTAATGTTTAGTTTATTTAATACACCATAATATTTATTATCATATGGTTTAATATAGATATTAATTATCTAATTATCATTTCACATCACCTTGGTGAACACATTAACTCATAATATGCATGTACGTGGAACCAATATTTTTACTTATTTAACTATGTAATCCTTCTCATCTATGCCTATCCTCGAAATATTAGTCTATTGATATACACATATATATTTCTATAAATTATTATGGTTTTTAAATATTAATAATTAATTTGATTATATCTATTTAAAGTCAAATGTTTCAAATGTTTTCTTCATGATCCATTTTCTATTGAATTGATATTCATTAGAAATTTTTGAAATGAATCATTCCCTAAAATGACTTCAATGTGAATTAATGTTTCTAAATCATCATACATTTTCTAAAAAAATTTATATTCTATAATTTCATTATATTTAAAATTTTCATATATAAAAATTATTTAATAAATTATGTTAATTTGAAATATATGTATTTCAAAAAGTAGAGGAAAATTCCTCTTATTTTACATTGAATTTTTCTAATGAATATTAAAAATTATTTATTATATGTAATCATACTTTAGTGTGACATATGGATCATTAAGGATATAATCTTATGATAACACCAAACTACAATCTCCATATAAATTATTATAATTTATTATGGATTTTTTCATGAAACTCATTTCTTTCACATTGGTTAATTTAGCAATGATGTAATTATTAATTCCTTCTTGGTTATAATGGACTAGGCTGGAGGATTGGGACTAGATCATCTTTCAAAATATACACTTATCCCTGGATTATTGATAAAGAAGTTATACGGGCTATATCCCCCGCCAAAACAGGTCTTGATGACTCCACTATCAGCTACCTCCATTCTGACTAGGGACAAGGGTGGTGTTTAGAAAAGAAGCTTGAATGGTTTAACGAAAGAGATCAAAGAATTATCCTTAGCATTCCCTGGGTACCTGATGCAGGACCTGACCATATATTCTTGATCAATGACATCTTGGGAAACTACATGGTTAGATCCAGTTACAGACTTGCTCATGGAATCCACTCAGTCATCCTGGATAAGGGACCATAAAAATATATTTGGACGCTCAATGTCCCCCAAAATATTTTTCAACTATGCTGGTAGGTTTTTATGGGCACTCTCCTAACAATGAGCATTCTCATTATCGACATATGTCAAGTACTATTTTTTGTCCTTTCTTCGCAAATATTATAGAATCTCTTCTGCATGTTATCATTAACTGCCCAGGAGCTAAGGAAAATTGGAATAAATGGGGCCTGACTTTAATTGCTTCACTAGCATTGGCCTATGACCTTCCCGATCTTCTGACACGTTGGTGCAACTCTCTCTCTTCAAAAAATGTAGGTTCACTTTGCCCTTTGTGTTGGATAATTTTGGTCCGGCGTAACGATAATGTTTTTCATCATGCTCAAAGACCCCCCAAATTCTGGATAGATCGGGCCACTTCTTGCATTGAGGGTTGGAAAGGCCACAATGGACATTCTATGCCGGGTGTTACCCCTCCCATCCTGCTAATTAGAATCCCCCAACGGAAGGGATTTTTATGATTAACATTGATGCGTCACTTCCAAAGGATGGGCTTTTTTCCGTCATCCTCCTTTCCCAAAACCATCAGGGAAAAATAATTTCTGTTAAATATGAACCACATTAGGAATTCTAGGAACTGATAGTTGCTGAAGCCATGATCATCCTTGCCAGTTTGATGCTCGCTATTGAACGTGGATGTGGTGATTTCATCATTGAGTCTGAATGTCTTACTGTAATCGATGATATTAATCACAACGATGGTAGACTCCAGTCATTTGGAATCATCATCAAGAGAATTATCTCACTTAGACAATACTTCTCATTATGCAACTTTTCCTTTAAAAAAAGGGACGGAAACCACGCAGCCCATCAGCTAGCGACCTCCGGCCCATTCGATACCAACTACCACTGGTTGGACAATTTCCCTTCATTGATTTACACATGTACTTCTACCGATCATCTTCATTAATGATATATGCTTTTAATCAAAAAAAAATATTGGGTGGTACCATCACAGTACACTAATAGACTGTAAAAGAGTTATATATCAAGAAAAATTGATGTTGTTTTTACCATTATTTCAATTATATTTTATCATAGGTTTTTTAATGAACGTGATTTTATGTAGATTTATCCAAATATTTTTACATTGATATGGTTATAGGAAGAGTTATTAATAATTTTGTGCAATTACCTAATTATGATTAGGTTTTACAGAAGATTGAAAATAGATTTTTTTGCATTATATTATTCATTTGTTATAGTATGGACATGATCTAAGTATGTTAGTTTTTTATATTTGTGTATGGAAGTGTGTGTTGGTTAATTTCTTCACAAGGTTTTTCACAATTTTTTTTGTTGAAGGGTTCTCCAAAATTTATTGATTATATATTTTTATAATTATATGACATTTATATATTATTGCACATGACTATAATATTATCCATGCCTCATGATTATTATCTCATGTATCCAAATTATTACAAAAGAAAATATATATGATCCATTTAGGATTTTTTTTCTTCTTTCACTTAATATAGAAAACACTTACGATTTTATCTTCATTTTATTTAGATATTCCTCTTATTCTCTTCTTTTCTGACGTGATTATGATTTACCACATTATAAATCATTGATAATTTTTGAGCTTTCTCATCAAATAAACACATCAATTCTTATGTTTTCATTCCCCAAGCCATGATGAATAATATTACATATAGAATATTTCAAATAGTAACATGGGGGAATTATATGTTTGGGAAATTTCGGATATATCATAAATGAATATTTTCTGTATATAATATACAAAATCACCAAAACTACTCTATGAATGATTTTTTAATTTGTGAAATTTACGATTTTAATTTTGTAAATAATTTAAAATATATATATTTTATGCTATGGTCATCTCATATGTTATCCAAGAAAATATTTAATGTTTTTATGATATCACTAGATCCAAGAGTGTGGATGTGGGTTTATCCACATGTGATATGAATGACTCAAATATGTGGGTTTTTATTTATAGATGTAACATAATAATCATGGATTTTGGTGATATGGAAGGATTATTCAACCTTTTATCCACATGTTCATCTATACTAGATGTAGTAATGATACTTAGTGGTGATAATTAGTTATAATGTTTTTTATTAAGTGATTACATGTGGTAATGATTTTTTATGTGAATGTGATGTCTTGATGTTTTTTATGTAATTAGACACTAATGATATTGGTTTTTATTTTTGTTAGTATGAGAATATACCAATCATCATAAAGGTGTGATATCTAGAATATAGACCTTTTTATGAATTTTTTTGAGTGATTTGGTTATGGAGTATGAACGTTTTCAAATATAAAAGTTATGTGAGTACACATATCATTTTTAGGAAGTGAGGGGGACTTATTTAGAGGGGAATGGGGTACATGCCACCAATTTATATTTTTTAGTGAATATTAAATGATCATATATGGGTAATAATTTGGAGTGAGAACATTTTCTAGTATAAGAGGTAGTTAAATAGGTTAATATAGTATGATAGATTTGTTATATATTAATGAGGACTTTATTATAATTTTTACAAATTTCATGATAGTTTATAGAGTGTATTATGTTGAGTATACATGTATCTATTAGGCCGGACAGGGTAATGGAAGATGGTATAGAGGGGGGGGGGGTTAATAGACCATATTAAAAATATTAATCAAATAAATTAATTATCAAAGTTAATTATAAAGGTTTATTTGCAGCAGAAAAAGTAAATAACCCAAGGATGTTTTTTACAGTAGTTTAGTCCAGAGTGGGCCTACTCTATTCATATACCTCTCTTCTAAGATAGAGATACGTGTGCACTAATAATGATTTTTAAAGGGGAATTATATCCCATTTACAAAATCCTTTTTTAGTGGAGGGATAACCACAACACTAACTTTTGTGTGCGGAGTCACAATGCTTACAACAAGACATTAGATACTTGAAGTCACAATCCAAATATTATTGAATTTAGATACAAGGAGTCACAACCCTATGATCCTGACTTTATAATCTCGGAGTCACAAGCTGAGGAAAAAGAATAACAAATAATATTTCGTGTGAAAGAGCATAAACAGAAAAATAAACAGCGTTTGAGATATGGGAAGTAGTGTTATATATTTAGAAGCAGATGAAAGAGAAGATAAAAACTAAAGCATGGGTATTCGTTCTTGAGGTTTAGATCTGCAATTCTCTTCAATGCAATTTTATTCGAAGATAAATTAATTCAGTACTTGAGATATCAAAAATGTGGTGAGGCAGAGTGTCACATAATGTTTCAAATGCACAACAAGTTCAAATTTCACAACACTATCTCTTTTTATTATGTTGTTCTTTTTCCTACAAAATAAAATGATATATATAGAGAATAAAAATATATCGAAGGTGCAACAGATATGCTTCAAAATTAATTGAGTCAAGATCTCCCGTAAATATCTCCATGAAAATAGCATCACTATTTCTTTTTTATTCTAGTAGAATATAGGTCTAATAAAAGAATTCAATATATTTTGATTATGTCTTCCAATAAAATCTCGAGAATATTAAAAGAATTGAATGATTTAAACCATAATTTGAAATCCATTTAAAATGATTTAATTGTAGTCAAAATAATTCCCAAAAACTAGTAGAAGATTCTGAAATTAAATTCAAACATTTGAATATAAAAAATCATGAAACATCCAAATTTATTTTTAAAATATGTTGAAAAACATTAAAATATTTTATCACTAAATATAGCACCAAAAATATTAAAAATCTTTGATTTCGATCATTATATTTAATTATAATTATTCACAAAAAATCGTTAAAAAATAAACCATATATTTGTAGTAAATCAATTTTTTAAAAAATTGCACGGAATGAACAGTAACTTCGGAGTGAATAGTAAATTCGAAGTGAGCAGTAACTTTGGAGTGAACAGTAACTTCAGTGTGAACAGTAACTTCGGAGTGAACAGTATCTTCAGAGTGAATAGTAACATCAGAGTAAAAATTAACTTCGGAGTGAACAGTAACTTCGAAGTGAACAGTAACGTATAGTTTCCAAACCATACCTTGTGAAATGAACAATAACATAACATAGGGTATGAACAGCAACATAACGTAGGGTATGAATAGTAACATAACGTATGGTATGGTATGAACTATAAATTAATGTAATGTATGAACATTAAACCATACTTGTGTGAGATAAACAATAAACTATACATTTGTGAGATAAAAATGAACCATACTTTGGTGAGATAAAAATGAACCATACTGTTGTGAGATAAAAATGAACCACACTTTTGTTAGAAAAAATGAACCATAATTTTTAAAGAAAATATAAACCATACATTTTTAAGAAAAAATGAATCATTATTTATTAATATTAAATGAACCATAATATTTTAAGAGAAAATTAATCATACTTTTGTAAGAAAAAATTAACCGTACTTTTGTAAGAAAAAATGAACCGTATTTTTGTAAGAAATCAGGACAGAATGTTTTAACAAATATCAATTAATTTTTAAGGGATATGAAAAGTAGATTCAGACATTGGTAAAAACTAATGATTTGTAGAAAAACTTATTATATTACAACAAAAAAAACCCAATTAAAATTAAAATCTACAGATCCTAAAATCATTAAAAAACCGAAGCAAAAATTCTGGAAAAACTGCTACTACAAAACATCATAGCATAAATTCAAGTGATTAAATTTCAAATAAATAGATATTTTTATACATCGATGTAAACTAATGAATCAATATAAACATATTATATTTCCATAGAAACAAGTTTCATGTAAATAGGATAATCTTAGTTGTTTCAATAAAATTAATACTGAAATGTTTTTAAAAAAGTGAAATATAGAGGTTCTAAAACCATAGTTGAAACTTCATTGAATTTTTTTGAGAAGTATATAACCATTTTCAAAATTCCTAATTTACTAATAAATTACATATAAATATATTATCTTCCCAATGTGATAAGAGTCAAAAAAAATCGGAATAACATAAATTATGATATCATTAAAATACAGAAGAAAAGTAAAAAAAATCACATGAAATCAAGTTAAAGGAAATATGCACATGCCCAAACTGTATCCACACCACTATATTAATTATCATGTTTTTATTATTTAGAATGATGGATTCAGTTACTGGGTTATACATTATTTACATGAAATTATTATTGGTGTTGTATTTTCAATTGTATGAGATGTTTTTTATATTCATTTTGGAGAAAGTATATTCTATATTAATTCACATTACCTATTGTATTTATTGTCTTCATCAATTTTTGTTGAAATTATTTGTGGTTTATGTAAAATTGTTCCATAATTAAATACATAAATTCATCTATTATGGTTATTATAATGTCCTAGAATTATATCAACATGATTAACCTTCCATTGTATATTTTATATATTATGATTCATATAAAACCATATAGACAACATAATAAAATATTTATAAAGGAATAATTAGTGAAATAAGAGATAACACTAGACATTAAGGAACCTGTATCGATGAAATAGTAACCTAAAATTTGGAATAGTAATATGACCCTTATGAATAGTAAATTGACCTAATAAATAGTAACCACACCCATGAATGTATAAATAAAATGTATACATCTCATATGTGAATGTATGAAATAATTATATTATAGTATAAGTAAGTGAATATTTTAAAAAATGAAAATTTAAGTATTGGTATTTCTATATGTCATAAATATTTAATTACGTTTTTATAATTAATAAAACTAATAAAAAATCATTTTCATTTAATGGATTCATAAATAAATATTTTGTTGTATTATTATATTAGGATAAATTATAGGATCATTGTTTGTTTTTAAAAGTGTTATAAAATCTGTTTCAAATTTGAAACATTTATTTTTCATTTAAATAATGATTTTATTTAAAAATAAAATTTCAAAAATCTAGATGAATATTTTGATAAAAAATAGCCTAATTTTATATTCTACATGTCAAAAAATTATTAGGAATTTTTTGGATTTTTCTGAAATACATGAAAATTTTTTGGATAGTAAAATACAAATATTTACAGTATAAATACATTAGAATTTAAATTCACTATTCCTTCAGTCATAGTTGATATATGAACAATAGTCTTGAACATTCCGTCATTATTTTAAAATATTTGAAAATAAAGATCAAAATATTTATATTATTTGTCCAAATTAATAAACATACGAATTATATATTCAAAAAAACACTCCTCTCCACTATAAATACCACACCTCACGCCATCTTCTCTTCAATCATTAAAGACTTTAATATTTTTAATATTCCTAAAAAATACATTCCCTTGACTCTCACCACATTTATGAGCTCTTGGTCTTTCCAGAAGTCCAAAACCCCTTTCTTTAAGGTGGTTCTCTTGGAAGACAATTCTAGTGGAAAACTGTAGAGACCCGAAGCTTGACGTACATGGACATTAAAGTACTTTTGCAGAATATTTAGTACATAACAAAAACACATACACCAGGATCGTAATAGTTTAGTGTCTTTTGGAAACTCGGAATATAATCTTCTAATCGTGGTGAATGATCTTCAATATCTCCCATAAAGATCTTCTTCTTTTTTACCTAAAACCCTTCATTATATCCTGGGGAAAAGAAAACATAAAAGGGTGAGCTCAAATGCTCATCAAGGTAAACAAAATAAATAACAATCACATCATATTCATAAGAGCATAACATTTTGGAAATCTTAACCTGCAAAAGAGAGCATAATTTCATAACATGGGATAAATCATAATAGTGAAATGAAATCACAATAATCATAACATAAAACATTAAACTTTGTGGCATACACAAATAATCTTAGAGAATCATTTCTTGTTAGTCAAGACTCATTGCCAAGACTATCTTAGTGGACAAAGCCCCTTTTTGAACCGAGTCACCCTCGTTTCAGTCCTGTTTCACTAAACCGGTATAACCTACCATTCCAGCCATGTCTATCTCATGAGATATAAAATCTTTACCCAATTCATTGGAGGGGGATATAGGTCCCACCCATCTCATAATGATACCATTCTTATGTGTGCCACAAAATCATAAATCATACATCATTGCATAACCCAGGTAATACAAATGGGAATCATAAACATTATGACATCATAAAACAATTCATATAAGATAAAGGAATTAATAAAAATAATTCCATCACAACATAATCAAATAAATTTTATAATAGGGATAAAAGAAGAACCCTTTATTATCTTAGATGGAAAATAATTTTGATAAAACACTTAAACTTCATTCCTGAGGAAAATATCCTTTCTACTTTAAAAACACTTTTCCTTTCTTAACATGTCATAAAATTTTAAACTAAAAGAAGTTGATTAAAAATAAACTTGAAAACTTGTAAAGGAAGCTTCTTGGAAATAATGTTTTAAAAATCCATTCATGCCGTATAAGTTAAAAAAACGTTCTTTGTACTTTTGTCAGAAAAGTCAAAAAGTACCTCGTACAAAAAATGAAAAATGATTCCCTTAATATTCTTTACTAAAAACTCACCGAAGGGTAAAATTGGATTTAAACAATTGTAGGTGGATGGAAATAATATTACATAATCAGGAAACATGGATGTGGATGATAAAATACACCCCAGTAAATACTAAAGTATAAACAATCTCGGATAAAAATGATATTGTGATATTTCCCTTACCTTAGGTCCGACTTGCTTTGTATGTGTCCGAACCTCCTGTATAATGATTTAAATAATGTTATTGACTTATTCCAGAATCATACGTATTTTTATGATATCATATATGGTCATATTCTTAGTTTCTTAGTAATAATATTTCATTGCTACTTGTTATTCGGGTGTTTATAACTTTTTGTTCTTATGCGTGTTTTGTCGAATAAATTCTTATTCTTTTCTTTAGGTTATAGATACCTCATTTCTAGAATGGTATTAGTGTAATATATATCATATTCATTCATTCAATTCATTTATATAATCATTATGAAATGAAGATCATGTAGAACAAGTCGCATCACATCGTGGTGACGGTATTCCGTACGTACGCAAAGTGATGATATCATTCTCATGATCGTGGGAATTTATTGGAGTTTATGTATACTATTTTAGAATTAATATCACTTTAAAATAATAATATATAGTTATTATTTACACCATTATACCCATCCAGGTGAGGTGGTGGTGGAAAATAGATTTCACCACGGCGTGGAGACGGTATTCCGTACGTACGCACGCGCGGTGATTTCGTTTTCCGTAGGATGGATAGATGGTGAAATAGGATTGTTTCATAATTATAATAACATATCAGTATATTATTGATACTGATGTTATTACTTCATAATGAAACAAACTAAGAAGAAGAAGTGGAAGAAGAAATAAAGGTGAAAGAATCGGTAACGGAAATTACCTCTTCTTTGAAGTATTGTTTTGAGACCTCCTTTTAGGGAACTAAAATGGGTCTTTGAAGAAGACCAGAACCTCTAGGATGTTTCTAGGGAAGTGGAGAAGAGAATTTGGCAGGGGTTGGCCGATCTTGAAGGCTCAAAGTTGTGTGAGGAAGAGAGGGAGAAGGTGACCTTTTATAAGGGAGGAGAGGGGCACCTTTGGAATAACTAAAAATAGAATTTTATTATAAAGTAAAGTTTGGTTTTAAATAGCTCCAAATTGATTTATTTCTAGGATAAGGTTGGGATGGGTCGAAATCCTATCATCCAATAGAATTTAGACATGTTTAGGTTCCTACTTTAACCTTATCATTTAGATTTAACATTAAGTTAAATAATTTTACTATTACTGTGTCTTCTTGTGTTCTTACACTATAAGGTTAATAAACTTACTATAAGAAGCCAAACGAACCCCAAATTGATTATTATTAATATATATAACCTTATCTATGTTATTTCTCCGAACCGTAGATGATTAGGAATAAAATAAAAATTAATAATATAATAATTGTTTTAAAAAATATTTTATGTCAATTTTTACACTATTTAGTAATTGATTTTTTTGAAACTCATAACAGAATTATAAGATCGAACAAAGTTAATTAAATACATAATGACATGTCATTTTAACCTATAAAATTATTGGAATTCATAAAAAGTCTCAAAATATATTTATTTGGGTATTTATAACATCAATTATGGAAATATTTTATTAATAAGATAATTCCTGCATCAAAGTTGTGTCATAATTAAATTAAATTATTTAATGTCTAAAAATTACAAATAGAATACAATTATGTAGGAAATATTTTTATCTTTCTAATTAATATTTATAGTCGAATTTATCTTATGTATAAAACCATATTAAAAATATTTTAGTAAATAAACTATGATTTTAACTCTTTTAACCCTTCTGTAAATAAATTAATAATAAATGTCCTAATCTAATCCAAGTGGGCCTAAATGGTCATATTTTATTCCTAAGTTTGTTTTTGGTCGAATTACACTTATCCAATAGAATTAGGACATGTGTTAGGGTAATAATAATATCATCTTTACCCTTAATTACCCTATTTACTTTTAACCGTGGTTAAAAAAAGTCAAAAGTTACTATTCACCAAAAATTATTTTTATCTCATTGAACCACATTTTAGTCCTTGATATTAACCGTGTCTCTCGAATTTTCAAAATTCCACTCACAGAAGCGGGAAAATTATGTTTTATGAAAAATTTAGTTTTTTTAACTACCACTTAGTGGTTTCACTATTCATCAAAAAATGAAAGTTTCCAGAAAAATACCAAAAATTTGGCCTAAGCTATATTTGAATTTATGAATTCAAAAATGATGTCTATTTTATCAAATTCAAATCATATTAGTTACATTAATTAATTTAAAAAATTAATTCCCGTCGTCAAAACAAATAGCGTGTTTTTAAGAGATAATAACTATCAAAAGATTGACACTTGTTTATGTCTGGTTTAAATGTGAAATTATATCTAACGACCAAAATTGTATTAAATTGTAAAAATATATTCTAAATATACATTAAAACCACTCAAATTAATAATTTTTCACTATTAATTATTTCTGTTAAAAAAGTTGGTTTTAATTAAAATTTAGTAATTTTCACTATTCATCAGAATATGAAAGTTATCCGAAAAGTACCAAAATTTTACCCTAAGCTAATTTTAATATTCTGAATCCAAAAATGAAGTCCATTTTGAATAAAAAAATTTACAAAATTTCAAAAAGTGGTTATTACTATTCATAACGGCTTGTTTTAATAATATTTTAATAGCATATCGTTGTTTAGTGAAACTTGGTGTTGCGTACAACACACGCTATCATGGAAGGTCGTGATTGTGTGTAATGCAAGGCAAGTCAACGATGCGTGTTGTGCAAGCTCCTTTTTATGTAGCGTACAACACAAGACATTAATGAAGAAAATATTTTTCATAAAGTCTCGGGGTGTTACATTCTACCCCCCTTAAAATGAATTTCGCCCTCGAAATTCATCGGGGTTATAAATGGTTTACTACGTGAAAGTTTCTTTAATCGAAACCCACATCGTAAAAAGGAATACCAAAACCAATCTTTAAAAAAAAGTATGAAACGTAACAGTTACCCAAATAAACTAATCATTGGGTTTCCACATAGGTGAAAATATGGATATGGAAGAGAAATCTAACCATCATGTTCTGATGGAGAGTGGTAGAGAACATGGCTATGGAAAATCTAGAAATCAAAAAAGCCATAAATTTGTGACAATCTATGGTACCATCTGATTACTCAGATATAAGAGCACTAGGAAAACATTTTTGGTTTTCAAGATCATTTCCCTAAAGTTGAAGAATTTGAATTAGAATAAATACTTACTTTATTTTGGTACAATCTCACTGTTGTTCATGCCTTGGAAAATTTCCACTTCATCTCTTAAATAAATGAAGTTGAATTTGTTATTCATGAAGTGTTAGAAGATCATGTGATAGAATGACGGGTCATTCCATCTGTCTCAAACAAAAGGTTAGAAAAAGTTATTAAATATACATAAGTCATTCTATAGTGAGATTAATCATATATGGTTCCTAAAATGGACTTATACTTCATATATCATACTGATTAATATAATAAAACTAGTTTCTACTAAACAGGGACTTCCTGTAGGCCAGTGGTAGGCGATAAGGGCCAGTCGCACTTTGGTTGTGGGTTCGATTCCCACAACCTTGTCCGACGCGATGGGTTGTCGCACGTCCTGCAGGTTGTCCTTTTTCTAAAGCTATATTACTATAACATCCCATCAATATTATCGAAAAAAGTTTTATCCTAACTTATGTCCAACATAATCCAATCTCATCTTTAGGCTTATCTAAAATATTTTGGTCCAAGCTCATAGTATAAAAAAAATGATTACTTGAAATGTCATAGAACAATCACGTGAATGCCATCATTTATCCCCCATATATCATAAGATATATCTTGTTGGTCAAATTACAAACATGTGAATACCTTAATCATGTATTCTCTTGAAGAATGAATACCCATTGAACCTTATTGAAAACATGAATCAAGTTAAAAGTTAACACTTTCCACATACCAAAATCCTCAAAATTCTATATACTCAAACCATGATATCACTTAGTCCTTATATCAATCATGAGCTCATGAATACTGTTAAATATCTCAATCACTTTGAATACCACATTAGACTAACACATAAATATTCCAATACTTTATGATACAATATTATTTTGGAATCTCATTACATAAAAACATAATCATTCCACCACATCGTTGTCATATTCAACATCGCCAACAGTGATCGCATGTGACTTCCCATTGTCCTTTGCCTTAAGTGGTTGCTCATGTTGATCATCACTAACCCTTGGATTAGGGCATTTATTATCATAATGTCACATTTCCAAGCACATGAATCATTGAAGTGTTTGTGGTGCGTTCTCTACAGTGTTGGATTTATTCACATCATTAGAAACCCTTTTTCCATTACTTCGACACTCAGCTGCTCGATGACCTTCTTTTCCACACTTAAAACATTTTCTAGTCCCTTTAAGACAATATCCACATGCTTTTTCCCACACTTTGTGCATAAGGAAACATTCATCTTCTTGTCACCATTATTCTGAGATTTCTCCTTGAACTCCATCTTTCGTTTCTTGTCAAAACCATGAGATGGATATGTAACAACAACTTCCATTTCTACCTTGATAGCACAACACACAATTTCTTCATTGCTACTAAATTATCTTATAGCTAATGCCCTTCGAAGACTTGGTTTTAAGCCAATGAAAAATCGATCAACTTTACTTTCAGGTTGGATGATAATGCGAAATACATACCATGCAAGTCTTGTAAAATTTGCTTCGTATATACCAACAGATTCATCATCCTTCTGCTTCAGCTCAAGAAACTCCTTTTCCATCTTTGTTCGAAGAATACGGGGGAATTACTTACTGAAAAACATGTTCTTGAACTCGTCCCATTCCATGGACTCAATTTCATCTCTTGGCCTCGTATTCTTGATAAGATTCCACCATTTTTCAGCTTCACCTTCCAAACGATATACTTCTAAGATGACTTTATCATGTTCATAACATTGAAGAACTGAAAATATCTTTTTAGTGCTACTGATCCATTTTTCAGCAACAAGTGGATCGGAAGTCCCACTGAAAGAAGGTGGACGTTGCGTCATGAAGGACTCAATAGAATATTGTTCCCTTCTCTGCTCATTTGGAAGTCCAGAATGATTCATAGCTAGTGTAAGTATAGCAATAAGATTTTACACTCCATCTCCCATAACATTTGTTTGTTCAGGAGGACAATCATTGCATTGTCCATTTCATTGATCAACACGGTTCCTTCGGGCTGCAGCCATCGTCTAAAACCCAAAAAGAATAGTGTGAGAGGCAAAAATCATGCCAGGGAAAACAACATAATAAAGGGGGAGTATCCTCAATATCTATGTTCTTAGGTTTAATTCTATGATCGTTACCGTAGTTCTAGGACTGTATCTTATACGTATACTTATCCTTAGGGACATCCGTAGATATACCTTAGAAATATCTCTGGGGATCTCACTAACGCTTTCGCATCCCAGTTTACAAAGGTTGACCAAACCTTTCCTCTGATACCAACATTAGAGGCCCGAAGCTTGACGTACATGGACACTACATTACTTTTGCGGAATACATAGTATATAACAAAAACACACACACAAGGATCGTAATAGTTTAGTGTCTTCGGAAACTCGGAATATAATCTTCTAATCATGGTGAAAGATCTTCAACATCTCCCATAAAGATCTTATTTTTTTTACCTAAAACCTTTCTTTATATCCTGGGGAAAAGAAAACATAAAAGGGTGAGCTCAAATGCTCAATAAGGGTAAAAACAAATAAATAACAATCACATCATATTCATAAGAACATAACATTTTGGAAATCTTAAACTGCAAAAGAGAGAATAATTTCATAACATGGGATAAATCATAGTAGTGAAATGAAACCACAATAATAATAAATTAAAACATTATGCTTTGTGGCATACACACATAATCTTAGATAATCATTTCTTGTTAGTCAAGACTCATTGCCAAGACTATCTAAGTGGACAAAGACCCTTTTTGAACCGAGTCACCCTCGTATCAGTCCTGTTTCACTGAACCGGTATAACCTACCATTCCAGCAATGTCTATCTCATGAGATATAAAATCATTACCCAATGCATTTGTGGGAGATATAGGTCCCACCCATATCATAATGATACCATTCTTATGTGTGCCACAAAATCATAAATCATACATCATTGCATAACCCATGTAATACAAATGGGAATCTTAGACATTATGACATCATAAAACAATTCATATAAGATAAAGGAATTCATAAAAATAATTCCATCACAACATAATCAAATCAATTTAATAATAGGGATAAAAGAAGAAACCTTTATTATCTTAGATGGAAAATAATTTTGATAAAACAGTTGAACTTCATTCTTGAGGAAAATATCCTTTCTACTTCAAAAACACTTTTCCTTTCTTAACATGTCATAAAATTTTAAACTAAAAGAAGTTGATTAAAAATAAAATTGAAAACTTGTAAAGGAATCTTCTTGTATATAATGTTTTAAAAATCCATTCATGTCGTATAAGTTAAAAAAAATTCTTTGTACTTTTGTCAGAAAAGTCAAAAAGTACCTCGTACGAAAAACGACAAAAGATTCCTTTCATATTGTTTACTAAAAACTCACCGAAGGGTAAAATTGGATTTAAAAAATTGTAGGTGGATGGAAATAATATTACATATTCAGGAAACATGGATGTGGATGATAAAATACACCCCAGTAAATACTAATGTATAAACAATCTCGGATAAAAATGAGATTGTGATATTTCCCTTACCTTAGGTCCGACTTGCTTTGTAAGTGTCCAAACCTTTTGTATAATGATTTAAATAATGTTATTGACTTATTCCAGAATCATACTTATATTTATGATATCATATATGGTCATATTCTTAGCTTCTTATTAATAATATTTCATTGCTACTTGTTATTCGGGTGTTTATAACTTTTTGTTCTTATGCATTTTTTGTCGAATAAATTCTTATTATTTTCATTAGGTTGTAGATACCTCATCTCCAGAATGGTATTAGTGTAATATATATCATATTCATTCATTCAATTCATTTATATAATCATTATGAAATGAAGATCATGCAGAACAAGTCGCATCACATTGTGGAGACGGTATTCCGTACGTACGCACGAGTGATGATATCGTTCTCATGATCGTGGGACTATATTGGAGTGTATGTGTACTATTTCAGAATCAATATCACTTTAAAATAATAATATATAGTTATTATTTACACCATTATACCCATCCAAGTAGGGTGGTGGTGGAAAATAGATTTCACCACGGCTTGGAGACGGTATTCCGTACGTACGCACGCGCGGTGATTTCATTTTCCGTAGGATGGATAGATGGTGAAATAGGATTTTTTTCATAATTATAATAACATATCAGTATATTAGTGATACTGATGTAATTACTTCATAATGATAAAACCTAAGAAGAAGAACTGGAAGAAGAAATAAAGGTGAAAGAATCGGTAACGGAAATTACCTCTTCTTTGAAGTGCCTCTTTGAGACCTCCTTTTAGGGCACTAAAATGGGTCTTTGAAGAAGACTGAAACCTCTAGGATGTTTCTAGGGATTTGGAGAAGATAATTTGGTAGGGTTTGGACGAGCTTTAAGGCTAAATGTTTTGTGAGGAAGAGAGGGAGGAGGTGCCCTTTTATAAGGGAGGAGAGGGGCACCTTTGGAATAACTAAAAATATTATTTTATTATAAAGTCATGTTCGGTTTTAAATAGCTAAAAATTGATTTATTTCTAGGCTAATGTGGGGATGGGTCGAAATCCTCACATCCAATAGAATTTAGACAAGTTTAGGTTCATATTTTAACCTTATCATTTAGATTTAACATTAAGTTAAATAATTTTACTTTTACCGTGTCTTCTTGTGTTCTTACACTATAAGGTTAATAAAATTACTCTAAGAAGCCAAAAAACCCCCAAATTGTTTATTATTAATATATATAACCGTATCTAAGTCATTTGGAAGAACCTTAGATTTTTAGGAATAAAATAACAATTAATAATATAATATTTGTTTTAAAAACTATTTTATGTCTATTTTGACACTATTTAGTAATTGATTTTTTGAAACTCATAACAGAATGATAAGTTCGAAAAAAGTTAATTAAATCAATAATAACATTTGTTATTAACCTATATAATTATTTTAATTCATAAAAAGTCTCAAATTATATTTATTTGGGTATTTATAACATCAATTATGTCAATATTTCACTAATAAGATAATTACTTCATCATCATTGTGACATAATTAAATTAAATTATTTAATGTCTAAAAATTACAAATAAAATACCATTATGTATTAAATCTTTGTATCTTTATAATGAATATTTATAGTCGAATTTATCTTATTTATAACTCCATATTAAAAATGTTTTAGTAAATAAACTATGATTTTAACTCTTTTAACCCTTCTTTAAATAAATTAATAATAAATGTCCTAATCTAATCCAAGTGGGCCTAAATGGTCATATTTTATTCCTAAGATTTTTTTGGTCGAATTACACTTATCCAATAGAATTAGGACATGTGTTAGGGTAATAATAATATCATCTTTACCCTTAATTACCCTATTTACTTTTAACCAAGGTAAAAAAAGTCAAAAGTAACTATTCACCAAAAATTATTTTCATCTCATTGAACCACATTTTAGTCCTTGATATTAACCGTGTCTCTCGGATTTTCGAAATTTCACTCACAGAAGCGGGAAAATTAACTTTTATGAAAAATTCAGTTTTTTTAACTACCACTTAGTGGTTTCACTATTCATCAAAAAATGAATGTTTCCAGAAAAATAACAAAGATTTGGCCTAAGCTATATTTGATATTATGAATTCAAAAATGATGTCTATTTTATCAAATTCAAATCATATCAGTTACATTAATTAATTTAAAAAATTAATTCCCGTCGTCAAAACAAATAGCGTGTTTTTAAGAGATAATAACTATCAAAATATTGACACTTGTTTATGTCTGGTTTAAATGTGAAATTACATCCAATGACCAAAATTGTATTAAATTGAAAAAATATATTCTAAATATTCTTTAAAACCACTCAAATTAATAATTTATCACTATTAATTATTTCTATTAAAAAAGTTGTTTTTAATTAAAATTTAGTAATTTTCACTCTTCATCAGAATATGAAAGTTATCTGAAAAGTACCAAAATTTTACCCTAAGCTAATTTTAATATTCCGAATCCAAAAATGATGTCCATTTTGAAAATTAAAATTTACAAAATTTCAAAAAGGGGTTATTACTATTCATAACGGCTAGTTTTAATAATATTTTAATAGCATATCGTTGTTTAGCAAAACTTGGTGTTGCGTACAACACACGCTATCGTGGAAGGTCGAGATTGCGTGTAATGCAAGGCATGTAAAGGATGCGTGTTGTGCAAGATCTTTTTGGTGTGGCATACAACAAAAGACATTAATGAAAAGAATATTTTTCATAAAGTCTCGAGGTGTTACAAAAATCCTCTTCCTTTTTAAATTCATTTCATTTCAAAATATATTATTTTCTTATCTTATTCTCACATACTAGGTCAAAAGGATAATGATTACTCTAGTATATTCTCTATTATAGAATTATCTAATGTTAATGGAATATGTTTCTTTATCAACATCCTTTCTCTCTGAATTATATTTTAAAAATGAAATCATTATCCGTGAGGCGCCAATTCACATCCTTAATCGACGATGAACCTCAATTGTTCAATTTCTCATTCGAGGACAGAAATGAATCCATTTTAATCATTGAATTGGATTAAAATATAATTATTTTATACTTATTTATTGTTCTGAAAACAATTTATATACATAATATTACTTCATACGACAAAACAAGTTTGAGATTATCAACATACAGCCGTAATAATATCAATGATTATCACTAATGCTTTTTGAAATAAATCATATTAATAACATATAAAAAAAATGAATCATATAACCATTTAATTATAAATTTGTTTTGTAGTAATATATAAATTCAATTATGGATAATTATATCAATTATACATTTACTCCCATACTTTATACGAGTATAACGTTCAAGAAAATTAAGGAAACAAATTCTCACAAGTGATAATTTTGTATCACATAACCCATAAAAAAGTCCATCAATGAACATAATAAAATTAAAAATAATTATATATATATATATTTGTTTTTTAATTATTTAAGTAATGTATCTAATTTTGTTATCCAAGATATTAAGGTCAAGTGCATAACTCATTCAACCAAAAGATAATGGTTTTCCACCCAAATGTCCATTTTATTTCAGTTACTCGTTTTCTCTCATTATCAAAATGAAATTAATAATTATTATTATTTACTGATCATAAATAAAATATTAAGGTTCTATATATATATACTAACCATACTACTTATTTATTTTATAGGTATTTAACTGTTTTGAAGGTGACTTTCTGAAATTCTTCCCATCAAACAAGCCTGATTCAATAGAACTTCTCAAATTCATAATAATTTTCAATTGACCTATATAATTTATTTGGAGACAAAATTATTGTTCTATAATCACTAATTTTATTATGAAAAATCAATCATAATTTACTTCTATTTCTATAAAAAATTGTTCCAAAATAACTATTCATTTCAAAGTAAAATAGTATTTGTTTTCGGAGTTTGTCGATGATTTTATAAGAGTATTTTAATTTATTTGAAAACCCTTAATGATTCTTATACTTAATTGGGATTAATATTTTATAATATCATCCAAGATAATTTATTTAATTTTCTATGATTATTTTGAAATCGGATATACCATCTTGATTCCATTCACCATATTACTCTGAATGGTTAGAATTTATGTTTACTGATTGGGGAATGTTATTAACATTTAATATGATAGTTTCAATATTAATATATATTTTTATTATGTTTCACCCCTTTTATTTGAGTAATGCATTGGACTGATTAAGTGTCGTGAGGGTTCTACTATAGACACCCATGGCATCCAAAAGGATCATGAAACAAACTAGTTTCTGTTTTAACCGTTTATGTACGGTCTAGGCATGAGGAATTGATAGTATGATTACGATGTCCCTTCATTATGAATTACCTCATTATGAAACTAATAATTTGTAGTACACATGATTATTCTAGTATTATAATATCCAATGTTATTTTTTATTATGGGATTATTTAATCATATTTTATTCATTCAACATTATAATCATGATTTTGATCATGGAATGTGTAATTTTATATAGTCACCAAGACTTATTATTTATGCTTCAACTATATTACATACCCATACTGATAACACTACATAAAACCATTCTTATTTATTATTTTTAAATAGGATACAAAGAAATAAATTATGAATGACTAGTGTGGATAATCTAGGAGTCATGGGTGATTATAATGTAATTTTTATGTTGTATTTAATTACCATTTATAATGTTGAACATATGAAGGTTTCTTTTTAAAAAAAATAATAAACGATTCATTAAATTTGGAGTTGGATTCATTTTTAATATTCCAATGTAAAAAACATTATGGCACTAACACTAGCCAACTGAGTTAAGGGTCATTATAGTTGGTTTGAAATGATGTTTAGTACAATCCATGGTAACTAGATTAAGAAAACCATCATTAGTGAATAAAACAGTAATATATAATTTGGGGATAAGAATATATTACATTCATAGAATATTGGTATGTTATTGATTATGTGGACCATTATAAAAAATGTATTCTTGTCCGGATACTACAAGAGAATGTAGTTCTGAAACATATCTACCTAAGAGTAACAACATTAGAAAGGCATTCTGCACCTGACTCTGGGTAACCTGTTACATGACCGTGAGCCTTATAAAACACCTAGTTTGACACTCCTAGTGGATATGAATATAATGATCTAGATTTTATTTAAAATTATTATAAAGGATTTAAATTTAAATATATCCCCAATGAAACCATTTTTATGTTTATTAGATTAGAAATGAAAAAAATATCCATTTATATTATGTATTTATATTTTTTGACATTATAGAATAGGATTTATAACATAATTTATTGTATTACGTTATTTTGAAATAGCTCATAGTCAAAGTAATGGATGCTTCATCAATACGTGTATCCCATGTAGGGATTTCCCTCCTATCTAATATAATGATATTGGTTTTGGATATATGAAAAGTGTTAATAAACATTTTACTATACTAGTATAGAAAAATCAGGTTATAAATAGTAACCTCAACCATATGGAGTATCTTGATTTAAAAAATGGAATAAGAATGTTAGACCGCTTTATAAGATAACAACCTCCATCATTCAAGGGGAATACAAAACCATTCGTATCTGAGTATTTGATAAGTTCCGTAGAGAATATAGTTCTCACTTTGGGAAATGACAAAATGTATAAGGTAGTCATGGATGTTTATCATATATCGAGAGAGGTTGATCAATAGTGGTTTTTGATTCAAAAAAAGGTGGAGGACGAGATTGAAAATATGGAATGGAGGAACATTAAGGAAATTTCCATGAAAAACATTTTCTTTGTGGACAACGAGTGAATATAGAGAGGCAATTACTAATCCTAACAAGAAAGTGGATGAACAAATTGAGTTTCATGAATCCATATTCAAAAGTTTAGAAATAAATATTATGGACTACATATATAATCCAAAGAGAAAGATTGATATATTCTTTAATGATATGAAAATATTCATCTTATGGGAACTCGAATCCTAGAATTTATCATTATATAAAGATATATTCTCATATTCTATCAAGAATGAGAATTAATTCCATATTTCATATGACTTCAAAGTATAGAAAGAGAATAAAAGGGATATTGAATGCTTTTTAAAATGAAATACACAAATAGGGATAAAAGAAGGATTTGTATTTCCACCCTAAAGAAATTATGGTAAGAAACACCCTATAACATTCCATAAGGGAATGGGTTTATGTTACAAGTGTGGAGAATAATTTCTACAATCTCATTATTTTAAGGGAAATAATTAATCATTAAATGATCAATTCTTTAATTGTAAATAGATGGTAAATTATTCACATGAATTTCTAAAATTTCAATGAAAATTTCCCCAATGAAAGCCAAGGGAGCATGGACAAGAATATGTGGTCAAAACTATTGAGGTTGATATTCTTAATGATGTGGTGGTTTGTACATTAATTATTTCCTGAAACATAGCCAGTGCCTTATTTGATTCTGGATCATCACATTCTTTTTTATCTTCTCAGTTTTCAATGAAAATTATATATTTCAAATTTGATTTAATAAAGGTTATTTCAATAAAAATATTAAAGAAAATATCATTGTAACAATTTTTTTTTATATGTCCCTCTTTGACACATAAATTTTCTTTATTTACTAACCTTATCATCATTATGATGATTTAACTGTATATAATTCTTTGTATAAATTCACATTAAAAATATGATGTCAATATCTATTATAAGAATAAGGAATATAAATTTTTTTGGAACGATGTAGATTCTCTTATCTTTAGAGAAGAAACCAAGCCGTATGATTATTATCTAGATCATACCCTATGTAACACCCCATGATTTCATATTATGTTAGTTAATCAAAGTAATTCAATAAATTGCACTACACACAAAATCAGGTTCAAGAGCACCACGACATACAAAACTAGCCGTTCAAAAGCGGTTAGAATAGTATTAACAGAATTTTGAACATTATATAACCCTTATAATTTTAGAGTCTATATTATGAGTTTGTTAGACATATTGTAAGGAAAAATTATTTTTTTCAGATAAAAGATATATTTTTTAAAAAAATGCAATTTTACCACCTTTTAATGGAAAAACCTTTCTAAATACAACATTGGAAACTTTTATATTTTCAATTGAACAAAATAAACCTCTTCTTTTGGATTGGGACAAAAAAAATTAGTTTCAATAAATTTTTGCTGTATTTCTGATAACATTAATATTTGTGTTAATAGTGTAAAATAATATATTTTAACTGAAAACAACTTTTTTAATCAAAATAATTCATATTGTTTAACGATAAATATGATTGGTTTGGATGTATAATTAGATTATATTTTTACCATTTAATCCAATGTTGGTCATTGGAAGTAATTTCACTTTGAAACTTTACATAAACAAATGTCAGTCTTTTGGTAATTATTATTTAATAAAAATACTCTTTTAGGTTTTTACAATGTAGAGACCCAAAGCTTAACGTACATAGACATTACATTATTTTTGAGGAATACTTAGTACATAAAAAAAACACACACACAAGGACCGTAATAGTTTAGTGTCTTTGGAAACTCGGAATATAATCTTCTAATCGGGGTGAAAGATCTTCAACATCTCCCATAAAGATCTTATTGTTTTTAAACCTAAATCCTTTCTTTATATCCTGGGGAATGGAAAACATAAAAGGGTGAGCTCAAATGCTCGGTAAGGGTAAACAAAAGAAATATCAATCACGTCATATTCATAAGAACATATCTTTTCGAAATCTTAACCTGAAAAAGAGATCATAATTTCATAACATGGGACAAAACATAGTAGTGAAATGTAATCCCAATAATCATAACATAAAACATGAAACTTTGTGGCATACACACATAATCATAGAGAATCATTTCTTATTCGTCAAGACTCATTTCCAAGACTATCTTAGTGGACAAATTCCCTTTCTGAACCGTGTTCACTCCTCGTTTCAGTCCTGTTTCACTGAACCGGTATAACCTACCGTTCCAGCCATGTCTATCTCATGATATATAAAATCATTACCCAATGCATTGGAGGGAGATATAGGTCCCACCCATCTCATAATGATACCATTCTTATATGTTCCACAAAATCATAAATCATACATCATTGCATAACCCATTTAATAAAAATGGGAATCATAAACAACATGACATCATAAAACAATTCATATAAGATAAAGGAATTCATAAATATAATTCCATCAGAACATAATCAAATCAATGTTATAATATGGATAGAAACAGAACCCTTTATTATCTTAGATGGAAAATAATTTTGATAAAACACTTGAACTCCATTCTTGAGGAAAATATCCTTTCTGCTTCAAAAACACTTTTCCTTTCATAACATGTCGTACAATTATAAACTAAAAGAAGTTGATTAAAAATAAACATAAAAACATGTAAATGAAGCTTCGTGGAAATAATGTTTTCAAAATACATTCATGCCGTATAAGTTAAAAAACATTCTTCGTACTTTTGTCGGAAAAGTCAAAAACTACATCGTACGAAAAACAACAAAAGATTCCTTTCTTATCCTTTACTAAAAACTCACCGAAGGGTATTATTGGATTTAAACAATTGTAGGTGGATGGAAATAATATTACATATTGAGTAAACATGGATGTGGATGACAAAATACACCCCAGTAAATACTAAAGTATAAACAATCTCGGATAAAAATGTGACTGTGATATTTCCCTTACCTTAGGTCTGATTTTCTTCGTAAGTGCCCTAATCTCCTTTATAATTATTTAAATAATGTTATTGACTTATTCCAGAATCATACTCATTGTTATGATATCATATATGGTTCACTTATGACTTTATTTTACCCATTCTTTTGTAAATTCAATGTTAAAGAGCGTTTTGGGTAAAATCATTTCATTTTTCAACCGTGTTTTGACTTTAATTATTCATATGATTACTTAGATCATGATTACATTATTATATAATATAAAACATGATTTATATATAATATATATTCATAATATACATATATATAATAGAACAGTAAATGGAATGAAATACACCGTTCATGGAGATGGTAGACCGTACGTACGCATGAACGCTGTTTTCGTTTCCTTATTGAGATGAATGGAATTAAGTAGATGACATACATATATATATACATAAATCCAGTATCATTATTATGTCATATATTTCATGATTACTTATTATATATACTTTATAATCATTCATGAATGGTTAAAGTGGAGAATGAGTCTCATCGCGTCGTGGAGACGGTAGTCCATACGTACGCACGAGCGATGATATCGTTCTCATGATCATGGAATTGTATTGGAGTCTATTTATACTATTTAAAAATCAATATAACATTACAATAATCATATATAGTTTTTATTTACACCATTATACCCATCCAAGTAAGGTGGTGGTGGAAAATAGATTACACCACGGCGTGGAGACGGTATTCCGTACGTACGCACGCGCGGTGATTTCGTTTTCCGTAGGATGGATAGATGGTGAAATATGGTTGTTTCATACTTATAATAATATATCAGTATATGAGTGATACTGATGTTATTACTTCATAATGAAACAACCTAAGAAGAAGAAGTGGAAGAAGAAATAAAGTTGAAAGAATCGGTAACGGACATTACCTCTTCTTTGAAGCGCCTCTTTATGATCACCTTTTAGGGTACTAAAATTGGTCTTTGAGGAAGACCAGAACCTCTAGTATGTTTCTTGGTAAGTGGAGAAGATAATTTGGTAGGGTTTGTCCGAGCTTGAAGGCTCAATGTGGTGTGAGGAAGAGAGGGAGGAGGTTCCCTTTTATAAGGGATGAGAGGGGCACCTTTGGAATAACTCAAACTATTATTTTATTATAAAGTCAAATTCTGTTTTTAATAGCTCCAAATTAATATATTTTGAAGCTAAGGTGAGTATGGGTCGAATTACTCACATCCAATTGAATTTAGACAAGTTTAGGTTCCTATTTTATCCTTATCATTTAGATTTAACATTAAGTTAAATAATATTACTTTTACCGTGTCTTCTTGTGTTCTTATACAATAAGGTTAATAAACATACAATAAGCATCCAAACGAACCCAAAGATGTTTATTATTAATATATATATCTTTATATATGTTATTTGGCCGAACCTAAGATTTTTAGGAATAAAATAACAATTACTAATATAATATTGTTTTTAAAAAATATTTTATGTCAATTTTGACAATATTTAGTAATTGATTTTTGTAAAAATCATAACAGAATAATTAGTTCTAATAAAGATAATGAAATAAATACTAACATGTCATATTAACCTTTAAAATTATTTTAATTCATAAAAAGTCTCATATTATATTTATTTTGGTATTTATAACATTGATTATGTCAATATTTCATTAATAAGATAATTACTGCTTCATCTTTGTGTCATAAATAAATTAAATTATATAAAGCCTAAAAATTACAAATAAATTATCATTATGTTGAAAATCTTTTTAGCTTTCTAATTTATATTTATTGTCGAATTTAGCTTATGTATAACCCTATATTAAAAATTATTTAGTTATTAAACATTGATTTTAACTATTTTAACCCGTCTTTAAATAAATTAATAATAAATGTCCTAATCTAATTCAAGAGGGCCTAAATGGTCATATTTTATTTCTAAGTTTGTTTTTGGTCGAATTACAGTTATCCAGTAGAATTAGGACATGTTTTTGGGTAATAATAATATCATTTTTACCCTTAAATACCCTATTTACTTTTAACCAGGGTAAATAAAAGTAAAAAGTACTATTCACCAAAAATTATTTTCATCTCATTGAACCACATTTTATGTACTGACATCAACCGTGTCTCTCGGATTTTTGAAATTCCACTCACAGAAGCGGTAAAATTAAGATTTATGAAAAAAATCAGTTTTTTAACTACCGCTTAGTGGTTTCACTATTCATCAAAAAATGAAAGTTTCCAGAAAAATACCAAAAATTAGGCCTAAGATATATTTGATATTATGAATTCAAAAATGATGTTTATTTTAACAAATTCAAAACATATCAGTTACATTAACTAATTTAAAAATTAATTCTCATCGTCAAAACAAATAGCGTTTTTTTAAGAGATAATAACTATCAAAAGATTGACACATTTTTATGTCTGGTTTAAATGTTAAATTACATCCAAAGAACAACATTGTATTAAACTGTAAAAATATATTCTAAATATAATTTAAAACCACTCAAAATAATAATTTATCACTATTAATTATTTCGATTAAAAAAGTTGTTTTTAATTAAAATTTAGTAATTTTCACTATTCATCAGAATATGAACGTTATCCGAAAACTACCAAAATTTCACCCGAAGCTAATTTCAATATTCCGAATCCAAAAATGAAGTCCATTTAAAAAAATAAAATTTACAAAATTTCAGAAAGTGGTTATTACTATTCATAACGACTAGTTTTATTAATATTTTAATAGCATATCGTTGTTTAGGGAAACTTGGTACTGTGTACTACACACGCTATCGAGGAAGGCCGTGATTACGTGTAATGAAAGGCAAGTCAAGGATGCATGTAGTGTAGGCTCCTTTTAGTGTAGCGTAAAACACAAGACATCAATACAATTAAAACGAATATTTTTCATGAAATATCGTGGTGTTACATTCTACCCCCCTTAAAATGAATTTTGCCGTCGAAATTCGTCGGGGTTATAAATGGTTTACTACTCGAATGTTTCATTAATAAAAACCCACATCGTAAAAAGGAATACCATATCTTGGTAATTGAAAAATAAAGTATGAAATGTAACGATTACCCAAATTAACTCATCACTGGGTTACCACGTAGAAGAACATAGGTGAAAATATGGATATGGAAGAGAAATCTAACAGTCATGTTCTGATGGATGGTGGTAGAGAACATGGCTATGAAAAATCCATCAATCACAAAGCCATAAATTTGTGATGATCTAAGGTACCATTTGATTCATCGGATATAAGAGCACTAGGACAACATTTTTGGTTTTCAATATCATTTCCCTAAAGTTGGAAATTTTTAATTAGAAGAAATACTTGCTTGATTTTGGTAAAATATCACTTTTGTTTATGCTTTGAACAATTTACACTTCATATCTTAATAAAATGAAGTTGAATTTGTTATTCGTAAAGTGTTAACAGATCATGTGGTAGAATGATGGGTCATTCCATCTGTATCAAACAAAAGGATAGAAAAATTTATCAAATATACATAAGTCTATCTATGGTGAGGTTAATCGTATACGATTCCAAAAATGAACTTATACTTCATATATCATACCACATGATAAAATAAAACTAGTTTCTACTAACCAGGGACTTCATGTAGTCCAGTGGTAGGCGATAAACGCCAGTCGCACTTCGGTTGTGGGTTTGATTCCCACAGCCTTGTCCGACATGATGGGCTGTCATCCATCCTACAGGTTTTCCTTTTTCTAAAGATATATTACCATAATATCCCATCAATAATATCGAAAAAATTTCTATCCTAACTTATGTCCAACATAATCCATTCCAATATTTAGGCTTATCTAAAATACTTTTGTCCAAGCTCATAGTATAAAGAAAATGATTACTTGAAATGTCACATAACAATCACATGAATGCCATCATTTATCCCCCATATATCATAATATATATTTTGTTGGTCAAATTAAAAACATGTGAATAACTTAATCATGTATTCTCTTGAAGAATGAATATCCATTGAACCTTAGTGAAAACATGAATGCAGTTAAAAGTTAACACTTTCCACATACCAAAATCCTCAAAATTCTATATACTCAAACCATGATATCACTAAATACTTATATCAATCAAGAGCTCATGAATACTTTCAAACAAATTAGATTCTCTTTATCCCTTCATTATGTGCATATCATCTGCTTTCCAAAAATATTTCAGTCACTTTTCATGGTTACCGATGCCATAAAATTATTTAAAACCACTATAGACCAAAACATAAATATTCCAATATTCGACGATACTATATACAAGATTATTCTGGAATCCCATTACATAAACACTTAATCATTCCACCACATCATTGTCACATTCAACATCGCCAATGGTTATCGCATGTGAGTTCCCTTTGTCCTTTGCCTTAAGTGGTTGCTCATGTCGATCATCACTAACCCTTGGATTAGGGCATTCATTATCATAATGCCCCATTCCCTTGTACTTGATGCATTGAAGTGTAGTAGGTTCATTCTGTGTATCCCTTGCTTTGTTTGCATCATTAGGCATCTTCTTCCCATCATTTTGGCATTCAAATGCCCGATGACCTTCCTTTCCACATTTGAAACATTTACTTGTCCCTTTAATACAATCTCCACCATGCTTTTTTCCACACATTGAGCATAAGGGAAAATTCATCTTCTTTTCATCATTATTCTGAGATTTCTCCTTGAACTCCATCTTTTGTTTCTTGTCAAAACTATGAGATGGATAAGTAAAACCAATGTCCATTTATACATTGATAGCACAACACACAATTTCTTCATAGCTACTGAAGTCTCTTATAGCCAATGCCCTTCGAAGATTTGGTTTTAAGCCACTGATGAATCGATCAACTTTACATTCAGGTTGGATGAAAAATCCAGATGCATACCTTGCAAGCCTTATAAAATTCTCTTTGTATATACCAACAGATTCATCATCCTTTTTCTTTATTTCAAGAAACTCCTTCTCCAACTTTGTTCGAAGAATACGAGGGAAGTACTTATTGAAAAATAAGTTCTTGAACTCATCTCATTCCATGGACTCAATTTGATCTCTTTGCCTCGTATTATTGATAAGATTCCACCATTGATCAGCTTCACATTACAAACGATATACTGCTATGATGACATTATCATGTTCAGGACATTGAAGAACTGAAAATATCTCTTCAGTGGTACTATCCATTATTCAGCAACAAGTGGGTCAGAAGACCCACTGAAATATGGTGGACGTTGCCTCATGAAGGACTCAATAGAATGTTGTTCCCTTCTCTTATCATTTGGAAGTCCATAATGATACATAGCTTGTGTAATTATAGCAATAAGATTTTTCACCCCATCTCCCATAACATTTGTTTGTTCAGAAGGACAATCATTTCAATGTCCATTACATTGATCAACACAGTTCCTTTGGGTTCCAGCCATCGTCTAAAACCCAAAAAGAATAGTGTGGGAGTCAAAAATCATGCTAGGGAAAACAACATAATAAAGGGGGAGTACCTTCAATAACTAACATCTTATGTTTAATTCTATGATCGTTACCGTAATTCTAGTACTATAACCTATATGTATACTTAACATTAGGGACATCCCTAGACATACCTTAGAAATATCTCTAGGTATCTCACTAAAGTTCTCGCATCCAAGTTTCCAAAGGTTAATTAAACCTTTCCTCTGATTCCAACTATAGAGACCCGAAGCTTAACGTACATAGACATTACATTACTTTTTCGGAATACCTTGTACATGACAAAAACACACACACAAGGACCGTAATAGTTCAGTGTCTTTGGAAACTCGGAATATAATATTCTAATCGTGCTGAAAGATCTTCAACATCTCCTATAAAGATCTTCTTTTTTTTAAACCTAAATACTTTATTTATATCCTGGGGAAAAGAAAACATAAAAGGGTGTGATCAAATGCTCAGTAAGGGTAAACAAAAGAAATATCAATGACATCATATTCATAAGAACATATCTTTTGGAAATCTTAACCTGCAAAAGAGATCATAATTTCATAACATGGGATAAATCATAGTAGTGAAATGTAATCCCAATAATCATAACATAAAACATGAAATATTGTGGAATACACACATAATCATAGAGAATCATTTCTTATTAGTCAAGACACATTTCCAAGACTATCTTAGTCGACAAAGTCCCTTTCTGAACTGAGTTCACTCCTCGTTTCGGTCCTGTTTCACTGAACCGGTATAACCTACCATTCTAGCCATGTCTATCTAATGAGATATGAAATCATTACCCAATGCATTGGAGGGAGATATAGTTCCCACCCATCTCATAATGATACCATTCTTATGTGTGCCACAAAATCATAAATCATACATCATTTCATAACCCATGTAATAAAAATGGGATTCTTAAACATCATGACATCATAAAACAATTCATATAAAATAAAGGAATTCATAAATATAATTCCATCAGAACATAATCAAATCAATGTAATAATAGGGATAGAAACAAAACCCTTTATTATCTTAGAAGGAAAATAATTTTGATAAAACACATGAACTCCACTCTTGGGGAAAATATCATTTCTGCTTCAAAAACACTTTTCCTTTATTAACATGTCATACAATTCTAAACTAAAATAATTTGATTAAAAACAAACATAAAAACTTGTAAAGGAAGATTCTTGGAAATAATTTTTTAAAAATCCATTCATGTCGTATAAGTTAAAAAAACATTCTTCGTACTTTTGTCAAAAAAGTCAAAAAGTACCACGTACGAAAGACGACAAAAGATTTTTTTCATATCCTTTACTAAGAACTCACTGAAGGGTAACATTGTATTTAAACAATTTTAGGTGGATATAACTAATATTAAATATTTAGGAAACATGGATTTGGATGATAAAATATACCCCAGTAAATACTAAAGTATAAACAATCTCAGATAAAAACGAGATTGTGATATTTCCCTTACCTTAGGTTTGATTTTCTTCGTAAGTGTTTGAACCTCCTGTATAATGATTTAAATAATTTTATTGAATTATTTCAGAATCATTCTCATTGTTATGATATCATATATGGTTCACTTATGACTTTATTTTACCCGTTCTTTTGTAAATTCAATGTTAAAGAGCGTTTTGGGTAAAATCGTTTCCTTTGTCATCCATGTATTGACTTGTAATTATTCATATGATTTCATAGATCATTATTACTTAATTATAGAATATAAAACATGATTTATATATAATACATATTCATAATATACATATATATAATAGATTAGTAAATGGAAAGAAATACACCGTTCATGGAGACGGTAGACCATACGTACGCAAGAACACTGTTTTCGTTTTCTTATTGAGTTGAATGGAATTAAGTAGATGACATAAATATATATACAAATAAATCCAGTATCATTATTATGTCATATATTTTATGATTACTTATTATATATACTTTATAATCATTCATGAATGGTTAATGTGGAGAATGAATCTCATCGCGTCGTGGAGACGGTAGTCCGTACGTACGCACGAGTGATGATATCATTCTCAGGATCGTGGAATTGTGTTGGAGTGTATGTATACTATTTCAGAATCAATATCACTTTACAATAATCATATATAGTTACTATTTACACCATTATACCCATCAAAGTAAGGTGGTGGTGGAAAATAGATTACACCACGGCGTGGAGACTGTATTCCGTACGTGCGCACGTGCGGTGATTTCGTTTTCCGTAGGATGGATAGATGGTGAAATAGTTTTGTTTCATACTTATAATAACATATCAGTGTATGAGTGATACTGATTTTTTTACGTCATAATGAAACAACCTAAGAAGAAGAAGTGGAAGAATAAATAAAGTTGAAAGAAACGGTAACGGACATTACCTCTTCTTTGAAGCGCCTCTTTGAGATCTCCTTTTAGCGCACTAAAATTGGTCTTTGAAGAAGAACAAAACCTCTAGGATGTTTCTAGGGAAGTGGAGAAGAGAATTTGTCAAGGTTTGGCCGATCATGAAGCCTCAAAGTGTTGTGAGGAAGAGAGGGAGGAGGTTCCCTTTTATAAGGGAGGAGAGCGGCACCTTTGGAATAACTAAAACTATTATTTTATTATAAAGTCAAATTCGGTTTTTAATAGTTCCAAATTGATATATTTTGGAGATAAGGCGGGTATGGGTAGAAATACCCTCATCCAATTGAATTTAGACAAGTTTAGATTCCTATTTTAACGTTATCATTTAGATTTAAAATTAAGTTAAATAATTTTACTTTTACTGTGTCTTCTTGTGTTCTTATACTATAAGGATAATAAACATAATATAAGCAGCCAAACGAACCCCAAGTTGTTTATTATTAATATATATAACCTTATCTAAGTCATTTGGCAGAACCATATATTTTTAAGAATAAAATAACAATTACTAATATAATATTTGTTTTAAAAACTAGTTTATGTCAATTTTGACAGTATTTAGTAATTGATTTTTGTGAAAATCATAACAGAATGATTAGTTCGAACAAAGTTAATTAAATCAATAATAACATTTCATATTAACCTAGAAAATTATTTTAATTCATAAAAAGTCTCAAATTATATTTATTTGGGTATTTATAATATCAATTATGTCAATATTTCATTAATAAGATAATTACTGCATCATCTTTGTGTCAAAAATTAATTAAATTATTTAAAATTTAAAAATTACAAATAAAATATCAATATGTAGGAAATATTTTTATATTTCTAATTAATATTTATAGTCTAATTTATCTTATGTATAACCCTATATTAAAAATGATTTAGTTATTAATCTTTGATTTTAACTATTTTAACCCTTCTTTACATAAATTAATAATAAATGTCCTAATCTAATCCTAGTGGGCCTAAATGGTCATATTTTGTTCCTATGTTTTTTTGGTCGATTTACACTTATCCAATAGAATTAGGACATGTGTTAGGGTAATAATAATATCATTTTTACCCTTAATTAACCTATTTATTTTTAATCGTGGTAAATAAAAGTAAAAAGTTACTATTCACCAAAAATTATTTTCATCTCATTGAACCACATTTTACTTAATGACATCAACCGTGTCTCTCGGATTTTTGAAATTCCACTGACAGAAGCAGTAAAATTAATTTTTATGAAAAAATTCTGTTTTTTAACTACCACTTAGTGGTTTCACTATTCATCTAAAAAATGAATGTTTCCAGAAAAATACCAAAAATTAGGCCTAATATATATTTGATATTATGAATTAAAAAATGATTTTTACTTTACCAAATTCAAAACATATCAGTTGCATTAACTAATTTAAAAATAAATTCCCATCATCAAAACAAATAGCGTGTTTTTAAGAGATAATAACTATCAAAAGATTGACACTTGTTTATGTCTGGTTTAAATGTGAAATTACATCCAATGAACAAGATTGTATAAAATTGTAAAAATATATTCTAAATATAATTTAAAACCACTCAAATTAATAATTTATCACTATTAATTTTTTCGATTAAATTTTTTTTTTCATTTAAATTTATTAATTTTCACAATTCATCAGAATATGAACGTTATCTGAAAAGTACCAAAATTTCACCCTAAGCTAAATTCAATATTCCGAATCCAAAAATGAAGTCCATTTTGAAAATTAAAATTTCAAAAATTTCAAAAAGTGTTATTACTATTCATAACGACTAGTTTAAATAATATTTTAATAACATATCGTGGTTTAGTGAAACTCGGTATTCCGTACTACACACTCTATCAAGGAAGGTAGAGATTGCGTGTAATGAAAGGAATGTCAAGGATGCGTGTAGTGAAAGCTCCTTTTGGTGTAGCATACAATACAAGACATCAATAAAATTAAAAAGAATATTTTTCATGAAATCTCAGGGTGTTCCAGACAACGAGAATTGGAAAATTCACATAAAACATAATATTACCACTTCTGTGGGTTGAATTTAGAAAATCCGAGAGACACGGTTAATATCAAGAAGTAAAATTTGGTTCAATAATATAAAAATAATTATTGGTGGATTGTAACTTTTAGCTTTTATTTACCAGAGTTAAAAGAAAATAGGGTGATTAAGTGTAAAAATTATATTAATATTACCCTAAAACATGTAATAATTCTATTTGATAAGTATAATTCGACCAAATTCATACATAGGAATAAAATATGAACCTATTTTGTCCACATGGATTAGATTTGGACACTTATTGTTATTTAATTCAAAGAAGATTTTAATGAGTTAAAATCAATGTTTAATAACTAAAACATTTTTAATATTGGGTTATAAATAATATAAATTATACTATAAATATTCATTAGAAAGATAAAATGATTTCCTACATAATAGTTTTTTATTTAAAGTTGTTAGACATTAAATAATTTATTTTGTTTATGACACAATGATGATTCAGTAATTACCTAATTAATTAAAAATTAAAATAATTGATATTATAAATATCAAAATAAATATAATTTGATGTTTTTTATGATTTAAACTAATTTTATAGATTAATATGACATATTAGGGTTGGTTAGATGAGTTTTTTTGAAGCAATAATGTTATTATGAATTTAGCCAAAAAATACCAAATTGTGTCAAAATTGACATAAAAGAGTTTTTTAAACAAATATTATATTATTAATTGATATTCGATATATAAAAATCATTAGTTTGGGAAAAAATTCATTTAATGATATTTTTGTCATTAATGAACCACTTTGGGTTCTCTTGGATGTATATAGTATGTTTATTAACCATATTATACAAAAATACATAGAGACTTAGTAAATGTCAAACTATATAACTTAGAGATAAATCTAAAAGTTAACGATAATATAGTGACCAAAACTAGTATAAAACCTATTGGATGAGTTGTTTTCGACCCATACCCACCTTATCCTTTAATGTAATACATTTTTGAGCCATTAGAATGCGAAAATTATTTTATTATAAAATAATATTTCAAATTTTTCTTAAGGCACCCCTCACTCCTCTTATAAAGTGGCACTCTCCATGCCTCAATTTAAAAACATAAATCCATTTGGCTCATCCAAACTATGCCCAAATACCCTCTTAACTGTTCTAAATTCATCCTAGATGCCTTTCTTTAGTCATAAATCTCTGTTATGGAGCCCTTTTGATCAAATCAAATGGAAGAACCTGAAGAAGAGGTAAATATCTCACAACCTCTTTCAAGTTCATTTCTTCTGCAACTTTCTTTATATTTGTAGTTTCTATTATAAAATAATAACTCCATTATCGTATATATACTATGATGTTATTATAAATATGGTACAAACAAATTCATTATTCTATCCATCATTTGAATGGCATGTCACCATACGTGCATACGTACGGCTTACCGTCTCCACGTCGTGGTGAAATTGTTATTCAATACATTAGTATATGGATGGGTATAATAATGATGTGTTATTCATTGAAATAATAAATATAAAATGATAATTATTCGGTATATATGATTAACCATCCAGTTATATTTTCTTTTAAAATCAATAGAATGATATTTTCACTCGTGCATCTGTATGGTTTACCATCTCCACGAACGCGATGAGATTCATTCCACATCGTATCCATTCCAGACTAAATATCATTTTATGATTAAAAATAATATTTATATACATGATATACTTTTTTATATGAATAAGATACATCCTATCCATAACAAATATGACTCACATAACAATGAATATAAAGGAAAATGAATCTATTAACACCTAAATGGCAATAATACTAAGATATTATTAACAAAGCAATGTTAAAAGATTATATATGATATCATTTTAATGCATATGACTCTTATATAATTTAATAACAATTATTTCACCATTACAAATTAGTTTAACTTACCCTCAACCAATGCAAAGTACAAAGTATGGGATTTTCTTTTCTAACTTTTAAGTTCATGAGATTTCTATTGTTCTCCAATTATTCATTGCATGTGGTGTATTTTGTACTTACATTTGATATATATTATCATGATTATCATTATATTCATTGTATTATATGATTCATTTGGTGTTTATTTACTTTTGGTCATATGACTTGATTGATAAAATTTGGTAAGGGGTTTCTTATCTCACTTTTAATTCCATGATATTTCACTGTTCACCACTTTTTTATTGAATGTGATGTGTGTACTACCCATGATTGTATTAATTGTGTAATATAATTTAATTTATGGATATTTTCATTATAATTTTATGATCCTTCTTTCATGGGTTTATGTTTCGTAAGTTACCAAATCGATAAGGGAATTTTAACATTCAATTTCCACTCATTCAGATTTAGGCAAACATCATTGATTATTTTACATCAAGATTATGTGTGGAATCATTATTAATTTTCTTATTTCATAATTTCCACTCCCCTTTCGGTGGATATACATTTGATACACATAGTCACTCTGTTGATAAATTATCAAGTCCTCGATATGAACTTGATAAGTGTACTTTTTACTCAATCCCCATTTATTGAGTTTAACATCCAATTCATTGGTGTTGTTTTTACAAGAATATATGTGAATGTCATTTGATTGATTTACACTTAATATCATATCATATTGAGTGTATTTATATCTGTCACACATAATTATGTCGTTGTTTTATCCTTAACCTAAGGATATAGTCCTTATAAAAGATTTCATCTCAATTTACATTCCATCAGCACTTCATTGTTTTCATACACATATTATCATTTATATGATTTATATAATGTACATTGGCATAGTATATCATGAATCTCATTATTCACATGATATTATAATGTTTTTATTACCTCCATTATTGGTATCCAACTGTCTCTCTTTTGGATAGGAACTCTAAATAAAATATCATTATAAATGTTTTAAATATTTATTATTCAAAATCTTTCTCATTAATGTCCATGTTTTAAAAATGGTTTTAAGGTTTTATTTATATAGAAATTAATGATTTAAAATTTAAATTCTTATTAAAAGATTCAATGTTTTATGGGACACTTTGATTCAAAAATCTATTTTAAACGGCTTCTTGATCAATAGTGAGACTTTTAAATGTTTTCATAAAAAGGGAGGACATTTATCTCAAATAGTTTTGATTACTATTTTCATCTATCTCAATATCCTTAATTATTCTCTATTGAGGTTAATATATTATAATAAATTTTTTATATTGAATTCAATGCGATATGTTTGAATGTGGATGTTTTATTTTTATTCCATTCATGGTTTGTGGATAAAGTATTGACATTTTGTATGCTAGTTTTAATACGAATGTTAATGTTATTTTTAGTACTTTTAATATGAGGAATGTATTAGACATAGTAAGTGATAGGAAAATCCCGATATATCTCCTCGATGTATCGGTAGATCTCAATAGACAAACTAGTGTATTGGCACAAGGGCTTGACAAAATTTTATTTGTTGTCTTTTCAGAAGGCCTTGACAATGTGGTTATGATAGTCTGTCATTATGCATTCCATCATTACGAAATTTGTTATTGATATTTTATGTGATTATTCAACTAGATTAATATCCATGTGAATAAGTAAATGGCATTATTTCATTCTATTTTTTCCATATTATGCTGAATTTCATGTTTTAAAAGGCATTTGTTTTAGTTATTCATTGCCGTAAATGGTTATTCTTATTTATGAAAGTTTCTGCTATATTTTTATCCTTACTAAACATTTGAGCTCACCCCTATAAATGTTTTATTATTTCCCAGGATGAAAATAAGTATAATATAACTGCCCTCCTGGGATAAACTATGGGATCTCATAGTTTTCTATGGAAAAAATGTTGTTGTAGTTTTCCATTTTATGATGTAATGTAAACCTTATGAATATATCTAGTACTTCCTAGGCTATTAAACTAATCAGTCTTTCAAGAAACTATCTTTTCTGATCATGAAAAAGGTATGTAATAATTCAACAAATCAAGGTGTCACGACCCGTCCTCGGGTCTTGTTCCATGACTACCCCAATCCTGCCTTCCATAGGACTAGGGCCGACGATAAGTACGAAGGCATATATACCAACAAAATGGGGAATGCATTGCCTTTATAATTAAACAACACTGAAAAGTAAGCCAACAGAAGTAAAGACTATGTAAACTGAGTACAAGTAAGTGTGGAAAGTAAATGGGCAGAATACAAACCCAAACTGAAAGTAAAGTAAAACTGGGAAGAAAGTAATACAAATGAATGTAATGTAGCAACGTCGTGTCGTCCACTGGTAGTCCCTCCGGAAGGGTGGGTACATATAGCCACCTTAGCTCCTCGGGTCTAGCCGTCCGCTCCGTGTACGTCCCGCCCAGTGGTCCACCTCCAGCTACCGACTGCTCCACTAGCCTCTACTACGATCATCGTTGTCCATTGTCTGCATCAAACAAAACGTAGTGCGGGTATAGCCCATGCACGGGTGAGTATAAGCTACTCAGTAGGGACCCCGAGACCCACGAAAATCTCCCATAATCCACAAAGGATAATCCATAATATAAAGATACAATCACAAAGTAACAAACAAAAATACTTAGGTATATTCCCATACATATTCCTAAGTCATCAATTCTAGTTCTGCTCCAGCATCCGATCCCATGTTCGATCATGCCCCCACAAGATAGCACAACACAATCCACATAGGAATGAAAGTCAATCATATAGAAGATAATGATTGAAGGTCAACACTCAGCTCCTAGGGGAATACTTCTTCGTAAGACGATAGAGATGATCAGATGTATCCACTAATTCATCTAAACCATCAGACCCACACAGGATCGATAGGTACTAACCCCCACAATGACCCACATAGGATCTGAACCACACAGGATCGGTATGTGCTGGCTCACACAGGACCGCTAAGTACAAACCCACATAGGATCTGACCCACACAGGATCGTTAGCATAGATCCACTGAGGATCACTAAGTGTTGTAGTCGTCCCTGACGAACCCATGGAGGATTATTGTACAGTCATCATCGTTGTCACAGTCGCAGCCAGTTGTAGGGTTTCCGCACACAGTAAGCTCGTTTCGAGAGGGTTCGCTCCACCAGCCGAGGGGATGATACATCAACTGACATGAAGCTTGTAGTTGATGTATCCCAAAGTTCTGTATCGTCAAAAGGAACTCAACATGACAGACGACTAGTCAATCGGACGCCCGGTCTGAGAGTTATTGGATTTTTCATTTCGGGGTCCAGTTACTTTTTAAGTCAAAACCAACCCAACTGAACTCCAACTGTGTCCAAACCTCAAGCGAAGTAAGCCAAAAGGTCCATCCCAATAAGAGGAATCCATCAAAGTTTATGACATGTCAATTGGATGTTCGAAGCTCATGTTATAAGCGTTTTCGCTCCGAGGGCCCGATTGTTTCGTATTCGAACCAACCCGGCCGATCCCAAAGTTCTCCGAAACCTTGAGTGTAATAAACAAAAACGACTGTCTCGATCGAAGGATCGCATAGCAACTGATGGTGCGTCAATTAGAGGTCTATAGCCCATGTTATGGGCGTTTGAATGGTTCTGTCCGAAAATAGGGGGTTCGGGCCCGGTCCGACCCAGCCCGATAACCCCTAGGTCAGCCCGAACGGGGTCGAACTGTCCCGGGTCTGGGTCCGGCCTATTAGGGTGTGGTCCAGCCCGGCCGGTGCGGCCCGACCGGCTTGGGCGTAGCCCGGCCTGGCACGCTCGGGCGGCCTGTGTGGCCAGGCGGCTCGGCCGAAATGGCCGAGCGGAAGGGGGGGGGGGTCGCTGCCCCCTTGTTTATGTAACCGCGGGCCCCACATGGGAGGGGGAACTCCTTCGGCCCGCCAGGGGTTATGAAACCCGGTTCCTCGATCGGAAAACCCCGGATGGCCGATCGTACTGCTGTCGCAGGACCCCACGGTCCCACCCCTCCGACGCCGGCGGCCGGAAGCCGGCCGCTGCTCCCTACTCTGTCGTGGCCATAGGCCACGGCCTGGGCCCGATCGGCTCGGCGTTACGGCGTCGCGGCCCTCCACCGTGGCCCTGCTCCGGCCGCGGTGTCTTCGTGGTTCTCCAGCGTGGCGCGACGGCACCACAACTTTGATTGACCTCATCAGCATGGTGCGACGGCGCCATAATCCTTTGTCACGGTTCCCTCGTTTACGCGCGATGCGACGGTACTGCGCCATCTCCGTTCCAAACCACAATGAAGGACAACAATAATAAGGGAGGTGGGTCAACCGTGTTTGTGCGGTCTGGGGCCCTCCCGTTAATCAATAGCATGTGGCTAAAAGATTATCGATGAATGCCCAAATATTCACGACATAAAATTAAACCCCTACCTCAAGCATTGTTGATTCGTCGCGGGGAAGGGACGTTGCGGAAGAAGACATCGCGGAAAGAGGACCATCGGTGTCGCGGAGAAAAGATTCTTCGGCGTCGCATCATTGATCTCTGAGGATGGAATCTCTCCCCATCTTCAGAGAGGGAAGAAGAAGGTATGATGAACTCCCCTTTGTGGTGACAGAGTTCTCAGTCGAAGGCTCGACGTTCTTCACATTCTTCATCGAGGAAGAAGAACTTCAAGAAATAGAGAAAATCCCCTCAAAAATCCTCTCGCACAACCAAACAACAATAATAAATTAAGCATCGCCTTATTTTTTAACTCGTGCTAAATGTTTTGAAATTTCAAATTGACATCCAGAATTAATTGAATTGATTAACTCAACCAATTAATTAATTAAAGATTTGAATTCATTTAAAGGGGGTTTCATGTGATTTACAAAATAAATGGGAGTTAAGAATATGAAAGGGTGGGGCTCATGTGAGCCCCACCCCACTAATATCTTACCTAGTGAAGTGTGATATAGTGGGTCCCACTCAAACCAATTAGCTTTTGTTAAACTACTTTAAACAGAAAATAAAATTGGGTGCACCATTTTTATTTTATTCTCTACATAACCCAAGATTTTAATAACCACACCCGAGACAATGAAACTCCAGAGAAGGTGTACCTAATAAATTACCGGCACTGCGGTTTCATTGGTTCCTTCATATTTCGATTCCGAGCACCGGTTCAAAAGTTAGGAAATCTGGTTCCTTCGTTCACTGAATGTACCTGAGCTAAACATCAGAAAATTATTCCAGGCTCACCGGGCCTCAGAATCAGGTGCCGTCAGAAACTACGTTCTTTTAAAATCTCAATGAAAATTAAGAAAAAAATTCTATTGAAATTTATGGGCCTTTAAATTAATCCCACCTAAGGGCTTTACGTCCCTATAATGATACATTATAACTAGGGAAACAAATTTTGGTACTGTGCATGCATCTGAACCTCAAGCTCCAAAGGGCTCTCCTAGAGGAATCGACCTTCCACAAAGGACCCGCTCCTGTTGATCCTCAATCTCCGCCAGGACCTCCGCAAAATTCACCCCATCATCAATGTCCAGCTCCCCTTGGCCGATGATATGCGCCGGGTCGTGCACATACTTCCTCAACTAAGTTATGTGAAAGATGTCGTGCACCCGGTGCAACTGAGGTGGTAGAGCCAAGCGATAAGCCACCTCGCCAATCTTGCTGAGGACCTACATTGCTCTGATGAAGTGTGGATACAACTTTCCACCTCGGCCAAATCTCTGTAATCCATGTTGAGGTGAGACCTGAAAGAAGACGTGGTCGCAATCCTCGAACTTTAGTGGCCTTCACCTCCTGTCAGCATTAGAATTCTTCCAGTTCTAAGATGTCCTCATCTGCTCTTGGATGACCTAGAACTTCTCTGTCATGGCCTGGACCATCTCTGATCCCACAAGTGCTGACTCCCTAGGTTCTGTCCAGCACAACGGTGATCTGCAAGGTCATTCGTAAAACACCTCGTATGGTGCCACCCCGATGGTGGAGTGGTAGATGTTGTTGTACGCGAACTCCACTAAGTGTGGGTGATCCTCCCAACTGCGTCCAAAGTCGAGGACACATGCACAAATCATGTCCTCAAGAGTCTGAATGACCCTATCAGTCTGAACATCTGTATGAGGGTGAAAGGCAGTGCTCAGACGTAGTTGAGTCCCGAAATCCTCCTACAACCCCTTCCAATGCCGAGAAGTAAATCGAGAATCTCGATCAGATATGATCGATGATGGCACACCATGATGCCGTACAATCTCCTGAACGTAGAGGCATTCCAAGATCTCTACTGAGCCCTGCTCTCTGATGGGTAAGAAGTGGGCCGACATGGTGAGTCGGTCGATTATTACCCAAATGGAGTCATGACCTTTGGAAGTCCAGTCACGAAATCCATTGATATCCCATCCCACTTCTACTTCGGGACCTCCAAGGGTTTTACAAAGCCTGCTGGTACCTGATGCTCCGCCTTCACCTCCTGGAAGGTGAGGCATTGAGAAACGAACACTCTTACGACCTTCTTCATACCCGGCCACCAGTGCTATCACCAGTGATCCTGGTAAATCTTGGCCACTCCTGGATTTACTGCTAAAGTGGAAGTGTGAAACTCTCTCACCACCTCCTCTTGTAAAGCAACTGGTACCATGGTACATACTCTGAAAAGGATGACGTGCTCTCCTCCCATAGAGAATCCATCAGGTGACTGTCCTGAGGATATCTGTACATGACGCGTCTCACACTCAATGTCCCCACGTTATGCCTCTTTGACCAACTGTAGAATTGGAGGAGTGACTGTGAGTGACTGCAGAAAGGCTTCTCTATCTCTATCCATGAAGTATATCTACAAAGCGGCTAGCTGCTCTTTCTCCTCCCCAAGTAGCTGAATTCTCATCATCCTACTAAGAGGATTTCCTACTACATTCCCCTTTCCAGTAGTATAGACTATCTCAAAGTCATAGTTTTGGAGGAACTCGAGCCATCGCTGCTGTCTTAGGTTCAGGTCCTTCTGCGAGAAGATCTACCTGAGATTCAGGTGGTCAGAATAGACTGAAAAGCGCTCACCCATCAGATAGTGTCACCACATCTTCAAAGCAAAGACCACTGATGCTAACTCCATGTTATGGGTAGCGTTTTTCTGCCCATGCTACCTCAACTAACGTGATACATAAGCGATCACGGCCCGCTCTTGCATCAGGACACATTTGAGTCCGGTCTCTGATGCATCTCAGTAGACTACGTACCCTACTCTCTCCTCTAGTAGCCTCAAGATAAGCATGCTGTTCAATATCTCTCTCAACTCCTAGAAGCTCTGCTGACATCTGTCTGACCCCACGAAGGGTTTCCCCTTCTTCTTCAAAGCTATGATTGGTGTCGCAACTCTGCAAAAGTCTGTCACAAATCTCCGGTAGTACCCAACTAGGCCCAAGAAACTCTGCACCTCCATCACACTCCTGGGTGGCTCCCAAGCTTGCACTGCCTCGATCTTCGCAGGATCCACCGCAAATCCCGCCTCATAAATAACGTGTCCCATGAAGTGGACCTCACGTATCCGGAATTGACACTTTGAGAGCTTACCATAAAGCTGGTCCTCTCGGAGTGTGTGCAGTACACCCCGTAAGTGGTAGGCGTGATCCTCCTCAGTTGTCGAGTATATCAATATATCGTCGGTGAAGACTACGACAAATCGATCGAGGTAATGATTAAATATCATGTTCATGAGGCCCAAGAACACTACTGGAGCATTGGTTACGCTGAATGGAAAAACCAAGAAATCATAATGGCCATACCAATATCTGAATGCTGTCTTCTGAACGTCCTCATCCCGAACTCTGAGCTGATGATAGCCTGACCTAAGGTCTTTCTTTGAGAACAACCGTGTTCCTATGAGCAGATCGAAGAGGTCATCAATCCTCGGTAGTAGATACATGTTCCTCACGGTTACCTGGATCAGGCAACGATAGTCGACACAATGTTTCAAGCTCCCGTCCGCCTTCTTGGTGAACAATATCAGGGAAGTCCAGGGTGAAGCACTGGGTCGGATGAATCCCTTTCAATGCAAGTCCTCCAGATGTACCCATAGCTCTCGATGCTTGGAGAGAGCCATCCAATATGCTGGGGGGGGGGATATCAGGGCTATCATTGGGAACATGTCAATATAAAATTATACCTCTCTATGAGGAGGTAGTCCTGGAATGTCGTCGGGAAAAAACGTCTGCATACAGATCCACCACTGCAGGTAAGCTTGGACACCGCACGTCAACTGCTCCTAGGATGAGGATAGCCAACTGATGAGTGATGGGCTATCCTCTCCTCTGTGTGAGTCCATCTTCTGCTGCAAAGGTTCCCTTCTTGTCGGTGAAGGTGAGCCTGCTCCCGTCGGTGCGAACACATCACACCTTGCGCCTAATACAGTCAATCTGATAATGGACTGAAGATAAAAAATCAATGCCCAAGATGATGTCGTAAGTCCTCAATGCCGCTACAAGAAGATCCCAGCCGAAGCACTCACCTCCTAGAGTAAGCTCACACTACAGGCACCAGTGCGTAATCGTCGAGTCTGCTCCCGTAAGAGTCTCTAGCCATAAGGATCGAGCCAATAGCTCCAACGGAATCTCTGAGCTCCAAACAAGGTCCGTGAAAATGAAATAATGACTCGCTCCTGTGTCTATAAGAACTACAATAAGGGTGGAATATACATAATAGTACCTCAAATTATTTCAGGCGCGTCGTGGTCGTAATCCTCTACTACCTGATGTTGTGCCTGTCTCTGCCCACCAGCTCCCCGTGGTCGGGGCGGACCTATTGGTGGTGGTGGTAGTAGAGCCTCAAAGCATCCCCCACCACCTGATGCTCGGCTAGATCCTCTGCATAGTCTTCCTGCTCCATGCGGACTGCCACGGCCGACCCTTTGCCTTTTCCTGGGTGTTCCCTCAATCGTCTGTTACTCCTCGGCATGGCAGGTCGGGCAGTCACGAGCCATGTGGCCCTGCCCGCTGCATGCGTAGCACTATCTGCCTCTCGAAAGACTGGCTCTGCGCTTTGTGCCCTACACCTATGAGCCAGTGTCCTGAGGTGGTCCGCCTGAGGGTCTGGTCTACCTAGACCCATGTGTCATCTGTCGACTGCTTGCTACAGAAGACTCTGCTACCTGCCACCCGACGGTAGGTCTCGCTACTGGTGTAGGCTTAGAAAAAAATGTCTTAATGAGAAGGGCTCACTCTAGTACCCCTGAATGTGTCAGAATGCTGAGGGAGATCAGTGATGCCCTGATCTCATGCCTCAATCCCTGCTCGATGGTCCAATCATGGAAGAATGGGTCCCATACCATGTCCGTCGAATTGCGTGAGAGATCAGTAAATCTCGCCAAGTTCTGGGCGACTGTCAAGCTGCCCTGCCGCAGCTATAGTAGCTTCGAGATGTGAACCGCACTGAGGGTGGTTGAGATGAACTCCGAGCGAAAGAGGATTTCAAAGTCTATCCAGAAGAGTGATGTGTTTTCATGCACCGGGAGCATCAAGCACCACAATATGGCTGCTTCTGCCTGCAGGAGGCTCACTGCAAGGATCTCTATGAGGTTTGCTAGTGTCCCTACCAATCGAAAAACTTGTACACCTGCCCTCAGCCAATCCTCGGCTTGCTGAGGTTCTTTCTCCCCATAGAACCTGGGCGGTCTCTAATGTTGAAATTCATGCAGTGCACCAAGGAGACATGCACTCATAGCGGCTGTGGCTGGTAGCATCGGTGGCTCGGCGGGTAGTGGTACCGCCGGTGCCTCCACAGTAATAGGGCCCTGCAATGAGGCCCCGTCGCTCGGTGGGCTGTAGTCACGTACAAAGCTCAGAACCCTAGCTGGATGCTGTCATGGGGCCATCCTGAAAAGAAACAGAAGCGCCACTGTTAATATAGTATACCTGGTGATCTGACATAGAGTAATCTCAAAGAAAACTTGAAAGACACATGCAATCAATGTTTTCATGCACTATGTCGGAAATCAGAAGTCAGGGTCCTGGTGTACGGATATGTCGGCCTCCGCACCAACACTGGACTCACTGGATTGATAACCTCACTCAATAATCTTTACACTATTGCTTCACATAGAGAAAGTTTTGAGTCCTTAGTTATGCGGTAGAACCGAACTCCTTTGATACAAATTTGTCACGACCCGTCCCCGGGACCCGTGTCGTGACTACCCCAAGCCTGCCTCCAATAGGCTAGGGGCCGACGACTAGCACCAAGGCGTATATCCCAAAAAAATGGGGAATGCATTGCCTTTATAATTAAACAACACCACAGAGTAAGCCAGAAGAAGTAAACACTTTGTAAACTGAGTACTAGTAATTGCGTAAAGTATATTGGCCAGAATACCAACCCAATCTGAATGTAAAGCAGCAACGTCAAGCTATCCATGGGTAGTCCCACCTGAAGGGTGGGTACAGATAGCCACCTCAGCTCCTTGGGTCCAGTCGTCCGCTCTGTGTATGTCCCACCCAGTGGTCCACCTACAGGTACCGACTGCTCCACTAGCCTCTACCACGATTAGTGTTGTCTATCATCTCCATCCAACAAAACGTAGTGCAGGCATAGCCTATGCAGAGGTGAGTATAAGCTACTCGGTAGGGACCCCGAGACCCCAGATGGTCTCCCAGAATCCAAAATGGATAATCCAAAAAATAAAGATACAATCACGAAGTAACAACCAACACTACTTAGGTATATTCCCATACATATACATAAATAATCAATTCCAGTTCGGCTCCAGCATCTGAGCCCAAGTTCTATCATGTCCACAGAAGATATCACAACACAATCCACGTAAGAAAGAAAGTCAATCATATAAAAGATAATGATTGAATGTCAAGACTCAGCTTCTACTGGTATACTTATTCGTAAGATGATAGAGATGATCAAATGTAGCCACTGATTCATCTAAGCCATCAGACCCACATAGGATGGATAGGTACTAACCCCCGCAATGACCCACACAGGGTCTGACCCACATAGGACAGCTGAGCGCTGACCCACAAAAGATCTGACCAACATAGGATTGGTAGCACTGATCCACTGAGGATCGCTGAGTGTTTCAGTCATCGTTGTCGAACCCACGGCGGATTTCTGTACAATCGTCATCGTCATCGCAGTCGCAGCTAGCTCTAGGGTTTCCGCACACAGCAAGCTCGTTTCAGGATGGTCCACTCCACGAGCTAAGGGTCTGATACATAAAGTGACACAAATTCATGATTTGATGTATCCCAAAGATCCATATCGTTAAAAGGAACTCAACGTGACATACAACGTGTCAATCAGACGCCCGGTTTAAGAGTTATTGGATTTTTTGTTCCGGGGTCCTGGATGGTTTTTATGTCAAAACCAACACAACCACACTCCAACTGGGTCCAAAACTCAAGAGGAGTAAGCCAAAATGTCCGTCTCACTATGTGGAATCCATCAAAGTTGACGGCACGTCAATCAGACATCCGGAGCTCAAGTTATAAGCGTTTCCGCTCCGAGGGCCCGATTGGTTTCGTATTCAAACCAACCTAGATAAACACAATGTTCTATGAATCCTTGAGTGTAATATACCGAAACAAACGTCTCAATCCAAGAATCACATCGCAACTAACGTTGCTTCAATCAGAGGTCTGTAGCCCATGTTTTGGACTTTTGAATGGTTCTATCCGAAAATAGGGGATTCGGGCCCAGTCCGACCCGGCCCGATACCCACTGGTTCGGCCCGAACTGGGTCGACCTAACCCAGTTTCGGGTCCAGGCCATTAGGGCACGGCCCGTCTAGATGGGAATGACCCGGCCTGGGTCCGGCCCGGCTGGATGGGCACGACCCGGCCTGGGTCCGACCCGGCCCGGCATGGTCGCGGCCCGACCCGGCCTGGGCGCGGCCCCGCCTGGCACGCTCGAGCAGCCCACATGGCTAGGCGGCTCGGGCGAAATGGCCGAGCGGAAGGGGGGGGGCTCGCTGCCCCTCCATTTTATGTAACTGCGGCCCCCACGTGGGGCGGGGGTCGGGGCGCTCTTTCGGCCAGCCGGGGGTTAGGACCCCCGATTCCTCGATCATCCGGCCCAGCTGGCCGGCCGTGCTGCTACTGCAGGACCCCACAGTCTTGCCCCTCGGACGCAGGCGATCGGAAGTCGGCCGCCACTCCCTACTCCGCCGCGACCCCACTCCGGTCGTGGTGTCTTCGTGGTTCTCCAGCGCAGTGCGTTGGCACCGCGACTTTGATTGAACTCATCGGCATGGCGCGACGACGCAGCTCTCCTTTGTCGTGGTTCCCTCATTTCCACGCAGTGCGACGGCACCGCGCCATCTCCATTCCAAACCACAACGTAAGAAAACATTAATAAGGGAGGAGGGTCAGCTGTGTTTTTGCGGTCTGCCCCCCTCCAATTAATCGATAGCATGCATCAAAAAGATTATCAATGAACGCCCAAATATTCATGACATAAAATCAAACCCCTACCTAAAGCATTGTTGATTCATCGCTGGTGAGGGACGTAATGGAAGACGACGTTGCGGAAGGAGGATCATCAGCGTCACGTCGTCGATCTATGAGGATGACGTCTCTCACCTGCTGCGGAGTGGGAAAAAATGGTACGACAAACTCCCCTTTGCGGTGACGGAGTTCTTCTTCGAAGGCTCGACATTCTTCGCGTTCTCCATCGAGGAAGAAGAACTTCAAGACTTAGAGAAAATCATCTCCAAAATCCTCTCACACAACCAAACAACAATAATAAAATAATAGTTGCCTTATTTTATTACTCATGCCAAAAGTTTTGAAATTTCAAATTGAAATAAATAATTAATTAAATTGAATAAAACAATCAATTAATTAAATGAAGATATGAATTCATTTAAAGGGGGTTGCGGGTGAGTTACAAACTAAATGAGAGTTAAGGAATATGAAAGGGTGGGGCTCGTGTGGGCCCCACCCCACTACTATCCTACCTAGTGATGTAGGATATAGTAGGTCCCACTCTAACTAGTTATCCTAGGTGAAACTACTTTAAACAAAAAATAAAATTGGTTGCACCATTTTTATTTTATTCTCTACTTAACCCATGATTTTAATAACCACACCCGAGCAAATGCAACTCCAGAAAAGGTGTTCCTAAGAAATTACTGACACTGGGGTTTCATCGATGCCCTTAGATTTTGATTCTGAGCACCGGTTAAAATGTTAGGAAATCCCACTCATTCGTTCACCAAACGTACCCGAGCTAAACTTCAAAAAATTATTCTGGGCTCACCGGGCCTTGGAATTAGGTTCCGTCAGAAACTGTGTTCTTGTAAAATCCCAAAGAAAATTAATAAAAAATTTCCCTTGAATTTTACAGTTCTTTACACTAGGATTCTAGGTCTGGGACGTTACACCCTATTTTCAATACGGAATTAAATTCTAGGGAGTAAAATAATGATAAATCTATTGCTGAGGAACAAAATTTTCAAATTAAGGATGTATATATTTTATATTAATACATTTATTTATTTACATAGGAATCACTGAGACATCCTACTGTGTGGGAAATTGTGTTTTTTATTGATTTAATTCATGATGAAAGGCTTATTTCAATGAATCATTATAGAATATCCATATTGGAATTAGTGGAGGTGAAGAAACTAGTAGATGATTTGAGTATTATGGGTTTTTTCACCCCATTTTTCCACATGGGTATATCTTGTTATTTTCGTTAAAATGAATGATGGGTCCATGAGGATATATATTGTCTAAAGGGAAATCAACTATATTATGATAAAGAACATGTTTCTGCTTCCCCACATTGATGATATATTTGATAAAAATCAAAGAGCCTAATAATATTTGATTATTGAACATCAATTTGGATATCATAAATTGGATGTGAAGAATGATTATATTCTAAAGAAAACATTTCTAACCAGGTATGTGTTGTATGAGTTTAAAGTAATGCCTTTTGGATTATCTAATGCACCATCAATTTTCATGGGTCTAATGAATAGAATTTTCAATGAATATCTTGATGTATTTTTTGTGGTTTTTATTAATAATATTTTTGTATAAACTAAATTCTATTATTATAATGAGAATCAATTTCGAATTATTCTAAATGTCTTATAAGAAACGAGTTATATGAGAAGTTTATCAGTATTGAATTCTAACTTAAAACAGTTTCTTTTCATGGTCACATTGTCACTAAGGATGGAATTGTAGTTAATCCTATATGATAATGGTGATTCAAAAAAGGCATACACAAACAAAAATAACCATGGCATGTAGTTTTATTGGATTATAAGGTTCTTATCAGAATTTCGTGATAACTTCACCTGATTTTCTAACTTATAAATCATGCTTAATCATAAAGGTGTTAAGTTCATATGGATAAATTATTGTGATGAATGTTTTGAATAATTTTAGAAGAGGATGGTCAACATTAAAATCTTTAGAATACCTTTGAAAAGTGGAGGATTCCCTATTTACAATGATGAAAAAACGAAAGGACATGGTTGTTTCCTTACATAGAATGATAGATTTATTTCCTACACATGAAGGACATTAAATTTTCTTGATCATATCTATACAACTATTGATCGTGAATTAGAATTTGTTATCATTACTCTGATGATATGGAGACATTATCTATATGGATAAATATGTGATATTTATATAGATCACAAGAGTCTTTAATACATCATCTCAAAGATAGAACTCAACATGAGGAAATGGAGATGGTTTGAACTACTTAAGTATTATGATTGTATAATACATGACCACCCAGGGAAAGAAAATATGGTAGGATATACATTAAGTTGGAAGGATCATGGTGTTATTAAAAAAGAAGACTGAATATGGTCATGTGTTCAAAGATATAGTGAGGATGGATATTAGAATTATCAGAGATGGTGAAACATCAATACTTTTTCAATTTTTTGACCAACCATATTTATTTGAATGAAATAAAATCTATCAGCATCATGATGAGAATATTTATAGTGAAACTAGATGTTTAAACACAAAATTACAGGATTTTACACATAATTATACATTAGAGTACAAGTAAAGGATTGTAAAGTACATTTTCTTGGAAGACAATGTACAATAAACAAAAAACATGTAAATAAATAAAACATTTCATTATTTCCTATTTAAATTGAGATCCAAACATATATTCTACTCAAACATCTTCATAAGGTACCCTTGTGAACACATTAACAAAGGGATGAGCTAAATAACATAGTAAGGGAATAACAATAAGAATAAAGTATTAGCACATATGATAGAAGTCATGACATGATGATATAAAAAAGAATTTAATATATGGAATCATATAAACATGGAGTCATAATAATGTTTTAGAAAAATAAAACATGACTTTATAATTAGTCAAGGCTAACCACCTAGATCGTTGCACAGCGTACCATAAGCAATGGCTAACCACCAAGATCGTCACACATGGTAGCACAATACAAGGATAACTGAAAAGACTGTCACACATAACATCTCATTAGACACAAATGTACCTAATGAATTAGAGCGATATCTAGGTTATGTCATTATAACATGTTCATGAATATGTTTTCCACATAAAAATCAAAAATAATCAATCAAACATAATCTTATGGGTTACCCATGGAATGAAATTGCTATCATAATCATGTCATAATGTATAACAAATGGACATAGCATAAAAGTGTCCATGAAGTAAAGAAAATAATAATATACATGGAAATTCATGAGGAAAATATTCATGTTCCATGAAAAGTAATTTCAAGTATAAGTCATATAATTAATGAAGGGTTATTAATAATTTTCATCATTCAATCATTTTTTTGCGGTTTTAAGGAAAATACTATAGAGCCTCTAAAATAGAAAAAAAAATTCATTAATATAAAAGGATAAGTGAAAAAAGATGTTTTTAATGATAAAATGGATGATTTTATAATGACAAGGGTGTAATAAAATATAAGATTGAGTGCACTTGAAATCAAGTACGAATTTGGGATGTCCCCTTAAAAATGGTTTTCGTATTGTGAATTATTGAGGAGGGAATCACATTAAAAAATGTATATCCCAAAAAGACAATTGTGAAAGGTTATTGAGAAATTAATTTATTACATGTAAAAATAATATATAATATTCACATAAAAAGATAATATAACATCATTTTGGTAAAAGGATGATAATGAAACCCGAAAGAATAATGGAGGTTCAGGTAGAAACCCTTATGTATTATAGGTCTAGTATCAGGTGTACTTTATATGGTTTAATGAGAGATAAAGGGGTTTACCATCACATATACATGATTAGGGAAGTATGGAGATGTGATAAATCATACCCCATCATTATGGAGTACTCATTAAAGGGAATAACATGGAGTACATTCTTGAATAAAACCGAAATAGAGAGGACACCCTACCATAAGCCTGATGGTGTTATCCACTTGATATTAATAACATGAATAATAAAATTAGGATCACTAATTAACAATTAAATAATAAATTATATATGTAGAATATTTATTATTATATTTTTAAGTTCATTCTTGACATTTTTTATGGGATATGTTTTTCAATATCATAGTTCGTGTCCGTTTGTTTTCTTGGTTTTTACGATTGAGATACTTATATTCATGAATGGAGAATATTGTAAAATTAGAATGGATTCCTAGAATGAGAGTTATATAATATTATATATCATCCATAAGGTTACATGGTTGTAACATTAATTTGGTTACATGGAGTGAGGGTGAATCATTACATAAATCATTTATGATAAATAGTTTGATTAATTTTGCGATTTGTTTCATAATTAACATGTTTTGTATTATTGTTTTACATCATGACTGCAAGATTATTCCTGAACACCAAATAAGATAAAATACTTAATTAAAAGAATATTTCAAACATAAAAATGGTTTCATGACCAAAATATAGGATGCAAAAGGAATGTTCAAACACATCATCCTTGAATGTGGTAAATTAACACATCTTAGATGGTCTCTTTACTACTAGTATAAAAGTAAGGTAATGGAGAGATGATAATAACTTCATCCATTATCATAACAAAAATCCATTACAAGTATGTTACTAGAGTTTTCATAACAAATATATGGGGATAGGTAAGGATAAAAAAGAAACAAAATGAAGATGAAAAGAATGATAAATAATTGAAAAGCATAATTTGACTCCTGTTTCAATATTCCTTAAGAGCCTCTTAAGGGGTAAGGATTTGGAATTTTCAATAGGCTGAGTGATATTGGATGTGTGTTAGGATCTTGTGGAGAGATTTCCATATAATTTAGGCATGGCACAAGACTAGAGAGGAGTGAAGAAAAGATGTAAGGAGGGGTGTTATTAATTGTAGAGGAGAGGAGGGTTTTCATAATATTTAGTTCCATTGTTTATTAATTTTCCTTAAGACCATAAATAGTGATGATTAAATTACCAAAAAGTAATAATTGTAGGTGAGTTAGAACCAATTGGTCTTAAAACATCATAACATCATCCATGACTCTATAAATCATTTATCTAGCTTATTTTAAAAATTATTGTATTTTACTATTCATTAGAAATTGAAACATTTTAGGATAATCCGAAAAATTCAACAAAATAATTTTTCAATGTTCAGAATACAAAAAATGAACACCATATTTAAAGATATCATTATAAATATGAGTAACTTATATTTTAATTAAAATCATGATTTACTTGAAATATACAAATATTAAAATTATAACTGAATTTATAATGTTTTAAAAAATTTACTTCGTCTATATAAAAATATCAAAAAACCAGATGACATAATGTTTTTTTAATTTATGAACACCTTTTTGGAAAATACATTTCCATTTGAATTAATTAATTAATTGTAATTAATTATTTTTGACTTACAAAATTACCAACTCTTTAACTATGATCATATTATCACTTATTAGATGCCTAAATATAATTTAAACAATCATGGTTGAGGTTACTATTGTTTTGGATGATTTAATATTCAAAATGGTCATATTATAATTCAAAGTGTATGTTACTATTCACCAAAAATTATGTTTGTTCCATCAGACCCCAAAAATCACCCTGAACAGAACTATGTATGTAAAATTTACGAAATTCAAAGAACAGAAGTTACACTATTATTTTTAAAGTTAACATAGTACTTAATAGTTTATTGTGTTTTAATATTATGCGATTATATGAAATAATTATGACAAGTGAATTTCCATTTACAAAACATTGGTTCATTACATTATTCTCCCCTTATGAAATTTTTCCCTCAAAATTTCATTTTACATTATCTTTCATAAATAGGTGTAGGTACATTTCTTTCAATTATTCCTCATGTTCCCATGTTGCCTCTTCGTACTTATGGTTTTTCAATAGTACCGTAACCATGTGAGTAGTCTTATTGCATAAAATATTATCTATATGATCCAAGATCATCACTGGTTTCTCCTTATATAAAAGATAATCTTCCAAAAGTACTACCTATAAATAATTTACATGTGAAGTTTATGGTATGTACTTATTTATGAGAGATACATGGAAGAAATCATGTACATTAGAAAACGTAGGTGGAATTATTAGTCAATAGTCCACAACCCCTACCCAATCAATAATATTGAAGGGGTTGATGCCCCTCAGATATAACTTTCCATTTATTCGTAACCTCATGACCTTCTTCCATGGAGAAATATGTAGAAATAAAATGTCACCAAATTTGAACTCAAGGTCCAGTTGATGATTATATATATAATAATAGTGTTGACATTGGGCCACCATCATGTGTTGATGAAAGGCTTCCACATTCTCCACCATTTCATCAACAATTTTAGGTCCCTGAAGCTTACACTCACTGACTTCATCCCAACATGCCGGTTGTCTACACCATTTCTTATAATGGGAATTGTTTGGTTCTATTTGTATTTTTGAGTGGAAATAATGTAGAGACCCGAAGCCTGATGTACATAGACTTTACATTACTTTTGCGGAATACTTGGTACATAACAAAAACACACACACAAGGATCGTAATATTTTAGTATCTTTGGAAACTCGGAACGTAATCTTCTAATCGTGGTGAAAGATCTTCAATATCTCCCATAAAGATCTTCCTTTTTTTATACCTAAAACCTTTCTTTATATCCTGGGGAAAAGAAAACATAAAAGGGTGAGCTCAAATGCTCAGTAAGGGTAAACAAAAGAAATATCAATCATATCATATACATAAGCACATAACTTTTGGAAATCTTAACCTGCAAAAGAGATCATAATTTCATAACATGGGATAAATCATGATAGTGAAATGTAATCACAATAATCATAACTTAAAACATGAAACTTTGTGGCATTCACACATAATCATAGAGAATCATTTCTTGTTAGTCAAGACTCATTGCCAAGACTATCTTAGTGGACAAAGTCCCTTTCTGAATCGAGTAACCCTCGTTTCAGTCCTGTTTCACTGAACCGGTATAACCTACCATTCCAGCCATGTCTATCTCATGAGATATAAAATCTTTACCCAATGCATTGGAGGGAGATATAGGTCCCACCCATCTCATAATGATACCATTCTTATGTGTGCCACAAAATCATAAATCATACATCATTGCATAACCCATGTAATAAAAATGGGATCCTTAAACAACATGACATCATAAAACAATTCATATAAGACAAAGGAATTCATAAAAATATTTCCATCACAACATAATCAAATACATGTAATAATAGGGATAAAAATAGAACCCTTTTATTATCTTAGATGGAAAATAATTTTGATAAAATACTTGAACTTCATTCTTGAGGAAAATATCCTTTCTACTTCAAAAACACTTTTCCTTTCTTGACATGTCATACAATTTTAAACTAAAAAAAGTTGATTAAAAATAAACTTGAATACTTGTAAAGGAAGATTCTTGGAAATAATGTTTTATAAATCCATTCATGCCGTATAAGTTAAAAAAACATTCTTCGTACTTTTGTCGGAAAAGACAAAAAGTACCTCGTACGAAAAACGACAAAAGATTCCTTTCATACATATTACTAAAAACTCACCGAAGGGTAAAAATGGATTTAAACAATTGTAGGTGGATGGAAATAATATTACATATTGATGAAACATGGATGTGAATGATAAAATACACCCCAGTAAATACTTACGAATAAATAATCTCAGATAAAAATGAGATTGTGATATTTCCCTTACCTTAGGTCCGACTTGCTTTGTAAGTGTCCGAACCTCCTGTATAATAATTTAAATCATGTTATTGACTTATTACAGAAGCATATTCATTGTTATGATATCATATATGGTTCACTTATGACATTATATTACCCGTTCTTTTGTAAATTCCATGTTAAAGAAGCGTTTTGGGTAAAATCGTTTCATTTATCGTAGGTGTTTTGACTTGTTGTTCTTGACATCATTATTACTTATATCATGATTTACTTACTTCCAGAATATAAAATATGATTTATATATCATATATATTCAGTATATATATATATAATAGGTAGATAAATAAAATGAAAAACACCGTTCACGGAGACGGTAGTCCGTACGTACGCATGAACACTGTTTTCCTTTCCTTATTGTCTTGAAATGGAAGTAAGTATATGACATACATAAGTATATATATACATAAATCCAGTAGCATTATAATGTTATATATTTCATTATTATTTCTTATATATATACTTCATAATCATTCTTAAATGGTTAACATGGAGAATGAATCTCATCGCGTCGTGGAGACGGTAGTCCGTACGTACGCACGAGCGATGATATCATTTCTATAAATATTGAATTGAATTGGAGTGGATTATACAATATATCAGAATCAATATGATGTTGTAATAACTATGTATAGTTATTCTTTACACCATTATACCCATCCATGTAAGGTGGTGGTGGAAAATAGATTACACCAGGGCGTGGAGACGGTATTCTGTACGTACGCACGCGCGGTGATTTCTTTTTCCGTAGGATGGATAGATGGTGAAATAGGGTTGTTTCATACTTATAATAACATATCAGTATATGAGTGATACTGATGTTATTACTTCATAATGAAACAACTTAAGAAGAAGAAGTGGAAGAAGAAATAAAGATGAAAGAATTGGTAACGGTAATTACCTCTTCTTTGAAGCGCCTCTTTGAGACCTCCTCTTAGGGCACTAAAATTGGTCTTTGATGAAGACCAGAACCTCTAGGATGTTGCTAGGGAAGTGGAGAAGAGATTTTGGCAGGGTTTGGACGAGCTTGAGTGCTCAAATTGGTGTGAGGAGGAGGGGGAGGAGGTGTCCTTTTATAAGGGAGGAGAGGGGCACCTTAGGAATATCTCAAAATATTATTTTATATTAAAGTCAAAATCGGTTTATAATGGTTCCAAAGGGTCTTATTTCGAAGCTAAAGTGGGGATGGATCGAAATCCTATCAACCAATAAGATTTAGACAAGTTTAGGTTATTATTTTAACCTTATCAATTAGATTTAACTCTAAGTTAAATAATTTAACTTTTACCGTGTCTTTTTGTTTTCTTACATTATATGGTTAATAAACATACTATAACATGCCAAAAGAAGCACAAATTGTATATTATTAATACATATATCCTTATATAAGTCATTTGGCCGAACCTTAGATTTTTAGTAATAAAATAACAATTAATAATATAATATTTGATTTAAAAACTATTTTGTGTCAATTTTGACACTATTTGATACATTATTTTTGTGAAAGTCATAACAGAATTATATGTTCGAACCAAGTTGATTAAATCAACAATAATATATCATAGTAACCTAGAAAATTAGTGGAATTCATAAAAAGGCTCAAATTATGTTTAGTTTGGTGTTTATAACATCAATTATGTCAATATTTCATTAATATGATAATTACTGCATCATATTTGTGTCATAAATAAATTAACTTATTTGATGTCTAAAAATTACAAATAAAATACCATCATGTAGGAAATATTTTTATCTTTCTAATGAATATTTAGAATCGAATTTATCTTATGTATAACCCTATATTAAAAATGTTTTAGTAAATAAACTTTGATTTTAACTCTTTTAACTCTTCTTTGAATTAAATAATAATAAATGTCCTAATCTAATCCAAGTGGGCCTAAATGGTCATATTTTATTACTAGGATTGTTTTTGGTCGAATTACAGTTGTCCAATAGAATTAGGACATGTTTTAGGGTAATAATAATATCATTTTTACCCTTAATTACCCTATTTACTTTTAACCGTGGTAAATAAAAGTAAAAAGTTACTATTCACCAAAAATTATTTTCATCTCATTGAACCATATTTTACTTACTGACATCAACCGTGTCTCTCGGATTTTTGAAATTCCGTTCACAGAAGCGGTAAAATTACGTTTTATGCAAAATTCAGTTTTTAACCTACCACTTAGTGGTTTCACTATTCATCAAAAATTGAAAGTTTTCAGAAAAATGCCAAAATTTCATCCTAAGCTATATTTCATATTACAAATTAAAAAATGAAGTCTATATTACCAAATTCATTACATAGAAATTGCATTAATTAATTTTATAATTAAATCCCGCTGTTAAAACAAATAGCGTGTTTTTAAGAAACAATATCTATCAAAGGATTGACACTTGATTATGTCTGGTTTAAATGTGAAATTACATCCAATGACCAACATTGTATTAAATTGTAAAAATATATTCTAAATATACTTTAAAACCACTCAAATTAATGATTTATCACTATTAATTATTTCGATTAAAAAAGTTGTTTTTAATTATAATTTAGTAATTTTCACTATTCATCAGAATATGAATGTTATCCGAAAAGTACCAAAATTTCACCTTAGGCTAAATTCGATAATCCGAATCCATAAATGAAGTCCATTTTGAAAAATAAAATTTACAAAATTTCAAAAAGTGGTTATTACTATTCACAACAGCTAGTTTTAATAATATCTTAATAGCATATCGTTGTTTAGCGAAACATGGTGTTGCGTACAACACACGCTATCGAGGAAGGTCGCGATTGCGTGTAATGCAAGGAAAGTCAAGGATGTGTGTTGTGCAAGCTCCTTTTGGTGTAGCATACAACACAATACAGAAATAAAATTAAAAGGAGCATTTTTCATAAAATCTCGGGTTGTTACATTCTACCCCCCTTAAAATGAATTTCGCCCTCGAAATTCGTCGGGGTTATAAATGGTTTACTATTTGAAAGTTTCTTTGATAGAAACCCACATCGTAAAAAGGAATACCAAAACCAATCTTTAAAAACAAAAGTATGAAACGTAACGGTTACCCAAATAAACTAATCACTGGGTTTCCACATAGGTGAAAATATGGATATGGAAGAGAAATCTAACAATCATGTTCTGATGGAGAGTGGTAGAGAACATGGATATGGAAAAACCAGTAATCAAAAAGCCATAAATTTGTGACGATCTAAGGTACCATCTGATTCATCAGATATAAGATCACTAGAACAACATTTTTGGTTTTCAAGATCGTTTCCCTAAAGTTAAAGAATTAGTATTAGAATAAATACTTACTTTATGTTGGTACAACCTCACTGTTGTTCGTGCCTTTAACAATTTCCACTTCATCTCTTAAATAAATGAAGTTGAATTTGTTATTCGTGAAGTGTTAGCAGATCATGTGATAGAATGACGGGTCATTCCATCTGTCTCAAACAAAAGGTTAGCAAAAATTATATACATAAGTCGATCTATAGTGAGATTAATCACATATGGTTCCTAAAATGGACTTATACTTCATATATCATACTTCTTAATATAATAAAACTAGTTTCTACTAAACAGGGACTTCTTGTAGGCCAGTGGTAGGCGATAAAGGCCAGTCGCACTTCGGTTGTGGGTTCGATTCCCACAGCCTTGTCCGAAGCGATGGGCTGTCGCCCGTCCTGCAGGTTGTCCTTTTTCTAAAACTACATTACTATAACATCCCATCAATAATATCGAAAATCTTATATCCTTAAACAATACTAACTTATGTCCAACATACTCCATTCTAATCTTTAGGCTTATCCATAATACTACAGTCCACTCTCATAACATATTGAAAACGATTACCAGAGATTTAATACCATCGTTGATCCCCATATATCATAAGATATATCTTGTTGGTCACATTCCAAACATTCAAAGGCCTTAATCTTGTACTCTCTTGAATACCCATTGAACCTTTTTGAAAACATGAATTCTATTAAAAGTTAACTCTTTCCACATACCAAAATCCTCAAAATTCTATATACTCAAACCATGATATCACTTAGTCCTTATATCAATCATGAGCTCATGAATACTATCAAACATTTAATTTTCTCCTTATCCCTTCATTATGCACATATCATCCAAATTCCAAAAATATCTGAATAACCTTTCATGGATACTGGTAACATTAATCAGACAACAGTGTAACAATCCTTACATGTCTCTTTATTCTACAGTACCATGAGATTACTTATACAACATTACACATGATAAACATGTAATCATTCCACTACATTATTAAACCATTGACCGAGCTTCAACAATTCTTTCATCTCACATATCATTTGTAGTCTCTTCATCATCATCCACATAAATACTTCCCATACGACCATACTGATTATCTTCATGAGACTTTACCTTAGGGCATTGGTTTGCATAATGCCCGCACATTCCACATTTAAAACATTTAACCATTGTTGATGTCGTAGCAATACCATTATCCTCATCCATGGTGTTAACTGATCCTTTTCCTTTGCACTTACTTGCTTTGTGTCCTTCCTTTCCACACCCAAATCATCTTCCAGTTCCTTTGAAACATTCTCCTTGATGCCTCTTCCCACATTATTTACATAGGGGGAATTGAACTTTCTTTCCTCTATGATCATCATGAAACTCCATCTTTCTCTTATTAGCCGAGTCAGGAAACTTACCAAATTTTACTTTATTGATCATATTATGAGATTGCTGATTCGGCATAATAATTATGTTTGGACTTCCAAATCCCATTTCATTATGAAGAATATCATTCCATTGTCCATCATATCCTCCATTATCGTGAATCATCTTGTTTCCAGCCATTTTCTAAAACCCAAAAAAAAATAGTGTGAGAGGAAAAAATCATGCTAGGGAAAACAACATAATAAAGGGGGAGTACCTTCAATATCTAACATCTTAGGTTTAATTCTATGATCGTTAGCATAGTTCTAGTACTATAACCTATACGTATACTTAACCTTAGGGACATCCCTAGACATACCTTAGAAATATTTCTAGGGATCTCACTAAAGTTCTTGCATCCTAGTTTCCAAAGGTTGACTAAACCATTCCTCTGATACCAACTGTAGAGACCCGAAGCCTGACGTACATAGACTTTACATTACTTTTGCGGAATACTTGGTACATAACAAAAACACACACACAAGGATCGTAATAGTTTAGTGTCTTTGGAAACTCGGAACGTAATCTTCTAATCGTGGTGAAAGATCTTCAATATCTCCAATAAAGATCTTCCTTTTTTTTATACCTAAAACCTTTCTTTATATCCTGGGGAAAAGAAAACATAAAAGGGTGAGCTCAAATGCTCAGTAAGGGTAAACAAAAGAAATATCAATCATATCATATACATAAGCACATAACTTTTGGAAATCTTAACCTGCAAAAGAGATCATAATTTCATAACATGGGATAAATCATGACAGTGAAATGTAATCACAATAATCATCACATAAAACATGAAACTTTGTGGCATTCACACATAATCATAGAGAATCATTTCTTGTTAGTCAAGACTCATTGCCAAGACTATCTTAGTGGAAAAAGTCCCTTTCTGAATCGAGTAACCCTCGTTTCAGTCCTGTTTCACTGAACCGGTATAACCTACCATTCCAGCCATGTCTATCTCATGAGATATAAAATCTTTACCCAATGCATTGGAGGGAGATATAGGTCCCACCCATCTCATAATGATACCATTCTTATGTGTGCCACAAAATCATAAATCATACATCATTATATAACCCATGTAATAAAAATGGGATCCTTAAACAACATGACATCATAAAACAATTCATATAAGATAAAGGAATTCATAAAAATATTTCCATCACAACATAATCAAATACATGTAATAATAGGGATAAAAACAGAACCCTTTTATTATCTTAGATGGAAAATAATTTTGATAAAATACTAGAACTTCATTCTTGAGGAAAATATCCTTTCTACTTCAAAAACACTTTTCCTTTCTTAACATGTCATACAATTTTAAAATAAAAGAAGTTGATTAAAAATAAACTTGAATACTTGTAAAGGAAGCTTCTTGGAAATAATGTTTTAGAAATCCATTCATGCCGTATAAGTTAAAAAAAAACATTCTTCGTACTTTTGTCGGAAAAGACAAAAAGTACCTCGTACGAAAAACGACAAAAGATTCCTTTCATACATATTACTAAAAACTCACCGAAGGGTAAAAATGGATTTAAACAATTGTAGGTGGATGGAAATAATATTACATATTGATGAAACATGGATGTGAATGATAAAATACACCCCAGTAAATACTTACGAATAAACAATCTCGGATAAAAATGAGATTGTGATATTTCCCTTACCTTAGGTCCGACTTGCTTTGTAAGTGTCCGAACCTCCTGTATAATGATTTAAATCATGTTATTGACTTATTACAGAATCATATTCATTGTTATGATATCATATATGGTTCATTTATGACATTATATTACCCGTTCTTTTGTTAATTCCATGTTAAAGAAGCGTTTTGGGTAAAATCGTTTCATTTATCGTAGGTGTTTTGACTTGTTGTTCTTGACATCATTATTACTTATATCATGATTTACTTACTTCCAGAATATAAAATATGATTTATATATCATATATATTCAGTATATATATATATATATAATAGGTAGATAAATAAAATGAAAAACACCGTTCATGGAGACGGTAGTCCGTACGTACGCATGAACGATGTTTTCCTTTCCTTATTGTCTTGAAATGGAAGTAAGTATATGACATACATATGTATATATATACATAAATCCAGTAGCATTATAATGTTATATATTTCATTATTATTTCTTATATATACTTCATAATCATTCGTAAATGGTTAACATGGAGAATGAATCTAATCGCGTCGTGGAGACGGTAGTCCGTACGTACGCACGAGCGATGATATCATTTCTATAAATATTGAATTGAATTGGAGTGGATTATACAATATATCAGAATCAATATGATGTTGTAATAACTATGTATAGTTATTCTTTACACCATTATACCCATCCATGTAAGGTGGTGGTGGAAAATAGATTACACCACGGCGTGGAGACGGTATTCCGTACGTACGCACGCGCGGTGATTTCTTTTTCCGTAGGATGGATAGATGGTGAAATAGGGTTGTTTCATAATTATAATAACATATCAGTATATGAGTGATACTGATGTTATTACTTCATAATGAAACAACTTAAGAAGAAGAAGTGGAAGAAGAAATAAAGATGAAAGAATTGGTAACAGTAATTACCTCTTCTTTGAAGCGCCTCTTTGAGACCTCCTCTTAGGGCACTAAAATTGGTCATTGAGGAAGACCAGAACCTCTAGGATGTTTCTAGGGAAGTGGATAAGAGATTTTGGCAGGGTTTGGCCGAGCTTGAGTGCTCAAATTGGTGTGAGGAGGAGGGGGAGGAGGTGTCCTTTTATAAGGGAGGAGAGGGGCACCTTAGGAATATCTCAAAATATTATTTTATATTAAAGTAAAAATAGGTTTATAATGGTTCCAAAGGGTCTTATTTCGAAGCTAAAGTGGGGATGGATCGAAATACTATCAACCAATAAGATTTAGACAAGTTTAGGTTATTATTTTAACCTTATCAATTAGATATAACTCTAAGTTAAATAATTTAACTTTTACCGTGTCTTTTTGTTTTCTTACATTATATGGTTAATAAACTTACTATAACATGCCAAACGAACCCCAAATTGTATAATATTAATACATATATCCTTATCTAAGTCATTTGGCCGAACCTTAGATTTTTAGGAATAAAATAACAATTAATAATATAATATTTGATTTAAAAACTATTTTGTGTCAATTTTGACACTATTTGATACATGATTTTTGTGAAAGTCATAACAGAATTATATGTTCGAAAAAAGTTGATTAAATCAACAATAATATATCATAGTAACCTAGAAAATTAGTGGAATTCATAAAAAGTCTCAAATTATATTTAGTTTTGTGTTTATAACATCAATTATGTCAATATTTCAATAATAAGATAATTACTGCATCATATTTGTGTCATAACTAAATTAACTTATTTGAAGTTTAAAAATTACAAATAAAATACCCTCATGTAGGAAATCTTTTTATCTTTCTAATGAATATTTACAATCGAATTTATCTTATGTATAACCCTATATTAAAAATGTTTTAGTAAATAAACTTTGATTTTAACTCTTTTAACTCTTCTTTGAATTAAATAATAATAAATGTCCTAATCTAATCCAAGTGGGCCTAAATGGTCATATTTTATTCCAAAGCTTGTTTTTGGTCGAATTACACTTGTCCAATAGAATTAGGACATGTGTTAGGGAAATAATAATATCATTTTTACCCTTAATTACCCTATTTACTTTTAACCGTGGTAAATAAAAGTAAAAAGTTACTATTCACCAAAAATTATTTTCATCTCATTGAACCACATTTTACTTACTGACATCATCCGTGTTTCTCGGATTTTTGAAATTCCATTCACAGAAGCGGTAAAATTAAGTTTTATGCAAAATTCAGTTTTTAACCTACCACTTAGTGGTTTCACTATTCATCAAAAATTGAAAGTTTTCAGAAAAATGCCAAAATTTCATCCTAAGCTATATTTCATATTACAAATTAAAAAATGAAGTCTATATTACCAAATTCATTACATAGAAATTGAATTAATTAATTTTATAATTAAATCCCGCTGTTAAAACAAATAGCGTGTTTTTAAGAAACAATATCTATCAAAAGATTGACACTTGATTATGTCTGGTTTAAATGTGAAATTACATCCAATGAACAACATTGTATTAAATTGTAAAAATATATTCTAAATATACTTTAAAACCACTCAAATTAATGATTTATCACTATTAATTATTTCGATTAAAAAAGTTGTTTTTAATTATAATTTAGTAATTTTCACTATTCATCAGAATATGAAAGTTATCCGAAAAGTACCAAAATTTCACCTTGGGGTAAATTCGATAATCCGAATCCATAAATGAAGTCCATTTTGAAAAATAAAATTTACAAAATTTCAAAAAGTGGTTATTACTATTCACAACAGCTAGTTTTAATAATATCTTAATAGCATATCGTTGTTTAGCGAAACATGGTGTTGCGTACAACACACGCTATCGAGGAAGGTCGCGATTGCGTGTAATGCAAGGCAAGTCAAGGATGTGTGTTATGAAAGCTCTTTTTGGTGTAGCGTACAACACAATACAGAAATAAAATTAAAAGGAACAATTTTCATAAAATCTCGTGTTGTTACAAATAATTTTTGTTTGAAAATTAAATTTGTGGAAGATATTGGTCCCATATTACATTAATGTTTATTGAACTTTCTCTCAGCATATCTTTTAGCATCATAATAGTGCAATCATATTGGCCAAAAATTGGAGGATGATAGGCAGTATTGAAGTCAACATTATTGCATACATCATGTTAGAGACTATTCCAAAACTTCTAGCTGAATCTATGATTTCATTCATCATTAATAGATAGTTGTACACTTTCAAATATTTCTACTTCTTTGATATATATCCGTATAGGTTTATCCAATGAGAATTCCTCTAGAATAACAATAAAGTGAGATATCTTTATAATACAATCCACAATTACCAATATAGCATTATTTCCTATGGATGTTCTTGGAAGTCCAGAGAAAAATCCCATTACGATGTTCTCCAACATCCATGTTAATATGGGTAGGGCGTGCATCATACCCTTAGCCTATTTCCTTCCATCCTTCACTTGTTAGAATACCAAGAACTTTGATATATATTCGGCAATATCCTTCTTCATACTGTCCCACCAATTATTCTCTAAGAGATATTGATACATCTTTGTTATCGCTATATGGATAGATAAGAATGAGAAATTTTCATCATTTAGAAGCTATTTCATTATATATGGATTAGATGGAACACATAATCCTAACCAAAATCTTACAACTCCTTCCTCATTTATCTTAAACTGTAAGGATTTTCCATTTCTAATTGCTTCCACACATTCCCAAATTTCAACATCTTTTCCTTGAGCATCCCCTATTAGCTCAATGAGGGATAACTGAAGAATAATTTATGAAACGATTGATGATATTCATCCCTTAATGATTCCCATATCCATCCTCTTCTAAATTATAATGATCATATGCCTTTCAATTCTAATTATTTATAAATATGCAAGATCCTTTCTACATAGGAATCTAACACCTTATTTGACATACTCGGATGGTAGTGGATTGAGAAGTCCTAATCCTTGAATAGATATATCCATCTTCTCTGGTGCCTATGAATCTATTTTTTTGTAAATATATATTTGATACTATTGTGATTATTATAAATCTCAATCTTCTCCCCATAGAGATAATTCCACCTGATTGTTTGCTCAAGTATTTCAGCTTCCTACTCTAGATCATGTGTTGTATAATTTTGCTCATTGATTTTCAACTAACTAGTGGCATATGATATCACTTAATCATTTTGAATTTGTACAAATCCTAATCCATTTTTTGAAGCATCCATATACCCCAAAAAGTGTTATCCACTTGATGGGTGTGTGAGTACTAGCACAGTGATAAACATATTTTGGAGCTCAGTAACACATTCCTCAAATTCTTGAGTCCAGAAAAAATTCACTCCATTCAGTGTCAGCTTGCAAATTGTGTTTGAAAATTGTGAGATGTTCTTCACAAAACACTGATAATACTGAGATGGGCCCAAAAATCTATGGATCTACATTACATATGTTGGCCTGGGACACACTTCAATTGCATTGGACATAGAGGTTTCCACAAATGCCTCTTTTCTAAAGATAACATTACCAAAGATTGATTTTTTGTCCATATAGAAATACCATTTTCTATAATTTGTCTAATAATTATTCCTTTTTTAATGTCTTTAACAAAATTTTCAAATGCCCTCCATGTTCCTCCTGGCTCTTGGAGTATATCAGAATATCATCGGCAAAGTCTACTAGAAATTTGATGAGGTAATCTCTAAATAATATATACATTAAATCCATGAAAATTGATGGTTCCTTAGTGATTCCTAAGGGAGTCACTTTGAACTCATAGTTTCCATACATAATTCGAATGGATGTCTATAGAATATCTTCATTTCTCATCATTAATTAGTGATAACCCGATTCAAAGCCCACTTTAGAAAAATAACTCTCCCCCGGAAGTTTATTGAACAGTTCATCTATCTGTGGTAGGGGATACATGTTCTTTATTGTGAATTTATTGAGATCACAGTAATCAATGCAAAGGATAATTGATCAGTCCTTATTCTTGATGAAGAGGATTAGTGCACCCCTATGTGAAACACTTGGGCATATAAAACCCTTTTCCAGATTCTCCTTTAACTACTTCTCCATCTCTTCCATCACTACGGTGGCCATTCTATAATATTTATTTGATAAAGATATAGATCCATGAATAAGTTCAATTGAGAAATACACCAATAAATAATGAGGAAGACTAGGAATCAATCCAAGGATTACATTAGTGTAATCCCTCATGATGGGAATGTATTCAAGCATGATTCTCTTATTTTTATCAATCATTTGTACATGAAATTCTTTCTCATAATGAATTAATATCTATACATGATACAATGATTCTAAAGAAGATTCATCTTCCTACTCACACTTGTATGAAATTAGATGATGCTTTGAGATGTGAATAGTGGTCTTCCTTTCCCAAAAATGTAAGTTGGGTATGTATAATGATATAAAATCCATTCATAAGATTGTGTAGAACTCCACTAAAGGATGTATGATGATATTTGTGGGGTGGTTCAGTCCAAAAAATGTTAACCAGGGAATATTTATACTCCACTGACCAAATAATTTCTCCATTAAATATTATCACATATAACTTATCCTTCAAATTTTGAGGTGGTGTTTGATTTGTTCTACTAAACTGAAAAGATATGATAGAATGTGTAAAGTAGAATCAAATAGTGTGTTTCTTATTCATGAATGAATAACTAGAATACTTTTCACTACATGATTTTATAGCTCCTCCTCATTATTAGTGATAGAATAATACATTCCTTGTTTCTATTTAGGTTGTAGTTAATTGCCTCTGAGAACCCTCAACGTAGGGAAATCTCTTCACATAAAGCCAATTCTCCATACAGTTGTAACACTTCACTATGGTATGAGTGTTGATCAAAACCATCGTTTCTTATTCCACATTTGTGGTTTTTTTCATATCTATTTGATAGTTTTTAACTCGATATCCCAACATTCCACATCTAAATCAATTTTTTGATTTCCAAGACATAGTTCATAAGATTCTTATTCCAATATTTTTTACACATGGGATGATTAGGCTTCATTACATCACGGAGTTTAATTTCCAAAATTCCCAAATTAGATTCCATTTTTCTCATTTTTTATCAATACCACAATACCAATGACTATATCTGATATCTATTTCATCCTTGAGGGAACAAAAGACAGTTTCCTCAAAACTCTCAATGTCTAGAATCATATATACGTTTCTTATAACCGGATTTAGTCTTCAAAATATGTTATCCACCATACTTTCAGTTTTCAAGACAAAGCTAGAGGAATAACTTGTAAGACTTGTGAAGTTTGCTTTATATGCACCAATAAACTCATCTTCCTTCCAATATCATCTGAGGAAATATATTTCCATATGGACATTAGGGGATTGGGGAAAATAATTATTGAAAAACACTTTCAAAGATTCCTCACATTCCATGGAATCAATTTTCTCTTGGGACATCTTTTTCTTGATCCGTGTCCACCACTGAACAGCTTCCCCGTCAAAAAAATAGACCACTAGTATGACTTTTTCTTCTTCTGATCAATTGAGGAAACACAATATCTTTTTAATAGAGTTAATCCATTGTTCCACGAGTAGGGTATCAGAAGATACACTAAACATGGGAGTAATTTTACACATAAAGGATTCTCTAGAATCATTCTCATTACTTGGATGAGGATGGTGATCCACATTATTCATGTAATTATTCATAACTTCATCCAGCTGAGAAAATAATTTCATGATGTTTGGAGAACAAACTCCCATCATATCATGCATATTGTTAGGTAAATCATCCAATTTACAATCACATTGATAGCTTGAAAATGTTCTTCTATTTACCTCCATTAACTATGAAAAATAATGTACAATTAGTTGTCATGGAAAATTAGATATTGAGCATAAAAATGAAACATTGATCATAAATGGATTATCTTATAAGGGAGAAATATATCCTAAATAGTGATTCCCTAGGTTTAAATTTAGGTTATACTTTGTAAATTTATTATTTTATATTCTTATGGGATTATTTAAATTATCTTAATAATGGTTTGTACTAAGAACATGAATTTACCAAAGTAAATCTTATAGGAGTGACAATCCAAGAGTGATTCAAGGCTCGTTGTTGTGCACAAGTTCCTGTTCAAGTATATCTCAGATTGGTGTTTTTGGGGTTTACCCCTAGATGTAACTATTCCAGAGCTACCTCTTCTAATTTTATCCAAATAGGGATGAATTTTTTTTGATAAACGACATAATCTATACTTACAAAAATATAGGGATGTTTTCTTATACTTTGTCTCACCCTTAAGGCTCTTAATAATGTTCCCTATTCCTAATCTATAAAAATAACAAAACCATCCTATGATACAAAATATAATGACCCTATAATTTTACACATAATATAAAATGATTTTATGCATATTTATACATCAGAGTATAATCCAAGGTTCATATATTCTAGTATCTAGGAAGACTAGGTACATAAAATGGAAAATATTGAACTTAATATAAAATTTATTTATAAAATCATAAAATTTATATCATAACATCCATGTTTTTCAAACATATACAAAGGATACCCTAGGGAACACATGGACAATGGGATGTGATAAATAGCCTATCAATGTAACAGCCATAAGGCTATGCATTTTCACATGGGATAGAAGGTTTGACATGAGGATATAAAAATTCGTGTAACATATTGAATCATAACATATAAACACGGAATCATATAAACATGGATTCATAATAATTTTGTAGAAACATAAAACATAAAATTATCAGGATTCATGATGATCCTCCAAGACTGTGGCACAAGGTATCACAAGCCAAGGATAACCTACAAATGTCACATATGATTGCACTATCCAAGGATAACTACTGAGACAATAACATATAAAATATCATGAGACTTCAAGTACATCAGCTCCCCTCAGAGTTGGACCTAGAGAGATGGTTCTTCAGAGGTTTTGGGTAGTTGGATTTGGCTTTCGATGGTGCTCCATGTGTAGCCTGGTTTAATTCTTCAGTTTTTTTGGTTTTCCTCCTCAATATTTCGTTTTAGATTAGGTTATGTTATTGAATGTCACCATGGATACGTTATTGTTTCTTCTTAATTTTGGATGTTCCTTGATGGTGTTTGATTCTGACTTGGAGTTCGGATGTGGAATATTAGTTTTGTGATGTTGGGCCCTATGGTTGTGGATGATAGTGACTTGTCTTGCTGCCGAAAATGAGGAAATGTGTTCGATTTTCAGGGTGTGCGGCCGGAATTTTAGCCATCTAGGGTTGATGATTTTGTTCTAATTTGAATCCGGGTATGATGTTTTGTCTACATATTGGGATGACGTAGGGTTCGGAGGTCATGGCGGTGCCCACATCTCGCTGTTATGACTTTGGTCTGTTCAGAACTCTGCTCTGGCTCATGGTTCCCCCCCCATTCTTCTCCAATTCGGATTCGAATGGTGGTACTCAAGGGGTTTTGGTAGGTGATTTTCGAGAAGTAGACACATTTCAGTTCTGGTGGATCTCTCCGGTGAGATTGTCTTGACATTGAGCCAATACTACCGATGAAGACTTTGATGGTTCTTGATGATGTCGTTCTTTGAATGCTATGGAGACGGTGATGGTATCGAGACGTTTAGGTGGGCGGATCAGAGCCTGGTGGAAGACTTTTCTGGCGATATGATGCATGATTTCAGGGTGCATAGCATGAGGTTGTTAGTTGGTAGTGATGTGATGTGTCACGTGCTCCGAGGTCGATGTTGAATCTTTTTAAAATTTGAATGTTGAAACTGTTTAAGCAGGGGAGTTGCTTTGGATTTTTGAATTCCAATGTTCGGTTACTGCTAACCCTTAAAGTGGAATTTTGAAAATAAATAAAATAGATAAGAGTATCAATAAGAAAAATATGCTTGTATCATGGTATTTTATGCCACGAATAATTCAAATCATATATGAATTTTTTTTAATAAAATTAAGTTTCAAAAAACGTTTTGAGTGGTTTTTAGGAAAATACAATAGAGCCTTTAAAAAAATAGAAAATATTTTATATAAATATTCATGTGAACTAAGAAGGTTTTAGTAATAAAAACACATAATTTATAAAGAAAATTCTTGATTAAATCATAATATAGAGTTCACTTGAAATCCGGTAAGAATTCAGGAAGTTCCCTTAAAAGAAGTTTTTTATTAGGAAGTATTAAAGAGGTAATGTCATGAAAACATGTATATCCCTAATAGAGAATACTGAAAGTGTCATGATAAATGAATTTGATAAATTTATATAGAATTTATAATATTCAAATAAAAATATTATATAACTTCATTTTGGTAAAAGGATAATAAGGCTACCTGAATGAATAAAATAGGTTCTAATAGAATCCTCTACAGACTATGGGCATGGTATCAGGTGTACTTAAGAGGGATTAATTAGAGACAAAGGAGATTATAATCACTTATGAATGATGTGTCAATAATTTGGATGTAGATAAATCGTACCCCATAATTATGGATTACACCTAAAAGGGCATAACATAGAGGACATTCTTGAATAAAAGTGAAAATAAGAGGATCTCTTACCTTAATTCTGACAGCATTCTCAAATACATATTAAATACCTGAATAATAAAATAAGGATCATTAATTTATAGTTATAAAAACTGAACTATATGAAAAATATTTTTTATAACATCTTTGAGTTCATTCGTGACTTTTTTGATCAGTTATGATGATCAATTTAATTGTTCAGGTCTGTTTTTTTTCATGGTTTTTAGGATTGATTTACTTGTTTTCATGAATGCATAATCATGTAAAATTGGGATGGTTACCTAGAATTAGCGTTATTTTATATTATATAACATATATAAGGTTATAAGTTGTTAAATTTACGTTAGTTAGTTATATTGAAGGTGAATCATTATATAAAACGTTAATGATTAATGCTTGGATTCATTTGGAGATTTTATTCATAATTAACTTTTTTCGAATTATTGTTTTACATCATGTTTGAAAAAGGAATCTAGAACATCAAATAAGAAACATGAATTATTTAATATTCAATTTCAACTATAAAAATGGTTTCATGATCAAAATTTTAAGATGGTAAAAGAAACTGAAAACACATCGTCCTTGAATGTGTAAGATTAACACATCTCTAATCGTGTCATTACTATTTGTTTTAAAGAATCCTAATAGAGATATGATAATAACTGATTCCATTATCATAAAAAAAGAGTATGTGTAAGGTAATAGAGTTTTCATAACATCTATATGAGGATAGTTAAGGATATAGAAAAAAATGAAATTGAGAAGAATGTAAAATAATCAAAAAGAGGAATTTACCTCTAGAATCAATATTCCTTAAGAACTTCTTAAGTAGAAAGGATTTGACCTTTTTAGGAGACCTAGGTCTATTGTATATGGGGTAGGAGCTTTGGTATAGATTTGGTTAGAATTTAGTACTTGAAAAATGCATGAGAAGAGTAAAGAGGATAGGTAATGATGGTTGATATGTATAGTGGTGGTGAGGAGGGTTTTCATAATATTAAATTCCATTGTTTATTAATTTTCCTCAAGACCATAAATAGTGATGATTAAATGAACAAAAATAGTAATAAATGCATTTTATTTATAAAAAATTTTCATTATAACAACATAACATTATCCAAGACTCTATAAATCATGTAGTTAGCTTATTTTGAAAATTTTAGTATTTTATTATTCATCGAAAACTCAAATATTTTAGAAAAATCCCAAAAAATAAACAAATTTTTCTTCAATGTGTAGAATAAAAAAATTAACATCATTTTTAAAAAATAACATTATAATTATGAATAATTAAATTATTAGTTAGAATCATAATTTACTTGAAATATTCAAATTTTAAAACTATAAGTTATTTTATAATGTTTTCAATTATTTATTAAGGTCTTATAAAATTATCATAAAACAAGAAGACATAAAAAATTATTTATGAACGCCTTTTAAGAAATATATTTTCTTAATTAATTAATTATTTTTAATTAATTATTTATAAATTAAAAAATTCCAATAATTTTTCTATGATCATATTTCCACTTATAAGATGCCTACAATTTATTTATAAATTCACGGGTGAGGTTACTATTGTTTTGGATGTCTGACTATTCGTTAGAGTCATATTATTATTCATATGTGTAGGTTACTATTTACTAAAAAATTAGGTTTGTTCCCTTAGACCCCAAAAATCATCCTGAACAGAACCATGTGCGTATGATTTTTGAAATTCAAAGCACATAACTGACAATATTATGATTAAAGGTCACAAAGTACTTATTAGATCATTATGTTTTGATTTTATGTGATTATATTAAATAATTATATGAATGGAATTTCCTTTGGTGAAACATTTGGTTGTTACATTATTCACCCCTTATGATATTTCACCCTCAAAATTTCATTTTACATAATAACCCATAAATAGGTGTGGGTACATTTCTATCATTGATTCCTCTAGTTCCCATTTTGCCTCTTAGGACTTATGGTTCAACCATAGTACCTTGACCATGTGAGTAGTATTATGGAATAGGCCATTATATATAAGATCAATGATTTTAACTAGTTTTCCCTCGAAAGAATGATCATCCTCCAAATGTACCACCTCTAAATAATGTACATGTTAATGATCTGGTATATACATCCTTATGAGGTTTACATATAAAAAATCATGTAATTTAGACATGTTTGGTGGAAGTGTAATTTGATTGTCCAAAACCCCTACACGACCAAGAATCGAGGAGGTGGCGATGTACCTTAGAGTTAAATTTATTACTACCAAAACCTCTTGACCTTCTTCCATGGATATATAAATTGAAATACCATGCTTCCAAATTTGAACTCAAGGTCTCATTATTAAATTTATATATAACCCTTTCATCGACATTGGGTTTCCTTGATGCGAAACTAAATGTTTTTCACCTTCTCCACCATTTCTTCAACAATTTCAGGTCTTATCAGCTTACACTCACCGACTTCATCCCATCACATGATTGTTATAAACCATTTCCCATAAACGGATTCATTTTGTTCAATTTGGATTCTCAAGTTGAAACTATTTTTGTAGGAGAATTTGATAAGTGCAAGATATTGGTATCATTCTACTTTGAAGTCCATAAAACATTATCTCAACACATCTTCTAGTGTCTTAATAGTTTTCACAAATTGGCCAACAATTTGAGGATGATATGTAGTACTAATGTCCAATTTATTTCTTAGATCATGTTGGAGACTTTTCCAAAACATTGAGGTGAACCTGAAATCGCTATCATATACAATAGATAGTTATAATATATGCCACATTTTCACTTATTTGATATATATATCTATAAAATTTGATCCAATGAGAATTACACTTGAATCGTGATAAATTGAGCATCCTTTATTAGATGATACACAATGAACCATATAGCTTTGCTTCCTCTGGATGTTTAGGAAGTCCAATGACAAAGCCAATGGTAATGTTCTCCGACTTCCATGTTTATATGGGTAGTGGTTGCATCATCCCCTTAGAATTTTTACTTTTATCATTTACTTGTTGGCACACTAGGCACATTGATGTATATTCAGAAATATCTTTCTTCATATTGTCCCACATAAGTTTCTCTAAGAGATCTCGATATATCATTATGCTCCATAGGTGGATAGATGAGGTTCAGTTATGTGCATCATCCAGAAGATCTTACTTGATATCTAGATCAAATGGTACACATTATCTTGACCCAAATCATATAACTCATTCCTCATTAATCTTGAACTATATGGATTTTTCAATTAGGACAGCTTCCACCATTTCTATAATTTCCACATATTTTTATTGAGAATCCCTTATTTTCTCTACAGGGGATGGTTCAACAATCATTTGAAAAAGGATTGATGATATTCCACCCTTAATGATTCCAATGTCCATAATTTGAAAATATATGAAGATCAGATCGATTTAAATTCTCATTATTGAAAAATATTACAATCCTTTCTACTCAGAGCATCTGCCACATTATTTTTTTTACCAGGATGGTAGTGGATTGAGATGTCATAATCCTTGAAGAGCTCTATCCATATTCACTGGAAAATATTATGTTCTTTTTGTGTGAATATATATTTGAGACTATTGTGATTAGTTTATAACTCATTATACTCCCCATAAGGATAATTCCACTATATTTTCTACTGAATGATTTCTACTATCAATACTAGATCAATGTGTGGGATAATTTTGATCATTGATTTTCAACTACCTTTAGGCAGAAGCATTAAATTTATCATTACAATCAGTACATTTCCTAATCCTTTCTTTTATATATCCATGTAAAACAAATAGTGTTCTCCACTTGATGGGAGTGTGAGTATAAGTACTGTGATAAGCCTCTTTTTGAGCTATGTAAAGTATTACTCATATAATTGAGTCCAAACAAAAATCACTCCCTTATGTGTCAGCATGGTCATTTGGTTTCAAAATTGTGTAATGTTCTTCACATATCATTAATAACACCCATATAAACAAAAAATCTATGGATCTATGTTATAGATGTTGGCCTAGGCCACTCTTCCCTGGCCTTTGTATTAGAAGGGTCCACATATATAACTTTTTTTGTGATAACATGTCCCAATAATGATACTTCCACCATCCAAAACACACATTTACTATACTTTTCATACAAATTATCCATTTTAAAGGTATTAACTAAATATTAATATGATCCTAAAGTTCCTCCTCGCTCTTGGAGTATATCATAATATCATCAATAAAGGAAACCACAAATTTTTTGGGGTAATATCTAAAGGATATATTAATTAAATCCATGAAAATTGGTGGAGAATTAGTGGGTTTGAATGGAATAACTTTGAACTGATAGTTTACAAATATTTTTTAAAGATAGTAAGGGGAATATCATCATTACTCATCTTTAATTGGTGATATCTTTACTGAAGTTCCACCATAGTGAAATAACTAGGCCCATGAAGTTGATCGAAAAGTTAATCTATCCATGGTAGGGGATAATTTTTCTTTATCATGATATTATTGAACTACCGATAATCAATGTAGCGATGAATTGATCCATACTTATTCTTGACAAAGAGGATTGGCAAACCCCATTGTTAAGAACTCGTGCATATAAAACCCTTCTCCAGATTCTCCTATAATAGCTTCTTTTGATCTTCCAGCTTTACGTTGGCCATTATATAATGTTTCATTGATAATGGAAGAGATCTGAGAATATGTTCAATTATGAAATCAACCTCTCAATGATTAGAAAAAACAAGAAACTATTTTGAGAAAACATTATTGTAATCCCTCTTGAAGGGGATGTCTTCAAGAATGATTCTACACATTGTCTCAATCCATTGTGATAAACATGATTTCTTATAAGGAATCAATATCCACACATGAAACAATGATTCTAAAATAGATTCATCTTCCTCGTAAATCTTATATATAATTATTGGATGCTTCGGGATGGGAAGAGTGATCTTCCATTCCCGATAATTGATGTTGGATATGTATTAATATATCCAATCCATTATCGAGATAGTGTCGAACTACACTATAGTAAGTATGAAGTTATTTGATAGCAGGTTCAGTTGAAAAATCTTAAACAAATATGATACATAATCTATAGAAGAAATAATTTTTATCATTCAATATATCCACAATTAAATTATCTCCCAAATTTTGAGGTGGGGTTTGAATAGTTCTACTAAACTGGAAATATACGAAAGAATGTGTAGAACTATAATCAAATAGTATATTCATTATTATTGAATGAATAACAACCATTCATGTCACCATGTTATTATCAAGATCCTCCTCATTAGTAGTAATAGATTAATCTCTTCTTTTTATCTATTGATGTTGTTTTTTACTGCCTTCAACAACCCTCGTCTTAGGAAAATTAGTCGTATAATTCCCATTATCCTTGCAGTTGTAACACTTCACTATAGGATGATTTATGTTCTCAACCTTCAATTTTTCTTCAACATTAGTTGTATTTTTCATATATATTCATTAGTTTTTAGACATATGTACCAACTTTCTACATTTAATTCATTTCCTGGTTCCCATTATGTAGATCATAGGATGCTTCTTCACACAATTTTTACACATGGGATGATCGAGCTTATTTCCATCATTGAATTTATTTTCAGAACCACCCACATTAGATTTCTTTTTTCTTATTTTATTTGGACCACGATACCACTGAGAGTACCAGATCTCCATTTAATCCATAAGGGAACAACAAACATTTGAATCATAATAGTCAATGTCTCAAATTTTTAACATTTTTTTCACAGACTCGAAATTAGTCATACCAAAAATGTATCCATCTTACATTCAATGTTCAACAAAAAGACAGAGGTGTACCTTTTACAACATGTGATGTTTCCTTCACACGTCCCGATGGACTCATCTTCCTTCTACTTGAGTCTGAGGAATTCTCTTTCAATCATGAGATAGATGGTCGGGGAAAAATATTTATTGAATTTTTTTTATGAATCCCTTTAATTGTATGGAATCAATTTTTTCATGGGTCATCATATTGTTGATCACCATACACCACTGATCAGCTTCTCCATCAAAATGATAGAAGGCTAGTATGACATTATCTTATTCTGAGTAGTGGTGGACAAGGAATGTCTTTTTAATGTTGTTAATTTTTTGTTCCGTGAGTAGGGGTCATAAGATCCACTTAAAATGGGAGGCCTTCTACACATGAAGGATTCTATAGTATCATTATTTTTCCTTGGATGAGGAGAGTATTAAACATGATTCAAGTTACTATTCATAACTTTAGCCAGCTGAGAAAATACTATAATGATGTTTTCAGAACCCACTCCCATAATTTCAGACAAATTGTTTGGTAAATTGTCAAATTTATAATCACATTCATAGTTGGCACATCCTTTTCTATTTCCTTCCATTAACTAAGAAATATAATGTACAATTAGAGGTCTTGAATTCTTATCTACTGAGCATAAAAACGAAACAATGAACATAAAATTAAAGAACTTATAAAAGAGAAGTATATCCTAATTAGTGAATTTCTAGGTTTAAATCTTGGATAACCTTGATCAATTTCTTATCATATATTCTTATAATATTATTCTAATTCTATAAATAATCAATTTTACTATTCACAATATTTTACCAAATTATATCCTATATGAGTGTCAAACCAAGAGTGATTCAAGGCTCATTGTCGTGCACTTGTTCCCATTCAAGTCTATCAAAAAGTTGTATTTTTGGGTTTTACCCGTAGATACATCAAAACCAAATACACTTCTACCTGTTTGTATCTAGACATGGATTTATTTCCTTGATAAACTATTTACTCTGTACTTACCAAAATATAAGGATATTTTATGATACTTAGTCTCACCCATAAGGTTATTATTAAAGTTCCTCATTCCTAATCTCCAAAAATACATTCACCATCATATGATAAGAACAATAAATATCCTAGAAATTTTTATATAGTGTGAAATTATTTTAATCAAAATTATACATCAGAGTACATGCCTATGATCGTAATATCTAGTGTCCTGAAAGACTATGTACATAAAACTGAAAACAAGGAACTAAATAAAACATTTCTTCTTTTAATCTTCAAATTTATATCTTAAATTCCATTGTGATTAACCATACACATTGGGTACCTTGTGGAACACATGGAAAATGGGATGGGATAAATATCACAAAAAAACAATATCCATTAGAAAATGCATTAGCACATATGATAGAAGGCTTGATATGATGATATAAAAACATATGAAAATATGGAATCATAACATATAAACATGAAATCATATAATCATAGAGTCATAAAAATGTGGAAACAAAATAAAATAGGACATTATCATTTGTCATGGTGAACCACCAATACTACTGCACATGGTAGCACAATCCATGGATAACCGCCAAGATGGTTAGACATGATTGCACGAGATAGGGATAACCATAGAGACCATGACACATAACGTCACTTGAGACTAAAATTTACCCAATTAATTGAAGGTCAATCTTGGAACACCCATATAAACATATTAATGAACATTGTTTACACTTAAGAAATCTTACATAATCAACCATACATAAACATAAGGAATCCCCATGGAATGAAATTGGTATCATAATCATGTAAAAAAGAATAACAAATGGTCATATCATAAAAGTGTCCAAGAATGAAATGAACCAAAATATACATTTAAATTCATATGTAAATTAAGAATTTCTAATGGATTGTGATGTCATAAGAAAATTATAACACGTAAGAATTGTTATTAACATGTTTAAGCATTAAAACATTTTTTTTCCAGTTATAAAGAAAATACTATAGAGCCATTAAAATAGAAATGATGGAAATATTTTATATAAAACCATATGTGGACCAATAAGGCTGTAGTTATAAAAAATTGATGTTATAGAGACAATGATATCTTAAAATTTAATAGAGGGTGAAATTGAAATTAGGTAAGAATTTTGGATGTTTCGTTAAAACAAGTTTTCTTATTTGAATGTATTGAGGAAGGAATCACTTGAAAACATGTAAATATATAAAAGAAAATGATTAAAGTGTCTTGATAAATTAATTTTGTACATTTACGCAAAATATATAAGACATATATAAAATGATAAGATATATTCATTTTGGTAAAAGGATAATAAGGCAATCAAAAGGAACAATGGAGGTTCATGTAGAATCCCTTACAGAATATCAGCATGGTATCAAGTGTACTTAAGTGGGATTAATGATATAGAGTGGGGTTTCTAATCAATTATACATGATTTAGAATAATTGGGTATGTGAGAAATCATACCCCATCATTATAGATTACACGTAAAAGGCAATAACATAGTGGAAATTCTAGAATAATTTTGAAAAATATGATCTATTACTTTAAGTCTAATGGTGTTTCCACTAGATAATAATTGCTTATATAATACTATTAGGATAATTAATTAATAATTAATGAACTTATATTATATTTAAATGATTTATTATAACCTTTTTTAGTTCATCAATGTCCATTTTGATGGTTTATGTGGAATACATTCATTGTTTGGGTCTATTTTGTCATTGTTTTTACGATCAGTTTATATATTTTCATAAAGGGATAATCATGTAAAATGGGAATTGTTTTCCATAATTAGAGTTATATTTTATTATTTTTCATCTAGATGGATAAACTTGTGTAAATATAATTTGGATACATGGAGTGTAGGTGAATCATTACATAAAACATTAATGACAAACTCTTGGATTAATTTGGATATTTTTATCATAATTAACATATTTCCTTTTATTATTTTACATCATCTATGATAAAGGATTATAGATAGTCAAATAAGATAAAATTATTATTTAATAGTATTTTCCAACAATAAAAATGGTTTCATTACCCAAATTGAATATGATCAAAGAAATTTAAACCCATCATCCTTAAATGTGGTAAATTAACATATCTCAGATGGTGTCAAGAATACTAGTTTAAAATAATGTTAAATGATAGATGATAATAACATATTCCATTATAATAAAAAATTTCGAGTACATGTAAGGTACTAAAATTTTCATTACATTTCTATGAGGATAGTTCAGGATAAAAAGGAAACCAAATGAACTTGAATAAAATGTAAAATAATTGAAAAGAGGAATTTACCACTTGGATCAATCTTTCATGAGAGCCTCTTAAGGGGGGAAGATTTGTTCTTTAAAAGAGAAAAAGGGCCATTGGGCATGGTTAATTATAAAGGGGAGATATTTGGGATGATTTTAGGTAAGGTACATGGCTTTGAGTGGAGTGAAGATAAGAGGTAAGGATTGGTGCTATTTATAGTGGAGGAGATGAGGGTTTTCATTATATTTATTCATTAGTTTATTAATTTCCCTCAATTCCAAAAATAATAAAGATTACAAGAAAAAAAATGTAATACATTTTTTTGAGTTAGAACTAATTGGGATTACATCATAATAAAAATATACATGACTCTATAAATCAAGTTTTTAGCTTAATTTGATTATTATTGAATTTTACTATTCCTAAAAAATTCATGTATTTTAGAAAAATTACCAAAAATCACCCAAACAATTTTATGATGTGTAGAATCCAAAAATTGAACTCTATTATTTCAAAAAAATTATCAGAACATGAATAATTTATTTTTTAATTAAAATCATATTTTTCAAAAAAAATTACAGATTTTAAAACTATAACTGATTTTATAATGAATTAAAAAATTACATAAGGTCTTATAAAATTTTCATAAAACATGAATTCATAAAATTGTTAAATTAATAACACCTTATAGGAAAACTAATAATCTTTTTTATTATTTAATCAATTTTAATTAATCATTTACGACATTCAAAAATACCAATAATTTTAGAATGATCATATTATAACTTATAGGAGGCATCAATTTTATTTATACATTCATGGGTTGTTTTGTCATTATTTTGGAGAGTCTAGTTTTCAAAAGGGTCATATTACTATTCATAAGTGTAGGTTACTATTCACCAAAAATTATGTTTGTTCAATTTGATCCCAAATATTTCCATGAACGCAACCATGTATATCAGATATTTGAATTTCAAATCATAAATGTTTCAATATTATGATTAAAGGTCACATAGTACATAGTAGTCCATTATGTCAGGATTTAATTTGATTATATGACATTTTCATAAAAAGGGAATTTAACTTGATAAAACATTGGGTCATTAAAATCATCAAAATAAAATGAAATCATTGAATGATGAAATGTATCCATATATCGTGTATGAAGAGTGAATTATGAAATTTGTGAGGAGGCTATGTGTTCCCAATATAACCAAACTAAAAAGGGAGTTATTGGATGACCCCCATAGTTAAAATGTTTCTATACCCCTAGGTAACACTAAAATGTATAGTGATTTGAGGGATCATTTCTGGGGCTATAATATGTAGAGTGAAATTAACGATTATGTATTAAGATGTTTAGTTTTTCATAAAGTGAATATTGAATGACATTATTCTCCATGAGTCATAAACCATATTCCTATTCTTATATGGAAAAGTTTCCAAATTTCTATGGATTTCTTCATTATATTAACATAAACACCATGGAATAATAATGCAATATGGGTGATTGTTGATCTACATACCAAATCATCACATTTATTTGATTAAAGGGAATATTTCCAACTATGAAACCATTTAAGACTATATAAATGATGTCGTATGACATCATAGACCACCTATTTAAATAGTTTTTGAACTTCATCCATAATTTGCATCGAAATGATGGAAAATTATCCAGAAAGAGTTTGATATTAAACTTCATTTCAGTACTGCTTATCACTCTCAAACATACAGCTAGTCTGAAAGGATGTTCCAAACCATAGAAGTCATCTTGAGATCATAATAACCTCATTTAAAGTTATGTTGGATCAATATATACCGGTGGTAGATTTTTCGTACAATTATATATTCTAATTTAGAATTCAAATTGCACCAAATGAAGCATTGAATGGAAAAAAACATCGTACAAAAACATATTCGGATGAAGTTCGTGAAATAATGTTTATAGAAACGAAGCCTATAGAGTAAACAAAAGTTAAGGTAAATACTATTCAAATCATTATATAACCAACTCATTGCTAGAAAAATAGTTATGCTAATAATCGATGGAAGGATATGGAATTTCAAGTAGGAGATCATGTTTTATTGAAAGTATCTCTATAGAAGGGTGTTATATGATTTTGGAAGAACGATAAATTGATCTTGAGGTACATTGGAACTTTTACAATCTTGTGGGGAATTGGAGTTGGGTATTATCATTTATAAATTCCACATTGTATTTAAATGATAAATAATGTCTTCCAAGTCACATCATTGTGAAAGTACATGCTTCACCTAACACATATCCTCACGTATGAATGTGTAAATATAGATCCTTGATTATATTACAGTTAAGAGCATACCTGTATTACAGACACAATGGAATAAGTGTTGAGAAATCAGATCAATCAACAGATAACAATTCTTTTGAAAGATAATAAAATTGAAGAGGTAACATTAGATATTGAGGAACTAATGATGAAGAACTACCAAAATATATTAATGGGGTGAAATTATTGAATTTTGAGAATGAAATTTTTATAGGAGGGGAGTGTGTAATCACCCATAATTCTATCAATGTGATTTCTCTTCTTATGTTCATTTAATATAGTTTGAATAAAATAAAACAACATAATGAACAAAATAGAATATTTATAAATGAGTAATTAATGAAATAAGTGGTAATTGTAGATGTTAATGAACATGTATAGATGAAATAGTAACATGACCTTTGGAATAATAACATGAAACTTATGAAATTAAAACCATTCTAATGAATAGTAACCACACCCAGAAATTTATGAATTAAATTTAAGAATATCATAAGTTAATTAATGATATAATTTTATCATATTTTAAGTTAGTGAGTATTTTAATAATTACAGTGTAATTGTTGGAATTTATATGAATCATAAATATTTAATTATAATTTTATAATTTATAAAATTAGTTAGAAGAAAATTATATTCCTTAAAATGTATTCACCAATAAATATATTGTTGTCTTCTGATTTTAGGATAATTTTATGAGACCATAAATAATTTTTCAAAATATTATAAAGTCAGTTTTACTTTTAAAAAACGTATTTTTTATGTAAATAATGAATTTATTAATAAATAAATTTCATAGATATAGAAAATTATTTTGAAAAAATTGAATCCATTTTTGGATTGTACACATAAAAAAATTGTTATGGTGAATTTTTGGTATTTTTCTAAAATATGTTAATATTTTATGAATAATAAAATAAGGCAATTAATGGTATAAACACATTAGAATATAAATAACATATTCAACAAGTGATCAAATATGTGATAAGAATACCATATTACATTACATCAATTTTTAATATATTTGATGATAATTCTCTATCAATTCATAGTCTCGGTCTATATTAATAATCAAATGAATTAAATATTCAAAAATCACTCCTCTCATTGACTATAAAAACTACCCATCACCCCTCTTTACCTCATTCATCTAAACCCCGAATGTTGTAAATGTGTTCACCAAATCCTATTACATTTTCTATCCCCACATCTAGGAGCTTTTGGTCTTACTAAAAGTCTAAAATCCCTTTCCCACAGGAGGTTCTCAAAGAAGATAAATCAATTATAAAATCCTCTTTATTTTTCTTTTAACTTCATTTGAAATTTACCTTAAATTATTATATTCTCTTCACCTCCTATGTCCAAATGATCATGATTAATACATTATCATAATTATAGTTTAACTATATCATGTTAATTTAATATTATTCATCAAACTCCTTTCTCTCTATCTCTTTTATTTGAAAAACAAAATCATCGTCTATGAGGTTCCATTTACAACCATCATGGATAAAAAAAATTTGTTCTTCAAATTATCCTTTAAGGGAGGTCATGAAACATTTTTTATTATTGAACCAGATTATAAAATATATTATATGTATTATGTAATTTTCTTAATCCAGTTTATATACACAATAATAATTCATATGAAAAAACTTGTCTGAGATGATCGATATACCACTGCAATAATCCAAATGCTATTCACTAATATTTTATGAAATAACTAATCTTCATACCATATGAAAACAAAAATTATGTAATAAAATAATATTCATTATATTCATTAGTAACATTTTAATTCAATTATTGATAATTATAAACATTAAACATGAACCCCATACTCATATACAAGTATATCTATCATGAAAACCAAGGGATGTAATACTCTCAGGAAATATGTTTGTATCTTATAACTCATCAAAAATGACATAAATGAACATAATATATTTATAATACCTACGATAAATATATATAATGTTATTAAATAATTAATTAATGGATTTAATTTTATTATCCACAACATTAATGTCAAGTGTAGAAGTCATTTTGACATAAGGTATGGGTTTTCTACCCGAATCTCCATTTCCATTCAAGTCAATTTTTTCACAACTATCCAAAATGAAATTCTTAATTAATAAAATTTATTCGACATAATTTCTATATTAATGATATATATATATATATCAATAATAACCCCTTTTTCTTTTATAGGTAGTTACATTCTTTAAAGGGATCATTCAGAAATTATTCGAAATAAACATGCATGATTCAAGGGACCTTCAAGAATTCATAACTATTTTAAATATGAATCTATAATATATATAATGAACCATTATTTCTATAAAATCAATAATTTTATAGTAAAAATATATATTATTTAACCTCTAGTTTTATGGAATGATATTTTTCAAATGAAGTCTTATTTGCAAAGTAAAAGAGTATTCTTCATAAGAATTCCTCAATGTTTGTATAAGTATTTTCATCAATTTCAACATCGTTTATTGATTATTTTTTTTTCGGGGAATATTATTTCACTATATATTCCACATAATTTAATTGAATGGTTATGTGTTAGGTTGACTATGAATGTGAAACCTTGATATTATTCACTATATTACTCTAAATAGATAGATTTTATTTATTGTGATTGGGGGATATTATTCAAATTTCATACATTTGTTTGAATATGAATTTTAATGTTTATTATATTTCCCCCATTATCATTAGAAATTAATTGGACATAGAAAGTGTCAAGTGGGTCTGCTATATCACCTTGGTGTATCGATAGGTCTGTTGAGACCAACTAGTTTTGGTTTTTATCCATTTATCTATGGTGTTTGAATGAGGCCTTGAATACATGATTATGATGTCCCTTATTATGTACTCCCACATTATTAAACTAGAAATTGATATTTTATTAGATTATTCAATAAGGATAATATATATGGATATGTTTTATTATGTAATTTTTTAATAACGTTTATTTCTCCAATATTATTCTTAGGATTTTATTTTTATGGAATATGTAATTTTATTTGTTCACCATGACTTATTATTTCTACTCTCTCAATTTGAAACAAGCTTACTAAGCACCAGATATAACCCCTTTATTATGTTTTATTTTACCCCAAGATGAGATTAAATTTAAAATGAATGACTTACAAAGATTATCTAGGAGTAGTGGATTACTCCCATGTAATTTTAAACTAATGTTTCCTTTAATGTTGTAAAAATGAACATATGTATGTATCTTGATTTCAAAAACAACTAAAATTTTTGGTCTATCTAGATGGATATTACTTTTTAAATTTGCAAGGTATAAAAAGGCACCAACTGTGTGAATCTACGACTGAGGCCTTTAAAATAATGAAGAACTCTATGGTTTCATGAAGTGCTAGAAATTTTTATTTGTTGTCAAACATCATTTTAAGTTTTTTTTAGAATTTTTACCTAGTTCATGTTCCTAATGATATAGTGGTTTGAGATTTTATTGACCATCATAAATATTCCTGGATTTATTATTATATATTTTGAGGAATTTTGTAATTATAGATGATGTTTTAAATATATTGGAGTGTCGTATTTGGTATTACAGATTCACATATGAGTTTCTAAATGTATAAAACTACCTTTATTATGTGATGAATAATGGATATAAATAACTTTATGTACCTAATTTCCTATATAAAATATTATATTATAGGGAGAAAATATATGTACTTGTTATGGCCATAGCATTTGAATTCTTTTTGCTTGATGAACACGGGTATATGGATGACTCCATGTATTAGAAATTCTATATAAGTGATGTTCCCAAATAAGAAGATTTAAAATATCAAATTTACACTACATATATGAATTATAATTTTTTCTAAAAAACCAATTTGGTTTTTCTCATTACATATAAGTTTTTAAACAATATATCTGATTTTATCAGACATTATAATTTATTTAATATATTTTGTTTTAGAGGAAAACATTAGATATTTTAGGCTATATATAGAATAGAATACCAGAATTTGATTTTTTTTAGGAAAATATGTGACATCCCAAACCCTGATACCACATAATGGGTTCCCCATGAAAGGTAGTCCACATGGACTCAAGACAATCTCCACAAAAACTAGAGGTTGTTGACTAGTAGCGAGGGACTTCTGTGTGTCTGTGGGGATACTATGCACTCATTACCATAGAGTAGTTAAGTGGATGATTATAAATAGATGTAAAAAAATCAACACAATTATTAAATGTCATAGTGGAAAATAGAGAAAACAGTAACAATAACTGAAATAACTAGTTTAACATTAAGGCATACAACTAATGACGATATTTCATGTATCTAGAAAACTAGAAAACATGAATATAGGAAAACATGCATAAAATATTCCAAAAATGTATAAAAGAAATAAGAAGATTATCTAATGAATCTATATCTCTGGCTTGGACATATGCTCTCAAACTCCATCCTAAATAGTACAGAATCTTGTTTTTGAAGTTGTATGTCTCCATTTGTAAACACCTAAAATAATGCAATATACTCTTGGTACAAAATTGAGCTCGGAGAGGGTGTGAGATAAAAATTAGTTGTCACCACCAATTGTGTATATAACATTTGAACCATGTATTAGGAATGTAATAGTATGAAAGAATGAAAAAATAACACAAGGTAATACATTGTAAATAAAGACCCTCGTACCTTTTATAGTCATCATCTGTTATCGAAACATAACCAATCAATTAATTGATTATTAAAAGTTTATAAATAATTCACATGATTTCAAATGTTAAGGTTTCATGTTATGAAATGGAATCTAGTATTTAAATTTAATAATGATGTTCTATGATCATAATCAAGGAAATTTAGACCTCATTGTTATCCAAATTTGTAATAACTGTATCCCAAAATGGGGTAATAGTGTAATCAAAGGAGCATTGTTCAAGGCATTTCATAATGATATTCCAACCAATTCGAAGGAGTTCATCCATGGTAAAATAGGGATATTTAATGACATGGATCGATGGGCATTAACCTTGACAAGTACTTTTCAAGATGGGTCAAAGTAGGGTATCCATGTAACCGTGTAATGATATTGAATGGAGCCCATGGTGTTATACTGAGCATCCAATGAATAGATGTGGATTGAGGTATAGGTTTATCTATACCTAAGAAAGCTGAATCTTTAGAGCGAAATTGGGTTACCAAGAGTTGCAGGAATTTACCGATAACAATTCAAGGTGATCTATAGTCATGACCCACCTATTTAATTATAAAGTATTCTATTATTTTTTTTGGTTCAAGCCTTTCATTTCATTAGTTTGATATGTTCATGTAGCATGAAAAATTTAAAACAAATTCGTAATAAATCAATAAGTCCATTCATTCCAAGAATTTAATTTCATTAGTCCAACAAGATAATTTTGATACAACCATAATTAATTCAATTTAAATCATATTCAACAATTGAGGTTCATTCTACTACCTTCCATTAATGTTGTAAGGGGTTCTTTGAATATGAAACCTATTAATAATTCACAATTAATCCATTAATGTTATACTCATAGTATACATTATAACCTTAATTTCACATTTATTTATCAATTGAAGCACCTAACATAGGTGACTCAGGTGTTGAGAATAAATGGTACTATTCATTATGAAATTCATTAAATAAAACAAACTATTTAATATAGAAAATATTACCCTTGAAGTCTCAAGACATGTCACACCCGAACGGTAGCTCAAACGTGTCAAATACTAAAAACCAAAATATGGAATAACATTGTACATAATATGGATGGAGTTTTGGGAATAACCAACAATAGATAATCACATGTATGGAATGAGCATAACCACACAGTTATAATTATTATAAACATGGTATATAAATTCAATAAATGTCACCCAATGAAATTAGTGGGTCTCATACAACAATTCAAAAATAAAAGAAACTTAAGGGAAGAGTTATAGAACAACCAACATTGGATTTTACAAATCACCTCCAGTAGTAATGACCCATGTTTTGGCTTGGATAAAAGTAGATCTGAGAAGAAGGGAGAAACACTTACACCTCAATAACAATGTCAAGGGAAAGAGAGAAGGAGAAATGTTCAAACAGAACTCAAGTAGTTATTGTTGCACATTCAATGTGATAAAAAATCTCAATTTAATCCTTGACAATGAATATCTTTTAATCCCTATATTTGGCCTTCCTAAAGATAAAATTTGATAGCAAACTAGATTTATCAGAGTGGATATCAGTTTAGGAAGAACGAGGGGATCTAATTAAATATTATGTTAAAATCTATAAGATTACCATAAAATAAGAATTTGTATGGGATGTCCACATGGTTTGAATAACCATGATAAACCCATAAACAAGTACCTAGGAAAAAAGAACACATGTATGGTTAGGTTGTACGATCGAGTAAAAATCGTTCGATTTGGTTTTGTCTAGAATTTTCCATCTGCATAGTTAGCCAAACCATATGAAAACCATGTAAAAACCATTGGACATGGCCAAATTTCCAAAAATAGATAGGATCTAGGCTTTGAACATTACCAAAACACCATTGAGACCTTCCATGACTCAATAAGAATCCATATTAGGTGTACATTAAAGAGTTAGACTGAAATTTAAAGGATTCATAAATTAGTGAAAAGGGGTTCTTCCAAAATATCATATGATTAAAGAATAAATCATCAATTTGATGAAGAACATATGTAATAGAGATAAAGATTATTCATTTGTATTTTTGAAAATTATGACAACAGTTCATATGTCATTTATGTTTATGGTTTTTCGAGAAGAATTTTTTTCCTTCTCAATGATTACGATATAAATGATAAAATCTATTATTACTTTTATATAAAACCTCAAAGTTAAAAAGATCACTTGAATTTTAATATTCATCAATTATTACTAGATTTTAATTAGGTGAATAACTGAGATGTAGTTTTTTTTCAAAATTTTTTCTCTTTTGTGAGATGGGGGAATATGGTGGGAACACTAATATTACAAGGAGAATATATAATATATTTTTTAAAAAATATAAAAATACATCACTTTAATATTAATCATGATATTGACCAAATATTTTGTTTTTATAATATATCATGAAAACTGGAATATGGGTAATATAATAAGAATAAACATTACAAGATTGAGATATTTTTGAATGAATCATATAGAAAATTTATATTTTTTAATATGTATTTTTACAATGACCTTTTGGGGTGTTATAAAAATTATGTATTGTTATTTTTATATCATATCGAAGTCATTATGTTTTTAGATACTTAATACTCGTATATGATGTTTTTTTTAGAAATAGGGTTTCAAAATATGGAGAGAGAGAAAAAATGGTTATCACTATTTTTGTGTAATTAGTTTGAAAAAATGAGGATAAGAAACAAGTGTGAGTACACAAAATATTTGTAGAATTAATAATATGAATTATTCATTGTCATGTTAATATTATTGAGTTTTCTAGGAAAGAGAAAATTAGATGTTGTTCTGCATCAGATCTGTATTAAGTGAGTATCTATGTTAAATTATTTAATAGGATCAATGTTGGATATAAACTTATAATATTTCTTGAGAAACCATTATTTGAAAAAATATATCTCATATTGGTTACATATTAAAAATGATGGAAGTGTAATATTGTGGTGTCTATGGTGACCCTAGACAACAATAGTGTAACTCTATTCCATTATTGTGAACTTGAAATATATTGTACCTATAGTGAAGAATTTAAGGTAACAAGGAAAAACCATACATGATATGTATTAAGATATACATGAAGGGATTAAACCTTTTATAAGATCCTTTTGTTCCGTATTTCACTCTTTTATATATACAAGATTGTTATTGTGACTCTCTACATTAATTGGTTGAATATTAATAAATTCCAATGATTGATTATATACAAAATATAAAAAAAATTAAACTAATTACCTAACATTATCAGTGGAATAATATTATCATAGGAACCATAACATGTATCTGAGCTTGATTTGTCTATTTTATTCAATCATGTTCATATAATATATTATATTATTTTTTTGACAAGTAGCGGTTTGAATATTTTTGATGAAATAAATATAATTCTGGATGAACAAAATGTTTCCTTATATTTTTCTATTTTAATAGAAAAAAGATATTTTTCATATCTATTTTTCCTCCACTTGAAGGGAAAACTTTAATGAACTAGATGGAATAAGAATAAAAGAAAATTAATGAATAAATTGAATTATTTTCTTAATAAAATTTCAGAAAAGTTCTACAAGAATGTTTTGGGACATTAAAGAAGAAAAATAAATTTAGGATATATTGGAAAGATGTTATATGATAAACTAGAAAAAAAATAGGATAAATGAGAAACTATAAGGTTTATTTAATATATAAATATTGTTTTTTGTGAAAGGATTTAGTATTATTTCAATTTTTTGAATGAATTTATGTATAATATCTAATGATATGGTAAAAAAAATGGTGATTCTATTACAGTGACGGAACCAATAATAAATTTTTCTAAGTAATCTGTTTCTAATACCTGAGATACAAAATACAGAAAAGATATTTTATAAGGGTATGACTCCTGTTGTGGAGTGTTTTAGAAGAAATCATACTTATGATCATGAAATATTTTATTTATTAGGAAGAGGAAGGATTCCATATAAATAAATCTTCATGAAGAGATATAGATTCATGAAGAAAGAAAATAGTTATGAATAATATTTACATTCATGAAAAATATAATGAATTATAATACCTAGAAGTTGCATGTTGAATATTTGACCAAAAAGGTAATAGTGATGAATAATATATGATATATTTTTAGGTCAGTAGACACTTATTGTAAAATGTTATAGTGGAGTGGAAAACCAATAATCCATGATAAGATAACTATGTATAATTCAAAATATATATTAGGCAGATGTGAATAAAACTTATGACTGTCTAGGATATCATAAAGGGAATTTCCCTGTAGATTATTTGGGATCCTTGATCTCCCCCAGTAGGATTCATACTCACAATTTCTATGGCTCATTTGAGAAATTCTAAAATCACATTCTCAATAAGAATTTTTATTTTATCTCTTTTAGGGGACTTATCATCCATTCAAACTGCACAATTTTATCCATCCCAATGGTTTCCTTGTCTGTCCTTAAAGTGATATTGTTTGTATAGTAAAATTTATAAACAAATCCTATAAACCATTATATTCAATGAACATGTGGAAGTTAGATTTCATTGGGAATAAGTAAATATGACTACTTAGGATTTTGAGGGTGGAGGCATTAATCAAAGGATTTTTGTGGAGGCCATAATGTTCATATAAAATAAACTTTAATGAGAAGACATTGAAGGGTGTCCTATTTGGTCCAAGTAAATATTTTGTAAATATGGTAATAACATGGGATGAATGTGTGGAAGTACCATTGGGTTTTGGAATTTGATCTAACATAACATCTTTATTCTTCATTTGATATAACACATTATTTTTCGCTCTTGAGAGGTCAGGTTTTTGGAATACAATATGATAAGAATTGAGTTTGGCTTCGGCTGCCCCCAGGCCCCCAATATTTCAGTATCATTAGAAATTAGATATCAATCATTAATTAACATTATCCTAAACCAACATTATAATGAAATATCCAGTAATTGTGTTATGAACTTAGATCAACATATGATCACCGTAAAAGACTCCACATCAGGGTCGTTGGAGACAATGGTATGCACCAACATTATTTATGCAAATGACTCACATGATTCATATAGAGGATCCCTAAAGTTAAATGAAATTAAAATTAAATTCTATATCCATTTATAGTGAATTCTATGTAATGATTTATGTACAAACCAAGAGGTTAGGAATAAGATTCTTAATCTAGAATCTAAATTAATATGCTACAATAAATCCAAAGGATATTCATCCCTCCACAAGTTATTTGAAATAGAAAGGGTGGATTAATAGTGGAATATATATTTTTTAATTTTTTTATTGTAATATAAAAGTTCACCTGTGATAACATCTATTATACCTCGTTCCATGAAAAAGAAGTACATAACCGTGATAAGAAATCAAATTGAACTATTCATTGAAGATATCTATTAGATTTTATGGGATGCAATAAAAAATTCACAAAATTAGTGTCCCCCAATTTGTTCATAGAATTGATGGTAATTTCAATATATTAGTTGATCTTGTACCACTCATGAAATTTTAGGGCCTCTCCACATCTATTAGGATTCTCAATGCCCTAATTAGATTAGCACATATTATCCATTGTTAATACCCTAATGTATTATGGGAATGTTGGAATCTACTATATATTGGGATGAAACTCAATAATGACGGATCATGCAATACTAGATTCATGTGGGTGTGGAGAGGAGTTATCTTTGATCAAATTGGATCAGTTTTTTTAACATTCATTCGCTTATATAGTTTAAAGATTCTATTATGGAAAATTAATTATCCACCATTAATATGGTGGAGTTATTATTCTCAAATGGAATTCCAATCGACTCAATAGAAATAGATTTTTATACTATCACCAAATCTATGCAAGTGAATACCACCACCCCTGGTATGTCACATATCACATTGGTACATGAAAGAGTTACTCAAGTTATCAGGTGAACATTTTTCAGACATTGTGTTTGAAAAAAAAGGTAGTAAAATTGATTTATTTTTGAAACACTAAAAATAATCCTTTTAGTTCCTTTTCTACAATAAGATCCCCATCATGTGTTATCCTTGAGAGAGTTAATAACCATGGAATTAACACTTTTAGACCACCCATGATCTATTTGGTCCTTTTTCTCTGATTTAAAAAATTTATTATAGATGTATTGTTTTCATTCCTCCCACATGACTGGTGGTGCTATAATCTTGGAAAATGATTAAACATGTAGGATATGGTATAAAATTTGTTAATGATAGTTCCTTAAAAAGGAAATGGATCCAAATAAATTTAGAACAAATCCTTATAATATGATGATATAATACATGTTCAATGGATAAAAAATTACTAATTGTTAGCAAACATTATGACAATGGCAATATTTTTAGTTTATAAAAAGGAAAATGTATTATCAAGAGATACAATGATGTATAAAAAAGGACTTAATCAAGTTGAATAAGTTGAGAAATGTCATTAATTAGTGATATAACCAATACATGTTACATGGGTGTGAGTGATTAGAAAATGATATTGAAATAGAGGCTTGGTCCTCTTGGAAAAACAGGATTATGAATGATTCTATTGTATAAACGTTTGAGAGAACTCAATGATGATAAAAATAAATGATGAATATGTTATGGAAAATTATCATTGATATCTCACAAGAAATGGTAATTACATATATATAAATATATTTACCTTAATTATAATATATCATTATAGTATATTTTTGTAACTGTCAACAGGTGATTATCTTTACTTCATCACATTAATAAATGATTACAACCAGATAAAAAATATTATTTTCATCAACCATAAATCAGATGAAATTTAGATCATCCAAATATATAGAAAAAAATTTAAAAATTAATTAGAGTTGTGTATCCAAATGTTATGATTTGAAAATGGTAAGGAATAAAATTTTTTATCATTTTAGGAGTTCCTTTCCAATTATATAATCAAGAATCAATATATAACATGATATATCCCTCACCCAAATTTTTTTCTATAAATAAAAAAATATAAGCACAATAGAAATAGGTAACACTATGTTCAGTGAAAATAAAATTTCCTATAAATTCTATAGGCAAGACGTGTGTACCATTATACACATTCCAAATTGAAGAAATTTTAGACATAAAAACATGATAAAAAATATATAATTTGGAATATAAGTAAGGTTATAATGAAGAAATTTAGTGTTTTTACCAGTCCACATTACATGAAAATAAAAGACTGCAAGAATTTATAATATGATTTTCATACTGATAATGGTGTATTTACTGATATTCTATCTAATATATATATATATATATATATATATATTAGAATGTAATGATTCATAAAATGTTTTATAGTACTAATGTGAAAATTGATAAAAATATGGAAAAAATGAAAAATATGTACATGAATGTATCATCATTTTTGAATAAGACAATTTCATGATTAAAACCATTATAACACTAGATGTGGCTTAAAACAATATAGAAACTGTTTATATTGAATCATTTCAAATTCTATTAAGGGTTCTTCTAATGGTGCTATTATATTATTTTATATATTTGAAAAACATATAGAAATTGAAAAGATAATTTTAAAATATAAATTACTAGATGAAACAAGAAATACACTATGAGTGGGGAATCCAGTAGCACATATATCACAAGTTGAAATAACAGTAGTAGGTTATGTTATTATCCCTGAATAAAATGGAAATGATAGGAATTCAGGGCCCAATCTGGTTAATAATAACTATATATGGGAGCGTGATCTTAGAGTTCAAGTGAAAATTAAATTTTCCACCAAATGGGTTTTTAGAAATAATATGATAGAGAAATGTGATGTCATGGGAAAAAATGAAGGCTATTTTGTAAATAATTCTCACAGTTAGATGAATATTTTGGAAGAAACATTTTATCAATATTATTAGATTACAACATTAAAAATTACATTTAATGTTACTTAAAAAAATCCTATAAATTCATTCAAATTTTTGAGATTACATCATTTTATAATACTGAACATGAGGAGGATGAAATTTTTAAGAGACTATATTGATTCATTCTTGATAATGACAAGAGTATGGTTTATATATTCATGAAAACATTTTAAAGGTAATAGCATTCTCCAAGACCGTGATATTCCTAACATGATACCTTCTTTAGACAAATGGGATATTCTAAAAGCATTGTTGAATATAATTTTTTTATAATGAAAATATTTATAGGTAAATATATATTAATTATGTATGTGGATGAAATTAAATTTTTTAGAGAAAATAATTATTATGTGGGGAAATATATATACATGTGTAAGATCATTATGATTTTTTTAATGTCAGAAGAGATGAATTATTTTCCAGGGTTACATATGTAGAAAAAATATTACTATTTCATTTTTTTGTTAAAAAATTATTCTAGGGTGATATTATAGAAAATTGAATTGAATATTTATAGAGATATTAAAACTCTTAAAATAGTGTGTAAAAATAATGAAAATATAAATGTTGGAATAAGTTTGATCAGATGGAATTCGTTAGTGTATATGGTAAATTATTTTATTAATAGATTCCAAACCATACATTGAATATTCAATGATTATATCTTTTTAATATCAGAGTTACCAAAGAAAATTGACCATGACTAATTTAAAATTTTATTTTGAGGAATTTAAAAAGAATAATGGAATATAAATTTCTTATAACCTAATTTTCATAATAATAATTTCATAGAAACATAGATGCAAGAATGGATGAAGATAGTTCTGAAAAAAATATAATTTAGGTGGTGTTTTTTATTGCATAAGGCTATGTATGCTTGTAAAATAACGAAAACACCCATTGATATGGAGTAAAATAGAATATATATGTTTGGTTTCTAATCTTTCAGTTACATAATTTATATTGATTTAGATATAACTGCATAATTTTAATGTTTTTTTTGAAAAAAATATTAGGAATACTTCATGAAAATCATATAGATATCATTCTATCTTAGAGGAAAGATCAAAACTATAGATCTAAATACATTGACATATAATATCAGTATATCAATGATAAAGTTGTTTTCGGTGAGGTAATATTCCAATATATTATAATGAATGTACATCTTTTTGAGATCATTACTAATGTATTACCATTAAAATGATTTAAGAAGTTAAGTATGTAATGATATATATCAAAATCATACTAAAGATGAGTTTTTTTGGAACTAACCCCCCATCTCAAGTAGGATTTAGATTGTGTTGAAAAAATTGGAGATAATTGTTTCATTACATTATGTCAAATGAGAAAAAAATTTCATTAGAATAAGTGAAGGGAACACTTCCTTGGAATTGGAATCTATGTAAAACATTGAATGCATGATATTGTTTCAATGAATTTTATATTTTGAGTTATGAAACAAAGTCATTTGAACCACATAGCTAAAATATATTTTTTTCATTTATTGAAAAAAATATGTAAAAACTCACCATTTTTATATGGTGTGGTTTCAATATACATATACCAAAACATGAAAAAATTTCAGTGATTTATGAGATAATTATTTTGAGTAAATTTTTTTATTGTATTTAAATTTTGGTTTCTAAAAATTTAAATGTTTGATATTAAAGATCTACATAAATTTATGATGTTCAAAATATTTCCAACTTGTTGACCATCTCATTATATTATTTTTGAAAGGTTGTTTTAATTGATCATATTTTTATTAAGAGGATTAAGATGTTCAAAAACCATTTAAATTATTATTTGAGGTGGTATATGGATGAATGATGTGTTTCTATGATGTCTGAATAGCTTTAGTAGCATTTGGACAAAGATTAAAAAATTTCAATACATATTTATATGTTTTTCTACATAGGAAAATATTAAGAATTGTGAATAATCACATATTTAAATTACCTCCCATATCTAATGTACCACATAATCTAGTATATCGTATAGAAAAAAATATTCATAAAATTTTAGGATGACATATTAGAGTTAATAAAATGTATATAAATATATTAAATAGATTCCCCCATGAGTTTGATATTCTTTATAAGTTCTATTACTATTATGGATGATTTGAGAAACTAAATTTATATAATGTATTGTAATTATGACCATATATTCATATTTAAGTAGTAATTTTTATCAATATATTCATTTTTGAAAAGTCTATCATATATAACTGTATATTTAAATTTATAGGGGGAATTTTGTTTTAAAAAACAAAATTTTAGAATTTTAGCTATATATATTCTGAAATTCTAGAATAAGAGTGTTATAAAAAAACATGATTATTAATATACTCATATTTAATGAATAAACCATCACATGTAAAAGTGATTTGATACAGTTTATGTGATTTTTTTAATATTTTCAAAACATTTCATATCTATACTATGTTCTATTTAATTATATCTGAAGGGATATTTATTTAATTCAATTTGTGTTTGTCAGTGAAGAACCTCAAAGAGATAAATATATAAATATATTGTGATGATAATTTTTAATATTTTAGATAAAAAATCACTTTCCTCTCAATATAAATTAATTCTATCCATTTTTCTAATGGGTGAATATCTGAGTTATAGAGGTTCATTCAAAATCAACAATGCTATGTATGAAAGTTGTATATGGTGATTTAGATAATGTTTCAATTAGATTAATATTTTTCTTTTTTACATAGAATTCACAAATATATTATTTATTAAATTATCCAGGATATTGAGAAATAATGGTTTTAGGAGGATATATCATACTGATCATATTTGAGTAAATAATTCTCAATGAAATTTTAGAGAGTAAGATATTTTCAAAGAAAAAAAATGATAAATAATCTATTTTAAAGATGTTTTTCTATGAAGACCCTTTAGGAAATGAATAAATAAGGTTTCATATTATTTTTATATTTGTGGGAACTAATCAAAATTGGAAGAAGTTAATGTTTCTAAATGATATTTTTTTAGGAATGTGGTATTGTAATATCCATTCGTGAAACAAAATGTTATTGACATTTTGGTGTAATGTGTTTCAAAGAACTATGGAGAATAAAACTAATCAGTTTGTACTTATAAGAATGTCTTCATTCATATGAAGATCTTGTTTTGGCCAAATTTACAATGTTATGTTTTTGAGAGAAGAAGATATTAAAGTTGTACTATATTGTATATCCATGGAGAGAACATCTATTATTGAATATTTATAAAGGCCCAATGATGGATAAATAATTTTACACATGTTGAAGAAACTATTATATCAATAACAACTCTCAAATTTTACTCATATATTATATAATGAAACATTAAGGCAACACAATTTGGTGTGACTCCAGTCAAGTGTTGTTTAACTTATGTCATCACTGAAAGCCTGTAATCAACTATGGTTAGAGTGAACTATCAGGGTTTTGGAGGAGAAAAACCCCATGAAAAGGTGTAGGTTTCTAAATATAGGGGAAAATATTTTGATTATCATGGTACATTTTTTATATTATATTATTCATGAAAAATTGTAATTGAGACTCCATACTATAGTTTATAAAATTGTAACAGATATTAGTGGTTTATTATAAAACCATAATATTATAAAAAGAATCCTCAAATGATTCATCCCTCTTCTCAGTATATTAATCCAATCTTAGTAACCATAGTTTTATTTATATACTAGACGATAGATTCAAATCTATGTCCATTCAATGTATGGTTTTGTGTGAGACACTCAACCATAATATCGACATATTTGATCATATATAGTGGAGGAGCAATAATAGTCGTATATGTTTTCTTATACCATCCATTGAAAAAATATTTTATTATTTAAACCTACACTACTATCTTGGAATATATTGGAAATTTATTGGAACAAAAATTATAGTAATCATATAAAATGGTTAATAATTGAAGGAATTTTTTTATTTATTTTGTTAAAAAGACCTTAAATATATAAAATGAAGACTCCCCATAATCCATATCATGTAGTCATATTAATTACATTTTTCCTTTTTTATATAACACTCTACAAATATTAATTCCAAATTTTCCTAGATAACAAAGTCATACATTTCTATAATATTTATAAAATCAATAAGGTTTATAATTATATCTCACTATGTTCATTAGTTTATTAAAATTTATATTTAATAACAAATATTTAAATAAATAATTTGTTTTTTATGAAGAATTTTTTTTATTATCCTTATCCATTAAATGATTAAAATTTACATTCAGATAAAACACAGAATATTGATACTCTAATCTCATCATGGCAGTTTAACAATCCATCCCATGAGATTTATTAAATAAATGAAACACATAATGGACTATGGACTTATGATTATCACCAAATTTATTGATGCTATTGTAATTGGGAATTTTAATAATAATCTATTGAGAATTATTTTACCCTAAATATAAATTGATAAAAATTTCATGTAAAGGTAAAACCCCATGGAATGATACCACCTTGTAATATATCTTCTAGAGTAAATATATTGGTTTTAAATAAAAAAATTAAAAATAAATAATATAGGTACATGATAAAATAAATATTAAATGATCAAAATAATAAACTACAACATATTTTTCATAGAACTAATATTAAATTGTATCATAATGAAGATATATAATGATTTCATACATTGACATGTTTCATGACACATCATGTCAATGTGTTGATGATGTTTCACATGTAAAAGTTGAATTTTTTGGGATATATAATACTCTAATACACTTTAGTGAGTGAGAAATTTCAGTATTTTATGTTAATATTGAGTTATAAGTCAAAAATAATTTTAATATCAACTATTTTGGGTTTAACCAAATCATTATAATATCAAAATAATGGTTAATTTAGAATTAAATATTAACAAAAATGATACTAAAAATAAAAATTAATTATAATCAAAAAAATATTGGTTTACTAAAAAACTATTACATAAGGAGAATCCATAAAACACAATTATATTAAAGAACAATTTCTAAAATTTGATGGAATCATTAATGTTCTAGACAAACCATTATAAAATCCATTTTTCCATAAAATGCAATGGAAATTGTACATTTCACAAAAATTGATTCCCCATGTCGAGGTATCCCCAATCCAAATAATTGATTTTTCCCTCAATATTTCTATTGCTACAATCTCTTATTTAGTAATTGATCTCTATTAATATATTTATTACACACACCCATGTGGATGTACTCATTCATTCCCAGATATCCCTAATATTTATTATCGTTATTTTCACACATTAATACAGGAATCGCTAATGGATATGTAATGATGATTAAAATCATAACCCCTTTAAAACCTTTTTAAGAGGAACCTGAACTAGATTCCAATAAATTTAAAAAAAATAATTAAATTAGTAATCATAATCCACCAAATTCACAAAGATATTTCATGAAAAAAATCATATAAATAATTATATATAAAATTAATACTACTCACCATTTAAATTATTAAACATATTCAATAAAACAACATTCTAAATTATATAAAAAAAATTATCAATTTCAAAGATAATGTCTATTTAAAAATACCTTTCCAATTTAATCAAGTTAATTAAAATTGATTGTTTTTAGTTTTTAAATATAAAATGATTTCAAAATTTAAAATATTATATTAATTTTTTTAAATTCCCATTTATTTATAAATTTATAATTCCACATAATTCGATAAATCACAATCTCATATAAACAAAACCAACCAACATATCACATGAAAATTTCAAATTTAATAATGATAGTATATCCAATAACAATGTCTTATTGTTTTATATAATATCTAAAATATCCCAGTTTAGTATCCTATAAAAATATTAAATTTTAGGAATCAGTAATAATATGAATTAATTGTTCACAATACAGATTATATTTTTACAAATTATAAAATCACTATATATTAAATTTTAAAAAAATATTATTAGAGAGTGAATGAGTGAGTATAATAAATATAAGAAATATTTTAAATATAATCATGTATTCAAAGGAAACTCTAAAAATAAAAAATAAAGGGGCCTAAAAAATATAAGAAGTCATAATTATTCCCATCATAGGGCTTTTTTTCAAAAAAAATTCATTTTTCCCCACTTGATTTATGAAATATCAACAATTCCTATTTCATTACAACATCATTATAAAATTTCAATCATTTGACTATGATATTCTATGAGATAATCATATCCCAAGTAATAATACACTCATAAATGATCATATCTCTATACTCTAAATCCAATATAAGTATCACAATACCAAGAGCATAAGTATCCTACTGAACACCATTAAAACAGAAAACACGAGTTTGGTCATTTTGAATCATCTTTAATTAACAATCATTGAGAACATTATTAATGCATACTCAATAATGTCGAAAAAATGGATTATATATGAGATCATAAATATGTTCAATGATCCCAAATTTATACACATTCAAATAAATTATCTTTTCACATTTTCAAAGGTCTTTGTGACAAGAAATAGAAATAAAATTAAATAAAAATTATCATTAAATTAATATATATCAATGATTTTTGTTTGGAGCCAACATACCATTATCATCAAATCTAAGTTGAAATTATATTAATCTTTGTTACAATAATTAAAACTAATATTTCTGAATTCAAATTTTATTTATTAAGATGTTTCGTAATCATTTCATCATATAATAACCATTGCTGATATGGTCAACCATACAATGCATTAAAGAGTTAGGAATAAGTTGTTGACTTATAACTATTATTATATAATTATTTTAGCTATAAAATATGACAATTCCCTGATTTTAAAATTTCAATCCTATATCATAAAATCAATGAATCCAAAATCAAAATAATATACTACATATTTTCATTTATATGAGGATTTTATGACATACATCATCACCAACATCATTCCCAAGTATTTAAATCTATTGATGAAAATTAAAATGATAAATTAGTATCTCTTTCAGTGAATATAGAGATTGAAACACAATTATCTGTAACATAATCTTACACATAAATATAAACCAACACATCAACCATAAATTTCTCTAGTATATGATATTTATATCAATTTTAATGAATTTATCCATTATTAACTGAAAACATAATTATAATATATTGATTTTGATATCCAAATAATGATTTCAGGTAGAATGATTTTCCATTTTTTATCTCATTACTGGTAAAGGATAAGAATATTCTTGAGATAATTGTTGAAAAACCTGTTGTTTTTCATAAATAAGAAAACAGAATAAAAATATATAAACATCAATATTATTTTAAAATAACCAAAAATATCATATATTATATAAATATATTTTGTTTTATTCGATATTCAACTCAAGAATATTTCAGAAATACTTAAAAAAATATTCAGAAGTTAAAAAAACCATTTAACCCTTTAAATATTTTACTAAATCATATATGACAGACTAACCCTCAATGGATTCCCATCATTAAGTTTATCCTTCATCTTCGCACAACACTTATCATATTATTGCACCAAATCAGTAGTATTACCAACATTGATGTCACATTAAGTATAAAGGGATCCATAATATCTATAATTTTAATAATATTTGTAGGAGTGACTTATAAGAAAGCCAAAAATTGACACTAGTGGTTACATTACATCACTAACTACGTTGGATTTTTATATCCTAATGTATCCACCGAAAACATTAAATTTACCATTGAATAAATCTTCTCCAAATCATTTTTTTATTATTTTACATTGAAATTCACAATTTATAGTGAAGGTCAAATTTTTTGAAAATATACTTCCATCTCTTTATATATATAAGTATAATTAAATTATTAACAGGAATGAAATAACTTTAACTCATCATCACATGAAAAATTATGAATAGTTACATTTCATGAGAATGTTAGATCTTATAAAAATACATATTTTTATCTTTGAATGCGATGAATAACCTGTTTCACATGATACAGTATACTAAAACGAATAATGATTTTAGGCAATAGCATCACACTATGAAATTAAATGGGAATTTCTCCCAGTTATAACATGGTAATCAATGGGTAACATTAAAAATATGATGGATATTTATTAAAAAAAATGAATACGTTGGATGAATAAATTTTAGTGAAATATTTAAGGTTTTTTATTATAATTGTAAATGTTGTTGATAGTTATATGGTTTTGGGATTTTTAGTTATTGGGTAGATGATCAATGGATATATTACTATAATATATGAAAATTTGCTATATTTGAAATTCTAGAATAGATTAATAAATATTTGTAAAAAAAATTATTAACATGTTTGAAATAGTATATTAATCATTTATAATAAATAATTAATATCTATTAAATAATAATGTAATGAAAATATGTAAAATATATTTATTATATATATATATTATTATATTTTATTCATGAGATTTAGTCTTTTCTATTGTATTTTTTTAATATTATAATTATATATATATATATTATACTGATATATGTGTAAAATATGTTGAAATTTATTTCATATTTATAATTTTTTGTAGAAATATGTTAAAGGACTGAATATTTTGTTGATTAATGATGTTATTGTTTTGAATAGTGACTTATTCAGGTATGCTATCAAAGTGGTAATATAATTTATATGATAAATATGATTTTTAAACATTTAGAAATAAATATACATATTTATTATTTAAGAAATCAAGGAATAATGTTTTGAACATATGTGAAACTTTTGTCCATAAAATTTCATTCAAAACATATTATGGAATGAATTTTTTAATATATACCTCCAAATATCATCGATAAAATGACACATCCTTCAACCAATAAAATTAAATACATATCATTGTTCAACAATTAATACCAACCTAAATTCCATAACTTTATATCCTATCTCATTTTTTAATGTTTCTAGTTTTATGAAGGATTCCTAATGTATTTGTTAAATAGAATATTTTTTAAGATGGAGAAATTCTATCAAAATATATAATGAGTTATCCTATTTTATTAAATTTATAATTTCATCTCAATTCATAAAAAAAAATATTAAACCCTAAGAATGTATTATTTACTTAATAATTCTTTTGTTAAAATATACGAAAATCATAAAACATTACAAATGTAGTAATTAATTTCTTATTAAATTTTAGTTTATAACCAATTAAACAACTTATATGAATGATGTTATAAAATATTTGTCATTTAATTTGGTGACATGTATACAAAATAATATTACTTTATCATATTAATACTTATATTATTTTATGAAATGGTTTTTTCTTGTGTATTTAAAAAGAAAAATTATAATAAAATATATATTTATAATTTGTAATAATACTTTAAATAGGAACATTTTGTCCTAAATCAATATAAAATAAAATTATAACTTTATATAAAGTAAAATGGTACATTACATATACTTATAATAATATGAATCGGTTACCCTCATTATAGTGGATATGATGAATTTATTAATTATTAACCATTATTAAAAATGCGATAAAGAAACAAGTAAATGTCAAATTAATCTAAAATCATACAGTAATGAAAATATACTATAAGTAACATAATATATATAAAAATGTATATAATTTATAAGTAATAAGGATGCATTTTTTTAATAATTTTATAAAATATATCATTATGAAATATATTTTTAATATATATGTTCATGAAAAGAGTTCTGGGATGTTATTAGTCATTGAAAAAATATTTTTTTTAAATATAAATGATTTATACATATTTTCATTGTCTATGATTATTTTTGAGTGTTTTAATTTAATTTATTCCAAATTAAAAAAAAATATTCTTTCTGGAGAGTTATATATTTTTTTTGTTTCACATCATATTGATTCATTGTTCACCTATTACAATATTTTTATAAGGGTGTTTAATTATCTCCCTTAACAATTGGAAATTTTTTATTACACATAATTAATACAAAATATGTTAATTGATATATTTTATAACATTCTTCATATTTCACTGATTATATTATTTACCAATCCATTTAATTTTATTTAAAAACAATGGTATCATCGAATTTTTTTCTTCCAGCCATTATGTTTCACATTTAGTCAGATGCTCCCACATCTTTCCAATATTTTCAATATGAAGATGACATCTAATTATTCATTATTCAATAATTCCATGACATATATATATATATATTTCATTTTCCATTAATAATCCATTATTCATTGATATATTTTTTTAGAAATAAAAATATTAAATAAAAATGGATTTTCTCAAGGTTCTAAAATATTTTCCTATTATTATATGTATTTTATTTTCATTTATGAACGTATCATTTCATAATATAATTAATTATTATTTCTCAATCTTTATTATTAATATGTTTTATTTTAAAAATCCAAATTAATATATAGATAAATTATTTTCATTTATTGATATTGTTTTTATATAATCCTTTAAATTATTCTATAATAGTAATATTTTGGATGATTTATATTTTTTATCATATAATGTTTTATGACATTCCAATGGGAAAATATTATGACTCATTATAGATATACTTAAAATGATAAATAGTATATAAGATATATCATTGACAACATTGGTTTATATATTTGGAGAGATGATGGGAGTTAGATGCATACCTTAAGGGATCTTACATCCCTTATTTTGAATCCCATATAGATTTCAGATGTTTTTATGAAATCTTTCCTATTAATAAGATTTCGTACCTCTCTAAAAATGACTAATTGTATCATAAAATGATGTGAACATATGTATTTATAATAGGATCAGAGTATTTTTTTTATTAGTGAATTTTTAACAATGCTTTTGATTCATGAAAAGTGGTGAATCAATAATTTATCACCATTTGGTGTTGAGGTAGGTGTTGTAGAGTTAAGATAAGGCCCATGAGAGAAGAAAAATATATATCCAAATAATGAAAAATAGAGCACATTTTTTTGAAAAAAATTTAATTATTGGTGTTATGCCTTTTATGGTCTTGAGATAAAAATCATGATGTGTTATTTTATGTTTGAGTAGTCGTGAACAATTTGGAATCATTTTTTTATCCAGAATCTAGGACCTCTTCTAGGAAGATTAATGTCATTAACAATAGAATATGTGATATAAAATTAAAATTTATATAAATAGGAAAAATTTTAAAATGGTTCCTAGTAATGGATGGTCTAGTACATTCACATGAGAAGACCATTCTACTTAATTATATCCATATGTAACTAAATAAATAGTAAAATGATGATGATTTTACCTTATTAGAAGACCATATATACTTGACTATCTCTTGTACATGAGAAACTAAGTTGGGAGATAAGAGAATAATTATAAGGGATATATCCAAATATATATGTTTTGGGACATAAACTAGATATGAATAATTGTTGGTGTTAAATTAATACTAGATTTGTCCAAGAATATTGTCATCATTATGGGAAATGTTTGGGATGAGACCTAAAAATATAAAAATTTATAGATTTCTATTGACTATCTATTGATAATTTGATGTGTATGGTGAATTGAAATTATAGATGAAACAAAATAGTGAATATGAGTAAGATTTTACACCAGATAATAGGTCTATATTTTCATTTAAACCTCCAAAATTTTTATTATAAAGTATGGAATGAAGATTAGGCTTATATGGGAAATGGACTTGTGTGGAAGTGTTAGAGAATAGTCCTAATAGTATTTCCATATTCATATCTAACCATTATCTATAAATATTTATATAATGGTGGAAGACATGATAGGTACAGGATATATCCTAGTGAATAAAGGTTAGGGATTTCACATAATCAGTGTCACATACACATATATATATTTTATATCATATCAATGTCAACAATCAAAATATATTGTGTCTGTGTTGGGATGTCAAGATGCACTTTCGGAAATAAGGTTTCATGAATAAACTTATTCAGACCATATATTGCGTAGAACAAATATTTATATGACACCATAACAACTCATTAAATATGTAAGGTGCTGATAACATGCATTAAACTATCATATCGAAAAAGTAGTGGCTGAGGACTATATATCAGTTCAAAAAGGCCATAAAAACTATCTAGAAAAAGTATGAATAATAATTAAATATATACATAATTAGGTAAAAAATAAAAATATAAAAGTGTAACTCAATATAGATCAGATAATTATATCCACAATGCAAAACCATCTCTAATATAAAAAATACCGAATAATTAGTCAGCCTATATCTTCCATGTTCAATCTCTACAATACATTTTTCAAAAGGTCACCAATATTTATACCATCGGTGCTGGAATAGATGTTTTTGACCCTAAGTCTGATGTATGGGTGAGTATAAAAAATAAACAACATGATATCATGAAATCAAAAGGGAAATGGGGTCATAGGTCTACACATAAATAGGGTATAGTAATATGACTTACCCACACTTCATAAGATAAAAAAATCATAGTGGGTTGAAATTGTACAAATATTATTTGAAATGTACACCTTATATAACTAGAAGAAAAATGTAAAAACCAATTTCCCACTCAACAACATCAAGGGGAAATAATAAAATGATACCATACCTAAAAAGAAATATCTTCCATGTTTATAACCTATGACATATTAAACCAATCTCCCTTATTTTATAAAAGGTTTAACCATATCTCCACACACACTAAACACACCCTTAGGATCAAAAACTATCCCTCAAATAATGATGGATCACCCAACATTGAACTAAACTATCATAAAAATATCTTCCATGGACATACAGTAAGTGTAACCATAACAATCATTCATCCATTACTTACAAAATGGGGACATTCACTATATTGAGCTCACAAAAATATGGAGCTTATTATTTCATGTTCCATTGACATAATAAAGTGAAATTTATGAATTATATTACCCAAAATAAATAAATATCTCATATAACAAATAAAAAAGAAACCACGTTTATTATATACAATTAAGAATAAAATCTATACTTCCTCAGGTGTGTAACATCTACCAAAAACATCACCTCTTATGAATGAAAATTGCGGGGAAATGATTTGAATCACCCCACACATCCCAAAACAAGTGTTTATGAATATTTAACGATGATAAACCATGGTTCTCACTAATACATTAAAAATAAAACAACCATTGTTTCTTTACGAAATTATATTACATTTAGCCTTATAAAAAGGATATTGACCCTAGAAAAAATTCAGTCTCCACCAAAAATTCATGATAGACCCTGATTAAAAACTGTATCAATAATGGGGATCCTCCACCATATTCCACTAGATGATTTTTTATTAAGTGTAACCTCACCATTCATAATAAGTAAACCAAACCTATAAGGAGGGGGTTCTATGAAATTTATATCCACATATTGAGGGCCCCTTCCCCACACAAAAAAGGATATCATCTTTATTCAATTCATAGATTGAGTATCGTGATCTAGATAATTTGGTAATGCCTTATCCAATATATAATAATCCAAATTAAAGTATCAAATGCCGAGAAGAAGTTAAAAATATATCCATAACACTTACTTGGGAAAATGAATAGTGGATCAAAACCCCAAGACCATAGTGTGATACTGACTATAGGAAGATAAATATCAACTCACACCTCGATTATGTACATGTTCAAAAAAATTATATGAATACAGATTCCAGTATTCCACCTATATAATGGCATAAAATATGATGGTTTTGATAGAGGGAACCATTTGAGAGTGGAAAACATATGTTTCTCTAAATCCAAAGGTGAAAACATGAGATTCAAAATGCATAAGAAAAGATGTCTACTTATAGAATCAAGTCTAACCATGGTTGTAATCTATAAAAATTAAGGATGGTCTAAATCCTCCCTATCTTGAACCCCAGATATATATGTACAATTAACAACACTGGGATTGGGGGGATGAGATTACTCAATGAGTATCAGATTATTATTGGACCTACCAAACTACTATACTATAAATATGTATCTAATTATAACTAAGAAACACTAGTTTATATGTTCCTCCATTAACAAAAAAAATTAAGTCAGTAAAAACACTCATAGGTTACCAATATCTAAAACATGAAGCGGCTTCATACATTGAATCACGTTGAATCATAGAAGGAGTCTCTTGAACCTGCACATATTTTGATCCATCATCCAGGTCTAATTGTTTTTTCCAAAGGATTATGATATTCATTTTATCATGTTTCATCTCACTAACACTCGCAATAATGAAGAAAACCTCACCATATTATTTTATGTGGAAAGATTTTTATAATGGATACCTTCAATGTCCAAAATTTATTTTCTGATGAGATGAATGTAACACAAATCAGAAATGGGATGTTCATGGTGCGTACTTGGAGTATGGGGTCTATCAAACAACACTCAAAATATATTCCCATACTATTTGAAAATGTAGTATGTACATTGTAAGTAATTATAATGCCCCAAAACTACATAGGGTTTGGGAGAAATTTTAATCTATTGTTATAACATACATTGACCATGTTTTGTAACTTTGAAGGGATTATATAGATACTCAATATGTCACACACGTATGTGTATAGTTGTGTTCATGGATAGAATGTATGTCGTATAATAATGGATCAAAATAAAAAAAAATTATGTATCCTACAAGCCATGTGGGCATCCTCCTCAACATGAGATGCCTAAAAAATATAAAAAATAATGGTTATTGAGATCAAACTCCGTGTAGTCTGAAATTCCAAACAAGCAATGCCTATGTACAATAATGTTCACAAAATAGAACACCCAATTTTCCAACCAAAACAATTTTAGGGAACAAATACCTGAATTATTATTCAAATAAGTAGAATAATAAATACATACCAAATTAAAAGAAGGTCTAATTGAAACTAATTTTCCTACCTCATGGATGATTATTGGAGTTTCAAGATCGAAAGCTGTTGATCCCCAATTCCGGGAGGTTTCACCCATTTAAAATATTATATTATTACAAAATTATTATTCTCTCATAGATAATTTCCTACTTTCTCGACATCATCAATAGGGAAGGGTGAATACTGAGATTCTCTAGTTTAATGAGAATGGAGGGAATTATTAGGGGGTTTAATATCCTAATTAATAAAATACATTAACAACTATATGGGCCCAATAAATTATTAAAACCAAATATATATATTACTAACATTCATAAATAACCTTTTCAATATTCAACTATGATATTTTAGTTTCCATTTAGATATTTATTTATGAAATGTTAAAGTATAAACCCCATAAATAAGTAAAATTTCTTATATTAAATATTAAATATGATGACTAAGATAAATGAATCATAATCACACTAAATTATATCCCAAGGTATGATATACATTTTTGAATCAATGTATAATTAATAATATTTTCTATGGCCGTCTGGTTGGAAGAATTTTTCATTTTACACATCAAGAGGCCCAAAACAACAGAACTATGAAATGAAATAAATATTCCATGTACAAAAAACCCGAATCATAACAAATATTGTATTAAATATTTAATTAATGATAAGTAACATTGTTTTCAATGGAATATTGATCATTAAATACATGGGGGAAAATCAGTTATAGACAATAAATGGAATGGATTTGTTATAAAATTCATGATTCCAGTTATCAATGAAAAAAATGATTGAAGAAAATAATTTTAGAATTAAAAGACCCACGCTTCAAATATAGTTACATAACTATTATTTATTCACTTTGATAATATAAAAATTTAATTATTAAATTCATAATAATTGAAAATGTATATGTATTGATGACGTGAGACATAATTAAACACATATTTCATCAAATAAAATGATATTTAATAGAAGATTACTTTTTACATTTGAGGCACAAAGACCTGATTGTGAAATAATATTTTTTTCATAAATAATTTTAAAAAATATAATGAATCATTTTCTTAAGAAATTCCATAACTCTTGAATGTTAAAATTGAAATTAGATAAAATTTATTGTTTCATTATTATATGAGATAGTGGATTATTTCGAAAAAAATTAATATTAATAAATAGTAAATATTATGACATCATAATGATATTAAAATAAATTAAGAAGTAATATATATAATTTCTGAAATGAAATTCATGTATTCATTAAAAAAATATTTTTTTAAGAATACTTTTTTTTAAACCTATAAATTATCATATAAAAATATATTTAAACAATTGTATTTTAAAATAAACTTATTATGAATAAATTTTACACAAAACTCCAAAATAATATATTTCAAAAGGGTTTGGGTTTTTAATCCATTAAATGAATAAAAAATGATCCTATATTTTCAATACCTTTGGATAATTCTATGGAAAACGAAATTGTTTACAATTTTTACACATAGAAACACATTATGAAATTAGAATATATTCCCAACATAATTAAATTTAATGGGATTGATATCTTTCTTTATATGATAGCTTGTTTTTAATGAACCATGTAATACTTTTGAAACATTAATAATATATTTTATTATTATTTCATAACACTAGGATTGAAAATTATGAATTTGAATAAATATATTTTGAAAAAATTGTTAAAAAATATTATTAATTTAAAAGCATTTATTTTCACCTTTTTAATAAGTTCTAAACTATAAATTTTAAATATATTATAATTTTATGTTAAAAGATATTTTTTAACACAAACATATATATATTATGTATACTGATCACTAATAAAATAGTATTTTGAATAAATATATTAGTATTAAATGTTATTAAATGAATAAAAAATTCCTATATTTATTATTAATTTTCTATAAGTGAAGATGATATCATTTGATGGTAAAAAGTGTTTATTTCTGAACAATATATTTATGTGAACCCCAAATGTTTATCACAGTAAATTAAATTAATAATTATTGATGAATAATATTAATGTAATAGTAAGATCATATATTATGTGATATAAATTATCATTTTTATTATGGTGGTCCCTAGTCATGGAATGAATGGAAAACCATTTTATGTTTGAAAATATTATTTTTCCGAAAAATAGGTATATCGTGTTTTTTTAAATTTTTAATTATTATCATACATTTTTTGTAATTTTGAGACATTCCAATCCCAATTCAATTAGAGGTAACTTGTCACGTCAAGATTCACAACTTTATATCCCCCCTTAAATCACTATTTTAAATATCTTTATATTTAAAATAACCAATATTATATCAAATTGAAAATACCATATGATTATATTATTAAAATTATATCACATTTAAAAAATAGAATTATTCTTGTTTTTGTGATTTGGTTTTAGGAGGAGGTGATTTTGAGGGTCATAGATGATCCAAAAAGAAAATTGGCCCAATGCATGGAAGTCCAAGGACATATGTCCACTGTTTTTAACATTTATCCAAACCCCTGAATCCTAATGGGATTCAATATTATGTGCCTCTATATAAAATCATGGTATATAAATCATCTGAATAAATCAATGCACAATTCATCCATTAAGGGGGTAATTCTAACCAATCTATAAAGAGGATTGAATTTTCATGAAGTCAATGATTTGGTTCTGTATTTCATCCATATATCCTACTGTAATCCTTCATTGGCCACAAATTTTCAAATTGAGATAGACATGATACTTCCCTATAACTGAATTCTTTTTTCAAAGTCATGATAATGGAATTTACCACCCCATAATTGTGACAGAAGGGGTATATAAAATTCTGGGTTCCAATAATCACTTCCAATTATGGAAATAAATTGGCACATTGGGAACCCATTTTTATGTCCGATAATGGAGTAAAGTGCTTCCATTTTTGATTTCCATATGATTCCTTTTATCACCTTGGAGGTTCTATAACATTCTATACTAATAGGGGGTGCTCTTGAAGCAAGGATCCCTTCATCGAAGCCTTCCTCTCCATCTCAAGTTTTAATATTTTACATCGTGTAATAGACTTCATAGTTACTCCTTTTTCATAAATTTTCCTCTATTTTGTTCAAATATATTCTTCATTAATATTCCTATTTGGTCCGGAGTTCATGAGTATAAACTAGATTGTGTTATACCCATTCTAATCTTTTGAGAATGACAAATGTTTCTACGATGATTACACTACCCATGGAAGAGTAGATATTTTTAGTAATCAAATTACCTCATACCTTCTTCATTTATTAATTTGTAATCATTAAGATACTGTAACAAAAAATACATGATCTATGAATTTACTTTTAAAAATTGAAGTAACCAATAATAAAATTGAACAATTGAAACAAAAACATGTGAGGGTGAGATTTGGGTAAATTTGGAGAGCTTAAACTTAATCAGTAAAAAACCACACATGGTAAATTTTTAGAGTTCAAATAGAATCCCTAATATCAATAACAACTCATATCCGAAGTCTGTATGTTCCCAAACTCACCATTGACCATATTCTTTCTCTATAACATAAATCAAACAGAGTGTTATGATTTAATGTACTAAATCTTGCATAAGGATTAATTCATTTCATCAACCCGGTTTAATTGATTATCCTCAGTTTCAAGGGTTGAAAAGTTGTGATTCATAATAAAATGATGTTAATTTGAATGATAATGATAAATAAATAATTAAATCTGTACATTTAAAATGCTTACACATTCAAGAAATACATTCTAAAAAAACTTCTCATTTTGTTTTCGTAATATAATTTGAAAAAAAGAAATAAAATTAAAATCATGTTCCAACATACATATTATAGGATTAAAAATGATAAGAAAACCCATTAATTTAAGTAGTATGTTTATCCTTTTTTATTTCTTTTTCAAAATACCTAAAATATGATGTTAAATTTACATCCAGTTTTGAGAGAAATCCTTCATCAGCCACTATACTACACCTAATAAGAATAAATTACACATCATTTGAAAGAACCCATGATAGATCCATTAAAATAGGCTCCTTTTCTATAAGGGAAATTATTTTATTAAAAATTGTAGAGGTATTTGATTAATTATTTAATCATTTTGTTTTATAATCATTCTTCTTTATTCATTCCCCTTTGAGAATTTTGTTTCCTTTTCTCTCTCTCTTTATTCTTCCTATCTATTTTTTTATATATTAGATCAAAAATTGAAACTTATTTTCAAGATATTATCTTCTAGAATGACCAATTTATATGATTTATGACTTGATCCCATCCCGAGGATACCTCTGTTCTAGAACTAGAGATTGAACGCACCCTTATGGCTTGCATCAGACAATCTAGGTTTATGGGAAGTGTTAACATTTCACATCGTGGGAATTCCTACAATCTAAGAACATAGAAACTGGAAAAAATTCTTAATAAAACATAAAACAAGATCCAATGATATAAAATAATAACAATTAACATAATATATCAATTTTAGAATTGGCTGCACATGATATTAACTATCAACCAAATTGTATAGCATTCCAAAAACTTAAATTAGAATTTCAAATAAAATCTATATTAATTCTCCTACATCCAAAATATCATGGACACTCTATTGAGGGCCCCAATAAACTTCTAAAATAATTTAATATGGTTTTCTAAACCATAAAAAAAGAAATGTATATGAAGATCAAATATAATTAAGAGGATTGCCATTCTAACATGATTTAACTATAAAGAATTGGATGTTTTACTTATTACATGATCATGTAACAAATTGGAATGATTTGAAACATCATTTCATTCAGAGAATTTTTATAGCATCAAGGACTACTTCCATTCAATCCTAAGGGGAGTCAAAGTAAGATAATTGGGATTGATTCAAGAACTTGTGTGCAAGTTGTCCACATCCCCAAATTAGTGAGAAAATCCTCATCCAATACTTTTATGAAGGAATAAAACCTATAGAGAGGAGAATGGATTTTTTTGTAACTGGACGAGCATTGGTGGAATGAAACACTTGTTTTCATGTGTTCATTTATTGACAATATGGCATAACCCCCCCCCCCCCCCAACAGTTGTTTGATCTAAGTACACCACATATTAGAGGAGAACACCAGGTAAGACTATATTATCTTGAAATTCATAAAATTGAAACCAATTTGGAAGAATTAACCATTATTTTGAGATAAATTTCATTCACTAAAAATATATACAAACCCACTCCTATGGGACATTGTAGAATTTTCACAGAAACAATCCACTTGTTTTATTATTTCCCCCAACTACATGAGATAAATGATTGTTTAGAGGTTTTCTCTGGGATACCATAACATTAGAAACAATGACATATCCCCAGATGAAGTATGATTCATTTTTCACTAACACACCACCAAAGGTGTAAGTATTAATCAAACAAGAGGTATGGATTTGGTAAACAACAAATGCCACCATTTCAACAAATCATATAAATACTCTACCACACTAGCAAGGCTTCCAAAAACCCCAAAGGAGATTGGAATCCCAAGAATAAAGAATCAAGTAATAAGGAAACCCCCATACAATTTATATTCTAACACTAATAACCTTTTGAAAAAAGTTCTCTTAATTAGTTGAATGAACTGAAGAGTCAGGGATCATATTTAAGAGAGATATAAACTCAAATGAGAAAAATTTCCACTACCCTCTGAGAAATAGAAAATATGAATTTTGGAAATATACCTCCCCAAAATACTCCAAATCCCATTGATAATGTCATTTCCATCACATTGGGAAGTTGTAAGAAAACAAATGGTACATATGCACCTATCATTCCACCAGGATTCACATGAAAGCTGTAGAAGTCCCATTCCTAAACCACAAATTACAAGCCAAAGGAGAATAAAAAATGTAAAAAAAAAATATAGACTACGTTCCTCCTAACACCCTTCGGTTTCCAAAAAATGATTTAAAAACAAAGAAGATGTTTTAAGAGGCTATGCAAAAATATTTTTTGTATATATTAAAACATGTTGAGATCTATATCCCTCTACATTAATAAATAATGAAAATCCCTAGTTAATCCAAAATTTTAAATTAATGTTGTACCAATAAAAGAGGTATCCTTGGAAAAGAGAGGATCAATCTTGGAATGAATGTGTCAGGAATCACTACTAAAACTCTCACAAAGGCAACAAAGTGCAAGGATTTAAGGACATTAACCATACCATGTACCATAGTGGTGTTACACATTTCTGAGGCTTTATGTGATTTATGAGCTTCCATAAATTTGATTCCTCAATCTGTAATATCTACATTATAGGTTGGTTGGTTGAATCCAATGACAATTGTGGTGTAGTTTGTTAACAACACAGCAGCATATCCAATTGTAGTTCATGAGGGTGTTCTTGTTTGGGTATGATAAATGATTTTCATGTAGATTTACATGTGCTGAACATAGAGGACGATTAGGTATTTTCACATACTCTCATTATCATAGGTAATACCTTCCTCAAAACTGAAATAAAATATCTTAAAAGACCATGAGGGTACACTTTCAATGATGTTTGGAGATTAATGTTTGATATATAATGTTATGTACTCCATGAAGAACCCCTTAGACTCCCATTTTAAACCATGATATAAAAACCCCATGGAATTTGATTTTCCTACGCTTAGAGAGATTATGAGTTTTAGTTCTAGTTTGATTTCTATGTAAAATTCCTCACCTTTTTCAATTGCACAAAACTCTCCTATATTTTCTTTTTAAGTGGATTCATATTTTGATCTACATCATGTTAACATTGATTATGACTTAGATATTGAAAATTTTAATTTTTTTGTGGCATTATTATCTGATTTTGATGATGATTATTTTTGTATTAATATTTATTTTTCACATATTTCAGTTCCTTAAATTTAACCATCAATACATCACCCCTACACTGGATCTGAAGACATTTCCACTGAATCTGAAATACTCATACTTATTGAGTGGTGATAGATTACCAATTATAACTGAAAATAATCTACCTTCTAAATAAGAAGAAAAACTTTGGAATATTATGACGGAGAACATTAGGGATATTGGGTGTACCTTGGATTACATATCATGTATTAACCCCACTTTTTTCATGTATAAGACTCTTTTAGAGGATGAGGCTAAATAAGTGAGGCAATCACAAAGGAAACCAAATCCAACTCTTCTAGATGTTATAAAAAAAGAAGCTGAAATATTTCCTAAGGCAACAATAATTTATCCCATGTAAAATTTATAGTGGTTAATTCTTAAGAAGGTTGTTCATATGAAAATTAGTTTTACTATTATTATAACTAAGTTAGAGGAGTGTGTTCTAATGAAGGTATATAACAGTTGGTGTGTGTGTGTGGATTATATAAAAGAAAATGAATTCACTCACAATGAACATTATCCATCACATTCAGTGATCAAATTCTTGAGAGACTAAATGGGAAGACACTATTATTTCATGGATGGATATTATTGATAGTTTTTGGTTCTTATAGCTCTATAGGCTCAAGATAATACATTATTCACTTCTCCATTTTTCACATTTTCCTACAATAAGAATCCATTTTGACTTTACAATGGCCCAAGCTCCCTCTAGAGATATATTGTGAAATTTTTTTCTAATTTTATTGAAACCTTGATGGAGGTACTTATAGATGATTTTATATTGTGTGGGTCTTCATTTGATGTTTTTATCTCTACATTGGGTTAGGTGATGAATCATTGTATTGAGAGGATTCTCGTCTTGAACATTGAATAGTGTAATTCAATGGTAGAGCATGGAATTTTCTTAGGGAATGTTTTCTCAATAAATGAGATAGAGGTTGATAGATATAAAGAGATATTATTTCATTCTTAACTTATCCTTCATGTGAGTGTCCTACCATATCTTTCATAGAGAAAGCATGATTTTATCAGCACTTCATCAACGATTTTAGTATGATTTCTCTTCCTATGTAATGATTAATTCAAATGGACTTTTATTTTGTGTTTGATGATTCTTGAAGGAATTAATTTAATTAGGAAAATCTTTATCTTACCACTCCACCAATCATACAATATCCACAGTGGGACATTCCATTTGAGCTGTTGTGCATTGCATCAAACATCGCAGTTGGAGAAGTCTTATCAGAGAGCATGGTGGGACATTCACATTTGATTTCCTATGCTTCAAGGAAATTTTATTTATCCCAATAAAACTATATAAAAAAGTAAATGGAATTTCATTCCACCATATGTTCTTTAGATAAACTGTATTCAAATATACTATCCTCTAAATTAGTTTTTTTTCATACTATGTAGATATAATGTACCTATTGAAGAATCTATAAGAAAAGCCTAGACTTATCTAATGGATTATACTTCTATATGAATTCGATGACTAGGTAAAATTCATAAAAGTGATACATGATTTGGTGGTAGAAAACATGATTAGTCTTAATAAAACATTAATGTTTGACACCTTGGACCAGGTACCACTTCTTAACACTATACCCATTTAACGTCTTCAATCTATGTCAAGTTCACATTCGTAGTATGCAGATTTAGTTAACTACCTTGTATCCTATAAAATTTGTGTAATTTTAAAGAAACACAACTTCCAAAAGTTTATGTGAGAGTCGTGATTTTATGTGGGGGAAGATCCCTACCTATGGAACATGTGATGTGATCAAGTTATTAGGAGGTGTATTCCTCATCATGAGTTTTCATATATTTTACATTTCTATCATAAACCTTCTTTTGGTTGAAAATTGGGACCCCAACAGACAACTATGAATGACATAGACTCTAGATTATAGTGTCCTATATTATTCCATGATGGTCATGTTTTTTAATATTTTTCTCATGCTACCAAAACATTGGGATCATTTATAAGAGACACAATATGCCCCAACAACCCATATTATTCTATGAGATTTTTGATATTTGGAGAATTTATTTTCTTGAATCTATTCCTAGTACATTTGTTTATATTTTGGTTTCTATTGATTATGCCAGTAAATTGGTGGATGTTATTACCAACAGGGCTGATGAGTCTCATGTTGCAGTGGAATTTTTAAGAAAAATTTCTTTTTTAGGTTTGAATTACCAAAGGAAATCATCAGTGAATAAGGGACACATAGTTGAGATCAAAATAAGTTTCCCCCCTTCATATGTATAGGGTGACATACAAAACATCAACACCATACCGCCCCCAAACAAATGTCTTGGATGGGGTTTCAAGTCGAGAGTTCAATTTTTTTGGAGAAAACCGTTGTGCAAAATAGGAAGGATTGGGGAAAGAGATTCACTTATGAATTGTTAGATTATATTATAGAATACACAACCCCCAATTTTATGTCCCCATTTCAGATAGTTTTTGGGAAAGCATGTCATCACACTATGGAAGTTGAGCATTAGGAATACCAAGAATAATGAAACACAATATAGATTTGGCATTAGCTGGAATTCAATGGAAACAAAGAATTCAAGGGCATGAGGAGATTTCATTTTCATCATAAGAGAACTCATGTATCTATACGGGAAGATCAAAAGTATCACATGATAAAATTATAAAACAAACTGGGTTTCATGATGGAGAGAAAGTCAAACTCTATAGTTCAAGAATAAATCTGATTCCCGGTACACTGTGTTCTAGATGTTTTTGTCCTTATATTGTATCTAATGTATTTTCCTTTTGGTGTAGTGGGGATCTCAGAAGAGGACATTAGAAAAATCATTACATTCAATGGGAAAATATTGAAATGATACATTGAGGTAATTTCTACTGATGTAGTGTTTTTCATAACACTGCTCCCATCATCACTTGATAACATTAGGGTATTCACAACCCTTTCATTTTTATATTATATTTCCTATCTAAAATTATTTATTTCATTTTCACTAATAACCTCATGGGTTCACATTGAGGAAAATTAAATATTTTAAGTGTAGGGGGGACATTTTCAGTTTAGTAATTTCAATTGTATTTCGAAAAAAAAACAATTATTTTTTTTAAATTTTTGTATGTTTCTAAAACATTTGAGCTGAATACATTCCCATCGCCATATTGAAATGCATACTAATGAGTGGAACAATATTTACCGTGAAACTGATTTTAATTATTTTTGAAAATTTCATTCTTTAATGTTAAAATAATTAGGAATTTCATTAAAAGAACACTAAATTTTGAATCTCATACAACATATCACTTTCTTTATATTTGAATTCACATTCTTGTGATGCTTCAGACCTTTTTTTTAATATTCACAAGAATCACTTCACTTATTTAGAGAACCAAACCTTTCTTAACTGAACCAAAATTTGACATATTCCAATCCAAACATAAGGGTTTGAAGTACTTGTGTTTTAAATTATTGAGGAGTTTTCTTAAGACCCATTTTTAATGACCCATTTTATAATGGCATGCCTTGAAAATTGAATCTATGTAGCCCATTGAATCCATGAAAAACCTAGTAGGTTAGCCAAATTACAATCCAATTTCTATATCCAAATAACTCTTGAAGTGAACTTGTATGATCAAGATGAACATTTGTGTGGGGAAAACTATCATGTATTGATATACCTCATTTGGAGATAATTTTGGATGAAAACAAAATTTTAATGAAATGAGTTTTCTACAAAAAAATCATTCAGTTGAAAGTGGTGAATTTCTAGAGGATTTTTGAAAAAAGTGTTTATGCCTTTTTGGAGCTTCAAATGAAGATTGAATGCTATCCCTATCTGGAGCATTCATGATAAAACTATTGTGAGAATATTAATATTTTTGTTTCTCAAATAATGACTTCTGTAAAATTTCCATGAGTTTTCATGATGATAGATACCAATTGATACTAAGTGGAGTGGGGTGGGCACCATACATGATTGAAAATTTGAATAATGCAATTTTTCTTCTATAAGAGTGAAGCCCTCATCATTCAACATTAGAATTTTTTACATCTAAATCCTACCAACCAAAACACGTAGAAAAACCATGAAAACTCCTCATGATAAAAATATGTCGTCGGTTCACCTCATGTAGGGATTTAGTAATCTATCAAGACTATATTGATCCTTGTATGAGTTTGGATAAGAAATACGTTGATGAAAATTATAATTTTTTGTGAAAAGAGAAAATGAAACATAGGTAAGTGTTTTATGTGTATGGGAAGAGAAATTAAGTGGAAAAATATTGAATGATATTAATTAAGAACTTGAAAGAAATGTTTTTTTGGGAGGCATGATATATTTTGTTTCTTATTGTCAAACTGGTAGATCTTAGGGGAATGCGTTTTAGATTTCCATTCATTTGATATTGATGTTTACTTGTCACAATTTTTTGGAACACAATATATGATGTTTTTCCCATGAGTGCCATAGGGTAAGTGTGGGGTTGTGATCCCATCACGATTCACAACTTTATTTCACCTTACATCACAGTTTCAAACTTATGTTATATTTAAAATTACAAATATTATATCAAATTTCATATCCCATTTAATTCAATTATTAAATTTTTATATCTGTAAAATAGGGTAATTATTATTGTTTTGGTTATTTCGTTGTAGAAGGAGGTGATTTGGAGGGTCGGAGATGATCCTGAATGAAGATGGTCCAAACTACGTGGAAGCCCAAGGACATTTGTACCATATTTAACACATTTCACACAATACATTCACTGCAAATAGGATGAATGTTTTTGGACTACTGAAAAACATCATGGGATACAACTCATCTCAGGAAAGTAGTGTCGAGTTCATTTATTAAGGGGGCTATCTGAAAGAATATGTCTAGGGGATAGAATCTCCATGAAGTCAAGGATTTGTTTCTGTATTTCATCCATATATTGCACTATAGTCATCCATTTTCCCCCAAATGTGCCATTAATGTAGCCAATATTCCATATTACAATATTCCTCTTTTTTCTATGTCGAGATATTTCAATTTACAAACCCAAAACCGAGACACTAGTGGTATCTCGAAATATGTGTTCCCAAAACAACTTCCCATTTTGGCTACATATTTGAACCTAGGGTACCCAATTTTCATGTTCAACCAATGAGTGAATTTCTACCATTATGGAGTTTTAGCGGGGTCCATAATCACCATGACTGTTCTTGAACATTCTATACTCATAGGGGGTTCTCTAGAATAAATTATCCCTTCATTGAAGCAACCATCTCTTTCTCATGTTCTAATATATATCTTCATTTAGTGAACTTCTTAGTTCCCCTTTTATTTTTTCATTATTCTGATATTTTGTCACTTATAATTTTCATTAATATTTCTATTTGGGTTATAATTCAAGAGTAAAAATAGGACTGGTTTATATCCATCCTAAACCTTTGCGAATGTAAATTGTTTCTACGATGACTACATCGTTCCTGAAAGAGTAGTTCAGTATAGTAATCTGTCTACCTATTACCATATTCATTTATTTATTTTGAATAATTATGGTCATATAATTCAAAAAATATTATCAATGCATTGAATTTAAAAATTAGATGAAACAAAAAAATAAATTGAACCAATGACAAAAAAACATGTTAGGTCATGATTTGTATAAATTGTGAGAGCACAAAATTAACTGGTAAAACAAACCCACAAATGATATTTTTTAGAGTATAAATGGAATACATAAACTCAATTCAACATCATTTTTAGAGTTTCTATGTTCCAAAGTTCACCACTGACCATAATCTATACTTATAACCTCAATCAAAGAAGGGTGATATGATTTCATGTACAAATTCTAGCCTATTGATTAATTCATTTCATTTTCATGGTTTAGTTAATTCTCATAGGGTTTAGGAATTAAAATTTCATGGGATCATAAATAATTATATTTAAATTTTGATGGTATTTAAAAATTATTGAGTGAATAGGTACAGTTAGATCCATTACATTTTTGAAAAATATTTTCTAAAAAATAATATTCTCACTCCGTTTTCTTAATCTCATTTCAAAAATAATAAGAAGAAACTAATATAAAATCATCATCCAAAATACTTATTATACTATTATAAATGATAAAAAACCCCTCATATAATTATGTAGTTTGTTAATGTTTTTTTATTTAATTTTAAATTTACCTTTAATATGTTTTTAAATTTACATCCTTCGTTGAGAGATAACCTTGGTCAGCCACTATACTGCACCTAAGAAGTAAAAATTACACATAATTTGAAAGCAACCAAAATAGAACCTCACATATTGTATCAGTTTATGGGGAGGATTTATTCAACTAATTATATGTATTTTTTTCTTTTATTTTATCCTTTTGTTTTATATTCATTCTTCTTTCTTCGTTCCCATTTCATAATGATTTTTTGTTTTTACATCTATATATTTCAACTTCCACTCCATTATTTATTATATTATACCATTAATTGAAACATATTTGAATGATATTATGTTCCAATTTTCATAATTTCTATTATTTATGAAACTATCTCATCTCGAGGATCTCTGGGATCAAGACCCCGAGATTGAATGCAACCATATGGATCAAATCAGAGAATATTGGTCTAAAAAAAGTGTTGAAAATTAACCAATTGAGGAATTATTACACTCTAATAACATTTAAATTAGACATAATTAATAATAAAACATAAAAAATAGTAGAATAAAATAATAAAAATGGACCTAATAGAAGAATTTGAGTTTTGGTGTCACCAGATATTAACTATCAACTAAATTGTATTGCATACCCAAATCACGAATTAGACATGGGACTAAAATCTTGTTTAATTAACCTACTTCCAAAATTTCATGTCCTCTCTGGTGTGGATTCCAATAAACTTCTTATATAATTCAATGTGGCTTTCTCAACCTTAAACCTAATAAATTTATATGAATATCAAAAAAACTAAGAGCATTACCATTCTCACTTGACGAAATTTCATTAGATTGGATGTATTACATACAAAATGATGATATAACATGGTGGACTGATTTGAAATGTCTTTTCATATAGAGATTTTTTCCAACATCAAGGACCACATCCATTCACAAGGAGATCTCATGAATCAAGAATGTCTCAGGGGAGTCAATATATGATTACCGTGAGAGATTCAAGAAGTTTTTTTGATATCTATCTACAACACCAACTTAGTGTAGAACTCCTTATGGAATAATTTTATAAAGTAATTACAGCTATAGAGAGTACAATGGTGGATTTCGTAGCTAGATGATAATTGGTGGGGAAAACACTAGTATCCTCATGTTCATTGATATACATTATGGAACAAAACAACCCACAATTTGGTGACTGCGGTACACCACATGTTAGAGGAGTACACGGTGTATGCCCATATTCTATTAAAAGTCATTTAAAAAATACCAAGTTGGAAGAATTGAATTCTATGGTGGGACAGATTTCTATGACACAAAAGACATCCCAACCCACTCCTGTGAGACCTTGAGGAATTTTCACTGAAACAGACCACCCGATGGATTGTTTTCCCCATCAATAAGGGACATAAGATTGTTCAGCTATATTCCGTTGGAGACCATATCTATTTAAACAAAAATCACATACCTAGAAGAAGTATGATTCATTTTCACCAACATAATACTGAGGTTGGAAGGATTAATTGGACATGTGGTATGGCTATGGACAACAACAAAGCCCCCCATTTCAACAAAACTTCTCACAGCGTCCACCTTAACATTATGGTTTCCAACATTTCCAAAAAATATTTGAAGGCCAAGCATAAAAAATCCAACAAAAAGGGAAACCCCCATTCAAGGTAGTTTATAACACAGCTGGATTTTGAAACAAATTGTTCTTAATCATTAGAATGAGTTTAAGAGTCATGGTTCGTAGTTAAGAGAGTTGATGAATTGAATGAAAAATATTTCCACTGTACTCCATGAACTGGTAATTATGAATTCCAGATGTCAACCATCCCAATCTACTCCAAATCCCAAGGGGAGTGTAAGTACAATAAAATTGAAAATTTGGAAGAAAAGAACTAATACATCTGCACCTGCCGTTCCACAAGGATTCACCTTAACTCCCGATAACCCCATTCAAGAACCACGTATGGGAATCCAAAGGATAAAGACAAAGGTAAGAAAACGTTTGATTATGTTCCTCCTCAACCCCTTCCATTTTTATTTATGGTTGTACAATCCAAAAAAATGTCTGAAGAGGTGATGCAAAAAATATGTTTTAGATAAATTCAAGTCTATTGATATTAACATTGCTCTACCTTGTGAAATAATGGAAATCCCAAGGTACACAAAATCTCTAAAAGAACAATCTACCAATCGAAGAGAGATCATGGAGAAACAGATTATCAATCTTGGAATGAATGTGTCTGCACTCATTACAAAAACTCATGAAAAGCAAACAAACTAAAAGGATCTAAGGATATTCACTATACCATGCACCATAAGGAGTTACACTTTTAAAATACTTTATGTGATTTAGGTGCTTACATAAATATAATGACTAAATTTGAATTATCTTCAATAAATGTTTGTTAGTTGTAGTAGATGAGAGTTGTGGTGCTTTTGGTGACCAGATATATGACTCATCAATTGGGAGTTCTGGTGGGTGAACTTTTTCGGGTAAGAGATATGATCTTTCCAGCAGATTTCTATTTTCTTAACAAGGAGGATGATCATGTAAATTATCATGATCCCATTTTATTAGGTTTTCCATTCCTAAAAATAGAATGAAATATAATAAATTTCTATTAGGGTACACTTTATATGGATTTTGGATATGATGTTGTGATACTTAATATTATAAACTCCATGAAGTATCCCTTAGAGGACCCTTCTACTTTTTTGTTTCTCATTTTGAACCACCAAATAAAAAACCCCTAGAATTTTATTTCCATATTCATAGGAAGATTATGAGTGTCATTTCTTATTTTATTTATATGAGCACATCGTCACAAGTTTATAATACAAAAAACTATCCTTTATTTTTATTGAAATGGATTTTTATTCTAATATTTATCATGTTCACTATGATTACGACTTGGATATTGAATATGTTAATGTTTTGATGAATTATTCTATAATTTTGATTATGATTATTCTTGTGCTAAGGTTTTTTATGAAGATATATCAGTTCCATTAATTTCCCTATCCATACTTCACCACCTACACTAGAATTCAAGAAACATAAAACTAATATCAAATAATCATACATGATGTGTAGTGAGAGATTACCAATTATAATTTTTGACAATATATGTTTTGATGATTCAGAAAAACTTTTGATTATTTTGAGAGAGAACACTATAGAAATTGTGTGGAAGATGGTTGAAATATCAGGTATTATCCCATCAATCATCTTGCATTGGATTCTTTTAAAAGGATGGGGATAAACTACTATGGCATCCACAAATAATATTGAATCCAACTCTTCTAGATGCTGTAAAAAATAAGATGAAAAATTACTCAAGGAAGGAATAATTTATGACATTTTAGGTTTAAAGTAGTAAGCCATATTTAGTTTGTGCCTAATTAAACTGTTTTTATTGTTGCTAGAAATGAGAGAGAGAGGAGTTAGATCCAATGAGTGTAAAAAATAGTTTGTGTGTGTATAATAATTATTGTAAAATAAATCAATCCACTCATAAATATCCTTTCCATGTCCCATATATTGATCAAATTCTTGAGATTCTAGCTTGAAAGAAACATTACTGTTTGTTGGAAGTATTTTATGGATATTTTCTGGCTTCTATAGAATTGGAATATCACGAAAAGACACCATTGACTAGTCCATTCATCACATTTTCCATCTAGAAGATGCCATTTTGACTTTTCAATGCCCCAGGTACCTTCAAGATATGTACGTTGAGTATTTTTAGCTCATTTTATTTTGAACTTCATTATGGTATTTAAGGATTATTTTATAGTTTTGGGTTCTTCATTTGATGATTATATCTCTAGTAAAAGAATGGTGTTGAATTTTTTAATTGGATTTAATCTAGTCATGAACTTTGAAAATTGTAATTTCATGGCAGAGAATGGAATTTTCTTAGGAAATGTTTTTTCAAGATAAGGGATAGACGATGATAGATCTAATGTAGATATTATTTCATCCTTACCCTATACATCATATGTGCATGATTTTAGATTATTCCGAGGGAATGCATGATTTTCATGGCACTTCACCAATGGTTTTAGTATGATTTATCTTCTTATGTCATGATTACATAAAATGGGTTTTGATTGTGTGTTTGATGATTCTTGTAGGACTTCCTCTCATGAGCTAAAATAGTGTGGGACCACTCCACCAACTATACATCCCCCATATAGGGACAATCCATTTTAGTTGATGTGTGATGCTTCAGACATTTTAGTTGGAGAAATCTTATCACATAGGGTTGTCAGACATTCACATGTGATTTATAATGATTCGAGGAAATTTGTTTCATCCCAATAAAACTTCAAAATCAAGGAAAATGTGTTTCTTCCCATCATATTTTCTTCAGATAAATTCCATTTGTATTTATTAGGATCTAATGTAGTTGTTTATTTTTAACATGCATATCTGTGGTACCTCTTGAATATGCCAGATGAAAATCCTAGACTTATCATATGGTTTCTTCATATTATAGAATTGAATATTGAGATTAAATATAGCAAGGGGTCGGAGAACTTAGTTTTAGACCACATGACTAGTCTTAGTCACGAATTAGAGGATGAATCCACAGAAAAGGTACAAATTCATGATAATTTCCTTGATGGCCATCTTTATTCCTTCTTATGTATGCATCTTTGGTATGATGATTTCTCTAACATCTTCATTATCTCTAAAATTCATACTTTTTTATAGAAATGTCAAGTCCACAAGTTAGTTTTTTAGTTTGGATTTTATTTGGGGGATGATCCTTAACTATGGTTCATGATTAGTGTTAATGTTATTAGGATGAACATTTTCAGTCATGAGATCGAGTATGTTTTACATTTTTTTGATAATCTTGCTTGTGTTGGACACTATAGACCCCAAATGATATCAAGGGATGTCTTTGACTCTCTATTTTATTGGCGTTTTTATTCCATGTTTCCCATGTTTTTTAAAAGTCCATCTCACATTTGCAATACATTGGGATCATTTATAGGAGGCAAGATATCCCACACAACCCATATTATTCTATGAGATTTTTTATGTTTTAAGAATTGATTTTAATTTCCATTTTCCAAGGTGAATTTTTTGTATATTTTGGTTTATGTTGATTATGTTAGTAAATGGGTGGAGGCTACGTCCAACAAGAATGATGATTATCTTGTTGTAATAGAGATTTTCAAGACAAAAATTCTTAAGGTATGGAGGACCAAATGCGATCAACAATGACCAAGGGACACACATGTGCTATGAAAATTTGTCTTCCCTCCTTTGGAAGTATGGGGTTACCCAAAAAACACCAACACATTACCACCCCTAAACAACTGGAAGACTGAGGATTCAAATAACGAGTTGAAACTAAATTTGTAAAAACCTATGCAGTTAAATATGAACGGTAAGAGAAAGGAATTGGAAAATGAATTGTGGGATTATACGACAAAATTATACACCCCAATTTTTATTTCCCCATTTTGGATTATTTTAGGGAAGACATGTCATCTCTCCTAAGATTATGTGCATCAAGAATATTGGGTATCAAAGAAATGTCCAATGGATTTTTCCAGATCTGGAATTCCAAGGTAGATGAAAATTCAAGATATTGAGGAGATTTTATTGTCATCATATGATAACTAAAGGATCTACATGGAATAATCAAAATCATCTCATGAAATAATGATCCAACACCGGGAGTTTCATGGTGGAGAGAAAATCCAACACTACAGTTCAACACAAAATCTAATACCTAGTAAGCTACGTTCTAGATGTTTTGGTCCTTATATTGAATCTAATGTGTTTCCTTTTGTTTCAATGGAGATCATAAAATAGGACACTTGAAGATGCATTATTTCCAATGAGAAATATTTGAAGACATGTGTTGAGTAAATTTCTTCTTATGAAGTGGATTTTGTCACACTACCCACATCATCACTTGAGAATATCAATTTGTCCCTAAACATTTATTTTTATTTTTATTTCTATATTAAAAATTATTTATTTCATGTGCAATTTTCATATAATTGGTTCACATTGAGGATAATGGAATATTTTATATGTTGGGGAGGGAACCTTCATTGTTTATAAATTTCAATGGGTTTTCTGTTAAAAAAAACAATTGTGTGGGTTTTAAATTTTGGTGTGTTTCCATTAATTCTATGCAGAAATGATTCTCATTGCCATTTTGAAGTGCATATCAATGAGTGAAACATTTTATCCCTTGAAACTAATATTAAATAATTTTTTAAAATGACTTTGTTTTATGTTAAATTCATTATAAATTTAATGAAAAGTACACTGAATATTGAATATTAGGACACAACTCACTATATTTATATTTGAAATTACATTATTCTGATGCTTCATACATTTTTTTAATATCCAATACAATCACCTCACTTCTTGAGAGAACCAAACCATTCATGATTAAAACAATTTTTATTTATTATTTTCAAAATAAGAGGGTTTTATGTACCAGTGTCTGAAATTATTAAGGCATTTATTTTTAGTTATAATCCCTAATTTCAAATAATACATTTTATAATTTCATACCTTCAACATTTAATCCTTGTGAACCATATAATCTATGAAACACATATTAGGTTATCCGTATTCTAATCAAAGTTTCCCTATCCATCCTTCCCCTTAAGTTAAAATGCACGATGTAGTTGAAATAAAGTGTTGGGGAAGATTTCTTGTTTTGTACTACATCATTTAGTGATAATTTGGGAGGAATCTAAAATTTTTAAGGGATATAATTGCATCTAAAACATTATTTTGTTGAAATCTGTTCCTTTATATAGCTTTCATGATTAATGAAGTTATTCCTTTCTAGAGCTTCCAATAACGAAAGAATTTTGTGCCTATATAGAGTTTACAAAAAAATATATTTTTGCGAATACTGACATTTTAGTTGTTGAAATGATGAATTGTGTAAACATTCCATGTATTTTCATGATGATGTGGATGAATTGATACTAAGGATATTGGGGAAGAACCCATACTTGAGTGAAAATTTAAATAAAGAAATCTTTCTTCAAAAATAGACAATCCCTCCCCATTCATCCTCAAACTTTCTCACATATTAATCCTTCGAATTGAAATCCATAGAAGAACTATGAAATTTCATCACGATAAATATTTTTCTTTGAATCAGATTGGGGAGAGATGTATGAATTTATCAATTCTATAATGACACTTGAATGAGTTTGGATGAGAATGAAATTTCTAAAAAATTGAAATTTGTGTGAATAGAGAAATTTCAAGTAATCTCACTGTTTTTTGTGTATTTGAGCATAAATTAGGTTGAAATATATTAAATGATATGAATTAAGAACATAAAATAATGTGTTTTTGAGGAGGAATGATATCATTTGTTTCTTCTTGTCAAATATATAGATCTCATGGGAAATTTTTTTATAATATCTTTGATTTGATATTGATGATTACTCATCACAATTTTTTGGAATAACAAATATGATTTTTCCCCTAGGAGTTCATAAGGGTAAGTGTTGGGGTGTGATCACATCACTATTCACCGTTCTATTTCACCCTTACATCACTATTTTAAATTTGTTTTGTATTTATGATTAATAATATTATCTCATATTTCATATCTCATTTAATGCATTTTTAATGTATTATTATGGTTAAAAGGCCAATTATTATTGTTTTGGTAATTTTTTTGTAGGAGGATGTGATTTGGTGGTTTGGAGATGATCCAGAAAGAAAATGGTACAAACTGTATGGAAGCCAAGGAAATATGTCCACTATTTTTCACATTTCTCAAAATATGTCCCACCTAAAGGGTTTAAATTTTGTGGAACACAACATAACATCATGGGATACATATCATTTCAAAAAAATGAAGCCAAATTAATCCATCAACAGGGAAATCAAAACCAATCTGTCCAAGGGAAAAAATCTGCCTGAAGTCAATGATTTGGTTCTATATGTCAACCATATTTCACACTGTAATCCTCAAATGGAAGCCAAATACGACATTGATATAGCAAATATAGTTACCTAGAACGTTCCTAGTTTTTCCAAGTCAAGATAATTCCATTTTTCATCGAAAAAATGGGACACAAGTGGTATCTCTAAATCTAGATTCCCAAAACCACATCCCATCTTGGTGATAAATTTTCACCATGGGCACCCCATTTGCATGTTTTTCAAAATAGGGATGTGGTACCATTATGGGGTAGTATAGGAGTACTATCATCACATTGGTGTTTCTATAACTTCCTATACTCATAGTGGGAGCTATTGATACAAGGTTCTCTTCATCGAAGCCTTCCTCTCCATCTCATGTGGTAATATTATTCTTTGTGTAATAAACATCATTGATTTCCTTTTATTTTTTCTATTATATTATATTTTGTTCACATAAAATATTTGGTAATCAGTATATTCGGTATTTAGTTCAATAATAGAAATATTTTTCAAATTTACCCTTTCTAAACCTTTTCTAATGCGAAATGATTTTACGATGAGTACACCGTCAATGGGAGAGTAGTTATTTTTAGTAATCAGTCTACCTATTACCTTATTTATTTATTTACTTCATAATTATGGTAGTTTAATTCATAAAATATTATCCATGAAATTAGTTTTAAAATTAGAAGAATCTATTAAAATAATTTGATAATTCACACAAAAACACATGAGGTCAAGATTTGTGTAAATTGTGAGAGAGAAACATTATTCAGTAAAATAAAACCACATGGGATAAAGTTGTAGGGTTTAAATAAATTCATGAACCACAATTAATTCCCATTTCCAGAGTGGGTATATTTCCTATGTCACCACTAATAAGAATCTATTGTTATAATATCAATCAAATCAGGTTTCTACAATTTCATGTTCTAAAGTAATCCTTCCATTTAATTCATATCCTCTTCATGGATTAGTAAATTCTCATAATGTTCCGGGGATAAAAAGGTAGGGTATTATAATTAAGTGTATTTTAATTTAATTAATAATGATAAATAATTTAGTGATGATTTTCAGTTAGATAATTTACAATTTCTAAAAATATTATCCAAGAAATCATCATCTTATTTCATTTTCTTAATCTAATTTCAAAAAATAATAAGAAAAAAATTATAAAATCATCTTCCAACATACATCTCATAGTATTATAAATCATAAACAAACTCCATCATTTTATGTTGTTTATGTGTGTTATTTTATTTAATATTCAATATTTGATAAAAATGATTTTAAATATACATTATCCTTTTAGATATGACTATAGTCAGCCACTCTACTACACCTAAGATGTAAATATTACCTATCATTTGAAAAATCCCATGGCAGCACCGTTCCGCTACCAAAACATTGGGCAATATGGAATCAATAGAACATCAATATAAGTTTTAGGATGCTAACTAGTATTGAGGGACAATTGTTTTATGGTGGGGAGACTATACAATCTTTTTCAGAGTGTGTCACATTAATAAATAATATTAAAGTATTAGCATAAATAGTTAGGTTGTTGAATATAATCCATGAAAATAATATAAAATAGACATAACCAGAAAAAAGTGTAAATATAGATTTTGTAACGAGGACACAATAAAGATGCAGTATGATATGGTATAAAGCATACATATATATATTATCCACATATATAAAAATAAGAAGAATAAATACAATAATATCTATGTGATTATTAAGAAACAGCCTAATCGTCTACTCCAAAGATCCACAATAATGTGAAAAATAATCTATAAATGAGAAATTTCAATTATCCTTGCATGAATCTAGTTACTCTGCATGGGTACTAAACGATAGTCTGAAAATAGAGTATGTGATCTTAAAAAGGCTACCATCAATGGGGTATAATCCAAATCCACTATATAAATATAAAATGAAACAATATGAATTTATAATAAATAAAGTAATATAAATAAATATAATTTTTATTTATCTCAGGTTACTCATGGGATACTCGAGTGATCCTACCTACTTCAACCAAAAATTGATGTATTAGATCATGTGATCATCAGTTGTTTAGGGTCGTAAATATCATTTCTAATGTGTCTAATTATAATAATAAAAACATATATATGGGAGACTCATGGAATCCATGACCATATATGGTATATACTAGTCAATGTTATTAACTATGAAATTAGACCATGGAGGTATGAGTGTAATCCAAGTGATGAACCATATGAATTTCACCCTAAAAGTTTTTTTCCAAGCCCAAGGCCCTGTCAAATTTATCATCAAGATAAAATTTATTTGATAATATGGATATAACTTGGGAAGATTTGTGTCTATGTAAATAAAGTATAACCAATGAATTTGATCCCAAACATTCTAATTTTTTTACACATGGGTGAGTCTTTAATTTTATTCTATGTAATTCCCAAGATAAGACATTTACTATGACTCTGTTTTTCTCTCACTGAGTAGTTGTATTAAATAATCAGATGACTTCCTGTTGGTTTTCCCAGGGAATTACATGTCATGAAATCAAGTCATACCCAACGTCTAATACACGTTTAAAATTAATGAAGAGTTATAATCATAAACACACATAATATAATTGATCATAGGATAATGTATACACCCATTCTATTTAATTTTTTTAATAATATTTAACCCTTTCATTTTAAATTGAAAAAGGTTCACCTACTGAATACATTACATATTACGGTCAATTTATTTCAATTTGGACATTACTTTGTTTAGTGAAAAACCAAACACACCTAAGGGGTACATTAGCTATGAATAATACTATTGTATCAGGATAATTTAAACAAACACACCCCTATGGGTGGATAAAGATGAGGAAGTCATCCCAAAATGACATTAAAGCTCTCAAAATACTTATAGGTCAATGCCTAGACATAAATTTAATGGAATTTAAATTTTAGGACTAACTCATAGAAAGTATGGTCTAACACACAATGATGAAAAATTTTAATACTAAATATTTTTTAGTAAACGTGATCTGAAAACAACATTAACAATTTGGTATAATCATTATCAACTATCATCCTAATATTTAGGATGGGATTAAACAAAAAGAAAATTATTAAAAACTCCATGAAATTAAGGAATATTATCTCGCATGGAGAACATGATGAAAAAGGCAAGGTAAATAGTGAAAATAATTAAGTAGTGTGATATATTTTATGAATGGGATCCATTGATATGAATGACCATTGATGTTTTCTCTAGAAGGATAAGACACAAAAATTACTAGAAAGGAATATAGGGAGAGCTCTTATGGGTGGATGTTGTGAAAATGGAAAAAATGCGTGAAGGGAATAAATTTTATGGGTCAAGAGGGAAAAAGTGTTATATTATATGAACATTTATATAAGTATTATTTGAAAAAATGGGTGAAAATTGTGTAATTACCATTTCACATTAGGCTACACCTAGCAAATTTATCGCATCTTGTTAGATGAAACAGGAAAAAAGGACATGTTGGGGCTCCTGTTATAAATTATATGAATTTAATAGTTTCTCATAACATAGTAAATGGTTAGAAAATATATGGGTTAAACTCTCATAACATCAGTGTATTGGTTTAATTTGGTGGATAACCATGTACTAACTTTTCATGCATTCCAAATTTCATTAAAAACACAGTTACTTCGGGCTCCACTCCCAGCCTAGAAGCCCCCAAAAAAATCAATGAACTATTTATAAACATACATTAAGTTTAAAAAGTATTTCTATATTGAAATAAAAAAATTATTATTTAACTCTATGAAATATGGGACTCTTATAACTTCCCCACCATAAAATAACTCTTCGTAATTTTTTTCTTCTTATAGTGGTTAAGCTGCATCCATGAAAAACTACGACCAGTGAGAGTGTTTATCAGAATCATCTTTCGAAGTATCTTCTTATAAGTATTTGTTCTGATATACCCGTTGAACTATAATAAAATTTATTCCTTGAATATGTATCAGTCAATGACTGACTATATACACTATAAACATCTTAATATAATAACCTACAACTAACACAACATCGTCAGAATCAATTTCTTGAGACACCTCAGAGTATTAACGATAGAGCTAAGAGAAATAAAATATATTATCTACATCTATGTACCATTGAAGAGGAGCTATCTGATATGATACTAATACAAACCACTCTAGGATATTTAAATTCCCAATGAATCTAGGAAATAAAAAAACATTCCAATGAATAAAATAATGACCAAATCTAGGCGAGACTTGCAAGAATACCTGATATCCCACATCAAACTATAGTGGTTTACAAAAATAATTAGATTATGATATCCCTATAGGATGGCCATATCCATATGTTTTGAGATCATTTTTACTTGGTTTAATGTCTCCAAAATTATATGAGATTCCAAAATCACTACCTCCCATGCCTCTAACATGTAAAAAGTTGAATTGAAAGGCCTATAATAGAGTTCCTCATATAAAGATATCTTGATATTTTTATGTAACATATTATTATAAGTTATCTCTACTAGAAACACGTGATATTAAAAGGACCCTCAAAAATAAACAATCCAGTGAATGAACATATTCCTAATTACCACTATAGTTCCCTCAAACTAATTGTCAGTCTAGGACTAATATAGTGTACTCAAATGTACTTATGAGCCATTATCCCGTTAGAAAAAATTCACAAATCATGATGTGAACTAAGAATACCTATTGAAATGATATTATATGGATCCACATTGTGTAATATGATATTTTAGAAATAATTTATCACATCATCGTCCACTGAGAAGGTCGACTTGAAAGGAATGGAATGGGAGAACATTTTCAAGACATCAACGATCACCCATACAACGTCATGTCCTCAAGTTGACTTATATAATTCAATAAAAAAAATTAATGGTGATATAATTTAATTTATAATACGATATTTTCTTTTAGTATATGAGATACAGATGTTAATTGATGTTCCACCTTCACTAACAGATATATGCAAACCAAATTGACAAATATTAATAAATCATTTTTCTACCTGGCCGCCAATAGTAAAGGCGTATGTCATGGAACATCATTGTGAGTTTGGTATGTATAAAAAATATGGAATCACATAATTATTTTGAAGAAAACACTCACATTATTTCATGTTCCCATACCCACCCATTGATATTCATAATCTCATCCACATCACCAACCGAACGAAGCGATGGGTCCTTTCTTGAAACACATTTATTCCTGTACCAACCTTCAAGATATGAATGTTTCATCGCCATTATTATATACAAATGAGATGAAGTCACTTATAAAGATATTATAAAAGTATATTAATGAAACTAAAAAAATCCTTTATATAATATATATATAAAATTCATTAACTTCCATTCAATACTGGCTTCCTAATGAACTTGATTCTGAGTCCTTCGACTCAGAGTGATTGTACCTAAATATCCATTCTGTAGAATGTAATAAATCTAAATGTTTAAATACCAAATTTATTCTACACCTATTTATTATCATTAGTTCATGTCACACTGTGTGAATATGTATTTGATTATTTTATGTTATTTGGGTACCAAGAACTATTCCCACATCATGCAATGTATTCTGTAATGTAATTCATGAAAAATATTAGGTAACATGAGGTTACTCATCAGGTAGTTACTCTCATGAGTCCACAAATGATGAGTCTCAAATCCTTTGAAGCGATCCTTTTTAATAAAAATAACTCTCATATTGATTCATGATACATTAAAATATTCATCTAACCTCTTCTTGGTATAGGTAAAATATAGATCAACTTTTGGGTCATTCTTCCAATAGAATCCTAAAAATCTATCTATAAAGCTTCCTAGCATCTAAACATTATATCTTTTTGGTTAGTCCTATTAGTGGTATTGAATATAATTAATGAATTTGAATGAATCACTTATAGTAACTGGCAAAACACATGAAATATTAATATCAAAAATGTTCCTGGTCTACTCCCAAGAAACAAGGGCATTCATGTTTTTTGGATCCATAGACACCCTTTTTAAGATATGATGTTACCCATGAAAAAACCATTATCAATACAAATGTGAAAATTTTGGATCTAAATTTTTTTTCCATCTTACCGTATTAGATACAATTTAAATGTGTTTTTAACAAATTTCTCTAGTCAGAGTATACACACTTATATAATCCCATACAATGAACACAAAATAATATATGTTTGGATGGAAACAAAAATTCTTCATTTATACGAATCAATGTGTGTGTTTTTTTGAACAAAAAATCACTAGATACTCACATAATAAATTTATTCTTATGAATATTGTATTTTTTATATCCATGGGTTTAACTCTTACAATATGATAGAATAATATCCAATCAATCCATGATAATATTATAGATCCTCAGAGAAGGTTGAAGATATTATCTATTTGATGAAGTGGGTCATACATATTTTTTATAATAGGATTCAATTACTAGTAATCCATAAAACCCATTAGGGTACCATCCACCCTATTGGTGAAAATAATAGGTGATCTCTTGGGAGATGTATTATGTCATATAACTGCTTTGGCTTTCAAGTACTCCAACTACCCATTGAGTTCTTGAACCTCAATTGAAGCTATATTGTATAGAGGTATGGAAACTAGTTTTGATCTATTAATTTGTTTGATGGTGAACTCTACTTATCTCTTAGGGTGTATCCTATATATTTTATTACTAAAAATATATACACAATTGTCAACCACTATAGGAAAAATAGCCTTTTTTCACCACGATCATCTAGATTAATATGGGAGGTTGAATCATAAACTATGATAATACCATGAAACTCAAGAACATATTCTATTTCCTTGATTTCCCATAATATTTTATAAACATATCTACCACCATAAGGTTCTATAAAAGAATTGTTATGATGAATAATATAAATAATGATTCAATATGGTATTAAATAGTCCTTCTAAGTGATTATATCAAAACCCATAATCTTTAGGATGGGAATACCTTATAAGATATTTTAACCATCAACATAATATGGACACTCTATGCATTAGTGAAAAAATTCTTAGTATACTACCGATGGGGTATAATGATACATCACCTGACAGAAGTTATCTCTATAGAGCCCAAGAACATCCATTAATTCAAAATATATTAATGATTGTATAGCATACATATACAAAAAATGTAGACACAATGATTCAGGATACTAATATCATTCTGAAAACAATAGATGTTCTGAAACTCTACTCCTCATGTATAGGTTTCACTACATGTCAATAGCCAAATCGATGGCCCTTGGATATAAACTAACCACCTTGAGGAGGTCCAATTTACTGGAATTGCACATCCTGAGTCTAGATTCCAATTCCTCATCCACCACCTCATATTGAATGCTTAGTGGAAGTATTTATCATGGACTATAATATTCCACTAATCTCAATATATATTTTATATTTTCTTCAAATACAACCCCTCTTTGAACCAAAGAATAGGTCTTGTAAAATATTTTCAGGTTTCCCATTCTTCTATAAGCTTGACACTCAAATTGATCTATTCCACACTGGGTCATCATGTGTCCTTTCCTTTGTCACTAATGGCATATCAAGAAACCTTTTGTGTGCTCTCTCTAGCTACTACTATTACCATAATAAGTCTCTAGTTGATTCTTTCTAGTACTCGATGAAGATGTTCCAAGTATAATAGTTGATCTTCAATGCAGTCTACCATCATAGTCTCTTAGGGTACACTGATATAAAATATCACCTTTCACCATTTTAGATATTTTATTCATTAAAAGGAGGGTGCCTTGAGAAAACATAGAATAACTATTCCAATCCTCAAAGCTTCTTTCCTAGGTCATATCATCACCAATAATTGTTGGTGAATGTCAATAAAGCCCATTGAATAGTCCAAAATAGTTCATGTATGAAATAGTACCATGTAACAGGATCATGATTTACATAGCTTTATTTGATCTCAATGTATGTAAAAAAATTATTCATTGATTTTATTAATTGAATCCCTCTAGAACATACCATGATGCAGATCTCTATAAATACAAACACACAAAAATTTCTCGGTAAGCTCATGAAGAAATAAATACATGAGATTTACACTACTATGGTGAGGTGTCTTCAGATGGTCAATGATTTAAATCACATAATATAGATATTAATTCACAAAATGGAGAAACAATTCTTCAGAAAAAGTGGGTGGGTAGTACTATTGAAATCTTTAGTAAATGATGACATAATTATTGAAAATAATATAGCTACATCAATAGACTGCACTGTTCATTGAAAACACTAACCGAGTGAATCATATATTCAAATTATATGTATAGATGATAGTACTAATGGTGTTTAAAATAGTGGAAATACATGTGGTCCATGTCGCACCATCACCTGAAAATGGTTATGGCTACATTATTGGATGTTGGCTTGAGGGAATTGTGGAGAATTTATCCATAATAATATGAAAATCCAACATAAATTGTTATTTATGATGACAATGTCATGATATGTTGGAAAACCTTTTGAATTTAATGTATACAGTTAATAAAATCAAATATTTCTTCAATTTTGTTTAATTAATTCTAGGAAGTTATATGCATAAAGAAATAATGAAAACACAACAAGGAAACAACACTAAAATAATTATGTGATTTCCTATAAGTGACAAGTAGATATATTAATGTACCTATAATGATTCAAAATAAAATCCCCCTTACTATATTGGCCCAAGGGTAAAAATTAAATATCATAAGGAACATAAAAAATCATGTGTTTTACCCTATGGTGAATGTTGTGTATCAAAAATTATTGAAATCTAGTAAAAAACTCATCCTTGGTAACATGGCGATTTTACCACAATTGGGTCAGTTACTTATAGAAATGCATTATTACAATATCAAGACCCATGAAAATGTATTATCTACCATTCAAAATATATTAAGAGAAATAAAAGGTGTTGATATCACTATGTGACTTCCTGAGACCGGTTCACTCATATGTTACATAACATGTTGTTCACATGGCCTCAAGAACAACTTCCATTACACCAATGGGTTTCAACTAGTATCAAGGGCCTATGATGGTTTGGGGGGGAGACTATAACATATTTATGAGTTTGTAAAATTCATGAAAACAATAATAATTAATTAAAATAACATATACAAAAAATTAAATGTCCAAAAAAACTATCTTGATGATGCTCCTACGAAATTTCTCAGTTATATACTACCATATTACATAAAAAATCAAATAGAGCTTACATACAAAGGAATATAACTTTATCCCTACCTTCAACCTTGTAATCATCCACGATAACCAAGGGTGGCATGAACATGATGTGTCTAATATATAGTAGGCCACCACAACTGGTGTTTAATAAAAAATTTATATATTAATATAATATTTAACAGTTTGTAGGTGTAATAAATAAAGGTATATATATATATGATTTTTTTTGAAATTGGGTTTCTCATGGGATACCATAGATGAACATATATGTTTCCTATATTATGAATGTCACTTACCATGTGACCATTAGTTATTCAAGGTCCCAAGTATTATTTCTGTGGTGTCAAGGACTATTAATTACAAGGTTTCAATTAGAAAACCACGACATCCTTGAAAACCAATGATTGAGTCCACTCGGAATGATTAACTAAGATATTAGGCTATGGGTGAATGTTTTTAATCCATGGGATGAAGCATTTTCATTTCAAAATAAATGTTTCTAAATAATACCACACATATGTATGAGTTTTCCATTGGATCATCTTGATTAGAGACAATAAAGATATTCCAATGTGGTCTGTTTGTCAAGACATTAAGTAGAATATAAGGTCATAATCCATGTACATCTATTTTTATTAGATATAGGTGGACCATTAGTGTCAATTAGAGGAATTCATTTTCTATGAATGAACCATACTAATTTTAGTTTTCATTTTGGTGGTTTCATCAATTAGTTGTCTCACATCCTTTAACTTCACTCATGGAATTTGAGGTCGGTTATCCATGACTATCATAATGGAGGTTATTTATATAATAGTGTCAGTGGTTTAAAAAAGTATTAAATATATGTTATCAAGGTCAAAAATATTTATCTATTCCATTTATAAATTTGAAACATTCATTAATAATTACACTTATAAGTGATAAATCATTCATGTGAAGTGTACACACCACATTAAAATTCATTTAATTTAAATATGACGTTCATTTTGATAAAAAATTAACCAAACTTACCTGAGGAGAATTTTTGAGTGATGTAATAAATTGACATCACAGGATTTTAATGAACACACCCAATGGGGTAGTTAATGTTGAGGTTGTGAACCATAAATGGTATTAACTGTTTTATATAATTTCTGGGTCTATATTGAATATTAATTTAATAAAATATTAATTTTTGTACTAACACATAACGATTCATGGGAGGAGCATAATGATTTCCAATTTTACCCAACAACAAATGTAAAAAGGTTGTAGTCCACTGACCATAGTACAATGTTAGTGTCATCATCCACTATGAGAATCTTAATTGTATCAAAATGATAGAAATTATAAAACCAAAAAAATTAAATTAAAATATGTTGTATTATATCCCACAAATAAAATAGTGACAATGTAAAAGAAAAAAAGGAAAAATATTTTAGAAAAGTTATAGGGGATCTAAGGGGAATCCAACGTGATGATTGATGACAAAATTTGAGTCTTTATATAAAAGATACAAAAAATCATACACTGGGGGTAAGGGGAGCTTATACGGGTGGAGATTTTCAGAATGAAGAAGTGGAATAAGGAAATAGTGTTTAAGGGACAAGAAGGGAAAATATAAATTTTATAGGACATAAAATTGTACTAGTGGATTGGAAAAATGGTGCGGTAAACAATGAAATGAAGTGTCATTCCAACTATGCATGATACCATAGCTTATAATATTTTGGCTCATGGTTAGACCAAACATGTTCAAATTGTTCATGGTCCAACGAAAAAACCTTTACCATAGTCCTGTAGCCAAATGTTCATGGTTAGTATAACCATTCCCCACACTCATACGGTGATACAATTTATGAGGATGGAACATGGAATCAATTTTTTAAACATGTGCCTCACCCTATATATTTAAAAAACATTCATTTTTGTTTCCAAATGAAGCTAGTAATCTCCAATAAATACATGTCCTCATCAAGAACTTCCATTGAGGGGGGAAAGGATTAAACTGAAATATAATGGATTTTGAATTCCATGATGAATTGGTATCTTTAAAATATATTTTAGTATAATGAATTTTGTATCTGTAATCATCATTTATAAATTTTATTATAATGTTAATTTAATTTTTGGTCATTTTTAATAGTTAGCTTTATAAAAATCACCACTAGGGTTTTGGATCAAGATTATTAATGAGGGTGTCTTGATAAGAGAAACTATTCAAATTATTACATAAAACATAATTATATTTAATTGGATCAAATAATTAACCCCTTGTTATTTTTATCATTGATTCTATGGATTTTTTTTCACTTTTATTGTGTATGAAATATTTTATATTATAATGTTTCTAGTAGTTACATGTTTTCCAACCACCTCACGTATAAAAGGGAACATCGAACTCTCCATTATCCACACAACATGAGACCTTTATCATTTCAATGATATTTATTAATATACTACTGAAATCATAATGAATTTGATTGAGGTTATGTATTTCCAAAAATAATTATCCAAAAATACTTAAGGATTCTTTCAAAGGAAGGTATATGTATAACTGTTATATATTCATATAGGCCTTTTACATGATTCTTTCACAAAAATACCTCTAAATTTTTTTTAGAATATTAATATAATTAAATTAGTATATTTATAATATTAAAATTATATTATTTTAGTGGTGTAACCATTTCTAAATCACCTATTTACTTAATGGATTTATGTACATAAAAAAATATTACTTATTCACATGTTTTCAAAATAGAATTAACATGCATAAAATTATGTGGAAATTTTTATTTTATATTTTTAGAAGATTAGATCAAATTATAACAATTTAAACCCATAAAATACATGTTTACATATATACATATTAACCTTTTTTTCTATAAAAATGTAAATAAATGAAACATGGTTTCTCTTTCTACAAAACTATAACTATTTTCCCTTGATCTTATCCTTGTCCAAAAACCTCCATAAAAAATTGAAATACATTTTAAATTGTGGGATGAAAGTAAAAATACCATTATGGGTTATAATATAAATGAAACTATTTATTTAGGGAATGTTTTTTTAAATATACCTTTTTCTCTAAAAAATGTATCATATTTTTAAAATAAACATTGTCATACCTTCTGAAAATAAAATTATTTCTCCGATTAAACATTAGAAAGAATATAATAGTCTAATAGGTTCCTTGGTACTTCATTTTCATATAACTCCTATAATCACTCTTATGAATGGATTAACCATGTGATTAAATTCCAACTCTATAATATCCAATTAATTTGAGCACTATTTGTGTTAACAAATTGTATAATCTTTAATGGGATCACTACTCACTATATAGGAATACCGATCATAAAAACCATAATAGAATCACCCTATTCAATATGGGTGTATCTATAAAATAATATATAATGGTTTTAAGGAGTACTATCTTGCTCTACCCATAATAATTAATTTGCAATGACTAAATCATGGACAAAATCCATGAAAACTTTTTTAAATACATGTTTATAATAATTTCAGATATCTAAATACCCTTTTTGTGTAAAAATACATTTTAAAATATAAAAATCAACAAATTACAGTGAAACTATTTTAATTGAACATAAATATGAAAATATTTAATTGCAATATTAAATAATTAATGTTTCATGATTGATGTAAATTATAATCACAAACTTTTTAATAAACATTTCATATTAATTTTTTAGAAATAAAAAAACTACAACTTTAAATGTTGTTTTTTGAATGAAATTACTTTACATATAAACATATAAATACATTTTTTTATAAAAATTGGTTAATATTAGAAAATTACCATATGAAACAATTCATATCAATATAATTAAATTTATAAAATTCTCTTCAATAAAATATTAATATAATGTGACATATTTATAATATAAATCAATAATACATTTAAAATGAGGCAATTTAGTTAATTAGTCCCTTACTTTGAGTCTCTCTTATCACATATGTCCATTATATTCCAAAATAATAATCATAGATTATTTATTTACATTTTTGAGACACTTCTTCATTATAATTATTATTACATTGTTTAAATATTATAATTTTATAAATATTAAATAAGTATTTAATTTCACATCAGTTTCATTGACTATTTTATGTACTTGAGTCTAAAATTAATTTCTTATGATTTAATTCATCAAAGTGGTAGTTATTACATAACATCTGGAATAATATTTATGATATACTATTAACATTAATACATTAATTATAATTTTAAATCTATTCATTAAGAAGTTTATGAAAAATTGAATATGTTAAAATCATTGAGACGATATGTTGTATGTACGCATGAGTAACGTTTTCATTTTTTGAATGGTCTTTACTAGAAAAAGTAAAATATAATTTTTTCATTAAATAATGATTATTATATCATAAATAAAATTGTAATAATTAAAAAATAAACATATATATCATTAATGTGATGTGGAGATCAAAAATGAATCAAACCTCTTCCTGGAGGTGATAATTCACAAGTACAAATAAATGACATTATAGTTTTTATGTGCTTGGAAATGTAAGAAAATAAATGATATATTATCATTAAATAAGGATAAAAATATTATGAATATCATAAGGAAACATTTATTACTTCATTATAACCAATCATGTGTGATTGTTATGGAAAACATTTTTTATTTGTCAGTGTGGTAGCAGTCCTCCGAGCACACGAATGTTTAATTCATTTACTAGTTTATACAAGTAGAGATTTATATAGGTAATTATAATGACATAATAAAATATAATTATATGGAAGAAACATGATTTATTATCTTATTATGTTTTTTATAGATAGATTTAAATTTTTGAATAATGAAAGCTAGAAATATTGATTGAAAACGATACCTCATCTTTAAGGAAACTCTTTTTCTTAACACATTAGGACCACCAAGGATAGTGTTATAACTAAAATAAGGCCACTCAATTTAGGTAAGGGTTTATATGAAGTGATTTTAGTAGATTTTTACAAACCAACGGGGTTATAATGTGTGATTTTTTGAAAAGATGGTTGTACCCTATTATAATAGAAGGTTGGGAAAGTCTTGGAATTTCTCAGAATATTAAAATATAAGATGACTATTATAGAGACAGAGATTTTCCAATGGACTATAAATGAACATGTATTAAATTTTAGACTGTATATTATCAAATAGTTAATATTTAATATTTTTTTCATAATAGTTTAATAAAATATTAGTTCTATTAAATATCATTTCTAACAAATTCAATAATATTCACAGCATTTCCATAAAAAACATAAAAACAATAATTATAATTTGAAACAACTATATTATTTTATCTTAATCATGTGATGTTAATATATTTTTTTATTATATTATTTATCTAAAATTATATATCTTTTATTACTTTTAAAATCATTCAAATTATTTCTCCATTAATTAATTAATTTTTGTATCATTACTGTGTACGGATTTATGTTAATTATTTCATCCCAATTAATTAAAAATATATTAACATGATAAAGATAAAGATTATAGGATTCTAAATAATATCTATGGTCATTCGTATCTTATGTATGACCACATACTTAAAATTTTAGTTTTATTAAAAAACTTGTTGTGACATGTTTGACTTTTCATAAAATTAAAAACTATAAAGTATTTAATGTCAACCAAGAGGTTCAAAATGGTCATAAATTCAACCCATGGAATATTTTTGTTTGAAATTACTCATGAAATAAAATTTGGAAATGAATTATGGTAAGTTAAAAATATATATCATATTATTTTTACCTATATTTTCAAGATATACCAATAATCATGGTAAAAAAATTAATGCTTACTGTTAATATTTTCAACAAATAAAAGGGGATTGATTACTAAAATTAGAGATTATGATTTAAAATATAGAATTCATTTTTTAAAATTTGGAACAGATAATTTGTTAAATTTAACACAAAATTATATTTGTTAAATGAAAAGAAAAAATGTTTAAAAAAATGAATTTTCAAAATGTAAAATGATTATCTTGAAATTTTATGTATAATAACCATATAAAAATAAAAACATTTATTATTTTAAATAATAGTGAATTAATTATGTTTTAAAACTAATATAAAACATAATTTAATCATGTAAATATAACAACATTTTCAATATAAACAATTATTTCTAATTATACATTGAAAATTATTATTTTTAGAAAATTATCATGATTTCATCCTAATATAATTTTGAATTTATGAATCCAAAAACGAAATTTATTTTTTCAAATACATTTTATATTAACTTATGAAATTAATTAAAAAATGATTTCATTAAAATCATGGAAACCCTTTCTCAATGAAAACGTATATATAAATATAAAAATTAAATTATTATTTTATTATTTTATAATAATTTACCAATATATTAATATTGAGATTTAACCTTATATCTATGTCATAAATCAATTATACATATTTATATACACACATTTAATGAGTAGGTTGTGATAGTCATTATCAATTAATAATATTTTGTTTTTTGTTTATGCATGATGTGGAATATATTTTATGCTATCAAATATAGGGATACCATTAAAATACCTAGAATGATACATTTTCCCCTTCATAATAAATTTGATCATTGGAATTTGAATTTGGGATTGAAAACTGAATGTTAGATTTTTCAAAATATAATTTGTTCAAGTCCCACATCATAAAAAGTATTAATAAAACATTCTATTCAAAAGAGAGTAAATAAAGTATGAATTCCACCAATGATATGCAAAATTTTATTCTCATGTATGTAAACATGGACATGGATGAGAATGCAAATACCCATGAACTAATTGAAAGTTATAGAGAACATAGTCATGAGAATGATTACCCTAAAAATTAAAATCATATATATGATAAAATGACATTAATTTTTCTGTAAGAAAAGAAGATATATAAATTTTTTTATATCAAGGTTTAATTATTTCATATTATAAGAACATGATGAAATAATATTACTTGAAAATTATTATTTTTTCTTTTAAGAACGATCAACCTTGAAATCATATTTTCCATAAATGATGAGTATGGCCTTTTATACATGAACCATTAGATTAATCTTGTGAGAATCATTACATTATAAAAAGTAAAATGAATACTCATGTCATTAGATATTAATACAAACCAACATTGTTTTACAAGATAAGATAAGTATGTAAAAATAATAAAAATGTTGAAACCCTTTTAAAATATCCAATTTTCAATAGTAATATCCAAAAATCAACAAATAAAAATATTTAAATTTTCATGAAAATATTATATGATAATATTCATAAAATATTAAAGTCTTTTATGACACAGTCTCTTAAGATAATGTTATCTTGAAATAAAATAAATAAGGATTAATCTATGAAACCAAAAATGTAATTTCAAAAATCATATAATGTCCTAGGTATCAAATTTTTTTTAAATAACCTTTATAATCATAAGACAAATTAAAATCATTTTTCATTCCTAAATATAATTTTATCCATTATTACTAAAATAATATCTCATAGTATTATGATATCCCAAATAATATTCAGTTACCAAATTAGTCATTGTCTTAAAAATTTATTTTAATCACTTAATCAAAAAATTATTTTCCAATACCTCACGAAATTAAAAATTATATATTGAATAATATAGCTACAAAATTAATTAAAAATATGATATTGTATATGAAAATGGTAGGTTATTCTCCATTGGGTCCCATCAATTGTGGGTTCAAACCTCAAAACCCTATTGGACATGACAGGTGGTCATCCATCCTATGGGTTGTCCTTTTTTCTATAAAAATGTTAGTATAATTCTATAAAAAACTAGAAACATCCTAAAAAACAACACTAATATATTCAAAATTTAATATATGTTATTTACCATACATGTTATCTCATACTTTTCATATTTTATCCTATAATTACATCAAAAATAAAAATCACAAAAATACCTTTAATCACCTTATAATTATAAACCTATGATGATATCCAAAAATCTTATGAAATACGCTAATCTCAAAATTTTTCTAATCTATCTTATGATATTAAACATAAATACAAGGAAAGAGAAATAACTACTTCTAATGTTTTTGTACTTGAATTCACTATATGAAAATTTATAAAATCTTTTCATTTTATAGTGTTAATGAAATAGGTGAAAATAATAAAAATTAATCCCATACATTATATGTGTAAAATAGTAAATAATTACCATTTTTTCAAAATAAAAAACTCATTAAAATAATAAACGGGTTGTCTTTATATAAAATGTTCAAATTTTTTCCTTAATCATATGCTTAACCCAAATCTTTCTCAAATTCTATAGAAAGAATTTTAAAAAATGGTAAGAGTATAAAAATAACAAAATGGAGTATAAAAGAAATGAAACTATTAGTTCAATGAACAATAATAAAAATTATTTTAAAAAATTACATTTTTTCACTATTAAATGAATTAAATTTTGAAAAATATCATTGTCTTACCCTATGAATTATCAAATGATTTCCGTGAAAACTCCATACTAAGTATATTAATGCCATATATGTTCCCAAGGACATCATTTCAATATCACCCTTAAAAGAACCGTTAAGAAATAATAACTATACTCCTAGCTTCATATTTGGAGTACACAATGCATTGAAGCACTATCTAGGTGCACCAACAATATAAGATATAACAGGCTTGCTAGACAATATATGTGGAAACCCAACATATATTCTATAATGTTCTCATTTGGTGAAATCTGTTCATAACCATAATATAATATATATAGGGATCACCTAGTACTATATGACCTCACCCATCTTATAATATATTCTTGGCTTGAATTATTAATAAGAATCCTTAATAACTATTTTAAATCCTTTTCTAAAACACTTTCTGATAACAAAATACTATTTTCATGTAAAAATTCATTTTTCCAATGTAAAATTCATGCATATAATAGTGGAAATGTTTTCTCAGAAAAGAGATATGAAAAATAACAATGGAATCACTAAAGAATTAAAGTGTAATGAAAACTAGAAATTCTGTTAAAAAAATATATGAAAAAGATAATTTTTACTATTTTATAAGAGTATAATGAGGAACTTTAAAATATATTTTTGTTTGAAAGAAATAAATTTACATAAAACCTTAAATGATTCGTATTTTCTGAAATTGGAGAGAAATTTGAAAGATTAAATTTTATAATATTGATATTCATAAAATTAAATTTATAAAAATAACTTTTGAAACATTATAGTAGAAAGAGAATAATTTAGAAAATATATATTAAAAAACATTTAAAATTGGTGTGTTTAGTTGAAGAGCCCCATAAAATGAGTCTGATTCACCACATAGAATATTTAAATTATAGAATAATAATCATAGATTAATTATTTAAATATTTTATAAGCCATTTCATGTTTATTATTTCATTTATTTCACTTAATATCTGGTTATAAAAATGACATAAATATCAATGTTCACTTCGGAATCTTTGATGTTATTCGGTACATGAGTATAAAATTAATTTTGTATTATTTCAAATGTCAAATTGTTCCTTATTAAAAAATTTATAGAGTAATATTAAATAAATTTTTATTTATTTCATAAATCAATAAAACATTTATATTCATCTAGTAAATATGCTTATGAAAAATGAACTACATTATAATCATGGCGACAGTAGGTCATATGTACACATGAGTGACATATTAATTTTTCAATAATCATTATGGAAATAAGGTTAGTAATATTTTATCTTCCTAGAATTATAATAGATTCATTAATATTATATTAATATGTTAAAATACAGATATATATAATTGATGTGATATAGGGATGAAATATCATGACATTATTTTGTGGTTTTGATAATTCAGATATATAGATGAACGTGATTATTATTTTTCAATTCTTGGAATGTAAAGAATATAAATGATATATTACCTTTCTAGAAAAGTAAATATTTCATGAATATAAAATGTAAACATTAATTCTATAATTATTACAATCCTTGATAAATGGTGGTTGAAAACTAAATATATTGGTTCGCGAGGCAGTAGTCCCCCATTCACATAAATGTTCAACTCTTTTCATATTTTATTTAACTGTAGATTGATATAGTTCATACCACTGATATAATAAAATAGAATTATATCAAGGAAACTATATTAATTATTTTATAGGGGTTAGAGAATTTTTTATTGATGTGTAAGAATAAACAAATATAGAAAAGTATTATTAAAAATGATACCACTTCTTCAGATAGATTCATTTTTGTTACACATTATGATGACTAAGGATATTGTTATTTGGACTATAAGAAAAAATTACCTAAAAAGGGGTAAATCAGGGTATGAATGATTAAAACTATAGATCCGTTAGATCCTGTTTCTTCTTTAATAAAAACTCAATTCTCTATTTCTCCCATAACATTATATAAATATAAATGAAATAAAAGACATGACATAATGATTTTACATAGATCATCTTCACCGGGTTATGTTCAATGACATACAACGATGATGTTTCAATGAACAAAATTCACTAAATATCACTTCCAATTACATGTTTAGGGATATATCACTTCTATACTTAGTCTCAAAGCCTCTACATTATTTAGGGTTTGATAGCTACATTCCCAAGGGTCTCTTTCTATGTCTCTTTCTCTTGCTCTCTATCAATGGAAAGGATATCCAACTTCCTCCTCCTTCACTCACTTATCTTAGAAGGGATCAACTTGCAATTTTCGGATATTCGGGTCCATTCATTTCAATGAAATCATGAATCCTAAAATCCAGATAGATGCTATATTGAAATACCTTTTTCTCCCAAATAAGAAGTCTACTTCTCTATATACTTTTTGTTTATTGAATTTCCATTCACAAAATATTCCTCTACAAACATCCTATTTTATCCATATACTAACATGATCCCTCTGGGTTATACATTCCACCATGTAGAGAATGTTCTTCTCAGACCACTTCACCTTAGGACCCTGCCCGTACTTCATTAACTAACTCTACTTCGATGAGCTATTTCGACTATGCGGACAACTTCTCCTTTATAGGCCAATTATCCCATAAACTTTCTTCCACTAAACATTTTCTCTACATCATATACTTGTTCTTCCACCAGGGACTACCACTCATCGATGGATGGTTCTTCATTTGCATCTATAGTTCCCTTAAAAATACTTTTATGGGCTTGGTTCTGCAAAAAGCTTCACCCTTCTTGGAATAGCTTCCCTGAAAACCACTTCTCCTTTTTGGACACCCCAGAAAAGCCTTTTGATCATATCTGATTTTCTTCCCTGAGAAAATATAAAATCTAATAAAAATAAAAATATATCTTAATTGTGGTATTAGGTCTCATTATATATGAAAATATATATGTACACTCTATTAATATGAGATTTACCAAATCTTCAATCCAGTACAGCCTTCACCGTGTACTAATCTCTCACAAACCATTATTCCCCACATAGTCTATATAACGCCCATCATTCATTGTCGCGGCCGATCTATTCGATGAACCAACTCCACAATGACTTCATAAATAAAATCCTCACTTCCATTAATAATGATCCATACCACATACCACAATCCCTCCACATACCATTTTCATGCCACAAACCGTAGGCCTTCTGCATACCATTCTCATCTAATGAATCATTTTTCATTAATTGTACACAAAGCATACTTTACGGTACACATAAAACAACATTGTGGAAAACCATAATTTATGACTTTATTTATTATTTAAATTACCTATTATGAGGTTCATGTTCTATTTTATGTTGTCCATGAACTGTGCACTCCTATGCAGAAAATCATTCCTTTTACAAAAATAAACTCCCAATTTTGAGGCCCTAAAATATGAAAAACATGGGGAAACTATGACATCTTAAACACTAGATTTAGAAAACACCATACATTATCGTTCACGATAATTTTTCATTGATAACTAACACAATACCCCCATAAAAACTTGATAGGAAACCATGATGGATTGTTTCCCAATTATGTTCTACCACATATAAGGCCTCTAAAATAACAGAAAGGTTTATAGGGATGGATTTTGGAAGATATTTTCTAAACTAAAATGGTTTTTATGTGTGCGGGCTTGAGAATGCGGGTGTTCACCTTTATAAGAGTAGGGAGGGTCAATCTTGGAATCTATCAAATTTTTAAAATAGAATAAGACTAATCCAGAAACAAAAACATTGAAATGGAATTAAAATACACAGAGATTCCCGTTTTAATAATTTATGTTCCCCATTATCATATTAAATATTTTTGTGTTTATAAATAATTAAATAAATTATTAATACCATATAATATTATTTTTTTATATTTGACTAACTAAAGAAAATTATTTTTTTTAATTTCAATAAACTTTTAAGGGAAAATTAAGAAACCACAAGGTTCACACACTTAAGAAAATAATAAAGAGATTAATTTTAATCATATTTCTACTAGAATAAATCTCAATAAATAACTTCTATGAGATAGTGTTTACATGGGTATATGGATTATCCATTATATGATATTTAAATTTGATACACCATATTGTTCTAGGATTACTTTTACCCCACATGGATGATCTTCCATGCATTGAATCAGCTCTACAATATTAAATCATACATTTCAATCCATGTTCTCTATTCATCATTGGTCATCACCCTTAATGGTCATCCAATAAACATTTCATCCTGTGCATTAGAATCATTAATCAATTATTATTATTCAACTTTTTTTTTCTGGGTGAAACATCAACTCTAATTATTTTTCAAGTTCTGAAACTAGCACACACTAAAAACACCTCAATAAACCATGGAGAAGAAGTACCCACAATCGAAAGCCTCTTTCTAAGAATATATTTTAGGAGCTCTATAATTACTATCTGAAGTCTTCTTTTCGATTTATTAGCAAATCATGTTTCTAGGGGTAGAGGGTAATATGATTAGTCCTTTATAACTTTTAGTTATTTCCTCTATCTTATCTTCCTCCTCATACTAGAAATACTAATAGCATAAAAATAATCCCCAATATCACATGAAAATGATCATAAAACTCCACATTTTACATGTACCTAAAGACCCTTGGCTTTTCTGAGGCAGATGCAACATGAGATGTTTCATTCTCTTGAGCTGCATCATCATTGATGAATCCCTAAAATATATTTACAGGATCATTACCTACCACCTTCATTATTGACATTTACCAAATCATGGCCATACCACAATTTCTAGATCCTAGGGAATACCACCTTAAGTGTCACCCACTCTTTGTGTATTAGGTGAAACTTCTTGATATCTACCACTGGTACCATTCCCTGAATGAACTACCTCAACATATGATGTAGTCATGGGAATCCTAAGGCCGCTATCAATAATAATTAATGATTCCACTATGGTTTTATTTCCACTATCTGATTTCAAATCCATTCCATGAGGACCACATGAGTGATATGATGATCTAAAACACTAACATTCATCATGACATCATCATTCACTGTCCCTGCATAAGCTTGTCTAAAAGACACGGGGATTTTCAAATAATTTATCAAGTTACTAGAGTGGGTTACCATCATTGTATTATGCTTTTGTATAACACACTACACTCTCATTGAGGGATTTATGTCTGTTTATTCACACAATTGTTTATTTCCAGACAAACCATCATCGACACTGGACCCCACACCTTTTCCACTTCCTATTATATCCACACCCATCTACATTTTATGTTTCGTTGACCCAAAACTAAATGTTTCCATTTAATTTCTCAGTCTCTTATTGTAGGAAAAAACATCAAACCAATACTCATAAACATAGTATCTTCGAAAATAACTCCTCACCAATAAAAATACAAACATATTCATAATAAAATCATAATTTATCAACTACAAAAAACATGAGAATTGAAAGGATAAGAAATTAATCAAGTTATACTGTCAAAACACAAATATCTAACAACAAGGTTCCTTATCATTATTTTAATCTAAGTGTTTTGAAATGGTAATGGGAGTTCATGAAAGCTAACAGAAATAACCACTTATGTAGAGTCATGCTTCATATGTAAATAAAATTCCCTCTAAAAAGGTGGAACTTAGATCCACTGCAACTGTGGGGTGCAATGGACTATGCATTGATAAGGAAATACTATGAAGAGAAATGAATCATAATATTTCAATTCTCATGTAATACCATAGTTTCAATTTAATGTAAATAACATGACATAATAATGAACCTATCAAATGTGTCAACCGAAGGTCGTCTCTACTTGAACTAATAAACCAGGTTCAGAACTATTAGAGAAGATGCCTAATTGAATTCCTTATAAGATATCAAAAGTTTATGGTAACCATCATACATACCAATGAATTTATCATAGATGTAGATTTGGTGAAGCAGATAAAGATGTTCAGGGTAGGAAAAAGGGGAGAAAGGGGTAGGCACGACACCCTCGAAAGATGTCAGAGGACCCAACTTGCCGATGGAAAATGGGCTAGCATATTTATAATGAACCAATATTAACATACATGGATATTACATTCCTTTTGTAGAAGATATAATGCATTAAAAAATATACTCCCAAATACCATATTAGTTTAGTGTATTTGGAAGCATGGAACATTAAACTATAACTTGCTGACTGATCATCAACAACTTCTATAAATATCTTCTACTTTTATTTTCATACATTAATCCTTTATTTATTTCATGGAGAATAGAAAAAATAATATGGGTGAGATAAAATTCTCAGTAAGGGTAATCATAGAGAACATAAAACAAAACATAAGAATAATATTATAAAAACAGGAACATTATGTTTAAATTTCAAAATATTGAGTGATGAAATAAATATTTGGAGTACATAAGTCATTGATCGTAAAGGAACATTAACCATGATCAAATAGTATTGGAATAAAACATGGAATTATATAATAAAAATAAAAAATAATATTATTTCCATAGTAGTAAGGAATTTTTTCCAAGATCATAATTGTGAACAAATTCCATTAATGAACTATGTATACTTTTCATTCCATCCATGTATTTCTGAACCCGATTATTTGTTGTTGTTGCCCTGTATTACTAATCTCGATTTACATTCCATTCTAGTAATTTCTATATCATGAGATTTTAATCTATACCAAATTCATTGGTGGAAGATATAGGTCCCACTTATCCCATAATTAAGTCATTCTTACATGTTCCACAAAAACATAAATCAATCTTCATATCATAACCCATGAAATAAAAGGGGTTTCTTAAACAACATTCCATCATAACATAATACATATAAAATGTCATTCCATCATTATCAAAAACAATCACAGTTATAATAGGGATATAAACATAACCCTATCTTAAATTAGATGTAAAATTATTTGGATAAAACACTTGAACATAATTATTGTTGAAAATATCCTTCCTTCTTCATAATGGTTTTATTTTCTCAAAATCATTCATATTTTTTTTAAAAAATATTTTAGTTGAAAATAAACTTAATATAATGTAAATGGATCATCATTTAAAAAATTAATTAATAATTTGTATCAATCCCTTTATTTGGTATATGTAAAAGAACATTCTTCTCATTCTCCTGCTGAGAAATTCTAAATGTACCTCGATACGGAAAATTATAGAAAGATTTCATCCATACCATTTAATAAATATTTACTGATAGGTAAAATTAACATTATAAATTAGAATAAAAATATAAATAATATTATTCGTTTAGGGAAAATAGATGTGAATGATAAATATACACTAGTAAATACATACACATAAACAATCTTGGATAAAAATGAGACTACAAAATTATCCCTTACCTTTTGTCCTATTTCTTTTGTATATGTCAAAAAATCCTATATTGTGGGTTTAAACATATTATTAACTTGTAAAATAATTATAATAATATTTACTATATCATATATGATACACTTATGACTTTATATAACTTGTTCATTTATCAATTCCACGTTAAACAACATTATGGGTAATTATCCTTTAATTTATCATGTAACACCCGATACTTTTATGTTATATAAAATCATTGAAAGAATCTTTTTCTAAAACAGTATCTTGGCTTGCTTGACACGCAACCGAGGCCTTCCTCGATAGCTTGCATCGTACGCAATACCGAGTTTCACTAAACAATGACATGCTATTAAAATATTATTAAAACTAGCCGTTATGAATTGTAATAACCACTTTTTAAAATTTTATAAATTTTATTTTTAAAAATGGACTTCATTTTTGGACTCGGAATATCGAAATTATCCTAGGGTGAAATTTTGGTATTTTTTCTGAAAACTTTAAATTTTTAATGAATAGTGAAACTACTAAGTGGCTATCAAAAAACTGAATTTTTTATAAAACTTAATTTTACCACTTCTATGAGTGGAATTTCAAAAATCTGAGAGACACGGTTGATTTCGGTAAGTAAAATGTGGTCAATGAGATGGAAATAATTTTTTGGTGAATAGTAACTTTTTACTTTTTTTACCACGGTTAAAAGTAAATAGGGTAATTAAGGGTAAAAATGATATTATTATTACACTAACACATGTCATAATTCTATTGGACAAGTGTAATTCGACCAAAAACAAACTTAGGAATAAAATATGACCATTTAGGTCCACTTGGATTAGATTAGGACATTTATTATTATTTTATTTAAAGAAGCGTTAAAATAGTTAAAATCAAAGTTTAATAACTAAATCATTTTTAATATGGGGTTATACATAAGATAAATTCGAATATAAATATTAATTATAAAGCTAGAAATATTTTATACATAATGGTATTTTATTTGTAATTTTTAGACATTAAATAATTTAATTTATTTATTACACAACGATGATTTAGTTATTATCTTATTAATAAAATATTGACATAATTGATGTTATAAACACCCAAATAAATATAATTTGAGACTTTTTATGAATTAAACTAATTTTTAATGTTAATATGACATGTTAGTATTGACTTAATTAACTTTTTTAGAACTTATCATTCTGTTATGATTTTCACAAAAATCAATTACTAAATAATGTCAAAATTGACATAAAATAGTTTTTAAAACAAATATTATATTATTAATTGTTATTTTATTCCTAAAAATCTATGGTTCTGCCAAATAACTTATATAAGGTTATATATATTAATTATAAACAACTTGGGGTTCGTTTGTCTTGATATAGTAAGTTTATTAACCATATAGTATAAGAACACAAGAAGACACGGTAAAAGTAAAATTATTTAACTAAATGTTAAATCTAAATGATAATGTTAAAATAGGAACATAAACTTGTCTAAATTCTATTTTATGAGAGGAATCCGACCCATCCCCACATTATCCTCTAAATAAATCAATTTGGAGCTATTTAAAACCGAACTTGACTTTATAATAAAATAATATTTTTAGTTATTCCAAAGGTGCCCCTCTCCTCCCTTATAAAAGGGAACCTCCTCCCTCTCTTCCTCACACCACATTGAGCCTTCAATCTCGGCCAAACCATGCCATTTTATCCTATCCACTTACTTAGAGACATCCTAGAGGTCCTGGTCTTCCTAAAAGTCCAATTTTAGTGCCCTAAAAGGAGGTCTCAAAGAAGAATTTCAAAGAAGAGGTAATATCCATTACCGATCCTTTCCAATTTCTTTCTTCTTCAACTTTTTCTTATTTAGTTGTTTCATTATTAAGTAATAATATCAGTATCACTCATATACTGATATGTAATTATAGGTATGAAACATCCCTATTTAACCATCCATCTATCCTACGGAAAATGAAATCACTGCGCGTGCGTACGTACGGAATACCGTCTCCACGCCGTGGTGTAATCTATTTTCCACCACCACCTTACTTGGATGGGTATAATGGTGTACATAATGACTATATATGACTATTATAAATTTATATTGATTCTGAAATAGTATAAATACACTCCAATACAATTCCACGATCATAGGAACGATATCATCACTCGTGCGTACGTACGGAATACCGTCTCCACGATGTAATGCGACTCGTTCTACATGATCTTCATTTCATAATGATTATATAAATGAATTGAATGAATTAATATTATATATATTACACTAATACCATTCTGGAGATGAGGTATCTATAACCTAAAGAGAAGAATATGAATTTATTCGACAAAACACACATAAGAACAAAAAGTTATAAACACATGAATTACAAGTATCAATGATATGTTACTACTAAGAAGCTAAGAATATGACCATATATGATATCATAAATATTAGTATGATTCTGTAATAAGTCAATAACATTATTTATATCATTAAAAATGAGGTTCAGACACTTACAAAGCAAGTCGGACCTAAGGTAAGGGAAATATCACAATCTCATTTTTATCAGAGATTGTTTATACTTAGGATTTTACTGGGGTGTATTTTATCATCCACATCCATGTTTTCTCAATATGTAATATCTATGTCCTTCTACAATAGTTTATATCAAATTTTACCCTTTAGTTATTTTTTAGTAAAAGATATGAAATGAATCTTTTTTCATTTTTCGTACGAGGTACTTTTTGACCTTTCCGACAAAAGTACGAGAAGAATGTTTTTTTAACTTATAAAGCATGAATGGATTTTTAAAAAATTATTTCCAAGAATCTTCCTTTACATGTTTTCATGTTTATTTTAAAATTGTATGACATGTTATGAAAGGAATATTTTTTGAAGTAGAAAGGATATTTTCCTCAAGAATGGAGTTCAAGTGTTTTATCAAAATTATTTTCCATCTAAGAAAATATAGGGTTCTGTTTCTATCCCTATTATTACATTTACTTGATTATGTTCTGATGGAAATATTTTTATGAATTCCTTTATCTTATATGAATTGTTTTATGATGTCTTGATGTTTAAGATTCCCATTTTTATTACATGGGTTATGCAATGATGTATGATTTATGATCTTGTGGCACACATAAGAATGGTATCATTATGACATGGGTGGGACCTATATCTCCCTCAAATTAATTGAGTAAAGGTTTTATATCTCATGAGATAGACATGGCTGGAATGGTAGGTTATACCGGTTCAGTGAAACAGGACTGAAATGAGGGTGACTCGGTTCAGAAATGGACTTTGTCCACTAAGATAGTCTTGGCAATGAGTCTTGACTAATAAGAAACGATTCTCTATGATTATGTGTGTATGCCAAAAAGTGTCAGGTTTTAAGTTATGATTATTGAGATTACATTTCACTTCTATGATTTATCCCATGTTATGATATTATGATCTCTTTTGCAGGATAAGATTTCCAAAAGTTATGTTCTTATGTATATGATGTGATTGATATTTATTTTGATTACCCTTACTGAGCATTTGAGATCACCCTTTAGTATGTTTTATTTCCCTAGGTCAGAAAGAAGGTTATTAAGTAGAATATGCAAAAAGGGACTCTAGATATGATGAAATAAATGGGAGGCAAAGTAGATGCTTTATGAACTAGTGGTTTATGTTTCCCAGTTTCTAAAGACACTATACCTATACGGTCCTTTCTTGGTATTGTTATATGTTGTAATAAGTGTGCTTCAATTCTGAAGTAATAACAATGTATGTAAAGAATGAGTCATTATAGATGGTATCAGAGGAAAGGTATAATCAACCGTTGGAAACTAGCATGTGAAAGCCTCAGTAAGAACCCTAAAGATAAGTCTAAGCATTGAACACAGTCTTAGTGTTTTAGAAATGGCCATGAATAACCTAGGATAAGACCTTAAGTGTGAAATTTTATTCTTGATTATGTGGTTTTCCTATTATAATTAGTGTTGATCACACTATTCTTCTTGGTTTTAGTCAATGGCTGGAACCCGAAGGAACCGTGTTAATGCGGAATCAGACGGGCAATGCAATGATTGTCCCCCTGAGCAACCAAACGTTATGGGAGCTGGAATGAAAAATCTTCTAGCCATGCTCACACAACATTCTCAAGTATGAATCATGCAGGACTTCCAAACGAGAAAAATAAGGGGCAACATTTTTTTTAATCCTTTATGAGACAACGTCCACCTTCATTCAGTGGGTCTACTGATCCATTAGTTGCTGAACAATGGATTAGTACTACTGAAAATATATTTTCAGTTCTTCAATGTTCTGAGCATGATAAAGTCATCCTAGCAGTGTATCATATGGAGGGTGATGCTGATCAATGGTGGAATCTTATTAAGAATACGAGGAAAATGGATGAAATTGAGTCCATGGAATGGGCCAAGTTTAAGAACTTATTTTCCAATAAGTACTTCCCTCGTATTCTCCGAACAAAGATGGAGAAATAGTTTCTTGAACTGAAGCAAAAGGATGATGAATCTGTTGGTACCTATGAAGAAAATTTTACAAGACTTGCAAGGTACGCTTCTGGTATTATTATCCAACCTGAGAGTAACATCGATCGATTCTTTAGTGGCTTAAATCCAAGTCTTCGAAGGGCCTTAGCCATAAGGGACTTCAATAGCTACGAGGAAATCGTTCGATGTGCTCTCAAAGTTGAGATGGAGATTAGAGTAACCCGTTAGTCATATGGATTTGATAAGAAGAAGAAAATGGAATTCAAAGGAAAATCGAAAGAGCAAACTGAAAAAAAGATGATCTTTCCCTTATGCACAAAGTGTGGAATGAAACATGGAGGGAGTTTTCTTAAGGTACAAGTAAATGATTCAAATGTGTAAAGGAAGGTCATCGGGCATTTGAATGCCGCGATGATGGGAAAAAGAAGTCTAATGATGCAAAAAAAGGAAGGGATACACAGAATGACCCTACTACAATTCAATGTTTCAAGTGCAAGGAGATGGGACATTATGCCAATAAATTCCCTAATCCAAGGGTTGATGATGATGGTCGACATCAACAAACTCCTAAGGCTAAAGACAAAGGAAAGTCACATGCAATTTCTATCAGCGATGTGGAGTACGATAACGATCTGGTGAAAGGTACAATTACCATCCACTCTAAAGTAGAAAATGTTTTATTTGATTCTGGATCCACCCACTCCTTTATTTCTGAAGAATTTTCTAAGTGTATCACCGTATTACCACAACAATTAGATGTTGAGTTAGTTGTGACAACCCCTAATGGCACAACAGTCGCATCAAAAGTTTATAATTCTTCTCCGATAGATGTTTGTGGGAACGTGCTTCCTACAAATCTTGTGATACTTCTTATAGTGGAATTTTATGTGATTCGTGGCGTGGATTGGCTTTCTCTACATGAATCTCATATCAATTTCCAAAGAAGGGAAGTCAAATTTCATATTCCAGATCAATCTATGATCGTCTATTGATGCAAGGATGAACATAACCTTCTAGTGGAAATTTATTCCATTTTATGGGTATTTATTACACTAAATGATGGTTATTTATCTCAAATGGTTGTTGAGAAACTCACGATTAATAATATTCCCATTGTACTGGAGTTTGATGATGTCTTTCCGGAGGAATTACCGGGTCTTCCACCGAATTGTGAAGTTGAGTTTTCAATAGAACTCGTACCGGGTGCTTTGCCTATTTCAAAGACACATTATAGAATGGCCCCAATTGAGTTGCAGGAATTGAAGAAGCAACTCCAATAGAATCTTGATAAGGGGTTCATACGCCCTAGTGCGTCACCTTTGGGATCACATGTTTTGTTTTTTAAGAAGAAAGATGGATCAATGAGACTCAACATTGATTATCGAGAACATAACACGATCACTATCAAGAACAAATATCCTATCCCGCGCATTGATGACCTATTTGACCAACTACGTGGAGCTCAATACTTTTCCAAGATTGATCTTTGTTCAGGGTATCATCAATTAAGGGTCAAAAGGGAGGATATACCAAAGACAAATTTCCGTACAAGGTATGGACACTATGAATTTATAGTGATGCCATTTGGTCTTACTAATTCCCCTGCTATCTTCATGGATCTGATGAATAGAGTCTTTAGAGACTATCTTGATCAGTTTGTGGTAGTCTTTATAAACAATATTCTTGTATATTCAAAGAGAAAGTAATAACATTACGATCACTTGAGAATTATATTAAAGACCCAGAGAAAAGAGAAGCTTTATGCCAAATTTTCCAAGTGTGAATTTTGGCTTCAAAAAGTTGCATTTTTGGGTCACATTATCTCAAAAGAGGGGATATCTGTTGATCCAGCAAAAACAGAGGTTATCGAAAGATGGTCGAGACGAAAACAGTAACTGAGATCCAAAGTTTTCTTGGTTTGGCTGGATATTATCGACATTTTGTGAAATATTTTTCACGATTATCTAATCCACTCACTAAGTTGACTCGGAAAGGAGTTAAGTTTTTATGGACGGAGTAATGTGAAGAGAATTTCATGGAGTTAAAAAGAAGTTTATCCAGTGCACCTGTGATCACACTGCCTTGTAGTGGAGAAAGGTTTGTGATCTACAGTGATGCGTCCAAGAATGGATTGGGGTGTGTTCAATTGCAAAATGATATGGTGATAGCTTATGCCTCACGAAAGTTGAATATACATGAGCAAAATTACCCAAATCATGATTTGGAGTTAGCTTCGATAATCTTTGCATTAAAGATTTGGAGGCATTACCTTTATGGTGAAAGGTGTGATATTTATGCTGATCATAAAAGTTTAAAATATATTTTCACACAAAAGGAGCTGAATATGCGCCAAAGAAGATGGTTGGAGATGATTAAGGATTACAACTGCTCAATCCATTACCACCCTAGGAAAGCAAACAAGGTGGCAGATGCATTAAGTCGACAAGACCATGCTAGTTTATCCATGATGAGGATAAAAAAAGATCCAATATTTATGGATTTACAAAGAATGGATCTTGGAATTATAATGGAAGGGGGAAAATCTTATCTTTCTCAAATGAATGATCAACCATCTATACATGTGAAGATTAAAGAGGCATAGAAAGAAGATGTCGAGTTACAATAGAAGGTGAGAAATGTTCCCGAATTAAACCATGATTGTGATGGGATAATAACATTCAGGAATCGGGTTTGTGTTCCTCCCATCCCCAAATTAAAGAAGGAGCTGCTGGATGAGGATCATAGTTCTTCATTCTCTATTCATCCTGGAAGCACGAAGATGTACAGGGACCTGAAAGAGTACTTCTGTTGGGATGGCTTGAAAAGAGATGTTGGTGAATATGTCTGCCGATGCTTGGTTTGTCAGCAAGTTAAAGCTGAGAGATTGAAGTCTAAGGGGATGTTACAACCATTACCCATACCCGAATGGAAATGGGAAAACTTCACTATGGACTTTGTCACAATACTTCCTAAAACATCCAAAGGCAATAATTCTATATGGGTCATAGTTGATCATCTTACAAAGCCTGCACACTTCATTGCTATTAGAGAGGATTTCTCTCTGGATCAGCTTTCCAGGATATATGTAAAGGAAGTGGTAAGATTGCATGGATTACCACATTCTATTATATCTGATCGGGATCCAAGATTTACATCAAAGTTCTGGAGAAATAATCATCATACTCTGGATACAAAGTTGAGTTTCAGTACTGCTTATCATCCTCAGACAAATGGTCAGTCTGAGAGAACAATTCAAACTCTAGATGATATGTTGAGAGCATTCTCTATGGATTTAAAAGGTGGTTGGGATCAACACCTACCTTTGGTGGAGTTTTCTTATAATAATATCATTCACTCCAGTATTCAGATGGCTCTTATGAAGCTCTCTATGGAAAGAAATGCACGACTCCAACTTGTTGGGATGAAGTTGGGGAAAGAAAGCTATTGGGACCTGATCTCGTTGATGAAATAGAAGAAAAGGTCAGATCTATTCAAAAACACCTAAGAGCAGCTCATAGTCGACAGAAAAGTTATGCTGACAGCCGAAAAAAAGACCTAGAGTTTGAAGTGGGAGATAAAGTGTTCTTACGGATATCTCCCTGGAAGAGAGTCATGAGATTTGGAAAGAAGGGGAAGTTGAGCCCTAGATATATCGGTCCTTTCAAAATACTGGATCGTGTTGGGAAGGTATCTTACCGATTAGCGCTTCCACCAAATCTCCCTAAAGTTCACGATGTGTTCCACGTATCTCTCCTGAGAAAGTACATACCTGATCCTTCACATGTACTTAGCTCGGAAGTTGTACCACTGGATCAAGATCTTTCATATGAAGAACAACCGATAGAGATTCTGGATCATAGAGAAAATGTCCTACGAAACAAGACCACTCGATTGGTGAATGTTTTATGGAGGAACCACCAATTAGAAGAAGCTACATAGGAGCTTGAGGATATGATGAGGGAGAAGTATCCTCATCTGTTTTTTACAATGTGACGAATTTTGAGGGAGAAATTCATTTTAAGGGGGGTAGAATGTAACACCCGAGACTTTTATGTTATATAAAATCATCAAAGGAATATTTTTCTACAACACTAGCTTGGATTTCTATACACACAACTGCGGCCTTCCTCGATAGCTTGCGTCATACGCAATACCGAGTTTCACTAAACAATGATATGCTATTAAAATATTATTAAAACTAGAAGTTATGAATAGTAAAATCCACTTTTTAAAATTTTATAAATTTTATTTTTCAAAATGGACTTCATTTTTGGACTCGGAATATCGAAATTATCGTAGGGTAAAATATTGGTATTTTTCTGAAAACTTTCAATTTTTGATGAATAGTGAAACTACTAAGTGGCTGTTAAAAAATTGAGTTTTTCATAAAACATAATTTTACCGCTTCTGTGAGTGGAATTTCAAAAATCCGAGAGACACGGTTGATGTCAGTAAGTAAAATCTGGTTCAATGAGATGAAAATAATTTTTTGGTGAATAGTAACTATTTACTTTTTTTACCCCTGTTAAAAGTGAATAGGATAATTAAGGGAAAAATGATATTATTATTACCCTAACACATGTCCTAATTCTATTGGACAAGTGTAATTCGACCAAAAACAAACATAGGATTAAAATATGACCATTTAGGCCCACTTGGATTAGATTAGGTCATTTATTATTATTTTATTTAAAAAATGGTTAAAATAGTTAAAATCAAAGTTTAATAACTGAATCATTTTTAATATGGGTTTATACATAAGATAAATTCGACTATAAATATTCATTAGAAAGATAAAAATATTTCCTACATAATGGTATTTTATTTGTAATTTTTAGACATTAAATAATGTAATTTATTTATGACACAACTATGATGCAGTAATTATCGTATTAATAAAATATATGACATAATTGATGTTATAAATACCCAAATAAATATAATTTGAGAATTTTTATTAATTCCACTAATTTTCTAGGTTAATATGACATGTTAGTATTAATTTAATTAACTTTGTTCGAACTTATCATTCTGTTATGATTTTCACAAAAATCAATTACTAAATAATGTCAAAATTGACATAAAATAGATTTTAAAAGAAATATTATATTATTCCTAAAAATCTAATGATCTTCCAAATGACTAAGATAAGGTTATATATATTAATAATCAACAACTTGGGGTTCGTTTGTCTTGATATAGTATGTTTATTATCCTTATAGTTTAAGAACACAAGAAGACTCGGTAAAAGTAAAATTATTTAACTTAATGTTAAATCTAAATGATAAGGTTAAAATAGGAACCTAAACTGGTCTAAATTCTATTCGATTAGAGTATTTCGACCCATCCGCACCTTAGCCTCGAAATAAATCAATTTGGAGCTATTTAAAACCGAACTTGACTTTATAATAAAATAATATTTTTAGTTATTCCAAAGGTGCCCCTCTCCTCCCTTATAAAAGGGAACCTCCTACCTCTCTACCTCACACCACTTTGAGCCTTCAAGCTCGGCCAAACCCTGCCATTTTCTCCTCTCCACATCCCTAGAGACATCCTAGAGGTCCTGGTCTTCTTAAAATACCAATTTTATTGCCCTAAATGGAGGTCTCAAAGAAGCACTTCAAAGAAGAGGAAATATCCATTACCGATCCTTTCCAATTTCTTTCTTCTTAAACATATTCTTCTTTAGTTGTTTCATTATGAAGTAATAACATCAGTATCACTCATATACTGATATGTTATTATAAGTATGAAACAATACTATTTAACCATCTATCCATCCTACGGAAAATGAAATCACCGCGCGTGCGTACGTACGGAATACCGTCTCCACACCGTGGTGTAATCTATTTTTCACCACCACCTTACTTGGATGGGTATAATGGTGTAAATAATGACTATATATGACTATTATAAATTTATATTGATTCTGAAATAGTATAAATACACTCCAATACAATTCCACGATCATAGGAACGATATCATCACTCGTGCGTAAGTATGAAATACCGTCTCCACGATGTGATGCGACTTGTTCTACATGATCTTCATTTAATAATGATTATATAAATGAATTGAATGAATGAATATGATATATATTACACTAATACCATTCTTGAAATGAGGTATCTATAACCTAAAGAGAAGAATAAGAATTTATTCAACAAAACACGCATAAGAACAAAAATTTATAAACACACGAATAACAAGTAGCAATGAAATGTTACTACTAAGAAGATAAGAATATGACCATATATGATATCATAAAAATAATTATAATTCTGTAATAAGTCAATAACATTTTTAAATCATTATACAGGAGGTTCGGACACTTACAAAGAAAGTCGAACCTAAGGTAAGGGAAATATCACAATCTCATTTTTATCTGAGATTGTTTATACTTCGGATTTTACTGGGGTGTATTTTATCATCCACATCCATGTTTTCTCAATATGTAATATCTATGTCCTTCTACAATAGTTAATATCCAAATTTTCCCTTTGGTGATTTTTTAGTAAAAGATATGAAAGGAATCTTTAGTCGTTTTTCGTACGAGGTACTTTTTGACCTTTCCGACAAAAGTACGAGAAGAATGTTTTTTAACTTATACGGCATGAATGGATTTTTAAAACATTATTTCCAAGAAGCTTCCTTTACAAGTTTTCAAGTTTATTTTAAAATTGTATGAAATGTTATGAAAGGAAATTTTTTTTGAAGTAGAAAGTATATTTTCCTCAAGAATGGAGTTCAAGTGTTTTATCAAAATTATTTTCCATCTAAGAAAATATAGGTTTCTGTTTCTATCCCTATTATTACATTTACTTGATTATGTTGTGATGGAAATATTTTTATGAATTTCTTTATCTTGTATGAATTGTTTTATGATGTCATGATGTCTAAGATTCCCATTTTTATTACATGGGTTATGCAATGATGTATGATTTATGATTTTGTTGCACACATAAGAATGGTATCATTATGAGATGGGTGGGACCTATATCTCCCTCCAATGCATTGGGTAAAGATTTTATATCTCATGAGATAGACATGGCTGGAATGGTAGGTTATACCAGTTCAGTGAAACAGCACTGAAACAAGGGTGACTCGGTTCGGAAATGGACTTTGTCCACTAATATAGTCTTGGAAATGAATCTTGAATAATAAGAAATGATTCTATATGATTATGTGTGTATGAAACAAAGTTTCAGGTTTTAAGTTATGATTATTGAGATTACATTTCACTTCTATGATTTATCCCATGTTATGATATTATGATCTGTTTTGTAGGATAAGATTTCCAAAAGTTATGTTCTTATGTATATGATGTGATTGATATTTCTTTTGTTTACCCTTACTGAGCATTTGAGCTCACCCTTTTATATGTTTTATTTCCCCAGGTCAGGAAGAAGGTTATTAACTAGAATATTCAAAAAGGGGCTCTAGATATGATGAAATAAATGGGAGGCAAAGTAGATGCTCTATGAACCAGTTGTTTATGTTTCCAAGTTTCTAAAGACACTATACCTATACGGTCCTTTCTTGGTTTTGTTATATGTTGTAATAAGTGTGCTTCAATTTTGAAGTAATAACAATGTATGTAAAGAATAGGTCGTTATATATCATGCATGTTTTGACAATCTATTCTGGATCTTATTAAATATATCATGATTTACTTACATAAATAATGTAAAATATTATTTATATATCAAATATATTCAGTGTATAAATATATTTAATAGATTGGTAAATGAAATGGAATACAATGTTCATGGAGACGGTAGGTCGTACGTACGCGTGAACGCTATTTATTTTTCTTTATTGAATTACTTGAAATATATTAAATAGAATATTTATATATATACATAAATCTAGAATCATTATTGTTTCATATATTTCATATATTTCATGATTATTTATTATATATACTTTATATTAATTTTTTAACAGTTAACACGGGAAATGAATCTCGTCGTGTAGTTGCGACAGTAAGGCGTACGTATGCACAAGCAATGATATCATTCCCTTAATGGTTAAATGTTACAGAATTGGATGGTAGATTAATTATATAGAATAATTATCAAGTTATATTTATTTACATACATTAAAATCATCATTATATCCATTAATATTTAGTTTTTTTGAATAAAAAATTACTCCATGATGTGGAGAGGGTAAGCCATACATATGCACGCCTGGTGGTGTTTTTATTAGCAAGATGGAAAAAGGAGTTATAAGGTTGTAACATAATTATAATTCAATATAATAATGTATCAAATATTAGATTAATTATTTATTATGAGAAATACTTAGGAAAACGAAGTAGAAGAAGAAAATAATTTTGGAAGAGGTGATAAAACAATTACCACTTTGTTGATTATCTCCTTTTGATTATCACAAATGGTCTTCCTAGGAAAGATTTCAGCCCAAAGTGTGTCCTCTAGATGAAATGGATTGATTTTTGGAGATTATTTGAGTTGATTTTTGGATGAGTTGAAATGATTTAAACGTGATAGTATGTAACACCCCGAACCCAATTACCCAGAGTTGGTGCATTAGTACATAACATTGGCATGATCACAAGGGATCAAATCCCAAGAAATTTATTAGTTTAGTAGCCTTGGAAGTACTATATACATTAATAAGTTTTACATTACATTATAAATTTAAAAACTACAACAAAATAATCACCATTGGCCACACTCATACCCCTTATACTATCCCGGTAGGTCAGTAATGATATATTTCTTCACATCCTAGGAAAAATAAAACATATATAGGGATGAGCTTTGATTCTTAGTAAGGATAACAATATTGAATATACATTCATAGATAAGCATAAACATTTAATGCAAAGTAAGACTAAAAAAATCCTTTTAAACTTTAAGATTACCATAATATGTCAAAGATAAAATCAAATAATTACATTTACTTATTCACATTGATATTCTACTAGTCGAATAATCTCATAAAATATCAATAGAAACTTTCATAATGATAGAAAGCATAAATCCAAACATCATAACCACATATTGAAGGCCTTGTGCGAAGACTACAAAAAAGATTTTTTGAATTCCTTGTTCCAATACACTAGTTTGTCTCATGAGACCTATAGATGCTTCATGGAGCTATAGCGGGCTCCACCCATCACTTACTAATTCTAATGTATTACTCATATGAACAGGTTTAAACATAAAAAAACATTCATATTAAAAGTATCATACTAAATGTCAATAAATTATCCATAAACCATGAATTGTATAAAAATAACACATCCACAGTCAATCATATCACAAAACCATCAATACAATATGGAAACTTTTTAATCCTAATAAATCAAATTCAAATAAGCTCTCAACCCATCAAATGATATTGACATTGATGAAATCAAACTTTTTTTAGAGAAATATCTCTTTATATTTTGAAATAATTTAAAAGTCATATAATTATAATAGAAATAATTTATTTTTAAAATATTCCTATAATCTTTTAAGGTAATTTTCGACGATGTTATATTGGAGGAAAATAGTAGCACCCGCCGTAGAAGTTAAAAAAACATTCTTACCTTAATTTTGTCGAATAGGTCATAGTGTACCTTGTTTGGAAAACGACAGAAATATTTCTTTCAAAACATTTTATAAAAAGTAAAACAATGGTATTAATGATTTAACCCATAGCCTAGTAAATAGTAAAATTTTTTTGGAATACATTTTTAAGAAACATGGATGCATATGATAAAGAGGTCCCAGTAGATACTTACGTAAAAACATCCTCGAATAATAAATAGATTGTGAAATTAACCCTGACCTTGTACATTTACTTGGTTGAGGGTTTGTTAACCTCCTATATAATTGTAAAATATTTTTTATTAAAATATAAAAGATCCATATATATTAATATGAAATCATATATGATTTTTTAATACTGCTTTGTTAAAGATATTTCTGTAGCATCATCGTTTCAGGTGTTAACCGATTTGTTTTCAATTAAATTCTTGGTTATGTAAACCATGTTTGTTATGGATAAGATGTATTTGATTGATATGAAGAATGATATTATGTTAATAAAAATTAGTTTTAATCATAAAATTATAATTATTATTAATCGATTATGATGGAGAATGAATCTCATCGCGTTCGTGGAGATGGAAATACGGACGTATACACGAGTTACAATATCATTCTTTTGATATTAAAATTATATATAAATGGATTTTAAATCATATATATATAATAATTATCATGTTATATTTTTTATTTACATCATTAATACTCATTATTATACCCTTCCAAATGATGATGTGTCCGAATAACAAACTACTCCACGACATGGAGACGGTAATACGTACGTATGCATGTATGTTGAGGTTGTAATTTATAGGATGGATAGAGGAATGAATATGGTTGTGACTTATTTATAATAACATCATAGTATATAGAAGATACTGGAGTTATTATTTGGGAATCAAAAAAACAATGTGAGAGGAAGTGGAGGAAGAAAAGAACTTGATTGAGGTGATTAAATATTTACCTCTTCTTCGGGTTCTATCTATTGATTTGATCAATGAGACACCTTAGGTTGTATTTCTAACTAAAGGAAGGATTCTTGGATAATGGTAGTATAGTTTAGAGGATATTTGTATAGGGTTAGGACGAGTTAAATGGATTTGATGGTGTTAATTTGATAGAAGGGGAGGTGCCCTTTTATAAGAGGGGTAAGGGTCACCTTTTGAAAAGCATGAAATATTATTTTATAATAAAATAATTTTAATTTTATAATGCCTAAAAAATAATTTATTTAATTTATAAGGTGGGTATGGGTCTAATACCTCTCAAAAATATGTTATAGACTGGTTTAGGTCATCATATTAATCTAATACTTTCGATTTAACTCTTAGTTAAATAGTTTGACATTTACCATGTATCGTAGTTCTTTTATAATATATGGCGAATACACTTACTATAAACTTCCAAGATAACCTCAAGTGGTTCATTAATGACATATATAATATTATTTAATCCATTTGGCATAAAATTAGATTTTTTGGAATATAATATTAATTAATAATGTAATATTTGTTTTAAAAACTCTTTTATGTCAATTTTGAAAAATTTTGGTATTTTATTAATTCATAATAACATTATTACTTCAAAAAATATTCATTTACTCAAATATAACACATCATATTAACCTATAAAATTGGTTTAATTCATTAAAAGTCTCAAATTAGATTTATTTAGCTATTTATAATATCAATTTTATTAATCTTCCATTAATAAGGTAATTACTACATCATTATTGTTTTATAAATAAATTTAATTATTTAATGTCTAAAATTTATAAATAAAATACGATTATATTGGAAATTTTTATTCATTATAAAAAATATTTATTGTAAAATTTTTCTTATATATAACCATTTATTAGAAATGGTTTTGTTATTAAACATTGATTTTAACTCTGTTCACTATTCTTTTAATAAAATAATAATTAATATCCTAATCTAATCCATGTGGACCAAAAGGGGTCATGGTATATTCATATGGTTTCCTTTAATCAAATTAAATTTAACCAATATAATTAAGATATATGTTAGGTTAGTTATGATATCATTTTTACCCTTAATTACCCTATTTACTATTATCAGTGGTAAATAAAAGTAAAAACATACTATTCAGAAAAAATTTATTTTCAACTTATTGAACAAAATTTTACTTTTAGATATGAACTGTGTATCTCATAATTTTGAAATTAAACTCACCGAAGTGGTAAAATTATGTTTTATACAAATTTTCAAATGCTCCTAGGAGGTTGGTAAAATAGGTTAAATAGTTTGATAAAATTTTATATATATAATATTATTATAAAATTACTCCAATGAATAACATTGAACATGTATATGTATTATGTATCTATTTTGACCTAAAAAAATTTAAAATTAAATAACATGTTATTGATATAAAAAGTCCATTATTACCAATAACGTAGTGTTTTTCACTATTCATCAAAAATTTAATGTTTTTAGAAAAATACAAAAAATTAACCCTAAGATAATTTTGATATTCTGAATCCAAATTTTATGTCCATATTTAATTATAGAATTTATAAAATTTTAAAATGATTACATTACTATTCATGATGACTATTTTCTTAGGTTGTGATATGTTAGAATCTCGATGTTGTGTACAATTCAAGATGATGAATTATTCAATGGGAAATGTACCATGGAAGCTTGGGGTGTGACATTCTTCCCTACTTCAAATAATTTATTCCTAAAAATTTCTATAATATTATAGAATAATTAGATTTAGTTGGTTCTTCATCACAAGTTCCTCTGGTTCCCACGTTGCCTCTCACGTCTTATGGTTTTTCTATAAAACATTTACCAGTCGAGTCATCTGGTTTCTCAACACTTATTCTCTTGAATCAGAAATTTTTGCAGGATCTTCACAATAAGATAGATTAGGTTCCAGTTCTATTTCCACATAGGTGAGTACATGCATTGGATCAAGCATGTATTTTCTCAACAGTGATACGTGGAACAAACGATGAACTTTGGAGAGACTTGGAGGCATTACCAAACGATATGCTACAACTCAAAATCATTATAGAATTTTGAAAGGTCCATAGTATCTATGACTGAATTAACCCTTATTATTGAATCTTATAACACACATCCATGGAGATATCTTCAAGAAAACATGGTCTCCTACATGAATTTCCAAATCATTCCTTCAGTTTTCGACATAGATCTTTGGCTATCTTTGGGATGCTTTGATGTGGGTTTGGATAACCTCTACCTTTTACATTGTTTCATCAATAAGTTCTAGGCCTACATGTTTTCTTTCACCATCATCATCCCAACAAGTTGGTGTGCAACATCTCTTTCCACATAACGCTTCATATAGTTCTATCTGAATAATAGAATGGAATCTACTGTTATAGGAATATTCTACCAGAGGTAAATATTTATACCACATACCTTTAAAGTCGTGTGAAAATGATCCAAACATGTCTGTTAAGGTTTGAATAGTCCATTCTGAATGTCCATCTATTTTAGGGTGGTTGGTAGTGCTCAAACAAAATTCAATATCCAGGGATATCAGAATACTTTTTCAGAATCTTGATGTAAAATGGGGTTCATGATTAGAAACCATCAATAAGTGTACTCCATGATGTCTTACAACATTATTAATATATAGTCTTGCTGGATGTTCAAGTGGTAAATCATCTCTTATAGTAAAAAAATGTGCTGAAATTGTAAGAAGATCAATAATGACCTATATTGTATCATTGATTTTAAGAGTCTTTGGTATCCCCACAACAAAGTCCATCATAATATTATCTCATTTCCAATCAGGTATAGGAAGAGGTTGCATGACTTCTCCTGGTCGTTTCCTTCCAGCATTCACTTGTTGAAAAACCATACCTCTTGACACAAAATCTGCAATCTCCCACTTCATGTTGTCCAACCAAAAATGTTCCTTCCAATCATTATATATCATATTGCTACCCGGGTGTACAAAGAAATTAGAGTTATGAGCATCATCTAACAATTCCCCTTTTATATCCGGTATGTTGGCAACACAAAGTATCTTCCCAAATTTTAAAATCCCATCTTAAATATGAAGTCACTCAATCTCCCATCATTCACAACATTAATCTTATATTGAAACTCCACATCATCAGCCTGAGAATTTTTTATCCTTTCCAGTAAATATGGTTTGGAAACAATTTGAAAAAGTATTTTTGTTTCACCATCCATAATTATTCCCATATCCCTTTTCACTAGATCCCTGAAAATAGGATCCCTTTCAAAACTCATCTTGTTCAAAACTCCATGACACTTTATGCTAAAAGAATCTTCCACATTATTTTCCTTCCCTGGGTGGCAGTGTGTTGTGCAATCATAATCTTTGATGAGTTGAAGGCATCGCTGCCTCTTGTTGAGTTTTTTTGAGAAAATATACTTCCAACTCTAGTGATCATTATGAATCACACATTTCTCATCATAGAGGAAGTGTCTCTATATTTTCATAGTGATAATTACAACTACTATCTCATGATAATTATTAGGATAGTTTTTTCTCATGAAATTTAGCTTTCATGATGCATATGAAAAGACTCTATCAGTCTACATAAGGTCACAACCAAGTCCTTTCTTCGATGCACCACAATAAATAACCAACTCAACGTTCCTAGATGGTAGATTCACAATAAGAGAAATGACTAACCTTATATTCAGTTATTCAAAACATTCTTCACACTATTTCCAAAAACAATTAACCCATTAACATGTGAACTAGGTTAATGGGTTAGCCAGTCAAAAAAATGATGGACAAAAGGCCAATAATAACCTTCGAAACCAATAAAATAGTGTACCTCAGTTATACAAGTCAGTACTAGACATTCTTGGATTACCTTGGCCGTTGAAGGGTCAACATATATTCCATCCATAGAGATAATATTGATAGGAAACGAATTCTCTTGATGCCATAATTCAAACGTGCTAAACATCCCATATAATTTAATTCTTCAGAGGGTTATCAGAATGGTGCCCAATAGATTTCCATGATCTTCATAGCTTTTTTATTATACATGGATATCTTGAATAAATATAACTACAAAGTCTTCAAGATATTACATTAAAACTATATTCATTAGATCCATAAAAACATAGTGTGCATTAGTAAGCCTAAAAGGATTTACTGTAAACTCATAATGATTGCAACTGGTTCGAAATTAACTTTTTTGAATGTATTCCATCTTCACACAGAACTGATGATATCCAGATCGAAGGTCATTGTTTGAAAAATATTGAGGTCCATGAATTTGGTCAAATAAATCATCAATGGATGTTTGGGGATACATGTTCTTTATTTTTATAGCATTTATCTACCTATAGTCAATGCACAACCTCATTGATCATTCCTTATTCTTAATAAAAAGGATTTGGGCTCCCCTTGGAGAAACACTAGGGAGAATAAATCCCTTATTACTCAATTCCTCTAGTTGCTTCTTTATTTCCACTAATTCCAAAGTGGCAATTCTATAAGGTGTATTCGATATGGGCCTTGAAATAGGAGTTAAATGAAGGGAAAACTCAATTTCTCATCCTAGAGGATGTGTCTGTAAATCCCCCATAAACACATCAACATATTCTTTCACTATAGGTACATCCTCTATTCGAAAATTATTTCCCCCCCCCCCATAATTATTTATTCTCATCCTCCCCAATAATTGAATTTAGTAGAGCTACTGGGTGTGGATCTTGAAAAGAAGCAAGTGGTAACATTTTTTCTCTAAAGATAATGTACACTTTATCATCATCAATAATTGTAACCTCCTTCTTCTTACAATAAATTTTCACATCATGGTCCTAAATCCAATCCAAACCAAGGATTATTTCAAATTCAATCAGGGTTATACTGATGAGATCAGGAGATAAAGAAAATTTATATGCCCTAATGGGAACTAATTCACATAAATTTGTTTCGAGGATACTTTCATTAGGGTTTTAATGACAACTCATTTGTTAAATAAAATTGAAAATATCTAATTTCTTTTGCAAACTGGAAAGATATGAAATGATATTATGATTCAAAATCAAATAAATCATTGGCTAAACTTGAGGAAACCATTAAATTACCTGCCACCTCGTCTTTTAGAGCTTCAACCTCAGCAGTAGTGATCTCATAAGTTTGTCCTTACTCCCTTGACCTTTTCTAAAGTATGGTCCCTTGGCTTATAAGAAATTCATTTTCATAATTCCCCTTTTATCTACAATTGTATCATTCAACATTGATAGCCTCTTTCTTACCCTTGTAATCACGAGCTTGGTGGCCTTTTTCACCACACTTGTGATAGACTCCCATTCCCTTGAGGAAAGTACTCAGGTGATTCTTCCCACATTTAATATAGGAGGGATATTCAACTTTTACCTTCCTCCACTTATTTATATTTCCAGATCATTCAATATATCTATTATACTCCTTATTTGGTTTAATGTTATAATACATAAAGAATTCCTTTTCTGACTTCATAGCACATAAAAATATATATTAGTATAATGTGAAGGAAAGTGAGGCTAATGATCAATAGAGAAATGCTTTTAGCCAATCAAAGAATCAATCAATCTTACTCCTTGGGTTAAGTATATAATCTACTATAGGCCAAGATAACCATTTATTGTAAGGCTCATATTATGTGAAATTTTCATCCACTTTTTGCCTCTAACTCAGAAATCATCTTTCCATATCATCTCGATGGTCACGAGGAATGTATTTTTCCATTAAAATATATTTAAATGCCCCCTATTCCATATTTTAAACTTCATCACCTTCCATTATGTTTTGAATAAATGACCACCATTGATCTACATCTCCCATGATGTGATAAACTTCCAGAACAAATTTTCCCTTTTTCTAATCCCTAAAGCATCAAATATTTTCTCTAAGGAATTTATCCATAGCTCAGCTGTTAATGGGTTTGCGATCCCATTGAATGTTGGCGGTTTTTTCCTCAGGAGGCGATCTAACATTGATCCTCCACGTTGTGGATCAGGGTTCTCTATATGGGTGAGGTTATTATTTATAACCTGAGTGAGTTGTCCTAGTACGGTGATAAGTTGATCAGCACCAGTTTCTTCACCATCTCCAATATAATTTTCTTGATTTGGAGGTAAATCCCTACATTTATTTCTTAAATTTATACAGTTTCCATTCCTTCCACTAGGAACCATTTCTAATCAATGGAATACAATAGATTAATTTATGAATCACAGTACATAATTCCAATATTGTAAAATGATTAACATAAAGTGAACAGTTTATCGATATAATCCATAATCATAATTTTTTTGAGGACGTATATAATCATTATCCCTTCATAATGGTTTTTAATTAAAATGAGAATTATCAAAAGCATATCCCATGGGAGTGTTGTAACCAAGGGTGAAGTAAGGCCCGTTATCGTGAACTAGTTCCCATTCGAGCCAATCACTAAGCGGTGTTTTCAGGAATTACCCCTGGTACATCTGTGCTAGAGCCACCTCTATATGCAGGTATACATAAAGGGATTTATTTATTGGAATACTCGCAAAATATCTACATTATAAAAATTCTTGGAAGTTCATCTATGCTAATTTTTAAATTCTATCACAGGTAATATTCTCTAATCAGAGGTTTTCTTAATCAATCTTACTAGGTTTGTACTAAACTTTCCCTGATACCAATTATAATTAATTGACCCCATTTACCCAGAGTCGGTACGTAATTACATGACATTAGCCTGATCACAAGGGATAAAATCTTGAAAGGATGATCAGTTTAGTAGCCTCGAAAGTACTCGATACATTCATAAATTTAACATTACATAATAAAATTAAAAAATAAAAAAAATATTCTTTATATCCCACTCTCATATCCCTTATACTATCACTGATGGTTAGTCATAATATACTTCTTCGCATCATATAAAAAATAAAGCATATAATTGGGTGAGCTCAGATGCTCAGTAAGGATAACACTATAGCAGTAACTTTCATAAATAAAAATAACCATATAAGGAAATGTAAGACCAAAACAAAATCATTCTAAACCAGAAAATCCGCATAATATGGAGAAGATAAAATCAAATAATGCCATTTACTTATTCAAATGGATATTCTAATAGTCAAATAATCACAAGCAATATCAATAGCCTCATTCATAATGATGGAATGCATAATGCCAGACTTCATAACCACATAGTCTAGGCCTTATTCCAAGACTACAAATAATATTTTTTCAAGGCATTATGCCAAGTAACTATTTTTTCTAACAAGACATATCGATGCATCTAAGAGAAATAGAGAGCTTCACCTATCACATTCTAAGTCCAAATCATTCCTCATATGAAATGTTTTAAACATAACATAAACATTCGTAATAAAAATAGAATATGAAATGTCAATACATTTTCCATAAACCATGAATGGTATAAAAATAACACATCCACAGTCTAACATATGAGAAAAAAATAAATACAATTTGGATGTTGGGTATCATAATAAATAAACTTAAAATAAATTCACATCCATCAAAAGATGTTGACATAGATGAATTGAAAACATTTTTAAGAGAAATATATCTTTTTATTTTGAAATAATTTAAATGTCATATAATTATAAAATGAAACTTTTATTTTGAATAAATTATTATAATGTTGAAAGGGAAACATTGATGATGTTATAATGGTGTAAAATATATGCACCCGCCATAGAAGTTAAAAAAAATTCTTACCTAAAATTTGGTGAAAAGGTCATAGGGTTCCTTGTTTGGAAAACAATAGAAACATTCCATTAAAATCAATTAATAAAAAGCTCGAAAAGTTTATATAAGACTTTAACCCATAGTCTAGTAAATATTAAAAATGTTTTGGAATTCATATTTATGAATCTTGTATTTGTATGATAAAGAGGTCCCAGTAGTTTCTTATGTAAAAACAATCTCAGATAATAAATAGATTGTCAAATTAACCCTTACCTTTTACTTTTCTATTGTCGAGCATAGGTTGAACTCATGTATAATGGTTGACAAATAGTTATTAAACTATTTAATAACCATATACATTAATTTTATATCATATATCATCTTTTCATATTGATTTGTTAATGATATTTCAATAGTATCATCGTTTCAGGTGTTAACTGATTCGTTTTCCTTTTACATTCTTGGTTATGTAAGACTTTTTTTATGTATTTTATGTGTATGAATAATATGTAGATTGATATTATCTTTATAAAAATTGGTTTTAATAATAAAATTAAAATTAATCTTGAATTATTACTATGGGGAAATAATCTCATTGTGTTTATGGAGATAGTAATCCAGGCGTACGCACTAGAGACAATGTCATTTTTTTGATATTGAAATTGTAAATAAATGGATATTATGTCATATATAAAGAATCATTATCATGTTATATGTATTGTATACATCATTTATACTAATTATTATACCCATACCAGTGACAAAGTTTTTGAAAAACAATCTAGACCACGACATGGAGACAGTAATCCGTACGTACGCACGTGTGGTGACTTTGTTATTAATAGGATGGATAGAATAATGAATATGGTTGTACCATTTTCATAAAAACATCAAAATATATATAATACACTGGATTAATTATTTTATAATATAAACAAAAAATAATGAAGAAGTGGATGAAGAAAAGAACTAGAATGAGGTGATGAAATATTTTCCTCTTCTTCAGGTTCTTTCTTTTTATTTGATCAAACAGGTTCTATAGGTTGGATTTATCACTAAATGAAAGCCTCTAGGATGAAGGTAGGATAGTTTGGAGGATATTTGTGCAGGTTTTGTTCGAGCCAAATGGATTTGATGGTTTGAATTCGAGAGAAGGTGAAGTTAACATTTATAAGAGAGGTGAGGGTCACTTTAAGAAAAGTTTGAAATATTATTTTATAAAAAATTAATTTTCGGTTCCTAATGGCTCCAAAATGAATTATTAAAACATTGAGGTTGTTATGGGTCTAAATACTATAAAAAATTAGTTTTAGACTGGTTTTGGTTATCATATTAACCTTATCTTTTATATTTATCTCTTAGTTAAATAGTTTGACATCTATCATGTCTCTTTGTATTTTTATATTATATGGTTAATAAACAGTCTATAAACTTCCAAGGGAACATCATGTGGTTCATTAATGACATATATAATATTAATTAATACATTTTTCTTAAAATTATATTTCTAGAAATATAATAATAGTTAATAATATAATATTTGTTTTAAAAACACTTTATGTCCATTTTGACACTATTTGGTTTTTTTAATTCCTAACATCATTATTACATCTAATAATATTAATTTAATCAACCATAAATGTCATATTAACCTATAGAATTCATGTAAATCATTAAAATTCTCAAATTAGATTTATTTGGATATTTATAATATCAAATATTTTAATCTTCCATTAATAAGGTAATTACTGCATCATAATTGTGTCATAAATAAATTAAATTATTTAATATCTAAAAATTATTAATAAAATATCATTATTTTGTAAATCATTTTATCTTTCTAATGAATATTTATAGTATATCTTATTTTATGTATAACAATATATTAAAATAGTTTTGTTATTAAACATTGATTTTAACTCTTTTAACTCTTCTTTAAATAAAATAATTATAAATGTCCAAATCTAATCCAAGTGGACCAAAGGGGGTCATATTTTATTGATAAATTTTTTTTCTAATTAAACATATCTAATAGAATTAGGACATCAGTTAGGGTAATTAGGATATCATTTTTATTCTTAATTACACAATTTACTTTTAACCGTGGTAAGTAAAAGTAAAATGAAACTATTCCCTGAAAAATTATTATCATATTATTAAACCACATTTTTCTTCCTGATATTAACTGTTTCTCTTTTATTTTTTAAAATAATCCCACAAAAATGGTAAAATTATGTTTTATAAAAATTTTCAAATGCACTTAGATGTTTGGTAAAAGACGGTAAATAGTTCAACAACATTTTATATATGTAAACATATTATAAAATGGCTCCAATAAATTACGTTGAACATATATATGTATTATATATATATATTTACATAAAATAAATTAACATTAAATAACTAATTATTTCAATAAAAATTTGGGTTTAACCAATAACGCAGTGATTTTTCACTATACATCAAAAATTGAAAGTTTTCAGAAAAAATAAAAAAAATTCACCTTAAAATAATTTTGAAATTCCGAATCAAAAAATACAGTCCAAATTAAATGATAAAATTTATAAAATTTGAAAAATTGGGTATTAATATTCATAAAGACTAGTTTGATTGGTTGCACTGTGTTAGAATCTCGAATTTTCGTACAATACAAGCTATTGCATTATTCAAAGGGAATAATACTGTGGAAGATTGGGGTGTTACATAGTAAGTGGGTAGAGGTGGTTTCATTTTATAAGAGGGGGGATGGAACTTTATAAATATCTTGAAATGTTAATTTATTATAAATTGATTTTCAGTTTATAATGGTCCCAAATATATTTATTTAAAACATAAGATGTTTATGGTTCTAAATCCACTAAACCAATAAAATTATCATTTGTTTTGATTGTATTGTAAATCTTATCATTATGATTTATCATTATTTAATCTATTTAATTTTATTTGTGGTAATTAAATTTTAAATATTAAATGGTTATATATATTTACTCATGTGTTGTCAATTGTCCATAATTGGTTATATCAGGACATTTTAGACCATATAATTTTCAAATTGCAATTTTTAAAAATATTTTGGATTTTTAATAAATTTAATACTATGTTAATTTTTTATAAAATATAAATTCGTTTAATTTTAACTGGATTTATATATTTGACTATAAAAAAATCCACATATAAGCTAAAATTCAACCAAAATATTTAATACAATCCTAACATGTCATTAGAACCTATAAAATTAGTGGAGAACAATAATTAGTTCAAATTATATTTATTTCAATATTCCTAAAACCATTTATTGGATATTTATATAAATAAATTATTTTCTACATCTATATTATTTCATCATTAATGATATTATTTACTGTCTAAAAATTTTAAATAAAAACAACTGACGTAGATAATTTCTTTTTCAATCTAGATACTATTTATGTTATATGTTTTATGAAGTTTACCAATATATTAATATTATTATACTTATAATATACAAGATTGTGGCATGTTATCACTTTCTTTTGATTTAATTATAATTACATTACTTTCGTGGGAAAAAGTCTATTAAATGAATCAATTCTACACCTTACATGATATTTGTTGACATTAATTTATAAAATAGTATTTTTCAGGTCTATAGTTAATTTTATTATCTTTATCATTTTATTTCTTACACTAATTTACCTGATCTACCATTATCTGTGGTAAATAAAAATTATCGTAGTTACTATTAATAATATCCATAAAAATAAAAGTAACCTATTAAAACAATTTGGAAAAAATAAATAAAAATATGGAATCCATTTTTCAAAATTCAAAACAAAAAAGTAGATTCAAGTAATTTAAAATTAATTCTTGTTTTCAAAACTAGAATGTCAGTTTTTAAGAAGAAACAACTATCAAAAGATTAACATTGTTTATGTCCAATTTAAATATTAAATTACATATAATTACCAAAATTGGATTAAATGATAAAAATATAATTAAATTACACATTAAAATCAATTAAAAATATTATTTAACTATATAAATAAATTAGATGAAAATGTAGTTTTGAATTAAAATGTTGTATTTTTCACAATTCATTAAAAAATACAATTTATCAGAAAAATACCAAATAATATACTGATGTAAATTTTGATGTCCTGTATCCAATTAAGCATTTTATTTTTTAAAATATAATATATAAATGTATTAAATATAATATTTAAAATTTGTGCACCATCAAAAGGAGGAAAACTAATCTTTTTATATAATACATTTTTTTATATAAACAATTGAATTTTTTCTTATACCATGTTCTAGAAAATAAATAATTTTAATTTTAATTTTATACAAAATTAAAAATGTGGTTAATAATATTCATTATAGATATTTTATATCACATTAAATATAAATATTTTTATAATATATCATTGTTTAGTGAAACATAGTATTGAGTGCAAGCTATCGAGGAATGTCTCTATTGTGTATAATGAATTTCAAGTCAGTTCTCCATGTAGTGAAATCTTCCATTGGATTTATCTATAAAAAAATACTAGAATAGTTATTCTATTAATTGTTGAAAATCTATAATCAGTGTTTCATGAAATAAATTTTTTCAAATGAACTTGAAATTGTATGTAACCCAAGCCAAGTATAGTGATTCATATACTACAAGCTAATACTGTGTCCCATATAGCGCAAACAATAGTTTGTGTATTTTGAAACGCATGAAATCGAATAAAATAAATAATATCTCATAAAATATCAGGGTGGTATATTATACCACCATTAACATTATTTTCACTATAAAACGTTTTCAAGGTTAAAAAATTTATACAATTTGAAAGTTTCATTCATAGAATCCCAAATCATAAAAAAGAATAATAAAAATTCATTTAAAAAAGCATGTTAGAAATATAATGGTTATCCAAAGTAACTCATCATTGATTTACCACATATGAGAACATAGGATGAATGTGAAAACATGGATACAGAAGAAAAATATAACCATCATAATATGATAGATAGTGATTGAGAATAAGTTTTAGAGAAAGTTAACTAACAGAAAGCCAGAAGTATGCAATGATTCAAGGGACCATCATATTAATAAAATAATACGGTAATACGATATCATTTTTGGTTTCATGATCATTTTCAAAAAGATGATGAATGTTTTAATGAGGTGAAATACATATTTGATTTCAATATAATCTCACAATTGGTCATTCCATGAAGAATTTACACTTCGTGTCTTATTTAAATAAATTATATTGAATTTCTCATACTCGAAGTTTTAATATATCATTCTATATAATGACAGTTCATTCCATTTGTCCCAAAAAATGGTTATAATAGGTTATCAAATATGTATAATTCCAGCTACAATGAGATAATACATTAATATAACAAACTTCAACTAGAATATAACATACACTTTCCATAAATGGATACCATTACAATCATTCCAAGAAATATAAACCTTTAAAAATAGTTGAAGTAAATTGAATTAACATTTTTCTCCAATATATTATCTGGATTATATTGGTTTTCATATTCCAATAATGTAAATAACTTAATCATGTAGTATCGTGAAACACGGTAATAAAATTAATTAAAATAGATCCTTAGAGAAAACATGAATTTTTTCATAATTTACTATTTCCACACACTAAAAATACCAAAGAATCTATATACTCAAATCATGATTTGACATTGTCCTTATATCAGTCATGATCACCTTACAATAATCAAACATCTCTTTATCTCCATATCCCTTAATTATGCATATATCATGTGCATTATAAAAATATTTCCATCACTTTTCATTATTACTGGTACCATATAGTTATGGAAAACTTCAATGGACCAATAAAAAAATATTCCAATATTTATTAACACTATAAATGATATTCCACAACACTCTTTTGGAATCCCATTACATAAGCACTAAATCATTCCACTACATCATTATCATACTCTACATTGCTAATACTTTTAGCATGTGAATTATGTTTTTCTTTTTCCTTGAGAGGTTGTTGACATCCATCATCATTATCCCTTAGTGTATGGGATTATTTTTCATAATTCCCCTTTTCTTTTAACTTTAGCATTGATGTCTGGGTCATGCGTTCATTATAGTCTTTTATCTATTAAAATAATTAGAAACCATTTTTCCATTACATTGGCACTCAACTACTAGATAAAATTCTTTTTTGCACATTAGAAATTTTCTAGTCCCTTTAATAAAATATCCACCATGATTCTTTCCGCATATTGATCATATAGAAACATTCATATACTTTTCACCACTATTTGGAGATTTTACCTCAAACTTCATCTCTCGTTTCTTCTGAAAACCATGAGATTGATATGTCACAACATCTTACCTTTCTACCATGATATAAAAATTCACAATATCTTCATATATAATAAAGTATCTTATAAATAATTCCAATTATAGATTTGGTTTTATTCAACTAAAGAATTAATCAACATTACTTTCAGCATGGATGATAAAATTAGAAGCATAACTTGAAAGTCTTGTAAAATTATCCCCTTATGTACCAATGGATTCATCATCATTTTATTTAAGATCAAGGAAATCCTTTTCCATGTTTGTTTGAAGAATTTTAGGGATGAACATAATGAAAAATATGTTCTTGAAAACATCCCATTCCAGGGATTCAATTTCACCGTGCTACCTTGTATTCTTAATTAGAGTCCACCACTAGTCTGCTTCATCATCTAAACTATAAACAACCAAAATGTCTTGGTCACGATTCAAACACCAAAGGATTGAAAATATGTTTTCCATGGTACAGATCCATTTTTTCAGAAAATAGTGGACCAAATGTCCCACTGAATGAATTTGGACATTGCCTCATGAAGTACTCAATAGATTGTTGTTCCCTTCTATTCTCATTTAAATTTCCAAAATGATTCATAGATTGTGTAAGTATAATAATAAGATTTTACATTCCATATCCCATAAAATTTGGTTTTTAGGAGGAAACTCATTTCATTTTTCAGTGCATTGATAATTAACATGTTTCCTTTGAGTTCCAACCACTATCTAAATCCTAGAAATAATAACTTGATAGAAAAAAATCATACTAGGAAAATAACATAGTAAATGGTAGTACATTCAATATCTAACATATTAGGTATAATACTGGTTTATTCATGAATGTAACCCTAATTATAGGATTACAACCTATATTTATACTTAACCTAAAGGACATCCATTGACATACATTTTAAAAATATATAGGTATCTCACAAAATATTTCACATCGTATTTTCCAAAGGATGACTGAACCATTGCTCTGATAACAACACGTAATAACCATGAATGATGTACACAGATATTACATTTCATTTTAGGAATACATAATACATTACATATATATATTCTCAAAGTACTTATTACTGTAGTGTATTTTGAAACATGAAACATAATATTCTAACTTGGTGAAAGATCATCAACATCTCCTATAAAGATCTTCCCCAATTTTTTCCTACATAATACCATTATTTATATCCTCGGGAAAATAAAACATAAAAATGGTGATCTAAAATGATATGTAAGCGTAAAAATGGATAAAAAAACATAAACATAAGAATTTTAAATCATGATCATAATGTTTAAATATCAAAATATTTAGTTATGAAATAAATATATGCAGTATATAAGTCATGTTCCATAAAGTAACAATAACAATTATAAAATATCATTTGCATAAAACACGGGCCTTCGAGTCATGTATTGGGCATAATATGACTCTAGGACTTCAGGTCATGTATTGCGGGTCCGGCGCATCTTGTACATTGGGATTACGGGTCATGTATAAGTTTCCATTTGACACATAAATGGGGGATTATCCATAATAAAATAAAAAAGAAGGCATTTGGGCCATTCGCGGAACCTGGTTTATATGTAGTTCCAGCAATGTATTACTAAACTAGATTTTCTTGTCATTCCCTCCCTGTATTACAAAACCATATTCACCTTCCATTCCAGTAATGTCTATATCATGAGATATAAATATGTACCTAATGCATTGGTGTGAGATATATCTCCCACCCATCCCATAATAATATCATTCCTACATATCAGAAAAAAATTTAAAACAATCAACATAGTATAACCCATAGAATAAAATGGGTTTTTTGAACATCATTCCATAAAAATATAATACATATAGATTATCATTACATCTCTAACATAATAAAAAAATTATTATATTAGATATAAAAACATAACCCTATGTCATCTTATATGGATAATAATTTTGATAAGACCATTGATCATAATTATTGTGGAAAATATCCTTCCTTATTCAACGACATTTTCTTTTCTCAAAATTCCACCCAATTTTAAAAGAGAAGGATTTAGTTCAAAATAAACATTAAATTTTTTAATGAAATGTTCATGAAAATATAGAATTAATATGGATACAAATCCATCAATTCCATACATGTAAAAAAATTCTTCTTGTAATCATGTTGGAAAAGTCAAAAGGTACCTCATATAGAAATGAAAGAAATATTCCTTCAATACCATTTAATAAAAATTTACCAATGAGTAAAATTCACATTAATATTTTTTATATTTATTGAAATAATGTTAAATATTTATGATATATGGACTTGAATGATAAATATTCTGTATGAAATACTTGAGAATAAATAATATCAGTTAAAAATGATATTGTAATGTTATCCATTTCCATAGGCCTGATTTCATCAGTATGTGGACAGAACTCCTGTATAGTGTGTCTAATGACGATATAAACTTTAAAAGAACCATATTTATATGTATTATATCTGATATTATTTAATAATTAATTTATATTACCCATTCATTTATCAATTCCATGATAAAACAACATTTTGGGTAATAATAATTTTATTTATCAAATGTGTTTAACTTGACATTCCTTGTATTATTATTTAGATCATTATTTAAATACTTAAAAAAGGTAAAAAATGATATATATCATATATATTAATTTTATAAATATATATAATAGTTAATTAAATAAAATGGTACACACCATTCATTGAGAGAGCAGGTTTTTTGTATGCGTGAAAAATATTTACATTTCATTATTAAATTCAATGGAAGCATGTAGATGACATATATATTTACATAAATCCTGTATAATTATTATTCCATATATTACATGATTATTTATTATACATACATTATAATCATTCTTTAATGGATAATGTAGAGAATGAATCTCATCGCATTGTGGTGATAGCATGCCTTTTTTACACACGAGCGACGATATCATTCACTTAATGGTTAAATTTTATTGAATTAGATGGTATTTTAATTAAAAATAATAATTATCCTGTTATATTAATTATTTAAATCCATTATACTAATCATTATACCCATTCAAATTATTTACTGTTGAATAAAAAATTACTCCATGACATGGATATGGTAAATTGTATGTACACGTGCATGTTGATATTGTTATTCATGAGATGGATAAAAAGACATATAATTTTTTCCTATAATTATAATAAATTATCATAATGTATAATGTACTGAATTTATTACATTATTATGACAAAATCATAAGAAGATGATGTAGAAAAATAAAATAATTCTGAAAGAGACGATAAAAAAATTGCATCATTTTCGAGTCTCTCCTTTTGATTTTCACAAAAGTAATCACTTGGATAGAATTATTCCCAATGTGTGGAATCTAAGAGGAAGGAAGGGATTTTGGAAGCTTATTTGAGAAGATTTTGGAATAGAAAATGTGGTTTAAAGGTGAGAGTAAAGTAGTTAGAGTTGGTGGCCTTTTATAAGAGGGAGTAGGGGATCTTTAGGAAAGTCTTGAAATATTAATTGATTACAAATTTATTTTCAGTTTTTAATAGTACCAAACTCATTTATTTCAAATATACGATGAGTATGGGTCTAAATCCTTTCAACCAATAAAATTTAGGGATGTTTTCAATTTATTTAAAATCTTATCATTATGATTTATCCTTATTTAATCTATTTATTTTTATTTATGTTAATAAAATTATAAATATTATATGATAATAAATATTTTTATATGTGAGGTAAATTGTACAAAATCGATTACATTATAAAATATTAGACCATATAATTTCCACATTGTAATTTTTCAATATTTTTATAATTTTTAATTAATTTAAAAATATGCTATTTGTTATAAAATATTAATTACGTTAATTTCAACGATATTAATTTATTTGACCTTAAATAAACTCCACATAGAAGATAAATAAGAACCCAAATATTTAATTCAATCATAAAATATCATATTCAACTATAAAATTCTTTTATGTGATTTATTAGTTTATATAATAGTTATTTTAATATTATTAATTCAATTTATTTGATATTTCCATCATTAAAATAATTTATACTTCAATATTGTTTAATAATTATTGATAATAATTTAATCTCTAAAAATTATATATATATTCAGATGATGTATATAATTTTATTATCTTTCTGAATACTATATATTTTCAATGTTTTTTGAAGCCTATACAGTTATTATATTTATTATACTTATATGATACCTGGGAGTGACATGTTGTCAATTTCATTTGTTTAAATTATAATTACATCACATTTAGGGAAAAAATCCATTAAATTAATCAATTCCTACAATTATGTTATATTTGTCTGCATTAATTCATTCAATATGTATTTTTATATGTCTTAGAGTAATTTTATTATCTTTATTATATTGTTTGTAACCCTAATTTAACTGATTTACAATTATCTATGGTAAATATAAATTATCGTAGTTACTATTCAAAATATCCAAAAATAAAATTATCCTATTAAAATTAATTTGAAAAATTAATACCAAATACTGAATCCATGTTTCAATATTTCAAAAACTATAGTTACATTAATTAATTTTAAAATAATTTCTACTGTAAAAACCTCAACACTGGTTTTCAAGAAGTACAAACAATTAAAAGATTGATAAGTGTTTATGTCCAATTTAAATGTTAAGCTAATTTTAATCATAAAATTGTATTAATTGATTAAAATATAATACAATTACACAAAAATACAGAGTTAAAAAATATTTAAATATATAAATAATTTTGATGAAAAGGTAGTTTGAATAAAAATGTAGCATTTTTCAATATTCATTAAAATACCCAAAATTAAAAAACAGTAAATTTTTATGTTCATCTTTCAAAAGAGTCATATATTTTTTCAAATATAATATATAAAATTTTTAAAAAATAGTTTTAAAATTTTTGTGACATCAAAAGATGGAATAAATGTATTTTTTGAATAAAATTTCATTAATCTGAACAATCGATTTTTTTCTTAAATCATGTTCTAGAAATTACACAAGAATAAATTTAATGTAACATAAAATAAATAATTTTTTTTATACTATTAATAATAGCTATTTTTTGTCCTATTAAATAGTAATATTTTCAAAATATATCTTTATTTAGTGAAACACTTAATTTCATACAAGCCAAGCTATCGAAGAAAGTAGATCTTGCATGTAATGTAATTCAAGTCAGCGTTGCATGTACTGAAAGATTCATTTGGTGTTACATATAACATAATCATAACATATTTACATTATACATTTAAAAAAATCTATACTCAGTGTTGCGTGAATTGAATTCAATAAAATATCTTTAAATTTTTTGTAACACAAGACATGTATAGTATTTCATATATTACAGGTAAATACGGTGTTGAGTATAGTAAAAACTAATATTGTTGTAGCATACCACACATGGAATCAATGAAATTTAAAAAAAATATTTCTCAAAATATCGTGGTTTTATTACATTGACCACGTCTATCACATAGCAGGAACCAACATTGAGGGCCTCCCTTCGAGATATCTCCCTATAGATTTTTTTCAAATTTGATATTATTCAATATATTGAGATCAAAAGCATCAATAAAAACTGTATAATTAAAAAATATATATTAAATTATACTAAAAATTACAAAATCATCTATAAAATTCTTTTATTACATTAATTGTCTCAAAATATATTTTTATATATTTTTATTATGATTTAATTAATTTTACATTTAATTTGATTATTATCGCATCATTATTTTTTAAGAATTTAAGGTAATAATTTCTTCTATAAAATTTAAAAAATAAATTACCATGATGAAGGTAAATTTTTTATCATTAAATTTTTTTATGGTTGATCATATACTATTGAGATACTAATTTTTCTTACATGATTGTTAAATTATTTTAAGGACAAACAACCTAATAGATATTCAAATCCATAATCCAAAGGTTCTATGTCATCACAATTTTATGATCATATGTAACTAGTAAATAATTAAAAATGTAAATGTATATAAAAACGTCTACTTTATCCTTCTAAAGCTCACATTTTCTTTAGTACATGTATTCACCTGAGGATATACATCAAAAGAAAGTGTGAGCTAAATACATAATAAGAGGTAAAATAAGAGATGTGAATCAATATAGAATTTTTGAACATAATTCTCATTATCATAATAAAATAAATAAAATATAATTATATAAAACATGTGGGAAAATGGGATAAAGAAATTACATATTTAAATTTATGAAAATAAAACATTCTGACTTAGTGGTCAAATACCAGACATATTTGGGATCAAACATGCAATGTGGTCATGAATAAAATATGTGCATAAAAATAAATCAGAGTTGAGACAAAATGTAGAATCATGTTCATGAATAATAAAAATTATGCCATGAGATATATCACATTACCATTTATTTAGAGGGATATATAATTTCATGTCTATACGTCAGATCATAAAATTTTTCCTCATCATACATAACCCATATAAGGAATAAAAAATGTAATAAGTAAATAGGCCTTATAGAAGAGTGGGTTTTATATCAATTTTCTAATGAATAAATTCATGAATATAATTTTAGGTTACCAAATGAGAAAGGTAAAAATATATTGGTCATATAAATCATCATTATTGAGGTAATAAGTAACAACCTCAAGATGAGTGGATATATGTATTGGAAAGAAGACATCATTTGGAAAATCATTATATTTAACATAAAACCAATTAGAAACATGTATATCCCTTAAACATAAATGGGATAACAATAGAAATATATTTATGGAACAATAATTTAATATCCAAAATAAAATTTGTCTTGAAAGAGGAATAACCCAACAGAAGGGAGTTGTGTAAGATTATCCTCCTTCCATCTCACCATATAAGTTTTGAACATGAACTTCATATCTTTGAAAATAAAACTAAATTTATTTATTAAATAATTATGAATCTATTAAATATTTATTTTATTTATTTTAATTTTATGATGTTCGTTTTTGTCCATTTTGATGCTTTAATGTTCTCAATATCAATGTTTGGGGAGACTTTGATTTACTGGTTTCATAGAAGTTTTACTTGTATATAAATATGGATGTTATTGTAAAAGAGAATAATACTGTAAAAGTAAAATTATGTGTTATCAATTAACATAAAAAATTTTATATTATCTAATATATCATCTTTTATGGGGTGAGTATGATTCATCTGATAAAACATTCATGATAATTTTTTTTGGTCTTTGGTGGTTTTTCCATCCAACATGAAATATTTCATTTTATTAAAAAATATGTGTGTAAATTAGTTCTAGAACATTAATATTGATATAATATTCATATTAAAACTTGGTTTTAACATAGGAATGGTGTTATGAACTACCATGTACGCTATAATGGAAAATTAAAATTCTTCATCCATGAAATTGTTGAGTTGATAGATCACAGATGATGTTTTAAAATTTAGAGTATATAGAATAGAGAATAGATTTGATGATTGAAATTACACTAACATAAATAAAATTAATGGATATATATGATATATGTGTTATAACTCCGCTATAGATTGGAGAGGATCATTGTGTATCTAAAAAATATTTACTATAAAAACAATGAGGATTTTACCTCTTAAATATATTCTCTTTAAGAACCTCTTTATAGAGGTTCAGTGTAAGTAGCCTAAATTTTCTGGAGATGTAATAGTCTTATTTTTAGGTTTTTTATATCATTGTTTTGACTATAATTTTTTGTTTTATTGTTGTTTTTGGGTGATAATTTGGAAATTTTTATAGGAATAACTGTAGTACATGGATGGTGAAAGGTTTTCCAATATGTGCACCGTGACCTAGAAAAATATGAAACCCTATATACAGAGAGTATTCACAGATGGTGGATAATATATCAAATTTCTTTTCCATATTGTAGAAATTGTACAACCCTAGACGGGCCCCACAATTAAGATGCATGGTATGGAAAAAATGTTCCATATCCTAAGAAATCGTGTTCATGTTTTTAGTTACTCGGGAAATTGGATTTTAAAATACACAAACACCAATATTATCCCTAAATAGATCTCAAATCCTTCATTAATGATTAGTATTGTTTTTGGAGGCTCCCATATTGTTTCCATGGACTCCCAACATCAGTTTTTTGTAAATCGATGGGTAGATTGAATATATACACATATTTGGTCATTTGATGTCTTCTAGTTTATATCTCCCCCCTCTCCCTTTCAATCTCGTTTCATGATAAGAGAGGTCTGTATTATCTGCACTTAGAATGGGTTAGATCTAGGTTTAATAGATATTTTTTTCTATTAAATCATTGATCCTAGATTTGAATTATGTTATCATTCTTAGAATTATTTAGGATTATTCTACATTAATTGGGGATATATTTTTGTGAGGATTCATCATTATTTATGAGGTAGGTGTTCTATAATTCCAGACCCATGTCTTGAAATTTATTATGTGTTTGTAATCAAAGAATTTGGATTCCAAAATTTTCAGTTGGTTTTTCAATAATTTTATCTATTAATTTGTTGATTTAATGAATTAATGGATTCTTAAATAGTTGATTTCAAGATTACAGAGTCATAATGATTAATTGATTAATTAATTATCAAAATATCTAAATTATTGGATTTGGGGGATAATTAATCACTGAATTAATTATTGGAATAATGAAATGTGAATTGGGGATAATTAATTACTAACTTAATTGTCATAATATTGATATTATGAGATTATGGGGTATATTTAATCATTAATTAAATTATGGAAATTATTAATTATGAATTTGGGATAATTAATTGTGACCTCATCATCTAGATATTGAAATTGTGAGATTTTGGGGAATAATTAATTTTTGAGTTAATTTTTACAATTTGAATTATAAATATAAGGATATTGATATTGTTGAATTATATCAATTAGCTGTTGAATTAATTAAGGGATAATGGAATCTGGGTAGAATGAATTATGAGATAGAATAATTAAATGATGAATTGAATATGGGATATTATGATTTTTGTATTTTATAAATTAACATTTGAATTAATTAAGGTAGTATAACAACTGGGATGACTGAATTTTTTGTTGGAATAATTAATTGGTGAATTAATTTTTGTATATTTAGATTATTTAATTGTTTTAATTAATATTTCAATTTATTAACCAATTATTTAAATGATAATATTGAATTTTGAGTTAGAATAATTAATGAATGAATTAATTAATGGATATTGATATTTTTTCTCATATAAATTATTTATTATGTTAATTAATAGAGTTTATGTGATTAATTAATTATAGAATTATTAATTAAATAGAGGTGATTATTTAATTATTGAATTAATTAAATGTATAAGGTGAATATAAAATTTTGGGTTTTTATTAATTAAATGGTGAATTTATTGAAGGGATTGAATGTGATGAATTAACTGTGGAATTAATTAATGGAATTGACATGAACAATTAATTGGAGAATTAATTTATGGGATTTAATGTGAAAAATTATTATTGTATTAATTGATGGAATTAATGAGAACAATTAATTAGTGTATTAATGCATGGTATTGAATTCGATGAATTAATTGATGATCTAATTAGTACAATCGACATGAACAATAACTTCTTAATTTAATTTAAAGGATTGAATGCGACTAATTTATTGGTCGAATTAATTAATGGATTTTACATGAATAATTAATAGGTGAATTAAATAAAGTGATTTAATTTGATTATTTAATTTTATAATTAATTAAAAGAGATATTGTGATTGGAAATTGGAATAATTAATTTTGAATTAACTATTATGATATTATTATTAATAAATTATAATAATTTGTAATTATATTAATTATTGAGATATTGTTATCATGGAGTTTGGATAATTAATTTTGGAATTAGTTTTTGAGATATTGTGATTATGATGACAAGTCATAGTGGGGCCAATGCTACGACTCCCCAAACCTACCTTGAATAGGCCCAGAGCTGGTGACTAGGACTGAGTAGACATATCACTAACATCGGAGGAATTGACTTAGTACCTATACACCCACGTGCATTTCCCTGTAAAAAATCGAAAATGTATTGACAAGTAATAACCATAAACATGCACTACAATATAACCAACAACAGGAGGAAAATAGTTAACTTACTAAAAAGTAAATAGAGCAAAAAAACAAGACCACCAAAAAGAAAGTCTATAAACATGTTTCTAATACTCATCTATAGAAATCCATACCTAACCCAACCTAAAGGCATGGTACTCGGGTTATAATCTTATTCCATTGGGACACCATGGTTTGTTTGATCTACAAGGATCCATCTAGTCCTAGTCTTCCTTTGACACTTTGAATGTTTTATTTTCTGCCAAAGACAACACACTTGTTGGAAAATCACATGCAGGTGTGAGTGTAACAAAACTAAGTAGGACACCTTGAAACCACAAGGAACTAAATTAAGGAATTATATAGGTAGATATACAGATTTATATATCTAAATCATATAATAAGAATATTAAGATATAAGAAAACCAAGACGAATATTTGAGAGATAAGACACAACTACCACATACCAGAATGCATGATTCATATTGGTGATTCAAAAAAAACACTCATTCTAGATAACACACTCTTATATTTGATAGCCCAGCTGATGTCCATTCGAGAAGTATTGTTCATAGGGAAACACCATGAAAGAGAAATTCATATAGATCTAAAGAAATATACAATACATTAGATGATGATTGTAGACAGGGAAATGGGGTGATAACAAAAAATCAATATGGATTACCAAACTATGTATAGGATAGATGAGCAGTGTATTTGGTCATGTGAATATCTAAGACTGTACCTAGGTCACGAATAAGGAATAGAGGATTTGATTTGGACCTCCCAAGGGATTATAGCAACTCTATACTAGAGGTCCTACTGAAGGGATAATATTCTTATGAGTAGGAAATGATAGAAACAAAACTTTAGAGAATGATAAAGGGGATGAAACCTAATAAAATCCATCTAAGATAAAGTGGATTTGAGAATCAATTAACATATAAAAGAGATATTCCATAGTTACTAGTATTCACACTTTTTTGTACCCCTAGACCTCGGGTACTACATGTGTAAACGTCCCACGTCACTAGAAATATATCAAAATTTAAAACCCATCTTTGGACTCATAAGTAATGTCTCAAAAAAAGTGTTCCAAAACCATATAATGAGCATCAAATTGATTCCTAATGTGAAATTATGATCATTTTAGTAAACAAATATGACCCAGGTATGAACCAACCCGCTAGACCAGACCAGACCTACTTACCGATCCAACCTTACCTAGTCTGCTAGGCTTGACTTGACCTGGTATACTAGGCCTATTCTGTAACACCCCATTGGGCATGGTTTGACTTGGGCTAATGGGCTTCCAGGACTATCCCACTAGGCGCACAGGTGCGGCCCAGTTCCCTTATTCTAGACCACTTGTATTGCACCGCACTAGCCATCTATACTTACAAACTCAGCCCACCTAGCCTATGACTCAACCTGCATGGCCTCTCACTCTGCCTACCTGGCCTCCCGCTCTATCCCCCTATCCATTCTTACATCATGGAATATCTATGTCTCGCGATCCATAGGTGGTCTTCTACCATTCTTGTGCCACTCTGACCTCAGTGTCCTAAGATTCACACATTGTCCCACCACCATGTTTACTCGTCTCCACCGATGACTCCCACTGCACCACTGCCTATGACTATAATCACATCCAACTACCAATCCTCACAACCACACACTTCTAACATCCACCACACTGTTACCACTTCACCTCACCATACCACTACATCGAACCCACAATAATAGTATCCACTGTGGACCACTGAGGCACCTCAATTACACAAATTCCAAATAGTTGAAGATCCATGTTTATGGGGTCCTTATCTTTAAAGATCCATCCTATGACATCGATTATCCTCGAATATGGGGGGCTCATAATGCTCCGAGCCACTAGAAAATGTTGAGCATGGCCATGGGGGTCCAACAATGATGAATGTGAATAATGTAGGGTGAAAATTATAGGAACGCCCAAGGAATAGATATCAACCTTTGTTCGTGTCAGCATCGATTCATTCAAATTAGATGGATAAACTATTAGAAAAAATTCTGTCTATTTTAATACAAAAAATGACATGTCACACTTTTATTGTTTATAGAATTGATCAGTGATCATCCTAGATTATGAATGGGTGGAAAAATTATAAAAAAAACATCTTACATAGAGTTGGGATCAATCATTGACAAAGAACAGTTGTGTTGTTGTCATTGATGAGATCCGCACGCTCTATTAGCATGATGATCGAGGACCCTCTTGATATTTCATCTCTATTTCACAGAGGATTCCACTTCATTCCTCATAGTAATTCTAGGGTTTTGGTGATAACCCTAAATTTATAACAAGTCTTAATTTAAACCAATAATCACTACGTTGAATTAAAAAATATTTATTCAAATTATATCCAAAAAAATTCATACCACACCCATGCTTGCTAATGTAGGGCCTCACCAAGGAAAAAATAACTTATTTTAATGAAACGTTGCCTCATATTGCTAAACTGGGAGTAATTTATAATTTATTCAAAATTTTTAGGATAACCTAAAATGCATTCTTTTTAACGTTTAAGATTTTTCAAACATTTATTCTAGAAATAACTATTTTTAGAATCGTATACGGTCTTAGTTTTTAGTCTCAAAATAATTCAATATATTAATTATAATAATACATGGGAAAATCTAAGACACCACATTCTCCCCACTATAGGGATCTACATCCATGAAAAACAACATGGCCTCTCAATAGAAATGTGGGTACTGCACATGTATATGAGCCTCCCACTCCCAAGTTCTATCCTAGAGATTATCATGATTCCTTTAGACATTTATTATGGGAATCACTCACCCAATATAGATTCTCTCATATTCATCCTTGATCTCCACTATGTACTCATCAATAGTCACTTCATCCTCAATGTTCCACTCTCCCCAGTCGATGATGAGCGATAGGACATTCTTGTACCTCCTCAAATTTGACACTAATAGGACATCATGTACCCAATGCAACTATATGGGTATATCTAATTGATATGCTTTGTAGACCACTCGACGTATTATCTAAAATGGTACGATAGTCCTTGGACATAACTTTCCACCGCATCAAAATATCTTCAATCCCCATTGTGGTGAGACCTGAAGGAACACATGGCCCCCTTACCCAAACTCCAATGGACTCTATATTCTATCATTATACATATTCTTCTAGTACTGTGCAGTTTTCATCTCTTCCGAGACAATGCGAACCATCTTAGTAGTAGCTCACTCAAACTCTAGGACCATGAGTGCTGACTCTCATGGGTAACTTCCAAAAAGAATTGACCTGTAGAGTCATCCACACAGAGCCTCGAATGGTGCAATACCAATTGTGGAGTGTCAGCCATTTGTTATGATAAATCCGATTGTGGTAGGGTGCCTTCATAACTACAATCAAAGCCAAATATGAAAAACCGTAACTTGTTCTCTGGAACTAAAATGGTCATATACATATAGGAATATGTCTAGGGATTAAATGTTGTGCTCAATCATTACTGATCCCCAAATGCCTTCTGAAATCCCTTCCACAACTGAGCTATGAAATGAACACCAAAATCTGAAACAATTGTCGATGACACAATGTAAAGACAGTCTATTTCCTAAATGTAGAGGTTCCCCAGTATCTCCAAGAAAATATACAACCAAAAGGTTGGATTTTATCTGAATAGGTGATTCATTAAATTATCATCCGGCTGTTATCGTGTACTCTAGACATACGTGGTAATCCCATCAAAAATTTCATTGACATCTCATCGCACTTCCACTTTAGCTCCTCATGGAATTAAGTAGAACCATCTAGAACCTGGTGCTCATCCTTCATGTGCTAACAAGTGATGCATCATGAAATGAACTTTTCAACTACTTTATTCATCATTGACCACTATAACAAGCATTGAAGGTGTCATTACGTCTTTTATATGGGAGTATTCCTTTTTTATAACTGTGAACGAAGGTTCATGTAGTTGGCATCCACAAGATGTGACTCCCTAACTCACTATAAGAGGGGAGGTGGTAATATCATTGATTGAAGGTAATCGACCCCATCTCCATCCACATAAGATAATTTCAACGAGTCTTACTTCTCTAACTCCTCATACAGAAAATGAGAACTAGATCTCCTACTGAGAGAATCTTCAACCGTGTTCCCCTTCCAAGGAGTATAAATTATCACAAAATCACAATCCTGGCAGAACTCTAGACACCCCATCCTTCTAAATTTTAATCCATGAAAGATAATATATACAAGATAATTATTTGTTGTGAGAAGGTCATAAAATTCTCACCCATCAGTTAGTGCCTCCAAATCATCAATGCGAATACAAACACTACCTAATAATGATCATGGGTAATGTTATTCAACTCATGTGGTCTCCACTGGAACGAACCATAGGTAATTAAAACATAACTCTAAATAAAAACACAATCATGCATTGTTCCTAATGTACCATAGAACCCTTCATATTTGAAACCTTAATACAGAAATATATAGATTGGGGAACTCATTGAACTCTACCTCAACTGCTAATAATCCTATTGATACTTCTCCATGAAAAAAGGGGGCTTCCCATTTTGAGTCAAAGATATCATATGTGTTGATATCCTAGAGAACTAAAGGATGAATATTTGGTAATAGCCTTATATCCTAATGATGCTACACACATCTACCACACTCCTAGGTTTCACCTTTGATAACACCGCATAGACCTTTGATGGGTCCACTACCACTACATATGATTCGATAACATGTCCCAATAAAGTGGAACACCTTAATCTAGAACTGATAATATGAGAGGTTCCCATTAATCAGGTTCTTTGGAGTATGACTAGAACTATCCTTAGATGTCTCATTTGATCCTCCTTATGCATATAAAACACAAGGGTATCATTGATGATGAATACTAAGAAATATCAATGTTTGGATGGATGATCTGGTTCTTGATCCCCATGAACATTGATTGTGATTTTTCCACACTAATGAGAATCACCAAGTACTCATAATGACCATATCTGCATAAAAAATCCATATTAGGTATATCCTCATCACATATTCATATAATTTGTACCCAGATCAAAGGTCGGCCTTCGATAACAATCATTCCCCTCATAACTTATCAATGAGGACATCAATCCTTGTTAGTGGATAATTTTTCTTCAAGGTCACCAGGTTCAAGAGATTATAGTCCACACAAAACTTCAATCTCCCATATAGCTTTTTGGAAGAAAAAACTATTTCCACCTAGGGTGGAATACTTTGTATCACAATTCCATTCCTCTATAAATCCCACAACTGCACCCATAGCATAGGATGAACTCTAGGAGACATATGATATACTTGTGAGGATATCAGTACTGCCCCAAGGTGTTAATAGATGTCGAAGTTGATCATCTAGTGGGGAGATAATCCATGAACATATTAAAGTAAGATATCATCATACTCCACCACCACTACTGAGAACTGGAAACTCAAAACATCTATAGTTCTGAGGATCAATCTAGCCATGTGATGATTTATCAGATGCTCCATCCAATGCATGAATCCATTTGGTGATTCTTGGGTTTCTTTTTCACCATAAAATGAATATCGCATTCAATTAATTTAGACACAACACACCATTATAAATAAATAGTTAATCTAGGAATGTATCGATGATTACCAACCCATACTTAGAATGACATCATAATTCCTTAGCACTTCTACCATGAGGATCCAACTGAAACATTTGACTCCATGGGTATGTTCAAACTGTTAGAATAGATGCGTGATCATCGAGTCTCCTCTCATAGAACTCTCTAAGAATAAGGGTTGATTCTATGGTTCTAATAGAATTGTATGGTCTCTAAAAAGATATGTGGGATATAAATAATGACTAGAATATGTGTTTATCTGAATGAAAACTAATGTAGGAAATAAAAATACCATACCTCAAATCATTCGTGATTCCCCTGGGACATAAGCCCCAACATAAATATATTTTCCCTTCACCTTTCCCCCATCTACCTATGCCTCGTGTTTAAATCCAGGGGGTTGTGGTGGTAGCATGTAGACCCGTTGACAACCTTCTACTGCCCTCCCAAATCCTCTGCCACATATGCCACCTTACAGATCCATCTACTCGTACCTCTTTCCCCTGCCTCAATGGTCCATCCACTGTCACCCTTCTAGTATCAAGATAGGTCAAACAATATTGAGACAGATGTCTCATGTTTTCACATGAGTTTCAAGGCCTATCTCTAGGATAACTATATTAAACATGTGGACTATGAATTACAGATCTTCTATCTTGTGACATCATCATGGAATGTATCCTTTGTTTAGATCCCTGAGGCTATCATTCTCTCCATGTTGCAGTGGTCTCAACAATTCTACATCCTCTAAAAACTTTAAAATCATGTATCTACTTATCCCAAAAGACCTAGACAATGGAATCCCTATCAAGAACCCTATAATAAGTATTAATGATCATAGGGATAATACTAGCTCGGATGTCATCACGCATACCTCTTCCGAATATCTGAGTCTGGATGTACTGACACCTTAACGTATCCATCAAGTATCTAGAAAGGTTGGTGAACCTCAAAAAATTATCATATACTATCATACAAACCTGTTGAAGATGAAGAATCCCCTTCATACACACATCTCCCTACGTATATAGTTAGAACTACTCTCTAAAGAGACACTTGAACTCTTTACAAAAGAGCATCTATTGTTCATGAGTCTTAATAAACTGAATCCACCATAACCTCACTAAGCCATATAGAAGGCTCACTACCATGACCCCCATCTATTTTGATGGTTTCCGGTCTTGATAGAAAAATTGGGTCACCACCTCATGCTTGTCCCCAACCGCCTAAAGTTCGAGATCTTGTAAGTACATATGGGGTATATATCTCTGAATCTATGGAAGTGTTCTCATCATGTACTCCATGTATAATGGTACTGAATGTACGAAAATTAGCATAATAGGTGGTTTTATATATTTTCACCACATAGGGGTATCATCTATAAAATTGGTCCCCATATTGAAACATTGCCACTGAGGGGGTCATCCTCATGAATGAGCTATTGAATCCAAGATGGTATCTTTCATAGAGGAATCATGTAAGTAAAGAAGATGTATCATTGTCAATGAGTTTATATTGATATTAGACTCAATAATGACATGTAAATCACAACCCATACATATATGATTCACATTATTTTATTTTCCCTATAATCATTGTATCATGTACCAAGTGGAAAGGTATGTAATTAGGGTCTGGGTGTGTGGATACATCTTCCGTTGTACCAACACTGTAGTCCCTATCCTGAAATCTGAAATAAAAACAGTTAATACCACTTCATAGACCAATATTAATGAAATTATTTCCCATGGTAGAGCCAACCCATCCCCGTGGGGCATGCGTCACGACTCCCCAAGCCCTACTCTAATAGACATGAGGGTTTTTGACTATCACAGATTAGGCATATCACTGACATGAGAGGCATTTCATTAGTAAATTTATTCATTCACACACATCTCCATGCCCAAAATACTGAAATGTAAAAAAAATATGAAAAAAAAAAGCATGCATTCCACTATAATCCATAACCAGATTACAAAAGTGAAATGACTAGAATGTAAAAAGTGTCATAATACAAGACCAATAAAAAGTGATTCTATTAAAATGTTCATGAAACACTTCCATATAAAACCCTACCAGATCCAGCATGATGAAAAGGTACTCTAGCTATTGTCTAATGCCCTAGAAACACCATGGTTTTTATGATCTCAATAGTATTCTTCCAGTCATGTTCCCCCCCCCCCATAACCCTATCAAAATGTCACTAATCTTCACATGACACAACACATGTTGGAAAATACCATGTTTTGGTGAGTATCAATATAATCTGTAAGACAGCCCAAAACCACTAAGCAATACATGAAGTAAAGACACATTCAATTCTATATAAGTATATTTCTACCACATATAAATATAATATCCATATATACCCATTTAAAGACACATAGATTAGAGATAAACCAGAACTAACACATTCCTCCACAAGGGATTCAGGGAGAATACTCCAAAAAGAACTCATTAGTGAGAACAGAATCCTACATCTCATAGCTCTAGGAAATTCTATCCCAGAAGTACTATTCATCTAGAAATTCAATGAGAGAGATAAACAAATATATCAGAATAGAGATAAGATACATTTGATGAAAATCATTGCTTTTTCCATGTGGTGATTCCGAAAACTGAATCTTGATTTACTTGATACGTATAAAATAAATTCCAGGTGAATATGGTCATGTAAAAACCAAATAATATACCTAATTCATAAATAATGGAATGGGATGGAATAGGCCATATTGGGATAACAATGACGTACATGTATAATGTAAGGAGAAAAGCACAATAACTCCCAAGGAACAGACTTGGTCCTTTCTTCATGTTGTCCTGGATTATTTCTCATTGAAAGGATGACTAAAGAGAATCAATTCCATGTAATTTATTCTTAATTGTGACTTTTGAATCAATAATTTTCTAATTAATTGATCAATGTTCATCCTAGATTAAGAAAAATATGTAAAACCATAAAAAAAATATTAACTACTGTTTGGATTGAACATTGAGGAAGAATACCTCTGTTTCCATCGTTGACGAGATTCTCCAGCTACAATGGTGTAAAAATCCATGATAATCATGATCAGTAGTTTTGATTTTCTTAGAGGGTTCATCGCCATTCCTGAGAGAAATTACATGGTTATCATGATATCCCTAATTTTCTTGATAATTCTTATTTTAATTAAAACGTTGTCTCATCAAATAAAATTATGTTTATTGAGATATTTTTATTCTGGTTACTTCTATAAAACTAATTTTCAGAACTGACCAATACCTGCAAATGTTAGGACTTGACTAGGGTGAACACACTCCTCTACACACATCAGTGACCTCTTATGTTTGATCTATGCACCCATTTAGAGGTTATTCCACTTTCCCATGAATACCTCTCATGAGTTTAATTTATAGTTCAATATTTTAAAAACATTTATTATAGGAAAATTGGCCCTTGGAATTGCATGTCATCTTAGAGGCTGGTTTTGAAATAATTCATATAATATTTAAAACAATACAAAGAATATTCCATGACAATTTAATAATTATTTAATCAGGTTAATTAATTATTGAAATAGTGATTGAGAGATTCTGATTGATGAACAGGGATAATTAATTTTTGAATTGATTACTGTAACATTAAGACTATGATGTGATTAATTAGATGTTGAAATAATTAATAGGTTTTTTTGATTACTTATGTGTAAGTTAATTGAGATGTTTGATGTGATTGATTAATTGTTAAATTAATTAATGAAATATTTGTGATTAATAATGTATTAAATTGATTAATGATATAAAAATGATTATTTTGTTGCTCAACTAATAAATGGAATCCTTATGATTAATGAAATATTGAATTAATTATTGACATTAATGTGATTGATTAATTTTTGAATTAATTAATGGACTCATTGTGATAAATAACTTTTTGAATTAGTTGATGATTTTGAGGTGATTGATTAATTTTCTGGATACTTAATGGGTCGTTGTGATATATGGGACCTGAAATTATGTGTAGTAATAACCAAACTCATATGTGAAAATAGATAGTGGATGGTACCATTTTCAATAAAAATTTATTTAAAATGACTAATTATAATAATGGTATTTAGTCTTCTATTATTAAAAAATGAATGATAATAATGAAATTCAAATATGAAATATGAATATTAGTAAAGGAATTCACGAGTATTGTAAATATGAATGATAAAAATGGATTTTTAAATTATATGAAATATGAATGGTAACATTGGAATTCAATTATGAAATAAAAATTGTAATAGTGGAATTCAATCATTCATTATGAATTATGAATGGTTACAATGGCATTAAATTATGAATTATGAGTTGTAAAAAATTCATTAATATGTGATTTGGGTGTTATGGTGTCCATCTGAACCTAAGGGTTATATTGTAAAATAATCTTTAAATGAATAAATATAAACTATTTACATAATTGATTGTATTTATTATTTATAAAAAATAATACATTGTTTTCTAGATATTGTTTTAGACATCGTTGGTGGTGAGCTACTGAGTTATACTCACACCCTACTCAGGATTCTTGAATGGTACCTGAATAAATTTCATGTTTGATGGATAGTTTAAAGGAAAGAGACTTATAATGGATAGCTGAATTGGGGTGGTAATTTGATAAGGGAATCTGATGTGGTGCAAGACACTGTTTGGGATTTGTCAATATATTTAGTTTTTTGTCTTCAATTTGAATCTTGGAACAAATTTTTGTATGACATGTATATTGTCTATTGTTCTATGTAGTATTCATGGTATAGTCATCCTCATATACATGTTTATTAATATTATATTATATAATTTTTATTATTATTATGATATAGTATATTTTATTTTTAAAATGGATTTATTTTGATAAAGTGTGTTCTGTGTACTCAGGATTCATAGTAGACCCTCGCTACTCATTGATATCCTCTAGTGTGTGAGGAGGTGTGCTTGAGGTCATCTGGTGTGTCGTCTTGGGGAACTGGTGCATGGCCTCTATGTTGGGATGTTACATTAGTTTTGGACTCTTATTGAGACTGGTCTATATTGGATGAGGGTAATAGGATTGTGAATGTAATTGGGTAGATGTTATACCTTTTACAAGGCATGGAAGGTGCAAGGAGAAGAAATATTGAGGAGTGGTATTTATCAGCAAGGAGAGAAGTGATTTTTTATTATATAAATTAGTTTATTTTTTGGATCAATAATATCTTTAGTGGGGTTTACCAAGGCTAATTAAATAACTATGTAAGGTTATTTTAATATTATTGTTCATACATTAGCAGAACACCATCCAATACTCAAAAAATACATGTATTTAGCTTATATCATAAATTTATATATATCATTATTGACTAAAAATTATATTATTTTATGAAAATAAAATAAATTAATCTTATATATTTTATGATGGGTATATTTCAGAATTGAAATCCATTTTTTAAATGTAATTTTCTAAATATGATAAATTTAAATTTATAAAATCATAATTTATTTGTAAACTACCAATTTTAATATTATAATCAATTTTATGACACATTTAATATTAATTAAGGACTCATAAAATTAACTTATAATTAATATAAAACAACATATTAATTTATGGTTTTATTATTGGGAAATATATTTTCTATTAAATTATTATATTAATAATATTATTGTAAAAAAAAATTAAATTTTTTAACAACATTGGGACTATATATTTTTAAAACAATTATTTACATATACTATGGTATATTTATATCATATTTTAATTATATGTTGAAAAAAATTTAATTATACTTTTATAGGTGAATTTATTATTCTATTGGCATGATTACTATTCATAATAGTCATATTACTTTTCAAATGGGTAGTTTATTAATCCATTGGTATAGGTTACTTAATTTCACTAAATACCACATATTATATTCCTAATTTATGAGAATTTTGTTTTCACTAGGTTCTCAATATGATGTATGTATTTACTACTATATATAAAGTTATATGAAGGGGATCTCCGTAGATAAAATTTGATGCGGTCACATTCTTCTCGCATATTGAAATTCTATCCATGATAATTCTTTTTACATACTAAACTGAAAAATGGTGATGTTATTTCTCCTTAATCATATCCTCATGTTATTCCATGAAAACACAATGACAATGTGTGTTGTCTTTTTTTCATAGGAATGTGTCTCTAGTATTAGGGATCTATTTCATCTACTCTTTATATGGGAGTCCATTCTCTTATTGTAAAACCTACAGATCTAGAACATGAGAGGGTTCACATATGTACATCCTCAATAATGATACAAGAAATATGTCATGTACTTGAACCATATTTGGTGGATGAAAAATTCAACATGGCACCAGTCATATGTGATCTAGGACAACAAATTCAATAATGAACATTGGCCTAAAATTCTATTTATTTCCAAATCACACATCTCTCTTACATGGTTATATTTAATGTAAGAATTTGTATCTAATATCAAACATTAAGTACCCTCAATGGTTTTAGCATATCTATTTTACGATCTCCAGGAATATCTAATATTTTATTGGATGACATGAACCTTATTTGTCATCTCTTGTAGAAGATCACTTCAACACAATTTTTTTTCATAAACATCATCCTAATAGGATGGATTTCCACATCACTTCCCATATAGCAGTTCATACTGATCCATTTGAATACTACGTGTACCTTATTGTAAGATGGTAACTAATGGGAGATGTTTATCCCACCAAAAATTGGATTAAATTTAGTAGGCTCTTAGCATGTCCTCAAGCATCAGAATATTTAATTCAGATTGGACATTAGTTTCGGAGTGATAAGAAATGATGAAATTTAATACAATAGATAATGCGTGTTGATTACTTCCCTAGAATAATGATGTGTGACTTGGATCAGGATCTGAGATGATTGAATGTGGAACCCTATACAGCCTCATTTCATCCTTTAGATATATCATAATTTTCTTCTCAAGTGATAAATATTCCCAGATATAATTTAAGGGGTTGTTATGATGAGTTGATCCATCATATCTCAAATTTCATATCATTGTTTGGATTCTTAGATAGAGGAATGCAAATTTCCATAGGGATGTTTTTCCATTTCCACATGTGTATAATAAATGGTTTCCCCATCAATTTTGGTACTTCTATTTCTTCTTTTACATTATGATATACCAAAAACCACGAGATATACTCCCCAATCTCTTTATTCATGTTGTCCCACAAAAATTGTTCATGAATATTATGGTACATCAGTGTAATTCTAGGATACGTGGATAAAGAAAAGATCTTTTCCTTATCCATTATCTATTTATTTATCTCATGTGACAAAGGAACTCAAATTCTTGTACCAAACCTAATCAAACTGTAATCGTCAATGTTAAAATCACACTACTACCCTTACATTTCTGATTACACATTATTTTGTAGATTTGGATCATTCCTTTGTTCCACATAGAAAATATCAAAGATAGATGGTTGGGAAATCATTGTGATGAGGTAGCATGTATTCCATTCTATTATGATTTGCAGAACAATACACTACAATTCTATGAAGAAATGGTCCTTTAAAATCACCAATGTGGCAATAATTGAATGTTAATTTCTATTAAGAACATCATCTAACATGTCTTACTTCTTAATATTATAGTTAATAGGTCAATAAAAGTCCATGTTTATCTCTATCCATATACTTTAATGCTTTTTGAGATCCTTTTTATTAATATATAATTTAGGCCATTGTGATCAGTATATATGTCACATATCTCACAACAGATATAAGGACACCCTATTTTAAAGGAAAAACCATAATCTCTGGCTCTAAATCATGTGTTGAGTGGTAATTCCCATGGATCATGAATTTCAAGGAGGAATAGGTTTTCACATTAATATTCTTCATGAGTAAACTACCCAATACATTCTTTGAAGGATAATAGTATATCACAAAAACATTTATACATGTCGGTAGGGAAAGTACATTTGTTTTGAATAGACTCTTCATGAGCTCCGTAAAGTGTTCTTCACATTAATCCATGTAGATATAATTTACCCATTTCAAAGTTAAATTTGATTGCATATAATAAAAGTTTGAGAAATTCCATAAAAACCATCAGTATTTCCTAGATATGATAATAAAAATATGGATTTATATTACATTATTGGCTTTATGACATTTCACTATTACTTTTATTTTTGATGGGCCTATAGAAATACCATCACCTATAATCATGTTCCCTAAGAATGATAGTTTCAGTATCCAAAATTCATACTTTTAATCTTGTAGTAAAATTTACCATTTATTAATTCCTCCAAAATAATCCTGAGATATTGATTATGTTCCAACCTACTCTTGGAGTGAATGATAATACCATCGATAATAAATAGGTATTTTTTTATGAAGTCTTTAAAGACTCTATTCACAAAATCCATGAATAATTCATGGGACTTATTATGTTTGAAAATTATCATGATGAACTCTTAGAGCTCATTAATGGTATGAAATGATGTCTTCTTAATATATTCATTCCCACCTATTTTGGATGATATCTAGAATGAAGATTCACCTTTGAGAATGAATGCGAACTTTTTAGATTATCATGAAATTCATAAATCATTACTATATGATCCTTATTCATTATGGTGATCTTATTGAGCTCCCAGTAATCAATAAATTGTCACATTTATACATCCATTATATATACAAAAAGAATTTTCACGGCCCAAGAAAATTCACTTGGGTGTATATTTCCTTTAGCCAAATAATATTAAAGCTTCTTATTTAACCCATCCAGATCAATAAAAGCTATCATGATGGGAACTTTTGAGGTTGTAAGGGTTCCTCTAATCAGTTATTTTCAGAACTCTACCTCACAATTTTGTTGATTTCTGAGTAACTCTTTGGACAATACATTAGTGTATTCACACAACATGTAAATTTCATCATGTATGATTCTTCTTGAGCATCAATCATGAAACCAAATAGCACCCTACCTCAAGTAATAATGAAAATATCACAATGATCCAGCCATAAATCAATAATCATAATAAAACACATAAAACCCCTGTAAAATTGAAATTATATTGAAGACAATTCCCAAAAAAGCATTCTTTTATGCAGGCATTGTCTAAAGCGAAAAATGTTGTTGTGGATGAGGAAGGATTCCCACCTATCTCCTAGTGGAAATCAAGATGTTGGAAAGACTACTCATACCTTAAGCCAACCAAAGTTACTATGTCTCAAAAAAACAGTAATTCAGAATTAGAATTGTATAACGATTATCACTCTTCCTATAAGATTGATTATTATTTTGGATGCATCTTATTTAGTATTGGAATGAGGGAATAATTACTTGTAAGAACATGTCCATCATTCAGTTTAATTTCTATTTATTAATAAAAATAGATCTTACTTTAAAAAAATATGATTTCAATGAATTATTATTAAGAGGTAATCAATACCCATACCATTGAGGGATTTTTAATGGAGATTCATGATTATCATTTCATCTGTAGAGTACTGTGGGATGGTTTAGAGTGTGAAAAGTTATTTCTTTTTCTGTAAATTTGATGTGTGATTTATATGACCAGATATAATCCCTGACCATTATAGCATCAAATTCATATTAGGGAAGTATCACTAGATACGATAGAAGAATATTCCCACAAACGCAAATAGAAGAATAATACAATAGTTTGGATTCAATGATTACACCACTAGGTATTTTTTGAAATATCTATACTTCACATATTGAGTGTTTAATTCATCAGTTATAGAAATCATGCAGGATATAATGGAATGAGTAGAAATAAAATCAAATATTATTATTTCCCAATTCATGGATACATCAAAATTTTGATTTTTATGACCTTATTCTATTGTTCTAATTCAACAGTAGTGAAGTAATTATAATTCAATTAATTATTTGTCACAGGTGGATACTGAAATTGATTATCCTCAAAGGACTTGTGTTTTCATGAACTGACATTCATAGTGTCCTTTCTCCATATGATTACATCACAAAAATATATGTGGTCCGTTATGAGGATCCCTCAATTCATCTATCATGTTTGTCAGACTCTTCATGTATCACCAATGTTGATGAATTTTTTTGACTTCTATCCCACAGTTAAATAACATACCTATCTCATTGAAGAAAATCGGATGATTTTTATTCTCAAATTTTGACATGTTGGGGGTTGGATCATCTTTCAACCTTTTTCATTTTACCTACTCAGAATGAAACTATGTTATTTGTTTTTTTCTCCATATATATTATATAATTCTCCAAACTCCATATCCACATTGATAGTATATTATCCCACAACTTCATGACTCTAAATATATCTAATATCTAGAGCCATCCAAAGGTGGGGTTTTAATCCATTGAAGAATCTATCTATTTTTCTATCATTATTGTTAAAACCTCAAACATGCCTTTAAATCCTTATAAAATTTGATTCATAATCCATAAAATATTCAACTCACTCTATTACATCAGAACTATGAATTCCCTCTCTATCATTCACCAAAGAGTTCTAGGAAAATAATTTTTTAGAAATATTTTCTAAAAATAATCCCATTATATTTCTTATATTTTATCATTCAACCTAGTTTTATTAATTTAAGACACACCAATGATTGACCTCTCCATCTAAATGATATAAGGATAGAGTCAAAAGTTCATTCATATAACTATATTGATAATTTCATCTCTATCTAGTTAACATTTTATTCCAAAAGGTGACAATTGAATGATACACTAAATATTAGGGTTTATTTCTATATAAATTATTTGATATACATTTTTTCCATCTTAGGTAAAGGTGGATATTCCAGCTAATTTAGGTTACTATTAATATCTTGAGACAGCAGGGAAAGCATTTCTATGATTTTTTGAACTCCACCACCCATGGAATTGGGGATGTCATTTTGGAGATCATTTCATTTTCTCTAACATGTTATGTTGGAAAAGTTTCTCCTAGTTCACACCATTTTCTAAATTAGTAATTTTTTGAACAAAATATTTGTAAAATATCATGTATAATTTATTAATTAACATAATTAGCACTAAATTCATATCCTATGGGACCCATATGTTATGGATTTTTCAAAAAATAATCATCATGTTTATTTAAAAATTCTATATATTATCATAAGGTATTTCACTAATGTTACCCAATCCTAATTCCCAAATTTACTAAAATTTTAAATGATACAATGTATTGGATACATTATTTTTCTTATAGAATTATTATATCATTTTAATGATTAAAAACATATTAGTGATTCAAAACCACGATATAATGGTTTATTGTCTTAGGAAACATAATACCATACATAACATGAACATAATAAAAAATATAATAATTTTAGCAAAAAATATTTCTCTTAATAATTCTCACATTCTCCTTAGTATTTGTAGTCACATAAAGATATATATAAATTAATGTTATGAGCAAAAGGAATGGTAAACAGAAGAATAAGGGGAATTAAAAAATAAAAAATTTCTAAAAATAATAAAAGTTACAATAATAAAATAAACGTGGTATCATTATTAAAATAAAATGGAATCATTATATAAAGAAATGGAAGATAAAAATTAATAAAAATTAAACAACATGTATTAGTTGTCAAATACCACACAAAGTTGTGAACAATGATAGCATCATTCCCATGCTTCACAGATGTGAATAATCATAACTTCACTACTATGAGAATATATACCATCATTTTAATTCATAATAAACATTATCACATGTGATACATAACAGTAGAAAATGGATTAGAGGGATATATAATTATTGGTGCACCAGTCACGTGATATCATTTACATTATCATGCAAACAACATAGATCATATAACATTCATAGTCACAAAATAATACATGGGAAGGAATGAGTTTTATATGAATTTTATCAATAATACATTCATTGATAAAATTTGGTGTTACCAAATGAGAAAGGGACACCCATATTAGGTATAATAATTTCCATGCTTGAGTAAAAACGAAACAATCTCTAGTAGTTTCAAATGGTGTTTTGAAAATAAGAGTTCATTTGTATGATCTTAATATTTGTCATAAGACCATGTTGGAAATATGTTTAACCTCAAATTAAAAGGGAGAACAATGAAATTATATTTTAGGTAGAAAAATTGAATATATATAATGAAATTTTTCATAAATTTTTCATATCCTAAATAAACGGTGTTCGATAAGAGAATCCAAATAACTTGTGTCTATGTGTATTCTACAGATACACTAAATATCACATTTAATAAGATTCGAAATATTAATTATATAATTCATCATCAATTATAATTTTTTTTAGTTAATATTATTTTATTAAGATAATTAATGGCTATTTTGATGAGTTACAATGTTCAATTTCATCCTTCCAAGAGTGTGAATCTTCTTGGTTTCATGTTCGGTATACAAGTTTGTAATTATGGATTCAATTTTTATTTGATAGTAATTCTCTTGAAGTGAATCTATGTGGTATTAATGAAAAACCAATATTTATTTGTCTCATATTTCCTTTTAAGGTATTAGGATGACTCATTTGATAAAACATTAATGATAAATTTTTAGTTTATTTTGCTATTTCTTTGGTCCATTATGGAATAATTTGATTTTATAAAATATAATGTTCACAAATTAGTTGAGAAACTTTAAAAAACATTTAATATTTTTATTATAATATAGTTTAACCATAATAATTCTCGTATGAGTATCATTAAAGGTTGTAATGGGAAATGAAAACTCGTCTTCTATAAAGGAAACAAATAAAGACATCACGTATAATGTTTTCATTTTTATATTAATAGGAGAAGTGAATAGAATTGATGATGTATATTCAAAATACACAATAAAGTTATATTATATATATGATTAGAGATTTATCCTTGTACTTTGGATAGGATATGTGAATAGTGATTAAGAAAAGAAACAAAATTAATAGAGAAATTTGTAGGACATTACCTCATGAATATCTTCTCCCTGAGAACCTAAATAAAAAAATGGTTTGGTATTTTTTTGTGACTATTAGCTCTATGATTTATTAAAGAGTCATAGGGTGGTAAATTTGAATAAATTTGTCATTTTTCATGTCTTGAATGGTTTGAGGGGAGGAGGTGTTGATGGGTGGCATTTATAGGGGTGTAAAGGGGTCTTTATTATTATTATATTCATTAGTTAATTATTTTGGTCCAAAACGATCAATAGTGTTGATTCCAAATTATAAATACCTTTGTTATATATGAATATTTCTGGATAATATTTCATCTATTATCTATAAATTAGACACAACTAAAAAATTCATGTATTATATCTAGTAAATTTATGTATTTCACTATTATACAAAAGATCAACTATTTTAGGAATAAAACCAAAATTTATGAAAACCATTTATCAATGTGCAGATTACAAAAATGAAATCCAATTTTTTATTTCTTTTCTTAATAAGTGAAATTTTAATTTTAAATAAAATCATTATTTATTTAAAAAATAATGATTTTAATATAATAATTGATTTTATGACACTTTAAAAATCAATTATGATATCATAAAATCATCATATAAATTCAGTAACAGAAAATAATAATTTATGATTGTATTTTAAGGATTAAAAATTAAATTAAATTATTATATTAATTAAAAAATTATAATTATATATTAATGATTTACAAAAATATCAAAAAATTATTTTTTTTAAATTTATTATTATCAAATTATATGATTTAATTATACCATATTTTCAATTAAAATAATCCTAAATTTTATATTTACTTTAATTAGTGAGATTAATATTCTATTGGTAAGATAACTACTCCTACATGTCCAATTAATATTCAAATATTCGTGTTATTTTTTCATAGGTAAAGGTTCTATTATTCTCCAGCTTTACCACATCCATATCCAGTACGTGAGAGGTTTCATGTACATGACTCCACATGAGAGATACATGGGATAAATCATTAACATAAGCCACAATTTGAATAAATGAAACACTAAAGTATCTTGATCCATTGCATTCAAGTATCTCAAAGGGTCCAATGTCTAGGAGCTATGCTTCATGATCATTCCAAAATGAAAAACTATATTCCATGATGATTTTTAAGGAAGAATTTATCTCAATCAATTAACATCATATCCATTTGATGATTGTTAGTATAACACCTTTTTCAACTCTTACCATTATTAATTTTTCTAGGATTTCATAAACCTTCTCTCTCATATCATTAAAAATAACATTTCCATGTATGTTTCATTCTCTATGTTCATCCCAACAAGTGGATTTCCCCATCACTTCCAAGAAAAAGTTTAATATGAAGCCATTAGAATACTCTAGTGTAATATATTGTTATATGATAACTCAACTAATCAGATATGATGATATGATCCACCATATAATAATATTTAAAATTCAATTAGCATGTCCACAATAGTCTAAATTGTTCACTTAGATTGTCCATCAGTTTGGGTATGATACAACCTGATGAAATTCAATTCAGTAATCCAAGAATATTGAGTAATTATCCATAATTTATATGAGAACCATGGATAATTATTAGATATGATTAAATTTAGATCCCCATGAAACCTCAAAACTTCTTTCACATATATCCTCACATGTTTTTCAAGTGAAAAATCATCCTAGATAGCAATGAAGAAGGATTTATGGGTGGGTCAATCCACTACAACCAATATTTCATTTCTACCTTCAAATGTATTTGGGGGATTAGAGACATAGTCCATATTGATGTTTTCAAATTTCCATATGTCTATTTCTAATGGTTCCAACAACCCATTAGAATTCTGGCATTTTACCTTAACATAACGACATACCAAAAACTTATAAATATACTATGAAATATTTTTCATTATTTTATACTAGTATAAGTGTTCTGGATGATCATGGTACATCTTTGAAATTGCTGTTATGATGGTGAAATATGAGCTACATTCATTATCTGTTGACTCTATCTTTATCCCAGGTTACTAAGGCACACAAAACCTAGTTCCCAACTGAATAACAACATTATCATCATCGTGGAGTTAAATAGGTATCTTGCATTCCATTAATTATATCACCATTATTTTTATATCCATATAATCCCTTTATTCAACCCTTATATTCTAATTGATAGTAGGTTGGGAAATAAATTGTTCAAAGTTGGTTGTATTGATTTTCTTTATGATATCTATATCTATCCCTTCCATTTCCCTGAAGATATTGTCTTTCTCAATCCACGTCATGTATAGAGTAGTAGGTTATTTTCGACAAATAATATCACATTCTCTATTTCGTCCCTATATTAATATTAGTATATACTTATATGTCCTTAATAAGCACTAATAATCAAAAACATGTCTTGATATTCAGGGATATTAGATCATTTTTTATTAATATTGAAAATATTACAAGAGTATGAGCCTAAGGACTATAATATTTTTGTTGATAAGGAAACATGGAACAAAATATTCTGATATGTTGAATGGTCAACAATATATCCACTAAAGATCTTCCCCACTAGTATATATACATAAAACCATCATCCATATCATGGAGAATTTAAATATAAGAAAGGGGTGAGCATTAATTATCTATATGGGAAAATAAACAAAATGAATAAAAAGAACATGAACATATGTTTATTGGAACGAGAAAATAGCATTATATGATCAATCCCTATATATCAATGACCATAATCTTGAGATATGGAATAAATATGGAAATTTCATAAGACATGAATCATATGATCAAATTCCATGAAATGATATTATATGAATTACACATGGAATTACGTAAAACATAAAAATGTGATATAATTACCTATAAGTCAATACACATTGCTAGAACTTATGAAGGTACATTCTGGGAACTTCCCAATTTGGGTGGGACACACCACCATCCCTAGTCATAGTCCTTTCTTTGTAAGGGGTTGGGTTTCCACATATTCCCTTAATGGATCATGATTCCCCATATTCCATCTTAATAGTGAATACAACTACTAAAAGGGACACACAAAAATCCCCAATCATTGTATTTTACATGTAAGTGATACAGTTTCCATATATACCAAAAGAGGATTAGGATTCCCCAGCTTACATCTTTATGGTGACTACACTAACTGGGCAGGACACACCACTATCACAAGTCATTGTACATTACATATAATGGATTTTTTCCATGCCGTTTCTTATTATATCAATCCCTTCTACAAGATACCAATAATTATCTCAGGAGATGTAAATCACTACACAATAAATTGGGGGGAAATATTGGTCCCACACCTCTTATAATAAAATCATTCAGACATGCTCCATAAGATAATAAAACATTCATCATATAATGATCCATAAAAAGAGATGGGTATTATAATCATCCTATCATAATATCATGAAATAAAATGTAATTCATAAACAAGAAATCATTTGTAAACCTCCATAAAATGATTGGTTTCATAATCATTTCCTAAAAACCAAACCCATTAAAAGTAGTGGGTATCACAAGCATGAAACTCTTGAAGAGGAAAATAATTCATAATCATATAAGATGGGAAATATAAATGGGTATCATAGAAATATAACCATTTTACAAAAAATGGTTTTAATATATATATATATATATATATTTATATTCTGTTATTTTTAAGTGGTATTGATAAAAATAATTCCATGAAAATATAAACCATTCAGCGAATGACAATGTAGTATCTTAAAGTAAAAATGACCAAAAGTTTTTTATGTTTTTATACCGAATTTCAATGTGAAATTGGTTCTAATGAAATATATTATATTAAATGATAAATTATTTATTTAATTTGAAATTATAACCAAATTAAAATACAATTTAACAATATCAAAATAATTGATGAAAAATAAGTTCTGAATTAATAATCCATATTTTTCACTATTCATCAAATAATAAGAAACTCCACATGAAAAAAAATTAGCCAGATTTTAATTTATATATTTCTATATAAAATTTTAATTTTATTTTGATATATAATATTTATATGTCTTCTATAAATTTTTGATAAATGTTGTTATTCATTAAAATGCTATAAAAGTTCTTTCATAATAATATTTGTATTTTTTTGTAAAATTTTGTTTTTAATATCAAATTCCTATTGAATCTGTTATATTCATATAATATATAATTTGTTCAAAACTAAATAAATAAATATATATATATTACTTTAATATCATATAAATTTTTTAATTAATTTAATCTATTATGATAAAATAACATTGTGAACATAAAAATAATAATATTTTCCTTTATATTGAATCAGTATTCATATTCATTTTTATTAATATGTATCCAATTAATTCATTTATCATTTCTATGAACCATATATATTCATAATTTAGAAAACCATTTTTATAATTAATAATTTAATGGAGTGGTAATATCTACATGTATTAAATAATAATATTTTTTATTGTTTATAATTTTTTGATTAAACATCGTCTTGCGTGTTATGAAAGCCACAGAGGAATTTCAATACTATATATAATGTATGATAAAATAAATTTTCCATGTAGGTAACGGTAAACATTATGTTGTGTGTAGTTCATGATTAACGTGATGCTAAATATAAAACAGAAGAACATAGTGCTTAAAAAAGTAGACCATTTTCAATGCATTATGGTTTTTTCCCTTGAAATTTGTCTGGATTATTATAATTTTAATAAATAAATGTTAATTTCAAAGAATCTAATGTCATAAAAATGAATTATATGACTATATTTAAGAATGGAATGTTTAAAACATAATGGTTATACAATCTAACATATAACTAGGTTTATACATTGAATAATATGGGAAACTATTAAAAATATGAACATAGTAGAGAAATCTAACAATCTGGATATGGTGGTGAGTGATAAAAATATTAATCAATAGATGTGTGTGATCAAAAAACAATAAATATGTGATGATATAATAAAAATTTCACTCATCCAAAATAAAGGTTCAATGATAAGCATTTTGGATTCCAGAAACTTTTCCAATAGTTAAATAAATTTCATGTGAAGATTTACATATATTATTTACTACAATATCATCTTTTGTTCCTGATCCACATAACCTATTTTACAATAAAGAATGTTATTGTTTCATTCATAAAGTATTAACATATCATGAGATTCTTGATATGACATCTGTTTTGTCATCAGTTTTCATGAACATAATATTATTTTAAAATGTTATCCAATTTGAATAAATCCTCATGGGGTGAGATAATAATTTAATTTTAGAAACATATTTTCATGTTTATAACAATATTCCCAAAAAATGGTTAACCTTATAATCCTTACTAAAGATGAAAAAAGAAAATATTAAAAATAAACTCATGAAATCAACATAACACTGATCCCCCATATATTAAAATTATACTTTGTGTTTTTATATTCAAATCACGTGAATTCTCCCATCTTATATTCTATTGAAACATGGTAATAAAAATAATTACCCTGAATCCTTATTGAAAACATTAATTTTTCATCATTCTAAGGATAACATGGTATATTCTTTAAATCCATGAAGTTCTAAACATCATCAATGGTGGCATAGACCACTTCATCATTAATTCGTTACATGGTATTCTATATTATCCTATAAGATATCATATTTTTATACTTATGATCCTTTTAGAGTTTTGAATAAGGGTATAAATTGGTTGAGTTTTTCTTGGGTTCTTTAGGAGATAAAAAATGTTAAGAGTGGTTCACTTTTTAAAATTAAAAAGCGATGTAAAACCAACATCATAACAATTAAATTTCTTGTATATTGATTATAAGTCGCTACGGGTATTATACATTGTTTAATTTTTTTCAATTTTAATAAAAATTTTCAATGGTGACTATTTTTGTGAAAACCGTTATAAACAATTACAATTTGTTTAACTGAATTACACAGTGTGTAAATTCCCTATAACAAGTTTTAAAGATGTTTTGTAGCTGATTTCCCAGTTGATTTTTACTGAAAATCCCATCAATCAACCCTCAGCTATATTTCGCATTTTTTTATCATTTCTAACGGATTCCTATATTTTCCAACTTTCGATCATCATGACATAATGCCTAGATCAATGAACCTCATCACCCTCGATATGTGGATCTTATCCTGATGATTTCAAATTCATCTTCCGTTAATCTATTATTCTTTTATGTAGGAGTTATCTCATTATTTTTGAGATCTATTTATATATTTGGTGAGTCTAGATCTACACTTATGAATATATATAAAGATTATAGAAATCTTCATTTATGTTATAGAACAAGAAAATGCCCAATGTTGTTGTTCTTCTTAATTTTTTAAATTTTCATTATGGTGCCATTCTTAAATAAATCGACGTAGGTGGTATAAAAACATAATTCCATAGTCATGATTATAAATATATATATGAATTTTGTCAAATTTATATATTTTTTTAGGAATTTAAATCCCTAATTTAGTTAAATAATGTGTTGAATTAAGTAATTGAGATTATTATGAAATAGTGAGATTTGGATCGATGAGAAAGATAATTAATTAGAGAAATAAATATGAGATGTTAGTAATTTCTGGAATTAGAATAATTATATGTGGAATTATTTATGAATTCATGAATTTTGTATTTGGGGTTTCTATTGAATATTGGAAATCAGGGAGTTGAGATAATTAATTGGTAAATTAATTATCAATGTATTGAATTGGGAATTCAAGGACAATTTGTTCTTGAATTGATTATAGAATTGATTTATTTTTAATTTATAATAATTAATTGGTGAATAAATTATTAAGGGTTGTATATGTTAATGAATACAAAATATATGAAACAATTTTCAATTTTATCGAATTGTAATCATTACTAATTAGTTAGTAAATTAATTAATATTTTTTCATAATGTGATTGGTTAATTAATTTTTTGACTGATTTATTGAAAAAGAGACATGATTATTTAATTATTTAATTAATTAATGGGTTTGTGTTTATTAATTTAGAATTATTTAATTGGTGATAAATGGAATGCTATACATGATGATCTAAGATGACATTTGTATACATGATTAGTTTTTAAATGGGGGATAGACTTGATGATTTGTGTCAATGATAGATATATATTTATGACTAATTAATGAGGTGATAGACATGATGATCTACACCTATTAAATTTTTAGACAACTGAGAATTAAGGTATTAGATATATTGATCTACACTAATGGTATATATTCATGTGTTGGTAAATGGGGTATTAGACATAGATTTATACACCGAATACCATGGTAGTGGAATATGGGGATATGTTTTTTAAATATTTAAATGTGAATTTGTAGTGTTATATGTATCAGACACTATTAAAGTGATGAATCATGTATTGGGATTCTAGAGTCCATCTGAACCTAGGTGGATTATATAGGTAGACAACAGTTAATTGATAATATGATAACTGTTTGTTTATACATAGTAATTATTTATTTATACAACCTCATACACAATTATTAGATTAGTTTTGTTTTAGGCACAATTGGAATATCTTACTGAGTTTTACTCACACCCAACTCGGGCTGCCTCATTGGTCTCAAAATTGGATTTATTGTTGCATGATTGGTCAAGGAAAAGGGGCCCTTTTAGATTTTGAGTTGTGATGGAGCATGGTTGAGGGAACCAGATGTGGTTCTGGACCCACTGGAAGTATTCATTTTATTTTCATTGGTTTTTATTTAGACACATGACATTTACTTTATCACGACAGGAAATCTATATTAGTTGGGAATTGTATTTCATGATTAAGATCATCTTGGGATATTGGTATTGTAGTTGATTCATATAAGTAACACTATTGTTTATTATATTACACCATTATATTACTATAATAATAGTTTTTATAGACACACCATGACTAACTTATAAAACCCTCACTGTTAGTCGGGATCCTCTAGCTTACAGGGAGGCTTAGTTGAGTTCATGTGAATGATCAGATCGGGGAACCAGTGTGTTGCACTGGGGTCAGGATGTTACAAAGCAGTATCATTGTTCATGTTTTGTTTTCATTATCTATTATATTGTTGTTTTTGGAATGGTATATAGGATAGTAGGAAGATTCAAGGGCTTGGTAATGAGATTGTTCATGGTAGTTTCAAACCCATGTATGTTGGAAAACCCAAGTACTCAGGGTGGGATAGTTTTTATTGATTTATTATATTAGAGTTGAATATTATTTCACATTCGCTGACACACTTGTTATGTGCTATGATAATTTTATTGAGTATTTCTTCTGAAAATTGATTGTTATACTAAAATGGAAGGATTATAGAGTCTTCATTCATTATTATAGAAACATAGGGTTATTTTATGAAAAATATCATTTTAGGGATGCATGGGGAATGAGTTTTGTGTATGTTGTTGAAATTAAACTATTTTCCTGGCTTGTGAAATAAAATTTAAAATATTTCCTAATATGAAATTGAGAATGGTAAAATGATGAAATAAAAAATAAATCTATGTCTAAATGAGACATATGAAAAATGATAACATGTTTAACCTTGGTAAACAAGACATAGGTGTAGAATGATTATAAATAATATCTACACCTTAGTTTTGACTGTATAGAAGTTCATGAAGAAAAGTATATTTACATGTTATGATTTTTCTATTACGTTAAAGTTAATAATTTTTTTAAGTGTCAGTATAAGTGACATAATAATTATATAGATATACCTCCATAATGATATGATTTGTGAGGACTCCCATATGACATGGTTGTGTATGATCATTTAGTTGTAGAACCAAAAGAACTGACAATGTCGGGAGAAAAATCTGGATACCAGTTTTGAGAGAAATTTTTCCACATCAAGAAAATCCATGAATTGGAACTAGGGTAGGTTGTGATGAAATTTTTAATATGATGAGGGATTTTCATTTTTAGAACCCTCAGAATATCACTAGATTGTGTGGACTTGAGGAAGATCAGTTCATGGTTTATTTCCTCCATATAATACATGATAATCACGAGACACCTAATGAGAGGGGAATCCAGTTGGAGGCTTATATGTAATGATCCTCATAAAATCACTGGTGGGACATTCAGGTGTGGATTGGATGGATAGATGATATTATATGGAATGAAATACTGGAGATTTTTTTGGAGCACTTCTACCTCGAGACACTGAGGAATGAGAGAGAAAAAGAGTTCATGAGATTTAATCAGGGGAACAAATTTTCAAAGGAAAATTCTAAATGCATTATAGTTTTCTAGTGCTTTGATCCATTGTTGGAGGAAAATGAGAATACTTCAGAAAAACAATTGTAGGATGAACATATGTTTGAAATTATGTTGCAGGAAAATATATTTAGGGAAAAAAATTTATCTGAAGTGGTTAATTATGTTATAATTTCATAGGGGAACCAGAAGGAGTATTCTAGTAGAAGATATGTGGTTTCTACTAGATTATCATGTTGTGCGGAATCTTTTAGGATGAAGGGTTATTAGGATAACATTATCTAGATATGTGGGTAGAAAATGGTGTAGTTAGGAGGAGCAGTCACTCAAGATCTTAGCCATTTGTTTTTTAACTAGTGTGGTATGTCGTGAAACTATCATAATCATTCTCTCTGACCACCAATATATTTATAATAATTTGGAAAGATGGTACATCTATGAAGGTTCTCTAAAAACAAGGGACAACTGGTTTTTTTATGGGGAAGCAAGACAATGTTCATGTTTGGGAAGGGGAACTTCTACACAATATAAAATATGAAGATGGAGTTATACATGATGAGGAGGTAGATGTAGTGGATGTGGTTCTTTGGGGGAAGAGATCCCATATCAGTATAGTGATAAAATCAGGGGTGTTAAATAGTATCACAAGGAATATGGGAAGGATAGTTGCATTTGGGGCTGTATACACTTAATGATAGCGAGGGTTGACCATCAACGGTGAGGAGTACTAATCTTGTAGCTTCTATATTAGCTATTTCTTTATTTGATACTATTTATTCCCATTATATTATATCATCAAAACATTTTAATGGCTTATTCTTCGTGGTAGTGTTTTTGTGTTGCATAATAACAAAAATATTTCATTGGGAGTGAGGCCTAGAAACATATGTTTGTGGAAATGATGTTTTCATTAGATCAATATGTTTTTTCCAAATACATCTCAGGGTTTCACCATTAGAGATATGTGTAATTAACCATTGAGATAATGCCAGGAGCAGAGCTAGTTTCTATTCCATAGTCATGAATGACATCAATAGATCAACAAGAACTCAAGAATCATCTAAATAAGTTAGAAGATAAGGGAATAATCTATCTCAGTACATTTTCATGGGGTTCAATAATGTTATTTTCCAAGAAGGAATATAGGATAATTTGTTTTGTCGATGACTAAAGGTTAAAAAAGATGACTACGAAGAATTTTTTTTTGTCTTTCGACGATCCATTTAACCTTTTCATGGGTGATTGGCAGTTCTTGAATATCAGAATGAGATCAAGTTATAATCAGCTGAGTGTTTGGGCTTCTAATATGTCGTGGACAACATTCAAAAGTATTTTTCTCCTATATGTGTTCATTATAATATCCTTAGGGTTAAAGAAAAAACTAACATTTTATATTCCCATAATGAGGAGAATCATCCACCCATATCTGGATAATTTCATTTTATTATTAGTGGAAAACACCTTATTGTACTCCAAGAATCATTTCACTCATGAAAAATATATTGATATTTTCATGAGCATCCTGAGAGAGGATTTTTATATGATGATCTATTTAAGTGGCATGTATGGATTGACTAGGTACACTTACTCTGACACATCATCATGGAAGATAGCATGTTGGTGGTCCCTTAGAAGGTAAATTCAGTTCTTTGTTGGGAACAGTTGAATAAATTTTTTGATATCTTTAGCTTTCTAAGGTTGGTGTGATTTTATTGAAGATTCATCTAGGATGTTTCCCATTTAGAAGTACTCCATTTGGTATTGACCAAATAGGGGATAATGTTTTTATTTCAAGTATCATGGAATACTTAATTCCAAGATTTAATGAAGTGATTGACATCAACATGGATATTGATCCCACCAAAGTATGGTGAGGAGTACATAGTGGATTTTGATTCTTCTATGATCGTACATAGATATATTATGATATAAGGAGGTCGGGTTTTGGAGTATGGGTCATGGAATATCAATCCATATGAATGTAAATAACCAAAAAAACATCTTGTTGGATTTAGTGGTTCATGTGATAATGTGTTGTCAACACTATCTATTGGTTGGGATGTCCTCTAGGATTTCTGATCATAAGAGGTATAGGTATAAAATTTCGTAGAGATATTTTAATCTTTAGAATTGAAGATGGGTTAAATATCTGTATTACATTGATTTAGAGATATAATATACACATGGGAAAGAAATAATTGTAGATGAAGATTTAATTAGGAACACTCATACACAAGAAGTATATGTGTCTAGTGCTTAGTAGATGATGATGAAATTATTGGATGATATGCATGATGTAAAGGTATATCATCAATGAACAAGAAGTTTTTTGTAGCCATTACAAATTTTAGAGCTGATGTGGGATGATATGACCATTAAATTTGTGGAGGGTTTATCAAAGAAACTTCAGATGAATGAAATTACATTGGTTATTATAGATCGACGGATAAAAGTAGGGCATTTTTCACCAATACAGGATACTTTCTCAATAGATAATTTGAGAGAATAATATGTAAGGGAGACAGTAAAGCTGAATTGTGTTACACATACTATTGTTTCATATTGTGACTCATGCTTCACTTTGTGCATCTATTAGGTCTTTATAAAGGTTCTTAGTTCACAAGTTTTATTGAGTACATATTTCCACCCATAGATATATGGGAAGTCAGGACATACTATATGTTTGCTTGAGGATATTTTGTTAGCATGTGTTCTTGTATTTTCTAGGTCTTCGTAGAAGAACATGGATTTAGATGAGTTTTCCTATGACAATTGTTGTCTGGAAACAATACATATGGAACCACATGAGGTTCTTTATGTTAGGTCGGGCTGAGAACCTCTAAGTTGGATGGAGGGTGGTGAGTTAGAGTAGGTGGGACCAGGTCTCTTGAAGAAGATATTAGAGGAGTAAAACTAATTTGGAATGATATTGTTATGAGTTATAGTAGGAAGAAGATTTATGCTGGAAGATGGAGACTACCCTAAAATTTACATAGGGTTTTCATATATTCATTTGGGTAACACATAGGTTGGGTCACTTTTGGATATGGAGGCTTGGCATGTTGATGCCCTAGTTTTTTGGACCATTTGAGGTTATAGAGATAATTTGGGCATTGGAATATCAATTGGATCTTTCATTGAAATAGAGTTTTATGAAGGAACATCTCCATGTTTCACAACTACACCAGTATCTCAAAGACCATCCCATGTGATGTATTTGGATGATGTTGAATTTGATATAGATGAATCCTTTGAGGATCATATTATACATGTGTCAGATCACAGTGAGAAACTATTTTGGGGAAATACCATGAAGATAGTTTGTGTATTATGGAAAAAACATAGGTTCAGGTGGAATCATTGGAAATGGAAGAATTTATAAGGGCCCATTGACCTAAGATTTCTGTCCCAATGTCACAGAGATGCTTGGGAGTGAACATCAAGGATGAGAAATTATGAGGTGGGGAGATTGTAAGATCCTATATTTTTCTAGGAACGTATTTCTTTTATTTTTGAATTCAGCTATATTTGGTTTGCGGGTTTCTTGGGATCATGGATAGAGAATATACTTTAAGAATTGTTTGATTTTTTAAATGGGAAATGGGATGAAAAATCCACTAGAGAATAGTTACATGACATGTATGGGGATTATAAATAATGTAATTGTCCTTAGGTTTTAATTAAAAATATTCCAATGAGATTGATTTTTGGAAAACCCCATTGAAAATAATTACATGATATGTCACTGAATTACATGACAGGTAAATGAATAACGAGAGGTTTTAATGTTGTTGTGCAGCTGAATTATCTTATTTTCGGATATTTCTATCCTCCTTCGACCCCAAGCTGTCATTCCCATTTATATATCCTTCTAAAGGGATTATAGGGTCGTACAACCTCCGTTCTAGAATATCTAATTCATTGATCGAGGATATTCTTCCCCCCAGGTAACATGATTTTATCACAATGATTTCCTAGGAATCATACTTTATTCTCTCATTATTTTGGTGATATTTTTTCTCTAGTTATTCTAGATGAGTATCAAGATTTGTTGAATCTATATATAGTCTTGAAGATCAATATCCAGATTAAAAAGATCATTATTTTTTAAATGTTGATTTATGTTATAGATATGGAACCCAGTTTACATCAATGTGTTTCTCATTTATTGGGATATCCATTGGAAAATAATTAATCGTAAAATATTGTTTTGGTAGTCTAAAAACACAATTCCCAAAGTCATGATTTTAATTATGTATATAAATGTTTTTTATTTTTTATCATTGATTATAAAATGAAATCCCTAACTCAATTAATTAATGTCGTGATTTGATTAGTTCAGATGTAACAACCCGAGATTTTAAAAGATACATTGTTTTTAATTTCATTCATATCTTATGTTGTAAGATACACCAAGATTATCTTGCTCTATATGAAACACCGTATTAGCTTGCAGTATACGCAACACTAATCTTGGCTCGTGTTACCCACAATTTCAAGTTTGTTTGATAGAAGTTATTCTACGCAACATTGAGTGTTTATATATATATAGTCAATTTATAAATAAAATATGGTTGGATTCTGTTATATGAAACAACAAAAGAGTCCTGTACTACACGCAACCCTGACTTGGCGTGCGTTACATGCAACCGCGACCTTCCTCGATAGCATGTGTTGTACGCAATACTGGGTTTTACTAAACAACGATATATTATTATAATATTGTTACGAACTAGCCGTTATAAATAGTATGAACTAAATTTTGAATTTTATAACATTATTATTCATCTTACACATTTTCTAGAACATGGTATAAGAACAAAATAAATTTTTCAGGTAAAATAAGTATTTTTCAAAAAATGCAGTTTTGCAGCCTTTTGATGGCACACCAACTTTAAATATAGTTTTTGAAATGTTTATAAGTTCAATTTTACAAAATAAAATACTTCTTTGGAATCAAGAAATAAAAATTTACTTTGGATAAATTTTTCGTATTATTCTAGTAACTTTCATATTTTGATGAATAGTAAAAACACGCTATATTTTAATTAAAAACAAATTTTTTAATCATAATATCTTATGTGGTTAAATTATAATATTTAATGGTTTTAAATTATAAATATATTATATTTTTACCATTTAATAAAATGTATGTCATTAGCATTGATTTTAACTTGAATTCTTAGGTTAAATCAATTCAATCTTTTGCAATGGTTTAAAGAAAAACCTGTTTTCTTTTGACAACGGGATTAATTTAAATTTAATTTCTGCAACTTGTGTGTATTGAATATGGAAAAATGGATTCCATATTTGGAATCAGTGGGTTCAAATTATGTTAATAAGTTACTTTTTATTTTTGGGCATTATAAATAGTAACTACAGTAAATTTTATTTACCATAATTAAAGGTAAATCGAGTAATTAAGGGAAAATATAAGATTACTAAAATTACCCTAACACTTGGAAAAAATCATATTGGATGACTAGAAGTCGACCCATATCACCTATGGGTCGGATTAGATTCATTTAATGGTCTTTTTTTCCATTAAAATAATTTAATTATTATTATTACCAAAAAAAGTGACAACATGTCACTCTCTTAAATACTATAAGTATTATAATTTTAAGTTAGTGATAAAATTCATGAAACTTCTAAAATTAACAGTGTACAGAAAGCTAACAAAATTATCTACATCATGTTAATTTATTGGGATTAAATAATTATCATTAATTATGACACAATGGTGATGCAGAAATTATTAATCTAATGAAAAATCAAGAATATAGTTTTTATTAGACTAATAGTGACCATAAAAGGCCCAAAACCCTGACCAAAACATATTGGTCAAGTAAATTAAAACTACAAACAACCAATGGTAGAATATTTGACCATTTGAATTCTTATACAAGCAATTATGACACTTATATTATTTTATTTTAAATGATGCCAAAGTTGTCACCTTTATAATTTAATAAATATAACAATTTAACTATTGTGATTTTAAGATGATAAATTCGAGTAAAAGATTTACTGTAAAATTTAACAGATTTATATTCATCATAGGATTTTAGTTTTAATTTTTTAGGCAACATATAAGTATATTAAATAATTAGACAACGATGTTGTAGTAATTATTTTATTAAGAGATAAACCAAATAAATGGTTTTAAAATTAATAAAATAAATATTATATGAACTATTTAATGTTCTACACTAACATTCTAGATACATATGCCCTTTTTTGAATCTATTAAAGCTTTTAGTTAGAACATATCTTCTATATATATGTTATTTTAATTCAAATAAATGAATAGTGTCAAAATTGACACTATTGTTATTTTATAAAAATAACATATTATAAAATTGTTTAAAAATCACAAAAATATTTAAAAATTATAAATTTAAATTTATATGGTATATAATGTTATTAATTAAACAATTATGGAAAAATCACAACAAATAAGTAATTATTTGTTATAATTTAAAATTTATAATTTTATTACCACAAATAAACCTAAATAGTTTAAATAACGATTAATCAAAATGATAAGGTTTAAAATAAGATCCAAACATGTATAAATATGATTGGTTGATAAGATTACAACCCTATATCATATAATATTTGAATATGAGTCATTTTTGGAGGTTATTAAGTGGTGTTAGATTTATTATAAATTAATATTTTTTAGAATTCTAAAGGTGCCCCTCTCCTCCCTTATAAAACGGCACCTCCTCCCTCTCTTCCTCACACCAATTTGAGCCTTCCAGCTAGGCCAAACCCTGCAGAATTATCTTCTACACTTCCATTGAAACATCCTAAAGGTCATGGTCTTCTTCAACGACCAATTTTATTGCCCTATGCGGAAGACTCAAAGAGGCGTTTCAAAGAAGTGGTAATGTCCGTTACCGATTCTTTCAACTTTATTTCTTTTTCCACTTCTTCTTCATAGGTTGTTTCATTATGAAGTAAAAAAATCAGTATCACTCATATACTGATATGTTATTATAAGTATGAAACAACCCTATTTCACCATCTATCCATCCTACGGAAAACGAAATCACCGCGCGTGCGTACGTACGGAATACCGTCTCCACGCCGTGGTGTATTCTATTTTCCACCACCACCTTACTTGGATGTGTATAATGGTGTAAATAATAACTATATATGATTATTGTAAAGTGATATTGATTCTAAAATAGTATACATAAATTCCAATAAAATTCCATGATCATGAGAATGATATCATCGCTCATGCCTACGTACGGACTACCATCTCCACGACACGATGAGATTTATTCTCCACGTTAACCATTCATGAATGATTATAAAGTATATATAATAAGTAATCATGAAATATATGACATAATAATGATATTGTATTTATGTGTATATATATTTATGTCATATACTTAATTCCATTCCACTCAATAAGGAAACGAAAACAGCGTTCATCCGTACGTACGACCTACCGTCTCCATGAACGGTGTATTTCTTTCCATTTATTGATATATTATATATATGTATATTCTGAATATATATTATATATTAATCATGTTTTATATTCTGGAATTAATTAATCATGATCTATGTAATCATATGAATAATTACAAGTCAAAACAAGGATGACAAATGAAACGATTTTACCCAAAACGCTCTTTAACATGGAATTTACAAAAGAATGGGTAAAATAAAGTCATATGTGAACCATATATGATATCATAAAAATAAGTATGATTCTGGAATAAGTCAATAACATTATTTAAATCATTATATAGGAGGTTCGGACACTTACCAAGCAAATCGGACCTAAGGTAAGGGATAATTTTGCAAATCTCAATTTTATCCGAGATTATTTATTCGTAAGAATTTACTAGGGTTATTTATATCATTCATGTCAGTGTTTTATAAAAGTTTTTTAATGTATGTTTAAAGTCCTTTTTACCCATTTTTGACTTCTACTACATGGTATGTAAGGAATCTTTCCTTTCTTTACATTACGAGGTACTTTTTGACTTTTTCTGACAAAAGTATGAGAAGATTGTTATTTTTAACTTATACGGCATGAATGGATTTTTACAGTTTTATAAAGCCTTATTTTCATAAAGCTTCATCCAAAATATTTCATGACTATTTTCAACAGAATCTCTTTCTTTTAAAATTGCATGGAATTTTGTGAAAAGAAAATGATTTTCAAGAAGAAAGGATATTTTCCTCCAGAATTCATTTCAAGTGTTTTATGAAAAACATTTTCCATCTAAGATGAAATTATTTTCATATGTGTATGTTTCACGTATAATGACCCTATGATTTAAATGGTATCAATTTTCTTATTATGAAATGATATCCATTTCTTTTATATGGATTATGTGATGATGGGATGATGTTTATGAGACCCATTTTATTCTTTGGGTTATGATGAATGTTTTATGTTTATTTTGTGGCACAAGTAAGAATGCTTTCATTATGAGATGGGTGGGACCTATATCTCCATTCAATTCATTGGATAAAGATTTTATATCTCATGAGATAGACATGGCTGGAACGGTAAGCAAATCTGGTTCAGTGTTACAGGACTGAAATGAGGAGTGAACTCGATTCAGAATGGGACTTTGTCCACTAAGATGGTCTTGGCAGTAATGCCTTGGCTACTATGGAAATCATTACATGTGCTTAATGGATTCCAAAATTACATGTTTTATTCCAATGCTATTTTATCATGATTTATGTTCCTTCATGATCTATGGCTAATGTACTTCCATGTTTTATGTCTTTGCTCAAGATTTTTAATGTTCATGTTTTTTTAAGTTCAAATGTATATGATATGTTTTATTTTATCCATGCTTACCATTACTGAGCATTTGAGCTCACCCTTTTTATGTTTTCTTTTCCCCCATGATTAAAAGAAATATTTTAGGTAAGGAAACAAAAAAGGGCTGATCTTTATGGGAGATGTTGGAGATCTTTCACCACGATTAGAAGATTACCTTCCATGTTTCCATAGACACTAAACTATTACGGTCCTTGTGTGTCTGTTTTTGTTATGAATTAACTATTCCAAAAAAAGTAATGTAATGTTCATGTACATCAGGCTTCGGGTCTCCATAGTTGGTATCAGAGGAAAGGTTTAGTCAACCTTTGGAAACTAGGATGCGAAAACATTAGTGAGATCCCTAGAGATATTTCTAAGGTATTTTTAGGGATTTCTCTAAAGATAAGTATACGTATAGGTTATATTCCTAGAATTGTGCTAAGGATATTATAATTTAACCTAAGATGTTAGATATTGAGGGTACTCCCCCATTACTATGTTGTTTTATCTAGCATGATTTTGCCTCTCACGGAATTACTTTTGTGTTTTAGTTAATGGAGGGAACCAGATGGAATTCAGTTAACATTAAATCCAATGGACAAATTGGTTACTATGAGCCACAAAATTGTGTAATTCCTAGAGAGAAAGATATTGTGATTATTCCGAATCAGTCATCGCGATATATTATTAATAAAGTGAAATTTAGTGGTATGCCTAATTCATCAAATAATAGGAAGATAGACTATTATGCATGTTCGCATGTTGAGGAGCATAAAGAAAGGAAGATTGAGATTTCTAAAAAAGGTAAGGAGAACCTTGAAGAATACCTCAAATGGAGGGACTGATGTTATCTGTGTGGAGAAAAGGGTCATAGAGTGATAGACTGTTATGGAGTTCAATGTATTCTTTGTGGAGAACATGGGCATTTCCCAACTCAATGACCTGACCTAAAAAGTTACTTCTAAATCAAGGAAGGACTTATTTTAGGACAATCATTGAAGAGGATGGATTGATGTGTTTATGTACTAGTATTTAGGAATAATGTTTTTGAGGTACTTTTATTGTGTATTAGAATATTTTTGTATTAGTCTATTGTGGTTTTCAATAATTTTAAGGTGCCGGTAACCATGAAAAGTGATTCAAATATTTTGGAAAGCAGATCATATGCGCATAATGAAGGGATAAGGAGAAAATGAAATGTTTGAAAGTATTCATGAGCTCGTGATTGATATATGGACTAAGTGATATCATGGTTTGAGTATATAGAATTTTGAGGATTTTGGTATGTGGAAAGTGTTAAATTTTAACTACATTCATGTTTTCAATATGGTTCAATGGGTATTCATTTTTCAAGAGAATACATGATTAAGGTATTCACATGATTGGAATGTTACCAACATGATATATGGGGGATAAATGATGATATTTTCATGCTTGGTTGATGGCATTTCAAGTAATCATTTTCTTTATACTATGAGCTTGGACCGAAGTATTTTAGATAAGCCTAAAGATTGGAATGAATTATGTTGTACATAAGTTAGTATTGTTTAAGGATATAACTTTTTTTTGATATTATTGATGGGATGTTTTAGTAATGCAGTTATAGAAAAAGGACAACCTGTAGGACGGGCGACAGCCCATCGTGTCGGACAAGGCTGTGGGAATCGAACCCACAACCGAAGTGCCACTGGCCTTTATCGCCAACCACTGGCCTACAGGAAGTCCCTGTTTAGTATACGCTAGTTTTATTATATTAAGAAGTATGATATATAAAGTATAAGTCCATTTTAGGAACCATATATGATTAATCTCACTATAGATGGACTTATGTATTTTTTGATAACTTTTCTAACCTTTTGTTTGAGACAGATGCAATGACCCATCATTCTATCACATGATCTGCTAACACGTCACGAATGACAAATTCAACTTCATTTCTTTAAGAGATGAAGTGGAAATTGTCCAAAGAACGACCAATGGTGAGACTATACCAAAATCACGAAAGTATTTCTTCTAATTTCATCATCATTAGGGAAATGATCTTGAGAACCAAAAATGTTGTCCTTGTGCCTTTATATCCGATGAATTAGATGGTACCTTAGATCATCACAAATTTATGTCTTTGTGATTGTTGGCTTTTTCATAGACATGTTCTCTACCACTATCTATTATAACATGATGGTTATATTTCTCTTCCATATCCATATTTTCACCAATGTTATCCTATATGGAAACCTAGTGATGAGTTAATTTGGGTAACCTTTATATTTCATACTTTTGTTTTTAAAGTTCAGTTTTGGTATTTCTTTTTACGATGTGGGTTTCTATGAATAGTAAACGATTTATAACCCCGACGAATTTTGAGGGCGAAATTCATTTTAAGGGGGTTAGAATGTAACAACCTGAGATTTTAAAAGATACATTATTTTTAATTTCATTCATATCTTCTGTTGTACGATACACCAAGATTATCTTGCGCTATACGCATTATCGTATTAGCTTGCAGTATACGCAACACTAATCTTGGCTCATGTTACACACAATTTCAAGTTCGTTTGATAGAAGTTATTCTACGCAACATTGAGTGTGTGTGTGTGTGTGTGTGTATAGTCAATGTATAAATAAAATATGGTTAGATTCTGTTATATGAAACAACAAAGGAGTCCTTCACTACATGCAACCCTGACTTGGCTTGCGTTACACGCAATCACGACCTTCCTCGATAGCATGTGTTGTACGCAATACCGGGTTTTACTAAACAATGATATATTATTATAATATTATTATGAACTAGCCGTTATGAATATTATTGACTAAATTTTTAATTTTATAACATTATTATTCATCTTACACATTTTCTAGAACATGGTATAAGAACAAAATAAATTTTTCATGTAAAATAAGTATTTTTCAAAAAACAAAGTATTGTCGCCTTATGATTGTGCATCCAATTTAAATCTAGTTTTTGAAATATTTATATGTTCAATTTGAAAAAATAGAATTATTCTTTAGAATCAAGAAATAAAAATTTACTTTGGAAAAAATTTTCTTATTATTCTGGTAACTTTTATATTTTGATAAATAGTAAAAACACGCTATATTTTAATTAAAAACAACTTTTTTCATCATAATATGTTTTTTGGTTAAATTATAATATCGAATGGTTTTAAATTATAAATAGAATATATTTTTACCATTTAATATAATTTATTTCATTATCATTGATTTTACCTTGAATTCGTAGGTTAAATCAATTCAATCTTTTGCAATGTTTTAAAGAAAAACCCATTTTCATTCGATAACGGGATTAATTTTAATTTAATTTCTGAAACTTTTGTGTACTGAATTTGAAAAAATGGATTCCATATTTGGAATCAGTGGGTCCAAATTATGTTAATAAGGTACTTTTTATTTTTGGGCATTGTGAATAGTAACTACGGTAAATTTTATTTACGATAGTTAAAGGTAAATCGGGTAATTATGGGTAAATATAAGATTATAAAATTACCCTAACACTTGGAAAAATCCTATTGGATGACTAAAAGTCGACCCATATCACATAAGGGTCAGATTAGATTCATTTAATAGATTTTTTTCCATGAAAATAATTTAATTATTATTAAAACCAAAGAAAGTGACAACATGTCGCTCTCTAAAATACTATAAGTATAATAATTTTAAGTTAGTAATAAGCTTCATGAATCTTAGAAAATTAATTGTGTAAAGAAAGCTATCAAAATTATCTACATCATGATAATTTATTGGGATTAAATAATTATCATTAATTGTGACACAATGGTGATGAAAAAATTATTTATCTAGTGAAAAATCAAGAATATAGTTTTTATTTAACTAATAGTGACCATAAAAGGCACAAAACCTTGACCAAAACTTATTGATCATGTAAAGTTAATCTATAATCATCCAATGGTCAAATATTTGACCATTTGGAGTCTTATACAAGAAATTATGACACTTATATTATTTTATTTTAAATGATGCCAAAGTTGTCACCTTCATAATTTAATAAATATAACAATTTAACTACTGTGATTTTAAGATGATATATTCGAGTAAAAGTATTATTGTGAATGTTAATAGATTTATATTAATCATAGGATTTTAGTTTTAATTTTTATGCAACATATATGTATATTAAATAATTATACAAAGATGTTGTAGTAATTATTTTATTAAGAGATAAAACAAATAAATGGTTTTAAAAATAATAAAATAAATATTATATGAACTATTTAATGTTATCCACTAATTTTTTAGACACATATGACCTTTTATGAATCTATTAAATATTTAGTTAGAATATATCTTCTGTATATATTTTATTTTAATTCAAATAAATGAATAGTGTCAAAATTGACACTATTGTTATTTTATTAAAATAACATATTATAAAATTGATTAAAAATCACAAAAATATTTAAAAATTATGAATTTAATTTTATATGGTCTATAATGTTATAAAGTAAACAATTATGGAAAAATCACAACAAATAAGTAATTATTTGTTATAATTTAGAATTTATAATTTTATTACCACAAATAAACCTAAATAGATTAAATAAGGATAAATCAAAATGATAAGGTTTAAAATAAGTTCCAAACATGAATAAATTTGATTGGTTGATGATATTACAACCCTATCCCATCTAAGATTCGAATATGAGTCATTTTTGGAGGTTTTTAAGTGGTTTTAGATTTATTATAAATTAATATTTTTAATTATTCCAATGGTGCCCCTCTCCTCCCTTATAAAAGGGCACATCCTCCCTCTCTTCCTCACACCAATTTGAGCATTCAAGATCGGCCAAACCCTGCCAATTTATCTTCTCCACTTCCCTAGAAACATCCTAGATGTCCTGTGCTTCTTCAGAGAACAGTTTTAGTGCCCTAAGAGGAAGACTCAAAGAGGCGTTTCAAAGAAGAGGTAATGTCCGTTACCGATTCTTTCAACTTTATTTCTTCTTCCACATCTTCTTATTAGGTTTTTTCATTATGAAGTAAAATAATAAGTATCAATCATATACTGATATGTTATTTTAATTATGAAACAACCCTATTTCACCATCTATCCATCTTACGGAAAACGAAATCATCGCGCGTGCGTACGTACGGAATACCGTCTCCACGCCGTGCTGTATTCTATTTTCCACCACCACCTTACTTGGATGTGTATAATGGTGTACATAATAACTATATATGATTATCGTAAAGTGATATTGATTCTGAAATAGTATACATACACTCCAATACAATTCCATGATCATGTGAATGATATCATCACTCGTGCGTACGTACGGACTACCGTCTCCATGACGCGATGAGATTCATTCTCCACGTTAACCATTCAGGAATGATTATAAAGTATATATAATAAGTAATCATGAAATATATTACATAATATTGATACTGGATTTATTTTTATATATATGTATGTCATCTACTTAATTCCATTCCACTCAATAAGGAAACAAAAACAGCGTTCATGCATACGTACGGCCTACAATCTCCATGAATGATGTATTTATTTCAATTTATTGATCTATTATATATATGTATATTCTGAATATATATTATATATAAATCATGTTTTATATTCTGGAATTATGTAATCATGATCTAAGTAATCATATGAATAATTTCAAGTCAAAACATGGACGACAAATGAAACGATTTTACCCAAAATGCTCTTTAACATGGAATTTACAAAAGAACTGGTTAAATAAAGTCATAAGTGAACCATATATGATATCATAAAAATAAGTATGATTCTGTAATAAGTCAATAACATTATTTAAATCATTATACTGGAGGTTTGTACACTTACGAAGAAAATCGGACCTAAGGTAAGGGATAATTTTGCAAATCTCATTTTTATCCAAGATTGCTTATTCGTAAGTATTTACTGGGGTTATTTCTATCATCCAGGTTAGTGTTTTATAAAAGTTTTTTCATGTATGTTTAAAGTCCTTTTTACCCATTTTTGACTTTTACTACATGGTATGTAAGGAATCCTTCCTTTCTTTACGTTACGAGGTACTTTTTGACTTTTTCCGACAATAGTACGAGAAGATTGTTATTTTTAACTTATACGACGTGAATGTATTTTTACAGTTTTATAAAGCCTTAATATCTTGAAGCTTCCTCAAAAATATTTCATGACTATTTTCAACAAAATTTCTTTGTTTTGAAATTTCAAGGCATTTTGTGAAAAGAAAATGATTTTCAATAAGAAAGGATATTTTCCTCAAGAATTCATTTCAAGTGTTTTATCAAAAACATTTTCCATGTAAGATGAAATTATTTTCATATGTGTATGATTCAATTATAATGTCCCTATGATTTATATGGTTTCACTTTTCTTATTTTGAAATGATATCCATTTCTTTTATATGGATTATGTGATGATGGGATAATTTTTATGAGACCCATTTTATTCTTTGGGTTATGATGAATGTTTTATGTTTATTTTGTGGCTCAAGTAAGAATGTTTTCATTATGAGATGGGTGGGACCTATATCTCCCTCCAATGAATTGGGTAATGATTTTATATCTCATGAGATAGACATGGCTGGAATGGTAAGTTAATTTGGTTCAGTGTTACATGAATGAAACGAGGATTGAACTCGATTCAGAATGGGACTTTGTCCACTAAGATGGTCTTGGCAACAATGACTTGGCATCTATGGAAATCATTACATGTGATTAATGGATGCCACAATTACATGTTTTATTCCCATACTATTTTATCATGATTTATGTTCCATAATGATATATGCCTTATGTACTTCCATGATTTATGTCGTTGCTCAAGATTTTTACTGTTCATTTTTTTTAAGTTCAAATGTATATGGTATGTTTTATTTTATCCATGCTTTCCCTTAATGAGCATTTGAGCTCACCCTTTTTATGTTTTCTTTTCCCCCAGGATTAAAAGAAATATTTTTGGTAAGGAAACAAAAAAAGGGAAGATCTTTATGGGAGATGTTGGAGATCTTTAACCACAATTAGAAGATTACGTTCCAAGTTTCCAAAGACACTAAACTATTACGGTCCTTGTGTGTCTGTTTTTGTTATGTATTAAGTATTCCGCAATAGTTATATAATGTTCATGTAAGTCAGGCTTCTGGTCTCTACATCAGATGGTTGTCAAATTCGGCGATTTAGGATCAATGAAGAAGATTATTATTTTGAGAATTAGTAATGAGATTTTGTGAATTGAGGAATGAGGATAATTAATAGATTAATTAATATCAAAGAAATAGATTTGGATAATGTGATTCAATTTAATATCAGGAATTGTAAATTTGTGATGATTATTTCTAAATTAACTATCCAAGTATTGAATTGAGAATTATGGGATAATTAATTTATGAATTATTTATCAAATTTATTGAATATTAATTGAGAATAATTAGATTGTTAATTAAATTTTGAATTTTTAGTATGTGAATGGATAATTAATTGTTTAATTGATTAAATTTTAATTGAGAATAATTAATTGGCGAAATAATAATTAGTTGTTTAGAATGTGATTTTTTAATTAATTATTGGAAAAAGAGATTTGATTAATTAATATTTGAGTTAATTAATAGTATTGGAATAATTAATTATTGAATTAGTGAATTTTTGATAAATTCAATTTATACATGAAGAACTTGGAATATGATGATTAACATTCATTGTTGTTAAATGGGGGTAGATATGATGATCTGTGACAACGATAGATCTATTGGTATGGTTAATATATGGGGTTTTATAAATGATGATCTATACTAAATATATGAGGACACAAGTTGGAATTGGGGATCAAAATATAATTGTCTACATCAATTTTATATATTCATGTTTGAGAATTGGAATGTTAGACATTATGTTCTTGGACCGTAATAGATATGTAAATATATGTATGTTTCGTAAGAGGGTAATTAGAAATGGAATTCTATACCCAAAACCATTAAAATGGGATATGAGGCTATGTGGGATAAATAATGATATATGAATAGATTATGTTATACAGATCAATCTTTAGTAACGGCCAAAGCATGAATTTGGGTTTTGGGTGTCCATGGAATCCTGGGGGATTATGTAGATAAATAAATATTAATTGAGAATGTGATTATCATATTTCATCGAATTGAAATTATTTCATTATACAACTTCATAAAATATTATTCTAATAGATTTGATTTAGAAAATGTTTGTGGTGTATTACAGAGTTGTACTCACACCCTACATGGGATTTCTAATTAGTACCATAATAGAATTTACTGTTGAAGGAAAGGGTAAGGTAATGTGACACATGTTAGATGGATGGGTCATGATTGGGAATTGTTCAGGTATCATATGTGGTCTTGGACCACAAAGTTGTAGTCAGTTTCTAGATTTTGGGGAGGTGTTCTTGTTGTTATGCGGCTTACTAGCTCTGGGATCCATTATGTGGCACCCTGGTCAGGACGTTACACGTCCAATTTAATAATTCATTATAAAAATATCTAAATCTAGGAATCATTATCCCAACATAATGAATTAAATAATGGTAACGATTACTTAATCAAAATAACACCTTTATATACAATCAATATTAAACATGTCATTTTTAATCTTTAATGAAATTTTATTCTAAAAATATTTATATATTTTATCATTTAAATAACATAATATTTTAATTCCGTGACATAAATACTTCATTTATCCAACTTTATTCTAAAACCAATACTTAGGATTCATCAACATGTTATTTAATAGATTTTTCATTGAATATAAATCATGTCACCAGGTTCCTAAAACTCATTTTAACCATTAATATTATCTTTAATGTAAATAAAACTTTAAAAACATTACATTCTATTCAAAGATAATTTCATATCTCTTTATCTTTAGAATTATAAGAATTACTCATACCACATTCTTGACTCACAATATCAAATTTATTCTAGGGAAATTGATTCCAAAAATGGCCATATATTCCAAATATGAATCAATAAATGTAAGCCATGTTCCATCGAGTTCTCTCCATTTTTTAAAACTAGAAAAAAAAGTGAGAAATACACGTCATTGATGAAAACAACATAACCATTAAATATTACTTATACTGCATCCTAAACCTGACACCTGCATTTATATTTATGACAACATAGGATTATATTATGCTATTTATTGTCCTATTAAATTCAAATATTTAAAGATGATCTGTAAAGGGTTTTGGAATTTCCAAATCAAATCCCATGAGAGTGTCAAACATGGTATGTAGCATGTCCTGTTGGCATATACCATGTTATGTCGAGTCAGGCCCGACACACCTTTCCATATTTTTTCACTAATTTACATGTGTTCCGGAGCCACATCCACTTGTTTTATTGATACCTAGATGTAATTCTTGTAAACAATAACTCTAACTAACTTTATCTCAAATTAGTTTATAATAGTTTAACGAACCATCAATTAATATAACCTCATAAATATTCATAGGGATCTCATTAAATTTATATTGTCCCTATTTTCAAAGGATCAATTAACAATTCATTTTATACAAACTATAACAAAAAATTCATAACATACATTGATATTAAATAATTTTTAGTTAATATTCATCATATTACACGAGTACATGAACAATGACACTAATAGTATAATGTCTTTGAAAATTGGAACAAAACAACCTAACATGGTGAAAGAACATCAATTTCTCTAGTAATGATATAAACCATTAGAACTTCTTCCAAAATCCTTACTTCAAAACCTAGGGAATGGAATCATAAGAAAGTTGTTATTTCAAATGTTCATTAAGGGTAAATAAAAGAAATCTAAATGAGTAAAATGGAAAAATAGTATTATTACATGATCATAACATTTTATGATCACACCCTAAATATTCGAGACCCTAATCATGTGGCATGGCCTAAATATTTGATGTTTATAAGACATGAATCATAACAGAATATTCTATGAAATCATAATATAGGAATAATACACTGAATTATGAAATACATAAAAATGTTATGTCATTCAATGTAAGTCAATATGAATTACAAGAAATTATAAAGGCACTTCGTTGGAACATCACATACTAGGTGGGACACACCACCCTAACCAGTCGCAATCCTTTATTTAAAAGGAATTGGGTTTCCATATCTTCCTACAAAAGATCAATTTTCCATATTTTTCATCTTTAAAGTGACTACACCACTGGGAGGGACACCTCACCATCCAATGTCAGAATACTATACTTTTATGTGATCTATTTTCCTTATATAACCATATTTTATTTGGTTTCACGATCATCTGTCATCATGGTGACTATACATACTAGGTGGTATAAACCAAAATCCCCAGTCGTAGTACATTACTTGTAAGGTAATTGGTTATTTAGTATTCCCTTATTGATTTGATCATGTCAAATTGATTACCATAATTATTTCATGAGATAGAAATATTTTTCAAATTAATCATAGGGAGATATAGGTCACACCCATCTCATAATGAAATCATTATATTTGTTCCACTGTATTATAAAGTATTCATCATATCAGGACCCACAATGATAGATGTGTTTTATAAAATTCTTTTAATAATCCCATGAAATGAAATGGATACCAAAATAAGGTAATAATATAATAACTGATAAGAATGATTGGTTTCTTAATCATTTCATCAATTCATAACCTAGGAAAATTCTTGTTTCTTATACATAAAACTCATAGATGATTTTCATTTTTTAAATACATATAAGATGGGAAATAGAAATGGGTTTCCTAAATATATAACCTATGAAAGAGAAATATGTTACAAAAAACCTTATCCCTTGAAAATTAAATGGGGTTTATAAACATCATTCATGCAAAACATGATCCATTTAGTGAACAAAAATGAATTGATACTTTAAATCATTTCCCATAAGGACATGAGTAATATAATAAAGGTTTGACATATATTGAAAATAATTTTGAAATATATTTGGAAAACAATATTGAGGAATGTATACCTTCTTTACCGAAAATTGATCATTATAAAATAAAAAATATTGAAGACCCATTTCATGAAAATAAACATAAAATCTTATAAATAATATTTTGAATAAATTTTTGATTCCTTTTCCAATTAAAGTAAATAAAAAGTCAGTTAAATTGATTTGAAAGCAACTTTAATTGAAAAATTATAAAAGTATATTGAAATTCTTTTGAAAACCATTTCATTCAAAATAATTCAAGAACTAATATAAAAGGATAAAAAATTTTAAAATACTTTTTTATCATAAAAAGTTTTTTTAATTTTTTTTAAATAGCTTCGAACTGATTTAAAGGATGAATTGATAACCAGAACACGTTTTAGAAAACATTTTCCCTTGAAAATAACATTAAAAAAATGAATTCCCTAAATATAAAGGAATTTTTTTTAATGTAAATAATAATCTTCTAATCATATAATGAAAAAATTAATGGAATGGTGGTCATGATAGAAGGTATGTTGGTAGATGCATAACCTTCCTTGTTTTCCCATAACATTTAAGGAAAAGATTATTCATAGGAAACAATAAAATGATTCCTTAGAAGACAGTGTTACAAAAAGAAAATCATGTGTCAATATTTCCTTTATTAAAATATGATAATAATAAAAAAAACATTTTTATTAATCAGGGATTTTAATGAACATAGATTGCCGAATGAAAGGAGAGCTAAAGTAAGATATTCATAAAAATGCTTCTTAAGTATATTAAGTAACAATGTTTGGAATAATGGTACAATTACTGTGTTATGTCATTATTATCTATATGTTAATAATTTTTATGAGATTTCTTTTCATATATTTCATAATATTTCATCAATTGATGCATAATAAAAAACAATCTAGATAAATTATGAGATTCTAGCAATAAAATTTCACCATATGTGTAAAATTTATTCATAATGGAAAAATATCATTAAATGAAGAATAAAATATAATTAAAATTAAGATATTCATGATATAAGATGTCAAAAGTTAGAATATATACCACGTAGAGAAATATGGGTGTATGACATGTCATGTTACTCAAAGAATAATAACTGAGACAATTTTACCTTATCGATTTGGTATCATTATAAACATAAAAACCATGAAATTAATATCATAAAGTGTATATTTAAATAACCATAAAATTATTTATAGTAATCATATAAAAAAATCAATGGTTATTATAACCATAAAACAAATTAAATGAAAGGTAATTAGTTTATGTATCGCACAAAAATGAAAAGTTAGATAAAATCATTTTATATTGTGTCTTGAATCTCATAATTCTCATTAAACCTCTTTTATAAAAAATATATGATTATTATAAATCTATCATTAAAACATAATATTTTTTATAATACCATATATAATTTTATTATGAATTTAAATTACCCACTTAATAACCATTCTATGTTGAGGTTTTACTTCCGGTAATGTTTCCTTTATTTGTTGAATGTGTGTTAATTATTTATATCATAGGTTCTTATAAATATATAATGATTTAAAAAATTTAAAACAATATATAATATCATTTATAATCATTATATTTTTATTATAATAACCTATAAAATATAAAAATATGAAATTGAATACACCGTTAATGGAGATGGTAGGTCGTACGTATGAATAAATGTGGTTTTTGTTTCATTGTCGTATAGATAAAAAAGAATATGAATTTTATATATATTTATTTAATTGTAATAAATTATAAATATTTACTCATATATATAATATAATTCCACTAAAAATATAGAAAATATTCCATGTAGTGTGTGAATGAATCACATTGCTTTGAGTGGGAGGTAGTCCACACTTCCTGAAATGAAATTATATTATTTACAAAAAATGGAAATTATAAATGTATGTGTCATAAAAGAATTAATGAATCATAAATACGTTATAAATATTATATATAATATCTATGAATATTTTTTCAACCATAATTACCATCATGAGAGGAATTAAAAAAATAATGAACAATCATCATTTTGTGAGGTGGTTGTTTATCATACACATAAACCAAATCTTCATAAACCATTATATAGAAGTGTTTATAAGTTTAGTTATAACTCATATAATGAAAATATAACATTAAATTGGGGATAATAGTGTTGTTTTATATCTATTTACGAAGGATATGTCAGGTGATGTAGAATGAAAATTAGATAACAGGGCTTGAGGAATGATGTTACCTCATATTCAGGTAACTCCAATTTGTTTGCACCGTAGGGATTACTTGGATGGGATTATGTACACAATGGTGATTCATGGATTAAAAGAGTTATTTTGGAAAGTGGATTTTGTAGAGATTTTATGAACCTAAGTGGTTGGGAGTTGTGATGAATGGGGAGTGGTGGGGGGTTTTTTATATGGGAGGAATGGACTCACTTAGTATTTTGAAAAACATTTTAGGTATACCAATATATTTACATAAAATACTAATCCTAGATAAATAAATACTATGATATTTCTACTAGTATTATTCATTGAATTTTGGCATTTGACATGTTTCTAGGTAATTTTGACCCTTATGTTTATGGGTTATTCCATTATTAAGATGAATTACACCTTAATCGTTGTAAGTAATTATAATTACATTCACAATTAAATATTATAAAAACTAATTTGACCTTATTAGAAATTATATATTATGATGATTTAAAATACTGAATCAATTTTTTAAAATTCCAGTCACCTATGTGGAAGAAATTTATTTAAATTTAATCACACTGGTGGGATGAAAATGCGAGTTACAAAATGAAAAAAACATTCAAATGTTTTTCTACACAATTTTAAAGTGAAATTGATTCCAATGAACTATAATATATTTAAATATAAATAATTTATATATTCTTAATTTTAATCCAAATTAAAATACAATTTTACACAATAATTTAATTAGATTCAAAAGTAGTTTAGAATTAAAACTCTGTTTTACACTATTCATTACAAATATGAAACATCACAGAAATATACCAAATTGCACACTAACACAATTATTTTGTTTCTACATCAATTATGAAGTTTGTTTTTACAATTATTATTTATAAAAGGGGAAAAATTGGATATAAAATAAGATCCCCCTAAAGAGGCTTTAAAAGTGATTTTATAAAAATAAAGAAAAATTTATATGTAAAATTAGGTTTATTCTTATCCTATAACTATCAAACCTTTTATATTAATATAAATAAAATTTCATTGAATGTAACAATTATACTAAATTAATATAACTTAATCCTTTTAAATAATTTAATTTATTAGTATTAAATATCATTTTGAAAATGAGAATAATAATTTTTTCCTTTATATTCAATAGGTTTTCATATTCATTTATATGGTTTTTTTAACCAACTAATTTATTTTATAATTATTTAAACCATATATTTTCATCATAAATTTAACCCTTTTGATAGATAATAATTTAATGAATATGGCATATCATATTATATTAAATAATAATAATTATAATAATATACTATTGTTTAGTAAAATTAAGTCTTTCATGTTACAGAAGCCATCAAATAAAGTTAGTATTATGTGTAACATAAGAAAAACCGAGGGATCTATGTTGGGGAAGATAAAATATGTGTTGTGTGTAGTTAATTATTAAATTTTTGTTTATTAAAATTCAATCAACAATTAATGCCTAATAAAAATAGACTATTTTCACTGTTGTGTGAATTTTTCCCTTAAAATCTATCTAGGTTATCAATGATTTTACAACCCACAGTTCCTTTAAAAGAAACCCAACTCATTCAAATAAAAAATAATACATCCATTAAAAAATAAATTCGGTAGAATAACATTTGTCCAAATTAACACATAACTAGGTTTTAATATATCATAACATAATTGGAATGTGAAATCACTAACATAGAAGATAAAGCAAGCCGTAATGTTATTTTTGATAGTGATATAGAACATTGGTCAGAAGAAGTGGGTGATCATAAAACCATAAATATGAAATGATCTAAGGAAACATATTATTGTCCAGAAAAAATATGCCAGAATAACATTTTTTCCATATCACATTACAATAATTAAATAATTTTAAGCAGAAGATTTACTTACTTGATTCATTATAATCTCTCCCTTTATTGTTCAATGATCTACGTCATTAATTCTTCCAAAAAATAAGGTGTTTTTTCATTCATGATGTAATAATTGATCTTGAGATCCATGATACTCAATCTTATATGTCCTCATTTATGATCTAGAAAATATTGTGAGAACAAGTTACCTGATAGGAATAAACAATTATATGATAACATAATGTATTAATCTCACAAACATCATTCATCATTTAAAAAAAATTAAATAAATTACCAACCTTATAACAAAATTGAAACATGAAAATACATATCATTATAAGGATTTCAAAAAAAATAATTATAACATTGATACCTCATATATAAAAAATATTCTCACTATTTTAAAATTCCCAACATGTTATTACCATCTTTGTATATTCCCTTAAAACATATTAATAAAATGAATTACCATACATCCTCATTAAAAACACGCATGTTTCCTCAATCTATTAATTAATCAATACAGTCATTAAATACAATAATTTTTAAACATCATCCTTTGCAACACAAATAACTTCATCAAAAATAAATTATAGGGTATGCTATGTCATATGCATTACTCATTTACATCCATAATATCTTCATCCAAGTAACGTATTATCAATTCCAGACATTAATTTATTGTACCTTTCAGTAAAAAAGTTGATCATTTCATGAATTTTACAATAAACATGTTCTTTTCAATCCATAATTAGAACGTATTATGAATATAATTATATAATTTGTAAATTATATTACGAAATATTTGTATTCCAAGACAAAAATACGTCATTCATCAAACCATATTCAGAAACCAATACTTAGTATTCATTGAATTATTCTTTAATACATATTTCCTACAAAATTAATAATGTCTTAATGTTCCGAAATCTAAAAATCATCATGATTCATATTATTATTGGAAAAATTACTGGAATAACATAACATACCTCCCACATGTCATTTTTGGTCTCTTTATCATCAGAACTATAACCATGACCCATTCTGGCTTCCCTATTCTCTTTATCAAATTTACTTTAAGGAAATAGATTCATATAATTCCCATAAACAAAATTATATATTTTTCCCTACATTGATTAAAACTATAAAGCACAAGGTGAGAAACACATATCATAGAACAAAACTACATAATCACAAAAAATTACTTATATAATGTCCAAATCGTGACTCCAACTTTTGAATCGATGAAACCAAATTTTCATCCATGTATATTCATAATCATATACAATTCAAATAATTCATTATTATTTGTAAATATTTTGTGGATTTCAGAAGCATGTCCCATGGAAGTATCAAACCTGGTGTAAAGTATGGCCCGTTTTCATGTACTAGGTTACATCGTGTAACACCCTGACCCTAATTACCCAGAGTCCGTGTATTATTACCTAACACCGGCATGATCACAAAAGATCATTTCATGAATGAACGATTATGTAACACCCCATGCATTCTTGGTATACTTCCCTTTCAATAATACAGTAGTGTGTGTTGTACACATTTTGAGTTCTAACACACACCACAATGAATCAAACTAGCCATTATGAATATTAATACCTAATTTTTGAAATTCTATAAATTTTAACATTCATAATTGAATAATTCTGGGATTCAGAATATTGAAATTATCTTACGGTGAATTTTTGGTATATTTTTAGAAAACATTCAAATTTTGATGACTAGTGAAAAATACTAATCATTAATTAAAAACAACTTTTTTAATCCAAATAATATATAGTGATAAATTATAATTTTGAGATGTTTTATAGTTTAATTTAAATAAATTTTTACCATTTAATAAAATATTGGTAATTGGATGTAATTTCACATTTATACTAAACAAAAACAAGTGTCAATCTTTTGATTGTTATTATTTCTTACAAAACACGCTCTTTGTTTTGACAACGAAAATTATTTTTAAATTAATTTCTTCCACTTTAGTGTTTTGAATCTAGAAAAATATATTACATATTTAAAATCGGGAGGTCCAAATTTTGTAAATAGGTATCATTTTATTTAGACATTTAAAATAATTATTCGGTAAATATTTTATTTACCATGGTTAAATGTCAAATCTGATAAATAAGGGTAAAAAATAATATTATAATAATAATAAATTACCCTAAAACGTTTCCTAACCTATTTGGTGTATACATGTACGACCATGGTCATCTTTGGGTCGATTTTGGGACTCTATGGAGCCAATTGTAAGTGATAATGACACTATATATTAGTAAGTTAATGTAAATACAAAAATGACATAATCATATATCTTTAAGAAATTTTTTTTACAGATGGTTATATATGATATAATTTTGACTATAAATATTCATTGGAAAGAAAAAAATATTTCCTACATAATTTTATTTTATTTATAATTTTTATACGTTGAATAATTATATTTATTTATGACACAGTAATGATGCAATATTTTCCTTATTAATGATCGAATAAAATAATAGGTATTATAAAGGATAAAATAAATATAATTTGAATGTTTTGATAACATCCCAGAATTTTATTAGTTAAACTGACATGATAGTATTTCTTAAATAAATTTGTTTTGAATTAATAAATATATTAAGACTTTAACAAAAAGAAATTATGAAATAGTTTCAAAATTGACATAAAGGAGTTTTTAAAACAAATATTATGTTATAAATTGATATAATATTCCTAAAAATATAAGGTTCATCCAAAGAACATATATAATTATAGGTGTATCATTAAGGAACCACTTAGTGGTCTCTTGGATTTTTATTGTATGTTTATTAACCATATAAAATAAAAATACAAAGAGATATGGTAAATGTCAAACTAATTAACTAATAGTTAAAACTAAATGATAAGGTTAATAAAGTGACCCAAACCTGTTTAAAACTTATTGGTTGAGTTTTTGTTGACCCATTATCTCCTTATACTTTAAATAAATTAGTTTGGAGCCATTATAAATGGAATATGAATTTATTATAAAATAATATTTCTATCTTTTCCAAAGGTGCCCCTCACCCCTCTTATAAAAGGGCACTCCCCCTTCTCTCTAATTCACACCTTCAAAGCCATTTTTCTCGACCAAACCCTGCGCAAATATCCTCCCAAATTCCCAAAAATTATCCTAGGGCTCTCCTTATTTCATAAATCCACTTATAGATCCCTTTTGATCAAATCCAATGGAAGAACCCGAAGAAGAGGTAATAATTTCACCCACATCTTTCATGTTCTTTTCATATTCCACTTTATCTTTTTTGTTATTTACTTTCTAAATTAATAAATCCAGTATCATATATACAAAATAATGTTATTATAAATATTGTATATCCATATTCATTATTCTATCAATCCTTTGACTGATATGTCACCATACGTGCGTACGTACGGATTACCGTCTCCACATCGTGGTGTAATTGTTATTCAATACATTATTATTTTAATGGGTATAATAACGATGTATAATTAATGTAAATAATAAATATAACATGATAATGACTCTGTATATATTATATACCATCCATTAATATATTATTTTAATCTCAAAAGAGTTATATTGTCGCTCGTGCGTACGTACAGATTACCGTCTCCACGAACGCGATGAGGTTCATTTCCCATCGTATCCATTCAATACTAAATTTCATTTGATGATTAATGTTTAGAGACATGATATAATTCTGGATATTAATAAGATACATCACATCCATAAAATATATGCCTCACATATCAATGAATATAAAGGAAAATGAATCTGTTAACTCCTGAAACGAAGGCAATACAAAGATATTATTAACAAATTATTATTAAAAGATAATATATGATAACATATTAATGTATATAATTATAGTATAATTCAATAAAAATTATTTAACAATTATATAAGAGTTTAACCTACCCACGACCAAGGAAAAAGTACAATGTAATGGGTTTCTTATCTCACTTTTAATTCCGTGAGATTTCCATTGTTCACCACTTATTTATTGCATGTGGTGTGTGTATTGCCCATGATTGAATTCATTGTGTAATATACATTAATTTATCGATCTTTACAGAATCATTTTATGGTCCCTCTTTCATGTTTGTATGTTTGATAGATATCAAATCGATAAGGGAATTTGAAATTTCACTTTCCACTCATTCGACTTTACTCATATTTCATTGATTATTTTACACTATGAAAATGTGTGGAATCACTATTCATTTTCTTATGTCATAATTTTCACTCCGATTTCTATGTATATACTTTTTATACACATAATCACTCCATTTAAAAATTCTCAAGTCGATGATATGAACGTGATAAGAGTAATTTTAACTCAATCTCCTTTTATTGAGTTAAACATTCCATACATTGGTATTGTCTTTTCTAGAATATGTGTGAATGTACTCGTATTGATTTACACTAAATATACAATAATATTGAGTGTATTTAAATTTTTCACACATTATTATATCATTAATTTATCCTTAACCTAATGATACAGTCTATATAAGATATTTCATCTCAAATTATATTCCATTGAGACTTTTTTGTTGTTATACACTAAATCACTTATATATGGTGTATATATTGTACTTTGACATAATATTTCATGAATAAATTTATTCTCATAATATTACAAAGTTTTTATTACCTCTAATATTTATATTTAAGTGTCTCTCTTTTGGTTAGGAACTCTAACTAAAATATCATTTTAAATGTTTTAATGATTTACTATTCAAAATCATTCACATTAATGTCAATTTTTTAAAAATGGTTTTAAGGATTTATTTATATGGGAATTGAAGTTTTAAAATTAATATTCCTTTTAAATGATTCAAAGTTGTATGGGAAACTTTTATTCAAATATCTTTTTCTAAATGGATTCTTGAAAAATAATGTGACATTTAAATGATTTAAATAAAAGGCGGATATTTTTCTCTAATAGTTTTCATGATTATTTTCATCTATGTCAATATCCTTCATTATTCTCGATTGAGGTTAATCTATTACAATACAATCTTCCATATTGTATTGAATGATTTATGTTCGATAGTGGATGTGCTATTTTTATTCCATTAATGTGTTTTTGATAATTTTTTGACATTACATATGCTAGTTTTAATATGAATGTTTATGTTATGTTTAAACATGTTCATATAAAGAATGCATTGGACTGAGAATGTGATAGGTGGTGCCAGCTATAGCTCCTTGATGCATCGGGAGGTCTCATGATACAAACTAGTGTCTTGGCTCAAGGCCTTGACAAAATCTTATTTGTAGTCTGGGCACAATGCCATTACAATTTGGTTATGATAGTCAGGAATTATGCATTCCATCATTATCAAAGTGGATATTGATATTTCATGTGATAATTCAATTTTTGATATATCCATGTGAATAAGTAAATGTAATTATTTGATTTTATCTTTTCCATATTATGCTGAAGTTCTTGTTTAAATGGCTTTTGTTCTAGTCTTATACACTACCTTAAATGTTTTTTCTTATTAATGAAAGTTTCCACTATAATGTTATCCTTTCTAAGCATCTGATCTCACCCATTTCTATGTTTTATATTCCCAAGATGCAAAGAAGTATATTATGACTAACCTCTAGGGATAGTCTATGGGATCTCATTTTTGCCTATGGGGACCATGCTTGGTTTAGTTTTCCAGTTTATGATGTAATGTAAACATTTTGAATGTATCTAGTACTTCCAAGGGTACTAAACTAATTGGTCTTTCGATACATTATCTATTATGATCATGCCAATGTTATGTAATAATGCACCAACTCTAGGTTTCTAGGGTCGGGGTGTTACATTTGGTATAAGAGGAAGTGTAGTACAAACCTTGGAAACAAGATTTAGATAAACTATGATTAGAGAGCACAGACCAAAGTTGGACTTTGAGTATTAGTATAGAAGAACATCCTAGAATTTTGGTATTTTGGAGATTTTGTGAGTTTTACAAGCAATAAATCCATGCCTTGATATGAGCAGGTAGAGGTGGCTCTGGTATAGATGTAACTAGGGTTTAAACCCAAAATCACCATTTTGAGCTAGACTCGAATGGGAACTTGTGCACCACAACGGGCCTTGCTGCTATCTTGGTTACGATATTCCAAGGGGATATGCTTATGATAATTTACATTTTCTTTACAAACTGTTTTGATGTATTTTAACATATGATTAAAATAAATGACCTTGGTTAATCCTGATGTGTTTAAAATTCAGAATATGTTGTCATGATATTCTCTAAATGATTTGATGACTACTGTTATTCACACAATGCTTTTTGGTTTTAGTCAGTGGATGGATTCCAAGGATGTCATAGTAAATTTGAGAATGATGTACAAAGTGGTAACTGTTGAAGAGATGAGCAACAAAATGAATGTTGATAGGTGTAAAAGATATCGTGTTCATGACAAATCGGTTTTCCAAAAATATGATCGATAAAATATATATTAACCAACTCCCAGAATCAACAAAAAAGATAAACGTGATGAATGATAAGAGATCCAGTAGTGGAGACCATGGAAAAAAAGAATCCTCAATTTCAATCATGAAATAAATGTTGAAGCAGACACCCAGGAATGTGTCTCAATGGAACAAAGAAATACTTTACGTGTGGGAAATAAGGACATAAAATGATGAATTACCGAGGAAAAATGAAGAGTATTATGGATGAAAGTAAAAATGGTCCCAAGAATCCATTTATAGTCATTTTCCGTAAATAGAGGGTACTTGGACATTTACCTAGTGAATTCCCCATTCTATAGGATATTTTCTTGGTCAAAGAAGATTCTCTGTGGAATTAAATGGTTGGAGAAATTTTTAAATGTACTTGTACTACTTGTTGATGATATTACTTTGGAATAAATTTCTCTGTTATTTTTAACCCTGAGTTTTGTAATGTGAAAATGATATTTGAGGAAGACTTATCTTTTATGTTGTGGATATTGTTATAAAATACAATTTGTTTTTATATGATAATTGGGTTTGAGGAAATTACAAGTTATTATATTTTTGGATGAAATTGTAAGGTATGAGATAACATTTGTGTTTAAATTATGTTAGGGTTATTTTGAGGAATTTATCTCATTTTTTCATGTTATAAAATATAGTTTTTGAAAATGGAAAATATTCTTACCGTGTGACAACCTGTCGCATCGGACAATGCTGTGGGAATCGAAGCCACAACCAAAGTGAGATTTGGTATTTATCACCTACCACTGGACTACGTGAAGTCCCTGGTTAGTGTGACTAATTATTTTTTTGGTTAAATGATTCTTTTGATCAATAATAAGTTGATTTCTAATATTATGTATTATCATATGAATACCCTTAGTATTGGAAAATGATTCAATGAATAAGTTATAAATGTTATTTTGGAAGATATTTTCTTTGTTGGGAACACTATATACCCAAGGAATATAGAATAAAGTGATATTTCATTTGAAGAGTAATGGTGTATTTTTATCTTTTTTTATTTTGGATTTATAGTGATTTGGGTTATTTATGGATGTGATTAAAAATTAATAGATTATATGTGATTAGGTTAATTACTTTTATGTATGTGACTTTAAGAGTAGTTGATTTCATTTGGAGATGCAATATAACTTGGAAGACTACATAATAAAATTCATCTATGTTTTGGTTTTGAATATTAATTTGGATTATATTGAAATATTTTAAGGACAATTGTATATTGAATGGTATTTATTTAACTTTGTATAATTTTTGGTTTAGTTTTAGAAATAATATTATTGTTTCTTTCTCTAATGGAATATCCTTTTTGAGATCATCAAATCTTATACTAACCGTATTGGTTTTGATTAATCACTAAATTCAGGGTAAATATATAGTTTATCCTTCCTGGATCATGTGATTCTATAAAAGTTTATTCTAGCTCTTTCAGTGTGACCATTTCTTCTTGAATTCTCATTATTTTAAAAAAATGAGTTAGTGGTAGAAATTTATTAAGAAATAAACTCTATTTAAAATTTAAGTATATCTCTTTATGTTCTTAGTCAATCTCATAAATGAATTCCTCATCTTTATGTAATGTAACATAAAAAAAAATTTCGTTTACTTTTCCTACTGGGATACTAATGACGGTTAGTCCCATCACAAGTTTTTGGTTATCTAGTTGTTAACATTCTCTTGATCATGTTTTCTATCCATCTCCATTAGAAAATGACACTTAGTTTATCATCCATATTCATGTTTTCCTACATGGAATCCTAGTATGGGTTATCTTGGATGACCTTTGTACTTCTCCTTCTTTATTTTAAGGTGACAGTTGTATTGACTCTTTTTCTAATGTGATACATTCTATTATATTCCAAAGAACAATTTTAAAAACAAATTCGATGATGAAATTATTTGATGGATGGGAGAATGTATCACCCCAATCTTTCACGGTATGCTTCCCTTTGAATAATACAATAGCGTGTGTTGTACGCAACTTCATGTTCAAACACACACCACAACCAATCAAACTAGTGTATAAGAATAGTAATACCCCCTTTTTTAAATTTTCTAAATTTTATATTTCAAAATGGAATCATTTTTTGATTTCTAATATCAAAATTAGCCTAGTGTTAATTTTTGGTATTTTTTTAGAAAACATTCAAATTTTGATAACTAGTGAAGAATACTAAAAATAAATTAAAAACAAAATTTTTAATCCAAATAATTTATAGTGGTAAGTTATAATGTTGATAGGTGTTAAATAATAATTATAATATATTTTTACCATTTAATCCAATTTTATTAAGTGGCTGTAATTTCACATTTAAACTAGATATAAACAAGTGTTAATCTTTTGATAGTTATTATTTCTTAAAAACACATTCTTCGTTTTGACAAAAGTAATTAATTTCATCCACTTCTGTTTTTGGAATTTAGAAAAATGGATACCATAATTTGAATCAGGAGGTCCAAATTTTTTAAATAGGTATCTTTTATTTTTAGACATTTTGAATAATTACTTCAATAAATATTTTATTTACCATGGTTAAATGGTAAATATGGTAAATATGGGTAAAACATATTATTATAATAATACTAAATAACTATAAAACGTATCCAAACCCTATTTTTCAATACATTTCCAGCCATAGGCATCTTTGGGTCGATTTTGGGACCCCATGGAGCCACATTTAAGTGATAATGACACATTATATTAATTAAGTTAAAGTAAATACAAAAATGACATTATCATATATCTTTTAGAAAAACAAATTTAACATAGGGTTATATATGTTATATTATCGACTATAAAAATTAATTAGAAAGAAAAAACTATTTCCTACATTATGGTATTTTATTTATAATTTTTAGGCATTGAATAAATAAATTTATTTATGACCAAATAATGATTCAATATTTTCCTTGTTAATGAACGAATCAAATAATTGGTATTATAAATGTTAAAATAAATATAATTTGAAAGTGATGATTACATCCATGAATATTATTGGTTAATGAGACATGTAATTATTTCTTAAATTAATTTTCTTCGAATTAATAAAGTTTTTATTACTTTAACAAAAATCAGTTATTAAATAGTGTCACAATTGACATAATGGTATTTTTTAAACAAATATTATATTTTAAATTGATATAATATTCCTATAAATAAGAGGTTCTGACAAAGGACTTATAATGATAGGTGTATCATTAATGAACCACATTATGGTCTCTTGGATGTTTATAGTATGTTTATAAACCATATTAAAAAAAATTCAAAGAGACATGGTAAATGTCAAACTAATTAACTAAGAGTTAAAACTAAAAGATAAGGTTAATAATGTGATCGAAACTTATCAAAAACTTATTGGTTGAGTTTTTATTAATGCATCCCCACCTTATAATCTATATAAATCATGATTGAGCCATTATAAATAGTATATTAATTTATTATAAATAATATTTCTATCTTTTCCTAAGTTTCCCCTCACCCCTCTTATAAAAGGGAACTCACCCTTCTCTCTAATTAAAACCTTCAAAGGAATTTATCTCGACTATCCCCTGCCCAAATATCCTCTCAACTTCCATAACTTCATTCTAGAGGCCCTCCTTTGGCCAGAAAGCTATCATATGTATCCCTTTTGATCAAATCAAAAGGAAGAACCTGAAAAATCGGTAATTATTTAACCACCCTCTTTCATGTTCTTTTCAACTTCGACATCTTCTTTTTTGATATTTCCATTCTTCAAAAAGAACTAGAGTGTCATCTATACACTGTGATGTTATTATAAATATTCTACATCCATCTTCATTATTCTATTCATCCATTGAATGACATTTCACCATACGTGCGTACGTATGGATTACCGTCTCCACATCGTGATGTAATTGTTAATCAATACATTATTATTTGAATGGGAATAATAATAATGTGAAATTCATGTGAATAATTAATATAAAATGATAATTATTCTATATACATGATATACCATCCAATTATATATATTTTTAACATCAAAGTATTGATATATCGCTCGTGCGTACGTATGGAATACTGTCTCCACGAACGCGATGAGATTCATTACCAATTGTATCCATTCATGTCTAAATTTCATTTGATGGTTAAAAATAATGTTTATAGATATGATATAATTCGGGATATGAATATGTTACATCCCATCCATTAAAAATATGTCTCACATAACAATGAATATAAAGGAAAATGAATCCGTTAACACCTGAAACGAAGATAATACTAAAATATTATTAACATATCAACGTTAAAAGATAATATATGATATCATATTAATGTATATAATTCTCTTATAATTAAATAAAAAATATTTAACCATTATAAAGGAGGTTAAACTACCCACTACCAAGGAAAAAAGATCAATGTAAGGCGTTCCTTATCACACTTTTAATTCCTTGTGATTTCAATTGGTCACCACTTATTTATTGCATGTGGTATGTGTACTACCCATGATTATATTCATTTTGTAATAAACAATAATTTATGGATATTTAAATCATAATTTTATGATCCTTCATTCATGCGTGTATGTTTCATAAGTTACCAAATCGATAAAGAAATTTGAAATTTGAATTTCCGCTCATTTGTCTTTACACATACTTAATTTATTATTTTACTTTAAGATTATGTGTGGAATCACTATTAATTTGACTATGCCATAATTTCGACTTACCAATTTGTGAATATACTTTTTATACACATAATCACTCCATAGATAAATTTTCAAATCACCGATAAGAACTTGATAAGAGTAATTTTTCTCAATCTACATTTATTGAGTTAAACATCCAATTCATTGGTGTTGTATTTACAGGAATATGTTTCAATGTATTCTGATTTATTTACATTGAATATCCAATCATATTGACTGTATTTATATTCTTCACATATAATTATGTCATTTATTTATCCTTAAACTAAGGACATGGTATTTATAATAGATTTCATCTCAAATTAAATTTCATTGAGACTTCTTTTTTGTTATTCACCAAATCACTTTTATATGGTTTATATATTGTACTTTGACCTAGAATATCATGAATAGATTTATTCATATAATATTACAATGTTTTGATTACCTCAATTATTTGAATTCTTGTGTCTCTCTTTTGGTTAGGAACTCGACCTAAAATATCAATTAAAATGTTTTAAATATTTATTATTCTAAATCTTTCTCATTAATGTCCATGTTTTAAAAATGGATTTAAGGATTTATTTTTATGGGCATTGATGTTTTAAAATTAAAATTCCTTTCTAAAGTTTCAGCATGTTATGGGACACTTTGATTCAAAAAACTATTTTTAAAAGGCTTCTTGACAAATAGTGTGACTTTTAAATGATTTACTGAAAAATGGGGATATTTCTATCTAATATTTTTTATGGTTATTTTAATCTATGTCAGTATCCTTCATTATTCTTGATTGAGGTTAATCTGTTACAATACAATCTTCCATATTGTATTGGATGAGTTATGTTTGACTATGGATGTGCTTTTTTTACTCCATCTATGGTTTGTGGATAATGTATTGACATTACGTTGGTGAGATTTAAAACGAATGTTTATGTAATGATTAAACCTATTCATATGAAGAATGCATTGGACATAGTATGTGATGGTTGGAGCCCGCTATAGCTCCTCGATACATCGGTAGGTCTCATGAGACAAACTAGTGTCGTGGCATAAGGCCTTGACCAAATCTTATTTGTAGTCTTGGCACAAGGACTTGACAATGTGGTTATGATATTCTGACATTCTGAATTCCATCTTTATGAAAGTGGTTATTGATATTTCATGTGATCATTTGACTAGTAAAATATCCATGTGAATATGTAAATGGAATTATTTGATTTTATCTTTCCCATATTATACTGAAGTTCATTTTTAAAAGGCTTTTGTTCTAGTCTTATACACTGCCTTAAATGTTTGTGCTTATTTATGAATGTTTCCACTATAATGTTATCCATACTAAGAATCTGAGCTCACCCAATTCTATGTTTTATTTTCCCAAGATGCAAAGAATTATATTATGACTGACCTCCAGAGATAGTCCATAGGATCATAGTGTTGTCTATGGAGACAATGTTGTTGTAGTTTTCCAGTTTATGATGTAATGCAAACCTTCTTAATGTATCTAGTACTTCCAAGGGTACTAAACTAATCGTTCTTTCAAGACATGATCTTTTAAGATCATTCCAATGCTATGAAATAAGCACCGACTCTGGGATTCTGGGGTTAGGGTGTTACAGAATAGTTTTGCTGCCTTTGAAGTACTAGATACATTCATAAGGTTAACAGTACATCATAAAATGAAAAACTACAACAACATTGCTTCTATATAACACACTCATATACTTTCAGACTATCCCTATAGGTCATTCATAAAATACTTATTCACATCTTGGGAAAATAAGGTATAGAATGTATTGTGCTCCGATGCTCAGTAAGGATAACAATATAGTGGAAACTTTAATAAATAAGCATAAATATTTAAGGAAATGTATATGGCTAAAACAAAATCCATTTAAACATTAAATTTAGCATAATAATAGAAACGATAAAATCAAATAATGACATTTAATTACTCACATGGATATTCTACTAGTTGAATAATCACATGCAATATCAATAGCCACTTTCATAATGATAGAATGAATAATTCATACCTTCATAACCACATAGTCATGGCCATGTGACAAGACTACAAATATGATTTTTTCAAGTCCATGTGCCAAGACACTAGTTTGTCTCATGAGACCTACTGATACATCTAAGAGCTATAGAGGGCTCCACCCGTCACTTACTAAGTCCAATTCCTTCCACATATGAAATGGTTCAAACATAACATAAACATTCGTTTTAAAACTAGCATAAAAAATGACAATACATTATCCTTAAACCATGAATGTTGTAAAAATAACATATCCAGAGTAAAACATATAAAAAACCTTCTATACTATATGTTTGTTTTGTATTATAATAAATCAACTTCAAATAATTTTAAAATCTATCAAAGGATGTTGACATAGATGAAATCAAAACCCTTGTTTAGAGAAATATCTATTTATATTTTGAAATCATTTAAGAGTCACAGAATTTTAAATAAAATAATTATTTGTAAAATATTCTTATAAGCTTACAAGGGAAGCTTAAATGATTTTATAATGGTGGAAAATATCCTCTCCCTCCATATAAGATAAAAAAACATTATATCATAAAAGTTATCAAAAAGGTAAAAAAATACACTGTTTGGAAAACGATGGAATGATTCATTTATAAACATCTTATAAAAGTAAAACAAGGTTATAAATGACCTTAAAACATATTCTATAAAATAGTAATAATTTTTTGAGATACATTTTTTAGAAACATTGATGTGGATGATAATGAAGTCCCGGTAGATTATTTCATATAAACAACCTCAGATAATGAAGAGATTGTTGAATTAACACTTATCTTGTACTTGTCCTTGGTCGAGGGTTGGTTAACCTCTTGTATAATGGTGAAATAATTGTTATAAAAATATACAAAATCATATACATTAATATTATATCATATATTATATTTTAACATTTTTTGTTAATAATATCTTAGTATTATCATCGATTCGGGTGTTAACGGATTCATTTTCCTTTATATTCATTGTTATTTGAGTCATATTTGTGATGGATGGGATGTATATTATTCATATACAGAATTATATCAAGTTTGTAAACATTATTTTTAATCATCTAATGAAAATTAGCCTTTAATGTATACGATGGGGAATGAATCTCATCGCGTTCTTGGAGATGGTAATCCGTACGTACACACGAGCGACAATATCATTCATTTGATATTAAAATAATATATAATTTTAAGGTATATCATATATAAAAATCATTATCATGTTATATCTATTATTTACATCAATTACAACTCATTATTTTACCTATCAAAACAATTTATTGAATAACAATTACACCACGACGTGGAGATGGTAAGCCGTACCAGTATAGTGACATGTCATTCAAAGGATGGATACGATAATGAATTTTGTAGTACCATATTTATAATAACATCATATTATATATAATATACTATAGTTAATATTATAGAGTGGAAACAACATTGAAAAAGGATGTGGGAGATGAAAGGAACTTGATAGAGGTGATGAAATATTTACCTGTTCTTCGGGTTATTCTTATTGATTTGATCCAAATGGAACCTTAGGATGGATTTCTGAGTAAAGGAAGGCCTCTAGGATTAATGGAGGACTGTTGAGAGGGTATTTGGGAAGGGTATGGACGATCCAAATGGCTTTTAATGTGTGAATCATATAGAAGGTGGAGTGCCCTTTTAAAAGAGGGGTGAGGGGCACCATAGGAAAAGCTAGAAATATTATTTTATAATGAACTCATTTTCGGATGTATAATGGCTCCAAAACAGATTATGTAAAGTATAAGATAGGTATGAGTCTAAAAACACTCAAAGAATATGTTTTAGACAAGTTTTGGTCACTATATTAACCTTACCATTTAGATTTAACTCTTAGTTAAATAGTTTGACATTAACCATGTCTCTTTGTATTTTTATATCATATGGTTAATAAAAATACTATATACTTCTATGAGAACTCCAAGTGGTTAATTAATGATACAAATATCATTACATATGTCATTTTTCCTAACATTATATTTTTAGGAATATAATATCAATTAATAATATAATATTTGTTTCAAAATCTCTTTTTTGACAATTTTGACACAATTTGGTATTTTGTTTTTTCTAAATTACTAACCGCATTATAACTTAGAAAAAATTAATCTAAGCAACCATACTATGTCATAGTAACCTATAAAATTAGTGTAACTCATAAAAAGTCTCATATTACATTTATTTGAATATTTATAATATCAATTATTTTAATATTTTATAAATTAGGTAATTACTACATCTTCATTATGTCATAAATAAATTAAATTTTTTAAAGTCTAAAAAATATAAATAAAATACCATTATGTTGTAAATATTTCTATATTTCTATTAAATATTTATAGACGAATTTATCTTCTGTATACACCTATATTAAAAATGATTTAATTATTAAAAATTGATTTTAACTCGTCTAACTCTTCTTTAAATAAAATAATAATAAGTGTCCTAATCTAATCCAATTGGATCAAAAAGGTTCATATTTTATTCCAAAGGTTGTTTTTGGTCGAAATAATTGTTTTTAATAGAATTAGGACACATGTTAAGGTGATAATAAAATCATTTTTATCCTTAAATACCCTATTTACTTTTAACCATGGTAAATAAAAGTAAAAAGGTTACTATTAACCAAAAATAATTTTCATATTATTGAACCACATTTTTCATACTAATATCAATTTTGTATCTCAGATTTTTGAAATTCCACTCACAAAAGTGGTAAAATTATTTTTTAGGTGAATTTGTAAATCCTCTAAGGTGGTGGGGAAAAGACAGTGAAATGTTCAATAAAATTTTTATATATCAAAAATTATTATAAACTAAACCCAATGAATTACATTGAAATTATATAGGTATTATGTATCTATTTTGACCTAAAATAAATTTAAATAATATAAATAATTATTTAAATAAAAATTCTCTTTTAAACTATAACTCAATTTTTTTCACGCTTCATCCAAAATTGATAGTTTTTAGAACAATACCAGAAATTCACCCTATTCTAATTTCAAGATTCTGAATGAAAAATGAAGTCCATATTGAAAGATAAAATTTATAAAATTTAAATAAGTGGGTATTACTCTTCAAAATTGCTAGTTTTATTGGTTGCGGTGTGATAGAAATCGATGTTGCGTACAAAACAAGCTATTGTATTATTCCAAGAGAAGCGTATTGTGGAAAATTGGGGTGTTACATTCTCACCTACTTCAAATAATTTCATCCTTGAAATTTCTATAAGATTACTGCAAAAAAGACTCGGGTCATTCTTCATCATATGTTCTCAGGTTCCCATGTTGCCTCTTCTATCTTATGGTTTCTCCATAGACCTTTTACCAGCCGAGTTCTCAACCCTTTTTCTTTTGATTCAAGAATATTGATATGCTCTTCATAATAAGACATATCAGGTTCAGTTATGATTCGTCATAGGTGAGAACATGCATTAGTTTAGGAATGTATTTTCTCAACAGTGAAACAAGGAATACATCATGTTCTTTGGAGAGACATGGTGGCATTGCTAACATGAAAGCTACAACCCTAATTCATTATTGAATTTCTAAAGGCTCGATGTACCTAGGACTCAATGTTCCCTTATTACCAAAACTTATAACACCCTTCCATGGAGATAAATTTATGAAAACATGATTTCTTACCTGAAATTCCAAATCCCTCCTTCAATTATTGGCATAACTCTTCTACCTACTTTGATCTTCTTTGATGTGGTTTTGGATTACCTTCACCTTTTTCATCATTTCCTCCCCCAGTTCTAGGCATATGAGTATTCTTTCACCAACATCTTCCCTACAATTTGGTGTGCGAAATCTCATTCCATATAAGGCTTCATATGTTGCCATCTGAATACTTGAATGGAAGTTATTAATATAGAAAAATTCTACTAGAGGTAAATATTGATCCCACATACCTTGAATGTCATGTGAGAATGATCTCAACATGACTTCTATGGTTTGAATAGTCTGTTCTAATTGTCCATTAGTTTGGGGGTTATAGGTAATGCTCAAATAAAGTTCAGTATCCAGGGCATTCTGATGACATTTCTAGAATCTTGATGTAAAACAAGATTCATGATCAGAAAAAATCAATAATGGTACTCCATGAAGTCTTACAACATCATGAATATATAGTCTTTCTAAACATTGAAGTGGTAAATCTTCCCTTATATTAGGAAAATGTGTTGACTTGGTAAGATGATCAAGAATGACCCATATTGCATCGTTCCGTCTAGGAGTCTTTGGTAGTCGCATGAAAAAGATCATTATAATATTATCCCATTTCCACATCGGTAAGGGAAGAGGATTCTAGACTTGTAAAACCCCAAGAATTTATGAAAAATATTATTTTAATTTCATTAATTTTTTGTGTTCTATGCTACACCATTATTACCTTGCGCTATACGCAACACTGTATTAACTTGCAGTATATGCAATACTATTCTTGGATCGTGTTACACACAATTTTGATAATAGTTATTCTACGCAAAATTGAGTGTATATATATATATTCAATGTATAAATGAAATATGGTCAGATTATTTTATAAGAAACAACGAAGTATTATTTCACAACACGTAACCCTGACTTGGCTTGCCTTACACACAATCACGACCTTCCTCGACAGCGTGTGTTGTACGCAATACCGTATTTCACTAAACAATGATATATTATAATAATATTATTATAAACTTGCCATTATGAATAGTATTAACTAAATTTTGAATTTTATAACATTATTATTCATCTTACACATTTTCTAGAAAATGGTATAAGAACATAATAAATTTTTCAGGTAAAATAGGTATTTTTCAAAAAATGCAGTTTTACCGCCTTTTGATGGTGCATCCATTTTGAATCTAGTTTTTGACATGTTTATAAGTTCAACTTGACAAAATAAAATTCTTCTTTGGAATCATGAAATAAAAATTTACTTAGGATAAATTTTTCGTATTATTCTGGTAACTTTCATATTTTGATGAATAGTAAAAACACGCTATATTTTAATGAAAAACAACTTTTTTCATCGTAATAATTTATATGGTTAAATTATAATATTGAATGGTTTTAATGTATAAATAGAATATATTTTTTCCATTTAATATAATTTATGTCATTAGCATTAATTTTACATTGAATTCATAGGTTAAATCAATTCAATCTTTTGCAATGTTTTAAAAAAACCCGTTTTCATTCGACAACGAGATTAATTTTAATTTAATTTCTGCAACTTCTGTGTATTGAATTTGAAAAAATTGATTCCATATTTGGAATCAGTGGGTCCAAATTATGTTAATATGCTACATTTTATTTTTGGGAATTATGAATAGTAACTACGGTATATTTTATTTACCATAGTTAAAGGTAAATCGGGTAATTAAGGGTAAAAATAAGATTATCAAATTACCCTAACACATGCCAAAATTCTATTGGATGGTTAAAAGTAATCCCATATCAACTTAGGGTCGTATTAGATTCATTTTATTGTCTTTTGACTATGAAAATAATTTAATTATTATTAAAACCAAAGAAAATGACAACATGTCAATCTCTAAAATCTTATAAGTATAATAATTTTAATTTACTGATAAACATAAAAAAACATCGAACATGAATAGTCTAAAGAAATCTAATAAAATTATCTACATCATGGAAATTTATTTAGAATTTTTAGGGATTAAATAATTGTCATTAATGGTGATACATTAATGATAAAGAAATTATTTATTAAGTGGAAAATAAGTAATATAGTTTTTATTGAAATTATAATACCCATTAAGATGCCCAAAAACATGACCAAAACATATTTGTAGTGTATATATACACCTTAATCATCCAATGACCTAATATATAACCGTTTTGATCCTTATAAAAGTGATTATGACAATTATATTATTTTATCTTAAATGAGGCCAAAGTTGTCACCTTCATAATTTTATAAATATAAAAATTTAAATCTTGTGATTTATAGATGATAAATTCGAGTAAAAGTATTATTGTTAATTTTAATAGATTTATATTCTTCAAAGAATTTTATTTTAAATTTTTATACAACAAATCTGTATATTAAATAATTATACAAAAATGTTGTAGTAATTATTTTATTAAGAGATTAACCGAATAAATGGTTTTAAAAATAATAAAATAAATATTATATGAACTATTTAATGTTATCCAATAATTTTATAGATAGATATGTCATTTTATGAATCTATTAAAGCTTTTAGTTCGAACATATAGTCTATATATGTTTTATTTAAATTCATATAAATGAATAGTGTCAAAATTGACACTATTGTTATTTTAGAAAAATAACATATTATAAAATTGTTTAAAAATAACAAAAATATTTAAAAATTATAAATTTAAATTTATATGGTCTATAATGTTATAAATTAAACAATTATGGAAAAGTTACAACAAATAAGTAATTATTTGTTATTATTTAAAATTTAGAATTTTATTACCTCAAATAAACAAAAATAGATTAAATAAGGATAAATCAAAATAATAAAGTCCAAACATGTCTAAATTTGATTGTTTGATGAGATTACAACCCTATATCATCTAAGATTAGAATATGAGTCATTTTTAGAAGATTTTAAGTGGGGTTAGATTTATTATAAATTAATATTTTTATGAATTCCAAAGGTGCCCCTCTCCTCCCTCATAAAAGGGCACCTCCTCCCTCAATTCCTCACACCAATTGGAGCCTTCAAGCTCGGCCAAACCCTGAAAAATTATTTTATCCCATTCCCGAGAAACATCCTAGAGGTTCTGGTCTTCTTCAAAGACCAATATTAGTGCCCTAAGTGGAGGTTTCAAAGAGGCGTATCGAAGAAGATGTAATTTCTTCTATCGATTCATTCAAACTTCTTTCTTCTTCAACTTATTCATCTTTAGTTGATTCATTATAAAGTAATAAAATCAGTATCACTAATATAATTATATGTTATTATAAATATGAAACAACCTCATTTCACCTCCTATCCATCCTACGGAAAACAAAATCACCGTGCGTGCGTACGTACGGAATACCATCTCCACGTCGTGGTGTAATCTGTTTTTCCACCAACACCTTACGTGGAAGGGTATTATTGTGTAAAGAATAACTATACATAGTTATTATAACATCATAATGATTCTGATATATTGTATCATCCACTCCAATTCAATTCAATTATTATGGAAACGATATCATCGCTCGTGCGTACGTACCGACTACCGTCTCCATGACGCGATGAGATTCATTCTCCATGTCAGCCATTTAAGAATGATTATAATGTATATATAAGAAATAATAATGAAATATATGACATTATAAAGCTACTGGATTTATTTATATATATATATATTTATTTTATCTACTTAATTCCACTAAATTCAATAAGGAAACGAAAACAGCATTCATGCGTACGTACGACCTACCGTCTCCATGAACGGTGTATTCCTTTCCATTTATCGATCCATTATATATATGTATATTCTGAATATATATTATATATAAATCATGTTTTATATTATTGATTATGTAATCATGATCTAAGTAATCATATGAATAATTACAAGTTAAAACACGAACGACAAATGAGACGATTTTACCCAAAACGCTACTTTAACATGAATTTACAAAATAATGGGTAATATAAAGTCATAAGTGAACCATATATGATATAATAACAGTGAATATGATTCTGTAATAAGTCAATGACATTATTTAAATCATTATACAGGAGGTTCGTACACTTACGAAGCAAATCGGACCTAAGGTAAGGGAAAATATCACAATCTCATTTTATCTGAGATTGTTTATACTTTGGTATTTACTGGGGTATATTTTCTCATCCACATACATGTTTCCTAAATATGTAATATTATTTTCATCCACATAAAATTGTTTAAATCCAATTTTACCCTTCGATGAGTTTTTTGAAAAAGATAAGAAAGGAATCTTTTGTCGTTTTTCGTACGAGGTACTTTTTGACTTTTCTGACAAAAGTATGAAGAATGTTTTTTTAACTTATACAGCATGAATGGATTTTTAAAACATTATTTCCAAGAAGCTTCCTATAAAAGTTTTCAAGTTTATTTTTAATCAACTTCTTTTAGTTTATAAGTGTACGACATGTTAAGAAAGGAAAAGTGTTTTTAAAGTGGAAAGGATATTTTCCTCAAGAATGGAGTTCAAGTGTATTATCAAAATTATTTTCCATCTAAGATAATATTGGGTTATGTTTATATCCCTATTATTACATGGATTTGATTATGTTGTGATGGAAATATTTTTATGAATTCCTTTATCTTATTTGAATTATTTTATGATGTCATGTTGTTTAAGAATCCCATTTTTATTACATGGGTTATGCTATGATGTATGGTTTATGATTTTGTGGCACACATAAGAATGGTATCATTATGAGATGGGTGGGACCTATATCTCCCTCCAATGCATTGGGTAAAGATTTTATATCTCATGAGATAGATATTTCTGGAATGGTAGGTTATACCGGTTCAGTGAAACAAGAATGAAACGAGGGTGACTCGGTTCAGAAATGGACTTTGTCCACTAAGATAGTCTTGGCAATGAGTCTTGACTAATACGAAATGATTATCTATGATTATGTGTGTATGCCACAAAGTTTCATGTTTTAAGTTATGGTCATTGGGATTACATTTAACTTCTATGATTTATCCCATGTTATGATATTATGATATCTTTTGCAGGTTAAGATTTCCAAAATTTATGTTCTTATGTATATGATGTGATTGATATTTATTTTGATTACCCTTAATGAGCATTTGAGCTCACCATTTTATGTTTTCTTTTCCCCAGGACATAAATAAATGATTTATGTTTTAAAAAAAGAAGATCTTTATGGGAGATGTTGAAGATCTTTCACCATGATTAGAAGATTATATTCCGAGTTTTCAAAGACACTAAACTATTACGGTCCTTGTGGGTGTGTTTTTTTTATGTACTAAGAATTCTGCAAAAGTAATGTAATGTCCATTTACGTCAAGCTTCGGGTCTCTACACTTGGTATCAGAGGAAAAGTTTAGACAACCTTTGGAAACTGGGATGCGAAAATGTTAGTGAGATCCCTAGAGATATTTTGAAGGTATGTCTAGGGATGTCCCTAAGGGTAAGTATACATATAGGATATAGTCCTAGAACTATGGTAACAATATTATATTAAACAAAAGATGTTAGATATTGAAGTTACTCCGCCTTTATTAATATTTTTTTCCTCTCACAATATTCTTTTTGGGTTTTAGAAAATGGCTGGAAACAAGATGATTCACGATAATGGAGGATATGATGGACAATGGAAAGATATTCTTCATGAGAAACCAAATGAAATGGGATTTTGAAGTCCAAAAATAATTATTATGCTGAATCAGCAATCTCATAATATGATCAATAAAGTAAAATTGGGTATGTTTCCTGACTCGGCTAATAAGATAAAGATGGAGTTTCATTATGATCATAGAGGAAAGAAAGTTCAATTTCCCCTATGTAAATCATGTGGGAAGAGGCACCATGGAGAATGTTTCAAAGGAACTGGAAGATGCTTTGGGTGTGGAAAAGATGGGCACAAAGCCAGTAAGTGCAAAGGAAAAGGTTCAGTTAACACTAGGGATGAGGATAATGGTATTGCTACGACATCAACAATGGTTAAATGTTTTAAATGTGGAATGTACGGGCATTATGAAAACCAATACCCTAAGGGAAAGTCTCATGAAGAGAATCAGTATGGTCGTATGGGTAGTATTTATGTTGATGACGATGAAGAGACTACAAATGATAAGTGATATGAAAGAATTGTTGAAGCTCAGTCAATGGTTTAAGAATGTAGTGGAATGATTACATGTTTATCATGTGTAATGTTGTATAAGTAATCTCATGGTACTATGGAATAAAGAGACATATATGGATTGTTACACTGTTGTCTTTCCTTGAGTTTTGAAAGTGTATGATTAATGTTACCAGTATCCATGAAAGGTTATTTAGATATTTTTGGAATGTAGATGATATGCACATAATGAATGGATAAGGAGAAAATTGAATATTTGATAGTATTCATGAGCTCATGACTAATATAAGGAGAAGGATATATCATGGTTTGAGTATATAGAATTTTTGGATTTTGGTATGTGGAAAGTGTTAACTTTTGACTGCATTCATGTTTTCTCTACGGTTCAATGGGTATTCATTCTTCAATAGAATACATGATTAAGGTATTCACATGTTTGTAATTTGACCATCAAGATATATCTTATGATATATGGGGGACAAAGGATGAAATTCACGTGATCATTTTCTTTATACTATGAGCTTGGACCGAAGTATTTTAGATAAGCCTAAAGATTGAAATGGATTATGTTGGACATAAGTTAGTATTGTTTAAGGATAAAACTTTTTTGATATTGTTGATGGGATGTTATAGTAATATAGCTTTAGAAAAAGGACAACCTGCAGGATGGGTGACAGCCCATCACGTCGGACAAGGCTGTGGTAATCAAACCCACAACCGAAGTGCGACTGGCCTTTATTGCCTACCAGTGGCCTACAGGATTTCCCTGTTTAGTAGAAACTAGTTTTATTATATTAAGCAGTATTATATATGAAGTATAAGTCCATTTTAGGAAACATATATGATTAATCTCACTATAGATAGACTTATGTATTTTTTGATAACTTTTCTAACCTTTTGTTTGAGATAGATGGAATGACCCATCATTCTATCACATGATCTGCAAACACATCACGAATAACAAATTAAACTTCATTTCATTAAGGGATGAAGTGTAAATTGTTCAATTAACAAACAACATTGAAATTTTACCAAAATCATGTAAGTATTTATTTTAATTCATCAACTTTAGGGAAATGAACTTGAAAACCAAAAATGTTGTCCTAGTGCCCTTATATCCGATTAATCAGATGGTAACATAGATCACCACAAATCTATGGATTTGTGATTGCTGGCTTTTCCATAACCATGTTCTCTACCACTCACCATCAGAACATGATGGTTAGATTTCTCTTCCATGTCCATATTTTCACCTATGTGGAAATCCAGTGATTAGTGTATTTGGGTAATCATTACATTTCATACTTTTGTTTTTAAATATTGGTTTTGGTATTCCATTTTACGATGTGGGTTTCTTTTAAAGAAACGTTCCAGTAGTAAACCATTTATAACCACGACGAATTTCAAGGGTGAAATTCATTTTAAGGGGGGTAGAATGTAACACCCCGAGATTTTATGAAAAATATTCTTTTAATTTCATTAATTTTTTGTTTTGTATGCTACACCAAGATTACCTTGCGCTATACGCAACACCATATTAGCTTGCAGTATACGCAATACTATTCTTGGATCGTGTTACACACAATTTTGATCATAGTTATTCTACGCAACATTGAGTATATATATATATATATATTCAATGTATAAATGAAATATGGTTGGATTATGTTATAAGAAACAACTAAGGATTCTTTCACAACACGTAACCCTGACTTGGCTGGCATTACACGCAATCGTGACCTTCCTCGATAGCGTGTGTTGTACGCAATACCAGGTTTCACTAAACAACGATATATTATTATAATATTATTATGAACTAGACGTTATGAATAGTATTAACTAAATTTTGAATTTTAAAACATTATTATTCATCTTACACGTTTTCTAGAACATGGTATAAGAACAAAATAAATTTTTCGGGTAAAATAAGTATTTTAAAAAAAATGCAGTTTCGCCGCCTTTTGATGGAACAACCACTTTAAATCTAGTTTTTGACATGTTTATAAGTTCAATTTGACAAAATATAATTCTTCTTTGGAATCAAGAAATAAAAATTTACTTTGGATATATTTTTCGTATTATTCTGGTAACTTTCATATTTTGATAAATAGTAAAAACATGCTATATTTTAATGAAAAACAACTTTTTTCATCATAATAATTTATATGGATAAATTATAATATTTAATGGTTTTAAAGTATAAATAGAATATATTTTTAACATTTAATATAATTTATGTCATTGGCATTGATTTTACATTGAATTCATAGGTTAAATCAATTCAATCTTTTGTAATGTTTTAAACAAAAACTCGTTTTTATTCGACAACGGGATTAATTTTAATTCAATTTCTGTAACTTCTTTGTATTGAATTTTAAAAAATGGATTCCATAATTGGAATCAGTGGGTCTAAATTATGTTAATAGGCTATATTTTATTTTTGGGAATTATGAATAGTAACTACGGTAAATTTTATTTACCGTAGTTAAAGGTAAATCGGGTAATTAAGGGTAAAAATAATATTATAAAATTACCATAACACATGCCAAAATTCTATTGGATGGATATAAGTAATCCCATATCAACTAAGGGTCGGATTAGATTTAATTTATTGACTTTTGACCATGAAAATAATTTAATTATTATTAAAACCAAAGAAAGTGACAATATGTCACTCTCTTAAATATTATAAGTATAATAATTTTCATTTAGTGATAAACATCAAAACACTTCGAAAATGAATATTCTCCAGAAAGATAATAAAATTATCTACATCATGATAATTTATTTATAATTTTTAGGGATTAAATAATTGTCATTAATGGTGATACATTAATGATAACAAAATTATTTATTAAGTGGAAGATAAGTAATATAGTTTTTATTGAAATAATAATACCCATTAAAAGGCCCACAAACCTGACCAAAACTTATTGGTAGTGTATATATACACCTTAATCATCCAATTACCTAATATATAACCGTTTGGATCCTTATAAAAGTGATTATGACACTAATATTATTTTATTTTAAATGATCCCAAAGTTGTCGCCTCCATAATTTAATAAATATAAAAATTTAAATCCTCTGATTTTAAGATGATAAATTCGAGTAAAAGTATTGTTGTGAAGGTTAATAGATTTATCTATATCATAGGATTTTATTTTAAATTTTTATGCAACACATCATTATATTAAATAATTATACAAAAATGATGTAGTAATTATTTTATTAAGAGATAAACCAAATAAATGGTTTTAAAAATAATAATATAAATATTATATGAATTATTTAATGTTATCCAATAATTTTATAGCTACATATGACCTTTTATGAATCTATTAATGCTTTTAGTTGGGACATATAGTCTGTATATATTTTATTTAAATTCAAATAAATGAATAGTGTCAAAATTGACACTATTGTTATTTTATAAATATAACATATTATAAAATTGTTTAAAAATCACAAAAATATTTAAAAATATTAAATTTAAATTTATATGGTCTATAATGTTATTAAGTAAAAAATTATGGAAAATTCACAACAAATAAGTAATTATTTGTTATAATTTAAAATTTAGAATTTTATTACCTCAAATAAACTTAAATAGATTAAATAAGGATAAATCAAATTAATAAGGTCCAAACATGTCTAAATTTTATTGGTTGGTGAGATTACAACCCTATCTAATATATGCTTCGAATATGAGTCATTTTTGGAAGTTTTTAAGTGGGGTTAGATTTATTATAAATTAATATTTTTACGAATTCCAAAGGTGCCCCTCTCCTCCCTTATAAAAGGGCACCTCCTCCATCACTTCCTCACACCAATTCGAGCCCTCAAGATCGACCAAACCCTGCCAAATTCTCTTCTACACTTCCCTAGAAACATCCTACAGGTTCTGGTCTTCTTCAAAGACCAATCGTAGTGCCCTAAGAGGAGGTTTCAAAGAGACGTATCGAAGAAGAGGTAATTTCTTCTACTGATTCTTTCAAACTTCTTTCTTCTTCAACTTCTTCTTATTTAGTTGTTTCATTATAAATTAATAACATCAGTATCACTAATATACTGATATGTTATTATAAATATGAAACAACCCCATTTCATCTCCTATCCATCCTGCGGAAAACAAAATCATCGTGCGTGCGTACGTACGGAATACCGTCTCCACACCGTGGTGTAATCTGTTTTTCCACAAACACCTTATATGGAAAGGTATTATGGTGTAAAGAATAATTATACATAGTTATTATAACATCATAATGATTATGATATATTTTATCATCCACTCCAATTCAATTCAATAATTATGGAAACGATATCATCGCTCGTGCGTACATACAGACTTCTATCTCCACGACGCGATGAGATTCATTCTCCATGTTAACCATTTCAGAATGATTATAAAGTATATATAATCAATAATAATGAAATATATGACATTATAAAGCTACTATATTTATGTATATATATATTTATGTCATCTACTTAATTCCACTCAATTTAATAAGGAAACGAAAACAGCGTTCATGCGTACGTACGGCCTACCGTCTCCATGAATGGTGTATTCCATTCCATATATCTGTCCATTATATATATTTATATTCTGAATATATATTATATATAAATAATGTTTTATATTCTTGAATTAATTAATCATGATCTAAGTAATCATATGAATAATTACAAGTTAAAACACGAACGACAAATGAGACGATTTTACCCAAAAAACAACTTTAACATGAATTTACAAAAGAACGGGTAATATAAAGTCATAAGTGAACCATATATGATATAATAACAATGAATATGATTCTGTAATAAGTCAATGACAGTATTTAAATCATTATACAGGAGGTCCAGACACTTATGAAGCAAATCAGACCTAAGGTAAGGGAAAATATCACAATCTCATTTTATCCGAGATTGTTTATAATTTGGTATTTACTGGGGTTTATTTTATCATCCACATCCATGTTTCCTCAATATGTAATACTATTTCCATCCACCTACAATTTTTTAAATCCAATTTTACCCTTCGATTAGTATTTAGTAAATGATAAGAAAGGAATCTTTTGTCGTTTTTTGTATGAGGTACTTTTTTACTTTTCGAACAAATGTACGAAGAATGTTTTTTTAACTTATACAGCATGAATGGTTTTTTAAAACATTATTTCCAAGAAGCTTCCTTTAAAAGTTTTAAAGTTTATTTTTAATCAAATTCTTTTAGTTTATAAGTGTACGATATGTTAAGAAAGGAAAAGTGTTTTTGAAGTAAAAAGGATATTTTCCTCAAGAATGGAGTTCAAGTGTTTTATCAAAATTATTTTCCATCTAAGATAATATTGGGTTCTATTTCTATCCCTATTATTACATGGATTTGATTATGTTGTGTTGGAAATATTTTTATGAATTCCTTTATCTTATATGAATTGTTATATGATGTCATGTTGTTTAAGAATCTCATTTTTATTACATGGGTTATGCTATGATGTATAGTTTATGATTTTGTGGCACACATAAGAATGATATCATTATGAGATGGGTGGGAACTATATCTCCCTCCAATGCATTGGGTAATGATTTCATATATCATGAGATAGACAAGGCTGGAATGGTAGGTTATATCGGTTCAGTGAAACAGGACTGTAACGAGGGTGACTCGATTTATAAATGGACTTTGTCCATGAAGATAGTCTTGGCAATGAGTCTTGACTAATAAGAAACGTATAGCATCCCTCCATTTTATAACATAAACTTTCATTACATTACACAAAACTGAGGATCTTTAAGGTCTAGTGTCTTGGAAACCAGGAACATAATACATGAAAACAACATAAAACATTCTTCTTAAACACTTGAAAGGCGTCTCCTTAAGTTAATTCTAGGTTCATTACTGCATCTCATAACCTGGGGACATACATCAAAAGAAAGGGTGAGCAGAAGGCCCAGTAAGGGAAACAAGAGGAACATTTTACATGTGAACTTGATATACTTCAATAAGGACATGAAAAGAACATTAAGGCATGAGAAAGAAATCATGAGGCATTTCATAATAAAAATAACATTTTTCATAACTTGAAGATGTGGCTACATCATTTAACATAGACAATCATGAACATATCACCAAGGTCCATCCCCAAGGTGTCATTTGAAAATTACCAAGGTTATTCACCAAGGTATCATGAAAATTGTAATCTCTTGTGGTTACATCATTACCCAATGCATTGGAGCGCTATCAGGGCGCACCCTTAAATTTGCCTTTATTATCATGTGAGCCACATATATCATCATCAAGCATTTCATAAATAACCCACATAGCATAAAATAAATGGGTTTAATTTCATAATCATAACGTTTTAAAAACTGCTTTAAAGACATGATCTTTATGTCACTTTAAACCCACGGAAAGGGAAAGTGGGTCTCATGTATGTAAATCCCAGACTTTAAAATGGAACATTTTGATATATATGTGAATACCCTTGTAGAAATAAGAGCTTTGAGTATTCACTTTATAACATAAAATAATTTTTGAGAAAAGAGAGAGGCATTTTGAGGGGAAAATTCAGCAGCATAACGGCAATGTTTCGTTGTTTTAGAAGACATTAAAAGAGAGGTAAAATAGGTCAAACATTCATAAATGACCCATAAAATAGTACATGGACAGAATAAGAAGGATACATGATCATGGTAATGAGATTTCAAGGACATACCATTTGAAATGAAAAACATGGAAGGAAGAGAGAAAAAAAAATTCTAATGAAAGTTCGGCAGCCTAACGGCGTTACTTAAACCTCAACAAAAATGATTTGAAAAGATCAAATAGGATCTCTCATCATGTGAACATAAGAGTTCAGTATGATAGATATAGAGATAATTCCCCAACATAACAAAAGGAACTTGAAACAATTGACATGAAAGTAGAACTTCAAAATGAGAAGGGTGAAGAACCACTTAAAAATTCGGCAGCCTAACGGCGCCACTTAAAACATCAAAATACTGAATTTAAGAGATCAAATGGGGTCTCTCATCATATGAAAATAAGAGTCCAGTATGATATATATAGAGATCATACCCCAATATAACAAAAAGTAACTTGAAATAATTGACATGAAAGTAGAACTTCAAAACGAGAAGGGTGAAGAACCACTGAAAAATTTGGCAGCCTAACGGCGCCACTTAAAACATCAAAATACTGAATTGAAGAGATCAAATGGGGTCTCTTATCATATGAACATAAGATTCCAGTATGATATATATAGATATCATACCCCAATATAACAAAAAGGAACATGAAAGACTTGAATGAAAATAGATCTTGAAAACGAGGAAGGTGAAAGAATCCCTTAAAAATTCGGCAGCCTAACGACGCCACTTAAACATTCTTAAAACGAATTGATGAGAGCAAGGGGGGTCTCTCATCATATGAACATGAAATAGGCAGTAGGATGAATATAAAAGAACATCCTCCAACATAAGAACATGGAGTATAAAAGAAAATACATAAAAGAGATTACTTGAAAAGAAAGAGAGGGGTCGGATCCCTTACCTTAAAACGTGACTCTTGAAACTCAAAGGATTGGACCTTGAGGGCTTGGGGGCACCTTGGGAGGACTCTTTGGGAGGTAAGAAGACCAGAACTTCGTTGGGGGAGTGTTGGGAGTGAAAACTAAAGGAGGAAAGGGTGGGTATTTATAGGGAAAGTGAGGGGACAAAGCATTAATGGCCAAGGGACACCTCACATGTGCTTTTCTCAAACCCATGTGCTCTCCCTTGGCATTTATCATGGAGTTAGGCCACATGGGGCCCCCAAAACAATAATTAATCACCCTTGGCCGTCCAACCCTCAAACGTTCTCATGACATCATCATGACACCGTTATGATGTCATTAAACATACTGAAACCCTAAAACTGTATTTTTACTATTCACTAAAAATTCAACTTTCTCAGAAAAATCCCAAAACTTCACATTAACCAAATATCAATGCTTTGATTTCAAAAATGAAATCCATTTTATAAAAATAATTTTCTAAATATTTTTAATTTAATTTTTAAATAAAAACACTATTCATCGAAAATTCATTTTTTTCAGAAAAATCCCCAAAAAATACCTTAACATAATATCGATGCTCTGAGTTCAAAAATAAAGTCATTTTTATAAAAATAATTTTCTAATTATTTTTAATTAAATTTTTAATTAAAAAACACTATTCATCCGAAAAAAACTAATACTTGAATAATAATTTATGAAACCTCTATTTAACCATTTTATTGAATCACATTACTCAATCAAGGTGCCTAGATTATTTTAAAACTTTCTTTAAGTGAGATTACTAATCTATTTGGTCACCTTACTAATCCTAAGCGTAAAATCACTATTCATAATTTACTATTCATCAAAAATTATGTTGATCTCATTAGACTCCAAATTTTGTACTGAACATAATTGTAGAAGACCATTTTTTGAAAATCATTACACATTTTTAATTATTTAAGGTTTACATAAACATTTTTAAAATATCCTTTTTCTAAAATTCATAAAAAATATGCATACTATATTTATCCGGTCATTTCAAAATTCATAAACTTCATCATAAGAAGAAATCCCAATTTTTATTTAAAACAAGGATTACACAATGTAGTTACGGTCTCGTTACATAGCCCCTTATAATACCAGCATAGGACCTAAGAGTAAGGTGTGTTAGGGTGATAGAAGCTTGGGGCGGCTCAGTCAACATTGCCCGAGTAGTAATTTCTATCAGTTTGAACTTCTCACGAAGGCGATTCCGTTCCAGCTTCACATGATGAAGTTCGGCATGGATTTGATCCAGAGAAAAGCCCAATGGTGCTACCTCCTTCCCAAGCTCTGGTAGATGGGCTTCGATCGGTCCAAGACTACTAGGTGAGGCCATCGAATCTTCTTTCTATAATAATTAACCAAGATTACTTATATTTAGAGACAATAATCAAAACATTTTGTTCACAGCGGTCATATTTACCGATGGTTATATAATAGTCAAAAACCACTGATCTCATTTTAATTATAATCATGTTTATCAAATAAAACATTTTTGTTGAGTATAAAAATAAAATAAAATAACACATGAAATTAGTAAACAAGATTTATTCAAAATTTCGGGTCGTTACAATCTTCCCCCCTTAAGAAATTGCGTCCTCGCAATTTTTTTAAAATTGGGTTTTGAAATTTCATTGAAAGTCCCACATCGGAAAAAGAGTCAGTAACACTATTACTTTAAAAGAAATAAAAGGGAGTACAAAGGCCACCCGAGTTTACTAATACTAGGATTCCATGTAGGAAACATTGACATGGAGGAGAAAACAAAGGGTCACGTTCTGAGGGAGAGTGATAGAGAACATGATTAGGAGAAAGTTAACCATAAGAAAATCCCAAAATTATGATGTGTGCAAGCGGTCTTTGATTACCTATTAGGAAACGTAAACCAACAACTTTTTTGTTTTACGTTCCTTTTCATAACTTTGAGGAATTCATTTACAACATAGAACAAAAACATAAGGAAATATATCTACCTTCATGTAGAGTTTCATCCTTTAATAAGTTTCTACCCAAAACTAATCTTTTCTCTAAACTATGAGCATTCAAAACTACTTGGTCTCATCAAAACACAAGAATCATCTTCTAGAGAATATCATAATCCACAAAAGATCAACTATCTATTTCTTCTATCTTTAAACATTATCCCAAAAACAGAAAGAGTAAGGGAAAAAAAACTCTTCAAAAAGAAATAATCCCATAGGAATGGAAACTACTTTTAAATCTTCAAGTTCCATGGTACTACCCAAAGTTCATCATAGTCCATTCCGTAAATAATGGTCCTTACAATTCCTCAAAATAAACCAAACTAAGATTGAAACCCAAATACAAGAAGTATTTGATAACATAGTCTTCCAAAATAAACTTCATTGTTCATCTCCAAACAACATCAACCACTCCTAACATCTTATAACAAAAGTAGCTAACCTAAACATATTTTATCCAAGATAGGTTAATAATTCCCGTAAGTAACCTAAATTACTATAAGTCCACCATAAATTCATCGATTCTTCAAAATATAAGTCAACCTTACTCCTCAATGAAAATACCGTTGTAATCTATTTACCTCGATCATATAGGGTCCCCAAAATAGTGAACGTCTTCCAAAATAAAAATCATATTTTAATCCCCTAATCATCTCTGTCATCTTAATACTGCAATCGTAGCATTTCCTATCCCATTGGTTTTTGAGAAATGTTCTTCCATTTCCCGCCATTAACTAAGAAAAGAAACTATAATTAGGGGCTTAAATACTTAGCCAATAATCAAGAAAAGAAACTTAAAGCATATAAGGATAACTTGTAGTTGAAAAGTATACCATAACATGTGATCCCCTAGGTTCCCATCTAGGTTATCCATGATCATATATTCTTATGTGAACCTTTATTTTATTTTATCTTTGATCCTTTAACAATGGTTCATACTAAGCTTATGAATTTACCAAGGCATATCCCCCGGGAGTGTCGTAACCAAGAGTGCAGCAAGGCCCGTTGTCGTGTACCAGTTCCCGTTCGAGTATAGCTCAAAGAGGTGTTTTCGGGTTTTACCCCTATGTACATTTGTGCCAGAGCCACCTCTACCTGCTCGTATCCAGACGGGGATGTATTTGCTTGGAAACCCCTTACTCAATACTCACCAAAATACCAGGAAAATTTCCTATATTTAAACTTTTCTATAGGATTCTTCCTAAAGTTTTTATATCCTAATTTCCACAAATAACTAAACCATCCTTTGATACCAACTATAGTATCCCTCCATTTTATAACATAAACTTTCATTACATTACACAAAACTGGGGATCTTTAAGGTCTAGTGTCTTGGAAACCAGGAACATAATACATGAAAACTACATAAAAAATTCTTCTTAAACACTTGAAAGGCGTCTCCTTAAGTTCATTCTAGGTTCATTACTGCATCTCATAACCTGGGGACATACATCAAAAGAAAGGGTGAGCAGAAGGCCCAGTAAGGGAAAAAAGAGGAACATTTTACATGTGAACTTGATATACTTCAATAAGGACATGAAAAGAACTTTAAGGCATGAGAAAGAAATCATGAGGCATTTCATAATAAAAAAACATTTTTCAAAACTTGAAGATGTGGCTACATCATTTAACATAGACAATCATGAACATATCACCAAGGTCCATCCCCAAGGTGTCATTTGAAAATTACCAAGGTTATTCACCAAGGTATCGTGAAAATTGTAATCTCTAGTGGTTACATCATTACCCAATGCATTGGAGCGCTATCAGGGCGCACCCTTAAATTTGCCTTTATTATAATGTGAGCCACATATATCATCATCAAACATTTCATAAATAACCCACATAGCATAAAATAAATGGGTTTCATTTCATAATCATAACGTTTTAAAAACTGCTTTAAAGACATGATCTTTACGTCACTTTAAACCCACAGAAAGGGAAAGCGGGTCTCATGTATGTAAATCCCAGACTTTAAAATGGAACATTTTGATATATATGTGAATACCCTTGTAGAAATAAGAGCTTTGAGTATTCACTTTATAACATAAAATAATTTTTGAGAAAAGAGAGAGGCATTTTGAGGGGAAAATTCTGCAGCATAACGGCAATGTTCCGAGGTTTTAGAAGACATTAAAAGAGAGGTAAAATAGGTGAAACATTCATAAATGACCCATAAAATAGTACATGGACAGAATAAGATGGATACATGATCATGGTAATGAGATTTCAAGGACATACCATTTGAAATGAAAAACATGGAAGGAAGAGAGAAAAAAAAATTCTAATGAAAGTTCGGCAGCCTAACGGCGTTACTTAAACCTCAACAAAAATGATTTGAAAAGATCAAATAGGATCTCTCATCATGTGAACATAAGAGTTCAGTATGATAGATATAGAGATAATTCCCCAACATAACAAAAGGAACTTGAAAGAATTGACATGAAAGTAGAACTTCAAAATGAGAAGGGTGAAGAACCACTTAAAAATTCGGCAGCCTAACGGCGCCACTTAAAACATCAAAATACTGAATTTAAGAGATAAAATGGGTTCTCTCATCATATGAAAATAAGAGTCCAGTATGATATATATAGAGATCATACCCCAATATAACAAAAAGGAACTTGAAATAATTGACATGAATGTAGAACTTCAAAACGAGAAGGGTGAAGAACCACTTAAAAATTTGGCAGCCTAACGGCGGCACTTAAAACATCAAAATACTGAATTGAAGAGATCAAATGGGGTCTCTCATCATATGAACATAAGAGTCCAGTATGATATATATAGAGATCATACCCCAATATAATAAAAAGTAACATGAAAGACTTGAATGAAAATAGAACTTGAAAACGAGGAAGGTGAAAGAATCCCTTAAAAATTCGGCAGCCTAACGACGCCACTTAAACATTCTTAAAACGAATTGATGAGAGCAAGGGGGGTCTCTCATCATATGAACATGAAATAGGCAGTAGGATGAATATAAAAGAACATCCTCCAACATAAGAACAAGGAGTATAAAAGAAAAGACATAAAAGAGATTACTTGAAAAGAAAGAGAGGGGTCGGATCCCTTACCTTAAAACGTGACTCTTGAAACTCAAAGGATTGGACCTTGAGGGCACCTTGGGAGGACTCTTTGGGAGGTAAGAAGACCAGAACATCGTTGGGGGAGAGTTGGGAGTGAAAACTAAAGGAGGAAAGGGTGGGTATTTATAGGGAAAGTGAGGGGACAAAGCATTAATGGCCAAGGGATACCTCACATGTGCTTTTCTCAAACCCATGTGCTCTCCCTTGGCATTTGTCATGGAGTTAGGCCACATGGGGCCCCCAAAACAATAATTCATCACCCTTGGCCGGCCAACCCTCAAAAGTTCTCATGACATCATCATGACACCGTTATGATGTCATTAAACATACTGAAACCCTAAAACTGTATTTTTACTATTCACTGAAAATTTAACTTTCTCAGAAAAATCCCAAAATTTCACATTAACCAAATATCAATGCTTTGATTTCAAAAATGAAATCCATTTTATAAAAATAATTTTCTAAATATTTTTAATTTAATTTTTAAATAAAAACAATATTCATCGAAAATTCATTTTTTTCAGAAAAATCCCCAAAAATTACCTTAACATAATATCGATGCTCTGAGTTCAAAAATAAAGTCATTTTTATAAAAATAATTTTCTAATTATTTTTAATTAAATTTTTAATTAAAAAACACTATTCATCCGAAAAAAACTAATACTTGAATAATAATTTATGAAACCTTTATTTAACCATTTTATTGAATCACATTACTTAATCAAGGTGCCTAGATTATTTTAAAACTTTCTTTAAGTGAGATTACTAATCCATTTGGTCACCTTACTAATCCTAAGCGTAAAATCACTATTCATAATTTACTATTCATCAAAAATTAAGTTGATCTCATTAGACTCCAAATTTTGTACTGAACATAATTGTAGAAGACCATTTTTTGAAAATCATTACACATTTTTAATTATTTAAGGTTTACATAAACATTTTTAAAATATCCTTTTTCTAAAATTCATAAAAAATATGCATACTATATTTATCCGGTCATTTCAAAATTCATAAACTTCATCATAAGAAGAAATCCCAATTTTTATTTAAAACAAGGATTACACAAGGTAGTTACGGTCTCGTTACATAGCCCCTTATAATACCAGCATAGGACCTAAGAGTAAGGTGTGCTAGGGTGATAGAAGCTTGGGGCGGCTCAGTCAACATTGCCCGAGTAGTAATTTCTATCAGTTTGAACTTCTCACGAAGGCGATTCCGTTCCAGATTCACATGATGAAGTTCGGCTTGGATTTGTTCCAGAGCAAAGCCCAATGGTGCTACCTCCTTCCCAAGCTCTGTTAGATGGGCTTCGATCGGTCCAAGACTACTGGGTGAGGACATCGAATCTTCTTTCTATAATAATTAACCAAGAATACTTATATTTAGAGACAATAATCAAAACATTTTGTTCACAGTGGTCATATTGACCGATGGTTATATAATAGTCAAAAACCACTGATCTTATTTTAATTATAATCATGTTTATCAAATAAAACATTTTTGTTGAGTATAAAAATAAAATAAAATAACACATGAAATTAGTAAACAAGATTTATTCAAAATTTCGGGTCGTTACAAAACGATTCTCTATGATTATGTGTGTATGCCACAAAGTTTCATGTTTTACGTTATGATCATTGGGATAACATTTCACTTCTATGATTTATCCCATGTTATGATATTATGATCTCTTTTGCAGGTTAAGATTTCCAAAAGTTATGTTCTTATGTATATGATGTGATTGATATTTCTTTTGTTTACCTTTACTGAGCATGTGAGCACACCCTTTTATGTTTTCTTTTCCCCAGGACATAAAGAAAGGATTTAGGTTTAAAAAAAAGAAGATCTTTATGGGGGATGTTTAAGATCTTTCACCAAGATTAGAAGATTATATTCCGAGTTTCCAAAGACACTAAACTATTACGGTCCTTGTGTGTGTGTTTTTGTTATGTACTAAGTATTCCGCAAAAGTAATGTAATGTCCATGTACGTCAAGCTTCGGGTCTCTACATGACTCCTCCAGGCTGCTGACTTTAAACTTTCAGGTGTTGAAAAACCATACATCATGACACAAAATCAGAAATCTTCCTCTTCATGTTGTCCCACCAAAAATGTCCCTTCCAATATCTATACATTTTTGTGCTCCCAGGGTGAATAGAGAAATCGGAGCTATGAGCATCTTCCAATAATTCTGTTTTTAAATCATGTATATTGGGAACACAATGTCTCTTCCCAAATTTCAAAATTCCATCTTCCTACACAAAGTCACTCAATCTCCCATCAATCACTACTTTAATATACTTTTGAAACTCTTCATAACCGGTCTGAGAACTCTTTATCCTTTATAGTAATGATGATATGGAAATAATTTGAAAAAGTATTTTTGTTTCACCTTTCATGGTTATTCCCATATCAATATTTTATAGATCCATGTATATATGATCTTTTTCAACTCTTATCATATTCAAAACTGCATGATCTTTTCTACTCAATGCATTTACACTTTATTTGACTTCCCCGAGAAGTTGTGTATAGTGAAATCATAATCCTTGAGTAGTTCAAACCATCACATTTTCCTCATGTTGAGTTCTTTTTGTGAAAAAATATGCTTCAAACTCTTGGGATTGGTATATATCTCACACTTTTCATCATAGAGATAGTGTCTTCAAATCTTCAAAGAAATGATTACATCTTATAACTCAAGATCATGAGTAGGATAGTTTTGGTCATGAATTTTTAGCTATCGTGATGCATATGAAATAACCCTATCATTTGTCATAAGGACATATCCAAGTCCGTTCATTGAAGCATCACTATAAATAACAAACCCATTATTCCCTAATGGTAGATTCAATATAGGATAGTTGACTAATCTTCTGACAAATCCTTCAAATAATTCATCACACACTCTTTTAAATACATATTTAACCCCATTTCATGAGAGCTTTCTTAATGAATTAGCTAATCGAGCAAACTTTTTGACAAAACATCCATAATAATCTACTAAATAAATAAAATTATTTACCAAGATTATACTCATTGTTTCTAGCCATTCGGGGATTGCCTTGGTATTAGAATGATCAACATAGATTTCATCCTTAGAGACAATATGGCCATGAAATGATATCTCCTGATTCCATAATTCACACTTTCTAAAACTCCCATAAAATTCATGTCTTCTAAGAGTCTTCAGAATAATGCGCATGTTATTTTCATGATATTCGTAGATTATTGAGTATACCAAAATATCATCAATAAATACCACTAAAAAGTCATCAAGATATTCTTTGAAAACACTATTCACTATATCCATGAAGACAGAGGGTGCATTAGTCAATCCAAAAAAGAATTACTGTAAACTCTTAATGCCCATACCTTGATTAAAATGTTTTTTTCAGAATGTCTACCTTCTTCAGACAGAACTGATGATATCCATATCAATGGTCAATATTTCAAAAGTTTTGAGTTCTATGCAGTTGGTCAAATAAATTTCTAATGCGTGGTAGGGGATACTTGTTAATTATTGTTATAGCATTGATCTCCCTGTAGGGGATGCAGAACCTCATAGATCAATCATTCTTCTTAACAAAAAGGATAAGGACTCCCCATGGAGAAACACTAGGGAGAATATATCACTTATTACTCAATTCCTCTAGCTTTTTCTTTATTTCCACTAATTCTATAGTGGCCATTATTTAAGAGGTCTTCAATATGGGCCTCGATCCATGAATTAAATCAGTTGAAAACTCAATTTCTCATTCTGGTGGATGTATAGGTAAATCATGTGGAAACACATCAACATATTCTTTCACAACATGTCATTCCTCTATTTGAAATTTTTTTTCCTCACCCGTAGTTATTTCATTCTCTTCCTCCCCAATAATTTAAATTATTTGAGCTACTGGGGGTGGATCTAGATAAGAATTAGGTGGTGACGTTTCTTCCCTAAAGACAAGGTGTTCGTTATCATCATAATCAAAAATAGTAACCTCCTTCTTACAATAAATCATCGCATCATGGTCCAAAATACATCCATACTGAGGATTATATAAAATTGAATCATGGTTGTGATGATGATATCACCAGATAAACAACATTTATATGCTCTAAAGGGAACTGATTCAAAAAAAATTGTTGCGATAATACTTCCCTTAAGAGTTTTGAATAACAACTCCCTTGTTAACTCAAATTATAAAAATCTAATTTTCGTAGAAAACTGGGATGATATGAAACAATGGGATGACCCAGAATCAAATAATGCATATCCTAAACATGATTAACCCATTAAATTACCTGCCACCACATCTTTCAGTGCTTAAAACTCAACATTAGTGATAACATAAGCATGTAATTGATCCCTTGGCCTTTTCTGAGGTACGTTCCCCTAATAATTAGGACATTCATTCATATAATGCACCCTTTCTCTACAATTGTAGCATTCAACATTGACAACCTCTTTATTCCCCTTACAATCACGATCTTGGTTTCCTTTTTCACCACACTTGTAAGAGACTCCCATTTCCTTCAAGAAAGTACCAGAGTGTTTCTTTCCACATTTACTATAGGATGGATATTCAAATTTACCCTTCTTCCCCTTATTTCCATTTCCATAGTGTTTAGAAGATATCTTCTTCTCTTTTATTACATTAAAGTCATAAGACTTATAGAATTTGTTTTATGTCTAGAATGCACATGAGACAATATCTTCATACGACGAGAAGAATTGTGAGAATAATGCTCGATAGATAAATGGTTTTAACCTATTAAATAAATGATCAATATTACTTAATGGGATACATATACAATCTGAAACATGACTTGCAGGCCTCGTAATGTAAGTTACATACATTGCGACATTCTCATCCTCCTTTTACCTCAGACTCAGAAATTGTCTTTCCATATCCACTCAATGGTCATCAGGAAATTATTTTTCTAAGAAAATTTCTTTAAACATCCTCTATTCTATTTAGGATACTTCATCATCTTCCTTTTTGTTTTGAATCAATTGCCACCATTGATCAAAATCTCTAGTGAGAAGGTAAATTGTCATGACAACTTTTTCCCTTTCGCGACTCCCCAAGGAATGGAATATTTTCTCTAAAGAATTTTTACATTGCTTAGATACTAGTGGATTTTTACCTCCATTTAATGTTGGTGGTTGTTTCCTCATTAGTAATTCTAACATTTATCCTCTACAATATGGATCAGAGTGCTCCATAAGGGTAAGGTTATTATTCATAACCTTAGTGAGTTGTCCTAGTATGGTGAGTAGCTGATCAACACCGGTTGTATCACTATCTCCACTATAATTATATTGAGTAGGAGGGAAATCCCTACATGGAGTGGGTGCATTGATACGGTTTTCATTCCTTCAACTAGGATCCATTTCTAAACAATGGCATAAATAAATTAGATAATGAATCGAAATACATAATTCCAAACATGTAAAACACATAACATAAATTGAACAGTTTATTGATATAATCCATAATCATAAAAAATGTTTTCATTGAAGAATTATATACTCATAAAACCATTATAATGGTTTGTTATGGATATGATAATTATCCTAATCATATCCCCGAGGAGTGTCATAACCAAGAGTACAACAAGGCCCGTTTTCGTCCACCAGTTCCCGTTTGAGTCTAGCTGAAAGCGGTGTTTTTAGGTTTTACCCCAAGGTACATCTGTGTCATAGCTGTCTCTACCTGATCATATCCAGACATGGTTGTATTGCTAGGAAAACTCACAAAATCTCTATAATAAATAAATTCTTAGACATTTTTCTATGCTAACCCCCCATGTCGATCATATGATAATGTGGTCTAATCAGAGTTTATCTAAATCTAGATTCCAATGTTTATTCTAAACATTCTCTGATACCAACTGTAACGCCCGACCATTGTTACCCAAAGTCAGTGAACTATTACATAATATTGGCATGATCATAGAAGATCAAGTCTCGAATGACTGATTAGTTTAGTAGCCTAGTAAGGACTAGATACATTCATAAGGTTTATATTATATCATAAAATGAAAAACTATAACCACATTGTTTCTATAGACGACACTCATATACCCTCAGACTATCCCTACAGGTCATTACTAAAATACTTCTTCACATCCTGGGAAAAATAAAACATAGAAATTGGTAATCTCAGATGCTCAATAAGGATACAAATATACCGGAAACTTGCATAAATAAGCATAAACAGGTAAAGCAGTGTACAAGACTAAAAAAAGCCTTTGAAAAATTAACTTTATCATAATATACAAAATATTAAATCAAATAATTCCATTTATTTACTCACATTGATATTCTACTAGTCTAATAATCAAATGCAATATCAATAGCCACTTTCGTAATGATGGAATGCATAATGCAAGACTTTCATGACCACATAGTCATGCCCTTGTGCCATAACTAAAAATAAGATTTAGTGAAGGCCTTGTGAAAAGAAAATAGTTTGTCTTATGAGAACTAACGATGCATCGAGGAGCTATAGTGGGCTCCACCTATCACTTACTAAGTACAATGCCTTTTTCATTTGAAAAGGTTTAAATATAACATAAACATTCATATTAAAACTAGCATACAAAATGTCAATATGATATCCATAAACCATGAATGTTGTAAAAATAACTCATCAATAATCAAACATATCACAAAACCTTCAATACAATATGGAATTTATGTATCATAACAAATCAACTTCAAATAAACATAAAATCCATTAGAGGATGATGACATAGATGAAATCAAAACCCTTTTTAGAGAAATATTTCCTTCAATTATGAAATCATTTAAGAGTCAAATAATTATAGAGGAAAAATATATTTTGAAAATATTCTTATAAGATTGTAAGGGAAGCTTCGACGATGTTATAATGGAGGAAAATAGTTTCACCCTCCATATAAGTTAAAAAAAATTCTTACCATAAAGTTATCAAAAAGGTCAAAAAGTACATTGTTTTGAAAATGACAGAAAGATTATTTTATAAACATATAAAACAACTCAAAAAATTGTATAAATTACTTTAAACCATAGTCTATAAAATAGTAATAATGTTTTGAAATAAATTTTTTAGAAAAATTTATGTGGATGATAAAGAAGTCCTAGTTGATAATTACGTATAAACAACCTCGTATAATGAAGAGATTGTAGAATAAAACCTTACCTTTTACTTTACCTTCGTAAATGGAAGGTTAACCTAATGTATAATGGTGAAATAATTTTTATTAAATTACAAAATAATCATATACATTAACATGATATCAAATATGATCTTTTAACATTGACTTGCTAGTAATATCTTAGTATGATCGCCGTTTCGGGTGTTAACAGATTAGTTTTCCATTATATTCATTGTTATTTGAGTCATATTTGTTATAGATGTTATATATGTTATTCATATAAATAATTTTATCATGTATTTACACATTTTTTAATCATCTAATGAAAATTAGTCTTGAATGGATACGATGGGGAATTAATCTCATCGCGTTCTTGGAGATGGTAATCCATACGTACACACGAGCAACAATAACATTTTTTTGATGTTAAAATAATATAGAATTGGATAATATATCATATATATATAGAATCATTATCATGTTATATTTATTATTTACATCAATTACACATCATTATTATACCAATACAAATAATAATGTGTTGAATAACAATTACACAACAACGTGGAGACGGTAAGCTGTACGTACACACGTATGGTGACATGTCCTTAAATGGTTGGATAAAATAATTAATTTAGTTTTACCATATTTATAATAATATAAAAGTATATATATTATACTGGTGTTATTATTTTATAATTGAAATAACAAAAAAAAAGGAAGTGGAAGAAGAAATGAACTTGAAAGAGGTGATGAAATATTTACCTCTTCTTTGAGTTCTTCCTATTGATTTGATCAAAAGGGTACTTTAGGATGGCCATCCGAATAAAGTAAGGCCTCTAGGATTAAGGGAGGATAGTTGAGAGGGTATTTGGGCTGGGTTTGTCCATGCAAAATGGATTTTAAGGTTTTAATTATATAGAATGGGGAGTGCCATTTTATAACAGGGTTGAGGGGCACCTTAGGAAATGCTAGAAATATTATTTTATAATTCACTCATTATCGATTTATAATGCCTCCAAAATTTATTATTTAAAGTATAAGGTGGTTATTGGTCAAAAAACACTTAACCAATAGGTTTTATACATGTTTGGGTCACTATATTAAACATAGCATTTATATTTAACTCTTAGTGAAATATTTTGACATTTACCATGTCTCTTTATATTTTTATATTAAATGGTTAATAAAATTAATATATACTTACAAGAGAACCCATGTGGTTCCTTAATGATACACCTATAATTATAAAAATCCTTTGTCTGATCCTCAAATTTTTAGGAATAAAATATCAATTAATAATATAATTTTTTTTAGAAACTCTGTTATATCAATTTTGACAGTATTTGGTATTTTATTTTTGGTAAATTCATTAAAGAATTATTACATCGAAAAAAATTCATATAACCAACCCTAATATGTCATATTAACTTATAAAATTAGTTTAATTCATAAAAAGTCTCAAATTAAATTTATTTGGATATTAAAAATATCCATTAGTTTAATATTTTATTAATTAGGTAATTACTACATCATCAATGTGTCGTAAATAAATTAAATTAATTAATGTCAAAAAATATAAATAAAATACGATTATGTAGGAAATATTTTTATATTTCAAATGAATTTTCAAAGTTGAATTTATCTTATTTAAAATCCTATATAAATTTTTTTTGCTATTAAACATTGATTTTAATACTTTTAACTCTTACTTAAATAAAATAACAATAAGTGTCCTAATCTAATCCATGTGGACCAAAGAGGTTCATATTTTATTCTTATGGTTTTTTTGTCGAACTATATTTATCCAATAGAATTTGTACATGTGTTAGGGTAATAATAATATTATTTTTACCCTTAAATACCCAATTTACTTTTAACCGTGGTAAATAAAAGTAAAAAGTTACTATTCACTAAATAATATTTTCATCTTATTGAATGACATTTTTTTACTGATATAAACCATGTCTCTAGGATTTTTGAAATTCCACTCACAGAAGCGGTAAAATTATTATTTATGTGAATTTGTAAATTCTCTTAAGAGGTGGGTAATAGATGGTGAAAAGATCAATAAAATTTTTATATATAAAAAATTATTATAAAATGACTTCAATGAATTACATTGAAATTATATAGTTATTATGTATCTATTTTGACAAAAAATAAATTTAAGTAAAATAAGTAATTATTTAAATAAATATTCAATTTTAAACTATAACTTAGTGTATTTCACTAATCATCAAAAATTGAATGTTTTAAAATAATACCAAATATTCACCCTATGCAAAATTCGATATTTTGAATCCAAAAATGATTCCATTTTGAAGTATAGAAATGATAAAATTTTAAAAAGTGGGTATTACTATTCATAACGGCTGGTTTGATAGGTTGTGGTGTGTTAGAACTTGAAGTTACGTACAACACAGGCTATTATTTTATTCAATGAGAAGCGTACCGTTGATGCTTGGGGTTTTACACAATGACTCAGAGGACGAATATTAATCATGTTCTAGGTGGTTTCCTTCTGTTTCTGGATATTCCTTAATATAAGTATGAATACATTTATCTAGGCATCATAATTTTTTTTACTCAATTACAAGTTAAATATGATTCTATATGGGAGATTTTGCACCAATTGATGAAATATACTCATTTATTTTATATTTAGGTTTGGAACCCAAGAATTTTAAACACTAGGATTGGTAACATATATATAATAAATAAACAAGCTTAAATGACATGTGAAATATATTTAAATTATAATCAAGCTATTACAGAGTATGTTATAAATAATAATGACAAGTATATGAAATATATATATATATATCATAATAAATAAATATATATATATATTGATAAATTATATCCAAATAACAACCCTAATTTTTATAAAGATATTTTATTCAAAAAAAATATGATTCCTTAAAGTTGATTTTTATTTATTTTTCTAATAAAATATTATTATTAATTTATGGAAATAATGGAAATGATATTTTATGAACATTATTTGGGAGAAAAAAATTTAAAAAAATTAGGATGCAATTTTCATATTTTTCTAAAATGATTTCTTTTTTTAGTGAATATTGAAGGTTAGAAATTTTTTAAATATCATCATTTCTTTTTATAATATAAAGAAATTTAATTTTATATATTATATTTTTGAATTGTTATTTATATTATATATGTAGTAATTTAATTATAATAATTTAATTTGTTTCTTTTGAATCATAAATTTTCATAATTTTGGTATAAGTTATTATCTTGTTTAAAATAATTTTTTCAAAAAATTATTTTTATCTACATAAAGAATATACATTTTATTAAATTATCAAACCCATTATTAATAAAATTTTAAAATAAAATTAATATATTATACATAAATTATTTTTTAATTTGAAACCATATAATAAAGTTTGTAATAATATAGTTAATATATAATCATCAATTTCCTGAAAACTGTTTTTCCAAAAATCCAATTTTCTAACACATTTGTTTGGCTTAATATTAAATAGATTTATGTTAATTCTATTATTTTAAACCAGTAAAATATATTATAATAGGGTAATAATCATAATTATTATAAATTAATAATTTTAGCTTAATTATGGTGATAATAAATAGTAAAACAGGTAGAAAACTATTTATCATAGTGAAAAGAAATTAAAGTTAAATGTGAGTACCTTAAGGGTAATGGAAGAAAAATGCTCAAATTTTGTTTAATAATGAATGGTGTATGTTTTTACAGACCATTAAATCACTAAAACACATTCATTATCAATTTTAGAGGAACATCTATTGGGAGTGATACCCCATTATAGAATAGTTTTGGGCAATTAGAAAAATCATTTTCCTCCTCAATTACAAAAAAACAACCCTGCACACACTAAATCAAACATATAAAGACATTTTTCTCAAAAATATGATAAAACCCCTTCTATGAAAGATTATAAACATTTTATATCTTTTTATCTTACCAAATTTCCAACCTTACGGACCTTAGTAACATATCCAAAAGAGGTTCTTTTAAGTGATGCTAATCATGTTCAATGAGCTCCTTTTTTTTACTTCATCATTTCCCACAATAAAATCTTTCATAAAATTTCAAATATAACAACACCTATATATAATATATATTCATATTTTATTATATTTATATAATAATATATATTTATCTCCTCTCCCATTAACTAGGGAACAAAAAAATCGTTTGTGTGTATATCAGACTATATCCTTGCAAACAATTGAAAATCATTCTACATCAACACCTCTGATGGATATTAATGATTATAGATTTATTATATATATATTATAATGATGAAACATTAATCATTATATAAAATTATCATATCATATGACTTATTACCATTCAATCCATTAGAAAATAATAATGTTTATTTTTTCTAGGGAATATCCCTGCCTCCCAATACGATGTGATTCTTTTTCACTTACCGCATCACATAGATGGTATACAGATGTGTATTCTCAGAAATAATATCATATTAATTATATAAAATATAATATTATTCAGGTAAAATAAAACTTTCCTTCTTTATAAAAAGATTGCTGAAAATAGGATTATTACTCAAGGGTACATATGATCTGTCGTCTTAGTGATTATAATATAGAAAAAATTTATTCACCAAATTTAATGGTTTATTTTAAATATATAATTTATTAATTAAAATTACAAATATTTCATGATTTTTATTATTCATATGATCGAACAGTGAACTCTTTTAACATTGTTAACGCACTGATGCCCTTTGGAAAATATGAAATGAGATCCTTCAAAAGAATCGATGTTAACGTAACTAAATGTGTAATTAAATATATAATTAAAATAAATGATTACAATAATGTAACACCATTTGAAAAAAAAATTAAATTGTTTTTCAAAATATTTATTGTTATGTTATTCTTTTATAAGACATTAATGACAAAAGCAGCAATTCCGGTCTCGAGGTATGTGATTTATTCTCTTTCTTTCACTAATGTGAGACATAATCTATATTCCCGTCCTACTAATTTTGTGTCATGTTTATATAGAAACATTTAATTTTATGTTATTAGTATATTTATATTCATTGTATTTTAATTATAATTTTATGTCAATTCATTCATTGAGTTTTTTTATTTAAATGTTACAAAAGTGTTAAGAGTTTATTTGAAGATATCATATCTATTAAAGATTGTTTATTTTTAGTCCTCACATTGAGGAATTGTTTGAAATTAATATCACAAATCTAGTATATATTATTATCCTCTGTTAATTTAAAAAAAATCAAGAAATATAATTATTTTTCTCTATTTTGTATAAATAATGAAATAGATAATGGTTTTACGAAAATATTATTCTATTTATCTCTTCAGTATAAATTTTGTTCCTTCCATATCAATAGTTTCTGAACATATTTTTTGTTATTACTTTTACACAATAAAAATAATTTATTAAATTATATTTTTGAAATGTTTTAATTTTTTAAAAATGGATTTAAAGGAATCATCATATCTTTTTTTGAATGAGTAACTTTTTATCATTTTTAATAAAATGTGAAAGAAATATTTTTTGACAAATATGGAATTTTTGGAATTACACAACTCATGAACTCTCATTTTGTGGGGATTTATTTATATATTTTAATTGATTATTTTAATGAATATGTTTTTTAAAAAAATTTCATATTCATATAATGGATAAGTAATTAATATTTAAATGTTTATTTCTCTCAACATATAATCCAATAAATCTTTAAAATAAATTTTCATCAAAGAAGAAATCCATATATTTTTTTGATTTCATGAATATTATGTATTCATGTATTGGAAATATATTCCAATATAATTATATATTACATTGAGTGGGGTAATAAATACCATATATTCTACTCTCAAATTCTTTCACTAAGAAATTTTTGGTGATTTTGAGACAAGGAATGATTATGCTACCCATTTTCTCTCCATGGGTTGTTTATTTTATTCATATTATTTGATTACATTTTTTGTCCCAATAAAATCATGAAGATATTATAATGGATTGTCCTAGATTGTTCGTTAAATTATTGGGTAACGAATTATTCTTATGAGGTGTCATATATGGGATGAGAGATTAAACCTTTTCTATTATGGAATAATTTTACACCATTAAATATATTCTACACCATAGTCCATCACTCATTTTAATCATATGTTCTTTGTTATCCCAATTTTTTTTTGATTTTAAGGGTCATATGATACCATGTTTTTTATTTTATACAAGATTTGATTTAAAGGAATCATCAATGTATTTTTTAGAATATCCCATGTGTTTTTTGATGTTTTAAATGAATTTTTATTTCAATATAGGAAATAAAATAATGAACATTTATTTTTTCAACTCATTGATTATTTATGAACATAGTATTTTAATAAAACAGGCATCAAGATCATTAAGACATGATTATTAAATTTTAATGATAAAATTATTTTAATTAGATGTATAAAAGGATCGGGTGACTGTATCAGGAGTCAATCAAACACATTTTTTATAATGTAGAATTTTAATGAAATCGTGAGGCTTTATGTGGGGTTCCAAAGATGATCATAGCTGATCATTATCCCTATTTCACCTTCTATGTCAGAGTGGCATCAATATTATTTTCTTTATCATAGATATAAATTAGTATAATTTTCTATATATATATATGAATTCTCATAAAAATTATTCCTCTATAACCTGAAATAATACTTTTCACATGGGTTAGAGATTTTTGAGCTACATGGTTGAGTAATAAACACCATGTAGAGATTTATTATAGTAAAAAATAAATTTTTTTAATAGAATGTATCTTTATGAAAAATGGTTTGGATAATATTTGTGATCATTATTATTTTGATATTGTATTTTAGAATCAAATATTCTTTCAATGAATGTAGTTCAGATCATGAATTACATGGTTGAGCAGATGCATGTTTAGATGAAGATAGAACATGGTCATCAACAATCCTATGATTATCATAGGAAAATAATAATAAAGTATAAAGGTTGAGACATTGTTTTCATCAAGGTATATCTGCATCATTTTCAATTGAGGTTTACACATGGGATAAATCTTTTATACACAATTATTTTGTATTTATAATTATTCCTGAATTTTTGTGTCATTTCATTATAGTTAGAAATTCCACCATAAATAAACTAGGTCATTAATTTCATTCACATGATTTATCATCATTAATATCTTCAGGATGATTACCATTTAATTGATTGGGGTGTTCTAGAAGTCGAAAATGAAACAATCATTAACGAATGACCATTTGTGATTCAATTTAATCAGATGAATGTGTTGCATGGGTATGATATTTATGTGGTTCATTTATTCTGGTGAATGTTTTTATGGGATGAGTTTATATGGGAATAAGAGTTATATATGTTTTCTCAGTATCATTATTTTATCACTATTTTATTTTTTAGATGATATGTATGACCTTTATTGATTTAAGAGATGGATGATGCCAGGTGATAATGTGATTTTATTCATAGGATGTGTTGGTTGTGAAACTTTTATATATAGATACTTTAAAGGTACTGATAAAAAAATTCTTTGAAATATTTTATTGATAATAAATGAAAATATTTCCACATATAGTGTTAAATATGTTCATTTATAAAACAATTGAGATTTGATCATTCTTTTGAAAATTTGATGAAAATTCCAGTTTTTTCCTTTAAAGTGTGATGTACTTATTAAGACATATATAATTTAATATGAATTATTGGAATTTTAAATTTTTTAACAATGTTCCTTACATAATAGGATATATCTTTTGTTCTGTACATTGGAGCTAAATTGTGTATTTGATTGGATTAAAGGAACCATGAAGTCAAATATGGACTAAACCCAACAGATTGGACATCACTGTCATGTTTGTTCTATATCGTCTTCATACTTTGATGGATTGGGCGCAAATGTTTATAAGAGAGAAAAATTAGGGACCCCGGGTAACCTTGAGAGGGGAGGGGTGAATCAGATTGTCAAATTTTTCTTTTAATGTGATGGATCTTGTTTCCACATTGGTAGAAACTTATTGAATCTGTCTGATGAAAATGATCAGAAAGAAAACATTGTCATGCACAGAGAAGACACAACACTTTTTTCTTGGTTCACCACTAAGGGCTAAGTCGAAGGAGAATATGTTGACCTGTTGTTGGTCATACCAAATTACACTAATCTTCACTAGCTATTGATTAAAAGGTTTGGGCACAATAACTCTATCCCTGGCTCACAACCATTATAAAGGTTCAGGGATAACTCACTACTTCCCTTGGGTCAAACCCGATGACTCCCCCTTTTTCACTGCCCTTGGTGAAGTCAGATTCAGTTTATAGACGTGAAGGTTTCTTCATCATTGAATATGAATGCATCCTTTATTGTATGTAGATTCTCTGTTGAAGTACATCTCTCACAAGTAGATGAATCTCACATTGCGCTGAGGGTACCGGGAAATCTTCCAGCTTTTGTGAAACTTCAAAAGGACAGATGTTCTTTAACAACCCTGGAACGCTTCTCCAAGCCGAGCATGCATGTTTCAATCCTGGAGCGCAAGTCACTTTCACTATAAAAATTCAGCGTGTAGGTGACACCAAACCTCTTACGCGACACTGCCTCCTTAAACTCCAAACTTGTGCGACGCTATGCGTTTAACTCCCCAACTACCTTGATTGCGCATCCAACTACCGGCACACAGCCTCTACTTGCGCGACCAAACAACCAGTTGCGTGAAGAGAGCTTGAAAAATATCTAAGTCATGAACTTAGTTAAAAATGAGAAGGGGGTCCTCTATTTATAGGAAAACTGGACCCCTAGCATGGTGGCGTGTGAGTTCTTCCCTTGGCGCGCAGGTTCCAACACGTAGCTCATCCACCCTAGCCTCTGTCGCGCTACTCACTTGTGTGACCAAAAAAATACATGCATGGCCTTATTTCCTTTTCCATATTTTGATGTTATGATCTTGAAAAAAAATAGGTGTGAACGCTGCCAATCCTACTAGGCATCGACATGCAAGTGTCCTCACAGCTCGCATGTCACTTGCACGACCAGCCTAAAACATGCGTGACTCTTATCCCTTTGCAATTTTTCCATGTTCTGATATTGAAAAACATATGGAGTGAAATTTTCCTCATCTTCATGTACATGGTGTGAATGTATCTTTACCATAAACACTTTTCTACATTTGTCGATTTTTAATCCCAAAAATTTGTCAAAAATAGTAAAACAGCACCACCTTTAATAATATTGTCTACTTAAACTGTATGATTTCTTTACCGGTACACATTATGAACATACACTAAGGATTTACAACAAAAACAAACCATACAAAAAATCATGCATAGAATACCATGTTTCCAATAATAAAACCCAATTCTGCAAAAATTATTCTTCTGGAAGAATAGCTAATTCACACGATTTGTGGTCTTGAAGGCACTGCAAAAAAAATATCCAAAAAAAATATTCTTGTTGTGTCTTTTTTAATTTGAATGATAATGATTAATAACTAAATTAGGAGGTATAGTTTTATTCATTACGCATTTTAAAATACTTTCAAAAAAATTATTCTTTTTGTGTCTTTTTATAGAACTTCATTAAAAAATTTAAAAAAAGGAAATCATCTTCGAGAAAAATTATTCTAGTTCTATAAATGATAAATAATACTGCCATACTTTCATGTTGTGTGTTTATGTAATTTAATTGTATTTTCAAAAAAAATGTATTATTTTATTTTAATTACTCCCTTTTTGAAGGACATCCTATGCCAGCCACCATGAAGAATCTAAATAATGCATAAACTGGACATCATTTGAGAGATCACCTGAAAACACCTTTCAATTTTTTGTTGTTTCTAGGTAGGAATATAATTATATCAACTAAATAAATATATTTATTTTATTTTACATTTTATTATCTTCTTATCATCTCTCTTTCTTATTTAACCAATATAAAATTTTTCTTCTTCTTTTATTTTCTTCTTCTTATTTTTGGACCATAAACTCAATCTTCTCAATTTTATTATGTAACAATTACTTTATTTTGATATTTATATGATTTAAGAAATGAATTAATCCTAAGGATCATTTAGATCTTTATCCAATGATTGATCTTAACTTTTGGACTCAAATTCAACATTCTTATTCTATGCAATGTTTCAACATTAAATGAGTTTGAGGATTCCTCTATTCTAGGAACACTGAAATTGGATGCACTTTTGTATCATACAAATAACAAGAACCAATGGTCAAAAATAATATAAATGAACTAAATATAAACATTTTAGAATTGGATTCACCTGATATAAACTATGAACCAAATTGTACTGCATACCCAAATATTGAATTGGACTTGAATTGAAATCTAGATTAATTCACCTTCATCCAAATTTTCACAGATTATTTTGGGAGGATCCAAAAAAATATTTAATAAAATTTATTGTGGTTTTCTCAACCCTTAAACCATGAAATGTCCTTGAATGTCAAATAAATCGAAGAGAATACCTTTTTTCATTTGACAGAGCTGTAGAGGATGTGATATATTATTTACAACCTCCAGATGTAACATGTTGATAAGATTTGAATCTTCTTTTCCTACAGATATTTTTTTGAGTTTCGAAGAATCATTCTATTTGTACAGAGATCTGAGGGATCTATAAAGCACAAAGGGATTCAATGTATTAGTACCAGGTGTGATCAAGATGTTTTACATAAGTTGTCCACGTTCATCTAGAACATATATGAAGGACTCAAACCTTGAAAGGAGAATAGTGGATGCCACAAAAGGATGAGAATTGGTGAACATGACACTAATATCTTCTGATTCATTGATTGACAATATGGCCCAAATGAACTGACAATTTTTTCCATCAAGGAACACCACATGTCAGGGGAGTACATGTATTATGTCCTTTTAATCTTGAAATTCATTTAATTGATACCAATTTTGAAGAATTATCCACTAATAGTGTTTCACCAAAATAAATTTGATTCCTTTTCACCAGTATACAACCTAGGGTGGAAGGATCAATAAAACCTAAGGTATGCCTCAAAAAAGAACATAGGCCCCACTCTCAACAAAACATCCAGCCGCCTCCACCTTACCAATAGGGTTTCTAATTACCCCAAAGGTGATTTGAAGCTCAAGAATCAACTTGTAAACAAAAATAGAATCCTATAACCAAGGTAAATTCTAACACTGATGACATTTTGAAACAAATTGTTCAAAATCCATAGAATTAGTCAAAGAGTCAAGGTTCAATGTTTAAGGAGTTAAAGACACATATGATCTAGATTTTCACTTCCCTCCATGAAATGGTAAGTATGAAATCTATAAATATTCCTTCACAAACTACTCTAACACCCAAGAAGAATTTTTGTTCCATCACACTGAGAAGTGGGAAGAAAACAACTGATACATATGCACCTATCGTTTCACTGTGATTCACCTCAAATCTGGGGAGGCCCCATTCAAAATTAGTTGATGAGCAACCCAAGGAGAAAGATAAAAATAAGAAAATGATTTACGATGTTCCACCTAAACCCTGTCAATTTTCAAATAGAGTTGTTCAAAGAAAAAAATGTAGCTAAAAGGAAATGATAAAAGAGGTTTTTGATATATTCAAGCATGTGGAGTTCAACATCCCTCTTCTTGAATCCATTAAACAAAAACCAATGGTTGTGAAATTATTAAAATATATTTATACCAATCAAATAAGGCTCAAGGGAAATGATAGGATCAATCTCGGAAGGAATGTGTTAGAATTCATTAAATCAAGTCACGAAATTCCAATAAAGTGCATGGATCTGGGGATATTCACCATACCATGCACCATAAGGGAGTTACACTTTTTCAATGTTTTATGGGATTTATGAGATTCTATAAATGTGATGCCACACTATATATTCTGTTCATTATAGGTTGTTGAGTTGAATGCCATGAGAGTAGTGGTGCAGTTGGTGAATATAGTTATGACCCATTCAGTGGGATTTTTTGAGGATGAACTTGTTCAGGTAAGAGACATGATATTACGATAAGAGTCCAACATGCTTAACAAGAAGGACGATCGAGTGAGGTCTCATGCTCTCATTATCTCATGAAGACCCTTCATTAAAACTGCAAAAAATATATCATAAATTTCAATTAGGGAAATGATTCAATGGATTTTGGAGATGATGTTGTGATATTTAATTTGATGGAATACATGAATTACCCTTGAGAATACCATTATGCTTTTGTTATCTCCCATTTTTATCCATAATGTAAAAAACACATGGTTTTTTCTTGTCCAATACTTAGGTATATTATAAGTATTGGGTCCATATTTATGTCTAAGAGAACATACTCATATGCTTCTAATACACACTCATCTCATTGATTTTTTTTGATGTGGATTCATATACTGATTTTGCTATTTTTCACTCTAATTATGAGTTGGCTATTGAGTATGCTGATTAATTTGATGTTTTCTTCCTTGATTTTGTTGATTTCAAATTTGGTACTGATGGTCTTTTTGAACATATTTTTGTTCCTTAAATTTCCCCATCTATACACTAACCCCTAAACTGAAACTCAATCCATTACCACCATATCCCAAATACGCATACTTACTGAGTTGTGAGAAATTACATGTCATCATTGCTAATAATCTCCATTTTGAACATGAAGAAAAAATTTGAATCTTTTGAAGGAGAACATCATGAAAATTGGGTGGAACTTGTCTATCATATCATGTATTAGCTCCTCCATTTTTATCCATAGGATTATTTTAGGGGATGGGGCTAAACTGTTCAGGTTTCTAAAATAGAAACCGAATCCAACTGTTCTGGAAAATTTTAAAACAGGTGTTGAAATTTTTTCAAGATAGGATTAATTTATCACATTTCAGTTTCCCATTAGGGGAGTCCTATTCAGGTGGTGTCTGATGAAAGTGGTTTTAGTATTATTATAAATAAGAAAGATGAATCAGTTCAATTGAGGGTGGAAAATAGTTGGCCTATGTGTATAGACTATTGGAAATGAAATCATTCCACTCGCAAGGACTATATCCAATCCCATTTATTGAACAAATGATTGAGAGACTACCTGGGAGGACACATTGTTGTTTCTTGGATAAATGTTATAGATAATTTCAGGTTTCTATTTCTCTATAGTATCATGATAAAAAACATTAACTTGTCCATTTTGTACATTTTCCTACAGAAGGATACCATTTAGACTTTGCAATACCTTGGTAGCTTCTATAGATGCATAGTGAGAATTTTTTCTAATTTTATTGAGACTGTCATGTAGGTATTTGTCAATAATTTTACAGTGTATGTGTCTTCATTTTATGAATGTATCTATAATTTGGGAAAGGGTTTTAATCATTGTATATAAAAGAATCAAATATTGATATTTGAAAAGTGTCATTTTATGATAAAAAATGCATTTTCATAGGTTATGTAGTGTAATAACATGGGATAAATGTTGATAGATTTATGGTAGATATTATTTCATCATTAACATTTCCTTCATATTTTTGTGATGTCTGATATTTCTTCTAGCATGCCAGATTTTATCGGTTCTTCATCAAATATTTTTTTAAAATTTATCTTCCTTTGTAATGATTACTTCAAAAGGATTCGGATTTTATTTTTTCTAATTCTTGATGGAAATTGTTTTATGATCTAAAGAAATGTATGGCCACTCCTTTGATCATACAACCCCCATGGTGGGAGCTTCCTTTTTATTCTTAGGTCTGACACTGTCAAATTCGTGGTCGGAGTTGTCTTATCTCAGAGGGTGGAGGGACGTTCAAATGTGATTGTATATGCATATAGGACCCCTGATTCACCCCAATGAAACTACACAAAAATCCAAACGAATTATTTTCTATCATATGTGTTTTATATAAGTTCTATTCATATTTATTCTGCTCTAATATAGTTGTTTTTTTTACCATGCAGCTCTGAGGTGTGTCTTGGAGAAGCCAGATGCAATGCCGATATTTATACAATGTGTAATATTTCTTCAATAACATTATATTGAGATAATGTATATGAAGGCGTCATAAAACCTAGTGGTGATCAACATGAGTTAGAATACTCAGGCACTAAAGGATGCCACCATGGACCAGGTACCACTTCAGGATACTTCCCCCGATGAGAATCTTTATTCCATCTCAGTTACGCATCCTTGGTATGAGGATTTAGTTAATAACCTTCTTGCCTCAATTTTTTTGAATTTTTAAAGAAGTATCATGTCCAAAAAATAGTGTGGGAATCTAGATTTTATATGTGGGATTATCCCTACCAATGGCACATGTGTAATGAACTAATTATTAAGATTTTTGTTCTAGATCATGAGTTTGAGTCTATTTTTAATTTTTTTCATACAGTTGGATTTTTTAGACACTTTGGACCCCAATAGATTTCACAGAATGTTTTAGACCTGGTATTATATTGACATAGATTATACCATGATGCTCATGTGTCTGAATGTTGTTCTCACATTTCCATCACATGGGAATCATATATATGAGACATAAGATGCCTCAAAAACCCATATTATTTTATAAGAGTATCAATGTGTGGGGAATTGATTTTATCTATCATTTTTGTTGTTCTTTCAGTTTCTTGTACATTTGGTTGTTTTTGATTATGTGATCCAATGGGTGTAGTTTAATCCCACCAAGACTCATGATTTTAATGTAGTGGTGGACATGGTCAAAGGACATATTTTTTTGTAGGTTTTTAGTAATGAAGGACATCATCAGTGAATAAGGAACACTTTTTCTTAGTCAGATATTGTATTCCCTCCCCCAGATGTATTGGGTGATACAAAAACCATTAACACCATACCACCCTCAATCAAATTTCCAGGATGAGGTTTCAAATAATGAGTTGAAACAAATTTCAGAGAAAACTATGCTGAAGAATAGTAATGATTAGATAAAGTGATTGGATGATGAACTTCAGGTCTATAGGACAACTTACAAGACAACCATAGTTGTCTTCCAATTTTGGATTGTTTTTGGTAAAATGTGTCATATCCCCACAGAAGTAGAGCATTAGGCTTATTAGGATTTCATGAAATGAAAAAACGATTTTTAAAAATATGAAATTCAAAGAAAGATTCAAATTCTAGACCATGAGGATATTCTATTGTCATCATATGAGAACTAAAGGATCATCAAGGAAAGACCAATATTGTTACATGATATAATGTTCCAACCAAGGGAGATTCATGTTAGAGAGAAAGTCATACTCTATATTTCATGAATAAAGATAAATCCTAGTAAATGGTGTTCTTGATGGGTAGGTGCTTATATTGTATCTAATATTTTTCCTTATGTTGTAGTGGAGATCATATAAGAGGAAACTAGAAGAAGCTTTACATTTTATGTGAAATGTTTGAATATATACATTGACAGAATTTAAACTGATGTAGCGAATTTCATCACATTGCATGACCTTATAATCACATGAGAATATCACGATATTCTTAAAAATTATACTATTATATTATTTTTGAAATTTAAAATTATATATTTTATTTCCGTATATCATCTCTTGGGTTCACATTGGGGACAATTTAATATTATAAGGGTGGGGGAGGGAACCTTTTTGTTTTTTAATTTCAATTGTTTTTCTATTTTCTCAAACAAATGTGTGTACTTTTTTAATAAATTTGGTTTTTAAACTTTTGTGCTGAAATGATACTCATCACCATTTTAAAATCCATCATAATAAGTGAAACAATTTATCCAGTGAATCTAAAGTAAAATAAATAATGAAAATTATTTTTTTCAAGTTCAAATATATATTATTTTATTGAAAAGTACTCTGAATTTGAAATCTCATTGCACATATCACTGTCATTATATTTGAAATAACATTCCTGTGAGACTTCTAATCAATTATTTTCAAATTCTATACATTTTCCCCAAATCTTGAGAGAACCAAAATATGATAGATTTAACCATAATTTGATTTATTCCTGTCAAAATAAGAGGTTTTTAGGTACTTTTGTTTTTAATGATTGAGGATGTTTTTTATTATTAAAGCCTATATTTTTTAAGAATCCTTTTTATAATGGAATACCTTGAAAAATTAATCCTTTTATCCATTAGAATCCATGCATGTCCTGTTTGTTCATCCACATTACACGACCCTTTTCCTTATCCAACCAACTATTGGTGAGAAATTGCATAATCTAGTTAAACATAAGTGTGGGGGACGATGTCTTGTGTTGCGCTTCCAATCATTGTGCTATATTGGGTGGAAAATGAAATTATAAAGAAATGTTCTTTTTGATGAAAAAATTCATTCTGTTTGAATCTATTGTTTTTTGGAGCTTTCATGATTAAAGAAGTTGTTCCTTTCCATAGTTTCCGATGATGACTAGAATATATTCTTATTTGAATCTTTAACAAAAACTATGTTTGAGAAGATTGACATTTTTTTTCTGAAATTATGAATGGCTAAACCTTTTCCTGATATGTCATGATTATAGAGCTAAATTGATACTACTAGAGTGTGTAGATTACCATACATGAGGGAAAATTAGAATAACTGAATTTTTCTTCACAAAGAGTCAACACCTTCTCATTCAGCCTTAGAATTTTTAACAAATAAATACTAAAAACTCAATGTCATAGAAAAACCCTAGAAACTACTCATGATAAAAATATGTCCTTGACACCCATCAAGTGGGGATGAAAGAAATTATCAATCCTATGGAGACCCTTGTATGCATTTGTATGAGAAAAAAATTACTAAAAATTGAAATTTGTGCGATAACAGAAAATGAAAGTGAGGTATGTTTTTTTGCATGAGTGGTGGAATAAAGTGGAAATATATTAAATGATAAAATGAAGAACATGAAATAATGTTTTTATGAGGCATGTTATATTTTGATTTTTGGGGTGGAATTGTTGGATCTCAAGGAAACTTGTTTTAAAATATGTTTTGCTTTTCTATTGTTGTTTACTTGTCAATTTTTTTGGAATACATGATGTGAGGTTTTTCCTAGTAGTGTAAAATGGTAAGTGTGGGGGAGTTGATTAAATATATATATTTGAATATTTTATTGCTTATAAAGACCATAAAATCCCTACATTGTGTTATATACGTTTATTTATAAAATATTTGGGATCAGACCATTCTTATGATAATTTGATGAAAATTCCAGTTATACTCTATAAAAAGAACTATGGTAATTAAAATATAAATTTTTTAATATGAATTATTTGAATTTTACATTTTTTAAATGTGTTTCTGACTTAATGTGATACATCATTGCATCAGGATACTAGAGCTAAATCATGCATTCGATCAGACTAAGTGCACCATGAAATCAGAGATGGATTGGAGCCTCCAAATTGGACATCACTATAGTTTTTTGGAAAATATCTTCTTCATCCCTTCTTGGATTGGGCCCATATTTTGAGACAAGATAAAAACCAAAATATAGAACAAAATAATAATCTATAAGAATAACTTATTCACACATTTTGTGGGTCAAGAAGGCTGTGAATGTGGTATTAAAATATTTGGCAGAATATTCCCATTCAAACATGAATACACATTTAGCAAAGCCTCCACTCCACTTTATAAAAATATATTTTTTCATTTGGAGTGGTGGGGCGTGCATATGAATGTTGGGGGAATAGGATAAGTGGTTCCATTCTAATCCACCATTAATTTAAATAAAGTGATATCATAAAGAAATGATCCCTTGGTCGAAGCATTCTAATTCTTCCTTATATAGTAATGTTTGGGTTTGCGTAATATATTTCTTCGTTCCTATTATATTTATTATGTTTTTTTCAATTTTCATTTGTTTTTATTTTTCATTGATCTTCCACTTTGGGATGGAACTCAAGAGAAGAAGCATGATTGTGAAATGCTGATTCTAAACAATTACAAATGCAATTCACTTTTACGAAGACTACACCTCCCATAGCAGAGTAGTTTTCTTTGTAATCGATCTACCTCTTAAAGAATTCATTCATATATTTAGAATCAATGAGATACTAAAATTCAATTAATATTATCCATGAATTTAGTTCTTAAATTATATGATACTAAATAAAAAATTTAAAAATTAAAACAAAAACAAGCAAGGTATATAATTTTTTTAAATTGTGAGAGCAAAAACATAATCGGTAAAACAAGACCACACGAGATAAATTTTTCAAGTTAAAATAAATTACAAAATATCAATTCATCCTCAATTCTAGAGTGGTTAAGGTCTTTAATTCACCACTACCCATAAGCTATCAATATAATTACAATCAATGCAAGGTGCTATGATTAAATGCGACAAAGCTAGCCTAGGGTTTAACTCTGTTCATCTTTGTGGTTAAGTTAACTCTTTTAGGGTTTGATTGTTCAAAAATAATAGGATTATAATTATTTAGAGATTTATATAAATTATAATTATTAATATTTAAGTCAAGAGGTATATTTAAATTGATTATTCCTTTTAATATATTTTAAAAAACATCTTATAGTTTCTTCTTAATCGAACTTCATTGAAAAAATAAAAATAAAAAATACAATATTTTCCCAATGAAATTCAAATAGTTTCATAAATATTAAAGAACCACAATACATTCAAGTAGTGTGTTTAAGTTATTTAATTTAATTTTAAAAATACCTTTATTACGTTCTTTTAATTACTGCCTCTTGGACAGATGACCTAGGTCATCCACCCTACTGCACCTAAAAAACCTCAAAACTGAACATCATTTGAGAGCCCACATGACAACACCATTCAGGTACCTCATTGTTTTTTTTTTCATTTTCCAACCTTATCCCTTCTTTATTATATTTTTTTTCAGTATATCATATGGAAAAAATTTGAAATGTATCTAATGTATGGGACCAATTTTTTCTATGACATACATTTGTGATTTTGTTAACTAGTTATGTTAAGGAAGGGTTTGAATAGTAGGATTATAGATTTATTTTTTTGGAAATTCATATTGATGATCGTTATTTTTTCATTGATGCTTAGGATAAATCATTATGTAGTGTAAAAAAGTATGATTAATTTTATTTAAATTACCATATGGTGTAGCCATTACTTTTGTGTTATGGAGCATCTTGTGGCTTCAATGAGGATTCATCCTTTTAGAGACACATTCAACATTGTCTATGGGTAATGATATAGAGAAATAGGCGTTTATCAACTTATACCTAATACTATAAGGTTCTACATGATATGTTCAACGGGATATTCTATAGTGTAATTAGTTTCAAATAACATATGTCTATTGATTTATGTACATATATAAAATGATGTCTTGGTCACATTATTATATTTCATTATTTATAAACATATTAGGGTGTTGATTGAACAATAATTAGGGAGATATGGGCTGGAGACTTGATCCATGATTTTTATATTTTTGATGAATTTCACCACTTAAAATGTTGTTGACCATTATGTGTTCTGGATTTATAGAAATTTGACCCACTGTAATGTCGATATCATTGTTGTGTATCGATGTTACTACAACTGTATCATTCATACATTCACAAATATCTTCAATTTAATATTATTTTCCCCGTCTATATTATATTATATGACTATAGGACCTATTTACACTTTTGAGTGACTTTTAATGTATTTAGTTTCCAGATTTAAATGACACATTTTCAGTGATCTATAGTTATTTTTCTTCATCTACATCTCTCAATAGTATCTAATATATTCTCATGTCATTCTGTGGTAGTTTTTTTTAATTTATTATTATTGTTTTATATTAATAATTGACTTATAATTATTTTTGGAATATAATCTATAAATTTCATGGGATCTTTATTGATGTGTTGAGTTAATGGTTATGGTTTTTTTCTTAGACTATTATTTGAGGAAGGATTCATGCTTCAAATCTTTGTAGAGAATTGTTAACTTCTACATATTTTTATATGTGGACCTATAATTATAATTACAAATATTTTTTATAATATGGTTTAATCTTCTTAATATATATAAAACAATATAAATTAAGAAAGGATAATTTTTAATGTGTTTTGTGGTTTTTTTCATAATTTTTCATATTTATAAACCTCTTGATATTTTATTGATAGTGTGAAGATTTATTATTATGATTATCTCCACCTGTTTCCATTTTTACATGAATGTCAATTGGATAAAAACATAAATATGACAAGACTTTGTGAATAATTAATGAGGTACATTAATTTATTTTATATTTCGTTCATCGAAATTGTAAAATATGGAAGTACTTATTGTTCATGATTATTAGATATTGTAGTTACTATATTCTACTAAATTGTTATCTTATTATTAATATAAATACATTTATTGAATTTGTTCAGTGAAATGGGAAACCTTAAAAAATGTATGAATGTAATTTTTTGGGTTATTGAAATCCCATCATTTTTGGAATGATTTAATTCTTGATTAAATAGCCTTCATTTTCTATTGGGGTTCAATTGATGAAAAAATAATTTAATGTAATTAAATACTATAGGATATAGGTTCCTTGTCAGGATTATATATATAAATTTTATTATTGTAGGTTATGTTGGTGCAAGTTGATATATGTGATAGACATATTTTTTTATTATTGTTTTTTTTTCTTTATTTTTCTAATGAAGATGGTTTATTGATACACTCATGTATAAGTCATAAATGTGGGTGGATTTAGAGAAATAATAGAATAATAGAAAAAATTAAATGGAAAAAATATAAATGAACTTATAGGAATTAATGTTAATAATAGAAATAAAATGTCTTAAATTAAAACCAATAACCATTTTGAATAACGACTTTCTGGGAATGATAACAAACAATTAATTGGAATAATTATTATAAATTTTATGATCTTTTAATGATATGAAAATATAAAACATGAATTGAAAATATGGTTTATAAGTTATTGGTAAATTATAATTACTAAATTAATAAAATTAATATCAAACCGTGTTGATTTTGTTGTAAAGTAATATTATTAATTTAAAAGAATAACAATTTTTATGAATTTTCTAAATTAGAGGTAGTAGTGGTTCAAGTCAATGTCTAAGTAGTGACCCCTAGTTTGGGATTGTATGATATATTACAATGTATTCTATTGTTTCATATTCTCCACCCAATGAATTATTAGGGTAGTTGATTCTCATTACCATTGGATCCTTTTATTCCCAAAATATAGGATGTCAGTGATATATATAGGTAACTACAATCTCATCACACTATTTCATTGAGACATATTACATTATTTTGAGATACACATGCTGTAGTGGCTTATGGTATTGGGTATGTTCTTATAAAATATATGATGAAACTAAGTTTCACCATACATGTATGAGATGGAAATAGTGGTTTGAGGATGCACCAAATTTTAGTAATTCAGTTGTAGTAACTCAATTTAATACAGGTTTACTCACCCAATATATAATGGCTTCTTTTATAGTAAATGATACTTGGGCTATGATTAATTTCAAACATACAATTTGATTATTGATATGGTAGGCATGACCAGCCATAGGGTGTCAGAAGACATGATGAAGTGACTATGATTTTTTTCGTGGTTGGATTGGATGATAAATGGATGAAAAGGAAGAAACATAACAAAATGAGTTGGGTTGAGTTAAAATATATTAGTGTAAATGTGGTTGGGGGGTACTTTTATAATATATATATATATATATATATGATTTTGAAATATAATTTTCTTTTTTGAGGAACAACAATTTGAAAGAGCCTTAGTTTGGATGTGATATAGTTTAACCTACATCCATATGAGTTTATTTCAATATTTATTCATTGCGATTTACTATATTTATTCTAGGTTTGAATGAGTTGATTCATGGAGGATACTAAAAACTATAAATACATATTCACCAATTTATATATATATATGATTTTCAGGTCCCCAAGAGATTTTTGGTGAACAATATAGGAATTAATAGCTTTTGTGGTTGTCTAGGAACCATATGTGATTTATGTTTCTAAAAGGGTCAGGTTTTGTTAATTTGTTTTTTGTTTATATGGTAAAATTTATTTAGGATTATTTATTTTTTATTTTTTGTAATGATGTTGAATTTTTTTCATATCCGTTTTATTGTATTCCATATTTAGTGTAACACCTCCCATTTATATATTCTCTATTATCGTTGCTAGTCACCCCTATGAGATATTGTAAGTTGCCTTCAGGTCTAACTTCTAACTTCACTAATAACATATATGGGTAATATTCAGGTGGATATAATGAAAATTCCATATTTAATATGTATGATAATATATATATATATATATATAAATATCTCATTAACTATTTTATATCGAATAACATTAATTAGAAGTTCTTAGGGTACATATTTTATTTTTTAGTCTTCTAAAAATTTGTGATTGAGAATGAAATATTAAAGGGGATGATGGAACAATTAACAATACCCATATGGAAATGAGAGAGAATTAATACATATTTTTTCTTAGGCCTTATTAGGTATTGAAATTAATCAATGGAAATTGGGTTACCGTTAATTGACATATAAGATCATCTCACATAATTATTAATTGAGTGAATTTTCAAATTAATAATTAATCAATTACACATAATTTGATAGGTTATGGATGTATAAAGTGATTATTTATATTATATTCGAGTTTTATCATTGATATATGGAAGAGGTTTCAATAAATTTTTTGTTAATTGATGATCATTTTTATAATTTATCATCCCAAAAATTATTTTCATTATGAAATAATGTTTCATGAAATAAACGGTTGGTTGTGATCAAACATGATTAGTTTCAATGTAGGTTGGTATCAAAAGAATTTAGAAGTCATGTTCTCTTATAGATATGAAATCCACACATGAATAAATATGGATTTATTTGAGGCTTTATATAATATGAAAAAATTCTAAAAAAATTATATTCTATATATTATGTATAATATTAAAAAATATATGAACAAAAAATAACTGTATAATTTTTTTTGATATTATTTCATCTTTTAATAGAGAGAAAATACATTCCATTGGATCTAATAATAAATAGTGTTATTTGATATATTATAAATAAAAAATTATGAACTATATACATCTCCCTCTTCACAATTTAAAAACATGTGGAAATTATAACTTATCACATAGTTTATAACATGAACTACTCACATGTTAATTATTTGTTCCTTTTATCAATTATAATGAAGTGTATTCCATATCTAATAAAACAACTAATATATGAAGTTGTGTATTTTGAAAAAAAATCTAATTTATGAGGAATAATTGTGAAAGATATTTGATAATGCTGCCAATGGACTATCAAATTGTACTAATTACATGGTCAATGTTCCTTAACGAAACAATTAATTTTTAGAAACATCCATGGATCCCAATTATGTGATTATAAAAAAACACAATAATTTAGTTTCCATTAATGAAATTTAAATATCCAATATATTATTTGAAATAACAATAACAACAAATATGATTATTTATTGACTATTTTTATTTACATGTTTCACATGAAACACCAAAATAAAATGATTAATTAGTTTTCAGGGTACAATATGATGATATGGAATTAAATTAAAATTAATTATAATAGAATAAATATATACCTTAATTTAAAAGAAATAAAAATTTGAATAAAACCTTAAATATATAATAAAACTGTAGTATTTATGTTTTTATTTAGTAAATATGAAATTATTTAAATTAAAAATTATTATTTTTTATAAATTACAATTTACATTCATTTTAATATTAAATTTATAAAATTTAATATGATAAATTGAATTAAATATTGTGAATATTCATCTCAAAATTATAATGTTCTGTCAATTTTAATTTTTATTAAAAGACATGTTTAAGGTTGTAAATAGTGAAATATATTGGAAAATTATTTAAACAAATTGATTTATTATATCTAATAAAAAGTGTATACAAATTTTAAAATAAATATACCAATTTGTTATTGAAGAAACCACAACCTACATTTAATTTTTTTTTCTACTGTTCCATTTGGAATTTGTAAATGACCTTCTCATACTAATATTGATTACAAATTAATAAATATGCCACTAAAACTAATGTACAAATATTCCAACATAAACCAACTAAATTTTATACGTAATTTTTTGTTTCTTCCTAAAAGTTGTCCCAAATGTCATTTATATAATTCCACCATTATGTATGATTACCACTAGTTTTATGAAATGGGATGTTGTACATCAGTAAGAGAGTAGTCACTATAAGAAAGATTCATCCCATTAATGTATGTAATGAGTTTTACTCACATTATTCTATTTATTAATTTATAATCAATATTCCTAAATATTAATAACCATTTTTTTTAAATGTCATAACAAACCATGAATGAAAATTATATTATAATCACGTCGCTTCATACTATTACTCATACCTTTGTTTTATCATTTATTTAGATGGATTTGTTCAGACAGAACAAAAATAATTCTTTAAAATTATATTCAATTATCTCAAGGAAGTGTATCAATATATTTATATTCATCATTTGTGATATTAAATTTTTTTTATATTGTGATTATGGATCACAATTATCGGTACCCAATTGAATTACCACTTTAATGTACCTCGTCATTATGGGAAAATTTATCTCAAAACATGTGAATTATCAATTTCATATAAATCAATTTTATTAATATCTTATATAAAAAGAACATGTTAATTTATAAATTAATATATTTTTATGATATTATTCCATTAATATATTTTACATATGGAAATTATTAATTATGAATTATTCTAAAATTTTTTATACTGAAATATCTATGAAACAAACTCAACATCTATTCCATGATGATGACAATAAATGATAAAAAAAAATTTAAAAACTGAATTATATTTATATAATTAATTAAAAATAAATATATATGATTATTTTTATAAAATAAGTTATTATAATGTTTATGTATAATACATAATGAGATAAAATATATTCATATAATTGAATTGTAAATTTATGATGATGCAAACTAATTATCCCATCTAATTTGAAAAAAATGGTTTAGATATTCATTATTGAATTTTTTATAATTTCCATTTGATTAAAAATTCTCATTCCCAAATTTAAATTTTTGGTACAAACTCGTTTTTATCAATTAACTACATATTTATTCAAATTTCACAAATTATTATGATTAAACGGTAATGTTTATTGATCTCTCTTAATAGGGGAATCTTTTATTCCCCATACAAGATATTCATAATTATATTCAATACAATTCCATATATTACAATCATTAATTATGTTTCCATTCCATATAAATAGACTTACATAAAAATATGTGATTACAATCATATTACCCCACTTCCTATCAATTATCACATATCCACTTTTATCTATTTTTATATGAATCATTAAAAAAAATATTCATATTCCATGACTCCTTATGAAAAATTATTTTAATTATATTTCCTGACTAATAGAACCATTCATCTAGAACCTAGGATAGGTGAGATTAATTGGAGGGTGTGTGGTGATTCAGGGAACATTATTATCTTTAAAAAATTCTAAAAAAATTATATTCTATATATGGATAATGATTAAATACACATTAATTTTATTTCAATAAATAACTAAAATAATAAATATTGAAAAATGACTAGGATCTAAGGACTTAAAAGTATTGATCTAAATTCCAGCCTACTCTTTACTATTACAAATTATACAAACTAGTATTCATTGCTTCAATTCATAATATAATTTTATAAAAATGCATAATCTCTAAACATGCTTTCCTAAAATCCTATCAATTAATTTAGTATCATAGTGAATGATCTTTATAGAACATATCATAGTCCAAGATCTCAATTTCACTATTCCAATACTACACTAGTATTCCATCATTGATTGTATCGATGTACCCATATGGTAATTGATCTTCAAGGCCTTAAAAATCATTAGAACAATTATCAAATTTATAAATTTTCATGTAGAAAAATTTTACCAATGTTTTCTAAATTTAATTGAATTTTGTACTTTGGAATCAACCAACCATGGTCACCCAAAATAGGATAGTGAATAACATTTCTTCATTTTATTCTTCCCAATATACATACTTGATATAATTACATCATGATATTTCTCACGGTTCCATTGACATGTACGATCCCGTGAATGCAATTGAATAATGGTATTTGATATATAAAAAAAATCATTGAATGTAGTGTCAGTTTCTATCTATATTTTCTCAATTATTACCTTATATATATATTCACATAATAATAAAATGAATATATATTCCTAAATTTCATCAAATTATATATCATTCGTAAACACACACTTCATTGTGATCGAAAACAGATATATTGACTCCATTAAATCCTTTTATAGACACATTGTCAAATACTACTTGTGTTATCTCAACTACTGTCACCACAATATCTCCACAAAAAAATCACCCATCACATCATTAATAATTCCAGAGACACAATCAAATATCTGGAGGTGTTACAATCCCCACTATGATATTTTAGAATAAAGGAACTATTAAAAAACTACAAGGAATTAAATATTGAATCATATATGATATTTCTATCCTTACACCTTCTTCTCTCATTTTAGACACAAATTTCACCTCTATAACTTGTTTTGAAATAGTAATTACCATAGGTAGAATAATAATCTAAAAACAAACAAAACTGACTATATAAAATCTATTATTTTGTGGGGGAATTTTAATTACACAACCCCATGAAATGGTCTCTATTTATTCTGTATTTAGCTTATAATGCAATCAATCTCCATCATCAATAGAAAATAATCAATATCAAAGCATCACATCTAGTTTGAATATTTTATTAAAAGAATAATGTAACATGATTCATTTGACTATCCATGGAATTTAATATATAAATATTAGTGAAACTACATCAAAATATATTAGTTAATATTATTTCAGAATTTATTATAAATTCCCTTATTCATTTATTTAGAATATTTTATTCATCCAATCTCAAATAATTTATGTTTATCATATTCATCTCAAATAATTCATGATATATCATTATCATAATTTTATTTCCAAATAAATTTGAATACAAAAAGACATTTTATCTATCCACAGTCATATTGTATAATTATTAATCATATTACAGTAACCATTATGCAACATAAAGTACATTCATACAGATTCTTGACAACCCCTACATACCCATTTTAAGATCCTCACTACACTTACATGAGTATTATATTTTAGAGTATCCCTTACATTGTTTCCTTGTTCTTTGTGTAGATTCATAGAATAATTTTACCATTAACTACACAATTCTAAAAACGTTATGGTGATAATGTGATGTACCTTTATACAAGTTGTAAAATCCTTAACAAACCATAATGTATTATGATTAATCCTTTATTTAGGTATCCAATTACTTTTATGTGTCTCTTTATTGTATTAACAGCTTTATATTAAATGTCAGTTACATTAAAAAATCTTTCAGATCCTTGGATTACCAACACACCATGTTTAGACTCCAATATAAAAAAAGTGTACTTTAAGTATTACAATTATATATCATATATAAATATAGAGATACCATTACATTGATAAAAATTTTCATCTAAAAATGAATTCTGGATATTCTCAATAATAGCCAAGGCCATCTGACATTCCTCAAATATTAGAGATAATTTAAAATCACCAAACAACACTTTTCATTATTTTGGGGATTATTTAAAAAATCCACAAAATAAAAAGAGACTACAGTTACTATATCAAGATAATGACTTCTTATAGATTTTCTTTGACTTTATTCTGTTAATGAGGAAAACTCAAATATAATCACAAGAACATATTTAAATATTAATTTTCATGTTCAAATATTTTCTTTATTAGAAAAAATACAATCGTTAATTGAATATTAAATATTAAAATTTTTAGTTACTTTTAATACCACTACAAACCTCATAATTCAAAATCCATGACCATTTATTTCTCCCTTTTATTTTTAATGAAACTTATGGTCATATAGATGTTTGTAACTCATTTTATTTATCCTTTTACTATCTTGTTAAAAATATTTTCAATATATTCTTCATCATCCTAATTTAATCTAAATTTCAACATAATTCATTTTTGAGTGAAAAATATAGATCAACAATATTTCATTGCAATTAAACATTAGATACTCAACTATATGTCTATGTGTACTATCATATTGTTTAAAATTAGAATAATAGCTAATGCGATAAAAACTATCTATAAATTGAATCACGTGACTCCATCCTCAATTTTCTCATTTTTGGGATTTTTAAATAGATTTATCATTTAATGGTTTTTATCATAATATCATATAAATAAACACTTTATATAAAAATATGTAAGACATATAACACACCCATTGTATATAAATATTTTATAGTAAATATAAAAGGAGAATTTATTGTAATAAAACAGGAATATTCAGTTTTATAGGATTTTATAAATATTTAATGATTATATACTTGGTTTAAAATAAACCCCTTTCTTCAATTTTTTTTCACTTTAATGAGATTAACCCAATTCTATTCATCATAGAAAAAATTATGTTCTATGATGGAAAATGTTTTATACCATTATGATTTAGATGCCTTTCATTGATCTAAATTTATATGACTTCCATTAATAACCTAAAATAAATTATAATGAAAATAATTTGAATAAGTATTGGATAATCATGTTTCATTAATAATCTAATAATGGTAGATATTCTCAACTGAACCACATTTTCCATTGACATCTAATATTACATTCTGAGAGTCTCTTGTTGTCTCCAAATATAATTTCTATGTCATGAGGCCTTTTATAGAGAATGATGTTTTCTATTATTATATATAATCGAATTTTTTTGGACCATTTTGTTTTCAACCATTAAGGAACACAATTCGTCATATTATGGATTCTTATATTTATTTTGTTTCATTTTTTTGTGTAAGAACTTATTGATTACCTTTCCATGATAGCCAGTATTATCGCATATCCCACGTAGATCGCTCTAAATTTATATTATATTAATTTTCTTTAAGAACCATAATTTTCTTCACTCAATAACTCAACTTGAATAGAATTATATTTTCAATATATCAAACATCATTTTTGATTCATCTAATAAATAGTAAACCTTACATCCTTATTTTCAAACATCATAATTCTATATTTTTACAACACAGGATTTTATTATTTATCAATGTCATACATATTCTTTTACTTTTAACACTCTCAATTTCATTATAATAATTCTATAGTTTGGATATGTTCAATAAGTACATATAATATTTCTTTCCAAAAAACTGCACAGCAACAATAGTACCCATTATATCTGGATCATTAAATGTATTGGTGACATTGTCTCAAAAAATTCTTTCTAGATAGGAATCCTAGAAATATCATTTTGAATTGGTTTTGGGTATTCATTCGAATTCAGAAGATTAATATTACATTATTTTTGAGTTATTTTTAAAAATATCCTTCATCATGAGAATATAAGGATTTGACAGGATGTTATATCCTATTAAATATAGAGAGTCTGGGTATTGAAAAAAAATATATAAATAATTTATAACATTCCATTTGGTCTCATCTTTTAAGAAGCATCAGAAGATTGTGCATGAATATCAATTGGGTTCTCACAATATTATCTAAAATTCATTAAATTTTTATCATCCTTTAGATATCATAATTTTTCCCATAAAATTCATTTAAATTTTCATAAATATCATCATGGCCTAACATTATTATTTTTTCCTATTCTATAGTTTTCACCTTTGATAGTATGGTCTCATTGATGTGATAACTTTCCTTATTATCTTGAATTCTAATTATTTTCTAATGATTTTTTATATTATTATTCAGATATGTTTTTTTGAAGGAATACTTAAATATTAATTATTTGTAAGTATTTGTTATAGGTATATTCTGCTACCACATTTTTTCATTAGGTAGATTAATGATTTTTAAATTGGGAAAATATGTTTTTTAGTATTATTGATTACCCTTATCTTCTTACTCAATCGGTGAAAATAATTCACAATCATCATCTATATTTTTCTAATTTTTCTCTTCTTTTATTAATGAGCTATTACTCCTCCATTGATATTTTTTTGTTTGTCGATATATATGTTCATAATTCTTTATTTAGAAAATAATATTAATCTTGATTATATAATTAATATTAATTTTTTTCCTTTATTGGGAAGTAAGATACAAAAAAAATCTCTTTATTTATAAATCCATAAAGGTTATTTTTGACATAAATATGTTGTACCATTTTCAATATCATTAATATATGTGATAATACATTGTTATAGTATTTATCTTTTTCATTAGTCAATTCCTGGATCTTATGATAATCCTCATATTATTTGTTCTACAATTTATATTTTCTTATATTCTTGAAGTAAATCTATAACATTTCATTACTTTTAATCCCTAATACATTTTACATATAATAATTGAAAAGTTTATTATAAATCCCATAAATATAATGTTATCCATTCTCTTAAAGGGATGATATATTTTAAAAAAATATAGTTGGGAATTTTTCATTATCATTATCAAATTATTTGAATCATACAGTTTATCTTTCAAGACTATGATATTATTCACTGTCACATTATCCCAAGATATTTAGTGATTAATATTTATAGTATATGGAATATATATTTCTTGAAATTTGGATAAATAAATGTGAATATTTTTAATTTGTTGTTTACATTCCCTTAATTGTTTTTCGATAGATCCTCTAACTTCTCTTGGACTGATTCAACTCCCAAAACATAATCTCACACTCTACAATATAAAGAGTAAAGGATAACTCCTTTTCACATTCACATATACTTAATTATTTTTATTATTTATTTATGTTGTAAGATAATCGATTTCGAATAGAGTAACTCCCTACATTACAACAAAAGATTCCTCAAGGCCCTATCAATTATGGTATGAAGTAATTTGGATTCTCCCTCTATAAAAGTTCAATCCATTAGATAATGGATATCCTATAATGTAGAAGGAAATCAAGATTTATATTATTAATATTTCATAATGGGGTTATCTTTTCAAATGGGTTATGGGGATCTAATAACACATGTAGGGCCCATTGTAGACGATGTCATTGAGTCGGAGTATAAAACTACAATATAAAAATGTCCTTATTAATCAACATTTATGATATGTGAGAAAATATACTTTATAAATAATAATATCACATGGTTAAATAGGATCCATTTCATTGTTGACTAGATATATAATAATAATATTTTATAATACAAGAGGAAACATATACATTTAATAACATGATTTGACCATTTTCTAGATAGATAATTATTTTAACTTAGAATCATAACATAGGGAATGAAAACATTAGAAATAATTATCTCAAACACTCATTAATTGGTGAATAAAATTTTTCCCCAAGGGTAAAATTATAAGAATAAGTTAAAAAATGGGAATAAGAGAAATGTTATGATATTATCTTAGGAAAAAGAAAATATAGTTGAAATTCAAAGATCATGTTATATGAAATTAAATACACAAATTTTCAAAAAGGATACATTTTCGGGTAAATATGGATTTGAGGAATTTAATATAATCTATGATTCATCAGAGCATAAGCGTACAATGAATAGTCATTCTGTAATTATGTCCCAAATAATATCATATGAAAATATTAAATTATTGTGAAAAATTACCATTATACTAGATGATGAGAATAAAAAATTTATTTCAAATTTAGAACATCCATTATATGGAGACAATGATTTTTAAAAATTTCGATTAAATCATTTTGATGATAAAATATATAGTAGTGTTACAAAACCAATATTCAAGGTTTTAAAGTTTTTGGAAAATTATTACTAAATAAAACATTTAAATAATTAATCCTAATAAATTTTCAATTCCTTCTTCTATAGCTACTTAGTATCCCTCATTTTCTATTTATCACAAGTAATCAGATGTGGACAAACATCATGGAATGTTGTGAGATAAAAGCATAATTATAGGATAAATTAGAACATGAATCAATATAAAATTGGGGTGGTCATAGTTATCATCCTAGAAACATAATAATTGGATTATCATAATAATATTGAGATGAAGAATTTGATAAAGGCATGTAATGTAAAAATGTATAAAATAGAAACATCATATATTAGTGGTCAAATACCACAAATAGTTGTGAATATAGCTACCTTTATGTTCACACATATCATATGTGAATAATCATATAATAATAATTGTAAACAAAACCAGAATCATGTTCAGGAATATTTCACCATATCTCATGATATACATCACATTACCCAAAGCATTGGAGAACTATATTAATCTATTACCACCCACAATATCATAATGTTTACATAATACTGATTGACAAATAGAGCATATATGAATCAAAGACATAAAATAATACAGGTAAGGGAATTGGATTAATTTCATAAATAATAAAATCATGATGAAAATGGGATTCCAAAAATAGTAAAGTATACTTGTATAGGAATCTTAAATCATGGGTGAAGAGAAAATGATCTCAAGAGAAGTGAATGATATATTTTAAGAAAGAAGGGTTCTCTTGGATTTTTTTTCATAATACATGATTTCAAAAATGTATATTCCAGAAAATAAAATGTATTAACTATTATAATATATTTTATTATTATTAGATTGACATTCACATAAAAATTTGGCACCAAATAGGAATAACCCAAATAAAGAAAATTCTGTTCGAGAATCCCCTTACCATCTGTCAAAAATCATTCATCACTTTAAAACCATAGATAATAAAATATGATAAATAAATTTATTAATAATTAACCAATTATACATTTATCTAATTAATTATAATTTTATTTCTTTTAGGACCATTTTGATGAGTTATAGTGTTCAATTTCACCATTTAGTAGTGTTCATATTCATTGTTTTCATTATAGGTTCACTTGTATACATGTATAGAAGATCATTTAAAATGGGAGAAATTATCCAGATTGAAATTAAACGATTTTAATCAAATTGTAGATTTATTATTATTATTCAATATATTTTTATTCAGATATAGTGATTATTCATTGGATAAAATGATATTGGTAATCATTAAGATTAATTTTTGCAGTGTTTAATCACAATGCACTAGTTGTATTTTATGATTTATTATTATTTATATAAGGTAATTCCAAAACATAAAAAAGGATAAAAATTAAATATTATTTTTTTTGGAAAATTAGAACTCTTTTAAAACCGGCATTGAAGGCTATAAAAATAATCAAAACCTGTCATCATTAATGTTATAAAACAAGACCTCAAAAACAATGAATCAATTTTTTTGAGAAAAAGGCATATAAAAAGATATATGATGATAAATTATTAAATTAACATAATAAAATTAAAATATATATTTTATATTGGAGTTATCATGACACATTGTTAAGGGAATATGTGGAAAAAAATAAAAGAAAATGAAAATTATATAAATTAAAACTAATGGGATTTTATATCATGAATTCTTATCCTTGATATCCTTCATACATAGAATGATTTTTATATTTTATCCAGACCAAAATCTCTTGGACTTCAAGGAGGGTCTTGGGAGGTGAATTAGAAATAAATTAAACAAGTTTCAAGGATTTGGATGTTTGGGAAGTATTGGTGAAGATGGTGGCATATATGGTGCAGGGGCCTGATGTTTTTTATTATTTTATTTATTAGATTATTAATTTGGCTAAAGAATACGAATTTTTTTTATCCCTATCATTCAATATATTATATTAATGAAGGATTGTTTAATATTATGGATTTATATCAACCATACATCAAATTTGACTCCATAATTCATGTATTGGTTAAATATCATAAATTATAGTATTTAACTAATTATAAAAAATCATTAATTAAAAGAAACATACAAAAATAACACTATCAATTTTTAAATGTGAAGAATTAAAAAATAAACTCCATTTGTAAGAAAATTATTTTATAAATATAAGAAATTTAATTTTTAATTAAAATCATCATATACTCAAAAAGTACAGATTTTAAAATTATAACTGATTTTATGACACTTTTCAAAATTATATAATTTCACATAAAATAATATTATAATAATATGAAAAAAGTGTTTGTTTGTGAATAAATTTTAAGTAAAATAATTTAAATTCATTTCATTTTTTTAATTATACAATTTTAAATAAACATTTATGTTTTTTAAAAACTCCAACACTAGATTTATCATTTATGGAAATTATTAAACAGTAATATAAATATAACATATATTCATTTTTAAGTTATAGAAAATTTATTTATACATTAATAGGAGAGGTTACTATTCTATTGGATAGTTTACTATTCCTAATGGACATGTTATGATTCATATGTTCAAGTCACTATTTCATAGTTATTGGTTATATAACTTCTACAAATACATATTATTTCATTCATTATTTATTTATAATATTTCAATTGGGTTACCTATGTGATTATATATAAATTATACTATATGAAATATTTATTATAATGGATTTCTTAAATTATAAAATTATGGATGGTTACATTCTCCCCCATTTGAAATTTCACCCTTGAAATTTTGTTTTACATAATTCAATGAAAACAACTGAGGGTAATTATACTTCATTGAATCCTCCGATTACAGTGTTTCATCTTATAATTATTTTTATTCCATAGCATTATGGCTAGGTGAGTAGTATTTTTTCATAGAACAATACCTCTATGGTCCAATATATTCACTAGTGGATCCTCAAAAGAGTGATCATTTAAAAACTGTATACCACTTGGATTCAATTTATGTGAAGAATATGGTATGTACCTATTAAAGAGTAATAAATTAAATATATCATATAATTGAGATATGTATGTTGGAAGTTGAAGTCATTGTACCACAATTATGACATGATCTAGAATCTCTATGTGGTCGATGTACCATGGAATCAACATTTATTTCTCCTTGAATATCATGATACTTTTACATAGAGATATATGAGATAATTCCTTATGTCTAACCTCCAACACCATGTCTCATTGACGATTTCCTATATATATAATATGTAATCATTTAGATACCATGTGGTGTGGCTAAATCGATTTCACCTTTTTATGATTTCCTCAACAATTTTATGTCATATCAACTTCAATTCACTATCTCTATCCCATCATGTTTTTGTTATATTTAATTTACATAAAAGTGCTTCATATAGAGCTATTTGGAATCCCGAGTTCATACTGTTGGTGAAAGGGAATTCATATACGGGATGATATTGGTACCAGGCTTTATTTATTCTCCTAGAACATCATCTCAAAATTTATTTCAATGCACAAATAGACCACTATTATTTCATATAAGTTTGAAGATGATATGTTGAAACTAATTTCTGGTTAGTGATTAGATCAAAATAGATACTTCTCAATAACATATAGGTGATTTTCATTTCTCAATCAGATAAAATCTATTTAGGTAATCCATGAGGCTTCAATGATTCTTTAATACATATCCATGAACATTTATCTCGTGTTAATTCCTCTTTAATTGTGATAAAGTGAGATTCATTTTTAAGAAGATTCAAAACAGCCCATACAAGATTGCTTTCTAGTGATGTTTTTTGATTTCTAGTGATATATTCTGATTTCTATATTATTAGGGGAAATTGTTACATAATCCCCTTATAATATTTTTTTTTTCAAATTTACTTTATGAGATACTAGGAACTTCGATGTATATTAAGCGATCATCGTCTTGGTGTTTTCCATAAAATGTTATCTCAGAGATCTTGATACATATTTATGCTCCCTTGGTGAATAGATATGGTTGAGCTATGTGCATCGCATAGATGATATTTGTTATATCTAGATTGTATTTATGCATATTTGTGAACCATATCATAATACACATTCCACATAATGCTTCATAACTGATGGCTTCCCATTTCTCGTGGCTTCCACCTTCTTCTAAAATTCTATATCATTTCATTGATCATCATTTATTTTCTCCATGATGGATGTCTTGGAAATCATTGGAGAAATGATTTATGATTTTAATTTCATGATGATTTTTATGTCCATCCTTATAAATATATTAAAAGATTTTTTCTTTCTCTGTTCTCATCATTAAATGTGTTATATGTTATTTTCAATTTAAAGAATTCACCACATTATTCGCCTTACTTGGATAGTAGGGTATTGAATAATCATAATACTAGATGATATCTAACCATAATCCATGTAGAATAATAATATCATTCTATAACAATATATATTAGAGGATATTATTATCGTTACATATTTCACACTTATCCCATAGATATAATGACAGGATAATATTAACACGAAGATTCTAACTGCCTACTATAGATCATTTGTGGGATATTTATTCTCATGAATTTTCAACATCCATGAGATTTTGGATATCAATATATAATTTTGAATTAGTGGTAATCTAGATCCCTTCAATGAAGAATTGTTGTTTACCAAAAAGAGTTCCACACTTGTTTCTTGTTTGTGTATTGGCATAATACTAACTCTATTTCTCAATGTCCTTGAATAAATCTTCAGGTTCAGTAGTACATACAAAATTTATTCCATTGTAATCAGTTCTGTATGTGGGTTTTAAAATCATGATATTTCATTGAAAAATCACTCATAATCCCCAGCTAGACCAATGAAACCATGGATATCTGTTGTAGATATTTACTTGGGATGCTCTTCGGTTGCCATGGTCGTGGAATGGTCCATATATATTTATTTGGTGGTGAAAACATTCCCCATGAATGATATATCATCCATCAAGAATTAATATTTGATATACATTTAAAAAATTATCTCTCATACTAATTTATTTATAAATGTATTAATATTATACTATTTTCCTTCCTTGCTCTTGGAGTATATGGAAATACTTGAAATGATTATAACCACAAATTTGTTGAGGTAATGTATAGAAACACTATGTTTTATCTCTAGTAATTTTTCTATAGAATTATTGAGTCAAAGTGGCAGGATTATGAACACATAGGGTCTATAACATGTTCTAAAGTAATTATTGGTAATATGATCCCTCCTCAACATTAATAGGTTAAATGCCGACTGACGCTCCACCATAGATAAATACATGGAACCAAGTAGATGATTGAAAAATTCATCGATCCAATTATGTTTATACTCATTCTTTATTTTTATTTTGATGAACTCATGATATGTCTTGAAGAATAAATTTGATCAATTAGTCTTCTTGAAGAAGAAAACTTGTTTACCCCATGATAATGAACCTAGTCATATAAAACACTTTCTATATTTTATTATAACTAATTTTTTAGTTCATCCATCAAAATGGTGGAAATTATTCTTGGAATCTTTATTATATAAGGATACCCATAAATAGGTTCAATTGATAACTCCACCTCCCCATCAGTAGGAAAGTGAGGCAATTTTCTAGGAAAGACATCAGTATCATCTTCCATGTTGGGAATGTCCCCGAGCATGATTATCTTCTTTGTATCAATCATTTGGGAAGATATACTTGGTCATAAGGAATTAATATTCACAAATGATACGTTGAATCTAAAGGGGATAATTTGTCATCCTTACAGTTGTAATAAATTTGAGGATTCCTCAATTTGTGAAGAGTGATCTCACTTTACAAAATGTTGATGTTCTCTTCATATAATGATATCCAATACGCACTCTATATGGCATCATAAGTCTCTATTTGAAGTACAAAAATATTTTCAAGGGGGTTGAGTCCACATACAACAATGAGGGAAGAGTTATATAAATTGGTAGTAATAATTTCCCCACTATATATTCTCACATATATCATAACCTCTATATTTCGGGATTGGGTTTGAACAGTTCTACAAAATATGAAAGATATTAATGAATGCATAGAAATTTAATAAAATAGTTGGAATTCTATACATGATTGAGTAAACAACATACATTTCACCACATAGATTTCAGGATCAACCTCATTATTAGTGACAATGTAAGATTTCAAATTATATTTTGGATTATGGGGGATTTTTATGCTGATTACCCTCAATGAATCAAGGCTTAGTGCATTCACTTTCATAGTGCCATTTCACCCTATAGTTGATGAATTGAACCATGGGTGTTGCTCTCATTTCATACAACATGTTATCCCTCTTCCACGTGGATCTTCACCATTAATGAGATTGGTGTCCTTATCTCCCATTATTGAAGCATTTACCAATACCTTTGATGAAATTTCTATGATTCTTCTTTGACATTTTTGGCTTGTGCGTGGTTGGGTTTTCATTCCAAATTTTTAATTAGAGCCTCCTTCTTGGAAGTCCATAATTTTTCCCTTATAATGTTTTGAATAGGACCCAAATACAAACATAATATCCACTTTGAGATCACATCAAAGAACCTATCCATATCTTCCAAAGTCACGAATATCTAAATAATTTCATGGGTTTTGTTTTAATTCACTAAAGAATAATTATATGTTTCTATAATGGATAATAACAAAATCAAATGTGTACATTGAAATCCCTATGTAACTAGGTATTTATTCCATAAAAGATTCACCAAATTTTTTCTTCAGCTCTATGAGTTCTATCTCTATTATTTTTCTAAAAGTTCAAGGTAAATACTTGTTGATAATTATTTTCTTAAATTCATCTCATTCCATATCATTATTTATGTCCTTTGTCTTGTTGTTCTTAATCAATAACCACCATTGATTAGAAACTCCCAGTAAATAATAAATTACTAGACTCATGTTCTTTATCATATAGCATTAAAACATAGAAAGATATTCCCCACTGATTTGACTAACTGTTATATGATAACTGGATCAGAAGATCCACTAGACATTGGTGGATATTTCTTTATAAATGAATGGATTAATTGTTTCTCCCTCTTTCTGAATGATGAATTTTTCTATTAGTCATGTTATTGTTTGTAGCCAGAGACGTCTCGGCAATCATCACCATGAAATCTTTAAATCCACCTCTCAAGGCACTAGGGATGACATTTAAAAACCAATGTATTGCCCCTCACATAAATTGTTGACCAAGATTCCCACAGATTCAACAATTTTTAAAAATATCAAATGTATGAATAAAACATATTTTAAAAATTCATGAATTAAGAAATTATTCCTTTATGCAATTTCCATTAACTTAATATCTTGTGGGATCTATATGTTTATCGATTTTCTAAAATGAAGAATCATGGAAGCTTCCTTATTTTTAGTCTCGTACTAATGTTTGTCACTAAATTTATCTAATAATATTTCCATAATTAATTAAATCATTCTTTAATACCAACTATTGAGACCCTATTTTTTCTTAAATAACAATCACATAATTTTGTGGATAAAAAATATAACAGTGTCACAAAACTAAGAATTAATGGTTTAGTGTCTTGAAAAAATTTGGATCAAACATAAAATTTATTTAATTTCTCATTATCTAGATTATCATTGGACATCATTTTTCTTTAGTATAAGTAACTAGCTGAAGATATACATCAAATAAAAGGGTGATAATAAATCCAATTAATAGGATAGATACAGACATGAGTAAATATAAAATAGCATGTGATTAATAATCATCATCATAACATAATAAAAAAACCATCATCTTAATCATTATTTGAAGCTCTAGTTAAAAGGTTGGACAGTGGAATGCATAAAAATGACTCGTCATGTAGAAGTGGACTAATACCCCACATTATTGTAAACAAAGATATCATAATGTTCAATCATATCATATGTGTATAATCATAACATTATCATTTTTAACATTGATAGAATTATGTTCATGAATATTACTCCTTATCAAAAAAGGTACATCACATTACCCAATGCATTGGAGAGTAATACAATTCTAGTTGCACCTGTCACATCCTAACATTCAAAAAATCAATAATCCAATATTGAATGCATATCAGTCATAGACATAAAAAACATAGAGAATGGAATAGATTTTAATGCATAATGAATAAAATCAATAATAAAAATTAGGGTTATAAAAATATTTATAACATACTAGATTAGGAATCATCAATCATGAGTGATAAAGAAACTATTTCAAGAGAATCCAAAGAAATTTTCATTGAAAAAAGTGTTCTTTTAGATTATCCTTGTATTTTTAATAAAAAAATGTTATAAAAATTTATATCTGAGAAAAATAAAAGTTGTGAAAATGATATTATATTGGTGGAGTATTAGATTCCCATCCACACAGAATTATTTCTTGAAAAAGGAATACACAAATAAATTTAATCTGGGTTTGTTAATCCCCTTAAATTATATATGAATGATTTATTCACATTAATAATATAGATAATAAAAATTAAATACATTTATTAATAACTATTGAATCACTTATGCTTTTATTTATTTATTTATAATTTTATTAAATAATTTTATGGATATTTAGATGAGATATAGTGTAATATTTCATCATTTGGGAGTGTTTTATTTCTTGGTTTTTATGATTAGATAACTTGTATACATGTATAAAAGATCATGTAAAATGTGGATAATTTTTTATAATTGAAATTAAACATTTTAAATTATGTTAATTAATTTTTTTTTTATATGTTATTTTCTTTCCAAATATGAGATAAAATTTTAAAGATAACAATTTAGATTAATTTTGGTGTCTTTTGATCATAATCAAATCGTTTTGTATTATTATTTAGTATTACTTATAAAAGATAGATATAGAAATCAAAATGTTTGTAAAATAAATCATAAAATCTGTTACAACCATTATAATGGTTTTAATACAATCCATTAATGGCGTAAATGATATTTAATACATGTCTTCCTCGAAGGGCATAAAACCACAAGATATAGATGAAATTTAAATTTTTCGAATTAAAAGGGGAGAAGAACATTTAGATGAAAATGTATTCCATTAACATTATGACATAACAGATTATATAACATAATTTAGTTAGCATTCAAGTTGTATTAGGGGTGATGGAGAAATAATTATAAAAGAAAATAAAAATAAAATAAATTAAAAGAAAAATGGGGATTTTACCACTTGAATTACCCTCCTCGAGAACCTATTTATGAAGATTGGTTTTAGTTCTTTTTGATACCAATAGATCATTTAATTTTCTTATGGGATTTTTAATATGGGTTTTCCGTAATTTTACAAGATTTAATGATTTTGAGTTGTGATGAGATGGTGTGGTGAGGTGGGGTATTTATACTAGAGGAGAGGGGTGTATTTTGATTATTTTATTCATTTGTTCATTATTTTGGTTCAATACTTTTGATATTTTGAACAATACAACATACTATTTTAAAAAATAAAAGATATTTATATTTTTTTTATCTTACATCAACCGTATAACATGTATGAATCAATAATTCATGTATTTTTTAAACTCTCTAAATTAACATATTTCACTATTTACCATAATTTCAACAATTTTAGAAAAATCCCAAAAATTAACTATATCTTTATTTAAATTTTTAAAATAAATAAAATAACACCAGTTTTTGTACATAATATAAAATATATCACAATATTAATTTTCTAATTAAATCTTCTTTTAATCGAAAAATTATGTATTTTAAAAATATAACACTTTTTATGACACGTTGAAAAAATACGTATGTTCTTATAAAATTTTACTACAATCATATGAAAGAAAATAATAATTTGTGAATAAATTTTTTGAATCTAAATTATCATTTAAATCACTGTATTAATTTTTAAATTGTAAATAAAACGTGTTTATTAATAAATATACCAACACTCAATTTATAATTAAAAAAATAAAATTACACTGACAATGATATAAATATATCATATATTCATTCATTAGATACCTAAATTATGTTGATACTTTCATAGGTGAGGTTATTCTTCTACTGGTCAGATTACTATTCCCAATTATCATGTTAACATTACTAGGGTCAAGTCACTATTTCATCGGCATTGGTTCCTTAACATTTAACAATTCTTATTATATCATGAATTAATCATTTATAAAGATTTATTCTATTATATATGTGATTTTAGGTTATTTATACAATATAGAAAATTATAAAAACAGGGCCTCGATTTCTAAAATTTTGGCTGGTATACAATAAAATAGACATAATTACTTTCATGAGCCACACCATTAGTTCCCATGCATATTAGAAACTAAAACATACTCGTCAATACCATAACTATCTGATATCAAATTCATACCAATGCACAAGAGTTCTATAACAGAACAAATCAACTCAAGTTTATAAATAACCAACCATTCATAGTTTATAATAGAACTACATATCTATTTTTATAGTGGAAAATTTCATATATAATTTAAACATATCTATTACAATTAACACTCCTTCAATTTTACCGTCATAATCAACCCATGGAAGTAAAATGGGTGTAATGTAATTTAAAAAAAGTATAACAACATGAAATAAATTGAATGAAAACAAAAAATTGATCAACAAAATATTAATCAAATACAATATAATGAAAGTAGTAAAAACATTAAATAATACATCTCTTGAGATAGAAACATACAAAAAATAGGTCAAAATCATATCTAAATCACAATGTTAATTATTGAAAATATTTTGAAATCATTGATGTAGCATTCAATGTTACGATCCAATTTTAAAAAATACTCCTTTTCATTATTAATGAAATATGAATGTAAAAAAATTCATGATTGTGGATTTCAAATTAAAACTCATTTTCCCAGAAAACAAAAAACAAGGGAGAATTGAAAATTGATTAAATTAAATGTAAATTTTTATAATAAATTTTTTTACTCAACGAATGGAGTGTGAGTTACCAATTTCCATTAAATTTCTTAATTATTTACATAGAATTTATTTAACCTCAAGTATCTTAAATATAAAAATATTAATTAACTATTTAATACCCTTATTCATATACAATTAATTTTTTACACATCAACAATAATAATTTTCTTCTTGGTTTATATTATTTTAATATGTATTAAAACATCTGGTGTTAATAATCATCCCTATTTAATAATTGGTTCATAAAATCCAAGTTAATCATGTATTTCCATCCATGTAAAATCATTTCTATAAAATTAAAGTTATGGTTATATGATTTTAATGAACAACTATAATGTTATAATTATATTATTTTTTAATGTTAGTCACATTCCATGAATATTAAAATAACGAAGAAGTAGTTTTGGATTATTTTTGGATATCTATGTAATACCATATAATAATCATTAACATTTTTGTTACCTAAAAAAACACTATTATTAATATATAATTCTTAAATAAGTCATTCATACTCATCAAATATAAACTAAAACCATCAATTTTTAGAACTAAAGGAAAATAATATGTAAATTCATGGTTTTGGTAGTCCTAAAAAACACATGATTCCCATTTGTGATTCTATTAATATAAAATATATTTGTGTTTAATTACTATTCCATCACTATAATAACATTACATTAAAAAATTAATTATTTTTTTGGATTTTATGTTATTGAATATAAATTTTTGGAATAAAAGAATAAAATAAATATTTATACAGGAGAAAATAATTTAAAAAATTATACTTACAAAATGTATTATCTCTTTTTTGAAGGGTACTAACCATTTTAGGGACCGTCTTTTATGATGAATATAGCTACATAAAGTGTTTTGAAGTGTAGTGGAGAGGGTTGCAAATATATTAGAACTAACATATGGGGATTTTTTCGAGTGTAGGTGAAGAGATGTGGGCCCCATTTAAAATTGAAAAGATTGGAATATTTTTACACACATATACCATCATAATAATGGGATGTCACTATAATGGAAAGTGCCCAAAACATTGATAAATAATTGAATATTTGGGACTCCACGAGCCCGCTCTTCCGGACATGGTGCGTGAAAAATGCTGTGATTTTTTTTATAATGTGAATAAATATTTTCACAACACTTTAATGAAACGAGGATCTTTTACCAGTCTTGGTTCTGGAGTTCTAGAAACATTACATTTATCAGAGTCGAAACAAAAACTATTGTCCAATATGCTTCCGCGCGCGCTTACTCCAAAAATGATGACATCTACGATAATCTCCTAAGATACCTGTGAAAAATCATTCTTAAAATAAAGGGTGAGAATTAAATTTCACAGTAAGGTTGTTTAACATAGTTGAAATACATTTTACTGAAACTACCTTTGAAAATAACCTTTGAGAAATGGTTTTGAAATTATTTAGGTATCGAAAGTACTTCAATGTTTTTTTAAAATACATACGTTCAAAAATTGCATAAAAATAATCCAGTGGTATTTCTAAAAAAACATATACGTAAGCCTTTAAAAAATATATTTTGGTAACTTGAAACATTATAGGATATCTTGGGCCTACCCACATATAGAGGGATTGGTTTCACTCCCCAATTCACTACCATATTTATAACATTCAAGTACCGACATAAAAATAATTTTTAATCTTACTTTAAATAGATATACATTTTCCCTAGAGTTTTAGTTATGTATATATATAATTATACAGGCACTAATCTTCATCGCAAATTACATATTCTATTTGAAACACTAAAACTCATAATACATGATGTTGCATAATCACACAATTGCTAAATCAGCATTCACACACTTAAAATTTCATATTTATTAACATAAAAATCCATTTTTATAAAGTGTATTTAATTTCTCATGCATTTGTGTTTATATATATATAGGTATATATGTATATGTATGCTGAAAATATCATTTATGAGTCATAAAAACAAAATAATTTATTTATGGCCATAATAATTATTTTTATATGACACATATATATGATAAAATTATAATATTCATAATCTTATAAATTATTAATTCATAATATATTTTGTTAAATAATAATTTTATTTAACATAGTTATACACTTGAAGATTATACTTTCATATATATACATAAATATATCACATAAAAACAGGATAAATCGATGTTAAAATGAAACGTCGATAAATACAAATTTCCTTGATAGAATTAACATGAAACCAAATTAGATCATAAACTTTGATATATATATAAATATATATTCCAATCACATATATTAATATGATCCTTCAAAAATAATTTTGAATTATAAAAATAGATAAAAAAACTGTCAAAAAGATTTAAGATAATAATTTACTACAAAAAACATTATAAAAAATTTCAGAACTTCAAACATGTTTGATTTCAAGAAACTAACAATCAAAAAAATTCAAAATTATTTTCCCTTAGAATATAGCATCATAGTGTTGAAGGGTTTTTAAGAAAAGAAATTTGTTAACAATTTTAGAAGAGTATAATAATAGAAAGGGATGGAATTATAAAATTTGAAGATAAATTATGCATACACAAAAATAAATAAATAGTCCCTTACTATATTCTACCAAAATTTCATAAGTGAAAAACATGCTGATTTTTGAAAAAGAAACCATAGATGAAATAAATTTCAATTGCACAATTATGATTTTTGAAGAAAATAAATTGACTGAATAAATATAAAGATCCCTTACGCAAAACAAGAAATCATAAAAACTGTAATATTTTTTTTCATAAGAAAATTTGAATTGAAAATAAATAATCCCTTACCAAATTTTCACGCAGAAGTATTCTCACAACTTCTTCTCCTTCCCAAAGATGCTTTCCACTAAAAATCTCAAAACCAGAAAATAGATAAAAACCATAGACCCACCATTTTCTTCCAACGGACTTTCCACACTCCCTTTTTTATACTTATATTTGGATAATATATGTTATTTATTTATTCTATCCTGTGAGGATAGTATATATATGAATTGGTTTGTTGTGCAAGCTAATCGACATAAATAGCTAGTGGAAAAATAGATAGCAGAAAGACAATTGATAAAGACATACAGCTGACCAGTTTAGTGAAAACGAAATATTTAATTGTATAAAAAGGACTTATAATTAGAATAGAAAAAATAGATTGATATACCGAATGGAATACTATTATTATAACTCTTTGACAGATTCAACATTTAATATTGAAAACTAATATAGAACATTAAATCGGAAGAATCCAAACTCTTTCAAACATTGACTTTTGATGAAAAATCCAAATGGAGGTAAAGAAATCTCTACAAAAAAGGGACCATTGAATAAAAAAACAAGTGGACGAATAAAATACTCAAATCAAATCCAGAAATCAGATAAACATGCATCAATTTTCAAAGTAAAAATGAATAATATGACAAAATATAGAACTATTGAGTCGATTTCTCAGAATAGTTTGTTAATTAATCATACTCACAAATCCTAAGATCAAAAACGAGATTGACCTATATCATAAAAACCAAAACCCTAAATGAAAAATAGATCTTGTGTAAAAGGATCTTAATTGCGTTTTAAACTCTAATTCAAAATCATCACCTGAACGCGAATCCAGAACCAGACTCTTGTTTGGCTTCGAATTCGCCGCACCAGTCATCATTTCTTGATGGAGGTCTCCCTCACACCGGTGCGACATCCCCTGGATAAAGATAGAATGAATCTGATAGCGCGACATTCGTCTTCTACTCTCGAACCCGACCTTAGCCTCCTCGCTCGCGATTCTAAAACCCTACCCAAGCCGGACTCACGAATCCCGTATTACAGGATTCATTGTTTCGTATTATTATTGTTATTTTTTAAATCGTTTATCATTTAAATAAAACAATTATCATTATATATATATATATTTATTTATTTATATACAACACTTAAAATACAAATTAAATTTTTTCATAAGTTAAAATTTTATTAATATAATGTTTTAAACAATATCATATATATATTTTAATAAAAATAAAATTATAATATTATATTTTTTTTGTTTTTAATTGTTTCATTTAAATAGTTTATTAATAATTAAATTCATTTAGTTTTATATATATTGTCCTTATATTAATACGTAATAGTAATACTTTCATCAATTTCCAGAATATAGGTATTCTAATATTTAAAACATTATTTACTATATTATTTTTAAACTTTGTTTATTGAATATTCAAATCAATATTGTTAATATTTATTTATTTTATATCAACGGTTATCATAAGTAGTTTCTCAATTATTATTTTTATTTTTTTTTTAAACTCTTAACGGATAGTTTTTTTAACGGTCGGATAAAATTACTATAAATACCAATTTTGTACGGGTCATTCAAACACTCATTAGAAAAATATCTCGACGCTCACACCACTGCTTTCTGAGATGGTTTTATATGTTCCTCGTATTTTTAGTTTCATTGCTCTCATCCTTTCCATAAGGTTTGTTCTTCTATCAGATCCAAGATATGATAATTACTCGATCAACATCGTTGTGTTTCTTGGTAGTGTTCCAATTGTTTTGTTATCAATAGAAGTTGGTTTAATGGGTTATTCCTTGTGTATCAAGGGTGTATTATGGTATTTGTATGAATAATGTGCTTTCTAATTATATATTTTTATTCGGTAATTTATTTTATTACATCTTGGAAACATTTTAAAAACATAAAACTTAATTTTAAAACCTGGGGTGTCACATTCTACCCCCATTAAATAGAATTTCGCCCCCAAAATTAATTTACACTTATCACTCTTAATTCCCATCTATTCTGAAGCTCACATGATGTCCCCAAGGTCTGTATAGTTGGCTTCCACAGTTTTCATGTCTTCTTAAGAAATTTAACTTCAATGTGGCTTCGAAATCTTCTACTTCCATTGCCCAAATGCAACTAGTGCAAGAGGGGTTGTATGGATGTAGGCACCGGAAGACAGTCCTCATGGAATGATAATCCATATAGTATCAAAGAAGATCGTCTTAAATTTGATTCCTATAAGAGAGTCTCATTGCTTCTTCTTCGAATGTTTCAAATTCATCATAAATTCTTCCTGTAAAGAAAAAGCTTAAAAGTTGACACATAAATGCTGCATGAAGATTTCCTTCTTCTGCTGCTCTATAAAAATTTGAGATTGATTTTGGTTGATCAAACATTCTAAAGAACCTAAAAAGTCCTTCGTAATATGCCCTTTGGCGTCGATAGAAATGACGTTGGATCTACCTGATATCTTCAAAGAAGAAACCTGAACCATGTTGAAAATGAAGTATATTTGGTGTTCCCGATATATTATAGAGACATTTATAGGAAAGCCTCATGGCTTCATAAGGCTCAGATTCTTCTTTGTAGGATTTTTCCATGATCATAGCGAGTAATTCATCTGGAAGGCCTAAGAGACTTGTATCAGTTCTCCTTCCTTCCATCTGAAAATTACAAAGAAGAATTTTGACTGAGAAAGGACAATCAATTTATCGAAGGGTTTTAAATTTCTAGAGTTTTCTAGACCGTTCCTCTGATACCAAGTGTGATGCCCCGAGCCCTCTCTTCTGGACTTGGTTCTTGAAAAATGCTGTGAATTTTTTTTTAATGTGAATAATCTATTACACAACACATTAATGAAATGAGGATCTTTTACCAGTCTAGGTTCTGGAGTTCTAGACACATTACATTTATCAGAGTCGAAACAAAAACTATTGTCCACTATGCTTCCGCACGCGCTTACTCCAAAAATGATGAAATCTACGATAATCTCTTAAGATACCTGTGAAAAATCATTTTTAAAATAAAAGGGTGAGCATTAAATTGCCAAGTAAGGTGGTTTAACATAGTTGAAATACATTTTACTAAAACTACCTTTGAAAATAACCTTTGAAAAATGGTTTTGAAATTATTTACGTAACGAATGTACTTCAATGTTTTTTTTAAAATACATACGTTCAAAATTGCATAAAAATAATCCAGTGGTATTTCTAAAAAAACTTATACGCAAGACTTTAAAAAAAATATTTTGGTAACTTGAAACATTATAGGCTATCTTGTTCCTACCCACTTATTGAGGGATTGGGTTCACTCTCCAATTCCCTACCATATTTAAAACATTCAAGTACCGGCATAAAAATAATTTTTAAGCTGGCTTTAAATAGATATAAATTTTCACTGGAGTTTTAGTTATGTATATATATAATTATACAAGCACTAATCTTCATCGTAAATTACATATTCTATTTGAAACACTAAAAACTCATAATACATGACGTTGCATAATCACACAATAGCTAAATCAACATTCACGGACTTAAAATTTCATATTTATTAACATAAAACTCCATTTTTATAAAGTGTATTTAATTTCTCATGCATGTGTGTTTATATATATATAGGTATATATATATGTATGCTTAAAATATCATTTACAAGTCATAAAAACCAAATCATTTATTTATGCCCATAACAATTATTTTTATATGACACATATATATGATAAAATTATAATATGCTCAATCTTATAAATTCATACTTTAGAAAAAATTTTGTTAAATAATAATGTTATTTAACATAGTTATACACTTGAAGGTTATACTTGCATATATATACATAAATATATCACATAATAACAAGATAAATCAATGTTAAAATGAAACTTCAATAAATACAACTTTCCTTGATAGAATTAACATGAAACCCAATTAGGACATAAAATTTTATATATATATATATTCCAATCACATATATTAATATGATCCTTCAAAAATAATTTTGAATTATAAAAATAGATATAAAAACTGTCAAAAATATTTAAGATAACAACTTACTACAAAAAAAAGTTATAAAAAATTTCAGAACTTCAAACATGTTTGATTTCAAGAAACCAACAATCAAACGCTTTCAAAATAATTTTCCCTTATAATATAGCATCATAGTGTTGAAGTGTTTCTATGCAAAGAAATATATTAACAATTTTAGAATAGTAGAATAATAGAAAGGGATGGAATTATAAAATTTGAAGATAAATTACGCATACACAAAAATAAATAAACAGTCCCTTACTATATTCGACCAAAATTTCAAAAGTGAAAATCATGATGATTTATAAAAAAGAGACCATTGATGAAATAAATTTCAATTGCACAATTATTATTTTAGAAGATAATAAATTGACTGAATAAATATAAAGATCCCTTATGCAAAACAAGAAATCATAAAAACTATAATATTTTATTTATAAGCAAATTTGATGTAAAAATAAATATTCCCTTACCAAATTATCATGCAGAAGTGTTCTTACAACTTCTTCTCCTTCCCAAAGATGCTTGCCACTCAAAATCTCAAAACCAGAAACGAGAGAAAAACCATAGACTCCCCATTTTCTTCCCACGGACTTTCAGCACTACCTTTTTTATACTCATATTAGGATAATATATGTGATTTATTTATTCTATCCTGTGTGGATAGTATATATATGAATTGGTTTGCAGTGCAAGCTAATCGACATAAATAGCCAGTGGAAAAATAGATAGCAGAAGGACAATTGATAAAGACATATAGCTGACCAGTTTAGTGAAAATGAAATATTTAATTTTATAAAAAGGACTTATAATTAGAATAGAAAAACAGATTGATATACCGAATGGAATCCGATTATTATAACTCTTTGACAGATTCAACATTTAATTTTGAAAACCAATATAGAACATTAAATCGGTAGAATCCAAACTCTTTCAAACATTGACTTTTGATGATAAATCCAAATGGAGTTAAAGAAATCTCTACAAAAAAGAGACTATTGAATAAAAAACCAAGTGGATGAATAAAATACTCAAATCGAATCTAGAAATCAGATAAGAAGGCGTCAATTTTCAAAGGAAAAATGAATAATATGACAAAATATAGAACTATTGAGTCAATTTCTCAGAATATTTTTTTAATTTAACATACTCACAAATTCGAAGATCAAAAACGAGATTGACCTATCTCATCAAAATCAAAACCCTAAACGCAAAATAGATTGTGTGTAAATGGATCTTAATTGTGTTTTAAACACTAATTCGAAATCATCACCTGAACACGAATCCAGAACTGGGCTCTTGTTTGGCTTCGAATTCGCCGCACCAGTCATCGTTTCTTGATGGAGTTCTCCATCACGCCATCGCGACATCCCCTAGATAATGATCGAATGAATCCGACAACGCAGCATTCATCTTCTACTCTCGAACCTGACCTCGGCCTCCTCGCTCGCGATTCTGAAAACCTACCCAAGCCGGACTCACGAATCCCGTTTTATGGGATTCTTGGTTTCGTATTATTATTGTTATTTTTTTTAAATCGTTTATCACTTAAATAAAACAATTATCATTATATATATATATATATATATATATATTTATATACAACACTTAAAATACAAATTAAATTTGTATCATAAATTAAAATTTTATTAATATAATGTTTTAAACAATATCATATATATATTTTAATAAAAATAAAATTATAATAGTATTTTTTTTGTTTTTAATTGTTTCATTTAAATAGTTTATTAATAATTAAATTCATTTAGTTGTATATATATAATCCTTATATTAATACGTAATAGTAATACTTTCATCAATTTCCAGAATATTTGTATTCTAAAATTTAAAAATTATTTACTCTATAATTTTTAAACTTTGTTTATTTAATATTCAAATCAATATTGTTACTATTTATTTATTTTAGATCAACGGTTATCATAAGTCGTTTCTCAATTATTATTATAATTTTTTTTTAAAAACTTTTAACGGATATTTTTTTTAACAATCGGATAAAATTACTATAAATACCAATGTTTTACGGGTCATTCAAATACTCATTAGAAAAATATCTCGACGCTCAAGCCACTGCTTTCTGAGATGGTTTTATTTGTTCCTCTTATTTTTAGTTTCATTGCTATCATCCTTGCCATAGCGTTTGTTCTTCTATCAGATCCAAGAGATGATAATTACTCGATCGACATCGTTGTGTTTCTCGGTAGTCTTCCAATTGTTTTGTTATCAATAGCAGTTGGTTTAATTGGTTATTCCTTGTGTATCAAGGGTGTATTATGGTATTTTTATGAATAAAGTGCTTTATAATTATATATTTTCATTCAATAATTTATTTTATTACATCTTGAAAACTTTGGAAAAACATAAAACTTAATTTTTAAACCTGGGGTGTTACAATATTGAAGAGTAAATTCATGAATTATTTATAAAATTCAAATAATAATATTTAAACATTCTAGGCCCTCTACCTCTAGTCTTACCCATTTTTACCATACAAGATTTCACCATAGAAACACGGTTTGACAAAGGTAATTTTCATTTATTACTAAAAATAAGGCAACCACAATTAAATAATTAGGACCTAATCATTCAAAATTTGAAATTTATATATGATTCATTTTATAAAATGATGAAATATAATTTATAATAGTAAATATATAATATTTTATGAAAAATTGATTTATATAATATAACATAAATTTTAAAATTTCAAAAATTAGTTAATTAATTAAACAATTATTTTTATAAATATATATTATATTATAGAGTTCATATTTTTTATATATAATAAGTTTCATAAATTTAAAATTTAAACTTACATAATAATAAAGTAATAAAATTAATATTTTTAGAAAATGGAATTTATCATTATTCAACTAAATATGAATTTTTTAAAAATAAAAATTAAATTTTTGATTATATTATTTTTCTCAATCGAATAATTATGTCATTTTTTTCTTTTTAAAATTTTGTTTTTCAAAAAAAATATTTCAATATAATCCCAAAATATTGTTAAAATTTCATCAATATTGTAATTAAATTCTTAAATTATTAACTATTAAATATTATCATATAATATCAATTATTAATTTATTTATTTTTAATATATTATTCATATTATAATTATATATCATTTAAATATATTCATAATATACATATTTTCTTGAAAAAGAGATGTTAAATTTGTTAAATATTATTTTTAACTAAAATATTTTCTTCTTTATCATTTTATATACAGTATTGACAATTATTAGAATTAAATTTAGTGTTTAATTTTATTAAAAAAATATTTAATTTATTGGTTAGTCATATTCACACATACTAATTCAATATCACGGGTTTTAAAAAAATTAATTACTATTTATATTTTAGAGAAATATTTCATGGTTATCGTTTTAGTTTGGTGTTGTGTGTGAAGAAAACAATCAAAAATAGATTGTATTTAAATTGAAAAAGGTGATGTTTTTTCATTCCACCACTTTGAAAATAATTTCATCATTTATATTTCATTACACTGAATTGAAAAAGTAAGGTATCATTTTCAATATTACATCCTTTAGTTTTATATAGCTTGTTCGAAAATAAGATTTAGATATAGAAAATATTCTAAATTACTGTTTTTCTTCAAGAAAACATTATTTATTCAATCTTGAATGTATAATGGTTATTTTTTATATGTGATAACACTATATAGTTCAATGGATTCTTTGTTTAGAGAAAATGACTCGATTGTTGTACACTTTCTCATAAGTGATACATAGAATACATCACGTACTTGCTAGATGTCCCATGGGATTGATAAGCGTTAAGCTATATCCTGAAAATGATTATGGATAAAAAATGCAACGATAAACCTCTATTTACGATATAATTTCTTCGCAAATATCATAACAAGATACCAAGGAGATATTCATAGGAATACATACCTCAATGATCAATCTCTAAATCTCGCCAATGAATATTTTCATGACTATTCTATAGATTATTTTTTGACTTCATATATCACTGAATGGTTTGAATCATTTTCATAATTTTATATATAGGTTTAGGATCTATTAAATTACTCTCACTAACAATATCATATCTTTTTGAAATCCAAAATCACTCCGTATACAGACCCTCATATCATTCTATCTATATATAATAAGGGAAAAATTTATTATATTTGTTCAATACTAGGATATTTTATCTAATGATCATTGTAGGGTCATCAAATTGGATTTCATCATATCATCTAGACAGTGAATTTTCATCTTTGAATAACCATCTATATGAGGATGATATGAAGTGATAAAAATGCGATTTTTCACCTAGAAATTCCATATACATCAATAAAACATGATGGTAATTATGAGATCCAGATAAGATATATTATATAGTGGTACACTATGCATACTTACAAGACCATTCATGTTTTTTTAGTGAGTTGGTTAAGGGGGAAATATTATTTGATGGGAATAAATTACATTTTCATTTAATGGTGATCTACTATAACTCAAAAGTATATATCCTTAAAACATAACTAGGAGTGCTATGAAAAAATCTATGGCGATTTTTGTAATTCCAATAATGGTATTTGTAGTTGTTGAAATATACCATTATAATTTTTTCATTGATTGTTATGTTAATAGAATATCAACTATCATGACATAAATTCTAAAATATCTCCATTTATATTATCCTACGATATGATTTTATTTAAATCACTATATATCTGCATGATATCGAGATGAATATAGAAGGATTATCTATGAGAATCTTCCAAAAGATCACTTTTCTGTTCTAGTTTTGATGGGAGACATACCTATGATCTAAACAATATAACTACATCAATATAAAATTTTAACTCTAGAATATTCACAACTCGTTATGGTATAACCACAACATTATTTTACGGGTATGTGATCATTATATTTATGGACTATGAAGATATAATCTAGGAATGACATTATTTGACATCTCCCATTACTTCTTCAGTATTCAAATTGTATATACCCATTAGTAATTTGATTTTTTAAATCCTAATCATAGATATGGAAACATGATCTTTCCATCATAAATCATCATCCCGAATTATTTGTTTACTGTGATGATGTTTTATTGATCATTCATTGTCTATAATTTGTTCCAACCATCTAAATTTTCAAATATTCAACTCATTTTATGGGAATATATATTTAAATTTCATGTGATTATTATATAAATTACATTTTTTTCGATAGAGATAATCTCTCGAAATATATAATCCAATTCTCACTACCACTAGCTCTAAAAAATGTGTTAAGTTAATTTTTATCATGAGTTTTATATTATGATAGTTCATAAGAAATTAAATTTTAATTTTCCCTGAAAATTCATCCTAATCCATTCATATAGGAATAAATAAACATTAAAACCCCTTCCCCACCATAGGGTAATGTTTATACATGATCAGTGACCAATATCTTCTTATGTTACCTAAATAATTCTTGAAATTACCTTGTTCAAATAAACTTTACTCAATTATGTGTTAATTGTTTAGTGTATTTCATAGCCAATAGAAATATATAACAAATAATTAGTAATGTTGTTATATCCATAGGAAACTATAGATCATGGTTATAGGGGTTGGTATAGGATACTGTTCAATACCTTCTTTTTTGAAGGATCAACATACTTTCCCTTGGTAGTGATTAAATGTTTCACGAATTACATCAATTGTACCAAGAATTCAAATGTTCTAATTTTTTTTTAAAAAAAATTCTTTTATTAAGGTTATTAATATGATACTCTTATTATCATCATTACATCCCTTTATATTTGATTATATGAGAATATCACCCATAATGAAAACCACAAACTGATCTATATACTCATTAAAGACTCTATTAATTATATCAATGAAAATTTAAGAGGAATTTGTCAATTAAAATGGAATTAATATAAAATATTAGTGTTCATACCAATTTCAGAATGGTGTTTTTGAAATATCATCTCATTTGATCTTAATATGATGATATAAATATTAATTTTCGAACATTATGATGTGAAAAATCATGTATGATTTGATCATATAAGTCATCAATATTTGGAAAAAATTATAATTATTAAATTTTACATTTTAAATATAATAAATTAAATTTAAATGTCACATTTAACCATCATTATTGTAAATAAATTGGACTGGTTCTCCCTATGGTGAAGAACTGAGGATGATAAAACCCTTCTATAAAAAATCATTTTCTATGATCTATAATTCCTCTAATTTGTTAAGAGACTTCCTATATAGAATCCTTAGGAAATCCATATATCCAATTATTAGTTCAATAAAAAACATAAACTAACACCTATGGGTATGATGAGCTAGTTTATTAGAAAAAAAACATTATATTCCTACATAATACCCATTTCATCATTGATTACATCCATTGTTATCATCTATGTCAGTTTCCCTCATTTTGGGGAATCCTATCCCAAATTATAGTTGTTCCTTTAAAGAGGGTATCATCATCATGTTGATACATAATAATTGGATGATTTCAAATATAAAATGATAAACCATTAAATTAAAATTTTATATGAGATCAACAAAGGAAAAACTATCCATTAATCAAATATCCAAATATTCAATAAAGGGTAGAGGAACTAGATCTTCTGGAATATCCCTCGAAAAAATTCCAATAAAAATGATTTATAAAAGTTAGACATGATCATTGATCCAACAAGTGTTCTCGTAGATATTTCGATTACAATCGCTGGATGTGGTGATTCCACATTCTTATCAATATTTTTTATATTAAATAATATGATAAACCTTATTCAAATAAGGTAATTAAAATATTAATTTTGATTATTTTCCTATCAAATCACTCCATTATACTAATTTACATTTATTTTAGAGATCATCAATTCCCTTTGCTGTTACCTTAGTTTAGAATGAAGTTGGAGAATATTTCTATTAACCTTTATTAACCATAATTTATCTTAAGTCACATTATATATGTTTATCATGTACATCTCTTTTGAATCTCTTAAGGTAAGTAATAAATCAGTCCTTTAGAATCGTTCAAAATTAGTATGAGATAAACCAAAACATATCACCTAGGAGAATCTAACCATGTGTAAAGTATTGTGTCTCTTTCAATAACTAAGTAAAACAATTTTCAATACAAAGAACATCCAATTTGGGCTTATTACTGCTAATTAAAACCATGAAATATAAAATAATCACATTCTAGTATCAAAATAGGTATTTACATTTTTGTAAATGCATACACTAAATATTTTATATTTTTTTTCATGATTTCAAATACATAGACTCACATTCGGTATTTCCAATAAGCCACCATACATCATCCTATATTTTTTTGTATATTGTTTTTAAATATTATATAGATTGATTTTGAGACCAGGTGCTAAGACGACATGTGATTCTGAGTCCCAATATGCCTGAAATAAATATTTACCAAATATTAAAAAATTAATAGAAAAAGTGTATAGGTTTCTAGAAAATGTGGAATATCTATTAAAAAATTGCCCGAATCAAGTATTTGAGGCTATATTGTGTCCTGAAACATGGATTTAACCTAATAGTGACCTAAATATATATATCAAGTGTTGTTTGTGAAAACATTTTCACGAGACATAATTAGAAAAAATTATTAAATAAAATTATTTTTTTAATTATGTTGAAACAATAAATTTTTCTTGAAGAATATCCTTATGTCTGTATTCCAGGGATTGATGCATAATCGCAATATCTACGTAGATCCATTCGAGAGAACATTTTCATAACATTATCGAACATACAACAACATACCACAAATCATCAATAAATTTTTAGTTTATTCGAAGGAACCTCACCAATGATTATGACACAATGATAATTATTTGATAATGAATGATCCGAATCGAGGTAGGGATTCTTATCTTGATTTTCATTATTTGTTTTTGAATTTTCCTAGAAAAATAAAACAATCAATATATATATTGATCTACAATCATGTCATTATTTTAGGATGTTATATATATGCAAGATTATCTAGAGTTATATGATTTGGTTTTCAAACCCAAACTCCCTGATCATACTCATTAGAATAGAATTCTTATCCAATGATGTTAAAACCTTTGTGATTGTGATTTTCCCTCGTGATTATTTTTTTTATTCACCATTGGAACCCTATAGTACCCTTCTCGATGATGTAGGGTATTTCTAAATATGGTAGAACACACAGATGCATGGTGAATAGACCAATAAGGGTCGGTATATGTAAATTGGTACAAAAGGAGCTCATATATTCAATTTGTTCGATTTTTCATTAATCAGAGGAGGCCTCGTGGTCCACGAATGGGACAATCGGTGCAACATTAGATACAGGTGGCCAATGGTAGCATGTTGTGGTGGAGTCGTGCGTAGTGGATATGGCTAGAGGAGGACATGGTGGAGGCGGCATGAGACATAGGTGATGATGATAACATAGAATCATTAACAATTACAAGGTGGCGGTGACACAAGATCAGTTTTGGTGGCACTGGTAGGTCTGGTGGAGACAAATATGGCTGGAAGCCACATGAGATTTTGGGCGAGTAGAGTAGGCCAAGTGGATCGGGATGAGGTAGACTGGGGCCATCCAATGATTACAAGTCCATGTGGGCTAGGGTGATCCATGTTGGATGGTCCAAGAACCAGGTTGGACCCATGGTCCCTAGGATGAAGGAGGGAAAGGTCAACCATAATGGTCAACTATGGGTCATGGCTTCTTGTGTTGTCATGATTCACAATGAATGTGAGATTGACCTCCATGGAAAACAGTGGAGGTCATCCAAAATGGTTGGTCTGGAGTAGTAGGGGGACCAACCACCCCAATTATTCCCACCATGACTAAGCCACATGGAAGGATTACCGACCATGGCAGTCGATCACGATGGTAGGTTGGACCTACAGCGTCGTTAGGTCCACAAGACCAAGTAGGTTTACCGATAGTTTCACTCAAATGAGTGTATCTTTTAAATAAAGCATCCAATTAAAAATACATATGGGAGTTGAGACACTAATTTAGAGGTTTTTATTTTGGATCATGTGGTTTCTTTTTTGTTTTGATCATTGTAGGTTGAGAGTGTTTCATTTGTCCTTTCATTGGAGATTTAGTATAGAATGACATCGTCATCATGGAAATATAATCCTCTATAGAGGTTGAGTCTCATATAGAGTATTTTATCCCTACCCGGTACTAGTGTGAGATCCGCAATCACCCCAAGTGGAGTTTGGGGAATTGTTAAACCTCTTTGACCAGGTCTCTAATCCTCTATCAAGAAGGCTGCATCTGTTGGGTCTATGGTATCCTCCAGAGTGTTTGGGAATGATCCCATACATATCTGGTTGATTTATTTTGGGCTCATGGTATTCCCCATTGAGTCTGGGTATGATTTGGGGTGTCCCCAGTTAGTAATTAGCATTACACCCCTCATTGTATATCATTGTTTTCCTTGACCAATGTGTTCTCTTTGGGTGGGTCTCAAATGATCTAGACCACATTGTGGGTGTATATAATGATATCATGGCTTGAGGAATCAGTTCCCCCTAAACGAGTGTTATTCATGAAAAATCCTATTGGTTGTAGTTTTTTACGACTTGATGGTGTTGTGTATCTCTTGAGTATATCAGAATATTCTTATTATATGTGATGTGGACATAGACATGTGTCGCGGACACTGTACTTTCCATTATTGTATTGATTTTTGGTTTCATGGGTTCCTAAAAAGTATTTTTATAATCAACCCTACACGGGAATTTCATGAACATGTCTTCTCTTTTTCATTCAATCATCCTCTTGACAGTGTCCATGTTGGACCAGGACTAGATGGTTCTTAGTGATTCTAGATAGAACAAGGTGTGTGCATATGAATTTTAGTATATAGTCACAGTATATTTACTTTCAAGATGGACTTTTGTAATATACTATTTCTATTTGGCCTGTATTTTTTCTCTGTTTACTTTCAATTACATTTAATTTCATAATCTTTTGTTAGATTTCAGTTGTATGCTTTCACTATTTAAATAGTTTTGTACTACATTTCAGTATTTTTTTGTCATTGAGATGTGTGCATGTGTACATGAACATAGTATAATGACACCCATTTGAAGGATATGACTACACATTTCTATTCTACATCCCCTGGTCTATTGGAGGATGAAATTGGGTAGTCATGAAATGGACCACTATGGGAGGAGTTATAATAGAGTGGTATCAGAGCTGTTCAGTTGTACTCTTGCACCAGGAGTCTATGATGGTGGTTTGCGTATATATTGCTATGTGTTTGGAGTTCAGCATCCAGGTCAGATACTCTAATATTGGTGTGGCGACTGGTGTATCCATATACCCAGACTTTGATTACCTGATTTTGAACTCAGTAAGTAAAAACACTATGTGTAGTAAAACCAGTGGTATATGCATCATATTATAATGGTTGTATTTTGCATATCCTTCTTGAGTCATCTCTCTAGATATAATATATTGACTGTGGTACATCATATTTTGTATCAATATTCCTCTATGTAGACATCCATCCATGATTCCACCACATGATCATGTAGATGATCTACCTAGTGAAGATGCATTGGTACATGGGTGTGTACTAAATATAGACCCAATATTTGGATTCCCACCTAAACCCCCACCCATTGAGCATTAGCTAATACCAGAACAACTAGATGATGATTCACGCAGGATGAGTGTGTTGCACGAGTTTGAAAAGCAGTGACCTCTTATTTTCTTGGGAGAACAAGACCCCCATATGGCTAAGGAATGTATGGAGATAGTCACCCATTTTTTTCCTAAGGATTCCTATCGACTATATAGAGGCCATTTCCACATGTCTTCTACTGGGATCTATAGGATGATTATGGATCATTCTGACTTAGTCAGAAAATGATATAGATCTCTCCTAGATCAAATTTGATAATCTCTTATGAGAGTATTTGTATCTATATATGATTTGATTAGTATGAATGAATTAGCCTTTTTATCTTATACCTGGTAGTGTGGATGGGGTGGTGTATTCAACGATGATCACTAATCTTTCACGCTACTACTTTGATGTGATATGTGGTGAGTTCTTTAGGGGTCATATAATTATGTATGGATTAGGCCATGACATTAGAGAATTAGTGGTGACTTATGGAGTTTCTACCCATGCTGGGGTACTTGAGAGAACCACGATAGGGGGGAGTCTTTTAGTGGAGAATACATTGGTACTGGGAGTCGGTAGTGGGCATCAGGAAGCATAGACATTGGTAGGAGGTATTGAATGATAGTTAAAGGGATCCACGAAGATCATTAACTTTAGTGGTTGATCCTAGGATTATAGGTCAATGGTACAAGGCTCCCAGGGAGGCACAAGTCAACCAAGATATAGAATTTTTTTCTAACAGTGGTTGGTGACATATGGAATGAGTTTTGGGGACCCTACGTGCATTTGACTAGGAGATGGTCGAGGGACCACCATGGAAAAGGTAGAGACAAGAGAAGGGTGGTCCTAAAAGTGGTGGATCTTCTATAGGGGTAGGTAGAGAAGAAATAGGTTGTCGAGGTCTGATTTATTACCACTATCACCCCCAGGTGATCCGCACTAGGGTCACAGAACTGGTGGACTGCAACGAGGCCAGCTACAAGTGATGGAATCTTATTCCCATGGGGATCCAGAATGATATGATGTACAATATGTGACTTTTTAATCATAGATACATTATTTATAGAGATAGGTTTCAGTCATTCCATTCCTTCCATGAACCTTGTTTTAGACTCATAGATTCTAGTTGAACCTTTGAATTGACCATTGCGCTTGGAGAATCCTTCTGGTGAGACTTGATGATCATAGATATGCCCAGATAGTGTTCTTTTAATCTTGTAGGTGAGGGTTTCATTTGGTATCTATTGGTTCCACATCAAGGAATAACAACATAATTCTTGTCTTGGTCTGGTTATCTATAGTTCATGCTCAGATTGACTATCTTGGCATATAACATCGTATGTCCGTAGTGATGGAACTAGGTCTTCCCTTGTTGGTGAAATGGAAACACATTTAGCATAAGATGGACTCCTACATAGGAAGGTGAAAACAATTATTCATCAGATATATATATTTAACCTCAATCTGGTGGATGATATAAGTCCTCAGTTTTCTTCTATGGTTGTGCAGTACGAGGAAAATTTCCCTGAAGATGTTCTATGTTTACCACCCATTGGTATATTACGACAACCCTACTTTTTATTACAACTTAAACATTATTTATTGCATAAAACATCACTTGATACAACAAAGAAGATTGAGAGGTTTAGTGTCTTTGGGGATTAGTATCATTACATAAAAACTTAAAACATGAAATACAACATCTTTATTGAAAACATCCTTTACATGACCACTACATTCCTTCGTACTTAGCATTGCATGGGATAACCTGAGGAAAAGAATAAGAAAAGGGTGAGCTATAAAGCCCAGTAAAAGAGTACACATGGAATAACATGAGGAGTACAATACATGTTAGACAATAGGCATATCAATAGAGCATAATAAAAACATGAACATAAAGGCATGATAAAGCACGATAATCATAACATGGAAATGTGGCAACAACACTTAACATGGAATTAGCATGAGCCAAGGCTCATTGCACATGGAGCATGAGTAAATCCTCATTTCACATAAAGAATGACTAAACCCTAGTTGAACTTGAATTATCATGAGTCAAAACTCATTGCACATGGCGTATCATGAAACTATACTATACCCAATGCATTGGAGTGCTATAAGGGCACACCCTTCTTAAACATTTCATTTCATGCATAAGTGAGCCACATGGATCATAAAACATGGATTCATAAAACATAACCATTTATTCCACAATAAAGGAATGTGGAATTAATACATGAAATATTACAATCAATAATAAAATGTGCATAAAGTTGAATACCCTTGATGGAGAAATGGACATGGTATTCACTACACAATGAAATCGGCTTAGAAAATCGGTGTGATTTCGACAGCATAACGGCGTGACATAATAATTCAAAAAAATGGTTGATGAGAGAGAAAGGGATTCCTCATCATATTTAAATGTAATGGAATTTATGTAGGTAATATAGATACATGTCCTAACAATTGTAATGGAATTTAGATTCATGATACCAAAGTATTTCTTGAATTTAAAAGAGGAGAGAAAAGTTCCTTTCGGAATTTCGGCATAATAACGGGTGTACTTGGGTGGAATTTAATGAGAGAGAATGGGTATCCCATTATTCAAACATAAACAGGGAAGTATGAGGGAGGTGAAAACCCATACCCCAACATTTATAATTGAAATTAAAATGGAAAAAAACTTATAGAAAATTGGACAAAAAATGAGAAAGGAAGAAAAAACCCTTACATGGAAGTGTGCATCCAAAGGCTAGAGAGAGGCTTGGGAGAGGCTTCATGGGAGCTTGGGTCACCTTGGGAGGATTTTAGAGAGAGTAATTCAGAGTTTGGACGAACTCCAAAGTCTTTTAGTGAGGATGAAGTGGAATCTTGGGTGGGTTTATATAGGAAAGGTGAGGTAATTCTTTACTATTTAGGTTTGGGACCCCTTATATTAAATTAATCAAAACCGCAAACCATCACATGGTTTTTGCCCATCATCTTTGTCAAAGGGAAGATTAATATAATATTTTATAAGGCCAAGATCCGAACTTCTTAAAATATTAGGATTTCTTATGTGGAGTTGAGTCACACTCCCATGGAAATTAATTTAAAAAGACAAGGTGTCTAATAAGTCATGAGAGGTCCATTAATGCTTTGAAAAGTAATCCAAACAAACCCAAAATCAAATTATTATAAATTTAAAACATATATTGGCAGAACATAAAGATGTTATTATTTTATTTCATCACTATTGGGTCATTATGATGTAATAAAACACATTATATATTTAAACGGTATTAAATTTTTACTCAAAATTTTGACTGTCTCAGAAAATTATGAAAAAATATCTCTTGGATAATTTTGATGTCCTGATTCCAAAAATAACATTTATTTTATCTAAATAATTTTATAAATATGTTAATTTTCACTTTTAAAATAAAAACTGACATTTATCGAAAATTCACGGGTTTTGAAAAAAATGGCCTTCAAACCTTAATTAAAATTATAATTGCATTCATACAATTATATAATCATTTATATATAATAAAATTAGTCTAATAATAATAATAATAATATTTTATTATAATATTATCTAATTCCAAATTCCTTTAATTTAATAAAATATATTTCATAATTATATAATAACTAAAACACCATTTTTACATTAAAAACTATTTACAATGTATCAATAATGACAAGAAATAATATTCATTATTATATACAAAAATAATGTACATGAACATAGTACTGTTGATTAGTTACATATCCCCTTAAAACAGCAGCAAAAGACCTAAGGGTAAGGTGTGCGATGGTGACAGACTCTTGGGGTGGCTTGGGTAACATCACTCGAGTGGTAATTTCTATTCACATCCACTTCTCCCATAGACGGTCCCATTCGAGCTTGACAGGGTGAATCTCATCTTTGACGTTGTCAAGAGTGAAGCCCAAGGATGACACCTCTTTTCTGAGCTCTGATAAATGGGCTTCATATGGGGAAATTCTACTGGATGAGGTCATCATTTCCTTTGTCTAAGTAAAATTAGATGTGTTAAAGCCCTATATTTATACTAATCATGTGATCACTGTTCAACGGCTATAAAAGTAACAGTCACAATTCTTATCATAAAACCAAAGAATTTGACATTTTATATAAATATAAAGAGACATTTAATTAGTTCAAGATGTATTTCCATTAATAAAACTATGGGTCGTTACAATATTCCCCCCTTATGAAATTTCACCCTCGAAATTTTCCTTTTCCCACACTAAAACAGATCTGGGTAACTCAGCTTCATCATTTCCTCTGATTCCCAAGCCTCTTCTTCAAACTTTTGGTTTCTCCAAAACACCTTTATGAGGGGAATTGTTTTATTTAGTAGAACTTTTTCTCTACGATCTAAGATCTTCACTGGTTCCTCCGCATAAGAAAGATCGTCTTCCAATTGTACCACCTCATAAGAGAGTACATGTGAAGGGTCCGGTATGTACTTCCTTAAGATGGATACATGAAAGACATCATGTAATTTTGCCATAGTAGGCTGAAGTGCTAGTCGATAGGACACAACCCTGACATGATCAAGAATCTCGAAGGGGCTGATGTACCTTGGACTTAACTTCCCTTTCTTTCCAAACCTCATGACCTTCTTCCATGGAGATATGCATAGAAAAAACATGTCTCCAACTTTGAACTCAAGGTCTTGTCGATGATTATCTGCATAACAATTCTGTTGACTTTGGGCTGCCTTGATATACTGCTGAATGGTTTTCACCTTCACCACCATTTCCTCGACCATTTCTGGTCCAAGCATCTTACGTTCAATGACCTCATACCAACATGCCGGTGTTATGCACCTTTTCCCATACAGGGCATCATATTTTTCCATTTTGATGCTCGAGTGGAAACTGTTATTATAAGAGAACTCAACCAGAAGATGATGTTGATCCCATCCTCCTTTAAACTCCATTGAGCACTCTCTGAACATATCCTCAAGTTTTTGGATAGTCTGCTCGGATTAGCCATAACATTGAGGATGATAGGCCGTATTGAATTTTAGTTCAGTATTCAGATCATGTTTAAGACTCTTCCCAAACATAGAGGTGAATCCTGGATCTCAGTTAGACACAATAGATAGTGGTACTCAATGCATCCTTAAAACTTCCCTGATATATATCTGTGCCAGTTGACCTAATGAGAAATCCTCCCAAATAGCAATGAAGTGTAGAGTCATTAAATGACGATCCACAACAACCCATATTTCATTGTTGCCTTTAGATTTCCTTGGACGTCCGGTGACAATGTCTGTGGTGATGTTTTCCAATTTCCATTCTGGTTTGTGCAATGGTTGCATCATCCGCTTAGACTTCTGCATCTCTGCCTTCACTTGATGACACACCAGGAACATTGATGCATATTCAACAATATCCTTCTTCATATTATCCCACCAAAAGTTTCCTTAGAGATCTCAATACATCTTTTTGCTCCTTGGGTGAATAGAGAAATTTGAACTACGTGAATCATCCAAAAGTTCCTTCTTCAGCTCTGGACTTGATGGAACACATATTATTTTCAAAAACCACAAAATTCTTTATTCATCAACATTAAACTCCAAGGATTTCACTTTTTCGATAGCTTCCACTTTTTCTTGAATTCCCACATCATCATTTTGACCATCCATTAACCATTCCAAAAGGGACGATTGAGTAATCATTTGTGAGAGGATTGATGATGTTCCCTTCTCAATGATTCCCATGCCCATCTTCATCAAGTATAAGAACATTGGATCCTTCTCAATTCTCAACACTGATAGAATCGCTGGATCCTTTCTATATAGGGCATCTGCCACCTTGTTCGCTTTCCCAGGGTGGTAATGGATTGAACAGTCATAATACTTGATGAGATATATCCATCTTCTCTGGTTCATATTATGCTCTTTCTGCGTGAATATAAATTTTAGACTCTTGTGGTTAGTATATATCTCACATTTCTCTTCATAGAGATAATGCCGCCAAATATTCAAGGAAAATATCATCGCCGCCAACTCCAGATCATGCGTTGGATAGTTTCACTCATGTATTTTCAACATCCTCGAGGCATAGAATATTACTTTATCATTCTGCATCAGCACACATCCTAAACCCTTCTTCGAAGCATCACTGAATACCACAAAAAGTTCCCAACTTGTGGGTAAAGTGAGCATGGGAACAATGATAAGCCTCCTTTTCAACTCCTTGAAGATTTCTTCGCATTCATCACTCCAAGAAAACTTTACTCCCCTTCGAGTTATCTTGGTAAGAGGGTTGAAAAATCATGAAAAATTTCTCAAAAATCGTTGATAATGTTTTAAACTAAAACGAAGAAGGTATGAATATCTGTTACCGATGATGGCCTCAGCCATCCCTCAATTGCATCTGTTTTGGAGGGATCCACAAATATCCCATTGCTTGTGATTATATGGCCCAAGAATGAGACCTCCTTCAACCAGAACTCACACATTTTGTACTTTGCATAGAGCTTCTCTTTGCACAAGGTTCTAGTACAGTACATAAATGCTTCTCATGATCATCCTTGGTTTGGGAGTATATTAGAATATCATTTATAAATACTACCACAAATTTGTCTAGCTAATCAATAAAGACTCTATTCATCAATTCCATAAATATTTCTAGAGAATTGGAGTGTCCGAAAGGCATTACTATGAATTCATAGTGCCTGTATATTGTACGAAAAGCATTCTTGGGGACATCTTCCATCTTCACCCTTACTTGATAATATCTCAACCGCAAATATACCATGGAGAAGAATTGTGCTCCACACAGCTGATCGAACAAGTCATCAATTCTTGGGAGAGGATACTTGTTCTTTATCATGATTTTATTATGTTCATGATAATCGATGCAAAGCCGCATTGAACCATCCTTCTTCTTGACGAAGAGGACCGGTGCACCCCTTGGTGAAGCACGTGGGCATAGAAACCCTTTATCCGGATTCTTTTGTAGTTGTTTCTTCAGCTCTTTGAACTCCACAACAACCAATCTATATGGAGTCTTGGTTATTGTTAAATCCTCGGGTATAAGTTCAATTGAGAATTCAACATCCCTTTTAGGAGGAAGACCATGCAGTTTCTTAGGAAACATATCAGCGAATTCCCTCACAATAGGAATTTATTAAACGATGGTTTCTTCCTTGGACTCAATCATCTGAGCCAGATATTAATGCTCATAAGGCAGTAATATACACTCTTGAGATGATGTAGCTAAAGGAGATTTATTTTCCTCCTTACACTTGTAAATAATCGGGGGTCGATTCTCCATATGGAGTGTGATTTCCCTCTCTCGACAATTTATGTTGGCTCTATATAAGGAAATCCATTCCATGCCAAGAATTACATCAAATTCCACCAGAGGGAGTTGGCGAGGTTCTTCGGGAAATTCAATCCAAAAATTATAATAGGGGAGTACTTATATTCATGGGATGCAATGATTTCCCCATTTGCAGTACTCACCAACATCTTCACTTCCATGATTTGTGGTGGTGCTGGGATTGTTCTACTAAACATTCGAGATATAAAAGAATGCGTAGAACCTAAATCAAAAAGTACATTCCCTATTCTTGAATGAATAAATAGCGTACCTGTCACCACTTCATTGTTGTGGTTCACTTTGGCATAAGTGAAGGAAAAAGCTCTTCCTTGTTACCTTGGAGGTTGTTCGTTGTCTCCAAATACCTTTGGATTAGGGCAATGATTTGCAAAATGACCCGGTTCTTTGAATTTGTAGCATTGAACAACGCGTTGAGGTTCGAATAGAGCATTCCACTCCTCTGTCACAACAACGAGTCTTTCTTTCTGATAGTTAATAGCTAGGTTCCCTTCTCTTCCACACCTGATGCATTTCTTTGTCCCCATAAGGCATTTTCCAAGGTGCTTCTTTCTGCACATTTTTCAAGTGGGGTGCAAGATCTTCTTAGCAGTGTGGGATTTATCCATCGGCCCACCAGAATTGAATTCCACCTTAGGCTTCTTATCCCCATGATACCCCTGTGATTCTCTGATCTCCATTTCATCCTTGAGGGCACATTTGACAATTTCCTCATAGCTGTCGAAGTCACAGATCGCAAATTCTTTCCGCAGGCTAGGATTTACCCCACCAAAGAAGCGGTTAACCTTGCATTAGGGGGTAACGACAAAGCCGGAAGCATATCATGCATGCCTTGTGATGTTTTCCTAGTACTCTCTAACAGATTCTTCATCTTTTTTCTTGAGGGAAAGGAAGTCCCTTTCCATTTTAAGATGTAGTGTGTGCCAAAAATATTTAACGAAAAACATCTTCCAGAAATCCTACAATTCCAAAGCCTCGATCTACTCCTCAGGCTTCGTATTTTTGATCAATGTCCACCATTGATCAGATTCAACCTCCATATGATAAGATACCAGGAGAACCTTCTCTTGTTCAGAACATTGAAGGTTGGAGAAGATCTTTTCAATGGAGTTGATCCATTGTTCAGTGATCGTGGGATCGGATGATCCACTAAAAGTAGGAGGCCTTTGTATCATGAAGCTCTCAATAGTAACTTGTTCTTTCATAGGGGGTTTGGATGTTCCTATTGACCCGTGTTTCTATTAAATTATTGTGTTAGCTGAGAGGGAAGCGTGAAAAAGTTCGTGACTCTCGCTCCCATTGGATTTGGCATCTCATTAGTACTGTCATCACACTGATCTTCACATCGGTTGTTAGCCCAAGTCCTCCTTTTACCAGCTATTTTCGGGAATAAAATTAACGTTAGGGTGTAACACATAAAGGGTAATCCAAATAAAAAAGTTTATGACTTATAAATAAACTTTTATTTTCTTTACTCATGAGTCTATAGGCTTCAATCTAGGCTTTTCATGATATTGATTCTAACATTTATTCTTAAGGGCATGTTTTTAATTCCCTTAATAAGGGTTCATAATAAGCTTGTGAATTTACCAAAGCATATCCCCCAGAGTGTCGTAACCAAGAGTGCTGCAAGGCCCATTGTTGTGCACTAGTTCTCATTCGAGTCTATCTCAAAGCGGTGTTTTCGGGATTTACCCCTAGGATACATATGTGCAAGAGCTGCCTCTACCTACTCGTATCCAAAAAGGAATGTATTTTCTTTATAACCCACTTACTCAATACTCACCAAAACAGAGTGACTTTTTTATTATACATAGTCTTGTATATAAGGATTAACTAGGGTTTTGTATTCCTAATCCAAAAAATAACCAAACCTATCCTTTAATACCAACTAGTTCAACCCTACTTTTTATTACAACATAAACATTATTTATTACATAAAACATCAATTGATACAACAAAGAAGATCGATAGGATTAGTGTATTTGGGGCTTAGTATAATTACATAAAATCATAAAACATGAAATACAACATCGTTATGGAAAACATCGTTTACATGACCAGTACATTCCTTCGTACTTAGCATTTCATGGGATAACATGAGGACATGCATAAGAAAAGGTTCAACTATAAAGCCTAGTAAGGGAGTACACATGGAATAAAATGAGGAGAAAATACATGTTAGACAATAGGCATATCAATAGAGAATAAGAAAAAAAAATGAACATAAAGGCATGACAAATCATGATAATCATAACATGGAAATGTGGCGAACAACACTTAACATTGAATTAGCATGAGCCAAGGCTCATTGCACATGGAGCATGAGTAAGTCCCCATTGCACATAAAGAATGAGTAAATCCTTATTGCACATTAATTAGCATAAGTCAACACTCATTTCACATGATGTATCATGATACTATACTTTACCCAATGCATTGGAGCGCTATAAGGGCACACCATTCTTAAACATTTCATTCCATGCATAAGTGTGCCACATGGATCATAAAAAATGGATTAATAAAACATAACCATTTATTCCAAGATAAAGGAATGTGGAATTTATACATGAAACTTTTCAATCAATAAGTAAATGTGCATAAAGGTGAATACCCTTGATGGAGAAATGGGCATGGTATTCACTACGCAATGACACTGGCTTAGAAAATCGGTGCGATTTCGGCAGCGTAACAGTGTGACATAAGAATTCATAAAAATTGTTGATGATAGAGAAAGTGTTTCTTCATCATATTTACATCTAATAGATAGTATGGAGGTTATATAGATACATGTCCCAACATTTTTAATGTAATTTAGATTCATGATATAAAAGTATTCCTTGAATGTAAAAGAGGAGAGAGAAAATCCTTTCGGAATTTCGGTGTAGAAACAGGTCTACATGGGAGGCATTTAATGATAGAGAAACGGTCTCCCATCATTAAAACATAAAGAGGGCAGTATTAGGAAGGTTCTAAACCATACCCAAACCATTATAATTTAAATTAAAAGGGAAAAACAACTTAAAGAAAATTGAACAAAAATGAGAAAGGATGAAAAAACCCATATTCAGAAGTGTGCTTCCAAAGGCTAGAGAGAGGCTTGTGAGATGCTTCATGGGAGCATGGGGCACCTCGGGAGGATTCTAGAGAGTGTAGTGCAGAGTTTTGACAAACTCCAAAGGCTTTGAGTGAGGAGGATGTGGAAGCATGGGTTTGTTAATATAGGAAAGGTGAGGGAATTCTTTATTATTTAGGGTTTGGATCCCTTATATTAAATTAATCCAAAACACAAACCATAGCATGGTTATTACCAATGATTTTTGGAAAAGGGAAGAGGAAAATTATATTTTATAAGGCCAAGGTCCGAAATTCTAAAAATATTAGGGTTGCTTATGTGGAGGTGAGTCACACTCCCATGGAAATTAATTTAAAAAGACAAGGTGTTTAATAAGTCTTGAGGGGTCCATTAATGCTTTGAAAAGTATTCCAAACAAACCCAAAATCACATTATTTTATTGTTAAAACATATATTGGCCGAACATAAAGATTATCGTATTTTATTACATCACTATTGGGTCATTATGATGTCATAAAACACATTATATATTTAAACAGTATTTAATTTTTAATCAAAATTTTGAGTGTCTCAAAAAATTTTGAAAAATTCAATGTTGGATAATTTTGACGTCATGATTCCAAAAATAACATTAATTTTATCTAAATAATTTTCTAAATATGTTAATTTTTACTTTTAAAATGAAAACCGACATTTATCAAAAATTCACGGGTTTCGAAAAAAATGGCTTTCAAGCCTTTACTAAAATTATAATTGCATTCATACAATTATATGTTCATTTATATATAATAAAATTAATCTAATAATAATAATAATAACTAATTATAATATTATTTAATTCAGTAATTCCTTAATTTAATAATATATATTCCTTAATTAAATAATAACAAAAACACCATTTGCACATTAAAAAATATTTAGAATGTATCAATAATGAAAAGAAATTATATTCATTATTATATAGAAAATAAAGTAAATGAACATATTACTATCGATTAGTTACATAACCCCTTAAAACAGCCTCATAAAACCTAATGGTAAGGTGTGCGATGGTGACAGACTCATGGGGTGGCTCAGATAACATTGCTCGAGTGGTAATTTCTATTAACTTTTACTTCTCCCGTAGACGGCCCTATTTGAGCTTGAAATGTTCAAGCTCATCTTGGGCTTGGTCAAGAGCGAATCCCAAGGACGCCACCTATTTTCTATGCTCCGATAAATGGGCTTCGTTTTGGTCAATTCTACTGTATGAGGCTATCGCTTCCTATGTCTATATAAAATTAGATGTGTTAAAGCCCTATATTTATACAAATCATGTGATCAATTTTCAATAGATATAAAAATAATGGCCATAATTATTATCATAAAACCAAATAAGTTGACATTTTATATAAATATAAAGAGATATTTAATTAGATCAAGAGGGATTTCCATTAATAAAACATTGGGTCATTACATATATGGACTTATGAATTGATCAAAATACCATTAAGAAATAATAGTATACACATAAATATCGGATAAATCCCACCAAACATCATGATATAAGGTTACTGTTGGAGGAATTTCAGAGGAAGGGCATCATGAGATCCAATGTTTTACCATGGGTAGCCCCAGTTTTTTTTGAAGAAGGATGATGGGAAATTTAAATTATTTCTGTAGTACCAGTTCATAAACTAGTGTCCATGAAGTATAAGTATCCAATATCGAGGATAGATGTCCTATTTGATCAGTTAAAGCGTGGCGTGATGGTTCTTGTAGATCTACATCAGATTAAGATATCACCAATTGAGAGTCTCAGATGATAATGTACCAAATATGACATTATGTTGTTGTTATGGTCAATATGATTACTTGGTTAATCCATTGGGTGTGATGAAATACCATGTAGTGTTCAGGGTACAGATGAACTAGATATATTATCCTTACACAGACCGGTTCATGGGGGTCCTCATAGAATACATCCTAGTGTACTTACCATCCGAGGAGGAGCATGCGAGACACATTAAGATGGTCCTAGACACACTCTGAGAGCACCAAAATTTTGTAAATCTCATTATGTTTCTGTTCAGGATTATAGAGGTTCATATTCTAGAACACATTATCTCAGAATGTAGGGTTTCAGTGGATCTAGTTAAGGTTGGGGTAGTACTTTCGTGGGATCCACCCAAGAGTGTTATCGAGATGTGAAGTTTCCTTGGATTATCAAGGTATTATCAGTTGTTTCTACTAGAATTCCCTAATGTGATAGTACCTTCGATAGATTTTCAATGAATGTGTTTCATTTTCTGTGGATAAAAAAGTTCCAAAAGCTCATTCATGAGATGAGGAAGTGGTATATGATCACTCATATCCTAAATTTACCAAAGGTAGGTGTCGAGTACAAGAGGTTATGTGATGCATCTGAGTTTGAGAAATTTGTGTCCTAATGTAAAGGCATATAGATATTTTCAATGGTTCATGCTATGTGGGACTACATGAGTAGAATTACATGACCCATGATCTTGAGCAAACAATTGTAATCTTCGCATTGAAAATGTGATAAAAAACCTTATGGGTGAGAAATTTATATTCTACTATAATAACATGATTATAATGAATATATTATAATATAATAATTTTAACATGAGATATAGGTGATGGCTAGAGTTCCTTGAGGACTAGGTTTTTTAGATTGTCTCAAATTCAAGAAATCAGAATGTGGTGATTTATTCTCTGAAAAGGAGATCCAGTTCACATTTGATGAACAAGGAATCAGATCATTTGGCATCATAATAGTTGACATTTGTGGATGGAGATAGATAATCTTACATCTTGTATATGGTTGTCACCACTACACTATTATAGTGATTCATTGAGGAACAAATTGTAGAAACCAAAAATGAAACCCTATGTGCTCATATATCCATATGGTGTACCCCTAGTAGATATTCGAAATGTGGGGAGAACATCGGTCTTTTCAAAGGGTGCCTAGTAATAAAATTTGTATAGTGGGATGACGTTCTGAGGGTGTTTCACACATCCAATTTAGAGATACATCCAGGTGTGGTGACGAGGTTCCAAAATCTATGACACAAGTATTGCGGTCAAGGATGATGAAGAGTGTTGATGAGTGTTCGTTTCATGAGGCCTTACTTATTAACAAGAGCAGGTTGAGCACCATGTTCTAGTAGCTTTATGTCAACACCTTGTATTCCTGCAATGGATGTGTGATGTAGTATCAATGGACATCGTGATGGTTTTAATTGTAAATCCTATGGGAATTATGTATCTGGGTGATCTTTGAAAAACTTACCAAGTCAGCCCACATCCCTTATATCCGAGAGTAGAGTTTTAAATAGAGAATGTGACACATATATGTCTAAGAGATAGATAAACTCCATTTAGTTCCATCATTTATTATTTTTTAACATGATGAACAAATTACATCACAGTTATGGAAGGGGCTACAGGAGGAGTTTGGGATCCAGTTGCCCATGAGCACAACATTCAACCCACAGATAGACAACCAGACTATGTGGACCATTCAGGTTTTGGAAGACATGTTGCAGACATGCATGTTATATATTAGTAATAGCTGATAGAATCAGCTATCACTGGTTGGGTTTTCATAATACAAAAGGTACCACTCTACTATTGGTATGGTACCATTCATGGACATGTACATGTGACCCTTAGGGTCATTACATTGATGGAATTCCCCCAAAGAGTTACTAGTCATGGGACTAAATTTGGTGTGAACTACTATAGAGAAGGTGAATATCATCCAGGAGTTACAGATGACTACATAGAGCCACCTGAAGTCTTATGATGATAGGAATCCTAAGACATTGGACTTCGAGGAAGGATACCATCTACTATTTTAGGGTTCACCATGACAGAGACTACATTTATTTAACCAAGATAACAATACATCAACGAAGATCATCTACCCTTTTCATATAATTCCTTGTTTTTTTAGGTGCAATGCCACTATGATCTACCATCATAGTTAGATCAACAAAATGACTTCTTCTATGTGTAACAGGTGAGGAAATACATGAATGAACCATCACACATCATAGATTGGGTTGAAATGGACATCACTAATGGAGTGAGTTTTGCTGAGTACTGAGTGTGGATCACATTTTTAAAGGATAAGATCCTTTTATGGAGATCAATTCTGTTGGTATTTTTTGGGTGTTAGCACATGAATATCCAAGATAGAACATGGGAGCATTAGTCTCACATTCATGCTTAGTACACTACCCTATTTGATTATTCCTTTTTTTTTTCTTGGGGATGTAATTCCCTAATGGGGGATAATGTTCCATCTCTGATTTTATATGTAATATTTTTAAATATGATATGTAATTTTTTAGATACTAACCACTAATACATCGTATGATTTTGAGTCCCGGTGTGCCCAAAATAAATTTTTAAAAAATATTAATCGTTTAGTAGTACGAGTGCACAATTTTAACGAATAATGTTAAATAAAACATAAAAAGGTTTCTTGGATAAGAAATATGAGGGCACCATTGTCTTTATAAAATTTTCTCTACCCTAGGAGTAAGATAAAGTTAGTCAATGGGAGTTGTTTATAAAAAATATGTCATAGTATGTAAAGGGAATAAAATAATTAAATAAAATTATTTTATATCATTGTATTGAAAAAGTGACTTTCCATTTGAAAATATCATTATGTCAGAATTAAAAAGTTTGATACATACCCCTAGATTCTCGAGAGATCCATAGGATATAATATTTGATTAAATCTCTTGAATAAACAGTAAAAAATATTTGATCAACGATCATTATGCATATGATTCGATAGACCCCCATCAACAATGATGATGCAGTGATAGTTCTTCATTTATGGATGATATTAATTGAGGTAGCTCTTGTTGTCTTGATTTTCATTCCCTAATTATTAATTCCTTGATGATCTTGGAAAAATAAATTAACAGATTGATCCTTGGTCTGGTCATTTTTGCAAAAGGGTATGTATAATTTAGATTATCTGGAGTTATATGTTTTAGTTTTCTAACCCGAACTACAGGAACAAGATTGTCAGCCAAAAAATCCAGGCCCATGAAGCTAATATTTTTATTGTTGTGATTTTATCCCTCACTTATTCCTTTTATTCACCATTGGAACCCTATGGAATCTAACTCGATGTTTCCTGGTGGTTCAGAAACCAATCGTACCCCTAGAGATATGTGATTCAATGAACAAGGATGATTTTGTATAGATCAAAAACCATTGTGAATAGATATGTGACCATTTTATTTTTTGAGTATTTTAGGAGGCCATGTGGTTTATTGAAGGGAAAACTAGTGCAGAATCAGTAAACGATGGTCATTGGTGGTGAGAGTCGGTGAAGCCGCGTGTTGCGGGAGCGGCCAGTGGTGACCGATATGGTGGACACTAGATATAGTGGTCGTGATTGGGTTGTTAAGGTGGTGAAACCATTTGATTTTGGTAGTGGAAACGGTAGGGCTCGTTCATTGAAATGTGGGGGAGAGCAGTAGGAGATGTGATCTGAGTGGAGTGGGCCAGGTAGAGTGGTACCAAGCTGAGCTAGCCAGGCTAAGGTGGGATGATCTTGGTGGGATGGGTCAAGTTAGGTGGGAATTATCAGGCTATCTAGGATGTTTGTAGAACTAGGTAGGACCCGAGACATATTTGGGGTCATCAGATGATGGCGACCATCATCGACCATGGAGGCTGACAGTGACTCCCTGTAGCTTGATCTCCCATGAGTCACAATGACTATGTGACTAACCATGAAGGTCGATCATGACAGTCAACTGCAGCAGTTGGTCTAGAGGTGTAGGGGGATCAAAAACACAATTTAGTCCACCTGAAGTAGGTATAATAACCATGGTAGTTGTCTGCATTGTCAAAAATTACAATAGGATGGACCAAAAAAGGTGGTAGGCCCACATTCCCTGGTAGGACTACAGAAAATTTCTTTCAAAAGAGAGATCTATTAAATAGAGCATCCAGTTGATGAAAATATATGTTGTTGATACCCAGACATTGGGACTATATTTTGGGTCATGTAGTGTGTTTTTAGTTCGGACTAGTATAGGATGACAGCTTTCCCTCTCTCCTCTTTTCATGGGTTCAGTACTACATTACATCCCTCTTACTTGATTTTAATCATAATTAGAGGCCAAGTCTTAGATAAAGAGTGGTATTCCTACCCAATACTAGAGTTTAATCCTCTATCACCTCTAATGGATTCTGTTGAATCATGTTATATCCTTGAGCAGTGCGTTGTTCCTCCATATAGCAGGCCGCATCCGTAGGGTCTGTGTTATCCATCAATGTTTCTGGGTATGATCCCCCACATAGGGGGATGATTCAGATTTGGTATATGGAATCCCCCAGTGAGTTTGGGTTCCATCATTAGGGTCCCCTAGTCAGTTATGGGAGTTACCCCTTCTCTATGTGTCAAATTATTCTTAGGCCAATATGTTTTATTTTGGTGGGGCCCAAATAAGCTATACCTCTTCATGAGTTTCCTCTATGATATTAGGGAACGAGGAGTGTGTTCGCAGAGAACAAACATTCTTCGAGTAGAATCAGGAGGCTTGTAGTTTATTATGACCTCCTAATGTCATTTTGTATCTTTTGAGTATATTTGTAAATTCTTGTTATATGTGTTGTGAACATATACCTATGTAGAGATCTTTTTACTTTCCATAGTGGTTATCATTTTATGTTTTTGGGTTTCCTACTGTGTTTATTTATATTCAACCAAGCACGAGTTTTTTCCAGATGTATGATGTTTTGTGGAGACAATTGATCTTATGATTGAGTCCTAGGAGGACTATGGTCAGACTATTCTTAGTGAGACCAGATAAACCAGTGTGTGTTTTGAAACATTCAAGAAATAGTCCCAATATCTTTACTTCTTGGGTGGAATTTTGTTACAAATACATTGTGGAAGGATTTTATTTTTGCCCATTTTACTTTCTAGTACCATTACTCTCATACTCTATTGTGTGATCACAGTGGTATGAATGTATTTTTATGTGTTTTTTAAATTTCATTATTTTGTGTCTTTGAGATGTGGGCATGAGTACAAGTACATAGTCTAATTAATCCTATTTGGTGGATATGCCTACTAAGTGATATTCACCAGCCCATGGCATATTGGGGGCGGGTTTCTGGTAGTCATGACATGGTCCCCTATAAGACTAGTTGGGATATTCTCTAAAGATAATTCAAATAAAATTTTCTCTAATATATAATGCCCAGATATTTTAGAATATTTTTATAATTAAATGAGTTTAGTTTTTTTGGAACCATGAGTTATTCACAACATTGAGATTAACTAAATCAGATTATATATTTAACATATTTTTTTTAGAAAAAGTTTAATTTATAACATAAATAGTAGAATTAAAGGTATTAATAGGAAGAAAAATTTTAGAGTAAATATGCATAAATATTTAAGAATAATAATACACAATAATAATTACGTATACAAATTTATGTAAAGTATATATATTCTTAAAAAATCTTTTTCCTCATAAATTATTTTTATTGTTTTATATAAAAAAATTAAATAATTTTTATGAAAAAATTAATTAATATATTTTATAAAATTATCATTATTTTTAAATCAGCTTTTCAAAATTATATTATTTTAAATATTTTATGATTTTATGAAAAGATTTAGTTTTTCAATGAACTATTAAAAACAATGATTATTATTGTAACATGTCTTCTCATTTCAATTTTTTTTAAATTACAGGTTTACATTAAAATTATTTTCAATTTAAATTAATAATTTGATATTATGAAAAAGGCAATTATGCACATTATAGAAATTTTTTTTGTTTTAGTTATAAAATTTCTTTATACAAAAGAGGACATTTTTTTCAAGATACACACTTTACATCTTATTTTGATGGATTATAATAAAATTTTAATTTTCCACTTCAATGATTTGAATTTGATAAAATGGATTCCATTTTTTTCAATATAATTAATATAATTTAATATGTAATTATATCTTCTCTTATTTAATATAATTGATATTTTATACAAATTAAAAAATACTCTTGGGTCTATAAATTTAATGGAATGGTTGGAAGATATCATTCAGATTTTATTTTCCTAATAATTCAAAAGACATTAATTTCATTAAATTCTAAAAAAATTGTAAAAATAAATTTATTACAATATATTACATTAAATTTATTCTTACTCTTATTTTTACTAATTTCCTGAAAATATTTTCATGTGTTTTTGTTCATATATTAAACATTATTTCTACATCATATTGAAAATATTTATAAAAAATTTTATTCAATATTTATAAAAAACATGTAAAAATTTTTATAGAATCCCACTTTTATTTTTTTCATGTAATTTTATTTTCAAGGAATGTAGGTAAATATCCAAATTAAGTTTAAAATGTGTTTAAGATTTTCTAACTAGAAGATATGGAAAAAAATTCATAAAAAACCTATCCATATATTATTGGTTGAGTTTATTTAAATTGTATAATATAATATATTATAATATTGGTTTATTTTTTGTAACATTCTATCATTATGATAGAAATAATATTTAATATTTATAATACTCCATGTGGGTACTTTTCCTCCCCCTAAAATCATACCACCTCTAATCTCTAATACACAATTCATATAACTTTTATCGTAATGAATAAATACCCAATTCATTAATAGTATACATACCCAAACTATAGAACTTATGGATCTTCCAAAATACCATCCTCTAAAGGTATATGGTTTATTCCAAATTTAAGTCTCAATGAGCAGTAATTAAACATAACTAAGAGGTTTCAATTTTTTTAAATACCATAATTTTTTTATCTACTGAAAATTATTTTCTTAACTATGTTAATAATGTTGAATATATATTAATAAAGTTTAACAAACATTAATAAAAATGTTACAATCTATTTTAAAATGATTAAATTTCTCATGCATATGTGTGGACTACAACCTACAAAAAGATATATGATTCATTTTTCACATCAATTTTAGATGAATGTAAATAAAAATAAATTTATTGAAAATAAAATATTTTAATAATAAATATTAATTATTCTAGTAATAGTTTTTATTTTTTTCATTAAATCATTATATAATTTGAATAGAGATTACAACATTCATACATACATACTACCTACCGCCTCCATGAACAATGAAATTTTTATCGATCTCTACACATTAAAAATTATTCTAAATATAAATAAAATGAATATATATATTTAATTATATATGTTATACTAATACAATGAATAAAAAATTTAAAATGAATGAAGTGAAATAAATTTAATATATTGATACTACTCAACCAAAACATGAATGAAAAATGATGTAGTTATCACTCAGAAATTAAATTGTAATAAATTAATGTTAAAAAATAGGTGATAAGATGATATAAGTCAACAATATATTTTATGACATACATGAATATGTTTATGTTATTGATATATAATAACTTTATATGTATTCACTATAAAGAGTTAACATTTACGAAGAAGGACAAGACTTTAGGTAAAGGGTTTCTTGTCTCACGTTAATTTCTATTATTAATATTCTATTTGAAACTCATGTTTTCATTAATAGGTGCATATACATCCACAAATAAATATTTTAAAATTATTATCCATAATGCTCTGATATTTAATGTCTCATGTTATCTTATTATTACAGGGGATTAATGATAAAATAGTTTCCATTGCTGTAATGGATTTAAGCTAAAATATCGTTGTTTATTTTGATTGTTTATGATAGTGTTTCTAATTATGATATTCTATGATCTACCTCTCTGGAATCACAAAAGAATTATTTTCAAATGATTATCACAATAAATTAAATCGTTTATGTATTCCATATATTTTTGAAATTAATGGAGTGAAAAAAATATTTTTATGGAAATATGACATTATTTCTTATTCTGGTTAAAAATTTTGTTCTATTAGCCTGTGTTTTTAGTCTGTAATTTTTTTTTCAATTTGTCCATTATGAAAATTTAATTTCATTTTTAACCATGTAATTTTAATAAATTAATTAAAATTAAAAGTCATGTCATTTTTAGAATGCGGTAATTTTTATATTTTTATGAAAATGTGAAATAAATATATATCTTAGGGATCACGAAATGAAAAAAAATTAACATCTTCATGACCAACCAATGTTTTGATATTTACTTTATAATATTACCATTCTCCATTTTAGCAACAATATTTTATTAATATTATACAAATATGTGGATATTTAATATGTGTTCTCAAAAAGAAATGTGTATTTTCATAATGAAATATTCTAGATATCATTTATTAGAATATTTATATATGGTAACATGATTTTATATTATTTATTTTTTACTAGAGATATGAGAATATTATAACTTATTTATAATTTTATTGAATGGTCAGTAATAATAGTGATGAGATATTTATGAAAGTGGTTTATTTTCCCTGGGTTTTTTTATTATGGAATATTGATATTTTTATTAGAACCATTTCGTTTTTAATATGTTATGAAAAATAAATGATTTAAAAAATTATGGAAGATATTAGTACTAATTTAATTCTAAAGGCCTTACCTTAAACATTACATAATATAGTGAATCTAAACTATAATTTTATAATCTAAAATCCTCAAGATCGTTTAGGTTTATAGTTTCATAGAATTTGGAGTTACTAATACCTGGTAAACACATTCTTTACTAGTGGAAACTAATAAATTGTATTAATTTTTCCTATATGCAAAAATCTTCAAAACGATGGTTTTATCATTAATGGAAAATTATTACAATTTTCCCTTGATGTCTTCAATGTCCTTAGGCTTCCATAAAAACATATAAAATATTTCAAAAAATTAGACAACTAGAAAACCCTAGAATGGTACATTAAATAAATAAAACCACTAGTCGAGTGAAACATAATCAAAATACTTCATAAAAACATAAATTATAACACGAAAAATGGAATAATCATTTTAAAAATATTGTTATCAAATATATTTTTAAAATACTCATGAAAACATGCGAAGAAAATAATATAAAAGTTGTATAAGTACTTTTTGAAATCCTTATATATATATAAATATTATTAATATATTAACAAGTATGGTAAACCTACAACTCTAGATTATCCAACACATTGAAGGATATAATGGTAAAAATTGTACATAGTTTATCAAGGTACCAACCATAATTGGTTGATTACTATAAATATAATTCTTGGTTGATGATAGAACCACCCAAAAAAAAGTTTATAATGGAACTACTATTCTTAATAAAAAACCATTATGAACTATTACATCAACATAAATCATGAAACAATCCGTCATAAAACAATACATGAATAAAATAAACCTTATATTTTAAAATCTCATATTTTGAATAGTTGTGAACATACAATGGAATAAAATTTCATTGAAAGTAACCATTTAAACATATAATGTAAGAATCCAAATATTATGAAGACATGAAATTATGAAATTATATCCCGGAAATATGTGTATAAAAAAATACATTTATACTTTTAATAAAAGAAACATGAATTGATTTCTTTTTAAAGTAATGTCTCTTATAGATACCCTATCATTGAAGTGAGTAGTAATAAAATGAATCTATTATGTGTGTCAAAAATAAATAGAAATAGAAATAATTAAGTAAAACACAGTAAAATAAAAATTTATTTCCATGATTATCATAGAAATTTATTATCAATGATGTTGATGTTTATGACAAAGAATGGAAATTGGGGTAAGAATTCCTTTAGATAGTGATCAATTTCCTTAAAAATTGTTCGATAATCATGTATAATAGTTTAAATAATGTTAAAAGTATATTATATAAATATATTCAAATTTATAATAGCTTATACGATCTTTAAATGACATATTATCTCCTTTTATTAGTAATATTTAATTATTTTCAGTTTTTTGGGATTGTTCATATCATTGTTTCATGGTGTGTTCATTTGTGTATAATAATGGATTATCATGTAAAATGTATGTAATACCATAAATGTATAATAAAAATTTATTAATGAACTTCATGAATAATAAATTTTCCTAATTTTTTTTTTCAAAAACGAGAATTATACATTGGTAAAATGTTATTTTATAATTTTCAGTTTATTATGTTGTTTTTAGACCATCAAGAAACTATTTTGAATTTATTTATTGTCATATCAATATATTTGTTTAAAAACATGAAGTAAATTAAATCTAATTATTATGATATAGTTTTACAATTATAATAGATTTTATCAAAATCTTTAAAGGTTGTAATGGAAAATCAAAAATCATTCTCTACGAAAATGTTTAACAACCATAATTTAGACAATGGTATCATTTCATTGAATATGAGGAGATATGAAAAATAATAGATAAAATGTTTTTCATTTGAAACATAAAATCACAGTATATACATGAAATTGGTGTTATTATTCTTTGATGTCTTAATTTGGTGATGATTATGTTTAACATGAAAATATATTAAGAGAGGTACTTTTAGAAAGTTAACTCTTGAATATCTCCTCCTAGAATGACCACTTAAGGACCATGGATTTGGTATTATTAGGATAAAATCAGAATATTTACATGGTTAGAGTGTAAATTATATATATTTCTCATGTATTATAATATCATTAATTCCAATAAGGATAATGGGTTTGGTGAGGAGTGTTATTTTTTACATAAGGAATGGTGATTTTATGTGATTAAATAATGATTATTTTATATTAAAAGTGAACCAAATTTGGTGGGAATTAAATAAAATGAATTAGATTAATAATTAATATTATAAAGGATAGTTATTATCAATATAAAAATAAATCAACCATTTAATATCTTATTTTTTTATGTATTATATGATTTTTTTTCTTTTAACTTTATCTCATTGCCTTATTCTAAATTTCATGTTTTTTTTAACATGGTAAACTTTTCTACCAAAAAAATGCACCTACTACCTTATATATACCATTTAATTCAAAATATGGATTCTATTTCACAGAATTCCATTCACATACTGGGAAAAAGTATAATTTAACAAAACTCACATATGGGATGAGAATGATGGTTTTCAAGAAGGGTAATATTTTATAAATAATTTCATTTTATTTAATTAATATCACTAATAAAAATCAAAAATTTCAAATAAATTCATATTTAATAATATAAAATATATGAATTTAATTTAAAAAATTCATAATTAGGGATTATTTTAATGAATTAAAATGGAGAAACATTATATACATCAAAATAAATTTAAAAGAGAACTCATCTTTTCAAAAAAGAAAGTTATAAAATACTATAAAATGTATACTTTAAAAATGTTGTATAAATATAAGTAAATATTAATTATGTTACATCGGAATATATTCAAAAAATAATGGGACTCATATATTTAATATGTTTTTGAAAATATATGATATTCTTAGACAAAATATGTATTTCTCATACTTGACTGAATAATTAATCTATTAAAAAAATTGTAAAAATTATTCATAAGATAATTCTGACATTCTGAATCATAAAATGATATTGTTTTTGTTTTTGAATTAAAATTATATAATTAGAAATGTAATATTATAAATATAATTTTACTAGAAATGAGTTAAGTAAAATTATTTTATACATATCCCGTTTATAATGAAATAAACTATTTAATGGAAGAACTATAATAAATAGGTAAAAATTATTATATCATTTCTATGTTCTTTTTTATTCTCCACACTTCTAAAAATTGCATCATTGATGATTTATTAAATTAAAAGTCAACTGGGGATACATTTCCCTCATTGAATTTTAAGATTCATATATTTCTTCTTCAAATATATTATTTCTCCACAAAACCTTCACAAGATGAATTAACTTGATCATCACCAATTTCTATATATAACAACGAATATTAATAAAATATTCCTAATATTAAGTATTCTCTTCCAATTGATATACTTTAGGGTTCAAATTATGGGATGAATTTGGAACATAATTTCATAAAATCCAATCATGAAAAGCATTTTGTCTCATGAATATTATCAAAGGAAACATAATTATTTAAGAAACTTGTCTAACATTTTTCATCATTTCATATGGTCTAATGAACAACGTAATTAACTATCCAATATATCCAAAAATCATTAAAATTTATTTATGGGTTTTTTTAATAAATATATCATCACCTACCTCTAATGAATAATCATTCCTCCTTTAATCGTCATAAATTTCCAGGATTCTATAATGAGTCCTCAAATGTTACGGAATAATTTTTACCTTCTCATCAATATATATTACAAATTCTAGTCCCTGAAAATTTCATTGATGAACTTCATCTAAAAATTATGGGGTTCAATAAAGCTTTCCATAGTATTCTGTAAAAGGGTGCATCTGTATACTAGAATGGAAACTAATAATATCATAAAAATAAACAGAAGAACATTGATGACCCAAACATATGTGGAAATATATATAGTAAGAACATATAATATAACATAAGGTCAAAATTATGATTTTGACTAATCATCTGACTGAGTATGAAAATATATGATGATATTTAATCCATTTCCTAATGAATTCCAAGTGCCTTTTGAAAACTCAAAAGTGAACCTGGGATCAGGATACAATATAGTAGAAGGAGGGGAACTCCATGTAATCTGGATATATCAATAATATATACCTGATATAGTTTATCTATGGATGTATTATAATTAATAGGAATGAAATATAATTATTTTTTTAGTAGATCAACAATTACCGAAATTGCATTACAACCTCAAGAAGTCATTTGTAGTCTAACTATGAAATACATGGTTATAGTTTATTATATCTTCTGTGGAACTAGAAATGGATTTAGAATCTCCTTTTAAAATTTCTTTTCTAATATAATCCATTGACATTACAAATATTTTAATGGTAAAGTCAGAAATATCTCTTTCCATTTCATCTTACTAGTAATACACAAACCAGTTAATATACATCTTCGTGATGATAGGATGAATGGAAAATGGGGATATATGACCATCATTTAACAACTCCATCATTAAATAAGAATAACATGTTTCATATATTATCTTCCCAAATATCAAAAAACATTGTTTAATCATTATACCCTTTGTGACCAACACAACATTTATTAGTACCTCGGGGTCTTCCTAATGAGATATCCAAATTCATTATAACATAGATAATTTCACTGAAATGTGAATAAAAATATAAGATATCTAAAAATCCACAAATTATACGAACAAATTTATCAATTCATTTAACATAATAAAACATTATAATCATAAAGTGGTTAAAAATGCCATATTTTTACAGATCAAGAAATGTGTTACATTTTTTATATTCTAAGAAGTTAATCGATCACCCAATCATTATAATTAATCAGTTCTATCCCTATTTACTACCTAATGTTGATCTCCTTCTATGTAAACATAAACTCTTTTATGATCTATATATATCACACTTGGGTCCATATAAAGGATGACTTTAAATTTTTAAAATTAAGACAACATCATATAATTATATACCATTTGTTAGATATTTTTATGCATTTGATTTAATTTCTATAATGACTATGAAATTACCTAATTTTAATTTGTCTATAAAACAGAAGCCACATAAATGAATAGTCACTATCGTAGTTGTCACGACCCCCTCCCCACAAAGTGTACCCATCCTGGGTCGGCAATGTGAAAAAGGAGATAATGACCCTCGAGTCCCGCCTCTAGTAGGCCCCGGGTTGGCGACTAGCACCGAGGGTTTAATAACGTACAAATGGGAGGCATTACCCTCTCAGAGAACACAAGCAGAAGAGAGAGATAGAATAGACTCCAATCAACTCCAACTCAGAACTGAAATATAAAAAGGAAACCAAGTACATATATGAAATGTCATGCAAAAGTACTACAACTGAAAGGGAAAACTAAAAGTACCCAAAAGAAAGAAAAACGGCAGCGACCACAAGCCCGAACAGCTCCTCCTCCAACCGCAAGCTAGTAGTAACCAGCTTGATCTCCAACCTGCTCCAAGTGACCTGAAAAACAGTTTATATGTACATAGGGTGAGTATAACAGTATACTCAGTAGGATCCTCCCCAAAACTCTCGTGCAAAAGTAAAGAAAGCATGCTAAAGCCCAGTGAACAACAAGTGAAACTAACTCGTTATCTAAACAGGTATACAATGTTCCCAACCTCACCATGGCTACTCTCACCAAGTAACTCATACAAGAATATAGCATATAGTAAATAATATCAAGGGTACCCCGCTACTACTTCCCCACTGGTTTTCCACTTTTCCCCAACGACATATGTCCTGTGCATCTCTCTCCAAAGGCTTGCTCGCAGACACCTGGGCTATGCTCCACAATCTGCACCTCGTGCACCACAAAGGATTTCCCGCAGACACCTGGTCGAAGCACCACACCGTCCTCACAATCAAAGTAACCAGGTAGTTTCCGGGAGCCACCATAGCTCGTATAAAGTGTATCATACGTCGAGTATTATTCCTCAAGCCATCACAGCCCATACGCCGAGTAAGGATCCTCAAGCCATCACAGCCTATACACGTTACACCTATAGTATTCCATAGGATACTATATCCAGAGTATATGTGTGTGAAATAACCACAAGCCATTACAGCCCTCTACACACATATATGGGTAAAACTAAACACTGTGCCTACCAGCACAAGGATCTACCAGGAGAAGAGAGTGGGGCCAAAGGGGGTAGTCATCCATTCAACCTCCCATCAAAATGTTGGGGAAAACACCCCCCCCCCCCAGGGCTCAGAATCCCCGGGGTGTTAGTTTCCCTTACCGACAGGGTGGAGTAGCGTATAGAAACACAAAAAGTACAGAATATATAAGTAACTCACATCCACACTATGGGAATTACCTAGTCTTAGATACAACTGCAGCTAACGTCTCTCAGACTCCAGGCTGCTACTTCTAAGACTAGGTATCCTATAAGCACACAAACAATGAAGAGCTTTATTAGATTACTCCATTCTCATTTATCAGTTCCACTATACATTAATTAATTCTTTAAACATTAATTAAGAATAAACAATTCCACATTAAACTGAAATGGCATCACTTTAAAAAACAACTGCTCATTTTTAAGATTCACATCACCTTTAAATTCCAGCATCTCCATCCCCATGGATTTTCACCATTTAATCAAACATTCATTACAGAATTACTTTTCCACATTCCCAAGCATTCTAGAAAAACATCATATGCTTCTAAACACAAAGGAGGCTCAACACGGTGAGTATATATACTACCCGTCGAGTCTTTGCCACCTATATAAAGAGAATAGACCCATTCTCCATCGAGAGGCTAAACACGGAAAGCACGTGGCATACCCCGCGTGTCTTTGCCTCCTTCGGAAAGAGGGTAAGCAAGACCAGCTGCCTTGAGTAGTGGAGAAAATTAAAGCAGATAAACAACCAAACCAAACCACCAACATCAAACCATCACATTCATCTCATACCATCACCCTTGGTGTCCTCCCTGACACCCATATGCATAAACCGATGCATCTCGCCACACTAGGCGTCATACGCTGCCATAACCACAAGTCTCCATGCCTCCACATATCACAACAGCCATCTAAGCTCACATCACAGCACAAGCAGCATGAAAACGAACATCACAAAATGGGCTCTCGGCCCTTTAACAAACAAGAGGGTAACTCAGAACCCTTTTAGAAATTCCCACATAATCTGTTCTCTAATCCATATTGAATTAACAGATTTGTTATTCGTAGGTTCCAATCATGGATACCGAATCAGTAAGCTATCATAATTAAATAACCATGCTTACTTCCCTAATTTGATTATCCTCAAATTAGAACAACTACAAAAACGACAATAACCAGATTAATTTACATGCCTCTTTATCTTTATCCAATTAATTAACAATTAATTCCGGCTTTACGTTCATTATCAATTTCTATCATGAACGAACAACAGATCAAAGAAACATATATATCACTATATCTAGGAAAACATGAGGCAAACTATTATCACGGTATAAAGCAACAACATGCGATCAACCAATTCTTTTAATCTGGTTCAAGTATTTAATTAGGTCAATTTAATTGTGATCCAAAGGAATAAATCATGCTAATTCTACGATTGCACATACACAATTATAGAAGCCATGAATCCCCTACCTCAAACAGTTCCTCGGGTTCTTTATCCACACAACAGTTCACGATCCTCCCCTCGTGACAACTGCATCCACCGGAGGATGCTTATATCGAAGATTGATCGACATGGCTCGGTTGCATCAAAAACAGAGCAGAACCAATCCTAGGAGTAAAGATTGATTGTGAAACTCCTACGGAAAGGATTGAAAGGTTCTAGCACCTATTAGTCGAGAACAAAGGGAAAGAACAAGGAAGAATGATATCTCGTCCCTTTTTAAGATTTAATGGGGTGAAGGTTTAAGATCCGGTTAATTCTCCATTAAAAACGGATCGCATTAACCCACACGGTTTGACCATGTAAAACATTCCAAGACTTAGGAATAATTAATAAAGGATTTATGGCATTTGAATCAGCCTTAAGAGCCCGTAAAATAAGGCTATAAATGTATTTTACGTTAAAGGAAACGTAAAAATGGGCAAAACTGTAGGAGTCTAGAAACACTGTTCACCCACCGTTACTGTACATGAAACCGATCTGTGAAACCGATCTGTGAAACTGATCTGTGAAACTGATCTGTCACACCGATCTATGAAACTGATCTGTCACACCGTTCTGTGAAACCGATCTGTGAAACTGATCTGTCACACCGATCTGTGAAACCGATCTGTGAAACTGATCTGTGAAACTGATCTGTCACACCGATCTGTGAAACTGATCTGTGAAACAGATCTCTGACACTGATTTGTCACACCGATCTGTGAAGCTGATCTGTGAAACTGATCTGTCACACCGATCTGTGAAACCGATCTATGAAACTGATCTGTGAAACTGATCTGTCACACCGATCTGTGAAATTGATCTGTGAAACTGATCTGTCACACCGATCTGTGAAACCGATCTGTGAAACTGATCTGTCACACCGATCTGTGAAACCAGTCTGTGAAACTGATCTGTGAAACTGATCTGTCACACCGATCTGTGAAACTGATCTGTGAAACTGATCTGTCACACCGATCTGTGAAACTGATCTGTGAAACTGATCTGTCACACCGATCTGTGAAACGGATCTGTCACACCGATCTGTGAAACCGATCTCTGAAACTGATCTGTGAAACTGATCTGTCACACCGATCTGTGAAACTGATCTGTCACACCGATCTGTGAAACCGATCTATGAAACTGATCTGTGAAACTGATCTGTCACACTGATCTGTGAAACTGATCTGTGAAGCTGATCTGTTACTGTTCATAAAACTGGAAACACTGTTCACAGAACTGGAAAATTGGCAAGGTGTTAGGGATAAGTCCCCTTGGCCTTCCGGAACACCTCCAACACCAAAATTCCACAAATAATGGACCGGAGAGGTCCGTGCCATTACATTAGATACCTCTCAAAACATTCTCGTCCTCGAGAATTAAAACCAACACAGAAGAAAAGAGGGGTCCGAACAACCACCCCATAAGATACATCTCAGGGGAAAACCACCATGAGTTGTTCGAAAGCTGGAACAAAACTCTGACATCCGGGAACAAACAATCCATACCCAAACAATTCATTCACAACATCACATCAAAGGTACATAAATAAAACATGAAAGATCTAACCAGAGAGGAAACATCATTACATGAAAGGAGTTAAACATTGAACAACTCTGGGTACTGAGCACGTATCTGTGACTCATGCTCCCAGGTACTCTCCTCCATGCCACCGTGTCGCCACAAGACACGAACTAATGGGATAGAACGCCCACGCAACACCTTCTCCTTGTGGTCTTGGATCTCCACAGGTCACTCCTAGAAGGTTGCATCATCATCAATATCGATCTCTCCCCAATCGATAACAAGAGATTCATCATGAAGATAACGACGGAGCTGTGATACATGGAAAACATCATGTATCCGACTCATCTGAGGGGGAAGTGCTACTCGATATGCCACAGCTCCAACACGAGCTAACACCTCTAAAGGCCCAACAAAATGGGGAGAAATCTTACTTCCGCGACCAAACCTTCGCTGCCCACGACGGGGAGTCACCTTCAGAAACACATGATCCCCAACATTAAACTCTAACTGTCTCCTTCTATGATCAGCATATGATTTCTGAAGATCCTGTGCTGTCTTCATCCTCTCACGAATCACCTGAACCATCTCTGTTGTATTCTGCACTAGTTCTGGCCGGCCATGCCGTTCTCCGTTGTGCTAGACTGGGGTCGGAGAACGGGACAAATGATGTTGTGCGTGAATCTGGTGATTCCTGGAGAGTGATGGAAAAGCAATCATCTTTGCATCTTGATATGGGAGAAGTTGGGGGGAGAGGTTGTCTTTTCCAGATGACGGTGCAGTCATCCCTGATGTAGAAGGTGGAAGAGTCTCAGTTGGTTGATTTTGAGGTGGAAGTTTGGAGAGACAGAGTTGTTTGTGGGGAGGCCCCTAATGGTTGGTCGGAGGATGAAGAACACCGAGTGTTGTATCATGGCAGGATTTTTGTTCCCTTGGCGATGCGCGAGACGGTTCTCCAAGAGTTCCATAGTTCACCCTTGGCAGTACATCCTGGTGTGAAAAAGATGTACTGATCCTTAAGGAGTCAGTTCTGGTGGCCTGGGCTGAAACGTATGGTTGCAGAGTGTGTGTCTCGATGTTTAGTCTGCCAGAAGGTGAAGGCCGAACACCGTGTTCCTGGTGGTCTTCTCCAACACTTAGAGATTCCTCAGTGGAAGTGGGAGGACATCTCAATGGACTTTGTTACAGGTTTACCTCGGGCTCCGGGAGGACATGATGCTATATGGGTGGTAGTGGATCGTTTAACAAAACCGGCCCACTTCATAGCATTCAAGCAGTCGAGCTCAGTGGAGGTTTTGTCGAGGCAGTATCTGGAGGAGGTGGTGAGGCTTCATGGAGTTCATAAGACGATCATTTCTGATCGAGATCCTCGTTTAACCTCTATGGTGTGGATAGGTCTCCAACAAGCTTTTGGCCCTCAACTGTGCCTTAGCACTACTTTTCATCCTCAAACGGATGGTCAGACAGAGCGAACCATCCAGACTCTTGAAGACATGTTGCGCTCTTGTGTTCTTGATTTTTGAGGTTCATGGGTGAAGCACTTACCCTTGGTAGAGTTCTCTTACAATAATAGTTCTCACTCTACCATCGGCATGGCGCCGTTTGAAGCCTTGTATGGCCGGCCATGCCGTTCTCCGTTGTGCTGGACTGGGGTCGGAGAGTCAGCAATTCTCGGACCAGAACTAGTGCAGAATACAACAGAGATGGTTCAGGTGATTCGTGAGAGGATAAAGACAGCACAGGATCGTCAGAAATCATATGCTGATCAAAGAAGGAGACTGTTAGAGTTTAATGTTGGGGATCATGTGTTTCTGAAGGTGACTCCCCGTCGTGGGCAGCGAAGGTTTGGTCGCGGAAGTAAGATTTCTCCCCGTTTTGTTGGGCCTTTCGAGGTGTTATCTCGTGTTGGAGCTGTGGCATATCGAGTAGCACTTCCCCCTCAGATGAGTCGGATACATGATGTTTTCCATGTATCACAGCTCCGTCGTTATCTTCATGATGAATCTCATGTTATCGATTGGGGAGAGATCGATATTGATGATGATGCAACCTTCGAGGAGCGACCTGTGGAGATCCAAGACCACAAGGAGAAGGTGTTGCGTGGGCGTTATATCCCCTTAGTTCGTGTCTTGTGGCGACACGGTGGCATGGAGGAGAGTACCTGGGAGCGTGAGTCACAGATACGTGCTCAGTACCCAGAGTTGTTCAATGTTTAACTCCTTTCATGTAATGATGTTTCCTCTCTGGTTAGATCTTTCATGTTTTATTTATGTACCTTTGATGTGATGTTGTGAATGAATTGTTTGGGTATGGATTATTTGTTCCCAGATGTCAGAGTTTTGTTCCAGCTTTCGAACAACTCATGGTGGTTTTCCCCTGAGAGGTATCTTATGGGGTGGTTGTTCGGACCCCTCTTTTCTTCTAGGTTGGTTTTAATTCTCGAGGACGAGAATGTTTTGAGAGGTATCTAATGTAATGTCCAGGACCTCTCCGGTCCATTACTTTGTGGAATTTTGGTGTTGGAGGTGTTCCGGGAGGCCAAGGGGACTTATCCCCAACACTTTGCCAATTTTCCAGTTCTGTGAACAGTGTTTCCAGTTTTATGAACAGTAACAGATCAGCTTCACAGATCAGTTTCACAGATCGGTGTGACAGATCAGTTTCACAGATCAGTTTCAAAGATCGGTTTCAATGATCGGTGTGACAGATCAGTTTCATAGATCAGTTTCACAGATCGGTGTGACAGATCAGTTTCACAGATCAGTTTTATAGATCGGTTTCACAGATCGGTGTGACAGATCAGTTTCACAGATCAGTTTCACAGATCGGTGTGACAGATCAGTTTCACAGATCAGTTTCACAGATTGGTGTGACAGATCAGTTTCACAGATCGGTGTGACAGATCAGTTTCAGAGATCAGTTTCACAGATCGGTGTGACAGATCAGTTTCACAGATCGGTGTGACAGATCAGTTTCACAGACCGGTTTCACAGATCGGTGTGACAGATTAGTTTCACATATCGGTTTCATAGATCGGTGTGACAGATCAGTTTCACAGATCAATTTTACAGATCGGTGTGACAGATCAGTTTTACAGATCAGTTTCACAGATCGGTTTCACAGATCGGTGTGACAGATCAGTTTCACAGATCCGCTTCACAGATCGGTGTGATAGATCAGTGTCACAGATCAGTTTCACAGATCAGTTTCACAGATCAGTTTCACAGATCGGTGTGACAGATTAGTTTCACAGATCAGTTTCACAGATCGGTGTGACAGATCAGTTTCACAGATCAGTTTCACAGATCGGTTTCACAGATCGGTTTCATGTACAGTAACGGTGGGTGAACAGTGTTTCCAGACTCCTACAATTTTTCCCCTTTTTACGTTTCCTTTGACGTAAAATACATTTTAATGCCTTATTTTAAGGGCTCTTAAGGTCGATTCAAATGCCATAAATCCTTTATTAATTATTCCTAAGGCTTAGAATGTTTTACTTGGTCAAACCGCGTGGGTTAATGTGATCCGTTTTTAATGGATAATTAACCGGATCTTAAACTGTCGCCCCATTAAATCTTAAAAAGGGATGAGATATCATTCTTCCTTGTTCTTTCCCTTTGATCTCGACTAAGAGGCGCTAGAACCTTTCAACCCTTTCCGTAGGAGTTTCACAATCAATCTTTACTCCTAGGATTGGTTCTGCTCTATTTTTGATGCAACCGAGCCATGTCGATCAATCTTCGATATAAGCATCCTCCTGTGGATGCAGTTGTCATGAGGGGAGGATCGTGACCTGTTGTGTGGATAAAGAACCCGAGGAACTGTTTGAGGTAGGGGATTCATGGCTTCTCTAATTGTGTATGTGCAATCGTAGAATTAGCATGATTTATTCCTTTGGATCACAATGAAATTGACCTAATTAAATACTTGAACCGGATTAAAAGAATTGGTTGATCGCATGTTGTTGTTTTATACCGTGATAACAGTTTGCCTCATGTTTTCCTATATATAGTGATATCTATGTTTCTTTGATCCGTTGTTCGTTCATGATAGAAATTGATAACGAACGTAAAGCCGGAATTAATTGTTAATTAATTGGATAAAGATAAAGAGGCATGTAAATTAATCTGGTTATTGTCGTTGTTGTAGTTGTTCTAATTTGAGGATAATCAAATTAGGGAAGTAAGAATGGTTATTTAATTGTGATAGCTTACTGATTCGGTATCCATGATTGGAACCTACGAATAACAAATTTGTTAATTCAATATGGATTAGAGAACAGATTGTGTGGGAATTTCTAAAAGTGTTCTGAGTTACCCTCTTGTTTGTTAAAGGGCCGAGATCCCATTTTGTGATGTTTGTTTTCCTGCTGCTTGTGCTGTGATGTGAGCCTAGATGGCTGTTGTGATATGTGGAGGCATGGAGACTTGTGGTTGTGGCAGCGGATGACGCCTAGTGTGGCGAGATGCATCGGTTTATGCATATGGGTGTTGGGGAGGACACCAAGGGTGATGGTATGAGCTGAATGTGATGGTTTTATGTTGGTGGTTTGGTTTGGTTGTTTATCTGCTTTACTTTTCCCCACTGCTCAAGGCAGCTGGCCTTGCTTACCCTCTTTCCGAAGGAGGCAAAGACACGCGGGGTATGCCACGTGCTTTCCGTGTTTAGCCTCTCTATGGAGGATGGGTCTATGCTCTTTCTATAGGCGGAAATGACTCAACGGGTAGTATATCTACTCACCGTGTTGAGCCTCCTTTGTGTTTAGAAGCATAGGATGTTTTTATAGAATGCCTGGGAATGTGGAAAAGTAATTTTGTAAGGAATGTTTGATTAAATGGTGAATATCCATGGGGATGGAGATGCTGGAATTTAAAGGTGATGTGAATATTAAAAATGAGCAGTTGTTTTTGAAAGTGATGCCATTTCAGTTTAATGTGGAATTGTTCATTCTTAATTAATGTTTAAAGAATTAATTAATGTACAGTGGAACTGATAAATGAGAATGGAGTAATCTAATAAAGCTCTTCATTGTTTGTGTGCTTATAGGATACCTAGTCTTAGAAGTTGCAGCCTGGAGTTTGAGAGACGTTAGCTGCAGTTGTATCTATGACTAGGTAATGCCCATAGTGTGGATGTGAGTTACTTATATATTCTCTACTTTTTGTGTTTCTATACGCTAATCCACCCTGTCGGTAAGGGCAACTGACACCCCGGGGATTCTGAGCCCTGGGGGGGTGTTTTCCCCAACATTCTGATGGGAGGTTGAATGGGTGACTACCCCCTTTGGCCCCGCTCTCTTCTCTTGGTAGATCCTTGTGCTGGTAGGCACAGTGGTTAGTTTTACCCATATATGTGTGTAGAGGGCTGTAATGGCTTGTGGTTATTTCACACACATATACTCTGGATATAGTATCCTATGGAATACTATAGGTGTAACGTGTATAGGTTGTGATGGCTTGAGGATCCTTACTCGGCGTATGGGCTGTGATGGCTTGAGAAATAATACTCGACGTATGATACACGTTATACGAGCTATGGTGGCTCCCAGAAACTACCTGGTTACTTTGGTTGTGAGGACGGTGTGGTGCTTCGCCCAGGTGTCTGCGGGCAATCCTTTGTAGTGCACGAGGTGCAGATTGTGGAGCTTTGCCCAGGTGTCTGCGGGCAAGCCTTTGAAGAGAGATGCACAGGACGTATGTCGTTGGGGCAAAGTGGCAAACCAGTGGAGAAGTAGTAGCGGGGTACCCTTGATATTATTTACTATATGCTATATTCTTGTATGCGTTACTTGGTGAGATTATCCATGGTGAGGTTGGGAACATAGTATACCTGTTTAGATAACGAGTTAGTTTCACTTGTTGTTCACTGGGCTTTAGCATGCTTTCTTTACTTTTGCACGAGGGTCTTTGGGAGGATCCTACTGAGTATACTATTATACTCACCCTATGTACATATAAACTGTTTTTCAGGTCACTTGGAGCAGGTTGGAGATCAAGCTGGTTACTACTAGATTGCGGTTGGAGGAGGAGCTGTTCGGGCTTGTGGTCGCTGCCGTTTTTCTTTCTTTTGGGTACTTTTAGTTTTCCCTTTCAGTTGTAGTACTTTTGCATGACATTTCATATATGTACTTGGTTTCCTTTTTATATTTCAGTTCTGAGTTGGCGTTGATTGGAGTCTATTCTATCTCTCTCTTATGCTTGTGTTCTCTTAGAGGGTAATGCCTCCCATTTGTACGTTATTAAACCCTCGGTGCTAGTCGCCAACCCGGGGCCTACTGGAGGCGGGACTCGCGGGTCATTATCTCCCTTTTCACATTGCTGGCCCAGGAGGGGTACCCTTTGTGGGGAGGGGGTCGTGACAGATCAGTTTCACAGATCGGTGTGACAGATCAGTTTCACAGATCAGTTTCACAGATCGGTGTGACAGATAAGTTTCACAGATCGGTTTCACAGATCGGTGTGACAGATCAGTTTCACAGATCAGTTTCACAGATCGGTGTGACAGATCAGTTTCACAGATCAGTTTCACAGATCGGTGTGATAGATCAGTTTCACAGATCGGTGTGACAGATCAGTTTCACAGATCAGTTTCACACACCGGTTTCACAGATCGGTGTGACAGATCAGTTTCACAGATCGGTTTCACAGATCGGTGTGACAGATCAGTTTCACAGATCAATTTCACAGATCGGTGTGACAGATCAGTTTCACAGATCAGTTTCACAGATCGGTTTCACAGATCAGCTTCACAGATCGGTGTGACAGATCAGTGTCACAGATCAGTTTCACAGATCAGTTTCAGAGATCGGTGTGACAGATCAGTTTCACAGATCAGTTTCACAAATCGGTTTCACAGATCCGTGTGACAGACCAGTTTCACAGATCAGTTTCACAGATCGGTTTCATGTACAGTAACGGTGGGTGAACAGTGTTTCCAAACTCCTACAGTTTTGCCCCTTTTTACGTTTCTTTTGACGTAAAATACATTTCAATCCTTATTTTAAGGGCTCTTAAGGCCGATTCAAATGCCATAAATCCTTTATTAATTATTCCTAAGGCTTGGAATGTTTTACTTGGTCAAACCGTGTGGGTTAATGCGATCCATTTTTAATGGAGAATTAACCGGATCTTAAACCGTCGCCCCATTAAATCTTAAAAAGGGACGAGATATCATTCTTCCTTGTTCTTTCCCTTTGTTCTCGACTAAGAGGCGCTAGAACCTTTCAATCCTTTCCGTAGGAGTTTCACAATCAATCTTTACTCCTAGGATTGGTTCTGCTCTGTTTTTGATGCAACCGAGCCGTGTCGATCAATCTTTGATATAAGCATCCTCCGGTGGATGCAGTTGTCATGAGGGGAGGATCGTGACCTGTTGTGTGGACAAAGAACCCGAGGAACTATTTGAGGTAGGGGATTCATGGCTTCTCTAATTGTGTATGTGCAATCGTAGAATTAGCATGATTTATTCCTTTGGATCACAATGAAATTGACCTAATTAAATACTTGAACCGGATTAAAAGAATTGGTTGATCGCATGTTGTTGCCGATGCACTGAGCCAAAAGTCACGTAATGATGTTGTGTGTGAATCTGGTGATTCTTGGAGAGTGATGGAAGAGGGGTACACTTTATGTACCTTATGTACCTTTGATACATCAACTATCACAAAGTCCACTCTATCACGAACCCCTCCCCACAAAGTGTACCCCTCCTGGGCCGGCAATGTGAAAAGGGAGATAATGACCCCCGAGTCCCGCCTCCAGTAGGCCCCGGGTTGGCGACTAGCACCGAGGGTTTAATAGCGTACAAATGGGAGGCATTACCCTCTAAGAGAACACAAACAGAAGAGAGAGATAGAATAGACTCCAATCAACTCCAACTCAGAACTGAAATATAAAAAGGAAACCAAGTACATATATGAAATGTCATGCAAAAGTACTACAAATGAAAGGGAAAACTAAAAGTACCCAAAAGAAAGAAAAACGGCAGCGACCACAAGCCCGAACAGCTCCTCCTCCAACTGCAAGCTAGTAGTAACCAGCTTGATCTCCAACCTGCTCCAAGTGACCTGAAAACAGTTTATATGTACATAGGGTGAGTACAACAGTATAATCAGTAGGATCCTCCCCAAGACTCTCGTGCAAAAGTAAAGAAAGCATGCTAAAGCCTAGTGAACAACAAGTGAAACTAACTCGTTATCTAAACAGGTATACTATGTTTCCCAACCACACCATGGCTACTCTCACCAATTAACGCATACAAGAATATTGCATATAGTAAATAGTATCAAGGGTACCCCGCTACTACTTCCCCACTGGTTTGCCGCTTTGCCCCAACGACATACGTCTTGTGCATCTCTCTCCAAAGGCTTGCCCGCAGACACCTGGGCTAATCTCCACAATCTGCACCTCGTGCACCACAAAGGATTGCCCGCAGACACCTCAGCGAAGCACCACACCGTCCTCACAACCAAAGTAACCAGGTAGTTTCCGGGAGCCACCATAGCTCGTATAACGTGTATCATACGTCGAGTATTATTCCTCAAGCCATCACAGCCCATACGCCGAGTAAGGATCCTCAAGCCATCATAGCCTATACACGTTACACCTATAGTATTCCATAGGATACTATATCCAGAGTATATGTGTGTGAAATAACCAAAAGCCATTACAGCCCTCTACACACATATATGGGTAAAACTAACCACTGTGCCTACCAGCACAAGGATCTACCAAGAGAATAGAGCGGGGCCAAAGGGGGTAGTCAGCCATTCAACCTCCCATCAGAATGTTGGGGAAAACACCCCCCAGGGCTCAGAATCCCCGGGGTGTCAGTTTCCCTTACCGATAGGGTGGATTAGCGTATAGAAACACAAAAAGTAAAGAATATATAAGTAACTCACATCCACACTATGGGCATTACCTAGTCTTAGATACAACTGCAGCTAACGTCTCTCAGACTCCAAGCTGCTACTTCTAAGACTAGGTATCCTATAAGCACACAAACAATGAAGAGCTTTATTAGATTACTCCATTCTCATTTATCAGTTCCACTGTACATTAATTAATTCTTTAAACATTAATTAAGAATGAACAATTCCACATTAAACTGAAATGGAATCACTTTCAAAAACAACTGCTCATTTTTAAGATTCACATCACCTTTAAATTCCAGCATCTCCATCCCCATGGATTTTTACCATTTAATCAAACATTTTTTTACAGAATTACTTTTCCACATTCCCAGGCATTCTAGAATAACATCCTATGCTTCTAAACAGAAAGGAGGCTCAACACGGTGAGTAGATATACTACCCGTCGAGTCTTTGCCGCCTATAGAAAGAGCATAGACCCATCCTCCACCGAGAGGCTAAACACGGAAAGCACGTGGCATACCCCGCGTGTCTTTGCCTCCTTCGGAAAGAGGGTAAGCAAGACCAGCTGCCTTGAGCAGTGGGGAAAAGTAAAGCAGATAAACAACCAAACCAAACCACCAACATCAAATCATCACATTCATCTCATACCATCACCCTTGGTTTCCCCCCCCCCCCGACAGCCATATGCATAAAACGATGCATCTCGCCACACTAGGCGTCATCTACTGCCACAACCACAAGTCTCCATGCCTCCACATATCACAACAGCCATCCAGGCTCACATCACAGCACAAGTAGCAGGAAAACAAACATCACAAAATGGGCTCTCGGCCCATTAACAAACAAGAGGGTAACTCAGAACCCTTTTAGAAATTCCCACATAATCTGTTCTCTAATCCATATTGAATTAACAGATTTGTTATTCGTAGGTTCCAATCATGGATACCGAATCAGTAAGCTATCACAATTAAATAACCATGCTTACTTCCCTAATTTGATTATCCTCAAATTAGAACAACTACAACAACGACAATAACCAGATTAATTTACATGCCTCTTTATCTTCATCCAATGAATTAACAATTAATTCCGGCTTTACGTTCGTTATCAATTTCTATCATGAACTAACAACGGATCAAAGAAACATAGATATCACTATATCTAGGAAAACATGAGGCAAACTGTTATCATGGTATAAATTAACAACATGCGATCAACCAATTCTTTTAATTCGGTTCAAGTATTTAATTAGGTCAATTTCATTGTGATCCAAAGGAATAAATCATGCTAATTCTACGATTGCACATACACAATTAGAGAAGCCATGAATCCCCTATCTCAAACAGTTCCTCGGGTTCTTTATCCACACAACAGGTCACGATCCTCCCCTCGTGACAACTGCATCCACCGGAGGATGCTTATATCGAAGATTGATCGACACGGCTCGGTTGCATCAAAAATAGAGCAGAACCAATCCTAGGAGTAAATATTGATTGTGAAACTCCTACGGAAAGGATTGAAAGGTTCTAGCGCCTCTTAGTCGAGAACAAAGGGAAAGAACAAGGAACAATGATATCTCGTCCCTTTTTAAGATTTAATGGGGCGACGGTTTATGATCCGGTTAATTCTCCATTAAAAACGGATCGCATTAACCCACGCGGTTTGACCATGTAAAACATTCGAAGACTTAGGAATAATTAATAAAGGATTTATGGCATTTGAATCGGCCTTAAGAGCCCTTAAAATAAGGCTTTAAATGTATTTTACGTCAAAGGAAACGTAAAAAGGGGAAAAACTGTAGGAGTCTGGAAACACTGTTCACCCACCGTTACTGTACATGAAACCGATCTGTGAAACTGATCTGTGAAACTGATCTGTCACACCGATCTGTGAAACTGATCTGTCACACCGATCTGTGAAATCGATCTGTGAAACTGATCTATCACACCGATCTGTGAAACCGATCTGTGAAACTGATCTGTGAAACTGATCTGTCACACCGATCTGTGAAACTGATCTGTGAAACTGATCTGTGACACTGATCTGTCACACCGATCTGTGAAGCTGATCTGTGAAACTGATCTGTCACACCGATCTGTGTAACCGATCTGTGAAACTGATCTGTGAAACTGATCTGTCACACCGATCTGTGAAATTGATCTGTGAAACTGATTTGTCACACCGATCTTTGAAACCGATCTGTGAAACTGATCTGTCACAACGATCTGTGAAACCAGTCTGTGAAACTGATCTGTGAAACTGATCTGTGAAACTGATCTGTCACACCGATCTGTGAAACTCATCTGTGAAACTGATCTGTCACACCGATCTGTGAAACTGATCTGTGAAACTGATCTGTCACACCGATCTGTGAAACTGGTCTGTCACACCGATCTGTGAAACCGATCTATGAAACTGATCTATGAAACTGATCTGTCACACCAATCTGTGAAACTGATCTGTGAAACTGATCTGTCACACCGATCTGTGAAACCGATATCTGAAACTGATCTGTGAAACTGATCTGTCACACCGATCTGTGAATCTGATCTGTGAAGCTGATCTGTTACTGTTCATAAAACTGGAAACACTGTTCACAGAACTGGAAAATTGGCAAAGTGTTGGGGATAAGTCCCCTTGGCCTCCCGGAACACCTCCAACACCAAAATTCCACAAAGTAATGGACTGGAGAGGTCCGGGCCATTACAGTAGTCAAAATAATCATTTCTAATGTGCAAGCAAAGAATATATCATTTAAAAATATTGATTTTCATTACCGAAAAAAACATAACATGCTATTATCTAGATAAATATAATTCATCATTGTGTGAAATTAATTAGTATGTCAATTAAACATGGAAAACATTCAAAAAAACTATTTTTAAAAGGACTGTAATGAAAGAAAAATTAAAATCTCATTAACATTTTTGTTGCATATCCTTTCATTGATCACTTTTTTTTGGCACGATCAACTATAATTCCATATTTACATATTCAATTAAAATTAAAATAAAACTATTATAATATAAAATCACATTCTCTTAATTTTATATATATTTTATTTTATTTATAATTTTAAAGAAAACCATTTTCTGTTTTTTATTGTCATAGTAAATTTTTAAAAAATCAAAATATCATCATTAAAATCAACCAAAAATGTATTAAAATATTACTAGAAGACTATATTTGTAAGATCCATAAATACATTAGGATGAATTTTCAACCCAAATGGAATAAAGTTAAATTATTAATTCTCATTTTTAGTAAAAAATGTAGTATTTGTAATTAACATATCCTTCATTATCAACTGATGTTACCACTACCTGAGATTAATCATTTAAAAGCACCTCGCACTTTCAGCGAGAACACGAAAATCATCAATATGATGGAAAAAAGGACTTTTTATTTATTCTTTTATTATTCAAATATCTATAATAAATACAATGTCACATGGAACCAATATTAATATTATTCAAATTAATTAAGATAAACCCATGGTTATGTGATAGATAAAATAAAACCATTATCTAGAAATTATTGCATTGGATTTTATAGGTCAAAATGTTCATATTCTTCCATTCAGTAATGGGGTTTTAAAATATTCTTATCATCATGGAAATATTCAAAATTAGACTCAACCTATAAATCTAGAACAGCACCAGGAATTTCATCAGTTAAAAAAATCATTTTATTCATTCAATTTTCGAACAAAACTAATATTAATAGTTACATTGTTTTTAAACACATTTTATAAGTAACATTTAATACTTTTTTTTGATTAATTTCAATACATACTAGTAGTTTAATAATGTTATGAAATAATTGAAATATTTTTTATTAGATAAAAATCTGTATTATTATTATTAAAGAAAATGTAATGCATATATAAAATAAGATCATACACAACTACTAGTAGTTCAAATGGATTTTCCTTAAATACAAATTAGTGGATAAAAATTGGATGAATCAAATAAATATTTGTAACATTAATTATTCCACCCATTGATTCCTCTAATATTTCTATCACACAATCATGATGTGATATTTTAAATATTAATTAAAATATTTCATAGATGAAAGAATGAAAATATCAAAATTAAAATATGTTATTGGACTAATTTCAATACAAAAATAACATACATATAACACATTCATTTGATTTCCCACCACCAAACATAGTTTTAATGAAATGTTTTTTCCAATCATTCCATTTATTATTATTCTGATTCCCCCACCCCCTAAGTGAAAAAATTTACACTCATGGAAGAATGATGACCCAGGACATTACAATTAAATCATCTCACCTTGATTTGTTAATTATTTTTATTCTCATTTTCCTTATAGAATTTACGGATGAGACAATTATTTATAAATATAATGAGTTTACTATTTTTTAGATACATTCTAAAGGGTTCCTTTAACCACACTATCCCAAGAATTGAATTTTACTTTATTACCTATAAATTTCTTTGAGGATTTATTCCTTAAATCCTGACATCCGAACCACATCTTATTCTTGTTATCAGGTAGAACACAGAATCAAAAAACTCCATCTGAAATTTCATATCTCAAAAAACATGTTTCTCATTGAATTTAAACACTAATGAATCCAAATATCTTTATAATATTGGGTTCAAACTAGTGTAAAATATATTAATTTTATTGTCAATTTCCTGAACAAAATATGGAACATAAATGACCAATCCTATAAAATTTCCTTCTTGTGTAGTTAGAAAATCATTATACTTCTGCATCTGTTCAAGGAATTTATTCTATATTCCAAGCCAAAAAATCATAGTAAAATAATTCTCTATAAAAATAAACTTTTAACCATCCCATACCATAGTATCCAGATTATCTTTCCTATAGGTTTTCATAACTACAGGCCACCAATGACCAGGTTCACCTTCAAAATGATAATTGGACAGGGTTACCTTTTGGATTTCTGAATATCCCATAAAGGTGAATATATTTTCTAGGGAGTTAATATATTATTCTTATATCACTAGATATGAGGTTCCACAAAAATATTCAATATGTAACATATTAAAATAATCCACTACTGATATATTGATATGTGGATTATCTGATTTCTCTCTATTATGGATAGAATACTATTTTTTATATTGTGTTTACTAAACCATCACTATCAAAAAAAATTTATTAAGATTCCAACCATACATGGATGATGATTTGGAATAATCTTTTAATCTCAATGACTTCCACACCAATTTCCTTGTTCTCTCTATAGGAAAATTTTTTGAATAGAAACATCCAAGATAAATAAATATGGTTATCTTCAAATTATATATCTTTTAAACTAATAAATTTTTTAAAACTAATATATGGTTATTTCATTGAAATAATACTAACCACTAATGTTATGTAACACATCCTTTTATAATACATGAAATAACCCCACCTTAAATGTTACATATTCCAGTTATTTTAAACAAAAAGTTACATTATTATAATCCTGATGAAATTTTAGGTTTATAGTTTTATTAAATTCTAAATAACTCATCAATTCCAATCAAATACTTTATAAATGGAATCATCTACCTAGTAACCATTTATTCCATAAAATAAAAGTGTTGAAAATAAATGGTTTCTCTTCATTTAAAATAGTTACAATTTTCACCATAATATCATATTTATAGTAACTCCTCCGTAAACCATATGAAAAACATTTTAAATAAGGTTATTATCACAAATGATTAGTAAGGGAAAAGAAAATAAGATATAAATTACTCCTTAAATACAAAATTTAATTAATTTCTATAAAATACTTATTTACCCCAAAAAGGAATAACCGTTTAGAAAATATTATTATCTATTATTTTGAAAATAAAATTATTTTCATGAAAACTCATCAGAAATCATAAGTAGTTATTATTGATGACTTTGGAAACAATTTTACAAATCTCTTTTACAAATTGATAATCCAATATGGAAAACCTCCAACTCTAGAGTACCTATTGAATTAGAGGTTATAGTGTAACTACCCATCCATGATTTATCATGGAACCACATTCAATTGATTAATAACACAACCATACTTCCATTTTTTATCATGATGAAAACTATCATTGTTTTATAACATATCCAACCATCCTATGATATACTTTCCATAAACCATAAAATCAATATAAATCATCAAATTGTATGTCTAAAAAAACTCATTGAAAAAAACATTTTTTTTCATTTTCAAGTCATTAACTTTGAAAATCATTGCAGATAAAATGGAAACCATTTTCATTAAAGTATCCATACAAACCATTATATAATGCTTCAAACTAATAAATAGAACTGAAATAAAAAAATCTAAATTATTCTATATAGGTAAAAAAATTAACCTTTTTAGTTATGTAAAATGAAATGCCAAATGATTATTTTTAAATTAATATCCCATACAAATATAGAATAATTGATGCGAGTTTCAATAAAACGAATCGATTATGTGTATCCTCTAAAAATCCCCATAAGAAAGTTAAAATGAAACATATTAAAATAAAAATTATTTTCACACATAATATTATCAATACATTATCAATGATGTCGATTCTTTTCCCAAAGAATGGAAATTTGGGTATAAATTCCATTAACTGAGGTTTAAAATCATTTAAATGTGTTCAAACAAACTATATTATTTTTTAATAAATTTTATTAATTTATAGATGAATTATATTCATATTTATAATATGATATATTCTATTTTTTAACATTTTATCACATATTCATTAAAAATATTTCATTGTTTTTATTATTTCAGATGTTTTCATTCATTAGTGTCTTTGTCGGTTCATTTTTGTCTAATTATTGATCTTCTAGTAAAATGGATGTAAAATTATATATGTTAATTGAAATAGTATAAATTCCCTTATATATTTATAAATATTACAATATATTATTTTTTCTATTATTAGGATGATTCATTTAATAAAATGTTATTGATAAATGTTTATTTTATTTTGGAGTTTTTTTTCCTACCATCAAAAACAAGATTCATTTTCTTTATTACAATATCTTTATAAAAGATCCATAAAACGAAATAAGTTATAATATAATGATTTTATTCTCATTTAACTATAAAATAATTTTTATGACATGAACTGAGGTTGACAAATGAAAATGGAAAATCACTATCCATAGAGATAATTAACGACCATAATTTGGAAAAATGATTCCCGTAATTTGAATAATTGGTGAATAAAAAATTAATGTATATATTATATTACATTAGAACCATAATGTTACATTATATATATGATATTGGATTTATTATGATTTTATGGATGATTGAGGTGATGATAATGTATAAAACAAAATCAAAATAAGAGTGATGCTTTGAGAATGTTTTCACTGGAATATCACCATTAGGATAGACCCCATAAAGACCATTGGATTGGTCTTTTCATGAGAATAGAAGCACATTTAAGTGGTGAGAGTGGGGAGGAGATGGATTTATAGACAATCAATGATATTAAATTATTTTATTTAGGAATGCAGTGGTGAATAGTGGAATTTATACTTTAGGATGAGTGGATTAATGTTATTAAATAACAAATATTTTATATTTAAATCCAACCACATTTGGGTGGAATTAATTAAATCTAATTATATTTAGAATTTATGTATTAATTATTTATTATGGTTTAAAAAATAGAATACTCATGTTTAAATTTAAATTTTATAGGTATTTTATGATTTTACCTTTTAACTATCCCTAGTTTCATTATATTACCTACTCTATGTAAAAATGTTTTACTATGGAATTTTTTCCTAGAAATGAAATTATCCTACAAACTAATTTGGGACGTTTTATTTCAAATATTGAGACAAAATTTTCAAATTTATTTAACATAATTGTTAAACATATATTTAATAAAAAACTCATAGAGGAAATGAAAAAGTGTGGTTTAAAGAAGTTTAATTTTTCCATAAAAAAATTTAATACTATATCTATGAATAATAATAATAATAATCTAATTAAAATAAATAATATTTATTTTTATATAATATATAAATATTTCATTAAAAACATTACCCATAAAAAATTATTCTAATTGATTAAAATGGGAAATATTATGTACGTTAAAACAGTTTTCATAAAAAAATACATATTTTTAATCAATGAAAAAGTTATTGAAATACTTAAAATTGTGTATATAAATATAATTTAACTGAATTAAATATAAATAATCAATAATTTTGTTACATGAATTCATATTTAAAAAAATGGGGCTCAAAAATTTTATAATTTTTTGAAAAGATTTATTATTTTTTAAAATATCAATATTTTCAACAATTTAGTAAAACATTAATCTTTAAAAAATATATCATCGTAATATAATTTTTATATTTTGAATCCAAAAATAAAATTTTTTCAAATTAGAATTCAATATTTATGAAATGATTCATTAAAATATAATATTTTATTAAAAAAGTTTACTAAAACTATTTCTTATTAAACATATTATAAATGTATTTAAATATACAATTAAAGAGTTCTAATAAAAACAAAAACATATATTCTATAGAAGCCATGTGTTTTATATCATTTTGTTTTGGGTTATCCTATAATAATATATCCCTCCAATAGTTTGGTAATTACTGATATCTAATGAGATAAAAATGACTATAGTTGGGAGAAAACCATGTTTAGTAAATGATATTGTCCACTACAGTAGTCATGGGAGTGATACATGACTATATATATTTTGGTGTTTTTAGGGAATAAAATTAATTGTAACTACTTTGGCATTATTTAATTATTATTAAGGAAATGATTTCTTATGATGATGTACATTAATTCATTCTTATGTTCTATGATAATTTTATTTTATCTTCGATCATGTTCTTCGATTCCAATGTGATTCGTGCCTTATAAACCATCAGGAATTTCCAATGACTCATGATTATAATATTTGATAATAAATATATGGTTTTTTATTTATGAAAAAAAACATATCATAACTTTACTCTAATTTTATTTTTAGTTGATCATTTTTATTTTTCCTTTTAACACTTAAAGAATATCTAATATAAATAATTCATCTATATCTTTTCCTTACAAAAAAAATTGATTCATTTATGATATGCCAAAAAATGATTATGGTTTTTTAAGAAAATCATGTGTGATTTTGTAAATCTCTTATGAAAATTTTTTTTTGTATGAACGATTCTAAATATACAAAAATATCATTCATGAGAGAGTCATCGTGTTTTGTATTTAAAATTTTAATAATAATATTTAATATCTATGTATGAATTGAATGGTATCTATATAATATTCAAATGTAAAAATTAATTTTCCTTTCTACCAAATATAGACAACCAATCATAACATTCATTAATTTTTTTTCATTTTAATCATTTAAAATATTATACATCATTAATAATAAAATCACAAAGAACAATTGGCATAGGGTCATTAGAAACAATATGTATAATAACATTATTATACACTACTTGAGATGACTTCCACTTGTCATCATTATAACATAATATATTCTCTAAATATCATTATTAAGAATCGTACCCATAAAATAGGTAATGAATACATAAGAATTGGATGAGATAAAATTCATAGTAAGGGGCGATTAAAAAATTCAGCATGGATGAGTACATAAGAATAAGTTAAACGATTAGCAGAAGATAAATATAAAAACATCAATAGTGACAACCATAAAAATAGGTGAATAGAAGAAGTAAAATACTAATAATATAAATAAACAAATGATTAATATTTTAATATAGTAATTATAAAATATCATATAAGTATTATAGAAATCTTTGAGTTATGAGTATATAAACATAAAAAGAATTATCATAGTATAACCATGGCACAATCATTAATGTAGGGAAACATCACGATCATTATCCAACACATCGTAATAGAATTAGTTAACAAAGAATATAATAATAAATTATGGAACAACCAATAATTTAGTGAAAATTACATTCACGATCCACACTATCAATGGCCAGAGTTATGAGGAACTATAATATACTCTAGAATACTTTCCAAACAATTTATTAACTTATAACCAATGAATTTGAGGGATATACAGGATCTAGCAATATCAGATTTATTAATTAATAACCAATCATTGGTTTATAATGGAAAAACCTAATCGTGGTTTATAATGGACCCACCTATCACATATCCATACATATATGTGCCACTTATAGTTCATTAAATTTTAATATCATTAATATCCCATAAAAATAAAATTATTTTTTTATGAAATTTTTAAATAATTAAACAACATATAATAAATCCAACGATATTGAAAAGTTTATCACCCTAAAATAATAACATATATATTGAAAAATAAATTTTTAATAATGAATCATAACAAAATGAATAGTCTATCATTCTAAATATACATTGTCAAATTAAAATTGAATAAGAAATTTATTTCTCAAAAACATTTTGAAATCATTATTGTAACATTTATTGTTATGATATTCTTTTAAAAATTAACAATTAAAAAAAGTGAAAATAATACACATAAGTAATAAATAATTTATTTAATATATATTCTCTAAAAAATAAAAAATGGAAATAATTGGATCTATAAATTATTATAAAATTACTTTCTATATGAAATTATATAATTGAACGAAAGGTGTATATATTTTCAAGTCTGTTACCTTTCCCGTTTATTTCCAAGGATGTTGTCTATCATATGATACCCTAAAAAACATTTTAATTAACTATTTTATTTTTATATTCATATACATTTCCATTAATAATATTCAGTTATTACAATTAAATATAGGTATTATATTTGTTTAATCTATTTTAAACATTTGTTGTAAATAATCATAACTATTTTAAATTAAGTCCCTAATAAATTAATTGAAACACATCCTTATCCCAAAGATAATAGTTTTAGATCCCATAATGATCCTCAAAAATATATTTTTTAATGACCTAATATTGTTAAAATTCTATTACATATTAGATTTTGTAATGCTTTATATTGAAAAAAACATTGGTGGACTAGTTTTTTTATTACCAATATTGATAGATATCCTTACAATTTTCATTAATTTTTTTTCCAAAATATAATGGTATTAATAATTTATATTATGTATATATATATATTTATCATATATCCTCATAAAATATAAAATAAATTCTTTCATTCCCATTAGTGAATGAAAATTACATGTTTATTCTTGGAGGTAGTTGTCCACACTACTCAGGATTTACGTTTCTATTTTTCGTAGTTGAAATGATATGGGTTGATAATTATCATTAAATAATTATAATATAATTCATGTATAATAATTTGCTATTTTTTTTGTTTTCAAATGGTTAAAATATATTATATATTTAAAATTTGAAGCACATAATGAAATAAAAAAGTGAAAGAGATGTTATTAGCTTGTTCCATACTTCTTGGATTATATATTTTACCTAGAGGATTAAAATATAAACGAATTGAATTTTGGAAGAAAATAATATATGTATGGTATAAATGAAGTGTATAGTAGAGTTTTAGGAATATTATTTGAAAAATATATTTATGGTTTTTAGTTTTTGCGAGGAGAGGAGTTCCCACTTTTTATGAGAGAAGAAGTGGCATTTCTGTAATACCAATGTGTCTTCAATAATGGGAAGTCACAATTAAAAATTTTACCATAATATAACAAAATAATATATTTTATGAGGTATGTTTGATCTAAACATCTTATACTAATTGAAATAAATGATTTAAAAATGATATACCCTTTACTAATAAGGTTTCTTATTTGTATAATCATTGTTTTCACCCTGATAACTAGTTTTTATATAAGTAATTTATCCATTATGAACACAAAAAAATGATAATTACTATATAATTTAGGCCTAATAATTTCAAATAATATATTTTTTTATTTTAAAAATTACTATTTATTAAATCATTTTTTTAAATTATAATATTATATTGTATTAAAGGATATCATTTAGAAAAATATAAATTGAAATCTAAAAAGAAATAAGAAAAAAATATAAATTAATAGTATTTTTATAAAATATTTTGTAAAATTTAAAATATGTATTTTGAATTATAAAAATGAACTCATAAATTTAAAATTCAAACTTATATTCAAATAATGTCATAGAATAAATACATACTTCAAGGTGAATTCTTAAAAATAATTTTTTTAGCACAATTCTCAAAAACAATTAATGTTTTTAGAAAAATCCATAAACAATATTATGATTATAATATTTTTCTAATCCTTAAGTGAATTTATTCTTCTATATACACTTTATAAAATTTAAGAATTCAAAATATATATATATTCCCAAAATATATAAGTAAACTATTCATATTGGGAAATAGTTTTATAAAATGTTAATGATATTTTATTTATTCCATATCATTTACTAATTAAATTAATTTTAATATTTAATTAATTTTAAGACTATATAATATTTTTATTTATTTCTAATATACATATTTTCATCAAACAAAAAAGAAATTTTTATTAAAAAATCATAAAATTTGAAATGATTTTTTAATTTTTTAAGGTATAAAAATTTCAGTTAATTAGTATTAAAATTACTCAATAATTTAATTATGCCCATATTTAAATTTTTTTACATCTATATATTCATTTTAATAGAATTATTATTTTTTAAATGGTTATATTTTATATTAATATTTTATCTAAATATTTCAATAATTTTATCTTATTTTATGGTTTCATGTTGATAATGCTATTAAAAATTGTTTTTATTTAATGAATAACTACACAGATGGTGACATGGTTGGGGAAACCAGGGGTCGCAATTTATTTTAAAGAAATATTCATCCACATTGAACAACTCAATGTATATAAATATTTGATAAAATACTCCATTTGTTGACTCCATTAATCGATTATTGAAATTTGTAAAACGAACAAAGTAGAAGAACTTACATGGTATGATGACAAAGTGATCCTACTCCTTACAAAATTTTGTAATTAATCATTATTAAATATTATCCTAAAATTAATACAAGGGGTTACAATGTTTTAGACACAAATAATTCTTAAATAAAATCTCATCATGCAGTTTAACACCCCAGTGAGGATATATACACTACATCACATAGTCAATCCTCCTAATGGTACTCATTTTTGCCTCATATAATTTTCCCACCGAGCTAGATATGATAACCTCACATAGTCCATGATTGCAAATGTTTTGTTAAAGATCCGTTTAATTGGTCATCATATATTTCTTTCACTATAGTATATTATCAGACATGTTCTCTATATATATTCACACATGGATCTCCTAGATCATTTATCTCTTCTTAACATAAAATTGAAAGTATATTTATAAGGCCCCAGCCTTAAACCTTACTTAATCTTTAGTTATTACAAGATTACACAATGATGATCTTTTCGGGTTTAGATTTTTAGAGAATTAGATCATAAAACATGCATTACATTCCACATATAAACAAAGTGGTTACATAAAGATAGCATTCTTCATTCCCATCAATGGAAACACATTTAAAATAAAACATGGATTCTTTCTTGACACTTCCTTGACAATATCATCATATCGTGTACCTTTCCCTTGACCTATGAAAATCATTTCAAAGAAACTTGGTATGAGCATAAAAAGCTCAGTATGGGTTATAAAAACTTGGAAAGGAAACATGGGTACATATATACATTAGAATGAAATCACACATTACCCATAAAACATAGGCATATCAAATCATGAATAAATCATAGAAAAAATAAGACATAAAGGTAACTTGAGGCATTCATAACATTCTTACGTATGGAGTAACCCTCTTGGTTACGTTTGGAATACCCGTCACAGTATATTCCCTAAATCTCTTCGGAGAAACCTTAACGTTTCACTCCTTCGCGTTACCCAATGCATTGGAGAGCTATATCGGGCTCACCCGCCCTTAGTTTATCACGGAACCACCCGTTTTTATAACAATGCCAATGAACCATAACATAAATGTATCACATAAATCATGCATAAAGGAAACATAACATTTCCACATTTCAATCACAATATAACATTTTAGTATATTGAAATAATGAATCCATTCAAAAAGAAACCATTTCCAAAACCATTTAAAACATTTAATAAAGAGATTTTTGAATCAAAGTGTCCCATACCACCTTGAAGCTTAAAATTTTAAACCATTAATATCCATATAAATAAATCCTTAAAACCATTTTTAAAACATGGATATTAATAAGAACAAATAATTAAAACATTTAAAACGATATTTTGGTTAAAGGTGTTTTACCAAAATTAGTGACACTTGAATACAATAATTGAGGAATAACATTTATTCAGAACTTTATAATATCATGAGAATAAATGGATTCATGATATAATACTCCAAAGGACAGTATATACACCATATAAGAGTGAATTGGTGCATAACAACAATGAACCCTCAATAGAAAAGTCAAATGTGATGAAATCCCTTATAAAGAAGGTATCATTAAATTAAGGACAAATCAATCTCAAAAATTTGTGTGACAAATATAAATACATCCAATATAAGTGGATATTATGTGTAAAACAATAAAAGGTTATTCACACATATTCAATGGATGACATATTCAATGACTACATGTTTAACCCAAAGAAATCGAAATTGGGTTAAAAAGTTCCCTTGACAGCCTAACGGCATCACATCAAAATGAGTTGATGAGAGATAGAAAAATGTATCTCATAACTTGGACATAAAATTTACATCAATAAGGATATAAGAGAACATATCCCAACATAACAATATGTAAATTAAAAGACCCAACGAAAGAAGTATTTTAAAAAAGAGGAGGGTGAAAGGTTCCCTTACCGACTTGGGTATCTTTCAAAACATACACCCCATGAATGAAGGAAAATAGATCATTGATGTAAATACTCATAAACAAAATTATATTACATAAAGAGTAGAATAATGGGTAGTACATACACCACTCAATGGAATTTGTGGCAAATGTAGAATAAATCTCACGGGAATAAAAGTGAGATGAAAAATCCCTTACGAAAACTCGGCAGCCTAACGGCGCCACATAAAACTTCCGAATATGGATTGATGAGATCAAATAGGGTATCTCATCACATTACAATAAAATGTACAGAAAGAGTAATATAAAAGAACATCCCCCAACATTACAAAGAGGAGCTTAAAAGAAGTGACATAAAGGAGAGTACTTAAAAAGAAAGAGAGAGGTTAGATCTCTTACGAAAGTTCGGCAGCCTAACGGCGCCACTCAAAACTTCCAAAATGGATTGATGATAGAGAATAGGGTCTCTCATCACATCAACATAAAAATTACAGTAAGTGTAATATAAAATATCATCCCAATAACAAGAAATATGAGCTTTAAAAGGAATGACATAAAAGTGTGTACTTAAAAAGAAAGAGAGGAGTAGGATCCCATACCTCGGGTCTGACTTGACTCGATCGTTCTTTAATCTCCTGAATAATAAACATGAGTTAATTTATAATTCCTTAAGAACCTTTTTCAAGTTCATTATTCCTTTTATATCACTTATTACCATGTTATAAACATTATTTAATCATTTAAGTTAATCATGTTTGTTTTGTCGATATTTGGTTCTTAAGTCGAAAGTGGACTTCTTACAATTACATGTTGTTCGTGTGGTCAAAGGTTCTTTATATCAAGAATGACATTCCTGATTTGGATATCATATATATCATATATATCCATCATATACATGTATTTATAATATTACATAATCATTTAGAGGTAAGAAATGAAATGCACCGTTCATGGAGACGGTAAGCCGTACATACGCATGGACGCTACTTTCATTTCTTTGTCATATTAATGGAATTAAAACTAAATGAGAGGTATGTATATTTTAATTACAGAATTATATTCATCATTTAGATGTATCATTCATCATCTATATACATTATATACATGTACTTATAATAGTACATTACATTTGGGGATAAGAAATGAAATGCACCGTTCATGGAGACGGTAAGTCGTACGTACGCATGAACGCTACTTTCATTTCTATCTCATACTTTAATGGAAAGAAATAATAATGGTATAGAGGTATATAATAATTCTAGTATAACATCATATATAATAAAATTAAATCCATCCTTTATATATCCCACATATGGCATTAACGAATCACATCACTTTGAGGGGGCGGTAGTCCGCACTTCCTAAAATGAAGATATCGCGTATACCCATAATGGAATCCATAAAGGTAAGACACAAATGAAAAATACAGAAGCATAAGTAAAACATAAAAATATTATATATCATATATAAAAATAGTGACATCATAATGGCCACCTTTGAAGGTGTTAAATGAGTATTGAACAATCATCGTTTCGGGAGGCAGAATTTCGCCATCCACGGAAACCGTATGTTCTTTAACCATTTGATGTAGTTGTGTGAGAGTTTAGCTCGAATAAATATTATAACAACATCCTAGTATATTGAAGATACTGTTTTTGTTTCAAAATAAGTAAATAAAAAGAGTTTAGGGGGTTGGAGAAGCAAAATAAAACAAATGAACATGAGAGAATGAATTACCTTTAAAAGTGTAACTCCTTTTTATTTGAGCCTAAAGACTTCCTTTGAAAGGATTCTGCCCAAAGGTAATCCTCTATCATGAGGAGAGTGATGTGGAGAGATTAAATGGGCAGGGGTTGGACGATCCAAAGGCTTGAGGAGTGTGTGAAATGAGGTAGAGGTGGGGGCCTTTTATAAGAGGAGAGGAGGGGTACTTTTGGAAAGAAAGAAATATTACTTTATATGAAAATTTGTATCGGTTTTAAAAGGTCCCAAATAGATATAATTCGTGGATAAGGTGATAAGGGTTCGAAATCCACCCATCAAATAAGTTATGGACATGTTTAGGTCATAGTTTTTACATTATCTTCTCATTTTATTTAAATCGTCCGATAATGATGTCATCGCTGCATCATTATGATGTCATAAATAATTTAATTTACCTAATGTATAAAAATTATATAAAATTACTATGATGTAGGAAATCTTTTTATCTTTCCAATTACTATTTATAATCAAAAATCTGATCTTTATAACCCCATGTAAAAATTGTTTTCGTAAAACATATGATGTTTGTGTCATTTTTACTTTTACATTAAATAAAAAGTTATTTATGTCATTTCCCAACCAAAGTGGCTCCATGGGGTCACCAAGTTGACCCATGGATTTTATTGGTCGGCCATGACACAACCAATGAGGGTAGGACATGTTTCAAGATCATCTTATTTTATTAAAGCATTATTTTTACCTTAAACTACACTAATTACCACTAATCGCGATTAAAAACTTAATAAGTTACTATTCACCAAAAAATTATTTTTATCCCATTGAACAACATTTTACTTCATAATGACAACCATTTATGTCGGATTTTTGAAATTCAAAACACAAATATGGCAAAATTTCATTTAAACGGAAAAATCAGTTTTTACAAGTACCACTAAGTGGTTTCACTATTCATCAAAAATTAAAGTTTTTCAGAAAAATCCCAAAAATTCACCATAATCTATATTTGATATTCCGAATTCAAAAATGAAGTCTATTTTACAAAATTCAAAACATATAAGTCAGATTAATTAATTTAATAATTAATTCCCACTGTCAGAGCAAATAGCGTGTTTTTATGAAACAATAAGTATCAAAAGATTGACACTGGTTTAAGTCTGATTTCAAAGTGAAATTAATTCCAACGACCACTATTGGATTTAATGGTAAAAATATATTCTAATTTTACTTTAAAACCAATTCAAAAGATAATATAATCATATAAATAAATTAGATTAAAAAGGGGTTTTGAATTAAAATACAACATTTTACACTATTCATTAAAAAAATGAACTTTATCTGAAAGATACCAAAAATTTACACAAAGTAAATTTTGATGTCCCGATTCTTAATCAGAGTTTTATTTGGTCCAAATGAATTTTTAAGAGTGAACAAAACTATATTTAATTATGGTTCAACATCAAAAGGTGATAAGTGAACCTTTAGTGAAAACTAGGGCATATACGCCTAAAATTGAATTCTTTCCGTATTTTAAGCCTTTATCTTTTATTGGATAAATGTAAAAACATTTAAAAACATATATAATCATATTTTAGTTATTTCTATCCATTCTTGCCATTACAACGGCTACATGTTAACTACCATTTAAAATAATATTATTTTATTATTAGAGTGCAACGTAAGATTCCCAAGAAACTCGTTGTTGCGTGTTGGGTATGCCATCGAGCATAGTGTCCCCTTTAAAGTCATATCAATATTTTATTCACAAATATGGATTAATAATAAAATGTCATATTCTTTATTTACCTGGGGTGTTACATCCTTCACCCCTTTTGGGAATTGCGTCCTTGCAATTTTAAAATTGGGCTTGGAAACATCCTTGAAAGTCCCACATCGGAACAAGAGTCGGTAAAACAATCACGTTAAAATAAAGAAAGATAAGTACAAAGGTCACCCGAGTTAACCCATACTAGGATTCCAAGTATGAAAATATGGACATGGAGGAAAAAAAGTGTCATGTTCTGATGGAGAGTGATAGAAAACATGTTTAGGAGAAAGTTAACCACGAGAAAATCACAAACTTGTGATGGGTTAATCGGTATTCGATTCCCTAGTAGGAAAAGTTAATAGACAACATTTTTGATTTAAGTTACTTTTTATTGAGGAATTTATTCATAAGGAAACATAGTCACTTATCATATTGACTTTCAACTTTTATTAGATTCCTTACACAAACTCATATTTTCTCCAAAAGACGAGTATTTAGGAAGACTTGTTCACATTAAGAGTACTATAATCAACTTCTAGAGAATCATCTAATCCACAAAATAGAACTATATACTTCCCATGTCTTTAGACTTTAACCAAAACCAAAACCAAAAAGGCTAGTACAAGATCAGATAATCCAGAAAAGGATAACCCTTTATAAAAAGAAAATCTATTCTTAATATCCAAAATTTGTCCAACAAAACCCAAAGTTCAACGAGGACCATCCGATAAACAATTTTTCCATAAAATTCTTCAAAGTAAACCAATATAAGATTGAAACCCAAATATTTGAAGGATTTAGTCTCATAGTCTTCCAAGATAAATCGTAACATTTATCTCCAAACAATATCAGTTGCTCCTAAAGTCTCGTATTGAAAAGTAATTAACCTAATCACATATCCTCCATGATAGGTTAATCATTTTCATAAATAACCCAAAATCAACTTACTCTTAATTCATAAAATCATATAACTAGAATGAATCAGTCAAACTTACCAGGGACTTCACGTAGTCTAGTGCTAGGAGATAAATACCAGTCGCACATTGGTTGTGGGTTCGATTCCCGCAGCTTTGTCCGACGCGACGGGATGTCACACGGTCTGCGTGTTGTCCTTTTTCCAAAACTATATAATTCATAAATCATTCCACTAAATGAGATAAAATATTCAATAATAATCATAAAATATTTTAACCTCAAGTTTATCTCATTCCTTTCATTTTTCAATCATATCATTGAGTAACCCATAATTACCTAAAAATTAAGTATCATATAAACCCTAATGGTTACCTTAATAATTATTACCTGAATTTCCACATCGAGTTGGCCATCTCAAACATGATTCATTAGAGAACTCACCAAGGTTGAAGTGGTTGATCGTGACTCCTTGATATTTGGTTTAGAACAACCACGAGTTTGCTCATTGAATCCTCCATTTTATCTAGTATCTTAATCAGAGAACCACCACAGTTTCCTTCAAACCTGTTGTCTCTTTGGTGCCTGCTAGATCCATCCATTCACTAAAAATAGAAATTTCAGTGTGAGTATATCAACAAAACCATCATGTACTAATGAGGAAGGTAAACACTAAGATACACTTACTCATTCACTTTATCTAAAACTAGGACTCTTTCTGAAATCCTAACCATTATGGTAATGTCACTTATACTTAAAGAATACCCTAACCTCTAAAGTTATCTAAACCGACCTTTGATACCAACTATAAGGCCCCAGCCTTAAACCTTACTTAATCTTGAGTTATTACAAGATTACACAATGAGGATCTTTTCGGGTTTAGAGTTTTAGAGAATTTGATCATAAAACATTCATTACATTCCACATATAAACAAAGTGGTTACATAAAGATAGTATTCTTCATTCCCATCAATGAAAACACATTTAAAATAAAACATGGATTCTTTCTTGACACTTCCTTGACACTATCATAATATCATGTACCTTTCCCTTGACCTATGAAAATCATTTCAATGAAACTTGGGATGAGCATAAAAAGCCCATTATGGGTTATAAAAACATGTAAAGGAAACATGGTTACATATATACATTATAATGAAATCACACATTACCCATAAAACATAGGCATATAAAATCATGAATAAATCATAGAAAACATAAGACATAAAGGTAAATTTATGCATTCATAACATTCTTACGTAGGGAGTAACCCTCTTTGTTACATTTGGAATACCCATCACATTATATTCCATAAATCTCTTTGGAGAAACCTTAACGTTTCACTCCTCCGCGTTACCCAATGCATTGGAGAGCTATATCGGGCTCACCCGCCCTTAGTTTATCATGGAACCACCTGTTTTCATAACAATGCCCAAGAACCATAACATAAATGTATCACATAAAACATGCATAAATGAAACATAACATTTCCACATTTCAATCACAATATAACATTTTAGTATATTGAAATAACGAATCCATTCAAAAAGAAACCATTTCCAAAACCATTTAAAACATTTAATAAATAGATTTTTTAATCAAAGTGTCCCATACCACCTTGAAGCTTAAAATTTTAAACCATTAATATCCATATAAATAAATCCTTAAAACCATTTTGAAAACATGTATATTAATAAGAACAAATAATTAAAACATTTAAAACGATATTTTGGTTTAAGGGGTTTTACCAAAATTAGTGACACTTGAATACAATAATTGAGGAATAAAATTTAGTCAGAACTTTATAATATCATGAGAATAAATGGATTCATGAAATAATACTCCAAAGGACAGTATATACACCATATAAGAGTGAATTGGTGCATAACAACAATGAAACCTCAATAGAAATGTCAAATGTGATGAAATCCCTTATAAAGAAGGTATCCTTAAATTAAGGACAAATCAATCTCAAAAATATGTGTGAAAAATATAAATACACCCAATATAAGTGGATATTATGTGTTAAAAAATAAAAGATCATTCACACATATTCAATGGATGACATATTCAATGACTACATGTTTAACCCAAAGAAATCGAAATTGGGATAAAAAGTTCCCTTGACAGCCTCACGGCATCACATCAAAATGAGTTGATGAGAGATAAAAAAATGTATATCATCAATTGGACATAAAATTTACATCAATATGGATATATGAGAACATATCCCAACATAACAATATGTAAATTAAAAGACCCAACAAAAGAAGTCTTTTAAAAAAGAGGATGGTGAAAGGTTCCCTTACCGACTTGGGTATCTTTCAAAACATACACCCCATGAAAGAAGGACAATAGATCATTGATGTAAATACTCATAAAAAAATTATATTACACAAAGAGTAGAATAATGGGCAGTAAATACACCACTCAATGGAATTTGTGGAAAATTTAGCATAAATCTCACGGGAATAAAAGTAGGATTAAAAATCCCTTACGAAAACTCGACAGCCTAACGGCGCCACATAAAACTTCCGAATATGGATTGATGAGATAAAATAGGGTATATCATCACATTTCAATAAAATGTACATCAAGAGGAATATAGAAGAACATCCCCCAACATTACAAAGAGGATCTTAAAAGAAGTGACATAAAGGAGAGTACTTAAAAAGAAAGAGAGAGGTTAGATCTCTTACGAAAGTTCGGCAGCCTAACAGCGCCACTCAAAACATCCAAAATGGATTGATGAGAGAGAATAGGGTCTCTCATCACATGAACATAAAAATTACAGTAAGTGTAATATAAAATATCATACCAATAACAAGAAATATGAGCTTTAAAAGGAATGACATAAAAGTGTGTACTTAAAAAGAAAGAGAGGAGTAGGATCCCTTACCTCGGGTCTGACTTGACTCGATCATTCATTAATCTCCTGAATAATAAACTTGAGTTAATTTATACTTCTTTAAGAAACTTTTTCAAGTTCATTATTCCTTTTATATCACTTATTACCATGTTATATACATTATTTAATCATTTAAGTTAATCATGTTTGTTTTGTCGATATTTGGTTCTTAAGTCGAAAGTGGACGTCTTACAATTACATGTTGTTCGTGTGGTCAAAGGTTCTTTATATCCAGAATGACATTCCTGATTTGGATATCATATATATCATATATATCCAGCATATAAATGTTTTTATAATATTACATAATCATTTATAGGTAAGAAATGAAATGCACCGTTCATGGAGACGGTAAGCCGTACGTACGCATGAACGCTACTTTCATTTCTTTGTAATATTAAAGGAATTAAAACTAAATGAGAGGTATGTATATTTTAATTACAGAATTATATTAATCATTTATATTTATCATTCATCATATATATCCATTTTATACATGTACTTATAATAGTACATTACATTTACGGATAAGAAATGAAATGCACCGTTCATGGAGACGGTAAGCCGTACGTACACATGAACGCTACTTTCATTTCTATCTCATACTTTAATTGAAAGAAATAATAATGATATAGAGGTATATAATAATTCCAGTATAACATCTTATATAATAACATTAAATCCATCCTTTATACATCCCACGTATGGCATTAACGAATCACATCACTTTGAGGGGGCGGTAGTCCGCACTTCCTAAAATGAAGATATCACGTATACCCATAATGGAAGAGATAAAGGTAAGACACAAATGAAAAATACAGAAGCATAAGTAAAACATAAACATATTATATATCATATATAAAAATAGTGATATCATAATGGCCACCTTTGAAGGTGTTAAATGAGTATTGAACAATCATCGTTTCGGGAGGCAGAATTTCGCCATCCATGGAAACTGTATGTTCTTTAACATTTGATGTAGTTGTGTGAGAGTGTAGCTCGAATAAATCTTATAACAACATCCTAGTATATTGAAGATACTAGTTTTGTTTCAAAATAAGTAAATAAAAAGAGTTTAGGGTGTTGGAGAAGCAAAATAAAACAAATGAACATGAGAGAATGAATTACCTTTAAAAGTGTAACTCCTTTTATTTGATCCTAAAGACATCCTTTGAAAGGATTCTGCCCAAAGGGAATCCTCTAGGATTAGGAGAGGGATGTGGAGAGAGTAAATGGGCAGGGGTTGGCCGAGCCAAAGGCTTGCGTAGTGTGTGAAATGAGGTAGAGGTGGGGGCCTTTTATAAGAGGAGAGGAGGGGTACTTTTGGAAAGTAAGAAATATTACTTTATTTGAAAATGTTTTTCGGTTTTAAAAGGTCCCACATAGATATAATTCGTGGATAAGGTGATAAGGGTTCTAAATCCACCCATCCAATAAGTTTTGGATATGTGTAGGTCATAGTGTTTACATTATCTTCTCATTTTCTTTAAATCGTCAGATAATGATGTCATCGCTGCATCATTATGATGTCATAAATAATTTAATTTACTTAATGTCTAAAAATTATAAAAAAATTACTATGATGTAGGAAATCTATTTATCTTTCCAATTACTATTTATAATCAAAAATCGGATCTTTATAACCCCATGTAAAAATTGTTTTCGTAAAACATATGATGTTTGTGTCATTTTTACTTTTACATTAAATAAAAAGTTATTTATGTCATTTCCCAACCAAAGTGGCTCCATGGGGTCCCCAAGTTGACCCATGGCTTGTCTTGGTCTTCCATGACACAACCAATGAGGGTAGGACATGTTTCAAGATCAACTTATTTTATTAAAGCATTATTTTTACCTTAAACTAAACTAATTACCACTAATCGTGATTAAAAACTTAATAAGTTACTATTCCCCAAAAAATTATTTTTATCCCATTGAACCACATTTTACATCTTAATGAAAACCATGTATGTCGGATTTTTGAAATTCAAAACACAAATATGGAAAATTTTCATTTAAACGGAAAAATCAGTTTTTATAAGTACCACTTAGTGTTTTCACTATTCATCAAAAATTGAAGTTTTTCAGAAAACTCCCAAAAATTCACCATAATCGATATTTGATATTCCGAATTCAAAAATGAAGTATATTTAAAAAAATTCAAAACATATAAGTCAGATTAATTAATTCAATAATTAATTCCCGCTGTCAGAGCAAATAGCGTGTTTTTATGAAACAATAAGTATCAAAAGATTGACACTGGTTAGAGTCTGATTTCAAAGTAAAATTAATTCCAACAACCACTATTGGATTTAATGGTAAAAATATATTATAATTTCTATTTAAAACCAATTAAAAAGATAATCTAATCATATAAATAAATTAGATTAAAAAGAGGTTTTGAATTAAAATACAACATTTTACACTATTCATTAAAAAAATGAACTTTATCGGAAAGATACCAAAAATTTACACAAAGTAAATTTTGATGTCCCGATTCTTAATAAGAGTTTTATTTGGTCCAAAAGAATTTTTAAGAGTGAAAAAAACTATATTTAATGATGGTTCAACATCAAAAGGTGATAAGTGAACCTTTAGTGAAAACTAGGGCATATACGCCTAAAATTGAATTCTTTCCGTATTTTAAGCCTTTATATATTATTGGATAAATGTAAAAACATTTAAAACCATATATAATCATATTTTAGTTATTTCTATCCATTACCTCCATTACAACGGCTACATGTTAACTACCATTTAAAATAATATTATTTTATTATTACAGTGCAACGTAAGATTCCCAAGAAACTCGTTGTTGCGTGTTGGGTACGCCATTGAGCATAGCGTCCCCTTTAAAGTCATATCAATATTTTATTCACAAATATGGATAATTAAGAAAATTTCATATTCTTTATTTACCTGGGGTGTTACAATATTATAGTATATCTTATAAATATTCTCACTATTCCTACATGATACCGTGTAATCATTGGGTTTCTCATTACCCCTTTACTATACATGCTATATTAAATATAATAAAATTTACCTCTTCAATGTATATAAAATTATTTCCTTGAAGGATGTATTAGGTTTGTATAAAATTTATAATTTAAAATCCATATATATATATTAATAGAATTATATCGGGAATATAATTTGGATAATTTAATTATATTTGAAACCTTATATTAACAAAATCATTAATCTCAATTCGAATATAAAATAAAATCTCCCTACAATCATCCGGAATACTCGATCAAAAAAACCCCTAGTGATTTTCAAATTTATCTATCCTTAATAAATAAATAAAACTATTACTTTAAAAGTCTATATGAATTTGTGACATCCCATAATATATATTCGGGCATAACAGTACCACATGATCCAATTTCATCATTACAAGATTCTTTAATAAATACTATTAGAGAAATGGGGTGTAATCAATGTTTTTTGTATCCTTCCTTATTCATCTATCATTTAAAAAAACATTGGAAACTATATTATTTATTTTAACTAAACCATTCTCTTTTGATGCCTTCTCTTTTGAACCAACATCTAAAACGACCATAGAAAACAAATTGGGGTGTGGTGTCTTCATAATTTTAAGTTCCCTCTGGGATGGTATCCATTTATTCAGTTTAGATATTCTTATAATAACTATAATCATCCTCTCTAGTTCATTTTCAATCCGAATTCATCACCTCTTTTTTGATTTTTTAATTTTAAATAGCTTGCATCATGATCCATTTTTTTAAACATTATTTTTAATATATTGAGATAATAGAGATATCATCAAATAAATTTATTTCCTATTTATTCAGAATTTATTCTTTAATTTATCACATTAATTTGAATGAAAATATCTTTTATAAATTCTTAGGTAATTCACGTATATCAACATTATATCACATTTTATATGACTTTGAAATATCATTATTTTTCATGTCATTATGTAAGATGAAAAAAAGAAGAATGTGAATATTAAAAAGTCATTTGATCTATTCATTACATAGATTACATTTAAAAATATTATACTCAACATATATTTATACAGAATATTGATTACCCTTATATGACCATTAAAAATAATATATTCCTTTAATTGAGTTATGATTTTTCAATTTTTCAATTTATATATTCTATGTACCCTTACACAACTTCATTGAAAAAGGTATCCTTTATGGGGATGGTGAACACTGACCTTATATTGATAGTGTAATATATAAATATATAGGAATGAAATTATCGCATTGATCTTAACACATCCTGAATAAAACATTTCTTAGTTTTCCAATATACATTTTTCATTGGATTTATTTTTGTGTCAAAATGATTTTGGATTCCAAACTACCCCTATATACCTTCCATATCCCTATATTACCTTTAAATTGGGTTTAGTGTACCATTACATTAGAAGAGTACTTTAGTTATTGTCATTACATGGACTAATTAAATCTTTTGTGACCTTTATAAATTCAATAATTTCATCTTAAAATGAATTTAGATCATTCTATATCTATATGAAGTACATCAAAAATCCATTAAATGTAGTGGAAATTATTGCATTACCCAATTATGCTTTTATTTTTATTAATAATTTGTAAAAACACATAAAAATGATCATAGTATAAAGATATCTAGACAAGGTTTTCAAGAATGACATCAAATTCTCCATTCTATTTAGGATGGTAGCTCAATTAGAATCTATATCAAGTCTCTATAAATTTTTATAAATATTATATAATTCCTTATTATTAGAATATAAAATCATTCACTAACACTAAAATTTTAAATAATTTTGTTCAGAAGTAATAACTTCAAAATTTATTAGATATTTCATTAAGTTTTTTACATAATTTATTCTTATATTGTAAGAAGGTTTTTATGTATGCCAATATCCTTATATCTTATACTGATTAAAAATTTATCAATTTTTTAGTGGGGATATGTTTAAATTTGATCATAATAATTTTTTATTAGGATGATTTGTTAATATGTTTGGTAAATAAATATTAATAAATCTATTTATTATCATAGATTATTATTTTAAGGAAGTAAATATGATTTTATAATCAAGTTTCATATATATGTTTGGTTATATCATTATATGAAAATGTAATCTATTATTATATATCACTAATTAAATAAATAATATGTCACAAGGTATTATATGTTATATGAGATAAGATATTGTCAAATTCAACCATGAGTTTTGATAAGGAGGTTTTATAGTTCCACTATGTTATTAAACTTATTTTTCAACTATATATTCATTCTATCGATAATGAGCATTGATTTATCAAATGAATTAATTGATTATGATTTTTTGAATTGACTGTGTTCTTCCATGTTATTATGTTATGATTCATATTTATATTAAATTTTTAATATTATATTGTGTAATATTGACATATCATATATCCAAAAACATGTATTATTTTTAATAACTATTGGGTGATTCAATAGACACTCACATTTGTTTATTATAATGATCTCATACATTGATGTGAAGGATATATTATATCTTTCACCCCACACTAACCATTTCATCACTCTATATTCTTATATTTTCCATTTCCATGAAAGTAAATATGAATCCTATATATAATATTTCTATAGAGGATTTTGTTTTAATTTATAATATGAAATGAATTTAGATTAATGTTTTGGATATAATATCAAGAGTAACTATATCCTTTTTGTTATACATAATCAATTCTATTATATTGAAAAATATTATAAATTCACTCTTTCAATATATTATTTTAGAGTAAAATATAATTATCTTATGGATTAGTATAAAGGGGGTAGTATTCATGGCCTAAGATATCATAGTAGCGATGGATAGGAAATACACGAATGATATTGTGAGGATTTAAATTCAAATAGAGAAATAATTCTAAATGATTGAATTGTAATTCAATTGAATATCATTTCAATGTATGTATTTCTATAATTATGAATATTATATACTATATCAATGTGTCAATTTAACCTTAAATAACATTTCACTCATAGGTATAATATTTTATCATTTTAAATCAGTTTGAATTATTCATCAAGAGAATCCACCATTTGTAAATATTTATATATTTTATTATGTTTCCCTATATAGAAATTTGAATTATTTTATAGAAAATGGGATAATTGGTATTTTATATGGGTAAAAATGGGGAACCAATAATTTCATACCGCTATTTTACAGTTGAGGTTTTCATATTTATTTATCGAAAATAGAAATCAATGGAATGTTTCATAGTCTTATTTATGAAATATGTAATATTGAATAATATAACAATATATATTAATAAGAGATTCATTATCATCTCTAATGCAATGAAAATTTAAATGATGGAACATCAATAGAGATAGTTTCATGTCAAGAATTGATACTTCCCTTTTGAAAACCTTAGTGATCTGATGACCAATTTTCATGTACAAATTCAGTATTTTGTTTTACTTATGCAAAATATTTCTCATGGAATTCAAAATTAAAGGATCAGATTCATATATTTTGGTGGTAATCACTATAATTAAATTTTTTTTTCATCAATATGTATCAATCATAGTTATTCATTTCTATTACCTAATGTGCTCCTACACATATTAGATAATATAATGTATCATTTTATATAGGATTTAGTCCAGATAATTTGTCTATTTGGTTGGATTAATAACCGTAACACTTTCATTAGTGGAGTTTGATTTCAATTTTATTATCATAAATGAAAATAAATGAAATCATTAATATAAATTTTCATGTGATTATCTTGATGGAAAATCCATATTTGGTTAGTAATATCATTTTATGAATGATAACATCTAGTTAGTGGTAAAAGGAAGTAATGTTGGTTTAGGCCCTCATATTTGGAAAGTGTCTCTATTTCTCCATCCAACTATTATTGATAAGGCAATGTGGGTGGTACGTAATATGGATGTATCATTATATAATAACTAATGGGTGGGAGAGAAATTATCCATTCAAAATTACCTTATTCTAATAACACTTCAAGAGAGGTTATGGTCTACCCATCCCATTTGAATTCAATTAATAATGATGGAAAATTTTCTAAACAAAATGAAATTAACATGACATTTTCTAGTAACCAAATTTAAAATTTACCTAGAACCAACATTAAAATCATTTCATTGGATTTTTTTTCAAATCTGAGACTATGTACAAAGGTTCTATATGGAGGAATATATGGGAAAACTATAGTGTTATAGAAATGAGCATCATCATTTTTCATGTATTATTAAATTCAATAACATGTACTAGTGAAATAATAATGATATGTACATTCCCTTCTAATAATTACTTTTGTTGTATATAATCACCTGAGGCACCTATTAAATATATATTTACAAATTAAATATGGACGAATGTGGTATGGAACTAATTTGTAAAAATCAATTGTGTTCATATGAAATGTGATGAATTTAATATTCAATTGAATTCAAGGCTTATTTATAGGACTAAAGAATATTAAAATTGAATTCATATGAGTATATATACTTAAAAATTATAGATGATTCTAATAGAGTGTAGTAAGGTGTTACGTAATGATGCTAATATATGATTGGTTAGAACATGCCATCGATTCAAAAAAATGGATTGGGACATCATCAATGATAATAAAGATGATTTATAACAAAACATTCATTACCATATGTTTATATAAATTCTTTAAATGGTGAATAGTTGGTCGATAATTTTTAGATCAATGTTTTACTATAAGTATGATCCACTCTCTAGGTATAAATTATTCATCGATCCTTTATATTGAAACAATTATATAGGTGTATGAGGGGTATTGTGGGATCACGAAGGTCAAATATCTTAGCTTTATCAGCACACACATGACATATAACATCTATCATAGCATTAAAAAAATTTATTTTCATTACTGCGAATTTATTTCGTGAGTGGTGGATTAAACATTCATATTTAGAACATGAAGTGATTTTCAGTTTAAAATAAACTATCCACTTAAAAAATACCATTGGAAGCTCTAAAAATGTGGGGTTGATATTGAATATTAGGAAGCATAAAAATTATAACTAATACATGAATAAAATAATATATGTTGAGATCATTGAATGAAAAAGAAATTTGGATTTTCCAGGAAAATATTTATCTTATATAAATGTACTGAGTCATTATTTTTCCCAATCCTTGATTTTATTATTATTTTTTATTTATATTTATTTCTTGTATGTGGACCATTTACAATTTATATTAGAAAAAAAAATTATACAAAAAATAAATTATTTATAAGTGTGTATGCTAGGTTGGATTCACCATATTTCATCTAATGGGGTCATTGTTTCAATGACTCATACAAAAAAATAACTTATATGTATAACAATACCAATCTTAATACCGGTTCATTATTACACAATTAATATGAAACAAATCATATTGGGTGAATTAAAATTTTTACCTAATTTTTTCTCTATATAAATTCCTTAAATAATCTATATCAGTTTATATGACACTATAATATCAATATATTCTTTGAAACTTCATTCATGGGATATTCATACAAGTATATTTATTGAATTAATAATAAATATTATCTATGAAAACCTAAGTAACCCCTCCCTGAAGGTATCCATATCATGAAGTGATATATTTTTTATAATATATTATATATTAATAATTAATTAATTATTACAATTATTAATGATGATCCTGAATGACCAATGATATAAACGTATCTGATCAAATTAAACAAAATTCAAATTTAAGGTACACTATTTTAACATTTATTTATTTCACCTTCTAATAGTTAATACATATTCATCATCCACTATTAGATTTATTAGGGGGGACTAAAACATACCATGATGTTACACATGGTTGATTGAATTAATTATTCTTTAGATAACCCCGCAATAATATAATATCTGATAACACTATTTGTGTTTTTATAAATCTTGTGAGATATAATTCTATTTAGATCCCCCATGTGAGTTGAGTATTTTATATATCATCTAGGTGTTCATTTAAATTATTCTATTTTAAAAAACATTAAAATATTCATCAACCAATATGTGATGAAATTATTGATTATTTGAAAACATATTACTAGGGATTAATCCTACTACATGGATTGAAAAGTACAATACATTCATCAACATTAAATCCATCTTTATTAATTCAAAAACATTCCCTCTATTTAATGTGTGGATATTTCTACTTGGTGCAGAACATTTAACATATAATGTGTAGTAGTAAATTTGAGATCTCATATAAACCAACCCATCAATCCTAGAAAAAAATATGTTTTTTAATATAAAATAAAATATAATTATATATCAATTAAATAAACCATAATCATGAAGGTTGTGCACCTAAATCATTTATCTGATAATTCTCTATGTGGAGTATCATTTTTCATTATATATATCTTAACTCAAGATGCTTACCCAATAAATCGTATAATACATCCTACAAAACATCATGTTATTATATAATATTTAATAATAATGAAATCATTTTTTATGGTATTATGATATTTAATCAAACTATATAATGTTCCAAATAATCCTCGGCCTCCATCAGTTATTTATTAGTTTTTATGTGTGTCCACTAAAATTTAATATGTATGAAATTAATATACCAATGATATTTCCCAACTCTTCTATCAATCAATGAAATAACTTAAAAATTAATGCATATAAATATTTTATCCCTATATATATTATTTTGATTTACCATGATTGATTATCAGAGAAAATAGTTAATATACAACTTCAGATTCCCCTATCATCCACACTAGAATCATTGTCATAATGTATTCTCAAATATAGACTTTAGGTGAAACTATTATAATTCTAAAACACACTAGTGGCCCCTCATAAAGATAATTATGTGAAAATTTTATATTCAAAAACCATCTTTCTTATTTATCACTTCATCTGACTACTATGATAATTATTCCCTCCACCTAATAGAGGATGAATATAACACGCATTACACATTATTTTGATATCAATGTAGTCGAAATGAACCCAAAAAAAATACTCTATATAGTTATGAAGAATTAATAGCTTAATAAATAATTATTTCATTATTCCAATCAATATCATAATGCATTATTCTAAGAGTAAATTAGTAATTAAAATCTTTAATAAATGCTTCTCTACAAAATAAAATATGGATTTATACTGTGTAATAGGATGAATCTCTTACATGAAATCTAGTCATGATTCTATTCTTACTGACTTCAACTCTTTTTTTTGGTTTAAATCATTAAATATATTTAAAATTATATTAAATTTAGATTTTTATCCTTCAATATTTCATTAATGATATCACAAAAATTTTAAATTGACATTTTTAGAAAATTAAAAACATTGTAACATTAATTTTTTAGTTTTTCCTATCATCTAGAAGCCATGATGGAATTATTCCACACAAATACGTTATTTCTCTAGATCAAAATCAATAAAAATGATAGAATATTATTCTTCATAATATATGGGACCTTATCTGCCATATTTTGCTTATCATCAATATTGAGTAGACCAATACATCTTTTATCAAATAAAATCAATTCTACCAGCATTATGTTTATATGAACATACATTGTCGAACCATCCATTATGAATCTCTAAAAAATTATCTCATATTTACTTTGTTTTATAAAATATTAAATATATGGAATAGGAAAAGAACATTACAAAATACTTATATTTAGTCAAGAATTAACCTTATTTGACATTAAGGTTCATTTCTGGTTTACTATTATAGAAAACTATACAATACTGAATACATAAAATAACAAATAGTACAAATTGTATACTTCAGATAATTATCCATTTTTTCTACTGTATAAAACATATAAAAAATAATTTATCATATCTTTTAAAAATACTTTTTGTGACATTCAATGTAACCATTTCCAACTCCTTACACATCTCTTGATCATGTGACAAACATTTAAAAACCTGAGATGTGCATAGAAATCTCAATAAGTAATATAATAGGAAAAAAATCATTATTCCATTGATAATGATTTAAACTCATAAAAAACAATCATTCAAAACATATAATTTATAAAAAATGAAATTTTAATTATTTAATAAATATCATTTATGTTAACTTTTGAAAATAATAGACTTCCATGAAAACTCATTATAATAGATAGAAAATTCGTATAGGTACCTCGAGACAACATCACATTGATCAATAACAAAAACCCATGTATTTTTGGAATTACTATTATTCAAACATAAAATATAATTCTATGAATAATATAGTCACTACTGATTTCAAGTGGAGAACTATACGGGCTTACCGTTCTTTGAATCTATAATGGGTTCACCATTCATTATCTTTGTCCACACATCATTTATAATCTCCAAGATCCAAAATATAAAATATAACATTTTAAAATTGGAAAACATCTTTTATACTTGTATGAAAATCACTTTAATATATTAAAATTCTATTTTCATACAAAATAAAATTTTCAAAACAAAATATACCTAAATTCTAAAAAAAAAGTAATAAGAAAAAATAGAAATAATGTATTTTATTTAATAAAACATTTAATATTAAAATGGAATTCATAAATATAATAATGAAAATGGTGGTGTAAAGGTCATCCTCATCATATGATTTAATAATAGACAATTCCTTTAGTTACATATACATATAAAATGAAAATTTAAAATTTAAATATTAAAAATATGGATTCAAGTTAAATAAATAGAATATTGATATAGTGTAAATGAAATGAAAATTTTACTTCTAATCAATCAAAAATTTTCCTAAAAGTTTGAATGTTAAAATAATTTACCTTATAAATGGTAACCATTCAAAAAATTAAAATGAAATAGGTAAAATATGTATAAAAATTTTCAACGGTGTTTAATATATAACTCATAAAATAATAACAGTCTGTATTATCATGAAAATCCTCAATGAAATTTGATGTAGACAATATCCATTACCTTCAGTCTGACTTGTCACATGTTTCGTTATCTCTATGAATAATAATAAAATTTTAAATTATTTAATTTATTCAGAAATCTATTTTGGTTTATCGATGCTTATATTTAAATTTTTCAAATTTTTTAAACAACTACATAAATAATTATGTTTACATTGTATTTTTTGACAATATATGTTTTATATGTCAAAAATGACTTTCGTTGGTCCACTACAGTGAAATGAACCATTTGATAAACATATATAAAATAATAATCAAGAAAAAATTATCATATTTAAATAGAAATTATACTTTATAATCCAATATTAATTTATGATTATGAAAAATAAACCAATTTTATAATCAGGAAGATGTTAAGTTGTATGTACACATGAGTATCATTCCCATTTTTCAATGATCAATATGAAAATAATGTAAGTAAAATTCATATTTCTAGAATGATATTTATATAATAAATAACAAATTTATTGATCATAAATTATTATATATGGAATTATTTTTTTTGTAAATAGAATCACATCACGTCAAGGAGGAGGTAGATTACATATGCTTGTATGACCTTATCACTTCTTTCGTGTGTGAAAGGGATATAAATAAAATTATATATTTTGTGTCCATAAATGTAACTATGTAATTTATATCATATACTAAATTTTATTTAAAATATTTTTAATTAATGATTTCTTAATATGTTTCATGTATTTTATAAAGGCATCACATCGCTTTGAGAAGCAATTAGTCAATAGGTCCACAAATGATTTTATAAAACATACAGTAAAATAATTCATATATGTATGTGTAATATTAAAATTACACAAGTATTTAGACAACATAAATACTATAAAAATAATTAAAAATATTGTTTTTATCATAATTACTAACCAAAAGAGGTGGTAATAAAAAAATAACCGGCATCATTCTGTAAGACGGTAATTCATCGTACACGAATGGTAAATTCGTTACCCATTTGATGAATGTGTGTGTAGGTGTAGGTTGAAACTGTAAAAAGAACAAAATGTTTTGGGTACATAATATTTTATATAAGAAAAATAGTAATAAATTAATGGGTGGAGAATGAAATAAAACATAATTTCACATTGAATAATGATGCCTCTTTTTCAGGTGACCCCTTTTGGTTTACACCAATGGGCTTCCTTGGTTATATTTCTGCAATAATTCAGAAATCTATAGTTAATAGAGGGATTTTGGAGTATATTAGTGGAGGGTTTGGATGATAAAAAGGGGAATTATATGTATGATTAATTGAGGGGATGAGTTCCTTTTTATAATGGTGGGGAGTAGAATTCATGAAAATATTAAAAGGTAAAAACAATTTTCGGGCCGCGTTGAATCACATGCCTAAAATATTGATGATAATTCAAATGAAGATATGATATGGTCAAATAATTGAAATAAATCATGTTTTTGACATGTTTCAAATTCATTTAGAATCTTATTATTAAATGTTAACCACTAAGTAATATAATTTTTACCTTTGTCACTATAGTTTATTTTAATTATCGTCATTAATATTTTTGGTAAAGAACTAATTTTACTATACTGAAAATTATAAATTATTCTTATTTAAAATATTCAACAAATTATATAAATTCAAATTACAAATTTTGTAGAAGTTAATTTAAAATTAATCCCACATAGGAGATAATAATGTGGGTTTTTAATGTAAAAATATTCAAATGTTTCTATGTTTTTATATCAAAATTCAATTTGAAATTGTTTCCAACAACCTAAATTGGATAAAATGATACAACATTGATCTAATTATACTCTAATTACAATATTAATAATTATTTATATATATAAATAAATTTGTACATAATGTTGTTTTGAACTAATATTCGGTATTATTCACTATTCATCAAAATAAGAATGTTCTCTTAAAAATATTAACAACTCACAAAAATATTTTTTTTATATTTCAAATTTTAAGTTTATGTTGTCATATAAAGTTTATTAAAGTCTCCAAATGTACTTTTAATTTCATTTTAAGATTAAAACATCACAAAATGGCCATATTAGATAGTTATATTAAATTTATATAATTGATTGGTATAACCAAATATTGCATGCAACATATGAATTTGGAGAGACTCATAATTGAATTTCAGTTATTACAATGGATGTAAAATCCCAATTTGTGTAAAAATTACTATATATTTTATTAATATTAGTAAATATGATAAATACATATACTATCATTACTTGGGATTCCACATTATCCCCCCATTGGGAAAATGATTCCTTGATGTTTTTTTATCTTATCGAATATGTGGGGATATTTATCCCTCATATGATTTTAATATTACCAAGATTCCACTTCAACTATATAGTTTTTCTATAAAACCATAATGTGATGAATCCCTTTATTCCACAAAATATTCTCTAAAAGGGACGCAACATGAACCAGTTGTTCCTCATAAGAAAGAAATTTTTTCCATCTGAACTTTATCAAATCTCAAAATATGAGTTGAATTTAGTATACAATTCTTTAATAAAAAATACAGAAATATTTTTTGTATCTCGGATATGATAGAAGCTCAATCCGATTAAGAGGAAAATGAATCAACTTTCCCTATGATTTAATACTGTCCAATGAGTCGTGGAAACATCTTCTATATAACTCAAAAATAAATCACATATTTTTAGGAAGAATATTTAAAAAACATGATCACCTACCTAAAAAGAAATAGTATTTCTCTATTTATTCACATGATATTTATTCTAACTCTTATCAACCCTCATGAGTCACAAAATTTCCAAAACAACCTCTATTTTTTCATATACCGACATTGGTCCCATTAGCATCCTTTCTCCTACATCCTCACAAAAATATAGTGTTCGACACTGATTTCCTTGTAATTACAAAAATTATTCCAAATATATACATGAATGAAAATGATTATTATTCTGAAACAAAAAAAATGGTGATGATACTAGCTTCCCTAGAAATATATTAACCAATAACTCAGAATATCATCCTGGGTCTAAATCATCAACTCATTCTATAAATACAATTTTATATGAAATGATGCAATAAATTTTAATTCAACACCCAACATTTTATAAAGAGATGTATCATAATTTTACGTGACATTGGTATCATGGTATGATTCAAATTTAAGGGAATCTCATTATAATATGATAATGAAATTTAGACACATTCTAGAAAGATTCTACAAAGGAAACATAATTTAAATTGTAATAAAATGTGTAGATTTATTTAATCATTGAAAAATAAACCAAATTAAATTATTACATAATGATGTCTTTAAAAATACAACCCTGAAATTCATTGATATTTGGTCTCATCTATAATCTAGAACTAGTAACACATAACACATCTTCTTTGTTAACATTCACTATGCTTTATCCTTTTGATAATTTAAAAAAATCATTATATATTCAACAATGTATATTTTAATTCAAGACCACCTGTAATACTCCTGAAGGTCTATTTACATCAGATTTTATCGAATATTAATGGAAAATGTAGAACAATGTTCTTTAGTAAACAACCCATTCATTAACTATAAACCACAAGACACACATATTCATTTCTATAATTGAAAAACACCTTCTTAATTAACATTAAAATCAAGAATCATAGAATTATAAATGGAATATACCATTTAATGGAATAATTGATCCACCTTTTGATGATCCATAATTTATTCTGACAAGGTTGAGTGCACAAAATCCTAAAAAATAGAGGATTTCTATGGTTCTACAACTTCTAGTCCAAAATTCATCAAATCATTAACCAATGTTTCACATTACAATTATCTCATGGTTAATATAGCATTAATTTTTAAAACAAAATATTTCCCCACATTGATTTTTGTCTAGGATTATACTTAATCATGAAATTATAATAACTCATTAGTTCTAGTCTTCTTATATTTCTTGTTTTCAATAATTTTTTATTGAGGATATACTTTAAAATTTTGTGATCAATATTTATTTCACTAATTACTTCATAAAAATGATTGTTGCAAATTTTTAATGAAAAAAACAAACTAATTCCAAATAATGTGTTTAGTAATTCAAAACCTAAAAATTCAACTAATGTGAAGCCTAACCAATTAACTAATCAATCAACATTTGGAAACAACCATGTCATTTAAAGGAAAAATAAAAATAGATGATGAAATTACCATTTCTGGATGGAAGGCCAATACCAAAGAATTCAACAATCTTTATTTCAGTTTCCATGAACAATCATCAAATTCTTTTTTCAATATGAACTTAAATTTCTTTCAGATTTAATAGAGTTAGTGGGCTAGAAAATCACAATACTTTTTCAAAAACTCCTCAGTAGTACCCAGTATTCCATGGAAACTAAAAAATCCATTGATATGTTATGGTATTTTCCATTCTTCTACAAATTTTGTTTTTTCATGATCAATAGTTATTCCATCATTAGAAATAATGTTACTAAAAAATAAAAAAAAATTCAACCAAAATTCACACTTTCAAAATAACCCATATAGATTCTAATCATTTAGATTTTTTAAAACAACCCTCAGATGTCTTTCTTTCTTCTATTGACTTTTATAATATTGTAAGATTTCATCAATAAAAAAACCAAAAAAATATCAATTAAATCACTAAAATTTTATTTTTAACATCCCTAAATAAAATAGGTACATTAAGATATAGAAATAGTGTAACAAGAACATCATGGTGGAAATATCTAGATCGAAATAATGTCATAGAATATTCTACTTCCTTCACATTCAACCAATAGTACCCAAACCACATCTCAACTATAGAAAAATATTGTTCTAACTTGATCTAATCAAACCTATCTTCAATGTGAAGCTAATTATTCATGTTTTAATAGTGATTTTATTTCAATCTCTTTAATAAATGCAACATATCATTTATCCATCATTATTTTTAAAAAATAAAATAGATGAACCCCATGGTGAAGTTATAGGTTAGATGAAACCTACATCTAATAAATAATTCAATTTCTTTATTAACTCTATATGATCCACTTGATCAATATGATAAAGGTGTTTAAAAATATTATTATCATTGGGTACTAAGTCAACAATAAAATATCCCATTCAATTAGGAATATATCATCTAGAATATCATATGGAAAAACATCCATTTTTTCATTTAATTGAGTCTCATCAATAATATGAATATTTTATTTATTTTTAATAATATGGGATCTGTAACCATCACATCCATCTCTAATCAATTTATCAGTTTCGTGGTATGTTATCAAAGAATGAAATCATTGAACACAACTCTCATTTAATTTAAATATATCTTAGTATGATAAACTGAAATCCAATCCATACTAAAAATGATATCAAAAACTACAATGATCTGTTGAAAATGATTTTTAAGGAAGATCATCACATCGATGAAGATATGAAGATTATTATAAAACATTGTTGGATTAATACTTTTACCTAGAGTTTTTAACAAAAGTGATATCATAATTTAATAAAATCATATTCCCAATTTTAATGAATTTTTTTCAGAAGTGAATGAATGAGAATAACATGAACTAAATAATGTATTGGTGAATTTTAAAAACACAGGTTAAATACCTTTAACCCCTTTTTTGAGGACCTAATATCAACTGTAGTATAAGAAGATTACTTTTATTCACTATTTGGTTTCCAATCATGAACATTTCCATCTTTTGAAACTAAATTCAGACATAAATTAGTATAATGAGCCATCTCATTATAGCTAAAGCATCTTACAGTTAGAAAGTTTTGAGTTTCCAAAATCATTGATTCCATATGAATCTTTTGATTTTATTTTTATCCCTTGTGACCATTCTTTCCACATCATTAATACATCAAAACCTTAATAATACTTTTTCAATGGTCCTTTTTCCACACTTACTACAATATTGGAATATGATATTCATAAATAAAAGATAATTTATTTCATGTTTCTCCATCATAAGCCATAATAAACGATTCTTCTATTAATCATCACAAGTCATATAAGAGTTATGAAACTGCATCTGAGCATATTCAAAATGTGAATTGCCTACGCAGACTCAAGGGTAAGCTCCATGGGTGGGAAAAAGACACCACTCCCTCTGAGGGTGATATAAAGGGCTCTATATAGGACATGGATTGCCTAGTGAAATGCCTAGAAGACTCCTAGGATGACAGAAAGTTTGAAGATATTTCCAACATAGAAAATGTCCTGGCAGAAATGCTCCTCAAAAAAGAATTTTTGGTGAGGGAAAGGACAAGGATCAAGTGGATCAGGTAGGGAACAAGAACACTACCTTATATTATGCATGTATCAAGGAATGGAAATGGAGGGTGAATCCAAATATTTTGATGGAGGATTGTACATTCACTTATAACAGAGATGTGGTTGAGGCTATGGCCATGTCCTCCTTACATGAACTCTTTATTGGTCCCAACTTTGGCATGCCCAATGGATACCAAGGGGAGGACAGGGGTTTCATCGATGTGGTTCCCAACAGGATTTCGATCTAGGACAATTCCGTACTTATCTCCATCCTTGAGGACAAGGAAATTTAGGAGTCAATGATGATCCTCAATCATGAAAGAGCTCCTGGCCTCGATGGTTACCTGAGCTCGTTTTACATATCCTCATGGGACATCGTGAAAACAGATTTCATAGCTACTGTTCAGGATTTCTTCTAAGGGGGTCATCTCCCCAGGGTGGCCTGTCCCAAAACCATCCTCTTCCTCCATAAGTTCAAGAATCCTTCCTCAATATCCCATTACAAGCTAGTGAGTTTATGTAACATACCATACAAGATCTTCACCGGCCTTATCAATGCAAGGATGTCTTCCCACATCCCCAGGTGATTGTCCATGGAACATCATGGGTTATTGAAGGGCCGCTCGATCCAGGGGGCCATTTCTCTGGCCCAAGAGATGATTAGGGACATCAATGTCATGTCTCGAGGATCCAACTTGGCCATCATGCTTGGTATGAACAAATCATGGGACCAGATGGAGTGATGTTTTATCAATAAGGTGCTGGTGAGAATGGGGTTCTCTTCGTGGAATATTGACATCATTTTTAGGTGTTTTAGTTCCTATTGGTTGGCGGTAACTTTTATGGGTAAGGATTATGGTTTTTTTCAAGGCCAGCTGTGGCCTGAGGTAGGGGGACCCTCTCTCCCCAAGACTATTCATTATATCATAGGACGTTCTCAACCGACTACTACATAGGGGCACCAACAATGGTGAGGCTCTGGAATATCTTAGATGAATGATGACCCCCTCTGTTTGTCACCTAATGTTTGAGGAGGACTCCATCATCTTCACGAATGGAAGCATGCGGCCCATCAGAAGCCTCAACAGGGTTTTGCAGGAGTACTGCCTTTGGAGCGGGAAAGTTACAAACAAGGCCAAAAGCAATTTCAATATTTCCAAAAGAGGCTCGGCCACCCAGATATATGTGATTAATATCATCCTAGACATGCACAGGGGTAGATTTCCATTATAGTACCTAGGTGCCCCCATTTCCCCAAGAGGGCTACGGGTGGGCGACTTCGATGTTATTATCAATAGGGTTACTGAACAGATTTATAACTAGAATAATTTCTATCTTTCATTCAGGGGTCGGGTAATGCTGGTTATCAGTGTACTCCTCGCTACTCCTGTCCATTCTCTCTCATCTATCAAAGTCCCATATAGTATTATTAACAAGATTGATCAGATTCTGGAAGGCTTTATGTGGTATCCATGTTCGGAAGGAAGGCTGAGCTCAGCTCCATGGAATAGGGTGGCTAGATGGGACTGTGAGGGCGACATCAACATACAACAGCTCAATGATGCCCTCCTATGTGTGCATGAAAAGCTGGCATTGGATGTTTGGGATCAACAGACCCTTTGGAGCACAACCATGCACAGCTCTAATCCTGGGATCAAGGTTTCATCCACTATCTAGGGTTCTCCATTTTTTCATGTCAACTCCCCTCTCATCTCTTCCATGAAACCCCACTCCATGTAGAAATTAGGGAGGGTGAAATTAACTTCTGGAATCATAATTGGGTTGGCAGTGTCCTTAGCTTCCCCGAGTGTCCAACCTTTTTGATTACATTCAAAGAGGCCAGCCTCCATTTGGAGATTATCAACATGACCTTGGAAAAGGACCAGTAGGACATCTTCAACCTCAACGAGCTCCACTCCAAACCAGATAGATGCACTTTCACTCCATATCCCTTTTGGTCTTTTTCTTCAAAAGATTTCCAGCGTATGCTGGACACCCAAGAACAGAGCAATTCATGGGATGAAATTCTCTGGTACAATTGTATCCCTATCAAAATCAATTTTCTCAACTGGAGGCTGCTTCACAGGGCCACTCCACTGATGAAAGCATCATGTGGTGTGGTGTCTCATTGTCTTCGTGGTGCCATTGTTTCTCGGTCCACCATGAGGAGAGCGCGGTACACCTTTTCATTGAAGGAGACTGGGCCAGAGTGGTGTGGCAGAGTTTTGGGGAATTCAAAGGCATCCAGGATAGTCGCATGGTGGACTAGAAATTTCTTGATAAGTTTTCCAATGGAGCAGGGTAGAGAGGCTAAGAGAAAATGGCATGATCTGTGGTTCTTCACGCAGGGTGCTGGTCAATTTGGCAAGCAAGGAATAAGGCCAGGCATAAAGGTATTACTATCTCTGTCTAGGTAATCATCTATCGAACTGTGTTCCTTATACATGATATGGTCCAATCTTATGAGAGATAGAAGGAGTCACCCTCCCTTCAAAATATTCACGCCTGCAGTAATTCCAATTCTTCGGGAAATATGATGAATAGAGGTAATTGTGTTTGCTAGTCACTTCCCAATAGTGGTATTAAACTCAATACAGATGGGTCATGCAAGATGGGGATGATTCGTGGAGGATGGGAGGTTCGCAACTCCTTGGGGTCAGTCATCATGGAGTTCTCCGCTCGTCTGGGGCATAGATCATCAATCCAGGTGAAAGCCAAGGCGATGCTTTTTGGGCTCCTCTTATGCAGTCCAAAAGAGATCTTACTAACTACGGTTGAAACTAATCCCCAAATTCTTAAAAACTCCAAGCAAGGCTGCGACAATATCCCTTGGTCTATCTTTTACATCATTAAGAAGTGCAAAGGCATGATTAGAAGCAAAATAAGTGTGCACCATACTTAGAGCACGGGGAACAATGTCATGGACCATCTAGATTCTATTGATGTTCCCAGTCTAGATCCCATTTTCATCCATACTATGATTTCCATGAATCCAGAGGGGGTTAACCTCATCAGAGGGGATTCCCTTGGCCTCCATTAATTTCGGAATCCTTAGGCCTCTGGGTTGGTTTTTCGGTTTTCCCTTATTCTTTTTCTTTTGTCTCTTGAATAAAAATTTACATGATTATGGTTATTTATCCAAATCTATTCATATTCATGTATTTAATCCTGAGTAAAAATGATTGATTTTTCGATCAGTTTCCCAAATTAAATCCATCACATTCTTATCCAATCATGTGAATTTTCCTTTATATGAAACAACAATGTATTATTTTTTGGTGTCAATTATAGAAATTATTCTTCCATCAAAATTACAAAAAACATAGGGAAATATTTTACAGTGAATGGTCTCATGAATATTTCCCATTAATTGGAATTAAAATCATGATAATTATAGTAATTTAACCATATACCCCAATAGATTATCTTTAACATAAAAATAATAAAAAATGGTTACTATTTGACATTCTAAAAAATCAATGAAATCAAATAAAATTTCAAGAAAATTGATCCTTAATATTGATACCACTGGTTTAGTTGATCCTATGAATGATAAGTGACAATTCAAGATCAAATTATCCACATAATTCAAGTTCGTTTTGGGTAGATCTCGTACCTCTCATGAATGGACACTAAAACAATTTACCACCAAATGAGCTATTACTATGAAATAATATTCTATTATAATTCTAACTATCTCATGATGCTGGTTTGGAAGGATATCTTTATCTCAGTTACCCCCTACTACTCCATCCATGATTCCTCTATAACATTTTGACTTCGCATTAAGGTAAAATATTAAAGGGGATGTTATTAACATTACCATAAACTCTAACATTATATTAATTGAATTTTGATACCAAATACAATGACTCTGCCTTAATACTTACATAGTCTTTAGTATTCATCAATAATTTACATTATTTATAATTGAGAATCATTTCAGGTTTAGATTATTTGAGATTTAGACAATATCTAACAGATAAAAAATCCTATAATACAATGTAGACACATACAAAATGTATCCCTTTCTCAACCATATAAAATGTTTAAAAATTAACTCAAGATCAATTTTAGGAAAAAACATCATCAATTTTGACTTTAACTCTAAAAATACCTTAGTCATAATGAAATGAGAAGAATAATTTATAAAAACTTGTGATGAGAATAAATAATCTCAGTAAGTAATATAAATATAACTAAACCATTATTCTATTGATAAACATTAAGACTCATAAAAAACTTTAATTGAAAACATAACAATCATCCAAACAAGGGACTTATTATTCATTAACAAATATAATATATGTTACCTTATCTGGAAAAAAATATATTCTTAAAAACCATATTAAAACATGGAAAATTTACTTGGGTACCTTGAAAAATCATCACATTGAACCTGTTTAGGTCCCTTATAGATTAGAAAAACCATACAACCAACTTCCAATTTAATTTTTTGGATAATATAATCATTAACCAATGTATTAGAGCACTTTATTTGTGTACCAATTATTTATTCTATAACTGGATCACCTAGTCATATATGGGTGAACATATCATTTATAATGTGCAAGAACCACAATATTAAATAAATGATTTCATTGTTTTAAAAACTCATTTAAACTCGAATGTAAATCATTATTAGAGATTTAAATTATTTTTATTTCAAAAACAAATTTTTAATACAAAATAAGCCATTATTTATGAAAATTCATTTTCAATAAATAAATTTAAATAGGGTTTTTATTTTATGAAAACATGAAATCTTACAATAGAATCTAAAAATAAAATAATGGTAATGGTGGAGTAAAATTCATTGTGTCAATGTACAAAAATAAAAGAACATTCATATTTTTGAATAATAAAATGTTCCATAAAAAACCAAAAAGATTCCATTTTTTTATAAAATTCATAATATAAAAAAATATTATTTTATAACACTATTATAAAAGTATTCATATATAATAATAACAAAAATAATATCATGGAGAAAAAGATCTGAGAATTAAATAATAAAGCATTCAAAGTGTCCCACACCATATTCAATGTTTAAATTATAATCTCCATGAAAGGTTTAAATTATAATAAAAACCAAATAACATTATAATTTGTAAAATATGGATATATAATGTCATGGTGGATATAAATACACCTCATAAAATAATAATGATTCTTATCTTCTAGAAATTCAACAATAATATGACATGAAGACAAAAGCCATTACCTTTAGTCTTATTTGTCAGGTGTGAAATTATAAAAATGAATAAAAAACATATATAAAATATTTAAATGATTCAAAATAAATTCATTCTTATCATGTATTTTATTTCAATTTTTATACTTTTGTAAACAAATACTTAAAAAATTTAGTTTTCATGAGGTGTTTGGACAATATTTTCTTTATGATTCAAAATCAACTTTGTTGTGTCATATATAGTCATATGGGTAATATATAAACATATAAAAATAATTATTATAAAATAATTATCATATATAAATATAAATTATACTTTTTAAATCACTGGTAAATTATTTTGTTGAAAAATTGACAAATGTTGTAATCTTGGAGAGGATAGGTTGTACATCCACATGAGTAACGATCCAATTTTTTAATTATCTTTATGGGAAGAATTTATGTCAAATTTATCATTACAGAATTTTCACTATATCATAAATATAATATTAATTTGTCATATATTATTATTTATAATTTTCAACTGATTTAAAAAGAATAACATCATATTGAGGATGAGGCAGTCTACATGTCCATGATAAATGCTTTCACTTTTCATTATGTGAAAGGGTAATTAAAAAAATGATATATTATATTTCTATAAAAATAATTATTTCATTAATATAATTTATATGTTATTTATGTCACATATTATTAATTAATCCCGTCATAATAAATTCCATGAAATTTTTGAATGTATCATGTCCCTTTGAGGAGGTGGTAGTCCACCCACCCAGAAACGATGTTATTGTATTTACACAAAATGAAAAGCATGGATATATTCATTATATTGAAATTAAATTTGTATTAACAAAACTAGAAAATAATTAATATCATATAGAAATTTTTAGCATTATAATGACCAACCATTCTCGGTTGTTAGTTAAACAAATGACTGACATCATTTCACGAGGCTGTAGTTCACCGTACACGGATGCAAATTTGATTACAAATTTGATGGAAGTATATATTGTTGTAGTTTGAAAACATAACATAATAAATATAAATATAGTATGGATACATATTTTATTATATAATAATTTAATAATAAGAAATTAATGTGTGGAGGGAGGAATAAATCAAAAATCCAAATTGAATAATTTCATGTCATTTTCAAGTAACACATTTTGGATTGAACCACTGGGATTCTGTTGAAAGATTTCATGTTGGATTGTAATATAGATGTATAGGTATATTATATGGAACAATACAAGAGGGGGTGGAATATAGGTTAAAAATATATGTATTTAAATAGTAAAGAAATGACATAGTTTAAGAGATCATAATCTAAAACAATTCAAAATATATACAATAGGCCGTATCGGTCCTGGATCCGATCGTAATAATGAGATATGATGTAATACTATAATTAATGTAAATAATTCTATTTCAAATTACTATAATGATAAATGTAATACAAATGGAAATGATTCTACCATAGAGCATATAGAATCGACTAATACAATATATAATGAAATAATCATAATTAAAATAATTACAATTAAAATGAATATGAAAAGAAAGTGGAATTGATAAAATTCTTTTTATTATACAAATAGAACCAGAAATGTAAAATTATTACAATTATATTATCCCAATGAGAATGATATCCTTTTTCCTAGGATTGATGGACTCTCTCACCACCACCTTGGTAATCTCACAATATGATGATCCGATCGACTGTCTTCTTATCCACACAAGTCCTCAATTAAGAAGGTAATCGACACCTATGTCCATCATGCAATTGAAGGACCATTATACAATGATCGACAGCATGTATTCCGATCCTGAGAATCCCTTGATCAATATCATAATGATCTGTCACAAAAAGAAGAAACAAAGTAGTTAAAGAAATTCAAGAACATGGAAGAAGTTGTTCACTTCTTGTATCATCAGGGCCTTCACATGAAGCATGAGAGAAGTGCGCTTCTGATGCTTTCTTTGGGGAGTGCGTATCTGTCTGTGGAGGACGCGCAACTGTTTCCCCGCATTACCACTTCTTAATAGTGGGTGATACTTGTTAATTATTTAGGGACGTTTTCTCCTTGATAGTAACAATATGATTGGATGTCAGTTCATCCTTCTGTGGATTCCTCCTCAGAACTCGTTGCCTAGTCTGGTTCTCACTTATAGATTATGTCATGGTTCGTGAATCTCTTTAATGGTGTTGTTTCTTTAATGATGCCGGTTAATTACACTACTATAGTTAGGACATTCCTTGGGGTCTTGACATGGTAGCAACCTTCAATTAGAGTAGATGAAAACATCAGGAATATCGGGGAATATCTGGATGCATGGACATTGGGAATCTATATATTTTCTCATAAGAGGTTATATTAAGGGTGAAAAAATATAAGAATATCATGTTAGTCATGGGGTATCGTATGCTGGAATCATGTATATGCTATTTTTCTTTATATTCCGATGATTATCAGGGGGTATTCTATGAGTTTAACGTCTAACAGAGATGGTTACACCAAAGTTGTGTCTTCTGAGGTTTTCCTCAGGCATCTCATGTTTAAAACGAGGTAGGCCACATGTTTACCATCTTGTGGAGACAGAATGAGGGTGATCGAAACGTCCCATAGATTCTGATCAGATTGGAAAATCCCTAGGATGGAGATCAAGGAGTGCTTACCTGGTAGATTGATCAGAACACTCAATTAGAGAAAACCCAGTATGGTGTGTCCCATAAAGGAATGATGTCACACCATGAAGGCTGATCTGTATAACATTGATGGTGGATCAGAACGTGTGATTCCCAGATTAGCGGAATGCCAAGGTTTACCATTGGTTTGGATTTCACTTCAAGGAGGTTTCCTATGTACACTATGTACACGATAGGGATCAAAACCCACATAGTTTGAAGGGGTGATGAATCGAGGTGTAGAAAAAAGGAAAACAACACATATACATGATATAATGGTGCTTACGCATGGTTTGCGGCCGAAGTACCGCTAAGAGCAGTGAGGAGGTGGATGACATGATCCCACAGGGATGTGATGGCCCTAGTAAGAATTAGGATGGATGATGGAGAGTTAAATGAAGTGGATATAGAATGAGATGGAACTGACGTGAGGTCGACAGTGATATTGAGCAAGAGAATTGAAAAGACTTCCTACCTATCCTCATTGCATGGAATCAATGTCTGTGTAGTTAGGTAGGATGATGGGACACCTGAGGAGGCAACCCGTGATAATGGACACATGGATGTGATCCTGGGGAAATAGAGCCAACAGGTTGGGGAATGATTATCCCAAAACACATGGGATCGGGGATACATTAGGATGAGTCATGAGTGAAGGGATTGAACCCCATAGAGGCTTCCTATGTATCCTCGTGGCAGTGAATCAATGTCCATGTAGTTCATCTGAAGACATATTACCATCGATTGGAGACATCAAAGTCTAAACGTCGATTGGGGGACTTAAACGGTATACAACAGAATGAGATTGAAAATGGATTACCGTTGAATGGGGTTGACAATGGATTATCGCTGAATGTGGTTAACAATAGATTACAGTTGAATAATGGATAGTTTAGTGTCATGCGGGACATAAAGGGGCATACAGTTTAATGTCATGCGTGAAAGGCATACACCGACATTGAGTGGTCAGGATTGATGGGAATTGGGAATGAAACTCAGGGAGGACTACTACTTACCTTGCCATGATAAGGATCAAAGTCTGGGTAGTTCAAGATGGTTGGAACTAACATGAAGGGGGTCGAAACGAATGGTTGATGGGACTGAACCTCAGGGTGGTGTCCTTCATACCTTGGGTTGGCAAAGATCCAAGTACATGTATTTCAATAAGTATGTGTTGAGCGAACATGAAGGGATTCAGTGCCAATGGATGTTATAACATGAAAAATAGGGAGGCTTCCTACGTACATTTTCATGGAAACGATCAATGAAAACATAGATCAGATGGTCTACGACTTATATTCTATGCTTTCCATAGAGGATGTCATGGTCGATGCTTATTACTCTATGACCACATTAGTCATGATCGGTGTGTGAAACATGAGTCAGCAAGGACTAGATGATCACTACACAAAGGTGCATCCACAAAGGGTGATGAATGGTGATTATGCGAGGAAGTTGCCCGGGTTCCACTAAGGAGTGGCAATGATGGTTGGGGCTTACGCATGGATGCTACCTCGGTGCCTCTATGGAGAAAAATTTGAGTATGTGGCAGCAGAAAGGAAGCTATTTGGGTGTTTTTAAAGAGAGTTAATGGTTGATAGGTCATGCGCATTGGAGCAGTTCGGTTGCTACTAAGGAGTGGTAGATGGTGGATGCGGCATACAAATGGGAAGTTCCCAGGTGGCTTCCTCATGTAGGGTCGGGAGAGAATCTCAATTATCTAGTGGAATGAGGAACATAATTGAGGCATACAATTATTCACTAGTGAAAAAGAGGGATAACACCAAGGGCATAGGAATCAGTCTGAAAAAAGGGAGATGAAAAGTGTGAATCACATTCCCAACACTCAAAATGTGGTGAGGATGGAGTGACGATGGGCGATAACTATTGACCGTGTTCGAAACACAGCATCCATATCATGTTAGCCTGAAATGGGATCAATCAAATGAGGGTCAACTGTTGACCATGTTCGAAATAATGGACCTGACATGAACTGTCATCCAATGTCTTCTGGGGCATTGGCCTAGAATGGTTGGTGAGCCGATTTGGCATGGGACCTGGCCATTAAGGGGGCCATTCAGACATGGAAGATGATAAAGAACATAATGAAGTACACACAAAGCATTAAATGGGGTGATCGAATGTTTTAATGGATTCCAATGCTCTAGAAAGTATTCCATAGTAATCATGTAATGGGGTATCTTATACTTTTCACATCAGCCATCTCTTATTTGGAATAAGAGGCATATTATTATTAAATGATAGGACATGCTACATTTCAAATTCATGTATAGAAGACTCTTGGCATCTTATTCATGGATCATAAGGCATATCTTTTTTGGATTATGAGGAATCCTATATTTTTCACATAAGGAGTATTACAGTTTATAGTCATGTAGAGAATACTATTAGCATATTATTCTTGGAGCATAATGAATCTTTGTTTGGAGTAAGAGGCATCCAATATTTGTCACATAGGGAGTACAAAAATTTATTGTCATGTAGAGAGGACTGTTGGAATCTTATTCTTGGAAAATAAGGCATCTTTTGTTTACAGTAAGAGGTATCGTATTTTTGTAACATAGGGTGTACTACAGTTTAGAGTAATGTAGAAAGGATTTATGGCATCTTATGCATGGAGCATATGACATCTCTTGTTTTGATTTTGAGGTATCCTATGTTTGTCACATAGGGTGTGCTATAGTTTATAGTCATGTAGAGGGGAGTGTTGGAATCTTATTCATGGAGAATAATGATTCTCTTGTTTGGAGAAAGGGTCATACTATATTTTCAACATAGGGTTCACTATAGTTAATATAGATTTAGATTGGACTATTGGAATCTTATTCTTGGTGCACATGGAATTATAGTTTGGAGCAAGATGTTTCAAATATTTGCAACATAGGGTGCACTGTAGTTTATAGACATGTAGAGATGACTATTGGAATCTTATGCTTGGAGCATGAGTAAAATATTGTTTAGAGAAAGAGAAATCCTATATTTAAAATATAGTGTGAACTACTATTTATAGTCACGTTGAGAAGACAATTAGGCATAAGGTGCATAGAAGTTGCTAATATTGGGACTCAGGAAATATAGGATCTTTCTGGTTCAACCTGGAATATGATCCAAGTGGGGGCGTAGCCCCCATAGTATAGACTGGTGGGTGAGAAGGTTGGATCTTAACAATAGATAGGTCTTTGCGGTGTAGCTTCATAGATGAAAGGGGATTGCGGAACAAGCGGTCTTACGAAGCAGCTTCGCTATCGAAAGCTGCTTGCAGAGCACAGACTCAGGGAGTATAGGGGCTCAGGGAGCCAAGCAGTTTGAAGGGGAAAAGGGGCTTGTGGTTCAAATAATATCGCAAAGAAAATATTATCATTGAGAAAATCATATCGTGTAATAATGCTTCTCTTGGAGCAAACCTCTCACAGAGCAAAGAAACTTGCAGAGCAATGCTTCTCGTGGTGGACTTTGCGAATAGAATCATATTGCAGTGCCCTAGGGCTATGAGAAATGGGAGATTGGATGGCCATGGGGTGGTATTATTGTGAATATGAATGGGGGTGATCCTGATATTTATAGGTGATGGAGGTCGACACCATGCACCGCGAAGCACAAATGCACATCGTGAAGCACAAATGAGTGTCGTGATTAAAATTGCCCTCCGCAATTAGAGGGAGTCCCTCACAATTCATGTAATCAAGGAGGGGACCATCATCGAGCATCGCAGAACTTTTGGAGGCTCCAGTCAAATTCCCTCATGTTCGTCATGACCATGTATTCAACCGTAATCGAGCTTTTCGGCACTCACTAAGGCTCTTGTCATGTTATTCTTCTCCTCGATCGTGAAAGGATCTTCACGAATGGGCTCTGAAAACCGGTTTTACGTCCGTACTTAAAATTTATATAACTCATATTCTATAACTCTGTATGGGCCCTACGACCTATAAAATCGAAGCTTGCGAACTGGGATAGGACCTTGAATCATGTATAGAAACATTTTTAAAATTGTGTGGACGCGTTTTCTAGTGCCAAAAAAGTCTTAGCATCTCTCTCTAGAACATTATAGAAGAAAAATTTATGTATTATAGTTTTAATGATCATTTATTTATAGGCTTTAGGTTCCAACCATAATATTTTTTCCAACGGTCATATTTCATCATAAAACACAAAGGGACTTAAACCCCTGGCATTACAACAGTAAAAAAACAGAATACATGACATTGTGTTGATTGGTAAATAATCAACTCAATGACATCACTTTGTTAGATATTAGTAATAAAAAATTATAATATAATAAATATGAGATACATGTAATAGATATTGATGTTCAGATATGAGTGTAATGCATTTTATTAGTGCAATGTGTAACTTATTTAATAGGATCATCACGATAACAATGCATATCGATTACAAATTATAACCATGTAATGATTCATAACATGGTTATGATGAATGATATTTAATCTGGCTATAGTTCTTGAATACAATACATAATAAGAGTATGATATATATTCTAGTGATGATGAATAACCTGGTTATGATAAAATGATTATCATACATGATTACAATTCAGTACTTAACCTGGTATTGATGTATAAATAAGATGTGTTACATCACATAGTTATGATGCATATTTATGATGGGGTACATAACCTGGTTATGATTTTTGATTATAATTCAATACCAAACTAGGTTATTATTTCTGGTTATAATGCAATTCATAATTTGGTTATGATTCTAAAATAGCATATAAAATAATGTTTATGGACAAAAAATACAACTTCCATATGGATACATCAAACATGAAAAACAAATTGAGTGATTAATATTGTTAAAACAACATACTTGATAAAAATATATGTTTTTATGATATGTGTGATTTGTGATTTCCAAAAAAATTATTAATGGGAAAGTAGAAACTTGTTTTGACTCAATAATATCCCTCTTTTGTGAAAGCACCAAAAGACAAATAGGTTAACAAATAATAGACTCATCATAGCCTGAGTTTAATAACTCTATTGAATATGACTAATTACACCATAAGAATAGAAAATTTACAAGGGATCGTATTATCGTTAATTTTTCATGTGACATCTCTCCATAAAAGATACATTCATAAAAAATTAGTTTCAAATCCATTTTCCCCCATGTTTATTTTCAAAAAGAATACAGGAAATAATTTTTATCCTTCAAAAATTTAGAGAAACAGAGTACAAAATAATAAACGTAACTTGAAACAAAAGTTTTTAACAAAAAGAGTTCTACCATCATTCTATTCCATGTTGTTTTTTCAAATGATTAAACAATGAGTGTTTAATCTTTTGGAACTCTTTTCTATCCTCCCGGAGCTTTTCCAGAGCTTCTTGCTGACGATTTAAATTCTCTTCCTATTCAGAAATAATCTTTTCTTACTTCTGGAGCTGATCTTTCTAATGCATATTAGTAGCTTCTTAAGCATTAAATCATGCATTTTAGTTATTGAAATCATCCAACCTAATTTAATAGGATTTTCCTAAGATATAAACTCTATTCAAGGGTAAAAAAAACTCATTAATCTTTTATTTAATCATTTCCTTTATACTATCATTATCTTTTGAGGCGGCTTCTTTTGAGGTACTAGGTCATTGAAATTCTGTAAACATTTCATTTAAATCATCAATCAACATAATAGAGAGAGAGTTGAGTTTTGTAACCCAAATTACCAATTCTTCCCTATTATCCATATGATTCAGTAGGATTTCATCAACGTTATATGCCCACTTTAGAAAATTATTGCAATCCTTACTATGCTCATTATAAAATTCCTAGAAAATATTGAAATTAGATTCAAGACTTAGAAAAACATCCATAAAAACATTGACATAATCCTTTCTATAATTATGGGTATTAGAAATATTTTCCAACCTAGTTTGGACTTATGGAATAAAAGGTAACATCTTTTCCAATCTATTCAAGTCATGTTTAATGTACATAAACACTTTCATAATGATTTTACTTTCCGAATCTGTGTTCTTAGTGAAATGTTAAAGATCACTAGAATGATTCTTAAAGATGATTACTTGAGCTGAATGATTCTGGTTTTTATCAGATTCCTCCTCTTCCCCTTCTTGTTCTTATTCTTTTATTAGAAAACAAAATGACTCTCTCTGAAGAAACCTTTGGAGATACTCTCTTGGAGGGATGAGGATCATGAGACGGATAAAAATATATGGTGCTTCTGATGACTCTGTGGTATGAATTTTCATGTCTATATCTTCTTTTTCATCATATTTTATTTATTAATGTCTCTATTTTTCATGATAATGGATATATTTTCCTTATTCTTATTCTTCATATTCATATTCTAATTATTCATTAGAAAGAGATTGTGTATCCAATTGTTTCGAAACTTGTTTCTTTTTTCCATTCCCTATTGAAACCGATTGAGTTTTACCAGATGGCTTCCTTATTTGAATACATTATTTTATTTGTTGATATATTCATATAAGGATATCAATTTCAATACCATTATCCTTTCTTTTCATCAATATCTTCTTTCTCTCTTCTTCATTCAATGTCTCTTTAGACCCTACATTTAAAGCCAAAGCTTCATCCGGATCCAATCCAAACTGAGGGTCCCCTTATTTCCTTTATTTCATTTTCTTCCTCCATTCAGAAGCAAACTCATCTAATAAAACCTTCTGTTTCATTGATGATTTTGTATTATTATCATTTACATCAATTACTTTGTTAGAAGATTATTTGGTTAGATTAGAAGGTTTATCACTACTTTCAATATCTTCATTTTCATTCTTCGCATTCAAATCATTCTCAAACTTATTCAATTCAGAATTAAAATGTAATTTGATCCTCTTTATCATATCCAAAATAATTAAGAATTCTTTTAGTAATGTCAGATCATAATTAATTGAAATATTTCACAAACCCATGAACTCTTTCAGAAACTTTCTAATAATGGTGGGAAACATGATTAGCCAAGATTTTATACCACAAGAATTGTATTTCTTAATAGTTTTTAAAATAAACCCATAAGGTTAAACTTACTCATGTTCACCAATTAGTCATGCACATAAACATTTGAAACATTCAAATATTTCTTATTACCATTTCTTGGAACCAAAAACTCTTGTATCCAAAGGGCTATAAGTCTATTATCTCCTGATAAATGTCTCACTTTTCTTTTGTCCCCCGTAATTTCAAAAATGGTTTATTCTGATCTAGACCAATCTAAGGATCCATTAGCTTTTGGTAACTTAGGAAAAGGACTTAATTCAACTCCCTCAAATATAACATCTTGAAATGAAGATTCTTGTTTTGAAGTGGTTTTATAAGTCTTGGCATACATCATAAAAGAAATCATAAGATCATTGTATATATCTACTAATTCGTAAAATTGTTACACTTCATCATGATAAGAATGATCCTGGTATGAACATGGTCTTTTCACACAAATGGTTTCCCAACCTTGAAAAGATATAATTATTTTCAAAGATTAATCAAAAGACTCAGAAATATATCAACAGATAATCCTTTCACCATGGAAGGTCATGGAAGAGAAATCCAATGGAGGAATTTATTAAGGAGAAGATGTAGTAGACTTAGTTATGAAATACATACTCACAGCATAGTGTACCAGTTGTTATGAAATCTAAGAAGATATCTGATTATGAAAACAATGCTAAGAATAGATAGAAATTTGGTGAGTATTTATAGATCAGCTTGTCTTAGTACCAAACACTTATGAAATCTATGTGGGATAGATTATTTTAAAGTTAAATTATGGTCATGTTTAGATCTAAGAGGTAAAATGGTCAAGAATGTTTTCAAACTATTGAGATTTTCATTTAAAGAAAATCTTATTCAAGGAAAAACTGATTCAAAGTAAAAGAATGTAATGATAGAAAAACATTAAGACATCCAAATTAAGGATTTAGAAAATATAACTGCAAGAGTAATATGATAGATATAATGTTTTAAGTATATTGTTCTTATAAAAATATAACAAACAAAAAACTGATAAAGAATATAAATCCAATAAAATCAAATAGCCTAGTACCGATTATTTAGAATAGAAAAAATAATCCACAACGATAGTCTATTACCATTATCAAACTTTCAGTACTGATATGGTAATCCAATACTGATTGTTAAATATTGATAAGGTAATTCAATATCAATTGTTTAGAAATGATTATATAATTCAATACAAATAGTCTAAATCTAGTACCAAATTTTTTAAAACTAAAACATAATACTCATATAAACATAAAATTGATTAAATTTAGAAACCTATAAAAGAGAACAAAAGGTTAAAAACAATTAACTGTAAAACAAAATGTGAAACCGATAAACTGTAAACCAAAAAGTGAAATCGATAATCTTTAAAAGAAAATGTGATACTTTTTTACTGTAAAACAAAAAGTAAAACTAAATGTATTATCCTCATTTGGAAAAGTGTGTCACAATGTATGTGTATGGATTAACTATGAAATAGATATGATGATTACATTAAATTTATCTTTCATAGTTTATGTTTAATGTATTAAAATATATCAGAAGATATTGGTAATGTAATAATTTCATTATGTTGTTCTTGTTTTCTGATCAATTGTTAAATAATATCTATTTTTTATATGCGATCCCTAAAAAATTGATGCCTAATATCTATGTGTCTCATGTGAGTGATGCCCATGTATTTTAATAAGTGAAATTTCATTTGTATTGTAACATAGTATTTATGTTTTTGTGAAACTCATGACATAGTCAGTGAGTGTGTGTTGCAACCACCACACTTGACCATAAAAACTTCCTACTTCCACATATTATACATCATCAGTGTTGAGTGCTAGTGAGTGTTGTTTTTGGAATGACCAAGAAACCAAAGAATCTCCTAAAAAATTACATGTTCTTAATGTACTCTTTTTATCCATTATACATTCACCAAAGTCAGCATCTAAAAAACCCTTCAAAATAAAATCATTTTCAAATGAAATGAATAGTCCTAAATCCATAGTTCCCATTAAGTAGTGAAAAATTATTTTCACAGCTTTTAAATTATATTGTTTTGGATTAGATTGGTGACTGGAAAAAATTCATACAAAAAACATTATGTCTAAATGACTTTTCATTATGTATAACAAACACTCTATAATACCTCTAAAAACTGTTTGATCTACTATTTTACCATCTTCATTATGATCATGTATATTTGAGGTATGAATTTGAGTACTAATACTTTTAGTATTTTCATATCCATACCCTTTGAGTAGGTATTTGATATAATTATTATGGGATAAATTGGTGAATTATAATGTTTGAGATATTTGAAAACCTAAAAAGAATGTTAACTCACCCATCATACTCATTTAAAACTCATATTTCATTAGATTCAAAATAGATTAAGTTATGGATTACTGAGTTGGGCCAAATATAATGTCATAAACATATATCTTAACAATATAAACATTTTGTATTTCCATTCTTATAAAAAGAGTTGTGTCATAATTAACTTATATATTGTTTTGTAAAATAAATCTTCTGAGTCTACCATACCATGCTCTTGGGGCTTTTTTTAGGCCATTGAATGATTTGGTATGTTTAAAAACATGATTATGATGTAATGGAACTACATAACCTAGGGTATGATCAAAAAAATATTGTTCTTGGACAAAAAGAAGTATATAAGATGATTTTACATCCATTTAAAAAAAATTAAATTGATGTTTTCGAAAATGGCTAAAAAACATTGAATAGATTCATGTCTAGAAATCCGAGCATCAGTTTTATAAAAGTCTATTATCTCTTATTTATTGTATCCTTTAGCATCATTTTTATCATTATTTCTATTTATGACTCAATTTTCATCACATTTGTTTTTGAAAACCCATTTCACACCAAATAAATTTGTTTCTTTGGGTCTTTCAACCAAGGTACACACATGATTCTTCTCAAATTATTTTAGATCATCATGCATTACCTTAATCTAATCTTCATTGCAAATGTATTCATTTGATGATTTAGGATAAAATTGAGAAAGAAAGGAAAGATTTTATATTTCATTTGTTAAGGAATTTTTTTTCATTTTAGGTTTATTTACATCTACAATGATTTTATCCTAGGGATGATTCTTAAGAAACAAATGTATTGTGTTTTGTAAAACCATTTCAGAAACATATGATAAAAATTATTATGGGGAAGATGTTTCAAAAACATCACCTTGAAGATTTATCTTTTTAGAATAGTCTTAATTCAATTATTGATAATTATTTTTTTAAAATACATTAGTTGATACAGTTAAAGATTGTTTAAAAACAAATGTTCTAGTTTTATCAAATTTGACAGGGACTGTTTCTTCAACAGTTAAATTGTTTTTATTAAAATGCATATAATTCATAGAAGATGTGGAATAATATATAACGATTCCTTCATCAAATTTGGGAGAAAATTCTATAAATTTTCATTTGTATTCAACATGAACACAATTCATCCTGACACTATAAAGTATGGAACAATATGTTTTCATCTAGTCTACAATTCATAAAGTGTTTTACTTAGAAATAGTCTAGTTAAAACCTGATTTACAATATAACATGAAGTACTAACAACTTCATCCAAGAAATGCTTTGCAATTTATAATTCAATAAACATAGTTATTGTCAATTCATGAAGAATATGTTTTATTCTATCAAAAACACCATTTTACTAAGGGGTTCTTAGAGGGGAAAAGTTGTGAGCAATACCTTTCTTACAATAAAAGTATTCAAAATATGAATTCTGAATGTCTCAACCATGATAACTATGTATTTTTATATGTGGTAGGTTTCACTCATTTTTAACTTGGGTTCTAAATAATTTTAAATAGAAAAAGGCTTCATATTTCATATCTTGAAAATAGACCAATGTAAATCGAGTATAGTGATCAACTAAACAAAATACATAGTACATGCCTCTGATGTTTCTAGTTTGGGTTTTACTAAAGAGATCCATGTGTATTAACTATAATTCATTAGAATTTGAGTCTTTATTGATTGATTTTAAGCTAGTTTTATGTTTCTTTCTATTTTGAAAATGGTCACAAACCATTGAAGAATAAAACCAACGATCTGATATATCTATATCAAGTCTTTTCATTTAATTATTACAAATGTTTCTTAGGTTTTAGTTTTCTAAAATTCTATTCCATAACCAATATTTGTATTACACTTCACTTAAGAAGTGAATGTCTCGGCTCCAAAGGTCTTCTAAGATGATTGTGTATAAATTCTCATACCAATGGGTAGAATAATGAATTCATCTATGGAATTTTGAACTAAACATTTATAATTCATAAAATTCACAAGGTTACCTTCATCACATAAATAACTTGTTCATATAAGGTTATTCTTGAGAACTTTTACCATCAAAACATTCGAAATTAAAACTTTTCATAAAATAAATATATTATCAATACCAATGATTTTTCCCTGAGCATTATCTAAGAAGGTCACTCTTCCACCATTCATTTCAATAACATTTTCAATGAAATCTATGTTACCTATCATGTTTCGAGAAAAACCACTATCTATGTACCAAATGTTCTTATTTTTTGTACGCATATTATTTTCTTGAAAATTAATCAATTAGTTTTTCATAATCTATGATTTTTATGATCAAAAAATGCGAGATAAAAGAATTTTGGGAATATACATTTGTTTCTCAAATATGTATTTTTGAAATATTAAATATTAGGCATTATTATGATAAAAAAATATTCTAATGTCCAAAAAATTAACAGTTCGTACAAAATTGGTCACTTTTAGGAACAAAATAGTTATTACTAAAAATAGTTTTTGAGTGACTATATCCAAATCCATAGGTATTCCACAAACGATAAATTTGGGAATACATCTTATCAATGTTGTACATACCACATTTAATGTTTGATAAAAATTTCATAGGAGAAATGATTTCATATATTAGTCTATTTACAAAATTATCTTTCTCATAAGAAATTGTTTTGGAATTATTTTTGGTTTTGAAATTTTTTTCATTAAAACAATTTCATCAAAGTCTATAGAATATTTATCCTTCTCAAAAAAAACTTCCTCATGATTCTTTGAAATATTTTCAAAATAAAGAGTTTTATGATCATGATCTTCTAAAAAATTTGATACTTACTTTTTAATAATAGATATTCTAGAATTTTCCTTATCATGCTTTTTCATGAGTTTTGAATTTTCATTCTCATGTAAATTAAAAAATCTTGATACATGTTCAAAAGATTGTAAATTTTCTTTTGCTATGAAATATTCTTCATTTATTGAGTAAGACTTTATCTCATCAGGATAATTTTCATTTAAAGAAACATTTTTATGGGATTAATAAATGTGTTCCTTTTTCATGTAGCAATGATTTTAAATTGGTAGTCCGGCTACATGTCCTATATTTCTATGATCGGAAGATTTGTAATATGAGTATTTTTTTAATGAAACACCACCAATTTCACCCCATGTATCATTTTACTTCAAAAAATTCTTTTTCATTGACCTGAAATACTATTTCTTGATTCTTTTAGAATGTGTATTCTAACTTTGATTTCTTTTTAGTAAAGAACAATCTGGTCTAATATGACCTACTCTTTTGAATTCATAACAAGTTACCTCTGAATCTTTCATTTAGTTTCTATGTTCCTTTTTCAATTTATATTTAAAGTATTTCTTTCCAATAATCATAATCATCTATTTATCATGATTGGCTAACTGATTATCTTAGAGATCACTATCACTTGATTATGATATAACAATATCTGTTTTAGAATTGAATCATGTTATCAATTCTGGTGTCTTATCTTTATTAATAGTAAAATAATAATAACCGTTACCATTGTTTTTCATATTTAAATTACCATCTCTTTTCATTCTTGTACCATATTGAAGAACAATTCCAAATAACTCATGAAGAGTAATTTGAGTAACATTCATGTTTTCTTCTATTGGTGTTCTTTTTTATTCCCAGTCATTAGGAATAATATCAATAATCTAGAACTGAAGTTATTCATCAAAAAGATCCTTCTCACCCATATATTGTAGACTGTTGATGAATATCGTAATCTTTTGATTCACAATGATTACTAGTTCTCCATAAGTGAAAATAATCCCACAATATTCTGCTGGATGCATTGCTCTTCTTATTTTTATGACTTTGGATGTACCAAAATGTGTGACAACCAATTTCGTTGAGATCAAATTGTAAACTTCAAATGATGATATTAGACTATATATATTCCTAGTCATGGAGCACAACATTATATTGTTTACAATGTAGTTTAATTGATATTTTTGTTTCTCTTGATTGGTGAAGGTACTGACTTCCCTATCTGGGATTTGATAACCTCAAATAAGCATCATAAATTGATCTACAATTGTATTAATAACAAGTCTTAATTTGATCACTCCAGTAATCATAATCATTAACATCAAATATAGTTAGTCTAGTTGGATTTATATTTTCAATTGATAGAGTACTTATTCTTTTCATCTTATAAAACAATACCTCTCATCTCGACACGTTAGTGTTGTAAGCAGTTATAAAAAAATATTTGTAAAAGAAATACAATTCTATTTCCAAAAGGAATAAATAATGTAATATAAAATAGTGGAATAATCCTCTGATACCAATTATTGAATCATAATATAGACATATATGTATATTTTGTGGAATAATACCAGAGGAGGTGAATTTTAGATTTAAACATATGTATTTAAACAATTAAGAAAAGAATTAGTTTTAGTGATCCTAAACTAGTACAATTCACAATCAATACAATATACCATATAGTTCTTGGATCAAATAGAAGTATTAAGATGTGTTGTAATGCAATAATTAATGCAAAAACAATAGTATTTGAAATGAATACAAGGATCAAGGTAATAAAAATTTAAATTATTCAACCAGACAATGTATAAAATCTACTGATATAATATGTAATGAAAAAACCATAATTGAAACAATAATAATTTAAATGATTATGAAAATAAAAAGGAATCAATAAAATTACATTGCTAATAAAAACATTTGTGGAAATATAAATGTATTACAATTATTTTAAACTAAAGGGATGTGTATCCTTTCATCCAGGATGGAATTTATGTCATACAACCACATTTGTAATCCCTTAATATGATGATCTGTAAAACTCTCTTCAATTCCCTGAAATTCCTCTATTAAGAAGCTAAAAAACACCTATTAACTCTAATAAATTGAAGGACCTCGATACGATGATCGGCAAGACATCTTCCTATCCCCAGAAGCCCACAATCATTAAAGGATTTAAGATCCAACAGTATAATTTTCTCCAACATTCACATTTATATAAAAAACATTGAGGTACATAGACACATGACATTATAAAGTTAAAAAATATATAATATACATCATTTATTTGATTGGTAAATATAGACATTAACGATATCAATTTAGTTTGAAATTAGTAAGTACATAAGTATAAAACAATGAGTATGAGATACATGCAATCAGTATTGAGGTAATGATTAGAATGTAATGCATTTCATGAGTGAAATAAGTAACTTTTTTTCTATGCTAATCATGATAACAATGAACATTGATTAGAAATTATAACATGGTAATTATTCTTAACATGGTTATGATGCATGATATTTAATCTAGTTAAGATTCATGGATACAATACTTAATAAGAGAATGAAGTATAATCTGGTGATGATGCGTAACCTGGTTACGATATCATGATTATGATACATGATTACAATTAATTACATAACACATGTATTATGTATAAATAAGATTAAATACTTATCCTGGTTTGTACAAAATTTTATGATTAAGTACTAAATATTGTTATGATTTCTGATTATAAGGCAATACACAGTCAGGTTTCAATTCCTGACTATGGTGTAATGCATAGTCTGGTTACGATTCTGAAATAGCATATAAAACAAATTGTATGAACAAAAAACATGATGTTCATAAGGATACATAAAACATGAAAAATAAAGTGAGTGATTGTGAATATTAAAATCAAATAAGATAAACAATATATTTGATTATGATGTGTTTGATTTGTCAGTTCCAAAACAAATGATTAATGGAAAAGTAGAAACATGTATTGACTCGGCATTTAATTCCAAAATGTGGAATCTTTGGGAACATTGTATTTTGGGAGATTATTTGTTCCAGGTTTTGACGAGCCAACATTTATTGAAATGTGTGAAGATGTTTTGGGGAGTTTTTTTATAGTGGAGGGAGATTGGAATTCTTGTAAATATAAAAAAGTAAAAAATATCATTAAGTCTAACTTGTATAATTTTACTCAAAGATAATAAAAATTCAATAATATTGGGTATATGGTCCAATCAGTTCCATACAATGGGGGTTTAACAAGTTTCTAGGTCATTTTGTCTTTTATGATTAACGTTTGTCCACTAAGAAATGAGATTTTTATGTTAATAAATTTAGTTAATTTTAATTACCTTAACTAATATATTTACTCAAAAAAACTGTTGATAATATAATATATTATATATTATAAATTATCATTATCATTAATAAGGAATCCAATTTTATAAATTATCATAATTGAAGTGGTAAAATATTATTTTATATTAATCTCACAGATGAAACAACAAAGTAGGGTTTTAAAATAATAATGTTCAAAAGATTACTAAGTTTTTATATCTTACATTAATGTGATGTTATTTAAAATTACCTAATTTAGTTTTTTTATAACACTGATCTATTTATACACTAAAATTGTAATTCCCTGGCCCCAGTAACCCATAGTCGGTGCATTATTATATAACAATTGCATGATCACATGAAAGATCAAGTCTCGAAAGACTGATTATTTTAGAAGCCTTGTAATAGCTAAAACCATTCATAAAGTTTTCATTACATCATAAAATGAAAACTACCACAATATAGTCTCCATAGTCCACACTCTTATCCCCTCATACTATCCCTATAGGTCATTCATAAAATACATCTTCATATCCTCGGAAAACTAAAAATAGAAATGGGTGAGTTCAAATGCCTAGTAAGGATAACTTTATAGCGGAATCTTTCATAAATAAGCATAAACATTTAAGGAAATGTATAACTAAAACAAAAGAATTTAAACATTAAAATCATCATAATATGGCATAAATAAAATGAAATAATTCCATGTACTTATTCATATGGATATTCTACTAGTCGATTAATCATATTCAATATCAATAACCACTTTCATAATGATGGAATGCATAATGCCAGACTATCATAACCACATAGTCAAGGACTCGGGCCAAGACTACAAATAAGATTTTTTCAAGGCCTCATTCCAAGAAACTAGTTTGTCTCATGAGACCTACCGATGCATCGAGGAGCTATAGCGGGCTCCACCTATCACATATTAAGTCCAATGCATTCCTCATATGAACAGGTTACAACATTACATAAACATTCATATTAAAACTAGCATATGAAATGTCAATACTTTTTCCATAAACCATTAATGGTATAAAAAAAGCACAACCACAGTAAAAAATATCACAAAACATTCAATACAATATGCAAGTTTTTTATCATAATAAATAAACTTCAAATAAGCTTAAAATCCATCAATGGATGTTGACATAGATGAAATCAAAACTATTTGAGAGAAATATCTCTTTTTTTAAATCATTTAAAAGTCACATGATTATAAAATAAAACATTTAATTTGAAAATATTATTATAAGATTTTATGGTAATCTTTGATGATTTTGTAATGGTGGAAAATAGTTTCACCCATCATATAAGTTAAAAAACATTCTTACCTGAATTCTATCCAAAAGGATAAAAAGGGCCTTGTTTGGAAAATGACAGAAAGAATACTTTAAAAACATCTTTTAAAAGGTCAACAAGTGTATAAATGACATTATCCCATAGTCTGTAAAATAGTAAGAGTTATTTGAAATACATTTTTATGATACATGCATGTGGATGATAAAGAGTTCCCAGTAGGTAATTACGTATTAACAACCTCAAAAAATGAAGAGATCATGAAATAAACCCTAAATTTTTACATTTCCTCAGCATAGGGTATGTTAAACTCTTTTATAATAGTTAGATAATTGTAATTAAATTATACACGAACCATATACGTAATTATGATATCATATATGATCTTCTAATAACGATTTGTTAATAATACTTTAGTATTATCGTCGTTTCGGGTGTTGACTTACTCGTTTTCTTTTATATTTTTTTAGAAAACTCATGTTTCTTAAAGATAGGTTATATATTATTCATATCTAGAATGATATAAATTTATTAAACATTAATTTTAATCATCTATTGAGAATTAGTCATGAATGGATACGATGGGGAATCAATCTCATCGAGTTCGTGGAGACGGTAGTCCGTATGTACGCACGAGCAACAATATCATTCTTTTGATATTAAAATAATATATAATTGGATGGTATATCATATATACCGAATCATTATCATGTTATATTTATAATTTACATGAATTATACTTCATTATTATACCAATCCAAATAATAATTTATTGAATAACAATTACACCACGACATGGAGATGGTAAGCCGTACTTACGCATGTATGGGGACATGTCATTCAAAGGATGGATAGAATGCTGAATATGGTTGCACCATATTTATAATAACATCATAGTATATATAATATACTAGATTTATTATTTTATAATGGGAATAAAAAATAATGAAGAAGTTGAAGAAGAAAGGAATTTGAAAAAGGTTGGTGAGAACGTTACCTCTTCTTCGGGTTCTTCCTTTTGATTTAACAAAAATGGCTCCATAGGTTGGATTTCTGATCGATATAAGGCCTCTAGGTTGAAGTGATGGAAGATGAAATAGTATTTGGGTAGGGGTGGCCTAACCCAAAGGCTTTGAAATTGTGAATAATTTGTTAGAAGTGGTGTCCTTTTATATAGGGGAGGAGGTGCATCTTAGGAAAATCTAGAAATATTATTTTATAATAAATTCATATTCGGTTTTTAATGGCTACAATGTGGATTATTTCAATTATAAGGTTGGGATGGGTATAATTAATTTCATCCAATATAATTTAGATAGGTTTGGGTCATTATATTAACCTTATCATTTAGTTTTAACTCGTAGTTAATTTGTTTGAGATTTACGATGTCACTTTGTATTTTTATATTATATAGTTAATAAACATACTATATACATCCAAGAGACCCCCCAAGTGGTCCATTAATGATACCCCTATCATGAAATAAGTATCTTGGCCGAACCGTACATTTTTATGAATTGAATATAAATTAATAATATAATATTTGTTTTAAAAACTATTTTATGTCAATTTTGACACTATTGGGTATTTTGTTTTTGATAATTTCATAAAATCATTATTACTTCGAAAAAAAATTATATAACCAATAATAATATTTCATATTATCCTATAAAATTCGTGGAATTCATAAAATGTGTCAAACTACATTTATTTTGATATTTATAATATCAATTATTTTAATATTTCATTAAATTGGTAATTACTGCATCACAATTGTGTCATAAATAAATTAAATTGTATGATGTCTAAAAACTATAAATAATTTAAAATTATTTCATAAATATTTTTAAATAAATAATTAATATTTAAAAATGAATTTATTTTATGTATAACCCTATATTAAAAAATATTAGTTATTAAACTTTGATTTTAACTCTTTTATCTCTTCTTTGAATTAAATATTAACTGATGTCCTAATCAAAACCATGTGGTCCTAAATGATAATATTTAATTGATAAGGTTGTTTTTGTTCTAGATACACTTGTCAAATAGAATTATGACAAGTGTTAGGGTAAGATTAATATCATTTTTACCCTTAATTTCTCTATTTACATTTAACCGTTGTAAATAAAAGAAAAATGATACTATTCACCAAAAATTATTTTCATCTAATTGAACCACATTTTACTTCATGATATTAATCTTGTCTCTCAGATTTTTAAAATTCCACTCACAGAAGCGGTAAAAGTATGTTTTATGTGAATTTCCAAATTCTCCTAGGAGGTGGGTAAAAGACGGTGAAATGTTCAATACAATTTATATATATATATAAAATTATTCTAAACTAACTCCAATGAATTACATTGAACATATATAGGTATTATGTATCTATATTAAAATTAATTAAAATTAATTAAATAACCATTTAAATAAAAAATTTGGTTTTAATCTATAACTCAGTGTTTTTTCACTATTCATCAAAAAATTGAATTGTTCCTAAAAATACCAAAATTTCACCCTAGTATAATTTTGATATTCCGAATCCAAAAACAAAGTCCATTTTTAAATATAAAATTTATAAAATTTCAAAAAGTGGTTATTAATATTCATAACGGTTTCTTTCATTGGTTGTGATGTGTGTGTTAGAACTCAAAGTTGCGTACACCACATGCTACTTTATTATTCAAAGGGAAGCGTACCGTGGAGGCTTGGGGTGTTACATTATCCCCTACATCAAATAATTTCATCCTAGAAATGACTAGAATAATACCTCATGAAAAGACATGGGTGGTTCTTCATCATAATTTCCTCAGGTTCCCACGTTGCCTCTTCCATCTTATGGTTTTTCCACAAAACTTTTACCAGACGAGTCGTCTGGTTTCTCAGTACTTGTTCTCTCGTATCAAGAATCCTGAAGGGATATTCACAATAAGATAGATCAGGTTCTAGTTCTAATTCCTCATAGGTGAGTACATGCGTTGGGTCAGGCATGTATTTCCTCAACAGTGATACGTGGAACACATCGTGAACTTCAGAGAGACTAGGGTGCATTGCCAAACGGTAACCTACAGCCCCAATTCCCAATAGAATTTCGAAAATTCCAATTTACCTGGGACTCAGTTTACCTTTCTT